>OY728121.1:605685200-615685200 GCA_963277665.1 Viscum album | reverse complement strand
GGTTTTTATAGAATATAATTTTCAAAATTATTTATATCATAATGATATATACCTAGTGTCTTTATTAGACCTTATAATGTACATTATCAATCTCCCTATGCTGATAGGACAATTGTCACGTTGGGCAATAATCCTCCAGTAGTTTAACATCAGGTTTATCTCATAGAAGTACATTAAAGTTCAAGCCTTGGAAGACTTCTTGGTCATACATCTACCTCCTAAATAACTACCCCTAGATGTTGATTTTTTGGATGAATATATTCTATTAGTGGATTGGTCTATACCATGTTGGAAGATGCATTTCGATGAAACCTCCCAAAGCCTAACCGCAAGAAGGCCCAATGGTCCCAAGATCAACATGGTAGTTTTGGGGATCATTTTCATTACTCTAGAATTGGTCATATTTACACACTCATTCCTATTTTTATAAGTATGCGCTAATAATGAGGTAGAGTATTAGGTCCTTATTACTAGTCTCAAGTTGGCCCTTGAGATTGATGTCCACTATTTACATGGGAAGGGAGAATATGATCTAGCCATCAAACAGATCAAGGGTGATAACATAATCATAAAAAAAATAGATCATTCCCCTATTAGAATGAACCCATTAGCTGGTGGTTGAGTTACCTTCCCATCCAAAGGTGACTCATGTTCCCAAATGATAGAATGGTTCAACCAATTCTTTGGAAATTTTAGCATCACCCCTCACAGAACCCAACCAGGATGACCTGGTCATTCATGTGGCATACCAGCGGTTCGTTTCCCCTGCCACCTTAGATGATGGAAACCTATAGGTAAATCAGCTAGCTATCAGTACTTCTATTCCATGACCCTCAAATACTCCCATAGGTGATGAAATAACTGATTAGAAAACTACCTTCATTGAGTATCTATACCATGGAATTCTCCTATTATGCCATGTCGAGCATGAGATAGTGCATAGACATGCAGTTTAGTTTACTCATTATAGTGGTCCAAATCTTAATAAAATCCTCTACAGGTGTGGGTTCAATGTAATTATCCTCTATTTCATCCAAGGATATGAGATACCTTAGGTTATGCAAGAGGTATATTTCAGATACTATGGTTCCCATCAAGTGGGATTGAATCTCTCCCACCAAATTTAGAGGTTAGTCTACTTCTACCCCACCATGTTTCATGGCTACAATGGGTTCACTAAAATGTGGCATGCATGTTAGATCCATGCTAACTTTGTGCATATAAATCCAGAGATTTTACACACTACCAAGTATTCTTGGCCTTTTTCAATATGAGGGCTCGATGTTGTGGGGCCCTACATACTAGCAATAACTCAACAATGTAGGTTCCTTTTGACCGCAACAAACTTCTTTTCCAAATGGGTTGAAGTGCTTCCCCTTAAAGAAGTCAAAACTAGTTTGTGATTGAGTTTGTGATATCCCACATCATCCATCAATTTGGGGTGCCTCATGCTATTCTCACAGAAAATGGTACCAACTACCAAGCTATCTAACTGAATAAATTGTACACCAAGTACAATATCTAGTCCAACCATACTTCTCACTACCATGCATAAGAAAATGGATAAATTGTGGCATTCAATAAAACCCTTTCTAAAATATTGCAGAAAATGGTATGCCAAAACAAAAAAGAGTTGGCCCGAAAATCTCCCCAACTCCATTTGGGACTATCATATGAAAACAAAAAATTCCACCCATGTGACCCCATACTCCTCAGTGTATGGAATTTAAGTAGTTTTACCCATTGAGGTTTATTTTTCGTCACTCTAAATTACAATTTATGACCATAAAATTCCTAATAGAATGGAATAAGTATATCTATATGGGTTTTAATATCTTAGGGAAAATAGGCTTCAAGCCCTTCATAACTTAGAGAGGCATGAGAACATGATAGAGAGAGTGTTCAACAAGAAGGTTTTCCTCCTCCATCCTATAGGGTGACATGGTACTAGATCTCATAATGTTGATGATACCCGGTAAAACTCCATTGATGTTTGAGCCCAAATGTGAAGGACCTTACATTATCTATAAGTTCCATTCCAATAGAGCATACTCTTTAATCACTATAGATGGATATTGTATCACACCTCTCACCAACTCCAAGTTTCTCAAGAAGTACTTATCATGAAATTTTGGATCAAACCCTAAGACCTTAAACAAGGATTCATGGTCCAAACTCTATGAACTTAAAATAAGATCCATGGTCCAAACTCTATGACCTTAAACTAGGTTTCATGGTCCAAACTTGATGACCTTAAACTAGGATTCATGCTTCAAACAATATGAAATTAAAATATGAGTCATTGAATAAACTCTATGAAATTAAACTATGATTCATGTTCCAAACTATATGACCTTAAACTAGGATTCATGGTCCAAACTCTACAACATTAAAATATGATTCTTGTTCCAAACTTTATGAACATAAACTATGAGTCATGATCCAAACTCTATGACCTTAAACTATGATTCATGGTATAAACTATATGAACTTAAACAATGAGTCATGGTCTAAGCTATGTGACCTTAAACTAAAGTAACTTTGGTCAAAGATACGTGAACTTAAACTATTTCATCCAAGGTTCGATCTCTATGACCTCAAACTAATAGCATCCCCTTGATTCCAAGCATTATGACCTTAAAAAATTTGTATCCCCTATGGTCTGAGATCTATGACCATAAACTAGTAGCATCTATAATATGAGTTGTATGCCTTTAAATTTCAAAACCCAACATCCTCAACACATTACATTATATTTCAATCTTACTTTCTATAATAAACATAGTATTCCTTACATACCAAGTGTGGGATAACTAAAAAGAAAACATCCTCATCACATGATGATAAACTATAGCCTTACCCCATGATAGAAACATCTAATTCCCCATGGAAATTATAAGATGCATTAATTCCCTTGATAGAGAGTAAGCCACCTTATCGGAGTTAGAATCCTACTATGTTGAGTTACAAAACTATGTGTGGCTTTATTCCCATTCCAATGGGAAACATAGTGATTCCTAGAACCCCTATATTTGGTCCCAGTCACTAATTTATCATAAAACCCTCCCTCAGAGAGGGCGGAAATTACATCTACCAATGTTTGGCCCTTCAGTTCCACTTACGGTCCAAGCATTTCAGCCTTAAACTATGTGTAGTTTGTTCCAAGATATTTATGTGCCACATGGTCTTACATCTCTATAATTTCATAATTGGTTTTACCTCTTTTGTTCTACACAAATATCCTTGAAATAAATATTCCCCCAATCTAAGCATCATTACATTAAACTATTTTTTAAATTCCCCCTTGGTCCTAGCTACATGAACTTAAACTACATAGCTATCATACTTATGTATGATGTTTAAACTACATAACATATGTACCATCCCCATTGGGGAGGATATCCCCACCTATTTTGGGTTTTGTTCTTCTACCATACCACATTTCCAGAACTACATGTGTCTTGATTCCCATTCCAATTAGATATGTAGTGATTCCTATAACTTCTATCTTCTAGCTTATCATTGACACCAACATATTTTTGGATCCTCACAGTGGTCCAAAACTTACAACATTAAACTATATGTAACTAGTATCAAGATTTATTTGTGTGGTAAAGAGCCTCATTGGCCCCTTCATGTTGGGTTTTAACTCTTTAGTACCACCTGAACATCCTCAAAGTACTTACTTCTGGTCCAAGAATTATAACCTTGAACTATGTGCATTTTTCCTCCCTGTGTCCACATCTTCACATAGTTTTCTTCACCCTCGGTGTTTCAGCAACCCAATCCTCCCTTCTATTTTTCATTGCATCAATGCTTGAGAGGATCTCCCCTTACTGACATTTTTCTTCTTCCACAACAAATTATAGAACTATGTGTAACTTTATTCCCATTACCCTAGTATACATAGTGACACTTGGGTTATATACACTAGTTACAGCCTCCACCATAAACTTTCCATGGGTAATTTTACCCTCAACATCATGATGTCGACTTTGGAATAGTTTTTTGAGGTTTGTGTGGAAAATGATCTCTTTGGCCCTCATTTCACATCAGGTTACAACTCTTTTATTACATGCAAGACTCCTTAGGACACCCACACCCTTTGGTCCAAGATCTATAACATTAAACTAGAAGCTTCCCCTATGGTCTGAGCTCTATGACCTTAAAATGGTAGAAGCCATTGTTCGAGTTGTATAACTTAAAACTGAAAATCCCAAAATCCTCAGCACATAATGTTAAACTATTATCCTTACCCCATATAAAACTAGCATGCCTCATATGATAAATATGAGATGAACTGAACCAACATCCTCAGAACATGACATTAAATTGTAGCCTTACCCTATATGAAATTGGGATGCATCATACTAAAATTATGGGATGACCAAAAAAATAAAATTCCTCATCACATGATCTTAAACAGTATCCTTACACTATATAAAATTGGGATGAATTATATGATAAATATGAGATGAACCGAACCAACTTCCTCAGTACTTGACATTAAACTATAGCCTTACCCCATGTGAAATCAGGATTCCTCATATGATACATTTGGGATGATAAAAAAATTAACTTCCTCAGCATACGATGTTAAAATATATCCTTGACCCATATGAAATTGAGATTCCTCATATGATAAATATGTGATAAACTAAACCAAATTCCTCAGTACATGACATTAAACTATAGCCTTACTCTGTATGAAATCAGGATGCCTCATATGATAAGTATGAGATGAACCAGGCCAATTTCTTCAGTGCACAGTGTTAAGATATAGTATTACCCTATGTAACGAACATAGTATGCATCATATGACCAATATGAGATGATTTTATGTCCTCACTAGAGAGGACACCGCCCGTCCGACATTGGTCCCCTATCTCACTGCACTCTAGAACTATGTACAGCTTGATTTTTATTCCCATGGGATATGTAGTGATTCCCATATCTCACATCTTGGGTATAGTCCTAACATCAACTCATTTTGAGGATTCCCCTTTCAGGTTAAGCTTGATCCTGATCCACTAGTGTGTTTATCCATCTCATTTGAGCACATAGCAGAATAGCTCCTTGGACACTTAAAATTCCCTTTGGGATATTCCCCCAAACCACTTTTTCTCTTTGATATTTCTTTAACTTGGATAATCATCATCCTCCCAGTTTAAATGGTTGATCTAATGGTAATGGTGCCTATAATAAATGTCTCACCTACCATCCTGGGCTCACACCTCAAACGATCCTTAGTAATAGATAGTGGCTTCCATTTTTAGAACTCATTCAATAGTCAATAAAACATTTTTTTACCCCATACTTTACCAGTGTGGGTGCAAAACCAATGTTTTTAATATGGTAAATAGTGGTTCTCTTCCTATCAGCAATTCCCCTATTATTATCCATCTTGTGGAAGTCATGATCAACCATTGAAAAACATCCTTAATTTGGTAACTTTTTTCCCTTGTTTTGTTCTCCTCTCTAAACAGTGTGAACTTTTTACTACTCCTTGTTTCTCACATCGAGCATGGCTCATGTAGGATTAGGATTTGGGAAGTAATTTTTCTCAATCAAGGTTGAGACACATGGGTACCCCCCTATGGTTCTAACTCTATGACCCTAAACAAGGATTCCAAGTCTAAGCATCATAACTTTAAACTGTGTGCAAGTCACTCTTGGAATGTTTTATGTGATGTTGAGAATCCTTAGCCATCAATTCACAATGGGTTTCCACTTTCAAAAGTTTCACTTGATCTCCTATGGAATTCACACTTTTTTCTAAACTCTACAACCTTAAACTAGGATCTCAGGTCAAATCATCATGACATTAAATTGTGTGAAAATTGTCTCAGAGTTATTATGTGTGGTAAGGCCTCCAATGATCATCATTCACATTGGGTTACCTATACCCTATTCTACATGAATTCATATGAGACACACAACCCATGGTCTAATAATCACAACCTTAAACTATGTTCCTCTCAACCTATATTCCTTTTATCAGTGTAGGGCATCCTGATCATGCCATTCCCATCAATTTTGAACCTTCCAGTACCATAAGAACCTTTTGGGAGAAAGATCCCCCTCTCAATTCCAATAATTATGACCTTAAACTATTTAAAGCACTATGGTCCAAGATATATGACCTTAAACTAGAAGTCATGGTCCATGAATTATGACCTTAAACTATTTTCACCTTCTTGGTCTGACTGGTATGACCTTAAACTTCCAAATGTAAGAGGCACAAACATCTTTCAGGTTGAAAAAATGTAGGGGAATACTGAGAAAGATTTAGACTTCCCCCTCCAGGTAGCTCATGAGATCTGGTAAAAAATAAGGGGATAAAAAATAAAGAGGTGAAAATATAGCAGTAATCCACTATGGACCTTGGTAAAAACCTATACGTGATCATTGAACCCATCAGTTTAGAAAAAAGTTAGAGCCAAATATTAAGACCATTTTCCTCATGAGATCCCATAGGGGGAACCCCCATTGTGTTTCCCTCTTACACCCCCTTCACTTTGTATGGGAGGGTGTTATTCACATTGATTCACACCTCCAGGACACAAGATGCTAAATTTTTCCATGAATGTCCTAATCACATGACGTTAAAATATATGACTTCATTGTCCTCACTATATGAAGTTAAACTATTTGTCTATCATCTTCACTATATAACATTAAACTATGTTTCTATATTCCTCATTTCATGATGAAAAACTAAAAAGTATCTTAGGCCCTCACTTGATAAGCCTCTTTCACTCTTTGGTTTCAGTCACCTGTAGCATCATTCATGTTCCTCGACTGTCGCTCAGCATCTAATATGATGATCCCCTTGGAAGATGAGTCTATCCTTTGTTCTAATTGATACACCCAACCAATGTTCTCAAAAACATAGTGGAATATTTCCAAGAGTATTAGAATCCATTCAAACTTTCCATTAGTTCATCATGAAGCTTTGCATCTCCCATGATTTAGATACCCATCATCTTCCATATATGAATGGGACCCCTAATGACAATGGTTCCTAGCCACACTCGCTCACCCACTATCTTGGTAACACACCCCAAAAGCCTTATAAAAATATTTTTAGATAGGTAACATGTTTTTAACTTGGTCAATGGTTGACCCTCATTTTTTTCTCCTGTCCTTGTAAAAATGAAAATGGATTTTGTGTTTCGAAAATGGTTAATAGTTATCCTCCACCATCACACCACCCTCTTTATATTCCAAATCTTATGTATCTCAATTCCGGATCTTCATAAATTCCCATTTGTTTGGGTAGAATTCAATTCCTTAGAATTAACCCGCTCGTGCACCTATGTGTGTTGGGAATCAAGTCAGTTTTGTAGTGAGTCTCACACTCCAACCAAAACTTTCTCATTCAAGACACTCTTGGTGGTCAATAAATGATTCCAGACCCTGAGTGTTAGACCCTTGTTTGGTACTCTCATATAAATGAGAAATATTTTATTTTTCCCTTGATTCCTACACCAAGAATGACTTAAATGGTATTAGGGATTCATTTTTGGTTGTCTTGTTAATATGATCAAAGATTCATCAAAAAGAAAACATTTTAAAGCACATAGGGAATATAAAACAAACCATCCAAAGTTCAGGAGTGTAATCCACATGTTTTAGACTCTCTATTATTCTAGGATAAAATAAATTTACCTAGGGATAAACCCTATCAACCGAGAACTCAAGCTCAATTATCCTCTATTGAGTATCCTCTAAAGTTCATTTCCACTTCATAAGATCGTTTTCCCCTCCACTACGATAGGAAAAACTTCTTCACCCTTGATTCACACCAGATCCTACTCAGATTGGCACTCATCCCCCAAATATTCCACCTCCACTTACTTAGCCTCATCATCCACCAATTGTGTCCTCATTTGGCTAATTATATCTTTATGAGTAGTGATAATGGATTCATGCTCTCACGCCTACCCTTTTAGGTGAGTGATCTCCTCTTTAGCCGCCTAGAGTTCCTGAGTTCATAAAACCTTCTTCTTGTTTCGGTTGATATCAAAATAGTTCCACTAAACATGTTCCCTCTTGATGATAAATTCTAGATCTAATACATTAAGGCTGCTATAATCAACCCTGATAGTCCCCAAGTTGACTAACCAATGGTTGAGATATCCCATTAGGTTTGGAAGATCAACTATTGGAGTAAAAGTGATGAAATTTTGAACACTCATCCACACCTTTTGTAAAAATAATTGGTTCTTATTTAAAATTTATGATCTAGAATCCTTGAAGTCCTTAGGTAGAACAGGCTTGTAATGAGTAAAGACTTCCAAAATGTTAGTGGTCAGTCCATCTGTAGGTAATTCATCCGGCAGACTGAGCCCCAAGTCTAGGGGAAATTCATTCTTGATAGACCCCATTAGTTATAGTGGGGGCCCTAGCTACATAGTTTTTCATCTATATTGTAGGATCATCCAACAAATCCTCCTTTATAACTTCCTTCTATGTCATGATCTCGACCACCTTTTTTCAGGTCTCATCTCCAACAGTCATCACAAATGAAACATCCAAGCTAGGCATGGTCATCATTTCCTCCCTAATCATATCAGTTTCCAGCATGATTTCTACCTCCTCCATTGAGGATTAAACTTTAGTATCCACCTACTGTGTTTCTTATATGGTAGGAAAATCCACCATTGTAAAGTCTCAGACAAATTTCACTACTGAGTAACTGGACCTGATCGGCCACATGGCCTCAAGTGCGCCTCCCTGTACATTAGAGTCTACTGACCAGCAATGAGGACTTAGGTTGTGACAATGGGGAGAATATTCCCACATTTCATATTATTATATTGGTGATATAATAGATAAATAAATATTTGAATTACTATAATAATGAATTAGACTAGAGGCAGAAATAAGAATAGTCAACCATGTAATAAGTAACCATCTAAATAATTGGAAACTATTTCATATATGAAATGATAATATAATTTCATGTCTATAAAAAAGGAAAATAAATCATAAATAGAAGTAGGAAAATAGTATAATTCATTTTGTACAAAATGAATAAAAATAATAAAAACCATCCAAGCATCTCTAGATTTGTCTTGGTCATCTGCTATGCAAATCCCATACTAAATCAAGCAAGCAAGATAGGTGTCCAAATCAGGATGTTCTCCTTTGTCCAAACCTGAGATCATATAATATTCTCAAGTACTAAATTTTACCTGGATAGGGTGTGAGAAAAATATTATTATTCCACCAACAACTACGTCTGTACAATCTAGTCTTTGAATATAAACTGTACAGTGTGTAGGTATATATAAAAGTAAATTAGTAAAAATCAAAAAATAATATGTGCTTTAGCTTTAGCTGGAATCTAAACATGTATTCATTTAATTAATTCATTGTAATATTAAGTTTATATACATAAACCATTCACAGGTTCCAATAGCACTTTAATAGATCATGATAATTATAATAAAGGATACAAGGTGTAACCAAGGCATTTGTGACCTCAGGGGTCATTCAAATCATAGTAGTAACTTATATAGTCTAACAATATGGGGTTTAGGTGTAATACATGGGGAACATACAAGGAATTACACTGTAAATGAGTCTAACCAAGTCCATAGAACTCATCCATGGTATTACTGAGCTAATCATGACTAGGACCAATGGGGTGACTCCATAGAACCACCTGTTAGAAGACATAAAGATAAATCCAAGGAGTGTATCCAAGGCATTCTAATATCCAAAAAAGATGTCAAGTGAATTGTTGGTACTATACCAAGGCATTTAGGTAATAAGACAATGACCAGATTTGTTGGTGGTTATCTCCCATGGAAATCACTTCAATAAATTGAAATGGCATCCCTTGAGTGGTCAAGGCATTCCCTTGGGAATCCAAGGTTGTCTCAAGTCTGACCACTCCAATAAATATGAAAAAGGTTCAAGACAATAGTCACTTTATACTCATTCCATTTATATCATATGAATCCAAGTTCCATGTAATACTCTTTCTATTTAATTATTTAATAGGTTTATTCTATACCTTTCACCCATATGATAAGGGGTTCAAGGACATGCAACCATTTAACATTTTAATATATAACCATTTAATTGGTTCATTCCACACCTTTCATTAAACATGAAGAGGTTTAGAGTACATGCAACCAATATCAATTCAATTATAATCATTGAACTAGTCCAAGTTATATCTATAAATATATACATGATAAACATGTTTTTAAAGAGACATTTAATTATGAATAAATACTTACCTCAATAGAGATCAAGTCAAACGCACCCAAACGATGCCACAGATAGACCCAACATGGGTCACCAAGGCATAAATGAAGAACACACCCTAAATGGGTGGTCCATATTGAGTTCTCAACCTCCAATAGTAACAAGTTACATTATTAGATCTATGAAAAAATAATCTAGACAATTTGATTCAATAAATATGAATTTTAGAAACATCACCCGGTGAAACTAGCATGCACACAATGATAAAAATTTATAAATGACAATATTATTAGGTAAAAATCATAGAACATCTACCTTGAGCCTATATCACTCTCCCCGCATAATATCGGCCTTTAGTTTGGCTTGGATAAAAATAAAATAAAGAAACAGATGAACTCCCTAAAAATAGGCCATATAAGACTACATCAAAATAGTGTCATTAATAGGAAGAAAAATGTAAAAATAGTCCAAAAGACCAAAGAACTTGCTAATAGGAATCCAATGAGATTATTATATCTCAATTATGAGGTTGGATGGAAAAGAAAACCAATAACCTAGGTGATGGAAGCTTGAGAGTGTGTAATAGGAGGAAGAAAGGTGTTGTTATCCACTGGAGAGGAAAAAAAAAGAGGGTTTTATGTTATAAAAATTTTAAGGGAAAAATAGAGTTTTTACCTTTGAAAATATGGGTCACATGGTTTGGCCACACGGTTGGCCAAACCATGTGCCAACCATGTGTGACCCACTGTCCAAAGAGGGGACTTACATGGTTCATGCACATGGTTTTGGGAAACCATGTGCAAGCTGTGTGTTTTTTTATTTTCTCAAAATTGTAGATTTCTCTCATGGGTGTCCATCCCTAGATGCATAGTTAAGAAAAATTGTGTGCCATGTTCTGCTCACTGAAACTCCCAACATGGTTAAAATAAACTGTTAGGACTAAAAGGGGCATAGATACCCTGAGAGGGGGGTGAATTAGGGTATGGATATTCTTTTAAAAATTATCCCTTCCCCACTAGATCTTGACCTCTTTATTATAAGGGTCACTTTGTTTTCACTTGTGTTTTAATATTGATCTTATTCTTCTATTATTTATCTGATAATGATGCTTTGAATGCAATACATAGAAGCAAGAAGATAGACACAAATATTTTTACTTGGTTCACCCTCACTGGGCTACGTCCAAGGAGCATACAATGGTGATGTGTCGCTGTACCAAATCCACTAAATCTCACTGAAAATTTATAATGTTTGGGATAGATCACTTCTATGACCAGGCTCATTGCCTTTACAATGTTTAGGGTTAGCTCACTTCTTTCCCAAGGGTCACTCCCTGTTCCTCCCTCTCTGGATCACTGTCGGTAGAAAGGATCACCTTCTTCCTCTTCCTTTTCTCACTACTCTGGAAGGGATCCACTCACAGTTTAAAGACTTGTAGGTCCCTTAATTATCACAAATGAATGAATCCTTCATTGTATGTTGATGCTCTGTTGAAGTCTAATTTTCATCCACTAATGAATACCACTTTGCACCAGATGTATCGGGAAATCTTTCAACTTTTTCACAGACCTAGAATGACTGGTGTGCTTCTCCAAGCCTGGCATGCAGGTGTCACCAAAACACTTGTGTGAAACTCCCTTATTCAACCCAAAACTTGGGCGACTCACACCCTTTTACACCCAAACCAATATTGGCATGCAAATATCAACTAGAACGCTTCTTCAAGTATGGCGTGCAAGTGTCACCAAACAACTTACGCAACAATCCATTTTCAACTCAGAACTTGGGAAACTCAAACCCTTTTATGCCCAAATCAATATTGGCATGAAACGATCAATTGGCGCGCAACTTCTTAATATCTTTATACTTACGCAACCAAATCACCACTTGTGCGACCAAACCACCTGCATAACTAGAGATCTAATTTTCTCTAAGTTTTGAGCTTCATTCATAATGAGGAGGGGTATTCCTCTATTTATAGGCATTTTAGTCACCCTGAGCATTGGTGAACAAGTCTCCTCTCAGTGCGCAAGTCCATCCACCCTAGTCTCTTTCTCCCTAGTCACCTTGCGCACCCAAACCATAACTTGGGCTCCCCTCTTTCCTTATCCATATTTTGATGTTCTGATATTGAAAAACATATGAAGAGAAAGTTTCCAAGCCTCCAAGACATCGGTGTGCAAGAACCTTTTCCAAAAACACTTTTCTCCATTTTTCAATTTTGAGGCCCAAAAATTTGGCAAACACTGGAAAATGGCGTAACCTTATGTCTTCTCTTTTTGTACCACCTCCAAATCATCCATTCCTTTGATGAGGTCTTTCAATCCATCATGGATTGTTGTAAACATCCCTTGAACTCAACAAATCACCTTGTAAACCCCCTTTTTCAATAAATTTGTACATCATGGTCAGATTTGTCAACAAACACAACACAGAGACCCACTTTGTCAACAAACACAACCACCTAAAAAATGATTCAATGATACCTTGAGAGATTTTTTCCCAATAGAAACTGTACATAATTGGTTTCATGGTTTCTACTAGCCATGTGACCTAGTGGTTTCTTCCATTGGATAAGGTTATGGGTTCCAAACAATCCCCTAACACCCTTGTTTCATCCATATCCACACCAGGAATTCATATTAGTTAAAAAAAAGGGTTTTAAACAAAAATAAAGGATTCATGCCTTATAGGAAGACTGGGTTATTATATTCTTCCCATATTAAAGGAAATCATCCCTGAGTTTCTATTCCAAGTGTGGAAGAATGATATCTGAGAACAACTCTAGCCTCTAGGCATGTACATCAACCTCCTGCTCCTAAGAATCATCATGTACATGGACATTATTTTAGATCACCTATACTAAAGGGACAGAACGTCCTTGTAGACCCTTCATTCTTGAATAAATTATGTGTATGGGATACTCTTCAAAATAATAATCATTATCTAACTCAACATTCTAGAAATCAAAATTATAATATGGTTCGGCATGATAACAGTGATGTTGTGAAATGTTGAAGACATCATGCATAGCACAGTACCTCTAAGGTAATAACAACCATTATTCTACCATCCTGAATCTATCCAAGATCTCAAAGGATCGAAAAAATGAGGTGACAGCTTCCATTTCCTATGTATCCATCTATCCTCAAGTTTGGGTAACATCTATAGGAAAACATGATCCCCAACCTCAAACTCTAGAGGTCATTGTCTGTGATTGGCATAAGATTTCTACATAGAATGAGTGGTATGAATATGTATCCAAATAAAATTTACCTACTCTAGAGTTTCCTAAATTAGACAAGGACCTAGTAGTTATGCCTCTCCTACCTCTAACTAGCATAGGCGTGAACAGAATGTCCTACCATACAAGGACACATACGGAGCTATCTGAATCATAAAATGATATATTTTATTTTAATAAAACTCAAAAATAGTGATATTATTCTCCCAAAAACTTCCAAAAATCTAGGAAATTTTCTCAAATAATTTCATCCAAAACCTATATCATCCATCATAATTGGCCATTAGTCCGAGGGTAAAAATTTGTGCTCAGAATAACCTGTATACCCAAATATCTTTGTAACCCCTACCAGAACCTCAATGTGAAACGGTCGTCCCTATCTGAAAAGATAGTATGAGGGAACCCATGTAACTATATAAAATCATGTATATACATTCTTCTAATATCATAAACTAAAAAATTCTCTTAGATATTAAGGAAGTGGGCTAACTTTTTAAAATATATCCAATACCACCCAAACCATGTCACTACCTTGAGGTGGCCTCCGTAATCCAACCACAAAATCTATCATGATGTATTCCAATATTTATTTCAAGGTGGATAATAGTTGTAACAATCTAGTAAGCCACTGGTGTTTTGACTTTACCTTCTAATATATTGAACACCTAGTGATAAAACCTATAATCTAATGTTTCATCTCAGGCCACAAATACTGATGGTGCATATCAAGATACATCTTGGAGATTCCTATATAAACTTCCCATTGATAAGCATGGGATTCTCACATCATCTCCTCTCGCATGTTTTTAGGAACCTAGATAAGACCATGTATACATATTGTGCAATATCTATCAACAGATCAATCTGGAGGCGGGTCCTCACCAGAAATACTCTCCTAGAGAACCAAGCCTTCAATATCTAAAAATTTCCTTCTCTTCACTCTATCAAGGAGTAAAGAGGTAACTACTCAAACTATCAGAAAAGGCTATTTGTAACTCTCATGAAACTCTAGATTCATATAATAAAATAGGTCTATCAACTTCCATTCATTACTAGATTCTTGAATGAATTATGCTTGGGTTTTCTGGCATAGTGAATTAGCTACCACATTTCCCTTTCTAATCATATAAGAAAGCTCAAAGTCAAAATACTAAAGTTATTAAACCCATATTCACTATCTAAGATTCAATTCATTCTTTGTAGAGATATATTTTAGGATCTTGTGGTCCATATACACCATAAAGCGCTCACTTTTCATATAGTGTCTCCAACAACGCAATGAATGGACAACTGGTTCTAGCTCATGGTCATGTGTTGGGTAATTATTCTTGTGAGGTATAAATTTGAGAGACTCTTATATAATGAATCTATCCTCCTGTATCAGTACTTCCCCCATTCCAATTCCTGATGCATCATAGAACACAATATAGCCATTACCAGGCTTAGGCAGAATCAAAATCAATGTTGAATTAAGCCTTCCTTTCAACTTCTGAAAGGATTTATCACATGATTTAGACCACAATAACTTTAAACCCCTCTTGGTAAAACTAGTAATAGATGATGAAAGACATGATAATTCCTCTATGAAACTCTTTTAATATCTATCCATCCCCAAGAAACTACATATATCAAATATTTTCTTAGGCTGCTCCCAAGAAACTACATAACTCACCTTCTCTAGGTCAACTGATACTCTTAATTTTGAGATAATATGAACTAATAAGTGAACATTGTTGATTCATAAGTGTCACATGGAGATATTATCATATAATTAATTCTCTCTCAGTGTATTCAAAATGATCTCAAGATGTTTGTGAAGGACCGCGGAACACCCTGAGAGGGAAGGGGTGAATCAGGGTGTCAATTGTTTCTTAAAAACATATTGATATTGTTCCCATTTTGGGAGGAATCAGTTAAACCTATCTAAAGGGAATGTGTAGAAAACAAACTACCATATGCAAAGAGATCACATAACAATTTTACATGGTACAACACTAAGGGCTAGTCCAAGGAGTATATGCTAATAGTATGTTAGTCATACCTAAATCCACTAATCTTCACTGTTTGTGGAATATAATAATTCATACAAATCACTCTATTCTAGGCACACTTCCTTTACAAGATTTTAGGGATAACACACTGCATCCCTCAGAACACTTCCGTCGACTCCCCCTATCTCACTACTTTGAGAGAAATATAAATCATTTTATCTATTTTAAGGTCACATCAATATATTTTCATTAAATTCTCTATCCCTATCTAGCACGGGACTCTTCTTTCACCATAGACCTAAGTTGATTCACTTTAAAATCCATATTCACTAAAAAACTGATATTCAAAAACTACCTTTCACGAAGCTCCTTCACAAAGATCACTACCTTCACGAAGCACCCTGTCTTTTTGGAACAAACTATCTTCACTAATCCCACTGAATCAACATGGAATACCCAATCATCATGAATCGCTCATTAATTAAAATCATTAGCATCAGTCAAGACTAAACAAGTCTTTTTTTGATACTTAAGCTCGCATGGAATGTCTATTTCATGGAGCTCCCCTATCTTCGCAAAATCAGAGAGATTCCAAATTTTCCTTGAAAAAATCATTTTAAGTGAAGAGGGGTAGCCTTATATTTATAGGATAGGCTAATCACGATGCTCCACCACCTCTTAATGGATTTTCTAGATATTTTAAAACCACCTTCATGTAGCTCCTCCATTCATGATGCTCCATTGTGATTTGACTTTGTTGCGAACCTTTTCATCAAAAAATCACACACCTATATGCTATGGTCCATCTATAATTTCTTGGACATCCCACTCACCCTTTTGAAGAGAACTATTGTTATATAGTGATGTAAATGATACCCTATAGTGATAGAAGTCCAAATAGGTGTGATAAGGGACCAACCAACCCATCCTGAGAATGAGATAGAATCATGTCATCTTGAGGATGAAGTGGTCCCATATGAAACAATAACTACTTACCTCAATGGTACAGTCATTGAATTGGTATGTACCATCTGACCGCACACCCAATGGTGTTTCTAGGGTCATCACCTCACAAAAGTACTATATTTCTATCCTGATACTTTTCATGATCAATAAGGAGATAAGGGAGTGAGATCCACCTATATCGAATAAAGAAGATGTGTAGTAGAGGATACTAGAATAGTACTTTATATAATAGATAGTATTACAATTTAATACTCGGGTTCTATTGTAAATCATGTAACCAGTTGGATACATGGGCCTGAGCTACAGGTGGACTACCCTAAGAAGGTCTACTATGACGGTTCTAAAACTTAGAAGTATGGATACATCAACCACAACCTCCCCCTCAACTTTTCCTTCCAGTTTTACTCCAGGTTCCTTTCTAACACAGCATAACTAATCCCACTCTGGAAGTTTTAGTTGGTGTGGATCTTCTTACACTAGAATTAGGTGGAAAGGTCCAGCAGAATCTTTGAATATGACCAATTCAGCCACAAACACATCACTCAAGCAGGTCTCTATTGCACTAAGACTTCACATAACCCTTTCTTCCACACTGATGGCATATAATGTAGATTCTAGTGTGGGTACTCTGGCCAATACTACTCTAACAAGAAACCTCATAGTTACACTTACTGCTATCAGAAGAGCTACTACCCTATCTCGGCACTGAACCTATATGCCCAGTACTATCGAATTATCTCAAGTTACACTCAATGATAAGATCTTAATTATAAATCATAGAAAAGGTAGATAGGAAAATACATTCACCTATGAGTGTATGGCATACTTGATCCTATCCTCAAAATGTCTCAGTTTTTATAAATCATCATTGGCTAGAAGTGGTGTAAAGTGTTATAACTCAATAAAACATGATGAATATTCCATGATGAATATAGAACCCTACTTTATGTGCATGAACTCACTAGCTCAATCATATCTCAGAATATGAGGGAAAATTTATCATAGAAGATAGTCTGGAAGTCTTCCCAAACCATGCCCTGATGATGACCATCATGAGTAATCGCATCCCACCATTGATTGGAGGAATCATGATGCATGTAGGTGAAGATATTGTCCCTCCTCTATGGAATAATCTATAGATTATCAAAGATAGAATGAATGGCCTCTATCAATGACTCAGTATCCTATGGACCACCATCCCCTGAGAAGTTGGGAGGATACTGCTACTGGAATTCATGAGTTAGATCAGACATCAAAGGTACTTGTCATAGAGCACCCTATATATACTACATCATCTGTAGAAAACCCTTTTAAAGTTGATCATCAGTTCCCAATTTGGGAATAACAATTGGTGCCTCAGGTGGAACTATTGGAGGTATCACTAGTGGATGAGGGCCCAACACCTCCAGAGCATGGTCATCACCACCTTCTTGGTGCATGACTTAGACTTTGTGGTGGAATACCTCTACAAATTCCAAGCACGCGCCTCAAAAAACTGAAAGTAGATAGAACACTGGTAGAAGGATATCACCCAAGGTATACTATCCCAGCTACCTACTAATAAGACCAACATATTGGTAAGTGCTCAAATTGGATTTATAGGGGTTTCGATATACGGAGGTTCAATTGAAGTTTAAGGAGTAAAAAACACTTTAAATTAAGTTAGCCTCCCCATTTACTAGAAACCATTTCATTTATAATTCAGAATTTACATTTTAAGTTCATATGTGCTTATGTATAGATAATAAGGTTCAATTAAAAGGTTTTTCATTCCTAGTTTATAAAGTTCCATAAACTTCATTAACGGAAATTGAAACTCATTTAATTTCAATCATCCCCCATATAATTCGGTCTCAAAATGTAGTGGGTAAAATACAATGGTTCAACTTGATGAATTACCCATTCCAATTTATAATGGCCCATACATCTTATAAATTTAAACTAGTAGTCACTCAATTGTAGTTAAATCCCATCTCGTTTAACCATAGGTATATATATATTATATGGGTTGAAACTAGCTATTTAATATGTTATCATCAATATTTATAGGGAAATAGTATTTAGGTTGATGTTGAAATTTTAAAAAACCAATTTCCATTTCCCTGTAAAAGATGTTAGTAGAACAGGCATATATAACAACCATGGATCACTAAACAATCATAGTCAACATAAGAAATACAAGTAGTGAAATTCACCTATATGACATAGAATATTCATGGAATTTGAATTCTAGATGTCTATAATGATGCATAAAACAATTATCCTTATCATACTAGGACAAGGTAAAATATCTATGAAGCATATAAAATACTAGAAATCATGTGCATCACCCAAAAGTGAAACTATATCAACTATAATAAGTGAAAAACAAAACAACAATTTCCCATTCCCATGAAACTTGGTATTTAACCTGAATGTGGGTTAGCTACTCCCTAGAATAGCTTATGACCAAGTTCCAACATGTTCCTAATCTATTATCTAAATTTCCCAAGCAATAAGAGATTAAAAGAAACCCCCTTAAAAACAACTTTTTGATGTCCTAGACCTAGTTCACTCTTGAGTAATCGAACTTGGTCATCCACATGGCCTCAAGCATTCCTCCTCGTATTCCATAGGATGTCGACTAGCATAGAGGGTCTGGGGTTGGACTGTGGGGATAATTTTTCCTCATGTTAGAGTAGTACAATAGTTATATAATAGATGAATAAATAATGGAATCATTGTAATAATAAATAATATTGTTAGTGTAAATAATCATAATCAACCATGTAATAAGTAACCATATTAATAACTAGAAATTGCATCATATATGAAATGATAATATAATGTCATGTATATACAAAAGGAAAAGCAACCATGCATGGAAGTGGTAAAATAGTATAATTCATGTTGTACAAAAAGAAAAAAAAATAAGAAAAAAAACTATCCAAGAATCCTATGATTTGGCTCAGTCATCTGCTACCCAGCTCTCATCCTAAAGCAAGAAATCAAGTCAAATTTCTAAAGAATGATGCTTCCCATTTTCCACACCTGTGATCATATAATATTCCTGGGTACCAATGGAATCCTAGATAGGGTGTGAGATAAATCACAGTAGGACACTACCAATGGTTTCTATACAATCCAGTTATTGAATATAAACTATACAGTGTGTAGGTATATATAAAATAAAATCAATGAAAATAAAAACTCATACCAACTTCAGCATCAGCGGATGTCTAAATTTTTTTCATTTAATTAATTAATTCTAAGATTCATTTTATATACACAAACCATGGATAGGTTCCAAAAACCCTATAACATATCATGATAATTATAATAAATGATCCAAGGTATAACCATGTCAACTCTGACCTTAGGGGTTGGACAAATTGTAATGACCCAAACTTTTGAATAATATTTTGTTTCCTGCAAATGTATATCTTACTATGTCATAATCAATAAAAAATATATAATTATAAATGAAATGTGACCATTGGGTTTTGACCATTATACGACCATTGGTTAATATGACCATTGGAAATAATAATAATTTTTAACGTTATAATTATTGTTTAAAATATAAATAATAAGGGATAATTAATGCAAAAAGAAGATTCGATGGCCACATACAGTAAAATTGGGCCATATGAATCTCATATGTCGGAGTTGGGAAGGAGGTACCGTCACTAGGCTTTACTCTGGACCAATCCCAAGTCGAGCTTCAATATGTTAATATTGAACGTAATTAGCTTTGGGAGAATTTCAAGCTGATATAAATCACCACTCGGGAAATTTTGTTCGAGTCACCCCAAGATTTTATCATCATTGCACATCTTACTCTTAGGTCCTATGCAGGTGTTATAAGGGGATATGTAATGAGGACTTAGTTACTTTGTTTAATCCTTTTGTATAAATAAAATTATTATTTCTTATTATGGTAAATTTTTTGAATTTCAAATGTCAAAATAAATATAGGATGAATTTTTACAAGTTTCATATTATTGATGAATATTGAAAAAAAGAGTATTTAAAAAAAATATAATTTAAATAAATAATAATGTGAAAATATTTTCAAAATAATAGACATATACGATTGTGATTAGTAAGAAATTTAGAGTCTGATAAGATCAACTTAATTTTTAGTGAATAGTAAATTTTGAATAGTAATATTACCCTTATGAATAGTAATATGACCAATGGAATAGTAATATCACGTAAGTGTAAATATAATTTAGGCATCTTGAATGGTAAAATTATATAATAGAATAAGTAAATAACTATTTCAGAAATTATTAGTTAGGTATTGGTATTTTTTCAGGTAAATAGTGATTTTACTTAAAAATTAAATATCTCATTTTTTGAAAATTATTTTCATAAAATGGAGTTTATTTTTGAATTCATAACATCGATATTAGGTTAGGGTGAATTTATGATATTTTTATAAATGTTTTGTTTTTCAGTGAATAGTAAAAATATAGTTTTTGAGTTTTCAATGTGTTTTATGACATCATAATGATGTATTATGTAATTTAAACTAATGGTCAAATAATTTGGATTAAAATATTATATGAGGTGTCCCAAGTGGCCAAAAAAATGGGCAAATACCATGGTTAAGCCCATGGTTTGGAAAATACCACTAATGAGGTGTCCCTTGGAAATTAATAAGATATTCCCTCACTTTTGCTATAAATACCAACCCTTTCCTTCATTCCATTCATTCCAAATCCCCCCAAAATGAAGCTCTGGTCTTTTTACCTCCCATATAGTCCTCCCAATGTGACCTCAATCCCCCAAGTTCCCGATCATCGAGTTTGAGAAGTTACTCTTCAAGGTAATAGAACCTTTCACCCTCCTCTTTTAGTCAAGACTTGTTTTATGTTATGTATTTTAATTTCTATTTTCTTCTATTGGGGTTTGTTATTATATATCCTTACTTATATCCATTTTTTTCAAAATTATGAGAGACCCTTTCTATTCTCATTAGCTAATTTTCGGTATTTTTTAAGTGATATCATTAGGCAGCCGAATTTTCATAAGGAAATTCCCAACTTCCCTTTTTCCATTCAAGTTATCTTCTATGTGGTATGTATTTAAAGTTTCCATAACATGATCTTATTTATATTTTATTCTATAACTCTACTATATTATGAGTCTTCTATGAATGGGTTTCCCCTATCCCCTCTCTTTTTAATGTTTTCTAAAACCATGTTGCATAGTAGTTATGCTGTAGAATTTTCATCTCAAAATCTCTCTCTTTTTTCTCAAGAAATTATCTTATTTCATTTATGTGAATAAACAAAACTATTTAATTTCCATGGTTATTCATCAAGTAATAAAAATGATATATTTTATTCTGGAATTGACATACATAAAACCCCCATTCCTTTTCTGTGGGTTATGAATGACATAAAGATCATGTTTTTAATCACTTTTTAAAACGTCATGATTTTGTTATTAAACTCATTTCTTTTATTGTCTTTGGGTTATTTATGAAATGTTTTATTATGATATATATGGATCACATGAAAATAAATACATATTAAGGGAATTCCCTGATATCTCTCCAATTCATTGGGTAAATAAATTAATCTCTAGAGATGACAAGTTTTATGATACCTTGGTGAATAACCTTGGTAATTTTTATAACACCTTGGGGATGGTCCTTGGTGATATGCTTAAGAATGTATAAATTAAATTTGTTAGAAATAGTATCAATATATTATTAAAGTTGTTATTATCATGATATGTCTCTCCTCATGCCTTTCATGTTCTTATTCTATTCTCTCAAGTTCATATGTAAATTGGTTTACCTGTTTTCCCTTACTGGTCATTATGCTCACCCTTTTCTTTGATTTATTTCCCCAGGTTATGAGATGTAGTAATTATACTTAGGATAAAAATTTCAATAATCCTTTCAAGAGTATTAAAATAATTTTATTATGTTTTCATGTATTTCGTACCTTTTTTCCAAGACACTAGACTTTAAAGATCCTCTATTTGTAAAATGTAATGAAAAGTTATGTAATAAGAGGGAAGGATGCTATAGTTGGTACCAAAGGATAGTTTAGTTATTTTTGGAAATTAGGCTATGAAAACTTTAGGAAGAACCCTATATAAAAGTTTAAATATATGAAAACTTCCTTTTATTTTGGTGAAATATTAAATAAGTGATTTTCGAATAAATAAATCCATGTTTGGATACGAACAAGTGGATTTGGTTGTGGCATAGATGTATCTAGGGGTAAAACCCAAAAACACAAATTTAAACTAGAATATAATGGGAGCTATTTCACAACAATGTTCCATGATGCACTCCTATTTTGACACTATATGGGGATATGTTTGGTTAATCACAAGATTTTTATGAATCATTATGAAGGATTTATAGAGAAATGTAATTGTTTTTAAATAATAATAAGTTTTAGCATGAAACTTTAAGACATAAAAATCCTTTATAGTTAAAATATTAATAAATGAAATAATCTTCTCAATAAGGTTTTATTCTTTTAGAAAATGGTGGGAAATATGGGGAACTGTGAAAATGGTGACCGCAATGGACCATGCACTGACGGACCTCTGATGGAATCTTAAATGGAAACTTTCATGAGAATGATGAACCAACTGACTCAAGTTATGAGAAATAACTTAAATCAAGCAGAGAGACTGATTTCACTATGAAGGGAAAAACTTTTTATTGATTCCTTTATGTGTCAATGACCACCAACCTTCTATGGATCTACCGACCCATTGATTACTGAATAATGGATCGGCTCTATTGAGAAGATATTTTATATGCTTCACTACTTAGAATAAGAAATGGTCACCCTGGCTGTTAATGCTTAGAGGGAGAAGGTGATCAGTGGTGGGAACTAATTAAAAACATGAGGCCAAGAGTGTAGGTTGAATCTTTAGAGTGGGAAGAGTTCATAGGGATCTTCTTCAATAAGTATTTCCCTTGTTTTATGAGAACAAAAATGGAGAAGGAGTTTCTCAAGATGAAGCAAAAGGAGAATGAATTTGTTGGAAGCTATGAGATTAACATCACAAGAATTTCTAATTACACCTCAAGATTTGTCTTGGGTCCTAATGGGAAGGATGGTAGATTTTTGGTGTACTAAGACCTAATCTGTAGCAGATTCTAGCCAACCAAGACTATGATAGCTATGATGAGATCGTGTGGAGTGTTATGAAAAATGAACTAGGGTTTGATGAGATGAATTGGTCTCATAAATCCAATGAAAATAATAGATAAATGTATCAAATATTAGGGAGGATCTTTGATCAGGGAAGAGGAGGCAATCAAGTTCAACATCCCACGTGTAATAAATGTGCGAAGAAGCATTTGGGGAACTGGCTTCTCAGAAGCGGGAAGTGCTACAAGTGTAGAAGAGATGTCCATATTTTGCGTAATTGTTATGGTGAGGTTAATCCACAACCTCCAAATGCTAAAAAAAGTCAATATGGTGAATTACATACTTAAAGTCCAATTATTCAAGTGTGGATAGATTTGGCACTTTTCCAATCACTATCTAAATCTGAGGGCGGTAGAGGGGAATTACCGTCAGCCTCAGCAAAGGAAAAGGGAGAAAGGTCATGATTTTTCTATCAAGACAACTGATGTTGAAGCTCCAAATAATGTGTTGGTGGGTACTCTTGTTTTTCTCTCAGAGCTAAAAAGTACTTTGATTCTGGTTCTACAAATTCTTTTATTTCTTCCATGTTTTCAAAAAAATTTGAATCAACCCCTAAATTTCTCAAAGTAGAGTTGTCATTCAATAATCCTGAAGGGATTATCCAAGAATCAACAGTATTTTGAAACTCTAGTATTTACTTTAGTGGTAAAAATATTATCACAAATATATTAGTCATTTCTATGTTAGAATTAAACATTATATTAGGGATGGAATGGATCTCAAAGTATAATGTTATGATCAAATGCAGAAGAAATGAAATCTCAATAGTCTTGAATGGGAACCTACAGTTATCTTCCAAGGAGAGATTTATCGACCTAATATTTGTCTAGAAGCACCTCTTATATCCTACTTTATGGAGTTGATTGGTGAAGAATAAGAAGGAAACGAGAGTATCAGGATAGAAAATGTCCCCTTAATCCAGGAATATATTGATGTATTTCCTGAGGAGTTACCCGGAATAGCCCCAGAAAGAGATGTAGAGTTCTCCATTGAACTCATACCTGGATCTCATCTGATATTAAAGACCCCATATAGGGTGGAAAATGTAGATCTAGAGGAATTAAAGAAACAACTCCAATATCTTTTGGAGAAGGGGTTTATCTGACCGAGTGTGTCTCCTTGGGGAGAATTTGTTCTCTTTGTGAAGAAGAAGGATAGATCAATGAGGTTATGCATTGATTATAGAGAACTTAATGGGATCATAGTGAAGAACAAATACCCTCTTCTAAGAATTGATGACTTATTTGACCAACTTCACAGGGCTAAATTCTTCTCTAATATCGATCTTTGATCTAGTTATCATCAATTAGGGGTGAATAAAGAAGATATTCCAAAAACTGCCTTCCGATCAGGATATGGGCATTATGAGTTTGTTGTTATGTCCTTTCGATTGACTAATTCACCTTCTATTTTTATGGATTTGATGAATAATGTCTTTAAGGATTTCCTTGATACTTTTGTGGTAGTTTTTATTGATGATATTCTGATATATTCTAAAATTCGTGAGAAGCATGAGGATTATATAAGGGTTATTTTGAAAACTCTATGGAAGGAGAGTCTTTTTGGAAAGTTAAGAAAATGTGAATTTTGATTACAACTAGTTTCTTTCTTGGGGAACATTGTAACCAATGAATAAATAATAGTGGAACCTACAAATACAATGGTTATAGAGTAATGAACTCATCCTACAATAATAACTAAGATTCATAGTTTCCTTGTATTGGAGGGATATTATAGGAGGTTTTTGAAAAAAAATCATGACTTTCTAATCCACTAACCAAGTTAACTCAAAAATGGGTTAAGTTTATCTAGACAAAGGAGTGTGGGGAAAGTTTCCAAGAGCTGAAGAAGAGATTGGTTACTGCACCCATGTTAACTCTTCCCTCAAGTAGAGAAGTATTCGTTATTTTTAATGATCCATCTCTAAAAGGGCTTGGGTGCATCCTTATGAAAAATGACAAGTTGATTGCTTATGAATCTAGATAGTTGAAGAATCATGAGCAGAACTATCCTACGCATGATCTGGAGATGGATGCGGTTGTTTTTTCTCTAAAGATATGAAGGAACTATCTTTATGGGGAGAAGTATGATATATACATAGACCATCAAAGTTTGAAGTATATTTTCACAAAAAAGGAATTGAACATGAGACATAGAAGATGGTTGGAACTTCTTAAAGACTATGATTGTTCAATTCATTATCATCCTATAAGAACAAACATAGTCACTGATTCATTAATTAGGAAAGACCCAGTTGTTCTATCCATGATGAGGATTCAAAGAGATCCCTTGATCCAAGAAAATAGACATGGGAATTTTAATGGAAGGGACATCATCAACCTTATCCCAAATAATTTTTCAACTATCATTACTAGAGAAGATCAAGAAGGCTTAGATAGAATATCCTTTGTTACAGAATAATTTTGAGGCTATGAAGGATGGTAAGTTTCCTGAGTTCAATATCGATCAAGAAGTTGTTTTGAAATTTCATACAAGACTATGTGTTTCATCTATTTCAGAAATTTCATACAAGACTATGTGTTTCTCTATACATCCTGGAAGCATGAAAATGTATAGGGACCTTCTTGATCATTATTGGTGGGATAATATGAAAAGATAGATTGCTAACTACACTACAAGGTGCCTGGTATGTCATCCAGTGAAGGAAGAGTGAAAACTTTCTAAAGGGGTATTACAACCGTTACCCATACCAACATGGAAGTGGGACAATATCACTATGGACTTTGTCACTGGTCTCTTGAGAACTTCCAAAGGAAACAATGTGATATGGGTTATAGTGGACCGTCTCACCAAGACTACCCACTTTATCTCTATTCGGGAATATTTCTCTCTTGATTAACTTGCTAGGATTTACGTGAAGTAAATGGTAAGGTTGCATGGAGTTCTACTTTATATTTTATCTGATCATGATCCAAGGTTCACATCAAAATTCTAGAGAAGTCTTCAAACACTTGAGGAAATGCTGAGAACATGTTCAATGGAATTTAAGGGTGGACAGGATCAACATATCCCATTAGTTGAGTTCTATTACAACATCTTCCACTCAAGCATTTAAATGGCACCTTATGAAGCTCAATATGGGAAGCAATGTAGAACTCCTAATTTTTTGGATGAATCTAGTGAGTGAAAGATTCTTCGACCTGATCTTGTGAAATAGATGACAAAAAATGTTCATTCCATCTAGAAACACATTGAGGCTGCTCAGAGTTGTAAAAAGAGCTATGCCAACAACCATCTAAGGGACTTAGAGTTTGATGTTGGTGACAAATACTTTCTTCAAATTTCACCTTGGAAGAGAGTCATGAGGTTTGGGAAGAAAGGGAAGCTCAGCCCTAGGTACATTGGCCCCTATGAAATCCTTGATCGCGTAGGAGCAGTGGCCTATCGGCTTGCACTTCCTACAAATATAGAACAAGTTCATGATTTCTTATATGTATCCCTATTGATGAAGTAAATACCTGACCCTTCACATGTACTAAATCTAGGGGTTGTACAACTGGAACATGACCTCTCTTTTGAAGAGTAGCCGGTGGAGATCTTGGATCATAGAGACAAGGTTATACGCAATAAGACTACCCACCTTATTAAAGTTTTGTGGAGGAACAAAAAATATAAAGAAGCCATGTGGAAACTAGAGGAGTCTATGAGGCAGAATTACCCACACCTTTTCTCTTCAAAGGGTATGAGTTGAATTTTCTAAGAATAAATTTATTATGGGGGGAAGAATGTAACAACCCAAAGTTTTGAATAATATTTTTTTTCATGAAAATGTATATCTTACTATGTCATAATCAATAAAAAATATATAAGTATAAATGGAATGTGACCATTGCATTTTGACCATTATATGACCATTGGTAAATACGACCATTAGAAACAATAATAATTTTTTATGTTATAATTGTTGTTTAAAATACAAATAATAATGGATAATTAATGTAGAAAGAAGATTTGATGGCATCATCCAGTAGACTCGGGTCATACAAAGCACATCTGTCGAAGCTTGGGAATAAGGTAGAATCACCGGGATTTCCTCTGGACCAAGCCAAATCCAAGCTTCAACATGCTAAGCTTGAATGTAATTGCCTTTGGGAGAACTTCAAACTGATAGAAATCACCACTCGGGCAATGTTGAATGAGCTACCCCAAGATTCTATCACCATTTCAAACCTTACTCTTAGGTCATATGCAAGTGTTATAAGGGTCTATGTAACAAGGCCTTGGTTAATTTATGTAATCCTTTTGTATAAATAAAATTGTTATTTCTTATTATGGTAAAAATTTTGAATTTCAAATGTCAAAATAAATATAGGGTGAATATTTAGAACTTTCTTAATATTTATGAATATTGAAAAAAATAGAATTTTAAAATATTTTTTATACTTTAAATAAATAATAATGTGAAATTATTTTCAAAAAATGGACATATATGATTTTTATAAGTAAGAAATTTAGAGTATGATAAGATCAACTTAATTTTTAGTGAATAGTAAATTATGAATAGTAATATTACCCTTATGAATAGTAATATGACCAATGGAATAGTAAGATAACTTAATAAAAGTATAAATATAATTTAGTAATCTTGAATAGAAATATAATATAATAGCATAATTAAATAACTATTTCAGAAATTACTAGTTAAATACTAGTATTTTTTTCGAGTAAATAGTGATTTTACTTAAAAATTAAATATTTCATATTAAGAAAATTATTTTCATAAAATGGATTTAATTTTTAAATTTAGAACATCGATATTAGGTTAAGGTGAATTTATGAGATTTTTATAAAATGTTTTGTTTTTTGGTGAATAGTTAAAATATAGTTTTGAGTTTTCAGCGTGTTTTATGACATCATAACAATGTATTAGCTAATTTAAAATGATGGTTGACTCATTTGGATTAAAATATTATATGAGGTGTCCTGATTGGCCAAAACCATGGGAAAATACCATGGAAAATCCCATGGTTTGGCAAATACCACTAATGAGGTGTCCCTTGGAAATTAATAAAATATTCCTTCACTTTTATTATAAATACCAACCCTTTCCTTCATTCCATTCATTAAAAATTCCACCTCAATGAAGATATGGTCGTTTTACCTCCAAATTAGTCCTCCCAAGGTTCCCTTAATCTCCCAAGGTCCCGATCAACGATTTTTAGAAGTTACTCTTCAAGGTACGGGAACCTTTCACCCACCTCTTTTAGTCAAGACTTATTTTATGTTATTTATTTTAATTTATATTTTATTATATTAGGGTATTTTATTTTATATCTTTATTTATTTCAATTTTATTTCAAAATTATGATATAACCTTTCCTCTCTCATCAACTGATTTTCTAAATTTTTTTATTGACATTGTTAGGCTGTAGAATTTTCGTAAGGAAATTATCAACTTCTCTTTTTCCATTCAAGTTCTCTTCTATGTGGTATGTCTTTAAAGTTTCCATACCATGTTCTTATTTACATTTTATTCTATTCCTATACTATATTATGAGACTTCTATGAATGGGTGTCCTCTTCCCCCTCTATTTTTAATGTTTTCTAAAACGATGTTCCATAGCCGTTATGCTGCAGAATTTTCGTCTCAAAATCTCTCTCTTTTTTCTTAAGAAATTCTCTTATTTTATTTTTGTGAATAACCAAAACTATTTCATTTCCAGGTTTATTCATCAAGACATAAAAATTATATATCTTATTCTGGAATTGACATACATAAAACCCTCATTTATTTTCTGTGGGTTATGAATGACATAATGATCATGTTTTTAATCACTTTTTAAAACATCACAATTTTGTTAGGAAACCCATTTATTTTATTATATTTGGGTAATTTAAAAAACGTTTTATTATGATATATATGCCTCAAATGAAAATAAATACATATTAATGGTGTTCTCTGAATATTTCTTCAATGCATTGGGTAAATAAATTAATCTCTAGATATGACAAGTTTTATGATACCTTATTGAATAACCTTCGTAATTTTTATAACACCTTGGGGATGGACCTTGGTCATATGCTTAAGAATTTATATATTAAATGTTGTAGCCACATTATCAAGATATTATTCAAGTTCTTATTATCATGATATGTCTCTTCTTATTCCTTTCATGTTCTTATTCTATTATCTCAAGTTCACATGTAAACTAGTTTTCATATTTTCTCTTACTGGGCCTTATGCTCACCCTTTCCTTTGATGTATGTCCCTAGGTTATGAGATATAGTAATTTTACTTTAGTTGAAAATTTAAATAATCCTTTCAAGAGGATTAAAATAATGTTATATGTTTTCATGTATTATGTACCTTTTTTCCAAGACACTAGACTTTAAAGATCCTCTATTTGTAAAATGTAATGAAAAGTTATGTAATAAGAAGGCAGGATTCTATAAAACTCATAGTAGTTACTCATGTAGTTTAGAAATATGGGGTATGAGTGTAATAAAAGGGGAATTCCCAAGTTATTCCACTATAAATGAGTCTAATTGAGTCCATATATCCTTTCCACGGTAATCTCAGGCTAAGAATTATTAGGCCCAATAGGGTGAATCTATGGTGCCACATGTCCAAAGACATCAAGATGAATCCATGGAGTGTATCCAAGGCATTCTAATATCTGGAAAATATTTCAAGTAAATTTTTTATAATACATTGAGTAATTCACATAATAATACAATGACCATATTCTATGGTGGGTACCTACCATGGTAATCATCTTAATGAATCGGAATGGCGTCCACTTAGTTCTCAAGGCATTCCCTCGAGAATCCAAGGCTGACTCAAGTCTGACCACTCCTATAAATATGAAAAAGGTCCAAGAAAATAGGCACCTTATACTAATTCCATTTTTATCATATTTAATCAAGGTCCATATAATTATCATGTCATTTAATTATTTAATAGGTTCATTCCATAACTTTCTTCAACATGAAAAGGGGTTCAAGGACATACAACCATTTACCACTTTAATTTATAATCATTTAAAAGTTTTATTCTATATATTTCATTAAACATGATTATGGTTTGAGGAAATGAAACCAATATTAATTCAATTATAATCATTGATCTTGGAAAATTTTTATCTATAAATATATACTTTCCATACATTCTTTTAAAGAACCATTTAATTATCAAGGAACACATACCTTAATAGAGTTCAAGTCAGACAAACCCGAACAGTGCCACAAATAGACCCAACATGAGTCACCAAGGAATAAATGAAGAAGACACCCTGAATGGGTGGTCCGAATTGAGTTCTCAACCTCCAATGGTAACAAGTGACATTATTAGATCTATAGAAAAATAATCTATGCAATTTGAGTCAAGGTAGATTATTTTTAGAAACATTGCTCAGTAAAACCGATGTATGAACTATGATGAAAATTTATAAATGATGATACCTTTAGGGAAAATCCATAGACCACCTACTTCGATCCTATAACACTCCCCCCATCCAGTATTGGTCTTTAATTTGTCCTAGATTGTAATAAAATAGAGAAACAGATTAACTCCCTAAAAATAGGGCATATGAACCTACACCAAAATAGTGTCTTCAATAGGAAAAAAATGATGAAATGATCCTAAGTAATAAATAAATTACTTATAGAAATCCGATGAGATGATCAGATGTCAATTTTGAGGTTAGAAGGTGAAGAAAACAAAGAACCTAGGTGATGAAATATTGAAATATTTTAATGGGAGGAAGAAAGGTGTTGTTGTCTGAAAGACTGGAAAAGGAAAGAGGGGTTTAGGTTATAAAAGATTAAGGAAAAAAATACTTTACACCCTTTAAAATATTGGTTGATAAATTTGGTTTCATGGTTGGCTGAACCATGTTCCAACCTTGAGTGACCCACTTTCCAAATAGGGGACCTGAACTATTCATGTGCATGGTTGGGATACCGTGCACAAACCATTTTTTCCCTCTACTAAAAATTGTATAGTTGTCACATAGTTCTGTGTCCCTAGGTATATGATTAGGGAAAATATTTCACACTATTATTCTCACTAAAAATCCCAACATAGTTATAAGAAACTGTGCAGACTAGGTTTCACAGTTTCTACTAACCATGTGGCCCTATGGTTTCTTCCACCGGTCGAGGTTCCAGGCTCCAAAAAATCCCCAAACACGCTTTTTTCCTCCATATCCTCACTGTGAATTATTATTATGTCAAAACCAAGGAGTTAAACTAGAAATTAAAAGATTCATACCTCATAGGAAAATCAGGTTCTTACAACCACAACCTCTTCAACCACCTTTATTGAAGGCATAGCCTCATCTACCATCACTACCCCGGACTCGAGCGTTTCCAAAATTGGATAATATTCAAGCACATTTTTAGCTACCATTTAAGTATGAGTCAGTCAATCAGAGAAAAAATGAAGGAAATTTTGAAAAGGGAAAAGGGATTACAATAATGGTATAACTTGATGAGTAGCTCGGAAAGATCCACGAGATATCCCCTTGGTGATGGTGTTCCCCCAGTATTCATTGCCTTGGTTTCAAGTTCCATCTCTACTAGTGGTTGACTACCTATGGCCAAAAAATCTGGGAGAATCCCCACACTTTCCCCCTCAAGGGTTAGGGCTCCCTCATTCTACACCTGAGGTTCATCACGAAACTCCCCCTCCTTTATGCTCTCTGATTCATACACAAGTGATAAGGGAATTAGGAAACAATATTAAGGGATAGGTAATATCCAAGGCACACATGATTAGATGATTTACCTAATCAATCGAATGACCCCCCATCCCTGAGAGATTCTTGATAGGCATTGCTTCCCCATGACTCCTCTGATCCTTTACCCTTAGCCACACCAGAAATCATGGGACCTACAGAAAGAACTGATAAAGAATGCATGCCTAGAAGCACCTTTAATCAGTTGGTCAAGGTATGTGCAGTGCTGCAAAAATAGATTAAGCCCTCTAGATATACCATGTATTGCATTACCTCAGCCCGGGGAACATGGAAGCTTGACCTCGCATGTACTATACTAGTGAGGAATATTACCTTGGAGTGGAGACTCTACCATATCCCACGAAGAGAGGTGATCTATTTATATATCCCCCAAATCTCCCAAGCATCCATAAAAAAAACATCACTTGGAATATTTGGGTGATGTAATCGTTTCCCTATACCTTCGATGTGCACCCTTAAGACAACCATAGCGGTTTCTCCTTCCTCTAAAATCCTCTTTCCTAGGAGCATTGAGCCTACTGTTGGTCTCATCCCTATGGTTCCCACCATTGCAGGACTAGGAATGGCCAAATTTACAGCCGCTAATCCACCCACTAGACTGAATCTTCCTCTGCGATGTTCCCTATCTACTACTACACCTCAAACCCATGGTTGTGAGACACCTCCTTCCTCATTGGTCTGAGTTTTTTATGACCTCGGCATACCCACTCTATACACACTCTCCCAACTCAGTGCATAATCATGGGTAATCCCATAAACAGTGGTGGGGATTGGTAGTTCATTTCATACCCTACTATCTTCACATACAAACATGAACCATATTTTCTAGAGTACCAAGGGTTGAAATTTACTACATAGCCCCATTTATACCTTTGGGATGATCTACTGGAGGCATTGGAACTGACTCATGAACCGATGCGGGGTGTGCGGCTCACAAATCACCTTGCAGTCCACCCTCTCCACCAATACCCTGCCTCGAAAGGTTAGGAGGTACGAATTCTATTCAATGGCCCCCATTCCATCATCATTCACCATTTCTATAAGGATAGGAAATGGATAAAAAATTAAGTGTTATGAAATCCCAATCCTTGATAGCACATCCACTGAACCCAAGTTGAGTGGGAGAGTCTCGATGATGTTCGGGATTGATGGCAGGAAGTTTGTTCTAGGAGGGTAGACTGGGTTAGGATATTCATATCCCCCCATGTGTGTGGTGACCCAAACATATTGGAATAAAAAAAGGCCCTCACACATAAAAGAGAGTATTATCCTAGATAATATGATGCAACACATTGTACAACTTCTCCAATACTGAGACCACTAGTTTGATGTGTTTCCCCATCTCCAGCATCAGTTCCATGATGAGGGTGCTCGGTCGCACCCCTATGTGTGAATCCCACACCAGGAGCATCTATTCACAAATCAGAAAAGTGATAAATCCTACTATCCTAGCTAAAGGATCCTTAGGCTTCACACTGTATACCCACAACTACCATTCTATTTCCTACAGGATCCTTCAATATGAGTTCTCCTTCACTCGTTATTTTTCCATCATACATTAACACAGACTCTCGGGTAGCATAACCCTTGGTTCATTCAAGAAATACCCAAACTATTTCTTGAAAGGGTTATCCTTGATCCTCTGTTTTTGGTCACTCATCCCCTACACTAAGAACATAAATACCATTTCTATGGATGGAATATGATCTTCTTCCACCCAAACATCCTTTTTATGGAGGAATTCATCATACATGGACCCTTGGATTGGAATCCCAACAATCTAGTAGAGATCCCACAAGCTGAGGTCGACCTCCCCATGGTGCATATGAAATTTATTGGTCCTTGTCAACCACCTTATCAATAACTCTCGTATGATGTCCTGGTGATGGTAGGTGGGGAACTATGAGAACCATTTCACCTCATAAAGACTGACCCGCTACATCTCCACCTCAAATTCATGATATTACTAGTATACCTAGTATGCTTAGGACCATTTGTTTGGGAAGTTTCCACCCTAGAATAGGTCTCATTCCCTAGTTCATTCTTTGATATGGTCTGTCATACCCACCTTGAGAATATTCTCATACTAAGGGGGAGATTCCTCTATCACTAACACCACCCTATTGACATTGTTCACATGGTTCCATGGGGTGTGTACACTAAGAGATGCATTTTCCTTCATAATGTGGCCTCCAATATCCCTACACCACTGGTGTTATCCGGGCATGCAACTAAACCAGTAAGTGGGATCATCTCAATTAGAATTGGGGATGAACACATTATCCCTCAGCCTAAAACCATATAGCAGTATCCTCTTTCACAATTGGTATTCTTGTTGTCCCTCCATCAACAATGAAGTGAGTTTATTGTAATATAATGCGCTCTGGATGTTGTCTCCAATAACAAGGTTCCCGACCATCACCCCTTATAAATGTATGGTAGTGTATTCACCCTAAATGGCCATTATTCAAGAGTTTAAAAGTTTTTGAGACTATTTCTCAAAGGTTTGTTTGTGAATATCTATTCATGAAAGTCAGGTCCACATAATTTGAAAGTTTATGTAAGTTTGATCATGGATCCATAGTTTGCAGAAGAGGTTAGTTTCACAAGTGGTGAGGATAAAAATCACAAATTACTCATGAAGGTATTGAGTTTCAAAAAAATATATCATTGGCCTATATTTCATTAAAATATTATAGTCCCCTAAGGGACCCCCACCTCTACTTACAAGCACAGGGTCAGCCTGAGTTTTATGAATAGGTATTTTTGATCACCAATTTGTAGTGGTTCCCCCCCAGAATCTGAACCTCATCTCCAATATTAGGTCCAATTCTAAGGGGGGGGATTATGCTAAAATACATGTTTCTTATGATATTTCATGTAATGACTCGTTCGAAGAAAATTTGGTCCAAAACGTCTTAAAAATCCACTTAAGAGGTTGGATTCCCAAAGTTCAAAATCTTCACAAATAGTCATAGCTTTTGTAAGTCCGCAGGCACACAAATATTGAGGGGGTAACCTTAACACAACATAAATATGGTTTTTATAATCCCCTAGCTTCACAAATCTTGAGGCGGTAACTTTTGTTTATCATAACTCAGGTTTGTGAAACCCCATCATTTGAAGAAGCTCATAATATTCCATGAAAGTCTATATCTTTCATGAAACGAGTGTCATTTCCCCTAATGGGCCTATAAATACCCCCTCCCCATGTCTGAATTTTAAGGGGACATGACCTTTTATCTTATGATAAAATATTTGAATTCACAAAACTCATAGGCTTCATGATCAAGAGAGGAGATGAATTTCTAAAGGAATCCATCTTTTGTGAAACTACCTCTCATGGGTTTTTGAGAACCTCAACCCTTGATGTAGATGCCTTTCATGAAGTTCCATGCTCTTCATATAAAAATAAACACCTTTTTGGATCTTGGGGTTTCTCATAATAATTATCCTTTGTGAAACTGACCCCATGGGAACCAAGACTTCACTCTGATGAAGGGTTTCCCTATTTCATGAAACATAATCTTTTAAAAGACCCATGACCTTCGTAAAGACCCCAACCTTCACCAGACCTAAAACTTTCATGAAACCCATTCTCCAATACCTTTCTTGGTTACCCCTTTTATCCAATTCACTTTCAGGAAATTTAAGTGTTTGGGGGCCCCATACAAATCCAGGACTGGTCCAACCACGCCCTAAATCTTTATTCAATCGATATCACCAATCCTTGTGTCCATCCAATTTTCTTCAAGTGTGGTTGGGTCCATTACCTTTCCTTTTTCTCCCAATCATAGGCTCCCTAATGGGGTTTTCTTCTAAGAATAGGCACCCTAGTGTTAGGAATCCTGATTTCCACTCCTCTATGATAGTTTTTATGCCATGCCCCACCTAGAGATGCATGAATAGAGGACACATAAGCCCTAAATGTGGCATCACCAAGGGAAACAACATACATTTCTCAGTAGAGATTCATTTTTCTATATATTACTCTCACCGTGACATGGCACCCCTTATAGTGTAAGCCCCATCCATATCTTATTTGAATGATGTAAAACTACCTATCTCCATGTACTAGTCTTATGAAATTAAACTACATGAAAACATCCTTAGAACATGAAATTAAATTGTATCCTTATCAAATATTATGAGCATGGGATTACCCATGTACGATCATCATGGGATGCAACCTTCTCCCTCGCCATGGGATGAAAAAACTCCTTCAGGAAGCTTCTACGTGTAATCCCTATACCATACCACATTGAAACTTCTTCCATGACTCAAGAATTATTACCACATGATGTTAAACTGCATTAACCAGTCCTGTCATGCAACCTTAAAATACAGTGTCGAACTATGTGGGTTTGGAACCTTTTATCATAAATAGGGTACATAGGACACCTCCTTGAGGTTCAATCCCAACACCCCAACATCACCACCAAAATACCAAGTGTGAAATCCCCCCCCCCCCCCGGGGACACACTCCATCAAATAATAAGTGTGAAATCTTCACCCTTGGGGATACACTCCACCAAATCTATGTGTGAAATATTCCCCCTGAGGACACACTCCACTAAATCCAAGTGTGAAATATTTCCCCTCCATGGACACACTTTACCACCCACCTATTTCCATAATAAATTAAACTTGTACTTGACCCATCTCCACATTTTGTTAAACTTGTGACCAGATTCAAAATACTAACCCCATTTAATGAACATGGGATGACTAAGGTAAAAAGTCTTATATAAATTACACCATTGGAATTAACTACCTCATGGAAAACATGGGATACCTTAGGTTCCACACCTAAGATGCCTCATATGATATGAATATGACTTAAAAAGGTGAATCTTTTATAGGTTCCTAACAAACAAAACATATAGAAATTCCAAGACATTCCCAAAGTTACTATATATTCTAATCGAAGGTTACTTCCCTATCAAGATAGAATCATTATAATTAATCGAAATCAAGATTGAGATGGTTTCAGGAATATGTTTCATGAACATGATTTAAATAAATTAGGGAGACCTAGAATAGGAAATAAAATCTAAGGAGGAATCCATGGAAGGAGGGATTGACATCCCATCATCCCATTTCGATCAAGGAGCTGACATCGGAAACAAAAGTGATAGAATTCACCCACATTTTGAAAGTGGGAATGTGGGGAAATTAGTAGTGTGTTGCCACCAAAAGGAGAGAGGCACACATCCCCAGTATAAGTGTCATAAAATACAATGATAAAGGTGTAATTTATTACAATGTTAGAAGCTCGAGATACATAGATAACCCAAATAGGCATAGTAGAGATTACAACATAAAGAAAATGAAGACTGAAATAACTAACTAAAATATATTTCATAATTTTATTTTCATTATTATAATTTGATTCTAAAGATATTGGAAACACTTAAAAATGTTTTAAAATAAGACAGATAAAAATACACTCATAGATGATTCATCTCTCTTTAATTGATATGACTAAAAAAATGGGATACCCACAATATTTATTTTTTATGATGAGTGTTTATGTAAGAATGTACATTTTATTTATTATCTTGAGTAATTGTATATTCTCTAACTCTAACTATTATTTTATTATGTTCCATATATCGTGTTCATATTCTGTATACATATTCTAGATAATCATATTATATATAAAATTTTTAATATAATAATTTTTTATATGCATAATGTGTGACATAAAAATTTTTATAAACCCTTTTTAGTATAAATTAATAAGTATTTTGGGTATAAATTTTAAAAAATTAACTAAATTTCCACCCTTACGCATGAAATGGGGTCTAAGTGAGGGTAAAATGAGTTTAGTGGCCTTGTGTAAGGGTAAAGAGGTGTTTTTCAAGGATATGTAAAGTTAATCTCTTGTTTTTAATGGTTTTGTAAAGGTAAAAAGAAGTTTTCATGGGTTACTTAATGGTAGAGTGGATTTTCAATAGGTTGTGTAAGGGATATCCTCGTGGTTAGGAACAACGTAAAGGTAAACAGGCCACTGAGTAAGGGTAAGGTTGAGTTTATGTGAGCTACGTAACTATTTATAAGAGTTGTGTAAAGGTACCTTAGGCACTATATAAAGTTAAAGAGTCACTACATAAAGGTTACCTTGACTTTATTAAGGTTTTATAAGGGTAGATAGAGCTGTGTGAGGGTACCTATTGAGTTACATAAAGGTAATTCATGAGTTCCAGGTTCTTTTTAAGGGTATATAGTCATTACATAAGGGTAACATGAGTTTTCTTCTACCCACGTAAGAGTAAACAGAGCTTGTAAGGGTTAGTCAATCATTCCCTTTGTCACATAAATGTGGATTATGTTTTCAAGGGGTCACATAAGGGTAATCATATCTATATAAGGGTAAGACTTCTTACCCTTACATGACGTCCATGATCTATATAAGGATAAAACATGTTACCCTTACATAGTTCCAGATTTGGGAAAAATATATTAAAAATGTCTTTTTATGCAACTTCTTACCTAGAATTCCCATGTAACCCATTTTAGTGATTTTAGATTAAAAAAATCAAATAAATTAAATTCTAAACACTTATCTATTAAGAAATTGTTGGGAAAAAAATTAAATAGTGAATTTAATTTTTGTATCTTCAGCACTGTCAACCAGAATGTAGTAGGCACATTAAATGGTGACTTAATTTTGGGTTTCCTTTACTGTGAAGCAGTACATTTTTCCATATTAAAAATATCCAACCACACTACCCCTCTTTTTGGATCTATTATTGAGTCTGGGAAGTTTGAAAATGTTTTTACCAAGAATATTTAAGTCTTCTTCAAATGAATCAGGTTCCTCATCTAGGTTCCAACCATTACAGAACACTCACCTCTCTCTCCTTTTTGGGTGCTGCATTTTCCAAAATATAAAACTAGGTAAGAGTTACTTTAAATATTTTCATAATAAGTTGGTGCTTTAATATTCCCTGATTTTTTCAAAAAATGAAATGATTTATTAAAATGATAATAAATCATAACAATGGAAAATAATAATAAGGATTATTCTTGTTTAAACCAGATTATTATAGAGAGAGGAGTTTATTATCACAGGTGGAATTTTTTTTATTCTCTAGGAAATAATATTTAAATTATAAAATGGAAAGTAAAGAATAATTATCAAGTTTATATTACTCTAGAGAGAGAGAGAATAATATCGCATGTGAAATTATAATTATTCTTTAATAAAGAAACTGTTAAGAAATTTTTTTGGCTTAAATGGATAATTTGAAAATTATCTAGAAGAGAGAATGTATTATCACATGTATCATTTTATTTATTTTTGAAATAATATAATTGGATTCGGTTCTAAGAACCCTTGGAGAGCATCTTGAGTTGACTAACCCATGGACGTAATTCAAGTGAAGTTTCCTTGATGAATCTTGGAGTTATTCATCAGCAACCATGAGGTAGGAATCCCTTTACTTTATAATATGTTTTATATGGGTTTTTTAAATGATTTTTTCCATGTGTGTGTATAACCTATGAGACCTTTGTTTAATACTTGATCACATGAGGTCTGTGTGTGTATCCTTCACCTATGATTGTGTTTCTTACATATAGATTTCTCTAATAATGTTACTGATTGACTTTATGTGTTGTTTGATCTTTCATTTTCATATTATATAATATGTGTTGTCTTGAATTCTATAGATGAATGTATGGTGGGGAATATAGGTACATTTCCCAAGTCAGATGTGTTAGGCATGAGTTCATCATACTTTGGACTATCCCAAGTGAGGGATGTCTCAGCCATGATTGGGACTATCATAAGGGGGGATGTGTTAGTCTGGAAAACAAGGTTTCTTTTGGAATGGAGTTAAAGTAGGTAGGGCTAGTCTCAGAGGACTCAACATAGGTTTATACTTTTATGATATATTTTTGTTTATATTTTTAACCTATTTATGTTCATGGAATACACTTGTTTATTTTATGACCATATGTTAATGGTTGGTGGTGGTTCCCTACTAAGTCTTGTACTCACACCCTAATTAGAAATTTTAGCATACTTCTAGATTTGATGACTGGGGATCTGATGAAGCGAAAGAGACCTGTGGTGGATGGTTGATCAGGTTGAGTAGGAGGATACACACATTTCTAGATGGAGTTCAATCAAAACATCAACTGCAGCTTTTATTTTCTATATTTACCCTATACATTTGATCCTTGATTAATTTTTTATTTTATATCATTTATTACATATTTTAGTTTCTACATATACTCTATTTTTATATTATATTATTTATTTATTACTTGTGAAAATATGTGATACTAAGGGTATAGTTTCCCCACTAATGGACTTAGAACCTTTCTACTAGTTGTCTACCTATTGTGTATGGGGAGGCATACATGAGGTTATGTGGAACTCCAGATCAGACCTGTTGGTTTGGTTTAGTATGTTACAAGATGGTATTAGAGAGAAAGGATTAACTAACTTGATTCTTATCTTTGCCTTGATTTTTGAAAGGGTAGACAGGAGTTAGAATGGTTGGGACTTAGGAAATGAAACTATGTTGGTGTCTCGTCAGTATTTTATAGTGTACCTCCAAGTTTCTATAAACTGGGTAGTTTATATATTTCTATTTGATGTTGTCATGGATTAAATTCACCTTGTGTGATGAACGTAATATTGATATGATGATTTATGGGATTTGGGGTGCGTTCATGAATCATGTTGGGCATGTGGGTTCACATTCCATATATACCCATTACTTATATTAGATAGATCCCAAATAATTATATGTCTATTGAAATTGTGATATGTTCATTGATTCATTATTTCCTAGAATTCCTTATTTTAGCTTTTGGTATTCTATGCTTGAGTGTATATGTGTTGTTGTAACTAATGTGCAGGTACCAAAGGCTGGACTTGGGTTATTTGTAGTGCTTAAGGGGTTATGACTTTTACTTGTGGGTAGCCTATAAGGTTAAACCTTCTTGGTAACCCTTGTGTGTGCCTATGTGGTTTTCAGTTTTCTTTTTTAGGATGTAGGATTTCTCTAAGTTTTTTCGAGCATTTTAGGGAATGTTTCCTAAAAAACATCTAAAACAACTAGTTCCACCCCCTGTTGTATAGGAGGATACAACTGAGCATGCTTCCTTAATTTCTATAGTGGTTTAAGTGATAAAACCAATCAAGTAAGGACTATTTCAATTGATACTTGTTTAGGGAGGGGGGCCATATGGGTAAGCCAACTATAGTTGATCATGATTGTGACTTCCACCTCTAGCATCCCCCATTCTTCTAGGGAACTGGGGGCCCTTAGGATGTGTATAAAGGATTTGGTTCAGATTATTGAGATGATTTTTGATCTAGTAGAGACACCAGAGGATCAATATGTTAAGTTTTATTCCTTCATGCTTCGAGGTGCATCTAGAATATGGTGGGTTGTCATGCTGCAAGCTGGTAGATGGGAAAGACTGGATTGGGATACCAGTAAGGATCATTTTTTCAAGGAGTTATTTCCTGATACATTGAAGTTGTATCATGATCAATATTTTATGGATATTTAGTAGGGGAATATAAAAGTGTCCATCTATTCATCATGGTTCGCTGATCTGATCCACTTTTCCCCTCTTCTGGTAGAGAATGAGGCATAAAAGGCTAGAAAATTCAAGATTAGTCTTAACCAATAGCTAAAATGATAGGTCAAGAACTTAAATATAATGACCTATGATGTTGTTAGGTCCACCAGGATTAATACCCTGAGAGGGGGGTGAATCAGGGTATGATTGATTTAAAATTAAAGCCCGTTCTGATCTTGTTTCGATGTTAAGCAAAACACTCTTCTCTCTCTTTCCTGTTGCACAATATAAACAGAAAGTAAAGCATGCACATGAAACAGTGATGTTTACTTGATTCACCCTCACTGAGCTACATCCAAGGATCATACGCTGATAAGTTTTTGGTCGTTCCAAATTCCACTAAACTTCACTAGCTTTGGATACAATGTTCGTGAACAGTCACTCTATCCCAGGCTCACTGTCTTTACAAGGTTTAGGGTTAGCTAACTTCTTTCCCAAGGGTCACTCCCTGTTTCTCTATCTCTGTCTCACTACCGGTGGAGAGGATCACCTTCTTCCTCCTCCTTTTCTCACTACACTTGGAAGGTATTCCCTCATAGATTATAGACTTGTAGGTCTCTTCATTTGCATGAAAGCACGCATCCTCAACTGTAGATAGATGCTATGTTAAAGTCCAAAGTTCATCCAATGATGAATACCCCTTTGCCTATTAAACACCGGGAAAACTACCTTTGGAAAGTATCTTCACAAAGCACCCTACTTCTTGAGGCTCTCAATTTCATGAAGCTCAAACAAGCCTTCACGAAGCTCCTTCCTTTTCGTGAAGCTCACAATTTCATGGAGCTCGGACCGTCGTAAAGCTCAATCCTTCGCAATGCTTAGGCCGTCGTGGAGCTCAAGTCGTCTCAAAGTGACTTCCCTCACGAAGCTCACTGAGCCAACACAGAGCACACGACTTTTACGGAGCTAGAATAGCCGTCGCGAAGCTCTTCTTTCGTGAAGCACACTACCTTCGCGAACTTCCTTCGCGAACTGAGAGCAAATTATTTTCTTTGAAAATTATCTCTACTTCTCTCGAGGGGGTCGGCCTCTATTTATAGGCAATTCCACCAACCCTCGATCCTTCCGCGTGAAGTCAGCGCCACATCATCACCAATCGCAAAGCTCTGAAGTTCCTGCCGAAATTCTCTCAAAATCGCGAAGCACCACGGAAATTTTCCGATCGCGGAGCTCGTCGTAATCATAGAGCATCACCGTCAACATTACTTCACGCCTTCTCCATGAAGATCCCTCTCAAATCCCTTCAACATCGTGATGTACTTCAACTCTTCCATTCGTGGAGCTTTGACGTAATCGCGAAGAATCACCGCCATCATTCTTCTGGTCTTCGCGAATTCCAAAATATTAATCCTCTCTTCGTGAAATTCATGCCTTTTCCATATTAAAATATGATCTTCATGGATATCCAATTTTCACGATGCTCATCAACCTCCAAATTTTGGACCCCAAAAATTTGGCAAACACTGGGAAACGGCGCCACCTTGTAGTGCTCTTTTGTACCACCTCCAGATCGTCCTTTCATTTTTTATAGTTCTTTGTTAACATGGATTGTCAAAAACTTCTCTAGAACTTGACAATTCTCCATGGAAACCTACTTTGTCAACAAACACAATCAACCCAAAAATACTGCAATGTTACCTTGAGGGATTTTTGCCCAATAGCTGCATTGATTCATAAATAACTATTGATAGAGATGCTCATTGAGGAAGATAGAGGTATTAGTCTTCCTATTGATGTCAATATACTGATAGGTTCCTTCTCCAACACAATCTTAGTTTCTTATTCTGAGAATTGGAAGAGGGGTTGAAGGATGTATGCCAGGGTGGCAGTTGATAGTATAATAAGATCCAAGACTTTTCAATCCTTCTATGAGGATAAACTCTGCTAGATATTATAACATTGGAAGGAATTGACACTTTCTTAAGGACTTCACATTTTCTATCAAGATTTTTCACCAATGTGGAAAGACAGGGAATCTTAGGTGGTCTTATGATCACCCTTTGAGGATGTGTACTATAGGATCTAGCTCAAGACCTCAGTAGTAGGTATAGACCCCATAAAGGTTGGTAAACCAAGTGACTCATGAGCCTCTAGGGCATTATAGAGTGATGAATGGTAGGGCTTATTCAATTTATCCCACTCCAACAGACAATGAGAAGGGACCTTTTATGGTATGAGGTGAAATCCTATTTTATTCTTCCCTATCTATTGATTTATCATTATAAGAGAATATTTTTCATTCCAATCTACTCAAGTGGTTGATGGTTTGGATCTACTAGTTAAATTCTCTTCTAATATTATGTTTAATGCTTGAGATCAGTTGTCTGAGTTGTTTGAACAAGACTGATTGAGACAATTCTTTAATATGATAAGTCATTAGAGGAGAATAATTGTAACATCCTCATTTTTATAAATCCTTTTTGGTCTAAATTCATAATTCTTTTTTATGGAAAATAAAAAAAATTAACTAAAATTATACCCTTTCATAGGACATGGGGTCTACATAAGGGTAAAATGTGTTTAATAACCTTGTATAAGTTTAAATAGTAGTTTTCTAGGGATATATAAAGTTAAACTCTTGATTTTAAGGGTTATTTAAAGGTAATAATATGTTTTCATGGGTTACATTAGGGTATGGTGGCTTTTCAATGTGTTTCATAAGTGTTATCCTTATGGTTAGGAATTTTGCAAAGGAAAAAAGGCTACTATGAAAGGGTAAGTAGGAGTTTATATAGGCTATGTAAGGGTAAAGTAATATTTATAAGAGTTGTGTAAAGGTACCTTAGGCATTTTTTAAGTGTAAGGAGTCATTGCGTAAAGGTAGCCTTGAATTTCTTTAGCTTTCATAAGGGTATATAGTACTTCATAAGGGTACCTCTTAAGTTATGTAATAGTGACCCGTGATTTCCAAGTGCTTCATAAAGGTAGATAACCATTACATAATGGGAAGCTAAGTTTTTTACTTCCCATGTAATAGTAAATAGGGCTTCACATAAGGTTCAGTCATGATTTCCCTTTGTCACATAAAGGTAGATGGATTTTTTAATGGGTCGGGTAAGGGTAAATAGATCTGTGTAAGTGTAAAAATCCTTAGCCTTACGTGAATACCATGATCTTCATACGGGTAAACCATTTTACCCTTACATAGAGCCTATTTTGGGAAAAATACTTTAAAATCCTCCTTTTATGAACCTTCTTCCCCATAACACTCCGGCAGCCCATTTCAGTGGTTCTAGATGCCAAAAATAATGAAAATTAAATTTTAAATGCTCCACTGTTAAGAAATAGTTGGGAAACAAATTAAATGGAGAATTTAATTTTGGGATCTCTAATGCTGTTGACTATAACATGGTAGGAACATTAAATGGTGACTTAATTTTGGGTTTCCTGTATTGTGAACCATTTCCCTTTTCCATATTAAAAATATATGACTGAACTACCCCTTATTTTAGATCTCCTATTGAGTCTGGATAGTCTATAAACAATTTTACCAAGATTCAATAAGTCTTCTTCAACTAAACCAGGTTCCTCATCTGGGTTCCAAACATTGTAGAACCCTCACCTTTCTCCCCTTTCTCAGTGCTATATTTTCCAAATGATAAAACCAGGTTACAATTTATTAAAATATTTTCATAATAAGTTTGTGGTTTAAGCTTCCTAATTATTTTTAGAAAAATAAAAAAGAGTTCTTAAAAAGATAATAACCAAGAACCATGTAAATGAATAATTATAATAATTATTATTTAAAATAGATTATTTTTTAGAGAGGGGTCTATTATCAAGGGTGTAATTTTTTTTATTATCTAATAAATAATCTAGAAATTATCAAACTCGTGATAAAGAACAATTATCATGATTGGATTACTCTATAAAGAGATAATAATATCACATATGAAATTATAATTATTATTTGAGAAATAAACTATTAATAACATGCTTTGGATTAAATGAATAATTTAGAAATTATCTAGAAGATTGAATTTATTATTACATGTATTATTTTATTTATTTTTGAAATGAAATAGTTGGATTCATTTCTCAGAATCCTTAGAGTGAGGTTTGAGATGGTTACCATGTGTATATAATTTAGGTGATGTTTCATTGATGAACCATGGATTTATTCATCAAAAACCTTATGGTAGGAAGCCCTTGACTTTAGTGTATGTTTTATATAGGTTTTTGGCAAGATTGTTAGTGTGTGTGTATAGCCCATGAGACCTATGTCTGATGCTTGATCATATGAGGTGTGCATGTTTGTTTGTATAGACTTGACCAATGATTGTGTTGACTGTATATAGATTTATCTAAAGATGATACTACTTAACTTGACATGATGTTTGATCTATCATTTTCATCTTGTATCGTATGTGCTATATTTACTTATGCAGATGAGTGTATAGTGGAGACTATAGGTCCATTCCCCAACAAGGATGTGTTAAGAATAAGGTTGACATGCATTATACTATCCCTAATTTGAGATTTTTCAACCATTTTGGGGACTATACTGAGGGGATGTGTTAGGCTAGCCAGCAGGGTTTCTTCCAACATGGTGTTGAAGCCGGTAGGGCCAGTCCCCGAGGACCTGATATATGTTTATACTTGAATTATATATTATTTTATATATTTTTAACATATTTACATTCATGTAATGAACTTTAATATTTTTTCACTGATGTTAAGGTTCATTGGTGGTTTCCTAATGAGTCTTGTACTCACACCCTAGTCAGTCATTTCAGTGCGCTTGTAGATTTCATGACTAGGGATCTCGTGAAAGGAAATTTCCCTTTGATGGGTGGTTGAGTGAGTGGAGTTGGTGGATGTAGATATTGCTGGATATAGTTTGATTGGGACATCAACTGCCTATTTTATTTTTTGTCTTTACCCAATACCTTAGATCTGTATTTAGTTTTGGATGTTATGTCATGCATATTATATTTTTATTTCTGTTTGTACTCTATTTTTTAACATTTTATTTATTTATTACTTATGCAGTGAAATGATACTGAGGATATAATCTCCCCACTAATATACATAGACCATCACTTCTATTTAACAACCTCTTTCATATGGGGAGTCATGCATGAGTTCATGCGACACTATGGCTCGAACCCAGTAGTTTGGGTTAGGATATTACAAAATGTATATTATGTTACATGATTTTGTATTTTCATATTAAAAAATTTCCAATATTATTTATATGTTTCTTAATAATTTTATCTAAACTAATTATTTCATATAGAAATATACTCATATTGGTATATTTTTTCATCCTGGTTAGTTTTTTAAACAAACTTAAATACATTGGATGTTGATTTAAGTATTCATAATCTGATTTACAAATATTTTTAAGTTTTTTAATTTCATAATATATTATATATTAACATTTTTGAATATCATAATTTTATTTTACTCCTTATTAAATCATTACAAAAATGTCATACATGAATTTCAATTCCCAAGCTACTTCCATATAATAGATATTTCATAGATGATTAAAAAGGGTGTAAAATAAGTCTACTAATTATATATATTGTTTACTATAATTAAATGATACACTTTAAATATATGGGATCTTCAATATGGAATAAATAAAATTACAATTATTTCTGGTATATCTAAAAATTTAAATTATATCAGGTACATTCTACATCACTCCATTATCCTAGCCTAATATATTTCATATTATCAACATCATAAGGTTTCTCTTCCTCTTTTTATGCCTAATTAACTTATTTTTTATGACCTATTATATTGAAATTTAATGTATTATTTCAATATGATGACTCTTTATCTATTATTCCTCGCCCTCTATGTATCATTTACATATATATTCCATTGTTAACTAATTTAGTGAAATTTTTAGACTCTATTTTCTATTCTATTTATTAATTATCACTGATAACACATTTATATCACTGTTGTAGGTTATCCTTTTATCATCATTATAATTTTCATTTATTAGTTCTAAAAATGTGTTGATTATGTAAGTGCCTTTAAAATTCCATATATTTTATCAGAATTAGTTTTATCAACACTTTTTTTAACACTGATAAAACTATGGTTTATTATCAACCCTAAAAAGATTTGAGCACCACACAACCCCTCTTTAGCAGCACCACATTCCCACCACACCCCTATTTATCAGTGCTTCCCACCCCAAGCCTTTGTCAGTTCTCATCTACCCACATGCCTTTATCAGCACTCGACCCACCCCTGCCCAACCACCAGCATGTGCTTTTTCCTAAATTCACATCTAATACCTCCACACTCTATGTTTGTTCTCTTACCACAACTCCATATTTATTTCCTCTATATTTTATGATATATAAATTTATTTATATAAATTTAGATATATATTTTTTCATATATTTATTTATATATTTATATATATTTATTTTTAAATATATTTATAAAATATGTTTGTGTGTGTGTATTTGTGTGCATGTTTATATATATATATACATGGATGTGTGTGTGTTTAAATATATATATATATATATATATATATTAATATTTATATATATATATTATATTAATATGTATTTAGATATATTATATATTAATATTTATTTATATATATTATATTATATTATTTATTTACATATATTATAATATATACATAAATATATATATGTTTTCTAACATACACACACACATATTTATATATATAAATTTTAATATACATATTCATACATTTTTTATTTTAAATAAAATGGATAATAATTATTTCCATATGGTTTATATGTTTAAAAATAAACTTTTACATGTAAATAAGTTTAAATATTTATTTACACAATTACTTTTTTATATGTAAAAATATAAAAATATGTATATGTGTATATGTATATATTTACTTATAAATAACACCACAATATTGAGAACAACAAAATTTAAAAACTATAAATCTATATGAATTTAATATCTAGGAATAAATTTAATATTCACTAAAAATACAATAATACTCTATTAAAAAAAGCTAAAATTTCATAAAATATTCAAAAATTAGGGTTTCCCAACTAAAAACCCAATTTTAAAGGCCTTCCACACTTTTTTTGACCATGAAAAAACATTAAATGAGGTCCTTCATGGTCAAAATGAATTATATCTCATCGTAGGCTTTGATTTTATATATAGTAGGGCCCAAACGGACACTCTAATCAAAAGTTATGGTCATTTGAATTTTAAGTCATGTTTTTAACTTATCTTTAGATGTTAATTGGTTTATTAATTTTTTTATATCACTAAATTGTTATTAAATGTATATTACATGATACTAATTAGTAAATTTTTAATTAATATTAATTTTAAATTATTTTATAAACCATTTTTCAATAAATATATTATATATTAAGTGTAAATACACATTTAGTATTATATAAATCATATTTAATCAAATATATTATATCTACATCAATATTAATATATTTATATATTACAAAATTATATTTAAAAGTTTATAAATTTTTTTATGATGCATAACTTTTATCAGTTCTAAAAAAGAACTGATAATGAGGACCTTTATCGGTGCTAAAAAACACTTATAAAGGTCCTTATTTATCAATTCTAGTAAACAATGTAAATAAAGGTCACCTTTTATCATCACTTTTTTAGCATCAATAAGGGGGGTCATTTATCAGTGATTTTTTCTAGTGCTGATAAAAGAACCCCCTTTATCAACATTCTTTTAGCATTGATAAAAGGTAGTGCTGAATAAACGCGATTTTGTAGTAATGTATATACTATTTGGGGGTTCTATATGTTTTTTTAATACTAGTTAATTTAAACTTTTTATTACATTTACAATATATCTTCTATTTCTTTATTCCATATAGACAAACCAAACTATTTATACATGTTAGATATCATTAATATTTAACGTATTTCCATAGATATTACATGTATCATGTTTTACTTTCTTCCCTAAAACATCCATACCAATAGTATTTTTGAAATATATGTTTAGTTATTTTGCTTAGAATCCATCGAGAATACTAGTTATAGTAAAGCTTCAAATAAAATAGAAAAATAAAATGATTATAAGTATCTAAAAATCCAAGAAAACCGCATCTGAAATTTCAAAACAAAATGCATTATTCAAATGACACATAATCAAGCCTATCAAATGGAAAAGAAAAATCGTGAAGAAATCTAAATAATAAATCAACCGATATAGAATAATAGTGGGAAACTATTTATCATGAGTGTAGGGGGAGGTAGCGGTGGCACATGAGGGTGGTGACGTCACAAAGAGGTGGTAGTGACCCGTAGGGATGATGGGGACACATGAAGATGATGGAAGTGGATCTTGGAAGTTTAATTCAAGGTATGAAAAAATGAGGTGGGAGGGGTGGAGATGTTAGATGTAATCATGATGAAGGGTGGACTAGATCGGTGCAATATTCTTTGTTGGTGGAAGAACAAGCACAACTAGAAAAATATTTTTTTTGCTTGAAACAGATGTCCATCTATGGAGGTCACTATTGGGGAGCATGAGTGACCACCACACTCACCCCTCACATTGTGCACCCCCCCCCCCCCACTATCCTCTCCCTCGCCCTCAAAGCACCCCTATCAAAGTCTCCACCATTGGTCCCCATCATCCCTCCCCATCCTCTCCATCACTCTTATTTCTCCCCCTGCCGGAGTCACTGCCACCCCTCTTCCACTACCCCGGATCTGGAAGTTTTCACCAATACTACTTATAGAGACCCTCACTTTTCAAACATAAAAATTACATATATTTTTTTAATACTTAAAAATTATACAAACATACTCCCAAAGACAATAAATTGGTCTAGTTCCTTTGGAAACATGGAAACATAAACACTGGTACATAAATGAGTTACATCATCTTCCACAAGGTTATTCTTGACTAGTACCCTTATTAGACACCTTAAACATAATACATATCATCATAACCTAGGGGAAAATAAACATAAAAAGGGGTGATATAATATATTTAGTAAGGGTAAACAAGGGAAACATGTAAGCATTAACATGAGCATAAGGGTATGAGAACATGATCATGAAAATAGAAGATCATACCTTATATTTCAAAGACCATAACAGGAATCATGGCATAAAGATTATCAGTTTATAAGACATGAATCATAATGAAATAAAGAGCATAATACATTAAATCATAACATATGAATAAAACATGTAATTTTGGTAGACACATAATCATATAATATTATTTCCATAGTATCCATAAAATCACTACAAAGAGCATCTTGGTAGTATAGGTTCACTTTTAATACCATATTAGTAGTCATGGTTCACTCCCATGAACATCTTGGTAGAATGATATCACTCTTAATACCATCTTGGTAGTTATGGTTCACTTCCATGACCATCTTAGTAGTCAAGGTTCATTCCCAATACCATATTATTCTATCTCATGAGATATAAATTTTTACCCAATGCATTGGAGGGAGATATATGTACCACCCATCTCATAGTGAAATCATACCTACATATTCCACAAGATCATAAATTATTATATCATAAGTCATGAAATTAAATGGGTATTATAAACATGTAATAATATCATAACCTATTTAAATAGATAGGTTTCATAATCATTTCATCATAAACATAACCCATGAAAAGAAGTAGGTTTCAAAAATATATAACCTGTGAAAGATAAACGGTTCTCATAAACATCAATACATAAAAGCATAATCCATTCAGAGAAAGAATATGAATTAAACATTGAATAATTTTCCCATAAATGAGTTAGTAACACCATATTATGTTATATTATATTGGAAATAATTTTGAAAGGTATTTTAAAAACATTTCTTGGGGAAAATATCCTTTCTGCATTGGAAACACTTTTTAAAACATAAAACCTTTTTTATGACCTTTTTCTTTGAAAATATATTTGAAAACATATAAAGGATGCTTTGAAAACAATAAAAAAAATTTAAAATCCTTTTTCCTTGAAAATTATCTTCAAGGATATTTTTAAAACATTTTTGAAAACATGGATTTTTTTAATATAATAGAATTCAGACTGAAGAGAGAGAGACGGTAATATTTTACTTAAAAACGTTATATTAAGTACCAAAGAGTTGAAAAGTGGTAATAACATATGATGATATCTTTAATAAATATATGATAAGGAAACTAATGAGTATTATTGAGAGATGGATCAAAATATTACATCAAAGGAAGCATAAATGTAAACAATCTCGAAAATTGATGAGATTGTCTTAATAAAATCTTATAACATGGTAACTTGGGATCATACTCTCTATGTAAGAAAATTAAATTACATGAAGTTAAAAATATTATTAAAATAATAATATTCATGATATAATATGTAAAATTTAATTATATAAACCTCAAAAAAGAGTTTAGTTTCATAACAATACATAAGTCTCAAAGAAGGAAAATTGAGACAAAACATTTTTACTGATTTGGTAACTTTTGAAACTTAAAATCCATGAATTAAAGTTCATAAAATGGATATTTTTATACCTATAAATTTAGTTATAAGATACATATAATACAATCATGGGTATTAAATACACCATACAAAAGGAACAAGTGTTGAACATAGCATATATCTCACGGGAATAAAAAGTGAGATGAAACCCCCTTAATTTGTGTCTTGACTCTCTTTGTACTCATAAAAGCTTCATATCTAATAAATATAAGTTTATTTTACATATTTAAAATAATAATATTATTATAAATAATACAAAAATTTTTATTGTGACCTTATATTACCTACTTATTAACAATCCTATGTTAAGGTTTCACTTCGTGTAAAATTTGCTTTATTCATCGCATGTGTCTTAATTTTTTATATCGTTGGTCCTTATAATTATATAATGATTCTAAAATTTAAATAATGATATAAATATAATTAAAATCTATTATATTTATATTATAATAATATATAGCATAGAAAAGTACTAAATGGAATACATCATTTATGGAGACAGTAAATTGTATGTACGCATCAACGATGTTTACGTTTTAATTATTGTATTGAAAGAAAGAAATAAAATGACATAAAAGTTTATATGTATATGATATAATTAAATTATAATTATAATGGTATATATATAATATAATTTCACTACACCCATTTTTTAAACATTCCATGTAGTGTGTGAATGAATCACATCTTTTTGAGGGGGCGGTAGTCCACACTTCCTCAAATGAAATTATCATAATTACACCAAATAGAAAGTAAAAAATATGTATGTTGTAAAAGGAATAAAAAATATTAAATAAATAATAAATATAATATTTTAATTATATAAACATAGTTTCCATCATAATTTCCACTATGAGAGGAGGTAAAGGAAAAATGAACAATCATCGTTTTGGGAGGTGGTAGTTCACCATACACATAAACAGTATGTTTTATATCCATTTGATGGAGGTGTGTGTAAGTTTAGTTTGAACCCTTATCCTAAAAACATCCAAGTATATTTAGGATAATTTTTTTCATACAAAAATTCAATAAAGAGAGTGTATAATTTGGAGAAGGAAAATAAAGGAAAGGATCTTGAGAGAAGACATTACCTCTTAATCAAGTAACTCTATTTGGTTTGTGCCAAAAGGCTTCCTTGAGTTTCCTTATTCTGAAAGGAAGGATTATAGGAGGAGGGGAGTGAATTTGGGAGCTTAATTGATCATGATTTTGTGTGATACAAGGGGATTTAGAGGTGTGAGGAAGTGGGTATAGGTTGTGTCCTTTTATAGGGAAGGGAGAGGACACACATGGAATTTTTTTTAAAAAAAATAGACGTACCCACATTATTACCTAACAAAAGTCATAAAAACCAACCAAAATAAATAATATAAGGTTAATGGATGTATCGTGGCTAGAAAAAGGGTTTTTTACAAGTTTATAGGTCATTTTGGTTCTTATATTTAAGGTTTATTACTTTATTAATCTAATTTTTCTCTTAACTAATGTAATTAATTTTAATCACTTTCACTAATATTTTGGGTAAAAAAAATTTGACCTTATTAAAAATTATAAATTATTCTTATTAAAAATATGGAATCCATTTTTTCCAAATATGGAATCCAGTTTTCCAAATTCTAATCACAAAATTGGCATAAATTAATTTAAAATTAATCCCACAGTTGAGTCAATAAGGCGGGTTTTTAAAATAAAAATGATCAAAAGTTTGCTAAGCTTTTATATTCAATTTAAATGTTAAATTGGTTCTAATTACCAACATTGGATTAACTGTTAAAAAATATATCTAAATAAAATATTAAACCAATTAAAAATATAATTTAACCTTTTAAATAAATTAAACTAAAAATTATTTTTGAATTAAAATCCGGTATTTTTCACTATTCATCCAAAAATGAAGTTGGTCAGAAAAATCTCCAAAATTAACCCTAAGATAATTTTAAAAATATAAATTTAAAAATTAAGTATATTTTATCAAATTCAATTTCTAAATTTTTCTAAAATTAATTTTATTATTTTTCACAGAAAGGCATTAAAGGTGGTTCATTCGAGAAAATGTTATTTTTAAATATAGAAGGAATTTACCAAAATCATATATCTTATTATCAATATGTTTTATTTAAATAAAAAAATTATAAAATATAGTTGAAAAGTAGTTATTACTATTCATATAACTATGTTTAATGGTTATGTTATTATTATCTCATTTAAATAATTATAACAATAAAATAGTGTTTCGTAGAAACATTGGTGTTGTGTGTAACATATGCCAAGTAGTTGTTTCCTGTAACATTTGCCAAGTCGGTGTTGTGTGTATTGTAGGTTGATTTGGTTTTATATGAAAGGAATGTTTGACTTAGTTCATTTCAATATATAAGTTATAATTTAATTTATTCGAAATAAAAGGTCCATAAAAACTCAGGATGTTACATTCTACCCCCTTAAAATGAATTTTTCCCTAAACATTTTTCACTCAAGTAAAAAAATGATGATAATTATGCTTCATAATATCATCAAGTTCCCATGTAGCTTCCTCTAAATGGTGATTTCTCCATAAAACATTGACCAGGTGAGTGTTCTTGTTTCATAGAACTTTCTCAAATCAGTCCAAAATTTCAACAGGTTATTCCTCGTAAGAAAGATCATGCTATGATGGTATGCCCTATGATTTTAGTACATGTGAAGGGTATGGTATGTGCTTCCTTAGGAGAGATACATGTAACACATTATAGAGTTTGGAGATATTTTGTGGAAGTTCCAAGTGATAGGCAACAGTCCTGATACGATCAAGAATCTCAAAGGGATTAATATACATAGGGATCAGTTTCCCTTTCTTATTGAATATCATAAATTTCTTTCAGGGTGAGATTCACAGAAACACCTTTTCACCAACTTCAATTTCTAAATCATGTTTATGGTTATAAACAAAAATTTTCTACCAAATTTGATCTACCTTGATATTCCGCTAAATGTTTATAACCTTCTTAACCATTTCTTTAGAAATATCAGGTCCTAATAGCTTTGTTTCTCTAACCTCATCCCAAAACATTGGAGCTTAACATTTATTCCCATATAGGGCTTCATATAGTTCCATATGAATTCTTGAGTGAAAGCTATTTTTTAATAAAACTAAACTAGATGAAGGTGTTGATCATAACCACTTTTGAAATCTAACTAATAAGATCACAACATATACTCTAGGGTTTGAATTGTTCTTTCAGAATGAAAATCTATCTAAGGATGATAAGAAGTGCTAAAACTCAAAATATGTATCAAGTGATTACTGAAGACTTCATCAGAACTTTGAGGTAATCCTCAAATCCCGATCTGATACAATAGAATGTGGTAATTCATGAAACCTTACCACTTCCTTTATATATATCCTGGAAAGCTGATATAGATAGAAATATTCTCTAATAGAAATGAAGTGTGTTGACTTACTAAGGTGATTAACTACCACCCATATAAAATTAAACCCTTTAGAGGTTTTGGGTAGTCCAATGTCAAAATCCATAGTGATGTTCTCCCATTTCCATTCCGGTATGGGTAATGGATGAAACATCCCTTTAGACTTTTTTTTTCAGCATTAACTTGCTGTCATACCAAACACTGAGATACAAACTCCGCGATATCTCTCTTCATGCCATCCCACCAGAATTATTCTTTCAAGTCTCTATACTTTTCCATACTTCCAGAATGAATACAGAATGAAGAATTATGAGCTTCCCCTAATAGATCTTTCTTCAAATATGGTATGGAATGAACACAAACATAGTTCATGAACCTTATCATTCCATCCTAATCAGGGTTAAACTCATGAATATTTCTGACTTTCTTTTGCAGCTCTTCATCTTCCTTCTACTCCTTCTTAATCTTTACTTAGATTGAGTTTTGAAAATTTATTTTAGAAAGATAATATTTTTCCCCTTCCTTCAATAATTCTAGATACATCCTTTATAAATCCATAAATATTGGATCTTTTTTATCCTAATCATGGATAAGTTAGCATGGTCCTTTTGACTCAAAGCATCGTCCACCTTATTCGCATTCCCATGGTGGTAATGTATTGAGAAGTCATAATCCTTTATCATCTCTAATCATATTCTCTGTAGCATGTTCAACTCCTTCTATGTGAATATATATTTTACACTTTTATGATAGGTATATATATCACACTTTTCTCCATAAAGATAATTCCTCCATATTTTTAATTTAAAAATTACCACTGCTAACTCCAAATCATGAGTTGGGTAATTTTTATCATGAATATTAAACTATCATGAAGAATAGGCTATAAACATGTTATTATTCATAAGAAAACATCTCAATCCCTTCTTGGATACATCACTATAGATTACAAACCCTTCTCCACTACAGGGTAATGTTAGCATAGGTGCACTGACCAACCTTTTCTTTAGTTCCTTGAAATTTTCCTCATATTCATCTATCCAGAGGAACTTGACACCCTTCCGAGTTAACTTTATCATAGGATTAGATAGTTGGTATAAATTCTCCACAAACTGTTGATAATATCTCGCTAGAACAAGAAATTTATGGATCTCAATCACTGTGGTTGGTCTAGGACAGTATTCAATAGGTGTCTTTGATAGATCTACTGTTATACCATCTCTTGAGATTATGTAAACCAAAAATAAAACCTTTTGTTTCCAAAATTCACACTTTGTAAATTTTTCATATAGCTTCTCCATCCTTAGGGTCCTCATTACATTTCTCAAGTGATCTTTATGCTCTTCCTTTCTCTTTGAATATATAAGAATATCATCTATAAAGACTACCAAAAACATATTGAGGTAATCTCTAAAGACTCTATTCATTAAATTTATGAAGATAATAAGGGAATTAGTAAGACCAAAAGGAATCACTATATATTCATAGTGAACATACCTTGTATGGAATGTCTTATTGTGTATATCACCCTTATTGACCCTCAATTTATGATATCCATAATGAAGATAAATCTTTTAAAATTATTGAGATCCATGCAGTTGATCAAACAAGTCATTAATATGGGGAAGAGGATACTTGTTCTTGATTTTGATATTGTTCAACTCTTGATAATCAATGTAGATCTGCATTGATCCATCTTTATTTTTCAAAAAAAGAACCAGTGCACCCCCAGGGGACACACTTGGCCAAATGAATCCCTTTTCAAGGTTTTCATGTATTTTATTATTCAATTCCTTCAACTCAATCGGGGCCATTCTATAATAAGTTTTCAAAATTGGTGTAGAACTAGGTATGAGTTATATTGAGAACTCAACTTCATGTTTTGGTGGAATACTAGGAAACTCTTCTAGAAATACATCCATAAAATCCCAAACAACATGCATATCATCGATGTTGATCTTCTCCACAACCATTTTTGTTAAACAACCCATTTGAATGGGAATTAATACCCATACACTGGATGTAATATCCATAGCTGAAAATTATTTTTTTTTATTAAGAAAAAACACTTTTGTAGGAAAAGTGAACCATAAAGTCCAACATAACACCCAAACAACCCCAATTAAAAAAGAAATAAGCAGGGTCTGCCTCTTTCAAGAAAAAGAAACAACCACCATCCCCCATGCAGGACCACTCGGAAATCCCAGGCATGCATGGTCCCTCCCGATGGCAAAACCATCCCACTCAGTCAACCAAATCCCAAATGTCCTGCAAAGGTGATGGCAGAGTGCTCTAGCCCAACTGAAGCCAAACCTAGCAAGATGTCCTACGAAATAAAACCAAAAGGCAGACAAAAACCCACAACTAGGTTCTAAACCCCAGTTCAGTATCTCCCAAACATAGAAAATAGAGACCAACAATTAACTAGAAACATTAAAGTTTAATTTGAGCTTACCGGATTGCACTTCCCAAAACAGCTTCCAAGATAAGGAGGAAACTTGGGTGTTTGGAGACTCTAACCACAGTATTTCCAGCTCCGAATCCATCTGATCCCAAGTTTGGATATACTCCTCGATGCTAATATTCCCTTTATTAAATCCCCCGACAAGGATAAGGTCCAGATTGTCCACCCAAACATATTTTTCCTCACTAAGTGTCGCTTTTAAAGGCCTCCCCATCATTTTAGTTGCCTCATCTTCTGAAGTAGTGAGCCACAACACTTGCTCGTTCACTTCCTCTTCATTGCTCAGTAAAAGTTCCAAGGATTTCTCACCTTGAACCCTTGAAGGCTGAACGACCACCTCTTCTAGGGAGATTTTAATGTCACTATCTTTCCTAGCAGACCGGGTTTCCATAGGGGGAGGTAAATTGGAATAATCCCTCTTTCCCTTCCTTCTCAAACCACTTCTATCCCTATTAGGGATTGACACTTCAATTGTTAGAAGAATGGGTTCAGGACCATTACCATCACCTCCCCCCGCCCCATTTACAACATTTGTAATATTCTGAGTTGTACCTGGATTAACCTCATCCAATCCTTCAAACTGGTTGTTCAGAATAATTGAAGACAGACTCTTGCCAACCTGAAAATCTTGTAATAAAACTGATTCCTACATCTTCCCTTTCTCACCACATCCCTAACCATCACCCTCAAGTGGTGGATTCACCTTACTTTTCATGGGAGGAACCAAAGTTGACTGACTCCCAGCCCTTGAAATTCTCATAGTATTACCATCACCTTGATTCATACCTCTATCCATCTTTCAACCATCAAGAGGTAGGTGGATAGCCACTGCCTCAACATCAGTTCCATCTCCGGACAGATCCTTCTCAAAAGTAACTTTCCTTACTTGACAACTGATGTAGGATTTATTCATAGAAATCCAATCTGTGCCTAAGAATACGTCAAATTCAACCAAAGGTATAATGAAAAGATTTACAGGAAACACATTCCCACAAACTTCAATTGGAGAGGAATAATAGACTTGAGATAAAATCATCATATCATTATGGGTTTCCACTACTAATTCCAAATATAATTATTTTGGAGGAATCTAAACCTCATTATCAAATTATTTAGATATGAATGCATGGGTGGATCCAGAATCAAATATGACATTAGTAGTTCTATAGTGGTTGGTAAGTATAACTTTCATCACATCGTTTTTTCACCCCTCATTAGAAATAGAGATTGCATGAGATTTTCCCTCGTCCCTCAGATTAAGAGGTTTCTGATATCAATCATAATCACCAGCCCTTGGGTTTGGGAAGTGGTTAGCATAATGCCCATTATATGTATACTTGTAGCACTGAATCATGGGAGGTGTATTCTATGCTACTTTTTCCCCATTCACAATGTTAGATAACTTCTTCCCATTACTTTGGTAATCAAATGCCTAATGGATTTCCCTTCCACACATAAAACATTTATTAGAACCCTTAAGGAAATTTCCTCCATGCTTCTTCCCACACATAGAGGATAAAGGAAATCTCATCTTATTTTCTTCATGGTTTTTAGATTTTCCTTTAAACTACATCTTTCTCTTCTTATCAAAACCATGAGATTGATATGTAACTCCAACCTCCATTTCAACCTTGATTTCACAATGTACAATCACTTGGTATAAATAATCCTAGGAATGTAATTGTTGAAAAATAAGTTCTTGAACTCATCCCATTCCATGGATTCAATCTCACATTACTTCCTCGTATTATTTATTAGATTCCAGCACTGATCTGTTTTTCCTTATAACTGATAGATAGCCAGAACGACTTTATCATGCTCCAAACATTGGAGAACGGATAATGTATTTTTAGTATTATTGATCCAATGGTAAGAAACAAGTGTATCAGAAGAACCTCTATAAGAATGTGGATGTTTCCTCATGAAAGAATCAACAGAATGTGGTTCCCACCTTAGCTCATTTGGGATTCCACCATGATTCATAGACTGAGAAAGTTGTGTGATCATAGAAACAAGGTTTTTCATTCCATCTCCCATAGAATTCGGTTTCTTAGAAGTAAAATAATTTCATTTTATATCAAAATAACCATTAATGTGGTTCCTTCGGGTTCCATCCATTGACTAAAACCAAAAACACAGAGTAATAAATGGTTATCATAATCATGAAAAATCACTTATAGGATGTCAAACATATGATACCTTCCTTAATATATGACACTTTAGTTTTATACTAGGTTATTGATAACCAAATTATATTTAAATCTTTAATAATAGTTTTTGAAGAGTTTGTGAATTCCCAAAGAATATCCCCTAGGAGTTTCAAACCATGTGTGAAACAAGGCCCATTGTCATATACCAGATTACCATGAGTCAAGCCCAGAATATCTTGTCAGATTTTTTACCCATAGGTTAATCTATGTCATATCCACATATACTTTTAGTATCAAGACAAGGATGTATTGCTTGTAAACCAATGACTCTATCCTTCTCTAAAATTCTAGTACATTTTCCTACACTTTCTCGTATCCTTATACTTAATTCTAGACATGTACTTAGTTTCTCATGAAGGTTTTCCTATCCTAACTTCCAAAGATTAACTATACCTAGATCTGATACCAACTATAGAAACACTAACTTTTAAAACATAAACATTACATAACTTTTGTGGAATACTTAAACATTATACAAGCAGACACCCAAAGACCATAATTGGTCTAGTGCCTTTGGAAACATGGAAACATAAAAACTGGTACATAAATGAGATACATCATATCCCACTAGGTTCTTATTGACTAGAACCCTTCTTAGACACCTCAAACATAATAAATATCACCATAACCTGGAGGAAAGGAAACATAAAAAGGGATTATCTCATATGCTCAGTATGGGTAAATAAGGGATACATGTAAGAATAAACATGATAATAAGGGTATGAGAACATGATCATGAAAATAGAAGATCATACCCTATATATAAAATATCATAATAGGAATCATGGCATAAATATTGGCATTTCATAATACATGAGTCATAATGAAATAAAGATAATAATCCATGAAATCATAACATATGGATAAAACATAGAATTTTGTTAGACACATAAGCATATAATATGATTTCCATAGTATCCATGGCATTTCTTCCAAGACCATCTTCGTAGTATAGGTTCACTGCCCATACTATCTTGGTAGTCATGGTTCACTCCCATGAACATCTTGGTAGCATGAGTTCACTCCTCATACCATCTTGGTAGTCATGGTTCACTCACATGGCCATCTTAGTAGTCAAGGTTCATTCCCAAGATCATTTTAGTCTATCTCATGAGATATAAATCTTTACCTAATGCATTGGAAGGTGATATAGGTCTCACCCATCTCATAGTGAAATCATACATACATATTCCACAAGATCATAAATAATCATATCATAATCCATGAAATTAAATGGGTATTATAAACATGTAATAATATCATAACCTATGTAAAGTGATAGGATTAATAATCATTTCATCATAAACATAACCCATGAAAAGAAGCAGGTTAAAAATTATATAACTCGTGAAAGAGAAATGAGTTTCATAAATATCATCACATAAAAATATAATAAATTCAGAGAAATAATATGAATAGAACATTGAATAATTTCCCTATAAAGGCATGAGAAACACCAACAGATGTTATATTATATTGTAAATAATTTTTAAAGATCTTTTAAAAACATTTCTTGAGGAAATATCTATTCTGCATTGAAAATTCTTTTTAAAACTTAAAAGCTTTTCGAAAACATTTTTCTTTGAAATTTTCTTTTTAAAATTATAAATGAATATTTTAAAACAATAAAAAAATTTAAAATCCTTTTTCCTTTAAAATTATCTTCACGTATCTTTTGAAAACATTTTTTAAAACATTTTTAAAACATGGATTTTTGAATAAAATATAATTCTAACCGAAGAGAGAGAGATGGTCAGATTTTACTTAAAACATTATATTAAGTAAAAAAGAGTGGAAAAATTGGTACTAAAACATGAGGATATATTGAATAAAAATAGGATAATTAAATTCATGAGTATTCTTGAGAGATAGAGAAAAATATTACATTAAAGGGAGCATAAATGTAAACAATCTTGAAAAGTGATGAGATTGTCTCAATAAACTCTTATAACTTGGTAACTTGGGATCATACTCTACATGTAAGAAAATTAAATTAATTGAAGTTTAAAATATCATGAAAATAATTATATTCATCATATAACATGTAAAATGGACATATATACACCTCGAAAAAGAATTTAGGTGCATAACAAAACATGAGTCTCAAAGAAGGAAAATTGAGACAAAACATTTTTACCGAATTGGTAACTTTTGATACATAAACCCCATGAATGAAAGTTCATGAAATGTATATGTTTAGACCTAGAGATTTATTAATAAGTTACATAGAATACAATCATGGGTAGTACATACAGCACACAAAATGAAAGAGTGGCGAACATAGCATGTATCTCATGGAAATAAAAAGTGAGATGAAATCCCCTTACCTTGTGTCTTAACTCTCTTCATACTCGTACAATAATCTTGTATAATAAATATAAGTTTATTATAAGTATTTTAAATAATAATATTCTTATACATAATACCATATATGGTTCAATTATGACATTATATTACCCACTTGTTAACAATCTTATGTTAAGGTTTCACTTCGGGTAATATTCACTTTATTCTTCGCATGTCTCTTAACTTATTATATCGTTGGTCCTTATACTTATATCATGATTCCAGAATTTAAATAATGATATAAATATCATTTATATCCATAATATTTATATTATAATAATATATAACATAAATACTTACTAAATGGAATACATCGCTCATGGAGATGGTAAGTCGTACATACGCATGAATGTCGTTTCCGTTTTAATTTTTGTATTGAAAGAATGAATGAAAATGACATAAAAGTGTATATGTATATAATATAATTAAAGTATAATTATAATGTTATATATATCATATAATTTCACTAAACTCATCCTTAATACATTCCATGTAGTGAGTGAATGAATCGCGTCGCTTTGAGGGGGCGGTAGTCCACACTTCCTCAAAAAAAATTATCATAATTACACCAAATTAAATGTAAAAATATGCGTGTTATAAAAGGAATACAGAATATTAAATAAATAATAAAAATAATATATAAAATGTATAAATATATTTTCCATCATAATTTCCACCATGAGAGGTGGTAAAGGAGAAATGAGCAATCATCGTTTGGTGAGGTTGTAGTTCACCGTACACGTAAACAGTATATTCGATATCCATTAGATAGAGGTGTTTATAAGTGTAGGTATAACCCTTAGCATAAACAAATCCTATTATATTTATGATAAATTTTCTTCATACAAAAATTGAATAAATATAGTGTATGGGGGAAGAAGGAAAATAAAGGAAAGGAGTTTGAGATAAGACATTACCTCTTAAATGGGTAACTCCTTTTGATTTGTGCTAGAAGGCTTTCTTGAGTTGACTTATACCCAAGGTATGGATTCTAGGAGGGGAGGGATTTTGGGAGCTTATGTGAGCAGATTTTGGGCGCTCCAAGGTTCTTGAGAGGTGTTTGGAAGTGGGTAGAGGTCGTAGCCTTTTATAGGGAAGAGAAAGGACACACTTGGCATTTTTTTAAAACAAGTTAGGTGTACCCACATATTTACCTAAAAAAGTCATAACAAACCAAAAAAAATAAATACTGGAAGGTTAATGGCTGAATAGTGTCCATAAAATGGGGTTTGGATAAGTTTCTAGGTCATTTTGGGTCTTATATTTAAGGTTTAGTACTTTATTAACCTAATTTTTCTCATAACTGATGTAATTAATTTTAATAACTTTCACTAATATTTTTGGTCAAAAACAAAGTTAAAATCATTATAAATTATAAATTAGGATTATTCAAAATATTTAATCCATTTTTCCAAATTTTAATCACATAATTGGCAGAAATTAATTTAAAATTAATCATACAGTCAGGTCAACAGTGCGGTTTTTTAAGTAAAAATGATCAGAAGTTTACTAAGTTTTTATATCAAATTTTAATTTGAAATTGGTTAAAATGAACAAAATTGAATTAATTGATAAAACTATTATCTAAATAAACTATTAAACCAATTAAATATATAATTTAACCTTATAAATAAATTAAATTAAAAGGCAGTTTTGAATTAAAAACTGGTATTTTTCACTATTCATTCAAAAATGAAGTTTCTCAGAAAAATCCCAAAAATTCACAATAAGATAACTTAAACATTATAAATACAAAAATTAAGTCTATTTTATCAAATTAAATTTCTAAATTTTTCTCAAATTAATTTTATTATTTTTCACAGAAGGAAATTAAAAATGGTTCATTCGAGAAAATGGTATTTTTAAACATAAAAGGACTTTACCAAAAATCATATTTTTTATTATCAATATGTTTTATTTAAATAAAAAAATTAAAAACTATATTTGAAAATCAATTTTTACTATTCATATAACTAATTTTAACAGCTAGGTTATAATTATCTCATTTAAATAGTTGTAACAATAAAATGATGTTTTGTAAAAACATCGGTGTTTCGTGTAATGTATGCCAAGTCAGTGTTGTGTGTAACATAAATCAAGTCGATGTTGTGTGTATTATACACCAATTTTATTCTATGTGAAAATAATATTTGACTTAGTGCTTTTCAAGATATAAATTCAAATTTCATTTATTCAAAAAAAAAGGTCCATAAAAACTCGGGGTGTTACACGGCTCGTTGTCATCCCCTCAGGGTGAAGCTGTCTCAGTTGAATCCACCTCTCCATACCAAATATATCACTTAGTTTATAGATATATCACTCTATAAAAATTAAATCATAATTTTAGTATATAAATCATGTGATTCTTTATTTATCAGAAACACCCTCTATTTTAGGATTTTGATTTCGATATTAACTATTTAGGGATTCTCTTGATTCAGAATTTGATATATAATTGTTGCATTTATTTTATTAAATATTGGTGTTTTATGGTAAAAATTTTCATTAATATGAAAATAATTAAACTATAAACATTTTTTCCTCAAACTTCCATTATTTTTATATTTTTATTAGAAATTGGATTTTTTGGACTTAATTCATTAATGTTCTATAATTTGACGTCCATATATTTTTTAAATAAATTTTGGCTGATTGAGTTTAATTTTAAATAAAATATTATTTTTAACTTATTTCAGGTTGTTATGGTTTTCAAATTTATATTTCCATTGTTCTATGTTTTTATTTTAGATATAATTTGTTGAAACATATTCTAAATTTAATTATTGAAGTTTAATAATTCATGTTCGATATGATTAAGTTTTGATAATTTTATGCTTTTCATTCATTCTAATTTTTTATGAAACAATTTTCATAAAGTATTTAACTTTTATTTTTAGTTTATATAATAATACATAATATAATATTCTAAGGATATAGGGTGATATATATATATATATCATATTTTCCATTATGAAAATTGATATTGTTAACTGTTTTCACTTTAAAATTGTGGTAGATTTATTAATGTTAAATAGGATCTTCCTATGAATGATATGAATTTATAATGGTATGATATGATTTATTAATTTTTAAAATTTGTTAGATGGTTTTTTGGATAAATATTTCAACCAAATTAATTCCACAATATTGACCAATGACATTATGGATAGGGAAGAAGAAGATTGGTTACATCATTTTCAGTTATTCATAAATATACTTGAGTGTTCATGTTAATTTCCCACCTATAGAAGTTAAATATTCACCAATAGTTAGACAATAACATATCAAATATAGTTGAATAACATATTAATTTTATATAGTCTAGTGTTTTGATAACTAAATTTATAAAATAACCATTGGTCATATATTAATATATTTATGATTGTTTTTTTAAATTTAAAAAAAAATAAATCATTTCTTTATAAGTGAATCCCTATAAAATATTTAGTATTTTATAAAAGAAAACTTTAAAAAATAAAAGGTATAATTAATTAAATATAACTTAAAATGTGATGATTGTGTTTTTTTTTTGAATTGTTTTGTTGTTTTGGATGAGTATGAATTGATGTCCACATGCAATTAGTTTATCTTTATTTTAAATAAATTTTGTCAACTGAAATTATAAAAATTAATGAAATATTAAGTCTTGTGTGATTGTTACTACTTGTTTTATAGATACAAATATGGATAAGAGTTGGATTGATCTTCTAAATATAATGTCTAGAGAATATTTTGGAGGAATTATGTAGTTTTTTTATTTCACTAGAGGATTTAAAAGTGAATATATCAGTTTTTATGTATTAAATCTGAAAAAAAAAATATCAATTCACTTGAGATACTATGATGGATCACCTATTCTTGAATAGGTTTTTGAAAAAATATAAGAGTTGGACTCATTACGGGGAAGAAAAAAATCGTTTTCATCAAACAGAAACTATTCAAATGGATTTTGATGTAATTATGATTGATCTAATGCATGAAATTATTATATTAATGGTATGTGGGTTGTATCCTAAAGTCATTAACATTTTTAGTGTTGAAAACGGTGAGATCAATCCATGATCTTGTGCATATCGTAATTCATTGAGGTTTTATGAAATACTTGATGATGAAAAAACTAAATTATATTCTAGGTGTATTAATCACACTAAATTGTCAATTATCATATATTTGTTTCACTTTAAGTCTTTTAATTAATGATTAGACACATCATTAGACATGTTGGAGGTGTTATTGAAAAAATTAATTCCTACTAACAATAATATTCTTGATTGATATTACCATATTCATAAGTTGAAAAAGAACTTAGGTTTCACATATGAGACCATAGATGAATGTGAAAACAACTATATACTATTTATAAATAAAACTAACCATTTAGATAATTATATGGACTTCTACTTTTTTAAGTATAAATATAGTGGGGGAATTCGAACTCGTCAAATTCAAACTTCAAAATAAGGGAAACTGATTTCCATAAATCAAATGTGTTACTTTCTATTAAATTTGTGATTGAAAAGATTATTTATGGCATATAAAGTTTCTAAATTAATTAGATGACATGTGGAAAGAAATAAGTAACTTTATATGTTAAACCACCTGTAAGACTCTCTTTCATGTAAGGAGTTTGTTTAGATGCACCTAATCTTTGCTGAAGATAGTTGTAATGTCCAATTGGGGTTAGAAGTAGATGATTTTAATATATTAACGTTTTTGGTTGGTACAACTCATTATACATGGCTCTTAGTATTGAAGCTGTATAATATTCTTCCATTACTTTTTGTTAAACAATAATTTATATTACTTTCCAATTTGATTGATAGGCCTAGAATTCTATGTGTAAGATTAATATTTACCTTCAACCATTGATAGATGAGTTTAATTAATTTTGGGGTGATGGTGTGATGAATTATGATAGGGAAATAAATGAAATTTTAAAACTATAGGTTGCTTTATTGTGGAAAATCAATGACCTATTGCTTATGAAAATTTATAAAGTTAGAGTATGAAAGGGGTATTTTCTTTACCTTATTGTAATAAAAGTAAAAAATTATACATGGATTAATCATTTTAAAAAAATGGGAATACAAGGGTCATAGATGTTTTCACCCTTGTAACAGGTTCATAAAGGAAAGAGTAGAATTCAATAGTTATAGAGAATTCAACATAACACCAAAGATCATGATATGAATTGAAATATGATCACATATTGGAAAATAAAACATCCCCATGGTATATGAATTTTAGGATTGTTGTTTTATCTATTACCCTTTATTCATGTTGTGGGCACACAATGCAATAACAATTAGAAGAAGAAAATTATTTTTTTAATCTCCCTTACTGGAAATATAATATACTAAATTATAATACGGATGTCATGCACATTAAAAAAAATTGTGATAATATATTGTGGAACATTTTAGGTGTCAATGGAAAGCCAAAGGACCATGTCAAAAACAGTTTGATTTAGAAGAAATCGGTTTAAGGAAATAATTTCATTTACAATTGGGTAAAGGAAAAAATTCATACATCCCTAATATATAGTATACAATGATTAAAAATGATAAAGAGACATTTATTTCTATTTTCAATATGCTCAAGGTACATAATGGTTAATCTTCTAATACTTCAAATTTTTTGAATGTGACCACCAATACATTGAAAGGGTTGAAAATTCAATATAATCACATACTACTTCAGTAGTTAATTCCAATAACAATTCTTGGAGGGTGGTGGAGAATAGGGGAGGATCTTGGGTGGATGATGGATCTTGAGTGGGAGGGAAGGATGGTGATGTAGTTTTTTTTTCACATTGACTGAGAGTGGGGTGGCATTGTTGGGAAGTGTATAATTGGGGTGGCGTGGTTGTGGGGGATCTGGACGGGTGGTAGAGAAGTGAATTTATTTTCCTTTTTTCCACCAGGGGGTGGCGTGACTAAAAAAATTCACCATTCGTGACTTTCAATAATGGTTTCTCTTTTCTCCACTCTTTAAATACTTATATATCTAGTTTTATTACATTTCATATAAAATTTTGTAGCTATGATCAATTCCTAATATGTATAATGGAACTACTAAAAATATAGACTTTAGAGACCCCCAAAAGCAGTCACTAAAACTCTTAAAACACCTCCATGTGACTACTTTTAGCAGTCACGGATGCCTCACTGCTAAATAGAAATAGAGACAACCATTAGTATTATCTATAGGGGTATAAATATCGTCACATTAGTAGTCAAAGATAAGGTATTTAGTGACTATTATACATGGCCGCTAAAGTTTAAGAATTTAGTGACCACTATAGGTGGTCACTACAATGCATATTTTTTAAAATATTCTTTTAAAAATGCATGCTTAATAAAAAACACAAAATACAAAAATTAGTGATCCAAAAAATGATCCAAATAGATACAGATCCTTTTAATCCTCTTTCCCTGGCATTCTATATATAAAATACAAAAAACTATTAAATAATGAAAATAAAAATTAATGTTTACATTATAATCAAATTTATTCAGTTGATATATATATAATAGTCAAAAAAAATATACAATGTTATCTACATAAAGTATTATAAATACATAAATGATGAAAAGATAATATGAAATATCTAATTACACTATTTAATTATCAGTTTAGAAATGAATATTAAAGTTTAAAACTAAGTTTACCTCCTACTGATCAATTCAGGCATTGTATTGATGCATGGTTAATTCCAATAAATCAAAAACAATTCATTGCTAACTCGTTTATCTCTATATAACATACTATTAAAGTTCACCAATGTAAACTAAAATTGATTGAATTTAGTTCCATGGACTGTATTATCTCAATTATACTTTAATGATATGTATTTTAACTCGTGTGCATATACAACTTTAATGATGTATTTCAATTGACCATAGTAATAACTTGAATTTAAAGATATGCAATCAATGCCATAATTTTGTGTTGTTCATTTTTCATCAATATCCTTAATGAAAACCCGAAATCAATTAGAATCTAAAGATTTTTAATAATGATACATTATTAATAAACCCTCTGCTATTTGGTTAAATTCTTCAATTAGTGTAAGGTCACCTAACTCCCATAGGTTATGGACCTATATATTTCATAGAATTCAATAAAAAGTTATATAGAAATAAATTTGTATAATACTTAAATCATAATGAAAATACATTTATACATACACAAACTTGAACCAATCATGAAATGATCTATAATAGGACTGTTAAATCTAATAATTACTAATATTAGGCATCTCTTATTTTATCTCATTAATGTGTTTCCTAAAATGATAATTCCATGTTTAAATGATCAAATTATATATAAAAACAAAACATTTAAAATTTAAATAGTAAAAGTGATAAGACATTAACTACAGAAATAGTGAAACTAATGGAGTATTGAACCATATTTATCTATGAGATTATACCCACTCAATGTTTTCCATATCAAATATAGTTCCTTCTCCAATAGACACATCATGAATTAGAGAAGGCTTATTTAATTTTCATTCAACATCTATAAGATATTCAGAACAAAAAGTATCACACTCATCCATCAAATTAAAATTGTCTATTTATTCCTATGAATGAGCTTTGTTATATTATAATCATTTCAATGTATTAAAATACCTATCAATAGGATACATACACTTGAATTTTACTGGATCAGTAACCACTACTTCATAAATTAGTTGTACTATCAAATGAACCATACCATCAAAAATGAGGGTGGAAATAGTTTATCCAAGTAAAAAAGCGTAAGTACAATCCTATCTAATAAAATTTTTAAATATCAATTTCATTGATTTCTTAAACAAATATGTATAAAAAATTAATCATCTCAATCAATGGTTGAACAACATTGGGTGATAAACAATCATGAATTGCAATTGGAATCAACTACCGAAGTATTATTTGATTTTCATGACTTCTCAAATCTTGAAATTTCCTAATCATCACATTCAAACACTTATAAATATTTCAAGAGTAACCATCAAGCACCTTGAGCATCTTCAAAATGGAAGGAAATATTTATTTTTTATTTTTTACTCATTGTATACTATACATTAGGCATGTATGACCTGTTTCCCTCACCCAATTATAAATATTTTCTCAAACCCATTTCTTCTCAATCACAGCATTCATTAACATAGTCCTTTTATTTTCCACTAAAACCCAAAATGGTCCATAATATATTATCACGGTTATTTTTTTCAATGTTCATGACATCCTTATTATGCCTTATTATGTTAGTTTTCCTGTAAGGGAGATTAAAAAAATATTTTTATTCTTCCAATTATGACTATAAAATCTAACCAAACCATGAATAAAATGTAATGGATGAGCCACCAAATCCAAAAATTCATATATAAATTATATTTTTTCTTCCTCAATCCATTATAATATTTAAACTCATGTCATGATCTTTGGTTTTGTGTTGAATTATCTAGAACCATCAGATGCAACTCTATGATTTATGAACCTATGTTGAGGGGAGATAAAATGTTTGTGACCCATGTATTCCCATTTTTTACAATGTTTAATCCAGGTAAAAGTTTTACTTTTATTGCATAAAGATAAATAAAAGTTTCATTTAATACTTCAACCTAATAAATTTACATAATCTTGGAAGTCATCGATTGTCCATAATAAAGAAACCTATAGTTTAAACATTTATTTCATTTTATAATCATAAGTTATCACACTATCACCTAAAAATTCATTCAACTCATCAATAGATATCTAAAGGTAAAATCAATCTTATCCCCCAAACATATAAGTCCACCACTAAGAGTGGAATGTATTAGAAATGGTAGTTTCATAAAAATACAATGTGAAAGATTATATAGTTCCAACACCATGGACCATGTGATATGAGTTGCACAAACTGTATAACTGAATGGATTGAAATCATCCTCTACTAATCCTAATCGGAAATTATGACTATATTTATAAAATTTGGTGTGTCTCCAATCAAAATCCTTCCATGTAAGAGAGTCTTTCAGGTGGGTTATCATGTCACTTCCCTTATTTCTTTCCATGTGTCATCTCATTAGTTTATAAACTTTAAATGAAATAATAATCTTTTCAAAATTGATTTTAGTGGAAAGTAACGCACTTTCTTTGTGGAAAAGAGTTTCCCCTATTTCAAAGTCTGAATTTGATGAGTCTTATTTCCCTCGTTATCTTTCCACCTAGAAGAGTCATAGATTGTAAAATTATTCAAATGGGTAGTTTCTATTCTAAACATCATAGATCTATTTTAGCATGTATTTATGGTCTCATATGTGAAAACTAATTTATTTTTCAACTTATGAGCATGGTAATATGACTCAGTAATCTTAGAATTAGTAGGAAGTATTTTTTTCAATAACACAAATCTAATTTTGAATGATGTGTTAGACAACTAATTCAAAGCCTTCAAGTGAAACAACTCCATGATAAATGAAAATTTTTTGTAACCATTACACAAAAATTATAATTCAGTTTATGCATCATCAAGTATTTCATAAAGCCTCAATGAATCATGATCTTCACTAGAGAATAGATTAATCTCAATGGTTTTAACATTCTTGATGTTAATGAATTCAGGATCCAACACACATACCATTTCAATAATCATTTCATGCATCAGATCAATATTCCTCACATCCTCATCCAACTGATTAATTTCTATTTGATGAAAATGAATATATTCTTCCCTATGATGAGTCTAACTCTTATAATTTTTCAAAACCCCATTCAAGAATAGGTGATTAATCATGGTATATCATGTTAATTGATTTCTATTTTCACATTTTCTATATAGACAACTAATATAGCCACTTTGAAATATTCTAGTGAAATCAATAAACTGTATAATTCCCTCAAAATATTATCTAGACATTTTATTTGGAATACTAATACAACTATTATCCATAATCATATTAGTATAACAAGAAGTAACAATTACACAAGACTTAATATTACATTTAATTTTATAATTTCAGTTCACAAAATATATTTAAAATTAATACTAACTAATTTCATGTGGACTTCAACTCACACACATCCAAAACAGCAAAATAATTCACAAATGAAATTATAATCACATTTTAAGTTATATTTAATTATTTATTAATTTTTTTAATTTTTTTTTGTACATTACTAAATATTTTTTAGAGATTCACTTATAAATAAATGGATGAAAATAAAAATTAAAAAGTACAAAAAACAATCAGACATATATATTAATATATGACCAATAGTTATTTTATAAATTTAGGTAACAAAACTCTATATGACATAAAATTACTATGTTATTAGACTATTGTTGATATGTTAGTGTAAAAATATTGGTGAATATTTAATTTCTATGAGTATAAAATTAATGTGAACACTAAAGTATATTTGTGAATAATTGATAATGATGTAACCAGCCTTTTTCTTCACTATCCATAATGACATTGGTCAAAAAGGTAGAATTAATTTTGTTGAAATATTTACCCAAACTATCATCTAACTGATTTTAATAATGAATAAACTATGTCCCACTATTATAAATTCATATCATTCATAGGTAAATCCTATTTAACATTAATAAATCTACCATGGGTTTGCAGTGAAAATAGTCAACAACATTAGTTTGGATCCTTATAATATTATCCTATATATCATTATAGAAACTAGAAATAAAAATTCAATACTTTATTAAAATTTATCCATAAAAAATAGAATTAATGAAATGTATAAAATTATAAAAACATAATCCAATCAAACATGAATTATCAAACTTAAATAATCAAAATTAGAATATGATTCAAAAAAATATATCTAAAATAAAAACACAGAACACTTTAAATATATATTACAAAACCATAAAACTCTAAAACAAGTTCAAAATAATAATATAGTTAATTCAACTAAATCAACCAAAATGTTTATGAAAACATATTGAATTTAAAATATAGAACATTAAAAATTTAATCCCAAAAATTCTAATTTCTAAATGGAGCATACAAATAAAGGATGTTTGGGTACAAAATGATTATAATTTAATTATTTTTCTAGTAAGGAAAATTTTGATCATAAAACACCAAAATTTTATAAAATAATAGTATCAATTAAGTATCAAATGTAAAATCAAGATAATCCATACATAGTTATTATGAAAACAAAACCCCTAAAATAAAGTGTGTTTCTAACAAATATAGAATCACATGATTTATATACAAAAACTAGGGTTTTCCTCTTATAACACATTGAATCTGGAAATTATGTGGGAGATCGAGCATAGAGAGGTGGAGTTAGCTAGTACAACCTCACCCTAAGGGGACAGAGGTGTTTGGATGGGGTGGAAGTGGTTGAATCAGGTTCGGTGACAGATAGGGGTAGTGGAGTTGACTAGTATCAGATGAGTAGATGATGAAAATTAGTGTAAGCAGAGGTAGATTTGGTAGGGGGTGTGGTGAGATTAAGGGAGAGGATGGGGAGGTCAGATGGGTGGCAGTGGTAGAATTGGCTGCTCTGATAGGGGGTATTGTGAGGGTCATGGAGAGGATAGGGAGGAGGGGTGTGTGAGGTGAGGGAAGGAATGATAGATTATTGGTTTTTTAGGTTCAGAAACCACCAAAGTTAGTCTCTCATGCTCCCCAACAACAACTTCCACAGGCGGTTACCCATTTCAATAAGTGAAAAAACCTATTTTTCTTGTAGTGGGGTAACAATAGAGATCATATTATGTGTTTGATTTTAATTTTTTTTTTTAAATATTTAAATTGTTTTATTTTAATTTTTTTAAAAGGGTAATGTTATTTTAGTAATTCCACTTTGATAAATAGGTTCGAATGGACATTTCTGTTTACTAGTAGACACGTCTGTTTGCTATGGGTGCTATCAATTCCACTTATTTAATCGAGTGTGATCCAATGGATGGGAATAAATATGAAAAAGACATAACTTTACAAGAAAGGTATCAACACAATTATAATGGGTGTGATGTCTTATCTTAATGGGTATTTCCATGCCAATAAAATTTAGTTCCCATTATATGTAAAAATAATAATTTCAACCATTCCCAAGAACTTTAATCCTTCCTACAAATTGAGATTCCACAAAAATACTTCTACATGAATCAAATTAATTTTATTAGTGTGAAAAAAAATCCTTTTATTACCATAATTTTTACAAAGATTATTCAAGGGATACTCTCTATAAAGTACTTTTTTTGAGTATTGATCCATTATTTTCTCCTAAAGTGGATTCACCAAAAATACAAAGTAGTACCATTTTAGTGGGAGAGAATCTACTCTTAAGGAGATTGACATCATTACATTCCTTGGTGAGCTTCATATACTAAAATCCAAAGTAAATGTTATTTAAATTACCCCTTGATATATCCAAAACAATATTAAGAGTATATTTCATCAACAAATACATAGATATTCTCAAAAATTCAATGACGGTAGATCAATTTGATGACAACAACTTCAAGAGGTGAGAAAAGAGGATGCACTTTTAAAGTGACCCACACCTTTCATACATACATATTACATCTTAATAGATGATATTCATTACATAAAATAAGGATCCATTCCAGAATCATATAGGTATAGTTCCTTTGGAAATATAGATATATAAACAATAGGTTTATAAGTGAACTAAATCATATCCCACTAAGTTATTCATATCTATAACCCTTATTATTATTATCATAAATAAAACCTTTATTAATAACCCAGATAAAGTAAACATAATAAAGAGTTAGTTAAGATGATCGATAAGGGTAAAAAATGGAGACATCAATGATCACATAAGCACAAAATGAGCATAAGGGTATGATAGAATGATCTTAACATTTGAAAACCATACCCTACATATCAAAGATCATAATATTAATTCATGGAATAAATTTTGGAAGTACATAATACATGAATCATAAGGTAATGAAGGAACATTATTCTTGAGGGCATAACATTGGCATAAGACATGGAATTGTGGAAAACACATAAGCATATAAAATCATTTCCTTAATGGTTAAGGCTCTCTTCCAAGACTATCATAGCATATTGGGTTCACTCCCGAAACTGTTATATTAGTGAAGGTTCACTCCCAAGACTATCATAGTGGATTTGGTTTACTCCCCAAACCATCTTAGTAGTCATAGTTCACTCCCATAACTATCATAGTGGAAAAAGACTCTTACTGAACTAGGTTTACTCCCCATTACAGTCCTATTTATCTCATTATATATCAATATTTACCCAATGTATTGGAAGGATATATAGGTACCACCTATCAAATAATTAAATTCATACATATGTGTGCCACAATATCATAGAACATTCATCATATCATAACCCTTTAAAATGAAATGGGTTTCATAAATATTTCATCATAGAATAACCCATGGAAAAGATATGGGTTTCATAATCATTTCATCAATTCATAAAATCATAACCTATGGAAAAGGAATGGAATACATAAATATATTTTCATGATAATTATAAACCATCCAAATAAATAATAAGGATGGTATCATTGGATCATATCCCTATTAAATCTTAAGTAACGTCAAATGATGTCATCATAGATGAAAAATTATTTTGAAAGATCACTTGGAACATTTCTTGAGGAAAATAACCTTTTCACTTTGAAATTGTCTATTTGAAGTATAAAAATTTCAAAAATATTACAAAAAACATTTATTTTGAAAATAACCTCATAGACTAGAAGTAATCCCCAAATCATTTAAAATTTATAATAATGGGAAATACATTTTATGTCATACATGTTAAAATGAAGATTCATTTCACATTTTCAGTATAAAGGCAAAAGGTCCTTATTCGGAAAAATGAAATAATATTACTTTTTAACCATTTTTAAAATTAAAAAATGGGTAAAAATTTCCTTAAACAATCATTTTAGAATAGTAAAAAAATTCTTTAAAGTATTTTCAGAAAACATTGACATGGAAGAAAAATTATTTTCAATAGAAGAGATAAATAAAGTCGGTTTTCTATAAAAACATTCTTTTGGTGTATTTTGATTTTAAAGAGGATAAAATGAAATGAAAAAATGTATTATGCTAAAATAACCATAGTATAATAAAATTCATGAGTTTATTGATATATATCATAATATTTCATTATCAAAATCTTAAATATAAATAATCCTGATAAACAATGAGATAGTTATATCAAACCCTTACCACTTTGGTATATTTTGAATCATAATCCCAAAGAAAGATAGAAAATTAGAATGATATGTGTATCACATAATTTAAATTTTCATAATAATAAAATTCATTCATGATCAGTGTACACACCACATAAAATAAACAGGTGGTGTATAAGGAATGCATCCCATATAAAGAAAAGTGAGATGAAAATATCTTACCTCAAGTCTTAAATTTCTTCGCACACATTAGAAAATCCTTTATAGTAAATATAGATTTATTATAAATCTATTAAATAACCATATTCATATATATAATACCTTATATTTTTTACTTATGACCTTTTATTACCCATTTATTAACAATTTCTTGTTAATATTATGTTTCGACTAATAACTACTTTATTTTTCCTGTATGTTTTGGTTTGGTATTTTAAGTCCTTTTATTTTGTTCATGGTTCCATAATATCCATAATGTTAAATGTGATATTAATATAATATATATTCATTATATATTTATTTATATTAATCCATAAAATTTAAAGATAGAAAATGAATTACACTTTTCATAAAGACGGTATGTCGTACGTATGCATGAACATTGTTTCCATTTTCTTGATGGATGGAACCAAAGAAAGGTAAATTATATATCACCCTTAAATATTAATTTTTATTTTATTTATATCATATATATTCATTAAATCTATCCTTATTACCATCCATGTCAGAATAAAATTAAAAAAACATATCACATCACTTCGTGAAGGTAGTAGTCCACACGTACACATGAGTGATGTTATCATTTTCCAACGGATTAGAAGGTAAGAATTTATATGTGATATTATAACTCCAAGAGTATAAATATGTCATAAATATCATATATAAACATTAAATTTATCATTATCTCTAGCCATGAGAGGTGGTGATGGAAAAAAAATTAAATCGGTTCGCTAGGCGGAGTCCGTCTTATGCAAGATCAACGGTTTCATTTCCCATTTAATGGAAGAGGAAATGGATATAGGTTACTCAATTAACATAACAAAATCCCAGTATATTTGATATAATTATTTTATTATTTCATAATAATTGAATAATATTTTAAGGATGTGGAAGAAGAAATAAAATAAAAATTCTCGGTGAAGAACGATATCTCTTCTTCAAACAACCTCCTTAGGTTAGCACCAAAAGCCTTATTTGGAGGGTATCCTAATCAAAATAAGGAATATATGATTTGGGTAGGTAATTAAATAATATATATGAGTATTTATTTTCCAAAAAAAAGTATTTTTAACTATAAATAGGAGAAGATAGGGGGTTCCGTTTTATAAGTGGGGGGGAAGACACACCTACAAAGTTTAAAAATAAATAGTTATACCCATGTTTTACAAATTCCAAAAGGATAAAAAATGGATAATTATAGAACCTTATATGATATAAGGTCGAAATATGGTCATAAAATATTACTTTTACAAGTTTTTAAGTCATTTTAACACTTATCATTTTAGTTTAATCCCCCAGTAAACCAGTTTTAACCTTAACCGCGGTAATTAATTTTTTACTGTTTTTACTATTCATTATGAAAAAAATTAAGTTGAAAATATTATATAAGATTAATTATTATAATTAAAAATATTGAATCTATTTTTAAATTTTAAATTCACATAATTTTTAGAATTTAATTTAAAATAAAACTTGTAGATGCGATGAAGAAGCGTTTTTCCACAGAAAAAGTTTTCATAAGTATAAGAAGTTTTTATATCTAAATTGAACATAAAATTTATTCCAATGAACTAAATTTGATTAATAATAAAATAATTATACTAATTATACTTTTAAAACTATATTAAAATAAAATTTTACTTTTAAATGATTTAAACAAAAAGATAGTTTTTAATAAAAATCAATATTTTTCACTATTCACTGAAAAAAATTAATCCTTTCATAAAATTATTAAATATTTACTCTAAGATAATTTTTATGTTTTGATTTAAAAACTAAAGTTTATTTTTTCAAATAAATTTTCTAAAATTTCAAAAATTACTTTTATTATTTGTTTACAAAAATTAATAAAAAGCATTGTGTGAGAAAAAAATATTTTCCAAGCATATAAAGACTTTTTAAAAAATATTTTATTTATCTAAAACCATTATACTTAATTTTTTTAAAAAATATTTGATGCACGCTTATCATAGGTCATAGAAAAACAATTATTTCCTAAGTTAAAATGTAGTAATGTGGTTGACCTAGGATGTCTCTTGAAGAGGAGTGCACACAAAACGGTTTGTCACTTTTAAACGAGGGTAAAAATGGTGTGTGTTTTTTGAAAATGATTGAATGGAAATTCAAATTAAAATGATTGAAAACTATGATATTAAAAGGGTAATTAGGTTTTGGTCAGTTTCCTAATTTTAATTATATCCTTGTTCGATTTAATTAAAACCTCTTCTTCTTAGTTGATTAAAGTGAGATTCCACAATCTTTTCCTCTCAATTCCTTAGTGAAATTATGATGGTGAGAGAAAACCTTACCAAGATCTCATTTTGGTCAACTCTCCTTCCATGTGAAAAATAGTTGTATTGAATGTCCTCAATTGACATGTTCAATACCCTATCGGGTCTTGTTTATCCCAAACAATCAAGAACATTCACTACCCCTTTTACATGTACTGACGATTGTCGAGTACTTCACCACTAATTCCCGGTCTATTCAATCGTATATAAACCAGAAATTAGTGGAGGGAGATAATGATTATTTTACCAAGGAAAAAATAAATAAAGGAATTAAAATTCAAGAATGATCGCACTTGATAATAAAATCCACTATATGAAATTGAAAACAACTTTTAATAAGAAAGAAATTTTATTCAATTATGTCCAAGAACTCAAGCATTACAATGTAGAAAACCAAATCTTCCCCAATCACTAAAAATTTTTACCACACCATGGTAAGGGTAATCAAGATGAATGGGGAAGAATAAGGAATTACAAAACTATGAAAAAAGAAAATAAATAAAAGATAATGTATAAAAGTTCCCCTTCTTGGTGTCCTAGGAGGAATGGGGTGGAATGAGAGATGCTTTGAGAGGGACGATCACTCCTCCTTTTATAGCAAGAATTTTTCCCCCGAATTTTGATGCATTGAAGCCCCATTAAATGACATATTCACACGTTTTTAACTTATTTAATTTTGTTCATAATTCTTTTGTGCATTTCCCCTAAAAATCTCAATAGATTTGGAGAATTAATCAGAGAGTTATGCTCGTTTTACTCTGACCATTTATTCTGTCTAGTCAGATTCTCCAAAACGCCAACCCTCATATTAGGAAGATTTAATGGCCCCTTAAATGGCCAATTCACGTGGCCTTTCCTTCATGAAATATATTCTCCAACTCCTTGTGTGTCCATCCACCTAATTCCACAACAATTGGGCCAACCAAGAAAGAGTTATGGACCCCACACCAAAAATCGGCAGAACTGTAAACAGTTTTATTGAGACACCTTGTGAGCATCTTTTGAGCTTCCATATGGTCGATTAAGATTTTGGTCTAAAAAATATTAAATAAAGACCTGGATTTTTAGAATCTGGAAAAGAAATAATTTTTCAATTTGGATTAGTGTAGAAAATGTTATGGCCAAATGACAGAAATAATTTAAAACAGTTAAAAATCCAAAATGGGTCATTTTTACTATTAAGTTCAAAATATTACCAATATCGTAAAAATGAAACAATTCATCTTAAAGTAACACTTTAGTGTGATTTAAAACAATAATATTCAATGTAAATTAATTGAAAATATTTTCTCTATCAATTCCCCCAAATTTAGCACTTGGACTCCTGGACAAGTAAACATCAAAATCAAATCAAATCAAATCCAAAACACATACCAATGATATGTACCAAATCCATAACAAGAAACAAAAAGATATCATGCCTCATCAAAAACAATTATTTCAAGTTCTCCATTTTATATTATTTAATATATTTCCACTTCATTTCTTATCCCATGCACACAAAACACCTACCTCGCATGAATTTTCTCTCATCTCACAAGTGTAAATGCTGAACAAGTATTTTCTCATCCAAACTCACACAAGAGTAACCATAGGCTTGATAAATTCCTACTTATCCACTCGATGTGAGTCAAAGACATGTGTTTCTCATGATAACTTTTCAGGGTTGTTCTGTGGCTTCCGGTTGATAGGATTTAGATGTTAAAAATTTTGAGGCCGAAAAAGGAGGGCTTGGCTCTTTTTGAAGCAAAATTGCAAGATTCTAATTTTCACTCAATAATGGTCTCCTTCTCTTCCCCTTTGTTAAAAATAGGATCTATCATCATTCAATCAGCTCGGGATTTTAGCAGCAAAAATTTCAATCTTTTCCAACTTGATTTTTCTTGAAATCTCCAGATAAGCACAACTTTTTTTTTACATCAAAAGATCCAGAAAGGCACAGCTTCTCTTTTCATGAAAGCTCCAGAAAAGACACAGTTTTCAATAGAATAATTTTTCAGCATCACACACGTCTCTTAAACAATTTATTTTTCACCCAAATATTCACCAAATGAGGTAGCACAACACAAGACAGCTTCCCCCACACTTAATTTCAACTAGATTATGAAATTTCACTTCAAGAGCATATTGGATAGGGAAAATTGTCTTGTAATGTGGCTAACCTAATAGGTTGTTCATGGATTATAAGGGCTACAAGGATTAATGTAAGGTGGGCCATAATGAAAAAGATTATTTTAAAAAGGGGGCTTAAAACCAAATAAATTCCTCAATCATTTAAAACACATGTACCCCAAACCCTCAAGTTTTGAAAAGAATAAATCAAAATCTGGTTCTAACAAGAATAGTTTGGTTCTCTCAAGAAATGAGGTGAATGGAAAGAATATGAAAAAAATGGTTTAGAAGCCTCACAGGAAAGTAATTTCAAAGATATAGATAGTGAAATATGGCATGGGGTTCAAAAATCAGTGTACTTTTAATGAATTTCCAAAAGATTTGAACTTGAAAAAAAGTCATTTTAGCATTCATTTAAGCTCAGTTTCATGGAATATATTGGTTCACTCATTGAAATGGGTTTCAAAAATGGAAATGATAATCATTTCATCTCAAAATTTTAAAAAACACACCAAAAAATGAAAAAGAAACACACAAAATTTTGAAAACACAAAAAAAAATTTGAAAAACAAAAAAAAATTAAAATACTAAACAACAATGGTTCCCTCCACCAAACATAAATGATGTAGTTTCCTTAATACATTCAAGTGGATTTAACATGTAAGTAGATTTCTGATTGATTCACAACAAACAAGTAAGTGTTAAGGAGAGGTATGACCTGATTTATTGGTAGTGCAACATTAAGTTAAGCACCTAAGTGTTTCACACTGATAACTTGTAAGAAAAAGAAAAAAAACATAAGACATTTATTTAAAGAAATTAAAATATATATAGTATGAGAAAAGAAAGATAGATCTAGGTTTAATCCCCCAAGTGGGCCCTGAGTTTTGACTGCCTCCAGATGGGCAGTTTCAGTTGGTTATCCCCAATCTGATGGTGGGTTGAGTTTATTTGTGATGAACCAATAAAACTTCTTCTTTACATCATGTTATTCATTATTTTTGTTGGGGACACCATGAGTATAGTACATAAAATCCACCCCTAGAAAATAAAATACAACTTTCTTGGTGGGGGTAGTACAACGAATGAGTCCTCGTCTTTCTTGGTTTCCAATTTCACAGCCTCCCCTTTATTCTATAGCTGTTGTTAAAGGTATGTTGTATCATTGGAAAAATCAAAGGGAAACTTAAAGTGTAATTCAATTTGAACAAAATTAAATCATGAAAAATCAATATCAAATTCTTCCCTTTCAATTTAATCACCTTATATCTCTTTTTCCTCAGGAAAATCCATATGGATGTCCTCTTGAACTCCCTCCAATAAACAATCAACATGTTCAGGGACCTCCATATGTTCCTCTTTAAGCACATCTTCCTTTTCTTCCCCATCCGCCAAGACAGTACATGAGTTGTCCAAATATGAAAATTTAAAGCAAGGGGAGGTGATACTCAATTCAGTTTCAATAAAATTATAAGACAATGAGTTCATGAAAAGATCATCTCCCTGATTTTTCTTGGCATTAATTGGTTCTTCAATGGGAAGTAACTCTTGGAGTAGAGTGGTAGCAGATAAAGGCGAGTAGTCAGGCTCCTAAATATTCTCTTCAAATTCCACAACATTCGTGGAGTCTTCCTGTAATGAGTTTATATCTTCTACATTATAAGTAACATGGGGATCAAGTAGTTCCTCACATTCCTTCCAGAACTCACCCAGATCTGGTTGATCTCCCATACTTACTTCATAATACACATCTTCTTCATCAATCTTCTTCAGAAATGGTTGAGAAGGGACAAATGGATCTACTTTTAATTCCATCATGGTCACCCCAGGTTCTTCAACATCAAGGATTATAGAGAAATCCACTTCCAGTAATGTCTCAAGTTTAGGTTAGGGTTTCTCTTAGGATGTGTGAACATATTCAATTATCCATTCCATTTTTCTCTCTAGGTCCTGTATTTCCTCTTGAAGTCCTTTTAACTGATCTTTTGTTTGAGTTTCTTCTTCATGTAGCACCTTGACCATTTCATGACAAAATTCTGGAAAATACTCCTATATTTCAACTCATTCTCTTGAAAATCCCTCCAATACTGAGTATTCAAGGTTTTCTTTAAGGTCTTGAATGAGATCCTTGAATTCATCCTCCTAGTTGATTTGGATTCGAGCTCCCCGGATCTGTTTAGCAAAGAGAGAAACATTATCCTCTGTAGACCAAGGTGAGTCAATAATTGATTCTTTCACACCTGAATAAATTTTCCAAGAATTAAAGAAAAAATCATTTGAGAACAACATGATAAATTATTTTTTACAGTTTTTTATTTTATTTCAAAAAGTCAAATATTTACAAATAAATTGCGGTACTACCTCCCCGGAAACAGCGCCAAGTTTGACGCATGCCTGTCGTAGGGAATGGAAAAACAATTATTTCCTAAGTTAAAATGTAGTAATGTGGTTGACCTAGGATGTCTCCCGAATATGAGTGCACACAAAATGGATTGTCACTTTTAAACTAGGGTAAAAAGGGTGTGTTTTTTTATAAAATGATTGAATGGAAATTCAAATTCAAATGATTGAAAACTGTGATATTAAAAGGGTGATTAGTTCAGGGTCAGTTTCCTAATTATAATTCTATCCTTGTTCAATTTAATTCAAACCACTTATTCTTAGTTGATTAAAGTGATATTCCATAATCATTTCTTCTCACTTCCTTGGTGAAATTATGATGGTGAGAGAAAAGCTTACCAAGATCTCGGTTTGGTCAACTCTACTTCCATGTGAAAAATAGTTGTATTTACTGTCCTCGATTGACATGGGAAATACCCAATTGGGTCATGTTTAGCCCAAACAATCAAGAACATTCACTACCCATTTTACACGTACTAATGATCGTCGAGTACTTCACCACTAATTCTCAGTCTATTCCATCGTATATAAACCAGAAATTAGTGGAGGGAGGTAATGATTATTTTACCAAGGAAAAAATCAATAACAGAATTAAAATTCAAGAACTATCGCACTTGATAATAAAATCCTCTATATGAAATTGAAAACAACTTTGAAGAAGAAATAAATTTCATTCAATTACGTCCAAGAACTCAAGAATTACAATGTATAAAACCAACCCTTCCCCAATCACTCAAAATGTTTACCCCTCCATGGTAAGGGTAATCAAGAATAATGGGGAAGAAGATGGAATTAAAAAAATTTGAAAAAGAAACTAAATAAAATATAAAGTATAAAAGTTCCCCTTTCTAGTGTCCTGGGAGCAATGGGGTGGAATGAGAGATGCTTTGAGAGGGAGGATCTCTCCTCCTTTTATAGCCAGAATTTGTCCCTAGAATATTAATGCATTTCATCCCCATTAAATGACATCTTCACGCGTTTCTCCCTTCTTTAATGTTGTTCATAATTCTCTTTGGCGTTTCCCCTAAAAATTTCAGAGGATTTTTACAAGTAATCAGAGATTTATGCTCGTTTTACTCTGACCATTTATTATATCTAGTTAGATTCTCCAAAACGCCAACCCCCAGATTAGGAATCTTTAATTTCCCCTTAAACTAACAATTCACATGGCCTTTAATTCATGAAAGATATTCCCCAACTATTTGTGCATCCATCCACAAAATTCCACAACAATTGGGCCCACCAAGAATGAGTTATGGACCCCACACCAAAAATCGGTGGAACTGTAAACCGTTCTCTTGAGACACCTTGTGAGTTTCTTTTGAGCTTTCATATGGTCGATTAAGCTTTTCTTACAAAAATATTAAATGAATAACTAGATGTCTAGAATCTGGAAAAGAAATAATTTTTCAATTTAGATTAGTGTAGAAAATGTTATGGCCAAATGACAGAAATAATTTAAAACAGTTAAAAATCTGAAATGGGCCATTTTTACTATTAAGCTCAATATATTACCAATATCATAAAAATGCAACAATTCATCTTAAAGTAACACTTTTGTGGGATTTAAAACAATAATATTCAATGTAAATTAATTGAAAATATTTTATCTATCAATATTACTATTTATACCACTAATTTTAATTTCAAAGTTATAATGATCGTGTTTAAATATTAATATTAAAAGTATATTGCGGTTTGTTAAAACTCAATGTTATGTTTAACACAAGCTATCGAAGAAATTTAATTTTTCTTAAAAAGGTCTTAAAAACTCTGGGTGTTACATTATACCCCCCTTAAAATGGATTTCTCCTAAAAATTTATTCACTGTAATACAAACATAATGAGGATACTTATTCTTCATCACATCCTCAGGTTCCCACATAGCTTCTTCAAAATGGTGGTTTCTCCACAAAACTTTGACCAGGTGAGTGGTCTTATTTTATTGGACTTTCTCTATTCGATCCAAAATATCAATCAGTTATTCCTCATAAGATAGATATTTCTTCATAGGTAAAACCTCTAAGTTTAGTACATGTGATGGATCAGGTATGTACTTCCTTAGGAGAGATACATGGAACACATAATGGACTTAAGAAAGGTTTATAGGAAGCACCTAGTGATAATAAATTTTCCCTACTCGATAAAGAATATAAAAAGCTAAAATATACTTAGGGATCTCTTCCCTTTCTTCCATAATCTCATAACCATCATCCATCGATAGATTTTTAGAAACACTTTATCACAAACTTCAAATTATAGATCACATCGACGATTATCGACATAAATTTTCTATCAACTTTGAGCTACATTGATGTTTTGTTGAATGGATATGGATTTCTCTACCATTTCCTTAGTAATCTTAGGTCCCAATAGATTTCTTTCCCCAACATCATCCCAACACATTGTAGTTCTACACTTATTTCCATAGAGGTATTCATAATGACCCATATGAATTCTTGAATGAAAATTATTATTATATGAAAACTCAAATTCAGTAAGGTGTTGATCCCAACCACCTTTCAAATCTAGAGAATAAGTTCTCAAAATATCCTCTGGGGGTTTGAATTTTTTTCTCAAACTAACCATATATCTTAGGATGATAAGTGAATAGGCCACACAATGTTGTTGATTACACACGGTTATTGATCATATTAGAATTTATAATTTCACAAACTACACTTTACTACTAAGGTGTAGAATAGTGGAATTATGGGGTCTAACCCATAGAGACAACTTATTGGCAAGAAACCCAGTAGTAAGAAAATTTTTGGAAGGATTCCTCACATTCACTCTTTAGTTTAGGTTTTATAAAACTAAGTATCTTGGTATTAATTGGAATTTAAAGGAAGGGTTTAAGGTCAATTTCATGGTATAGGAAAAGGATGATCCTAAATATAACTTGGGATAGACCTATGGAATAGACTAAAAAGCAGTGAAAAAGTCACCAATTGATCTTGGTCTAACCAATTGAATTGACCTAAGATAGAAACTACTCCATGGTCCAAATATATTTGACAACCTAAGCATGAGAATCTTGGATTTTAGGTAGAAATAATCATAGGCTATTGGTCCTATCCTAATCAACTCCAAGTATTTCATGGTCATTCGATTACACCTTCTATGGACAGGGTAGATATAATCGAATGATATTGGAATTTTTTTTAAACCTAGCTATTGGATATAGGATTATCAATTTTTGATTTTATATATTCATTAGGTTGAAATCCACCACTACTCTTTCCCCTAACCCTAAGAGGATTAACCCCACATGACAGAATTAAATAAAAGAAGGGATATATATGGAATGATTGAAATAATGATTAAATTATTCAAAATAAAGTAATATAAAATTTAAAATATAGGAAATAAATTAAAAACTAAATTGAATGAGTAAATAATGAATAATTTAGAAACAATTGAAGTTGCACAGTAATCAGTATTGAAATTAGAACGTCAAAAGAGAAATTAACAACAAATGAGTCTTTAAATCCAAATCAAAAAAAATCCTTGAAATAATAAAATAAATTATTAGATACATACAAGAATTAAAATAGAATAAAAATAATAATAATTAAAGGAATAAAGAAAAACTTTTTGGCCCTCACTACACATCCAGGGCATTGCATATTTATAGAGTCTTATCAGTTCATGACATGTATATGATTCATGTCCTAAACATTCTTTAAGTGGATTTTGCATCATGGATTTCATGGAATGTAATGGTCACTCATTAAATATCCTTAATATACATATTAATTACTGAATATTTTGGATCTCATGGATTTCATAGCTTGAATCTTTAGTAGCAATTATATTTCAATGTTTACACATCATGTATTAGGTTCACATTGTGTATCTCAACAAATTTGGAATTTCAAGTATTTCACAAAATGTACTCTAGATTCACATCATGTATGTGGTTAATGCCATGTATTTTGGATTCATGGATTGGACTTCGGCTAGAAGGTGGTATTATCAAGGAGTACACATCATGTACCTAATATTCATGATGTTTAATGGTCATTTTTGTAACTTTTCCTTATTTCTTACCTTGATTCTTGAGTTCCTTATTCCTTGAAAAAACAAACCAAACCCCATTGTAATATCAATTAAAAAATGATAAAAAATTAATGAAATGTATCCAAAATATGTATATGAATTCTTCTTATCAAATCCCCCACACTTGAATAGTCTCTTTTCCTCAAGAAAAAAGCATCTCAATAGGGATTCCAAATAAAAAAAATATGAAACGTGCATCACAAACTGGTAGATAAAACTATGTGTATGTGGAAAAATAAAGTCCTCCAAAATCAATCCTATAGAGAAAATCATTCATAACTCATATTTCAATTATTTATTCAGATTATTACTTCTTCTGATTATAATTTCATAACTATTCCTTGGACACTATAAACATTTTTAAATTTTCCCCACAATAAATTTTCTCTCATCACTCAAGGTAAAATACAACTAGATTTATGATCATACCTTGAATACATGTTCCTAACCATATTCTTTAATTGGTTCTAAAATCTATACTTTGTAAAGATAAATAAAAAACTACTCATAAGGGATTAAGGAATAAGGATTAAAAATCTCTGAGGATGAGGGAATGTGGGAAAATGATAAAAATAAACCTCCAAAAAGGAGGTTAATCTTTAAAGTATAATGCATGAAAATCTTAAACAGTGAAATCAAGTAACTCCTCATGATCCAAATAGCTTAAATTGGGTTCATGAATGTGTCAAGATATTATGAAGAATGTTCCATGTTCTTTTATTTTTATTTTATTTTATTTTTTGAAATTCATGTCTAGGCTAGATCTCACATCCATCACCTAACCACATTTGATCCATCATAAGATTCATCAGGCTGGTAATTGTGATTTTTTACCTTCTTGATACACCACCCTTTTTTTAAATAATAAGGTGAGCATTTAAATTTTCAAAATTAATCATGAACCAGATCATATTAATCTAGTTAAAATTCTATTTTATGTCTCCTCAGTAATTAATATCTCATGTATAGAAAAGATGATAATTCCCCCATACTTGTTCAAAAAAAATCATGCATAGTACCAATATTTGGGTAGGAAGGGATAATAGTCTTGAAACAATTACATCCTAATAAGGTTATTCGTGGATACTATGGGATAAAGAAGGAAATATGTACATGTGGATCTTAAGAAAAATAGATCAAAAAATATTTCTTCAATCATTTTAATAGTGTATTTTTTTAATCATAGCCTCAATAAGATCCCAATGCAAGTTATGATAGGTTTAAATGTCCCAAGTATCTCTCAAGAACAGAAATGAATATGAAAATGAAGTTATAGAATACTCTTAGGAATGTGGTTATAAAAAATAATTTTAAATCACTCAGGGAATAGTATCTAGTAATAAGTTAATCAAAAGCAATTGTAAGAATATAGAATTAGAATTAAATTTATCAACTCAGCAATCGTGCTAAAAATATAAACAAAAATAAAAATGGACTTCAAAAATATCCATCCTAAATTTTTATTTTATTTAAATGGGTGTCATGATATTTGAAGTTTAAAACATGATTTAAATAAAAAAAATATCCTATATAAGTGAAAACAAGAAAAAAAATCCAACTGTATCATAAATAAATCTCAAAAAATACTCCCTCAAACTTAAAATGAGATAGTGACCACACTGTTCTGGAAAGTGACATAGGATAGTTAGGAATTATGGCATAGATAAAAAATAAAATTGCAATTTATGAATTTGAAATAAAGAATTTAGAGATACTTGTATTGAAATTCATTCCATGGGGAAACTTGTTGGATTATTATTGGAAATTTTTCTACCTAGAAAACTTTTTAGACATAAAATACCTACACTAGACAAACCATTAGTCCATAGGTTTTAAACAATATGGAAGGTGCACACAGTCAATAGCTAGAGAAAACAGCTCAGAAATATGTATAAATGGACTATACAGAAATTTGGGATGACCAACAAATATAAAATTCTAGAAAAGGGAAATAAATATCCTAAACACATAACTAATATAAATAAAATAGAAAATATGGGTTGCCTCCCATAGAGCGCTAACAATGATATTGTCAACTAGATGGATTGAACAATGAATTGGTCAATGTTTTCCATCAACTCAAAGGTCCTCTACCTCTTGTAGGAACTGGTGGTTGTATCATCGACCTCACATAATGCTTGGTTGGGTTAACCACCTCATAAATAGGTTGCCTATAGAGATCATATAGAAGAAATACCTATTTTTCATGTCATTTAGGGGGATTAAACTGAGGAAGAAGTTGGATTTTGAGCTTCTCAAGATGAATTTGTATCTTAACTCGATGTTGATACATGTCATGTGGAAGTCCTGTAGGGGGCCTAATGTACATTCCTATGAACATATATCAAGTATCAGATCTAGAAATGGATAAATAAATGTAGAAGTAAAATAAAAATATACAAATCATGTAGTGAATTCAAAATTTTATCCCACCCAAATATATATATATATATATATGAAATTATATATAAATGAATATGAGATACAATAGATAATAAAAAAATATAAACCTAGATAGATTACAATGGGGTACAGGCACATAGATAAGACTAAATAGTAGTTTCATGCTCTCTAGTCTCGACATCAAATGTCCCCTCTTGATTAATGTGGTCTGGATTAGCAATTCCAAATCTATCTCATTTATGGTGGCATGGGCTAGAGGATCGATCATCATGTTGGGTGTCATGGTGTTGGAAGTAGTCTCAGTTTAGGATGGAGGGGGAGAGTTTTTCAAACCATACTAAGGACATATATTTGGAAACTGGATCGATATGAGGAACCTCAGAGGAATATGGGAGGGTAGGTCCCTTGACCCATTTTACCTGCTCCGTAAGATCTCATGGTGGGTAGAAGGTTCAGTGAGCTCGAGAGATAGGTCAACTTGGGTAAGAACATTAGTAGTGGTGGGGTCTTTAGGTAGTGGTGGGTTGAAAGATGAAGGGTCTGGTCATGGGGAAGGGGTGGTGAAAAGGGATAGATTAGTGAAAGGAATGTGGACATGGCGGCAGATCTGGCACTGGTTCTCTAGAATACACTACAGAATTGGCTAGATGTTAGAGGGAAATAGGGAGGGGTAGATAAGGTGGGGTAAGAGTTGTAGTGGTAGTAGGTGGTGAATATGTTGTTGTAGGGGATGTTATAGCTAGATTGTAGGTATATGGAGGGGATGAGGTGTAATCAAGGGAAGAGGGATCCTGATCTGGGGCAGAAACTAGGGTATGCGGAGCTGGATCCTCTATAAGATCGATGATGCACTCTGGGGGCCACTAGTATCTCCTATTGATCTTCCTTATTAGCCCTATTTTTTGGACCATGAGGATATCGATTGACTCCATCTTCCCAAGGGAAGTGATAGGCTGATCGGTTTCGAAGACACTGAGAGTTCAGGTTAGATGTGTAATGAAACTTCCCCCCGTGAGATTTCTATGATCCCTCTATAATTGGGTCTCATAGTTGTGGGTGAAATTTCTAGCCATGTTGACGGTAGGGCCACCCATGGATGAGGTGATAATGAGTACCTCAATCTGACTAATGTTATTGTGAGAATCTCTTTGGGCTATCCTGACATGAGTGATCACCTGGTAAATAATCCATAAGGTGTCACCCCATAGCTGGGAGCTCTTCATCATGCATGGATCGTGAATTATCCACAGGTTCTGGGTGATCATTAGTTAATTCCCCTATTGCATCCCCCTTGTCCGGGTCTAGTCTCATGACTGAGTAGGAAGGGGAGGTTAAGATCTCCTCAGTGTAAATACTAAGTCTCATATTGAAGTCTTTGAGGGTCATCCACCAAGGTGAAAGTTTATGTGTGACACTTCAAGCTCCAAAGTGGGCAGGAACTTGAGGAAGAGATCCTGGTAGGTCTCTTTGAACACCTGGGTGATAGAAAATAGATTCATCTAACCTAATAGATTAGGAACCTCCTTGTTTATGTGAATGTGCTTGATCATGGCTAAGTCCAACTTCTAGTTGGTCTACATTGACTTGTCTTAGAGATAGAACAACCTAAAATAATTCTTGGGTTCTAAGAAATTGAGGCATGGGTGTAGGTGTTAGTGTGGGGTAACACCATAGGATGAGCTGAAAGAGGCCTCAAACTTGATGGAAGCTAATGGAGTGGTATAATATGATGTATAAGGTTAATGGGAGGGATCTTCATGTGGTGATGGAGGTGTGATAGTCGACTACTTAGGTGGCGGAGTATCATCTCCCGGTTGGGTGGCACGATTAACCATTTTGGTGCATGTCATGATAGATAGAGGCAAGGAAGGAGGAAGAAAGAGTGGACCAAAGGGTGTGGGAGGATGAATGGGGGAGGAGATGGGGGTGAATCAGATTGGATGGTTTGTATGATAAGAGGGGGGTCAGCATTCAGGGGTGTTGTGTGGGAGAGGGGAGGCCAAGGCTCGAGGGGGAATTCCATACACCTATGGTTCATATATTTTTAAAGTCATCTTGAGGATTTCACATCATGTAATTAATACATGATGTGAATAAATCGGGTTTTTTGTTTTTTTGATCCTGATACTTTCACATCATGTATTTATTTTACACAACATGGCCTTTTTTAATTATATATTTTATATTTCAAAAACTTTGGAAGGAAATACCTCTAAACCAGCTCTAATGTTATTAAATTTCCCTAGATCTAAACTATCTAGGGTTGCCTCCTAGTTAGCACATTGTTTATTTTCTAGATCTAGATATGATTCCCTTCATCTAATTGTAAATTCAAGTGTTCACCTTTAATGTTATGGTTTTTGAAAATAGAGGGTATGAAAGGTGAGATAACATTCCTCATTAGAGGTAGAGTGCAATTCATATTATTATTAGAATTGTTCCTATTTTCAAAAATAGGTAGGGTATTTCTACTATCCTTACTATTCATATTATGATTTATCCTATCAGGAATAGATATAGATTGAAAATCCAATGACACACTACCTTGCTTAGTATATTTCACTAAATCAAACACAACTTCTTCTTTACCAACTCTGAATATCAATCTTCCTTGGTTTACATTGATCATCACATTCTCAGTGGAAAGAAATGGTCACCCTATAATTATGGGGAAATCTCCTTCTTCCTCCATATTCAAGATAAATAAATCATCTCGGAAAATGAATTTTTGAACATTTACTAAGACATCCTCAATAAGTCCTTCTGGGTGCTTGATTGAGCAGTCAGTAATTTGGAGTTCCACTCTTATTGGTTTTAATTATTTTATCCCTAACTTTTTGAAAACTCTCATTGGAATGATATTTATACTTGTACTAATATCACACAAGGCTCTTTAAAAATTTTATATTTCTATAGTGTAAGGAATTGATAAAATTTCTAGGTCTTGCATTTTGGTTGGAAGCTTCTGCTAAACAATTTTAGAGAATTTTTCATTTACAGAAACAACTCCTAAGTCTTCCATTTTCTTTTTTCTTGAGATAAATTATTTAAAAAATATTGAATAAGAAGGAACTTGAGTAATTTCCCTTGAAAATGGTATGTTGATGTGTAATTACTTAAACATCTCAATAAAAATTTTCTATTGTCCCTCTTTTTTGGATTATCTCATCCTATCTAGAAAGGGGAGTGGTGGCGTGTACGGTATAAATGCCGTATAGAAATTTTCCTTTTCAATCTACTCCATAATTGGATCTTTTTTGGTTGATTATATCTCTTGATTTTTCTCCTAAAAAACTTTATTAGATTATTTTAACTAATTTTCCTCAACTCTATAAGGCTGATGAAATTACAGAATTCTTCCACTCCTAAGAGATCTATCTTTATCATCCTATATTTGATGAGTCTCAGTATTACCAAAAAACATAAATAGAAATTGATATGAAAGGGTCTTATAAATTTGACACACTTTATTCTTGAGGTTGTGAAGGGAATCCCTTTGGGTTTTCATCTTATTCTCTTGGGTTTTCATCATTTGATCTGATTTTTGAATGAAGTCGGTGAGTAGGTTTTCAAGATTTTATTAAATAGTTTGGGATTATTATGGTGGTCTTAGAATAGATTGTTGGAATTTCTACTATTGTTAAGCAGGTGGAAAATGTTAAGCTCTAGGAAAAGGTTGTTGTAATTACTATTATGGTCAAGGAGTGGGACCTTGAGGTGGGTACCCAAGTGGTACCTAATTCCTTGGTGGTTTTTTCCACTCCTCTACTGATAGTAACCTTGGTTAAGTTGTTGTGGATGTTGAGCTATCCTATACTATTAGTACTGTTATTGATACTGTTGGGGTTGTTGGTACTGCTGATTTTCTAGATTATAATTAACGCAATTACAATCTTAGCTTTGTGTATCTTCTAAACCTACCCTCGAATCCTAATAGTGGTGTGGGCCTCCACACATATCATAAGATTGGATTTCCATAATAGGAGCAGGAGAGTGTGTTAGTGAAGCGGGAATCTAAAAAGATTCCAGTTTCTTAGTAAGGGCTTTTACTTGGGCTGCCATGAAAGTGGTCTCTTCCACCTAATGAATTCTACACCAGGTGGTACTTGATCACTTTTCTATAAACTAGAATTATGGGATATCTCATATAATATAACTTCTAAAACTTTAGGTTTCTTTATCATGATCCCACATTCAGTAGCATCATCCACAATAGTGTGCAAGGAAGGTTGGAGTCCTTGGTATAATGTTTGAAGTTGAATCCACATATCGAGTTCATGATGTGGTCACTTATGAGTTAGCTAGTTGAAGCAGTCCCATGCTTCCCAGGATAATTCTCCATCTTGCTAGTTTAAATTTTTAATTTCATTACTTAGTTTTCAGTTTCTAATTAGTGGGAAATATTTATCAATAAATTTCTTAGCTAAATCATCCCAAGTCATGATGGACTTAGGATATTAACTCTTAATCAAATCCTTAGCTATGTCACATAAGGATAATGGTAATACTCTCAGTATGGTGGTATCTAATGATACTTATTAGTTTCAAAAGGTGTCAAAAACCTCTTATAAATCAAAAATATTTTCATTGGTGTCTTAGATTTTAATTCCACTAAATTTCCCCATATTCTGAATCATGTGAATGAGTCCAAGTATGATCTCAAAAGAGTTCACTTGAATTAGAGGGTGCACAATGATGGTTGTATCGCCACTTATGTATGAAAAGCTATAATCCATTATGTTGTGCTCTGGTAGTGTTTTTTTCTCATCCTAAAGTTCAAGTGGCGCATATTGATCATTTTGTGTATATGATGGTGCAATATCATTATGCTCAGTCATTATTAAGCTTCAGCATGTAGTGATATATCAATTGATCTCAAGATTGAAAGTAAGCATTTCTTTTGTATCCAATCTCCTAGAATGAGTTAGGGGACCTTGGTACATGCACTAAGCCAAAAGAAAGTGGATTCAAGTTCTATAATGTGAGAAAAAATTTATAAAAATAAAATGTGAAGGAAAGGAATAAGGGGGTGAGGTAATACAAGGTTTGTACCTTAGGTCACTATGCCTAAGAATATCCATCCCCAGAAATAGAAACAAATTTTGATAGGTCTGCATGACATCATTGATTGTACACATGAATTTATCATATTAGAATATATAATTTCCCAAAATACACTTGACTACTAAAGCATAGAATAGTGGTAGTCTGGGGTCAAACCCATAGATATATCTTGTAGGTAAGCAACCCAGTGGTAAGAAAATTTTGGGGGGATTCCTCATAGTCACTCTTTGGTTTGGGTTTTCTAAAACTAAGTATATTGAGCTTAATTCAAATTTAAAGTAAGGGTTAAAGGTCAATTTCATGGAATAGGAAAAGGATAATCCTAAATCTAACATCGGATAGACCTATGGAATAGGTTGTAAATTGATGAAAAATCACTAATTTATCTTAGTCCATCTAATTGGATAAACCTAATTTAGAAATTATTCCTTGGTCTTGAGATAGTTGACAACCTAATTCTAGGAAGATTGGATTCTATTAAAAAAGAATTAAAAGATATCGGTCCTAGCCTGATAAAATCCAACTAGTTCATGGTCGTTAAATTACATGTCTAATGGTTAAGGTATATTCAATTGAATAATATTGAAAATTATTTTAAACCTGATTACCTATAACATCCCAGACCCGGTAGCCACTCAATAGTGCCCTAAGCCCAGTTGGTCACAAGTCCTCAAGCGCATCTCTCCAAATTCCAGAAGTTCCCGACTAGCAGTGAGGGCCTAGGTGTGTCTGTGGGGAGACTACACCCTCATCACCAGAGTATATAATAGTGGAATTCAATAATATACAAATAGTGGAAGCAGATATAACAATAAGACAACAGATAAATAACTAATACGGGAGTATACAAAAAAGCTAGAAAAAAAATCTCATATATAGATGATGATAGTGATACATGTCATGTGTATAATAAAATATCCAAAATAGGTACACATTAGAGTATTACAATAAATATATCCAAAATGATAAAAAGAACAAAAGGTTCTATCTCCAAATAGCATCACGAGCCTCAGCTCGGTCCTGTACTCCCCTTCTCTTAAGCAGTGATCAACAACCTATGTTAGGGAACTTACCCCTATCAACACTTGTAACCATATAATCTATTTGGGTTCCTGAAGGGAGGACCAAACATAATGTGAGACAATATCCTAGTAGTCAACTAACCAATATCTATAAATTTCTATAGTGTGAAATATAATAATCTAATCAGGTAAATTGTAAAGCAAGTAAAGTGCCCACGGAACAACCACTACTAATAAAATGGTACTATATGGCTTCTAAATGATCCCTACAAAATAAGTGACATCTCCTATATCCAGGAAAGTATAAAAAATAGAAATAAACTACATGTAATTTTTGTACATCCATATATCTCAAACCACCATGGCCTTTCCATATATCCAGAGTGAATCACAATTTCATGGTCACACCATAATAATCAAAGTATTAGAACATAAACGGTTGGATCCAAGGTTTCAAAGACCATGGAATCCTCACCGAGTCCTAGGATAATCTTAATGGAAAATTAGTATATTCACTAGTTAGATTCCTAGGATCATGTCATAACAGAAAAGTCCTATGTGAGTCTAAGAAAGTTATATCCAAGGGGTAGCAAAGCCCGAGGCATCCCACAAAATCAAGACCCAAGGCACATAATCAACCTAATCCATCCACTACTGCGTTCCAGATCTATGTAGAGTCATCCATAGAATCTATAAAACCATTCATCCATTCACACCACTTTCATACATTACACATGTGTCTACCCATTCATGGAATCCATTTACAATCCATCATACAACATGGGTATACCCACCCATTTATCACCATTCACAATTAACATATCACATCACATGAGTATACCCACTCATGCATCCCAATTCATATTAAAAATATCTAATTAGTATACCCACTCATTATTCACTTTTCACAACCAAGGGATCTAATGAGTATACCTACTCATTATCCCATATTCATATTATATTACATCTCATGAGTTTACCCACTCATTAACCAATTTCCAAATAATCTAATTAAGCCATGCCAATTGAAGTATTAACCATTTGATCAATTCAAAAATTAACCAAATCAATCCAACGTTTAATAAAATAAAAAAGGTGTAAACCTATCACCTAAGAAAGTAATTTATTTCCATTTAATCATAATTAAACTCTATTTGGCTATTCAAACACAAGAACACATCCAATGGATGGTTCAACGGATCATAAATAAGGAATTTTCATATAGAACACCCCATGGGTGACCATGGTTGGGGAAACAACCACCAAATAACCTAAAAATAACCTAAGGAAACCCCTAATATGTCTAAGTTCATTTAATTCAATTTTCCAGTTCAATTTTGGGGTTGCGTTGGAATGTTTGGTGGGAATCATAACGGCTGATAGCTCTATAAAGCACCAAAACTCAAAATAAATGTATAGAACACCTAACTTAGCTCAGTATTAGAGTGATTATCAAGTATCAAGTCCTTATTATACTTGGTTTAGGATAAATTTGATGAATGGATGAATAATAATAAATTAGGTCATATGATCCTAAAACCAAATAGTGAAAATGATAGCTAGAAGAATCGAGAAAGGTTAAAAAGGAATGTAGATCTTACTGATGTGAATATGATGAGATAAAATGCACTCGAATTAGAGATTGGATAGAAAACCAAGATCAAATCTTAGTTTAGACACCTAATGAGAGCTCTCAAACTCTTCCTCTACTATGCATAGGATTTTAGAATGAAATTTGGTTTTAAAAAGAATTTTTAATTTAAATAAAAATTATAAAATCCCAAAAATAGAGGGGTCACACGGTTTTGGAACATAGTTTGTAAAATTGTGTGCCAGACATGCATGATTTTCTGTAGACCAAGGGGAACCTACATGGTTTACAAACCATGCAAAAACTATGTGAAAATCCACTGTCAAATTTGGAAAAAACTAAAAACCTAGCTTCTTTCCCATGAATCTCCTCTCTCATGGTTTCCTCAAACCGTGTGGTCTATACACCCCCTTTATCCATCCTTGCATGGTTTGTACAAACTGTGAGGCCTTCCCTTCATGGTTTGTATTAACTGTGTGTTAGGCTAAAAACACCCCAAAATTGGATTTCGGGCTTCAAATAAGCCCCAAACACCCCTAGAACCTCTTTGACCTCAAAGGGTATTCATATTAGGCCATATTTAAGTATTAAAATTGAAAAATAAGTTATTTGTAACACATAAAAAATCTAGTTTCTAAAAATATTCACCCCTTATAGCAATTTTTCCTAAAAATTTTCCCTACAGGGTGGTTAAGATTCATCTGAGAACAATTTTGGCCACTGAGCATATATGTTGGCCTCCTACTCCAAAGTCTCATCCTATAAACATTCATGCTATCATAGAACCCATACTAGAGGAACTGACCAGCCTTAGAGAACCTTCATGATCTTGTTAACTATATGAATCTAATTCTCCTCAAAGGATGTATCTGTTTGTAACTCAACTCCCTCAGGATGAAAATAATGTGATATGTCTAAATGGTAGTGGCATAGCTAAGATACATGGAAGACTTCATGCATGGATTGGTACCTCTAAGGTAACTTCAACCTATAGGCTACTAACCTGAATCTCTCTATAATATCAAATGTCCTGACATATCATGGTGAAATCTTACCATATCTTATGATTCTCCTATGTCCTAGACTCAGTGAAACATGTAAGAAAACCCAATCCCTGACCTCAAACTCTAGAGGTCATCTGCAATGATTGACATATGATTTCTACCTAGACTGTGCAGTATCCATATGCTTCTGAATCAACTAGACCTACTCAAAAGTCTCTTGCACAAGATGTTTTCCTAGTAAAGCTGTCTCACCTGCCTCTAGATAAAACAGGTGTGATCGGTATGGCCAACCATATAAATAATCATAAGGTTCCATCTGTATATTCTCCTAATAATTGTTGTTGTAGGCAAACTCAACTAGGGTTGTATGATTCTACCAAGAGCCCCCAAAATCTAGTATGCATGATCGAAGCATATCCTCTATCATTTTTATCATACACTCTGACTAGACATCAGACTTAGGGTGTTATGTTGTGCTGAAAATCACTTATTTACCCAAATCCCTCTAAAAAATCTACTAGTGATGAGATGTAAAGAAGGAATACCTATCTAAAATGATAGTGTGTGGGACCCCGTGATGTTGTAAAATCTCAAGGATGTATAACCATTACATCTCATCAATACTAAAGGTCTCCTGGATTAGAAAGAAATGAAAAACCTTTATGATCTTATTAATAAAAACCCACACATAATCATTACCTCGAGGCAAACTTGGTAAACTAGTCACAAAATATATCACGACATCATCCCATTTCTACTCCGTAATAGGTAACTACTGTAAAATACCATCTAGTCACTGATTTTCTACCTTCAGCTACTGCTATTTGGAGCACCTCATAATAAAACTTATTACCTCACATTTCATACCCGGCCACCAGTACTGACGACGCAAGTCATGGAACATATTGGTGACTCTATGATGCACTAATCATGCTGAGGCATGAAACTCCCACGTTACCTCATCATGTATATCCACTAGAACACAAACTCAACCATTGATATGCAAGATATCATCCTTGCCTATGGTCCTACCAGGAGGTGGATCCTCACCAGCCACACTCACTTGTAGGACAAGTCCCTCTAAATTTGATAGTTACCTTATCCTTACTCTATACAATAGGGTAGAGGTCATAGATAAGGATTATAGATAAGTATTTACTTTACTATTGTGAACGTCCAATTGCATCTTAGAGAACAACACCATAAGATTCCACTTGCTACTGGCCTACTGAACTACCTGTATCTAATTCTTCCTTCTCATTGCATCGGCCACTACATTTCCATTACCAGGCATGTAGGTAAGCTTGAAGTCAAAATATTAAAGGTACTCCACCCACCTTCACTACCTCATATTCAAATCATACTGTGTAAATATATACTTGAGGCTTTGGTGGTTCATGTACACCACAAAAATCTCTCCTAGTAAGTAATGTCTCAAAAAATGTAAATCATGAATGGTTGTAGCTATCTCAAGATTGTGTGTTGGGTAGTTTCTCTCATGTGGAATCTACTACTGAGAACCATATTCCATGACTCTATCCCCCTGCATCAGCACTACTCCAATCCTAATACCTGATGTGTCACAATACACAATGTATCTCTTTCCCTGTTCTGGAAGTTTTGGGACTGGTTCTGATGTCAACCTTTCTTTTATATTCTGAAAGGATATCTTGTAAGAATCTGACCAAAAAAACTTCACACCATTCTTTTTCAAGACCTTCAGTGGCATTTCTAAGCATGAGAAGTCCTGTATTAAATTCTTATAGTAACCAGATATCCCTAAGAAACTCCATATGTAAAAAATTATATTGGGTTTTTACAAGGAAACTACAATCCTCACCTTCTCTGGGTCTACTAATACTCCTGTATCTGAGATAATTTAACCCAGAAAGTGAACCTAATCCATCTAGAAGTGGACCTTTGTGAGATTAACATATAATTGATTCTCTCTCAGTTTATTCAAAATGATCTCAAGATGTTAGGTATGGTTGTGTCAATTATGAGAATACACTAATATATCATCCGAAAAACCCACTACAAATAAATCTAGATAAGGATGGAACACTTGGTTCATGAATTCCATGAAAATAGTTGGTGCATTTGTGAGACCGAATGGCATAACCAGATACTCTTATAGACTATACCTACTACAAAATGTTTTAAAAGGTATTTATTAAGGTAGAACATGTACCTAGTGATATCCAGACCTCAAATCAATATTTGAGAACACTTGATATCCTTTAAGATTATAAAATAGGTCATCTATCCACGATAAGGTATATCAGTTCCTAAATATCAGCTGGTTCAACTTCTGATAATCCATGCATAGCCTAAGGGTGGAATCCGCCTTTTTTTCAAAAAGGACCAATGGCATGGAGAAGTAATCGGTCGAATAAACTCCTTCACCTCCAAATCCTCTAGATGCCTCTTGATCTCCTTAAACTCCATCATAGCCATCATGTAAGGAGGAATGGATATTGATGCAGCTCTTGGAACTAGATAGATGTAGAATTACACCACTCTCTTTAGAGGTAAAATAGAAAAGTTGCCCAGGAATACTACCTTGAAGTGATCAATCATTGAAGGAAAGTCCACCAGAATCACTCCCTGATCATCCAGATACAAACTAGAAATTTGGGTTGTCATCCTACACAGCCTACGATGCTTTGGTCCAGCTCGTCTTGCTGGACATCACATTCACCCTTTTGAGTATAAAATTCACCCTATGGTGATAGAGAGTTCACCCTTTGATGATAGTAGTAAAATTAAGCTTGATAATCTATAATTCAATCTATCTAAACTATGACGTCAAACCTCATCATATTGAGAACATAAATATCCCAGACAAAGTGATACCCATTAACCTCAAGGGGGAATTCCCTGCACTGGTGCACATTCTATGTTCTATTTCCCAAAAGTGTGTCTAGAGTCAAAACTTCCTCAAAAGACAACAAAATGAGCCAAAGGATTTTCACCACTAGTGAAGATATAAAACTATGTGATGTACCTGTATTAAAAAGGTCGTATGAAAAATTAGAGGTTATTAGGATCGTACCTCTCACTATAGATGGTTTGAAACCCTACTCTTAGGGGATAGGTTTCACAGAATAGAACTACCATGCACCATGGCCCTGTGATACAACCTCACAGCCAAGAGTAGGGCCACTTTGATGTATCAATGTAACTGGTGTCTGGAATTCTCTTCCATGACCACCACTACCTCATCCTGATCATCCAGCACTCTCTAGATCCCTGCCTAATGTAAAGCTGAGAAACCTTCTCCTCAACCTGGTGTCAGAGATAAACCCCTACCACTCATATCTAGAGGGAATGACCTTTATAAACATTGTACATGGACCATCATTCCATAATCTTGGCACTCAGGTGGGTTATGGTCTCACTGATTCCTTATGTGGCCTCACCTTACACACTAATAGCAGAACATAGAGATACTAATACTCATAGCCTGACTGGTGCTCATCTCATGGGAAGCCTCAAAATAGCACTTTCTAAAGATACTAAACTATTGGGTTGAGAAACAGCACTTCCCTAGTCTACACCCCCAACTTCCATTAGGTTATGATCTGTAATCAGTGCCTGATTCACAATCTCAGTGATAAAGTTCAATCTAAACACATTGACCAGATATCTGATAGGATGTTGGAGACCTTTCTCAAAGAATCTCTCTCTAGATAGTTCATCAGTAAGGCATGTCAATGCAAAATGTTACAGAACTATAAAGTGTGTCTAGTACTCCATAACCATCATCATGCCCTACTCCAGATGCATAAACTCACTAGCATGATCTAATCGTAGAGTTGTGGGGTAAAATTATTCATAGAAGTGGGTCTAGAAATCATAAAAACCCATATCTTTCATCCCATCAACCTAGTTCATTACATCTCATTATCTCTTTGCTTCCCCATTTATCATATATATCGTGATCTTGACCCTCCTCTTGGGAGGCATCTCACGATGCTAAAAGATTTCTAGTGTGGTCTTAATCCACAGATCAACAGCCTATAGATCTCCATCCCTTGAAAACGTGGGAGGATGCTGCTACTGGGAAGGGTGTTTCAGATTAGTGATAGAAAAGGTAAGTTTTGGTGCTCCCTAATAATCCTACATGAAGTGAAAGAAAATCTCACAGAACTATACCTCAGCACCTATGTCCAAAACAACATCTAGTGTCGTGGCTAGTACCAAAGGAGGATCAGTCAGTAGCCCATGGACCATTGCCTCTAGATTGTGTTCATAACCTCCCTCCCAACATATGACTAGAGGTTTTCGTGGTGGCATGCCTCTTCAATGCCAAACACACACCACATAAAATAACAAGATCAAAGATCACAGCTTAAAGGTGTCGGATAGATAAAAACACTCCTAAAACAAGTCATACCCCACAACCTACTCCTAAATCCAGGACTGTAAAAAGAAAAGTCACAACACAACTAGAAACACTGCCTCTTGTCCACTCAAAAGTTGGGTCTAGGTAAAAAAATTTATTTATCACCTCAAGTTTCTATTTCATTTTCATTTGAATTCACATTCATTTTACATTTCATTTCCATGACTTAATTATTTAAAAGTTTTAACCAATGGTTCACTAATTCCCAAATCCATGAGGGCCCATAACACCTCATGAACCCAAAATTTGGTGCCCAATAAATCCATACATATCAAATTCACGTTAAAAATATAATTTAAAAGTTGAATCACTTCCTATACTATAAGTTCGCATACACCTTATGAACTAAAAGGTGGTCTCACTTCTCTATCCACTACACAAAATCTATCACAATAGTAGATATAACTATTACAACACCTATCACAATAGCATGAAATGATTAATGCACCCTAAATGGCATAGAATAATGCATGGAATGTGATTTATAACAAGTTACTATATGATGCATGAGATGGAATACCCTCATCTCCTCAGGTTGCAACAGAAATAGAACCCATAATTATATCAATAGTAATAGCATATATCAAGTGTGTCACCCAATGGTGAAATTTAATCAACTGTAATAGTTAAAATCTTGAATATAACAATTCAATTTGAGGTAATTTGGATTTTCCCTATATGTGGGGTAGATACTCTTGGGAATAGATTATTACCAAATTCCATTTCCTTTATATCCCTATTTATTTTCACTAAATAGTAAGTCAACTATAAAACCTCTCCTGATACCAATTTGTAACATCTCGGACCTGGTAGCCACTCAACAATGCCCCAATCCCAGTTGGTCATAAGGCCTAAAGTGAATCTCTCCAAATTTCATTGGCTGCTGACTAGCAGCGAGGGACTAGGTGTGTCAGTGGGGAGACTATTCCCTCATCACTAGAGTATATCATAGTGGAAGTCAATAATATAAAAATAGTGTAAGTATCTATAACAAGAAGACAATAGATAAATAACTAAGATAGGATTATATAACAAAGCCAAAAACAATCTCACATACATATGATGATAGTGATACATGTCATGTGTCTAAGAAAATATCCAAAATAGTTACACAATAGAGTATTATGATACTTGTATCCAAAATGAAAAAAATAAAAAAAAAGGTGTTATCTCTAAATAGCATCGTGAGCTTAAGCTCAGTCATGTTCTCCCCTTCTCCTAAGTAGTGATAAACAACATGTGTTAGGGTGCTTTCCCCTATTAACACCTACAACCATATAATCTTTTTGGCCTCCCCAAGGGAGGCCCAAACAGGGTGTGAGATAACATCCCATTAGGCAACCACCCAAGATCTATACACTTCTATAGTATTCAATATAACAAGCTAAGTAGGTAAATAGTAAATCAAGTAAAGTGTCCACAGTATGACCACTACTAAGAAAATGGTACTATCTAGCATCTCAAGGCTCCCTACAAAACAAGTGTTATCTCCTATATCCAGACAACTATAACAAATAGAAATAAACCATGCGGCCTTACCATGAATCTATATATCGCAAACAACCACGACCTTGCCGTATATCCAGAGTGAATCACAATCCCATGGTCATTCCATAATAATCAAAGTATTATACCATGAAGGGATAGATCCAAGGTTTCAAAGACCATGACATCCTCATAATTTCCTAGGAGCATCTCGATGGAAACTCTATATAAGAACTGGTTGGAGTCCTAGGAGCATGTCATACCAGAAAAGTATTATGTGATTCCAAGAAAGCCAGATCCAAGGGGTAGTAAGGCCTAATTCATCCCATATAATCAAGGCCCAAGGGACATAATCAACCCAAGGTGTCCACTACCGCATTCCATATCCATGGAGAGTCGTTCATGGAATCTATACAACCATTCATCCATTCATACCATTTTTATATATTACACATGTGTCTACCCACTCATGGAATCCATTTACATTCCATCGTACAAAATGGGTATACCTACCCATTTATCACCATTCACAATTAACATATCACATCTCAGGAGTATACCAACTCATGCATCCCAATTCATATTAAAAATATCTAATGAGTATACCCATTCATTATTCACATTTCACAAGAAAGGCATTTAATGATTATAACCACTCCTTATCCCCTATTCATATTATGTTAAGTCTAATGAGTTTACCCACTCATTAACCAATCACCAAATAAACCAATTAAGCCATGCTAAGTGAAGTATTAACCATTTGATCAATTAAACAATTAACCAAATAAATCCAACATTTAATAAAACAAAAAAGTTGGAAAACCATCACCTAATTAAGTAACTCATTTCTATTTAATCATAATTAAACTAAATTTGGTTAGGAAAACACTAGAACACATCCCATGGATGGTTCAACAGGGAATAAACAAGGCCTTTCATATGGAACGCCCCATGGATGACCATGGTTGGGAAAACAACTACCAATGCACCTCAAAGGAACCTAAGGGAATCTCTAATAAGCCCAAGTTCATTTAATTCAATTATCCATTTCAATTTTGAGGCCACACCAAAAATTTTAAAGAGTGACATAACATACGATATCTCTATAAAGCACCAAAACTCAAAATAAATTTATAGACCACCTACCTTAGCTCGGTAGAGGAGTGCTCATCCAGTATCAAGTCTTGATTTAACTTAGTTTAGGAGAAATCTGAAGAATGGATAAAGAATAATTAATTAGGTCATATGATCCTAAAACCATAAAGCATAACTGATATCCATAAGAATCAAGAAATGTTAAAAAGGAATGTATATCTTACCGATGTGGATCCGATGAGAAAAACTGCGCTCGAATCGTAGATCGAACAAAGAAATAGGATCAAATCCAAGTTTATCCACCTAAGGAGAGCTCTCAAACTCTTCCTATACTATGCATAGGACTTTAGAATGAAATTAGGTTTTCAAAACAATTTTTAATTTAATTAAAAATTATAAGATTCTGAAAATGCATGGGTTACATGGTTTAGGTGCACGGTTTGGTAAATTGTGCACCAAATGTACATATATTCCTATAGGCCAAGAGTCATCTGCACGGTTTACCCACACCATTTACAAACTGTGTAGAAACTATGTGAAAATAAACTTTCAAATTATGCAAAAACTGCAAACTTGGACGCACGGTCGTGCACCTCCACTTGTGCGGTTTCCTAAAACTATGTAGCATGTACAACCTCTCTATCCAGCCTTACATATTTTGTCCAAACCAAGTGGGCTACCCTACACGGTTTTTAATAACCATTTTCTAGGCTAAAAACACCCCAAAATTTGGTTCTGGACTCCGAATAAGCCCCGGACACCCCCAAAACCTCTGTGACCTCAAAGGTTATTCATATTAGGCCATATTTAAGCATTAAAATTGAAAAATAAGGGATCTATAACTCATGAAAAACATAGGTTCTTATATTACCATTCATATGATTACTAAGTTTTTATTTTAGATATTCATTAGGTTTAAATCTTCCCCTAATCTTGATCGTTAACCCTAATAAGATTAGCCACGCATGACAAAATTAAATGAAATCAAGAAATAGATGGAATGCTCAACATAATGATTAAATGATTAAAAATAAATCATCCCACATTTGAAATTATATTAAAGAAATTAAAAACTAACTTGAATGAGGAAACAATGAAGAATGCAGTGGTAATTAATGTTTCACATCAATCGGGATTGAAATCATAATGTCAGAACAGCAATGAACAAAAAATGAGTCTTTAAGTCTAAAGTGAAAACAACATAATTATTAAAATAATAAAATAAAGTAATAGATACATACGAGAATGAAAAGGAAGAAAAAAAGGAAAATAATGAAAGAAATAAAGAAAAGTGTTCTTCCCCTTAGTGCATGTCGGGGGCACTACATATTTACATATCCTGATCATCTCAGGATGTGTATATGATTCACAACATGAACATTATTTAATTGGATTCTGTATCTTGGATTTTAGGGAGTTTAATGGTCTTTCATGATGTGTACTTTAGATCTACATTAATCTTTAAATATTTTGGATCTATTAAATTTAAAAACTTGAATCTTCAGTGGTAATTATATTTTGAACTTTTCACGTTTTGTATTGGGTTCGCGATGTGTATCTCGGAAGATTTTGAATTTTGAGTCTTTCACAATTTGTACTTAGGATTCACATTGTGAATGCGGTCTATGCCTTTTATTTTGGATTCACATCTTAGAATTCATCTTGTAGGTGGTCTTCTCAAGGATTACACATCATGTACCTAAGATTTATGATGTTTAATGATCATTTTTATGACTTTTCCACATGTCTTCCCTTAATTCTTGAATTCCTTATTCCTTACAAAAAACAAACCAAAATACAGTGTAATATCAATTAAAACATGATTAAACATTAATGAAATGTTTCCAAAATATGTATATGAATTTGGATTATCAATAAGAAGTGCTGAAACACATCTCTATATCTAGATCCTGCTAAATAATTCTCCAAAACTTCAAGATAAATCTCAAATCCCAATTAGATACAATATAAAGTGGTACTCCATGAAAAATTACCACTTCCATAATGTATATCCTAAAAATATGATCTATATAGAAATATAATCTAATAGAAATGAAGTATGTTTGATTCATAAGGTTATCAACTACAACCCATATAGGATTATTCCCTTTATATTTTTTGAGGAGTCCAAAGACAAAATCCATGGTTATGTTTTCCCATTTCCATTATGGTATGGGTAATGGTTGTAATATCCCCTTATAATTTTTCCTCTCAGTATTAACTTAATAACATACCAAGCACTAAGATAAAAAATCTGAAATATCTATCTTCATTATATACCCCTAGAAATACTCTTTAATATCTCTTTATATATTTGTACTTCTAGGGTGAATAGTGACTGAAGAATTGTGAGCCTCCTCTAATAGCTCCTTCTTCAAATCTAGTATGGACAGAACACATACACAGTTCATAAACCTTATCATTTCATCACCATCAAGGTTAAAATTAGTAATGTTTCTCACCTTCTTCTATATCTTTACATCTTCCTTCTATACCTATTTAATCATCACTTGGGTATATAGTTGAATACTCATTTGAGAAAATCATATTTCTCACCTTCCTACAAGATTTCTTGATCCATCCTTTGAAATTCCAAAAATATTGGATCTTTTGTTGTCCTCGTCATAGATAATCTATCATTATACTTTCGACTCCAATAATTAGACATCTTTTTTACCTTACCTGGGTGTTAATGTATTTAGCATCCATAATATTTAATCAACTATAACCATCTCCTCTGCAATATATTCAATTCTTTTTGTATAAAAATATACTTAAAACTCTTATAATAAGTATATATATCACACATTTCTCTATAAATATAAGTCTTATATATATTTAATGAAAAAATTACCATATCTAACTCTAAATCATTAGTTGGGAAATTTTTCACATGAACATTAAATTTTCATTAGGCATAAGCTATAACCATATAATTTTACATGAGAAAACATCTTATTCCCTTTTTCAATGAATCACTATATATTACAAACCCTTCTCCACTACAGGGTAATGTAAGAACAGGTGCACTAACTAACCTTCTCTTCTATTCCTTGAAATTTTATTCACATTCTTCCATCCATAGAAACTTGGATCCCTTACAATTTAACTTAGTGAGTGAATTAGATAATCAAGATAAATTCTCCACAAGAAGTCGATAATATCCAACCAACCCAAGAAAAATTTAGATCTTAGTCATAATGGTTAGTCTGGGCCAACATTCAATAACTTCAATATTTGATGGATCCATCCATATACCCTCTCTTGAGATTATATAACCCAAAAATAAAACCTTTTGTATCCAAAATTCACACTTTGTAAATTTTTCTTACAGTGTCTCCTTCCTTATGGTCTTTAGCACAATTCTAATTTGATATTCATATTCTTCTTTACTCTTTGAATTTATTATAATATCATCTATAAAGAATAACAAAAATTGATCAAGATAATATCTAAATAATATATTCATTAAATCCAAGAATATGGTTGGGGAATTAGTAAGACCAAAATGCATTGTTATATATTCATAGTGTATATACTATGCATGGAATGTTATCTTGGGTGTATCCTCCTTCTTGACCCTCAATTGATGATATACATAACAAAGATAAATCTTGGAAATTTATTGATCTCTGTACAGTTGATCAAACAAGTAATAAATTTTGGGTATATGATACTTTTTCTTGATTGTGATCTTGATATATTCCCAATAATCAATGTAGAGTTTCATCGATTCATACTTCTTCTTAAAAAAATGACACGCCCTGTAGAGACCCGAAGCCTGACATACATGGACATTACATTACATTTGTGGAATACTTAGTACATAACAAAAAAACACACACACAAGGATCGTAATAGTTTAGTGTCTTTGGAAACTCGGAACGTAATCTTCTAATCGTGGTGAAAGATCTTCAATATCTCCCATAAAGATCTTCCCTTTTTTTTACCTAAAACCTTTCTTTATATCCTGGGGAAAAGAAAACATAAAAGGGTGAGCTCAAATGCTCAGTAAGGGTAAACAAAAGAAAAATAAATCACATCATATTCATAAGAACATAACTTTTGTAAATCTTAACCTGCAAAAGAGAGAGCATAATTTCATAACATGGGATAAATCATGGCAGTGAAATGTAATCACAATAATCATAACTTAAAACATGACACTTTGTGTCATACAAACATAATCATAGAGAATCATTTCTTGTTAGTCAAGACTCATTGCCAAGACTATCTTAGTGGACAAAGTCCCTTTCTGAACCGAGTCACCCTCGTTTCAGTCCTGTTTCACTGAACCGGTATAACCTACCATTCCAGCCATGTCTATCTCATGAGATATAAAATCTTTACCCAATTCATTGGAGTGAGATATAGGTCCCACCCATCTCATAATGATACCATTCTTATGTGTGCCACAAAATCATAAATCATACATCATTTCATAAACCATGTAATAAAAATGGGAATCTTAAACATCGTGACATCATAAAACAATTCATATAAGATAAAGGAATTTATAAAAATAATTCCATCACAACATTATCAAATCAATGTAATAATAGAGATAAAAACAGAACCCTTTATTATCTTATAAGGAAAATAATTTTGATAAAACACTTGAACTCCATTCTTGAGGAAAATATCCTTTCTACTTCAAAAACATTTTCATTTCATAAAATGTCATACAATTTTAAACTAAAAAAAGTTGATTAAAAATAAACTTGAAAACTTGTAAAGTGAGCTTATTTGAATTAATTTTTTAAAAATCCATTCATTCCGTATAAGTTAAAAAAACATTCATCTCGTACTTTTTTCGGAAAAGTCAAAAAGTACCTCGTATGAAAAACGACAAAAGATTCCTTTCATATATTTTACTAAAAACTCACCGAAGGGTAAAATTGGATTTAAACAATTGTATATGGATGGAAATAACATTACATATTTAGGAAACATGGATGTGGATGATAAAATACACCCCAGTAAATACCAAAGTATAAACAATATCGGATAAAATGAGATTGTGATATATTCCCTTACCTTAAGTCCGATTTGCTTCGTAAGTGTCCGAAACTCCTGTATAATGATTTAAATAATGTCATTAACTTATTACAGAATCATATTCATTGTTATGATATCATATATGGTTCGATTATGACTTTATATTACCCGTTCTTTTGTAAATTCCATGTTAAAGAAGTGTTTTGGGTAAAATCGTTTCATTTATCGTAGGTGTTTGGACTTGTTGTTCTTGACATTATTATTACTTATATCATGATTTACTTACTTCCAGAATATAAAACATGATTTATATATCATATATATTCAGTATATATATATATATTTAATAAATATATAAATGAAATGAAACACACCTTTCATGGAGATGGTAGTCCGTACGAACGCATGAACGCTGTTTTCCTTTCCTCATTGTCTTGAATGGAAGTAAGTAGATGACATACATATATACATAAATACAGTAGCCTTATAATGTCATATATTTCATTATTATTGCTTATATATACTTTATAATTATTCTTAAATGGTTAACATGGAGAATGAATCTCATCGCGTCGTGGAGACGGTAGTCCGTACGTACGCACGAGCGATGATATCATTCCCATGGTCTTGGAATTGTGTTGAAGTGTATGTATACTATTTCAGTATCAATATCACTCTATAATAATCATATATAGTTACTCCTTACACCATTATACCCATCCAATTAAGGAGGTGGCGGAAAATAGATTACACCACGGCGTGGAGACGGTATTCCGTACGTACGCACACGCGGTGATTTCGTTTTCCGTAGGATGGATAGATGGTGAAATAGTCTTGTTTCATACTTATAAGAACATATCAGTATATGATTGATACTGATGTTATTACTTCATAATTAAACAACCTTATAAGAATAAGTGGAAGAAGAAATAAAGGTGAAAGAATTGGTAACAGAAATTACCTCTTCTTTGAAGCGCCTCTTTGAGACCTCCTCTTAGGGTACCAAAATTGGTCTTTGAGGAAGACCAGAACCTCTAGGATGTTTCTAGGGAAGTGGAGAAGATAATTTGTCAGAGGTTGGCCGATCTTGAAGGTTCAAAGTTGTGTGAGGAAGAGAGAGAGGAGGTGTCCTTTTATAAGGGAGGAGAGGGGCACCTTTGGAATAACTAAAACTATTATTTTATTATAAATTCAAGTTCGGTTTTAAATAGCTCAAAATTGATTTGATTTGAGGATAAGGTGGGGATGGGTCTAAATCCTATCATCCAATATAATTTAGACAAGTTTAGGTTCCTATTTTAACCTTATCATTTAGATTTAACATTAAGTTAAATAATTTTACTTTAACCGTGTCTTCTTGTGTTCTTATACTATAAGGTTAATAAACTTACTATAAGAAGCCAAACGAACCCCAAATTGTTTATTATTAATATATATAACCTTATCTAAGTCATTTGGCCTAACCTTAGATTTTTAGGAATAAAATAACAATTAATAATATAATATTTGTTTTAAAAACAATTTTATGTCAATTTTGACACTATTTAGTAATTGATTTTTGTGAAAATCGTAACAGAATGATAAGTTCTAAAAAAGTTAATTAAATCAACAATAACATGTCATATTAACCTATAAAATTAGTTTAAGTCATAAAAAGTCTCAAATTATATTTATTTTAGTATTTATAACATCAATTATGTCAATATTTCATTAATAAGATAATTACTGCATCATAATTGTGTCATAAATAAATTAAATTATTTAATGTCTAAAAATTACAAATAAAATACCATTATGTAGGAAATCTTTTTATATTTCTAATGAATATTTTTAGTCGAATTTATCTTATGTATAACCCCATATTAAAAATGTTTTAGTAAATAAACTTTGATTTTAACTCTTTTAACTCTTCTTTGAATAATAATAAATGTCCAAATCTAATCCAAGTGGGCCTAAATGGTCATATTTTATTCCTAAGTTTGTTTTTGGTCGAATTACACTTGTCCAATAGAATTAGGACATGTGTTAGGGTAATAATAATATCATTTTTACCCTTAATTGCCCTATTTACTTTTAACCGTGGTAAATAAAAGTAAAAAGTTACTATTCACCAAAAATTATTTTCATCTCATTGAACCACATTTTACTTACTGACATCAACCGTGTCTCTCGGATTTTTGAAATTCCACTCACAGAAGCGGTAAAATTAAGTTTTATGAAAAATTCAGTTTTTTTAACTACCACTTAGTGGTTTCACTATTCATCAAAAATTGAAAGTTTTCAGAAAAATACCAAAAATTAGGCCTAAGCTATATTTGATATTATGAACTCAAAAATGATTTCTATTTTACCAAATTCAAAACATATCAGTTGCATTAATTAATTTAAAAATTAATTCTCGTCGTCAAAACAAAAGGCCTGTTTTTAAGAGATAATAACTATCAAAAGATTGACACTTGTTTATAACTGGTTTAAATGTGAAATTACATCCAATGACCAACATTGTATTAAATTGTAAAAATATATTGTAAATATACTTTAAAACCACTCAAATTAATAATTTATCACTATTAATTATTTAGATTGAAAAAGTTGTTTTTAATTAAAATTTAGTAATTTTCACTATTCATCAAAATATGAAAGTTATCCGAAAATCACCAAAATTTCACCCTAAGCTAATTTCGATATTCCGAATCCATAAATGAAGTCCATTTTGAAAAATAAAATTTACAAAATTTCAAAAAGTGGTTATTACTATTCATAACGGCTAGTTTTAATAATATCTTAATAGCATATCGTTGTTTCGTGAAACTCAATATTGCGTACTACACATGCTATCGAGGAAGGTTGTGATTGCGTGTAATGCAAGGCAAGTCAAGGATGCGTGTTGTGCAAGCTCCTTTTGGTTTAGCGTAAAACACAAGACATTAATAAAATTAAAAAGAATATTTTTCATAAAATCTCGGGCTGTTACATTCTACCCCCCTTAAAATGAATTTCGCCCTCGAAATTCGTCAGGGTTATAAATGGTTTACTATTCGAAAGTTTCTTTAATAGAAACCCACATCGTAAAAAGGAATACCAAAACCAATCTTTAAAAACAAAAGTATGAAATGTAACGGTTACCCAAATAAACTAATCATTGGGTTTCCACATAGGTGAAAATATGGATATGGAAGAGAAATCTAACCATCATGTTATGATGGAGAGTGGTAGAGAACATGGATATGAAAAATCTAGCAATCACAAATCCATAAATTTGTGACGATCTAAGGTACCATCTGATTAATCAGATATAAGATCACTAGGACAACATTTTTGGTTTTCAAGATCATTTCTCTAAAGTTGAAGAATTTGAATTAGAATAAATTCTTACTTTATTTTGGTACAATCTCACTGTTGTTCGTTCCTTGAACAATTTCCACTTCATCTCTTAAATAAATGAAGTTGAATTTGTTATTCGTGAAGTGTAAGCAGATCATGTGATAGTACGACAGGTCATTCCATCTGTCTCAAACAAAAGGTTATCCAAAGTTATTAAATATACATAAGTCATTCTTTAGTGAGATTAATCATATATGGTTCCTAAAATGGACTTATACTTCATATATCATACTACTTAATATAATAAAACTAGTTTCTACTAAACAGGGACTTCTTGTAGGCCAGTGGTAGGCGATAAAGGCCAGTCGCACTTCGGTTGTGGGTTCGATTCCCACAGCCTTGTCCGACGCGATGGGCTGTCGCCCGTCCTGCAGGTTGTCCTTTTTCTAAAGCTATATTACTATAACATCCCATCAATAATACTAACTTATGTCCAACATAATCCATTCCAATCTTTAGGCTTATCCATAATACTGTCGTCCACTCTCAGAGATTTAATACCATCATTGATCCCCATATATCATAAGATATGTTTTTTTGGTCACATTCCAAACATTCAAAGTCCTTAATCATGTATTCTCTTGAATACCTTAGTGAAAACATGAATGCAGTTAAAACTTAACACCTTCCACATACCAAAATCCTTAAAATTCTATATACTCAAACCATGATATCACTCAGTCCTTATATCAATCATGATCTCATGAATACTGTCAAACATTTCATTTTCTCCTTATCCCTTCATTATGGGCATATTATCTACATTCCAAAATATTTTAATCACTTTTCATGGTTACCGGTACCTTAAAATTATTGAAGACCACAATAGACCAATACATAAATATTTCAATACACCATAAAAGTACCTCAACAACATTATTCCTGAATACCAATACATAAACACTTCAGTCCATCCACTTCAATGATTGTCCTGGAAGAAGTCCTTCCTTGATTTAGAAGTAACTTTTTAGGTCAGGGCATTGAGTTGGGTAATGCCCATGTTCTCCACAAATAAGACATTGAACTCCATAACAGTCTGTCACTCTATGACCCTTTTCTCCACACAGATAACATTGGTCCCTCCATTTGAGGTATTCCTCAAGGTTCTTCTTCCCTTCTTTAGAAATCTCAATCTTCCTTTCTTTATGATCCTCAACATGCGAACATGCATAATAGTTTATCTTCCTCTTATTTGATGAATTAGGCATACCACTAAATTTCACCTTGTTAATCATATATTGCAATGACTGATTTGGCATAATCACAAGATCTTTCTCTCTAGGAATTACACAATTTTTTTTCTTATAGTCACCAATTTGTCCATTGGATTCAATGTTAACCGAATTCCTTCTGGTTCCCTCCATTAACTAAAACACAAAAAGAATCTTGTGAGAGGAAAAAATTATGCTAGGGAAAACAACATAGTAAAGGGGGAGTACCCTTAATATCTAACATCTTAGGTTAAATTCTAAGATCGTTACCATAGTTCTAGGACTGTATCTTATACGTATACTTATCCTTAGGGACATCCCTAGACATACCTTAGAAATATCTCTAGGGATCTCACTAACGCTTTCGCATCCTAGTTTCCAAAGGTTGACTAAACCTTTTCTCTGATACCAACTGTAGAGACCCGAAGCCTGACGTACATGGACATTACATTACATTTGCGGAATACTTAGTACATAACAAAAAAACACACACACAAGGATCGTAATAGTTTAGTGTCTTTGGAAACTCGGAACGTAATCTTCTAATCGTGGTGAAAGATCTTCAATATCTCCCATAAAGATCGTCCCTTTTTTTACCTAAAACCTTTCTTTATATCCTGGGGAAAAGAAAACATAAAAGGGTGAGCTCAAATGCTCAGTAAGGGTAAACAAAAGAAAAATCAATCACATCATATTCATAAGAACATAACTTTTAGAAATCTTAACCTGCAAAAGAGAGAGCATAATTTCATAACATGGGATAAATCATGGCAGTGAAATGTAATCACAATAACCATAAATTAAAACATGACACTTTGTGGAATACACACATAATCATAGAAAATCATTTCTTGTTAGTCAAGACTCATTGCCAAGACTATCTTAGTGGACAAAGTCCCTTTCTGAACCGAGTCACCCTCGTTTCAGTCCTGTTTCACTGAACCGGTATAACCTACCGTTCCAGCCATGTCTATCTCATGAGATATAAAATCTTTACCCAATGCATTGGAGGGAGATATAGGTCCCACCCATCTCATAATTATACCATTCTTATGTGTGCTACAAAATCATAAATCATACATCATTTCATAAACCATGTAATAAAAATGGGAATCTTAAACATCGTGACATCATAAAACAATTCATATAAGATAAAGGAATTTATAAAAATAATTCCATCACAACATTATCAAATCAATGTAATAATAGAGATAAAAACATAACCCTTTATTATCTTATATGGAAAATAATTTTGATAAAACACTTGAACTCCATTCTTGAGGAAAATATCCTTTATACTTAAAAAACATTTTCCTTTCATAAAATGTCATACAATTTTAAACTAAAATAAGTTGATTAAAAATAAACTTGAAAACTTTTAAAGTAAGCTTATTTGAATTAATTTTTTAAAAATCCATTCATGCCGTATAAGTTAAAAAAAACATTCATCTCGTACTTTTTTCGGAAAAGTCAAAAAGTACCTCGTACGAAAAACGACAAAAGATTCCTTTCATATATTTTACTAAAAACTCACCGAAGGGTGAAATTGGATTTAAACAATTGTATATGGATGGAAATAACATTACATATTGAGTAAACATGGATGTGGATGATAAAATACACCCCATTAAATACCAAAGTATAAACAATCTCGGATAAAATGAGATTGTGATATATTCCCTTACCTTAAGTCTGATTTGCTTCGTAAGTGTCTGAAACTCCTGTATAATGATTTAAATAATTTCATTAACTTATTACAGAATCATATTCATTGTTATGATATCATATATGGTTCACTTATGACTTTATATTACCCTTTCTTTTGTAAATTCCATGTTAAAGAAGCGTTTTGGGTAAAATCGTTTCATTTATCGTAGGTGTTTGGACTTGTTGTTCTTGACATTATTATTACTTATATCATGATTTACTTACTTCCAGAATATAAAACATGATTTATATATCATATATATTCAGTATATATATATATTTAATAAATATATAAATGAAATGAAACACACCGTTCATGGAGACGGGAGTCCGTACGTACGCATGAACGCTGTTTTCCTTTCCTCATTGTCTTGAATGGAAGTAAGTAGATGACATACATATATACATAAATCCAGTAGCCTTATAATGTCATATATTTCATTATTATTTCTTATATATACTTTATAATTATTATTAAATGGTTAACATGGAGAATGAATCTCATCGCGTCGTGGAGACGGTAGTCCGTACGTACGCACGAGCGATGATATCATTCCCATGGTCTTGGAATTGTGTTGAAGTGTATTTATACTATTTCAGTATCAATATCACTCTATAATAATCATATATAGTTACTCCTTACACCATTATACCCATAAAATTAAGGAGGTGGCGGAAAATATATTACACCACGGCGTGGAGACGGTATTCCGTACGTACGCACGCGTGGTCATTTCGTTTTCCGTAGGATGGATAGATGGTGAAATTGTGTTGTTTCATACTTATAATAACATATCAGTATATGAGTGATACTGATATTATTACTTCATAATGAAACAACCTTAGAAGAAGAAGTGGAAGAAGAAATAAAGGTGAAAGAATTGGTAACAGAAATTACCTCTTCTTTGAAGCGCCTCTTTGAGACCTCCTCTTAGGGTACCAAAATTGGTCTTTGAGGAATACCAGAACCTCTAGGATGTTTCTAGGGAAGTGTAGAAGAGAATTTGGCAGAGGTTGGCCGAGATTTAAGGTTCAAAGTTGTGTGAGGAAGAGAGAGAGGAGGTGTCCTTTTATAAGGGAGGAGAGGGGCACCTTTGGAATAACTAAAACTATTATTTTATTATAAAGTCAATTTCGGTTTTAAATAGCTCCAAATTGATTTATTTTGAGGATAAGGTGGGTATGGGTCGAAATACTATCATCAAATAGAATTTAGACAAGTTTAGGTTCCTATTTTAACCTTATCATTTAGATTTAACATTAAGTTAAATAATTTTTCTTTTACCGTGTCTTCTTGTGTTCTTATACTATAAGGTTAATAAACTTACTATAAGAAGACAAACGAACCCCAAATTGTTTATTATTAATATATATAACCTTATCTAAGTCATTTGGCCGAACCATATATTTTTGGGAATAAAATAACAATTAATAATATAATATTTGTTTTAAAAACAATTTTATGTCAATTTTGACACTATTTAGTAATTGATTTTTGTGAAAATCATAACAGAATGATAAGTTCGAAAAAAGTTAATTAAATCAACAATAACATGTCATATTAACCTATAAAATTAGTTTAAGTCATAAAAAGTCTCAAATTATATTTATTTGAGTATTTATAACATCAATTATGTCAATATTTCATTAATAAGATAATTACTGCATCATCATTGTGTCATAAATAAATTAAATTATTTAATGTCTAAAAATTACAAATAAAATGCCATTATGTAGGAAATCTTTTTATCTATCTAATGAATATTTTTAGTCGAATTTATATTATGTATAACCCCATATTAAAAATGTTTTAATAAATAAACTTTGATTTTAACTCTTTTAACTCTTCTTTGAATAATAATAAATGTCCTAATCTAATCCAAGTGGGCCTAAATGGTCATATTTTATTCCTAAGTTTGTTTTTGGTCGAATTACACTTGTACAATAGAATTAGGACATGTGTTAGGGTAATAATAATATCATTTTTACCCTTAATTACCCTATTTACTTTTAACCGTGGTAAATAAAAGTAAAAAGTTACTATTCACCAAAAATTATTTTCATCTCATTGAACCACATTTTACTTACTGACATCAACCGTGTCTCTCGGATTTTTGAAATTACACTCACAGAAGCGGTAAAATTAAGTTTTATGAAAAATTCAGTTTTTTTAACTACCACTTAGTGGTTTCACTATTCATCAAAAATTGAAAGTTTTCAGAAAAATACCAAAAATTAGGCCTAAGCTATATTTGATATTATGAACTCAAAAATGATTTCTATTTTACCAAATTCAAAACATATCAGTTGCATTAATTAATTTAAAAATTAATTCCCGTCGTCAAAACAAAAGGCGTGTTTTTAAGAGATAATAACTATCAAAAGATTGACACTTGTTTATAACTGGTTTAAATGTGAAATTACATCCAATGACCAACATTGTATTAAATTGTAAAAATATATTCTAAATATACTTTAAAACCACTCAAATTAATAATTTATCACTATTAATTATTTAGATTGAAAAAGTTGTTTTTAATTAAAATTTAGTAATTTTCACTATTCATCAAAATATGAAAGTTATCCGAAAATCATCAAAATTTCACCCTAAGCTAATTTCGATATTCCGAATCCATAAATGAAGTCCATTTTGAAAAATAAAATTTACAAAATTTCAAAAAGTGGTTATTACTATTCATAATGGCTAGTTTTAATAATATCTTAATAGCATATCGTTGTTTCGTGAAACTCAGTATTGCGTACTACACACGCTATCGAGGAAGGTTGCGATTGCGTGTAATGCAAGGCAAGTCAAGGATGCGTGTTGTGCAAGCTCCTTTTGGTGTAGTGTACAACACAAGACATTAATAAAATTAAAAAGAATATTTTTCATAAAATCTCGGGCTGTTACACGTCCACCCTAAGATGACATGCATGGAATAATAAATTCTGTGTCGATATTCTCTTGTAGTGAATTTTATAATTCTTACAACTCAATTAGGTCCATTATATAGGTATTATTTGAAATTTGTGTATCACTAGGTATGAGTTCTATTAAGAACTCAAATTCACGATTCAATGGAATACTTGGAAACTCTTCTAAAAAAACATCAACAAACTCTCATACATATTATGACCTAGTCCTTTTACACATATTACTACATGATTTTTAACATAATAATCCATTAAATTCAACTCAAATATCATGAGGTCTAGTTTATTTCACAACAAAATCGCCGTTTAGCAGCGGTTTTGTAGAGGCAGTTCCTAGAACCGTCGCTAAACCTTTTTTCAAAAAGGTTTCACGGCAGTTTATAATAAACCGCCGCGAAACAGTTTTTTTTAATAGCCCCGACCCTTCCTCTTTCTCACCAGAGACTGTGATTCCCCCAGCCCCCCGCTTCCCCCACGACCCCAGCCCCCCGCGACCCCGGCAACCCTGCGACCCCGGCGACCCTGCGACCCCGGCGACCCCGCGACCCCGGTGACCCCGCGACCTCGGCGACCCCGGCCCCCTGCGTCCTCGGAAACCCTGCTTCCCCGACAACCTATACGAAACTAGGGTTTGATTTCTAATTTTTTTTTCTTTTGATATTAGTTATTTCTTTATTATTATTGTTTCTTATAATAAATTGTAATGTTGTATTTATTGTATTGTATGCAGATGTTTTCGTTTATGATTATATGTTTTTTTACTTATTGCATGTGATTTTTTATATGTGTTTGTTAGTTTTTATTCTTAAGTGATTGTTTTTCTATCTTCTTGATTGTTTGTGGTTGTTTGATACTATACTCATGGGTTGTGATGACTCATTGTCACAATACATGATTATATTATGGGTTATAATGGATTAAGGTATAACATGTACACATTTCCCTAGGTTGTGATGGATTTAAGGCTATGTCATGTTTTTGGTTGTGATGGCTCGAGGTTATAACATGTGTCATTTAGGTAATGATGTGGAAATTTAGTGGATGTTGGGATGGTTAACACTGGTTGAGAGTTGGACTTTCTTGTTATGATGATGTGATGATGATGAGATGATTGACATAGGTTGAGAGTTGGGATTACCTATTTTCTAGCTAATATGATGATGTCATAGTGATGATTGACACCTGTTAAGAGTTGGGTTTTCTGTTTTGTCGAAAATATTGATGGTTTCCATATTATCAAGTATATAATTGTAGATCTACATGACCTACCATTAGAACGAAACATATGCATGTCAGTCCATTTGATTATAATTCCACCAAGAACTTATATGGGAAAGAGACATATGATCCATTTTTTACACTTTAAAAAGATTAACCTCTATAATCAATGATAATAATCACACTAACATGCCTATAAATTTCATGTGAATCCTATGTTCCTAAACATGATTCATGATAGGCCTCTTCCCTCTACTATCCAAGAGTCAAAATCCTATAGAAATCACATATCCAACACCATGTTCATCCAAGTGAAAATCATATAACTGTAATAAAGAACAACAAGAAAAAAAATTCCAAGCCCCTGGGAACTTAGAATCCCTACCAAAAAAGGTGTTCATGATGCACGAGTATTATATCTATTATAGGTTTTTAAACATTCCTATATCATTGGGTTACCATATCCCAAATAGTAAAAAAAAGAACCATTGATCAATTTGTAACATCTTGTCTTGACTCACTATGAATAGTAACCTGACCAATGGTAGTATGTGACCTCAAGAATGCCTTCTTGTATACCATAGGCTACTAAATAGTAATGGGGGGTAAGGTAGTATCATAGGGAGACTATACACCCATATTAGAGTGCACAATAATGATAAAATAACTAAGCATCATACACATCAGAGAACATAGAAATAATAATAAACTAAGAATTCTATAACAAAATGAAAAGGTATATAAAGGCATACATACACAATTAATCACCCACTAGACCAATCACACATGTAAATAAAATACATAAATAAATAAAATTATAAGAGGCTCTACTAAAACCTCAAGCCTCACCTCATCAAAAACTCCAGTACATGAATCTGAACTATCCTAATCGACCTTGTAACTTTGAGTCTCTTCCCAACCTATTCCTATAACTAAGGGAGATCCTTCTTAGGTACCCAAGTGAAATGGTGGCCTAAGCATAGTGTGAGTAGAAAACTCAGTAGGGAATAACCTACTTAGTCTTGTAGATACCAAAAATATGGTGATATGTGCATGTTAAATTCTTGGAATAAAGACATATTCTAAGAAAATAAATAAAAGCACAATGTTGATCCTCAAGTACATGACCCTGATCGACTATACCTGCATCGAATGACATGGATTGTCTCTAGTCACATCACAATGACCTTTCCAACCATAATATTAACCTGAGGTTATTCCACCCCCCGTATACAGGTAATTACTTGGGGGATTGATCCACCATAGTATACATATAATGATCTAATAAATTCTCTATCCTAGAATAATAACCCAGGGAATGATCTATCCCAATATACAATAGTTCCTGAAATCTGATGCCCAGCAGTGTGGGAGTCTCAACCACACCCACCAAATACCACACAAGATTTGATATCCAGCACATGGAAGGACCTATACTCTTCCCATAAACAATATAATCCCAACTCTAAATCCATGGAATCTCCACCAATAGCATCACAAATCTCTATAAAAGGGGATTTTTATTCAGTATCACTAACCTCCCTACAAGGAGAGTTTTATTTAGTATTGTAATCACTCCATGAGTATTTTCATTTCAAATCAAGAACTTCTAAATGGAAGATACCATATCAAGAATTAATACACACACAAACACAAATATATATATAAGATCAACATAGGTTTCAATATCTCTAACCCATCATGTAAATTGTGGTTATCCCCTAGACCCCTTATGGATTTATCACCTTATCCAATTCATTTACAAGCATTTTATTTTAATTATATAACCCACTTAGTTCAATTAATTAACAAATTATTAAATAAAACTCAACCATTCACCCATAGTGGAAGGTCCATAAAAATAAAATTCCAAATAATAAATAAAATAAAAAAAATACCATAGGGATATGCTAAGGGACCACTAACCTATTTTGTATGATTCTTATATTTTAATTCCAGGATTGCAACTTTTCTTAGGCTCACCAAGGCTTTACCAAACCCATAGCACATTCTGAGTACCTATCTCCAAACCAAACATTCCGATTGAGTTAATTCGGTTCAATATTATAATTAATTAAAAAATTTCTTGTTAAAATATAATTAAAATCACAGTTGTATAAATGTTGGATACTAATAAAGAGGACCCATCACACCAAAACCACTACCAATCATCCATGAGAAGTCATTTCCATGCCTCTAGAACTAACCTAGGAAAAACCTATGAGACAAAACTAATTCCATAGTTAAATTACTTAAATTTAATGAAAAAAATTAGAAAAATCATCATCACAATGTACCTCCACTGATTCAATGGGAAACCACATGTATATGACATTATTAGGTTTCCGCTATGAAAACCATATGAAATCCCCATTGTTCTAGGATAATTATACAATTATCTAGTGGAATTTTCACTCAATTCCTTAATCACTGAGATGAAAATTATAGATAATGGGAATATATGTTATATAGATATTTTAATAGGTGAATTCATACAAGACATTATTGAATAAAGAATCTAAAACCCACCCAAATTCAAGGGGTTTGAATAGGTAAGGAGGTGAATAATGTTGGGGTTTATATGCACCAAAAAAGGGGGATAAATAGGGATCCCCCTCTTAAAATACCAAGGGGGATAATGGTAATAATTCCCACTTAAAATCCCCACTAACTAGTTGGTAGCTCTAAGTATGTTAGGGAATGACTTGCTATCCCACCAGCTAGTTGGTGGCTACAACTGCAGTCATGACTACTCTGAGCCTCCTCTGATTCTATCCTAAAATACTCAAGATACCTTTGAGACTTATAACACATCCAGATTTATCCTTTTAAGGTGTCCCAGCTATTGGAATTCTATTCTGAAACCCATTTTAAAATCTGGCCCCTCAACCAATTAAAAAAATCAAATTTTTACTTAAAATCAAAACCTGTACGGACACAAGTTCTTACAATATTGACTTTTTTGGAAATATTTTAACTAGTTTAAAAAGTATAATAAAATTATAATAGTTCTCAGTATAATTTATTTTTAATATATATATTTGTAACAAATGGATTTAAAAGACTTATTTTCTTCACAATGGCGCGCGCCATGTTGCGCCAATGGCGCGCGCCATTGAGCCTTTTTTATTTTATTTTTTTTGTATTTTTTAACCTGTTAACTCTTACGCCCCGATTGAAAATACCTATTTTGAGGTCAAACAACGACCTCCCCTTTCGACTCTATGCAACACTCTTCCCGTGAGCGTAGCGACCCAGACGGTGTTGGACCACATTGATTTCCATGACCAAACCGAGATCCCTCGAACGTCGTGACCCAGTCGACCATGACTTAGCCGAGCTTCCTCAACCACCGTAACTTAGATACGTAATGTTGACTTCATTTGTTTTTTGATGTATGGAATATGAATTATTGACATAAATCTTTGTTTTTTATATATAAATTATATAATTTTTTATTTTTTATTTTTGATATATGTATACACCTCTTTTGTGAGCCACAAGTTAATATTTCCATGTGTCGTGCACCGCGTCGTGCGTCGCGCTGTGCACTTTTGTGCTGGGGGATCTTGTCGCCGTTGTGCGCCATGCACCGTAAATAACTATGTGTTTTAATTATTTTTATTATTATGTAGGAACATTGTGATATACATGGATAAAATCTGGATCACGTTACCGAGGAACACACCTCAGTATGTTAAGGTTTTGAATGAGTTTTTAGATTTTGAAATTTCTAATCTATCCGTTGAAGGGAGAATAAAATGTCCATGTGCTAAATGTAAATTTAGAACATGGTTGAAGAGAGATGAGGTTTATGAACATTTAATACTGAAGCAATTCCCTATTCAATATTTGTGTTGGATTTGGCATGGAGAATCGAATGTTACAGAAAGATTGAGCACTGATGTTAATCCTCAGAATGAGGTCCCAAGTTCGTCGACAATGGAAAATGAAATCCAAAAACCTCATAAATGATGCATTCAGCATTGTAAGACACCACTATCAGAATGAAAACATATCAGAACAACCAGAAGAGGGTGCTACAAATTGCAACGTGACAAGTGATGTTTTTGAGACTGTAACATAGACAGATCAAGATTGTAACATATCATTGGATCCTCCTCTTGATTCTGTGGAGCCAAATGTAATAGAAAACTTCATTGAGGAAAATGTGTTTCATGATTTAGTTGAGGATGGAAATCAAGAGTTGTATAGTGGGTGTTTGAAATATTCAAAGCTTTCATTTCTGTTGAAGTTGTACCATATCAAATGTCTATGTGGAATTAAAAATAAGGAAATGTCTATGATATTGGAATTGATTCGTGATGCATTTACTGAAGCAAAAATCCCAGAATCATTTTATGATATGAAAAAATTTGTTAACAAGATTGGTCTGAATTATACAAAAATACATGCATGTCCCAATGATTGTATGCTTTATTGGGGAGAGGATTCAAGTATATAGAATTGCAAGAAATGTTCTTCTTCTAGATGGCAGGCAAAGGGTGATGTTGGAAGTCTGAATGAACATAATTTCATGGAGAAGAAGAAAAGGAACACACCTACAAAGGTTTTACATTACTTTCTTTTGAAGCCTCGATTTCAAAGATTATTCATGTCATTGAAAACCACTGAATACATGAAGTGGCATTCTATAGATAATAACAATGATGAGTTAATGAGACATCCACAAGATTCTCAATCGTGAAAGACATTTGATTCATTACATCTCTATTTATCAGCTGATCCTAGGAATGTTTGATTGGGATTGGTTTTCGATGGATTCAACCCATTTGGGACTTTGAGTACCAGTTATAGCATTGGCCAGTTGTTTTGATCCCTTATAATCTGCCTCCTTGGATGTGTATGCAACAAAAATCTTTTATCCTTTAGATGATTATTCCTAGAAAACAAATGCCTGGAAATGATATTGATGTATACTTGCAGTCTTTGATTGACGAATTGTAGGAGTTATGGAGAAACGGTGTTGAGACATTTGATGCTTCTTCTAAAACAATGTTCAAAATGCATGTTGCTTTAATGTGGACCATTAGTGACTTCCCTGGGCTTGGGGATTTATCTGGTTGGAACACTTACATGGGTTTGGATTTTCCCATTTGTAACTTTGATTTTGAGCTCAAACGGCTACCTCATAGTAGAACATGGTGCTTCTTGTGTCATCGAATATTTATTGATGCATCTCATAGATTTCAGCTGAAGAGATCAAAATTTAATGGTTCCATTGATCATAGACCACCTCCAAAGTTGCTAACTGGTTTTGAAATATTTACACAGCTTGAAAATGTTGAAACAGAATTTGGGAAGGTTCATCATTTGAATAAGAGCAGAAAACGGGTTTGAAGTGCATCGTCAAGCGAAACCGGAACGCAACAATGGAAGAAAAAAAGTATATTCTTCAAACTTCCGTATTGGGAATTTAATTTGTTGCGGCATAATCTTGATGTGATGCATATTGAGAAGAATGTCTGTGAAAATTTGATATTCACATTGCTTAATGAGCATGGAAAGTCGAAGGATCATCTCAATGCTCGCAAAGACTTACAATCAATGAACATAAAACACGATCTTTGGCCAGATGAGAATGAAAAGTATCCTCCGGCAATTTTTGCAATGAAAAATAGTGATAAAGATACATTCCTTCGAATGTTAAAGAATGTTAAGGTATCTAATGGGTATTCAAGTAACATCTTGAGGTGTGTTGACTTAAAGAATCATAAGTTACATGGATTGAAAAGTCACGATTCACATATTTTGTTACAGCAGTTACTGCCATTGTCATTGTGTGCCTTATTACCTGAAAAAATTATTGTTGTTGTACTCCAATTCTGCACATTTTTCAGACAACTATGTGAGAAATCTCTACATCCATTTCAGCTTGACAACCTCTAGGAGAGGTTTGTATTGACCCTTTGTGCAATGGATATGATCTTTCCTCTGTCGTTTTTTACTATAATGATGCATTTAACTGTGCATTTGGTTGAGGAAGCTAAATTAGGAGGCCCCGTTCATTATCGATGGATGTATCCAATTGAGAGGTAATTTATTTATATTTTTTCCAATTAATTAAACAATTTTTGGTACTTAATTAAATGCATAATTATGTTTATTTTATTTCACATATATCTTGGGCATTTGAAATCATACGTGAGAAATAAAGCTCAACCAGAAGGCTCTATTGCTGAAGGCTATTTGGCTGAGGAGTGTCTGACCTTTTGTTCTCGATACTTGGATGATATTGAGACAATATTTAATTGAGTTGGACATGTTGATGACACATCGACTCAATCTCAAATACATCAAAAATCCAAAATATTTCCTGCTATTGGCCGGTCAATTGGGAGGACCTCAAAAGTGACATTGACTGAATTGGAATTATTATAGGCACATAGATATGTGCTGCTGAATAGTGAAATTTCAGATTCATTTATTGAAGAGTTTAGGATACAAACAAAGAGACGAATGAGAGGCCGAACACGAAATGAGAAAGATATAATGAAATATGTTAATAAAGAGCTTGTAGAATGGTTTGTACGATGTGTAAGTTCATAAATATTGAAATAAATACAAATATTATTTTGACACATACATTTTGAAAATCTAATAAAGTATATTTCTTTTTTCAGATCATGAATGTTGATACTTGAGCAAAGGTGCCAGAATATTTGAAGTTTCTTTCTAGAGGTCCTCTAAAACAAGTTAGAAAGTTCGACTCTTATAATGTGAATGGCTTTAGATTTTGTACAGTCGATCGAGAAGTGGGTTTGAAAACACAGAATAGTGGTATATTTACATTTTCTGAAGTGGAATACTATGGAAAACTGCATGATATTATTGAATTAAACTACCAAATACATTTTTCGGTTGTTTTATTCAAATTCAAATGGGTCAATTTTATCAAAGGTGTTAAAAGAGATTCCTTGTAATTTACTTCTGTGAACTTCTCTCACTTGATGGATGTTGGTGATCGTGAACTGTATGATCCATATATCTTAGCATCGCAAGAAAAAATGGTATATTATGTGAATGATATTTCCAATGAAGGGTGGAGTGTAGTTTCTCACGTAATACAAAGAGATTTGTATGATATGGGTGATGAAGTGGAAAATTTGACCTCTGAAATTGAATTTAATCAGCAATAGGAAGCGGGATTATTTGTCTATCATGATATTGAAAATATTAGTCTAGCAAGGATGAATGAATTGGATGAAGAAATGGAGCAAGAAACTGACATTATTGAAGGGTAAAATGATTGTATGTACAATTATTTATTTATTCAGTAACCACTTGTTTCATTTCTGTAGTCATTCATTATCATTGTTATATATATATTTTGCCTGTTAGTACTAAGAATCTATTATCATTTTTAATTTTTTTTCTGCATAATTTTTTTGAAATATATATTCTGAACTTAATTTTATTTGATTAAATGATAGGAATTCCAAGTAGGAAGCATTACACTATTTCATCTAGTTCTACGACAGATGGTGATCCATCTACCTCCCTCCCCACAACATCTGAGGCATCAACTGCTGACACCCCTACACCATCTCCCCCTACACCATCTCTCACACCATTTTTGGATGTCCCATTAGAGGGTGAGTTATCAACTCCCCCTTCAGGAGCCTCAGAAGTGAGGTAGCGACACGCCCCTTCCAGTTCATCCCGGGCATACTAGAGTGTCACTGTCATAGGTACAAATTTTAATTAAATAAATTTATTGCATTTTGTTTATACTAATTTTTTTCTCATTGAAGATGACAAAAATACAACCGTGGAGAAAAACATAAAAATTTCAGATGTTTGGAATATGACTGGAGATAAAATAGTCGTGCCATTTGATTCTTATGGGGTCCCTACGGCTGACGTCGCGGGGTTACTTGGCCAGATTATAGGCCAGCTAGCAGCGGAGCCTGTTTCCCTTCCCATTTCATATGACGATTGGAGATATATGCCTCCAATATAGAAAAAATAAATTTATGATTCTCAAATAAAGGTAAATTTATTACATTATGGTTTAATTGAATGTCATGTTACTAATATGTTCAAAATGAATTTCTGTATACAGATGTTCTTCCACTTTACCGTTGCTGATGTGATATAACGGAAGTGGACGTTGAAAAATCTAGGTAAGAAGTGGAAAGATTTCAAATGGAGATTGTGGTGTGATGTCAACGATACTTTATTGACTGCGCAGCAAATGTATGAGAAGCTACCCAGTGGGGTACCGAAAGAACAATGGAAAGTGTTTGTTGACAGATATCGTGATCAGAAGCAGATGGTATTAAAATATATATTATTATATTATCCTAATTTTACATTTATACTTGTATATGAAAAGGAAATGACATTAAATACATTAGTATTAAATTTCATTTTATTTATTTCAGGATCTCTCAAGACAGAATTCATCAAACCGGGCTAAGCAAGTCGTCCCGCACACTGCGGGCTCAAAAAGTTTTTCTAGAAGCTGAATGACATTGGTAATATTTTAATTAGTATAAATATTTATAAGACAATATTATCTGTTTAATATATTGAATTGTTGATTTATCTTTGCTTAATTCAGTCCCAGAGTTTAGGACATGAAGCATCCAGAACTGAACTGTGGTTGGATGTTCACAAGAAGTCATATGGAAGCTTTATTAATGATCCTGTTAAAGAAGTTGGGGTATGAAGTCAATTTTTTATCATAATAACTAATTATCAATTTTTAATGTGTTAATATATATTGATATTTGATTTATAGGTAAAAATTAAAGAACTATGGGATGCCAATCTTGTGCAGTCCTACTCAGTCTCCCAGGATGACCCGGTTGCTAAAGTCCTTGGGAAGGAGCATCCTGGGAGAGTGCGCGGGATGGGTTTGGGACCCGTACCATCTGATGTTTTTAGCAGGCCACCGGGGATGGAAGATGCATATACTCCTAACTTTACTCATCCCATACCCGAAGATGCTAAGAAAGAGATTGTTTCTCTATGAAACACAGTTCACCAACAGGGGGATCAGATATCTGCTTTGCAGAAAGAGTTGACTTAAATACGTCAGCAGATGAGCAGATATTCCCCCGGTGGTAGTGCATCGACTGGTGGTATGCAGGTAAATCACAAAAAATCAAATTCATTTTGTTTTCTAACTTTCATTGGTTTTAAGTTTTAATATAAATATGCAACCGTATTTAATTTTCAATATAATGTTCTTATAGGTGACAACAGAAAGTGGAGATAAAGGTGGAGAGGGTGACGATGCATCATCGGACCCTGAGTAGTTGTATTGATGATGTTTTGAACAAATATGGGAATAGTTGGTTTGTATATGTAACATTTGTGGCACATAGTTTCCACCACACATTTTCATGTCCTAAAAATTTCCTTGATTTCTGATTTTTCTTTTTATGCATTTTATTGATTTCTAATGTTTCTTTTTATGTCTTGATTTCTCGAGTGTGGTATACATCATTCCATTTAGTCCTGTGTTTTAATTGGTAGTTGCCACCACACATTTTCATGTCCTAAATTTCACCCATACTATCACACATCAATCACTTCTACATCCTCCCTCAATATTAGAAGTAATAATGGACTCATTAAACACTAAATACTTTGTTATTCAAGAGGGTTACTGGATGTAATGAATGATCTATGCCTCAATGTGCATTGTGTGCATAAACTGAGAGGGTTACCAAATCTATGAATGGAGTACCCCGGTCCTATCACTATGATAGGGTTATGTAATACAAAAAATAAATAAAGGACTCATTCCTTGGATCCATTATGCTACCAGGAGGGTTATCGACCTGATGGATGCTCTAATTGTCCACCCACACCTATCATAATCCCTACAAAGCTATAAAGCACCATCTACTTGTATGTTATCAATATAAACCCCAGATTATGAATGCATGTGTAGAATCATGTTCTATATAGAAAAATTATTAGAATGGACTACTCATATGTCCCAAACTAACACTCTAGTGAGAAGATATATAAATTACTAGAATATATCTAGCACACAGGACCCGATGGATTTTTTTTTTTTTTGCAAAAAAGGTACCACCATTAGTTATACATCTATCATATATGATTGATGCTAGTTATACTAAGTGTCTAACCCAAATATGTCATGATAATATATTAGAAACACAATAAGAATCAAAGGGTCTCATCCATCCCAACAAGTGATTCACAAGTGTCCTAAGTAATGAAAATTGTGTCATGCCCAATTAGAGATTCTAATGAATCTTGTTAAATATCATGAATCAAGACTAAATATAAATATAAATAAAACCATGGTCAACCGAACACCCATTCCCATCATTATCATCTTAGATCCATCAGGCATCCACATTGGTTCAGGTTCTATAGTGTCACCTGTAACCATCTCTAAAGAAACACATGCACCTGTTCAGGGTTGGTCTATCTACTGGGAACCCACATGGGTCCTCTAGGTCTATATGTATATAGAGGAATCTCTATTGATATCCTTGTTCATGGACCACTATCTCAATCTAGTACTTTTCATTCGATAAAATCACAATTTCTTGTAGTGTATATATAAAATAATATCTTGGCCTCAATGCAGAAACCAAATAATGGGTTTTCCAGGAATATGGATCATGGACCATCTTAGTTAGAAGGTTCCACTTAGATGGCCCACTCAGCAAACCCAATCCTATTCCATCCTATTTTCATCCACCTAGAGTAAATCACAACTAATGGAAAAGGGTTTGGTCAATACAAACAATTACTATGATTTCAGAACTTGATGGTATACCCAAGACACATTCCAGACTAGATAGGCCATGGTTTCTAAGTCAAACATTACTTAATTGTTGGAGGTGTCTCAAGGGTCTTACCTATCCCACATTGGATGGTCATCTTATATCACAAAACACCTCCATAAAAAGGTATACAAGGATCATCCTCTAGGGAAAAGGCATCTCAAAAGGTCCCCCCCCCCACAATAAAGGGGTCAGGTTGTCACTTGAGATCTCTAAGTTCAATGCATCATCCTTTAGAGACCGAGGAATCAGGCCAGTACACAATCTTCTATTTGTTCTCTAGCACATAGTTTAGTTTTCTCATGGTCTTCAATCACCTTAACATTTTAATTTCAATTAACCATTTAATTAAATAATAATAATTGGGTTTATAGAAGGAGAATGGAATCCAATGGAAATCTTACACACCTCAAACCACACAAAATAATAAAAAAAACAATAGCTCTAGAACATTAGAGAGCCTAACTCATTTTGAATCCCCTTTCCATTGACACACCACTTAACAGCTCATAGACAAACCTCACCCCCAAGCTTTCCATGGACCAATCTTTCACCACCCATTTTATTAGGTCCTATAACATACAAAGGAATTATACATAATTAATTATAATATTTTATCCTCATTTATAATTAATTAATACATTTTAACCAAATATGAATAATATATAATTTCTTACCAAATTATTTTTTGTGGAAAGTGATTTTTTGGTGTGTGATTGTCATGTTGTTATTTTTTATATTGAGGAAGTGATTGTGGGAATGTGATGCAGTGAAGGAGGAAGGCTAGTGATGATGATACATGATGTGGGTTATGAATGGTAGGAGGGCTATAATGTATCTCAGTTGGTTTATATTTATGGTTTGATTTGTTTTTTAGGGCAGTGGTGCAGCAAAAGTAGAAAAAAAAATTCTGGGAAACTTTTAGCGGTGGTTTTAACCGCCGCGACATTTATATGGGCGGCGGTTTAAACCGCCGCTAAGCGTAAATTTTTTCTTACATTTAGAGACGGTTTTAACTACCGCGACATAGCTGAATCGTTGCTGCCTCGTTCCGTGGCAGTTCTCGTGACTTCCACGGCGGTTTTACGGCCGCTGAATTTGAGTTTATTTGCGGCGGTTATAACCGCTGCAAATAAATTGATATCCAAGGATCGTAAAAACTACTGCGAAATTCAGTAAAATCGCCGTGAGATGAGGCAGCTGCGACGCTTTCCTTAAACCGCCGCGAAATGGAAAAAACTGCCGCGAATAGATTGGTGACACCGTATGAGGCGGCGGTTTCTGTAAACCGCCGCCAAATCATGCCATGGCGGTTTAAACCGCCGCGAAACGCAAAAAAAAACCGCCGCTAGATGGCGATTCTGTTGTAGTTTTTGGAATACTGGGATTATAATACATCAAAGGAAACTAAAACATAAAATCCATATTTTTTGCTTTTACATAGTAAGCTCCTAAATCCATTTGAGCTCCAAAAACTTCATATAATAACATGTGGAATACGTAGAAGAAAGGGTTAAGCTATAATTCCCATTAAGGGGATAATCATGATAAGGAAATATAATATGTGATTCAAAGATATAACATGATATCATAAAAGAGAAGGCACATGAGTAATCACTTGGAATCATAACATAAATAACATGCTATCAAAAGATCATGGTATCATAGGAAATGTGGAAGAAATATATAACATGAAATAAACATGATTCAAGACTAACTTCCTAGAAAATATCACATGGATGAAAAATTCCCATAATGAATTAGGTTTACTCCCTAATCCCATACATGATGTCTCATGAGACAAAAGATTTACCAAATGCATTGGAGTGCTATCTGGGTGCACCCATCATAACATGATCATGATCTATGTGTGCCACAAAAAGGAAATAAATAATAAGTAATAACATAATAATTTCCCATGGAAATAAAATCGGCTGCATAATCTTGCTTCATATCATAATCAAAGAAAATTCCATAATGAAGGCATTTGAGAAATGATCATAAGGAATATATTACACTATCCAAGGAAGGGAGATTAAACTAGGTGTATATGTGAGAGACATATATACATAATTTAGAATAAATAAATAAGATAAAATTCTATCATCATTGATGAAAAATAATTTTAAAAATATTAAAAAAATATTTATGAAAATAACCTTTTCACATTGAGTAACATTAAAGGATTTCATATGATATGGGAAATGATTTTGAAAGATCACTTTGAACATTTATTGAGGAAAATATCCTTTCTATTTTGAAAACAATTATTTAAAATATAAAACTTTCTCAAACATTTAATAAAACATTTTATTGAAAATAACCTTTGAAACTTAAAAAATGAATCATTAAAACATTGAGTGGACATGTTAGTAGAAGAGTTGTGTTCATACTGAATATATTAAAGACAATAATTCCTTTCACATTTTTGTAAGAAAAGTAAAAAAGGAGTATTGTTTAGAAAATGATGAGAATATTAATTTTAGAACATTTTTTGAAAATAAAATTAAGGTTAAAAATTATTTTAAAAAATCATAGTAAAACATTTTTTAAAACATTTTTAGAAAACATGGATTTGGAAGAAAAATGTATTTTCGACCGAAGAGATAAATGAAGTCAGATCTTCTTAAAAACATTTTATCATTAGTTTTAAATGGGAAAGAGAGTAAAATTGTACCATTACTTGAAAACTTCATGAATAACCAAAGGAGAATAAAATTAAAAGGTTTTATTATACAATGATCAAATAATTTCCTTCAATAGAAATTCAAGCATAAGTAATCTTTATTAAAATGAGATTAAAACATAAACCCTTACCACTTTGATAAATTTTAAATCATAACATATCATGAATTAAGAAGATGAATTATAAATTAAAATGTCATGAATTAGTAAGTATTAAATATATATTATATAAAGTTTAAATATATACACCATTTAAAATAAATTAGGTATATAAAATAACATGTGTCTCAAAGAAGGAAGTTTAAATTGAAAACCTTACAAAGTTCATATCATTGAGGTGAGAGTTAATAAATGGGGTAATCATGTGTAACAAATTTATATCCATAGAAATAAAAATTTTAAATACAATATAAAGTAATCAAAATTCATTCCACACATAATCTTTTCATAATATAATTAATGAAGTAGACGTATAACCCAATGAATAAAAATTGAGTTAAGAGACCCCTTACCTTATGATTCCATTTAGTTGAGATCTATTCAAACTCATGTATTGTCTGTTTAAAATTTTATTAACTTATAAAATAATAATATTATTATTTATAATATCATATATGATCCTTTTATAATATCTTATTACCCATTCGTTAATAATATTTCATTATCAATATTGTTTCAGGTGATAATTGTCTTTTTTCTCCTACATGTTTCATCATGAAATTTATGGATCTTGAAAATAGGTTATAGTTAAATAATATACATAATTATATCAATTTTATAAATATCATTTGTTCATTAGATACAACTTTATAATCATTATTTAATTTTGAACCGGGAGAATGAATTTCATTGCTTCGGGGAGACGGTAGGTCGTACATACCCACGAGCGACATTATCATTTCCTTAATAGGTGAAATGATAATGAATTAGATTTTTTATTAATTTTTTATAATAAATATCATTTAATATATATCACATAAATTCATTAAATTTATCATTAATTTCCTTCCATGTGAAACAGTGTTCTAAGTTGTTTCATTGGTTTTTTTGTAAAATTGATTATGTTATGTTGTATGAATATTTTTTCTATCATTTGTTTGAAAGATGTATTTACATTCATTGTTTATATTTTACTGTAAGATAATTTGGAAGTAAAACTTTATTGAAAAACGAATCACATCGCTTCATGAGGCGGTAGTCCACCGTACACACGAGCGATGTTATCATATTTTCTACGAAATAGAAAGTAAGAAGGTATATGTGATATTATAATTAAAGATGTATAATAATATCATAAATATAATAAATAAACATTATATACATCATTATATCCATATGTGAGATACAGTGATGGAAAAAAATTACATCGATTTGTGGGGTTATAGTCCTCCGTACACACAATCAAGGGTTTCATTTCTCATTTGAAGGAGGAAGAGACGATTATAGGTAATTCCAAAAAAAAAAAAAAAAAATATAAGTATATATAACATATTTATGTTATTATATCATCATGGTTCAATGATATTTGAAGGATGTGTAGGAAGGAATAAAAAACACTCATTTAAGGACGTTACCTCTTCTTCGGAAAACTTCTTTTAGTTTTCACCAAAATCCTTCATAGGTTATATTTATGACCAAACCAAGGATTATAGTATGAGGGTATGGAAGTAGTAAATTTATTTAGATAGATATTTTTTGATCCAAATGGTTTTGAAAGTGTATAAAGGAGAGGATATGGGGTGTCCATTTATAAGTGGGGGAGAGGACACACTTGTAATTTTTGAAAATAAAGAATTTCACCCATGTTTTTATCATGGAAAAAGGAGAAAAAATGAACCATGTTATAAATTTATCAGAGATAAGGTATAAATATGACCATAAAATAGTAAGTGGTCAATTTTTTGGTCCTTTTTAACCCTTTTATTTTTATTTTAACCTCAATTAAACTTTTTTTTACCTTAACCATAGTGAATAATTTTTTAGTATTTTCATTATTATTTATGATAAATGTTAAGTTGAAATTATTAGATAATCTAAATTATTATGATAAAAAATATTTAATCCATTTTTTAAAATTCAACCCACATAAGTGGTATAATTTAATTTAAAATTAATCCCACAAACATGTCAAAAAAATGGGTTTTAAATAAGCATACTTTTTATAGAGAAGATTATCTCGTATAAACTATTTGATAAGTAATAATAATTAGGTGTATTTAAAAAATATTTATGAATATATAATATATAAATTTAATTTAAATCATTCCTTTTTAGGGGTTATTTTAATTTAAAAAAATTTGATAAACATTATACACTTTAAAATAGTTTTCAGAAAAAATGTGTTTTAAAGACTAAAAATAAACTTATAATAAAATCAAGCATAAAGATGATTTAAATGTAATTAATTAGATTTAATATAAATAAATAATGCTTAAATTATTTTCAAATCAAATTAAAATAATAATGGGACTTAATTTATTAAAAATAAATGACAATTTTATAAAAAAAAATCGATATTTTCCGCTATTCACTGAAAAATTAATATTTTCCAAAAAAATCCAAAATTTTCACCAAAATTTAACATAGAAATAATGATTTAAATTTTTTTTTAAATATATTTTCAAAGAGTGGTAAAAAAATTAATTTTAAATTGTGTGTTCAAATCATGACTAAACTGGCTTTTAGAAAAATAAATTTTTTTTGAAAATATTTATTTTTCTTTAAAATGGTTGTTATTTTATTTTTAATAAATAGATAACCATTTAATTTATTTTATACATTTTTAAAACATATAATTTTCATAATTTATTTAATCTTATTCATACCCAATAATTTAATGATTGTTTTATAATTGTATTAATATTTTAATAGAGCATCACATTTTGTTTAAAACCGATGTTGTGTGCATCATAAGCTATCAAAGAGATTGAATTTATTTAAAAATAAATATATCATAAAGTCTTAAGTTGTTACATTATCTTATAATATTGTTTTTTCATGTCTGTACGCTATAAAATGTTATTTTCCTCTTTTAAAATCTTAGGGTGTTACATTCTACACCCTTAAATAAATTGTTCCCTCACAATTTAATATTGATCTCAGAAATCAAGGGTTTGACATTTGAAAATTTATTTTTGGAAAACTCACATCATAAAAATGTTTAATAAAAAGTTTCACTTAAAAATATTGAAATGGAAATTATAAATCCATCACATAACTAGGTTTCCACAAAGGATAACATTTGGGGGGAATCAAAGATATATACATAGAGAAAATCCTAAATAATTATAGAGAGTGGTAGAGATAAATGATCATAAGAAAATGAATGGTCAAGATAAAGTTAAGGACCTAAAAACCATAAATCTATAATGAGATAAAATATTGTTGATTTATCAGACATGAAGGTAATAGGATAAAATTTTTGTTTCAAAATTATTTTACTGGAGTTGAGGGATTATTTTACTATATAGACTCATATCAAAGGAAATATACTTACTTGATAAGAAATATTTCATACGTTAATTTATTTACACCACAATCTCATCTTTTTCTCTAAATGATTAGTACTAAAGATGATTTTTTTAATTCTTGAAGCACCAAAATAAACTTCTAATGGATCATATACTCCACAAAATAAAGAAATCTATTCCCCCAATATTTACTAAAACTAAAATGGTTAGAAAGATATTTCTGATACATTAATCTCTAATACCGTAATAGTAAGTCCAAAAGTTCAACTTAATACGTTTCATAAGTATATATCCTTAAAACCCTTTATCTTATATCTCTAAAAACATAATAGAATTCATCCCAAATAATCCTTTATATTAAGAATCAAGGTTATATATATACTTCTACCTAATTAAATATATCCTAAAATATCATTAATAAACTCACAAGGATTTGATCAGATTAATATTTATTCGCTAAACCATTTATGTAAAAACAATGTTATACTAACTAGTACATCACATAGGCTAGTGGTTGTCATTGCACCCTCATCACCCTTCGATAGTATTTTCAAGCCTTGTGGCATTGTCGGATGTGATGGGTTGTCTCCCAACATGTGACTTGTCCTTTTTCTAAAACCATGGAAAAACTTATGTGATAAACATATTAATTATTCACCATTATCATATAAGTTTCTCAAGAATATGATTAACCTCTTAAAAATACAATAATCATCAAATCACTTTTTTAACCATAAATATTTTCCATAAAAATCATTATTTTCCATAAAATAAATTAATTTTAATTAACTATTATTACCACAACATCAAGAATTCCTCTAAGGATATCATTTATCAATTATGTGTTTTTCCTTAGAGTATCACCTTACCATTAAATCACCTTTCTAGGTCATTATTACCATTCAACATATCTTACAAATCCTTAATGTAAAACTTCTATATAACATTCCTTATATATATATATTCCATGATTCACATAATTCATGAATTCCAATACATAAACATTTAAATCATTAATCTTAATTATTAAACCATTAACTATGCTTCATTATCTTATTCCTTAATACCTCCTTAATTTTCTATGTCATTTTTATTCTCTTTATAATCAATATAAAAACCTTTAATTGTACAACCTTGTTGGTCATTTTACTGATATTTCCCACTAAGACATTTATTTTCATAATTACTATTCTTTTTGCATTTAAAAAAGTAGACCATTTATGATTACTTAGGGAAACCATTATTATCATCCATTGTGCTAACTGAACATTTCATTTTTCCTTAAAAATTACTTACTTTTGTCCCTTATTTTCCTCATGTAAAAAATATTATCATTCCTTTGAGACATTACCTTGAGTGCTTCTTCCCATATTCTTAACATGTAGAAAACTAAATATTTTTTCCTCCATGGTCTCCACCACCCTAACTCTTAGTAAACTCTATCTTTCTATTCTTTGGTGAGACCAAGAGTTGGTTAAGGTGTAAGTTGTTAATCATATATCATGATAACTGATTCTGAATAATCACAATATAATTTACTCTAATAATTTTCCCATTTTGTTTCTCATTAACACATTTTCTATCACATTCAATGTTAACCAAGTTTTGTTTGGTTCCCTCCATTGACTAAAACCATAAATCATAGTGTAAGAAACAATATTAAAAGTGGGATATAAAATAATCATGGAAAATTATTTATAATATATCTAAATCATGGAACATTCATTTTGATCTAAGACGCCTTAGGTTTAACCTAGGTCATTCATGGTCATCATATATTCAAATATTTCATGATTTTTTATAAAGATTTTGCTAATTTCTAAAGAATTCCCCCTTAGTAGTGTCAAACCAAGTGCACAGTAAGGACTGTTTTCATGTACCAGGTAACACTCGATTCAAGCCTGGCATGCCTTTTTCAAAGTTATTACCCTTATTTACATCTATTACAGAGCCACGTCCACTTGTAGTATCAAGATAGCTGTGTAATTTCTCAGAAACCACTCACTCTATACTTCACCTAGATTCCAAGATTTTTTTTCTCTTCTTAGTCTTATCACTAGACTTATCCTTACACTTGTCCCTAGGTTTATCACTAATGTTTTCTCATCCTAGTTTCCAAATTTTAACTAAACCTTTTCTCTAATACCAACTATGGATACCCCATCCTTTTACACATATTATTACATGATTTTTAACATAACATAAAATAATTACAACCCAAAGAACATGATTCCAAGTGTATTTGGAAGTCTCGGATCATAATACATCAAATAAAACTAAAACATGACATCCTTATTTTTTTCTTTTCCATAGTGAGATCCTAAATCCATTTTATCTTCTAAAACTTTATAGAATATCCTAGGTAATAAATATAAGAAAGGGGTGAGTAATAAATACTTGTATGTTAATAAACATGATAAGTAAACATAACATATGATTAAAGGATATGACATGATATCATAAAAGAGAAGGCACATGAGTGATCACATGGAATCATAACATACAGAACATGGTATCATACGATCATGGTATCTTAGGAAATGTGTCAGCAATATATAACATGACATAAACATGATTCAAGGATAACTACATAGACAATATCAAATAGTGGGAAAATCCCCATAATGGATTAGGTTTACTCCCTAATCTAATACATGATATCTCATAAGACTAAAGCTTTATCCACTACATTGGAGCGCTATCTGGGTGCACCCATCATAACATGTTCATGATCTACGCGTTCCATGTAAAGGAAATCAATAATAAGGAATAACATAATAATTACCCATAGAAAGAAAATGGTTTGCATAATATTTCTTCATATCATAATCAAATAATATTTTATAATAAAGGCATTTGAGAAACGATCTTAAGGAATGTATTACCCTGTCAAATTAAGGGAGAATAAACTAGGTATATATATAAGATACATACATAAATGAATAAATTAGAAGTAATCCATAAGATAAAATTTTCTTGTCATTGATGAAAATACAATTAAAAATATTAAAACATTCATGAGAAAAATAACCTTTTCACTTTGAGTAACATTAAAGTATGTCATCTTAGATTGAAAATGATTTTGAAATGTCTCTTTAAACATTTCATGAGGAAAATATCCTTTTAATTTTGAAAACACTTATTTAAAATATAAAACATTCTCAAACATTAAAGAAAAAAAATAATTAAAATTTTAAAATTAAAAATGAATATTTAAAAAATTGAGTGGTCATGATGTAGGAAGAGTTTTGTACATTCCAAATGCGTTAAAAAAACAAATATTCCTTTCACATTTTTAAAAGATAATTCAAAAGGTATATTATTTGAGAAAATATAGGAAGATTATTTTTAAAAAAAATTGTAAAAATACAATTCAGTGTAAAAAATTATTTAAAAAATCCTATTAAAACATTTTTAGAATACATGTATTTGTATGAAAAAATATTTTCATCCAAAGAGAGAAATCAAGTTGGATTTTTTAAAAAAACATTATCTCAGTAATTTTTAGTAAAAAATAGAGTAAAATGGTACTATTACTTGAAAACTTAATTAATAAAAATATTAGAATAAAATGAAAAGGTTTTATTAGATAATTATTAAATAATTTCCTTTATTTAAGTTTAATCATAAGCAATTACAATTAAAATAAGACTAAAACATAAACACTTACCGATTTGGTAACTTTTGAATCAAGAATCCCATGAATGAAGTAGATGAATTTTAAATTAAAATACCATTAATTAGGAATGATTCATGATATATTATGTAAAGGGGTAGTATATAAATCATTTAAAATAAATTTGGTTCATAAAATAGCATGTGTCTCAAAGAAGAAAGTTTGAGATAAAAACCTTAAAAAGTTTGTATCATTGAGGTGAGAGTTAAAAAATGGGGTGATTATGTGTAAAAATTTATATCCACAAAAATAAAATTTTAAATACAATATAAATAAATAAAAATTAATTTCACATATACATAATATAACCAATTAAGTAGATGTATATCCCAATGAATGAAAATTGAGTTAAGAAACCTCTTACCTCACGCTCCCCTTTAGTTGAACTCTATTTAACCTCATATATAGTGGTTTTAAACATGTTGTTAACTTATAAAATAATCATATTATTATTTATAATATCATATATGATCCTTTTATAACATCATATTTCTCGTTTGGGATTAATCTTTCATTATCACTGTTGTTTCAGGTGATAATTACCTTGTTTTCTCCTGCATGTTTCATCATGAATGTTCTAAATCTTGAACATAGGTTATAATTTCATAATATAAATAATTATATTAATATTATAAATATAATTTTTTATTAGATACATCTTTATAACCATTATTTAATTTTGAACATGGAGAATGAATCACATCACTTTATAGAGACGGTAGGTCGTACCTATGCTTGATCGATATTATCATTTCCTTAATGGATGAATAGTTAAGGAAGTATATTATATATAAATTTTAAATAATCAATATCATGTTATATATATATCATATATTCATTAAATTTATCCTTTATTTCCTTCCATGTAAAATGTTAGTGAAAAATGAATCATATCGCTTCGTGAGGTGGTATTTCGCCATACACATAAGTGACGTTATCATATTTTCTATGAAATGGAAAGTAAGAAAATATATGTGATATTATAATTACATAGGTATAATAATATAATAAATATAATATATCATTATTATATATATCATTAAATCCATTCATGATAAGTGGTGGTTTAAAATTAATTATGTCGGTTTGCAAGGTGGTAGTCTATCGTACACACGATCAACGGTTTCATTTCCCATTTGAGAAAGGAGGAGATTTATTTTGGTCATGAACTTAACATAAAAAAATATAAGTATACGGAATATATTTAGGTTATTATATCATCATTTTTTAATAATATTTTTAGGATTTTGAGTAATAAATAATATAAAACACTTGATTAAGGATGTTACCTCTTCTTTTAGTTTGCACCAAAAGCCTTCATAGGTTATCTTTATAACCAAAACAAGGATTCTTGGATATGGTTATAGAAGTAGGTAATTTATTTGGTAATTTATTGGCCAAAACAATATGATTTTTAAGTGTATAAAGTAGAGGATAGGGGTATTCATTTATTAATGGGAGAGAGGACACAATTGGAATTTTTGAAAAGAAAGAATTCCACCCACTTTTTTATCATGATACAAGGCTCTAAAATGGACTATTTTCTAGAATTAGAAGATATAAGGTCGTAATATGACCATAAAATAGTAATTAGACAATTTTTGGATCTTTTTTAACACGTATATTTTTATTTTAACCCCTTGATAAACTTGTTTTTACCTTAACCATCATAAATAATTATTTTTGTTTTCAATATTCAAAGTGGTTAAAAATTAAGTTGAAATTATTAGATAATATAAATTATGATGATTAAAAATATTTAATCCATTTTTCCAAATTAAACTCCCATAATTGGAAGAATTTAATTTAAAATTAAATCCATAGGCGTGTCCAAAAAACTATTTTTCAAGAAATGCATTTTTTAAGGAAAATATTATCTCATATTAACTATATGACAAGTAATAATAATTGACTCAATTTAAAATTAATATTTATAAATATATAATATATAAATTTAATTTAAATAACTACCCATTATGGGTTATTTTAATTCATTAAAATTTGATAAACATTATAAACTTTAAAAAAAATCAGAAAAAAAGGTGTTTCAAAGTCTAAAAATAAACTTATACTAAAATCTATTATAAAGATGATTTAAATGTAATTAATTGGATTTAATATAACTAAATTATAATTATTTTGATTTTAAATAAAATTAAAATAATAATGGGACTTAATTTATTAAAAATAAATGAAAATTTTATAAAAATCAGTATTTTCCACTATTCACCAAAATATTAATATTTTCCAAAAAATAGAAAAATTTCCAAAAAATTTAATATTGATATGATGATTTAAAAAATAAATTTTGTTTTTAAAAATAAATTTTCAAAAATTGATAAAAATTAATTTTAAATAATGTTCATAAAGCGCGGCTAAACCGCCTTTTAAAAAAATGCATTTTTTAGAAATCATTTTTTTCCTTCAAATGGTTCTTATTTTATTTTTAATAAATATATAACCATTTAATTTATTTTATACTTCTTTAAACCATATAATTTTCATAATTTAGTTATCAATATTCATACCCACCAATTTAATGGCTAAATTATGATGATAATTTTTAATTATTAATATCTTAATAGAGTATCGTGTTTCTTTTAAACTCGTTATTGTGTGAATCATAAGATATAAAAGAGATTAAATTTATTTAAAAATAAATATATCATAAACTATCATGGTGTTACATTCTATTATAATCTTAGTGTTTCATTTCATATATGATATCAAACATGAATGTTCCTCTTTTAAAATCTTGAGGTGTTACAGCACAATTAGCATATCATCGATATTGAGTTTCTCCCCAACCATCTAAGATAAAAAAAACCCTTTTGAATGGAAATCAAGACCAATACTCTAGATTTGATCTCCATCTAAAGTTAATATCTATATTTTAATTGATATACAATCATAGGTTGGTTTGGAATACTAAACATGAATTCCCTTCCTCAGCAATTGATGTGGGATTTATATAGGGAATTTCAATCCATGCCTAAGATAACATCAAATTCATCTAGATGGAGAATAATAGGATTTTTATGAAGAAAATTCCCGCAAAATTAAACTAGAGAATAATCATAGACTCAAGATGCGATCTGCATGCCATTGGGGGTTTTATTTACTAACTAAACATCTAATCATTAAGGTGGTATTGTAATACCCTTAGAAAATTATTCAAATATAAAAGAAGATGTAGATCTATAAGAAAATAATACATTAGTCATTCTAGAGTAGATGGTAAGTGTGCCTTTAACCATGTTATTATTTTACCCATCATCAGAAATATTGATTGCATGAGATTTCCATTTGTATCTTGACTTAAAAGGTTGTTTACATCAATCATCATCATTAACCTTTAGATTTCAGCACTGGTTAGAATAATTTCCTTAATCCTTGCATTTTAAATACTATAGTGTCGGTGGTTCATTCTATGGTTCTTTCTCTCTATTCTCATAATTATATAACTTCTTCATATCACATTGGAATTTAATTTCCCAATGGCCTTCCTTTCCACACTTAAAACATTTACCAGCCCCCTTAAGAAAATTTACTCCATATTTCCTTCCACACTTCAATCATGAAGTAAAGATCATATTATTCTCTCTATGGTTTTTATAGTTTCCTTTAAATTACATTTTTTATCCAAACCATGAGATTGATGGGTAACTCAAATCTCTATTTCCACCTTGATAGTACATCAAATGATTTCTTCAAAGCCACAAAATTTCCTTATGGATAATTCCATTAGTAAACTTGGTTTTAATCCACTGAAGAATTGATTAACCTTACTTTTAGATTAGATTATAATACCCAATTCATGCCTCATAATTCTTCTAAAATTTTCCTCATATGTACCAATAGATTCATCATACTTCTACTTTAACACAAGGAATTACTTCTCCATTTTAATACAAAGAATATGAGGAAAGTAATTATTGAATTATAAGATCTTAAACTCATCCCACTCCATGTAGTCAATTTCATATTTTTGACTTGGGTTCTTGATAAGAGTCCACCATTGATCTGCTGTGCACTTTTTCATGCTCTGAAAACTAGAGAATAGAAAATATATTTTCAATGGTACTGATCCATTTCTCATAAACTAGTGGATTAGTGGAACCACTAAAATAATATGGATTTTGCCTCATGAAGGAGTCAATATAATGTTGTTCTCTCCATTGTTCATTTGGAAATTCATCATGATTCATAGCTTAAGAAATTTTTTTGACCATAAGAATGAGATTTTACATTCCATCGCCCATAACATTTGGTTTCTCATGAGGAAAATCATTACATTTTCCATTGTATTCATCATTAACATGATTCCTTTAATTTCCATCCATTAACTAAAACCAAAAATCATAGTGTGAGCAATAAAAATTGTAATGGGGAAGCCACATAATCCTGAAAAATAACTTATAGGATTTCTAAATCATGACACCTTCTTTTTAATATATGACACCTTAGGTTTAACCTAGGTCATTCATGGTTATCATTTATTCAAATCATTCATTATGGTTCATAAATTTTATGAATTTCTAAAACATATCCCCTGAGAGTGTTAAACCAGGTGTGAAGTAAGAACCATTGTCATGCATTAAGTGGAGATCAAGTCAAATCCCAATGCACCCTTTTTTGAGTTATTACCCTTAGGTACAACATTTATAGATCCACATCCACTTGTATAATTCATACATGGATATAATTTCTTGGAAACCACTCACTCTATCCTTCACCAAAATTCTATGATATTTTATTATACTTAGAATTATCCTTATGATTATTACTAAAGTTTTCTCATCCTGATTTCCAAAGGTTAACTAAACCTTTCTATCATACCAACTATAGCACCTCATACTTTTCATACATAGATATTACATCTTAATAGATGAGTATTCATTAAAAAAATAATTATCCACACCATAATCGTATAGGTCTAGTGCCTTTGGAAACATAGATACATAAAAAACTAGTTCATAATTGAACTACATCATCTCCCACTAAGTTATTCAAAACTAAAACCCTTCTTAAACATATCATACGTAAAACCTTTCTTTATAACTTTGGTAAAGGAAACATAAGAAATGGTAATATCAGATTCTCAGTAAGGGTAAATAAGGGAATTATCAATTATCACATAATCATAAAAGAAACATAAAGTTATGAGAGCATGATCTTAACATTTGAAAACCATAACCTACATATCAAAGATCATAATATTAATTAATGTAATAAATCTTAGCAGTTAAAAATAAATGAATCATAATGGAATCAAATAACATTACCAATGAGGGAATAAAATTCGAATAAGACAAGGAATTGCGCCATACACATAAGCATAGAAAACTATTTCCTTGGTAGTTAGGGCTCTCTTCCAAGACTATTATAGTGGATTCAATTCACTCCTCAAACCATCATAGTAGTCAAGGTTCACTATCAATACTATCATAGTGGATTGGTTTCACTCACTAAACCATCATAGTAGTCATATTTCACTCCCATTACTATTATAGTGGACAATAACACTTACTGAAGTGTGTTCACTCCCCATTCCAATCCTATTTATCTCATGAGATATCAATCTTTACCCAATGCATTGGATGAGGATATAGTTCCCACACATCACATAATAAAATTCATACATATTTTTTCTATAATATCATAAAACATTCATCATGGAATAACCGATGAAAATTAAATGGGTTTTATAAACATTTCATTATAGCATAACATGTATAAAAGAAATGGGTTTCATAATCATTTCATTAATTCATCATAACATAACCTACGGAAAAGGAATGGGTTTCATAAAAATATTATTATCATAATAATAAACTATTAATATGAAGAATAAATATGGTATCATTGGATCATATCCCTAGTAAATCTTAAGTAACATAAAAGTATGTCATCTTAGATGGAAAATGATTTTGAAAGATCACTTGAAATATTTATTGAGGAAAATAACATTTTCACATTGAAATCGATTATTTAAAATCTAAACAATTTCAAAATATTATGGAAAATATTTATATTAAAATAATCTTGAAAACATTTAAAGGGATATTAAAATCCTTAGAAATCATGATAGTAGGAAATATTTTTCATGTCATGCATGTTAAAATGAATATTCCTTCAATATTTTCAAAAAAAATAGAAAAGGGAATTGTTCCGAAAATGGTAAGAATATTAACTTTAAACATTTTTTAAAAAGGAAAAAATGGGTAAAAATTTATTTAAACAATAATTGGAGAATATTAAAAAAATTCTTTGAAACATTTTTAGAAAACATAGACATGAAAGAAAAATTATTTTCAGTCGAAGAGAGAAATAAAGTTGATTTTCCTTTAAAACATATTTTGGTATATTTTGTTTTTAAAAGAGATTAAAATGAAATTAAAACATTTATTTTATATAAATAGACATATGAGAATAAAATTAATGATTTTATTTAGAGATATGTTTCAATATTTATTCATTGTAAACTTAATCATAAACAATCCTAATAAATAATGAGATTGTAACATCAAAACCTTACCACTTTGATAACTTTTGAATCGTAAGCCCCATGAAATAGAGAACCTTATATGGATATTTATATCTTATAATTTTAATTTTAATAATCATAAAATACATTCATGAGTAATTTATACACCACAAAAAATAAACAAGAGGTTTATAAGGCATGTGTCCCACAGAAATAAAAGTGAAACGAAAATATCTTACCTCAGGTCTTGACTTCCTTCATACATGTTAGGACCTCCTATATAATAAATATAAATTTTTTATAAATTTATTATATAATAATACCCATATATATATATTATAACTTATATGATTTACTTATTACCTTTTATTACCCTTTTATTAACAATTCCTTATTAAAATGATGTTTCAGGTAATAACTGCTTCTTTTTTCCTTTATGTTTTGGTTTGGTATTTTAGGTCCTTTTATTTTGATCATGGTTATAAATAATTTTAAACATGATATAAATATAATATATATTCATTATATATTTTTTTATAGTAATCCATACAATTTAGAGATATAAAATGAATTACACCGTTCATGGAGACAGTAGGTCATACGTACGCATGAACAATGTTTCCATTTTCTCAAAGGATAAAATGATAGAAAGGTAAATAATATATCACCTTTATAGAGTCATTTTTATTTCATAGAGATAATATATATTCATTAAATTCATACTTATTAACATTAATTTCAAAATAAAATGAAAAAATATATCACATCGCTTCATGGAGGTGGTAGTCCACACGTACGCACAAGCGATGTTATTGTTTTCCAATGGATTGGAAGGTAAGAATGTATATCTGAAATTATAATTATAAGAGTATAAATATGTCATAAATATAATATATAAACATTAAATCTATAATTATTTCCATATATTATAGGTGGTTATGGAAAACAAATTACATCAGTTCGCATGGCGGTAGTCTGTCGTACAATGGTTGAAAGTTTAGTTTCCCATTTGTTGGAAGAGGAGATGCATATAGGTTATTCCATTAACATAATAAAATCAAATTATGTGATCTATACATATTTTATTAAATCATAATAATTGAATAATATTTTAAGGAGGTGAAATAATAAAAAAAATCTCGATTAAGAATGATACCTCTTCTTCTTACAACCTCCTTAGGTTAGCACAAAAAGCCTTCTTAGGAGGGTTTTTTAATCGAACTAAGGCCTACAGGACATTATGAGGTAATTAAGGAAGATATTTTAGTAGTTATTTTCCTAAATATGGCCATACAATAGTAATTTTTTAAAATTATAGGATAGGGGAATCCCTTTTATAAGTGGGGGAGAGGAAACACTTGGAATTTTTGAAAAGAAAAAGTTACATCCACATTTTAAACATGAAAAAAGGCTCCAAAATGAATCATTATAAAATATTAGATGATATGAATTATAAATATTGATATAAATTTGGAATGGGAAAAGTTTTTATGCCATTTTAACACTCATTTTTTTAGTTTAACCCCCTGAAAAACTCATTTTAACCTTAACCACGGTAATTAATTTATAATGTTTTTAATATTCATTATAAAAACAATTAAGTTGATATTATTATATAAAATTAATTATTATGATTAAAAAATTTGAATCCATTTTTATAAGTTCAATTCACATAAGTTGAATGATTTAATTTAAAATAAAACATGATGATGCGATGAAGAAGCATTTTTCTATAGAAAAAGTGTTCATAAGTATAAGATTTTTTTATATTGAAATTGAATGTAAAATTGAATAAAATGAAATAAATTGTATTTATAATAATATAATTGAACTAGTTTTACTTTTAAAATAATATTAAAACAAAATGGTACTTGTAAATACTTTAAATAAAAAGTCTGTTTTTAATAAAAATCAATATTTTTCACTATTCATTAAAAAATTAATATTTTCATAAAATTATGAAAAATAAATATAAGATAATTTTTAAATGTTTATTTAAAAAATTTAGTTTAATTTTTCAAATTAATTTTATAAAATTGGAAAAAAAATACTTTTATTATTTGTTTACAAAAAACCAATAAAAACATTTTTTGAGAAAAAAGTATTTTCAAAGAATATAAAGAATTTACTAAAAATAAATATATTTTATTTATCTAAAACATTTATACTTAATTTTAAAAATTAATTTATTTCTATTCAACTTCTAATTTTAATTACTAGGTTATAATTTTTATTTATAAATAATAATATTAATAGTATATTGTGGTTTGTTAAAACTCGGTGTTGCGTATAAAGCAAGCTATCGAAGAAATTAAATTTATTTTTTTAAAAAAATAAATTTCATAAAAACTCAGGGTGTTAAAACTTTCTCATTGTAACTCTAAAAGTGGTGTATGTGATCTCAACTCCGAATCCCCCCACAACTAAAGATGAGATGCTTTAATTTTCCCGCACAAAAACAAAAATGGGAGAATGATGATCTCATGTGTCAAAGGCACATACTCAACACTTTAGTTGATAACCACTTTGACACGTCAACATTTTATAACAAAAAAAGGATATATGGGATTCCTTGGAGAAAAAATACATCATTTAGGATTTATAAATCAAGTAATTACTAGTAAATCGAGTTTATTTCATGCAAAATGATAGATGGTAGATCTATTGTAGAGAAATTCTATAAAATAAAATGTATCTTAAAACACCTTGATCAAAACATGATGAACATGGATTATTTTATCATTTTCACATCCATAAATGATAAGATCCCTCCTTTAAAGAATTCTAAGAATTCGCTAAAGAACAATAAGGAAGATATTTCCCTTAATGAGTTACTCAACTACCAAAAAAATGATCCTAAGGATGATAAATTCATGGTCTTCATGGCGGAAGGAGTGGATATATCTAGTTCCTCAAAGGGGACATTACTATATATCATGATTTTAAAAGTGCTATAAATTGGTTTTTCAACGCTAAAAAAGCATTGACATGCTAAGATCCCTTAAAAGGGTGCAGCCTTTATCAGTGTTGATAAAGTCCCCCTTTATCAACACTCAAAAAGATATATTGATAACGTATGCCTTTATGAGTGCTTTTTAGCACCAATAAAATTCAGAAAATATTTTAAAAAAAATTCTTTGATAGAAGGGTTTCTCAAAATCCAATTTTATTAGCACCCCCACAACACCTTTGTCAACACTCACCCCCCCCCCCCCCACCAACCACATCAACCCTAACCCAGCACTCCCACCACCCTTTAATAGTGATTCTACACACCACCTTCAGCTCTTCTTGTATGCACGTGGATTCGAACCTTGGGTCTCTGTATTCATTGCACAACTACTTTACCACTACTTTATTTGGAATTATTTAATAATTTATCATATATCTATTTATATATATATATACATAATTATTTTTTATTTATATATTTATTCTTATAATTATATACATTTATATAATTATTTCTAAATACATTTTTAAAATATGTTTATATATATTTACATATATATTTTTTATAATTTATTTATAAATATTTATTGTAAATACATTCATGTAATATATTTATATAATATATTTATATAATATATTTAAATACATTTATCTTATTTATATAAATATATATTTATAGTATATATTTAATGATAATGATATATTATAAAAATATATTTATATGATGTACTTATACAATAACAACACATACACATACATATCTACACAAATACACATACACATATTTATATTTCCCATATACACAAACACATATTTATATTTACATTTATATTTATATTTATATTTATATTTATATTTATATTTATATTTATATTTATATTTATATTTCACACACACCCATATTTATATTTATATTTATGTTTATGTTTATCTTTATATTTATATTTATATTTATATTTATATTTATATTTATATTTATATTTATATTTATATTTATATTTATATTTATATTTATATTTATATTTATATTTATATTTATATTTATATTTATATTTATATTTATATTTATATTTATATTTATATTTATATTTATATTTATATTTATATTCATATTTATATTCATATTTATATTCATATTTATATTCATATTTATATTCATATTTATATTCATATTTATATTCATATTTATATTCATATTTATATTCATATTTATATTCATATTTATATTCATATTTATATTCATATTTATATTCATATTTATATTCATATTTATATTCATATTTATATTCATATTTATATTCATATTTATATTCATATTTATATTCATATTTATATTCATATTTATATTCATATTTATATTCATATTTATATTCATATTTATATTCATATTTATATTCCTATTTATATTCGTATTTATATTCATATTTATATTCGTATTTATATTCATATTTATATTCATATTTATATTCATATTTATATTCATATTTATATTCCTATTTATATTCGTATTTATATTCATATTTATATTCATATTTATATTCATATTTATATTCATATTTATATTCATATTTATATTAATATTTATATTCATATTTATATTCATATTTATATTCATATTTATATTCATATTTATATTCATATTTATATTCATATTTATATTCATATTTATATTTATATTTATATTCATATTTATATTTATCTTTATCTTTATGTTTATGTTTATCTTTATGTTTATGTTTATGTTTATGTTTATGTTTATGTTTATGTTTATGTTTATGTTTATGTTTATGTTTATGTTTATGTTTATGTTTATGTTTATGTTTATATTTATGTTTCTGTTTATGTTTGTATTTCTCTTTATATTTATATTTATATTTATATACTACATACACAGAAATATATATTTATATATTTATCTATACAGTTCATATCACTATATTTTATAATATATATATATGTAATTATAATTATAAATATATAATTATAAAATAATATTAAAAACAAATATATATTGTATTTATATAAAAATATATTTATTGTTATATCATATTTAAGAATATATAAATATGCATATATAAAATATATATATATATATATATGCAAGGTACCCATTATATGTGTTTATTTGTTTATATATATTAAAATATACACATAAATATATATATTTTTATTGAGACAGACGAATTTATATATAAACATTATATACACACTTGTATAGGTGTGTGTGTGTGTGTTAATGCATATTTATATGGAAAATAAAATTGATAATTATTTATTTTAAATAAAATAAATAATAAATATTTATTTCTCTATGGTTTATATATTTAAAATTACATATTTATGTAAATATGTTTAAATATTTATTTGTTCAATTGATTTATTATATATAAACATATGAAAATATGTGTATATTTAATTATAAATAACACCACAAAATGAAAATTAGTAAAATTTCAATACTATAATATCCATATGGGTGTAATACCTGAGAATAAATTGAGTCTCCAATGATAAAAACAATAATACCCCCTCAAAAAGGGATGAAATTCCATAAAATGTTCAAAAATCACGGTACCCCAACAAAAAATCAATTTTTGAGAACTTTCGGGCCATTTTTTACCTTAAAAATGTTGACTTGGATTCCCCTAGTCACTATGTCATATACCTTCTCAAAATATTCTATTTGATATGTGGTAGAGCCCAAATGGACATCCGGATCAAAAGTTATGGTCATTTGAAGTTGAAGTCATGTTTTCAGCTTATCTTAGATCATTCATTCATTTATTGATTTTTTATGTTATCCAATTATTATTAAATGACTGTTAATCAATAATAATTAACAAATTATTAATTAATATTACTTTTTAATTATTTTATAAGTCATTTTTCACTAAATATATTATATATTAAGTGTAAATTCATATTTAGTCTTATATAAATCATATTTAATAAAATATTTTATATTTATATATTAATATATATATATTTAATGATATGAAATTTTTTTATGAAATATATATTTTATCATTGTTAAAATAGCACTGATAAAGTCCACCTTGTATCAGTGCTAAAGAAAGTAATGAAAAAGGGGCACCTTTATTAGTGTTTTTTAGCATTGATAAAGGGTAGCATTATTTATCGTGCATTTTTTAGTAGTGTGAAAAAACATTCAAACCATCCTTCAAAATGAAAATTGAAATTCAAGAAGAAGAAATTGGAATGTTACTTCTTTAGAAAACTGGGACACTTCAAATGGGATTTTCATCTCCATAAGAAAAAATATGGCAACAGCACTTCAAATGAGCACTTTCCGGCCATGATCTTCAAAGAGAATTTGGTCAAGGATAACACTTCTTGGGGGATATATTCTGATGCTACCCGAAATGTGTGTGATGAAAAGTCTCTCTTTAATGGGATTAAATTAATCAAAGATGGTATGTCACTTTACATGGGGTAATCTACAAGCATAAGCGTACAAGGGAAGGGAGTGATTGATCTTGAGTTTACCTTGGGAAATATCTTCACCTTAAATGATGTATTATATATGCCTGGAGATCATAGGAACTTAATCTTAGGGATCTTATTAATCAACCATGGGTTTAATCTTGTATTTGAGGTAGATAAGATTTTTCTATCCAAAGGTGTTATCTTTTTTGTAAAGGGTCACTATACAATAGATTATTGAAACTGAATACAAATATTTTTTCTACTTACTTTCCAGAGTCTTTTGATTTATGGAATAATTTTTTAGGTTTCATTAATTTTAATAAAATTCATGATATTTTAAAAATGTAATTATTACCTTTCATGGATAAAAATGATAATAAAAGTGTAACTTACATGTAAACTAAAATAGTTTGAAAAACCATTTCCAACTATAGAAAGAAAAGGTAATTAGCTAAAATTAATATATAGTGATGTATGTTATTTTCATGCTACACCTACCATTGGTAATAAATATTACTTTGTAACCTTTATTAATTATTATTCTAGATTATTTCATTTCTATATTTTACATGTTAAATATAAAGTTATATATAAATTTAGTATCCATAAAAATGGGGTTTAAAACTAATGTGGTATTACAATTAAATGCCTTAGATTCAATAGATGAGGTGAATACTATAGTCCTTCATTATTTGAATCCCTAAGGATCATACATGAAGTGAAAGCTCCCTATACACCTAAAAAAATTGTGTAGCTGAGAGAGAAAAATATTAATGGAAATGGTTAATTCTATAATGCACATCTCAGGTTCCTCAAAGGGTTTTTAGGGAGATTTGTTATTAATTGCATGTTGCATCCCAAATATGGTCCCCATAAAAGTTAAGGCTATGAACCTATATTAATTATAGGAGCATATAAACCAAACCTAAATTATTTAAAGGTTTCGATCTGTTGTGTGATTGTAAGAGTAACTGAACCTAAAAGGTAAAAGTTGGGTAAAAGAGGTATTGGTAGAATATTTCTTTTATATAGAGAGAATTCAAAATCTTATAGATTTTTGATTTTAGAATCAAATGATTTAGTAGTTGTTAATATAGTTATTGAATCAAGAGAAGTTATTTTTTATGAATCTAGGTTTACCAATTTATCTAAGAAATTCTAAATAGAAGAATCTAGCTAAAATAAAAGAGTATCTCAAGAAGAAACTATCAAGGAGGTTCATGAAATTAAAAAACCTTTGATACCCAAGACATATGGATTTTTGTAACTTCTCAGCTTTTCAACAAGGTATGTTTTACTTTTAGTTTTGGTTAAACCCGGAAATTGCACCTAGGCCCCCTCCACATCATGAAATGGGTTTTTCTCAAGAGGATGATACTTGATATTTACACAGCATATAAAGCTTACACATCATGTAAATTCCCAATTGTGTTTTTTTAAATGGTTAGGGGTTCATTTTAATAGATCCCTATTTTTCTCCCACATACAATAGAAGTCATGCGAGAGACCTCCTCCATGCCTAAGTTAGGGATCCCTCTTCCTCCTCTGTTTGGACTCTATTTTCATCAATGTCAGGTGCATTGGATTCCTCTAGATGAGATCTTCAATACTATTTCTGTAGAGACCCAAATCTTGACGTACATAGACATTACATTACTTCTTCAGAATACTTAATACATAACAAAAATAGACACACAAGGACCGTAATAGTTTAGTGTCTTTGGAAACTTGGAACATAATCTTCTAATCTTTGTGAAAGATCTTCAACATCTCCCATAAAGATCTTCCTCTCTTTTTTTTTTCTTACCTAAAACCTTTCTTTATATCCTGGGGAAAAGAAAACATATAAAGGGTGATCTCAAATGATCAGTAAGGGTAAGCATGGAGAAAATAAAACAAATCATATACATTTGAACTTCAAAACATGAACATAATATTTAAACATCAAAATCTTGAGCAATGACATAAAACATGGCAGTACATAAGGCATAGATCATAATGGTACATCAATAATGATAAAATAGCTTGTAAATAAAACTTTTAATTATGGAAAAACATTAATCACGTGATATGATTTCTATAGTAGCCAAGTCATTGCTGTCAAGACCATCTTAGTGGACAAAGTCTGTTTATGAATCGAGTTCACTCCTCATTCCAGTCCTGTAACACTGAACCGGATTAACTTACCGTTCCATCCATGTCTATCTCATGAGATATAAATCTTTACCCAGTGCATTGGAGGGAGATATAGGTCCCACCCATCTCATAATGAAATCATTCTTACTTGTGCCACAAAATAGACATAAATCATTCATCATAACCCAAAGGATAAAATGGGTTTAATAAACATCATCCCATCATAACATAATCCATATAAAAAAATGGATATCATTTCATCATAAGAAGAATCAAACCATGTAAATAATAGATACATTATACTTGAAACATAATCATACTAAATAATTTCATCTTAGATGGAAAATAGTTTTGACAAAACACTTGAAATGAATTCTTGTGGAAAATATCCTTTCTTCTTCAAAATAATTTTCTTTTCACAAAATACCATGAAATTTTAAAAGAAAAGGATTTTGTTTAAAATAGTTGTGAAATATTTTAGAGTAATCTTTATGAAAATAAGGCATTATGAAACCGTAAAAATTTGTTCATGCCGTATAAGTTAAAAAACATTCTTCTCGTACTTTTTCCAGAAAAGTCAAAAAGTACATCGCATGGTAATCAAAAGAAAGATTCCTTACATACCATGTAGTAAAAGTCAAAAATGGGTAAAAAGGACTTTAAACATACATGAAACCATTTTTAGAAAATAGGTACATGGATGATAAATATAACCCCAATAAATACTTATGAATAAACAATCTCGGATAAAAAAAGAGATTGGAAAAGTTATCCCTTACCTTATGTCCGATATGCTTAGTATGTATCTGAAACTCCTTTATAATGATTTAAATAATGTAATTTAATTATTATAGAATCATATTCATTTTTATGATATCATAAATGGTTCACTTATGACTTTATATTACCTGTTCTTTTGTAAATTCCATGTTAAAGCAGCGTTTTGGATAAAATCGTTTCATTTATCGTACGTGTTTCGATTTGTTGTTCTTGATATTATTACTCATATCCTGATTTAATTAATTCCAGAATATAAAATATTATTTATATATAATACATATTTAGTATATAAATATATATGATAGATCGATAAATGTAATGAAATACACTGTTCATGGAGACGGTAGGTCGTACGTACGCATGAACGTTGTTTTCCTTTCCTTATTGACTTGAATGGAAGTAAGTAGAAGACATATATATATATATATATACATAAATCCAGTATCTTTATCATGTCATATATTTCATTATTAATCATTATATATACTTTATAATCATTCTTGAGTGGTTAACATGGAGAATGAATCTCATCGCGTCGTGCAGACGGTAATCCGTACGTACGCACGAGCGATGATATCGTTCCCATAATTATTTAATTGAATTGGAGTGGATGGTATAATATATATAATAATAATTATGTTTTTATAATAACTATATATAGTTATTCATTACACCATTATACCCATCCAAGTAAGGTGGTGGTGGAAAAACAGATTACACCACGGCGTGGAGATGGTATTCCGTACGTACACATGCGCGGTGATTTCATTTTCCGTAGGATGGATAGAAGGTGAAATGGGGTTGTTTCATATTTATAATAAAATATCAGTATATTATTGATACTTATGTTATTAATTTATAATGAAACAACTAAAGAAGAATTTGAAGAAGAAAGAAACTTGAAAGAATCGGTAGAAGATATTACCTCTTCTTGGACGCACCTCTTTTAAGCTTCCTCTTAAGGGACTAGAGTTGGTCTTTTGAGAAGACCAGAACCTCCAGAATGTTTCTAGGTAAGTGGAGAAGATAAATGGGTAGTGTTTTTCTGAGCTTGAAATCTCAATGTTATGTAAAGATAAGAGGGATGAGGTGTCCTTTTATAAGGGAGTAGAGGGGCACCTTAGGAAAAACTTAAAATATTATTTTATAATAAAGTCAAATTCGGTTTATAACGGCTCCAAAGTGACTTATTTAGAAGATAAAGTGGGTATGGGTATAAATCCTATCAAAAAATAGGTTTTATACAAGTTTAGTTCACCATTTTAACCTTATCATTTAGATTTAACTCTAAGTTAAATCATTTAACCTTTATCGTGTCTTCTTGTTTTCTTACACTATATGGTTAATAAACTTACTATAAATTGCCAATAGAACCCCAATTGGTTCATTAATGTCATATATATTATTATATAAGTCTTTTTTCTGAACCTTATATTTTTAGGAATATAATATAAATTAATGATATAATATTTGTTTTGAAAACTATTTTATGTCAATTTTGACACTATTTGGTAATTGATTTTTTGTGAAAATTATATCAGAATGATTAGTTAGAAAAAAATTAATTAAATCAATACTAACATGTCATATTAATCTATAAAATTATTTTAATTCATTAAAAGTCTCATATTGCATTTATTTGGGTATTTATAACATCATTTATGTTAATATTTCATTAATAAGGTAATTACTGCATCATCATTGTGTCATTAATAAATTAAATTATTTAATGTCTAAAAATTATAAATAAAATACCATTATGTATGAAATCTTTTTATCTTTCTAATTAATATTTATAGTCCAATTAATCTTATGTATAACCCTATATTAAAAAATGTTTTAGTTATTAATCTTTGATTTTAACTATTTTAACTCTTCTTTAAATAAAATAATAATAAATTTCATAATCTAATCCAAGTGGACCTAAATGGACATATTTTATTTATAAGGTTTTTTTTTGGTCGAATTACACTTATCCAATAGAATTATTACATGTGTTAGGGTAATAGTAATTTCATTTTTACCCTTAATTACCCTATTTACTTTTAACTGTGGTAAATAAAAGTAAAAAGTTACAATTCACCAAAAATTATTTTTATCTGATTAAACCACATTTTACTCCTTGATATTAACCATGTCTCTCATATTTTTGAAATTCAACTCATATAAGCGGTAAAATTAAGTTTTATGTAAATTTTCAAATTCTCCTAGGAGGTGGGTAAAAGACGGTGAAAAGTTCAATAAAAAATTTTATATATCTAAAATTATTATAAAATGAATCCAATGAATTACAATGAACTTATATAGGTATTATGTATCAATTTTGACCTAAAATAAATTTAAATAAAATAAATAATTATTTAAATAAAAATTCGGTTTTTAAATAATAACTCAGTGTTTTCACTATTCATCAAAAATTGAAAGTTTTTAGAAAAATACCAAAAATTCACCCTAGGCTAATTTTGATATTCCGAATCCAAAAATTAATTCCATTTTGAAAGATAAAATTTATAAAATTTCAAAAAGTGGGTATTACTATTCATAATAGCTAGTTTATAATAATATTATAATAATATCTCATTTAGTGAAACTCGGTATTGCGTACTACACATGTTATCGAGGAAGGTCTTGATTGCGTGTAATGTAAGCCAACCCAGGGCTGCGTGTAGTGAAAGCTCCATTTGGTGTTTCTCATAACATAATCAAAACTTATTTCATTTATACATTAAACAAAACTTATACTTAATGTTGCGTAGAATAATTTCCAGAAAATGAACTTAAAATTGTGTGTAACACGAGCCAAGAATAGTGTTGCGTATACTGCAAGCTAATACGGAGTTGCGTATAGTACAATATAATCTTGGTGTAGTGTATAATAGAAGACATCAAAGAAATTAAAAAGAATATATCTCATAAAATCTCGGGGTGTTACATTCTACCCCCCTTAAAATGAATTTCTCCCTCAAAATTCATCAGGGTTATAAATCGTTTACTACTTGAAAGTTTCATTCGTAGAAACCCACATCGTAAAAGGCATACTAAAACTTAATTTTAAAAATTAAAGTAATAAATGTAACGGTTACCCAGATTAACTCATCACTGGGTTTCCACATAGGAGAACATAGGTGGAAATATGGATATGGAAGAAAAATATAACAATCAAGTTGTGATGAAGAGTGGTAGAGGACATGGCTATGAAAAAAACAAAAAATCACAAAGCCATAAATTTGTGATGATTTAAGGTACCATCTGATTCATTGGATATAAGGACACTAGGACAACATTTTTTGTTTTTAAGATCATTTCCCTAAAGTTGAAGAATTGTTGAATTAAAAAAAATACTTACTTGATTTTGGTACAATCTCACTGTTGTTTGTGCCTTTAACGATTTCCACTTCATAACTTAAAGAAATGAAGTTGAATTTTTCTTCCGTGAAGTGTTAGCAGATCATGCGATAGAATGACAGGTCATTTCATCTGTCTCAAACATAAGGTTAGAAAAAGTTATATACATAAGTCCATCGATGGTGAGATTAATCGTATATGGTTCCTAAAATGGACTTATAATTCATTATTTTATACCTCTTAATAAAATAAAACTAGTTTCTAATAACCAGGGACTTCCTGTAGGCCAGTGGTAGGCGATAAAGTCCTTTCGCACTTCGGTTGTGGGTTCGATTCCCGCAACCTTGTCTGACGCGACGGGTTTTCACCCATCTTGCAGGTTGTCCCTTTTTCTAAAACTACATTATTATAACATTCCAGCAATAATATCGAAAAAATTTCTAGCCTTAAACAATAATATCTTATGTCTAACTTAATTCATTCCAATCTTTAGGCTTATCCAAAATACTTCGGTCCAAGCTCAAAGTATAAAGAAAATGATTACTTGAATGGTCACATAACAAGCACGTGAATACTATCATGTATCCCCCATATATCATAAGATATATCTTGTTGATCATATTCTAAACATGTGAATACCTTAATCATGTATTATTTTGAAACATGAATTACCATAAAACCTTAGTGAAAACATGAATGTTGTCAAAAGTTAACTCTTTCCACATACCAAAATCCCAAAATTTTTATATACTCAAACCATGATATCACTTTGTCCTTATATCAGTCATGAGCTCAAGAATACTATTAAAATTTTCATTTTCTCCTTATCCCTTCATTATGCGCATATCATCTACTTTCCAAAAATATTTCAATCACTTTTCATGGTTACCGGTACCATAAAATTATTGAAAACCACAATAGACTAATACAAAAAATATTCCAATATACTATAAAAGTGTCTCAACAACATTATTCTTGAATACCAAAACATAAACACTTAAACTCATCCTCTTCAATGATTGTCATGGAATAAGTCCTTCCTTGATTTAGAAGTAACCTCTTAGGTCAGGGCATTGAGTTGGGTAATTCCCATGTTCTCCACAAATAAGACATTGAACTCCATAACAGTCTGTCACTCTATGACCCTTTTCTCCACACAGATAACATATTCCCCTCCATTTGAGGTATTCCTCAAGGTTCTTCTTCCCTTCTTCTTGATATGTAGAAAGCTTCATCTTCCTTCATCTATGTTCCTCTCCATGAGAACATGTATAAAAGTTCATCTTACTCTTATTTGATGACTTAGGAATACCACCAAAGTTCACATTGTTAATCATATATCGTGATGACTGATTCGACATAATCACAATATCTTTATCTCTAGGCATTACACGATTTTGTTGATCATAGTCACCAATTTTTCCATCAGAATCAACGTTAACTGAATTCCTTCTTGTTTCCTCCATTGACTAAAACTAGAAACCATAGTGTAAGAAACATTTAAAATAATGAGGAACCACATAATCATTAAAATTCACTTATGGGATGTCTACCTTATCACACATTCTTTAATCCATGATACCTTAGGTTCACCCTAGCTTATTCATGATCATCAACATAACTCTTGGAATGTAACCTATAGTTATAATAAACCTTAGGGACATCCCTAGACATACCTTAAAAATATCTCTAGGGATCTCACTAAAGTTTTCACATCCTAGTTTTCAAAGGTTAACTAAACCTCCCTCTGATACCAACTATAGAGACACAAAGCTTGATGTACATGGAAATTACATTACTTTTGAATAATACTTAATACATAACAAAAACAGACACCAAAGTACCGTAATAGTTTAGTGTCTTTGGAAAGTCGGAACACAATCTTCTAATCTTGTTGAAAGATCTTCAACATCTCCCATAAAGATCTTTCTCTCTTTTTTTCTTACCTAAAACCTTTCTTTATATCCTAGGGAAAAGAAAACATATAAAGGGTGAGCTCAAATGCTCAGTAAGGGTAAGCATGGAGAAAATAAAACAAACCATATACATTTGAACTTCAAAACATGAACATAATATTTAAACATCAAAATATTGAGTAATGACATAAAACATGGTAGTACGTAAGGCATAGATCATAATGGGACATCAATCATGATAAAATAGCTTGTAAATAAAACTTATAATTGTGTAAAAACATTAATCACATGATATTATTTCCATAGTAGCCAAGGCATTGTTGCCAAGACCATATTAGTTGACAAAGTCCCTTTCTGAATCAAGTTCACTCCTCGTTCCAGTCTTGTAACACTGAACTAGATTAACTTACTGTTCCAGCCATGTCTATCTCATGAGATATAAATCTTTAACCAATACATTGGAAGGATATATAGGTCCCACCCATCTCATAATGAAATCATTCTTACTTGTTCCACAAAATAGACAAAAACCATCCATCATAACCCAAAGGATAAAATGGGTTTCATAAACATCATCTCATCATAACATAATCCATATAAAACAAATGGATATCATTTAATCATAATAATAATCAAACCATGTAAATAATAGGGACATTATACTTGAAACATAATCATACTAAATAATTTCATCTTAGATGGAAAATACTTTTGACAAAACACTTGAAATGAATTCTTGAGGAAAATATCCTTTCTTCTTCAAAATCATTTTCTTTTCACAAAATACCATGCAATTTTAAAAGAAAAGGATTTTTTTGAAAATAGTTGTGAAATATTGTAGAGTAATATTTATTAAAATAAGGCGTTATGAAACTGTAAAAATCCGTTCATGCCATATAAGTTAAAAAAACATTCTTCTTGTACTTTTACCGAAAAAGTCTAAAAGTACATCGCATGTTAATTAAAAGAAAGATTCCTTACATAACATGTAGTAAAATTAAAAAATGGTTAAAAAGGAATTTAAACATACATGAAACCATTTTTATAAAATAGGGACATGGATGATAAATATAACCCCAGTAAATACTTACGAATAAACAATCTCAAATAAAAAAAACGAGATTGGAAAAGTTATCACTTACCTTATGTCTGATATGCATCGTATGTATACGAACCTCCTGTATAATGATTTAAATAATTTCATTGAATTATTACATAACCATATTCATTGTTATGATATCATATATGGTTCACTTATGACTTTATATTACCTCTTCTTTTGTAAATTCCATGTTAAAGCAGCATTTTGGGTAAAATCGTTTCATTTATCGTACATGTTTCGATTTTTTGTTCTTGATATTATTACTCATATCCTAATTTACTTAATTATATAATGTAAAACATGATTTATATATAATATATATTCAGTATATAAATATATATGATAGATCGATAAATGGAATGAAATACACCGTTCATGGAGACGACAGGTCGTACGCACGCATGAACGCTGTTTTCCTTTCCTTATTGACTTGAATGGAAGTAAGTAGACGACATATATATATATATATATATAAATCCAGTATCTTTATCATGTCATATATTTCATTATTAATCATTATATATAATTTATAATCATTCTTGAGTGGTTAACATGTAGAATGAATCTCATCGCGTCGTGGAGACGGTAATCCGTACGTACGCACGAGCAATGATATCATTCCCATAATTATTTAATTGAATTGGAGTGGATGATATAATATATAAGAATCAGTATGATTTTATAATAACTATATATAGTTATTAATTACACCATTATTCCAATCCAAGTAAGGTGGTGGAGGAAAAATAGATTACACCACGGCGTGGAGACGGTATTTTGTACGTACGCACGCGCGGTGATTTCATTTTCCGTAGGATGGATAGAAGGTGAAATGGGTTTGTTTCATATTTATAATAACATATCAGTATATTATTTATACTGATGTTATTACTTTATAATTAAACAACTAAATAAGAAGAAGTTGAAGAAGAAAGAAACTTGAAAGAATCGGTTGAAGAGATTACCTCTTCTTGGACGCACCTCTTTTAAGATTCCTCTTAAGGGACTAGAGTTGGTCTTTTGAGAAGACCAAAACCTCAATAATGTTTCTAGGAAAGTGGAGAAGATAAATGGGCAGGTTTTGTCTGAGCTTTAAATCTCAATGTTGTGTAAAGAGAGGAGGGAGGAGGTGTCCTTTTATAAGGGAGGAGAGGGGCACCTTAGAAAAAACTTAAAATATTATTTTATAATAAAGTCACATTCGGTTTATAATAGCTCCAAAGTGACTTATTTAGAATATAAAGTAGGGATGGGTCGAAATCCTATCAACCAATAGGTTTTAGACAATTTTATTTCACCATTTTAACATTATAATTTAGATTTAACTCTAAGTTAAATAATTTAACTTTTACAGTGTCTTCTTGTTTTCTTACACTATATGGTTAATAAACTTACTATAAACCACCAATAGAACCCCAATTGGTTCATTAATGTCATATATATTATTATATAAGTCTTTTTACTGAACCTTAGATTTTTAAGAATAGAATATAAATTAATAATATAATATATTTTTTAAAAACTATTTTATGTCAATTTTGACACTATTTGGTAATTGATTTTTTGTGAAAATCTTATCAGAATGATTAGTTAGAAAAAAGTTAATTAAATAAATACTAACATGTCATATTAACCTATAAAATTATTTTAATTCATTAAAAGTCTCAGATTACATTTATTTGGGTATTTATAACATCATTTATGTTAATATTTCATTAATAAGGTAATTACTGCATCATCATTGTGTCATTAATAAATTAAATTATTTAATGTCCAAAAATTATAAATAAAATACCATTATTTAGTAAATATTTTTATCTTTCTAATGAATATTTATATTCCAATTTATCTTATGTATAACCCTATATTAAAAATGTTTTAGTTGTTAATCTTTGATTTTAACTATTTTAACTCTTCTTTAAATAAAATAATAATAAATGTCATAATCTAATCCAAGTGGGCCTAAATGGACATATTTTATTCCTAAGGTTGTTTTTGGTCGAATTAAACTTATCCAATAGAATTAGTACATGTGTTAGGGTAATAGTAATTTCATTTTTACCCTTAATTACCCTATTTACTTTTAACTGTGGTAAATAAAAGTAAAAAGTTACGATTCACCAAAAAATATTTTTATCTTATTGAACAAAATTTTACTCCTTTATATTAACCATGTCTCTCGGATTTTCGAAATTCCCCTCACAGAAGCAGTAAAATTAAGTTTTATGTAAATTTTTAAATTCTCCTAGGAGGTGGGTAAAAGACGGTGAAAAGTTCATTAAAGTTTTTATATATCTAAACTTATTATAAAATTAATCCAATGAATTACATTGAACTTATATATGTATTATGTATCAATATTTACCTAAAATAAATTTAAATAAAATAAATAATTATTTAAATAAAAAGTCGGTTTTTAAATAGTAACCCAGTGTTTTCACTATTCATCAAAAATTGAAAGTTTTCAGAAAAATACCAAAATTTCACCCTAGGATAATTTCGATATACCGAATCCAAAAATTAAGTCCATTTTGAAAGATAAAATTTATAAAATTTCAAAAATTGGGTATTACTATTCATAACGTCTAGTTCATAATAATATTATAATAATATCTTGTTTAGTGAAACTTGGTATTGCATACTACACACGTTATCGAGGAAGGTCTTGATTGCGTGTAATGTAATCCAAGCCAGGGCTGATTGTAGTGAAAGATCCATTTGGTGTTGCATATAACATAATCAAAACTTATTTCATTTATACATTAAAGAAAATCTATACTTAATGTTGCGTAGAATAATTTCCACAAAATGAACTTGAAATTGTGTGTAACACGAGCCAAGAATAGTGTTGTGTATACTGAAAGCTAATACGGTGTTGCGTATAGTACAAGATAATCTTGGTGTAGTGTATAATAGAAGACATCAAAGAAATTAAAAATAATATATCTCATAAAATCTCGGGGTGTTACAATTTCTTCCTATAATTGTTTATATTTACATATTTTTTTCTATTCTGGTATGAGATATTATGTCTTATTTTCATGTTTTCTATCTGATCTTATGATTTCTCCCATTCTATATCGATTCAAGTGTTAACGTTGGACGAGGAGAGTGCAATAGAGCTAAGGTAGGTGGTCTAGTTCTTTTCCCTTAAGTTTAGTTTCATTTATATCTTTTTCCATTGTTCCTCACACTATTATTTTTAGGTAATGCCTCTAAAATTCTTAATAAATTAAATTGAATGGTTGTTCATGCCTTTTACAGTCCTAGCTTACGGCAAATTAATGCCTTGGTTATTCTCCTTGACTTTAGCAACCCCAATGGGTGTACCTTACCTTAAAAGGCCTATTTTCCCTTACCATAATTCATTAAATCACCTTTCAGGTATGTTTCCTATGTAATAAATACCTTGGAATGTGGAGTGTACTGATGAGAGATGATAGGCCATGTTCTTAGACCCCTATGCCTCATGATGTAATTTTAAATGGATTTACCTGAATTAAATTTTTTGGAAAACTTGATTAAAATGTTGAAATGAAATTCCTTGTTAAATGATATGAGATGTTAATATCTAAGGATTACCTCTATATTTATGTCAAGGGTGATTCAAGGGTCCCGACTTAAGGATGCCTTGGATAGGCTTCTTGTTCTTTGTTATTATAATTTATTTATGAATGATAAATACACTGAGATAAATACTTGGTATGCCTTGGATAGGCTCGCCATAGATTTTATCTACCTCCTTAATATGTTCAAATTGTTTCAGACATATCCATATTAGGCCGAAGTAGGTAGTGTTGGTCAAGTATCTATAAGGAACCGGGACTGATATTTTTTATTTATTTATTGATTCTTACTTATTATATACATACACACTGCTCATTTCATATGCAAATATAATATTTGATCTAGACTGTAATGCCCTAAACCCAGAAGCCTAGAGCTGGTGTATTATTTTAATACATTGGCATAATTAAAAGGAATCAAATCCTAAAGGACCGATCAGTTTATTAGTCTTGGAAAATATATTAAATAAATTAACTTTACATTGCAATTTCTAACATAAAACACAAAATAGATAATCCTTTGATAACTCCATTATTCCCCTAGATTAACCCTACATATCAATCATAAAACACTTCTTAGCATCTTGTGAAAATAAAACATAAGAAAGGGGTGATCTCAGATGCTCAGTAAGGATAAACAATATTGTGGAAGCTATCAAAAATAATGATAAACTTTTAAGGAAAGGTAAAAAACTAAAACAAGAGCCTTTAAAACATTATCTTTAGAATAATATGGCAAGAATAAATCAAATAATTCCATTTAAACATTGTCATGGATATTCTAATAGTCTAATAATCTCATGTAAAATCAATAACTAATCATATAATGAGGGGATGCATAATGTCGGACATCTTAACCACTACGTCAAGGCCTTGTGCCAAGACCATACACAAATATTCTATCAAGGACTTGTGCCAAGAAACTAGTTTTTCTCATGAAACCTACCAATGCATCGAGGGGATATATCAGTCCCCACCCATCACTTACTAAGTCCAATACATTCCTCATATGAAAAGGGTGAAATATAACATAAACACTCCTATTAAAACTAGCATATGAAATGTTAATACTTTAACTATAAACCATGAATGGTATTAAAATAACACATCCACTATCAAATATATCATAAACCATTCAATACAATATGGAATATTGTATCATAATAAATCAATCTCAATTAAGCATAAAATCCAACAAAATATGTTAACACAGATGAAAATAATATAATAAAATCATTAAAAATCTTTTATAGAAATATCCCTTTTTACTTTGAAAACATTAAAAGTCGCAAAATTTATAAAAGAATACATTTAAAAGAGATTTTTAAATCAAAGTTTCCCATACTAATTTAAAACTTTTAAAAGGAATTAACATTTTAAAATATTTATGTCCATATAAATAAATCATTAAAACCATTTTGAAAACATGGACATTAATGAGAAAGGTTTAGAAGTATAAATATTTAAAACATTTATAATGATGATTTAGTTAAATATTCACTTACATTAAACCTTAAAAAATTACTTTTGAAAAAAAATTTAAGAAACAAAAACATGAATGATAAATATGTCCCAGTAAACACTTACACATAAACAATCTCGGATGATAATGAGATTTTCAAATTAACCCTTACCTTAGGTCCGATATTCTCTGTACGTGTCTGAAACTCCTATATAATATTTTTAAACATATTATTTACTTATATCATAATAAAAAAAATATTTATGATATCATATATTATTCTTTTATGACTTTATATTACCCATTTATTAATAATTCTAAGTTAATGCAACATTTTGGGTAATAATCGCTTTGTTTATCGTACATGTTTTGACTTGTTATTCTTGATCATATTACTTATATCATGATTTACTTACTTCAAGAATGTATAATATTATTTATATATCATATATATTCATAATATAAATATATATAATAGATAGATATATGAAATGAAATACACCGTTCATGGAGATGGTAGGTCGTACGTACGCATGAACGTTGAATCTCTTTTCTTATTGTATTGAATGGAAGTAAGTGAATGACATATATGTACATGCATACATATATATATATATATATATTATTAAATTATCCTTATTATTTCATATATTTCATAATTATTCATAATATATATATTTTTATAATCATTCTTGGATGGTGAACGTGGAAGATGAGTCCCATCACGTCGTGGAGACGGTAAGCCGTACATACGCAAGAGCGACGGTATCATTTACTTAACGGTTAAATGGTATGGAATTGTATGGAATATGAATTTTACAGAAATAATATCATGTTATATTTATTATTTATGTCATTTATATTCATCATTATACCCATCAAAATAAAGTATAGATGAAAAATAGTTTACACCACGGCGTGGAGACGGTAAGTCATACGTACGCACGCATGGTGATATTTTTTTTCATGGGATGGTTAAAATGAGGAATAAAATTTTCACATAATAATAAAAACATCTAATCATATATTATATTATATAGTTATTATTTTAGTATAGTAACAACTTCGGAAGAGGAAGTAGAAGAAGAAAAGAACTTTGAAACAAGGGATAAAACGATTACCACTTCTTCGGGTTTCTCCTTCTGATTTTCACAAAAGGCCTTATTAAGTTGGTTTTATGTACAATTTGTGTCCTCTATGATGAATTTAGGGAATTTGGGATGAGATTTTTTAGGTTTTTTCTAATACAAAGGGATTTGGAGGTGTGAATTAAATAGAATGAGAAGTTTCTTTTTATAAGAGAGGTAAGGAGAACTTTAAGAAAAACTTGAAATATTAATTTATTATAAATTTATTTTCGATTTATAATAGATCCAAAGTGATTTATTTCAAGGATAATATTATTATGGTTAAAAATCCTCTCATAAAATTATTTTTATAGAAGTTTAGGTCATTAAATTAACCTTATCTTTTGGGATTAACCCTTAGTTAAACAGTTTAACTCTTACCGTGTCTTCTTGTATTTTTATATTATAGGATTAATATATTTGTTATAAAATGCCAAGATAACCTCAAGTAGATCATTATTGAAATTTTAAAAATTATCTAAGTCATTTGGAAAAATATTAGATTTTTTTTTATTTTTATATCATTTAATAAAATAGTGTTTGTTTTAAAAACTCATTTATATCAATTTTCACACTATTTAGTAATTGATTTTTTTTAAAGTCATAAAAACTTTATTAATTAGAAAAAAATTAATTAAATAAAATATAAAATGTCATAGTCATCCATAAAATTCTTTTATGGCATAAAAACTTTCAAATTACATTTATTTTAATATTTATAATATCATTTATTTAATTCATTTGTTAATAAGGCAAATACTACACCATTATTATGTCATAAATAAATTTAATTATTTAATATCTAAAAATTAAAAGTAAATTGTCATGATATAGAAAATATTTTTATATTTATAATGAATATTTATAGTTGAATAGATCATGTATATAACTCTAATTAAAATTTTTTTAGTAATAAGATACATGTTTATGTTATATTTCCCTTTACTTTAAATTAATTATTATAACATGTCATTTTCACACCCAAGTGGCTCCATGGGGTCCTAAAATAGACCTAAGGATGCTAATGGTTGGACATATATTATAAAATATGATTATGACACATGTTAGGGTAGTTTTATATTATTATAATATTATTTTTTTACCCTTATTTACCTAATTTACCCTTTAACCATGGTAAATAAAAATAATTATTAAAGTTACTATTAATAATTTCCAAAAATAAAAGGTAACTATTTACACAATTTTTAACTTATGATTAAAAATATGGAATCCATTTTTTCAAATTCAAAACATATAATTGATAGAAATTAATTTAAAATTGATTCTCATTGTCAAAATCAGAAAACATGTTTTTAAGAAGTAAAAACTATCAAAAGATTGACATGTGTTTATATCCAATTTAAATGTGAAATTACTTCCAATGACCAAAATTGTATTAAATGATAAAAACATAATACAATTACACTTTAAAATGAATTAAAATTATAATCTAACTATATAGATGAATTAGATGAAAAGGAAGTTCTGAATTAAAATGCGGTATTTCCCATTATTCATTAAAATATGTATTTTATCATAAAAATACCAAAAATTTATCCAAACTAAATTTTCATTCCCATATTCTAAATAAGAATTAAATTTTTTCAAATTGAATATATAAAAGTTTCAAATACTATATTTAAAAAGGGTTCTCCATTAAAAGGTGAAAAAAATGCATTTTTTAAAAAATACTTCTTTTATCTAAAAATTTGAATTTGTCCTTATATTATATCTAAGAAACACATAAGATGAATGTTAAAATTATTTTATATATATATATATATAATTCAAATTTTGTTTAATAAAATTCATAACTGCTTTTTAAATGGCTAGTTTGATAGCTCATGGTGCGCTCGAACTCAGTGTTACATGTAGCGCAAGCTAAGACGGTGTTGTGTATAGCGCAAGATTATCTTAGTGTATCATACAACACAATATATTTAATTTATTTAAAAATAAACATACCATGTAATCTTAGGGTGTCACATTATCCCCTCCTTAAATAAATTTTATCCTCGCAATTTTTAAATTTTGGTTCGGTAACTAAGGTTTGATTATTCAAAATCCCTTTATTGAAATCCCACATTGGATAAATTGGTCAATAAAACTTACACTTTAAAATAGAAAAGGTAAAGTAAGAAGGTTGCCTGATATAACATATACAATGATTCCATATAGGAAAATATGGATATGGAATAAAAAAATAACGATCATGTTCTGATAGAGAGAAATATAAAACATGATTAGGAAAAGGTTAACAACCATAAAGGTATAAATCTATGATGATCCAAGGAGCCATTTGATTCATTACAAAAGAACATACTAGGAAAACATTTTTGGTTTTCAAGATCCTTTCCCTAAATTTGAAGAACATGAGAAGAAATTATTATTTTATTTTAGTACAATATTACCATTGGTCATGCCTTGAACAATTTCCACTTCATCTATTATTCAAAGAAATGAAGTTGAATTTGACATTCCTGAAGTGTTGAAAGATCATGTGATCCATAAATAGAATGATAGCTCATTACATCGGTCTCAATAAAAAAAATTATCACAGGTTATCACATATGAATAAGTCCACCTATAGCGAGATAATACAATAATATAACAAACTTCAACTAGAGTATAACTTATACTATCCATAAATGGATAACCTTAAAATCCTTCCAAAAACTAAAAAACTACAACTTTAGAAAGATGTGAACCAAATAAGATTATTATTTATCTCCCATATCTCATAGGGTAGTTCTTTGTTGTCACATTCCAAACATGTGAACACCTTCACCATGTATTCTCTTGAGTCACGGTAACAACCTGAATTATTAGATATACTTATTGAAAACATGCATGTTTCCTTGTTCCAAATCATAGTGGATTATTACTTAAGTCCCAAACATTTTTATACTTCATCCATGATATAATTGTTTAAAAATACATAATTAGTTCTCAAGAAACTAGCATCATCCAATTTACTTATTCAAATCCAACATATCTTTATCCAAGCATCATTATCTTAACATAAGGAGCATATTAAGGGTTATCTTTAACTTAATCATATGTGCGCCAAATATAATCTTACCCTTAAATAAATGTTCTTGTCCACTATAACTATTCAACATATTCTTGAAAAAATTTAATAAAAAACATTAACTTAATACTCTTTATATAATTCACTATTCATAATTCTTGGATCCAAATATATAAATACTTCAATCTTTCCAATTTAATGGTTGGCATGGAATAGATCCTTCCTTGTTTTAGAAGTATATTATTATTTTTGGGAATTGAGTTGGGTAATTCCCATGATTTCCATAGATGAGACATTGAAATCTATAACAATTGGTCACTCTATGACCCTTTTTCCCATAGAGATAACATCTTCCCCTTTATTTGAGGTATTCCTAAAGGTTCTTCTTCATTTCCTCTTAACATGTAGGAAGCCTAATCTTCTTTCCTCTATGATTCTTAAAATTTTAACATTTATAAACATTCATCTTCCTCTTATGAAATGTGTTAGGAAATTCATAAAATATCACATTCTTAATAATATATCATGATAACTAATTTGGAATAATCACGATATCTTTCTCTCTAGTCATTATCCAAATTTGTTTCTCAAAATCACCAGATTTTCCATCAAACTCAATGTTAATCCAATTCCATCTGGTTTCCTATATTAACTAATACCAAAAAACATAGGGTGAGAAACAAATCTCATTGAAAAAACCATATAATCAAGGTAAGGTACTTTCAATATATAACATCTTAGGTTTAATCCTAGGATATCTATTATCATTACAAAAATTCTAGGGGGTTCTTCTATACTTATCCTCAAATTATATCTTAGGGTTATGATCCCTAATCTAAGGTTTCTAAATATATTTCCAAGGTTGTTTCTAAACTTCCTTTGATACCAACTGTAATGCTCTGACCCCAAACCCCCATAACTGGTTCATTATTTTAATACATTAGCATGATTACAAGGAAAAAAATCTTGAAGGACCGATCAGTTTATCAGTCTTGGAAAATATATTACATACATGAACTTTACATTACAATTTATAAAATAAAACACAACATAGATAATACTTTTATAATGTCATTATTCCCCTAGCTTAACCCTTCATATCAATCATAAAACACTTCTTGGTATCCTGGTAAAATAAAACATAAGAAAGGGGTGAGCTCATATGCTCATTAAGGATAAACAATATAGTAGAAGCTATCAAAAATAAGCATAAACTTTTAAGGAAATGTACAAAAATAAAACACAAGCCTTTTAAAACATTATATTTGGTATAATATGGTAAGAATAAATCAAATAATTCCATTTAAACATTCTCACAGATATTCTACTGGTCAAATAATCACATGTAAAATCAATAACTAATCTCATAATGAGGGAATGCATAATTCAAGACATCTTAAACACTACATCAAGGCCTCGTGCCAAGACCATACACAAATATTCTATCAAAGCCTTGTTCCAATACACTAGTGTGTCTCATGAGACCTACTGATGCATCGAGGGGATATAGTGGGCCCCGCCTGTCTCTTACTAATTCCAATACATTCCTTGTATAAAAGGGTGAAACATAACATAAACACTCATATTAAAACTAACATACGAAATGTTAATACTTTAACTATAAACCATGAATGGTATTAAAATAACACATACATAGTCAAACATATCATAAACCGTTAAATAAAATATGGAATATTGTATTATAATAAATCAACATCAATTAAGCATAAATTCCAACAAAGGATGTTAACATAGATGAAAATAATATAATAAAATCATTAAAACTCTTTCATAGAAATATCCCTTTATACTTTGAAAACATTAAAAGTTTCCTAATTTATAAAATAATACATTTAAAAGATATTTTTTAATCAAATTTTCATATACCACTTTGAAACTTTTAAAAGTAACTAAGATTTTAAAACATTTATGTCCATATAAATAATTCGTTAAAACCATTTTGAAAATGTGGACATTAATGAGAAAGGTTTAGAAGTATAAATATTTAAAACATTTATAATTATGTTTTAGATAAACAGTACCTTAAAAACATTCATTTTGAAAAAAAAAATTAAGAAACATGTACATGAATGATAAATATGTCTGAGTAAACACTAACACATAAACAATCTTGGATAATAATGATATTTTGAAATTAACCCTTACCTTAGGTCCGATATTCTCCGTACATGTACGAAAATCCTGTATAATGTTTTTAAACATATTAATAACTTATATCAGAATAAAAAAAATATTTTTGATATCATATATGATTCTTTTATGACTTTAGTTTATCCGTTTATTAATAATTCCAAGTTAATGCAACATTTCAGGTAATAATCGTTTTGTTTATCGTACGTGTTTTGACTTGTTCTTCTTGATCATATTACTTAGATCATGATTTACTTACTTCCAGAATAAATAATATGATTTATATATCATATATATTCATAATATAAATATATATAATAGATATATATATATATATATATATATATTAAATGGAATACACTGTTCATGGAGACGGTAGACCGTATGTACGCATGAACATTGTTAACATTTTCTTATTGTATTCAATGGAAGTAAGTGAATGACATATATGTAAATATATATATATATATATATATATATTATTCCATTAGCCTTATTATTTCATATATTTCATAATTATTCATAATATATATTTTTTTATAATCGTTCTTGGATGGTGAAAGTGGAAGATGAGTCTCATCGCGTCGTGGAGGCGGTAAGTCGTACGTACGCATGAGCGATGATATCATTTTTTTAATGGTTAAATGGTATGGAATTGGATGTAATATGAATTTTACATAAATAATATCATGTTATATTTATTATTTAATTCATTTATACTCATCAGTATACCCATTGAAATGAAGTATAGATGAAAAATAGTTTACACCACGGTGTGGAGATAGTAAGTCATACGTACGCACGCATAGTGATATTTTTTTTATAGGATGGGTAAAAGGATGAATAACTTTGTCCCATAATCATAAAAACATATCATCATATAGTATATTTTTGAGTAATTATTTTAGTATGATAACAAATTAGGAAGAGGAAGTAGAAGAAGAAAATAACTTTGAAAGAAGGAATAAAACGATTACCTCTTCTCCGGGTGTCTCCTTTTGATTTGCACAAAATTAATCCTTAATTTGCTTTTATTTCTAAAGGGTGGCCTCTAGGATTAATTTAAGGAATTTTTTAGGATATTTTGGTAGGGTTTTTTCGAGCCAAATTTCTTTGGAGGTGTGAATTAAAGAGAAGGAGATGTTCCCTTTTATAAGAGAGGTGAGGGGCACTTTATGAAAAACTTAAAATATTAATTTATTATAAATTTATTTTAAGTTTATAATAGCTCAAAAGTAATTTATTTCTAGGATAATATGATTATGGGTCTAAATCCTATAATACAATGATTTCTAGAAAAGTTTAGGTCATGAAATTAACCTTATTTTTTGGATTAAACCTTAGTTAAACAGTTTAACTCTTACTGTGTCTTCTTGTATTTTTATACTATAGGGATAATATAGTTACTAAAAAATGACAAGAGAATATAAATTGGATCATTAATGAAATTTGTAATATTATATAACTTAGTTTCCCAAATCTTATATTTTTTTATTTTTATATCATTTAATAAAATAGTGTTTGTTTAAAAAAATCATTAATGTCAATTTTGACACTATTTAGTAATTTATTTTTGTTAAAGTTATAAAAACTTGATTACTTAAAAAATGAATTAAATCAAATATAACATGTCATAGTAATCCATAAAATTATTTTATGTCATAGAAACTTTCAAATTACATTTATTTTTGATATTTATAATATCTTTTATTTAATTCATTCATTAATAAGGAAAATACTTCATCATTATTATGTCATAAACAAATTTAATTATTTAATGTCTAAAAATTAAAAAAAAATATCATGATATATTAAATCTTATTATATCTCTAATTACTATTTATAGTTTAATATATCAATTATATGACTTGAATTAAAATTGTTTTAGTAATAAGATACATGTTTGTGTTACATTTTCCTTTACTTTAAATTAATTATTATAACATATCATTTTCACACTCAAGTGTATCCATGGGGTCCTAAAATAGACCTAAGGATGATAATGGTCTTCCATATATCATCCAATATGATTATGACATGTGTTAGGGTAGTTTTATATTATTATAATATTATTTGTTTACCCTTATTTACCTGATTTACCATTTAACCCTAGTAAATAAAAATAATTATTGAAGTTACTATTACTGATGTCCAAAAATAAAAGTTACATATCTACAAAATTTGTAACTTATAATTAAAAATATTTAATCCATTTTTACAAATTCAAAACACATAATTGGCAGAAATTAATTTAAAATTAATTCTCATTTTCAAAACCAAAAAGGAGGTTTTTAAGATGTAAAAACTATCAAAAGATTGACATGTGTTTATGTCCAATTTCAATGTGAAATTACTTACAATGAAAGAAAATTAGATTAAATGATAAAAAATAATCTAATTACACTTTAAAACCAATTAAAATTAAAATATAACTATATAGATAAATTAGATTAAAATGAATTTTTGAATTAAAATACAGTATTTCCCATTATTCATTAAAATATGAATTTTATCAGAAGAATACCAAGAATTTATCCAAACTAAATTTTTATGTCCCAATTCTAAATAAGAATTTTATTTTTTTCAAATTTAATATATAAAAGTGTCAAATATTGTATTTAAAAAGGGTTCTCTATTAAAAGGCGGAAAAACTGCATTTTTTGAAAAATACTTCTTTTATCTAAAAAATTGAATTTTTCCTTATATTATGTCTAAGAAACACATAATATAAATGTTAAAATTATATTTTATATATATATAATTAAAAATTTAGTTAATACTATTGATAACCTCTTTTTAAACGGCTGGTTTGATTGGTTATGGTGCGCTTGAACTCGGTGTTGCGTGTAGCGCAAGCTAAGACGGTGTTGTGTGTAGCGCAATCTAATCTTAGTGTAGCGTGAAAAATAATCTAATAAATTTATTTAAAAATAAATATACTATGGAATCTTGAGTTTTTACATAGACACTATTGGTGGTCACCTACTGAGTATATCACACACCCTTCTTGAACCACCTTTAGTACCTGATCATACTTCATGACTGCAGGTGTTGATAAAGGGAAGCATCTAGCATCCGATGCTTGATTTTCAGCTCTATGATAGAGTATGGGAATATTGTACCAAGCATATTATCAAGATTATAGTAGAGGAAACTTTTTGTTTTTCTTGTATTTGTTTAGCATGTGGTATATGCCTTTTCCCATGTATCCCGTGTACCCCATTTTGTATAGCTACATGAAATCATCATCATCATTTTGTATTTATCTATGATTCAGCTTTCACCTATTTATTTATATTGGGTGATTTATTATTCTTATTTCATTGTTTATTTTCAGGTTTATATATTATCATTTTTCTACACTCTGACTCCTAAGGGCATAGTCTCCTCAAAGACACACCCTAGTCTCTCTATGCTAGTCGGTAGCCTCTGGTGTATGGGGAGGCACGCTTGAGGTCATGTGGCTAACCATCTCGGGGCATCGCTTAGTGGTTTTTTAGGTGAGATGCTATAAAGTGGTATCAGAATATCTTTTCCTTTTGTATTACTATTTTGGTATTAGATAGGAGACTAGGATGTATTGGAATTTGTTGATGATCCTCTGCCTGGGAGTAGCTAACCCACATACAGGGGAAACCAAAATTACCTTGGATGGGTTATTACTATTCTGATTTTTGTTTTTTATAGTTGTACTGATTTCACCATTGGGTGAAACCCATGTTTTTTTATGTTATTATTATTTATATTATTATTATTATGGATTTATTCCCTTGAATCAGTATTGTAAGGAGGTAGTATCTCATTCATTATGCTTGGCACCTCAGAATTCACATTTCATACATTATGGCATGCCATATCTATATTACTATATACATTTCCTATATTTCATGTGTTTTTTGTGAGTGCCTTGATTGTTATATATTTAAATGCGCTAATTTTTCTTGCAGGTATAACATAATTAGATTAATTAAAGTTTCTACATCAATATAAATAGTGGTTTCCTGCATAGATTGATGATGACACCTTAATTAACTAATTATTCCATTATTGATCCAGGAACCATTGGTTTTATGGGATGAGATATTAGTTAATTTTATTGATGAGTGACAATTTTAATTTATGAAGTGATTATTTATATAAATTTGGAATGGCAGTTCATTCAATCAAATCACTATACATGACATGTTATATCTTGATACTAGACGTAAAGGTCAATTCACAGATACTTGATGTACCAATTTCAATTTATAAAGAGTATAGGAATTTATAAATTGGTAATGGTGACACATTTAACTAGTTTGATATATCTATATCTATATGAATAATAATAAACTTAAATAAATTTAAACTTTTAAAATGAAATGGTCACCGCTAAATGGGGGTTCCAATTGCAAAGTGAATGGAATTTCTATATATACCTTACAATTCACACTCCATATACTATAACCTATTATGTGTTGTGTGAGACCTTTACCTTAACCCAACTTTAGTATTGGGTAGTAGGCAGTGTCTCTTGTGGAATGTTATAATCCTTCTTACCACCTAGACCTGGCTTTGGGAGTAAGTTGAGAGGTGTGAATCATTATAGGAAGGTTATGTACCTATTATTTTATGTTTTCACTATTTTCTATCTATTTTTAAATATTATTTTAGGTGATTTCTTGGAAATTATAAAGCTATGTCATCATGATGTCCTCAAGTCATTCACCAGGAGGGGGGAAATAACCATTCTCTTTAGGTGGTGGGCTCTAAGCCACCCATATTACCACCTATTGTGACACGTTAGGAACCTTATATTTCTCTTCCACTAGGTTTTGATGCTCAGTTCCGTGATATTTTCTTATTCTTCAAGCAATTTGTGTAGGGAGCTTCGTGATCTACCCATTCTATAGCAGAATTGACATGAGAATTTCAGCAGCAGCAGCATCCCACCTTCTTGGGGGATGGCAGTCCTTAGGTCACTGAGTCATGGATAGAGGCCATGTTATCTATCCTCAATCATATAGAGATTCCTCTAAATAAAAGGTTAAATCTCACCACTTATATGCTCTATGGCTCCACTAAGTGTTGGTGGGATGTTATCACTCAGGTTGGTCATTATCAGAATATACTCTGGGAAGAATTCCATCCAAACTTCTATGATTACTTCTTTCCATATATGTTGATTGAGGACCATGTTAGAGAGTTTATGCACATTCATTAGGGTGTTATTATAATGATGTAGTATTCATATTGTTTTATTGAGCTTCATTGCATTTCACTAACTCTTACCAGTGACGAGATGATGACTATGAGATGGTTTGAGGATGGGATTTCATACACCATCTGATTATAGGTGAATGTCTTCTGGATGACTACTATTTCAAAGATAGGGAACCAATCCCTCATCACTAAGAATAAACTAAGGGAATGTGGCAGTGTGGTTTAGGGTGGTATAATTTTCAGGTAGAGAGATGGTTTATCTAGAGGTAGGAAACGTCATTTCAAGGGTTCATGTGGGGGAAGTGTCATCCAAATGACACGTACCGATATCTATGTGGTGTGTCACTAGTGTGGAAAGGCTAGGCATAAAAATATCTAGTGTACGAGGACCCCGATTGAGTGATGAGATTGCAGAAGGTTGGGTTACCTACAATGTTTCTACAAAACCTTCCCTCCTATATCTAGTGATAAGGGATCTCTGCTGACGCTGCTTTCAGGTACAGGATCAGTAGCTCCACAAAAATTTGGGATTTTGTCTACTACTAGTCAAGCAGGCCGAGCTGGTGGTCATGGTCATGGTAGTCAGACATTTGAGGTTCAATGCTAGTAGAGCAGACCTACCTAGGTAAGTCAGGTTCCATCTCAGGGCCACATCTCGGGCCATATCTGTACAATGTAGCTACACCTTGGGAGAAAATTTTGGGGCCTTTTATAACGACCCGAAATTTTTTATTATATTTGTTTCCTAAATTTGTGTGCTATGTTATTTTATACTCAATAAAACTATATCCTTTAATTAATGAAATGGGTATAATTAAAATGAGACAGTTGGGTTTCGACTATTATATGATCATTGGTCAATATGACCGTTGGAAACTATAATCTTAACATTGTGTTTTTATAAATACAGTTATCTTGGTTAATTAATATAGAAAGAAGATTTAATGGCTTCATCCAGTAGACTCAGGACATATGAAGCCTATCTGTCAGAGCTTGGGAAGGAGGTAGCATCACTGGGCTTTGCTCTGGACCAAGCCCAAGCTGAACTTCAACATATGAAGCTTGAACGAAATCGCCTAAGGGAGAAGTTCAAGCTGATAGAAATCACCACCCGGACAATGTTGTCCAAGCCACCCCAGGATTCTATCACCATAGCACACCTTACACTTAGTTCATATGCTGGTGTTATAAGGGGCTATGTAACGAGACCTTAGCTACTTTGTGTAATCCTTTTATATAAATAAAAATTTTTATTTCTTATTATGGAAAATTTTTTGAATTTCAAATATCCGGATAAATATAGGATGTGTATTATTGATAAATTTAAGGGAAAAAAGGGGGTATTTTAAAATATTTTTGTATTCTTTAAATAATTAATAATGTTAAATGATTTTCAAAAAATGGTCTTCTACAGTTGTGATCAGTGAGAAATTTAGAGTCTAATAAGATCAACTTGATTTTTTTAGTGAATAGTAATGTATGAATAGTAACATACCCATATGAATAGTAATGAATAGTAATGAATAGTAAATTGGCCAAAAAAATAGAAACTTCACCCATGAATGTATAAATACAATTTAAACATCTTAAAAGTGAAAAATGATCATAATATAAGTTTTGGAATTTTTGTATGTCATAAATATCTTATTTACAATTTTATAATTAATTTAATAATTTAAAATGGAAATTTATTTTCATAAAATGTAATCATATATTGTTACTTTATTGTATTATGGTTATACGATAATTTTATGGAACCTTGATTACTTTCTTAAGGTGTTACAAAATGAGTTATAGTTTTAAAGTTTTATTTTTACAATAAATAGTGATTTTATTTAAAAATTAAATTAAAAATATTTAGAAAAATATTTTCATAAAATGGATTTCCTTTTTTAATTCAAAGCATCGATATTAGGTTAGGGTGAATTTTTGGGATTTTTCTAAAATAGTTGAATCGGTGAATAGTAAAAATACAGTTTTGAGTTTCGGGTGTTTAATGACATCATTAATGATGTAATAATGATTTATGATTTCAAGTAGAATTATTAATAGTGATATATTCTATGAGGTGTCTCGAGTGGCTGATACCATGGGAAAATACCATGGGCAATCCCATGGTTTTGCAAATACCACCTATGAGGTGTCCCTTGGAAATTAATAATTTATTCTCTCACTTTTCCTATAAATACCAAGCCATTTCCCTCATTAATTTCATTCCAAAATCCTCCTTAATAAATTTCTAGTCTCATTACCTCCCAAGGAGTCCTCCCAAGGTGCCCTCAAGCCTCCCAAGGTCCCAAAATTCAAGATTTTGAAGTTACTCTTGATGGTAAGGGAACCTTTCACCCTCCTCTTTTAAGTCATGACTTCCTTTATGTTATGTCTTATAGTTACATTTTATTATAAGGGGGTATTGTTATTATATATATTTAATACTTTCCATTTCATTTCCAAATGATTATATACCCTTTCCGCTCTCATCAATTGATTTTCTGAATTTTTATGTGACGTCGTTAGGCTGCTGAATTTTCGTAAAAGAAATCGTGCTTTCTCTTTCCTTACAAGTTTCCTTTTCATGTGGTGTGTCATTCAATTGTCCACACCATGATATTATTTCTTTTTATTATGTAACTATACTGTAAAATGATTCATTTATTTATGTTATACCCTTGTTCCTTATCTTTATATTATTTTATAAAACCATGTTATATAGCTGTTATGCTGCAGAAATTTTGCCTCAAAATTTCTCTCTCTTTTTCTCAAGAAATTCTCTTGTTTTATTTATGTGAATACCCAGACCTATTTAGTTTCTATGGGTGTTCATAGATACATAAAAATTATATATTTTATTCTGTAATTGACATACATGTAACCCTCACTCCCTTTCCATGGGTTATAAATGACATAACGATTTTATTTTTAAGCACTTTTAAAACGTCGCGATTCTGAAGTGAAACCCATTTCTTTTACTCTCTTTGGGTTATTTATAAAATTTTTGATTATGATCTATGTAAATCACATGAAAATAAATACATATTTAGGGTACGCCCTGATAGCGCTCCAATGAATTGGGTAAATAATTTAATCTCTAGAGATGACAAGTTTCATGATACCTTGGTGAATAACCTTGGTAATTTTTATGACACCTCGTGGATAAAACTTGGTGATATGTTCATTAATGTCTAAATGAAATGTTTTATCCACATATTCAAGTTATGATTCAAGTTATTTTTATTATTATATTCCTATTCTTCCATTGCTCATGCCTTAATGACTTTTATCATGTTCTTATTAATATTGCTCAAGATCACATGTCAATTGTTTCACTTGTTTTCCTTATTGAGCATTCTGCTCATCCTTTCCTTTGATTTATGTCTCCAAGATATGTGATTTAGTAATTTTACATAGGATTAACCTATGATGAAGACTTACGAGGGGTTTAGAAGAATTTTTTATGTTGTTTTCATGTATTATGTTCCTGATTTCCAAGACACTAGACTTTAAAGATCCTCTATTTGTAAAATGTAATGAAAAGTTGTGTAATAAAAAGGTGGGATGCCATACCTTCTATGGTTATTGGTAATACAGGTGGTAATGGCTAGTGCCTTATCATGAACATTTTTATTTCTATCATCATAGGGTTCCATTTAAATCACCCAAAGGTATTGTATATATTTATAAGGGAAAATGGGATATTCAGATGAGTCAAGATGGACCCGAGTGTCATGGGTTAGGTTGGGTGACAATGGTTATTCTCTTTATGAGCGATTAGGAAATGTAGATTTTAGAGTTACCTCATGTAGTGGATCGGTTCAGGGATGTCTTCCATGATGACTTCTCTGGATTACCTCATGTGAGAGAGGTGGATTTCACTATTGATCTAGTTCCAGGTGTGGTACCAGTGTCCATTCCTCCCTATAGGATGTCACCTAGAGAGCTCTAGGAACTCAAAAAGTAGTTTAAAGACTTAGAGGAAAAGGGTTTTATATGACCCAATACCTATGTGTGGGGTTCACCTATCCTTTTTTTAAGATGGCGTATAGTACCCTCAGGTTGTGTGTGGATTGTCGTTGGTTGAATAAGCTTGCTGTGAAGAACTAGTTTCCACTGCCTCATATATATGACCTATTCAACCAACTCCAAGGAGTGGCAGTTTTCTATAAGATCAATTTGAGGTTGGGCTACTATCAGGTGCATGTGAGTTCATCAATAATACCACATATAGAATTCCAAAGAAGGTATATCTTGTACAAGTATTTGGTTATATTGTTTGGCCTTACGAACATGTTAGAATTATTTATTGCTCTAATGAATCGGGTTTTCCACCAGTATCTAGATTCATTTATGGTAGTCTTTGTAGACTACATCTTGGTGTATTTTTGTACTAGACATGAACATGTTATCCATCTTGGGATCATAGTGAATACACTGAGATAGAATTAGTTATATGCTAAGCTCAACAAATTCCACTTTTGGATCAATAAAGTTCACTTATTGGTTCATATAAATTTAGAGGTTAGAGTATATGTTGGCCTACATAAGGTGAGTATCATATTTTCTTAGGATCATCCAAAGAATATCTTTTATATACACAGTTTCTTGGGGATAGCTTCCGATTATAGGAAATTCATTTAGGATTTCTCATGCCTAGTAGCGCCTCTTATGGGATTGACTAAGAAGACTGTGAAATTATTTTGCTCTGAAGATTATGAGATATCCTTTCAGTAGTTTAATGGGAGAATAACTTTAGTATCTATCCAAGTTTTTCCAGATCCAATAAAAATCTATACTATCTAATATGATGCTTCAAGAATTAGGCTAGGAGTAGTTATGGTGCAAGGAGATCTGGTTGTAGCACACAAGTCCCACTAGTTGAGACCTCATGAGATAAATTACCCTACATATGACCTCGGGCTATTAGTTTTGGTTCATGATTTACTATATTAGAGGAATTATCTATTGGGTGAGTGGTTTATTTTCTACACAGATCACAAAAGTATCAAATAAATCTCCACATAGTTTTACTTAAATCTGAGGCAGCATAGGTGGGTAGAATACTTGTAGTCATTTGACTTGAAGCTTTATTATACACTTAGAAAGGGTAATGTAGTGGCTAACACCTTGATCCAGAAGACTTAGATATAGGCTACTCAGGAGTCCAATAGTGAGTGGGAGTTGATGGAATTTTTTTCTAAGCTGCACCTAGAGGTTCATAAATTCCATGGGCAACCCGTTTTAGAAACTTTGTTAGTGAAATACTCCCTTCTATAATGGGTGCAGATGAGACACATATCTGTTGAGTCAATAAGTTTTTCCTTATGAGTTTTCCATTCCTTCATACTTGGGGGAGATTGTTGAGTCAATAAGGTTTCCTTATGACTTTACCATTCCTTCTTGTTTTGAAAATCACAAACACCTTATCTCAAGGAAAATATCAATTTACCCTATGTTTTACTTCTATAAGAAAAATTTTCCTTCCCCAAGGAAATTTATCCTTACCATGTTTTTAATTTTTCATTATCTTGTCTTAGTTTAAAATTCGGTTTCATATTTAAAACTTTAGAATCATATAATACTTAGATAAAGAGCATTCTATTTTCAGACTCTGAATTCAGACTCCGAACTCTTATGAGTTCTGACTCCGAGTTCTTAGAATTCAAACTTTGAACTCTTATGAGTTCTGACTCCGAGTTCTCTGAATTCAGACTCTGAACTCTTATGAATTCAGACTCTGAGTTCTCTGAATTCAGACTCCGAACTCTTCTGAGTTCTAACTCCGAATTCTAATGAATTCAGACTCTGAAATTTGTGAGTTCTGACTCTGAATTCTAATGAATTCAGACTCCAAACTTTGTGAGTTCTGACTCCTAATTCTAATGAATTTAGACTCCTAACTTTGTAAGTTCTTACTCTGAATTATAAAGAATTTAGACTCCGAACTTTTTAAGTTCAGGTTCCAAATTCCTTAGAAAATAGAATCCGAATATCCTTGTATTATAGACTCCGAATTCATTTTTGGTTAGAATCTGAACTTTTTATTTGCTTACATTACGAATATTTGATTTTGGTTATGTAACCATATTTTTACTTACACTTTTTTTTATAAAAAGATGTCATGCATTCAGTTACTAAGTAACCATTGTTTGAGTGACACGTGTACAGGTCCCTCTGAAATTCAAGGAAAAATATGACCATTGGAAGAGGGAGTCGACCGTTGGTTTTGTGCCTATAAATAGGATCTCATTTGAAAATAGCCCAACATTGTTCTATGACTCTAGAAATGACATACTGTTGAAGTTATTTCTAGAGAGAGACTCTCATTGCTTTGTGCATACTGAACTTCTTGTTCATATTTTCTTTGTGTGACTCTGATTGTTGCTATGTACAATCGAGGGCTTCTGGGGATAGGAAGACAGAGGTGCCGACTACCTTGAAGTTGAGGGCTTCCTTGCTGAGGAAGACATAGGTTCTGACTACCTTGAAGTTGAGGGCTTCCTTGCTGAGGAAGACAGAGGTGCTAACTACCTTGAAGTTGAGGGCTTGCGGGGATAGCAAGACAGACTCTGATCTTCGTATTGAGGGCTTACCCTAGTGTGGTTAATACAAACTTTCTTGAAAGCATAAATCAAGGGACCTTTATACAATGTTTTTGGATACCCTTCTATTTGGGTTAAAAGATTTACTACTTGTTACTTGTTTTGTTACAATTTTTCCAATGAATTTTTTTTATTGAGGAAATTATAACTATCTTATACTTACTTACTTTTGTATACTCTGATTTAGTTAGATTATATACGCTTTAATGTAGAATCTTTGTATTTGTAAACTTTTGATAAGTTTCATTTCCAGAATCCCTTTTTCAAAATTTCTTTCTCAGAATCATATTTCCAGAATCCAGCAAGTGTGTAGAACTAGAGGTTTTTTGAATTGCCATGTTTAACCTTGTTAAACAATAGAAAGGTTTCTAACCAACTTTAAAAGTTCCTAAAGAATTTTTAAAGTATACAATTCACCACCCTCTTGTATATTGAGCATAATTAGATATTACAATTAGTATCTTCATTCATTATTTCGATCCAACAATTGGTATCAAAGGAGTTATTCAATCTGAATTAATCTCGCGATTAGATTCAGAAGAGAATTCATCCTATTCTTATTTTCGGAATCATATTTTCGGACTCATAAAGTTTGGATTCATATTTTTCTTAGAGATACTCTTGTTCTATGTTTTTCCTTGTTGAGGAATATTTTCTTTGTTTACAAACTTTTTCTATTAACAAGTTTTTTGTGGAAAGATTTTTCTTTAAGATGGAAAGAATCAATGTTGGTTCCATAGACAATCTCAATCCAACTAGACCACCTATTTTTTATGGAAATGATTATGAATATTGGAGAGATCATATAAATACTTTCATTATTAATACTGGAGTTGATAGCTTTGTTATTATTACTGGAGGATATAAAATCCCTGACAAGGAAGTTAGTACCTTCACTAATCAAGAAAAGCATGAATATCAACTGAATTATAAGGTACGCAAAACTTTGCTTTGATCCATGACTAGAAATATATATAGCCAAATTTCATCTTGTGAAACAATAAATTTTATTTGGAAGAAACTTGAATTTACTAACTTTGGAACTTCCAAAGTAATCGAAACAAGAAGATCCATGCTTAGAGATGAATATCATGGTTTCTGCTTTCCTTATGGAGAACTCATATGTAAGGTGCAACAAAGATTCATGAATATTGTGAATAGATTACAATCTATGGGTGAGAAAGGATTATATAATGAAGCTCTTATTGATAAGATCATAGACATCATGCCGAATGAGTGGGAATCCAAGAGAACAGTTATTGATGAGAACAGAAAGGTTAATCAGATTTCTCTTGATAAACTTTTTGGAACTCTTCTTCAACATGAGACTAGAATGAAGAGAGATTTTGAAAACATTAAGAAGAAGAATGAGAATGTCAGTGTTTCTTTTACTATAACTTCAAATCATATGAAAGCTAAGACTCCTGAGAGAGTTACCAGATCCAAATCTAAGAAGGTTGTTATCCAATCTGAATCCAGTGGAAGTGAATCTTCAGAAAATGAGTTAGCAAATCTTGATCAAAGGATGAACAAGATTTTTGGACAAAAGAACTTTCAATCCAGATATAAGAATAAGGAAAGGAAATACAAGAAAGATTCAAAAGTTACATGTTATGAATGTAAGAGAGCTGGACATATAAGGCCTGATTCTCCTATACTTAAGAGAAAAGAAAGAAAGGAAAATCATTCTGAGAGAAACAGAAAGAAGTACCACAAAGATAAAGCTAAGAAAGTATTGAAAGCTAATGACACTTAGAGTGCCAGTGGTGGTGACTCTTCAGATGAATAATCAGATTACGAATCTTTTGGACAGAAGAATCTTCGTCTGATAGCCAGACTACCTATTATCAATCATTGATTAATGGCTAAGGTACACAATGTTGAATCAATAACCAATGTTTATTTAAATTCAAATTATATTAATGATAAATATTATGAATCTTCGGATGAATAATCTTCTTCTGATGAAGATAATACTTTACCTTCCTATGAAGAAGTTTCTAGGTTTTCCAAACTCCTTGAGATTGAGAATTCAAAACTCATGAAAAATCTTGATAAGGCAAATTCTAGAAATACTATTATTACTAATGAAATATCATATCTTTCTAAAGATCTTGATAAGAAAATTGTTGATTTTTAAAGTATTTCAAAAAATATTGAGGAAGTAAATTCTGAGAAGAATAAACTTTCTAAGGACCTAGAAAATGTAATTTCTAAGAAAAATGTTTTCGAGCCTAACTCTAGTTCCAAATCAAATGTTTTAGAAGACAAGAACTTGGTTATCAAACTGAAATCCAAAATTTTTTCCTTGAGGAAGTTTTTATCCAACTTTACCTTAGGTAAGGAAAATTTTGATAAAATGTACTCTCAAATCCGACCTCTAAGGAATAGTTCTAGTTTTGGTTACACTAGTTCTAAACTGATTTTTAGCAACAATTATTTTGTTCCTCAAAGTGATCCATTTTTCACTAAGTGTCAGTGTGGTGGACACTGGGGAAAAAATTGTTCCTTAAAAAAAACCCAGTCCTTAGGATTTCATAAAGCCTATTTTTCTAAGAAAATCTGGGTACCTAAAATTTTGCCTTTTGAAATTTCCGGATCCAAGAAAATTTGGGTTCTGAAAGTCTAACTCTTTTGTTTTCAGGAAAATAGAGAGAGTACCAATAGAAATACTTGGTACATGGATAGTGGATGTTCCTGGAATATGACTAGTAACAAAAACTATTTTGAAAATATTATCAAGATGAAAGGAGGAAAAGTAACTTTCGGAGATAATGCTCAGGGAGAAATTATTGGTATAGGTAACATCATTCTTCTTTGAAAAACTTTGATTTCAAATGTTTTACTTGTTAAGGGTCTTAATCACAATCTCATTAGCATAAGTCAATTATGTGATGAAGGTTACCTTGTGAATTTTAGTAATGATAAGTGCCTAGTACACAATTCCAAGGAAGTGTTTATTCTTTCGGCCCATAGGCAAGAGAATGTATACACACTAAACTTAGAAGACCTTAGGATCCAAGATCTACCATGCCTTAGTGAAATGGAAGATCATTCTTGGTTGTGGCATAGAAGGTTAGGTCATTTTACCTTAAGAACCTATACAAACTTTCTAAGAAAAGATTAGTTAAGGATCTACTGGAGTTTAGATTTGATTCTTCGAAAGTTTGTGATCCTTGTCAATATGGAAAGAAACATAAATCAAGTTTTAAATTAGTTGGTGAAGTCTCAACTATTGAGGCATTGCAGTTAGTGCCTATGGATCTCTTTGGTCCTACACAAACTGGAATCATTAGAGGCAATTATTATGTATTTGTTTTAGTTTATAATTACACTAGATTTATGTGGTTATATTTTCTAGCAAAGAAGTCCGAAGCCTTTTCGTATTTTAAAATTTTTAGATCCCAAGTTAAAAATGAGAAAAACCTTCCATTGAAAACTATTCTTAGTGATCATGGAGGAGAATTTCAAAATTCTGATTTTGAAAAATTTTGTAGAAGAAAAGGCATTACTCACAATTTCTCAGCACCGAGAACTCCTCAACAGAATGGTGTTGTTAAAAGAAGAAATAGAATTCTTCAAGAGATAACTAGAACCATGTTGAGTAAATATTCTATAGCAAGACACTTTTGGGCTGAATCTTTAAGTACTGCTTTTTATACTATAAATCTAGTTTTAATTAGACCTTTTCTTAATAAAACACCTCATGAGTTATAGAATGGTAGAAAAAGTAGACTTTCCTACTTCAAGGTTTTTGGTTGCAAAGTATTCATTCTAAATACTAAAGATAATCTACACAAATTTTCACCAAAATCTGATGAATTAATTTTCTTGGGCTACTCCACAACTTCCAAGGATTATAGAGTTTTCAATAAAAAAACTTGTACTGTTGAAGAGATAGTACATGTCAAATTTTATTGAACCAATCCTTTTGTTTTTAAAAAACCCCAACCTACATCCTCAGATGTATTTTCTAAAACTGATTATCAACCCTTGATAGAAGATCCTTCTGATAAGGAAAATTCCCAAGAAAATATTTCTGAAGCATTTACCCCAAAATATTTCCTACCCTGTGTTGATGAACAGGTTTTACAAAACCCAAATTAGTTGTTTCTAAAGAATCATCCCAGTGATAGTATCATTGGTGATGTGAATCAATTTGTAAGGACTAGAAGTTCCTTAAGAAATGAAGTAGAACATCTAGCATTTCTATCCTAATTAGAACCAAAAATCACTGATGAATCTTTAGGTGATGATGATTGATTTAAATTCATGCAAGATGAACTAAATGAATTCGAAAGGAATAAATTCTAGATCGTGGTTGAAAGACCTAAGGAAACTTATGTTATTGGAGTAAAATGGGTCTTCAGAAATAAGTGTGATTAAAATGGAACATAGTTAGAAATAAAGCTAGATTAGTTTCTAAAGGCTATAATCAATAAGAGGGAATAGACTATGAAGAAACCTATGCTCCAGTAGCTAGACTTTAATCTATTCGTATCCTACTCACCTTTACATCATTATTCAATTTCAAAAAATTTCAAATGGATATGAAATGTGCTTTCCTTAATGGTTATGTTCAAGAGGAAGTTTTTGTTGAACAACCTCCTAGTTTTGAAGATACAAAACATCTTGATCATTTTCTTAGACTTACTGAAGCTTTGTATGGACTTAAGCAAGCCCCTCAAGCCTAGTATGATAGACTTACAAGATTTTTGCTTCAAAATAACTATGTCAAGGGAAATGCAGATCCAACCCTTTTTATAAATAAAGATAAGAAAAACATTTTGATTGTTCAAATTTATGTTTATGACAATATATTTGGTTCAACTCAGAAATCTTTAAATGATTCCTTTGTGGATCAAATGAAATCTAATTTTGAAATAAGTATGATGGGTGAGTTAATATTTTTCCTTGGCTTTCAAATTTCTCAAAAACTAGAAGGAAACTATATATCCCAACATAATTATATTAAATATCTTCTTAAAAAGTATGGATGTGACAACACTAAAAGTATAAGTACTCTTATTGGTACCTCAAATACACTTGACCTTGATGAAGCTGGGAAACCAGTAGATCAAATATCTTTTAGAGGTATGATAGAAATTTTACTTTACTTGACAACTAGTTGTCCAAACTTAATGTTTTCAGTATGCTTATTTGCAAGATATCAATCCAATCCTAAGGAATCTCATTTAAAGGCAGTGAAAAGAATTTTTTGCTACTTAAAGGGAACCATGGATTTAGGACTCTTCTATACTTCTGGAAATGATTTTGTTTTTAAAAGTTTTTCAGATGTAGAATTTGGTGGATATATAATGGATAGAAAGAGAATATTCGGAACTTGTTATTTCTTAGGAGATTCATTAGTTTCTTGGTCATGAAAGAAGCAACACTCAGTAGCACTTTCCACTACTGAAGCTGAATATGTAGCAGCTGGAGGTTGTTGTGCTCAAGTGTTGTGGATGCAACACAAACTCACAGACTATGGTATTAGTTTTACCAAAACACAAATTTTGTGTGATAATAAAAGGGTCATTTCCCTTATTAAAAACCTTGAACATCACTCTCATGAAAAACACATAGATATTAGGCATCACTTTCTTAGGGATCACACACAAAAAGAAGATATCATTCTTTAATTTATCGGAACTCAAGATCAAATTGCTGATATTTTCACAAAATCTTTACCCACCGATATATTTGAATATAATAAAAAAAAGTTAGGAATGATCACCGTAAGGTAATCTTACATGTTAACTTATTGTTGAACCAATATCCTTATAATAATAAACTTATTTTCATAGGGGGGGTACATTTTTTTAAATTTTCATAGTTAGTTTTTCAAATTCTCATAATGAAGTTTTTCGTACTCAAAATTTTTGTAATGAAGGTTTTCATACTTGAAATTTTTGTAATGAATATTTTCATACTTGAAATTTTCGTAATGAAGATTTTCATACTCAAAAAAAATCGTAATGGAATTTTTTGTAGTTATTTTTTTAATCTAAAGTTCTTCAAGAAGAATATTACCAATTACTAATAATCTTCCTAGCAATAAGAAAGGTATGATTCTTTCTTGAGTTTTTGTAATCACCTTTTACTTACTGGTAGTTTACTTTGTTTCTTTTAAAATATCTCAAATTCTAGTTTCCTTAAATCCTAATGTTTTCTTTTAAAAACCACAAAATATCGGATCCTACAAAATTTTCCTTGTAGATATCTTTTCAACTGTCAGATCTGATCAGAAGATTTCGCAACCATTGGATTGAGATGGGAAGATGAACTGACACATCAAACACCTATATAAAGGACCCTAGAAGGGTTTTCCCACATAGATTTCAAGTCTTTGCATGCCGAAACTTTTCCCCCAAAAGCCCATTCTGAACTTATCAAAGTTTTCCCAAGTCTGAATGTCTGTAGAAGAATCATCTCAAAAAGATATGTCTATTGTCAAGACGATTTCAGAGTGTAAAGTATATAGAGAAAGGTTGGTGCATCCAAATTTCTTCAATAAATATGATTCTATAATCTCTAAGAACATCAAGCTTAATGGATGGGAAAGTGTTTTCATATCAAAGCCAGGGGCCCGAGATTGGTGTATCCAGATCTGCTTATCGATTTTTATGATTCAGTTGGTTTCTTTAAGGAATAAGGTAGAGAGAAGTTTTCATTCAAAAGCTATGGAAAGACCAATGCTCTATCTTATAAAAATACAACTAGTTTGGTTGGAATTCCATTTGAAGGGGAAGCTTAATTTTGTTCCCATAAGTTGCCCGATGTTCAAGGAAGTTTTATCAAGGTAAAATCTATGGAGTGTCTTGGACTTATAGATGTCAAGACTGCGAAGATTGATCACCTCTCTACAAATAATCGGATCCTTGAATTGTGGGTTTAAGGGTTTATCATTCCGAGAAAGGGTGACAAGGACACCTTAAACAAGAGTGATATGTATATCTTGGATTTCTTAGTAAACCAAAGGAAGATCAACTTGATGAAGCATATTCTCATTATGATTAATAATATTAATAATGGGAACTTGAAAGCTCATATTCTTATATACCCGTCCATTCTTTCCAAGCTTATTGTTCGGTGCTTAGAGTATTTCAAAATCCCTTTCAGTTCAAAGTCGAGGAATTTAAAAGTCATGCTGATTAGTGATGAAACTATCAAAAGGATGAAAGTTGGTTTTTCTAAGGAATCAAGAGAATTCTATGATCTACTGGAAGAGGAAGATGAAGCTGTTTCGAAAAAAAAAAGTGGTTGAACCATTGAAAAAGGCTAGAAAGAAGAGGAAATTTAAAGAGGTAGAAGAAGTAGAGAAAACCCCTAAAGCTAAGGAAACTCAATCCGCACCTCCAAAGCCCAAGAAGCAAAAAAGATTATCCGGATGTGGTTTTAGCCAAATGGAGGGAAGATAAGAAAAATCGGAAGGAAGGAGAGCCACAGTTTGTCTTGGATACTGCAGAGGCCAAAGCTTTGAAAGAGAAGGCAACCGATGAGCTTGAGAAGCAATCCAAAGAAAAGAAGTAGAATAAGAAAATGCCTGAGTCCAAAATTGTCCAATCCCTTTTGAAGTCCACTAAAATAGCATCCGAGAATATCACTATACTGAAATATTTCTTGGTTGAGGCTTTACCTGAGACTCCGAGTAAGAAATTTCTCACTCTAGAAAAAGTCCAAGAAAATATTGTTGAAGAAAAGGGAGTTGTCAAAGAAGTGGAAAAATAAGAAAGTAGTGGTGGCACTGAAGATCTTATAAAGCAAGTTGAAGATTATCATGAAAAGTAAACCCCTTTCAAGAAACTATCAATCCGAACTTCTAAAGTAGAGTCTTCAAAGATCCCAACTCCTAGGAAGGATGAGGAAGGTGAAGATGAGAAGGGTAAAGAAGAAGTTAATAAATTGTTTCAAGAAAAAAGTTCAAACCATGATTTCATGCATCCTAAAGATGATGAGGCTAGAGCTGAGAAGGAGAAGATATTTGAAGATAGAATTGTTCAGCTGTCTGAAAATGAGCATGAATCTCCGGATGAAGAAGTTGTTCCGAGAACCCGTAAAGGGAAACAGGTGGTTGTGGATACACCTACGAAAGAAATTTTAAGCAAGAAGGAAACTGGTGGATCTTCTAAGAGGAAGCTTGTCGAGCTAGAGGAAGAACCATCACTAAGAAAAATCTCAGATTCGGAATCATCAGCTCTAGGACATGATTTCATCATTCAATCACTGAAGAAGCTTATTGACACCATTCCAATCTTTCCAAGCATTGACTCCAGATGTCAGATGATTTAACATATCTTGAATCAAAAATTGGATTCTATATCCATGGTAATGGAGAAGTGTGTAAAAATTAAGGCTGATTACAAGAACTTCCTCATCAACTACGATGCCCACAAAAAATCTTGTAATAAATTGGTCAGTTGGTCAAAGAATATAGTTGAATATTTGAGAGATATTTATAAGTTTCAAGATGATGTTAAGGAAGCTTTTGGTGCTGAAGATGGTAAAATCAAGGATCTCGCAAATATATTTGAGGAAAAGCTAACTCTTGAGAATAATACTCGGATTCAGGAGGTCAAGGATCTGAATGGGAAGTTGTATTCTATTTCCCAAAGCTGGAAGAGGGAAAGGGATCTTCGGATCGAGATCAAAGAGAAGATAGTCAAGCAAGATGAACTGATGAAGGCTTAGGCAGAAGCTCTCAAGTCTCAGGATGATAGAATCAAATCTTTAGAGAAGAAATCTGAGGATCAGGATCAAATCCTTAAGCAATCATAGGAAGACCACAAAGAACTCAAAAAGCTGAAAACCATTGTGAAGAAATTGATATCCAAGGAGAAGGAAGGAAAATAGATCCAATCCAATATTTTGTTGTATTTTTTCTTCCTTGTACAAATTCTTCCTATCTTAATGAATTTTTGGTTACTAGTTTTTGTTTGCATACTTTGTACGAATATTTCAGGTACTATAATTTCTTTTCCATTCCCTCAAATTCTTTTTGAAAATCACAAAGGGGGAGAAAGGAAAAATAATGATATGAAAAGAATAAATATCCCTAAGTAAGGGGGAGTTTATCTAAGGGGAGTTTTCATTATAGAGATTTCTGTAATCAAGATAAGGAAATATCATTCTGGAAATCTAAAATATGATCCGTAGTGTTCCAAAGCCTAAGGGGGAGTTATCCGTATTCATCTTTGTCCATGTGAAAAGGGAGATAAGTTTTATTTTCAAAGTCTAGAAAAATATGTCTAAGTTCTTTTATTCTTTTTCATAAGGATGTTTTTGCTTTCTAAAAAGGGGGAGATTTTTGAGTCAATATGGTTTTCCTTATGACCTTTCCATTCCTTCATACTTGGGGGAGATTTTTGAGTCAATAAGTTTTTCTTATGACTTTACCATTCCTTCTTGTTTTGAAAATCACAAACACCTTATCTCAAGGAAAATATCAATTTACCCTATGTTTTACTTCTGTAAGGAAAATTTTCCTTCCCCAAGTAAATTTATCCTTACCATGTTTTTCATTGTTTATTATCTTGTCTAAGTGTAAAATTCGGTTTTATATTTAAAACCTCAGAATCATATAATACTTAGATAAAGAGCATTCTGTTTTCAGACTCTGAATTCATACTCTGAACTCTTATGAGTTCTGACTCTGAGTTCTCTGAATTCAAACTCCAAACTCTTATGATTTCTAACTCCGAGTTCTCTGAATTCAGACTTAGAACTCTTATGAATTCAGACTCCGAGTTCTCTGAATTTAGACTTCGAAATCTTCTGAGTTCTGACTCCAAGTTCTAATGAATTCAGACTCCGAAACTTTGTGAGTTATGTCTCCGAATTATAATGAATTCAGACTCCGAACTTTGTAAGTTCAGGTTCTAAATTCCTTAGAAAATAAAATCTGAATATCCTTGTATTATAGACTCTAAATTCATTTTTGGTTAGACTCTGAACTTTTTATTTTTCTTACATTCCGAATATTTGATTTTGGTTATGTAACCTTATTTTTACTTACACTTGTTTTTGTTATAAAACGATGTCGTGCATTCATTTACTATCTAACCATTGTTTGAGTGACACGTATACAAGTCCCTCCAAAATTCAAGGAAAAATATTACCATTGGAAGAGGGAGTCGACCGTTGGTGTTGTGCCTATAAATAGGAGCTCATTTGAAAATATCTCAACATTGTTCTATGAATCTAAAGATGACATTCTATTGAAGTGATTTCTATAGAGAGACTCTCATTGCTTTGTGTTTACTGGACTTCTTGTTCAGATTTTCTTTGTGCGACTCTAATTGTTGATGTGTACAATTGAGGGCTTCCGGGGATAGGAAGACAGAGGTTCCGACTACCTTGAAGTTGAGGGATTCCTTGCTGAGGAAGACAGAGGTGCCGACTACCTTGAAGTTGAGGGATTCATTGCTAAGGAAGATAGAGGTGTCGACTGCCTTGAAGTTGAGGGCTTGCAGGGATAGCAAGATAGACTCTGATCTTCGTATCGAGGGCTTACCCTGGTGTGGGTAAGACAGAATTTCTTGAAAGTATAAATCAAGGGACCTTTATCCAAGTTTGTTGGATAACCTTCTCTTTGGGTTAAAAGATTTACTACTTGTTACTTGTTCTGTTACAAGTTTTCCGCTGAATTTTATTTGTTGAGGAAAGTATAACTATCTTTTACTTCCTTACTTTTTTATACTCTAATTTAGTTAGATTTTATAAACTTTAGGGTAGAATATTTGTATTTGTAAACTTTTGATAAGTTTCATTTCTGGAATCACTTTTCTGGAATTTCTTTCTCAGAATCATATTTCCGGAATCCAGAAAGTGTGTAGAACTATAGGTTTTGTGAATTACCTTGTTTAACCTTGTTAAATAATAGAAAGGTTTCTAACCAACTTTAAAATTTCCTAAAGAATTTTTAAAGTATACAATTCACCCCCCTCTTGTATATTGAGCATCATTAGATACTAAAATTAGTATCTTAATTCATTATTTCGATCCAACACTATCAAATCACAAGTGCCTCTTCCTGAGGGAGAGTTTCTTAGGTGAGAACCCACCTCCTAGTTAGGTTGTTGATGGAAATGAGATCCTTCACATATTTGGAAGTGAATGGGTGCTTGCTAACATATGAGAAGGGTTGATGTAGGAATATCATGCCTCTATTTGGGTAGTTCACCCTGGTCTTATCAAGATATGTTGATACATACATCATTAGTATTAGTGGCCAGGTATGAAGAGGTAGATTACATATTTTATCATGAGGTGTTCCACATATTTTTAGGTGAGGGAAGAGAACTAATGACCTGTTAGAATTCTATAGTTTCTATCCATTCTTAAGTGTAAATGGAATGACATAACCTTGGATTTTTTGATGGCCTTGCTGAAATCCCCTCAAGGTAGCAATGCAGTATGGGTGATCATTGATAGGTTGACCAAGGTCGCACGCTTCCTACCTTTCTTGGAGACATTCTCAGTGTATGAACTTGGGAGGATTTATATTTTGGAGATATTTCACCTTCATGGTGTTCCCCACTCTATCATATTGAATAGATATACCCATATTACATTAAAGTTCTGGAAGGGGTTATAGAATGCAATGGTTTCATAGGTGCTCCTGAGTACATCATATCACCCTCAAACTGATGGGCATTCTGAGTGGAAGATATGAATTCTAGAGGAAATGCTCTAGGAATGTGTCCTTTATTTTTTAGGTTCATGGTAAAATCATATACCTCTTGTTGAGTTTTCCTACAATAACATATTTCAAGAAATGGTTAAAATGGATCCCTATGAGGCCCTTTATGTTAGGTTGTATAGATCACCCATGTGTTGGTTAGAGGTAGGTGAGGTAGTACTACTGGGTACTTGTCTCGTTTAGGAGACTTTAGAGCAATTATAGTTAATTTAGAAACATATGGCTACATCTCACTCCAGGCAGAAGTCTTATAATGATTGTCACCATCAACCTTTGGAGTTTGAGGTGGGATATCGGGTCTTTTATGAGTATCACCTAGACTGGTTCATAGACAGATTCGAAGATAGGGTAACCCATATCCCCGATATATCGGGCCTTTTTAGATCATGGAGAGATTCATTCTGGTATCATATCTATTTTAGTTAGCTTAGAGGTATCATGTTATACAGGACGTCTTCCACATATCACAGCTTTGTCAGTATCATGTTGATCTATATCATTTTTTGATCCTTAGGATATTGAGATGGAGGAAAATGCATCCATTGAGGATCATCCAATATGTATCATTGATCGTATCATGAAGCCTCTCTAGGTAAGGTTAGTTCCTCTATTCTAGGTGTTATGGTAGCATGGTCATTTATAGAATGAGACCTAGGAGAGAGAGTCTGATGTGAATTCTTAGTGGTCATAACTTTTTTGAGATGATGCTTTACCACCCTTAGAAAGGAAACTTGGGGACAAGTTGTTTTAAGGATGGGGGTTGTAATGTCACAGCTTTTTATCAAGGTAATTTTTCTATTTCTTTTTGGTTAAACCCAAAAACCACACCTAAGGGCCAGTCAACTCATTTTAGGAAAGGTGGTAGCAGAGGTGTCATAGGTTGTATGCATGCCAAATACACAGAATGTACTTGATACATAGTGAGTAATTGAAATAAATAGCATGGATTAAATATATGATGTGTAAGGGTTTTTTCAGGACCCCCTATATTCCACAAACTGGGTTTTTTTTAGGAAGAAACTCGAGTGTTATAGGGCATGTAAGGCTTACATTCCATGTAAATTCCCAGGCGTGTTTTTTTAAATGGGTGGGGGATCATTTTAAAAGATCCCTATTTTTCTCCCATATAGAAGAGGAGCTGTGAGAGAGACCTCCTCCATGCCTAAGCTAGGGATCATGCTTCCTCCTCAATCCAGACTTTATTTTCATTGTCATCAGGTGCCTTTGATTCCTCTTGTTGAGCTCGATGATCCTCTTATTTCATATCATTGTTTTTTATTTCCATATTTTGAAATATTTTGGTGTGAGATATTATGCCCTATTTTCCATGTTTCCATATTTTCATCTGATTTCTCCCATTCTATCTTAATTTAAGGGTCGGTGCTAGATGAGGAGAGTACTATAGGGATAAGGTAGGTGGTTTAGTTCCTTTCCCTCAAGTTTAGTTGCATTTATATCTTTTTTCATTATGTCGCACACCATTATTTTCTATAAATTCATCTAAAATGATTAATAAATTAAATTGAATGGTTTTCTATTCCCTTTACAGTCCTAGCTAGTAAAGAATCAATGCCTTAGTTGTTTTCCTTGACTTGAGCAACCCCAATGGGAATTCCTTCCCTTAAAAGTCCTAGTTTCCCTTATCGTAATTCATTAAATCACCTTTAATGTGTGTGTAAAATGTAATAAATACCTTGGAATGTGGAATTTACTAATAATAGTTTATAGTCTATGTGTTTATACCCCTATTCCTCATGCTATAATTTTAAATATATTTACCTGAATTAAATTGTTTGGCCAACTTGATTAAAATTTCAAAATTAAATGCCTTTTTAAATGATATGAGCAATTAATAGCTAAGAATTACCTCTATATTTATGTAAAGGGAGATAAAATGGTCCAAAATTAAGGATTCCTTGGATGTGATTATCATGCTTTGTTATTAAAATTTATTTATGAATGGTAAATACACCATGAGAAATACATGGTATACCTTGGATAGGATCATCATGTGTTTTCTATACCTCCTTATGAGTGATACCAGTTCCATATGGGAGACACCATATATGATATTGGTGTATAGATGGTTACACAAGACCACGAGTGATACTCGGTCCCCTATGTGAGATACCTAATATGGACTCAGAGTTTTTTTTTCATGCCATGACAAGAGTGATACTTGGGATTCTATTTATGGATTTACTTGGATGGAATATTATGGTATTGGGTATTTATAGTTCCCCTAGAGTGATAATTGGTATTCCTTTTTAGATCACCTTGGACGGGCTCAGGGTTCCTCTTAGTAAATTCTAATGATGGATTTTATATTAAAGATAAAGAATATATAGTTGGTATTCCAAGGACACGTCCACCAATCCAAATCGCATTCTTTGGAATGTTAAACTCTTTATGTTTATCATATGATGGTTATTTTATCACATCTATATTAAATATGCATAAGTTGACCTTGTTTCAGACATATCCAGCTTAGGACAAAGTTGGTAGTATTAGTTGGGTATCCATGAGGAATCTAAACCGATATGTTTATTTATTTATTGCTTCTTACTTATTATGTACCTTCACACTAATCATTTTATATGAATAAACTAGATTTTATCTAGACGCCATTTGTGGTGTCTTACTAAGTATATCTCACACCCTGCTCGAGCCACCTTTGGTAGCCAAGCAGACTTCGTGACTATAGGTGTTGATAAAGGGAAGAATCTAACTTTTGATGCTTGATTTTTAGTACTGGGATAGAGTATGGGAGCAAAGGATCAAGAATATTCTCATGATTCTAGTAGAGGAAAATTTTGTTTTTTCTTATATTTGTTTAGCATGCGGTATATGCCTATTCCCCTATATCCCATGCACCCCATTTTGTATAGTTATATGACATCGTCATCATCATTTTGTATCTATCTATGATTTAGCTTCCATATATTTATTTATATTAGATGATTTGTTATTCTTATTTTTATGATAATTATCATGTTTATATATTACTACTATGATACGCTCTGACTAATAAGGTAATAGTCTCCCCACAGACACACCCTAGGCCCTCATTGCTAATCGATAACCTCTGGTGTATGGTGAGGTGCACTTGAGGTCATGTGGACAATCATCTCGGGGCATCACTTAGTGGATTTTGTGTTGGGATGATACAATTTGATTTCTATATGTACTTTTTGTAATGAACTAATGATAGTATTGTTACACAAACTCTGGTTTTTTTCAATATAGTTTCTGGTCCAAAAACATTCAAAGAGGTTATATCGTCATCCAATGCATCACTTTGAAAGTAATCCATAAATAATGAAATGGAATCTATAACCATGAAAAATACTTGGATATTAGTTGATCTTTATTAAGGTTCAAAACCTATAGTTTTTAAGTGATTATTTATAAGAAAACAAAAAGTTGATGATATAATTGAAAAATATAAAGCTGGATTGGTGGATGAGGGGTTTACTCAAAAGAAAGGAATCAATTATTTTGATACTTATTCTCTTGTGGCTAGAAGTTATTCAATTATAATTATTATCACTTTAGATTCCATATATAATTTTAAAATTCACCAAATGGATGTTAAGAAAGTATTATTAAATAGTAAATTTGATGAAGAAATATATATAGAATAACCAAAATGATTCATAGTACCTGGTAAAAAAAAGAAGGTTTGTAAATTGGTACAGTTCCTATATGGTTTAAAACAAGATCCAAAACAATGGAATATGAAATTTAATTAAATAATATTATCAAATGTATTTTTAGTTAACCAAGATGATAAATGTATTTATAGTAGGATCCATAATAACCATTGTGTTCTTATTTTTTTTATATGTTGATGAAATGCTTGTTTTTTGGAACTGATATGAATCAAATAAATGAGGCTAAGTCTATTTTATCTAGAAAATTTGATATGAAATACTTTGTTGAATCTAATTTTATTTTTGAAATCAAAATTTTTAGAAATAATAATTTCATTATGCTTTCTCAATCTCATTATATTGAAAAATTATTAAAGAGTTTTGAACAATTTGATTATTCAATGGTTTCTACCTCATATGCTTATGGGAGTAGGATGTTACCAAATAATGGTAGGGAAGTTTTACAATTGGAATATTCAAGGTTGATCATGTGTCTCATGTATGAAATGACATGTATAAGACCCAACATTTCATATTTTGTTAGAAAGTTGAGCAGGTATATGAGTAATCCAGGTTTTGCACAATGGGATGTGGTTAAAAGAGTAATCAAGTATTTAAAGTGCATTGTGGATTACTATATCTATTATAGTGTATTTTTCACAATCTCCTCTCTCCAAAGGTACCCTTCCTAGGCCAACAATTAAGGAAGATAGATAATGACCCCCAAGTCATACCTCTAGTAGGACTGAGGTTAGAGACTAGAACTGAGGTTATAAAAATCTCATAAATAGAAGTAATTACCCTTAATAATAATAAGGATCATGAGATAGAATAAATAAATCGAAAAAGAACTCAATCACATAAGAAAAGGGTAAACCCCACAATATCCTATAATGCATGTGATGAGATACGAATACAATGAAATTCTCCAATTAAAATATAAAATACAATCATATAGAATAAAGTCAAAAATAGATCTAATTCCCAAGATATTAATGTCAATATTAGTCCCTAAATTCCTCATAGAAACTTGAAAAAAAAATATTTTATATTTACATAGGGTGATCTTACATGTATATTCAGTAGGATCACACCCAAAGTCTCTCATACACATGAGAAAAAAAGAATACTAATTCACCAGTAAGAAAATGGTAGAACCAACAGAACCTAAACAATTCAATTAACCAATATCATCCTCACCAAGGAACACTCACCAAATAAAAAATCCAGTCATAGTAATGTAATAATAAACATATTGAAAAAAATTTCCCCATACCAATTTCCCACCATTATTTCACTCTCACACCCCAGTGTCGTATGTCCTAGCACTCTCATCTCTTCTATATTGTAATACTATCTAGAAGAACCTGGGTCATCATATCACATCTCATCTAAAGACACCCAGAATATCACATCACATCTCACCCGAAAACACCTAATTCATCACATCATATATTTCCCAATGACACCTTGGTCATCACATAAAATCCAAAAAACTATCATAACTAGAGTAGTAGGGTATCGTGGACATGAATGACATCAACCTTATTCCCTCCTCCTACCATGCATAAATCCCACTATGAACTGCATCATCCCCTTTTCAAACATATCCACAAGTTCACTATAATCCAAAAACCATCATAACCTATGCATTAGAACCTCTCATGGAAGAGAGAATGGGGAAGAGTGGTAGCCAGTTATCTATCCTCACCATCTAGATATTGGGAAAAACACCCCCAAAAAAATTTATTACCGACACAAACTTCCCAACATAGGTGGGTGAGTATAGTGACCCAAGATTTTTACACATATTATTACATTATTTTTAACATAAACATCAATTAATTACAAACCAAATATAATTATTCCTAGAATATTTTTAAGATTAGGTTCCTAAAACATCAAAGTGAGACTAAAACAAAACATCTTTATTTTATTCTTCATAATAAGGTATTAAATACTTTTGAGCTCCTAAAACTACATAGAATAGCCTGAGGAATAAATAAAATAAAGGGGTGAGATAAAAAATACCATAAGGTAATAAACATGATAAGGAAACATAACATGTGAGTCAAAGATATAACATGATAACATAAAATAGAAGGCACATGAGTAATCACATGGGAGAATAACATAAGGATTATGCTATCATAAGAACATAGAATCATAGGAAATGTGGTGGTAACATATAAAATGACATAAACATGAGTCAAGGATAAATTCATAGACATAATCACATGGTGTAAAAATTCCCATAAGGGATTACGTTTACTCCCTAATCTTATACATGATGCCTCATGAGACTAAAAATTTTACACAATAAATTGGAACGCTATCTGGAAACACTCGTCATAACATGTTCATGATATATGTGTGCCAAATGAAGTAAATAAATCATAATTCATAATATAATAATCACCCATGTAAATAAAATGTTTTACATAATCTTTCTTCATATCATAATCAATGGAAATTTCACAATCCAATAATTTGATAAATGATCATAAGTCATGTATTACCCCATAAAATGAAGATATAATAATCTAGGTATGTATGTGATGGATATATATATATATATAATTTATAATCATTAAATAAAATTAAATGTTTTTTTATTTAATGAATATAAATACCTTTAAAAGGATTAAAAACATTCTTAAGGAAAATCATCTTTCCACTTTGAAATTTACTTTTGAAAAATTAATAGTCAAAAATATTATGGAAATCCTTTTCTTTTAAAATATACTTTTAAAAATGGAAAATAATCTTCAAGACAAATAATTTTCATGTTGTCATAAAATATCGTTCATGTCGTACACATTAAAACAAAGATTCATTTTACTTTTTTAGTAAAAGGTTAAACATGCCTTGTTCGGAAAACGACAAGAAGATTCCTTTTAAACTATTTTTAAAAAATTCAAAAATGGGTAAAAATGACTTTTAAAAATAATATGATAATTTTAAAAACACTTTTGAAAACATTTTTAGAAAAAATAGATAAGGAATAAAAATTATTCCAGACCAAAGATAGAAATAAAGTCAGTTTTTCTTAAAAACATGTTCTCAATCATTTTAAGTACCAAAGAGAGAAAAGGGTAATATTACTTGAAAAAATTATAAATAAATATAGGAGAATAAAATTTAAGTTTTTTAACAAGAAATGATCAAATAATTTCCAAAAATGTAAATTCAAACATAAAAAATCCCAATTAAAATGAGATTGAAACATAAACCCTTACCGATTTGGTAACTTTTGAATCATAACTCCCATGATTTAAGTAAATTAATTATAAATTAAAATATCATAAATTATGAAGGATTAATGATATAATATGTGAAGGGGGAGTATATATATGTATACCCAAGCCTTTTACTCATATTATTACATGACTCTTAACATAAACATCCAACAAGTACAATACTAAAGATTGTGATGCCTAGTGTATTTAAAATACTAGAATCATAATACATCAAAGGAAACTAAAACATGGAATAATTATTTTTTACCTTCCTTAGTGAGCTATTAAATCTATTTTATCTCCTAAAATATTATAGGATAACTTAAAAAATATATAAAATAAGTGGGTGAGCTAGAAATCCAAGTAATGAAATAAACATGATAAGGAAACATAACATGTGAGTCAAGGGTATAACATGATATCATAAAATAGAATTCACATTAGTAATAACATGGAATAATAACATAAATAACATGGTATCATAAGATCATGGTAGTATATGAAATGTGGGATCAATATATAACATTTCATAAACATGATTCAAGGATAACTACCTAAACAATATCACATTAACAAAGTCCTATAATGGATTAGGATTACTCCCTAATCCCATAAATTAAATCTCATGAGACTAAAACTCTACCCAATTAATTGGATATTTATTTTGGTGCACTCATAATAACATGTTCATGATCGATGTGTTCCAAATAAATGAAAGAAATCATGAGGAATAACATAAGAATTTCTCATGGAAATAAAATGGTTAGCATAATCTTGATTCATATCATAATCAAAGGAAAATTCATAATGAAGGTATTTGAGAAATGATCATAAGTCATGTATTACCCCATAAAGTAAGGTATAATGAACTAGGTATATATGTGAGAGACATATATACATAATTTAGAATAAATACATAACATCAAAGGTTGTTTTAATTGATTAAAAAACTTTTAAAAAATATTAAAAAACATTCTTGAGGAAAATAACTTTTCTAATTTGAGTAACATCAAAGGATTTCATCTTCGATGGAAAATGGTTTTGAAAATATCACTTTGAACATTTATTGAAGAAAATATACTTTCCATTTTGAAAACACTTATTTAAGATCTATAATTTTCTAAAACAATAAAGAATACATTTATTTTAAAATAACCTTTTAAACTTAAAAAGTAAGCTTTAAAACATTGAGTGGTCATGATGGTAGAAGAGTTCCATTTAAGATGAATACGTTAAAAATCAAATATTCCTTTCGCATTTTTGTAAGGTAAAAAATTACCTTGTTTGAAAAAAGATAGGAATATTCCTCTTAAAAAATATAAAAATGAAATTAATGGTAAAAATTAATTTAAAAAAATCATAGTAAAACATCTTTTAAAACATTTTTAGAAAATGTATATTTTTAAGAAAAAGGATTTTTGATCGAAGAGAGAAATGAAGGTGAATTTTCTTAAAAACATTTTATCAATAGATTTTAAGTACCAAAGAGATAAAAATGGTACTGTTACTTTAAAAAATCATGAATAAATAATGGAGAAGAAAATTAAAAGGGTTTATTATATAATGATCAAATAATTTCCTTCAATGGAAATTCAAGCATAAGAAATCCCAATTAAAATGAGATTGAAACATAAACTCTTACTGCTTTGGTAACTTTTGAATCATAACTTACTATAAATTAATTTGATGGATTGTAACATGAAAATTAATTATGTAGGAAGGATTAACGATATAGTATATAATGTGGTAGTATATACACCATTCAAAATAAATTAGGTGCATAAAATAATATGTGTCTCAAAGAAGGAAGTTTGAGACAAAACTCTTACAAGGTTCGTATCATTGAGGTGAGGGTTAATAAATGTGGTGATTTTTTGTAAAAAACATATATCCATGAAAATAAAATTTTAAATACAACATAAATATTTCAATAGTAATTTTATACATAATCTTGGTATAATATAATCAATGAAGTAAATGTATAACCCAATTAATGAGAATCCCCTTACCTCACGCATCCCTTTAGTTGAGAACTCTTTAACATATTGTATAGTGGTTTTAAAAATGTTATAAACTTATACCAAAATCCTATTATTATTTATAATATCAGGTATGATCCTTTTATAATATATTATTACCCATTATTTAATAATTTTTCATTTTCAATATTGTTTCGGGTGTTAATTGTCATGTTTTCTCCTACACTTTTCATCATAAAAATTTCGGATCTTGAACATAGGTTATAGTTACATCATATACAGAATTATATTAATTTTAAAAATATAATTTTTCACTAGATACATCTTCATAATCATTATTTAATTTTTAATATGGATAATGAATCATATCATTTCTTGGAGATGGTAGGTCATACGTACGCACGAGCTACGTTATCATTTCCTTAACGGGTGAAAGGGTAAGGAAGTATATTGAATATTTATTTTAAATGATAAATATAATTTCATATATATCAAATACATTCCTTAAATTTATAATTTATTTCCTTTAATTTAAAGTGTTAGTGAAAAAATGAATCACATTGCTTCGTCAGGCAGTAGTACACTGTACACACGAACGACGTTATCATTTATTCAATTGATGATAAGGTAAGAAATTAGATTATATATTTATTTAATATAATTATTAATATTTAATAAATATCATATATAAACATAAAATTAATTCTTATTACCTTTCATGTAAATCATAATTGAAAAATGAATCACATTGCTTCGTGTGGCAGTAGTTCGTCGTACACATGAGCGACGTTATCATATTCTTTATAAAATGTAAAGAAAGAAGATATATATTATATTATAATTATAAAATTATAATTATATCATAAATATCATATAAAAACATTAGATATATCATTATATCTATCTGTGAGAAGCGGTGATTGAAAACGAATTGCATCGGTTCACGAGGTGGTAGTCCGCCATACACACGGTCAACAATTTTATTTCCCATTTGAGGGAGGAGGGGATGATTGTATTTCATGCCCTCAATATAAAAAAAATATAATTATATGAAATATATTTAGTTTATTATATCAATATGTTTTAATAATATCTTTAGTGGGTGGAGGAAGAAATAAAATAAAATGCTTGGTTAACGACATTATCTCATCTTTAGACAACTTCTTTGGGTTTGCACTAAAATCCTTACTAGGTTGGATTTATGAACAAAAAAAGGATTATAGGATGATTTAATGGAATTAGTGAAGTTATTTTTTCATTAAATGACCTAAAAAATGGTTTTGTAATTTTGGAGAGAGGAGATGAGGGGGCCTTTCATAAGTAGGGGAGAGGACACACTTGGAATTTTTGAAAAGAAAGAATTGCACCCATGTTTATCTCATTTAAAAAGGCTCCAAAATGGAACATTTTATAAACTTATAATATATAAGTTCAAAATATTACCATAAAATAGTAATTAGAAAAATTTTGGGTCATTTTTAACCCTTAACTTTTTAGTTTAACCCCCAGGAAAACTCATTTTTACCTTAACCGCGGTAAATAATTTTTACTATCTTCACTATTCGTTATGGTAAAAAATTAAGTTGAAATTATTAGATAATTTAAATTATTAGATAATTTAAATTATTCTTATAATAAATATTTAATCCATTTTTCAAAATTTATCTCATAGAAGTGGTATAATTTAATTTAAAATTAAACTCATAAACATGTCAAAAAATGATTTTTCAAGAAATGCATTTTTTAAGGAAAATGGTCACATATTAACTATATGACAAGTAATAATAATTAAGTAAATTTAGATTAATATTTATATATATAATATATACATTTAATTTTAAATCATTACTCATTAAGGGTTATTTATATAAGGACCCATCCTGAAACATTACATAACCAAGCTATTTCAACTAGATTTCACTTCTTTTAAATCCCATAGATATTTTTGGTTTAGAGTTTTAGGAAGTTAGGAAAAAAATCATACATATCAACCCACAAACATAAAAAGTGGGTAACATTAAAACAATATATAGTTCTTCCAAACATAAAATTTTCAACACAAAACAACAACATGATTTATTTGGCAAAACTTCATAACATTTAACTTGAATTCCTTATTTATATTACACATCCTTATAACCTATGAAAAACATTTAAAAAAATGGTATGAGAATAAAAATCTCAGTGAGGGATATAAAAAGAATGAAAGAAACCGTTAGTCTGTGAAAACTTATAAGCATATGAAATCATTTTCACAAAGACATACTTATCACCATTATACTTAATTTGTGAAACATGAGATTTACATAAAACATCAGATAAAATACATAAAACCATAAATGTATCTTTGGTAATTACTTAATTATATTTTAACCCTCACATCTACCTTATGATTTGTAACCCTCACGGCTACCTTATGGTGTAATCATCACAGTTACACTTGGAGTAACCATACGACTGACCTCCAACTTACACATACCCAATGCATTTGAGGGAGATATAGGTCCCAAAATCCATCATAAACAATTCCCAAAAAATATAACATAATTATAAAATATTAATAATTTCATAAAAACAATTCTTTTTAATTTTGTAAAATAGAATTTTTAAAGAGGATTTTTAAAAGAAAAGTCCCTTACAAATATAATATAATTGAAGTGATAATTGATAAAAAAAATGAAAGTAATTTGTTTATACATTATAAATAAATATAATAAAACATAATATGAATTAAATTCATTACCCAAATGATATTAGTACCATATAATTAATTAAATAGAAGGTTAACCCAAACAATGGAAACTAGGTTAATAATTCCCTTACCTCGGGTTCTTATTAATTAAAACTTGTTTAAACATCTTGTATAATGGTTAAAAGAGTGTTATTAATATTTTAAAGAAACATATTCATGTTTATAACACCTTATATTGTCATTTTATAACATCATTTTACCCATTTATTAAAAAAATTGTTATTTCCATTGTTTTGTGTGCGTGCTTCACATGATTTCCATGGTTGGTTCATAAATAATTTTCTTGTAAAATGGAAGAAAAACTCCAGAAGTGGAATTAAATGGTGTTAATATGTTTCAATAATATTAAATGATTCCATAAATCAATTTTTTATATGTTATGGGGATAAATCATTAGATAAATCATTAGTGATACTCGTTTAGATCATTTTGGCGATTCTTCGATTATCACGAACTTGTTTCATAATATACCCTTAATATTATGCATATAATTTAATTACAGAACATAAGAGAGGTCATATAATAAACTTTAAAAACTTTTTTAACCATTTAAATGGTTTTACAACTATATTTTAAGGAAGTAAAAGAAATTAAAGATACATCATCCACGATGTTGGTAAATCGACACATCACAGATGGTGTTTTTATTTTTAGAATAAGTGGAAGAGGAGAGGAAGAATAATGATGAATTTTACCATAAACATGATAAAAATAAAGAATATATATAATAATATATCTTAATTCCTCTTGAATAAGGGTAGGATAATATACTATAATAAAATAAAATAATTGAAAAGAAAACACAAGAAAATGAAAGAGTATTTTTACCTGTTGATCTCATCTCCTTGAGATCCTCCTTAAGGCCTTTGGTTTTGGCCTTTTGGTGAGACCAGTAGGTATTGTACGTGGGGAAGGTCCTTGGTAAGGGTATTGGGTATAATTTAGACAATTCTAAAATCTTCAGAGGTGTAAAAGGAAGAGGAGGGTGAGGGTGGTATTTATAGTAGAGGAGAGGAGGGGTTTACCATTATTTTAATCATTAGTTTAATATTTTTTCTCAAGACTATGAATAGTCTTGATTAATGTGACAAAAAATAGTAATTAGATCATGTGATTTTAAAACAAGGGTTCTTACATCATCCATGATTCTGGGAATAGTGTATTTTGCTGATAATGTATATATATGGTATATTACCGTATTTTACTATTCATCAAAAAATCAAGAATTTTAAAAAAATACCAAAAATTCACCCTAAACATTTTTTGACATGTAGAATCCAAAAATGAACTCCATTTTTTAAAAATAATTTTATAAATATGATTAATTTAATTTTTAAATAAAATCAAATTTTATTCAAAAAGTAATAATTTTAAAGCTATAACTCATTTTATATCACCTTACAAAATTAATCAATATCTCATTGTATTATAAACTTATGAAAATAAAATAATAAAATTATTTATTATTCATAAGGTTCATATTACTATTCATAAGGGTGTGTTATTATTCACAAAAACAATTTGGTTCTATCAGACTCCAAATAAGTTACTGATTACAACTGTAAATGTCTGTTTTTCAAAATTCAAATCATAGAAGCGGAAAAATTATGTTTAACAGCTAGTTTATAACTATCCCAATAAAAAATCATTATGTAAAGATTATGTGTTTCATTTATTTCAATTTATTTTTAAATTCTTAGGGTGTTACATTCTCCCCACCTTCTGTAAATTATGTCCTCACAATTTTATTTACTTATTAAACAAGTGATGGTATCTTTCCCTAGTAGCATTTTCAAATTCTCATGTTGCTTCTTCAACCATGTGGTTTCTTGACAAAACCTTTATCTGGTGGATTACCTTATTCCACAATAATTTTTCTCTTCAATCAATAATCTAAACTGGTTTCTCTTCATAAGAAAGGTTCTCTTCTAGATGAACTACTTCTGGGCTCAAAACATGAGATGAATCTGGCACATACTTTCTCAACATTGAAACATGAAAAACATTGTGTACCTAAGATAAACTTAGAGGAAAATCTAATCAGTAGGAAACTGGTCCAACTTTATCCAAGATTTCATAAGGTCTAATGAACTGTGGACTTAGCTTTCCTTTCTTACCAAAATACATAACACTTTTCCATGGTGAGATTCTAAGAAAAACACGATCACCTACCTCGAAAGAAAATTCTTTCCTCTTGTTATTTGTTCATCTTTTCTTCCTGCTCTTAGCTTTCCTCATGTGTTGCTGGATCATATTTAATTTCTCAGCCACTTCCTCTACTAATTATGGTCCCATCAACTTCATTTCCCTGACTTCATCACAAAATGTTGTAGTTCAACATCACTTCCCATATTATTCCATAAAATGTTCCATCTGTATACCAGAATGAAAACTGTTATTATAAGAAAATTCAACTAAATAAATATGATGTTCCCAACTTCCCTAGTAATCCATTGAATAGGATTGAAGCATATCCTCCAATGTCTAAATCATCCGTTCTGACTTACCATCTGATTGAGGATGAAAAGTTGTACTGAAATTTAATTATGTTTCCAATGACTTCTGAAGGCCTTTCTAAAAGTTAGAAGTGAACCTGGGATCATAGTCAGATACAATGGAAAGAGTAACTCCATGTAACCTAAAAATATCTTTTAGGTATAGTCAGGAAATATGATCTAAATACATAATATCTCAAATAGGAAGGAAATGAGAAGATTTACTTGGTCGAACAAAAATAAACCAGATTTCATTGTTACCTCCAGAAGTCTTTGGTATTCCAACAACGAAGTCCACGGATATATTTTTCCATTTCCACTCTGGCATGGGTAAAGGATGAATCATCCCCTTCAGTAATAGCCTCTCTACTTTGACCTATTGACATGTCAAACATTTCATGGTAAAATCTGCAATATCTCTTTTCATTCCATCCTACCAGTAATAATCCCAAAGGTCTTTGTACATCTTTGTTATTCTAGGATGAACTGAAAATGGAGAACTATGAGATTCACAAAACAATTATTTCTTCAGTTGGAAAACACAAGGCACACACAATATTTTATCAAAACTCAAAATACAATCTTTATCAATGTTAAATTCCAGAAACTTTCCCATTTTAACCAATTCTACCTTTTTTGTAACTCCCCATCTGCCTTTTGTTCTTGCTTAATTCTATCAAAAAAAGATGAATGTACTAAAACCTAAAACAAAATAGAGTAATTTCCTGTACCAATAACTTCCAAGCCAAAATTCATCAAATCATTAATCAAGGGTCTTTTTCTATCCATAACATATTTAATGATTCATGATGTTTTTTACTCAAGGCATCTGCCACTTTGTTTGCTTTTCCAGGATGGTAATTGATCATGCAATCATAATCTTTTCTCAATTCAAGCCATCTTCTCTACCTCATGTTTAATTCCTTTTGAGTGAATATATAATTCATACTTTTATGGTCAGTATATATTTCATATTTGGCTCCATATAAATGATTCCACCAAATCTTCAAAGAAAAAAAGCACAGCTGCTAATTCCAAATCATGTGTGTGATAATTCAACTCATGAGATTTTAGTTGTCTTGAAGCATAAGCAATTACCTAATCATTCTGAATCAGAACACAACCAATTATTTTTAACAAAGCATCACTTTAGATGAGAAACTTTCCATTTCTGGAAGGTAGGGTCAGAACTAGAGTATTCATCAATCTTCTTTTCAATTCCTAAAAACAATCATCACATTCTTTTGTCCAGATGAATTTAACTCCTTTTCGAGTTAAATTTGTTATTGGACTAGATAACCATACAATGTTTTCAACAAACCTCCAATATTATCCTATCAAACTAAGAAAACTACAAATCTCAGTTATATTTGTGGTTCTTGTCCATTTTCAAAAACTTTTGTTTTTACAAAATCAACAGTTATTCCATATTTAGAAACAATGTGACCAAGGAAAGAAATTTGTTTCAACCAAAATTCACACTTCATAAATTTTCCATATAGTTTCTTTTCTTGTAAGGTTTATAAAAAAATGCTTAGTTGTTTTTTATGCTCCTATTTAGTTCTAGAATATAATATAATGTCATCAATAAACACAACCACAAACTTATCCAAGAACTCATTAAATATTCTATTCATAAGATCTGTGAATACAGCAAGTGCATTAGTTAACCCAAACGGTATAACAAAAAATTCATAATGATCATACCTAGTTTGAAAAGTTTTTTTTGGAATGTCATCCTCTTTCACCTTCAGATGATGGTACCCAGATCTTAAGTCAATGTTGGAAAATTACTGAGCTCCCCGAATCTAATCAAATAATTAATCGATGTGAGTAAAAGGATATTTATTCTTAACAGTAATGTTATTCAAATATCTCTAATCAATGCAAAGCCTCATGAAACCATATTTATTTTTAATGAACAAAATAGTATCTCCCCATAGTGAAGTTCTAGGATGAATGAATCCTTTATCAAGTAACTCCTGCAAATAATTTTTCAATTCAAGAAGTTCCATTTGATCCATTCGATAAGGGGGATTTGAAATTGGCTTAGCATCAGGAACTAAGTCAATTGTGGATTCAACTTCCTGGTCAGTTATAACACTGGGTAACTCATCAGGAAAAACATCAAGGTATTCATTTACCACTAGAAAATCATTAATCTGAACAGTTCCCTTGTTTTCAACAATATTATCAAGATAACTTTCATTTCCATCTATCAACAGTTTCTCATCTTCCTGATATGTTATCAATTGTATGGGGTCATTATTGTATAAAAACTGAAACTCTTTCTTAAAAATAACTTCTTTAGCTCTACAATCAATCTTAGTATGATAAAAAGAAATCCAATCCATACCCAGAATGACATCAAACTCTATTAAGGGAAAACAGTAAGGTTTGTAGGTGATGTCTTTCCACATATAACAATAATAAGATTCTTAAAATTCCTTTTTGCTGTAACATTTCCCCAAGTGTTTTAATAATAATTTCTGGTCTCATTTGTTGAGGTTATATTTCTAATTTACCAAAAAAATCTTATAAATGAAGGAATGTATAGACCCTGTATCAAACAAGACTTTACCAAAATCTGAGTAAACAAACAAAGTACCTTATACCACTTCATTGGAAGGTCTGAAATCTACTGACGTAGTTGAAAAGGACCTTACTACACCTTTTTGCTTATAGTCTGGTTTATTTCCATCACTCGGATCTTTCTTTGGGAAGGTATTTTCATAATGACCCATCTCACCACATTTGAAACATTTTACAGTTTTCTTATCAGGATTAAATGTAGGACTATTTTCATTACAATATCGGGCCATATGTCCAAACTTGCCACATTGAAAACACTTCCCATTTTTGGTAAGTCATTCCCTAGGGTTCTTTTTACCATACTTTTCAAAAAATGGAAACTGAACTTTCTTACCATCATATTTCTTTGATTGATTATTACCCATCACTTTCCATCTAGACCTATTCTTATCTTTATTCTCAAAGTACACATGATCATCAGTGAAATCCATTTCTACCCTCTCAGCACATCATACAAGTTTTTCATAACTTTTTAATTATCGGGAGGACAATTCCCTTTGATATCTTGGCTTCAATACTAAGTAAAAATGGTTGATTTTTCTATCAAGATCCAGAATAAGATTTGGAGCATACCTTGCCAGTCGGGTGAATTTTTCTTCATACACGGCCACTTAATCTTCCTCCTTTTGCCTCAATTCAAGGAATTACTTCTCCATCCTAAGTCAAACCACCTTAGGAAAATATTTTTCAAGGTAAAATATTTTTAAATTCATCCCACTCTAAGGCTTCAATCTCCTCTCTATCCCTGATATTCTTGAACATTGACCACTAATGGATAGCTTCACCTTTAATGATAAATGGAAAGACTAAAATTTTAATTATCTGAATATCTCATAACATCAAATATCTTTTCAATGGATTTAATCCATCCTTTGGATGCTACTGGGTTAGAAGATCCACAGAAATTAGGAGGGTGTTTCCTCATAAAATGTTCCAATATAATCATGTTACTTTGTGGTAGCTCTGGTTGTTCTCTTTCATGGATGACGCTGCCATTTATTGTCTATTTCATCTGATCCATTAATGTCACAAACTTATTGGTTCAAATTCCCACCATCCCTGGTTGTGGATTCAGAAAGATATCAGCCTCTCAGTTCCCTCCAACTTCAGCTTCCCTGTTTCTTCTATGGAAAACCATTCTGAACACACATATCTTAGATGAATCAATATAGTAATATTTAAATTATATACCATTTCAAAATAAGCATATGGGAAAAATAATTCATGTTATTCTATTAATATCATCCTAACCCTTAAAGTTGTCTAAATCGTTCTCTGATACCAATTATAAGGACCCATCCTTAAATATTACATAACCTATCTATTTCAACTAGATTTTACTTATTTAAAATACCAAAGATATTTTTAGTTTCGAGTTTTAGAAAGTTAGGAAAAAACTCATACATATCATCCCATAATCATACAAATTGGGTACCACTAAAACAGTATCCATTTCTTCCGAACATAAAATTATCAACATAAAACAACAACATGATTTCTTTAACAAAACTTCATAACATTTAACTTGACTTACTTATTTATATTAAACATACTTATAACCAGTTAAAAACATTTAAAAACATGGTATGGGCATAAAAATCATAGCAAGGGATATAAAAATAAGGAAATAAACCATTAGTCCATGAAAACTTATAAGCATATGAAATCATTTTCACAAATACATACTTCTCGCCCTTATACTTACTTTGTGAAACATGAGATTTCCATAAAAAATTAGAGAACATATATAAAACCATAAAGGTATATTTGGGAATTACTTACTTATATTGTAACCCTCACAGCTACCTTATGATTTGTAACCCTCACGGTTACTTTGCAATGTAACCATCACGGCTACCTTATGGTGTAACCATCGTAGTTACACTTGGAGTAATCATACAAACAACCTCCAACTTACACATACAAAATGAATTTGAGTTAGATATAGGTCCCACCATTTATCATAAACAATTACCAAGAATCATAAAATAATCATAAAACATGAATAATTTCGTAAAAACATTGCATTTGAATTTCATAAAATAGAATTTTAAAAGAGGATTTTTAAATAAAAGTCCCTTAAAATATCATTTAATAGAATTTATAATTGATAAAAATGAAATAAATATGTGTATATAATGTAAATACACATAATGAAACATAATATTAATTGAATTCATTTCCCAAATGATCTTAGAACCATATAATTAATGAAATAGAAGGTTAACTCGAAGAATGGAAACTACGTTAAGAATTCCCTTCTCTCAGGTTCGTCTTACTTAAAACTTATTTAAAACTCATGTATAATAGTTAAAAGAGTGTTATTAATATTTTATAGAAAAATATTATTGTTTATAACACCTTATATGATCATTTTATAAAATCATTCGACTCATTTATTAATAAAATTTTGTTATTTCCATTGTTTTGGGTGTGTTCTTCACATGATTTACATGGTTGGTTAATAAAGAATTTTCTTATCAAATAGAAGAGAAAATCCAAAAGTGGAATGAAATGGTGTTAATATGTTTCTATAATATTAAATGATTTCCTAAATCATTTTTTTTTATATGGTATGTGGATGAATCATTAGATAAATCATTAGTGATACTCATTTAGATCATGTTGGTTGTTCTTCGATTATCACGAACTTGTTTCATCATATACCTTTAATATTATGCATATAAGTTAATTACAGAACATAAGAGAGGTAATAACATACACATTAAAAAAATTAACCATTAAAATGGTTTTACAGCCATATTTTAAGTAATTAAAGTAAATTGAAGATACATCATCCATGATGTCAGTAAATCGACACATCACGGACGGTGTTTTTGTTTTTAGAATAAGTGGAAGACGAGAGGAAGAATGATGATTAATTTTTTCATAAACATTATAAAAATAAATCATATATATAATAATGGATATTTCATTTCTCTGTTATAAGGTGAGGAGAAGGTACTATAATAAAATAAAATAATTGAAAAGAAAACACAAGAAAATGAAAGAGGATTTTTACCTCTTGATCTCTTCTCCTTGATATCATCCTTAAGGCCTTTGGTTTTGGCCTTTTTATGAGACCATAAGGTATTGTAAATGGGGAAGGGTATTTTTCATAATTTATACAATTCTAAAAGTTTGATATGTGTGAGAGTAATAGGGGGTGAGAGTGGTATTTATAGTGGAGGATAGGAGGGGTTTATCATTATGTTAATCATTAGTTTAATATTTTTTCTCAAGACTATGAATAGTCTTGATTAATGTAACCCAAAATAGTATTTAGAGCATGTGAGTGAGAACCAAGGGTTATTAAATCATCCATGATGCTATTAATATTTTATTTAATTGATAATGTATATAAACAGTATATTACCATATTTTACTATTCATCAAAAATTCAAGAATTTTAAAAAAATCCCAAAAAATCACCCTAACCATTTTTCAATGTGTAGAATCCAAAAATAAACTCCATTTTTTAAAAATAATTTTATAAATATGATTGATTTAATTTTTAAATAAAATTATAATTTATTTGAAAAATAACAATTTTAAAACTATAACTTATTTTATATCACCTTGAAAAATTAATCAAGATTTCATTATCTTATAACATTAAGAATATAAAATGATAAAATGATTTACTATTCATAAGGTTCATATTACTATTAATATTAATATTAATAAGGTTATGTTACTATTCACCAAAAAACAAGTTGGTTCTATCATACTCTAAATAAGTTACTAATCACAACCGTAGATATCTGTTTTTCAAAATTCAAATCATAGAAGCGAAAAAATTATATTTAATGTCTAGTTTATAACTATCTTCTTAAAAAATGTTTAATTATGTATAGATTAATTTTTTCATGCATTTCAATTTATTTTTAAAACCTTGGGGTGTTAAAATTTAAATTATTTAAAATGGAAAGTGTTTTAAAGCCTAAAAATAAACTTATACTAAAATCTAGTATAAAGATGATTTAAATATAATTAATTTTATTTAATATAAATAAATAATACTTATGTTAATTTTAAATTAAATTAAAATAATAATTAGGCTTAATTTATTAAAAATAAATGATAATCTTATAAAAATTGGTATTTTTTCACTATTCACTAAAAAATAATATTTTCTGAAAGATACCAAAATTTCACCATAAGATAACATCAATGTTATTATTTAAAATATGAAGTTTTTTTAAAATAAATTTTATAAAAGTGGTAAAAATTGATATTAAATTATATGCACAAAGCGCAACTAAACTGCCTTTTAAGAAAAAATATAGTTTTTCAAAAAACATTTCTTTTTCATTCAAATGGTTATTATTTTATTTATAATTAATAGATAATCATTTAATTTATTTTATACATGTTTATAATTTACATAATTTATTTATTCCTATTCATACCCTCTAACTTAACAACTAGGTTATAATGGTCATGTTTAAATAATAATATTTTAATACAGTATTGTGTTTCATTTAAACCCGGTGTTGTGTGCATCACAATATATCGAAGAGATATAATTTAAAAATGAATTTATCTTAAAGTATAAGTTTGTTACATTCTATTCTAATATTGGTGTTGTGTTTCAAATATGTTATCGAACATGATGTTTCTATTTTAAAATCTCAGGGTATTGCATTTTACTCCCTTAAATAAATTGTGTACTCATAATTTAACCTTTATCTCAGTAATCAAGGGTTTAACATTTAAAAATACCTTTTTTGGAAACCCACATTATAAAAAGGGTTAAGAAATATTTCTATTGATAAGATAGAAAGGTATGTATGAATTCCATCCATAATAATACATTATTAGGTTTCCATATATTAGAACATTGGTGAGAAATGAAAACATAGACATGGAAGAGAATATTGACTCCCAAGTATTAATAAATAATGATAGAGGTCATTGATCATAAGAAAGTGAATTATTAATAAAAATTTAAGGGCCTAAAAACCATAAATTTGTGATGAGTTAAAATACCATTTGTTCCATCAAAAATGAAGGTACTAGGAAAACATTTTTGTTTCAATATAATTTCCCTAGAGTTGAGGGATCCATTTACCATCTAGACTAATAACATAAGGAAATATAATTACTTGAAAATTATAATTTCATCCATTAATTTTTTCCACAAAAATATCATATTTTCTCCAATATATGAGAATTTAAGAGGTATTTTCATGCTTGAATCACTAAAATAAACTTCTAACAGATCATGTAATCTCCAAAATAAAAATAATATTTTCATCTTGTCTTTACTAAAACCAAAATGGTTAGCACAAGTATTATAATATAATTCATTAATATATAATACCTCAATAGTAACTCCCAAATTTTAACTTAATCCATTCTATAAGTGGAATGGAATCTAACATGATGGTATCCATTTGATATACTTCTCTAGGTGCTTCTTCCCACCTTCTTGACATATAGGAAGCTGAATCTTATTTCCACTATGTTAATTACCACATGAACTTTCATAAAATTCCATCCTCCTCTTATTTTACTAGTTAGGAATCTCAATAAAGTTCAAATTGTTAATATGATTCCTCCTAGTTCTAACCATTGACTAAAACCACAAATAATAGTATAAGAAATAATAATTATAGTGGGAAATCATATAATCATGAAAGATAATTTATAGTGGGAAACCACATAATCAAGATTAAAACACCTTTTTTGAGATATTACCCCTAGGTACATATGTTCTAGAACCATTTCCACTTGTGGTATCCATATAGGGATGTAATATCTTAGAAACCACTCACTTAAAACTTCACCAAAATTCCAAGATATTTTTCTATACATAGACTTATCCTTATACTTATACTCATACTTATGCCTAGGGTTCTCAATAATTTTTTCTCATCCTATTTTCCAATGGTTAACTAAACCTTGGAACTTATTCAAACTATGGTGACCCAATCCTTTTACTCATATTATTACATGATTTTTAAAATAAACATCCAACAAGTATAATCCCAAGAATCATAAGGCCTAGTTTCTTTAGAATACTAGGATCATGATACATCAAAGGAAACTAAAACATGTAATCATTATTTTTTCCTTCCTTAGTGAGCTCATAAATATATTTGAGCTCCAAAAATTGTATAGGATAACTTTGGAATACATAAAATAAAGGGGTGAGCTAGAAATCCCAATAAGGGAATAAATATGATAAGTAAACATAACATTTGAGTCAAAGGTATATCATTATATCATAAAAGAGAATTATCATGAGTAATAACATAAATAAAAACATAAATAACATTGTATCTTAATATCATAGTAGTATAGGAAATCTGGCAGTAATATATAACATGACATAAGCATGAGTCAAGACTAACTACCTAGACAATATCACATCGCAGACAAAGTCCTGTAATGTATTAGGTTTACTCCCTAATCCCATACAAGATGTATCATGAGACTAAAGTTTTACCCAATGAATTAGAGTTCTATATGGGTTCACCCATCATAAAATGTTCATGATATATGTATTATGCTTAAGGGAAATCAATCATAAGGAATAACATAAGAATTACCCATGAAAAGAAATTGGATTTCATAATCTTTCTTGATATCATAATCAAAGGAATTTTCATAATGAAAGAATTTGAGAAATGATCATAAGGCATGTATTACCCCATCAAGGAAGGTAGAATGAACTAGTTATATATGTGAGAGACATGTATAAATAATTTATAAGCAATCCATAACATCAAATGTTTTTGTCATTGATGAAAATACTTTCAAAAGATATTAAAAACATTCTTGAATAAAATAACTTTTCACATTGAGTAACATCAAAGGATATCATCTTAAATGGAAAATGATTTTGAAAATATGACATTGAAAATTTCTTGAGGAAAATATCCTTTCCATTTTAAAAATAATTATTTAAAATATATAACTTTATCAAACATTAATGAAAAAATTATTATTTTTTAAATAACCTTTTAAAATAAAATGGGAATCTTTAAAACATTGAGTGGTCATGACTATGGAATAATTATATTCATACTAAATATATTAAAAAACAAATATTACTTTCATGTTTTTGTAGGAAAAGTCAAAAGGTACCTTGTTCTGAAAAAAACAAGAAGATTCCTCATAAAACAATTTATAAAAATCCAATTAAGGGTAAAAATGACTTTAAACAATCATAGTAAAACTTTTTTAAAACTTTTTTAGAAAACATGAATTTATAAGAAAAATAATTCTCGACTGAAGAGAGAAATGAAGTTTTATTTTATTAAAATAATTTTCTCAATAATTTTAAGTGTCAAAGAGAGGAAAAAGGTACTATTAATTTAAAAATTCATGAATAAAAAGAGGATAATAAAATTAAAGGGGTTTATTTTTAATGTCCTAGGTTCCACACACTGGTACCCTGAGCTAGTCAGTCATATAACCTCAAGTGTGCCTCTTCATACAATAGAGGTTTCTAACTAGTAGCGAGGGTCCGGTAAGTAAATAATGGGGAGACTATACCCTCTTTTATCATAGTAATACACCAGTGGAAATAAATAAATAATATCATAGGCATATATAACCATAAACAGTACCAATATCACAAGAAAATAAAAGTAAGAGATACAATATCCAAATAAAGCAGAAAACATTCCATGCTAATGTAAGTGTCAAGTGTCTAAAATGAAAACTAAAATAAAGATACCAATGAATCACAAGTGGGTCCAAAACCATGTTTGCTTCCCTCATCCAAGCTCCTTCCCTAAATCAGTGATCTAATATAGTTCATTTTCCTTTAACCTATCCTACATCAATAAAGTCTATTCAAGTACCGATTAGGTAGCCTGAGTAGGGAGTTAGTACAACTCATTAGACCACCACCAATGGTGTCTAAAACAAATTCAGTCAATAACAATGTATGAATTTGTATAAAGAAATAAGTACAATGCATAAATAAACAGTTATCACATTGTTAAATATTATTTATTTAACCACATAAACTCCTCAAATTTCCATAAACACCCATACCTCAATGCATGCTTCGACTCATACCGGAGCCCAAAGGATGTTTGAGGGATATCATGTCTCAGAATGCCATTATTACTATTATTTAATTTACACTTTAGAATCACTATTTTCTTATTCTTTAATTCATACTTGAATGCCCATGTTATCATTCACACTTAACACATTAGAATGACCATGTTCCCATTCTTTAATTCATACTTGAATAACCATGTTACCATTCATAAACACACATTAGACAAACCATGTTCCCATTCTCTAATTTAAACTTGGGTGACCATGTTACCATTCATAAGCACATAATTAATTCAACAATTAATTATCCACATAAATTCATTACTAATTTTAAAATTAGTTAAACACAAAAATCTCATTAGTTAATTCAATAGTTAACTAATCATACATAAAAACATTAATTAATTCAATAATTAATTAATAACATCTATCTCATTACTAATTCAGCAATTGGTTTATCACATGATTACCCTTAATTAATTCACCAATTAATTAATTCATAAACCCTATTAATTAATTCAACAATTAATTGATCATACTCACAACTTCATTATCTCATAATTAATCTACCATTAATTATCTTAACTCATGATATAAATATCTCATAATTAATCTGCCGTTAATTTTTTAGAATCATATATCTTAATATCTCATAATTAATTAATCAATTAATTATCTCAAACCAATTATCTCAATATCTCGTAATTATTCCCCCAATTAATTATCTAAATCACAAATCCCTAAATCTCATAATTAATCCACAAATTAATCATCTAAATGGGTAGCCCCTAAACCTCATAACTAATTCCCCAATTAATTATCTAAATGGGAATCCCCTAAACCTCATAATTAATTCCCTAATTAATTATCTAAATGGAAAACCCCTTAGTCTCATAATCAACTCCCTAGTTAGTTATATATTTCAACAATAATTCAATTAGTCAATTGGATATTATCTAAACCAAAAAACCCTAAATCTCATAATCAATCCTACAATTAATGGGTAGCCTCTAAACATAATAATTAATTCCCTAATTAATTATCTAAATGTGTATCCCATTAATCTCATGATTAACTCCCCAATTAATTATATATTTAAACACTTAATCTAATAAATAAATTGGCCACATTAACTAAATCAAATTAGGAATTAGAATTGCTAAATAATTCTATAAATCCTAAAACATGCATACATGTATCAAAATCACTACTATGAGAATTGAATATTATACCACCTACCTCAATTCTTTGAAGAATAATTGCCCAATGGAAATCCCTGAAAATTGAGTGGCACAACAACGTATATCTATATTTGTATCTCAAAACCCTAAATCAAGATTAAAGAAAATAAATATCTTGAAAATATAGATCTAGAACTAGAATAATAAATCTTGATATTAGAAAAAAGATATAGATCTGTCCAAAATATAGTGTATTATATCACTGATATAAAACAAAAGGAACAGGGGAAGAATAAGGGAATAATGGGAGAAGAATCCACTTATCGGGAGAGAAGTGACCTTTGATCTAGGCTTCAATTCATGAAGAATGGAGGTTGAGAGGGCATGAAATTTTTCCATAGAGCTCCCAAAATTTGAAATTATTCCAAGGGTCTAAGTGGGGTCAAAATAGATGAGTTACAGAGGTTTGATGAATTTTTGAAATTAAAATCTGGTGAAAATTTTGGGCGTCACATGGTTTTCTGAGATGGGGCACATGGTTTTCCCTAATGGTGCACCCTAACCATGAAAAAATTATAAATGGGGTGCAATGTTACTTCTAAGAGGTGCTCATGTTTTGGAAAAATTGTGCGCCAACCATGCACAGTCCCATATCCTCCCATTTTTTTCCAAATTTCACCCAAAAACTCATGAAACTAAAACCCAATTGAAAAGTATTTAATACAAGGAAAAAATAATACATGTAATCAAGCCTGAGTCTTCTCTAGAAAAGGTACATATCTTAAAATCTACCCACCTTATAATATCTCATCCTCAAGTTTCACTCCTAATATTCTTTAATATTCCAAGTCAAAAAGATCGGGACATTGATCCCACATATCTTCCTCCATTTCCCACATATCCTCCTACACATGCCCATGTTTCCACAATACACAAACTATCAGCATGGTCTTTCTCCATAACATTTTCTCAATACAATCCAGCACATGTATTGGATGCTCTTCAAGGGATGCATCTTCCTCTAGATCAACATAATTCACATGAGAAGGGTCGGGGTGATACTTCCAAATTTGTGATACATGGAAAAATCATGCATAGCAATGTATTTTTTTTTTGTAAGAGCTAATCGGGATGCCACCCGACCGATTCTCTCCATAGCCTCAAATAACCTAAAGAATCTAGGTGCCAAATTTCCCTATCTATGTATCCTTCGGTGACCCAATCTAGGTGAAACCTGAATGGATACATGAGCACCCTCTATAAACTCTAGGGTTCATCTATGTCTATCAGCATATGACTTCTGTCTAACATACACTTCCAAATTAGCTGCACCTATTCCAATGTCTCTTGTACAAGACCCGATCCCAAAAATTCTGATTCACCTTCCTCCATCCAACATAGCACTGATCTTCATGTCCTACCATAAAGATCCTTGTATGCTACCATCTGTATAGTTTCATAATAACTCTCATTATAGGAAAAATCCACAAAATCCAAGTGATTCTCCCAAGACACTCCAAAATAAAGAACATGTGCCCACAGCATATATTCAAGTACCTATATAGTATGCTTTTACTACTCATATATTTATGGGTTAAAATCCATACTCAATAATCATTATGTACTTAGAACCTTTTTCAATCCCTTATAGAAGCATGAAGTGAAGCGTGAGTTGCGATCTAAAACTATAGTTCATGTCACCCCGTGCAGACGTACTATATCCTGAACATATAAATCTCATAGATGCTCCGTTGAGAAAGTCTTACGTATAGGCATGAAATGTGCTAATTTCATCATTTGATCCACAATAACCTAAATATCACAATTCTTACTTGGTGTATTTGGGAGACCTACCACAAAGTCCATTGTCACATCATCCCACTTACATTCTAGAATGGGCAACAGCTACAGCAATACTCCAAGTTGTTAATGTTCTACCTTCACCTGCTAACAGGTGTAGCATCATGTCATAAACCCTATTATCTCTTTTTTCATGATCATCCATGAAAACTATCATTGTATTTCATGGTACATTTTGGTCTCCCTTGTATGTATTTCCCACTGTGAGGCATGAAATTCCTATATGAGTTCCTCTTGCATGATCGTAGGCACAACAACCCGATTTCTGACATATATGATCTCATCCTCATCTATGATTCAATCTGAAGGTGACTCCCCACCTTCAAGTCTTTCCCTAATGGTTAAACACTCTAGATCCTCATACTATATATCTCTAATCTGGATCAAAATCATAGACTCCACTAAAACTGATATGAGATTCATTTTCTTCTGATTCTCCTGAACCACCACATGAATCTCAGTAAGAAAGGTCATCATTTTCCACTCTGCACTAGACTCCTAAACTTCCTAAGCCTGTGTTTTTCTACTCAAAGAATCACCCACACTGTTTCCTTTCCAAGGCATATATGCTAGCTCAAAATCAAATGATTGTATATACTCAACCCATATCTGCTACCGAAGATTCAAATCTCGTTGTGAGAAGATATACCTTAAGATTTTGTGATAGGTAAACACCATAAACTTCTCACCCAATAGATAATGAAACCAACACTTTAAAGCATAAACTACTTTTTTCTTCTCAAGGTCATGTATAGGGTAGTTTTGTTCATGTGGCCTCAGATGTAACGACTCGAACTGTTATAAATGAAGTTTCCATTTGTGATTTAATTAAATGTAGTACTATGTAATATGATTATAGAAAACACATACACTTCCTTGGTTATATATTTGATTTTAAAATATTTTTAATAATATTATCATTTTTAATATATTCTTTAAACAACGATCATGTGATTAATATAAATATAGGGCTTTAACAAATCCAATTGACACAGACAAATGAAGTGATGGTCTCATCTAGTAATATTGTACGCTATAAAGTCCATTTATTGGAGCTTATGAGGGAGACAGAATCACTAGTATTTTCCCTTGACCAATCCCAAGATAATATACAATAACTTAATCATGAGAGGAAACATTTATGGTAAAATTTCAAGCTCATCAAGATCACATCCCCAACCATGTTTGTCGAACGCCCCCATGAAAGTCTCACCATCGTGCACCTTACTCTTAGGGAGTATGCTGATGTAATAAAGATATATTTATCAAGACCTTAATAATATGAATATTTATATTTTATATAATAATGAATTTTTTTTCATTTTTATTGTTACTTTATAAATGATTTTGATTTTGATTCAATTAAACACAAATTGTACTTTCGGGTAATATTCAAATTCAATTAAGGGATTTATTTTTATGAATTAATGGATTTTGGAAATAAATATTATTTTAATAAAATTTTATTATTAAGTTTTATTAATTATAAATGGCCATATAATTTTTATTAAGTGAAATGTACTTTTTATAAGGGTTTAGAAACTGTTATTGTTAAAAACCCAATATTTTTTTAATAAATGTCGAATATTATTTTAAAATTGAAAATTCACATATTTAGAAAAATATTTATATAAAATTAATATTATTTTTGGAATCATAATTTCTAAATTATTCAACTGTGAATTTTTCATAATTTTCCAAGACAATCGATTTTTTGGGTAAAAATTAAATACCATATAAATATACGATGTGTTTTATGATATCATAATGACCCAAAAATGATGTAATAAATACTATAATGGGTATACTATTACAAATATATGTTTTTCCCTTAAAATAATTTTAATTTAAGTTTACTTGATTAATTTTATTAAGCCTTTATGAATCCTCCAAAACATATAATGTATTTTATGATTTTAAATTCATTTCTTTAAAAATGTGATTCACCTCCACATAAGCAATGGTAATATTTTAATAATTATGTAACTTTTCAAAATAAAATAATTAAAGCCTCTACACTTTGGAAAAAACATGGGTAAAACCCATGTGAAGGTTTTTGGTTTGAAATATTTTATTTTATAGAGTCCAAAACCTAAATATTAAAGAAATCCCTCTCTTTTCCTATATAAACCCACCCAAGATCTCACTTATCTTCACTAAAAATCCCTTTATTAGGAATTTAACCTACCCTAATCTCTCTATAATCCTCCCAAGGTTCCCAAAATCTCTCAAGAATCCCCTTTCAAGCTTTTGGTGTCATACTCTTAAGGGAAGGGATCCTCTCTTTCTCACTTTTATTCAAAAATATCTTCTATGTTATACCATTTTATTTTCAATTATTAATGATGGGGTATGATTTATAGTCTCCCCATACTTACCTTATTATATATAAATGGTGATATATCCATTTATCTCTCATTAATCCCTCCTAATAACACTCGTTATCATGTCGAAATTTCATAAGGGTTATTTCCTTTCTCATTTTTATCAAAGTTTATTTATCTTGTTATGCCCTTTTATTTTCAATTAATAATGATGTGGTATGATTTATAACCTCCCCCATACTTAACTTATTATTTATAAATGATTATATACCCATTTCCCTCTCATTAATCCCTCCCATGTACACCTGTTACCATGCCAAAATTTCGTAAGCATCCTTTCCTTTCCCTTTTTCTTCAAGCTTATTTATTATCATATGCATTATTTATTTCTAATTATAAATGTGTGTACATGTACTTACATGTCCCTATTACTTTACACTTCATTTAAAAATTATTAGAGACCCATTTCTCACTCATCAACCCATTTTATGAACTTTGAAGTGGCGTTGTTATGCTGCGGAATTTTCAACGTGATTTTTCATACCAAACCAAATGTGTAGTGAATACCATACCCATTTAATATCAAAGGTGTTAACTTTTATACACATATACCTTTTTACTGGGTAATTTCATATATTTATTTCACACTCCTTGATCATGGAATAAATTTTTATGGTGAATAAATCCATGTTTTATGATCTATGTGGAACACTTAAGCATGAGAATAAAATGAAAATGATGGGTGCGCCCATAATTATATTGTACTCCAATGAATTGGGTAATGATTAGTATTGTGATATGTCATGTTGGGATAGGGGTGTACCTAATTCCTTTATGGTACTTTTTCCACCATGAAGTTTTTGTGGTTTATCCTTGAGCAATGTTTATGATGTAGTGTTTTAAATTGTTGCCACATTTCCCATGTTATGATTATCATGTTATATCATGTCATATTATTCATGTTCTTTTATGACTCATTGATATGTCTTGTTTAATATGTATTATTATCTTCATGTTATGAAATTTTTAATCCCTTACTAGAATTTATGGTTCACCCATTTCTTATATATTTTCCCCAGGTTATCCAATGCAATTTTAAGCTCAAGTATGTTAAAGAATTTTCAATAAAGATGTTGTAATTCGTGTTTAAAGTTGTAATGAAATGTACCTAATTCCAAAATATGTTATACTTATATATATTTCAAGTTTCATTAATTGTAATTTTATGTAATTAAATTGTGTATTAATGTGTAATAAAAATATGGGTTTTTATAGTTGGTATCAAAGGAAAAGTTTAGTTATTTTTGAGATTAGGATTAGAAAATGCTAGAAATATCCTTAGAGATAAGAATAAGTATACGAATACATATATAAAATTTTTGTGAGCATAGATTAAGTGTCTTATCAAGAAAATAAATGCCTATTTGGATACTAAAAATTGACATGGTTATGGAATAGATGTACCTAGAAGTAACAACTCCAACAAGGTGTTTCAGGCCTGACTCAGGGTAACCTGGTATAAGAAAATGAGCCTTACTATGCACCTGGTTTGACACTCCCAAGTGATATGCTTTGGTAATTAATAATATCATTATTAACCATTATTAAGGGATTAAAAAATGCATATAATAATATATGTTAGTAAATAGATCATGGATAACAAAGACTAAATCCTAAAAATCCATAAGTTAAGGAAATACATGTAAGTTATAAGTTATCCCTTTAATGTCATTAAATTCCCATTTATGTGTTTACAAGTTAAAGATACTTATACTTAATTTTCCTTTTATTCCACCCGATGGCTAAAAATAAGAGTAATTGGGTAAACAATCAATGTGAAGAGTAATGTGATGACTGCCCCAATGAGATTCCAAACCCTATAGGAGTAGGAATCGCACACTTTATGAAGATAATATCTAAATTGACTTGGGTTTTGAATAGAAACCTAGATTAGGAGGAGTTTTCAAACCCCCCCCCCCCAAAAAAAAGAGAAAAAGCTATAATCGAGAGCTTGATGTGACAAAAGCCTCCAAATTTTAATGGATCATATGATCCCTTAATTTCCAAACAAGGGATCAAATCCATTAAGAAGATATTATCCATCCTTAAATGCTCCAAACAAGAGAAGGTTATTTTGGATGTTTATCATATGGAGGGTGAATCTGATTAATGGTGGACATTGATCAAAAATATGAACCCTGAGGAAGAGATCGAAGTAATAGTGTGGATGGATTTCCAAAAAAAATCGATAAATATTTTCCCCAAACCCTCCAACTTAAAATGGAAAGGAATTTACTTGACCTCAAGAAAAAAGATGATGAATCTATCATGGTGTACAAGGAAAACTTCACAATTATTGCATGATACACCTACATCTTTGTTGTTACACTCGAATTCATGGTTGAAATCTTCTTTGGTGAGTTAAAACCAAGCCAACGGAAATCCCTGGAAATCTGTGACTTTGATAGCTATGAGGAAATTGTCTTATATTCACTCAAAGTTGAAATGGATATTGGTGAATCTAAGGGGTATCATGGGTATAAGAATCGAAAAGTGGAGATCAATTATGACAGCCTGATAGAGAGAGATAATGGTGCCAAGAAATTACAACATCTCGCTTGTCAAATGTGCGGATAGAAGCACCCTAGAAATTTTCTAAAGGGGGTGAGGATAGGCGCAGGAAGGAAGGTCACCTAGCTAGTGATTATTAGCATGAGAAACCTGCTACTACAATAGAGTAAAGAAATGCTTTGGTCAACCCTCAGCATATTTTTCATTTCTACAACTACAAGGAACCAGTTCATTTTTCAAACCAATGCACTAAGCCAAGGGTTTTTGGAGACAACCAACAAACTCCAAGGGAACAAGGGTGGGATTTTTCCATCACTTCCACCGAAGTGAATCCTGAAAATGAAGTGGTGATAGGTATGCTAGTTATTCATTCAATAATAGAGAACATACTTTTTTATTATAGTTCTACACATTCCTTCATATCATGAAAGTTTAGTAGAACTATTAAAATGCCACCAAAAATATTGGAAGTAGAGATTTCGGTGAAAATAGAAAATGGGTAAATTATTAAATCCTAAGTATATAACTCCTCCCCTATCAAAGTTTGTGGGATGAATTTCCCATCAAACCTTATCATACTCCCTTTGGTGGAATTTGATGCAATTATGAGCATGGATTGTCTTTCTCTATATAGATCCAAAATAAACTTATGTGAGAAGGAAATTACTCTCTGTTCCTCAGATTATATACAAATTCAAGGAGAATGATGAATCTTATTTAGCACCATCATCTCAAGAATGGATATTATTTCCATATGAGCAAGTGTATCTAGCTCAAATGATTGATTCTAAGGAAAGAATTTCCCTTGAAGACATTCCCATTGTGAGGGACTATGTTGATGTGTTTCCTAAGGAATTATCTGGTCTTCCTCCTAGCCAAGATGATGAATTTTCGATCGATTTTATACCTTGGGTTTTACCATTATCCAAGACTCCATATAGAATGGTTTTTTTAGAACTTGAGGAGATAAAGAAACAACTACAAGAGAATCCAGATAAAGGTTTCATATTCCCAAGTGCTTCACCATGGGGCGTACCAGTCCTCATCATTAAAAAGAAGCATGGGTGAATGTGCCTTTGCATTAATTATTGTGAACTCAACAAGATCATGATAAAGAACTAGTATCCCCTGCCTCAGATTGATGACTTTTTCAACCATCTACGTGGAGAATAATAATTTCTAAGGTGGATCTATAGTAGGGATATTACCAAGTTAGGGTGAGGAAGGAAGATATCCCCAAGACTACTTTTCATATAAGGTACGAGCACTTTGAATTCATAGTAATTCCTTTCAGACTCACTAATTATCCAGTAATATTCATGGAATTGATGAATATATTCTTTAAATATTACCTCAAAAAAATTGGTAGTATTTATAGATAATATTCTAATATACTCCAAAAGTAAATAGGATCATAAGGATCATTTGAATACTATGCCAAAGACCTTGTGAAAGGAAAATCTTTATGCCAAGTATAGCAAATGTGAGTTCTGGTTAAAGGAAATTTCTTTCTTGAGTCATATCATCACAAGAAATGGGATATGTATAGACCTTTAAAAGATAAAAGAAATTGAAGAAATGTTGAGGACAACATATTTGATAGATATTCATAGTTTCCTTGGGTTAACTGGGTATTATCATCAATTTTTGATAAATTTCTCACGATTGTAAAACCCTCTTACCAAGATAACCCGAAAGGGAGTAAAGTTTTCTTGGAAAAATGAATGTAAAGAAAGATTAAAGGAGTTGGAAAGAAGGCTTATCACTGCACATGTGCTCACAATACCCACAAGTGGAGAGGTTTTTGTGGTATTCAGTGATGCTTCAAAGAAGGTTTTGGACTACGTGTTGATGAAAAATGAACAAGTCATTGCCTATGCTTAAAGGTAGTTGAAATTTCATGAACAGAACTACCCAACACATGATCTGGAGTTGGGTGTAGTGATTTTTGATTTAAAAATTTGGTGGAATTATCTATTTGGGGATAAATGAGAAATATATACAGATCACAAAATCCTCAAGTATATATTCACAAAAAAGAGATGAATATGTGCCAACGAAGATGGTTATAGCTAATCAAAGACTATGAATTCTCTATCCACTACCATCCTGGGAAAGTGAATAAAGTGGAAGATGTTATAAGCCTAAATGATTCGGTAATTCTGTCATTGATGAGAATTTAAAGGGATCCTATATTCTTATATTTGGAAAGTATGGAAATGGGAATCATAAAGTAAGGAACATCATCAATCCTTTCTCAAATTATTGCTCAACCATCTCTTATGGAGAGGTTAAATGATGCTCAAAGAGTTGATGTGGGGATTTAGAAGAATGTGTAAGCTATAAGGAAAGGTAAATCATCATATTTCAATGTTAATGATGAAGGTGTTGTGATATTTGGGTTAAGACTATGTTTACCATTAAATCCTGAGTTAAAGAAGGATTTGTTGGATGGTGCACATAGATCAACCTTCTCCATCCACCCAGGAAGCACAAAGATGTATTGAGATCTTCAAGATCACTATTGTTGGGGAAACATGAAGAAGGATATCACAAAATATACATCGATATGTCTTGTATGATAGCAAGTGAAAGCAGGAAGGAAAAAATCTAAGGGGATGATGCAACCATTACCCATACCAACATGGAAATTAGAAAACATCACCATGGACTTTGCCATTGATCTTCCAAATACATCAAGAGAGAATAATGATATATGGGTTGTGGTAGATCATCTTACAAATAATAAAAACTTCATTATGATACAAGTGTAATTCTCACTGGATCTACTTGAACGAATATACATCAAGGAAGCGGTCAGGATGCACGGAGTACCACTATCGATTGTATACGATCGAGATCCAAGATTCACCTCTAAGTTCTGGAAGAGTCTCTAGCATAGTCAGAATAATGAGTTGAAATTCATCATGTATTATCACCCTCAAAATGATGTCTAATATGAGAATACTATCCAGACACTTGAGAATATGTTGAGAGTAGGCTCAATGGGAATCAAGGGAGTATGGGATCAACATCTTCCTCTGGTCAAGTTCCCTTACAATAATAGTTTCCACTCGGGCATCCAAATGGATACCTATAAATCCCTTTATGGGAAGAGTTATAGGAAACCTGCAGGCTGGGATGAATTTGGGGGATGAAAACTACTAGTTCCTGAAATGGTTGAGTAAATGGTAGAAAAGGTTAAGACCATTCAGCAGCACGTCAAGGCTTCTCAGGGTCGATAAAAGAGCTATACTGACAATAATCAATGAGTCCTATAGTTTTATGTTGGAGACATGGTATTACTCCAAATATCTCCATGTAATAAAGTGATGAGATTTGGGAAGAAGTGAAAGCTTAGTCCAAGATACATCGTCCTCTTTGAGATCCTTGATCGCATCGGAGTGATGGTCAATTGACTTGCACTCCCACCTAACCTATCTCAATTTCATGATGTATTACATGTATCACTCTTGATAAAGTACATACCTAACCCCTCACATGTACTCAATATAGAGGTGGTACCATTGGATATTGAACTTTCCTATAAGGAGTATCCAGTGAAGATCTTAGATCATAGAGACAAAGTTCTACGAAATAAGACAATACACCTTTTCAAAGTGTTGTGGAGAAACCACAAGTTTGAAGAAGCAATGTGGGAACTAGAGGAAGTGATGAGATAGAATTACCCTCATATGTTTAAATGGGGGTAAAATGAAAATTTTGAGGGTGAAATTTCTCAAGGGGGGAGATTGTAACGACCTGAATTATTATAAATGAAGTTTCCCTTTGTGATTTAATAAATATATTATTATATAATATGGTTATAGAAAAAACATGCACTTCCTTGGTTATATATTTGGTTTTAAAATACCATTAATAATATTATTATTGTTAATATATCCATTAAATAGCTATCACATAATTAATATAAATATAGGGCTTTAACAAATCTAATTGACACAGATAAAGGAAGTGATGGCCTCATCTAGTAGGATTATACCCTATGAAACCCATTTATCAGAGCTTCTGAGGGAGATATAATCATTGGGATTTTACCTTGATCAATTCAAATATAATATCTAACAACATAAGCATGAGATAACCTATTTATGGGAGAAGTTCAATCTCATCGAGATCAAGGCCCAAACCATGTTTGTTGAACGCCCCTATGAAAGTATCACTATCGTGCACCTTACTCTTAGGGTGTTCACCAGTGTAATAAAGGGATATGTATCAAGACCTTAATAATATGAATATATATATTGTATATAATAATTAATTTTTTTCATTTTTATTGTTACTTTATAAATGATTTTGATTTTGATTCAATTAAAAACAAAATGTATTTTCAGGTAATATTAAAATTCAATTAAAGGATTTATTTTGATGAAAAAATGGATTTTAAAAATAAATGGTATTTTAATAAAATTTTATTATTAAATAATTTTTATTAATTATAAATGATCATATAATTTTTATGAAGTTAAATGTACTTTTTATAAGGGTTCAAAAACTGATATTTTTAAAACCCAACATTTTTCTAATAAATATCGAATATTATTTTAAAAGTGAAGATTAACATATTTAGAAAATTATTTATATAAAATTAATATTATTTTTTGAATAATAACATCAAAATTATCCAATGGTAAATTTTTCATAATTTTTCGAGACAGTCAAATTTTCGGGTAAAAATTAAATACCATATAAATATATTGTGTGTTTTATGACATCAAAATGACACAAAATGATGTAATAAATACTATAATGGGTATAATTTTACAAATATATGTTTTCCCCTTAAAATAATGTGAATTTAATTTTATTTTATTAATTTTATTAAACCTTTATGAATCCTACAAAACATATAATGTATTTTATGATTTTAAATTCATTTCTTTAAAAAAGTGACTCACCCTCACATAAGAAATGTTAATATTTTAATAATTTCGGACCATTTCATAAGAAAATAATTAAAACTTCTCCAATTTTGAAAAACCCATGGTAAAAAATTATGTGAAGGTTTTTGGTTTGAAATATTTTATTTTGTAGAGTCCAAAACCTAAATATTAAAGAAATACCTTTATTTTCTAATATAAAACCACCAAATATCTCACTTCTATTCACTAAAAATAATTTTATCATGACATTAATCTTCCCTCCAATCTCTAGAATACTCCAAAGGTTCCCCCAATCTCTCAAGAATCCCCTTTCAAGCTTTTAGTGTCATACTCTTAAGGTAAGGGATCCTCTCTTTCTCGCTTTTATTCAAGAATCTCTTCTATGTTATGACCTTTTATTTTCAATTACTAATGATGGTGTATAATTTATCACCTCCCCCATACTGAACTTATTATTTCTAAATGACGATATATCCCTTTCTCTCTCATTAATCCCTCCTAATAACACATGTTACCATGCCGAAATTTCTTAAGGGTTCTTTCCTTTCTCATTTTTATCAAAGTTTATTTATCTTGTTATACCCTTTTATTTTCAATTACTAATGATGGGGTATAATTTTTAACCTCCCCCATACTACCCTTATTATTTATAAATTATTAGATACCCCTTTTCTCTCATTAATCCCTCCCATGTACACCTGTTACCATACTGAAATTTTATAAGCATCATTTCCTTTCCCTTTTTATTAAAGATTATTTATTATCATATGCCTTATTTTTTCTAATTATTAATGTGTGTACATGTCATTACAGGTACCTATTACTTTCCACTTCATTTAAAAATTATTATATATCCATTTAGCTCTCATCAACCCATTTTATAAACTTTTAAGTGCTGTTGTTATGCTACAGAATTTTTACCGTGATTTTCCTTGCCAAACCAAATGTGTAGTGAATACCATACCCATTTCTTATCAAATCCCATCTCGCGCACCTAGGATTTCCCTTATTGGGATTTATGGATCACCAATTTCTTATATATTTTCCCCAGGTTATCCAATGCAGTTTTAAGCTCAAGCATGTTAAAGAATTTTTCAATAAAGATGTTGTAATTCATGTTTAAAGTTGTAATGCATTGTACCTAATTCCCCAATACACTATAATTATCAATCTTTTGGGTTGTATTAAGTGTAATTTTATGTAATTAAATCATATATTAATGTGTAATAAAAATAATGGTTGTTATATCAGCTATTGAGACCCATACGCCACGACTCGATCCCCTTGCATCAGCACAGCCCTAAGTTTGATCCCAAAAGCATCATAATACACCATATAATCCTCACCTAGATCTGGTAATATCAATATCGGTGTTGATGTAAAGCACTTCTTCAACTCCTATAAGGCCTTATCACATCATTTTTACCAATAAAACTTTATCCCCTTATTGGTCAAGCTCAAAAGCGATGCTACCAATTGGGAAAATTCCCAGATGAAACTTTGATAATATACTAGTAACCCCAGAAAGATACATATGTCGAATACGTTCTTGGAATGCTCCCAAGAAACCACTACCTAAATTTTCTCTGGGTCCACTAACACACATTCTCCCAAGATGATGTGTCCCAATAAATGTACCTAATCAATCCAAAACTGGCACTTAGATATCTTAGTGTATATATGATGCTTTCTCAGTGTAATCTAGGAGATGTCAAGATATTGTGCATGATTTTACTGAGTCTTGGAGTACACCAAGATGTCATCCATGAACACCACCACAAATTGATCCAGGTACAGATGGAATATTCTATTTATCAAGTCCATAAAAATTTTCAGTGCATTTGTTAACCCAAATGGCATTAGGAAGAATTCATATAGTCCATACCTTCTTTTGAAAGAATTCCTTGGTATATTAGAAGTCTGAACTCTCAGATTATGATACCCCAACCTCAAGTCGATCTTTTAGAACACACAAGTTCCTCTCAATTGGTCAAATAGATCATCGATACGTGGAAGAGGATATTTATTCTTTACAATCATTCGGTTCAAATTCCAATAATCAACACACAAGCATAGAGTTCCATTAGTCTTCTTTTCAAATAACACTAGAGAACCCCAAGGCGACATACTCGATCAGATAAATACTTTATCCTCCAATTCATCCAACTAAGTCTTGATCTCTTTAAGCTCTATCATTTTCATTCTGTATGGTGGAATATAAACAGGATCAGCCCCTGGAATGAGCTCAATGGTGAATTTTACATCTCTATTAGGTGAAAACCCTAAGAATTATTTAAGAAAAACATCCTGAAACTATTCCACCAATGGTGGAAATATATCATGCTTCACACCTCTGTTATCCAACAATAAACTAGCAACCTAGGTTGTGAGGTATTCTAATTGTTGAGTAATTGGAACTGATTGTCCTGTCTGGATATCTCACTCTCCATGATGAATGTAATTGTCATATATATGAGATTTAAATGCCACACTCTTTTGGTAACAATCAATGTGGGCTCGGTATGAAACTAGCCAGTCCATGCCTATAATTAGGTCAAATCCTAACATATCAAGAATATAGAGATCCCAAAGAAAATGGTGCTCCACAATCTAGAGAGAACATCCTCTGCACAAACAGATGTCTCTAGACCATACTCTCAATGGTGTATCTATCACCATAACCCCACTTCCCACTACCCTGGCTAAAGTTCTCATAATGGCACTTCCTTCGCTTAGAATTAGAACCTTATGATCATCCAATAGTAACTATATTCCCAATAATAGAATCCTCCTTCATGTTTCCCTTATCTATAAGATCCTTATCCACTATATCAGTAGACTTATTTAACTAAAATAGGTTAAATTTGGACTTAATCTCTCACTTAAGTCCATCCTAAAAATTTCTCATTGTGGTTGTCTTATCTCCTTCCAATGTTGTAGAAAAGCACTGTTGTTTTTTAAATCATCTAGCATGATACATCATGAACATTATCCCTAAGTCAGACACATGAACTCCACGTCTCTCTCTTACCTTAGTGTCTCTAGATAGAGGTGCTCTATGCACCTCTCCAATAAGTCCTTCCATAACATTTCATCGATCTTTCTAGTCCGCACATGAATGTCTAATTGGCGCTTCTCTAATACTCATAGGATATAAGTATCCAAATTAACCCTCATCTCAGTAGGAGTCCCAAAATGGTCAAGTATCATATTGATGGACTCAACCTAGAACTCATATCCCTCAGTTCCACCCTCTAGTAAAATTAGGATGGTACTGTATCTGAAACTCCCTCATCAAGTCAAACAGGATCTTCTTAACCCACCATGGGCCTCTTTACATAAATTTCATGAAGTGGGAAAATTTCTCTTGGAACTATTCCTCTACTTTCTCACCCATCACTATCGATTCATCAGGTTTCATTGCTGGCAAATCATCTCCATCCATCTCCACTTATCTTCCTCTCAGCAAGCGTCATCATAGAGGCATATCTATAAAAATCCAAACACACATCTTTGGACTCATAAAAAACTTTAACACATTTATGTGAGAGTAAAATAATAACAAATCATAACAAGTATTTTCCTTACATCTCACCATGCGGTCAAAACTGAGGTGCTAACACCACCCTTAACCATCCTTCATCCAGGTCTTGGTTATCAAAGGGTATTCTCATTCTCATTATTTACATTCCATTAGAAACCCATTTATTCAAAAAAACATCATTTTACCATTTTCAATTCTCATTAGACACCATTTTTCAGTTCAATTTTACATGGAAAAATAGTCAAAGTTCAACAACTTACCCAAAACCTGTTTTCTCGTGCATTCCTAAAATGATGCATGTCACAAAATAATCATGAGTTCCTAGAATTATGCATGAATAAACAACTCTCTTTTCATTCCGGGCCATGAGTTTATTCTTAGAAAATATCAAAAATAATTTCCACATCATAAAACAAGTGTGTCATCCAAGGTGAAATAATATTCAACTGTAAAAACAAACAGTAATAACAACAATCCCACCCTGAGTACTTGGGTTTTCCCCCATACATGGGTTTTCAACTCCCATGCACGAGATCATGTACAAGCCCCGACTCTTCCTAGTTTACTATCTACCTTTCCCAAACAGTAAGACAAAATAAAAAGAAAATAAAACCCCTCTGATACCACTTTATAATTTATCGACCCGGGTGTCACACTCCAGTGTCCCAAGCTGGTCGGTCACATGACCTCAAGCGTGCCTCCCCATACACAATAGGATTCTGACTAGCAATGAGGGTATGATAAGTCAATCATGGGGAGACTATACCCTCTTTTATCAAATTAATACACCATTGGAAATAAAGAAAAAATAACAGAAGCATATATAACCACAAACATTACCAATATCTCAACATAATAAAATTAGGAAATAAAATATCCAACTAAATCATAAAACGTGTCATGCTAATGTAAGTGTCAAGTGTCTAAAATACAAACTAAAAATAAAGACATCGATGACTCCCAAGAGAGTCCCAAACCACATCCATTTCCCTCATCCAATATCCATCCCCAAATCAGTGATATAACATAGATCCTTTTCCCATAACTTGTCTTGCATCAATAAAGTTGATTTGGGTACCGATTAGGCATCCCAAGTAGGGTGTGAGTACAACTCATTGAGTCACCACCAATGGTGTCTAAAAAAAATTCAGTCAATAACAGTGTATGTAGTTGTGTAAATAAATAAGGAAAATGCATAAATAAATAGTTGTCACATTATTAAATATTCTTTATTTAACCACATAAACTCCTCAAGTTTCTATAGACACCCATACCTCAATACCTTCTTTGTCTCATGCCGGAGCCCAAAGGATGTATGAGGGATATCATGTCTTGGAATTCCATTATTACCATTCTTTAATTTACACTTTAGAATAACCATATTACCATTATTTAATTCATACTTGAATTCCCATGTTACCATTCATACTTAACACATTAGAATTAATATGTTCCCATTCTTTAATTCAAACTTGAATAACCATGTTACCATTAATAAACACACATTAGAATGACCATGTTCCCATTATCTAATTCACACTTGAATGACCATGTTACCATTCATAAGAACATAATTAATTCAAAAATTAATTATCTGCATCAATCCATTACTAATTCGACAATTAGTTAAACACAACAATATCATTAGCTAATTCAACTGTTAACTAATCATACATAATAACATTAATTAATTAAAAAATTAATTAATAATATATATATCATTACTAATTAAAAAATTAGTTTATCACATGATTACCCTTAATTTATTCACTAATTAATTAAGTCATCATACCCATTAATTAATTCATCAATTAATTGATTATACTCACAACTTCAATATCTCACAATTAATCTACCATTAATTATCTCAACTCATTACATCAATATCTCATAATTAATCTACCATTAATTATTTCAAATCATATATCATGATATCTCATAATTAATTCATAAATTAATTATCTCAAACCAATTATCTCAATATCTCATAATTAATCCCATGATTAATTATCTAAATCAAACATCCCTAAATCTCATAATTAACCCTCCAATTAATTATCCAAATGGGAAGTCCCTAAACCTCATAATTAATTCCCAAATTAATTATCTAAATGGGAATCCCCTAAACCACATAATTAATTACCCAATTAATTATCTAAATGGACATCCCCTTAGTCTCATAATCAACTCCCCAATTAGTCATATATTTCAACAATAATCCAATTAATCAGTTGGCCATTATCTAAACCAAAAATACCTAAATCTCATAATTAATCCTCCAATTACTGGTAAGCCCCTAAAACTCATAATTAATTCTCTAATTAATTATATAAATGGGTAGGCCCTTAATCTCATGATTAACTCCTCAATTAGTCATATATTTCAACAATTAATCCAATAAATCAATTCGCCACATTAATTAAATCAATTTAGTAATTATAATTGATAAAGAATGATAGAAATACTAAAACATGAATACATGTATAAAAATCATGACTATTGGAATTGAATATTAGAACACCTACCTTAATTCATCAAAGAATAATCACCCAATGGAAATCCCCAAAAATTGAGTGGCACAACGATGTAGATCTAGATCCATTTCTCAAAACCCTAAATCAAGATTAAAGAAAATAAAGATCTTGAAAAGATATATCTATACTAGAATCATAGATCTATATCTCTCCAAAAAGAAATATATCTATCCAAAATATAGTATATTACATCACTAAAAGAAAACTGAAGGAACGGGGGAAGAATGAGGGAAGAATGGGAGAAGAATCCACTTACTGAGAGAGAGGTGGAATTAGATCCAGGATTCAATTTGTAAAGAACATAATTTGAGAGGGCCTAAAATTCATCTGGATAGCTCCCAAAACCTGAAATTCCTCCAAGGTTCTAAGTGGGTTCAAAATAGATGAGTTACGGGGGTTCGGGGAATCTTTAAAATTAAAATCGGGTGAAAATTTTGTGCCGCACACAGTTTTCTTTGATGGTGTGCACAGTTTTCTCTAACCAATCCCTAGTTAAAAATGGGGCACATGGTTACTCATAAGAGGGGTTCATGGATTGGGAAAACTATTCATCAACCATGTACAGTATCATGTCCTCCCATTTTTTCCCAAATTTCACCCAAACACTCCCCAAACTAAAACCCAATTAAAAATTAATTAATGCAAAAAAAATACATGTAATAAAGCCTAAGTATTCTCTATAAAATGCTAAGATCTTAAATTATTATACAATGATCAAATAATTTCCTTCAGTTCAAATTCAAGCATAAGTAATCCTAATTAAAATGAGATTAAAACATAAACCCTCACCGCTTTGGTGGCATTTGAATCAAAAATTACCATGAATGAAGTAGAAAATTTTTAACTTAAAATATCATGATGTAGGAAGGATTAATGATATAGTATGTAATGGGGTATTATATACACCATTCAAAATAAATTAGGTGCATAAAAGAATATGTTTAACAAAGAAGGAAGTCTTGGTCAAAACCCTTAAAAGGTTTGTATCATTGAGGTCATGGTTAATAAATGTGGTGATTATGTGTAACAAACTTATTTGCACAAAAATAAAAGTGTAAATACAACATAAATCTGTCAAAATTAATTTCACACCTAATATTTGTATAATATAGTAAACAAAGAAGATGTATAACCCAATGAATGAAAATTGAGATAAGAAACCCCTTACCTCACGCTTCTCTTTATTTGAACACTATTTAACCTCCTTTATATTGGTTTTAAACATGTTATTAACTTATAACAGGATCATATTGTTATTTATAATGTAATATATTATCTTTTTATAACATATTATTATACATTCATTAATAATTTTTCATTTTCACTATTATTTCATATTTAATTTCTATGTTTTTTCCTGCATGTTTCATCATGAAAGTTATAGATTTTGGACATAGGTTATAGTTCCATAATATCTAGAATTATATTCATGTTATAAATATCATTTTTTTCATTATATTCATCTTTATAATAATTATTTAATCTTTAACATGGATAATGAGTCACATTGTTTCATGGAGACGGTAGGTCATATGTACGCACGAGTGACGTTATCATGTCCTTAATGGGTGAAAGGGTAAGGAATTGGATAGTATATTAATTTTATAGAATAAATATAATTTCATATATATCACATATATTAATTATATTTATACTATATTTCCTTCCATGTAAATTTTTAGTGAAAAATGAATCGCATCGCTTCGCGAGGTGGTAGTCTGTCGTACACACAAACAACGTTATCATTTATTCAATTTATGGTAAGTTAAGAATTTATATGATGTGTTTATTTTATATAACTATTAATATGTAATTAATATCATATATAAATATAAAATTAATCCTTATTACTTTTCATGTAAATTGTAAGTGAAAAATGAATCACATCGCTTCACAAGGCAGTAGTTCGCCGTACACACGAGCGGCGTTATCATATTCTTTGCGGAATGGAAATTAAGAAGGTTTCTATGATATTATAATTAAAAAAACTATAATTATATCATAAATATAATATATATAAATTATATTTATCATTATAACTATCCTTGAGAAGCGATGATGGAAAAATAATTACGTCAGTTCGTGAGACAGTAGTCTATCGTACACAGGATCAACGGTTTTGTTTCCCATTTAAGGGATGAGGGGATGTTTCTAGGTAATACCATTAAAATAAAAACATATAATTATATTTAAGATAATTATTTTATTATATAATCATGGTTTAATAAAAACAATTATGAGTTTTAGGAATAAATAAAATAAAATTCTTGGTTAAGGATGCTACCTCTTCTTCAGACAACTTCTTTTGATTTTCACCAAAATCCTTTCTAGGTTGTATTTATGACCAAACCAAGAATTCTAGAAAAAGTTAATGGAATTGGGTAAGTTATTTTGTTAGGTATTTTCCAAAATAAATGGTTTTGTAATTTTTTAAAGGATAGGATAGGGGGTTCCCATTTATAAGTGGGTGAGAGGACACACTTGGAATTATTTAAAAGAAAGAATTCCAACCATGTTTTTATCATGGAAAAAGGATCCAAAATGGAATATTTTCAAAAATTAGAAGATATAAGGTCTAAATATGACTAAAAATATGAATTATACATTTTTTTGTTAATTTTAAACCCTTTTCATTTTATTTTAACCCCTCAGTAAACCTGTTTTTATCTTAACCGTGGAAAATAATTTGTAATGGTTTTCACAATTCATTATGGTTAAAAATTGATATGAAATTATTATATAATATAAATTATTATGATTTTAAATATAGAATAAAATTTTTCAAATTCAAATCACATAAGTGGAATAATTTAATTTAAAATTAAATTTGCAGATGTGTCGAAAAACAGTTTTTCAAGAAATGTGATTTTTAAGGAAAAGATGATCTCATATTAACTATATTAAAAGTAATCATAATTAAATGAATTTAAATTAATATTATATATAAATAATATATAAATTTAATTTAAATCATTCCTCATTATGGGTTATTTTAATTAATTAAAATAGAGAAACATTATTCACTTTAAAATAATTTTCAGAAAAAAATGTTTTAAATCCTTAAAATAAACCTATACTAAAATTTAGTATAAAGATGATTTAAAAAAAATTAATTAGATTTAATATAACTAAATAAAAAATATTTTAATTTTAAATAAAATTAAAATAATAATGGGACTTAATTTATTAAAAATAAATGAAAATTTTATAAAAATCAATATTTCTCATTATTCACTAAAAAATTAATTTTTTTTAAAAAATAAAAATAATTCACCATAAGTTAATATCGATATGATGATTTAAAATATGAAGTTTTTTTAAATAGATTTTATAAAATTGGTAAATATTAATTTTAAATTATTTGCACAAAACACGACTAAATTGGCTTTTAGAAAAAATACAGTTTTTCAGAAAATATTTCTTTTTTCTTTCAAATGGTTCTTATTTTATTTCTAATTAATAGATAACCATTAAATTTATTTTATATATGTGTAAACCATATAATTTTTATAATTTAGTTTTTCCTGTTCATACCCTCCAACTTAAAATATTGGTTATAATGGTTATTTTTAAATAATAATATTTTAGTATAGTATCGTGTTTCATTTAAACCCAGTGTTGTGTGCATCGCAAGCTACCATAAAGATAAATTTTAAAAAGAAATATATTGTAAAGTATCGAGATGCTTAATTTTCTTCAAATCCTGGTGTTTTGTGTCATATAATCTATCAAACATGATGTTCTTCTTTTAAAATCTCATGGTTTCATAATATACACTATTAAAAATAAACTAGGTGTATAAAAGAACATGTGTCTAAAAGAAGGATGTTTTGTGAAAAAAACTCTTACTACTTTGGTAATCTCTTGATAAAATCCCCATGAAATATATAACCTTATATGGATTCATAAATCCCAATAATTTCATGAAAATAATCATAAAATATATTCATGGGTAGTATATACACCACACAATCAAAATAAGTTGTAAATATGGCATATGTCTCATGGAAGTAAAAGTGAGATGAAAAACCCTTACCTCAAGCCTAAATCATCATGTTAATTCCTTATATTACTTAATGATAAACTTATATTAATTATTTAATTTATTAAAAATCTCTTTCAAGTTTATTATTCCTTTTATTTTAATTTTTATCATGTCATAGTCAATTACTTAACCCATTAATTTCACATTGGACTTTTTAATGATAAACGGCTCATATGTCCAAAATCACATTGGTAAGTTGACTAAGGTTAAATATATTATTATTTAATCATATAAATAATGTTAATAATTAAATAATTATCATTTTTATACATAAATTTTTATTTTAAAACTAACCATGAAATATAGTTATGAAAAAATAATTGTGTTACAATCATGGAGACGGTAGGTCGTATATACGCATGAGTAACGTTTCCATTTTCTAGGATCGTGACGGAAAGAATGTAAGAGTTATTTTATATTTACAAGATTATAATTATATCATAAATATTATATGATTTCTTTAAATACATTTACATATACCATCCATGTGATGCGGTAATAAAAACGAATCACATAGTTTTGTGGGGTGGTAGCCCACCGTATACACGGATGACGTTATCATCTATTCAATGGATGATAAGGTAAGAAATTATATGATATACTTATTTTAAATAATTTTTAATTTTTAATTAATATCATATATAAATGTAAAATTAATTTTTATTACCTTCCATTTAAATTTTTAGTGAAAAAAGAATCGCATTGCTTCATGAGGCGGTAGTCCGCCATACACACAAGCAATGTTATTGTATTCCCTGTGGAATAAAACGTAAGAAGGTATATGTGATATTATAATTTCATAAGTATACTTATATCATAAATATAATATATAAACATTAAATTCACCATTATAACCAATCGTGGTAAATGGTGATGGAAAACAAATTATGTCGGTTCGTGAGGCGGTAGTTCGTTGTACACACAATCAATGGTTTTATTTCCCATTTTAGGTAGGAAGAGATGGATGTAATTAATTACCTAAACATAAAAAATATCATTTTATGTAATATATTTAGGTTATTATATATCATGGTTTAATAATATTTTAAGGAGGTGGAAGAATAAATAAAACAAAATGATCGGTTAAGAATGATACCTCTTCTTCAGGCAACTTCTTTAGGTTTTCACCAAAAGCCTTCCTAGACTAGATTCATAATAAACAAACTCTATGATGTTGGGATTAAATTAATTAATATATTTTTTAAGATATTTTATGAACCAATTAGTTTTGGAAGTGTGGAAAGGAGATGAGAGAGAGTGGCCTTTTATAAGTGGAGGAGAGGACACATTTGGAATTTTTGAAAAGAAAGAATTACACCCACGTTTTTCTCAGGAAAAAGGCTCAAAAATTGACAATTTGTGGGACATATAATATATAAGGTCAAAATATGTCCATAATATATGAATTAGAAAAGTTTTTATGATTTTTAACCCTTATTTTTTAGTTTAACCCCATGATAAACCTGTTTTTACCTTAACCATGGTAATTAATTTTTGTTGTTTTCACTATTCATTAATGTAAAAAAATTAAGTTGTAATTATTAGATAATATAAATTATTCTGATTACAAATATGGAATATTTTTTAACAAATTCAACTCATATAATTTTCATAAATTAATTTAAAATTAATCTCACAAACGTGTCGAAAAAATGGTTTTTCAAGAAAAGCATTTTTCTCAAGATTAAGATGATCATATAATAACTATATGATAAGTAATAATAATTAAATGAATTTAAATTCATATTTATATATGTATAATATATATATTTAATTTAAATAATTCTTCATTAGGGGTTATTTTAATTAATTAAAATGGATAAACATTATGCACTTTAAAACAATTTGCAGAAAAATGTGTTTTTAAGCCTAATAATAAACTTATACCAAAATACAGTGTAAAGATGATTTAAATGTAATTAATTGGATTTAATATAAATATATAATACTTATTTTAATTTTAAAACAAATTAAAAGAATAATGTGACATTTAAATTACTTAATTTATTAAAAATAAATGATGATTTTATAAAAATCAGTATTTTTCAATATTCATTGAAAAAGTAATATTTTTCAAAAAATCCCAAAATTTCACCCTAAGTTAATATAGTTATTCTTATTTAAAAAATGAATTAATTTTTATCAAATAAATTTTCTAAAAGTTGAAAATTAATTATATTATTTTCTCACAGAAATCATTAAAAACACTTTTTGAAGAAAGCGTATTTTCAATGAATAAAATGAATTTTCTAAAATTGAGTAAATAATTAATTAGAATTTATAAATAAATTTATATTTAGTATTAACTCTATATAAATTTAATAAATTATTTAATCCTATTCATACCTAACAATTTAACAGCTAGGTTAAAACAATCATATTTAATTAATAATATTTTAATAATATGTCTTAATTCATTTAAACTCAGTTTTCTGTGTTGAAAATGCTATCAAACATATTGTTCTTTTAAAATAATAGGGTTTCACATTACACACCCTTTAAATAAATTTCCTCATAATAATTTTAACGTTTTCTCATTAATCAAGGGTTTTAAATTTGAAAATTTATTTTTAGAAAAACCCACATCGTACAAAGGGTTAATAAAACTTTATCTTAAAAATATGGTAAGGGAAATAAAAAAATCATCACATAACTAGGTTTACACATAGTATAACATTTTTGGAAATTGAAGATATGTAAATGGAAGAAAATTTTAAATAATTATGGAGAGTGGAATAGATCATTGATCATAATATAGTGAAGGATCATGAGAAAGTTGACATCCACAAAGCCATAAATCTATGATGAATTAAATAAACATTTATTCGTCAGATATGAAGGTAATATGATAAAAAATGATATCATTTCCCTATAGTTGAAGGATTATTTTAATATTATGATATAGAACACTGGAAAATATACTTACCTAATATCTTTTTATTTCATAAACACCATTTTATCATTTGGTTATGCTTCGATCACTTTCCACTTCACCTATTACTCTAAGGAATGAATATATGATATGAAATTTTTATGCTGGAAGCACTAAAATTAACTTTTAATAGATCATAATATATATAAAAGAGTAACAATTTATTCCTGCTATATTTATTAAAACCAAAATGGTTCGTACAAAGTGAGATAATACCTAAAATTAATAGGAATATATTAATATCCAAAATTCAAAAATAAAACCAAAATTTAACATAGATCATTCCTTAAATAAATAACCTTATATCCCAAATAACCTCAATAACCACAACATGAAATAAGGTACCTCAAATTTTATCTCATACACCTCAACTTACTTCTCCAAAAACATAATAGCATCATTCCCCATCAATATTTTATGTTGAACCTATGGGTTATATATATATTAACCCAATAAAACTTTTCCCAAAATATCATGAATCACATTAAAATGACATCACTTAGAATCTAAAAAGGGTTTTATAAGACTTTAAAATTGTGATTAAAATTAAACTCATAAATCCATGATGGTATCCATAACTCTTAAGTTAATCTTACATGAAGACATATATGCCTCCAAAATTAACACAATCCTTATATGTTTCATGATTCTTATAACCAAAATACCATTTGTAAAAATACTTATACAACATAATTCTTAAATCTTAATTCATAAATACTTTAACCCTTTTAATTTAATGATTTTTTATAACATAAGTTCTTCCTTGGTCTAAGGTATAACCCTTATTTTAGGGAATTAACTCAGATAATTCCCAAGTTCCCCGCATATAAGACATTAAATTTCTTAGAAATTTGTTGATATATAACCTCTATTTCCACATATAAAACATCTTCACCTAAATTTTAGATATTCTTATAGGTGATTCTTCCCACCATATTGAATTTTAGGAAGTTGGATCTTCTTTCATCTATGTTCATTTCCATATGAACTTTAATAAAATTTCATCTTCCTCTTATTTTACATGTTAGGAATCTCACCTAAGTTCATGTTATTAATCATATATTGTGATAGCTGATTAGGCATAATCACAATACCTTTATATACAATCATCACCCAATTCAGTTTATTATAATCTCTAAATTATCCATCATATTCATTGTTAATATGATTCCTCCGGGTTTAAACCATTGACTAAAACCACAAAGCATAGTATGGGCAATAATAATCATTGTGTGAAACCACATAATCATGAAAAATAATTTATAGGATGTCTAAATAATGACACCTTCTTTTAAATCGATAACACCATAGGTTTATCTTAGGTCATTCATGGTCATAATCTATTCAAATCCTCCATAATGGTTTGTAAAGATTTTATGAATTTTAGACGCATATCCCCCAAGAGTGTTAAACCAAGTGTGTAGCAAGTCCCGTTGTTGTGTACCATGTGATGATAGAGTCCAACTCAATGCACCCTTTTCAGAGTTATTACCCCAAGGTACAACTTTTCTAGAGACATATCCAATTATAGTATCCAAATAGTGATACAATTTCTTGGAAACCACTTACTCTATCCTTCACCAAAATTCCATGATATTTTCCTATACTTAAACTTATCCTTAGACCTATCCTGGGGTTCTCACTAAAGTTTTCTCATCATATTTTCCAAAATTTAACTAAACATTTTCTTTGATACCGACTATAGTGATACAATCATTTTACACATATTATTACATGATTTTTAATAGAAACATAGATTAATTACTACCCAAATATGGTGAGTCCAAGTGTATTTGGAAGACTAGGTTTATAAAAAATCAAAGTGAGACTAAAAAACTTATTTATTTTATTCTCCATAATGAGATCCTAAATATTTTGAGCTCATAAAACTACATATATGATAACCTTGGTAATATATAAAATAAATGGGTGAGCTAAAAATCTCAGTAAGGGAATAAACATGACAAGGAAGCATAACATGTGAGTCAAAGATATCACATGATAATATAAAAGAGAAGGCACATGAGTAATCAAATGGGAGCATAACATAAGGATCATGGCATCATAAGAACATAGAATCATATGAAATGTGTCACTAACATATAACATGTCATAAACATGAGTCAAGGATAACTACCTAGATTATATCACATGGTGGAGAAAGTCCCATAATGGATTAGGCTTACTCCCTAATCCCATACATAATACCTCATGAGACTAAAAACATTACCCAATAAATTAGAGAACTATCTAGGAACACCCATAATAACATATTCATGATCTATGTGTTCTACATAAAGGAAATCAATTATAAGGAATAATATAAGAATTACCCATGGAAAGAAAATGGGTTGTATAATCTTACTTCATATCATAATCAAAGGAAATTTCATAATATAAGTATTTGAGAAATTATCATAAGGAATGTATTTTACACTAAAAGGAAGGTAAAATAATCTAGGTATATATGTGAGGGGAATATATATAGAATTTATAATCATTCCATAACATTAAAGGTTGTTGTTGTTGATGAATGTAAATACCTTTAAAATATTAAAAACATTCTTAAGGAAAATAACCTTTATAATTTGAAAATCACTTTTGAAAAACTAAAATTCACAAAATAATTTTGAAATAATTTTCTTTAAAAATATAATTGGAAACCTATAAATTAATCTTCAAGGAAAATAATTTTCATGATGGAGGAAAATATCGTTCATGTTGTACACATTAAAAGAAATATTCTTTTCACATTTTCGGTAAAAGTTAAAAAGTACCTTGTTTGGAAAATGATTGGAAGATTCCTTTAAAACGATTTTTGTAAAAATTAAGAAATGGGTAAAAATTAATTTTAAAAATCACATTATAATATTAAGAACATTTTTGAATTTTTTTATAAAACATGGATATGGAAGAAAAAGGATTTTCAACCAAAGAGAGAAATGAAGTCATATTTTCTTAAAAATATTTTCTAAATCATTTTAAGTAACAAAAAGATAAAAATAGTACTATTAATTTAAAATATCATTAATAACCAGAGTATAATAAAATTTAAGGTTTTTATTAGGCAATGATCAAATAATTTCCAATAATGGAAAATTAAGCATAAACAATCTCTATTAAAATGAGATCGAAACATAGACTCTTACCGATTTGGTAACTTTTGAATCATAACTCCCATGAAGTATAAATTAATATTAACTTAAAATATCATTAATTATGAAGGATTAATTATATAATATTTAAATTTTCAGTATATACACCATTAAAAATAAATTATGTATATAAAAGAACATGTGTCTCAAAGAAGGAATTTTTCAGATGGAAACCCTTACTGCTTTGGTAATATCTGGATCAAAGCCTCATGAAAGATAGAGCCTCATATGAATTCATAAATCCCAATAATTTTCATAAAAATAATCATAAAATACATTCATGGTTATTATATATTCCGCATAATAAAAATAAGTGGTTAATATGGCATATGTCTTATAGAAATGAAAGTGAGATGAGAAACCCTTACCTTGAGCCTGAATTTCCTTATGTGTTCATTATATTATTGAATAATAAACTTATGTTAATTATTTACTTTATTAATAAAAAAATTCAAGTTTATTATTCTTTTTTTTATTATTTTTTACCATGTCATATTCAATTACTTAACCAATTAATTTCACATCAAATGCTTCAATGATAAACGGCTCATTTGTCCAAAATCACTTTAGTAAGTTGAATAAGGTAAAAGAGATTATTATTTAATAATATCCATAATATTAATAATGAAATAATTATAATTTTTATACATAAATTATAATTTTAAAAACAACCATAAAATATGGTTATGAAAAATGAACTATGTTTCAATCATGGATATGGTGGGTTGTGTGTAAACATGAGTAACATTTCCATTTTTCAACGATCATGATGGAGAGAAGGTAAGTGTCATTTTATCTTTATAGGATGATAATTATATCAAAAATATCATATTATTTATTTAAATACCCTTATATATACTATCCATTTATTCATTAATAAAAATGAATCACATCACTTTGCGAGGTGGTGTCCACCGTACACATGAACGGCATTGTCATTTATTCAATGGGTAGTAAGGTAAGAAAGTATATAATATATTTATTATACATAATGATTAATATTTACTTAATATAATATATAAACATAAAATTAATCCTTATTATCTTCCATGTAAAGCGTTAATTAAAAATGAATCACATCACTTCACAGGGCGGTAGTCTGTCGTACACATTAGTGATGTTATTGTATTCCCTACAGAATAAAAAGTAAGGAGGTATAACTGATATTATAATTCCATAAGTATAATTATATCATAAAGATAATATATAAATATTAAATACATCATTATATCCATTATTTAGAAATGTTTATGGAAAATGAATTATGTCGGCTTGCGAAGTGATAGTTCGTTGTATACATAATCAACAGTTTCATTCCCCATTTAAGGGAGGAGGAGACAGATATAGGCCATGACCTTAACATAAAAAAATATCATTATATGGAATATATAGAGGTTATTATATCATAATGGTTTAATATTATTTTAAGGAGGTGGAATAATAAATAAAATAAAACACTCGGTTAAGAACGATACCACTTCTTTGGACAACTTCTTTAGGTTTGCACCAAAAGACTTCTTAGGTTGGCTTTCTGATCAAAAATATGACTCAAGTATATTGATAGGGAATTAATTAAGGAATTTTATTAACCAATGGGTTTTTAAAGAGTGTAAGTTTGTGATAGGGGGTGACCTTTTATAGGTGGGGGAGAGGATACATTTGGAATTTTTGAAAAGAATGAATTACACCCACATTTTTCTCATGAAACAAGGATAAAAAATGAACCATTTTAGAAAATTAGAATATATAATGTCTAATATGACCATAAAATAGGAATTAGAAAAGTTTTTTATTATTTTTAACTCTTATATTTTTTAGTTTAACCCCCCGGTAAACCCATTTTCACCTTAATTGTGGTAACTAATTTTTACTATTTTCACTATTCATTATGGTCAAAAAATAAGTTGTCCTTATTGGATAATATAAATTTTGATTATTCCAAATATGTAATCCATTTTTACAAATTAAACTCGTGGAAGTGTTATAAATTAATTTAAAACTAAACCTGCAGATGTATCGAAAAAAAGGTTGTTCAAGAAATGCATTTTTCTCAAGCTTAAGATGATCTTATAATAACTATATGAAAAGTAATAATAATTAATTGAATTTAAATTTATATTTATATATTTATAATCTATAAATTTCATTTAAATTTTTCCTTATTAGGGTTATTTTAATTAATTAAAAAGTAGAAACATTATGTACTTTAAAACAATCTTCATAAAAAATGTGTTTTTAAGCCTAACAAAGAACTTATACTAAAATCCAGTATAAAAATTATTTAATGTAATTTATTGGATTTAATATAACAAAATAATATTTATGTTAATTTTAAACAATTTAAAATAATAGTTATACATTTAAATCACTTAATTTATTAAAAATAAATGACAATTTTATAAAAAATGGTATTTTTTCACTATTCACTAAAAAGGTAATATTTTCTGAAAAATCAAAAAAATTCACCCTAAGTTAATATTTATATTATTATTTTAAAAATTAATTTTATTTTATTGAATACATACTCTAAATTTTGAAAATTAATTATATTATTTTCTCACAGAAAGCAGTAAATATAATTTTTTGAAGAAAATGTATTTTCGATAAATAAAATAACTTTGCTAAAATTCAGTGACTAGTTAATTAGAATTTATAACTAAATTTATATTGAGTATCACCTTTATATACATTTCATAAATTAGTTAATCCTATTCATACAATCTAATTTAAATTCTAAATTAAAATGATCATATTTAAATAATAATATTTTAATAATATGTTGTGGTCCGTTTAAACTTGGTCATGCATGTTGAATACGCTATAGAAAATAGTGTTATTTTAAAATCTTAGAGTGTTTTAGTGCATAAAGAAATAAAAAAAGGAAACAAAATATATAATAGTCACACACATAATCCCAAACTATGGTTTTTCAACCAAAATACCATCACACTCACAACATCATCACAAAGACCTCAGAGCCTCCACCACTTTCACTACCACTCTTAAATGCACAGTAACACAATAATTCCACAAACACAAAACACAATCTACATTCCATATTTCTTTTCAAGATAATAATATTTTCATATTTTCATATTCACCAACCATATTTATTTATCAATCCCATTGATTTCATATTTAACAACTACCATTTAAGCCACACTTTCCAGTTTAATTCAAAAGTTCATTTATCATTCCAACTTATTAGTCATTCCAATTCCATTATTAATAATTTATTCCATTACTACCAGGAAAATATCATTAAAAAATATGTAACAGAACATCCTCCTCATTCCAAAAATCCCTATAGTTCCACCATTTCACATCACAACCACTTCCTCATCATAACCACCACACATCAATCTATAGTTCTCATTTAACTATTTCATTTACCATCCATTTTCATATCCATTATAATCTTTCCACATTAAAATTAAACATCATAGTACCATTTTCCATTAATTATTTCTAGCCCAAACCATTTCCATATTAATTTTCAGATCCCATATCACACATTATTATCACAACCACACAACCATTACATAAAACTCAGTAAATAAACACACCCATGATTCCATCCATTTCAATTACCATCACATTAATAAAATTCATGAGCAAGGGGAAAAAAACTCCTTTCATGAAAACAATATTAATTTCATCATATTATAATAATTCAACCACAATTCTTTAATTTCTAGATTACTGGATTATAACACTGCATGAAATTCCACATTTTTCATCTTAAATAAATATAAAATATATTAATTTTCTTCATGTGACAGTCATTTTCTCATTCTAGGATAGTCTTTCGATCATATAAATTAACACAGAAACTTGTTATTTACACATAGTTGGTTCAATTTCCATCTTTAATAGATTTACCATTTTCATGTGAGTTGATCTCATTATTATATTTCATAAAATTAAAACATGTTCATAGAAAAAAATAAAATTCATAATCAATAATCCGACACAGAATTTGGGAGAAGAAAAATCATGAAATAAGTAAAGAACGTGTGATATCTCCCCATTCCCATCAATTTCATTAACATGTTTATTATCTTTATTAATCTGGTGCATAAAATCTTTCCAAAGGATAAAAAAATTATAATTCCTAACATATGTATAACTAGAAGAAATATGAAGGATCCCCTACCTAGTATTTTCCTCTATAAAATGTTGTAACCGAGGAATATATGAGAGAGAAGGTTTTTCCTTGACTATAAATTAAAAAGGAAGAGTTCCCATGAAAAATTGAAGCTTTTAATCTTGAAGAAATGTTCCTAGGGTTATTTGGATATAATTAAAATGAATGAAAAGAAATGGAGAATGGTTCGGATATTTTAAAATAACCACAACATGCAAACTGGAAAAGCGATGTTGAAACCCCTATTAAATTTTCCCAATGGTTTGTAGTTCAGAACTTAATTTTGGATCAATAAAACCATACAAAAAGGAGTTTTAAATAATTAAATGAGTCAAATGAATTAATTTCCATGATTTTGGGCTTTTAAAATCATTAAAATACGATTCATGAGGGTTTCAAATTGAAAGGTTGAAGAAAAACCTAAAAACTAGGTAAAAATTATTACCCATATGTAGGAGATGCACGCTACGTAAGGGTAACTTATTTTACCTATATGTGGTTCCCTTTAAATACTCACTTAATGGTAACTCCATATTACCCATACGTAATCTTTGAAAAAGGGAAACTTATTTTACCCATATGTGGTTCCCTGTAAGGACTCACAGAAGGGTAACTCCATATTATCCTTACGTAAGCTTTGAAAAAAATGGATGTCCCTTATACAGGCTTGGGATAACTCAACTAATCCTTACATGAATACCCTGACGCAACTCCACCCTCATGCGAATACCCTTACGTAGCCTTTAGGATTTCGGCGCTACCCTCATGCAAGTCGAATATTACCCTTACATGATCCTTAGAAATCATGGGTTACCCTTTCTCAAGGTTCTAACTACCTTTATGTGGGCCATATAAACTCTTATTTACCCATACGTAATGATGAACTACCCTTAAATAACCCTTAAAAATTCAGGTTTACCCTTACACAACACAAGGAAACAGGATCTTACCTTTACGTATGGTTTAAAAACCATGTATTACCCTTGTGTAGGAAGTATAAACTTCCCTTTACCTTTACGCAAGCCTTTAAAACAACCACTAACCTTACTCAACTCCAATTTCATGTGTAAGGGTAAATATTTCAATGAAAATATTTACTTTTCAATTAAACTAACTTATAAATAACTAATAAAATGTCCTATTATCACTTCCAAAAGTTCTAAAACAATTACAAAATTAAATAAATCATTTACAAAACTCTAAAACAATTCTAAAATATTTGAATCACTTTAAAAAACTTCCAATTAATTTCTCAAATAAAATTTTAATAATTTGAAATTAATTCCATAATTTGAAAAAACTTTTTAAAACTACTTCATAAATTACAAAATAATTTTAAAACAACTTCTAGAATTTATAAAACTACTTCCAAACCATAAGACACCCCATAATGGAAAAAGGAAGGGTTGGGAATATTATGTACCTTTACATTAGATGCCTCTCAAACAATTATCATCCTTGGTAATTAAAACCAAACTTAGAGGTAGAGAAATGGAAGGGGATATAATTTAACCACCTCACGAGATACCTCTCAAGGATCCCAATATATTTTGAACACAACAACAACTCTGAAGACAAACTCTCTGGGAAGACGCCTCTCAAACAAGAAAAAATCCACATAGATAACCATAAAAAACACATAAATCAATTCATAATAATCAAAAAACAATAAGAACAAAAGTTAAGGGAACACCTTGATAAATAATTACTTCTCACTATTTTAAACATAAATCACAGAACTTCATGTAATAAAGAACATTATAATATCTTTTATTTCAATAATTTTGCTTAGGTATGTCATCATATGAAGATATATACATGATTTTTCCTCATGTATCATTCCATACAATTTAAATTCCTAACATTCAAAACTTATCATGTTCAATATGTCATGAACAAAGTAGATTGTCATTCTTGAATAATAATTTATTTATAATCTTATATATGATACTTACAACAATTCATTAAGTCATGTTGTCCAAGGAGTTCAAAACATGATTCTCAAAATATTCCTACTTTCTAGACACGTGTCACAACATTTCATATTAAAACAAGTTAAGTTCAAAAACATGATGATAAAAACTTTTCATCAAGACACTTGTGAAAATACTTCCAAAAAAAATTCAAAAACTAATTTGAAAATAAATTCAAGTCTCATGGAAATCAATAATTCCTAATTTAAGAAAACATGTTCTCACAAAAATTAATTTTTCCAAAAAACATTTTATTTCTAATAGAACAAATAAACTAGTTAATAAATTATTAAATTCAATTTCTTTGCAACAAAGAATTTTAATTTATCGACCCAACACTAAAATTTTAACCAATTGATAACTGTGAGAAATTTGAAACATGCTTTCATCAAAAAGAATTATTCAACTAACATAGTTTTACCATAGACTTTATCAAACTAATAATGATACACATAACTTCTAAAACTTGTAGAAGTCAATTTAGTGTATGACATGCATAAAAAACAAGATATGAGGTTGGAATAACCCATTTTATCCAGCTTTAAATATTTTTATAAGTTTTTAAACCAACTAATTTTCTAGGAGCACACTCATGAAAAAACTAAAAAGGTTATATATCATTAACCAACCCAGATAACCTGGTAACTAGATAACTAATTCATTCGTGACATATTCTGAAGGTCATTCCCAATCCCCATGGGTTGGAAACTAGCACCTGGCATCAAAAAATATTAAAGTGGTAATGAATTTTCTACAAACACAATAGAAGAAAGAGAAACAATTTAGTATACATACAAGAAAAAATCCACAGGGATAACTATACTGGAAGTCAAATAGGTAAAAACAACCCAAAGTAAAACCACAAAGTTATAGAAAATAGGATAACCACCCAATTACCAGTAGAAACAACTCTCCAAGCCCAAGTATCAACAACCAGAATCACCTCCAAGTGGAGCTTTAACCTTGCTCGAACCTAGAAGAAGATAATCTACAAATACCTAAAGGAACGGGTAGGGTGTGATCTAAAATCCTATCAGGGTCTCATAAAGGATTCCATAAAAATATGGAACAACTAATTAACCAAATAAAGCTTTCATTTTTAAATAAACATGCATGGAATTTCAAAATCATATTTAAAACAAATCATATTTTACATTTCAAATTATGGAAATACTTTAAACAAATATCTTAATAAAAATTTTATATAAAATAGTTTATATAATTTTACAAGGCATGTGTAAAATAGTTTACAAGCAATGGAATATATATAAAAATATTTACAATGAGAAACATGGTCATCTTCCAAGAGGTACGGTCATTCCAGACTATGGGATCCTCACACACTCAAAGGTGAATCATGGAAATATGTGTATACACACTTCCCTTAGACACTGGTCAAAGAGGACTCATCACCATCCCATTAGGGATGTGACCTACTGCATTAGGTTTTATTTCAGTTATAAAGCATCAAAAGAGTTTTTTCCCAATAACTCACTAACTACCTAGGCTTAAATGTGCTCTAACATTCAATAATGGGAAATTTATTTCAAAAAAAATCAAAATACAATTCAACCCATTTCCCATTTCAATATTCCAATTTCCATTTAAAAACTAATATATGGGTTTTTAATCAAAACATGCCTTTTTTCAAGATAAAACCATTGTGTTTCTATCAAAAATATTTTAAGACATTTTTCCCAAATAAAATTTCAAATCAATTCTTTCCAAATTAATGTCAAAATTTAAATTCCATAATTTAAAATTCACAATTTTCCATCAATTTCATCAAATCCAAATAACACCCCAATTCATGGGAATTGGGGGGTTTTCTCCTATTTCATTCCAAATAAATTTAAAACCCCATTACACACCGAATCATTTTTTTCAAAATTTAATTTAAAGTAGATAAAACACTTAATCAATTCTAGGTTAGATTAATTGGCCAAACATAAATGAAATCACCTACCTCTGGATCATGGGATCATGAAACACAAATCCCTAAACAGGAAACTCTAATAAAGAACATCAAAAATAAAGATCCGAGAATCAAACCTAGATTTAAGATCCAAAAAATGGGTATTAGATCATCCAATAAAATAGAGATCTATTAAACCCTAAGGATGAGAGAAGAGAGAGTGGGATAAAGAGAATGGTAAGAGAAAACTTATCTGGAAGAGATCGAATGTTATTCTCCTAGATTAGATTCACTTATTGAGGGGTGTAAGGGGGAAAAATAAAATATTGGGAGCCTCCAAGGAAGAAGAAATAATATTAGGGTCATACAGGCTTGACGAGCACTTAAACTAATGGTTTCTAGGATTTAAAATTAATTTTTGGATTAATTAAATCTTGTACACACAGTTAGCTGGTCAGGACCGCATGGTTAGACAAATCCTATTCCCTAACCATGTGACCCCTGTTTTAGGGTCTCACGGTTTCTCCTTGGTGGACACATGATTTTTCAAACAAATCACCAACCATGAAAACCCTCATTACCTTAGTTTTCAAAGTTTTCACTGGCAAGGAACATGGTTTGGGAAAACTTTCGAGAACTGTGCACAACCTAAGAACTTCCAAAATTTTACAATATTTCACTCAAAACAACCCTAAAAAAACAACCAAAGAATTATCAAAAGAGGTTTTTAGAAATACCTAAAAATATTAATAGGATGTTACAACCTCTCCACCATAGAAATTTTCTATCCATAGAAATCTTGTTAAGAAGCTTCCATGTCAAAAATATGTGGCCACTTCTCTCTCATCAATGCCTCCCTCTCCTACGTCTCATAATAATTAAAAAGGTTCAATCATAGCACTCAAAATAAAGGTATCCTCCTCCTATGAAGCACCTTAGTTTTAAAATCATCTATCCTGACTAGATGTTCAATCATGGATAAATCAGGTTCAACATCAAGATCACTCCAGCTCAAAACATGAGAAGGATCATATAAATACTTTTGTATCTATGATACATGTAACATGTTATGTATCAATGTAAACTATGGAAAAATTAATGAATAGTAATTAACTTTCCCTACCTAATCAACAACCTCAAAAGGTCCCATAAAATGATGATCAATATTCTCTTCCTCCCAAGCCTTCGATGACTCAAACGGGGTGAAACTTTTAATAAAACATGGTCACCAACTGAAAATTCCAACAGTCTGTGGTGATGATCAGTATAATATTTTTACCGACTCTGTGTTTTCATCATTATCTAATGAATTGACTAGATATTTGATGTTGTCTCTTGAACCAAGGTTGGTCCAACCAAGGAACATTCACCAATATTTTACCAATACAACGTAGATTTATAGGGTCATCCATACAAGGCCTCAAAATGATCCATTATGATCATATAATGGTGACTATTGTTATAATAAAACTTAACCAACCCCAAATGGACATCCTAAGCCCCACTAAAGTCAAGAAAATAGGTATGGATCATATCCTCAAAAATATGTATAGCTCTTTATATCTAGCCATCCGACTATGGATGGAATATTGTGCTCAAATGGACCTAAGATACCAGTGCCTCCTGAAGGACTCTCCAAAAGTGAGAAGTAAACTAGGTATCGTTATCAGAAACTATCACTGATGTAACTATGTAAAAATAAACAATATTTTTCACATAGATAGTTTCCAACTCCTCAACTTTGGTTGTATCATGAATGGGTATAAAGTGATCCAATTAAGTAAATATATCAATCACAACCCATATCACATTATTCTTTCTTTAGGTACGTAGAAACTCAACCACAAGTCCATAGAGATCTCATCCCACTTCCAAGTTGGCACTGGAAGTGGCTGAAGAAAACCCAAATGATTCTATTGCTTGGCCTTGACCTATTGGAACATATAAAAATGAGAGAGAAAATCAGAAATTCATCGCATCATACCCATCCACCTTGTCACCACATTTCATAGAACATCATTGTGGTTATTGGGTGCACTACCCACTGAGATTTATGTAAATCCCCCATCACAACTTTACTAACTAATAATGGTACAAAAAATGAATCTAAAAACATAGAATGACCTCCATGGAGAATAACCATCTAGGAATGGTCTCCCCACCATAAAGAGATTATTTAATGATATGAAACTCATCGTCAAGTTGTTGTTCCTGAAGAATCGTTTTTAGAAGAGTGTATGTCAGCTGGACACTGTCCAAGGAAACCTCATCCCCTAATTCCCAAACTTTAATATGAAATTGTGCAAAAATATCCATCAAGTTCCACTCTTCTGATGATTTTTTCACAACCTAGTTTGGAAGTTTCATGCTAAAGGAATCTACGATGAAATTCGATTTCCCTATGGTATATGTGATGTAAAAGTTGAAAAATTATAAGTACTCCACCCAATGCCTCTGGTAGAGATTAAAATATTTTTGAGAGAATATGTAACTCAATATTTTGTGGTCTGAATACATGGTAAACCATTCTCCTAAAAAGTAATTCTGCCAAATCTTAAGTGTGTGCATCACAGCTACAAGTTCAAGTTCATGTTTTGGGTAATTATTCTCATGTGGAATAAGTTGACGAGGTCCTTAAGAAATTAAATGATCACCCTATATAATAATGTAGCCCAAACCTAAACCTGATGCATCACAAAAGACCACATAGCCCTGCCCAACATCTGGAGAGTCAACATCGGTGCAGTGGTCAAAATACGTTCATCACAGCAAAATAATTCTAACATTTTTCATCCTGATAAAACTTTACCCCCTTCCTAGTTAGAGCAGTCATCGAAGAATCCAATTTTGATAATTCCTTTATAAATTGGTGATAATATCTGGTTAATCCCAAGAAGATCTGAATCTCAAAAAAATCTATAGTTGTTCCCATGTCATAACATATTTTACCTTCTCAGGGTCGACTAAAATACCATGTTCCAACACCATGTGTCCCTATAACTTCACTTCCAGAATCCAGAAATCACATTTTCATAGCTTGTCATAAAGTTGGTAATTTATCCACAATTCCATAACTGCTCTCAGATGATGCACATGATCCTCCTCAGACTTAGAGTAAACAAGGATGTCATCCAAAAATAACACCACAAAAGTATCAAGATACTCATGTAAAATCATGTTCATTAAATCCATAAGAACTAAAGGATCATTTATTAGACCAAAATTCCTCATAAGGTACTCATAATGGTTGTACCTGCTCCAAAAGGTAGTTTTCTGAATTTCAAATTCTTTTATTCTTAACTGATGGTAACCAGATCGAATATCAATCTTTGATAACCACTTCACCCCTTTAAACTAATCAAACAAATAATCTATTTGTGTCAATGTATATTTGTTCTTTACCATGAACATATTGAGTTTTTGGTAGTCAAAATAATGGAAAAGTGACCCATCAGCTTTCTTAGTAAAGAGAACTAGCGCTGCCCATGGTGGAATAATCAGGCGTATGAAGCCTTTATCTAAAAGATCATCCAATTGAGTCTTAAAATATTTTGTTTAAAATGTTTCCATGAGGTAATAAGGAATATAAACTACTTGATTTCCATGAACCAAATTGATAGAAAAATATACCTTCCTTACAGGTGGAAAACCAGAGAAGTTATAAGGAAAAACGTTGGGAAACTTGATAACAACTGGAGGGAGATCACCGCTCAAATATTCTCACTCTAGATCAAAATCAAATAGAGATATTACTTTTCCCACCTCTAGATAGGAAGGTCCATCTCTACTCGACCTCAAGTCCCATTCTTCTTGAAAGACATGGAAAATCCCATTGGGTGCGGTAAAGGAGACCTGTCGAAGATAACAATCAATCCAGACTTTATTGGAAATGATCCAATCTATCCCAAATATGTTTTCAAGAAGTTTAATGTTGAGAACCATGAAATTAAATGTAATATCAACATCTGATAAAGCAAAAACACAATCAGTACTATAGAGACCCCTCCCTATCTTCGTTCTGAGGGGTGTAGTAATATTCATCACATAAGATAAAATCAATATAGGAAGATTAATAAAATTCATAATATTAGTTGAAATAAATTAATTATATTCACTAGAATAAAATAAATTATTCACTAATGATGAAGCTATAGTGATGGTACCTCTCACGGTTTCTAGACCCATATCTTATTCCTCTCAAGACTCTTCCACTATGTGAATAAGATTTGTTCTGGATGTCTGTGGGTGGAACCCTTTTATCCTTGAATAATCTGATCGCACTGTAGTTTTATAAGGCACTAATGATCTTATTCCACTATGTGGAGTTTAAAAGACATGGAATAACTTTTTTAAGTGTCCTAAGCATCTACAGGAACCACATATATTGGGCACCTCAGTGAAAACCCTCTTTGATTTCTCTAGCTTGTCACATTGGTAGAAAATCAAAGGGCCTCTAATAGGCACTGTAGGAGGTCTAGAAAAACTCTACTATCGAGAAACATCATGATAATCATCATGCTTCCTCTTCCCTTTAGAGGAATTCACATAACCGCCACTAGGAGAAAAAAGAACTCCCATCAACCCTGACTTACTAGCTAGGTCCATTTATACCATCAATACACTATTTGGCACATCAATATAAAAAGGAATATTTATCAAGAAAACTTGGGAATGAACATTAGATTGAAGTCCCATATCGAATCATCAATTATTTATCTTCTCATTCGATACAATCTCATGTACAAACTGCACAAGCTCTGGAAAACGGTTTGCATATTCTATCATAGTCTTGTCAACCTGCTCAAGTTTTAAAAACTCAATATCCTTGGCCAACACCATAAAATATGGATAGAATTTTTCATTTAAAAGTGACTTGAAGTTTTTACACTCTAAGACCTCATGATTTTTATTATCACCATCATGTCCCACCATCTCCTGCTCAACCCCTCTAGCATGAAGATGGAACACTTCACCTTGATTTCATTAGGTGTATCCAAGAACTCAAACAAATACTCAATATTTCTTAACCAATCCTCATTCTCTTTAGGATCATTAGATCCTTTGAACACTGGTTGATTCTGGTGAAGAAACTCATGAGAATGATTCTATAAAACATCCCTCTGAGGTTCCATAGCTGAAGCCTAAATGGGAACTGGTGGTGATGTATGTCCTAGAGCATGGAAAGTATGCACAATCACCTCAACCAGACTTAGGTCCATGAGATGATTTTCTCATTATGGTTCATAAGAATCTTCCTCCTATATCTGATTCACACATCTTCTTAGAGGCATGATTCTACACAACATCAACTGACAACATTGAAGACATCATATTAACACTCAAATAAAGAAACAAAAGAAATTAATCCTAATAGATAGATATAAAATATTTGGATTTCATCCTATCCAAATAAAAATTAGGGAAAAGACTAGAACTAATCCTCAAGATGTCTTTCCCAAACCACACATAGTGAATTAAGTTTCATTATGGTGAGATATTTCCAAGAAATCAGTTGTAACTACCTCCTAAATCTTGACAATATTACATAATTGTATACTAACATCAAATAAATATGCTTAACCAGCATCCTTCAATACTACTTTGTCAAAAACCATCTTGGATACCCTAGTAACCTGATAACTGATCTGATCTTGATATAGCCCGAAGGGTGTTCCCGATCCCCATGGGTTGTCAACTAGAACTTGGGATCAAACAATATGAAAGTGGGAACGAATTTGTCGCAAACATAATAGAAGTAAGAGAAACATGTTAGTATGTATACAATAGAAACTCCATAGGGAGAACTATAATAAAGTTAAACAGATAAAAACAACCAAAAAGTACCCAAAATAGGATAACTACCCAAGTCCTAGTGGACACAACTCTCCAAGCCCAAGGATCAACAACTAGAACCACCACCAAGTGGCGCTTTACCCTTTCTCAAACCCAAAATAAGATAATATACAAACACCCAAAGGCATGGGTAGGTGTGAGATAAAATCCTAGTAGGGTCTCGCCAAGGATTCCATAAAAATATGGCATAATTAATTAACCAAATAAATATTTCAATTTAAAATAAACAAGCATAGAATTTCAAAATAATATTTAAAACAAATCATGATTTAAATTTTAAATGATGGAAATACTTTAAACAAATGGCTTAATAAACAATTTATATAAAATAGTTTATATAATTTCACAAGGTATGTGTAAAATAGTTTACAAGAAATGGAATGTATATCAAAACATTTACAATGAGAAACCTGGTTATCTTCCAAGAGGTACGATAGTTCCAAGATTTTGGATCCTCACACACTCGAAGGAGAATCATGGAAATATGTGTATACACACATCCCTCATACACTACTCAAAGAGGACTCATTTCTATCCCATTAAGGATGTGACCTGCGGCACCAAGTTTTATTTCGGTTGTAAAACGTCAAAAGTGTGATTTCCCAATAACTCACTAAACACCTAGTCTTACATGTGCTCTAACAACATTCAATAATAGGAAATTTATTTCAAAACTATTCAAAATAAAATTTAACCCATTTCCCATTTCAATATTTCAATTTCCATTTAAAAACCAATACACGGATTTTTAATCAAAACATTCCTTTTTTCGAGATAAAACTAATGGGTTTCTATCAAAACTATTTTAATCCATTTTACCAAATAAAATTTCAAATTAATTCTTTCTAAATCAATGTCTCAATTTAAATTTCACAATTTTCCATCAATTTCATCAAATCCAAATCACACCCCAATTCACGAGAATTGGGGAGGGGGTTCCCCAATTTCATACCAAATCAATTTAAAACTCCAATCCATGCTAAATTGGGTTTTTTCACAATTTAATTGAAAGTAGATAAAACACTTAATCAATTCTAGGTTAGATTAATTGTCCAAACATAAATGGAATCACCTACCTCGGGATCACAAGATCATGAAACACAAATCCCTAAATGGGAAACTCCAACAAAGAATTTTGGCAATGAAGATCTGATAATCAAACCTAGATTCAAGATCCAAAATAATAGGTATTAGATAATCCAACAATATTTAGATCTATTAAACCCTATAGAGGATAAAAGAGAGAGTAGTAGAAAGAGAATGAGGAGAGTAAAATTAATATGGAGATATCAAACATCATTCTCCTAGCTTTGATTCACTTTAAAAGGGGTTTAGAGGGGACAAAATCACCTCTTGGGAGCCTCCAAGGAAGAAGAAATCATATTAGGGTTATACTGGCCTGTCAGGAACTTAAAATGAGGGTTTCAGGGTTTTAAAATTAATTTTAGGATTAATTAAATCATGTATGCATGGTTATATGGGTAGGGACACATGGTTAGACAAATAGTTTCCCCTAAACATGTGCCCCATGATGTAGGGTTTCATGGTTTCTCCTTGGTGGGTGCACAGTTTTTCAAACTATGCGCCAACCATGCAAATCCTCACTACCTCAATTTGCACGGTTTTCACTTGAAAAGTGCACGGTTTAGGAAAACTATGCACTGGCCATACACAGCCCAAGAACTTCCAAAATTTTCCAAATTTTCACCTGAAACAACCCTAAATGAAACCCAACCAAAGCATGATCAAAATAGGGTTTTAGGAATACCTAAAAATAGTAACATGATGTTACAATATAATATCCCAATTTCCATTTACCATTTACCACAGGTTCATGTCATTACTTCAAGATTTTTCAAATTAATTTCACATAACATTTCTCAATCATCACATGCATCGAGATCAAAAGTGCTTCCACAAGAATACAAATCAAATGAACCCATACACCATGCCATTATATCATCTGCTTTGGGTGGAACTAGATTTCCCACATGGTTTTAAAATGTGCTGCAATATAACGCGTCATGATATGTGAATTGTACCCTCTCTTTATATACTCAAGTCCATAACATACATAAACAATATGAGATAAATCTCTTCTGGGTATGTAAGCACACCAGGGCGCATCCATTAAATAATCATATTCATTATCAAGCAAGCATACTAGATTTCAGCACAATAACAATGAGAAATCCTATCTTTAACCTATTCTATCTGCCCCAGTGCCATCCCCAACACCATTGTACATAAAAACACATCCAAAATATTATGCCAACATCATCATCATAACCACCACCTCATACCACCATCACAGACTCAGGAATTTCCGACTATATCTCATCAACTAACAACCATCCCAGGCTCACATCACATAACATAACAAGGCTCACATCTATAGAAAACACATAAGACTACAAAAAACAAACTAATTAAATAGGGAATCTAGGCCCTAAAACACAACATTTGACCTTCACAAGAAAATGGGCTTGCTCATACCCAAATATTTACCTTTATCAAACAATTGGTTTTTATTACCATCTTGGATTAACCAATTAATTTATCACAAGTCACCACCACAAATAACTTAAGTCGTCAGCTATGTAAAGACATAAATTATTTAAAAATTCTCTCAAGCATAACTTTCAGTTTCAACAAATCTTAAGGAAGAACATTTTCATTAATATCCCTCTTTAATTTTTTAGAAAACCAACTTTACTGGCTTGAATTGATTATCCCCCCCCCATGGAATGTGGGTGATTCCATAAACACAACACACATTCACAGTATGGATACATGTCCTCAGCATCAAGAGACATCATATCAAAGATCACACAGTTTTCCAAGTTAATAAATATAAAGGGTTCATGGATTAGAATTCATTAAAGAACATCACCTTATTAAACAAACTTTAAAGAATCATCTTATAATTTGGAAACATATTTTTAGCCATGAATACCAACAATTCAATCCAATAATTAATAAAAAATTCAGCCACAAACAACACTAAATATTTCCAATTAATTCCCAAGGAAACATCATTCCTTTAATTTAAATAGCTCTTAACATGCTTCCAAGTTAAATACAAAAACTACAGATGTGTTATCTCATAAATCATGCTTAACATGCTTAAACAAGACATTCTAGGTTCATATTATTACCAAGGAAACACGCCCCCAACTTAATTTAAAATTTGTACATGCTAGGTTCTCATGATCAATTAAAATACCTCATTACATATACAACATGCTTCCAGAATTATCAAAATAAAACATGCACTCAAATCAAAAAATTAAAACTAAACATGTTGTATTACTATATGTTATGGTTATTATACTCTAACTAACATTGTTTAAACATTTCATTTATTAGGAAAACATGCTTATATACGATAATAAGGGTAACATTATTTTTACTTATATATTTAAATATAAAATGACTAGTACATAACATGATTTTATATTATTAACAAAATATGTTTGAAATGATACATGCTCAAGATTCACATAATAGAAATTTCATATTCACCACAAAAAAAAAATTCAACATTAGAAATTCTTCCCATAATAAACTACTCATTGATTGACATGTGAGGTAAAGTTATTTCTACACTAAAAATTATTATCATACATAAAAATAATAGGTTCAATCATTTAAACAATATCAAATCTCAATAGGTTATCACAAAGAATGCTTATCATTTTCTAAAATTTAGAAACAATGTCACAAGAATTTATAGCCTAAAACATGCTTACAACATATGATTATATTAATACTACATAACTGTAATCATTCCAAAAATAAGGAGAAAGTTATTCTTGTAAAAGTTTCAAAATCTTCAAATGAATTATAAATAATAATGATGATCATATTTTAGAATTTCAAAATATAAATTTACAAAACCAAGTTTTATAATAAGTCTATGACACGTGCTTATGACAAATTAAAAATGGAAAGCAATGTATGGCTTATTAACTCACATGGAAACCAGAATACTCCTTATCATGGTTTTCAAAACAATCATCTTAGTATGAAAATATGAAATCTACTCAAGGTAACATGCTTCATAAGGGATTTTAAAATTAAAAATTTATTCAAAAAATATATATAGTATGCATGCTTCAGTAACAATTTTAAATGTTAGGAAAATAGGTTATCATGTTATGGGTTTTAATAATGGGAAAAAATTTAATTCGTGAAGAATCATGTTATAATAGAGAAGGAAACAAAACATTAAAGGCTTAACAAGGTTTCAAACAAATATCATTAAATGACATGTGTAATCAATCATGATGCATGTACATATCCTAGGTCTCTAACCTGCAAGAATCGCCACCTCAATTAGACATTTGGTAGGCTCAGAGTCCTTGCATCGGATCATGAGGGTCCCTAAAATCATGTGTACTAGTTGGTATTCTTGGGCCTATGTCACACACCAAGATCAAATGATGTGCCCTATCAACCTATGAAATCCTCATAGTGAATAACTCCAAAATCCATCTTATCACTCAACTAAAAGCTCTGATACCACTTTTTCATGACTCCCTACCTCAAAAGGTACCCCTCCTAGGTTAATAATGAAGGAAGAGAGATAATGACCCCTAAGTCCTATCTCCAATGGGCCCTAGGTTAGTGACTAACACTATGGGTATAAAAATCTCATAAATGGGAGGCATTTCCCTCAAGAATAATAAGGATTGGGAGATGGAATAAATTAGACACAAAACAACTTCATCACAAAATAAAAAGTTAAACCCTATAATATCCCACAATGCATGTAATTTCATATGAATACATTGAAAGTATCCAAGTAAAACATCAAAGATAATCCTATGGAAGAAAATCAATAATATCTCCAATGCTCAAGCTAGTTATATCCAACTTAGTCCCTGAAGTCCTCCTGAAAATCATAAAAACAGTTTATATTTATGTAGGGTGAGTATACATGTATACTTAGTAGGATCACACTCAAAGTCTCTCATGTGCATGAGAAAAGATAATATTAATGCGCCAGTGATCAAATAGCAGAACCAACAACACTTAAACAGGTCAAATAACCAATCTCATCCTCACCAAGACACACTCACAAAATAACACATCCAAGTATATTAACATAATATGAAACATATCTAAAAAAGGTTACCCCACACCACTTTCTCACCAGTGTGGCACTCTCACACCCCAACGTCATACATCTTGGTGCTTGCGCCTATTCTGTTTATTAATCCTTCTCAAAGACACTTGGTCCATCACATCACATATCACTCAAAGAAACCTAGGACATCACATAACATATCTCTCAAAGACACCTTGTTCATCACATCACATCTCTCCCAAATACACCTAGGTCGTCACATCACATCATGACCACTACCATAACCAGAATAGTAGGGTATCATGAATATGAAGGACATCAATATCATTTCATCCTCTTAATATGAATGACCCTCAATATGAACCACATCATCCCCTCATCAAACACAACCACAAGTTCACTACAATCCATAATCCATCATTGCTCATGTATGAAAAACTCACCTAGAAGAGAGAGTGAGGAAGAGAGGGTAGTCATCCATCCATCCTCACCGTCTGGATATTAGGAAAAACACTCTCAAAATATGTGGTTGTCGGCACAAAGTTCCCGATGCAGGTGGGGTGAATAAATAAATCACAATGTAAATACAATATATAATATTTACACACATAAGACTAACTTATGGATTTTTAACCAGAATACCATCTCACTCACAACATCACCACAAAGGCCTCACAACCTTCACCACTTTCATTGCCACTTATAAATGAACAACACCACATAAACATATAACAACCACCAACCACAAGCCACATTACACCTTTATTTTCAAGTTAAACCAATTTATAGATTTTTCTATTTACCAACCATCTTTATTTATCAATCTCATTCATCTCATATTTAACAACAGCTATTTAATACATGATTCTTAGTTTAATTCAAGAGTTCGTTTATCATTCCAACCCATTATCCATTCTAGTTTTATCATTAATAATTTATTCCATTACTACTGATAAAATAGAACAATATAAACACAGCACACAACAACTTTTCATCCTTATTCCAACAAGCTCCATATTTCCACCATTTCACATCACAACCACTTTCTCATCACAAACACCACACATCAATTTATATTTCTCATTTAACTACTTTATTTACCAACTATTTTCACATCCATTATCATCTTTACACATTAAAATTAAACATCATCCCATTTACTATTCATTATTTCCAACCCCAACCATTTCTATAAAAATTTTGTGATCCCACATCACTCACTAATACCATATCCTCACAAACATTACATCAAACTCAAAAAATAATCACACCCATAATTCCATCCATTACACTTACTATCACATTAATCAACCTCACAAGAAAGTGGAAACATAAAAACTTCTTTCATGAAAAAAATATTAATTTCAGCATGTGATAATAATTCAACTTTAGTTATTTATTTTCTATATCACCATATTAAAACACCACATGAAATTACACATTTTCATCTTAAATAAATATAAACAGTATTTATTTTCTTCATGTGATAAATTCTTTCTATTTCCAAGATAATCTTTCAATCATCTAAATTAACACAACTTCTTATTTACACACAGTAGGTTCAATTATCATATTTAAGGGCTTTACCATTTTTATGTAAGGTGATTCCATGATTATATTTCATAAAAAAACAACATATTCACAGTAGAAAACATAATTCATAATCAAAAATCCAACACATAATCTAGGAGAATCAAAATCATGAAATAAGTAAAGCACATTCATATCTCCTTTTTCCCATCAATTTCATTAACCGATTAATTATCTTTATAAATATTGTGCATACTATCTTCCTAGAGGATAAACAAAATAATAACCCTTATTTCACATTAAACTAGAAGAAATATGAATGATCCCGAGCCTGATATTTTCCCTTGTGAAACACTATAGCCAAGGAATAAAGGAGACATAAGGTTCAACCTCACTTAGAAATTGTAAAGGAAGAGTTCCTATGAACAGCTAAATCTTGTTGACTTGAAGAGAAGGTTCTGGGGTCATGTGGATGAGAGGAAAACAAATGAAATTAAAGGAATAAGGGTTTGAGTATTTTAAAATAACAGCAATGTCTAAACTAAAAAGCAGCATTGAAACCCCCATTAAATTTTCCCAATAATTTTTAGTTAAAAACTTAATTTTGGATCAATAAAACCTTCCAAAAGGAGTTTTAAATAATTAAAAAGTTAAAATTAATTAATTATATTTATTTTAGGCTTTTAAAATCATTGAAATAGGGTCTATAGGGGTTGCAAATTAAAAGAAGGAATAAAAACCTGAAAACTGGGTAAAACTTGACACTGGTATGTAGGGGATGCGCATTGTGTAAGGGTAAATTGTTTTACCCTTACATAGTGCCTTATAAATAATCAAGTAAGGGTAAATACAACTTATCCTTATGTAATCTTTGAAAAACTCAGATAACCCTTACGCAGGCTTCAAAAAACTTGGATGAACCTTCACAAACACCCTTATGAAACTCCACCCTCACGCGAATACACTCATGTAACCTTTAGGATTTCAACATTTTCCTTACATAAGTCAGATATTACCCTTAAAAGATCTTTATATGTAATTACCCATACTTTTAATACATAGATATTACATCTAAATAAATTAATATTCATTATATAACATAACAAAATCATTCCAGAACCATATGGGTTTAGTGTCTTTGGAAACTTGGAAACATAAAAAAACTTGTTCATAAAACATCTACATCATCTCTTGCTTATTCCTTCATAACTAGAACCCTTTTTGACATATCATACTTAAAACCTCTCTTTATATCCTATGAAAAGAAACATAAGAAAATGGTGAGCTAAAATTATTAGTAATGGTAAACAAGGGAGATACCAATCATAACATAAGCATAAGGGCATAAGAACATGAACATAACATTTGAAAATTATACCCTACATATCAAATATCATAATATTGAGTCATGGAATAAATCATATAAGTTCATAAGAGATGAATCAAAAAATAACATGATCCATGAGATAATAACATTAGAATAATACATGGAATTGTGGCATACACATAAGCATAGAAAAGTATTCCCTTAGTAGTCAAGGATCATTTCCAAAACATAGAAGGGAATTATATGGGTTGATACACCTCTTGGGTGGGACACACCACCATCCCCATTCATGTCTCACTTAACTGGGTTCACTCCCCAATCCAGTCTTGTCTTACTAAAACAAGTTCACTTCCCATTTCATTTTTTTCTATCTCATAAGATATAAATCATTACCCAATGCATTGGATAGAGATATAGGTCTCACTCATCATTTGTTATAACATAACCACCATCCTTGTTTATATCATAACCAACATCACATAATAAAAACCATAAATATATGTGATATAAGAACATAAATCATATCATAACCCATGAAAAGAAATTTGGTTTCATAAACATTTCATCGTAGCATAACCTATAGAAAATAAACCAATTTCATAAATATCATTCCATCATAAACATAAATCAAACATAAAAATAATAAGGATATAATTTTTGAATAATATCCCCATTAAAGCATGAGTAACATCAAATAATGTTATCTTAGATGAAAAATAATTTTGAAAGATCACTTTAAATAATTCATGAAAAAAATAACATTTCTCATTGTTAAATAATTTCTTTTTAAAGAGTTTCATGATTATAAAGGAAGCCATTTTATTTGAAAATAACCTTGTAATATTTTAAAGGAAACATCAATACATTAAGGTGTCATGATGGCGGTAAAATTTTCTCATATCGTATAAGTTAAAGAAAACATTCCTTCTGTATTTTTGTCAGAAAAATCACAAAGGTCTCATTTAGAAAACAACAAAAAGAATATTTTAAAACCATTTTATAAAAAAAATAAAACATGAGTAAAAATGAATTTAAGTATTCATAAGAGAATAGTGAAAATAATTTTGGAAATAATTTTAGAAAACATGGACATGGAAAAAATATTTTTAAGGGAAACATTAAAAAGATAATTTTTTAAAAAACCCCTTATAAATATCATATCATTGAAGTGAGTATTAATAAAATAAATATATTATATGTATCAGATATAAATACACATAAAACAAGTGGAAATTAAATATAATTTAACAAAAATTCATCTCACACATAATATTAACATGAAATAATCAAAAATGTAGAAGTTTAACCCAATGAATGGAAATTGAGTTAAGAAATATCTAACCACTTTGTAATCAATCTAATCGTATGCCCCATAAAAGTAATAATTATAAAATAAAACATTAAATATCATAAAGAAAGTAATATTCAAGATATTATATATAAAATATAATTATATTCACCACACAAAATAAATAAATGGTGAATAAGTCATATATCTCATAGAAGTAAAAGTGAGATGAGAAAATCTTACCTCACGCTTCCCTTTCATTTTTTATACTTTAACCTCATATATAAAGGTTTAATTAATGTTATTAATTCATTAAAAAACTATAATAATATTTATAATACTATATATGATACTTTTATAACATCTTACTGCACTTTCATTAATAATATTTCATCATTTTCATTGTTTTGGTTTCGTTTGTTTCATGTTTTCATGGTCGGTTCGTTTATGTATAAGTATTGATTTTCTTATCAAATGGAAATAAAAATCTAGAATAGAAATTAAATGGTATTCATGAACTTCCATAAGTTTAAATGGTATCATATATCATTTTTATTTCTAGTATGAGGATGATTCATTTGATAAAATGTTGATGATAAATGTTTAGTTTATTTTGATGGTTTCTTCAACCATCACTATCTAGTTTTGTTTTATTTAATATTATATTTATATATTAGTTACAGAACATGAAATAGGTTATAATATACCTATTATAATCTTATTTTTCTAGAATAATAATTTTATGGTCATCCTTGAAGGCGTTAATGGAAAAAAAATAAAATCATTTTTCACAGAGACGGTTAACCGCCATAATTTGGAAATGGTTTCATTTCTTTGAATAAGAGGAGATGAGAAAAGGGGTGGATATAAGATATTGAATTAGAAATATAAAATTACTGTATATACATGATACTGTAGTTATTATGATTTGATGTATGAAGGAGATGAAAAGAATGTAGAAAAAAATGAAATTAAGAGAGGTTGTATGAGAAATTTATCTCTTGAATATCACCTCCTTGAAGGACCCCTTAAGGAACATGGAATTAGTATTTAGGTTAAATCAGTGTCATTTAATGTGGGTATAGTGGGTAGGAGTGGTTTTGGTAGAGATTTTAAGAGTTTAAAGGCTTGTGAGAAGAAAGAAGGTGGTGATGAGTGGTATTTATACGTGAGGAGGGGTAATTTTAAGTGATTAAATAATTATTATTTTATATTTAAAGTCAACCACATTTAGGTGGAATTAATTCATATGAATTTGGATGATGATTAATATTATAGAGGATTTTTAAGGTTGAGAAAAAAATAAACCACCCATTTAATGTCTTTTAAGTATTGTAATCTTTTACCTTTTAACTTTAACCAGCTACATTATTTTATCTATACTCCAGTAAATCTTTTTTTTACCACGGTAAATTTTTTATGCCTAAAAATAGAAACAAAATTATAACAAAATTTTCACCTCATAATTCCAAAAATGGAATCCATTTTTAAAAATTCCAAACATAAAAATTTTGAAATTAAATTTAAAATTAAACTGTCAAAACGAAACGAAAAATAGTTTTTTGGAAAAATGTGTTTTTAATCCCAAAAATGTACTTATACCAAAATAAGGTATAAAGATTATTTAAATTTAATGAATTAGATTATTTATAACTAAAAATTTCTTAATTTATTGTGAGATAAATTTAAAATCATAAAATTACTTTTAAATATAAAGAAAATGAGGGTTTCATAAAAATCGGTATTTTTTACTATTCACAAAAAAATTAAACTTTTTAGAAAATTCTCAAAAATTCATCCTTAGATAATTTTGGCATGATGAATCCAAAAATTATGTTCATTTAATCAAATACATTTTCTAAAAGTGTAAAAAAAATAATTATATTTATTTTCTCAATGAAAGCAATAATAATCACTTTTTAAAGAAAACATATATTTGAAGTGAAAATGACTTTAATAAAAATTATGTGTTTATTTAATAAGAATAAATAAATTTTTATTGAACATGAAATTAATATATATTTTATAATATATTTAATCATATTCACCCCCTCCAATTTAACAACTAGTTTATAACAGTCGTGTTAAAATAATATTATTTTAGAGTTCATTTAGGCTTAGTGTTCCTTGAAAAGTAATCTATCAAAGGGATTAAATTTAAAATGAGACATATCATAAAATATTGAGGTGTTACATTATACCACCCTTAAAAATGAATTTCTCCCTTGAAATTCATCACTCGAATACAAACAGATGAGGATACCTATGCCTCATTACATCCTCAAGTTCTCATATAGCTTCCTCAAATTGGTGGTTTCATCACAAAACTTTAACCAAGTGAGTGGTCTTGTTTCATAAAACTTTATCTCTATGATCTATAATCTATACCAATTGTTCTTACTAATAAATATCTTACTTTAGTGTTACAACCTCTAAGTTTAGTACATATAAAGGATCAGGTATGTACTTCCTCAGGAGAGATACATGGAACACATCATGAACTTGAGAGAGATTCGATGGAAATATCAATTGATAAGCTACCATCCCAATACGATCAAGAATTTAAAAAAATCCTTGAAATTTGAAACTACACTTCAAAAATCAAAGGTGGATATTTGAAAATTTCTTTGTGGGAAACTCACATCATAAAAAGGGTCAATAAAAGTTCTTATTAAAAAGATGGAAAGTAAAAGGTGAATATCACCAAAAAAACTAGGATTTTGATTAGGATAATATTAGAAGAAAGTAAAAATATAGACATTGAAGAGAATTATAACTATCAAGTTCTGATGGAGAATGATAAATAACCTGATCATTAGAAGGTTGATGACCACAAAACCATAGACCAAAATAGATTTGAAAAAGGTCATTAATATAATCATAAATTATGATAATAGGATAACATTTTATTTCAGAATGATTTGAGAAGATATACTTACTTGATTTCATCTCATAAGTACAATATCATTTTTTGGTTTTGCCTTGATCAATTTCTGCATCATTTATTACTCCAAGAAAATAAGTTGAAATTGTAATGCCTGAAGAACTTTTGGATGATAAGATCCATAATGGGATGAAAATCCATTCCTTATATCTCTAGTTATCATAACAAAATGGTTAGCACATGTTATCCAATAGACATAAATATTAATATGCTTAAGTAATACATTAATCTCTAAAACCTCATCCATAGTTCAACGTAAACAATTTCATAAATGGTTACCCTTATGAACCTTTCAAAAAAATTAAAATCCAAAAATTTTGAATGAAGGTCACTAAATTTTCAAAATCAACTTATCATTAATCCCCCAAACAAATTGATGTAACTCTTAATTGTCACACACCAAACATGTGAAGATCATTATCATGAATTCTCTTAAAACGTGATAATAACCTGAATTACCATAAAACTTTAGTGAAAACATGCATACTTTCAAAAATTAACTCCTTCCTCATACGATAAATCCTAAAAATCTATAAACTCAATCCATAAACCACCTTATCTTCATATTACTAATCAATTCCAAGTTCATAAATAATATCCCATTTATTTTATCACAATCAAAAATATTTTTATCTCATTATTATGCTAACGTCATGTGCATATTAAGGGTTATCTTTCCCTTAATCATGTGTTCTCTAAAAATATCATCTTACCACCTCAATCACTTATCATGGTTACCAGTACCATTCAAAATATACTTTCAAATACTTAAGGAAAAAATATAGTGAAATAATCCTTAGATGTTTCATTATTCCATAATACCATTAAAGTACTTCTACAACATTATTCTTGAATTCCAATACATAAACACTCAATCATTCCACTTCTTTATTAAACCATTAACCAGGCTTCGTCGTTTTATTCCTTAACACTTCTTCTATCTCATATGGCATTCATAGTCTCTTCATCATCATCAATATAACCATTACTCATACAACATTACTGATTCTCTTCACGATTTTTCCCCCTAGGGAATCAATTTGCATAATGCACATACATTCCACATTTAACACATTTAATTGTCTATGATGTCTTAGGAATACTATTATTCTTGTCCATTTCATTAACTGAACCTTTCAATTTTCCTTTAAAATTACTTGATTTGTGTCCTTATTTTCCACAACCAAATCATCTTCCAGTTCCTTTGAAACATTCTCCTTAATGCCTCTTCTCATATGCTTTACATGAGTAAAATTTAACTTTCTTTCCTTTGTGGTCACTATTAAGCTCTATCTTTTACTTATTATATGGATCAGGAAACTCACCAAAGTTGAGATTATTGATCATATTATGATATTTCTAATTAGGCATAATAACAAGGTTTCACCTTTTGACTCTCATTTCATTTGGTTAATCATGAGAAAGATCATTCCATTGTTCATCACATTCACCATTGGCATGAATCCTCCTAGTTCCATCCATTGTCTAAAACCAAAAAAGTATAGTGCAGGTAACAATAATCATAGTTAGAAACTACATAATCAAGAGAAATTTCTTATTACACCTTAGTTTTAATCCTAGGTTATTCATGATCATTACAAAAACTCTAGGATTGTAACCTAGAATAACCTTAGGGTTCTTACTAAGGTTTTCTCATCCTGGTTTACAAAGGTTAACTAAAATTGTCTCTGGTACCAATTATAACGACCCATAATTTTCATACGTAGATATTACATCTAAATAAATGAATATTCATTACATAAAAAAAACAAAACCATGCTAGAACTGTATGGGTTTAATGTCTTTAGAAACATGGAAACATAAACAACTGGTTCATAAAACATCTACATCATCTCTCGCTTATTCCTTCATAACTAGAATCCTTTTTGACATGTTATACTTAAAATATTTCTTCATATCCTGAAAAAATAAACATAAGAAAATAATGATCTCATATAATCAGTAATGGTAAACAAAGGAGATATCAATCATAACATAAGCATAGGGGCATAAGAACATGAACATAACATTTGAAAATTATATAAAAGTTGAGATCAAAGCCTCTGTTTATTTGGGGAAAGGGGCTACATTACAAAGAAAAGAAGGCAACATACAATGCAGGGATGTACTCGAAGAGACTCGAACTCGAGACCTCACCAAGACCCACAGGGGGAGCTACTACTGCGTTTCACCCCAGGGACACATTTGAAAATTATACCCTACATATAAAAGATCATAATCTTGATCCATATAATAAATAATATAAGTTCATAAGACATGAATCATAAAAGAACATGAGCCATGAGAGAATAATATTGTAATAATACATGGAATTGTGGCATACACATAAGCATATAAAATCATTCCCTTAGTAGTCAAGGCTCATTTCCAAAACATATAAGGGCACTCTATGGTTGGCTACACCTCCTGAGTGGGACACACCATCATCCCCAATGGAACCCATTTCCTCATAGTTGAATGGTTTCACTCCCTAAATCATCATAGTAGTCAAGATTCACTCCCAAGACTATCATAGCGGACAAAGTCCCTTACTGGACCGAGTTCACTCCCCATTCCAGTCATGTCTTACTGAACTGAGTTCACTCCCCATTCCAGTCATGTCTTACTAAACTGAGTTCAATCCCAATTCTAGTCCCATATTACTAAACTAATTTCACTTCTCATTTTAGTCATGTTTATCTCATGAGATATAAATCATTACCCAATGCATTGGAGGGAGATGTAAGTCACACTCGCCATTGGTTATAACGTAACCATCGTCCTTGTTTATAACGTAACAATCATCCTTAGTTATAACATAACCACCATCACATAATTAAAACTATACATATGTGTTCTAGAAGAACATAAATCATATCATAAGCCATAAAAATAAATTGGGTTTCATAAACATTTCATCGTAGCATAACCCATGGAAAATAAACGAGTTTCAAAAATATCATTCCATCATAAACATAAACCAATCATAAAAAGAATAAGGATAGTATATTTGAATAATATACCCAGTAAATCATAAGTAATATAAAATAATGTTATCTTAGATGGAAAATAATTTTTAAAAATCACTTGAAATAATTCTTGAAAAAAAAATATATCATTTCCCGTTTTTAAATCATTTCCTTTTAAAGAGTCGCGTAATTATAAAAGAAAAAATTTTCTTTGAAAATAACCTTGTAAGATTGTAAAGGAAACATCAAATCATTAAGGGTCATGACAGGGAAAAAATCCACTCATATTGTATAAGTTAGAGAAAACATTCCTTCCATATTTTTGTTGAAAATTTCAAAAATAAATTCATTTAGAAAACAAAAAAAAGAATCATTTCAAACCATTTTGTAAAAAAACAATCAAACATGAGTAAAAATGGCTTTAAAAATCATAAGAGAATAGTAAAAAAAATTCAGAAATAATTTTAGAAAACATGGACACAGAAAAAGAGTTTTAAGGAAAACTTTAAAAAGATAATTTTTTAAAAAAAATATCCTTTATAAATATCATATCATTGAAGTGGGCATTAATAAAATGAATTGATTATGTATATTATCTAAAAATTCACATAAAAAAGTGGAAATACAACATAAGATAATCAAAAGTAATCACATGCATAATCTTAACGTATCATAATCAATAAAGTAGAAGTTTAACTCAGTGAATAGATATTGAGTTAAGAAATATTTTACCAATTTGTAATCAGTCGAATTGTATGCCCCATAAAAGTAATAATTATAAAATGAAACATTGAATACCATGAAGAAAATGATATTCATGATATGATATATCAAAGGGTGGTATGTAACGTCCTGACCCAGAAGCCACTAAATCGGTGCTCCGAGCCGGTTCACCACACGGCCTCAAGAACGCCTCCCCGTACGCCAGAGGCTGCCGACTAGCAGCGAGGGACTAGGGTGTGATAGTGGAGAGACTATACCCTCATACCAGAGTAAGAAAATAGCATAAATAACTAAGTATCATACACAGAGGAAAGTAAACAAAGTGCGGAAGCAGTAAACAACTGAAATAGAACAAGCTGTAATAGTAAAATGATGTAAAAGGCCGAACAGCTATGCAATACAATACAACACTGGTCACCCACCGGGACAACCATACAAATACAAGTACAAAAGAAACTGAAAGTAAAAGTACAGGGCTCTGCTACTAACTCCGAGCCAATCCACGTACCCGATCTCCAGACACTGTCGAACTGCAGCAGCCCAATCAGTAGAACCACTCGAGCAGATCCACTTGATCATGAAACACTGGGACTCAGCCCTATCCACTATGAAACCTATGCTCAACCTGAAAAGCAGACATAAGGTCTATACGTACACCGAGGTGCACGTGCAGGGGTGAGAAATAATCTCAGTAGGGCACCCCGACAAGCAACCTACAAATGTGCTGCTAAAAGTGTATGCAACAAAAATGTGCTCAGCCTAGCTGGAACACAACAAAAGGAAGTAAACCAAACGTGCAACCACAGTTGAACTCAGGGTATGTAATCCCTATCAACTGGGCAAGTGCCACCATGTATTTCCATATCTATATACATACACATGTATAGTCTCATACCTATACACATATACAAAAATATGAATATTCATGATAAAGTGATTCAAATAACAAGAACCATCAGCAGTCAATCCTTGGGACCATAAGCCCGATATCTTGGACATACTATTCAAGGGCATTGAGCTGGATGTAGTGCCACTCAAGTCGTATATCAAATAAGTCGATCTCTGGGTCCGTAATCTCATCGACATGAACCTGCTTCGGCCAACACCGAAGATATGCCTCTGAACAAGCTAAACAAGGACAAGTTATCCTCTAGTTAAACCAATCAATCACAAGCAAGTAGATAACACAACAGGTAACCCTCTGGGAAGTACTCTCATCCAACCCCTCTGGTCATATCCAAGAAGTACCAACAACCCTCTGGGAAGTGCACTCAGCCTAACCCCTCTGGTTTGGTCATACGAAATTATAAGACTCTCTGGGGAAGCTCGCTCGATCAATTCCTCTTATAGTCTAGGTTAGTCAGGGACTCTCTGAGGAAGATCACGCGGTCTAACCCTCTTATAACCCCAAGTTCTAGAAACTCTCTGAGGAAGCTCACTCGGTCAATTCCTCCTATAGTCTCAGGTCTGTCACAGACTCTCTGAGGAAGCACGCTCAGTCAATTCCTCCTCTAGCCTGGAATAGTTTAAGGAAATTCAATCAAGTAAAGACCCTCTGAGGAATCTCACTCGGTCTACCCTCCTGTAGTCTATAATATCTAAGACTCTCTCGTAAGCTCACTCAGTCTATCTTTTGTAGTCTATAATGTCCAAGACTCTCTGGGAAGCTCACTCGGTCTATCCCCTGTAGTCTATAATGTCCAAGACTCTTTGGAAAGCTCACTCGGTCTATCCATTATAGTCTATAGCACCAGGTTCTCACGGTCTTGTGCCAGTCAGTGCATAATAATTCTATAAGGAAAAAGTACACCTATAGAGTTACTTGGCTAACCAGTCTACAGAAACAAGCATGTCAAAAATATCATTCCATCCAATGGTCACAAGGCATGGAAAACAGGTATAACGGCCAAAGGCTAACAAGACCCAAAGGTTGTAAACAGAACAAGGCATGGGGAAAACATCCAATCACAGCAATTATCCTCAAACATGATCAACTTACCTCTACACAAGCATACAATCAAGGCAGGAAAACAACAGGGAAAACGGTAAACACACAATACCCCGTTCACGGGTATTTGTGGAATTTGCACATAAAACTCAAGGACTTCGAAAGGTAAGGCACAAACCACCTACTCAGGCACAAAAGGAATAGTAGGAATCACAAAAAACAAGAAAGACGTCTCACATCAGGTTCACCAGCCACCAACCAGGAAGCACCTCTGGTAAACACTACAGCATCAGAAAAACCAAGTCAGATATAAACAAACAGTGAGGGTGGCCCGAACGCCCAATCCAACAATACATCCAAAGCCCAAAGGGATTACCTATTTGTCATGGGTTCTAGGTGAAACCCGATCACCATCTCTACCCTACCCAATATAACAACTCAGGGTCGTTCAAACAACAAGCACCCACTGGTTCTCTCAAGTCAAACACTAAGGAAGCATCATACTCGGGATTCTCCATGTAAACACGAGTGAAGGCATCCTACATGGGATCCGTAGAAAAGAGTAAGGGAGTAATCATACACAAAATCCTCAAAGGAAGGACAACATAGGCATTCCATAACATGGGTCTTATCAAAGTAAAAACATGATAGGGATCCTATAAGAAACTCCCAAGGTCAGTCCACAAGTAAAGGCATCCCTCAGGGGATCCTTAGAAATATCCGGTCTCACAAACTCATAGGCCAGAAGGGAACATCTCACAAGAGGAAAGTCCTATAAAGCATAGGTTATGGGAGATATCTCATATCTCATATCCTATTAAAGGTCTCAACTAAGTTGGTCCGAACACCCAACCTACCATCCACGTCAAGTCTCACTCTTAGGTGTCAACTGAACTTAATAACTGGAGGAAGAACCCATCCGTTTATATAAAAACCCAAAAAACCCCATTTATATGACCTCTAAAAGTTAAAAGGATTCCACCATTGCGATCTACGTGGAAAAATTCTCAGAATCGACTACTCACACTCCCAATTCTGACTTCCAGAGCATAAGATATCCCAAAATTACTAAATTTAATTAGTACATGGCCAGAGTACATGGCCAGAGCACAATGGGCCGGCCTGTGTAATAGTACACGGCATGTACTTTAATGTACATGGAATGTACTGTTCACAAAAAGTTACGCCATGTTTGTTTTCACCCGAATACATGCCCATGTACCACTACACGGTGTGTACTCCTTAAAACCCACTATTCTGTGTTCTATTTCACACGGCCAGCCACACGGCTACCCACTACACGGTGTGTACTCAAAGTACACGGCGTGTACTTAAGAAAACTTCATCTTCCCCGAACGGAAAGAACACACGGTGTGTTCCCCTGGAACACACGCCATGTATACTGGGTTTTCCGACATGAAATCCCTAAAAACGCCCGATTCACCCATTTTCGCCCCCGAAACAATAGATCGAGCCCCATGGGCATACAAGAAAGAAATATAAGGCTTTAAAGACTTAAAACAACATTTTTAATAGGGATCTATGGAGAAAACATAAACGGACCTACCTTCGGACGGAAACCGCCGAAGCTTCGGTTGATTTCACGGCTCATGGTTGTCGTACGCCGACTCAACGCGTTGAGAGCTTCGAATCGGTACCACTCTCGCCTTAATTCTCTCCCATTTTCTCGATCTCCAAATTCTTCCATAGGTCACAGACAAGGAGGAGCATCGTAGGAGACGTGCACAAGGAGGAGGAGGAAATAAGAGAGAAGAAAATAAAAGAAAAGAAGAAAAGAAAAGGAAGAAAAAGGGGGTCGGGTCGGCCCCTGCGCCCGACATGAGTTTATGCCTTCCCTAGGCTAAAATCCCCATTCTGGACTCAACGGCGCAGACGTAATCTTAATCCGACGCTCCATTTAAAAGTTATTTCCAAATGAACCTACGCAAATAATTTAATATTTAATATAATAATATTAAATATTAAATACTCCGCCAAAATTCGAACAGATCAGATTTCCTCCAAACTCTTTTCCTAAGGTAAACTCCCTATTTCGGGACCAACGGAGTTGTCAGAAAAAATATCCGAGATTTGATGGTAGGGGGAAATGACAATTTTACCCCTCACGAGCATCCAACAACAAAAATTCAAATTTCTGCTCAAAACGATTGTCCGGAGAAACACGGGTTCTTACAAACTCCCCACCATAAACCTTCTCGTCCCCGAGAATCCCAGAAAAAGGACTAGAAGCAGGATGAGCAGCCATGCCCCCAACCCAAGCATCTTCACAACCAAGCTACCTGGACCGTCCAACAACCAGCCTTAGCATTAACAACCACCTTCTACATAGAAGATATTCAACTACAACCAACTGGTACTCCCCCCCCCCCATAATAATACCCTTGTCGTCGTCTTAAAAGAATACTCTGAGCTCAAAAGCTACTAGAAACACTGATGTTTAACCTTAACAAGGAAAATCACCCTCAAAAGGCAAAAGTTGCACTCCCCACCATATGGCTTTCCTTACACTACTCCGAGAGCACAACCAGAACAGGTTCCATCTACCACATGGATGAACATTAAGAAAGAAAAAGGAGCTCGATGTAGGGTTGAAGCTCTCTCAGCATACTCAAGACGAATCAAGATATCGCATGATCGTCTCTTATAGGAGTATACTAAGATTTCACCGAAGGCGTGTTCAGTTCCCTCCGAGCCATGCTAACATCTTTCCAAAACCCGACCAGGATTCAAGCACGGGTCAACCATTTCATGGTAACCCAAAATTTCACAAAGTCACCTCTACAACAGCAACATCAGAATCACTGGTCAGCCAGGCCAGGCACCCGAACAGGACTGCTCATCGAAACCAGTCACGAAAACAAACACCTCCAAAAGGCATTGGAAAACGCTGGCCAACCTTCTCACCCAGGTTTCCCTAAAACAGAACAGACATCGATCAATATGGGTTTGAGTCAAAACCCAGGGTCTCTAGGTCTTCCACCTAGCCCTACTGAAAAAGCCTCGCAACTGGGTCACAAGGCCTAATGATTAGTCACTGAAAGTGGATAATATTCATTGTTAAGATCTTAATATTAATGTATTTAAAAGTTCATAAACATAAATTTTAGTCCAATTCAGAAATTGAACTTCATTTCCCATCATTGTGCAATTCATGCTTAAAATGTCAATTTGGGCCCACTCAATAATTTGCTTGTGGAAATTACAATATTCATCATTTTAATTTGAAATTTTGGGATATTATTGATCACTTTTTTTGAAACACTTTATCTTTTAGGTCCGATGGATGAATCCCAAAGTAAGATGGATAATTTTGCGCCTGAAGGCAGAAACATGCTGGAAAAAGCATAATGGGCCTAAGGCCCATCAAACAAATGTGGGGACCAGACACCAATCCCAATGAAGCTCAAATTTATACAGTAGAAAGATAAAAATATGACGATCATTTTATTAAACTGTGGATGGGGCTAATTCTGAAGTTATCATGATGATAAATGGATCTGAAGTTGAGATTTAAATGGTGGACATGACATTAATGCTCAAAAATCCGTCCCACCATTTCGACTATAACTTCCAAACGGATGAGCGAAATTTCCTGACATTTTTACATCTCATAGAGGACAGATGTATAAAGATATTTCTCTTCTACAGCCCCTACGGATTCGGCCTTCTTAAATTTCTAATTCACACGTCAATGTGGTGGAAGAATCTGGACAGTTTTCCGGGTCAAATTCAAAACATCAATTTCCTTTTGATTATTCACCCTCCATTTGACTCTATTAATTGTTGGGGGGTGAATTAATTGTTGGGGGATGTACCTAAGGCTCCTAATATTCCTATATAAGGAGCTAGTGGTGAAGGGAATGGGGGTGGAAAATTTTCTTATCATCTTGGATGCTTTGTTTCATTGTAATGTTTTGCTTCCAAATTTCCTTTGTAATGTTTTCCATTTCCATGTAAGTTTTTTTTTTGTATCTTTATGTTCTTAATCAACTTATTCTCTTATATATTTTCCATTTCATTTATTAAAACTTTATAATCACAAAGCACAGTGATATCTCTGTGTTGTTGTGAATTAGTTCACACATAGGTGTGAATTTCATTCACACACACGAAGGAGTGCTCGTTATTTCCGCGGTTTTAATTTCTTCAATCCAATTATTGTTAGCCATATTCCGCCCACCATTGAGAGTATACCATCAATGGAGGGCTAAACCCTTAATGGGTTGATCTTAGGAGGATGCAAAGGCTGTATTGAATGTTATTTTATGAACGAATTGTTGTTAAATGGATAATTAATTTAAGACATCCATTCTTCAGTTATTTCTACTCTTCATCTTTACTGTGTTTGAGCAAAATAAATTCAATTACTAAATGACCATATACCTCGGAGATATCATGAATTTGGTTCTCTAAGTGTATAGGGAATTAGTAATTGTGTTTAGTAAGCACCAAACCAGAAAATGATGAAGGTAGTGTTATTTTTGAAGAATGGATTCATCAAGAATTAATAAAACCAAAATTGTTTAAAGAAGAAAAATTCATTCAATCCACCCCGAGCATAATCCTAGATCAACCCATTTTTATTAAATTGAATTCACGTAGGTGTCTTAGTGTTATTTAAACCATCCAAAATCAAAACCAAAGTTGGCTACTTCATAGCCCATCCTTCACCAAATCATAGCGTCTCAAGGTTACTTCTTCGGTCCCTGTGGACTCGACCCCTACATGTACTACATCGATCGCTTTTACCCGTAGGGTAAATTTGGGCGCAGCCAAATTTTGGCGCCGTTGTCGGGGACCAAGTAAGTTCCTTAGACCAAAAACCCTCTTTTCTTACCCCAATTCTTCTATTCTCATCCCAATTCTCTTATCTTTTCCCTTTCTCTCTTTTTTTTTCTTTTGGCGCATGTCCGCCTACACCCGCGATAACTCAAACAGATTAGTTAGGGTGGATACTCCTAGGGCTGGGGAGTCAAGCACTAAAAGAGGTCTATTTCCTTTAGATCCAAATCTTCCTAATACTCTAAATCCAGACGTTGAGTTCGATACAATGGATAATATCCCACAAAACCAAATCATAAACCGGGGAGGGAACCAAAATAACGGGCAGGACCCTAACTTGGGAATTGTTGCAGACCCGACCATGAATGACTACCTCACACCAACCTGGACCAATGCACCCTCATGCATTAGGAATGATAACATAGGATATGCCCAATATGTTTTCAAACCCCATGTCCTGAACCACCTTCCAACCTTTCATGGGATGGAGTCTGAGATGCCTTACCTTCATGTTAAAGAATTTAATGACATTGTCGAAACCATGTGCCCACCAAATCAAATTGAATCTGCTAAAATGAGACTTTTCCCTTTTTCCCTTAAGGACCGAGCAAAGAATTGGTTAAACAATTTGAGACCAGCATCCATTCACTCTTGGGACCAACTTCAACGAGAATTTTTTAAAAAATACTTCCCCCATCACAAAACAATTGCACTTAAAAAGAGCATACAAAACTTTTTTGAAAGAGAGGGAGAAACATTCTATGAAACATGGGAAAGGTTCAAGGACACATTAAACATGGTACCGCACCATGGTTTCTTAATCCCAGAACAAGTGAGAATTTTCTATGAAGGTTTGGGTCCCGGAAACAAACAATTCATTGATATGATGTGTAATGGAACCTTCAAAAACAAAGCCCCAAATGATGCTTACGAGTATCTAGAAAATATTGCTGAACAAAACCAAACATGGGGAACATCACCATACTATGAGAAGCCACCCAAATCTGGTGGAATGTACAATCTTGGAGAATAAGAAAACATTAGAGCAAAACTTGCTGCACTCATGAGGAAAGTTGAAGAGATTGATCTTAGGAAGGTCCAGAAAACCCAAACTGTTGAGCTTGTTTGTACAATTTGTGACAAGAATGACCATAAGACTGATAATTGCCCAACCATTCCTTCCATCAAGGATGTTCTTTTAGGAGGACCACCAGAAGAAGTTAATGCAATGAACTTTCAAAAGCCACAATTCACGAACACCTTCAATCCAAGGTATAACGACCATCCGGGCTTTCATTGGAAGGACAATCAACAACCAACACAACAACAATGTATCAACCCATACCCTCAACAAAACTTTCAACCTCATAATCAGTTCCAACCACAACCGGTCCAATTCCAACATCCTCATGTCCAATATCAACAACATATCAAACAACCCATTCAACAACCTATCCAACAACCAAAGTATCCTCCTGGAATAAACCCACAAGCTCAAGCACCAACCCAAAATGTTCCACAAATCTTACTAGAACAACTGTGCAAACAAATGGACAAAATGAACTCAGAATTCTCATCTATTAAACAAGAACTTCAAACCATAAAAACTGGAAAGGCACCCATGCCCACATAGGCCATTCCACAACAAACGTCAAGGGGAGAGACAAGTTTCACTCAAACAACTCACGAACAACTAAAGGCTGTGACAGTTTTAAGAAGTGGGAAATCAATTGAAAAACCTGAACAGATAAGTCAGAAACCATGTGAAGCTTCAAACTCTAATGAAAATTCAAATGAACTACAAGATCAAACTGAAGAAACTGATAATAATGTGAATGAAACAACACTTCAACAAACAACTCCACAATCTGCACCATTTCCTCAACGCATGAGGGGGAAAACTAAGCCTGAATTGAGTGAAACATTGAGGGAAATATTCTCACAAGTCAAGTTGAACATTCCCCTTCTCGATGCCATCCAAACCATACCTTCCTACTAAAAATACCTTAAGGACTTGTGCACTTTTAAAAGAAAATTTTCACATAAAAACCAAGTCCTTTTGGATGCTAATGTGAGTACCACCATTCAAGGGACTATTCCTCCTAAGATGAAAGACCCAGGATTCCCTTACATAAATGTTGAACTAGGAGAGAACAAAGTTGTCAAAGCCTTGTGTGATCTAGGTGCTAGTGTTAACCTCATTCCATATGCCATGTACTGTCAGTTAGGGCTCGAAGAACTCCAACCCACATCTGTCACTCTTCAACTTGCTGATCGTAGTATTCGAGTTCCAAAGGGGATCTTAAAAGATGTTTTGGTGAAAGTTGAAAATTTCATTTACCCAGCTGACTTCATTGTTTTGGACAATCACCCAAGCTTAGGTCCTAGGGAGCAAACCCCAATCATACTTGGTCGTCCCTTCCTTGCAACAATCAACTCTGTAATCCGAGTCCGAAATGGGGACATGACCATCACCTTTGGGAACATGAGCTTAGACTTGAACATCTACAATGCAAACTCTCAAATTGGGGATGATGAAGAGATCCATGAGGTTAATTGGATTGGTAGTGTTAATAATGAACTCAATGAACATCAAGGAGTTACCGAAGGATGGTTAAGTCAAGAAGAGATTGATTTTCTTTATTCACATGAGGGAAATTTTCCTCCTTGGATTGAATCTATTTCAGACAGCTCTATTGATGAATTTCTAGAATCACCAATCAATGATACCATGGTTGAAATCAATAACATTGAGTCCATAGCCATTCATGACACTACTCTGGAAAATTTAGTGGATGAAAATTTTGTTCACAAGGAACCAATTTTGTCAAGAAATCTGAACAAAGAAACTAAGTTCAATACAAAGTCTCATCCATTATTGGAAATTCATGACCAATATGATCTTGAATTTAAAGTCTTACCTTCATCACTAAAGTATGCTTTCTTAGGGGACAATCAATCCTTTCCTGTTGTCATTTCTTCCTCCCTTGAATCCAATCATGAGAGGATGCTTCTAGATGTTCTTAGGAGACACAAGAAAGCCATTGGATGGACCCTATCTGATATCCCTGGGATTAGCCCACTTATTGGGACTCATAGAATTATTCTTGAATCTGAGTCAAAGCCATGTCGTCAACCTCAGAGGCGACTCAACCCTAATCTCATGGAAGTAGTGAGAAAAGAACTTTTGAAATTGTTAAAAGCTGATATCATCTATCCTATAGCTGAGAGTGAGTGGGTTAGCCCAATCCATGTGGTTCCAAAGAAGGCTGGAATCACAGTAATAACCAACAAGGATGGAGAGATGCTTCCAACAAGAGTCAGTAGTGGATGGAGAGTTTGTATTGACTATAGGAAGCTCAACTCTTGTACCAAGAAAGACCATTTCCCCTTACCCTTTATTGATCAAGTCCTCGAGCGAGTGGCGGGTCATCAATTCTATTGCTTCCTAGATGGATTCTCAGGGTATAATCAAATCGAAGTCTCCTTAGAGGATCAAGGAAAAACAACCTTCACTTGTCCATTTGGCACTTTTGCCTTCAAACGCATTCCCTTTGGGTTATGTAATGCCCCTGGTACCTTCCAGCGGTGCATGATGGGAATATTCTCGGATATGGTGGGGGATTTTTTAGAGGTCTTCATGGATGACTTCTCCATCTTTGGGGATAATTTTGAGGGATGCCTTATAAATGTTGAAAAGGTTTTGTCAAGGTGCGAGGATAATAATCTCATACTAAATTGGGAAAAATGTCATTTCATGGTAAGGGAAGGACTTGTTCTAGGTCATCTGGTATCTGGTAGAGGGATTGAAGTTGATAAAGCTAAGGTTGACATCATTCGTCACCTTCCCTCTCCTAAAACTGTTAAGGAAGTGAGGTCCTTCTTAGGACATGCTGGTTTTTATAGAAGGTTCATTAGGAATTTCAGCTCTATTTCTCGACCACTTTGTGCTCTATTGGTAAAAGATGCTCCATTTTTATGGACAGAAAGCTGTGAGGAATCATTCTCTACACTCAAGTCAACTCTTATATCTCCACCTATCATGCAATATCCAAATTGGAAACTTCCTTTTGAGCTCATGTGTGATGCAAGTGATTTCACTGTAGGAGCAGTCTTAGGACAACGGTGTGAGAAAACTCCACATGTCATTTCTTATGCAAGCAAATCTTTAAATGATGCACAAATAAACTACACCACCACTGAGAAAGAGTTGCTTGCTGTTGTCTTTGCCTTAGAGAAATTCAGGTCTTATCTCTTAGGATCACCCATCATTGTCTTCACTGATCATTCAGCCCTAAAATACCTTTTTCAAAAACAAGATGCCAAGGCTAGATTGATTAGGTGGGTCCTTCTTCTTCAAGAGTTCGATTTAACCATTAAGGATAAAAAGGGTGTTGAAAATATTGTAGCTAATCACCTCTCTAGGATGGAATTCAAAGACAACTCACACCACCTCTTTGTGTCTGATTCATTTCTCGATGAGCACCTCTATTCAGTGAGTGATTGCCCTTGGTATGCTGACATAGCAAACCATTTGGTGACGGGTGACATTCCAAAATTCATGGGGACCCAAGCTAAGAGGAAATTCCTTTTTGATGTAAAACACTATGTTTTTGATGATCCTTACCTCTTCAAGTTCTGTCCAGATCAAATCATCAGGAGATGTATTCCTGAGCCTGAGCAAGAGTCCATTCTAAAATTTTGTCATGGAGAGGCATGTGGAGGCCACTTTTCAACAAAGAAAACCACTGCAAAGGTCCTACAAAGTGGTTTCTACTGGCCGAACCTTACTAAGGATTCCTTCCAATTCTGTAAAAGTTGTCCTCAGTGTCAGAAATTAGGATCCATTACCAAAAGGAATCAAATGCCCCTCACTCCCATTCTAGTCATTGAAATCTTTGATTGTTGGGGAATTGATTTCATGGGGCCTTTTCCAAACTCTAAGGGATACCTCTACATCCTCTTAGCTATTGATTATGTCTCAAAATGGGTTGAAGCCATTCCCACCAAGTCCAATGACCACCATGTTGTGATCCGATTTCTAAAAGAGCATATATTTTCTCGATTTGGAATTCCTAGGGCTATAATCAGTGATCGTGGAACCCATTTCTGCAACTGCCCATTCTCTTTACTCATGTCTAAGTATGGTATTACTCATAAAGTTTCCACTGCATACCATCCTCAAACCAACGGTCAAGATGAGTTGGAAAATAGAGAAATTAAACAAATTCTTGAAAAAACTGTCAATCCCTCTAGGAAAGATTGGACCGAGAAACTCTTAGATTCCCTTTGGGCATATCGAACTGATTTCAAAACTATCCTAGGCATGTCACCGTATAGATTGGTTTATGGAAAAGCATGTCATTTACCTGTTGAAATTGAGCATAAGGCCTTTTGGGCAATAAAAAAATGAACTTTGACATTTCTTTGGCTGAAACAAAAAGGAAATTAGATCTTAATGAACTCGAGGAACTTAGGATGGAGGCTTATGAAAATTCAAGGATCAATAAATCTAAAGTTCAAGCCTACCAATCTAGGAATCTCAAAGTCAAACACTTTGAAATGGGAAAATTTGTGCTCTTGTATAGTTCAAAACTTCATCTACACCCAGGAAAGCTAAAGTCCAGATGGTCTGGTCCATACCTAGTGAATCATGTGTACCCTCATGGGGCAATAGAGATTCAGGATCCCACAAGTGGTCATGTCTTCAAAGTCAATGGTCATAGGTTAAAACCATTCATTGAATCATTCAATAAACAAGAAACCAAGGAGGAGTTAACTGAGCCAACATATGAACCAGAGAAAAATTGATAGATTTAGGGTACAATTCGGGCTAACGACATTAAACAAAAGCGTTGCACGGGAGGCAACCCGTGGTTTTCATGTTTCCAATCACTGGGAATCATCTTTTTTTTCCTTCTGCTTAATTTTGTTACTTTTTTTTATATAGACTGTTGACCTGTTCTTATTTTATGAGTAAGGATGGGTATGAAAAGGGAGCACTGTATTCATCCGTGTCACGCGGTGTGATCCCTGAGTAATACCTTACCCAGAAATTTAAAGAAGACAATGTATCATCAGTTTATTTTATTTATGTTTTTGTAGGTTTAAAAAAAAAATATTAGACTCTTGACCTGTTCTTCTTTTATGAGTATGGATGGGTATGAAAGGGTAGCACCGTATTCATCCATGTCACGCGGTGTGATCCCTGAGTAATACCTTACCCAGAAATTTAAAAGAAGACAATGTATCATTAGTTTGATTTTTAAAAAAAAACATGAAAATGATGGTACTTGGAATTAAATAAATCATTGTGTTGTTTGTTTTGTCTACTTTGTCCTTCTTTTTATGGTTCAGGAACTATTTTGGGTGATACATGTTCAATCAAGGAGGTGCCTACATCCCCAAAGAGATCAAAGGAGTAATTTGGAGCATCATAAACCTCAACTTTAAAAACCAGGTGAATTTGTTCCATGTTTTTCATTCTCAATTTTATCTTTGAACTCCTCTCCTACCCCCTTCTAACTTTTTTTTTTCTTTAAACACTGGGGACAATGTTATTCTAAGTTGGGGGGGGGATAAAAAATGATTTTTATTTTGAATAAGAATATGCATGAAAAAAAAATTCCATTAACCATAAACATGATAAAGACACATTGCAAACTCTAAAATTGGATATAAAATAAATTTTGCATGCCTTGATTCTGATTTTAATGCAATTTTAAGTTCATGAGCATAGTTTTTGGAAAGTACGGTTGTCCGATGTGATTTTTCAAAGTTTACATTTTCATTCTCTTAATAAAAATGCAACAATGCACGTCTTTTGGATTGTGGGTGTAAATTTGAGTTCTTGGGTCCCTTTCATTATAGCATAGGGTTCTGGGGTCACTTTTAGTTTAATTTGAGTATCCAAAAAAAACAAAAACAAAAACAAAAAAAAACAAAAAAAATTGAAAAAAATAATAATGACCACATAGAGCAATGTTTTGTCCAAATGCGTGGCGTCCGGCACTTGGGGATCGTGACTCTATAGTTTTCTTGCCCAGAGTTAGGCTTTATATCTCTATTGTAGAGCATGAAATTGACAAAATGTGTGGCGTCCGGCACTTGGGGATCGTGACTCCATAGTTGTCTTGCCCAGAGTTAGTCTTTTCATATCTATTGTGGTTAAAAAAAATATAAAAAAAATGGATACTCATCTTAAGGTTTAATGTGATTCCCACCTAGCGCTTCCATTTTTTCCCCTTGAACAATAAAATGGGTCTCATATCTTTTATGATGCACAACACTTTATCATGCTTAATTGGAATTGGATGAAATGTGACGATGAATTTGAACAAAGGAACGGGCTTCGGCTTGGGATATGCTTATGGACCTAGCTTGTTTTAAATGATTTTTATGGGTTTTCATAAATTTTTTTTTTTGGTATTAGATATTTGGGTGAGTAATGTGTATTTAAATGTTTTTGGAAAAGGGGATTTGGATTTCATATTTGTAATTTATTTTGCTCGGGACTAGCAAAACTCAAGTTGGGGGGTGTGATTAGTCACTGAAAGTGGCTAATATTCATTGTTAAGATCTTAATATTAATGTGTTTAAAAGTTCATAAACATCAATTTTAGTCCAATTCATAAATCTAACTTCATTTCCCATCATTGTGCAATTCATGCTTAAAATGTCAATTTGGGCCCACTCAATAATTTGCTTGTGGAAATTACAATATTCATCATTTTAATTTGAAATTTTGGGATATGATTTATCACTTTGTTTGGAACATTTTATCTTTTAGGTCCGATGGATGAATCCCAAAGGAAGATGGAGAATTTTGCGCCTGAAGGCAGAAACATGCTGGAAAAAGCATAATGGGCCTAAGGCCCATCAAACAAATGTGGGGCCCAGAAACCAAGCCCAATGAAGCTAAAATTTATACAGTAGAAAGATAAAAATATGAGGATCATTTTATTCAACTGTGGTTGGAGCTAATTCTGAATTTATCATGATGATAAATGGATCTGAAGTTGAGATTTAAATGGTGGACATGACATTAATGCTCAAAAATCCGTCCCACCATTTCGACTATAACTTCCAAAAGGCTGAGCGAAATTTCCTGAAATTTTTACAGATCATAGAGGACAGATGGATGAAGATATTTCTCTTCTACAGCCCCTCCGGATTCGGCCTTCTTCAATTTCTAATTCACACGTCAATGTGGTGGAAGAATCTGGACAGTTTTCCGGGTCAAATTCAAAACATCAATTTCCTTTTGATTATTCACCCTCCATTTGACTCTATTAATTGTTGGGGGTGAATTAATTGTTGGGGGATGTACCTAAGGCTCCTAATATGCCTATATAATGAGCTAGTGGTGAAGGGAATGGGGGTGGAAAATTTTCTTATCATCTTGGATGCTTTGTTTCATTGTAATGTTTTGCTTCCAAATTTCCTTTGTAATGTTTTCCATTTCCATGTAAGTTTTTTTTTGTATCTTTATGTTCTTAATCAACTTATTCTCTTATATATTTTCCATTTAATTTATTAAAATTTTATAATCACAAAGCACAGTGATATCTCTGTGTTGTTGTGAATTAGTTCACACATAGGTGTGAATTTCATTCACACACACGGAGGAGTGCTCGTTATTTCCGCGGTTTTAATTTCTTCAATCCAATTATTGTTAGCCATCTTCCGCCCACCATTGAGATTATACCATCAATGGAGGTCTAAACCCTTAATGGGTTGATCTTAGGAGGATGAAAAGGCTGGATTGAATGTTATTTTATGAACGAATTGTTGTTAAATGGATAATTAATTTAAGACAACCATTCTTCAGTTATTTCTACTCTTCATCTTTACTGTGTTTGAGAAAAATAAATTCAATTACTAAATGACCATATACCTCGGAGAGATCATGAATTTGGTTCTCTAAGTGTATAGGGGATTATTAATTGTGTTTAGTAAGCACCAAACCAGAAAATGATGAAGGTAGTGTTATTTTTGAAGAATGGATTCATCAAGAATTAATAAAACCAAAATTGTTTAAAGAAGAAAAATTCATTCAATCCACCCCGAGCATAATCCTAGATCAACCCATTTTCATTAAATTGAATTCACGTAGGTGTCTTAGTGTTATTTAAACCATCCAAAATCAAAACCAAAGTTGGCTACTTCATAGCCCATCCTTCACCAAATCATAGCATCTCAAGGTTACTTCTTCGGTCCCTGTGGACTCGACCCCTACATGTACTACATCGATCGCTTTTACCCATAGGGTAAATTTGGGCGCAGCCACCTAACCACCTAGCCCAGAAGATCCAAAACCACTCAGAATATGGTAAATATCACAACAACCCAAGAAGGTCAAAACCAAAACACAACCTAAAAGGGCCCCGATCCTCTATGAGCATCCTCAGAAGGAACGACTCCTAGGAGATCAAAAACAAAACAGAAGAGACAAGCATATCTAACACCCATTGGGTATCTGTATATAGCAATACCACAAGGAGGTCCAGTTCACAAGAAAAGCCTTGGTATCTATCGACATAGTTCTCAACGATTCGACTAGATAACCACAGACTCGAGAAACAACACTCAATAAGGGGTTAAACAAAAAAGGCATCATGTGCCACATAGACCAACTAGGGTCACTACACCACCTGTGCAAAAAGGACTGAGTCATCAGCCCCATAAAAACGCCTTAACATAGATCCATGTAACCTTCCATCAGAGTAAAAATTATGTGTAAGCAGACCCAAAGGTTTCAGTCGTCAGTAAAAACACACACTAGCAGGCCTATATGTTGTGAATCCTACGTGCCTAGTATGATGCATGAGACGCCTCTTGCCTTTCCCAGCCAAGAGTCAAAATCTATCCCTAGAATCTTACCAATGTACAAGATCCAGAGATCCATAGTAAATCAAAACACCACACAACATGTGAGTCGCTCAAGGCGAAAATCATATACAACCGTAACATCGCAAAATCAGAACAACAATCCCAAACCCTGGCAACCAGGACTTCTTACCAGAACAAGTGTTCGCGATGCACCAGCCCGATATCCATCACAGGTTCCGACACATTACTAATACTCTTGTCTACCATATCCCAAATAGTAAATACCAAGAAGGAAAACTCCTCTGATACCACTTTGTAACGTCCCGACCCATAAGACACTAAACCGGTGCTCTGAGCTGGTTTTCCACAAGGCCTCAAGTGTGCCTCCTCGTACGCTAGAGGCTGCCGACTAGCAGCGAGGGCCTAGGGTGTGATAATGGGGAGACTATACCCTCATACCAGAGTAAGAAAAATGCGGAAATAACTAAGTATCATACATAGAAGAAAGTAAACAAAGTGTGGAAGCAGTAAACAACTAAAATAGAACAAGTTGTAATAGTAAAATGATGTAAAAGCTCGAACAGCTATGCAATACAATACAACACTGGTCACCCATCGGGCCTAACATATAAATACAAGTACAAAAGAAACTGAAAGTAAAAGTACAGGGCTCTGCTACTAAATCCGAGCCAATCCACGTACCCGATATCCAGACACTGTCGAACTGCAGCAGCCCGATCAGTAGAACCACTCGAGCAGATCCGCTCGATCATGAAACACTGGTCCTCAGCCCTATCCACTATGAAACCTGTGGTCAACCTGAAAAGAAGACATAAGGTCTACACGTACACCGAGGTGCATGTGTCGGGGTGAGAAATAATCTCAGTAGGGCACCCCGACAAGCAACCTACAAATGTGCTGCTAAAAGTGTATGCAACAACAATGTACTCAGTCTAGCTGGGACACAACAAAAGGAAGTAAACCAAACGTGCAACCACAGTTGAACTCAGGGTATGTAATCTCTGTCAACTGGGAAAGTGTATCGCCCCGACCCCAGTTACCCGGAGTTGGTGCATTATTGTGTAACATTGGCATGATCACAAAAGATCAAGTCTCGAAAGACCGATTAGTTTAGTAGCCTTGGAAACACTAGATACATTCATAAACGTTACATTACATCATAAAGTGAAAATATACAATAACAAAGTCTCCATAGTCCAAACTCATATCCTCTTCTGACTATCCATGCAGGTCATTCATAAAATACTTCTTCACATCCTAGAAAATATTAAAACATTGAAAGGGGTGAGCTCAGATGCTCAGTAAGGATAACAATATTGCGGAAGCTTTCATAAATAAACATTAACATTTAAGGCAATGTATAACTAAAACAAAAGCCTTTTTAAACTTGAACTTCAGCATAATATGGCAAAAATAAAATTAAATAATGTCATTTACTTACTCACATGGATATTATACTAGTCGAATAATCACATGCAATACCAATAACCACTTTCATAATGATGGAATGCATAATGTCAGACTATCATAACCACGTAGCCAAGGCCTCGTGCCAAGACCACAAATAATATTTTTTCAAGGCCCCGTGCCAAGACACTAGTTTGTCTCATGAGACCTACCGATGCATCGAGGAGCTATAGCGGGCTCCACCCGTCACTTATTAAGTCCAATGCATTCCTCATATGAACAGGATTAAACATATCATAAACCATAACATAATCGTATCACATAAAACATGCATAAAGGAAACATAATATTTTCACATTTCAATCACAAGATATCAATACAACACATTGATATAATAAAAACACTTTCAAAACCATTTTCAATACCAAAATTAAAGAAAACTAAAACTTTGTATTTATTTTTCATTAAAAAAAAGTTATGGCTTGTAGAGGAAGTCGAAACTCAAATAATGGTCACGGCGGCGGAGAAGTCGTTGTTGCCGCATACGTACGGCAAGAAAAACATTACTTTTTTTCATTTATTAAAACACTTCGTATAAAAAATATTCCTTTTGAATAAACGTAAAAGTCAAAGGGGTTTATACACCATATAAAAGAAAGTTGTGTATAAAACCAAATATGCCTCAATGAAAGGAGATTGAGACGAAGTCCTTACAAAGATCATTTTTAAAATAAAATAGATCTATTATGTGTATTCACTATAAGTACACATAAAGAAAGTAAAAAATACAAGATATGACATAATAATATCATGACATAATTTGAAAGTAGGAGATTAACCCAAAGAATGGAAATTGGGTTAAGAAATTCTCTTACCTCGTGTCCGACTTGACTCGATTGTTCTTTAACCTCCTGAATAATAAACTAGAGTTAATTTCTATTTACTTAAGAACCTTTTTCATGTTCATTATTCCTTTTATATCACTTATTACCATGTTATGAACATTATGTAATTATTTAAGTTAATAACGGTCATTTTGTCGATCTTTGGTACTTGAGTCAAAAATAAACTTCTTATAATTACAAGTTGTTCATGTGGTGAAATATCCATTATATCCAGAATTATATTCATGATGTCGATATCATATATATCATATATATCAAGTATATACATTCATTTATAATATTACATAACATTTAGAGGTAAGAAATGAAATGCACCGTTCATGGAGATGGTAAGCCGTACGTACGCATGAACACTACTTTCATTTCTATTTCGTATTTAATGGAATGAAATCATAATAGTATAAAGGTGTATTATAATTCCAGTATAATATCATATATAATATCATTTAATTCATCCTTTATACATCCCACATATGGCATTAACGATTCAAATCACTTTGAGGGGGCGGTAGTCCGCACTTCCTAAAATGAAATTATTGCATTTACCCATAATGGAAATCATAAAGTATCACATAAATGAGAAATACAGAAGTATAAGGAAAAAAATAAACATAATATATATATCATATATGAAAATAGTGTCATCAAAATGGCCACCATTAGAGGTGTTATATGAGTTTTGAACAATCATCGTTTCGTGAGGCAGAAATTCTCCATCCACAGAAACAGTATGTTCTTTAACCATTAGATGTAGGTGTGTGTAAGTGTAGATCGGATCCTTATTATAACAACATCCTAGTATATTGAGGATACTGGTGTTGTTACAAAAGAAATGAATAAAAAGAATTTAGGGGGTTGGAGAAGAAAAATAAAATAAAAGAACACAAGAGAATACATTACCTTAAAATCGGGTAACTCTTTTTGATTTGAGTCAAAGGCTTCCTTGGGAAGAGTTCTGCCCAAAGTGAGGCTTCTAGGAGTAAGAGAGGGAAGTTGATAGAGTATTTAGGCAGAGGTTGGCCGAGCCAAAAGGCTTGAAGGTGTGAATAAGGTGGTAGATGTGGGGGCCTTTTATAAGAGGAGAGGAGGGGCACTCTTGGAAAGATTGAGATGTTACATTATTATAAAATGCTTTTCGGATTCTAATGGTCCCACAATGATATAATTCGAGACTAAGGTGATAAGGGTTAGAAATATACTCATCCAATAGGTTTTTGACAAGTGTAAGCCTTAGATTTTACATTATCTTTTCATTTTATTTAAATTGTTAATTAATGAGGTAATCGCTGCATCATCATGGTGTCATAAATAATTTAATTTATTTAATGTCTAAAAATTATAAAAAAAATATCATGATGTATGAAATCTTTTTATCTTTCTAATGAATATTTAAAGTCAAAAATATGACTTGCATAACCCCATTTAAAAATTGTTTTAGTAAAACAACTCATGTTTGTGACATTTTTATTTTAACATTAAATAAAAAGTTTTTAATGTCATTTTCCTACCAAAGTGTCTTCATGGGGTCCCCAAGTTGACCCATGGATTGTCTTGGTCGGACATGACTCATCCAATAGGGGTAGGACAAGTGTAAAGGTATTTTCATATTTTTATAATATCATTTTTACCTTAAATTTCATTAATTACCTTTAATCGCGATTAATTAAACTTAAAAGTCACTATTCACCAAAAATTATTTTTATCCAATTGAACCACATTTTACTTACTAATGACAACCATGTATGTCGAATTTTTGAAAATCAAAACACAGAAGTGGCAATGTTTCATTTAAACGAAAAATCATTTTTTTAACTACCACTTAGTGGTTTCACTATTCATCAAAAATTGAAGTTTTTCAGAACAATGCCAAAATTTCACCCTTAGATATAATTGATATTCCGAATTCAAAAATGATGTCTATTTTAAAAAATTCAAAACATATAAGTTGCATTAATTAATTTCATAATTAATTCCCGCTGTCACAACAAATAGCGTATTTTTGAGAAACAATATATATCAAAAGATTGACAATTGTTTATGTCCAATTTCAAAGTGAAATTAATTCTAATGACCACCATTGGATAAAATGGTAAAAATTTTATTCTAATTATACTTTAAAACCACTCAATAGTATAATTTATCACTATAAATTATTTTGATTAAAAAAGTTGTTTTTAAGTATTTTTCACTATTCATAAAAAAATTGGAAGTTCTCAGAAAAATACCAAAAATTCAACATAGGCTAATTTCAATATTACAAATCCAAAAACTAAGTCCATTTGGCAAGATAAAATTTATAAAATTTCAAAAATTATGTATTACTATTCATAACGGCTACTTTGATTGGTTGTGGTGTGTATTTAGAACTCGAAGTTGCGTACAATGCAAGTTATTGCATTATTGAATGAGAAGCGTATCATGGAAGCTCGGGGTGTTACATTCTCCCCTCCTTCAATAAATTGCGTCCTCGCAATTTGAAATTTTTCTTTGATAATAAAAGGTTGAAAATAGAAAATACCTTTGTGGAAAACCCACATCGGAAATAAGGTTAATAAAAATATAACATTAAAAGAAAGAAAGATAGGTACAAAGGTCACCCGAGATAGCCCATACTAGGATTCTATGAAAATATGGATATGGAAGAAAAACAAACCAGCAAGGTCTGATTGAGAGTTGTAGAAAACAGGATTAGGAGAAAGTTAACAATAAGAAAATCAAAAACTTGTGATTAGTTAAACGATCATTGAATCCCCAGTTTGAAAAGTTAACCGGCAAAGTTTTTGTTTTAAGTTACCTTTCATAAAGTTGAGGAATTTATTTAAGAGATTTACTAAGAATGTAAGGAAATATACTTTCTTGTCGTGTAGACTTTCATAAATTTTTACCACAAACCCATCTTTCACTCCAAATGGTAACAGAACTCAAAAATATTATATTTATCCTAATTGTATAAGGTTCTAAATATTACCAAATACCATTTAGATTAGGAAAACTATTTTGTAATAACCAGGGACTTCATGTAGGCTAGTGGTAGGTAATAAAGGCATGTCGCACTATGGTTGTGGGTTCGATTCCTGCAGCTTTTTCCGACGCGACGGGTTATCCCCCAACCTGCAGGTTGTCCTTTTTCTAAAACTATAGTATTCCAAAAATAATCTTCAAAAAAAATTTAACCATAAATAATACTATCCAAGGTTCAAATTAATCTATTCCAACTTATATAGTTTTCCAAAATACCTATGTCCAGACTTTCTCTAAAAGGTCTCTAAATTCTAAAATAAATTGTAACATCAGATTCCCCAAACAAAGTAAAGTTTCTCTTATTTTCACGTACTAAAAATATGATTACCTTCATCATATTAAAACCTTACTGAAACAACAAGTACTGCAGTACAATCCTTATATATCACATTATTCTTATAACCAGTACATCATTGATACAACACTCAAATGACATGATTCTTTAATAACAACATAAGAAATCTAATCATTCCCCCTCATCTGTGGTATTATCATAACTTGATTATTATCCAATAGCATCATTTGGGGCATACTCCGATGATTTGGACATTGGTTTGCGTAGTGTCCCCACTCCTTGCAGATGAAGCATTGTACATTTGAAACCATTTTCTTACCCTTGCAGTCACGCACTTGGTGTCCTTTTTCTCCACACTTATAACAAACTCTCATTACCTTCAGGAAAGTTCCAAGGTGTTTCTTCCCACATTTATCACATATTGGAAAATTCTTCTTTTCCCTCTTCCCTCTATCCATCTTTCTCTCTTCCATCCTTTTCTTCTCTTACTTACCTTCAAATCCATAGGACTCAGAAAATTCTTTACTTATCTTATTAACACATGATACTATTTTGTCATATGTTGAGAACACATGGGAGACTATTTCCCTTCTAAATGTCGGCTTAATACCATGAAAGATATGATCCTTCTTACTCTTTGGATCATACGTATTGCTGGAGTTAACATTCCTTCTACTGGGCTCCATTTCTATACAATGGCATAAACTAGATTAGTTTATGAATCAAAATACATAATTAGAAACTTGTAAAACACTTAACATAAATTGAACTATTTATGGATATAATCCATAATCATAATAAATGTTTTCTTTGTGGAAGTATATACTCATAACCCTTCATTGTGGTTTGTAAAGAAAACAATAATTATCCTAATCATATCCCCCGGGAGTGTCGTAACCAAGAGTGCAACAAGGCCTGTTGTCATGCACCAGTTCCCGTTCGAGTCTAGCTCAAAGCGGTGTTTTCGGGTTTTACCCCTAGGTACATTTGTGCCAGAGCTGCCTCTACCTGCTCGTATCCAAATAGGGATGTATTGCTCGGAAAACTCACAAAATCTCTATAATACCAAAATTCTAGGAAGTTCTTCTATACTAATCCTCAAAGTCTATCTTCGGGCTATGTGCTCTAATCAGAGTTTATCTAAAATCTAGCTTCCAAGGTTAGTACTAAACTGTCTCTGATACCAAATGTAGCGCCCCGACCCGAGTTACCCGGAGTCGGTGCATTATTGTGTAACATTGGCATGATCACAAAAGATCAAGTCTCGAAAGACCGATTAGTTTAGTAGCCTTGGAAACACTAGATACATTCATAAACGTTACATTACATCATAAAGTGAAAATCTACAATAACAAAGTCTCCATAGTCTAAACTCATATCCTCTTCGGACTATCTCTGCAGGTCATTCATAAAATACTTCTTCACATCCTGGAAAATATTAAAACATTGAAAGGGGTGAGCTCAGATGCTCAGTAAGGATAACAATATTGCGGAAGGTTTCATAAATAAACATTAACATTTAAGGCAATGTATAACTAAAACAAAATCCTTTTTAAACTTGAAATTCAGCATAATATGGAAAAAATAAAATTAAATAATGTCATTTACTTACTCATATGGATATTCTACTAGTCGAATAATCACATGCAATACCAATAACCACTTTCATAATGATGGAATGCATAATGCCAGACTATCATAACCACGTAGCCAAGGCCTCGTGCCAAGACCACAAATAAGATTTTGTCAAGGCCTCGTTCCAAGACACTAGTTTGTCTCATGAGACCTTCCGATGCATCGAGGAGCTATAGCGGGCTCCACCCGTCACTTATTAAGTCCAATGCATTCCTCATATGAACAGGTTTAAACATATCATAAACCATAACATAATCGTATCACATAAAACATGCATAAAGGAAACATAAAATTTCCACATTTCAATCATAATATATCAATACAACACATTGATATAATAAAAACACTTTCAAAACCATTTTCAATACCAAAATTAAAGAAAATTAAAACTTTGTATTTATTTTTCATTAAAAAAAAGTTATGCCTTGTAGAGGAAGCTGAAACTCAATTAATGGTCACGGCGGCGGAGAAGTCATTGTCGCCGCATACGTACGACAAGAAAAACATTCCTTTTTGTCGTTTAGTAAAACGCTTCGTATAAAAAAGATTCCTTTTGAATAAACGTAAAAGTCAAAGGGGTTTATACACCGTATAAAAGAAAGTTGTGTATAAAACCAAATATGCCTCAATGAAAGGAGATTGAGACGAAGTCCTTACAAAGATCATTTTTAAAATAAAATAGATCTATTATGTGTATTCACTATAAGTACACATAAAGAAAGTAAAAATACAAGATATGACATAATAATATCATGAAATAATTTGAAAGTAGGAGATTAACCCAAAGAATGGAAATTGGGTTAAGAAATTCCCTTACCTCGTGTCCGACTTGACTCGATCGTTCTTTAACCTCCTGAATAATAAACTAGAGTTAATTTCTATTTACTTAAGAACCTTTTTCATGTTAATTATTCCTTTTATATCACTTATTACCATGTTATAAACATTATGTAATTATTTAAGTTAATAACGGTCATTTTGTCGATCTTTGGTACTTGAGTCAAAAATAAACTTCTTATAATTACAAGTTGTTCATGTGGTGAAATATCCATTATATCCAGAATTATATTCATGATGCAGATATAATATATATCATATATATCCAGTATATACTTTCATTTATAATATTACATAACATTTAGAGGTAAGAAATGAAATGCACCGTTCATGGAAACGGTAAGCCGTACGTACGCATGAACGCTACTTTCATTTCTATTTCATATTTAATGGAATGAAATCATAATAGTATAAAGGTGTATTATAATTCCAGTATAATATCATATATAATATCATTTACTTCATCCTTTATACATCTCACATATGGCATTAACGATTCAAATCACTTTGAGGGGGCGGTAGTCCGCACTTCCTAAAATGAAATTATCGCGTTTACCCATAATGGAAATCATAAAGTATGACATAAATGAGAAATACATAAGCATAAGGAAAATATAAACATAATATATATATAATATATGAAAATAGTTTCATCAAAATGGCCACCAATAGAGGTGTTATATGAGTGTTGAACAATCATCGTTTTGTGAAGCAGAAATTCGCCATCCACAGAAACAGTATGTTCTTTAACCATTAGATGTAGGTGTGTGTAAGTGTAGCTCAAATACTTATTATAACAACATCCTAGTATATTGAGGATACTTTTTTTGTTACAAAAGAAATGAATAAAAAGAATTTATGGGGTTGGAGGAGAAAAATAAAATAAAAGAACACAAGAGAAGACATTACCTTAAAATCGGGTAACTCTTTTTGATTTGATCCAAAGGCTTCCTTGGGAAGAGTTCTGCCCAAAGTAAGGCTTCTAGGAGTAAGATAGGGAAGTTGAGAGAGTATTTAGGCAGAGGTTGGCTGAGCCAAAAGGCTTGAAGGTGTGAATAAGATGGTAGAGGTGGGGGCCTTTTATAAGAGGAGAGGAGGGGCACTCTTGGAAAGATTGAAATGTTACATTATTATGAAATTTTTTTCGGATTATAAAGGTCCCACAATGATATAATTCGAGTCTAAGGTGATAAGGGTTCTAAATCTACTCATCCAATAGGTTTTTGACAAGTGTAAGCCATAGATTTTACATTATCTTTTCATTTTATTTAAATCGTTAATTAATGAGGTAATCGCTGCATCATCATGGTGTCATAAATAATTTAATTTATTTAATGTCTAAAAATTATAAAAAAAATATCATGATGTAGGAAATCTTTTTATCTTTATAATTAATATTTATAGTCAAAAATATGACTTGTATAACCCCATTTAAAAATTGTTTTAGTAAAACAACTCATGTTTGTGACATTTTTATTTTAACATTAAATAAAAAGTTTTTAATGTCATTTTCCTACCAAAGTGGCTCCATGGGGTCCCCAAGTTGACCCATGGATTGTATTGGTCGGCCATGACTCATACAATAGGGGTAGGACAAGTGTAAAGGTATTTTCATATTTTTATAATATCATTTTTACCTTAAATTTCACTAATTACCTTTAATCGCGATTAATTAAACTTAAAAGTTACTATTCACCAAAAATTATTTTTATCCAATTGAACCAAATTTTACTTACTAATGACAACCATGTATGTCGGATTTTTGAAAATCAAAACACAGAAGTGGTAATGTTTCATTTAAACGAAAAATCAATTTTTTAACTACCACTTAGTGGTTTCACTATTCATCAAAAATTGAAGTTTTTCAGAATAATGCCAAAATTTCACCCTTAGCTATAATTGATATTCCGAATTCAAAAATTATTTCTATTTTACAAAATTCCAAACATATAAGTTGCATTAATTAATTTCATAATTAATTCCTGTTGTCACAACAAATAGCGTGTTTTTGAGAAACAATATATATCAAAAGATTGACAATTGTTTATGTCCAATTTCAAAGTGAAATTAATTCTAATGACCACCATTGGATAAAATGGTAAAAATTTATTCTAATTATACTTTAAAACCACTCAATAGTATAATTTATCACTATAAATTATTTTGATTAAAAAAGTTGTTTTGAAGTATTTTTCACTATTCATAAAAAAATTGAAAGTTCTCAGAAAAATACCAAAAATTCAACATAGACTAATTTCGATATTCCGAATCCAAAAACGAAGTCCATTTGGCAAGATAAAATTTATAAAATTTCAAAAATTAGGTATTACTATTCATAACAGCTACTTTGATTGGTTGTGGTGTGTGTTTAGAACTCGAAGTTGCGTACAATGCAAGCTATTGCATTATTGAATGAGAAGCGTATCGTGGAAGCTCGGGGTGTTACAGAAAGTGTCATCATGGATGTCCATATCTATATGCGTACACATGTATAGTCCCATACCTATACACATATAAATAAATATGAATATTCATGATGAAGTGATTCAAATAACAAAAACCATCAGCAATCGATCCTTGGGACCATAAGCCCGATCTCTAGTTCAACCAATCAATAATAAGCAAGCAGATAACACAACAGGTAACCCTCTGGGAAGTACTCGCAGCCAACCCCTCTGGTCCTATCCAAGAAGTACCAACAACCCTCTGGGTAGTGCACTCAGTAAAACTCCTCTGTTTTGGTCATACGAAATTATAAGACTCTTTGGGGAAGCTCGCTCGGTCAATTCCCCATATAGTCTAGGGTAGTCAGGGACTCTCTGAGGAAGATCATGCGGTCTAAACCTCTTATAACCCCAAGGTCTAGAAACTCTCGGAGGAAGCTCACTCGGTCAATTCCTCCTATAGTCTCAGTTCTGTCACAGACTCTCTGAGGAAGCTCGCTCGGTCAATTCCTCCTCTAGCCTGGAATGGAGGAAATTCAAACAAGTAAAGACCCTCTGAGGAAGCTCACTCGGTCTACCCTCCTGTAGTCTATAATATCCAAGACTCTCTGGGAAGCTCACTCGGTCTATTCCCTGTAGTCTATAATGTCCAAGACTCTCTAGGAAGCTCACTCGGTCTATCCCCTGTAGTCTATAATGTCCAAGACTCTCTGGGAAGCTCATTCGGTCTATCCCTTATAGTCTATAGCACCAAGTTCTCACGGTCCTGTGCCAGTCAGTGCATAATAATTCTATAAGGCCAAAGTACACCTATAGAGCTACTTGGCTAACCAGTCTACAGAAACAAGCATGTTAAGAATATCATTTCATCCCACGGTCACAAGGCATGGAAAACAGGTATAACGGCCAAAGGCTAACAAGACCTAAAGGTCGTAAACAAAACAAGGCATGGGCAAAACATCCAAGCACAGCAATTATCATCAAACATGATCAACTTACCTCTACACAAGCATACAAGCAAGGCAGGAAAACAACAGGGCAAAACGGTAAACACACAATACCCCGTTCACGGGTATTTGTGGAATTTGCACATAAAACTCAAGGACTTCGAAAGGTAAGGCACAAACCACCTACTCAGGCACACAAGGAATAGTAGGCATCCCAACAAACAAGAAAGATGTCTCACGTCAGGCTCACCAGCCACCAACAAGGAAGCACCTCTGGTAAACACTGCAACATCAGAAAAACCAAGTCAGATATAAACAAACAGTGAGGGTGGCCCAAACGCCCAATCCAACAATACATCCAAAGCCCAAAGGGGTTACCTGTTTGGCACGGGTTCTAGGTGACCCCTGATCACCATCTCTACCCAACCCGACATAACAACTCAGGGTCGTTCAAACAACAAGCACCCACTGGTTCCCTCAAGTCAAACACTGAGGAAGCATCATACTCGGGATTCTCCGGGTAAACACAAGTGAAGGAATCCTACGTGGGATCTGTAGCAAAGAGTAAGGGAGGAATCATACACGAAATCCTCAAAGGAAGGAAAACATAGGCATTCCATAACATGGGTCCTATCAAAGGAAAAACAGGAGAGGGATCCTATAAGGAACTCCCAAGGTCAGTCCACAAGTAAAGGCATCCCTCAGGGGATCCTTAGAAGTATTCGGTCTCACAGACTCATAGGCCAGAAGGGAACATCTCACAAGGGGAAAGTCCTCTAAAGCATAGGTTACGGGAGATAGCTCATAACTCATCTCCTATTAAAGGTCTCAACTAAGTTGGTCCGAACACCCAACCTATCATCCACGCCAAGTCTCACTCTTAGGTGTCAACTGAACTTAATAACTGGAGGAAGAACCCCTCCGTTTATATAAAAACCCCCAAAACCCCATTTATATGACCTATAAAAGTTAAAAAGATTCCACCATTGATATATACATGAAAAAACGCTCAGAATCGACTACTCACACGCCCAATTCTGACTTCCAGAGCATAAGATATCCCAAAATTACTAAATTTAAGTAGTACATGGCCAGAGTACATGGCCAGAGCACAATGGGTCTGCCTGTGTAATAGTACACGGCGTGTACTTTACTGTACACGGCGTGTACTGTTCAAAAAAAGATACATCGTGTCCGCTTTCACCCGAACACATGCCCATGTACCACTACACGACGTGTACTCCTTAAAAACCACTATTCTGTGTTCTATTTCACACGGCCAGTCACACGGTTACCCACTACACAGCGTGTACTCAAAGTACACGGAGTGTACTTAAGAAAACTTCGTCTTCCCCGAACAGGAAGAACACACGGCGTGTTCCCCTGGAACACACGGCGTGTATACTGGGTTTTCCGACGGGAAATCCCTAAAAAAGCCTGATTCACCCGTTTTCGCCCCCGAAATAATAGATCGAGCCCCATGGGCATACAAGCAAGAAATATAAGGCTTTAAAGACTTAAAACAACATGTTTAACGGGGATATATGGTGAAAACATTAACGGACCTACCTTCAGACGGAAACCGCTGAAGCTTCGGTTGATTTCACGGCTCACGGTTGTCGTACGCAGACTCAGCGCATCGAGAGCTTCGAATCAGTACCACTCTCGCCTTCCTTCTCTCCCGTTTTCTCGATCTCCAAATTCTCCCATAGGTCACGGCCAAGGAGGAGCGGCGTAGGAGACGTGCGTAAGGAGGAGGAGGAAAGAAGAGAGAAGAAAAGAAAAGGAAAGAAGAAAAGAAAAGGAAGAAAAAGGGGCCCGGGCCGGCCCCGGCGCCCGACTTGAGTTTATGCCTTCCCTAGGCTAAACTCCCCATTCCGGACTCAACGGCACAAACGGAATCTCAATCTGGAGCTCCATTTAAAATTTATTTACAAACGAACCTACTTGAATAATTTAATATTTAATTTAATAATATTAAATATTAAATATTTCGCCAAAATTCGAATAGCTCAGATTTCCTCCAAACTCATGTCCTATGGTAAACTCCCTATTCTGGGACCAACGAAGTTGTCAGAAAAATTATCCGAGATTTGATGGTAGGGTAAAATGACAATTTTACCCCTCACGAGCATCCAACAGCAAAAAATCAAATTTCTGCTCAAAACGACTGTCCGAAGAAACACGGGTTCTTACATGGTATATACACCATACAAAAGAAATAAGTGGTGAATAAGGCATATATCTCACAGAAGTAAAGGTGGGATGAGAAACATTTACCTCATGCTTCCTTTTAGTTTTGTGTACTTTAACCTCTTGTATAAAGGTTTAAAAATGTTATTAATTCATTTTAGAACCATATTCATATTTATAATACCTTATATGATACTTTTATAACATCTTACCACCTGTTCATTAATAATATTTCATCATTTTCATTATTTCGGGTGTGTTTGTTTCATGTTTTTATGATCGGTTCGTTTGTATATAATTATGGATTTTCTTATAAAATAGAAATAAAACTCTAGAAGTGAAATGAAATGGTATTCATGCACTTATAGAAGTTTAAATTGTCTCATATATCATTTTTCTTTCTGGTATGAGGATGATTCATTTGATAAAACATTAATGATAAATGTTTGGTTTATTTTGACGGTTTTTTCAACCATCACTAACTAGCTTCATTTTATTTAATATTATGTCTATATATTAGTTTCAGAACATGAAATATGTTATAATATACTTGTTACAATCTGATTTAACCAGAATAATACTTTTATGACCAACCTTGAAGGTGGGAATGGAAAACGAATAAAATCATTATTCGCGGAGATGATTAACCACCATAATTTGGACAATGGTTCTGTTTCTTTGAATAAGAAGAGATGAGAAACGATATGGATATAAGATATTTCATTAGCAATATAACATTCCAGTATATATATGATACTAGAGTTATTATGCTTTAATGGATGGAGTAGGTGAAGAGAAGGTAGAAAAAAGAAAAAAAATTAAGAGATATTGTTTGAGAAAGTTACCTCTTAAATATCATCTCCTTAAAGGACCCCTTAAGGGACTTGGAATTGGTCCTTAGATAAGACCAGCAACACTTAGATATGGGGATAGTGGAGAGGAGTGGGTTTGGAAGAGATTTGAAAATCTTCAAGGCTTGTGAGGAGAAAAGGGGTGGTGAGGAGTGATATTTATACTTGAGGAGGGGTGGTTTAAAGTGATTAAATAATGATTATTTTATATTTAAAGACCACATTTGAATGACATTAATTCCAACGAATTTGGATGATAATTAATGTTGTAAAGGCTGGTTAATGTCGAGCAACACATCAACCACTCATTTAATGTTGTGGTTTTAGGTATTTTAAGCTTTTACATTTTAATTTTAACCAGCTACATTATTTTACATATATTGCAGTAAATCTTTTTTTTACCACTATAACTTTTTTATGCCTAAAAATGAAAATGCCTTATAACTTAATTTGGATCTCCATGTTCCAAATATGGAATCCATTTTTAAAAATTCAAATCACGAAAGTTGCAAAATTAAATTTAAAATTAAACCATCAAAACGCAACGAAAAATAGTTTTTTGAAAAAATGTGTTTTTAAGCCCAAAAATGTATGTATACCAAAATAAGGTATAAAGATTGTTTAAATGTAATTAATTATATATCTAACTAAAAATTACTTAAGTTATTTTGAGGTCAGTTTAAAATCATAAAATGATTTTTAAATATAAAGAAAATGAGGGTTTTATAAAAATATGTATTTTTTTACTATTCACTGAAAAATTAAACTTTACAAAAAATTCTCAAGAATTCATCTTAAGATAATTTTGGCATGTTGAATCCAAAAATGATATTCATTTAATCAAATACATTTTCTAAAAGTATCAAAAATTAATTATATTTATTTTCTCATAGGAAGCAATAAAAATCGCTTCTTAAAGAAAACATATATTTGAAGAACAAAACGACTTTACTAAAAATTATGTACTTATTTCCTAAGCATAAATAAATTTGGCTTGAACATGAAATTCATATATATTTCATAATATAGTTAATCATATTCGCACCTGCCAATTTAACGGTTAGTTTATAATAGTCGTGTTAAAATAATAATATTTCAGAGTTCGTTTAAGCTCAGTGTTATGTTCAAAGTAATTTATCGAAGATATTAAATTTAAAAAGAGACACACCATAAAATCTTGGGGTGTTACATTAGAAATCATGGGTTACCCTTACGCAGCCATGAGCTACCCTTATGCGAGGAACAACCTACCTTTACGCAGTCTTTAGAATCAGCGGCTTACCCTTTACGTAAGGTTCTGACTACCTTTACGTGGTCCATAGAAACTCTTCTTTACCCTTATGCAGTGGTGAACTACCCTTACGTAACCCTTGGAAATTTAGTGTTATTTGTATACAACACAAGGAAGCCAAACCTTACCTTTACGCATGGTTTAAAAACCATGGCTTACCCTTACGCAAGAAGTATAAAGTTCCTTTTATCTTTACGCAAGCCTTTAAAACAATCATTATTCTTATGCAACTCCAATTTCATGTGTAAGGGTAAATATTTCATTGAAAATATTAACTTTTCAATTAAACTAACTTATAAATAATCAAGAAAATGGTTTATTATCACATCAAAAAATTCCAAAACACTTCCGAAATTAATTAAAACGTTTCCAAAACTCCAAAAACACTTCTAAAATATTTGAATCGCTTTAAAAAACTTCCAATTAATTTCTCAGATAAACTTTTAATACTTTGAAATTGCTTCCATATTTTTCAAAACCATTTTAAAACTACTTTATAAATTAAAAAAATCATTTTAAAACAACTTCTAGAATTTATGAAACCGCTCTCGAATCACAGGACACCCCAGAATGGCAAATGAATGATTGAGAATATTTCAAACCTTTACAGTATTGAAGGTTTTTCTGATGTGAGTTGGATAACTAATATGGAGGATCACTCTTCTACGAATGGTTGAGTTTTTACACTTAGAGGTGGAGCAATCTCTTGGGGTTCAAAGAAACAAAGTTGTATAATAGACTCCACAACGGCTTCTAAGTTTGTTGTTTTAGCAGCTGCTATGAAGGAAGCAGGATGAATTAGATCTCTTTTATCAGATCTATCATCGTGGCCTATGTCAATATTTTTTGTTTCTATACGTTGTGATAGTCAAGCAACATTGGCTAAACATGCAATAATACTTATAATAGAAAATTGAGACACATTGATCTCGGACATAGTTATGTGAGGAAGTTAGTATTGGATGGTATCATAATTGTGAGCTTTGTTAGATTGAGCCAAAATTTGGTGGACCCGTTAACAAAGGGAATTTCAAAGGAGTTGGTATGCAAAAACTTCCTTTGGGATCAATTTAAAATTCTTGTCAAAAATTCACCAATGATGGGAGTTCAACTTAACATGTGATAACTTCACATGTATAAGTTCAAAGTAGAGATCCTATCATATGTGAAGAAAACACCAAAGGTATATTACATCCCAAGAAAATGGTGTTTGATGTCCATAAGAAAAGGGGGTGAGTTTAAAACTCTTAAATGAACCGAGGATATAAGTGTTGAAACATGGGAACCTTTTTTGATTCACATATGTGAATGTGGGAGTGGGGTCGCTCCAAAGAGCTTATGACTTTAGCTCTATCATTCATGAAATAATGACACATGGTCATAATGTTTGTCTAGAATTAGATAAACTAAGGAATTTGAATGGATTTGTATATGATGAATTCGATTGATAACAAGATTTACATGTTCAAAGTAGTGTCTACCTGTTTATTTATTGAGTTTTAATTTGTCTTTGCTATGTAAAGGTTAAAATCGAGAGATCACTTTATTTATAAAAACTATTTCCAAAAGAGTATGATGATTGATTTTGAAAATGATGTTTTAAATATTTTAAAATGGTGGGAGATTGCTAGATTTTAATGTTTTTTAAAATATTTAAATTATTTTATTTTAAGTTTTTAAAGAGGTTTTTTTGGAATCTCAGTGAAAAATAGGTTGAAATGAACATGTTCGTTCGCTAGCGGACATGTTCATTCGCTAGCAGGGATAATCTGATCCACTTATGTTCGCTAGCGGGCATGATCTGATCCAGTTATTTAATCGGGTATGGTCTAATGGATAGGAATAATTCTCAAAAACATGTTTTTTTAGAAAAGCTATCAACGCAATTCCAAGGAGTGATAACTTATCTAAATGAGTGATTTCATGTCTATAAAATGGCTCATTGGATGAAAAAATTAATTTCAACCATTTCTAATCACTCCAATTCTTCCTACAAATTGAGATTCATCTCTTCGTCAAGCAGGAATTTTGTTGGTGTGCAGCAACAAAGTCCCCTTATTATTCTATTGTTTTCAAAGCTTATTCAATAGATATTATTCATAAAGTAATTATGTCAATTATCGAGTATTCTAATGAGGATTCGTCGAAACTCAAAATACTACCGATGAATCTAGTATTAAAAGAGAGCTAGATCGTAACGCTACTCAGTGACGTTATTCAGTGATAAATTCAAATTTTAAGATCATTAAAAAATAAATTACTAGCATATTGGGGGTCTCCGACCACCACTCGCAGTGGGCGAAAATATCTGTAAATCCAGGCGACAAAACCCAGCAAGGAGACGGGAAATAAATATCTGCGAGGGCGCTGACGTCTGCCGGTTTGGGACAGATATTTTTCACCGCAAAATATCTTGCCCCGTGCAGCCGACGTGGAGCCCCCGCACCGTTCCCTTAAATGGCCGCTCGGCCATTCCTCTGTACGGAGCCCAATCAGGGAGACGTGACGAGCGCCGATCTGCCAATTCCCTCTTTAAATCAATTATTATCCGATCTTCACTTTCATATGTAATCTAACAGCAGCAGCAGTTGGCAAAGGCTGAATAACGAAGATGCGGAAACAGGATGGGATAGCAGGGGAGATGGAGGAGGAGGAGGTGGTGGTGGAGCGGAGACACCCAACGAAGCTTTCCTCGGGGAAGGGGGGCTTCTTCTACCCGACGACGCCGTCGGCTTTCGTGGTAGCGGATGCGCTGGAGCCCGATTTCCCCATCGTTTACGTCAATAGCATCTTCGAGGTCATCACCGGATACCGCGCCGATGAGGTCCTCGGTAGGAACTGGTATATATTCTTCATCCTAGTGTTTGATCTGATTAGCGGCATATGAAGAATCACGCGATCGATATACCTCGATCGTGCCTGCATGCCCTGTTTGTGTCATCAGCGTGAGACGATTGTAATGTGTTTAAATATCTGGGTTTCAGTCGGTTCCTGCAGTACAGGGATTCCCGTGCTCGTCGGCGCCACCCTCTGGTGGCCCCGGCGGTCGTTTCCGAGATCAGGCGGTGCTTGGAAGAAGGCCTGGGATTCCAGGGTGAGCTTCTAAACTTCCGGAAGGACGGCACTCCCCTGGTGAATCGCCTGCGGCTCGAGCCCATCCGTGGCGACGACGGCGCGGCCACGCACGTGATCGGAATCCAGGCGTTCGAAGAGGCGAAAACGGATCTAACCCATGCCTCATACCCGGTGTTCAAGCACAGCCTCCCGCGGCGGCGCGCGGGACCGGAGCCGGTAGAATGCCGCCCTGCGCCTCACCGCCGGCGACCCGCAGACTGGTGCGGTATCTTGCAGCTGCCGGACGAGGTTCTGGCTCACCACGTCCTGTCGCGCCTGCCCCCCCGGGACGTGGCGTCGGTGGGGTCCGTCTGCCAGAGGATCCGGCGGCTGACGAAGGAGGAGCACGTGGGAAGGATGGTTTGCCAGAACTCGTGGGGGAGGGAGGTGACGGGGAGGCTGGAGACGACTAGGGGAAGGGTGGGGTGGGGGCGGCTGAGCCGGGAGCTGACGACTCTGGAGGCGGTGCGGTGGAGGAAGTTGAGGGTTGGGGGCGCGGTGGCGCCGCCGCGGTGCAATTTCAGCACCTGCGCGGCGGGCAGCCGGGTGGTGGTCTTCGGGGGGGAGGGGGTGGGGATGGAGCCCATGGACGACACGTTCGTGCTGGACCTGGAGGCTGCCTGCCCGGGATGGGAGCGGTTGGTGGCGGAATCGCCACCGCCGGGACGCTGGGGGCACACGCTCTCCTGTCTCGACGGCTCCTGGCTGGTGCTTTTCGGCGGGTGCGGGCGGCAGGGCCTGCTCAACGACGTGTTCGTGCTCAACCTGGACGCCCTGCGCCCCGCCTGGAAGGAAGTCTCCGGCGCGTCCCCTCCGCTCCCCAGATCCTGGCACAGCTCCTGCACGCTGCACGGCTCCAAGCTGGTGGTCTCGGGCGGCTGCGCCGACGACGGGGTCCTGCTGAGCGACACCCACCTGCTGGATCTGTCCGAGGCGCGGCCCGCGTGGAGAGAGATCAAAACGGCGTGGGCGCCCCCCGCCAGGCTGGGGCACTCGCTCTCGGCTGACGGGGGGTCAAAAGTTCTCATGTTCGGAGGGCTGGCAGCGAGCGGCCATCTGAGGCTCAGGTCCGACGAGGCGTACACCATGGACCTAGAAGCCGAGGAGCTGCAGTGGCAGCAGCTGAGGTGCATCGGCGATGCGGGGATGGGCAGCGAAGAATGGGCGGTTCCACCCCCCAGGCTGGATCACGTGGCGGCAAGCATGCCCTGCGGGAGGTTTATCGTCTTTGGGGGCTCCGTCGCAGGGTTGCACTCTCCATCCCAACTCTTCCTCCTGGATTCTTCATCGGAGAAGCCCTCCTGGAGGGCACTCAATGCCCCGGGGCAGCCGCCTAAATTTTCTTGGGGTCATAGCAGCTGCGTGGTGAGGGGTACCCGGATTCTGGTTTTGGGGGGTCACGCAGGGGAAGATCGGGCCCTCAACGAGTTGCACGAGCTGTGTTTGGAAAGCGGGCAGAATTATTAGTGTGCGTGCGCATTTATGCATATGAGTCAACGCACGTTATCATTGAAGTAAAACGAGACTTACCCGCTGATTCTTTTTTCCCTTTTCTGTTTCTTAAAAATTACATAACCCCACAAACATCGGAAAAGATTAAAACCTCGTAAGCTACAAGAACTGCGGCAAAAATGCCAAAGCACTGCACCGATTACAAAATTATTGGCAATCTGGCAGATCACACTGTAAAAAAAGCGGGGGCATGTCCAACGAGCTGCCCATACAATAAAACACCACCGAAGCCGGCAAACAATACCCGCCACAAAAGGTTAGCTTTCACATCTACCTTGTTTTCACTAATATCCAAGGGAACCACGGAGTACGTTAGAAGCATACTCAGCCCCCAGAGTACCGTTCGGAATTCAGGATTCTTTTAAAATTCTTGGCAAACTAGGTAACAAAAGGATCATCAGCATGCCAGTGACAATCTTACAATCAAACATATGGTTATAAGGAGAACAAAAAAACAGAATCACACGGCTAATGCAGACATACTCATTCCTAGTACTTGCAGCTCCTCGTTATTGTGTCTCTCTTAGGCTGCTCCTTGAGGCGTTCCTGCATGGAACAAACACAAAAATGACACCATCGAGTCAAGCAGTAGACTGATATCAAAGCAAAATTACTCAACTACAATCTCCATGAAAAAGACAGCCTTAAAACACGACCCTTTATATCAAATTCAACTTCTTGAAACAATATCAAAGCTATAATCGGTAATGAAATATCTACAGGATGGATAATCGTGTATTTTAGTGCATGCATGCACCACAGCATAAAATACAAATATTATGGCAAGCGCATGCATCACGCAGCTCAAAAAACATCACAGCACTAAGATTGATCTACTATGGATGGATGGATTGCACCCTCCCTGTCTAGGCATGATGGCTGACCACCATGGAGAGCAGTAATTGGCAAAAAAAACTGCTTTTTCCAAAAAAAAAAATTGGGCAGCTGGGAAAACATGGCAATGAGTTATATGGACAGTTCCGCAGAGGATTGAAGCAAGCAAGTAGGGAAGGCATTGGCTCGTGCAAGGTAGATATTAGGTCTGCTGGGGCGCAGAACATGGCATGGAGCCATTCGATCCTCCCTGACCAGTCAGATATGTTATAGGCAGACTAAGGACAATGGAAAGTTTTTTTAGCATAACAACATTGTATTTCACTGTTTGCATTGCTGAAACTATTTGTCGAAAAAAATCATTTGACCTATTGTTCTTTCAACATCCCATCACATATATCTAGTGGGCGAGGTTTGGGATCAATAGGGTAACAGTTACAATTATCACATAGGAAATCATAGTTGTTAGTTGCGCATGTTGACATACCTAACCGAGCACAAAAACACAATGCAACAGATTTGTCATCAATGTAAAACAGTCAATGATGCAGAGTGACAATAGGAATTTTTTTGTGATTATGATATTCTAGAGCAATGCTTTAAACTGGTTCAGATACTTGATAGGATCAAAGATACAAACAGAATGGTATGCCAGTTTTATTCAAAAATTAAAAATATATATATAATTAAATTTCCTCCAACAAATACTGCAAAGCCATGTAAATCTCCTAGAAGAGAGTCATCCAACATAATCTACATCACAAAATACCTCAATATTTGTATGTCCATAATCAGAATATAGAAGAACTAAACCTGATTCCTTTTTCACATATCTAACAATGCAAAGAAAAACTTCTCACTGCGTTTTTGTTGGAGATTCGATAAACCAACTCATTTTGCTAACCGCATAAGCAATATCGAATCAAGTCATTGTCAAGTAGTTAAGCTTCCGAACAAATCGTTGATATCTTTCGAGGGATAAAAACATCTCACAGTCAGTATGAATTGACTTTTCTCCAGGTTCAAGAGGAGAGTCAACCGAGTCAAGATCAAGTCATGTCATTCTCCTACAGCAGATCAAGAACATACTCTCTCTAAGATAGAAAATTTACTTTATTACATCTGGAGACCTCAATTCCTAAGAAATATCAGTGGATCCGAATCTTTTGTTTAAAAATTCTCATGAAGAAAAGACTTGAGGCGACCAATGCCACCAACATCACTTGCTGGTAATAACAATGTCATCCACATGGACCACTAAAAGAATGTTTCCTGCTGCAGATTGATGATAAAAGAAGAAACTTTTATGCTTTGGCACATGCAAAAGCTAAGCATAACGGTGCAAAAAAGGCCAAACCAAGCATGTTGCAACTGCTTGAGTCCATATACAGCGATCAACGAAGACGGCAAACCTTGAAGGACTCCCCCTGGGCAACAAACCCGAGTGGTTGCTCAATATATACTTCTCCATTAAGAAATCCATGAAGAAAAACATTTTTAACATCCAACTGATGGAGAGGCAAGTGAGATGAGGCAGCAAGAGAGATGAGTAGGCGAACCGAGGTCATTTTTGTCACTGGAGAGAAGATGTCAAAATAATCAACTTCATATGTATGCACAAAACCTTTGGCAACAAAACGAGCTTTGAAACGATTAAGAGAGTCATCAGCGTTGACGCGTACTGTATAAATCCATTTACAACCGACCACATGCTTACCCGAAGGAAGATGAACAAGATCCCAAGTATGATTGGTGTCCAGAGCCTGAAGTTCATCCTGCATAGCTTGTAACTATGCCGGGATGAGATATGGTCTCGGCAACACTACACGGTGTCGGGTAAGCAGTCAGTGTCTCAATAACCTGTGATGTGGACGAAGATAACCCCTGATAAGACTGACAGGAGCGTGAGCCCTTGTGAAGCGCAATAGTCAACTTTGGTGATGGAGCATCAGGAGCAAATGAGTCGTCAGGTGTGGTAGCGACATCAGGTGGCAGGTGTGCGAGGTCCACAAGTATATACCTGGCTAAATTATGATCCAACATCACTAGGAAGAGATGAGGGTGGTGGTGTATCAAGAGCATAGTAGTCAATCGCGGACCGCGGCGCGGTCCTATAGCGGGATAACGACGACGAGGATCGCGTCGCGGACGCTTTTTTATCTAATCGCGGACCAATAAATATAATTTAAATTATATAATTCTACACATATATTGATAGAACCCCTTGATATAAAACAGTGAAACTAGAATTATACTATAACAAATAGAGCAGCATACCAGGAATTACAGCCTTAAGAGTAGAGGAGAGAGAGAGAAAACAGAAAACAGAAAACAGAGTGCCCACAGGAGGCCCCCTGGCTCACCCACCCAAGCCCTAAGGTCGTAATCTCACCTCCCTCCAGGAGTTCTAGCAGCAAAAATCTGCCTCCCACTTCCCCCTCCCCCTCTTATTTCCCAATCGGTTATAACCGAATGGGCCCCATGCCCCACGCCCCCACTTCCCTTTTCTGTTACAGACCTCCACCTGTACCCCCTAACAGCTTCAGTTGGTTTCAACCCCAGTGGTCCCCTAACAGAATTTGTTTCAGCCCCGTGGTCCCCAACGGACCCCTCTCACTCCAGCCTTCCCTCTTTTAATAACCTGTGTCAGTTGTGGCCAACTGGCCAGCTGTGTCCAGCTTGTAATTTCCCCCTGTTGTAACCTTTATGACCTTTCTAGAATATTCCAGCCAAACTGTCCAGCTAAGTACTGCGTCTCCTTTATTTCCCTCCCCGAAATATGACTTCGAGGTGGTTCTGTGGTGTTCGGGTCTCTATCATATATGCTGAAAATTTTAAATATGATAAATAAAATATAAAACGGAATAAAAATAACAAAATAAAAAAAAACAAAAAAAGGTTTTTACGGTGGAGCCGTCGTGGAGGGGCACCGTGAGGGCGGAGCAATGTCGGGAGGGGGCGGAGAGAGCTGTCACGGTGGAGGTGGCGTCACACGAGAGGGGTCGTCGCACAGGAGTCGTCGCGCTAGAGGGGGCGTCGCACGGGAGGGGCGACAGAGAGGGGTGCAATCGCACAGGGAGGGATGTGCGTCTGGGGTGTAAAGACCCGGATTTTTCCATATAATTTTTTTTTTAAATTATTTGGGATTATTACGAGTCTGCGAAAATTGACGGCACGTGATTCCGAGACCCAGAGGGCCCGAAACGAAATTTTGAAACTTTTTTTAAGGTACATTCAGTAAACATGCGAGCGATGATTTATATCTTTTGAATCGGTGATCGAATTAAAAATCTAAGGGCACCGTTGAATTCGCAGCACCGGGTTTCGCTTAAGGAAATCTTAAATTTGTTCAGAAAAAGTCGGGCAAAAAGGTTAATTTTTAGACTTTACAAAAAAAAAAATAACTAAAGGTTATTTTATTTTCTTTTTGCAACCGTTGAGCAACGGTGGTGGGACCGTCGTGCAACGTCAGACATTAAATAGAGACTTTTAATGACTTAAACCTCTCGTTTCTTTGGTTTTATAACAACGACGTTTGTGTGTTTAATTGACTCATTAATTATGGTAGATTAATGAATCATAATGTTAAACACAACATGGGAGATTAATCTCTTATTTAAACAAACCTATGGCATGGGTTTTGGGTATCGACGTGAGGAAGGTCTGACGAAACGCCGGCGGAAACCTACTCCAACGGAGAACGAGGAACGAACGAACACTGACGAACACCCCTTCAAACGCGGGTTCATCTTCCTCATCCGCAGTGTCTTCCAACGTTTCCAGGTAGGGGCTTGTCTTGATTTATTTCTAAGAGTTTTATGAATTCATCTTCTCTTGATGATGTTTGAACTCCCCCCTTATTATAACGCTAACGCGGAGGGCGCGGGCCGAACCGAACAAGGCCCAGACCATCCGCCAATGTTGCTTGATTGCGTTCTTCGTGGACGACCAACCAATACGGCGGCAAGACGAAACCGGGGACCACGCAGTGATGGCAACGCCCCAGGAGGCCCGTTGACGTAGTCGGAAAAGAAAACGGACCTTTGGAACTCACCGGAGACCCGCGGAAGCCCCGTCGGCACTGACGACCAGTTCCCACCAACCGCGAGGGGACGGCGGCACCAGGAGGCACCACAACGAACAAGGGCGGTCGGCCGACAAAGACCGCGTTGACGGCAACAGCGCGCCGTGGAGGAGGGCCACGGCTCCAAGCCGCGGTGAAGGGCGGACCCGCGGGTCCCGCTGATGACCGGTCCAGGCGGACCGACCAGGTGGAGCGGCGCCAATTGGAGCCACTGATGGGGGAAACCGAACGAACTACGGTTCGTTCGGGAGGGGAGCCGACCCCCGCACCCAGCTGGCGAGTCGCGCCCAACCAACAGGTCGGGTTGGTCCAGCGGCCCAGTGGGCCGCGCCCAGCCGGGTAGGCTGGGCCGAGCCCGCGTCCCAGCAGGCCGGACCGAACCCGGACCCACTTACGCCCCAGTTTCGTTTAAAGGGTTGTATCTCCGATACCGGACGTCCGTTTGACGAACCGTTTGCGACGCTGGAACCCTTAGGACGAGGCGGTCCTTTTGAGATACTCCACTTGGGTTTTGGAGAAAGTTGGAGTACGGCCGGGTTGGATCGGACTCAAAACCAACCGGACCCTCGACACTAAAATGCCTATAACTTACAAACCGGGCGTCCCATTGACGCGCCGTCAGTTGCGTCGGAACCCTTATGACATAACGGTTCATCGGGTTACCTTTTTGTGGGACTTCGTGGCGATTGAAATACGGTCGATGGCTTGTGGAGCAGATCCTCCAGAGTCAAGCGTACTAAGCGTGTAAATCCAGTGGTTGGCTGTGACGTGAAGAAAGAATAGCGATCCTCCGTGAGTCAGCACCTAGCGATCCTCTGTGGGTCAGCACCTAGCGACCTTGTGCGGTCTAGCAGTAAAAGCCTCTCGACAGAATAAGATGATCTAACTTTATGACTAATCATCTTTATTCCTGTTCTTTAAGTTTTATATCCGGTTTGAGCTAAGTCTTTCTTTGTGTTTTGTGATTAAGATCATGCTTTGTAATTTTTTCGGAATTCTGAGAGATCTTCGGAGGTCTCGGGGTCCTTACAAGGTATTGCTATACTCAACCCTGCACGGGCTTTGCCCGCACCTTGTTGTGTTTTGTGCAGACGACGGACAGCTTTGACCGAGGTTTGGGAGCTAGGACCAGGCGGTGCACGAAGGTGACCGGTTGACACAGAGAGCCGCAGTGACGAGCTGTACCTACCTGGGATCTTGGCGGACGACCTCAGGAGTTGTTTTCTTTTTCTGTTGTATTATCTCTTTCACTTGGGATTGTATACTGACCCCTTCCTTTCAATTCACACTTATACTTCAGCAGTTTTACTACGTGGTTTACTTTTGTTGTGTACCTAGTCTGTGTGTGTACAGGTTTAAAGGCAATGTCTTCCTGTTTTAGGGATACGTCTTTCCGGTGCTAGTCGCCAACCCCTGGTCTATGGAAGACGGGTTTGGAGTAGTCATGGCACGGGCGCTGGGGGACGGGTTGTGACAGGAGGGAAGAGCAATAGAGGGGGTGGAGCTATCGCACCGGGAGGGAGATGCACAGGGAGGTGTGGCAGAGCAGTTGGGTAGGAAGGGGTAGGGTTACAGAACCTGCTCTGATACCATGTTAGAATAGAGAAGCAAGTAACTCAATGCCCAAGATACCTCTCTAAGAGAGGTATTAGTGTTTATTTATAGTAAAAGGTAAAGATAACATGATACCTCAACTTCGATGTGGGGCTTGTATCCTTTAACAAGTATAATTGTAATATAAAATAATTTTAGGGGGTGTTTGGTTCAAAAAAATTTGTATTCCAGCTGAAAACTTAATTTTTAGGAATAAAGTTCTCACATTCGATTTGTTTACATTCCCTCAAAAAAATCAAAAAACTAAAAATAATAGAGTAAATTTAGGGGAGAAAAAGATTACCACTTCTACAAGTGATGATTTAAAAATTCCCTTAGAAATACTGATTTCATAATTAAATATTAATTTTAATAGTTATTTTACTCAAAAAAAATAAAACCAAATTCAATCAAGCACCATTGTATGTAATAACTTGAACAAAATAAAATAAGCATTGCCACTGATGAAATAATTTTTTCTTAAGGAAATATGAAAAAGATTGAAAAATAATGGTGTAATAACGGGAGGCGGGGGGGGGGGAGAAATATGTGAAAGAAAGTGTCACTTATCCTCACTGGCGTTAATTTTATAAAGAAAATAAATAGATTGCCACGTTCACAAAGACAATTGCAATGCTAAAAAAGCTAAAAGAGAAAAGCTCAAGATATGGTGGAAGATTGCTAAACTTGGTATATTCAATAAAGCCTAATTCCCTAGACCCTGCTTAAGTGGTTTTAACAAACTAAAGACAGCTCAAATTTCATCATCATTCCATTACCAAGAAAAAAACATAAATGTATTCCAACAATAATGTAAAGCTTGAAAATACTCAGAACCACAGCTGAATTATGCAAGTGATTAAATAATAAATCCAGTTGCTTTGACTTTGTTGAGATTATAATGCAACAAAAAATGTAATTAATTAATTGATAAAATTAAAGGAACACTCACCATGATTTAATTTTAGAATGGCATGCTTCCAAGAATGTGATGACATTAGAGAAGAAAATATATGTGCTTGGCACAAATGTTGCCACATAAATTCAAGATACATCAGACTGTTAACACGAATAATAATATCACACAAAATGGGTCATGGTAAGATTATATTCTCACATCAAAAGTTCAAAATATTGTCACACATGGGAAGACATCATAAATTTATAATTTTCCATTGAAAAATCAAGTACTGCAATTAAATAGCATGATCTTAAGATGATGTAACACCCCCGGTTCCACATACTTTTCCCTACCTTGTTTTGTATATTTTCAAGTTATATAATGTTTGGGTTAAGTGTTCAAAGTTTCCGAAAGATTTTGGAGTGTTTTGGAAGTGTTTCTGGAGGTGCACGGAAGTAAAAATCATACACTATCTCCAGGAAACCGTGCAAGGTGATGCTGGAAATCTTAGGGCAGGCGCACGGTTGGAACACGGTTTGTCCAAACCGTACACATGTCAGGGGAAAGCGTGCGGATGGAAACAGTGGAAGAAGCACAGTTGGCGCACGATTTGTCAAACTGTGCGAGCCAACCCTGCGAGGTTATGGCCTTGGGACAGTAGTACCGCACAGTTTGCGCATGGTTTGTCAAGCTCTACGGCACAAACCTTGCAGCTCTTTGGATCTTGTCCAATAGCACGTGCACGGTTGGAGAACGGTTTGACAAACCGTGTGATGCAATCGTACAACGTGCAGTTGATGCGTCGGAAATTGTGTTTTAATTCTGATTAAGGCCCAAGAACCCTCATTTTTCTCCCTATTCTTCAAAGGTCTTGAACTCGTTTTCCCTCCTAGACTCCCAAGGCCCCAGGAATTCCCCGCCCAAGCCAATGGTTGATCTGCAAGGCAGCCCTGAACAATATTCCTCTCGATGCCCCTCCCTCACCACCTTCCCTTTATTTATAACTAAACCCCTCCCCTAACAAACTAATAATATTTCCCAGGATATTCCCTTGGTCCCCACAACATATTCCCCAGGACCTTCCCTCCTTGAACTGCCCTTTCAGGTTATCCCATCGATACCCCACGTACGTTCTCTATCACTGCCACTGCTTTGAAAAACCACCTTGTCCTCAAGGTGGTGGATCTCACGGGCATGTCCAGCGATCTCCCATATTCGTCTCCCTTCTTGCTCAAAAACACGGCATGGTCCTCCACGAAGTTGGAACCCAAATCCCTCCATTATCACAACATTCTTGAGTGGTTCATTCAAGTATCAAACCCAGGACTGATAGGGCCAATTAGAAAACATAAATAAAGTCCAATGCGTAGTGAGCTCCTGCAGCAATAGCTTCCTATGTTGCATCATACAGTTTGTAGATTTTTGTAAGCCTACTTGATCTTTCATTTCCAGCATAATTGAATCCACCATTGTCACCAAATAAGACAGTGCTGGTGCAACACACCCTCGCACCCCCAAATCGTCAATTGCCACAAGATGTACTGCAGGCAGTGCGATGGAGTGAGAAGGTTGAGTCGGCTCTAGGCGATATCCGGGTTGCACCTGCGGCCTAGGAGAAGGCTGATGTTCCAAGAACCTTTCTCGGGCCTCCTCTTCAAGCCAATTGTAGATGTGACGATTGTCATCAGGCTCACTATTGATTGTGTGATCGGTAGGCGACGGAGAGTAGGTGACTCACTACTGGTGCCAATAATTTTTGTCGACAAAACATTGTTCTGCCGCGACGCCCAACCAAATGTAACTGCATCATCATGGCCCGACACCTTCGTGCCAACTTCGTAACTGGTTGGAGCATCTGTCGCGAGTCGCGGCATCCGCTCCCGACAACGCCCTGCAGCTTCGAAGAATTCTCAGACTGTCATCCCGGAAGTCATTGTCTGTTTGTGGTCTAGCTGGCGTTGTTGGATCGAGGGGAGGGTGGCGTGAAGCTGCTTGAGTTGTTAGAGCACCACATCCCTCAACATCATCATCGTCGCATGATAACAACAGTGTGCGGCTCGACCAGAAGAAAACAACAGTGTGCCTGCTCCATTGGACGACATCCTCTGAGTGAAACCCCGTCAGTGCACGCCTATGTCATGAAGACAAGCGGTTGTGGGCGCTTCGTCTGAGTGATTATGGTAGGGCGTGGCGTATTGCTGGAGGTGAGTTAGACAAAGAAGAACAGTGTGCGTCGGTGGACTGGGCGCACCTCCACGAAACACACTGGTGGTGCGCACTGCTCCTAACCGTGGTGAAGTCGTGTGGACCTCCTCGAAACAAAGAACATGTGGCAATGCACGGTGCTCCTAACTGGTGGTGTGCACTTCTCCAGGACCTTCTCTCCTTGAATTGTCCTTCGAGGCAGTCCCACCGATACCCCACATTCTCTATCAAATCTACTCTTCTCCTCTCTCTCGAAGTCATAGATCTTATTTGTTATCAATAGATCTATGTGTTGTGATGTGAATCTTGATGAGATCTTGTTGGATTTGTTGAAGGGAAGGTGTTGTGAGCCCAAATCTAGAAGTTCTTTGTATCGTTCTTCGTTTTCGTCATCCATTGAGAGGTAGGTGGCTTGACTCTCATCTCCACTTGTTCTAGAACTTAAAGGCTTAGTTTTATTAAAAGATTATGGTTGGATTTGCTACGGTAACGTTGTGTGATTTTAAGGAAACAGTTTTGGTTTACGTTTTGGAGTTGAGGAAAATTGGATGGCTTTTAGAAAACCCCTTTGCTTATAATTTTAAAATAATGGTTTTAAAATTATGAAATGGTTTTGACGCATGCAAAATGTTTGATGAAATGCTTTTAAAGAGTTGTTTTGTGTGAATTGGCATGGAATTTGGCATAATTGGGTTGACGTGTGTTCAAAGTGGGATGGAGTACGGTAATTAAGTGCCACCGGTAAAGTGGGACAAATTATGGTCGTGAAGTACCACTGTCAATGGTAATACCAAGCTTGAGTGTATTGATGGGTGTGTGTGTGAACATGGAAATGGTTATGCCAAATATGAACGAATGGTAATGAGCTTGTTCATGGTTTTCCTCACATGGATTTCACTTATGATTTTATATAAGTCGTTTAACTATTTTTCAATGTTTTATATGAAATATGATAACTGGTTCTTGTCCTAGTGGCGTGTGTTGGGAAATCTCTAGAAACTACCTACTGAGTGTTGTATTGCTTGGGCACTTTAGTGTGTTTGCAGATGTCATATACCGAGATACAAGGAAGGGAAAGATATATTATTTTTCTAGCGATGCATCTTGATATTGTGGGCATGGCAGGTGGTGTTGAAGCTTAGAGCTAGTTCGGGTGGTACTTAGGATCATGTCACTTTGATGTTCTTTGAGTTATGATGTCTTTTGGTTTTATCAGTTGTTGTTCCTTATTCCCTTGTCACTCTGATATTGTAGTTCTGTTGGGTTGATATTTGGGCTGCATTACTTATACTCATGCATTGTTAGTGAGTGTTAGTCAGTCCATCTGTCTCTTGGGATGTTAGCAAAGAAATAGGAATGTTGGAACTTGAAATGTATACCTTAAAAGGACATAGCTAACCTGTTTATGTTGAACTTCAAGTTACCAAAGTGGTTTAAATACAAAAGTGTTCTGAAACACTTCTAGATGCGCTGTTATCTCATCGTCGTGGGTTTAGCCGATGAGTGTGGCATATCATGCATTGTTAGTAAGACTTCCCACTAAGACTGCATTGTTCATTTTGAGTTTGATTTATGCAAATTGTTAAAATGGTTGATTTTTGGAAATGATGGTTATTGCTTGTTGCTTATGGTGATTTGGAATTTTCTAAACCTTCAGTTGCTAGTAAATGATAACTAAATGAAGTTTTGATCTGGTTATAGAAAATGACATTGGGTAGACGCCGTAGAAATCAACAAGTTGCGGAAAATGTGATTGCACCTGAATCACAGGTGAACCAACAACTTGTCCAAAGCATCGTTCATCCTTTTCAAGCCGTTGATAGAGGAAATTGGAACGATGAACCCCGACAAGTGGACCATTCCTTACAATTTTAGAAACAGAATCCACCCCTTTCGGAGGGATTCTAAGCCTGAAAAAGTGTGTGGTTGAATAAAATGAACTGAACCTTCGAATTCTTGGGTACACCCGGCAGAGCTCAAAGTTAAGTTGACAACTTATATGTTGGAGGATCTTACACGCCAATGGTGGGATTTAGCTGTCCCAGCTAAAGTCGACCAAGGCATTACATGGGAGGACTTTGAAGAATTGTTCAACAAACAATTTTATCCTCACATTCAAGATTGCAAGAACGGATGATTTCTTTAGCATGAAGCAAGAGAATCTATCTGTAACAGAGTACACAACTAAGTTTATGAACTTAGTGCGCTTCACCCCAGAAGTTGCTACTAGTGTGTCCTTGAAGGCACACAACTTTGAGTCTGGGCTACGACCGAAGATTCGCTCTAAAATAGTTGTTCTTTGTATTACGGATTATACGGAGATGGTAAATAGAGCGACGGTGGCAGAAAGAGATATCTCTGAAAATCCGACTGAAAGAAGTATGTTTATCACCGCGGGAACTCAAATGCTTGGAATAAGTGGAAGAGAGAGGCACCTACTTCCAAGGTGGTGGAGCGTCTCGAAATCAGACCAAAGGATCGATTAACTTCCCTCCACGGCCCAAGAGTAAGCCTGGGTGTTTCCAGTGTGGTTCTCTTGAACATATCAAGCGAGATTGTCCAACACCACCTATAGCAAGTCACAAATGTAATTAGATGGGACATCTACAGCATTATTATCGTAGCGCTCCAAAGTCTGGTGTTGGAGATGCATCCCATGTCTCTCAGACATCCTATGCTTCGACAGGACGATCTCGTCAAAATAACTAACGTTCTCAAAACCGAGCGAGCCAAGGTGATTCTAGGAACACCATGACTCCTCAGGTTACGCAATCCTATAAAGGAAGCAAGGATCAGGGAGGAGCTAGTAAGCAGCTTTATTGTGTCGAGCAGATGAACATGGATGATTAATCCGGTCCTTCGATGATGCGAGTTATGATTCTTTTGAATTCTACTCTCATGCAAGCGTTGTTTGATACTGGAGCATCTCACTCCTTTATTGATTCTCGTGTTGTTAATCATATAGATTTACATGTTGAGATGATGTCTTCTGTTTTGAAACACCAAACACCTCTGGGGCAACGGGAGTGTCAAGCCTTTAAGCATGCAGCGTGTTCCATAACAATCGATGAGGCCGAGTTTGTATGGGGGTTTTTTGTTCTTAATATAGATATCTATGACCTTTGGGATGTGAATGCAAGTAGAAAAGGACCTTTGGTACAGGTGGTTGAGACTATCTCTTATCAATTGGCGACGGTTTGGCATCTATTAGTTTGGCATCTATTGATGAAATCAGATGTAGAGATTTTTCAGCCATTGTTGATCAACTCTCTGATGTCTTTCCTAACAATTTCTCTGGGTTGTCACCCAAAAGAGAAGTGGAATTTAGAATTGATCTCCTACCAAGGAATCTTATTTCACTTCCATCTGGGCACCAACGGAATTAAAGGAATTAAATGTTCAACAAGAAGAGTTGGAAAGCAAAGGGTCCATTCAACTGAGCACGTCTTCGTGAGCAGCACTGATTCTTTTTATAAAAAAGGCGGATAGAGCTCTTAGGCTTTGTGTGGATTATCGTAAGCTCAACCAAGTTACGATAAAGAATCAGTATCATCTTCCACAAATTGATGATATGTTCGATCAATTGAGGGGAGCTCACTGATTCTCTAAAGATTGATTTACGATCGGGGTATCACCAACTTCGAGTTCAAGAGGATATTCCAAAAACAGCTTTTCGGAGTCATTGTGACCATTATGAATATGTGGTTATGCATTTTGGTCTTACAAATGCACCAGCGGTTATGGCATTGATGAATCAGATCTTTCAAAGGTATCTTGACTCATTTGCGGTGGTGTTTGTTGATGATATTCCGGTGTATTCTAGGAATACGGCCGATCATGAGCAACATTTGGCTATAGTGTTAGGTATCTTGCACGAACATTGCCTTTATATTAAGCTTTCGAAGTGTGATTTCTGGATAAAAGATGTACGTTTTCTTGGTCATGTCACCTCTAAAAGAAGAGTTTCTGATAGAGACCTGCTGCCAATTAGTTTGGGGGTATTATTGTCTTTGTAAGGGGGTGAGTTTGTTAGAGTTTGTTATGGGGGAATATTCTTAGTTAGTGGGGTGAGTTTGTTAGAGTTTGTTATGGGGGAATATGCTTAGTTTGTTAGGGAGGGAGATTATAAATAAGGGTGGAGGGTTAAGGTGAGGGCATCCTGGAGTTTATGGTTTAGTGGGCTGCTTTGAGCAGATCGGCCTTTTTGGCTTGGGCGGGAGCCTCTCCCGATCTCCTTCTTTCTCATTTCTGCTGTAATTTCCTCCTATTTGTTGTATTTCCGCTCCCTTTTTATATAAATACAAAGTAGCTGGAGCTTGGTTCCTATCAATTTCTCTGGATCTTGAAAAGTTATAAGTTGTTATCTCTTAGCAACCACCGAAGAATGTTTTTGAGATACACAGTTTCATTGGCTTAATAGGATATCACCGACGCTTTGTTCGTGATTTTCAACATCTTGCCTCACTGATGACACCTTTGACAAGGAAAGGTGTTCCTTTCCAATGGAGCGATGGGTGCCAAAAATCTTTTCAAGAGCTTACGGTTCGACTTAAATCACCACTTATCCTTATGTTATCAGAATCAGGACATAGATATGTGGTCTATTGTGATGTCTCCGGATCTAGATTGGGATTTGTTCTCATACAAGGAGATCATGTTGCAGCATATGGCTCACGACAGTTACGGGTGCATTATAAGAATTAACCGACACATGATTTGAAATTAGTTGCAGTGGTCCATGCTTTGAAAACAGTGTCATTATCTTTTTGGTGAGAAATCTAGAGTGTTTGCGGATCATAAGAGCTTGAAGCACATTTTCTCACAAAGGGGTTTGAATCTAAGGCAACGCAGATGGATGAAATATCTGCAGATGTTTGATTTTGATTCAATGTATACACCGGGTAAAAAAAATTAGTGGCAACTGCATTGAGTGGGAAGTGTAGCTAATGTTGGTCATGCTGACACGAATCTGGATTGTGCTGAGCAAGGTGATGTTGCGATTTTCTTTCCTGTATCTTTTGTTCCTAATTTGGCTGAGCAGGTTAAAGAGGCTCAGACATTTGATTCTGAATGTTTAACCATGAGGTCAAAACTCAATGGTGGGGAGACCATTGAGGGATGGACGTTAGATGAGAGATCTATGTCGCGCTTTAGAGATCGGATTGTGGTTCCTCCAACCTATCAGGAATGACTTCTTTCTGCCTACCACCATTCAAGTTGGGTTGTTCATTCTGGAATTCAGAAGACGTATAAAGCGTTGAGAGCAATGTTTTGGTGGGTGGGCATGAAGAGGAAAGTGGCAAGATTTGTCTCGAGATGCCTCGTTTGTCGGCGGGTCAAGGCAGAACACCAATGGTCGGCTGGTATGTTGCATTTTTTCCAATTCCTATGTGGAAATGGGAGCAAATAGGTATGGATTTTGTCACAAGTCAATCAAGAAAGCATATGGATGATTGCAGATCGGCTCACAAAATCGACTCACTTCATCCTTATTCGTGAATCCAATACATTGGAAGACTTGTCCAAACTCTACATTTGGAAAATTATAAAGATGCATGGTGTTCCAGTTTCAATTGTGTGTGACAGGGACCCCCGATTTACATCTCGCTTTTGGAAGTTCTTGCAGCAAGCCTTTGGAACTCAGTTGACCATGAGCACAGCTTATCATCCTCAAACGGATAGACAATCTAAACGAACGATCCAAACATTAGAAAACATACTTAGAGCTTGTGTGATTGATTTTGGAGGCTCATGGGAGGAGCATATGCCGTTAGAGGAGTTCTCATACAATAACAATTATCAGACCTCTATACATATGGCCCTTTTCGAAGCGTTGTATGACCATCCTTGTCGTTCTCCACTTTGTTAGATGGAAACATGTGAGACTTCACTTAGCAAACCTAACCTTGTGCACAAGACAACAGAGAAGATTTGAATCATCAGAAAAAGGATGGCGACGGCTCAGAGTTGTCAGAAATCGTATGCGAATCATCATCGACAACCGTTATCGTTTGATGTGGTTGACCATGTTTTCTTGAGAATCACTCCAAGGCCAGGGCATCATCATTTTGGCAAGGAAGGCAAGTTGTCTCCTCAGTACATTGCCCTTTTGAGAAACTTGGAGTTGATGATGTGGCTTATCAGTTGGCTTTACCGTCAAGGTTTGGTTTAGTACATAATGTGTTTCGTGTATCTCAATTGAAAAAGTCTCAGCCCGATCTTGACCATGTGATTCGATGGGACCATGTTGATCTTAAACCGGATGTTGCGTTGATTCATGTGTCGATACGGATTGTGAATAGACAAGAGAAACTATTGCATGGAAAAAGCATCGGTTTGGTACGGGTTTTATGGCAACATGGTCAGAAGACAGAAGGCCCAATGGTGGAGGGAATGTAACATCTTTGGTTTCATGTACTTTTCCCTTGCTTTGTATATTTTCAAGTTATATAATGCTTGAGTCAAGTGTCGGGAGTTTTCGGAAGGTTTGGAGTATTTTGGAAGTGTTTCTAAATGTGCACTGTTTGAGCACGGTTAGTAGAAACCTGCACTCTCCAGAAAACTGTGCAAGGTGATGTTGGGAGTCTTTGGGAAAGCGCGCAATTGGAACAAGGTCTGTCCAAACTATGTGCATGCCAAGGGAAAGCGTGCGGATGAAAACAATGGGAGAAGCACGTTTGGCGTACAGTTTGTCAAACTGTGCGAGCCAACCGTGCGAGGGTGTGGCCTTGGGACGGTAGCACCACACGGTTGGCGCACGGTTTGTCAAACTGTGCACCTCTCTAGATCTTGTCCAGTAGCACGTGCACGGTTGGCGCACAGTTAGCGCACGGTTTGACAAACCGTGCCACATGCAGTTAATGCTACGAAAATTGTGTTTTAATTCGGATTAAGGTCCCGAAACCCTCATTTTTCTCTTATTCTTCCAGGGTCCCGAACTCCTTTTCCCTCCTAGGCTCCCAAGGTGATTCCCTTTGACCCGAAAGCAACTTTTGAACGAATCAAAGAGCGTTGGAATTATGGAAAATTGAATGGATTTTGGAAAACGTCATTTTAAAATGATGGTTTTAAAATTATGGAATCATTTTGACGCATGCAAAATGTATGATGAAAGGCTAGGAAGAGTATGGTCATGAAGTACCACCGTCAAAGTGGGACAAATTATAGTCGTGGAGTACCATCGTCAATGGTAACACCAAGCTTGAGTGTATGGTGGGTGGGTGTGTGTGAACATGGAAATGGTTATGCCAAATATGAACGAATGGTAATGAGCTTGTTTATGGTTTTTCTCATATGGATTTCACTTATGACTTTATATAAACTGATGTTTTTCAACTATTCAACTATTTTATATGAAATATGATAAACGGTTCGTGTCCTAGTGGCGTGTATTTGGAAGTCTTTGAGGATTGTCTACTGAGTGTTATACTCACCCGACACTTTGATGCGTTTGCAGATGTCATATACTAAGATACAAGGAAGGAAAAGATGTCTTATTTCTCTAGCGATGCATCTTAATACCGTAAGCATGGCAAGTGGTGTTGGAGTTTGGAGCTAGTTCGGGTGGTAACTAGGATCATGTCACCTTGATGTCTTCGGGTTATGTTGTCCTTTGGTTTTGTCAGTTGTTATTTCTTGTTCCAATGTCACTCTATATTGTAGTTCTGTTTGATATTTGGGTTGTATTGCTTATACTCATGCATCATATATGGTTTGGATGTTTATATTTTATGTTGCCAAGTTGTTATATTTCAAAAGGGCAAATTGTCCCCCATTGTTTCCCTAAGCCCTTAGCATTTATCGTCCATCTTTAGTGTCTTGGGGATGTCACCTAAGATTAGTGGCACTCTATCTCTTCTCAAGCCAATGAGTTGGGGCGGGATGTTCCAGACGACATCATTATCCGTCATTTCATTTTGCAATAAAAGCCTATGGACTTTATTGAACATTATACAAAGCAAAATCTTGAAGAAATCTACCAGGTTTTATGTTAGATATCAAATATGAATGCATGTCAGTAGAATAAACAGTAGTTAACACCTAGGGGGGGGGCCTTTGGACCACATTGAATGCAATTGTAACACGAAACAAAAAGATCCAAAACAAATACCTGCCAGGGAACAACTGAGAACTATTCACAGGCCCCTTTAAATTACCAAGCCTCCTGGACCTACTTTCTTGTTCTTTATCTGCTCGAATGGCAGCTACCTCCTTCTCCATGGCAGCAACTTCCCTTCTCATCTTCTTAGCCTCAACTTCCATTGCTTTGGTTAAAGTATCTACCTTCTTTGCTAGCATCTGAAGAAACACAAAAAAATAAAGGAATCTGAATGCTGTGCTAAAAAGATCCGTGGCACTTAACACAAATAGGCAAAATAAAAACCTCTATAGCATCATCCTTATCATTAAGGTTCTGATCCTTCTCATTACCAGCCTTCCTTAAAGCAATGACCTCTTTTTGCAGCAAATCATATAACAGTCCTGGTACACTGCCTTCAGTATCAACTGTTTGGAATTCACTGGGTTTCTCATCTGGAATTCCCTTCCATTTATTTTGTGCCTCACCCACCTTCACTCCTTCACTAGATTGATTACTAAAAGGATTTGGAACAATCCCATTTAACAAAACTTTCCCTCGGTCTAAAGACCTTGTTCCGCCATCAAATGATTTTGATGCCCCTTTAGCATGTCTTAAAATACTGCTGCTGGAAGATGAAGACCTTGACTGGAAGGCCGGAGATCTCTTCGGTAAAAAACCATTGGAAGTAAATTTTGATCCACCATCAGATCCACCAAGAGACTGTCGGCGTGAAGGGCCATTGCTTGCACTTCTTCCATCTGGTGTACTACGATCACTGCTGTTTTGTGTCCCTCTCAATGTCTCCTCCAGGACTTTGAGGCGTAACAGATATCTTTCCTATGATACGTATGAGGGGGATGTTCCACGGTTTAAAGAGGGACTTAGAGCATAAAACAAGAATGTTGGCATCTAGTAGCTATCTTGTACCTTCAATTGTGCCTCGGATTTAGCAGTACGTTCTGAAATTGTAAGTTTCTCCCGAAGTTGAAGCATCTCACCCTATAAAAACGAAGATCGGAATGAAACTTAATAAAATCTCATGTTCAGGAAATATTTAATCATACCATCAATGTTCAACCAAAGAAAGTTCCAAATGATGCACCTGCAAAAAACGCCGTTCTTCAAGCCACTGCCGCACTGGCATCACCTTGTCATTAGCGTCTTTCCAATCATTAGCAACCACAGCTGCCACCCTATTTGCTGTTACTCTTGCACGAGCCAGCTCCCTATCAAGAATCCTCTTTTCATCCTAGAAAAAAAAGGGCAAAAGCAAATACTATTATGAACAAGCAAAAAGACATACAATATGCTTCAAACATATGAATGAAAAATAAAATTTTAGCTAAAACATGGAGAAAAATAAAAAATAGGAACTCATAAGTACAGTTCAATTGCATTCAGCCCATTACATTAATTTCTTGAACTTTCCGCTGGTAATCTCTCACAGCATTCGCAGCAGCACCACCAGCAAGGACAGCCTCTTCAAGCTCCCGGACAGTCTGGGTCAACTTTTCAACCTCTGCAACTTTTTGACGATGCATTTTGTCCAAAATTTTATTCTCTTCCTGATGTGGAAAAAATAATTAATATATATATTCACAATCAAAATTGAAGTCCACAGAAAAAAAAGATACCTGACAAATTTCTATCTGTTTTAGCAGCTCTTGGTTCTTATTCTGGAGATCATCAACCAAAGAGGCCTTCGCAAGTGCAGTCTGGACAGTCCTTTCAGCTTCAAGTAAAGCAGCCTCCTTCGATTTGGTCAGCCGATCTAATGCTTTGTTGTCATCCTGCAGCTTTGCAATCTGATAGGAAACAGGGAAGCAACTTATACTAGATTTCTTCTAACATAAAAAATCAACATCCATAATAGCTTCGCAGTTAAATCTTGAAAATACGGACCTCCTGACGAGCTAGTTTAAGTTCAGCCTCCAATGGTGCAAGTATGGCTTCAATAGGAGGCATATCATCATCCTTTTGAGCAACATGAACTCTTCGTAGTGCGGCTTCAGCGGCAAATTGAGCCGCCATTGACGCTTTTTTCTCATCGTTGGTTTTTTTTATCTCAAGATTCTAATTTTACAAAAAAAAACAGAGAGAGAAAAGATGGAAGCAGCAGAATTACAGCAATTAGACAGCAACTATAATAATATTTAAAGAAATACCTTGCTTTCTAAAAGAGATTCTGATAATTTGAGCTTTTCATCAACTTTTGATAATTCTTCAGTGAGCTATAGATTTAATAACAGCAAAAAAAGTGTCAATTTTTCTTCATCTTAACGACCATGACTTTTTACAAAGAACAGTATACTGGAAAAATAACAATAGTTATAGTTATTCAATTCAAGAATCTAAAATCAGAATTTGAGAGGAAAACTGAGGACATCAATTGAGCATACAAAAAAACAAGCATCCTCAAATGATCAGTACTTGAACCAAATAAAAAAACAAATTGTTTATTGCAAAAGCAAATGCCCATATGTATAGGTCTCAAAATACTCCTCCAGATGCTGATTCTCAATATTTGTTTCCACTGACGGAGTGATGTGCAAGGCCAAGTGAAAGAACATGAAGAAAAAGCGGCAAGACTAGATCCCATTAGGACACTTGTTAAAACTTACCAACAGTGATAGAGACCTTGCTGCCAATTAGTTTGGGGGTATTATTGTCTTTGTAAGGGGGTGAGTTTGTTAGAGTTTGTTATGGGGGAATATTCTCAGTTAGTGGGGTGAGTTTGTTAGAGTTTGTTATGGGGGAATATTCTTAGTTTGTTAGGGAGGGAGATTATAAATAAGGGGGGAGGGTTATGGTGAGGGCACCCTGGAATTTATGGTTTAGTGGGCTGCTTTGAGCAGATCGGCCTTTTGGCTTGGGCGGGAGCCTCTCCCGATCTCCTTCTTTCTCATTTCTGTTGTTATTTCCTCCTATTTGTTATATTTCTGCTCCCTTATTATGTGAATACAAAGTAGCCAGTGCTTGGTTCCTATTTGATAGAGAACTGCTACCAATTAGTTTGGGGGTATTATTGTCTTTGTAAGGGGGTGAGTTTGTTAGAGTTTGTTATGGGGGAATATTCTCATTTAGTGGGGTGAGTTTGTTAGAGTTTGTTATGGGGGAATATTTTTAGTTTGTTAAGGAGGGAGATTATAAATAAGGGGGGAGGGTTATGGTGAGGGCACCCTGGAATTTATGGTTTAGTGGGCTGCTTTGAGTAGATCGGCATTTTGGCTTGGGCGAGAGCCTCTCCCGATCTCCTTCTTTCTCATTTCTGCTGTTATTTCCTCCTATTTGTTGTATTTCTGCTCCCTTATTATGTGAATACAAAGTAGCCAGTGCTTGGTTCCTATCAATTGGTCTGACCTGCCCCTGCTCCCTACTGCCGGAGCACCCTCACTATTTTCGCCTCTGCTGTGCGTTTTTGAGGAGTCGCGCCAACGTCCACACACAAAACAAAGGCAGATGTTCTCACTCGCGACGCTCTATTAGCCGGATTCGTCTCGTCTAGGGGCAGCACGCACCACCGGTGGCCATCATCTTCATCTTCCGCACCAGGCAACGCTCCTCGCCTGCTCGCATCTCCCGTACCAGGCGACCACGGCTGTTCTCCGGAGGCACCCTGTATGTTTCTCTCCTGCAGCATGACTGTTTACATTCGTGCAAGCTGCACACCACTTCATCGGAGGGGTGCACAGCGGAAGGGCGCACAGAGGAGTAGTTGCGCCTTCAACTGCTTACCATCGACGAGTCAAACTGAGCGCGCGACGAGACTTCGTCTGACCAAAAAAGGGACGAGGCGCGCGCATCCACTCTCTCGGCCGCGGGACCTGCTTCAGAGGTTGCGTTCTGTTTCAAACTCTCACCACCATTCTCCACAGACGCGGGCGCGAGCGCAGGAGGGGAACGCGCACTTTTCCAAACTCGCGGGAGGAGGCGGCCTCCAGTTTTTTTTAGGTACAGTAGCGCAGCTCAAAAGAAAAGAAAAAAAAAACCCCAGCTAGGGGCGGCCCGATTTTTTTGTCTGCTTCGGGTGGGAAACGCAGGACCAACCAAAGGGGAGGGGGTCCGACTATGTAAAAAAGGGGGCAAAAAATTATCTACATAGGGACTGCCAACAGGGAAACAACCTTTCTCCCTAGGGAAGGATACTCGCATACTTGGGAACACCCCGCTGTTCGGGCGTCGCCGGCTATAGCGACTCAAATGCCGGAACTCTGGACTTCATTGGCTCGGGTGACCAGAAACCAGGAAAAATATTTGAAGGAAGAGATTATGCCAGATTTTTCTGCAGCACATCCAGAGACATGGATCTCAAGAGCTGAGAACTATTTCTCGCGCAATCAAACGCCAGATCAAATAAAGGTACCCATGACGCGCCTATGCATGTCAGACTTGAATGAGGTTTGGTTTTTACTGGCCAAAGGAACTGCACCTACATTCACTTGGGCGCAACTCAAAAAAGCATTAATTGAGGATTTTGGCGACTCCGCTGGGGAAGCTTCTGTTACTATATCTGAGTTCCCGCCAACGATAACACCGATGTCCACATCACCCTCTTGGGGGCCTATCGAACATGGGACACACAGCTGAAGCAAGGGGCTACCTGACCATCCTGACGATACACCCATTCCAGTTCTGCCGGATGGGTTGCCAAATGAGGGTACCGTTCAGTCCACACTGATCATGGGGAAAACACTTTGCGCTGCGGCAACTCTGTCTGACACCACTGATGACACTCCACCAGCCAGTTTGTGAGAGATTTCCCACATATTGAGGAGCAAGACACTTCGACGTTGGTAATGTTGTCGCCCGAGCCGCAGCAGATTGAGCCGGCTCATACACGGGCTCTTGTTATTTTACCACCAGTTGTACGGGTCTCACCCACTGGATGGAAGTCAGACATTACAACGAGCGACACTCTCACCTTTGTCTCTTCATCCTTGATCCATGCTGGCGGTCGACGTGTTTGGGAGATTGCGTGGCGAACACCTGCGGCACCGGCACATTATACAGGACTGCAGTGGAGGATATGGAAGATTGTCTGGCACCACTACCTGTCTGGCACCCCTTGTCCTTCGTTCCCTGCAGCACGGATGATATGACAGATCGCCTGGCATGCTTACGCGATCCACCACCTTGAGGACAAGGTGGTTTTTCGGGACGGTGGCAGTGATAGAGACCTGCTGCCAATTAGTTTGGGGTATTATTGTCTTTGTAAGGGGGTGAGTTTGTTATGGGGGAATGTTCTCAGTTAGTGGGGTGAGTTTGTTAGAGTTTGTTATGGGGGAATATTCTTAGTTTGTTAGGGAGGGAGATTATAAATAAGGGGGGAGGGTTATGGTGAGGGCACCCTGAAATTTATGGTTTAGTGGGCTGCTTTGAGCAGATCGGCCTTTTGGCTTGGGCGGGAGCCTCTCCCGATCTCCTTCTTTCTCATTTCTGCTGTTATTTCCTCCTATTTGCTGTATTTCTGCTCCCTTATTATGTGAATACAAAGTAGCCAGTGCTTGGTTCCTACTAAACAGCTTCTATAAGTTATGCAGTCAAATCGTAAACTCGCCTAAAATAAATTAAAATCAGTACCCACCCATTCAATTAAATATATCATTCTAAATTTTAATTTGAGTTCAAGTGGATGGCAAGCCAAAAAATATTGAGAGGCATCTGCATCAAAGGACCGTATACAAATCAAAACGTAAAGTTGATTCATAAATCAAAAACAGGCACGTGAAATTTATAAGGCTTACACTATGTAAATCTTAGCAATTGCCCCGTGATCCTTATAAACCAGTGCATTTGTTTTAAAAAACAACATAAAAAACATGCATGCTTTATCCATGCCAAGTTAGAGTACCTGAAACAGATAAAAATTACACTACGGAAGGGGAAAAAGGCAACGATTGGAGTTTTCAAATAAAAGACAATGGTAAAAATTAATAAGGAAAATCGTGTGACCTCTTCGACGGCTTTTTCTCTTTGACGCTCGGATAATTTCAATGCCTTTATCTCACCGTGAGCTTCGCCTAGTTCTCGATCCTTATCTGCACAAGCGCCAAGGACGAACGAAAAATAAGGAAGGTAATCCTTCCGTAAAGCAGAAAATTCTAGCGGGTCAAACCGCATTCGGACCTCTGACATCATTCTCCAGCCGACTGAGCTCAACCCTCACCGGATCCGAGCCGTGCAACATACTCATGAACTCATCCGTATCCATGTTCGGTCTCACCGAAGTTCTCCTCCGCGAAGAGCTCCTGCCCTCCCTGAACGTCTCCGACAGCATCAACGGCGCCGGCGTCCGCACATGCCCCATCGTCTGTCGTCCGTTCTCGCTACAACTAAACTCCGGCGTCGACGTACAACCCGCAACTCCATCGCAGGGGATCTCGTCCATCGCCAATCTGAAGTTCCCGCTCACGTTCAAATGCCACAAAAACCCCGAACCTCGGGAATCTTACGAACTAGGGTTCCCGAAATCGACGAGATTTGAAATCAACGTTCAGCTGAGAGCGATAAGCCCGCGAATGCTAGCTTCTTCGCTCTCCGAGAACTAAGAGAGGCGATTCCCTCGTCCGTCGCTCGACACCGTTCAAGTCCCGAGTTTCGCCTCGCTTCTACTGTTTCTGATATTGCCGGTGGAGAGAACGACAGTTTGGTATCTGGAGCAATCCCATCTGTCGCGAGAGAGTAATCTGAGGCCGTGCGCTTACTGAGGAGCTGTACTAAAATGAGCGGGAAGTGTATTGTGCACGCCGTGATTAGGGACAGGGGGCGAGGCATTTGCCGTGTCGGGCGTGCGCACTGCGCACTGCGCACTGATGCCCGCCGTGCTCGGAACGAGTCGGAGGTGTCATTTTTTTTTGAAGATGTGCTTACGTAAAATTGTGAACTTTATAAAAATGATACTTTGTATTTTTATTTACTGTATTTAAATCAACCATCACGATATAAAATCAAAATTAAGTCAATTGTTATTGTTCAGTTTAAAAAATAATAAAATTGAGTTTTTTGATGTGGATTGTTAGGTTTTGTTCTCTCGATGTATCGTTGTATTTGAGTTTCTCATCTGGTCAATTTTCATTGAAGAAGTTTGTAATTAATACTTTATTATTAGCACCTTTGACTCATTGGAGAGGGATTGATGGATGTAAACATTTGAAGATGATGAGTATGGGGGTGGCAATGGGTTGGGTACCCACCCATTTAGGGCCACCCAATCCTGAACCCTACCCAAATTCGGGTGAACCCATTTATTCTATTCCTGACACTAACCCGGATTAACTATGTGATACCCATTTAATACCTTAATCTGTTTAGCTTTAACTGTAATTTTTTTCCCCTAATAACACCAGCTAACACCGCGCGTCATGGATCGCGGCCAAAAGGATAAGATGTTGCGAGGGAGGACATGTAGGTTGAGCGTGTGTCACGGGGTGAGGGAGAGCAGTTGGGCGGTTGGTTGTGGGGCGGGGGGGGGGGTGTTGGGTAGGGATAGTTATGTGTGTCTGGGAGAGGGGGCGAGTGTAACATCCTAGGTGAATAAAGAACATGAAATTTTCATATTTATTAATATTTGTGAATTAAATGTTAATTTTACTTTAAAGGGGGTGTCATGTTCGATGGCGTACCTGATACGCAACAACAAGTTTCTTTGAAATCTTACGTTACACACAATGTTAAGTTATACCGGAAAATAATATAATAATATTGTTATTTTAAATGGTAGTTAACACGTAGTCATTGTATTGACGGGAATGAACATGACTAACTACAATATGATTATATATGTTTGTTAAATATTTTTACATTTATCCAATAAAAGTTAGAAGCTTAAAATGTGAATGAATCTGGTTTTAAGCATAAATACTCTAATATTCGTTAAAAGGTCGATTTACCGCCTTTTGATGGCGAACACTCTTTAAATATAGTTTTGGTCACTTTTATATGTTATATTTGACAAAATAAAATTCTTCTTTAGAATCGGGACATCAAAATTTACTTTGTGTAGATTTTTGGCATTTTTCTGATAAAATTCATTTTTTAATGAATAGTAAAAAATGTTGTATTTTAATTCAAAACTGCCTTTTAATCTAATTTATTTATATGGTTAGATTATCTTTTTAATTGGTTTTAAAGTGTAATTAGATTATATTTTTACCATTTAATCCAATGTTGGTCATTGGAAGTAATTTCACTTTGAAATTAGACATAAACAAGTGTCAATCTTTTGATAGTTATTATTTCTTAAAAACACGTTTTTTGTTTTGACAACGAGAATTAATTTTAAATTAATTAATGCAACTTCTATGTTTTGAATATAGTAAAATAAACATCATTTTTGAATTCGGAATATCAAATATAGCTTAGGCTGGATTTTTGATATTTTTCTGAAAAACTTTAATTTTTGATGAATAGTGAAAATACTGAGTATTGGTTAAAAAACCGACTTCATCATTTAAATGAATTTTTACCGCTTCTGTGAATTGAATTTCGAAAATCCAACATTCATGGTTGTTATTAGTAAGTAAAATGTGGTTTAATAAGATGAAAATAATTTTTGGTGAATAGTAACTTTTGACTTTTATTTACCGCGGTTAAAGGTAAATAGGGTAATTCAAGATAAAAATAATATTATAATAATATGAAATTACCTTAACACTTGTTCTAACCTTATTAGATGAGTCATGACCGACCAATACAATCCTTGGGTGAGATTTTTGGACTTTGAAAGCCATTTGGGTAAGATAATTATGACAACCCTACTTTTTATTACAACTTAAACATGCTTTAATACATAAAACTTCACTTGATCCAACAAAGAAGATCGAGAGGTTTAGTGTCTTTGGGGCTTAGGATCATTACATAAAAACTTTAAACTTGAAATACAACATCTTTATTGAAAACTTCCTTTACATGACCACTACATTCCTTCGTACTTAGCATTGCATGAGATAACCTGAGGACATGCATAAGAAAAGGGTGAGCTATAAAGCCCAGTAAGGGAGTAAACAATGAATAACATGAGGAGTGAAATACATGTTAGGCAATAGGCATATCAATAGAGCATAAGATTAACATGAACATAAAGGCATGATAAAGCATGATAATCATAACATGGAAATGTGGCAACAACACTTAACATTGAATTAGCATGAGCCAAGACTCATTGCACATGGAGCATGAGTAAACCCTCATTGCACTTAAAGCACGAGTAAACCCTCGTTGCACTTGAATTAGCATGAGTAAACACTCATTGCACATGACGTATCATGATACTATACTTTACCCAATGCATTGGAGCGCTATAAAGGGCGCACCCTTCTTAAACATTTCATTTCATGCATAAGTGTGACACATGGATCATAAAACATGGATTCATAAAACATAATCATTTCTTCCACGATAAAAGAATGTGGAATTCATACATGAAACTTTATAATCAATATGTAAATGTGCATAAAGGTGAATACCCTTGATGGAGAAATGAGCATGGTATTCACTACACAAAGACATTGGCTTAGAAAATCGGTGCGATTTCGGCAGCGTAACGGCGTGACATAAGAATTCATAAAAAAGGTTGATGAGAGAGAAAGGGGTTCCTCATCATATTTAAATGTAATGGACATTAAGGAGATCATATATATACATGTCCCAATAATAGAAATGGAATTTAGATTCATGATACAAAAGTATTGCTTGAATGTAAAAGAAGAGAGAGAAGTTCCTTTTGGAATTTCGGCATAGTAACGGGTGTACATGGGAGGCATTTAATGAGAGAGAAAGGGTTCTCCCATCATTCAAACAATAAGAGGACAGTATGGGGGAGGTGTGAAACCATACCCCAACATTCATAATTGAAATAAAAAGGGCAATACAACTTAAAGAAAATTGACAAAAATGAGAAAGGAAGAAAAAAAAACCCTTACTTGGAAGTGTGCTTCCAAAGGCTAGAGAGAGGCTTGTGAGAGGCTTCTTGGGAGATTGGGGCACCTTGAGAGGATTCTAGAGAGATTAGGGTAGAGGTTGGACGAACTTCAAGGGCTTTGAGTGAGGAGGAAGTGGGAGCTTGGGTGGGTTTATATAGGAAAGGTGAGAGAATTCTTTATTATTTAGGTTTGGGACCCCTTATATTAAAATAATCCAAACCACAAACCATCCCATGGTATTTGCCCATGGTTTCTGGAAAAGGAAAGGGGAAAACAATATTTTACAAGTCCAAGGTCCGAACTTATTAAAAAATTGGGGTTGCTTATGTGGAGGTGAGTCACACTCCCATGGAAATTAATTTAAAAAGGCAAAGTGTTGAATAAGTATTGAGGGCTCCATTAATGCTTTGAAAAGTAAGTCAAACAAACCCAAAACCTCATTATTTTAATGATAAAACACATATTGTCCGAACATAAGGATTATGGTATTTTATTACATCACCATTGGGTCATTATGATGTCATAAAACACATTATATATTTAAATGGTATTTAATTTTTACCCAAAAATTTGACTGTCTCAGAAAATTATGAAAAATTTACCGTTGGATAATTTCGACGTCCTGATTCCAAAAATAATATTTATTTTATCTAAATAATTTTCTAAATATGTGAATTTTCACTTTTAAAATAAAAACCGACATTTATAAAAAAATTCACGGGTTTTGACAGAAATGGCCTTCAAACCTTAATAAAAATTTTAATTGCATTCATAAAATTATAAGATCATTTATAAAAATTAATTTAATATTAATAATAATATTTTATTAAAATATTATTTAATTCAAAAATCCTTTAATTTAATAAAATATAATTCTTAATTAAATAATAACTAAAAACACCATTTGTACTTTAAAAACTAATTACAATGTATCAAAAAAAGACTAGAAATTATATTCATTATTATATACAAAAATAATGTACATGAACATGGTGCTACTTATTTGTTACATAACCCCTTAAAATAGCCGCATAAGACCTAAGGGTAAGGTGTGCGATGGTGACAGACTCTTGGGGTTGCTCGGATAACATCGCTCGAGTGGTAATCTCTATCAACTTCCATTTTTCCCGTAGACGATCACGTTCGAGCTTGACTTGATGAAGCTCAGCTTGGGCTTGGTCAAGGGCAAAGCCCAAAGACGCCACCTCTTTTCTGAGCTCCGACAAATGGGCTTCGTAAGGGGCAATTCTACTGGATGAGGCCATCGCTTCCTTTGTCTGAGTAGAAATGGTTTCGTTAAAGCCTTATATTTATACTACTCAGATGATCACTGTTCAATGGATATAAAAGTAACGGTCACAAATCTTAACGTAAAACTAAAGAAGTTGACATCTTATAAAAAAAAACATTTTTCATAAAGAAACATTTAACTGGATCAAGAGATATTTTCCATTAATGAAACTTTGGGTCGTTACAATAATGACATTAATAACTTTTTATTTAAAGTAAAAATAAAAATATCATAAACATGTATTGTTTTGCTAAAACAATTTCAATGTGGGGTTATATAATTGATATATTTGACTATAAATATTCATTAGAAAGCTAAAAATATTTCCTATATCATTGTATTTTATTTATAATTTTTAGACATCAAATAAATAAAATTATTTATGACACAATAATGATGCAGTGTTTACCTCATTAATGAATGATTTAAATAAACAAGATTATAAAGATGAAAACAAAATCCAAAACCTGTTCAATTATTATTGGATGATTTTATTTTGAACAAGAGTCGTATTATCTTCGACTTTAATAAGTTTTGGACCTTTAGAAACCAAAAATCATTATATAATAAAATAATACTTTCAAACTTTCCTAAAGAGTCCATCCCCCCTTATAAAAAGTCTTTACCTCTAACCAATTACTCACACCTCTCAAGCCCCTTGGCTCATCCAACCTCTGACCAAATAAGCTCTTAAGATCCCTCTCTTCCACCAAGAAGCCTTACCTTAGGCGGAAGACACTTCAAGTAAACCTTTTGGTTCAAACCAAAGGGAGATACCCAATTTAAAGGTAACATCTTCTCTTAAGTTCTTTTCTTTTCTTTTACTTCCTCACCCCCTAAACTCTCTTTATTCCTTTCCTTTATAACAACACCAGTATCCTCAATATACTAGGTTGTTGTTATGAGATGTATTCTAACTACACTTCCACACACCTTCATCTAATAGATACGAACATACTGTTTCTGTAGATGTCGAACTACTGCCTCACGAAACAATGATTGTTCAAATATCTCCAACCGCCTCTCATGGTGTCCATTATGATGGCAATTTAATTATATATGATATATATTTTACTTTATTTTATCAATATGCTTATACAATTTTTATTTAGAACATACGTTTATGCTTTTCATGTTGTATAAATATGATAATTTCATTTGAGGAAGTGCGGACTATCGCCCCCTCAAAGTGATATGAATCGTTCATACCATACATGGAACGTATAAATGATGGTGTTAATGAAATTATGTAACATATATAAAATATGATATTATACTGGAATTATAATATACCTATGTATCATTAAGTTTTTATTTTTTTTAAATGAAAAAAAAGAAATGAAAGTAGCGTTCATGCGTACGTACGACTTACCGTCTCCATGAACAGTGCATTTCATTTCTTATGTCCAAATGTTATGGACTATTATAAATACATATATACTGAACATATATGATATATATGAAATCTAAATCATGAATACAATTGTGGAGATAGTGTACTTTTGACCACATGGACAAATTGTAATTATAACAAGTTCATTTTTAACTCAAATTCTGAACATCGACAAAATGTCCGATATGAACTCAAATAATTAACTAATTGTTATTGCAAGGTAATAAGTGATATAAAAGAAATAATAAATTTGAAAAAGGTTCTGAATAAAGTATAAATTAACTTAAGTTTATTATTCAGGAAGAACAAGGAACAAACAAGTCAAGTTGGACACGAGGTAAGGGGTTTCTTATCTCACTTTTAATTCCATGAGATTTCCATTGTTCACCACTTATTTATTACATGTGGTATGTTGTGTACTGTCATTTGATATATATTATCATGATTCTATTTATATTCATGGTATTCTGTGATTCATTTGGTGGTTATTAACTTTTGGTCATACGACTCGATTGATTACAACGTGGTAAGAGGTTTTCATCTCACTTTTTATTCTCATGAGATTCATGTTATATTTGCCACTATTTACTTTTGTGTGGTGTATGTACTACCCATGATTGTATTCTTTGTGTAGTATACTTTAATTTATGGGTAATTACATCTTCATTGTATGATCCTTCTTTCACATGGTGTATGTTTCGCAAGTTACCAAATCGATAAGAGAACTTTTTAACCCAATTTCCATTCCTTGGGTTAATCTTTTAATTCTTAATCATGTCATGCTATGATTATGCGTGAAATCACTGTTTATTTATTTATGTTATAATTTCCACTCCCCTTTGTGTGGATATACTTTTGATACACATAATCACTCCATTAATAAATTCTTGTGTCATTGATATGAACTTGATAAGGGTAATCTTAACTCAATTTCCATTCATTGAGTTAAACATCCAAGTCATTGGTTTTGTTTTAAAAAGAACACGTGTGAATGTCCTCTGATTGATTTACACTGAATATCCAATCATACTGAGTGTATTTATATTTGTCACACATTATTATGTAATTGATTTATCCTTAATCTAAGGATACAATTTTTATAAGGGATTTCATCTCAATTTACATTCCATTGAGACTTCATTGTTGTTATGCACCAATTCACTTTTATATGGTGTTAATACTATCCTTTAACATATTATATCATGAATCCCTTTATTCTCGTGATATTACAAAGTTTTGATTAATGTTATTCCTCAATTATTTGTATTCAAGCGTCTCTCATTTGGTTAGAAACTCTTTAACTAAAATATCATTTTAAATGTTTTAAAGATTTATTCTTCTAAATATTTCTCATTAATGTCCATGTTTTAAAAATGGTTTTAGGGATTTATTTATACAGACATGAATGTTTTGAAATTAAAATTTATTTCAAATGCTTTAAAATGGTATGAGACACTTTGATTCAAAAATATCTTTATTAAATGTTTTAAATGGTTTTGAAAATGGTTTGATAAAGCATTGATTATGTCAATATCTTGAAATGATATATTGTGATTTAAATGTGGAAATGTTATATGTCCTTTATGCTTGTTTTATGTGTTATGAATATGTTATGGTTATTGAGCATTATTTACATGTACGGGTGGTTCCGTGATAAACCTAGGGCGGGTGAGCCCGAGATAGCTCTCCAATGCATTGGGTAATGTGACAGAGGTAAATGTTAATGTTTCTCCTAAGAGATTTAGCGAATATACTATGATGAGTATTCCAAATGTGACTCCCTATGTATTTGTGAAATCTACAATGTAAGTATGATATGGATGCCACAAGTTACCTTTATGATTTATGATTTCCATGTGTTATTCATAAAACCTATGTTTTTGTGTGGTATGTTAAAGATTGAAGAGTATGATTTCATTGATTTGTATGTATTGATGGACTAATGTTTTCTTTCCTTGTTTTATAACCCTTACTGAGATTTTTATGTTCATCTCAAGTTTTTCAAATGTTTTTCATAGGATATAAGGAAGGGTAAGAGAAAGGAAGAATTCAAGAAGATTTTTATCAAGAAAAGAACTCTTGTTTTCTTTTAAGAATTTTTATTTTATAAAAAAAATGGAAACTGGGTAGAAGTGTCTACTTTGTAATTTTTGAGATGTAATTTAATAGTTATGACCTAATTCTCTAAAACTCTAAACCTGAAAAGATCCTCAATGTGAATTATTAATTTAATTCAAGGTTATGTAATGTTTTAAGGTTGGGTCCTTATAGCGAGGGAGGGTGGATGAGAAGGGGTGGTTGTGGGGGGGGGGGTGATACCTATTTAAAATAAATAAAAAAACGTTCCTCTATAAATCAATGCAGTCTTAACCACTCCATTAACAAAAAAATGTGTCACTATTGATTCTATTTACCGTCGAAGGGATGAGGGAGAGCTGTCAGAGGGAGCAGACGTCGGTATTATGAATAGAATTGAAATTTCATAATTAAAAAAGCAGATGGGTTTGGATATTCAGGTATTCAATCATTGATACTCGAACCCTACCTAATTAATAATCAGGTAGGGGATGTGAAACTCGAACCCGATTAAGGGATACTCAAACCCTATATAATTGGTCTAGGTTGTAAGATCTCATCTTTTCCAGGTACGTCTCTCTTTAAATATTCAGTTAATCATCCTTTGGTCCATTAACTTTTGATTTAAACCTTGGTAATTGAGTATGTAAGCTGGTTAGGTTGGCCCTAGGGGGAAGCAGCAGAGGAACTGAAGTCTGCCTTTAGAATTAATTCACATTGTGAATTGTTAATTCATGACATTAATTATTTTGGGCAGATCTCATGAAATCCATACAAGGTGTGAATGAGTCTGGGAAAACCCCATAAAACACATTCACATCCTAAAGGCAAATGGACAGTTTGTGAATCCAAAACTCATGTCGTGAGATGTATTCATGACACGAAAAGGCTTTTTCTATGTTTTTAGGCTAAGGAAACAGTTTTATCAATGTAAGTGGGAGTAGAGGAATTCACAATGTAAATAGCCTATTCACGTCATGACTGTGTCGTGCCCAACACCCTTTTAAAACCTCCAACGTCATGCGTTCTGATATCACACACCCTCCTTTTGATTGCATCTCTTTCGTAGATGACATCTGAGTCTTCCTCTTTGAATTAGAAGCGCATTTCTATTAGATATTGGCATTCCAGATCAAGAGTGTGAAGTAATTTTAGTCTTTGTTGAAGGAAAGGATGAACCCGACTACACCTTAGACATTGAGGAATCTTCATCATCTTCTCTGCTCTTGAGGTGGGTGGTTTAGAACAACTCCCTAATGTCTGTTTGATCCTTCTAGCATGCGCAATAACTGCGATCGCATTAGCACATTGTGCGTGAGACCTATTTAATTGGTTAAATCATTGTTTAGTGAATTTTCACATGCTTAGACCTCCCATGGATTTTGTCGGGTCCATTGGCGTTGAGACCAAACTTATAGCCACCCGAGAGGTGAGCCTACCCTTAAACTTGTGATGAATTGGTGGGTTTGATAATGTGAATTTGGCATGATATATGAATTGGGATAAATGGTAACCTAGCATATTATGATATCGGTGATTCATCCTGATACGGGAGAATCCACAAGTTGAGAATAAATGGAATATAAACTGGTAATTAGTGGGTTTGACTAACTTGGCTAATGATAACCTGATTACATATTGATGTTTGGCTACTTGATGAATACCATTGGTGTTTTTTATTGATGCAAGAGAATCCACCAATTATAAATTATATGCTTTTAGGTTACTTGTATTTGTTGCATTGTTGACATGATGTACGAGGGCTTGATCCATTGTCTCGTGAGACATAGTTCTAGTGATTCGTCCTGATGCACGAGAATCCACCACTCAATATGATTACCTTACCCCTAGTACGGTATTGCATTATGGGAATACATAAGTGACTCTAGCATGGGACATTCTCATGAAGCCCAATGAGATGCTTACTTTACCCCTGGTATGGTATTGCGCCATGGGATGACATAAGAAACTCTAGCATGGGACATTCGCATGGAGCCCAGTGTGATTGGTCACATTACCCCTTGGTGACGTGCACCACAGGAAGGTGTAAGAGACTCAAGCATGGGTATATATGCATGGAGCCTAATGGTTACTTGGTCACTTTAGACATGTCATGGGCAATTCGCCTTGATGCAGGAGAATCTTCTAGCAACATGAGTGATCTATCCTGAGGCGGGATGATCCAACACTTGATAGAGATATCTAGCATGGAGCCAAAATAGGTTTGGCTGGCCTAAGGTGTCAGTCCAAAACCCGAGGGTCAACAGGTTTATGAGATGCTTTGTATTAATTTATGAACTAATACCCATGTTTATTGTATTATTGAATGCAATATATATTCAAACTATATTGTTTAGACATCATGGGTGTTGTCCCACTGAGTTGTACTCCACCCTATTTGGACATTGTTTGGTACTCAAATAGATTTCATGGGTGCAGGTCTGGACAAGGGTAAGAGCATGTGCATTGATTGATTGGTTGTTGGATGGGTTGGAGCTTAGAGATGAGATCGATATGGGGTTTGAGACCAGGGGTTTTGGAGTCTTTTATTAATTCTACTTAGTCTTTTACTAGTATGACTTTCAACATGTCATTAATTTAAATTTAGCATGCCATTACATGATATTTTATTATTACTTGATTATTCTATGTCCTTTATTTTATCTGGATGCATGTTTGATTTGTTTATATTATTTTCGTTATTATTGTATCTTTATTCATGAGGGTATAGTCTCTTCACTATAATACTTACACTCTTGCTACTAGTAGACAATCTCTAGCATATGAGGAGGCGCACTTGAGCTCTAATAGCCAACCTAACTTGACCATGTGAGGGAACACTAGGTCGAGGGACACTACAAAGTGTTATCAGAACTCATGTATTTTCCACTGCTTTACTATTTGGGAAATTTAGACAAAGGCAATGATATGTCAGGGTTTGGTAATGAGCTCGCTCATAAGAGTAGCTAACACATGTATAGGGGAAAACTTGAGTGCCCATGGATGGGATCGTTGTTCATGTTGTTCGTTTGTTAAAATTTTGATGTTATTTTACATTAGGGGATTCACTTGTTGTGTGATGTTACCATTTATCAAGATTTTACTCGTGGGACTGTATGACATGAAATGAGTATGAATTCATCATGATAGGCATGTAGGGATATATGTTGACATGCATTGTTCATGTTAGGGACATACTTATTACATGTGACATATCTTCCCATATAAACTATGAAATGAAATCCCTTGATATTCATAATAAAAAGAAATAAAAGAAATTGTTATGTTATGTCATTTCACTTATTAAGACAAGTGCATAGGGACCTTGGGACAATGATTCTATGTTGTTTTTTCTTTTTGAGGTTGATCTTACTATATAACTAGTGTTTTAAGAAGTGTGTTAACCCTTTTATAGAATGCATCCTCATCATATTTGGGTCGAGCATTAAGAGAGTGGTAATCAGTACACTCCCAACACAGTTGATCCAGAACCTCTCACAACTCCAGAGAATCAGATGAATGAGGAACTTCATGACATTTTCCTAAGGTTCATGCGATCTATAGAGAGGGAGACTGTTTTCACCATCCCTTCGATGTTTGATCTAACTACAGAGTTCCAGCCATAACATATGCCTACGTTCGTTGGGGAGGGATGACCCCAAACAACCGAGTTCTAGATCAAGTTGTTCTAGATGATCTTTAATCACCTCGAGACACCCACATATATAAGGGTGAAACTTGATGCTTACATGTTAAAAGGACCATCCAAGCATTGGTAGGACATTGTGGAGTAATCCAACTGACAAGAGGATTTGACCTGGAAGGACTTCATAGCGAAGTTACTAAGCCACTTCTATCCGGAGATTTTGAGGGATGATAGGGTTCATAAGTTCATATATTTGACGCAGGAGATCATGTCCGTGATGTACTATACCAGACATTTCATTGATCTACTACAACATTGTGCTCCATGTTTGGCCGCAAATGAGGTCGCCAGGGAAAAATGTTTCCAAGATGGGCTTCACCAAAATATAAGGTCGCAGGTGAATGTCTTTATCTTGAGAAACTTCATAGACGTCACGACCCTTCCCTCTAAAGATATCCCTCCTGGGCTGACAATGAAGAAAGAGAGATAATGACCCCCGAGTCCTGCCTCCAGTAGGCCCCAAGTTGGCGACTAGCACCAAGGGTGTACTGATCTCACAATATGGAAGGTATTATCCTTTATAAGAAACATGATAAGGAGATAGAATGAATCATCCACAACAACTACAAGACATAACATAAAAGAGAAAGCCAAAAACCATCCCACAATGCATATATAAATAGAACTGATATAATAAAAGTCTCCAAAGTAAATACCCAAAAGTAAAGCTAAGTAGTGACACAACAACTATCCAAAGGTCTGAGCTAGTAACGCCCAAAATGGTCCATGAAATTCTCTTGGAAACCTGAAAGTAGTTTTATATACATAGGGTGAGCATACAAGTATACTCAGTAGGAAAACAAAAGTCTCTCATGCACATGTAAAAGAGGCATACTAATTCACCTGTGAGAAAACAAAAAAACCAAAAAACACCTAAGCGGGTATACTAACCATACCAACCTCAGCAAGACACGCTCACCAAATAATTCAAGCCAAGTAATATAATATGTTATAAATCACATCAATGACAGGGTACCCCACACCACTTTCCCACTGGTATGCCGCTCTTGACCAATGTCGTACATCTCGGTGCTCTCATCCCTTCTGTATACCACATCAAATCATGCCCACACACACCTAGGCCTCACAACACATCCCACCCACACATAATTGGGTCTCACAACACATCACACCCTCACACACCTGGGCCACACAACACATCATGACCGCACACACCTGACCCACACAACACATCACATCACATCTCATCCCAAAAACACCTAGGAAAGAACATCACATATCATCATGAAGACACTTGGGAAGGCACATCGCATCTCATCCCGAAGACACCTAAGACAACACAAATCACCTTGAGCGCAAACACTTGGGCTGTCACATCTCACCCGAAGACACTTGGGCCACCACAACCACCATCTAAATCACTAATAGACCTTCAGCCACCATAGGTTGTGTCATACCTATCTCGCCTAGAAGAGAGAGAAAAAAAGAGCGAGTACCCAACCATCTGTACTCTATACCAGATGTTGGAAAAAACACCCTTACATGACAATGCAGGTGTTCGACACATAGTTCTCAACATGCGTGGAGTGTGTATAGAAATCATAGGAATATGCAAGTATATGTATAATATCAAACACTCTAGCCTAATATATGAGTTCTCAAATAAACAACCAACTCACAACACTATCACCTTTGATGGAACCTCTAAATGCAATTATTAGGATCTACATGTAATGTACCAACCCAGTTCATCTCTAAGATGGTGGCCGGACCGGTGGGTCACATGACCTCAAGCGCATCTCCCCGAACGCCAGAGGATGGTGACTAGCAGCAGGGCCCTTTTTGTGTTCAAGGGGGAGAATATGCCCTCATAGGTAATAAGTATGATCACAGTGGAAGTAGACAACAAATAATAATAAATATAGGAAGCATATAAATGAATAAACTACAGTATAAGTGTAAGATCCTGTGTTTTTGAACCGAGTTAAATTTATGAATGTTTCTGAATTTTCTTTTTCAGTTTATCAATGGGTCGTTCTTTTTAAGCCGAGCTCTGGAATTTTATTCCGAGTGTTGGAACACCTAAAGATGTCGTTTTTTTCAAACTTTTATAGAAGTTTGAGGTAAAGGGGAAGTCTCACGAGCGACGCATGGTTTGTCTAACCGTGCGGCCAAACCATGCATAGTTGAAGTTTTGAGGCAGTGGATAATGCACGGTTAGCGCACGGTTTGTCTAACTGTGCGGACTAACCATACGAGGGGTGTTTACTGAGATAGTAGCTAATGCACGGTTAGCGCACGATTTGTCTAACCGTGCAAGCAAACCATGCATGCACTTAAATGAGATCCTTAAATTGTGGATCTCACTCATTTTTGCCTTTAGATGGATCGTTTTTCCTCCTAAGTGGCCATAACTAGGGATAACACTCCCTTAAAGGTAGGAGAACCTCTCCCAAGAATTTGGGAGGTGATCCAAAGGCTTCTCTTGGAGAATCAAAGCTGGATTCTTGAGGTAGGTAGATGTTCTTCGTTCTTGTTCGGTTTCTTAGATCTACTTAGATCTACATCTCCTCTTCTATCAGTTTCTTAGATCTACACCCATTATGGGTAACTCTAAGTGTGTAGATGACAAGTATGATATGTTTTGGTCTTGTTCTTTCTAGGATAAGTGATCTAAGGTGGGTTCTTAAAGAATCAACCTGTTTCTCTTGAGCGTTCTTCGTTCGTTATGGTTTCTGGAAAACCCTTGAGGTAGGGTCCCAAATATTTAACACTTTATTTAAGAATTATAGTTTATTTAAATAAATTAGGAATGTGAGTTTCCTTCATTATGATATGTCGAATAATTACACTTTTAATGTTATTAAATAATTCTGCCCACATGAGAAAGGTGAGGACTTGAACTTATGTTGAGTTTAAACATGTTTGACTAATTTGGTTAAAGTGATATGATTAAACAGTTAAATGATTTGAATGAGAAGAATGAGTAATGGGGTAATTAATGGTAGGATTAATTATCAAGTCATGAGTTGGAATAATATTGTGTCTTTTACTGATTATTGGGAATATTGAATATTTGACATGTTCAGAATATAGTTTGGAAACTAGTAATAATTAATGGATGAATTAATTATTACATGTTAAATGGAAAATGGTTAACTAATTGATGATTCTTTAAAGAGATATGGTTTAATTAATTAATTTTTAATTAATTAATTTTCATGCATTAAATTAATATTGTGAATTGATAGTTTGTTACGATTGTTGGACAGGAGTACCTTTTGATGTGTATTAGTTTTCCATGCCTTAAGTTGTCTTGGATGGAGTTGTTTAGAGATATGATATGTTGTGTGAGATGGTCACTAAATATCTTGGATTTGTTCAGCATGTTTTGAGATGATTATGGCGTGCTTGTAGATTGTTAAAGTCCTGGACGAACCATTGTTTGAGTGGACGGGTTCAGACTTGTTAAAGAATTTGGATAATTAAATGTTGAGTTAATTATTCAGCTGGCCTGCTAAGAATAGTTAATTATTAATTAATTATTAATTAATGAGATATTTAATGGATAATTAAGTGTTGAATTATCTGAATAGATATTTGTGTTGTTAATTAATTATTGAATTAATTAACAGATTGGTTTTGTGGTGTTAGACATTGTATTCTACACCAATGATAAATATATATGTATGAGTAATGAATGGGTTGTTAGACAAGGACTGAGGCTCCAAATACTCACAGGGTGTTAGACATAACGTTCTACACCAATGATAGATGTATATGTATGATTGATATATGGGTTGTGAGACAGGGACTGATGCTCCAAATACTCACGGGGTGCTAGACATGGCGTTCTACACCCAGCTTGCAAGCGAATATTCTTTTATGGGACAGGGACTGATGCTCCAAATACCCATGGGTTGTGAGACATGGATTGATGCTCCGAATACTCATGAGGGTTCTAGACATGATGTTCTACACCCATTAATTAACATTGGACTGTGGGTCTAATTATTCGTGCATGAAATGAGTTAATGGTTAATGAAGGATGTTGTGACATGATGATTTGTAAATTGATTATGTGAAAGGGTTCAGACTTATTTATGAATTGGGTGAACCACTTTTAGTGGATGAGATCAGACTTAGTATATGAAAGATTAAATTGAATAACTTATGACGCGTTATCCAAGCCAAATCACAAGCTTGGATTCAGTCTTTACTTATTACTTAGATGATCTTTAGAGACATCTGTGGTGAGTGACTTATTCGGAAGATGTCGGGCGTAGGCCGAATCTCAAGAATTTCATAATTTAATAAGATTTGAATAATTGATAAATGATTATGTAATGATTGTTTAGTATGCATGACAAATGTATAATGCACGTTCAGACACCAGCTGGGGGCTGAAGCAGGTACTTAGGCTTATAGTTACTTGTACTGCTTGCTTTATTTTATGCATGCCTTCACATGTTTTAAGTTATTTATTAAATGTCTGGATTTGGGGTAGACACTGGTGGTCCTGACCTACTAATATTTATATCTCACACCCTACTCGGGCCGCTATTACACTGGGTACTTGAGTAGATTCTATTTGGTTGTAGGACTATATTGTTTCATTTACTTGGGAGTTAGGAGCAGAGGATCGAACATAGGCTCAGGATGCTCGAGGAGATTTCCCTTGGGGATTTGAGTCATTATTTATTTATTTCTATATTGGAATGTAAAGAATGCTGTTTTGTTCATTGTTTTCTACTTTTGTATCATTAGCATTCCATGCATGCATTTGCTGTATAATTTGGCGTTGACCATTTGTTTTGTACAAGATTTATAAAATCCGTTTTCCGCTGATTTATCATTTATTATACCATTTCCGCTATTTATTGCCTTTGTCTATTTTTGAACACTAAAATGAGGGTATAGTCTCCCCATTGACTATCTTTAGACCCTTTATGCTAGTCGGTAGCCTCTGGAGTACGGGAAGACGTGCTTGAGGTCATGTGGCGACCGGTCCGGCCACTGGTTCAGGGGTGAGCCGGGTTGGGATGTTACAAAGTGGTATCAAAGGTTTAGGTTTCTTTCTTTTCCTTTGTCTTACTGTTTTGGGTTTGGTAGACATGATATTAGGAATGTGTTGACGCTTGGGTTAATAGCCGTGCTTGGGACTGATCACCTCATGCACGAGAAATGACCAATTGGCCAGGGATGGGAACTGATGTTTGTACTATTAGAGGTTACAGTTGATATGATTTCACCTTGAGTGACTGGTGTATTTTCCACTGTTTATTGATTTTTAGAATTTTGAAAAGAATAATTTTCTTGGCCTGATATGGTAAGGAAGTTTCATACATGCACCATCTTAGTCACTTAGAGATTCACATGTCATGCATATAACATGCCATGTAGTTGCATTAGTAGGATGCATGCTAATTTGGATTGTGTTCCTTGGGTGCAATGCCGTTTTTGATCTGTGTTAGTATGCCTCTCTAGATATCATGTTACAGTGATAGATTTAACATGCTTGGGTGATTATATGCCGTACTGCCTTAGCTATTAGCATGTTTTTTTGCTGTGACATGCTTCCGTGTTATAACATGTTGTTGTGTTACTGCTTATGCTAACATGTTAAATATGTTTTGATATGTGAAAGGGATGCTAAAGTTAAAATGTTAAATGAATGTTGATTGTGTTAAATGGGAGCCAAAATCTAGTGATAAGGTGTATGGGCACCTTATCGATTGGTAGGTGGCCACCCATATAATTTGGACCGTTAGGTTGATCATGTTAATTTCTGAATTGACATTGGTATCGATTAATGAGAGCCAATTTTCAATCCATGGAGTATATGAGCACTTCATGAATTGGGAAATGACGAATCATATTAAACGTGGTGACATGATGCCTTGTGAAATGCTTATAAATGTGAAATATGTTAATGTTGATTTTGAAATCAAATGGCTAGCTTCCAAAATGCAACTGGACCCAAGTATGTCAGTTAGGGAGTGTTTTTATGAGATAAAACATTTGGGTGTTTAAAATTTTAATACCTATGCCTTTGCTATTGGGTTGCTTTATAGATAACCTAGGTTGGTTAAGATGGGATCCTCGTAGTTCACCTTATCTTCTTAAAAGAAATTTATTTTGATAAGTTTCCTAAAAATGACAGGATGTCAACAAACGTATGTTTTAAAAAGGGAGTTTTATGAAACTTTCCTGTTCTTCCTTGGGGCATTTTGAAAATGGTACTTTGATGTTTTGATTAAATCTTTTGATGATTAAAGATTAAAAGTGATTAAATATAAGAGTCTTGGAAATGGAACCTATTGTGGTGTCCACTGTTTAAAACCCTCATGTAAAGGGTAGTTCATAATTTTCTTGAGTTTCCTTAGAATGGAAGTGTGCGTACTTTCCATAGGCATTCTTCTCCTTAGCAATGGCCTTATGTTCTGAATTTGAGTCTAGTGACTTGTTTGACGTGACCCGGTTTAGGGTTGACACTTTTTCTTCATAAGGGGCTAACCTGTGGTCGGTAGCGCCCTCATAACTTAAATGCCTTGCTAGCTCTATGGATTTTCTCACTCTTTTGGTGTTGTTGGGTGTCGTTGTCCCAGGTAGGACTTCCAGTTTCCAATGAAACCCTTGTTCTAATAGGTGGTTATGTGTTTCTTGACCTTTTTGTGGGCTTGAGCATCGAGTAATGCTCTTTATCAGCTGGTTAGACGTGCCTCGGGCATGGTCGACTGCTTTGTTGGTCGTATGACCCTTTCTTCTTAGTAATGGATGACTGGTTATGGCGTCGTCCAGGAAAATGGTCGTATGAGGAAATATGACTCCGTAATAAGTCTTTTTGTACTATTGAGTATGGTCTCGGGTCAACTCCATGTAGAGTGACTTGAGCGTTAAAGAATCGGTTTCATTTCAATACATGGATTAGTTTTTGAAAGACCCGGGTGTTTTAACACGCCGATCTTGTTGTTAATCTAGCAAACTGGTCAGCGGATGATCTTTTCTTGAGACGACATGGGAAATCCTAAGGTGGGTATTGTCACTTTGTTCTTGATGAACGTGTTGGCAGGTGATGCCGAGCTTTTAGAACATAATTGTCCGATAATGGTTTGAATGATCTTCTTCATGACCTCAGTTTTCTATTAGTGCGCTCTTCTAGACATGACGAGCATGTCCCCTATCTTGACCTCATCATGGAGACACTAAGATAGTGTTGTTCTTACGCCGCACTACAGTTTAAATGTTGTTGGGCTTGAGGAGCAGTTCTTATCTGGGGAGTATGCAGGATGCGTGGTTTCTTTGGGCTACTTCTTTATTCGTGTTGGGGCACGGTTATTTTTAAAATATCCTTGTGATGGCTTGACTTGGAAAATTTACCAGATGTTGGGTAAGGACTTCATTATACTTGTGGATGGTTTTGGAATAGTTTTAAAGGCACGTTGTCAGATAAAGGGCGAAATGGGGTTTTGGGTCTGCAACGTCTTTCGAGGGAAGCATGTGAAAACTATTCCATTTTTTGATCGAGATTCAACCTTTTACGTTGACAAGGTCTTTCTAATGATCTTATATAAAAGATATGTTTTGATGTTTAAGTTTTAGAGTAATCTTTGGATCTAGTTAAAAATGATTATCCATCAGGTTTGAGAAGGATTAAAGGTGTGTTTGGTTTTGGGAACACAACACGTCACTTCTAACAAGATTAAATGACCTTGGTGGGTCAGTTGTTTTAGTAGTGGTTCCCGATGGATTCTCGAGGATGAAAAGTTTTTAAGGTGGGTATAATGTAAGATCCCGTGTTTTTGAACCGGGTTAAATTTACGAATGTTTCTGAATTTTCTTTTTCGGTTTATCAACGGGTTGTTCTTTTTAAACCGAGCTTCATAATTTTATTCCGAGTGTTGGAACACCTAACGATGTCATTTTTTTCGAACTTTTATAGAAGTTTGAGGTAAAGGGGAAGTCGCACGGGCGGCGCACAATTTGTCTAACCGTGCGGCCAAACCGTGCGTAGTTGAAGTTTTGAGGCAGTGGCTAACACACGGTTAGCGAACGGTTTGTCTAACCATACGGCCTAACCATGCGAGGGGTGTTTGATGAGATAGTAGCTAACACATGGTTAGCGCACAGTTTGTCTAACCGTGTGAGCAAACCTTGCGGGCACTTAAATGAGATCCTTAAATTGTGGATCTCACTCATTTTTGCATTTAGATGGCTCGTTTTTCCTCCTAAGCAGCCATAACTCATGATCATGCTCCCTTGAATGTAGGAGAACCTCTCCCAAGCATTTTGGAGGCAATCCAAAGGCTTCTCTTGGCAAATCAAAGTTGGATTCTTGAGGTAGGTAGATGTTCTTCTTCGTTCTTGTTCGGTTTCTTAGATCTACTTAGATCTACATCTCCTCTTCTCTCGGTTTCTTAGATATACACCCGTTATAGGTAAATCTAAGTGTGTATATGAAAAGTATGATATGTTTTGGTCTTGGTATTGCTAGGAGAAGTGATCTAAGGCGGGTTCTTGAAGAATCAACCCGTTTCTCTTGAGGGTTCTTCGTTCGTTATGGTTTCCAGCAAAACCCCGAGGTAGGGTCCCAAATCTTTAACACTTTATTTAAGAATTATAGTCTCTTTAAATAAATTAGGAATGTGAGTTTCCTTCATTATGATATGTCTAAGAATGACACTTTTTATGTTATTAAATAATTCCGCCCACATGAGAAAGGTGAGGACTTGAACTTGTGTTGAGTTTAAGCATGTTTGGATAATTTGGTTAAAGTGATATGATTAAACAATTAGATGATTTGAATGGTAAGAATGAGTAATATGGTAATTAATGGTAGGATTAATTATCAAGTCATGAGTTGGAATAAGATTGTGGATTTTAGTGATTATTGGGAATATTGAATATTTGACATGTTCAGAAGATAGTTTGGAAACTGGTAATAATTAATGGATGAATTAATTATTACATGTTAAATGGAAAATGGTTAACTAATTGATGATTGGTTAAAGATATAGGCTTTAATTAATTAATTGTTGAATAATTAATCTACATGCATTAAATTAAGATTGTGAATTGATAGTTTGTTATGATTGTTGGCCAAGAGTACCTTTTGATGCGTATTAGTTTTCCATGCCTTAAGTTGTCTTGGATGGAGTTGTTTAGAGATATGATATGTTGTGTGAGATGGTCACTAAATATCTTGGCTTTGTCCAGCATGTTTTGAGATGATTATGGTGTGATTTTAGATTGTTAAAGTCCTGGACGAACCATTGTTTGAGTGGACGGGTTCAGACTTGTTAAAGAATTTGGATAATTAAATGTTGAGTTAATTATTCAGTTGGCCTGCTAAGAATAATTAATTGCTAATTAATTATTAATTAATGAGATTTTGAATGGATAATTAAGTGTTAACTTATCTGAAGAGCGATTTGTGTTGTTAATTAATTGTTTAATTAATTAACGGATTGGTTTTATGGTGTTAGACATGGTATTCTACACCAATGATAAATATATATGTATGATCGATGAATGGGTTGTGAGACAAGGATTGAGGCTCCAAATACTCACAGGGTGTTAGACATGATGTTCTACACCAATGATAGATGTATATGTATGATTGATAGATGGGTTGTGAGACAGGGACTGATGATCCAAATACTCACGGGGTGCTAGACATGGCGTTCTACACCCAACTTGCAAGAGAATATTCTTTTATGGGACAGAGACTGATGCTCCAAATACCCATGGGTTGTGATACATGGACTAATGCTCTGAATACTCATGAGGGTTCTAGAAATGATGTTCTACACCCATTAATTAACCTTGGACCGTGGGTCCAATTATTCGTGCATGAAATGAGTTAATGGTTAATGAAGGCTGTTGTGACATGATGATTTGTAAATTGATTATGAGAAAGGGTTCAGACTTATTTATGAATTGGGTGAACCACTTTTAGTGGATGGGCTTAGACTTAGTATATGAAATATTAAATTGAATAACTTATGACGCATTATCCAAACCAAATAACAAGCTTGGATTCAGTCTTTACTTATTACTTAGATGGTCTTTAGAGACATCCATGGTGAGTGACTTATTCGGAAGATTTTGGGCATAGGCCGAATCTCAAGACTTTCATAATTTAATAAGATTTGAATAATTGATAAATGATTATGTAATGATTATTGAGTATGCATGAAAAATGTATAATGCAAGTTCAGACACCAGTTGGGGGCTGAATAAGGTACTTGGGTTTATAGTTACTTGTACTGCTTACTTTATTTTATGAATGCCTTCATGTGTTTTAAGTTATTTATTAAATGTCTGGATTTGGGGTAGACACAGGTGGTCCCGGCCTACTGAGATTTATATCTCACACCCTACTCAGGCCGCCATTGCACTGGGTACCCGAGTAGATTCTATTTGGTTGCAGAACTATGCTGTTTGCATTTACTTGGGAGTTAGGAGCAGAGGACCGAGCGGAGGCTCGGGATGCTTGAGTAGATCTCCCTTGGGTCTTTGAGTCATTATTTATTTATTTCTATATTGGAATGTAAAGCATGCCATTTTTCACTATTTTCTACTTTTGTATCATTAGCATGTCATGCATGCATCTGCTATATAATTTGGCGTTGACCATTTGTTTTATACAAGATTTATAAAATCTATTTTCTGCCGCTTTATCATTTATTATACCGTTTCTGATATTTATTTCCTTTGTCTATTTTTGAACACTAAAATGAGGGTATAGTCTCCCCACTAACTATCCTTAGACCCTCGATGCTAGTCGGAATCCTCTGGTGTACGGGGAGATGCACTTGAGGTCATGTGGCAACTGGTCCGGCCACCGGTTCAGGGGTGAGCCGGGTCAGGACGTTACAAGAAACAATATAAATAATCCAACTGAATAATAATAATCAATTGTGGAAGCTCACAAAATGATGTAATGCCATGATGTATGTCTAAATTGGAAGTACGAAAAACAGAAACTCAAGCACACACTCAACTAAAAGAAAAGACACAAAGCAGCAGTTGCATCACGAGCAAGGCTCGATCCTCTGCCCCAGTCTCCATCCTAAGAAGTAAAGAATAATCAAACATCGGAAGCAGCATGCTTCCCCTTATCAATACCTGTGAGCATGTAATATACTCGGGCGTCAACGACGCCCGAGAAAAGTGTGAGATAAAATCCTAGTAGGCCGGCACCCATAGTGTCTAAACCTTTCCATTTCATGCAATAATAAAAATATAGTGTTCCATTATATAATAATTTCAGATAATTGTTTTAAGTGCAACGAAATAAATAAGTCGCCCCGAGTTCCAAATGACACCTGTGCCTAATCACCTGCTCCAGCCTAAGACGGTAGTCTGAAAGGGTACCTGTCAGCAGAATGCACATACACGTATATATATATAAAACCCAGAAAATCAAGGTAAAATAAGGAAGAGGTATACCCCAAGCTTGTGCTTTAACTTGGGGTCTAAGTCAAGTGTCAACCAGGTGCACTTCAACATACCAGAAGAACATTTCAATTCTCAAGAGACTCAAATGGAAATAATATAAACCTTAAGTGCATCATTATTAAGGTTCAAGTTGAGAGTTGGAGTCTGAGCCCATCCCAAAGGTATCGCTACGGAACATCCTTCAATTTATCCAATACCACCGAGCCCGTTCAAGGCAATCTTTCTAAAGACCAAGTATCGCTCGAGGCATGACTTTACCCTGAGTCCATCCCAATCTCGCAAAAAGGGGTCGAGTGTCATCCAAGGCTAGCTTAGTCACATTGCCAATAGATCCATATCGATGGGCCCTTTTGGAACTGGTGTCACTCATATATATTAGAAGCCCGAGGAAGTCTCGATCCGACAAAGCCAAAGATACTGCCCCCCGACACGTAATGGTAACAATTAGGAACAGAGGGTCTAAGTTTGGCCCTTAATACAGGACCCACATCCTTTCCCCACCCTGAATTTAATTAAATTTTTCATAGTAGAAGATATGACATAATCAACATATAAAATCGAAACTTGAAAACTAACCAGATACACCCGTGCATCACAAGGTATAAATTAAACATTACAACATAACAACTTAACAAGGAAAAATACCATATCAACATAAGAAGATAATGCACTTTTTAAATAAATAAACCGTTCAACAAAAACAATTTTCAATGATACAACAATTCAAAGTTCATGTTTAATGAAACTATTTATTTAATTTAATTATAATAAAAATGGGCTGCACAACACCTACAGTTAATTAAATTATAAAACCGGCTAATAGAAAAATATACCGACCATGTTAGCACACCCAAAGGGGTGTCCAAACTTGTTGAAACAATTCGAAAAAATTAAATTAAGATAATTAAGGATACAATAATTAGGCAATCAACTAAATTGATGAAATTGGGTGAAATTGCACAAAGCCGGTAGGCACCGACTAACAATACAATGATGCGTTTTTATAAACTGAAATGAAACAGAGGGAAAGTGAGTAGGAACCCTACCCTATAGTCATAGATGACTCTAAGATCTATGGTAGGCTTTGATTTGACCTAAAACGGAAGAAAAAAAATGATTTTATAAAAACCCCAAAATAGGGTAAAATCCTTCAGTGAAAAACTGCACGAAGGATACTCAACGAAAACATATGATTCTAATCGTGCAAGGTTAGACTTTCACTAAGTTTTATTGTGCACCTGATGGAGAAGAAATCAGATAACAGGTAGAGGAGATGCGGTCTTCCGAAGGAGGAGCAGGGGGTGCGCCACCTAGGGGGAGAGGGAGGTGCGGCGTGAAGAAGAGGAGAGGAAGAGAGGAGAGGAAAAAAAAGAAAGAAAGAAAAGAAATAAAAAGAAAAGAAAATAAAAATAAGAGAAAAATAAAATAAAGGGAAACAAGGAAAATAAAAATAAAAATAAAATAGAATAAAAGGATGGAAAGGAAAAATGATAAAAATAAATAAAAATAGAAATCTCCCATTTTAATTATTTTTATTTTCCCCGTAACCCCCTTTCTATTTTATTTCAAAATTTCTTTTTATCCTTTCTTTCTTTCTTTTAAATCTTCTTTAAATCTCTTATTATTATTTTTCAACCTTTAATTAATTATTTTAATCCTGAACACCACACTAAAGTGCGACATGACATTTTTCATAAAAAGCCTGCAATTATTTAAATTAATTAAAAATCTGCCTGAGACCCACAGTGAGGTGCGCAAACGCGCACCCTAGGTTGCTTAAAGAATTAGACAGAAAAAATTAAAAATGGTTTGTACCTGATTAAGGCTGTGACGTTACATACAACCATCATTTTAGAAGGTGAAGATCCTGATAAACTAATGTGGCTTCACATTACCTCTATGTTCAACACCCATTCATTTTATCATTTAACATCTACCATGTTTCATCACACAACCATCATTTTAATATTTCATTAACCACTTCCATATCATTAACCAAACCAACCCAAGTCACTCCAAACTTTATTAAACAAACATTTATTTATTCCATCACTACTAAGGAAATTATCAGGCACAACACATAACAAGTAACATAATAACAGTCATTCACAATCATCCAAGGGATGAATAACCATAGTAAATTAATGCACTTCACATTAAAGACCCATTGTACCATGACCAATAGATACAAGGTGAATCTTTATTCATGTTATCAATGAAAAATCACCCATACCAATAACTATTGTCCTTCTTCAAGGCATCCTACCCAAACCACCATACTAACCAAAACAAACCCCCAACTCACAACCAATTCTAGTTACACACAAAATCACAACCAAAAACTGCATCCCTACTGCATAATCACACCACACCCATCACAACCCCACTACACAACCACATGCCATACACTCCCCCCCATGTACACACAAACCACAACAATTCCACACATCACATCACCTCACAAACCAAGACAAACACATTTTTAGATTTAATAAGGCATACCTTATTTAATTCCACTTATAAATTTTGGGGTTATCACGGAAACTGAAAGATCTTGGGGCATCCATTTATTAGCTGAATATATGTGGTTAAACAAATTTTATATATAAGCATCCAAAAAAACCAAACAACATGCAAGGTATAAACCATTATGTGCACAAATAAGGACTCCCAATGACCACGATTTTTAGTGGGTAGTTAGCCCATACAAATCACAATATCAATAAAAATAATAACACAACAAGAACATGCATCACTTTTCTAGCCCCCTATATATTGATTATTAAACCAATTCAATTATCTCTATTAATATGGAATTTTCTATCTTCACAAGGGAAAATATCTATATACCCTTCCCACATGATGCACAATTAAGAAAGATGAAGGAAAATATACTTGGAAGAAGAATGATCTGCACCTCTTGGTTGCACCAAAAATAGGGGCGTGCATGCAACAGGAAAATCTCCAGAGAAACATGAACCAACTATTGCAACAGTTTACTCAAATCCTATGGGAAGAAGGATTCGGGGCATCTTGTGTCAAGAGAAAGCAAGGAGGAAGAACAAGGGGAAATATATCTCAGATTTAGGATGATCAAAATAGATCCATAGGTTTAGATACCGTTTTGATTTGCCAATAAAAGCAGATTTAGTCAAGACTATGCATTTTGACCAATTAAAAGACTCTGGAACCTTAGGGAATTAAAGATACAATTTATGGACTTTGAATCGATCTTAAACCCTTTTAAATTTGGCTTTAAACTCATTTTATGTCAAATAAATATGTCAAAAGCGAAAAACTAGAAGAACTGGAAACACTGTACACGAGGCACCGTCAGATGAGGCACTGTCAAGATGAACCACCTGCCACCGTTAGCGAGTCATCTCTAGACAAGACATCATCAGGTGAGGCATCACTGGATGAGGCACTACTAGACAAGTGACCGCCAGTGAGCCACCACCAGTGAGAAACCACCAACGAGCCACCACCAATGATCAATCACCAGGGTGACACCACCCGAGTGAGACACCACCAGGGTGACACTACTGAAAAATGGACCTATACCCACAGTTTTCTCCAAAACCGTGGGGATAGACCCCCCCTATACCCACGGTTTTGGAAAATCGTGGGTATAGGTGTCTATTCAAGACCTATACCCACAATTTTCCAAAACCGTGGGCATAGGGGGGTCTATCCCCACGGTTTTCCCAAATCGTGGGGATAGGTCCTAAAAAGTGACTTATACCCACAGTTTCCCAAAACCGTGGGGATAGGTCTGGGCTAAAATTCCTATACCCACGGTTATGAAAAACCGTGGGTATAGGTCACTTCTGTGTGCGCGGGAAAATTTTTTTCCCGCGGGAAGCAATTTTTTTTGGCAGGAACCCTATACCCACGGTTCTTCCCTCTATACCCACGGTTTTTATAAATATATTTAACTAAATATATATATATATATATATATATATATATATATATATATATACATATAGGTGATGTTAGGGTAGTGGTTAGACACGGTGTTTGCAGTGAAGAGGTCGTGAGATCGAAACTCGGTTCCTGCATTATTTTAGGATCTATTCCCACGGTTTTGAAACCGTGGGTAAAAGCCGTTGACACCGTGACAATTGGCTATATTTTGGTGACATGGTGGCAGGACACCTATACCCACAGTTTTGGAAAACCGTGGGTATAGGCTGGGGACCTATCCCAATGTCGTTCCATCCCACGGTTCCCAAAACCGTGGGTATAGGCTATACCCACGGTTTTGGGGGCTATACCCACGGTTTTGAACCGTGGGTATAAGCCTTTTTTCCAGTAGTGTGATACATCGTTGGAAAACTTGGAAAAACTAGGAATTTTTGAAAAGTGTTGAAATAAGCCATCTTGACTTCCCAGGACACCTCAAAAATTGAATTTCCCACAAATTAATGGGATGGAAAGGTTCGATCCATTATAACAGATGTGATGAATAAGGATCTCATCATGGAAGGGAACCTGAGGGAGGCCCCAAGTGTCAGTTAAGAAGTCGTAAAAGGAAGATTGGGGAGCTATTTTTCATGAAACATGAAGTGTATCTATGGCAGTTACTGCTAAGGAAGTGGTGGGAAGGGTAGTCAGGGAAGTGGATAACCATATTTGAATCATGGCCCAATGGAGTGATTTTAGTGTGTCAAGTTTTTCCACACACGCCTCCAATGTATTTACCCCACTATGGAGTTTCATGCATGCATTAGGATGGGTCATATTCTATAACTACCCAAACTTTTATAAATTAAATTCCATTTTCTAATGAATAAATTTCTTTTTATGTAATGTAGTTATAGAAAATACATGACCTTCTTTGGTTATTTTGGAATATTACATCCTGTCAGATTTAAAATACTATCAAACATCACAATCGTTGATAATATAACTGTTTAATAGTGATTGTATGATTAATATATATATATAGGGTTATGTTAAAGTCCAATTGATACATACAAAAGAAGCGATGACCTCGACCAGTAGGATCATACCTTATGAAGCCCATTTATCAGAGTTTTTGAGGGAGATAACATCACTGGGATTTACCATTGTTCAAGACCAATATGAGATTCAAAAAATAAAGCACGAGTGAAACCATTTATTGTAAATGATCAAGACCATCAAGATCATGACCCAAACCATGTTCTTCGAACCACCCCTAAAAATCTCACGATCGTTCACCTTACCCTCAGGGCATTTACTGGTGTAATAAAGGGAAATGTATCAAGACCCTAATAGTATGAATTTGTATATTTTCATTCAATAAAACATTTATTATATTTATTCCTTATTATTATTATTTTATAAATGTTTAAATAATGAGTTCAATAAAAAATAGGTTTTAATATGACAAAACTCAAATTGTGTTTTTGAGAAATATATAGTTTCAATCAAAGACACTATTTTTGATGAATTTAAGAATTTTTCAAATAAATGATATTTTAATAAAATATTATTATTAAACAATTTTTATTAAATATAAATGATAGTATAATTTTATTAAGTCAAAAATAATTTTTATAAGGATCAAAAAACTGTTATTGTCAAAAAACCCATTATTTTTCAATAAATGTAGATTTTTGAATTAAAAGTGTAAATTATCATACTTAGATATTTTTTGGATAAAATAAATATTATTTTTTAAATCATCACACCAAAATTATTCAACAATTTTTTTTTCATAATTTTTGGAGACAGTCAAATTTTTGGGTCAAAAGTAAATAATGTATAAATATATAGTGTGTATTATGACATCATAATGAAAAAAATGATGTAATATATTCCATAAAGGGTATAAACAACCAAATATATATTTACCCTTTAAAATAATGTGTATTTAGGTTATTTTATTAATTTGATAAACCCTTTATGAATTCTCTAAAACCTATATTATTATTAAGGTTTTAAAATCAATTCTTTATGATCATGGCTCAATTCCACATCACCAAATGTAATATTTTAATGAGATCATTTATTAAAATTGTAAAATAATTAAATCCACTTCACTTTTGTAGAAACCATGGGAAAAAACCATGACAATGTTTGTGGTTTTGAATACTTTATTATATAGAGTCCAAAACCTAAGTTTGGAAAATAATAAAGAATTCCCCTCTCTTTCACTATATAAACCCAACCAAACTCCCATTTATCTTCACTAAAAAACCTTGGACCATGAAATTAATCTTCCCTTTCCTCTCTATATCCCTTAAAAGGTACCCCAAATCTCTCAAGAAGCTTCTCTCAAGCTTTTGGAAACACCCTCTCACGGTAAGGGATCCTCTCCTCTTTATTCAAGAACCTTATTTGTCTTATGAATTTTTATTCCAAATTATTCATGTTGGAACATTTATTACATATCCCTATTACTTCCATTATTATTTACAAGTGATTATAGACCCATTTCACTCTCATTTAATCCCCCAATGAATCTTTGAAGTATCCCTGTTATGCTGCCGAAATTATCCTGTGATTTTCCATGCCAAACTTTTGTTTTGTGAATGCTCATCCAAATTTCCACTCAAGGGTATTAAACTAGATGTATCTATCCTTTATTGATTGGGTAATTCCATTTATGCATCCCACACTTCTTAATCATGGTATTACATGTGATAAAATATGATATTATGTTGAATGATCTATGTGACACACTTATGAATGTACATGATGTGAAAGTGACGGCTGGGCCCAAAATTATATAGCCCTCCAATGAATTGGGTAATGTTTTAATCTCATGATATTCCATTTATAGTGCATGAAATATTATCCTAAGCACACTATGTTATAGTGTAACATCCCCTGATCTAGCACTCTCTTACGTGGCCAAAAAGGGTTAGTTATGAGAGCTCAAGCGCACCTCCCTGTACGCCAGAGGCTACTGAATAGTAGTGGGGGTGTGAAATGTATAGTGGGGAGACTATAACACCTAGTATGAAGTTTCATAGCAGTAAAAAATAAACCATATAAATGAATGAAATCAAAGTATAGACACAACGAAAGACAACAATAAAATCCAACTGAATAATCCAATAAATAATAAATGAATAATGTAATGATGTGATGGAATGTAACTAAATGTCATAATAGAAATAATATAAGTAAAAGAATATTAGACTCAAATAAAGACTCAAAATATCTCGGTACCAAACCCCACATTGGTCCCACCTCCAAAATCCAACCCATCCAGCAAATAAAAAATCAACAACATGGTTCTTTACCCTTGCCCAAACCTGCATCCACATAATCTACTCGAGTACCAAACGAAGACCCGAATAGGGTGTGAGTATAACTTAGTAGATCGAAACCAACATGTCTAAACTAAATATTCTGATAAGGAGTGTATGAAATAAAGTGATAAAAAGTGTATTAATTAATTCAACAATTAATAAAATACAACAACAACTTGCTTCATCTCTATGCTAGAATATCTCAGAGCATGTATTATGACCATGACAACCACAATCATATAACTAAGGTAAAATAATCCGATTCGGTTCCATGCAAAAATATCTCTAAGCATGTATTATGACCATGCCAACCACCACCATATAATCAAGGTAAAGTAACCTGCTTTAGTGCCATGTATTAATATATTTGAGCATGTCTTACAACCATGTCAACCACAGTCATATAACCAAGGTAAAATAACCTGCTTCAACAACATTCCAGAACATCTATGTGCATGTCTTAAGACCATGCCAACCACCACCATATAACCTTGGTATAGTCACAAAAATCTAATTTAAATACCTATAAGCATTACAGTATCCAGGTCAAAGCCCTATAATCATTATAACATCTAGGACAAAGCCCTATAAGCATTACGACATGGGATTAGGAAGAGCCTACTCTCTATAAGCATTATAACATGGGACTGGGCTAAGACCACTCAATATCACCATTACAACATATAATTGTGCATGTTCTAGGGCTGATCCTGATATATAATCATTTCGGCATTGAACACAAGTCCTGCCATACAACATGGATATCATAATATCACATCATATATCTCAATGGTTCATTATGAGAATTACCATTTATCTTTCATATATCACTTTCAATTTAAATCATAATTATTTAATAGTTATAACAATAAGAAATAATCCATAACTTAGGGATTCTATATCAAGCAATCAACTAAGGTATCATGTCATGTTAAACACACTTTAAGTCATTAGCCAATTAATTCTATTCATGGTTTGCTCACACCACAAGAAACCATAAGCCATGACATAAGCCAATTGAAACCAAAGGAATTCAAAGAATAATCTCATTCATTATTTAATTGGTTTAGATGAATTCTATGTTGGTGCAATCACAATATTGTATAAAATTGACATTTATCAAACCATATGGTTAAGATTTATACCCCAACCTTTAACCGATGATCCAACAATGTTTCCAATGACAAGTGACTGTGAGGAAGAAGGTGAGAATGAAAACCAAGAGAAACCTAGATCAAAATAGATCAAGATCAAAACCAACAACACACATGATCAAAGGATTATACTGAAACAGTTAGAAGAAGAAGGTAGACAAGGTAAAAACCTAATCGAAAAGGATTCCAGGTACTGCTCACACAAACAGGATGTCCGTAAGGGAAGCCGACACTCCAAAATTTCCTGTAGGGTTTCCCTAGGTCGAGAGGAGAAGAGCTGAAATAGAATGAAATTAAATTCAACCACATAGCATGTTTAAAATATTAGGTTGGGGAATTACACAATGTGTAATGTAGTTACATTTTGTGTAAATATTTTTAATGGAATACATCGAAAAACTCATCGCCTTAGATTTATTTAATTAAAACAACCAAACAATTACATGACGTGTAATCCCTTTACATGATGTGTAAATGTTCTACAGATGGTTTTTCAAACCACTTTCCTTTTAAACAACTTGAACCTCCTTTAAATCTTATCAAATTACCAAGAACTCATGAAACACTTAACCCATTTATACCTGAACTCCATTAGTTCAAAAAATCATACATCCCTAAACTTTAGGTCATTTTCCCCCAACAAAGGCTCACTATCTCTAAACAAGACTCGACCTACAAGACTCAAATGAAAAACTCAAAGAGGGATGTACCTAGAAAAGATGGGATCTTAAAACCTCCCAACCATATAACAACTTGTCCCTGAGATGATCTAAGTGTAACTGTGAGGTCTCAGTGAACAAGTCTGGACACTATGTTTTCATATCAGACTCCCTCTCCCATGTTTCCTCCTGAACTCTCTCATGCTGCCACTTCACTAAAACCAATAGTATTGTAACATACTAGATCTAGATGCCACTAAATTGGTGCTCTGTACCCAGTTGGTCACATGACCTCAAACGCATTATCCCAAACACCAGAGGCTGCCGACTAGAAGCTAGGGCCTAGGGTGTGATAATGGAGAAACTATGACCTCATTGGCAGAGTGTAACACAACAAAACAATAATATAAAATAGCAGAAGCAATAAATAACATACAACTGGAAAAAATGGAAGATTGATAATAAAGATAACCAGAAGTCATAACATACAAAAGATGATGCTTTCTATCACATTTTCTAAGAAAGTATCCAAAAAAAGTACACTACAGTAATACAAAATATATGTCTCAAAAGAACAAAATAAAAAAAAAGATACCAGGAAGCATCACAAGCCTAGGAACGGTCCCATGCTCTCCTACTTCTAAGAAGCACATCAAGTACCTGTAATAGGGCACTTTACCTGATCAACAACTACAATCATATAATCTATTTGAGACCAAAAGCATGACCCAAATAGGGTATGAGACTAAATCCCAGTAGCCAACCACCTAAGGTATGTGCTAATCTGTTAGTGGATATATATAATAGGCAGTGTATAATAGTGAAAGTAGTAAACTATGGGTAATCAAAAGCAAGCACAACAGATGTCTCAGAAGACAATGTAAATAAGTATAAGTGAAGACCAAATCCAAGCTTGTGATTTGGATTGGAAGATGTGTCATAACTCAGCCATTTCTTTATTCAAGTTCCTTGAATTATATAAAAGTCTTGAGTTCTGTCCTAGGCCCGACAACCCCCCTTATTGTCACGAACCGAATCTGGTCGCTACCAAAACTGACACCAAACCTAGCCCGTGACAAGGCCCTAAGGGCGTTCCTGATCCCCAAGGGCTGTCACAAGTGCCTAGGTATCATAAAATGAGAATTGAGAATGATTTACCTGAGTTTATAAACTTAAAACAACAAAAGAATCTAATAAAACGAATCTGGATTTTTCAAACCAAACAATCTTTTAAAAAAATTCAGAACTGAATTACATATTTTAAAACAACTCAACAAGACTATAACAAAGTTACAAAACCAAAAGGAAATATCCCAAGAACCCTCATGGCAAGGGTCACCGCCCTCAAGCCACCTCTACAAGACTTCACCACCAAGGACCTGCTAGAAACCCGAACCACTGGAACTAAAAAATTGTACCCAACCTGCGATGACAAAAATAACCAAGTCTACTTACACTGAAATGTGTAATTAGGGTGTGAGACAGTGCCCAATAGGATACCACCACTAATATATTTCATGCGATAAACATTCAAAGATGAAAAACATGCAAGTTTTCAAAAACATGTAATTTCTAGTTACAATTTCTAAAAGATGCAACTAAAAAAAATTAGTTTTCAAGTGGGATAATTTAAAGAATAAACACTTTTAAAATAAATTCCATAGGTACTGAATTTTACATCCAAATATACCATATTATGACGGTAAGTATAAAGGATCTAATGAGCACAAGCAATAGGAAATAACCCCTAGGCATTAGCTCGTTGTGGGTCCTAGGTACCTCGTATCTCAGTGAGAATAACCATCACAAATATATGTTCTCATGCACGAGCCACTAGTAGGGAACATATCTATAACCTAGTGGTTCCTAATCATCATCATCATAGTTTAGTTAGATTTGTTAGCGTCAATCTTGCTAAGTGAAACTGAGGCCAAACCCCACAGATTCACTAGCATACTAGTACACGTCCACCCATCTAGATACCCAGGTTTTCCCTTTGTGCTCAAACAAGTTCAAAAAGTCAATAAATATATTTTTCACATGAAAATATCATTTCCATATCACAAATTCACCAAAAAACCCGTATGTATACCACAAAAGTCACAAAATTCCACTTTTCATTCAAATTGATTTTGAAATCCGACTCACACCAAAATAGCCCACAACACTTTTCACATTTCTTTAACACTTCCACAAATCCTTTAAATTTTTTTTATAAACCATTAAAAGACATTATAAATCACATAAAATCCCACTCAAATATCATATAATACCTCTTTCATCAACAAAATTCATTTTTCATAACACACTCACACAAAACAACCCACAACCATGTTTTGCAACTCTCTTTCCATTTTCTAAAACATTTAAGCACTTTATAAAACATTCTAAAAAATATTTGACTTTTTAAATAACCACATTACCATTCAAAAACCCATATTAGGTGAACACACCCCCCAAAAATTACATATACACCCTTTTTACCCACTTTTTTTAACCAAACAAAACATTCACAATTTTCATAAAACAAACTCAAGGGGTGTAACTATGTCTTGCACACAAAACCCATTTCAAAACCCTCATTTAAGACCAAAAACATACTAATTCCTATCCAAAATATAATTTTAATACCTAGATACATTTATAAAACCACATTCAAGTGTTATAAAATAACCATGAATAATACCACAAAAGATACAAATGAAAACACACATTTTAATAAAATGATCTCAAGAAGTATAACAATGTTTTACACATCAAACCTATTCAAAAACCTTATTTTTAGGACCAAATGAAACTAATACATTACCAAACCATAATTTTAAGGATAAAAAATATTTAGTAAACCAATTCCATAAGTTATAAAATACACCCAAATAATACCCCATGAGTTACACATGAAAACACCCAATTTCAAGTTAAAAAGCAACTATAAAATTTAAAACTTAACCAAATCAATCATAAACAGTTTTCACACCACATTCAACATACGAGTAATATGAAAAATAAGTAAATACAACAAGCTAACTCATCAATAATTTTTTACACATGGAACCACCTACCTTTTGAGTCAAAACCCTTGAATCTTGATGCGAAACCTCAACCGCACCTCCATCGCACCACAAGGAAGTGAAAATGAACCCTAAACCATAATATTTCACCAAAAATACCCCAAATAAAACCCTAGGTATAAAACCTAACTTCTGGAAACTCTATAAATTTATGAAAGAGGGAGGAAACCCTAAGGAGAAGGAAGGAATTGAAGACAGAAACACTTACCCAAAACATTCTTGAAGAAAACGACCCAAAATCCACCAGAATATGAATTTTAAAATAGATAAAAATTTAAGGGAGTTTCGAACAAGGATTATTAGATCATTTAGGAACTGGAATGGGGGGAAAAGAGTAAAAATAGAAGGAGTTATGAATGGATCAATTTACCTCTTCAAATCTGGGCAATTTTTGAAATCCAGAGATGTTTCACTCAATTTTGCGATTCTATTGAGCTCCAAATTGGAGGAGGAGAGAATGGGGGCGCGCCTTCAGTACGTGGTCTTGGGTGGGAGTTGGAATCACCAAAAAATATTAAAAATTGAATGATTTATTAAATAATTAAAAATTATTTTTAATGCAGGAAATGGGCTTTCGGGCAGGCCCAATCCCTTAAATAAAAACTAAAATCCACCATGATTATAGATTTATAAATGGTCCAAATTAATTTTTTTGGTGTTCATAGGTCAGGGGATGACAATTAGGAATTTTAATGGATGACAAATGTTGAAAAATTAAGGAATTATAAAGGAATCAAAATTTATTTTTAAATCTGGAATTGTGCTCACGGTTTGGCCCAATTCATGAAAACTCACCCATTACTCCATAAAAGATTGGGGAACCCCAAAAACAAATAATGAATGGAAATTAAATGAAATTTACCTTTACAATATTTCATGTATGTGACACTTATAAAGGTATCCTTCAACTCGTGACATAATAGTCATTTAACCATTTTCCAATAGAGCCTGGCCTGGGTATCCGTCAATGGATCCAAGGTTTGATCGACATTTTAAATAAGCCTCAATGAGCATGACCACCCTATCATGTCTTGCTCACGACCCTTAAATAATTACCTCTTGATCTCATCCATGGTATTTTAACCAAGACCCTTATTCACCCAAGGTATACATAAGGTGCAATTAGTCACATGAGCCTGACCTTGTCTTTTAACTAAGACTATGGATCACCCATTGATAATTACCCCTATTTTTCATAATTAAATTCCATAACAAAATCAAAACATGTGAATTAAACTATCACATGGCTTATCATTTAAATAACTCACGTGGTCACAGTTTACATAACAAACATCACATGAAAATTAAACTATTACATGGATTAAGCATCTAATTATCTCACGTGTGGAATTTATATCACATAAGCAGTTCATTTTAACAACCCAATAATGGGAATTAAAGTCTAGACTCTTATTAATTCTTGGACAAATGTCCATCTGAGGGAAACACACCCATGGGGTGGCCCTAAATCAAGGTTCAAAACCCTAAACATGCTTTCAAATCATCTAATTAATTACCTAATCATCAATAGGAAATAACAGTGTTTATTATTCAATCAAGAGACGCCCTAAAAGTGGGAGCATGACACTTCGACATATATAATCAACTCGACAATCAATGAAAGGCACAAGACCACCTACCTCGTGTTAGTATAACTCTCCTCATCCAGTTTTGATCTTCAATTTGACTTAAATCGGAGTAGATCTATAGAATGAGTAAAAAACCGCAACCCTCGATAATTAGGGTGAGAGAATAAATCATAAAGAAAGGATCAAGAGGAATCAAGCACTCACCGAGAGGGTTTAAACAGATTCTAGACCTTCAGAATACAATAGATGCCTCATCCTCACTCTGTATAGCAGGGTAGAATTAACCACTAAGGATAAAAGAAAAATCTATCCCTGACTGTCATGCACCTCCAAGTGCATCTCAGAGAACAATTCCATAAGCTGCTGCTCGCTACTGGCCTACTACACTGCCTACATCTAAGTCCCCCTGCTCAGTGCATCAACCACTGCATTGCCTTTTCCAAGCAGGTAGTCAAGATTGAAGTCGAAAGACTGAAGGTATTCCACCCACCTTCACTACCTTAGATTTATATCACACTAAGTAAATATGTACTTGAGACTTTTTTGGTCTATGTACACCACAAAATTATCCCCTAATAAGTAATTTCTCCAACAATTTAAGGCATGAACAACCGTGGCTAACTCGAGATCGTGCATCGGGTAGTTCCTCTCATGTGGCCTTAACTGCCGAGACCCATACACAATGACTCGATCCCCTTGAATAAGAACTACTCCCATCTCGATACCTGATGTGTCACAGTACATAGTGTAACTCCTTCCTGGATCTGGAAAAATCAGTATCGATGCTGACATTAATCTCCCTTTAAGCTCCTGAAAGGCCATCTCACAAGAATCTAACCGTATGTACTTCATACCCTTATTTTTCAATCCCATCATCAGCACTGCTAAGTGTGAGAAGTCCTATACAAAGTTCATGTATTAACTAGCCATCCCTAAAAAACTCAGCACCTTAAAGATGTTCTTGGGCTTCTCCTAGGTAAATACTACTCTCACATTCTCTGGGTCCACTAATACTCCTATCTCTAAGATGACGTGACCTGGGAAATGAATCTGATCCATCCAAAAGTGGAACTTTGTGAGCTTAGAATATAAATGATTCTCTCTTAGTGTACTCAAAATGATCTCAAAATGGGTGGCATAGTCATGTAGATTATGAGAATACACCAAGATATCATCCATGAAAACCACAACGAACAAGTCACGATAAGGATAAAACACTCAATTAATTAGTTCCATAAAGACTGCAGGTGTATTCGTGAGACTAAACAACATGACCAAATACTCATACAGGCCATACATACTCTGAAAGGCTTTGCGAGGTATGTTTGATGATATAACATGCACTTGATGATAAAAAGATCTCAAATTGATCTTAGAGAATACCCGAGATCCTCATAGCTGATCAAAGAGATCATCTATTCACAATAGAGGATATCAGTTCTTAACCATCAACTGGTTTGATTTTCAATAATACATGCCTAGCCTGAGGTCACTGTATGTCTTTTTCATAGAAGGACTGGTGAAACTCAAGGAGAAGTACTAGGTCAGATGAAACCCTTATCCTGCAAATTCTATAGTTTCATCTTGATCTCTTTAAACTCCATCATATCCATCCTATAAAGAGGAATGGATACTGGTGCAGCTCCTGGTACTAGCTTGATAGAGAACTCTACCTCTCTTACCGGAGGTAAACCTGAAAATTCATCCAGGAAGATATCTCTGAAACAATCAACCACTAGAGGAAAATCCATCTGACATGTCCCCTAGTCATCTAGATATAAACCAACAATCTATGTTGTCATCCCACTCAACCCACGATTCTCGGGTCCAGCTCGACTCACTTGGACATCCCATTCACCCTTGTGTAGAAATTATTTCCCCTCTAGTGATGTAAAACTCACCCTAGGTGATAGTAATTGAAAAAGGCTTTAAAGGAGACTAACCAGTCCATTCTAAGTATGAAATCAAATCTTGTCATCTCTAAGATATAGAAATCCCAAATGAAGTGACACCCACCAATTTCAAGGGGGAACTCCTTGCACTGTCGCACACCTATCGTTCTAATCCCTAACAGAGTGTCTAGTTTCATAAAATAACGAGAAGTAAAAAAAGGCCCCTAGGATCTCCACAACGGGAACATATATGAAACTATGTGAAACCCCTATATCAAAAAGCACAGAAGCTAAAACAGAGGTGAATAGAATAGTACCTCTGACAGTAGAAGGTCTAGGATCCTGTTCCTGCTGGCTCTGTTGCACTGCATATGTCTGACCTGTACCGTGGCCCTGAGACACCATCTAGCTACCTTGAGATGACCAGCCCTACTTTCACTGAGATCCTGGGGTTTGGCTACCACAACCCCAACCACCACCTCGGCCTGATTGACCTAACGTATTCCAGTTCCCATGCTGGTGAGAAGCTGTTGACCCTACTTCTAAACATGGAGTTAGTGCAGAACCTCTCTTACTAGATGTTGGCGGAAACGTCCGCAGAAACACTATAAATGTTCCATCTTACCATAAGATAGACACTTTAATGGGTCTATCAGGCACTAAATTTTAGTATTCCCAATTCTTTTTCACTGAAAACACCTCACCTGGCTACCAAAAGATACATTCTGAGTACTAGATTCATCGTGTGTGAGCTCCAGACAACGCTTCCTGCTACCAGTTGAAATAGTACTAGATCTTGGTGTTGAAATGCCTTGGATAACACCTCTAGATTCCCTGTGATTCCACTTGGTAATCAGTGTATGGTTCACTATGGTAGACACAATAGTCAGCTAGAAGATATTCACCTACGAGTGGATGTCATACCTGAGACCATCCTCGAATTGCCTAGCCTTTGATAGATCATCACCCATCAGAATAGGTACGAAGCTCTGGAGCTTAGTAAAGTGGACAGAGTAATCCATAACTGATAAAGAACCCTACTCCAAATGCATAAACTCACGAGCTTTATCAGCTCTCAGTGTCTTGGGATAGAAGTAGTCATAGAAGACTGTCTGAAAATATTCCCATGCCATGTCCCACTGATGCTTTTTCTATGTGGTAACATCCCACCACCTCTTATAATAATCACACAACATGTAAGTCATGAGATTGATCCTCCTCTCAGGAGGCATCTCAAGATTCTCAAAGATCATTAATATGGCCTTTAGCCATGACTTTGCAACATGTGTCTTGCCTTCCCTAGAAAACATAAGCGGATGCTAGTGCTAGAACACTCGTGTGTTAGTTCTGCCATAGATTTGGCTAGATGTGGTGCTCCCTAAAAGGTTTTCATGAACCTTATAAAGTCTACATGGAACTGTGAATTAGAACCTACATCCGGTATAATGGATGGTGCCACAACTGGCATGAATAAAGGGTCCACTGGTAGCCCATGGCCTACCTCCTCCGGGGTGTGATCATCTTCACTCTCCTGATGCACAACTGGAGGTCTTCGTGGATGCATGACTCTACAAGGTCAAGAACACACCCAAGTTCAATATCATCAAGGTTTGCAGTTCAAGAGCTCAATAACTAAAAATGAGAATAAAACCCACAAAGGATGACAAAAGAGTAGTACACAACGTGTAGAAACCTTACATGGCGTGTACACTTAAGCTCTCACATGGGTGTGTACCTTCGCCTACCTTGGAATGTCAACATCTTGGGTACATGACATGTAATACTGACACATGGAATGTACTCAAGTCTTTCATCCTAGGAATGTACTTTGACATGGACAGAGCCACATAATGTCTGCCTATATCAAACTAAACAGGGTGTACCTAATGCACACAATGTGTTCTTCTCAAAACCCAACATCCCATATTCCCTCTCACACAACCAGACACACAGTCATCTACCATATGACATGTACTCAGAGTACACGACATGTACTTAAAAAAAATTTATTTTCTTCCTAAATATAAGAACACATGACGTGTGTTCATGGATCCACACGCCGTGTTGTCTAGGTTTCCAGAAAGTAAGCCTCTGAAACTTCCCCAGAACCCCTATTTTTGAAAAGTAAATCAACAGTGTCCCAAATACCGATCCATAGGGGCCCATACTCCCCACAAATCAAATTTTGGCATCACATATAGCACATAATAATAAAATTTCAGCTCATGGCTGAAACACGATCCACCAAATTCCAATCCAAGAGGGCCCATACTCCTTAGGGACCAAAGTTTGGCATCCATCCAATTCGAACCATAACACGTATCAATACACCTATCACAATAGTAGATATATCTATCATGGTACCTGTCACAATAGCATGCATATCTAGCATGACATCTATCACAACAACATGTGATCAGTAATGCTCCTAAATGACATGACAAGAATGCATGACATGCAATTTCTAACAAGTGCCTATATTATGCATGAGATGGAATACCCTCATATTATTGGGATGTAATAAAAATAGAACCACAATAATATCAATAATAATGTCACAAAACAAGTGTTTCACCTAACAGTGAAATCTAATCAACTGTAACATCTTAAAATAAAAAAACACAAGTCAATTCAAGGCAATTTGGCTTTTCTCTGTACACGAGGTAGCTACTCCCAAGCAAATCTTAACACCAAATCCCATTACATTTCCATCTATGTCTACCATAACTAAACAATAAAGCAAACCAGAAAAGAAATCTTTGATACCACTTTGTAACATCCTGGATCTGGATGCCACTAAAATGGTGCTCTGTACCCAGTTGGTCACATGGCCTCCAGCACATTTTTCCAAACACCAGAGGTTACTGACTAGCAGTGAGGGACTAGGGTGTGATAGTGGAGAAACTATGCCCTCATTGGCAGAGTGTAACACAACGGAACAATAATATACAATAACATAAGCAATAAATACCATAAAACTGGAATAAATAATGGAAGATTGATAATAAAGATAACTAGAAGTCATAGCATACAAAAGATAATGCTTCATGTCACATGTTCTAAGAAAGTAGCCAAAAAAATAAACTGCATTAATATACAATATATGTCTCAAAATCACAAAAGAAACAAAAAGAGACTAGAAATAATCACAAGCCTTAGCTCGGTCCCATGCCCTCCTACTTCTAAGCAGCACATCAAGTACCTATAGTAGGTCTCTTGCCCTGATCAACACCTGCAATCATATAATCTATTTGGGCCTAAAACCATGACCCAAACAGGGTGTGATACTAAATCCCAGTAGGAAACCACCCAAGGTCTGTGCCAATCTGTCAGTGGATATATATAACAGGCAATGTATAATAGTGAAAACAATAAACTATGGGTACTCAAAAGAAAACAACAGATGTCTCAGAAGACAATGTAAACAAGTATAAGTGAAGATAGAATCCAAGATTTTTCTTTGGATTGGAAGATAATTCATAATTCATCCATTTATTTATTTAATTTCCTAGAATTATATAAAAGTCTCGAGGTATGGCCTAGGCCTGACGACCCCCCATATAAAGGTAACCGTCAACTCGTGACATAATAGTCATTTAATCATTTTCCAATAGAGTCTAGCATGGGTATCCCTAAATGGATCCTAGGTTCACTTGGAATTTTAAATAATACTAAATGATCCCAACCACCCTATCATGGATCGCTCACAACCCTTACATAATTACCTCTTGAGCTCATCCATGGTCTTTTAATTGAGACCCTTGTCCACTAAAGGTATGCATAAGGTGCAATTAGTCACGTGAGCTTGACCTTGTATTTTAAATAAGACTATGGATCACCCATTACTAATTACCCCTCCTTGTCATAATTCAATTACACAACAAAAGAAACACATGTGGATTAAAATATCACATGGCTTATCATTTAAACAACTCATGTGGGCACAATTCACATAATAGGAATCACATGCAAATTAAACTATTACATGGATTAAGCATCTAATTATCTCACATGGGGAATTAATATCACATAATCAGTTCATTTTAACAACCCAAGAATGGGAATTCAAGTCTAGACTCTTAGACATTCTCAGCCAAATGGTAGTCCGAGGGAAACTCACCCATGGGGTGACCCTAAATCAAGGTCCACAACCCTAAACATGCTTTCAAAAATCTAATTAATTAATTAATCATAAATAGGAAATAACATTGTTTATTATTCAATCAAGAGACACCCTAAAAGTGGGCGCATGACACTCTGACATATATAATAAACTTGACAATCAAGGAAAGGCACAAGACTACCTACCTCGTGTTAGTATGACTCTCCTCATCCAGTGTCAATCTTTAATTCGACATAAATCAGAGTAGATCTAAAAAATGAGTAAAAACATTCAACCCTAAATAACTAGGTCAAGAGAAGAAATTATAAAGAAAGGCTCAAGAGGAATCAAGAACTCACCAAGAGGGTTTTAACAGATTCAAAGGTTTTCAAATCGGGTTCCAAACGATGAAACATGAGAATAATTCCCATTCAGATTTTTCTTGGGTGCGTTGCTTGTCGAAATGGATTATTTCTATCTGTCTGCCAAAAACGACGCTATTATCCAATTTAACAAAAAAAAGTACACAACATATACTTTAAACTACACACCATGTCCATACAATTTCTGGTTAGACAATTACATGGCTGTGTACTGGGATTACATGGCATGTAGCCCTCCATACATGGCATGTACATAAAAGTACATAGCGTGTAGGCTCTACTCACATCGTGTAATAGGAATGCAGCCAGCCCTTAACCTCTTTCCCCCCATTTTCATAAGTATAAACTGAAAAGGAAGTATTCATACCTTAGAGGAAGAATTGGGTTCTTACAAGTATAGTTCTACCCTGGAGATATTTCTCACTATGATCCACAACCTGTATCGAATTCTCCTCAAAGGATGCATAAAAAAAGCTTGCAAACTGCTATGTTTATCATATAGGAAGGTTCCAGATGATATATTTGTAGTTTTAACTCATGGAACACATAGTGCATGTAACTTTAGTGTTGTTGAAGGGCTAAATGGTACACCACTAGACTGATCCTTTCCACTATCTCAAGAGGCCCAACAAACCTGGGTGCTAGCTTCCCCTATTTTTTGATACGGTGTTAGCCCAACCTAGGCGAAAACTAGAGAAAAACATGATGACCAAACTCAGATTACATAGGTCGTCTTTGATGGTCAACATACGATTTCTACCTACTCTTCACGGTCACCAACCGCTATCTGATCAACTGAACCTGCTCAGATGTCTCCTACATGAGACTAGTCCCAACAAGTACTGACTCGCCTATCTCCAGCCAAAAAAGAGGAAAATGACATGGAATTCCATAAAAATCCTGAAAAGGTTCCATTTGGATCTATACCTAAAAGCTATTATTGTATGAAAACTCTATGAGTGTCATATTTTTCTCCCATAAACCACTAAAATCTAAAACACAGGCTCGTAACATATCCTCCAGAACCTGAATAGTCCACTCAAATTGACCATAAATCTATGGATGATAGGTTTTTCTCAAAATAACCCAAGATCCTAAATCCTTCTAAATACCCTACCAAAAATGTGATGCGAAACAAGGATCTCTGTCTGAAATGATACTCCTTGGAACACTGTGTAGCAGAACCACCTCACACATGTAAATACTGACGAGTTCATCAACTGTGAAGGTTTACCTGATAGTTAAGAAGTGGGATACCTTAGTCATTAAATAAAAATGACCCATAAAACATCATTATTATGGATTTTCTTGGGTAATCCTATCACAAAATCCATTGCGACATTATCCCTTTTCCACTTAGGAATGGGAAAAGGTTGCAAAAGACCAGCTGCCCTCTGATGCTTGGCTTTCACCTACTGAAAAATGAAGAATATATCAATGAATCTTGCCAACTCCTTCTTCATTACTAACCACTAGTATTATCTACGGATATTACAATATATCTTTTTTAAACCAGGATACACCGCCCATCTAGAATCATGAAACTCTCTTGTCATCTCCTTGCGTAAGCCTATAGAAACCCATACTTTTCCATGGAAAATAAGAGAATTAACACTACTGAGAGACCATCCTAATGGTGTCTCCCCACCATATAATTTGTCTCTCATAATTGAACCCTCCAGATTAGACAACTGATCAGTCTTAATCCAGTCCAAAAGTATAGGTATAACAAATGTCGAAGTCAGAGCCACCCATACTTGAGACTCATGAACATCCAGATGCATATCTGAAAAGAGGGCCATTATCTTACACTCATCACAAGACTCTCATACCACCATTTTCTATGTGTTTTGGATCAAATAATTTAAAACAATGCTTCCCTTTCTCAGTTTATAAGCCAATTCAAAGTCAAAAGACCACAAATACTCAACCCACCTCCTCTGCCGAAGGTTCAAGTATCACTAAGAAAAGATGCACCTGAGGCTCTTGTGGTTTGTGCATACCAAAAACCTACCCCCCATGAGATAGTGTCTCTAATACCTTAGGGCATGTACCACTACCACTAACTCTAGATTGTGATTAGGGTAATTCCTCTAATGTAGTCTCAGCTTCTTAGAGCCATAAGTAACCACTCGATCCTCTTGCATTAGAACTTCTTAGAGTCCAACTCTAAATGTGTCACAATATATAGTATAATATTTACTCGACACAAGTAAAGTGAGGATATATACTAAGGTCATATTTCCTTTCAGATATTGAAAATCTCTTTCATAAGTATCAGACCAAAAAATCTTCACCACTTTCATGGTCAACCCAGAAATTGGTGCTGCTAAATGGGAGAAATCTTGGATAAAGAACCAGTAACAACTTTATAAACCCAGAAATATTTGAATTTTGAAGAAATTCTTGTACTATTCCCAAGATACCACAACTATGACTTTCTCTGGGTCCACTGACACTCTTGCCTCTGAAATGACTTGGACTAATAAGTGCACTTTATTAATCCAAAAACTGCATTTGGTTAGTTTGGCATAAAGACAATGCTCTCTAAATGCACTCAGTATGATGTTAAGATGTTTTACATGATTGTATGTTGACTGGAGTACACTAAGATATCATCGACAAAACCATCACAAACTGGTCTAGAAAAGGATGAAATATCTGATTCATTAAGGCCATGAATATCGCTACTACGTTAGTCAATCCAAATAGCATCACTACGAATTCATACAAGCCATACCTACTCCTAAAAGAATTTTGAGTTATGTTCGGTGGTCTCAGCCTTAACTAGTGGTAACCTAGTCTCAAATCAATCTTGGAGAAGATTTTAGCACCTCTCAACTGATCGAAGAGATCATCAATACATGAAAGAGGATAATGGTTCTTTACCGTCATCCAATTTAACCTCCGATAATCCACACATAAGAGAAAAGACCCATCAACCTTCTTAGAAAAAAGAACTGGAGAACCCCAAGGAGATATACTAGGTTTTATAAAGCCTTTAGATTTTAGACCTTCCAACTGAACTTTAAACTCCTGAAGATTTACTGGTACCATTTGGTAAGGTGGAATATAAACTGGCTATTCTCCTGGCACCAAATAAGTCATGAACTAAATATCTCACTTAGGAAATAAGTTGTATAAATCATCAGAAAAAACATCCTAAAAATGGTCTACCATTAGAGAAAAAGAATATCATTGTATTCCACCATCATCTAGAGAAAGACTGGCTATCTGATCCATGATACAATCCAATCCGCACTGAATTGGCCCCGCATGGCTAACCTAAAGATCCCACTCACCTTGGTGAAAACAACTGTCTCCTTCTATAAATAAAAAGGTAACTCTCCTCATCTAATTGTTGATATGATATGAAACTAAACAATACATACTAAGAATAAAGTTGAATCCTATCATTTCCAGTATGAATGGTTCCCAAAAGAAATGGTAACCACCAATATCTAGAGAACACACCTTGCAATGTTAGATATTCTCTAATCACACTCCCAAGGATGTGTCGATGATCAAAGTTCCATCCAAGATTTCCACATAAAATGCCAAACCATTTTAAAAAAGAGAAGATATAAAATATTGTGATGATATTGTATCAAACAAAACAAAATCTAAGGTAGATGATATAAGAATCATACCTCTGACGGTAGGCGGTCCTGCATCCACGATAGTTGGAGTAGTCTACATAACATGCAACTGATCCATCCCTCTACCTTGAGCTCCAATATGACTACCCTGAACACTTTCCCTTACATAGTATTACTACTCAAGCATTGGGGTACCGCATCCCCTACCTTGACCTGAATGGCCAGTGGAACTTCAATGACCGACCTGATGGGGGGTAATTAAGCCCCTTCCCAACTCAAGTGCCTGTCCTGATCCCCTGACATTGGTATACTATGGAAAGTTCAAACATAACCTATGAATATGACCTATTTTACCACATATACAATACTCGGCTACAAAGTAAGGACACTGCATGCAATTATGGCCAAACTTTCCACACTGATAGCACTGGATCAGAACACAGTCTTGAGATGGTTGTCCATTGCCTTGACTGCTCTTCCCACTACTGCCTTGGTGGAAACCATCATAGCTATGCTTCTTTCCACTCAAAGAAGACTCCCAGATCGCCCTACTGAAACATCATGGCCACTGATCATGGGCTCTCTTAGATTCCCTCCTGTGATAAGTTTCTGGTTCATCACATCCTCAAAGATGCTTAAATGGAAAATGCTTACCTGTGATCTGATTTCATAGTGAAGCAACATTCTAAAAATTTCTTGCCCTAGAGATCTCATCAGCCTCCAAGGATGGCACAAAACACTATAGGTTGGTGAAACATTCAGCATTGTCCAGTACTGATATGCCCTCCTGTTTTAGATGCATGAACTTGTGTGATTTTTCATCCCTAAACATTTTGGGATAGAAAAGGCTTAGGAACTTCATCTTGAATTCATTTCAAGATAGTTCATCCTGATTCCCAAATTAGTCTATAATATCCCACTAATGCTTGGCAGGTCAATGAAGCATATATGTAACAAGATTCACCCTCCAATCTGTAGGTGTCTTAAGATGTTCGATGATTTTCTGGACTGACTCAATCCAAAACTCAACTACCTAGGGTACTCCTTCCCCAGTAAACATTGGTGGGTGTTTCAGCTAAAAAACTCTTTTCATCTCATACATTGAAGGAACGGTACGAACTGTCTCCACTTCTATGGATCACATGACCCTCAGGAAGCTGCATGAAGCTGAACATCCATATTCTCCTCAAGAACTACATGAAGCTCCGGTTCAGCTACGTTAGGAGAGTGCTGATTTCCACTACCCTGATGCTCAAGTCAAAGATGACGAGGATGCATTTTCTCTACAAGGAAAACACACACCTTAGGGAACTAGCTAACAACAAGGTCAACCTCAAAGGTGACTACAATAGAGAACCACTGACTCTTATTTTCTCTCTCTAAGCATGTATTACAAGTGTTTTAGAATGACACATTAATTCATTTCATTTATCCAGTGAAATAGATATCTCATATCACAGTTCACCAGGAAAGTATATATCACATGTAAAAAAAAGATATGCCCCTATCATGAACAATTCATATCGATATATACCTATGTGACTATTATGATGCATGCATTCTCAAGAAATAGTATCATCATAAAATAATAACCTTACCCAATAAGTGAATCACTCCAAGTGAAATATCATTAACTATAACAAGCAAACAACAAAAACAAAAATCTCATCCCTGGGAACTCGAATTTCCCCCCATACATGGGTTAGATACTCCCATGTACAAGCTCATTACAAAGTCCCAACACATAATAGTATCCTTTATAACTTTCCCAAATATTAAATCAGAAGAAAAGAAAACTTTCTCCTTTGATACCACTTTGTAACATCCCCCGATCCGACACTCTATCACGTGGGAAAAAGGGTTAGTTATGAGACCTCAAGCGCACCTCCCCGTATGCTAGAGGCTACCGATTAGTAGTGGGGGGTGTGAAATTTATATTGGGGATACTATACCCCTTGGAATGAAGTATCATAGTAAGAAAAAATAAACCATATAAAAAAAAAGAAATCAAAGTGTAGACATAGCGGAAGACAACAATAAAAGCCAATTTAATAATCCAATAAATAATAAAGGAATAATGTAATGACCTAATAGAATGTAACTAAATGTAATTATAGAAATTATATAAGTAAAATAATAGTAGACTTAAATAAAGACTCAAAATTACTTAGTCTCGAACCCCATGCAGGTCCCGCCTCCAAACTCCTGCCCATCTGGCAAGAAAACAATAAACAACAAGGTCCTTTGACTTGGTCCAAACTTGCATCCACATAATCTTCTCAAGTACCAAATGATGGCCCGAATAGGGTGTCAGTATAACTCAGTAGGCCGACACCACCATGTATAAACTAACAAATCTGATAAGAAGTGTATGCAATAAAATGATAAACAAGAGTATAAATTAATTTAGTAATTAATAAAATACAAAAACAACCTACTTCAGCTCCATGTTGGAATATATCAAAGCATGTCTTATGACCATGACAACCACAGTCATATAACCAAGGTAAACTAGCCTGCTTTGGTTCCATGCCAAAATATCTCTGAGCATGTCTTACAACCATTCTAACCACCAACATATAACCAAGGTAAAGTAACCTACTTCATTTCCATGCCAGAATATCTCTGATTATGTCTTACGACCATGCCAACTACAATCATATAACCAAGGTAAAATAACCTACTTCAGTTCCATGCTAGAATATCTCTGATCATGTTTTATGACCATGCCAACCACCACCATAAAACCATGGTATAGTCACAACAAGTCGGGTCAAAGCCCTATAAGCATTATAGCTTGGAATTGGGCTGAGCCCACTCAATATCAGCATTACAACATATAAGTGTGCATGTTCCAAGACCAAGACCAATATATAAACATTTCAGTATGGAACACAAGTCCTATAATACAACATGGATATCACAATATCACATCATATATCTCAATGGTTAATTATGTGAATTACCATTTATTTTTCATATACCACTTTCAATTTAAATCATAATTATTTAACAGTTATAACAATAAGAAATAAGCCACAACTTAGGGATTCTATATCAAGAAATCACCTAAGGTATCATGTCATGCTAAACACACTTTAAGTCATTATCCAATCAATTCTATTCATGGTTCACTCAACCTACATAAAACCATAAGCCAAGTCAAAATCCAATTGAAACCAAAGGACTTAAAAGAATAATCCCATTCATTATTGTAAAGACCTAGATTTTCCATGTATTTTTTTTTAAATTATTTGGATTATTACAAGTCTGTGAAAATTGACGACACATGATTCCGAGGCCCGGTGCACCTGGAATGAATTTCTAAATTTTTTTAAGGTACGTTCAGTAAACGCACAAACGTCATTTTCTATCTTTTGAACCGGTACTTGGATTAAAAATCTGAGGGCACCATTGAATCCTCAGCATCTGGATTCGCTTAAGGGAGGCTTCACTTTGACTATAGTAGGTCGGGTGAAAAATTCAATTTTGTAGACTTTTGAAAGATTAATAAAATAACATGTTATGTTATTTCTTTTATTTTTCTCTAGTGGATAAGCGGCGGTAGCGGGACCAATGATATGTCAATCCATTAATTGGCTTGACTCCTCCTTGTTTGTAACTGTACCATTGGAATTTGGGAGGTTCATTAATTAAATAAACCTCATAAATTCCTTGGAACATTAACCATATTTACCCCCTCCTATTTATATGGAGCTCGGGGAGGGGTGTTGGAATGGATTCACTAAGAGATGAAGCTCTGGAAAAGTACTATGACTCCAACCACTTGGAGAACGAGACCGGTTTTAGAGAGCGGTGATGAGCACCACCGAATCACGAACTGATGACAATGACGAAGGAGGTTCTGTCGATTGTCGTTAGCGTATGTCTAATCCAGGTATGGGGATTATTATAAAGTTCATATTTAGGAGATAAATTGTTGACCGATTGATAAAATCCTAATGCGGAGGGCGCTGGAAAAACGAACAAGGCTCAGACCCTCTGCCTCTTTAGTATTTATCTCATTTTTCTAGAATTATTTTCCAAACGGAGCGGCAGGATGAAACCAGAGGACACACAACGACAAAGGTGACCCGAGAGCCTTGTAGGCATTGACGACACTAAAAACAGACCACCGGAGCATGTTCGGTGGCCCGCGGAAGAAACCATTGGTGCACCATGTTAGCAGCGGCTGGTGGTGGCTAGAGTGCCATGTCAGTGGTGGCCAAAGGAGACCCGCAGTGACCGGATGAGGGCGGTGGGAAGCGGCGCGCTGTCGCGCGCCGCGACAGCCAGAGGCAGCTGACCTGATCCGGTTACGTGGGATCAGGGTGGCACTTGCAGGCATCGCCGACAGCAGTATCTATGGCCAGAAGGCCGCAACAGGAGGGTATGGCATGACCCCGCACCGCGCTGCGTTGGCGGAAGCCGGTCGGCCAAATGACCGACCATTTCATGCAGTGGGGTAGCGCTCCACCGGCTGGGCGAAACGGTCCCGCAATCATGGGGCCAACGAATAAGGTGGTCCAGGCCTAACGCAAGACATACACGTGACCGAGCAGGCCGGACCCACGACCGAGCAGGCTGGACCCACGGCCGAGCGGGCTGGACCCACGGCCCAGCGGGCCGGGCCGGACCCGCGGCCCAGCAGGCCAGTGCGGGTGGGCCGAGCCCCACCTGGTGGCCAGGGCCAACCGTGGACTGGGATCGTGAACCAATGGGCCAACCCTGAATGGGTTGGACCCGGGCGGGGTCAGGTAGACCCTGAGAACCGTTGCGTTAGCCCGGTCAGACAGAGTCGGACTGGGCTCAGACCTATCCGGCCCCCGAATAAATAAACACCTGTAACTGATGAACCAGGTTTCCGTTTGACACGCCTTCAGTAGAATTGGGACCCCTTTTGGGAAGTGGTCCCTTTGGCATATTCTAGCGGGCCTGACCGATCCAGGCTGGACCGAGGTGCGATCACGCCCAATTCGCAGAAAGAGATGTAACTAACAGACCGGGCGTCCGATCAACGCGCTGTCTATGGCATAAGGACCCTTGTGAAAAGTAGATCCTTTGGAGATACTCTAAGTGAGTTTTGATTTAGTTTGATGCAAAAATTGGGCTAGATCAGATTTGAATCCAACTGGGATCTTTTTACAAAAGTTCCTATATCTCACAGACCAGGCGTCCGATCAACGCGCCGTCTGTCACGTTGGGACCCCTATGACAGGGCGGTCCCTTGGGTATGATTTTTGCAGGACTTCATACTGGTTGAAATATGACCGATGGATTGAGGAGCGGTTCTCCCAGAAACAAGCGAGTTTTGAGCAGGAATCCTGTGACCGACTGTCTTTGAAATAGCGATCCTGTGTGGATTAGAATCATAACGACCCTGTGTGGATCAACATCATAGCTACCCAATGAAGACCAATTTTAGAGCGGCCCATCGAGGATAAAAAACTAGCGACCCTGTGTGGATCATCATTGAGTGACCCTATGTGGATCAGCATTTTAGCGACCCTGTGTAGATCAACATTCAGCGACCCTATGTGGATCAACATTCCAGCGAACCTGTGTGGATCAGCATTCTAGTGATCCTGTGTAGATTAGCAGTAGCATGACCCGATGAGGACCCACCTTATAGTAGCCTGTCATGGAACAACGACTTACATCCAAGAGTGGACCGATAATAGAAAAAATTCTTTGTGGATGAGTTGTGGAACTTCTAAATGGAATAAGATGATATAGATTAAGAATAATCATCTATATTCCTGATCTTTGAGTTGAATACCTGGTGTGAGCTAAATATTGATTCGTGCTCTATGATTGAGGTCTTGCTTTGTGGTTTTTCTTTTGTGGAACTCTAGGAGACCTTTTGGGGTCTCAGGGTCCCTACTGTGCATTGTTATACTCACCCCTGCATGGGCTTCACCCGCACCTTATTGTGTCTTGTGCAGATGATAGAAAACATTGACCGAGGGTTGGGAGCTAGGACTGGATGGTTCTTGGAGGTGGACCTTTAGACGTGATGTGCTGCAATGACGATCGACCAAGAGCTGTACCTACCCTTCAGGTAGGAACCCTGGTGGCGATTCCGGGATCTGTTTTTCTATTGTAGTTGTATTTTCAGTTGGGCTTGTATTCCATCCCCATTTACTTACAGTACTCACCCCTTTTACTTTCAGTACACATCTTTTTACTATTGCAGTTTTACTATGTGGGTTTTACTCATTGTATTCTTGGACTGTGTGTTTGTAGGTTTAAAGGCAACATCTTCCTATTTTTTAGGGATGTGTCTTTCGGTGCTAGTCGCCAACCCCTATCCTATAGAAGGCGGGCTTGGGGTATTCATTACATGGGCCCTGGGGGACGGGTCATGACAAAGTGTTATTAGAGGATTCGGTTCTACTGAAGAACTAGGACTCTGATATTTTAATAGAGCAATAGTGTTAAGTTTTTTGAGTGTAGTTTTCAGTTTGGGGAGTCCAGTGTTGGTGCGATGACCGACGTATCCCTACACTGGGACCCTGAATTCTGATTTCCAACTCAGTACATAAAAACAATGATTGTGTGTGTTTTTGAAATGTTTTTTACTTGAAATATTTTGATTCAGCTCACCAGGTATAACTTAATGACCGTGACGCACCTATTTCTCTTCAAGAAGCCACCATGTAGACAGCTAGCCAGGATTCCTGAGAGAGTACATGATGATGGCCCACCGAGCGACGAGGATTCGGTGCAGGGCCCTCTTACAACGTTACCAACTTCGGGTGGTGTACCAACAACACCACTACCCATTGGGAAGCCGTTTCCACCAGCCCCACCAGCATATGGTGCATGCCGACTAAGCGCATTGCACAAGTTTCAGCAATAGAGGCCTATGAGGTTCCAAGGTGAGATGGATCCATAGGCAGCTGAGGACTGGCTGGAGGCTATGGCCAGAGTTTTTTGCCTGGTTGGGACACCATCCAACCAGATGGTGATCTTAGGTTCTAGTCTTTTCTTGGGAGAAGCAGGGAAATGGTGGAGCCTAACACTCCAAAAACATGATGAGGCGACCCTCACCTGGGTAGATTTCAAGGGCCTCTTCTAGGAAGATTTCATTCCAACAAATCTATGCTCTATATTTATACAGGAGATACTACACTTACAACAGGGTAGCTTGACTGTGACCCAGTACTCTGTGAGGTTCACTGACCTCTCACGCTACTCTACCGATATGGTGAGAGACCCTTTCTTCAGGGCCCATACCTTCGAGTAGGGACACTTATGGGAGATCAGGGCTTTGATGGCATCTCTCTACATCTCAATGCATGCTAGAGTGCTAGAGAGAGCACTCTTGGTGGAGAGTTTCCTTGCTGAGCAGACACCAACAACAAGACCCACCACTAAGAAACATGTAATAGAGTCATCTACCAATGGTAGTAGGCAGATGACACATAGGTCCAAGCAGACCAGACCTTCTGGTGGATGACCCCGAGATGTAGGGTCAGAGGTGAAAGGTTCACAAGGTAGATAAGGACAACTGAGGAGTAGAATGCGCTTCACGTGTGGCGAGCATGGTCACATGGCTCGTGACTGCCCGACCAGCTACATTGACGACCAGTATATGGTCGAGGGACCACCGAGGTAGAGGTAGAGATTCGAGCGAGGAGGTCTGTAGGGAAACATATGTGGAAGAGGAGAAGATTTTGCAACATGTGGTGGATGATGGTTCAAGGTTCTACTACCACACCTCCAGGTGGTCCACCCCAACCACAAGGAGCAGGTGGACAGAGACAGGCTCAACTCTAGGCAGCTGAGGCCTACGACCATGATGCTCCAGAGATGATTCGAGGTATGATCTGTGTCTACTCCACCTTATATGTAGTACTTATAGACATAGGTTTTAGTCACTCTTTCATTACCACAACTCTCATTCAGAGCTCATAGATTTCGGTGGAGCCATTGGCTCGATCCTTGCGATTAGATACTCCTACGAGAGAATATTCGACAATTACACACTAGTGTCGGTAGTGTGAGCTTACTCTAAGAGGTGAGAGCTTTGTCTGGGATCTTCTAGTAGCATCGTTGAGGCCTTAAGATGTCATCTTGGGTATAGAATAGTCATCCATAGTCTATGCTCAGATTGACTGCATTAGGCGCAAAGTGTGGTGTGTCCACGAGGATGGGACCAAGTTTTCCTTCACCGACGAGATGAGAACCTTTACAGCACTGGATGGACTTACCCAGAGGAGGGTGTAGTTGATCACACATCAGTTGGCTATCCTTACCCTCAGAGCAGTTGATGCTGAGAGTCTGAGCTATCCTATAGTGGTGGACCAGTATACTGATATCTTCCCTGATGATGTTTCGGGACTACCTCCTTGTAGAGAGGTGGACTTCTACATAGACCTGTACCCTAGGACGACATCGATATCTACACCAACATATCGGATGACTCCTATGAAGCTTCATGAGTTATGGGTACAACTGGAGGACTTACAAAGGAAGGGGTTCATAAGGCCCAGTGTTTCTCCATGGGCAGCCCTGATTTTGTTCGCCAAGAAGGCAGATGGGAGTTTGATGCTCTGTGTGGATTATCAACCCCTAAACCAGGTGATCGTGAAGAACAAGTATCCACTCCTGAGGATTGATGATCTTTTTGATCAGTAGAAGGGAGCTCATTGGTTTTCTAAGATAGACCTTAGATCAGGTTATCATTAGCTCAGGGTACGAGATGAGGATGTGCAGAAGACGACCTTCAGATGTCAGTATGGCCACTATGAGTTCTTGGTTATGCCATTCGGCATGACCAACACCCCTGCAGTGTTCATGAGACTCATGAATAAGATCTTTAAGCTATACCTAGATCAATTTGTGGTGGTATTAATCGATGAAATCTTGATATACTCAACGTCAGAGGAGGAGCATGCCTATCATTTGTAGATAGTTCTGGATAAACTCTGAGAGCACTAGCTTTATGGTAAGCTATCAAAGTACTAGTTCTAGATACGGGAGGTCCACTCTCTAGGAGATGTTATCTCAGAGGCTAGAGTTATAGTGGATCCAGAAAAGATAGAGGTTTTTCTTGCTTGGGATCCACCCAAGAGTGTAACTGAGGTACGAAGTTTCTTGGGGTTGGCTGGGTACTATCGAAGATTCGTACCTAACTTTTATAGATTTGTGACACCCTTTTCAGTGTTGAAAAAGAAGGGAAAACACTTCGTGTGGATGGAGAGATGCCAGAAGAGTTTTCAAGAGCTAAGGCAGAGACTGACGAGTGCCCCCATCTTAAGGCTACCAGAAGAGGGAATTGGGTATGTAGTCTACTGTGACACGTTAGGGACCAGACTTGGATGTTTTATGATACAGGATCGATAAGTGATTACTTATGGTTCATGAAAAATGAGACAACATGAGCAGAACTATGCTACCCATGACCTAGAGTTGATAGTAGTGGTCTTTTCCTTGAATATGTGGCGACACTACTTGATGGGTGAACGGTTTAATATTTACTCTAATCACAAGATTCTCAGGTATATCTTCTCATAGAAGGACATGAACCTGAGACAACAACATTGGCTAGAGTTCCTCCAAGACTATGACTTAGAGATAGTCTACACTCCTAGGAAGGGGAATGTAGTAGAAGACACACTCAAGAGGGGGTCTGGTCTATAATTTCGGAGTGAGGAAATAGAGCAGCTAGCTGCGTTGAAAATATCCTTTGTAGATAGATATGGAGAAGCTTACCTCCAGTCTATGACTGTCACTCCCCCACTTCTTCAATGAGTTTGGGAGGCACATCTTGGGGACATTGACTGCGAGGTTCGACATGCTCAGATATCCTTAGGATATGCACTTGATGGATTTTCTGAAGGTGGGGAGCACGTCATCCTCTTCAGAGGATACACCATGGTACCAGTGGTGCTATGGGAGGAGGTGTTGAGGGAGTTCCATATGTCCCCTCTGGCGGTACATCCTAGTGTGACGAAGATGTACTAGGACCTCCGGTAGAAGGGTGTGACGCGACCCTGTGCCGTGCCGCGTTGGAGGAAGCCGGTCGACCAAACGGCCGACCATTTAATGTGGTGGGGAAGCGCCCCACCGGCTGGGCGAAATAGCCCCGCAACCGCGGGGCCAATGGAGAAGGTGGTTCACCTTCTGGAGGACCGGGCCAGACATGAGCCAGACCCGTGGCCCAGTAGGCCAGTGCGGGTGGGCTGAGCCCCACTGGATGGGATGGGCCAACCGCGGCCCAGTCCCGTGAACCAGTGGGCCGACCTCGATAGGCCGGACCCAGTGAACCGAGCCGACCCTGAACGGGCCGAACCTGGGCGGGGTCAGGTAGACCTTGAGAACCGTTGCGCCAGGCCGGTCAGACAGAGTCGGACCGGGCTGAGACCCAACCGACCCCTGAATAAATAAACTCCCGTAACTGATGAACCAGGTGTCTGTTTGACATGCTGTTAGTGGCATTGGGACCCCTTTTGGGAAGCAGTCCCTTTGGAATATTCTAGCTGGCCCGACCGAGCTGGGCCGGACCAAGGTGCAATCAACCCTGATTCACGGAAAGGGATGTAACTAATAGACTGGGCGTCCAATCGATGTGTCATCTGTGGAATAAGGACCCTTGTGACAAGGCGGTCCTTTGGAGATACTCTAAGTGAGTTTTGACGGAGTTTGACATGTGACTTGGGTTTGATCAGACTTGAATCCAACTGGTCCCTTTTTACAAAAGTGCCCATATCTCACAGACCGAGCGTCCGATCGACACACTGTCTGTCACGTCGGGACTCCTATGATAGGGCTGTCCCTTGGGTATGATTTTTGTGGGAATTTGTACTGATTGAAATATGATAAATGTCTTGAGGAGCGGTTCTCCCAGAAACAAGTGTGCTTTGAGCTGGAATCCTATGACCGACTGTCTTTGAAATAGCGATCCTATGTGGATCAGCATCATAGCGACCCTATGTGGATCAGCGTCGTAGCTACCCGACGAGGACCAATTTTAGAGCATCTTGTCAAGGATAAAAAACTAGAGACCCTGTGTGAATCAACATAGAGAAACCTTATGTGGATCATCATTTCAGAAACCCTGTGTGGATCAGCATTCAACGACCCTATGTGAATCAACATTCCAGCGACCCTATGTGGATTATCATTCTAGAGACCCTATGTGGATCAGTAGTAGAGTGACCTGACAAGGACCCACCTTACAGTGGCCCATCATGGAACAACAACTTACATCCAAGAGTGGACCGATAATATAAAAACTTCTTTGTAGATGAGTTGCGGAACTTCTAAATGGAATTAGATGATATAACTTAAGACCAATCATCTATATTCCTAATATCTGAGTTGAATACCTGGTGTGAGCTGACTATTGCTTCGTACTCAGTGATTGAGGTCTTTCTTTGTGTTTTTTCCTTTTTGGAACTCTGGGAGACCTTTGGGGGTCTTGGGGTCCCTACTGAGTATTGTTATACTTACCTCTACACGGGCTTCACCCGCACCTTGTTGTGTCTTGTGTAGATGACATACAACTTTGATTGAGGGTCGAGATCCAGGACTGGACGATGCTCGAAGGTGTACCTTTAGATGTGACGTGCCGCAGTGATGACCGACCGAGAGCTGTACCTACCCTTCAGGTAGGAACCCTGGTGGTGATTCCAGGAGATGTTTTTCTTTTGTATTTTTAGTTTTCAGTTGGGCTTGTATTTCAGACCCTTTACTTATAGTACTCACCCCTTTTACTTTCAGTACACATATTTTTACTACTGCAGTTTTACTATGTGGGTTGTACTCATTCTATTCTTGGACTGTGTGTTTGCAGGTTTAAAGGTAATCCCTTCCTATTTTTCAGGGATGTTCCTTTCGGTGCTAGTCGAAAACCCTTGGCCTATGGAAGGCAGGCTTGGGGTAGTCACAGCACGGGGCCCGAGGGATGGGTCATGAAAATTATTTAATTGTTTTGGGTGCACACTATGTTTACACAATCATAATATTGAACAAAATTAGAAATTATCAAACTATAGGGTTAATATTTAGACTCCCTACCTTTAACTGATGATCTAACAATTCTTCCAACGGAAAACACCCATGAGGAATAACGTGTGGATGAAATCTAAGAGAAACCAAAATCAAAGAATATCAAGATCAAAACCAATAACACACACGGTCAAATAATTACACCATAATGGTTGGAAGAAGAAGGGAGAGAAGGAAAAAACCTAACTGAAAAGTCTTACTGGGGATTTCTCACACAAATGGGACATACAGAAGAGAAGTTGGCACTCCAAAATCTCTTAGAGGGTTGTCCTAGGTCAAGAGGAGAAGATCTAAAATAGAATGAAATGAAATTTATCCGTATAACATGTTTAAAATACTAGGCCGGGGAATTAAATGGTGCATAATGTAGTTACACATCATGTAAATATTTTTAATGGAATATGCTGAAAAAACCATCGCCTCATATTTATTTAATTAAAACACTCAAACAATTACACAACATGTAATCCCTTTACATGACGTGTAAATGTTCTACAGATGTTTTTTCATCCTACTTTACTTTTAAACAACCTAAACATCCTTTAAATATTCTCAACTTACCAAGAACCCATGAAACACTTAACCCATTTATACTCTGACTTCATTAATTAAAACAAGCATACATCCCTGAACTTTAGGTCATTTTATTACAACAAAGGCTCTTCGTCTCCAAACAAGACTCAACCTCCAAGGCTCAAATGAAAAACTCAAAGAGGAACATACTTGAAAAAATATAAGATATTAAATATATTGTATTGGTGGTTAGCCTTAACCTATGTTTATGATTCCATGTTTCAAGTTGCTACCACATTTCCATTTTGCATTTATGTTATCATCATATATCATGATTCGATGTTCATGTTTATGATTATCACCTCTTTTATGTCCCATGGAAATGTCTATTTACTAACATGTAATAATTTCATAATTTTGTGATTTTTTTATTCCCTTACTAATATTTATAGCTCAACCCTTTCATATGTATGTCACCAGGTTATCCTGTGCATTTTTAGAAGAACAACATATTTTTAAAGCATTTTAAGGAAGTTTTTAATAATATTTTTGTATCTATGTATCAAGTTGATATTACATATACCTAATATATCAAATTCACCAGGATTTAAAATATTTTGGAATTGTTTTATGTGTACCTTTATGTAAGAAATCATGAAATAAGGTGTATTAAAGATATGAGTTGTCATAGTTGGTATCAGAGTAAAGTTTAGTTATTTTTGGGATTAGGATTTGAAAACACTAGATAAAACCTTAAGTATAATAATAAACATAGGAAGACATCCATAAATTTTGGTAATTTTTAGAGTAAATGGTTTCCAAGAAAATCCATCTATTTCTGGATACTACAAGTGGATGTGGTTCTGACACAGATGCATCTAGGGGTAACAACCCTAAAAACAACGTATTGATCTATACTTGATCATGAAATAGTGTGTAAAAATGGATATTTATGCACACCTGATTTGAAACTCTTGAGGGATATTATTTTATAAATTCACAAGCTCATTACAGACCATTATTACGGGAACAAAAATTCCCATAAGATTTTATATTAGAAAATAGATCATGGATAAATTAGATTAAAGATGATAAATTCATAGTTTAAGTAATATATGTTATTTATGATTTATCCATTTAATGTTAATGGTTTCTCATTTATGTGTTTAATATTTTAAAAATACTCATCCCTAATTTTCCCTTTATTATAGTTAATGGATAGAAATAGGAGGAACCGGGCCAACAACTAATATGAGGGGAAATGTAGTGACTAACCAAATGAGATTCCCAACCTAATGGAAGTAGGAATCATGAAATTCGTGACTATATTTTCTCAATTGACTCAAATTTTGAACCAAAACATAAATTTGGAGGAACACCTAAATCCCCCTAATAAAGAGAATGTTTCAATTGAGATATTTATGCAACAAAGGCCTATGAATTTAAGTGGATCTTCTAATTTCTTAATTTTGGAATAATGGATTAAATTCATTGAACATATATTCTCCATCCTTCAATGATCTAAGAAAGATAAGGTCATGATGATTGTTTATCTTATGAAGGGAGAAATAGATCAATAGTGGATGTTAGTTAAATATACAAATCCCGAGGAAGAGATTAGAGTGATGGAGTTGAAGGAATTCTAGAAAATGTTTTTTGATAAATATTTTACTCACACTCTTTGTCTTAAAATGGAGAGGGATTTTCTTACCCTTAAGAAAAAGGATGATGAATCTATCGAGGTGTATGAGGAAAACTTCACAAGACTTGCACGATATGCCTTAGGTTTTTTCATTACCCCCAAATGTAATGTTGACCGCTTATTTGGTGTACTGAAGTTGATTCTATGGAAATCCATGGAAATTCAGAACTTTGATAGCTATAAGTAAATTGTCTGATGTGCCCTCAAAGTTGAAATGGAGATCTGTTAATCTCAAGGGTCTCATGGGGATAAGTATCAATAAGTGGAGTTTAATTCTAGTGGCATGATGGAGAAATTTAATGGTGGAAAGAAATTTCAACATACCACTTTTCAAAGGTGTGAGAATAAGCATCCCAAAAATTTCCTAAAGGGGATAAGGAAATGCTTTAGGTTTGGGAAGGAAGGATGCCTAACTAGCGATTGTTGATGGGAGAAACCCACCAATGTGATGGAATAAAGGAATGCTTTGGTTAAACCTTATCACATTGTTCACTATTACAATTTCAAGGAATAAAGACACTATGAGAATAATTGCACTAAGCCAAGGGTTATTTACAACAACCTCCAAGTCCTAGAGATCAAGGGTGAGCTTATGCCATCATAACTATGAAGGTGGATCCCAATAACAAAGTGGTGACAAGTACGCTAGTTATTCATTCAAGGATTGTGAACTTACTTTTTGATTCTAGTTATATGCATGCTTTCATATCTTTCAAGTTTAGTATAACTATTAAAACACAACCACAAATCATGGAAGGGGGACTATCAGTGAAAACGAAAAATAGGGAAATTATTTCATCCCAAGTATATAACTCCTTCCCTATCAAAATTTGTGGGCTAAAATTCCCAGAAAACCTTATGATACTCCCTTTAGAAGAGTTCGATTTTATTATAGGCACATATTGGATTTCCTTATATAGATCCAATATAAATTTCTGAGAGAAGGAAATCACCCTCTGTATTGTGAATCGCTCTACGAATCTATACAAGTGAAAAGAGGAGGATGAATCTTATTTAGTACCAACATCTCAAGCATGGATATTATTTCCTTTTAAGAAAGAGTATCTAGCTCAAATGATTGAGATTAAAGAAAATACCATCCTTGATGACATTCCCATTGTGAGAGAATATGTTGATGTGTTTCATAAAGATTTTTTCAGTCTTCCTCCTAGTCGAGAGGTTGAATTTTCAATTGATTTTATACCTGTAGCTTTACCAATATCTAAGAATCCGTATAGAATAGATGTTTTTAAACTTGAGGAGTTGAAGAAGAAACTATAGGAAAATATATATAAAGGGTTTGTACACCCAATTTCTTCACCATGTGGTATACCAGTCCTCTTCATCAAGAATAAGGATGGGTCAATTCACTATTGCATTGATTATCGTGAGCTCAAAAAGATCACGATAAAGAACAAGTATCCTCATCTATATATTTATGACTTGTTTGATCAGCTATGTGGAGCTCATTATTTCTCTAAGGTGGATCTCCAACCATGATACTATCAAGTAAAGGTGAAGGATGATTATATACCTAAGATTACTTTTTGTACAAGGTACATGCACTATGAGTTCATAGTGATGACATTTGGACTCACTAATGCTCTAAAAATTTTCATGGACTTGATGAATAAAGTCTTTAGGTATTACCTCGACAAATTTATGGTAGTCTCTATAGATGATATTCCCATTTACTCCAAAAGAAACAAGGAACATAAGAAGTATTTGAATACTGTACTGAAGACCTTGTGGAAAGAAAAGATGTATTTGAAGTATTGGGTAATATCATAGATTTGTGAGAAAATTCTCATGATTTTCAATCCCCCTAACCAAAATAACTTGGAAATGAGTCAAGTTTGTCTAGAATGATGAATATGAGGAAAGTTTTAAAGTGATGAATAATAGGCTAATCACTACACTATACTCACATTACCCATCAGTAGGGAATTATTTGTGATCTAAAACAATAAATCTAAAAATGGATTGGGTTTTGTACTCATGCAAGATGAAAGAGTGATATACTATGCCTCCCGATGACTAAAGATCCATGAGAATAACTACCCAACTCATGATCTAGAATTGGATGTGGTAACCATTGCATTAAATATTTGGAAGAATTATATCTATAAGGAGAAGTGTGACATATATATGGATAATAAAAGTCTAAAGTATATATTCACTTGAAAAAAAACTTAATATGTGACAATAGAGGTGGTTAGATCTGATCAAGTATTATGATTGTTCAATCTATTACCATCATGGGAAACCAAAGTGGAAGATTCTCTAAGTATAAAGGATCCTATAACTCTATCCATGACGAGGATTGCAAGAGATGAAATCATCTTGGATATGAAAAGGATTGGTATGGGAATGATAAAAGGATATTCATACTACCATACTAAAATAATTGCTCAACCGTCCATTCTTGAGAGGATCAAGGAGGCTCAAAAAGATGATGTGGTTCTATAGAATAAGGCAACGGATATTCTAGAGTTCAGTTTTACTAAATATGGAGTTATATGGTCTGGAACCCAGATATGCATCCCATAAAAACTATAATTGAATAGGGAAATTCTAGATGATGCACATAGATCATACTTATCTATTAATATAGGAATCACTAATATGTATAGAGATTTGAATCAAAATTTTGGGTGGGATAACATGAAGAGAGAGATTGTAGAATTCGTATCTTGATTCTTGGTATGATAAAAAGTCAAGGCTGAATAATAGAAGTCTAAGGGTATGATACAACCATTGCCTATACCATTATGGAAATGGTAAAACATAACCATGGACTTATTTATAGGACTCCCTAGGATATCTAAAGGCAATAACGTCATCTGGGTGGTAGTCTATAACCTTAAAAAGTCACTTATTTTCATTTCTATTAGGGAAGATTTCTATCTTGATAAAATCACCAAGATATACATAAGGGAAGTGGTAAGACTTCATGGAGTTCCACTCTCTATTATATCTGATCGAGATTTGAGGTTTACCTCAAGGTTTTGGAGAATACTTCAACAAGAATTGGATATAGAATTGAGCTTCAACACCGCTTACCACCCTCATAAGGATGGTCCATCTGAAAGGACCATTAAAACTCTAGAGGATATACTGAGATCATGTTCCATGGATTTACAAGGATGTTGGGACCAACACCTTCCACTTGTGGAGTTCTTATATAACAATAGTTTCTATTCTAGAATTAAAATGGCACCTTATGAGGCTCTGTATAAGAAGAGGTGTCAAACTCCAACATGCTGGGATGAAGTTGGAGAGTTTAAGTTGATGAGACATGATCTTATACAAGAGATTATATAAAAGGTTCAAACCATTCAATGTCATATGAAATCCACACAAAGTTGATAGAAAATCTATGCATACAATCATCAATGAGACATAGAGTTTGAGGTCAGAGATAAAGTGTTCCTTTATATATCACCATGGAATAAATTCATGAGGTTTAGAAATAAAGGAAATCTTAGTCCTAGATACACCATCCCCTTTGAGATCCTTGATCACATCAGATTTGTGACCTATTGACTAGCACTATCACCTAACCTATCCCAAGTACATTATGTATTCCATATATCCCTCTTGAGGAAATACATACTAGAACCATCACATGTAATGAATCTAGAGGTGGTACCATTAGATAATTATATTTCATACGAGGAGCATCCAGTGAAGATCTTAGATCGTAGATACAAGGTTCTATGAAATAAGACAACACACCATGTCAAAGTGTTATGAAGGAACAATAAGTTTGAGGAAGTGACATGGGAAACAGAAGAGACAATGAGACATAAGTACCCTCATATTTTTTAGTGTATGAAATGAAAATTTTGAGGGTGAAATTTTTTAAGGGGGGAATAACGTGATTACCCAAACTTTTATAAATGAAATTCCCTTTGTGAATGAATAAATTTATTTTTACGTAATGAAATTATAGAAAACACATGAAATTATTTGGTTATTTTGGAAATTTAAATTCTATCAGATTTAAAATACTATTAACCATCATAAATATTGATAATATAGTCATCGAAAAATGATCTTATGATTATTAAATATATAGGTTTATGTAAATTCCAATTGATACAGATGAAAGAAGTGATGGTCTCAACCAATATAGGATCATACCCTATGAAGCCCATTTATCAGAGCTTTTAAGGGAGATAAAATCACTAGGATTTCCCTTGATCAAGCCCAATATGAGATTCAACAACTAAAGCATGAGAGAAACCATTTATGGGAAAAGTTCAAGCTTATCATGATCACAACCCAAACCATGTTTGTCGAACCACCCCATGAAATCTCACGACCACACACCTTACCCTTAGGGTGTTTGCTGGTGTAATAAAGGTATATGTATAAAGACCCTAATAGTATGATTTTTTATATTTTAATTCAATAAAATATTGATTATATTTATTCCTTTTTATTATTAGTTTATAAATGATTAAATAATGAGTTTGATAAAAATTAGGTTTTAATACGAAAAAAATCGAATTGTGTTTTTGGGAAACATATAATTTCAATTAAGATACTATTTTTGATTAATTTAATAATTTTTGAAATAAAATATTATTATTAAATATTTTTTATTAAATATAAATGATAATATAATTTTATAAAGTCAAAAATAATTTTTATAAGGGTCAGAAAACTGTTATTGTCAAAAAACCAGTATTTTTCAATAAATATGGGTTTTTGAGTTAAAAGTGTATATTATCATATTTATAGTTTTTTGGATAAAATAAATATATATATTTTTTAAATAATAATGTTAAAATTATCCAATAGTGATTTTTTCATAATTTTCGGAGACAATCAATTTTTTGGGTCAAAATTAAATACGGTATAAATATACAGTGTGTTATGATATCATAATGACCCAAAAGTGATGTAATATATGACATAAAGGGTATAAATGACCAAATATATATTTTAAATTTAAAATAATTTATTTTTAGGTTATTTTATTAATTTTATAAACCCTTTATGAATCCTCCAAAACCTATATTATATATTAAGGTTTTAAAATCAATTATTTATAAACATGGCTCACTTACCATCACCAAGGGTAATATTTTAATGAGACCGATTCTTAAAAATTTAAAATAATTAAAACCAATTCACTTTGGTAGAAACCATGGAAAAAAACATGGTATGGTTTTTGGTTTCGAGTACTTTATTATATAGAGTCCAAAACCTATGTTTGGAAAATAATTAAGAACCCCCTCTCTTTTGTTATATAAACCCACCAAAACCCCCATTAATATTCATTAAAAAACCTTAGATCACCACATTAATCTAACATGTCCTATCTATATCCATATTAAGGTGAACCAAAGATCCCAAGAAGCTCCTCCCAAGCTTTTGGAAACACCATCTCAAGGTAAGGGATCCTCTCCTCTTCTTTATTCACACACCTTCTTTGTATTATGACTTTTTATTCCCAATTGTTAATATCATAATATGTTATTACATGTACCTATTAAAACCCTTATGGTTTTAAAGTTATTATAGACCCATTTAACTCTCATCAATCCCTCCCATGAATCTTTGAAGTACCCCCGTTATGGTGTTGAAATTATTCTGTGTTTTTCTATACCAAACTTTTGTGTGTGAATACTCATCCCAATTTCCACTCAAGGGTATTCACCTAGATGTACCCATAATTTATTGATTTGTTACTTACATTTATGTATACCATGATCCATAATAAATGGATTAAATGTGATTAAATACGATCATATGTTGAATGATCTACGTGGCACACTTATGCATGTACATGATATACAAGTGACGGGTGGGCCCAGAATTATATAGTCCTCCAATGCATTGAGTAATGTTTTATCTCATGAGATGATATGTATGGTGCAATAGAGTTTATCCTAATAATGATATGTTATGTTGTCTTGGTGGTTATCCATGACCTATTTTTATGGTTCCATGTTTTAAGTTGTTGTCACATTCCCATGTTGCCTTTATGTTACCATCATATATCATGCTTCGATATTCATGTTTATTATTATCACCCATTTTATGTCCCATTTAAATTACTATTTAATAAAATGTAATAGTTTCATCATTTTATACTTTTTTTATTCCCTTAATGGTCTTTATATCACACCCCTTTCATATGTATGTCCCTAGGTTATCTCGCACAATTTTAGAAGAACAATGGATTTTTAGAGCATGTTAAGGAAGTTTTAAATAATGTTTTTGTATCCATTTATCAATTTGATATGTTATATACCTAATATAACAAATAAACTAGGATTAATTATCTTTTTTTATTATTTTATATACACCTTTATATAATAAATCATTAAATAAGGTGTATTAAAGATATGAGTTGTCATATCTTTAGTGTAACAACCCAAACTTTTATAGATGGAATTACATTTTTGAATGAATAAATGAATTATTAAGTAATATAGTTATATAAATAAATTTCACTAATTTGGTTATTTTATACCATTATAATTTATATCCTATCAGATTTAAAATACAGTTAAACATCATAACTGTTAATAATATAGTTGTTGTAAAGTGACCATTAAGATTAGTATATTAAGGGTTATAATAAAGTCCAATTGACACAGAAAGAAGAAGTTATGACCTTAACCAGTAGAAACATACCCTATGAATCCCATTTATCAAAGATTACAAGGGATATATCATCATTGTGATTTTTCCTTGACCAAGCCCAAGCTGAGATTCAACAACTAAAATACGATCGAAACCGTTTATGGGAGAAGTTCAAGCTCATCAAGATCACGACTCAAACCATGTTTGCTGAAAAAACTAAAGAAAATATCATCCCATAAAAACCTAACCTTAGGTAATACACTACTTTTTTAATATCACAATATTTTAAATATAACAACCATGTTTGATAGCGTATAAAATATGCAACACCATGTGTAAACAAACCACAAAATATTATTATTTAAATGTGACTGTTATAACCTAGCTATTAAATTAGAGGTTATGAATAGGATTAAATAATTTTTGAAATATATATAAGGTTTATAATAAATAAAAATTTATTTATTAATTCTTAGGAAATAAAAACTCAATTTTTAGTAGTCATTTTATTCTTCAAAAATATGTTTTTTCAAAAAAGATTTTTATTAATTTTTGTGAGTGAATATTATAATTATTTTTTTGGAACTTATAGAAATTTTATTTTATGAAATAAATATATATTTTTAAATCATCTTATAAAAATTATCTTTGGGTGATTTTTTCTATTTTTCTGAAAAATTGATTTTTCAGTGAATGGTGAAAATACTGATTTTTATTGAAAATTGTATATTGTTATAAAGTATTTACAAAGTAAAATTATATTTTTAATTTTTTTTAAATTTATTTAGTTAATTTTGATTTTAAATGATTCAATTAGGGTTTTTTAAATAAATTTTATACTTTAATTTAGTAAAAAAACATTTTATATTTAAAAAAGGTATTTTTCTGAAAAACCGTGTTTCATTGTGTTTTTCCAGTTTTATTTTAAATTAAATTATACCATTTATACGTTTTGAATTTTTAAAAATGGATTCCATATTTGGAATCAGTAGTTTCAAATTTGGTAAATAGGTCCATTCTAATTTTGGTCAATATGAATAGTAACTACAGAATTTTTTGTTACCACGGTAAAAGGTAAACCGGTTAATTAAGGGTTAAAAATAATATGGTAAATACTATAAAATAACCTTAAAAATTTCCTTAATTTTATTTTATGAGTCCATATAATACATAATCATTAAATATTCAGTTATATGACTTTTTATTTTCATTTGGGTCTAATTATGACCTTTATAATATTTTATGTAAAGAAAAATAAAAAATGTCACTCTCTTATTTTTAATAACTATAATTTTCTTAAAATGGGGATAAATAAAAGATAAGTTCGATTATAAATATTAATTTAAAATATAAATGATTTATATTTGTCATTATAATTTATTTTTAATTTTTAGTGAAGAAATTATCACCTTAAATGCTTACACAAAGCTGACACCATAATTATTCAATTAATGGAAAAATAAAATAAATGATATTAACAATATTAAAATAAATATAATTTGAGATAATTAATGTGATACATGAATTTTATAGATGAATATAACATGTTATTGATTTATTAATTTTTTTTTTGAATTTTATCAGTTTTATCGATGTTGTTAAAATCAAAGTAATGAATAGTTCTGAAAATTAACATTAATAATATTTTATAACAAATAATTTTTTATTAAATGATATAAAATTACTAAAAATATTAAATTAAGACAAGTTATTTTTATGTTGTTTATAATATCAAAAATTTTCCATTTATGGCCCTTTTTGGCATTTATAGTAACTATCTTGACCCACAAAGAGTAAAAAATCTTGTTGTCACTGTAAGTGTGAAAATGGTTAACAGGGAGATAATACCAAATGATAAGGATAAAAATGTTATCTAAAGTTGTCCAAAAATTATTTAATGAGATTATTTAGAATAATAATTGTATTATATTATAATATTATCAATTTGAAGCGATTTTTTTGTAAAAATTAATTTATATTAAATTAATATTTTATTAAATTCCAAAAGTTCCCCTCCCTTCTCTTATAAAAGGACATCTATTATTCTATTTACTTCATGCTGATAAAACCATTTTGTTCACAAAATATATACCCAAATGTCTTCCTAACATCACTATACACATTCTATAGTCCATAGTTATGGCACAATACCAACCTTATTGGTCTTAAGGAGTTAAGCAAAGAAGGTTGTCCGAAGAAGAGATATTGTTATTAACCGAGCGATTCTATTTATTTCTTCTTACAACTCCTTAAAATATTTCATAAACATGATTATATAATAAAATATTTATATTACATATATCTATATGTTATTATTTTTATGGAATAACCTATATCCATCTTCAGCCTTCATTAAATGGGTAGGGAATTTATTATTCGTGTGTACAGTGGACTACCACCTTGCAAACTGATGTAATTCGTTTTATATCACAACCTCTCACAGATGGTTATAATGATAGAATTAATATTTATATATTATATTCATGAAATATTTATCATCCTTAAAATATAATATATCATTTAATTTATTATCATTCCATTCAATAAAAAATGATAACGTCGTTAGTGCGTACGTGTGGACTACCACTGCCACAAAGTGATGTGATTCATTTTTCATCACCAAATCACATAGATGATATATGTAAGTATATTTAAATAAGTAATATTATATTTATTTTATAATTATAATTTTATAAATATAAAATAATACTTACCTTCTTTCCATAATGGTCATTGAAAAATGGAAATGTTACTCATGCGTAAGTACGACCTACCATCCATGAATCCAATGTGGTTCATTTTTCATGATTGATTTTAAAAGTATAATTTATGTATAAAATTTATAATTATTTCATGATTATTATTATTATTATTATTTAATAATGACCTCTTTGATCTCATTCAACCTATATAATTCATTTTGAACTTATGAACTGAACGTCTTCAAAACACATGATGAAAACTTAACTAATTAATAAATTAACTATGTCATTAAGATAAATGAAATAAATGGTTTAAGTATATGAGGATAAACCTATAATTTTTTCTTAAGAAATAAAATAATTTATATGACTATATTATACATGAGTTAAAGGATATACATGGAAAGTCTAGATTCGAGTAAGAGATTTCATCTCAATTTCCTTTCATTGAGACATATTTTATTGTTATGCACATATTTTATTTTATATGGTATATATAATTCCCTCTAAAATGTTATATCATGAAACATTATTAATTCATGGAATTTTAAGTTTTAATTTTAATTAATTGATCTTAGGGTATTTGAATTAAAAGTTACCTAGTGGTAAAAGGATTCTTAACTCAATTTCCTTCCGTTGGGTTATAACTCTCATTAATTGACTTTGTTATGCCATTATTATATATTAATTGATATATAAATTGGTTTATTATATATTTCCACTTGTATTTTCTGGATTTAAATTTGTTACACATAATCTATTCATTGATAAATTTTCAATTCAATGATACGATCTTTGTAAGGGTTATTTGTCTCAAATTCACTTTCCTTGGGACATATGTTTATGATATTAAACTATCTTATTTTATGAGGTATATAAATACAAATTTAAAATAATATATCATTAATTTACTTATGTTAATTATATTTAAAGTTTTATTTGATGTTATTCTTTCATAGGGCTTATGATTGAAGTGTTACCAAAGTGTCAAAGGATTTACGTTACAATATTTTTTCTTTTTAGGATTGTTTATGTTCAAGGTTACTTGGGTAGAAATAACATGATATTATTTTATTTAAATAAATATATTTTATTCTCCCATAGTTTTGAATATTTCTTAAATGTTTAATATTTATTTCCTCCCTTATCTGTTAAAGGAACATCAAGAAAGTTGATTGTAAGTGATAACGATCTTGTATCTTATTTTAGACCGAGAATATTTATTTTCCATATCCATGTTTTATAAAATGTTTACAAAAATGTTCTTTTATAATAATAAATTATTTTCTAAATATATTTCACATGGTATTTTATCTTATTTTAAAAGGTTTTAAAAAGAAATTTTATTAACGTTTTCTAAACGGGTCACTTTTGACTCCTTTTACAAAATGTTTGAAAATAATTTTTATTTTTAACATTTACAAAATGAATGGATTTTACCACTACCATGGACATTATTTTATTTGAATATTACTTTATATGTTTCCAAGTTTATTTTCAAAGAAAATTATTTTCACAATATTTTTTTAATTTTTATTTTTTAAAAGCATTTTTCAAAATTAAAAGGTTATTTTCCTCAAGAATGTTTTTAATGATATTTTAATGGTATTTCCATTCATCAAAATAAAAAACCATTGATGTTACTTATGATATATTGGGGATATTTTTCCTTGTTATCATCCTCATTCTTTCTTAGAATGAATTGTGATTATTTTAAAGAGATTTTCATATAACCCGTTTCTTTTCCATGGGTTAATCAAGTTATAATGGGTGTTTATATGAGTTTTATGATAAAATGAAAGTTATTTGATCTTTATTAATGATATGTTCCTTGGAAATTTTTTATATAGTTTTGAGACTCATTATATCTCATAGTTTTTCTCGATATAGTTTATACAAAGGGTTGATACCTATAACAACTCACGGGTGAGTCCAATATAGCTTATATTATGGGTGTGCCCAGATAACACTCCAATGCATCGAGCAATGATTATGTTATCTGGAGAATTATATTGGAAATCGACCATATATTTATTTAAATTGTAAGGGTTCTATAAGGGTTATATAATGATGATGTCCTAAGGTACCAACATGGTTTCTTTATGCTTGTTATGGGTTATAAATGTTTCCTTTGATCATGGATGACATCACATTGCTTGTGATTATTGATTCTTATGAATCTTATCCTATGGTAAAGATTTATTTCATGTTTCATGATTAATGATCTGAGTATTAATTGGTATTAATTATCTTATGTTATTCTAATGCACTTTTATTATTTCATCACACCCTTATACTCATCTTACTCTCACTGATGACATTCAATTGTTAATGCTTAAGTTTACCCTTACTGAGCATTTGAGCTCACCCTTTTACTGATTACTTTTCTCTATGTTATAAAGAATTATGAAAAATTATTTGTGTCTATAAAGGTTTCATATATGGATAAATTTATGGGAGATATTTAAGACTTAATATGGAATATGAAAAGATGGGTATAATGGGAGAAATACTCTCTTGAAGTCATGATTGTTGTTTATATAAGAGTTTGTACTAATTCTATAAAACTCTAAACCTAAGAGGTCCTTGGGTATGTAATTGATCCAATATTTCTTTTTTATGTTGTAAGTTTTAGATGAAAAAAATCAGGTCACATTTATCAGTATCAAAGATAAAAATGTAAAGATTATGTTTTTAGTACTAGATCCCAGAGTGCGGGTTCATGTCTATTACAGTTGGTATTATTGAAAGGTTTAGATAAATTTAGGTATTAGGATGTTTTAATACCATCACAAGTTTATAATTTTTAGTTTTATTATAATTTCAATGTTTTAGACACACCTTTTTAGGTTTTAAGTGATGGAATTTTAAGGCGACTAATGATTTTTGGGAGATGTTTTATTCGGTTGAGGTATATGAAATCCTTAGGTTTAACATGAATTATTATTTGAGGAGTCAATGTTGAATTATTTTGGAAGAATATATGATCTTAATTTATCTTTATGGTGTTTTTTTATATTATATGATTAAAGAATATATGTTTTAGGGCATATTACTTTATGAGTGACTAATTCTATTTGGAGATAAATGTTAAATTTACCTTGGAAGAATGTGTGATCAAATCCTTTTGATTTTTGGTTTTCAAGATTGGTAAGTAATATGTTAAATAATTTTAAGGATATTTATTTATGAAATGATTTAGTATTAAGTTTGGGTATTACAGTTGAATTTTCAAGATTAATGTATTATTTCTTCATTTGAAGGTTTTCATTTTTAGGAATTATCTTACCTTGTACTAACCGTTATAGATTTGGTTTTTTTGAAGACAATTGAAATGGATTATTATCCTTTTTTTGGAAGTATATGATATGATGGAAGTGCTTTAGGTATAAAAAAATTCAACTAAAATACTCATTGTTTAGAGAAAAAGATGAGATTGTGGTCAAAATTAACCAAAGGATGAAATTATGCTTGTCAAGTAAGTATATTTCATTATGTTTTTAGTATATATGATAAAGTAATTTTTAAAATCTTGGAAAATGGTCTTGAGATAAAAACATTATCCATTTAATTTTTTTACTCAGAAATCAATGGTATTTTAACCCATCATAAATTTACAATTTTGTGATGGTTAACTTTCTCATGGCTATGTTCTCTATTACTCTTTATTAATTCATGGGAATACGTTTTCTATTACATGTCTATATTTTCACTTCTTATTAATGTTATAATATTTTTAAACCCAATTTTCGGTTATTTTAGATAACCTTCTTACTTCCCATTCTCTCTTTTCAAGTGGAAGTTTTATTAATCCTTTTAACGATGTGGGATTTCAACAAAGGTTTTTTTAAAATTTCAACCTTTGATTACTGATATCGAGTTAAAAATTATGAAGATGAAATTTCTTGGGGGGGGGGGGGTTGAATTTAATATACCAAGATTTTAAAAATAATGATCATGTTTTATAGCGTACAAAATACACAACATCGAGCGTAAACAAATTGTGAAATATTATTATTTAAATATGACCATTATAACCTAGTCGTTAAATTGGAAATCATGAATAGGATTAAATAATTTTTGAAATATATATAAAGGTTAAAGTAAATACATATTTATTGATTAATTTTTAAGAAATAAACACTCAATTTTTAGTAAAGTAATTTTATTCTTTAAAAATATATTTTCTTCAAAAATGATTTTTATTGATTTTTATGCGTGAATATTATAATTATTATTTTTGGATATTTTATAAATTTTATTTGATGAAATTAATATAATTTTTAAATAATAATATAAAAATTATCTTTGGGTAAAATTTCGGTATTTTTATGAAAAGATTGATTTTTAAGTGAATAGTGAAAAATACTGATTTTTATTGAAAACTGTATTTTATTATAAAGTATTTAGAAAATAAAATAATATTTTGGATTAGTTTTAAAATTTAATCAGTTAATTTTTATTTAAAATCATCCAATTATGGGTTTTGAAATTAATTTTATACTTTAAGTGTTTTTAATTTTTAAAAATGAACTCCATATTTTTAATTATAAGTTTCTAAATAGGTCCCTTTTATTTTTGCTCAATATGAATAGTAACTATAATAATTTTTGTTACCATGGTAAATGGTAAATTGAGTAATTAAGGGTTAAAAATAATACGGTAAGGACTATAAAATGACCATAAAACTTAACTTAATTTTATTATATGAGTCCATATCGTCCATAATAATCCAAGATTCAATTATATGAAATTTATTTTCATTTGTATGTAATTATGACCTTCATAATATTTTATGTAAAGAAATGTAAAAAATGTCACTTTTGTTTTTAGTAGCTATAATATTTTTAACACTGGGATAAATAGAATATATGTTTGGTTATAAATATTAATTTTAAATTTTAATGATTTATATTCATAACTATAATTTATTTTTAATTTTTATTGAATAAATAATTTCCTTAAATGCTTACACAAATCTGATGCGGTAATTATTCAATTAATTGAAAAATCAAATAAATGATATTAAAAGTATTAAAATAAATATAATTTTAGATAATAAATGTGATTCATAAATTTTATAGATGAATATAATATTTTATGGTTGTAATAAAATATTTTTTTTTCAAATTTAATTTTTTTTCTTGATGTTATTAAAATCAAAGTAATTAATAGTTTTAAAAATTGACATTAATGATATTCTATAATAAATAATATTTTATTAAATGATATAAAATTAATAAAAATATTATATTCATCCAATTTATTATTATATGGTTTATAATATCAACCATGGCCCATTTATGATCATTTTTTCTATTTATAGTAACTATCTTGACCCTCAATAAGTAAAAAGCTTTGTTATCATGGTAATTCTGAAAAGGGTTAACGGGGGGTTAAAACCAAATGATGAGGGTAAAAATGTGATATAAACTTGTCCAAAAATTATTTTATGAGATTATTTAGACTCATAATAATATTATATTTTAATATTATAAATTTTTTTCCATTTGGACAATAAAATTAATTTATATTAAATAAATATTTTAATAAATTTCAAGAGTGCCCCTCCCCTCTCTTATAAAAGGGAATCTCTTATTTTCTCTACTTCACACTTAAAAACCAATTTTATTCAGATAATATATACCCAAATATCTTATTAACATCCCTAACTATGTTCTATATTCCATTTTTATGGCACAATACTGACCTTAATAGTCTTAAGAAGTTAAGAAAAGGAGGTTGTCCGAAGAAGAGGTGTCGTTCTTAACCGAATATTTCTGTTTTATTTCTTATTCCACATCATTTAAATCTTATATAACCATGATTATATAATAAAACATGTATATATAATATAATTATATGTTATTATTTTAATTACATAACCTATATCTATCTAAAACCACTATCAAATGGGAAGAGAATTTATCATTCATGTGTATGACAGACTACTGCCTCAGGAACCAATGTAATTAGTTTTCCATCACCACCTCTCAAGATGATTATAATTATGGAATTAATGATTATATATGATATTAATTATATATTTATAATTATTAAAATATAAAATATTATTTAATTTCTTACCATTCCATTCACCGAAAAATGATAATGTCGTTCGTGTATATGTGTGGACTATCATATTTGTGAAGCAATGTGATTCATTTTTCATTTCCACATAATATAGATGATATATATAAGTATATATAAATAGTTAATATTATATTTATGATATAATTATAATTCTTTAAAGTTAAAATAATACTTACCTTCTTTCCATAATGATCGTTGAAAAATGGAAATGTTACTCATGTGTACGTACACCCTACCACCTCCATGAATGTAACATAGTTTCTCTTTCATAACCATATTTCATGAATGATTTTAAAAGTATAGTTTTTATATATAAATTATAATTATTTTGTTCTTTTTATTCTATATATGATTTAATAATGTCCACTTTGATCTCAGACAACCTACATAAGTCATTTTGAACTTATGAACCAAATGTCCTCAAAACACATGATATGGACTTAATTGATTATGTAATTAACTATGTCATTAAGATAAATGAAATAAATGGTTTAATGATAAGGTAATATACCTATAAAATTTTCTTAATAAATAAAATAATTCATATGAGTTTATTATACATGATTTAAATGACATACATGGAAAATCTGGACTCAAGGTAAGAGATTTTGTCTCAATTTCCTTTCATTGAGGCATATTTTATTGTTATGAACATATTTTACTTTATATGTTTTATATGATTCCATTTTATGTGTTATATAATGAAACATTCATACTTTATGGTATTTTAAGTTTTAATTTGAATTAATTAATTCAAGGGGATTTGAATTTAAAGTTACCTAGTGGTAAAAGGATTCTTAATTTAATTTTCTTTTATTGGATTATAAATCTTCTTAATTGAATTTGTATGCCATTATTATATGTGAATTGATATATAAATTGGTTTATTATATATTTCTACTTTTCTTGTGTGTATTTACATTTATTACACATAATCTATTCATCAATTAATTTTCAATTCAGTGATATGATCTTTATAAGGGTTATTCATCTCAAATTCCCTTTCATTGGGACGCATGTTTTTGATATGCACCAATATTATTTTATTAGGAGTATATAATAACCATTTAAAATAATATATCATCAATATCCTTATATTCATTATATTTAAAGTTTCATTTAATGTTATTCTTTCATGGGGCTTATGATTGAAGTGTTACCAAAGTGACAAAAGATTTACATTACAATCTCTTCTCTTTTTAGTATTATTTATGTTCAAGGTTCCTTGGGGGGAAATCATATGCTCTTATTTTCTTGAACCACATATATTTTATTATCCTCAGGTTTTGAATTTGTTTTACATGTTTAATTGCTATTTCCTCCCTTATTGATTAAAGAAACATCAAGAAATTCATTTATAATTGATAACGATCTTATATCTTCTTTTAGATCGGGAATATTTATTTTCCATATCTATGTTTTCTAATTTTTTTTTAAAAATGTTATTTTATAAACATAAATTATTTTAAAAATCTATTTCCCATGGTATTTTACTTGCTTTTAAAAGTTTTTTTAAAAGTGAATTTCTTAATGTTTTCCAAATAGGCCACTTTTGACTCCTTTTAAAAAATGTATGAAAACAATGTTTATTTTTAACATTTACAACATGAATGGATTTTCCCACTACCATAACCATTATTTTATTTGAATATTACTTTATATGTTTCCATGTTTATTTTCAAAGAAAATAATTTTCACAATATTTTGTGATTTTTTATTTTTTAAAAGTGATTTTAAAAATGAAAAGGTTATTTTTTCTCAAGAATGTTTTTAATGATATTTTAATGGTACTTACATTCATAAAAATCAACAAACCTTGATTTTAATTATGATTCATTGGGTATATTTTTCATTGATACCATCCTCATTATTTTTCTTGATGGATTATTATCATTTTAAAGATATTTTTATGGAACTCATTTATTTCCCACAAGTTAATCAAGTAATAATGGATGTTTCTATGAGTTTTATGATGAAATACAAGATCTATGTTCTTTATTCATGATATGGTCCTTGAATTTTTTTTATGAAGGGCTGATCCCCAATATAGATTATAGGTGATCCCAATACTGCTTATATGAAGGGTTGCGTCCCATTATAGATCACAGGTGAGCCCAATATAGCTCATATGATAGGTGTTTTAAGATAACACTTCAATGAATTGAGTTATTATTATATTTTCTAGATAATTATATTTTAATTTTTTTGTATAGTTATTTCAATTATAAGGGTTCTATAATAGTTATATGATGATGATTTCCCAAGGTGCCAACACATTTTCATTATACTTGCTATGTGTTGTAAATGTTTCCTTTGATCATGGTTGACATCACATTGCTCAGGATTATTAATTCTTACGAATCTTGTTCTATAGTAAAGTTTTATGCCATATTTCATGATTTATGATCCATGTATCGATTGGTATTAATTCTCTTATATTATGCTTATTCAATTTGATTATGTCATTGTACACTTACTCTCATCTTTATCTCACTAATGACATTCAATTGTCAATGCTTATGTTTACCCTTACTTAGAATTTTAGTTCATCCTTCTTATATTTTATTTTCCACTGGTTATGAAGAATGATGAAGAATGATTTATTTATATAATGGTTTAATATGTGGATAATTTTATGGGAGATGTTAAATACTTAATATGGAATATGAGAAGCTGGGTATAGTGGGAGAAATACTCTCTTGAAGTCATGAGTGTTGTTTATGTAATAGTTTGTCCTAATTCTCTAAAAATATAAACCTAAAAGGCATTTGGTTATATAAGTGATCCAATATTTCCTTTTTTATGTTTTAAGTTTTGGATGAAAAAAATTGGGTCACATTTATCGGTATCAAAACCATAAATGTAAATTTTATGTTTTTAGCACTAGATCTAAGAGTGTGAGTTCATGGCTATTAGAGATGTAATAAAGGGTTATGTATCTAGGCCCTAAAAGTATGAATTTTTATATTTATATTTTTAATAAAATTATGATTATATTTATCCCTTTTTAATTTTACTTTTTAAATGATTAAATAATGAGTTTGATAAAAATTAGATATTGATATGATGAAATATAAATAGTAAGTTTGGGAAATATATAGTTTCAATAAAGACACTCTTTTTGATGAATTAATAAATTTTTAAAATAAATTATATTTTAATAAAATATTATTATTAAATAATATTTATTAAATATAAATTATAATATAATTTTATGAAGTCAAATGTAATTTTTATAAGATCCAAAAAACTGTTATTATAAAAAACCTAGTATTTTTCAATAAAAGAGGATATTCGATTTAAAAGTGTAAATTAAAATATTTAGAAAATTATTTTAATAAAATCGATATTATTTTTGAAATCATCACATTGAAATTATTTAACTGTTAATTTTTCTTAATTTTTTGAGACAATTGAATTTTTGGGTAAAAATTAAATATGGTATAATTATATGGTATACATTATGATATCATAATGACCCAAAAGTGATGTAATATATTAAATAAAAGGTATCCGTAACCAAATATATATTTACCCCTTAAAATATGGTGTTTTTTATGTTATTTGGTTAATTTTTTAAAGCCTTAATGAATCCTTCAAAATCTATATTATATTTTAAGGTTTTAAAATCAATTCTTTATAAACATGACTCACTTCCACATCACCAAGGACATTATTTTATTATGTTTTATTTTTGACCTTATAAAATAATGAAATCCACTACTTAAAGGGAGGGGGTGAGGGAGGGAGGATGAGTGGGTGGCTATTAAAGGGAGGGGGGATGGTAGCTAGGTAGGGATGGTTGTGTGTGTTAGAGGGCGTGAGAGAGGGAAACTGGGAAGGGGTGGTTGTAAGAGGGGGTTGATAACTCTTTAAATTAAATATAAAAGTTGACATTATTTTACTAAAAATGAGTCACTATTGATTCTTTTACTACCAGAGGGGTGAGAGAGGGCTATTAGTGGGAACATACACTAGTATTATGAATAAAATTAAAATTTTAGAATTAAAAAAGTAAACGAGTTCAGGAATTTGGGTATCCCATCCTTGATACCAAAACCCTACTTGATTAATAATTAGGTAGGGTATGTGAAACTCAAACACGATTAAGGGGTACTCGAACCCTGTATAATTAGGATGAGTTATAAGATCCTATCTTTTCTAGGTGCGTCTCTCTTTATGTTTTCAATTAATGTTCCTTTAGTCTGTTAATTTATGGTTTACACCTTTGTAATCAAGTCTATAGGCTGGTTAGGTTGGTCCTATGAGGAAACAACAGAGGAGCTAAATTATGACTGCATAATTAATTTATGCTATGAATTGTTAATTCACGATGTGAATTATTCTAGGAAAACCTCATTAAATATATACAAGGCATGAATGATTTTGGGAAGACCCCATGAAACTCATTCATGTCTTGAAGCTAAATGGTAAGTCCATGAATCCAAAACTCACATTGTGAGATGTATTCATGACAAGAAATGAAATTTTCTTTGTTTTTAGGTTGAGATAATTGTTTTATCAGCATAAGTGGGAGCAAATCCATTCAAAATGTGAATGGACTATTCACGTCATGAATGTGTTGTGCCCAGTACCCTTTTAAAACCACCAATATCATGTATTATGATATTGCACACCCTCTTTTCAACTACAGATCTTCCACAGATGACATATGAGTCTTCCACTCTAAATCAGAAGCGTGTTTCTATTGGATGTTTTCATTCCAAATTGAGATTTTAAAAGTATTTTAGTCTTATTTGAATGGAATGATGGAGGGAATTAGTTACACATTGGATTTTAAGTAATCTTTATCGTATTCTATGATTTTGAGGTGGGTAGTATAGAACAACTCCCTAATGTCTATTTAATCCTTCTAGTATGTGTAGTAACTATGATCGTGCCACCATGCCATGCACATGACCTATTTAATTGGATAAATCTTTGTTTAATTAATTTTCACATGCTTAAACATCCCATGGATTTTGTTGGGTCCATTGGCACTGATACCAGACTTATGGCCACCTAATAGGTGATCCTACCCTTGAACTTATGATGAAAAGACAATTTTGATTACACGAGTTAGACATAACATATGAATTGGGATAAATGGTAACCTGACATATTGTGATATTAGTGATTTATCCTGATGTAGGTGAATCCACCAGTTGAGATTAAATGTCATGTAAATTGGTAATTAGAGGAATTGAATAACTTAGATGATGATAACCTGATCACATGTTGATGTTTGGATACTTGATACATACTATTAGTTATTTTTCATAATGTAAAATAATCCTCCAATTATCTATTATATGTTTTTGGATTACTTATATTTTTTTGTATTACTAACATGATGTATGAGGGCTTGATCCATTGTCTTGTGAGACATGGTACTAGTGATTTGTCCTGATGCCAGAGAATCTATGACTCGATACAGTTACCTTACTTATTGTAAAATATTGTGCTATGGGAAGATATAAGAGACTCCAACATGGGACATTCTCATGGAGCTTAGTGAGATGGTTATTTTACCCCTGGTATGGTATTGTGACATGGGAAGATGTAAGCCACTACAACATAGGACATTCACATAGAGCCTAGTGTGATTGGTCACATTACCCCTTGGTGACATGAGCTGTGGGGAGACATAAGAGACTCCATCATGGGTATATATGCATGGATCCCAATGGTTACTTAGTTACTTGAGACATGTCATAGTTGATTCGTCTCGATGCAGGAGAATCCTCTAGTAACATGAGTAATCTATCCTAATACAGGAGGATCCACCAATTTATAGATACATCTTACACGAAGCCAAAGCAGGTTTGGCTAACCCAAGGTATCAACCCAGAGCCTGAGGGTCAGTAGTTTTATGATATGTTTTGTATTAATTTATGAATCAATTCCCCCACTTATCATATTATTACATGCACTATATATTCGGATGATATTGTTTAGAAATCATGGGTTTTGAACCAATGAGTTATTCTCACACCCCATTCAAGCACCATTTGGTACTTACACAGATTTTATGGATGCAGGTCTGGAAGTGGGTAAGAGGCCCTGTATTGATTGATTGCTTACTGAATGGGTTGGATCTTAGAGATGGGTCATACATTGGGTTCAAGATAGGGGTTTTTGGATTCTTTTATTGAATCTATTTGGTCTTTTACTTATATGACTTTCAACATGTCATTTAGTTACATTCAACATGACATTACATGACATTTTATTATTATCTGATTATTCATTTATGTCCTTTATTCTTCATGGATGCATGTTTGATTTGTTTATATTATTTCTACTATCATCATATTTATATTCTTGAGGGTATAGTCTCCCCACTATAATCCTTACACCCTCGTTTCTAGTCGGTAGCCTTTGGCATATGAGGAGGCATGCTTGAGGTCCAGTAGCCAACCTGGATTGGCCATGTGAGGGAGCACTGGGTTGAGGAATGTTACAAAGTGGTATTAAAGCCTAAGTATTTTATGATGATTTACTATTTGGGAAAGGTAGATAGAAGACAAGGATGTGTCAGAGCTTGGTAATGAGACTATGCATGGGAGTAGCTAATGCCAAACTTGAGTCACCATTACCACCAGAAGAGTTACTACCAGGTGAGATACCACCAAACTTGATTTACCATTACCTCCAGAAGAGCTACCGCTAGAAGTTTTACCACCAAAGGAGCTACCAACATAGTAGTTACTGTTAGAGGCGAGTTACCTCCAGATGCTGAGTCACTTACAGTATCTTATTACCATTGTTTTTAGAGGATCTCGGTGTGAATGACTCAATAAATACTTTCTTATGAAGATATTTTTGACAGAGTATTTAGGACTTTGTTAAAGGCCGATCCAAGTATTGTGGATATGATGCCCCTATTTAAACGTGAAGGATCTCTCTATCTCTCTTATCAACTAATGCAACCAAATGAAACCAACCAACAAGAATTATACGCTACAATGTTGTTTACTAAAAAACATATAGAAGTGAACAACTGAATCTAAGAACTTGCTGATTCACATTCTATGAAGATCCAATGACATAAAAGCATAGAATACCTTACCAAGATCGACTGAGAAATTGACATAGATCAAGTAGGAACATACCTACAGATTTTTTGTGATCCTATATATGCTACAAACTTACAGAACACAGCTCAAACTTGACACCGGTGCTGATTTGAGGACTACAAACACTTAGAACACATTAGACTGAGCTTTTTTATCTTCTTATTGTTCTGTCTATTTTATGTTGAGTAGTGTGTTGTTATCCTGTTGTCCTACACATACTGTCTCCTACACCTACCTGGAGAATATTTTTTATTCCCTTCTCTTTACATTTTTTTCCATTGTGTATGTGGAAGAGGTCCCTCTGTGATTTATATATTTCTTTATTCCCATGAATAACTGTGGAAGAGGTTTTTTATCCTAGACATATTATTGTTGTTGACTATTTACCTAATCTAGATTGTGGATTCATTTGATTATAATTATAATCTTCTTTGTAGCAGGTGATTTTCCAAGTGGAGGGGATTGGGTCTCACCTTGAGACCAAACCTCTTGTTTATTTTGTTGTGTCTTTATATTTTGTTTTACTATTATATCCTAGATTATTTTTATATCTATAAACAATTCTATTACTTTGATAATTAATCTTAACTAGTGTTGATATTTGTTTTTGTCTAAGTAAATTGATTTCAAAAGTTAAGTTATTTCTAAACAATATTTTAACTGAGACTTAATCATTCCTTAAGAAATATTTTAAAAGGATAAATCTTATATCAATATTCTATTTTGGTTAATTGATCAGTTTATTTTTATTAAGGGATTTTACTTTAACCTAATATTGAACAAAATTTTTTATTGGGAACTCAATTCACCCCCTCTTGAGTTACCCACTCTGACCAACATTTGGTATCAAAGGATAGTTTCTTATATATATATATTATTACCTTTTTAAATGTGATTTTAGTTTTGCTCTAAATATCTTAGATTTCTATCATTTCTAAATTTTAGTTCTTTATGGATAATAGACAAGATGGATCTGCTACAAACAAACATCCTTATTTTAATAGTACAAATTATGCTCAATGGAAAATCAAGATGAAAATTCATTTATAAATTATGGGGTTTGAAATATGGAATGTAATATAAGATCAATATAAAATACCAAAAACTGCTAGAAGTACTTGGAATGATGCTACAAAATCTACTTACCATAATAATTATAAATCTATGAATGCTCTGTTTTGTGCTTTAAGTGATGATAAATTTAATAGAATATCTACTTGAAAATATTCTTATGAGATGTGGGATACCTTATCTATCTCACATGAAGGAACATAAAATTTCAGAGAAATGAGATTAAATACACACACAATTAAATATGATAATTTTAAAATGAAATTTGATGAACCTATTTATGATATGTATCTCACGTTCAATGAGATAGTCAACACCATGCACTCACTTGTAAGGTAAGTATAGACAAAGATAAAGTGATGGGACTACTTAGATTCTTAGAAGACAGATAGAGAGGAACATCTATGTCAATTAGAGAATCGTGTGATGTAAGTAAACTACCTATCAAGGAATTGATAGGAAAGTTGTGAAGTATGAAGAAGAGATTAAAGTCAAAAAAGAGATTGATGAAGATGAACCAAAAATAAAATCAGTAGCCTTCAAGAATACTACCTCCAGATAAAGAGAAAAGGTAAAAATTAAATATACCAACGAATAAGAATCTCCTGATGATAGTAATGAAGAAATGGAACATATGGACAGAAGATTCAAGAAATTTTATAGGAAAAATAATTTCTTCAAAAATTCAAATTTCATGGGAAATTATGATAATAAAGGAAAATGGAAAAAGGATTAAAAAAATGATGACTCTCAAAAATGAAATCACCTTCTATGAATATAGTAGGAAAGGTCACATTAAAGCTAACTATACAAAATTGAAATATAAAAAGAAGTATAAAGATAAGGATAGAAGATACAAGAAATTCATGAAAGTAACATGGAGTGCCTTAGAAGATAAATCAAGACACTAATCAAGAAGATAAGTATGATAGAAAAAATATGTTTTTTACAAAAAGCACATCAGAGGAAAATTGTTTAAAAACCTCTAGCAAAAGCTTATGGTATTTAGATAGTGGATGTTCCAGACATATGTCTGGTGAGTATTCAAGCTTCAAAAATTTGATCAAAGTTGATGGTGGACATGTCACTTTTAGTGACAATGCAAAAGGGAAAATAATTAGCCTTATACAAATTGGTAATTCTAATTCAGTATTAATTTCCAAAGTTTTATATGTAGATGGTTTGAAATACAATCTCCTTAGCATATATCAACTATGTGATGATGGATTTTTTGTAAAATTTGAAAATGATGCATGTCATGTTTTTAATGGTAAAAATGTTTTAATTTTTACTGTCTTAAGAAATGATAATATTTCTTCTATTGATTTAAATTATTTATCTTCTAAAAATATTTATTGCTTAAGTTCATTTCACAAAGAATATTGGCTTTGGAATATGAGACTAGGCCATTGCAATATTTATTCACTTAGAAAGAAAACTAGAAAAGGGTTAGTTAGAGACCTAACAAAGCTTGAATTCTCAAATGATATAATTTTTAATCCCTGTAAAAAAAATAAATCTTCATAAGATTTGTTTTAAAATATTTGGGAACTTTTTGACAGACCTAAAGACACCTTAACTATTATCACTAAGTGGGTGTTTAAAAATGTAAAGACCTGAAAATTCCATGTATTTTTTAAATTATTTGGGATTATTACGAGTCTGTGAAAATTAACGGCACATGATTCTAAGACCCGGTGTGCCCAGGGAGAATTTTTGAACTTTTTTTAAGGTATATTTAGTAAACGTACGAGTGACATTTTCTATCTTTTAAACCGATGCTTAGATTAAAAATATGAGGGCACCGTTGAATCTGCAGTGCCAGGATTCGCTTAAGGGAAGCTTCACTTTGACCGCAGTAAGTCGGGAGAAAAAGATAAATTTTGGACTTAAAAAAAAAATAAAATAAATTAACAAATTTATTTTATTTATTTTCTGTAATAGTTGAGCTGTAGTGGTGGGAACAATGACTTGTCAAGCCATTTAATGGATTGACCCTTCAGCTTTATAACCTCAATGTTGCAACATTAAATGTGGTTCATAAATGAACCGCATTAATGTCATGCGACATAGTTGAATCTCCCATCTATTTAATGGAATATTGAGCATGGGTTTTTGACACGCTTGTGAGGAACATCTGGAAAAGTACTACAAAACCTTCCACCGATGGAGATTGGGGGATTTGACAATGCCCGTTGCAGAATCGCTCTGGAGGTTGACGAACGACGAATGTCAATGCTCACAAACCTTCTACTTCATCCAAAATACCCTCAAACATAGAAGCACCACCGTCTGTAGTGGTCACCAACAATCTTCGAGGTAGGGGGTTTATTTATTAAAGATTATATTTGATGAATTAAAATTACTCCCGATTGTTATGATGTTAACGCGGAGGGCGCGTGAAAAACGAACAAGGCCCAAACCCTCTACCGCTTCATTTCTTGATGTGTTCTTCGTGGGAAGATTTTTTAACTCGATAGAAAGCAGAAATCATGAGGCACACAACAACGACGATATCCCAATAGGGTCATAGGTGCATCCGAAAGGAAGAACGGACAACCAGAGCTCACCCAGTGGCCCGTAGAAGATCCACCAGCATGACACCGGAAACCAGCACTGGTGGCGGAGGTGGAAGTCAGCGCTCATCGGCCGTGGAGGAGGGTGGCGCCACTCAACACCGCGATGGTCAGACAGGCAGCTGACAATGACTGGCTGTGGAGGCGGGAGGCACCGCGCCGTCACGTGCCGCAGTGAGATAGGTCGCGGCTCGAAGCTGTGGAGAAGGTAGGGGACCCGCTCACTATGGGTCTCATGGGTGACGAGGCATCCCAACCTGGAGCCACCATTTATATAGCCGAATGGATCTTTGAGCCGTTCGAGAGGCGGACCGTGCGACCCCCGCATGAGTCGTACCAGCCGGCGGGCCGAACTGTCGTGGCCCAGCCCATCCGGGGTGGGCCGAGCCGGTCCGAGGCCCAGCGGGCTAAGCCCGCCATGACCCAGCCCAACCGGGCTAGCCCAGGCCGGTTCAGGATGGGTCAGTTCGACCGGGTCAGACCAGACCTGGACCCCTCTTGGGCCTAGATACGCTTAAAAGGCTGTATCTTGCGAACCAGACATCCGTTTGATGAACCGTCTGTGATGCTGGGATCCTTAGAGAGAGAAAACCATTTTTAAGATACTTCATGAGAGTTTTGGAAAAATTTGGAGTATGGACGGGTTGGATTGACCTCAAATCCAACTGGTCCCTCGACACTAAAATTCCAATAACTTATAGACCGGGCGTCCGGTTGACACACCGTCTGTTGTGTTGGAACCCTTATGACATGAAAAATCATTGGGTAACTTATACACGGGACTTCATGTTGGTTGAAATACGACCGATGGATTTAGGATTAGTTTCTCCCAGAAACAAGCATACTATGAGCATGAATCTCGTGTTTGGATGAGATGTGAAGAATGAAGAGCAATTCTATGTGAATCAGCACCGTGCGATTCTGTGTGAATCAGCACCCAATGATTCTTTATGAATCAACACCGAGTGATTCTATGTGAATTAGCACCCAACGATTCTATGTCAATCAACACCTAGAGATTCTATGTGAATCATCACCCAGCGATTCTGTGTGAATCAGCACCCAATGATTCTGTGTGAATCAGCACCTAGTGATTCTGTGTGAATCAGCAGCTAGTGATTCCATGTGAATCAGCACCGAGCGATTTTGTATGAATCAACACCCAGTGATTCTATGTGAATCAACACCTATTTATCATGTGTGGTTCTTGAGGGGGTTAGTACCTATCGATCCTATGTGGGTCAGCAGTAGTGCCTCTTGACATAGTAAGATGATCTAGCCTTACAAAAAACCATCTGCACTACTACACTCAATTATACCTGGTTTGAGCTGTGTATATTGCTTTGTGACTTTTGATTGAGATCGTGCTTGTGGTTTTCCTTTGTGGTAATCTGAGAGAACTTTAGGAGTCTCTGGGTCCCTTCTGGGTATTGTTATACTCACCCCTACATAGACTTTATCCACACTTTGTTGTGTCTTGTGCAGATGACGAGCAACCTTGTCTAAGACTCGGAGAGCCAGGACCTGACAGTGGATGACGGTGATGGTTGACGTGGAGAGCTGTGGAGACAATATGTACCTACCCTTTAGGTAGGATCCCTGGAAGATGATCTCAAGAGCTTTTTTCTATTTTCTATTGTATTGTATATTTCAATTGGGCTTGTATTCTGGCCCCTTTACTTTCAGTGAACACTTTTATTACTGCAGTTTTATTTCATGGTTACATCTTGTTGTGTTCTTGAACTGTGTGTTTGTTTGGGTTTAAATTCAATGCCTTCCAATTTTAGGGATATGCCTTTCCGGTGCTAGTTGCCAACCCCTGGCCTATGGAAGGTGGGCTTGGGGTAGTCACAACACGAGCCCCGGGGGACGGGTCGTGACAAAGTAGTATCAGAGGATTCAATTCTACCGAATAACTAGGACTATGATCTTTCCAATGGAGCAATAATGTTAAGTGTTTTGAGTGTGGTTTTCAGTTCGGGGAGTCCAGTGTTGGTGCGGCGACCGACGTATCCATACACCAGGACCCTGAATTCTAATTTTTGACTCAGTGCATGAAAACACTGATTGAGTGTGTTTTGAAAATGTTTTATTTTTGATCTCTTTTGAGTTAGCTCATCAGTTATAAATTATTGATCGTGGCACACCTATTTCTTTTCAGGATGCCGCCGTATAGAAAACCATCTAGGATTCTCGAGAGAGTACATGATGACGGCCCACTGAGCGACAAGGATTCAGTGTAGGGCCCTCTTATGGTGTTAGCACCTTCTGGTGGTGCACTGACATTAGCACCACCTGTTGTACAACAATTTCCACCACCCCCACTGGCAGACGGTGAATGTCGACTGAGCACATTGCACGAGTTCCAGCGGTAGAGACCTTCGAGGTTTTGAGGTGAGATAGATCCCCAAGTAGCTAAGGACTGGCTAGAGATTGTGGCTAGAGTTTTCTGCCTAGTTGGGACACCAGCGGAGCAGATGGTAATCCTAGCTGCTAGTCTTTTCCTGGGCATCAAAGGAAGATGGTGGAGCCTGAAGCTCTAGTTACATGATGAGGTGACCCTCACCTAGATGTACTTTGAGAGCCTCTTCAGGGTGGAGTTTGTTCTAGAGACACTACACTCTATGCGTATCCAGGAGCTGCTGCACCTACAGCAGGGCATCTTATCAGTGGCCCAGTACTCAGTGAGATTCATTGACCTCTCGCGCTACTCCACCGACATGGTACTAGACCCATTCTTCTGGGCCCAAACCTTTGATAAGGGTCTTCAACAAGAGATCAGAGCATCTATGATATCGCTAAATATCCCGACGCAGTCTGGAGTGCTCGACCGAGCATTGTTGGTGGAGAGATTCTTAGATGAGTAGGCACTGACGGGGAGAGCCACCACGAGACGACAGGTAGCCGAGTCATCTGCAGCAGGCAATAGGCAGATGATGCAGATGTCCAAGAGGACCAGACCTTCCGGAGGGCGACCCCAGGATGTAGGGTCGGAGGTGCGGAGCTCATGAGGCAGATGGGGTCAGTAGGGAAGAAGACCGTGCTTATCATGCGGTGGGCAGGGCTACATGGCTTGTAACTGCCCGACCCGCCGTACTGATGATCAGAAGATAGTAGAGGAACCGCTGAGGCAGAGACTGAGGTTCAAGCGAGGAGGTCTGTAGGGAAGCATATGTGGAAGAGGAGAAGGTTGTGTAGAAGGTAGTGGATGACAGTTTGAGATTCTACCACCACCACCTCTAGGTGGTCCACCCCGATGATAGAGAACAGGTGGACATCAGTGAGCTCAGCTACAGGCAGCAGAGGCCTATGACCACGGTTCTCCAGAGATGTTTTGAGGTATGATATGTGTCTACTCCACCCTACCTGCAATACTTATAGACATAGGTGTCAGTCACTCTTTCATTGCCACACAACTTTTTTAGAGCTCGGAGATTCCAATGGAGTTAGCTCAATCCTTTCGATTAGAGACTCCTACAAGAGAGGATTTGACGATTATGCAATGGTGCAGACAGTGTGAGCTCACTCTAGGAGGTGAGATCTTTGGCTGGGATCTCCTAGCAGTAGCATCGAGGCCTTACGACGTCATCTTGGGTATCGACTAGATATCTATAGTCCATGATTAGATCAACTGTTTTAGGCGCAAAGTGCGGTGTGTCTGTGAGGATGAGATCAGGTTTACCTTCACCGGTGAGGAGGAAACCTTTCCAGCATAGGATGGACTATCTTGGAGGAGGGTGAAACTGATTACTCATCAATTGGCTAGCCTCACCCTCATAGAAGTTGATGTGAGGAGTCCAAGTTATCCTGTGGAGGTGGAACAGTATGCTGGTGTCTTCCCTGATGATGTTTCAAGACTACCTCCTTGTAGAGAGGTGGTCTTTCACATTGACCTGTACCCCAGGATGACACCGATATCTACACCAGAATATCAGATGGCTCCTGTGGAGCTTCGTGAGTTGAGGGTACAGTTGGAGGACTTGCATAAAAAGGGGTTCGTAAGGTCCAATGTTTCTCCATGGGCATCCCCGATCTTGTTCTCCAAGAAGGAAGATGGGAGTCTAAGGATTTATGTGGAATATCAGTGCCTGAACCTGGTGACCATGAAGAAAAAGTATCCTCTTTCGAGGATCAATGATCTCTTCGACCAGATGATGGGAGCTCAATGGTTTTCAAAGATAGTCCTCATATCAGGTTATCATCAGCTCAGGGTACAAGATGAGGACATACCGAAGACAACCTTCAGATGTCGGTATGGCCATTAAGAGTTCTTGGTGATGCCTTTCAGCATGAACAATGCTCCAGTAGTGTTCATGGGGATCATGAACAGGATCTTCTAGCCATACCTCGATCACTTTGTGGTGGTCTTTATTGAATACATCTTGATATACTTAGCGTTAGAAGAGGATCATGCCACACACCTACAGATAGTTCCGGATACACTCTGAGAGCACCAGCTTTATGGAAAGCTCTCGAAGTGACAGTTCTAGATATGGGAAGTCCACTTCCTGTGGAACATTATCTCAGAGGCTAGAGTTACAGTGGATCTGGTGAAGATATAAGTAGTGCTTTCTTGGGAGCCACCCAAGAGTGTGACTGAGGTGCGGAGTTTTTTGGGATTGGATGGGTACTACCAGAGATTTGTACCTAAATTCTTTAGGGTAGTGGAACCCTTATCATCTTTTATGAAGAAGGGGAATCATTTCTTGTGGATGGAGATGTTCTAGGGGAGTTTTCAGGAGATGAGGTAGAGACTAACGAGTGCCCCCATCTTGAGGCTACCAGAAGAGGACGTTGGGTATGTAGTCTATTGCGACACATCAGGGACCATAATAAGTTGTGTCCTGATGGAGGAGCAAGTGGTGATCGCCTATGGCTCATGGTAGTTGAGACAACATGATCAGAACTACACTACCCATGACCTGGAGTTAGAAATAGTGGTCTTTTCACTGAATATGTGGTGGCACTACATGATGGGTGAATATTTTATAGTCTAATCTAATCATAAGAGTCTTAGGTATATCTTCTCTCAGAATGACCTGAACCCGAGACAACGATGATGACTAGAGTTCCACCAGGACTATGACTTTGTGATAGTCTACACTCCTATGAAAGGCAATGTAGTAGCAGACATACTTAGCAGGAGGTCTGGTCTAGATTTGCTGAGTGAGGCGACATATTAGGTAGCCGCGTTGTAGATATCCTTTGTAGAGAGAGATGGAGTATCTTACCTCTAGTATATGATTGTTACTCCCCCACTTATTTAGCGATTTTGGGAGGATCAGCTTGAGGAATTAGACTGTGAGGCCTGATGTGCTCAGATATCCTTAGGACAGGCTCCTGATGGGCTTTCTGAAGGTGAAGAGCACTTCATCCTCTTTAGAGGATGCACCATGGTACCAATGATTCTACGATAGGAGGAGTTGAGGGAGTTCCACACATCCCCTTTAGTGGTACATCCTGGAGTGGTGAAGATGTACTATGACCTCCGATGTCAGTATTGGTGGCCAAGGATGAAGAAAGCAGTGGAAGAGTTTGTATACCGATTCCTCACTTGTCAGCAAGTGAAGACCGAGCATCAGGTAATAGTAGGCTTAACTCAGCCACTTGAGGTACTAGAGTGGAAGTGGGATGGTATATCCATCGACTTTGTGATGGGGATACCACATATGTCCAGGGGCCACAATTCCATCTGGGTGATCATTGACTGACTCACCAAGTCGGCTCACTTTCTATCCATCTAAGAGTAGGAATCAGTAGAGATCTTGGGATGTATCTACGTACAGGAGATTGTACGACTTCATGGGGTTCCATCGACGATTGTATTAGATCACGATGCTCGTTGTACATTCTGCTTATGGAAGGGATTGTAGGAGGCGTTCAGGACTCAACTATGCTTGAGTACCACCTTCCACCCTCATACAGATGGTTAGACAGAGAGAACCATAAAAACACCCAAGGAAATGATTTGTGCTTGTGTCCTAAATTTTGGCCGTAGTTGGGAGGACCACCTGCCACTAGTGGAGTTCATATATAACAACAGTTATCACTCCACCATCAGCATGGCTTCATTTGAGGCCATGTATGCATGACCCTATAGATCACCCCTTTACTAGACAGACCCAGGGGAGTCAGTACTGATGGGTCTAGAGTTGGTATAAGCTACCACGAAGAAGGTGCAGATCATCTAGGAGAGGATGAAGACTTCATAGAGCCGGCATAAGTCTTATGTATACAGGAGATGGAGGCCCTTAGAGTTTGAGGTGGGAGACCATGTTTTCCTATGGGTCTCACCCCGACGAGGATTATGTAGGTTTGTCCAGGGCAGTAAGCTATCTCTAAGATTCATCAGACCCTTCCAGATTCTCAGTAGAGTAGACGAGGTGGCCTACCATCTAGATCTTTCCCCATAGATGCACTAGGTACATAATTTTTTCCACGTGTCACAGTTGAGGAGGTACGTGCATGACCTATTGCACGTTATCGACTGGGAAGAGTTGGACATCGACGATGGAGTAATGTTTACAGAGTTCCTAATGGAGATAGAAGATTTATAGGAGTGGGTCCTTCGTGGGCGGTCGATTTCTCTAGTGCGAGTTTTTTGGCAGCATGAGAATCTCTAGGAGAGCACATGGGAGCGGGAGGCTTAGATGTGTGCTTAGTACCCCCATTTGTTTCCCTAGTTTTGTTGTAGATTTAAGGGATGAAAATCCCTAAGGTGGGGAGAATTTAAAGACCCAAAAATTACATTTAATTTTTTTTAAAATTATTTGGGATTATTACGAGTCTGCAAAAATTGACGATGCATGATTCCGAGGCCCGGTGTGCCCGAAACAAATTTTGAACTTTTTTTAAGATACATTTAGTAAACATACAAGTGAAATTTTCTATCTTTTTAACTGGTGCTCAGATTAAAAATATGAGGTCATTGTTGAATCCACAGTTCCAAGATTCATTTAAGAGAAGCTTCACTTCGATCGTAGTAGGTTGGGAGAAAAAGATAAATTTTGGACTTTACAAAAAATAATAAAATTACTTAACAAAGTTATTTTATTTCTTTTATATAACAGTTGAACAGAGATGGCGGGAATGATGACTTGTCAAGCCATTTAATGGCTTTACCCTTTATCTTTGTAACCTCAATGTTGCAACATTAAATGTGGTTCATAAATGAACCACATTAATGTCATGCGACACAGTCAAATCTCATGTCTATTTAATGGAAGCTTGGGTGTGGATTTTTGACACGACTGTGAGGAACAACTAGAAAAGTACCGCGACACCTTCCAATAACAGAGAATAGAGGATTTGATGACGCCTATTGTGGAATTGCTCCGGAGGTTGACAGATGACGAATGTCAATGCTTTCAAACCTTGTCCTTAGTCCGCAATACCCTTGAATGTGGAATCATATCCATCCATAGTGGTCACCAATGATATTCGAGGTAGGGGTTTATTTATTAAATATTATATTTGATGAATTAAAATTTATCCTTCTTTTCATGATGTTAACACAGAGGGCGTGGGCCAATCAAACAAGGCCCAGACCCTTCGCCGCTTCGTTTCTTGATGCGTTCTTCATGGGACGATTTTTCAGCTTGACAGAAAGTGGAAACCTGGAGGCAAAAAATGACGGAAGAATCCTGGGAGGTCCATAGGCGCATCTGGAAGGAAGAACAGACCACCAGAGATCACCTGGTGGCCCGCAGAAGATCCACCTGCATGGCACTGGTGACCGGTACCGACGACGGAGGTAGTAGCCGGCGTTCGCCGGCTGAGGAGGAGGGAGGCACCGCTCGACACCGTGGAGGAGGGCGGCACCACAGAGGAGGGCGGCGCTGCTCGACACCGTGGAGGAGGGAGACACCACTCAGTGCCGCAGAGGACGGCGTCGCTGCTCAATGCTGCGACAGTCAGACATGCAGTCGAAAATAGCCAGCCGCAGAGGCGGGAGGCGGCCCGCCATCACGCACCGTGATGAAGTCAATGACTCGAATCCATGATGAAGGAATGGGACTCACTCCATGTGGGTCCCACATGTGATGAGGTGGTGCCACCTAGAGTTGCTTTTTAAAGAGCTGGACGACTCTTTAAGCCATTTGGGAGGCAGACCATGTGACCCCCGCGTGGGTCGCGCCAGCCGACGGGCTGAACCGCCGCGGCCCAGCCCAACCAGGGTGGGCCACATCAGTTCGTGGCCCAGTGGGCCGATCCCGCTGTGACCCAGCCCAATCGGGCCAGGTCGGGCCGGGTCGGCCCGATCGGGTCAAACCGGAACCGAACCCCTCTTGGGTCCATATACACTTAAAAGGCCGTATCTTGCGAACCAGACATCCGTTTGACAAACCTTCTATGGTTCTGGGATCCTTTGGGTGAGGTGGTCATTTTTGAGATACTCCATGAGAGTTTTAGAGAAAGTTGGAGTAAAACCGGGTTGGATCGACCCCGAATCCAACCAGACCCTTGGAACTAAAATGCCAATAACTTATAGACCGAGTGTCCAGTTGATGAGTCATCTGTTGTGTTGGAACCCTTATGACATGATAGATCATTGGGTAACTTCTATGTGAGACTTTGTGTCGGTTGAAATATGACCGATGGCTTGAGGAGCGGTTTCTCTTAGAAACAAGCGTACTATGAGCATGAATCATGTGTCTGGCTGAGATGTGAATAATTAAGAGTGATTCTGTGTGAATCAGCACTGAGCAATTCTGTGTGAATCAGCACCCGACGATTCTGTGTGAATCAGCACCCATCGATTCTGTGTGAATCAGCACCCAGTGATTCTGTGTGAATCAGCACCGAGTGATTTTTTGTAAATCAGCACCCAATGATTCTATGTGAATCAGCACCAAGCGATTCTGTGTGAATCAGTACCCAGCGATTCTATGTGAATCAGCACCCAACAATTCTATGTGAATCAACACCTAGTGATTCTGTGTGAATCGACACCTAGCGATTCTTTGTGAATCCGCACTGAGTGATTCTGTGTTAATCAGCACCCAGTGATTCTATGTGAATCAAAACCTATTGATCCTGTGTGGGTCTTGCAGGGGTTAGTACCTATCGATCCTGTGTGGGTCAGTAACAATGCCTCTTGATAGAGTAAAATGATCTAGCCTTACTACTAATCATCTGTACTACTGCACTCAGTTATACCTGGTTTGAGCTGTGTCTATTGATTTGTGCTTTGTGATTGAGATCATGCTTGTGGTTTTCCTTTGTGGAAAATCTGAGAGACCTTTAGGGGTCTCAGGGTCCCTATTGGGTATTGTTATACTCACCCCTACACAGGCTTCACCCGCACCTTGTTGTGTCTTGTGCAGACGACGGGCAACCTTGTCTGAGACTCGGGGAGCTAGGACCTGACGGTGGACAGTGGTGACAGTTGACATGGAGATCCATGGAGACGATCTATACCTACCCTTCAAGTAGGATCCCTGGTGGATGATCTTAGGAGTTGTTTTCTATTTTTAGTTGTATTGTTTCTTTCAGTTGGGCTTGTATTCCGGACCCTTTAATTTTAGTACACACTTTTACTACTGTAGTTTTACTTCATGGTTACATCTTGTTGTGTTCTTGAACTGTGTGTTTGTACAGGTTTAAAGGAAACGCCTTCCCGTTTTAGGGATACGCCTTTCCGGTGCTAGTCTCCAACCCCTGGCCTATGGAAGGTGGACTTGGGGTAGTCACGGCATGGGCCCCGGGGGATGGGTCATGATAAAAAACAAGGTTGATGGGTCTGAAAAAATAGTAATAAATAAATATAGACTAGTTGCACAAGGTTATAATCAAGAAGAAGGTATTGATTATGAAGAAATTTTTTCATATGCAGTAAGACTTGAATCCATTAGCATACTTCTTTCGTATGCACCGCATCTAGATTTCAAACTATATTAAATGGATGTCAAAAGTTTATTCTTAAATAGACTTATAATTGAGGATGTTTTTTTCGAACAACCCCCTTGATTTCAAAATCCACATTTTCCAAATCATGTTTTTAAATTAATAAAAGCTTTAAAATAAGCTCTTAGAGCTTGGTATGATAGTCTTACCTATTTTCTTATTTCAAAAAGTTTTTTGAATGGTATATCTAATCTAACTATTTTTATTAAATGAATTTCAAAAGATGTTTTAATAGTATAAATATATGTAGATGATATTTTTTTATATCTACTAAAGATTCCATATGTACTGATTTTTCAAAATAAATGCAAAATAAATTTGAAATGAGTTTAATGGGTGAACTGAAATTATTTCTTGGAATTAATATTCTTCAAAATAAAGAAGGAATTATCTTAAATCAAAGTAAATATACTAAAGATATTTTAAAACGTATTGGTCTTGATAGTACCAAAAATAGTGATACTCCTATGAGTACCACATGAATCTTGATAAAGCTGAGAAATCAGTAGATCAAACTAGTTACAAAGGTATGATTGGGAGTCTTTTGTACTTAAATACTAGTCAGCCTGATATTATATTTAGTGTGTGTATGCATGCTCACTTTCAAGAAAATCCAAAAGAGTCATATTTATTATCTATCAAAATAATTCTTAAATACCTAAAATATACAAACATTTTAGGATTGTTATACCCAAGAGTACATTATTTTGATTTAGTAAGATATTTAGATGATGATTTTGGTGCCTGTAAGTTAGATAGAAAAAGTATATCAAGAATATGTCATCTTTTAGGAAAATATCTAGAATAAAACACATTGATGCACATCAATTTTTGAGATATCATTATCAAAAGGGTGATATAACTTTAAAATTTATTAGAATTGAACATCAGCTAGATGATATCTTTAAAAAGACTTTGAATTATGAGAGATTAAACTACATCAAACATGAATTAGGAATGATAAACTTTGTTTGATAATTCACCATTGATATGTCACTATTGATGAGTCACCGTTGATGAGTCACTATTGATAATTCACCATTGATAAGTCACTATTGATGAGTCACCATTGATGAGTCACCATTGATAAGTCACCATTGATGAGTCACTATTGATGAGTCACCATTGACAAGTCACCATTGATGAGTCACCATTGACGAGTCACAACTGAATGATCCACCATTCCTTTTTATGTTACCATTGTTTTATTACCGTTAAATTTCTCGATTAAATTTTTCTTTCTGATTAATTTTTTTTTCATTTATTTAGAATTCCTAAATGATATAAATATCGGGATACATCTAAACCGATTCCCCCCACCTTAAACCCTTACTCACGTGAAACTCCTTGCCTTTCTCTCGAACCGATCAACTTCTCCCTTGTTTCACTGAAGCTTTCAGCCAATCAAAATGGATCGAGTGAAGTGTGTAGCTGAATCGAGTCTAGATGAGATGAGAAAATCAAAGAATCAAAAGGTATCCTCAAGAATCTTGGATGTTGTCTCTTGAAACCCGCATCTAGAAAAATGGGTTTTTGAAGCCAAAAAAGAAATCGATTCTCTATGGCTCCCTACCATCAATACACTGGTACTGAAAGTTATAGAAAAGAAAAAGTGGATAAACTAGTTCACCTCAAATAATTGAATTTACTATCCAAGGTTAGTATATAAATTTTATCAGAATATGGTTTTTTTTTGGAAAAAAAGTGGATAAAATAAGAATAAACATTGATAGAGAGGATATTTCCTTCTCCTCAAGGGAATGGGAAAAATGTTTAAAAGTTCCTCATAAAAGAGTATATGTGGATTTTCAAGGTAGTATACCTAATGATAAATTAGAAGAGGCCCTCCTATAATTGACTGGAGATCGAACCGAGAGGATACCAAAATATACAGAACTTGATGGTGAGTGCAAGCTACTATTTAAGTTTTTTCAACATGTATTATGCTCAAGGAAAGAATATTTTAATACAATGAGATTCTAGGATGTGTATTTTTTGTATATGATGAAGAAAGGGAAAATAATTAACCTGTATAGATTTTTGATGGTTCATATGCATGAGATATGCAAAAAGAGCTCAAGTTCAAACTCTCTAATATATACCAAAAATATTTCAGCCATATTAGATGAAAAGGGATATGTTAAAGTTGGATAATAAGATAAAGAAAAAATTGGTGGTTTTTGTTTATCGAAAACAATTTTTAAGAGAGTAAAAGCAAGTTGGAACCGCTGAAAGGAATGTTGGGTAATAGATAATGAAAAAGTATATGATGAGTTCAATCCAATTGATCATCCTGTAAGACCTAAGAACTTGAGGGATCCTAGTCTAGATTCAGATGAAGTAGCTGAGTACTTTGATGATGATATTGAAAGGGATAAACCTACAGTGGAAGAAGAATAATCCTTATCAGTAGAAGAAGGAAGTGATCCAGAGATTCCCAAATCTCCTGCTAAAATTACTATTAATCCTATCATTTCATCAGTTAGTTTACCTACCATGGAGTCTCTATTAGCTAAAAATGATGATGATGAAGATGAAGATACTATAGTTTTAGGATAAGCTCGGTTTAAATTATCATCCTCTAGAACCTCATATGAACAAAGTGGAAATGGAAATGGAAACAATGATAATGCTTTTAAGGAAGTAAATGATGAGTTTGTGGATCTTGAGAGATCAAGTAAAATCTCAAGCAAAGATGATCAGGATAAAGATGATGAGGATAAATATGAGGATCCTAATGATGGAAATAATGGTGATGGATTTGATCATGGAGACGATCAAGATAATGATAGTAGGTCTGATTCTGACAGAGATGAGTTCAGGGATGCTCCTGCATTTCTTAACAAAGAAAAAGTGGAAGTCAAAACTCCTTCTCCAATGATATCAAGTCCCAAAAGAGAATAAATTCAACCATAAGTTACTCGAATATTTGATTTTAAATTTCTCCATAAAAATAAATACCTACTATAAGTGAGGGGGAGATGACTACCATTGCAGTTAGTCAGTTAGTTCCAATGGATCAGTCCAACAGACAGTACCTGTGCCCTCAAAAACTAAATTTTTTCAAAGTTCTCATATGCCTATAGATTCACCAATACTACCTTATGTTGGACCATCGGTCAGTTCTTTTTAATAATGGGAGAAGTATATAGTATTTGTTAGACTTAGACCTGCCTATAGTGAATCAGATTATGAGAATGTTTTTTTAATAAGAGAAGGATCATTAGTGGATCAGGTAGATTAATCTAGGGAGTTACATATTTCTAATCTAATGGATATAGATAGAGTAGCTGAGGTTGAAGTACCTCTAGAGAAACAAGTTACTCCTCCTACTCAACCTGTTCTTGCTCCAAATATAGTGACCCAAGATGATTTGATTTATTTTCAAAGAAATGTGAGTTAATATTTTGAACACTTGAGAGGGAAATTAGTTTCATATTTTACAAGTGTCTTAAGATATCAACAATCTCCAATAGCCAAACTCAATGAAGAAAGCACTGGATATTTGGTTGAGATAGTAATCTCTCATATCCAAACTCAACTAAGATTTCATATTTAGGAAATGGAAGTTTCAAATAAGACCTTGGAAAAAGAAGTTAAAAGTTTGAGAACTACAGTAGAGGGTCTGTCAACTACTATTTTAGAGTTTATGACTTTTATGTCTTAGAAGTTAGATAGTATGACTGTAGTTGCATCTACATAAAATGCACCTCCTCCAACTCTAATGCAAATTGATACAACTCTTCTTCAATAATATATCATAAAAGAGCTCAAAAATGCTCTAGGTGATGTAACTACTCATGAGGATCAGATTCAAAAAATACATCATCATGGAGAACATGTCTATGAGATGATAAAAGTATATGTACATGACCTCAGTAATGATAAGTAAGTTATCAAGAAATACATCAAGTATTATTTTTCCTAGATCTATACCAAGCATGAAATGTTATAAAATTTAAAAATTCTTACAGAGAATTTGAGACTTCCTCTAGTGATAAGGGTTTTAAAAGAACAAGTCAGTTAATTAAAAGTTATCACTCCAAATATGAATAGGTTTATGAATGAGAAATGAGATTTATTTAATGATATGGGAAGAGGAGGTAATATAATCATGGACTTTATCAATATGATGAAACCATTCCTAAATGTGAACAGTAAATCTATTATATCTAGAGAAGCTATTCCTATGACTATAATTCTATCATCAACTTCAACAGAGCCAATTCATTTTAGGCCAGCAGTGATCAATCCATCAGATTCTCTTATTCCTTCACCATTCCAACCTATGTATTTGTATCTAGTAGATGCTATCAGGCACCTTAAATATATTTTGGAGATAGATAAACTTCCTCTTTCCACCACTCTACCTTTGATTACAACCTATGCTCCAAACTTCACCTCTATAGTCTCATCCTAGGACCAAGACAAAGACAAAGAAACGACCAAAGGGAAATACAAGGTTGATAACCCAACACCATCTAACCAATGAATATGTTTAGATAAAGTTTTTTGATAGGGTTAATGTCTTTATCTTTTTATACTTGTGTTATTGTATTGTATAAATTCTTTTTTGGCACCTAATTAAATGAACTTTCCTTGTGTTCTTATAATTTCTATGTTTACTTTACTCTTGTTTTTATACTTTTTGATAATCTCAAAGGGGGAGATTATAATGGGCATTCAGTTTTGTAATGATAAGTAGATTGTTTTTAATCTCAATTACATCTCTAATCATTTATGGTTTCTCATTTAGTACATATATTATAAAATTCCATGTTTTGTGATCATCAAAAGGGGGAAAATGTTGGAAACTCCTTATGTGGAGTATGCTTGACACTCTCTTATTTTAATGATCACAAACCATGATTATTTTAGTACTAATGTTTTATATGTTGTTTGATAGATATTTATATGATAAGATAGTTTGTGTGATAATTATGCTATGTCTTATGGTGAGTCACCATTAGCCGAGAGTCACCATTACCACTAACAGTGAGCTATCACCAAACTTGAGTCACCGTTACCGACATGTGAGATACTTCCAAACTTGAGTCACCATTACTGCCAGAAGAGATACCGATAGAAGAGTTACCACCAGAGTAGCTACCGCCAGAGCAGCTACAACTAGAGCAGCTATCGCTAGAGAAGTTACTGCCAGAGAAGTTACCGCTAGAGGTGAGTTACCACCAGATGCTGAGTCACCACCAACATCTTGTTACCATTACTGTTCGAGGATCTCGGCGTGAATGGATCAACGACTACTTTTTTATAAAGATATTTTTGACTGAGTCTTCAGGACTTTCTCAAAGGCCAATAAAAGTATTGTAGATCTGATGTGCCTATTTAAATGTGAAGGATATCTCTCTCTTAAAACCTAATGCAACCCAACTCAACCCAACCAATCTGAATTATACACTACAACATCGTTTACTAAAAATCCTATAGAAGTGAACAACCGAATATGAGAACTTTTTGATTTACATTCTATGAATATCCAACAACACAGAAGAACAAAATACCTTATCGAGATCAACTGAGATGCTGCAAGAGATCAAATAGGAACATACCTGTATATTTTTTTTGTGATCCTCTATCTGCTACAAACTTATAGAACAAAGGTCAAACTCGACACCAATGCTGATATGAGGACTATGAACACTTATAACACATAATATTGGGATTTTCTATCTTCTTATTATTCTGTCTATTTTATATTGATTAGTGTGTTGTTATCCTGTTATCCTACACATATTTTCTCCTACACCTACCTATAGAATATTTTTTATTCCCTTCTCTTTACATTTTTTCCACTGTGTATATGGAAGAGGTCCCTGTGTGATCTGTATATTTCTTTCTTCCCACAAATAATTGCGGAAGAGGCTTTTTAGCATAGACAACTTGTTTTTGTTGACTGTTTACCTAATCTAGGTTGTAGATTCATTTGATTATAATTATAATCTACTTAACACCAGGTGATTGCTAAGTGGAGGGGATTAAGTCTCATCTTGAGACCAAACCTCTAGTTTATTCCACTGTGTCTTTATATTTTGTTTTACTACTATATCCTAGATTATTGTTATATCTATAAACAATTCTATTACTTTGATAATTAATATTAACTAGTGTTGATACTTGTTTTTGTCTAAGTAAATTGATTTCAAAAGTTATGGTATTTCTAAACAATATTTTAACTGAGACTTAATTATTCTTTAAGAAATCTTTTAAAAGGATAAATCTTATATCGATATGCTATTTTGGTTAATTGACCAATTTATTTTTATTAAGGGGATTTTACTTTAACCTAATATCGAACAAAAGTTTTTATTGGGAACTCAATTCACCCCGCTTGAGTTACTTACTCTGACAAACAATATATATATGTTTATATATATATATATGTTTATATTTTAAACAATTTAAACAATTAATATATTATATATATAATTTTATATATTAATAAACATATATTAATAAATATATATATGTTTATATTTAATATTTTATGATTATATATATATATGTTTATATTATATATATATATATTTTATATTATATATATATGATTATATGATATATATGTGTGTGTGTTTTTATATATCTATATATCTATATTCTATATTATATATATATTTATATATGGTTATATTTTAAACTATTTATAAAATTAATATTATATATATATATATATATATGTATATAATTTTATATATTAATATATGAGTGTGTGTGTGTTTATATTTTATATTTTATGTGTGTATATATATAAGTTTATATTATATATATATATGTTTATATTTTACATATGAATTTATATTTTATATTATATATCTATATGTTTATATTTTACTATATATATATGTGTTTATATTTTATATTATATATATATGTTTATATTTCATATATACTATATGTTTATATTTTATATATATCATATGTTTATATTTTATATATACTATATGTTTATATTAATATATATATGTTTATATATATATATTTATATATATATGTGTGTGTGTATAAATATATATGTGTATGTACACATATATATAATTATATATATATATATAATTAGCCATGTTTTAAAACACTGGTAAAAATGCCACTAAAATAGCCATAATTTGTTAAAAATGTGACTAAATTTAAAATATATACGTGTTTATATATATAAATATATGTACATAAATATTTATATATTTATATATATGTGTGTATTTGTGTATTTATATATATGTTTATGTGTTTATATTTATATATATGTTTAAATATATATTTACATCGATGTGGGAAGATAAGCTATATAAATATATATATTTTTAGCAACATTTTGTGAAAAGTGTTGCTAAATTAGCGATGTTTCGTGAAAAGCATTGCTAAATTAGTGATTTTTTCTGAAAAGTGTCCCTAAATTAGCAACATTTTCTGAAAAGCATCATTAAATTAACAACATTTTCATAAAAACATCACTAAATTTAAAAATTAGCGACATTTTTAAAAAACGTTGCTAAATTACAATTTTTTTGTAGTGTCAGTAGGATCATACCCTATGAATCCCATTTATCCGAGCTTTCGAGAGAGATAGAATCACTGGGCTTTGACCTTGACCAAGACCAATAAAATATTCAAAAACTAATGTACGAGTGAACTATTTATGTGAGAAGTTCAATCTCATCGAGATCATGACCCAAACCATGTTTGCTTAACTACCCCAAAAAATCTCACCCTCACACACCTTACCCTTAGGTCATACGCTGGTGTAATAAGGGGTTATGTATCTAGACCCTAAAAGTATGAATTTATATATTTCTAGTTTTTAATAAAATAATTATTATATTTATCCCCTTTTAATATTATTTTTAAATGATTAAATAAAGAGTTTGATAAAAAATAGATTTTGATACGATGAAACACAAATTATATTTTTGGGTAATTTATTATTTCAATCAAGAAACTCTTTTTGCTGAATTAAATATTTTTTTAAATAAATGACATTTAAAAAAAATATTATTATTAAATAATATTTATTAAATATAAATTATAATATAATTTTATGAAGTTAAATTTACTTTTTATAAGGGTTAGAAAACTGTTATTATAAAAAAATAGTATTTTTTAATAGATGTGGAGTGTAAATTCTTATATTTAGATAATTATTTTTATAAAAAAAATATTATTTTTTAAATCAGAACATTGAAATTATTCAATGTTGATTTTTCATAATTTTCAGAGATAGTTGATTTTTTGGGTACAAATTAAATACTGTATAATTATACAGTATGTATTATGACATCATAATGACCCAAAAGTGATGCAATATATACCATAAAAGGTATAAAAAACTAAATATATATTTAACCTTTAAAATATTTTTTTATGTTATTCAATTAATTTTATAAAGCCTTAATTAATCCTTCAAAACATATATTATATTTTAAAGTTTTAAAACCAATTATTTATAAACATGACTCACTTCCACATCACCAAGGACATTATTTTAATATGTTTGGTTCTTGGACTTATAAAATAATTAAATCCACTCTAATTTTGTAGAAACCATGGGAAAAACTATTTTATGGTTTGTGGTTTGGATTAATTTATGATATAGAGTCCAAAACCTAAGTTTAGAAATTAATAAGGAATCCTCCTCTCTTTTGCTATATATACTCACCCAACCTCCCATTCCTCTTTACCCAAAACTCTTGAATCATAAAGTTACTCTTCCATACCCTCTATATATACCTCCCAAGGTTCCCCAATCTCTTAATAAGATCCTCCAAAGTTTTTAGAATCTCTATCTCAAGGTAAGGGATACTCTCCTCCTCTTTATTCAAGCACCTTCTTTATGTCATGCATTTTTATTTCCAATTGTTTAAGTTAGGATATATTTTTTACACATCCATATTACTTTAATTGTGTTTTAAAAATGATTAAAGAACCCTTTAACCCTCATTCAACCCTTTCATTAATCTTTATGTACACCCGTTATTTTGCTGAAATTATCCTACGATTTTCCATGCCAAACATTTGTGTAGTGAATACCCTTCTCCATTTACACTCAAGGGTGTCCAAATAGTCGTACCTATCCTTTATTTATTTAATAATTCCATACATGTTACCCACACTCTTTAATTATGGGGTTAAAAGTGATGAAATTCATCCTTATGTTGTATGATCTATGTGGCACACTTATACATGTATATGATATAAAAGTGATAGATGGGCCTGAAATTATATAGCCCTCTAATGTATTGGGTAATGTTTTTTCTCATGTGAATAGGAGGTTATCCTAATAACACTATGTTATATTATTTTAGAAGTTATCCTTGACTTATATTTATGATTTCATGTTTTATGTCATTTCCACATTCCTATATTTCCTTTATGCTATCATGTTATATCATGCCTCATTGTTCAAGACTATGATTCTCACCCCTATTATGTTACCATGATATGCCTCTTAGATCACTTGTACTATCTCACCTTATGTTATGATTTTTTTATTCCCATATTGGGATTTATAGATTACCCCTTCTTCTTGTACATCCCCAAGTTATCCCGTGAAATTTTAGAAGATCCATGGAATATAAGCACATGTTATGGAGTTTTTAAATAATATTATTGTATTTTTTTCAAGTTTTTATGATATGAACCTAATAACCCAAATAAACTAGGCATCAAGATCTTTCGTGGTTGCATTAAGCATATTATTATGTAATAGATCATGAATTAATGTGTATTAAAACATGGGTTTTCATAGCTAGTATTAGAGACATGTCAAATTATTTTTGGGATTAGGATTAGAAAATTATTGTTAAGGCCTTAGGTATAAGAATAAATATATAAAAACATCCATACATATTTATAAATTATAGAGTAAGTGGTTTCTAGAAAAACAAATCCTTATTTGGATACTACAAGTGGAAGTGGCTCTTATACCAAGGGTTAATAACCCCTAAAAGGGTAAATTGATCTAGAATGAGTCATCACCTGGTACTTGACAACAGACCTTACTACACACCTAGTTTGAGACTCCCTGGGGATATTCTTTGGTAAACTCAAAAGATCCGTAGGAATCATTATTAAAGGGTAAAATTCCCATAATATTTTATGTTAGGAAATAGATCATGGATAACTTAGATTTAATCCTATAAATTTATAGGTTAATGAATATATGTCATTTATGAGTAATCCTTTAAATTTTCATAGTTTCCCTTTTATATGTTTAATAGTTTGAAGATTATCATCCCTAAGTCTATCTTGGATGAAATAAAATATTAGAACCATAATAAAATAGTGAAAGTTAGGATTATAATCTACTCGTGAACTTCAAATGTACTATGTGAAAATGGATCTACATATTCCTTCATATCATGAAATATTATTAGAACTATTCAAACACCATAATAAAACATGGAAGTAGAGATATAGATGAAAATGACAATGGGGTAATTATTTCATCCCAATCATATAACTCACCCCCATCAAAATTTGGGGCCTGAACTTCCCAGAAAACCTTATGATAATACATTTATCAAAATTTGATGCAATTAGAGGCATGGATTGGATTTACTTACATAGATCCAACATAAATTATTTAGTGAAGGAAATCACCCTATGTATCACGAATCATCCTCTAATTCTATATAAGTGAAAGAAGGAGGATGAATATCCTTTGGTATCATCATCTCAATAATATTTATTATTTCACTATAAGTAAAAGTATCTTACTTAAATGTTTGTGACTAAGTAAAAGATCATCCTTGAAGAAATTCCCATTATAATGGAATTCTCCCATGTGTTTCCTGAATAATTTCCTGGTCTTCCTTCTAGCCATGAGGTTGAGTTCTCAATAGAGATCATACCTGAAGCTTTTCCAATATCAAATAATACATATAGAATGGTTATTGTTGAACTTGAGGAGCTAAAGAAATAATCATAGGAGAATCTGTATAAAGGTTTTATATGCCTAAGTGCTTCACTGTGGGGTAAAACAATCCTCTTCATTAAGAAGAATTATGGGTCAATGCGCCTCTTCATTTATTATCGTGACCTCAATAAGATCACGATAAATAACAAGTATCCTATAACATGGATTTATGATTTGTTTTATCATCTACATGGAGGCCAATACTTCTCTAAGGTGGATCTTCATTCGAGATATTATCAAGTAAAGGTGAAGAAGGAAGATGTTCCCAATACTAATTTTTGTACAAGGCATGGTCACTAAAAGTTCATAGTGATTCCATTTGGAATAAATCATTCTCTAGAAATCTTTATGGAATTGATGAATAGAGTCATTAGGTATTACCTCAAAAAAATTATAGTGGTCTTTATAAATGATATTATTATCTACTCCAAAATCAATGAAGAACATGAGGATCATTTGAATTATGTACTGAAGACTTTGCAAAAGGAAAAGTTATTTTAAAAGTAAAGTAAATGAATGTTTTGGATGTAGAAAGTAACTTTATAGGGACACATCATCACCAAAAAAGGGATATATATGGATCCTTCAAAAATTGAGGCAATTAAAGGATGTTCAAGACTAACATATATGACATAAATTTATAGTTTCCTTGGATTAGTAGGGTACTATTGTCAATTTTTGAGAAAATTATTATGATTTTTGAGCCCACTAACCAAGCTAAATGGTAAGGGTGTCAAGTTTTTTTGGACTTATGAATGTGAAGAGAGATTTAAAGAGTTGAAGAAGAGGCTAATCATTACACTTGTGCTCACATTACCCTCCAACGGTGAAGGATTTGTGATATATAGTGATTCATCTAAAAATAGATTGGGATGTTTCCTATGTAATATTATAAATTGATAGCCTATGACTCCCTCTAATTAAATATCCATGAGTAAAACTACCCAATGCATGATATATATTTGGTAGTAGTGATCTTCTCTTTTAATATTTGATGAAATTATCTCTATAAATAAAATTGTGACATATATACAGATCATAAAAACCTCAAGTATATATTCACACAAAAGGATATTAATATTCGCAAATGAATGTGGTTAGATATGATCAAGGATTATGATTGTTCAATCCATTACTATCCTAGTAAGGAAAATAAAGTGGCAAATGCTCTTAGTATAAAGGATCCCGCAACCCTATCCATGATGAGGATTTAAAGGGATCCAATCTTCTTAGACATGAAAAATATGGATATATGAATAATAAAAGGATCTTTATCCTATCTTACTAAAATAACCACTCAACCATCTATTCTTGATAGAATAAAGGAGTCCCATAAAGATGATGAGTTTCTATAGAAGAAGGTAGTGAATATTTTAGAGTTTATCTTTACTGAAGATAGAGTTATAAGGTTCAAAACCTGAATATGGGTCCCACAAAAACCATAACTAAAGAGGGAAATTTTAGATAATGTGTATATCTTATACTTCACTATTCATCTAGGAATCACTAAGATTTATAAACATTTGAAGAAAAATTTTTGGTGGGAAAACATGAAGAGGGATATTATAGAATTTGTATCTCGATGCTTGATATTTCATCAAGTCAAGGATGAATGAATGAAGTCTACAGTTATGATGCAACCATTTCCCATACTAACATGAAAATGGGAAAACATAACCATGGATTTAATCATAGGACTCACTAGGACCCCTAAAGGCAATAATTCCATCTGGGTGGTAGTTGAGTGCCTTACCAATTCAGCATATTTCATTGTTATCAAGGAAGATTTCTCTATTGACCAAAATGACATGATATACATAAAAGAAGTTTTATTACTTCATGGATTTCCACTATCTATTGTATCTGATTGAGATATGAGGTTTACCTCAAGGTTCTAGAGAAGCCTTCAACAAGTGTTAGATGCAGGACTAAGCTTCTACGCTACTTATCACCCTTAGAGAGATGGTCAGTATAAAAGGGCCATTAAAACTCTAGAAGATACGATGATATCATGTTTAATGGATTTACAAGGATTTTGGGATCAACACTTTCCCCTAGTGGAGTTCTCATATAATAATACTTTCTATTCTAGCATTCAAATGGAACATTATGAGGCTATATATGGGAAGAGGTTCTAGACTCCAACATAATGGGATGAAGTTGAAGAGTGGAAGCTGGTGGGACCTGATCTTATCTAAGAGATGATAGATAAGGTTTAAACCATTCAACATCATCTGAAATCCACAAAAAGTCAATATAAAATCTCTATAGACAATCATCAACAGGACCTGAATTTTGAGGTCAAAGATAAAGTATTCCTTCTTATATTTTGTGGAATAAATTCAAGAGGTTTGAGAAGAATGGAAAGATTATTCCTAGATACATCGACACCATTGAGATACTTGATTACATCAGAGCTATGTCCTATCAACCAATGCTCCCACCTAATCTATCTTAAGTACATGATGTGTTCCTTGTATACCTCTTAACAAAGTATATACCAAACCCCTCACACGTACTGAATCCATAGGTGGTAATATTAGAGAATGATCTTTTATATGAGGTGAAGTTGATGAAGATCTTAGGTCATATAGAAAAATTTCTAAAAAATAAGACAACTCACCTAGTCAAATTGCTATGATTGAACCATAAGTCCGAGAAAGAAACATAGTAACTAGAATATGCGATGAAACAAAATTAACCTCATCTATTTTAGTGTATGAAATGAGAATTTAGAGGGAAAAATTTCTAAATGGGGGAATAATTTAATGACTCAAACTTTTATAAATGAAATTCCCTTTTTTAATGAATAAATGCATTATATATTAATATAGTTATAAAAAACACATTCACTACTTTGGTTATTTTGGATTTTTATAAGTTATATCTTGTAAAATTTAAAAGAAAATTAAACATAATAAACATTGATAATATAACCATTGTACAATTACCATTAATATTAGTATATTAAGGTTTATAATAAAGTTTAACTGACATAGATAGAATAAGCGATGACCTCGATTAGCAAGATAATACCCTATGGATCCCATTTATCAGAGCTTTCTAGGGAGATAAAATCACTAGGATTTACCCTTATCTGATCCCAAGATAAGTTTCAACAACTAAATCATTATAGAAACCATTTATGGGAGAAGTTCAAGATCATTGAGATCATGACCCAAACTATATCCACCAAACCACCCTAAGAAAATCTCACCCTCACACATCTTACCCTTAGAGAATACGATGGTGTAATAAGGGGTTATGTATTTAGACCTTAAAAGTATGAATTTTTATATTTCTATTTTTTAATAAAATGATTATTATATTTATCCCTTTTTAATATTAAATATTAAATTATTAAATAATGAGTTTGATAAAAAAATAGATTTTGATACGATTAAACACAAATTGTATTTTTGGGAAATATATTGTTTCAATCATGGAATAATTTTCGATGAATTAAATAATTTTTGAAATAAATGATATTTTAATAAAATATTATTATTAAATAATATTTATTAAATTTAAATTATAATATAATTTTATGTAGTCAAATGGGATTTTTATATGGGTAAGAAAACTATTATTGTCAAAAAACCAGTATTTTTTTTTATAAATGAGGATTTTTTATTTAAAAGTGTAAATTATAATATTTAGAGAATTATTTTGATAAAATAAATAATATTTTTGAAATCAACATGTAAAAATTATCCAATGGATTTTTTTTATAATTTTATGAGACAGTTGAATTTTTGAGTAAAAATTAAATATAGTATAATTATACAGTATGTATTATAACATCATAATTAATGAAAAGTGATGTAATATATTACATAAAAAGTATCAATGACCAAATATATATTTCCTTTTTAAAATATTGTATTTTTGGAAGTTATTTTATTAATTTTATAAATCCTTAATGAATCCCCCAAAACCTATATTATATTTTAAGGTTTTAAAATCAATTCTTTATAAGCATGACTCACTCCCACATCACCATGGGAATTATTTTAATATGTTTGGTTCTTGGACTTATGAAATAATTAAATACAATCTTATTTGTAAGAATATATGGTAAATAACCATGGTATGGTTTGTTTTTTGGATTAATTTATGATATAGAGTCCAAAACCTAAGTTTACAAATTAATAAAGAATCCACCTCTTTTTCCATATAAACCCTACTAACCTCCCATTAATCTTCACTATAAACTATTGGATTGAAAATTTACTATGAAATTACCTCTCTATATCCCTCCCAAGGTTCCCCCAAGATCCTAATAAGCTCCTCCCAATCTTTTAGAAGTGCCCTCTCAAGGTAAGGGATCCTCTCCTTCTTCTCTTTATTTAAGTACCTTATTTATGTCATGCCTTTTGATTTACAATTTTTCAAGTTGGGATATGTTTTTTACAAATCCATAATTATGTAATTATAATTTATAAATGATGAGATACCCCTTTCACTCTAATTCACCCATTCAATAAATCTTTATGTACATCCATTATGCTGCCAAAATTATCCTACGATTTTCCATGCCAAACATTTGCGTAGTGAATAACCATACCCATTTCCACTCAATGATATTCAATTAGTTGTACCAATAATTCATTTATTGTGTAATTACATTTATAAAACCCAATATCCTTAATTATGGGGTTAAAATTGATAAAATACATCCTTATGTTGTATGATCTATGTGGCACACTTATGCATGTACATGATATGAAAGTGAAAGGTGGGCCTGAAAATATATATCCCTATAATGCATTGGGTAATGTTTTTATCTCATGAGATTCCATGTATGGTGTATGGGAGGAAATACTAAGAACACTATGTTATTTTGTATTGGTGGTGAACCTTGACTTATGTTTATGATGTCATGTTTTATGTTGTTTCCACATTCCTATGTTGCCTTTATGTTATCATGTTATATAATGTCTCATTGTTCAAGATTATAATTTTCACCCATCTAACGTTTTATTGATATACCTATTGGATAAAATTTACTACCTTACCTTATGCTATTATTTTTTTATTCACTTACCGGGCTTTATAGCTCACCCCTTTCTTATGTATTCCCCCAGGTTATCCTATGAAATTTTAGAAGATCCCATGTTATGGAGTTTTTAAATAATATTTTTTATTTGTCTTGAAATTTTTTATGATATGTACCTAATCACCCAAATATATTATGCCTCATGATCTTATGTGGTTGTATTAAGTGTATTATTATGTAAAAATCCATGAATCGAACTGTATTAAAATATGGGTTATCATATCTAGAGGTTATGTGGGAACTCTCAGCAGTAGAGCAATGGAAGGGGATCATGACATACACTAGATTATGGGAGGGACTCGAACACCCCTCAGTAGATAGGTATTTGTATTTCTACAAGACATTTAGGCTAAGGTAGGGGATGTGGTGCCCTAAAATAAGAGTGGTAGTACTATCCAAAAGGAGTAGTACAAGGGAGTCAGACTGGAGCCTAGGGTAGAGGGGTGAGTTAGCTGCATGCTATGCAGTCTGCTCCAAATAGTATGGATGTATAACCTTCTATCGTTATAGGTACAATTATTATATCATATACTCTTTCCCATGTATTATTTGATATAGGCTCATCACATTACTTTTTATCTACTTAATTTTCAAATGGTTTGGGTTTATTTGTGAAGATCTTGGATAATGTTATGACAATTGACACCCCAGTGAGAGTTCGATCAAAGGATATCAAATGTTGAAAGGAATGTTCTTTTGAAATTGGTGGCTACCATTTCCTTTGGGTGTTGTTTATGATATAAATGATAGGATTTGATTTAATTCTGGGTATGGATTGGCTAGTTCTATACTAGGATCATATCGATTGTTATCAGAGGAGATTTTCCTTTCTACCTCCAGAAGGGGAAACAACATCCATCAGGGAGAGTGAGATCTTTAGGTTGGTCATACACGACCAATTCAATGAAAATATAATTTTCACACAGTTCAGATAGTATGCCTCATTTTGGATGATTTTGGGATGAAACATGACGATTTTATTCCAGTGGTAAACTATTTTTAGGACATATTTTCTAAGGAATTATTTAGATTACCACCTAAGTGATAGATCGAGTTCACGATTGATTTGGGGTCGGGAGCCGAGCCAGTTTCTATATCGCCTTATAAGATGAAACCAACAAAGATTAATGAGTTTAAAGTCCAGTTGGAATATTTAGAAGTAAAGGGATTCATACAACCTATTACATGACCATGGGGTTCTCCCATGATTTTCACTAAGATGGATAATGAGACTTTACGCTTATATATGGGTTATCAAAGACTGAACTAGATGATGGTCAAGAACTGGTATCTTCTTCAACATGTCGATGATATCTTTGATCAACTAAGAGGCTTTAGGATCTTCTATAATATTTACTTGAGTTTAGGGTACCATCTGTTAAGGGTGAGTCCATCTTACATACCATGGATTGATTTTAAGAGTAGGTATGACGTGTATGAGTTCATGGTGATACTTTTCAGACTGACAAATACACTGGTGGTATTCATGGACTTTATGAAACAAAATATTTCATCCATTTATAGAACAATTTTTGGTAGTTATCATTAATTAAATCTTAGTGTACTCCCAGTTTATAGAAGATCATTCCCAACATCTTGACATCATCCTGAGTACATTGAGAGAGCATTGTATTTACACAAGCTATCTAAATGAAATTTATAAATTTATAGAGTAAACTTATTGGGTCTTGTTATCTTAGAGGCTGGAGTGTCAGTATACCCAGAGAAGGTTACAACCATGGTATATTGGGAGTATCCAAAGAGTTTTTTTTGATATTTATAGCTTTCTAGGTCCAACAAGCTACTATTGGAATTTCATTTAGGACTTATATAGTTTGGTAGTACCATTTTTTAGACTGAAAAAGAAGGGTATGAAGTTTGTTTGGTCATATTCTTGCTAGAGGGAATTCAAAAAGGTGAAGATCTGTCTAACCTAAACACTAGTTTTTACCTTACCTATGCCAGGTAAGGAATATATCGTGTACTGTGATGCATCTAGAGTTAGACTCAGAGTAATTATTATGTTGGAGGATTGAGTGGTTGCATATATCTATAGACATTTGAGACCACATGAGAGGAACTACCATAATCACAATCTAGAGTTATCTATGATTGTACATGCCTTAATATTTTGGAGACACTATCTGATGGGAGAGAGGTTTGTGATATAAACACACCATAAGAGCATCAAGTACTTATTTTCTCAGTAAGACCTAAACCTTCAGTAGAGGAGGTGGGTCGACTATCTATAATCTATTGAATTTTATTTAGATTACACTCTAGGAAAGGGAAAATTTATTGATGATTATTTGAGCCAGAAGACAAAAATAGTGGTAGTACGGGAGTATTGTAATGAGTGATAGACAAAAAAACTCTTTTCAAACATGTATCTTGATATTTAGGAGTCTCAGGGGTGAGTAACTCTGACTTAGACATCTATTATACCCATGATTCTAGATTAGATCAAGAGAGAGCAGTTATCTGATCTAGAGGGATTAACTCTAAGTGATAAATTATATAGAGGGGACCACCATCATGTCGGTGTCTTGGAAACAATGATGTTTTTCTTATTCATGGTCATATATGGGTTCCCATGGGCTTGCAAAAATAGATGATGTGGGAGTTTCATGATTCTAGATGGGTGGTATGTCCATGTATAAAAAATATGTATCAATATCTCCATATACATTATTGGTGGCCAGGTATGAAGAAGGAGATATCAATATTTATAATGAGATTTTTCACCTATTAGTAGGTGAAAGTCATACACTAGAGGCTTGTTGGGCTGTTACAGCCTCAACCCATTCTATAATGGAAGTGAGATGATTTCACTACATATTTTGTGATAGGATTACATAGTACACCTCACAAGAATGATATAGTGTGGTTGATCATGGATTAAATGATTAAGGTAGCCCACTTATTGACTATTAGGGATACCTTCACTATCAATTATCTAGGTAGTATCCATGTGAAAGAAATAGTTTGTCTGCACAGTGTTTTGAGGACTATAATTTTTGATTGATATCCTCATTTCACATCTTGAATATGGAAGGGTCTTCAAAAGGCTCTAGGATCAGAGGTTATTCTATTTATAACCTATCAACCTCAGACCTACGACCAATCTGAATAGACGATTTAGATTCTGGTGGATATTTTGTGAGCCTGTGTTCTGTACTTTGACTGTTCTTGGGAGAAACATCTGGAACTCACATAGTTCACCTATAATAACAACTTCCAAAAATAGATCCAATTTATCCTTTTGAGGATTTTTATGGAAGGTTGTGTTGTTCCCATCTTTGCTGGATAGAGGTAGGAGAGTCACCACTCGTTAGACCTAGTCTTATGCAGGAGATATCTGAGTGGATCTAGTTAATCAGAAAGTGGTTAGTGACCATGAAAATCTAGAATAAATCATACATTGAACATAAGAGATGAAATCTAGAGTTCATGGTTGGTAATTGTATTTTCCTTTGTGTGTATCCAAGGCTAGGGAAATTCTGAATAAGTAAGCAAGGGAAGCTTGCACCCAGGTTTGTCAGGCTATTTGAAATAATGGAAAGGGTCGGTCCAATGGAATACCATTTGTCCCTTCCACAACACTACATTTCCATACACACCATATTTAAAATTTCATAGCCTTAGATATATCATATTGACCCTTCCCATGTGATAGATGTTGATGATGTCTATCTTGACATTGATGCTTTCTTTAAAGAGAATCTGATTCGTACTGTGGACCATAGTGAGAAGAATATTTGAGTGAAGACAATACCTCTGGTATGAGTGTAGTGATATCATGGGAATGCTCGAGAGGATATTGAGAGATGGAATTTGATATGTGAACACAGTGTCTAGAATTGTTTTTCGATACCCCTAGAGATGCTTTGGATCACAACTTAGGGATGAGTTGTTATGTGGAAGGGAGGTTTTAAGATCCCATCTTTTACAGGAATTCCCCTCTTCAATTTTTAGTTAATCTTCCTTCATTTCATTAACTTCTAGTTTAAACCTTGGTAATTGAGTTTGTGAGCTGGTTGGGTTAGTTCTGGGAGGAAGAAATAGAGGAATTGATGTTTGGCCACAAAATTGATTCACACCATGAATTTATAATTCACGACAGTAATTATTTTGGGAAGAACTCATGAAATCCATACATGGAATGAATGGGTCTAGGTACACCCCATGAAACTCATTCATGTCCTAAAGGAAAATGGGAAGTTCGTGAATCCAAAACTCACATCACGAGATATATTCATGATGTGAAATAACCTTTTTTTTCATTTTTAGGCTATGAATTTTTTTATCACTATAAGTGGGAGCTGATCTATTCACAAAATGAATAACCTATTCACATCTTGAATGTACCATGACCAACACCCTTTTAAAACTTACAACATCATGAATTCTGATATCATGAACCCTCATTTTGATTACAACTCTTCTACATATGACAATCGAGTCTTCCTATCTGAATTAGAGGCAAGTTTCCATTGGATCTTGATATTCCAAATCAAGAGTTTGAAGGAATTTCAACCTTTGTTTAATGGAAGGAAAGAGGAATCTGTAAACACCTTGGATGTTAATAAATCTTTATCATCTTATTTTCTTTTGAGGTGGGTGGTATAGAATAACTCCCTTATGTCCATTTGATCCTTGTAGCATATGTAGTGACTATGATCACACCATCACGCCATACACACAAACTATTTAATTGGATATATATATTTTTAATTATTTTTCACATGATTAGACTTCCCATGGATTCCATTAGTCCCATTGGCATTGATACTAGACTTGTGTCCACCTGATAGGCAATCCTACCCTTGAACTTGTGATGAAGTAGCAATTTTGATAATGTGAATTTGGAATAACATATAAATTGGGATAAATGGTAACCTAGAATATTATGTTATTAGTAATTCATCTGGATGTAGGAGAATACACCAGTTGAGAATAAATGGATTATAATTTGGTAATTGGAAGAATTAACTAACTTGGATGATGATAACCTGATTACATGTTGATTTTTGGTTATTTGATGCATACCATCAGTGATTTGTACTGATGTAAGAGAATCCACCAATTTTTTGTTATATTATTTTTTGATTACTCGTATTTGTTTCATTGCTGACATGATTCCCAAGGGCATGATCTATTATCTCTTGAGATGTGTTACTAGTGATTCATCCCAATGTAAGAGAATTCACTACTTGATATGGTTACTTTACCCATGGTACAATATTGTTCCATGAGAAGATGCAAGCGACTCCAGCATGGGACATTCATATGGATCCCAGTGACATGGTTACTTTACCCCTGGTATGGTATTGTTCCATGGGAAGATGTAAGCGACTCCATTATGGGACATTCACATAGAGCCCAATGTGATTGTTCATATTACCCCTTAGTGATGTGCACTGTGGGAAGACATAAGATAATCCAGCATGGGTATATACACATAGAGCCTAGTGGTTACTTGGTTACATAATACATGTAATGGGCAATTAATCTTGATGTAGGAGAATTTTCCAGTGGCATGATTGATTTGTACTAATGTAGAAGGATCCACCACTTGATAGAGAAATCTGACATGGAGGAAAAGCAGGTTTGGCTGACCTAGGGTGTCAAACCCGAGCTTGAGGGTTGGCAGATTTATGAGATGTTTTTTATTAGTTTATAAATTAATAAACCTACTTATCATATTATTTCATGAATTATATATTCAGGATAGATTGTTTATACCCTGTGGGTGTTGGTGTTCTGAGTCTTACTCACACCCTTTTTGGGCTCCATTTGGTACTTGATAAAATTTCATGGATGTGGGTCGGGATAAGGGTAAGAGGCCCTGCATTGATTGATAGCTTACTAGATAGGTTTTATCATGGATATGATACTAACACAGGGTTTAGTACTGGGGGTTTTGGATACTTTTATTGAGACTACTTATTCTTTTACTTGTATGACTTTCATATTTCATTTAGTTACATTCAATATAACATTACATGGTATTTTATTATTATTTGATTATTTTTTATGTCCTTTATTCTTCCTAGATACATGTTTGATTTTTTTATATTATTTTTTCCATTACTGTATCATTGTTCCTAAGGGTATAGTCTCCCCACTATAACCTTTAAACTCTCACTATTAGTCAGCAAACTTTGACATACAGGGAGGTGCTCTTGAGGTCTAACATATAACCTAACTTGGTCACATGAGGGGGCACTTGGTCAGGGGACATTAAATGAGTAAGACCAGGTACCTAATTTTAGGTACCCATTTCCATCCCTAAATGAGTATCTCAAAATAGATTTCTTCATTTAATTAGGATTGTATTTTCTACTTGAAACATATTTTTGAGGTATTTGGTAGTTCATGTTGGAAATATGTACTAAAATTACAACCACATCATGGTGGTTTAAACCACAATGTGGTGAATGTCACCATGTTGTAGTGTTGTGAATTAGTTATTATGTGTTATGAGGTAATGCATATTTTCCCCATATTTTCATATTCCAAGATATCTTGTTCGGTTAATTATCATGTAAGGATAATTTAGATGAATCTTTATGGTGGAATATGAAATTTTTAAAGAAATAATCATTTCATTATTCATGGTTATAGGTTACAAGTGAATTATAACCTTCATCATCACTATTAAACATTTATGAAATGTTTGGATTATTGAGGAATGTCTTTGGAACCTACATAAAGAGGTTATGTAATGTCCATGACTTGAATAATAAGTCTTTATCTGGATCACATCATCCCAACACCTCAAGCGCACCTCTCGATCATTTGAGGATGGTGTAAACACTGGGGGTTGAGTACACATAGGTGGGAGATGGTTTTCTCCCTTAGGAAACAAGAATAAGTAAAAAAGAGGTCTTCCAAAATTCTAGCATGACCCTTGGGGTCGTTGGACACACATTCCCAAAATAAAATTATCTATCATTGGAATTACAATTCATCAAACCACATAGACAATAAATAATATAACAACTATATGGAACATTCATATAGATAAAAATGGTCTCAAAACTCACAAAAAATTCAATAAGGATATGGAATAGACCATATTCCACTATACACATATGAAGTAACCTAAACATTACCTAAGGACCAAAAAGAGGGGGTTCCATGTGTGGAAACCCCATGAGAAATACCATGGATAACCCCCATGTATTTTCTCCACACATGTACCAAAAACTCCAAAAGACTCCACCCATGATCCAAACTCAATGAGGATCACAATCCCATGATTCCCATGACCAAAAGAGCCACAAACATCCCACCACTAATGGGGTACCTAAAATGAAGTAAGTGAATATGTATTTCCACTAAAATGTCCATGCATGGTGTGAAAATACACTTAATCATTAGGGGAACATGAGCCTCAGCCCAGTTGGTGAGGTCTCTTTAAGTGCATCCACGAGACCTAGGTTCAAAACCAGGAAGAGGCATAATTCTGGGTACTACAGCAGTACTGCAGCAGTTACTGTAGCAGTACTGTAGTAGGTACTATAGTAGTACTTTGTGAGTAATGAAGTAGTTATTGCAGCAGGTACTGTTCGGTACTGTAGCAACCAAAACTATTCACCTTGGGCCACCAGTTTGGGCTTGGAGTCCTTAAGGCCTTCAGGACACCCATGCCTTTGGTTCAGTAAGGCTTTTGGGCCACCTTTAAGGTCTTAGGGCCACCTCAAGGCCTTTAGGGCCACCTGATATGAAGATGCCCAAGCAGATTCTATAAGGAACCAGCTCTAGAGGATAATTCAAGAGCAAGATGCATTCACCAGAGCAGGGATAACGGATTTGGAAGAATGAGAGGGTATGTCATTGCCATTTGTTTCAGGCCTGTGCATCACTGCATATGAAAAATAGCCGAATATGCATGAAAAGGTGGAGTGTTTATCACGATGCAGATGCTGGGGAGGGGCGATTTCAAGTAGTCATAGTTTGTATGATTTCCTTAAGACCTACGGGTCCTGTAATGTCTCCAAGCCTACGGGACATGTAATCTCTCTAAGCCTATGGGCCTCGTAAGGGTTCCCCTTATCCCTTTAAAGTGGGGTTATCAAAAATAAATAAAAAAGAAGGCCTTTGAGCCATTCAGGAAGGCAAATAATCAGTAGGGAACCACCAATATGCCTCAACTCAATAGTGAATAAATAGGTGTATACATGAACATGTCTACTCATTTACATAAATTTATAAAAAATAGTCTTACCAATAATCAACAACCATAACATGGAATCAATAATAAACATGTGATTCATAGATGAAATAAAAGCTATATCATGTAACTTGCAATGTCGAGAGGGTCCATACTTGTACTACTTACATTAAGCTTATCACACCCTAAGCTTGGATAGATCTATTACTTTCTCTATTTCTAAGTATCTATTGTTTATCTCTCTTCCTGTGTGGGTTTTCTAGAATTTTTGTAAATTTTGGACATATAGTTCATGTCACGCTGTTTACACACGATTAGTACAAATCACACAACATGCTTGAAGTTTTTAATTGAGAAAAAATTGAACACTTGGTGCATAGTTTGTCTAACTATGTGTCCTTCCTGCACGTATTTATCTAGGTTCCCAGTAGAGGGTACATGGCGATGTGTTTAGTATGATCATATAATGATCATTGGTAGTGAAAAACAACCCAAAAACATAGGAGATCTATCTTTAATAATTTAAATGCATAAAATACCATAAAATAGAGTATTTATTATTCATCTATTATAACAACTTAAATTCTCTCTTCATGAAGATAATTATTGATAAATATCATTGAAATAGAAAAAAATGATTCCTACCTATAAGGGAGTACACAAACCTAGGGATCTATGAACATTTTATGAGGATACCCAAAATTTGAAGGGGGTGATAGTGCCTCCACAAACAAGATAAATGGAGTTTTGGGAAAAAGAGAGTTTAATAGTGTCTCACAAACATCCCACTACTGAACATAAGATAACTCATCTTCTTTTATGGATGAATCACATGGATCCCATTATATAACATATCATATGTGTTACTTTCCATTTGCATTTAATTCATTAAACCCATTTCAATGAATAAATGCAAATCATTAATGAATTAACAAACATTTAGTTCTTAACTAATTAAAACTATTCAGGAGAATCTATACATAAGGTTTCATCACATGAAACTCACATATACATCTCATGCATACTAATATATAATATATATATCACACACACACACATGCACACACACACACACATATTATATTCATGAATTGTATGCATTATAATTAAATGTACACTATATATATAACATTATATATATATATAATCCATTCATCAAATTAATTAATACATGAAGAAAATACATTTATTTTAGTTCACATCCAATAATATTTGACCTACACTAAAAAAACTATAAAGACTTTATGAAAAACTTCCCAACTCTTTGTGAATCCATCCAAACTCTTTTGTATATAGTTTTCCCATAAAAATATCTTCATTATGATAAAAAACTTCATTAAAAAATTTATACTTATCCAAGGGCCTAACTATGTGACCCTATGGTCCTTAGTAGTGTTGAAAAAAAATGAAATCCATATTTCATAGATGAAGAAAAGAGTGGCCTCTAAAAAAGCATCAGTGCTACTCAAGCTTCTAAGGGGTCTGATGTGATCTCTATAAAACATGCTCGTATCTCTATATGGGCATGTAAACCATAATATGTATCATATACATTGTATGTATACCTATATAATATTTTTTTCCATGAAATTGAGCAACCACTAGAAATGAAACATATCAATCTAGTATTGGCCTCTCATCATTTCTCAATTATATGAAAAAGACTAACCAAGTTGATGAATACATCACATGTCATTCATTTATCTGATAAGTACATCACATTTCACTTATCTAAGTAGTTTAACACATCATATGTGAAACAAATAAGTATGAACATGAATTTCCTTAGTCTAATTAAATCAAGGTTCATATGTCTTTAAATTTTTATATAAGTGGAAACATCCCATCTTAGTTGTGCTCTGACCGATGAAATGATAAAAAACATACCCAAAAACCCTTGTATTATCTAAGACAACATGTATAATTTTATAAATAGGGTATAAAAATATTAAGTTTCTCATGATAGGTATATTTACGACCTTAAGAATTAAGGATTGATAATAAGCATACACTACTATGTATATCGATGATTACATGACATTCCATGAGATATACTTTAGAAACTAAATCCAAGTCACAAGTGTTTACTTATTACCTAATGAATATATTATTCATAAATCAAATAAAACTCTTTATAATTAGTATAATAATCTATTCAAGGTAACCTTATAATATCATCACAAACTACAATACTCTGTAATGATCATCATTTAGGGAAAACTTAAATTCATACTTTGAGGATATATTATCATTCGACCATTCATGTAAAATTAATTGAAACACACATGAATGAATGATAACCAGATATTGCCTTTATTATAATAACATGGTATATTTACAACCATTACAACCAATCTCTCATGTGTCTTATACCCAAATATTCTACATGATCTTCATGTTGTTTTTGTAATAACTGTTTCATTAATGGATCTCCTACATTCTCTTTTGTAGCCACCCAACTAATATTTTCATCACCCCTCTCAACAATCTCCTATATGAGAAGGTATTTTCATAAAGTATGTGGTTGGTCCTTTAATGAGACCAGAGTTCCTTAGCCTAAGAAACAACACTATTTTTTCACAATATAGATCGACCACTCCCTTGATTCTAGGAACCAATCCAAGTTTAAAAATGAAATTCTCAATCAAAATATATTTCTTAGAAACATTTGATGTAATGATGTATTCCACCTATGTTGTTGAGTCTACTGTGGTAGCTTTTTTAGAACTCTTCTAACTAATTGCCTCACCATTTAGGCAAAACATGAATCTAGATTGATATTTCATATCATCTTTGTTAGATTAGAAACTAACATCTGTGTAACCCTTTACATAGAGATCATCCTATCCTCTAAATACTAAGATCTTATCCTTATACCTTCTCAGGTAATTAAGTATGTTCTTCATATAATCTAATGACTTTCACCAAGATTGGATTAGTATCTACTAGTTATGCTCAAATCATAATAGACACTAGGTTGAGTACATAACATATCATTCATGATAGGTCTTATAGTGTATTAATAAGGAATCCATTACATACTTTATAAATCTTTATAAGGATCTTGAATCTTAATAAGATCCATTCCATGAAACATTGGTAATAACCCCTTCTTGGTGTTCTCCATGCTAAACTGCTTCAACACTTTACCAATACACATATTCTAAATCATTCCAAGTCGCCTCTTAGATCTATATATATAGATACTCATACTGAGTATGTAAGCCACTTCACCCATGTATTTCATTGAGAAACATTTACCCAACCATATATTCATAGAGTGAAGTGTTGGGATATCATTTACAATAAGCAATATTTCATCTACATAGAGTATTAAAAACATTACTATACTCCCACTAAGACACTTGTATACATTGGAATCACTCATATTATTTGTGAAACCAAAATATTTAAATTCATAATCAAATCAGATATTCCAACTCTGAGAATCTTTCTTCAATCCATAAATAGACATTTGCAACTTAAAAACCTTAACATTCTCATTTTGAACTTCAAAACTGTCGGGATGTATCATATGCACATTCTTATCTAAATTACCATTAAGGAATATTGTTTTCAAATCTATTGGATATATAACATAATAATAATGAGTTTTTATGCATAGTATAATCTGAATAGAATTTATCACCACACTAGGTGAAAAGGTCTCTTCATAGTCAATACTATGAACTTGTTTATAACACTTTCCCACCATGTGTGCTTTATAGGTTGGCACTATACCATCCATGTTAGTTTTATTATAAAAAAATAATAGAGATAATATGTTCATAATTTTTATATGTATTTAAATTATTAAAAACCTCATAATTTATCAATTTGAGTTTATTTACAATAATTTTGGATATATGGGTTGTTTTGGGATAAAATGTGAAAAATGCTTAATTTTGGAAATTTAATAGATTTTTATCACATGGATATTTTAGGAATAAAATTTAAAATATTAATCCAATTTGACCTATTATTTTTTCATGATTCATTTATTTATTTTCTTCAAATATTTCTTCAGTACTAAGAGTTTATTCAAACTATATGAGGCCTGAAAAAATAAATCAAGTTGAACAATTGTTCAGCCAGACAGTGTGGACCCTACCTTCATAACAGAAGTATAAGTCGTGTCACAAACCTTAAATTCATGTGATTACACCTAGATATGAAATAGGACTCATAGGATCATTCTAAAAATAAATTAAACAAAGTTATTCAACAATTAAGGTGTAAATTAAATGTTTTACATTAAAAGAATATTTCTGGAATTCTCATCCAGAAAAAGTCATCCTTAGTATTTATTACATAAATTATTCTAGACGTGTCCAATAAATCTGAAATTTTGATAAAAAATGAAAAATATATTTTTGAACAAGTTTCATAAAGACACCTATCCCCAATTCTTCCATTTTATTGGGGTAGTATGTAGATACTTTTAAAGGAATGTTCTGTAACTGAAATTTCAACCATTGAAGACCCATTATGACTCCTAAGTCATTAATGATCCATTATGAAAACCCAAGGTGAATTAAATGACTATAAATAATATGAAAATGGTGGATTTAAAGGTATATAAATCATAGAGGGAGGATCAGACTACAAACATTCTTTAATATTTGTTTCTTTCTTTTCTTTTTATTTCAATTTTCATTTCCCATGTAACACATTCATCTTTTTTATATTAAAGTGTTTCCTTTTCTACTTCCATCCTTATTTATCTTACAACTATAATTATCTTTATATCTCACATATTTTCATCATGATATATATTCACTTTGTAATGGAAAGTGACTAACCTGAGGCTTGTCCCTGGGGGAGGTTTCACGATGTTCTTTGTTATTGTGCTTCAATTCAAAATGTTTTAAAACTATTTATGGTGGATGAAGGAGTATTGTATGGGTTAAATAGTCATCCAACATGTAAATATTTATATATCCATTCATTTTCTTTGATTCATTATTCTTCCCCCCCTTCTCTTAGGCAAACCCTTCATACGGTGGAGTTGGGGTTGCCATAACGGTTGAAATGGCATACTGTGGAGTTAGGTCTTTTAGGAATAGCATTATCAGTTGAGGTGTTATCCTATTTAAATATTAGAGAAGGTGTGGTTTGGTTAGTTGAAGGCATTATAAAATCACACACTCAATAAATAAGATAAAATTAATTCATTAACGAGGTTTCACAAAATTAATTATCAAATTGAATTTAAACAATAAATAAATAATGAATGAACCGGTTATATCTGAACCTAAGACCAAGACCTCTTTTCCCTAATTTCATTATACATTAATCTAAATTTAGATTTTAATTTTTCATTTCATTATTTTAATTTCACAATTTCCCAAAAACTCAAAACCATCTTTTTCATAAAAAAAATAGATTAGGTGAATGAGAATTAGTGATTGAACCAACTACGACGCTCCTTAAGTGAGACGACCTTGGTCATCCTCTATGCTAAATTATCAAAATAAATTTGCTTTTTTTTATGTCCTAAGATAGGTGTGCATCAAAAATAGAACTGTTTCTAGGGATCTAAACAGTTATTTTGATCACTTTTTTTAAATTCAAATTTTTGTAAATATTTTTCATTGTTTTATTATTTTAAAAAATATTAAAAAATCCACTTTCCATGATGTATTCAAATTCATATTATTATACATGGGTAGATTACTCACAGGTTCATCAAAAATAGTAATAAGAATAATAAAAAGAATATTATAATAGATCCCAGATGCAATAAATTATAGAAAACATAGAACAATTGATGAGAAAAGCAAAAAGGGTGTTTGAATATGGTCATGCATTAATAGAGAAACCTGACCCTGAGCCAAAGAAAGAACCTAAGGCAGTGGTGGAAGAAATTTCACTACTCATCATTGAAATTGAAGAATATGAGGTGGTAAAAGTGGCAGTACCTAATGATTAATTCTTCCTCGCTCAACCATTTCAAGGAGAGATAGATGAAAAGGACTTGCCTAATGAGATACATGTGGGATATCAACATGAACTGGATAAATTCTGGAACAAATGAGAGGAACTACTTGATCTCTCTAGACCTTGAAAAGAAGAAGAACCACCACCATTTCATATCTCTTTATATAAGTAAGAAGAATCTACCCAATAGGTTTAATTCAAAGAATGGATGGAGGATCCTGAATACCTACCTCCATCCAGCAATGATCAACTCCAAGATGAATTTTCCATCAAAAAAGAGATTCAATCCAAACCGAATAAAGGAGATGAAACATTCTTGAAGTCAAATTATTTTATTTTTTTAAAACTAATTTGAGTATCACTCCTAATACTTTTGAATTTTCAGATTCATCCAACATGTATTATGCCCTGGAGGAAGATGATGAAAAATAAGATGCACCTATTGAAGAACACTTAGAGATCCCTAAATACATAGAACATTTACTGGAAGGAGTAAAAGAAGATAAAAATAATGTTGCACAAGTAGCAACAAAAGAGGAGGAGGTTACATGTTTTATCCTACCTCTTCCATGCAAGCTATACCACATTGCAAAGGGGGAGGATTTAGTTTACTCTATACATGGAATTCTCCAAAACAAGAAAAAATAAGTGAGAGATGGGAAAAGGAAAACGTGGTAGTTCAAATTTAAGAATCCCCAACCACCATCATACTTTTAGATAACAGCTGGAACTTCCCTCTAGAGATAGTAAAAATTCAGGGCCCACTTGAGGGATCGTACCAAGATTTATATTTATATTCTTTCTAGGAATTTAGATTTCATTTTCATTTTTTTAGGATTAGTCCAAAATAAATCTAACTCCCTCTTATATTTTTTAGCTTAAATGAAATTATTCTTATTATTAATTGAGTAATTTTATTTTGTAGGTTCATGATGGAACAAGGTAAACCCCAAATAGTGGAGGAGAAGAACCAAAGATTCATTTGAAAAGGGAGTTAATTTTTATTATCTATCTTTTAAACTCATTACATTTTTTTTTCAAAAACATGTTTTGATATTTAAAGTTGAAATTACATTCCCACACTTGAATTATAATTTACTTGGATTATCTAGGAGACTTGAGTTTCTTAGGAATCATACATGTCTTATATTTCAAAGATAATGATATTAAATGAGTAAAATAGAGAATTTAATTATTAAATTAAATCATTGATATTGAAATGAGGACTCATTATTTGAGGGAATTGATTGATTCATGTAAATGAAATTTCCCAACCATTTTTTCATGATTTGAATTTCTGAAATTAATATAAATTTATTTATTTTTATTAATCATGCCTTGAGTGATTATCCAATGTTATAATTCTCATTACTAAGAGGATTTCTAGACCAAGTACTTCTTATTTATTCTTGATCATATTTCTTTAGTGATCTTGGGACATGTCACCGACCAGAACTTGCATTTGAACTTGTCAAAACTATGAATGTGAAAAAACACATTTAAAATGATTGATGCATCTTTTGATAACCCCTTATCCTTAAAAACAACCTTTACATAAATCCTTATTTATCCCAAAGAGACCATGAATGACCTTTATAGGGATGTTCCATGTTTTTGGCCATTTTTATCCATTCCATCCCTAATCTTGCTATTTTCATGATATTTTAAAGTTTAAGTGTGGGGTTGAAGAGAGTCATGGTGGAAGGGATGAAACAAATTGTAAGGAAAAAGTTTGGAGGTTTTTATTGTGGGAAATTTATGTTTTCTATTAATTCATTGTACTCTATTGGTTTCCCCTCTTGAATAAAAAAATGAAAAATACAAATGAACTAAAAAATGATAAAAATAGGTTGTGATTTGGGAAAACCAAAAATCACAATTACTAGACTTATGATTTTTATCATATGTGGTTAGGTGGTTTATGTGAGGTTTATTCTAAAGAATAACTTTTTAAAAAGGAAAAAAGATAAAAGGTTATTTGAAAAATAAAAAAAGTATAAAAGTAAAAAATATATTCAAGAGGGTTCAAAAATCATTCATTATGATTTAATTGATCGTAACCTTTACTTTGAGTTTTGGGGACGTGGAAGTTGCTACTTTCAAGGGGATAATTTCATTAAACTTTTATTTTTTTATATCATGAATTTACCTTAAAAGATAATCCTCCTTCTTTGAGCCTTAAATTTTCAAACATCAATTCCTATTAACCTTAAGCCTCAGATTCATTTGAACCTTTAATTAAATCCCTCTTGATTTTATATGACTTTTATATTTACAAAGTGGAGAAAGTAGTTCCTTTACAAGATTATGTATAAGGAGCATGTTTTCATGATATGTGCATAACTCCACCTAAATTGTATCACGAGAGATGAGAGAAAATATTATAGAGAGTTAAATCATGACTTAGAATATTTTACAATAATGAAGTGAGGAGCTTGAATGAATGAAAGGATAAGATCCATCATTTTTCAAAGGGAAAAAGTAAAATTCATGAAATAATTGTTTCTAGGAAAAATGAGAAATTAAATTGATATTTTATGTGGATTTTTGAAAGATTGATTTTACATTGAAAATTGTTTGATTTTATTACTTTGGAATTTGAATATTGGAAACATTGGTGTCCTCTAAATTCCATGTTGAGATTTTATGCTTGAGGACCAACATGGTTTAAGTGTGGGGGGATTGATAGAGCTAATATTTTCCTCATTTTTATATGTATTCTAATTATTTAAACCCTAAAAATTTATCAATTTGATCTTATTTACAACACTTTTAGATTAATGGTGTGTTTTGAGCTAAAATGTAAAAATAGGATAATTCTGGAATTTTGACTGATTTTTATCAAAAGGGTATTTTGGCCATAACATTTAAAATATTAATCCAATTTGAGTGATTATTTTTTTATGATTCCTTTATTTATTTTATTCAACTTTTTCTTTAGGACCAAGAGTCGATTCAAAATACACGAGGCTTGAAAAAATCAATCAAGTTGAACAATTGTTCAAACAGACAACATGGAACCACCTTCATAACAGAATCATAAGTCAGGCTACATAGCTCCAATTGAGGTTATTCCACATGGATATAAAATAGACCTCATAGAATCGTCCTAAAAATAAATTAAATGGAGTTATTCAACAATTTAGGTGGAAATCAAACGTTATACATTGAAAGAATATTTCTAGAATTCTCTTCCAGAAAAAGTCATCCTCAGTGTTTATTCCATAACTTCCTCTATATGTGTCCAATAAATGTGAAATTTTGAGGAAAAATGAAAAGAATATTTTTGAACAATTTTTATGAATACGCTTGTCCCCAATTCATCCATTTTATTAGGGTAACATGATGATACTTTTGAAGGAATGTTCTGTAACTGAAATTTCAACTATTGAAGACCCATTATGACTCCTAAGTTATTAATGGTCCATTATGACACCCCAAGGCCACTTAAATGACTATAAATAATAGTAAAATGGTGGAATTAATAGAATATAGATTAGATATGGAGGATCAAACTACATCCATGTTTTTTTTTATTTCTTTTTTCAGTTTTCATTTCTCATGTAACTCATTCATCTTTTTTATATCAAAGTGTTTCCTTTTCTACTTCCATAATTCTCTCTCTTCCAACTATAATTATCTTTCTATCTTCCATATTTACATCATGATCTATATTCACTTTACAATGGAAAGTGACATTGTAAAAGCAAATTTATTTTCCTAATGCAGAGTAGAGGCTGACCGAGGTCATCTCACTTGAGGAGTGTCATAGTTGGTTTAATTATTAATTATAATTCACCTAATATAATTGTTTTTGTTTTTTTATTATTTATTAAAATTATGGTTTTGAGATTTTGTGAAATTGTGAAATTAAAATAATGCAATGTAAAATTATAATCTAAGTGACGATTAATACAGAATGAAATTAGGCAAGAAAGGTCTTGGTCCTAGCATTGGATATAACAGGTTCATTCATTATTTATTTGTTGTTTAAATTCAATTTGATAATTCATTGGGTGAAACATAATTAATGAATTTATTTTATTTTATTTATTGAGTGTGTGATTTTATCATGAATTTAATGCACCAAACCACACCTCCTATAATAGTCAAATAGGATAACACCTCAACCAAAAATGGATTTCCTAAAAGACCCAGCTCCACCGTATGCCATTTCAACCCTTATAGAAAACCAAAATCCACTGTTTGAAGGGTTTTCCTAAGATAAGTGAGGTAAGAATAATAAATCCAAAATAAGAAATGGATTTGGAAATAGTTCGGTGGTGGATGACCACCGCACCCATGAAATACTTCCGCATCCACCATAAATAGACTTAAAACATTTTGAATTAAAGCATAATAACAAAGAACACCATGAAACCTCCCCCAGAGCCAAGCCTCGGGTTAGTTACTTTCCATTGAAAATTTAATAGAGATCATGATGGTAATATATAAGAGATAAAGATAATTAGAGTTGGAAGGTAAAGAAGGATGGGAGTAGAAAAGGAAACACTTTGATATAAAAAAGATGAATGCATTACATGGGAAATGAAAACTGAAATAAAAAGAAAAGAAAGAAAAAAACACTAAAGCATGGATGTAGTCTAATCCTCCCTCTACAATAGATATTCTCTTAAATAAAAAATTTTCCTTTTATTTATAGTCATGTAAGTGGACTTGGGGTGTCATAACGGACCATTAATGACTTAGGAGTCATAATAGTTCTTCATCGGTTGAAATTTCAGTTATAGAACATTCCTTCAAGAGTATCTATGTGTTAACCCAATAAAATGGCTGAATTTTGGACAAGTTTATTCATGAAACTTGTTCAAAAATATTTTTTTCATTTGTTATCAAAATTTCACATTTATTTGACACGTCTATAGTAAGTTATAGAATAAACACCGAGGATGACTTTTTCTATCTGAGAACTCTAGAAATATTCTTATAATGTATAACATTAAATTTTCACCTTAATTTTTGAATAACTCCATTTAATTTATTTCTAGGACTCAATATGAGTCCTATTTCATATCTAGGTAGAATCACCTAAATTGGAGGTGTGTGACCCGACTTATGCTTCCGTTATAAAGGTGAGGTTCACGCTATCTGCTTGAATAATTATTCAACTTGATTGTTTTTTCAGGACTGATGTAGTTTTAATAAGCTCTTGGTACTAAATAAAAAGTTGAAGAAAATAAATAAATAAATCCTATAAAAAAATAATCTCTCAAATTGAATTAATATTTTAAAATTTATGCCCAAAATAACCTTATGATAAAAATCTGTCAAAATTACAGAATTAACCATTTTTTACATTTTATATCAAAACACATCATTAATCCAAAAATTGTTGTAAATAAGATCAAATTGATAAATTTTAAGGGTTTAAAATGTGAAATGTTCTTAATTCTAGAAATTTAATAGTTTTTTATCACAAGGGTATTTTGGGAATAACATTTAAAATATTAATCTAATTTGAGTGATTCTTTTTTTGTATGATTCCTTTGTTTATTTTATTCAAAATTTTATTTATGAGCAAGAGATGATTAAAATTACATGAGTCTTGAAAAGATCAATCAAGTTGAATAATTGTTTGGGCAGACAATGTGGACCCCACCTTCGTAACAGAAGAATAAGTCATGCCATACACCTCCAATTGAGGGGATTCTACCTAGATAATAAAGTGGAATCATAGGCATGTCCTAAAAATAAATTACATGGAGTAATTCAACAATTAATGTGTCAATTGAACATTATACATTGAAATATGATTTATGGAATTCTTGGCCAGAAAAATTCATCCTCAGTGTTTATTCTATAACTTCCTCTAAAAATGTCCAATAAATGTGATTTTTTTAGGAAAAATGAAAAACATATTTTTGAACAAGTTTTGTGAAGACATATATCCCCAATTATTCCATTTTATTTGGGTAACATGCAGATACTTATAAAGGAATGTTCTGTAACTAAAATTTCAACCGTTAAAGACCCATTATGACTCCTAAGTCATTAATGGTCTATTATGACACCCCAAGGTGACTTACATGACTATAAATAATAGGAAAATTGTGGATTGAAAAGGATATAGATCAGAGAGGGAGGCTCTATAACCATTTTTTGGGATTTTTTCTTTTCTTTTTATTTCAGTTTTCATTTCCCATGTGACACATTCATATTTTTTATATTAAAGTGTTTCCTTTTATAATTACATCCTTCTTTATCTTCCTACTATAATTATATTTCTCTATTACATATTTTTACTGTGATCTATATTTACTTTTCAATGGAAAGTGACTATCCTGAGGCTTGTCCCTAGGGGAGGTTTCACAATGTTCTTTATTATTGTGCTTCAATTCAAAATGTTTTAAGTCTATTTGTGGTGGATGCGAGAGTATTACATGGATGTGGCGGTCATCCACCACGACACTATTTTCAAATACATTCCTTTTCTTTGATCAATTATTCTTCCCTCCATTATATTAGTAAAACCATACATATGGTGGATTTGGGGTTGCCCTAAGGGTTGAAACGGCATACAGCAGAGCCGGGTCTTTTAAGAATAGCATTCTCAGTTGAGGTGTTATCCTATTTGACTATTGGAGGAGGTGTGGTCTGGTTCACTGAAGGCATGATAAAATCACACACTCAATAAATAAAAGAAAATTAATTCATTAACGAGGTTTCACCAAATGAATTATCAAATTGAATTTTAAAAACAAATAAATAATGAATGAACCCATTTTATCCAACCCTAGGACCAAGACCTTTCTTCCCTAATTTTATTATGTATTAATCTTCATTTAGATTTTAATTTTTCATTGCATTATTTTAATTTAATGATTTAAAAAAAACTCAAAACCACAATTTTCATAAATAATAAATAAAAAAATAATTATATTATGTGAATTATAATTAGTTATTGAACCAACTGCGACGCTCCTCAAGTAAGATGACCCTAGTCAGCCTCTATGCTGCATTAGGAAAATAATTTTGCTTTTGCCACACCCTACAATATGCGTGCATCAAAAACACACTTTCACCCTATGGGTGTCACCTATTTAGGATCATCCACCACATTCCAAACTTGGTTAGTGTACATAGAGTCCAACTCAGAATCCATGACTTTTAACAATTTCTTAGAATTAGAACTCTCAATGGACTCTCGATAAGAAGTAGGTTTATATCCTATCATTGTCCAAGAGAAATACATATATCTTGGGTTCTCAATGAATCCTACAAAACCTTTGAGGTTATTATGTGTAACATCCTAAGATTCCACGATATTTTTTTTAAATAATTCAATAGCTTGCATTGCATGCAACACCAAGCTCGAGCGCACCATGACCTATCAAACCAGCCGTTTAAAAAGAAGTTATGAATAGTATTAACCAAATCATGAAATTTATAAATTTTATTTTTCAAAATAGACTTAATTTTTTAATTTAGAACATCAAAATTAGCTTAGGGTGAATTTTTGATATTTTTTTGAAAAGTTTCAATTTTTTATGAATAGTGAAAAATACTGCATTATTGTTAAAAACCAACTTTTTCATTTAAAAAATTATTTTACTATAAATTTATTTTAAAGTAAAAATAGATAAATAATTTATATATTAATCAAATTTAGTTCATTGGAATCATTTTATAATAGAATTAGATATAAATTTTTTAAACTTTTGAACGTCTCTTTTACCAGTCTTCTAGCCACATCTACGAGATTTCCATTAAACGTAATTTCACCACTTATTTGAATTCAATTTTGAAAAATGGAAATACATGGTTGTAATAAGTATAAAAAATATGGTTCAATAGGATCAAAATAATTTTTTTAATAGTAACTTTTGGATTTTATTTACCACGGTTAAAGGTAAATAAGCAATTAAAGGTAAAAATAATATTATAATAATATAATATTACCTTAAAAATTATCCTAATTTCATTGGATAAGTGTTTTTCGACAAAAATAAATTTTAGGTCGAAAATATGATCCTTTTTAAGCCACTTGAATCAGATTAGGATATTTATTATATTTTATTTAAAGAAGAGTTAAAATTGTCATATTCAAATTTTAATAATTATATCATTTTTAATATGATGTTATATAAGTGATACGGTAGACTATAAATATTATTTAGAAATATAAAATGTTTATCTAAGTAATATTAATTTATTTATAATTTTAGGAAATAAATAATTAAATTAAATGGTGACACAATAATGACACAGTAATTGAATTATTAAAGGAAGAATCAATTAAATGATATTTAAAAAATTAAAATAAGTATAAATTGACTTAATTAATGACATTAATTGATTTTATAGATAAAATATACATTTTAGTGACATATTTGAAGTATTTTTTCGAAGTTATCATGATGGTTTTATATTTTTAAAAATGAAAATATTGAATAGTATTAAAATTGACATAAATGATACTTTAAAATAAATAGTATTTAATTAAATGTTATAAAATTCATAAAAATATCATGTTTATCCAAATGACTAGGATAATGTTAAATATTTCATAAATTATCTAATTGGAGTTCTTTTAGAATTTTATAGTAACTATATTAACCCAACATTATAAAAAAAAGTAAACATGGTAAGAGTTAAACTGTTTAACTAAGGGTTAAATCCAAAAGATAAGGTTAATTTTGTGACCTAAACTTGTATAAAAATAATTGTTTGAGATTATTTAGACCCCTAATCATATTATACTCTAAATAAATCACTTTTTATCTATTTTAAACTGAAAATAAATTTATAATAATTTAATATTTTTGGAGTTTCCAAAAGTGTCCCTCCCCTCTCTTATAAAAGAAAACATCTCCTTATCTTTTATTAAAACCTTTAAAGCCCTTTGGATCGGATAAAACCTGACCAATTATCTTCACAAATTCCTTTACTTCATGCTAGAGGCCATAATTTGGGCAGAAATCCATCATAAGGATTTTTTTGTGCAAATCAATAGGAGATGCTAAAAAAAGTGGTAAATGTTTTACCAATTCCATTCAATTTATTTTATTCTTCCACTTCCTAATCCTATGTTTTTTCCATAATAAAGTAGTAAATCCAGTATTTTCTATATGATAAGATATTTTTATGATTACAGGAAAACCATATTCCTCTTTTAATCCATCCTAGTAATAATAATATCACCATGCGTGCATACGTACGACTTACCGTCTCCACGCCATGGTGTAATTTTTTATTCAAAACTACTTTATTTGGATGTGTATAATGATGAGTATAATGGATATAAATAATTAATATAATATTATAATGATTTTTTATAATTAATATACCTTTAAATTCCATACCATTTAACCATCAAGGGAATGATACAATCGCTCCTGCATACGTACGACCAACCGTCTCCACGACGCGGTGAGATTAATTATCCATGTTAACCATTAAAGAATGATTATAAAATTTATATGATGAGTAAAAATAATAAATATTAAACTTATATCATTCTAGATATAAATAAAATACTTCCTATGCAAAACAAACATGACTTACACAACAAAACATGTATAGGAAAATGAAGCAGTTAACACCTGAAATAATGGTAATACTAAAATATTATTAACAAAATGATATAAGAAGATCATATATGTTATCATAAATATGGATATGGTTTTAGTATAATTTAATAACATAATTTAACCATTATATAGGATGTTAACGCACCCTTGACTAAAGTAAAGTATAGGGTAAGGGTTAATTTCACAATCTCATTATTATCTGAAGTTGTTTATACGTAAGTATCTATTGGGACATCTTTATCATCCATGTCTATGTTTCTTAAAATGTATTTCAATATATCATAGAAAATCATTTAAAGTCATTTTTACCCATGTTTTACTTTTTATAAAATGTTTTGAAAGGAATATTTCCATCGTTTTCCAAACGATGTACTTTATAACCTTTTCGATAAATTAAGAAAAGAATGTTTTTAACTTATATGGTGCGAGCAACTATTTTCTACCATTATTATGTCTTAAAATTTTGAAGATTCCCTTAAATTATTTCATGGTTATTTTAAAAATAATTTTTTTCTTTTATAATTGTGCGGCTTTAAAATGATTTCAAAGTAAAAAAGGGATATCTCTCTCAAATATTTTTAATGATTTTATTAGATTATTTTCATCCATGCCAACATCCTTTATTAGATTTTATGATTATTTGAGGTCAATTTATTATGATACAATATTCCATATTTTATTGAAGGTTTTATGATATGTTTGACTATGGATATGCTATTTTTATACCATTCATGATTTATGTTCAAAGTATTAACATTTCATATGTTAGTTTTAATACAAATGTTTATGTTATGTTTTACCCTTTTTATATGAGGAATGAACTCGAATTAGTAAGTGATGGGAAAGGCCCTCTATAGCTCATCGATTCATCATAAGGTCTCATGAGACAAACCAGTGTATTGGCATAAGGCCTTGATGGTATGGCTATTTATGGTCTTGTCACGAGGCCTTGGCGGTATGGTTATGATGTTCAACATTATGCATCCAATCATTATGAGTTTAGCTATTGATATTTCATGTGATTATCTGACTAGTAAAATATCTCTGTGAATGTTTAAATGGAATTATTTAATTTATTCTTTCCATATTATACTGAATATTTTGTTTAAAAGGCTTGTATTTTAGTTTTATTCCCTGCCTTAAAAGTTTATGCTTATTTATGATAGCTTCTGCTATATTGTTTATCATTACTGAGCATATTAGATCACCCCTTTCTTATGTTTCATTTTTCCCAGGATGTGAAGAAGTATATTATGAATGACCAGAAGGAACAATCTAAGGTATTTGAATATATTCAAAGGAGACACTATATTGTTTTTTCATTCCTAGATGTAATGTAAAACATATGTTTGTATCTAGTTTTTTCAAAGATACTAAACTGACAGGTCCTTTAGGATTTGATTTCTTGTGATCATACCAATGTAAAAAAATAATTCACCAACTCTGGACAATTTGGGTCAGGGTGTTACAGTTGGTATCATAGGAAGTTTATTACAAACCTTGGAAACTAGATTTTAAAAATACTTTAATTAGGAGACACTAACCTAAGATATAATTTGAGGATAAGTATATAAGAGCATCCTAAAATTTTGGTAATGTAGAGATTATATGGGTATTCCCAGAAAATAAATCCATATCTGGATACTATAAGTGGATGTGGTTCTGGAACAAATGTACCTAAGAGTAACAACTCTGACAAGGTGTTCTGGGCTTGACTCAGGGTAACCTGGTACATGACAATATGCCTTACTGCGCACTTGGTTCGATCCTAGGTGATATGCTTAGGATAATTCACATTTTCTTTACAAACCATCACGAAGGATTTATAACTAAATATATCCCCAAAGAAACCATTTTTATGATTATGGATTAGATATGCATAAATTTTTCAATTTATGTTAAGTATTTTACTAGTTTTTTATTATGAATTATGATTCATAACCTAATCTAGTGTATTCCATTATTTATAAATGGTTCCCAGTGAAAGGAATGAAAACCATATCAATACACATAATCCATATAGGGATTTTCATCATATAAAATATAATGGTAGTGGAGCTGGTGATACAACTTTTATTAAAAAACTTATAACTATACTGGGACAACTAACTCAAGTTATGAATAATAACCTTACCCGTATGGAGCAGCCTGATCCACAACATAGAGGATCAATGTTAGACCAATTCACGAGACAACATCCTAAAACATTTAATGGGACAAAAAATCTATTTATAGTTGATCAATGGTTAAGTTCCTTAGAGAAAACATTTCTTGCTTTGGGGATTAACGAAAGGGAAAAAGTTATTATGGAATTCTATCGTATATCAAAAGATTCCGATCAATATTGGTCATTAATTCAAAACATTAAGGAGGATTAAGTGGTATAAAATATGTAATGTAGGGAATTTAAATAACTCTTCCTAGAAAAATAATTTCCTTGTGATCTATGAGTGGATATGGAGAGGCAATTTCAGAATCTGAGGTAGAAGGAGGATGATAATGTTGCAAAGTATGAAGCTAACTTCACAAGTTTAGAAAGGCATGTTGTAGACTACACACATAACCCAAAAAAGTAAGATTGATCGATTCTTTTATGGGTTAAAACCATTCCTCTGATGGGAATTGGACTCACAATATTTCTCATCATACGAAGATATAATATCATGTGCTATCAAGACAGAAAAAATAATTCTCTATGTCTTATGAATTTAAAGTAAAGTAAGAGAATAAGAGGGATGCTAAACACTCTGTAAAAGGAAATAATGGGAAGATGGGAAAAATTGACTTTCCACCCTGTAGTAATTGTGGGAAGAAACACCTCATAACTTTCCTAAATGGGATGAGAGTTTGTTACAAGTGTGGATAGAAATTCCACCAAGATCATGATTTCAAGGGAAATAAATAAGCTACCAATGTTCAATGCTACAATTTTAAATATTTGGGACATTATGAAAATGATTTTCCTAAGCGTCAAGGAAAATTTCCCCAGAAAATTAAAAGGGAGTAAGGCCAAGATTTTGTGATCACAACTGTTGAGGTTGAAGTTCCTAATGATGTGGTGGAAGGTACTTTAATTATTTCCTCAAATTTAGACAAAGATTTAGTTGATTATGAATCCTCTCATTACTTTATATCTTCTCGATTTTCTTTAAAAATTAGATATTTCCAATTCACATTAACAAGGGAGTTTTCAGTCAAAACCCCTAAGGGAAGTCTCATTGCAACAAAGATGTATCAAGCAGTTCCCATTATGGTATATAAATGTTCTTTATCTGTTGACTTTATCATTATACCAATGGTTGACTTTGATATAATCCTTGCTATGGACTAGATATCAAAATATGATGCGAAAATTTATTGCAAGAAAACAGAAGTTGTGATTTGTGAGGAAAATGTAGAATCCATTATCTTTAGAGTAGAAACTTCATCATATAATTCTTATCTATACCCACCTCTTGTAGCTCTTCTAAATGAAATTCTTGTGGAATAAGAGAAGATAAAACATACTAATCTTAAAATTTAGGATGTACATATTGTAAAAGAATACACTGATGTATTTACAGAGGATTTACTTGTACATCCTCTAGAGTAGGAAGTTGAGTTTTGTATTGATTTAATCCCTGATGCAAGATGAGTATCAAAGACTCCCTATAGAATGGCTACAATGGAATTACTAGAGCTAAATAAACAACTAGAGTATTTGAGTAATAAGGGATTTATTCTCCATAGTGTTTCTCCATGGGGATCCCCAGTTCTTTTTGTTAAGAAGAAATATGGATCAATGAGATTGTGCATTGACTATAGGGAAATCAATGCCATTACAATAAAGAATAAGTATCCTCCTCCTCACATTGATGATTTGTTTGATCAAATTCATGGAGATCAATATTGTTCAAAGATTGACCTTTATTCTGGATATCATCAACTGTGTGTAAAGAAGGATTATATTCTAAAGACAACATTCCGAACTAGGTATGAGCGTTATGAGTTTACAATAATTCCATTCGAACTGACTAATGCACCCTCTATTTTCATGGATCTAATAAACAGAGCGTTCAAGGAATATCTTGATGATTTTTTCATAGTATTTATTGATGACATATTGGTATATTCCAAAAGTGATGAAGACCATGAGAACCACTTGAGGATTGTTCTGAAGACTCTTAGAAGAAATAAACTATATGGGAAGTTTAGCAAGTGTGAATTCTGGATTTAGGAAATTTCTTTTCTTGGCCATATTGTCACTAAGTATGTAATATAAATTGATCCTAGAAAGACAATGAAAATACAAGAATGGATAGAATTGATGAGTATAACTGAGGTATTCAGTTTTATTAGTTTAGTAGGTTACTATCACTGTTTCATCCACAATTTTTCCCGGTTGACAAACCCATTAACCAAGCTCACACGTAAAGGGGTTAAATTAGTTTGGACAAAATAATGTGAAGAATGTTTTGAATAATTGAATAGAATATTAATCAATGCTTATATCTTGAATTTACCATCTGGGAATGATGAGTTTGTGATTTATAGTGATGCATCAAGAAAAGGAATTGGTTGTGTCCTTATGCAGAATGATAGAGTTATTGCTTATGCATCAAGGTAATTAAAAATTCATGAACAAAACTACCCAACTTATGATATTGAGTTAGAACCAGTAATATTTTCTATGAAGATACAAAGACACTATATCTACGATGAAATATATGGGATATATACAAATCACAAGAGTTTGAAATATATTTTATCATATAAAGAACTCAACATGAAACAAAGGTGACAACTTGAGCTACTCAAAGATTATTATTTCATAATACACTACCACCTCAGGAAAGAAAATAAGGTGGCAGATGCTTTGAGAAGAAAGGACCATGGAGTTATAAAAAAAATGTGAGTTGAAAAGGATCCTATGTTCATGGATCTAGTAAATATGGATATGGGAATTATCATGGAAGATGAAACATCAATACTTTTTCAAATGGTTTCCAAACCATCTTTGCTGGAAAGGATAAAAAGTTCTTAGTCCGATGATGAGGATTTTCAAAAGAAAATTAAAGATTTGATTGATGGGAGATTGATGGACTTAATTTATGAAGATGACATTTTGAAATTTGGGAAGAGGCTTTGTGTTCCCACTATACCTAATCTAAAAAGAGAATTATTAGATGATGCTCATAGCTCCAATTTCTCTATACACCATGGTAGCACTAAGATGTATAGATATTTGTAAGAAAATTTTTGGCGGGACAACATGAAAAGGGAGATTATTGATTATGTGTCAAGATATTTGGTTTGTCAATAGGTGAAGGCTGGAAGACAACATCCTATAGGAGTCATGAAACCTATTCCTATACCTGTTTGGAAATGGGATGATACTATGATGGAATTTTTCATGGGGCTACCAAAGAATCCTAGAAGAAATGATGCAATATGGGTTATTGTTGATCATCTTACCAAATCATCACATTTTCTTTCTATAATAGAATGTTTACCACTTGAATATTTAGAAAGAATTTATATTAATGAAGTTGTAATAAATCATGGTGTACCCCTATCAATTTTTTCTGACCATGATCCTCATTTTACATCAAGAATCTGGAAAAGTATTTAGAAGGCCCTAGATACCGAGCTTCATTTGAGCACTTCCTACTACCCTCAAACTGATGGACAATCAGAACTAACTATTAAAAATTTATAAGACATGTTGAAATCTTTCTCACTTTACTTTCAAGGTATGTGAGATAATATTTACCTCCAGTAGAATTTTCCTATAATAATATCTTCCATTCAAGTATTCATAAGGCACCATATGATGCCTTATATGGAAAGAGATGTCGTACACCAACTTTTTGGGATGATATTGGTGAAAGTAAACCCATAGGCCTAAAACTTGTTGAGGAAACAATGAAAAAGATGAAGATTATTTAAACCCATATCAAAATAGCTCAAAGTAGGAAAAATATCTATACCGATAACTGAAGGAAGGATTTAGAATTTCAAGTATGAGATAATGTCGCCTTGAAGTTATATCCATGGAAAGGTGTTATAATATTTTGTAAGAAGTTTAAATTAAATCCCAGGTATATTGGACCTTTTGAAATTCTTAAACATATTGAAGTTGTAACTTACCATTTGGAAATTCCGCCAAGTCTCTCCAAAACTCATGATTTGTTCCAAACATCACTGTTAAGGAAATACGTGCTAGACCCAATGCATGTAATAACCTATGAAGAAATAGAACTAGAACCTGATCTGTCTTACCATGAAGTTTCTATCAAGATTCTTGACACTAGAGAACAAGTGTTGAGAAATTGGATGACTCATTTGGTAAAATTTCTATGGAGAAACCATAAAATGAAAGAGGCGACGTGGGAACTGGAGAACTTATGATGAAAAACCAACCAAATATTTCTATGAAGTGATATTATAGAAAATTTTAGGACTAAATTATTTGAAGGAGGGAAGAATGTAACACCCCAAGATTCCATGGTATGCTTCTTTTTAAATAACTCAATAGCTTGTGCTGCACGCAACACCGAGTTCGAGCGCACTATGACCTATCAAACTAGCCGTTTAAAAAGAGGTTATGAATAGTATTAAACAAATTATGAAATCTATAAATTTTATTTTTCAAAATATTCTTCATTTTTGAATTCGGAACATCGAAATTAGCTTATAGTGAATTTTTGGAATTTTTCTGAAAAGTTTCAATTTTTGATGAATAGTGAAAAATACTGCATTATTGTTAAAAACCAAAATTTTCATTTAAATAATTATTTTACTATAAATTTATTTTAATGTAAAAAATAGATAAATAATACATATATTAATCCAATATAGTTCATTGGAATCATTTTATAATAGAATTAGATATATATTTTTAAACTTTTGAACGTCTTTTTTACCCGCCTTCTAGCCACATCTACAAAATTTTCATTAAACGTAATTTTACCACTTATGTGAATTAAATTTAAAAAAATGTTCATACATGGTTATAATAAGTATGAAAAATTTTCTCTAATAGGATCAAACTAATGTTTGGTGAATAATAACTTTTGAATTTTTTTTTACCACGGTTAAAAGTAAATATGGTAATTAAATGTAAAAATAATATTATAATAATATAATATTACCCTAACCCTTGTCCTAATTTCATTGGATAAGTGTTTTTAGAATAATATAAAACTTAAATTGAATATATGATCCTTTTTAAGCCACTCGTGTCAGATTAGGACATTTATTATATTTTATTTAAAGAAGAGCTAAAAATGTCATATTCAAATTTAAATAACTATATCATTTTTAATATGATGTTATATAAGTGATATAGTACACTCTAAATAGTTTTATAAATATAAAATTATTATCTAACAAATTTTAATTTATTTATAATTTTAGTAAATAAATAATTAAATTAAATGGTGACACAATAATGACGCAGTAATTTAATTATTAAAGGAAGAATCAATTAAATGATAGTAAATTTTTTAAAATAAATATAATTTAATTTAATTAATGACATAAAATAATTTTATATATAACATATAAATGTCAATGACATATTGGAATTATTTTTTCGAAGTTATCATGATGGTTTGATATTTTAAAAAATGTAAATATTGAATAGTATCAAAATTGACATAAATGATACTTTAAAATAAATAATATTTTATTAAATATTATAAAATTAATAAAAATATAATGTTTGTCTAAATAAATATTATAATGTAAAATATGTCATAAATGATCCAATTTGGGTTTGTTTGGAATTTTATAGTTACTATATTACCCTATATTATAAAAAGACAAGTAAACATGGTAATAGTTAAACTGTTTATCTAAGGGTTAAATCCAAAAGATAAGGTTAATTTTGTGACCTAAACTTATCTAAAAATAATTTCTTGAGAGGATTTATAACCATACTCATATTATCCTCTAAATAAATCACCTTTTAGATATTTAAAACTGAAAACGAATTTATAATAATTTAGTATTTTTGGAGTTTCCAAAAGTGCCCCTCCCCACTCTTATAAAAGAGAACCTCTCCTTCTCTTTTATTCACACATATAAAGCCCATTTTATCAGATAAAACCTACTCAATTATCCTCCCATTTTACCTAAATTAATCATAGAGGCTATAATTTGGGCATAAAGCCATCATAAGGAGTCCTTTTGTTCAAATCAAAAGGAGACACTCAAAGAAGAGGTAATTATTTTACCAATTTCATTCAATTTATTTTATTCTTCCACTTCCTCCTACTATTTTGTCTCCATAATAAAGTAATAAATCCAGTATTATATATATTATGAGATGTTATTATGATTATGGTACAACCATATTCCTCCTTTTATCCATCCTACAAATAACAATATCACCACACGTGTGTACGAATGACTTACCATCTCCATGCCATGGTGTAATTTTTTATTCAACACTAATTTATTTGGATGGGTATAATTATGAGTATAATAGATATGAAAAATTAATATAACATTATAATTATTATTTCTAATTAATATACCATCTAATTATATATCATTTAACTATCAAGGGAATGATATCGTCGCTCGTGCGTACGTACGACCTATCGTCTCCATGATGCGGTGAGATTCATTATCCATGTTAACCATTAAAGAATGATTATAAAATTTATATGATGAGTAAAAATAATAATTATGAACCTTATATTATTCTTTATATGAATAAAAAACATCCTATTCATAAAAAACATGACTTACACAACAAAATATACAAAGGAAAATGAAGCAGTTAACACCCGAAATAATGGTAATACTAAAATATTATTAACAAAATGATATAAGAAGATTATATATGATATCATAAATATGGATATGGTTCTGATATAATTTAATAAAATAATTTAACAATTATACATTAGGTTAACGCACCCTCGATTAAAGGAAAGTACAAGGTAAGGGTTAATTTCACAATCTCATTATTATCTGAGGTTGTTTATACGTAAGTATCTACTGGGACATATTTATCATCCATGTAAATGTTTATTAAAATGTATTTCAATATATCATCAAAAAAAATTTAAAGTCATTTTTACTCATTTTTTACTTTTTATAAAATGTTTTGAAAGGAATCTTTCCATCGTTTTCCAAATGAAGTACTTTATGACCCTTTTGACAAATTAAGGATTTTTTTTTAACTTTTATGGAATGATCAGCTATTTTCTACCACTATTATGCCTTAACATTTTGAATCATCCCTTAAAATATTAAAACTTTATTTTCAAAATGAATGTTTTATTTTATAATTGTGTGGCATTTAAATGATTTCAAAGTAAAAAAAGGGATATCTCTCTCAAATATTTTTAATGATTTTATTAGATTATTTTCATCTACGTCAACATCCTTTATTGGATTTTATTCTTGGTTGAGGTTGATTTATTATGATACAATCTTACATATTTTATTGAAGGTTTTATGATATGTTTGACTGTTGATGTTCTATTTTTATACCATTCATGGTTTATGGTTAAAGTATTAAATTTCGTATGCTAGTTTTAATACGAATGTTTATGTTATGTTTCACCTTTTTCATATAAGGAATGCATTGGACTTAGTAAGTGATGGGCAGGGACTACTATATACCCTTGGTGCATCGGTAGGTCTCATGAGACAAACTAGTGTCTTGGAACAAGGCCATGATGGTATGGTTATTTATGGTCTTGGAATGAGGCCATGACGATATGATTATGATGTTCAAAATTATGCATTCCCTCATTATGAGTTTAATTATTGATATTACATGTGATTATTAGACTAGTAGAATATCCATGTTAATGTTTAAATGAAATTATTTGATTTATTCTTACCATATTATTTTGAAGATTATGTTTAAAAGGCTTGTGTTTTAGTTTTATACATTTCCTTACAAGTTTATGCTTATTTATGATAGCTTCTACTATATTTTTTATCCTTAATGAGAATATAAGATCACCCCTTTATTATATTAAATTTTTCCCATGATGAGAATAAGTATATTATGACTGACCTATAGGGATAATCTAAGGGATAAAAATTTATTCAAAGGAAACACTATGTTTTTTTTCATTTTTAGATTTAATGTAAAACTTATGTTTGTATCAATTTTTTACAAGGATACTAAACTGATTGATCCTTTAGGATTTTATTTCAATTGATCATGTTAATGTAATAAAATAATGCACTGACTCTAGGAAACTGGGGTCGAGGCATTACAATATGTAACTTGAGTCAGTTATTCTTCCACAACTCTTGGAAAAACTGGCTCAACATCCATCTTAGGAATAATTCCTATTTATTGGTCTTAAACTTATTCAAGTTCAAATTTCTTCCTACTAAATCCTTGACTTCAATATTCAATCATAAGAAATATTCTAGATTTAGATACAAAAACCTTGTTCCCAGTAGGGTTTTAGAAATAATATCCCTTGTTTTCCTTGGGATAATCAATAAATTAGCATTTTTTAGACTTAAGATCAATTTTATCTAAAGAAAAAAATTGTGCATAAGCTTCATAACCCCAAATCTTCACATAAGACAAACTATACATTTCCAATACCATATATTATATGGTTTCTTTTTGATCTCTTTATATAGAACATGGTTTAGTAATAATACAATATTCTCTAGAGAATAACCCCAAAGTGAAATATGATGGTCACATAGACTCATAATTGATCAAAAAAAGTATAACATGGCATGATTCCTTATTTTATATACACCATTACATTATGGTTTTACAATAGGAGTGAGTTGTGAAAACATTCTACAATCTATCAGATAAGGTATTAATTCATGGATCAAGTATTCACCACCCTGATCTAATTAGATTAATTTAATACTTTTGACCAGTTGATTTTATACTTCATTTAAAAACTTATTAAACTTTTCAAAAATTTCATACTTGTGTTTCAACAAAAATATATACCCATGACAACTAAAATCATTGGTAAAAGTAACAAAGTATTTAAAACCATCAATTGATTTAGTACTCATCGGTCCACATACATCACTTGTATGAGATCCAATAGACCATGATCCTTCTCACATTTTCTCCCAAAATGTGACCTTTTCATTTTTCTTAATAAAAAATATTCATATATATCATATTATTCATAATAAAATGAGCCTAACAATCCATATCTATGGAGTCTTTGAACATATTTCTCATTTATTTGTCCAAGGAAATAATTCCAAAGGTAGTTGGGATTAGAATCAACTTTTGAATTATTATTCTGAATGTTATAAACAGGATTATCCATAACAAGAATATATAAACCATTCATTATACTCCCAATGCCATAAAACATTTCATTTATATATATATAAAAACTCTTATTTTTAATAGTGAATGAAAATATCATCTTGTACAAATAGGATATGGAAATAAAATTCATGTTTATAGAAAGAATATAATAATAATTTTTTAGTTCTAGGATAAATCTACTTGGTAAAATCAGATCATAGGTGTTTAACTCTAATAAAGCAACTCTGGATCCATTACCAATATGAATATCCACTTCACCCTTCATTAATTATATCCTATCTCCTAGTCTATATTTTTCAACACAAATGTGTGATGCACACCTAGTATCCAATTCCCATGAGTCAGAGTTAAATAAATTTATTTATATAATATTTAAATTTGGGTACACCAGATTCTTTTCACCTATATCACTTATCATTCCTAGATACCAATATTTAACCATTTTATAGGCTATAACTATTAATGATCTCAATATTACTAGTGTGAAGTATGCCATAATCTACAACAAAGACATATCAATAGGTGTTTATCATGTACTATATATTTTCATTATAGGATTTAAATGAAATTTCGCCCACTAAAATGACGACCTCATATATCATATCCATTTAGTGAGACAACATCCATATTTCACTAATAAATGAGCTCTCTATAGCATTTACCACACCACTTAGTTATTTAGGAAGGGAATCATCCCAATCACAACAATTTTGACTCTTAAATATTTGAGCAGATAACCACTTATCAAAATCGATCATATGGATTCAATCAACTCTATTCCTCTGGTAACCTAATCCTATTAGGGTCCCCCGAATAGTGTAACCATAAGAAAACATCAAAAAATAGGCTAACAAAGGTCAATCCAAGGGCAATCAACTATGACATGACCTACCCAAGGATGTTATAGTGTCACCCATTACTTTATTTCCTTATAAAAGATAATCTATGGGTACCCAACTATGGCATGACCTACCCGGATGGACGATTGAGGTCTTGACAAGTGTCACTTTGGAAGGAACATCACAATTGGTATTAAAGGGGTTTTCAATCTCACTAATTTAATATACAACATTTCCATATTAAATTCATAAATATTACATCATATGAAATCTTTATCTTTTCATGTTTTATTTCTTTTGTGTATGCATGATTCTAATATTTTAATTTTGGAAATCCCTATCTCAACCACTAAATTAATGCGTCCATGCCACATTAATGTGTAAGTCTTTTCACAACCCAAAAGTATGTATTACTCACCCAAAATAGAATCTAATTATATTCATACATATATAAATTCATCATATTCATAAGTTACATGAATGATTCATATAAAGATATATATTTATATGAGATCAAAAAACTCCACATGAGTAAGTCTAGATAAACAGACATCCAAAACCATTCACTTTACTTGCCAAGGCATTGGCCTCCAGGAAAGTAAGTGGTCTAACCCCAAGTCCCTCCATCCGGTGAGACTTTAATCAAGAGATGATTGAATTCATGAAAACTATAACACCTAATATGAACAAACTATACCCATAAATCACTCTTAAGCTCATAACTGTAATTACAAACCAAGGTAAAGGTAGATGAAAACTAAATTTTATAACATCGAACCTAGCATGATATGAAAGGATTTATCCTATAAGTAATTTATCATATAAATGGGCATAAACAATATTTATATTTCATAAATAATTTACTAAACATGAATATCAATGAAATTTAATAAATAAATAAAATTTTATTTATTTTCCAAAATACAAGACATTCATGAAGTATTCACAAATAAATGCTAATTATAAAATTTTTATAATTTAGAAAGAATATAAAAATTTTATATTCATTTTAATATTAAATCATTTATATATATTATATTATATATAATTTATATGATATTTCATGAATTATAAATATTTTATAATTCAATTTCTATTATGAACATTTTATATAATCTAAATATCATATACTTTATAATTTACAAACACATTACAAATTACCTCTTATAATTTCTAAATAAACCATTTATTACTAGATCAAAAGGGGTTCCATTTAATTTTTCAAAATTTATTTTAAAATATTAACCTTTAATATTTGGGGAAAAGTTTCATAAAAATTTATTTAATTAATTAAACAAAATTTATAATAAATTAATCAATTTATAAAATCTATATAAATTAAATATTCCCAAAATAACTTTTATAATTATTTATAAACATTTTATAAATAATTTATATCAAATTTTATATTAAAAATAATTTTAAACATATATAATGCCCACCCTTACGCGGGTACCACACACTACGTAAGTGTAAACCCTTTTACCTTTACACAAGCCTTCTGGAACCACTGAGTATTGGTAACATTATCATTACATTTACATAGATTCATTAAAACTTGTTTTTAAGGGTAATTAATGTTTTCAAAATCCTATATAAAGGTAATTTAAAGGCTACCTTTACACAAATCGATTGAAAATTGGTGTGTAAAGGTAATAGGCAGATTACCTCTATGCAACTTCCTCATGTAAACGTATTACCCGTGACACTATTTAGGTCACTTGTACATCTTATTTGAGTTCTTATTTATCCTTTTATTCATTCTTTTAGTTTCAGTGTGTTAGGGGCTGGAAATTTGGTTTTTGGAGAAAACATATCCTAACTCATGGTTGGCACACAATTTGTCTTACCGTGTGGGGGTGAGGTTTTGAGGATAGTGAACTTTTTTATATTTTTATCATAGTTTTTCAAATCATGCGAGGATATATAAAAACCACATGGGTTGAGATTTAGAGAGGCAATGGATCCCACACGGTTTTCCTAATCGTGCATCTAAACCGTGAGAGCTGTCTAGGTCATTAAAATTTTGAGAAATGACCAAAGTTCCCTTGATGGATTTAAATCCTCCCACCCTCATGTTTCCTCACACATGTGAAAAACTTCTTCCCTAATCCTTATGGATTGTAAACTCTTCATTTTTGTGGATTATTTTGGATTCCTTGATATTTTGGCTTGATGTAATCCCTAATCTTCAAGATTTCTTCATCTTTCCCCCGAATCTTGCTTTGTTTGTCCATTTCAATGGAGGGTGGAAACCATAAATGGTGGTTTGGATGAAACTAGCTTAATTATTTGGGGTTTTTGTTTGATTTATTATTGTTTAGGTGTGTGAGGACATATTCTTCCCAAATCTTGTAGTTTTCATCAAATGTGATGAGGTTGGAACTGATTTGGATGTAGGTGTCTCTATTTAAGAGTGTTTCCATAGATAACCTTTAATATTTTATCACCTTCGGTTTTTATTTATCAAATTTCATTAAAATTTATTTATGATTGATTTTTATTCCATTTTTAGTGTGATTTATGGTTTGTATCAGCAATTTGGTGTTTTAAAGTGACTTTTCAAAGGGAGTTAGCTTGAATTCATTCTAAGTGTTTAATAAAATGGATTAAAAGGATTTTTTGTTTTAAATGGAATTATAAAGTGGTTTTAGAAATGGTTTTACCTTGAGGAAGGTGTTTTATAAAAATGGGAATGTTAGCTTACTAAATTGGATTTGAAATGGATTTTATGAATGGAACTTGTTTATGTTGATATGTTTGGCATTGAGTAACACATGTGAACTTAGGGTGTGAGGGTGTGAATGAATTAGATGATGGTGTGTTTTATAAGGGAATGATAAATCCTTTAGTGAAGAAAACCCTAGTATATTCTATAATATCATCCAAGGGACCAAGAGAACCTTTTAGAGGAAGACCGAGTGAGCTTAAAAAATATTGTTTAAGGGGCCGAGAGAGATCTTAGATGTTTAGGATAGAGGAAGACCTATAGAGCTTCCAACTTGTTGTTCTTATCCATATAGAAAATTTTGTTTTAGTCTAAGACACACTATACCCTTATGGTTAGAGCCCATATTGTGTATTTCTTATGCTCAGTTGATTTATATGCCATCATGCATTATGTTAGTTCCTTGTTTGGTTAAGATACCTTATGTTATACCCATTTCCATTATTTGATTATATGATTGTGTTTGTGTTGATGCTCACTTTTATTCCATGTTTTGGTGTGTTTATCATGTTATATTGAGTGGATTAATTATTGATTTGAGTCTCATTATACTCCTATTTTGCAGCATGGATTATTTTGAGAAAAATTAAAGGGATTTAAAAAGGGAAAATGTTTTCAAGTGAACTTGTTTTAAAAGTGAACTTGGTTTTGAAAATGATTTTCAAATTGGATTTATTGGTTTCATGGTTAAAAGAATTGTATAGATTCATGGTGATATCCTTCTGTTCTTTGTGACTTACACCCTTCTTATGCATTTGGGCATGGGAAATCATTGTTTTTCAGGAAATAGGTATGGGAAAGGAAACCATGGATATAATAAGCTCTTCTTGATTACTACCATCCAATATTGGATCATGTTGGAGGAGATATGGTCTCATGGGATTAACTCATGAGGATCTATTTTTGAGATTTTTTATATTGATATTTTGTATATTAAGATGTATGTACTATAATTTTTTTCTTGAACCTTGTTTTGGGTTTTTGAGATTTGACTTGGGATATCATGTATTTATGTCTTGACTTTGACATGTTATGTGTATTTATGTATATTATTTATGATATCTATTATTGGTCATTACTGATTTTACTCTAGTTGTGTATTTATATATGTTGATCCTCATTATTCAGTAGGTGTGGTCTTATAATTAATTGATGGGTCATGTCAGTTATAGAATGAGAAACCATTACCAAGTGGTTTATTATGATTCCTTAGTGTTTGTTTCCAGACTACGGCAGTCGGGAATGCACTTTGGGCCTTGTAGAATATCGACTCAGGTGACGGGTCAGGCTGAACCCGGTTGGTTCACTAGAAAATGGTATCATAGGGCCTTATTTTTATTTTTGGTTTAGTGGTAGACTAGATATAGGACTATCAGTGATTGATAGGTAGGAGTGGAAGAGTGTCTGTCCAACTCTTCTTCGCGTTGAACCTCGAGTTTTCATGGGTGTTATGGGATTGTGTTTAAGTTTTGAGCCTAGTTATGGGTTATTTATTTGGGATCAGATGAATTTCCCTATTTATTATGAATTTTGGGGTGATAATATGAATTAATTTGAGTTTTGGTCTAAAATAGGGATTACAATAGGAGTCACCCAATTTAGGCACACAGTTAGCAGTTATTGTGAATAAACCTTGCAACCTTGTAGGTTAACTTCTAGTAGAACTTGCATGATTGGTGCACGATTAACCAAACCATTTAGCTAAACTATCGACATTGGATTTTTTTTTAATTTTTTTTATGTTTTTATCCATTTATCATTTGAATTTTATATTGATGATAATGCTATTTGTTTTGGCCTATTATAATTGGTTTAACTATTGATGTTTGAGATTTAGTTGTGTATTGATTGAGCTTGTGTTTTGTGTTTTATAGAAAATTAATCTTATAAGGGCCTCATATAGGTACAAAGAGGGAGTTGTGGAGCATTTATTACTGAAAAAACATCTATTTGATTTGACTTTAGAAGAGTCAATGATCTGTATGATCCAGTACTTATGCTAGGATGGTAGTTATAATCAGACATAGATGATGCACCATGATCAGAAGTTCAATAAGAAAAATCAACCAATTTTCCATGGTGAAAAGGAAAACTAGAAGCCTAAGGAGTGTCTAGAATAGATCAAGCATATATTTCAATTTTAAAATACCCTTGAGATCTTGAAGGTGGGATTCACTACTTATATGTTGGAAGGACTAGGTAAGAAATGGTGGGATTCCATGGTGCTAGTGAAGTGGCATGATGGCCCCCCATGGACTACCTTTAAAGCAATTTTTAATAAATAGTTCTATCCATATACATTAAGGGTGGAGAATTATTGTGATTTCATGATTATGTATAAAGTGGACCATTCAGTGATAGATTATGCTTCTTAGTTTTTTGAGTTGATTCATGTGTCTCCCGAGCACCTCAAGAATGTTCATCTTAAAGCTTAGTGTTTTGAAATGGGCTTAAAGGCTGAAATTTGGTTGATGCTTATCCTTATTTGTTTGTTGACCTAATATGAGGTGTCTAATAAGGTGGATATGGAATATGTGTACATGGATGAGAAGACATGACTCAATGGAATTCATTCAGTTAGTGGTCGCTAAAGTTCTTCATCTGGACAGAAAAGGAGGCACAATGGACCTCATTGGGGTAGTACCTAAAGTTCTCAACAGTCATCAGGCACCACGCTGGTGGTTTCTTAAAGTAATTCATCAGTGGTATGTTATTAGTGTGGGAAGTTTGTCAAAACCAAACCTACTTGTCCAAATGATTTGAGGAGATGCCACCAGTGTGGGTATCTGGGTCACCATCAATGCTTATGTAAGACTCTCCTATAAGGGAGTGGAGTTAGTTCCTCATTTTAAAAGGGTTATAAGGTGTGGTATGATGCTTCCAAGGGTAAGGAATCTTACCCTTAGGTCAAAGGGTGTTATCACTAGGTGAATAGGGTTTAGGGATGTCCTAAGTTAGGATATCACTATACAAAAGATGTTGTATGAGAGGACTCTGAATCTGTGATGACCACCATGTGAGGTATAATATTTATTGATTCTTCCATGACTTTTGTTTTATTTGATACAAGTACTTCTAACTCATTTATCTCTATAAAGTTTTTTGGAACCTTGGGTATGTGAGTAGAGCTGATGTCATCTGTGATGGATTTACTTAGCCCGCCGGGTAGGAATAAGGAGCAAGGATTTAAGTGCCCAGAGTGTCATTTTTTAATCACTGATATGGAAGTAATGTGGGATTTTCTCATGTTGGACTTGGATGTTTTTGATCTCATCATTGGTATGGATTGGTTGATTAACTTTAAAGAAAAAGTTGATTGTTATCACCATAAGGTCCAGTTTATATCTCTTGATGGGAGTACTCACATCTTGCATAGTGAGTGGGATCTTTGACCAGGGAGGGACTTATTGTTTCAGTGATGGGATTTATCTTGTGCCAAATTTCCATGTTGTTTTTTGATGTTGTAGAGCAGGGTTCAGTTGGTTGCACTACCACAGATTGACGCAAGGGAAGTGCCAACCTTTATCAGTGCTAGCTAAAAGCATTGATAAATCTACCCTTTATCAGCAGTAAAAAAACACTAATAATGGTGTACCCATTATCAGCGCCTTTTTATCACTGATAAAAGTTTCTAATAAAAAATATTATTAATTTATATAAAATTATTTTATTTATATTCAAGAATAATGTTTATTTATACACATTAAATAAAAAACACATATTTATAATTAATATATATTTTTTAATAATTCAAATATATATAATGTTTAAAAAAGAGTATTTATAAGATTATAAATATATATTTAAATAATTATAAGATTATAATTAATTTTATTAAATAATAAATATATTTATTATATTTATAATTATATATTTATAATTATATATAAATACTTTTTAAATATATATAATTATAAATAAATATATGTTTCCAATGAATTTGGTCAATAAATATATTGATGCGTGAGTATAATTAATGTGCATATTTTATGTATAAATCATGAATTAATGTTCATTTATACATCACACCATTATTATTATTATTCATGTTGTCCATATGTGATGGCTCGTTTTTTATTATCCATATAATTTACTATATATATGATCCATTCATTTTATACCCATGAATCTATTATCATAAATACTTATAAAATTATAATAAATATATTTAAATAATAAATATATTTTTTACATCTATAATTATAAAATTTTAATTATATATAAATACTTTTTAAATATATTTATTTATAATTATAATTATAACTAAATATATATATAATAGATACATCTATTATAATTATAATTATATATATATATTTATAATTAAATACAAATATTTATAAATATATTTACTTATAGTTATAATTATAAATAAATATATATATTTAAATAATTATAAAATTACAATAAATATATTTATTATACATATAAAGTTATAAATATATATAATTAAATAAATATATTTTTAAATATATACAAATAAGTATAAATAAATAATAATATTTATAATTATAATTCTAAATAAATATAGATATATTTAAATAATTATAAAATTATAATAAATATATTAATTATATATATTTATAAAATTATAAATATAATAATATATTTTTTATAATTCTATAATTATTTTAATAAATAAATATATATATTTTATATATTTTTAATTACAAATATATATATATATATAGTTATAATTATAAACAAATATAAATTTCTTTAAATAATTATAAAATTATAAAAAAATATATTTATTATTCTTATAATGTTATAAATATATATAATTAAATAAATATATTTATAAATATATAAAAATATTTATAAATAAATACGAGCGGGAGCAGACATTGTAGTGTAACTATAACAGTGCAGGTACTACAATAGGGTACTGTAGCAGCAACACTATTCATTCAGAATGGGATTTCGGGACACCGAGTCTTTGGGCCAACATGGGGCAGTGACACAGGCATGACGTGTAGGTGGCGACGAAGGCAGGATGCAAGAAGGGGGCGATGATGTAGGCATGATGCAAGAAGGGCCTTCGGGCCATCCAATGGTGGGCTTACGGGCCATGTAATGGGCTTCATGCCCACTGGACCTTTGGGTCATAAATATATACTGTAATAAAATGTCTGGTTGGGTGGGTTATCCCTTGGGGGGCTATGATATGCCTTTCAGGCCTGTGTGTGTGGTGTGTATGCGTTTGAATGTAATTATACCCCCGAACACCTAATATATATTATTAAAATTATAAATATAATAAATATATTTGTTATAATTTTATAATTATTTAAATAAATAAATAAATAAATAAATATATTTATAATTATAACTATAAATAAATTTATATTTATTATATTTTTTAATTATAAATAAATAAATATTTATTTATACTTATAATTATATATATATATATATAATTAAATAATTAAATAATTATAATAAATATATTTATTATAATTATAATGTTACAAATATATATACTTAAATAAATATATTTATAAATATATACAAATATTTATAAATAAGTAAAAATATATATAATTATAATTATAAATAAATATAGATATATTTAAATAGTTAAATAATTATAATAAATATATTAATTATTATTTTTATAAAATTATAAGTATAATAAATACAGTTCTTATAATTTCATAATTATTTAAATAAAAAAAAATATTTTTATAATTATAAATATCAATAAATATATATTTATTATAATTATTTAAAATATATATTTATACAAATATATATTTATTATATATTTATTATATTTATAATCTTATAAATATAAGAAATATAGTTATTATAATTTTATAATTATTTAAATATATATATATATATAAATTTATAGTTATAAATATAAAAAATAAATATTTATAAATATTTATAATAAATATATTAATTATATATAATTATAAATATAATTAATATATTTATTATAAATTTATAATAATAAATAAATAAATAATTATTTATACTATTTATAATTGTATAAATGTATATAATTATATAAATATATTTATTATATATATAAATATAAATAAAAAAATATTTATTTATAGTTATAATTATAAATAAATAAATATATATTTTATATATATATAATTTTATAACTATATATAATAATATAAATAAATTATTAACATTAGTGCTCTGTGTCTTTATCAACACTATAATTTTAGCACTGGTAAAGGCCTATCTTTATTAGCGCTAAAAAGCACTGATAAATGTACATTTTATTAGCATTTTCTATTATGGCAGTGATAAAATATACCTTTATCAGCACTTTTTAACTAGCATTGATAGAATCTTTACCCAATTTTATAAATGAACCATAAGAGTTGGATTCTTCTCTCACACACTTCAAGCTCTCACGGAAGCCGACCTTTGCCACCACTGACCCCTCCTCTGCTGCTGCCAACCCCTCCTCTGCTGCTGAACCCTCCTCTTGCTCGACCCCTCCTCTACCACTGCGAATCCCTCCACCGCCACTGCAAATCCCTCCTCCGCTGCGAACCCCACCTCCGCTGCAAACCCCACCTTTGTCGCGCACCGAACCCCACCTCCAGTGCAAACCCCTCCTCTTCTGCGAACCCACCTCTGCCATGAACTCCTCCTCCACTGCAAACCCACCTTCACCACGAACCCCACCTTCATTGATAACCACTCCACAGCTTCCGTCATTGCCACCGCCTACCCCGGCTCTACCACCGTCAAACCCTATTACTGCCGCTGTCAGGCCCTATTGCTGCCATCGAACCTCCAAATCTAAGGTATATCCTTATTTGATTTGGAATTCTTAGATAGTGAAGGATTAATTATAGGATTTTAGTGTTCGAAATATTTTTTATGTATGAATTATGTGTTTGGTTTGATTCATTAGTGTGAGACAATGGTTTTTTGATTAGTAAATAATTTGATTGGTTTTTTGTCATATTCTATGAAACTTTTGATAATTTTCTATGTATAGTTGTATAGGATGTTGGTACAATTAAATTTTTTGAATTTGGATTGATAAAAATGTCAGAACATGTTTGGATGAAGTGGTTTGATATATTAGAAACATTATAGGGATTGTTTTAGGTTAAAAGTGTCATGATTGGTATTATAATGGAGTTATTCTGGTGAGTAGTTTAGATAAACTATAACTCTTTCAATGGATAAATAAGATAAGAAACTTTTGAGTTGGAACTTATAGTGAAAGTGGGATCTATGTTTGGATTTTGATTAACATTTTGATGATTAGTTTGGGATGAATCAAGGTGTTTTCTATGTATGGTTTTCTAATATATATTTGAAATTTTATCATGTTTAATTAGGGGTGTTGATGTGTAAGTGGATGCTTCAATGGATGTTATACCATGTTGACATGATAGTTTTATAAATGTGTTTCATCGATCATTAGTTTTGGGATTTTAGAAAAATATCATGGGAATATTTAGGTAGAGATATGGGAATTTTAGAGACATGATTTATAATATTATGGTCAAACATTTATAATACCCCTATCTTAGGTCTTTCACCAGCTACTGGAATTTCCTTCATGATGAGGCCATTAATGGCGAGTTGATTGTGTCACATTTGTATTGCAACAATATTCTAGTGTGGCGATTCCCTTAATTTTTCAACTTAGATTATCTCCTTAAGCATTTGGTAGGTACCACTTAATGGTTGATGCTTGATATTTTATCATTATTTTATCTTATGATTGTATCATGGTAAATTATATTTTTTTAAAAGAAAAACATATTTTTTGTTAGTTTTATTTACTCAACCCTATGTAATAAAAATTATTTTCATTATTTTCTCCAAAACTAGATTTTTTTGGTTTGTCTTAAAAAATGAATGGTATAAAATCTTGGACTATATCCTACTAGGATCTTTTCTCACACCATACATATGAAAATTGGTGCATATATAGAATTAGTTGTCTATGATGTTGGTAAAAGGAAAGTGTCACACTTTTATAGTGGTGTTACATAGTCACTTGTTAAAGATATAATGATAATATGATGTAGAGGTCACCATAGGGAATAAAGATACAATATTCATTTTGTTTTATTTCAATATATTTACTATAAAGTGACTCTCTTGTAAATAAATTAATTTTTGGTTTACCTTTATATTTTGGATCATGTTTAAACCTTTTATAGCTTTATATTTTATGAAATGTTGGTTATTTTTGATTCATGTATCTTTTATAAAGTGCCTCAGTTGGGATTTATGTCTTTGAGAAAATGACTAAGTGGCTCTTTTAAAATGATTCAAGTGTTTTGAAATGTTTCTTAAAAAATTATACGTGTTCAACATACCTTTTTTTGGTTTTAAATAGATTTAAAATGATTAAAACACTTGGCATGGACTTTTGTTTCCTGTCAAGTGTTTGTCAACCCACTCGATTGGCTTTCATAAAGGGATATGAATGTTTTGAAATAATATTTAATGCTGGTTTCATTTTAACAAGGGGCGTGCAAAGTTTTGAATGAAAATTTGTAAAATATAGAGGGTTTTTGATCATTTTAAATGATTAAGACTATTGGTTCATGAAGTTTCCATGAATGCTTTAAAAAAAGTAATTGTAGTTTTGTGAAAGAGTGCTTGGAATTGATTGGTTTATTTTAAAATGGGTGTGTTATTTTGAAGAGGATTTTTTTTAAATGGTTGTTTTTTTAATGGGAATTCAAGTGTGATTTTACAAATACTTTTCAAAGGACATATAAAATGTAGTTTTTCTATAATATTTTAAGTTTATATTTTTATAGAATTAGGAAAACCATTACATTATATAGGGAAGACAAGTAGATTGATAATAACACCATGGAAAGGGCATGTCACTAACTCTATCCAACCCATAGGATATCCATCATAACCTCACTCTCGCAAAAGGGGAATTAATGTTTATCCCCATTGAAACTCTTAAACCTAATTTTCATCCAACATCACATGCATGGTTTAAATTAGGGGTGTACTCTACAATTACATTTTCTTTATGGTTTTGTGTTAGCTTCTAAGGGGATGAGTCTCAAACAACCAAATGAAATAATAACTATCATTAAAATGTTGAGTTACCATTATTTGAAATTACCCTTTTGTGTATTCATTTTGTTAAATATTAATATTACCAAATCAAATAGGATGGATATGAATAAATAATTGATTGATGTTAATCATCTGATAAAAGAGTATGAAGATGGAGTGAAAGAGTTCATCAAGTTTGCAAAAGATCATTCATATGACCCTTCTCAAATCCCTTTTCCATGTTTATGTTGTTGTTATTTAAGAATAATTAGTCTAGAGGAGTTGGAAGAACACTTGATCTGTCACAGAATAGATCGAAGTTATAAATGTTAGAATAAACACATAGAAAAAGAGAATGTAGCTAGTGTATGGGATAACACTACATTTTATTAATCATCTGATATGATTATAAGTGTTAAAAATGAAGAATATGGTATCAAGGATGTGATTATAGATGCGAATGATGATGAATATCATATTGAGTAAAAGAAAAGGATAGTTGAATATAAACTTCATGATTACCCAAAATTGTTTGAGAAGTTAAAGATTTTTGAAAAGACGCTATTGTATGCTGGTTGCACTAAATATATAGCATTTTCAGCCATACTGAAGCTGCATAATTTGAAATCAGGCAATGGATAGAGTGAATATAGTTTTACATAACTACTTTCTCTCTTGAATGACGTGATCCTAGAAGATAACAAGCTCCTGAGCTGAACATATGATGCCAAATAAATACTACGCTTTATGGGTATGATCTATGAAAGAATACACTTATACCCAAATGACTGTATACTATTTCAAAAGGACCAAAAGTCACATATATAATGGACAAAGTGTGGTGCTTCTCGATACAGAAAGATGAATCCAATCCTATGAAAGTTTTATGGTACTTTCCAATCATTAAAAGGTTTAGGTTCCTATATATAAGTGAGAAGACTACAAGGCAATTGATTTGGTACGTAGATACAAGAATTAAAGATGGGAAACTATGTCACCCGACAGAATCTCCTCAGTGGAAGTGAATTGACCATGAATATTCAGAATTTGGAAACAATCCGAGAAACCTTTATCTTGAATTATCTACAGATGGAGTGAATCCTTTTGGTTTTCAAGGTATCACTCATAGTATATGGACAATTATGTTGGAAAATTATAACTTTCCACTATGGTTATGCATGAAACGGAAATATATCATGTTATCTATGCTTATATCAGGACCAAAACAACCGGGTAATGATATTGATGTTTATTTGGATCTATTGATCGATGATTTCAAATTATTGTGGGATTCTGGTGTTACATTGTATGATGCTTATAGAAATGAAGATTTCACATTGAAATCCATGTTTTATGGGATGATAAATAAATTTCCTACTTATGGAAAATTTTCCAGATATAGAATTAAAGGAACTCAAGGGTGTCCCATTTGTGAATAAGGTACACAGTCAATTAGGTTAAAATATTCATCAAAAACCATGTTTCTATGACATCTTAGATTTATACCATGATGACATAAGTACTGATCTTGGATTACATCATTCGATAGAAGTTTAGAAGAATGTAAAACACCATCTCTACTAATAGGTGATCAAATGTTTGATAAAGTAAAATATGTGGACACTGATTTTGGTAAATCATTTTTGAAAAAACTCACAAAAACTGGTTGGAAAAAAGATCATTTTTTTTGAATTACCATATTGGAATTGTCTGTACATCAAACATTTAATTGATGTTGGAATATTGAAAAAATTGTATGTGATAATGTCATCAACATGTTTCTAAATGCACCTAAAAAAATAAAAGATATAATTAAGGATAAGTTGGATATGGTTAACATGGGAATACGAGAAGAGTTGGTGCTAGTGAAGGGTGAAAAAAAACTTTTCTTCCTCCAGCTACTTACACTCTTTCCAGGTAGGAGAGATATAAATTTTGTAACTTCTTGAATGATGTAAAGGTTTTATAGGGGTATTCATCGAATATCAAGAACATTGTGTCAATGACCAATTTAAAGTTAAAGGTTTTGAAATCACATGACTACCATGTTTTGATGAAATATCTAATTCCTATAGCTTTACATTGTATTTTACCCAAGAATATCAATCATACATTAACCAAGCTCTGTTTCTTCTTCAAATCTATATGCAGCAAAGTTATAGACCCAAAAAAATTGTTGACTATAGAAATAGAAATTGTTGTCATATTATGTGAATAGGAAATGTTTTTCCCTCCAACATTCTTTGATATGATGGTTTATTTGATGGTTCAATTGGTGATAAAGATTCGACTATGTGATCCTATACACTATAGATGGATGGAACCCATTAAATGGTATATAAATATTTTGAAAGGGTATGCCAAAAATCAAAGTCGGCCAGATGGTTGTATTACAAGGAGATATATTGTTGAGGAATCCATTGAATTCTGTACCAAATACACATCTGGTGTGAAAATCATTGGTCTACTGAAATCTTGTCACACTAGGTGGCTTGCAGGTAAATGAATTTCTGGAAGATATGTTGTCACAATCAATATTAATGATTGAGAGCTGGTCCAACTTTATGTTTTTTATAATATTTTAGAGGTTTTCCCATATTTTGAAACCCAAAAATAAATTATTAGGCATTTGAATCTATCAAGGACTAAAATATGGATATCAAATACACATAATCAATAGTTTATAGGATGGTTTTGGGACCATATTTTTATGGATTCAGATGAAGATTATGATTCAATTTTATAATGACTTGGATGGCTAGCCAGAGGACCAAGTGTGTGTGTATTATCTTATAATGGTTATGTAATTAATGGTTATACGTTATATACAAATGAACATGATGAAGAAAATACCATGAAAAATAGTGGAATTACACTTGTGGATGAAGCGATGCATGTTTCTAGTACTAAGGAAAAAATCCAATTTACATGAATAGATCATACTTTGGCAACATCAAACAAATATGAGAGTTGTATTATACAATATTACAAGTGAGAATTTTTTAATGCAAGTGGGTTGATAATAGGAGTGCTATTAAAATAGATGAATTGGGATTCATGATAGTTGATTTTAGTAAGGAAGGGTACAAAGATGAACTATTTATAATGGAATCATAATAGTAAAAGTATTTTATGTTATAGATCCCACAAATCGAAAGTGGTTAATTGTTCTGTTATCAACCAAAACCACTAAAGGTTCAGATTAAAATTCAACTAAGGATGGCCCCTTCATTGGGACATCACAGTCATTTCCCTATAGTCCCAATCTATATGACATTTTTTATGTCATAGGAGACTATAATAAAGGCATTTGGATAGTAAATAGAGGGGTCAAATCCATTCACCCTTTAAAAAAAGAGAGTTCAATAATCAGGTTATATTTTTTTGTAATATACATAATGTTACCTCATGTTATTATCCATTATCTACTACATTTATGTACTCTAAATTAAATGTTAAACCACTTCTATAGATAATGACTTTTGTACATACTGGTTCTCACAATCCTAAGGAACAATATGTCTCTCAACCTACTACTGCTCGTACTGCAGAGGAACAATGACCTTCAGTACATGCTAGTGCTCCCAATCCTGAGGAATAACAAGTTTCTCAACCTGGTGCTTCTCCCAGTGCAGAGGTACAATGACCATCTACACATGCCGATACTACTTCTCCAAAGGAACATTATATGATGTTGAATATGAGGAAATGGTATCCGATGAAGGACCGACGATGAAAAAAGGATCTCCTTAGTTTGACGGTGTTAGCAAAAATCATTAAAGATAAAATCAAAGGCATCAAATACAAGGTCAGATGGAATGCGCGAGGCCAACATGTTAATCCCAACAATACCGTGTTCAATAGTTACATTGGAATTTTCATTCGGCAATGCATGTTGATTGAAGTAGATTTGTGGCACCATGTTGTGCCCATGCTTAAGACCCTGACGTGGAAATAGATTATGGTAACATTATGATATCATTTCTTTATTTTACTAAAAAATAAAATAACGAAACATTGAATTACTCTTAATTATCCCTTATAGAGTGAATTTATATTAGATGACTCCCATAAGAAATGTGCATTAATTCTTTATGGAAGGATTCATAGAGGATTTCGCACAATTTTAATGAGACATCATGTTAAATATATTGAAGGGAAAATAAACCCACACCCACCACTTATGTATGCACACCTGATAACCCAATAAGCATGGGATGCGTTTTGGGGTGACACCCTGAACATATTTTGAGAAAACAACAAGAGGAGGATCAAGGTGAAGAAATGAAATAGATGAGAGAAAGAATAGATACCTTTGAAGAAAAATTACAATGGAAGAGAGAGATGCTAACAACTTTTATGGGGGGAAGAAAAGAGAAGAAACAACTCAATAACAACCATTTCCTGACGAACCCCACCCCCACCAGCTTTGAGGTGAGCCATTCCCCTCAAAGAGATGTCTTGGACATGGTAATCAATATTCTAATAATTGTTTTTATGAAATGTGAATAATAAATACACTGATACCTTTCCTGTACTGATATTCTATAGAGTGATAATGATTGTGATTTATATCTATCAACACCCACCCATCACCTTGTAGTGAATGATACAATGTTCAATATCCAAAATGACATACTACACAACATACCACTTAAAACAGGTCATGTGAGAGTGCCGATTAGCGTAGCCCATGAGTTGAGCATCGATCTACCTATTCCAATTTATGAGGAAGATATTCAAAAGGTCAAACAAGATGTTAGAACATTCATCAGATGTCCATCACATCTTGTAAAAAAACATATCAATAAGGAGGTATTAATTTACAATTTATTTTTCAATATAAACCTTTAACAATTAATGAAAAAAGGTTTGAACTGATGAATATTATTACAGATAGAAAAAGGGAAGAGGGTGCAATTAAATACTAACTCAAAACCATCTAAAGGATCAACCAACCGATCAAAAATATCTTCTGAAAGCACCTTTAACCCAGCCGTTCTATATCCACATTTACTATCATTGAAGGTTCATGTGGATACAAAGTTAAAAAATGGTTGTATCCACATAGTTTATTTTGAATAAAATATGCATGTAGGGGAAGTTCAAGACTTCATTGGTGTTGAGACTATAAGTGAAATCCTCGACTATGATTAGCTAGGAACCTTAGTTGTAAATGTATACATGAGGTATGTTTTCATGATTTGATTTTACAAAAGTTTATATACTATGTTAATTATGACTAAATACATTTCATATTTTTGGAAGACATATATATAAAAAACAATTGAAGGGATTTCCCCATGATTTTTTTGGACTCGTTAGTCCTCACATATCCTCTATAGAACAACCAAAAATAGAATCCAAAAAAGGATGAAATAGTAGTAGGCTTGGTCAAATCTTTTGAAATAAAAATTCCAGATGATAGACTCTTGTTAATAACAACGATATAGGGGTAAAAATATAAAATTTAATCATATAAAATATATTTTAATTTCTTTCATTACTTATTCATTTTTGTATTTTTATGAAACATTGGACAATCATTTTAGTCAATTTGGATACTCCAAAGATTTATTTCTTGGATTTAATGCATGGATATCCAACAAACCAACCACACATGATGGCGTTTTTAAAATTTTAATACATTGTATTCAATGTTTTAGAACTAAAAATCAAGTTATATAATTTATATTATGTTTTAATAAGGATTATTTTATGATAGGGCGGTTCATCAATATCATGGAAAATATGGAATGAGGCCAGGGGGTAAGAATGAGGACTGTGACAAGTTATACGACTAAAAAATTATCAGGGTATATATAATAAGATTTAACTATCCAAACACATAAAAAAATTACTTATTCTACTCAATATTTATGAAGTATTCGAAACAAACAAATGGAAAATATTATGGTTATTATGTTTTTAAATTTATGAGTGATATCATATTCTATCAACAAACTAGCACCCCCAAAGAGGTATTTTTGAAGATAATTACTATTTCATTTAAAATATTTATTAATCCTTTGTGTATTTATATTTTTCCAGTACTAATATGACTTTAAAAAATACTCATATCCATAAGATGATATTGATTTTCTTAGAAATGAATGGGCATTATACCTGATGCAAGAATGTATAAAAATAGAATGAAGACGTGACTTCCATAAAAGTAGTGGATTATTTCATATTTAAGTTTAATTTAATTCTTTTTAATATTACTCACATAAGAATTGTTTTCTTATATAGGTGGACTCCTTTGTTCAAGTAAAAGTGGTTTTTTCAAAGCTTATCATGCTTGTGAGAGATTGGGCTTCGAGGCTCCAACTTAGAATTCAATGATAAGGTAAAGTTTTTTTTAATATACTATATTTTTTCTCATAATATTATATAGGACCCCAGAACACCCTGAGAGGGGAGGGGTGAATTTGGGTGTCAAATTTTTATTTTAAACCTATGGATCTTGTTCCCATGTTGGTAGGAAACTGTTAAACATATCTGATGAGAATATGCAGAAAAAAAATAATCACATGCAAAGAGATGACACAAAATTTTTACTTGGTTCACCACTAAGAGATGGTCCAAGGAGCATACGCCAACAGGTTTTCAGTTGGACTAAAGTACACTAATCTTAACTAGTATTGGAGTACAAGAGTTCAGACACAATCACTCTATTCTAGGCACACTTCCTTTATAAGATTTTAGGGATAACTCACTGTGTCCCTTGGAACACTTCCATTGACTCCCCCCAGCTCACTACCTTGGAAGAAGTCATACTCAGTTTATTGAATTGAAGGTATCTTTAATAGATTTGCATTGAAGTATTTGTCTCTGTCCATTATGAGAATCTACTTGCATCAAAGTTCTGAATTGATTCCCTTGAATGTACTGATCAAACAAACCGAATGTTCAAAGCTTAGTAGAAGCATACATTGACACTTGCATGCAACAACTACCCATGCACACAAGATTTGGGATTATTTCACAAGATGGATTTCACACAAAACTTATTTTTCATGAAACCCTTATCTTTCTATCAACTACACCATAAGATTCACTTGGTCTTTAAATACTAAAGAAATTCTTTGTGATCAAGATTCTCTCTCTACTTCTCTTCCACATGCAAGTCTTTCACATGGAAGAGGAACCCGATCTTCATTGAAAAAGTTATAACTTGTGAGTGGGGGTATCCATATATTTATAGGCCTCAATGACCCTACATTCAAGTTTCTAAAATGTCAATCAAGATTCTCTTTGAGTGTGCAAAAACCATTTTGACGTCACATTGAGTGTGCAAGTTTCTTCTGCACAACCTTGTCTTTCACGTAAATTTAAATCTTTCATGTTCTTTTTTTCCTTTTCCATATTTTGATGCAATGATCCCAAAACAATCCTTGCATAAAATTTTCCAAACATTCTTCAATCATGTAAAAAAATTACTTTTCCAAAAACACTTCTCTCTATTTTCCAAATTTTGGACCCAAAAAATTGGCAAATGCTAGGAAACAACATCACCTTAAAAATTGTCATCAGATTGAATTGTAAGAACCCTTTACTTAAAAAATCCTTGATATTTTATGTGAGTATTTAAAATAGACAAAAACCATACTCCATTTCTATTCAAGAACGAACTTCGTTCCAACATATTATTTGTTATATACTGCATTAACATAATCTAAATTAAATGTTTGAAAACTTAATTTAAAAAGTGTCCCTCATTGAAAACTGAGAAAATGTTCTCGAATTGTCTTGATAAGTTTGGAAAGTGATTCATAAGTCATTTTTAACATGTATGAAACATTCTCATGTCAAACTGATGCACAATGCGACTAATATGACTCACAATACATGTTTCCAGTTTGAAATGATATTTTAGTAAAAAAACAAAACTACCATACTTAAAACCAATAAAACGCATTCATATTGTTTTGATACTTTGGGAAAATGATATATTTGTCATTTTTGATGTTTATGAATCAACCACACCTCAATATAATGCACGGTGTGGCTGCTATAACTCAAAGTGTATCTTTTTATTTAAAATTGACATTAATTTTAGTAAAAAGAACAAATGACATACTAAAAACTAAGAAAAAACATTCAAATAGTTTTTATATTCTATAAAAAATATACATGAGTCATATGTGGCATATAAGAGTCAACTTTACCTCAATACGATGTACAGTGTGACCGGTATGACTCCAAGTGTGTCTTTTTATTTAAAATTGACATTAATTTAAGTAAAAAGAACAAGTGTCATACTGAAAACTAAGAAAACACATTCAAATTATTTTGATACTTTATTAAAGATATACATGATTCATTTTTAATGTGTAGGAATCAACCACACCACAATCTGATGTACAATGTGATCAGTATGACTCAAGGTATTTGTTATCAGTTTAAAATTGGCATTTTAGTTCAGAACATATTCCTCACTGAAAACTGAGAAAACACACTCATATTATATTAATAATTTAGGATAGTGATTCATAAATCATTTTTTACATGTATAAAACATTCTCATATCAAAACGATTCACACTGCGACTGGTATGGCTCAAAATGCGTATTTCCAGTTTGAAATGACATTTTGGTAAAAAAACACAACTGGCATACTGAAAACTGAGAAAACGCATTTGAATTGTTTTTATACTTTAGGAAAATGATATATAAATCATTTTTGATGTGTAGGACTCAAAATCACTATGATGCATGATGTGGCTAGTATAACTCAAAGTGTCTCTTTTTTATTTAAAATTGAAATTAATTTTAGTAAAAAGAATAAGTGACATACTAAAAACCAAGAAAACACATTAAGATTGTTTTTATATTTTATGAAAATGATCCATGAGCCATTTTTGACATGTATAAGTAAACCACACCTCAATACGACACACAGTGTGTCCAGTATGACTCCAAGTGTGCCTTCTTATTTGAAATTGACGTTAATTTAAGTAAAAAAGAACAAGTGACATACTGAAAACTGAGAAAACACATTCATATTGTTTTTATACTTTAAGAAAAATACCCATGTATCACTTTTGATGTGTAATAACCAACCAAAACTCAATCTAATGCATGGTGTGACCGATATGACTCAAAGTGTTCGTTATTTGTTTAAAATTGACATTTTAGTTCAAAACATGTCCCTCAATGAAAACTAAGAAAAAGTTCCCCGATTGTCTTGATAATTTAGGAAAACTATTCATAAATCATTTGTGACATATCTAAAGTAGTCTCACATAAAAATTACACATTATGTGACTGGTATGACTCAAAATGCGTGTTTCTAGTTTGAAATAACATTTTAATAAAAAAACACAACTGACATACTGAAAACCAAGAAAATTCATTTGGATTTTTTTTATAATTTAGGAAAATGATCTATAAGTCATTTTTTACATGTAGGAATAAATCAAACCTCAATTTTATTCATGGTGTGGCATATATAACTCAAAGTGTCTCTTTTTATTTTAAATTGACATTAATTTTAGTAAAAAGAACAAGTAACATACTGAAAACCAAGAAAACACATTTGGATTGTTTTGATATTTTAGGAAAATGATCCTTGAGTCATTTTTGACATGTAGGAGTCAACCACACATCAATAAAATGCACAATGTGACCAGTATGACTCCAAGTGTGTCTTTTTATTTAAAACTGATATTAATTTAAGTAAAAAGAATAAGTGACATACTGAAAATTTAGAAAATGAACTCAGATTATTTTTATACTTTATAAAAATGATCCACAAGTCATTTATGATATGTAGGAATCAAAAACACCTCAATTTGGGGCATGATGTGACTGATGTGACTCAAAGTGTCCATTATCAGTTTAAAATTAATATTTCAGTTCAAAATGTGTCCTTCACTGAAATCCAATAAAACACACTCCGATTGTCTTTATAATTTAGTAAAGTGATTCATAAATCATTTGTGATGTGTATGATGTAGTATTACATAAAAATGATGTACATGTGACTGGTATGACTCAAAATGTGTGTTTCTAGTTTGAAATGATATTTTAATAAAAAACACAACTAGCATACTGAAAACTAAGAAAATGCATTCAAATTGTTTTGATACTTTAGGAAAATGATATATAAGTCATTTTTGGTGTGTAGAAATCAACCGTACCTCAATATGATTCATGTTGTGGCCGCTATAAATCTAAGTGTCTCTTTTTTATTTAAAATTGACATTAATTTTAGTAAAAAGAATAAGTGACATACTAAAAACCAAGAAAAAAAATTCATATTGTTTTTATATTTTAAGAAAATGATCCATGAGTCATTTTTGATGTGTAGGAGTAAACCAGACCTCATTACGATTCACAGTGTGACAAATATGACTCCAAGTGTGTCTTTTTATTTAAAATTGACATTAATTTAAGTAAAAAGAACAAGTGACATAATGAAAAACTCAACAAATGCATTCAAATTGTTTTTATAATTTAGGAAAATGATCCATGGGTCATTTGTGACATGTAGGAATAAAAAAAAACTCAATATGATGTATGGTGTGACCGGTATGACTCAAAGTGTCTGTTATCAGTTTAAAATTGGTATTTTAGTTCAAAACGTGCCCCTCACTAAAAACCAAGCAAGTACACTCTAATTATTTTGATAATTTAGGACAATGATTCATAAGTCGTTTGTGATATATATAAATTAGTACCAAGTCAAACCGACACATGATGAAACTAGTATGACTCAAAATGTGTGTTTCCAGTTTGAAATTACATTTTAGTAAAAAACACAACTGACATACTGAAAGCTGAGCAGAAACATTCAGATTGTTTTGATACTTTAGGAAAACAATCCATCAATAATTTGTGATATGTTAGAAATATCCAAACCCCAGTCTGATGCACGGTGAGACTAGTATAACTCCAAATGTGTCATTATTTTAAATTGACATTAATTTTAGTAAAATAAAAAGTGACATACTCTAAAATGAAAAAACACAATTGGATTGTTTTTATATTTTAGGGAAATTATCCATAACTCATTTGTGACATATAGTAATCAACCCCACCTCAATATGATGCACGGTGTGACTGGTATCACTCCAAATGTGTCTTTTTTATTAAATATTGACATTTTATTAATGTATTATTTTATATTAATGTTTAATTTATTTATTTATAGTATTACTAACAAAATATTTGTTTTCTTATATAGGTAAAATATTTTTCTCGAGTTGAGATGATTTGTTCAAAAACTGATACCATGGACCGACATTTCTGAGAGGGGATCATAGGTGTCCAAAGATGAAATATTATTATTTTTAAATGTTTGTTGGATAATTGTAATGTAATTATATAAAAAATTATTTGAAATGCATATAGAATTTTTTTTTTGTATATACCATGGGAGGAACTTTTTCTATTCATGATGTTAATTAAATATATATAACAATGTATGAAATTACAGTTTTTTGCTGGATGTGCTGTTATATTAATAGCACATTGCAGCCAACTAGGCCTTTATCAATGATATTTTTAGCACTCATAAATGGTGTCCTTTATCAGTGTTGTAATCAATAATGATTTTTAGAACTCTTAAAAGCCCTTTTCTATGCTTTTAAAGGGTATATGTGTAGTAGTGTTGTCTTCCAGTGGTCATGGAGTGATACCCTAATTGTAACGACCTGAAAAAAATTTACTTCTTTTATATATGGATCTCTTTCCTCCTAATAACGTTTTATTATGTTTTACAATAAAAGCACATATAGTTACTTCGGACCCAAATTTTAGTTTTCAAAAATGATATAATTATTATAACAAATTAAGGTATAAGGAATAATGATTATTTTAATTAAATAGTATGTTTAGAACTCCCCTTTTAATTGTAAATGATAGAATAATTTTATTTTTTTAAGTTTCAGAAATTTCACTATGCAATTTCAGTATTCCTTTTCTATCTGCTATTATTTTTAATAAATAAGTACTTTTTATATTTAAAAGATAAATTTCTCATACTTAGAGAATTATTATGGTTAAATAAACATAAATTTTGAATTTCAAATGTCAAAATTAATCTAGGATGAATTTTTAGAAGTTTTCTAAGAAGTATCAATTTTTCGATAAATAGTATTTTGTTTGATGAATAGTGTTTTATGAATAGTGTTTTTTGATTAATAGTATTTGATGAATAGTGTTTTTTATGAATAATATAATTTTTTTTATTATTAAATAACTTTTTCTGTGAAAATATTTTCAAAAATCCGTCATACATGGTTGTAATCAGGGTGAAAAATGTGGTTAAATAAGATCAAAATAATTGTTTGGTGAATGGTAAAATACCCATATGAATATTAATGAATATTAATGAATAGTAAATCAGAAAAAAAGAAACTTCACCCATGATTGTATAAATACAATTTAGACATCTTAAAAGTGAAAAAACAATCATAGTATAAGTTTTGGTATTTTTGTATTATATAAATATTTTATTTACAATTTTAGGATTAATTTAATAATTTAAAATGGAAATTTATTTTCATAAAATGTAATCATAAATTTTTACTTTATTATATTATGGTTATATGATAATTTTATGGGACCTTGATTACTTTCTCAAGGTGTTACAAAACGAGTTATAGATTTAAAGTTGTTTTTTTGGAATAAATAATGATTTTATTTAAAAATTAAATTAAAATATTTAGAAAATTATTTTCATAAAATGGAGTTCATTTTTGAATTTAGAGCATCTATATTAGGTTAGGATGAATTTATGATATTTTTATAAAATGTTTTGTTTTTCAGTGAATAGTGAAAATACAGTTTTGAGTTTCTGTCACGAACAAACCCGGGTCGACCCTGAATTGGTCACCCGAGTCAGCCTGCGACATGGCCCGAGGGGAATTCCTGATCCCCACGGGCTGGAAACTAGTTCCAGGCATCAACACTTAACCACTAGGAATGATTTGGCCCATGAACAAAAGATAAACTCAATAGTAGAAACAAAAAAACATCGCAAGATAAATAAACGACATGAAAAGAAAAGGACGAACAAAAACATGACTCACCTGCCACCGTCTAAAACCCCACATAACCCTATGGGTTACTCTACGATACTGAAACCAAACATCTCCCTAGGAGATCCGAATGAGATCTGGAACCTGCAAGGGAAACTAAAAACAAGAAAACACTATAGGCATGAGTATTAAAGCTCAATAGATAGGCCCGACTAATCTATTCCCAATGCACAACCTTTAAATAAAGAAAACATTGATTAACAGTTCTGAATTACAAATATAAAAGTAATTTTTTCTAAATATTTTACTTGAAAACAAAGTAAGAAACATTTCCCTTAACAGTTTTCAAATCTAGATTCATTTCATTAGTGCCAATGACATTTTTATAAAGGGAAAGTGATGTTCATATTATTAGATTTGAACAAAGAGGATTAGACACTTTCATTTGAAAACCATTTTTAGAGACCTACTGAAAACCAGTTTACCACTTTCCAAAGAAAACAATGTGAAAAAATGCACAAGAGTAAGTACACAACAAGGGCAATGTAGATATGCATACAAGTACTATATTTATCACTACAAGTAACTGAGAGTCAGTAGACATGGGTGAACCTTGGATATCAATAATAATCCAGAAGACACCAATACATGAGACCTCATCCTCGTTGACATTTCACACACGATGAAATCAAAACGCTCAATATTCCCAAACATCCTTTCTCTGGTAGGCCGAGGGAAAATCCCATAGTAATAAACCCAATATATCCACCTACTATGGGCCACTGGTCAGTACCATAACCTACCAGTGCAACAATCATTCTTAGAGTATTCTCTCAATATTCCAGATTCCCATTTCTCAAGTATTTGGAAAAAGAGTGAGCCAACCGATTCCAACTGAGCATCCAATCACACACACACACACACACACACATATATAATAAAAATGCACAACATGCATCACCTCGAGCCACTCCAAGGACTGATATCATACCATTTATCAAATAACATAAAGATTCAAACATTAGACACCCTCATAATGCATCATGAGGATTCCTTAGTAATGATATCCCATCCATTACACACACACAAGTATGGCATTAGAAACATCCACAAGAGGTTTTCATAATAAAAAATTTTCACTATTTTTTTTCACAAAGTGTCCAAATAGTCCCTTAAACATTCCATAAAAACATTCTGTATCAAAGATGCAAACCAACTTCTAAAGAGGTGCAAGACACGTCTTTTATCATATAAAAGCACTTGTAAAACCCCTTCAAAACATTTCTGACACACTTTCAAACAAAATAAACTTTTATAAAAACACCAATTGGGCTACAATTCCTTATCACCAAACAAAATGATTTAAAAAAAAGACTAACTTCACACTTCACTTAGCTTAAAACATTTTAAACATTTTCAAGAACCCCAAATTCCATTATTTCACAAGCAAGACATTTACTATCAAAGCCAAACCAATTTGGAAATCCATAAAAAGACCCCAAAACATAATTCCGCATGATTCCAATACTTTAACAAAATCAAACAAAATATTTTATATCATTTTTAACACATAAGAGACAACTAGTTATTTAATAAACACTTGGTATGCACGACTTGACAAAAACGCACCACTTGTTAAAATTTACATTCAAAATTATGCGCACTTCAAAAAATTTCCAAAACATGATTCGTAAAATTAAAATTATTTAAATAACCAATTAAAATTTTATAAACAATTTTTAAATGAGTAACCACAACTTTATGTAAACAAAAACTCATTCAAATAATCACTTTGCACCAAACTAATTAATCGAAAATCATGTCAAAACAACCGAGTGAGTAAAATAATTATCCATACAATGACTATATACAAATCCAAATATTTTTTATCTCAAAATAATTATTCTAAAAATAATAATAATAATAAATAATTAATATTCAGCAAATGTGAAAAAAACAATAAATCAAAGTATTTCTAAATTTAAAGGCAAGGTGAAGGGATCCTACCTCAAATGCGAAAGCAAGACAAAAACTCGGTGCTTGACACTTATCGAAAACTACCAAAAAAAATGCACCGCAGGGTTCAACGCACTACATAAAAAAAGATAGAAGCCTTAAAACACCCATCGAATGTCACTTAACAAGTGTGAAACCAAGCAATGGGTATAAAACTATACCTTGGATGTTGGCAACGAAAAATAATAGAGTCAGTCCGCTTCGCCATCAACGACGGATATCGGAACACGCCAGAATAAGACCCAAGGTGGTCTTCGCATACTCAGAGAGGGGTTCGCACCAAAGCAGTGGGGGTGTCGTGCATCGTGGATGGTCACATGTGAAAAAGGGGGCTGCTATGCAAAGGGATGGGGAGCAGGGGCAAGCGGCTTCGTCGGGAGTAGGGGCGTCGGGCAGCGGTAGTGCGAGGTGAGGGAAACAGGGACTTTCTGGGTGCGTGAGGCCGGTTGTGTGGAGGGCATGACCGAGGTAAGGAGTGGGTGAGGCCAGAGGTGCGATAGGGCTAGGCCGACTTGAGTGGAGGACCTGGGCGTAGGAGCTAGACAGGGAGGCAGGTGCTATCGGAGCGGGGCGTGGTGGGAGGCAGGCTGCAGGAGCACGACGCGATGTGAGGTAAGCTGCAAGAGGGTGGCGTGGGGTCCCAGGTGAGGGATGTAGTGGGGAGGTGGGAGCAGGACAACAGAGGGGAGACCGGGAAGACAGCCCGCACAGGGAGGGAGGACCCAGGGGAGACCCAGTGCGGCACGACGAGAAATGGGGGGGTGCGACGGGATAGCCTAGGGTTTTGAGTTTTTTTTCATTTTATTATATTAATAATAATACTAGTCATAATAATAATAATTATAGCAGTAGAATTAGTAGTAGTAGTAGTAAATAATAATAATAATAATAATAATAATAATATGAGAATAATAACAATAATAATAAGAATATTAATAATAGTAGTAATAATAATATTAATGAAAATTTGATAAAAATAATACCAATAGGAATTTAATAAGAATAATATTAAAATAAATTTAATGATAATATTATTATTATTATCTGCAAAAATAATATTATCATGGCAGTTTAAACATTTATAAAAAAATAGTTATCTTAAGTATCGGGCAACCGCGCATTCACCAGGGCCGAACGTACATGCACCTCTAATGGTACGGTGACCACGCACCGGCCCGAGACCCACCAAAAACATCAATGTTTCAAAAACTAAAGCCCAGACCCAAACCCACTCTGTCCGAAAGACGTGGGACCGAGAAAAGAATAAAATTAAATAAATTGGCTTTCGAGATCAGGGTGTGAAAATTCTCCCCACCACAGACACTTTTTTCCCCCAGAAAGTCATCAAGCCAGCAATTGACACAACTAGAGTCCATGCCCAAACCAACCAGAAGAAGCCGAGAGGCTTGGGGTGACCATTATGCACACACATCGTACCCGACCAACTCAAGAATAATCACTGCCTGAGGTTGAGGGGAGAACATGAGAGGGTTCTCCCCACCATAAGAATTTACTAATACAGAAACCCTTGAAACACGAACAACCCCCCCCCCCCCCCCCCGGGGGGGGGGGGGCATTACGGGAACTCCCAAACCTATTTCATCCCACTTTCTCAATGCTAACAGAACAACTCCACCAATAGGATTAAAATCATTACAAGGAAACCAAACACACCGGGGCACCAGGACAGATGAATCCCCTAAAAAACTGAAACACACTAAAGGGAAACACATGGAGAGGTGCCCGAACTAAGAAGGGGCCTAGAGACACCACCCATAAATTCATGAAACCAAAAATTCCCCTGATGAATGAAAATGATACCCAAACTCAGAATCAGAACGGGTCTGCTTATTCACGGGCCCAACACCCCTGAAGGAATACAAATAATTTAAAAGCCACATTTAGAGCGGATGGGGCTGCTTGGATTGTAGTACAACATGATCATTACACCACCACAAAGAAGATGAGTTTACGAAGGTGACATGAAACGAATGAGAAAACCTTGAATATTTCCATCTAAAGTTGAAAACATGATCTGAGTCGATGTTCCACACACCCTCGACAACTCCTGACTGTGCGCGAGCTTCACCCCGAGACCTGTTGTTAGGGCCCTGATGGCTGAAGCGTCTCCTGCCTCACAGTCAAGAATTTGTGTCCTTCGATCCCTAACTCCTTCCTCTCAAACGACGCTTCTTTTAGAACTCTCCCCGGTGGCCCAAACAGTCGCACGGTAACAAGACTTCGGAGGGATGTGACAAGACGACTTAGAATGCCTGAACCAGCCACACTAGTGGCATGTGAGAGAACGACCCAACAAATTGGGAGTTAGTACAGAAAAAGATACTTTCCATATGGGGAACCTTCACAAGAGCCAACCCCAACCAACTACACTCCAGACTCTAACGATGATGAGACATCCCACCTTTACTAGTACAAAACTGAACCCTAAAATAAATCTTGGTCAGTACAAACCTTAACTACCCTGGGAGTTCCCAAAAACCCGAAGACACACTATCTTTCCGAACTATACAACTGCCTCTAACATACTTCAATTACCTCGATAAGCATGCAACACACAAAAAGAACTAGGAACTGGGCATAACTCATTAACAAATTTTGGAGTCTTTCTGGGCAGCATACTCATAACACGAAAAACACCATCGAAGCCGATCGTCAAGACAAAATCCAATCAAAGTAACAACACAAACCAAGGTAAGTAGGCCCATAAGACAAACATATACAAACAAAAAAAATCACTTTTCCAAAACCATTATTTCTTAAATTTTTTTTAAACTCGCCTATGGAATCTTATGAACTGTCACATGTGAGTTCATTCAATCTCACTCACATCATCTACGAACAAGTTCCCCACACACTCTCTGTACATACCCACACACATGAGAACCTCCATAATGAGTTCCAAGGTTCAAAAAATTATTTTTCTTACCAAATATAAACACATACCAAGTTTTTCCAAACCGATTCACTGTCTCTTTAAAAACCCACTTTACTAATTTCAAAAACAATTTGGAAGAAACCCTTTTTTTTCATTTCGAAATCACTTTCATTTTTAACACACACTCACATCAACTGAGTTCAAAACGAAAAACAACCAACTATAGGCCATCATAATGAGGAACTAGTGTCTGTGCCTAACCTAACGACATGGTGGTGAGTCATGTCCTAAGTAAGGCATAACACTAAGAGGACCTTAAACTAGGAAATTGGACTCCACATGGGTCACCACCCCATGTGAGGCTACAACGTGAACCGATTATCCCCTATTGTCATCCCTCAATCCAAAACAACCAAAGAAAAAAGACTCAAATCCCATACCACCCCTGGTAACTCAGGTCTCATCGTGAGCGGTGGTGATCAGGCACCAACCCGTAACCTACCTCCTGAGCCCCGACAGTCCTAATCTCCTTCTACTAGACACCCTAAATAACAAGGGCCTCCTCTGATACCATTTTGTCACGAACCAACCTGGGTCGACCCTGAACCGGTCACCTTAGTCGGCCTGCGACATGGACCGAGGGGAATTTCCAATCCCCATGGGCTGGCAACTAGTGTTGGGCATAAATAATTAACCGTTGGGAACTATTTGGCCCACAAACAAAAGATAAACTCAACAATAGAAACAAAAAAACATCATGAGATAAATAGATGACTGGAAAAGAAAAGGATGAACAACAACATGACTCACCTTCCACCATCTAAAACCCCACGTAACCCTATGGGTTACTCTCCGATACTAAAACCAAACATCGCCCTAGGCGATCCAAACCAGAGCTGGGACCTACAAGGGAAACTAAAAACAAGAAAACACTATAGGCATGAGTATTAAAGCTCAGTAGGTAGGTCTGCCTAATATATTCCCAATGCACAACCTTTAAATAAAGAAAACATTGATTAACAGGTTTGAACTGCAAATATAAAAGTAAGTTTTTCTAAATATTTTACTTAAAAAAAGGACGAAACATTTCCCTTAACCGTTTTCAAATCTTGATTCATTTCATTAATGCCAATGGCATTTTTATAAAGGGAAAGTGATGTTCATATTATTAGATTTGAACAAAGAGGATTTGACACATTCATTTAAAAACCATTTTTAGAAACCTACTTAAAACTAGTTTACCACTTTCCAAAGAAAATAATGTGAAAAATGAACAAGAGTAAGTGCACAACAAGGGCAATGTTGATATGCATACAAGTACTATATTTATCACTGTAAGTAACTAAAAGTCAATAGACATGGGTGAACCTAGGAGATCAAGAATAATCTAGAAGATACCAATACATGAGAGCTCATCCTCATTGACATGTCACACATGATGAAATCAAAACGCCCAATATGCATGACCATCCTTTCTCAGGTAGGCCGAGGCAAAATCCCATAGTAATAAACCCAATATATCCACCTACTATGGGCCACTGGTCAGTACCATAACATACCAGTGAAACAATCATTCTTAGAGTATTATCTCAATATTCTAGATTCCCATGTCTCAAGTATTTGGAAAAGGGGTGAGCCAACTGATGCCATCCGATCATCCAATCACATACACACACATATATATATAATAATAATGCACAACATGCATCACCCTGAGCCACTCCAAGGACTGATCTCATACCATTTATCAAAGAACATAAAGAGTCCAACATTAGAAACTCTCATAATGGATCATGAGGATTCCTTATTAAGGACATCCCATCCATTAGACACATGCAAGTATGGCATGAGAAACATCCACAAGAGGTTTTCATAATAAACAATTTTCACTAATTTTTTTCACAAAGTGGCCAAATGGGCCCATAAACATTCCATAAAAAAATTCTTTATCAAAGATACAAACCAAATTATAAAGAGGTTCAAGAAACGTCGTTTATCATATAAAATCACTTTTAAAAGCCCTTCAAAACATTTCTGACACACTTTCAAACAAAATAAACTTTTATAAAAATGAAAATTAGGCTATAATTCCTTGTCACCAAACAAACTGATTTAAAAAAAAGACTAAATTCGAACTTCACTTAACTTAAAACATTTTAAACCTTTTCAAGAACCACAAATTCCATTATTTCACAAGAAACACATTTACTATCAAAGCCAAACCACTTTGGAAATCCATAAAAAGACCCCAAAGAATAATTCCGCATACTGCCAATACTTTAACAAAAACAAACAAAATATTTTATATCATTTTTAACACATAAGATCCAACCGGGCATTTAATAAACTCTTGGTATGCACAACTTGAAAAAAATTCACCACATGTTAAAATTTACATTCGAAATTCTACGCACTTCAAAAAATTTCCAAAACATGATTCGCAACATTAAAATTATTTAAATAACCAATTAAAATTTTATAATTTTTTTTAAATGAGTGACCACAGCTTTATGTAAACAAAAACTCATTCAAAGAACCACTTTTCACCAAACTAATTAATCGCAAATCATGTCAAAACAACCGAGTGAGTAAAATAATTAGCCAAACAATGACTATCTACAAAGACAAATAATTTTTCTCCCAAAATAATTATTCTAAATAATAATAATAATAATAATAACTAATTAATATTCAGAAAATGTGAAAAAAAAAAGAAATAAAAGTATTTATAAATTTAAAGGCAAAGAGAAGGGATCCTACCTCAAAGGAAAAACCAAGCTAAAAACTCGGCGCTTGAAACTTATCAAAAACCACCCAAAAAAATTCACCGTAGGGTTCAACTCACTACATAAAAAAAGACAGAAGCCATAAAACACCCATCGAACGCCACTTAAAAAGCGTGAAATCAAACAATGGGTATAAAACTATAACTTGGATGTTGGAAATGAATTGTAACAGAGTCAATCCCCTTCGCCATCAGCGGCGGATATCAGAACACGCCAGAATAAGACCCAAGGTGGTCTTCACATAATTGGAGAGGGGTTCGGGCCAAAGCAGCGGGGGTGTCGTGCATCGCGGTTTGTCTCATGTGAATAAGGGGGCTGCTGCACAAAGGGATGGGGAGCAATGGCCAGTGGCTTCACTGGGAGCAGGGGCGTCGGGCAGCAGCAGTGCGAGGTGAGGGAAACATGGATTTTCTGGGTGCATGATGCTGGTTGTGTGGAGGGAGCAGCTGAGGTAAGGAGTCGGGGAGGACGAAGGTGCGAAAGGGCGAGGCCGATGATAGAGGAGGACCTGTGTGCAAGAGCTGGATAGGGAGGCGGGCGCTATTGGAGCGCGGCACGGCGGGAGGCAGGCCGCAGGAGAGCAGCGCGGTGGGAGGAAAGCTACAAGAGGGTGTCTTGGGGTCCCAGGCAAGGGAGGTAGTGGGGAGGTGGGAGCCAGACGGCAGAGGGGAGACCAAGAAGACGACCCACACAGGGAGGGAGGACCCGTGGGAGACCCAATGTGGCACGACGGGAAATGGGGGGGGGGTGCGATGGGATAGCCTTGGGTTTTGAGTTTTTTTTCATTTTATTATATTAATAATTATAGTAGTAGTAATAATAATAATAGTCGTAGAAGTAGTAAATAATAATAATAATAATACTAGAATAATAACAATAATAATAAGAATATTAATAATAGTTGTAATAATAATATTTATGAAAATTCGATAAAAATAATTCCAATAGAAATTTAATAAGAATAATATTAAAATAAATTTAATGATATTATTATTATTATTATCTGCAAAAATAATATTATCATGGCGGTTTAAACATTTATAAAAAAAATAGTTATCTAAAGTATCAGGAAACCGCACATTCACCAAGGCCGAACGCATGGGCACAACTAACAGTACGGTTACCGCGCACCAGCCCAAGACCCACCGAAAACATCAATGTTTCAAAAACTCAAACCCAGATCCAAACCCACTCCATCCAAAAGACGCGGGACCGAGAAAAAAATAAAATAAAATAAAGAGGCTTTCGAGATCAGGGTGTGACAGTTTCTGTGTGTTTAATGACATCATTAATGATGTAATCATGATGTAATAATTCTGTTCGACTTTTGAATAGTAATATATGTTATAAGGTGTCCCAAGTGGATAATACCATGAGCAAACCCATGGTTTTGTAAATACCACTGATGAGGTGTCCCTTGGAAATTAATAAAATATTCCCTCACTTTTTCTATAAATACCAACCCATTCCTTCATTCATTCCATTAAAAATTAATCCTCAACTAATCTATGGTCCTTTTACCTCTCAAGGAGTCCTTCCAAAGTGCCCTCAATCCCCCCAAGGTCCCAAAATTCGAGCTTTAGAAGTTACTCTTCAAGGTAAGGGAACCTTTCACCCTCCTCTTTTAAGTCATGAATTCTTTTATGTTATGTCTTCTAGTTTCCATCTTCTTATGTTTGGGTATGTTATTCTATGTACTTATTTCTGTCCATTTTATGTCCAAATAATGAGAGACCCTTTCCACTCTCATCAAATTATTTTTCTGAATTTTAAGCAACGCCGTTAAGCTGCCAAATTTTTTGTAAAAGAAATCACATATTCTCTTTTCATTCAAGTTTCCTTTTCATGTGTTATGTCATTCAAATATCCATACCATGTTCTTATTTATTTTTATTCTATAACTATACTGTATTATGATTTATTTATGAGAGGGTGACCCTTGACACCTCTCTTTTTATTATTTTCTAAAACCATGTTATATAGTCGTTATACTAGAGAAATCTCGTCTCAAAATTTCTCCCTCTTTATCTCAAGAGATTATCTTGTTTTATTCATGTGAATACCCAGACTTATTTTGTTTCTATGGGTGTTCATAAATAAAAAAAATTATATAGTTTAGTCTGTAATTTACATAAATATAACCTTCACTCCCTTTTATGGGTTATAAATGACATAATGATCTTATTTTTAAGCACTTTTAAAACATCATGATTTTGAAATGAAACACATTTATTTTATTCTCTTTGGGTTATTTATGAAATTATTGATTATTATCTATGTGGCTCACATAAAATTAAAGACACATTAAGGGTGCAACTTGATAACACTCTAATGCATTGGGTAAAGAATTTAATCTCTAGAGATGAAAAGTTTAACGATACCTTGGTGAATAACCTTGGTAATTTTTATGACGCCTTGGGGATGAAACTTGGTGATATGTTCATGAATGTATAAATTAATGTTGTAAACACATATTCAAGTCATGATTCATGTTATTTTATTTATGATATACCTCTTCTTCCATTGCTCATGTCTTTATGTTTTTCATCAAGTTCTTATTGATATCACAAGTAAACTGATTCCCATGATTTCCTTACTGGGATTTCTGCCCACCCTTTCCTTTTATGTATGTCTCTAGGTTATGAGATGTAGTAATTGTACTTAGGATGAACCTTTGATAAAGCCTTACAAGTGTATTAGAAGAAAGTTTTATGTTTTCATGTTTTATGTTCCAGATTTCCAAGACACTAAACTTTAAAGATCATCTATTTGTAAAATGTAATAAAAAGTAATGTAATAAAAAAGACGGTATTCCATAGTTGGTATCAAAGGATAGTTTAGTTATTTATGGAAGTTCGGCTATGAAAACTTTAGGAAGAACCCTATAAAAAAATTTATGTATAGGAAAACTTCATGGTGTTTTGGTGAAATATTAAGTAAGTGGTTTTTGAAAAAATAAATCCCTGTCTGGATACGAACAAGTGGATGTGGCTCTGGCACAGATGTATCTAGGAGTGAAAACTCCAACAAGGAGTTTCAGTCTTAACCTGGGGTATCCTGGTACACGAAAATGGGCCATGATACAGTCCTGGTTTGACACTCCTGGAGAATATGTTTTGTTAATCACAACCTTTTTATGAATCATTATGAAGTATTTATAGAAGATGTAACTGTTGTTAAAGAATAATATTTTTTAAGACATGAAATTAATTTATAATTTTAATTTAACTAGTAGCGACAAAATTATAATAAGAGAAAATTGTGAGGACGCAATTTTTTAAGAGGGGAAGAATGTAACGACCTGAAAAAATGTACTTCTTTTATATACGGATCTCTTTCCTCCTAATAAATTTTTATTGTGTTTTATAATAAAAGCACATAGAATTACTTCAGACCCAAATTGTAGTTTTCAGAAATGATATAATTATTATTACAAATTAAGGTATATGGAATAATGATTATTTTAATTAAATAGTATGTTTAGAACTCCCCTTTTAAATGTAAATGATAAAATAATTTTATTTTTTTAAGTGTCAAAAATTTCACTATGCAATTTCAATATTCCTTTTCTATCCACTATTATTTTTAATAAATAAGTATTTTTTATATTTAAAAGATAAATTTCTCATACTTAGAGAATTATTATGGTTAAATAAACATCAATTTTTAATTTCAAATGTTAAAATTAATCTAGGCTGAATTATAAAGAGTTTTCTAAGAAGTATCAATTTTTTGATAAATAGTATTTTGTTTGATGAATAGTGTTTTTTATGAATAGTATTTGATTAATATTATTTGTTTTATGAATAGTATAAAAACATTTTTTTATTAAATAACTTTTTCTGTGAAATGATTTTCAAAAATCCGTCATACATGGTTGTAATCAGGGTGAAAAATGTGGTTAAATAAGATAAAAATAAATTTTTGGTGAATAGTAACATATCCTTATGAATAGAAATGAATATTAATGAATATTAAATTATCCAAAAAATAGAAAATTCACCCATGAATTTATAAATACAATTTAGACATTTTAAAAGTGAAAAAACGATCATAGTATAAGTTTTGGTATTTTTGTATGTCACATATATTTTATTTACAATTTTATGATTAATTTAATAATTTAATATGGAAATTTAATTTCATAAAATGTAATCATAAATTTTTAATTTATTATATTATGGTTATATGATAATTTTATGGGACCTTGATTACTTTCTCAAGGTGTTACAAAACAAATTATAGATTTAAAGTTGGTTTTTTGGAATAAATAATTATTTTATTTAAAAGTTAAATTAAAAATATTTATAAAAATATTTTAAAAAAATGGATTTCATTTTTGAATTCATAGCATAAATATTAGGTTATGGTGAATTTATTAAATTTTTATAAAATGTTTTGTTTTTCAATGAATAGTGAAAATACAGTTTTGGGTTTCAATGTGTTTAATGACATCATTAATGATGTAATCATGATGTAATAATTCTGGTAGACTTTTGAATAGTAATATATGTTATTAGGTGTCCCAAGTGACCAATAACATGGTCAAATAGCATGGTAAATCTCATGGTTTTGCAAATACCCCTGATTAGGTGTCCCTTGGAAATTAATAAAATATTCCCTCACTTTTGCTATAAATACCAACCCTTTCATTCATTCCTTTCATTAAAAATTCATCATCAACGAATCTATAGCCCTTTTACCTCTCAATGAGTCCTACCAAGTTTCCCTCAATCCCCCCAAGGTCCCAACCTTTGTGCTTTAGAAGTTACTCTTCAAGGTAAGGGAACCTTTCACCCTCCTCTTTTAAGTCACGACTTCCTTTATGTTATGTCTTCTAGTTTCCATATTATTATGTTGTAATATGTTCTTATATGTAATTATTTTTGTACATTTTATGTCCAAATTATGAGAGACCTTTTCCACTCTCATCAACTTATTTTTTTGAATTTTAAGCAATGTCGTTAGGCTGTTGATTTTTTTGTAAAAGAAATCACATCTTCTCTTTTCATTCAAGTTTCCTTTTCATGTGGTATGTCATTCAAATATCCCTACCATGTTTTTATTTCTTTTTATTCTTTAACCATACTGTATTATGATTTATTTATGATTGGGTTACCCTTGACCCCTCACTTTTTATTATTTTCTAAAACCATGTTATATAGCCATTATGCTACAGAAATTTCTTCTCAAAATTTCTATCTCTTTCTCTCAAGAAATTCTCTTGTTTTATTTATGTGAATACCCAGACCTATTTAGTTTCTATGGGTGTTCATAAATAAAAAATAATGATATATTTTATTCTTGAATTAACATACATATAACCCTCACTCCCTTTCAATGGGTTATAAATGACATAATGATCTCATTTTTAAGCATTTTTAAAACGTCACGATTTTGAAATGAAACCCATTTCTTTTATTATATTTGGGTTATTTATGAAATATTTGATTATTATATATGTGGATCACATTAAATTAAATAAATATTAAGGGTTCACCCTGATAGAACTCCAATGCATTGGGTAAAGAATTTAATCTCTAGAGATGAAAAGTTTCACGATACCTTGGTGAATAACCTTTGTAATTTTTATGACACCTTGAGGATGAACCTTGGTGATATGTTCATGAATTCATAAATTAAATGTTTTAGACACATATTAATGTTATGATTCATTTTTTTTATTTATTATATGCCTATTCTTCCATTTATCATGTCTTTATGTTTTTCATGAAGTTCTTATTGATATCACTAGTAAACTGATTCCATTGCTTTCTTTAGTTGGATTTCTGCTCACCATTTCCTTTGATGTCTGTATCTAGGTTATGAGATGCATTAATTGTACTTAGTATTAACCTTTTATTAATCATTACAAGTGTATTATAATAAAGTTTTATGTTTTCATGTTTTATGTTCCTGATTTCCAAACACTAAACTTTAAAGATCCTCTGTTTGTAAAATTTAATGAAAATTAATGTAATAAAAAAGGCGGGATGCCATACTAATGTGTTTCTAGAGGATTTTTTTGAGTTGACACCCCAATGATAGGTCTAGTTTACTATTTATATGATCCCTAGGATGATCCCCATTTCCTTACCATTTTACCTGATGGCTCTGTACAAGTTGATAATGTTGAAATCTCAGTTGGAGGACTGTGAGAGCAAGATATTTATTCACATGAGTGTGTCAGTATTGGTATTTATAGTTCTATTTTTAAATAAGGTAGAAGAGAGTCTCAAAATTTACATATATTACCATAAAATTAATTAGATGACCATAAATAATAAATACCCATTGCTTAGAATTGGTGATATTTTTTATTATCTCAATGTATATCATTGGTTTTCAAATATTGACTTGAGATTAGGGTACCACCAGTTGAGGTTCTGGGGGGAGGATGTCCCTAAGACCTCCTTTAGATGTCAATATAGAAACTTAGAGTATTCGGTTATGTTACTTGTCCTCAACAATTCTTCTTCTATCTTTATGGACTTAATGAACTAGATCTTCCATAATTTTTTTTGACTCCTTTGTCATTACTTTTGTTAAGGACATCTTGGTGTATTCAAAGATGGTGAAGGACCACACAAACTATTAAGAATTTGTTTTGGGAATATTGAGAGAATTAATTATATATTAAAAGCTATTAAAATGTTAGTTTTGTATTCATGAGGTAAGTTATTGGGCCACATGATTTATGAGAGAGGATTTTTAGTGCATCCTGATAAGATTCAAACAGTCATGTCTCAAGAGCAGCCTAAGAACCTGTTTGAGATCAAGAGATTTTTGGGATTGGGTGGGTATTATAGATGTTTTGTTTGGGACTTCTATAGGATTCATTCTCCCTTGTAATTTTTGACTATAAAAATGGTAAATTTTGAGTGGATCTATAAGTGCCAACATTCTTTTGAGGATTTTTAGTCCCATTTTACATCCTCACTAGTTTTGATTCTTCCTAAGCCTAGGAAAGTTTATGTGGTGTATTGTGATGCCTTAGGTGTGGGTTTGGGGTGTGTGATAATGCATGATGACCATGTGGTGAAATATAGATCATGAAATGTATACACACATGATAATAATTACCCAACCCCCAACCTGGAGTTAGAAGCTATGATTCATGTGTTGAAGTCATGGTGCCATTAATTCTCTAGGGAATGTTTTACAGTCTACTCAGATCATAAATTACTAAATTATATGTTTACCCATAGGTACTTAAACCTCAAAAAAATATGATGGGTAGAGTATCTTTAGAATTTTTATTTTAATATAGCTTATACCTCTGAGAAGGGGACTTTTGTCTCTGGCTCTTTGAGCAGAAAGTTTTTGGTCTAGGCCATTTGAGAGTTAGAGGATGGCTAGGGCTTGATGAGTTTGTTTGTTGATATGATGTTGGAGGTGCAAGGGGATGGAGTGCATGTAACACCCCGAGATTTTATGAAAAATATTCTTTTTAATTTCATTAATGTCTTGTGTTGTACGCTACACTAAAAGGAGATTTCACAACACGCATCCTTGACTTGCCTTGCATTACACGCAATCACGACCTTCCTCGATAGCGTGTGTAGTACGCAATACCGAGTTTCACTAAACAACGATATGCTATTAAAATATTATTAAAACTAGCTGTTATGAATAGTAATAACCACTTTTTGAAATTTTGTAAATTTTATTTTTCAAAATGGACTTCATTTTTGGATTCGGAATATCGAAATTAGCTTAGGGTGAAATTTTGGTACTTTTCAGATAACTTTCATTTTCTGACGAATAGTGAAAATTACTAAATTTTAATTAAAAACAACCTTTTTAATAGAAATAATTAATAGTGATAAATTATTAATTTGAGTGGTTTTAAAGTATATTTAGAATATATTTTTACAATTTAATATAATTTTGGTCATTGGATGTAATTTCACATTTAAACCAGACATAAACAAGTGTCAATCTTTTGATAGTTATTATCTCTTAAGAACACGCTATTTGTTTTGACGACAGGAATTAATTTTTAAATTAATTAATTCAACTGATATGTTTTGAATTTGGTAAAATCGACATCATTTTTGAGTTCATAACATCGAATATAGCTTAGGCATAATTTTTGGTATTTTTCTGGAAACTTTCATTTTTTGATGAATAGTGAAACCACTAAGTGGTAGTAAAAAAAATGAATTTTTCATAAAACTTAATTTTACCGCTTCTGTGAGTGGAATTTCAAAAATCTGAGAGACACGGTTGATGTCAGTAAGTAAAATGTGGTTCAATGAGATGAAAATAATTTTTGGTGAATAGTAACTTTTTACTTTTTTTTACCACGGTTAAAAGTAAATAGGGTAATTAAGGGAAAAAATGATATTATTATTACCCTAACACATGTCCTAATTCTATTGGATAAGTTTAATTCGACCAAAAACAACCTTAGGAATAAAATATGACCATTTAGGCCCACTTGGATCAGATTAGGACATTTATTATTAATTTATTTAAAGAAGGGTTAAAATAGTTAAAATCAAAGTTTAATAAGTATATCATTTTTAATATAGGGTTATACATAAGATAAATTCGACTATAAATATTCATTAGAAATCTAAAAAGATTTCCTACATAATGATATTTTATTTGTAATTTTTAGACTTTAAATAAGTTAATTTATTTATGACACAAAGATGATGCAGTAATTATCTTATTAATAAAATATTGACATAATTGATGTTATAAATAACAAAATAAATATAATTTGAGACTTTTTATGAATTACACTAATTTTAGAGGTTAATATGACATGTTATTATTGATTTAATTAACTTTTTTCTAACTAATAATTCTTTTATGATTTTCAAAAAAATCAACTACTAAATAGTGTCAAAATTGACATAAAATAGTTTTTAAAACAAATATTATATTATTAATTGTTATTTTATTCCTAAAAATCTAATGTTCGTCAAAATGACTTATATAAGGTTATATATATTAATAATAAACAACTTGGGGTTCGTTTGGCTGATTATAGTAAGTTTATTAACCTTATAGTATAAGAACACAAGAAGACACGGTAAAATTAAAATTATCTAACTTAAAGTTAAATATAAATGATAAGGTTAAAATAGGAACCTAAACTTGTATAAATTATATTGTATGAGAGGATTTAGACCCATTCCCACCTTAGAATCCAAATAAATCAATTTGGAGCTATTTAAAATTGAATATGACTTTATAATAAAATAATATTTTTAGTTTTTCCAAAGGTGCCCCTCTCCTCCCTTATAAAAGGGAACCTCCTCCCTCTCTTCCTCACACCAATTTGAGCCTTCAAGATCGGCCAAACCCTGCCAAATTATCTTCTCCACTTCCCTAGAAACATACTAGAGGTTCTGGTCTTCCTCAAAGACCAATTTTAGTGCCCTAAAAGGAGATCTCAAAGAGGCGCTTCAAAGAAGAGGTAATGTCCGTTACCGATTCTTTCAACTTTATTTCTTCTTCCACTTCTTCTTCTTAGGTTGTTTCATTATGAAGTAATAAAATAAGTATCACTAATATAATGATATTTTATTATAATTATGAAACAACCCTATTTCACCATCTATCCATCCTACAGAAAACGAAATCACCGCGCGTGCGTACGTACGGAATACCGTCTCCACGCCGTGGTGTAATCTATTTTCCACCACCAACTTACTTGGATGGGTATAATGGTGTACATAATAACTATATATGATTATTGTAAAGTGATATTGATTCTGAAATATTATACATACACTCCAATACAATTCCACGATCATGAGAACGATATCATCGCTCGTGCGTACGTACGGACTACCGTCTCCACGACGTGATGAGATTCATTCTCCACGTTAACCATTCATGAATGATTATAAAATATATATAATAAGTAATCATGAAATATATGAAATAATAATGATACTGGATTTATGTGTATATATATGTATGTCATCTACTTAATTCCATTAAACTCAATAAGGAAACGAAAACAACGTTCATGCGTACGTACGGCCTACCGTCTCCATGAACGGTGTATTTCTTTCCATTTACTAATATATTATATATATGTATATTCTGAATATATATTATATATAAATCATGTTTTATATTCTGGAATTAAGTAATCATGATCTATGTAATCATGATCTAAGTAATCATATGAATAATTACAAGTCAAAACACGGACGACAAATGAAACGATTTTACCCAAAACACTCTTTAACATGGAATTTAGAAAAGAACGAGTAAAATAAAGTCATAAGTGAACTATATATGATATCATAACAATTAGTATGATTCTGGAATAAGTCAATTACATTATTTAATTCATTATACAGGAGGTTCAGACACTTACGAAGCAAATCGGACCTAAGGTAAGGGATACTTATTCCAATCTCATTCTTATCCGAGATTGTTTATACGTAAGTATTTACTGGGGTTATATTTTTCATCCATGATCATAAAATATTTTTCATAAAGTTTTTAATATTCTTCCATGTATGTTTAATGGAATTTTTACCCCTCTTTGACTTTTACTTTGTGTTATGGAAGGAATCTTTCTTTTTTTTACCATACGTGGTACTTTTTGACTTTTCTGACAAAAGTACGAGGAGAATGTTTTTTTAACTTATACAGAATGAAAGGATTTTTACGGTTTTATAAAGTCTTATTTTCATGATACTTCCTCCAAAATATTTCATGAATATTTTTAACAAAATCCATTTCTTTTAAAATTTCATGACATTTTGTGAAAAGAGAATGATTTTTAAAAAGAAAGGATATTTTCCTCAAGAATTCATTTCAAGTGTTTTATCAAAACCATTTTTCATCTAAGATGACATTATTTCATATGTGTATGTTTCAAGTATCACGTCTCTATGATTTACATGGTTTCACTTTTCTTATTATGAAATGATATCCATTACTTTTATATGGATTATGTGATGATGAGATGATGTTTATGAAACCCATTTTATTCGTTGGGTTATTATGAATGATGTATGTTTATTTTGTGGCACAAGTAAGAATGATTTAATTATGAGATGTGTGGGACCTATATCTCCCTCCAATTCATTGGGTAAAGATTTTATATCTCATGAGATAGACATGGCAGGAACGGTAAGTTAATCCGGTTTAGTGTTACAGGACTGAAACGAGGAGTGAACTCGATTCAGAATGAGACTTTGTCCACTAATATGGTCTTGGCAGCAATGCCTTGGCTACTATAGAAGTCATTACATGTGCTTAATGGATTCCACAATTACATGTTTTATTCCCATGCTGTTTTATCATGGTTTATGTTCCATTATGATCTATGCCTTATGTACTTCCATGTTTTATGTCGTTGCTCAAAATTTTGATGTTTAAAAATTATGTTCATGTTTTTAAGTTCAAATGTGTATGGTTTGTTTTATTTTATCCATTCTTACCCTTACTGAGCATTTGAGATCACCCTTTATATGTTTTATTTCCCCCAAGATCAAAAGAAAGGTTTTAGGTAAGGAAACAAAAAGTGGAAGATCTTTATGGGAGATGTTGAAGATCTTTCACCACGATTAGAAGATTACGTTCCAAGTTTCCAAAGACACTAAACTGTTACGGTCCTTGTGTGTCTGTTTTTGTTATGTATTAAGTATTCCTCAAAAGTAATGTAATTTCCTTGTACGTCAGGATTTGGGTCTCTACAGTTGGTATCAGAGGAAAGGTTTAGTCAACCTTTGGAAACTAGGATGCGAGAACTTTAGTGAGATCCCTAGAGATATTTCTTAGGTATGTCTAGGGATGTCCCTAAGGTTAAGTATAAGTATAGGTTATAGTCCTAGAATTACGGTAACAATATTAGAATTAAACCTAGGATGTTAGATGTTGAAGGTACCCCCCATTGATTATGTTATTTTCCTTGTATGATTTTTGCTTCTCACAAAATTATTTTTGTGTTTTATTCAATGGAGGGAACCAGAAAGAATTTGGTTAGAATTGAATCCAATGGAAAAATTGGTGACTATGAGCAACAAAATTGCATAATGCCTAGAGAGAAAGATATTGTGATTATGCCAAATCAGTCATCACGATATATGATTAACAAGGTGAAATTTAGTGGTATGCCTAATTCATCAAATAAGAGGAAGATAGACTTTTATGCAAGTTTGCATGTTGAGGAGAATAAAGAAAGGAATATTGAGATTTCTAAAGAAGGGAAGAAGAACCTTGAGGAATACCTCAAATAGAGGGACAAATGTTATTTGTGTGGAGAAAAGGGACATAGAGTGACAGACTGTTATGGAGTTCAATGTCTTACTTGTGGAGAACATGGGCATTACCCAAACCAATGCCCTGACCTAAAAAGTTACTTCTAAATTAAGGAAGGAATTATTCTAGGACAATCATCGAAGATGATGGTTTGAAGTGTTTATGTATTGGTATTCAAGAATAATGTTATTGAGGTACTTTTATGGTATATTGGAATATCTATGTATTGGTCCATTGTGGTTTTCTATAAGAATATGGATTCGGTAACCATGAAAAGTGATTGAAATTTTTTTGGAAAGCAGATGATATGCACATAATTAAGGGATAAAGAGAATCTAATATGTTTGATAGTATTCATGAGCTCATGATTGATATAAGGACTAAGTGGTATCATGGTTTGAGTATATAGAATTTTTGGGATTTTGGTATGTGGAAAAGAGTTAACTTTTGACAGCATTCATGTTTTCACTAAGATTAAATGGGTATTAATTTTTTTCAAGAGAATACATGATTAAGGTATTCACATGATTGGAATGTGACCAACAAGATATATGGGGGATAAATGATGGTATTCACATGCTTGGTTGATGACATTTCAAGTAATCGTTTTCTTTATACTATGAGCTTGGACCAAAGTATTTTAGATAAGCCTAAAGATTGGAATGGATTATGTTGGACATATGTCAGTATTGTTTAAGGATAGAACTTTTTTTGATATTATTAATGGGATTTAATAGTAATGTAGTTTAGAAAAAGGACAACCTGCAGGACGGGCGACAACCCATCGCGTCGGACAAGGCTGTGGGAATCGAACCCACAACCGAAGTGCGACTGGCCTTTATCGCCTACCACTGGACTACAAGAAGTCCTTGTTTAGTAGAAACTAGTTTTATTATATTAATAAGTATGATATATGAAGTATAAGTCCATTTTAGGAACCATATATGATTAATCTCACTATAGATGGACTTATGTAATTGTTGATAACTTTTCTAACCTTTTGTTTGAGACAGATGGAATGAACCATCATTCTATCACATGATCTACTAACACATCACGAATGACAAATTCAACTTCATTTCTTTAATAGATGAAGTGGAAATTGTCCAAATAACGACCAATGGTGAGACTATACCAAAATCACGAAAGTATTTCTTCTAATTCCAATTTCATCAACGTTAGGTAAATGATATTGAAAACCAAAAATGTTTTCCTAGTGCCCTTATATCTGATGAATCAGATGGTACCCTAGATCATCACAAATTTATGGCTTTGTGATTGTTTTCTTTTTCATAGCCATGTTCTCAAACACTCTCCATCAGAACATGATGGTTAGAGTTCTCTTCCATATCCATATTTTCACCTATGTGGAAACCCAGAGATTAGTTTATTTGGGTAACCGTTACATTTCATACTTTTGTTTTTAAATATTGGTTTTGGTATTCCTTTTATGATGTGGGTTTCTATTAAAGAAACTTTAGAGTAGTAAACCATTTATAACCCCGACGAATTTCGAGGGTGAAATTCATTTTAAGGGGGGTAGAATGTAACACCCTGAGATTTTATGAAAAATATTCTTTTTAATTTCATTAATGTCTTGTGTTGTACGCTACACTAAAAGGATCTTGCACAACACGCATCCTTGACTTGCCTTGCATTACACGCAATCACGACCTTCCTCGACAGCGTGTGTAGTACACAATACCCAGTTTCACTAAACAACGATATGCTATTAAAATATTATTAAAACTAGCTGTTATGAATAGTAATAACCACTTTTTGAAATTTTGTAAATTTTATTTTTCAAAATGGACTTCATTTTTGGATTCGGAATATCGAAATTAGCTTAGGATGAAATATTGGAACTTTTCGGATAACTTTCATTTTCTGATGAATAGTGAAAATTACTAAATTTTAATTAAAAACAACCTTTTTAATCAAAATAATTAATAGTGATAAATTATTAATTTGAGTGGCTTTAAATTATATTTAGAATATATTTTTACAATTTAATACAATTTTAGTCATTGGATGTAATTTCACATTTAAACCAGACATAAACAAGTGTCAATCTTTTGATAGTTATTATCTCTTAAGAACACGCTATTTGTTTTGACGACGGGAATTAATTTTTAAATTAATTAATGCAACTGATATGTTTTTAATTTGGTAAAATAGACATCATTTTGAGTTCATAATATCAAATATATCTTAGGCCTAATTTTTGGTATTTTTCTGGAAACTTTCATTTTTTGATGAATAGTGAAACCACTAAGTGGTAGTAAAAAAAATGAATTTTTCATAAAACTTAATTTTACCGCTTCTGTGAGTGGAATTTCAAAAATCCGAGAGACACGGTTGATGTCAATAAGTAAAATGTGGTTCAATGAGATGAAAATAATTTTTGGTGAATAGTAACTTTTTACTTTTTTTTATCACGGTTAAAAGTAAATAGGGTAATTAAGGGTAAAAATGATATTATTATTACCCTAACACATGTCCTAATTCTATTGGATATGTTTAATTAGACCAAAAACAACCTTACGAATAAAATATGACCATTTAGTCCCACTTGGAATAGATTATGACATTTATTATTAATTTATTTAAAGAAGTGTTAAAATAGTTAAAATCAAAGTTTAATAAGTATATCATTTTTAATATAGGGTTATACATAAGATAAATTCGGCTATAAATATTCATTAGGAAGCTAAAAATATTTCCTACATAATGATATTTTATTTTTAATTTTTAGACTTTAAATATGTTAATTTATTTATGACTCAAAGATGATGCAGTAATTATCTTATTAATAAAATATTGACATAATTGATGTTATAAATACCCAAATAAATATAATTTGAGACTTTTTATGAATTCCACTAATTTTATAGGTTAATATGTCATGTTAGTATTGATTTAATTAACTTTTTTTGAACTAATAATTCTTTTATAATTTTCACAAAAATCAATTACTAAATAGTTTCAAAATTGACATAAAATAGTTTTTAAAACAAATATTATATTATTAATTGTTATTTTATTCCTAAAAATCTAATGTTCGGCAAAATGACTTAGATAAGGTTATATATATTAATAATAAACAACTTTGGGTTCTTTTGACTGATTATAGTAAGTTTATTAACCTTATAGTATAAGAACACAAGAAGACACGGTAAAAGTAAAATTATCAAACTTAAAGTTAAATATAAATGATAAGGTTAAAATAAGAACCTAAACTTGTCTAAATTATATTGGATGAGAGGATTTAGACCTATACCCACCTTATAATCTAAATAAATCAATTTGGAGCTATTTAAAACCGAATATGACTTTATAATAAAATAATATTTTTAGTTTTTCCAAAGGTGCCCCTCTCCTCCCTTATAAAAGGGAACCTCCTCCCTCTCCTCCTAACACCAATTTGAGCCTTCAGGCTTCGCCAAACCATACCAAATTCTCTTCTACACTTCCCTAGAAACATCCTAGAGGTTATGGTCTTCCTCAAAGACCAATTTTAGTGCCCTAAAAGGAGATCTCAAAGAGGCGCTTCAAAGAAGAGGTAATGTCCGTTACCGATTATTTCAACTTTATTTCTTCTTAAACTTCTTCTTATTAGGTTGTTTCATTATTAAGTAATAATATAAGTATCACTAATATACTTATATGTTATTATAAGTATGAAACAAACCTATTTCACCATCTATCCATCCTACGGAAAATGAAATCACCGCGCGTGCGTACGTACGGAATACCGTCTCCACGCCGTGGTGTAATCTATTTTCCACCACCACCTTACTTGGATGGGTATAATGGTGTACATAATAACTATATATGATTATTGTAAAGTGATATTGATTCTGAAATAGTATACATACACTCCAATACAATTCCACGATCATGAGAACGATATCATCGCTCGTGCGTACGTACGGACTACCGTCTCCACGACATGATGAGATCCATTCTCCACGTTAACCATTCATGAATGATTATAAAATATATATAATAAGTAATCATGAAATATATGACATAATAATTATACTGGATTTATGTGTATATATATGTATGTCATCTACTTAATTCCATTCAACTCAATAAGGAAACGAAAACAGCGTTCATGCGTACGTACGACCTACCGTCTCCATGAACAGTGTATTTATTTCCATTTACTGATCTATTATATATATGTATATTCTGAATATATATTATATATAAATCATGTTTTATATTTTGGAATTAATTAATAATTATCTAAGTAATCATATGAATAATTACAAGTCAAAACATGGAAGACAAATGAAACGATTTTACCCAAAGCGCTCTTTAACATGGAATTTACAAAAGAACGGGTAAAATAAAGTCATAAGTGAACTATATATGATATCATAACAATGAGTATGATTCTGGAATAATTCAATGACATTATTTAAATCATTATACAGGAGGTTTGGACACTTACGAAGCAAATCAGACCTAAGGTAAGGGATAATTATTCAAATCTCATTCTTATCCGAGATTGTTTATACGTAAGTATTTACTGGGGTTATATTTTTCATCCATGATCATAAAACGTTTTTCATAAAGTTTTTAATATTATTCCATGTATTTTTAATGGCATGTTTACCCCTCTTTGACTTTTACTTTGTGTTATGGAAGGAATCTTTCTTTTATTTACCATACGTGGTACTTTTTGACTTTTCCGACAAAAGTACGAGGAGAATGTTTTTTTAACTTATACGGAATGAAAGGATTTTTACGGTTTTATAAAGCCTTATTTTCATGATGCTTCCTCCAAAAGATTTCATGACTATTTAAAAAAAATCCATTTCTTTTAAAATTGCATGACATTTTGTGAAAAGAGAATGATTTTAAAAAAGAAAGGATATTTTCCTCAAGAATTCATTTCAAGTGTTTTATCAAAACCATTTTTTATCTAAGATGCATTATTTCATATGTGTATGTTTCAAGTATCATGTCTCTATGATTTACATGGTTTCACTTTTCTTATTATGAAATTATATCCATTACTTTTATATGGATTATGTGATGATGGGATGATGTTTATGAAACCCATTTTATTCATTGGGTTATTATGAATGATGTATGTTTATTTTGTGGCACAAGTAAGAATGATTTCATTATGAGATGGGTGGGACCTATATCTACCTCCAATTCATTGGGTAAATATTTTATATCTCATGAGATAGACATGGATGGAACGGTAAGTTAATCCGGTTCAGTGTTACAGGACTGAAACGAGGAGTGAACTCGATTCAGAATGGGACTTTGTCCACTAAGATGGTCTTGGCAGCAATGCCTTGTCTACTATGGAAATCATTACATGTTCTTGATGGATGCCACAATTAAATGTTTTATTACCATGCTATTTTATCATGGTTTATGTTCCATTATGATCTATGCCTTATGTACTTCCTTGTTTTATGTCGTTGCTCAAAAGTTTGATGTTTAAACATTATGTTCATGTTTTTAAGTTCAAATGTATATGGTTTGTTTTATTTTATCCATGCTTACCCTTACTGAGCATTTGATCTCACCCTTTATATGTTTTCTTTCCCCCAGGATCAAAAGAAAGGTTTTAGGTAAGGAAACAAAAAGTGAAAGATCTTTATGGGAGATGTTGAAGATCTTTCACCACGATTAGAAGATTACGTTCCAAGTTTCCAAAGACACTAAACTGTTACGGTCCTTGTGTGTCTGTTTTTGTTATGTATTAAGTATTCCGCAAAAGTAATGTAATGTCCTTGTACATCAGGCTTCGGGTCTCTACAGTGCAGGTGGTTTTGAATAGTTTATAGGTCACACCCTCTCTTTTTTATCAGGTTCAGAGTGATATCCAACCCTAAGTACTAGCAGATTAATATTGTTCTATATAGTGGGGAGACCTCGGGTTATTAGTCTCAATTTCCTGATGCTTCTCTTCTTTTCAGAAGGTGGTTGGTAGTTCCTTTTATTTTTAGGCTAGATATTATACATGAGGGGAACCATTCTAGTTATATCATGTACCCTAGGACTACCAAGATGTTTTATACCTTTAGGAGTAGGTATTGGTGGCCAAGGATAAGGAAACCAGTTGGTAATTTTGTTTCTTGATGTTTTAACTTCTAGAGGATCAACACTGAATATTAGATACTGATTGGGTTTTTGCAGACTCTTCCCATTATAGTGTGTAAGTGGGATGAAATCAATATGTATTTTTTGATCATACCACCACATAATCTAAGTATAAAATATTCTATATGGATGATTGTTGATTTTTTGAACAAGACAATCCATTTTCTTCCCATCAAAGAGTTGATGAAGGAAGAGAGGCTTGAGAACATATATGTATGAGAGGTTTTTAGGATTTATGGAGTCCACTCAGTGATAGTTTCTAAATATTATTACCATTTAAATGTTTGGTTTTGTAAGGTAATTTAGGAATATTTTGGGACCAGACTGAAGTTAAGCAAAACATACAACCTACAGATGGATGATGAGTCTGAGCGGACAATACAAATTCTCGAGGATATGCTCCGAGCATGCGTGCTTAACTTCATGGGTTTGTGGGAAATAGAACTATAATTGGAAAAGTTTTATTATAATAACAATTATTAAGATGACTATATTTGAGGTTTTATATGTGAGACCATTTCATTCACCTTTATGTTGGGATGAGGTGGGTGAACATTCCTTGTTATGACTGAGCCTCATCTAAAAGATAACAGAGAAAGTGTGAATGATTTAGAAAAGGTTAGTGAAAAATAAGAGTCACTTGAAATAATATATCAATCAATTTCATCACCCATTATAGTTTTAGGTTAGTGAACAAGTGTTTCTATGTATATCAGTTCAACTAGGACACTATTTATTAAGAAATCAGGGGGAGTTGGCATTATATTATATCAGGCTATTCCAGATTGTGGAACATATTGTAAAGGTAACCTATTAGTTAGAGTTTCCACTATGGATAAAATTGTTTCATTATGCCTTTCATGTATCCTAGTTAATGATATATCATCTAGTCCCATCTTATGTGGTTGAGTGGGAGGATTTGGAGGTGGATCCTGGTCACCGTTGTGGAGCAGGTTGTTTGTATTTTGGATTATCAGAACAAGGTGCTCTATGGAAAATTGATCGTATTAGCTATTTAGATTTTTTAGTATGGTGACAATATCTATGATACTTGGAAGTAAAAATCCTTGGTTAGGGATTAGTGGCCTCTCCTGTTTTATCCGAAGGATAACTGAGTACTTTCTGAGGGTATAAAGTGACACAGTGGGGAGGTTTGTGACACTCATTAAGTCATTGGAACATATTTTTTGAGATTTTATTTATTTTTTATAATTTTCTTGGAGCTCTTGAGTGTCGAGGGTTAGAAATTTGGTTTTTGGAGAAAAATACCATAGAACATGATTGGCACATCGTTTTTCTAATAGCATGGCTAACCATGTGAGGGTGGGGTTTTGAGGATAGTATGATTCTTCATGGTTTGAGCATAGTTTATAAAAATGTGTGAGGATCTCCATAAACCATGAAGGTTAAGATTCGGGGAGGTAATGTATCCTTCACAGTTGGCACATGGTTTTCATAACCATGCGTTTAAAAAGTGGGAGCTGTCTAGGACATTAAAACATTGAGAAATAACGAAAGTTCCCTTGATGGATTTAACTCCTCTCACCCTCATTTTTACTCCCACATGTGTGCAGCTTCTTCACCAAGACATGAAGATTATCCCCTCTCCATTTTTGTGGACACTTATTAATTACTTGGTGTTTTTTCTTGAGTTAATTCCTAGTATTCAATATTTCCTCATATTTCCCCCTTCTATTACCTTTTTCTTCCATTTCCATGGAAGGTGGAAATCAAGATGGTGGGTTAGCTGAAGCAAGGGATATTAATGGGGGTTTTGTTTTGATTTATTATATTTTAGGTGTTAAAGGACTTATTCTTCCAAAGTATAGTGGTTTTCATTGAAGTTAATGAGTTTGAAATTGATTCATAGGTAGGTTTCTCTATTTAAGGCCATTTTCCATGGAAAACATTTAATCCCTTATCGTATTTGGTTTTTTATTTATCAAATTTCATTGAAAGTGATTTATGATTGATATTTATTACATATTTGGTGTTATTCATGGTTTTTATTGGAAATTTGGTTTTTTAAAGTGACTTGTTAAATGGAGTAATCTTGAATGCACTCTAAGTGTTTTATAAAATGGATTGAATAGGATTTTTGGTTTTAAATGGAATTATAAAGAGGTTTTAGAAATGGTTTTACCTTGAGAAATTTGTTTTAGAAAAATGGTAATGTTGGATTATTAAATTGAATTTGAAATGGATTTTAGGAATGACACTTGTTTATGTTGATATGTTTGGAATTAGGTAGCACATGAGAACCTAGGGTGTGAGGGTGTGAATTAATTAGATGATGGTGGGTTTTCCAATGGAATGATAGATCCTTTGGGAAGGAAAACTGAGGTAGATTCCATAATATTGTCTAATGGATCAAGAGATAATTTGGGAGGATGTCCAACAAAGCTTCCAAAATATTATTCAAGGGACCAAGAGAGCTCTTGGATGTTTGGGCCTTGGGAAGATTGAGAGAGTTTACAACTTGTTGTTCTTAGCAAGATACTAAATTTTGTTTTAGTCTAAGTCACACTAAAACCTTATAGTTAGATCCCATGTTTTGTATTTCTTATGTACAGTTTATTTATATGACTTCATGCATTATATTAGTGCCTCGTTTGGTTGTGATACCTTATGTTATTCCAATTTCCATTATTTTATTATATGATATTGTTTATGTTGATGCTCACTTTTATGCCATGTGTGGTTGTATCAAACATATTATGCTGAGTGTATTGCTTATTTATCTAAGCCTTATTATACTACTATTTTGAAACATGGATTTTTTTGATAAAAACCAAAGGTATTTAAAAAAGGAAAATGTTTTCAAGTGAAATTGTTTTAAAAGTGAACTTGGTTTTGAAAATGAGTTTCAAATTTGATTTATTGGTTGCATAATTAAAATCATTATACATATTCATGGTGGTATCCTACCAGGATTTTTACCTCACACTCTACTTATGACTTTAGTAATGGAAAAAATTTGTTTTGTAGGACACGAGTAAGGCAAAGGGTTCCATGCATATGGGAGTCTATTCTTGATTACCACTATGCAAGGTTGTTTCATATTGTAGGAGACATGGTCTCATGGTATTAGTTCATGAGAAACTATTTTTGAGATTTTTTATCTTTAGATGTATCTATTGGCTCTTTGGGTCTTGACCCTTGTTTTGGGTTTTGAGCTTTAACTTGGGATACCATTTATTTATGTATTGAGTATGACATGTTATGTGTGGTTATGTGATGTTGTTTTTGATATATGTTATTGTTCATTACTTAATTTACTATGGTTGCATATTTATATCTGTTAACACTAATTATTCCATAGTTGTGTCCATCCAATTAATGGATGGGTCATTCCCAATTATTGAGGGTGAAACCATTCCCAAGTAGTTTGTTATGACACCCTGGTGCTTATCTCTATCCTGTGGAGATTGGGAATGCGCTTTGGCCCATGTTGCGTACTTTCTTAGGTGATGGGTTGGGTTGAACTGTAATGGTTCACTACATTACCTTTATGTGAAATCTTCATGTAAGGTTAAGTAACATGTTACCTTTATGTAAAATCCTTCACATAAGTTTCATGACCCTCTACCTTAAAAGGTACCCTTCCTCATATGATAATGAGAGAAGGGGGATAATGTTACCTGAATCCCACCTCCTATAGGCCATGAGTTAGTGAAAAGCACCAGAGATATATCATACACACAGATAGAAGGCATTACCCTTTAAAAAGAACACGAAGAAAGAGAGATAATATAAAAAAACCATACAACTCCTGCTCATAATAAAATATTCCAATATACATGTAATGTCATACAACTGAACAACTATAATAAAACTAAAAGTTACAAAAGATAATACTTGATAGTGACCATGAAGCCCACACATCTCACGAACAACCTTTATAAGCTAGTAATGTCCAGCCTGATCAACCAACTCATGCAGACTAGAAAATAGTTTATATAAATGTAAAGTGAGTATAATATGTAACCTCAGTAGGATCCTCCCTAGATCCTCTCATGAAAAAGATAAAGAAAGCATACTAAAGCCTGATGAACAACAAGTGAAGCTAAATCATCACTTAAATAGGCATACTATATTCCCAAACTCACCATGGCTATCTCTCCCAAAGTATCACATACATTAGATCATATAATATAATATCAAAAGAAGGTACCCCACTACCACTTCCCCACTGGTTTTCCACTCTACACCAATGTCATACATCCCAAGCCATCCCTCTCTAAAAGTAAGTTAGGTTGAATACACATCTCGTTCATCACACAATATCATTACATACCATGCATCTCGTTCATCAAATCATCTCATTACATACCATTAACCCTGTACATCACATAATCTAATCATCCCATGCCACATATCTAGATAATAACTGTGTAGTTTCCAGAATCCATCACAATCCATATGTTGTGTATTATACCTTAAGCCATCAAAACCCTTACATAACATACATATAATAATCTAAAGGATACTATATCCAGAGAAACATGTGTGTGAAATAATTACAAGACATTATAGTCCTCTACACACATATATGGTAAAGGTAAACACTATGAATCCCAACACATAATACTACCAGGAGAAGAGAGCAGGGCATGAGGGTGTAGTCAGCCATCTGTTCCTCACTAACTTGGATGTTGGGGAAAACACCCTACAAGAGTCCAATGGGTGTCAGTCTTCCTACCAAAATGGGCGGGGTAGTGTATGAAATCAAAAACATATAGGATATATTATAACTCAAAACCACACTATGGGAATTAACCTAGTATTAAGCTTAACTGCAACCATCATCACTCGAATACCCAACTACCACTGCTAAGGAATAAATATCCTATTAGCTCACAAGAATTAAAGGAATTTCATTTAATTATTTCTTTCCTTTAAACATTTACCATCTTATTAATTCTTCTGATTAACCATTAAAAATTATTTTATCATTACTTTAACTTTATCATCAACCGATTCCCATTCCCTCTAGGAATAAGTAATCGATCCAACAATTTCTCAAGATTATTATCATTTGCAGCATTATAACAAACACCATCCCCATGGGTTAAATTATTTATTATTAATTAAAATTTCATAATTCTAGGTATTTTGGAAACATCCTAATCTACCATAAAAGATATGCATAACCAATCATAACCAGCCACCTCAATCACTAGGGAAAGGAATGCAAAAATAAAAACCTAGCCATCCGACCTTTAAGAAGATTCACTAATAAGTAATAATTCTTGATTCCAACACAACAATGGGAAAGTATGGCTTCGACCTATTCCATCAACCCCAGTTCCATTCCCAACACCACCATGCATATCACCATGAATCTATCTACCATACTCAATGCCAACTATTGCCACAACCCCAGGCCTCCCTGCCGACGTCTTGTCATCTATCGTCCATCCCATGCTCACATCATATTTCAAATAAAGGCTCATATCCAGAGAAGTCATAGAAGGGAATAAATAACAATCAGATTCAACAGGGCTAATAGGCCCTAAAAACAAGGCATCCAACATTCACATGCAAATAGGATCACTTGGATCCAAACATTTATATTTATCAAAAAACCAACTTTTTTACCATCCTAGACCAACTGATTCATCTATCTGAGGTTACAACCATGGGTAACCTAAATAATCTGATATCAAAAGATAAGTATTATTTAAACATGTCTTTAAGATTAACTTAAAGATTTATTAAACTTTAAATAAGTACATTTCATTTAATATGACTTTTATCATTTACATTAACAAGCATTTACAACTACAAGTTATTTAGAAAATTATATTAATATATGGAAGAAAAAATTAATTAAACATGAATTAAGTATTACTTTTGATTCCCCATTAAACATAAGAAGAAAATTTTATTAAACAAGTATCTTTAATTATGTAGCCAACCAACATTACCAAATTTAAATTATTTAACCATTTCATCATATTAAACATGCTAAAATATAGTGTAAAAATCATGATAACCTAAGTATAAACATAGATACCACACTATCTAGAACAATAAGAGTCAAACCATTATCATGGTGGAAAACATGTGATTGCTGAAATCTATAAACCATTTCTTTCATTATTCTAGTTTAATCTTTATTATAGTTAATTCCATTACCATCTAAAGGATTAAAGTATGATAAAATTATGATTTCACATAAAAGAAAATAGAAGCAATGAATCCCCTACCTCTATTAGAAGATCAAAGTTCTTCACACAAGAACATACGATCGAGGTTTATTCACCATCAGAAGGAATTCCACCAAGTTAAAGGTAAGATAGCTATAATCTATAATTCATAATTCAACATCAAACTAGGCTCAATAAAACCCAAAATAGTGCGTGTAGTCACAAAAATCACCCCTGGAATAGGAGAAAAAAGGGGTGAAGGAAAAGGAGGGAAGGATTAGGTACCTTGAACTCAAGCTATTTGATTATCCTTAATCTAGAGGTAAAAACACAAGGAATTGAATGAGATGAACCAAATAAAGGTAGAATGAACACCACATCTAAGAAATTCTATCAATGTATCCTCAATATAATAGAGGAAGGATCTATGCCCTAGGTTCACCAAAAGCATGAGGAAAATTGAAGGAATTTGATATAAGGAGAATTGATAAAATAATAGAGGGGAAGATTCATCTTAAATTGCATATAAGATCCTCCATTAGGAACTCAAACATTTACCTTTTTCGAATCAGTCAATATTCTCAAGGATCGATGACCGTTTTGGCTATTTAAAAATAATCCCAAACACCACCATGGATTCTAAAATGGCTTGGTAATCCGTTTTACTGATCATAGTGGTTCTTGAGCTTAAAGAACTCAAAAAAATTCTCTGAAGGAATATTTCACAACCAAAATTCATTTTACCCTTAACAAAACTTCCAAAATGGATAGAAAATCCATTTACCAGGTCCCTGTTTTAGATAGGAGGATCCTCATGGTTCTACACTTATCACCATGCCCTCACTGACAATTTCTACTACCCCATCCTAGAGAGAGGGAATGCACCGTGACTAAAAAAACTTCCAAAACAGCTTAACAAGCTATAGTTCTAGTTGTGGTGCACCATGCACCACACATCCAACCAAAACTCCCTCCACCATGCCCACTACCAAGGCATGGTGACCTCTAGAATGGCCCAAGGCCCTCTCCAAGCCTCTGAAACACCTCCAAATTCCATATTGACACCTAAAAGACTAATTAAAATAGAAAGGAAAGACTGAGAGGGTCCATAACTTTACATTAGATACCTATAAAACAATTATTATCCTCAATAATTTTAAAACCAAACCTAGAGAAAATAAAAATAAAAAGGGGTTTCCCAAATAGGCACCCCATGGGATAACACTCAAGAATATATCCATCATAGGAGCATAACCACATCACTTAGAGGGAAAAGTGAAAACTACATAACAACTATATCCTAAACACTCTCTTGGGGAAAATACCTCTCAAACAAGATCAAGGCTACAAAAAAGACATCAAAGAAGATAAAACAATCACATAAACCTAAAAAAGGTTAACAACCATACAACACTATTACAAAAGAAGGGATGCACATAAAAAAATTGGGATACTGGGAACATATCTATGATTCACATTCTTAAGTAATATTCTTTATGCCACCATGTCACCACAAGACACAAACCAAAGGAATAACATTCCCACACAACACTTTCTCCTGGAAGTCATGGATATCCATAAGCAGCTCCTAAGAGGTCACATCATCATCAACATTAATCTTTCCCCAATCAATAATGTGAGAATCATCATGAAGATAACTACAAATATATGACACATGGAAGACATCATGTATCCATCTCATATATGGGGGAAATTTGATCTAATATGATATATCTCTGACATGAGACAACACCTCAAAAGGCCCAAAAAATAGGGGGAAATCTTACTCCCATAACCAAAACTTCACTTCCCATGATGAGGAGTCACCTTCAGGAACACATGATCTTAAAAATAGTACTTGATATGTTTCATACTAAGATCTACATAGGATTTATAATGATCATGCACTACCGTCATCCTCTCACGAATCACCTGAACCATATCTGTCATGTTATATACTAGTTCCAACCTAAGAATTATTGACTATATGAACCCAATCTAGCACAATAGATAATTATAAACTTGGAAATAAAAATATTTAAACAGATCCATATCTATGGTAGAGTGAAATATACTGTTCTAAACAAACTTGACCAAAGATAGGTGACTCATCCATCGACCACTAAAATCCAGGACACAAGTGTCTAACATGTCCTCAAGAGTTTGGATAGTATGTTGTCTCTGACTATTCATATATGGATGAAAAGTTATTATAAGGAAAAAAAGAGCTAAAATCTTGTCGAATAACTCTCCACACCCTAGAGTTAAAATGAGTATCACAATTAGAAATAATCATCCTTGGGACTGTGTGAAGACTCAACACCTCCTCTAGGTATTTCCTTGAAAAAACCTCCATTGATCTCAACTATTTGATCGTTAATTAGTGGGTATCCTTTATCAAATAGTCAACTATAACCTATATCAAATAATAACCTCCCTAATATCGAGATAAAATGGTAAATAAGTCCATCGAAATGTCCTCCCACTTCCACCGAGGAACATATAATGGCTAAATCAAACCACCGGGAACATGATGTTCAACCTTCACCTTTCAGCAGATTAAAAATCGAGACACAAACAATAAAAATGAATACTTCAATCTCGACCAACAAAAATGACCACTTAGAGCATGGTACATATTTTTCAGGCCAGTATATACTGCTAAGGTTAGCTGTGGAACTCACCAAAACCACCTAGTGCATCACCAATGTAATGAAAAGACCCCTGAAACAACACCTGATATTGTTTATCCTCCTACCAACCATCAAGGGAATCACCAAAAACAAATTGATCTCTCTATACCTATAAATTATAATCCCCACCTAGGACTCCTCTACCTACTTCACTACGGATGTCTATACCATCTTATGAAAAAGGAGACCTCTTTCACTATTAGCCCAATTAGGTTAAATACCCTGGGGGGTGAATCAGGGTATCAAGGGTTAAAACAACTACCCCTTAGAATCTTGTTTAATTTTTAAACAAAACAGTCATCTCTCTCTTTCCCATATAAATGTATTAATAGAATTGAAATCATTCAATAGACACACCAATTTTACTTGGTTCACCCTTGTTGGTGTGTTCCCAAGGAGCATACAACAGTGATGTGATGATGTACCAAATACACTAAATATCATTACCAAAGTACAAGGTTCGGGAGAGATCACTTCTATACCCAGACTCACTGCCTTTACAAGGGTTAGGTTTAGCTCACTACTTTCCCAAGGGTCACTCCCTGAGTCTCTTTCTCCGAATCACTACTAGTGGAAATGATCATTATCTTCCTCTTCCTTTTCTCACTGCTCTTGGAAGGGATTCACCCATAGTTTATGGGCTTGTAGGTCCCTTCATTATCACTAATGAATAAATACTCATTTTTAGATAGATTCTCTATTGAATTTACACTTTCATAAAAATGATGAATAACAATTTACCACATATTTACTGGGAAATACCCGTTAAACACTTTTTGTGATGGACACTACCTTTGCAAAACTCCCTCTTTTTCAAAGCTCAAATAGCCTTCACAAGCACCTTCCTTTTCACAAATCTCACTTATCCTTCTCAAAGAATACAAATTTCAATTAGATTTTTATAGAATTTATGAAATCCATTAATTTAATGATGCTCAAAACATTTGGTTGTATGTCATAACCTTTGTGAACTTTATCTCTAGAAACACCATAATGAACCACCTTCATGAATCTAGAGCCTTAAGATTTTGTTAAGTCTCACTACTTTTATGAAGGGGGTAGAGGCCTATTTATAAGAATTTCTACTAATTCTAGAAGCTTCCAGCCATGTTAACACCTTTTCACAATACTCCCTAAATTCCATTCATGATGATCCCTATCTTGTGATACTCCAGGAAAATTTTCCATTTGTGACGCTTTTCATAGTCGCGAAGCTCACCATCAAAATATTCATGTCTTCACAAAGCACCCTTTGAGAACTCCAGTCTGTTAAAAACTCATTATTTTTACATATTTTCATAATTCCATCAAGGAAATCCAATTTTTATGATGTTATCCAACCTCTAAATTTTGGACCACAAAAATTTGGCAACCACTGGGGAACAATGCCACCTTAAGTACACACGTTTCTGTACCACTTATAGGGAATCCATTCCTTTTTATTGGATATTTGTAAATATACCATGTCAATAATATCTTTGGAGTTCCAAAACATATATTGGAAACCCGCTTTGTGAACAAACACAAACAACCCAAAAATACTACAATGTTACCTTGATGGATTTTTTCCCAATAACCACCAACTTCTTGTATATCAAGATGCATCACTGAGAGCTCTTCCATCACTCTCTAGGAATCTATAGATTCATGCATGGAATCACTGTGTGAATTCCTACTCAGTGCATCTACTACAATATTTACCTTACACGGTTTATATGAAATCTCAAAGTCATAGTCTGGAAATAATCTCACCCACTGTCACTATTTCAAGTTCAAGTCACTATTGGAGAAGACATAACTCAGGATCTTATGATTGTTGAAAACCAAAAATTTCTCACCAATGAGTTAATGTCTCCAAAAATTCAAGGAAAACATGATTGTTGTGAACTCTAGATCATGGGTGGAATAGTTAAACTCATGAGGATGTAACTACCGATACTCATAATAAAAAACTAATGAGATTGTTTTTTATATATAAATTTTGTAATTTTATTTGATTAATTTCTTTTTTTAATTGATAATACACATTTTGAAATTAATAAAAATCAATTTTTAGTATTTTTTATATTTGGATGACATTTTCTAAAAGGAAATGAAAAGAAAGAATTTTTTTTACTTTGTTATATTTTTCTAAGTATTTGTGTGTGTTGTAGGTAAACAAATGAGCTAGAATTTCTAGTCCTAAACCCATGTAAAGTAAACCAATTAGAATCCCAAGAAAGACTACTGATCAAGAAATCCATAGGGAAGGCCAACCACATAGTAGAGGAGCATAGCTTAGGAAAGGCAAAAGATCATGTCCGCGTATGGGGGATAGTTCCTTAGGGTGGTGGGAGGAGATAATCACCAATGAGGGACAATATTGGTGGAATAAGGGGTCCTTTGGACCCCATATGTTTTAATGACCAACTAAGGGAACACATAAATATAAATATAAGAGATAAACCATAGGAAAGTTTGATGTGGGATGTAGAAACGTTCTGAGTACTATGCACTTACTAATATGATGCTATTTGACCCTAGATTGTGTGCCTTTATTCTTGGACATTCCATGTTTCTACCACTAAATAGTTTCCATATTCATTACAATATAGTACAATCATATCTGACCAAAGAGATTTTGGGTCACCATTGGAATTTGGAGTAATGCTACTCCATAACCATGGCTATGAGGTGTAGTATCCCATGAAGATTAAATGGATTAAGAGTGTTGCACCGTGGTTTATCTATTTCACTATAGATTTGTAACCCAATATTGGAGAAGATGAAGTTGTTCCATCATTGAGACTGTTGTACCATGGTTGGAGTTGAAATAAATAATCCCATAGTGTATTAGATTAATGAAGCACCATGGATGGATTTGAATAAGTGTATACATGAAGGTTTGCAACATTGGACTCCATCTATGATGTGAAATAACCAAAAATAGAAAAACCCAAAGAAATAATGAAGAGGAGTGGTTGTTTCCATGGTATGTAGGATATGATGTAGCCATGCAACCAATAAAGAAGGGTTGTACCACAAGGAGATGCCCACACTATAGTTTATTGAAGCTTTATAATTTCAAATGCTCGATATCATTAGGCCACTCACATGATACAAGCCAAGCTTTAAGCAGTTGGAAGAAACACTATGTGCAAGGGGTCTCAACTACATGAAATAGGTTTTAAGCATACACAAAAAAAGAGTTTGACTGAGATAGAATTAAAACAGATTGAATATATTCATGGATGATCAAGACCATTCTCTACTTCTATCCTAAATATTTGAAGAATTTGTAAAAGATAAATAATGAAACATTCAAAAGGGAATATTTTGACCAGTTTAAGAATAAATAAATCTAGGAGTGAGAAAGAAAATTTTAAACACAGATAAAAATGAGAATTCATAGGGGATGCTACCTATAAATTGAAGGGTCTTGCAGCTGTGTAGGGTATGATGGGACTAGAACCCGATCTAGAGGAGGAGGTTTTAACTGCTAGTTTAGGACATTGATGTAGTAATCAAGTGAGAGATCTCTATATATCATCCAAAGTGAGAGTAGAGGAGTAGGGTTGTATTCAAACATGGTGCTGTGAAGTTAGGATTCCACTTTCTTTTTATCTTTTTTTGTGTAATTTTGAATTCATATATTTATTGTGAAAGTCATGGAAATACATTTCATTATTTCATGGAATGTTTATTTTAGATTTTAACTTCCCATTCCCCTTCCTCAGTTTCTAATTACATCATGTTTGTGAGAGTGGGTATGAGTAACTAGGAGCCATGGGAGGGATTAAGTTGATGAAAGAGGATGAGTACCCACTATTTAATTCTTTATAGCTTATGAATTCATCTCATTAACTTGAATTACATTGATATTATTCTTAATAAAACCTATAATTACCTAGAAAAAGTGATGGTAATTATGATAGGAAACCCAATGTAATTGAGGGAAGTAGAAAGTGAGAGTTGAATTAATTTTTTCTTTCGCCTAAAGATTAAACTTAATGAACCCAAGATGGTTATAGACATACCTTGAGAGAAGAGACGGTTGAATTTGGATGTTCTAGCTGATGCTGAGATGTTAGGCTAGATAATCTAATAATTCTTGTGATAATAAAATTGATGTAATATTACAAGTCATGATTGAATTGTTTTTATGTATGAAAAAACATCCTTTGATATCAAATATCCTTTCTTTATACACATTTCATTATTTTGAGTCAGTCCAAAGAAACCTCCTAAATAGTTTAGTTAATTTAGTTTTAGTAAAATTGTAATTTTTTTGAAGCTATTGAATAATATTATAACCCTTTTCTTTATTGTATCAACCCTTCACTAATCACCACTCTACTCTTTGTATTTATTGTAGGTCAAGTATTCTAAATTTCTAAATTTGATATGACTAGAGGATTTAACGATTTCTTCTGGGAATGTCAAATTTCTGACACTGTTATTAGAAATTAGGCATTTATAAATTCAATAGTTAGAAAAGTATTTTCTCTTCCACTTTCATATTTTTAGATTTTAGATTAGGTTCTTTATTCTATTTTACCTATTGGGTGTGTTTGGTTTATGGTCTCAGGAACAAAAAACATAAAGGCACACATCTAATTGGAAATACAATTTTAAAACCTCTCATAATGAATTGAATAACTCAAGATGGAAATTCAAATCTAAGGATGATATCTTTAAGTGAAACCAAGAGTACCACATATGCACCCAAATATGGAAGAATCAATCCAATTACTGGAAGATAAGTTAAAAAGAGGGTTATTAATCCTAGAAGGAATGGATAAATAAGATGAATAATTAAATGAAGAAACCAAGTATGTGGTCCAATTTGAATATCCATTTGGAATCATTGATAAAAATGTTTATTGTTTACCCCTCTAAGAAAAAGAAAAAAAAAGAAAAAAAATTATGTTGAGTTATGGAGGGTAAAAAATAACAATCACTTGTCTAATGATTTTTATCATTTGGGGTTGGGTGATGGATGTGAGACTTTTTCTAGATCAATTTTTGAAAAAAAAATGATAAAATTGAAAATGAAAAAAAGAAACAGGGGTAGCCCATTTATTGTGATTTTATTATTCATGTACTTACTTTGTGACCGGGGATGTGGGAGATGTGGCATTTATTTCATTTGTTTTTCCATATCATTTAGTGTAATTAAATTTTTTTTATTGAATTAATTATAATTATTGATAATATATTGTTTAAATATTAAAACTCTAAATTTAAATAATTTCTTTTGTTTTTTTTCATCTTGTTGTAAATTTTTAGTTTAATAAATAATATTTTTTTAATTATAATTTTTTCATATGTAATACTTTTTAATTTCTTTTCTTTATTTTAATTCATTTATTCATTTTTTGTTTGTTTAAATAATAATAGTTCATTTATTAATGTTTTATTTGATTTTATTAATTTCATTTCTAATTTTATTTCAAAATAATGTTTTTTGTATTTTATTTTTTTCTATTTGTTTTAGCAGATTTATTATTAATTGTAATTAATTAATTTTATTTCATATTTATTTTCTCTTAATTCAATGGATGTACTTAATTTATAGAGTTTTTTCATTATTTCTTTTATAAGTAAATTTATTATTGTATTATCTTTTTTATTTTTAAGTAATTATTATTTAAATTTAATTAATTTATTATTTTATTTTCTAGGAAAATTATGTGCGGTCAGTATAATGACCGTGCCATGGTTAGTATACTGACTTGGTGAGACGCTTGCAACTAATATAGCTACAAACTGGATAACCTCCACCTGACTATGGAACCCAAAAACTACTGGCCGTGCCTCTTGGTTCAACTTAATATGCAGCTGACCATGCCTCTCTAATACCGCCCTATCATGAGCTCCCCTCACAGCAACCCGAGTAGATTTGAAAAGATCCCCACACCGTCGCACTAGTAGAAGATACCCACTGACTCATGCTTGAAAATCCCGATGCCTGTGGGATGTCACTCCACCGATGTTCTATAAAGCCAGTGCTACACTGATAGAACCCTCCATCGGAGAACCGATGAATGCAAGCATCTATGCTTGAAGAAGATCCCCAGAACCCCTAGCCACCGAGTCGCGCACACGAAAGATCCGCAAAAACCTGGCCGAGCACTACTGGAGACAGACCGATGAAGAACCCCCATCTGTACACCGCGAGATAGAGAAAAGAGAAAAAAAGGAAAATAAAAATAGAAAATATATATATAAAATAATAAAAAATATATATATATAATAATAATAATAATAATATATATTAATATTAATAATTTTTAGTACTTATTTTTGTAATTATTATTTTTATTTAATACTAATATATATATATATATATATAATTGGGTACAACTGCGAAAGCAGCACACATGCAAGGAAGAAAATTACATTAAATCGCAAGCCCGTGGATGACAAAAAACCGAAGACGATCATGGGGCATTTCATAGCATAGAGGCTTTGGTCATTGTGAGATGTTGAATACTCTTACATGTACATGACTTGAAGCTAGTGATGGGCATGTCAAAGCATGCCACATGTAGGAGAGTGAAAGAATTTAGGAGCAACGACTGTGACTGAGCCTGCATTGGAGATGTGCACAAAAGTTTTCTATTAAAAAGAGGGGGATAACATCTGAGAGGATGATGCTTCATCCCTAGGGGGGGATTCAATCATTCATCAGAAAACATAGAAATGAGAGTAGATGATTGATATGGGGAGGAAAATTAGATCCAGAGTAGGAGCTGTTGGAGGGAAGAAATCTCTCCATATATGTTCCCTCATCTCTTTCTTCTAGATCTTGGAATTTATATTTGTGCTTTCATGAATATAAATATTTATTAGGGGAATCATGTTGAGATGAACTGATTTTCATTTATCCATTATGATTTTATTAATACAATTGTTTAGTGCATTTTTAAGTTTAGCGTTTGTTTTTGTTCAAGTTATGAACATTATTTCATGATACTTAAGAACCAATGGGTGACAACCGTGAATCAATTAACCCTTGATCATCAACCAAAGTACTGGAAATTAGAAAAGGAAGATGAATCTATTTTCCATAATGAAAAAATTAATTCTAATGTTTAGATCAAGAGATCTAAACCGAATAAAGTTCACTGAACTATGGAAGTTCACTAAAGTGAAAACTCAGTGGATATCCACCTTTTATAAAAACACTGAATAATTGTATTAATTTGAGTTAAATTATAAAATATTATTTATATCAATTTAAAGTAGTATGAGGACCCTAATTTCATGTTTTTCTATCTTTAATCTCTATTTTTCACCCTGAACCACTTCCATTTTACATTTCATTCTCACACACTTCGTCCACTATTTTCACTATACACCGCACACTATATTCCATCCTTCCATATGTTTTTTACTATTATTGTTTCTTTTGTTTTTTTTCTTTGTTTTAGTCACTCAAACACACAGTCATCCTTTCCCGATAAATTGAAACCCCACTCACCATTATAATAGTTATAATAAGAAATCAGGGTTTATATAAATTCAAATTTGTGTGAAATTTAATGATGTTCATCTCAAATTTTTGGCATCATTGCTAGGGAAGGCTTGTACGACCATGTAAAAAAAAAATTTTTTTTAACAAAAACTCAAAAGAAAAATAAATAGAACAGAAAACCTGGAAATCTAAAAAGTAATAAAAAACATAAAAACATTTCCAATTTTTTTTTAAAAACTTTAATTATATATATGCACACAAGGTATTTTAAGACAGAGCTTTAATAACCAATTGCATAAATCAATAAAAATTGTTATGCACTTAGGAAACAAAGGAAGTCAAAAATGGAAAATTTGGAAAATAGAGCTAAATATCAAAACATCAATGTTCTACAGCCTTTAGTTCCTACCCCTAAGAGGCCTATGCTTTGGGAGTTTCAAATACCAAATTTTTCAAGAAATTATTATTGAATAATATTATATCCTTGGTCTAGGAATTATGAAATTAAATAGTCTCATCTCTCCTAGCTTCCCCATTCAATGGAATCCCTATAGAAGATCCACTTGATTTTATTAGAGACTTTTATGGTTCTGTCTAACAATTGCCTCTGCGAGGTCTAAGTGAGGAGGAGTTTAGGTTGATGTTTTTTTCATTCCATATTAATGGGAAGGCTAGGACTTGGTTACACAACTTAGATTAAGAAATATTTGAAACCTAAGATGATGTATTCAATGCCTTTGTATCCAAATTTTACCCCATAAATACCACCATTGAAGTGAAGAATACTATCACCAGGTTTGTCCAAGATGAAGGAGAGTTGTTTCATGAGGCATGGGATATGTTCAAAAGTATTCTTAGACAGATTCCAAATCACCAGTTATCTTCCCACATACTCATGGATAAATTCTACAATGCCCACACCCCTTACAACTAGAATCTAGTTGACTAATATTATGGGGGAGACTTCTCTGATTCCAATTCTAATGAGCTTAAGAAACTATTTGATAAACTATCCCAAAAGTCCCAATTCAATTTCACTAGGAAAAGAACCATTCATAGGGTTGAAAATAATAATCAATGTGTTATTTTTAATGAACAAGTTTTTAAGGAGAATTGTTTTCACTATAGGATGTTCGGTCATACTTAGAGATATTGTCCCAAATTTGATATTCCTATCCAATCTAAGGAGAGTGCCCTGTTTTTGGATTATAGGTCCAGGAATCATGGTACCCAATATCCATTCTCAAATAAATATTATTCTAGATAAAAAACCACCCCAATCTGTCTTGTAAAGAACAAGGTGTTCAAATAGTCCACTACCCCAAATTATCAAACATACCTCAAATAATAATTTAAAAATCAATATGGGATTAGATATTTAAATTATAAAGTATAAATTAAGGGCATGTTTTAGTAGGTTTTGGGTGAAATTGGTTCACTGAAAAAGGATACATATTCTAGAATTCACAGTCTGGAACTTCAAATGTGAAAAATGTTGAGATACATAGAAGGAAGAGACAAGGGAAAGCTTCCTAGAACAATAGAATAAAACCCAAGAGAGAATGTTATGGTAGTAAAAACCAAGTTAGCTCTAAAAATTCAAGAACCAGTTAGGAAACAGTCTAGGAATGATGAAAGTGATTTTCAAGATGAAACTGGAAATACAAATATGAAAAATAAAAAATATAAAAAATTGTATATAATTAAATAATTTGAGAAAAATGATAACCCTCCACTTGATAAAACCATATAACAAAGTGAAATAAAGTGGGAATTGATAAAAGAGGTAAATAATAAGGTATGTTTTGAGGATGAGAATAATAACCCACCTTTTTTGAAGAATTATCCCTCTACCATCCCTTTTACACAAAGGTTGAAAAAGAATAGTGAATTTAATTACCTCAAGTTTCTTCAAATGTTTAGGAGCTTAAATGTTAACATATCCTTTTTTAAATATTTGAAAAAAATTACATCTTATCTTAGATTTTTTATAAGGTTCTTAGACAACAAGAGGGATTAGGTAATAGATCGATATTAAATTTGAATGAGGAGTGTAGCGCCATAGTCTAAAAGAACATTCCCCCTAATATGAAAGACCCTAGTAGTTTTTTCATATATTGTAAAATTGGTTGAAGTGAGGAGATTAAGTTCTTATGTGATCTAAGAGCTAGTATTAACCTTATGCCCCACTCCTTATTCAAAAAGTTGGGCCTTAAGGAGTTGAAACCAACTTCAGTGTCACAGAAACAAGCTAACTGGTCACTTTCCTATTCTTATGTGAGGTTATATGACCTATTAGTTGATATAGGGAAACTATATTTTCCCACATACTTCCTTATTATGCAAATGGAGCATGATAACACTGTTCCAGTCATTTTAGGTAGGCCATTCTTAGCTACTGTTGTGGATTTAATTGATGTATTAAAGGGTAATACTACCCTCCAAGCTGGTGAGGACCATGAGGAATTTCAATTATACATAGCTTCTCCACTTGAGGTGAGATATAAGTTGATTGATGTTGCAGATGAGGTTTTTAGAGAAAAGGTTATAAAGGAAAATCATTATCACTTTGATGATTTTATCACTGAGTCTGTTAGTGAACATTTTGAAGAAATTTTTATAGAAACTTTACACAACAAATATAAAAATTAGAGAAAATTGAGATTCAAATTAGGATATACATTGATAAAAAACATAAAGTGATCCTCCCCAGACCAAGATATATTTTGATAGTTTTTCTCAATCTGTTTAGAGTTTATAAACCTCCCAAGAACCCCTCACTAAAAATGATTCCTATTCCTGCTAAACTAAGGAGAGATAGTTTGTTTCTGATGTTTTTTTCTACTAAAAATGGAATTAATGAGGAATAGGATAAGTGTAAAATTTATTTTTTTCCACTTAGAGTTAGAGATGAATTTTCTCAATCTGTTAATAGTGAGTTGGAGGAGTTTTTGGGAATTTTTCTTGAAATGGGCAGCAAGTCTACCCCTGTTTCTTTATACAACTTGGATGCTGAATTGTTTGTCCATGAGTTTGAGAAGTTATTATAATATCTTGAGAACTCTTATCCCGATGCACTTAAGGATGATTCCTTTAAGAATCATCATGTTGTTGATAGTTAGATTCCTCTTTTCACTACCACTAAAATTTATAAACCTTTTAATATCACAAGAGTGACGAAGAGTGGGCATGAGAAATTAAAATGTAAGGATAGTCATTCTGATGAATCTGTTGAGAATTTTTCTTATTTTTTTGGTTCTTTGATTGAAAATATAAATTTTTAAGCTTTTGATTGAAGGAGGCTTAGTTTTATAGTTTTGGAAATTTTAAGTGGAATTCTTCAAGCTTTTGAGTTGCATGAAGTTCTGTGTGAGCTGGTTCAATGTTCCAAAGAAACTACCCAAGCACCAATTAATGATGATTTGTACCCATTGAATGACCATGGATGAAATCTTTAGGTGATTGAGTCTAGATGGTGACTTTAAACCTATAATTTCATGGGAGGAAAGCCATTCTTTTCATGTTTTCACTATAAATTTTTATTTAAATAAATGATCCTTTGTCGGTTGTCTGTATCTTAGAGTTTTTGAACCCAAATTTTGATTTTTTTTTTCATTTGAAAATGTTAGTTGTCACGACCCATCCAAATGGGGCCCGTGCTGCAACTCCCCAAGCCCGCCTCCAATAGGCCAGGGGCTGGTGACTAGCACCGAGTAGGCATGTCACTAACATGGGATACATTGCCTATAAACTTGTACACACACACACACACATCTCCAAGACCACAAAGCTGAAAAGTAAAAACTACTAAAAAATGGAAATGCATGCATACACTAAAATCCCAACAAACAGAGTACGATAGGAAGGTAAAGTACAGTAATGTAAAACCTTGGGCAAAAAGTAATATCCCACCAAAATAAATTCTGCAACAAAGTCCAACCTGTAAAGAAAGGTACTGGGACTGCAATCCATAGCCATAGGAACACACCTCAGCCTGCCTGATCTCACTAAGCACCGTCCGGTCCTGGCCCACCTAGAATACTGTCAAAGGCTCGCTCGTCTGTGCAAGACACGACACATGCGGGAAAAGCCCGTGCAGGGGTGAGTATAATAATACCCAGTAGGACACCCCGAAAACCACAAACGAATACAACAAAGGAAATACCACAAAGGAATGATACAATTAGCTCTACACAATATATGTTTACAAAACATGTAATAAGAATATCCAGATATACTCATACACGATCGAATATCGTGAAACCACCAATAAGACCCAACTTGAAGATTCCACTAAGCATGTAACAGGGAGAACACACTCCTAGGTCTGAAGAGATAGATACGAAGTACTCATTCCGGGAGTACTCACTCCAAAAGTACTTAAGAATACGATGCTCAGATGAGGATCACAACCAATAGCTATGGGGTGATTCCAACAACTCAGTCTGAACTAATCCTCTAGGTAGCAGATTGGTGCCTGGGTAAGGTAGGTCATGTCGATACCAAGAACTCTACCTAGGGTACCAAGAAGGAATAGAGGATCTGGCTCTAATTCTCACAGAGGGGATTCCAACAACTCTATTCAAGAAGTCCTGCTGAAGGGATCATACTCCTGTACGTAGGAAATGATACCAGAAACCTTTAGGGGAAAATACCAAGGGTACGAACCCGAAGGAAGCTATCCCAAGTCACAGAAGACAAATGGACCAAGCCATGTAAAACAGGTTACACAATGTGTAGTAGGGTCACACACTGTGTTCCTTGACTCCGGGTACTCCCCGTGTAAAACGACCCGTGTCTTAAGTCTAAGTCATGTAGAAAAGTAACTACACGACGTGTATAAGGACTACACGCCGTGTCCGAGTGTCCAGGGTTCGCTCCATGTACACTGGCCATGTGCTCGTACACGACCTCAACCCGTGTCGCCCTGCCCATGTACCAGTACACGGGGTATCCCGTGTATCTGGCCGGGCCTGGATGGGGAAGGGTATACATGCCGTGTCTTTGGCCGTGTACCCAACTCGTGTCCGTGTACTCCTAGAGTACACGCTAGGTGGTCCGCCGATGAACACACGCTGTGTAGCCCATACTACACGCCGTGTTGTCGGGATTTCTCCAGAACTGTCGTCTTCCTCCTTGCGCCTCGGCCGATCTTCCAAATCTCATTTCTATTGTCCGTTTGCTGTGAAACTCAAGATCCTTGTTCATTTCATCATCCTAACACCGAATCCAGGTGTTTTGGACCTTCAATCGGCTCATAAAACAAGCGTTGATTCATCCAAAGGAAAACACCCGAGAAGCCATAACTTCAGATCCGCCCCGAATCGTCCACCGCCATCGTCGTCGCAGCTCCGTAGCATCATCCCGAGGTTGGATCTAAAATCTCAGATCGTTACGCCGCAGATCGAAGGTGCAATCGATCATTGTTCTTATCCCGCGAAGAAAAAAGAATGTGTAGGTGAAAAATAATGGGGAAAAGCATTCACAAAGAAACAACCCAAGGAACAAAACTCGGTCGTTGTTCGTTCCGACCTTGATCAGTTCCCATAAGAATGATCCTCAAAACAAATTATCAGATCTAAATTACAAGGATTAAGATCTTCCCCAAAATCTCTACAAAAAAAGCCCATCCTGCAAATACGATCGATCCGCGGGCTAATCTGTTTGTGGATTAGTCCGCGTTCATCGTAGGAATCAAGAACTGGGAAAGGAAACCAAAATCAAAATGCCCTACCTGGATCCACGACATTCGTTGGTGAAGATCCCATCGCCGTGTCTTCGTCGTCGGCGAAACTCATCATGAACGTCGTCGCCGCGTTGGGAGGTTTCCTCCAGAGCTTCCCAGAGCCTCCAGGGGAAATTTAGGGTTATGAGATATGTCACCCTGATCCCCTGCAAAATATTCAATTTAAAAGAAAAATATTTCACTACAGAAAGACTTTAATAAAATATTTTTATTAAATATTTTATTACCGTTATGTCCAAAAACTAGATTTCACCACCGACCTACGCTAGCCGATGTTAGGTCTCTCCTAAGGTAAAATCGCTGCTCTAGACACAATGGTGACCTCATATTTCTAATCTGAGCACCCGTTCAGGAGTTATTCTAATTTTTCAGGAAAACCACATGCACACATAATTTAATTATTTAATTAAATTCAAACATTTGTTCCGGGCTCACCGAGCCTCGGAACTGCATGCCGTATCAAAGCCTGGTCTCTAAAGAATTCCCATATAATATTAAAATAATACATGAAAAAATCTGGGACATTACATCCTCCCCACCTTAGGGATTTATGTCCCCGAAAAGCCAAAATAAAGGCTACTCAAAAAGATGTGAGCACTGCGCATGGATCTGAGCCTCCCGCTCCCACGTGCTCTCCTAGAGATTCCCGTGCTACCACCAGACACACACCAAGGGAATAGCTCACCCATGAAGGATATTCTCCTGCCGATCCTCGATCTCCACTGGGTACTCAGCAAAGGTCGCTCCATCATCGATGTCCAGCTCGCCCCAGTCGATAACGTGCGATGGATCATGCATGTACTTCTGTAGCTGTGACACATGGAAGATGTTGTGTACCCAGTCCATCTGAGGAGGTAGAGCCAAGCGGTATACCACCTCTCCAAATCTACTCAGAATCTGAAAAGGGCCGATGAACCTCAAAGATTTCTTGCTGCCTAGGCCAAATATCCGCAATCCCCATCGAGGTGAGACCCAAAGGAACACATGGTCTCCCTCCTCGAACTCCAAGGGCCTCTGTCTCCTGTCAGCATAAGACCTTTGCCGACTCTATGCAGTATTCATCCGCTCCTTTATGACCTGCACCTTCTCTGTAGTAGATCACACCATCTTTGGGCCCATGAGTGCTGACTCTCCTGGGTCAGTCCAACAAAGTGGTGACCTGCAAGGTTTCCCGTACAAAGCCTCAAATGATGCCATACCAATAGTGGAATGATAACTATTTTTATAAAAAAATTCCACCAGTGGTAGGTGATCTTCCCAGATACGACCGAAGTCAAGTATAAAATCTTGTAACATATCCTCCAGAACTTGGATGGTCTGATTTGTCTATCCATCAGTCTGAGGATGAAACGTTGCGCTCAAGCGTAACTGAGTCCCAAAAGCTTCCTACAATCCCTTCCACAAACGAGATGTGAAACGAGCATCATGATCTGAGATGATCGTTGATGGAACTCCATGAAGTTGAACTATCTTCTGCATGTAGAGGCGTCCCAAGCTCTCTACTGAACTCTGCTTCCGTATGGCTAGGAATTGGGCCGACTTGGTGAGTCGGTCAATGATCACCCATATGGTATCGTATCCCCTGGACGTACATGGTAAACCAATCATGAAGTCCATGGATATCCCATCCCACTTCCATTCTGGCACCTCAAGGGGATGAGTCAAACCTATTGGAACCTGGTGCTCAGCCTTTACTTACTGACAAGTAAGGCATCGAGAAACAAACTCTGCCACACTCTTCTTCATTCCTGGCCACCAAAACTGACGTTAGAGGTCCTGGTACATCTCTTCCATTCCTGAATGCACCACCAAAGGAGATTTATGGAACTCCCTCAGAACCTCCTCTAGAAACGTCACTGGTACTACTGTGTGCCCTCTGAAAAGAACAACGTGCTCCCCACCTTTTGAATATCCATCGGCAGCATCACCTGTGGATATCTGATCATGTAGAGTCTCATAGCTAGCATCCTCGAGCTATGATTCCTTGACTCGCTGTAAGAGTGGATGGGTAACAACCATCGACTGAAGGTAAGCTCCCTCATCTCTATCCATGAAGGATAACTGTAAAGAGGCCAACTTCCTCGTCACCTCATCCAGCAACTGCGAACTGGATTTCCTGCTGAGAGCATCTGCCACAAGGTTCCCCATCCCAGGAGTATAAATGATCTCAAAGTCATAATCCTAGTGGAACTCAAGCCACCGCCTCTATCTGAAATTCAGATCCTTCTGAGAAAAGATATATCTGAGACTCTTGTGATCAGAGTAGATGATAAACCACTAGCCCATCAGGTAGTGCTGCCACATCTTCAATGCGAAGACTACCACTACCAACTCAAGATCATGGGTCACGTAGTTCTGATCGTGTGGCCTCAAATGACGTAATCCATAGGCAACCACTGCTTGCCTCTGCATCAAGACACAACCAAGCCCGGTTCCTGATGCATCGCAGAACACTACGTACTCGACACCCTCTTCTGGTAGTCTCAATATCAGGGATCTCATCAGACTCTATCTCAACTACTGAAAATCCTGCTGGCATCTCTTGGTCCACATGAAAGGCTTCCCCTTTCGGGTCATGGCTGTCATGGGTGCTGAAATCCTGGAGAAATCAGGAATGAATCTCCGATAGTAGCCTGCCAACCCAAGGAAACTTCACACCTCTGTCACGCTCCAGGGTGGCTCCCATGCTAACACTACCTCTAACTTGGCTGGGTCCACTGCTACACCATCTGCTGAGATAATGTGTCCCAGAAAGTGGAACTCCTATATCCAGAATTGACACTTCGAGAGTTTTCCGTACAACTGGTGCTCTCAGAGTGTGTTCAGAACCATCCTTAGGTGCCTCGCGTGCTCCTACTCGGATGCAGATTACACAAGGATATCGTCGATGAAGACCACCATGAACTGATCTAGATATGGCTAAAAGATCCGGTTCATGAGTCCCATAAACACTACTGGGGTGTTCGTCATGCTGAAGGGGATCACCAAGTACTCATAGTGACATATGAAAGTTGTCTTCGGTATATCCTCATCCCGTACTCACAACTGGTGATAGCCTGATCCTGGATCAACTTTCGAGAACCATCGTGCCCCTCTTAACTGGTTAAATAGGTCATCGATCATCGGTAGTGGATACCGGTTCTTCACGGTCACCTAATTCAAGCACCGATAATCCACACACAACCTCAAGTTCCCGTCTTCCTTCTTGGAAAACAACACTGGGGCCGCCCAGGGTAAAACACTGGGTCTCACGAAGCCCTTCCTCTATAAGTCTTCCAGCTGCACTCTCAGCTCACGAAGCTCCGCAGGAGCCATATGATATGCTGATGCTGATATTGGTGTTGTCCTGGGTTGCAACTCAATGTAGAAGTCTATCTCCTGATGGGGAGGTAGTTCGGGGACATCCTCCGAAAAGATGTCCTCGTACTCAACCACTACTACTAGAAACTGGAAACTCGTAACATCTGCTACGCCAAGGGATATGCTAACCAACTGATGTGAAATCGGTTGTACCTTTCTACGCATGAGTCCATCCTGCACTGCCTGGGTCTCCTTTTCACCGATGAAGGAGAAACTCATTCCATCACTGCGGACACACCGCACCCTTCGCCTAAAATAGTCAATCTGGACATGAACTATGGATAGACAATCCATAACAAGAATGACATCGTAAGGCCTCAACGCTACCACCAAGTGGTTCCAACCTAAACTCTCTCCTCCAAGGGTTAGGTCACACTCTTTGCAAAGGTGTGTGATCTCTAAATATTCTCCAGTCAGTGTTTCTAAGCATAAGGTTCGAGTCAACAACTCAACTGGAATCTCAAGGTCTCGAACAAGATAAGCATCCAGAAAAGAATGACTAGCACCTGTGTCTATCAGTACGGCAGCCAAAGCAGAAAAGACATAGATTATACCTCTAATCATTCTGGGATTACCTGGGTCATAAGCCTCGCTGCCTGCAGCTGTCCCTGCCTCTGTCCACCAGCTCCCTGAACTTGGGGTGGACCTCCTGGGGGTGGTGTTGGTAAAGGGTCAAAATGTCGACCACCTCTAGCTGCTCTCCCAGCTCCTCTACCACATCCACCGCCCACAGATCTGTCTTCTACACACGTTGCCTTTGCCTCGGTGGTCCATCCACTGCTCCTATGTCAGTAGTATGGTGGGTCGGAAAATCTCGAGAAAGATGTCCCCTGCCATCGCAAGAGTAGCATCGCCTCTCTAGAGGCTGGTTGGATGCGCCCTGCAAACCTGGTATGGAAGATCCTATGTCCTGGGATCTCCTCTAAAAACATCTCCCATGCCTGGGTCCCTGACGTCGGCTCCCTGCTGCCGAGGTCTCTGCTCCATCTTGCTCACTACTGACAACTTCTGGCTGTCTCTGATCTTCCAAGAAGCTCTCGACCACCAAAGCCCACTCGAGCACCCCAGCATAAGTAGGAATTCTCATAGGGATGATGCTAGCTCGGATGTCTCTACACAAGCCCCACTCAAAAGTCCGAGCTCTGAAGTACTGATCCCCGACCATATCCATCGAGTACCGTGAGTGGTCGGTAAACCTCTAGGAATAGTCATCCACCGTCATGGTTCCATACTAGAGCTGAAGAACTCCTGTATATGTACTGCTCTTAGGGTAACCGGTGAAAAATCCTCTCTAAAGAGATGATCAAACTCTGACCATGCAAGAGTCACCTCGTCGTGATTCTGGATAACCAAACTCCACCATTGCCCTACCGATCCCTACAGAAGGCTCGCTGCAAGGATTACCATCTGGTCTGCTGGTGTCCTAACCAAACGGAAGACTCTGGCCACTGCCTCAAGCCATTCCTCTACTTCCTGAGGGTCAGGCTCGCCTCAAAACCTGATGGGTCTCTGTCTCTAAAACTCATGGAGTGTGCTCAGCCTACGATCCTCCTCTACTGGTACAGCATGCACTAAACACTTCTCCACAGGTGGTGGAATAACTGGCACACCACTCGAAAGTAAAAATGGGGGATCTGGTCCCTGTATCGAAGCTTCATCACTGAGGGGGTCATCCTCGTGATCGAGCTTCTGGATCCTAGCAGGTGTGCATCATGGAGGAATCCTATAAAGAAACAAGATGCATCACTGTCAATGAGTATATCTAGAGAGATAACACAAGAAGGACATGGAAACCAAAACCCATTCCTATATGATGCATGCACCATTATTTTCCCCTGAAACTAGTGTTCTCATGTTCTGAGTCGAAAAGAAAGTTATCAGAGTCTTGGTGTATGGATATGTCGGCTGCCCGTACCAACACTGGGGTCCATGGCTTGAAATCCAAACTCAAAACACTTAACACTGCTACTCCAAACCAACTCACAGACTCTCGGTTCTAAGGTAGAACCGACCACCTCTGATACCACTCTGTCACGACCCGTCCAAATGGGGCCCGTGATGCAACTCCCCAAGCCCACCTCCAATAGGCCAGGGGCTGGTGACTAGCACCGAGTAGGAATGTCACTAACATGGGATGCATTTCCTATAAACCTGTACACACACACACACACATCTCCCAGCCCACAAAGCTAAAAAGTAAAAACTACTGAAAAATGGAAATGCATGCATACACTAAAATCCCAACCAATAGAGTACAATAGGAAAGTAAAGTATAGTAATGTAAAACCTTGGGCCAAAAGTACAAGACCACCAAAAGAAAGTTTGCAACAAAGTCCAACCTGTAAAAAAGGTACTCGGACTGCAATCCGTAGCTGTAGGAACACACATCGGCCTGCCTGATCTCACTGAGCACCGTCCAGTCCTGGCCCACCTAGAATCCTATCAAAGGCTCACTCATCTGCACAAGACACGACACGTGTGGGCAAATCCCATGTAGGGGTGAGTATAACAATACCCAGTAGGACACCCCGAAAACCACAAAGGAATACAACAAAGGAAATACCACAAAGGAATGATACAGTCATCTCTACACAATATATTTTTACAAAACATATAACAAGAATATCCGGATATACTCATACATGATCGACTATCACAAAAACACCACTAAGACCCAGCTCGAAGATTCCACTAAGCATGTAATAGGGAGAACACACTCTTAGGTCTGAAGAGAGAGATACAAAGTACTCATTCCGGGAGAACTCACTCCACAAGCACATAAGAATACAATACTCAGATGAGGATCACAAACAATAGCTATGGGGTGATTCCAACAACTCAGTCTGAACTAATACGCTAAGCAGAGGATCAGCGCCCAGGTAAGGTAGGTCACGCCGATACCAAGAACTCTACCTAGGGTACCGGGAAGGAATAGAGGATCCGGCTCTAAGTCTCACAGATGGGATTCCAAAAAATCTATTCAGGAAGTCCTACTGAAGGGATCATACTCCTATACATAGGAAATGATACCAGAAACCTTCAGGGGAAAAGACCAAGGGTACAAACCCTAAGGAATATAGCCTAAGTCACAGAAGACAAATGGACCAAGCCATGTAAAATAGGTTACACGGCATGTAGTAGGGTCACACGCTGTGTTCCTTGACTCGGGGTACTGCCTGTGTAAAATGGCCCATCTCTTAAGTCTAAGTCATGTAGAAACGTAACTACACGGCGCGTAGAAGGATTACACGCTATTTCTGAGTGTCCGGGGTTCGCTCCGTGTATGCTGGCCATGTGCCTGTACACGGCTTCAACCCGTGTCGCCCTGCCCGTGTACCAGTACACGGGGTATCCCGTGTATCTGGCCGGGCCTGGCCGGGGAAGGGTATACACGTCGTGTCTTTGGAAGTGTACCCAACCCATGTCCGTGTACTCCCACAGTACACGCCAGGTGGTCCGCCGACGAACACACACCATGTAGCCCATACTACACGTCATGTAGTTGGTATTTCTCTAGAACCATCATCTTCCTCCTCGTGCCTCATCCGATCTTCCAGATCTCGTTTCTATTGTTTGTTTTCTGCAAAACTCAATATCCTTGTTCATTTCATCATCCTAACAACGAAATTGGGTGTTTCATACCTTCAATCGGCTCAGAAAACAAGCGTTGATTCATCCGAAGGAAAACACCCAAGAATCCATAACTTCCAATCCGTCCCAAATCGTCCGCCGCCATCGTCTTCGTTTCTCTGTAGCATCATCCCAAGGTTGGATAAAAAATATCTGATTTTTATACCACAGATCGAAGGTGTAATCGATCGTTGTTCTTATCCCGTGAAGAACAAAGAATGCGTAGGCAAAAAATAACGGGGAAAAGGATTAACAAAGAAACAACCCGAGGAACAAACCTCAGCCGTTGTTTGTTTCGACCTCGATCCATTCCCGTAAGAACGATCCTCAAAACAAATTATCAGATCTAAATTACAAGGATTAAGATCTTCCCCAAAATCCCCACAAAAAATCCCATCCCGCAAATATGATTGATCTGTGGGCTAATCTGTTCGTGGATTAGTCCGCGTTCATCGTAGGAATCATGAACGAGGAAAGGAAACCAAAATCAAAATGCCCTACCTAGATCCGCAACGTTCGTTGGCGAATATTCGGTCTCTGTATCGTCATCACCGGCGGAACTCGTCAAGAATGTCATCGTCGCGTTGGGAGGTTTCCTCCAGAGCTTCCCAGAGCCTCCAGGGGAAATTCAAGGTTATGAGATCTGTCACCCTGATCCCCTACAAAATATTCAATTTAAAAGAAAAATATTTCGCTGTAGAAAGACTTTAATAAAATATTTTTACTAAATATTTTTTTACAGTTACGTCCAAAAACTAGATTTCACCACCGACTTGCGCCAACCGATGTTAGGTCTCTCCTAAGGTAAAATCACTGCTCTGGATGCAACGGTGCCCTCATATTTCTGATCTGAGCACCCATTCAAGAGTTATTCCACTTTTTTAGGAAAACCACACGCACACATAATTTAATTATTTAATTAAATTCAAACATTTGTTTCAGGCTCATCGGGCCTCAGAACTGCACGCCGTCTCAAAGACCGGTCTCGAAAGAATTACCATATAATATTAAAATAATACATGGAAAAATCTGGGACATTACATTAGTGTTAACTGAACATGAGGTGAAAGTAGAGTGTGATGGGTGAAGTTACCCTGACAAGTGGTTGTGTAGAAGGACCAGTGACCATATGAAGAGGGCGTGGTTGGCTATGATATTTTCTTACCCATGGTAGATTCATTTTGAATTTCAAGATAGAAGGATCTATAATTATAGCTACAAACTGGATAACATCCCCCATTTTATTTTTCTCTGGTTGTCTTATTTTTTATCTTTACATTCTTATGACTCATTTTAATTTGTTCATTTTATAGGAGTTTCAAATTTCCAATTAGAGTGATAATCCAATAATTACTTTGGGGGAGGATACTTTTTCTATAGAATAATGAGTAAAGTTTCTTAAAATTTGGGGAGTAAATATTTCACTTCTTTCTAACAATTTTTAGTACTGCTTCTAGCTATTTCAAATTCACTTTTTTAAGTTTATCGTGGACATTTTTCTAGCTTTCTATATTCTTGAAACTCTTGTTGGTCAGTGTCATCATTCATTTTTCATTTTTTTTAATTCAAATGAATTATTTTATTTTCTACTCCATTGAAAATCATTCATTAACTCACCTATAACATGAAATCTTTTTAAAATAATTTTATGTACTTGATTGTCTGGTAGTGGCTATCAAGGTTCCCTTTAGGATATTATGTTTTTTTGAGTAAAATATTTTTTATCTTACCCATAACCCCTTAAAACAAAACCTTTTTCTATGATTCTTTCTTAAATACAGTTGAACAAAACTATTTAAGTGTGCCTCCAACTTTGAGATTCAAAAATGGGGATATTGTTGAGTTTTAAGTGTGGGGGATAGGTCTTAATTATGTTAAAATGTCCTTAATTATAACCCATCAAAAATATTTTTTTTTTCAAATTTCCTCCTGGTCAAGATTCATTTTAAGATGCATGTAAATAAACTTTGTTCAAAGTGTGTTAAAAAAATTAAAATACAATATATATATATATATATATAAGAAAAAACAAAAAAATAATAATAACTGCATCATCACATCATGTTTAGGTAATATTTTCATTCTTAGTTGATGGGTTTCACTAATTATGAAATTGATAAGAATAATATGAGTGCTGAGTGTTTTTTCCACTATACTTATGGAAATTCACTTTAGAAACTAGGAAAGGGATAAATATGGGGGAGTTTTTTGTGTAATTGAGATTATAGATTTAAGAAACTTTAAATTTGAACTTGAATCTTGATGACTCACCTTTTTGAACAAAAACCTCATTGATACAACTCAAATGATAATAATATAATTAATTTGAAACCGAAGTAAAATGGGTAATTGATATCCCATGGTGAGTGTTAGAGATAAGGTCACTAGGTGTGTTTTTGTAAATAAATAAAAGTCAAACTCAGTAAGTGACTTGCACAGTTCTATGCACAAACCTTTAGATAGGAAAAATTAAAAATAAAAGGTCTTGTAAAAAATGAGCTCATGATAGTGAGAGGAATATTGAACCTAAATGAAGAAGGGGATAATTGACTTATATGAAAATCAGTTGGGTTGTATCAATGAATTAGAAAATGAGCCTTTGATTTTTGGAACCTATGGGAGAGTGAAAATCACAAGTTTCTTTTGTTATAGTTTTAATTCCACTTATATCTAACCTATTTTACTCCTAGAACTAGAGCTCACTTTGAAAAGGAAATGAGGTAGTGAATTACATTTATTAAAAGGCGTGATTATTTTTATGTTTGGTTAGATTTTTGATTTATTTTGATTTTTAGTGATTTAGAACTTTGGAAGGATGGTCATTTCTTTTTGAATTTCTTTTCCAACTAAATAAAATTCATTAAATTGTCCAGGAGTGAAATTGATTAAGTGTGAGAGAATTTGATGTGACATTTATTTTATTTATTTTTCCACACTATTTAGTGTAATTAACTTTGTTTTTATTATCAAATTAATTTTTTTATTGAATTAATTATAATTATTGATAATATGGTTTTTAAATATTAAAACTATAAATTTAATTAATTTCTTTGGTTATTTTCATCTTGTTGTAAAATTTTAGTTAAATAAATACATTTTTTTAATTACAATTTTTTACTGTGTAATAAGTTTTTATTCATTTTCTTTCTTTTAAATCATTTATTCATTTTTTGTTTGTCTAAATAATAATAGTTTATTTATTAAGGTCATTTTTTTATTTTATTAATTTCAATTTCAATTGTATTTCAAAATAATGATTTTTGTCTTTTAAAAGTTTCAATTTGTTTAAACATATTTATTCTTAATTATAATTAATTATTTTTTTGTTATTTTCTTCTAATTTAATGGTTGTGCTCATTTAATAGAGTTTTTAAATTCATTTTTTATAACTTAATTTATTCTTGTATAATTTTTTTATTTTTAATTAATTATTATTTAAATCTAATTTTTTTTTATTTTTTTTTTCAGGAAAAGTATATGTGGTCAGTATACTAACCACACCATGGTCATTATACTGGCCGTGTGAGATATTGAAAACTGATCTCACGGTAGGCATACCTACCTGGCCCCTACCTCCACCTGAACATGGAACCCCCCAAAAAATGGACATGCCTCTTGGTTCATCTTATCGTGCAGCTGAACATGCCTCTCTAATACCACCCTACCGTTAGCTCCCCTCAAGGTATCCCCAACCCACCACACCTCCTCCTCACCCACTGTCAACCGAAGATGCCGACTGAAATTTACTGACCAATTATTGAAGAAGAAAGAGCACCACCTACTCCAGCACCACCAATTGTCAATCTGAGTAGATTTGAAAAGATCCCTACATTTCTACACTAGTAGAATATACCCATAGAACCATGCTTAAAGATCCTAATTCCCATGGGATGTCACTCATACGATGTTCTGTAAAGGTAGTGTCACATTGATAGAACCCTCATTGGTCGACTATTGAAGTGCTGAACCAGATATACACCTTGCCTTGAAGAGCCCGAGCTCACTGCCAAAGCCAAATATGGCACCCCATAAATGATGGAAGAGGAACCAAGCACCGATTTAAGAAAGATGATTAGAAAATACGCCAGCCGACCGCCATGGGTGAAGCTTTCGACACCCTTTTTTGAAAAAACCATGATGCCAAGCCTTTTTGCTTGATGAAGATCCCTGAACCCCCTAACCACCAAGCTGCATGCATGAAAGATCCTCATGAACTAGACAAAACAATTTTGGAGACAACCCGATGAAGAACCCCCAGTTGCACACCATGAGATAGAGAAAAGAGAAAAAAGGGAAAGAAAAACAGAAAAATATATATAAAATAATAACATATATATAAATATATAATAATAATAATAATAATATAATAGTATATATTATTTATAATAATTTTTAGTACTTATTTTTAGAATTTTTTTATTTAATACTTATATATATATATGCCCGTACGTCAACAAGTGACATCTGGGCCTAAAAAAATAAATGGATCTGGTCATGCAGGATGAGCACTACACTAGCCTAGAAAAATTATTCCAAACCCTCCCATGAAGTAATTTTCTTGGGGATAATTTTATTTCCAATTTTAGAAATTTATATTTCCCGACTCATGTTTCTTTTTCTAGAAGATTATATAAAGGTGTTAGAAAGGTAAACTGAAGATGATGGCGGGGAATTATAGAGCAGAGAGGAACTAGTCATTGTGAGAGGTTGAATACTCTTACATGAACATTATTAAAAGATGGTGACATGAATGTCAAAGCACTCCATGTAGAGGAAAGTGAATGTAGTTACAAATAGTGACCATGGGTGAGTGCATGTTGGAGATGTGTGTAGAAATTTTCTATTAAAAAGAGGGGGATCATATCTGAGAGGACGATGCTTCATAACCAAGGGGGATTCAATCATTCACCAGAACACACAGAAATGGGAGTATATGACTAATATGGAGAGGAAAATCAGATCTAAAGAGGGAGCTAGAGGAGGGAAACAATCTCTCCAGAGATGTTCCCTCATCCATTTCTTCCAGATATTTGCATCTCTGTTTATGCATTCATGAATAGATAGATTTATTAGGGGAATCGAGTTGAGATGAACTGATTTTCATTTATCTATTATGATTTTATTAATATAATTGTTTAGTTCATTTTTAAGTTTAGTGTTCATTTTCATTCAAATTATGAGCATTATTTCACACCATTTAAGAATCGATGGGTGACAACAGTGAATCAACTCACCCTTGACCATCAACCAAAGTATTGAAAATAGTAAAAAGAATATGAATATATTTTCTATAATGAAAAAATTAATTCTAATGTTTATATTGAGAGATATAATCTAAATAAAGTCCACTGAACTATGGAAGTTCACTTAAAGCGACAACTCAATAGATCTCCACCTTTTTTCAAATCATTGAAAAGTTGTATTAATTTGATTCAAATTGGAGAATATTATTTCTATCAGTTCAAAGCAGTCCGAGGAACCTAATTTCATATTATATATATCCTTACTCTTTGTTTTTTCATCCTTCACCATTTTCATTTGACATTTCATTCTCACACAATTCGTCTACTATTTTCACTGCACAACATAGTGCATTACATCATTCCCACTAATTTTATCTGTTATTGTTTCTTTTGATTGTTTTTGAATTGTTTTGGTTACTCAAAAAAACACAATAAACCTTCCCTAAGGAATCAAAAACCCACTCACCATTATACTATTTATAATAAGTAAGTAGGGTTCATATAAATTTAAATTTTCATGAAATTAAATGAAGTTTGTGTCTGTGGAGAAGATGTAATTTTCAAGAGGAGAATTTGATCAAATTTAATTTTATTATCATGATTAATACTTAGATATAAGACACTTTTTTGAGATTTAAAAGTTTTATTCTTAAATTTCCTACCATCCTTAATCCTCAAAATCATTCGATCATAATTTGAAAAGTCCTCATGATTTTCAATGATTATTGTCTCTATTATTTGGAAAATGTAGATATTATTAAATTTTATATGTTTGGTGAATTTAATCAAGGTATAATGAAAAATTCATATTTATATTTTACCTTGAGTGGTGAGAGGAAAACAATTGGTGAGGTAGATCATGATTGACATGTTAATAATGATAGATTAATAATATTGAATAGAATAGAGGAAAATCTCCATCATTTTTCTTAAGAAATTTCAAATAAATTGTGTCTAGTGAGGAGTTGAAATAATTTTCATATGTGACCCTTGAAAATTATCCCCCCATTGAAATTTTTTTAGTTTAATTAATTTGAATTTTTAATATTGATATAATGGGGGTTTCCTTTTTAATTCATATTAGAGATTTATGCTTGAGGAAAAGTGTGGTTTAAGTGTGGAGGATTTAATGGGATAGTTTTTTAATGCATAAATATTGAAATTTTAATTGATAAATGTATTTTGTTTTTAATTAATAATCCTCATGTTGTAATTTATAACAATCATTTTTGGGTATTTTATACATTTTGATGACATTTTTTAAAAGTAAATGAAAAGAAAAAAATCATTATTTTTTTACTCTCTTACATTTTTCTAAGTATTTGAGTGTGTTGTAGGTAAAAAAGGGAGCCAACATGGCTATCCCTCAACCCATGGACAAAAATCCACTTAGAATACTAATAAGAGATTCTAGCTAAGACATCCATAGAGAAGGCTATCCATGAAGCATAGAAGCATAGCTCTAAAAAGGCATAGGAACAGGAACATGGGCACACTAACACATGAGGGTCAGTTCTGTGTGGCGGTGGGAGGATATCATCACTATAATGGGGAAAAAATTGTATTTTTTGGGGCCCTTTAGTCCCCATCCATATTAATGAATGGATAAGGGAGCAGAAAAATATAAATAACGGAGCCAGCCCACGAGAAAGTCTGACATGGTATGCAACAATGTTTTGGTACTGTGAACTTACCAATGCGACATCATTCAGCCCCATCTCACATGCCTTTATTCTTGGACACATGATGTTGCTGCCACTACACCTTCATCGTCTCCACTACACTGTAGTCCCCCCATAGCTAGTCGAAGAGATCACGAGTCGCCATTAGATTTTGGAGCAACACTACACCACAACCATGGCTATGCAACGTAGTGGCTCATGAAGTTCAAACATATGAAGATCATTGCACTATGGTTTTTCCATTACACCATATACTTATAGCCTGATAATGGAGAATATGTTGTAGTTCCATCATTGATACCACTGTGATATGGCCAGAGTTGAAAGAAATAAGGCTATGACATAGTATATTACCACTGCACCATGGTCGAATTTGAAGAAAATGATGTGTTAAGGTCTGTTGAATAGGCTTCAAACTATGAAATGAAAGAGAAAAAAATAGAAGAACTAAATAAATAAGGAATAAGAGTGGTTGTGGCTATGGTAAGTAGGCTATTGTTTAACCATGTGACCAATAAAGAAGGGTTATGCTGCAAGTAGATTCCCACGCCATATGGTATTATTGATTTATAATTTAAAATGACTGATATCTTTGGGATACTCATGAAATATAGGCCATGCTTCTAGAATTTGGATGAAATACCATATGAAAGGGTTCTCACCTATATAAAATAATCTTGAAGCTTCAACAAAACAAGGAGTTTTTATGAGAGATAATTAAAACATATTGAAGATATTTAAGGTAGGATGATACTATTCTCCCCCTATCTCCTAAATGATAGAAGATTTAGAAAAAGATAGATAATGATACATTAAAAATGTAATATGATGACTGATTCAAGTTCAAAAAAATATAGGAGGTACAAATAAAATTTTAAACATAGAGAAATGGGAGAATTCACAAGGCTAGTTTCCAATAAATTCAAGGGTACTGCTGCTATGTAGGGGGAAATGGGACCATAACCCGATCTGAAGGAGGAGGTTTTAACTTCTAGTTTAGTATATTGTCATAGGAGGAAAGAGGGATATCTCTATCCAACATATTAAGTGAGAGTGGAGGAGAAGGGTCATCTTCAACCCTGATGTTGTGTAGTTAGCATTTCATTTTATTTTTATCTTTTTTATGTGTAATTTTGAATTCATATGTTGATCAGAAAAGTAATGAATGAATATTTCATTAATTCATGAAATTTTTATTTTATATATAACCTTTATATTCCCCATTCCTCATTTTCTAATTACACCATGTTCATGAGAGAGAGTATGAGTAGCTAGGAGTTGTAGGAGGGGATGAGTTGATGGAAGAGGATGAGTACCCACTGTTTAATTATTTCTAGATTACGAATTCATCTTATTAACTTGAATTACATTGAGAGTATTATTAATCACATCTATACTTACCTAGAGAAATTGATGGTAATTTTTGGAGGAAACCCAATGTAATTGAGGGAAGCAGAAAGTGAGATCCGACTTAACTTCCCCTTTCGCCTAAATATTAAACTTAATGCACCTAAGACACTTATAGACATAGATTGAGATAAGAGTTGAAAAACTTATATTTTTCTAATTAATGTTGATAGGTTAGGCTAAATACTCTAAGAAATCTTACAACAATTAATTTTATATAATATCATAAGTCATGATTGAATTGTTTTAATGTATGAAAATTGATCCTTCAATATCAACCCTCCTCTATTTTTCCTCATTTAATTATTTTGAGTCAGTCCAAACACACCTCTCAGATAATTTAGTTAATTTTGTTTTAGTAAAATTATGAAAAACATCGAAGTTATTGAATTATATTATAACCCTTTTTCTCATGGATTGACCCTGTACACATCACTATTGTACTCTTTGTAGTTAATTAGTATAGGTAAGGTATTATAAATTTATAAATTTGATAAGACTGGAGGATTTGATGACCTATTTTGGGTGTATCAAATTTCTAGCATCATTTCCAAGGATGAAACATTTATAAATTATATAGTTAGACAAGTATTTTATCTTCCAATTTCCAATTTTTTTAATTTTATATTAGGGTCTTTATTTTTAATTTTTATTCTATTTTATGCGCATGGTGTTTTTGGTTTATGGTCTCAGTAACAAGAAACATGAAGGCAAATATTCAATTGGAGATCCAATTGTCAAACCTCTCACAATGAATTGAAAAAAATCAAGAGAGAAATTCAAATCCAAGGATGGGAGCTTCAAGAGAAACCAAATATAACACAACCACACCCAAATATTAGGGAATCACTCTGATGCATGGAAGTTGATTTCAAAAGAGGATTGTTACTATTGGAAATCATGTATAAAGAAGCTGGAGAATTAATGGAATAAACAAAGGATGAAGTCCTCTTTTAAGATCTATTGGGAATCACAAATGACCCTAAGGAAAAATATGAGGTAAGTTACTTTTCTTATGCTTATTTTGAATTTTCCATGGAAGAATCCCACCTCAGTGCTAAGGAGGAAAAATAAGAGGAACCCTCCACTACTGAAGAAGAAGACCAAAAGGATGAAGAAAAGATTAGGGATACTAAAATTTGGAATGATACTTTGGATATTATATAATAGAATCCCTATGAAGAAGAATAAGTGTCTATTGAAAATAAAGGGATAGGTACAAAATTTAAAGAAAAATAACCACCAAAAGAAGAAAAAGAGGATTATTATAAGCTATGGACAAACCATGAGATTTTATTCCAAACATTGGGGCTATATACTACATGTTACTCTCCTCAACATTAATAATAAGTATTTTTAAGTGGTAGGAAAGGTATAAGTGTAACACCAAACACTCATCAATGGTAGAATTGGTTTAATATGATATGGTTGGCTCTATACCCTACTCATATCATGTAATTAACAAGTTAATTTCAAGCTTAAAAACTATAACCAAAGCACTTTTTGGGAGGAAACCTGAGTTTTTATTTTTATTCATTCTTAGGACTTTTTTAGGACTTTCATTTTAGGATGTAGTGAAACTTACCCCACCCATCATTTTTTAACTTTAAATCACATGGACCATAACCCTTATCTATTTAAATTTATTTATAGGTCCATGAAGAAACAATGTAGAAAAAAGTGAAGAATATATTCAAATTTCAATGGGAGTAAGCTTTAATTTTCAGTATCTAATTTTACTCCCCTGTTTCTAGAATTTATTTTGAGCTTAAATGAAAAGAAAAAAATTCATGCCCACACTTATATTATTGGTTTAATTTTGATCAATGACACTTGGAATTTTTAGGAACCCTATGCTACCATGTTTTAATTCTCAAGTTGATGTAATTGAATAAGGAAGATGGTGATATTGAATAATTATATAGAAATATAGGACATTGAAATTCAATGAATCATGTTTTTTATTTTTAGTCACTTGTAGATGAAAGTTTCCCCTCTATCTTTCATGATTTGAATTTCATAAGTTCATGTTGATTAATTTTTTATTATTACACATTCCATGAGTAATTGATTTAAATTACATGATATTATTCCTGAGAGGTTTCTATAATATTTTTTAATCCTTCTTAGTAAATTTCTTAAGAGAACACAAAACATGTTACATACTGGGATTTAAATTTGATATTATCAAAATGATGATTGTGAAAAAATTAACTTGAAATATGATTGTGGAATTTTTATTGATTCAACCACTATCCTTGATACCACCCTTAAATTGATTTTTATCCCTTAGAAAACATGAATGGAATTTTCTAGTAATAATCAAAATTTCAAGCCAAATTTTTAATCCCTACCCATACTCTAATATTTCGTATTATTTTCAAAGTTCAAGTATAGGGGAGAGGTATTTCATAGTGTAAAGGCTTATAATTTATTGAGGAAAATATTTTTGGTATTTTATTGGATTATAGAGAAGTTTTATGTCATTATTCGTTATATTTATTATTTACTCCTCTAAAAAAAGAAAAAAAAAGAAAAAAATGGGTTGAGTTATGGAGGGTCAAAAATCACCCACACTTGACTAATGATTTTTATCATTTGGGGTTGGATGAAGGATCTGCAACTTTTCCTAGATAATTAAAAAAAAGAAACTAAAAAAACTAAAAAATAAAAAAAATAAATAAGTGTCAATAATCCATTAATATTTTATTATTCACGTCCTTACCTTGAGACCATGGATGTGGGGAAGATGTAATTTCTGAGAGGAGAATTCCATCGACTTTATTTTGATTATCATGCTTAATAATTATAACCAATACTTATTTTTGAGATTTAAATATTTTATTCATAAATTTCCTACCATCCTTAAGCCTTATAATCATTTGATACTAATTTTCAAAGTCCTCATGATTTTTAGTGATTTTTATCTCTACTCAATGGATAATATAAATCTTATTAAAGCTTATAAGTTTAGTGAATGTACTCAAGGAATGAGTAAAACTTCACATTTATATTTTACATTGAGTGATGAGAGAAGAAAAAAATAGTGAGGTAGATTATGTTTGGAATTATAATAATGATATATTAATAATATTTAATGGAAGAGAGGAAAATCTCCAACATTTTTCTTGGGAAGTTTCAAATACATTGTGTCTAGTGAGGAGTTGAAATCATATTTCATATGCAAACCTTGAAAATTATATATCCCCCATTGAAGGTTTCATAGTTTCATTAATTTTGAATTTTTAATATTTTTAGAATGCGGGTTACCTTTTTAATCCACAATGGTGATTTATGCTTGAGGACAAGCATGGTGTATGTGCAGAGGATTTGATGATCTAGTTTTTTACGCATAAATTTTAAAATTTTAACTGATAAATATATATATTTTAATTTATATCCCTAATTTTTTAATTAATAACAACCATTTGTGGGTATTTTTTATATTTAGATGAAATTTTTAAAAATGAAATGAAGAGAAAGAAAATAATTTTTTTACCTTGTTATATTTTTTTGAGAATTTGTATGTGTTGTAGGTAAAAAAAGGAGCCAGCATAGCTAGCCCTCAACCCATGGAAAAAAAACACTTAGCATTCGAAGAAGGGCCATCATCCAAGACTTCCATAAGGAAGGATATCCATGAAATAGAGGATCATATCTTGGGAAATACACATGCATGGGAATAAGAGAGAGCCGGTTCATAGGGGTCAGTTCTTTGTAGTGGCGAAAGGAGAGAATCATCGGTGTGGGGTGTCACCGGTGGTGTAGGGGTCCTTTAGCCCCCATCCATATCAACGACCGAATAAGGGAACATGAAATTATAAATAGAGGATCCATCCCATGGTAAAGTCTGACGTGGGATGTGATAATGTTCTGGGTATTGTGCACTTACCAATGCAACATAATTTGGACCCAACTTGTGCACCTTCATTCTTAGACATACCGTACTTCCATTACCATGTCGTTTTCATCTACAATGTGTTGTAGTCCCTCCATATATAGTTGAAGAGAGATCGGGTAACCACTATACTTTGGATAAATTCTATTCCATAACCATGGCTATGCGGAATGGTGGCCCATGAAGCTTTAACAGATGAAGAGTGATACACCGTGGATTATCCATTGAACTATAGCCTTATAGCCTAATAATAGAGAGATAAAGTTTCATTTTCATTGATACCATTGTTCCCTGTATGGAATTGAAATAAATAATGCTATAGTGTAGTATATTACCACCACACTGTGGACAAATTTGAAGAAGAGGGTGCATGAGGTTATGCTATGTAGCCATCTAGATATGATGTTGTAAAGTCCCATGCTTTTTAATCGGGTTAAAATTTCAAAGTTTTTCAAATTTTTACGGTTTGTTGATGGGTCAGTTTTTAAACCATGCTCCAGAACTTTATTATGAGTGTTGGAACAATTAAAGGTGTTGTTTTTCAACTTGGCTGAATACCCAATAATTTTCACGGGTGTCCCGATAAGTCTTAGGAGAACCGGATCTGAAAAATCCACTTTAATGGATCTGCACAGGCTGTGCATAGTTGCGGTCCAACCTGTGGAGCTTATCCTGTTTAATATTTTTATTTATTTTAATTAAATAATATTAAATGGGATATTTTTGTTTAAATAGAGTAATGTTATAATAATAATAATTTTATTATTATTATTATTGTGTCATAAATTATTTTGATGCTATATGATTTTAATTACATTTTTAAAGGAGTGTAACATTTATGAGAATTTAATGTGGTTTTGATCTTTTCAAAGAAACGTTTTCCTTTAAGAAGGGTTAATTTGGGGTTATGGTTCTATTATTTGGTCTATATTAAATAAAAAATAATTAAGGGGTTTTATTTAGATTTTAGGTTAAAAAAATAAAAGAAAAGCGGAGGACCCTTCCCCCCTTCCTCCACGCACAGGAGGTGCGACCCCCCTCTGCAACCCAATCCAGCACACACCAGGATGCTCCAATCCTCCTCGCCATGACCTCCTCTCCATGGATAGAGCTCCCCCCTTACGTCACGATCTCCTCCCTATGGTGCGACCCAGCAGCGTGCGACCCACCCCTGGATAACCCCCGGCAGCAGCGCACGACCCCCATGGGGTGACCCCTTCTTCGTCCATAGATGTTTTCCTCCTAATTTCTTTGTGGGTTTGGTCTGATTCAACAAGGTATGGACTTCTCTCATACTCTCTTTCATCAATTTGGAGTTTCTTCATATTTTCGGTGTCTGAATTGGTGTTGGTCAAAACCCTAAGATCCGAGTTTAATCTGGTTGTTGTGTTCTTCTAGTTTTAGGGTATGCAGGTAGTGTATCGTGGCCCGTTGGTCCATGTTTTGGCATACACCACCAAGGGAAAGGCCGATGGACTCTTTTTTCTATGCCTCTATGTTTTGGGTAAGGTTATTTAACCGTGGTTATGTCTCGCATCATTCATTTAAGGTTTTGATATTTTATTTGAGACCCGGATATATAACTGTAGGTTCGTTGACCTTTACTACACTATTTATGGCTATCTGTTATAGTTTTTTTTGGTCAATGATACAGTGTGTGTATATATATAGGTATATATATATAAAAGTTGTGCATGCATACAATGGTGGACCAGTTCTGGATTGGTTTCTGACGTGTGATGAAGTGCGACATGTTTTGGTTCCACCCCGAGGTAGGGTCCCAAAATCTCTATCACTTTATTTAAGAATTATTTTCTTCTTTACATAATCTGAGAATTTGAGTTTCCTTGATTATGGAACCACTAAATTTTCTTTAAATAATGATTAAATATAAACCATTGATTGGTGGTAATGTCATATCATGCTTGCTTATGGTTGGGATTTTGTACGAAACCCTGATGATGCCGATACATGATATGTTGATGGAAGACTTTTGATGTCATTGAATGATGTTTTCCACATGTGATAAATGAGGAAATGACCATGTGTTGGTGTTAAGAATGTATTGTTGGATATTGAAAATATGTTCATCTTATGCCTAGAATATTAAATGGTTAAACATGAAGCACCCATGGGTATTCCTTGTAAATGATACTTAAATGGACTTGGACTTGGACACCCTGAGGTGTGCCTTTTTAACCCATGACATGGAATTTTAATTATTCAAATGATGATATATCAGTTAGAGAATTAAATTATTGAATGGGGAAGGACGGGTAATAGGGTCATTAATTGAAGAATTAATTATCAAGTCATGAGTTGGAAAAATATTGTGGAAATTACTGAATATTGAGAATACTGAATATTTTGACATGTTCAGAATATAAATTGGAAACTAGTAATAATTAATGAATGGATTAATTATTACATGATAAATGGTAAATGGTTAATTAATTGATGAAATAATTAAAGATACATGATTTAATTAATTAATTGTTGAATTAATTAATTTTCATGCATTAATTTAAGATTGTGAATTAATTGATTGTTATGAATGTTGGTCAAGAATATATTTTGATGTGTGTTTGTTTTCCATGCCTTAAGTTGTTTATGATGGAGTTGTTTAAAAATATTATATGTTGTGTGAGATAGTTGTTAAATATCTGGGCCTTTTTCAACATGTTTGACTTGAGATGTTTATGACATGCATGTTAATTGTTAAAGTCCTGTATGAATCAGTGCTTGAGTGGATGAGTCAGACTTGTTAAATAATTGGGATAATTAAATGTTGAGTTAATTATTTATTTGACTTGCTTGTGGTTAAGAATAATTATTCGTTAATCAATTGTTAAATATTGAGATGTTTTATGGTTAACTAATTGTTGGTTTATTTTATGGGTGATTTATGTTGTTAATTAGTTGTTAGATTAATTAACAAATTTGATTAATTAATTTATGAGTTAATTAATGTATGGTTTTGTGGTGTTGAACATGGAATTACAAACCAATGTTAAAAATATATGTATGATTGATAAATGGGTTGTGTTATGGGGATTAATGCTCCAAATACTCATGGTGTGATAGACATGGAGTTCTACACCCAACTTGCATGAACAGTCTCTTTTATGGGACAAATACTAATGCTACAAATACCCATGGGTTGTGAGATAAGCACTGATGCTCAAAATACTCACAAGGGTGCTAGAAATGATGTTTTACACCCATTAATTGACATAGGACTATGGGTCCAATTGGTCTAACATGATTTTAATTAAATGGTTAATGAAATATGATGTGATGTTATGATTTGTGAACTAAATATGAGAAAGGATTCAGAAATGTTAATTAATTGGGTTAATAACTGTTTAGTGAATGAACCCAAGAGAAAATCATTATTCCTAGTGGACAGCCTCAAATTTTTGGTATTGGTTTGGTGAATCACTATTTATTATTAGTGGAATAGATTAGAAATAGTACTTGAAAGATTAATCTGAATATCTTATGAAACATTATCCAAGTAAAAGAACAAGCTTGGATTTGGTCTTTACTTGGATTCCTTAGATGGTCTTTAGAGACATCTGTTGTGAGTGACTTATACGGGGGATGTCGGGCTTAGGATGAATCTCGAGACTTTCATAATTTAATGAGGTTTCAATAATTGATAAATGAAAATTAATGTGTAACGACTATTTTTTATGCATGAAAAATGTATAATGAAGGTTCAGACACTGGCTTAGGGATGAAGCAGGTACTTGGGTATATAGTTACATTTTACTGCTTACTTTATTTATGCATGATTTCACACGGTTTAAATTATTTATTAAATGTATGGGTTTGGGGTAGACACTGGTCATCCCGACCTACTAATATTTATATCTTAAACACTACTCAGGCCACCATTGCACTGGGGTACCTGAGTAGATTCTATTTGGTTGAAGGATTGTGCTATTTGCATATACTTGGGAGATAGGAGCATATGACCGAGTGGAAGCTCGGGATTCTCGAGGAGATCCCCCTAGGGGATTTGAGTCATTATTTATCTATTTATTTATTGACATGTAAAACATGATGTATTTTTTTATTGATTTCATATATGTATCAATAACATGTCATGAATTCATCTGTTATATGAAATTTTTTTCCACTGTTTTGTCAATTATGTATTACTGCTTCCTCTATTGATTATTATTTACTCTTATATACCACTGTGAAACTCTGATAAGAGGGTATAGTCTCCTGAATTACTTTCCTTAGACCCCCATTGCTAGTCGGCAGCCTCTGGCATACGGGGAGACGCACTTGAGGTCATGTGGTGACCGGTCCGGCCACTGGTTCAGGGGTGAGCCGGGTCGGGACGTTACAAAGTGGTATCAAAGGATTCCTTTCCTTTGTCTTACTATTTCGGGGTTGGTAGATAGGAGACTATGAATATGTCGACACTTGGGTTAATAGCCATTCTTGGGACTGATCACCCCATGTACGGGAAATGACAAAGTGGCCAGGGATGGGAATTGATGTTTGTAGTATTTGAGGTTACAATTGATATGATTTCACCTTGAGTGACTGGTGTATTTTCTACTTCCTATTGATTATGAAATTTTTTAAAAATTTACCTTGGTCTGATATGTAAATGAAGTTACATTAAATGCATCATATTAGGCACTTAGAGATTAACATGCCATGCATATATTCCATGTCATGTAGTTGCATTAGTAGGATATATGCTAATATAGATTGTGTGCCTTGAATATATGGCATGTCTTATACTTATTCAGAATTCCTTTTTAGATATCATGTTTTAGTGATACAATTAAAATACTTGAGTGATTATATTCAATGCTTATGTGCCATGATTCTGTGTTGTATCATGTTTTAGTGATTTCAGCATGTTGATATGTGTTAGCTACTTATGGTGACATGTTAGCTTACTGATAAATGGTTGGTTTATTTGGATAAATTTATTTGGTTGCAATTATAATGAAACCATTTTTCAGTTGTAAGGTGTATGGAAGCCTTATAACTGCGAAAAGGGTAACCTGTGTTTCAAAGAATTAAAAAGGGATGCTAAAGTTAAAATGTAAAATGAAAATTTGGATATTTTAAATGGGATCCAAATGCCAGAGGTAAGGTGTATGGGTGCCTTATCAACTAGTAAATGGACATCCATGTGACTGAACCATATAAACACAGTATGTTTGAAAATGGTTATGAATGTAAAACAGATGAGTTTTGATTGAAATGAACTGTTGTTGGGTTGCTTTTTAAAGAACTCAGATTGAATAAATGGGACCTTTGGCGGTCTCCTTTTTAGTAAAAGGAATTTAGATGCTAAATTTCCTGTTTATATTTGAATAAAACTGAATGTTAAATGATTAAAGAGGATGTTTATTATAGCATGACTATTTTTCCTGTGGGGCATTGATTGAAAACCAAGTGTCTTGTTGTGGAAAAAGTACTTGTGTGTTTGTTGAAATTCATTCAAATATTTAAAGGTTGAAATGAATTAAAATTAAATGGACAAAATAAAAAGGGGATTTTGATATTAGTGATATCATTTTTTCATGACCAAGAGAGAGGGTTGAAATTTATTCTTCCTAAGGGGGGAAACCTATGGTAGGTAGTACCCTTAGAATGTTTTGGGCATTAAGGTAAGTTCATCCCACAACTCGGGATAACTTTTTGGGACTCGAGTGTTTTGACACGCCGATTGGTTTAAGTTACGACTTTTATGATCAATGTTTGAAATAGCTATTGTGGTTCGAGGAATGTCACATGCATGCGTTAAGGTGTTCTGAATAGCATGTTAGTGAGCAGCTAATATTTTATTTTGACGTCATGGACAATCCTAAGGCAGGTAGTGTTGCATTGTTTTTGGTAAACGCGTCAGTAGGTGACGTCGGTCTTTTTGAATAGTGTTGTCTGGTAGTAGTTTGACTGATCTTTTTAGTGACCTTGGTTTTCTCTTAGTGCGCTCTTCTAAATGCGATGATAATTTCCCCTATCTTGACCTCGTCATGGAGACACTAAGATAGCTTTGGTCTTACGCCGCACTAAAGTTTTAAATGTTTTTTGGCTTGATGAGTGGTTGTTATCTGGGTTGTACACGGGATGAGTGGTTTCTTTGGGATACACCTTCATTAATTTTAGGGAATGGTAGTTTTTAAATTTCCATGTGAAGGATTAACTTGGGAATGTCATTGGAATTCGAGGAAGGACTTCGGTGTACATGCGGTTGGTTTGCGATGTCTTTTGAGGAAATCATGCACAACCTATTTCTGTTGGTTGATTAAGATTCAACCTTTTTCTTCAATGAGGTCCCTGTAATGACCATTAATGTAAGCTCTGTTTCGGTGTTTAAATGTTAAAATGAGATTTGGAATAGGTTTAAAATAATTAAGTGGTTGGAATTGTGTTTTGGTTAAAAGCGCATTTAGCGTTTGATAACATAACATGTCTTTCAAAAGAAACATCTATACCTTGGTAGGTCAGATTCTGTAGTATTATTTCTCGATGTCTTTTTGAGGAAGATATGTTTTTAAGGTGGGTAGATTGTAAAGTCCTGTGTTTTTGAACTGGGATAAAATTTCAAAGGTTTTTGAATTTTTATGATTTATCGATGGGTTGGTTTTTAAATCATGCTATGGAACTTTATTATGAGTGTTGGAACACTTAAAGGTGTTGTTTTTGAACTTAGGTAAATACTTGATAATTTTCACGGGTGTCCTGATTAGTCTCGGTAACACTAGATCCATAAAAATACACTTTAATGGAATTGCACAAGCCGCGCACTGTTGCAGTCCAACCCATGCAACTTACCTAGTTTAATATTTTATTTATTTTAATTAAATAATATTAAATGGGATATTTTTTGTTTAAATAGAAGAATGTTCTAATAATAATAATAATTTTATTATTATTATTATGGTGTCATAAATTATTTTGATGCTGTGAGATTTTAATTTCATGTTTAAAGGAGTGTAAAATTTATTTTAATTGAATGTTTAATTAAGGGGTTTTATTTAGTTTTTAGGTTAAAAAAATAAAAGAAATGGAGAGGAACCTTCTCCCACTTCCTCCACGCACATGAGGCATGACCCCCCTCTGCAACCCTATCTAGAACATGCACTAGGCCTCTCCCCTCCTCCTCACCGCAACCTCCTCTCCATGGCTGGAACTCCCCCCTCTGGAACGATCTCATCCCTACAGTGTGACCCAGTAGGGTGTGACCCACCCCCAGATGACCCCCGACAGCAGCGTGCGACCCCCATGGCATGACCCCTTCTTCGTCTGCAGATTTTTTCCTCCCAATTTCTTTGTGGGTTTGGTCTGATTCAACGAGGTATGAAATTATCTCATTCTCTCCTTCATCGCTTTGAATTTTAGTCACGTTTTCAGTGTCTGAATTAGTGTTGGAAGAAACCCTAAGATTAGAGTTTAATCTGGTTGTTGCGTTCTTCTAATTTTATGGTATGTGGGTAGTGTATCGGGGCCCGTTGGTCCCTGTACCAGCATCCGCCACCAAGGGAGATGTGGATGGACTCTTTTCACTATGCCACCATGTTCTAGGTAAGGTTATTTAACCATGGTTTTGTCTCTCATCATTCATTTAAGGTTTTGATATTTTATTCGAGACCCTGATACATAACTATAGGTGCATTGAACTTTACTGCACTATTTATTGCTCTCTGTTATAGTGTTTTTTGATCAGAGATATAGTGCATGCATATATATATATATATATATATAGGTAAAAATATATATAAAAGGTGTGTGTGCGTGCGATGGAGGACCAGTTATGGATTGGTTGCCAATGCGTGATGAAGTACGGCGTGTTTTGGTTCCACACCAAGGTAGGGTCCCAAAATCTCTATCACTTTATTTAAGAATTATTTGCTTCTTTAAATAATTTGAGAATATGAGTTTCCTTGAGTATGGAACTGATAAATTTTCTTTAAATGATGATTAAAGATAAACTGTTGGTTGGTGGTAATGTCTTATCATGCATGCTTATGGTTGAGATTTTGTATTTATCCCTGATGATGTCGATACATGATATATTGGTGCAAGAATTTTGATATTATTGAATGATGTTTTCCATGTGTGATAAATGAGGAAATGACCATGTGTTGGTGTTAAGCATGTATTTATGGATATTGAAAATATGTTGAGATTATGCCTTGAATATTAAATGGTCAAACATGAAGAACCCATGAGTCTTCCTTGTAAATGAGACTTAAATAGCGTTGGACTTAGACACCATTAGGTGTGCCTTTTTAACTCATGTCATATAATTTTAATTACATAGACAATGATATATCAATTGTATAATTAAATGATTGAATGGGGAAGGATGGGTAATAGGTTAATTAATTGTAGAATTAATTATCAAGTCATGAGTTGGAAAAAAATTGTGGAAATTACTGAATATTAAGAATATTGAATATCTTGACTTGTTTGGAATATAAATTGGAAAATGGTAATAATTGATTGATGGATTAATTATTACATGATAAATGGTAAATAGTTAATTAATTGATGAACTGATTAAAGAGATATTATTTAATTAATTAATTGTTGAATTAATTAATTTGCATGCATTAATTTAAGATTATGAATTGACTGATTGTTATGACTATTGGTCAAGAATACCTTTTGATGTGTGTTTTTTCCATGCCTTAAGTTGTTTAGGATGGATTTGTTTAAAAATATGATATATAGTTTGAGATGGTTGCTAAATATCTGGGCCTTGTTCAGCATGTTTGATTTGAGATTTTTATGACGAGCATGTTAATTATTAAAGTCCTAGATAAATCACTGCTTGAGTAGACGAGTTTAGACTTGTTAAAGAATTGGGATAATTAAATGATGAGTTAATTATTTAGTTAAATTATTTGTGGTTAAGAATAATTATTTGTTAATTAATTATTAACTATTGATATTTTATATGTTTAACTAATTGTTGGTTTATTTGACGGGTGATTTTTTTTGTTAATTAGTTGTTGGATTAATTAATGGATTTGATTAATTAATTAATGAGTTAATTAATGGATGGTTTTGTGGTGTTGGATAAGGTGTTCCACACTAATGTTAAAGATATATGTATGATTGATAAATGGGTTGTGAGATAGGGACTGATGCTTCAGATACTCATGGGGTGCTAGACACGGCGTTCTCCACCCATATTTCATGCAAGCTCTCTTTTGTGGTACAAAGACTGATGATCCAAATACCTATGGATTATGAGACAAGGACTGATGCTCCAAATACTCACAAGGGTGCTAGACATGACGTTATACACCCATTAATTGACATAGGACTTTGGGTCCAATTAGTCGAACATGATTTGAATTAAATGGTTAATGAAAGACTATGTGATTTTATGATTTTTGAACTGAATATGAGAAAGGGTTCAGACATGTTAGTGAATTGGGTGAATCACTGTTTAGTGAACGAACCCTGGAGAAAATCACTATTCCTAGTGGATGGGTTTGGATTTTTGGTATTGGTTGGTCGAATCACTATTTATTATTAGTGGAATAGCTTAGAAATATTACTTGAAAGATTAATCTAAATATATTATGAAACGTTATCCAAGTAAAAGAACAAGCTTGGATTCAATATTTACTTTGATTACTTAGATGGTCTTTAGAGACATCTGTTGTGAGTGACTTATATGGGGGATGTCGGGCTTAGGTCGAATCTCAAGACTTTCATAATTTATTGAGGTTTTAATAATTTATAAATGAAAATGAATGGGTAATTACTATTGTGTATGCATGATAAATGTATAATGAAGGTTCATACACCAGCTGAGGGATGAAGCAGGTACTTGGGTATATAGTTACATTCTACTGCTTACTTTATTTATGCATGCTTTCACACCGTTTAAATTATTTATTAAATGTATGTATTTGGGTTAGACAATAGTGATCCTGGCCTACTGAGATTTATATCTCACACCCTACTCAGGCCATCATTGCACTGGGGTACCTGAGTAGATTCTATTTGGTTGCAGGATTGTGCTATTTGCATATACTTGGGAGATAGGAGTAGAGGACCAAGCAGAAGCTCAGGATGCTCAAGGAGATCACCCTCAGGGATTTGATTATTTATTTATTTATTTATTTATTGACATGTAAATCATGATGTATTGTTTTCTAATTTCATATATCTATCAATAACATGTCATGCATTCATCTGTTATATAAAATCTGTTTTCTACTTCTTTGTCAATTACGTATTACTGCTTCCACTATTGACTATTATTTACTCTGATATATAGCTGTTAAACTATGATAAGAGGGTATAGTCTCCCCGCTGACTTTCCTTAGACCCCCACTTCTAGTCGGCAGCCTCTGGCATATGGGGATATGCGCTTGAGGTCATGTGGTGACCGGTCCGGCCACCAGTTCAGGGCTGAACCAAGTCGGGATGTTATAAATGTAGAAGTGAAAAAAATAAAACAACCAAATAAATTAGAAATATGATAGGTTTTGACCATGGTAATTAGGCTATACCATATCCATAAAGCTAGTAAAGAAGGGTTGTGCTGAAAGGAGCTTCCCACGCTGCAGGGTATTATTGCTTCAAAATTTCAAATGTTTGAAATATTCAGGATACTCATGAGATACAAGCCAATATTCAAGGAGTTATGTGAAAAAAATGTTCAAGGGGTCTCACCTACATGAAATAATTTTTATGCTTTTACAATATAAGGAGTTTGGATATGAGACAATTAAAATAGACTGAAGACGTTCAAGGTTGATCAAGCCCATTCTCCCCTTCTCTCTAAAATAATTTAAGAGTGATTAAAATATAGATAATTCTATACTCAAAAGGAAATATTATGACCAGTTAAATCCTAGAAAAATATAGGAGAGAGAAAGGAAATTTTAAATAAAGAGAAATAAGAGAATTCACAAGGGGTTTTGCCTATAAATTAAAGGGTGTTGCTGCTGTGTAGGGGGAGTTGGGACCATACACTGATCTAGAGGAGAATATTTTAACTGCTATTATAGGACACTGACATAGGAGGCAAGTGAGAGATATCTATATATCATCTAAAGCATGAGTGGAGGATAAGGGTCATCTTCAACCATAATTATTTGTAGTTAGGATTTCATTTTACTTTTATCTTTTTTCTGTATAATTTTGATTTCATATGTTAATCACAAAAGTGATGCAAGTACATTTCATTATTGTATGTCTTGTTTATTTTAGATCTAAACTTTCTATTCCCCCTTCCTCAGTTTATAATTACATTATGTTTGTGAGAGTGGGTATGAGTAGCTAGGAGCCATGGGAGGAGGTGAGTTGATAGACGAGGAAGATTACCCACTATTTAATTCTTTATAGATTATGAATGAATCTTGTTAACTTGAATTACATTGAGAGTATTCTTAATTACATATCTAATTACATAGATAAAGTGATGGTAATCATGAGAAGAAACCCAATGTAATTAAGGTAAGTAGAAAATAAGATTCGTCTTAACTTCACCTTTCACCTAAATAGTAAACTTAATACAACTAAGCTGGTTATATACATACCTTAAGAGAGGATTCAGATGACTTATGATTTTTTAGTTAATACTAATAGGTTAGGATGTATACTTTAAAAATTATTACGATAATTAATTTGATGTAATATCACATGTCATGATTGAATTTTTTTAATCTATGAAAAACCATCTTTCAATATAAACTCTCCACTCTTCATAATCCTTTAATTATTTTGAGTTATTCTAAACACACCTCTTATATAGTTTTTTAATTTATTATTATTAAAATTGAAACAAAAATAGAAGCTATTGAATCATATTATAACTGTTTTCCTCATGGGATAAAACCTGCACTCATCACTACTCTACTCTTTATAATTAGTGTATGTCGGGCATTATAAATTTCTAAATTTGATACAACCAAAGGATTTAATAATATATTCTAGATGAATAAAAAATTAATCTCTAATACATCAAGATACTACCTAATCCAAGACATGAATCATTTTAGAAAAACTTTAATTGATCTCCTTATTTTTGAAAATGAAGATTAGGAGCGCTGAAAAATTTCTACTTTAGATACTTAAAAGCTGCATAACACTAGACAGTTCACAAGAACGCCTAATGATTTCTGGGAAAGTTCATTAGAGGAGTTACAAAATGATATAAATTATCTTCATACCTCATGGAATAGCCTACAAGATCTAGGAAACACTCTAGCTTTTTAACTATCTCTAGGGCTACCCAAAAAATGAATGCCTCAATATTCAAGGGATCCATGAATACTCCACATTGAGAAACAAAATCACCTAAGAAAAAAACTTAATGAGCCCAAAAATCACACTTTCATTTCTTTCTGAATAGCTTCTGACAATGAAAAACTCCCAAAACTATCCATAGATGATCGACATGCTCTTCATCGAACACAAAGTACATAAGGATGTTGTCAATGAAAACCACCAAAAACTGATCCATAAACTCTCTAAACACTTCATTCATCAAACCCATTAAAACTGCTAGAGATTTATCACACTAAACAACATCAAAATAAAATATTAATTCTCATAATGACATCATAAATTGATCTTTGGTATATCCTCATCCTTCACCTATATATGACGATATCCTGATCAAATATTGATCTTTGAGAACCAACTAGCTTCTTTTAGATGATTGAATAAATCATTAATCCATGGAAGAGGGTAGGAGTTCTTTACAATCACTTGATTCAAGTGAATATTATTGATACAGTGATACATACTTACATCAAAATTCCTTAAGAATAGAACTAATGAACCTAAACATGACATGCTCATACAAACAAAAACTCGCTGCAAAATATTATCAATATGTACCTGATACTCTCTCAATTTAGAAGGATCCATATTATACGGGGACATTGAGATCAGGGAAGCACCTGACTATAGATCTATCCCAAAATCAATCTCTCATCAAGGGAAAAATGACACCACCTCCTTAGGAAAGACGTCAGGGTACTCTTCCATAACCCTAGGAAACACCATTGGATGAATGTCCAATGAATTCATCATCACATAAACTATCAAGGAAGATAAGGATGAAACAAACCTATGACCCATATGAGGGTATCACTCAAAAAATGAACATTAAAAGCTCTCCATCAACATAATATTACACAATATACCTAATTGATCAATCCATAATATCCTACACCAAATGCAGTTAGTCCATGTTGAGGATGGTGTCACATGGCTATATCCTTAAACATACGAAGTCTCCCCAATAGTGGTGTTGCCCCAACACCAGCTCAAAGTCTCTACATACTTCATACAGATAATATCATCCTCCAACTGGTGTAGTCAACATCAAGGTAATATAAATTATCTCTACATAAAGTCCAAAAACATGAACTAGAGCATGTGATATAAAGGATTGGGTAGCTCCCGAAACAAATAAAACACATACCCAAGTAGAAAACATGAAAATGGAATCTCAAATGGAATATGATCCATGAAATCTATGACCCTGATGACAGCCACTTACATGGACACACTCTTATCTTTGAGGATGAGGAGTATCTCAGGACTATCAATTTATCACCCCACCTCCTCTCTGCTGATCCAAAGTCAGAGCACCCTGCTGTTGCTCTCTTGGCTAAAACTACTTTAATGGAGGAACCTATAGTGGAACAACTACCACACATTGCCTATTCAAAAAGGTTGGTAACTCTCACTACTAATGACCTTAGATTCCATATAAAAAACATGAATTTGTTCCCTTGGAAGGGACCTAAGAGCTACCCCCTAGAAGAAAGAAGATAATAAGGGATAAGACCTACCCTCGCCGTCTAAATGATCTTTTGTTTATGAAACTGGTAACCCCATACCACAACTCTACTATGGGAGGAATCCTGAAGACTCCCCTCTCATGATGATATGGTCCAATACAACATCCTATCAACAACCACTACTCTTTCTATCACCTTAATATATGCTAATAGCATAAATGGGGTGACCTTATACAGGATATCTGGATACAAAGCCTCATCGAAATTCCTCACCCTAGCCTCTTCATCTGGAAACAAGTTCAAAAAAAATCGGTGTAGGGTCCTAAATTAGATCTCAAACTCCCACACATTTGAACTCACCTATCAAAGGGTAAGAATCTCTTAGAGACTAGACACCTTCATAGACAAATAAATAAACTCTATTCGAAACTAGTACCAGAAATTCTCCCACTATACCATAGAATCCTCGCAATCCCCAAGGAAAAAGAACCACCACTACCTCACTACCCCATGCAACATTTTCATCACCAACAAAATCATGTTATCCCTCTGAGCATGGATCAAATTGAAGGATATATCAAACTCCTTTAATCATTCCTCTATCACTGAGTCTAAAATAGATCCTTTTTAATATCCTGACCCAAGACCCACTAAATTGTTTCTCAAGCCGACTCATCACATGACCTATGGTGCGCATCCTTGTACGCCAAAGGTTGCTGAATAATAGTAGGTGTCTATGGTGGTACTATGAGGAGACTATATTTCTATATTATAGTGTATAATTAAAATATAAATAATCAATCATGAAACACATTAGAGTATACAAAATAATAAATAGACATAAATTTATCAAAATAAATTGGAAAAAAAGTTGATAAATGTAAAGATAACTAAATAATTAATGTAATGAAGTAAAGTCTTGAACAACCATGTAATAAATACAATAATGATCAACCATTGGGCTAATACCATATAAAAAATAGACAATTAAAATATAAATACACCAAACCCTATTGAAAATCTGCGTTGAATATAATCCAACCTCCAAATACCATCTAAACCTTTTTTCTAGATCATGAAAAACTCAATCTGGGACTCATCCCAACTTGTATCTTCAATAAACATGTTACATCTACTCAGCTACCCTTTTATAGTGGAATCCCAATAAGGGTGTGAGTATAACTCAGCAGGCCACCACCAATGATGTCTTAAGAAATAAACAGTCAATAAGGTAGTGTATATATATAAAAAGTGGAATAAATAAAATGTATAAAAAAGGAAAAACATATCAAAACAACCATTTACTGATTAATCTGTTGGACCTCGGGTTTTGAAGTGACACCCAGGACAATCAAGCCGGTATCTACCAAAACTAACCATTTGAGTCATAAATCATAGGGTGAAACATACTTTAAATAAAGGAAGGGGATTTTCATCCAGCATCTAACTCATGAAAGTATAAAGCATAAATCCATCTCTCTAAACATTGGATGTTCCATGCTAGGAATCCTAAACCATAAATCATAATAATAGTTCTCAAAGAATTAGTCTAATATATACTCATACATTAAAATAATAGTGCAAGGTGCATGATTCCAACACATAAACCATGGATAGAGGGAGTTAGTCCACTATCCATTCCATCTAGCATTCTAGCATGCCTTGAGCATCAATCTAACACTTAAACCATATAGAATACTATCAGTTCTCAGATCATCTGTTTGAAACCTAGTCCATATAATATACTACCTATGTATGGAGAATCAGTTCCACACCTAACTCAAACAATTTACTATTAGTGCTCGGAGCATCAGTTCGACACCTAAACCATTCCATTATTTATCAATTACTAAGGTTCAACTTCTTGACCATTCAAAACATTAAAAAACCAAAATAAAACTTTTTTAAAACCCTTATCATTTAACAAGGTCCCAATTATCCTTTAACACCAAAACATATCTCAGAATGTCGAGACCTTTTTCACATATTAAATCACCATTCCAAAAATATTTGGAAAATGATGGATCTCACTTGTACATTTAAAACATTTAGAATCCACCCTTAAAACTTGATTCTTTCTCTTGAAAATACAAGAAAGGCCAAAGACTTACTTTACATCAAAATCTTTTAAAAGATCCATCAAGGAATTTTCCTCAAAGGGGAATCCACACACCCATTTCAAATCAGTATTTTAAATTTACCTAAAAATCCATTTTAAAATCACCTAAAGGACAAAACCTCACTTTAACATAAAAACCACTTAAAAAATATATTTCACTAATTCAAACTCAAAATAAATACAAACCCCCCACATGCATGATTAAAACCATTTAAAAATCCCCATCATAATTTAAAAAAACTTAGCACATTAAAACATCCTATTTTCAAGAATTTACACACCCCACGGGCGGTTATAAGCCTAGTATCACAATCGCCAACATATCTGATGGGATATGTGAAAGTTCTAAGGCATTAATTTAATGTCTAAAACTCATTTCCTAAGTCAAAGAAGAAACTTCACCACACAATGGAACTATAATACATACTATATACACATGAAATTAAAATTATTAGACTATGGGTAAAATCTCTTAGACCACCTAACTCATCAATGAAGCTTTACCAAACATTTACAAAACTTAAAGGCTTTTCCAAGGCCCATACAAGACCTATCTAACTCCTCGATGTCCAAACAAGATCATATCAACCAAAATAGATCTATAATCATAATAAGAAACAATAAACATATAATCTCATAATTTAACAATTAACCAAACCATTTAAAATTAAAATGGCATAACACTTTCCAATCTCACCAGATGCTCACCTCTTATTGAAACTCTAACAAACTACTATGGGTGGTCCACAATAGACTCTTCATGTTACACCCCAAGTATTTAAAATATTTTTATTTTAGAATAAATATAATCATATTTTTGGAATTATTTATACATAATTTTAAACTTACGCTACATATGACACTGAATTAGCTTATGTTGCACGTGAGACCAAGTTTTACTGCCTTTTAATGGTGAACCTATTTTAAAACTAAATTTTGGAACTTTTATGAATTTTATTTTTAAAAATAAACATAATTTTTGAATTCATAATTTATAAATTATATTATGAATTTTTTTTGGGATTTTTCTAAGAAACTTCATTTTTTGATGAATAGTGAAAATTACTACAATTTAGTTAAAAAAAACTTTTTATTTATGTAATTATTAATTCTAAATTATATTTTATATTTGTTTTAGAGTCAAATTAGATAAATTATACATCAATTTATACAATTAATTTCATTATAATTAATTTTACTTTCAAATTGAATATAAAAACTTAACAAACTTTGAACGTTTTTCTACTTAAAAACCCATTATTTCAGCCTGTATGTGGGATTAACGTTAATCTTAATTTTTACACTTATGTGATTTGAATTTTGAAAATCTGAAATAAAAGGATTTAATTAGTATGGTATTTTTTGTCTAATAATATCAACTTAATTTTTTTGACCAAAATGATTAGTGAATGTGATTAAAATTAATTACGATGATTAAGGAATGATTAAGCTTAATAAGGGACTAAACCTTAATATTAATAACCAAAATAAATTTTAAACTTGTCAAAAATCAATTGGTTTCCAAAATTTGGCCATGTAACCACTTGGTTAGAAATATATGGGTTATTAGGATATTATTAAATGGAAGTTCCCTATATAAAAGGGAAAGTAAGGAAAATGAAAAAAATGAACTTTCCTTTTAACATTTATAAAACTTTGAGATATGTAAAAAACATCATATTTTCGTTTATAGATATCCTTTTGAAATATATATGGGTTATTATTATTATAATAAATTATAAATATTTTTTATAGATAGTTTAGGTACTTAAAATTCTTAAGAAAAATCAATATAGTGATTATTTAGTTAATAATTAACTAAAATAAATAATACTATAAATATTAAAAGTGAAGTTAATTGATTGAATTATTGTCTTTATTTATTTTTTTAGATTAATATATAATTTCAAACACCTTTAAACCTAATATATTTGAATTAAAATATAATATTGGTATTTTAAAATTAACATTAAATAAATAATGTCAAAATTGACATTATTTTTATTTTAATATAAATGAATCTTATAAAATGATTTAAAATTAATAAAAATACTATATTATGAAAAGTATTGTAAGAGTTAATATATATTAAATATGGTCTATTAATTTAATAATTAATCTTTTATAATTAACATATTGACCCATATTATGTAAATACGTTGTTAACACGGTCCGGGTTCAAGCATCGTTTTAGCGCGTCACATGCGCATGTTCTAAAATTAATTTCCAAAACACACGAGAATTTTATTTTATAAATTATATATAATATTAATAATTAATTATATATATATTTTATAATAAATATCACTTTAATTTAGTCTTAATGGTTAAATTAATTAGATTAGAAAACTAGATGCTTTAATAAAAATCAAAATGATAAAATTGGAGAATCTTATAAGTTAAGGAACAAAATTATTAAAATGAAGATATTTTTTGTGTGGATGAGGTTTTAATAGACCATTATTCTCCTTTAATACATCATTTTTATATTTTTTAGGAACTTTAGGTAAGATAGACCACCCTTTATTGAATACCATTTAGTATTTACAAAAGTGACACTTCCCCTTCCCTATAAAAGGACACCAACTCTCCCCATTTATAATACCTATAAAACCACCTAAGTTAGGTAAAGTACCACCAAAATAGTCTCTAAAAAACAATAAAATAGATCTAAAATAATTAATTTGGGCATAAATATTTCTAAGAAATCCTTTTGGTATAAACCAAAATAATTTACCCGATTAAGAGGTAACGACTTCTCTCATGATTTCTAATTTAATTTCCAATACCCACTCCCTATAATCTTATTATTATAAGAGTAAATTAAAAAACCAGTATCATAAATATAATATTATGTTTTTATGATAATTTTTCGAACTACAATTACAAACACCTCAATCTAATGAGTAACAGATATACTGTTTCTATGTACGACAAAATACAGCCTCACAAAACGACTATTGTTCAATTTTTCTCTACCACCTCTCATAGTGGGAATTATGATGGATAATATATTTATATATAATATATATTTCATTTATAATGTCTTTATTATTCTTTAATTTTTATTTATAACATACTTTTATGCCACCATCATGTGTAAATACGATAATTTCATTTGAGGAAGTGTGGACTACCGCCCCCTCAAAGCAATATGACTCGTTAATGCCATACATGGAATTTATAAAGGTTGGTTATAATAAAATGATGAAAAATATATAAGATAAATATGATACTAGAAATTATAAAATACATATTTATCATTTATTTTTAATTCTTTTAATTCAACAAAGAAATGAAAGTAGCATTCATCCATACGTATGACCTACCGTCTCCATGAATGGTGTACTTAATTTCTAATTTCCAAATGATATGAAATATTATAATTACATATGTACTGAATATATATGATAATTTAGTCATGGTTTACATTCTTAATATGATTAAACCATGATATATTTAATAATAACAACAAGTAACAAGTCAAAACATACTTGAAAAAACTAGGAAATTAACACCCAAAACAGTTAAAATAATGAAAGAGTGTTAACAAACGGGTAATAAAATATTTTAATAAGTTAATATATGATATTATAAACATGAGTTTAGTTTTTTTTATTAGTTATTAACATATCTTGAACCACTATATAGGATGATAAATACCACACAATAAAAAGTAAGGATAAGGTAAGAGATTTTCGTCTCACTTTTTAAATCCGTGAGACTAATGTCATATTCTCTACTTACTTATTTTGTGTACCATAACTACTAACCATTTTGATATATTATATCATAAATCCTCTTATTCTCATGAGATTATAATATTTATTTAATTTCATACCTTTCTGGTGATTATGATTTAAATGTTTCAAAGTGGTATGAGACACTTTGGGATGTTTAAAGATTATTCTCCTCAAATGTTATTAATATTTTTCATTTTGTGATTGTTAACTTCCCTTGAAGAAATCAATTTATTGTAATCATTTTTGATTCAAAATTTAATTAAATTTCTATATTCTCATATAATGGATATTATTATTTCCTAAATCGTATACCATTTTTCATACGGTGATTACTTTGAAAATTATTAGATTATTGGGGAATTATTGATAGATCCATATTTCTCATTCAATATGGATATTTTATAAGGAATATTAGTTATTTTGATTATTCAATTTGAGTAATTCTTTGGAATGGAAATGATAGGTGGATCATGGACTTTATATAGCTCATTTATGCATCAATAGGTTCTCATGAGACAAATAAGTTGTCCAAATTAAACGGGTTTCTATTTGTGTTTTAAACTATCCTGTGAAAGGTCTTGATGGTAATAGGTTTTCATGTGCCTAATACATGACATCTGATAAGAAATAAATTTTCCTCATTTAGTATCAGTTATTTTTTTCCATGAAATTTTGTGTTGACATATCTATGGACGTAGTTCATTCTCATTTTATTGATTTATGGAATGTATATCAGTTTCTTACTTTCCACATTATTTATTCCTTATCTAGTTATTTTATCAAAATTTTACTCTGTTATTTACCTTTCCATATAGATTGATTAATTATTTCTTCCATTTAAATTACCCTTACTAAGAATTTGAGCTCACCCTTATTATTTTTATTTCCCCAGGTTATGAAGAAGAGAAATTTGAATAAGCTTTTGAGGATGGATTTTATTTAAGTTTATTTCATAGCATGTTTAATTCAGTTTCCCAATGTATTATGGATATTATGTAGGTAATCTAGCTTTCCAATACTTCTAAACTAAAATGTCTTTCATGATTTTCTTCCTTTTTTCCAATTTAATATAATAATGCACCAAATTTGGGCTTCTGGGGTCAGGGCGTTACAACTTGTATCAAAGGATGTTTGACAACAACCTTGGAATCTAGATTTATAAAACCAAGATTAGGGAGAATGACCCTAATATATACATTGAGAATAAGTTTAGAAGAAAATAATTGAATTTTGATAAAGTAAAGATTATATGGTAATTCCTATAAGTACATCCCTATTTGGATACTACAAGTGGACGTGGTTTTAACACAGATGTACCTAAGAGTAATAAATCTAACAAGGTATTCCGAGCTTGACTCGGGGTAACCTGGTACATGAAAACAGGCCTTACTAGGCACCTTGTTTGAAACTCATTGGGGGATATTCTTAGGAGGTTTCACATTTTATTTACCTAATATTATGAATAATTTAGAAGTAATGATTTCCCCAAAGTGGAAAATTTTATAGTTTTAGGGATTTAGGATGTATAAATTTATGTTATGTGTTATACCATATTTAAAGTTATATAAATTTCATAACCTTATAAGATAATATAGTATATTACATTGTTTATAAATGACACCTATTAGAAGGAATGGGAACTCCACCAGTGCATGTGATGTAAAGGGTAATAAGGATAATATCTTTCACGATATTAAGCCATAATTTTGAAGGGCGATAGTCTCCCAAGTACTATCATCTTATGAGGAAATAATATCACATTTTAACAAGATAAGTAAACAGTTATCCGAGTCCTATGGATTTGAAGGGAAGAAGAGTATGAAAGAGAAAAATATGGATAAAGGGAAGAAGGGAAATAAGTACCTTCCCACATGTGATAACTGTGGAAAGAATCACCCTGGTAAATTTTTGAAGGGAATGAGATTTTGTTGTAAGTGTGGAGAAAAATGAAACTAAGTTCATGATTTCAAGGGTAAGAAAAAGGTTTCCAATGTTCAATTATTACAATACAAGGAGAAGAGACACTATACGGATCAATGTCCTAAGAGTCAAAGGAATATACCCTAGATGATGATATTGGATAGTGATGAAGTTATGATACTTCCGCTGATGAAGTGGAATGATTAATATGATTTTTCAATAATTATTTCATTTAAGTATTTTATCAACAATGTATTGGTTATAAGAATTATGGAATATATGAGGATTTTATTGCAGTGCTTTTTCATCAAGGATTTGAGACCATATGTTAAATGGTACCATGAAAACATATTCATTAGAAAGTTATTTTTTTGAAAATACATTATTGAGGAAAAGAAAACCCTTAATTTTATCCTAATGTTGAGATAATTATGAAGAAATTATTTATTTGGATAAGTGCTGATTACCTTGGAACTGATTAATGAATTGTTGACAAGTGGTTTATGATATCATTGATGGAGTTTACAACACTTTTTGATTTAAGGAATATATCAAATAACATGTGTCTTACTTAAGGAATAAGGAATAATTAAAGTTTAAAATAATTTCTTTTGGTAATTCATGTTATTACCAAATTCCAAGAGGATACATGATGAAGTTATTCACTTGTTTGGAATGTGAAAATTTTGAGTTGCTTCATGTTTATTAAAGGCTAATGATAAGTTTAATTTGGAAGTTCAGTGATTATAAAATGAATGAGGCTAATATTAATTGTTAATATATATAATATTCATGTTATTTATTATTCATAAACACCATTTTAGTGCATTTTACACTTTGAACATTATTTCATATTATAATTGTATTTTTTTTTAAAATGCACTATTACATGGTACATTTTTTAACATCATTTAAAGTACCCAATGATCTTGATTTTATTTTAATATTTAATTTTCAGGTTTTTCATTACATTTTTAACAATTCATACTTTTGGAGTACTTGAAGATTCATATTATAAGACCACCAAAGTTGGCCTTGAAAAAACAACATTCTGGGTGAAGTAAACTGGACAACATCTCGATAAAACTACTGTATCAGACAATATCCAAGCCCAATAATTCTTAAATTTTAAATAAATATAGAGTATATCATGGGGAAAATTTTATTAAACAGTGGAAAAATCTAATTCTGATGTTTGAATGGAGTTACAAGTGGCCCAAATTAGAAATAAAATTATGATCTAGATTCTGCGGCCCAGAAAAACATCCCACCATTTAAATAATATCTCACAAACAAAAATTCCATTTGGGATTAAATTTTACATGAGGTTAGGATAAATATAGATATCCATTTTCTTCTTCTAGGGATCACTATAAATCTAGCATCTAGAAGGTCATTTAGACACCTCTGTTGGGTGGATGAAAGTCGACTGCCACTTCGAGTCAAGGATAAAGAAGTCCACTCTCTCTTACTTTACACCACCCTAGGCCTACCATACTCAAGTGGGATCCTTTGTACTGTTGGGAGATCAACCCAAGCCTCTTGAAATGCCTATTTAAGGCAGTTTTTGTGGAGTATTTTATCATATTTGGTGCTTTGTATAATTGTAATGTTATGCTGCAAATTTGTTGCCTTAAGTTTGTCTTTATCATGTAAGTTGTTCAATTCACCTTAGTTTCTTAATAAAATTTCTTCTTATACTATTATTTAGTTCTTCTTAATATCTTTTTTATATCTTTGGTTCAAGGTGTGAATTTATTCACACCAAACCTTGTGAAATTATCACACAACGATGGAGTGATTGTTATTTTATTGTCTTTTTTTACTTCTCCAATTCCTCCCACATGAGTCTATCTTTCTCTTCCATTGAAACCATAGAATCAATGGAGGGATAACCCACTTATGGGTTGATCCAAGGGAGTATAAAGGGGATGGATTGGATGTTATTTATCACCCCATTAATTTCTAATCACTTCTTTTAAATGAGATTTTTATTTGATGATTTTAAAACTTCTTCTTCCTTATTGAATTTTAAGGCCACATACTTCAAGTGATAATACAAAACTTTACCTTGGAGTGATCATAAATTTGATCCTCCAAGTGTATAGGTGATTATTATTATGGTTTTTTTGGTATTAAACCATCAAGTGATGAAGTTGTTTGATCTTCTTAAATAAACCCATCTCGAATATAAGAATTTGAAATAATTGAAAAAATATTTTCATCCAATCCACCCCAAGTGATAACCTATGATCAACTCATTCTTTTAAGTTGAATTAACTTAAGTATATTAGTTTTCACTTAAACTCATCTAAAATCAACCCAATTTTTCCACTTCATATCCAAAAACAATCTATATAATGTACATGTTTATAGGTTACTTCTTAGGTCTCTAAGGATTCGACAACCCAAGCTAAACTACAAGCAACTGCTTAACCCTAAAAACTTGGGTAAATTTGGGCGAGACCAAAATTTGGCACCATTTATAGGGACCCAAGTAAGTTCTATAAACACCCATTCTATTCTACCCCATTTATACTATTCTCATCCAAATTATCTTATCTTTTCTCTTTCTCGTTTTTTTTCTTTTGGCGCATGTCCGCCTATACTCATGACCAATCAAACTGTCTAGTTAGGGTGGATAGTCCTGGGGTTGGGGAGTCAAGTACACTAAGGAAACTATTTCCATTAGATCATAATATTCCTAATACTCTGGAGTAAAAAATTGAGCCCATTTAAATGGATGGTATTCAAAGAAACCAACTCATAAACCCGGGTGGGAACTAAAATGGAAATCCACATGAGGAAGCCCCAAACTTGGGGAATGCAGTCGATCAAATCATGAATGAATACCTCACCCCTGAATGGACCAATGATCCCTCATGAATTATACATAATTACCTTGTATATTCCAAATACATATTTAAACCCCATGTCCTAAACCACCTTCCCACATTCCATGGAATGGAGTCTGAAATGACCTACCTTCATGTCAAGGAGTTCAATGACATTGTAGAAACCATGTGTCCCCCACATCAACTAGAATCAGATAATATGAGGCTATTTCCTTTTTCTTTAAAGTATCGAGATAAACATTGGCTAAAAAATTTGATACCATCATCCATCAACTCTTGGTACCAATTAAAAATATAATTCTTTAAAAAATACTTTCCCCACCACAAAACAATTTCAATTAAAAAGAGAATCCAAATTTTTTTTGAAAAAGAGGGAGAGTAATTATATGAAACATGATAGAGGTTAAAAGACACCCTAAACATGGTTACACACCATGTTTTTTCTATTCCTGAACAATTTAGAATTTTATATGAAGGTTTGGGATCGAGGAAAAAACAATCCATTGACATGATGTGTAATGGGACCTTTAAAAACGAAGCCCCAAATGATGCTTATGAGTATCTAGAAAGCCTTGCTGAACAAAACCAAACATGGGGAACATCACATTATTCTGAAAAGCCACAAAAAACTACTAGAATACATACAATTAGAGAAGAGGAAATACTTATGGCTAAACTTGCTGCACTCACTAGGAAGGCCGAGGAGATAAATCTTAGGAAGGTCTATGAAATTCAAACTATTGACCTTGTTTGCACAATTTGTGACAAACATGACCACAAGACTGATAACTTCCCAACCATCCCTTCCATTAAAGATGTTATTATAGGAGGACCACCAGCAGAGGTCAATTCTCTTAACTTTAAAAATCCCCAATACCAAAACACATTCAACCTAAGGTATAATGACCACCCAGGCTTCCACTGGAAAGATAACCAATAACCTAGCCAACCACAAGGACCAAACCCCTACCTTACACAAAATTTCCAAAATCATAACCAATTCCAACCAAAAATAGTACAATACCAACATCCTCATATCCAATACCAACAAACAATCCAACAACCAAAGTATCCTCCTAGGATAAACCAACCAACACAATCCCCTACTTAATCTGTCCCTCTACCAAAACTTGAAAAGTTGTGCAAACAAATGGAGAAAATGAACTCAGAAGTATCATCCCTTAAACATGAACTAAAAACCATTAAAAATGGGAAGGCACCCATGCTTACTCAGGTGGTACCATCCTCAACTTTAAGGGGATAATACAGTTACATACAAACCTCTCATGAACAACTCAAAGCAGTGACTATTTTAAGAAGTGGGAAATCCATTGAGAAACTTGAACAAGCCATTAAATAAGCATTAAAAGCTTAAAAAATGCATGAAAATGGTGAAGAAACACCCACAGATTCTGAAAACCCAAATGATAATGTGAAGTAACTACAACCACACCAAGAAACCGAACAACCCGATCCCTTCCCTCAACACACGAGGGGGAAAACCAAGCTTTAATTGAATGAAACATTGAGGGAAATATTCTCACAAGTCAAGTTGAACATTCCACTTATCGATGCTATTGAAACCATTACTACATACTCAAAATACCTAAAGTACATTTTCACATTTAAAAGGAAATTCTCACATAAGAACCAAGTCCTTTTGGCAGCAAATGTTAGCACAACAATCCAAGGAACCCTTCCACCAAAGATGAAAGACCCAGAATTCCCTTACATCAATGTTGAAATAGGAGAGAGAAAAGTTTTCAAAGCCATTTTTAATATGGGAGCCAGTGTGAACCTCATTCCTTATGCCATGTATTGTCAGTTAGGGCTCAAAGAACTCTAACCCACATCTGTCACTCTTCAACTTACTAAACATAGTGTTTAAGTTCCTAAGGGGATCTAAAAGGATGTTTTGGTGAAAATTGAAAATTTAATTTACCCATATGACTTCATTATCCTTGAAAATCACCCAAGATTAGGTACTAGGGAGTAAAACCCAATCATCCTTGTCTATCCCCTCCTTGAAACAATCAACTATGTTATCCGAGTCCGAAATGGGAACATGACCATCACCTTTGGAAACATGATTCTTGACTTGAACATCTATAATGAAAAATCTAAAATTGGGGATGATAAAGAGATAAATGAGATTAATTGGATTGGTAGTGTTGATAATGAACTCTAGGAATGTAAAGAACTGTAAAATTCAAGGGAAATTTTTTCTTAATTTTCTTTGGAATTTTACAAGAACGCGGTTTCTGACGGCACCTATTCCGAGGCCCGGTGTGCCCGGAATCAATTTATGAAGTTTGGATCGGGTACGTTCAGTGAACGAATGAGCGGGAATTTCTAACTTTTGAACCGGTGCTCGGAATTGAATTCGAGGGCCCCGATGAACTCGCAACGCCGGTAATCGCTTAAGGGAACCTTTACCGTAGTTGCGCTTGTGCGGGAGAAGAAGTTATTTAATGAGGTTTAATTAAAAAGAAAATAAAATTGTTGAATCAATTTTATTTCTTATCAAAGTGGTTATTTTCTCCCATGGGAAGTTGGTGGTGGGGCCCACATCCACCCAAATTCCCATGTGTGGATAATTGAAAGGGTGAGGCCCACACGAACCCCCACCTTTTCAAATCCCTTAACTCTCTTAACCCCTCACTTTCCTAACTCCCCATTAACTCACTTTCATTAATTTTTGACAAGATGTTATAATTAATAAAGTGAGTTACTTAATTTCAAACTCTTGAAATTCAAATGGTTAGGTTGTGTTAATAAAATAAGACTTGGTCTTATTTTATTATTGTTAGAGTTTTTCCACCTTGAGAGGATTGGGAAGCGTGAAGTCTTCTTCTTCTTCAACCTCGACGAAGAACGCGAAGAACACCGTTCTTCAACGAAGAACTTCTCCGCCGAAGAACAAGGTTCTTCCGCGACGCCGTATCAGCGACGCGACGTTCTTCTTCCACGTCGTCTCTTCCGCGATGGTTTTCCGTGACGAAATCTCCGTCAACGACTTCGAATCCTCGCTTCACGACGTCGACGTTCTTTTTCCGCGACGCCCGACCTCCGCGAGGCTCGTCTTCCGCGGCTCGTTGATGAACACCGTTCCTGAACTGAGGTAGGGGTTTTATTTATTTATTTGTTCGTGAATACCAACTTGACGATCTTCGTGGATTTAAACCATTTGTTATCGAATAACGCGAGGGGGTCGGACCGCACAAACATGGCCGACCCTCCTCCTTATTTTCATGATTGATTCCTTTGTGGATTGGTGCGGGAAGGCGTGGTGCCATCGCACCACGCGGAATAAAGAGAAAGGAAAATGCGCGGCGCCATCACGCCGCGCTGTGGAAAGAAGTTTAAGAACACGACGTCATCGCGCCGCGTGGAAGAAAACCGAAGACGCCGCGGCCGGTTCCGGGCCGCCGGTGTCGGAGCTGGAAGGGGACCGGCCACCGCCGGTCTCGTTGAGAAGGAACCGGCCGACCAGGTCGGGCCGGCCGGAAAGGGGGAAGCCGGGGGAATTAAATTCCCCCGTCCGGCTTCAAACTGCCCCCCATAAATGAGGGGGGGCCGCTGTTACTCAAGGGGGGAAGGCGCCCCCCATTTTTCCAACAGCTCGGCCGAAGGCCGAGCTGGCAGCGCGCTGGGCGCGCTGTGCCCAGACGGACCGGCCGCCTGGCCGTGCCGGGCCGGGCTGCGCCGGGCCGGGCTGCGCCGGGCCGGGCCGTGCCGGGGCGGGTCGACCCGGTTCGGGCCGACCGGGGGGGTCTCGGGCCGGGTCGGTCCGGGCCTGAAACCCCCGTTTTCGGACTGTTTGTGTTCAAATGCCCATAACTTGGGCTACGGACCTCCAAACGATGCGCCGTCAGCGGCGATGCAATACTTGGATCGAGGCGGTCATTTCGGTATATCGCACTCAAGGTTTCGGAATACTTTTAGTTCGGCCGGGTTGGTTCGTACACGAAACCAACCGGGCCCTCGGAGCGGAAACGCTCATATCTTGAGCTACGGACATCCGATTGACGTGCTGTAAACTTTGCTGGTATACTATTAGTGAGAAGGATCTTTTGGAATACTCCGCCCGAGGTTTGGACGCAGGTGGAGTACGGTCGGGTTGGTTTTGCCTTAAAAACCAACCGGCCCCCTGGGACGAAAAAGCCAATAACTCTCAGACCGGGTGTCCGATTGACGCGCCGTCTGCGACGTTGAGTTCCTGTTGGTGATATGGAACTTTTGGATACATCAACTATGGACTATGTGTCAGTTGATGTATCAGCCTCTCAGCTCGTTGAGCGGACCCTCCCGAACGAGCTTGTTGTGTGCGGGAACCCTAGAGCTGGCTGCGACTGCTACTACGACTACGACGACGACTGTGCAGAGATCCTCAGTGGATTCGACGATGATGACTACAACACTTAGCGATCCTGTGTGGATCAGTGCTACCGATCCTGTGTGGGTCTGATCCTGTGTGGGTCAGCGCTCAGCGGTTCTGTGTGAGCCAGCGCCTACAGATCCTGTGTGGGTCCGATCTTGTGTGGATCTTTGCGGGGGTCAGTACCTATCGATCCTTTGTGGGTCCGACGACTTAGATGGATCAGTGATCATCTCTATCGTCTTTCGAAGAAGTATACCTGTGTGAGCTGAATCCAATTTTCTTTCCTGTGTGGATTGTGTAGTGCTATCCTCTGTGGATTACATTTTTTTACCTGTGCGGAATACGTATACTTTCCTTTGTGGACTGGGTAATTCTTGGGCTCGGAGGTTTGAGCATATTGGAATTGATGACTTAGGTATATGTATGGGCATATACCTAAGCAGTGTCGGTTGTTACTTCGTGATTGTATCTTTCCTTTGTGGATTATTTTTTGTGGATTTTGGGAGACCTTCAGGGGTCTCGGGGTCCCTACTGAGTAGCTTATACTCACCCCTGCATGGGCTATGCCCGTACTACGTTGTGTTGGTTGCAGACGACGGACATCGCTGATTGTGGTTGAGGCTTGCAGAGCAGGACGGTACCTGGAGGTGGATCACTGAGCGGGACGTACTCGGAGCAGATGGTGGGACCCATGGAGCAGTGGAGCTATCTGTACCCACCCTTCAGGTGGGATTTCCAGTGGACAGCTTGGCGTAATGGCTTTTACTTTTCAGTTTCTGTTTTCCCTTTCGAGTTGTACTTTACTTTCAGTTTGGGTTTGTATACTGGCCCACTTACTTTCCGCACTTACAGTTGTACTCAGTTTTACTTAGTGTTTACTTTTTCTGCTTGCTTACTCTGTGGTGTTTGTTTACTTTACAAAGGCAATGCCTTCCCTTTTTATCGGGATTTACTCCTTGGTGCTAGTCGCCAGCCCCTGGCCTATGGAAGGCGGGCTTGGGGTAGTCACGGCATGGGCCCCGGGGACGGGTCGTGACAAATTGGTATCAAAGGAGTTTGGTTCTACCGCAGACTCTGATCTTTTCTATGTGAAGCAATAGTGTTTACTGTATTGAGTGTGGTTATCAGTCCAGGGAGTCCAGTGTTGGTGCGGCGACCGACGTATCCGTACACCAGGACCCTGACTTCTGATTTCTGACTTAATGCACGAAAACATTGATTGCATGTGTGTTTCAAGTTTTCTTTGTGATTACTTTGTATCAGATCACCAGGTATACTGTTCTAACCGTGGCGCACCTGTTTCCTTTTCAGGATGGCCCCATGATGGGAGCCAGCTAGGGTTCTGAGAGTCAAACGTGACGATAGCCCACCGAGCGACGAGGCCTCGGTGCATGGCCCTTTGTCAGCAGTGGCACCGGCGGTAGCTCTACCCGCCGAGCCACCGATGCTTCCAGCACTAGTCGCTGACGATGCACGTCGCCTCAGTGCACTGCATGAGTTCCAGCGCCAGCGACCGCCCAGGTTCCGTGGGGAGATGGACCCCCAGGCAGCCGAGGACTGGCTGGAGGCAGTCGTACGAGTTTTCAGGCTAGTGAGGACACCAGCAGACCTCATGGTGATCCTCGCTGCGAGCCTACTGCACGAAGCAGCGGGCCGATGGTGGAGCTTGATACTCTAGGTGCACGATGAGGCATTTCTACTCTGGATAGACTTTGAGAGACTCTTCGGCTCAGAGTTTGTCCCAGCCACCCTCTGTGCGGTGCGCATTCAGGAGCTTCTTGAGCTGCGACAGGGCAACATGACGGTCGCTCAGTACTCGACGAGATTTACTGATCTCTTGCGCTACTCGACCGACATGGTACAGGACCCATTCTTCCGATCCCGGACCTTTGAGCAGGGATTGAGACACGAGATCAGGGCATCGCTGATATCCCTCAGCATTCCGACTCAGACAGGAGTACTGGAGCGGGCCCTTTTGATCGAGAGCTTTCTTACTGAGTCTACACCAGCACCAAGACCCACCGCAGGGCGGCACGTAGCAGAGTCTTCTGCAGCAGGCAGTCGACGGATGACTCTTGGGTCCAGGCAGACCAGACCCTCAGTCAGATGACCTTAGGACATTGGCTCAGTAGTGCTGGGCACACAGTGCAGAGTCAGTCTTTCGAGAGGCAGACAGTGCTACTCGTGCGACGGGCAGGGCCACATAGCTCGTGACTGCCCGACCCGCCGTGCCGAGGAGCAGCAGACGGTTGAGGGACCACCGAGGCAGAGGAAGAGGGTCGACCGTGGCGGTCCGCAGGGAGGAGGTGGACGAGGCAGAGGAGCTGGCCGAGCAGCAGGTGGTGGGAGACGCTTTGAGGCTCTACCACCACCACCACCAGGAGGTCCACCCCGACCACAGGGAGCTGGCGGGCAGAGACAGGCACAGCTCCAGGCAGCGGAGGCCTATGACCACAGCGCGCCCGAGATGATTCGAGGTACTATCTGTGTCTATTCCACCCTTGCTGCAGTACTTATAGACATAGGAGCGAGTCACTCTTTCATAGCCGCTGCCCTTGTTCGGAGCTCGGAGATTCCGACAGAGCTGTTGGCTCGATCCTTACGGCTAGAGACTCCTACGGGAGCAGACTCGACGATTACGCACTGGTGCCGGCAGTGTGAGCTTACTCTAGGAGGCGAGAGCTTCAGCTGGGATCTTCTTGTAGCGGCGTCGAGGCCTTACGACGTTATCTTGGGCATGGATTGGTTATCTACGTTCCATGCACAGATTGACTGCTTTAGGCGCAAGGTGCGATGTGTACGCACCGACGGGAGCAGGTTCACCTTCACCGGTGAGAAGGGAGCCTTTTCAGCACAGGATGGACTTCCATAGAGGAGAGGACAGCCCATAACTCATCAGTTGGCTAGCCTCATCCTAGGAGTAGTTGAAGTGCGAAGTCCTGGTTTTCCTGCAGTGGTGGACCAGTTTGCGGACGTTTTTCCCGACGACGTTCCAGGGTTACCTCCTCGCAGAGAGGTAGACTTTTATATTGACCTATACCCCGGGACAACCCCTATATCGACTCCAGCATATCGGATGGCCCCCGCCGAGCTTCGAGAGCTGCGGGTACAATTGGAGGACTTGCAGGGCAAGGGGTTCACCCGACCCAGTGTTTCACCCTGGGCTTCCCCGATATTGTTCGCCAAGATGGCGGACGGGAGCTTGCGACTTTGTGTTGACTATCGTCGCTTGAACCAGGTGACAGTGAGGAACAAGTATCCGCTACCAAGGATTGATGACCTCTTTGACCATCTCAAGGGAGCACGGTGGTTCTCGAAGATAGACCTCAGGTCAGGCTATCACCAGCTCAGAGTTCGAGACGAGGACGTGTAGAAGATGACCTTCAGGTGTCGGTATGGCCACTATGAGTTCTTGGTTATTCCCTTCGGCGTAACCAATGCTCCATCAGTGTTCATGGCCCCCATGAATAGGATCTTTCAGCCATACCTCGATCGATTTGTCATGGTCTTCATCGAAGACATTTTGATTTACTCGACGACTGAGGAGGATCACGCCTACCACTTACGGGTTGTAATATACACACTCCGAGAGCACCAGCTTTATGGAAAGCTCTCGAAGTGTCAGTTCTGGATACGTGAGGTCCACTTCTTGGGACACGTCATCTCTGAGGTGGGAGTTGAAGTGGATCCTGCGAAGATCGAGGCAGTTCTAGCGAGGGAGCCACCCAGGAGCGTGACGGAGGTGCGGAGTTTCTTGGGTCTAGCTGGATACTATCGGAAATTTGTGCCAGACTTCTCCAGATTTGCGGAACCACTCTCATCTTTGACGAAGAAGGGGAAACCCTTCGTGTGGTCAGACAGATGTCAGCAAATCTTCCAAGAGCTGAGACAGAGATTGACCAGCGCACCTATCTTGAGGTTGCCTGAGGAGGGAGTAGGGTACGTAGTCTACTGCGATGCATCAGGGACCGGAATTGGTTGTGTCCTGATGCAGGAGTGGGCAGTGATCGCCTATGGATCACGTCAGTTGAGGCCGTATGAGAAGAACTACGCTACCCATGACCTGGAGTTAGCAGTAGTGGTCTTCACTCTGAAGACATGGCGACACTATCTTATGGGCAAGAACTTTACAGTCTTTTCTGACCATCAGAGTCTTAGGTACATCTTCTCGCAGAAGGACCTGAACCTGAGACTGCGGCGATGACTTGAGTTCCTCCAGGACTATGACTTTGAGATAGTCTATACTCCTGGGAAGGGGAACGTGGTAGCCGATGCCCTCTGCAGGAGGACGGGCATTCAGCTACTTGAGGAGGTGACAGAGCAGCTAGCCGCTTTACAGATATCCTTCGTGGATAGAGATGGAGCAGCCTTCCTTCAGTCTCTCATAGTCACTCCTCCACTACTACAGCGGGTCAGAGAGGTACAACGTGGGGAAGCTAACTGTGAGACGCGGCGTGCACAGATATCCTCAGGACAGGCACCAGATGGATTCTCCTTTGGAGCAGGGCACGATATCCTTTTCAGAGGACGTACCTTGGTACCAGTTTCTTTACGAGAGGAGGTGCTGAGAGAGTTTCACACTTCTCCTTTGGAGGTACATCCTGGAGTGGCTAAGATGTACCAGGACCTCAGACGACAGCACTGGTGGCCAGGCATGAAGAAGGATGTGGCAGAGTTCGTTTCTCGATGCCTCACCTGCCAGCAGGTGAAGGTAGAGCATCAGGTACCAGCAGGCTTGGTACAACCCTTGGAGGTTCCAGAGTGGAAGTGGGATGACATATCTATGGACTTCATGACTGGACTTCCACACACTTCCATAGGTCACGACTCCATCTGGGTGATTGTCGACCGACTCACCAAGTCGGCTCACTTCTTACCCATCAGAGAGCAGGGCTTAGTGGAGAGCTTGTGACGAATTTACGTTCAGGATATTTTTCGGCTTCACGGTGTACCATCATCTATAATCTCCGATCGAGATGCTCGCTTTACTTCTCGGCTTTGGAAGGGGTTGCAGGAGGCGTTCGGGACGCAGCTACGTTTGAGCACCGCCTTTCACCCTCAGACGGATGGTCAGACGGAGAGGACCATTCAGACTCTCGAGGACATGCTCTGCGCATGTGTCCTCGACTTTGGTCGTAGTTGGGAGGACCACCTACCCTTGGTGGAGTTTGCGTACAACAACATCTACCAATCCACCATCGGGATGACACCGTACGAGGCGTTGTACGACCGACCTTGCAGATCTCCTTTATGCTGGACATACCCTGGGGAGTCAGCACTTGTGGGACCAGAGATGGTCCAGGCCACGACAGAGAAGGTCCAGGTCATCTAGGAGCGGATGAGGACAGCTCAGAGCCGGTAGAAGTCATACGCTGACAGGAGGCAGAGGCCACTAGAGTTCGAGGATGGTGACCACGTCTTCTTGCGTGTCTCACCTCGACGTGGATTACGGAGATTTGGCCGAGGCGGCAAGTTATCTCCACGCTTCATCGGACCCTTCCAGGTCCTTAGCAGGATTGGCGAGGTGGCTTATCGCCTGGCTCTACCACCTCAGCTGCACTGAGTGCATGACGTCTTCCACATGTCTCAGCTGAGGAGATACGTGCACGACCTGATGCATATGATTGACCATGGGGAGCTTGACGTTGATGATGGAGCGACTTTTACGGAGGCTCCAGTTGAGATCAAGGATCGATAGGAGTGGGTCCTACGTGGACGGTCGATTCCTCTAGTGCGCATCAGATGGCAGCACGGGAACCTCCAGGAGAGCACTTGGGAGTGGGAGGCTCAGATGCATGCTCAGTACCCACATTTTTTTCCCTGGTTATGATGTATCTTTACGGGGACGTAAAGCCCTGAGGTGGGAGTAATGTAAAGACCCGTAAAATTCAAGGGAAATTTTTTCTTAATTTTCTTTGGAATTTTACAAGAACGCGGTTTCTGACGGCACCTGATTTCGAGGCCCGGTGTGCCCGAAATCAATTTCCGAAGTTTGGCTCGGGTACGTTCAGTGAACAAACGAGCGGGAATTTCTAACTTTTGAACCGGTGATCGGAATCGAATTCCGAGGGCACCGATGAACTTGCAACACCGGTAATATCTTAAGGGAACCTTTACCGTAGTTGCGTTTGTGCGGGAGAAGAAGTTATTTAATGGGGTTTAATTAAAAAGAAAATAAAATTGTTGAATCAATTTTATTTCTTATCAAAGTGGTTATTTTCTCCCATGGGAAGTTGGTGGTGGGGTGACCGCGTTGTTGTGACACGTAAAATTGATTATATTTTTAAGGTTGATTTATAGTCTAGGGTAAACCCTAGGTCGTCTCTCAAGGAGCTTTGGTAGGTTTAGAGTGTGTATTTTTAATAAAAATGACTAAGAGAGGGGGTGGTTTTGAAAACAGTTTAAAACAATGACTTAGTTGAAATAGCCTAAAAAATGAGTGACCAAGTGGATTTTGAGAAATATGAGATAAAAGGGTCGATGTGATTTCACTACACACATATCAAGTTCATTGTTCATAGAGATTCATCTTAGGTTTAGAGTAATTCTTTGGTTGGAATTAATTGGAATCCCGATTAATTCCTAATCTTTTATTTCTATGCTTTAAGGACCAAACCTTGATGTAACAATCGTATTGTCAAGGTCCAGTACTTATGCATGGAATAAGAGCTTCCAAATCATATTTAAATATCAATAAGTTGGGTATGAAAAGGATTCTTGTGATTTCCAATCGGAACAACACAAGTCACACACTCAAAACCGCACACCGATCGGTTTGAAATTAAGAGCATATCACTCACATGTATCAAATCAAGCATTAAAATCTGAAATAAAATAAGATACATGAAATTAAATGTTTAAACACCCAAATTAATCCAAACCAGTAGCTAATTTATGCATCGGAACTCCCTTGACATGTGTGTAGCTCCCTCACAACGAACACCCAACTTTTAGCTCGACATCGGGAGGAGGAGGAAGCTCGGGTGGAACTCCTTCTTCATTGTTGATACCCCTATGAGGATAGGGGCCTCCAAAACCTCCAAGGTGATTAGGAGACTCTTCTAGGACTCCAAATTGGCATCACTTCACTCCTTGGCCGAACTTACAAATGAGGAGCCCAAGGTGCCCTTTTATAGGAAATGTGGGAGGTGGTTTTGGGCACACAGATTTCATCAATCCACTTGCACGATGTGTTTCGGCCTTCAGACAGTCTTATCTCGATTTGGAGAAAATAGAAAAGTTGTATCCCTACCTCTTGACTATCTCCACCAAAAGTTTAGCACCTTTTGGACAACTATAGCTCAAGATATTGATAAAATACATAACACTGCATTTGACTTGGTCCAAATTCGGTGTCTTGGACAGATCAGTTCTAATGGGCCCCATGCAAGCCGAATCAGGATTGGGTTCCTTAATATGCAATGTAGCATATTGAAGTTTGGACAAGGCCACAAAATTTCATCCCATTTGGATTCACGGATTTCTTTTACTATTCAAAACAGTGGACACATGTCCATGGATCCATGCAATTTTGGCCCAGTTTTCTTTCACTTCATCAAGGGCCCTCCAAATCACCTCCTCCTACATTGTAATTTTCAAAACAAGTATCATTGACCTATTTAACAGTGATAAACACAAAAGTATTGAATCAAACATGAAGCACAATTTGATAATATTTTTATAATTTTTAATACAAAATATGTTTAGCACAACGATGTAAGGGTGAAAATGAAACAATGAATCGTGGTACGATCATGGGGCCCACATCCACCCAAATTCCCATGTGTGGATAATTGAAAGGGTGGGGCCCACACGAACCCCCCACCTTTTCAAATCCCTTAACTCTCTTAACCCCTCACTTTCCTAACTCCCCATTAACTCACTTTCATTAATTTTTGACAAGTTGTTATAATTAATAAAGTGAGTTACTTAATTTCAAACTCTTGAAATTCAAATGATTAGGTTGTGTTAATAAAATAAGACTTGGTCTTATTTTATTATTGTTAGAGTTTTGGCACCTTGAGAGGATTGGGAAGCGTGAAGTCTTCTTCTTCTTCAACCTCGATGAAGAACGCGAAGAACACCATTCTTCAACGAAGAACTTCTCCGCCAAAGAACATGGTTCTTCCGCGACGCCGTATCCGCGACGCGATGTTCTTCTTCCGCGTCGTCTCTTCCACGACGGTTTTCCGTGACGAAATCTCCGTCAACGACTTTGAATCCTCGCTTCGCGACGTCGACGTTCTTTTCCCGCGATGCCCGACCTCTGCGACGCTCATCTTCCGCGGCTCGTTGACGAACATCGTTCCTGAACCGAGGTAGGGGTTTTATTTATTTATTTGTTCGTGAATACCAACTTGATGATCTTCGTGGATTTAAACCATTTGTTATCGAATAACGCGAGGGGGTCGGACGACACAAACACGGCCGACCCTCCTCCTTATTTTCATGATTGATTATTTTGTGGATTGGTACGGGAAGGCGTGGTAACATCACACCACGCGGAATCAAGAGAAAGGAAAATGCGCGGCGCCGTCACGCCGCGCCGTGGAAAGAAGTTTAAGAACGGGACGCCGTCGCGCCGCGTCAAAGAAAACCGAAGATGCCGCGACCGGAGCGGGGCCGCGACGGAGGGGCACAGTGTCGTCGCACTGCGCTGGACGACAAGGGCCGCGGCCGGTTCCGGGCCGCGGCGGAGCAAGGTGACCGGCGGCCAGCCGGGCCGCCGGTGTCAGAGCTGGAAGGGGACCGGCCACCGCCGGTCCCGTTGAGAAGAAACCGGCTGGCCAGGTCGGGCCGGCCGGCTTCAAACGGCCCCCCATAAATGAGGGGGGGCCGCGGTTACTCAAGGGGGGCAGGCGCCCCCCCCCCCTTTTTCCAACAGCTCGGCCGAAGGCCAAGCTGGCAGCGCGTTGGGCGCGCTGTGCCCAGCCGGACCGGCCGCCTGGCCGGTCTGCCAGGCCGGGCCGCGCCGGGCCGGGCCGTGCCGGGCCGGGTCAACCGGACCGGGGCGGGTCAACCCGGTTTGGGCCGACCGGGGGGGGGGGGGGGGGTCTCGGGCCGGGTCGGTCCGGGCCCGAAACCCCCATTTTCGGACTGTTTGGGTTCAAATGACCATAACTAGGGCTACGGACCTCCAAACGACGGGAAGTTAGCGGTGATTTGATCCTTGGATTGAGGCGGTCGTTTCGGTATATCGCACTCAAGGTTTCGGAATAATTTGAGTTTGGCCGGGTTGGTTCGTATATGAAACCAACTGGGCCCTCGGAGCGGAAACGCTCATATCTTGAGCTACGGACGTCCGATTGACGTGCTGTCAACTTTGTTGGTTTCCTCTTAGTGAGACGGATCTTTTGGAATAATCCGAACGAGGTTTGGACACAGGTGGAGTACGTTCAGGTTGGTTTTGCCTTAAAAATCAACCGGGCCTTTGGGACGAAAAAGCCAATAACTCTCAGACCGGGCGTTCGATTGACGCGCCGTCTGCGACGTTGAGTTCCTGTTGGCGATACGGAACTTTTGGATACATCAACTCTGGACTATGTGTCAGTTGATGTATCAGCCTCTCGGCACGTGGAGCGGACCCTCCCGAACGAGCTTGCTGTGTGCGGGAACCCTAGAGCTGGCTGCGACTGCTACTATGACTACGACGACGACTGTGCAGGGATCCTCAGTGGATTCGACGATGACGACTACAACACTCAGCGATCCTGTGTGGATCAGTGCTACCGATCCTGTGTGGGTCCGATCCTGTGTGGGTCAGCGCTCAGCGGTTCTGTGTGAGCCAGCGCCTACAGATCCTATGTGGGTCCGATCCTGTGTGGGTCTTTTCGGGGGTTAGTACCTATCGATCCTTTGTGGGTCCGACGACTTAGATGGATCAGTGATCATCTCTATCGTCTTTCGAAGAAGTATACCTGTGTGAGCTGAATCCTGTTTTCTTTCCTGTGTGGATTGTGTAGTGCTATCCTGTGTGGATTACGTTTGTTTACCTGTGTGGAATACGTATACTTTCCTGTGTGGACTGGGTAATTCTTGGGCTCAGAGGTTGGAGCATATTGGAATTGATGACTTAGGTATATGTATGGGCATATACCTAAGAATTGTCGGTTGTTACTTCGTGATTGTATCTTTCCTTTGTGGATTATCCTTTGTGGATTTTGGGAGACCTTCAGGGGTCTCGGGGTCCCTATTGAGTAGCTTATACTCACCCCTGCACGGGCTATGCCCGCAGTACGTTGTGTTGGTTGCAGACGACGGACAGCACTGATTGTGGTTGAGGCTTGCAGAGCAGGACGGTACCTGGAGGTGGATCACTGAGCGGGACGTACTCGGAGCGGACGGTGAGACCCGTGGAGCAGTGGAGCTATCTGTACCCACCCTTCAGGTGAGATTTCCAGTGGACAGCTCAGCGTAACGGCTTTTACTTTTCAGTTGTTGTTTTCCCTTTCGAGTTGTACTTTACTTTCAGTTTGGGTTTGTATACTGGCCCACTTACTTTCCACACTTACAGTTGTACTCAGTTTTACTTAGTGTTTACTTTTTCTGCTTGCTTACTCTGTGGTGCTTGTTTACTTTACAAAGGAAATGCCTTCCCTTTTTATTGGGATTTACGCCTTGGTGCTAGTCGCCAGCCCCTGGCCTATGGAAGGCGGGCTTGGGGTAGTCACAGCACAGGCCCCGAGGACGAGTCGTGACAAGGAACATCAAGGGATTACTAAAGGATGTTTAAGTCAAGAAGAGATTGATTTTCTTTGTTCACATGAGGGAAATTTGTCTCCTTGGATTGAATCTCTTTCAGATAGATCTATTGATGATTTTATCGAATCACCAATCAATGATACCATTGGTAAAATAAATAACATTGAGTCCATACCCATTCATGACACTAATATGGATAATTTAGTGGATGAAAATTCTATTCACAAGGAACCAATTCTGTCAAGAAATATGAACAAAGAAACTGAGTTCAATACAAAGTCCCATACTTCCTTGGAAAGTGATAACCAATCAGATCTAGAATTTAAGGTCCTACCTTCATCACCTAAGTATGTGTTCTTAGGGGAAAATTGAACCTTTCTTGTTTTCATTTCCTCCTCTCTTGAATCCAATCAAGAGATGATGCTTCTGGATGTCCTAAGAAAGCATAAGAAAGAAATTGGATGGACCATTTCTGATATCCCTAGGATTATCCCACTCATTGGAACTCATATAATTGTTCTTGAATCTGAATCCAAACCATGTCATCAACCTCAGCAGAGAATCAATCCAATTCTTATGGATGTGGTAAGTAAAGAACTTATTAAATTGTTGAAAGCGGGTATCATCTACCCCATTGCTAAGAGTGAGTGGGTAAGCCCAATTCAAGTTGTCCCAAAGAAAGCTGGAATCACTGTGATCACCAATGATGATGGTGACATTATCCCCACAAGGGTCAGTAGTAGATGGAGAGTCTGTATTGACTATAGGAAGCTCAACTCTTATACTAAGAAAGACCATTTCCCATTTCCCTTTATTGATCAAGTCCTCGAGCGAGTGGCTGGTCATCAATTCTATTGCTTCCTAGATGGATTCTCAGGGTATAATCAAATCGAGGTCACCTTAGAGGATCAAGAAAAAACAACCTTCACTTGTCCATTCAACACTTTTTCCTTCAAGCACATTCCCTTTGGGTTATGTAATTCCCCTGGTACCTTCTAGTGGTGCATGATGTGAATCTTCTCGGACATGGTGGGGAATTTTTTAGAGGTGTTCATGGATGACTTCTCCATCTTTGGGGATACTTTTGAGGGATGACTTATGAATTTTGAAAGGGGTTTTTCAAGATTAGAGGATAATAATCTCACCCTAAATTGGAAAAAATGTCATTTCATGGTAAATGAAGAACTTGTTATAGGACATCTGGTATCTAGTAGGGGGTTAGAAGCTGATAAAGCTAAGTTCGACATCATTCGTCACCTTCCCTCTCCTAAAACTGTTAAGGAAGTGAGGTATTTATTAGTACATGATGGTTTCTTTAGAAGGTTAATTATGAATTGCATCTCTATTTATTGACCACTTTGTGATCTATTGGTGAAAGATGCTCCATTTTTATGGACATAAAGTTGTGAGGAATCATTCTCTATACTCAATTCATCTATTGTCTCTCCACATATCATGCAATCTCAAAATTGGAAACTTACTTTTGAACTCATGTGTGATAATAGTGACTTTGCTGTAGGAGCAGTCTTAGGACAATGGTGTGAGAAAACTCCATGTGTAATTTCTTATGCAAGAAAATCTTTAAATGATGCACAAATCAACTACACCACCACTGAGAAAGAGTTACTTTCTATTGTGTTTTCCTTAGATAAATTTAGGTCCTACCTCTTAGGATCCCCCATCACTATGTTCACTGACCATTCTGCACTAAAATACCTCTTCCAGAAACAGGATGCTAAGTCTATATTGATTAGGTGGGTCCTTCTCTTACAAGAATTTGAACTCACAATCAAGAACAAAAGGGTGTTGAAAATGTTGTAGTTGATCATATCTCTAGGATAGAATTTAATGACAAATTATCTCACCTTTATGTGTCTGATTCATTTCTTGATGAACACTTATACTCTGTGGGTGACTGCCCATGGTATGCTGACATAGCCAACTTCTTAGTTACAGGAGTCATTCCAAAATTCTTAGGGACTCAATCTCGAAGTAAATTCATTTATGATGTTAGGAACTATGTGTTTGATGATCCATAACTCTATAAGTTCTGCCCTAACCAAGTCATTAGGAGGTGTGTCCCAGAATCTAAACAAGAGTCCATCCTTAAATTTTGTCATAGTGAGGCATGTGGAGATCACTTTTCCTCTAAGAAAACTTCTTCAAAGGTTCTTCAGTGTGGTCATTTCTGGCCCACCCTCTCAAGGGACTCCTATACATTTTTTCAAAGATTTCCTAGGTGTCAACAAGTAGGGTATCTCACAAAAAGGAATCAAATTCCACTCACTCCCATCTTAATGATTGAAATATTTGACTGTTGGGGAATCAATTTCATGGGTACCTTCACAAACTCGAGTGGATATCTGTACATACTTTTAGCTATCGATTATGTATCCAAATGGGTTGAGGCCATTCATACAAAATCAAATGATCATCAAACTGTGGTTATATTTCTCAAGGAAAACACCCTCTCTAGATTTGGATTTCCTAGGGCTATCATTAGTGATCTTGGAACTCATTTTTGCAATTATCCATTCTCAGCACTCATGGAAAAGTATGAAATTTCTCACAAAGTGTCCACTGCTTACCGCCCACAGACCAATGGTCAAGCTGAGTTACCCAATAGAGAAAACAAACAAATTATTGAGAAAATTGATAATCAATCTAGGAAATATTGGTTGAGAAAACTCTTAGATTATATTTGGGTATATAGAACCACATATAAAACCATTTTAGGAATATCCCCATATAGGTTGGTTTATGGAAAAGCATGAAATTTAACAATTGAAATTTAACATAATGATTTTTGGGAAATTATGAAAATGAATTGTGACCTCTCGTTGGCCGAAAAAAAAATTAAATTAGATCTTAATGAACTTGAGGAACTTAGGATGGAGTCTTATGAAAATTCAAGTATAAATATAGCTAGAGTTAAAGCCTACCAATCTTGAAATCTTAAAACCAAACACATTGTACCGAGTAAACCTATTATTTTTTATAGCTCTAAACTTCATTTACACCTGGGAAAGTTGAGGTCCAGATGGTTGGGTCCATACATAGTGCATAAGGTGTACCCCCATAGGGCTGTAGAAAATCAATACCCCACCAATGGTAAAAACTTTAAAGCTAATGGTCATAGAGTCAAACCATTCATTGAATCATTCCAAAAACATGGAGTGGATGAAGACTTGTCTGAACCAACCTTAGATGAGGAAAATACTTAAACAATTAGGGGTTTATGTTAAGCTAGCGATGTTAAACAAAAGCGCTGCACAAGAGGCAACCTATGATTATCATGTTTCTAATATTTTTGAATCATATTTATTTTTCAAATATAATTAATGAATCATTTTGATATTTAAAAAAATAAAAAAAATTAGACTGATAACTTATTCCTCTATTATGAGTATGGATGGGTATGAAAGGGGAGAACCATATTCATCTGTGTCACGTGGTGTGATCCTTGAGTAATACCTTACCCAAAAATTTAAAAAGAAGACAATGTATCATCAATTCATTTTATTTTTATGTGTATTTAGGTTAAAAAAAATAAAAATAAAATTAAAAGGACACGTCATAGGTCATGGGGAAACCCCCATCACAACTGGAGAAGCCGCGAGGACTCGAACTTGGGACTGAAGGGAGATAGGGTAACACACTTACCACTGGCCTAAAACTTATAGTGATTTCTTATTCTATAATTTTTGTATATAAACTTATATTTTACTTTTTTTATTATATGAATATATATATATATATATATATATATTATTTTGTTTTTTTTTGTTTTGTTTGTTTTTTTCCTCTTTCCACTAGGGAACTCAGCAAGTAACATGGATATCAAAGGAATAAATTGGAGCAGCAAGAATTTCAACTTTAACCACCAGGAGACATAATTTCATGATCCTCATATTTCAAATTTCTTTTATAACTCCTCTCATCTACCTATACCCCCTTATAAATTTTAATTTCTTTAAACATTGGGGATAATGTTATTCTAAGTTGTGGGGGGTGAGAATAATGAAATTTTTTTATTAATTTTATGTGTATAAAAAATGTGCGGAAGGAAAAATTTATTTAACCTTGAACATGATAATACACATTTCACACATTGAAATTGAATATCAAATAATTTAGTGTTCCCTGATTCTAATTTTAATCCATTTATAATTTCATGAGCATATATTTTGTAAAGTGAGCTTTCTAATGTGAAATTTCATCGTTTATATTTTCATCCAAATAAAAAAAAGAATCACAACGCATGTCCTCTAGATAGTGGGGTATTAGTTTGAGTTCATGGGGTTTCCCAAATAAATAGTAGAGGTTTGGTGATCATTTTAGTTTTAATATGAGTATTAAAAAAAAACAAAAAAAAAATAAATTTGCACATATAGAAATAAAATGACCTAACGTGTGGCTTTCAGAACTTGGGGATCATGACTCCATAGTTTTCTGGCCCAAAGTTAGTAACTTTATCTCTATTTTTGGTAATTTAACTTTGTTTTTGACTGAGTTAACTCGAGATGATACCGGAGTATGTGGGCTTCACTTGGTTCCTTAAGGTTTTTGAGCCTGGGAGTCATCGGCAAAGTCTCGCTACATGGGTTGACTCTATTGAGTGAAATTTAAATTTCCATGGAAATATTTCAATTTTTTTGAATACTCATATTAATGTTGAAATGTCATTCCATCTAGAACTTCCGTTATTTCCCCCTTTAATAAAGATGAACCCCTATGTCTATTGTGATACACAACACATCCTCATACTTAAAAGATATTGGATGAAATATGGTGATGAATTTGAACAAAGGAATTGTCTTGGGATTAGGATCTGCTTATGAAACTATCTTGTATTAAAATATTTTTATGGGTTTCATAGTTGTTTGATATTAGGGTTTTTGGTGATCATTGTTTATTAAAATGTTTTTGGAAAAGGGAATTCGAATTTCACATTTTTGAGATATATTTTTCTCGGGACTAGAAAATCTCAAGTTGGGGGGTGTGATTAGCCACTGAATGAGTCTAATATTCATTGTTAATATATATAATATTCATGTGATTTATTATTCCTAAATGCCATTTTAGTGCATTTTACACTTTGAACATTATTTCATATTATAATTGTAATTCCTTCTTAAAATGAACTATTACATGGTACATTTTTTAACATCATTTAAAGTACCCAATGATCTTGATTTTATTTTAATATTTAATTTTCAGGTTTCTCATTACATTAGTAACAATTCATACATTTGGAGTACTTGAAGATTCATTTTGGAAGACCACCAAAGTTGGCCTTTAAAAAAAACATTCTGGGTGAAGTAAACTGGACAACAACCAAATAAAACTACTGTATAGGCCAATATAAAAACCCAATAATTCTGAAAATTTAACTAAAAATAGAGTATATCATGGGGAACATTTCATTAAACAGCTCCAAAAGCTAATTATGATGTTTTAATGGAGTTAGAGGCTTCCCAAGTTGGAGATAAAATTCTGGGCCAGATTCTACAGCCTAGAAAAACATCCCACCATTTCGATAATATCTCGGGAAAAAAATTCCATTTGGGCTGAAATATTACATGAGGTTAGGAGATATCCGGATTTCCATTTTCTTCTTCTATCACCCACTCTAATTCGGCCATATAGAAGGTAATTTAGATGCCTCTATTCAATGTATGAAAGCTGGCTGGCACTTCGGGTCAAGGATAAAGAAGTCCACTCTCCCTTACTTTCCACCACCCTAGGCATACAATACTCAAGTGGGATCCTTTGTACTGTTGGGAGATCAACCCAAGACTCTTGAAATGCCTATTTAAGTTAGTGGTGGTGGAGGAGTTTATCATCTTGGGTGCCTTGTTTAATTGTAATGTTATGCTGTGAATTTGTTGCCTTAAGTTTATCTTTCTCATGTAAGTTGTTCAATTCACCTTAGTTTCTTAATCCTTTCCAATGGATCTAAGGCCTTCATTTTTTATTGATTTTTGATAATCCAACTTTAAAGGGGTGAGGTGGAACCCTTACAAGGCCTGTAGGTGTAATAATTACATGGCCCATAGGCCTTAGAGGAATTCATTTTCTCGTAGGATTCAAACATTACATACAACCCAAACTAACTACTTGGAACTGCTCCTCCCCAGAATCTTTATCGTGAAATCATCTCTCCACCTTCGCATGGTTGTTAGGATAGAAATTCTCATGCATTCATAGGCTTATCCCGATGGCAGGTGCCATACACTCTCATTCTTGCAATCTGTTTAGCTTCTGCTGTGGTGAAAGCTCCTTGCTCATCCTCCTTGTAGAGCTTGTTTCTTGTAGGTTGTCTGGTTCGCATCTGCACTTAAGGTGGCCCGAAGGCCTTACTGACCCAAAGTCTTGGGTGTCCTGAAGGCCTTAAAGGACTCGGATACCAAATCGGTGGCCCAAAGGCCCAAACGGGGGCATATTCCTGACTACTACAGTTCCAAACAATACCTTCTATAGTTCCCGCTACAGTATTGCTACAGTGCCTACTACAGTACTCCCGGAAATTATGCCTCCACCTGGATTTGATCCCAGGTCGCCTGGATGAACTTATGGAGTCCTTACCAACTGGGATAAGGCTCATGTGCTTAGTTTCTTAATAAAATTTATTATTATACTCTTATTTAGTTCTTCTTCATATCACGTTGATACCATTGGTTCAAGGTGTGGATTTATTCATACCAAACCTTGTGAAATTATCACACAATGGTGGAGTGGTCTTTATTTTATTGTTTTTTTACTTCTCCAATTCCTCCCTCATGAGTCTACTTTCCGATACCATTGAAACCATAGAATCAATGGAGGGATAACCCACTTGTGGGTTGATCTAAGGGAGTAGAAAGGGGATGTATTATATTTTATTTATAACCCCATTAATTTCTAATCACTTCTTTTAATTGAGATTTTTATTTGATGATTTTAAAACTTCTCCGTCCTTGTTGAATTTTAAGGCCACATACTTCAAGTGCTAATACGAACCTTTACCTTGGATTGATAATAAATTTGATCCTCCAAGTGTATAGGTGATTAGTATTATGGTTTTTTGGTATTAAACCAGTAAGTGACGAAGTTTTTTGATCTTCTTGAATAAACCCATCTAGAATATAAGAATTTTAAATAATTGAAAAAACAATTTCATCCAATCCACCCCAAGTGATAACCTAGGATCAAATCATTCATTTAAATTGAATTCACTTAAGTCTATTAGTGTTCACTTAATACCATATAAAATCAACCCAATTTGGCCACTTCATAGCTAAAAACAATCCATAGAATGTACGTGTCTGTAGGTTACTTCTTAGGTCTTTGAGGAGTCGATAACCCAAGCTAAACTACAAGCGATCACTTAACCCTAAAAAATTGGGTAAATTTGGGTGAGACCATTCAGTGAATTTCATTCAGAAGTTATTAGATCTTAATATGTTGGAAAATTTAACCATTAATAAAATATTTTAAGATGATCATTGGATGAGATTTTAGAGCGTAATATATTACTTCACTATATGAAACATCATGTTCTAATAGATTAAGTATAAATAGTTCAAGGTGTAATGAAATAAAAAAGATTGTGTTTATGTATATTTACTTATATTCTTATACAATGAAAGAATTCATTAACTATATACAAAATGGTTTTGAAACAAAAATGTTGCCCTATTATCATCATTTTTGATTATATCAATGACCTTAATTCACACCTATGGTTTATGGTTTTGTGGTCAACGACTTTCATTTGAACGTGTTCTCTAGTACTCTCTTTTAGAACTTGATGGTTAGATTTTTCTTTTGTATCCATGTTTCCATTTTCCACAAATGTTCTCTTACTAGGTATCTTAGATATGTGGAAATTTTAATTTCCTTTATCTCCTATTAATAAAATGTGATATTGACCATTTTTATGATGTGGGTCTTCCAAAAATAGTTTATTTTCAATCCATAGATTACTGAGTCCACGTTTAAATTGTGAGGACACAATTTAATTAAGGTGTGGAGAATGTGAAACCCCAATACATTAAAATATTTTCCTTTTAGAATAAATATAATCTTATTTCTTTAATGCTTTATACAAAATGTTAAAATTACACTATATATGACACTGAATTAGCTTGTGTTACACGTGAGAGCAAGTTTTACCGCTTTTTAATGGTGAACCTATTTTAAAAATAAATTTTGAAACTTTTATGAATTTTATTTTTAAAAATAAAATATCATTTTTGAATTTATAATGTCAAAATTATCATACAATGATTTTTTTTGGGATTTTTCTAAGAAACTACATTTTTTGATGAATAGTGAAAATTAATGCAATTTAGTTAAAAACAACCTTTTCATTTATGTAATTATTAAAGATTAATTATATTTTATACTTGTTTTAGAATCAAATTAGATCAATTAAACATAAATTTATAAAATTATGTTCATTATAATTAATTTTACTTACAAATTGTATTTACAAACTTAACAAATCTTTGAACATTTTTCTACTATAAAAACCCGTTATTTCACCCTGTCTGCGGGATTAGCGTTAATCTTAATTTTCCAACTTCTATGATTTGAATTTTTAAAATTTGACATAAAAGGATGTAATTAGTATGATATTTGTTTTCTAATAAGATCAATTTTTTTTTACCAAAATGATTAGTCAATGTGATTAAAATTAATTACGACAATTAAGGTATGATTAAGATTAATAAGGGACTTAACCTTAATATTAAGGACCAAAATGGCTTGAAAACTTGTCAAAAATCCATTGGTTTCCAAAATTTTACCATTTCACCACTTGTTTAGAAATATATTGGTTATTGGGATATTATTAAATGGAAGTGCCCTATATAAAAGGCTTAGTAAAAAGACAAAAAAGGAACTTTCCTTACTTTTAACATTTATAAAACTTAGATATGTAAAAAAAATCAAATTTTCATTTATAGATATAATTTTTCAAGATATATGGGTTATTTTTACCATTATAAATTATCAATAATTTTTATAGATGGTTTAGTTTCTTATAATGGTTAAGAAACATCAATATAGTGATTATTTAGTTAATAATTATCTAAAATAAATGATACTATAAATATTAAAAGTGAAGTTAATTGATTGAATTATTGTATTTATTTATTTTTTTAGATTAATATATCATTTTAAAAACCTTCAAAATTAATATATTTTAATTACAATATAATATTGATATTTTAAAATTAACATTAAATAAATAATGTCAAAATTGACATTATTGTTATTTTAATATAAATGAACATTATAAAATGATTTAAAAATAATAAAAATACTATATTCTAAAAAGTGACTTGGAATAGTTAATATATATTAAATATGGTATATTAATGTAATAATTAATCTTTTATAATTAACATATTGACCTATATTATGTAAATACTTTGTTAACACAATTCGGGTTCAAGCAACGTTTTAGCGTGTCACATGCACTTGTTTTAAAATTAATTTCCAAAAAACATGGGAATTTTATTTTATAAATTATATATCATATTAATAATTCAGTGGATCTATATTTTATAATAAATCTAAGTTAAATTTAGTCTTAATTTTTAAATTAATTAGATTAGAAAACTAGATGCTTTAATAAAAACCAAAATGATAAAATTGGGGAATCTTAGAAGTTAAGAAACCAAATTATTAAAATGAACATATTTTTGTGTGGATGAGGTTTTAATAGACCATTATTCTTCTTTAATAAATTATTTTTCCATTTTAAAGGAACTTTAGGTAATATAGACCACTCATTATTGAATACCATTTGGTATTTACAAAAGTGCCACATCCCCTTCCCTATAAAAGGCCACCACCTCTCCCCATTTCTAACACCTCTAAAAAAACTTAATTTTGGCCAATACCTACCAAAATAGTCTCCAAAAAACACTCCAATAGAACAAGAATAATACCTTTAGGTATAAATCTTACCATGAAAGCCTTTTGGTATAAACCAAAAGAAGTTACCGATTAAGAGGTAATGCCTTCTCTCATGCTTTCTAATTTCATTTCCATTTTCCACTCCCTATAATCTTCTTATTCTATGATTACATAAAAAAACGTATCCTAAATAAACTAGGATATTTTTATGATAAGTTTTAGAACTAAAATTACACACACCTCCATCTAATGAGTAACAAAGATACTGTTTCTGTGTACGGTGAAATACAGCCTCACAAAATGATGATTGTTCAATTTTTCCATACCACCTATCATGGTGGAAATTATGATGGACAATATATTTATATATAATATATATTTCGTTTATAATGTCTTTATGATTCTGTAATTTTTATTTATAACATACCTTTACGCTTTCATCATGTGTAAATATGATAATTTCATTTGAGGAAGTACGGACTACCGTCCCCTCAAAGCGATATGACTCGTTCATGCCATACATGGAATGTATAAAGGTTGGTTATAATAAACCTATGAAACATATATAACATAAATATGATACCGTAAATCATAAAATACATATGTACCATTTAGTTTTAATTCATTTAATTCAACAAATAAATGAAAGTAGCGTTCATGCGTACGTATGACCTACCGTCTCCATGAATGGTGCACTTCATTTATAATCTCCAAATGCTATGGACTATTCTAAATACATATGTACTGAATATATATGATAATTTAGTTATGTTTTAAATTCTGGATATGATGAAACCATGATATATTTTATAATAATAGCAAATAACAAGTCAAAACGTACTTGAGAAAACTAGGGAATTAACACCCAAAACAGCTAAAATAATGAAATAGTGTTAACAAATGGGTAATAAAATATTGTAATAAATTAATATATGATATTATAAACATGAGTTTGGTTCTAGTATTAGTTATTAACATATCTTGAACCACTATACAGGAGGGTAAATACCACAAAACAAAAAGGAAGGATAAGGTAAGTGATTTTCATCTCACTTTTAAAATATGTGAGACTAATGTCATATTCTCTACTTAATTATTTTGTGTGACATACCTACTACCCATTTAATATATTATATCATTAATCCTATTATTCTCATGATATTATAAGAATCATTTAATTTCATACCGTTAGGGTGATTATGATTTAAATGTTTCAAAGTGGTATGAGACACTTTGGAATGTTTAAAGATTATTCTCCTCAAATGTTCTTAATCTCACTTACTTTTGCGATTGTTAACTTCCCTTGAAGGAATCACTTTATTGTAATCACTTTTCATTCTAGATTTAATTAAATTTCCATGTTCTCATACAATGGATATTAGTATTGCCTAAACCGTGTACCATTTTTGATACGACATTTACTTTGACAATTATTTGATTATTGGGGAATTATTGATAGATCTATATTTCTCATTCAATATGGATATTTGATAAGAAATATTAGTTATTTTGATTATTCAATATGATGAATACTTTGGATTGGAAATTATAGGTGGATCCCGGACTTTATATATCTCCTCGATGCATCAAAAGGTTCTCATGAGACAAATAAGTTGGCCAAATTAAATAGGTTTCTATATGTGTTTTAAACCATCTTGTGAAAGGTCTTGAAGGTAATAGGTTTTCATGTGCATGAGACATGACATCCGATAATAAAGAAATTTCCCTCATTTAGTATCAGTTATTTTTTATCCATGAGATTTTGCATCGACATATCTATGGACATAGTTCATTCCACTACGGGAAAAATAGCTTTTTTCGACGGTCTATTTGCGACGGGATTAATTCCCATCACAAATAGTCTGTCCCATTTGTTATTTGTGATGGGGGGTTCATCCCGTCGTAAATAATTGGTTATTTACGACGAGATTTGGTGTCCCGTCGCAAGAAGTAAGGCGCAGTCTGCGTGCCAAACCGCGGGAAGGTTATTTGCGACAGGGGGATTCCCCCGTCGCAAATAGTGCATCGGTCAGAGCATATTTGCGACGAGACCCGTCGCAAATACTGGCGGCGGTAAATAGGTTTTTGTGACGAGATGTTGTCCCGTCGCAAAAAGTGTGTCGACATGAAACTATTTGTGACGGGACCCGTCGAAAATATCTTTTTAACTGCCGACAGTAATTAATGCCGGCAAAGGCATTTGTGACGAGTATCCCGTCACAAATAGTACCGTCACAACTAATCTAACCTATATATACCCCCATCCATTTTTCCTACTCTTCCCCTCAATTCTCACTTCCTCTCTCTCTCTCTAAACTCTATTTTTAGAGTGAAAATTTCTCTGAGTTAGTTTTTTTACGAATAAGTTGTGAAGTCGTCTACATCAACAGGAGATCAAGTTTAAAGGTATTTATATTTTATTTAATTTAGTATTTATTTCATTTTTATGAGAATTTTAATTATTGTTGATTAGTTGTAATTAAATTAGATTTAAATTGTTTTATTATTAGTATTTATTTGAAATAATAAATTGAAATTATTAGTACTTATTCTTAATAATTAGTAATAATTATTAATTATTAACGATAAATAGTATTGTATATAAATAATTAGTGGTAATTAATAATTAGTAGCTGTAATTTGTAGTTATTAAAAGTAATTAACGCTAATTAGTAATAATTAAGGGTAATTAGTAAAAATTAGGGGTAATTAGTAATAATTAGGGGTAATTAGTAATAATTAGGGGTAATTAGTAATAATTAGGGGTAATTAGTAATAATTAGGGGTAATTAGTAATAATTAGCGGTAAATAGTTATAATTAGTAATAAATAGGAATAAATAGTAATAAATAGTAATAATTGGTAATAATTGGTAATAATTAGTAATAATTAGTAATAAATAGTAATTAATAGTAATAATTGGTAAAAAATTGTAATAATTGGTAATAAATAGTAATAATTAGCAATAATTAGCAATAATTAGCAATAAATAACTATAAATTGCAATAAATAGGAATAAATAGCAATAAATAGTAATAAATAGCAATAAATAGCAATAAATAGCAATAAATAGCAATAAATAGGAATAAATAGCAATAAATAAGAATAAATAGAAATAAATAGTAATAATTAGTAATAATTAGTAATAATTAGTAATAAATAGTAATAAATAGTAATAAATAGTAATAAATAGTAATAAATAGTAATAAATAGTAATAAATAGTAATAATTAGTAATAATTAGTTATAATTATTAATAATTAGTAATAATTATTAATAATTAGTAATAATTAGTAATAATTAGTAATAATTAGTAATAAATATTAATAAATAGTAATAAATAGTAATGAATAGTAATAAATAGTAACAAATAGTAATAAATAGTAACAAATAGTAATAATTAGTAACAAATAGTAATAATTAGTAACAAATAGTAATAACTAGTAATAACTAGTAATAATTAGTAATAATTAGTAATAATTAGTAATAATTAGTAAGAAATAGTAAGAAATAGTAAGAAATAGTAAGAAATAGTAAGAAATAGTAAGAAATAGTAAGAAACAGTAAGAAATAGTAAGAAATCGCAAGAAATGGTAAGAAATGGTAAGAAATGGTAAGAAATAGTAAGAAATAGTAAGAAATAGTAAGAAATAGTAAGAAATAGTAAGAAATAATAACAATTAGAAATAAAATAAATTGTAAAAAATTGTAAAAAATTGTAATAATTTTGCACAATTTTTAGTGGATTGGCACTCCTTTTTCATGATGACTCTTCTCCTTTTAACTTTCACCGACTCAAAACATTATGAAAAGTATGTTTCTACGTATACATATCCAATCTCGTATGCACGAGTTTGAATATGCATTCGTAGGACCGCATTTTTCATAAATTTTTAAGGTGGTGACAATTACAAGAAGATGATTCATCGACGAAAAGGGGGCTCTTTTTTCTAATGGTTCATTTACTTGTAACTTTATCACACTGAAATCACAATGAAGAATATGCTCAGAGGTATGCTTATACATTCTCGTATGCAAGAGAATGAATATGCGTACCTCCAAGCAGATTCTTCATTGTGATTTTCGTGTGAGAAATTTGCAAGTAAATGAGCTGTCAGACAAAAGAGTAGCCGTTAATCCACTGGAAATTGTGTCTCCAGGAAAATAATGGTAATTATTAAGAAGTAGTTGTAATTATTTATCTTCTTTTTTCAGATATTGTTTTTACAATTTCAAATTATTGAAAAACAGTAATGATTTTATATTTTGTAGAAAAATATGGAACATGGAAGCTGACAACAGTCATTATTAGATGATCACACTTGGATAAATCAGCACAGAAATCCAAACTGTTCTGGTTTGAATCTTGTATATATTGAGGGTGTTGAAGATTTCTAATCATTTTCATCATCAAAATCAGAATATATTTAAGAAGGCACAATAAAGTGTCCTTGTAAGAAATGTACTCTGAGAATGTTTGAAACATTTGACAAGGTTGGGGGACATCTCTTGCGGTTTGGTTTTCAACCAGATTATGTTTTCTGGTATCAACACAGTGAACGCATTTCTAGAGAAGATATTAATAACTTGATTTTGATTCCATCACTGTTTCAAAATTTAGTACATGATGTTGGAGGTCCATCTGTTCAACAAATTGAAACTCAAGATGATATCGATTTAACTCCAGAGTTGGAACCATCTGAATTTTATGAGTTGTTGAGGTCTGCTGAGGATGAATTATATCCTGGTTGCAAGATAAGTAAATTAAAACCAGATGAAAAATTTATGGCTATTAAATCAGATAATGAAATGTCAAACAACTATTTTGATCATATATTTTTATTGGTTAAAACACTGTTACCTGAAGGAAATGTGTTACCTGCAAATTACTATGAGAGCAAGAGGATGGTTCGTAATCCGGGCCTTAGTTATCAGAAGATTCATGCATGTCCAAATTATTGCATCTTATATTCTGGTTAAAATGAGTCATTGGATAGTTTTCCCACATGTGGACAATCGAGGTATAAAGAAGCTCAACCAGGGAAGTCTGGATCGATTCCCGTAAAACAGTTGATATATTCCCCCTTTACACCTAGCTTGCAGCATTTATTTATGTCTCAGAACACAACCTCAATGATGTCATGGCACAAAACCAAGATTTCAACCGATAAAATCTTGGATCATCCATCTGATGGTGATTCATGGAAACATTTTGACTGTCTGCATCCGTATTTTGATTTAGAAGCCCAAAACATCTGATTGGGTCTTTCTACTAACGGTTTCTATCCATTTGGTTCTTATGGTAGTTATTATTCATGTTGTCCTATATTTATAACTCCGTACATTTTACCTCCATGGATGTTGATGAAGTATCCCTATATCGTTTTGACCTTATTAATCCCATGACTTCCGAAAAAAATATTGATGTTTATTTGAAATCATTGATTGATGAGTTAAATGAATTGTGGTGTAATGGTGTTAGTACATATGATGTTTCTGTGAAACAAAATTTCATATTAAAAGACACATTGATGTGGAAAATTAGTGACTTTATGGCATATGGCATGTTATATGGCTAAAGTACACATGGTCCAAAATCATGTCCTTACTGTATGAAAGACAAAAAAGCCTTTATGTTTTTCAATGGAATAGAGCCTTGCTATTTTGACTGTTATCATAGATTTCTTCCAAATGATCATCCTTTTTGGAGGAACAAATCTCATTTCAGAAAAGGCATAATTGAAAGAGATGAACATCCAAAAATGATCTTAGGTACAGAGTTAAAATCAGTTGTATTTTCATTACCTCCCATCATATTTGGGAAAATAGTAAAACAACAGAAAATTCATGGCTTTGGGAAAGAACATAATTGGATAAAATAGAGCATTTTTTGGGATCTTCCATATTGGTATGATTTGTTGGTCCGCCACATGTTGGATGTCATGCGTATTGAAAAGAACTATTTTGATAATTTATTTCATACAGTTTTGGATACACCAGGTAAGACCAAAGATACTATAAAGGCATGATTAGATCTTGCACAAATTTATAGGCGACCAAAACTTGAACTATTTGAAAATGTCAGATCATAGTGGTTAATGAAGCCAAAAGTAGCTTATACACTGTCCAAAGAGATTCACTTATTATTTTGTTAGTGGATTGCAGATCTGAGACTTCTAGATGGATATGCTTCCAATTTGGACAAATGTGTTAAGAATGGTCATATTACCAGATTAAAAAGTCATGATTGTCATGTTATAATGGAAAGAATTATGTCGATTGGATTCATAGGTTTGTTGAATTATATGATTTGTGATTCGATAACAAACATATCATATTTTTTTGATAAATTTGTGCAGTGACAACAGACTATGATGATCTAATAAAACTGGAAGAAGATGTTTCTTTAATTATATGTAAATTGGAAAAAATCTTTCCACCAGATTTCTTTGACTCAATAGAACATCTGATATTAAAATTTCTAAATGAAGCTACAATGTGGAGGTCTAGTAAAGTTTCAATTGATGTATCCATTTGAGAGATACATGCAGAAATTGAATAAAAAAGTACATAACAAAGCATCAGTTGAAGGCTCAATTGCTGAAGCTTATTTGTAAGAGGAAATTTCTTTTTTCTGCTCTTATTATTTTGAATCTGAATATCCATAAAAAAAACCACATGGTACGAAATTAGGGGAATATTAATGATTAAATGGAAAATCAATTATCAGTTTTTAATTAGCCAGATCTTGGCTTCGGTGGAGCTCATGAATAATGGCTTTCAGATGATGAACATCACAAAGCTCATATATATGTTCTTCTCAACTATGAAGAAATGACATCATTTGTACTGTGAGTGCTTCTATCACTTATTCTATAATTTATGTTATAGTATGTAAACTTGTTTTATTTTTAGGTTATATGATAATCATATCCAGAAACAACTTCCACAAATTACAGTAGCTGCTCTTGAAGAACATAGACAAAAAAAATTTCTCAATGGTTTCAAAAACTGGTAACATAAATTATTGATGGTTTAATATCAATTCAGTTTATTATTTATTATATTGATAATTGTTTTAAAAAATTTCAATTGTCTCAACATGCTGATAAAATTGATAAGCGACTGTGTATATTGAGTAACCCACCATCCAAAATGGTTAAATCTTATAATGCATATGCGGTGAATGATTTTCGATTTTATACACATGCGTATGGGGAATAAAAAAACAATGAACAATGGATTTTTCTTGAGAGGATCACATCATAGAGAAACTGAAGTTAACTTTTACAGTATTATGGATAAAATTATTGAGCTGTGTTATCTAGGACAAAATTACATAATGATGTTTAAATATCGGTGGTTGGATACTGAGAGAGTCTTTTGTGTTCATCCGACTCATGGAATCGTCGATATTAAATATAAGTCTTCTTGTAGTAAATGAACCATTTTTACTAGATAAACAAGAACATAAAATTTATTACATAATGTACTATGCTACTTTAAGAGACCTAAGTGATTGGTGGAGCACAATAAAATTGAAATCTCAGTAAAATTAGTTTACTCAAACCGAATGTGGTTCCGGTGAAGTGGAAAGAATTGAAATTTTTCAAGAGACTACTCAAAATCCATTTTTTTCACAAAGAGACAAGAATATCAATGATGGTACCCCACAATTAAGGGTCGATGGCGAGGAAGATGTTAATGATGTTACAAATGAATTTGAAATGACAAGAGATGATGAAACTGAAACTCATATGGATATTGATGATGCCAAGGAGGAATATGAAGACATTGACATCGTCTGATATGAAGATGATGATGAAGGTGAACATTGACATAGTTAAATGCTGGTTATAATCATAACTAATATATATCTATATATAATATTTATTTTCAAATATCTACTAACAATAATCATTTTGTGTTTAAAATGGACCTTGGACTATTTTGTGAGTTGGAGGAGGCTGAGCTACCTTTGGATGAGGTGGATTTTGGATCATCTGACCCTCAGCCTATTAGCGGTTCAGGGGGTACACGGAGGGGGCATGGTCTTGCGTGACTGATGATTCATGACCCTATCCCTTAGTGACATCCATGTCTTTTCTTCGATCCACGCACAAGGAGGTATGATAACCTGTATATTTTTGTTATATTTAATTAATTTATGTATATATATTCTAATTGTTTGATTATTTTTTCTCTTTTCACAGTTTTACACATGTAACTGTTGTACAGGGGAGCGTTATCTTGCACAATTATTTTTCTCATCCATGGATCACATGGGAACAGATTCCCATTGATGTGCGGATCGAAATGTTCAATCATTGGCTGGTACGTAAATAAATAATATTTATTTTGAAATTTATTTTATTAATAACTTGATATTATAAATTATTTGTAGGGTTTATGGTATCCCATTGATGATAGCATGCATGACGCTATCCACGCAGCATGGCATGTGTCTATGTGTGAACATTTCCAACATTTGTTTTCACAATTTGAGAAGGATGAACATTAAGAAAGCATGAGTGACAGAATTTGATGAGTCGTGTAGAGCCCACTGACCAGAGTACATTTCATTTCAAATTTGGGATGGATTATGTTTACACTGGTTGGGTGGTGGATTTCAGAGGAGATCTTCAGTGGGTCGGCAGAACTGGGGGAGATCGGAGGTGACACATCGAGCTGGTAGTTGTACATTCAGTACGCATAGAGAGAATCTAGTAAGTATATTTTTTAAATATTTTATATAACTTTAAATATAAACAGTTTATTATATATTTTTATAAGAAGTCGAGCATCCTGATATTATGGAGTACGACGTTTACCGGAGGATATACAATGATCTAGCCACTGGAGAGATTAGAGGTGATCTCCAAAGTCGGATTGTGGTTAGTATTTTTTTCAGTTTGAAAATTAACTACATATAATATTTTCAAAATTTTAATTTCAAATTGGAATTGAAGGAGTCATATAAGGATGCGACCTCTCAGACACAGGAAGAGATTCATGATGAGATGGCTGATTAGACCAGTGCCCACCATTTCAATGAGGCAGCATGGATGCAGGTGACTCATTATGGATTTGAGAAGGTCTGAGTAGTTGGTACCGACTCTCATTTTACTCCCGGTACTTATTATGGTACTGCTGTGATGTCAACGTCCAGCTGGAGAGGATCTCATGGAGAGGCATCATCTTTTGCCACACAGTATCAGGAGCAGTTGTGAACTCAGACTGAGCTTATAAAGAGTTTGCAGAAGTAGTAAGAAGAGATGTGTTAGTAGTAGTAGTAGCAACAGCAGCAGTACAAGAAGGATATGCGTCGATGGCAGCAGCAGCAGCAGCAGCATCACGAGCAGATGAAGTACATACGCCTTCTGGCTCGTAGTTTAGGGATGAATTTTCCTCCACCATCTCCTACAGCTCCTCCACCTCCTCCATAAGATGACCCCCAATGATTTTTTTATGTTAAAAACATTTGAATTAAATATTTGTTGTAATATGAACTATTTACAATTTCTATCTTTTATATTGGTGCGAATATTGCATAATTTTTTTTAATATTTTATTATTTATTATTAGTATTATATTTTTTTAATGTTCGTTTATTTTACTAATAATAATAATAATATTTTATGATTTTTTAATATTTTTTTGTGAATATTGAGAATTTTAATATTTTTTTTATTATTTTAATATTATTAATATTATTTTTTCATTAATCATAATTTTATTAAATATATTTTTTTAGTATTTAAATTTTTAATGTTTGTTTATTTTAATAATAATAATAATAATAATATTTGATGATTTTTTTATATTTTTTTGAGAATATTGATAATTTTAATATTTTTTAATATTTTTTATTATTTTAATAATATTAATATTATTTTTTCATTAATCATAATTTTATTAAATATATATTTTTTTACTTTGTTTATTATTTGCGATGGGACCTGTTGCGTCGAGAGCCCATCGCTAATAGTTTAAATATATTTTTCTATAGTAGTATTTGCGACGGGCCCATCACAAAAGATATATTTATATATAATGTATATAATTGATGGATTATTTGTGACGGGGCCATCGCAAAAAATAGTATTTGTGACGCCGTTTTCTGCAACGGGCTATTTACGACGGGACCCCATCACTAAAGCTTATTTGCAACGGGATCTCGTCTTAACGAGCCCATCGCAAATACCTCAAATTCCAGTAGTGTTCCCAGTTTATTGATTTATGGAATATGTATCAGTTTCTTACTTGCTACATTATTTATTCCTTATCTAGTTATTTTATGGAAAGTGTACTCAGTTATTTACCTTTCCCTATAGATTGATTAACTATTGCTTCCGTTGTACTTACCCTTAGTTATCATTTGAGCTCACCCTTATTATGTTTCTTTCCACAGGTTATGAAGTAGATAACTTTGAATAAGCTTTTGAGGATGGATTTTATTTCACTTTATTTTCTAGCATGTTTAATTCTATTTTCCCAATGTATTATGGGTATTATGTTTGTAATCTAGCTTTCCAAGACTGCTAAACTAAATGGTCCTTTAGGATTTTATTCCTTTTAATAATGAAAATTTAATGTAATAATGCACTGGCTCTGGGCTTCTGGGGTCGGGGCATTACACTTGACACTATTCCCAGGATAATCCCTAAGAGGTGATTCCATTAGGATAATTAATTAATTTAATTCACTATAAAAAACCTAAGAAAATTCATGATGGTCTCATACCTTAATGAAACACCATGCAATGGAATAAATAAGTCATCTCAAGATCTCCTCTATGGAAGACGACCAAAATCCCCATGAGAAACAGATGATTCCACCATGCTCTAGTAGAATTGTCAACAAAACCTAAATAGGAGAACTCCAAAATTAGAGAGGAGGGAAAAAGAAGAGAGAATAGGCTTTTGGAGGGTGATGTTAACCTCATAATTCCCAAATATCACCATAAATTCACCCCAAACCAAGGGTTGGAGAAAGAGTATGGAGTTAGGAGAACCCATAGTCCACACACACCTAATGGGAGAGGAAGAGGCGGGAGTGGATAAAAAACCCAATGGGAAAATTTTGTCATTTCCCCCTTTTAATGAACTTCTTGGAAGCTTCATGATTTTCAAAACCTTGTTCTCTTCACTATGCATTACAAAATACCTCACATGGTTAGGCGGCATATTTATACAAACTATGTGCCAATTATGCTATTTTCACTACCTCCCCTCTATAACAAGGTGCACAGTTTCTCTGAAACCATGCACAGACCATGCATCGTAGCTCAATCCCTCCACCACCTCACATATTTTCTCCTTTGGCTCACATGGATTACCTCAAACCATGATCTAATCGTTCAACCTAACTATGATTAGTTCAAAATGAATTGAAAACACCACAAACATCAAGGTGTTATATGATTTATCCTAAACTATGCACACTAAACCATACATCCTAGCCAGAAAACTCTGAAACCCCAAAAACTTAACCCAAATCTCTTGAGGGTAACCCAAACACTCTATCTACCTTTCGAGACTCATTCCTTGTCTAAAAAAATTACCTTGAGGAATTCCAACTCTCAGAATTCTCTTTCAATCCTTGCTTCAAAACTTGACCCATATAATAAAGGAAAATTAAAATTCCTTCTGGAATTTTCATCTCATGAATATAAGGGATCTTATAACCTCCCCACCATACCATTTCTCATACTTTTGATGTCTTGGTGTTCATTCAACTGTAACACCTAACCTATATCGATCATCAATTATAGTTGATGGCCTCATTCGATTTTTAAATGTTTAAAACATAACCATGGAACCACCTATAACTCAAGCCACTCAACCAAACAAAACCCAAACCAATACCCATTGTCAAAAATGAATCAGTAATATGGAACTTACCCAATCCCATCCAACCAAAACACCAATTATGTCATTTCCCAATCACTCATTAGAGATATGGTTCTCCCCACTATAATATTCATCTTAAAATCACTAACCTATGATGCTTAGAACTTTCTACAATGGAAAATCTAAATAGAACCTCAAAATCCCACTTCCACAACATGCTCGACATGGTTCCCAACTTACCACACCTAACACCCATGAGAATTCTAATCATAATCAACATCTATCCTCATCATAAAAAACCTACTAGAGAGTATGAATTCACACCATCCATACATTACTAGGAATAAAATTGTTTTTCCTCAAAATCCTAACTCAATTTCCAAAACACACCCATCATTTCAAAAATGACCTTCCATATTTTATTTGAAACTTTCCGCACCCACTTAATATGTTAATCCAAGTCAAACTATCCCTAGGTGACTCATCTCAAAAATTCTTGGCTCCAACTACTAGCATGTCACCACCTAACCTGATAAGATGCCTCCATACCCATAGGCATCCCATGATCATTCAAACACACTACCTAGGTTCCACACCAAACTACTAGTGATAATCTATGGTTAGATCCTCCACTGACTCAAACCATCATCTTGCCCTACCACACCACTGATGCACCTATCACACAAGTTCCTTAGATTAATTTCTAGAACCAGTTAGATGAAGAATCCAACACTCAACTTGATCATCCACCACAACTGATTTTCTATTAGCATTCACTATATAATTTAAACACGCACCTCAACAATTCCTCACAGTGTCACAATTCCACCATGAGAAATCCATGAATAGTTTTATAAACCTATGACCCTTCCAACACATGGGTTGTACCTTCACAACTAACACATCAATCTTCACCACATGAGTGTTATTGTCACCATCTCACTTAAGAAACTCCAACTACCACAACCCACATTCAATTTAATTCCAACCCTTGAATTTTATATTACCATCTCACACCCACCTAAGTTAAAAAAAGAAACGTCATCTATTACCCATTACCATCTTTTGAGAATGTTACCCACAACATTAACTAACATCCAACCTATTATAGGGACCTTACTCATAGAATAATTATGGTGAACTTCCCACCAAACAAGTTCACTTACATCTCTTTATGAATGAAACCTCTAATGAGGCCCTCCATCAAACTATAAATGAAATTTAGATATCTTGGAGTATATTTGATGCTCTCTTAGTGTACTTAGAATAATGTCAATATGTTGGACATGATTATCTATAAACTATGAGTACACTAAGATTTCATCGATGAAGCCACCACAACTCATCCATTTCTGATGTCACCTATAAATATAGGGATATTTCAAACCCATTCAATGACCATGATCCTCCCTACTCATAAAAATATCACCACACCCACATCAGTTCTCAACCTACTCATGAGTTATTTCTTAACTCAACCATCTTGGGTGTATGATCCCATAAAATTCGATCCATAGGAAAAATGAAACAATGCGTCACCACACATTCATGCCTCCAATATCCCATTAACGCTTAACCTTCACACACTCTTATGTAACCCAATCACATAACAAGTTTATGAATCTAGTGAATCACATCTCATGAAAACTCAGCTCAAGCTCTATCTGCTAGCCATGCCTACCTTGCATGACCATATCACCCAACACAAAGTACCCTTGGTGTCTTCTAACACAAAAGGAAACTATCTGAGCCAAAACCACTCACATGAACACTCAGGACCCAAGTTTTATTCAAAATTTACACCAATTTCATTTATGTTCTCACCACATTCCTGAAGATGCATCCAAGGATAATTGGTCTAGGAACCTAACTGGTCCTACCCTCAGAAACCACATATTCTACCAAAGAATCAATAATCTAAGTGCTTTTATTTCCAAGGAAACCATACATCTTCATGTTCCCCATATTGTGAACATACCAGTTCTACCTCACTTATATGATCACCACACAAGTAAACTTGTACATAAAAAACCACTTACCCTTGAGAAACTCCTATGCTCCCGATCTAACTCATTACCATCAGGCACATCCTTCCTGCATAACCATCACCTAGGATAGGAACTCGAATGAGCCTTCCCCTCCAGGAACTAACTACACAGATAAAACACTAGGACACAAGTTCTCCTTCTCAAGAAAAAAATGCATCACATGTGACTAAAATCCATACTAGGTAGCAACCTTTGTGCTTCACTATCAAAAGTTCAAATCATCCACCTATGACTCACACACCTAAAGGCACACATAACTCGATCGACCCCTCTCACAGTCCACCCTTGAAGTTCATAAATCCCCAACTCCCTAAACTAGAGTCACATCAAGAATGGAACTAGGGTCTCCCATCTAGAACCACCAGTAAAGTCTCATGAAAAACCATGAGTCCATCCACCTGGGTCTAGACCAACTCAAAAAGGTCAAAAATTATAGGCCATCAAGCACACTTTCTTCCCAATATCACACAACATCAACATTTCAAAATACCCATCTCTAGGGTTTCACATCTAGAATACATTATGTTCCAAACCAACTTCCCATGACTAGGTAACCCATAATCTTAGAGCATCTGCACATAATAACTCTCCATGGAGGACCAATCTATGCAACTAATCCCAAACAATGACCAAAAGGGTCCAATAGTCATATAATTATACCATTCTTACCCACTAGGATCACTACACCTATTGTGAATAAGGATCACATTAGGATCCTCATCATCAAGCTTCTCATCATAGATCCACATAAATATCTTCAGAAAGAGATCCATATAAAATTCATCCCAATTGAGTAGAATTACACCAAGTAATTATGTGGTAAAATGCTGTATGAGAAGTTGTTGAAACTTTAAACAATTGAGACTCTATCATCAACAAAATCACATAGTAACCAACCTATAACATGTGGATCCTATATGCCTACCATTATACATGAGAAGTATATTGTCTCTGTAGGCCAAGAGTCAAAACAAAGCTACTAGACTCTTTCCAACCAGCCAAGAGCCACAAATCCATCAAAAATAAAAACATCCAAACCACATGTGAATCTCCCAAGGATAAAATCATATAAAAACATAAAATAAAAAACCAAGAACATAAAAAACCAAGAACATCAATCCTAGCCCTTGGTAACCTGGAATTCCTATCGGAATAGGTGTTCATGATGTACCAGCCCGATATCCATTACTGACCCCAACACATTTCTATATCTCTAGGCTACCAAATCCTAAATAGTAAAATAATAAAAAAGTAACTACTTTTAAACCACTTTGTAACATCCTGACCTAAGAGCCACTAAACTAGTGCCCAGATCTGTTTTTCCACATAACCTTAGGCATTCCTCCTCATATGCCGAAGACTGACAACTAGTAGTGGGGGTCTAAGGAGGTATTGTGATGAGACAATACCCCTATATTAGAGTGTGAAATAATAATATAAATAATTTATCATGATACACATCATAGTACACATAAGAATAAATAAAAATCAACATCTCAAAAGAAAAATTAGAAATAGAAGAAGATAAATATAAACATGATTGAACAACTAATGTAATGAAGTAAAGTCCTAAAAAACCATGTCATACACACAAAACTAATCTCCAACTGGGCCAATCCAATATATAAAATAACAAAATTAATGATAAGTACACCAAGAATTACTGTAACTCTGAGCCAAATCTCATCCAACCTCCTGATACCATCTGATCCGTCCTACCCAATCATGTAAAAATCAACCCAGGCCTTAGCCCAACATGTACCTAAAATAAATATGTGACTGCTGATCGAGTACCCATACTTGATCTGGGTGTGAGTATAACTCAGTAGGACACTACAAATGGCGTCTAAATTAGTAACCAGTCAGTATATAAGTGTTTATAGATAAATAATGGAATAAATAAACTGTACATAAAATAATATACATATCAAAACAACGATTTAGTGATTAACTTGTTGGCCCTTGAGTTCTTAAGTGACCCTCAATCCAACTAAATCTACATTGACCAAATTCGTTTGTCTTAAACATAAATTATAGTGTGAAACATACTTTAAAAAAAGGAAGGGGCTTTCCATCCATCATTTAACTCATGAAATCATAAAGAATTAATCCAAATATCTAAACCTTAGTTGTGGAGAACCATTTTAAGGGAATCTAAAACCATACATCACAACAATATTACCTAGAGCATCAATCCATCATATACTCATACATTAAAACAATAGTTCTTGGAGCATTAGCCCAACACTGAAACCATGGATGCAGAGCATCAGTGTACCAAACATTCCATCTAGTATACCAGTATGCCCAAAGCATTAATCTATCACTTAAACTGTAGATAATACATTCAGTGACTAGAGCCTCAGTCTAACAATTAGTTCATATAGTATACTACCTATACCCAGAGGGTCATTCCAACACCTAACTCATACAGTTTACGACTGCTACTTGGAGATTCAGTTCGACACCTAAACCAATCCATCATTTCTCAATTACTAAGGTTCAACATCTTGAACATGAAAAACATCCAAAAACCACAATTTTTTTTTTAAATCCCTTATCATTTACCAAGGTCCCAATGTCACTTTAAAACTAAAACATGGATTATAATTCTGAACCCTTTTTCACATATCAAAACACCATTCCAACATTCTTTGGAAAATTATGGATCTCATTCATCCATTTAAAACATTTATAATCCACCCTTAAAACACAATACTTCCTTTTTAACATCAAAAATAGTAAAAATCCTTTATTTCTATCAAAATATTTTAAAAGAGCCATCCATTCATTTTCACCAAATGGGAATCCACATACCCATTTCAAATCAACATTTTAAATTTACCCAAAAATTCCTTTTAAAATCAATTTGAGTTCAACACCTCACTTTAACACAAAAAACACTTTAAAACATATCTTTCACCGATTGAAACCCAAAAATAGGTCAAAAACCCACACACACAATTAAAATCATTTCAAAATACTCATAGGCATTTCAAAAAACTCATTAAATTAAAACATCCCATTTTCAAGAGTCGACATGCCCCAAGGGTGGTCATAGGTCTAGTCTCATGATCACCAAAAAATATGATGAGATATATGGAAGCTCTAAGGCATTAATATAAAGTATAAAACTCATTTTCTAAGTTAAAAAATCAATGACACCAGAAAATGGTTCCATCACACATACTACATGCACATTAAATTAAAATTATCATACTATGAGTAAAATCTCTTTGATTAACCACCTCATTAATGAATCTTTACCAAACATTTACATGTCTTGATGAATTTTCCTAGGCCCATCTAAGAATATTTTAACTACTCAATGTAAAAACAATATCATCTCGACCACCCAAGCTCTAACATCACACCAAGGAATAAAAAACATTTAATCTCAACATTTAACAATTAACTTAAGAATTTAAAATTAATGGAATAATTGTTTCCAATATCACCGAGTGCTCACCTATTATCGAAACTCCAAGAAATTTCCATTGGTGGTCCATAATAGTCTCCTGAAACTATTCTCTAGTAAATACCTAAGAGGTGATATCATTAAGATAATTAATTAATTTAATTCACTATAAAAACATAAAAAAATTCACAATAGTCTCATACCTTCACAAAACACCATGAAATGGTGTGTGGAATTCATCTCAAGGTCTCCTCTACACAAGATGACTAAAATACCCAAGACAAATGGATGATTCCACCGTGATTTGGTGTAATTATCAACAAAACCTAAACTATAGAACTATGTAATTAGTGAGGAGTAATATGGAAGAGAGAAGAGGATTTTAGAGGGCATGCTAACCTCAAAACACCCAAATATCAGTATAAACACACCCTAAATCAAGGTTTGGATAAGGACGAATGGGTTGTAAGAACCCATGGTCTATGAACACCTAATGGGGGAGGAAAAGGGGGAGTAAACAAAAAACCCAATGGGAATTTTGGTCATTTCCCTTTTTAACGAACTTTTAGGTAGTCACATGGTTTGGCTGCATGGTTTTCCAAAATCACACACCAACCATTCTCCCTTCACTATGCATTAAAAAATGCCTCACATGGTTAGGTCTCACAGTTATACAAATTACATGCCAAACATGCTATGTACACTACCTCACCAATGTAAAAAGGTACATGGTTTATCTGAAACCATGTGTAGACTATGCGTCATGCCTCAAGTGCTCCACTACCTCACAAAATTTCTCCATTAGGTCACATGGTTTACCCTAAACTATTCTCTAACCATGATTAGCTAAAAGTTAACTAAAAACACTCTAATCATCAAGGTGTTTCTTGATTTTTACTAAACCATGCACATCAAACCACACAACCTAGCCATAAAACTATGAAACCCCTAAAACTTAACCCAAATATTCTGAGGCTCACCCAAACACCCAAGATACATTATAATCCTCATTCCTCATTTAAAAATATTGACATAATGTATTAACATTCTTGTAAAACCATTCCAAGTCTTGATTTAAAACTTAACCCATCATATAAATGAAAATTAAAATTCATTTTGAAATTTTCAACTTCTAAAGATATGAGATATTACATCCATCATACTTATAAATACTCTAGAACTAAAACTCTTGATGTTTCCTCTTCCAAGTGTCATTATTTTAGACCTCAAATCTATGGAGATCTTCCAGAACATATTACTAAATATCCTTGGTGTGAACTTGACATGGACATAGACCTAGAGCCATACTTTCAAAAGAAAAAATAGTTAGGGACTTCTAAACCTAGAATATGTAACATTTAAGATTAATTAATTAATTATTTACTTAAGGTTCAATATAAAACCAAGGTTTACCTATTTAAAACATAGGAATAAGTAAGTATAATACATGATCTTTTCTCGGGTCTCTACCCCATAACTAACATCACTTCACTAAGTAGGATCATTAAAATTTAAAGTATATGAAAAAAATCATAAGGGGCCCTAAATGTCTATTTCTTATCTGGTATCCCTTGTTTACATTGCATACTAAAATTATATGACACCATTTCCCTACAACCCCATGCAGTCCTCACCTATTCCTATATCCGAACTCCATCCTATCCCTCAACCTAAACCTATTATACCACTCTATCATGAACCCTCCCCCCAAAGGTACCCCTATTGGGATGAATATGAGGTAAGGGATATAATGATTCTCATATCCTACCTCTAATAGTCCATGGGTTGGTGAAAAGCATCGATGGTATATCATACACATAGATGAGAGGAATCACCCTCTAAAAAGAACATTAGGAAAGAAAGATAAGATAAAACCACCACAAAACTCTTTATCACAATAAAATATGACAACATACATGTAATGTTATACAACTAAAAAACTATAATAAAACCACAAGTACCAAAAGATAATCCATGGCAGCAACCACAAATCCCAAATATCTCATGAACAACCTCCATGATCTAGTAATGTCTAGTCTGATCAACCCACTCCTACGGACTTGAAAAGAAGTTTATATAAACATAAGGTGATCATAACATGTATAATTAGTAATATCCTCCCTATACCATATCATGAAAAAGGTAAATAAATCATACTAAATCCCATTGAACAACAAGTGATGCTAACTTGTCACCTAAACATGGAGTTTAGGTGGGAAGTCTAGGTACACATGCTACTCTAGTCCACAACCACACTCTGATTAGTGGCCTTGAGATGGATTATAGTATGATTATGGGATATTACCCTTGTTTAGACTAGTGAGGGTGACTCTATGTGTCAGGGAAGGTTGATTATTATCTAGCACCGATCTTTCTTAGTAGTATGTACAGTCTTGTCCTAGATTACCCCCCAATAGCTCCTAGGTTCCCATTATATTATGTTTTCAAATTATTTATGTTCAAATGTTTTAAATAGTAAAAAACTAATTGGTTTCAAATAATTACTTTAGTTTCCTTTATTATATATATATAAATAAGTTATTTTGGGTATTCTTATGACACTTTCCATGACTGTATATATATATATATATATATATATATGGAGGTGTGACTATGAATTACTATGTATGTGCATGTACACATACATATTTGTGTGTATATATATAGATATTTCTTGAGATTTATCATTTTTAACTTGGTTTTGGGAAGGTATAACTACTATTTGTTTCTCCTTGAAAAGTGTAAACCTAATTTATTTTATTTGCATTTTCTAAACTAGCATGGAATGGTTTTACTTTTAAAATGTATGCATGGGCCAGTGGGTGGTGACCTGTTAGATAATTATGATCACACCTATCACCATTATAGGTTTATCAGGTTCAGATAGTTCTATATGGACATGATGATTTGGAATTGTAATCTTAGTTTAGGTATGGATGGAGGATAGTGAATATGCTTAACTTGACACATGGAGATTAGTGATTTTGGATTTAGCCTTTATTTTTAGTTATTTTATCATCTCTATTGTATCAAACCTTTCATATTCATGATTATATGAACTATATCTAGTATCATTAAGTGTTTCTATTTTTATCTATTGTTGATCTTGTTTATGGGTTTATTATTATTGTGCTTTAAATTTATTTCTTTTATGTTCCGTTTGGACCTAATTTCATTTTGTATCTTCTTATTTTTTGATGTTTCCATCCAATATATAGAATGTTCACGCTTGGTATCCAGGTGGAAACCATTTTCCTTATATTTATTCCTTAGAAAAAAATGTTCCCAATGGTAATCTTTGATTCCCATGGCGCTTTTTGTTATCCCAAGAGGATCATGAATGCCTCTCGAGTAAGAAAAATACCAACTTGAGTGTTTGGTCTAGGGGTGTACTAGGCCTAGTTCATGGTAGAGCTTAATTATAGGAATTTGATATGACCTGGACAGATCGACCATGATTCCCATTCCAGTGAATAAATAGAGCCTATTTATAAAACTCATGTCATGGATAGGGGAAGGAATATAAAAGAGTTAGGGAACTACTGACCCATCCCATGGAAAGGGGAAGGGGGTACACATAAGTTAGGGTATAAAACTCATCCCATTAAACCCAACATGTCATTAACTGAAATGACCACTTAAAATTTATATGAAAATAACATATATACATATCCCTTATAAAATTATCATCATCAATCAAAGTAGTATTCATGTTCAAGAAGATAATATAATCTATAAAAACCACCATTCTTAATATAACAGGGTAACAACATGATTGATATATAAAAATGGTAGCCATGATCACATAAAAATTTTCAATATAACAACTATCAGGCATAATAAAACCAAAAATAAACATGTTACCATATGCTACGCCAAATTTCAAATAAAAAATTCATATTTCAAAGTTACACATTACATAACATATTGCATGAAAAATCCAAATTAACATGTTATGGAAAACCTAACAAGTATAAAAACATCACATAAAATATATTATGAAGTAAGGCTTAAATAACTAGTTCATACTAGGAACAAACCAAGTTAATAAATAGGTTTTGTAATGGTTATAACCAAATTTTGATCATTATAGTTACAAATAAGTTTTATGGGTGACCCAAATACCACTTCATGACACTCAAAGAAAGAGGTAAGATTTTTTAGTCTAATAATTATTTGACATTTATATTTATTTTATGAAAAATTCCCATGCATTGGGAGTTTTTATTTGAATAGGACTAAAAAAACACTTGAGGTAAAATGTTTGTTTCACGGATTTTTTTTGAATTGTGTTTGATCAATACCTTTATAATTTTTTAAAATAAAGATGAGAATTATGAAAAAACACTATTAAATGGAGAAAAAGGTTTTCTTAGGAAAGGGTTTTCTAAAAATATCAACTATGTGAAGTAAAGTTCTTTGCATAAGTTATACCTAAACTCCACCCTTTATTAAAATGATTTCATATTGTGAACAAAGCTTCATGTTTTATTTAAGATAAAAAATAATACTAAGGACCAACCACTTCTCCCCACTTGGATAACCAAACCATTACTCCCAAATGATGCATTCTATTTACTAGAGGTTAAACATGAATCATGAATTGAAATTAATTCATGTTAAAGAGGGAAGGAGTGATCATTCCTTATTGAGTTTATAAAAAACAATATATGATATGTTTTTCAAAAATATTATAGTTAATAAAAAGAGTATAGATCTAGGTTTAGTTCCAAGATTACTATTAACTCTTAGGTAATATAATTAACGAGATAAAAATACCAATAAGGCATGAAAGGTCAAGAAAAAATTCAATTAAAATCCATAGACAAGTCAACAAGTCATTCTCTACGTACTTTATAAATGGAAACAAGTACAAATATATGCATGTAACATGTTAGGAATTTTGATCAAAATAAACTATTATAATAACCAATGTCATGACTAATGATACCCATTCTAGTTGTATATCAATATTAATATCCACACATTTATAAAAAAATTATTTATACTTAAAACCATGTATTAAAATTTACCAACCAGATAAATAGTAAGAAATTTTATGCCATATGTTAAAAATAAACTAATAGATAAGAATTTATCTTGTTATACCGAAACAACATTGAAAAAAAACCATTCATTCATAATCCAGAAAACAAGGTTTAAACATTATTTATAGTTTAGAAAAACAAGCAACAAACATATCACAAACATGACCTAGAAATTCACCAAATGGATGATAACCACCTAAATTAGTCTTTTGTGAGTTTTTATATTCTATATGATCTCTAATGGCCACTAAGAAACACATATAATCCAAAAAATTAAAATTTAGGACTAAATTATCCTAGTTACAAGATATTATAAAAAAACCTCACCAAATTTCATATAAAACCCAATAAAACAACTCCTAAAATCCATAAAAAAACATTTAAACCTAAATCCCAAAATAAAACAACCCAACCATCATCTAATTATAACTTACAATCATAAAACTATAGATGAAATTGTACCATAATTGTTTTGAATGAAAACAAATATTAGTGGAAGGAAAATAACCCATAATAAATTCCTTTAGATAAGGGAGAGGAAATACTCATGGATTCAAATTAATTTCACCATTCTCCAATGAAATTAATTCTCAACCCATAACTTAGGAGATGTGAAATTAGAGGAAAATAATACAAGATAGAAGAAGAGGAAGTGAAGGGAGAAATGATTTGGATCTGAGACTAGGAACCACCACAAATCACCCCTGGTCCTCATGAAAATAGGGGAAGGAGGTGGACATGGTAATCCTTAAGAGGGCATTTTAGATGGATAAGGGAAAATGAGATCATAGGAGGTGTAAAAGGGAGTTAAAAGGAGGGATTATATTGACCAAAATACCCTATGTTTGAAAAAATATACTCAATCCTACCAAAAACCTACTACAGGGACTCTGGGTACTTGGTGGGACCTCTTAGAACATTCCCAAATATTCCAAGATCATAGGGAAATAGGTACCCTCCATAGGGTACTAAATTACACATGAAGTTTTAAACTACAGGTGGTTCCATCTCTAGACCACTCCCAAACTTATAAACCTCCTACTAAACCTCAAATCACAACCAAGATACCTAAAATTTCACCTTATGATGTCCAAATTCATCATTGAATCACAAAAAGAAAACCTACCCTTCAATTGGAATAAAAACTTAAATAAGTATAGCACTTCCACCACCTTATAAATTCTACAATTAAGCCATGTTAGACAATAAAATAAACACACAAGGGAATCAGTCATTACAATCACCCCACCATAAAAAATTTCATCCCCAAAAAGTTAAAGTGACCATTAATTCCAAAATCCCACACCTCACATAACCATTAATTCATATAAAAATCTCTAATATGTAACCTAAAACACACAACAAGATTTTGATGATTGACTCCAACATCCAACTCAAATTTCCCAAACCATTAAATATTAACATCCACATGGTAAACCAACCACTTGTTGGAGTTGGTTCCCTAGAACAAACTTTTATATACTTTATGATTACCTATATTAATAGTTTTTAATATTAATAAACTACTTATCACATCATGATTATTCTTATTCATAATATAGTATGTGATAATGTCCTAAGAGTAGTTATCACACTAAAAGGTCATAATAATTCCCTGCTATGATGAGAATCTAGAAGTTCCATGAAAAAATTATTAAATTGTGATGTATTGGATTTTCTATATATTATTTTTATATATTATATGGATTTATTTTGATACTAGGTGTTGAGACGACGTGCGATTCTGAGACCCAGTGTGCCCAAAAAAAATGTTTAAAAAATATTAAATTTTTTAATAGCACACACATTCAGTTTTCTTGAAAAAGTGGAATAACTCTTAAATGGGTTCCTAGATTAGAAATATGAGGGAATAATTGAACTTATAATGGTGGATTTACCCTAGGTGTGACTTAACTTTATTCAGAGTGGGTCGTTTGTAGAAAAATTCATGATAGATGTAACCGTAAATAAAACAATTTAATAAATAAATTATTTTGACACAAAGACTTTATTTTTATTAATTATTTTTCATAAATCAAGGTTAGCATCATAACCCTAGAATTTTTTTAGAGTCATGGAGAAAGAAACTCTTGAGAAACCATTGGAGAACGAGGATAGATTGATCGAACGATGCACCTCGGATTTGATGAACCTTTCTAATGACGACAAAGATGCTTCATTCTTTGTTAGTGATCGAATCTAATCGAGGTAAGGAATGTTGTTTTAGGTTTTTTCCCCATTCTTTAATTTTATAATAAACTAGGACCAATAAAAAAAATATTGGCCCACATATCGATCATTGTTGCGGGATGAAATTTTATCTGTGGGGTTATCAGGGGATTGATCTTTTTTTTCTTCGTTTATCATTCTAACATAAATATATTGAGGCCGATGTGAAAAATGGTTGAGGTTCATTCCTTAGGGTCTCTCTTTGTGCTTCTCTCCCTTCGTTCTATGCATTCTTCGTCGCTGGATCCTCATGGTCACGACACGACCTTGTCGGGTGGATTCGAATGCAATCAAACCCCAGTATTGGAGGAAAATTGACAAATGGGGATGGATCAGTTTAGATAGGGACCTAAGGAGCTCATATCTATGACTATTTCTAGTTTAGGACATTGGAGGAGGTGTGGTGGTTTGTGGAAGGGACCACTGGTATAGGCGGAGACACGACCGTCAGAGGTGGATGGCACCACGTGGGATGCAGTGAGGTCGCGGGACATAGCGGGGCCAAGGGATGCACCTGGAGACCATGTGGACCAAGCTGAGTGAATGGGCCAGGCCAGGTGGCCCACACACGAGCGGGCCGGTCTGAGCAGACTGGGTTGTTCCAAGTAGGCCGGGTCGGGCCTAGCTGGCAGGCCGGACCTGGGTTGGAGTCGTGGCGATCGGGCTAGAGTCGGGCCATGGTCGACTCCAAGGATTGACTATGAGCCATAGTAGGTATAACTACCATGTCTGTGTGGTAACTGGGGGTGGTTGACCACCACGATTGGTGGACCGACCGTGCGGTCGGTCCACAGGCACATGGACTCCCTTTATAACTTCAAACGACCATAAATTCTAAATGGAGTGTCTAATCGATAATTCGTATATGGAGTTAAGACCATGATATTGAAAAGTTCCTTCTAAGATAGGTGGTGAGTTTTTAGTTTGGACCAGTATAGGCTGAGATAATTCCCTTGGTCCTTTCCTCGAGGGTTCACTACAACATTACATCCACATCACTGGATTGTAATCCCTTCCAGAGGCCAAGTCCCAAATAGAGTATGGTATACCTCCGTAGTACTAGAGTGTGATACTCTATCACCCCTAGTGGAGTTTTTTGTAATTGACATAACCATCAAGAGTAAGGCATTGGTACTCCATCTAGTGATCCGCATTAGTAGGGTTAGTGGTATTCCCCAATGTGTCTGGGAAGGATCCTCTACATTGTAGGTTGATCCAGATTTGGTATGTGGTACTCCCCAGTGTGTCTAGGTAGGATCCCCTCTCTAAGTATCATAGTATTCCTTGACCAATACATTCTCTTTGGGTAGGTCCCAAATGAGCTAGACCTCTTTATGAGGGTCTCTTATGATATCATGGCTTAAGGAGTGAGTTCTCCCAGAATGAGCATGATTCGAGTAGAATCATATGGCTAGAAGTTGGTTGTGACCACCTGATGGAATGCCGTCTCTCTCTCTTGAGTATATCTAAATATTCTTATTATACGTGCTGAAGACATATATCTATATAGAGATGACTGTACTTTTTTGTGGTATTTATTTATGGTATTCCTTTGTGGTATTCCTTTGGGGTATTCCTTCATGGTATTCATTTGTGGCATTCCTTTGTGGTATCAATTTATGGTTTTAGGGTGTCCTATTGAGTATTGTTATACTCACACATGCACAATATTTTTCTGCACATGTTGTGTCTTGTGCCGATGATCGACCTTTTAACAGAGTCCTAGGAAAACTAGGACTAGGTGGTGCTTTATGATACCGAACAAACTGAGGTGTGTTCCTGCATATTTTTCAGATATTGTTCCCAAAAGCTATTTTCTTACAGGTTCGACTTGGGGGATATAATGGTTTTCATGCATTATTTATTGTTGAGCAAAAATCCCTCAAGGTAATATTGCATCATTTTTGGGTTGATTGTGTTTGTTGACAAAGGGGGTTTCAATGGTGAATTGTCAAGTTCTAGAGAAGTTGTTGAAAATACATGTTGATAAAGAACAATGACAAAGGAACATATGATCTAGAGGCGGTACAAAAGAACAGTACAAAGTGGCTCCATTTTCCAGTGTTTGCCAAATTTTTGGGCCTGAAAATAGAAAAATCGAGAGATGCGGTTTTGGTAAAGGGATGTGTGCACAAAATTTGTGTGGTGCGTGAAAAATATAGTGGCGTGTGAAAAATCAGTGGGTTGTGCGAAATATCAGCGCGGTGTGTGAAAAAATAAAGCATTTCACGAAATATTAACGCGGTGCACGAAAAAGAAATTGGTGCGTGAAATATTGGCGTGTTGTGTGAAATAGAGGATTGGTATTTTTCGTGAAAGAGGTGTTTTGAGGACCAAAGCTCAAAAATTGGCAAAGGAATGAGGTGCATGAAATTTTGGAGCAAGTTTGTGAAAAATGGTGTTGCGCGGAAGATGTGTTTTTCGCGCTCGAAGTGGATTACACACTCAAGGAGGGTTTTTCGCACGGGGTTGATTTTGACTATAAATATGAAGTGATCCCCCTTCATTCCATAGAGCTCCAAACATAGAGAGTATCCGAGCTCTGGCACATGAAATTGGAGTTCACAGTGGAGTTGAACGAAAACAACAAGTTTGCGTGTAAAAGCTGTTGCGCGGAAAATAATTTGTTTAGCGTAAAAGAGGTGCTGTGTGTAAAAGGGGTGTTGCGTGAAAAGTGGATTTTGTGCAAAAGCAAAAAATTACACACAAGGAAGTGCAGAGGCTGTACGTAAAATTTGGTGGTGGTGCGTAAAAGAGGATTTGTGTGAAAATTGTATTTCGCGCAAGGCAATGGAATTACGCACAAGGTTCCGTAAGGGCTTCACGTAAAAATTGGGGTTACCCGGTACATCCGGTCCAAAGTGAGATTCATCTGCGAGTGAAAGTTGAATGTCAACAGAGCATCTATCAATAGTTAAAGATGCAGCTTTCATTAGTGATAATGAAGAGACCTACAGGTCTATAAAATATGAGTGGATCTTCTGAAGAAGTAGTGAGGACACTTCAGTTGAAAGTGCAGTGAGCTTTCATATTGTGAGTGGTTGTAAACTAGGAGGGACAGTGAGTCCGCTTCAAACTTGTAAACAACATTGTGGTTATAGTGGAATTGGTACATCGGCACACTGCCAGTTTATACTCCTTGGACGTAGCCCAGTGAGGGTGAAACAAGTAAAAATCGCTGTGTCATGTGCATGCTTTAAGGTTTGTTCATACTCTGCATTGGGAAGGAGAGAGAAGATGGTTTTGTGTAAAAACAAAACAAGATCATATGGGGAAGTCTTTTTAATCTGTCATACCCTGATTCACCCCCTCTCAGGGTACCTAGCCTAGTGGACCTAACATTTACTTAGTGTTTTTACATTTTAGATTTTGTGTCTTTGATATATGTGCGTGCGTACAAGTACTTTAGGCTAATGCCTCACATTTGTTGGATATACCTACTCAGTGCTAGTCACTAGCCCTTGGCCTATTGGAGGAAAGCTTGGGGTAGTCATGTTATGGGCCCCTCTAGGACGGGTCATGACAGAGTTGTATCAGAGGGAATCCATTATTCTTTAGGATTGGGAGTCTGTGAGATTGGTTTTGGGAAATAGTGTCAAGTATTTCAAGTTCAGCTTTTAGGCTAGGGAATATAGTGTTAGTGAGGAGGCCATTGTATACATTCAAAAAGGATATGAGCACCTTCTTTTCAACTCGGTACATGAAAACACTAGTTATAGGAAAAAACAACGATACATGCATCATATAGGAATGGTTGTGTTTCCATGTCCTTATTGAGTCAGCTCTCCAGATATACTCTATAAACTATGGTACATCTTGTTTTATTATAGGATTCTTCCACATAGACATCCAAATAGAATTCCACCATGTGATCACATGGATGATGTTCTTAGTGATGAGGCATCGGTACAAGGGCCTATACCAGAGATATCACCTCCAGGTGGTTTACCAGATATACCACCACCCATAGAGAAGCAACTACTACCAACCCTTCCAGCTAAGGATGCACACAAGCTGAGTGCATTTCATGAGTTTTATAGGAAGTGACCTCCTAGGTTTCAGGGTGATCTAGACTCCCAGTTGGCCAAGGATTGGCTAGAGGTAGTCACCCATGTTTTCCACCTTGTGAGGACGCTTGTTGACCATATGACAGTCCTTACTGCAAGTCTTCCTCAGGGGTCTGTGGGGTGATGGCAGAGATTTTTGACTCATTCACACGATGATACAAATATCTCTTGGATATACATCGAGCATCTCTTTAGAGAGGAGTTCTATCCGAACACATTATAATTAGTGAACATATAAGAGCTTCTATATCTATAGTAGGATAGTATTACCTTGATAGAGTATTCAAAAAAGTTTACTGACCTTTCATATTACTCCATGAATATGGTGAGGGAAAAAATATTTAGGGATTAGACCTTCGAGTAGGGATTATGCCAGGACATCGGTACATCAGTGGTATCCCTTAGAATTCATACCTTTTTTGGGGTACTTGAGTGACCCTTTCTAGTGGAGATATTTCTAGTAGACAAGACACTAGTAGTGGGAGCTAGTAGTGGGCACCAGGTAGCTAAGACATCAACATTAGGTATCCGATGGCGGTCACAGGGATCCAAGTAGGTCAGGAACTTTAGGAGGTGATCCCAGGACTCTGGGTCAATATTGTAGGGCTCCCAGGGTGGCTTGAATTATCCAAGTGACAGACAATGTTATGCATGTGGTGGTCAGGGACATCTGGAATGAGATTACCTGATCCATCGTATAGCTGATCGAGAGATAGTCAAGGGACCATTTAAGTAGAGACAAAGATAGGATTAGGGTGGTACGTAGGGTGTTAGAGGAGGAAGAGGAGTAGGCATGACAGCAGGAGGTGTTCAGAGGTTTGACCTATTACTACCACCACCCAAGGTGGTCCACACCAGGCTCAGGGAGCTGGTGGACCGGGAGGAGGCTAGTTACAGGGAATGTAGGCTTATGACCCCAAGGCTTCATGGATTATTTGAGGTACGATATATGTCTTTTCCACATTATCTACAGTTTTGATAGGCACATGTTCTAGTCATTCCTTTATTTCCATGAATCTTGTTTGAGACTTGGATATTCTGGTTGAATCGTTGACTCAAACCTTGTGATTGGAGACTCTTATGGGAGAAGATTTGATGATCAAACATTGGTGCCGATAGCATGACCTGACTCTTGGAGGTGAGAGTTTCAATTGGGATCTCTTGGTAGCAGTGCAGAGGCCTTATGATGTCATTCTTTGTATGGACTGGTTATCATAGTTCATGCTCAGATTGACTATTTTAGGCATAGAGTGCGATATGTTTGTAGTGATGGGACCAAGTTTTCATTTGTTGGTGAAAAGGAAACACACACATCACATGAAAAACTCAAATATAGGAGGGTGCATAAAATCACTCATTAGTTGGCTAGCTTTCCCCCAGTGTAGTAGATGATATGAGTCCTTAGTTTCTTGTAGTGGTGGTGGAGTATGAGGACATATTTCCTAAGGATGTTCTAGGTTTACCTCCCCATAGGGAGATATACTTATGAATTTATATATACCCTTGGGTGACACCAATATCTACACCTATATATCGGATGGATCCTATAGAGCTTCATGAGATGAGGGTATAGTTGGAGGAATTGTAGAGGAAGGGATTTGTGATACCCAGTGTTTCACACTGGTCAGCCCTAATTTTGTTTTCCAAGAAGGTAGATGGGAGATTTAGGTTATGTGTGGATTTCCAAAACTTAAACTAGGTATTCATGAATAATAAGTATCTACTACCGAGGATCGATGAAATCTTTGATCAGTTTTAAGGGGCACTATGGTTCTCGAAGATTGAACTCAGATTTAGATATCATGAGGTACAAGTACAAGATGATGATATACTGACGATGACCTTAAGATGTCATTATGACCACTATGATTACTTTGTGATTCTGTTTGTCATGAATAATTCCCCAACAGTATTCATGGGACTCATGAACTAGATCTTTCAGACTTACTTAGACTAGTTCATAGTGGTCTTCATTAATGACATCTTAGTGTACTTGATGTCTGAGGAGGAGCACATAAGACACTTGAGGATGGTCTTGAACACACTTTGAGAGAACCAAATTTATAGGAATCTCTCAAAGTGTCAGTTTTGGATTCAAGATCTCAATTTTCTAGGACACATCATTTTATATGTTGGAATTGCAGTGGATCCAACGAAGATTGAAGCGATGAATTCTTGGGAGCCACCCAATAGTGTTACTAAGAGGTACATTTTACATTTTTTGGAAAGGTAATACTAGAGGTTTTTACCCAAATTATCTAGGGTGGAAGCATCCTTAAAATCTTTTACATGAAAGGGGAAACCTTTCATGTGGATGAAAAAGGTCCAAGAGAGTTTTTAGTAGTTATGGAAGAGATTGATGAGGGCTCCCATCTTGAGATTTCTAGAGGAGGGTGAAGAGTATGTAGTGTTATACGATGCATTAGGAACTAGGCTTGGTTGTGTCCTAATGTAGAGGAAATTGGTGATTTCCTATTGTTCACATCATTTGAGACCAAACGAGTATAACTACATGACCTATGATCTTGAGTTAGCAGTAGTAGTCTTCGCATTGAAGATGCGGCGACACTAATTTATGGGAGAGAGGTTTATCATCTACTATGATCACAATATTCTCAAATATATATTATCTCATAAGGATTTGATCTTGATATAGAGGTGATGTATAGAGTTCCTCTAGGACTATGACTTTGAGATTTTTTATACTCCTGGTAAGGGGAACGTGGTGGCATATGCTCTCAGTAGGAGATCCAGTTCATAATTACTGAATGAGGTGTCAGAGTAGTTAGCCTCTTTGCAATTATACTTTATGGAAGGAGATGGAGTATCTTACCTCTAGTTGATGGTTGTCACCCCTCTACTCTTATAGTAAGTTAGGGAGGCACAACTTGGGGATACCGACTGTGAAACCTTATATGCTCAAATTTCCATAGGGTATGCTCCTGATGGATATTCAAAATGTGGGGAGAACATAATTCTTTATAGAGGATGTAAAATAGTACCAGTGGTGTTGTGGGAGGTGGTTCTAAGGGAGTTTCATACATCCCATTTTTTAGTACATCCAGGTGTGTCAAATATGTACTAAGACCTTCGGTGTCAGTTTTGGTGGCTAGGAATGAAGAAGTGAGTTGCAGAGTTTGTCTATCAATTCCTTACTTTTCAGAAAGTGAAGGCTGAGTACTAGGTTCCAGCGGGTTTGGATCAACCCCAAGAGGCGTTATAATGGATGTGATATGGGATATAGATGAAATTCATGATGGTTTTACCACATAAGTCTATGGGACAAGATTCCATATGCGTGGTCATTGAATGACTCTCCAAGTTAGCCCACTTTCTAGCTATCCAAGAGCAGAGTTCAGTAGATAGATTGGGATGAATCTACAAGCAAGATATAGTTAGACTCTTTTGAGTTCCATAAAAAATAGTTTTAGATAGTGATGCCCGCTTTACATCCCAAATTTGTAAGGGATTGTAGGAGGCATTTGGGAGCCAGTTACGCTTGATCACAATATTCCTTCCACAGACAGACAACCAGACTGAGCAGGCTATTCAAGTTCAAGAGGAAATATTGTGGGATTTCATGTTATACTTTGGTCATAGTTGGGAGTATCACTTACCACTAGTGTATTTTACATAAAACAATAGCTATTATTCCACCATTGATATGTCACTATTCGAGGCCTTGTATGGGAGACCCTGCAGGTCACCCCTTTGCTGGACTGACCCAGGAGAGTCAGCACTCAATGGCCTAGAATTGGTGAAAACTACTAAAAATAAGGTATAGATCATCCAGAAGTGAATGAAGACTGCATAGAGCTATCATAAGACTTATGATCACAAGAAATAGAGGCCATTGGAGTTTGAGGAAGGCGACCATGTGTTCCTTCAGGTTTCACCTTGATGAGGATTACATAGATTTTTACGGGGTGATAAACTATTTTTGAGGTTCATAATCCCTTTAAAGATACTATGTAGAGTTTTTGAGGTGGCGTACTACTTGAATATAACTCCAAAGTTAGATTGGGTACACGATATCTACCACATGTCGTAGCTGAGTAGGTACATGCATGACCCATCACACATCATCGATTAGGAAGAGCTGGACATAGAGGATGAAGAGACTTTTGCTAAATAACAAGTGGAGATTGAGGATCGGTAGGAGATGATCCTTCATGGGTAAGTGATTCCTTTAGTTCATGTTTAGTGGTAGAACATGAATCTCCAGGAAAGAACATGGGAGTGGGAGGCTCAGATTCTCTCTTAGTAGCCTCATCTGTTTGAGTAGCCCTGGTTTTAGATTTTGAGGATGTAAATCCCCAAGGTGGGGAGAATGTAACGTCTCAGATTTTCCATGCATTATTTTTATATATTATATGGATTTATTTCAAGACCAATCATTGAGATGATGTGCGATTCTGAGGCTCAGTGTTCCCATAATTTTTTTTTGAAAAATAATAAACTTTTTAATTGGACGCATGCACGATTTTCATGAAAAAGTGGAATAACTCTTAAAAATGTGCCCAAATCAAAAATATGAGGGCACCATTGAGCTTAGAATGGAATATTTAACCTAGTAATGACTTAAATTTAGTCGAAATGGTTCATCTGTAGAAAACTTCATGAAGGATGTAACTGTAAATAAAATAATTTTAAAAAGAAATTTATTTGACGCAACGACTTTCTTTTTATTAACTCTTTGTAAAAAATTATGGTTTAGAATCATAACCCTAGAGTTTCTTTAGAGTCATGGAGAAAGAACCTCTAGAGAATCCATTGGAGGATGATGAAAGATCAATCGAACGATGCACCTCGGATTCGATGAACCTTTCCAACGACGATAATGATGCTTTATTATTCATTAGTGATCCAATCAAATTGAGGTAGGGCATGTTTTTTTGAGTTTTTTCTCCATTCCTTAATTCTACAATGAACTCAGACCAATCATCAAATAGAATTTCCCATGGATTGATCATTGTTTCATGATGGGATTTTATCTGTGAGATTATCGGGAGATTGATCTTTTTCCCTCTTTGTTCATCATTCTAACGGAAATGGATTGAGGACAACATGAACAATGGTCAAGGTTAGTTCATTAGGGTTTATCTTTGTGATTTTCTTACTCAGTTATTTGAATTATTTTCTCTTATATACCCATGGTCATGGATTTTCCTTTTCAGGTGGCTTCGAACGTGATCATACCCCCATATTGGAGAATAATCGACAACAAGGGACAAATTAGTGTAGATCAGAACCTGAGGAGCTCAGATCTATGACTGTTTCAAGTTTCGGACATCGGAGGAGGTGTGGTGGTCTGTATAGGGGACCAAAAAAATGACCAGTGGAGCCGTATGGGATGCGGTAATGCTGAGTGAATGGGATGGGCCAAGTGGGATAGGATAGGTGGGCTAGGCCGAGCAAGTTGAGCCTAGAGTGTTAGGTTGGGCCAAGCGGGCTAGGTCGGGCCAAGAAGGTGGGTCAGACTCAGGGCGACCGGGACGAATCCATGCCACATTCAACTATGACAGTTGACCATGATATATGAAATCTATAGATTCTATAGCTGTATCGTAGATAGGGGTGGTTGACCGCCACGGTCGGTGGAATGATGGTACGGTCAGTCCACATGACCAATGACCCCTTTTAAAAATTAAAATGACCATAACTTTTAAATGGAGCATCCAATCAACAAGAAGTTTACAGTGTTGATTCCCTAACATTGAGAAGGTCATTTTGAGAGAAGTGGTGAGTTTTTAGTTTATAGTAGTATAGGTTGAGAGAATTCTCTTGGTCCTTTCCTTGAGGATTCGGTACAACATTACTTTCACATCATTGGATTGTAATCCCCTCTAGAGAATGAGTCCTAGATAGAGTATGGTATCCCTTCATAGGATTGGCGTGAAATACTCTATCACCCTTAGTGGATTTTTGTGGAATAGACGTAACCACTGAGAGCAGGGTGTTGGTCCTTTATCTAGGAGGCCTCATCAGTAGGGCTAGTGGTATTCCCTAGTTTGTCTAGGAAGGATCCCCTCTCTATGTATCACAATCTTCCTTGACCAATAAATTATCTTTGGGAAGGACCCAAATGAGATAGAACTCTTCATGAGTGTCTCCAATGATATCATTCCTTGAGGAGTAAGTTATCCGATAACGATCATGCTTTGAGTATAATCCTATGTTTGGAAGTTGGTTGTGACCACCTGATGGTGTGGTATCTCTCTCTCTTGAGTATATCAAGATATTCTTGTTATATGTGATATAGACATATACCTATATAGAGATGAATGCACTTTCCTTTGTTGTATTCCTTTTTTGTATCACTTTGTGTTTTCGTGGTGTCCTACTAAGTATTGTTATACTCACCCCTGCACGAGATTTGCTTGTATGTGTCATGTATTGTGCAGAGGATCGACCTTTTGACAGAGTCCTAGGTAGACCAGGACAGTTAGTGCATTGTGAGACTGAACAAACCAAGGTATGTTCCTACATATTTTCAGATAGTATTCCCAGTACCTCTTTTATTATAGGTTGGAATTGTGGGATATAGTGGTTTGGATGCATTATTTTCTTAGTGTTTTAACATTTCACTATTTTTGGATTGGATATGTGTGCATACATTTATATACTTTGGGATAATGCCTCCCATTTCTGGGATATTCCTACTCAGTTCTTGTCACCATCCCCTGGGCAATTGGAGGTGGGCTTGGGGTAGTCATGACATGTGCCCCTCTGATATGGGTCATGTACTAAACCCTCAAGGAAGGGACCAAAGGAACACTCTCAATCTATACTAGTCCAAACTAAAAACTCACCATTTTTCTCAAAATTACATTCTCAACATCAGGGTATCAACTCTACAGATGAATTGTTGATTGGATGCTTCATTTAGAAGTTGTGTCAGTTTGAAGTTTTAAAGGGGTCATTGGTATTCCCTAGTGTGTCTGGGCAGGATCCTCTACATTATGGGTTGATCTAGATTAGGTAAATGGTATTACCTAGTGTTTTTGGGAAGGATCCCATCTCTGTGTATCATAGTCTTCCTTGACCAATACATTCTCTTCGGGAATGGCCTAAATGAGCTATACCTATTTGTGAGTGTCTCTGATGATATCATGACTCAAGGAGTGAGTTATCTTGGAACAAGCATGCTTCGAGCAGAATAATGTGGTTGGAAGTTGGTTGTGACCACCTAATGGTGTGGTCTCTCTCTCTCTTGAGTATATCTAGATATTCTTGTTATGTGTGCTGTAGACATATAACTGTGTAGAGATAACAATACTTTACTTTTTGGTATTCCTTTGTGGTATTAGTTTGTGGTTTTGAGGTGTCCTACTGAGTATTGTTATACTCAACCCTACCCAGGCTTTTCCCACATGTGTCATTTCTTGCGTAGATGATCAACCTTTCGACAGAGTCCTAGGAAGACTAAGATCAGGTGGTGCTTTGTGTGACCGGACAAACTGAGGTGTGTTCCTGTGGCTTTTCAGACAACATTCCCAATACCTCTATTCTTACATGTTGGACTTGTGGGATATATTGGTTTTCATGCATTTTTTACTTAGTGATTTTATATTTCAGCCTTTGTGGCTTGGATATGTGTTCATGTGTATAGGTACTTCAGGCTAATCCCACCCATTTGTGGGATATGCCTTCTCGGTGCTAGTCACCAGCCCCTAGCCTATTGGAGGCGGGCTTGAGATATTCTTGACATGGGCCCCTATAGGATGGGTCAAGACATAAATATATGTCTTATAGCAATATTAAATAATTTTAGGGACACATATGATATAGGATATTAGGGGAGAAGACTCATAGGACTTTGAGGCACCTTCTCATGGGGTACACCCTTGGTAATTTCCAGTGTAGGAGATTACAAAAACGAGACTCGCTTGTAGGAAATCCAAATTTACATGTGTCATTGAATATTACAATCTTCATATGTGTGTATTGATCCTTAGACTTTAATATTATTATTAATGGATATTATTAGTCATTTAATTTTATTTATTGATGAAAAACATAATGATATATGTTTTTAGTGAAGTTGGATACATTGGGTTCGTCATGAGTAATATTTAATTAATGAATAATGATAGAAAGTATTTTACCCTTGTACTCTTTAATGGAAGTTTATATCTCATGACATTTGATGGAAATTATACAACCTAAATAAATCCATGTCCATGGTGTTTTGTAAGCAAGTTAAATTTCTAGAAATTCAAAGAAATAAACATTGAACACATAGGTTGATGACACCAGCATGAAACATTCTTGATTATAGATATCATGATAAAGGGATTATATTACAATATAATCATTTGTATGAGGTTTTATATTATTTTGAAATTAACTTCGTTCTTTATGGATTCCTTGACGTGTTTTTAGATGCTAACATTGGACTTTGGACTTCTTCATCTAATCCCACTAAGAAAGAGGCATAGAGGGTCACACACTAAGTGTATCCAGAACCTTAGTTAAATAATAATAATATTTATTATTTTACAAGTTTAATAAATATCATTCTCACATGTTGTTTAATAATTATCTATGTTTTCATGATTTCATATATTCCATAACTAGTTATTCAAGAGAATATTTTATGAGTAGAATATTTAATAATTTTTTATTTTCTATTTAGTGAAATATTTATTTAATTATTAGAAAATAATGTAGTGATATTTATTTATTAAATAAATAGTCATTATTAAAATCATGATAAATATTATATAGGAATGAAGGACTGGTATTAAAGGTCTAGTGAGAAATAATATATATTAAATATTATTTAAATAAATAATATTTAATTGCTTAATGAGTTTTGAAAATGTCAAGAAATAATAATAACAATAACAATAATAATATTATTGACATGGGGTTCTATAAGGGATTAATAAAATAATAAGGGAATATTTGAAATTATCATTTTATAACCCTAGTATTATTTAAACCCAATTATATTATTTATTAAGGGTTACAATTTGTTTGATTGTGCAGAAAAAAATCTGAAGAAAATATATCAAGGACCTAGAGGGATCCATTATCCAAGAAAGATCTCAATAATAGAGAGCGATGCTCATCCACCTTCAACTCTCGAGTCTAGAGTGATTCAAGAGAATCCTTCTTGAAGCAATTCATAGGGCAACCTGAGGTGAAAACAGAAAGCATTATGATCCACTGCGCTAGCACCCAAAGATTCCTATGACAATGTTCATAGGTTTGTGGAGCATGTGTGGGTCACCAATGGAGGTAATCTACACTTTATTCCTGCAACACAATGATGGTGTGACGTAGTAAAATTTCTATATTCATCAATGAAGAAAGAATACATCACAAGGTAATTCTTAATTGTTTAAAATAATTATAAATAATATGTGATGATCCTATGTTTTGGTTCTAATGTTTAATCATAATTTTATATTTGATTCAATTCCACAGGTTACAATGTTTACATCATATATTAATCATCAATTATGTCAAAAATCTAAGTTGGGCATACCCTATCTGATGCTTCTATTGTCCATGAAACCTTCCCCACTAACACAGTAATACACATCCCAAAAATAATTATATCTCCAATGAATGATTTCCCAAATTAATATAATATATCAAATACCATCAAATCCTAATATCCAATAAAAAATATAACTATAAGGAACTATTATACATTCTAAAAATTGAAGTTTAATCTGATAAAAAATATAAAAAATAAATATAACTCATTGGTGCATACTGTCACAACATGAAAAATTTAAAAAAATTTAAACCTACTATTACTATAGAAGTATTAATATGGTCAATCCTAAATAGAGATTTTTTGTAGAAAAAAGGAATATCTTCTTGAAATAATGTTTTGGAAAGTGAATTTTCAATTTTATTTATAGCTAAAATTCTATAAATCAATAAAACTAAATAAAACTAAAACTATTTTAACTAATAAAGATGAAGATGACAATGTCACAATTGTGACTCCCATTCAAGTGCATACGATTTCAATTATTTTATTCCCACATTTGAATATCTATTTATCAAATTATCACTTATTCTCAATTTAAATAAAAAACTATTAAGTGTCATTTTTTAATGTTAGATAATACTCTAATTTTTCTCACAAATCATCTGATATATCATTCTTTGATATGATTAATAATATTTTTGACATTTTAGAATCAAATCAATTGGTGAAATACCAAGGATCATTTCTCACAAAGACAAGATATCGATATATGCACTTTTATCTTACAAATGATTACTTTTTATATATTACACATGCAATTGTTCAAATAAAATAACATTGAATATCTAATGTGTATCATGTATTTATTACTTATTAGGTATCACATGTGTAAGAACCCGGTTTTTGCTGTGAAAGACTTTGGAATATTCTTGATAATATTCCAGGGCAGCGCCTTTAGACGGCGTGGGATTCCGAGCCCCGGAGTGGCCGGAATTAAATTTTCAGTGCGTTCACACCGGAAATGCTGAATAAATGGGATAACTCCTAAAAGGAGTTCATGATCAGAGATCCAAGTGTACGGATGGGTTCGGAATGGGGTGTTTACCCTAGGAACGACATAAAACTTGTCGGCGCAGGGCGTTTGGACCCCTCACCCGCTTCTGGAACGTTAAACGGATTAATTAATTAATTAATTAATTCATTTAATGTTGAGACGCAGGTATCACTTAGAAGCTGGCTCGGATTGGAAAACTGAGAGCACTGTTGAGTTCAGAGCGTACCGTTTACCCTAGGAGGGGTGTAAGTTTTGCGGGCGTGGCCCGTTTGTGAAAAATGGCCCCAAGGGCGTTTTCGTAATTTGGCGGCCTCGGGCGCTAAGTTTAATAACTTTTGAACGGGGTCTAGGAATAAAATTCTGAGACCGCCGTTGCGCTCAGAGCGTGGTTCTCAGCCTAGGGGATACTAAATCCCGACCCTGTTGGGAGTTCGGGTTCGGGGCTGTCGGGCGGGGGTTTAAGTGTTGTGTTTTTAAACACTTCTCCCCCCCTCTTGGTTGTTCTCCCTAGCGTGGAAGCCCCTCCTCTACCTCCAGCAAGGCAGCTCCGGCGAGGCAGCTCTGGCAAGGCGGTGGATCGTGCGGCGAAGCTCCGGGCATCGCCCAAGAGGTAGGAGGTTGCGTTGCGTTTTCATTTCCGAACCGCCCTTTGAATTAAAATTTATGCGTCGATTTGATGTTTGATCTTCGAACAACGCCCGTATATGAGTAGTACATTTTCTCTTCTTCCCATCGCTTCTTTTGGATCAAAAATCCGAGTTCGGACATAGTCGCAAACTCCCGCCGAAGTTCGCGGGTTTTGGGATTTTGCGGCGGCAGCGTGGTGGTCCGGGGAGCTCCGGGGCGGCGCGGCGTCGGTTCCAGGCGGTGGCACGGCGAGAGGGCGGCAACACGGCGAGCAGGTGGTGACGCGGTGATTCGGTCGGGCGAGCGGCCAGCGGAGGCGGCCGGCTTCAGGGCGATGGCGAGGTGGGTCTCGGGCGGCACCGGCGTAGCGCGAGGAGGCTGGGCTGCGGGGTGCGCGACCCCACGTGCGGCGACCGCGACCCGCGTAACGCGGGTCGCTGCGAGGAGAGGAGACCGGCCGTCAAGGCCGGTCGGTGTCGGTGGAGACAGGCCGTGGCGGACTGAACCGGACCCGCGGCCAGGCCGGACCGGGCCGGTCCGGCCCAAGGGAATTTTTTCCCTTTTGGAATTTCTGACGCCCGTAGCTTTCGCTACGGTCATCCATTTTGTGCGCCGTCAGCGGCAGCGCAGACCTTGCGTCGAGGGGAATGTTTTCAGATGGTTTTGGGAATTTTTAATTCCTGAAACGAGGGGCCGCGGAGGCGCGACATGTCTTTACGTGGACGAGCATTTTTCACAAGATTCTTGTATTGGACGGCGCGGATGCTTCCAGCGTCCGATTTAAGCGCCGTCAATGGCATTGGAACCCTGGTGTCGAGGCGGAGGTTTCCAGGGTGGTTCCGGGAATTGAAGCCAGAGTTGAGGCGTGGGCCTCATGGCCCGTCTTTTGAGCTGCGTACAGCTTTTAGCGACGTTTTCCTCGGACGTCCGTTCGGGGCGTGCGATCAGTCGATGTTGGGTGTTTTTCCGAGGGCATCGCGTTGGCGCAGTCCGGCCGCTGTAATTCCACACGATGGTGCAGGCCTCACGAGGGCCGTTTCGGGAGTTGACGGTGATTTCCAGCTTTATCACCGGGCGACCATTTTGGACAAGTGAGTAGCCCATTTCGTGTACTTTTTCGAGAGGATCACAACGGTGCAATCCGTTCGTTGTGTTTCAGGACCGGGATGTGGGTCCCACGTGGCACCGCTCGTGAGCGGTGCGCCGGGATGTACCTTTTTCTCCGGATATCCGTTGCACTCAAGTGAGTAGTGCTTTTGACATGTTTTCCTGAGGGGATCGCAATGGTGCGATGCGCCTGAATGTTTTTGGGGACAAGGATCGGGATCACGGGATGTCGTTCGGGCGTGAGGCGGTGTTGGTGACTTTTCCGTCGGATATCCGTTCGAGGCGAGTAATTATTCGATCTCGCGTGTTTTTCCGCGAGGATTACAACGGTGCGATCCGTTTGGTTGTGCGGAGCCTCTTGCACGATCTTGTTAAAAGTGGAAGCATGGAAGGTGCTCCAGTGGTGGTTCGCCCTACCTTGTTTGTAGCGAACCCTTGGCGTGTGATCGCGCAGTCTCGGGAGAGTGATATAAATGGATCATAAGATGTGGTTGGATGTGCCTCAGCCAAGGAGGTGGAAGGTTGGAGTTGTTATGTCACGCCTTCGCGTTGACGTTGGGTGCCGTGTGGACGATATCCTTTGTGCTGGGATGCCGTATACTCTGGGAGTATACGGGAGCGCTTGGAGGCACGTGGTTGTTCATACCTAAGAACGTTTGGGCACTTGGTTGGGGTTGCAATGGGGCCACACGTTGTGTGGGCCCCACGTGCGCGCCGGGTTCTGCTTTGCGTAATTAGACCTCTCGCGGCGTAGAGGGTCCCTTGGTGCTCATTTGTTTGGCTAGCAGGGTGGAGTTTATTTCCCCTGGCTTTGTGCTCGTTTGTTTGACCAGCAGGGTTGAGTGGTCTCCCCCTGGTTTCTCTCTCGATGGATTGACCGGTAGCGGTGCTAGTGACCCCCAATGCTGGAGCAGACGCTGCACCTCTTTTGGGGGAGATGTTCTAGAGTTGGGTGGTTGCGCGACACCCACTCCGTGTTCAGTCGGCCAGTGTTGTACCCTCCTGTAGAGATGGCAGAGAGGTTCTGAGTTTTACCCTCCAGCGGGGCTGGGCAGTGGGTTACTCATCGGCTTCTAGGGTTTAACCTCCAGTAGAGACTGGGCAGTGGGTCACCTGACGCTATTAGGGTCTACCCTCCAGCAGAGACTAGGCAGTGGGTCACCCGACACTATTAGGGTATACCCTCCAGCAGAGACTGGGCAGTGGGTCACCCGGCGACCTCTTAGGGTCTACCCTCCAGCAGGGCTGGGCAGTGGGTCACCCATCGTCTAGTTCCAGGTCTACCCTCCAGCAAGGCTGGGCAGTGGGTCGCCTGTCGACTTATTCCAGGTTTACCCTCCAGCGGGGCTGGGCAGTGGGTTTGTTGATGACGTATTATGGTTTACCCTCCAGCAGGGCTGGGCAGTGGGTCACCTAGTATCTTATTTTGGTTTACCCTCCAGCGGGGCTGGGCAGTGGGTCGCCTGATGATGTATTAGGGTTTACCCTCCAGCAGGGCTGGGCAGTGGGTCACCCAATATCTGGTTATGAATTACCCTCCAGCGGGGCTGGGCAGTGGGACACCTGTTAGCATTCTAGACCCAGTCCTCTCGACTAGGCTAGTCTGTGTCTTTCCTGTGTGACCACCGGAGCGGGACCCTTGATTGTACGGGTCGGTGATGGAACGACTTTGGCTTGAGGAGACCTCTTGACTACGGGGCAGTGACGAGTTGTGGTTTGACTTTCCCTAGAACTCTCAAGTACGAGGGGCACTTTCCCCACTGAGATGCGTTCTTGTGACGCGATCTAAAACCGTGCGGGCGAGTCAGTGCCGCCCAAAGCGGATAGTGTCGAGGTGTGGTGATTGAGCCCCTTGGCTTGCGGTTCGGGGAAGATGTGAGGGATGCTGGGCATCGATGTTGTTTCTTCCAGGACTGTGGGCTACTCTTACTTGGGGTGAGCTACAGGATGGAGATCCCCTTACGACCTTGTTCGGGTTTCTGGTTGAGCATACAAACATGTATATACCTTGTTTCCGGTACCCACTCCTTGGGTTTGGCTACTCTCCTTTCAGGAGAGGTGAAGACACGCGGGGTATGCCACGTGCTTTCCGTGTCTAGCTTCTCGTGGTTGGATGAGTCTACTCTCCTAATATAGGTAGCGAAGACTCGACGAGAAGATCATCTTCTCACCGTTTCTAGCTCCTTGTGCCTGGAAGAGTCTACTTCCTTTCTCTTGTTGGGTTGAGCTGGACTCTTTACTGCACTCTCTGTTATACCCCTTTACTTTCCTGTTCTCTCTACTGCTCACCCTTCGGTACCTCCTTTTGTTGCTCCCTCGAGCCTTAGGGGTATCCTACTGAGTTTTTTTTATACTCACCCCTGCTTGGGCTTTGCCCGCACTTGGTGTGCCCTTGTAGATGACAGACAGGTGGAGCGTGACTTCAGTGGAAAGTAGGAGCTTGGGAGCTTGGACCGCGTGCGGTGGTCGTGGCCGGGTTCCAGGCGGGAGACCTGTCAGCTGTTTCTTTTTGTTTACCTGTTGCCGGGTTGTGGCACTTTTTGGTTGGGCGCGTGTTTTGCCCCTTTTCTCTTCAGCTTGTACTTTATACTGTTTAGAGGTTGATGCACATCTATGGTTTATATATATAGCAGTTGTTCTTTTTACTCTGCTTGTTCTTTCTTTTACTCTGCACTATTGCATTGAGTGTGCTGTGTGCGGGTGTGTACAGGTGCTTATGCAAAGGCCTCTCCGAGTTGTTGTGCCTTCGGTGCTGGTCGCCAGCCCCTGGCCTATGGAGGCGGGCTTGGGGTAGTTGCGGCTCGAGCCCGGGTAGGGTCAGGTCGTGACAAAGTTGTATCAAAGGTGGTTCGTTCCTTGGGACGCTATTCGGACGTCCCTAAAATAAAAGGAATTGGTTGGGATTTAGGGCAACAGTGTTAACGTGTCTCGAGAGCGGCTCTCAGTCCAGGGAGTCCAGTGATGGTGCGGCGGCCGACGTATCCATTCACCAAGACCTTGATAACCTTCTTGTCGACTCGGCATGCTGAGACACTTGTTGCAGGGAAATTTGTTTGTGCATCACATAGGATTGAGTCTTTGACTGTCCTTCTTGAGTCAGCTCCCCATAGTTGCTATTGGTATATACATATATGCTCATTTGACCGCGAAACTCCTTGATAATATTCAGGATGTCTCCGTGAAGACAGCCAGCCAGGATACCAGCTTTGGGTGCGTGACGACGACCCTGGGAGCTACGAGGCCACAGTCCAGGACCCATCATGCAAGCCCTTTTATCCGGGTGGGCCGGTAGCATCACCCCCACTTGTTAAGCAACAGGAAGTTTCAGCAGAGCAGGCTGAGCTTGAGCGCAGGTTGAGCGCGCTCTATGAGTTCCAGCGACAGAGACCGCTGAGGTTCAGTGGTGAGCCAGACCCTCAGGCAGCAGAGGTTTGGCTCGAGGTAGTGGTTTGCCTTTTCAGGCTTGTGCAGACGCCGATAGTTCAGTGAGTGGCTTTGGCAACCACCCTTTTTCGTGGAGCAGCTTGGCGTTGGTGGAGTCTGGTGACTCAGATTCTTGACGAGTCGTTGCTTTCATGGGAGGACTTTCAGTTGTTGTTTAGTGAGGAGTTTTTCCCCTCCTACTTGCGCTCCGTTCGGATTCAGGAGCTCCTTCAGTTTCAGTAGGGAGGGATGACGGTGGCCGAGTACGCGGCTAGCTTTGCAGACCGTGCACGCTTTTACCCGGACTTGGTCCGTGACGACAACCTCCGAGCGCGAAAGTTTGAGCAGGGTCTCCACCGAGAGATTCGTGTTGTCATAGTACCCTTGGGCATTTCCACATATGCCGGGGTGCTAGAGAAGGCACTGGTGAAAGAGGGCTTCCTGTCATTTTTTGGTAGTGGCAGTGGGCGCGACGGAGCCGAGACGTCTGCCGCAGCTAGTGGGCATCGGCAAACAGGACCTCGACGCAGGTGGATTTCTAACAACCAAACTCATGGGCATGGTCGTACACCACAGTGGAACCGGAGGGCACTAGTGCAGCCCAGAGAGGGTCGGTGCTATTCTTGTGACGGGCGAGGTCACTTGGCATGAGACTGCCCGACCTGAGTTGCTGAGAGCTTCGGGCAGGCAGCAGGCGCACCCCCACGACAGAGGTAGCGCCGTGATCGGAGTAGTGCCCAGAGAGGTGGTGCTGGAAGAGGAGCGGGAGGAGCTGGTGGTGAGGACGACTTTACGAGGTCTTCCCACCACCACTAGTTGGTCCACGTCAGGCTCCGAGAGATGACATTTGGGACCGAGGACAGCTGTGAGCTTGGATGTCTATGATTTTGCAGAGCATGGGATGATGAGAGGTACCCCTTGAGACTCTTCTACTTCTTGCAGTAGAATTGTTAGACTCTGTGTGTGAACTCCTTTCCTCCCTGCTCCATGTTTGAGGTGTTACCAGGGTGACGCAGGGCGTCGGGTGTAACCCTGTGTTGGTAAGGAAAAAGGCGTGAGACCTTTTCCTTTAGTCGATGGTGTTGGCTCCTTCGCCTGTTGAGCATGTAAGAGAGCATCGACTGTGGAATCTTGCATGACCAGATATCCTTGGGTGTTTCACCATATTGATATTCTGAAGAAGGGAATCACCGGGCCTTGTTTCAGGTGCGGGTGGTGATTCCAGTCACGGCGTGCGACGTAGAGGTTTGACCGGGGAGGTGAGCTACCCCCGAGGGCCTTCGGGCCGTGTGAGACCGTATAAAGGGATGGAGAGGTACCCTACCTCCTTGTCCTAACCCCAAAGTATGGAGTGGGTGCACGACGTCGACATAGGCCAACCTCGTGTGAACGGATCAACTCTTTGGTCTGTGTGTGGTGACACAAAGTTGTGCGTGGGTTCTTCTGGGTATGGGAAAGCCAGGTGTGGGCTTAGTACCTTGTGTTCTTCCCTAGTTTTGCTTTTTGAGGATGAAAATATTGAAGGAGGTAATGATGTAGGAACCCAGTTTTTTCGGTGAAAGACTTTGGAATATTCTTGATAATATTCCAGGGCAGCGCCTTCAGACGGCGTGGGATTCCGAACCCTGGAGTTGCCGGAATTAAATTTTCAGTGTGTTCACACTGGAAACGCTGAATAAATGGGATAACTCCTAAACGGAGTTCAGGATCAGAGATCCGAGTGTACGGATGGGTCCGGAATGGGGTGTTTACCCTAGGAACGACATAAAACTTGTCGGCGCAGGGCGTTTGGACCCCTCGCCCGCTTCTGGAACGTTAAACAGATTAATTAATTAATTAATTAATTCATTTAATGTTGAGACGCAGGTATCTCTTAGACGATGGCTCGGATTGGAAAACCGAGGGCACCGTTGAGTTCAGAGCGTACCTTTTACCCTAGGAGGGGTGTAAGTTTTGCGGGCGCGGCCCATTTGTGAAAAAATGGCCCCAGGGGCGTTTTCGTAATTTGGCGGCCTCGGGCGCTAAGTTTAATAACTTTTGAACGGGGTATCGGAATAAAATTCTGAGACCGCCGTTGCGCTCAGAGCGTGGTTCTTATCCTAGGGGAGGCTAAATCCCGACCCCGTCGGGAGTTCGGGTTCGGGGCTGTCGGGCGGGGGCTTAAGTGTTGTGTTTTTAAACACTTCTCCCCCCCTCTTGGTTGTTCTCCCTAGCATGGCAGCCCCTCCTCTCCCACTCCTCCTCCACCTCTGGCAAGGCGGCTCCGGCGAGGCAGCTCCGGCAAGGCGGCAGATCGTGCGACGAAGCTCCGGGCATCGCCCAAGAGGCAGGAGGTTGCGTTGCGTTTTCATTTCCGAACCGCCCTTTGAATTCAAATTTATGCATCTATTTGATGTTTGATCTTCGAACAAAGCCCATATATGCGTAGTACGTTTTTTGTTCTTCCCATCGCTTCTTTCAGATCAAAAATCTGAGTTCGGACATAGTGGAAAACTCCCGCCGAAGTTCGCGGGTTTTGGGATTTTGTGGCGGCAGCGTGGTGGTCCGGGGAGCTCTGGGGCGACGCGACTTTGGTTCCAGGCAGTGGCGCGGTGAGCAGGCGGCGGCGCGGTGCTTCGGTCGGGCGAGCGGCCAGCGGAGGCGGCCGTCTTCAGGGCGACGGCGAGGCGGGTCTCGGGCGGCGCCGGCGTAGCGCGAGGAGGCAGGGCCGCGGGGTGCGCGACCCCGCGTGCGGCGACCGCGACCCACGTAACGCTGGTCGCTACGGGGAGAGGAGACCGTCCGTCAAGGCCGGTCGGTGTCGGTGGAGACAGGCCGCGGCCAGCTGGCCGCGGCGGACCGAACCGGGCCGGTCCGGCCCAAGGGAACTTTTTCCCCTTTGGAATTTCCGACGCCCATAGCTTTCGGTACGTGTGTCCGTTTTTCGCGCCGTCAGCGGCAGTGGGGACCTTGCGTCGAGGGGAATGTTTTGAGATGGTTTTTGGGAATTTTTAATTCCCGAAACGAGGGGCCGCGGAGGCGCGATATGTCTTTAAGTGGACGAGCGTTTTTCCCGAGATTCTTGTATTGGATGGCGCGGACGCGTCCGACGTCCGATTTAAGCGCCGTCAGTGGCGTTGGAACCCTAGCGTCGAGACGGAGGTTTCCAGGGTGGTTCCGGGCGTTGAAGCCGGAGATGAGGCGTTTGCCCCACGGCCCGTCTTTTGAGCTGCGTACAGCTTTTAGCGACGTTTTCCTCGGACGTCTGTTCGGGGCGTGCGATCAGTCGTTGTTGGGTGTTTTTCCGAGGGCATCGCATTGGCGCAGTCCGCCCGCTGTAATTCCGCACGATGATGCGGGCCCCGTGAGGGTCGTTTCAGGAGTTGATGGTGATTTCCAGCATTATCACCGGGCGACCATTTTGGACAAGTGAGTAGTCCATTTCGTGTAATTTTTCGAGAGGATCGCAACGGTGCGATCCGTTCGTTGAGTTTCGGGACTGGGTTGTGGGTCCCACGTGGCATCGCTCGTGAGCGGTGCGCCGGGATGCACCTTTTTCTCCGGATATCCATTGCACTCAAGTGAGTAGTGCTTTTGACGTGTTTTCCCGAGGGGATCGTAATGGTGCGATGCGCCCGACTGTTTTTGGGGCCGAGGATCAGGATCACGGGACGCCGTTCGTGCGTGAGGCGGTGTTGGTGACTTTTCTGTCAGATATCCGTTTGAGGTGAGTTAGTAGTCGATCTCGCGTGTTTTTCCGCGAGGATTACAACAGTGCGATCCGTTTGGTTGTGCGGAGCCTCTTGCGTGATCTTGTTAAAATTGGAAGCATGGAAGGTGCTCTAGTGGTGGTTCGCCCTACCTTGTTTGTAGCGAACCCTTGGCGTGTGATCGCGCAATCTGGGGAGAGTGATATAAATGGCTCATAAGATGTGGTTGGCTGTGCCTCAGCCGAGGAGTTGGCAGGTTGGAGTTGTTATGTCATCCTTCGCATTGACGTTGGGTTCCGTGTAAACGATAGCCTTTGGGCTGGGACGCCGTATACTCTGGGAGTGTACGGGAGCGCTTGGAGGCACGTGGTTGTTCGTACATGAGAACGTTTGGGCGCTTGGTTGGGGTTGCGATGGGGCCACACGTTGTGTGGGCCCCACGTGCGTGTCGGGTTCTGCTTTGCATACTTGGACCTCTCGCGACGTAGAGGGTCCCTTGGTGCTCGTTTGTTTGGCTCGCAGGGTGGAGTTTATTTCCCCTGGCTTTGTGCTCGTTTGTTTGACCAGCAGGGTTGAGTGGTCTCCCCCTGGTTTCGCTCTCTATGGATTGGCCGGTAGCGGTGCTAGTGACACCCAATGATAGAGCAGACGCTGCACCTCTTTTTGTAACACCCCAAGATTTCATAGTGTGTTATTTCTTCAAAATAATTCAATAACTTGCACTACACGCAACACCGAGTTCAATCACACCATGACTTAAAAAAAAGCCATTCAAAAGAGGTTATGAATAGTATTATCTAAATTTTAAACTTTATATAATCCTTATAATTTTAGAATCCATATTATTACTTTCTTAGATATAATGCAAGAACAAACTCATTTTCAGTATTGCACTTTTATCAACTTTTAATAGTGAACCCTTTTTAAATACAATATTTTAAACTTTTTGACTAAATGGGGACATCAAAAATTTAAAATGAAACATCCCAAGCTTCCACGGTACGCTTTCTTTGAATAATACAGTAGCATGTGTTGTACGCAACCTTGAGATTTTAACACACCACAACTAATTAAACTAGCCGTTGTGAATAGTAATACCTACTTTTTGAAATCATATATATTTTATATTTCAAAATGGACTTCATTTTTGGATTCGGAATATTGAAATTAGCCTAGGGTGAAATTTTGGTACTTTTCGGATAACTTTTATATTTTGATGAATAGTGAAAATTACTAAATTTTACTTAAAAAAAACTTTTTTAATCAAAATAATTAATAGTGATAAATTATGAATTTGAGTGGTTTTAAAGTATATTTAGAATATATTTTTACCATTTAATATAATTTTGGTCATTGGACATAATTTTGCAATTAAACCGAACATAAACAAGTGTCAATCTTTTGATAGTTATTATCTCTTAAAAACACGCTTTTTGTTTTGACAGCGGGAATTAATTTTAAATTAATTTCTGCCACTTCTGTGTTTTGAATTTAGGAAAATGGATTCCATATTTAGAATAAGGATGTTCAAATTGTGTAAATAGGTAACTTTTATTTTTAGACATTTTGAATAATTACTGCGGTAAATATTTTATTTACCATGGTTAAGGGTAAATCCGGTAAATAAGGGTTAAAAAAATAATATTATAATAATACTAAATTACCCTAAAACGTGTCTTAACCCTATTGGTTGATACATGGTCGACCATGGGCATCTTTGGGTCTATTTTGGGACCCCATGGATCCACTTGTAAGTGATAATGACACTTTATTTTAATTAAGTTAAAATGAATACAAAAATGACACAAGCATATATCTTTTAGAAAAACAATTGTTACATAGGGTTATATATGTTGGATTTTAGATTATAAATATTCATTAGAAATATAAAAATATTTCCTACATAATGATATTTTATTTATAATTTTTAGACATTAAATATTATATTTTATTTATGACACAATGATGATGCAGTAATTACTATAATAGTGAAAAATTAAAATAATTGATATTATAAATGCCCAAATAAATATAATATGAAACTTTTAATGAATTAAAAAAATTTTCTAGGATAATATGATATATTAGGATTGATTTAATTGACTTTGTTCGAAGTAATCAATCTGTTATGAGTTTCACAAAAAATCAACTATTGAATAGTGTCAAAATTGACATAAAAGAGTTTTTAAAACAAATATTATATTATTAATTGATATTAAATTCCTAAAAATCTAAGGTTCGGCCAAGAGACATATATCATTATAGGTGTATCATTAATGGACCACTTTTGGGTCGCTTGTATGTATATGGTAAGTTTATTAACCATATAATATAAAAATACAAAGAGACATTGTAAAAGTGAAACTAATTAACTTAGAGTTAATACTTAAAGATAAGGTTAATATAAGTACCCAAACCTGTCTAAATTCTATTGGTTGAGTTGTTTTCGACCCATACCCACCTTAAACTTTTAATAGTCAACTTTGGAGCCATTTTAAACCGAATATGAATTTATTATAAACTAATATCTCTAGCTTTTCCAAAGGTGCCCCTCACCCCTCTTATAAAAGGGCACTCCTCCTTCTCATTTCTTCACACCTTAAAAGCCTTTTGGTTCGGCCAAACTCTGCCCAAATACTCTCCCAACTTCCCTCACTACAACCTAGGGGCCTTAGTTTTATCAGAAAGCCAACCTAAGGATCCCTTTTGATCAAATCAAAAGGAAGAACCCGAAGAAGAGGTAATGATTTCACCACCCTTTTCTAAGTTCATTTCTTCTTCCACTTCTTCTTAATTTGTTGTTACCATTCTAAAATAATAAATCCAGTATCATATATATACTGTGATGTTATTATAAATATGGTACAACCATATTCAGTATTCTATCAACCCTTTGAATAACATGTCACCATACGTGCGTACGTACGACTTACCGTCTCCACGTTGTGGTGTAATTGTTATTCAATATAATATTATTTGGATGGGTATAATAATGATATGTAACTCATGTAAATAATAAATATAACATGTTAATGATTCTTTATATATTATATAACATCCATTTATATATTATTTTAATATCAAAAGAATGATATTGTCGCTCGTGCGTACGTACGGACTACCGTCTCCACGAACGCGATGAGATTCATTCTCCATCGTATCCATTCAAGTATAATTATCATTTGATGATTTAAAAAATGATGTTTAAGGACTTGATATCATTCTGGATATGAATAATATAAAACCTATCCTTTACAAACATGTATTACGTAACAAAACATATGAAAGAAAACAAGTAAGCTAACACCCGAAACAACGATAATACTAAGATATTATTATCAAATCAATATTAAAAGATCATATATGATATCATATTAATATATATGATTCTTGTATAATTTAATAACAATTATTTCAATATTATACAGGAGGTTAACCTACCCCAACCAAGTAAAAGTACAAGGTAAGGGATTTTCTTATCTCACATTCAATTCCGTGAGATTTCCATTATTCGCCACTAAATTATTGAAAGTGGTGTATTGTGTACTGGCATTTGATATATATTATCATGATTATCTTTTTATTCATGTTATTCTGTAAATAATTTGGTGGTTATTAACTTTTGGCCATACGACTCACTTGATTAACATGGTAAGGGGTTTTCATCTCACTCTTTATTTCCGTGAGATTCATGCCATATTTCCACTATTATCTTTTGTGTGGTGTATGTACTGCCCGTAATTGTATTCTTTGTTTAATACACTTTACCTTATGTGTATTTACATTTTCATTGTATGATACCTCTTTCATGGGTTGTATGTTTCATAAGTTACCAAATTGATAAGGGTTTACTTCACAATCTCTTTAATATCCGAGGTTGTCTTTACGTAAGTATCTACAAGGACATATTTACTATCCATGTCCATATGTCATAAAAGAGTTTTCAAAGGGATTATTTCTAAGGGAACTTTTACTAAAACATCATTTTAAATTTTTTAAATATTTATTCTTCTAAATCATCCTCATTTATGTCCACGTTTTCAAAATGGTTTGTAAGGATTTATTTATATGAAAATGAATGTTTTAAAAGTGTTAATTCCATTAAAAAGTTTCAAAGTGGTATGAGACACTTTGATCCAAAAATGTATTTAAATGCCTTACTTTATAAATTGTGTAACATTAAAATGTTTTCATGAAAAAGGGATATTTCTCTCAATAATTTAAAAAAAAACATTTTCATCTATGTCAACATCCTTTGATGGATTTTAAGATTATTTGAAGTTGATTTATTATGATATAAAACTTCCATATTGTAATGAATTTTTGTGATATGTTTGACTGTAGATGTGTCATTCATGGTTTATGAGTAAAGTATTGACATTTCGTATGCTAGTTCCAATAAGAATGTTTATGTTATATTTCAACCTTTACTTCATATTAATGTGTTGGACAAGTATGTTCCAGGTTGGGGACTGGTTAAAGTAAGCCCTCCAGGTTGGGGAATGGTTAAAGTAAGCCCTCCGGGTTGGGGACTGGTAAAAGTAAGCCCTCCAGGTTAGGGACTGGTAAAAGTAAGCCCTCTGGTTTGGTCTCCGGTTATTAGAGGCACTCCGGGTTGGTGTCCGGTTATTAGAGGCACTCCGGGTTGGTGTCCGGTTATTAGAGGCACTCCGGGTTGGGTTCCGGTTACAGTTAGCCCCAAGGTCTTGGGAAGAGGCCTTGAAAAGAAATTAAAGTTTAGAATTATGCATTCCATCATTATGAAAGTGGTTATTGATTTTTCATGTGATTATTCGATTAGTAGAATATCCATGTGAATAAGTAAATGGCATTATTTCATTTTACTTTTGCCATACTATGTTGAAGTTCAAGTTTAAAAGGATTTTGCTTTAGTAATGCATTGCCTTAAATGTTTATGCTTATTTTGAATGTTCCTCTATATTGTTAACCTTACTGGGCATTTGAGCTCACCCCTTTTCTATGTTTATTTTCCCCAGGATGTGAAGAAGTAAGTTATGAATGACCTGCAGGGATATTATGAGGGGATAATAGTGTGGACTGTGGAGACATTATGTTTTTGTAGTAGTTTTTCATTTTATGATATAATGTAAAACTTATGAATATATCTAGTGTTTCCAAGGCTACTAAACCAATCGGTCTTTCGAAATTTGATCTTTCTTGTGATCATGCCAATGTTATGTAATAATGCACCGACTCTGGGTAACTAGGGGCGGGGTGTTACAGTTGGTATCAGAGGAAGTTTAGTAAAAACCTTGGAAGCTAGATTTAGATAAACTCTGATTAGAGCACGTAGACCTAAGATGAACTTTGAGGATTAGTATAGAAGAACTTCCTAGAATTTTGGTATTGTAGAGATTTTGTGAGTTTTCCGAGCAATACATCCCCGTCTGGATACGAGCAGGTAGAGGCGGCTCTGGCACAGATGTACCTAGGGGTAAAACCCGAAAACACCACTTTGAGCTAGACTCGAACGGGAACTGGTGCACGACAACGGGCCTTGCTGTACTCTTGGTTACGACACTCCCGGGGGATATGCTTAAGATAATTCTCATTTTCTTTACAAACCGTTATGAAGGGTTTATGAGTATATACATCCTCAAAGGAGACATTTTTATGATTATGGATTATATCCATAAATAGTTCAATTTATGTTAAGTGTTTTATAAGTATGGGATTATGTATTTTGATTCATAAACTGATCTAGTGTATGCCATTGTTTAGAAATGGCGCCTAGTAGAAGGAATGAGATCTCCAAAAATTCACATGATCCAAAGAGAAGGAAGGATCATATCTTTCATGGTCTTAAGCTAGAATTTATAAGAGAAATAGTCTCCCATGTATTATCATCATATGAAGAAATAATATCATGTGTTGATAAGATAAGTAAAGAGTTTACTGAGTCCTATGGCTTTGAAGGGAAGCAAGAGAAGAAAAGGATGGAAGAGAGAAAGATGGATAAAGGGAAGAGGGAAAAGAAGAATTTTCCCATATGTGGTAATTGTGGAAAGAAACACCCTGGAACTTGCCTGAAAGGAATGAGAGTTTGTTATAAGTGTGGAGGAAAAGGGCACAAAGTACGTGACTGCAGGGGTAAGAAAATGGTTTCAAATGTACAATGCTTCATTTTCAAGGAGTTTGGACACTACGCAAACCTATGTCCCAGTCATCAGACTATGCTACAAATGATGTTATTGGATAATAATCAAGTTATGATACTACCACAGATGAAGAGGAATGATTAGAGTTCTTATGTTGATTATGTAAATTGAGTGTTGTATCAACAATGTACTTGTTATAATAATTATGGAGTATATAAGGATTGTACTGTAGTACTATTTCATTAAGGACTTGAGATTGTGTGGAACAAAGAAAAGTGACTCAATAGAAGGATAAATTTTTGGAAAATATATGGTTGAGAGAATGATAAATCATAATATAGTTCTGATACTGAGGTAGTGATTTTGGAATAATATGTGATTGTTTTGGATAAATTATATTGGATATTCTTGACTACCTTGGAACTGATTAATGATTTGTATATTCCATCATTGTTGGGGTTTAAAACATTTTTGGATTAATGAAGTATATCCAGCATTCTATATGGAATAAGGGAGCATGAATGTAATCAATAAGGAATATGGTAATACATGATGAAGGTATTCATATGCTATTACGGGGTAAAAAGGATCTATATTATGTTTACCTTCCTTATAAATGTTAGACTGTGAGTTTGGACAGAAGTATTTTGGATAGTTCTAGTTTGGATTATTTTGGATTGCCATAAAAGGACAACCCGGAGGTCGGGCGGCAACCCGTCGCGTCCGGCAAGGCTGCGAGACTTGAACCCGCAACCGAAGGGCGACAAGGGTGTATCACCTACCACTGGCCCATGAGATGTCCTGGATTAAATAATGTAGTTTTTATTAAAATATCTTGTAGATGAATTATAAATTCGTTTATTTTGGAACCCTATACGAATAGTGTAAATAGAATTTTTTTACATTCTATTATCTTTTAGAGTGAAAGACGAGTTTGTGGTAGAAAATTATTAATGGATAAAACTCTAATTATAAAGTAATTATATCTCCTTATGATCTTATCCAATCTCATAAATAAATTCCTCAACTTTAAGAAAAGCATCTTAGAACAAAAATGTTTTCCTAGATGGTACCTTAAATCATCACTAATTTATGGCTTTGGGATTGTTGGCCTTTTCATAGCCATGTTCTCTACCACTCTCCATTAGATAATTTATGGTTAGATTTTTCTTACATATCCATATTTTCCTACATGGAACCCTAGTATGTGTTATTTTCGGTAATCTTCATACTTTCGACTCTTTATTTTAAATATAGGCCTCATTAATTCATTTTTCGATGTGGGATTTCAACTAAGATATTTTGAAATGTCAAAAATGTGTTATCATAATACCCTATGTTTTGTTGAACCGATGGTATTTCAAATCATCATAGATTGATGAATTTAAGGACCTCAATTTTATACTTGTTTGTGATTGATGACCTCAATCACTACCTATAAATATTTACGTTTTTCCTCCAATTATATGTCTCTAATTGCCACCAATGTTCTCCTAATCGAGATCATAATTTGGTAGTGACCCTTTCATTTCTCTTTTCCTCATATTAAGACTAAATTTTAGTAACCCAATTTCTGATGTGGGTTTTCCCACAAATATATTTTCTATTTTCAAACTTTTATTTTCGAAGAATAATTTCAAATTGCGAGGACGCAATTTATTGAAGGAGGGGAGAATGTAACACCCCAAGATTTCATAGTGTGTTATTTCTTCAAAATAATTCAATAACTTGCACTACACGCAACACCGAGTTCAATCACACCATGACTTAAAAAAAATCCATTCAAAAGAGGTTATGAATAGTCTTATCTAAATTTTAAACTTTATATAATCCTTATAATTTTAGAATCCATATTATTAGTTTCTTAGATATAATGCAAGAACAAACTCATTTTCAGTATTGCACTTTTATCAACTTTTAATAGTGAACCCTTTTTAAATACAATATTTTAAACTTTTTGACTAAATGGGGACATCAAAAATTTAAAATGAAACATCCCAAGCTTCCACGGTACGCTTTCTTTGAATAATACAGTAGCATGTGTTGTACGCAACCTTGAGATTTTAACACACCACAACTAATTAAACTAGCCGTTGTGAATAGTAATACCTACTTTTTAAAATCATATATATTTTATATTTCAAAATGGACTTCATTTTTGGATTCGGAATATTGAAATTATCCTAGGGTGAAATTTTGGTACTTTTCGGATAACTTTTATATTTTGATGAATAGTGAAAATTACTAAATTTTAATTAAAAACAACTTTTTTAATCAAAATAATTAATAGTGATAAATTATGAATTTGAGTGGTTTTAAAGTATATTTAGAATATATTTTTACCATTTAATATAATTTTGGTCATTGGACATAATTTTGCAATTAAACCGAACATAAACAAGTGTCAATCTTTTGATAGTTATTATCTCTTAAAAACACGCTTTTTTGTTTTGACAACGGGAATTAATTTTAAATTAATTTCTGCCACTTATGTGTTTTGAATTTAGGAAAATGGATTCCATATTTGGAATAAGGATGTTCAAATTGTGTAAATAGGTAACTTTTATTTTTAGACATTTTGAATAATTACTGCGGTAAATATTTTATTTACCATGGTTAAGGGTAAATCCGGTAAATAAGGGTTAAAAAAATAATATTATAATAATACGAAATTACCCTAAAACGTGTCTTAACCCTATTGGTTGATACATGGTCGACCATGGGCATCTTTGGGTCTATTTTGGGACCCCATGGATCCACTTGTAAGTGATAATGACACTTTATTTTAATTAAGTTAAAATGAATACAAAAATGACACAAGCATATATCTTTTAGAAAAACAATTGTTACATAGGGTTATATATGTTGGATTTTAGATTATAAATATTAATTAGAAAGATAAAAAGATTATCTACATAATGATATTTTATTTATAATTTTTAGACATTAAATATTATATTTTATTTATGACACAATGATGATGCAGTAATTACTATAATAGTGAAAAATTAAAATAATTGATATTATAAATGCCCAAATAAATATAATATGAAAATTTTAATGAATTAAACTAATTTTATAGAATAATATGATATATTAGGATTGATTTAATTGACTTTTTTCGAAGTAATCAATCTGTTATGAGTTTCACAAAAATCAACTATTGAATAGTGTCAAAATTGACATAAAAGAGATTTTAAAACAAATATTATATTATTAATTGATATTAAATTCTTAAAAATCTAAGGTTAGGCCAAGAGACTTATATCATGATATGTGTATCATTAATGGACCACTTGTGGGTCTCTTGTATGTATATGGTAAGTTTATTAACCATATAATATAAAAATAAAAAGAGACATTGTAAAAGTGAAACTAATTAACTTAGAGTTAATACTTAAAGATAAGGTTAATATAAGTACCCAAACCTGTCTAAATTCTATTGGTTGAGTTGTTTTCGACCCATCCCCACCTTAAACTTTTAATAGTCAACTTTGGAGCCATTGTAAACCGAATATGAATTTATTATAAACTAATATCTCTAGCTTTTCCAAAGGTGCCCCTCACCCCTCTTATAAAAGGGCACTCCTCCTTCTCATTTCTTCACACCTTAAAAGCCTTTTGGTTCGGCCAAACTCTACCCAAATACTCTCCCAACTTCCCTCAATACAACCTAGGGGCCTTAGTTTTATCAGAAAGCCAACCTAAGGAGCCCTTTTGATCAAATCAAAAGGAAGAACCCGAAGAAGAGGTAATGATTTCACCACCCTTTTCTAAGTTCATTTCTTCTTCCACTTCTTCTTCCTTTTTTGTTAACATTATAAAATAATAAATCCAATATCATATATATACTGTGATGTTATTATAAATATGGTACAACCATATTCAGTATTCTATCCACCCTTTGAATAACATGTCACCATACGTGTGTACGTACGGCTTACCGTCTCCACGTCGTGGTGTAATTGTTATTCAATATAATATTATTTGGATGGGTATAATAATGATATGTAACTCATGTAAATAATAAATATAACATGTTAATGATTCTTTATATATGATATACCATCCATTTATATATTATTTTAATATCAAAAGAATGATATTGTCGCTCGTGCGTACGTACGGACTACCGTCTCCACGAACGCGATGAGATTCATTCTCCATCGTATCCATTCAAGTATAATTATAATTTGATGATTTAAAAAATGATGTTTAAGGACTTGATATCATTCTGGATATGAATAATATAAAACCTATCCTTTACAAACATGTCTTACGTAACAAAACATATGAAAGAAAACAAGTAAGCTAACACCCGAAACAACGATAATACTAAGATATTATTATCAAATCAATATTAAAAGATCATATATGATATCATATTAATATATATGATTCTTGTATAATTTAATAACAATTATTTCAATATTATACATGAGGTTAACCTACCCCAACCAAGTAAAAGTACAAGGTAAGAGATTTTCTTATCTCACATTCAATTCCATGAGATTTCCATTATTCGCCACTAAATTATTGAAAGTGGTGTATTGTGTACTGGAATTTGATATATATTATCATGATTATCTTTTTATTCATGTTATTCTGTAAATAATTTGGTGGTTATTAACTTTTGGCCATACCACTCACTTGATTAACATGGTAAGGGGTTTTCATCTCACTCTTTATTTCCGTGAGATTCATGCCATATTTCCACTATTATCTTTTGTGTGGTGTATGTACTGCCCATAATTGTATTCTTTGTGTAATACACTTTACCTTATGTGTATTTACATTTTCATTGTATGATACCTCTTTAATGGGTTGTATGTTTCATAAGTTACCAAATTGATAAGGGTTTACTTCACAATCTCTTTAATATCCGAGGTTGTCTTTACGTAAGTATCTACAGGGACATATTTACTCTCCATGTCCATATTTCATAAAAGAGTTTTCAAAGGGATTATTTCTAAGGGAACTTTTACTAAAACATCATTTTAAATGTTTTAAATATTTATTCTTCTAAATCATCCTCATTTATGTCCACGTTTTCAAAATGGTTTGTAAGGATTTATTTATATGAAAATGAATGTTTTAAAAGTGTTAATTCCATTAAAAAGTTTCAAAGTGGTATGAGACACTTTGATCCAAAAATGTATTTAAATGCCTTACTTTCTAAATTGTGTAACATTAAAATGTTTTCATGAAAAAGGGATATTTCTCTCAATAATTTTTAAAAAAAACATTTTCATCTATGTCAACATCCTTTGATGGATTTTAAGATTATTTGAAGTTGATTTATTATGATATAAAACTTCCATATTGTAATGAATTTTTGTGATATGTTTGACTGTAGATGTGTCATTCATGGTTTATGAGTAAAGTATTGACATTTCGTATGCTACTTCCAATAAGAATGTTTATGTTATATTTCAACCTTTACTTCATATGAATGTGTTGGACAAGTATGTTCCAGGTTGGGGACTGGTTAAAGTAAGCCCTCCAGGTTGGGGACTGGTTAAAGTAAGCCCTCCAGGTTGGGGACTGGTAAAAGTAAGCCCTCCAGGTTAGGGACTGGTAAAAGTAAGCCCTCCGGTTTGGTCTCCGGTTATTAGAGGCACTCCGGGTTGGTGTCCGGTTATTAGAGGCACTCTGGGTTGGTGTCCGGTTATTAGAGGCACTCTGGGTTGGGTTCCGGTTATAGTTAGCCCCAAGGTCTTGGGAAGAGGCCTTGAAAAGAAATTAAAGTTTAGCATTATGCATTCCATCATTATGAATGTGGTTATTGATTTTTCATGTGATTATTCGATTAGTAGAATATCCATGTGAATAAGTAAATGGCATTATTTCATTTTACTTTTGCCATACTATGTTGAAGTTCAAGTTTAAAAGGATTTTGCTTTAGTAATGCATTGCCTTAAATGTTTATGCTTATTTTGAATGTTCCTCTATATTGTTAACCTTACTGGGCATTTGAGCTCACCCCTTTTCTATGTTTATTTTCCCCAGGATGTGAAAAAGTAAGTTATGAATGACCTGCAGGGATATTATGAGGGGATAATAGTGTGGACTGTGGAGACATTATGTTTTTGTAGTAGTTTTTCATTTTATGATATAATGTAAAACTTATGAATATATCTAGTGTTTCCAAGGCTACTAAACCAATCGGTCTTTCGAAATTTGATCTTTCTTGTGATCATGCCAATGTTATGTAATAATGCACCGACTCTGGGTAACTAGGGGCGGGGTGTTACACTTTTGGGGGAGCTGTTCTGGAGTTGGGTGGTTGCGCGACACCCACTCCGTGTTCGGTCGGCCAGTGTTGTACCCTCCCGTAGAGATGGCAGAGAGGTTCTGAGTTTTACCCTCCAGCGGGGCTGGGCAGTGGGTTACTCATCAGCTTATAGGGTTTACCCTCCAGTAGAGACTGGGCAGTGGGTCACCCGACGCTATTAGGGTCTTCCCTCCAGCAGAGACTGGGCAGTGGGTCACCCGACTCTATTAGGGTCTACCCTCCAGCAGAGACTGGGCAGTGGGTCACCCGACGACCTCTTAGGGTCTACCCTCCAGCAGGGCTGGGCAGTGGGTCACCCGTCGTCTAGTTCCAGGTCTACCCTCCAGCAAGGCTGGGCAGTGGGTCTCTTGTCGACTTATTCCAGGTTTACCCTCCAGCGGGGCTGGGCAGGGGGTTTCCTGATGATGTATTATGGTTTACCCTCCAGCAGGGCTGGGCAGTGGGTCACCCAGTATCTTATTTTGGTTTACCCTCCAGGGGTGCTGGGCAGTGGGTCGCCTGATGATGTATTAGGGTTTACCCTCCAGCAGGTCTGGGCAGTGGGTCACCCAATATCTGGTTATGAATTACCCTCCAGTGGGGCTGGGCAGTGGGACACCTGTTAGCATTCCAGACTCAGTCCTCTCGACTAGTCTAGTCTGTGGCTTTCCTCCGTGACCACCGGAGCGGGACCCTTGGTTGTACGGGTCGGTGATGGAACGACTTTGGCTTGAGGAGACCTCTCGACTGCGGGGCAGTGACGAGTTGTGGTTTGAATTTCCCTAGAACTCTCAAGTACGAGGGGCACTTTCCCCACTGAGACGCTTTCTTGTGACGCGATCTAAAACCGTGCAGGCGAGTCAGTGCTTCCCAAAGCGGATAGTGTCGAGGTGTGGTGATTGAGCCCCTTGGCTTGCGGTTCGGGGCAGATGTGCGGGATGCTGGGCATCGATGGTGTTTCTTCCAGGACTGTGGGCTACTCTTCCTTGGGGTGAGCTATGGGATGGAGATCCCCTTACGACCTTATTCGGGTTTCTGGTTGAGCATATAGACATGTATATACCTTGTTTCTGGTACCCACTCCTTGGGTTTCGCTACTCTCCTTTCAGGAGAGGCGAAGACGCGCGGGGTATGCCACGTGCTTTCCGTGTCTAGCTTCTCGTGGTTGGATGAGTCTACTCTCCTGCTATAGGTAGCGAAGGCTCGACAGGAAGTTCATCTTCTCACCGTTTCCAGCTCCTTGTGCCTGGACGAGTCTACTTCCTTTCTCTTGTTGGGTTGAGCTGGACTCTTTACTGCACTCTTTGTTATACCCCTTTACTTTCCTGTTCGCTCTACTACTCACCCTTCGGCACCTCCTTTTGTTTCTCCCTCGTGCCTTCGGGGTATCCTACTGAGTTTTTTTTATACTCAACCCTGCTTGGGCTTTGCCCGCACTTGGTGTGCCCTTGCAGACGACGGACAAGTGGAGCGTGACTTCAGTGGATTGTAGGAGCTTGGGAGCTTGGACTGCATGCGGTGGTCGTGGCCGGGTTCTAGGCGGGAGACCCGTCAGCTATTTCTTTTTGTTTACCTATTGCCAGGTTGTGGCACTTTTTGGTTGTGCGCGTGTTTTTCCCGTTTTCTCTTCATCTTGTACTTTGTACTGTTTAGAGGTCGATGCATATCTGTGGTTTATATATATAGCAGTTGTTCTTTTTTACTCTGCTTGTTCTTTCTTTTACTCTGCACTGTTGCATTGAGTGTGCTGCGTGTGGGTGTGTACAGGTGCTTAGGCAAAGGCCTCCCCGAGTTGTTGTGCCTTCGGCGCTGGTCGCCAGCCCCTGGCCTATGGAGGCGGGCTTGGGGTAGTTGCGGCTCGAGCCCGGGTAGGGTCGGGTCGTGACAACATGATCAAAAAAAAAATGGTGTATCAATTTCCTGATTAAATTAATCAAACATATATATATAATTAAATAAATAAAAATAAAATTAACATGAATTAACTGGAAATAAAATATATAAATTAAATAGAGGAATAAAAACATCATTACGTTCATTAAAAATTTAACATAATGAATTTTCCCATCCATAATGAAAACATGAACCATAAAATAATAAATATAAATCACTATATTCATGTCGATGAATATATCACTACAACCCACCATTAAGTTGGTAAAATGGGAAACACCCCCCCCCCCCAATCATCAAAATTACAAAGGGAACCAATGCGCATGTCATCCGCATGCACATGCTACCTCCAAACATGAAAAAAACTAAAACCATCTTGTGAAGAAAAATTCCCAATGCATGTTAATCACATGAAACTCTATAAAAACACTAATAACTGAATACCGAGTGAGAAATAAAATAAAACCTAAAAACCCAAAACATAGAACAAAAAGTGGTGAAGTGATCAGGGTGTAATGGGCTTGTGCGATGCTTGTGATTTTGGAATGATATAAATGTTTCAAGGTTTTTTAGATAGATAAGCAGAGGTGAACTATATGGTGCATGCAGGATGATGCTTTTCATTATAGGTAGTAGGTCATGAAGGGTGTGAAATGACTTGGTTGAAGGTGATCCTTTAATTCTAGGATCACTGTGAACACTTAGGGTGGGTTTTTTACTGAGATCACAAGGAAAAGGTTGGTCTATCAATGTAGGATAAATAGATAAATATATACTAGTTTGGCCCAAGGTGTATAGTTTGCGAATTCAAGTTGTCTAGTGCATCAAACTTCATGAAGGGATGATGAGGTCATCCAGGTATGTAATGGAGAGGGGGGAGAGGCTCTCTGATTGACCACTGATCAAGGTAGTCAAACTCATGAGTTTCTGATTTGATGGAAAATTAGGCAATATTGGGGTGCCTCCTCACCTATCCCCCCTCACATGACCTTTAAAAAAAATATATTAATGAAAAAAAGGGTTAAATATTTTTGGGAGGTAGATGTATTTTTTAGTCGATGATTTTCGTACGACATTCTCCCCTTTTTCATTCTAGGACTAGAGGGTGTGACACAAAATTTTTAAGATATTAAACTAAAAAAATTATTCTGGTCTAATAATATTTCATCTACAGTGGAATTTGATGTGATTGGGGTGTTTTTATTCTATACCTTTTAGTCATATGTCAAACCACCACTCTTCACGATCAAATCTATTTGGTTTTATTTATTAGGCTGCGTTCTTCATTTCAAACTACTCTCAGAAAAAAATCCTCTTTCTAAATTTGATCCTTTATTTTGTATGAGTATTATTTTTGAGACCCCAATTATCTTTTGGATTATTTTCCATATAATCTTGATTATTAGTGGATTCTAATTTATATACTCGGTACCACAGTTTTTCCCTTTTGTATTTTCTACATTAAAAATTTATGGTGTCATCCTTTATTTTTTTGCACATATTTTTTGGTCATTGCACATATGCTTTAAATTTTTAGTCCTGTTTGAAAAGAAATAAATTTATTTCCACTGTAATTTAACTTTTTTGTTCTTTTGTGTGTTCTTCACTAGAAATATTTCTCAAAATATGGAATAAAATGAGCAATTTTTATTCAGATAAATCATGAATAGAAATTACAGTTGGATGATTTTATTAAAAAATATTATATGTAGTGATTAAAAATGAAGGACCTACCTTTTTTCAAGTGTATGAATGTACCAGTATTTAGTACCCATAATCCAGAAACAATGTATGATGAAGAATGATATTTTGAGCCTGAGATGTTTTTTAGTTTTATTCATTAGTGGGATGAAGATAGTGTGATGATTCTTGTTGTCAACATCTCTCACTCCATAACTTTTTGGGAGAAGTTTGAGACCACTTATGATTCAAATATAGGAAGTAATAATTTTTTTTCCTAAAAAGGTGATGAATTTGAGGTATAAAGAAGGTGAATATATTTGTGATTATTTGAGTGAATTTCAGGCCTGTTTTGATCAATTTTCTGGTATTATTATTAATTTTGAAGATTAGGTTTTAGTGATTTATCTTCTTAATGATTTACCTAATTCATGTGATAATTTTAATGTAACCCCAACTAGTTATACTACTAATGGTATTGTAAAATTTAGTATTTTCTAGTTTTCAATTTTAAATGATGAAGTTAGGAGACATACTCAGGATATATCTTCTTCAGATATTTTTCTCATAGAGAATAGGGGTAGGAGTTAGTAAATTAATTGGGGACAAAGCAGATGAGGTAGGAGAAAAGGTATTAGAAAATTCAAGTCATAGTAGAAGGAGTTTGAATGTTATCATTGTGTTAAGATAGAACATGTTAATTTTTTTCTATCAGCTAAAAAGGGAAAACCGAATGAATTAAAATTAACAAAATAAATACAGTGATGGATATGATTATATCACCACCACTATGGGGGTGATATTATTATTTTTTATGACTCCATTAATATCACTTTTTATGATTCTTGTTGGGTTACTAATAGTGGTCCATGGTTTCACAAGAAATCAAGGAAGGATTTATTTACATATTATAACCCATGTAATTTATGGATTTTAAATATGGGTAATAATGGTCATGCTGACGAGGTAGGTATTAGAAATATTTTTTTTGGAGACCAACATAGTTTGTAAGCTAATTTTGAAGAATTTTTGACATGCACCTGAGGTTTGTATGAATCTGATATCTACTTGTGTTCTTGATGATGGTGGGTTTATTAGTACTTTTAGTGATGGTTAATGGAATCTTTCCAAGGGTCCCTTGATTATGGCTCAAGGCAAGAAGTAGTTAGGTTTTTAATGGATTGGAGATTCTATTTCTTTTGATAATACCCGTATTGTTGACCATAGTATTTCTTCCAATTTATGTATTAAAAGGCTCAAATAAATTAGTGATAAGTGGATTGGTAGTTTGAATAAGATAAAATTTCTTCCAAGTATGAAAGGTATCAAATTGGTTATGTGCGATCATTGTATAGATTATAAATAGAGAAGAGTGAGTTTCAAAAGTCATCATTTGTACAAGAAGTTATAGGTACTTGAATTAGTAAATTTTGATGTTTGTTTTCCTTTGAAGTATAATAATTTTAGTAGCAGTCTTTATTTTGTGATTTTTATTAATTAATACTCACATAAGTTTTCGGTTTATGTTTTGAATTCAAAAATTTAGGTTCTCATTATTTTAAAAAAAAATTAGGTTTTAGTGGAGAGGGAATTTTCTAAGAAGTTGAAACGTATTTTCACTAACAATGAGGGTGAGTTTTGTGGTCTATTTGATGAGTTTTATAGATAGGAATGTATTTAGCATCAGAAGATGCCTCTTAATACACCTCAGCTAAATGGTGTATCTGAGTGGATGAACATTACTTTTTTGGAAATAGTTTGATGTTTTCATTTGAAAGTAAAATTTCATGGACATTTTTGGGTGATTATTTATTTACTAATATATATATTATCAATTTTTAGCAACATTTTCTTTGAATATAGAAACTCTGAATAAGTTTTGTTTTGGAAAAGAGATAAGTATATTTAATTATTTTGTTTTGGTTGCAAGTCTTTTGTTCATGAGACTAAAGATAATAAATACAAGTTGGATGGTAATGCATGATAGTATATTTTTATTGGCTATGGACATAATGAGTTTGGATACAAGTTCTATGATATTTCTTTAAAGAAACTTTCTATAATCCATGATGTAATATTTATGGAGGATCCAAATATTGTAGCCATTGATAAGGGAGAAAAATATACTTATCCAACTTTAGATGGATTTATCAGCCTTGATTTTGTTTTTGAGGCACATTTACCTGATGTTTATTGATTTTGATGATTATATTGATCTAAAAAATGATGTTTAGGTTGAATAGGTTAGAGTTGATATTTTTGATGCACCTTTTGTTTGAGATGATCCAGTTCCTGGGGTTATTAATGAACTTGTAATTACACTACAGAGATCATATCATCATCATAACACTTCTACTTTGTATTCACTCGATAATTATGTGCTCCTTGATAAAGGGGGAGAACCAAAATATTTTTATGAGGTGATGGAAAGTGATTAGAAGGATAGATAAGTTATAGAAATGGATGATGAGATGATATTATTTCATGAAAACCATACTTTTGAGATAGTGATGTTTTCTATATATAAGAGATCTTTCAAAAATTAGTGTATTTATCAGATTAAAAATAAATAATCTGTTGAGTAAAAAGTTTTTCTTATGAATTTTCCATTTCATTTGTTTTGGAAATAACAAACTCTTTATTAAATACTTGAATACTAATTTTTTATATCCAAAGTATTTTTAGAATTTTTTTTAGAAAAAATACAATTTTAAATTACTTATAATTAGTTCTAAATTTTCTATGAATATAAACTGACTTTCATAATTACGATTATTATAATGAGTATGGATACGATATAATTCAGATTCACCATTATCAAATCAGATTCCATAATTTCTGTATTTCTTCACACTGAAAAATTATTTATAATTGGATTGATTTAGGAACTGATAAACATCAGATTAATACTCATAAATAATATTTCAATGAAATTATGTAATAAAATCTATCTAATTGACCAAGTTTAAATTCTGAATACGGAAAATTAATTTATATCATAATGGAACATCTTTTACACTATGTTGGTGTAATTCAATATGAAAATGGGAAATCACTTACAAGAGATGTTGAAGTGCCAGGTGTACAAGTCATTGCAACAAACTTAGAAAAATATGATTGTTGTGGATTTTTCTAGAAATACCCAATCATTTAAGGAGTTTGGGGCCGATTAATTGATTTCATTTTCAAAATTCTCACTGTGAGAGAGATCTATAAATTACAATGATGAATGTCTTAATCTTAGTTTTTTGTAATTTTATTAGAGTTTTTATAGTTCTAAGGAATCCTTGTTAGGGTTGTTTCTGTACAAACTATTGTGTTGTAATCATGTTTCTGATCTGTGATTATGATCGAGGGCTTGCTAGGATAGGAAGACAGAGAATCTAATCATCATATTGATCTAGGGCTTGTGGGGATAGCAAGATAGAGCTAATCTATTAGATCGAGGGCTGACAGGGATAAAAAGATAGATCAAAACCAATCATTGTATCAATGGATTTCCTTTATAAGTAAAGATAGACTTTATTGTAAGTATAAAACAAGGGAAACCTTTATCAAAGGTTTGTGCATACCTAACTCTTAAGGTTAAAAGAGATATATTCAATTATTTTTAAAATACTATAAGTCATTCTTATATTATTACTATTATATTACTTTTTTCTTATAAGTCTTTTAATTCCACTGTTCTATTTATAATTGTTTTATCATAACGTATATGAATATGAAAAAACATTAATATCTTAATTGGATCTTATGTGAATCCTATTTGTTTTTTTATAATAGAATATTATGTGATTATGATTCTTCCACTTTAACATAATCGTAACCATTATGATTAAAATCAAATCATATTCTTTATGATTGAAATTTTTTACTCTGATATATAGATATAATTCCTGATTACGATACTCTAGTAATCAGATTGAGTTCCAAGTTTGAATCCGATCTTTTTTATTAAAAAGGTTTGTGAATTATTTTAGTTTAAACTCTTTTAGAATAAAGTTTTTTAAAACTAAAATTCACCCACTCTTGTAATTGAGCCATCTAGAATATATTCTTTCAATCCTAATCAATATACTTCATATATACTGATACAACAATTGGTATCAAAGGAGATATCATTTTACAATTTATCGTAACACAAGAACAACTTTCTGATATTTTTAAAAAACCATTATCTTCTGATAGATTTGAATACATTAAACATAATATAGGAATAATCAATATAAAGTGATCATTAATATCTAACTTCTTGTTTACAAATCTCCATATATTAAGTTACTCCATTTCATAGGGGGATTACATATATTTATTGTTTTTCAAAACTTTTGACATTTTTTATAACTTTAATTTTCATAAATTTTTCATAATGGATTTTCTAGACTCATGTGTTCTAAAACTTTCATATTCATAATTTTTTTAACATATTCAATTTTACCTCTCAACACCGATTAATTTTTTCTTACAAAACATCAATATTTAGTTTTCTATTAAAACTATCATATTCAATATTTTAAAACTATCGTAATCTAAATAGTTTACAATATCATGAAAAAAAATCATTATCATACTAATAAGTCTTTTAAAATCTCAAAGGAATTCTTCTTATCTTTTAATTTTTGTACAATTTCATTATATTAATTATCTTAGTTGTTAAAATTTCTTTTAGATTTCATAAATTTTTTGTTTTTTTTTCAAATTTTTCTAATTGTATTCTATCTCAATATGATAAGGTGTTTAAAACCTTAAGATTTCATTTAAAAAAAATTCATTTGATTAATCACAACCATAAGAGTAAATAAGATCAAATCTCAACCATTGGATTATATCTGGAAGATGAACCATATTTTCAGTTTTCTATATAAAGGGGGGTGGGGACCCCATGTCCCACATCAGAAATCTATACCTATTTGAGTCGAAGTGATTCCCTTCAAAAGCCTCTAGTCCAAAAATCTTCAATCCTAATGTCATAATCTCTAGCCTCTTCTCGAAATACGATTCCTTTAACTAAATATTTCGATGAATGGTTCATATTTAGATAAAGTTTTATTGAGTTATATTTGTATGATAAGTATGATTCTATTTTAAATAAAGTTATAGTTTTTCATTGATGGAAATCCTTATATGTAGCTAAATCCAATGAGTACCAGGATTTATTGATTCTTGATATCATTAGAGAATTCTACAGATCAGTGAAGTTTTTCATTGGGGATTAAAAAAAAGATTTCTTTCAAAATTTATGGGATATAGTATCAAATGAATTATAGAAAAGATACATTTTTTCTTGAAATATCATCGGATGGAGAATTGTTTTTCCCTTCTCATAAATTACCCAATAGTCTTGGTTTTTTTAATAAGAATAAAGTCGATGATTTTTTGATCATTACAAAAATGTTTGGAAAGTTCATCACCTAACAGAAAACAATTAGATTATTTCTTTATGGATGAAAGGTTTCTTAATCCTGAGAAAAGGAGATCATGACACACTAAAGGTCACTTATGTTTTTATTTATGTTTTTTCTTGTAAATATGAGAAAGATATATCTCATAAAATAGATCTTTCTTACCATCATCAAATTAAATTCTGGTACCATTAAATATCAGATCAATATGTTTCCAACAGTGATAAAAAAATTGACAATTGAGTGTATGAAGTTCTTCAATATCTCAAATATTTCAAAGATGAAAAATATGAAAATAATTTTCATTAGTTATGATACTATCGAGAGAATGTAGTTCTATTTTGATGAAGAAACAACATTTTTTGTTGATAAATATGGTGGTATTTCTCTAGAAGAAGAATCTTTTAAGAAACTAGAGAAAAGGATTCAAAATATGAAGAAGAAGAAAGTTGATCCGGGAAAGCATGAAACAAAAAAAAGTAGAATATTTTGAGCCTCAAAAAGTTAATAAACTAAAGTATATACCAGATAAAGTAGCTGAATAGTAGGGAAAGAAAAAGATAGAGAGGAAAGAAGTATATCCTCAAATCAGATTAGGCCCAACATAGGCTTTGGCTATAAGAATTCATAGTGAAAGAGTTTTTAAAAAAAGAAGAAATTAAAATAAGAAAAAGAAGAAGTTATCAGAAGATAGTTTATGTGATTAATTAATGAAAGGAGTAGAGGCATTATTAGAAAATTTTGTTCTTCCTTCTATCCAAGATGATCAAATAATACTAGATTCTAGTTTAGATTTTCAAGAAACTATAATTGTTGATGCTAAATTTACATCTGTTGAAAATAAGGGAAAAGATAATGTTATTTATGAATCAGTACTAGCTGGTAAGGCTGATTTAATATTAGAATCTCAAATCCATGAGTAATTTAAAAAATCAATGGAAGAAGGTGCCATAGGTGTTGATGTTTTAGATAAAGCTGTAAAAGGAGAAGAAAGTGAATACAAATAAGAGTATGTTTAAGAAGTACCTGATGATGAAGATGAATAAGGTGAAGATAAGGAAGAAGAATATGTAGAATATGAAAAAATAAAATAAAGGAATTCGGTGATGATGAAGAGGATAAATAAGAGGAAGAAAATCAAAATGTTGATAAAGAATATGTTTAATCTAATAATATTTATCTAATAGCATCACAATAATATTCAACAGAACCGCTTTCTTTTGAAAATAAAAGTGGGAAACTTGATATTCCATAGAAAGAAAAACCTTCTTCAAATAAATATGATGAATCCTCATCCAAGAAAAATGATAATGATCAGAACAAAAAAACAAATGGTAATAAAGATGTTAATGCTGATGATGATATCATTGAGATTTCTGATAGAATGTAGGTTGGAAAAAGAATTGAAAAATTTGTGTCAAAGAAATTTGACAAAGGAAAGGGAAAACTAGTGGAAGTCAGAACCACTCATCCTCAACTTCCTAAGATTAAGATATCTGATTTAGTGAAAATAATTACAATTCCATGAGTCTATTATATTGATCAGGATTTATAGTGAATTTAAGGAAAAATTCCTTACATGATAAGACTAGAATCAAAGTTTGATCCAATTCATAAAAATAAAATTAAAAAATTCAAGTTAATAAATGTTTTTAAAGATAAAGTGATTCATAATGAAGATGATCTTAAAGTCCCTCAAGAGAGTTCTCAAGATCATAAGAAGGCATATAGTAAAATTATGAAGTGGTATCACAATATTTTTGATTATTTTAAGATGCATGATAAAAATATTCAAGATATGAAAAAGATGATGGATGAGTCCATAGAATATTTCAACAACTTAGCTAAAGTCATGTTAGATAGGATCAAATTTGAGGAGCAGTTTAAGAACACAACCAATAACAAAACTAAGGATATAAAAGAGTTACATTGGAATATGAAATATATGTAGATGTAAGTATCATGTATCCAAACTTATAAATATAAATTCATCATCTTGAAAAATCAGAATGAAGATTTTCCTGAAAAGATTTAGAGTCAGTATGAAAAGATTCAGTTTCAAGATGAAAGACTCCGAATTCAAGAAGAAAAATGTAGGTCCTAAGAAGAGATTTTATAAAGGCTATAGGATGATAAAAAAGAGTTCAAGAAGTTTAAGACCACTGTGAGATCCATGAAAAATAAATATTGATTTATTTCTTATTTAGAACTCTTATTGTAGTTAACTTTTGAGAATAATTTTTAAATGAATGAAATCTTCATCCAAATATGACTGTTTAAATGATTTTTACAATTCTTTATTGGTTCAATATTATTTTATATTTTTTTGAATGATTATTTAGCTCATCATTGTTTTGTTTCGTATTATTTTTTCTCTAACTCTTTTCAAGTATTTCAATAATTTTTCCCATTACTTTTTGAAAATATCAAATAAGTAGAGTTTTATAAAAAGGGGGAGATGTTTTAATTAAGGGGAGAAAAAATTTCATAAGGTAAATTTATTCAAATGAATATAAATCCTATTAAGGGGGAAAATATGATCCTTAGGGGGAGATTTTATCCTAAGGGGTAATTAGTCTTATTCATAATCGTATTCATATGAGTTATAAAATCAGGGGTGATAAGAATAATGTTTAATTATGAAAATGAAATACTTAAATATAATGGTCTATAAGTTTTTCAAAGTTATTTTTAATTTAAGTCTTGTGGTTTATGATTTCCAAAATGGGGGATATTATTAAGTCAAATGTTTTTATTATGACTTTTCTATTTCATTTTTTTGGAAATCACAAAATATTTCTTAAAAACTTGATTACTAACTTTTTATGTCCATAATATTTTTAGAAATTTTTTGTAGAAAACATACACTTTTACCTTATTTAGGATTAGTTCTAAAATATTCATGAATATAAAATAAATTTCATCATTACTATTATCATAATGAGTATGGATATGATATAAATCAGATTCACCATTATCAAATCAGATTAAAGACTTTATGTCTTGTCATCATACTGAAAAAGTCTTTATAATAGGATTGATATTGAAACTGATAAACGTCGAATTCATACTCATAAAGAATATCATAATTAAATTTTGTAATAAAATACATTTTTTTTGAACAAGTTTAAATTCTAAACATGGAAAACAAATTTCTATCATAATGGAATATATTTTACAATGTGATGGTGTAATTCAATACAAAGTCATAAAATCAGTTAAAAAAGAGCGGTTGAAGTGCCAGGTGTCCAATTCATTACAAGAAACTTAGAGAAATATGACCATGAGGAATTTTCCTATAAATAACCAGTAATTCAATGAGTTTGGAGCTGGTTAATCAATTTCAGTTTTAAAATTTTCACTACACGAAAGCTCTTGAAATTAGAAGCATGAATGTCTTGTTCTAAGTTTTTGTAATTGTCTTAGAGTTTTTATAGTTCTAAGGAAACCTTGTTGTGATTGTTTTATTATGAACTTTTTCATTGTAATCATGAATCCGATCTATGATTATGATCAAGGGATTGTTGGGATAACAATATAGATAATCCGATCATCATATTGATCAAGGTCTTGTAGGGATAGAAAGACAAAGTTGATCTATCAGATTGAGGTCTATCGGGGATAGGAAGATCAAAACTGATTATCATATCAAGGGATTTCCTTTCCAATGAAAGACAAACATGATTTTAAGTATAAAATAAGGTAAACCTTGAAAGGTTTGTGGCTACCTTAATCTTAAAGTTAAAAGAGATCTATTAAATTATTTTTAAATTTCTATAAGTTATTCTTATATCATTATTATTATATTACTTGTTTATTAAAACTCTTTTAATGTAAAGACCCGTAAATTTCAAGGAATTTTTTTTTTCTTATTTTTCTTTGGAATTTTACAAGAGCGCAGTTTCTAACGGCACCTAATTCCGAGGCCTGGTGTGCCCGGAATCATTTTCCAAAGTTTGGCTCGGGTACGTTCAGTGAACGGACGAGCGAGTTTTTCTAACTTTTGAACCGGTGCCCGGAATCGAATTCTGAGGGCACCGATGAAATCGCAGCGCTGATATTCGCTTAGAAACGCCTCTTCCGGAGTTGCGTTTGCTCGGGTGTGGTTTTTAATTTTCGGGCTTAAAGTTAAGAAATAAAATAATTTTTCGACAACTTTATTTTATTTCACTTAAGCCACTTGGATGCCACTTGAAGCCACTTAAAGGCGGCATGAACTGAGTTGAACCGGATAGGATGCTATCCAGAACTATCCTACCCCCTTTGCAGGATATTTGTGAGGTGGGGCCCGCACGAGCCCCGCCGTTTCTTTCCGCTAAGTAACGCACCCGCGAAAACCCGTCATTATGAAATTCAACTGACGCATTTTCTAAATTCTTAACAGACCATTTAATTGGGTGGTTTATTTCGTAAATTAAATGAGCTGTTTCTTTCGTTGAATTAATTCAACGAATTGATGGGTCGTTACTTACCCTTTTTCGTGTGTTGGCATAATAATAAAATAAGACCAACCTTTTTCTTTTGGAGGATTACTTGTTGAGAAAGGATCCTTGAACCTTCAGCCTCCTTCGCGAAGAACCCGAAGAACGCGAAGAACGCCGAACCCGAAAATCGATGACACGACGCCGTGATCCGCGACGCTGACAACGTTCTTCTGCGACGTCTCTTCCTCCGCGACGGATCTTCGATCGACTGCTTGAGGTAAGAGTCTCGGACCTTCCTTTTTATCTCCTTCGTGTTTCTTAACCAAAACACGGATTTAATTAATTAAATTAAATCTGCTGTTTCATGGTGCGTTGAGTTCGCCGACTCAACGTCATGTTCCGCGACGACGCGACGCCCTTCCGCGACGACGTGACGATCTCCACCTTCCGGGACGAGCAATTTCCGTGAAGAACGCTCACGCGCGACGTCCAGCGAGGCAGGGATTTTATATTTTTGGAAATACCCCTCCTTATATTCCCGTGAACATTCTTTAAAAATTAAAGAACCGGAATCAAAGAAACAATTTTATTTTATTAAAATTGTTGGTTCATGTGTTGAACATTTTATTTTCTCCCGTTGATTATCTCTAACGCGGAGGGTGCGGGCCAAACGAACACGGCCCGACGACCCTCCTCCGTTCTTCGTTTTGTGCGGATTTGACGGGCGACGACGGAACGTGCCGCAACGGATGTTTGATGTTTCCGCAGTGAAGGACGAGTCCCGGGAGGAGCAATGGCGCAGATGGGAAGGAAAACGGGCCACCGGAGCGACTCCGGCGGCCGGAGGCGGTGGCGCCCCCGGGTGTCCAGGGCGGCACCCCGCGGGTGCCGCGGGGTTGTCCCACAACACCCCGCGGGTGTCCAGGGTGCCACCCCGCGGGTGCCGTGGGGTTGTCACGCGGCACCCCGCGGTTGTCCAGGGCGACACCCCGCGGGTGCCGCGGGGTTGTCACGCGGCAACCCGCGGGTGTCCAGGGCGGCACCCCGCGGGTGCCGCGGGGTTGTCACGCGGCGCGTCCGGCTGTCTGGCCGACACCCCGCGGGTGCCGCGGGGGTGTCACGCGGGGCGGCGGCTTTCCCTCGCGTCGACCGCTCGGCCGAGCCGAGCCGGACCGGCCCTGGCCAGGCCGGGCCGGGCCAACCTGGTCGGACCCCACCCGGTTCGGGCCAACCAGGGGGGGGGGGGGGTCGGGCCGGGTCGGTCCGGGCCCAGACCCCCCGTCTTCGGACGACTTTCGTTCAAACGCCCGTAACTTGAGCTACGGGCCTCCAAACGACTCCCCGTCAGCGGCAACACAATCCTTGGAGCGAGTCGGTCGTTTCGGTTTATCGCACTCAAAGTTTCGGAATACTTTGGGTTCGGCCGGGTTGGTTTGTACACGAAACCAACTGGGCCCTCGGAGCGGAAACACTCATATCTTGAGCTACGGACGTCCGATTGACGTGCCGTCATCTTTGTTAGTTTCCTCTTAGTGAGACGGATCTTTTGGCTCACTCCACCCGAGGTTTGGACGCAAGTGGAGTACAGTCGGGTTGGTTTTACCTTAAAAACCAACCGGGCCCCTGGGACGAAAAAGCCAATAACTCTCAGACCGGGCGTCCGATTGACGCGCCGTCTATTGCGTTGAGTTCCTGTTGACGATACGGAACTTTTGGCATCCTTCGCCCGAGTTTTGGTTACAATGGATAGTGGCCGGGTTGGATCGCACTGAAATCCAACCGGGCCCCTGGAACGGAAAAGCTGATATCTTTCAGACCAGACGTCCGTTTGACGAACCATCAACGGCGTTGGTGATCACGTTGAAAAACGGTCCCTATGAGTATACCCTATGAGTGTTCGGGGTATAGTTGAGTTACGGCCGGATTGGTTCGCACACAAAACCAACCGGGCCCCCGGGACGAAAAGGCTAATAACTCACAGACCGGGCGTCCGATTGACGCACCGTCTGTTGCGTTGAGACCACTATGAGGAGGTGGTCCTTTGAGATACTTCCTTGTGGGACTTTGTGATACTTGGAGTATCGACCAGTAGCTCGTGGAGCAGACCCTCCCGGAGACGAGCGGGCAGAGCACGGAGACCGTGTAGCTGACTGAGACCCGACGACTGCTGATCGAACGACTCGGTGTGTTATAGAGGTGCGATTGGTTGTAGCGGCACATGGGAGCGCTTGGTTGTAGCGGCAGACCCACGACAGAGGTGCGCTTGGTTGTAGCGGCACATGAGAGCGCTTGGTTGTAGCGGCAGACCCACGACAGAGGTGCGCTTGGTTGTAGCGGCACATGGGAGCGCTTGGTTGTAGCGGCAGACCCACGACAGAGGTGCGCTTGGTTGTAGCGGCACATGGGAGCGCCTGGTTGTAGCGGCAGACCCACGACAGAGGTGCCCTTGGTTGTAGCGGCACATGAGAGCTCTTGGTTGTAGCGGCAGACCCACGACAGTGGTGCGCTTGGTTGTAGCGGCACATGGGAGTGCTTGGTGGTAGCGGCTGACCCGCAATACTCGATAGGTGGAGTACTACAGCAGTCTTAAGTTAGTGGGCAGTACCTCGGAGTTGTGACAGGACCACTGTACACTCCAGAGACGGAGCTCTTCAGCAGTTACGGTTTCGATGATGAAAATCCTGGTTTGAGCTGAGACTTTTGACCTTGTGTTTGCCTCATGATTGAGATGGGTTACTTGATAACTTAGGTATATGTATGGGAATATATCTAAGTAGAGGTTATCTGTTGAGATCTTCTTGTGGTTATCCTTGTTGGTTTTAGTGAGACCTTGAGGGTCTCGGGGTCCCTACTGAGTATCATTATACTCACCCCTGCACGGACTATGCCCGCACTACGTTGTGTTGGTTGCAGACAACGAAAAACGTTGATCGTGGCTGAGGCTTGCAGAGCAGGACGGTACCTGGAGGTGGACCACTGGGCGGGACGTGCTCGGAGCGGACGGTGGGACCCGAGAAGCATTGGAGCTATCTGTACCCACCCTTCAGGTGGGATTTCCAGTGGACAGCTCAGTGTAGCGGCTTTTACTTTACAGTTGTTGTTTTCCCTTTCGAGTTGTACTTTACTTTCAGTTGGGTTTCTATACTGGCCCATTTACTTTTCCGCACTTCAGTTGTACTATGTTTTTACTTAGTGTTTACTTTTCCGCTTGCTTACTCTGTGGTGCTTGTTTACCTTACAAAGGCAATACCTTCCCTTTTTACCGGGATTTACACCTTGGTGCTAGTCGCCAGCCCCTGGCCTATGGAAGGCGGGCTTGGGGTAGTCACGGCACGGGCCCCGAGGACGGGTCGTGACAAATTAGTATCAGAGGGGTCGGTTCTACCGTAGACTCTGATCTTTCTTCTATGTGAAGCAATAGTGTTTTGCGTATTGGGTGTGGTTATCAGTCCAGGGAGTCCAGTGTTGGTGCGGCGTCCGACGTATCCGTACACCAGGACCCTGACTTCTGATTTCCGACTTAATTCACGAAAACATTGATTGCATGTGTGTTTCAAGTTTTCTTTGTGATTACTTGTGTCAGCTCACCAGGTATACTGTCCTGACCGTGGCGCACTTGTTTCCTTTTTAGGATGGCCCCACGACGACAGCCAGCTAGGATTCCGAGCGATGTGCATGGCGAGAGCCCACCGAGCGTTGAGGACTCGGTATAGGGCCCTTTGACAGCTGAGGCACCGGTGGTACCTATACCCGCCGAGGCACCGATGCTACCAGCCCCAGCCGCTGACGATGCACGTCGCCTTAGTGCACTGCATGAGTTCCAGCGCCAGCGACCGCCCAGGTTCCGCGGGGAGACGGACCCTCAGGCCGCTGAGGACTAGATGGAGGCAGTTGTTTAGGTTTTCAGATTAGTGAGGACACCATCAGAACTCATGGTGATCCTCGCAGCGAGTCTCCTGCATGCGGCAACAGGCAGATGGTGGAGTTTGATGCTCCAGGTGCACGACGAGGCGTCTCTTCTCTGGACGGACTTTGAGAGCATCTTCCGCTCCGAGTTCGTCCCAGCCACCCTCCGAGCGGTGTGCATCCAGGAGCTACTACAGCTGCGGCAGGGCAACATGTCAGTGGCCCAGTACTCGGCGAGATTTACTGATCTCTCGCGCTACTCCACAGATATGGTACGGGACCCATTCTTCCGGGCCCGGACCTTCGAGCAGGGACTGAGGCATGAGATCAGGGCTTCGATGATCTCCCTCAACATTCCGACTCAGGTAGGGGTGTTGGAGCGAGCCCTCTTAGTGGAGAGTTTCCTTGCTGAGCAGTCTCCAGTAGCAGGACCCACCACTTACCGGCATGTGGTAGAGTCTTCTTCAACGGGCGGTAGACGAATGACGCAGGGGTCCAAGAGGACTGGACCTACAGGTGGTCGACAGTATGACTCTGGATCGTTTTCGCGAGGCACTCGGGGTGGGCAACGACTTTCCACGAGAGGGTAGTGTTACTCCTGCGGCGGGGTTGGTCACATGGCTCGTGACTGTCCCACCCTCCATACGGATGACCAGCAGACGAACGAAGGACCCCCCAGGCAGAGGCAGAGGTTCGATCAGGGCGGGCCGCAAGGAGCAGGCGGCCAAGACAGGGGAGTTGGCCGTGCAGCTGGAGGTGGACGGCGCTTCGGGGTGTTGCCACCACCACCACCACCAGGCGGTCCACCCCGACCGCAGGGGAAAGGAGGACATGGGAGAGCTCATCTTCAGGCAGTTGAGGCCTACGATCATGGGGCTCTGGGAGCAGATGGACAGGAGCGGGACTAGCTCCAGACCTGGAGACTTTTGTTCATGTTGCTTCTAGTTTTGTTGATGTATGTTTGTAGATGCTTTGTGTCTTTGTACTTGAGCTGCAATAATAAAAGACACATTTTCTTGTGGCATTTACTTCCCTGTCCTCTCTTGTGTTGTTACTAAGAGGTTCTGGTTTAGACCATTGACTTGACCCTCACTTAAGAAGTATCTACTGGAGGAGACCTAGTTACCACACACTGATGCCGACAGTATGACTCAACCCTTGGAGGCGAGAGTAACGGTTGAATCTCTTTGTAGTAGCGTCGAGGCCTTACGACGTCATCCTTGGTATGGGTTAGTATCATCCATGTCGGGTTTGACAGTATTAGGCAAAGAACGTGGTTCATCCAGGGGATGAGACCAGATTTCTCTTATCGGCAAGGAAGAAATCATAGCAGCTCTAGTGGGACCAGAGGTGGTCCGGGCCACGATAGAGAAGGTCCAGGTGAGCACATGGGAGCGGAAGGCTCAGATGCGTGCTCAGTACCGCCTTTGTATCCCTAGTTTGTGTTGAAGCTTTACGGGGACGTAAAGCCCTGTGGTGGGAGTAATGTAAAGACCCTTAAATTTCAATGAATTTTTTTTTCTTATTTTTCTTTGGAATTTTACAAGAGCGCAGTTTCTGACGGCACCTAATTCTGAGGCCTGGTGTGCCCGGAATCATTTTCCGAAGTTTGGCTCGGGTACGTTCAATGAACGGACAAGCGAGTTTTTCTAACTTTTGAACCGGTGCCCGGAAGCGAATTCTGAGGGCACCGATGAAATCGCAGCGCCGATATTCGCTTAGAAACTCCTCTTCCAGAGTTGCGTTTTCTCGGGTGTGGTTTTTAATTTTCGGGCTTAAAGTTAAGAAATAAAATAATTTTTCGACAACTATATTTTATTTCACTTAAGCCACTTGAAGCCACTTAAAGGCGGCTTGAACTGAGTTGAACCGGATAGGATGCTATCCAGAAATATCCTACCCCCTTTGCAGGATATTTGTGAGGTGGGGCCCGCACGAGCCCCGCCATTTCTTTCCGCTAAGTAACGCACCCGCGAAAACCCGTCATTATGAAAGTCAACTGACGCGTTTTTTAAATTCTTAACAGACCATTTAATTGGCCGGTTTATTTCGTAAATTAAATGAGCTGTTTCTTTCGTTGAATTAATTCAACGAATTGATGGGTCGTTACTTACCCTTTTTCGTGTGTTGGCATAATAATAAAATAAGACCAACCTTTTTCTTTTGGAGGATTACTCGTTGAGAAAGGATCCTTGAACCTTCAGCCTCCTTCGCGAAGAACGCGAAGAACGCGATGAACGCCGAACCAGGAAATCGACGACACGACGCCGTGATCCACGACGCCGACAACGTTCTTCTGCGACGTCTCTTCCTCCGCGATGGATCTTCGATCGGCTGCTTGAGGTAAGAGTCTCAGACCTTCCTTTTTATCTCCTTCGTGGTTCTTAACCAAAACACAGATTTAATTAATTAAATTAAATCTGCTGTTTCATGGTACGTTGAGTTCGCCGACTCAATGCCGTGTTCCGCGACGACGCGACGATCTCCACCTTCCGCGACGAGCAATTTCCGCGAAGAATGCTCACGCGCGACGTCCAGCAAGGTAGGGATTTTATATTTTTGGAAATACCCCTCCTTATATTCCCGTGAACATTCTTTAAAAATTAAAGAACCGGAATCAAAGAAACAATTTTATTTTATTAAAATTGTTGGTTCATGTGTTGAACATTTTATTTTCTCTCGTTGATTATCTCTAACGCGGAGGGTGCGAGCCAAACGAACACGGCCCGACGACCCTCCGCCGTTCTTCGTTTTGTGCGGATTTGACGGGCGATGACGGAACGTGCCGCAACGGATGTTTGATGTTTCCGCAGTGAAGGACGAGTCCCAGGAGGAGCAACGGCACAGACGGGAAGGAAAACGGGCCACCGGAGCGACTCCGGCGGCCCGCGGAAGCCGGCGGCCGGAGGCGGCGGTGCCCCCCGGGTGTCCAGGGCGGCACCCCACGGGTGCCGCGGGGTTGTCCCGCGACACCCCGCGGCACCCCGCGGGTGTCCAGGGCGGCACCCCGCGGGTGTCCAGGGCGGCACCCCGCGGGTGCTGCGGGGTTGTCACGCGGCGCGTCCGGCTGTCTGGCCGACACCCCGCGGGTGCCGCGGGGGTGTCACGCGGGGCGACGGCTTTCCCCCACGTCGACCGCTCGGACGCTCGGCCGAGCCGAGCCGGACCGGCCCTGGTCGGGCCGGGCCAACTGGGTCAGACCCGACCCGGTTCGGGCCAACCAGGGGGGGGGGGGGGTCGGGCCGGGTCGGTCCGGGCCCGGACCCCCCGTCTTCGGACGACTTTCGTTCAAACGCCCGTAACTTGAGCTACGAGCCTCCAAACGACTCGCCGTCAGCGGCAACACAATCCTTGGAGCGAGTCGGTCGTTTCGGTTTATCGCACTCAAAGTTTCGGAATACTTTGGCTTCGGCCGGGTTGGTTCGTACACGAAACCAACCGGGCCCTCGAAGCGGAAACACTCATATCTTGAGCCACGGACGTCCGATTGATGTGCCGTCAGCTTTGTTAGTTTCCTCTTAGTGAGACGGATCTTTTGGCTCACTCCGCCCAAGGTTTGAACTCAAGTGGAGTACGGTCGGGTTGGTTTTGCCTTAAAAACCAACCGGGCCCCTAGGACGAAAAAACCAATAACTCTCAGACCGGGCGTCCGATTGACGCGCCGTCTATTGCGTTGAGTTCCTGTTGACGATACGGAACTTTTGGCATCCTTCGCCCGAGTTTTGGTTACAGTGGATAGTGGCCGGGTTGGATCGCACTGAAATCCAACCGGGCCCCTGGAACGGAAAAGCTGATATCTTTCAGACCATACGTCCGTTTGACGAACCGTCAGCGGCATTGGTGATCACGTTGAAAAACGGTCCCTATGAGTGTTCAGGGTACAATTGAGTTACGACCGGATTGGTTCGCACACAAAACCAACCGGGCCCCCGGGACGAAAAGGCTAATAACTCACAGACCGAGCGTCCGATTGACGCGTCGTCTGTTGCGTTGAGACCCCTATGACGAGGTGGTCCTTTGAGATACTTCCTTGAGGGAATTTTTGATACTTGGATTATCGAACAGTAGCTCATGGAGCGGACCCTCACGGAGACGAGCGGGCAGAGCACGGAGACCGTGTAGCTGACTGAGACCCGACGACTGCTGATCGAACGACTCGGTGTGTTATAGAGGTGCGCTTGGTTGTAGCGGCACATGGGAGCGCTTGGTTGTAGCGGCAGACCCACGACAGAGGTGCGCTTGGTTGTAGCGGCACATGAGAGCGCTTGGTTGTAGCGGCAGACCCACGACAGAGGTGCGCTTGGTTGTAGCGGCACATGAGAGCGCTTGGTTGTAGCGGCAGACCCACGACAGAGGTGCGCTTGGTTGTAGCGGCACATGGGAGCCCTTGTTTGTAGCGGCAGACCCATGACAGAGGTGCGCTTGGTTGTAGCGGCACATGGGAGCGCTTGGTTGTAGCGGCAGACCCACGACAGAGGTGCGCTTGGTTGTAGCGGCACATGGGAGCGCTTGGTTGTAGCAGCAGACCCACGACAGTGGTGCGCTTGGTTATAGCGGCACATGGGAGTGCTTGGTGGTAGCGGCTGACCCGCAATACTCGATAGGTGGAGTACTACAACAGTCTTAAGTTAGTGGGTAGCACCTCGGAGTTGTGACAGGACCACTGTACACTCCAGAGACAGATCTCTTCAGCAGTTACGGTTTCGATGATGAAAATCCTGGTTTGAGCTGAGACTTTTGACCTTGTGTTTGCCTCATGATTGAGATGGGTTACTTGATAACTTAGGTATATGTATGGGCATATATCTAAGTAGAGGTTATCTGTTGAGATCTTCTTGTGGTTATCCTTGTTGGTTTTAGTGAGACCTTGAGGGTCTCGGGGTCCCTACTGAGTATCGTTATACTCACCCCTGCACGGGCTATGCCCGCACTACGTTGTGTTGGTTGCAGACGACGGACAACGTTGATCGTGGCTGAGGCTTGCAGAGCAGGACGGTACCTGGAGGTGGACCACTGGGCGGGACGTGCTCAGAGCGGACGGCGGGACCCGAGGATCATTGGAGCTATCTGTACCCACCCTTCAGGTGGGATTTCCAGTGGACAGCTCGGTGTAGCGGCTTTTACTTTACAGTTGCTGTTTTCCCTTTCGAGTTGTACTTTACTTTCAGTTGGGTTTGTATACTGGCCCATTTACTTTTCCGCACTTCAGTTGTACTCTGTTTTTACTTAGTGTTTACTTTTCCGCTTGCTTACTCTGTGGTGCTTGTTTACCTTACAAAGGAAATGCCTTCCCTTTTTACCGGGATTTACGCCTTGGTGCTAGTCTCCAGCCCCTGGCCTATGGAAGGCAGGCTTGGGGTAGTCACGGCACGGGCCCCGAGGACGGGTCGTGACATTTAATTCTATTTTTCTATTCATAATTGTTTTAATATAACACATTTGAATATGATACAACATTAATATGTTAATCAAATATTCCATGAATCCTATCTGTATATTTTTTTATAATAGAATCTTATGTGATTATGATTCTTTAATTTTTACACAATCTTAACCACTCTGATTACAATCAAATAATATTATTTATGATTAATTTTTTTTACTATGATATATCAAAATCATTCCTGATTACAATAGTCTAGTAATCAAACTGGGTTCCAAATATGAATCTGATTTTTTTATTAAATAGGATTGTGAATTGTTTTAGTTTAAAATTTTTTAAACTAAACTTTTTAATACTATAATCACCCCCTCTAGTAATTGATCCATCTAGAATAAATTATTTTGATCCTAGTCAGTATACTTCATTTATAATGATACAAAATAATCTAGTTTCATTCCATGATATAAGGAAATGTTAGTTGTTAAAGGATTCTATCAAAAGAAAGGTATTGATTTTGATGATATTTTCTCACCTATTATCAAAATTTATTCCATTTGGGGTTTTCTTGGATTGGATACTAGTTTGGATATATAGATTGAGTAGATGGATGTGAAGATAGCTTTACTTCATGGTGATTTAGAGGAGGATATTTATATGAAGTATCTAGAGGGATTTTTTGAAATAGGTAAAGAGAATTATGTATATAGGTTAAAGATGAGTTTTTATGGTCTAAAGAAAGATATGAGGCAGTAGTATAATAAGTTTGAATCTTCCATTTTTCCTCAAGGTTCTGGGAAGATATATTATGTCATTGTGTCTTTTTTTAGATATTTATTGATGATGATTGTATTATAATATTTCTTTATGTTGAGGATATTCTCATTATTGACCATGATGCTTCTAGAATTGATAGATTGAAGAAGGATCTTTATCAGTATTTTGTGAGGAGATACCTAAGACTGGCTTGAATAATTCTTGGTATGTCGATAAACCATGATTGAAAGGCCAAGAAATTAACATTATCTTACGGGAGATATATTTTGAAGTTTATTTATATATTTTATATGGACATAGTAAAAGTTTTTAGTACGCCTATTAATTTAATTTTTAATCTTAGTCCTATTCAGTCACCTTCTACCGATGAAGAGAGAGGGATATGCATTAAAAACCTTATTAATTTATTATTGGCTATTTTATGTATGTGATGGTATGTACTGGAACTGATATAACTCATGAATTTTGTGTGTTCAAATGTTTTCTATCTAATATAGGTAGAGATCATTGGAGATAATTGAAATATATATTTCATTATCTTCGTGAAAATTTTGATTGAAGATTTTGTTTTGGAAATGGGGAAATTTTGATTTGTGGCTTTACAGATTTAGACATGGTCGGATATATAAACTCAATAAAGTCTACTTCAGGCTATTTGATCACTTTTACAAGGGTAACTATATCTTGGAAGTCTATATTGCTGAGATGTGTTAATTTATCTACCATTGAGTCTGATTTTATTGAAACTATAGAGGCATGAAAAGAAATATTTTGGATGGAAAATTTTATTTAAGAGTTCAATTTTAATCAGTACTATTTTGTTTTATTTTTTGATAGTAAGATTGATATTTTTTTGAGAAAGAATCTATATTTTCACGGTAGTTTAAAACATATTAATGTTTGGTATCAGTGTATCCATGAAATCCTTGATTCAAGATAGTTGGAGCTTGAGAATATCCATACAAATGATAATGGTTCATACATGTTGACCAAAAGTTTACCCCGAGGTAAATTTGAGACATGTTAATTGATTACAGGGTTGGTAATGATCCTTAGTTGATTTAGAGGGAGAGGTTTTTGGGGAAAATCTTTACCTGGGCCCCTCATGCGAGCTTTTAAAAAAGGAAATAAAAAAATATATGAATGAAAAAGGGGTTACAGACTTTTTAGAGGTTCATGTTTTTTTAGGTGGATTATTTTTGTGCACCACTCTGTCTTTTTTTATTCAAGGTGTAGTATAGTTAGGGTTTGACACAATGATTTTATGATCTGAAACTAATGAAATTATATTAGTATGATTGGATTTTATCCATAGTGGTCTTTGATCTGATTGTGTTATTTTTCTCCTACACATTTTATTCAGATTACAAACCTCCACTATTCATAGTTAGATCTATTTGGTTTTCTTTATTAGACATCATTTTTCATTTTAGACTTATTTTAGATTTCATCTACTTTCTACCATTGATCCTCTATATTTTTAGAGTATTATTTTTGTGATCTCACTCATTTTTTGGAGTCTCTTCCATGTACTCTCAATTATTAGTAGATTTTACTTTATGGACTAGGTACAATGATATTACCTTTTGGGTTTTCCGTGTTAAATTTTTTTGGTGTTATAATTTATTATTTTTCAAATATTTTTTGGTCACTATGAATATGATTTAAATTTTTAGGATTGTTTAAAGAGAAATACATTTATTTTCACTACTTGTTTATTTTTTTGTTCATTTGTACATTCGTCGCCTTCCATCTTTCCTAACAAGTAGAATCATGGTAAACTCATGGGTAAACTGGTAGACTTGGTGAAAACTTACTGGGATCACCAAGTAGAGTAACATTGTAGACTTAAAATTTTGATAAAATTACTTTTGTTTATGTTGAATCGACCCCCACCCTTGAAGGAGGAGGGATCCCACAAACTTGAAATTTTAAAAACAAAACTGTTATAAAAATTTAGAAATAACAACAACAATAATAAAAATAATAATTAACTAAATAATAATAATTATATATATATATAATTAGAAAAAATAATACTAATAATTTAGTTTAAAATGAATTATATTAAAATAATAGTATAATTATAATACTAATAATAATAAAATGATGATATAAATTAAAAGTAGTAATAATAAAAACAATAAAATATTAAACCCTAGTAATACTAAATAATTATAATATTAATATATAATATTAAATAATAAATAAAATTATCTATACAATTAAAATATAAAAATAATATTAATAAATAACTAATATTAATATATAATTATCCACAATTAACTAAAATACTATAATATTATAAAAATAAACTAAAAATACAAAAAATAGTTAAACCAATTAATTAAAAATAAGTTATAAATATATAAAAATGTTAGTGATTTCAATGTAAATAAAATCACCCACACTTAAAATTTTTCACTCCTTGTAAAAATAAGAAAAAACAGCACCTTAATGCACCCTTAATCAAATAAAAATAGAAAAATTACAAGTTCAAAATTTTTCAATCCTTTTACCCACAAAATATCACACTTTGTTTAAAGCTCCAATTTTCAAAAATAAATTCTCTTCCACTTATATTCTTCTCAAAATAAAGTACCATTGGATTTAAAGAAGATTAGATTCTATTTTTTTGTCAATATGAAGTAATTCAATGTGGACTAATGATTGGAGTGGCTTCCATGGAATATACAAATGAGACCTTATCTCATATGAGAAAAGATAAGTGAAGAGGCTACCCTTGAAATGTTGGTAAAGACCTTGCTGCCCTTGAATACCTAGATGAATATATTTAAAGGGTATGATAAATAATATGATTGGATAGCTGAACATTATTTCTAATACTAGTGACATTATAACTGAATCCACTATCTATAACATGTTACAAGTGAAATATGTAGAGGTGAATTTGGTTGCTGAACCTATGTATGATGGAGAACTTGTACAACTATGGTTTATAAGGTTTAAACAAGTTCAAAGTTGATAAAAATTCAACCTAAAACCAGGGAAGATAAAATCATGATCCAAATCGTAGAATTGTATGATTTTATGGGTTCTCTCATCTGCACAATTTCAGCTCATAGGAGGAATCATTTTTAGGTGAAGTTGTTTGTAAAAATATAGACTCACCGCAAACTTGTGGATGTGCCCAGAATCAAAGCATCCAACTAGTTTAGAAACAATGCGTTTATTTTTTAAAATAATATATATAATGATTATTTAAGTACCCTAACCTATCACACATTCCTAGGGTTTGATTTCCCATTTCTTCCTCCTCTGCTCAGCGCTACCCACCTCTTCCCCTTTAGCGGTGTCTTGCATGACAAAAACCCCTCTTGCATGACTTTCATTGCATCATCACACATTCAGGTTTGTGATCCTCACATTACATCACACACGGGAGTGATTCCCCTTAATCTTGCATCACACATGAGAGTGGGATAGGTTGCCTAAGGATTATTATTTATTCTCATGCATTGTATCTCCTACTCTCCTTCAATGAGTAAGTGAGTTTTGCGGCAGGATAAGGTGCCTGGGTTTTTCCTAATTTAAACCTCTATATTATTTCTATATGGGTTTATATTTTTCTTAATGTGAACTAATTTTTGATTTTTTATTTATTTATAATTATTTTAATATGAATTATTGGTCTATGATTGAATTTATATTATTGGTTTTTCAATAAAAAATTTAATTTTTTGATTTTAAATGTATTTAATGTGATATTAATTAATGATCTATGTGAATTGGTGTAATTTTTTTTATTTGATTCCTTTTTTCATGAATGTTGACTTTATTTTAGAAAATATCGATTTGATGTAATTTTTTCTTTTGGTTTTTTGGGTCTATTTCCTTTTGATGTAAATACTGATTGATTCTAATTTTTTTAGGTTTTTTTCCAAACATTATTAATGTGAAATTGGAGATTCATGATGCACAATTGTTTTTTATTTAATTTTATAATTTATTTTGACGTGGCTCGAGTATGATGGAATCGATTTTTTCTACTACAACATAGGTTGATAAATTTTCTTTTATAGAGGAGTTTCAAATAATGGTGCATGATCAGGTTGAAGTAGACTCCTATGTGTCTATGAGTCAAGTTTACTGGGCTCGAACATGTTTAAGTGGACTCTCAAGTTTTACTACCTTAACATGAATAAACCATCCAAGGAATACCAAGCATTACGAAAATTTTATTTAGTGTTTATACACTCTTGGATTAAGGTTGGAGAAGGCTTTAAGTGATTTAAAGAGGTCATGAGGCCATTGGATCAAGTCTATATTTTTTGGAAAAAAGATAGAAAAATTTACAAGTCTAGGAAGTGTATGTGTCATTTCTAACATCTTATGTGTGATAATTAGAAGACATGAAAACTTGTTAAAGAAATACCAATGTATGCATGTTTAAAGCATATCATAGGTGTCAATGGATCAATATAAATGTGAACCAAGATAAAATATGTGTTAATGGGTGAAATGTAAGTGTGATTGGAATGAGAAAAAGTGTCATCCTCTATGTTTCATAGGTGTGTGGTTCCAACCCAACATATGTTTTTTTCTAAACAAACTATGAAAATCAAGAAAAGGCATTCCAGTGTATGTTTGAATTCACTCAACATAAGTTTCATCATGTGCAGTTTATGTGTGACCCAAACTACTATCTGTGCGATTGGGTGTCAAGATACGTGTCATGATAAAAAAAATTATAAATTATCAAATTCATGTTAGCATACGTGTGTTTTGTGTAGAGTGTAGGTGTTATTGAATTAGAATAAGCGTCATATAATTTAGTATAGGTTTCAACTTATAAAGTGTAAATGAAATCTTCTCAATATAGGTGTGAACTCACTAGATGTATGTGTCATGATAGACTTAGGAAAATTGATAATTCCATTGGATGAAAAAAATTCTCTAGATTTAAATCCAATAAAGATGGAAAGATTTTGGATAATGTTGAAGATTTTATTCAATGATCTAAAAATTATAAACACTTATAATAGTGTGTGATTCAAGCAAGAAAAAATCCAAGGAGTTAATCTTTTAGGTTGTGAGAAATAAGATCAAAGTATGCAATAAAGTATAGATATTTAATAGTACTACATAAAGGTAAAAGTCAGCTACATAAAGATTACATGACATTTATATAAATAAAACTCTAGAATTTTGAAAATTACATAAATGTCATATGGACCTACGTAAGGGTAATACTAAAAACCCAATTATGTGCAAAGGTAGTTTGAATTTCCTTCATTAATTTTTGATAAAGAGGAAAGTTAAAATCAATAAATGATTATGCTATTTGTTCAGTCAATTAAATATAAAAAATGATTTGTGATTCAAAATGTGAATGAAGGAGAAAGAGGATGAGTGGATGATTTTGTATAGAAAATAAAACTAGGATCTATATATGTTTTTTATACAAGCCCTCATGCTACAAATTAAGGTTCCACACCAAATACTATTTTTCTATACGATTTTTACATAGTTGTGGAAAATAAAGTACAAATATAATGGAAGTCTTTGAGGAAGAAGATGAAGTTTTTCATTATAAAGGATAAAATAGAAATCAATTTGACCATGTGAGTTTCATTTATTAAGGTTATTTTTTTAAGATCCATTAAGTTGAATAAATAGTGTATAAAATATTTTGGGAACCCAAATGGGTTTTTTATAATAGCACCTTTTTTGATGGTAGTGAGAAAGTCCCCTAGATATTCTATTTGTGGATATTGAAAATAAAAGGAGAAATTAATATAGCCACTCATGCACATGAGATGATGAGAAGATATTGGAGGAATAAATAGAAAATTAAGTCACCACAATTTTGATGTTTTTAACTTAAAAACCTAAAGAAGATGAAGTGCTCTTGAAGAAGTTAAAGAGTGTTTGAGAGAACCAGAAACTCTTAAAGAAGAAGGAGAACTGAACTAATGTTGAAGATAACGATCTATTGGATTTCTAAGAAGAATAATAATTGGTCGATCTAAACAATTGGAAAGTTATAGTTTAGTAAGAATATATAAGGATGACTTATTATAAATAAGGTTGTGTGCATATGAAGAATCAATTTATTCCCAAGCTTACAATGCTAGGTTTGAGAGAAGAAGATTTGAGTTAAGGGTGAAACTAAAAATTCAGAAAAACTGAATGATGTAAAATTTCAAAATATAAGTTTCTTGTGTTTTTATTTAAGAATTTAAGGTATTCAGAGTCACTCTATGTTGATAAAAGGTTAGTATTTTGGGTTTAGTGACATACCAAGCTAGAATTTTGATCTACTTCAAGGGGAGAAGGAAGATCTAAAGAGGAACTGAAGAGATGCCCATATAAAAAATTATAGTGGGATCTCATTGTGATAACTTTTGAAATATTTTAACTCCACACTTGTGTAATATGGTGTTTTTAGGTTAGGATAAAAACAAACCACATTCAACTTATAATTTATAATAATATTTTAGTAGAGAATCCGCGACTTGGATATTATAATCATGGAAAGGAGGAGGATTCTTGAGAGGGGATGTACCTTGTAAAAATAATTCTTACACTTTTATTTTAGTGTATTCATTCTATTTGGTGTTTGTTAGATTAAACTATAAATAAGATCCATCCAATTTATGTAACAACCCAAACTTTTATTAATGAAAATTCCTCTTGATCTAATTAAATGTCTTATTATGTAAAATGGTTATATAAAACATATGAACCTCCTTGGTTTTGTGTTTTTGGATTTTAAAATACTATTAATAATTATTACCATTGCTAATATATCCATTAAATTGAGATCACATGATTAGTATAAATATAGGGCTTTAACAAATCCAATTTACTTAGACAAAGGAAGCGATGACCTCATCCTGTAGAATTGATCCATAAGAAGCCCATTTTTCAGAGCTTAGAAAGGAGGTAGTGTCACTAGGATTATCTCTTGACCAATCACAATTTGAGCTTCAACATGTTAAGGTTGAACAAAATCACCTACGAGAGAAGTGGAAGTTAATAGATATTACCACCCGGGCGATGTTATCCAAGCCACCCCAAGAGTTTGTCGCCATCGCACACCTTACCCTTAGGTCTTTTGTGGGTGTTATAAGGGGTTATGTAACAAGACCATAGAAATATGATCATGTGCATTATTTTTTATAAATAATATATATTTATTTTATTATTGTTACTTTGTAAATATTTTTTTAAAGCACAAATAATATTTTTAGTTAATATTTAAATTCAATTAAGAAATTTATTTTGACGAATTAATGGATTTTTTAATTAAATAATATTTTAATAAAATATCATTACTAAATTACTTTTTAATAAATATAAATGATCATATAATTTTGAGGATTAAAATTTTAATTTTTATTAAGGTTTAAAAACCGTTTTTGTCAAAACCCATGAATTTTTAATAAAGGTCAGTTTTTATTTTAAAAATGGAAATTCAAATATTTAAAAAATTATTTAGATAAAATTAATATCATTTTTGAATTCAGGATGTTGAAATTATTTAAGAGTTAATTTTTTATAATTTTCTGAGACAGTTAAATTTTTTGGATAAAAATTAAATACCATTTGAATATATAATGTGTTTTATGACATCATAATGACCTAATAGTGATGTAATAAAATACTATAAAAGGTTTTTTCAGACAATATATGTTTTAACTCTAAAATAATGTGATCTTATATTTGTTTGATTAATTTTATGATGCCTTAGTGGACCCTCCAAGACTTATAAAATATTTTAACATTTTAAAATGATTTTCTTGAGAGTGTGACTCACCTCCACATAAGAAAGACTAATATTTTAATAATTTAGACCTTTGTACATATAAAATAATTTTTTTCACTCCACCTTTAAAAAAACATGTGAAAAAACCATGGTATGGTTTGTGGTTGTGATTATTTTAATGTGTAGTGTCCAAAACCTAAATAATAAAGAATTCCATCTCCTTTCCTATATAAACCCACTCAATCTCCCATTACTATTTACTAAAAACCTTTAGATATCGACAAAAGTCTTCCATAATCTCTCTATAATCCTCCCAAGTCACCCCAAGATCCCTATAATCCTCTCTCAAGCCTCTCCCAATCCTTTGGGATCACACTTCCAAGTAAGGGATTTCTTCCTTTCTCATTTTTGTCCAAATTTCTTTATGCTGTTTTACCTTTTTTTTAATTAAAAATGTTTGGGTAAGATTTAAAACCTCCCCTATAATGGCCTCCTAATTTTTTAATTATGAGATACCTCTTTATCTCCCATTAATTCCTCCCATGTACTGCCATTACTGTGCCAAAATTCCATAAGGAATTTTTCTCTTCTCATTTACTTTCAAGAAATTATTTTATATCATGAACCTAAATTCCATTATATATGTTGGCATATTTTGTTACATGACTCCCTTACTATCCATTTTATGTATAAATGATGATATACTCCTTTCTCTCTCATCAACCCATTTTATGATTTCTATTTGACGTCATTATGCTGCCGAAGTTACACCAAAATTTTCCATTCCAAAATCATCATGTAAATGAATACCGTACCCATTTATCTATCAAGGATATTCACCTTTATGCACCTGTACTAGTTTATTGAGGACTTAAATTTATTAATTCCACATCTCTTATTTGTGGAATAAATTATGATGTTTAATGAATCTATGTTGTATGATCCATGTGGAACACTTATGCAAGAAATGAAATGTTTATAAAGGTTGCACCTTGATAGCACTCCAATGCATTGGTTAAAGAATAGTATCATGATACGACATGTGCAATGAAGGGGTTAATCATGATAATTCAAGTTCAATTAGGGTTTAATCATTCTAATTCATGTGAAATGTGGATTTAATCATGCTCAATGTGCAATGGGCCTTGGATCATGCTAATATCATGTTAAATGTTGTTGCCACATTTCCATGTTATAATAATCATGCTATATCATGCCTTTATGTTCATATTTCTATTATTCTCAATTGATATTCCTATTTCATAATATGTACTATATTATTAATTTTATTCCTTGTTTACTTCCTTAATGGTCTTTATATCTCACCCTTTTCTTATGCATGTCCTCAGGTTATCCCATGCAATGCTAAGTATGAAGGAATGTTGTAGTCATGTAAAAGAAGTTTTCAACAAAGATGTTGTGTTTTATGTTCTAAGTTGTTATGTAATATTCCCAATTTCCCAAGACACTAGACCGCTCGATCCTTGGAGTTTTCTTAAGTGTAATTTTATGTAATAAATCATGATTAAGTGTGTAATAATGAGCTATGTTGTTATAGTTGGCATCAAAGGACAGGTTTAGTTATTTTTGGAATTAGCATTAGAAAACCCTAGTGAAATACTTAGGGATAAGACTAACTCTAATAAAAACATCCCTAAATTTTTGTGATCATATAGTAAGTGGTTTACTAAGAAAATACATCTCTGTCTGGATATAAACAAGTAGAGGTGGCTCTGGCACATATGTATCTAAGGGTAAAACCAAAAACCACCACTTTGAGATAGATTTGAATGGGGACTGGTGAAAAATAATGGGCCTTGCTACACTCTTTTTTATGACACTCCAAGGGGATATGCTTTGGTAAATTCATAATCTTATTATGAACCATTATTAAGGGAATAAAAAATTCCCCTAAGAATTGGGAAGTAGATCATGGATAACAGAGATTAAAGCCTATAAATTCATAAGTTAAGGAAATAAATGTAATTTATAAGTTATCCCTTTTGGTCATTGGATTCCATTTTATGTGTTACCCCTAAATTTCATTTTATTCTCACCAATGGTCAGTAATAGGAGGACTCATGCTAAAAACCAATTCAAAGATAAATGTGATGACTGTTATAATGAGATTCCCAATCTTATGGGAGCAGGAATCACAAACTTTGTCATGATACTCTCTAAGTTAACTCAAGTTTTGAATAGAAACACGGGTCAAGAGGAACATTCAACCCCCCCTAATAAAGAACAAGCTGCAATCGAGATCTTCCTGAGACAAAAGCCTTCTACTTTTAATGGATCATCTGATCCCTCAATCTCCAAACAATGGATCAACTCAATTGAGAAGATATTTTCCATAATTTAATGTTTAGAATAAGAGAAGTTTCTTCTGGATACTTATCATATAGAGGGTTAAGCTGATCAATGGTGAACATTGATAAAAAATACAAATCCTAAGGAAGAGATCTAGGTGTTGTAATGAAAGGATTTCCAAAAAATGTTTTTCGATAAATATTTTCCATGCACCCTCTAACTTAAGATGGAAAGGGACTTCCTTGACCTTAAGAAAAAAGATGAAAAATCCATTAGAGCATACGAGGAAAACTTCAAAAGGATTGAAAGATGCACCTTTGGCTTTTTCGTTACCCCTGAATGCAAGGTTGACCGCTTCTTTGGTCGGCTAAAACCTAGCCTACAAAAATCCCTTGTGATTCATGACTTCGATAGCTATGAGAAAATTGTACAATATGCCCTCAAATTCTAAATGGAGATCGTTGAATCTTAGGGGTATCATGGTGATAAGAAGTGGAAAGTGGACTTTAATTCTGTTGGTATGATGGATAAATCCAATGGTGCTAAGAAATTCTAGCACCACACTTTCCAAATATGTGGAAAGAAGCACCACATAAATTGCCTGAAGGGGACAAGGAAATGATTTAGCTATGGAAGATATGGGAACCTGACCATTAACTGCCAAAAAGAAAAACCCATTGCTACAATAGACGATAGGAATGATCCGTTAAAACCTCAATGCATTGTTCATTACTTCAACTACAAATATCCATGGCACTTTGAAAACTAGTTCCCTAATCCAAGGGTTTTCATAGGCAACCAATAACCTCCAAGGCAGTAAGGGTGAGATTTTTCCATCACTACCACTGAAGCAAACCCCAACAATTAAGTGGTGATATGTATGTTAGTTATTCATTTAAGAATAGCAAACATGATTTTTGATTCTGGTTCTACACATTCTTTTATATCTCAAATTTTTAGTAGAACAATTCCAATATCACCACAAATCATGGAAGTAAAGATGTTGGTGAGAATGAAAAATGGGGAAATCATTGCATCCCATAAATATAACTCTTCCCCTATCACAATTTGTGGATTGAACATCCCATCAAACCTATTCATACTTCCTCTATTGGAATTTGATGCAATTCTTGGCTTGGATTTGATTTCCCTATATAGATCCAACATAAATTTCCATGAGAGGGAACTCACTCTCCATATGGTGAATTGCCACCCGATTCTATACAAGTTCAAGGAGGAGGAAAAATCTTTTTTATCACCATAATATCAAGTGTGGATATTAATTCCCTATGAGCATGTGTATATTGATAATATGATTTAGTATAAGGAAGCAACCATCCTTGAAGACATGCCTATTGTGAGGGAATTCATTGAAGTGTTTCCCGAGGAATTGTCTGGTCTTCCTCTGAGAAGAGATGTTGAATTATAGATTGATCATATACCTAGGGAATTTCTAATATCCAAGACTCCATATAAAATGGTTGTTGTGGAGCTTGAGGAGATAAAGAAACAACTACAATATAATCTTGATAAAGGATTTATACACCCAAGTACTTCTCCATGGGGTGCACCAGTCCTCTTCGTTAAGAAGAAGGATGGGTGAATGCGCCTTTGCATTGATTATCGTCAGCTTAAAAACATCATGATAATGAAAAACTATCCTATTCCCCGAATTGATGACTTTTTCGATCAGATATATAGAGCACAATAATTCTCCAAGGTGGATCTTTGGTCGGGATATTACCAAGTAAGGGTGAAGAAGGAGGATATCCCCAAGACTACTTTTCGTACAAGGTACATGCACTTTGAATTCATAGTAATGCCCTTTAGACTCACTAATTCTCCATAAATCTTCATAGACATGATGAATAGGGTATTTAGAGATTACCTTGAAAAATTTGGGATAGTCTTTACAGATGATATTCTAATATAATCCAAAACCAAGGAGGAGTATGAGAAGCCTCTAAGCACTGTACTAGAGACCTTACAAAAGGATAATCTCTATGAAAAGTATAACAAGTGTGAGTTATAGTTAAAGGATGTCTCATTATTGGGTCATATCTTCACAAGCAATGGGATATGACAAATGCAATTGAGGAATGACCAAGGCCAAAATCAGTGATAGATATCCATAGCTTCCTAGGGTTAGCTAGATATTATTGCTGATTTGTGATAAATTTCTCACTATTTTCAAACCCTCTTACCAAGCTAACTTGGAAGGGAGTAATGTTTTCTTGGAATGATGAATGAAAATATAGTTTCAAGGAGTTTAAAAAAAGGCTTATCACTATTCCCATGCTCACACTACCCCCAAGTGGAGAACTTTTTGTGGTATTCAGTGATGCTTCAAAGAAGGGCCTGAGCTCTGTGTTGATGAAAAATGATAATGTCATTGACTATGATTCAAGGCAATTGAAAGTTCATGAGAAAAACTTTCCAACACATGATCTGGAGTTGGATGCAGTAATATTCTCTTTAAAAATTTTACAACATTACCTATTTGGGGAGAAGTGTGAAATATACACAGATCACAAAAGCCTCAAGTATATATTCACATAGAAAGATTTGAACATGCACCAATGAGGATGGTTAGATCAGATCAAAGACTATATCTGCTCTATCCATTACCACCTTGGGAAAGTGAAAAATGTGGAAGATGCTCTAAGTATAAATGATCCAACAACTCTTTCATTGATACAAATTTTAAAGGACCCAATATTCTTAGAATTGATGAAGATAGACATGAGAATCATACAGAAGGGAACATCATCAATCCTTTCAAAAATTATTTCTCAACCATCTCTTTTGTAAAGGTTAAATTATTCTCAAAAGGATGATGTGGGAATTTAGAATAAAGTGGAAACTATAAAAAATGTAAATCCTTGAAGTTCAATGTTAATGAAGAAGGAAGGGTGAGATTTGGGTTGATACTATGCGTTCCATCATATCTGGAGTTAAATAAAGAACCTTTGGATGATTCAAATAGTTCAAATTTCTCCATTCACCCAAGAAACACAAAGATGTATCTAGATCTTAGAGAGAATTATTGGTGGGATAACATGAATAAAGAGATCGCTGAGTATAAATCAAAGTGCCTAGTGTGCCAGAAAGTGATGGATTAGAGGCATAAGTCTAATGGGATGATGCAACTATTACCCATACCAACATGTAAATGGGAAAACATCACTATATAATTTTTCACCGGACTTATGAAGACATCCAAAGGAAACAATGCTATCTAGGTTATTATGAATCATCTTACAAAGAATGCAAACTTCATTACAATTTGGGAGGATTTCTCATTTGATCAACTAGAAAATATATACATCAGATAAGTGGTAAGGATGCATGGAGTATCACTATCTATTGTATCCGATCAAGATCTAAGATTCACCTCTAAGTTCTATAAGAGTTTCTAACATGATCTGAATACTGATCTAAACTTTAGTACAGATTATCATCCTCAAAATGATGGCCAATCTGAGCGGACTATCCAAACACTTGAGGATATGTTGAGAGCATGCTCAATGGACTTCAAAGGAGTATGAGATCAACATATTATTATGGTAGAGTTCTCTTAAAACAATAGTTTCCACTCAAGAATCCAAATGGATCCTTATGAAGACCTTTATGGGAAGAGGTGTAGAACACTAGCATGTTGGGATGAAGTTGGGGAGCAAAAAATCATAGGTCCAAAAATGGTTGAAGAAATGGTAGAGAAGGTTAAGACCATCCAAAAACACATTAATGTTACTCAGAGTCGACAAAAGAGATATGATGATAATCGTCGACGAGACCTAGAGTTTAATGTTAGAGACATGGTATTCCTGTGCATATCATCGTAGAAGAGAGTTTTGAGATTTGGGAAGAAGGGAAATCTTTTTCCAAGGTACATTGACCCTTTTGAGATCCTTGATCACATTGGAGTAGTGGCCTATCAGCTAGAACTCCCACCAGACCTATCTCAAGTACATGATGTATTCCATGTATCACTCTTGAGGAAGTACATACCTGACCCATCATATGTACTCAATCCAGAGGTGGTACCATTCGAGAATGACCTCTCCTCTGAAGAGAAGCCGGTGAAGATCTTAGATCGTTGGGAAAAAGTTCTACAAAATAAGACAATTCCCCTCATCTTGTTATTGTGATGAAACAAAAATTTTGAAGAAGAAAAGTGGGAATCATAGGAAGTGATGAAGCATAATTACCCTCATCTATTTTAGTGTGGTAAAAGGAAATTTCAAAGGCGAAATTTCTCAAGGGGGGAAGACTGTAACGACCCAAACTTTTATTAATGAAAATTCATCTTGATCTAATTAAATGTCTTATTATGTGAAATGGTTATATAAAATATATGAACATCCTTGGTTTTGTGTTTTTGGATTTTAAAATACCATTAAGAATTGTTACCGTTGCTAATATAGCCATTGAACATTGATCACATAATTATTATAAATATATGGATTTAGCAAATCCAACTTACTCAGACAAAGGAAGTGATGACCTCATCCAGTAGAATTACTCCATAAAAATCCCATTTATCAGAGCTCAGAAAGGGGGTAGTGTCCCTGGGATCTGCTCTTAACCAAGCCCAAGCCGATCTTCAATATGTTAAGCTTGAATGAAATCACCTACAAGAGAAGTGGGAGTTAATAGAGATTACCATCTAAGCAATGTTATCTGAGCCTCCCAAAGTGTCTGTCACCATTAGAAACCTTACCCTTAGGTCTTATGCTAGTGTTATAAGAGGTTATTTAACAATACCCTTTCACTATGATTATATAAATTATTTTGTATAAAGTATATACATTCATTTTATTATTGTTACTTCGTAAAATATTTTTAAAGCACAAATAGTTTTTTAGTTAATATTTAAATTCAATTAATAAATATATTTTGATGAATTAATGTATTTTTGAATTAAATAATATTTTAATAAAATATTATTACTAATTTACATTTTATTAAATATAAATGATAGTATAATTTTTAGGAATACATTTGTACTTTTTATTAAGATTTTAAAACTATTTTTGTCAAAACCCATGAATATTCAATAAATGTTGGTTTTTATTTTAAAAATGGAAATTCACATATTTATATAATTATTTAGATAAAATTAATATCATTTTTGGATTTAGGACATCAAAATTATCTAACGGTGATTTTTTCATAACTTTCTCTGACAATCAATTTTTTGGGTACAAATTAAATACCGTTTAAATATATAATGTATTTTATGACATCATAATGAACCAATAGTGATGTAATAAAATACCATAAAAGATATTATTGGCCAATATATGTTTTAAATCTAAAATAATGTTATTTTATATTTGTTTGATTAATTTTATGAAGCCTTAGTGGACCCTCTAAGACTTATAAAATATTTTAACTTTTTAAAATGATTTCCTTGAGAGTGTGACTCACATCCACATAAGAAAGAATAATATTTTAATAAGTTTGTCCATTGGCCTTATAAAATAATGTTTTCCACTCCATATTGAAAAAAACCATGGGCAACAACTATGTGATGGTTTGTGGTTTTTATTAGTTTAATGTGTAGTGTGTAAAACCAAAATAATAGAAAATTCCCTCTCATTTCCTATATAAACCCACTCAATCTCCCATTACACTTCACTAAAAACCATTGGATCTCAACCAAACTCTGAAATCCTCTCTCTATAATCCTCCCAAGTCACCCAAATCTTCCTATAAGACTTTCTCAATCCTCTCCCAAAGCCTTTGGGATCACACTTCCAAGTAAGGGATTTCTTCCTTTCACATTTTTGTCCAAATTTCTTTATGTTGTTATATCCTTTTATTTTCAATTAAAAATGTTGGGGTATTATTTAAAACCTCCCCCATACTTCCCTAATTATTCTTGAATTATGATAGACCTCTTTATTTCTCATTTATGCCTCCCATTTACCCCCATTACCATGCAAAAATTTCGTAAAGAATTTCTCTCTTCTTATTTACATTCAAGAAATTATTTTATATTATGCATATAAATTCCATTACATATATTAGGATATTATGTTCCATGAATACCTTACTATCCATTTCATGTATAAATAATTAGATAACCCTTTCTCTCTCATCAAACCATTTTACTATTTCTATTTGACGTCGTTATGCTGCTGAAGGTAGACCAAAATTTCCCATGCCAAGATCATCATGTAAGTGAATACCATACCCATTTCTCTATCAAGGATATTCAACTTTATGCACATGTAATTTTTGATTAATAACTTACATTTATTTATTACACATCTCTTATTCGTGTAATAAATTATGATGTTTAATGAATCCATGTTGTATGATCCATGTGGCACACTTATGAATTAAATGAAATGTTTATAAAGGGTGCGACCTAATAGCGCACCAATGAATTGGGTAAAGAATAGTATCATGAAACACCATGTGAAATGAGGGTTTAATCATGATAATTCGATTCAAATGAGAGTTTACTCATTCTCCTTGTTAAATGGACCTTGGATCATGCTAATATCATGTTAAATGTTTTTTTCCACATTTCCATGTTATGATAATCATGTTATATAATAACTTTATATTAATGTTTCTATTGTGATTCATTGATATGACTATTAAATAACATGTAATATATTCTTCATGTTATGCCTTGTTTAATCCCTTATTGGGCTTTATAGCTCACCCATTTATTATTAATGTCCTAAGGTTATCCCATGGAATGCTAAGTAAGAAGGAATGTTGTGGTCATGTAAAAAAAGTTTTCAATAAAGATATTATGTTTTATATTATAAGTTTTTATATAATGTTCCTAATTTCCCAAGACACTAGACCTCTCAATCCTCAGTGTTGTATTAAGTGAAATTTTATGTAATAAATCATGATTAAGTTTGTAATAAAGAGTAGGGTTGTTATAATTTAACTGGAATCATAGGTTTAATAACAAAGGGGATTATAGTTAAAAATAATGATTTGGTTTTTGGTAGAAATCTATCCACACCTGATTAACCCCCTATCAGGTGTATCTGCATGGTCCAATGAGACTTAAAATAGGTATAAAAGCATAGGTTAAATATTATTAGATCTCGTTTTATATCATAACTAATATCAAAGTAAATCCTAGTTATTTTTACTTGATATAACTAAAGTGCATATTTGAATTTGAAGAGCCTTAGAAAGAAGAATTTACTTTCATCCCTATCAAAATAGATTTTGAGACATCAAAAAAGACTTTGAGAAAAAAAGAAGAAAGAGGCCAATAATATCATTATAGGTTTAAATGAGAAAGAGAGAACACCACTACCTGAAGGTAATTAGGATGGTAAGGGTTTATTAGTTAAATCATATGATTATTATCCCTTTATTGAGATAAGTTAAAGATGTTAGAGAGATTTCACTGAATCTGCTAAAGATCTTCACCATGTGGTTAAGGATTACTTAGATAATGAACCAATTGAAGCAGTGACATATATATTCAGATTAATCAAGGTATTTCATGATGAAAATCCATAGCTGGAAGTAAAGACTGATGTTATAAAAGAAGCATTGTCAAAGAAGATGAGTAGCTACGATACTATCACAAGATGATTAAAGCTAAGGAAGAATCCACCACACTTTTTAATTAAAGATTTTATTTAGTTGAAAAATAATTTCAAATATTTCTTTATGATAAATAATTATTTGATAAGGTTTTAAGGTATAATTTCTTTCTTTGTAGAAATTTAATAAAATCTTTATGGATATTAAGTCTTCCCACCTAAAATCAAAGATAAAAAGTATAAAGGAGATGGAAAATTCTTTATTGGATAAAATCAATGAGTAGGAGGAACAAATTAAAAATATGAAGAGTTATTAAGAAGAAATTTTGAGATCATTTGTTAAGGATAAGTATTGTATCAACATGAAATGAATTTAGTTGGAAGTGAAACTAAAAAATTATGAAGATTCATAAGCCGATTCCTCCCAAATAGTTAAGAAAAATGGGTTCCCACATAAACTTAAAAAATGAGTCTTAATTTAAAAGGGACTATAAATGGTTGAAAGAAGATATGTAGATCATCTGGATAAAATATAACTCCATATCATATAAAAATGAATCCCACAACACTATAAATTTAGATTACACTAAATATATAATTCTATAATTTAAGGACAAAAACAAAAATATATAAAAATTTGGAAGGAGAAAAATATTGATAAACCCACCAATGTTTCAAGGGTTGTGATGAGTAAGTGTATGAATAAAATATCCCCAAATTAAGTCTAAAAATTTGATCAAAATATCCACAAATTGCAGACATGTCAAGATGGATAGAATACACCTAAAGGAAAAAAAGACTTATTGACAGATTCTGGTACGACTAGAGGTTTGTAAATTAGGTCATAGATTTTTGAAAAAATATGACATTATTTACAAGTTATAGTGGTAATGGAGTAATGGGGATAAAATATGAAGTTGGAAGGAAACATTTTTGATGGAAACAAATCTCATAGAATTGAATAAATTTTTCTTACAGGAATAGATTTGAATAATTTGGAAAGATTTGTGAGTTGTGAAAGATTAGTGTTAACTACTATGATAAATGATAGAAAAAACATTATAGGTTTCATTCATATACAAAATAGAATAAATAACCACCACCAACTGATAAATAGGTAAAGAAAGAATGAAATGCTGCCTTTGGAAATAAATATGTAAAGAAGGTATTTGAACAAACCACTCCTAAGAAGTTAATAAAGAGAGATGATTAGGGTGTCCATAAAAAAGGTAAGATAAGATTATATTATGTAAATATATTCCACATAATAAACCATTTCTAGAAGACCATGGGTGATAAAGTAAAAGGGAGTAAGTTAAAATCAAGAAAAGAATCCATAAAAGAGATAGATTCTAGGATTAGATTAGGGGTTGACACTCCTAGTGAAGAGGTTTAAGGGATACCCAAAATGGGTAACCTTAAGACTAAGGAATATGTGTGTGGAAGGTGTAACTAGGAAAGGAACATGGTTGAAAGATGTATGAATATTTTTCTGGAAAAAATGAAAAATAAAGGAAAAACACCAATGTATTTAAGTTATAAAAATTATGCAACTAGAAAGGTATGAAAAATCAAAGAGAAATTCAACCATGAGCCTAAATATTTGGTAATAATATGACCTAAAAAGTTTTAGGAGGTTTGGATGATAGAGAAAGCTAAAAATAACCAATCTGATCTATTTTTAAATTAAATATAACCACTGTAGCTGAGAAGGAAATTGAAATAAAGGATTCCATATTTCTCAATAGTGGAAAACTTTTAAAATCAATAGATGAGATAACATGAAGAGTTATCAAAATTTTAGAGATGATAAGAAGAAATTTCATGGGTTGATAAAAAAGTATCATCCCAAATGATCTAATTGAGAAGGAGAAAATGATCCACCCTATTCCCATATCTGTTTTATTGTCCTTAAATGATAGGAATTTAAGGTGAACAATTTTGAAGAGAATCCATTATGAGGGATATTTAAAATTAGGTAAAGATTCCAAAATTTTAATAAATCTTATTGAATATATAAATTTGGACAACCCTTTAAAATTTTAAGGATGATGTATGAATTCATTCTCACATCATTAGTTTAACATATATATTATGTTTATCAAGGGGGATTTATTATCTAATCAAAATACTAAAGAAAATACCTTTCACTTGAACTATTTAAATGCGTATTATCAAGTGAAGTGTAAGTTTATGAATATTTTGAAAATATATTGACACAACACCTATATACAAACAATTATAGTTCGTATCACATTTTTGGTGAATAGAAAACTTATTTATCTAAATTAACCACTCTTGTCTTCTAAATCGGGATAGCCTAAGTGGAATTAGATTTGGTTGGTTTATGGAATTTTTCTAATAAAAATATGGTATCTCCCTTATATCATGGAATCTTGTGGGTAATTTTGAATGTAGAGAACATATGGGGAGAAGATGAAAATCTTAAATTTAGAAGATTTGGTTTGAGGAGAGACAACCTTCCCTTGGAAGTTTCAATATTAATAAAGGTGGAGAAGAAAAATCTAGTTTTTACACTATAATGTTATTAAAGGGGAGAAAATTTTCCTTCCATTTCATTTATTTTAAATTTAGTGGAGAAGGATTACATTGAATTTTTATAATCGTTCTAGAATTGAAAACAAATATAAAGGAAGATATTGAAGTGACATTGGATTTGAATAATCATGAATTGTATTTATTTTCAATATTAAGTAATTCAATGTTGGATAATGAGTGGAGTGGATACCATGGAACATGAAAATGAGTTCTTATATTATGTGGGTAAAGATAAATGAAGAGGCTACCCATTAAAAGTGGGTAATGACCTTTTTACCCTTGAATACCTATTTGGAAAGATTCAAAGGGAATCCCAAATAAAATAGTTGGAAAGATAAAATTTATTTCTAATGAAAGTTATACTATAGTTGAATAAACTATCTAAATCATGTTTTAAGAGAAGGATGAAGATTTGAAGTTGGATACTGAACTTTTGTGTGTTGGATGACTTATACAACTGTGGTTGAAAAGGTTTAAACAAGTTAAAAGTTGAGAATAATCTAGCCTAAAACATGGAAAACCCCTAAAAGGAGTGATAATTATAAAAAAATGTTTTATTTAGTGTTCATATACTCTTGGATAATGGTTTGAGAAGGCTTTATTTGATTTGAGGAGGTCCTGAGGCCATCAGATTAAGTTTAGAATTTCTATAAAACAAGATAGAAAAATTGATAAGTCTTGGTAATGTATGCATCATTCCCAATAGCATACATGTGATTCATATAAGACATGTAAATTTAAAAAAGGTATAATATAACACCCCTATGTTATTTTAGTGGTGTATTATTTGAATTTAGGGTTATTTTAAGTTTTTATGGTGTTTTAGTTGTTCTAGGGTGTTTCGGGTAGATTGAGAAGACCTAGGGACTTGCAGGATGGATTTGTAGTAGATAATATCATAGCCTTAGGTGGAAACACTATATCCTACCTCATTTAATTGGATATTTTTAGGGGAAAGGGGTGGTTTCTCCATGGAGTGGGGGCTATGCCGTGGAGGGAGTTGCATAAGGGTGGTTTGGAGTTACGTAGAGGTGTCACATAAGGGTGATGAAGGAAGGCCATGCTATAGGGGTTAGGCTAACATATGGTGGTATCATTTAAGAGTAAGTTATTGGTGTTAAATAAGGGTTAATAAAGAAAACTACATTATAGGGACACAATTTCATTGTAAAGGGAGTTTCGTAAGGCCTGACTTGAAGTTGCATAAGGGTAGTGCGTAAAGGTGGAAGGATGTCATGTAAGGGTAGGAAGTTCATTTACACCATAAAATCAGAGGAAGCACTATAGTGTCTTGAGTGCTTGGGGTCATTGAATATGCCTCCTTGATGTGTTCCATGATGTAGGATAGAGGCTATTCCATGGAGTGTGTTTGGTGGAGGACTTCATGCCGTAGCATGGAGGACCATGTTGTAGCGGCCTCGGGTGAGGCGTCTAGGAAACTCTACCTATTTCAGGATAGCTACACCATGGTCCCTAGGCCATTCCACAATAGGGCTTCCTAGAGTAGTGTTGTTCCATAGTGGACAAGACTACACTACATCCCATGTTTGCCTAGTTTTGTAAAGGTTGAAATCACCATTTTACCCACTTTTACCACTTTTGTTTTAGCCTCTTTTCAAACCTCCCATTTGAATGAGCTAGGTTCATGAAGAGGGATAACTTTTTCACTTCTAATTGTCTTCCAACCCCCTCTCACAACATGTTCTAATGGATTTAAAAAAGGCAAGCCCTCCATTCCTTCTTATTTTCTTTCTCTTCTTTCCCCCATCTCTTTCACATTTGGTTATCTTCCTCCAATGAACCCTAGTGGATGATAGGTTTATATATAGGGGTTGGAGTGACTTATTCTTGGAGGTTTTAGTTACTATGAATTTTTTAAGTTATCTATTTTATCATTGGAGCATTCACTATCGAATGAGATGGCTCATGAATCAATTTCAGTTTAATCATGGTTGGTGCTTTTATGCATTTCCTTTATTTTGAATTTCATTTTCTTCTTAATATTTCTAAGTGTTTTATTTATTATTTTATACTTATATGTAATAGCTAAGTGGGTTTTATAATTATTTTTGATTTTTTTCTTCACTTAGAATAAAGTAGGTATTTCAAATGGTTTTGATTTCTAAAATGATTCCTTAATTCCAAGTGTTTGAAAAAAATATTTTAATAGCTTGTTTTGGATGAGTATACGATTTTAAAGGCATTTGACCCCATTTGGGATCCGAAGTGGGTATTATATTGGTTTTATAAAATTATTTAATTGAAAGGAAATGTTTTATTATCTCAAGAGGTTTTTAATGAAAATGATACATGTTTTAAATGGTTATGAATATGGTTTAAAATGGTTTGATTTTAAATAAGTGAAGTAAAATGGATTCTAATGGTTAAAAAGGAATCAACACCCTCAGTAATTTTTCAATAAGACCCATTTAACACTTTGAAATGGTTTCATATATCTTGTGGATAATACCCCCTTGAGCCCCTTGTTTGATGTGGATTATGTACCCTTGGGGGGGTATTATTACCATTGTGATGGATTACATAATTGTAGATGTTTATTGTACGGGTGTTGAAGGTAAAATAGATTTATTTTTCATGACCTGTGATTCATGTATGGATTAATTGATTGGTCACCTCATATTGGTGATTTCATGGGCACACTAGGTATCAAGTGAGAGATATAGATTTATGCTTCTATAGATAGTCACACACTACTAGTGTCCCCTCAAATGTGGGATATGACTAGATAAGGTGTTCCCAAAATGATGCTATGTATATGATAGTTATATGGTTTATGTTATTTAGATGAGACATAAGTTGGCAGTTGGTCCCATGTATTGGTAAGGTATAGTAACGTCTTTACTTAGGACCTAGTGTGTTTCCCCTAACACTATATGACTCCATAGGGTACTTTAATTTGTGTTCCCATGCATACACCATTCAGTGTATATAGATATTATGGGTTCTTTTAATGTGCTTTATCTTTTGTTTCCTTCGGGATTTTTGGGTGATTGGTTTGGGATATGGAGTGTGACTGAGTATCACATCGAGATGGTGCGTTTTTGGTTTAGTATTTTTTTATTTTGAGATATTTATGTATCAGACCTATTGTATTGGCTTAGGTTTTATAGTATGTTGTATCTGACCTGTTTATTAATATTGTTTAGTTGATGGTTTTTTTATTATTTTATACCATATAATCTATTTATTTAACTGTGTTATTTATATATTGATGGTGAAATCATTCACACTTTTGAGACTCTGGTACTAGGTTCCAACCTAGGGTGATTGGGAATGCACCTCTAGTATGTCATGATCCGGATCAAGTGCCTAGTTCTAGGGTGACCTGAGTTAGTTCCTGAAATCACAGAACCCTCTTTCCATTTGGGGTGTGTCTGGGTAATATAGATATTATAATTACTATTTGGAATCAGGTGGATGGTGTGGTAATGTTCTTGGACATCTCTTATTTGCAATAAACCTCGAGTTTCTATGGGTGGTTTGTATTTGAGTCTTGATCTTGAATTCATTTTTGAGTAGATTTGATATATTTTGATATGATATGATGGTATTTTGATCCTTATTGGTATGAGTTTACTTGTAAGTCTACCTTGGTGTTTTGGTATGGAATAGAAAAAAAATAGAGGTTTGAGGATGGCTTTCATAACCTAAAAAACCATGTAGTGTCCAAATTATTGATTTTTGAAACATTTCTAGCCCACTTAGTTCTAATATTTAGACCCCTTGTATAATAGTTTGAACCTTTCAGGGGATGTTACTTTGTGTGTTTTGGCTGTTGAAGGCATCCAGAGGGAGTTTGAGGAGGAAGAGGTCAGGCTAGAGTTGAAATTACAACTTTAAGAAGGTTTCATGGTATGAATTTAGGTTCACAATGTGAATGTGATATGGGTGGTTTTTATTTAATTCATGGGTATAGATATTCACATCATGAAGGATATATTCACCATGTGAATGATTTAATGGTTTCTAAGTCCTTGACACCTTGGGTTTCGGTGGAGGTTTTATCCAGATGTTTAATGGAATGAAGTCCCATGTAACGCTATGAATGAGTCTTTTTCTAGAACCTAAACAAATTAAGGATCCATATGGAATCCCCTTGTCTCCCTTTCTTTTCTATCGAACTCTAGAAGACCTAGGGTGTAGTTTTGGGGGCCTTTGATATTCCTTTAGTTGGAATTATTTCTTTACTCTTGGAAATCGATTCCCTATGGTTTGAAGTGAGTTATTCTCTATTTTCCCATAGTTTACTCCTTCTTCTTCGTTGGAAATTACTAGTAGTAGTGTCAGTTCATATTAGAGTATAATTGGATTCAATTTTGATGATAGAATTACCATGGTTTAGGTTGTTTGGGGTTCCTCTCATGTGAATTAGATCTGGTGGTTTCCTTTTTCTCCTTCTTCTCATCAATTTCAAGATGATTGGAAAGTATTGGTTGCGGTAGGGAATATCAAGATTCATCTTCTATCTTATGTAATTAATATTATTTATTTTCTTATGTTGTTATCTCCTTAGTAGGATTATTTTATTTCATGAGTGTTTTGATTTATGGGAAAGGGGAGAGAATATGAAAACCCACCTTCAAAGGAGAACGAAAATTAAATAAATAATGTAACTGGTTGAATGATAATTGAAAGGGTTTGAGATGTTTCATGTGGTTTGTGAATTTCTTGATATTGTCTTATATTAATTCGTATTGGTTTATGTGATTCTATTGTGAATTCCTTATTATTGATGTCACCTATAAATATTGTCACCACCATAAATGGGTAATTACCTAAACCTAGTAAAGGATAAAGGGGTTGGCCAAAAACTGAATTTTGGATTAACAATGCTGATTTTTATTGTTTTCACTTATGTATTGTGGTTTGATTTATTTTACCTTGATTTTTGATGTGGATAGTTCATGGGTTAACATGGGTAATGGTAAAGTTGAATACATGTTAAAAAAAGAATTAATTCTTGGGGATTTGGATATTGTACTGATATAAAATATATGGAACGATGTTTATAAATTTTTGATGTATTGAATTCCATTATTGATTCCCATTTCCATAGTTTTATGTTTTTACTTCCATTGAAAATCATGTATCCCTTATAAATATATTAATAACTTGAATATGGAAATGGATTGAAATGTGGGATGATTTTTTTGTTTTCTTCATGTCATTTATTTTGTGAACTTAAGCTTTAAAGTGAAGGATTGTGTAAAAATATACTTAAAATGGTTAAGCACATAAAGTTGGTAATTTAAAGGAATAATAATGTGTAGGACTTGTTGGCATTATTTTTTGTGGATTGTGGGCCTTATTGAGCATGGATTTTTGGAAATGGACATGAGTTAAAGAAAGAAACAATGAATATAGTGATGTTTGGTAAAATAGTAAATGATGTTATGGAATTAATTCAGTTGGTGTGAATTATTTATTTCCCACCTCTTCTTTATCCAATATTGGTTGTTCTTATGTTGGTATTATTACATGAAAAGCATTGATAATTATATTTTGTTGTTTTTATATGATATATTAGTGTTGGATATTGCCCAATGATGATGGGTTGGTGTTGGATATCACCTAGTGATGACAGTATGGTGTTGGAGATCACCCAATGGATAATGTAGATGTGATGTGTGGTAGGGGTCATGATGGTAGGAGGAGAGAATGAGGTTGATATCTGTATGTTCATGATACCCTACTACAAATAATGAGATGATATTGGTGAGGGACATATATGGAAGGGGGAGGGCATAAGGTTGATGTCCTTCATGCTCACAATACACTACTATAGAGAATGAGATGATGTTTATGGGGAATATACATAGAAGGTGGAGTGAATGTGGTTTATGTCCTTCATGTTTACATTTCCATACTAATGGATCATTGATAATTAGTATAATTTTGGTGATTTTAATGATGTGATTGAGGATGTGTGATGATCCATATGTGGATATTTAGATATGTGGTGATAAAGTTGCAAATGTATGGCATTATGGTTAATGACATATTAGAGATGTGGTTTCATACTCCCATACCAATATTTAGTGAGGAGGAGATCCTACCAGATCGATATTGGATTGAGTGAGAGATCCCCAGAGCTGATAGGTAGGAGTCTAGGTGAATATGTTCCATGCCCAAGGATATTCAAGGATGTTGATAGTTTTGAGGATGGTCATGGTGATGGTTATTTTATGAGGATATTGGAATAAGTGATAGAAGTTGTGGCATTGATGATTGGAATAGCTGGTTTGGTGACCGTGGGGTATTGATGATGGTTTTTTCTTATTCTTATCATGCTTTCTAGCTTACAAATATGAATTTTTATTATGCATGTTGGATTTTGTTCATGTTTATTCCATTTTTTCTTACTTGGATGATTTCACTCTTTCTTATTATTGCATATTTATTTCATAAATAATTTTATATATTTAGAGGGATGATCATAATAAATACCCCCAAGTTCTCACCCTACTATATCTTTCCAGTGTTTGTAGGATATATCACTGGAGTTGGGAACCACTTTTCAGGTATCTAAAATGGAGAATATGTGTTAGTCTTTGTATTATTTTGGATGTATTTCATTTGTTCATATATTTCTATTTGTTATTGGGAAATGTTATACCTTTTATGTATTTTATGGATTTGGATTGGTGGTTATTCCCTATATCTCATTATCTTATACTTATTATTGAGGGTATTTCCTTCTATATGTAAGATTTTCATAACCTTAGTGCTAGTCGCCAATCTAAGGCTGAATGAAGGTGGGAATCAAGGGTAATTATCTATTTCCCTTCATTTTCATCCCAAGAGGGATGACGTTGGGGGGAGGGGGTCATGATAGAGTGGTATTATATGTTTTGGTTGAGATATAAGATGGAGATTAGAGTTAGAAACATGTGAGGACTATATGGGATTGGTGGGAAGTGGTGAAATTCAATCTTGACATATGATGTTGAATAAGGAAATTAGATAAGACAAAAATATTTAGACCCCCTATGATTTGATGCAACGAATTTTACAACCTACTAGACATTTTTATGTGGAAGTGAAACCATTATAGTGCATAATTATAGGGAGGTACATGAATCATGGTCATTAGTTTCATTAGCTTCTACATTTTAAAATTTTTGTGCAGGTCTCTTATTATGCCTATCATGTAGTTGTTAATGAACCATTTTTGTTTGTTGAATTGGTCATATAAGCTAAAATAAATAAGTAAGATGGTAATTAACTATAATGAACTATTTCTTGAACCTTTTTGAGACTTAAATGTGATATTCCCTTGTAGTTTATAACATGATCCCTCATAAATAGATTTTTTTCAATGCTAAAGTTCATATCATGTTAACCCATTTTATTAATGTTTAGAATTTTTACCAAATAATTCTTAATGTATTTTTGTTGTAAATAGTATATAAATTTGGAGAACCTTAATAAAACACATTAACATCAGTATATTTTATACTGAAATTATGAAATGAATTGTTTTGAATCCTTTCTTAGTAGTATTCTGGTTCCCATTCAAGTTAATATTCTAGGTTCTATTTTTCATTCACGATGTATCACAAAATATGTTATGAAATTATTATAAAATTTGTTTTTTGGTTATTTTAAATTCTAAAATTCCTAAAAAATGACTATCATTATTATTCACAATTTATATAAATTTAAACACATTGACATGGATAACTTTCCCCTTCATTTTTGGCATGACACCAATTTTTCTGTACTAATCCATTTATATTTTGTAAGAATGTGTTGAATATATATTATAAGGATGTAAATTTTTTTTGCTTGTTTCTGAATTTTGGAAAATGATAAGAATGCTCAGTGATAACTATTAAAAATTTGAATGTTTTTACAAATCAATGAATCTTTCTAATTTTCCAAGCATGATTAAAAGATTTGTTACACTAGAATATTTATATTTTGAACATTTAAATATGAGTTTCATGACATGTGTTACCTTATATATCAAGATATGTAGTTCACACATGTTAATAATTTATTGTAAGGCTGGTTTGTGATTATTTGTTTAAAATTCATGAAAATTGATGACCATGATTTGTAGTAAACCATTCCAACTTATGAATCTTTTACAATATTGAAAATATTAATTTAAATAATGATATATTTTATAGGGATAAAATAATTATTCCTTACATGTTAAGTCATGAATATCATTCCATGAGTAAATTTTGAAATATATACGGGAATCTTATACATTAGCATTGGAAAAGAATCATTTCATTCAATGTAGTGTAAGAAGCATGTCTAAAGTTGGAAATATTTGTGTGGTTTATTATGAAATTTATATTATATAAATCTTAAGAAAGTATCATGTTCGGTATATTTTATTTAGAATATGAAATAATGTTATATGAAAGTAAACTCATGTTACCCTTATTGTGGTGTATAAGCATATTTCCTAGAGTGATGAAATGTTTAAACAATATTTAGTTATGGCATGTCAAGAATGACACATAGTGACACAACATATGGAATTTTATTTTTTGATCCAAAAATCATGTTCTATTTTGAAATCTAAAATCTTATTGTATGCATGATAAAATGTCTAAGGAATGTTTAATTTTCATATGGATAACATGGTTTAAGAGAACATAACATGTTTAGTTTTTTTATACTAGGATAATGTTTCCTTAGAAATAATTTTTTTTGTTTAATTATGAAAATACTGATTTATATTACCACAAAATGAAAAGTTTTTGTATTTAACTTGTCCATATGTTAGAGTTATTTAAATTCAATCCAAGATGATTTCCATGAAAATTACTTGGAAATGTTGAGTATTGTTTATGGTTTCATTTTTTAATGACTGTTTCATTGAAGTGTTGATGTTCCTTACTGAGAACCTATTTTTTGAATTATAAGATGATGTTTTAATATATGTTTATAAAGAATATGTCCTGTGATTAAGATTATACCATGAATCTTTGTGTTTCTTAACATGGAAACTATGTGATCCTTGAGATGATGTTTCTTTTTAATGTGAATATGTACCCCTATTGTGATTATGTTTTGTGCTATAATTTTATTGATGAAATCACCCACATCCCATAAAATATTAATAACTTAAATATGATAATAGAAAATTATTTTTTGAAAATATTAGAATTGATGAAAATGATCTAGTTTGCCACACATGAATTATTATGAAATAAATAATGAAACCATTTTAATACTAACCTATTAGTTAGGGTTTTTGTGATTGATCATATGCTGGTGGAATGTGTTATGGATTCAAAAACATGAAAATAGGTAAACCATTTACCCCAATACAATGAATTACATTTATGGAACATTTTAAAACCCTACAGGTGAGTCAAGGATTCCCAAAGTGGAAAATATCTATATGTAGTGGTTGGGTCCCCTAGATTTGTGTACTTGTATCATTGATGATTTGGATGATAGTGTGGGATGTTTTGGGAAGTATTAATGTGAAAGTTTTCCTTGGTGGGCATGATATATTTTGATATGTTGTTATGGTAGTGGTGGATGGATGGTTATGTGGAAGGGAGATAGTTCTGTGGCTATTGTGTTGTTGATATGTTTTTATGTGTGTTGGTAATGCATGATATGACTACAAGAGTATGAAAAGGGGATAAAATCCTCAAAATAGGAAAAATTATTTTCAGACACATTTTAAAATTGTGTGGGCAAGCTAGGTCCACTCAAGGTAGATAATATCCTGGTACGATGGAAGGGTTTCCTCAAATTTTATGCTTGATCTTTCCCTATCAATGTTTTTGTTGTTTTTGTTGTGTTTATTAAAATTATTTGGGTGTTTTAATTTGACATTATTGTTGTTAATATGAATTTATTCCATCAAAATTCCCTAATGATGATAAAAATGAGAATGATAAGGTATAATATTAGGATATAGAATTTTTGGAATTACAAAGGTAGGATGTTTCAAAGTTCTTTGGTGGATCATCTATCCCTGATAATGAGGTTTTAATAGATTATTTTGAGGTTGATTTTGGGATGCTGAAAATATAGGATCATTTGTGGTTTATATTTTATTTTGATATATTTTCGAAAGAAACTCAATGATGGTGGTTGATAAAGTGTGATAATCTAGATGAGGTATCTTGAGAGGAATTAATTTAGTTATTCAAGAAGGATTTCTTTTCTTAGGCACAAATTCATGATCAAAAGAGTGAGATTTAGGAGTTTCAGCAAGGGTATGAGAGTTTTCAAAACTTTTTGGTCCACTTTATGGACTTGATTATTTGATTATCAAGCTTCATGCATAATGTGAAATAGTGGTCCTAGTTTTTTTGAGTCTTCCTTGAGGCTAAATATTCAACAATTAGTCTTTCCTTTTTAATTGGGGTGATAGGAAGAGGTGAGATTCCAAATAGAGATATTGGAGAAAGGGTTTCCTGTGAAAGAGAGTTTTGGTGAATAACCATACCAAGTGATTGGGAAGTTCTATATGAATGCTATGAGTTTTAAGGTTCCAAGTTTTTTAAGGAAGAGAATGAGATGGTTTACTATGGATAGAGTGTGACTTAGTGCTCTGGGGTTGTGTGGTTTGATGTGTCCTATGTATATAGAGTTGATCTATTTCTGGTGTGATACTGTGGGAAACTTTCAATATGACTACCTTAATATTTACTATATTTCCCAATAATCAATAGAGTGTAATATGGGAGGAATATCTTGGTTTATTTATACTCCTTTCAATAAAACCTTGTATTTAATTTTCAAATGTGTTTTGAATTTTATTGAATGAATTGGAAATTCAAGTATTTATGTATTTTTGATTTTTTTGAATTCCCCTTATAAAATAAAATGAAATGAAATGATTTAAACAAACTTAGGAAATTTTTTACTTGGATATCTTGAAACTTGGTTAAGGTGGAATGAGTAGTTGTGAAGAGTTAGTCATGAGTGAGGAGGATGGATCCACCTTGGATTTATCTTATAGAGACATATTGTTTGAGAGGCATCTCTTATTATCACGAGGGTTTCAAAGTGATGTTTTGTTAGGGGAATCACACTCCAAATCTAAATGATTTTATTGGTAATATGTTAGTTTTATTGAGAGGTATCTCCTAAGAGTGTGTTTTGGTGGTAGCCATTTTTTTTAGAGATCAATTTGACTCTCGAGGAAAGGGATCATTTGATAGATATTTAATGTTACAACAAAGACCTTCATGGTATGTTAAATTGTGATTTTTGGGTGTTACATGTGTTCATAGGGAGTTTAATGAAGAAGATGTTGATCTAAAGTTGAAATTACAGCACCATGAATGTTTCATAATGTGAATATGGGTTCATAGTGTGAACATGATCTAGGTAGTTTTAGTGTAATTATTGATTACTATTATTAATGGTGTGAAGGATATATTAATTATGTGAATGATTTCAGGATTTATAAGTATATGCGGCCTAGATTTTCTATATAGGTTTGATAGGGATGATTCATGATGTGAATTCCCATGTCATGATGTGCATGGGAGTTTTTTCAGAACCTGAATAAATTCATGATCCATACTGAATCCCCCTGTATCAATTTTTTTCTATTCAAATCGAGGTCACATAGGGTTTGATTTTAGGGGCCTTTGAGATAATTTTTTAATCCTAATCCCTTTTCACCGGGAAGTTGATTACTTATGATCTGAGGTGAGTTCTTCTCTCTTTTCCCTTGGTTTCATTCTATTTCTTCCTTGATAATTTCTAGAAGTGGTGTTGGTTCATGTTATATCATGTTGGGATTAAATTTTTATGAGGGAATCATAATAGTTTAGGTTTTTTGGGGGTTCATCTCATGTGGATTAGATTTTGTGGAATCATTTTTCTCATTCTTCTTATCAATTTCAAGGCAATTGTGAAGCACCAATTGAGGTGGGGATCTCGAGACTTATCTTCCATCTTCTATAATTAATATGTTTTATTTTATTATGTTGTTATCTCCATTTTATTTATTTGGTATTTTGGTTTATGGGAAAGAGTATAACATATGAAAACCCACCTTTAAAGGATAATGTAAATTAAATAAAGAAGGTAACCAGGTGAAATATAATTGAAAGGGGATGGGATGTTTCTTTTGGTTTGTGAATTTATTGATATTTCCATGCATTTATTATTATTGGTTGATGTGTTATTGTTTTTATTTTCTCATTATTTATGTCACTTATGAATATTATCACCACCATAAATGGGTAATTACTTAAACTTGTTAAAAGGTAAAAGGGTTGGATGGAATATAAATTATGTATTAAAAATGATGATTTGGATTGTTTTAACTTGTGTATTGTGGTTTGATTTGTTTTCGATTGATTGTTGATGTGTTAGGTTCATGGGTTAATATGGGTAATGTGAAAACCGAATTCATTTTTTTACAAGAAAAATTTATTCTTGGTGAATTGGATATTGCGTTGGTATCAAATGTATGAAGTCCTATTTATAAATTTTCAATCTATTTAATTCCATCATTTATTCCCATTTCTAGAGTTTTATGTTATTACTACCATTTAAAAATATTTTTTCCTTATAGATATATTAATCAATTGAATATTGTAATGGATTTAAATGTGGGATGAAAAATATTATGATTGGAATGCCATTTGTATTGTGATCTTAAGCTTTGAAGTAATGGCCTTTGTAGAAAAACCCTTAAAATGGTTAATAAGATAAAGTTAGTAATTTAAAGGAAGAATAATATGTACTACTTTTTAGAGTTATTTTGTGTGGATTTTGGTCTTTTTTGAGTATGGATTGCTGGACATGGTAATGAGTCATATAATTTCACAATGAATATAATTATATTTTCTAAAATGGTAAACAATGTTGTGAAATTATTACTGTTGGTGTGAATTATAGATATTTTAGACTTATTCCTTACCCAATGTTGGTTGTTATTGTGATGGTATTATTCCATGAATATTGTTGATTGTTCTATGCTATTGTTTTTATATGATGGGTTGGTGTTGGAGATCACCTAGTGATAACATATTGGTGTTGGAGATTTCCTAGTAATGACAGGTTGGTGTTGGAGATCACCCAATGATGATAGGTTGGTGTTGGAGATCTCCCAAGGGACTATGAGGATGTGATGTGTGGTGGGAGTCATGTGTATTAGGACGAGGGAATAAGGTTTATTTCCTTCACATTCATAATACCCTATTACAGATAATTGAATGATGTTAGTGAGGGAATATACATGGAATAATGAGGGAATGAGGTTGATGTCCTTCACGTTCATGATCAACTACTATAGATAATGGGATGGTGTTGGTTGGGGATGTACATAGAATGATGAGGGAACAAGGCTAATTTCCTTTATGTTTACATTTACCTACTGATTTATGGTTTGTAAGTGGTGTAATTATGGTGATTATAGTTATGTGGTTGCAAATATGTGATGATGAAGATGTGGATTTGTTGAGACATAGTGATGAGTCCATGGATGAATGATATGATGGTTGGTGAAATGTTTTTGGTGAGATTTAATATTCATGTCCATGAACTTAAAGATTAGGTGATTGTATTATATTGTTATTGATTTGAGTGGGAGAGACCTTGAGTTGATAGGTTGGATATAAGGTGAATATATTCCAGGCCTTAAGATGTTGAATAATGTTGATAATTTTGAGGATGATAGTGGCGATGGTGATTCCACGAGGATATTTAAATAAGTTATGGAAGTTGTGGTGTTGATGATTGGATGGGATGATTTATTGACTATGGGGTATTGATAATGGTGTTTCTTGTGCTTCCCATGATTTCTAGCTTATGGATATGCATTATTATTAATATTTTTGTATTGTGTTAATTTTTCTACCATTTTTACTAACTAGGATGATTTCACTCTTTCTTATTCTTTCATATTTAGTAAACATGTAATTTTATCTTTTTATAGCGATTATCCTACTATGTACTCTTAAGCGATCACCCCACCATAGTTGTTAATTGTTTGTATGATAAATCACTAGAGTTGAGAGTTGCTATTTGGGTATCTGGAGTGGAGAATATGTGTTCATATTTGTATTATTTTGAATTTATAACATTTTTTCTATAGTTCTAGTTGGGATTGGTAAATTTTATACTTTTCATGTATTATATAGTGTTGTGTTGGTTTTTATTCCCCTATCTCTTGATCTTATGCTTATCATAGGGGAAATGAATTCCATATGTGATACTTTCATACCATTGGTGATAGTCACCAACCCAGGGCTTACTGAAAGTGGGAATAGAGGTTCTTTATCTCTCTCCATTCATTTTAATCTTAGGAGGGGTACCATTGGGGGGAGGAGTTCATGAAAACCTGATTCTTGGGCCATTTAAAGTGATTCTTAGTAATGGAAAAAGGATCAAGGTGGGTCTTGTGATGTGTTGATGTTGTTGGATTAGATTTTTGTTGAATATTATGGAATTATCTTTCTTATGATCATGTTGTGAGATGCTTTTTGTGTGTGAAAAGTGGATTTTATGAAAAATATTTTCATTTTGAAGTAAATTATTGAGTCTTGTTTGTGAAATTTATTTGTTTTTTAAAAAACATGATGGAATTGGTTGAGTTCATTATTAAATTTAGAAATCATTTTGGTTTCAAATACAATTGATAAATTATTTATAAATGGATTTGACTCTCTTGGAGTGTGTTTTCAAGAGGGGTTAGTTTTAAAATGATAATAAAAAAGTACTATAAAGGGATTTAATGATGAAAGGTTTTTTAATAGATAATAAGTGTAAATGTTCAGGTGATATTATTCTTTTAAATAAATTTTATGGATTTTAAAATGATATTTTGGTACTTTTCTTAGTTTCTGACCCTTGTTGGGTGTTTAAATAATGTATGGTTTTGAAAAAAAATTAGGAAGTGTTTTGGTATGGGTGTAAATTTTTGTAGAAAGTTTTTCTTTTATGATGAAAATTCATATGATGCTTAGTTTTGAAAATAAGGTTTTTGAATGTTTGAGATCAGATGAAATATTTCAAAGGTATTTATTTAATAATTGTGGATTTATTTGGAAAAAGGCAGTTTTAAGAATTTTTTTAAGAGTATTGGTTTGGAGGAAAATTTGTATATGTTTTTTCTTTATTTAGTGTGATTTAATTTATGGGATATTAATTGATTGAGGTTCATGTATTATTTATTAATAATACTAATCCAAAATAATCTTTGAGAAATTACTAAAATTACATTAATAGGTATGACCTTTAGTATGATACCTCTCATTGTTTGGAAGTGGGTTATTCACTTATTGACCCTACCTAGAATCATGACTGGGTGGAGGATCTTAATTCTTACTAGTACTTGGAATATATATATTCCCTCTCAATTCAGAGTAGTAATCATCCTAAAATAATAGATTTAGAAGTTGAATATATTTTATCATCTCATGAGTATGTATTTTTTAGATCCCTTCCAGTGCAGGTTAGTCATGGTGTTTTAATTGAATTGATTAGGGATGCCCCATTATATAGAAATTTGTAGTTGGTCAAGCCCAAGATGGAGGGGGGGGGGGTGGGTTAAGTAGGGTCTGTCTCTTTCGAAGAAAAAGAAGATGGTGTCTTTAGTACTTATAGTTTGGATAAACTAGGTATTCTAAGCCATATTACTGGAAGGCTCAAAGGGTCTATTTTAGGTATGTCCACTTGGTCCATATATAGAGATTTTGTAAGCTAAGTTTTTGGAAATTGGAATCTTGGGTGTGATCATGTTTTGGGAGATTTTTTTTTATTTTGAACTATTACCTACTACATGTAGTGTTTATTGATATGTATTTTTTGGATAGAGTTGGATTATGGAATTTTTTGTGGTTTATTGCTTGGGTGGTGTTTCCTTGGGATGTGTGGTTGTGTTGTGTCTATTTTTTGATGGTTTATTAGTGGTCTGAACTTGGGAAACTATTGGGTCCATTCTTGGGTAACTAATACCATGATGGACTTAGGAAAATTAAACACTTATTAGTATTGGTTTTCATTTGTTTGGTTCTATATGTGATGGTGTTCTAGGTTGGAGGTCCTAGTTTTCCATTTGGATGTAGTGATGTAAGGCCTAGAGCAATGTTGTTTTCTTTTAAGGATTGTGGTGATATATTTATTTTTATTCTTGTAGTTAATGTTGGTGATGATTCTCATCTCATGGATGTGGGGTTCTTTTGGGTTGTGTTCTCTTTGAATATTCTCAGATCAATTTCTTGGATGATTGGTAGTTTTATTAGTTTTTGGTGAAATTATTTTTCTTGGTGATGTATTACTTTGAGGTTCATGTATCTCTTGTGTTTTTCCATTTCGAATTAATTCTAAATGGTGGGTAGATGTTTGCTCGATCTCATTTTATATAGGTTTCATCCTTTGTAACCACTATTTCATTATTCTTGGATATGTTTTGGGTTCCTTTGTTTTAACTTGTTTATTTGGAGAGGTTGTTCATGTTTAGTTGTTTCCTTCCTTCAAAATTTTTCTAGATAGTTTCCCACCCACCCAACTCTTTAGAGAAGGCATCATGGTAGTTTTCCTTTTTTTTTCCATTATAATTTAACTAAGAATTTTTTTGGGGGAAAATCATCATAGTAGGAATAATTTTAACACACCTTTGTTAATATTGTGGAGAATTATTTAAATTTTGGGTTATTTTATGTTTTTATTGGGTTTTAGTTGTTCTTGGGTGTTTTTAGGTAGATCAGGAAGTCCCAAGGAGTTGTAGGGAGTTATAGGTTCGATATATAGCAGGCCACACTACATATATAGGAGGACATGTCATAACCTTCCTACTTTACTTTATGATATTTTGGAGGTAAAGGGGTGGTTTCACCATGGAGTGGGGGCTAAGACAAGGATGGAGTTTCATAAGGTTGTTTTAGAGTTGCATAGAGGTGTTGTGTAAGGGTAAGAGAGGAAGGAAATTTCATAGGGATTATTCTAAGCAATGATGGGGTTGAATAAGGGTATGTTTTGGGTTTTGTAAAAGGATTAGGAAGGAAGACTATGCCATAGGATTGAGGTAGTGCTTTGAAGTGATTTCTATAAGGGTATACTTGGAATTGTGTAAGGGTGGTGCAAAAATGTGGAAGGATTCCACATAAGGGTTGATACATCCTTTATGATTCATAATAAGATTCCACACCATAGTGTCTTGGGTGCTTGGGGTCATTGGTTCTTCCTCCTAAAGGTGATCCATGGAATAGACTATAGGATACACTATGGTGAGTGTCTGGTAGGGGACTTCACATTGTGTAATGAAGGGAAAAGTTATGGTATCTTGGGTAGAGGGTTCTAGGAATCTATACCTATTTAAGGTTAGTTATTCCATGGTCCCATAACCACACCATATTATGGCCTCCCTAAGTAGCGCTATGCTGTGGTGGAAAGGACCACGCCATAACCCATGTATGCCCAATTTTTTTTAAATGGTGAAATGACCATTCCAATCTATTAAAACCATTTTATTTTTTCCTCAATTCCTCCCATATTGTTTTATTAATCCAAACACACAAATATGGATATATCTCTCTATTCTCCTTGATTTCCAAGACTCTCCCACCTCATTTTCTAGTGGTTTTCCCAAAGTAAATCCATATATTCCTTCTTATTTCCCATCCCCTTATTCATAATCTCTTTATCCTTTGGTTTTATTACTCTCATATACCCTAGGAGTTTCTAGGGTTTGATATAGGTTTTGAGGTTTATTATTATTATGGATTTTTTTGTAATGTCTTGTGGAAAGTCTCAGTTTTCTTGTTGGAGAATTATCCATCGAATGTAATGAATTCTGGATCAATTGCCATTAAATCAAGGTTGGTAATTTTGTGTATTTTCATTATTTGAAATTCCATCCTTTAATTGAGATTTATAAATGTTTTATTTAGGAATTTATTCTTATATGTAATAATTAAGAAGGTTTTACAATTATTTTTGATTAGAAGCTTCACTTGGAATAAAGGGGGTATTTCAAGTTGTTTTGATTTCTGAAATGGTTTCTGAATTCCAAGTTTGCTTAAAAATATTTTAAATTTTTTTTGGATGAGTATGATATTTTTAAAGTAATTTGATCTCGTTTGGGTCCAGAAGTGTCTATTATCTAGGATATATAATTTTTTTTAAAATAAATGAAATGTTTTGGGATCTAAAGAGGGTTTTAATGAAAAGGGTACATGTTTTAAATGGTTTTAAAAATGTTTTAAAATGGATTGATATTAAATAAGTGATGTGAAATGGATTATAATGGTTACAAAGTTCTCAATATCTTGAGTTGGTTTTCAATAAGTCTCATTTTACACTTTGAAATGGTTTCATCTAGCGCATTCCTGAGACCCTATTGAGCCCCTTGTTTGACATGGACTGTGAACCCTATAGAGGGTATACATACCAATGTGATTTATGAAATAATTGGGGTTATTTATTTCAAGATATTTAGAGGTTATGGGGATTTATTTTTATACTTTGTGATGCATGTTGTATTCATTGTTTGATCACCTCATATTTTCACTTTTAGGGGTATATTAGGAACTGATTGAAAGGTCTATATTTATGTTAAACTATATAGTAACACACTACTAGTGTCCTCTATAATGTGAGATAAGACTATATGGAGAGTGTCCCTGATGATTCTAGGTGTAGGATAGTAGGGTAGCTTTTGTAGTTTGGATGCAACATAGGTCGACAGTTAGTCTTGTTTATTGGTAAGTTCTAGTACCACCTTACATTAGGACATAGTGTGTTTCCTATGATACTAGATGAAACTATACAGGAATTTTTTTAGTGTTCCCTAGCTCAATTAGAATCTATGTAATCATGTCTCTTGTTTACTTACTTTATTTTATTAGCGATGCAGTTACCTAGTGTTTTGTTTTATTATTATTTATTTTGGATTGTTATATTAAGGTGTTTTTGAAGATATTTTAAGGATATATTTCTAAAGTTTTTTTGAAAGTGGATTTAAAATTAATATTTTAATAAAAGAGGATTCAAATGAGAAAATATTTTCTAACTGATTGTTTTCATTTAAAGGAAATAAAAAGAGAATTTTTTAAAACAATTATTGAAGTGATATTAGATATTATTTTCATATGTATGAGAAACCTATTTTCTAATTGTATTTCAAAATATAATTGATGAAATTTCACTTGAAATAAATAGAAAAAAATCCATGGTGAGATACCACTGAACTCAGTTTGGCTCACACTTTGTATACACCATTTTGTGTATGAAACTATTATAGTTTGTTTTCGGTTCCTTGACTTTGGTATCCTTTGAGATTTTGGTTGATTGGTTTGGGATATTAAGAGTGACTGAGGGTTACATATATATGAAGAGTTTTGGTATTGGTTTTATTTTTATTTTGTGATATTCATGTATTATACCTATCATCTTGGATTTGATTTTATAGCATGTTGTATATAAGATAATGATTATTATTTTTTAACTGATTAACTATTTTATTATTTTATACTATGTATTATATTTGGTTATTTCCCCATGTTGTTTATATATTAAGGGAAAAATCATTCCCACTTATCTATGATTTGAGAACCTGGTACTATTTTCTAACCTATGGCTACTGGGAACACGTCTTGAGTATGTCATAGGCCTGCTTAGGTGCTTGGTTCAGGAGTGAACTAGCTCAGTTTATGACACACACCAAAGTATGTGTGTTTCAAGATGATCATAGGTGTTAGTAATGCTATATAAGTGGGAACATATATAGTGAATGTGTTAATGGGTGAAATTTAAGTATGATTTGAATGAGTATAGGTGTCATCATTTATGATGTGTAGGTGTGTGGTCCCAGCCAAGTGTACATGTGTTGCTAAAAATATATATGAAAATTTGTAAAATGAATAATAGAGTACATGTTAATTCACTCAATATAAGTGTCATCCTATAAAATGTATATGTGACCCATACCAGTATACATGTAACTGAGTTCCAACATTGATGTGATACTCTCTAGACATCAAAAATTGGAAAATTCATGTCATTGTATATGTTTTTGATGTGAGCATAGGTGTGATTGAATAAGCGTAGGTTTCATTTTCCTCAACATAGGTTTCAACATATTGATATTACACATAATGTGATCAACATAGGTGTGAAATCACTTGACATATGTTCCATTATTGACTTATGAAAACTGATAATTCCTCTGAATGAGAAACTCAAGTTTCCATATTTAAATATGATGAAGATTGAAAGGTTTTAGAATATTTTGAAGATATTATTCAATAATATAAACATCATAAACACAAATAATGGTGTGTGATTCAAGCATGAAAAATCCAAGGAGTCAGCATTTAAGGATGTGAGAAGGAAGATCAAAGTGTGGAAGAAATTATAAATATTCATAAGAGCATTGTAATGGTAAAAGTGAGCTCTCTGAAGGTCACATTCCATTCATGTAAGGGTAAATAAGAAATTTTGAAAATTATACAAAGGTTATCATGACCAACATAAGGGTAATACTAAGAACTAGATTATGTGTAAAGTTAGTTTTAGGTTCTATAATTATTTTTTGATGAAGAGAAAATTTAAAATCTATGATGCCTTGACTTGGAACCACTGCCCGAGTTGAGGTTCCATTTGTCCTTAAGCGTGACTCCTTGTATGCCAGAGGATAGTGACTAGTGACGAGAGCCTAATCCATATAGTGGGGAGATTATTCACTCAAATAAAACTCATAAAAACAATGATAAAATAACCCAAAATCATACATATCCATAAATATAATAGTATGCATAATAAACCATATAATCACATATAATAAAAAATGATGGTATCATAAAAAAAATACAACTGGTCACCCCCTAAAGCAATACCAAATAAACAAAAAATGATAATAAAACACATGCACACTAGAAATACTACCATACTCATGCCTCACACTCCCTATCACTAACACACTCAATTATCACCTGACTAATCGACTATAAGTCTCATGATCAACCAAAAAGAAGACATAAGGTTAGCATGGAAACCAAGATTCCCATGTAGGGTGTAAGTATATAACTCAGTAGGGTCTCACCAAGCACACATAATATACACTATCATATGCGTGTGTATGCATGAGGAAAATAACATGTCACACCAACACCTCTGATGTTGTGTTCCAACCAAGACACCATGAATCTCTGGGTGTTAGGTCACAATGTTCTAACTAGGCCACTAAGCCATTTGATGAAACCTTATTTTATTCCATTCCAAAATTCCACCTCATCACCTCATCACCTCATCTCATTAAATCATACCAAATCCCAACCCATACTCAAAGAATCAGGGCAGGTTAGTTTCCAAACCTCAACACACTACCCATAGACATTGAGTATAGTCATATGTCCACACCTTGACCCATTAACTTATTTCTCAAGGAAGGGACCATCAGTCTCAAGTCACATCGCACCCCAACCCAACCCCCTGGGATCTCCTATTACATGACCTAAGCCACTCTTGGAAAGGTCTATTATCATCTTTCAACCCATTTCCTCTCAATAAATACATAGTCACCCAAGACTTCTCATTCAATACCAAGGTCCTTTCCACATCCACTACCCTATAACTCAATGTATGGATTGAATTAGTTCATGAACACTAACGCAAGACATGTATTGAAAGGTCCTTGATCCAATACTCAAAGAGTCAATGTACAATCATTACACTGACCCATATTTTTAGACTTTGGGAAGGTCACATCACACAGACCATTCCCATCCTGACTCTAGTGAGGTCAAGTCAATGACATGGAATAAAAAAGGGAATCCAGGATATCATATAACCCACCAGCTGATCCTAGGGTTGTAGTCGATTGAGAAATATCCCCTCATCATAAATTATCTCAACCAGCCTTCCAGGGAATCCATTGGGTCTTTTAGACCTTCCATGATCTTAGATTGTAGATTCCATCACAAGTCCCTCACTGGTGGTGACATCACACCCCAAAGGATCCTCGGACCCAAACCTCAAGGTAAAGTCCTACCTCACCAAGCCCCTTGTCACTCCTGACCCCTCTACCCAGGGAACATCCCAACACTCCATGTTCTAAACCAATTAGAATCCCAATTCCAAGTCTAGACTGATTCTTTTTCTCTAAGATAACATAAATAATTTCCTCTGACCTCAGGAGAGAGTTCCTTATCACTTGCGAGACATGTGTATGCCTCTCCCATTTTCATTGGGCCCCAAGCCTCTCATACATTTCCAACTAGACTTAAGAACCATTATCAAGGTTATACTTCATCATGTCTCACATTACAATACCTCTCAGAGGTCACTCATTGGCTCAGTTATCACCCTCCCCCTCAGTGACATAGTTGTGGGGAGATCCCAATTCACTAAAGTGTTAAGACAACTTAATTCAAACATAATTGGCCTAACACTCTCCAATTCCAACTAAATAGGGACCCATAATTCCCTATATCGTATTATAAAACCCATAGAATTATGAAATCATGCATGATCATACATAAAAATACTTATGAAATTTTATTATAGGGGATAACTACCTAGAACATGGAGTTAACCCCTTATTGAGCTACATCGAGACTTGTCTAAGCCAGCAAAGCCTTTTACATGCACCCAATCATCTGTCTCACATTATGTGATATCCACAATTAATTATAACAATTTATAATTAATTATTACATTAAATTTAAATAGGTCTAATCACCTAAATACTCATTTGTCACCTGCTCCACACGAAAACCATGACCAGCCACACTTGGAAGGTCCATAATTTACCCTTGGAACCATACCAACCAAAATACCTATTAAGTATCACCTAGTTAACCAAAATAATAAACTTAATTTAGGTAAAAACCCTAAATAAATCTCATTAATGACACACCTTCACCAAAATGACTTTTGGTGGTAGGCATATAGCATCTCGAGATATCCTTTATGCAATTGAAGGAAAATCCATTTGGATTTTGATATATTCCACCTCACTATAATGGAATTAACCCCAAAAACCTATAAAAATTGGACAAAAATTAGGTAAATATGATGGAAACAAAAATTAGGGGCTATAGGGGGAGATAATTAACCATATTTTCTGCCAAAACCCACTAATACCCACCCTAGATCAGAGGGGGGAGGGGGGGGGGGCTGAACTTTGACCCCTACTGTTCATGTTCTTCACCCAAAAAAGGTGGGGTATGCCCCTTGAATTATTTTAAATTAACATGGATGATCCCTTCATTGAATGAACCACGAAAGAAGGTCCCCTATCCCTTCAGTCTAAAATTTCATGAAATGAAGCCCTACTTAAAAATGTGAATGAATTTCAATAGCTCCCTATTATAGCCCTACCACTTTTTCCCTCCCCCGGCGCTCTCTCAAACACCCTAGGAACCCACCAGGCCTTAAAACCATGTCTAATACACATTTTTAAATGTTCGAACCCTCATAACTCTAGTCCGAGTCTTGGTTCTCAAAATGAACCATCCACTAAATAGAAATTATACTCCTTCTCAAAACATAACAACACAAAATCCACAAGGAATTACAAACTCTCCACCATAATGATTATTGTCCTTGAGAATCCATGGTATTCATCAAAACATGTCTCATGAACTACTATGTTCATAAATTCACAATCAATTAGGAATGTTCCATCTTTAAACTCTAACCACACTCTCATTTCACAACTTTGAACACTAAATTCACCTTTCATCAGAATTCAAGCCACCCACTCACTACCAACACAAACACTAAGATGATGCTCACCCATACCCATATTTTTTGATACACCACAATATCCTCAATTTATTTATTCCAAGGATCATGGTACTCCCCACCATAAGGATTCACACACAATTATTGATTACAAGATATGGTTCTCCCCAATATAAGAATTTCCTACAAAAAAGGAATTTCTAATGGTTCAAAAACCTGCTAAATTCATCCCACAAGACACTCCCAGTATAGTCCCCCTCTCACCATGTCCAACCAGAAGCAAGAACTCCAGCCAAAACTCCTCCATCAGAATTCTCCCAAAGATAACTGGACATTCCTACTAACACATTCTCAAAAGAAACACATACCCCCAATAAAAAATTTCAATAACAACTTTCACACATACGGTTCTGCTCATTCAATGATTCATGAAACTCAATCTCACTATATTTAACAGGAACTTTCATTATATTAGATAACTTTTCAACATTTAATCCCATGATTAACCCCCTAAATCATGCGATAGATTAGGTTCATCCCCGAAACTATGTCCTAAATAGTTGGTTCACCCCATAAACCATGAGAAAAAAATTTTCACCACCAAACCAAGTGAAAAAATATAGTTTCCCCATAAAAAATGAAAAAACAAATTATTCAACCCCTAAATCACATCACAAATCATGTCTCATACCATGAATCACCCTTATATTACATCAAAAATGCTCCATGCTCGATGAAAATACACTGAATTTTACCAACACTTGATATGAGATTCAATTATGGTATAACCTAAGGAACCAAATATCATCAGATCTTACCTCACACCATTACCCCAATTTCACTTTTACCTTCCACTGAATCATCTCACCATAACCTGACCCTTCCTACCTGAGTATTATTCACCCAAGACTGATACAATGCTCCCCACTATAAAAATATCATCATCATTTGATAAATATCCCAAAAAACCATTATCAACAACACACACTCCACTAATTACCACACAAAATGATAGGATGTTCTCGTCCTACTCACACCTAAGTTACAACACCAAACACCAACCATTGTCTATTCTTATCTCACTAGGGATTTTATTCTCCAGTATCTAATAGTGTGCTTCCTGATGCAGCTCAAGAATAACATACATAAATATTACATAATTTTAGATAAATATTCAATACATATCATAAGTATACATGCCCCATTAAAATAAAGTTTTATTGTATTTAGAGACTAGATACACAATAAATTTATTTTATGAAATATCTTTAATATGTCCCAGAAAATTCTTCTATTACTATAACCTTATTAGAAATCCAATACTTAAATCCTTTCTTTATAACTTAAGGAAAGGAAAAATAATAAAGGGTGTGCTCAGATGATTAGTAAGAGTAAACATAAGATATATAAATAGATGATCATAAATGAGAATAAGATAAGTATAAGGGTATAAAAACATGATCATAACTTATAATAATCATACCCAATCAGTCAAGTAGAATTAATAATAAATCATGGAATACAGATTTTTCATAATAAAATACATAGTATATAAGTGTGGAGAATCTTAAATAATAAACCATGAACCATGAGAACATATCATAAGAATAATAAATATGTTTTTTGTGTACAGATAAGTATAGAAAATTACTTTCTTAGTTAGGGTTCACTCCCATGAATATCACTTTGGATAAATTCCCAAAATGGAAATTTCAACCTGGTAATTTACAACATTATCCTAGGAGTTAATTACATCCATTTACTCTATCATATCTTAATATTTCATTAACTCTATAATCTCTTATTATTTTCTAAACTATGAAATCATTACCCAATGCATTAGAGGGTAATAACAAACCCAACCATTATTATGAACTATATTAGGCTCATCCATTACAAAATTATAATCTATACATATGAGTGCCACAAGATCATAAAATATTCAACATTTCATCATAGATGACCCATGGAAAGAAAAAAAGTTTTATAAAAATTTAATCATTTCATCATACTATAACCCATGGAAAATAAATAGGTTTCATAAACATTTCATCATAACATAACCCATGCAAAAGAAATTAGTTTCATAAAGGTTTCATCATAACTTAATTAACTTGTAGGAAAGAAACATGTTTTATGGAATCATGCTTAAATTGTAATCATCATAAGACATAAAAAGAATTAAATTAGATAGAATCATAAGATCACATCCCCATTCAAGAATATCAATCCTTAAAGTTTGTTAACATAGAAAAAAAATACCTTTAAAATACTATTCAAACCTTTATTTGAAAACATGAGAAATTATCTAATTATTTTTATAATATTATAAAAATAATTATTATAATTTTTAGAAAATAATTTTTTTTAAAATAACCAAGTTAAATTATAAAAAAATATTCAAATTAAAGAACATTCATGATGATGTGAAAATCTGTTCAAGCTGAATATGTTAAAAACATTCCTTTCACACTTTTGTAAAAATTCAAAAATGGATTATTCATAAAAATTTAGAAATATTAATTTTTAAACTTTTGTAGATAAATAAAAAGGTAGTGGAAATTAACTTTTTAAAAAATTTAAATTATAGGTAATAAATTTCATAAAACAATTTTTAAGATCATGGTTATAGAAGAAAAAGTTTGTTGACCAAAGAGGAAATATGGTTGAATTTTCTTTAAAAAAATTTATTAATAATTTTAAATTATAAGGAGAAGAAAATGATACTAATACATACAATTTTAAGGAATAACTAGAAGATAATAAAATATATGGAATTTAAATGATAATATCTATATAATTTCCCTCAATAGAAATCTATCATAGACAATCCCAAAAAAATGAGATTGTAACAAAAACCCTTACCACATTGGTAATTTTTGAATCATAAACTCTATGATAGAAATAACTTCAAATGAAACTTTAAATATCATTAATTTAAAGTTATTTATGATATATCATATCAAAGGGGTAGTATACACAAAACCTTAAATAAGCAAGTGGTGAATATGACTATGTGTCATGAAAACAAAAGTGAGATGAGAAACACTTACTACTTTGGTAACTTTTTGAATAAAAAACCGTTGGATGAAATAATTATAATTTTAACATTAAATACCATGAATTAAGAAGTATAAATAATATAACACTTAAAATTGGAATTATATAAACCTTATAAGAAAAAATAATTCCATACCATCAAATATATCTCAACAAAATAATATTGAGATGAAAAAACCTTACCTCAAGTCTCGTCTTGCTTCGTACAAGTTCAAAAAACATGTATAATAAAATTAATTTTATTATAAATATATTATAGAAATATATTCATACATATAGTACCATATATTATTTACATATAAAATATCATCACCCAATTAATAATTATTCTTTATTAAAATTACTGTTTCAGGTGATAACTATTTCATTTTTCATGAATGTTTCGATTTACCAGTTACAATACTTGAACTTTGATCATGGTTCTATAATATAAATAACTTTAATAATGTCATAAGTATCATATTTAATCATTATATAAACTTTTATAAGTATTTATATACATCGGTGATAAAAAATTAATTACATTACTTTGTGATGATGATAGTCTGTACATAAGCACGAGTGATGATTCTACTTTTCAATGGATGGAATGAAAGAAATAAAAATAAAAATTTACATTTAGAAAATAATTATTATATAATAAATATAATATATATTATATCCTTATTACAATCCATGTAAATCAGAAATTAAAAATGAATCACATCACTTTTTAGTGGTGGTAGTCCATACGTATACATGAACAACATTATCATTTTTGAATGGATGGAAAATTAAGAAGGTAGATAAGATGTCATAATAAAAAAAATAATTATGTCATAAATATAATATTTAAAAATGAAATCCATCATAATAACCTACTTTAAATATGGTTATGGAAAATTGATCACATAGCTTCAGTGAGGCGGTAGTCTGCACAAGTGATACTTTTATTTTCCATTGGATGGAAAAGTGAAGGATAAAGGTTATGAAATAAAAATAATAAAATCCTAGTATATTTTAGACACTAATGTTATTATATTTTAATGTTTAGTATATAATTTATGTAGGTAAAATAATAAGTAAAATGAAAGAGATAAGTTAGGAAGATTACCTTCTCTTTGAAAAACCCCACTTGGATCTCTTTTCAAGGGCCCAAAGGATGAACTTTTAAGGTGACAATAACTTATAAAACATAGATAAGTATTTTTATTATCATTTTCAAGGTTTTTTCAGAAAATTGTCTCAAGGTGGTGTTAAAAATAGAGGATAGGTGGTGTCCTTTTATAGTGATGGAAATGACACACTTGGAATTATTTAAAATATTTAAATATAATAATTTTTTTCACGTGAAAGTAGAATAAAATGGAAAACATTTAGAATATAAGTTATTTTAAGGTTTAAATAACTTTAACCAATAATATTTAGATAGGTTTATGTGGAATTTTAGACCTTATATTTTGGTTTATCCCCTTCGTTAACCAATTTTAACCTTAACCATAGTAACATATTTTTCAATAATAAAGGGTTATAAATTTACTTATAAGGTAACAATTGGAATAAAAATAGAAAATTTATGTAATTTTAGACTATAAAACATCACAATTGTACTATTTAAATATTTATATGTTTTTTAAATCATTTAATAATATATTATTTTACATAAAACACCATTAATGTCATTTTATTAACTATTCACATGTTTTGACTTTAAAGACATCAGTATATGTATGGAATTTGAATATAAACAATTTAACCAAATTTTTTTTATTAACCATAAAATTGGTGTTAAGCCATAATAAATCAAAATAATATTAATTTTTATGTTTTTAAAATCATATACTTTGATTTTTCTTCTGCTTTCACAAGCAATGTGTTAGCGTTGTGAAAGAATTTAATGTTATTATACCATCACTAAAAATTAAAAAATAAATTATCATAATAAAAATAAATAAATTATGTTCAAAATAAAATTTTAGATTCATTAATATAATCTTATTATCCTTAATTTAACTTATAAGAGAAATTAAAATCAATATATTGACATTTTAGAATTTTCCTTTAGTTTAAAAAATATAAAGGTATTTATCAAATAAAAATGGCACCAAAATGGATTATTTTAAAATATATGAAGGGGTGTTAGAATTAAAATCATAAAATGTAATATATGAATGTTTATGGATGATTTTGAAGCCTTAATCTATAGTTTTAACATTTCTTATCCCATTTTACCCTTTACCAAGATGATAAATTTTATCACAATTACTATTCATAATAATTAAAAATAAAGGGGACCTATTTTCCAAATTTGAACCACATGATTAAAAATATGGAATAAATTTTTCATTATTATATTTAAATAATTTAAAAAATTAAATTTTAATAAAAATGTGTAATACACAGTGAAAATCTTTTTTTAGAAAATTGTGTTTTTAAACATAAAAATGAAGATATACAAAAATAAAATAAAATATTGATTAATATGGAATTATTTAGATACTTTATAATAAAATATATTTTCTTTTACTTTAAAATGAAATATAAAAAATAATTTTACTTTTAAATTACTTGTTGTTTTAAAAAAAATGATAGTTTTACAAAAATCAGTATTTTTCACTATTCACTAAAAAATATTTTTTTTATAAAAATAGAAACAATTCACCATAAGATAATATTGATGTGATGATTTCAAAAATTATATTAATTTCATCAAATAAAATTTCTAAAATTTTTATAAATTAATTATATCCACCATGCATAAAATGAAATAAAACCATTTTTAAAGAAAGCATATTTTTGAAGCATAAAATTGATTCACTAAAAATAGAGTACTTATTTTTTATGAATTAATCAATAAAATTGAATTATTTAAAAACTTTATACATATTATTCATAGTGTCGTTATTACTATTCATACCATCAATTTAACAGCTAGGATTTAATATATCATGATTTGTTTTAAGCTTGGTTTTTATTGTTAATAAAGTTATTAAACACTTAATTTTTTTAAAAGAGAAATATATTTTAAAATCCTATAGTGTTAAATTCTACCCCCTTGAAAAATAATTCCCTCAAAATTTTAATTATCACTCTCTATAATTAGAGTATCATGACATAGTAATAAAATTTGATGAAGAATCTATCATGATAACCAATTTCTATATCATTACTAGGATATTTTGTATTTTCTAAATAAGTATTTATAAAACCAAGTATGTATCATTATAAGACACACAAGTCACCAAAAATATACCATGATAGATAAGAAATGCCTTCCACATAAGAATCGATAGATTTATCTTCCTCTTACGCAATATGTGGAAATTATTTACCATCAAGGTATAAAATACGAGATAACATACTTACTTGATTTACTTTTATACCATAAGCATAATTTCATCCTTTGATTGGGATTTGAGTAGTTTTACATCCTTGATTAATCTTATATTCCATATTATAAATAACCATGATGATTTTGTTTCATTAATGAATCATTAATATAAACCTTTAATAGATCATAAGATCTATAAAAAATGAAAAGTCATTCCTCATGCCTCTAGATATTTACTAAAACGAAAATGGTTAGCACAATTTATCCAATATGAACAAATCTTCAAACCCCAATCTCCAAAATCTCCATAAGAACACCTGAAGTTCAACTAAGCTTAAAAATCTTCAAAATATGCTAGAAAAAAATTGAATCCTAAAGATTAGAATGATTTGATAACATATTTTCAAAACCAAAATAAAATCATATATATTTTCAAAAGTTAACTCTACACAAACTATCCAATTTACTTTATCAATATAAATCATATATTTATCCCAAGTAAACATTATTTTCTAAATATATGACACATATTAAGGGTTATCTATCCCTCAATCACGTGTTTTCCAAAAATATCAACTTACCACTTAATCACTTTTCTAAGTTATCGGTACAATTGAATATATTCTTAAAAATACTTAAAAGAAAACTAATTTAAAATAATCCTGATATGTTTTATGATTCTTATATCCAAAACACCAATAATAAAACACTTCAACCCCATAATTATTGAATCCCAATATACAAACACTCAAATCACACCAATTCATTGATTTTCATAACAAAATCCCTTCCTTGGTATTAGAGTTAGTCTTTGAATCAGGGCATTGACTCAGATAATTCCTAATCTCCACACATACAATACATTGAACTATAAATGATAACTTAGTATGTAATTCATTTTACTCCATAAAACTCTTCATTTTTTCTCATAAATTAATTTCTATGTGCCCTTTTTTTACACACATAAAAAATTTTCTCATTCCTTTGATATATTTCCTTGGGTTATTCTTCCCACACACTTGAAATATAGAAAGCTAAAGATTCTTACCTATAAGGTCTTCATCAACATAACTCCCATTAATATCCATTTTTCTCTAGTTATACATGTTATGAAACTCACCCAAGTTTAGATTGTTAATCATACAACAAGCTAAATGATTTTATATAATCACACAAGGTTTCACATTCTAGACCCTGTTTCATTTGGTTTCTTATGAGGAAATAATTTCATTATCTATCACATTCAGTGTTAACATGAATTCTTCTGGTTCCATCCATTGAATAAAACCAAAAACCATAGTGTGAGAAATAATAATCATAGTGAGAAATCATATAATCCTGAAAAATCATTCATATTATCTCAAAATCATGGAACCTTCTTTTCAATATATGATGATTTAGGCTTAATATCAGCCATTCATGGTCATCATCTATTAAAATCATTTATAGTGGTTTATAAATAAAATGTGAATTAACCTAAGAATATCCCCCAAGATTATCTCTCTAGGTGTTTAGTATTAGGCCCACTCATAGTGGATTGGTTACAATTGGGTTTATAGTCAATCAATTATTTTTAGATTTGTTACCCCAAAGTGCATTTATTCCATAAAAACATCCACTTACTAGTATCCAGTTATAACTACTGAAAAGTTAACCTATCCCAGTGGTATTAAGAATCGTTGGTATGTGAGATGTCAGTATATCCCTATATCAACAATTTATAGTGAACCGTTGGTACTGTCTTCCTAGAATTACCCTATACCAATGGTTAAAAGTGAACCATTGGTATATACATATTGTAATGGTTTTACAACTAAGGGAATAATGTTCTGTCTAGAAGAACTGAATACCAATGTTTACATGTAAACTATTGGTATAAATTTATACCAATGACTCTACAACTATGGGTAAATCTGTTGAGTATATTTTTAAACCAATGGTTTAAAAAAAATTGGTATAGCCTCCTATACACAACAAGAATAAAATTCCCTTCTAGTATCTATACCACTCTTCATGTCCCCAAGAAAGTTTTCTTTTCTTGTGTGCATTGTACATCAAAAAGTTTTTAAAAAAAACCACACAGGAAGTGGTTAAACTATTCTACTAGAACCTGTAAACAAAAAAAACCACACAACAGTCCTTTCTAGTAGCTCAATTTTGTTTCTATTTGAGACACATGAGTGTTTATATATTTTTTTAATTATAAGTTAAATAAATATGAACCACACCCCACACACTCATTCATGTAATTTGGAGTCTACAAAACCACTGTAATTTTACTAAGAGATTAATAAATATATTCTTAAAAAGTGGAGAATAGAAATGGAAATCCAAGTACCCTATACCACAATGGAAGTGCTGGAAAACATGTTTTAATGATCCTTTATAAGAATTACGTGAGATGAAATTGAAATATCATGAACTTTTATCCATCAATATTGCTACTCCAATTATAATGAGGACAATAATCTAGGAAAACAAATTTAGGTCGAAGCTATGAATATTAAAAATGATCTAGAAAAATAGATTGTTTGAAGGGATGAAAAATTATTACCCTCACAACCACATCTCTAATTTTCTTGATATTTATGATAACTTCAAAATAAATGGGGTGAATAATGATGTGATATGACTATGATCCTTCTTGTTATCATTTATGAGACAAATAACGAATGTTTTAAGCCCCAAGTATAATGTTTTATCACCACTTGGCATGATCTTGCATAGAGAATCTTAGAGAATAAATTCACATCAGTGAAGATAAAAAATATAAGAGGTGATATTCAAAAAATTTCTTAAAAATATAGAGAGAATACCTATGAGTCATATGGTAAGGAATTATGAGGAAGGAAACACTAAATATTAATCCATATTAGATGATATTTTTGATAAATTATCTAAATATCAACGAGAAATAGGCCCACCTAAGTGAGTAGTTCATCAAATAGATGAGATGGACAAGTTGGTTTCTCAAATGGAAGCAACATCAAATAATATAGATATGTTTATAGAAATTAACCATCAAAGAAACCACTTTGAACAAAAAAGTTATCTCATTCTATATTTTTGAAGGTCCATAACTCTTATAAATTTTTTAAGATGGAATAGAAGTGAACCTGATGGATGAGGTGATTTTTATTGGTTAAAACTATCTATAATTATATTTTTAAAATTAGTTAGGGTAACAAGTGAGTTTGATGTCACAAAATCATGTTTAAAGATATAGAAATTGGAAAAACACCATTCCTATTGAAGGTTTTTGGGCTATCACTAATCGAATCAAGCAATGAGTCCCATTGTATAGAAACTCCATGATTTGAGAAAGTAGTTTATGTTGCAATTACAATAACAATTTCATCTATAATTCAATGAAGTACATCCATATTTAAAGGAATTGATGCTAAATTATATTAAGTATAATGACCAGTGTCTCTCTCAAGAAGATAAAACCATTTAAAATAATTAATACTACTTGGTAAATCCCCAAGTCTTACTTTGAAACATCAACCATCAATTGAGATTTCATTCCTAATAAATGTCTAAGAGACAACTCAGTATCATTTAAAGTAATAAGAAGGTTTCAAGGGAGAAATAAAAGGATATTAAATTGATAAGTTTATGAGAAATAAAATAAATAGGAACCCATAATGCAATGGAAGCTGGTTAGTAGAAGAATAAGGAATAAGGAACGAATAATTATAAGGATCCAATCAAAGAACTCAATAATAAACCAACTGGGGAGGTAAGAAAATCCAAATTAGTGGATAAAAAACTAATGATATAGACACTGAAGAGGAAAAAATTGCATCTAAACTAGACATATATTCTATTTTTAATAATAATGTTCCAAGAATAGATGGAGGAGTAGTATAAAAATTTCTTGGATATCTTCAAATTACATCACATTAACACCCCATTCAGAGATGAAATTTTACAAAAAGTTAGTGTTTTTCAAGTTCCTCAAGTAAATCCTATTAAACCAACATAAATTGAAATAATTGGATGTGATTTCCTTAAATGAAGAATGTTCAACTATTTTTCATTTTAAACTCATAGTAAATATTCTAGATATGGTAATATTTCCCATTCCATGTACTATTGGTTCATGTAATTTCAGGAATTCCCTTTATGATCTAAGGGCTTATGTCAACTTGATACCACTAAATGTGTTCAAGAAGCTCAAGATAAGAAATATTAATCTCACTATAGACTCTTTCCATCTCGTAGATCAATCCAAGAAGTACTTTATTTGTATTTAGAATATTTTTTGGTAAAGTTACATAAGTTCAATTTCCCTATTGATCCTCTCATCTTAGAGATAGATAAAGAGGGAGAGGTCCTAATAATTCTTAGTTACCCTTTCTTAATCATGGTTAAAGTTCTTATTAATGTTAATCAATGATGATTGATTTTATATGTTATAGAGGATCAAGTCCAATTTAATTTTATGAAGGTAGTGAAATAAGAAGATGAACCTAAATATTGACATGTCATTACCACTGCTGAATAAGGTTACAACACACTAGAGATACATGTTAAAGAAGCACAAGAGATTATGGAGCTAATTGATTAAGTAGTGGAAAATAAAAATGTATATGGTAGTGAAGATACGGAGTTGGAATATGGATGTGTAGTAATGGAACATATTTTTAGGGATTTATTTTAGATATGTATCCCTTGATTAGAAATCCAGTAAAGATGGAGATAAAATTATTAGTTCGGGGTACATCAGATGCACTTTTCAAGGTAGATCTCAACTTGGTGATTTTAAGATTTGATAGATCATTTGAATATTTTACAAGATATAAATTCCAAAATAAATGAAAAATTTCCAAATAATATTCATAATGAAGGTCACTATAACCAAAATATGATCTTTTCACAATAAATCTATAATTATTTAAATATATTTAAATAAATAATACCTCAGATTCTTTCCATTTTTTAAAGTGACGACCATGCCACAATAGATTGGGTGGATTTTATCTTGGGATGGAATTAATTTTTTCTCCCTTTCACTATTTATTCTTTTAAGTAGCACCACTTGATCATTGAAAATATTTATACAACTGTCGGTGTTTTAGGAGAGTTAGTCAAGTTCTGTATCCATCCTTGTGAAATTTAATTGAGTTTCTTATATTTTTTCATTGGTTGTTTTGATGAATCTCTCTAATCTGTCCTCACATCCTGAGATTTTATCTTGTATACCTTAAAAATGTTCTAAAATCATCCTTATTTTATGGTTATTTTCAACATTATTGTGAAGATATTACCAATCCCTCCCTAGTTATTCCTTGTTTCTTAGGCCCTCTCATGGTTTAGACATAGGAATTACCTAGTTAGAATCTAATATAGGAATGTCTAGGATGGAGTAAGGTGGATCAACTATGCCTAAGTGATGGAACAAGTGTTCAGGAATCAAGGAATCATAACTTGCGAATAATTTTTCCCATAAACAACTAATTAAAACAACAGTGGAAAATAAATAAAATTTTGTCCTGAACCATCCATACGTTGGATGTCCATACTGAAGGAAAAGAAAATAAACTGAAGCAACACTGAATAAAGGTAGAAAAAAATGAAACACACTAATTAATCTCTCCACTACCCCGATCTACCTCCCCTATGAAGAAAACCGTGTAGCCACTTCTAGTGCCCTTATACCCCCCTTCGTATTATATAACTACCCTCCATTTGTAGAAAGTAGTAAAAGGCCTAAGTGGACAATCCGATAAAGAAAATAAAATAAAAAATAGACTATAACATAAATTTATCCTGTGACTATATAAGTCACCGCTCAAAAAATAAGAACCACCATGCCCCATGGGTCAAATCATGTTCCTACAAGCAATGGGGAAACAAATCCATGTTTCAAAATGATACTATCAAATAGTTTATTCATATTAATTAACAATTAATCTTCCTATTAATGGTATATAATATGTTTGGATCATGTTTTTGATTAGTTTGGTTTTGTTTGATATAGGTTAGTTTGAGATATTTTCATTAGATTTAGTTTGTCCTATTTTTGATTATATTATCTTGGATAATTTCATTCATTTAGGTTCTAATCGATTCAGTTTTATTACAATTGGTTCATATCAGTTTGGTTTAGTTCAGTTTACTTCATGTTGGTTGCATTCATATATGTTTGAATTCATTATATTTGTTCCAATTTGATTAATCATTTATTATATCAGATTAGTTCAACTAAGATTAGTTTGAATTGGTCTATTTTTTTTTTCATTCAATTTTTTTCTATTTGAATTATATTTTCTCAATTTTTATCATTCTAGATCTATTTTGGTTGATTATATTTACATTTATAACAGTATGGTTCTGTTATTTTGTGAATGTTTTTGAAAATTTTTTGTTCTATTTTTATTCGGTTTTATTCTATCCATTATAGTTTTGTATGGTTTCCCTTTATTTAGTTCAACTCATTATGGGTTTAGAATTCATAATATTATTTGGTTTGGTTTCCTGTCATTCATCTTGGTTCATTATGTTTGATGCAATCCTAATTGAGTCAGTTTAGGAGAGGTCAACTGGATTATACTGATTATTTATGATTTTATTTGGTATAACATGATATGATTTGTTTTAGATCGTGTTAGTTATAATTTATTTGTTTTATATAGGATAATTTAATTTATTTTATATTCATTTAGGAATATTCTATTTTGCTCTTTATAGGTTAATAAAATTCAGATTATTTGGATTTTTACTTCTTATATTATGTCCCATTTCATTCAATTCAGTTTGAATGAGTTTATATTGGTTTGATTTAATTTGGTTTGTTTTGATTTGGATCATGTTAGGTTGATTCGATTTGATTCAATTATGTGAACACTTCATTTCATACCAAACAATTATTCTAAGAAATATATATCATTATTTAGTACAAAAACATGGTTTTAAATATAATAAATCAATGATTCATTGAATTTAAATGCCAATGCATAAGGGAACCTACCTCAAAATCAAGGAAATATATTTGTGAAGATGGAAACTCGAATCTTCCATTTACCGCTTGAAAACATATGCAATTTTGCATATATATAAGGACACCTAGACCCTATGTAAATATTTTCTTGGAAAAATAAGTACAAGGGGATCCTTACATATATCATTATACATGAATATACCCATTTACCTTACACACATATGCATTTTTCATATATATACATAAGAACACCTAGCCCCAATATATATATCCATACCACCATGAGTGAATATATATATGGGTGGAACTTATATATATATATTCCTACCTATGCATACATGTTCAAGTCACCGTTGAAAATAAAAAACTAAAACCACTGCTTAGAGGTCCAAAATACTCTAGAAAAACACAGAAAACTCAAAACCCCAAAACCCATACATTAAAAAAATCAAATAATTGAAAAAGAAAATATCATACCCAAAACCCATGGATAATTTTCATTTTTTCCAAAAAAACTAATTCTGGGATAGGGCCACAAATTTTGATAGAAATTTGTGAGTGTATAAAAAAAAGGAATAAAGTTTCATTACAATCAATAGAAAATACAAAAAATAATTATTAAAGAAAATAAAATGGATTGGTTTAGGCAAAGTGGATGATTGAACCCATTTAATGGATGTGTAATTGAATACTTCAAGAATTAGTGAGTATATACTTTCAATTTTAGTAATCAAAAACGAAATGAATAATGGAGAGGCAACCACAATATAATATTTAGACTAACCTTTAAAATAATAAAACATTTATCTTTCAAATAAATCCAATATAAATATAATTTTTTACCATGGAAATCCAATAACATTAATTAGAACTATAATTTATTAACTAAAACATAATTTTAAAGCACCAATAAATCAATGGTTTCAAAATTAAAATTTAAGGCATGGTAAAACCTACCTTAAATCAACGAAACATGGGATGAAATGCATCCCCTATGATGGTGGATGAAAAAACAACCAATGAAGAACTACCATCAACCCTAAACACCAAATAAAACACAAAAATAGTGTCAAAAACTTGAACTAGGGTTCGACCAAACCATAATAGGGAAGAAGAAACCCACAAGGAAACATGGAAAAAGGAATTGGAGACAAAAACATGGTGATCCAACCATAAACCATGAAGACCACACCATAAAACTTTAAGGCTTTTTGAGAATTAATGGGGGGGATAGGAGTTGAAGATATAATGGAAGGATTATAAGTAAGTGGAGTGTTGAGGTAGGGTTTCAACTTTGAGTGGGATGAGTGCGATGGATGAAAGAGGAATTAGGGGAGAATAGGGCTACTGAGGGAGAGGAGAGGGTTCACACCAGGATGAGTGTGATGGATAATAACGGGAGAAGGTTTGTGGGGGATATGAGGGTTTTTAGGGGCGAGGAGTGTTTGTGGGGGAGGGGCATGCTGGGATGAGCTAGATGGAAATGAGAATAGAGGGATGGTATACAAAAGTTTTTTTAAAACCATAGGAATATATTTACCTAGCGCATCTATCCCAATTATTTTTTAGACTTTTGGTATAGGTTCATGGGTATAGACCCTTTTTCTAGTAGTGTAGGAATGTATTTTATAGGAAAATCACCCCCTTTATTTACCATACCTTTGGAATTTCTCCTATACATAGTCTTATCTTTTGGGTTCTCACTAATGTTTTCTCATTGTTGTTTCCAAAAATAATTAAACCCTACTCTGATAACAAATGAGGCAACCTGATCATACCAAGCATAAATATTACACCATTTTAAATGAATATTCAATACATATCAAAATTATAAATGCCCCAAAATCATAAAAGTTTACTGTATTTGGAGACTATATACATAAAAAACATATTTTATAAAAGATCTTAAACATATCCTAGAAAATTATTCTATCATTGCACCCTTCTTATAAATTATCTACTTAAAACCTTTCTTTATAACACAGGGAAAGGAAACAACATGCTCAATAAGGGTAAGAATAATAGTTGTAAATAAATGATCATAAATGAGAATAATATTATCATAAGGGTATATACACCTGATTATAAATTACAATAGTAACACACAATTAGTCAATGATCATTAATCATAAATCATGGCATAAGGATTTTTCATAAAAAAAATACATAATCTATAAGTGTGTGAAATCAAAAGTAATCAACCGTGATCCATGAGAACATATCATTCTAATAATATATAATTTGTTGGCATACAAATAATCATATAAAACCACTCCCTTAGTCAACATTCACTCCCAAGACTATCATTGTGGACAAAGTCTCATAATGAAAATTCCTACCCGGTCATTTACAACATTCTCTTTAGAGTAACTTTCATCTTGTTAGCTTTATCATCACTTAGGAGTTTATTAAATCCACCATATTTTAGAAAATTTTCAATTATTTCATCATTAATTAATGCATTTGAGGGCTATAATGAACCCACTTATCATCACAAGCTATATCTATCTCACTCATCACATAATCATAATCCATACATATGATTTCCACAAGATCATAAAACATCCATCATTTCATCATATTTTAACCCCTAGAAATAAATTAGGTTTCATAAAAATTTTCATCATTTAATTATATAATAATCTATGTAAAATAAATGAGTTTCATAAACATTTAGTTATTTCATCATAGCATAACCCATGAAAAAGAAATAAGTTTCATAAAGTATTCGCCATAACTTAATTAAGTCATAGGAAAGAAATGAGTTTTATGTAATATTCCTTAAATAATTATAATCATAATACATCCATATAAATAAAGTGGATGGTATAATAATATAATATCCCCAATGAAGAATATCAATTCTTAAATGATGTTGACATAGATGAAAGAATCCTTTAAAATAACATTCAAACCTTTCTTTGAAAACATGAGAAAATATAATTTTATTTTGATAAAATTTTAACTAAAAATTCCCAGAATATTATGAAAATAATTTTCTTTGAAAGTAACTATGAAAAATTTTAAATTAATTTTCAAATAATAGAATAATCATGATGACGAGAATATATGTTCATATAGTATACATTAAAAGAAAACATTTCTTTCACACTTTTGTAAAAATTAAAAAATAACTTGTTCAGAAAACATTTAGAAAGAATAATTTTTAAACCATGGTAAATAAAATAAAAGTTAGTGAAAATAAACTTTTTAAAACATTTCAATTATATGTAATAACTTTTATAAAATAATTTTTAATATTATGGACATGGAAGAAAATGTTTGTCGACCAAAGTGGAAATTAGGTCAAATTTTCTTTAAAAACATTTTCATGTTCATTTTAAGTAAAAAAGAGAGAAAAATGATACTAATACATAGAAATTATAGGAATTAACAAAGAATAAGAAAATATATGGAATTTAAAGTATAATATTTATGTAATTCTCTCAAAAAAAATATCATAGAAAATCCCGAAAAGAAATGAGACTGTAATATAAAAAATTACTATTATGGTAACTTTTGAATCATAAACCCTATAAAATAGATAAATAAAAATAAAAATTTAAATAATTTGAATATAATGGTATTAATGATATATCATATCAATGGGTAAGTATATACTCCACCTGAAATAAACAAGCTGTGAATATGACATATATATAATAGAAATAAAAGTGAGAAGATAAACCCTTAACACTTAGGTAACTTTCAAATAAAAAACCATTGGATGAAATAATTTGAATTATAACATTTAAAACTATAAATTAATAAGTATATATGATATAAAAAGTAAAATGGGAAGTGTATACAAATCATAATCCTAAATAGTCACATAACATCAAACATGTCGTAATGAAACAATATTAAGATAAAAAACCTTTACCTCAAGTCTCATCCTACTTCGTACGCGTTCAAAACTCATGTATAATAAATATATATATATTATATATATATATGTATATATTTTAAAACAATATTCATATATATATCATATGATATATGATTTACTTATAACATCTTTTCACTCATTTATTTATAATTATTTATTAAAATCACTATTTCAAGTGATAACTGTATTGTTTTTCATGCATGTTTTGGTTCATAATTTCTAGTATTTTTAATTTGATCATGGTTACATGATATCCAAAATATTAACCATGTTTTAAGTATCATATTTAATCATTATATTCAATATTTTAACCATTTATATAAAGTGATGATGAAAAATGAATTACACCACTTCATGGAGATGACAGTCTGTATATATGCACGAGTGATGTTTCCACTTTTCAATGGATGGAACAAAATAAAAAGGTATATAATAATTCAACTTTTCAGAATAATTATCATATCATAAATATTATATATATTCTATCCCTATTATCATCCATGTAAAGTAGAAATAAAAAATGAATCACATCACTTCATGGAGGTGGTAGTCCATATGTATGCATGAGCAACATTATCATGTTATAACGAATGGAAATGTAAAAAGGTAGATAAAATATTATTAATAAATAATAATAATAAATTCATAAATATCATATATAAACATTAAATCCATCATAATAACAAACCATGAAATATGGTGCTGGAAAATGAATCATATCACTTCGTGGAGACGGTAGTCCACACGAGCAATACTTTCATTTGAAACTTGATAGAAATGAGATGGATAAAGGTTACGAAATCAACCTAATAAGATCCTATTATATGTGAGATAATTTTTTTTATATTTGAATGGTAAGGATATAATTTATGGGGGTAAAATAATAAGTAAAATGAAAAATATTGGTTAATATGATTACCTCTTCTTTTAGAAACGACATTTAAAATCTTATCAAAGACCATAGGGATGGAATTTTGAGAAGAAAAAATTCTCTAAAAATTAGATAATGATATTGAGAAGATTTTTTTTTCCAGTTTTTGGTTGATATAAGTGTCTCATGATGGTGTGAATAATAGAGGAGAGGTGGTTTATTTTTATCGTGAAAGAAAGGACACATTTAGAATTACTTAAAAGACTTAATTATAATAAAACATTTTTCATGTGAAAGTGGAATAAAATGGAACAAATTTAGAAGATAATATAGTTTAGGGTTTAAATAAATTCAAAAAATAATATTTTTATATGTTTATGTGACATTTTAAACCATATTTCTGGTTTATCCCCTTCCTTAACCAATTTAAACCTTAACCATGGTAAAAACATTTTCAATACTAAAGGGTTATAAATTTACTTATAAGGTAAAAATTAGAAAAAAAATTAAATGGATTATATATTATACCATATATCATCACCCTCATACTATTTAAATATGTTTATAATTTTTAAATCATGTAATGATATACTATTTAAGATAAAATACCATCCAAGTCATTTTAAAAACTATTCACATATTTTAACTTCAAAGGCATCAAGATAGTTATGGAATTTTAATATAAAATAATTTAAAATAAATTATACATTATTATTAAACATAAAATTCTTATGAAACCATAATCAAACAAAAAAATATTACTTTTTATTTTTTTTAAAATCATTTACTTTGATTTTTCTACTACTTTCACAAAAAATGTGTCAGCATTGTGTAAATATTTAAGGTAATTATAACATCAATAAAGATTAAAAAATAAATTATCATCATAAAAATAAATAAATTAATTTCAAAATAAAATTTTATATTCATTGATAACATCTTATTATCCCCATGTTAACATATAAAAGAAATTAAAAGCAAGAGAGTGACATTTTAAAATTTTCCTTTACTTAAAATAATATAAAGGTATTTATCAAATAAAAATGACACCAAAATGACATATTTTAGAATATATAAAGGGTCTAGTAGAATTAAAATCATAAAAATAAATATATTAAAGTGTATGGATGATTTTTAATCCTTATTCTATAGTTTTAACCATATTTATCACATTTTATCCTTTACTGAGGTGATAGATTTTACCATAGTTACTATTCATAATCCCTAAAAATAAAAGGGTGATATCTACCAAATTTTAATATCATATTTAAAAATATTTAATCCATTTTTAGGTATCCAATTTTTAAAATTAGAAGAAATAAATTTTAATACAAACACATAAAACTCAACAAAAATTAGTTTTTAGAAAATTGCAATTCTAAACATCAAAATAAATTTATACCAAAATCAAATATAATGTTTATTCATATATTATTATTATTATTATGTTTAATAAAATATATATTATTTTTCTTTAACATGAAATATAAAGAAAAACGGGACTTTTAAATTACTTTATTTAAAAAAATTACAATATTAAAAAAATTGGTATTTTCACTATTTAATGAAAAATAAAACTTTTTAGAAAAATAAAAAGAAACAAACCTATTATAATATTTAAATGATGATTTCAAAAATTATTTTCATTTACAGAAGTAAAATTTATAAAAATGGTAAAAAATAATTATAATTTCAGTGTAAAAAATGTAATAAAACCATTTTGTAGAAAACATATTTTCGAAGCATAAACTAGATTTACTAAAAATTTAGTGCTTATTTAATATTTATTAATCAATAAATTTGAATTATTTAAAACCTTTATACACATTTCTCATAATTTGGTTATTCTTATTCATACCATCAATTTAATAGATAGGTTAAAATATATTGTCGTTCATTTTAATATTAGTGTTTCTCATTTAGAAAACTATTGAACAATTATGATTTATTTAAAGAGAAATATACTCTAAAATATTTATGTGTCATACTCCCCACTATATGGACTCCATTATTATTCTTCTCAAGCACTAAACCAAAACCGGTGATGGATTTGGTGTTCTAGGACCAACAATTTTTACTATGATTACAAGTATATTTGAGGTATTAAATATTAATAAAACATCTTCTTACATATTTTTCATTGTTCTACATGACTCTGATGTAATAATTTCCTAGATTATGTGTCACATTTATATGGTCATGGAAACTCCCCACTAAGATGAGAAACTTAAAGCGTTATGATGATATTCTTAAATAATTTTCTATGGTTGTATAATGTACTATGACGGGACATATAATACGTCGACTGTCAAGTGATAGTACTCATAAAAAGACTAGGTTTATTCTCATGAAGTTTTAATTTGCTAGTCTTCAAGATGGGAGATTATGAAAATAGAACTTCTCGTAGAAATTCATTATGTTTTGGTATCATTAGATATTCATATCTACAAGCATGTGAATGGTCCTTAGACATTAATAGTATCATTAATGCATGTCATGACTTTCACACTTTGACTTTCTGATGAAAATCGTGACACCACATGTTTATGGTGAGGTAGGGTATGTTGGGTGCATCACGATTGACATTCCATTAATGGATAAGTCGAGAAAACATTTGTTCGTTCCATCTTTATGGAAGTTGATTTTTCAACACTTTGATTGGAATAGAACCACCACATTAAATTACATTGACATGGTGAAATGAAACATTTATTTCATATAATCATGGAAAGATGTATCAATCATATAGACTGGTGATATGGATGTGAAACCTACTAGATGAGATATTGTGATAAAAGGATTGTATTATATAGTGAGCATTCATATGTGGTTATTGTTATTGCAACATTAAGTTCTTTATATTGGGGTACTTGACCTATTGATATACAAAAATCTTGGACTTTAGGCAAGACCACCTAATTCTAATGAGAAAGATTCCCAGAGTGTCACAAAATAAGTGTTTTTGATGATCTCGATTGAATTCTATTTGAATTTAATTAATTAAATATATAATATTCTCAAGTATGAGGGATAATTTTATTCACATTTTATCATTAAAAAATATATATTAATGAATGAAATATTTAAATTAAATATTTATTAGGCTGTTCAATAAATGATAAAGGAGTTTTAACAGAGCAAGATTGTGTCTGGTGACAAATATTAATTAACAAGATGATTAAATAATATTTGTTATTGCACAAGTTTTCATGTGCGAAAAAATAATAATAATAATATTATTATATGGAATGGGGTTTATTAATTATTATTCTATTATTTAAGGGCCGACATGCAATTAAATAATTCTTTTAACCTAAACCCCAACTCTATAAATAGACCATTATTTCTATTCTGTATTGCATCCAAAATAAAAACTTAAGAAACATTTCACACTATGAAACCGTATTGAATCCAAAATAAAAACTTAAGAAACATTTCACACAGTGAAACTTTACCTCTTAACTCCTCCCATCTCTGTTCCTCTAAATATTGAAAAAAACAAGAGACATTCCTTCAAGATCGAATTACGAGTGATCAAAATGAATAATGCAATACAATCAATTCTCTACTCTAGCATTGAGAGATCGATTTGTGTTACTTAGAGATATAAACAACATGTATGGATCATAGATAGAGTGATTCTATCATTAGATCCTCATAGCACAATGAAGGAAATCTGAAAGGTTCCTTTTCAAATTATCAGAATTTTAATTGAAGAAATAATTCTCAGATTACGTATCTATTTCTTCTGATAATAATAAATTAATTATTAATTTTATGCACAAGTTCCTTTCTTGGGGTTTTAGGTAAATAATAATAAAATAAAATTTAATATATCACCCACCACTGCATGCTTCCTCTATGCCCGTAACCATCAACGAGTCCCAATATTGCACACATGTCGCTCCTCCAAAGCCACACTCTCCCATCCATGATAACTCTTATCTAGGAACAAGCTTTGATTGACCATACCGTGGTTCCCCAATCCGTTTTTATGTCACCCCTCACTATCAAGGGATATATTCTATTTCACAAGACCCTAGGTCTCCATACACATGGATATCTCACTTAACACACCATTCACCTCACTTTTATAGTTACCCTAAACCAAAACCACCACAAAACTACAGCTACTACAATTCATAGGTTTGTAACCTAAAAAATTCTCAATAGACATACACATGACCCATTAATCAATTTTAAACCCAAACAAGAATCACGTGTTCCCTGAACACACCTTCCCTCACCCACTATGACTTTTCATAAAAATCCTCACCACACTCACTCTCCTCCTCAAGGTAGAGTGTCCCACCAAGAAACCGTCCACAGGTTCTCATCCACTATCCTAATCAGTCACAATTGAACCCAATGGTTTCATGGTCTCATGCAACTCGACCACACATCCCAACTCATGCTCCCATGAGTATCATCTCATATAACCCAATCTCACATTCCTAACCCACTGACCATGAACTATATGCATGTCAGACTCACCAAATAGCCCAAGGAATCTTCTAAGCCAAGGATAACCACAAGAATACCTAATACACATGAATCGTTCCTAAATTCATGAGCGTTGACTCACACCTTCACCATGCTACCCAAAAGTGTATCCAAAGAACTATATGCCTAGGTACCTAATCAATACTTCCCTCTGAAACCATCCTTGAAACCAAATTTTTTCCAATATATTCACTTATTAAAGCCCAAGGAATTCACATTCCCCCTTCCACAACCCATCAGAGTTTTTGTAGAAACATCCAGTCTGGTTAATTAGAGTGCAACCACGAATCTACATAGGAAACACCATGTAGGTTTTTTTGACACTTTAAGTAACTAAAACCACATTCTAATAACCCACAAGGTCCACCATTCTCCTGTTAACTTATTATCATCCTCAAACCACCTCTCAGGAATACCATGTCCTCATAAAGTCATTCCCAGGGAATCAATTCCCACACCAAACCACCAAGGACCTCCATACACCCCTTGATGATGGGACTATATTTTCATCATTAAAGAACCTCCCACCATAAGATCCACATGAAAATCCATCGAAAGAAAATATACATGGTCTAGTTGATTAGAACTCCAAAAAATATTTATATTAGAAAATTCCATATAAGTTTTTTTGACATATTAAACAGTTGAACCTCTCATTAGAAAAAAAACCACAGATGATTACATGAATTTCATGTGAATCCTACATGCTAATTATAATGATTGTAAACATACTATTACTAATGATCCAATATCCAAAACCACTATAAATCATAAATCCGTAACTCCATGTGTGTCACCCAAGGTGAAATCATACAACCATATCATCAAAAACCAATAAAAACAATCCCATTTCCATGTTAACCTCAAATTACTAATAGAATATGTGTTCTTGATGCCCAAGTATGATATCAATCATAAGATTTAATGCATTAATATACAACCTATCTACTATCTCCCCAAATCATAAAACAAAATAGTACTTTGATACCACTTTGTGACGCCCTTCCTTGGGCCACTCATCAGTGCCTGGGATAAAGGAGTCACATAACCTCAAGTGAAACTTCTTGTATGCTATAGCCTACTCACTTGAAATGAGGAAATAATCCATATAGTGGAGATACTATTCCAATGAATCAAATTCATAAAAACAATGAAAAAATAACTAAGCATCATACACATCCATAAAAATCAGAGTACATGGAATAAACCATCCAATCACTTATAATAACAAATGATGATGTCATAAATTACATACAACTTATCACCCACTAATCCAATTCCGAATACAAAATAAAATGAAAATATAGCACACACATGTTGTCTCTAATACCATACATAGGACTCAAACTCCCTATATCCCACACACTTGAGTTGCATTAGACTGATGCACTGCATGTCCAGTTCTCAACCTAAAAGTAGACGTAAGGTCTACAAATGCATCAAGATGCCTGTGTAGGGTGTGATCATTTCAATCATTAAGGTATCACCGAGAACCCATAATATGGACCATAATATGCATATATATGCATAAAGAAAATAATAGTTCACACCAACACTTCATAATTAATGTTCTAACTAGTATAATATGACTCCTTGCATGTCAGGTTACCATGTGGTAACTAGACTACAATAGATCTTAGTCAAACCCGCTTCACCACCATGCTAGAATTTCACCTCATTTCCTCATATCATTCCATCGTACAGATTCTTGATCTATAACTGAATAACCAAGTTAAGGTAGTGTCCAAACCTTGACCCACTACCCATAGACACTAGTCACAGTCATACGTCCACACCTCAACCCACTGCCATATCACTCAAGATAAGGTCCATCAGTGTCATCTCACATTGTACTCCAACCCACCCCCAAGATCAGTCCTCTACCATGGCCCAAGACACTTTTAGAACATTCCTATATCATCCCTAAACCCATTCCCTCTCACTAAATACATGTTTATCCAAGACTTATCACTCACGTAAAAGGCCCCTCCTACAACCACTATCCTATCACTTAGGGTATATCCCAAATTTGTTTATGAACATTGACCCACACCTCATATAGAAAGGTCCTTGACCTAATACCCAAATATTTTGGGAATATTTATCACAAAAAACCATCCCAATATACTATATAGTTGTCACATCACACTAAAACATCCTTTATAGACTCTAGGTTGGTCACATCATGAACATGCAACACAATAGGCCCCACCTGCCATTACCGAACTAACTAATTGATCCATGTGTGCTAGTATCTTGATACCTATTCCCTCATCATAATATATCTAAAATAACCTATCAAGGTGTCCATTGGGTCCTCTAGACCTTATATGATATTACGTCATTGATATCATCATGATTCTGTCACCCAGTGGTGACATCACAGCCTGAAGGCTCCTCCGACCTAGACCTCAAAGTCCGATCCAACCTCACAAAGCCCCTTGCCACTCCTGGTCCAACTATCTTGGGTCTGTGCTAATACATCATGTTCTAAAATACTTATAATACCAATTCCAATAATTTAATGACTTATCTTACTCCAAGTTCACATCAAGACTTTCCTCCGACCCCAAGAGGGAGTTTCTTACTACTTGTGAGACATGCATCTATCTCGCCTATTGTCACTCAGCCTAAGACCTCTCAGACCTTAATATTGTCCCTAAGAAACCACATAAGACTATCTCGTATCTCATGTCACATCAAATTACCTATCACAAGTATCTCCTCATCTCACTTGAAACCCTTTATCCTTAGATACATAGTTATCGGGAGATCATAATTCACTAAAGTTCTAAGAGCACTTAACTCAAACAAAGGAGTCCTAACACCATCTTATTCCATCTACCTAGGAGCCATGGGTGCCTAGATCCCATTCTTGGACCCAAGAAATTATGAATTAATTCAATCTCATGAATAAACATACATATGAAATTGTATTATAGGGGACAACTATTTGGAGTATAGAGTTAACCCCTTACCGAGCTCCATCAAGTCTCATCAAATAAAATCAAGCCACGCTTATGCTCCTAGGAATCTGTTTCACATTAATAGACATCCATAATTAATTATAAAAAATTAAAATTAATTATTAAATTTAATTGAAATATTTATAATTTACTAAATACCCACCAATCACCTTCTCTACACCAAATCCACGACCAAAAAAACCTGAAAGGTCTGCAATATACCCTCAACACCATCTTGGAAAAAAGAACAATCAAGCACCAACCAATTAATATTGAAATAAATTTAATTTAGAAAAAAATCATAAATAAATATACCGGATGAAATAACTTTACCGAAACAACTTGCGATGGAAGGAAGATAACATCTTGAGATGTCCTCTACACAATCCGAGTAAAATCACCTTTGATTTCTTTTAATTCCACTGTGATTTGATGGAATCATCACTAAAACTCTATAAAGATTAGTCCAAAATTTGGGTGAATGGATGAAAACCAAAATAAAGGGCCATGTAGGTACATATTCACCCATAATCACTAAAAAGATACACTAAGACCTACTCCATATCAAGGGGGAGGAAGAGAGGGAGAGGTTCGACCAATTGTCCTCTCTCATGTCTGCTCATCGACAAAAAGGTGGTGGTGGTGGTGGTGGTGGTGGGGGAGGGGGGGGGGGGTTTGGCCCCATTTTTTTTAAAAAGAAACACAAATAACCCTTCACTACATAAACTAAAAAGGAAGATCCACTTCCCTTTTAGCATGAATCTTCATGTCATGAATCCATGCATCATGGCGTGAATGGCCTACAACAGCTCCCTACCAAAACTCAACCACTCCATTCCTTCTTCAATACTTGATAAAACTCCCCTAGAGTCCACTATCCCTAAAACCATGTCCAATAAACCTTTTGGGATGCTCAACACCTCATAACCTTAGTCTGGATATTGGTTCTCATATCAGGCCATCTACCAAGTGAAAATTCAAACTCCTTATCAAAACATAATGTCCCAAAATCCATGGGGTGTTACCAAATTATTAGATTATTTTGTTTTTTCATTCAGTGGATTAAATATCAAAAATGTTTTGTAATTAAATCTATGAATGAAGGAGGAAGTGTATGAGTGGATAATGTTATTTACAAACACAAACCAAGATCTTTAATGATCCTCTTGTACAATCCCTCAAAATATAATGGATTGTTTTGAGATACAAACTGTCATGTTGTATGATTTTTATAAATTTATATAAAATTAAGCATGGATATAGTGGAAGAATTTTAGGAAGAAGATGAATCTAGGATTTCTGAAGAATAAAAAAGAAATATATTCAGCTGTGTAAGATTAATTTATTAAGGTGATTTCTAGAAAATCCATTGAGTTGAAAAAGAATTTCATGAAATATAATGAGAACCTAAATGGATGTTTTATAATAGTACTTTTTTGGTTGTAAGTGATAAATTACCCTCACTATTCCAAATGAGGCTATTTAAATTTAAATAATTAATTAATGTGTCTACTCAAGCATATAAGATGATGAGATGATCAAGGATGAATAAATAGAAAAATAAGGCATCACTACTATGATGTGTTGATCCATGAAGTTGAGGGAAACAATGGTGCTCTTGAAAAAGGTAATGAGTATTCAATAGAAACATAAACTCTTGAAAAATTAGGAGAATTGAACTGGTGTTGAAGTTGAAGACATATAGGGTTTTAAGGAAGAAGAAGAAGTGGTTGACATGTACTACTAGATAGTTACATTCAATGAAGAATAAACAAAGAGGATTTCTTGTAGTAGTGGTTGTGTGCATATAAAGAATTAATTTTTTCTTGATCTTACAACATTGAGTTCGAGAGAAGAATATTTATGTTAAGGAAACATATACAAATTTAGAAGAACTAGAAGATATATGATTTCATAGTTCGAGTTGCTTGTATTTTTATTAAAGAATTTAAGGCAGTAATATCCAATCCATGTTGAGGAAACATGTTATTATTTCCGGTACAATGAATTACCTCGATAGACTATTAATCTATTTAAAGATCATAAGGAAGATATATAGAAGAACTGGTGAGATACTAGTATAAAAAAGTGAAATGGTATGTTTTAGTGATCACTTTTGTAGTATATTGATCCCACACCTATGTAATATGGTCTGTGTAGGTTAGCATAAAAACAACCCACACTAAAATTATAATTCATAACAATATTTTAGTGGATAATACATGACTTGGAAATATCAAACATAACAAGGAGTATGATTCTCGGGAGGGTATAAACCTTATAAAAGTACCTATTCCACTTTTCTTTTAGTATATACATTTCATTAGGTGTTTTCTAGGTAAAAATGTAAAAATTTCCATATGCATTAACCGACATAATAGGTTCATAAAAAAGGGGATTAAAGGTAATAAGAAAATTTTGGTTTTTGGTAAAAATCTATCCACACCTGATTCACCCCCACTGAGGCATGTTTTCTTGGTCCACTAGAACTTATAAAAAACAAGTATTTACACTCATGCATCATGTGAACAACCTCACCATCACTTTTATACCTCAATTTTTTAAATAAAATAAATTCTAAATTATCATACAAATGAATTTTTACCACATTTGTTTTGGAGTTGGTGCCCTATAACTTTATTAATTTTTATTTTTAATTTTCATATTATTCAAATACTTGAATATTAATAAATATCTTTTTCACATGATGAATGTTCTTATACATAAAATTAAGGTGATAATTTCCTTAGAGTATTTTTTTTCCATTTAAATATTATCAAATTTACCTACTATAATGAAAACATTGAAGTGATATGATATTATTTTAAAAAATATGATTTGTAGTCTAGATAAAAGCTATATCATGTGACACAAATGATGTTTTGACTAACGGGTGATGGATGCTTGTAAGTGGATGAAGATTAAAATAATGGAGTTTCATACTTTTTAATCTCCAAGAAAGGAAGTTATAAGGTCAAAATATTAATAGGAGTTCCATATGTTTTGTGTCATTTGATACTATAAAAAATTACTTTAGTGAGCATGAAAATAAATTGCCAATGGCCTATAGTGGCCCCCAATAATCACCATATGGTGGTTTCTTTTGGACCATTTCTATAGGCAATAGTAAAAACCATATAACGGTTACTATAGGACATAGATCGGGACTATAGTGACACTACTAAAAAAGGTAATTTAGTGACAATAATTTGGTGTTCTCTATAGGCCATGTGGTGGGGACCTATAAAAACTACCAAATGACAGTCGCTATAGGCTATGTGGATGAGGCCTATAACGACCACCAAATGAAAATTGCTATAAGTATTTTTTTAGAATACAACCAATAAAATTTGAAACTAGTATTTAAAAAAACAAAAAAATCTATAATTCAAAAAGTTAGAATATGTCTATATCATATATAATTTAATAAGATAACAACTAACCTCATCAATTCATTTTACAAGCTCCACACCCATCATCTCATATAATTGAAATAAAATAAAATAAAAATAAAAGTTAATATAGTAAAAAAGTAACAAAATTTAATAAATTTAACACATTAGATTATTTAAAATAAATATTAGTATAATTTACAATATATGGATTTTTTCAATATATTACTTGTCTATAATCATTTATTAATATAAAGCTACTTATTCAGTAAATGTGAGTACTCCACACATTATATTGATGTTTTGAATACTCATAAACATAAAATATAATTTAAAATAGTTTTCCCTATGTTTTCATATCAATCCAATGTTGTTTTCTGTGGTTTTGACCGTTACATTCACGTTTTAGTGTTTTAAAACACTAAAAATGAGTTTTTGATCATCTTGAGAAAAAAAAACACTTATTAAAATAGATCCAGTTTTTATATTTTAAAAATAAATATATGGTTTTTTATAATGATTTCACAGTAATCAGAGATAATTTTCTTGGTTTTGACCCCCTAATGTGCATTTTTAAACATTGTCAAATCTTTAAAAACCACTTATTCAGTTATCCCAAGCACCCCACATGTCTTATTAATGAGATTTTTACTTTTATAAGTCAAAAAATTTGAATATAGTTTTTCTATGATTTCACATCAATCAGAGATCATTTTAAATGGGTTTGACCATTACATGCATGTTTTAGTGTTTTAAAACACTAAAAATGAATATCTAGTCATACCATAAAAAACATAGATTGACATGGAATCAGTTTCTATATTTCAAAAATAAATATATACTACTTTTATATTATTTTAGAGCAATCATAGGACTTTTTCTTGGTTTTGACCCCCTACTACATGTTTTTAAAGACCTTAAAATATTTTAAAACTACTTATTCAGTCAGTCTAAGCACATCACATGTTGGATTAATGTACCATCTAATTGTACAAATCAAAAATAATTCAAAATTTTTTTTTACTATGAATTAAAAATAATCTAAGGTATTATTCTATGGTTTTGACTATTATTCACATGTTTTAGTGTTTAAAAATACAAAAAAGTATTTTTGGCCATATTGAGCAAACAAAAACTGATATTGAAAAGATGTTAGTTCCAATATTTGAAAAATAATTATATAAAATTTTCAATGATTTAATGTGAATATGAGGTATTTTTCTTGGTTTTTACCCCTCATGTTCATTTTTAAAGACTGTTAAATATTAAAAAACTAATATTTCAATCATTTCAACCCCCCTGCTTGCTGAATTGATGTGACATCTACTCATACACATCAAAAATAATTCAAAGACAATTTTCTTATGATTTAACATCAACTTAAGGTCATATTATATGGGTTTGACCATTACATTCTTATTTTAGTGTTTTAAAACTTTAAAAATGCATTTAAAATGAAAACTAGTATTGACATGGAGCCTGTTTCAACATTTTGAGAATAAAAATATGGTTTTTTTCTTATGATTTCATAACAAACATAGTTATTTTTCTTAGTTTTTACTCCCTGACCCACATTTTTAAAAATAGTTAAATCTTTAAAAATTGTATATTTAGTTATTCTAAGAAAACTTTAGATAATATTGAATTTAAATATACTCTTACATATCAAGGATAATTTAAAGATAGTTTTCTTATGATTTTATGATAATTTTAAGTACTTTTATATGGTTTTGATTGTTACATGAATGCTTTAGCTTTTTAAAACAATAAACAATATTTTTCAATCATCCTGAGAAAATGTAAAATCATATTGGCATGGATTCAGTTCCTACATTTCAAAAATAAATCTACTATTATTTTCCTATGAATTTATGTAAATCTATGTCTTTTCTTAGTTTTTACCCCTAGATGCATGTTTTTAAAGACTTAAAAATATTTAAAACCTACTTATTAAGTAATTATGAGTTCATCAAACAACATATTGACACCACTACATAATAGGGTTTTAACAGAGCTAAAAAAATCCTTTTTTAGTAATAAAACACACTGATAATCGAGGTTCTATTAAAAGGGGTCCCATTTATTAGTGATAAAAAAGTGCTAATAAAGGCCCCTTTTATCAGTGCTAAAAATAGAACTGATAAAATTTATTTTCAAAAAAAAAATTGAAAATAAAAAAATCATAATTTGTGGTGAACCCCCCTTTATCAGCACTCGAACCTCACTTTAACAGTGCATATCCTTTTAACAGTGTAAAGTGAACCACCCCCCTTTAACAGCACTAGGAACCCCCTTCACCCACCCACCCGCTCACCCCTGCCTCCCCTAGATTTGAACCTGAGACCAATCCCTTGCACACCTAGACCCTTACCACTCCTCTATGTTTCTTTTTTATCCATTTTATGATATATATATATATAGTTATATTTTTTATCTATATATTTATTTTCATTTTAATATATATTTATATGATCAATTTTAAATACATTTATAAAATATGTTAGTGTGTGTGTGTTTATAAACAAATAAATAAATACAAACATATCTAAAACATACATATATATGTTATATATGAGTGTATCTATAAATATATCTATACAAATTTTTATTTATTTTTACATTATATATATATAAGAATATATAGATAATATATATCAGTTTGTTAATGCAGACACACAAAAATACACACACACACATTATATAGGTATATAAATATGAATATATTTTTTATTTTAAATTAAATGAAGATTATTTTTTATTTATATATGGTTTATATATTTATAAATATATTTTATATGAAAATAAGTTTACATATTTATTTACAAAATTAAAATTTTATGTGTAAATATATACAAATATGTGTATATTTGTTTATAATTAATTATAAATAACATTACATTATGAAAACTGAAAATAAAAAATGAATTTCATAATATCCTTATGAGTGTAATCGAGTTAAAATTCCATTGAGTGTTAAAAAATTGGGGTACCCTGACTAAAAACTCAGTTTTGTAGGCCTTCTAGATTTTTGGCCTAAAAAAATAGTGATTGGGATCTCCTTGGTTATGAAAATATAGATCTCATTGCAGGCTTCGATTTGATATATGGTGTATGCACAAATGATCACCCATATCAAAAGTTATGGTCATTTGAAGTTTGAGTCGCATTTTCAACTTATTTTAGACCATTTATTATTTTTTTTATTTTTTCTATCTTAAAATTATTATTAAATAACTATTAATCAATAATAATTAGTATATTATTAATTAATATTTTTTTTAATTATTTTATGATAAATTTTCACTAAATATCCTATATATTAAGTGTAAATGTGTATTTAGACTTATATAAATCATATTTTATAAAATATATTATATATATATCAATATCAATATATTTATATATTAATATATGCTTTTTAATGATAAATATTATTTTTGTGAAATATACCTTTTATCAGTGCTAAAAAATCACTGATAAAGTGGGTACCTTTATCAACACTAAAAAAAAGTACTGAAAAGGGTTACTTTTATTAGTGATTTTTTAGCACTGATAAAAGCACCTTTTAACAATACTTTTTAGTGATGATAAAGGTATACCTTTTATCAGGTCTTTTTTAGCACTGTTAAAAGGTGGAGTTGTGTAAAGATGATTCTATAGTACTATGACAAGTCGTCCACTCTAACACATAAAAAATAATTCAAAAGAAGTTATGATTTAATTTCACATCAATATGAGGCTCTTTTCTATGGTTTTGATTGTTAAATGAACATTTTAGTGTTTTAAAATAATAAAAATGTCTTTTCAGTCATCATGAGAAAACAATAACTTAGGTTCACCCAGAGTTAGTTTATAAATTTCAAAAAAAAATCTTTGGTTTTTTTCTTATGATTTGTTATTGACCCCCTGAAGCATGATTTTAAAGACTGACAAATATTTAAAAACTGCTTATTCACCCATTCCAAGCACACAACATGTCGAATTGATATTTATCCTATTCATATACATAAAAAATAATTCAAATACATTTTCTATATGATTTTCCATCAATATGAGGTCGTATTCTATGGTTTTGACTATTACACACATGTTTTATTCTTTTTTAAACACTAAATATATTCTTTCAATCACCCTAATTAGACGACAGTTCTGATTGACATTACGTTAATTCCTATATTTAGAAACAAATCTATGGTTCTCTTCATTACTTATTCAGTCAGTTTGAGCACACCGTATATCAGATTGATGTTTTTTCTCCGTGTTCATGCCTAAAATAATTCAAAGAAATTTCCCTATGATTTATCATTAATTTGAAGTTATTTTCTATGGTTTTGGCCATTACATGAAAGTTATAGTGTTTTAAAACACTAAAAATTCATTTTTGATCATCCCAAACAACAAAAAACTTGGACTGATGTGGATTCAATTATTACATTTTTTAAATGAACTTATGGTTTTTTATGATTTCACAACCATTGGAGGTCATATTCTTGGTTTTAACCCATAAACGTATGTTTTTAGAGATTCTCAAATCTTTAAAAAATGTTTATTCAGTAATTCCAAGTACTCCCCACATCGTATTTATGTTCTTTCTACCCATAAAAATAACAAATAACTTAAAGACAAATTTCCAATGATTTGATATTATTTTGATTCTATTTTCTATGGATTTTACAGTTACACACAAGTTTTAGATTTTCAAAATACTAAAAATAAATTTCTAATCATCCCAGACAAACTGTAACTGATATTGATATGGAGTTAGTTCCTACATATCAAAAATCAATCTATGATTTTTATATTATGATTTTACATTATTACAAGTCCATTTTTTTGGTTTTTCCCCCTAAATCCTATTTTTAATGAATTTAATAAATTTTAAAAATACTTATTTAGTCATTCCAAGAACCCCATGGATCAGAATGATGTTACATCTACCCATATACATAAAAAATAATTCAAAAAATCATTTCCCTATGATTTCATGTCATTATAAGTCCATTTTATATGGTTTTTATCATTACATGCATGTTTTAGAGTTTTAAAATTTTAAAAATGTGTTTTTGGTTGTCCTAACCAAATTGTAGCTCAAATTAACATGGATGTAAGATCAAAATTATTGTGGAAATTACACTACAATAGGAGGGGGTGGGTGGGTTAATAGTAGTTTGAAAAAAACTACTAATTTTTGTCCTCCTCAAGAAATAAATGTATCAGTATTATGAAAATCCAATAAACCCACAATATCAAAATAAAACCATAGTAGGAATATTTAAGTATTGGTATTTTGTAATTATTGATAAACTTAACATGAATAGTGGAATTAGAAAAAAAATTGGTATTACAAACTACTAATGAAATAATTGGCACAATGGTAATTTAAAAAAACTGAATTTTATAAACTCAAGTAAGAGTTGCAGTTTAAATTTTAAAAAATAAACATGAAGTATTGGTTAGTAAAACAAATAATCCTTTGAAAGGATATTATTAAAAACCTCACTTTTAGAAAAAAGTGAGATGTAGATTTGTATAACAGATCTAAGGTATTCTCAGCTTTAATCCAATAAAAAGTATCTTGTTCTTAAAGAATAAAGCTTGTCCCTTTCTTTTTTACCCAGTAAGACCTTGGTCAACCCGATTAGAAATTCCCCTACTACCACAATCGGTAGCTCGGTTCACCTCACTACTTGACCAATTTCTCAGTACTTCCAATACAATATCCAGTAGCTAAGTATCCCTCTACTATAATGGGTAGATTAGTTATCCCACTAATTAAACCAATGGATTGGTTTAAAAGTAATATAACGTAAATATTTATATCTTTACAAGTTAATCCCCACACGATGGTAACTCTTAGAAGAAACACTTAGAAGTTCTCAAGCATCAAGAGATTTCAAATATTCAAATTGATTAACAAATTTAGAATGCTCATATTTTTTTCTTATAGTTTCATAATTCCAATGTTCAAGATGTGAATTATTTTATAGGAAATGTTATAAAAAACTATAATAGTAAAATTCTACATATCTAATGTTTAATTATAATGACATAAACATCATTGTACCATTCATCTTTAAATTGACTAAATATCTCTCCATATCTTCCGATGAGTTAATTCATCACCGCTATAATACTTTGGTTGTTTGAGGTGAAAAAATGGACTTACATATTTAGTTTAGAAATAACATAAAATATCCTTATTTTAGTTTACTTAAGTTCATTGTATTTTTAAAATCCCAAAACCATCGATTTTTCATAAAAACATATATTATTGGTATTTTCCCTATTTTTTTAATAAATCTTGAAATCATCAAGGAAAAATTAATAAATTTAAGTTATATCAAATTTTTAATAAAGTGTTTCATTGGTTTTAAAAATAATTAGAGTGGGTCAATAACTTAATAATATCCCCCTTAAAAAAAACATAAAATCATAATAAAAAAATAAAATAACTGAAATTACTCAATTTATGTCTTTATATGAAGATATCTTAAATTAATTGAAAGTTCTCCATATTCAGAAATGATTTTTATTTTTTAATAAAATCTCCCCCTTTGGGGGAAAACAAACATATCTCCCCCTTTTTAAGTCTCCCTCTTTTGTACCCTTTATCAAGGAAACATCAGCGAAATCACATCCAAATACTCATCAGGTCAAAATAATCTCCAAGGACTCCTATAACTGATTCCAACTATTTTATTTCCCAATAAAAAAAACACCATATATGATAATAATTTATCTCTACTGGATAATTTCAAATTTTCACTTTTAATCCATAACATGTGTTAACGAATTTTTTCTTAAAGAATAATTACAATCCCACATGTGATGATAAACCCTCTCTCTAAAATAATCTAATAAAAACAAGAATTATAATAATAATAATTATTTTTTGTAATGCTGGTTATTATCATTTAAAGAGTTATTTATCATTTTTATAGAAGGATTCAAAATGGTAATTCCAAAAACTGATTATGAAAGATTTTATGGAATTCTAACCTGGGTTTTATCCTTTAAAAAATAGCTCCTAAGAATAGAGGAGTGAGGGTGACTATTCTTACAAACCTTAAAATCAGATAAAGAACTAGTATTATTCCTAGAAGGTTTCAAGAAAAATGAAAAATGGAATCCCCTATCTTCCTATATTTGATAGAATAACCAAAAACGAAGGTAGAATGGTTTGAGAATTTTCAAAAGTAAAACCTTGTACAATTTTATAGCATTAAACCCCACAAATTCAATTAACCTTTAAAATTTTCCTTTTCCAAAATCTTGAATGTGGAGTGTTTAAATCCTTTATAAAGGGATTTCAAACTTTAAATGAGTCAAAAGAATCAATTCTATGATTTCAGGATTTTAAAATCATTAGAAACACATTACAGGATCGTGATGGGGGATAAGAAGATAAAATAGGATTTTTAGGTAAATTTTTTCCCAAAATATCACTCGTTAAGGGTAAAATGGTTTAAAATTTATCTATCTCATATGTGTTTTGTGATGGTAAAGTGTTTTACCCTTATGTAGGTCACCTACCCAAACTTACCCTTATGCAACTTTTAGAAAGAAGTATCCACCCTTACGTAGTGTCCATGTACCCTTACACAACCCATATTACCTTTATTCGATGCCCATGTAACCCTTATGTAACCTTTATAAACATAGGATTACCCATACACGACCCTTGATTACGCTTATGCAGCACCTATGCACCCTTACACAACTCTAGAGTTACCCTTTTGCAATGTATATAAATTACAACATACCTTAACTAGAATATGTTACCCTTACATATCATTTATAAAACTAGGTGTAAAATACCAAGATTTTATGAAATATATTTTTTTATTAAAATTAATTTAAAATTTTAGATATCTTCATTACACTCAATAATGAGTTTCTTTGATAGCGTGCACAACACGCGCCACTGAGCTTCCGTGAACTATGAAATAATATTAATATAACCTAACTCTTAAGTTGGAGGGTATGAATAGTAGTAACTAATTTATTAAATACACATTTGAATTTACTACTTAATAGAAATTTATCTATAAATTCTTAATAAATAATTAATCAATTTTTAGTAAAGTAATTATATTCATAAACTTTTTTTCTTCAAAAATGATTTTTATTTATTTTTATTATAAAATAATATAATTAATTTATAAATAATTTAAAACATTTTTTTGAAAAAATTAACTTCATTTTTGGAATATTCATATAAAAATTAACTTATGGTGAAATTTTGTTATTTTTCTTAAAATATTTATTTTTCAATGAGTAGTTAATATTTCTAATTTTTAAAAAATTATAATTTATTTTCAATAAATTAATCAATTTAATTGCCTAATTATGTATTAAATTAACATAAGTATTATTTATTAACATTTAATCAACTGAATTATTTTTTTTAAAAACTTTATACACGATTTTAGTTTTAGATTATTTTTGGGTTTAAAAAAGGGTTTTTTGAAAACTTTTTTAAAGTGAATAATATTTCTCCATTTTAATTAATTAAAATAATTTATAATGAGGAATATTTTAAATTAAATTTATATATTATATATTAATAAAATTTAATGTATATTTATCCAATGGTTATTATTATACATAGAGTTAATATAAAATCATATTGTGCTTGAAAAAAATATACTTCTTGAGAATCCTCTTTTTCACCGCATCTACAAGTTTTATTTTAAATTTAATTTTTTTAAAACTATATAAAATTTATTTTAAAAAATAAAATTTATTCTTTAAATCATCAAGTCAAAATTATATTAGGGTGAATCTTTGTAATTTTTTGGAAATGTTTTATTTAACGATGAATAGTGAAAAATACTTAATTTTCATCGAAAACTAGCTTTTCATTTAAATTATTTATAAAGTTAAATAATATTATAAATTTTTGTTAAAGTAAAATTAGTTCAATTATAAATATAATAATACAATTTATTTAATTTTAATAAATTTCATATTTAAATTGGATATAAAAACAATGTAAACTTTTGAACATTTTCTCTTCGAAAACCCGATTTCTCATCACGTCTGTGAGATTAATTTTTAATTTAATTTTTCTAATTATGTGAATGGAATTTATGAAAAATGATTCCCTATCTAGAATAATAATAATTTTTTTATATAATAAGTTCAACTTAATATTTTACCCTAATGAATAGTAAAAATAGTAAAAATTATTTACTGCGTTTAAGGTAAAAATGGGTTTACCAGGGGGTAAAATAAAATTATAAGGGTTAAAAATAACCCAAAACTTATCAAAAAACCATTGTATGACCATATTTAAATCTTATACATTCTAGTCTCGAGAGTGGTCCATTATTTGAGCCTTATTACATGAAAAAAATGTGGGTGAAATTCTTTCTTTTAAAAAATTACAAGTGCACCACTAACCTCACTTATAAAAGGACACCCTTTTTCCTCTTCTATTAAAACTTTCAAACAATTTTGGTTCAGAAAATACCAGCCAAAATCACTTACCAACATACCTCCTCCCATCCTAGAATCCTTACATTGGAAATAAATCCAACCTAGTAAGGATTTTGGTGCAAACCTAAGGAGGATACCCAAAGAAGAGGTAATGTTTACGAATGAGCATTTTTGTTTTATTTATTCCTCCACCACATTAATTTTTTATAACATGATGATATAATAAACTCAGTATCATACATATACTTAGATTTCTTTATGTTATGTTCATGACTTAAAACCATCTCCACTTACATCCAATGAGTTTCAAAATCATTATTCATGTGTACGAAGGACTACCACCTCACAAACTGATGGAATTAATTTTACCATTAAAACCTATCTAGGTTGGACATAATGATGAATTTATTATTTATATATGATATTTATTCTATTATTATTATACTAGAATTATTATATAACACATACCTTCATGCTTTCCATTTTTTGGGAATATGATAACGTCGCTCGTCTGTACAGCGGACTACCGCCTCGTGAAGCGATATGATTCTTTCAAAATTTACATAGAAGGTAATAATTAGGATTTTAATGAAAATATATGATATATATTAAATAAAAATTACTATTTAATGGTAATATATCATTTAACTCTATTTCTTTCAATACATCGAGAAGATGGAAACAACGTTCATGTGTACGTACGACATACCGTCTTCATGAATGGTGTATTTAATTTCTATCCCTATTTTTTAGAGTACTATAAATATATATATAATGAATATATATGATATTTTTATCATGGTTAAAATTATATATATTATGTAACAATGATCAAATTAAGACTACCAATAATAAAAAATCAAAACATATACAAAAAAACAAAGTGGTTATTATCTAAAACACAACTTTAGCATAGAATTATTAATAAATAGGTAATAAAATTCTACAATAATATAATATTTGGTATTATATATATAAATATTGTTCTATAATATATTTATAATAAACTTATATTTTTTATAAAGGAGGTTCTAATGTGTATGATGAAATTCAAGACTTAAGATAAGGGATTTCTTGTCTCTTTTATTTCTGGGAGACATATGAAAATTCCCCACTACCTTATTTTTTGTGGTGTATATACTAATCCTTTGACATGTTATATAATGAATAATATTTTTTTTATGATATTTAAATTTAAATATGATTTTATGATTTATTTTTTATTACGATTCAATATATTATTAAAGCGGTAAGGTATTTTTGTCTCACTTTTTACTTTTGTGAGACACCTGCTATATTCCCCACCCATTTAATTATGTGGTTTATATACTACCCATGAATGTATTTTATTTTTATTATCCTAAAAATTATTTGGATTTACATATCCATTTTAGGATATCTTTTTCATGGGGTTTACGATTCAAAAGTTATTAAAGCATTAATAGGTTTTTATCTCAATTTTTCTTTTTTGAGACGTACGTTATGTTATGAAATTATATTATTTCATGAGGTGTATATACAACCCATTTTACATGTAATATTAGCAATTTATTTATCCTAATGATATTTTACTTTCCATTATATTTTATTCCTTCATGGGTATTATGATTCAAATATACCAAAGTGGTAATGATCTTATGTTACAATCTCATCATTTATCGATATTATTTATGGTTATGTTTCTAATGATAAAATAATATGAAATATTTCTTAAGAAAGTCATGATTTTTTTATCCTTGGGTTATTAATTATATTTTCAGCTAATATTACCATTTTTCAATCTTTAGTACTTAAAATAATTGATAAAATGTTTTAAAGAAAATATGACTTTATTTCTCTCTCTGATTGGAATCCGTTTTATTCAAAAACAAAGTTTTATAAAAATGTTTTCAAAAAAATTTATATTATTCTCCTATGATTTTTAAAATAAATTTTTACCCATGTTTTCATTTTTTAAAAATGTTTTGAAAGGAATATCTATGTCACTTCCCAAACAATTCCTATTTGGATTTTACTAAAAATGTGAAAGGAATATTTGTTTTAACATGTATGGCTATTTCCTATGGAATTGGGAATGACCTAATTGATTGAAGGTTCAAACATTCAAATCGGTTTCTAATGGGTTGATTCGTAGAACCAGAAACATCCAATGATTCCATATCCATTTGGACCTACTTTCCAAAGGTAGGCGCTCATTAGTTGTGGACTGATGAGGCTTAGGAATTTGCATTGGTCGAGAGGAAGGGAGGTCAGACTCATCACTACTTTTTGAGGGGAATTATTGTCTACTCTGGGACTCTCTTTATAGATTTAAGTTATGTTCATGAATCCTTATTACATTACCAAGTATAATATGAGCTTTCCTTTAGATCTAACAATCAATGATTGATATGTAGGAGATTTAGAGAATCTTTTATATGTATTCGAGTTTCTTCATTGATAGAGAATAATCTGTATTTTTTATACATTCTTAGTCAATGGTATCCTTCAATACATAAAAGTATCTTCATCATTGTGATGACCATAATGGTTTTAAATCCACTCAGTGGGGCACTTGAAGTTTATTGTCATTCAAAAGGACATGGATTATTTCAGAGTTGGGATCATACCCATAGATGGGATACCTACCTATCCTTTGTTTTGGAAAAGGAATTAGAACACACATAGTTTGAGTAATGATGTATGATTTTTATGCATGATTTATGTCTCAAAGAAAGATGTCATGATTACTTTTACACTCTAAGATCACATGAGTCATGCTCAGTGTGAGAAACAAGAGGTATTGGTGAAACCAGGAAATTGTGCCATGAAAGATGCAATGATGTGGGGCTTATGTATGTATGACTGCCCAAAATAGATGAATATTGGGATTTACTTCAGGTAAGAAACCCAGGAACAAGGTCCATAAAGGTATATGTAATTTATGAAGATTTAGATACTCTAACTTGGGGCTTACTCCTGAGGAAGATGCCCAAATTATGAGGGGAATTATGATTGGGTTTTACTCCTGAGAAGGAATCCTAGATCAAAAGTAAATTAAGACTGGTTAAGAGAAATTAAGACTGGGGCTTACAACCTGAGAAGGAGGCCCAGGTGAAAGGGATTTGAAAAATTAAGGGACTTGGGACTTACTCCTAAGGAGGATGCCCATATTTGAGACTGGGGATTAATCCTGAAAAGGAATCCCTGGTTAATGGAATTATGGTTGGGGCTTACTCCTGAGGAGGGTGCCCATATTTAGAAAATTATGATTGGGGCTTACTCCTATGGAGGATTCCAAGGTTAGAGGACATGTGATTCAGTTTTACTCCTGAGAAGGAAGCCCAAATCAAAAGGAAATATGACTGGGGCTTACTCCTAAGGAGGATGCCCAGATTAGGGGACTTGTGATTTGGTTTTACTCCTAATAAGGAAGCCCAAATCAAAAGGAATTATGAATGGGGATTACTCCTAAGGAGGATGCCCAGATTAGGGGACTTGGGGCATACTCATCAGGAGGATTCCCATATTTGAGACCGGGTCTTACTCCTGAAAAGGAAGCCCAAGTTAAGGAACTTGGGGCTTACTCCTAAGGAGGATTCCCAGATTAATGAGAACTTGGACTGGGGCTTACTCCTGAAAAGGAGGCCCAGGTTAAGGATTCTCTCCTCTTTAAAGGATGAGGTTGAATGAATGAAATATCTAACCTTAGTGATATAAAGATATGTAAATCACTAAGTTTTAAGAGACGTTCCACATAATTTCTTTCAGATAAGGAAACCAACAAGGAAATCATGCCATGAATGGATTTGGAGAGTGTTTTGAAGGCTTAATCTTGAAGAGGAGAGGTGGATAGGCATAAGAGAGGTGAAATAGGCAAGAGGGGGCACCCCAAAAGAAAGGGGAGCGCAAGTCCTGGTGGGCGTGCAAGTACTGTGTGGGCGCACAAGTCCTGGTCGCGCAGGAGTATCTGCGTGACACATGGGTACTTGCGCGACTATAAATCATTAGGGTAGAACTTGGGTGAGGCTTGGCTCAAGCCTTTAATGCTACCCCTAGAGACTTTCAGAAGAGACACGCGCAAGTTATGTGGAAGGGGTAAGGCGGCGCGCAAGTGTGGCCATTTCCCTTAAGGTATGGCCACCTAGGCGCACAAGTGTTGATGAGTTTCAACACTTAGACCTTCCTCACCCTCTTTAGATCTTCTGTTCTAGGTAATAAATTATCTTATAAGTGTTCGGAAGCTTTGAGAAGATACTAGGGCACCGGGAGATCAAATATGAGGTTCTGTAATTTTTCGTCCTCGAAGTGGGGGGCCCACAAGGGGTATTTATAGTCTGAAGAAGACATTGGGTGAATTTCAAAGAAGGCGCGCAAGTGACCTACGCGACCAATGGGCGACGCACAAGTATACTTGCACGACCTTAGTGGAACTTGTGCGACCCAAGTGCATTTGAATCTTGGTTCATGACTTTGTCAATTTTTTATGTTTCTTCAAAGGATGAATCACTTTGGGTTCAAGGTATTTCCATTTACATTCCTTTAGACTCTATGATGGAAAGGAGCATCAACAAAAGTCCCCCCTCAGAGTTGGATCCAAAAGAAATGAGGATGTGACTCTGAGGAAAAAAGGAAAACCAAGGAACATGCGGCCTATTAAGCACATTTTGACTTTTTCTTGGATTATTATAAATAACCCTACAAACTTTGAATCTTTTAATTGCTCAATATTGACTAAATCATATGAAAATGTATTTTTAGTGAGCTGGTACTTGACTTTTGTTCAGATTTCCCTTGTCTGTTGTGGGAAGTTTAAAGTCATACATGTCAGACATAAAAAGGATAATGTTTAAGGTCGAAATAGCTTTGACCGAATGGGTTAAAATTGACTCAATTCCTTGAAAACTTATTTAAAAACATTTTACCATACTCAAGTACGAAGGAAAAAATGTAAACTATGACTTAAGAAATTTTGAATATGAGGAATGATACGAAAAATGGCTAAAAGGTATTAGAAGAAGTAGTTCCCAAGAATGAAGTTACCATTATTTAACAAACCCGTTAGGGGGTTGAATTATGAAGGGCCGCCTAAGGGCATTGGATGCATAGTCAAATATTAGTATCTTTTGGCTAACAAGTCTATTATGTAGACTGTTTATGCAAGGCTTCCTAAGGGCACATGCTGTATAGTCAGGAAAAAGAACTCTTAGAAATTTACTTTTCTACTGCTAAAAAGCCAGTGGAAGTTTATGGAGATTCAAAATTTCCAAAGCATAGAGTTTTCTGTATGGACATAGGTACTTGAATATGGAGAAGATATTTCCAAGAAAGATCGTCTAAGAGCTAGATGTATGTCACTTCTACAAAGGTCTGACCCAAACGTAGGGAAGAGAAATATAAACCATAGACTTCAATACTTTCAGATCATGAAAAAGAACATGGGGTGAATATGTTAAGGATGGCTATTTTCTGCGTATCCTTACATATTGTTGATAAGACCAATAAGGACAAAATAGGTCTTCATCCCAAGAATGAAGTTACCATTATTTAACAAACCCATTAGGGGGTTGAGTTATGCAGGGATGCCTAAGGGAATTGGCCGCATAGTCAAATAATAGTATCTTTTGGCTGACAAGTCTGTTATGTAGACTGTTTATGCAAGTCCGCCTAAGGGAACGTGCTGCATAGTCAGGAAAATGAACTCTCAGAAATTTACTTTTCTACTGCTAAAAAGCCAATGGAAGTTTATGGAGATTCAAATTTTCCAAATCATAGAGTTTGCTGTATGGAGAGAGGTGCTTGAATATGGAGAAGATATTTCCAATAAATATCATCTAAGAACTGGATGAATGTCACTCCTACGAAGGTCTGACCCAAACTTAGGGAAGAGAAATATAAACCATAGACTTGAATACTTTCAGATCATGAAAAAGAACATGGGGTGAATATGTTAAGGATGGCTATTTTCTGCAGATCCTTACATATTTTTAATAAGACCAATAAAGACAAAAGAGGTCTTCTTCCCAAGAATGAAGTTACCATTATTTAACAAACCCATTTGGGGGTTGAGTTATGCAGGGCCGCCTAAGGGCATTGGCTTCATAGTCAAATAATAATATCTTTTGGCTGACAAGTCTGTTATGTAGACTGTTTATGCAAGGCCGCCTAAGGGTACATGCTTCATAGTTAGGCAAAGGAACTCTCAGAAATTGGACATTTTGTGACCAGAAGTCAAGAAAATGGTTATGAAGATCTGGAATTATTTAAGACTAGGATTATGACACATAAAAAATTGGGTATTGTCCAATGTATGTAGAGATACACAGATCAATGCTAACCGTAATCATGTGGTGTCTGGGTCCTGAATTGAAATGTTGGACTTCACTACGTATCCTATAAGGATGGGAATCAAGCCATACAAAGTTCTTGAAATACAGTTTAACGTCATGTGGGACGAAAGTATGGAAAATCTCAGTTTAGGGTCACAGAATTCAGACTATTATAATGAATACACATTGTGTGTTTTCATAGGAACTTTTCATCTAGGGGACTAAAAGTGGAATTTAGGGTTAGGCCCAAAATACTTGGGGCTAGATTCGAGGGACGCTCGAATGTTCCTATATATCCCATAAAGATGGGAATCAAGACCATGTAGTTCTAGAAATACCCTCTATACAAATTTTGTTCGTACATGTGAAGGGTGAAATGGGACTTTAGTGCAATGATGGTTTAACCCAAGATAAAAAGGTTCAGGTATTGCCGTGTATGTATATAGTCTTTGTAATATAACATGATTGAAAATCAATGTAAATAATGATTTCCTCTCAGGTGAGGACATCAAAGAATGTTGTAGTTTATTATCGTACAAGACAAAGGTGTTGTACAATTTAACATCATGTAGCAAGGAAAAAGGTGAACCAATGTGAAGAGATTGATTTTGGGCTTGAACCTCGAGAGGTTTCCTACGTACCCAGCCTATAAGGAAAGGATCAAAGTCCGCATAGTTCAATTAACAAATAAATTAGTGATCAAGTTGTTCTTGAGAACAAGGACCTAAAAATGGTGTTGGGACTTACACATGGTTAGCGGTCTAGAGAGGGTGTTATGGTTGAAGTTTACTCTAAGCTCACGTGAGTCATACTCTGTGTGAGAAATAAGAGGTAACAAAAACCATAACGATGCACAGTTTAAAGTCATGTAGGATATATGAAGGGACTATGCAGTTTAAAGTCTTGCAGTGAGGACTATTGGTGCTGCACAGTTTAATTTCATGTAGCAGGGAAAAAATACATTTTAACGTCATGTAGGACAAATATAAGGACACAGTTTAACGTCATGTGGGATGTAAGAGTGTTGTAATATTTATCATCCTATATCTAAGACGATGAGGAAAATACAGTTTAACATCATGTTGGACGAAAGGGGGACTATGCAGTTTAATGTCATACAGTAAGGACAAAAGAGGACACAGTTTAACATCATGTTGGACGTATTAGGGACTTTTTCCATAGTTTAACGTCATGTTGGACGATGATGCTAATAGTTTATGGTCATATTCATGGACCGTGGATGATGATGTAGTTTAACATCTTGCTAGACAATATGAAATGCCAATAGTTTATGGTCGTATGCATGGACCATTGGTTATGTAGTTTAAGGTCTTTCTGGACGCAAGGGACTTTTGTACAATTTAGCGTCATGTAGTTAGGATGTCCCAGTTTAACATCATGTTGGATGTAAGTGCAAATAGTTTAAGGTCATATTCATGGAACGTTGGTGTATTTTGTGTTCATACCAAATATTTCTTTAGAAATCTGGCATTGGTTGGAGTAGTGATGATTTCTCCATCAATTGAGATTAAAGAATAAGCTCCATTAGAGTAGACCTTATGTATTGAATAAGGTCCTTCCCATTTTGGCTCAAGTTTTGGGGGTTTATTTCCTGGTATCATTGAAGTTCTAAGAACTAATACCAATTATCCCTGAACGAATGAACGAAAAAGAACTTTTTTGTTGAAAGCTCGTGCTATTCGATTCTGATAGACTTCCAAGTGGTGCAGGGTGCACAATCTTTTCTCATCTAACCATTCCAATTCATCCAATTGATTTTGAGATTGTTAACTTGTAGATGACTGATCACAAATGGATACTCTGAGAGAGGGTAGTTCAACCTCAATTGGTAAGACTGCTTCCATTCCATATATCAATGAATATGGAGTTGACCGCGTTGCAGTGCGGGTGATGGTCCGATAAGCCCATAAAGCATGAAAGAGTTTATCAGGCCATGACTTCTTATCTTTATCCACCATCTTTTGCAGTATGTTTGAAAGAGTATTGTTGAAGGCTTCTATCTGGACATTGGTCGCTGCATGATACCGAGATGAATGGTTGGATTTGATGTTGTATTCTTGATAAAACTTCCTCACCTCAGATGAACAGAAGTTGGTGCCATTGTCTGTAAATATGGTATGATGGAAACCAAATCTGGTAATGATGTTAGACTTGATGAAGCTAGCAATACTTTTAGAACTGACTTCCTTGAGGGGTATTGCCTCTGCCCATTTGGAAAAGAAGCCAGTAGCAGTGAGAATATACTTAAACTACTTGGCTGTAGCTGAAGGGTAAGGTCCCACAACATCCATTCCCCATGTGGAAAATGTCCATGAGTATTTAGCTGCATGAAGAAACTCTGGGGGTTGATGAATGAAGTTGGCATGTACTTGTCATGAATGACACTTCTTTGTAAAATCAACACAATTTTGTATCATTGAAGACCAAAAGTATCCAAGCCTTCAAATTTGATCATATAGTCTATGTCCAGACTGATGGGAACCATAGACTCCTGCATGCACTTCTTTCATGAGAGACATTTTCTCTTCACCATCAATGCATCTGAAGAGAACTCCATCAAAACCCCTTTTGTAGAGAACTTTCTCTAAGTGATCTGGGCTATCATAAAGAGTGAAATTGACCAAACGTCTCCAGACTTGTTCTTTCCCGGCTCTATCAGGTGGAAGTGTTCCATTTTGAAGGTATTACCTGATAGGTGTCATCCATCCTATAGTATGACCATATGGTTCAGATATGGGACTAATTTCATTGATTTCCTCTGTTTTGATTTGAACATAAGGTGAAATTGTATGACAGTGGGCAATACTGATGGTTGTCTCATCTTGATTTGGATCTGCTAGAGCTGTTGCTATATTATCTAGTGAATCAGCTTAGGAATTTTGTGATCTCGGGACATAAGAAAATGTCAGTTCCATAGGAAATTCCACCATTAACTCTCTTACGTAATCATACAAAGGTATTAGTTCTTCTTTTCCGATTGTATAATCCCCATTGACTTGTTTTATTACCAGGTCTAAATCACCTTTCACTTTTAAGTGATTCACTTGTGCTTGAAGTGCCAACTCTAAGCCTACGATGAGAGCTTGGTACTCTACTTAATTATTTGTACCACCTCCTAATAATGAGAAGGAATAAGGTAGCAATGCCTTTTCTGAGGAAATGAGTACAACTCCTAACCCAAATTTTTTGAATTTAGGATTTTCCATTTTCCTCCCTGTTGGACTTATAGAAGCACCATCAAAGTACATTTCCCATATTTGAAGACTTTCTTGAATAGAGAAGACTTCCTCATCAGAGATTTCAATATATGAAGATGTGTCTTCCAGTAAAGGATGTTTAGCAAGGAAATCAGCTAGAGATTGACCATTTATTTCCTTCTGAGACACATACTGAATGTCAAATTGCTGCAGAATAACTGCCCACCTTTCCAGACGTCCTGTAAGCATTGGACGACTAAGGATGAATTTGAGCGAGTTATTACGAGATACTAATTGGACCTCATGATGTTGCAGGTAGTGTCTCAACTTCTGAACTGCAAAAAGTAATTCTAGGAAGCCCTTCTCAATACTTGAATATCAGGTTTTTTATTCAAGCATAGTCCGACTGAGATAGTAGAGGCTGTTTTGATTCCCAACATCATTCTTCTGATCAAGAAAGGCACCCAATGGTCACTCTAGAGCTGTCACATAGAGGATAAGTGGTCTTCCTTCAACAGGTGGAATTAATACCGGTGGAATCAAGAGATACTTCTTGAGAATATCGAATGCTTCTTGACATTCTTCAGTCCACTGGTAAGTGACTCCCTTCTTCATTAATTTGGTGAAGGGTAAGCTTTTGCCTGCCAAATTGGCGATGAAACGCCGAATATAGGCTAAGTGTCCTTGAAGTCCTCTCAATTATTTCAAATTTTGAGGGGGTTACATACCAAGGATTGACTTTTTCTTCTCCGGATCGACTTCGATACCATGATGGCGTATAACAAAGCTGAGAAATTTCCCTGAGGTTACCCCAAAAGCACATTTTAAGGGGTTCATCTTCAAATTATATTGCTGAAGTTTGTGGAATATGATTTCCAAATCAGCCAATTGATTAGAACGTTGTTTGGATTTAATCACCAAATCGTCCACATAACATTAAACAAACTTCCCTAAAAATGGTTTGAAGATACGATGTATGGTACGCTGATATGTTGCGCCTGCATTCTTTAGGCCAAAGGGCATTACCCGATAGCAAAACACACCCTGAGGGGCTCTGAAGGCTGTAGATTCTTCATCTTCTAGAGCCATTCAGATTTGATTGTATCCGGAATATCCATCCATGAAGGAAAGTGCATCATAGCCAGTTGTTGAATCAATTAAGAGTTTTGTAATTGGTACTGGAAAATCATCCTTAGGACAATGCCTATTAAGATCTCTGAAATCAATGAAAACTCTAATTTTCCCATTCTTCTTTTTCACTGGGACAATATTAGCCAACCAATTGGGATATTGAACTTCTCTGAAAAAGTTAGCTTTGATAAGCTTATCCACTTCAACCTCAATTTTGGAAGCATAGGTTGGGTGTGTTCTTCTAGCAGCTGTTTGAATCCTCAATGTTCTTCTGGAAAACCCAAATGATGAGTGGAAACATCAGGATCAAGCCCTGGAATCTCTGTATAGTTCCAAGAAAATATATCTCAATTTTTCTTTAAGAAGGAAATATAAATCTCTTGCTCTCCAAGAGTCATGGCCGCACTAATTAAAGTGGGGTGTGGATATTCTTTTGTACCCGGATTTATTTCTCTGAGTTCATCCACAGTGGTAGAGATACCCTCTTCAAATGCTGGAGGAGCATCCCTGTGATCTTCTTCTTCTTCTTCAACATGTGTTATTTCTTCTGTTTGTACTTGCATAGTAGATGAAGAAGCAGAATTTACATGATCATAAGAGATGTTAAAATTTGAACATCTTGAATAATAAGCTTCCATTTTCGACCCTATTGATGATGAAGGGTCATCCTTGGGTAATATAGAGGAGATGATGGATTGAGAATTGACATCATCATTTACCTCTGACATTGCTGTAAATTCTTCTGATCTAATTGGTGAAGTATAGACTTGCTGAATTTCTGCAGATGAAATGAATACATCCCCATTTGAGCTTTCATCATTGCTTGGTGAATCTCCAATTTCTCCCATGCTGTCTGGCTTGATTGCCGTAATTGACATTATGGAAGTTTCCATAAGAGTATTTTGATTTGGGTCTATCCTGTCAATTTGGCTGATAGGAAACACATAATCTTCACTCACATGTGTAAATGGATTTACTGGAATCTTTTCCAATCCATATGAAGCATTAACTTTGGTAATCTCCTTGGATGTGGATTCCTCCTTTCCCTTCATGTGGTAGAATTCCTCCCTAATTTATTGAGATTACCATGTCTTGAATGAGGCCTTATCACCATACAATGTCCCAAATTGACCATCGAAACAATATTTGATACATTGATGGTATGATGAAGGGATAGCCACATGTTGATGTAGCCAGGGTCTTCCAAGAAAGATGTTGAAGGCTGAGTCTTGATTAACAATCATGAAATCTGCATTGGATAAAAGATTTCCAAACTGAGTTCTGAGTGTAATCTCGCCCAGTGGTTCTTGTTCATTTTTATCATATCCTTGTAACATCATAGTAGAAGGAGATAAATTGGATTCCGTGAGGTCCAATCGATGAAGTGTATGAATGGGCATGAGGTTGACTCCTGAACCATTATCAATGAAAGCTCTTCAGATGTCTACACCATTGACCTTGATAGATAAATACAAAGGTCTAATATGTCCATGCATGACATCATATTCATCTTTATCTGTGAAAGATATCACTGCATGGCGTTCTGCAGGGTTATTCTCTACATGGTAGACTTCAGCTGTAGCAATTTTAGTTTCAAACTCTTGAGGACTTGACTAAGCCTCTATGAGTGCCTCTCGAAGATCCTTTGATAGATTCAAAGCATCCAACATTGATAACTTGGCCGGTACTTGGGCCAAGTGTTTCAATACATCATACTTTTGATCCAAAGGTCTGCGTTTCCCAATAGGAATATGTGGTTTAGCAGGTTCCGTGGAAGTTGATGCATCTTGTATCGGAGTAGGAGATGGAAATATTCTTGGCTTTGGAAGATTAGACCGAATAGGTCTATTTACTTTTTGAGAGGAAGAAGGTGGAACTTCCAACCGATCCTCTAGAATAACTGTACCAGGACTGAATCTTCTATTGGTCGAAGAACTTTCTTGTTCTTATTGAGCTCGCTGAAGGGATCTGCCATGAGTTTCTGCTGCATACATAGTTCTAGCAGGGGTAGAATTGGAATAGTGGCCTCTGAAAGATTCACATTTTCCCCTATACCCTGAACCTCTGGAACATCCTCTGATTCCTCTGTTTGATATAGGGAATTTAGGCTCATCGAAATCGAAAATGCAACTAGCGTAAGGATCTGTTAAGTGAATCATATTAACAGAACCAAAGATCAACTCTTCATCTGATGAATACTCTACCTGATTAGACTGTTTAGGCTGTGCCGTTTGGTGGGGTGGTTCCCGTGGATTTGAAGTAGATGGCATGAAATCTTCCAGAGTCAAAGACAACTTAGGCTTTGACACATACTCATCTTCTTCTGATTGTTCCTCTTTCTTGGAATTATGCCACCCTTTTGAGGATTTTCCCTCTGATGAAGAGGTTTTTTCTATGGCATTCATGACAGAAGACACAATTGGCTTCTTCAATTGAGTTCGCAAAATGGAATAAGTTCGGTTGATCATTTTTATGACCATCCAATCATCATATTTTGCGCATTTTTATTCTTTAATTCTTGCCACTCGCCTTCATCCTCTGGATCTGTAGTAGTAACACATGCTACCTGAGTTGAAGAACCTTTCAGTTTGACTTGTCCCAAGTCGACCATTTTTTGTAGGAGGTCCTTGAAGACAAAAAATTCATGAATGGGATGCCCCAACATTTGATGAAATGGGAAATAATTGGGATGGTCTTCATCTCCTTCCTTGTTCGGCCTCTTGGGCCATGGAAATTGAACCAAATTATTTTCCAGAGCCGAAATGAAATAACTTGGAACTTGTTCATTTCGGAAAGAGTAAACTTTGATCTTAAAATCCTCAAATTGTTTTCGTATTTTATCTCTTTGATCATCTTGACGAAACTGCCTTTTTTGTTGGCGCTCAGGAGGTGGATCCCTTTGAGAAGATGAAGGTTTTGAAGTAGAAGTAGGTACGGGTGCTTGTTTAAGCATAACTGTAGTAGTCTCTTCTTTACCCATTCTACTTCTTGGAGATGATGGAATTACATAAGCTTTATCCTTAGTCTTTATAAGATAATCCTCAATCTGTTGAGAGATTGAAGTACGGTCTTGAAACCCTCCGATGTATTTCACAGGGATCAGCGGTGTGCGCAACTCATCACGTAAATTTGGCACACAGATTGGAGAAAATTCCTCTTGAGGGAGTGCTAAGCTTAGGGAATATGTTAATCTCTTCTAGCGAGTAATGAAATATGATACCCTTTCATTATCCCTTTGCTTAAACTTTTTAAGATCAAAAACTGTTGTCTGTGGAAAAGTTGAGCTAAATTGAAGAAGGAATCATTGACAGAGATCCTCCCATCCGGTAATTGATCGGGATTGCAAGCTTGTGTACCAGACAAAAGCAGGCCCCTGTAATGACTGTACAAAACACCTGAGCTTAACTGCTTCCTGTTGCCGAGGGGTTCCCATCATAGGATCTCAATGAGAAACAAAATGTGTTAAGTGTTTCTCTGGATCTCCCGAACCATTAAATATTGGGAATGTAGTACTTTCAAAATTTGATGGGGGAGGAATTGCATCAACCCATTCAGGATAAAATCTCTTTTCTGGTTGAATATGAGATCATTTTACCTCCATAGATTCCAACCGAGCTGTTAATGACTAAATAGTAGTTATTAACTTTTGATAAACATCTGGTTGATCTTGGACCTGAGCCGGTGTAATAACTGGACCTTGGAAAGATGTGGTGGATGGTGCTGCAAATGATGGTAGCACCGCAAATTGTTGTTGAACTTGACCCGTAGGATTAGACCTGTGAGGGTGTACTGATAGAGAAGGATATTCTTGATCCATATTAGTAGCCGCAACAAATTCCCTTCGCTGAATGACTCCATCACACTTGGGAGGAAGACTACTTTGAAGTTGTTCTGCATTCAACCTCCTTAATTACTTCATCTCTTACTCTTGTTGTGAAAATCTTTGCTCTAGCGAGAGTGATTGGAATTCTCTAGAGGAAGGGTATGTAACCTAATTCTTCACTTTTCCCTTACTGGACACCTTTTGGAGAGGGGGAAGTGGGTTACTTGAAGGATTACCTAGATTCTGGGTAATCCTTTGATTTCGTGTACGCACACCTTCTTCATTTGTGTCTGTGCATACATCCTCTTGAGTAGGAACTTCCTCATATGATACCTCTAAGTGAGCCTCATCTGGGGGATCAGAAACAATGGCATTGATGACATTGATTGATGCATAACACATTGCATCTCTTTTATCGGCATTTCTGCGATATTTCCTTCTTCCATGTCCTTGTTGAGACATTGCCTTTTGTTGATTCGATCCCTCAGGAACTTCTTGAAGAACCGTAATTTGGAGAGAATCTCTTGATAGTTTGGGTATTCGTTCCTCTTGAGGATTCTTCCCTAATCGAGAGAAGACTAACTTTCTCTAAGGGAGGGATTGAGGATTTGAAAAAGTCCCCAGTCCGGTGGACTGGGGTTGTTCCTGCTCAAGTCCTTGAATCCTATTTGTTGATTCTGGGGGTTGGGTTAAAAGAGTCCCCAGTCTGGCGAGCTGGGGTGGTTCTTGACATGCTATGTCTGAGACTTTCTTGAAATATCTCCTGATCTTGCAGACTTTAGTCCAAAAATTAGCTGGATGCATCAACCTGAATCCACTTTTATCACCCCGCTCAAAAGACCATTGGATGATTTCTGACACTTCTGTCACTTGATGATGTGCTTGCTCTAAACGAGAGTCTTGTTCAATATTCTCGTTTTTTTTATGAAGGATCAATTCAACAACTTGTTCTCTGTATGCTTGATTTTAAGAGGAACTATTTGAGGCCTGTTCTTGGGAAAGCTTTTGATTACAAATAAAACCCATTAACTGTGGCCGGCCATGGGAAATAACATTGCATGAGACCATTTTTTGTGGGCTTTTCTGAATGGAGAGTACAGTGAAATGTAGCGCTCCATGAACACCCCATCCCCTGATATGAATACCAGATGGGGCATTGGAAATTAACTGGAACAATCTTCTTAGTGTGCCAAGGAATGAGCATTGAATGGATCTCTGCTATTTTCAGCCTTCGGATATCGAGAAACTGAGAGAGATGCCAAATCAATTTGGAGTTGTAAGCATTCTATTATCTTGACATGATTTTCATATTCATCATAATATAATATTTTCTTTTTCAACTGAAAAAGAGTTTTTCATATGTTGAGACGAATATCATGAATTCCATATTCTGTCAACATCTCTGGAATGTCATACTGAGAATCAGCCAAAGGCCAAAACATTACTGGCACTTCACCTTTCACCAGTTGTTTTATCATATTCAGTACTTCCTCTTTATCATTCAATGAAGATTCTTCTACCTAATTAGACTAGAGCTGGTGCTTCCTTGATTCTTCATTGGATTCAAAAATATTTGTAGAGAATTCATTGATTAAACTAGAAGATGAATGACCCAGGGGTGTTTCGGAGAATGACCTACACCCCAGGCTATCTTCTGATTGAGAAAGTGTTTCACCTAATAGTGGTAAAGAATCAGACATGAATGGCTTCACATTTTCAAGTGCCTCAAGACAAGAGGGCTTTCTCATCACTACATTGTATATTGGGGAATTTTCCAAGGAATTTGAATCACTACTGTGGAGAGGACCTTCGCAGCTAAATTCATCATCATGGGGAGGACCACCATGGTGGGTTACAATAAAAGATGAAACATTTTTCTCCTTGATATTATGGCCACACAAAGGGTTTTTATGGCTTTCATCTGAAGATGAAACTTTGAGATCGACCGAATTGTCATGAAGCAAGCCTTCATGAGGAAGTATCTGATGCAGACCTTTAGAATTAATGTTCCCACTATTGGGAACTGAGAGAGTAGAATCTTGAGTTGCAACAGATAGTTGTCTGAGTGCATCAAGAACTCCAGCATCGAGTAAGGCCCTATTACATATTGGCCCTTGATTTCTTGACTGTGCTGAGCGAGTCTTCTTCTTAGACACCTTCTTACTCACTTTGGGAACCACTTGATGAAGAAAGTGGTCATTATGGGTTGGTGTATGTGCCTACTTAGGAGAAATGATCAGGTTAGGCTGATTATCACCACTCAAATCAGGTGTATGTGTCTAACTTGGCTATCCATATGATATGGGGGAGTACACCTCACAACCCTCTTGGACTGGAAAAAATGTGTGTGTTTGTTCCGAAGTGAACTGTTGATGTGTCACTCCACTGGCAGGGATAGATTTATGTGTTTTTCTCTGAGGTGCTACTGAAGCTGTTATAATATCCTGACAGGCATCCAGAATATGAGCAGGGATTTTTTTCTGCTCTTTCACCATTGATAGAATGTGCTTGGTGAATTCAGCTGCCAGAATGGGTATATACATCCATTCCATTCATGGAGTAGGTGTATGTGCCTGCTCCTGTTATCCTTTTCCTGTCAGTGAATTCTGACAGTACTCATGTGTGGGGGCAGAGAGTTGAGTCTGCCTCCTGTTTGTCACCAGAGCTTTCCAACTGACTTCTCTGAATGCTAACAAACAAGACTGTTAGTAGGCTTGATCAATACTAGCAGGTGTATGTGCCTGCTGACTATACTCCATCGAACGTGGTTGACGAGCTTCCTTCAATACTGACAGACAAGGTTGCTGGCAGGATTGATGAGTGTAAGGAGGTGTATGTACCTATTTACCAGTTGTCAACACATTGGGTTGGTGGGCTCAATCACATGTAGTCAGACGAGCCTGCTGACTAGATGATGATTTATAAACAAGTGTATGTTCCTGTCTATAATACTCCGCCGGAATTGCCTGGTGGGATTGGCGTGCTGCTGCCAGACGAGTCTGCTGGATAGCGGGATTAAAACGGATGGGTGTGTGTGCCCGCTCATTGCTTTCCACCAAGTTAGGTTGGTGGACTTCTCCGAAAATGGAAGAGATAAGAACCTTCTCACTATTAACCGGTTTTCACCTCTGGTGGTTTGTCTTGCCTACTCGGGTTCGATGAACCTGAGCTGAACGCCTGGAGACGACACCCTCATCATGTTGAGGGCGCACTGCAGCATGATTCTGGCAGCGATTGTTGGTGGGAGCCCTCGGGAAGGACTCCTGTTTCGTTGAATTAAGGCCCTGAGCTGCCTTCTCATTCACCTCCTCAGAATATGGGAGGGAATGGTTGTTGTGTTCTGGGGATAACAACCCGAAACGGTTGGAGACGGTGGTTAGCACCGCCTGCTTCTTGATCACTGGTCGTCGCTGTCCGGACGACCAGGGTGAGTTGTTCACTTGGAGGGCTTGTCGAGCATCCTCTATAGTTGGAATGGTACCGTGTTGACATCACTCTTTAACCCGCACATTCGATACCCATCGTTGAAGATGCTGAGTAGGTGATGCCACCCTCAGAGCAGACGACGATCCAGCAGGAGTAGCAGAAGATGCCTTCACAGCAGAGGTATTCACAGCAGAGGTATTCACAAGTGTGAATTTAAGAAAATCCATTCTTGTAATGTAGAAGATCATGGAAAAGAGTTCCTGTTTGATATAACAAACATAATCAAGATAAGTTCGACTGCTGCATCTTTTGGATGAGCACATATGTTATTGATTGCTTTGTTGGCCCTCTCAATGAGTTTAAATAGGGGCCTAACAAATAGGTAAAACTCCACTTTAACTTGGTTAAGGATTCACATCGGGTTCACCATTTTTTGTTTCCTCTATAATTGGGAATGACCTCGTTGATTCAAGGTTCAAACATTGCAAGCGGTTTCTAACGGTTTTGTTTGTAGAACCGGAAACATCCAATGATTCCATATCAATTTGGACCTACTTTCCAAAGGTAGGTGCTCATTAGTTGTGGACTGATGAGGCTTAGGAATTTGCATTGGTCGAGAGGATGGGAGGTCAGACTCATCACACCTTTTTGAGGGGAATTATTGTCTACTCTGGGACTCTCTTAATAGATTTTAGTAATGTTCGTGAATCCTTATTATATTACCGAGTATAAAATGATCTTTCCTTTAGATCTAACAATCAATGATTGATATGTAGGAAATTTAGAGAATATTTTATATGTATTCGAGGTTCTTCATTGATAGAGAATCATCTTTATTTATTAGAGGTTCTTAGTCAATGGTATCCTTCAATACATAAAAGTATCTTGGTAATTATGATGACCATACTAGTTTTAAAGCCACTCAGTGGGGCCCTTGAAGTTTATTGTCATTCAAAAGGACATGGGTTATTTCAGAGTTGGGATCATACCCGCAGATGGGCTACCTACATATCCTTTGTTTTGGAAAAAGAATCAGAACCCACGTAGTTCGAGTAAGGGAGTATTATGTTTATCCATGATTGATGGCTCAAGGAAAGATTTCATGATTAATTTTACACTCTAAGCTCACGTGAGTCATGCTCGGTGTGAGAAACAAGAGGTATTGGTGAAACTAGACAATTGTGCCACGAAATATGAAATTATGTGGGGCTTATGTATGTATGATTTCCCAAAATAGATGAATATTGGGCTTTACTTTAGGGAAGAAACCCAGGAACAAGTTCCATAAAGGTATATGTATTTTATGGAGATTTGGATACTCTAACTTGGGGATTACTCTTGAGGAAGATTCCCAAATTAAGAGGGGACATATGATTGGGTTTTACTCCTGAGAAGGTATCCCAAATAATAAGTAAATTAAGACTGGTTAAGAGAACTTAAGACTAGGGATTACTCCTGAGAAGGAGGCCTAGGTGAAAGGGATTTGAAAATATTAAGGGACTTGGGGCTTACTCCTAAGGAGGATGCCCATATTTGAGACTGGAGCTTACTCCTAAAAAGGAAGCCCAGGTTAAGGGAATTATGGTTGGGGCTTACTCCTGAGGAGGGTGACCATATTTAGAAAATTATGACTGGGGCTTACTCCTAAAGAGGATTCCCAGGTTAGAGGACTTGTGAGTTGGTTTTACTCCTGAGAAGGAATCCCAAATCAAAATGAATTATGACAGGGGATTACTCCTAAGGAAGATGCCCAGATTATGGGACTTGTGATTTGGTTTTACTCCTGATAAGGAATCCCAAATAAAAATGAATTATGACTGGGGCTTACTCTTAATGAGGATGCCCAGATTAGGGGATATGGGGCTTACTCCTCAGGAGGATTCCCATATTTGAGACTGGGGCTTACTCCTGAAAAGGAAGCCCAAATTAAGGAACTTGGGGCTTACTCCTAAGGAGGAAGCCTAGATTAATGAGAACTTGGACTGGGGCTTACTCCTGAAAAGGAGGCCCAGGTTAAGGATTCTCTCATCTTTAAAGGATGAGCTTGAATGAATGAAATCTCTAACCTTAGTGATATAAAGATATGTAAATCACTAGGTTTTAAGAGACATTCCACATAATTCCTTTCAGATAAGGAAATGAACAAGGAAATCATGCCATGAATGGCTTTGGAGAGAGTTCTGAAGGCTTAATCTTGAAGAGGAGAGGTGGATAAGCATAAGAGAGGTGAAATATGCAGAAGGGGGCACCCCAAAAGAAAGGGGCACGCAAGACCTGGTGGGTGTGCAAGTACTGCGTGGGCATGAAAGTCCTGGTCCCACAGGTGTACCTGCATGACACATGGGTACTTGTGCGATGGTCAATCTTTAGGGTAGAACTTGGGTGAGGCTTGGATCAAGCCTTTAATGCTACCCCTAGAGAATTTCAGAAGAGAGGCACGCAAGTTATGTGGAAGGGATAAGGCGGCGTGCAAGTGTGGCCATTTCCCTTAAGGGCTAGCCACCTAGGCACGCAAGTGTTGATGATTTTCAACACTTAGACCTTCCTCCCCCTCTTTAGATCTTCCATTCTAGGTAAGAAATTACCTTAGAAGTGTTCGAAAGCTTTGAGAAAAGACTAGGGCACCTGGAGCTCAAATATGAGGTTCTTGAATTTTTCGTTCACGAAATGGGGGGCCCACAGGGGGTATTTATAGGCCGGAGAAGACCCTGGGTGAATTTCAAAGAAGGCGCGCAAGTGACCTGCACAACCATTGGTCGGCGTGCAAGTATACTTGCGCGACCTTAGTGGAACTTGCACGACCCAAGTGCATTTGAATCTTGGTTCATGCCTTTGTCAATTTTTGATGTTTCTTCAAAGGATGAATCACTTTGGGTTCAAGGTATTTCCCTTTACATTCCTTTAGACTCTGTGACATAAAGGAGCATCAATAATAGCATGAACAAAATTTCCTACAGTCATAACTGTTATTTTATTTTAAGCATAATTTTTAATTTTTCAAGGTTATTTTCAATGAAAATTATTTTTCATAGTTCTTTATGTTTTAAAAAGTTTTTTTCATAGTTAAAAAATTTATTTTTCCTCAATAAATATTTTAAATTATTTTAAGCTTCCTTTATAAGTGTCCAAAGTTATTTTCAAATAAAATTATCTTGAAAATGCTTTTAGTTTTAAAAAGTTTTTTTCAAAGTGAAAAGGTTATTTTCCCTTAATAAATTATTTAATTTTTTTTTAAAATTTTCTTCATATGTTTTGAAGTTTATTTTCAAAGAAAAGGATTCCCAAATTTTTTTTATGTTTTTAAAAAAAGATTTTCAAAGAAAATTTATTTTTCATCAAATAATTCTTCCAAGTGATATTTAAAAATAATTTTAAATATAATATTACATTCTTTAATGTTATTTATTATTTATGGTGTTTATTATCCAAGTATACCAATCTTATTCTTTCTCTGAGTGGTTTATTCTTATGATGAAAAGATGATTATGAAACCAGTTTCTCTTATATAGGTTATACGATGATAAAATTCTTAGGAAAATTGATTATTTTTCCATGGGTTATGATATTATGAAATAATGGAATTATTATGAAATATGTATCTTTTCCATAGTTTATTATAAAATGAAATTTTTATGAATCCCATTTCATTTCACGGGTTGTGATATGATTGCTGTTTTATGATCTTGTAGCACACATGTGTATGATTTTCATTATGTGACAGGTGAAACCTACTTCTATATAAAATGAATTGGGTAATGATAAATGTTCTATGAACTAAAATGGTACAGAGGGGGTTATCCCAAGCCTAAAAAATAGGGTACACGAGTGGTTATCCTAAGATCTAAAATCAGGGTACATGGGGGGTTAGACCAAGCTCAAATCAGGTACATGTGAGGTTATCCCAAGACTAACATGTTTTTAATGTATTGGTTGGTATCCTTGAAATATTATTTTCAATTCTTATATGTATTCCAAAAATGTATGTCTTATACTAATGATGTGATCTCATAAAAATGTTATTCGATTCCCATATGATTCATGTCTTATGAACTTCCAATATTTTTTCCATGAATCAAGATTAGGATATTTTATATGAAAGGTATGGTTTTAAAATGTTATGCTCATTCTCTTATACCCTTATTCTCATGTTATGATTATATATCTCCCTTTTTTACTCTTATTAAGAATCTGATATCACCCTTTCTTATATTTCCTTTCCCCAGATTACGAAGAACAATTTTAAGTAGGAGTAATAAATGGGAAGATCTTTGTGAGATAGATTGAAAATATTTAATGAATTAATAATATTATGTTATAAGTTTAAAAAGGCACTAAACTATTATAGTCCTCAGTTGTGCGTTTGTGTAATTAAATGAACATTCATCTAAAAAGATATAATATCTATATATGAGAATCCTAGGTCAGTATAGTTGGTATCAAAGACAGGTTTAGTTAACCTTTAGAAACTAGGATGAGAAAACCTTAGTGATATACATTGGGATATTTATAAGGATATATCCATGGATGTATCTAAGGATAAGTCTAAGGATGAGTCAACTTATAAGAAAATTTCCTAAAATTTTGGTAAAGTATAGGGTGAGTGGTTTTCAAGAAATTACATCCCTATCTGGATACTAAAGGTGGATGTAGATATAACATAGAGGTACCTAGGGGTAATAACATGAAAAGGGTGCACTAATATGGAATCGATAATCACCTAGTGCATGATAATGGGCCTTACTGCACACCTGATTTGACACTCTTACAAAATATTCTTTAGAAATTCAAAAACTCTTTCTGAACTATTAAGTAGGATTTAAATAGAAGATGACTATGAATGAAAATTTATTAACCTAAGGTTTCATAGAATTAAAATAAATCTTCATGAATTAGACATCCCATAAGTGATTTTTTATTATTATGTGCTTCTGATCTATGATTATTTTTTTTATCACACTATGCATTTTGGTTTTAGTCAATGGTCAAAACTATAAGAAATCATGTTAACATAGAATCTAATGGAAAATTTAGTGACTATGAGTAACCAAATTTTATAATTACTAGAGAGAAAGATATTGTGATTATTCCTAACCATATATCATGATATATGATTATAACATAAACTTTTGTGATATTCCTAATATATAAAATAAGAGGAAGAAAGACTTTGAAAGTTCATGAAGTAATGAACAGAGAGGAAAGAATATTTTATTTCTGAAATTTCAAGAAGGTGGGAATAATAATCAGAAGGAATATCTAAAATGGACAGGAATGTTTTTTTTTGTGAGGAAAAGAAGGTCATATAGTGATAAATTTTCAAGGAGTTCAATGTCTTTTGTGTGGGTAACATGGGAATTAACCATATCAATTCCCAAATCCAAGAATTAACTTATAGAACAAGGAAGTACCAATTATATTTCAATAATTAAAGTGTAATTATTGAATTATTAATGTATTTGGATTCAGGAATTATTTTATATTAATTGTGAAATATATAAAAATAGTTTAGTATAAGTTTTTTGTTAAGGATTTTGAATTGATTTAATGGAAATTTTATATTAATGAAAAACAAATGATTAAGGGAATATAACCCTTAATATATTCCTAATGTTGAAAAAATGGTGTTTAGTTTGGATAAAGAGATGATTGATATGAATAAAGTAAATTGGATAGTATTTGTGAACATGATACTAGCTAATGATTGGTGGACAAAGTGGTTTATATTATTATTAATGGAGTTTACAGAATTATTGGATCTATGTAATATACTCAATAAAATAGGGTTTTATTCAAGGAAAAAGGAAGAATGCATGTTTTAAATAAGGTTTTATAGTAATTCATATTATTACCTTGTTTTAATAGAATACATGATAAAGGTCTTCACATGTTTAGTTTGTGATAATTGAGAGTTAATCCATGTTATTTTGGGGATTAATTTTAAGTTTATTTTGAAAAATTTAGTGACTTTAATTATAAATTTTTAATTTTGGAAGTATTATAAGGATAACCATTCATGGAATGGTTTATGTTTAACTTCTATTGAGGTTTTAAATATTAATGTATTACATCACCATATAAAGATTTACACATATTGGAAAACCTAGGCTAACCATTTTATTGTGATGATAACTAAAGATAGATGAAATAAATTATCATTCTATTTATGGATATTATGATCCATTAATTCTTCAAGAATAAGAAATTCACCTTCATTTATTGGATTAAGATATGGGGTTGAAATTGATCATGGCGCAGCCAAAGGGTGAGATGCTTATCAAATGAAATGAAATCAAGTAAGTATATATTCCCAAGAAAATTATTTAATTATTAATAAAAGGATCTTAAAATAAAATTTTGTCCTTTTATCACCATTTTTAATGATATCAATGACCTTTTTCATGCTTCTTTGGTTTATGGATTTGTGGTTGTTACCTTTCCCCTGACCATCTTCTCCATCACTTTCCATCAGTTTTTGAGTGTTAGTTTTATCTTATATGCCCATGTTTTCACTTCCCACCTATGTTACCCTATTAAAAAACCTAATATGTGTCATTCAAGATGACTTTATCACATATTTTTCTATTTTTGAAGAGGATGCTTTATTAAACCTTTGTGTAATGTGAGTTTCTATGAATAAATTTTCAAATGTTAAACCGTTGATGATCGAGATGAGTTTTGAGGGTGAAATTCATTTTATGGGGGGTAGAATGTAACATCCTCATATATTATGATTTTTTTAAATTTAGTTTGAATTTTTAGATAGATTGTGTTACAAACAACAATGAGTTTCTTCAATAGTGTGTATGACACATGTCGCCGAGCTTCAGCGAGCCATGAAATAATATTTTTATAACCCATCAATTAAGTTTGAGGGTTTGAATAGTATTAAATAATTTATTAAATATAAATATAAATTTTGTACTCAATATAAATTTATTGATAAATTATTAGTAAATAATCAATCAATTTTTAGTAAAGTAATTATATTCATCAAAAATATGTTTACTTAAAAAATTATTTTTATTGATTTTTATGAGAAAATATTATATTTAATTTATATATATTTTAGAAAATATATTTGAAAAAAATAAATTCATTTTTTGAATCATCATATAACAATTAACTTATGGTGAAATGTTTGTATTTGTTGAAGAATATTGATTTTTCAGTGAATAGTAAAAAATAATAATTTCTGTAAATCTATCACTTATTTTTAATAAATTAAGTAATTTAGATTTCCCATTATGTTTTAAACTAACATAAGTATTATTTAGTAATATTTAATACAATTAACTAAATTTTTATCAAATTTATACCAGATTTTAGTATAATTTCATTTTTTATTTTAAAAATGGTTTTTTCTAAAATTTGTTTTAAAGTTCATAATGTTTCTCCATTTTAATTAATATAAAATAATACAGAATGAGGAATATTTTAAATAAAATATATATATTATATGTCAATAAATTTTAATTTATATTGAGAAAATGATTATTATTATACATAAAGTTAATACAATATCATCTTTTTCTTGAAAAAATACCCTTCTCAAAAATCTAAGTTTTCATTGCATGAAAGGGTTTTGTTCTAAATTTTATTTTTTACAATTATAGAAATTTTAATTTGAAAAAATAAAATTTATTTTTTAAATTATAATTTTAAAATTATCTTAGGGTGGATTTTTTTTGACTTTTCAGAAAGGTTTCATTTTTTTGATGAATGATGAATAATACTTAAATTTAATTGAAAATTGTTTTTTGTTTAAATTAATTATAAATTTAAATTATATCTTAAATTGGTTTTAACATAAAAATAGTTCAATTATAAATCTATTAATAAAATTTAGTTCAACTGAATAAATTTCATATTGAAATTGGATATTAAACTATGTAAACATTTGAACATTTTTCTTTGATAACCTGCTTTCTTATTGTGTCTATGAGATTAATTTTATGTCAAAAATTACCAATTATGTGAATGGAATTTGTAAAAATGTTTTCAATATTTATAATAAGTATAATTTAGACTATTTAATATTTACAACTTCATTTTTTACCACAATTAATATTAAAAACAGTAAAAATTATTTACCGTGGTTAATGTAAAAATGGGTTTACTTAGGGGGGTTAAACTAAAAATATAAGGGTTAAAAATAACCCAAAACTTGTCCAAAAACAATTTTATGGAAATATTTAGACCTTATAACTTATATTATTGAGAATTTAAAATATTGTATCCTTGTGACATGAAAAAACATGAGGGAGATTCTTTCATTATGAAAATTACAAGTGTGCCACTCACCTCATTTTTAAATAGAAACCCCTTATCCTCTCTTTTTTACACCTCTAAACCCTTTTGATTTAGACATTAAATACCCAAATAACTTTAAAAAGTCACTAGTATCATCCTATAATCCTTATTTTAGAAATAAATCCAACCGAGGGAGGATTTTTGTGTAAAACCAAGGAGGATACCTGAAAAAGAGGTAACGTTCATCAAGGAATATTTTTGTTTTATTTTCTTTCTCCAACTACTTAAATTATTTTTATAACATTATGATATAATTACATCAGTATATTACATATAATTATATGTTTTTATGTTATGGTAATGACCTATAACCATCTCCACTTCCATCAAATGGGTTACAAAGTCATTGTTGGTGTGTACAACGAACTACCGCCTCACGAACCAATGTCATTCATTTTTTCATTACCACCCCTCAAGGATGGAAATAATGATCTATTTATTGATTATATATGAAATTTTTGGTATTATTATGTTTTTATAATTATTATATAACAAATAACTTCATTATTTCCATTTTTTGGGAATCTGATAACGTCACTCATGTATACGGCAGACTACCGCCTCATGAAGCGATGTGATTTGTTTATGCTTTACAAGGAAGATAATAATGATGATTTTAATGAAAATATGTGATATATATGACATAAAAATTATTATTTAACGATAATATATCATTTTCCTTTATTTCTTTCGATACATCGACAAAATGGAAACAACGTTTATGCGTACCAACATCCTACCATATCCATGAATGAAGTATTTCATTTTCTATATCTATATTTTATAGATTAATATAAATACACATTTAAATAATATATATGATATTTATATCATGGTTAAAATTTTAGATATGATGTAAACATGATAAAATTAAGAGTAACAAAACTAATAAATCAAACTATATATAAATAAACAAAGCGATTATTACCGAAACATATCTTTAACATGGAATTGTTAATAAATGGGAAATAAAAAATACAAAGAAAATAATTTATGGTATGATATATATATAAAAAAATTATAAAATTTTTATAATAGACTTGTTTTTATTATAAAGGATGTTTAAAATGTATGACATAATTCAAGACTTAAGGTACTAAATCTCTAGTCTCTCATTTATTTCTGGGAGACACATGCAAAATCACCACTTCTTTATTTTTTATGGTGTATATAACACCCCTTTGACATTTTATATCATGAATCATATTATTTAAAAGTTATTTAATTTTTAATTTTATGTTATTAATTAATGTTGATTATGATTCCAAATATTACTAAAGCGATAAGGTATTTCCATCTCACTTTTTTAATTCTGTGAGACACATGCCATATTCCCCATCTATTTATTTTATGTGGTTTATATACCAACCATGAATTTATTTTATTATTATTATCATAAAAATTATTGGTATTTAAATATCCACTTTATGATTTGTATTTCATGGGGTTTATGGTTAAAAAGTTACCAAAGTGATAAGGGATTTTGTCTAAATTTTCCTTCAATGGGACGTATGTTATATTATGCACCTATATTATTTTTCAAGGGGTATATACAACCCATTAGACATGTAATATTATGAATTTATTTATCCTTATAATATTTTAGGTTCTATTTTATGTTATTCTTTCATGGGGATTATGATTCAAATATACCAAAGTGGTAATGATTTTATGTTCCAATCTCATCATTTATCAAGATTATTTATGATTATGCTTCCAATGATAAAATAATATGATCCATATCTCAAGAAAGCCATTAATATTATTCTACCATGGTTATTCATGATATTTTTAAGTAATAGTACCATTATCCCACTCTTTGTAACTTAAAATAATTCATAATTTTTTAAAAATAAAACATGACTTTCTTTCTCCCTTCGGTTGGAATCCATTTTCTTCCAAAATATTTTTTTATAAAAATATTTTCCAATTTTATTTATTTTAAACCCATAATTTTTAAAATAAAATTTTACCCATGTTTGAATTTTTATAATTTTTTAAGGGAATCTTCATGTCTCTTTCTAAACAATGCCAATTTTGATTTTGCTGAAAATGTAAATGGAATATTATTTTAATGTGTACGACATGAATGGAATTTCCCAGTATCATGACCCGTATTTACTTTGAATATTCCTTTATATGTTTTCAAGGATATTTTCAAATAAAACAATTTATCTCAAAAATAAGTTTTTAAGATTTTTTTTCCAAATAAAAAAGGTTGATTTTCTAAATAAAAGTTTAAATGATTTTTAATGATTCCTTCATAAGTTTTCATAGTTATTTTCAAACAAAAGGATTTTAAAAATGTATTAATTTTTAAAAAGTTTTTTTCAAAGTTAAAAGGTTATTTTTCCTCATGAAAATTTTAAATGATTTTTAAACCTTCCTTTATATGTTTTCAATTTTATTTTCATAGTAAAGGTTATCCAAAATGGTTAATGTTTAAAAAAATTGATTTTCAAAGAAAAATTATTTTTCCACAAAGAAATGTTCTAAGTGATCTTTCTAAATAATTTTCTTTCCAAGATGAAATCCTTTTATGTTACTTATGATTTATAGGGATTATGATCCAAAGATACCATTATTATTCATTATCTAAATGGTTTATGTTTGTAATGAAAATATGTTTATGAAAGCTGTTTCTATTCCAAGTTTTATACCATGATAAAATTCCTATGAAAACTGATTATTTTTCCATAGGTTATGCTATGATGAAATGATAATGAAACTTGTCTCTTTTTTTTATAGGTTATGATAGGATGAAATGTTTATGAAATCCATTTAATTTCATTGGTTATGATATGATGAATGTTATTCGATCTTGTAGAACACATGTTTATGATTTTCATTATGTGATAGGTGGGACCTATAAATCCCTCCAATAAATTGGTTACTGATAAATGTTCTATGAAATCATAGGGTACACGAGTGGTTATCCCAAGCCTGAAAAGGAGGTTACATGGGTGGTTATCCAAAGCCCAACATGTTATGAATGTATTGGTGGATACCCTTGACATATTATTTTCTATGGTTATGTGTATGCCAAAAATATATGTCTTATGTCAATGGTATGCTCTCATGTCTCATGTTATTTTATTACCTTATGATTAATTTCTTATGAACTTCTAATATTCATACCATGACTCAAGATTATAATATTTGATATTAAATATATATTTTTTCAATGTTATGATCATTTTTTCATACCCTTGTGCTCATTTTATGATTACGTATCTCCCTATTTTACCCTTACCAAGAATCTGATCTCACCCTTTCTCATGTTTCCTTTCCACAGGTTATGAGGAAATATTTTATGTAGGAGTAATAAAGGGGAAGATATTTATGGGATATATTGAAGATCATTATTCAATTAAGAAGATTGTGTTCCAGGTTTCCATAGGCACTAAACTATTACAGTCCTTAGGCATGTGTTTGTGTAATGTAATTAATATTCATAAAATAATATAAAATATCCATGTTTGAGAATCATGGATCTCTATACTAGGGATACCCTTACAAAAATCTAGGAAAGCCCTTACGAAGCACATGGAATTCCCCTTACCCTTACGCAATGCTAGGGGAAACTTTATGAAATATATTATTACTTTTACATACCATATAGAGAAGGTATTTACCCTTATACAACAGCTAGAATAAAAACCTACCCTTACACATCAGTTTTTTACCATTATATTGAACTTATGCCCCATGTAAGAGTAGATATTTAGTTTATTTTTTTAAATTTTCACAAAAAATACTTATAAATTGAAAAAATAGGGTATTAAAGATCATTTAAAACTGATAATTTTACAATTCTCCGACTCTAATGACATATTGTGTTTGAGAAGTATCTCAAACAAAATTTCTCAAAAAATTCAAGACACTGATCTTGAACATATGAATCATACTCCCATGTCTCCAAATGAATTCGTCGATGCTTCTTCAAGATCCAAAAAAGTGGCACCATTTCCTCCCACAATACCTTCTTTCCCTGATCTATATTCAGCACCGAACACTCCTCACTAGGTGCATCTAGCTCCAAATCAAGGTCCTCATAGTATATTATATGTGTGGAATCAGGTGTGTACCTTTGAAGTTGATAAATGTTGAAAACATCAATCACCCCCCAATGACATGGAGGAAGGTCTAGACATCATGACACTATCCCAAACTATTTGGTGATCTTGAAGGGTCCAATAAAATATGGTTCTAGTTCCTGGTATAGGGGCACACAATTAAATAATATGGGTTATAAATTTAAAAAATTTCATCATCTAATTTACATAACCACATCATATTCTATGATATAAACCTCAGTAAAATGGTTTAGGACCTCGTGTGAAAGAATTTAAGCACTAAAATTTAATCAAATGGTTATATCATTTCATTTGAAGGCACATTACACAACCAATCATCGCCAGTGACCATTGCTCAAATGAACTAAGGTCAAATACCCATAGATCATTCACATGTGTATTGAAAGTATACCAGAACACTAATTTCAAATATCTAGGTGCTAGTATAGAGATCAGATGCGGCCTTTGATGTCCCAATGATCCCCACATCACTGATCCTTAAATCACTAAGGAAGAACTTGGATTTTGTGATTTTATCTCTAGGATATATGATATATGAGAGAGAGGATATCAAATTCAATTGGTGAACTGTACCTCAGATGAGAGCCTCCTCTTACTTATATAGAAAGACATGAAATACTTAAAAAATGGATCCCTGGGCCTCAAATATGTTTTACCAACAAAATAATCCATAAAAAACATATTATAAATGATTAGTTGAGTCATAAATAACATCTATATTTTTATCACTAATTTTTAATGTAATAAAAATATTACATGATAAAATAGAGTCATTAAATCTACTTGTTATTCCTGAAAATATTAAATGAACATTGAATATTAAAAAAATATTTGTTCATTAAATATTTTCGCATGAGTTCACTTAATATCTTACGAATAATATTAATAAATAAATTCAATAATAATTGTTTTATACTCAAATAATATGAATTTATTTATTTCATAGTTATCATTCAAACTCAAACATAACTCAGACTACTATGGGGGGACCCACTATGTCCTTAACTCCTATTCATTAGAATATGAAATTTTTTTTGAATATGCTAAGTGTGTGGTTGTTTAGGACCTTATCTTAATAGAATTGAGTAGTACTCATAGACCATGAGCAGATTCTAGAAGCCCATTAAGCCCCCTAAGGAGATAAGGGATAATCATAGCAATGATGACCTCTTACGAACACATGTCGTGTAATATAATATGTTTGTCTCATGATATCTCATAAAGTAGGATGTACACTTGATGTCATCATACTTTCTTGATTTACTATTTTCTAACCTTACTAGATGGACTTAACTTCTTCTATCATGGCCATGCATTTAGTGAAGATACCACCATCCTGATCAACTGGGCCAAAGAAATCACTTCTTATTAAAAGTTACAAACTATACCATGATTATTCAATCAATTCCATACCACTAATGACACACCCAACACAATATACCTCACAAAAACATAAATTACATGGTTTTAATCTTGAATAAAATTATATAATAAAATATTATACACTTATATTAATATCAATTCAAGAGACCATTACATGTGTTTGTAGATGAGAACTACCAATGACACTTAAAATATGTGGTGTTTTTATTAGTGGTCCAGTCCTACTGATCTCATCAACTTGAGATCACAAAGTGAAAACTTCTTGATAAGAATTCTCAATGCTTATGATCCCCTAGAACTTAATGGCTGCACATCTTCCCTATCATATCAACATGACGTATCTGGACTATAGGACATAAGTTTAAGGTTACCATGATGGTATCCTTTGGTTCTCATTATAGTGTGAGAACTACTATAACCATTTGATATAATGAGTAAAATAAGTACATTACCATATAAATAGTGGACACATATATATCAACACTATTATGTTAATAATACATCAAACATAAATCTATGAATATATGATATGGAAATTGAAATGCACTGTTCAAGTTTGGTGTAGGGAACACACTTTTACAAAACTCCAAATTTCACTAGAGAAAACTTTCCAACAATCCTTATTAGATATCACATGATAAGATCATGTTTCTACTAAGTTATGGATTTATTCATTGGGCCTAATATTTCTCTAATTCCTGACTACTATACTATATATGACATCACCTCCTTAATCAAGACTCCTCAAGTGATGATATCCCTGAGTATATTATTTTTTTCCTCTATCAAAATACGACATCTTATCTAGTACCATTATATTGAGATGATCATAATTTATATTATGATAATACATAACATACTAGGTATGATTAAAAAATTGGAACAAATCATTTCATATTTTACTCTCCTTCTTCAATTGCATCAAAATCCACAACACAATCAATATTTGTAGACAGGGATACCACTAGATTGAATGAGATTATCTTGCTCATTACTTTAGCCAGACTATGATATTAATCTTATTGATCCAAAGGAAGACTAGTTTATGTCCCCTTATAACTAGTTCCCCTTCCTCTATAAGTACTTGAAACATATTACTTGTACATGCTCAAGTAAAATTGGATAGTTATGTCTTCGTCCGATGCAATTCTCTTAGAATTAATTGATATTTTCCTACCATAAAGTAAATGTGGGAAATATCATATCTAGTACATAACATGGAATATGTTATAGATCTATTTCTAACACTTATGTAATTACACTCACTATTATAATATCCTCATATGTTGAATACATGTCTTCTTAGAGAGATTTATTCCATTTGAAATTGGAAATAATTTCTCTCTTAGATTGTTCCAACTTGTATTTTTCAAATACCTTGTCAGTATATGTACTTTTACTTGGTATAATAAGCCCATTATATCTAACTCTGTATATCTTGTTCCATAAAACTTAGGTTTATATGCTAAGTCAATCTTTTGGCAAGTTAATCTCATTCTAGTCTTAACTAACTGTAAGACTAATAATATTTTTTCTTATGTTATCAAATGTATTTTCCTTAGAAAATTGTGGTGATCCCACTAACCACTTATATATTCATGATGAAAATTCATTCTAAATGAATATTCTATGATCTTATTTCTTACTTAAATCCAAAATTGGATTTCAGTAACTTACACTACTTATTGGGATTCTATGGTGTTATCAAATCTTTCTGGTTGTATCTTATAGATAATTTTCATGAAAAAGTGGTATTGACATCCAATGACCAATATAATGATCATAGAAATTAGCTATGATGAGTAGAATTCTAATGTATTTAGACACGATAACTTGGTATTACCTACCAATCTTTCTTGGTACCTCATTTGTACCACCCATGTATAATATCTCTTTAATACCCAAAAATGACTTTACATCAATTGGAGAAATTTGAAAAATATATAATTGATTTTGTTACATGTAATCCATTTCCTGAATTCATATAAACTTGTAAATCATAGCTGATTTCCATTTAATACTTTCTTGTAGGATCCATTATTCATAATGAATAATGTATCACTATCCATAGTGAATATAAAAACACTTCTTTGGTTTTATCCTTCCTATGCAGTATATTTCTCAGGAATATTCCTTTTTGACAGGATCTTGTAGAACATATTCTTATGCCAACCACTTGTGTGGCTCCAAAATTGACTAAATACAATTCATTATTTCTACCATTATCTCAAATAGAGATGTGAAACATGTTATTGAAATATATTATATCACTTGACTATAATTTTTTAATCTCAGGGATTTCTATAATATCTTTAAAAACCTTTATAATAATTACTTTAGATGGACATTGTGTTTTTCATGATGGAAGTTTGTTTATTGAGCTATACTTAAAAAGATATTATCATCTAAACACATGTTATTATGATATTATGGATTTATTTTATATTATAACTTATATAAGATCCATTTTTTAGAATATTTAGGATATTGATATAGGTAAAACCACTATTTTTGAAGCATGTATAAAAAATAATTAAATTTTTTGAAATTTATATGAGTCTTAACATTGATTCTCCTTTTATTTATATCATGAATGTGATGTGTATTAGGTAATGAGTGTTTTGGAATAACTACATTCTACATTTTATTGATTAATGTTTGAATGTAAGACTCATCATTGATCCTCCTTACTAAGATCATACATTTGATGTGTAGAAGGAAATATCTATTTAGAAGTCACTACAAACTACATTTTAATGATCAATGAATTATTTTTCAAGATATTCTTTGACACATGGGCCTAGAGAAAATCATATTTTCTAACCATTCACATTTCAGACTTCACGTTTACATTCCTTTAAACACTTATAAGAATATTAGGAAGTATATTTACCACTATATTAACAATGTAATAGTTAATTCTCTCTAAATGAAATAATTATGAAAGATTTTTGGCCTACCATTATTTTTAAAGGTTTGTTTTTTCAAAGATAAACAAGTAAATGCGTCAATAATACCTATAATATTTAAATTCAAAGAGTCTAGAACCATACTAAGAATATCCTAGATAGATACTTAGTTTTACTTGATAAAGAATTATATCTCTCCAACTAGGTATAACCAAGTATTATATTTTATATTCATCTATTATTTACAATGATTCATGCATTAATAAACTATTAGTTGAGTATTAGACACTATAAAAAACATTTATTATAATATAGAATAATGTCTCCTTATGTCTAAAGGACATGTGAGATAATTTTTTGGAAATAATTAAGAAAAGTTGAACTATAACCATTAAAATTGGAAATTAGAAGCTTTATACTTCTCACCATTAAATTAGGAATCACCCTTTTCCAGCCACTTGGAACATTTAACTTACTTCCTGTAACATTTATATTTTCACTTGGTTATTGTATTTAAATACACATATGCAATAATCATATTGTATGTAATACCCAATAAGTATAATAGAAACATTACATATAATTATGATTATAGTTTAGTTGAATCCTCAAATTTCCTTTACTTCTATTCATTGTAATTTATCTTCCATATAATTATCTCATGACATGCAAAGAAAATTTCTTCTGGTATGATGAAAAAATTCATTACATTGATGAATGTTGAAATGTTAATGAAGTGTTTTCTCAATAATGTTCATTTTTGTAATCCTAAAATAATTTAGAGTAACTTGGAGATAAGGATATAAGAATGGGATGTATTGAAATATCATGAACTATCTTTCAATTTACATTTATTCAGTGTAATCATCACTTCATTCATTTCTCACTTCACTTTCTCCCTGAAGACTTCTCAGAGATGGGACAACATGTTAAACCATACATGCACTAGCATTTTATTTCCAAATATCTTGAAAAATTGATGATAAAATTATGATTTAAACATCAAATTCAACATACATGTGTCTATTGTAATATTAATTTTCTCCCCCACCACTGAGGTTGATCAACATGTAGTGGGGACTCCAGCATATAGAATTTCCTATATCGTAGTACATTGCACAAGAAAATTTACTACTCTATGAAATTCACACCAATGAGGACATGTTATTTTTCAAATATTAATCAAAATGTATCCATGATATTACGTTCCACTTTATATAAAATAAAATTTTAGAAGATTATTAGTTTATCTTGATTAATTATTAGTCATTATCTATTAATTTAATCATTTTTTGTCTCCCACCATTTCCTTGGACCTTTGTATCCCTCACTATTAGATTCAAAATACCTAGTTGCTTGAGTTTTCTAGTGGAAAGGATCCAAAAAATACCTAATTATACTCTAATATATGATTGAGCTACTACTCATAGGGTTTTAAGATAAGAATTTTATTAGTCAACCACATTAACTTGTGACTCCTTGAACTGTTGAGTAAAGCCCCTGGTTTTAGAAATATTAAACTTGATTTACTGAACTATTTACCTATAAAGTAGAAATAATCTATTTATGACTAATTCTTTTCTACAATATTTAGTTATGTTGGCCCACGATTTTCATATAAACTCCCTATTAGTAGGACGCACCATCAAATTGGGCTGAAAAACACTTCGTACACATGGTTTTATTCAAATTTAAATAAAAGATGGAGTTATAACTTAAGATTTATTTGAGTTTTTTTATTACTTTATGAATGAATTTATTTTCTATATGATATGATTGTACTATGTGATCACACTCACAACTAAATAATGAATTTAATATAAACAATTCATTGCATCTTAATTCCATTTATCTATACATGCTTATTTATAATTCAATGTGTTCGTGTAAATGTATACATGAAAAAAATAATAATAAACCATGAATAAATAAATATATACCACAACGAATCATGATCATTTACTATTGGTTGAACCATTGAGAATAAATGGTTCAACCGTGACCCTAGGGATGGATACCTGAGTCGTGCCCGACTTGTATTGCAGCTGACACCCTTGCCCAATGTATCCACATATCATCTAGAAGGTCTCAAAACATTAATTTGGTCTGCAACTTACATCATCATCATAATTATATGTACACTCTCATAAATGCACAAAATACATGAAAAATAATTCACATAGACACGCAAGCCCTTATACATATAATGTGGGAGAGGGTAAATGCATAGATTGTTGTTTACTAATTAAATATTTCAATCATCACACACATTGTAATAATAAATCAACTAAAGAAAAAATTAGACATGCATTAGTTTGTAAATGATCAATATCAGTTGGCATGCGGTAAATTTGCAGAAAAATATTAAAATTTTAGATAATTTTACTTGAGGGAATAAATTATGAATTAAAATAGCAATAACTTATTTTAATTCATAACTAATTTTATACTTAGTCACAAAAAATATTTTATCAAAATCTAAATACCATTTAGATATTTTTGTAAAATTTCTTTTAATTTTTGGGCTTTCTAGGTATTCAAAATACATAGAGAGATATTTCAGGTATTTTTACTCATAGGTGAATAGTAACCATGTTACTATTCACATGGATTAATGTATATATGAATATAAATGTTTATATATATATATATATTAAAAAATGGTTGTTGACCTACCATCTAACCCGACCCATTTTGAGTTATTGTTCATATTAATAGTACTCATGGAACTATTCACATTAAGAGTAATTTGATTTTTTTTCTTTGGGTGACCCACATGTCTCCTCACCCTTTTGAAATTTTGTTTGTTTTTAAAAATTCCAAAGGTTAATAATAGCCTTTAAAATTTTCCACATTTTTTTGGGAATTAATGTCCTGTTGGATATCACTATTCCAACCACCAAAATCTAGCCAAAACCTAGTGAACCACCATCAAAAAAATTAAACACACACACACACACACATATATATATATATATATATCTGTGTGTGTGTGTGTTTGTGTGTTCTTTAATTTTATAAAACATCAAAACTATGTTCGATATGATTTATAACTTCAGATAGCCGCAACTTGGCCATATGTGATCTGATTAAAGCCCAATTTAGTGAGATTGGATCGTGATAATGTACTCTCCATGAATTTAATGTAAATTTAATTTTTCCAGCATTAAACCATCAAGAGATCACTCTGATACCAATTATTGGTACTAAGGCCTGTAGTGGAAGCAAATGAGTTGGGAATTTAAAACTTTTCATCACCATATTGATCATAAACATCATCTCATGTGTTTTTAACACTAGTAAAAGGGACAAGGAGCTCATGTGAAATTATTTTATCGAACAATTACCTCATTCTAATTGAATGTGTGTTCAACAACCACTCATTTCAAGTGACCATTTCTCGAAGGAACTATGATCAGATCCATCTAGATTATCCACAAGTGCTTAGAAAATCTACAATAATGATGATCAATGATATTCGGGTGCTAGAGTAGAGATAAGATTATACATTTGACATCTCGGTGACCACCACAACATTGATACAATGATTTGTGAGGAAGAACTTGGATTGATCACTTAGATCAAGTGATTCTCTCTCTAGGATAGAAGATAGTTGAGATAGAGGCTCTCAAGTTTGAGTAGTGAAAATCACCAAATATGAGTGCATTCTATTACTTATATAGCGAGGTATGAAATAACTAAAAATGGTTCCCTGACCCCTGAATATTTTTTACCAACTAAATAATCCATAAATGAAATCTTATGATTGATTTACCGGGTCATAAATATAATTTATATTTTTATCACTTATTTATAATATAATAATTATATTACATGATAAAAGATAGTAATGAACTCAACATTTCATTCTCAAAAATATTAAACTAACCTTGAATATTAAAAAAATATATTCATTTGTTAAATATTTTATCTTGTATTCACTTAAAATCTTGTGAATAATTTTATTAAATGAATTCAATAACAATTATTCAAAACTCGAATAATATGAGCTTATTTATTTTAGGGAGATATTTCACACTCAGACATAACCACAACCCCCATTGTGGGCCCCATCATGTCCTAAACTCCTATTCATTAGAATAGGAATAGAATTTTGAATATTCTAAGTGTGTGGACATGTAGACTATTATGTCAATAGAAATGAGTACTGATCAGAGATTATGAGTGGATTTTAGTAACCCGTTAGACCTCCAAAGTAGATGAGGAAAAATTAGAGCAACAACAATCTCCTACGAACACATGTTGTGTAATATAATCTTGTTGCATCATGATATCTCATAAATCAGGATGGACATTTTGTTTAATCATACTTTCTTATTTTATTTTTCATCGACCTATCTAGACATACTTTCCTTCTTCTACCATGGTTATGGATTTAGTGAATATACTACCATGATAATTAATTGATCTCAAGATATCACTTCCTATCAGAAGCAATAAATTCTATCACAATTATTCAATCAGTGCTATACCACAAATGACATACCCAACACAAACTACCTCATGATGACATAAATTTTATGGTTTCCATCTTGTATTAATGTTTATAATAAAATAGTATACAATTATAATAATCTCAAGTAAGGAGACTATTACATGTGATCACAAATATGAACTAATAATGTCACCTGAAACATGTGGTGTTCTTATTAGTTGGAAAATCATCATGATCTCATCAACATGATACCACAAAGTGAGAACTTCATGAGAATAATTCATAATTCTTACAATACCCCAACACATGATGGCCACACATCATCTGTGTCCTATCAATATGATGTATCTAGACCATACTTTATAATTTTAAGGTTACTTTCATGGTATCTCTAGGTTATCATTATATCCTAGGAACTGTTATAACCTATTGATACGATAAGTAATGTAATGAAATTACCATATAAATAGTGGAAAAAGAAATATCAACAATATTATGGTAATAATACATCATGAATAAATATTTCTATACATGAAAAAATAATAAAAAATTATTGTTCAATTTGTGTATAGGGTACTTGCTTTTACAACCCCAGTTTCCCTTTCTTTTGTAAAGAATGATTCCCCAACTGAGGTGACACTCATAAGAAAACCCTATAGCCAACAACTAAAACCAATGGTCACATCATCTAGTCTGTATATGTTCAATTCCTACTTGGAGAAGTCACCGACCACTTTCTGATCAACTGCACCCTCTCTGAGGTCACCACACCAATCCACAACAACTTCTGCCTCCCCCACCTCATGACAACACACTATTGAGAGGCGTGAACTTCTATATATATCCTCTAATGGTGCCATCTGAATTGATTCTTGGAAACTATTTTATATGAGATATCCAAGAAGGGTAAGTTATTATACCAAGATCCACAAATATTAAGGGCACAAGCTTGAAGCATATCCTCTAGTAGGTGAATTTCTTACATTGAATGCTTATCTATTTGATGATGGTAGGATGATCTCTATCTCAGCTGAGTCCCCAGGGTTTTTTAGAATCCATGCTAAAATCATGACATTAAACATGCATCCATATCATAAATAATGATCAAGGGAACTCTATGAAAGTGTATTATCTCAAAAACATACAAATTTCCTAGGACATCCACTAAGTGAGCCTCTTGGATTGTTCATAAGTGAGAAAGATTTATCGTCTAATCAAAAATCACCTAGACAACATCAAAACTCCTCAAAGTCTAGCTTAAACCCATAAAATAAATAAATAAATACATCCTATCACTTCTAAATGGGAACTAAAAGTGGATAGAACAAACCACCAAAGCATTGGTGCTCAACCTTTAACCTCTAGAAAGTAATACATCAGGAAAAAAACCAGTGATGCCTCTCTTCATCCCAGGCTACGAGAACTATCATCAAATGTCTTGGTACATATTTGTCTTCCTAGGTTGTACCAACCATATTGAGGTATGGAAATTCATCATCAGAACCACTTTGATAAAAGTTGAGACTACTACTCTTCCATGCGAAAGAGTCACATCATTATCACCGAACAACTACCTGGGTATCAGGTCACCTTTAGAAAGATGTTCCCACATTACAACACACTGTGGGATAGTGTCCAATCAAACCTTTACCCAGTATACTATAGAATATGTGACCACTAAGGGATAGTAATTCATAGATCCCTAATCTATAGAATAATCTATCATCTAGTTATCCAACAAGGTCATCAATTGACACTACTCCTCTAAAGGCTGCACACCAAGAAACTACTCAACCTACATCTTATGACTAAGACCACCCACAATAAAGTTACCATTACTCGGTGAATATGATTTCTTGACATCAAATTCCTAAAGATACTCTACTCAATACCTCTACCCCAAGTTCAGGTCCTACCATGTGAATATATAATAAAGGATCTTATGTTCAGTGTATAATAAAAATATCTTGATGAAGATATAGTGTCACCAACACTTCAGAGCAAATAAAAAAACTTCCATCTCCAAGTCATGAGTAGTGTAATTCTGCTCATATGGCCACAACTGATGTGACCCATAAGCCACTACCTACTCCCTCTAAATTAGTACCACTACTAAAATAATGTTTTATTTATAACATTATACATCATATCTGATTCATGGATCAAGAATTATAAGTAATGGAGCTGTAGTCAACCTCCTATTCAGCTCAAGAAACACCTCTTCACACTAGTATGACCATTGGAACTTTACTCCCTTATTAATTAGTGAATTAATAGGTTTTGATAATCATGAGAAATCTTGGAGGAAACATCTATAATATCTTATTAAGACCAAGAATCTCTTGATCTCAAAAACATTATGTGGATGTTTCCAAGATATAGCTTCCTCTAGTTTTTGTAGGTCCATAGATATACCTATCTTAGACACCACATTCCCCAAGAAATTCACCTATTGAATATAAAGCTAAAATTTGATAGGTTGGTGTAAAGAATATGTGATCGAAGCATAAATAGGACTATCTCAAGATTTTTGGAATGATACTATGGTGTTAATGAGTAAATAATGATATCATCAATGAATGTCTTAATGAAAAAGTCTAGAGAATGGTGGAAGATCTTATTCATGAGAACCATGAACACTATCGACATGTTCATCATTCTGAACAATATCACCAAGTACTCATACAGACCATACCTACTCTAAAACACCATATTCAAGATATCCTCCCATCTTACTAACAACTAGAGGTAGCCTGATTGAAGATCAATCTTATAGCACCGTTGGTATCCTCATAATTGATAAAAAAAGTCATTAATCATAGTAAAATGATATATTTTATTCACCATCACCTCATTTAAATTTCAATAATTGATGAAAAGTCTAAAACTACAACCCCCCTTCTTGGTGAACAATATAGGTGCACCCCACAACAAAGTACTTGGCCTAATAAATCCTTTATGATCCAAGTCATTAAGCTGAACCTTGAGCTTCTTAATCTCGACTAGCAATATATAATAGGGAGCATAAAAATAGGATATGCAATAGAAATAATCTTTATATAAAATCCTACTCCTCTATAAGGAGGAATTCCAATGATTTTGTATATAAAGACATACTGATAGAGATCCATGACTGGAGGAAAAGTCAAGGGGTTTCCATTGATCCAGATTAATGTGATAAGATCTCTATCTTCTATATGATAATCCCAAGATGACTCATGTCTATAATAACTCTACCTAATCCTAGTTCCCATTAAATATTTATTAAATACCTCCATCCCTTCAGAAAAGTAAATGAAATCCATATCTGATAGAAATTAATGTTATATCGAAAGCTAGTTAGCCAGTCCAAAATGAGAATCACATTGTAGCTCATCATCTCTAGTATCATGAAGTAACATAGATTTCATTATATAGAGACAACTATATGATACTATAATGGACCAATTTCATTCATAATAGTGTATAAAGTGAAATTAACTTAAAGGATAACTTGATAGGTAAGTAAAGTACAACGACAACTAGTACAAATATTATGGAATCAAAAGAATTGGTATCAAACATAGTAGTAGATAAAGTATACATGATCAAAAATTGAACCTCAAATTGTAGATAGTCCCCCATCACCATCTGCTGGAGTTTGGTCCAATGTGTAAAAATTTCTTGTATCATATCCACATCCATATCCCTACATCACCATATACATGGAACTCTACATCCTCTACTAAGGTCCTTGACCCCTAGTTTCCCTGATATTCTAGTACCCCTTTGAGAAAATTCTCAGAAAAACATCATATATGAACAACCTTGATACAATGGAGGAAATCCATAGATATTTTCCAATAATCACTGCTATAATTCCCCTTTACCAATAATTGAATTACCTATTGGAATTATCGACCATAAAATATAAAAACTAAATCCTTCTCTAACTTGACGGTCTATTACCATGTTGATTTTGTTCCTCCTTCCTCTTCCTACTGCTAGAAAAAAAATCCCATTTTAGTGAGATAATGCTCAGTCACTGTCCCTCTATGGGATAGAAGTAAACCTTATAACCTATCCTCATCTATCCCCTACTCAAAGGTAGATCCTTGCAATGAAATCAAATCAAATCACCTAACCTGATGTTTGAGTTCTATTTAGAGACTTATCTCAATATTTTGAGCCTTTAACACCTCATTACCATCCAATAAATGTGAAAAGAATAGTAAATATATAAATCACAAAAATGCAGAGATAGTCATAGGACCCTGCCATATCTCCATGAAATCCTGGTCATGGTCTAGCTTCATCATGTTAGGAAAGTACTTATCAAGAAATAGATCCTTGAAGGTCAGACAAGTTAAACCCTCTTGTCTATAAAGACCCAGATTTTCCATGTATTTTTTTAATTATATGAAATTATTATGAGTCTAAAAAACTTTACGGCACGTGATTCCAAGGCCCAGTGTTCCCAGAATAAATTTATGAACTTTTTAAGGTACATTCGGTGAACACACGAGCGGTATTTTCTAACTTTTGAAACGGTGCTCGGATTAAAAATCTGAAGGCATTGTTGAACATTTAGCACCTGAATTTGCTTATGGGAGGTTTAACCTAGACCGCAGTGGGTCGAGAGAATAAGTAGGTTTTTGTGTTTTTTGTGGAAGATTAAATAAAATAAATATATTTCATTTTAAATATCCTCCATCCTCTATTTTTAATTTTTGGTGGTGGGGACCACAAGAGGGTGGTCGGGCATTTAAATACTGGGCATTAAATGCTTGGTTATACAAAATGTGTAACCACCAATCCCTTTAATCAATAGGATTCATTAATTCTAAATAAATGAATCACCTCTTAAATTAAGAGTTATAATAACTCATCCTGGGGGTTGGGTGTTTGTTTATGTTGGCAAAAGGAGGAGTATGATCTTGAGGAGCTTGAAGAAGAACAGATCTCACAATCAAGAACCGAAGATCATCATTCGAGCGGCGTTGTTGGAATCTTGTTGTAGGAACGAAGAACACCGACCCACCTTCAATTGCGAACATTTTCCAATGGATTTACAAGGAATGGGGTTTATTTTGAAGTATGATAAATATATATTTGTTAATTCCTCTTGTTCTTGATTCACAACGATGATGGACAAACAAATATGGCCATCGACCCGCACATATACCATGATCCTTTCTATTTCATTCTTCCCACGTTTTTCATCACCAAATAATTTAGTGTGCTAAAAACTCAATGTTTCGTTGAGCGCGGAATACAGACATGGAGATATCGACCAGAGGATTGCGAATCCGCAGTCATCACATTTTTTGGGCTTAGAAAAAATATGTAGTAGCCTATGGAAGGGGCGATGTGGTGGCCCTATTCTGGCATGTCTTCGGGGCACGGTTCTGGGTGGGATAGGCGGTGCGACATACTGCGGTGGTCGGCCTAGCTCCGGGCGAGCAAGGAAGTGCAACGAAGGTGGTCTGGTGGTGTGCGGTGAGTTAGAAAGTGGCTTCAACTAGTGGTATGGGTGCGCAGTAGGTGGACAGGAGATAGGATACAAGATCGGTGAGGGTGGACCTTGGCGTTAGGGTGGCCGGAGTGAGGTGGCAAGGAGGTTTCAGGCAGGGTCGGAGGCGGCAGATCTGGCGGAAGAGGGCCGCGTGAAGGGATGGCCTCTAGGGTTTACATAAGAGAGGTGGGTGAAAACCTGAATTAATAAGGGGAGATTGTAGAGAGAAAAAATAAAATACAATAATGATAAAATAATAAAAATAAAATAAGTAATTGGTGGTGTTTGATTCTGGTGCGCAGCAAGGGGCTCCAAAGAGTGGATTGATTTTGGAGTTGATGAAAATTAAATAAATAAGTAATTAATAATAATAATAAAATATTATTATTATTAATTTTAATGATAAAACACTTTTTTGACTGTAACTTATCCGTGCGACAACAGTTTCATGAACCATCAGCGGTAGTATGACCCTGACTTTGAGACAAAAATTATGAGTCCAATATTGGATGTTTTTTTTTGAGTTTTTTTGGATTGGGTACACGAAATGCTAAAATAATAATAATATATTATTATTATTAAATCTTCGACCGTCCATACCTCCTATGTGTGACATCCAATTGACTTACCATCCGTGGCGACAAGATCCTATCATTAAAGCGATTGATTTAAGTCTAATATTGAATATTAACTTCTAGTTCGTGGCTTGGGTCCACAAAACACCCAATAATAATATTAATATTATTATTGTGGGATCTTGTATCTGACATACCTCCCTTACATGGTGTTGAAATGAAGAACCATATGCAGCGCTGAAATCCTTGAGATGAGGCAGTCCTTTTGAGATACTCCATGTGACTTTTGGATAAAGTTGGAGTTTGGATGGGTTGGATCATACTCGAATCCAACTGGGGCCACGACACTAAAATGCCTATAGCTTACAGACCGTGTGTCTGATTTACGTCCTATCAGTTGCGTTGGAACCCTTATGACGCGGCAGATCATCAAGTTACTTCTTCATGAAACTTCATGGTGGTTGATGTATGACCAATGGATTGAGGAACGGTTCTCTCGAACGTGCTAATGAGTGGGAATCTAGTGTCTGGCAGTGAGGTGGAGGTTTGAGATAAATCAAATGAAGGTTAATACAAAGTGATCCTATGCGGGTTAGTGAATACCGATCCTATGTGGGCCATATCCTATGTGGGTTAGTGCTCAGTGATCCTATGTGGGTCAGCGCATACAGATCCTATGTGGGTCAGATCCTGTGTGGGTAATTGTGGGGGTTAGTACCTTTTGATCTTGTGTGGACCAGACTCCGTATAATCAGCAACAATGCCTCTTGATAGAATAAGATGTTTTATCTTCGCCAATAATCATCTATAATTCTATACTTCACAAATATCTGCGTGAGTTGAGTCTTTTACCTTCATTGTGTTACCTTCATGGTGTAACCTATGTGGTAATTTTACCTTCATGGTGTTACCATCGTGGTGTTACCTATGTTAAACTTTTACCTTCGTGGTGTTACCTATGTGTTACTTTTACCTTTGTGGTGTTACCTTTATGGTATTATTCCCTCATGTATGAGATGATTATATCTTGATAACTTAGGTATATGTATGGTCATATACCTAAGCGGAGTTTATGACTACTTCATGCTTTGTGATTGAGGTCTTGCTTTTTGGTTATTCCATTTTGGAACTTTGGGAGAACTTCGAGGGTCTCGGGGTCCCTTCTGAGTAATGTTATACTCACCCCTTCATGATCTACGTCCGCACCTTGTTTTGTCTTATACAGATGACGAACAATGTTTATCGAGGCTGAGGGAGCCGGACTAGAAGGTGCTCAGAGGTGGACCATTTGGCATGACATGATGCAGGGACTACTAATCGTGAGCTGTACCTACCCTTCAGGTCAGATCCTCAGTGGATGATCCAGGAGCTATTTTTCTATTTTCATTTGTTCTTGTACTTTTCATTTGGGCTTGTATTCCGTCCCCTTTACTTTCAGTAAACCTTTTTACTACAATAGTTTACTCATGGTTTCCTCTTGTTATACTCTTGGTTTTGTGTGTTTGTATAGCTTTAAAGGAAATGCCTTATCGTTATAGGTATATGACTTTCCAGTGCTAGTCACCAACCCCTGGCCTATGGAAGGTAGGCTTGGGGTAGTCATGACACGGGCCCTTGGGAATGGTTCATGACAAATTGGTATCATAGTAGTCGGTTTTACCAAAGAACTAGGACTTTGATATTTTCTATGTGGAAATAGTGTTGAGTGTTATGAGTGTGGTTTTCAATTTGGAGAATACAATGTTGGTGCAGCGACCAATGTATCCATACACCAGGACCCTGACTTCTGATTTCCGACTCAGTGCACAAAAACATTGATTGCCTGTGTTTTTGAAAAGTTTTTCTTTTTGATTTATTTGAGTCAGCTCACCCGGTATAACTTATTGATTATGGCACACCTGTTTTATTTCAAGATGCCACCACATAGATAGCCAGCTAGGATTCTTGAGAAAGTACATGACGACGGCGCACAGAGTGATGATGCCTCAGTGGAGGGCCCTATTATGGTGTTATCACCTTCAGTTGGTGTACCAGTAGCACCACCACCCATTGGGAAGCAGATGCCACCAGCCCCACCAGCAGAGGGTGCATGCTGACTGAGTGCATTTCATGAGTTTCAGCGGCAGAGAGCTCCAAGTTACTAAGGATAGATGGATCCACAGTCGGCTGAGGACTAGATGGAGGCTGTAGCAAGAGTTTTTCACTTAGTTGGTAGATCGACTGATATGATGGTGATCCTAGATGCCAGTCTCTTCCAATGAGTAGCTAGGAGATGGAGGAGTCTGAAACACTAGTTATACAATGAGGCAACCTTCACTTGGGTGGAATTTGAAGGAATTTTCAGGGCAGAGTTCATCCCAACAACCTTATGCTAATTGCGTATACAGAATCTGCTACACTTACAGCCGGGCAGCATGACTGTGGCCCAGTACTAAGCGAGGTTCACTGATCTCTCCCGCTACTACACTAACATGGTATGAGACCCTTTCTTCAGGTCCTGGTTCTTTGAGAAGGGTCTTTGATGGGAGATCAGTGCATCAATGGTATCACTCAGCATTCCGATGCAGGCTGGGGTGATAGAGAGAGTGCTTTTGGTGGAGAGCTTCCGAGCTGAGTAGGCACCGACAGTGAGGGACACCACTAGACGTTAGGTAGCGAAGTCATCCACAGTAGGCAGTAGATGGAAGACGTAGGGGCCCAAGTGGTCCAGACATTCTAGTGGAAGACCTCAGGATACAGGGTCAGTGGTGTGGAGCTCACGAGACAGAGTATGACATTTGAGGAGAAGGAAATGCTACTCGTGCGGTGGGCAATGTAACAGCCCGAGATTTTATGAAAAATATTCTTTTTTATTTCACTAATGTCTTGTGTTGTACGCTACACGAAAAGGATCTTGCACAACATGCATCCTTGACTTGCCTTGCATTACACGCAATCACGACCTTCCTCGATAGCGTGTGTAGTACGCAATAACGAGTTTCACTAAACAGCGATATGCTATTAAAATGTTATTAAAACTAGCCGTTATGAATAGTAATAACCACTTTTTGAAATTTTGTAAATTTTATTTTTCAAAATGGATTTCATTTTTGGATTCGGAATATCGAATTTAGCCTAAGGTGAAATTTTGGTACTTTTCGGATAACTTTAATATTCTGATGAATAGTGAAAATTACAAAATTATAATTAAAAAAGAACTTTTTTAATCGAAATAATTAATAGTGATAAATTATTAATTGGAGTAGTTTTAAAGTATATTTAGAATATATTTTTACAATTTAATACAATGTTGGTCATTGGATGTAATTTCACATTTAAACCAGACCTAAACAAGTGTCAATCTTTTGATAGATATTGTTTCTTAAAAACACGCTATTTGTTTTAACAGCGGGATTTAATTATAAAATTAATTAATGCAACTTCTATGTTATGAATTTGGTAAAATAGAATTCATTTTTGAATTCGGAATATGAAATATAGCTTAGGATGAAATTTTGGCATTTTTCTGAAAACCTTCATTTTTTTGATGAATAGTGAAACTACTAAGTGGTAGTTAAAAAAACTGAATTTTTCATAAAACTTAATTTTACCGCTTCTGTGAATGGAATTTCAAAAATCCGAGAGACACGGTTGATGTCAGTAAGTAAAATATGGTTCAATGAGATGAAAATAATTTTTGGTGAATAGTAACTTTTTACTTTTATTTACCACGGTTAAAAGTAAATAGGGTAATTAAGGGTAAGAATGATATTAATATTACCCTAACACATGTCCTAATTCTATTGGACAAGTGTATCTCGACCAAAAACAACCTTAAGTGTAAAATATTATCATTTAGGCCCACTTGGATTAGATTAGGACATTTATTATTATTTAATTCAAAGAAGAGTTAAAAGAGTTAAAATCAATGTTTATTTACTAAAACATTTTTAATATAGGGTTATACATAAGATAAATTAGACTATAAATATTCATTAGAAAGATAAAAAGATTTCACACATAATGGTATTTTATTTGTAATTTTTAGACATAAAATAAGTTAATTTATTTATGACACAACGATGATTCAGTAATTACCCTTTTAAGGAAATATTAACATAATTGATGTTATAAATACTCAAATGAATGTAATTTGAGACTTTTTATGAATTCCACTAATTTTCTAGGTTACTATGATATATTAGTGTTGATTTAATCAACTTGGTTCGGACATATAATTCTGTTATGACTTTCACAAAAATCATATATCAAATAGTGTCAAAATTGACACAAAATAGTTTTTAAATCAAATATTATATTATTAATTGTTATTTTATTCCTAAAAATCTAAGGTTCGGCCAAATGACTTAGATAAGGATATATTTATTAATAATATACAATTTGGGGTTCGTTTGGCATGTTATAGTAAGTGTATTAACCATATAGTGAAATAAAACAAAAAGACACGGTAAAAGTTAAATTATTTAACTTAGAGTTAAATCTAATTGATAAGGTTAAAATAAGAACCTAAACTTGTCTAAATACTATTGGTTGATATGATTTAGACCCATCCCCACTTTATCTTCGAAATAAGACCCTTTGGAACCATTATAAACCGATTTTGACTTTAATATAAAATAATATTTTGAGATATTCCTAAGGTGCCCCTCTCCTCCCTTATAAAAGGACACCTCCTCCCCCTCCTCCTCACACCAATTTGAGCACTCAAGCTCGGCCAACCCCTGCCAAAATCTCTTCTTCACTTCCCTAGAAACATCCTAGAGGTTCTGGTCTTCCTCAAAGACCAATTTTAGTTCCCTAATAGGAGGTCTCCAAAAGGCGCTTCAAAGAAGAGGTAATTACCATTACCAATTCTTTCATCTTTATTTCTTCTTCCACTTCTTATTCTTAGGTTGTTTCATTATGAAGTAATAACATCAGTATCACTCATATACTGATATGTTATTATAAGTATGAAACAACCCTATTTCACCATCTATCTATCCTACGGAAAAAGAAATCACCGCGCGTGCGTACGTACGGAATACCGTCTTCACGCCGTGGTGTAATCTATTTTCCACCACCACCTTACATGGATGGGTATAATGGTGTAAAGAATAACTATACATAGTTATTAAAACATCATATTGATTCTGATATATTGTATAATCCACTCCAATTCAATTCAATATTTATGGAAATGATATCATCGCTCGTGCGTACGTACGGACTACCGTCTCCACGACGCGATGAGATTCATTCTCCATGTTAACCATTTAAGAATGATTATAAAGTATATATAAGAAATAATAATGAAATATATGACATTATAAAGCTACTGGATTATGTATATATATATATATGTATGTCATCTACTTACTTCCATTTCAAGACAATAAGGAAAGAAAAACAACATTCATGCGTACGTACGGACTACCGTCTCCATGAACGGTGTTTTTCATTTTATTTATCTATCTATTATATATATATATATACTGAATATATATGATATATAAAACAAATTTTATATTCTGGAAGTAAGTAAATCATGATATAAGTAATAATGATGTCAAGAACAACAAGTCAAAACACCTACGATAAATGAAACGATTTTACCCAAAACGCTTCTTTAACATGGAATTTACAAAAGAACGGGTAATATAATGTCATAAGTGAACCATATATGATATCATAACAATGAATATGATTCTGTAATAAGTCAATGACATTATTTAAATCATTATACAGGAGGTTCGGACACATACGAAGCAAATTGGACCTAAGGTAAGGGAAATATCACAATCTCATTTTTATCCGAGATTGTTTATTCGTAAGTATTTACTGTGGTGTATTTTATCATCCACATCCATGTTTCATCAATATGTAATATTATTTCCATCCACCTAAAATTGTTTAAATCCATTTTTACCCTTCGGTGAGTTTTTAGTAAAAGAAATGAAATGAATCTTTTGATGTTTTTCGTACGAGGTACTTTTTGACTTTTCCGACAAAAGTACGAAGAATGTTTTTTTTAACTTATACGGCACGAACGGATTTCTACTGTTTTATAAAGCCTTATTTTCATGAAGCTTCCTCTAAAAGATTTCATGACTATTTTCAATAAAATCTCTTTCTTTTAAAATTGCATGATGTTTTGTGAAAAGAAATTGATTTTGAAGAAGAAAGGATATTTTCCTCAAGAATTCAATTCAAGTGTTTTATCAAAATTATTTTCCATCTAAGATAATAAAGGGTTCTGTTTCTATCCATATTTTTACATTGGTTTGACTATGTTGTGATGGAATTATGTTTATGAATTCCTTTATCTTATATGAATTGATTTATGATGTCATGATGTTTCAAGAATCCCATTTTTGTTACATGTGTTATGCGATGATGTATGTTTTATGATTATGTGGCACACATAAGAAAGGATTCATTATAAGATGGGTGGGACCTATATCTCCCTCCAATGCATTGGGTAAAGATTTTATATCTCATGAGATAGACATGGCTGGAATGGTAGGTTATACCGGTTCAGTGAAACAGGACTGAAACGAGGGTTACTCGATTCAGAAAGGGACTTTGTCCACTAAGATAGTCTTGGCAATGAGTCATGACTAACAAGAAATGATTTTCCATGATTATGTGTGCATGCCACAAAGTTTCAAGTTTCATGTTATGATTATGGTGACCTCATTTTCACTTCTATGATTTGTTACATGTTAAGATATTATGATCTCTTTTGCAGGTTATGATTTTCAAAAAGATATGATATGATTTTTATTTCTTTTGTATGCCCTTACTGAGCATTTGAGCTCACCCTTTTATGTTTTCTTTTCCCCAGGATATAAAGAAAGGTTTTAGGTAAAAAAAATGGAAGATCTTTATGGGAGATATTGAAGATCTTTCACCAGGATTAGAAGATTATGTTCCGAGTTTCCAAAGACACTAAACTATTACGGTCCTTGTGTGTGTGTTTTTGTTATGTACTAAGTATTCCACAGAAGTAATGTAATGTCCATGTACGTCAAGCTTCGGGTCTCTACAGTTGGTATCAGAGGCAAAGGAGGTAGGAATGTATCCGATCCTTGGGAACTCTCACATGTGAGCGTTGGACGAAGCATGGCTCTCCGCCCAAGGGCTTCATGTGGAAATGGCTGCCACTGGGGATGGTGGTGTGTCCCGCCCAGGGGGTGTAGCCGCCCACGGAGTGCCCTGATAGGTATCAATTGTAGTCCAGTAGAAGTAATTCTAGACCGCTACAGTTGGTATTAGAGGAAAGGTTTAGTCAACCTTTGGAAACTAGGATGCGAAAACGTTAGTGAGATCCCTAGAGATATTTCTAAGGTATGTCTAGGTATGTCTCTAAGGTTAAGTATACGTATAGGTTATAGTCCTAGAATTGCTCTAACGATCTTAGAATTTAACCTAAGATGTTAGATATTGAGGGTACTACCCCTTTATTATGTTGTTTTCCCTAGCATGATTTTTGCCTCTCACACTATTCTTTTGGGGTTTTAGACGATGGCTGGAACCCGAAGGAACCGTGTTGATCAATGCAATGGACAATGCAATGATTGTCCCCCTGAGCAACCAAACGATATGGGAGCTGGAATGAAAAATCTTGTAGCCATGCTCACACAACTTTCTCAAGATATGAATCATGCAGGACTTCCAAACGAGCAAAGGAAGGAGCAACATTCTGTTGAATCCTTCATGAGGCAGCATCCGCCTTCTTTCAGTGGGTCTACTGATCCATTAGTTGCTGAACAATGGATTAGTACTACTGAAAAGATATTTTCAGTTCTTCAATGTTCTGAACATGATAAAGTCATCTTAGCAGTATATCGTTTGGAAGGTGAAGCTGATCAATGGTGGAATCTTATCAAGAATACGAGGCAAAGAGATGAAATTGATTCCATGGAATGGGAAAAGTTCAAGAACTTGTTTTTCAGTAAGTACTTCCCTCGTATTCTTTGAACGAAGATGGAGAAGGAGTTTCTTGAACTAAAGCAAAAGGATGATGAATCTGTTGGTATATACGAAGCGAATTTTACAAGACTTGCAAGGTACGCTTCTGGTATTATCATCCAACCTGAAAGTAAAGTTGATCGATTTTTCAGTGGCTTAAAACCAAGTCTTCGAAGGGCATTAGCTATAAGAGACTTCAGTAGCTAGGAAAAAATTGTGCGTTGTGCTATCAAGGTAGAAATGGAAGTTGGTGTTACATATCCATCTCATGGTTTTGACAAGAAACGAAAGATGGAGTTCAAGGAGAAATCTCAGAATAATGGTGAAAAGAAGATAAATGTTTCCTTATGCACAAAGTGTGGAAAGAAGCATGGTGGAGATTGTCTTAAAGGGACTAGAAAATGTTTTAAGTGTGGAAAAGAAGGTCATCGAGTAGCTGAGTGTCGAAGTAATGGAAAAAGGGATTCTAATGAAGTGAATAAAGCAAACACTGCAGAGAATGCACAACCAACACTTCAATGCTTCAAGTGCAAGGAAATTGGGCATTATGATAATAATTGCCCTAATCCAAGGGTTAGTGATGATCGACATGAGCAACCGCTTAAGGCAAAGGACAAAGGGAAGTCACATGCGATCACTATTGGCAATGTTGAATATGACAACGATGTGGTGGAATGATTAAGTGTTTATGTAATGGGATTCCAAAATAATGTTGTATCATGGAATATTGGAATATTTATGTATTGGTCTAATGTGGTATTCAAAGTGATTGAGATATTATGCGCATAATGAAGGGAAAACGAGAAAATGAAATTTTTAACAGTATTCATGAGCTCATGATTGATATAAGGACTATGTGATATCATGGTTTGAGTATATAGAATTTTTAGGATTTTGGTATGTGGAAAGTGTTAACTTTTAACTGCATTCAAGTTTTCACTAAGGTTCAATGGGTATTCAAGAGAATACATGATTAAGGACTTTGAATGTTTGGAATGTGACCAACAAAACATATCTTATGATATATGGGGATCAACGATGGTATTAAATCTCTGGTAATCGTTTTCACTATGTTATGAGAATGGACTGCAGTATTATGGATAAGCCTAAAGACTAGAATGGATTATGTTGGACATACAATAGTATTGTTTAAGGATAGAACTTTTTTTGATATTATTTATGTGATGTTATAGTAATGTAGTTTTAGAAAAAGGACAACCTCAGGATGGGAGACAGCCCATCGCGTCGGACAAGGCTGTGGAAATCGAACCCACAACCGAAGTGCGACTGGCCTTTATCGCCTACCACTGGCCTACAGGAAGTCCCTGTTTAGTATAAACTAGTTTTATTACATTAAGTAGTATGATATATGAAGTATAAGTCCATTTTAGGAACCATATATGATTAATCTCACTATAGATCGACTTATAATTTCTTGTTAACCTTTTGTTTGAGACAGATGGAATGAACCGTCATTCTATCACATGATCTGCTGACACTTCACAAATAACAAATTCAACTTCATTTATTTAAGAGATGAAGTTGAAATTGTTAAAGGAACGAACAACAATGAGGTTGTACCAAAATAAAGTAAGTATTTATTCTAATGGGAAACGATCTTGAAAACCAAAAATGTTGTCCTAGTGATCTTATATCTGATGAATCAGATGGTACCCTAGATCATCACAAATTTATGGCTTTGTGATTGTTGGCTTTTTCATAGCCATGTCCTCTACCACTATCCATCAGAACATGATGGTTAGATTTCTCTTCCATATCCATATTTTCACCTATGTGGAAACCCAGTGATTAGTTTATTTGGGTAATCGTTAAGTTTCATACTTTTGTTTTTAAAGATAAGTTTTGGTATTCCTTTTTACGATGTGGGTTTCTGTCAAAGAAACTTTCAAATAGTAAACCATTTATAACCCCGACGAATTTCGAGGGCGAAATTCATTTTAAGGGGGGTAGAATGTAACAGCCCGAGATTTTATGAAAAATATTCTTTTTATTTCACTAATGTCTTGTGTTGTACGCTACACGAAAAGGATCTTGCACAACACGCATCCTTGACTTGCCTTGCATTACACGCAATCACGACCTTCCTCGATAGCGTGTGTAGTACGCAATAACGAGTTTCACTAAACAGCGATATGCTATTAAAATGTTATTAAAACTAGCCGTTATGAATAGTAATAACCACTTTTTGAAATTTTGTAAATTTTATTTTTCAAAATGGATTTCATTTTTGGATTCGGAATATCGAATTTAGCATAAGGTGAAATTTTGGTACTTTTCGGATAACTTTAATATTCTGATGAATAGTGAAAATTACAAAATTATAATTAAAAAACAACTTTTTTAATCGAAATAATTAATAGTGATAAATTATTAATTGGAGTAGTTTTAAAGTATATTTAGAATATATTTTTACAATTTAATACAATGTTGGTCATTGGATGTAATTGCACATTTAAACCAGACATAAACAAGTGTCAATCTTTTGATAGATATTGTTTCTTAAAAACACGCTATTTGTTTTAACAGCGGGATTTAATTATAAAATTAATTAATGCAACTTCTATGTTATGAATTTGGTAAAATAGACTTCATTTTTGAATTCGGAAAATGAAATATAGCTTAGGATGAAATTTTGGCATTTTTCTGAAAACCTTCATTTTTTTGATTAATAGTGAAACTACTAAGTGGTAGTTAAAAAAACTGAATTTTTCATAAAACTTAATTTTACCGCTTCTGTGAATGTAATTTCAAAAATCCGAGAGACACGGTTGATGTCAGTAAGTAAAATATGGTTCAATGAGATGAAAATAATTTTTGGTGAATAGTAACTTTTTACTTTTATTTACCGCGGTTAAAAGTAAATAGGGTAATTAAGGGTAAGAATGATATTAATATTACCCTAACACATGTCCTAATTCTATTGGAAAAGTTTATCTCGACCAAAAACAACCTTAAGTGTAAAATATTATCATTTAGGCCCACTTGGATTAGATTAGGACATTTATTATTATTTAATTCAAAGAAGAGTTAAAAGAGTTAAAATCAAAGTTTTTTTACTAAAACATTTTTAATATAGGGTTATACATAAGATAAATTAGACTATAAATATTCATTAGAAAGCTAAAAATATTTCACACATAATGGTATTTTATTTGTAATTTTTAGGCATAAAATAAGTTAATTTATTTATGACACAACGATGAAGCAGTAATTACCCTTTTAAGGAAATATTAACATAATTGATGTTATAAATACTCAAATGAATGTAATTTGAGACTTTTTATGAATTCCACTAATTTTCTAGGTTACTATGATATATTAGTGTTGATTTAATCAACTTGGTTCGAACATATAATTCTGTTATGACTTTCACAAAAATCATATATCAAATAGTGTCAAAATTGACACAAAATAGTTTTTAAATCAAATATTATATTATTAATTGTTATTTTATTCCTAAAAATCTAAGGTTCGGCCAAATGACTTAGATAAGGATATATTTATTAATAATATACAATTTGGGGTTCGTTTGGCATGTTATAGTAAGTGTATTAACCATATAGTGAAAGAAAACAAAAAGACACGGTAAAAGTTAAATTATTTAACTTAGAGTTAAATCTAATTGATAAGGTTAAAATAAGAACCTAAACTTGTCTAAATCCTATTGGTTGATATGATTTCGACCCATCCCCACTTTATCTTCGAAATAAGACCCTTTGGAACCATTATAAACCGATTTTGACTTTAATATAAAATAATATTTTGAGATATTCCTAAGGTGCCCCTCTCCTCCCTTATAAAAGGACACCTCCTCCCCCTCCTCCTCACACCAATTTGAGCACTCAAGCTCGGCCAAACCCTGCCAAAATCTCTTCTTCACTTCCCTAGAAACATCCTAGAGGTTCTGGTCTTCCTCAAAGACCAATTTTAGTTCCCTAATAGGAGGTCTCCAAAAGGCGCTTCAAAGAAGAGGTAATTACCATTACCAATTCTTTCATCTTTATTTCTTCTTCCACTTCTTCTTCTTAGGTTGTTTCATTATGAAGTAATAACATCAGTATCACTCATACACTGATATGTTATTATAAGTATGAAACAACCCTATTTCACCATCTATCTATCCTACGGAAAAAGAAATCACCGCGCGTGCGTACGTACGGAATACCGTCTCCACGCCGTGGTGTAATCTATTTTCCACCACCACCTTACATGGATGGGTATAATGGTGTAAAGAATAACTATACATAGTTATTAAAACATCATATTGATTCTGATATATTGTATAATCCACTCCAATTCAATTCAATATTTATGGAAATGATATCAACGCTCGTGCGTACGTACGGACTACCGTCTCCACGACGCGATGAGATTCATTCTCCATGTTAACCATTTAAGAATGATTATAAAGTATATATAAGAAATAATAATGAAATATATGACATTATAAAGCTACTGGATTATGTATATATATATATATGTATGTCATCTACTTACTTCCATTTCAAGACAATAAGGAAAGAAAAACAGCGTTCATGCGTACATACGGACTACCGTCTCCATGAACGGTGTTTTTCATTTTATTTATCTCTCTATTATATATATATATATACTGAATATATATGATATATAAATCAAATTTTATATTCTGGAAGTAAGTAAATCATGATATAAGTAATAATGATGTCAAGAACAACAAGTCAAAACACCTACGATAAATGAAACGATTTTACCCAAAACGCTTCTTTAACATGGAATTTACAAAAGAACGGGTAATATAATGTCATAAGTGAACCTTATATGATATCATAACAATGAATATGATTCTGTAATAAGTCAATGACATTATTTAAATCATTATACAGGAGGTTCGGACACATACGAAGCAAATTGGACCTAAGGTAAGGGAAATATCACAATCTCATTTTTATCCGAGATTGTTTATTCGTAAGTATTTACTGGGGTGTATTTTATCATCCACATCCATGTTTCATCAATATGTAATATTATTTCCATCCACCTACAATTGTTTAAATCCATTTTTACCCTTCGGTGAGTTTTTAGTAAAAGAAATGAACGGAATCTTTTGATGTTTTTCGTACGAGGTACTTTTTGACTTTTCCGACAAAAGTACGAAGAATGTTTTTTTTTAACTTATACGGCACGAACGGATTTCTACTGTTTTATAAAGCCTTATTTTCATGAAGCTTCCTCTAAAAGATTTCATGACTATTTTCAATAAAATCTCTTTCTTTTAAAATTGCATGATGTTTTGTGAAAAGAAATTGATTTTGAAGAAGAAAGGATATTTTCCTCAAGAATTCAATTCAAGTGTTTTATCAAAATTATTTTCCATCTAAGATAATAAAGGGTTCTGTTTCTATCCATATTTTTACATTGATTTGACTATGTTGTGATGGAATTATGTTTATGAATTCCTTTATCTTATATGAATTGATTTATGATGTCATGATGTTTCAAGAATCCCATTTTTGTTACATGTGTTATGCGATGATGTATGTTTTATGATTATGTGGAACACATAAGAAAGGATTCATTATAAGATGGGTGGGACCTATATCTCCCTCCAATGCATTGGGTAAAGATTTTATATCTCATGAGATAGACATGGCTGGAATGGTAGGTTATACCGGTTCAGTGAAACAGGACTGAAACGAGGGTTACTCGATTCAGAAAGGGACTTTGTCCACTAAGATAGTCTTGGCAATGAGTCATGACTAACAAGAAATGATTTTCCATGATTATGTGTGCATGCCAAAAAGTTTCAAGTTTCATGTTATGATTATGGTGACCTCATTTTCACTTCTATGATTTGTTACATGTTAAGATATTATGATGTCTTTTGCAGGTTATGATTTTCAAAAAGATATGATATGATTTTTATTTCTTTTGTATGCCCTTACTGAGCATTTGAGCTCACCCTTTTATGTTTTCTTTTCCCCAGGATATAAAGAAAGGTTTTAGGTAAAAAAAAATGGAAGATCTTTATGGGAGATATTGAAGATCTTTCACCAGGATTAGAAGATTATGTTCCGAGTTTCCAAAGACACTAAACTATTACGGTCCTTGTGTGTGTGTTTTTGTTATGTACTAAGTATTCCGCAGAAGTAATGTAATGTCCATGTACGTCAAGCTTCAGGTATCTACAGGCAAGGCCACATGGCTTGTAACTTCCCAAACCGCCATACCGATGATCAACATAAACTTGAGGGACCACCAAGGAAGAGGCAGAGGTTTGGGCAAGTAGGTTCATAGGGCGATAGATGTGGTAGAGGATATGGATGTGCAGTAGGTGGTGGACAATGATTTGAGGTTCAACCACCACCACCTCCAAGTGGTCTACCCCGACCATAGGGAGCATGAGGATAGGGATGAGCTCCGCTCTAGGTAGATGAGGCCTATGACCACGGTGCTCTGGAGATTATTAGAGGTACAATATGTGTCTACTCCACCCTAGCTGCAGTACTTATAGACAGAGGTTCCAGTCACTCTTTTATTGCCACGAACCTCATTCGAAGCTCGGAGATTCTGATGGAGCCGTTGGCTCAATACTTACGTCTAGAGACTCCTATGGGAGGATATTCAATGATTATAAACTAGTGTAGGCAGTGTGAGATTACTCTAGGAGGTGAGATCTTTGACTGAGATCTTCTAGTAGTAGCGTTGAGGCCTTACAACACCATCTTGGGTATGGATTGGTTATCCACAGTCCATGCTCATATTGACTATATTAGGAACACAATATGGTGTGTCTGCGAAGATGGGACCATGTTTTCCTTCACCAGTGAGAAGGGAACATTTGCAACACATTATGGACTTTCCCAGAAGAGGGTTTAGTCGATCACACATTAGTTGGATAACCTTACCCTCAGAGAAGTTGATGTCAAGAGTTTGAGATATCCTGTAGTGGTGGACCAATATTCTTATGGCTTTACTGATGATGTTTCAGGACTACCTCCACGCAAAGAGGTAGACTTTTACATCAACCTGTATCCTAGGATGACACTGATATCTATAACAACATATCGGATGGCTCCCGTGGAGCTTCGTGAGCTATGGGTACAGTTGGAGGACTTGTAGAGAAAGGGGTTCATAAGGCCTAATGTTTCTCCATGGGAAACCCTAATTTTGTTTTCCAGGAAGGTAGATGAGAGTTTGAGGCTCTGTGTGGATTATCATTGCCTAAACCAGGTGACCATGAAGAACAAGTATCCACTACCAAGGATTGATGATCTTTTTTATCAGCTAAAGGGAGCTTGTTGGTTTTTGAATATAGACTTCAGATTAGGCTATCATCAGCTCAGGGTATGAGATGAGGATGTGTAGAAGACGACCTTCAGATGTCGATATGGACACTATGAGTCCTTGGTTATTCCATTCAACATGAACAATGCCCCTGAAGTGTTCATGGGACTCATGAATAGGATCTTTCATCCATACCTCGATTAATTTGTGGCGGTAATCATTGATGACATCTTTATGTACTCGACATCGAAGTAGGAGCACTCCATGCACCTAAAGATAGTCCAGGCTACACTCTGAGATCACTAACTTTTTGGAAATCTCTCAAAGTGCCGGTTCTAGATATAGAAAGTTCACTTCTCGAGGCACATTATTTTGGAGGCTAGAGTTACAGTGGATCTGGAGAAGATAGAGGCCATGCTAGCTTGGGAGCCACCCCGGAGTCTGACCAAGGTGTGGAGTTTCCTAGGATTGGATGGGTACTACCTAAGATTCATACCTGACTTTTCCATAGTTGTGAAACCCTTTTCAGCATTGTTGAAGAAGGGGAAGCCCTTCATGTGGAAGGAGAGATGCCAGCAGAGTTTTCAAGAGTTGAGGCAGAGGCTGATGAGTGCCCCAATCTTTAGGATATCAGAAGAAGGAATTGGTTATGTATTCTACTACGACACATCAGGGACCAAACTTGGATGTGTCAAAATTCAGGAGAAAGTAGTGATCTCTTATGGTTCATGACAGCTGAGGTAGCATGAGCAGAACTATGCCACCCATGATCTAGAGTTAGCATCAGTGGTCTTCTCCTTGAAGATGTGGTGACATTACTTGATGGGTGAATGTTTTATAGTCTACTCTAATCACAAGAGTCTTAGGTATATCTTCTCACATAAGGAAATGAACATGAGGCAGCGGTGATGGATAGAGTTCCTCTAGGAATATGACTTTGAGATAGTCAATACTCTTGGGAAGGGGAATGTAGTGGTAGACACACTTAGCAGGAGGTCTGGTTTACAACTACTGAGTGAGGTGATAGAGCAGTTAGCTGCGATACAGGTATCCTTTGTAGATAGAGATGAAGCAGCTTACCTCTAGTCTATGACTTTCACTCCCCCACTTCTTCAGTGAGTGTGGGAGGCACAACTTGGGGACATTGACTACAAGGCACGATATACTCAGATATCCATATGAAAAGAACTAGATATATTTTCTAAAGGTGGGGATCATGTCATCCTCTCCAGAGGACGCACCATGGTTCCGATGGAGATATGGGTGGAGTTGTTGATGGAGTACAATACGTCCCCTCTGGCAGTACATCATAGTGAGACAATAATGTACTAGGACTTCCAGCCTCAGCACTGGTGGGCAAGGATGAAGAAGGCAGTGGAAGAGTTTGTTTCGTGATGCCTCACTTGTCAGCAAGTGAAGGCTGATCATCAGGTTCCAGCAGGCTTAGCGCAACCACTAGAGGTTTCAGAGTGGAAGTGAGATGGTATCTGAATGGAATTTGTGATAGGGATTCCCCACACATCTAGGGGGCATGATTCAATCAAGGTGATCATTGACTGAATCACCAAGTCATCCCACTTACTACCTATCTGAGAGCATGGATCAGTAGAGGGCTTGGGATGCCTCTATGTACTGGAGATTGTACGACTTCATGGGGTGACATCGATGATCATCTTTGACCGTGAAACACATTTTACATCCCATTTGTTGAAGAGATTACAAGAGGCGTTTGGGACTCAGATACGTTCGAGCACCACCTTTCATCCTCAAATGGATGTTCAGACAGAGCGGATCATACAGACACTGGAGGACATGATACAAGCTTGCATCCTAGATTTTAGCCATAGTTGGGAGGATCACTTTCCCTTGGTGGAGTTCGCATACAAAAATATCTATCACTCCATCATCAGTATGACACCATTTGTGGCCTTATGTAGTCGACCTTGCAGATCACCTCTATGCTGGAAAAACCTAAGGGAGTTAGCACTTATGGGTCCATAATTAGTACGAGATACAACTGAGAAGGTGCAGATCATCCAGGAGAGGATGATGAATGTACAAAGAATACATAAGTCTTATGATTATAGGAGATATAGACCTTTGGAGTTTGAGGAGAGAGACCATGTCTTCTTAAGGGTCTTACCTCGACGAGGTTTACAGAGATTTGGTCAAGGAAAAAAGTTATCACTGAGGTTTATCGGGCCATTTCTGATACTTCATAGGATTGGTGAGGTGGAATACCATTTGGAACTACCACCGCAGTTGGAGAGGGTGCACAACGTCTTCCACATATCCCAGCTAAAGAGATACGTGCATGAACCACCTCACATCATCAACCTCGGTGAGCTAGACTTTAATAATGTGGTGATGTTTACAAAGGTTCCAATGGATATTGATGATTGACAGGAGCATGTCCTTTGTGGGCGATCGATACCTCTGGTGCGCATTTTCTGGTAGCACGATAACCTCTAGGAGAGCACATGGGAGCAGAAGGCTCAGATTCATGCTCAGTACCCCATTTGTTTTCTTAGTCAATGTTGTGGAGTTTAGGGACGAAAATCCCTAAGGTAGGGATAATGTAAAGACCTGAATTTTCCATGTAATTTTTTATTATATGGAATTATTAAGAGTCTACAAAAATTGACGGCATGTGATTATGAGGACCAGTGTGCCTAGAATAAATTTCTGATCATTTTAAGGTATGTTCAGCAAATACATGAGTATAATTTTCTAACTTTTGAACCAGCGTTCAGATTAAAAATTCAAAGGCACTATTGAACTCGTAGTGTCAGGATTCACTTAGAGGAGGTTTAACCTCGATCTTAGTGGGTCGAGAGAAGAAGTTAGTTTTTGTGTTTTTCATGGAGGATTAAATAAAACAAATATGTTTTATTTTAAATATCCTCCACCCTACCCTTTTAATTTTTGTCTATGGGGACCACAAGAGGGTGGTTGATCATTTAAATGTTTGGCATTAAATGGCCAGTCACACAAATTGTGTAACCACCAATCCATTTAATTAATAGGATTCATTAATTCTAAATAAATGAATCACCTCTTAAATTAAGAGTTATATTAAATCTTCCTTGGGGTTGTGTGTTTGTTTCTGTTGGAGAAAGGAGGAGAAGGATCTTGAGGATCTTGACGTAGAACAAATCTCACAATCGAGAACCGAAGATCGTCATTTGAGTGGCGTCGTTGGAAGCTTGTTTTAGGAATGAAGAACATCAAACCACCTTCAATCGCGAATGTTCTCCAACAAATTTATGATGTAGGGGGTTTATTTTAAAGTACGATAAATATCTATTTGTTAATTCCTCTTCTTCGTGATTCTCAATGATGATGGCCAAAAAAATATGGCCATCGATCCACACATAGACCATGATCTTTTCTACTTCGTTCTTCACGTGTTATTCATCACCAAATAATTAAGCATGCTAAAAACTCAATGTTTCATTGAGCGCGAAATACATACATGGAGATCTCGACCCGAGGATCCTGAATCAGCAGTCATCACATTTTTTGGGCTTAGAACAAAGATGCAGCGGCCCATGGAAGGGGAGATGTGGCGGCTCTATTCCAACATGTTTTAGGGTCACAACTCTGGGTGGGATAGGTGGTGCGATGTACTACGGTGGTCGGTGCAGCTCCGAGAAGCAAAGCAGTGCAATAAAGGTGGTTTGGAGGTGTGAGATGAGTCCAAGGTGGCTTTGGTCGGTGGTCTGGGTGTGCAGCAGGTGGCCAGGATGTGGGATACCAGACCGGCGAGGGAGGACCTTAGCATCGGGGTGGTCGGTGCGAGGCAGCTCGGCGGTTCCGGGCAGGGCCGGAGGCCGAAGATCTGGCAGAAGAGGGCCACGTGAATGGATGGCCTCTAGGGTTTACATATGAGAGGCGGATGAAAACGTGAATGAAGAAGGGGATATTTGAGAGAGAAAAACTAAAATACAATAATGATAAAATAATAAAAAGAAAATAAGTAATTGGTGTTGTTTGATTTCGACACACTTCAAGGGGCTCCAAAGCATGGATTGATTTTGGAGTCAATGAAAATTAAATAAATAAGTAATTAATAATAATAATAAAATATTGTTATTATTAATTTTGATGATAAAAAACTTTTTTTGACTGTAACTTATCCGTGCGACCTCGGTTTCACGAACCGTCAGAGGAAGTACGACCCTGACATTGAGACAGAAATTTTGAGTCCAATATTGTATTTCTTTTTCAGGTTTTTGGATTAGGTACCCAATACACTCAAATAATAATAATATATATATTATTATTAAATCTTCGACCCTCCTTAACTCCTGCGTGTGATGTCCGATTGACTAACCATCAGTGGCGATGTGATCCTGTCATTAAAATGGTCAATTTAACTCTAATGTTGAATATTAAATTCTGGTTCATGTATCGGGTCCATGAAACACCCAATAATATTATTACAGGATCTTGTATCCGACATACCTCCCTTATACGGAGTCAAAATGACGAACCCTCTGCGGTGCTGAAATCCTTGAGATGAGGTGGTCCTTTTGGGATACTCTATGTGAATTTTGGAGAAAGTTAGAATTTGGCAGGGTTGGATCGTACTCGAATCCAACTGGGCCCTCGACACTAAAATGCCTATATCTTACAGACCGAGTGTCCGATTGACGCGTCATCTATTGCATTGGAACCCTTATGATGTGAAAGATCATTAGGTTACTTCTTCGTGGAACTTTGTGGTGGTTGAGGTATGACCAATCGATTGAGGAGAAGTTCTTATGAATGTGATAATGAGTGGGAATCTAGTGGTTGACAGTGAGGCAGAGGTTGGAGACAGATCATATGAAGGTTAGTACTGAGCAATCCTGTGTGGGTCAGTGCATACTGATCCTGCGTGGGTCAGATCCTATGTGGGTCAGTGCTCAGCGATCCTGTGTGGCTCAGTGCATACCAATCATGTGTGGGTCAGATCCTATGTGGATCATTGTGGGGGTTAGTACATATCGATCTTGTGTGGGTCCGACTCCATATAATTAGCAGTAGTTCCTATTGAAAGAATAAGATGATCTACCTTTGCGACTGATCATATATACTTCTAAACTTCACTAATATCTATGTGAGTTGAGTCTTTTACCTTTGTGGTGTTACCTGTGTTGTTCTTTTACCTTTGCGGTGTTACCTGTGTGGTATTGTTACCTTTGTGGTGTTTCCTTTGTGGTGTTACCTGTGTGGTACTTTTACCTTTGTGGTGTTACCTTTGTGGTATTCTTCCCTCATGTATGAGATGAGTATATCTTGATAACTTAGGTATATGTATGGGTATATACCTAAGAAGTTTTGATGACTACTTTTTGCTTTGTGATAGAGGTCTTGCTTTGTGGTTATTCCATTGTGGAAGTCTAGGTGACCTTCAAGGGTCTCGGGGTCCCTACTGAGTATTGTTACACTCACCCATGCGTGGGTTATGCCTATACCTTGTTGTTTCTTGTACAGATGACAGAAAACATTGATTGAGGTTGAGGGAGATAGGACTAGACGGTGCTCGAAGGTGGACCATTTAGCGTGATGTGACACAAGGTCTACTGATCGTGATCTATACCTACCATTCAGTTAGGATCCTCGGTGGACGATCCAAGAGTTGTTTTTCTATTTTCAGTTGTACTTGTACTTTCCAATTGGGCTTGTATTTCGGCCCCTTTACTTTCAACACACCTTTTAACTACATCAGTTTACTTGTGGTTTCCTCTCATTGTACTCTTGTTTTTGTTTGTTTGTACAAGTTTAAAGTCAATGCCTTCCCATTATAGGGATATGCCTTTCCAGTTCTAGTCACCAGCCCCTGGCCTATGGAAGGCGGGCTTGGGGTAGCCACGACATAGGCCCCGAGGGACGAGTCATGACATTGTCTCCCATCTTGGCTCATGGTAGTCCACCAACTCCTTGTGGGTCATTGAAACATGAAGGTAAATAGAATAACTTTCCCCTCCTTATGAGTCTTGACTAGCTCAAAAATAGTATTAATAAATTCTAGTCATTCCTCTACATCCTACAAGCCACTAGTACCTTGAAATACAAGAGGATGATAGAGATGGAAATCACTATCATGACCAGTCATGTTCTTCTGAATGGATCCCCCTTTGGAAGGCACAATATGAAATAGTCCTGAATAAACGATCTTTATAGAATAAATAAACTATGCCGGTACAAGAGCAGGCTGGGGTAAACCCTCCTACACCATAGGTGGCAGCATAGGATCATCCTGGGCTACCTCAACTGTAGGTCCCATCAAACATCTCTAATGTGGAATCTCTAAAGTGATGAAAACACTTAGACCATTTAAGAGTGGTCTTAACCAGTCTATGGCATCACACTAAGGTTCTCCTAAGAGTCTACCCTCAACCCAACGTATAACCCTCCTAGAACTATCAAGCGTCTCCATCTATGCACGTTAGTCATAATCATATATATAAAACAAAAAATCAAGTTCAAGTTATACTTATTAATACCATAATAGATATATCATAAAAAAAAAAAATATATCACACGATAGATAATACAAGTCTATCTTGAATAGATAGAAAAATTCAGGGAGTTAAATTAAGGAACTAACATGCAACATAAAAATAAGTATATGAATGTCATGTGAACCTATGTGTGTAATATTTATGCATGAACACATTTAAAAACTCAAAAAAACATTAAAAACAATACATTCCATTGAATATTGTAGGTCCATTACACATGAGTTGGCCAGGAACATGGAAAACACCATACCTAAGTCCCAAACAACTATCTCCTTTATACCATATCCTAGGTTATTCTAAAAGAAAATAAGAAAACTGGTCCTCTAAAACCATTTTTTAAAACCGATAACTAAACTATCAGGCATAAATCGAAGCACCACATGACCTCATTCACACCTCCCCATATGCAGAGGCTGCCAACTAGTAGTTTGGGTCTATGTCCATCAGTGGGGAGACTATACTCTCAATATCCTATCATAGGAAAAGTAATAATATAAATAAATATAAATAAATAAATAATCATAGTAAACATGTGGAAAACTAAATAACTATAATTTCAGATGACATACATGTAAAATAATAATAAATAAAAATGATCCAAAACTAGAAATCCAAGTAAGAGTATATCAATTGTGGAAAAGTAAATGAAATAGAAATGGACAGAGTATGTCCTGACATCACATCCATCTCCATGAATTTGTCTCCTCAACTCCATGTTATAGGCCCCTTGGCCTTCATTGGATCCCTGTTCATGAATTCTGTACGTGCACTGAGATTTCCATTCATGGTGTGAGTAATAAACCGAGTAGGACACCACTAATGAATGCTTAAAATAATTGCACCAATATATATAATAGTGTGTTACATGACCTATGTAAATGGTCATATAAAAATATTGTCACACATGTGATGAGTCATATTGCACTAACCAATCCACCACAGATCCCATCCCTACCTGCTTTGACTTTTTTTTGGTAAATATTTTAGGGTAATTAAAACCAAGTACCACCTTTAAGGAAACACTGTACACCCCACCCTAATGGTGGCCGTTACCAGTAAAACTACAAACCCCACCTTGATTGTGTTCATCATCATGACCTTTTCATATCCCAACTTGTTAGTGTTTGTTATCCATGAATGATGGTAAGTCTCTCCTGGCTTGTTTTACATAAATGGATAACTAAAAAACCCTTTTCATGTAATTCTCCTACTTCGTCTCAAGCCGATATATTATCATCTCTTTCATGGCCTACTCCCATGTCAATAAGCATGTTAGTGATCTAACCCATACCTTAAACAAGCCATATTCTACATCCCTCATCACATCATCAGGCTTACCCTCTAAGAGGTTGTATAACTAGGTTAGACAACCTATTCATACTAATACCTAAATCATGGTTCTGAAACACAACAATAAATACATGTCATAGTAAGTAACAATAAGGAATATCAATAAAAAATATCATGGGGCTGCACACAACCATATGATTATAATCAAACAAGGTATCAAGGCCACTCACACAACCACATAGAAACATATAACAAGAATGTGTTATTAAGTATAAACAAACATTTCATGAAAACAATATACATAAGACCCAAAAATGGTAATGAACTTCCTCAATCAAGGTGATTGATTTCAATGTCAAGGTTTCTCAAGGAATCATCACCTGAATCAAATTCATGAGCTCATCAACTCAAAATTCTCACCAAGTATTCCTATAACCAATACCAAATATTTTATTCCCAAAATAAATAAAACACTATAGGCGATAATCATTTCTCTCTACTGAATAATTTCTAATTATCATTTTAAGACATAACATGTGTTAACAATTTTTTCTTAAAGAATAATTACAATTCCAAATGTGATGATAAATCCTCCATCTAGAATAAGCCTAGATAAAAAAGAATAATAATAATAATTATTTTTCATAATTATGGATTATTATCATTTTAAGTGTTATTTATCATTTTTACAAAATTAACATTCCCCAATTGATCTTATTAAGGAAACTTCATGATTATAAAAATTGTGTTTTTATTGGGACGTATTTGGGAAACTTATCATAGAGGGAGTACCAACAAATATAATATCCTCACACTATGTGGGACATCTTGGGAGACCCCCTATTGTGTAATGAAATTCCATAAAAATTTAACTTATTAGTTTGGAATATATCAAATGATGATTTATAAACCAATGAAAAAGTGAAACACTTGGGCATTCATATCACTTCCAAATGATCGTGTTGCATGGGTCTCTATAAAGAATCTTCAAGGAATATGTTTGTAGAGGGAGACTGGGCCCATGGGGAGTGGTTATCATTTAGTCATCATACATGGATTCCTTATATGTTGGCTTCATATGATTCATTTTCAACCAGGTGGCTTCCGGGATTAGAGAACAACAATATGGAAAGAAAGGAAAGAGCAAGTATCCTTGTAGTTCGGTGTTGGTGTATCTGGGAGGCCAGAAATAAGGATAGGTATGGAGGAGTTGCATGTTACAAATTGGATATGGTTTTCAAAACTATATTCTTGATACTTGATGTGTCTCATTTTATTTTCAACTAGATAGAGGCCCCCTCATTCAGAACTTTTTTTTGACTATCAGGCCTCCTCCCAATTCGGAAAACACTCCTTGGTGTCAGTGAATATGATGGCACCCCCACAAGCATGGAAAAAAACATAACACGAATGAATCTTATTCTATGGGCTTGATGTGATGAGGTGGGGTGATCGAAGACACCAGGTGATCTATTGTTCTTTATTTTTCTACATCATTTTAGATATGGATATTATCTTTAATATGAATCTAGGGTGATTATGATGGGTCTTGATCTTAGAATCCAATATAATATTGACTTGTAAGCAGTGGAAACTGACTCAAAAATCTTTCAGGACTCTCTTCTTACGAATTGTTACATCCCATGGAATTTCACCTACTACATCCGTAAGTGCAAAAGGTTTATCCACAATGGAATTTACCTTATACACACTTGGAGAGCAGGTAATAAAGTCAGAGACTTACTTACTTACATGCCCCATCAAAGTGAAATGGTCACTTGTTTTTATGGATTGGGATCATTCCCTTATGAGGGTGTTGATATTTTCTGAGGGGATTCTATCAGACTTCATCATTTCAGACCCCCATATATTTCATCTATTTTTTATTAGGATAATGACTTCTTTCTCCTTAAATAAGAAATAAAATTACTACTATTAAGGGTAATAAGGTTTTACCCTTATACAACTTATATGTGTCATGTTACGGTAAAGAGTTTTACCCTTACACATGACATCTACCTTGACCAACCCTTACACAACCTTTAGAAAGTAGGATGTACCCTTATATAGAGTCCATGTACCCTTACACAAGTCATATTACTATAAAAAAACTCACAGGTTACCCTTATATAATATTTATAAACTCAGGATTACAGTTATAAAACCCCTGTTTACCCTTATACAACACCTAGGTACCCGTAAAAAACTCCCGAGTTACCCATATACAGTGTATAATAATTCCAACTTACCATTACACAGTGTATAGGAATTCTGTATTACACTTACACAGTATAGAATACTCTTATGTATCCTTTAGAAACATAGGACTACCATTACATAAAGTTAGGAAGACCCCTACATAGTGAATGGAATTCCCTTGAACCTTAGACAACACTAGGGGAAACTTTAAGTTGTTCTTTTCTTACCCTTAAATGACATATGAAAAGGTATTTACCCTTATTTAGTGAGTGGAAGAACTCCATACCCTTACAGAGTGGATTATTTCCCTTACATAAACCCTATTCCCTATATGAGGGTATAAATTTAGTTATTTTTTTTAAAAAAAACTACCCAAAAAAATACTAATAAATTACAAACTAAATAGGGTTTAAAGATAATTTAAAACTAATAATGTTACAACCATGTAAGGTGTTTGTGCTATGATGTTACCCAGGGTGCCCTAGAGGGTTCCCTAGTGATATGTTGACCATTAAGAGGGTTCATGTGGGTGATGAGTATAGATTATTATGGGTGTCACCATGGAACGTAAATCAATAGTATGAGCCCAATGAGTATGTAGTGACTATGATGTGAGATAATGTGGGAGGGATTCACTATCCTCAAGTCCTTATGAATGAATGATTGGTTAATTATGTTGGATTTTACCTTCAGATATATATATAATTTCTAGACCATATCAATGAGGATTCGATGTATACCTTATGAATATTGGGATGCTTGGGATACTCCCTAGGATCCGATGGATGCACCCCATATATGTAATTCCTAAATTGATTCCTAGGATCTGAACTTTGGTTCAATAAGTAATTCTGGGGTCATGATACCTGGGATTCAACTATTGCCTTTGTGGGATACCTAAGATATTCCCTAGGGCCCGAACCTCAAGTATAACATTATGAGATACCTAGGATACTCCCTAGGACATGGTGGAAACACCTGATATGTATGTGATTCAAATGATACTTCTTGGAATCCAATGAGTATGCCAGATGAATATAGGATTCCCATTTTATTACCTAAGATATAGAGAGTATACCTCATTTATATAGATGTACATGAATTACCTATTGGGAATTGATTATATTCATAATGCCACTAAATTACCAAGGGTTACCTCCTAGGAATCTACTGTATACCTGATACTACTTGATTTCATAGTATTGGCTTTTAGAAATCAGTGTTGTAACCTATACTAAATGGTTGTTGAGCCTGATTCATTTGGACGTGATTATTGAGTATGATAAAAAAACCCTGACATTGGTTTAATTACGTATAGGTGATCCATATTTTCATATTATAACCAAAGGATTGATGATGGGTTATTTTATCATGCTTCCAAAATTATTTGATTTATTCAGATTATCATATCACATGTGCGTACACAACTTTACAAGTTATATTTAGTATCCCATTGGTGGTTCCCTACTGAGCTATACTCACACCCTTCTTGGGTACCCATGAAACTTGATTACCCAAACATAATACATTGTTTTCAGTTCCTAGTAGGGAATAGGCTCTGTGTTTCATAATTGAGTGGGATAACTAAGAAAAATTGAAAATTTGGATGAGGTGAGGCTCAGGGATGATGGTAGAGCCTTAGTGTAGTATTATTATTTTATTTATATTTTATTCGTGGTTGGCCTAATGGGTTATCAATTTATTTATTATGGTATAACCATGTTCTTATAAGACTATATAATTTTACATTACACTTGATATTTCATGGAAATACCTTATTTATTCTTTGTACTTAGATTATTTGTGTTGGATGTTCACTGGTAATTTTTCCAATGTTTCTCACTTTGATATGAGTGTATAGTCTCCTCAGGCTAAGACCCTATAATCTTGATACTAGTAAGAAGAATCTGGAATATGGGGAGGATCACCTGATGTTATGGAGAGACCACCACTCTGGGCACAATAGAGTGCTCTGGGGCGGCGGGGCATTACAAAGTGGTATCAAATCATATTTTTCTTTGTATTAAAATTTTGTGATATGGTAGAAAAGTGTTAGGTGTTGGACATATTAATTTTTTCCAACATATCACAATATTTAATATTTTTTTATGCTCATAAAATCCTCATTTATTACTAATAAATTAATAATACGTATTTTATAGTAATTAAGTTATTTTTCTATATAATATTTCATTTTGGAGTATTTTGGTTAAATATGTGGTTTCCAATTTTAGATAAGTTTTCTTAATGAAAATATAAAATGAGTTGATAAATTATCATACGTGATGATAATTTATCACAAAAACTTTTAAATTTTCATACGCTACTAGGAAATCAATTTTCTATAAAAGGAAATCAAATTATGGATAGACATACATCTTCACACTAGATTTTAGATTTTTGAAAAAGTAAAATATCTTATATATGTATTAAATAGAAGAATTATAATATGAGGTAAAATGAATTCATATGAGTGGTGCTTTTTTTCCAATTCATTTATTTCACAAAGATTAAATTATGATACGAAGTGAAAATTTGATAAACAAGTTCAAAAATTCAATATATTGATATTGGAAAAATGAAAATATCATATGAAGTTTAGAATTATCATATAATGGTCAAAAAAAATCTACATGGACTAAAATTATCTTATAGAAGAGTGTTTCTAGTTCATTTATAATATGAAGATAGGATTATCTTATAAATAGATGAAATATCATACACAATGAAATATATTTTGAAATTGAAGATTTATTTAAAATTAAAAATATTATTTGGAGTTACATTTTAAGTATTTTTTAAAGTCTAAAGTCTTATGATGTTTTGATGATAAAAATGACCTACAAGTAAGATAAATTCCTTTGAAGATATAATTATTTGAGGTGAGTATTTTTAAGAGTATTTATTTGGGATTTTGAAGAATTTATTTCCATTGTAGGAATTCGAGTGATGTCCCTAACTAATATTGTTTTTTCATGATATTGTGATGTCTAGATGAGGAAATAAAAATTAAATAATATGTTTATTTAAAATAATTCATGTCTTTTCAATGAAGACCATGGTTACAGTCAATAAAAATCCCTATTTGTTCTATTTTATAAAATTATGATCACATGAAAGAACTAAACCTTTATTTTTGGGTAATAATTTTTCTCCTGACCATTTGAGTATATATAGAAAAGAAAATTCAAAATAAAAAAGGTAACACATTAGTAATGTAGTATTTCTTGAATAACATGAATGATACTCTATTTTCCAATATATTCAAGTTATTCTTTATTTTCTGTGAATAAGATGAAGTTTTTGTTTATTTGATTTGAATAAAAAATAAACTATAATAGATATATCTTATGAAGCTATTCATTTAATCCTTATTTATTTTTAAAAGAACCTCTCATATTTTTTAATGTTTCCTCTTGAAAATCTGAGCTAAATATGAATATCATTTATATGAAATTTTATTTTTAATATAGTGAACACTCCTTGTTTTGAGTGTAAAAATTATATGGGTTGGTTTTATAAAAAAAGGAGATCCCAATAAAAGCGATTGGAACATTTTTTGAAAAGTTGTATTTGCTTTCAATCAACTACCTAGGTTCTTGAAATAAGGATCTGTGTAGTGAAACCTTTTAAGCTCGAAGAGAGTGAATTTATAGAGTGTACTAGGGGATCTTTGTGACCCAAACCATTGTAATCCCTCTAGGTTATGATCTTTTCTTATATATTTTTATTTCAACAGCTTATCTAATAGAATAATTAAGAACAGATAAAGGGATTATTTTAAATGTGGTTAAAATTTCAAGAACTCAATTCACCCCCTCTTGAGTCATTGTGTAACTCCAATATCGATAACAATTTGAATTGGAGATTAAGACTCTTTAGTTCTCAACTATAATAGGTTGAAAAAATATTTTTTTTAAATGGATACAATTACTGAAAACAGAGAGAGAATTTCTATGGATATGTCTTCTTATCTCAGTGGATAGAACAATGGATGTTTGAAGGAATAAATGATATTCTATATATGGACAATGTCCAAATGAGTTCAACTGAGTTTCACAATGTGATACAACACATGAAATGTGGAAAACTGTATCCATTACTTATGAAGGTATTGAAAATGTAAGCTAACTCAGATACAACACCATTAAATTAAATTTTGATACATTTAAATGGTTTATGGTAAGATTATAACTTAGATAAATGGAAGGTTAACTGAAATTGTAAACAATGTAGCTGCCTCAATTTCCCATATTCTTAAACCTCATAAAGATCTAAAAGTACTCAGAGTTCTACTATCAAAATTGAGTGGGATTTTAGTAGCTATTTCACATTCTATTACTATAATATTTTTCAAAATAAAATATCTCATTGGAAAACTTATTTTTCATGAGACTGATATGGAAGGATAGGCAAGATATCAAAAGATGATAAAAAATAAAATGCTACCTTAAAATCATCATCAGAAAAATATTTGAATAAAAATAAAAAGACAACATTTTCATACTCATTTGATGAAGAGACATCAAGAAAATTAGAGTCAAGTGATGATATTGCTCAAATTTCCATGAATTTCAAGAAGTTATATAATATGATAATAGTATTAAAGAAATCCTTTAACAAGTATAATTTGTTATGGAAATACCAATGAATTAAGATGCTTTGAGTGTAAAAAGATCAGGCATATCTAGTCGGATTTCCCTCAGCTTAAGTAGAATAAAAATTATAAAAATAATTTGAATAATATATTAGATTATAAAAAAATAATAAATAAATAAAGTAAACTTGGAGTGTCTCATTATACTCTATAAATGACTCCAGTTTTAATTTTGAAACAGAAGTATCTAATCAAAAGGTAAATATAAACTTCATAGAAAAAATTGATAAGGTAAATCTAACATATTATATATCCTCTAAATATTAATTTGAAAATTACAATTAGGAAAAAATAAATGATTATTTTTATATGTTATAATAACACTACGATTCCTATAGTAAGAAACCAAAACTCTAATGAAATCATATGATGCTTCACTTAATGAAAAATAAGTCTTAAATAAGCATATTTTTGAACTAATTCCAAACTAGATGTGTTTGATTCTAGTTGTGTTGTCTAGGAAAGGAAATAAAAATAATTAAGAGGTGAAGTTAAATATATATATTATAACAGAATGAGAGGTTATGAAATATTTATAAATAAATAAATTTTATTTCTTTGAGATCTTACATTACATGCTACACTGAGTTTAAACAAGCTACGATATATTATTAAAATATAATTATGTAGTTTGATGGTTATTTCCTAGCTGTTAGATTGGTGAATATGATTAAGAATAAATAAATTAATAGAAACTTATGGTTTACAAATGTATAAAATTAATTAATTGGTTATCAATTAATTTATTGAAAATAAAAAAAACTATTTGAGAGTAAAAGAGATGTTTTTCTGAAAAACTATTTCTATGCTCACAATCTATTTCTATATTAATAAATTAAATTAATCACTATTGGTGAATGATTTTAAATCAATTTATATCTATTATATATTTGGTAAAAAAATTAACCGTCATCAAATATTTTCTATGCATGAGATAAGAATAAATCAAGTTTTATACTTAAAAATGTATTTTTCTAAAAAGTGGGGTTTATCGTGTTTTACAAACTTATTTTAAAATTAATTTATACCAATTATAGAAATTGATTCTTAAAAAAGTGGAATATATATTTTGAATTAGGATTTTTAAATTTGGTAAATATTTCTCTTTTATTTTTAGGCATTATGAATAGTAATCATGGTCAAATTTATCACCACGGTAAAGGGTAAATCAGTTTAAACTTGGTTAAAAATAAATTTTAAAGACACTATTTTCATCATTATTATAATAATATTAAGTTAATTCAACCCTTATCACCTTAGGATCAAAACATAATTGTTTAAGGGATACTTTTCCATGAAATCAACCTATATAATATTTAAATAAAATAAAAATACAAAATGTCACTCTCTTACTTTTAAATAGCTATTATGTGTCCACATAGGGAAAAAATAAATTTATTAATGAATATAAATATATATATTAATAATAATTAAATTTTTATCATTAATGAAATTTATTTATAATTTTTATTAATTATATAATTACCTTAAATGCTTACGAAACACCAAAATAGTATTTCTTCAACTAATAGAAAATAAAATAAATAATTTTTTAGAAAATAAAAGTGATATAATTTTAATTATTTATAATTTTTCATGAATTTTATATATTATTATGACATATTTTTATTTATTTAAAGGTTTATATTCTAATTAAAACGTTGTATTTTCATATTTTAAATCAAATTAAACGAATAATGTCAAAATTAACATTAATGATATTTTATTAAAATGATATTTTATTAAAATAATATTTCTTAAATTATTTAAAAATCATAAAAATATTTAAATAGGACAATTTGGGTAATATATGGTCTAAAATTTCATCAATTTACCATTTATTATACAATTATCAACTAATAAATAAAATTTTAACTCTTTAAGAGTAAAAAAGACGTTACCATAGTTAAGTTTAAAATAAATTAACTAAAGGGTTAAAACAAAAGATAAGGTTTAAAACACTATATAAACCTATAAATGTTTTACTTTTTGATGGGATTATAACATAATTATACATTATATTTGAATCAATATCCATTTTAAATAATTTGTCAAGAGGCTAATTTTATTATATTTCAATGTTTTAAGAAACCCCAAGAGTTCCCCTCTCCTTAATTATAAAAGTTCACCCATCCTTTATCTTATTAAAACCAATTTTAGAATTATATCTAAAAAACGACCTGAAAAATTATCTTATACACTCACATATTAAAATTATATAGGTTATTTTATTTTCAATAGACTAACTCTAGGGCCCTTAAGAGGAGGTCTAAAGGAGTGGTTTCAAAGAAGAGTTAATCGCCTTAACCAATCACTTCCTTTTTTAATTATTGTTTTTAAATCCCATAGATATGATATATTTTTAATTAAATAGTAAATTAATTAAGCTATATATACTTAAATTTTATTATTAGTATTATTAAACTACCTTTATTCACCCTCTTTTTCATCAAATGGGAGGTGACTATATTGCTCGTGCGTACGTTCAACTCACTGTCTCCACGCAGTGATTCAATTAATTTTCCATAAAAGTATTTCATGGATGGTTATTATGAAGGTTTTAAATATTATATATTATATTTATTATATAATTATACTTCTATAATGATAATATAATTTTTAACTTCTTACTTTCCAAACCGTTGGAAAACGATAACATCACTCGTGCGTATGTGTGGACTACAACCTCCACAAAGTGATGTGATTAATTTTTCATATCCACTTTACATGTGTGGTAATATGGATAAATTTTATGAATATATAAAATGTATATGATATAATAATTATTCTAGATAGGTGAATTGTTATTTACCTTTCTTTCATTCCATCTGTTGAAAAGTGACAACAACGTTCATGCATACGTACGACCTACCGTCTCCGTGAATGATGTAATTCATTTTTCTATTTAAAAAATTTATAGATGAATATAAATATAAATATATATATATATAATAAATATATAGTATATTTAAATCATTATTAAAATTATAGAAATTATTGAACCATGATCAATTTATAAAGACCAAGACTTCTGAACTGAAATATACTTGAATAAGGAAGAAGTTATCACCTAGAAGAGTGACTTTATTAAATTTTTTAAAAAAGGTGATGAGATGTCATAAATAAATAATATATGGTACTATAAATGTTAATATGGTTCTAGAATACATTTATAATAAATCTATATTTATTATATAATCAGTTTCAACATGAATGAGGAAAGGAAAGACTTGAGGTAAGAGATTTATGTTTCAATCCTATTTTAATTGGGATTGTTTATGATTGAATATAAATCATGGAAATTATATGATCATTATATAATGAATCTAGTTAAATTTTATTATCATACTTTTACTTCTGAATATTATATATTTTCATTTCATTTTTTCACTTTAAGTGATGAAGAGATTGATATATTGTTTTTAAGGGAAAGCTGTTTTTATTTATCCCTTTGACCAAAAAAACATTTTCTTTCATATATATATTTTCTAAAAGATCTTTTTTAATATTATCCTATGTTTTTATATAATTTTTCCCATGATTTAATTTTTATAATTTTTTTAAAAGGAATATTCTTGTCCTTTTCAAAATGAGTTACTATTTTTTATTATTTTTTACAAAAGTGTGAATGGAATGTTTTCTTTGAACTTATACAAAATGAATGGAATTTACTATTGTCATGAATTATAAATAATTTTAAGATTCATTTAAAATTTTCCATTATTATTTAAAAATATATTGTTTTCTATAAATACCTGACCCCAGTGCCCCAAAGTCAATGGTTACTTTATTACATTGGTGTTAGATATAAGGTATTATGTCCCGAAGGACCAAATAGTTTAGTAGTCTTGGTAAACTAGATAAATAATTGAAATTAAAATTAAATTTTAAAACATAAAATTCAAAAATAATTTTATTTGAGTATTAAATTATTCCCATTAATGTATCCATCCATATTAATCACAAAACACTTCCTCATATAATATGTAAATTAAAACATAAGAAACATGTGAGCTCAGATGCTCAGTAAGGGTATGTGTCAAAAAATATGAATAAATAAGGAATAATCAATATTTAAAGGTAATTAATTAAAACACATGTCATTTAATCAATAACTTGGGCATAATATGGTAAGAATAAATGATGATCAAATAATTCTATATAAATAAACACATGATCTTGAAACTTAACCATGTGAATTATAACTAAAAGAATAATCACACGTAAAATTAGTAAATTAATTCATAATGATTGAATAAATAATTCTAGACATCGAAAAAATACCATTGAGGCCTTTTTCCAAGACAACTAAATAAATGGGTAATCCCTTAGCCAAAACCAAATCTAGTTTTTCTAATGAGACCTATCGATGCATCTAGGGGCTATCTATAACTGGAACCCACCCATAAATTACTAAATAAAATGCATTAATCATATTAACGGGGTAAAATATAATCAATTTAGACATTATTATTGAAAACTAACACATGAAGTTTTAATACTTACCCTAATTAAATAATCATAATCATAAACTATCCAGAGCAGTATGGTGAATGACAATAAATAATACATCTACAGTTAAACTGATCATGAACCATCCAAATAAAGAATAATTATGGAATAAATACAATATATCTCTAGTTTATTATATGTTTAATAAATTATTTACATCATTGATGAATATAAATACCATCAAAATTTCATTATAAACATTTTTGTAGAAAATATCCTTTATAATTTGAAAATAACCCTTTAAAATAAAAAATTCACAAAACATTTTAAAAATAATTTTCTTTAAAAATAACCATTGAATATTTTTTAAAAAAATATTTTAAACATTTAGTGGTCATAAAAATATAAAATTACTTTCATACTATACACATTAAAACAAAGATTCCTTTCACATTTTTGGAAAAAGAGAAATGAGAATTTTTTGGAAAAAACCTGAAGATACCTTTCAATTTTTAAAAAAAATTAAAATATGGTTAAAAATGTCTTTAATAAATCATTTTTATAACGTTAAAAACATTTTTTATTTTTTAGAAATCATGGTTTTGGAATAAAAAGGATTTCTTAATAAAGAGAGAAACAGAGTTGGATTTTATTAAAAATATTTTCTCAACCACTTTAAGTAACAAAGGGTGTAAAAATAGTAATATTACTTGAGAAATTTCATAAATAACAAGTGTATAAGAAAATATAATTATTTTAATATATAAATATCAAATAATTTTCCCAAGGGATACATAAACAAAAATAATTCTGAATAGTGATGAGATTATGAAATAAACCCTTACCACTTTGGTATCTTTTGAACCATATGTCCAATGAAAGAAATAACTTAAAATTATACTTGATATATAATAAATAAAAATATAATATTGATAAAAAATATCAAAAGGGTCATTTTATATACCACAAAAATTAATAATTAGTTAATATGGAGTATGTATTATGGAAGTAAAAGTGAGACGAGAAACCCTTACCACTTGTTTGACTTCCTTCATATGTGTATGAACCACCTATATGGTAAATATAGGTTTATTAAACCTAAATAAAATAAAAATAATAATATATATCATACCATATATTGTTTAATTATTGTATTTTATCAATCTTTTATTAGAAATTCTTTATTAAAATCATCGTTTTAGGTGATAATTGCTTCGTTTTTAAAGTATGTTTTTTGATCATTAAATTTGGAACATTTAATTTGATATCTTTTACATCATATATAAATTTTTTAACGGGATTGAAATATAATATATATTAAATATATATTTATTTATAGTAATCTATAAAATCTATACATAGAAAATGGATTTCACTATTTATAGAGATAGTAGGTCATGCGTACACATGAATATTGTTTCCATTTTTCTTGAAGAATGGAACAAAAATAAAATAAATATTAATTAACCTTTAAAAAATAATTATTATGTATATATATATTTTATATTAATAAAAAAATCCTTATTACCATCCATGTAAAAATAAAATTAAAAACATTTCACATCTCTATGTGGAGGCGGTAGTCCACACGTACTCATGAGCGACATTATTTTTTTCCAATGAATTAGAAGGTAAGAACTTATTTGTGATATTATATTTCAAAAATTGTGTTTAGAAAATAAATATCACATATATCAATTAAAATTTATCCTTATTACCTTCCATGTAAATCGTTAGTGAAAAATGAATCACATCGCTTCACGAGGTGATAGTCTGCCATATACACGAGCGAAATTATTATAACCCTCGAGGAATGTAACGTAAAATGGTATATTTTATATTATAACTACATAAGTATAATAATATCATAAATATCATATAAATATGTGAAATCAATCATTACATCCATCCTTAAAAGGTGGTTATGGAAAACAAATGTCATCGGTTCACGTGGCGGTTGTCTGTCATACAGATGAATGATGATTTAGTAACCCATTTGATAGAAGATGAGAAAGATTAAGGTTATTAAATAAAAATAATTAAATATTATAATATTTAATATACTGAGGTTATTATATCATCATGTTCTAATAATAATTTTATTAGGTGGAGGAATAAGTAAAATAAAACGCTTGGTTAGGGACATTACCTCTTCTTTGGATGACTTCTTTTGGTTTGCACCAAAAGACTTAAAAGTTTGGATTAATTAAAAAAATAAATACTATAGGATTAGAGTAATTAATTAAGGAAGTATTTTATATTGGTAATTTCTAAAACAATGGGCTTTGGAAGTTTAAATATGAGAGGATAGAGGGTGTCCATTTATAAGTGAGGTGAGTGGCACCCGCATAATTTTTGAAAAGAAATAGGTGTAACCACATTTTTCACATTCGAAAAGGATAAAAAATGAGAAATTATATAAACTAGAAGTTATAAGGTCTAAATATGGACATAAAATGGGTTTTTAAAAGTTTTGGGTCATTTTCGTCCCTTATGTTTTTAGTTTACCCCTAGTAAACACATTTTTATCTTAAACCTGATAAATAATTTTTACTGTTTTTAATATTCATTATGGTCAAAAATTAAGTTGACTTTTATTAGATAAGATAGATTATTCTAATTAAAAATATTGAATCCATTTTCCATATTCCATTCACATAATTGGAAAATTTAAATTTAAAATTAATCCCGCTAATGCGATGAGAAATTCTGTTTTCAAAGAGAAAATGTTCAAAGGTTTACAAAAATTTTTATATAAAAATTAAATACTAAAATGATGATGAAAAACTAAATTTAATTAATAGAAATATAATTTAACTGATTTTTTTAAAACCAATTTAAAATATAATTTAACTTTATAAATAATTTAAACGGAAAGACAATTTTCATATAAAATTTAGTATTTTTCAGTATTCATAAAAAAATCAATCTTTTCATAAAATTTTAAAAAATTCAACCAATGATAATTTTGAAATGTAAAATTAAAAAATTAATTTTATTTTGTTAATAAATTTTATAAAATTTTGTAAAATTAATTTTTAATTATGTGAGAAAAGCAAGACTATTCAATATTTTAGAAATAATACAGTTTTTCAGAAAATGTTTATTTTTTTTATTTCAAATGGGTTTTATTTTATTTATAATGAATATACAAACATTGTTTTTATTTTATACATGTGAAAAAATATAATTTTAATAATTTAGTTATTACTATTCATACCTTCCAACTTAACAGCTAGGTTATAATGGTCATGTTTAAATAATAATATTTTAATAGAGTATCATGTTTTGTTCAAACTAGATGTTGCGTGCATTAAAAGCTATCTAAGTGATTAAATTTATTTAAAAATAAATATATAATAAAGTCTTATGGTGTTAAATTATCTTCTATTCTCTTTATGAATGTCATATACACTATCAAATATGACCTTCATCTTTTAAAATCTCGAGGTGTTAAATTTTCCCTAATATTTTGGAAAATTTTAAATAAGTGATTTCTGAATTGAAAATGTATTTTCCTTAGGAGATATTCTAGGGATATTTTTAAAGTAATTTTAATCTATCACAATATCCTTTTATTCTAATTTTGTTTTATTAGGGATATAGTCCAATGATACCATTTTTATTTTCTCTCCAGATGGTTTATAATTATGATGATGATATGTGTATGAAACCCATTTATTTTCATAGGTTATACAATTTTTAATTGATGAAATATTTATGAAACCCAATTTATTTTCTTATGTTATGATGTGATGATATGATAAATGTTATTATGATCCTATGTCACACATATTAAGGGTTTTAATTATTTAATAGTTGGGCCTAAAATTATACATACTTCAAATGCATTGGGTAAAGTTTTATATCTCATGAGATAATAATGGGATGTAAGTTAATGTGATTGATCCACTATGGGATATAGGTGGTGATTCCTGATTATTTATGATATATAAAATAACTAGGGATCTCTGATGTACTATGATTTTATGGTCTTGATTTTTATCATTAACCTATGAAATGGTTCTATACTTATGATGGTGACACACTTTTATGACATGAACTTATGGTTCATGATTTACGATGATTGCTCACTCTTATGATTCATGTATTTTGATATAATGATGCTTTATGCCATGAATCTTGTTTATGATCCATGATAAATTGGGTATATACTTTTTATGTTATTTTCATGATTTCATATCCTTATGCATATCTTATTCTTTCATATGATTATCGATTGATATCTCCCATGTTTACCCTTATTAAAAATTTGATCTCACCATCCCTTATATTTACTTTCCCCAAGTTATGAATAATGTTTTATGTAGGGAATTCCTATGAATTGTATAATGTGGAAAGGTCTTGTGGAGATATTTACTATCTTTCATGAAATAAAAGTCTTGTGTATCTAGTCTCCAAATACACTAAACCTTTATGATCCTTGAGCATGTATTTGTGAAATGTATTGAATATTCATATATAATGATGTAATATTTATGTATGGAAAGATGCGGTTTCTATATAAATGATTATTCTAGTGTCTTTACTAAGGGAGAGAATTACCTAAATCAAAATCTTTAAAAAAATCGAGTTGGTAAAGGTAAAAAAGTAATAGGAAATAATGAAGAGAAACCTAATATGTATAAAAATTATTTTATGCATACTTATAAAAATAGAAACATGTCAAATATCACATGTTTCCTTTGTAAAAAAAATGTTCATTTTACAAATGATTATTTATTAAGATATACTTATATATATGGAATAAATATAGAATTTATTTATAGAAATTTATCTAATTTTAATTCTATATATTATATAAAGTATAAATAAAGTCAGGTTCCCAAATACTTTTTAATTAACTCTACTAGACCCAACAGAATTGGGATACCAAAACTCCTTATTTTAGTTTTTAGGGTAAAATCCATAGGAATAATAATTAAAAATGATCTATGGATAGTGGTTTTTATATGCATATAGATGGTTATTTTTATAACTTTCACTTAATATCTAAATTTATGGAGGATATGTGACATTATATGACAATTCCAAAGGAAAATTGTTAGCATTAGATATGTTGTAGATCCCCATTAAATACTCATCAATAAATAACTTTATATTGAATGCTTAAATAACCACATGATAAGTATTTCTAAACTTTGTGATGATGGATTTTATATTTAATTTTATAATAATACCTAATATGTTTTAAATATAAGTTTCTTAGATTTAGGTCACTAAGAAATCAAAAAGTTTACACATCGGATCTTCATTTCTTCTGTAAAGCAAATATGAACTGTTTGAATGTTAAAATTAATGAATCTTGGATTTTACATAAGATACTTAGAAATTTTAATGTTTATTTCATGAATAAATTGTCAATAAAAAATTTAATTTTAGATTTACAACAACCAAAATTGGACAAAAATAAATTATGCGATGAATTCCATATAAGAAAACAATAAAAATCATATTTTAACACAATTAAAGAAGTTGCCTCATCCAAACCACTTACAATTATTCACATGAAACTTTTTGGACAATTTGGGAAAGAAAGTACTAGTGTTAAATCATTTTTTTATGTTTTAGATACTTGTTTTTCAAGGATTAATTAGGTTAATTTCTTGATACTTATAAGTGAAGATTATGTTATTTGTATTAATAGTTTAATGATTTTTCAAAATGAAAAGGGTTCTATTTTTTTTTATTTAGAACTGATCATGATATTAAGTTTTATAATTATGAATTTGATTTATTTTTCTAAAAACATGACATTAAAAATACCTTCTGTGACCCTAGAACACCTGAACAGAATAGTGTTATTAAAACGAGATATAGTTCCCACAATAAGCTGCTAGGGCTATGTTGTGTAACTATTGAATATTCATTCAGTTTTAGGGTAATGATTTTAATACAACATGTTATGTCATCAATATAGTTCTAATAAGGCCTATCATGAAGAAAACACTCTATGATCTTTTGAATAAAAAATGGTTAAATACTTTAAGGTTTTTGAATGCAAAGTGTACATCTTGAACACCAAGGATAATATTAGTATGTTATATCCAAAGGATAATCAATGAATATTCATTGGTCATTATAAAAATTCTAAAATCCTATAAAATTTTCATTAAAAATTCTAAGATAGATGATGTATCTACTCATGTAAAATTTGATAAAAATTATCCCTTTGATCATAAAAAAACAAAAAATTACGACTTGAGTGATTCAATGGATAAATTAAGACTTGATCCTCTCTTTGAAAACAAAAAGGATAATGACTTGGTACATAATCATGAATAATCTAGTCCTGAAAGGTAAGTAAATAATGAACCTGAAAGTGTGTTGTCTAGAAACTCTAGGACCCTTAAAAACTTCCCTATAGAAATTATAATAGGAAAATGAGATGAAGGAGTTAATACTAGAATAAGTATTGGAAATCTTCTTGAGTTTTATTCCTTTTTGGAGAAACTTAAATCTAATAAAATTGAGGAAGCATTAAGTGATAAGATATGGGTAGTTTCTATGTAAGAAGAATTAAACCAATTAAAAAGGAATAAAGTATAGGAATTAGTTGATATAACCTCTGATTATCTATTCATTGGAACTAATTGGGTATTTAAAAACAAGAAGGATGATCAGGGAATGATCAAAAGGAATATAGATAGGTTAGTTGAAAAAGGTTTTAATCAATAATAAGTAATATATGATAAAGATTCATTTTATATAGTTTATTGGATAAAAGTAATCCACATTATTTTTTCTTATGAATCTCTTAAGAAATTTAAATTACAATAAATAGATATTAAATTATCCTTTCTAAATGTGTTTTAATGTAAAAATTTTAATTTGAAAAAGCACAAGGTTTTAAAAACCCACATTTTCCAGATTTTATTTTCAAATATAACAAATATTTTTATGGTATCAAACAAGAATATAGATGTTGGTATGAAATATTACTTTGATTTATTTTATCAAATAGTTTTTAGTGGGTTTGATAGACTCCAATTTTTTAAGAAAAAATTACAAAGGGAAATTTTATTATTTTAAATATATGTTGATTATTTTTTTCCACAAATTTAAAATTTTGTAATGATTTTTCAAAACTCATTAAAATTAATTTTAAATAAGTATTATGGGTGAGTTAAACTTTTTCCTTGGATTTCAGATTTACCAAAAATATTTTGGGAATGTTTCAAATAAAATTAAATACATTTATGATTTATTAAAAATATTTAGACTCAAAATTATTAAGTATTTTTCAACTATAATGAGTTATAACATTAATATTTATTTGGATGAATATGGGAAACTAGTTGACATCCGAATATATAAAGGAATAATTGTGATATTTCATTATTTAATAGCAAGTAGACTTCATATTTTGTCATTAGTATGTTTATATGAAATATTTCGAGCAAAACCAAAAGAATATCATTTCAAAACTACTAAAATAATTTTAAATTATTTAAAAGGATCCATTTCATTATCTTTAATTTTTATAAAAACCTATAGATTTGATTTAATTTCATATTCTAATACCAATTTCAGTGGTTCTAGACTAGATCAAAAAATTACATCTATATCTTTTCACTTTTTGTAAAATATCTAGGTTTTTGGTTAGGTAAAATAAAACATTCCATTAAATTATCAATATTTAAAGTTGAGCACATTGTAGTTTTTAGTGGGTGTGCTCAGGTGTTTTGGATGAAAGATTCCTTAATGGACTTCAGATGTAATTTTAATCATTTCCCAATAAAATTTGATAACACTAGTTCTATCAATAACTCTAAAAATATGATGAACCATTCAAGGACCAAAAATATATATTTAAGTCATCATTTATTAAGATATAATACCCAAAAGTGATACATTTATCTTGAATTAATTTCTACTAAAAATCAATAAGATGATATTTTCACTATTCCATTTTCTACTGATTAGTTTGATTTTATTAATAGTTAATTTATTTTATTTTATTTTAAATTATTTAATTTTGTTTAATAATTATAATTATAATTTAATTCATTTACTTATTTAACCTTTATTATTTTATAAGCTATTTTTTCATCAATAATTTTATTTTTAAATTAATACTATTTCTATGATATAATAATGTGACACACGACCCTACCTTATTTTATATTTTTATTTATTTATTTTTAGAAAAGTTGGTTCCTCAGTCAATGACCAAGGAACAATTTATTTAATATTGAAAAATTAAAGTTAAAATATTCTGAAGGATGGAGTCTTATTATAATATTTTTCATAAAATAGGAGAAAATCACTAGGAAAATCATCCTACCAAGTAATGTTCTGGTTGATCCCATTAATTTCAAGACCATCAGCAACCATGTTCACTTCACGAAAGGAATGAGTTCAAATGTAGTTGATTTTGGTGAGAAAATCAAGGAATTTCATCTAATGGGAAGTGAGTGGCCGAGAAAGATGCACCACCCCTTCCAAATAGCTTGGACTATAGTGGTTCAATCACTTTGAATCCAACGATTGTTCCAAACCCTTATTTCCCTAACCAAAACTTTAGAACATAAATCCAATTAATTCTCACTTAGAAATATAAAGTCAAGAATATACAATGAAAAAAGTTCTGAAAATTTTTAAGAGGAAAAATGTTTTTTGCAAAGTTATGAGTGGAAAATTCATTGATTCTTCTTAGATAGACTAAATAATCTTGTTTGCAGAGAAGTTATTAAAATTCCAAGGATGGAATATTATATTTGATGAAAGAAGAACATAGTTTTACTTTGAGAATGGGGTTATATAGTTTTATGAGAAAATTTAGTGTTTTATGATAATTTTGAGTTTAGCTTCATGGATGAAAATGATTTAGACATATCAAAAGTCAATGAGATGAGCTTATCGATATCATTAGTGGAGTTTACTAAAGTTGTTCATTTCCCACATGAAGGAAACCTAAATTTAAACTAATATTTGGTTAGTATCAATGGAGTACAACTTACTGATATTATGAAATCTCTAGTTTGATATTATATTTTAGACAAAAATATGGTCAAGGATTCTGAGGATAAATAAAATATTTTTTTTAAATTTATCCAAATTAGGTTCACTTAATGAAATGATGAATTTGAGAAAGTGATGAAACTAAATATTCATCTTCTTTATATGCTTTTGGTTGAAAAGAACGTAAACCTTCTATGGTACATATTTATATATATATACCAATATTTCTATAAGTCTTGGATATTTTATCCTTTTATATGAATTATTACTTTGGTGTGAGATAAAGTTGAATTAGAGCTAATTTCGATTATGAAAACAAAGTTCCATGAACTGAATACTCCAAGAGGTGGAATACTGAAGAATATTGGATATATTTGGTTCCATTATCTATGTAAATTACTACCTATTGAGGTTTAAGAGATAGAGGAAATCCTCTCTCGTGTTGAGTGAGAGAATCTAATTGAAGCTAAGGCTTCTACTATTGTTGGAGATGAAATTGAGGACTCAATATATGGTGAGCCTCTGGGTGTGATAAGAATAAGAAGAAGAGTTTTTTATAAAGAAAAACTTTTCAATAATTTTTCTATTGTTATAATTGAGGAGTAACCAATAATAAGTATAAGATATTCTGAGGAAGATGAAGTTGGTGAAAGAGATAAATTTGTTGATGCTTAGGATGAGATTTTAGAGCCTAATGTTTAGGATTTTTCACCTTAGGAAAATGTTATTGATGTTTTTGCTGATAATGATGAGCTACTGAGGGCCCAAGCTAGAGGTTATCTTGGTTCTTATCTCAAATGGTTTGTGTATATGGAATTTGGTGAAAATATGACCATTTCATTTAAGTCAATTTTTTATTCCATTTTTTCAACTATATTTGGAAGAAGATGGACATATTGTACCAGAATATCTTGAGAAATCTCCAATTAATCAATGATATCATGTTATTAAAGTTGTAAAAGGCATAAGTATTTAAATACTTACGAATATTGGTTTATAATAAGAATCCACTAAGGATATTTCATTGTTTATGAAGGATTTTAAAAAATTGGACCTCTAGAGGAACCTGCTCCTCTTGTTCTATATCAGAGGGATATAGATCCTATACTAGAAAAAATTGATATTTCTAAAGATAATAAATAAAAAGAAAAAATTTATAATAAAGTTATTAATGAATTTAATTCTATAAAGTCTTAAATTTATGGTCTAAAGAGTCTATTGGATGATTTGAAAGATAATTCTATTTCAAAGTTATATTTTAATGAGCTAAAAATATGTTAAAATCCTAATTAGAGATAATGAAGAATCTTTCAATTTACCAATAAGATATATCTACTTCAGTTATATAAGAAACCAAGTCTTTCAGAATACATATTAAATACTTAAATAATATTATGATCTCTCATATTGAGTTCATGAAGGTGATTATATATGCTACAACCTCATATTCACTTGAAAAAGAATCTAATACTACTTTTAGACATATAAGAAATTTATCCTCATATTTGGTGATGTTAAATTGTAAATTTCACAAGTTGATTTGTGACATGGATTCATTTGAAACCATTCAAGAAATGAAAAAAATATATCACCTATAAACTCTATCTTGTTAAGATTTATTCTCATAAAGGTATAGAGGGTATCTATAGGATATTATATGATCTAGTAAACTTTTTTAAAGAAGTATTTTCCTCCTTAATAGAAGATTCAATTAAAACCAATGATCTAAATGGGATGGTTATTACCTTAATAGGCCAATGGGTATCTACTCTGAACACTGACCTATCCGAAATTAAATCCTCCTTGCAAAAAATATGTAAGGGAGTTAAAAAGATTTATTTTTATGATTTTGAGTCTATAAAATATGATAGTGTAGTTACACTAGGTGAGAAGTTTCATAGGTCTATAGAAATTGAGTTTATTTATTCTATGGGAAATAAATTTGGCTCTCAACCAGTCATTCTAGGTAGTGGAGTTCAGGTGCTTTAGAATTTAGTTGAGTTACTCGTGTTCACCTATAAAGTAATTGACATTTTGAATAATAAATTTAATAGAATCCACAAAGTATACAAGGATAATATCTTCAATTTAAAATAATACTTTGGGTATGCGATTAATAAATGATAATTTTCCATATTATATTTCTATCAGTATGCTATTTTCAAAAGTCTATAAATTTATGGAAAATCCTTGTATGAGCTTAGAGAAAGGATACCCCTAGGAGATAATCCTCTTATTTGTTTTGCAGATATTAGTGATAAGATTACTAATATATTTATTTTAGTAATTTATATTTAAAGGTAAAATGATGTAGTGAATTAAATAGTTCAAAATTAAGCATCTTCCTATGATCTATGAATTCCTTTCACCAGATCTAGATTCTCTTTTTCTGCTAATGATAAATTTGATTATTAAAGGGAAAAAATTACCCAAGATAATATTATGTATTTTCTTAGGAAACCTTCGAGATATTCTTCTTGTCTTGGTTCAAGTGGGTCTCAGATTTCGTTTCTATCCTTAACCTTGGAAACTTTTTTCCAATCCTTACCCTTCAAAAACCTCACCCCAAGCCATATTATTGATACCTATTCTCTTTGGTTTATGGTTTTTCTGTTTTATAGTGTGAAAATGTAATTACATTATTTGAATTAATAAAATATATTGAATTTTGGTTCCTTTATATATATATTTTTCTTATTATTGGATTCTCAATATTGACTTATCCTCACATATGTTTTATTTCTATTTTTACTATATTTCTATAAGTCAATCACAAATTCTATTCATTTTAGTAATTTATATTCTCCTAGTTCCTAATTCTCTATGCTATATTGAATGTGTTTTATCACACTCCCTTTTTCTTCTTTTTCATATAAAAAGGGGGATATGATCCAAGTAAACCCAAAATATTAACATTGAAAGTTAAATTTTATTTTATAGGAGAGAATATTATAAGATTATATCTTTTTTTATTATTTTGAAAATCTATAACTTTTTTGTTTAAATTATTATATGGTTTTTATCATAAAAATGGGGAGATTGTTAGACCTACTAATGTTTTTCCAACATATCTCAATATTTTATATGTTTTGAAATTCACAAAATTCCCATTTATTTTAAAAATATATGTATCTTATGTGTTTTCAGGTAATTAAGTTATTTTTATAATTAATATTTCATTTTTGAGTATTTTCATTAAGTTTAAGGTTTTTATTATTCAAGAAAATTTCTCATGGAAAATATCATATGATCTATTAAATTATCGCACAAGATGATAAATTATCATATGAATTTTCCAATTTTGATACACTACTAGAAAATCAATTTTCCATAAAAGGAAATCATCTTAGTGATAGACATAACTCTTCACATTGGATTTCATATTTTTGAAAAAGTAAAATCTCCTAAAAAGGTCTTATATAATATAATTATCATATGAGGTAGAATAAAGTCATATTGATAGTGTTTTTTGGCCATCCCATTTATTTAATTAATATTAAATTTTCACAAGAAGTTCTTATTTATCCTATAAGCTCAGAAAGATAAGGTAATGATACTTAATAATATAAAATATCATATAATGTTTATAGTTACTATACAGAGATCAAAGATATCATATAATAACTAAAATTATCTTATGAAACAATGTTTCTAGTTCATTTATCCTATGAGATTATGATTATCTTATAAAGAGATGAAATTTCATATACAACAGACTATCTTACAAATTTGAATATTTTTTTCAATGTACAAATATTCTATGGAGTTAAAATTTAAGTATTTCATTAATTATAAAGTTTTATAATGTTTTGAAAATATAAATGACCTATGAGGAAGGTAATTTCTTTCAAAGCTATAATTATTCAAAGTGAGTATTTTTATGATTATTTATTTTCTCTTTTAAATAATTTATTACCATTACCAGAATTCAAAAAAAGTACACACTTAATTTTATTTTTTTCATAAATTTTGATCACTATTTGGGTAATGAAAAATTAAATAATACATTTATTTCCAATTCCAATTAAGTTCATGGTTATAGTAAATGAATATATCTTATTCTTCTATTTTCATAAATGAAGGTCACATGCAAGAGTATAGCCAATATTTTTAGATTATTCTATTATCTCTTGACCATTAGAGTATATATAAAAATTATAATTGAAAATAAAAAAGGTAGAACATGATTAATAGATTAATACATATTGAACATGAATAATACTCTGCTTTCTGGTACATACAATCTATTCATTAATTTCTATAATGAAGAAGAACTTGCTGCTACTGTGTTTCAAATAACATGTCAACTATAGTTGAGATATCTTCTAGATCTCTTCATTGAAACCTCATTTATTTTATAAAATAACATATGATATTTTATCAAGTTACTTCCGATATCTATGATTTCAATCCAAATCTCTTTCCAACAATGTTTAATTTTCTATTGAGTGAACACCCATTATTCTAAGTGTGTAAAGGCCGTGGATAAGCATTGTAAAAATGGAGACCCTGGTAAAATATCTTGGGATTTTTTTAATAATTTTCAGTTTCTTTCACTCAACTTTCAAGTTCCCCCCAAAAATGACCTATATAGTGGAAAACTCCAAGATCAAAGAGAGATAATTGTTGGATTGGATTAATGGATTTTGCGTCCAAAACCACTATATGTTCTCTATTTTATTATATTTGGATTATTTATTTTTATTTAAACTTATTATTTGGTAAAATAACAATGAATAGTTTTAGGGATAGTTTTAATAGGGGATAAAATTTTAATAACTCAACTCACCCCTCCTCTTGAGACATTTCATAACTCCAACTAGGAAAACATTAGGGATGTGTTATAGTTTGTGATGGAATTTAGATTTGTGATTCACAAAGAAAGTTTTGATGGAAAGAAAATGTTACCAAGGATATTGGATTATTGTTCTTGGTTTCTACTTTCATAGTTTTATGATCTCACTGAGGGTAACAGAATTTAGTTTTGGATTTATGATTTATGGATTTTAGATACTATCTATTAGAAAGAGGTCTATGTATATGAATCATTCTTCAAATATAGTATTCACATGACATTTGTGTGCTTGTATGTGATTAATATCAGTAATGATATAGGGATCATTTTTCTAAAGTTCCAACAATAACTTATATGGTGATTTACTTTATAAATTTTTGGTGGAATTCTACTTAGCTAGACCATGTTATATTTTGTCTAATGTCAGGTCATATGGATATTATAGAAAGATTATTCTTGATGATGAATGTGTATCCCCTTTGTACAAGGGATTCATAATGAACCTCAGTGGGTAGATATATGATTTTGTTTCCTTGGTTCTGGTTCTAAGAGAAAATGGGTTTGATTATTTATGGTGTTATCAGCAACATATATAGTGTTTTCCCATATAACTTCTTGGTGGAATTATAATTAACCAAAACATATTATCATGGTATACTTTACATCGATTATTAGGGTTTCATTCTATTATATATATATATATATATTTGTGTGTGTGTTTGTGTGTAAAAATATGATATCGTGGTCCTTAATGGGGTAGTCTTTCATGCAGATGCCTTGTGGGGATCAATGCCTTAGTGGGAAGGTGACTTGGCCTATGATGTTGGGTTTGTATATGTTATAACCATTGAGTGGGTGTTTTATCACAAGGTTTTTTTATGATATCTGAGATGAGAATAATGTATAGATTATTTTAGTTACAAGATCGATTCAAAAGAGGTACTACCAGGTTTGTGGTGTAGGCATGGAGATGCTTTGAGTGTTCATGATGAAAATTAATTGACATGATTTTGGAGTCGAGGTATGGTTACCATGGGAAAGATTAGTTTGATGCCTAAACCTAAGGATTTAGGGTGTAGTTTTCAATAAGGTATGGATCATGATCCTATATTGTTGTTTCTAGAATGGATAGAGAGTTAGTAGGCACTTCTGTTTTGGAAATATTCCTAGGTGAGGGGTGATCATGTGGTAGACCATATCATGGGTAAAATGCCTCAACTTTGAAGTGGAGCATTTATGGTGTTCCAAGATAGATGATATGGAAATTTTTAGGAGGATGGATAGTGATTCAGGTGTGTGATCCTTGTTTTGTGGTGCATTATTCATAAGAATATAAGTTGAGTTATGTGATTGGGTTGTAGGAGAGTGTACACCCATTGATTTTTGATGAGATTGGGGAAGGGATCACTGGTTATGAATGGTGCCATTATTTATAGAATAATGAGTGGGTTGATAAACAATTATTAAAGGATACTCATATGATCATGTTTATTTGATATTTATGAGAATGGGAAATGTTCTGCTATGGTGAGAGGTGACATTAGAGTTGGATTAGGGTACTATGGTATGGTTTATTAGATTGTGTGACTTGACATAGATTGTTAGAAAGGAATGTTATTGGATCTTATTTAGATTTTACTAAAGGAGAATTACATAGGAATATATATGGTTGGTAGAACTCCATTGGATGTTTTAGGGTGTGACCCTCTTCACAGATGGAATTTAGAAGGGTACCAAGGATGGAATTATCAAAAAGTAGATAACATGTAGTGATTTATGTTTGGTTTTGGTGCTCAATTATGATAAAGGCAATTATATCCAGTCATTACATATGTTGATAGATAATGAATAATCCATAGAGGTATAAAACTCATGTGGTTTTGTTTGTGGGTGTGACAAGATGAGTCATTGGATGGTCAATATGGAACTAGGATGTTAGAGTGTTGATGGATCTAGTTTTATCTGGTTCCTTAGTGAACAAAAAAATTTAAGGTTCAGAGATGGTGTTGGATGGATTCTATTTGTCAGCACCAGTCTTGGGATGGTTTTGATGTGATTCAAGGATGTGTTATATTGGTTGTGTCCTAGTTCTTGGGGTGAGTGAATAAAGGCTAGTTTGGTTGGTTGAGTATCCAACCATATAATTACACCAAGATTTTTGTTCAAACATTAGTGTGGGTGATTGGATGATCAGATGATGTATTCAAAAGTTATGGAATCATAATTTAGTCATGTAATATATTATTAGTAGGTGTGACCAAGATTTTTTGAGAATAGTCAGTCAGAACAGGAACGAATAGTTTTTTCATGTGTAATTGGATGTGGTGATATGGGAGCTACATAGAACTGGTCGATGGACCACTGTGATTGTGTTGTAGTAAACTATTCTGAGGGTGGGGATAATCATGGCTTAGAATTTATCGTTATGGGTAGATACTTATGGGGGGGGGGGTGCACCATAAGACTAAAGATAAATTGACTGATGAAACCTTAGTGTATCAGGGTAGATGGGTGTTGTTGACTGCTATCTTAGTATTGGAAATGAAGATGATAAGGTGACTATTTTTTATGAATAATTCACTCTTATGTTTGAGGTCATGTATAAAAATATTATTTGACATTTGAGGAGAGAATGAGATGTTATGTTCTTGAATTGATGTTTGAGACATGTAAATATTTGTGGTTAAGGGTCATCATGAATTCTCATGGATTAGAAGTGATATAGTAGAGAGCTTATAAAGACTTTTACCTTTTTTGGGTTAGGAATTTCTATGGAATTTTGAATTTTGATTATGGGGAGTGGTTAATTCTATGAACCAATATTTGGATCTCGAATCTAAATGTCTGTACTTCTTTAGGATATGAATTTGGAAATGGGATGAGCCTCGAAAGTTGTAATAGGTGATTAGGTGAGTGGTGGAGTACGACTAAAGGCCTTTCTAAAATTTTTCATCTATGACCATTCATGTAATGCCCTGACCTAGGATCCACTTAACTTTTTCCTGAGCCAATGGGTCACATGGCCTCAAGCACACCTCCCAGCATGCCAGATCATGTCAACTAACAACGAGGATGTATGGGTGGTATAATAGGGAGACTATACCCTCATATCAGAGTAGGACAACAGATACAACGGATAATAATAAACAAAGGTATCATAATATAAATAGAAAGAATTAGTAAACTATAGAAGCATAACAAAAAACTGAATAAGTAAGCATCATAAGATATAAACTGATCAACATAATACAATAACCAAATCCCTGAAAGGGTGTTTCAATAAATGATGCATGACATGATAATAATACAAAAAGGAACAGGCATATACATGCATGCTATACAGTAGTACAAAAAGAATAAAAAGGAAAAAAGAATCTTCATAAGCCTCTCAAGCCTAAGCCTGATCCTATGCTCCTAAGATCCAACTAGGTAAGAAAGTCAACAACCTATAGTAGATACCATTCCACTCATCAATACATGAAGAAAGATAGTCTTCTCAGGTACCAATGGTATCCCAATTAGGGTTTGAGAAAAAATCTTAGTAGACCACCCCCAACTATGTATATATTTAATCCGAGTAGTGATCGTAACTGAACAACATGCAAGTATAAACATGATAGTAATGAAAGACAGAAATAAACAACCAGCCCACTCAGGTTCCTATAGGACACCTAGTGAGTCTTCTTACTTCGGCCCATGGCCGGGAGGAACTTATGATAATCTCACTATATATATATAACCGGTAATCAGACACACACACACACACACACACACACAGACACAGACACACACACACACACACACACACACACACATATATATATATTATTTCTATATTGAATCTTCCCATATGGACCAACTGCGTGAGGATGCCTAATGGCCATATACCTAGAATACTAATTCTAGACTGGACTAGGGCGTAAATTAAGTATCCATAACCAGTCTAATGAGACTAAAAACTCTTGAAATAGGGTATATACTATACATCCTAAGATGTGTGAGATACATCATGCAAAAACACTTAGGATGATGAGTGATCCACCTTGGAAACACTTTAATCATGGAACATGGTGCCTCATCTGGTCGACCATATCATATCACTAGTGTGAGATTCCATGAAATTGACACCCAATGCAAGGGAGTGTGATTTCCCTCCTATCTCAACACCCCTTACCATCATAAAAAACCTCTATAAAGGTGTATTTTAATTATAACTTGCATGGGGAATTACCTCCCATCAATTTCTTCCATATATCCCACATATATAAAAGAGGAATAATCATTCATAATATAATACATAAGGCATATCCACTTATGAATTTCAATTAAACATTTTCAATGGCTTGGTAATATGAATATAATTCAGTACATTAGGAAAAGGCCTCTCATGCATGTCCTTTTAGTAAAATTAAATTCTATTCAAGGAAATGAAATTTAACCTAAGCATTTAATAAGACATGATCAAAAGGAATGTTTTCATCATACTCATTATGGAATCCTAATTAAACCATTTCATTTAATAAAGACAATTAATTTAATGAAGTTCAACCATCAAGAGTAGTCCAGTTTATACAAACCAATCCATTAAATTTACTAAGGCATGGTAATTAATTTCATAGGGATCAAGGGTCATTTAATAGATGACATGAGCAACAAGGCAATTTCTAACTTTGGAAATTACAACTATAACAGGGTCAAAAACCTAAGAGGTTCTTTGGGTTTCATTAATAATCATGTCTAGAAGTAAATTACATTTAAAATCAATGTCAAAAGGCACAACGGAGTTCTAGGCATTTTGAACCAACTGGAAAAAATGGCCAATTCTACTTGGCACACCCATGGGGAGAACATATAATGTATTTCTAGCTTCTAAAACACCAAATGTGAATTATTAAACATATATCTAGGTTAAAGGATCAATTAGACATAATTAAAAAAAAATAATTTATATCTTTGATAAAGGTTGACATATGGAACATAGACATAATCACCAAACAACCAAAACTTGATGGGAAAACAACGCGACCACCTACCTTAAGGTCGTAGATGATTCCTCGCTTAGTATCATCCTATGATTCTGAGTAGGTTGGAATAGATCCGAGAAATAGTCCAAATCCCTAAAAATAGGGTGAATGATCCCACAACTAAATATAAAAATAGATGGAAGGAATAACTTTGATAGGATTTGAGAGACTAGGGGATCTTACCAAGATGGATCAAATGCTTTTTATGGATCATGTAGAGGCCAAAATCTTACCATACATGGAAATTACATTACTTTTTCGGAATACATAATACATAACAAAAACAGACAGTCAAGGATTGTAATAGTTTTGTGTCTTTGGAAACTCAGAATATAATCTTGTAATCTTGGTGAAAGATCTTCAACATCTCCCATAAAGATTTTCATTTTTTTTCTTACCTAAAACCTTTCTTTATATCCTAGGGAAAATAAAACATATAAAGGGTGAGCTCAAATCCTCAGTAAGGGTAAGCAAGGAGAAAATAAAACAAACCATATACATTTGAACTTCAAAACAAGGGCATACTATTTAAACATCAAAATCTTGAACAATGACATAAAACATGGCAGTACGTAAGGAATAGATCATAATGGATCATCAATCATGATAAAATAGCATGGGAATAAAGCATGTAATTGTGGAAACCATTAAGCACATGTTATGATTTCCATAGTATCCAAGACATTGTTTCCAAGACCATCTTAGTGGACAAAGTCCCTTACTTAACCGGGTTTACTTGCCGTTCCAACCCTGTATTATTGAACCAGATTTACTTTCCATTCCAACCATGTCTATATCATGAGATATATATCTTTACCAAATGCATTGGAGGGAGATATAAGTCCCACCCATCTCATAATGAAATCATTCTTACTTGTGCCACAACATAAACATAAATCATTCATCATAACAAAATGAATAAAAATGGGTTTCATAAACATCATCCCATCATAACATAATCCATAAAAAACAAATGGATATCGTTTCATCATAAGAAAAGTGAAACCTTGTAAATCATAGAGACATTATACTTGAAACATACACATATTAAATAATGTCATCTTGGATGGAAAATGGTTTTGATAAAACTCTTGAAATGAATTCTCGAGGAAAATATCCTTTCTTCTTCAAAATCATTTTCTTTTCACAAAATGCCATGCAATTTTTAAAGAAATGGTTTTTTTAAAATAGTCATGAAATATTGTAGAGTAAGATTCATAAAAATAAGGCGTTATGAAATCATAAAAATCCGTTCATGCCATATAAGTTAAAAAAACATTCTTCTCATACTCTTGCCGGAAATGTCAAAAAGTATCTCGTACTGAAAATGACAAAAGATTCCTTTCAAATATTTTACTAAAAATTCAACAATAGGTAAAATTGGATTTAAAAAATTGTAGGAGGATATAAATAGTATTACATATTGAGGAAACATGGATGTGGATGAAAAATATGCTCCAATAATTCTTAAAGTATAAACAATCTCGGATAAAAATTGAGATTGCGAGATTCTCCCTTACCTTAGGTCTGATATGCTTTGTACGTATCCCAACCTCCTTTATAATTATTTAAATAATTTCATTGACTTATTACATAATAATATTTTTTATGACATCATATATGATCATATTCTTATCTTTTTATTAGTAATATTTCATTGCTACTTGTTATTCGGGTGTTCATTGCTTTATGTTCTTATGCATGTTTTGTCGAATAAATTCTTATTCATCTTTTTAGGTTATAGATACCTCATTTACAGAATGGTATTAATGTAATATATATCATATTTATTTATTCAATTCATTTATATAATCATTATTCAATGAAGATCATGTAGAACGAGTCGCATCACATCGTGGAGACGGTAGGCCGTACGTACGCACAAGTGATGATATCGTTCCCATGATCGTGGAATTGTATTGAAGTGTATGTATACTATTTCAGAATCAATATAAATTTACAATAATCATATATAATTATTCTTTACACCATTATACTCATATAAGTAAGGTGGTGGTGGATAACAGATTACACCACGGCGTGGAGACGGTATTCCGTACATACACACGCGTGGTGATTTCATTTTCCGTAGGATGGATTTAAGGTGAAATAGGGTGTTTCATATTTATAATAACATATCAGTATATGAGTGATACTGATTTTATTACTTCATAATGAAACAACTAAAGAAGAGGAAGTATAAGAAGAAATAAATTTGAATGATTCGGTAACAGATATTAACTCTTCTTCGACACGCCTCTTTGAAACCTGCTCTTAGGGCACTAAATTTGGTCTTTGAAGAAGAAAATGACCTCTAGTATGTTGCTAAGGAAGTTGATAAGGTAAATGGGCAGGGGTTGACCGAGCTTGAAGGCTCAAAATTTTGTGAGGAGGAGAGGGAGGAGGTGCCCTTTTATAGGGGACGATAGGGGCACCTTTGGAATTATAAGAAATATTAATTTATAATAAATTCCAACCCCACTTAAAAACCTCCAAAATAACTCAAATAATAATATTATATGATATAGGGTTTAAATCTCATCAACCAATAAAATTTATACAAGTTGGGAATTTATTTTAAACATTATCAACTTGATTTATCCTTATATAATCTATTTAATTTTATTTGTGGTAATAATATTCTAAATTTTAAATCATTATAAATAATTACTTATATGTTGTGAATTGTCCATAATTATATGTTTTATTACATTTTAGACCATATAAATTTTAATTTATAATTTTTAAATACTTTTGTGATTTTTAAACAATTTTATAATATGTAATTGTTATAAAATAACAATAGTGTCAATTTTGACACTATTCATTTATTTGAATTTAAATAAAATATATAGAGAAGATATGTTCGAACTAAAATATTTAATAGATTCATAACATGTAATTTGTATCTATAAAATTATTGGATCACATTAAATAGTTCTTTTATTATTTATTTTAATACTTTTAAAATCATTTATTTGATATTTCAATCAATAAAGTAATTTCAACATCACTATTGTGTTATAATTAATGATAATTATTTAATCCCTAAAAATTATAAATAAATTTATATGAGGTAGATAATTTTATTATATTTCTAGGGACTATTTATATCCTAAGTTGTATGATTTTTATCACTAAATTAAAATTATTACACTTATAAGATTTAAGATAGTGACATGTTTTCACTTTCTTTGGTTTTAATAATAATTATAATATTTCATGGTCAAAATTCCATGAAATGAATCTCTTCAGACACTTAGGTAATATGGGTGGACTTTTATTCATCCAATAGGATTTTGGAAAGTGTTAGGGTACTTTTATAATCTTATTTTTACCCTTAATTACTAGATTTACCTTTAACTGTAGTAAATAAAAATTACCGTAGTTACTATTCATAATATCAAAAAAAATAAAAGTAACCTATTAACATAATTTTTACCCACTAAATTCAAATATGGAATCCATTTTTCAATATTTAAAACACATAAGTTGCAGTAATTAATTTAAAATTAATACCGCTGTTAAGAAAACAAGTTTTAAAAGTTAAAACATTGCCAAAGATTGAAATGATTTTACCTAAGAATTCAATGTAAAATCAATGATAATGACATAAATTATATTAAATGGTAAAAATATATTCTATTTATGCATAAAAACTAATTTATATTTTAATTTAACCATATAAATTATTACGATGAAAAAAGTTGTTTTTAATTAAAATATAGTGTGTTTTTACTATTCATTAAAATATGAAAGTTATCAGGAATAATATGAAAATTTTATCCAAAGTAAATTTTTATGTCTTTATTCCAAAGAAGAATTTTATTTTGTCAAATTTAATTTATAAACATGTCAAAAACTAGATTTAAAGTGGGTGCGCCATCTAAAGGCGGCAAAACTACATTTTTTGAAAAATACTTATTTTACCTGAAAAATTTATCTGGTTCTCATACCATGTTCTAGAAAATGTGTAAGATGAATAATAATGTTATAAAATTCAAAATGTAGTTAATAATATTCATAACAGTTAGTCCATAATAATATTATAACTATATATCGTTGTTTAGTGAAACCCAATATTGCGTACAACACATGCTATCGAGGAAGGTCGCGATGGCATGTAATGCAAGCCAAGTTAGGGTTGCATGTAGTGAAAGACTCCTTTGTTGCTGCGTATAAAAAAAATCCAACCATATTTCATTTATACATTGAATATATATGTATATATACACTCAATGTTGCGTTGAATAATTACTATCAAACAAACTTGAAATTGTGTCTAACACGATCCAAGATTAGTGTTGCGTATACTGCAAGCTAATACAGTGTTGCGTATAGCGCAAGATAATATTAGTGTAGCTCACAACAGAATATGTGAAAGAAATTAAAAAGAATATATCTTATAAAATCTCGGGGTGTTACATTCTACCCCCCTTAAAATGAATTTCTCCCTAAAAATTCGTCGGGGGTCATAAATGGTTTATTACATGAGAGTTTCTTTCATAGAAACCCACATCGTAAGAAGGAATACCAAAACTTATCTGTAAAAACTAAAGTATGAAATGTAATGGTTACCCAAATTAACTAATCATTGGGTTTCCACATATGATAACATAGGTGAAAAAATGGATATGGAATAGAAATCTAACCATCAAGTTCTGATGGAAAGTGGTAGATGACATGGCTATGATAAAGCCAACAGTCACAAATCCATAAATTTTTGATGATCTAAGGTACCATCTGATTCATCAGATATGAGACACTAGGACAACATTTTTGGTTTCCAAGATAATTTCCCTAATGTTGAAGAATTTTTGGATTAAAAGAAATACTTACTTGATTTTGGTACAATCTTACTGTTGTTCGTGCCTTGAACAATTTCCACTTCATCTCTTAAAGAAATGAAGTTGAATTTGTCTTCCGTGAAGTGTCAACGGGTCATGCGATAGAATGATAGGCCATTCCATTTGTCTCAAACAAAAGGTTAGAAAAAGTTATTAAATATACATAAGTCCATCTATAGTGATATTAATTGTATATGGTTTTTAAAATGGACTTGTACTTCATATATCATACCACTTAATAAATTAAAACTAATTTATACTAACCAGGGACTTCCTGTAGGCCAGTGGTAGGTGATAAATCCCTATCACACTTCAGTTGTGGGTTCGATTCCCACAGCCTCATCCTACGCGATGGGTTGTCGCCCGTTCTGCATGTTGTCCCTTTTCTTAAAATACACTATTATAACATTCCATCAATAATATCGAAATGAGTTATAGCCTTAAACAATACCATATTATGTATAACTTAATTCATTAAAATCTTTAGGCTTATTCAAAATACATTTGTCCAATCTCATAGAATAAAGAAAATGATTACTTGAAATGTCACATATCAAGCACGTGAATACCATCATTTATCCTCCATATATCGTAAGATGTATCTTGTTGATCACATTCCAAACATGTGAATACCTTAATCATGTATTCTCTTGAAACATAAATTATCATAGAACATAGTGAAATCATGAATGCTATCATAAGGTAACTCTTTCCACATACTAAAATCCCAAAAATTCTATATACTCAAACCATGATATCACTTTGTCCTTATATCAGTCATGATCTCATTATTAATATCAAACATTTCATTATTTCCTTATCCCTTCTTTATGGGCATATTAGGTGCTTTCCAAAAATATCTGAATAAAATTTCATGGTTACTAGTACCATTCAACATATACTTTCAAAAACATAAGGAAAAACAATAGTGTAACAATCCTTATATGTCTCTTTATTCCATAGTACCATGAGATTACTTATACAACATTACTCTTAATAAACATGCAATCATTCCACTACCTTATTAAACCATTGACCGATCATGAACAATTATTTCATCTCACATATCATTTGTAGTCTCTTCATCATCATCAACATAAATACTACCTATACGACCATGCAGATTCCCTTCATGAGACTTTCCCTTAGGGCATTGGTTTTCATAATTCCCATACATTCCACATTTAAAACATTTAACCACTGTTTATATCTTAGAAATACCATTATCCTTGTCCATGTCCTTAACTGAACCTTTTCCTTTACAATTACTGGATTTGTGTTCTTCTTTTCCACATCCAAAGAATCTTCTAGTTCCTTTGAAACATTCTCCCCGATTCCTCTTCCCACATGATTTACATGAGGGAAATTGAACTTTTTTTCCTCTATGATCATCATGAAACTCCATCTTTCTCTTATTAGCTGTGTCGGGAAACTTTCCAAAGTTGAGATTATTGATCATATTATGAGATTTCTGATTAGGAATAATAACGATATGTGGACCTCCAAATCCAATTTCATTTGGTTTCTCATGAAGAATATCATACCATTGTCCATCATATCCTCCATTATCGTGAATCTTCCTGTTTCCATCCATTTTATAAAACCCAAAAAAAAATAGTGTGGGAGGAAAAAACATAATTAAGGGGGAGTACCTTCAATATCTAAAATCTTATGTTTAATTATAATATTGTTATCGTAATTATAGGATAATAACCTCTACTTATAATTAACCTTGGAGACATCCCAAGATATACCTTAGAAATATCTCTAGGGTTTTTTCTAATGTTTTCGCATCCTAGTTTCCAATGGTTGACTAAACCTTTCCTCTGATACCAACTGTAGAGGCCCAAAGCATGACATACATGGACATTGCATTAGTTTTTCGGAATAATTAATACAAAACAAAAATAGACACTCAAGGATCGTAATAGTTTAGTGTCTTTGGAAACTCAGAATATAATCTTCTGATCTTGGTGAAAGATCTTCAACATCTCCCATAAAGATCTTCCTTTTTTTTCTTACATAAAACCTTTCTTTATATCCTAGGGAAAAGAAAACATATAAAGGGTGAGCTCAAATTCTTAGTAAGGGTAATCATGGAGAAAATAAAACAAACCATATGCATTTGAACTTCAAAACATGAACATAATATTTAAACATCAAAATATTGAACAATGACATAAAAACATGGCAGTACATAAGGAATAGATCATAATGGATCATCAATCATGATAAAATATCATGGGAATAAAGCATGTAATTTTTTAAACCATTAATCACATGTTATGATTTCCATAGTATCCAAGACATTGCTGCCAAGACCATCTTAGTAGACAAAGTCCCTTACTGAACCGGGTTTACTTGCCGTTCCAGCCCTGTATTACTGAACCCGATTTACTTGACATTCTAGCCATGTCTTTCTCATGAGATTTAAATCTCTACCCAATGCATTTGAGGTAGATATAGGTCCTACCCATCTCATAATGAAATCATTCTTACTTGTTCCACAACATAAACATAAACCATTCATCATAACCCAATGAATAAAAATGGGTTTCATAAACATCATCCCATCATAACATAATCCATATAAAAAAATGGATATTGTTTCATCATAAGAAAAGTGAAACCTTGTAAATAATAGAGAAATTATACTTGAAACATTAACATATGAAATAATGTCATCTTGGATGGAAAATGGTTTTGATAAAACACTTGAAATGAATTCTTGAGGAAAATATCCTTTCTTCTTCAAAATCATTTTCTTTTCACAAAATTCCATGAAATTTTAAAAGAATAGGATTTTTTTGAACATATTCATGAAATATTTTAGAGTAAGATTCATAAAAATAAGGCATTATAAAACCGTAAAAATCCGTTCATGCCGTATAAGTTAAAAAAACATTCTTCTCGTACTTTTTCCATAAAAGTCAAAAAGTATCTCGTACTGAAAACGACAAAAGATTCCTTTCATATCTTTTACTAAAAATTCACCAATAGGTAAAATTGGATTTAAAAAATTGTAGGAGGATAGAAATAATATTACATATTGAGGAAACAAGGATTTGGATGATAAATATGCCCCAGTAATTCATGAAGTATAAACAATCTCGGATAAAAATTGAGATTGTGAGATTCTCCCTTACCTTAGGTTTGATATTCTTTGTACGTATCCGAACCTCCTGAATAATGATTTAAATAATTTCATTGACTTATTACAGAATAATATTTGTTATTATATCATATATGATCATATTCTTATCTTTTTATTAGTAATATTTCATTTCTACTTCTTATTCGGGTGTTCATTACTTTATGTTCTTATGCATGTTTTATCGAATAAATTATTATTCCTCTTTTTAGGTTATAGATACCTCATTTAGATAATGTTATTAATTTAATATATATCATATTTATTTATTCAATTCATTTATATAATCATTATTCAATGAAGATCATGTAGAACGAGTCACATCACATCGTGGAGACGGTAGGTCGTACGCACGCACGAGCGATTATATCATTGCCATGATCGTGGAATTGTATTGAAGTATACTTATAATATTTTAGAATCAATATCAATTTACAATGATCATATATAATTATTCTTTACACCATTATACCCATCTAAGTAATGTGGTGGTGGAAAACAGATTACACCACGGCGTGGAGACGGTATTCCGTACGTACGCACGCGCGATGATTTCATTTTCCGTAGGATGGATTGAAAATGAAATATGGTTGTTTCATATTTATAATAAAATATAAGTATATAAGTTATACTGATTTTATTAATTCATAATGAAACAACTAAAGAAGAGGAAGTATAAGAATAAATAAATTTGAAAGATTCGGTAATAGATATTACCTCTTCTTCGACATGCCTCTTTAAAACCTCCTCTGAGAGCACTAAATTTGGTCTTTGAAGAAGACAAGGACATGTATTATGTTTATAAGGAAGTTAAGAAGGTAAATGGGCAGGGGTTGGATGAGCTTGACGGCTCAAAATGGTGTGAGGAGGAGAGGGAATAAGTGACTTTTTATAAGGGAGGAGAGGGGCACCTTTGGAATTATAAGAAATATTAATTTATAATAAATTCCAACCCCACTTAAAAACCTACAAAATGACTCAAATCCGTATATTAGATGATATAGAGTTGAAATCTCATCAAACAATAAAATTTAGACAAGTTGGGAATTTATTTTAAATATTATCAACTTGATTTATCCTTATATAATCTATTTAATTTTATTTGTGGTAATAATATTCTAAATTTAAAATCATTATAAATAATTACTTATATGTTGTGAATTGTCCATAATTGTAGGATTTATTACATTTTAGACCATATAAATTTTAATTTATAATTTTTAAATATTTTTGTGATTTTGAAAAAATTTTATAATATGTAATTTTTATAAAATAACAGTAGTGTCAATTTTGACACTATTCATTTATTTGAATTTAAATAAAATATATACAGAAGATATGTTCGAAGTAAAATATTAAATAGATTAATAATATGTCATATTTATCTATAAAATTAGTTGACCACATTAAATAGTTCATATAATATTTATTTTAATACTTTTAAAATCATTTATTTTATATTTCAATCAATAAAATAATTTCAACATCACTATTGTGTCATAATTAATGATAATTATTTAATCCCTAAAAATTATAAATAAATTCATATGATGTAGATAATTTTATTAAATTTATAGGGACTATTTATATACGAAGTTTTATGATGTTTATCACTAAATTAAAATTATTACACTTATAAGATTTAAGAGAGTGACATGTTGTCACTTTCTTTGGTTTTAATAATAATTATATTATTTTGTGGTCAAAAGTCCATGAAATGAATATAGTCCGACCCTTAGGTGCTATGGGTCGACTTTTATTCATCCAATAGGATTTTGGAAAGTGTTAGGGTAATTTTATAATATTATTTTTACCCTTAATTATCAGATTTACCTTTAACTGTAGTAAATAAAAATTACCGTAGTTACTATTCATAACATAAAAAAAGTAACCTATTAACATAATTTGGACCCACTGAATTCAAATATGGAATCCATTTTTAAAAATTCAAAATACATAAGTTGTATTAATTAATTTAAAATTAATCCCGTTGTTAAGAAAATGAGTTTTAAAAGTTAAAACATTGCCAAAGATTGAAATGATTTTACTTATGAATTCAATGTAAAATCAATGCTAATGACATAAATTATATTAAATGGTAAAAATTTATTCTATTTATACTTTAAAACCAATCAATATTTTAATTTAACCCTATAAATTATTACGATGAAAAAATTTGTTTTTAATTAAAATAAAGCGTGTTTTTACTATTCATTAAAATATGAAAGTTATCAGAATAATATGAATAATTTATCCAAAGTAAATTTTTATATCCTTATTTCAAAGAAGAATTTCATTTTGTCAAATTGAACTTATAAAAATGTCAAAAACTAGATTTAAAATGGGTGCGCCATCAAAAGGCGACAAAACTACATTTTTTGAAAAATACTTATTTTACCAGAAAAATTTATCTTGTTCTCATACCATGTTCTAGAAAATGTTTAAGATGAATAATAATGTTATAAAATTCAAAATGTTGTTAATACTATTCATAACGTCTAGTCCATAATAATATTATAACTATATATCGTTGTTTAGTGAAACCCGATATTGCGTACAACACACACTATCAAGGAAGGTCGCGATTGCGCGTAATGCATGCCAAGTCAGGGTTGCGTGTAGTGCAAGACTCCTTTGTTGTTGCATATAACAAAATCCAACCATATTTCATTTATACATTGAATATATATGTATATATACACTCAATGTTGCGTTGAATAATTACTATCAAACAAACTTGAAATTGTGTCTAACACGATCCAAGATTAGTATTGCGTATACTGTAAGCTAATATGGATTTGCGTATAACGCAAGATAATCTTGGTGTAGCGTACATCAGAAGATATGAAAGAAATTAAAAAGAATATATCTTATAAAATCTCAGGGTGTTACAGATCAAAATGAAATGATAGAGTTTTCTCAATGTCATGCTTTAGGTGATTTTGATCTCAAAGGGATATTAAACCAAGGCTGGCCATTGGAGGAAACACGAGGCAGAAGAAATAATATTTTAACTTAAGTGGATGAAAAATTATATTTCACCCAGAAATTTCAAAGCACCGGGTTTAGGTGCACAATTAGTTAAACTACGCGCAAGATGTGCATGGTTGTCTATACATAAGGTAACCCCTCATGGTTAGGATCTAGATTTGAATAACCGTGCACATATTGTGAAAATGGGCTCTTTCTTATGTCTGCATCTGGCCTCATGGCTGTGCGCCTGGGGTTCCACGTTTGCAAACAAATCTGGAAGCCCAGTCTATTTTTCCCATTTAAGAGCTCTAAGTGCTGAATGTTCCCTGAATGCACCCATGAAATCTGTTTCATGATTAGACATCATTATTTGGTCCATTCAAGGCATTAAAATTGAAAAAATAATGAAACGTACATTCATTGAAAAGATGGGTCGTTACAACCTCCCCTCCTTAAAGAAACTCGTCCCCAAGTTTGCATTCTGAGTGTAAAGAGGAATTGTCAACAAAGAGTTCTACCCATTGAGATCATATATCAACTTCATCCTCCTAGGTATCATCTTGTACTTAGCTATGTGACCATAACACCCATACCAGAAGAACTGACCTGCCTTGGAGTGTCTTTATTCTTCGATCAACTATATGAACATGATACTCCTTAAAGGAAGATCCCATATCTTGCTCAACCTCATTAGGATGAAAGACATGTGTTGGGTTTGGATAGTATCAGAAATTCTAATACACATGAAAGACATCATTCATTGATTGGTATCTCTGAGGAAGTTCCAAATGGTAATCCACTATTCTGATCAATTTCACAAACTTGATTTTTCCAACAAACCTCGGTGAGAGATTACGATAATTCTGAAAATATCTATGCCCTAACCTAGGTGAGACGCGTAAGAGAACCTAGTCTTTGACCTCAAACTCAATATGTCACCAAAATTTGTTGGCATATGACTATAGTTTATACCAATCTTTTAAAATTCACTTTCTAATCAATTGGACCTTCTCTATAGTCTCCTGCACGAGACATGGTCCAAGAATAGATATGTCCCCTGCCTCTATCTAGTGATGAGGTGAGTAGAAATGCCTACCATATAAGGCTTCATCGGGGTCCATCTTGATGGTATCCTGGAAGCTATTGTCATAAAGAAATTTGATGTGAAGAATGTGTTTCTACTAGTAACCCCCAAAATCAATTACTCATGTACAGAGAATGTCCTCCAAAATATGGATCATACATTCCATTTTTCCATCAGTTTTTGGGTGGTAGGTTGTGCGCAAAAGTACCTACGTACCCAAGACCTTCTGAAAGCCCTTCCAGAACCATGGCATGAAATGATCATCTCTATCAGAAATTTTAGAATGAGGAGATACATGAAGATGTATAATATCTCTAATGTAAAAAATTCCTAACTCATATATCGAGAAGGTCTCCCACACATGCATCCTAAAACATTTTGGTGACACCGGGGTGAATCACCCATGCTAAGGTGTAGAATTCCCGCATCATCTCCTCTCTAAGGTTTTCTAAGACCCATACATGACCATGGAACAATAATTTATCATCCCCATCTACGGTCCCAATATAATATTTATCATCATCTGAAACACTTTCCATTAGGACAAGGCCTTAAGGATCTGATAGCTGTCTCATTCTCACCCATTACAGAATATTAGATGTCACTGCTAAGACTGAGAGGATAGTTTGACCATGGTTATTCGGAACCTCAACATTAATCTATAATAATAAGACCATAATATTTCATTCTAAATTGGATTCCTAAACTTCCTATGTCCAAGACTTTTGGTTTAGATCACCAGCTACTGAAGTCTCATTTCCAAGTATGTAGGGAAGCTCAAAATCAAACGATTGTAGGTACTCAACCCACATACTTTTATTGAGATTCATATACCACTGTATAAATATATAATTGAGGATTTTGTGGTTTTTGAACACCAAAAAATTATCTTTAAGTACATAGTGTCTCATACAATATAAGGAGTGAAGAAAAAACAGTGAGATCGAGATCATGAATAAGGTAATTCTGCTCATAAGGCCTTAACTGATGAAACCTGTACGTGACGACTTACTCATCTAGCATCATAGAATCTCTAAGACCGATACCTGATGCATCATATTATACAATAAAAATGCTTCCTGGATCCAACAAGAATAAGTATCAGTGTTGAAGTCAAATTAACCTTCAACTGCTGAAAGGACTGTTTACAAGATTTTGACTATAGGAATTTCACACCCTTCTTTTTCAAGATTGTAAGTGGTTCTACAAATCATGAGAAATCTGAGATGAATCGTCTATAATATTCATATTTTACAAAGAAAATATAAATGTCAAATATGTTCTTGGGATACTCCCATGAAACTATAAATCTCACTTTCTCTAGGTCTACTAAAACTACTGACTCCAAGATGATGTGACCCAAGAGATGGACTTGTTAATCCAGAAGTGGTATTTACTATGCTGAGCATAGAGATGATTCTCTCTCAGTGTATTTAGAATGATAAAAATCTGAGTTCCATGTCCATGTTTGGAGTGTTAATACACCATGAAATATTCAACAAAGACCACCACAAATGAAATCAAATATGGTTAGAAACCCCAATTCATAATATCTATAAAGATTATAGGCGTGTTCGTGAGTCTGAAAGAAATAACCAGGTACTCGTATAGACCATAATTGATCCTAAAAGTTATATGAGGTATTTCTGAAGTCCTGAAACACACCTGATGACAGCCTGACCTCAAATATATCTTTGAAAACACCTTTTCTCGTCAAATCTGATCAAATATTTCATCTATTCTAGGTAGTGGATACATATTCTTTATAGTGAGATGGTTTAAACGATTGTAATCCACACAAAGCCTAATGGTACCATCTTCCTTCATGGAAAAAATAACTGGTGAATGCCAAGGAGCTGTGAGGGGGAGAATAAATCATTTAGCCTCTATATACTCCAATTTCTTCTTGAGTTCCAAGAGCCCCATAGGTTTCATCTTATAAAGAATGGTTACTAGTGATACTCCCAACACTAACTCAATAGTAAAATCTACCTCTGAAACTAGAGGTAAACCATAGAAGTTTTTAAGAAAGGTGTATCTGAAATGTATACTAAAAGAGGAAAAACAATGGGTTGTAACACCAGATCATCAAGGAAAATACTAATGATCTTATCAGTCACATTACCCAACCTCTGATGCCCAGGTCTTTATCATGTTGCACTAACATCCCACTCACCCTTATGCACATTCCTAATGCCCTTTATTGATGTAAATGTCACCCTCCAATGATATCATTCAATATGGGATCTGTAGGGAACTAAACACTCTATATTGATGATTACGTCAAACCCCATCATGTTAAGGGAATAAAAATTACAAACAAAAAGGTAACCTCCTATATTAAGGGGGAAATCATTATAGTAGTGAACACTCTCTGATATAATACCTAATAGTGTGTCTAGCATCATAACTCATGGAAGTGTTCAATCTCAAGGCCCAAAATTTTAGCGATTTACTCATATATAAAACATTGATATGTGCCTCTGTAAAATAACATAGACACTAATGTGAAGGATACTAGAATATTTACTTATACAGTAGATGTTCCGAAGCTCCACTCTAGTGGTGTAGGCTAGACTTCCTATAACTGGCCTATACTGAAGCCTTAAGTCACTACCTAACTTCCGTGAGCAAGCCCACTCTACTAATGCTGATAATTATAAGTCAGAATATCTCTACCATGACCACAACCTCATCCTGATCAGACAGTGGCATTCTAACTGACTTCCTGTTGTGATCCTATTGACCCCACTCCTGTTCGAGGAGTAGGTTCATATCCTCTCTTGCTAGGATCTTTAGAAAAAGTCTTGTAGAAATTATAGAGATGGCCCATACTTCCAAAAAGTTTGCACTCAACGGGATCCAATAGACACTGAGACTTGATGTGTCCTGACTCCCCACATTGGTGGAATATAAGAAAAATATATGCATGGGGAGCCTAACTTCTGTTACTTTCACGAGTAGTCTCAAAATGAATCTTTCTCTGAGAAGAATAACCACTATAATACATAGGTTCCAAACTACCTTGACTCACACCATCTACAACCCCCGAATTATGATATGTAATTAGGGAATTGTGGATGATTTATCAAATAAAAGTCTACCTGAACACATTGACTTGATATTAGATGGCATAAACCATCCCATCCTTGAATCATCTAGTGGTTATAAGAACATTAGTTGCTAGAGTGGGAGAAAATTTCACATCTCTTTGAAATGGGAAGAGTATTACCTTACCGAAATACTCCCCTGATGTAGGTTTATAAACTATCAAGCTCTGTCATACCTCAGATTTTGGGGAAATAAATAGTCATAGAAGATTGTATGGAAATCATTCTAGGCCATATCACGATGCTGATATTCCTGGGTGATAACTTCACACCACCTATTAGTTGAATTACAAAGAATATAAGATGTAATACTAAATCTCCACTCTAGAGTAGTCTCCAAATTCTTGAATATAGATAATATTTCTTTTATCCAAGACTCTGCAACATGTGGTCCACCATCCCCCCAAAAGGAGGGACCATGTTGCTACAAAAACTCATGAATCAACTATACCATACTAATGGTAGGTCAAACTACACATTTCATCAACTGAAGCATAGGAAAAAAACCCTCTTGAAACTAGGTGTCAATACCCATATCTGGAATAGGAAGAGGATACATAAGTGGATCTATAGGAGGAATCACTAGCATCCCATTACCCACCACCTTTGGAACAAGGTCGTCACCACCTTCAGGGTGTGCAGGTGGAGGACATCATGGAAGAATGACCCTGCGATTCCAAAGACATGCCTCATAAGAGACTTAAGAAAGTATAAAAAAGTTGATATAAAAGTAGGATAGGTGTAAAGCCTTCCTATAAAAATGACCATGCCTATCTGCCTACTTCAAAAGACAGATCTATATAGTAGAACATTCCATAAGAACAAAAGATACACCCTCTACCCACTACTAAGGCGAAGTTCAGGTCTAATTCACTAATATATATATATATATATATATATAATATGGATGTTTCAAATTGGGAATCATATTTATCTTAAAATTATGCTTGTTCAAATATATTTATACATATTTAACAAAAATGGTTGAATATTTTTGTTCCATTTTCCAATCCACAAGGTCCCATACACCTTATGAATAAAAACATGGTATCCACTTGACCCACACAATAACATGTTTCATCTCATGTGATCGATGGTCCATAGCTCTACGTTCCATAATTAAATGCTTAATGTGTCTTCTTTAACCTATTCAAGAAAATGCTGTTAGGTGAAGGAATGCACTTTAAGTATCAATTGTGTTTTCCAATCCCTACAAGAATTTTCATCACAATTCAATAGATATCAAGGCATAATAAATATGAAACAAGAAAATACACACTGAATATAGATGTAACATGGAAAAATTCATGGGAATTTCTTCATAGTGTGCCTAATAATGATGAAAGAAATTCATTTACATCATTTCCTTAGGATAAAGTAAGTAAATAATAATTTCAATAACATAAATATCAATAACAATAGAAACTATGTTTTTCACCCAACAGTGATGTCATACCAATATTAATATGTAAAATCATAATAAAATTTATAATTCTAGATACTTGGAATTTACCCTGGACATGGGTTCATGATGCCCAGTCATGGATTATGACCAAGTCCCATGTGTTCCCATTATCCAATATATTTTCTCCAAATAGTACAATAAGAAATAAACTCCTCTAATACCACTTTTTAACATCCGGATCTAGGATCCACTTAACCCATTCCCCAAGCCGGTTGGTCACATGGCCTCAATCACACCTCCCTGTACTCTAGAGGCTACCAAATAGAAGTGAGGGTGTAAGGGTGGTATAGTGGGGAGACTATACCCTCATGTTAGAGTATAATAGTGGATATAATAGATAACAATAAACAATGAAATCATAATATAAATAAACAAAATCAGTAAACTGTGGAAGCGTAATAAAAAACTGAATAAGTAAGCAACGAAAGATATAATATGAATGACTAAATACAATAACCAAAAGCCTAAAAGTAAGTTCTAATACATGACGCATGGAATGCTGATAATACAAAAGGGAACAAGAAGTCACAATCATGCTATGAAATAGAAAAAAAGAGAAAAAATGCAAAAAGAAAATTCATAAGAATCTCGAGCCTATGCTCGATCCTCTACTACTAAACTCTAACTAGATAAGAAAGTAACAAACCAATATAATGGCCCTTTACCTTATCAATAACTATAGAAAGATATTCTTCTCAGGTAGAAAAGGTAGCTCGAGTAGGGTGTGAGATAAAAATCTCTAGTGGCCATGACCAATGGTGTCTACATGTAATCTACGTTATTCTCATAAATAAACACTGTGTAAGTATAAACAGGATAGTAAAGCAAGAGTGAAATAAATAACCATACATCTCAGGTTTCTATAAGACACCTAATGATTCTAGCTTCTTTATCACATGTCCAAGAGAAACATTTGTCCATGTCACTATATATATATAATTGGTAATAATAAATACACCTATATAGTTTAGTTCTATATTGCATCGACCTATATGGACCAAGTGCTTGAGGATTCCAAATGACCATATACCTGGAATACTAGTGATAGACTAGACTGGGGTGTAATTTAGGCATCCATAACCAGTCTAACTATCCTAAAAGCTCATAGAATAATGTACATGCCCTATATCCCAAGAAGAGTGAGAGATGTCATGAAACAACACACATTATGGAGAGTAAGCCTCTATGGAAACACTCTAATCATGGAACATGGTTCCTCAACCCATCACCCTTATCACATCACCGGTGTAAGACACCATGAATTGAACACATGATGTAAGGGAGTGTGATTTCCCCCATAGATAAATACCCTTTACCATCATACAAAACCTCTATAAAGGCATATTTTAATTATAACTAGAATGTTTAATTACCTACCATATATTTATTTCAAATAGCTCACATATATATAAGAGGAACAATCATTCATAATATAATACATAAGGCATATCCTATTATCAATTTATATTAAAAAAATTAATGGAATGTTCATATGTATATAATTATATACATGAGGCAAAGAGCTCTCAGGAATTTCCCTTTAGTCTACTTAAATTTCATTAAAGACAATGTAATTCAACATAATAATTTAATAAGACACAATAAAAAAAGAATGTTTTCGTCATCCATTATATTTCTTTCCAATTAAAACATTTAATTTCATTACACCAATTCATTTAAAGAAGGGTTACCATCAAGAGAAGACCATCCTATAAAAACCAATCCATTCAATTTAATAAGGCATGAAAATTCATTTCATACGGATCAAGGGTCATTTAGAAGATGACATGATAAAAAAGGAAAATGACTACTTGGTAAATTTCAAATATAAGAGGTCCAAAAACTTAATTAGTGCATTGGGTTTCATTAATATTCATGTATAGAGGGAATTTAAATTTAAAAGAGATACTGAAAGGCATAAGGGAGTTCTATTCATTTTGAACAAATTGGACAAAAGGCCAATTCTACTTGGAACACCCATAGGGTGACTGTATAAGGTACGTGTTGCATCTAAACCCCCAAACATGAATCAATAAACTTGTATCCAGGTGAAAGGGTTAATTAGATATGAAGTATCCAATATAATTTTGATGCTTGGTAAAATAAGACATATGGAACGATGACATAATTATGAAATAAACAAAACTTGATTGGAAAAAAATGTGACCAACTACCTTAAGGTCGTAGGTGACTTCTTTCTTAGTATTGAACTAAGATTTATAGTAGGTTGAAAGATATCTAAGAAATAGTCCAAAAACCTAAAAATAGGGTGAATGAGACTGCACCGAAATAGCACAATGGATGCAAATATTAACTTTGATAGGAGTTGAGAGACTAAGTAATATTACCAAGATGAATCCAATGCTTCTGACAGATAGAAGAATAAACATCAGATGATCGAGTTTCTCAATTCTGGGCTTTAGGTTTTTTTGATATCAATGGGAGGATAAACCAAGGATATCTACTGGAGTAAGTATGAAGAATAATAAATAGGATTTTAACTTAATTAAAGATCAAAAATGGCATTTCACCAAAAAATATCAAAGTACACAATTTAGGTACACAATTAGTCAAACCAAGTGCAAACCATGCATAATTTTCTCTAGATAAGGGTGCCCTGTATGGTTTGGAAAATGGTTTGACTAACTATGAACAGACCGTGAAAATGGGCTCTATCCCAGGTATACAACTGACTACATGGCCATGTTCCCTAGTTTTCATGGTTTCATGAAAACAATGTAGCCCCATCTCTTTTTCCCATTTAAGAGCTCCAGGATCTAAAGATCCTCGGACGAACCCGTGACCTCTGCATATTTATTAAAAATCATTATTTGTGTATTTTAAGGCATGATCCATATGTTCATTTAAAATACAGGTCATTAAAATTCATATCTATAAAAATTATAGAGAGTTATCCTACCATGAAAGGCATGTGGATCATTCCATAATAAGGACAAGGTAAGATTTCGACCCTCAACCTAGGGTGGTCAAACTATGATCTCCCTTGTCACACCATGAATTTTTTGGGAACTGGGGCACATAATTCTGTGACCTTATTATTTCACTACGATCGACCTAGATACTTGTTTTTAAAAATTGGGGTAGACTCATAATTATGGGTCGTCCCCCCTTAGATTCAGGTTGACCAAACATGGGAGAGATCCATTTGGCCAACTCCTCCCCTCCTCCCCTCTCCCATGAACTTAACCCTCAAAGAGGGTTTAATTTATGGAATTCCACAATAATTTGAGGTATTTTACTCCTTCATTTTCCCTTTGTTTTGGTTTCCCTCCATTGTATTTGATTTCAGATGATTTTGGTTAGGGTTTATTAACAATTTCCACTGGATCATTGTGGAAATAATCCAAGATTATGAGGATTTAGTGTGTGGTGGATAGAGGGCATCCCAAAAGGAAGATCATATGTCATTGAATGAAGTTTGGTTGTCAGTACATCAGTGTATGAATTTTTCTAATAATTTTGATTAAATTAGATGAAATTTTCTATTTAATGATTATTGATTCTTAGGAATTTTATGTGTCTTTGGTATAAATGTGTGTCAGGAGTATACCGCACCCCGTTTCTCCTAGTTTTGGTAAGAGGATGTTTTTAAGTGATATTGTAGGTGTTATTATATTTAAATTAAAATGTATAGTTAATTATAATTTTTTATAATTAATTTAATTAAATGTTATGGCATGATTTAGGGCCCCGCATGGCCTGGAAATTTCCAATTGGACTTGGATGAACTTGGGAGAGTGTATTCGGGCTTCACTTAAAGGATGATAAATCTGTATGAGGTATGTGATCCCTTGAGAATACCCCATTATTTTATGATGTTGATATATATATATATATATCATTTGATATAGAGCCTAACCACTATGGGAAATCAATATTTTTTATTAAATTAATTGTTTTATTTAAATTAAATACATGGAAATAAATAAAGTGCCAGGGGTTATGAGACTCCCTTATGCAGTGTCTTGGTTCCCTGGTTGCTGATGGCCAAGGGCTTGATTATGAAATGTATTTCTTAAGATATATGGACCCTTAAGGGTGTAAATTAATGGAAATAAAGGAATGTAGTGTACCTTAGTATATTTTTATTTTATACCTTCTTATATAGGAGAGATTTGTTTTGGGAATACATGGACCGAGTATCCCATGATAGAACCTTAAGACGACCTTAAGTATTTGGGATAATTGAGATGAGTATGTGGAAGTGTACTCCACATTGGGATATGAGTAGATAGGTGGGTATACTATGGGTAGGATTTATGGATAGGTTTGGTGTATGAGGACCGACCTAAGGTGACTTGGAACATGATATGGGAATTATCCAATCTCCCTAGAGTAATGCCAATAGGGATTAACTTATGATGATAGTGAGGCCAAAATGTTATTATGATGATGTCACATGATGCTATGACCTATGAGTGTTAGTATTATCCTAATAGTTGATATAGAAATCAAGAACCCATGTAGGGTGTTCTTGTTATGATGTGACCCAGGGGACCTCAAGGGTTCCCTTGTTATATGTTGACCCATGAGAGGATGTGTGTGGGTGATGTGTATATTTGATTTTAGATCTCACCTTAGAACCTGGATCAATGGTTAGAACCTGATGATGTTGTAATGAATATTATGTTAGATAATAAGTTAGGGACATACTTTCCTTGAGTCCTTATGAATTACTTCATGGGTTATTACTTAAAATTCATCCTTTAGATCTATATGAAATTCCTAGGACTTTTCACTAGTATTTTATTTATACCTAATGAATATTGGAATGAATAGGATACTACATAGGATATAGCCTATGATCCTAAAATATAGGATGTCCATGATACTCCCCAGGATCTAGAAGATGTGCCTCCTATATGGAATGCCTAGGATTTTTTTCCTTTAGGTCTAGATGAAATTCACAAATAATGCTACATAGGATTTGATATTTGTGTATATGGGATTAATTGGTTATTCCCTAGGACCCAAACCTCTATCTTTAAATTTTTAGATACCTAGGATACTCCCTAGGATTAGGTTGATGCACTTGATATGTATAAGACACCCATGATACTACTTGGGATCTAGAGAGTATTCCTGATGAATATTGGATTCCAAGGTTGTTACCTCATATTTAGAGACTGTTCATTTTGTATATGAATTTTATAGGATTACCTCATGGTAATCTATTGTATGATTTATTCTACTAGATTTCGTAGTATTACCTCCTAGGAATTAGCTATATTTCTAATACTACTAGATTTTCTAGTATTACTTAATACGAATTGGTTCACGCACCAAGATAGAGCTAATATTATCATAATTTTTTTTTAATTTAAATGATTTAATCCCATATATTTTGGGAAATTTAGTTAAATCAATCCATTTTTGTTTTTTATGGATGTTTTGTGCTTAATTTTGAAAATGTATTAATTATTTATTTTTACTATTTTTTATCACTTTGATATTTCAACCATAACATTTTCCATACCGATAAAAATCTTGAAATTATTTTTTTAGGGTTACATGTGTGTGAGATTAATTTCAGTCGACTGGACCTAGATCTGAATTGAGAAATATGGGGTCCAAATAAATTATGAAAATTGGGAAATGTTTTTGATGAAATATTTGAAAAAAAATTATTAATTGAGTCATATCATGGGATACACAACTTTAAATGAGATTGTTACTATTTTAAATGAAAGGGAAATTAGAAACTCAAATTTATATTAAATATCATAGATAAATTAATTCATTAAGGTAGTCTATAGATACCTAAAATTTTATAAAATTGAATAGTTTTTTATCCACAAAAATTTTTCCCTAGTAATTCAAATATAACATTTCCTAAAATTTTCAAATAGATCTCAAAATTTGTGGGTTGATAGAAACTATTTTTTAGAATAACATTATAAAATAAAAACTATCAATATTAGATCTCATAGTGTAAAAAATATCCCTCAAAACATGATTGAAATAAATGGAGGGAAATTATAACAAACCAATTCTTTATAAAAATATGAATTTACCTTCATTAAAAGGTTAAATAGGTATAATTAGTGAGATATGATGGGGTGTTCATATTATAATGTGACATGGATTTTTATTTTATATATTATTAGTTATTTAATTATATTTTCTTCCCCATTCATTTCTGTTTTTTTGTTTAGAGGCAAAAAATTATTAGTGATTGGGGAAGATGAGGTTTTTCTTTTGTAATGATTGAGTCATCACACAATAATGAATAAAATTATATCTCTTTTGTTAACTATTTTAAATACTACTCAATAGTTATTATTATTAGATGCAATTATGTTTGATTTTAATCCTATATATCATTTATTTCTTTGGTCAATGATCCCTAATCTCCCTCCACTTAGTTAGGTTCCATATATGTTGGAATAAAACTATTATATGTGGTGAAATACTCAGTGATGGTTAGTAAATGTGGGAGGGGTGGTGTACAATATTTATTATTTAGGAAAAATAATACTTGACCAAGATTTCCTAAGTTAATTGGGGGTAATTTTTTATAACTTTCTCACACATAGGATATAGTGTAGACCAAGTTGAGATTTTAGTAAGGAATGTCTTCACCCATGCCATTCAATATAGAGTGATGGGTTCAATCAAATATCCACTCATGTTTTAGTTAATAAAAGAAAGAGTTGAATAAATTAGAGACTAGGATATCTTTTAAATAAAAAAATATCCTTGAAATGACCACCCTTCACATCTCACTATTTTCAATCTTGTACTTCATTTTTTTAGAATAAAAAAATTTCAAAAATATGTCCTTTTCTCTAACTTGAAATAAAAGTGAAAAATGGTTTTTTAATACCCTATAGATAAAACCTTGGTTACCACTATAAATAAATTTAACCTTATTAAAGTAAATAATTTTACCACACCCCATGATAGGCTCATATCACACCTATTACTATCTGGACATTGACCTAATATGTTTAGGAATGACTATATCATATGCTCAGAGATACCCCAACACTATTTGAAGTTGGTATAGTCGATCTCAAGTGTCACGTTTGAACCTTAGGATAAAAAAATAAGTTATTTTATTATGCTTCTTCAGTTATTTAATCTATTCATCTGAAAATATCACATGTTCATACACTACTTTATTGGTTAAGTTTGGGACCCCACTAGTGTTTCCTTACTAAGTTATACTCACACTCTACTTGGGTGGACATGACACTTTGGTACCCAATAAGACTTCATTATTTAAAGGTTTAGGTAGGGAAGATTCCTATTATTACATGATCAAGTAGTATAACATAGATGATAATGGACATTAGGATGAGGCGGGGATCAAGTATGATAGTAGAGACTTAATGAAATATTATTAATTTATTTATGTTGTATTATTTATCAGCCCAATGGGTGATTAATAGATTTATTTTGTTATAACCATGTGTTTGTGTGACTGTACGCTTCTAAATGGAATTTGATATAACATGGACATGTTTTATTTCTTTTATGAACTCTTATTACTTGTGATGGATGTTTTTTGATTATTTTTCTATTTTTGATTACTCATATATGAGTGTATAATCTCCTCACAGTTACACCCTAAACTCCCATTTCTAGTCATTAACCTTTGGAATATGAAGATTCATTCCTGAGGATAAGTAGAGACCATAGATAAGGTCACAATCGAGTGATATGGGGTAGTTTGATGTTGCAACAAGGAGGAGAGTCAAGGTAGAGAGGGGAGACACCATCCAGGAGTGATATAACGGTAGGATCCAAGGCATAGAGGTGGGGAGGGGAGTTTATTTGAGGAGGGGGGAGAGGGGGAGTATGAGTGTTCATGTGAGGGGTGGGGGATGACTCTCAAGGGAAGGGGGAGTGGGAGGGTTCACATGGAGAGGTATGGGGGACCGTATGTGAGGTAAGGGGAGCAATATGGTTCATAAGGGGAGGGGGTGACTGAGTGCAGGGTATAGGGGGATGACACAGAGGGGAAGGGGGATCATAAGGGTTTTTTTGTAGTTTGGTGGGTGATCACATGCGGGGGAATGAGGAGAAGGAGGGTTCATGGGGGTGGGGATTTGTATGGGGTAAATGGGTGTTCACGCAGGGCTAATTTTTTATTAGTGTAGTGACCACTATTTGGTGGTCCCTATTGAATCAATTTGAGACCACTAAATGGTGGTTGACCAAATTCCCCACTCATGAATTGTCAATTTTCTAGATGTGATTAGATATTCCTTTATACAGATGTATATATTGGTCCTTATACTTGATATTATAATTAATGTATATCATGAATCATATTCTTTGATGTATTAGTGAAAATTGTGAACAAATATTCTAGTTGAAAAGTAGCATACATCAGGTTTGACATAAGTGATATGACATTAATGAATAAGTCAAGAACGGGATTTTCCCATACTATACCAAAAAAGATATCTCATTCCTTTTGATTTGAATAGAACTTTACGATTAAATCCATGGATATGGTGGTTCTACAATGAGTTCATTTCATAGATTCAAAAAAAGATAAATCAGGCATATAAGTTGATAACATAAGTATGCAACCTTGTTGATGAGATATCAAGGAAAAGGGATTACATTACACTATAAGTATCCATATGTGGGTTTTTTTCACTGGGACATTAAATTCTTTCTCCATGGGTGCCTTGATGTGTTTCTAAATACTTATCATAGACTTCAGGCCAGATCACCTAGTACTACTGAGAAAGAAACCTTGAGGGAGGGTCACACACTAAGTGCATCCAGAATCTTAATTAAATTCTATTTCAATTTAATATTTGTAATAAATATTATCCTCTAGACAAAGGAATAATTATTATTTAGGTTTTTTTATCACATAAATTCAATTATTTATTATTCAGTTAAGAATATATTTGAGTTGAATATTAAATAAATATTATTTTATACTTAGTGAATATAATGTTTATTTATCTCTTGTTCATTATTTTCAAGGTAATAAATAATTATTTCTTCATTAAAGTAAATAATTATTTACACAAATAGTAAAATAAATATTGGTTTATTAGTTAGTGAATATAATTTGAATTTATTTATTGAATGAATAATAAAATGATATCTATTTATTTTAATAAATATTTATTATTCAAGGTTTGAAAAATGACAAGGAGGATTGATGAGCCGAGGTAAGGGCTCCATGGATATAATATATTTTATTTAATATCATTTTCATAAATTTTGACTGATTTATTTAATAAAATATATTTAAATATCCATGAGTTAGCGTACGTCATGAGAATATATCATTATTATTATTATTATTTTATGTGGGGTTTACATAAGGTAATAAATTAAGAAAAGGTCTTATGTGAAATTACATATTGTCTAAACATAAATATATAACATAAATTATATCATTTCCAAAAAAACTTGAATTGTTGTGTAGAAAAACTATCTCAAGAGAATTCTCTCCATACCAAAATAACCTCTCAAGAATTCTCTCTAGAATGAGAGTTGGTTGTCCTCCTGCTTCTTGGGAGCAAGAACACAAGAGAAATAATTCTTAAAAATCAAAGGAATTCTTGTTTCAATCAACAATGAATGATGAAAAATGATCGGTACCTTCACACCAACACCCCTAGTTTCATTAGAAATTTTCTGATATTAACAGAGCACATTAGGGATACCGCTAGATGAATTCTACTATGGATTCTTCACCACAATAACAAGACTATGAAAATGACCACAAAATTCATCAGAAAATAAATAATAATAAATCTAAGGTAATTATTGTGTAAATTTTGTTATAAATTATATGTGAATATATTTCATCTACAATTATTTTAGGTTTGTGTCCATCCATTCCTAAGGGTTTATTTAAAGAAATAAACTAAAAAATTATTGGGAATGGGTCCAAACACTTCTTTTATGTTCCAGAACCTTTAAGTGGTATCATAGTAGTCACAAATTAATTTATAATTTTTTATTATTTGTTGATAAATTATACATTTGGTTTTTAGTTTTTCATTTATGTTTTTTCATTCATTAATCCAAAATTCATGATATTATGGTTGTTTGATTTTAATATGATTGATAATAGTCCAATAATAAATGAATAAATTTTGAATATCCCATGTAGAGTTGACTAGGATTCTAGCCACGTGACATGGTTACATGACATGTAACCAAAAATTACTTTCCATGTACCCATTGACTATCACTCTACAAGATATATAGTCATTTTCAATATTTTTTCAAATTGAGTGGAGGTATTATGAAATTTTCACAAAATCATTATTTTGTAGTAGTTTTTATATATCTTGGGGTGGTTTAAAGCACCAACAAATAATGATAACTAATTAACTATAGTTTATACCACCATGAACATCTAAAATGTAAAACAATTATATATCAAAGTAACCACCACATACATAAATAGATCTGTATACCAACATCATCATATTTACATACAACAACATCACCAAAAGTTTCATACATTTAACAATTTAGAATATATACCAAAATATTATTAACCAACAAATCCATATACCCCAAATAAGAATATAAACTTCCAATATATATCAAATAACCATTTTAAATTAGTTTTTTTCCAATTCAATCTCAAAACTATGTCAAAATCAGCCCAATAATATATTTTCACACATACATACAAAATGCAGAATAATTTAAAATATTTATATCTCACCATAATTTTTTTAGATTAAAATATATTTATAGATATTAACACAAAAATACAAACATGAATATTTTAAACTCCAAAATAAACTAATATTTCAATTCATATTTTAATATTCAAGGAAAGAATAAAAATATATAACCAATAAGCGTAGATAAAATAATTTATAGTTTATCAACTTGAAACCTAACCAATAAAAATTTTCAAATCAATATGGTCATACAAAATCCAATCATTCAATAAATATTCAATGTATAACCCAAAAACTTCTCACAACTCACATAACATGCATGTTATAGTAAATACAATTCAAAATAAAACATAATTTCAATAAATTAGTGAAACAATCAAAGAATTAAAAAATCCAAAAATCTAGTTTAAACCACTTCTCAGTTCAAATGTATTTCAAATAGATATTTTCTTATTCACATTAGATATATATAAAAAAGATAATCCAAAAACATGAAGAAATAAAAAGGTTTATACACACCATAATTAGATAGATTAACAATATATACAAAAAATAGTTTAAAAATGTATAAACCACATTTTAGAATACCAATTTAAAGAATAAATTATTAAAATTAAAATCAACCAAAAAAAATGAAAACAATTCTTTAAAACATTAATTTATAAGTTATTAAAGATTTATATAATGAATTTAATGATTAATTATATTTTAATGTACCAGTTCCCAAAATATATACATGAAAACCATAAGATTTAAATCATAAATCCAAGGAATACCCAATAGAAAACACAACTATACACCCATGAAATCATAGTTAAAAGACTCAAACATTCACGTTACACTCAATTTTAAATATTACACTTAAAAGACCCATTATAAAACACCTCTGATAAAATATAAATTCCAAAATACACAAATCATAGAAAAACAAAGTACACATATGAGAGGATTTAAACCTCAATTTTTCAACCAACTAATTTTGATATTCACCTAAATAGTAAATATATATTAATTTTAAAACACTCCAACACATTTATGAAACTAATCAATACATAACTAGTTAATACCTTTAAGATTTAAACAACCTAGTTATTTGAAAATGAAAATAAATTTAATACTTTGTAACGACTTTTGTTTTTACAGTTTAACCTATAAAATATTTTAATATATAATTCTATGATTAGTTGTGAAGCATACTCAAAATTGTAGGAATCACATAGCCCATTTATTATATTATATTAAAAATAATATATATTATTTTGTCCTGCACTACACATATTTGAGAATAATATTTTTTTTCTCCTAATAAGAGTCTCACATGTGAAAACGAGACCATATTTGTGTTCAAAATGTTAGTTTTACCCTTGGAAAGATGAATGTTCCATTTTCATCAGGTACTGCGATTGATAATAGTCTTAGGCAACATTATAAGATTAAATTAAATAATTAATTAAATTAAGTAATTAATTATTTGATTATATGACCTAATGCTACCTCTATATAAACTCCTATTGCATAAATACCTATGGTGGGACATAGAATCGGGGAACTTGAGAGGGGTTGGTTGCGCCCAAATTTACCCTACAGGTATGCGGTCGTTGTAGTACAAGTAGGGGTCGAGTCCGCAGGGACCGAAGAAGAAACCGAGAGACACTCTGATTTTGGAAGGATTTGGCTATGGAGTGGCCAACTATTTGGATTGATTTTATTTGAATATCTACTGAATTAATTTAAAGAAAATAAATTAAAACATACACTTACTTAGTCTAAAATAATTAATGGAGATGAGTTGATCCTAAGTTGTTACTAGGGTTAGATTGGATGTATTTATTATCTTATAACGTTCGTTTCACTAATTCAAGATGTGTCCACAAAATGATATAATTCCTCAACATCATTCACCAATTTAATCCCTCACAATTCCAAGGATAATCACCAATGCACTTATAGGATCAATTTATTGATCACTCCAAGGAATTAGATCGTACTAGCACTCGAAATGTGTTATTGTTAAAGTTGGCGAAGATGAAGAAGAAATTAATCATCAAATGGAAATCTTAAATTAATGAAATGATTAAAGAATTTTAGATCATAAAATAACATCCAATCTTACCCATGCAACTCCCTAGGACCAACCCATAAGGTTTTAGCCCTCCATTTATGCTATTAAATAAATGGAAGCGGGAAGTCGACTTAAAGAAGCAGAATTGGAGAAGAAAAATAAAACAATGTAACGATCACTCCACCGTTGTGTGAATAAATTCACAAGTGCTGGTGTAAATAAATTCACACCTTAAAGCAACGGTATCAAAGTGATAAGATGAAAAAAAAGAAAAAGATGAAATGAAGAACTTTTATTGAGAACTAATGTGATTCAAATAACTTACATGAGAATGAAGAACGATTACAACATCAAATGGACAACAAAACATTACAATGAAAACAAAGCATCCAAGATGATAAGAAAATTTTCCACCCCCATTACCTTCACAAATAGCTCCTTATATAGGAATATTAGGAGACTTAGGTACATCCCCCAACAATTAATTCACCCCCCAACAATTAATAGAGTCAAATGGAGGGTGAATAATCAAAAGGAAATTGATGTTTCGAATTTGACCCGGAAAACTGTCCAGATTCGTCCACCACATTGTCGTGTGAATTCGAAATTGAAGACGGCCGAATACGGAGGGTCTGTAGAAGAGAAATATCTTCATACGTCTGTCCTCTATGATATGTAAAAATTTCAGGAAATTTAGCTCAGCAGTTTGGAAGTTATAGTCGAAATGGTGGGACGTATTTCTGTGCATTAATGACGAGTCCTCCATTTAAATCTCAACTTCAGATCCCTTTATCATCATGAAAACATCGGAATTAGCTCTGGACACAGTTGAATAAAATGATCCTCATATTTTTATCTTTCTACTTTATAAATTTGAGTTTCATTGGGCTTGGTTTCTGGGCCCCACATTTGTTTGATGGGCCTTAGGCCCATTATGCTTTTTCCAGCAAGTTTCTGCATTCAGGCGCAAAATTCTCCATCTTCCTTTGGGATTCATCCATCGGACCTAAAAGATAAAATGTTCCAAACAAAGTTATCAATCATATCCCAAAATTTCAAATTAAAATGATGAATATTGTAATTTCCACAAGCAAAGTATTGAGTGGTCCCAAATTGACATTTTAAGCACGAATTGCACAATGATGGGAAATGAAGTTCAATTTCTGAATTGGACTAAAATTGATGTTTACAAACTTTTAAACACATTAATATTAAGAACTTAACAATTAATATTATCCACTTTAAGTGACTAATCACACCCCCCCAACTTGAGTTTTTCTAGTCCCGAGTAAAATAAATTACAAATATGAAATCCAAATCCCATTTTCCAAAAAAATTTAAATACACATTACTCACCCAAATATCTAATACCAAAAAAATTATGAAAACCCATAAAAATCATTTAAAACAAGCTAGGTCCATAAGCATATCCCAAGCCCAAGCCCATTCCTTTGTTCAAATTCATTGCCACATTTCATCCAATTCCAATTAAGCATGATAAAGTGTTGTGCATCATAAAAGATATGGGGCCCATTTTATTGTTCAAGGGGAAAAAAAGGAAGCGCTATGTGGGAATCTCATTAAACCTTAAGATGAGTATCTCTTTTTTTCATTTATTTTTTTTTATTTTTTAACCACAATAGATATGAAAAGACTAACTCTGGGCAAGACAACTATGGAGTCACGATCCCCAAGTGCCGGACGCCACACATATTGTCAATTTCATGCTCTACAATAGAGATATAAAGCCTATCTTTGGGCAAGACAACTATGGAGTCACGATCCCCAAGTGCTGGATGCCACGCATTTGGAAAAAACATTGCTCTATGTGGTCTTTTTTTGTTTTGTTTTTTTTGTTTGTTTGTTGTTTTTTTTGGATACTCAAATTAAACTAAAAGTGACCCCAGAACCCTATGCTATAATGAAAGGGACCCAAGAACTCAAATTTACACCCACAATCCAAAAGACGTGCATTGTGGCATTTTTATTAAGAGGATGAAAATGTAAACTTTGAAAAATCACAATGGACAACCGCACTTTCCAAAAACTATGCTCATGAACTTAAACTTGCATTAAAATCAGAATCAAGGCATGAAAAATTTATTTGATATCCAATTTTAGAGTTTGCAATGTGTCTTTATCATGTTTATGGTTAATGTAATTTTTTTTTTCATGCATGTTCTTATTCAAAATAAAAATCATTTTTTATCCCCCCCCCACCTTAGAATAACACTGTCCCCAGTGTTTAAAGAGAAAAAAAAAGTTAGAAGGGGGTAGGAGAGGAGTTCAAAGATAAAATTGAGAATGAAAAAACATGGAACAAATTCAACTGGTTTTTAAAGTTGAGGTTCATGATGCGCCAAATTACTCCTTTGATCTCTTTGGGGATGTAGGAACCTCCTTGATTGAACATGTATCACCCAAAATAGTTCCTGAACCATAAAAAGAAGGACAAAGCAGACAAAACAAACAACACAATGATTTATTTATTTCCAAGTACCATCATTTTCATGTTTTTTTTTAAATCAAACTAATGATACATTGTCTTCTTTTAAATTTCTGGGTAAGGTATTACTCAGGGATCACACCGCGTGACACGGATGAATACGGTGCTCCCCTTTCATACCCATCCATACTCATAAAAGAAGAACAGGTCAAGAGTCTAATTTTTTTAACCTACAAAAACATAAATAAAATAAACTGATGATACATTGTCTTCTTTAAATTTCTGGGTAAGGTATTACTCAGGGATCACACCGCGTGACACAGATGAATATGGTGCTCCCTTTTCATACCCATCCTTACTCATAAATGAAGAACATGTCAACAGTTTATGGTAATTTATTATATGAAAAAGAAAATTATTCAAAATGATTAGAAAACATGAAAACCATGGGTTGCCTCCCATGCAGCGCTTTTGTTTAACGTCGTTAGCTCTACTTGAACCCCCCAACTTATCCAATTCCAACTTTCAAAATTTTAATTAACCAATCTTTCTCTACTTCAATAATATTGAGATTTATTATTTGTTTGAAATATGTTTCATGTGAAATCCTTTGTTCTATAATGAGCGGTAAAATCCATGTACTATCAGAAATGGTTGATTGAATTGAATATCTAGTATTGCCTAAGACATCAATAAACATTCCCAATTTTTTAGTTTCAAGAGGATAATAAATTGAAATTTCATGGTATTGGTTATCCACATTTAAGAGTGGGGAAGAAGGGAGAAAATTTTTGAGTTTAGGTTGATAAAAATTTACAAAAGAAGAATGGAAATTTGAATCAAAAACAGTTTCTTCTCCATGAAATTTAGAAATAATTGGTTCCTTTTGAAATTTTGATTCCTCCCAAAAAATTTCCTTTTGAATGTCGGGAGTGGGTATAGACTCAATATTTGTTAACTCTCCCAATGGTTCAATGATTGGTGATTCTAAAAAATCATTTTTGGTGAAATATTCTGGACATTCAATCCTTGAAAAATAATTTCCCTCTTGTGAATTCATGAAATCAATTTCATCCTGATTTAAATAGTCATCAACAATTCCTTCATGTTCTTTATCTTGAATTTCAACATTACCTGACCAGATCTCTTCATTATCCAACTCTGTATTCCAAGATTTTAAAGTGGGTTCTTTACTAAATTCACATGAGTTATGTGGGAAACAACATTCTTCTATAAGTGATGTGGAAAGGTCATCCTGAGTGGGAATGGGTTCTTCATATGTCTCAATGTTTTGTATTTCTAATCTCAGTGATGAAACTTCTGAATTCATTTTAACCATTTTTTCACACAAATGTTCAAGAATTTTTTCAGAATTTGGATTGATTGTTGTTTGTACATCATGGACTTCCTCATTATTTATCTTTTCAATCATTCTTGATAGGTATGGAAATTGATCTTGTAAACATTCAGCATCCCATTGATGGTACATCTCATCTGGTGTGGTGTATTCAATTAAGGATTGGTCAATGAAATTCCCTATGTGAGGTGTTTCCCAATATTGATTTCCAACTTGATTATAGCATTGATTTATGAAGGGGTATTTTGGAGGATAATCCATTGGAATTGATTGAAAATTAGTTTTGGGGTTTTTTTGGACACACAGAAATAGAAAGGGGAAAAGAGAAGAGAAATTGGGGTGAGAATAGAGAATTTGGGGTGAGAAAAGAAGATTCGGGTCTAAGGTACTTACTTGGGTCCCCGGCAACGGCGCCAAAATTTGGGTGCGCCCAAATTTACCCTACAGGTATGCGGTCGTTGTAGTACAAGTAGGGGTCGAGTCCGCAGGGACCGAAGAAGAAACCGAGAGACACTCTGATTTTGGAAGGATTTGGCTATGGAGTGGCCAACTATTTGGATTGATTTTATTTGAATAACTACTGAATTAATTTAAAGAAAATAAATTAAAACATACACTTACTTAGTCTAAAACAATTAATGGAGATGAGTTGATCCTAAGTTGTTACTAGGGTTAGATTGGATGTATTTATTATCTTATAACGTTCGTTTCACTAATTGAAGATGTGTCCACAAAATGATATAATTCCTCAACATCATTCACCAATTTAATCCCTCAAAATTCCAAGGCTAATCACCAATGCACTTAGAGGATCAATTTATTGATCACTCCAAGGAATTAGATCGTACTAGCACTCGAAATGTGTTATTGTTAAAGTTGGCGAAGATGAAGAAGAAATTAATCATCAAATGGAAATCTTAAATTAATGAAATGATTAAAGAATTTTAGATCATAAAATAACATCCAATCTTCCCAATGAAACTCTCTAGGACCAACCCATAAGGTTTTAGCCCTCCATTTATGCTATTAAATAAATGGAAGCGGGAAGTCGACATAAAGAAGCAGAATTGGAGAAGAAAAATAAAACAATGAAACGATCACTCCACCGTTGTGTGAATAAATTCACAAGTGCTGGTGTGAATAAATTCACACCTTAAAGAAACGGTATCAAAGTGATAAGATGAAAAAAAAAGAAAAAGATGAAATGAAGAACTTTTATTGAGAACTAATGTGATTCAAATAACTTACATGAGAATGAAGAACGATTACAACATCAAATGGACAGCAAAACATTACAATGAAAACAAAGCATCCAAGATGATAAGAAAATTTTCCACCCCATTACCTTCACCAATAGCTCCTTATATAGGCATATTAGGAGACTTAGGTACATCCCCCAACAATTAATTCACCCCCCAACAATTAATAGAGTCAAATGGAGGGTGAATAATCAAAAGGAAATTGATGTTTCGAATTTGACCCGGAAAACTGTCCAGATTCGTCCACCAAATTGACGTGTGAATTCGAAATTGAAGAAGGCCGAATCTGGAGGGGCTGTAGAAGAGAAATATCTTCATCCGTCTGTCCTCTATGAGATGTAAAATGTTCAGAAAATATAGCTCAGCCGTTTGGAAGTTATAGTCGAAATGGTGGGACGGATTTCTGTGCATTAATGACGAGTCCTCCATTTAAATCTCAACTTCAGATCCCTTTATCATCATGAAAACATCGGAATTAGCTCTGGCCACAGTTGAATAAAATGATCCTCATATTTTTATCTTTCTACTGTATTAATTAGAGATTCATTGGGCTTGTTTTCTGGGCCCCACATTTGTTTGATGGGCCTTAGGCCCATTATGCTTTTTCCAGCAAGTTTCTGCCTTCAGGCGCAAAATTCTCCATCTTCCTTTGGGATTCATCCATCGGACCTAAAAGATAAAATGTTCCAAACAAAGGGATCAATCATATCCCAAAATTTCAAATTAAAATGATGAATATTGTAATTTCCACAAGCAAAGTATTGAGTGGGCCCAAATTGACATTTTAAGCACGAATTGCACAATGATGGGAAATGAAGTTCAATTTCTGAATTGGACTAAAATTGATGTTTATAAACTTTTAAACACATTAATATTAAGAACTTAACAATTAATATTAGCCACTTTAAGTGACTAATCAGGGGTCATCATGGGAGAAACCTTAACAAGTGGTCAATGTAGATTAAAGGGATCAATTATTGAACTCAATTAAATAACAAATGACATTGTTGAAGACTCATACTTCTTCAATGATCAAACCATTAATGAGGAATTGATTTTTTATTGTTGAAATTTTCCCCATCTCTTGTGATTTCCATGTATGGGTTGATAATATTCTCCCTATTTCTAATATTTTGATGGACCTATCAATTTATCACTTTATATTAATCCCAAATTACATTTTTGGATTTTTATTTATTAGGTGAACCAATTTTTTACATTGATAATTGATAGAATGGTTTGTACTGATCATCAATGATATTCAATTTTTATTTTTTCCCCCCACTGTTATTTACATTTTTGTCATCGAAATATGATTGGGCTAGAAACTTGATATATTTAGTCTGATTTAGGATGATATCGAATCCCTAAAATATGTGAATTTATTATTTTTTTTGAAGAAGATAGTGGTTAGAGGATCGATACACACATGATGGTGAAATGTGAGGGAATGGCCATGTGTTGACCTCTCGAGCGATGAAGTATGGTGATGAGAAATTCCATGGGTGTGGAAAAGTCTCATTTCCAGTGGATTATGGATGAATATTGACGTTTGAAGGAATTGATACCATTATCGCAACCTTTGATGAAGTCTTGGCATGATTATATTTGGAACTAAAGAAGATGATGTGATTTTAGGGATAGAAGATGAATCTATCTTGAAATAATAGACTATAAGACATGTAGTTTGGAAGAACATATGATATGTATATCAGTTTATGTGGTGGATAAGGTTTCTATATAAGTTAAATATCACACACCATGTCATATAACCCACATTCCATGTTCCCCTAGCCGAACATCATTGAATGTATGAAGAGTAGACTCCAAGGCAGTCATTTGGCCTTACAGACAATGTGGGATAGGACTACACATCATGTAATTATAGGGCACAACATGATTAGAAATTGTACATATTGGATATCTCTCCTATAAAATAAAAACATTTTATTTTATCCTATAAAATGTGTAATTTCCCCTTTTAGGCCATTTGGTGTTCTAGTACACATATAGTTCTTTTTAGGGGTTATACACTATATACCCTATATAATGTCGTGTATTCCCTCTAGAACATATGACTTGGTATATATCCATGTTTTCAACTTTATTATAGGAAATTGGATATTAAATTATGATTTATTTATATGTATAACATGATTAAATCCATTACTTTAGTATTATGGATAATACGTGAGGCAATGTGTGTGGTTTTCTATCTTCATATTTGGGTAACCAAAGATGGAGAATATGTTCTTATCATTATCATCATAGTGGGTTGGTATTTCACTCACTGATATATAGTTAGGATCCTCTACTTAGAGACTATACAGTGTTTGTATTTCACTCACTCATATGGGGTGGGAATCCTTAATCGGTGTTGTTAGTATTTCACCAGTCTAAGAGATAAAATGTGACTATATTATTATAGAAACCCATGTTTATAATACAATTTATTTCATGATTTTAACATAAAGATCCATAAAATACAATTGTAGAAAATTTAGAGGCCAAATGTATTTGTTAAATTAGATACATAGACCACTAACTTAAAATAAAATATAAAATCATTATTTAAAACTCTATAATGTACTCTTAGTTTCCTATGAACTCCTAATACTACAAAGGAAAACCCAAGGAAATATAAAAGGAAAAGGAGAGATATAAAGCCTAGTACGAGAATAATAAAATTATAGGACAATAATAAATAATACATGTGATCTAAGAGGCATATCATGATAATATAAATAGGTAAGAATAATACATACTAACATGGAAGCATGCTATGGGAAAATGATATAATAATATCGTGGCATCATAGGAATGTGGAAACAACATAAAATGTGATATAATAAGAATAAGTTGAGTATAACCAAAAATAAATCATAAAATAGAATTATTAGAATAAGTACCCATGAACCATACATGACATCTCATGAAATGTAAAAATCACCCAATACATTGTAGCACTATTAGGGAACACCCTTCATATGCCTAACTTTACATGTACCAAATCGATCATATAACATGAGAATATATTTCATAAATTAAATACCACTAAAAAAGAATTTGGATTTCATATATGGTAGTACCTAATATACGATGGATATAAATATTTAGGCGAGTACCCTTGAATGAAAATTGGGTTGGGTATTCACAAAACATGGTGACATGTAAAATCAAGGGATAATTTTAACATTATAATCAGTGTACATAAATGTTCATGGAATATATTAATGAGAGAAGAGGTAGTATAAAATTAATAGGGAATAATTTTTATATCAATGGATAATTATGAACACATGATACCATAACCACTTATAAATTAAAAGTATTATAACAAATAAAGTGCTTGTATTGAAAAGAAGAGGCAGAGAATCCATACCTTGAGAGGCTGGCTATTAAAGCTTGTAAGTAGCTCCTTAAAACCTTATAAACTCGTTTAAAAGGATCTAGAGAGGGAAAATAAAAGGAACGTTGTCCTTCAAGGATTTTGAGTGAAAATAAATGGAATAATGGGTTATTATTTATATCAAAAGAAAGGATATTGCTTATTAATTTTTAAAATTAGGTCTTGGACACCTAGTTAATAAAAAATAAAAAACCATTAGTCTTCCCTTGGATTTTTAAAATGGTATTTTCCAATCAATAGGGGTTTTTGATATTTTATTTGTTTAATAACTAAACTCTTTAAGGTAGTATCATTCATGATGTTGAAGTGAGTCCTTTTCACAAATAATTTATTTTAAAATATTAAAATATCCCTTATGTTTTGGAAGGTTCATTATAGGTTTTTAAAAATAATATTATCACATTAAAATAACTTATTTAAATTAAAAACACTATTTTTTTATAAAACCTTTTATATAATTTATTACATAACTTTTAGTTTATTATTATGTTAAAATATTTAACATAAATTCATTCTGTATTTAATTTTTTCCCAAAAACTCGACCATCTTAGAAAATTACGAAAAATTAAAAATCATCTAATTTTGATGTGATGATTTAAAAAAATGATATTTATTTTACCAAATAATTTTCTAAATTTTATAATTTTAAATTTTAAATTAAAATCATTATTTATTGAAAAATTATAGATTTTATGGAATAATAAACTTTATATCCCTTATAAAAATCACATGGGACATTATTATATTATCATTTATATTTAAATATATTCTGTTTTATATTAATATTTCATGAAGACAAATTTTAAATAAAATTATTGAATTTATCATAAAGTGAATTTTAATTAAAATTATATATATTTTGAAAATATAAACATGATCTATTTGTATCCCAAAATCTATTTATCATATTTGACTTACATTCATGTTTATTTTATTAAAACAATTATAATAATAAGAATGGGATTGAAGGAACCACTATTTCATTTCAATAAATACAATTACACCTTTATAAAAATATTATCTATATACAGAACACCTTATTACATCAGCATATTCCCTAATGAAAAGGTGTATGATGGTGGTACTTTCATAAGGTGGTTCAAAGGGAATTATTTTGGTAGAGACTTATAAAAGCTTGAAATTTTTATATAATCTATTCCTTTTAAGTATCAATTAATAAATCTTATCTAGGGATTGGTCAATGGTGAACCCTGGTGATTCCATCTCCCTTAGAAGCTCTAATAAATGAGTCTCATAAGGTATGATCCTATTGGTTGATGCCAATAATTATTACTTCTGTATCAATTAGCTTTTATTATTACCCTTTAATATATAATAATATTAACGATCACTTTATAATGACTACATTACTAATGGCCATAAATATTAATGTCCATAATTACTAATGTTTATATTTTGTCTATATTTTATAACGATCCATTATAATAACGAAGTTATAAAAATACATTTTATATTACTGCTTTAATAAATATGACATATACTTATTTAGAAGGTATATTTCATTAATAAAAGTCTAGTTCATTACTTTATCACCCCTTAAGAAATTTATCCCTAAAAATTTCATTTCATTCCCCAAAACATATGAGGTTACTTCTATTTCATCACTTATATGGGCTCCCATGTTGAATCTTCAAACCTATGGTTCCACTACAACACTTTTACTAGGCGATTTATCTTGTTTCATATAACTTTTTATCTATGATCCAAAATCATCATTAGTTATTACTCATATAAAAGATCATTATCCAATGGAACGTGTAGATACCCGAAGCTTGACGTACATAGACATTACATTACTTTTTCGGAATACTTAGTACATAACAAAAACATACAAACAAGGACTGTAATAGTTTAGTGTCTTTGGAAACTTGGAACGTAATCTTCTAATCGTGGTGAAAGATCTTCAACATCTCCCATAAAGATCTTCCCATTTTTGTTTCCTTACCTAAAATATTTCTTTTAATCCTGGGGGAAAAGAAAACATAAAAAGGGTGAGCTCAAATTCTCAATAAGGGTAAGCATGGATAAAATAAAACATACCATATACATTTGAACTTAAAAAAAACAGGAACATTAAAAATCTTGAGCAACGACATAAAACATGGAAGTACATAAGGCATAGATCATAATTGAACATAAATCATGATAAAATAGAATGGGAATAAAACATGTAATTGTGGCATCCATTAAGCACATTTAATGATTTCCATAGTAGCCAAGGCATTGCTTCCAAGACCATCTTAGCGAACAAAGTCCCTTTCTGAATCAAGTTCACTCCTCGTTCCAGTCCTGTAATACTGAACCGGATTAACTTACCGTTCCAGACATGTCTATCTCATGAGATATAAATCTTTACCCAATGCATTGTAGGGATATATATGTCCCACCCATCTCATAATGGAATCATTCTTACCTGTGCCACAAAATAAACATACATCATTCATAATAACCCAATGAATAAAATGGGTTTCATAAACATCATCCCATCGTAAAATAATACATATAAAATAAATGGAAATCATTTCATAATAAGAAAAGTTAAACCATGTAAATCATAGAGACATTATACTTAAAACATACACATATGAAATAATTTCATTTTAGATGGAAAATGGTTTTGATAAAACACTTGAAATGAATTCTTGAGGAAAACATCCTTTCTTCTTTAAAATCATTTTCTTTTCACAAAATGTCATGCATTTTTAAAAGAAAAGGATTTTATTGAAAATATTCATGAAATCTTTTTGACAAAGATTCATTAAAATCAAGCTTCATAAAACTTTAAAAATCCGTTCATGCCGTATAAGTTGAAAGAAAACATTCTTCTCATACTTTTTCTGGAAAAGTCAAAAAGTACCTCGTACGAAAAACAACAAAAGATTCCTTTCATATCATTTACTAAAAACTCACCAAAGGTTAAAATTGGATTTAAACAATTGTAGGTGGATAGAAACAATATTTCATATTTAGGGAACATGGATTTGGATGATAAAATACACCCTAATAAATACCAAAGTATAAACAATCTCGGATAAAAATGAGATTGTGATATTTTCCCTTACCTTAGGTCCGATTTGCTTCGTAAGTGTCCGAAAATCCTGTATAATGATTTAAATAATGTTATTTACTTATTACAGAATCATATTCATTGTTATTATATCATATATGGTCCACTTATGACTTTATATTACATGTTCTTTTGTAAATTCCATGTTAAAGAGCGTTTTGGGTAAAATCGTTTCATTTGTCGTCCGTGTTTTGACTTGTAATTATTCATATGATTACTTAGATCATGATTACTTAATTAAAAAATATAAAAAATGATTTATATATAATATATATTCAGAATATACATATATATAATATATCGATAAATGGAAAGAAATACCCTGTTCATGGAGACGGTAGGCCGTACGTACGCATGAACGTTGTTTTCGTTTCCTCATTGAATTGAATGGAATTAATTGGATGATATATATATATATATACATAAATCCAGTATCATTATTATGTCATATATTTCATGATTACTTATTATATATACTTTATAATCATTTATGAATGGTTAATCATTGAGAATGAATCTCATCGCGTCGTGGAGACGGTATTCCGTATGTACACACGAGCGATGATATCGTTCCCATGATCGTGGAATTTTATTGGAGTGTATTTATACTATTACAGAATCAATATCACTTTATAATAATCATATATAGTTATTATTTACACCATTATACCCATCCAAGTAAGGTGGTGGTGGAAAAGAGATTACACCATGGTGTGGAGACGGTATTCCGTACGTACGCACACGCGGTGATTTCGTTTTCCGTGGGATGGATAGATGGTGAAATAGGGTTGTTTCATACTTATAATAAAATATCAGTATATGAGTGATACTGATGTTATTACTTCATAGTGAAACAACCTAATAATAAGAAGTGGAAGAAGAAATAAAGGTGAAAGAATCGGTAATGGAAATTACCTCTTCTTTGAAGCACCTCTTTGAGACCTCCTCTTAGGGCACTAAAATTGGTCTTTGAAGAATACCAGGACCTCTAGGATGTTTCTAGGGAAGTTTATAAGATAATTGGGCAGGGTTTGGCCGATCTTGAAGGCTCAAAGTGGTGTGTGGAAGAGAGGGAGGAGGTTCCCTTTTATAAGGGAGGAGAGGGGCACCTTTGGAATTCTTAAAAATATTAATTTATAATAAATCTAAACCCACTTAAAAACCTACAAAAATGACTCATATTCAAATATTAGATGAGATAGGGTTGTAATATCATCAACCAATCAAATTTAGACATGTTTGTATCTTATTTTAAATCTTATCATTTGGATTTATCCTTATTTAATCTATTTAAGTTTATTTGTTGTAATAAAATTCTAAATTTTAAATTATAACAAATAATTACTTATTTGTTGTGAATTTTCCATAATTGTTTAATTTATAACATTATATACCATATAAATTTTAATTTATAAATTTTGAATATTTTTGTGATTTTTAAATAATTTTATAATATGTTATTTTTATAAAATAACAATAGTGTCAATTTTGACACTGTTCATTTATTTGAATTTAAATAAAATATATACAGAAGATATGTTCTAACTAAAAGCTTTAATAGATTCATAAAAGGTCATATGTATCTATAAAATTAGTGGATCACATTAAATAGTTCATATAATAATTATTTTAATATTTTTAAAACCATTTATTTGGTTTATCTCTTAATAAAATAATTACTACAACATTTTTGTATAATTATTTAATATACTTATTTGTTGCATAAAAATTAAAAATAAAATCCTATGATGAATATAAATATATTAAATTTCACAATAATACTTTTACTAGAATTTATCATCTTAAAATCACAATATTTAAATTTTTATATTTATTAAATTATGAAGGTGACAACTTTTACATCATTTAAAATAAAATAATATAAGTGTCGTAATCACTTTTATAAGGCTCCAAACGGTTATATATTAGGTAATTGGATGATTAAGGTGTATATATACACTAAAAATATGTTTTGGTCAGATTTGTGGGCCTTTTAATGGGTATTAGTATTTCAATAAAAACTATATTACTTATTTTCCACTTAATAAATAATTTCTGTATCATTAATGTATCACCATTAATGACAATTATTTAATCCATAAAAATTATAAATAAATTATCATGATGTAGATAATTTTATTAGATTTCTGGAGACTATTCATGTTCTATGTTGCATGATGTTTATCACTAAATTAAAATTATTATACTTATAAGATTTAAGAGTGTGTCATGTTGTCACTTTCTTTGGTTTTAATAATAATTAAATTATTTTCATGGTCAAAAGTCCATAAAATGAATCTAATCCGACCCTTAGGTTATATGGTTATACTTTTAGCCATAAAATAGAATTTTGGCATGTGTTAGGGTAATTTTATAATATTATATTTACCCTTAATTACCGGATTTACCTTTAACTATGGTAAATAAAATTTACCGTAGTTACTATTCATAATTCCCAAAAATAAAAAGTATCTTATTAACATAATTTTGACCCACTAATTCCAAATATGGAATCCATTTTTCCAAATTCAATACACAAAAGTTTCAGAAATTAAATTAAAATTAATCCCGTTGTCGAAAGAAAACGGGTTTTTCTTTAAAACATTGCAAAAGATTGAATTGATTTAACCTGCGAATTTAATGTAAAATAAATTCTAATGACATAAATTATATTAAATGGTAAAAATATATTCTATTTATACTTTAAAACCATTAAATATTATAATTTAACCATATAAATTATTGCGATGAAAAAAGTTGTTTTTAATTAAAATATAGCGTGTTTTTACTATTCATCAAAATATGAATGTTACCAGAATAATATGAAAAATTTATTCAAAGTAAATTTTTATTTCTTGATTCCAAATAAGAATTTTATTTTGTCAAATTGAACTTATAAACATGTCAAAAACTATATTTAAAGTGGGTGCGCCATCAAAAGGCGACAAAACTGCATTTTTTGAAAAATACTTATTTTACCCGAAATATTTATTTTGTTCTTATACCATGTTCTAGAAAATGTGTAAGATGAATAATAATGTTATAAAATTAAAAATTTAGTTAATAATATTCATAACAGCTAGTTCATAATAATATTATAATAATATATCGTTGTTTAGTAAAACCTGGTATTGCGTACAACACACGCTATCGAGGAAGGTCATGATTGCGTGTAATGCAAGCCAAGTCAGGGTTGCGTGTTGTGCAAGAATCCTTCATTGTTTCATATAAAATAATCCAAACGTCTTTCATTTATACATTGAATATATATATATATACTCAATGTTGCTTAGAATAACTATTATCAAAATTGTGTGTAACATGATCCAAGAATAGTGTTGCGTATACTGCAAGATAATACGGTGTTGCATATAGAGCAAGGTAATCATGGCGTAGCATACAACACAAGACATTAATGAAATTAAAATAATATTTTTCATAAAATCTCGGGGTGTTATAGAACGACCTCTAGATTTAGTACATGTGAGATATTTGATATATACTTCCTCAATAGGGATATAAGGAACACTTTATCTACTTAAGAAATGTTAAGTTTGAGTGGTATTAGATAGGCTAAAACTCTTAGGAAATCAAAAATATCAAACAGGCCGACGTATCTAGGAGTTTTCTTTCCATTATTCCTAAACCTCATGAATTTCTTCCATGGTGATATATGACAGAACACTTTATCTTGGACCTCAAACTCAAGGTTTCATCAATGATTTATAGGGTATATTTTTTATCAACTATATAATTATTTCATATGGTACTGAATGGTTTGAAAATTCTACATTATATCTTGGAAAATATCAGGTTATATCATATTCCTTTCCTTAAATTCATCCTATCATATTGTATTCTTGAACCTCTTCCCATATAGATCCTCATAAGGTGCCATTTGAATTAAAGAATGGAAAATATTATTATATGAGAACTCTAAAAGGTGATGGTATTGATCAAAAAATACTTGGAAATCGATTTAATATGATCTTACCATATCCTATAGAGTTTGAATGGTTCTTTTAAACTAACCATCTTTCTGAGGGTGATGAGAAGTACTAAAACATAGATATATATCCAACACTTTCAGAGGACTTCTCCAGAACCTCTTGGTAAACCTCATATCTTGATCAGATATAATAGAGATTTTCACCCCATATAGCCTTACCAATTCTCTTATGTATATCATCAAAAGTTTGTTAGGACAGAAAACCTACTTGATAATAATGAAATGCATTTAATTTTAAAGTATATTGACTTCAACCCAAATGGTGTTATAACCTTTAGATTTACTGGGGATTCCTATGAAAAAATCCATAGTTATGTTTTACTATTTCCATATAGGTATTGGTAATAGTTGGATCATATTCCAGGATTATGTTGTTTAGAATTAACATATTGGCATACCAAGAATCGAGATACAAACTCTACAATCTCCCTCTTCATGTTATCCCAACACAATTTTTTCTTTAGATCTTTATACATCATTATGCTCCCAAGATTTATAGATAAGGATGAGATATATGCATAATCAAAAATATCACTCTTCAATTCTTGTTTTTATGGGACACATATATATGTTCCAAACCTTATAAATCTATATTTATCAATTTTAAACACTAGAATATTTTCTAAATTTTTATATATATCCACATTATCTATATGAGACTCATTGATCTTCACTTGGATGGATGGTTGAATAGTTATTTGAGTAAGGTAAGATAACATTCCTTCCTTTATGATTCCCATATCCATTCTTTATATTTCTAAGAAGATTGTATGCCACTCAATCCACATCACAGATAATGTTTCATGATCCTTTCTACTTAGAGTATCTGAAAATTTATTTTCCTTCATAGGGTAGTAATAGAGTGAACAATCATAATATTTTATTATCTATAACAAAATTCTTTAAAGTATATTGTTCTATTTTTTGTGTGAATATATACTTGAGGCTCTTATAGTTTATATATATATATATATTAAAATTATCTTTGTAGATGTAATTTGTCTAAATATTTAATGTGAAGATCACTACAAAGAAATTTAGACCATCTATAAGATAGTTATACTCATAGATATTCAATTTTTGAGAGGCATATGTTATCACTTTATCATTTTGAATGATTACACAACCCAATAAATTCTTAAATACATAACTATATATCAAGAATCCTTCCACATTGGTGGGTAGTGTGAGTATAGGTGCATTGATTAGCCTCTTATTTACCTATTTGAATCTCTATTCATATTCATCAGTATAGAAAAAATTTAATCCCTTATGAGTTATATTGGTTAATAGGTTAGAATATTATGAGAGGTTTCTTACAAATCACTGATAGTACCAAGATAATCTGAGGAAAATCTAGATCTCTATTACTAATTTTTTCTAGGTCCATTATTTAATCACCTATGTTTTTGATACATTCATAGATATGCCCTCACTTTTTATTGCATAACCTATGAAGGATACTTTTTGTAGCCAAAATTCTCACTTGCTAAAATTCGAATACAATTTATCATTTAAAAATTTATTTATCACAACACTCAAATAATCCTCATGTTTCACCTTTATTTTAGAGTGTATGAGAGTATCATCTATAAATACTATCACAAAATTTTCAAGGTAATATATATAGAATCTATTCATCATGTCCATTATTATTACTAGAGGATTGATGAATCTGATTAATATCACTATAAACTCATAATAACCATTCCTAGAAATCAGTCATGGGAATATCCTCATTCTTTACCTATACTTGGTAATATCCCAACTAAAGATCCATAGTAGTGAAGTAATGGTATCTCTGTAACTGATTGTATAAGTCATCAATCCATGGAAGGGGATACATGTTATTTATCATGATATTGAGGAATTCATGATAATAAATATAAGGACACATTATCCCATACTCCTCTATAATAAATAGGACTAGTGCACCTAATAGTGAATCACTTGGGTGTATAAATCCCTTATCAATATTCTCTTATAGCTACTTCATTAGTTCTTCCAGTTTAATAATATTCATTCTATATGGATTCATGGAAAGTGGAAAATATCTTAGTTTAATTTCAATTGAGAACTCAACCTATAGATTAGGCGGAAGGACACACAAATCTTGAGGGAATACATCATTATATTCCCTTATAATGGTAATTTATTGAAGGGTGATTCTATAATTTGTCTTAAAAATTTAAGGAAGATATGCATGATCATAAGAAAATATTATCCTTTATTGATATGAATTTTCCAAAGTATATTCATGATCTTTGAACTTTTTTAGAATCATATGATGATTTAAGACACAGAAGGTGAATTTATTCTCATAAAAATTAATTTTTGTGCTATATAGGGATAGAAAATACATTCCAATTATAATAGTGAATTACACTAAAGAGAGTATGAAAAGTTTTTATTGGAGATTTATCCCACAAATATTGACTTGGGATGAGTTATCCACTTGAGATTCAATGATTAACCTATTTTTAGTTTCCATCAATAACTCAACCACCTTTTTTTGAGTTAGTGTAAATAGTTTTAATAAAATTTTATGATATGAAAAAATTTATAGAATCATAATTAAATAGTATATTCACTATTATCGAATGAATTAACAGTGTACCTATAACCACTTCATTGTCAATATCCACCTCAAAATTTATGATAGTATAACCCCATCCCTACACTCATGACATTAGCGGTTTTTTTTTCTATTATATTCAACAAACCTTGCCTTTGGGAATTGGTTTAATTAGTTTCCTTGTTCTATATAGTTGAAACATTGGACTATGGGATGAGGATTTATTGGAACGTTCTTTTCCTTTATAACATTAGTGGTATTTTTCATATCCATTTTACATTCATTTTCTTGATTCCCTTCCATTCCACACTTGAAACACTTCCTTATCCTTTTTAGTTAGTTCATATGATATTTATTTCTACACGTATGGCATGTGGTATGTTGGATCCTCTTACCACCATGAGTATTTTCTGGCATTCCTATAATGTTTAACATACTCATCTTCTTCTTATCTATAGTTTCATGGGACAAATTAGAATCAATAATCTCTATTTTTACTTAATGTAAAAAATAGGCAATTCCATCGTAGATATCAATGTTATAAATCTCTAAATATCATCATAGACTTGGAATTATCTCACTAAATAAGCAATCACCATTACTTTTAGGGTTGATGATAAAGCTAGAGGTATACTGTTCAATATTTGTGAAGTTTTTTTCATATGAACCAATGGATTTTTCCTCATTTTTTTGAGTTTAAGTAATTTATTCTCAATTTTATGGTGGAGAGTGAAATAAAAATATTTATTGAAAAATATAATCATTAATTCAACCCATTCCATGGATTATATAACCTTTTTAGGCTTTGCATTCTTGATCATTTTCCACCACTGATTTGATTCTCCCTCTTAGAGATAAAAAATAAATACGACCTTTTATTTCTTAAAGGATTTGAGAAAAAATATCTTCTCAATAGAATTAATACATTTCTCCATAATTAAGGGATAAGAAGATCCATTAAAAGTTATAGTCCTTTTTTTATAAATAAATCAACAACTTTCTATTTCTTAGGAGAAGGAGGGTGTTTTAGGGGATTCATATAATTACTCATAACTTGAATCAATTGTGATATTAATACCATGAATTTCTCATCTCCTTATCCCATCATATTAGTAATTTGATTAGTTTAATCATTACATTTCTTATGACATATGTATTTGACATGATTCCTAATATTTTATAAAATTTTGTAAAATAAGTGAAAGCTTGGGATGAATATTCAATATTAAATAATAATATAAAAAGTAAAACAAATTAATTTATAAGGAAAGATATATGCATCCTAACATATGAATATATAAGTTTCAATCTAGGTTATCTATTGTCTATTAAGTTCTCTGACCAATAATTTTATTAAAACCATTCATAATGGTTTATAAAGAACATATGAATTATCTGAATCATAGCCCCCATGATTTTCTATCTATGTGTTTATTCTTAGGCCAACTCATCGATCACTAACTAAAGATCGATTCAATGATTAACCATAATTTTTTTTAGGTGATTACCCCAAGGTGAATATGTTCCACAACCAAATCCAATTTATATTATTTAGGTTGGGATGAAATTTCTAGAAAATAATATACTCTATACTTTACCAAAATTTAAGGATGTTATCCAATATTTAGACTTATCCCTCAGGTTTTCACTAAGCTTTTCTCAATCCAAATCCACAAAACAAATATTCCTTTCTCTAATACCAACTATAACTACCCATAGTTCTATTATATTTCATTTCATGATTTTTTAAATAAGGATCCATATAATACAATCCCAAAAAAATCGATAGGCCTATTTTCTTAGGAAATTATATATATAAACCATTAACATAAAATAAAATATAACATAATTATTTAAAAATCCATAATGTTCTCCTTGTTTCATTTGAACTCTTAATATTGTACATGATAACCTAGAAACATGAGAAAGTGATGTGTGAGATATAAATCCTAGTAAAGGAATAATCAAAGAATAGAATTATGATAAATAATACATGTAAGTCAAGAGGCATATCATGATAACATCAAGTGGTAATAATCATAAATGCTCAAATTGAGGCATGGGATAAGAAAAATACATAATAAAATCATGGTTTCATAGGAATTTATAAAAAATATAAAATATGAAATTATAATAATAAGTATAGTCTAACCACAAATACATCATAACATATTGTGCTTAGGTTAACCACCCCCACACCATACAAGGTATCTCAAGATATGCAAACATTATAAAAATCATTGGAGCTATATCAGGGTACACCCTCCATAAGTATAACTTTACATGTACCATATAAATCATATAATATAAGAACACATTTAATCATTTAAATGTTTTTTTTTGGTAAATTATTTAGCTTCACCAAACATAGTTTCTCTGATAGAAATGATCAGAAAAAGATCACTAGATATAGGTTTCCTACTAATCATTTAAAAATTTTTAGGGAAAAATAGTTTCATCGGAAATAATTTCATCATATTAATTCCATAAGATGAAGTTCCCATGTGTTTTTCATCGGGGTTGAAACTCAATGATTAGGTAGAAGCATGAATATCATCTGTTGAAGTTTCATCAGTTGGTTCAATATAGTATTAGTGGTTTACTAGGTCAATGAGAGGATGGCCATGTTTCTCTAAATAAAGTTCAATTGGTTCTCTAGATGAAGACTCCAATAAATAGAGGTGGTGGCTCAAATGAGATGTATAGTGATTTTCCTTTTGAGATAATGAGAGTTTGTAACTTAATTTTTTGATAATTTTCAAAGTTTAGAGGAATTGATCAATTAGTTTTTAATTCACTTGTATCTCTTTAATGAAAATATTTGCAGTGTTCTCCCATGGATATAGGATTTGTTTTCTAAACCATGTAATTTTGTTTGTTGTTTTCTTTTATGTTGTTTTATGTGATGTGTTTACACTAAGTTTTTGTGGTTATTAAGTTTTATCTCATCCTAGTTCCAGTTCACAAACTTAAAAAGATGTAGTTATTGGACAAAACTTTACTAGTGGTTCCACTGGTGTCCGTCTAGTGGTGTTTGGATCTTTATGTTGCATAGGTTGAAATTATTAGAAGGTCTCATATCTGGTGGTTTGATAGGAGTCCATATGGTGTATGAAGTGTTAGCTATGTCTATACAGTTCCATGAATTGAGTGATCCTCATCCTTATTTTTCCTATAAGTGGTATTAGAGAGAATGTTCTACTTCACTGATAGTATTCAGGCTTATCCACTCCTTAGATTTAAGTTATTTGATTTTGTTTGGTTCTACTATTATAGGAATAATGAATTTAGAGGAAGGGAAGGTTCATATCAATAAGTTATATAGAATATAATTTTTCTTCTAGAGGATGCACTTAAAGTATATAAAAATACATTGATGCTCCTTTATCTGGTGAATGTACTGAGATGATGGATGAAAAGTCATGGGAGTGGTGGGATCATAAGGCCTTAGCCTAGATAAGGATATCACTTACTCAGAATGTTGGTTTCAATATTCAAGGGATGAAAACCGCTACAAAAGTTATGAAAGAATTGGGTGACATACAAGATAATTCAATGAATATTTACAAATTTTTCAGGATTTGAAGGTTGTTCATATTGAGGTTGTCATATGGGAGACCTAAAACAAATCACGTGATATATTTCAATATGATATGAGTGTAGATTAAACTATTGAAGGAAAATTTCATAGGAGATGTATGGTATTTTCATCTTCTTTCCTCACATCTATAAATCAGGGATGTTATGGTGTTAATAGTGATAAAATCTAGTGGGAAGAGAATTAATATTTTCAGTGACATTCAAAAATTTATTTTTATTGACTAATTTAGGAATAATGATATAAAATCACTATTTGAAAGTGCTCTTACTACTACCAGATGGGGATGTTCACCATAGAAAAGAATTTTTAGAAGAATAATTCCTTGTACGATAAGTTGCAAAGAAGAAGTCAAGGTAAATCAGATGGTGTAGGTCCTACATGTTAGCCTTGTGGGAATAAGGGACATATCAAGAAAGATTATAAGAATCAGATAGATGGTTCAATTTCTGTGTAGAAAAACTCTGTCAGTGCAATGGATAGAGACACCAATTTTCTACTAGGTGTGAATATTCTATAACTATTGTGGGTTATTGAATCAAGTGTATCTTTCAATTCAACTAGTGAGTGAGTTTTTACAGAGATTATGTACTTGGAAGCTTAGTTAGAGTATATATTGCAAAAGATATATCTCTAGAAATAGTTATGAAAGGTGATTATAACATTGAAATAAAAAATATAAGTGTATTGATTTTGAAAGAAGTTAAAAATATTCTAGGTATATATAAGAACCTTATATAAGCTGTATGACATGATGATGTTAGTTTTAGGTTGAATTTTTAGGATGGAGTTTGAAAAATAACCAAAGGGTCCATGTTGATTTCCCACATAGTAAATAATGGATTTTTGTACTTGACCATATGCAAGGATGAATTCATAGTGATCAGAAGCACTTCATAGGATGGTCAGAAAGTCTAGTACTATAGGTTTGGTCAACTAAGTGAAAAGAATTTGAACGCTCACGTGATATAGGGAATACCCATACTCAATCACATGAATCTTGGAAGATGTGGGAGTTTAATGTTAGGTAAGTAGAAGATAGTTTCCTTTAACTTGTATGGTAAAAAACCGCAGAATCAAAAAATGTAACTTGTTTATTTAGATGATTGGGAGCATACGACTATTCACCCTAATGAAGGGTTTCTATTCATTTTGACCTTAACTGATGATTCTACTCAAAAGGTTTCAGTTATAATTTTGAAGAATAAATATGATATTTTTAGAAATTTATTCAGTGGAAGGTTTTGATAAAAAGAGAGTGTGAATGAAATTTGAAGTGTCTTATGATAGATAATGGTGGGGAGAGCACTAGACACAAATTTTGTAACTTTTACGAATATAAGGGAATCAGGTATGAGAAGACTATTCCATGATATCCAAAACAAAATTGAGTAGTGTAAAGGATAAATTAAACTTTTTAAGAGAAATTATAGATTATTAGGATTCACTCTAGAATTATTAATGTAATTATGGTAAATGATTTAAATACAATAGAATATTTAGTGAATATAAGTCTGACATCAACTATGGGATAAGAAATTCTGGAAGAAATTTGGTATTGTAAAATACTATAGGTAAACCATATCAAATTACTTATAAGTATCATGTATATTCATATCGATTCTAAATGTAGAGATAATTTATATGAGAAATCAAAGGTGTGATTTATCACTAAATATGATGATGAGAGCTTTTGATATCATCTATGGGATGATGAAAAGAAACAAATCATTCAGAGCATAGGTGTTGTTTTCAATGAAGAAATTATTTGGAAAGATAAAAACTCGGCTAAGAAGAAAGTTAAGGTTAAATAGACTAGTGAAGTTCAAGACAATCAAATAGATGTTATTAAATGTACTCCATATTTAGAAACTTTAGGGAAAAATTTAGAAGATAGAGCTTCGACAATTATTCTACGTGATGGAGAATGATTATACTGATGACTAACAGATAGAGAGGTCCAATTAGATGAACCCGAGGTTTTATTAAGAAGATATAATAAAATTAGGAAACTAGTTTAGAGGTTTGGTGATGATATGAACATCATAATTCTAATGGGTGTAGGAGAACTGTAATGTATGATAGAAGAAACCACTCTTAGAGACTCGGAGAAGTTTAATTCAATCATGGAGGTGGAAATTAATTCCTAAAATCTAAAAAATACATTATATTTGGATGAATTATCATAAGGAAAACAATATCTAGAAAAAATGGGGATTTCTTTTAAAAGAAGAAGTTTATGGAAGTGAGTGACACAAAGAAATACTGGTGGTAAAGTGCTTTCAATAAAAATAAGGGGTTGATTTTTTTTGAGATTTTTTCACCAGTGGTGAAACATAAAACCATTTTAATGGTGATGAACATTGTTGATGATGTAAACTTGGAACAAATGGAAGTAAAGAGAACTTTTTCTTTATGGGGATTTTGATAAAGAAGTTTACATGGTACAACCAAAGGTTCATGAATTTCATTAGAAGTATAATATTTTTTGTAGGTTGAAATTAGGTATTTATGGTTTGAAGAAAGCTACACAATAGTGGAATCATAATTTTAACACTTTAATTCTTGAGAAAAGTCTCAATTGATGTTATTTTGATCATTATTACTAGAAGAATCAATGGGAAGATGAAATATATAACATACCATTGTTTTATGTGGATTATATGTTTACTATAGGTGTAAAGTTCCATCTGATTGAGGAACTAAAGAGGAATTTGTCTAGAAGCTTTGAGATAAAGAACCACCAAAAACCTAATAAAATCTTGGGGATTAGAATTGAGAGGGTTGGGAAAACCGACTCTTTGGGTTTATCCCAAAAGGAATGCAACATGAAGGTTATTAAGAAATTAAGAATGACTGGTTTTAAACCTATATCAACCCCCATCATCGAAAACATAAAAATTTTTAAAGCACATAAACCATCAAAGTTCAGAGAATCACTTGAAAAAGAAAATGTTTATTTTTCTTAATTTTTTGAATGTTTTATGTATAAAATTGTTTTTACATGACTAGATATTTCATTTTTATGGGATTTTTAACTGTTTTATGAAAAATACCAAATGAAACAATTAGGAAGACAAGGAATGGATCATCCAACACTTGAAATTATTGAAATATGAAACTTTATGTTTCAAGCATGATAAATTTTAATGTAATTTTAGATGGATATTTTTATAGAGACATGATTGATTACATCCAATTTCTAGTTTATATACAACAAAATTAGAGTATTTTTCTACTATTGAAGTAGTAAAAGGGTTGATATGGTATATGTTCTTATTGAAGGGACTTAAAAAATGATCTGACTGATTAAATTAATTCTATGATATTTATAGTTCCATCAAATCTCCCACAATTCAGTGTTTCATGAAATAACAAAACACAATGACTTGAAATATTACTATATTCAAAGTCTACTGGAAGGTAAAGTATTGAAGCTATAGAATATTTTTGGAAATAAAAAACTTACCGATATGTTTATCAGGGATATTATCCAAGAATGTGTGAGGAAATATTTTGAATAATTTAGACTTGACTCATCAAATGGATAGGTGAAAAATGAATGAAATAAAAAGAGGATGAGATCATGTTAATGGTATAAGAATGATGAAATCATGAATCAATTTTCAAGTGGTAGGTTTTTGGGTTTTATGTAGATTATTCAATTTCATTGTACCAAATTTTTGGGATGTATATGATCAGATAGATATCACTATATGGAGGTTTTCTATCAAGTGGTTTTAGAGAGGTTGGGTAAAAGAGATTAACTAGAAAGACTTCCATTAGGAGGAGTTCCCTGGTGGAATTATCTAGGGTGGAAACTCAATAATTGGGTAGGAAGCATGGATACAAGTTATTGGAAGTTTCATCACATTGTTCAAAACATATCTGTGACTGACTAATTGTACAAGAGTTTGACCATGTTTCTAGAAAGGTGGTACAATTGGTTCACCAGATGAAGACCTTTATAAATAGAGTTGATGTCCTGTAAAGACCCAGAAATTCCATGTATTTTTTTTAAATATATGGTAATTTTACGAGTCCGTGAAAATTGAAAGTGCGTGATTCTGAGGCCCGGTGTGCCCAGAATGAATTTCTGAACATTTTTTTCGTGTATGTTCAGTAAACGTATGAGCAAACTTTTCTAACTTTTGAACTGGTGCTCAGAATTAAAATATGAGGGAACCGTTGAACTAACAACGCTGATATTCTCTTAAGAAGACCTTTACATCAACTGCATTAGGTCGAGGGTGAATTTTAGTTTTTCACTTTTTGTGGGAAAATAAAAATAAAATTATTTTAAAATTTTATTTTTATTCTTGAAACCCATCAACATGGGTTATGGAGGTGGGGACCACTGAGCCCAAAAACCACCCAATTTGAATTTAAGGGTGGTGAGAACCTGACCACCCGAACCCCCTAAACTCTTTCTTTAATATGGAGATAACTCTTGAACTCCCCTTTAATGGGATATAACCTTTGGTATCCTCCCACTTTAATGGTTCCAACCACATCGTAATTAATGACATCAATTTAATTCTGTGCCAACAATTAAATTGATGAAACACAACATATTGGCTACTTTTCTTTTTGGGTGGAATTGGGAGAAAGGATTGGAAGAGGAGAACCTTGGAGGAATTCTTCTTCTCCAACGAAGAACACTTCTCCAACGAAGAACACTTCTCTAACGATGAAAACTGACGTTCTCCAACGTCTTCGACTTCTTCCTTAGGACATCCTCCAAAGTGGGACATCTTCAATCGATGACTGTCCTTCCCTCCTCTTCGACGTCAACAAACAAACAATGTAGGGGTGTGTTTTAAATTGATCAATGTTAATTTTCCTGTTCACATTGAATCATCCCCCTTGAGCCACTTACTACGGATCTAACACAGAGGGTACGGGCCAAAAAAACATGGCCTGACCCCTCTGTCGTTCTTCATGAATGGTGTGTTCTTCATGATGGAAGAAGGTGGCTTTGTGCCATGGCGACAAAAGAAGAGCGGCCGGTTGAACAGGTTGCTGATGAAGAGGCGACGTGCGACTGCGCCGCGGGGAGAGGACGACTGGCTATCCGTCCAGACGAAAAAGACCGCCACACCATGAACGCCCCTCCGTGCCGCGACCGCTCCACTGCACCACAACTACCCCTTCAGACCGTAGCCTTTGCTGTTCCGCAGCTTCGCGCCGCCCGTGGCCTCCGCCGCTCCACATCCCCGCGCCGCCCGTAGCCTCGGCCACTCCTCAGCCTCTGTGGCCTCTACTGCCCCGCGGCCTCCACAACCTCTGTCACCCCACGGCCTCCGCGGACCCGCACCGCCCGCGGCCCCTACGGCCTTCGCCGCTCCACAGCCCCCGCGACCTCTGCAGCCCCGCACCACCTGCGGCCTTCGTGGTCGCCCCGCCGCCCCGCGGGCCGCTGCCTAGGCCGGGCCGCCCAGCGCGGGCTGGAATTCCAAGTTCATGCTAGGAAGGACCCAGCGGGTTGGTCCGAGTTAAACCAAACTGTGGAAACCTTGGTCGGGTCAGACCGGGTTGTTCCGACAAGGTCGGACTTGACCCAGACCAGTTTCGACCCGATACTCTCTTTTGGCCATAACTTTGGCACCGAGCATCCGTTTGACGAACCCTCTATGGAGTTGGAAACCTTGGAGTGATACAACCCCTTTGGTATACCCCACTAGAGCTTTGGATAAAGTTGGGGTATGGTCAGGTTGGATCGAGCACGAATCCAACTGGGCCATCGGGTCTAAAAATCTAATTACTTATAGACCGGGCGCCTGATTAACGCACTGTCTGTTGCATTGAGACCCCTATGATGTGGAATTTATTTGAGATACTTCTTCGTGATAATAAATGGAAGTTGGAGTATCAACCAGTGGCTTGTGGAATGGACCCTCCAGGAGAAAAGTGAGCTTAGTACGTGAACCTTGTAGCTGGCTAGGACGATGTACTATGATAATGTGTGGGTCTGACGACGTATCAACAATGTACTAGGATCCTGTGTGGGCATGATGACGTATCATTGATGTAATAGGATCCTGTGTGGGTCTGAAGACATACTGGAGATGTACTAGGATCTTGTGTGGGTCTGACGACATACTGGTGATGTACTAGGATCCTGTGTGGGTCTGACGACGTACTCGAGATGTACTAGGATCTTGTGTGGGTCTGACAATATACTAGAGATGTACTAGGATCATGTGTGGGTCTAACGACGTACTGATGATGTACTAGGATCCTGTGTGGGTCGGATGACGTACTGACGTTGTACTAGGATCCTGTGTGGGTCGGATGATGTACTACGATCCATTGTGGGTCTTATGATGATTTAGGATCCTTCATGGGTCTGCCTCTTAACAGAGTAAGATTAATTAGTAGACACATCTAATCATATCTATTGTTGTACCTAAAGATATACCTGGTGTGATATGAGTTCGTACCTATGTAGTATTTTCCTTCATGGTAATACCTTGGTGGAATTATTTTGTGTGGCGTACCAGTGTGGTTCTTACCTTTGTGGTTTTCCTTTCTTTGTGGAATAGTTGAGCTTTCGGATTTTGGGATGGACCCTATGTTTCTTCATGATTGAGATGGGTATACTTGATAATTTAGGTATATGTATGGGCATATACCTAAGTAGGGTTGTCAGTTGATTTCATGCTTTTTGGTTTATCCTTTATGGATTCTTTGAGATCTTGAGGGTCTCAGGGTCCCTATTGAGTATCGTTATGGTCACCCCTACACGGGCTATGCCCACACCGCATTGGGTTTGGTGCATATGATGGATAGTGCTGACTGAGGATGAGAGTACTAGGACTAGAGGAAGCTCGGAGGGGGACCATAGACAAGGCGTACCATAGAGATGACTATTCAATAGTTGTACCTACCCTTCAGGTAGGATCCTGGGTGGGTGATCACAGAAGCTATTCCAGTTTACTTGAACATTCTCTTTCTTGTACTTTCCAGTTGTGCTTATATTTTGGCCCCTTTTTTCTTACTGTACTCTCTCTTTTACTATACAGTTTTCTTGAGTTCGTATCTTGCGGTTTCCTTGTATGCGTGTATTTATAGGTTATAAAGGAAATTCCTTCCCCGTTTTAGGGAATACGCCTTCAGTGCTAGTCGCCAGCCCCTAGCCTATGGAAGGCGGGCTTGGGGTAGTCACGACACGGGCCCTAGGGGACCGATCGTGACAAATTGGTATCAGAGGAGTTGGTTCTTCCGTAGAACATATGACTCTGTTAATTTTAATTCCAATATTGTTAAGTGTAGTGAGTGTGGTTATCAGTTTAGGGAATCCAATGTTGGTGTGGTGGTCAACGAATCCATACACCAGGACCCTAACTTCTGATTTCTGACTCAGTGAATGAAAAAACTAATTGCATGTGTGTTTTGAAGAGTTTTATTTGTGATCTCTTAGAGTCATCTCAATAGGTATAACTTATTGACCTTGGCACACCTATTTCTTTTCACGATGCCTCCACACCAACAGCCAACTAGGGTTTCAGATATAGTACATGCTGATAGCCCACTGAGCAACAAGGCCTCAGGGTAGGGCCCTTTTCCAGTAAAGGCACCAGCGTTACCAATACCCATTGGGCCACCGATGAAACCAACACCAACCACAGAGGGTGCACGTCACTTGAGCGCATTGCACGAGTTCCAGAGCCAGAGGCCACCCAAGATCAGGGGAGAGATGGACCCACAGGCAGTTGAGGATTGGCTGGAGGCTGTGGTGGGAGTCTTCTGACTGGTAGGGACAGCAGCTGATCTCATGGTGATTGTTGCCACCAGTATTTTATAGGAAGTAGTAGGCAGATTGTGGAGCTTGATGCTCTAAGTTCATGATGAGGTGATGCTTCTCTGGGAAAACTTCGAGAGTCTGTTTCGGGCAGAGTTTGTTCTAGCGACTCTTTGCACAGTGCGCATACAGGAGCTTCTTCATCTGCAGCAGGGCAGCATGACTAGGGATCAGTACTCAATGAGGTTCACTGACCTCTCATGCTTCTCCACTGATATGGTAAGAGACCCATTCTTCAAGGCCCAGACCTTTGAGCAGGGACTCATATGGGAGATTAGGGATTCAATGATTTCTCTCAGCATCCCGACGCAGGAAGGGGTGTTAGAGTGATCCCTCTTAGTGGATAGTTTTCTTGTTGAGCAGTCGCCAGTAGAGAGACCCACCACTGGATGTCATGTAGCAGAGTCTTCTATAGTTGGCAGCAGACAGATGTCACATAGGTCCAAGAGGACCAGACCTACTGGTAGATGACCGCATGACTCAGGATTGGTTGTGTGGGGTACCGGAGAAAGAGCCAGTCCTGCGAGGAACAAGAAGTGTTTCACATGCGGTGGGTAGGGTCACATGGATCGTGACTGCCTGACCCACCATACGTATGATCAGTAGATGGTTGAGGGACTACCCAGGCAGAGACAGAGGTTCGACCAAGGAGGTCTGTAGGGAGCAGGCGGACATGGAACATATGCTGGCCATGTAGCTGGCAGTGGGTGACGATTCGAGATGTTACCACCACCACCACCAGGTGGTCCACCCTAACCATAGGGAGTAGGAGGATAGGGGCGAGCTCAGCTCTAGGTAGCTGAGGCCTACGATCACGGTGCTCCAGAGATGATATGATGTACGATCTGTGTCTACTCCACCATATCTACAGTACTTATAGACATCGATGTCAATCATTCTTTTATTTCCACTGCCCTTGTTTGGAGCTCAAAAATTCCGATGGAGCTGTTGGCTTGGCCTTTACGTCCAGAGACTCCTACGAGAGCAGATTCGATGATTACGAACTGGTGTCGGCAGTGTGAGCTTACTCTAGGAGGTGAGAGCTTCAGTTGGGATCTCCTAGTAGAGGCATCGAGGCCTTACAATGTCATCTTGGGTATGGATTGGTTATCTATATTCCATGCTCCGATTGACTATTTTAGGCACAAAGTGTGGTGTGTTTGCATGTATGGGACTAGGTTTAACTTCACCGGTGAGAAGGGAGCCTTTTCATCACATGATGGACTTACCCAAAGGAGAGTGCAACCGATCACTTATTAGTTGTCTAGCCTTACCCTCAGAGCGGTTGATGTGGAGAGTCTGAGTTATCCTGTAGTGGTGTACCAGTACGTGGATGTCTTCCCTGATGATGTTTCGTGTCTACATCCTCATAGAGAGGTGGAATTTTACATTGACTTGTATAGCGGGATGACATCGATATCTACACCAGCATATCAGATGGCTCCCATAGAGCTTCATGAGCTGTGGGTGCAACTAAAGGACCTGTAGGAGAAGGGATTCATCTGGCCCAATGTTTCTCCTTGGGAAGCCCCGATTTTGTTCGCCAAGAAGGCAGATGGGAGCTTGAGGATTTGTGTGGATTATCTACACCTGAACCAGGTGACCGTGAAGAAAAATTACCCACTCCCGAGGATTGATGATCTCTTTGATCAGCTGAAGGGAGCATGGTGGTTCTTGAAGATAGACCTCAGGTCAGGCTATCACCAACTCAGAGTGCGAGATGAGGATGTATAGAAGACGACTTTCAGATGTCGGTACGACCATTACGAGTTCCTGGTTATGCCATTTGGCATAACCAATGCTCCAGTAGTGTTCATTGGACTCATGAACATGATCTTTTAGCCATACCTTATTTTCATTGTGGTGGTCTTCATTGATGACATCTTGATATACTCTTCTACCGAGGAGGAGCATGCCTATCATTTATAGAGAGTTCTGGACACACTCTGAGAGAACCAGCTTTATGAAAAGCTCTCGAAGTGCTAGTTCTGGATCTGAGATGTTCACTTTCTGGGACATGTCATATCGGAGTTTGGAGTTGCAGTAGATATAGTGATGGTTGAGGTGGTACTTTCTTGGGAGCCACCGAGGAGTGTGATGGAGGTACAAAGTTTCTTGGGTTTGTCTAGATACTACTGGAGGTTTGTGCCAGATTTCACCAGAGTTACAGCACCACTATCAGCATTGACGAAGAAGGGGCAACCCTTCGCGTGGTTGGAGAGATGCCAGCAAAGTTTTTAGGAGCTAAGGTAGATGCTGACTGGTGCCCCCATCATGAGGCTTCTAGAGGGGGCGTAGGTTATATAGTCTACCCCGAAAAATCAAGGACCGAGCTCAAATGTGTCCTGATGTAGGAGAGAGAAGTGATCGCATATGTTTCTCAAAAGCTGAGACAACATGTAAAAAACTATGCTACCCATGAAATGGAGTTAGCAGCAGTGGTCTTCGCCTTGAGGATGTGGCGACATTACTTGATGGGCGAGCATTTTACAGTCTACTCATATCATAAGAGTCTTAGGTATATCTTCTTGTAGAAGGACTTGAACTTGAGACAATGATGTTGGCTTGAGTTCCTCCAGGACTATGACTTCGAGATAGTCTATACTCCTTTGAAGGGGAACGTTGTAGCATATGCACTCAGCAAAAGATCTGGTATACAACTACCAGGTGAGGCGACGGAGCAGCTGGCTGCTTTGCAGATATCCTTTATGGACCGGGATGAAGCATCTTTTCTTCAGTCTCTTACCGTCAATCCCCCGCTTCTTCAGCGAGTCAGGGAGGTGCAGCATGAGGACACTGACTATGAGGCATGATGTGCTAAGATATCCATAAGACATGAACCTGATAGATTTTCTGAAGGTGGGGAGCACATCATCCTCTTCAGAGGACATACCATGGTACCAGTGTCACTTCGGGAGGAAGTGTTGAGGGAGTTCCACATGCCCCCTCTATCGGTACATCCAGGAGTGGTGAAGATGTACCAGGATCTCCAACAATAGCACTGGTGTCCGAGAAGGAAGAAATCAGTAGAAGAGTTTGTTTCTTGGTGCCTCACTTGTCATCAAGTGAAGGCGGAGGACTAAGTACCAGCAGACTTGGTTAAGCATTTTGAGGTTCTAGTGTGGAAGTGGGACTGGATACTAATGGGCTTCATGACAGGACTTCCATGTACATCCAGAGGTCATGACTCTATATGGATGATCATCGACCAACTCACCAAGTCAGAACACTTCCTACTGATCAGAGAGAAACATTCAGTAGAGATCTTGGGATGCCTCTATGTGTAGGAGATTGTGCGGTTACATGGAGTACCCTCAACGATTGTCTCCAATCATGATACATATTTCATTTCTCGGCTATGTAAGGGGTTGCAGGAGGCATTTGGAATGCAGATTCATTTGAGAACCACCTTCCATCCTTAGATGGATGGCCATACTGAGCGGACCATTCAGACTCTTGAGGACATGATGCGTGCTTGTGTCCTCGACTTTGGTCGCAGGTGGGAGGATCACCTGCCTTTGGTGGAGTTTTCATACAAAAACAACTATCACTCAACCATTGGGATGTCACCTTTTGAGGCATTGTACGGGCGACCTTGCAGATCACCTTTGTGTTGGACTGACATAGGAGAGTCAACACTAGTGGGACCAGATATGGTACGGGCTACCACAGAGAAAGTACAGATCATCCAGGAGCAGATGAAGACTACACAGATCAGGAAGAAGTCTTATGCCGACATGAGTTGGAGACCTCTAGAGTTCATGGATGGCAACCACATCTTTCTAGTAGTCTCACCTCAATGAGGTTTACAGAGATTTGGTCGAGGCAACAAGTTATCTCTGAGGTTCATTGGACCCTTCCAGGTCCTCAGCAAAGTTAGCGAGGTGGCTTGCTGCCTATCAATTCCCCCTCAGTTGCACTGGGTGCACGACATCTTCCATGTATCCCAGTTGAGGAGATACGTGCACGACCCTTCTCACATCATCGACCTCGACAAGCTGGACATCGATGATGGGGCGACATTTATAGAGATTTTAGTAGAGATTAAGGATCGACTAGAGCGAGTCCTTCATGGGCTATCGATACCTGTAGTGTGAGTTTTTTGGTAGCACGGGAACCTCTAGGAGAGCACACGAGAGCGGGAGGCTCAAATATGTGCTCAGTACCCCCACTTGTTATCTTAATTTTGTGATGTGGCTTTTGGGGATGTAAATTCCTGAGGTGGGGAGAATGTAAAAACCCAAAAATTCCATTTTTTTTAATATATGGGAATTTTATGAGTCCGCGAAAATTGACGGTGAGTGATTCTGAGGCCCGGTGGGCCCAGAATGAATTTTTGGAATTTTTTTTGCGGGTACGTTCAGTAAACGTACGGGTGAGATTTTCTAACTTTTGAACTAGTGCTAGGAATTAAAATACGAGGGCACCGTTGAACTCATAACGCTAGTATTCACTTACGGATACCTTCACCTTGACCGCAGTAGATCAAGGGTGAATGATAGTTTTTCACTTTTCGTGGGAAAATAAAAATAAAATTATTTTAACATTTTATATTTATTCTTCAAACCCCTTGACATGGGTTATGGAGGTGGGGACCACTGAGCCCAAAAACCTCCCAATTTGAATTTATGTGTGGGGACCACCCGAACCCCATAAACTCCTTATTTAATATGGAGATAACTATTTAACTCCACTTAATTAGAGATAACCTTTGGTATCCTCCCACTTTAATGGTTACAACCACATCGTAATTAATTACGTGAATTTAATTTTGTGCCAACAATTAAATTTTTGAAACACTACATATTGGATACTTTTCTTTTTGGGTGGAATTGGGAGAAAGGATTGGAAGAGGATAAACTTGGAGGGATTCTTCTTCTCCAATAAAGAACGCTTCTCCAATGAAGAACGCCTACATTCTTCAACGTCTTCGACTTCTTCCTCTGTAAATCCTCCAATGTGGGACGTCTTCAATCGATGACCATCATTCCCTCCTCTTTGACATCAAAAAACAAACAAGTTAGGGGTGTGTTTTAAATTGATCAATGTTAATTTTCCCTCTCACTTAAAATCATCCCCCTTGAGCCGCTTGCAACTGCTCTAACACGGAGGTTGCGGGCCAAAACAATATGGCCCAACCCCTCTGATGTTCTTCATGAATCGTGTGTTCTTCATGATGGAATAAGGTGGATTTGTGCTATGGTGACAAATGAAGAGTGACCGAATGAACTGGCCACTAGAGAAGGCGCGACGTGTGACCGCGCCGCATGGAGAGGACGGATGGCCATCCTGCCAGCCGCGGCGGACCACCGCACTATGGCCGCTCCACTGGACTGTAGCCTCTTCACCGCCCTGCGTGGCCTGCGCCCTCAACGGACCCCCACAGCCTTCGCCGCTCCACGAACCCCATATCCTACGCTGCGCTGTGGTCCTGCGGCCCCGCGCTGCCCGTTGCTTCCTCCGCTCAGCGGCCCTGCGCCGCTTGCAGCCTCAACAGCCCCCCCGCGGCCTCCACCGCTCCGTGGCCCCCATGGCCTCCACCGCCCCGCAGCCTCCGTGGCCCCCGTAGCCTCCACCTCTCTACCGCCCCCATGTCCTCCGCTGCCCCACGGCCTCCATGGCCCCATGCCACCTGTGGACTTTTCAGCCACCCAGCTGCCCCGCGGGCCACTGCCCAGGCGGGGTCGGACCAGACCTGGACCAGTTTCAACCCTATACTCTCTTTTGGCCATAACATTGGAACCAAGAATCCATTTGACGAACCATATATGGATCTGGAAACCTTGGAGTGAGGAAATCAATTAGGTAATAGCCACTAGAGTTTTGGATAACTTTGGGGTACATTCAGGTTGGATCAAGCATGAATCCAACTCGGCCATCGGGCCTAAAAGGCTAATAACTTACAGATCGGGTGTCTGATTGACACAACATCTTTTGTGTTGAGACCCCTATGATATGGAGGTTCTTTGATATACTTCTTCATGAGACTTCATGGTAGTTGGAGTAGAGACTAGTGGTTTGTGGAGGGCACCCACCCGGAGATAAGCGAGCTTAGTGCGGGAACCCTGTAGCTGGCTGTGATGATGTATTAGGATCCTCTGTGTGTCTTACGATGTACCGACAATGTACTAGGATCCTGTGTGGGAATGAAGACGTACTGATGATGTACTAGGATCATGTATGGTTTTGACGACATACTAGAGATGTACTATGATCCAGTGTGGGTCTGATGAGGTACTGGAGATGTACTAGGATCCGGTGTAGGTCTAACGACGTACTGGAGATATACTAGGATCCTGTGTGGGTCTGATGAGGTACTAGAGATGTACTAGGATCCTGTGTGGGTCTAATGATGTACTAAGATCCTTTGTAGGACTGATGAAAATTTAATATTCTTTGTGGGTTTGGATCTTAACAGAGTAAGATGAATTAGTAGATACATCTAATCATATCTACTACTGTACCTAATGATATAACTAGTGTGAGCTGAGTTCGTACCTGTGTGGTATTTTCCTTCGTGGTAATACCTTGGTGGTATTCTTCTGTGTGGTGTACCTGTGTGCTACTTACCTTTATGGTTTTCCTTCCTTTGTGGAAGAGTTCAGCTTTGGGCTTTTGGGTTGGACCCTGTGTTTCCTCATGATTGAGATAGGTATACTTGATAACTTAGGTATATTTATGGGATATACCTAAGTAGAGTTGTCAGTTGATTTCATTCTTTGTGGTTTATCCTTTTTGTATTTTGTGAGACCTTGAGGGTCTCGGGGTCCCTACTGAGTATCCTTATACTCACCCCTACACGGGCTATGCCCACACCTCGTTGCGTTTGGTGTAGACGACAGATAGCGCTGACTGAGGAAGAGAGTACCAGGACTATAGGAAGCTTAGAGGTGGACCTTAAATGAGGCATACCACAGAGACGACTATTCGAGAGCTATACCTACCCTTCAGGTAAGATCCTTGGCGGGTGATCACAAGAGATGTTCCAGTTTACTTGTACTTTCAGTTTCTTTTACATTCTAGTTGGGCTTGTATTTTGGCCCCTTTTTTCTTACTGTACTCTCTCTTTTACTATACAATTTACTTGAGTTCATATCTTTTGGTGTGCTTGGTTGCATGTTTTTACAGGTTATAATGGCAATGCCTTCCCAGTTTTAGGGAATACTCATTCGGTGCTAGTCACCAGCCCCTAGACTATGGAAGATGGGCATGAGGTAGTCACGATGCGGGCCCCGGGGGATGGGTCATGACATGGACCAACTGATATTTATAGTGGTTTCCCTATTGAGCTAATCAGAGTTTATAACTTAGTAGTTTGAGACTTTTCAAAGTGGAGAAGAATTGAGTGATGAGTTTTATATTATATTTTATCTCATTAATGAAATGATTTATATTTATATCCCATGGATGTAGGACATTTTTCTAAACCACATAATTATATTTTCTAATTTATTTTATGTTGTGTTATATAAAGGGTGTTTTTCCAGTTTGTGTAGTGATTTGGTGGGATGTCATCCTCGGTCCAATGCAAAAATAAAGGGGGCGGTGTTTATTGGAATAAACTTTGTCTTGTGGTTACATTTGTTTCCATTTGTTAGTGTTTTAATATTTCCATATCATAGGATTATAAGATCATAAATATGTTTTTCTTATAGTTTATTATGAATCCTTCCAGTGTATGAAGTGCATTCTATGTCTCTTTAGTTCCACAAAGGAAGTTATCCTCACCCACACCTTTCACTAAATTCATTAACATTCACTAGAGGAAAACCACCTCTTACCGGCGGTTTTTTTTCCATATAGCGGCGGTTTAAACCGCCGCTATATGGTTTGGCGGAGGTTTACTGAAACCGCCGCTAAACTTGGCGTCGGTAATCTATTAGCGGCGGTTTTATGCATTTCGTGGCGGTCAAACAAAAGCATCATAGTACCTGATTTCGCGGTGGTTTTTGGTAAATTTAGCGGCAGTTTTAAGGGATATTTAATTAGCGGCGGCTATAATCTCCGCGAAACTCAGGCGTGCCAGTCGCCTTCTTATCGGCGGTTAAAACCGCCAAAATTTCCGACGTGATTTCACGGCGGTTCTAACCGCCGCTAAACAGTCTTCCGAATACATTTGGCGGCGGTTTAAACCGCCGCTAAATGTATAAGTGGTAAAACATTAGCGGCGGTTAAAACTGCCGCGAAATGCTGAACCGGAAAAAAAATGCATTTCTGTTTATACTCCACCACTGCCCTGGAAAACAAACCAAACAACACATACAACATATATATAATAAGGACAAAATTTATGCACCAACTATGCAATATTCATAAACACCCTTTCATTTAATGTTGATGAAAAAGTTGATCCAATTCAATAAGAATACCTAAAGCATACAAAATACCTAAAATTATGGATTTAGAATGAAACACAAGATAACATCAAATGAAACAAGAGATTGGGGGTCACATGGATTTATACTTACAGTTTACAGATGATCAAAATTGAAAATATTTGATTCCATAAAAGTATCCCAATGTTCCAAATGATAATTGAAATCCAGTTAAGTAACATGAATACTATTTGAATTGGTAATGTCTAGTTTAGTCTCCAAAGTTATTCTTGTATCCTGAAAACTATAATATATATGTAGTGCGAGAAAAAAAAGATATAATCATCTAGGTCTTAATGAAGTCTTCAATTTTAGGTGAAAATGGTGTGTTAATGTGCTGGCCATCAAATAGAATAAACCATATAACCCCATACATTTCATCTAAATAATCCTTTGTACACCATGGATTACTCATAAAATAATTGATCCAATATTATCATATGGAAATGTGTTCAACAAAAAATTAATGTAACCCCACTATAGATTAAACGTTACTTTTCCACTCTCACAACCTTATATCTAATTAGGAATGCTCTCATCCCATCCAAACAAACCACGTCACATCACATCAAATCCTTCCCATATACAAATGGGTTATCAAATCACACCACATCCCAACAGCAGTCACCTAGGCCATCACATCACATCACATACCACCAGTAGATACATAGTCCATCACTTCACAACAAATCATACTTGTAGACAAATACACTACCACCTAACATCTCTTCCCACCCACGGACACATATTCTGTCAAATGGCATCCAAAATAGAACAAGAGTCTTAAGGTATCATGAATGTGATGGACATAATCATTGTCCCCTCCTCCTACCATCAATTACCCCACAATATATCACATAGAAACACATAACTTATCACTCATAGAAATTGGGTCTAATAGATCAATTCCAACCGGAAGGCACCATGGACATGACATCGTTTCTATGAATTCCCCAACACCAACATGTGTCACTAATTCTGAATGAAGTGAGAGGATGTGTGTGAACCCATGCCTAAATTTCACCACCATCATATTTATTGGTGAAAATACCTAAAACTCTAAACCTTTTAGTAGTGGTAATTTTATATAAATTATGCTTGGTGTATAAAATAATAGAAACATTCATGGTATATAGATATCCCACGATACCAAACCTATGTGTCCACATAAACTACACTTGAGCTTATTAGATCACCACACCAAAACACAAATCAATAATCACAACCAATTAAATCACAATTTGAATCACCCAAGACAATCACAACACTATCAACACAACATTCCACTTTCCAAATACATGTTTCACCACCTTTATTTTTTATCCATTACAATTCACATAACACTTTACATTTTCATTTGATTAATTTATAACATATCTATTTCCAATAAATATTTTTTATTTACTAACATAGATCATTTACATTATCAACATAGTTCATCTCATGGATAACCGAGAAACTGACATATCCACTCCATGCTACAACTAATTCAACTCACAAAACTATCACCACAACACCACACATCCACCATTGTTTCCACACCACATTGCCCAACCCATATCACAAAATCAAATACTCCATAAAACCATCATGAAACTCTATCACCACATACCAAATCAACGAATTTGCTACAAAAACATTATTCTACAACCACTACACCACATCCATGAACCCATAACCATGTACCACAACCACTTCATAGCACATTTCACTACTACCAAAATCACATACATGAAAATCGACCAAAGAATCACATCCCCTTGTACTACACAACCAATCTGGTCAATAACATCACCATACAACTTCCTAAACCATATAGTGAAACACAATAAGATGAATTATCCACAACATCACAGATAACGACTTCAATGAATATTCATGTGAATTATCACATATCATTTTTACTAATTGTGGTTATCCCCACACAAAACCCTTAGTAGAGTAAGAAATTAATATGGAACAAGGGGGGACCTTGTGGTATGGTAGGAATCGAAATATAAAAAACCCTTAGTAGAGTAAGAAATTAATATGGAATGTTTTTATGAAAATATGGTTTCTAATGGGTATACCTTCTATGGGGACCAGGGTTCCCAAACACAATTATCCACTTATATTAATTGAAAATACTTGATTCCATAAAGGATTAAAGTGTATGGATCAAAATGTGCCAAAGAAGAGAGGGGAGGGATCACTACTAGTCGTTTGTCCTATAAGGATGAGGAACAAGGATTAAATGGGTTGATGTTCAGTCAGAATAAGAACCTTTAAAACATTATTGTTATAAAATACTTTATATCGATGATTGACATTATGGTTCCAGGAAATAAGGTCTATCCAGTCTACCACATAAGAAGACATTTGAGAAATAGAGGACATATTTAAAGAGAATAGAGAATATATTAGAAGATATGTAACCATTAAGAGAGAATCAGTTGTGCTAATCAAACAAAATAAGTGCATAACATGGAAAACATTACATGGACCACATGATCCATTCTAGGTCACGAAAATCACATAACCCATAAAACATATTTTGATCACATCAACAATACTACTCATGGTCTGATGATGCATCGTCACCCTCTCCACCTCCATCTCCTGTTGCCACCTATAAGAAAATTATATTGAAAATTAAATATTGTTGCATATTTATAATTAAACTTAAAACCAATAAAAGTTTGCAAACTAAATGATTGTGATTTTTTGTGATTTACCTGCTCACCACCACTCGGTGCACTACCACTGGCGGCATATCTGCTCATCTGCTGATATAAATCAGTCAACGCTTTCTGCATAGTGGATATCTGAGCCCCTTGGTCTTGAACTGTGGCTCGTAGAGAAGAAATCTCCCTCTAAGCATCTTCATGTATGGGCTGACCATAACCAGGAGTAGATGCGGCTGGAATCCCTGATGGCCTGCTAAAGACCTCAGATGGTACGGGTCCCAAACCCATCCTGCACACTCTACCAGGATGCTCCTTCCCAAGGACTTGAGCAACCGGGTCATCCTAAGAGACTGAGTAGGACTACCCAAGAATGGCATCCCATAGTTCTTTAATTTTTACCTATAAATCAAATATCAATACATATTAACACAGTAAAAAATGATAATAAGTTAAAAATTTGACTTCATACTCCAAATTCTTTGGTAGGCTCATTAACAAAAGAGCCATCTGATTTTCTATGAACATCCAACCACAGTTCAGTCCGGGAGGCTTCGTGCCCTAAATTCTGTGACTGCATTAAGCAAACTAATATTCTTATTTATTGCAATATTTATGAACTTACACATCGTGAAAACCATTCTACAAGCTCTTTATTCACAGCTTTCGTTATATCTTTCTCATTTCGTGTTAGGCCTCTCATTCGTCTCTTTGTTTGTATCCTCAACTCTTCAATAAATGGATCTGCAATTTCACTATTCAGCAGCACATATCTATGTGCCTGTAACAATTCCAGTTCTGTCAGTGTCACATTTGAGGTCCTCCCAACTGATCGGCCAATAACAGGAAATATTTTTGATTTCTGATGCATTTGAGATTGAGTTGATGTTTCATCAACACGTCCAACTCGATTAAATCTTGTCTCAATATCATCTAAATACCTGGAACAAAAGGTAAGACATTCCTCGGCCAAATAGCCTTCAACAATAGAGCCTTCTGGTTGAGCTTTATTTCTCACATATGATTTCAAATTCCCAAGATATATGTAAAATAAAATAATAATATTATGCATTTATTTGAATGTCAAAAATTGTTTACTTAACTGGAAAACATATAAATAAAATACCTCTCAATTGGATACATCCATCGATAATGAACGGGGCCTCCTAATTTAACTTCTTCAACCAAATGCACAGTTAAATGCATCATGATAGTAAAAAACTATGGAGGAAAGATCATCTCCATTGCACAAAGAGTCAATACAAACCTCTCCTGGAGGTTGTCAAGCTGAAATGGATGTACAACTTTCTCACATAATTTCCTGAAAAATGTGTAGAATTGGAGTACAACAGCAGTAACTTTTTCAGGTAATAATGTACGCAATGCCAATGGTAGTAACTATTGTAACAAAATATGTGAATCGTGACTTTTCAATCCATGTAACTTACGATTCTTCAAGTCAACACACCTCGAGATGTTACTCGAATACCCATCAGATACCTTCACATTCTTTAAAATTTGAAGGAACGTATATTTATCCCTATTTTTCATTGCGAAAATGGCCGGAGCATACTTTTCATTCTCATCTGGCCAGAGATCACATTTTATGTTCATTACTCATAAGTCTTTGCGAGCATTAAGATGATCCTTAGACTTTCCATGCTCATTAAGTAATGTGAAAATCAAATTATCATAGACATTCTTCTCAATATGCGTCACATCAAGATTGGGGCGCAACAAATTAAATTACCAATATGAATGTTTAAAGAATATACTTTTTTCTTCCATTGTTGCGTTCTGATTTCACTAGATGATGCACTTCAGACCCGTTTTCCGCTATCATTCAAATGATGAACCTTCACAAATTCTGTTTCAAAATTTTCAAGCTGTGTCAATATTTCAGAACTGGTTAACAACTTTGGAGGTGGTCTACGATCAATGAAACCAATAAATTTTGATTTGTTCAGCCTAAATCTATGAGATGCATCGAGAAATATTCGATGGCATAAGAAGCACCATTTTCTACTGTGAGGTAGCCGTTTGGGCTCAAAATCAAAGTTGCAAATGGGATAAGACAAACCCGTATAAGTGTTCCAACCAGATAAATTCCCAAGCCTAGGGAAGTCACTAATGGTCCACAGTAAAGCAACATGCATTTTGAACATTGTTTTAAAACAAACATCAAATGTCTCAACACCGTTACTCCATAACTCATGCAATTCTTCAATCAAAGGCTGCGAGTATACATCAATATCATTTCCAGGCATTTGTTTTCTAGGAATAATCATTGAAATGATAAAAGATGATTGTTGCATACACATCCACGGAGGCAGATTATAAGGGATCAAAACAACTGGCCAAATTCTATAACTTGTACTCAAAGTCCCAAATGGGTTGAATCCATCGACAGCCAATCCCAATCGAACATTCCTAGGATCAGCTGAGAAATCTGGATGTAATGAATCAAATGTCTTCCATGATTGGGAATCTCGTGGATGTCTCATTAACCCATCATTGTTATTATCTACAGAATGCCACTTCATGTGTTCGGCGGTTTTTGATGACATGAATAATCTTTGCAATCGCGGCTTCAAAGGAAAGTAACGCAAAACCTTTGCAGGTGTGTTCATTTTCTTCTTCTTCATGAAATTATGTTCAGTCAGACTTCCAACATCACCCTTTGACTACCATCTAGAAGAAGAACATTTCTTGCAATTCTGTCTACTTGAATCCTCTCCCCAATAAAGCATACAATCATTTGGACACACATGTATTTTTATATAATTCAGACCAATCTTGTTAACAACTTTTTTCATATCATAAAAATATTTTGGGATTTTTTCTTCAGGAAATGCATCACGAATCAATTCCAATATCATGGACATTGCCTTATTTGTAATTCCACATAGACATTTGATATGGTACAACTTCAGCAGAAATGAAAGCATGGAATATTTCAAACACCGACTATACAACTCTTGATTTCCATCGTCAAATAAATCATGAAACACATTTTTATCAGTGAAGTTTTCCGTTACATTTGGATCTACAGAATCAAGAGGAGGATCCAATGATATGTTCTAATCTTGATCTACTTGTGTTACAGTCTCAAAAACATCACTTGTCACGTTGCAATTTGTAGCACCCTCTTCTGGTTGTTCTGATATGTTTTGATGCTGATAGTGGTGTCTTGCAGTGCCGAATGCATCATTTATGAGGTTTTGCATTTCATTTTCCATTGTTGATGAACTTGGGAGCTCATTCTATGGATCAACATCAGTGCTCAATCTTTCTGTATTGTTCGATTCTCCATGCCAATTCCAACACAAATATTGACCAGGGAATTGCTTCAGTATTAAATGTTCATAAACATCATCTCTCTTCAACCATGTTCTAAATTTACATTTAGGACATGGACATCTTATTCTCCCTTCAACGGATCGATTAGAAATCGCAAAATCTAAAAACTCATTCAAACCCTTACCATACTGAGGTGTGTTCCTCGGTAATGTGATCCATCTTTTATCCATGTATATCACAATGTGCCTACACAAAATATACGATAGTTTAAGATTGCAGAATCATAATATAATAAAGATGAACAATTGATCATAAAGTATGCATAATATAATAAAGATTATTCATTGATCACATTTACCACTTACTTGGCATGCCCAGACAAACCAAACAAGTCTGGTCCTTAGGAGACAGCGTGAACACCTCATTGAGGAGCAGTAAGAATATCGGGATACACAATTATCGTAACACTGTCAATCACACATTTATGTTGCCTCAAACAATTTCTATCCCCACTACATTAATGAGATACATTGGTCCACTCAGATTACTTCCACACCCTCACAAAAAATACTACAACTTTCCTGAACATATCATGTACTCATATGCTTGGTCATCTCAATTAAATGTTTTATTTTATTTTCCATATCTAGAAATGGGATACCAGTCGGTATTTATAACACTATCGATCACATATTTTTGTTGCCTCAAACAACACCCCATTGATGTGTGATCGAAACTGATCATAATTCATTTTAAACCTGAGACATTATGTGATTGTTTAGGCTTGACCTAAGATGTCCTCCAAGAGTAATGATGTTTCTCAATGGTTTCATACACAACCAACCATATCAAAGTCGTATTTCCTATGACAAAGAAGACTATTTGGGTACCAATCCATGTACTGAATATGGTGTGAGGTAAATTAATTAGGCCACCACTAATGGTTTCTAATGCATAATCTAGTACAAAAATATAAAACAAACAATAGTGTGCAGGTATATCAAAATTAAGTGTCACTATAAATATAAATCCATGTCACACTCAGGTTTCTTATGAGACACCAAATCTAGTTTATTCAATCAACCACAAAGACCAAGTGACAATATTTTCAAAAATAACTAACCACCCATAGTAACTTGAATTCATACATGGAGGTGAGATGTTTAGGCACCATCCCACACATATTAACTAAATTTTAGTGATACTAAATCTAGTCTACCAATGACACTAAACCAAAACTATGAAGTGTCGTAACATTACAGGCTCAATATTCCTTTTGATATCAATTTATAATGAACCGACTTGGGAAAACTAGGCAAGTCTCCCAAGAGGGTCTTATACATGGAGATGTGTAATAAAGAGACATGAAAGTAGTATCTTGTTTTAGAAAATTAAGTTATGAAACCAAATTAAAATAAAAAATAAAGATAAACATCCATTAGTATAAAAAATTCAATCTTAATAGGCCAAACCATAAAGATAAAATAAACAATACTATCATCTCCCTATGTGACCATCTATCACCACCAAACCATCTTTATACAAAGATAGTAAACAAAAAGAGAAAATTACAAGTTCTAATATCAAAAATTCAATATCTCTGTCTTTAAAATAAATCTAGTTTACATATATTTTTCATAAAATAAAACAATTTTTTAAAATAATCCTTCGATTTTTATAAAAAAACCATATACAAAAAATCTAGGAATATGTTAAGAATAAAAGAAATCAGGTAGTCATAGAAAAACCCAACCATAGATACACTATAATAGAACTGTGTGAGCAAGTAACCATGAAAATACCATCATGTGATAAACAAATCATCAATGAAAAAACCCACCATTTGGGATCCAAACTATGGGTTTACGTTCTAGACATTAAAGAGAATCCCCAATCCAAGATTAAGGTGGATTCAACTAATATAACCTCTAGTGGAATTACACACAAAAAAGTGTCATAAAACCTCTTGTGGAATTACATAAAAAAAGAGTGAGAAGTATATTTCCAATGCATCCAAGGACACCTAATGTTACAAGTTTTTCAAAATCTTTTTAGAAACCAATATCACATATAATAAAACAATTTTAATAATAAATCAAATCCCGATAAAATATCCATTTTACAAACACCCAAGAAGAAGGGTGGGAAAGGTAAAGAGAAGAAGATTAATCAATGAAGACCCTCTTTTAAAACTGTTGAGGGCTTGTGAACTCTCCTACTGCCTCTTCCCTCAATAATTTTCATTCACATAATAGTCTGATGCTAGTTGCTGTTGCTGAACACAAAATGAACTTTGGGAAATGGAAAGGGTTTAGTTGGGCTTCTCTTAAATACTAACTGTTTGCACACAATGGAGATCTCAAGGGCTTTGAAACCCTATGGGTTCTCAAGAATGATGATATTCAGATTACTTTTTATGAGATTTGTTCCCAAGTCATCACTATCTCTACTGTTCTAGGTGGTGTTGTCACCACATTTTTATTTGTATATGCATCCTATGCCTACACCAAGAGAAGAGAGCTTTGGAGGGATCTAAAACAAATTAATGACAAAAAAAAAGTAATTGGGATATTGTTGGGGATTTTAATACTTTCCTAAGGTTGCATGAAAGGTTGTGTAGAGACCCTAAGCGTAACATAAATTGACATTACATTACATTTGCGGAATACTTAGTACATAACAAAAACACACACACAAGGATCTTAATAGTTTAGTGTCTTTGGAAACTCATAACGTAATCTTCTAATTGTGGTGAAAGATCTTCAACATCTCCCATAAAGATCTTCCCCTTTTTTTTCTTACCTAAAACCATTATTTATATCCTAGGGAAAAGAAAACATAAAAGGGTGAGCTCAAATTCTCAGTAAGGGTAAACAAAAGAAATATCAATCACATCATATACATAAGAACATAACTTTTGGAAATCTTAACCTGCAAAATAGAGCATAATTTCATAACCTGGGATAAATCATAGTAGTGAAATGGAATCACAATAATCATAACTTAAAACATGAAACTTTGTGGCATACACACATAATTATAGAGAATCATTTTTTGTTAGTCAAGACTCATTTCCAAGACTATCTTAGTGGACAAAGTCCCTTTCTGAACCGTGTCACCCTCGTTTCAGTCCTGTTTCACTGAACCGGTATAACCTACCGTTCCAGCCCTGTCTATCTCATGAGATATAAAATCTTTACCCAATGAATTGGAGGGAGATATAGGTCCCACCCATCTCATAATGATACCATTCTTATGTGTGCCACAAAATCATAAATCATACATCATTGCATAACCCATGTAATACAAATGGGAATCTTAAACATCATGACATCATAAAAAAATTCATATAAGATAAAGGAATTCATAAAAATAATTCCATCACAACATAATCAAATCAATGTAATAATAGGGATAAAAACAGAACCCTTTATTATCTTATATGGAAAATAATTTTGATAAAACACTTGAACTCCATTCTTGAGGAAAATATCCTTTCTTCTTCAAAAACATTTTTCCTTTCTTAACATGTCATCAACTTTAAACTAAAATAAGTTGATTAAAAATAAACTTTAAAACTTGTAAAGGATGCTTCTTTGAAATAATGTTTTAAAAATCCATTCATGTCGTATAAGTTAAAAAAAACATTCTTCGTACTTTTGTCGGAAAAGTCAAAAAGTACTTCGTACGAAAAACGACAAAAGATTCCTTTCATATCTTTTACTAAAAACTCACCAAAGGGTAAAATTGGATTTAAAAAATTGTAGGTGGATGGAAATAATATTACATATTGAGGAAACATGGATGTGGATGATAAATTACGCCCCAGTAAATTCCAAAGTAAAAACAATCTCGGATAAAAATGAGATTGTGATATTTTCCCTTACCTTAGGTCCGATTTGCTTCGTAAGTGTCCGAACCTCCTGTATAATGATTTAAATAATGTCATTGACTTATTACAGAATCATATTCATTGTTATTATATCATATATGGTTCACTTATGACTTTATATTACCCGTTCTTTTGTAAATTCATGTTAAAGTAGCGTTTTGGGTAAAATCGTCTCATTTGTCGTTCGTGTTTTTAACTTGTAATTATTAATATGATTACTTGGATCATGATTACTTATATCCAGAATGTAAAACATGATTTATATATAATATATATTCAGAATATATATATATATAATATATCGATAAATGGAATGAAATACACTGTTCATGGAGACGGTAGTCCGTATGTACGCATGAACGCTGTTTTCGTTTCCTTATTGAAGTGAATGGAATTAAGTAGATGACATACATATAAATTTACATAAGTCCAGTATCATTATTATTTCATATATTTCATTAGTAATTATTATATATACTTTATAATCATTCATGAATGGTTAATCATTGAGAATGAATCCCATCGTGTCGTGGAGACGGTAGTCCGTACGTACGCACGAGCGATGATATCGTTCCCATGGTCGTGGAATTGTGTTGAAGTGTATGTAGACTATTTCAGTATCAATATAAATTTATAATAATCATATATAGTTACTCATTACACCATCATACCCATCCTATTAAGGTGGTGGTGGAAAATAGATTACACCACGACGTGGAGACGGTATTCCGTACGTACGCACACGTGGTGATTTCATTTTTCCGTAGGATGGATAGAAGGTGAATTAGGGTTGTTTAATATTTATAATAACATATTAGTATGTAAGTAATACTGATGTTATTACTTTTTCATGAAACAACTAAAGAAGAAGAAGTTGAAGAAGAAAGGAATTGAAAAGATCGGTAATGGATATTACCTCTTCTTTGAAACGCCTCTTTGAATCCTCCACTTAGGGAACTAATATTGGTCTTTGAAGAATACCAGGACCTCTAGGATTATTCTAGGGAAGTGGAGAAGGGATTTTGGCAGGGGTTGGCCGAGCTTGAGTGCTCAAATTGTTGTGAGGAGGAGGGGGAGTAGGTGTCCTTTTATAAGGGAGGAGAGGGGCACCTTAGGAATATCTCAAAATATTATTTTATATTAAAGTCAAAATCAGTTTATAATGGCTCCAAAGGGTCTTATTTAGAAGATAAAGTGGGGATGGGTCTAAATACTATCAACCAATAGGATTTAGACAAGTTTAGTTTATTATTTTAACCTTATCAATTAAATTTAACTCTAAGTTAAATAATTTAACTTTTACCGTGTCTTTTTTGTTTTCTTACACTATATGGTTAATACACTTACTATAACATGCCAAACGAACCCCAAATTGTTTATTATTAATATATATATCCTTATCTAAGTCATTTGGCAGAACCTTAGATTTTTAGGAATAAAATAACAATTAATAATATAATATTTGATTTAACAACTATTTTGTGTCAATTTTGACACTATTTGATATATGATTTTTGTGAAAGTAATAACAGAATTATATGTTCGAACCAAGTTGATTAAATCAACACTAATATATCATAGTAACCTAGAAAATTAGTGGAATTCCTAAAAAGTCTCAAATTACATTTATTTTGGTGTTTATAACATCAATTATGTCAATATTTCATTAATAAGATAATTACTGCATCATCATTGTGTCATAAATAAATTAAATTATTTAATGTCTAAAAATTACAAATAAAATACCATTATGTAGGAAATCGTTTTATAGTTCTAATGAATATTTATAGTCGAATTTATCTTATGTATAACCCCATATTAAAAATGATTTACTTATTAAACTTTGATTTTAACTATTTTAACTATTCATTAAATAAAATACTATTAAATGTCATAATCTAATCCAAGTGGACCTAAATGGTCATATTATATTCATAAGGTTGTTTTTGGTCGAATAACACTTATCCAATAGAATTAGGACATGTTTTAGGGTAATTGTAATATCATATTTACCCTTAGTTACCCTATTTACTATTAACCGCGGTAAAAAAAGTAAAAAGTTACTATTCACAAAAAAATTATTTTTATCTCATTGAACCACATTTTACTTACTGATATCTACCATGTCTGTTGGATTTTTGAAATTCCATTCACAGAAGCGGTAAAATTAAGTTTTATGCAAAATTCAGTATTTAACCTACCACTTAGTGGTTTCACTATTTATCAAAAATTGATGTTTTTCAGAAAAATGCCAAAATTTCACCCTAAGATATAATTGATATTCCGAATTAAAAAATGATTTCTATTTTACAAAATTCCCAACATATAAGTTGCATTAATTAATTTTATAATTAATTTCCGCTGTCACAACAAATAGCGTGTTTTTAAGAGATAATAACTATCAAAAGATTAACACTTGTTTATGTCTGGTGTAAATGTGAAATTACATCCAATGACCAACATTGTATTGAATTGTAAAAATATATTCTAAATATACTTTAAAACCACTCAAATTAATAATTTATCACTATTAATTATTTCGATTAAAAAAGTTGTTTTTAATTAAAATTTAGTAATTTTCACTATTCATCAAAATATGAAAGTTATCCGAAAATCACCAAAATTTCACCCTAAGATAATTTCGATATTCCGAATCCAAAAATGAAGTCCATTTTGAAAAATAAAATTTACAAGATTTCAAAAAGTGGTTATTACTATTCATAACGGCTAGTTTTAATAATATTTTAATAGCATATCGTTGTTTAGCGAAACTTGGTGTTGCGTACAACACACACTATCTTGAAAGGTCGTGATTGCGTGTAATTCAAGCCAGGCCAGAGATGTGTGTTGTGAATGCTCCCTTTGGTGTAGCGTATAACACAAGACCTTAATGAAATTAAAAAGAATATTTTTCATAAAATCTCGGGGTGTAACATTCTACCCCCCTTAAAATGAATTTCGCCCTCGAAATTCATCGGGGTTATAAATGGTTTACTACTCGAAAGTTTCTTTAATAGAAACCCACATCGTAAAAAGGAATACCAAAAACAATCTTTAAAAACAAAAGTATGAAACGTAACGGTTACCCAAATAAACTAATCATTGGGTTTCCATATAGGTGAACATATGGATATGGAAGAAAAATCTAACCATCATGTTCTGATGGAGAGTGGTAGAGAACATGGCTATGGAAAATCCAACAATCACAAATCCAAAAATTTGTGACGATCTAAGGTACCATCTGATTAATCAGATATAAGAGCACTAGGACAACATTTTTGGTTTTCAAGATCGTTTCCCTAAAGTTGAAGAATTTGAATTAGAATTAATACTTACTTTATTTTGGTACAATCTCACTGTTGTTCGTGCCTTGAACAATTTCCACTTCATCTCTTAAATAAATGAAGTTGAATTTGTTATTCGTGAAGTGTTAGCAGATCATGTGATAGAATGACGGGTCATTCCATCTATCTCAAACAAAAGGTTAGCAAAAGTTATTAAATATACATAAGTCATTTTATAGTGAGATTAATCATATATGGTTCCTAAAATGGACTTATACTTCATATATCATACTGCTTAATATAATAAAACTAGTTTCTACTAAACAGGGACTTCCTGTAGGCCAGTGGTATGCGATAAAGGTCAGTCACACTTCTGTTGTGGGTTCGATTCCCACAGCCTTGTCCGACGCGATGGGCTGTCGCCCGTCCTGCAGGTTGTCCTTTTTCTAACACTATATTACTATACCATCCCATCAATAATATTGAAAAAACTTCTATCCTTAAAAAATACTAACTTATGTCCAACATAATCCATTCCAATCTTTAGGCTTATCCATAATACTTCAGTCCACTCTCATAATATAGTGAAAACGATTACCAGAGATTTAATACCATCGTTGATCCCCATATATCATAAAATATGTCTTATTCCAAACATTAAAAGGCCTTAATAATGTATTCTCTTGAATACCCATTGAACCATAGTGAAAACTTGAATGCAGTTAAAAGTTAACACTTTCCACATACCAAAATCCTCAAAATTCTATATACTCAAACCATGATATCACTTAGTCCTTATATCAATCATGAGCTCATGAATACTGTTAAACATTTCGTTTTCTCATTTTCCCTTCATTATGCGCATATCATCTTATTTCCAAAAATATCTCAATCACTTTGAATACCTCATTAGACCAATACATAAATATTCCAATACTTTATGATACAACAATATTTTGGAATCCCATTACATAAACACTTAATCATTCCACCACATCGTTTTCATATTCAACATCGCCAATAGTGATCACATGTGACTTCCCTTTGTCCTTTGCCTTAAGCGGTTGCTCATGTCGATCATCACTAACCCTTGGATTAGGGCATTTATTAGCATAATGCCCCATTTCCTTGCACTTGAAGCATTGAAGTGTTGGTGGTGCGTTCTCTGTAGTGTTTTCTTTATTCACATCATTAGAAACCATTTTTCCATTACTTCGACACTCAGCTGCTCGATGACCTTCTTTTCCACACTTAAAACATTTTCTAGTCCCTTTAAGACAATCTCCACCATGCTTCTTTCCACACTTTGTGCATAAGGAAACATTCATCTTCTTTTCACCATTATTCTGAGATTTCTCCTTGAACTCCATCTTTCGTTTCTTGTAAAAACCATGAGATGGATATGTAACACCAACTTCCATTTCTACCTTGATAGCACAACACACAATTTCTTCATAGCTACTGAAGTCTCTTATAGCTAATGCCCTTCGAAGACTTGGTTTTAAGCCACTGAAAAATCGATCAACTTTACTTTCAGGTTGGATGATAATTCCAGATGCATACCTTGCAAGTCTTGTGAAATTCGCTTCGTATATACCAACAGATTCATCATCCTTCTGCTTCAGCTCAAGAAACTCCTTTTCCATCTTTGTTCGAAGAATATGAGGGAATTACTTACTGAAAAACAAGTTCTTGAACTCGTCCCATTCCATGGACTCAATTTCATCTCTTGGCCTCGTATTCTTGATAAGATTCCACCATTGATCAGCTTCACCTTCCAAACGATATATTGCTAAGAAGACTTTATCATGCTCAGAACATTGAAGAACTGAAAATATCTTTTCAGTGGTACTGATCCATTGTTCAGCAACAAGTGGATCGGAAGACCAACTGAAAGAAGGTGGACGTTGCCTCATGAAGGACTCAATAGAATATTGTTCCCTTCTCTACTCATTTGGAAGTCCAGAATGATTCATAGCTTGTGTAAGTATAACAATAATATTTTTCACTCCATCTCCCATAACATTTGTTTGTTCAAGAGGACAATCATTGCATTGTCCACTACAGTGATCAACACGGTTCCTTCGGGTTCCAGCCATCGTCTAAAACCCAAAAAAAATAGTGTGAGAGGCAAAAATCATGCTAGGGAAAACAACATAATAAAAGGGGGAGCACCCTCAATATCTAACATCTTAGGTTAAATTCTAAGATCGTTACCATAGTTCTAGGACTATATCCTATACGTATACTTATCCTTAGGGACATCCCTAGACATACCTTAGAAATATTTCTAGGGATCTCACTAACGTTTTCGCATCCTAGTTTCCAAAGGTTGACTAAACCGTTCCTCTGATACCAACTGTAGAGACCCTAAGCTTAACATACATTGACATTACATTACATTTTCGGAATACTTAGTACATAACAAAAACACACACACAAGGATCGTAATAGTTTAGTGTATTTGGAAACTCAGAACGTAATCTTCTAATCGTGGTGAAAGATCTTCAACATCCCCCATAAAGATCTTCCCCTTGTTTTTCTTACCTAAAACCTTTCTTTATATCCTGGGGAAAAGAAAACATAAAAGGGTGAGCTCAAATGCTCAGCAAGGGTAAACAAAAGAAATATCAATCACATCATATACATAAGAACATAACTTTTGGAAATCTTAACCTGCAAAAGAGAGCATAATTTCATAACATGGGATAAATCATAGTAGTGAAATGGAATCACAATAATCATAACTTAAAACATGAAACTTTGTGGCATACACACATAATTATAGAGAATCATTTCTTGTTAGTCAAGACTCATTTCCAAGACTATCTTAGTGGACAAAGTCCCTTTCTGAACCGAGTCACCCTCGTTTCAGTCCTGTTTCACTGAACCGGTATAAACTACCGTTCCATCCCTGTCTATCTCATGAGATATAAAATCTTTACCCAATGCATTGGAGGGAGATATAGGTCCCACCCATCTCATAATGATACCATTCTTATGTGTGCCACAAAATCATAAATCATACATCATTGCATAACCCATGTAATACAAATGGGAATCTTAAACATCATGACATCATAAAACAATTCATAAAAATAATTCCATCACAACATAATCAAATCAATTTAATAATAGGGATAAAAACAGAACCCTTTATTATCTTAGATGGAAAATAATTTTGATAAAACACTTGAACTCCATTCTTGAGGAAAATATCCTTTCTTCTTCAAAAACATTTTTCCTTTCTTAACATGTCATCAACTTTAAAATAAAAGAAGTTGATTAAAAATAAACTTTAAAACTTGTAAAGTATTCTTCTTGGAAATAATGTTTTAAAAATCCATTCATGTCGTATAAGTTAAAAAAAACATTCTTCGTACTTTTGTCGGAAAAGTCAAAAAGTACTTCGTACGAAAAACGACAAAAGATTCCTTTCATATCTTTTACTAAAAACTCACCGAAGGGTAAAATTGGATTTAAACAATTGTAGGTGGATGGAAATAATATTACATATTGAGGAAACATGGATTTGGATGATAAAATACGCCCCAGTAAATGCCAAAGTAAAAACAATCTCGGATAAAAATGAGATTGTGATATTTTCCCTTACCTTAGGTCTGATTTGCTTCGTAAGTGTCCGAACCTCCTGTATAATGATTTAAATAATGTCATTGAATTATTAAAGAATCATATTCATTTTTATTATATCATATATGGTTCACTTATGACTTTATATTACCCGTTCTTTTGTAAATTCATGTTAAAGTAGCGTTTTGGGTAAAATCGTCTCATTTGTCGTTCGTGTTTTTAACTTGTAATTATTAATATGATTACCTGGATCATGATTACTTATATCCAGAATGTAAAACATGATTTATATATAATATATATTCATAATATATATATATTTATAATATATCGATAAATGGAATGAAATACACCGTTCATGGAGACGGTAGTCCGTACGTACGCATGAACGCTGTTTTCGTTTCCTTATTGAAGTGAATGGAATTAAGTAGATGAAGTACATATAAATTTACATAAGTCCAGTATCATTATTATGTCATATATTTCATTAGTACTTATTATATATACTTTATAATCATTCATGAATGGTTAATCATTGAGAATGAATCTCATCGCGTCGTGGAAACGGTAGTCCGTACGTACGCACGAGCGATGATATCGTTCCCATGGTCGTGGAATTGTGTTGAAGTGTATGTAGACTATTTCAGTATCAATATCAATTTATAATAATAATATATAGTTACTCATTACACCATTATACCCGTCCTATTAAGGTGGTGGTGGAAAATAGATTACACCACGGCGTGGAGACGGTATTCCGTACGTACGCACGCGCGGTGATTTCATTTTTCCGTAGGATGGATAGAAGGTGAATTAGGGTTGTTTAATATTTATAATAACATATCAGTACGTAAGTAATACTGATGTTATTACTTTTTCATGAAACAACTAAAGAAGAAGAAGTTGAAGAAGAAAGAAATTGAAAAGATCGGTAATGGATATTACCTCTTCTTTGAAACGCCTCTTTGAATCCTCCACTTAGGGAACTAATATTGGTCTTTGAAGAATACCAGGACCTCTAGGATTATTCTAGGGAAGTGGAGAAGGGATTTTGGCAGGGGTTGGCCGAGCTTGAGTGCTCAAATTGTTGTGAGGAGGAGGGGGAGGAGGTGTCCTTTTATAAGGGAGGAGAGGGGCACCTTAGGAATATCTCAAAATATTATTTTATATTAAAGTCAAAATTGGTTTATAATGGTTCCAAAGGGTCTTATTTCGAAGTTAAAGTGGGGATGGGTCTAAATCCTATCAACCAATAGGATTTAGACAAGTTTAGGTTATTATTTTAACCTTATCAATTAGATTTAACTCTAAGTTAAATAATTTAACTTTTACCGTGTCTTTTTGTTTTCTTACACTATATGGTTAATACACTTACTATAACATGCCAAAAGAACCCCAAATTGGTTATTATTAATATATATATATCTTTATCTAAGTCATTTGGCCGAACCATAGATTTTTAGGAATAAAATAACAATTAATAATATAATATTTTATTTAAAAACTATTTTGTGTCAATTTTGACACTGTTTGATATATGATTTTTGTGAAAGTGATAACAGAATTATATGTTCGAACCAAGTTGATTAAATCAACACTAATATATCATAGTAACCTATAAAATTAGTGGAATTCATAAAAAGTCTCAAATTGCATTTATTTTGGTGTTTATAACATCAATTATGTCAATATTTCATTAATAAGATAATTAATGCATAATCATTGTGTCATAAATAAATTAAATTATTTAATGTCTAAAAATTACAAATAAAATACCATTATGTAGGAAATTATTTTATCTTTCTAATGAATATTTATAGTAGAATTTATCTTATGTATAACCCCATATTAAAAATGATTTACTTATTAAACTTTGATTTTAACTATTTTAACTATTCATTAAATAAAATAATATTAAATTTCATAATCTAATCCAAGTGGACCTAAATGGTCATATTATATTCATAAGGTTGTTTTTGGTCGAATTAAACTTATCTAATAGAATTAGGACATGTGTTAGGGTAATTGTAATATCATATTTACGCTTAGTTACCCTATTTACTATTAACCGCGGTAAAAAAAGTAAAAAGTTACTATTCACCAAAAAATTATTTTTATCTCATTGAACCACATTTTACTTTCTGATATCAACCGTGTCTGTCGGATTTTTGAAATTCCATTCACAGAAGCGGTAAAATTAAGTTTTATGCAAAATTCAGTTTTTAATCTACCACTTAGTGGTTTCACTATTCATCAAAAATTGATGTTTTTCAGAAAAATGCCAAATTTTCACCCTAAGCTATAATTGATATTCCGAATTAAAAAATGATTTCTATTTTACAAAATTCCCAACATATAAGTTGCATTAATTAATTTTATAATTAATTTCCACTGTCACAACAAATAGCGTGTTTTTAAGAGATAATAAATATCAAAAGATTAACACTTGTTTATGTCTGGTGTAAATGTGAAATTACATCCAATGAACAACATTGTATTGAATTGTAAAAATATATTCTAAATATACTTTAAAACCACTCAAATTAATAATTTATCACTATTAATTATTTCGATTAAAAAAGTTGTTTTTAATTAAAATTTAGTAATTTTCACTATTCATCAAAATATGAAAGTTATCTGAAAATCACCAAAATTTCACCCTAAGCTAATTTCGATATTCCGAATCCAAAAATGGAGTCCATTTTGAAAAATAAAATTTACAAGATTACAAAAAGTGGTTATTACTATTCATAATGGCTAGTTTTAATAATATTTTAATAGCATATCGTTGTTTAACGAAACTTGGTGTTGCGTACAACACACGCTATAGTGAAAGGTCGCGATTGTGTGTAATTCAAGCCAGGTCAGAGATGTGTTTTGTGAATTCTCCCTTTGGTGTAGCGTATAACACAAGACCTTAATGAAATTAAAAAGAATATTTTTCATAAAATCTCGGGGTGTTACAGGTTGGGTCCTCATTTTTCTCATAATTATGTAGAGGAATTTGAAAGCTTCTTAGATAAGTGAAACATAATAGAGGTCCATATTACAGGGGATAAATTTACATGGGGAAGGATTACAGGAAACAGAAGACAAGAAAGTAGGATTTACAGGTGCTTCTTCTAGATTAATGATCATTACGCTATCGCTGAAATTTCCAAACATACACTTTAAAAGTTCCACTCGGATCACAATCCTCTTGTCATAAAGATTCTGGAAGGCCCCACAAGGTCGTCCCCCTTACCATTCAAGTGTAATAATGCATGTCCTACCATTCATGGATGTAGGAAAATTTTCATTAGTGGATGTAATAGTGTCATTCATGGCGGTCCCTTTTTCACTGTCACGTCTATGCTCAAGTGCATTAATGCCTAGAAGAGGGAATGAAGCAGATGATCCTTCCTGATGTTGGATGATGACATTAAGGAGGCCGAATCATGGCTTGAACATTGTCTAATTGTCAATCAATAGCATAATTTACCATAAAGATGTATGAGATTTCTATAAAGCAGTTGTATTTAATTTTGGTGATAATAAGGATCTGTTTCCAACAATAGTAAACTAGAATAATTTTTTGATGTCATCTTTAATAATGGTTGAAGTCTTTGAATGTACTTATGATGGAAATTATGATTTCAACACTTCCTCAATGGAAATCAATTAAGTAAGCCCTACAGAAATAATTATGTCTTTTTTGAAAATCCAAAAGTGGTAGAGATGGTAGAGTAGTAAGAGGAGTTTCAGTTAGTGGATGGTACTATGAGGTCCTTTAACCACAACCCCTAGAAGGCCCACATCAAGCATAGAGAGCTGGGGGCTAGGGCAATGGACAACTTCATGCTTTGGATGTCTACGATCCAATGGCACACGAGATGATTTGAGTTATTATTTGTGTTTATTATGATCTTTCCTTAGTATTATGAAACATAGGTTCTACCCATTATTTTATCCCTCGACTCCTTGTGTGATAGTTAGAGATCAAAGTTGAGACATTATCAAAATAATGTCGTCTTGAGGTTCCTACCGGGAACACTTCATTTGAAATTTCATTTACTTGTAGTGAGAGGTATAAATTATCCCATAATGGTTAATGTGAGATCATTTAGTCATCACAATGGATCCCTATGATGTCATCATGGGCACATATTGGCTTTTCATGGTCCACGAATAGATCGACTTTCACTATAGACTAGTCAGATGCCTATAAACTAATTGGATGAGGTTCTCCTTTTATGTGATAGATATATCAAGGAAGTTTTGTTGGATGTTGTGAATAAGTGGTTTCAACCTATCACCCATCAGTTGGAAGGGGAATCCCATGGATCCATAAGAAATTCAGGCATCTGGGTTCCTTCAATTCTAGTTGATTATTTGAAATTTTTTCTGATGTTATTTCAGGAATACCTCCAAGATGGGAGATGAAGATTTTCAATTTATTGGATCATGGTATTTCCCTAATATTTTTTGTGGCATATCAGATGGTACCTACTGCGCTTGATGACCAATGGTTTCATTTTGAAGACCTTTGTGGGAATTGTTTCATCAGACCGTGTATTTCCCCCTAGTCAACTCCATTCATGTTCAAGAAAATGTTTGAAGAGATCATATGGCATTGTGTGTATTGTCATTTCCAGAACCCGAAAATGATAAACATGAATTACCCCTTTTCAAGGATTGATAAATTTTTTCACCAGTTTTGAAGCATGATATGGTTCTAGAATATTAATTTCAGTAACATCTATCAATAGTAGAGGGTTTTCATGTCTGATATTCCAAAGTTTGATAGAAACATTTTACAAAACAAATCCTCCAAAAAACAAGTTCAATATTGAAAAATAACTATTACTTTCTCTAATACCAACATAAACACCTCAGAATCAAAATTATGGATTCAATTCTAAAAACACAAACTTTACAGATACACTTTGATATATAGTGAAATGACACTGGATAAACAAACATATATTTCAAATCATTTTCAATACATAAAACATTTCATCTCATAAAAATATCACATTCCCATGAATGAGTGGTCTAGTGATGTTGGGAATAAATTATATAAGAATAATATTTTATGATTAATGTGAAAATTTCTATATGGCCAAACCACATTAGACACGCATCATGAATTATCATAGGATATACACATTATTCTAAAATATAGAATGAATATCTTACAACAGGGTGAACTAGAATTCTAAATAAGTGAAAAAAATTTAAAATATCATCAACGGTTATATCACATAGAAAAATAAAATCGTATAAGGGGAGAAATCAAACCCTAGGGTTTGTATAGGTCGCCGGGGAAGCTGGGTCGCCGGGGTCGCGGGGGGCCGGGGTTGCCGAGGTCGCGGGGTCACCGGGGAAGCAGGGTCGCCGGGTTGCGTGGTTGCCGGTGTCGCCGGTGTCGCGGGGGGCCGGGGTCGTAGGGAAAGCGGGGGGCCGAGGGAGCGCGGGGTGAGAATGAGAGCCGGGGTGGGGGAAGGGTCGGGGCCGTGTAAAAAAATGTTTTGCGGCGGTTTATTAAAAACCGCCGCGAAACCTTTTTAAAAAAACGTTTAGCGGCGGTTTTGTTGTAGTGATTTATGTAATGTGGGTTACATACATGTAGTTACCCAATAAATGAAGTATATTTATATCTAGGTGAATACCCTTGAATGGAAATAGAGTTGAGTATTGAAAACAAATGGGTATGGATTGAAAAATCATGGGATAATTTTGATAGCATAACTGGTGTACATGAATTTTCATAGAAGGGATGAATGAGAGAGAATAATAGAATCTCATTAATAGGGAAAAAATTGATAGTAAAGGATGATTATAAAAAAATTATAATATAACCACTTGTAAATCAAATGCCTTATTACAAATAAAGTGCATGTATTGAAAATAGGAGGGAGAAAACCATTACCCTGAGAGGTTTCCTCTAAAATCCTGAAAAGAAGATCCTTAAAAACTTAATATCCTTTTGAGAGGTCCCTAGATATAGAAAATTAGAGTAAATTCATGATTCAAGGTTTTTTAGTGAATAGGAATGATATAATGGGTGGGTATTTTTAGAAAAATTAAAGATATTGATTATTAATTTCCAAATTTTTTCTACAGATGTCAAATTAATATAAAATAAAAAAACATTATCCTTCCCATGTTTTTTACCCATGGGATTTTTTAGGAGGAGTTTTTGTAAATATTTTATTATTTTAAGAACCAAAATACTTAAATTAATTTCATTAATGATGTGTATGTGTGTCATTTTTATATATTTTTTAAATATTAAAATATCCTTTAGGTTTTGGAAGGTTCTTTATAGGTTTGTAAAAATAATATTATCACATTAAAATGATTTATTTTTATAAAAAACACAATTTTTTTGTCAGTAAAACAATTTATATCATTTATTAAATCATTTTAGCTTATTATGATGTCATAATACTTACCGTATACTCATATAATATTAAATTTTTATCCAACAATTAGACTGTCTTAGAAAATTATAAAAAATTCACCATTGGCTAATTTCAATGTTCTGGTTTCAAAAATGATAATTATTTTATCAAAATATTTTTTTTCTGAAAATGGGAAGTTTAAATTTTAAAGAAAAATCCTTATTTATTTAAAAATAATAGCTTTTATGACTTAATCAAATTTCTGACCCTTATAAAAATTACCCAAGACTTTATTATATTATTAGTTTTATTTAAATAAATAGTTTTTTTGTAAGAAAATTTCATGAAAATAACTTTTATTTAAAATTATTAAATTTATCATAAATGTGTATTTTAATAGAATATATATAAAATAAAAAAAATACAATTATGTTTTCTTTATATCCAAAATATATATTTAAAATTTTCATATTATATTCACGTATATTGTATTAAATAAAACAATGATGAAAATTGGATAAAAAGAACCACTATTTTATTTGTAAAAATAAAATCACACCTTTATAATACAAACTTTAAGATACATAACCCCTTATTACATCAAAATATTCCCTAAGGGTAAGGTGTGTGATGGTGGTACATTCATGGGGTGGTTAAAAAAATTGTTTGGGCATTGACTTCTATAAGATTGAACATATCCCATAATTCATTCTTCTCAGGTATGGTTTATTGAATCTTGAATTGGTATTGGTTAATGGTGAACCCTAGTGATTCCATGCCCCTCTGAAGCTCAGATAAATGAGCCTTATAAGGAGTGACTCTACTACTTTAAGGCATTACTTCCTTTTTCTTCATCAATATTCTTTTATTATCACCCCTAATATATACTAATTTTACCAGTCACTTTATAACAACAACACTACTAATGTTCATAAATATTAATGGTCATATTGCCTAAAAATCATATTATTGATATATTTTATAATTACTCAAGATAATAATAAAAAATTCCATGAATTTTATAGTACTACTTTACTAAATGTGATATATATTCATTCAAAAGAGAAATTTCAATAATAAAAGTTTGGTTCATTACATAACCTCCACAAAATTTTGTATTCTCAACCAACTTATTTGGGTTCTAGGATCCTCTATTATAGCTTTCAATAGGCTACCTGGGTTTCTAGATTTTTCTATTTTGGATTTATAGTGTTGTGTGTATATTTCACCAATGGATTCTTATAAAGAATATATGCTATTCTATTGTCTTGATCACTTATCCTTTGAACATGTATCTTTTCTTTATTATGTCCCCCCTGATTTTTGTTTATGATTAGATTTATATTTTGATATTTCTATGTGGTTTTTTGGGTATCTGACTGGGTATATATATTCTCACCCCCATATAAGAAACTTTTAGACCCATGTATTGTCTTATATAGATGATTGGATGGGGATATTATTGGATTAGGTGTTGGAAGACCTCAGCGGTACTATGTGAAGGTGTTAACTGGTGATGTTCAAACATGGGAGCACTAGAATAGACCTTTATCTTGTCAGTTTTTGGGTTGGATTTCCCTTTTCATTGGGAATCCTACTGGGTATATATATTTTCACCATTGTATGAGAATATTTCTTGAACATGTCATGTCTTATGTAGATGACATGAAATTCAATGGGGATCTTGGCATAACAAATTTTGGTAGATCTTAACGGTACTTGGTGGTGGTTTTAGCCAGTGGTGTTCAGTCTTGAGAGCATGAATAGGTACCTTTCTCCTGTTAGTTTTTTGGGTTTGGTTTCCCAGTATATTGGGAATATATTTTACACATTTACATTATGCTTTCTATATTCTATTTTCCTATTGATCCTAGAGGTTGTTGAATTAATTTATCACATTCATGGAAATTTCTTTTATTATCCTTAAATATTATGGTATGTATATAGGTGTGTGTGTGTACAATTATAATACGATAAGGCCTCCCATATGATTGTTATATATACTCAGTTATAGTCACCAACCCCTAGCCTATTGGATGTAGGCTTAGGGTGACACTCTCGACCTACTGTTGTACAAGAGGGGCTCATTGGTTTAGGTATTGTCATAGTGTTATCAAAGTGGGTTGTACTATGGGTAGAGAGTGGAGTTAGTGGTTTCTATGGGATTGGTTTGAGAATTCAGTGCAACCGTGTTAATGTGTTTTGTGTTTATTATTTAGTCTAGGGTTCCCAATGATGGTGTAGAGGTTGATATATCCATTCACCTGGACTCTGATAATATGCTAGTCAACTTGGTGCTCTAATAATCCAGTCATGGAGAAAAATGGTTCATGAATTATACATGAGTGGTTTATTTACTTTAAATATCCTTCTTGAGTCAACTCTATAGATATCATCTTTTGATCATGATTCATCTTTTTAAATTGTAGTATTCCAATATGTAGATAGTATATTAGGATTTTGAGGTGGGGTTTTAATGGTGACTGATTGATCAATGAGGCCTATGTTTAGGGTCTTACTTATGAGGTTTTTCTATGAGTGGATAGAGAGTTTTTCCACTACTCATAGAGAGATGAGATGACCCATGTCCCATGGTTCAATCAGATATTTCTCTCTATATCAAGAATCCAACTATTCTAGTAATTCACGTCAAGAATGTGTATAGGTTGAGTACATTTCTTGAGTTTCAGAGGTAGGGGATGCATAGGTTTTAAAGTGATCATGATCCACAAGCGGTTGAGGATTTGATAGAGTTTGCAATTTGAGTATTCTATCTCTGTCAGACCCATTTTGATAAGATTTTGGTACTACCAGTTAGTGTTATTTAGAACATTGTGATACATAGGTGGTCCTTTGATTCCCAAACTATTGATGAGGTGATGCTTCCTTAGGATGCGTTTGAGTGAATATTTTGTGAAGAGTACCACCCAAAAACCCTTAGATCCATTTTTATTCTAGATCCACTAGAGAAGTAGTAGGGTACTATAATACTTATAAAGTATGAATTGAGATTCAACAATCTCACATGATTCTCCCTCAATGGTGCATGAAAGTTTCTTCTAGGAATAAAAGTTTGAGAAGGGCCTTCATAGGGATATTCAAGAAGGTGTAGTCCCTCTATGCCTTAAATACTATGCTAGGGGCATGCCTTGGTAGTAGATAAAATCTTTGAGGAAGATAGATAGGTTGCACGAGTGGGTGAAATTTTCGTTGGAGTATAATACTCAGTGGTGGGTAGCCAACATTAGTCTTCAGCATCATGATACTGAAAGCATCAGAATGCGCACACTTGAACTCAGGTTTTAGTAGTTCAGGGATCATGTGTAGGATCCAATAATTTAGTAGATGGAATTTTTTATGACTATGGGGGATGGGGTCACCTGTAACATAACTTCGTGACTTGTTGTGCTATATAGGGTGGATAGACAATTGACATACCCCTACATCAGATGCAATGATGTGATAACGACTCCCTTAGAGGATGTTAGGGTTCCTCATAGGGAGGTAGTTTTGGTAGAAAAATCAAAGTTTATATAGGATTTAGATCACATGGATAATAAAGTTACAACCCACTTCTACCATATCCACCACCAAAAAGTCTACACCAGGCTTAGATGGTTGGAAATCAGGGATGCAATTAGTTACATGTAGTTGAATTATATGAACCAGAGGTACCCGACAATATTCAAGTTATTATTTTGTTTTTTTAATTTGAAATAAGTTCTCATAGACACATTCATGGGCTGATCTTTCATTTCAACATTTATTATTTGATATTTTTAAGGAAATGGTATATCCTCTAGTACTACTGATGCTGCTAGAAACTCCTATCACGAGAGATACCACATGAACATCTATTGATAGCGTATACTAATTATTAATAGAGATATGTTCAAATTGTATTTATTGTTAGATTTTATATATTTATATGACATCATACTTGTTACGGATCAGCTCTCTATAGTTAATTCCCATATATACTATTTTTGTATGATGGGTTTGTGTATTTGAGTATATGGGTCAAGTTTTTCATTCATGAGAGAGAGAGATATTTTTAGATAAGTCAAGTAGGGATCATGCATGGGAATCCTTAGGTGATCAATCACCAGCTAGAAAGTTCAAACCTTGGTGTTGTAGATGCTTCATATGTTTAGCTCCTAGTGTGGGAGAGGGATTCATGGATTTCATTACCAAGGATGTACCATGATTTCCCCTTGATGGTAGGTTATTTTTTACCAATTTATACCCAATGGACCCTCTAATATCATATTCAACATATTATATGACCCACATCGATATTGGGGGGGGGTTTAAGTGGTAGTTTGAGTATTTTTAGAAGAAAGGTTTTAATAGACCCAGCGTGCCTCCCTAAGAAGATTTGATATTATTATCCAAAAATAGAGATGAGGGCTTGAGGATTTGTGTTGAATATTACTTACTAAATCAAGTGAATATCAATAATAAATACCCTATACCATGGATCCGTGACCTCTTAGACTACTTTAAAGGATTGAAGTGGTTCATGAATATTGATAACTATTATGGATACCATCAGTTGTGGGTTCATGAGGATGATATCCCAAATATGAGATTCTGATGCTTTTGTAGAAACTATGAGTTCTTGGTGATTTCATTTAGCATTAATTATTCCTCAACTCTATTCATGGGACTCATGACCTAAATTTTTCAGCCCTTCATAGACCAGCTCACATTAGTCTTCATTGATGAAATTTTCATTTATTTCGTATTAATTTTCAAGCATGTAGAGAATCTAAGGATGGTACTAGATATACTTAGGGATCATAAACTATAAAAAAATCTATAAAAGTGTTATTTATAGAATAGATAGGTTCACTTATTATTATATATTATATTAGAGGTTGGATTAGTTGTGGGATTGGTGAAGATTGATGTTTTACTAGCTTAGGAGCCACCAAAGAGGGAGTTTGAGGTTTGTAGTTTCCTTGGATTGGTTGGGCTTTGTTAGAGGTTTATGGTAGGGTTTTATAGGATTTAGTAACCCTTTAATACCCTTAGTCACAAGGGGGGACCAATCATTTGACCTGAGTGATGTCAGAGTTCTTTTGAGGATTTGAGACAGAAATTGACTAACACTCTTATCTTGAGACTACCAATTGAGGGAGTTAAGTACATAGTGATATATGATGCCTATGGAGATAGGATTTTGTGTGTGTTGATTTAGAGGTTGGTAATGACTAATTACATGGATAGACTAATAATAACCCATGAGAAAAGTTATGTGATCCATGAATTGGAGTTAGTAGCAGTGGTGTTCTCCCTGAATACATAGAGGTACTAATTTCTTATTGATCATTTTATAGTATACTCATACCAAAAAAGTATCAGGTATATATTTATTCTTAGATAACTCAACTTTTCATAGAGGCATTGGATGGAGTTCCTATAGATATATGAATTTGAGATATACTATACTATTAGAAAGGATAACATGGTTCAATATTCCCTTATCAAGAAGTCTCATTCTCATTTACTAGGAGAGGCATTGGATTTTCTATTATTGTAATTGTTTTCCTTGGTGGATGTGGTCAGAGAAACATACCTTCAATCAATGGTAATGAACACTCCAATTCTTTATCATGTGAAGGAGGATTATCTTAGATTCATTGATTGTGAGGTGTTTCACAATTAGATATTCTTAGGCGATACACTAGATGGGTTTTCCAAAGGCGGGGAGCATGCCATCCTCTTCCTAGGATGGGTGGTAGTACCAGTCATTTTGTGATAAGACTTGTTGAAGGAGTTCCATACATCCCCATGAAAGTATATCATAGAGTATAAAAATTTACCAGGACATTCAATGATATTTTTTGGGGAATTTAATTAACCAGAGTGTTGTCAAATATATTTCCTGATGTTATACCTATCTATAGGTGAAGGTAGAGCACCAAGTCCTAGAGGGTTTTTACCAATACCTTGATGTTTCAGATTGGATGTTGGGTGGTATATTAATGGATTTTTTATAGATATTCCATGATTTGTAAGAGGTCACAATGATATATATCTTATTATTGATTGGTTGAATAATTAATCCCACTTATTTTCAATCCAGGAGTATATCTTATTAGAGAGATTTCAAAACTTGTATATGGAGGATATCTTCCACTTTAGGGGGAAACCTCAATGATCATCTTTGAATGAGATGCTTAATTTAGTTCGCATTTGTGGAGAGGCTTTCAAGATATATTTTAGACTTATTTATGGATGAGTAAAATGTTCCATCCTCTGAAAGATGGCTAGACCAAGTGAACCATTTATGTTTTTGAGGACTTTTTGAAGTCTTGCATGTTAAACTTCGATCGAGGATGGGTAGACCATTTTCCCTCAGTTTAGATCACCTACAATAATAACTATAACTCCACTATCAACATGAAACCTTTTGAGGACCTATGCAGTAGACCTTACAAGTCACCCATGTAATGGTCCAAGATAGACGAGTCATGCCTTATGGGGATAGATCTAGTGTGAGTGATGATAGATAACACTTAAGTGATTTAGAAGAAGATGAGAGACACTCAGAGTTTCCATAATTTATATGCAGATCATTAGTGGTGACCTTGGGAGTTTGAGGAGAGAGATCATGTGTTCCTAAAGGTCTCACCTCAATGGGGATTATGAAGGTTTGGTCTAGTTGGTATATTATCCTAGAGATTTATTGGTTTTTTTAGACCTTATGCATGGTTGGAAAGGTTTCATACCACTTGGAATTACCCCCACACTTGGATTGTGAACATGAAATCTTCCATATGTCACAACTAAGGATATATTTGAATGACCCATCACACACCACTGATTTGGGTGAGATATACATCGATAAATAATCTTATTTTCCAAATTATCAAGTTCTAATTGATGATAAATAATAGAAAACCCTTCATTGATGAGCTATTACACTAGTATACATCCTTTGGTGGCATGGAAAATTTCAAGAGAGATCTTGAGAGTGTGAGATCTAGATGTGGGATAAGTACCCTTAGATTTTTTAGTAAGATTAAATTTTGAACATAAAATAACTTAAATGAAAAGAGGGTGAAGTGAATTTAGTTTTTTGAGATTTAAACCTTAGAATAATTTAATATATATTTCTGAGTTGAGTCATGAAGACAACATAATATTTTGGGTAATGTTTATTCCCAATAATAATATATTAAAAATAATATATATTATTTTTTCCCATGCATATTAATATTTTAAAATATCATTTTCTTATCCCAAGTAATATTTTGTGTGGGGAAACCAAGACCTTGGTTTTGTCCAAAATGTAGGTTTTACCCAAGGAATGATGAATATTACATTCACATCGAGTCCCATGAAAGATCATATTCATATGTAGAGTTAGGTGAATAATATAAATAAGTCATTAATGGTGTAATTAATTATTTGACATAATTTTGTATCTATATAAACTCCTCTTACACAAATACCTAGGGTGAGCTCCACAATCTAGGTATTTTAGTGGAGTCACCGTGGGGGAAACCTTGAAAAGTGGTCAAGTAGGATTAGAGGGATTGATGACTAAACTTAGAAAAGTCACCATCGATGTCAACATTTATTATTCCTTCACAATAGATCAATACATTTAAGAGGTAAGGCTTTTCTATTATTGAAATTTTCCCCATTTATTGTGATTTCCATGTTTGTGTTGATAACCTTCTCCCAATTTCCAATCATTGTATGAACCTATCAATTTAAAGATTTTCATTTTGTCCCAAATTATTTTTTATATTTTTATTTATTATTATTATTTATTTCTCACACCAAAAATCGATGGATGGTTTTGAAACAACCATTGATGATATTTAATTTATTTGTTTATTTAGTTTCCCCCATAGTTTTTTTTCATTTTTATAATTAACCTATGATTAGGTTGATGATTCAACATTCTTGTTATGATTTGAGATGCGATCATAACCATGGACCATGTGCATTTAAGGTATTTTGATGGAGGAGAAAAGGTTTAGTGGATCAATCCTCATATGGTGGTAGAATATAATGTAAGGGAGGTACAGTGCCTTAACAAGCATCGATGTATGGTTATGGGGACATTTGAGGGTGTCTACAAGTATTTTTTTCAGCGACTGATGGTTAAATGTTATTTTTTGAAGGCATTAAAACCACGATCATAAACTTCAACAAAGGTCTGGACTTGATTGGACGTGGAATCAGAAAATCTGACTTGATTTCTTAGTGAGTAGATAAATCTTGTTCGAAATACCTCACTTCAAAAAGTATATTTTGGAAGAACACACCTTGTGTAACTCAATTAGTGCGTTGGTTAGAGTTTTCGTTTGAGTTAAATATCACACACCACAAGAAATTATCTACATTCTATGTACCCCAAGCTAGCTTGTATGGTGTGTATGGAGACTCCATTCCTAGGAGGACATTTGGAATTACATGTCATGTGGGTTAGGACCACAAGTTGCGTAATAATGAATCATGACATAAGTAATGGTAGTATACTATTAGTACCCTAACTGACCTAACATTCCATATAGTGTATTTTATGACTTATAAGTAGCCCTTTCATTACATGTGGTGTTACAATATATTAATAGTCTTATTCTTAGAGGATATATGTTGTGTTTCCTATAACATTCCATGTACTCCCTCCTGACACTCCAAATTGTCATATATCCTTACCTGTAACTTGGATTTGGAAATTGTATATCCCATTATGAGTCTTTTTATATATAGAATGTTATTGAGTCATTTACTTTAGTTTTATTTATAATTAATGGGGCGATGTATGTGGTTTTATATCTTTATCATTGCATAACTGTTGTCAGAGTGCAAGTTCCTCTCATTTTTCCTTAGTTAGGGTTACTATCTCAACTATTCACTTATGTAGGTATATAATCCACTACCAAAATACTGGATAGGGTTAGTGTTTCACCAAATTATATTAATAAATATGTTTTATCTACATAGTTTGTATTTCACCCTTCTAAGAGCTTATATGAGACATGAATCCTCCACAAATGTTGATATTATTTCCCAACTACACTTGGTGATGGGATAATACATTATATATTTTGAGAGGCTCTGTGGGTTGCTAGATTTTGGTTAGTTTAGATTCATGGAGATACATTCATATTTCACCAGTGACTAGCTATGAAGAATGAAATATACTCTATTGTTTTAGGTTCTTCTCTGTTGTGCATATATGGATTCTTCATTATATTTACCCCTTATTTTTATTTATGATCAAACTATTCTTCAAATATTTCTATGTGGTTTTTGAAGCATCCTATTTGGTATGTATCTACTCACTCTTTCATGGGAATATTTCTCACATGTGTCATGTGTTATTAATGTGAGAGATGTTGAGTGGGGATCTTGGTGGACCAGGTGTTTTAAGTGTTTAGTGGTACTTGGTTGTGATGTTAGCTAGTGGTTTTTGAACTTTGGAGAATGAATAGGGACCTTTATCAATTTATTGATTAGTTTGGGGTTCCCTTTATGTTGGGCATGTATTTTTCCACTTTACATTATGTTTTATGTATTATATTCACCTATAGATCCTAGTGGTGGTTGTATGAATTTATCACATTATATCCAGTTATGTTATTACACCACCTTATTATAGTATGTATGGAGGTGTGATGTGAACATTTAGATTATGCTAAGGCATCCCAGTTGAGTGTTATGCCTACTTGATACAAGTCACCAGTCTCTCGCCTATTATAGGTAGGCTTGGGGTGGCACTCTTGACCTATCACCATCCAAGAGGGGCCCAATGGGTTGGTTTATGTCAAATTATTCACCCAAATTAAATTTTAAACCCAATTTTATTTATCAGGAAACCCAACTAAAATAAATTCTTTCTATGAAAATATCAATGAATGGAATCATATTTTAATTAAAACACATACATATATTTACTCAACTAAAATGACATTTAAAAACAAAATAACTAATTAAAATTATTTTTGTCTAACACCATTACTAGTTTACATGTACTCAATATAGTAATACAAAAACATCACCAATATAGAGTTCAAAATCAATCCTCATTATAACTACCTCCCGATGAGTGATGATCAACTCTATCTCCACTCCCTACTTTCAGAATATGCATTGTAATTTATTTGAAAATTAATATATATATATATATATTTAATGTAATGAAATATATTATTCTAAATGATTATAAAATTGTGATATTTACCTACCAAAATTTTCCAACCATTGAGGAAATCTCACCATAATAAGTAATGGGAAGGGTTATTGGAACACAAGGCAACTAACCCAATATTTGACCAACTATTCCCACAACATCCTCTGCCGTAACCCAAAAATTATTAAATAGTTACACTATCTTTATACCATTCATTTTACACACTTCTAAACAATTAATTCTTATCTCTATAATATTATTGTCACCATATTTATGAAATAAATCTTTCAGTATAAAAAATGAATTTTTTTTACATTAAAATTCAAACTTATTGTCAAGACCCTCTGATATCCTATGAGGTAATTGGAGTGACCAATTTCTCCCTTGATGGATGAAAATTTCCTAAATAACTTAATGGACTACCATTATGCTCGGATGGGGTATATGTATCTATAGTAAGAGTGAAATATAAAGTGTATGGGAAATCATCTAGTAAAGTAAATTATTTATGGATGTCAGATGGTGCATCATTATGGATTAACCACTGACATCGAATTTTTTTTCATGGGAATCCCTATCATTAAAAAGGTATAAAAACTTAATAACATATATTTTAAAACAAATATAACATTTATTTTATCAATATTAATCACTTAATTCGTTAAAATAAATTTAAATATGATAATTATGCACACTACTAGAAATAAATAATATAATACACAATTAATTGATAAGATAATTTATGACAACGCATACAACCATTTTCTCCTTCAATAGTCATTCATTATCATGATCCATTGTTACTTCTTATAGTTTATCCTCTATTAAAAATTCAAAATTCTATATATCATCACGGACAAACAAGTCAATGCATTACTATTAATGGGATTCAATGTCATAAGTTAATTATTCCACATAATCTTCCATATCATATAAGTCTCTTTGTTTAATGTGCACAACTACACTCCATCCATCATCCATTATATATTCTACATAATATAACATTTTTATAATGATTAAAAGTTATAAATATCATGTTCATCATGGTCACCAATATCCATAACATAATATAAGTTTAAACAATAAATTCTAAGGAATATATTTTAACACACTTACTAATATTGACCAACTTTCATTTTATTACAACAACTAAAAAATAACCATGGTAGTGTAATTAAATAATATTAGTCAATTTTCCATAATATAAAAGTTTGGTGATGGTAAATATACCACTATTCTATGTTTTTAATCCTTTTTCCTGATCAAAAATATAAAATTTTAAACCATTTACATTGTAAGTGTCAAATTTCCAATCCTTATTTACAAGAACATGAGCCAAAAACATCAAATCATCTGACACATAATCTCAAATATCAATATTCATGATCTATAAGAAATAATATAAATTATTATGTTTAAATAATATATATTTCAACCTATTATAGGCCATTTCTAATATTTATGAACTTATATGATATGAAAACCATTTTACTAGTTATTTATTAACATATTTCATTATATCCATCTCATTCTATATTTGAATTCAAAGGTTTTTCTTCATTTATATCCTCTATTATTTAATTAATGGATATATAATTTCACTATTTATTATCACATTTCTATGTGCCTATAATAATTCCAAATGTGTTAGTGTATATTTTAGGTCCTCCCAACAGGCCATCCAACCATAGGAAATATTTTTGATTTCATATCAGGTTGATATTGAGTCAACATATCATCAAAACAACCCACATTATTTATTACCTAGAACATAATTTGAGAAACTACTCTACTAGGTAACCTTTAGAAATAATTCTTTTTAGTTGTGATTTATTTTTCTATATGATTTAAATTAACTAAGGTATCTATAAAACAAAATTAATAAAACACAATTAACAATGTATGCAATAAATTTGAAGGAATTGTTTTCTTAAGGAGAAAAATCAATAAATAAAGTACCTTCTAATTTGTTACATCCATAAATTATGTATGAGACCTCCTAATTTAGTTTCCTTGACAAAATTCATAGCCAAATATATCATGATAGTGAAATATAATAGGGAAATATTATATCTATATGAAAATTTTCCTTATAATTATTTATTTAAGCATATGAAGATCAATTTGATATAGAGTTTTCTAAAAAAGTTGAGTTAATAATTTGAAAAACTCCATTAAAAATGCATTTACCTTTTCATGTAACAATGTGTGCAATTCCATAAGTAGTAACCGCTCTAGATATAATATATGAGTTTTGAATTTTCAATCCAAATTACCTACAAAGCATTAAGTCAAAAAAATTTATAATGTCATAAGAATACCCATTAGGTATTTTCATATGTTTTAATATTTAAAGGAATATTTCTTAATAGTTATTTTTAATTGAAAAACTAATACAACATACACTACATTCTCATATGGACATAAAAATTGTTGTTAATATGAATGACCCATGATTTTGATGTAGCAAATTAAAATCCCAATATGAAAGTTTGAAAAGTATAAATTTTTTCTTCCATTATTGTGTTCTTAATTAAATTGATTTTTTTACTTTAAACGCGTATCCCACTATAGTTCAAATTATAGACCTTACCAAATTCTCCTTCAATATTTACTTGTTGTTTTAGTATTTATGTACCTGTGAGTAACATTGGTGGTGGTCTATGATCAATGAATCCATTGAATTTTGAATTTTTAAAATAAAATATTCCAGATTCATTTTGTAATAAAAAATGAAAAAATCGATAATTTTTAATGTAAGGTATTAATCCAGGATAAAAATAAAATATACATACTAGAAAATCCAAACCAATGTATCTATTCGAAATAGATAAGTTTCCACGCCTTGGGAAGTCATTGGTGGTCCACATGATATCATCATTCATTTTGAACATTGTTTCAATAGATATATCATATGTTTCAACATCATTGTTCCAAATCTCATATGATTCTTTGAATTATAGGTTAAAAGTATACTTCAACGTCATTTCCAGAAATTTGTTTTCAAGAAATAATATTGGAAACGATGAATGATTTTTTTGTATAAAAATACCAAAAGGAATATTTTAAGAGATTAAAACAACTTCACAAAAAATATAACTGATACTCAAAGTACTAATTGGGTTTAATACATTAGTATCCAATCCCAATCACCGATTTCTAGGATCAGATGAGAAATATAGATGTAATGAATTTTATGTTTACCCATACTTTTGAATCTCTTGGATGTCACAGTAACCCATTATTTTCATTTTCTATAGCATTCCACTTATTGTGTTCAATAGTTTTAGATGACATGAATAATCTGTTCAATAATCTTTTTATAGGGAAGTGACACAAAACCATTATAGGAGTACTATTTTTCTAATTCTTCATAGTAGTATGCTGATTCAAACTTTAAATATTACTCCTTAATTACCATATAGAAACTAAAAATATTTTTTACTCTTTTCAACAAAATACTCTCCTCAATACAACACATAATAATTGAAAAAATCTTTCATTTTTTTAATTGAGACTGATCGTATTAACAACTTTCTTCATGTTATAAAAAGATTCAAGGATATTAGATTTAGAAATTTTTACACATTAAAATTCCATTATCATGGACATTGCTTTATTTGTAATTATACAACGACACTTGATATGGTAATACTTTAGTTGAAATGAATATTTTGAAACATAACGCATCCTATATACATATCTTGGTTTCTATAAATATATAATTTATAAAATTGAGTTGCCTTCAAAAAAATATTTTCCTTATTTTAGTCTTTCTAACATTAGGAAGTGGATCCACTGATATGTTATAATACTGATATGGTTTCTTTAAAGTTCCAAAATCATTAGTTACTAAGTTAATATCTGCAATAAACTTTAATGATGTTACTGATATATTTTAATATTGACGATATTTCCATGTAATGATAAAAAACCATTTATTAGGTTGTAAATTCCATTCTCCACAATTGGGGAATTTGTCTATTTATTCCACTAATTGATATTAGTGTTCAAACATTATGTAATGTTTTATTCACCCTGAAAAATCCAATACACATATTGATTCTTTAATTTATTGAATATAAATTTTTTATAAAATTCATACCTCTTCAAAATTGTTCTGAATTTACATTTAGGTGATATAAATTTTATTCTCCCTTTCATATATTGATTCAAATTTGAAAAATATAAAAACTCCTCCAAACCCTTAGCATACTGAGGTTTTTTCCAAGGTAATATGATCCAAAATTTATCCAAATACCACAAAATACCTACATTATAAAAATAAAAATATATTTATATAATAAAATATGAAAAAAACACAATTATTAACTCCTTTTATATTTTAAAATGTGATATTAAATAATTAATAGTCTAATAAGAATTTATTAATATAACCAATAAGGGTTGTTCAAATTTCTTAACTCCTTAGATGTATTTCTTAATAATACTAACACACTAAAATAGAGGTCTTTATTCTAGTAAATAAAGGAATTATTTTGGAATTACATTCCATGTACCAATAAAAATACACTAACATAAGTAATGGAAACAATAGGATCATTAACAGAATACTAGAAAAAAACTAGTCCAAATTCAAAGAAACACCCAAATTTCCCTTATACTTTGAGGAAGGTAATTTAAGATTTTATTTATCATTAAAAAATGTATATTTATGTCAAATTATCTCAACCCTATACTGATACCCACATATACATTAAAGTGTATAATAGGAATGTTTGGTATTACTACCAAATTAATTATATATTAGCTTTTCAGGGTTTAGGTAAGTGTATTAATCAACCACTTAATGCTTATAACCAACTTAGATCTGTAGAGGAATTAGGGCTTGAGACTTGACATGGAAGTTGAAATTGGGGAAGGAAATCAATGAATTACCTTGATATCACCCAAGTGAACCTTCCACCATAACTAAATTAAATGAACTCATATATAAAGGATGATTTCTAGAATCCAAATAATTTAGGAGTAATGTATTACATTTTCTACCAATGAAAAAGAGAAGAATAAATAATATTAAAATAATTATATGACATTACCACTCATTAAATTACTCCTTTACACCTAAAAGGAAACACTTAAAGTAAGGTTTGAGTTAATGAAGCTTGGGATGGAAGGTGGGGCTCAAGAAGAGAAGACATGAATTAGCCTTGGGAAAGGGAGGGAAGGATCAGAGATGAACACATTTTTTTTCATTTTTATATAATTAGTGGTGAATTTTTAAAAACCATAATTATATATTATTAAAATATTATTTTATAATTTGTAAAAGATGTGTAAATCAAGAAATTTTGTGTGGGTTTTGGTACATGGAGTGATTACATTTTGAATATTGACCGCTAGTTCATATTCTACATGATAGGGTTATACAACATGTAGCTAGCATACATTCCATCTAACGACACATGATTTTTCCCTATATAAGACACGAAATTCATATGGTAAAAGTATGTGACATGTAATTAATAAAAAAAAATGTATTGATTTATAGTTGAGTGACATGGTATGGTATATGGTACATGACATATAATAGTATGTACACGTCGTGTAACACATAATTAACCACATTAAATAAATGATGAGTTCTTAGGAATGTAAAGCAGGTGGCCAATAACGAGTAACACATTGTGAAGATAGTTTTACATGATATGAAATTCAGTAAAACTCATGCAAGGAACATTATTAGATAGGTGTGTCGTGAAAGTCAGCACATGAATAAATTAATTAAAGAAAACTGAACTACATAGTGTATAGTCATATGTATAGTTCGTGTGGTAAGGTTTTCTATACTAATTACAAACTGAGTAATTCTGATGGGATGTGTGTGATATTAAATGATTTATTATTTATTTTAACCTTATTCTATAGATATACGAAATAAATGATTACAGTACATTCCATGTACTTCTCATTCATTCTCAGCGGTACATGCCAAGTATTTTAAAGGCTTGTCCTGTAGTTATAAATTCCATCCAGACTATATGATATGGATCATAGAACTACCTGAGATGAATTTCAGGATAACCAATGTAGGAATACATGTCATGTAATTACACTATATATAATAAATAACATACACAATGTTTGTTATGCACTATGTCACGTGACTGTACACACAGTGTAATAGTTTAGTTATTGAAACATGTGTAAGTAGATGAAAAAGGGTACACACCATTAAACCTCAAGTACACACTGTGTACTTAATTGATTTTAAATTAAAATTAATTAATTTAATTTATTTAAAATTACAATGGATGATGATTTCAAGTACTTTTTGGATAGTTAATTAAGATAAATAAATGAATTAATCAATTAGATAATTAACTTATAAACTAAATAAATATATCTTAATAAAAATGGATTTAAATGAATGATATATTATTTAAATGCATAGTCATTGCATGCACAAATGATCATGAACACAACCGAACTATGTTTGTATTGGGTTTATAATTAATTTGAATTATTTATTCTATGTTTTTTGTGATAAATTTATTACAAAATTAAATTTGATGGTCTTTTTATCATCCCTTCATCCTTATTATATACAAGTATGTGTATCCATGGTTTATTTTATATGACCTTAAACCATTGGTCCCTCTCACCAATGAGTGGATATACATATAGAAAATAAGGATCTCCAAACGAGAAGAGATGGTTCCTAAATGGGATGAGGTGAAAATAACCAAGGAGATACATTAGATAAAGGTTTAATGTTGTAACTTGGTCTAAGACTGGATCATGGAGTTACTCTTTAAGGGCTAGCGGTTGGTTTATGATCCACTTGATAAATCAACTAGTAGTTAAAATCAAATGATCATACCACATGTTTATTTTATTTTATCAAGTTCATTATTATTTATTTATTTTTGAAATTAAATATTTATTTAATAATTAAACATGATCACATAATGTAGATGAAATAACAAGAAGGTAATAATAAATTAAAATAAATGGATCTTTCATAAGTTATTTTAAAAGACATGTTAAATTAATTATGAAAAATCCACACAATATTAACAAAGTATATAAAATGGTTAAAATAAATGATAGTTATTCTTAAGATAAATAAATCCATCAAGAAAATATTATTCTAGAATACCCTTCCATAGTATGAGTTAAGATGAAGCCATAGTTAAATTTTCAGTGAGCTCATAATCAGAGACACTTTCAATTAATGAGGAATATTAACAAAGATAATAATCAAATTTAACCAAATTGGTATTAAGTGTAATAGACTGTCACGAACCGGATCTGGTCGCCACCATTAATGGCACCAAACCCGGCCCATGACAAGGCCCGAAGGGCATTCCCTATCCCCACAGGCTGGAACAAGTGCCCGGGTATAAAACAATATGATTTGGGAACGATTTACCCGAGTATGAAAGAATAAAACAAATAAAACAATCAATAATAAGAATCTGAAATTTCCATGCTAAACCATTCTTAAGAAAACCAGATATGAATACATATGTTTAAAGACACTACAAGTGGTCCAAATAAAAATAATGACAACATCAAGACATCCCCAATCACTTCACACAACAAGGGTGTCATCACCCGCAAGCCTTCTCCACAACTCTGCCCCAACGATGGGGACTAACACCCTGAAGCGCCATCACCCTTAGCCTTCCCTTTACCTGAGTCAAGCATAAGAAGTTCTAATTACACCCAAAGGGTGTAAGTAGGGTGTGAGCCTAAGCCCAATAGGATCCCACCAGAAGATTACAAAGAGGATGCAATACAATGGGAACAAAACTAGCAATTTTAACACACAAGGTGAAACAATGTTAAAAATTTCAAGAAAAGCAACTTTCAAATGAAAACAGTTTTCAATCCAAGAATTTCAGAATGATAACACATTAAATAAACATGTGAGATACTGTAAAGTACTGCCAAAAGATCCCACAACAAGTGTAAATACTACAATTCTAATGAGCACAAAAATTGGGAACACCCCTTGGCAACTAGATAGTCTCGGGCCCTATGTACCTCGTACCTCGGTGTAAAGTATCCAAGTAACAATCCTTTCTCGTGCACGAGCCACTAGTAGGGAACAAACCCATAACCTAGTGGTCCCAAAATAAAATCCACATAGTTCAGTTAGTGTTGTCGTTGTCCATTTTCTCAGTGAAACATGGACACAACCCATCCGGTCCACTAGCCGTACTAGTACATATCCGCCCACCTAAGTACCCGAGATTCCCCTTTTTGTGCTCAATCAATTTCAGCAAACAACACACATACTTTTTCATGTAAATTATCACTACTGGTCACAAACAAATATTACAGTAGCTACACATATTCTATATCATTTGAAACAGTCAATAAAATATTTTGATCATCAATAAAACAACCTCTCAAAACATCACATTGTTTTGCACCCAAAACTCTTTAAAATATCCACTTTTCACAGTATGTGAACACTTGTAAGTCATCAAAACAAAATTTCAGTTCAACACAATTTAATAAAACCAAAAATTCAATTATGGGGCAGCCCAATGTTAACCAAGAAATTATATATTTTAAAAACCACCATTTTCACACCAACATGGCACTTAATGCCCATTTGCTTCTCAAACACAATTTAAACAAACTTTTTCAGCCACAAACAAAAAGAATAAATATTTAAAACATTATTTTAATTCCTAATACAGTTTAACAAAATCAACTATGTAATTAGAGTTCATCCCAAAATGAACCAATAAAAGACTTGCATGAAAAACCCTCAATTTCACCAAAAATTGTAACATAAAATTCATTTGCATTGTAAATGCAACTAAAACAAATTTTTACAGAAACATTAAAATTCAATAAGCATTAATTCACCCGCAACACAGCAAGCAAATTCCCAAAAATTGCACACACAATGGAATCACCTACCAAAAGATTCAAGAACCGCAAATCCTAGTGCGGAACTTCAACCGCACGACCACCGCGCCACAAGGAAGTGATATCAAACCTAAAACCAGAGGATTGAACCATGAAACCCAAAATGAAACCCTAGGCACGAATCTCTAGCTTCTATAAATTTGGGGATTCAAGAAAAAAAAGATAAATCTCAAGGAAAAGGAGAGAACTAGAAGGATAGTCACTTACTTGAGAAAACTGGACGTTTTTAGAAACCAGAGAAGTTAGGCCCTAATTCACGACAGATTAGATCTCCAAAGAGGGGGAAACGAATCTGGGGGTGCGGTCAGGTACAGTGGGAGAAGGTGAGATGTGGAATCACCGAAAAAGAATAAAAATTGAATATTTTATGAAATAATTACAAAACAATTTTAAAACTGGAAATGGGCTTTCGGGTTGGCCCAATACCTAACTTGATCACCCAAATCCAAGATGCAAATGAATTTTTAAGGGGGCCAAAATTCATTGGTGGTTTTAATAGTAAAATTAAGGTCATTTTGGAAGTTGAATGAGTTAAAAATGTTGAAAAACGAGGGAGTTATTAAACAAACAAAATTTATTGTCAAAACTGGAAATGGGCTCTTGAGTTGACCCAAATTATGGAAACCCACCATTTCCTTCAAAAATGCATTGAAAACCCCAAAAAAAAAAGCAATAATGTAAATTAAATAAAAAAAATACCTTTAAAATATGTCATGTATGTGACAATTCTCCCCACCATGAAGGACTTTCCGCCCCGGAAAGTCAACATGATTCTTGGTTGGTAAACAAGAATGGGTACTCTTCCTCGACCCATGACTTTCGCTCCCAAGTCTCATGTGTATCATTCCCATGCCGCCATAGAACCCGAACTAATGGAATAGACTTACCTCGAAGTATCTTCTCTTGGGAGTCCACAATTTTTACTGGCCTCTCAACAACAGACAAGTCAGGCTCTATCTCCAATTCTTCCCAATTCAACACATGGGACGGATCCGGGTTGTATTTCTTCAATTGAGAGACGTGGAAGACATCATGGATGGACGTCAACTGAGAAGGTAAGGCCAACCTGTATGCCACCTTTCCAATATGCTCGGTGATCTCAAAGGGCCCGACATACCGTGGCATTAACTTACCTTGCTTCCCCAATCGACGATGGCCCAAACGAGGGGCCACTTTTAAGAATACCCTATCACCCACAGTAAACTCTAGGTCTCGACGCCTCCGATCAGCATAAGATTTATGACGACTCTGAGCTGTCAATAAGCGCTTCCTGATCAATTTGACCTTCTCAGAAGTCTCCTGCACAAGGCTCGGCCCCAATAGTGAAGTCTCTCCTACCTCAGCCCAACATAGGGGGGACCGACACGGCCGACCATAGAGCGCCTCAAAAGGGGCCATTCGAATTGAGGATTGGTAACTATTATTATAAGCAAACTCAACCAATCCCAAATGGCTATCCCAAGAACCTCCAATGTCCAAGACACATGCATGAAGCATGTCCTCCAAAATCTGATTCGACCACTCTGTCTGACCATCCGTCTGAGGGTGGTACGACGTGCTCATCTTAATCTGAGAGCCCAAGGCCTTTTGAAGGCCTTCCCAAAATCGAGAAGTGAAGAGGGGGTCTCTATCCGAGACAACAGCTGATGGTACACCATGGAGTCTCACCACCTCTTGAAGATACAAATGGCCCAACTCATCCACTTTAGATGTATCTCTGATCGGAATGAAGTGGGCTGATTTGGTCAGACGATCAATCACCACCCAAATGGAATTCTTACCCCGAGGTGTACGAGGTAAGCCAACAATGAAGTCCATGGCAACCTCGTCCCACTTCCAGGTAGGAATGGGTAATGGCTGGAGCAAACCGGAGGGCCTTTGGTGCTCTGCTTTCACCTGCTGGCATGTGTAGTATCTCGAAACAAAGTCTGCTATGTCTCGTCTCATACCAGGCCACCAAAAATGCCGACGGACATCATAATACATCTTAGTGGCACCTGGATGGACAACCCACTGAGACTGGTGGCTATCATGCATCACTGCCTTCCGTAGAGATAACGGTACTACTGAACGGCCCTTGAAGCACAAGATGCCCTCGGGAGACGACGACCAATCAGAGGATGTCTCCCCACCATGAAGAAACTACCTAGATCGCTGACAAAGCTCATCACTAGGTTGTTCCCGCTGAATCAACTCCAACAGAGAAGGAGTCAACTTGACACTCGCCAAGAATGCCCCTCCACTGTGTTCCCTAGCCTCCACATGCATTTGAGAAAAGAGCCCCATCAATGTCCACTCATCACTAGACTTCCTCAAAGCCTGCACTGGAACTCTTCTTCTCAAAGCGTCGGCCACCACATTACCCTTGCCTGGGGTATAGACAATGTCAAAGTCGAACCCCTGCAAGTACTCGATCCAGCGATGTTTCCTCAAGTTGAGGTCCTTCTGCGAGAAGATATAAGCCAAGCTTTTGTAATCAGAGTAGACCACAAACTTCTCGCCAAAGAGGTAGTGACGCCATGTCTTCAAAGCATGCATCACCACTGCCAACTCCAAGTCATGGGTAGGGTAGTTCTTTTCATGTGGTCGGAGTTGGCGAGAGCCATAAGCCACCACGTGATCATCCTGCATAAGCACGCACCCACGACCCATACCTGAAGCATCACAATAAACCACATAACCCTTCCCGGCCTCAGGAAAAATTAGCACAGGGGCGGTAGTCAACCGTCTCTTCATCTCCTCGAATGATGCTTGACATTCTGGACCCCATACAAACTTCACCCCTTTCCGGGTGAGCGCAGTCATTGGTGATGCAAGCCGAGAGAAATCCCGAACGAATCGCCTGTAGTAACCAGCCAGGCCAAGGAAACTCCTGATCTCGAATACATTCTTTGGCTGCTCCCATGACATAACCGCACTAATTTTCTCAGGGTCCACTGAAACTCCGTGCTCTGAGATCACATGCCCCAGAAATCTCACCCCTCTGATAGCATTTTGTCACGAACCGGATCTGGTCGCCACCATTAATGGCACCAAACCCGACCCATGACAAGGCCCGAAGGGCATTCCCTATCCCCACGGGCTGGCACAAGTGCCCGGGTATAAAACAATATGATTTGGGAACGATTTACCCGAGTATGAAAGCATAAAACAAATAAAACAATCAATAATAAGAATCTGAAATTTCCATGCTAAACCATTCTTAACAAAACCAGATCTGAATACATATGTTTAAAGACACTACAAGTGGTCAAAATACAAATAATTACAACATCAAGACATCCCCAATCACTTCACACAACAAGGGTGTCATCACCCGCAAGCCTTCTCCACAACTCTGCCCCAACGATGGGGACTAACACCCTGAAGCGCCATCACCCTTAGCCTTCCCTTTACCTGAGTCAAGCATAAGAAGTTCTACTTACACCCAAAGGGTGTAAGTAGGGTGTGAGCCTAAGCCCAATAGGATACCACCAGAAGATTCCAAAGAGGATGCAATACAAAGGGAACAAAACTAGCAATTTTAACACACAAGGTGAAACAATGTTAAAAATTTCAAGAAAAGCAACTTTCAAATGAAAACAGTTTTCAATCCAAGAATTTCAGAATGATAACACATTAAATAAACATGTGAGCTACTGTAAAGTACTGCCAAAAGATCCCACAACAAGTATAAATACTACAATTCTAATGAGCACAAAAATTGGGAACACCCCTTGGCAACTAGATAGTCTCGGGCCCTATGTACCTCGTACCTCGGTGTAAAGTATCCAAGTCACAATCCTTTCTCGTGCACGATCCACTAGTAGGGAACAAACCCATAACCTAGTGGTCCCCAAATAACATCCACATAGTTCAGTTAGTGTTGTCGTTGTCCATTTGCTCAGTGAAACAGGGACACAACCCATCCGGTCCACAAGCCGTACTAGTACATATCCGCCCACCTAAGTACCCGGGATTCCCCTTTTTGTGCTCAATCAATTTCAGCAAACAACACACATACTTTTTCATGTAAAGTATCATTACTGGTCATAAACAAATAGTACAGTAGCTACACATATTCTATATCATTTGAAACAGTCAATAAAATATTTTGATCTTCAATAAAACAACCTCTCAAAACATCACATTGTTTTGCACCCAAAACTCTTTAAAATATCCACTTTTCACAGTATGTGAACACTTGTAAGTCATCAAAACAAAATTTCAGTTCAACACAATTTAATAAAACCAAAAATTCAGTTATGGGGCAGCCCAATGTTAACCAAGAAATTATATATTTTAAAAACCACCATTTTCACACCAACATGGCACTTAATGCCCATTTGCTTCTCAAACACAATTTAAACAAACTTTTTCAGCCACAAACAAAAAGAATAATTATTTAAAACATTATTTTAATTCCTAATACAGTTCAACAAAATCAACTATGTAATTAGAGTTCATCCCAAAATGAACCAATAAAAGACTTGCATGAAAAACCCTCAATTTCACCAAAAATTGTAACATAAAATTCATTTGCATTTAAATGCAACTAAAACAAATTTTTACAGAAACATTAAAATTCAATAAGCATTAATTCACCCTCAACACAGCAAGCAAATTCCCAAAAATTGCACACACAATGGAATCACCTACCAAAAGATTCAAGAACCGCAAATCCTAGTGTGGAACTTCAACCGCACGACCACCGCGCCACAAGGAAGTGATATCAAACCTAAAACCAGAGGATTGAACCATGAAACCCAAAATGAAACCCTAGGCACGAAGCCCTAGCTTCTGGAAATTTGGGGATTCAAGAAAAAAAGATAAATCTCAAGGAAAAGGAGAGAACTAGAAGGATAGTCACTTACTTGAGAAAACTGGACGTTTTTAGAAACCAGAGAAGTTAGGCCCTAATTCACGACAGATGCGATCTCCAAAGAGGGGGAAACGAAGCTGGGGGTGCGGCCAGGTACAGTGGGATAAGGTGAGAGGTGGAATCACCGAAAAAGAATAAAAATTGAATATTTTATGAAATAATTACAAAACAATTTTAAAACTGGAAATGGGCTTTTGGGTTGGCCCAATACCTAACGTGATCACCCAAATCCAAGATGCAAATGAATTTTTAAGGGGGCCAAAATTCATTGGTGGTTTTAATAGTTAAAGTAAGGTCATTTTGGAAGTTGAATAAGTTAAAAATGTTGAAAAACGAGGGAGTTATTAAACAAACAAAATTTATTGTCAAAACTGGAAATGGGCTCTTAAGTTGACCCAAATTATGGAAACCCACCATTTCCTTCAAAAATGCATTGAAAACCCCCAAAAAAAAGCAATAATGTAAATTAAATAAAAAAAATACCTTTAAAATATGTCATGTATGTGACATGGACATAGTTTATTCAATTCCATTTAGAGGTAATTGTTGAGGAAATATGATCCAAGATTTCAGGATTGGGGAGACCACTCAATGGATCAAGGAACTGCCAGTTAATTTAGTTAGCCAGACCACCAACCTAAATATCTTCAAGAAATTTTCTTATCTATAATATAGGTTATAAGAATGAGATTATGGATCCTTTACCCAAGAATATGAACATCCCAAGATATTCTGAATCCAATGATTAGGGATATTGGGATTTAATAAAATATTGGGAGACTAATAAAATAAAATTATTTACATCACATTTTTTGTAATTAAAATAAAGTAAAAAATATGATTTTATTTATTATAGAAAATGGAGAGTTAAATAATGGGATCATTGAGATCATTTCTGGACACATTCCATGACATCAATAGCCCAATTTTTTTAGAGTGGTATAGTATTTTATATTCCACTCTACTACAGGGAAAAATATTCATATGCTAGAATACCCTATTCCTCATCCACCCCACCAACTGAGTGTAAGTGAAAAGGATTCCTATAAGAGATTCTTATATGATGATTCTTATTTCCATTGCATCATTCTATCAACTATTTATGAAGAGACAAAGATGCAACATAAGGAAATGGATGCTTAAACTATGAAAAATCATCTACTTTAACTTAAAAAGAGAAGAAGAGGCGTAAGATAAATGAGATTGCCACTAGACTATACCAGTGTAAACTAGAATATGAGTACCTTGTTAGTGATCATTTCTTAAATATGATAAAGGGTATTTATTATTTAGAGAATGTAAACATTCATTTGGATAATAAATTACCCATTAATTTCATGTAATCATTATTTCCACTTGGATAATTTCTATTCATCGGATATTATAAGATGAACTGAGAGAGATGTTTCTTAATAAAATTTTGACCATGTTAACCTAATAAGTTATGGAAAAGTTATATCATGAATCCTAATCCCTTGTGGAGAATAAATTTAAATTCCATGTATAAAATACCATAAATAATTATAATTATATGGTGACTTTACAAATACCTTAAAAGGGAAAAAATATTCATTGGTGGGATATTAAAAATAAGGATATTATCTTCTCATATAATAAGAAGGGTCATTGGAAGAGGAATTGCAATGATTTGAAGAATAATCAAGTAAAATATTATAATTTAGGTATATTCCACATTGCATTTTATATATTTATTTGACTTCTTGGGTGTTAAATAAAATATAAAAATCACTTAATTTTAGTAAAATATAGGAACCAAAGAAGTTTAGAAGTATGATTGGAATTAAGGTGAAATCTATAAGTATCTGATAAAGGTTGATTCCTAGGTCATACAAGAGAAGCAAAAAAATTCTAATTACCAAATGGATTAATTATAATTAAACTATTATATTTTATTGATAATTACTAAAACATTTATCTAATTTTCTAATCAGACACAATTAGAAATTATTTCATGTTTGAAATGGATATTTTCATGGTATATCATACTTAACTAATAATTTAGTAGTACTTGAAATACAAAGAGTCAATATAAAAAATGATGGAATAATATAAAATATAAGACTCATACTCATTTGTGGAAAGACAATTCTTGTTTAAATAAAGATAAAATTCTTTTTTAAGGATATACCCAGTTAGAGAAAAAATGATTAGGCATTTGACATACTTTATTATTAAGTTTTAGATAAATAATTCTTCGAAGATAAAGGTATAACCCAAAAGGTTGTTAGAGTTAGTTAAACAAGACCATGTGAACTTATATGAAGAACATATAGGTAAATTCATAAAATCCTTTGGATTCATTTAATAAATTTAAGGAATGATTGGTGAAGAAATGAAAAGGCTTTTTAAAAGATATAAGATCCTCTGGGTAGGGTTGTATATGAATTTATTAACCAATTATTCATCAATAATTAAATGTTGAGTATATCTTCTCCTTAAATTAAATTACCATATACACATCAAAGACGTGGTTTCAGTAAAAGGAGGATCAATTAGGAGTCTTATTTCTATTACAAGTCTTCTATAACTTCTTTTTAGGCATGTTTCAAAAATCGAAGCATAATATCTAACATTATTTCAAGCACATTGACTAATAGAATTATATAAGGCATTATATGAATGAAACCCATTATGTCACAACTTCATATGTTTGGATGAATGTTTTTAAAGGATGGATTTAACAATAACTATATATAAAAACACTAAGTGAATCTCATTTAATTTTTCATATAGCTGCACAAAATATTAACATTCTTCAAATAGAAAGGTACGAGTCACATTTTAATATTTTTTTATAAGATCAAAACACTTCTCTTTAGATATTGTGAGATCATTTTCGGATTCAATGATTTAAAGGCTCTATATGTGCATAATTTAGTATAGGAAAACAAGAATCCACTAGGTTAAGTAGGAGAAATTTTCCTAGAGACACATATTACATAGTAAATTTGAATCCAAATAGGTTTTTTACTCACCAAGACTAATGGTATAATATTATATAAGAATAAAAAATCCTACTTGGAACTAGTAAATGAAAATTGACTAATATAGGAAAGTTCAAATGGATTTTTAGATAGAATCTATATACCAAATACTAGTCCTTTAATTTTATAGTTTCTTTAGTTGATGTAAAGCTATTGGTGGGTATTCAAGAGAAATCAAATATGGATATTACAAGCTGGTACCAATACAGATCAATTTTTTACTAAAGGTTTTAAGTGGTGTCTATACATATTCTTTGAAAAAACCTTACACTAGTCATTATGCTGAAATCCATTAGAGTTTTAATTTCCATAGATATTTTATTTGATTATAGAATATTCGATTTAATAAATCCTTGAGATTGTATGTTTTAATAAATAATGAAAGTGAGACATGTGTCTACAAGTTTTTAGTGGGAGTTCTATGATTTTCCTAGATAAATATGTTGATAAAATATGGAGAACATATGTTTAGTCTTACTTTTAATTAAAATTAAGGAATATTTCTCCATGAATGAATTAAAATAATAACCCAAGTTCTAGGAAACAATATATATATATATATATGAGGTTTATTAGATAAATTTATAGTACATATAGTGAAAAGGTATTGAAGATAATATTTTGAATAATTTAAGATTGAATTATTTCCCTTGTACCATTGAATAAAATCTCTCCAAATTGATTTGGGAAAACATATGAGATGATTCTTGTGATAAACAAAATAAATATTCCTAAGAGTAGTTTGGAATATTTCTCACATAAAATGATATATATTGGGGGTTTATATTTATTATTCATAAATTATAGATGGAAAATATCAAATATAAATAGGATAAAAAACATACTTACATTTGGAACTATCCCACAACAGTTGAGAAAGTAGAAATGGATGAGTTCTTAGTTATTGGAAAAGTGGTAATAATGGTTTCCAAGAGGATATAAAACTATCCTTCCTTCATAGAAACTTTATATAATATAAAAAAAATTCTTTTCTAATATAAAACACAAAATTATTATAGCTAGTGGTTGTCATATCAATATATACCAAGTATGTTGCATTTTTTGATGCAGATTAAGAAGTAGTTTATAAATGTTTTCAAAAATATTATTTTATCTAAGATGTCATGGTTTTGATAGATTAAGATGGTAAATACTTAATGAGATCACATATTGAGATATTTTATTAGATTAGTGAAGTCACAATAAGAAGAATAACTAACATAACATGGTAGGAACAACAGTTATAGTTATACCTCACTAAAAGCATGTTTATCATGTGAGGCTAACTGATTAGTTAGTAGTTGGATCAAGTTCAAGTGAGATTCTATTAGAGTTGGTTCCCAATACACTATGGAATTTCAAATAAAATAATATTAAAATACTAGAATATTAATAAATATATTATCACATGATGGGTGTTCATATGCGTAATATTAATGTGATAATTTTCTTAGAGTAGTTTCCGCGTGAAATGGTTATATAAGTTCTTTATAATAGTGAAAAACATGAAGTTATATGATATTATTCTTAAATATACATACTAAGGTCTATATTACATATATATGATAGTACACAAATGATTTTTTGACAATCAAGTGTATGATGCTCATAAGAGAATGAGGCTTCAACTCAGGAAGTCTTGCACTGGGTAATATTTATGAAAGGAGTTTATGAGGATAAACCCATCAATATGAATTTCTCATGATATGTATCATTAGATAATCATATCTATGGATGTGTGTATTCATCCTTAAACTTCATATTTTCATTAATGTATATCATGAATCATGTAATTTTATGTATCAATATAAATAGTGAAAACATATTCTCATGGTGAAGTTGCATATGTTTGGTGTGTTATAAGTGATATAAAATTAACAAATAAGTTAATAAAGGATTTGAACCTTCAAATATTGGAATTAAATATCTCATGCACTTTTATTGGAATATAATTGTTTGATTAAATCCATCACCATAGTGGTTCATCGATGAGTTCATTTTAGAGATTAATATAATTATATATCAAGAATATAGGTTGACAGGAAAAGTATAAAACCCTTTGGGATTATATTACAAAATAATCATTCATATGTGGTTGTTTTCATTATTACATTAACAAATTTCTAAATGAGTTCCTTTGTGTGTTTTCATATGGTAATATTTGACTTTATGGCATCTTTCCAGATACAATTGAGAAAAATGCCTAGAGGGTCATACACTAAGTGTATTGAGAATCTTGAATAAATTCTATTTTAATTTTATATATAGAATAAATAATATTCTTCATACCAATTTATAATGATTATTCAGGTTTTTTTGATTTCATAAATTCAATCACTAGTTATTAATTTCATAATATATGCGAGTTGAATATTAAATAATATTATTTTTCTGTTAGTGAATACATTATTTATTTGTATCTAGTTCATTATTCTCAAGGTAAAAAATAATTATTCAATCATGGAAATAAATATTTAGTTACATGAATATTAAAATAAATATTTTTTTCACTAGTGTTTTATTATAGTATTTATTTTTTTACATAAATAATAATATAATAATATATATTTATTTGAAAAAATATTTATTATTAAAGGTTTGATAAATGTTGAGGAGGATTGATGAACCATGTTAAGGGACAATGGAAATTATATATTTTATTTAATATCATTTGAATAAAAAATTATTTATTTATTTAATAAATGATATTTAAATATATATGAGTTTGTGGACATCATATTAATATAACAATAATATCATTGCTATTTAAAGTGGGGTTTACTTAGGATAATAAATTAAATAATGGGACTTTGTGAAATTTATTATTTTCTAACCCTAACTACATTATCTAAATTATACAATTTTCTAAAAAAATGTGAATTTTTATGCATAAAAAATTCCTCAAAATAATTCTCTCCAGACCAATAGAACCTCTATACAACACTTTCAAGAAGGAGTGGTAATCTTCCTCCTCTATCTCAGGACTTATAGAATAGAAGAAATAATTTTTCAAATTCAAAGGGATTATTATTGTGATCAATAGAGACGGATGAAATACAATCTATGCCTCCACACTATCACTTGGAGTTCCATCAATGATGTTCTAAAATTTGTTGAGCATGCATAGATATCACTAGAGGAATTCTACATTGGATTATTCACTAAAATTATGAGATTAAGATAATTACCACTAGATTCGTTAATATATAAAGAATACTCAAGCTTGTGTAATTATTTAATTAAATTAATTGTAATTTATATTTTAAAATATCCCCTCCTTAATTATTCCAGTGTTTTTTTTCATCTAGTTCTAAGGATTTATCCAAAAAAATCAACAAAAAAACATTATTGGGCATAAGACTAAATTATTCCATTGTTCCTTGTATCCATCAATGTTTTCCATGAATTCCACATATCCTCTAATTGAAATCAAAATAATTCACTAACCTCGAGGACATTATATAGTGATCAAATGCACTTTGAGCTCATGGTATGAAAGTTCATAATTTTTTTGACAATTTTGGAAAAAGTGAGAGTTCAATCTTGAAATATATTCATGATAAATGTCCAAACAAGTGTATACCTAAAAAATATAACTCCCCCACACTTAAAAACTTTTCTTTTCCCCAAGAAAATGATAATATCATTATACACAATATGAAAAAGAATACTTAACTCAATAAAATAAAACTAGAAAACCAATATGTGACTATCAACTATAAAACCCTTATAAGTAGATATAAAAGGATATAATATAAAAAAAGGATACATGTTTCTCATACTTTGAAAATAATCAGTGAAATTAGGTCATATAAAAACATTTCAATCTCTTGAAGTAATGATTTATCACTTTTATAGGTATCCATAAAGAAAATACTTACCATGTAATAACCAAAATCTAATCATTGTTAAAACCAAAAAAATTATATTCCTATATAAAAGTATCTATATAATGAATATAGATATGGTGAAAAGAATCAAAAATAACAAAGTGAGATAATGACTATTTATGTGCGTCAAATGAGTCATTATCCCTCAAGAAAACTATCTTCAGGAATGAATCTATTCTACACATTTAGATCATTATGAAAATATTCAAAATATGTGTAGGTGTGGGTATCATATTTGAGATCATCATAAAAATTATTCTTAATGGATTCTAAATTATACACAAGGGTGAAAATGAAATTTTGTCTTATTAGGTCCAAAAGTCTAAATAAAACAAACAAATGTATCAACAATTTCAATGAAAGTTTCAAATTTTTTATCACTTTGATGAAAAACATGATAAGGTCTAATATACATGACATGGGAAATATTCCATTATCAAATGGAGAATTGGAATTGATGTAAAAATAGTTCACAGTCCTCTTGGATATGAAAATATAATGTTGGGCAAGAAAGATAAGCGGGAGTGAAAATAAGTGTCTCAAGAATTAAACAATTTCAGAAAAACATTTTCAATGCATGAAATGATAACAATTTTCATATAATTCTTATTATCTATAATCAATGATTTTTTATTGGGAATAATTTACTCAATGTGACTATGGATAAAAATAGTTTGTATCAGATTATGTTGTTAAAAAAAACATGTGGGATCAATAATGATAGAGAGTTTAGTTTTTTTGTTTATTTATTAATTAATTATGTTACATGGATTTTTTTGAAGTGTAAATAAAATTTTATAAAAAATATAAAACATTCTTTAGTGATTGAAAATAGATATAGAGGGGTTTCATCTATCTAATGAAGCTCCAAAAATTATATACATGTAAGTATCTAATTGTAAAAACCCATATTAAACCATATTAAATAAATAAAACCATAATAAAATTAACATGTTGATGATAAAAATATATAATACGAATTCAGATCCACTTCAGTGTCATAAGAAAAATAGTTGTAGGAAAATTCATTCCATTTAGTTAACTTAAAAATATATATAAAATAAAACTGAATGAAGAGAAATAAATAAAAATTAATGATGGGTTTCCCCACATTGAGTGTTAAGTTTAATTATTCTTTATCCAAAAGTTGATGAAATTCCACCTAGATTGAAAGGAAATATGTACCATGTGTCAATTTCTTCATTTGTATAAGTGTTTCATATATCTATAAATATGGTGGTTATCCTTCAAAAAATACAATATCTCAATGAAAACTTATTATTAAAATGGATCAATGGAATGAAAGAAGAACCACCCAACTTAAAAGGAGGTTAGAAGAACTCATGTGAAGATAAATTCAATGGTTTGTGAGAATTTGTGTAAAGGAAATCAGTATGAAGATCAAGAATATCACCTTATTGAATTTATACAAGTGGATAAATGTAACATCCTATTACAATTTTCATGTATTCCTAAATACCTCTTATTATTAGTCTTTGGATGGGATTCCTTTAAGGGACATTCATGTGACTGTTTTTGAAATTTTGAAACATTTTATGCTATGAACGGTTAGCACATGGTTTTACGAAACCGTGTGCCCTCTTAGGGGAAGAAATGAAAACCCGAATAGTGGGGTTTTCACAGTGGGTGCACGATTTGAAAAGTTGTGCACCAACCTCAATGAAACCATGAAACCCCATTAAAATGGTCACATGGTTAGGGAACACGGTTAGTCTAAACCATGTGGACCTGCCTAGCTAACCATGAATACTAGATTTTTAATCCAAAAATTAATTTTAAACATCCCAAAAACCTTCTTTTTGGTTCCTGATGGACCTAATTCAACCCATATAGTTTTATTCTTATAGGGGAGCTCCCAATAAGGGATTTTGGACCCTATACCCCCTTCTTGAAAAAAAGTTGAATCTAGTGAGAATGATGTTCAATCTTCTCCTTATAGGTTTCCTATCCCCATTCACTTTCTCCCCCTTTCTCTCCTTTCATCCCTATGGTTATTTAGATCTTCATGTTTTTGGAGAATCTAATATCCTCTATTTTTTATCTTGAATTTAGGGTATATTATCTTATCTTCATTGTTGATGATATTCATTGGATTTTTTCTTTTAAGGATTTGTGTTTCTATATCCCATGATCCCATGGTATGTGGTTCCATTTAGATTGGACAATTTGATTAACTCTAAATTGATTGATTTAAATTAAATTTTTATATTTAAATTCAATTTCTTTGTATAAATAAAATTTCTTTCAATTGGTTTATTAAAAACCAATTCCACTGAAAATGGTTTTGAAATTTAATTTGAAATGAAATTGGGAAAAACCCCAATTCCATTGAATGGGAGTGTAATTGTAAAATTGATGTACTTTTTTGAAATATAAATTGTTGAATTTAAATTGTGAATCCAATTTGGTGAAATTTATTTCAAATTGATATTTGAGAAAAATGGATTAAAATGGTTTTGATAGAAACCCATTGGTTTTGTCTTGGAAGAAGTAATGTTTTGATTAAAAACCCATTTTAGTTTTTTAGAGAGAAAGTAGGAATTTTTGAATTGGAAAATGGGATGAATTTTATTTTAAGAAGTCATAAAAGAAAATTCTAATCTTCGATTTTTATTAAGGAACATGAAAGACTAAGTAGTTAGTGAGTTATTGAGATAACACTCTTTCGATGCTTATAAATGAAACAAAACCTAGAGCAAAATGTCACATCCCCAATGGGATGGGGATGAGTCCTATTTGTTCAATATCAATGTGGAATGTGTATACACATATTTTCAGGATTAACCTTCGAGTGTGTGAGGATCCCATAGCCCAGAACTATCATACCTTTTGGAATATGACCTTGTTTCTTGTTTGTTATTATTTTAACAGTTTTCAAATGTTTTTGTAATGCATTTTACATGCCTTATTAATTTATATAAACTTTTTATATAAAATTTTTATTGAGTCATTTGTTTAAATTATTTATATCATTTGAAATGTAAAGAATGATTTTTTAAAATATTTTTTTAAAATACCATACCTGTTTATTTGAAATTGAATGCTTTATGTGGTTAATTAAATGTTGGAATCTTGTTATGGAATCCTTGGTGATACCCTAATAGTTTTTTAGATCACACCATACCTATTAATTTTGGTGTTTTTAAATTATCTTATTCAAGGTCTGATCAATGGTAAGGGACCACTTCGAGGTGGTTGTAGCTTTTGATCCTTGGGATTGTTGAGTTTTGTCTATTGGTACTTGGGTTGTTATCCTATTTTTTGGTACCTTTAAATAGTAATTTGGGATGTTGTGTCTTTTTACTTCTTGTACACTTATCCTAGTAGAGTTTTCCTTGTATTCATACTGACTTGTTTATCTTTGTTCCATTGTGTTTGTGGAAAAATCATTCCCACTTCCATATTATAGGATGTCATCTGCTAGTCGCTAAACCATGGGGATTGGGAACACCCTTTGGAAAATTTTAGAGTCAGATTGGTTATTAGGGTACCAAGGTACCCAGGATGGTTTTTGACAAAGTGGTATTAGAGGTGTAGGTTTTTCATCGTTCCATGATGTTAGTATATCGTCATGTAATATTTTTAGGACTTTGGATTTGGTTGTGATTGTGGGTCTGGATAGCTCTCACCGGAATGAGACTTAAGTTACTAGGGGTGGTTTGGAAAAAATTTCTTGAGGATTAGTTCTAGTATTTTCCCTTATTTTTATTTGGATAGACTAAAATCCAAATCTTGTTTGTCTATCTGTTCAGATTAATATCCCATGTTGCTGCATTTGAGTGTTAATAACATGTGTTTAATGTTGTCTTTTGATGTTGTGTAGAATCATTCCTCTAATAATACAATCGAATATAATCCATGAGGATGCTACTGCTAAACCACAATGAGAAAATCCTCTTGTGGAACCGAGCCTGGTTAAGGTTATTGTGCATAATATCCAAGTTCTGGGACATGCACCACCACTCTTTCTCGTTCAGGATACAGTTATGGATCCCCAAAGGAATGTAATCTAGAATCATTCTCTGGAGTTCCTTTAATAGAATCCACCCTGGAGAGACATGAGTAGATCAAGTTAAAGTGTTCCACCTTCATGCTGTAAGGACCAAGTAGAAGATGGAGGGGCACGATGGTAATAGTGAAGAAGCATGAGGTTTTAGAGTGGAAATAATCAAGAATATATTCACTAACCAGTTCTATCCAGATTCGATGGTGTTGGACAAGGATTTTGAGTTTTTCAAACTTGAATAGACTCATAAGACCATGATAGAGTATGCAAAATATTTTTATAAGATGGTGTAGTTTTCACCTTAGATTGTATTGAATGGGAAGATGAAGTCCCATTAGTTCAAGTTTGGACAGTGATCTGATATTCATTCATAGGGTTTCTTTTTGAATCTTATTTCTTGTACTGATGTGCTTGATAGAGAATTGATGGTTGAAATCATCCTGGATGGAAAGTTAGGGTTTAAAGGAGTTTCCTTTTCTCCCAGTGGTAGTGTGAATTCCTCTAAGGTAAATAAGAATCATGATGATTCTCATGGTGTTTACTGGTAGTAGTGTTTCTATAAACCTCTTATATTTTTTAAAAGAGGCCCTTTAATTTGATACTATTGTGGAAATCTTGGGCGTTCAAAGAGGTTTTTCACTGAATAACCTAAGATTTGAGGCACCTATGGACATTTGGGTCACCTACAGAAGTTATTCCATGTATTTTATAATCCTTGTAGTGGCATAGGATCATCAGTTTCTTTTAAAACTATGGTGTAATCAGATGATTCAAGGAAAAAGGTGTTCCATCCACATATATCTGAAACAAAGCATATTCACATAGTGAAAGGGTCTCTAGAGAATGTGAATATAGGTCCAACAACCATGAGAGGTAACATCACTATAGCTTCATCATTAATAACTTCTTTATTTGATACTGGTGTATATCATTCATTTATTTTTACCCATATTGATAATATTCTCAATAGTTCTACAAGGATTTTGTCTTTTGTTATGGATATTATGACACCCCTTGGAACAAAGATAGAGCATGATTTCTGTAGTCATTCTTGTGTGTTCTCTTTATCATATTTCAAAATTTATTCAGATTTTCTGGTTCTCAATATGAAACTTCTCGACTTCATATTCAAGATGTATTGGATCATTTCCAATAAATCCAAGATTTATTATTCTCTTTGATGGGTATCCTTCAAAACAACTGATAAGGTGTGCTATTTATTTCAAGGAGAGTGGGACCCAAGGTCGAGTTGATCTGAAACTTCTTATCCAAAGTTGGGGAAAGCAATTTCTATGTTTTCTTTTGACTCAGAGTGAGAATATTTGAGCAGTGATATCCCTCCAGTTGTAGTTGAGTTTCTTGATGCTTTCCCTTCTAACATCTCTTATTTTCCACTGGTAAGAGAGTTATACTTTTCTATCAACTTAGTGCATAGTACTCAACCAGTGTGTATTCCATCTTACTACATGAAACCAGATGAAATGAAAGAGTTGAAGACTCAGTTGTATGATCATAAAGAGAAAGGTTTTATACACTATAGTGGAGGTTCCAGTTCTATTTGATAATAAATTTGATGGTTCACTTCGCGTTTGTGTTGATTACGGAAAAATCATTAGATTCACGATAAAAAAATATCTATTTCCACAGATTAATGATGTGTTTGATTTTTTGAAAGGTGAAAAGTGGTTTTTGAGTATTGACATTCATTCTGGTTACCATAAGTTGGGAATAAAAGAATCTAACATTCAAAAAACTGTCTTTTAGAGTTGGAATTTCCATTATGAGTACCTTTTCATTCCATTTGGTTTAATAAATTCACATATAGTAATTATAGATTTAATAAAAATGATTTTTCCATTAGTACCTAGATACCTTTTTGGTAGTCTTAGGGGATGAAATCCTAGTTTACTCCAAGTCCAAGGAGGATCATGTGAATCATCTAAGAGCGGTTCTGGAATTTTTGAGAAATCACCAAATTTAAGGAAAGATATCAAAATGTGATTTCTGGATTTTGGAAGTGAGGTTATTGGGATTCATGGTGTCAGAACATTTTATTTCAGTTGATCCTGAAGATGTGAAGACTATTATGACATGGGTGGAATTGCAAAATGTATTTGAGATTTTGAGATTCTTGGGTTCAGCTAGGTTTTATCATTTATTTGTTAAGGACTTCCAAAAGTTTACTTATCTGATAACTACTCAAACTCAGAAGGGAGTAATGTTTTTTGGGGATGAAAAATTTCAGAATTCTTTTTGCATGATAAAACATTTTTTGACTGTTGTGATGGTGTTGAATCTTACTAAGGTGGGGTAGGACTATGTGGTCTTCGATGATGCCTTAGGTTCTGGTTTGGGTTGTGTTATTATGCAAGGTGATCATGTCATCACCTATGGCTCTTTTCAGCTTAGGCCACACACGAATAATTATCTAACCCATATCTTTGAACATGTAGCTATGATGCACACACTTAAGAGTTGGAAACACTACCTTTTTGGAGAAAGGTTTACCATGCTCTCTGACCACAAGAGTTTGAGTTATATCTTCTCTGAAAAAAAATTTAATCTTCATCAAAGGCATTGGGTACAATACCTACAATCATTCAACATTGAAACTTCCTATACCCATGGGGAAGGTAATTTCAATGAAGATTATTTGATTAGGAAAATTACAACCTAGTCCATGAAATAATCATTATAAGAGTGGAATTTTATGGCTCTTTTTTCACAGTTTCTAATTAAAGTTTAGGAATCACGGGTTGTGGTTGCTCTGGTCAGTGTTCACTTGACCTATGCTCTTATTAAGATGATTTTCAAGAGAAATATCTTGATGATGAGTTCCATATCATTAGATACTCTCTTTATGGTGGGGATTCCATGTCGGAATAGTCTTTCTCCTCGTAGGAAATTCTATGTTATTAGATTTGTTTCATTTTTCACTTATCAGTAATGAAATCTATGGTGGAGAATTTCCATAATTCATAGTGGGAAGTACACCCCATAACCAAAATGATTCACTATGACATAAAACATGTATTATTGTGGTTAAGTATGATACGAGGAATTCCAAATTATGTATCTCATTTTTATACATGACATAAAGTCAAGACTGGGCACGATAAACCTTTGGGTTTTCTCTAGACACTTCTAGTGACTACTTGGAAGTGGGATGAGATCTCTATTGACTTTGGGGTTGTGTTACTGCATACCGAGAGAAGGAAATACACAATATGGGTTGAGATTGATCAACTGACTAAATAAACTCAGTTTATACCCATTCAGGATTCAACCAAAGTTGAGGAGTTAGGAAATCTCTATGTGAAAGATATTGTTTTTTAAAGGAGTTCTATTTGTTATAGTTTCTAATAGAGATCCTTGGTTAACTTCTCTATTTTGGAGAGGCCTTCAGGGTGCACTGGGATATCTAGTTCATTTGAGTATGACATACCATCAACAATCATATTGACATACAAAAAGATATATACATATTCTTTAGAATATGATCTTCTCTTATGTTCTCAACTTTGGTGGAGCTTGGGACAATCATCTGAGTCTGGTTGAGTTTTCTTATAACAATAATTACAATTCTACGATCAGAATGGATCCCTTCAAGGCCTTGTATGTCTGACCTTATAGACCTATGTTGTGTTGGTTGGAGATTGGTGAAATTTCCTTGGATGGACCGATCTTGGTTCAAGAGATGACAATAAATATCTAGCGGATTAGTCATAGAATTATAATAACATAGAGCCAGTATATGTCTTATGAAGATCATCATCATAGTTCATTGGAATTTTTAGTTTGTGACAAGGTGTTCTTGAAAGTCTCACCCCGGTTGGGTCATTGATGGATTGGGAGGCAAGGGAAACATTATCCTCACTTTTCGAGACCTTTTGAGGATTTTGAGTAGGCGAGGAAGGTTTATTACTATTTAGAACATCCATGTCAACTGACGTCGATACATAACACGTTCCATGTATCACACCTCTAAAAGTATCTATCTGATTTATCTCATGTTCTATGCTAGAATGATCTTGAGGATGAACCAGATTTATCTGTGAGTAAACTTCTAGTCAGGATAGTTGATTCTGAAACCAATGTACTTTATGGGAGGACAAGACCTTTGGTTTGAGTACTATGGAAGAATTTTTCTGATTCTCAAGAGATGTGGGATATGGAGGCACAAATGAGAGAGTATTGGACTCATATTTTTGACTTGAAATATTCTTAACAATATTTCTAGGGTAAAAAGTTTCTATGGCGGTGAGTTTGTAATATCTAGTTAATGTTTTTAGGTATTCCTACAACTCTATTTTGATTATACTTTTGTTGGGTTTTATTTAAGGGAGATTTAGGGGAAATTTTTGGAAATTTTGAATGTTTATGGACTGGGCACGGTTGGCGCGTGGTTTTCCCCAACCATGCTCCCTATCAAGGGAAACCTTTAAAACAAAGACAATGGGGTTTTGAACAGCTGTCACATGGTTTGAAAACCCATGCACCCACCTAGATGAAACCGTTAAACCCCATTAAAAGGAACACATAGTTAGGAAACACTATAACAACAAAAAAATTTATAAATGAAATTTATCCATTCTTATAGTAATTTCATATAGTATAGATCACATAAAATAACTTATAGACCATTATAAAAACTATATAAATGAATAATTAATTAAATAATAAGTACTTATAAAAGTTAAGGAACTTATACCGATGAAATAGTAACTTGACCTTAGGAATAATAATATGACACTTATAAATAGTAAACCAACCCAATGAATAGTAACCTAACCCATGTATAAATAAAATTTTGGCATATTATAAGTGAAAATAAGAGATAATTATATCATAGTATAATTAAGTAAATATTTGAAGAATTATTAACTAAGTGTTGGAATTTTTGAAAGTCATAAATATTTAATTACAATTTTAGGATTAATTTAATAATTTAAAAGAAATTTATTCCATAAAATGTATTTATAAATTAATATTTTTATGTCTTATGATTTTAAGATAATTTTATGAGACCATAAGTAATTTTTCAAATATTTAAAAAATCAGTTATAATTTTAAATTCTTTATTTTCCAAGTAAATGATAATTTTAATTAAATAATAAATTACTCATATTTAGAAAATTATTTTAATAAAATAGAGTTTATTTTGGAATTCTACACATCAAAAAAATTTATGGTGATTTTTTGGGATTTTTCTGAAATACGTGATTTTTTATGAATAGTAAAATATGATAATTTTTTATTATTGATAAATACATGAATTTTTGAGTCATTATTTAAGTAATTATGATTTAAGAACCATAATATCGAACCATACTTCATTATTTTAATATATTTATAGATAATTCTCAAATTATTCATAGTCTTGAGCCAAAACAATAAAAGAATGAATATAATAATGGGAAAACACCCCTCTCATCCACTATAAATACCACCCTGCACCGTCTTCTCCTCACACCACTAAAGTTTTGATACTTGACCAAATTATGACCAAACCTCTCCCCAATTTCCTATCCCTCTTCCAAGATCTCTTTTTCTCATCAAAATTCCAAAACGATTTCCCTAAGGAGGTTCTCAAGGAGGAGAGATTTAAGAGGTAAAATCCTCTTCCTTTTTCGTTTAATTTCTTTTCAATTTCATTTCTTTTCTTCTATTCTCTTCACCTTATCTTATAAAAAATAAATTATAACTCTATTATGTTTTATATAATTTAATTATATCATTTTAATGTATGATCCATCATCAAAATCATTTCTCTTTATCTTTTATTCTAAAAATGAAATTGTTTCCCATGATGTGTCAATTTACCGATATCGTGGGCAATGCACTTTCATTATCCATTAAAACATTCAAGTATGTTAATAAAAATATTAAATGGTTGAAAAAAGATTAAATTTTTTATTTTTAACCCTTTTTATGTTCTGGAATTAAAATTTATACAAAATACTAAATGATAAAACAAAACGTATTCATTGTGATTGAAAACCCTCTAAAATTAACCTAAAATGATCATCAATTACTTTCACCCAATGATTCATCCTCATACCATATAACCAAATTCATTATAAGATAATTCAAAATTATGTAATATAAATAATTAAATATAATTATAATTATTTATATTTATCCACATTTTACATGAACTTCCATTCATCTATAAGAGCAACTATTCATGAAAACCATGAAAATGAATGCTTATGAATGATGAAATTAAACTCTATAACTTATAAAAATCCCATAAATAAAAAAAATAAAACCAAAAAGAATCAAATTAAAGTATAAAAGGTTCTTTATTTGTTAATTAATGAATCTAATGTGATTATATATGATAATAAAGTGAATAATGCATTCAGACTTAAGGTATGGTGAATTCTTAAACCCAACTCTATTTCTTTGGGTTTTCCCTCTAGTTATTACTTAAAAATAATTTATTCATAAATATATTTCCTTTAATAGGATATAAATGTTTTCTACCTGATTTTACGACAAACACAATGTTTTCTAAAATAACCCTTCTTTAAAAAAACACACCTTTTACTTCTCAAGATTGTTTCTTCTTCACTCAAGGTGGATGATTCTTATATCATGATTTTTATTCCCTATTTCATTTGGGAACCCAATTTTTGTGAATTTATGATTATTAAATGATACCCATTCCTTTATAGGGGTTGATTTATTTTTAATATTGATATATGTTCTATGTGGCATGCATGATAATGTAAATTTTGTGATGTGACAGGTGCGCTTGGACTTATATAGCGCAATGTAAATTTTATGATGTGACATGTGTGCCCAAAATTATATTGAAGTCTAATTAATTGGGTAATGTGATGTATCTCATGAAAAAGTGAAATATGTTTCAAAATTATTCTATATTTGTTCAAAACTATGTGTTGTAGTTAACCACTAAGATATAATGTTTGATTTTTATGTATTTCTACATTCCAAGACTTTTCTTAATACTTCCCCTCATGATTTTGATCCTATGCCTATGTTATGATGATAATGATTATTCTCACCCATGTTATATTGTTTTTTATTCTTATCTATCCTCTTTCTGGGATTTTATCTGAACACTTTTAGATGTATATCCTTAGGTGACTACTTGTGCTAAGGATAATTCAAGGGCCAATAAGAAGCTATAGAGGAAGGAATTAAATAAATGTTTTTGTTTTATTTTGTAAATGTTATGTATAGTAATAATTTGACCAAGATGATAAAACTTTGGATCCATGTCATGTGATTATTTTACCTTGTTTGTCCTTAAAATGATTTAATAGGAATGTAAGAAAAATCAAGGTTTATATAGTTGGTATTAGAGCACAACTTAGTTAATTTGGGAATTATGATTAAGAACCTTAGTGAAAACCCTTAGTATGAGACTATGTAAGAACCAAAGAATCATTATTTTAGAACATTCTAATCATAGGGATCCAACATGATATTCCTTTGAAATTAATTTCACAAAGGAATAAATTATTTATTACCAGATTGTTTACCTATGTCTTGTTCTAAACTTTTCTATTTTAGAAAATGGTGGGAACCAGGAGAAACCAGGCCAATAAACCTTAAGAGGGAAAATGAAATGATTGGCCGAATGACACCCCTGATTCTTTGGGAGGTGGAGTTAAAAAATTTCATGGTGATGCTTACCCATATGTCTTATGTTATTAATAATATCCTTAATATTGTGGAACATCATCCTTCACCTAAGAGGGAGAATCTCGTTATGGAGTCTTTTATATGGAAACAACCACCAAAATTTATTGAATCTTCTGATCCACTAGTCATGGAACAGTGGGTCAACTCAATAAAGAATATATTTTCTATTCTTCACTCTTCTAAGATGGAGAAGGTGAATCTCACTTATTATCATCTACATGGAGAGGCTGATCAATGGTCAACTTTGATTAAGAACACCAAGCTGAAAAATGGAATTGAAGATATATAGTGGGAAGAATTTAAGATAATGTTTCATAATAAGTATTTCCCTCGAACTCTTTATAAAAATTTGAGGAGAGAATTCATAGATTTGAAGAAAAAGGAAATTGAATCTTTCATGGATTATGAAGCAAATTTCACAAGTCTTGTAAGGTACACTTCAAGTTTTTTATAAAACATTATTGGAAAATTAAATAATTATTTTGTGGTTTAAATCCACACCTTCGAAAGGATTTTGAAATTCAATACTTTTAGACTTATGATGAAGTTGTTTGATGTGATCTCAAAGTGGATTTAGAGTTTGTAGAATGGTCCCATGGATATGGTTATTAGAAATAGATGGCAATGTTTCAAGATTGAGGATCTCATGAGAAAGGTGGATAGAGAACTCAACCACCCACATGTCAAAAATGCGGGCAGATGAATCATGGGAACTTCCTCAAAGGGACAAGGAAATACATCAATTGTGGGAGAGAAGGACACAAAGATCATGAATGTCAAAAAACCAGGGAAGTACGACAATGTGGGGGAGGAAAGGAGACCACCACCCATAGTTCAATTCTAAAACTATAGGGAACAAGGGCACTATGAAATATAGTGCACTAAACCTTGACTCCTTGAGGTTAATTAGCATTAGCAGCCACCAAATCCGAAGGAGAAAGGAATGTCTTATTCCATCACTACTGCTAAAGTGGAGTAAGAAAACGAAGTCATACAAGGTAAAATTCCTATTCACTCATGAATGGAATTTTTTTTATTTGATTTCGGTTCTATGCATTCCTTTATATCTTGTAAGTTTTCTAGAACTATTGAATTGAAGCCTCGATTCCTTGATGTAGAGATATTATTAAAAAATCATAGTGGTATAATAATTGAAACCCATGTGTTAGACTCTTCTATTATTGGCCTATGTGTGAAGATTCTTCCAGATAATCTCATGATACTTCCCTTGGTTGATTTGACTCTATAATAAGAATGGATTGGCTCTCATTATATAGGGCACATATTAATTATTGGGAAAAAGAAATATTTTTTCATATTCTAAACCATCCCATGTTCCTATACAAATGCAAGGAATATCATGAAGCTCCTTTGGAAAATCCTTCAACAATGTGGGAGTTAATTCCTTATGAAGAATCATACCTTGGTCAAATGGTTGAGTCAAATGAAGTTATCAACCTATGGGAAATTCCCATTATGAGGGAATATAATGATGTATTTCCACAAGAGTTGCCCATACCCCCGGATCGTGAGGCAGTGTTCTAAATATAACTCATACCTAAAGATACTCATATCTGATAGTGTCCTTATAGGTTAGCTCCTACCTAAATAGATGAGTTAAAGAAGCAACTACAAGAGTATTTGGACAAAGGTTTCATATTCCCTAATGCATCACCTGGGGGTGTGCCGGTTCTTTTTGTCAAGGAGAAGGATGGATCAATGCGGTTGTGTATCGATTAATGGGAACTCAACAAGATGCCCATAAATAATAGGTATCCTCTTTCAAGGATTGACGAATTGTTTGATCATATATGAGGAGATAAAAACTTCTCATAGGTGGATCTTCATTCATGATATCATCAGCTAAAGGTTAATAATAAAGATATTCAGAAGACTTCCTTCCGTACAATGTATGGTCACTATGAGTTTTTGGTGATTCCATTCAAACTTACTAAAGACCATGAACTCTTCTTGGATTTGATGAATAGAGTCTTTTGAAATTACCTTGAAATATTTTTGGCAGTGTTTATAGATGATATTCTCATATACTCCAATAGCAAGGAGTAATATGAAAAACTTCTATGGCTTGTGTTGGTGAAACTAGAGAATGAGAAATTGTACACCAAGTTCAAAAAGTGTGAATTTTGTATGCAGTAATTCAAGTTCTCGGGACATGTTAATAAAAGTGAGGGAATTTACATAGACCCTTCAAAGGAAAACACGGTTGAAGAAAGGTCTCGACCCTCTAGTGTTAAAAAAATCCACAGTTTTCTTGGATTAATAAGGTACTATTGATGTTTTGTGAGAAATTTCTCATGATTGTCTAGACTGAAAACTAGGTTAACAAGTGGAGGGGTAAAGTATGTCTAGATAGAAGAATGTAAGTAAAGCTTTAAGTAGATAAAGAGAAGGATGATCACTGCACCTATAATCACATTAATGAGATGTGGAGAACGTTTTTTGATATATAGTGATGCTTCAAAAAAAAAGTATTGGGTTATGTATTCATGAAAAATGATAATATGATAGCCTATGCCTTGCGATAGTTGAAGATCTAGGATAATAACCACCAATATCCTGATTTGAAGCAAGAAGCTTAGATCTTTTCCTTGAAAATTTTATGGCACTACCTCTATGGTGAGAAGTGTGGCATATATATCGATCGAAAGATCCTAAATTATTTATTCACATAAAATTATCTCAACACACATCAAAGGATATGGTTAGATCTAATCAAATACTATGATTTCTCTGTTTACTATCATCTTAGAAAGGTGAAAAAAGTAGTTGATGGTCATAACAGAAAAGAACCAGCTACTCTATCCATGTTTTAGATTTAGAAAGACCCTATCTTCATGCATATGCAAGGGATGGATTTGGAAATCACAATGGTAGGGAATGAATCCTTTCTAGCCCAAATTATTTCCAAACCATCTATCTAAGAGAAGATTAAGGATGAAAAAAGGGGTAATCTAGAGTTAAGAAATATTGTGAATGTAGTAAAGGAAGGGGATATTCAAGAGATTTATATTGATGATGATGGTGTGATTCGGTTTGGAACAAGGATTTATCTGCCTTCGTCACCTAAGATAAAGAATGAGCTACTGGATAATGCCCATAACTCATCTTTCCCTATCTATCTCGGGAGTACCAAGATATACCCTGATCTTTGAGAATACTTTTGGTGGGACAACATAAAGAATGAGATTTTTGAGTATATCTCAAGGTGCTTGATATGTTTTCAAGTTAAAGCTAAGTGATAGAAGTCCAAAGGGATAATGTTACTATTGCCTATACCCATATGGAAATGGGAGAATGTTACTATGAAATTTGTCACGGGTCTCTCAAAGACATCCAAAGGAAAAAATGTAATATGGGTTTTGGTGGAACAACTCACCAAGACTTCCCACTTTATCACAATTTGGGAAGATATCTTGCTTCGAAAACATGAAAATATATATATGAATGAAGTGGTGAGACAATATAGGGTTCCACTCATGATTGTGATCCCATATTCACATCTAGATTCAGGAGAATTATTCCACATGTTTTATGTATTGAATTAAATTTTAGCACAACCTATCACCCAAAAATCGATGCCAATTCTAAAAGGGATATTCAAATGATTTAAGATATGCTATGATCTTGCTCTTTAGATTTAAAAGGAGGATGTGATCAGTATCTCCCATTGGTTGAGTTCTTATACAACAATAGATTCCACTAAAGTATTATGATGGCTCTATATAAAGCTATTTATTGAGAGAAATATATAAATACATGCTTTTGGGATGAAGTCAAGAAAGAAAGATACATGGACCTGATCTTGTTCAAGAGATGACAGAGAAGGTCCAATCCATCCAGAAACATGTCAAAGCTACTCAGATTCAACAAAATATCTATGCTAACAACTGTTGAAGGGACTTGAAGTTTAACGATGGAGATAAATTCTTCATTCTAATATCACCATGAAAGAGTGTCATGTAGTTTGGAAAGAAAGGGAATCTATGCCCAAGGTACATTGGCCCCTTTGAGATCATTGATCTCAATGGATCTGTGGCCTATCATCTTTTACTTCCACCAAATATGGCTCAAGTTCATGATGTGTTCCATGTATCTCACTTGAGTAAGTACATAACATATCCCTCACATGTACTAAACATAGAGGTGGTTCAACTAGAAGATGATATCTCTTGTGAGGAGTAGCCAATAAAAATTTTGGACCAGAGAGATAAATTCCTATACAACAAGAAAACCCACCTTGTAAAAGTGTTTTGGAGGAACCATAAGTATGAATAAGGATATTTGGAACTAGGGTAGGCTATTAAATAGAAGTACCCACACTTTATTATGTAAAATAATATTTCTAGGGTGAAATTTAAAATGGGGGGAAGAATGTAACGACCCAATATTTTATAAATGGAATTTATCCCTTCTTATAGTAATTTAATATAGTATAAATCACATAAAATCACTTATATACAATTATAAAAACTTTATAAATTAAGAATTAATGAAATATGAAGTATTTCTAGAAATTAAAGAACCTATACTGATAAAATAATAACTTGAACTTTGGAATAGTAATATGACCCTTATGAATAGTAAACTAGCCCATTGAGTAGTAACCTCACCCATGTATTTATAAAACTTAGGCATCTTATAAGTAAAAATATGAAATAATTATATCATTTTATAAGTAAGTAAACATTTGAAAAATTATCAATTATGTTTCAGAATTTTCGCATGTCATAAATATTTAATTAACAATTTATGAATAATTTAATAATTTAAAAGAAAATTTATTTTCATAAAATATATTCATAAAATTATAATTTTATGCCTTATTATTTTAAGATCATTTTATGTGACCTTAAGAAATTTTTCAATGTTTTATAAAATCAGTTATAATTTTAAAATCTATATTTACCAAGTAAATGCTGATTTTAAATAAAAACTAAATTAATTATTTTTAAGAAAAAATTTCCTAAAACAGAGTTCATTTTTAAATTCTAGATGTTGAAAAAAATTTATGGTGAATTTTTGGGAATTTTCTGAAATAATTGAATTTTTTACGAATAATAAATGCGATAATTTTGTACAAATGATAAATATATGGCTTTTTGAGTCATTGTTGATGTAAGGATGATGTATGAACCTTATTATCGAACCATCCTTCATTATTTTAATATATATTTAGATAATTATCAAATTACTCATAGTCTTGAGCAAAAATAATAAACTAATGAATATAATAATGAGAAAACACTCCACTCCTCTACTATAAATACCACCCATCACCCCTCTTCTCCTCACACCTCTAAATATTAGATACTTGTCCAAATTCTTCCCAAAACTCTCCCCAATCCCCTCCCCCACATGCAGGAGCACTTGGTCTCATTAAGATGCCAAAACCTTTTCCCTTTGGAGGAAATATTTAAGGGGTAAAATCCACTTCCTTTTTCTTTTATTTTCTTTTCAATTTCATTTCTTTTATTATCTTCTATTCACCTTATCTTATCCAAAATTCATGAGAAATTTATTATGATTAAAATAATTTAATTATATCATGTTAATGTAATATCCATCCTCAATCTCCTCTCTCTCTCTCTCTGTTTCATTCTAAAAATGAAATCGTCGCCCGTGATTTTTCAATTTACCAACATCGTGGGTGATGTTCTTTAATTGTCCTTTAACACCTTCATGGATGTTAATAAAACCCTTAAATGGTTGAAAAAACTATAAATTTTATTTTATAACCCTTTTTATGTTCCTTAAGTAACATTTATACATAATAATAAATGATAAAACAAAATGAATTCATTGTGATCGAAAACCCACCAAAATTAACCAAAAACGACCATAATGAATTTTTATCCTGTGATTCATCCAGATACCATATAACCATATTCTTTATAATATTTTATAAACTTTTATAATATCATTAATTACATATAATAACAATTTTTCACATTTATCTTCATTTTACATGAACTTCCATTCATGTATACGAGCAAACCAATCATGAAAACCATGAAAACGAATACTTCCAAATGATGAAATTAAACTCTATAACTCATAAAAAATCCCATAAATGAACTTAATAAAACCATAATGAATAAAATTCATGTTTAAAAGTTTCTTGATTTGTTAATTAATGAATTTAATGTGATTATATAGGATATTAAAGTGAAGAAAGCATTCTAACATAAGGTAAGGGGAGTTCTCAAACCCAGCTTCTTTCTTTGGGTTTTCCATCTGGTTATTATTTAAAAAAACATTTCTTCATAATTATATTTTCTTTTCTAGTATATAAATGTTTTTACTTGTTTTTATGACAAACACAATGTTTTCAAAAACAACTCTTCATTCAAAAAAATACACCTTTCACATCTCGATATTCTTTCTTCTTCACTCAAAGTGGATGATTCTTATATCAAGTATGTTATTACCTATTTCATTTGGGAACCCAAATTTTATGAATATATTCTTATTAATTAAAACACATTCCTTTCCATGGGATTTTTACATTCAATATTGATATATGTTATGTGTGGTATTCATGATAATGTAAATGTTGTGATGTGATGGGTGCACCAAGAATTATATAGGGAAATGTAAATGTTATGATGTGATGGGTACACCCAAAATTATATAACACTCAAATGAATTGGGTAATGTGATTTATCACATTAGAAAAGTAAAATATGCATGAAAATGATTCTATATTTGTTCACAACTATGTGTGGTAGTTGACCACTTGGATATGATGTTTCATTTTTATGCATTTCCACATTCCAAGCCTTTTCTTAAGGCTTCCTCTCATGATTATGATCATCTGCCTATGTTTTGATGATAATGATTATTCTTACCCATGTTATATTGTTTCATCTTCTTATCTATCCTCTTATTGGGATTTTAGATCTACCCTTTTTGATGTATATCATTAGGTGACTATTTGTACTAAAAAAATTTAAGGGCTAAAAAGAATCTAGAGAAGAAGGAATTAAATAAATGTTTATGTTTTATTTTTAAATGTTATCTATGGTCTTAATTTTCTGAATACACTAACCCTTTGTATCCTATTCATGTAATTATTTTATGTTTTTATCATTAAAATTATTAAATAGTAATGTAAAAAAATCCAGGTCACTATACGCATGATTTGTCAAAACTGTGCGGCCCTACCCAACTAACCGTGCGTATGAGATTTTTTAATTCGAAAATTAATTTTAAACATCCTAAACCCCCCTTTTTGTTTCTTGATAGACCTAATTCAATCCATAGAATTTTATTTATATATGATATATCCCAAGAGGTGATTTTTCTCCTCTACACCCTTAGAGAAGTGAATTTAAGCTAGGTGAATGACATTCAATCTTCTCTAGGTTAGTTTACTCTTCCCATTCTCTTTCTACCAATTTCTCTACTTTCCTAACTAGGGTTTTATATATATCAATGTTATTAGAGAAAATAATATATTTTTCTAGATCACTAATCTAGGTTTAATTCTAAAATTTTCATTACTAACAATCTTCATTGCAGTTTTCCATTTAAGGCTTTGTGTTTCGAGATCCCATTATCCTGAGGTAGGTGGTTCCATTTTGAATATCCAATTTGATTAGCCCTAAATTTATTGATTTAAATTAATTTTTTTTATTTAAAATAAATTTCTTTATATAAATTAAATTTATTTTTCTGAGTTTATTAAAAACTCAATTCCATTGAATTGGGGGTTTTGTCATGAAATTGGGAAAATCCCCTAATTCTATTGAATTGTTGAGTAATTGGGAAATAATGGAATTTTGTGAAATTTAAATTGTATAATTAATTTGATGAAATTTATTACAATTTGGTATTTTAGAAAAATGACATTACATGGTTTTCATATAAACCCATTGGTTTTATCTTGGAAGAAGGCATGTTTTGATTAAAAACCCATTTGAGTTTTTAAAAGGAAAATTTTCATATTTGAAATAGAGAATGGGATAAATTATATTTTAAGAAATCATAAAATAAGTTTTTCATTGTTTATTTTTATTAGAGCACATGGAATCCGAGGTAGTTAGTGATTGATTGGTATAACCATATTTTGATGCTTACAACTGAAATGAAACCTAGTATAGCAGCTGACATCCTTGATAGGATAACGATGGGTCCTCTATGGTCAGTATAAATGGTTCATGAAAATACACATATTTCCTTGATTCACCTGAAAATTTGTGAGGATCTAGATTCTTAGAACTAACATACCTTTAATCACATGACCTCGTTTCTCATTTGATTTTATTTAAAATATATTCCATTATTTTTGTAAAACGTTTTACAAGAATTATGAATTTATATAAAATATTTATATAAAATGTTTATTGAGCCATTTGATTAAAATATTTCCATTATTTGAAATGTAAATCCTCATTTTCATAAATATGATTTTGAAATTACATACCTATTTATTTTAAATTAAATGATTTATATGGTTAATAAAATTTTGGCATTTTATGATGTAATTATTGGTGAGAACCTACTATGATTTTAGCTCACATGCTACCTATTCCTTCTAGTGCTTGTATATTATCTTCTTCTAGGTTCGAGAAATGGTAAGGAACAACTTAGAGGAGGTAGTAGCTATTGATCCTTTGGAATGGTGTGTTTTTTCCATTGAGACTTGTGTTTTTATCCTATTTTCTAGTACTTTCCTGTAATACATTGGAATATTGTGCCTATTTGACTTTTGGTACACTTATACCTATGGATTTTCATTGTATACATGCTAACTTGTTTATATTTATTCAGTTGTGTTTTTTCCAAATGAATTCACTCTTCTAAATTTTATGATTCCAGGTGATAGTCTCCAACCCGTGGGGATTGGGAACTCCCTTCAATCCATGTCATAGATGGATCAGTTGTCAACTAACCATGGTACCTAGGATAGTTCATGATAATAAATCATCGTACCAAACTCTATTAATAATCAACTTGTATCCATCACATCCTTGAATGTAGCATCTGGTTAAATCATATAAAATATATCATTTTAATTAATGACCACCAACATAGGAAAATCTATTGGTTTCAAAATGAATTCTATATATATAGTATCATTGATTGTTCCTAGGTCAAGAGTATTATCATAATCTGTGGGTATTTTAGGTGAAGTAGTATTAAACTAAATGTATGGATTAAGAGGGACAAGATTAAGAAACGTAAGTTACTCCATTATATAGAAAATGATATCTTACCCTAAATTTTCTTATGTATTTTCTTCATCATGTTTAACCATTGACACATCTATAAGCGTGAACTCAAAACCCTCTAATGAATCTCATTCTTATGAAATTTCTATAATGTTGTGAGTGTTCTCGACCACCACTATTGGAAAATTTTATAACTCCTAAATAGTTTAAAATGATTCTATTTTATAAAATGTGTCTAACATTTAATTATTATTAAAAATAAGTGAGTCAATGTCACTTGTAATATATTATCATCATAAAGAGTTATAAGTTGATAAGATTTAAAGGAATATATTTTCACTTTATTGAGTATGGTTTGTGAAATTATAGGTTTTGGATTCAAAATCGCATTGTTTGATAGAGATTTATATCCAAAAGATTATTTTATAAAATGATATCATGTTATGGGAATTGAGAAATAAAATTGTTGTGGTGTGGATTCAACCATGGTATTATAGGAAGATATATCAATAAGAGAATACTAATCACGAAAAAAAATTCATACAGAAACTCTACCTCACTTTCCACATAAAAATTACCGTCAGTTGATATATCATGTGGTTGAGAAGAGGTCAAATTAAAAAGTTGACTAAATTTAACTTCTATATTCTTCATTGAGGAAATAAAATCTTCATTAAGTTGTTCTTAAATTTAAAACATCTTATTTACCACAGAAATCATAGTAAACATTATTTTCTCTAATATTGAAGTGATTGGAAAAAATAGTAATTGGTCAAACTGAGTGTCATCCTCTAGTGGGAATGGTGGTTCATATTCTACCGAGTTTTGGGACCATGTGGTTATGTTTTTAAATTTATCTAAAATACATTATAAACAAGATAGAGTATATAAATTATTTATTACTACATTTTTTGAAATATCTTGACTTTTAAAAGAATAAAATTTTGGGTTTTAATTTTTAGAATATGGTGGAACATTATCCAATGAATCATGACATTTATTTAAATAATAACCATTAAAATAAAAGGAATAATTTAGAGAACACATGGGTGGTGAATAATTGTTAGTCAAACCATTCACCATGGGTGGTTAGGATGGGTGTTGTTTTTAAACATATGGTGTTAACCACATATTTTTAAACTTATAGGCATCTTTAATTTTCTTGCAATGATAATGTACCCAAAAAATTAATATCAAATTATTTTTGTGTTGTGTGCTTTATTTTTTTGTTAATTTTTACCTAAATAAATCTCTATTTATTATCTCCTAAAGTTACAATTCTCCCTAGTAAAGGTGATATAAATTTAGAACAAGTTATCATGGTGAATGAAATTTAGAAAATTTGTAAACCTATAACTAATGTAGAAATGGTTGTAAGGTTGATTCCATAGAGAGAATGTATGTAGACACTAGGAATATCTTCTTGGATGAATGGTTGGGAAAATGAATTTTAATGTGATTTAGAACGAAAAATTCTAGAAATCAAGAAAAATATATAAAAAATAAAAAAAAATATTCTAAAGGGTAAAGATAGATATAATAGTGTTAGAGTTACATCTCCCATTTGAACACACTTGATGAAAATTATTTTCTTCCCAAATACAAATATTTATTTATATAATTATCGTTGATTCTCAATTTAATTAAAATATTATTAAGTCACATTCTCTAATGTTAGATATTTTTCTAATTTTTTCACACAAATAACCCAACATCTCATTCTATGATGTTATGAATATTTTGGGCAACATTTTAAATTCAAATCAAGTAGATAAATACAAAGACTCATTTGTTACAAATTCAAGATGTTTATTTATGTATTTTTCACCTATACGTGATTACTTATTTGGAATCACACAAGAAAGTGTGTAAAGGAAAATAATATTGAATCCATGATGTGTATATTGTTGTGATTACTTATCGCACTAGTGATAAATATAGGTTATATTATTTTTGAGATTAAATTAATTAAAAATTTATATATTTAAATAAATAAAAATCGAATTAACATGAATTAATAGGAAATAAAATATTAAAATAAAATAAAGTAATTCACACACTATCATGTTCATCAAAACTCCAAGATATTGAATTTATGCATCCATAAAAAAACATGAAACATAAAATAATAAATAGAAATCTCTATATTCATATCAATACAATGATCACTAAAATTCACTATTGACTATCTCCAAATGGGAAACCTCGCACTCAAATTACCAAAATGAAAAGATTCTAATGCGAACCACCATGAGTGTCATCAACAAATGCAAAATAACATCAAATTCAAACCCTGCCAAAACTATTGCGTGAAGAAATATCCCCAATTCCCATTCTGCACACAAAACACCATTAACACAAACAATGATTACTAAATACAAAGTGATGAATAAAATGAAGTGTAAAAACCTAAATCATAGAACATGAAGTGGTGAAGTTATCATGATGGAAATGGATTATTCAATGATTTTGATAGTGGAAGAATAAAAATGTTGTCAGTTTGTTTGGATGTATAAGGAGAAGTGGACTACAAGGTTCTTGTGGGCTAGTGAAATATGTAATAAGGAAGAGGCCATGAAGGGTATATGATGGCTTGGATTAAGGGGATCCTCCTATGCCAGGCTTTCTACAAACACTCATGGGGATGATTATGGTGATGTGAGGTATAAATTGATAGATGATAAAAGAATCCTCAACCACCACTAGATTATAATAATGAGGAAAGAAATAAAGATAAGAAAAAATATGGTGGAATGGATTCATTTCCTTTAGAAGAAAAAATGTTGGTCACCTTGTTTCCCTCATGCCAAGTATGCCGAATTATTTAATTTTTATTAAGGATGTTTTTTCATTCTTTAATGATGTAAGTAATGTATTATGGGGATGGAATGATTCTTTTCAAGAATTTAATGATCAATGATAAGACAAATTCTTTCACTGATATATAAATACACCTCTTACTAAAGATAGAAAGACCACCGAGTAAGGCCCTTACTTTCACTTGAGGTGGATTACCTTCACTGTAATATCAGATATATTATAAAATTAATGAGCCATAGCTAACTAAAACAATGGATCCACTACACATAAATCCCTTACTACATGAACCATTTATGATAAGTTTTAAACTAGTGATAGGATGGACCCAATAGACCCAATTTCCCATACTATAATTGTCATCCTAATGAATAACATTAAAGATTAAAAATAGTTCCAGATAGAATTATGGATACACATTATAGATAAATTATAAATCCTCAATATAAAAAAATCATACTTTAAAAATATCATTGATTTACATAGTTCATATATACATTATGAATTTATCATACAATCCAAATTCTAGACGCAAGAGCAACCTTTCAGATGGTGTCAAGATTCGAGGAGAGAACAGATCCTTCAAACAAATAATACATGAAGAAATAGAATGAACCAAATAGTATTTTGATTCCCATTTTAACATTAAAAAAGGACTAGACATAGGATTCCCATTCACATGCTAAGAAAAATATCCCCTCTATTTCTAGTTGAAGACTAATTCCATAATGACATTTTGATTCAAAATTCACTCCAAAATGTTGGAAGTCATTATCTATTGAAGTTTCATGAATACATGTGTTCCAAATAAAGAATTTGAACTTGGAAGGGATGGCCATTTCCCAATGGTGTGGACCCCATGCATCAGACCCTTGAGAAGAGTGTAGAAAATTATGGTAGTCTTTGGTACTAATGGTCCTCGTGCTAGAGGAAGTGAAACAACATTGACCATCCTCATCTACTAGTGAGATGTTCATGAGGAGATCTATTTGGGATTCTGTAGCAACCAAACCCAGGAGCTACATAACCTGTGATCTAGTCTAGAGAGCCACTAGGCCTTAGCCCCATCTCCCCATACACAAAAGGCTGTTGAATATTAGTGAGGGTCTATTAGGTGATATTGGGTAGTCAATACCAGATGGTAATTATGATAATAAGTGTTGTCAAAATAATAAACATGATGAAAAAGTTCTCAAAAAAACTCAGAAGAATAATTCTAATAAAAACAATAGTAATAACATGCCCAATAATATAGTTATACAAACCAAAAAATGGTTATACATGTCAAGATAGTCATACAAAAGAGATGTATATGATCTCACATGGCTAACCTACAACTATGTACTCCAAATAACAAGAAATAAGTCCATATCATCACAAAAGAAACGCCTAGTTCATCTAAAATATATCTCATGAACTCATAATGTATAAATTTCCATTAAGGCCTATCCCATGGGTCTGATACCATACCTAATCTCTAAGACATAAATTTTTCATGTGTCCTAAGGGGACTATGTAGGGTGTGAGTATAAAGTCTGTAGTCCAACACCAATGTGTACATATTTTACATCCGTATTTATATGAGTTCATGAAAAACACAATCAAATATAAATAGATCACCCATAAAATACAAAACCCATATTACCTGTTCTAAATAGACATAAGGAAGCGTTTACCTGCTTCGACCAATGCCGTAATGGAATGATGTATCCATGATTAGTCAAACACAAAGAACCCTCAGTATACCATCCATATATATGTTACCCAACACCTGATTTCCACTGATACCACTTGTAAAACCTATCAATAAAAACCAACATCCCATCAACATGACCAATAATCAAATCATGATTCCTTCAGACTTCCCTTTGAATAATTGCTTTCGACTCAGTAGCCTAACATCCCAAAGCATGATGATATAAATTCTTCCATAATCCTATCCATCGAACATAACATAATTAAGAGCCTCATCACCCAACTGATGGAATCTTACACCATCAACCACATATTTATTCAGTGAGCATCACCTCTATAATTAATCATCATCACAATTTCCTAAGCTACTAACACTACAGAGGGCTCCACCCACATCGAGTGGTCAAGACCACCTCACTGAGTCCTTATACACTATGCACACAAATATAATAGTGCTATTGGAAAACAACAGTGAATAGTAATAAATAAAATAACCATGCCACGCCATCATGAATAACTTTATCTCTATATGGAAGCCTCGTATTCCATCCATGACATGGGTTATCACCATCTACCTCAACCTGATGAACCTTGTCGCCTTATTCCCAATGATCAAAATCACACTCAAATGTCCTGGGACATGCCCAAAACATTCCCATAGAACCAATGTTGTCACATCACAATTTAATTAATTTAATTCACCCTCACATCCTGTCGAACCCACCTAGAAACCCCATTTCATGCAACCCATGCCATCTTGGATCAACTATATTTAAATAGATAGGGAATTGCCCATAAAAAATTCCAATAATAATAAAATAAAATAATAAATTAAAAAATTCACACACATTTCCCCACTCATTCATGATTAAATATGAATCCCCTAGAATGTTTATAAATGAGGATAAATCTTGGAATTTTTTGCCTTATACTCATAGATGACCACTCATTAAATGCATGCCTTTGATTCGAGTTGAAATGAGAGAGAATGAGTAATTTGGAAAACACCATAGAAATAGGGTAAATGAGATCCGATGGAAATAAAATTCCAAAATAAAAGATAACATAAGAAAGGAAGAAATATGGATATAATACTTACTGTTAGCTATCTAATACAACTAATGGAGCTCAAATCAGAGCCCATACAAATGAGAATCCTCAAAACCAAGCTTTAGGTTAGAAAGGAGGATCTCCCACTACTGCACATGTGAATTGAGATGAAAAGGTAGAAGAAAGTACAAAATAAGGGTGGTATGGTTTGATAATTTCATCCCATTAAATGAGTTGCATAGTTTGGTTTCATGATATGGCTAACCATGCACCAAATGTGAAGTGCCTATATCTAAAGAAACAGTGTCCTCACACGGTTTTAATGCAAAGTTACCCAGATTGGGAACCTAACAATGTGGGTCTCTCCACCCCTCTGTACTAATCCATATGTCCATTCACCCACCTCACATAGTTTTGACTAACCGTGCTCTAGTTCAAAATGTGTTGCATGGTTTGGGCTAAATAGTTCGCCCAAACTGTGTGCCAACCATGCACCCAGTGTTGTGTATCATAGATTTTTGTTTTCAAAATTTGAAACTTCCAAAACTGAACTGAACCCCCAATACACTTAATAAGAATTAATACCTATAAAAATACTGTACATTAGAGTGATACAACTCTCATAATCTACCTTTAAAGCTAAAAATAAAATTTGGCCCACCCACCAACTAAAAATTTAAATTCCCTCATAATTTATGACCCTATAAAAAACAAAGGATGTTATCATATACCCACCTAATGATAACTCATCCCCAAGATATGTAGTAACATTATGAGATGATACCAAACATACCAATATCACAAAAATTACCCTGGAATACCCCGGTTATTTACCTATGACCAATTCCTTATATAGATCCCCACCACAGTAATTTCCTACACAGTCACTTCCTAACCAAAATTCAAAGCATTTAGATGGTTACAACCACCATAATTTAAGAATTAACATCCCCAAATGACATAAAATAATTATTAAACCTCATTATATGATCAATTTATACCCGTATCACACATGATGCCCACATAGTCTTGCATCCCAACTGATTCCCAAAAGTTACCACGTCACACATAATTCCCAGAAGAGATCATGTATTTTATATATTTATATATGTGTGGGTGTGTAACTCCCAAAAAATATCTCAATGCCTACACATCTCATACTAACCATGCACCACTCTCGATTCCCACATTTTAACCAGTACTTGGTTAATTAAACTACCATACATGCACCTCATGTAGCAACGTTAGTCATACCAAAAACAAAAAAGAACACACCCATAATTATGGTATAACTCTAACTTTCATCAGCTACATTGTAAGAACCTAGACCTTCTTTTCAGGTATGTTTCCCTTTTCTATTCATTGTTGAGAAAAAGTCTAATTTTGGGAAGAAAACTTTTAAAGTTGTAGAGGTTGTGCAGGGGCGCACGGTTGGCGCATGGTTTGTTCAAACCGTGCGGCTAGCCCAAGAAACCGTGCACCCTTGATAGTGGGCTCCGCATGGGAGGGACAAGGTTTGTCAAACCATGCTGGAAAACCGTGTGAGGTTCCTGGAGGAGACAGTGGGCTCCACACGGGAGGTGCACAGTTTGTCAAACCGTGCAGGCAGGCTGTGCGAAGTCCCTGGGAGAGAAAGTGGAAACTGCACGGTTGGCACACAGTTTTCCAAACCCTACGGGGAAACCGTGAGGCCACTTAAAAATTATGATTTAAAGCCCCGGGCCGCTCGAGATTCCTCATTTCTTCTCAAACTCTCTCCCACTTGAGCCTCACTCGGGATTTTGGGTTCTCAAGGGTTGAAGGAGCTCTCCCACTCATTTTGGAGGTAAATCAAAGGGTTTTCTTGGTTGATCAAAGGTTATTCTTCTCGGGTAAGTCCCTCCTATTGGTTTCCCCTCAGGTAAGTCCCTATTTTGGTTTTTTGAGGTTTTTGTTAGGGTTAGATCTATCTCCATCTCCTAAATTCCCAGATCTACAAGGTTTTCATGTAGATATAGGGTTGTGTTGGCTTTGTGTGTTAAAGTTTGACCATGTTGATGATAGGGAAGGAGTTTTAGAGAGGTCTTCTATGAAGCGGTTGCCTATTTTGGAGTGCGGTTTCTTGTGGATTGTTTTCATCAGAACCCTAAAGGTAGGTGGTTTGTGCCTTTCGGCTTAAGGTATTTGAATATTATGTGCAATTGTACTCAATACCATTGAATGGGGTATTGCGTGTTTACCATTTTACCCCTATTTCTTGATTTCCTTGATTATATGCTAGAGTAGAGGATATTGTTTGTGATTAGGGTGATTTTATTGTGCTTTTGATGTATTGCCCATGCATGTTGCCTGTTTTTACCTTTGGGTCTTGGTTGCCTGTTAGGTTTCTATTTACTTTACATGCCTAGTATTGTAGGATGGTATAATTGTTTTTCTAAGTGCTGATATGCCATAGAATGCTAGCCAAGTAGTTCTTGAGGTTTAATTTGGCCATTACGTGCACTATACTTGTTGACTTACACAGGGCCGTGAGAACCTGGTCTAGTAGACCATAGGGAGAATGGATGTAAGGGCTTCTCCAGAGTGTCTTTATAATATATGTGAGGCCACAGGGGGAATTGATTTTGAGTGCTTCACCAGAGTGTCTGTAGATCCTCGATATGAGCCAAAGGGGGAATAGACATTGAGTGCTTCCCCAGAGAGCCTTTAGTATGATACATGACTATAGGGGGAATTGATGGTGAGTGCTTCCACAGAGAGTATATTCTTTAGCTAAACTAGAGGGGTGAGACAGTGTGTGCCTCCCAGAGGGTTGGTAGTGATTGTAGGTTAAACCATAGGGGTCAGGCTGTGATAAATACCCAGAGGGTTACCTGTTTGTTTTATTTTCTTATGTGGCTTCTTACCTATTTGTAAATTATATGCTAGGAACTGTGGATTTTTTGCTGCTGAGTACTTTCTGGTTTACTGTTTTTTGTACTTTTACCAGCCATATATTCACTGACTGTTAGGCACAGATCTTCAGGTAGTTTCCTACTGGGATTTTTGTCTCACACCCTATTTGGGCCATTCTTTTGATCCCAAACAGATTATATTACTGTAGGTATAGATAAGGGCAAGCACCCTTCTACTTTAGGTTCTTGATTACTTTGGAGCTGGAGAGCATGTGACCAAGACAAGACTTGCGATGCTGAGGAGTTGTTTGTCTATTTTCCTTTTGTATTTGGGTTTATCACCATATTCAGCATTGGGACTTGTTTGGATGCTTTCCAAGACACATATTCATCTTTTATCATTTATATATTTTTCCCAGTTGTTTACTTATTAGTATTCCACTGTTTACTGTTGTTGGGTAATTACTGCTTCCGGTATTGTATGATTGTTTATCTTCCGCTGTGTTACTCTACCAATGAGGTTATAGTTTCCCCATTATCACACCCAAGGTCCTATCTGCTAGTCGGTAGACTCTGGCATTTGGGGAAATGCCCTTGAGGCCATGTGACCAACCGGGTACGGGGTGCCTCTGGGTGGCTTCTGGAACCGGGACGTTACAAAGTGGTATCAGAGGATTCTTTTCTCTCGAATTACTATTTGGAGCCTTAGTAGGGGATAGGACAGAACATGTACTTGGTAATGAGCTATGCCCAGGAGTAGCTAACCTGTGTATAGGGAAAATCTATACTACCTCGTTTATTGTAATTTTTTTCAATTTGAAAATTTTACACTTGATTTGATTTCACCGTTGAGTGATTCACGTGATTTGTGTTGTTACCATTGTTGTTATTGCGGTTCTATTTTCTGTCGCAACCCGATGAGATGAGGGTATTCCATCTCATGCATCATATAGGCACTTGTTAGATATAACATGTTATGCATTCTTGCCATGCCATCTAGGATGCATTAGCAATTGCATGTTGTTGTGATAGATGTTGTGTAGATTATGCAAGCTGTTGTGATAGATTCTGTGATAGAATCCTTACTACTTTTAGAGCTTTGTTTATAATATTTTGTGTGAATGAACGCCAAATTTTGGTTCTTGAGGTGTTATGGGCCCTAGTGGACTGGAAATTGGTGGATCATTGCCTTGTCTGCTTTTTTATGACATGTGTAATATGCCAAGCTTTGATTCGTGGGGAGTATGGGCCCTCACAGATCGGAATTTGGCACTTTCAATGTTAGTTTTAGTGTTTCCCTGGGTTTTGGAGTAGTTTCTGAGGCTTACTGTCCAGGAAATCCCATAATGCACGCCATGTAGTTTTGAATACACGACATGTGTTCTTCTGTACGAGGTACTTTCTCTATACACGCAATGTAATCCTATGTTTCAGTCCCTGTAAATCTTGATCGAAGGTGTTCATTTGACTTTGTAGAGTCATGCCACCGAGACGTCCTTCGGTTGTCCGCTAGCTGCAGGGAGACGATCAGACACCAGACATGGCTGATCAGGGACTTCTAGTAGTTCCTCCTATTGTGCCAGTCTTGGCACCAACAGTTATACCAAATGCAGGTTCTGATGCACAGTTCAAGGAAGGTTTCATGAGGATGATGGAGACCTTCCAGGGAGCACCGCCTCCTACCTCATCTATGGCAGACTTGACTTGGGTTTTCCAGCAGCAACATCCTCCCACCTTCTCAGGGGAAGGAGAACCTCAGGCTGCAGAGTCATGGATAGAATCCATGATGATGATCTTTGAGTATCTGGAGATGCCTCCAGAAAGGCGGGACAATCTCTCTACCTACATGCTACGAGACTCTGCCAGGAGTTGGTGGGATGTGATCTCACAGGCGGGTCATCAACAGGTTATGGCGTGGGAGGAGTTTCAACGCGTCTTTTATGATAACTTCTATCCAGAGACCCTGAGGGCCGACAGAGCCCAGGATTTTATGATCCTAGAGTAGGGTACTCTTTCTGTACTGGAGTATTCCTATCGTTTCACTGAGCTTCAGCGTTTCACACCCCTCCAGAGTGCTGATGGGTTGTTCTTGGTAAGGATGTTTGAGGATGGTCTCAGGTTGGAGATCCACTCACAGGTGAATATCATTAGGCTGACTTCCATCGCCTCCATCATCAACCAAGAACTAATTGTAGAGTGAAATCTGATAGATTCTGGAGCTGAGAGCCAGGGTGGTTCCACTTCCAAAGTTAGTGCTTCTCCAGCTAACAGCAGGAGCGCCATAGGGAGTCTATGCGTAGTGATTTGAGACAGCGAGACACATCTTCAGGTAGCCTGGTAGTATGATACCAGTGTGGAAGGGCTTTACATATGAGGCCACAGTGCCAGAGGGACCCAGTGGAGTGTTGATCTTGCAGCAAGATGGGTCACCTTCAGCGCTTCTGTCAGGTTTTCTCACTAGCAGCTGGTGATAGAGGTTCATCGATGACTCCTCGTTTAGGACCAGCGCCTCTAATTTCTCACCAGTCTGGGAACTAGAGTACTTCTAGCCGTTCAGGCCAAGGTGGAGGTTGTGGCTGGGGTGGTCAGTCGATGGTCTATCAGCAAAAATAGGTCGGATCAGCTCAAAGTAGTCAGGAAGGGCCACAGGGTCATAGTACAGGTCAGGCTTTTGCAGTAGAGAATACCCAACCAGAGCAGGATCCCGAACCTTCTAAAGTTCTAGGTACGATCTTATTAGACTCAGTTTTATCTTCATCTCTTTTTGATACTGGGGCTATGCATAGCTTTATCTCTGTTGCTGTTGTGCCTTGGGCTTTGCATCTTTTAATATACCGATACTTTGAATCTAGACACACCATTTGGAACTAGGATGGCTAGTATACAACAGTGTAATGAGTTTCCTCTAGAGGTGTATGGGTATCACTTTCTATGGGATCTCTATGTCCTAGAGATGATGGGCTATGATGTCATTTTCAGAATGGACTGGTTGGTTCCCTTCAAGGCATCCGTCGACTGTTATCGTCAAAGAGTGAGTTTTGCATCACCAGAGGGTGGATCTTTTCTTCCTAGTGGTGAATGGGATGTTCAGGCGAGCAGAGTAGGACCCAAGTATCATGTGCTAGGAGGAGTTACAGACCAGGTCTTTATTTGGATGACTAGGGGACATCACAGTTAGACTTTCCTCCAGTGGTAGATCATTTCAGAGATGTATTTTTAGGGGACTTTTTAGGTTTTCCAGCAGAGCATGAGGTGGAATTTTCTATTGAGCTCGTGCCAGGAGTGGCACCGATGTCAATTCCTCCTTATAGTATGGCTACACCTGAGCTACATGAGCTCAAGGAATAGTTAGAGGAGTTATAGGGAAAGGGTTTCATCCGACCCAGTACTTCTCCTTGGGGTTTTCCTGTCCTGTTTGCGAAGAAGGCAGACGGTACCCTCAGGCTTTGTGTGGATTATCGGAAGTTGAACCAGTTGAAGGTCAAGAACCGATATCCCTTTCCTAGGATTGATGACCTCTTTGATTAGCTTCTAGGATCCTGGGTGTTCTCGAATATTGATTTGAGGTCTGTTTACCATCATTTGCGCATTAGACCATCTGATATACCTCTCACATCTATTTGGAGCAGGTATGGTCTATATGATTATACGGTTATACCGTTCGATCTCACGAACGCGCCTGCAGTTCTCATGGAACTGATGAGCCGAGTGTTCCATCCATAAATAGACTCTTTCTTGGTGGTCTTTGTGGATTATATCTTGGTGTACTCTCACACTCGACACGACCATGATACCCATCTTGAGATCATTTTGAGTACACTGAGGGAGCATTAGTTATATGCTAAGGTCTCAAAATTCCACTTTTGGATGGATCAGATTCACTTCTTTGGTCATGTTATCTCAGATACATGAGTATCAATAGACCCAGATAAAGTGAGAGCTTTAGTTTCATGGGAGCATCCGAAGAACTTCTTTGAGGTATGGAGTTTCCTAGGGTAGGCTGGATACTACAGGCATTTCATTCAAGAATTTTTCAAGCCTTGCAGCACCACTGACAGGTCTGACCAAGAAGGGAGAGAAGTTCTTATTGTCATATTCTTATGATTCAGCCTTTTCAGAGCTGAAGGGTAGGTTGAAATCAGCACTAATACTGGTCTTGCGAGAGCCAGGCAATATCTATACTATTTACTGCGATGCTTTAGGTATCAGGCTAGGAGCTATGCTTATGCAGGGAGATGGAGTCGTTGCGTACGGGTCTCGGCAGTTGAGGCATCATGAGAGGAATTACCCATCGTACGATCTGGATTTGGCGTCTGTTGTTCATGATTTGAGTTTTTGGAGACATTGCCATTTGGGAGAGCATTTTATGATTTTCACCAACCGCAAAAGTCTCAAGTACATCTTCAGTCAGCGTGATCTGAATCTGAGACAGCGTAGGTGGGTCAAGTATCATTATTCCATTGACTTTCATCTTGCCTATACACCTGGGAAGGGCAACGCAGTGGCTGACGCATTGAGAAGGAGGACCCAGATACAGGCAATTCAGGAGGCCAGTAGTGAGTGGCAGCTTATGGATCTGTTCTCTGAGATTCATTTTGAGGTGCACGACAGATAGGGTTAGAACTTCCTATCTTCTATAGCTGTAACCTCTACACTTCTTGATCGGGTACAAATGAGTCAGCTATCAGATTTTGAAGTCCTTGTTCTATGGGAAAGTGTGTCAGGAGAGGACCCTATTCCTGGATGGAAAGTGGGCAAGGATGAGATCTTGCGTTTCCAGGGATGCGTATGGGTGCCAGGAGAAATACATGAGGAGATGATGTAGGAATTTCATTCCTCAGTTTGGTATGTTCATCTTGGTATCACCAAGATGTATCGTGATCTACACCACCAATATTGGTGGCTAGGTATGAAGAGGGATGTCCCTGGCTTTGTCTTGATGTGTTCTACTTGTCAGTAGGTGAAGGTGGAACATCAATGACCAGTAGGACTTCTATAGCAGTTACCCATTCCCGAGTGGAAGTGGATGATGTTGTGAGGGACTTCGTGACTGGTTTACCGAGGTCGCCTCGAGGGAATGATGTTGTTTGGGTTGTCATTGATAGTCTTACGAAGGTTGCTCACTTATTTCTGATCAAGGAGACCTTCAGTGTTGACGAGCTTGGACGGTTGTACATACGTGAGATTGTACGTCTGAATGGAGTTCCACACTCCATTGTTTCATAAAGGGATGCACGTTTTACTTCTCGGGTCTGGAAAGGGCTTCAGAAGGCTTTGGGTAAACATGTACTTTTGAGTGAAGCATACCATCCTCAGAAAGATGTCCAGTCTGAGCATATGATTCAGGTGCTTGAGGATATGCTCCGAGACTGAATTATGGACATTGGAGGTTCTTGGGAGAATCATATACCTCTTGTGGAGTTTTCCTACAATAATAGTTTTCAAGAAACTATTTAGATAGCACCATATGAGGCTTTGTACGGTAGGCCATGTCGATCACCCTTATGTTGGCTGGAGGTAGGAGAGGCAGCTTTGCTGGGACCTCGTCTTGTTCAAGAGACCACAGAGTAGATAGAGTTGATTTGGAAGAGGATGGATACTACACAGTCTCATCAGAAGTATTATGCTGATCAGCAGAGATGACCTCTGGAGTTTGAGGTCGGCGATCGGGTTTTTCTACGTGTCACGCTGAGGTTGGGATGTAAGAGTATTAAAAGACAAGGTAAGATTTTTCCAAGGTACGTCGGGCCGTTTGAGGTGTTGAAGAGAGTTGGGATGGTTGAATATCAGTTGAAGTTACCTCAGAGGTACCAGGATATGCATGATGTCTTCCACGCCTCTCAACATTGACGTTACTTTTCAGAGCCATCTCATGTCTTTCAACCCGAGGAGGTTGATCTCGAAGAGGATGCGTTGTTTGAGGAGCATCTTATCCTGATTATCGATCGCATTAAAAAGGTTCTCTGGGTCCGGTATGTTCCTCTGGTATGAGTGCTATGGTAGAACAGATGAGTATAGGATGAGACTTGGGAGAGGGAGGCCGATGTACAGGCTCAGTGGCCAGAGCTGTTCGGGGTTTCTTCTTCTGCACCGCACTAGGGAAATTCGGGGATAAATTTTTTTAAGGGTGGAAGTTTGTAAGAACCCAGACATTCTTTTAAGGTATTTTTCTCTTTTCTATTCATTGTTGAGAAAAAGAGGAATTTTGGGAAGAAAACTTTTAAAGTCATAGAGGCTGTGCATGGGTGCACGGTTGTCACACGATTTATTCAAACCGTGTGGCCAACCCAGGAAACCATGCACCTTTGACAGTGGGCTCCACACGGGAGGCGCAGAGTTTGTCAAACCATGTAGGCAAACTGTGCGAAGTTCCTGGAGGAGATAGTGGGCTCCGCACGGGCCGCACACGGTTTGTCAAACCGTGCGGGCGGGCCATGAAAAGTCACTAGGAGAGACAGTGGAAACTGCACGGTTGGTGCACGATTTTCCAAACCATGCGGGGGAACCGTGAGGCCACTTAAAAATTAGGATTTAAAGCCCCGGCCCGCTCGAGATTCCTCATTTCTTCTCCAAACTCTCTCCCACTCAAGCCTCACTCAGGATTTTGGGTCCTCAAGGGTTGAAGGAGCTCTCCCACTCGTTTTGGAGGCAAATTGAAGGGTTTCATTGATTGATCAAAGGCGATTCTTCTCGGGTAAGTCCCTTCTATTGGTTTCTCCTCAGGTAAGTCCCTCTTTTGGTTCTTTGAGGTTTTGGTTAGGGTTAGCTCTCTCTCCCTCTCTTAAATTCCTAGATCTAAAAGGGTTTCATTTAGATCTAGGGTTGTGTTTCCATTTTGTGTTAAAGGTTAACCTTGTTGATGATAGGGAAGGAGTTTAAAGAGGTCTTCCATGAAGCGGTTTCCAGTTTTGGAGTGCGGTTGCTTGTGGAACGTTTTCATCGGAACCCTAAAGGTAGGTGGTTTGTGCCTTTCAGTTTAAGGTCTTTGAATATTATGTGCAATTGTACCCAATACCCTTGAACATGGTATTGAGTGGTTACCATTTTACCCCTATTGCTTTCCTGCCTTGCTTATATGCTAGAGTAGAGGATATTTTTTGTGATTAGGGTGATTTTGTTGTGCTTTGGATGTATTGCCCATGCATGTTGCCTATTTTGATCTTTGGGTCTTGGTTGCCTGTTATGTTTCTGTTTAATTTCCATTACTAGTATTTTAAGATGTTATGATTGTTGTTCTAAGAGATGATATGCAATATAATGCTAGCCAAGTAGTTATTGATGTTTAATTTGGCCGTTATGTGCACTATACTTGTTGACATACACAGGGACGTGAGAACCTGGTGTAGTAGACCATAGAGAGAATGGACGTAAGGGATTCTCCAGAGTGTCTTTATAATAAGATGTGAGACCAAAGGGGGAATAGATGTTGAGTGCTTCCCCAGAGAGCCTTTAGTACGATACAAGACTATAGGGGGGAATTGATGGTGAGTGCTTCCCCAGAGAGTCTATTCGTTAGCGGAACTAGAGGGGTGAGACTTTGTGTGCCTCCCAGAGGGTTTCTAGTGCTTGTAGGTTGATCCATAGGGGTTAGGATGTGAGAAATACCCAGAGGGTTACCTGTTTGTTCTATTTTATTGTGTGGCAGCTTACCTATTTGTAAATTATATGCTAGGAACTATGTATTTTTTGCTGCTGAGTACTTTCATGTTTACCATTTTCTATACTTTTACCTAACATATATTCACTGACTGTGAGGCACAGATCTTTGGGTGATTTCCTACTGGTATTTTTGTCTCACACCCTATTTGGGCCATGATTTTGGCCCCAAACAGATTATATTGCTGCAGGTATAGATAATGGAAAGCACCCTTCTACTTCAGGTTCTTGGTTGCTTTGGAGCTAGATAGCATGGGACCAAGCTGAGACTTGCGATGCTGAGGAGTTTTCCTGTTTTCCTTTTGTATTTGGGTTTAGCACTATATTCAGCATTGTGACTTGTTTGGATGCTTTCCTAGACACATATGCATCTTTCATCATTTATATATTTTTCCCAGTTGTTTACTTATCAGTATTTCACTATTTACTATTGTTGGGTATTTACTGCTTCCACTATTGTATGACTGTTTATCTTCTGATGTGTTACTATGCCAATGAGGGAATAGTTTCCCCATTATCACACCCAAGGCCCTCGCTGCTAGTCAGAAGCCTCTGGAATTTGGGGAAATGCGCTTGGGGCCATGTGACCAATCGGGTACGGGGCGCCTCTGGGTGGCTTTCAGAACCAGGACGTTACATACATGACCTATTATAACTATATCAGATGAACTCCTTACACCTTTCTTGAAGCCTAACTATCCAAAGCCTATATTTCCTATAAAGATATACCTTATACCAGCCACTAACCCCACTACTGAATCTCTATACCCCGTCCACAGCCCACGTGCATAGTAGTATCTTAGTTACTAGCTCATGGTACTATTACTAGTCCGACCTTAGACCCCAGAGTATGAATCGACCCCTGAGTCTCAGCTATATGAGATTCATTTTAAAAAAATCTCTCCAGATGCCCCATCTTACCGTATTCCCATCACTCTTTTGGATACCAATCAATCTAAGTTCAAATATGACTCGATTTACCGCACTATAAGTACACCGTTTATGTCCCAATCCTCAGTGGTCCTCCCAAATCTATAACCTTACTTCCCCACTGAGACTCCTCACAACATCACTTCCAGTTACCTAAAGCACCACTACCTATCTCAGTTGACATCGTTACCCAAATCAAATAGGTTATATCCACAAATTTTCATCATCAATCAATTCTTGATTCACCACCTTTGATAATGAGTTAAAATTGACAATATTTATCTATACTCTAATGGAATGTCGAAAGAAATTTTCAAATCACCTCACCTTTGAAATTTCATCCCCTGAAATAGAGGGGAAAAATGGGATAGGTCTTTGAACCTCATAGTATAAATCTTGTTGGATGCATCCCTTACTGTATGTTTATGAACTCATGGGCACTATATTCCCTCAAAATATATAGGAATGAGTTCATATAAAACCTAGCCTCAAAATCCTTACAAGTTATCCCCTCAAGACTACCTATATATACCTATATATCCCACCAAGAATTTTCTAGTCCTCTGATAATATATGTTGGAAGATTCAGCCTCTTCCCTAGGGTTGCCTCAATCTGACCAAATACGGTCTTCATAGACTCGATCCAATTTTCTGCTACCTACAGTTCACCCTCACCCTAAAATAAAATAGTGTGATGAGGCTAAAATTAACACTTCAAATACACCATGGAGGGATAAACTCCCTAATCTACCCTATTAAAACTCTGAATAACCTGTACCAAGCTCACCTTGAGCTTCTCATCTAACCATGGACCAAACAATTATACTTTCTTTTGATGAACAACCTACCTCAAAGCCTCTACCTACAGTTCATTCCCATCCTGACCCTTAAGGGAATAATCCTATGCATGCCCTAGATACACCACATCTCTTCCCTCCTAACACTCCACCTGAGGCTGTCTAGGTGGCATCATGATAAAGACCAAATACCATGATCAATTCCAACAATAATAATCTAGATATCACAAATAGGGACAGATGCAATAGACATCACATCTCACCACACTTACACTTACCTACCACACCACTATCACATATCATCCAACCTCATAACCCCTTTCCTACCCAAATTATAATTAGGAATCATATATAATGCATACAAAAAATCACGAAACTAGGGTGGATGAGTAGAATCACACCACGAATCTATATAAAAAACACTATTTATCTTGTTGCGGACACTTTAAACATCTAACCCCTTACCTTTATTCCTAGTAACCCTTATCATAGTTAGGAACACATAGACAATAAACGTATAGGGTCACATACCAATATCATAAGGAACCATATACCTAGGATGGCTGAGTATAATTCCAACAAGAAGCTATATAGGAAAACATTGAATATATCATTGCATCCACTTTAAAGAGTTTAACTCCTTTTATTATATTTGAGGTTCCAAGTGATAATCACAAGCACATACATATGTCATGTGGACCTAAGTGACTATAATTATGAATGAAGAGTCCTCCCATTCCATATTGAGATAAGGGACAAAACCTCATAAACCAACAACACCACATCAAAGTAAACCAATTGATGTAGAAAATAAATAAATGTTAAAAGAACAAAACAAGAACATCCATTTACTACCATTAGAAACCTAGTATATCCCACTAATAAAAATAATCCATTTAATAGTGATAAAATATTCCTTTATTAGTGAAAAATAAGTGATAACAATCGAAGAAAGATTAAAATACCTAAGATATTAATAGAACTAGAAATGTTCTAATAAAGGTTCCCTTTAATAGCACAAAAAATTGATCATAAAGGATCCCTTTATCAACTCTTAAAGAAGATTTAGTAGAGGAACACCTTTATTAGCAATTTTATGTAGCATTGATAAAGGTGCATACTACTACAATGTTCTTTTTAAATCAAAGTGAACTATAGAAAAAACAACAAATATATGCTGAAAATTTATAATATAATTGAAATAAAATTTACAACAAAAATAAAAGTAAAAAACTATATTATAGACCTTTCAAACAATGGTCTGAAAAATTACATGACAAGTAAAAATTATCACAGACATTCAAAAACATTAATGTTATTTGTATTTATCCCATAAACCCCTGTCATGCTATATGTTTCCAAATAAAATAAACTAGATCTACAAAAATAATGCACTTGTATATGAAAACAATTCTTAAGTTAGTAATACTATAAAGAAATAAATTAAAAAAAGGTGTCAATTTTGAACTAAAAAATATACTGTGAGTTGTACCAAAAAAACCATGTATCTGATTGAGTTTTGGTTGATTATTACACATCACCCCATTTATTATTATTCTCAAAAGTAGGTTCTATTGAATTGGATATCATTATAATTGATAAAAATCACTATTGGTGAGAGATAATTCAAGAGTACTTGCTTTTTGAGAACAAGACTTCAACTATCACACCATTTGTTGTTCCTCTTCAAGAATTATTTTTGTGAAAATTAACTAAATAATTATAAGATAAAAATGATAATAAAATTAATTAATTGATATAATATAGAATTATGAGAAAAAAATCTCAACTCGTTTTTTTGGTTTTGGGGATGTGATTCACGTTTTATTCTAAAATGGAAGTTATATATTGAAAACACACACTTTGAATCATACCAATCTCATCATGTGTTGGATTTATGTGTGGTAAATGTTAATATGTAATAAATTTATTATGAATTTTTTTCGAAAATTATATTGATAATCTTATTGTGTTCTCTTGGTTTTGAGTAATTCACTTTTTTTTACTAAAATGACATTTTAATCTAAAAACACACACTTTGAGTCATAACAGTCATATCATGTGTCATTTTGACCTAATAATAATTTCTAAAAGTCACAAATGGCTTAAAAATTGTTTTCCTAAATTATCCAAACAATCCATGTGTGTTTTCTCAGTTTCTAGTGACAGACATTAGTTTTGAACTAAAATGTTAATTTTAAACTGATAATGTACACTTGTAATCATATCAGCCACACCATGATTCAGATTTAGGTACCAATAATTTCTACATTTCACAAATTATTTATAGATCATTTTCATTAATTATCAAAATAATATAAATTTTTTTCTTGGTTTTGAGTATGTCACTTGTATTATTTACAAAAACAACAATTTAAAAAAAATATAGACATGGAGTCTTACGGGTCACACCATACATCATATTGAGATTTGACTGATTATTATATTTTAAAAATGACTTATGGATCATTTTTATAATGTATAAAAACAATTCGAATGTGTTTTATCATTTTTCAGTATGTCACATGTGGTTTTTACTAAAATGTCATTTTAAACTGAAAACAAAAAATTTTAGTCATACTAGTCCCAACATGAATTGTATTTTCATGAAAATTATTACTATATTTCATAAATTACTTATGGATAATTATCCTAATGTATAAAAAAATCTATATGCATTTTATCAATTTTGAGTATGTCACTTTTTTTACTAAAATATCATTTTAAACTGAAAAAACTCTATTGGAATCATAATGGTCACATAATGTGTCGGTTTATTGTGAGAATAATTCATACACATTACAGATGACTTATGAATCATTTTAGTTAATTATCAATACAATCTGAGTGTGTTTACTTTTTTTTACTGAGTGACACGTTTTTAACTAAAATGTTTATTTTAAACTGATAATGAACACATTAAGTCATATCGGGAATACTATGTATTGGATTGAGGTTTCGTTGATTCCTATTATTCAAAAATTACTTATGGATCATTTTCCTAAAGTATAAAAATAATATTTATTTGTTTTATTAGTTTTGAGTATGCCACTTTTGGTTTTTACTAAAATGTCATTTTTAAACTTGAACCACACAATTTGAGTAATAATGGTAACATTGTGATTTGGATTGAGGAGTGGCTGATTCCTACATGCCACGAATGATTTATGGATCATTTTTATAATGTATCAAAACAATCCAATTTTTTCCTTAGTTTTGAGTATGTCACTTTTTTAACTAAAATTTCATTAAAAGAACAATCACTTCAATTCATACCAACCACATCGGCTGTTGGATTAACATGTAGTCAATTCCTACACATCATAAATGAATTATGGAATGTTTCCCAAAATTATCAAGACAATTTTAGTTTTATTTATAGGTTCTCAGTGATGAAACATGTTTTGAACTAAAATTTCAATTTTAAATTTATAACAAACATTTATATTCATATAGCTAACACCATGTATCTGATTGAGGTGTAATTTTATTTCAATACATCAAAAATTACTTATTTATTATTCTCCTAAAGTATCAAAACAATCGTAATATGATTCCTAATGTTTGAGTATGTCACTTGTCTTTTTTACTGAAATTTAAATTTTAAATAAAAAGAAACCCTTGGAGTGATATTGATCACACAGTGTGTCAGATTGATGTGCAGTCATTTTATGTACATCAAAAATGAAATATGAATCAGTTTTATAAATTATCAACACAAACCAATCATTTTTTATAAATTTTGAGTATTTCACTATTTTTTTTACTAAAATGTCATTCTAAACGGAAAACGCTCACTTTGAGTCACACCGGTTACACCATATGTTGTATTGATGTGAAACTAATTCCTAAACATCACATATTACATATAAATATTTTTCAAAAGTATCAAAACTATCTAAATGTTTTTTATTGGTTTTTATTATATCACATTTTTTTACTAAAATATAACTTTAAATTGAAAATATGCACTTGTGGTCACACTGGTCACATCGTGTGTCAGTTTGATGTGAGACTAATTCCTACATGTCTCAAATGAATTATGTTTTATTAAATTACCAAGAAAATATGAGGATGATTTCTTGATTTTTAGTGAGTGACATAAGTTTTAAACTAAAATTTCAATTTTAAACTGATAATGGACACTTGGAGGAATATTAAGTACACTGTGTATCATATTGATTTGATACAGATTTCTACACATCAAAAATAAATTATGTATCCTTTTCCTAAATTATCAAAACAATATAAATTCATTTAATCAGTTTTGAGTATGTCACTTTTTTTTATAAATTATCATTTTAAACTAAAAAACACACTTGGAGTCATACCAGTCATATAATTTTTTGGTTTGATGTGAGACAAATTCATACACATAGAAAATTAATTATGAATCCTTATACTAAATTATAAAGAAAATACTAGTATGTTTGCTTAGTGCCTAGTGAGTGACACACATTTTGAACTAAAATATCAATTTAAAACTAATAATGGACTATTTGAGTCATATTGGGAACACTGTGTATTTGATTGAGGTGTGGTTGATTCGTAAACATACAAAAAATAGTGGATTTTTTTCTTAAATTATTGAAAAAATATGAATTCATTTTTTTGAGTATTTCACTTCTCTTTTTAACTAAAATATCAATTTTAAACGCAAAACACACAATTTAAGTACTACTAGTTAGACTGTGCATCATATTAAGGTGAAGATGATTCCTAAAAATTAAAAATGACTTATTTATCATTTTACTAGAGTATCAAATCAATCAAAATGTGTGTCATCAATGTTGATTATGTCAATTTTTTTACTAAAATGTCATTTTAAACTAAAAGCATGTAATTTGAGTCAAACTTCCATATCGAGTTTTAGATTATTGTGCAGCAAATTCCTACATTTCAAGAATGAATTATGTACCATTATCTAAAATTATCAAGAAAATATAATAATGTTTTCTTGGTTTTTTGTGAGTAACACATTTTATGATATAAAATTTCAATTTTAAACTAATAATGGACACTTTGAGTCATACCGTTCACGCTATTTATTAGATAAAGGTGTTCAAATTCCTAAATGTAAAAAATGGCTTATGAATAATTTTCCAAAAGTACAAGAAAAATAAAAACGTGTTTGGTCAATTTATATTATGTTACATGAATTTTTTACTAAAATATCAATTTTTAATAAAAAGACACTCTTGGAGTCATACTGGTCACCCCGTGTGCCAAATTGACATGAGGTCAATTTTTATACATCAAAAATGGATTATGAATCATTTTCCTAAATTATCTAGACAATATAAGCATATTTTATTGGTTTTGAGTAAGTTAATTTTTTTACTAAAATTTCATTTTAAACTAGAAATAAACACTTTGTGTTCTAATAGTCACACCATACATAGGATTCATAAGAGGATAATTCCTACATATCACAAAAAACTTATGGATATTTTTTTAAATTATTGAAACAATATGAATGTGTTCGGTCAGTTTTCATCATGTGATGTTTGTTTTGAACTAATGTTTAAATTTAACAATATAATTATTAGATAAAAATTATAAGTTAATTAACTAAAAAATTTAGATAAAATGATGGGAAATTTTACAAAATAAGTTTTAGGAAGTCACATGTTCATGATATTTGTATACATTCTAGCACCGTGTAATCTGGTCATTCTTTTCTCAAAAAATTGATTTCCTCCATTATATTTCTCCATTATAAATAGATCAAAAATAATATATAATCATTATGAAACAAATTGTTCACACCCCAAATATATTTCTAGGGCCACATACCATAATATATCAGAGACATAGTAGGCAATAAAAAATTATGACACCATATACATCGTCCACTCATCTCGAAATAAATTTAATTCTCTTTTGTATGTTTATTGTGGAAAATATTTTTTGTGCTAAGAAAATATAGACTAAATAATTATTAAGATATATTTTTAATAAAATTTTAATTACCTTTATAAATTAACTTTTTGGGGATTCTATCCTTTTGATGGTATATTATATCTTTCATAAACATAAAAACATAATATCCACAATCATTGCTATTATCTTTCTTTGGAAACTGAAGAAAAATTATCCAAAATAAGTAAACTGTTTTTAAATATGTTTTTATTGTTAAATATTTCTATATATACATTAATCTGTTTCCATTTGAGGGAATCTATATCTTCTTAATTTTAGTCACTGAAATCATACCATGATTTTTCCTATATTTAGTGATTTCACTATCATAAAAATATTCTTATTAAAAAATAAACTGAAACACATAGTTTTAAGTTTATCAATAAGATGTTGACTGTAGTGCATTACAAATTCACAATACACATCATGTGTAGTTTATTTGTTGCAAACCCATGCATTGGATCCAAAAAAATTAATTTTTGGGGTATCTATATTGATTTCGATCTGCATCTAGTGCTTCCAAAAAAAACAAAAACAAATAATTAATTAAAAAAGTAAAAATATATTTTATATTATAAGATTATAGTGTTTTACACTAGCAATGTAGACAAAAAGAATAGTCTGTCATCTGTTATTTTTTTTCTTAAATGCCTCATTTAGCTAAACTATTTTCTTATCAATTTATTTCAACTCTAATGTAATTTTATCTGTATAAATGATATAGGGGTCAATTAATCCAAACCATACTTCTCAGGTTTTTACCTATATATAATAGTAATATAAAGTCTTATAGAAAATATGAATATTTATTATATTTAATGAACATATTAGATTATTTTTTGATATGTATAATATGAAAATATACTTTCTATATATATTCACAACTGAGACTCTCATCCATTAAAACTTGAGAATCTCATTTATACTCTTGAGACCAACTATATATACAATGTTGGTTTCAAATATTTCATCTTTATGTGAAATGTAAGAAACATATCCATATTTGAATGTGATTTATATATGATTTTCTAATGATAATATATTTTGTAGTGGAACTGGCGAGGAGAAGGTACTCCCATTTCGTATTTTGATTTTTTTGGTTGAATTACAAGACTGTGTTGATCCGACCATATATTCCCCATCATTTTATTCATCTCTAATTCCATACCACACTTCAAACATTGTTTCATTAACTATTAAAAGTTTTTCAATTGAAATTTTTTTAAGGAAATAATAGGTATCTTTATAAGATTTTATGTCCCTTCTATGAAAGTTACAATAGTATCATTGACCATTATAATATCTAGATCATCAAGTCGAATCGGCAACTCAGTGCTCAGCTCTTGAGCTACCTCAATTTTTACTCTCATTTAATATTTTAGGAGTTCTCTTCTTTTTGTAGATTGTATCTTAAAATATTATACATAGTACTCCTTATAATAAAGCGGTGTGTGGGTATTTATAGATATAAATCACATAAAACTTTACCCTGTAGAAATTTAGTAGTATAATGTTATCATAATTTTTTTGATTCTCATTTATGATAAAAAATAACTAATTTTTTTACCTTGGTTAAGGTATGTAGTTTAGAGGAATGACTATACTCAAATCTAGTGGGGTCATTTGGTTGTTCATGTGATGATATTTGTTCCATTGTCAGATCACTTTATTCTTTTCACATATATTGGCCTACCAAAATAATTTGGATAATAATATCTTGAAAAGAATCTATTTTTCCCTAAAATCCTTTCATCACCTGATATATGTTTTCTTGTGGTTGTGTATTCTCAAAATATGTTATAGGAGACACTCCAAAATCTACACCTCTAATGAAACCATATTGTTCTAGCCACTTAAAATCATCTAAAAGTAATTTTTCTTCTAGTACCATCACTACTGATTGTTGTATATAAAATTTATAAAAAACATATGATCATAAACAGATATTTCATGTAATAAATATATAAATCATTAAAAATTAATTTTCTTTCATACTTACACATGTTCACCATACTGCTTTTGTGTTTTTATCAACTAGTTTACCTTCCTTATTTACACAACCCTCATTCTATAACGCATGATGTAGGATGGAAGTGGATTATGATTTTAATTCATCAATATGCATATAAAAAAAGGGACATATGTTTTTTCATATCACATTAAAACTTTATTGTTAATTTAAAATACATACCATTTTCTTCTCTAGTGAAGCATACCCCATCCTTGCTTTTCTATTGGGGTACATTGGTTTTGATTCACTTTTCCTATTCTCATTACTATTTTATTATGTCATAAATTAACAATTTATAATAAAATTGGGTAAAATATATAATGTTAAATAAAATATTATTGAGAACAATACACATAAAATTATTTCTCATCATGAAGATTGATTAAATTATTCCATATTTCCTTCTTTATAATGTGTGAAAAATTAACTAGAGGGGGGAGATTTAGTTTACCCTCATCATCCCTAAGTTGAAATTTGTTAAGAAGTGTTCAAAACCCTCTATGATATTTTACATCATCCAATAAGACATATTTATTTTAGAAATAATCTAAAATAAATAAACTCTATAAGGGATAATAATAATGAAATAAAATTTTATTTATATTTTTTTTGGTAAAATAGAGAATGTATATCATAACATTATCTTAATATATTTCCTAATGGTTTCCTTCATTAAAGGTTGGACACAGTTCCATGAATCTATATTAATCAATACATTCATCATCATTGTGACCCCATATAACTAATGTAAAATGACTTGTTGGGGTCAAAATATTGGCCATTTTGATTCCAAACTACCTCAAATTTTATACCCTCACTTTATTTCCTTGATAATTTTTGTCGACGTTGTGATGCAACATTGTTCTTTTTTTTTCATCATCATGGTTTTGATCCCGTAATAATTTTTCCATTTCAGTATCAACAACATGTTATTCCCTGAGAATGGAAACATCATAATGTGCATAAGTCATTTTCTCTATGAGTAGTCTAACATTTTATTTATATTACATAAATATAGTAGAGAACACATAATATTATGTGGAAAATCATAGTAAATTAAAAAAATTAAGCTGCTCATTGAACTCTTTTTAAAAAATTTAAGGGATTTGGATCCTCAATAGGTAATCTAAATACACTCTTTATGGTTTTTTTTAATGTAAAATTCATTGTCTACATTACTACCACCATGAACTGATTAAAATCTCCCAATCAAAGGGTCATCCTAGATTGAATTTTTATCTGACCTTACAGTTTTTAGTCACTAGTAATAAAATTGACCAATTCTTGTTTGCTAGATATGAGACATAAAATATTTTCACTAATTGTGAAGCCATTATGAATGGATCACCCTTTTCCCCTTCCACACTGAAATTCACCTTCATGAAGCCCATTTTTTTCAACTTTTTCTATACTCATGTTGTTTACCAAATTGTGGTGGAAAATCCTCACTTGAAATGTTTTATAATCCAACTCATATTTCTATATGATAATGAAAAAATATGATATACTCTCATAAATTGGATTTCTATAATTGGAACTAGATATGTGCATCAGTTTCACCACAAGCGTAAACTCCCCCATTTTTCATCATACTATGATCATTGTGCTTTTTATTGAATGTGTAACCTTTAATTATAAAAGAAATGTGAGATATAACATTTACATTTGGCCTCCTAGATATCCATAAAAGTCATTCATTAATTTAATTCTTATTTATAGATAAAACCTTATAAATTTAATCTCAGAACCATCCTATAAAATTTTGATTATGTGTATTTGATATCCATCCTTAATATCTTGACGGATTCATATGTCTACAAATTGATTTGTGGGATTAAATGTATGGATCGACATCTTTGATATTATGTAAAATTTAAAGGTGTGTTATCTCCTACTCTATGAAGAAAATTTTAACATCATATCTTCTATAAATCCCTTCACCCATAAGGCATTCGCTGTGACAAGACTTTTAGAGACTGATGCTATCGACATCTAATAGGTAATCGATAAAAAATTGAATAACCTCTTTAACAATATATTGTTCTACAATAAAACTATATTTATGATAGTGATTTATGATGTACCCTTTCAAAATATTCATATACCATTCAATGGGGTACATTTATATGTAATGGACGTGACCACATAGTTGAACATCTCTAACGAAGTAATCAATTATGTGGACAATTAAATCAAATAATTATGGTGGAAAGAACATCTCTTATTCATATAATATGACTACAAACTCCTTATTCATGATTGGAAACTTCATTGATTCTATAACATTACTATAAATGGATTTGAAAAAGAAGTAGAGTCTGGTCAATTTAGGCCTTATATTTTTAGGAAGAATGCAACATAAAATAATGAGCATCAAGTATTTCATCAAAACGTGATAGTTGTGTAATTTTAGTCCCTGTAACTTCAAATTAGTCATTGAAATGATATTCTTGAAATTTTACAAATACCCCTTTGAAAATATTACCCCATTAAGGACAATAAAATTTTTCAATTTTTCTTATCTAGAAAGAGTGTTATGTACTGGAGGAAGAAAATTATTTCATTTACCCTTAACCATTTCCAACTCTTCCCTTATCTCTATGTAAATATATTTTACTTTGTCGAATATTTTATAAACTTTTAGTTGAGATGGTGTTTTACCTTGTTCGGTATTCCCATTGAATTTTTTCATACCAAATCACTATTTATGTTGTCAAGGTAAAATATTTCAATTTCCTAAAAAAAATTATTTGAGGAATTTTTTAACTGAACTGGGTGTTTTTATTCTTCAGAAATGGGATACCCCTACATTCCTTTAATGTTATAGCTTAAAAAATTTCTATAAGTTGGAAATTCATTTATCATCCTATACAACATGACCCTTAATGATAATTCTTGACTTCTATGAGCATAATATATTGTAACACATGTATCCCACATCAATTTAAGATCTTTGATCAATAGATCCAAATAGACATCAATACCATTATCAGGTTGATTTGGTCTAGATATAATTAGAGACAACATAATGTATTTTTGCCTCGTGTATAACCATGGAGGAAATTTATATTTTACCAGCATGATTGGACATTTACTATGAGTACTAATATGTATATGGAAAGTATTTATTCTATATTGTGATAAAGAATAATAGAATTTTCTTAACTGATTTCCAAATTCAGGATACTCATAATAATTTTTTTCTACTAAGGAGAGACTGTTGGATGGAATAGTTTTCCATACATAATTATTGTATCTACGTGACATGTTAATTATATTATGGTTTCTTGACATCCATATAGTCTTATAAACATTGGAATGATAATAAAGTACCCTAAAACATTTGAATTACTTGATTCAGCTTTTTTGTATCAATCCATGCCACACTTAGGGCATTTCATGAGTGAGTCGGTGTCATTATGAAAGAATATGAAATAATTTAGAAAAACATTTATTTTTTAGAGATGATTCACAATGAATGTATCATTTTTTAGGGTCATATGTTCTATAAGGATGTTAATTTTCTTCTGGTATCATATCATTTAAGAGAACAGGTAGTCCAGTAAAGCTGGTGTCACTCCATCCACTACCATATTTCATATTAAATAACATAAATACAGCTAACAATTTTTGTATTTAGTACAACTGATATTAGATAATATCCTAGAATATATATTTAACATCTTAAACAACATTATAAAATCACTAAGGTCACATTAAATTTCTATTTTAATTTATTCCATATAATCTCAATCATTGTTTACACTAGTATTCATATTAAATGATTCGTAAATCACAATATCATTATAATTGGTGTTCATGTTATATTTTTCTCATATTTAGTCCAACAATTATAGATACGATCTATTCTATAACAAAAAATGTTCTTCCAACTCTTTAAAGATAATTTTTCAGGAATAAAAACAATGTAAATATGGAAAAATAATTTGAGTAGGGTCGTATGTATGATCTATTGAAAACTCTGTGAACTATTTAATTCCTTGTTTATTATTTATTTTCATGTGATTATCATGCATACACTTTCAATTCATATCCATCCTATTAGGTTCATAAAATATTCATCTTTTTACAAAAAATAAATAAATACACATAAGATATTCATAATAAAAGGACAATGTTATAGATAATTATAATAAGGGGAACCTGAAATTTTAATTTTATTAGTTAGTATTCCTTAAAATTAATCATTTCACACAGGGGTGACATGAAAAGAAATAACCTGAGGTAAATATTTGGTTGTTGGTAAATTTTCTCGATTTTATGTTGTGTGGTACCAAAAGGAGGTAATTCTATGATGGTTTTTGTAACCTTTCTGGGTGGGAGTCCAACAAGAGGGAGGAGTTGATGTTTACTCACTTATTTACTAGGTATGTGGTGGGCCAAGTGGTGTTTCATTGACTATATAAGTGGATATTTAAAATAGTTGTAAAGTTAAGGTGACCATCACTTTTCAGTTGAAAAATGTCATGTATGATTAATTTGAATATTCAAAAAAAGTAGAGAGAAATAGAAATAATATGAGACATGTGATCACTAACAAGTACCATCCAACCATTGATCCTTCTTTCCATTAATTATGAAATCTTACCAATGATATGTAACACTTAAAGAATACATGTTTCCTATTTCATTTATTCCCATTTACCATGTTCTTATACACTTTACATCATAAATCTAGGGCTTGTAAATCATTATTTCATGTATAATTATAAAATATCTCATTAATAATGTTAATAAAATGCATTTATTACTCAAATTAATCACTTGTAGATGTATATTAATCTAATAATCACTAATAAGTATGTTGGAAAACAAATTAATTATTATTTTATGGATGAATTCCCTTGGAAATTTGTATATCTTTCTTTCCATTTAATTGTGTGACCTGGATTTCTAAATTTGTGTAAAAATATTTTTCCTCAGAACATACATGGTCATGTAATCATCAGATTTTGACACATGTTCAAGGAGCTTGGAATTTCATGAAACCAATGGATGGAACTTTTATTGATGAAAGAAGTGAAGTTGTATTCCATTTTACTCTCTTTTTTCTATAGATTATTCTAGACTAGTTATTATAAGAATACCAACAAATATATTTGTACTATAACCCACTAACTGTCACGAGTCGTCCCCCGGGGCCCGTGTCGTGACTATCCCAAGCCCTCCATCCATAGGCCATGGGCTGGTGACTAGCACCAAAGGCATAATTCCCTAAAACTGAAAAGGCATTGCCTTTATAACCTATAAACACACACAACAGAGTACATAAATAGATACAAAATGCTAGGCAAACTGTATAACAAAAGAGTGTTGAAAAGTAAAAGGGGCCGGAAATACAAGCCCAACTGTAATATATAAGGAACTGGAAGTACAATTACAACTAAAGAAAGGAAAAACAGCTGCTGGATTGACCACCGAGATTCCTACCTGAAGGGTACGTATATATAGCCTCCTCAGCACTCCACCTCCGTCAGTCTCCTCCATGTACTGACGCGTCATAAGGTCCACCTCCAGGTACCATCCAGTCTGGGTACTCTTAGCCTCAGTCAGCGTTGTCTGTCATCTCGAACCAACCCAACAAGGTGCGGGTATAGCCCGTGCAGGGGTGAGTATAACGATACTCAGTAGGGACCCTGAGACCCTCAATGTCTCAATAAAATCCAACAAGGATAAAACAAAAAGTATGAAATCAATAGATAACCTTACATAGGTATATTACCATACATATACCTAAGTTATCATGTGATCCATCTCAATCATGAGGAAAATACAGAAAAACTAACTCAGCTCAACCAGAATTTTATTCACATTATTGAAACCTTGGCTGCAGGAGAACTCCTGCTCAATTGAGTACAGTGGGCCTACCACATCACATAGAGGCGCTTCACACTAACCTTGGACTGCTGAGGTACTCCTCCTATCGAGTATTGTGGGTCTGCTGCGTCACACAGAGGCGCTCCCCACCGTGGGTCTGCCGCCACACCCAGACACTCCCCCTCATAGCCTGCAGAGGTACTCCTCTAATCGAGTACCATGGGTCTGCCACGTCACCAAGTGCTCTCCTCCATAGTGGGTCTACCACCACAACCAGACACTCCCCACTTAGCGGGTAGAGTCTCTCTGATTCAAACGATCATCAATCATCAGGTCTATGCCAGCTCCTAGGTCTCCGCACTCTACTCGCTCGTCACTAGAAGGATCCGCTCCATGAGCAACTAGTCAATAATCCAACGGTCGTGAATTCCAATGAAGAAGTATCTCAAAGGTCTGCCATGTCATAGGTGTCTCAACACAACAGATGGTGTGTCAATCAAACGCCCAGTCTATGAGTTATTAGCCTTTTAGTCTCGGGGCCCCGGTTGGATTCGTGCATGATCGAACCTGACCGTATCTCAACTATATCCCAGACTCTAGTGAGGTATACTAAAAGGGACTGTCATGCTCAAATATTACTAGGTACAATGACGGTTTGTCAAACGGATTCTCGGTGCCAATGATATGGCCAAAATAAATTAAAGGGTCGTAGTGGGACAGGGTCCGGTCTGACCGGGTCGGCCCGACCTGGCCCGTCCCGGTCTGTGCTGACCCATCCTGGGTAGACCCGGCCTGACCCATTGGGTCTGGCACGACCTGTTGGGAGAGCCATCCCTTTAGGTTTGGCTTAGCACACTGAGCCCAACCCAGTAGGCCGCGAGGGGATGCAGAGGGCTGCAAGGGCGCGGACCGGCCGCGGGTCGACGTGAGGGCGGTACGGCCTAGAGGGTGTTGGCTGGTTCGTTCGGGGCGCCGCGAGGGGCGCGGGAGGCTGACTCGGCCGGGGCGCCACGAGGGGCATGAGAGGCCAGTTCGTCTGGGGTGCCGGGAGGGGAGCGGGAGGACGGCTCAGCCGGGGCGTTGCGAGGGGCATGGGAGGCCGGCTCGGCCAGGGCTCAGGAGGCCGGCAGCTGGCGCGTCTGGGGTGGCTTGGTAGGGCATCGCGGGGCCGGGGTAGCCGGGGCTGGTTCGACCAATGAATGGCGTGACCAGGGCGGCGCGGCGCGGCCTGGGGTGGCTCGGCCGGAGGGGCGGAGACCATAGGGAGGTTCAGAAAAGAGTGGGTGGCGTGGTTCGGCCCGAGGCGGCGGAGCCGGTTCGGCCGGGGCAACCTGGGTCGCAGAGGCTGCGGGGTGGCGCGATCATTGCCTTTGTTGCCTTCATCACCGTTGTCACGTTCCTCTGTCTGGAAGACCACCGAAAAACCACACAAGGGTTATGGAGAGGACATTCCATGTTAGTTTGTCCCACACTCTCCATATTAGAGCGGTATCATGAGGTTTTCCAAGAACATAACCAAGAATGAGCCCAGAAGATATTTTCAATTCCCATAATCCCTCATTAATTTCTATTCCCAACCCTGAAAAGGAAAAAGAGGGGATAAAATGGGATATGTTAATCAAATAATGAATAAAACCCTACCTTGTTCGATGTTTGTGGATGTTGGTGCGAGAAGGATGATTTCGATTCATTGTATATGAACACATTCTACATCAAAGGAGGTTACGAGGAAGAAATTAGTAGTTGAGTTCATTCTTCGTAGTTGAAGGCGTTCCTCATCGGCGTTCTTCATCGGTGGAGCGTTCTTCGTCGATGGTGCGTCCTTCATTGGGAGCTTTCTCTTAAGTTCCACTTCTCCCCAGTACTCCTTTCCCAACCAAATGAAATGGCATCCAAAGATAATATATAAAAATATCTTATTAAGTCGTTGGAAACAATTTCAAATTTTCCAAATTAAACACCTAGGTTGTAGAGATTAATTAGGGGGGATTGGCAGAATGAAATTAAGGGAGGAGGTGGAACCATTAATGGTAGGTGAAGTCACAGGGCTCTCCCTCATTAATGAGGTGAGTTGAGAGGTTTTCCTCTCCCACCATTATTAGGGGGTCGTGTGGTCCCCACTCCCAAATTCAAATTGGGAGGATTTGAAAACTCGGGTGGTCCCCCCACCATAACCTCTTATGGGAGGTTAAGGTGTGGTGGTCCCCACCTAGAACTTCGACATCGGTGGTTATAACAAATAAAATAAAACAAAACATGGGTTTATTTTATTTTATTATTTCCACAAAAAACCCAAAAACTAACATTCACCCTCGACCAACTGTCGTTGAGGTGAAAGTATTCTTAAGTGAATACCAGTGCTGCGAGTTCAACAGTGACCTCAGATTTCAATTCCGAGCACCGGTTCAAAAGTTATAAAAACCGGCTCAAACTTTCGTTGAACGTACTCGAACAAAACATCAGAAATTGATTCCGGGCACACCAGACCTCAGAATCACGCGCCGTAAATTTTCGTAGACTGGTAAAATTCCCATTTAATTAAAAAAATTACATGGAAATTATGGGTCTTTACATTATCTCCACCTCAGATCTCTACGTCCCCATAATCCACAAATCATACTAAGGGAACAAGTGGTGGTACTAAGCATGCATCTAAGTCTCCTGCTCCCATGTGCTCTCTTGGAGGTTCTCGTGCTACCAGTGAACGCACACTAGAGGTATCAAACATCCATGAAGGACCTGATCATATCGATCCTCAATCTCTATTGAAACCTCTGTAAAATTCACCCTATCGTCGACGTCCATCTCTCTTTGGTCGATGATGTGAGAAGGGTCATGCACGTACCTCCTTAGTTGGGATATGTGGAAGACGTCGTGCACCAGGTGAAACTAAGGTGGAAGACCTAAGAAGTATGCCACCTCGCCAACTCTACTGAGGACCTAAAAAGGTCTGATGCATCTCAGAGATAACTTGCCGCCTTGGCCAAATCTCCATAGACCTCGTCGGGGTGAGACCCACAAAAAGTTGTGGTCACCATCCTCGAACTCCAGAGGTCTCCGTCTCCTGTCGGTATACAACTTCTATCTACCCTTTGCAGTCTTCATCCACTCTTGGATGATCTACACCTTATCTATGGTATCCCAAACCATCTTTGGTCCCACTAGTGTGGACTCCCCTAGGTAAGTCCAACACAATGGTGATCTACAAGGTCGCCCGTATAACGCCTGAAAAGGTGTCATCCCAATGGTGGAGTGATAACTGTTGTCGTACGAAAACTCCACCAAAGGTAAGTGATCCGCCCAACTACGACCGATGTCGAGGACACAAGCATGCAACATATCCTTGGGGGTCTGAATGTTCCGCTCAGTCTGGTCATCCGTCTAAGGATGGAAGGCGGTGCTCAAATGAAGATGCATTCTAAAAGCCTCTGCAACCCCTTCCATAGCCGGGAAGTAAATCATGCATCACGATCAGAGATAATTTCCGAAGGTACTCCATGTAGCCACACAATCTTTTTCACATACATGCATCCTAATATCTCTACTAAACCCTGTTCTCTGATTGGTAGGAAGTGGGAAGACTTGGTGAGTCGGTCGATGATCACCCAAATCGAGTAATGAACTCTAGATATATGTGGAATTCATGTCACAAAGTCCGTGGATATCCCGTCCCACTTCCACTCTAGGACCTATAAAGGCTGAACCAAGCCTGCTGGTACCTAGTGCTCCTCCTTCACTTGTTGACAAGTGAGGCACAATGAGACAAACTCTGTAACTACCTTCTTCATTCCCAGCCACCAGTGATGTCATCAATGATCCTGGTACATCTTCACCACTCTTGGATGTACCGCTAGAGGGGATGTGTGGAACTCCCTCAACACCTCCTCCTGAAGTGACACTAGTACCATAGTAAATCCTCTAAAGAGGATGACATGCTCCCCACCTTCAGAAAATCCATCAGGTGCCTAGCTTGTGGATATCTGAGCGTGGTGTGTCTCATAGTCAGCATACCCATGCTGCGCCTCCATGACATACTAAAGAAGTGGGGGAGTTACTCTAAGAGATTGAAGGAAGGCCGCTCGATCTCTATCCACAAAGTATATCTGTAAAGTAGCCAGCTTCTCCCTCACCTTGCCTAGCAGCTTTATACCAGATCTACTACTGAGTTCATAAGCAACAATGTTCCCCTTACCTAGAGTATAGAATATCTCGATGACATTGTCCTGGAGGAACCCAATCCTACATCGATATCTTAGGTTCAGTTCCTTCTGAGAGAAGATACACCTGAGACTCTTGTGATCAGATTACACTTTAAAATGTTTGTCCATCAGATAGTGTTGCCACATCTTCAAGGTGAAGACCACCACTGATAACTCTAGGTCATGGGTAGCGTAGTTATGATCATGCTGTCTCTGCTGTCAAGAGCCATATGAAATCACTATTATATCATGGATCAGGACACATCCAAGCTTGGTCCCTGATGCTTCGCAGTAGACTACATACCCTACACCTTCCTATGGAAGCCTGAAGATGGGGGCACTAGTCAGCCTTTTCCTCAGCCCCTGAAAGCTCTTCTGGCATCTCTCCGACCAAACGAAAGGTTTCCCATTCTTTATCAAGGATGAAAGTTGTGTTTTAACTCTAGAGAAACATGGCACAAATATCTGGTAGTAACCATCCAAACCCAAGAAACTCCGTACCTCCGTCACACTCCTGGATGGATCCTAAGAAAGTACCACCTCAATCTTCCTAGGATCTACTATAACTCCAGCCTCCAAGATGACATGACCTATAAAGTGAACCTCTCGGATCCAAAACTGGCACTTCGAGAGATTAAAATAAAGAAGGTGCTCTCGGAGTGTGTCCAGTACTACCTGTAAGTGATAGGAATGATCCTCCTTAGTAGCCGAGTAGATCAAACTGTCATTGATGAAGACCATAACAAAGCGATCATGGTATGGCCGAAAGACCCTGTTCATGAGTCCTATGAACAATTTTTGTGCATTGGTTATGCCTAAAGGAATAACCAAGAACTTTTAGTGGCCATACCAACATCTAAAAGCTATCTTCTGCACATCCTCATCTCATACTCTGAGCTGGTGATAGCCTGAGCTGAGGTCAATCTTCGAGAACCACCGTGCTCCCTTCAGCTGATCGAAGAGGTCATAAATCCTCAGGATTGGGTTCTTGTTCTTCATGGTCACCTGATTCAGGAACCGATAGTCAACACAAAGCCTCAAGCTCCCATCTTCCTTCTTGGAGAATCGAATCGGGGCTTCCCAGGGAGAGACACTAGGCCGGATGAATCCCTTCCCCTGCAAGTCCTCTAGCTGTACCCGGAGCTCTCGAAGCTCCACAGGAGCCATCTGATATGCTGCTGTAGATATCAGCACCATACCGGGGTACAAGTCAATGTAAAATTCCACCTCTCTATGAGGAGGTATACTTGAGACATCATCAGGGAAAAAATCCATGTACTGGTCCACCACTATAGGATAGCTCAGACTCTCCACATCGATCACCCCAAGGGTAAGGCAAGCCATCTAATGAGTGATCGGCTGCACTCTCCTCCAGAAAAGTCCATCATATGCTGCAAAGGCTCCCTTCTCACCGGTGAAGGTGAAACTGGTCCCATCTGTGTTGACACACCACACTTTGCGCCTAATACAGTCAATCTGAGCATGGACTATAAATAACTAGTCCATACCAAAGATGGCCTCATAAGGCCTTGACGCCGCTACTAGGAGATCCCAACCGAAGCTCTCACCTCCTAGGGTAAGATCGCATTGTTTCCACCAGTGCGTAATCTTCGAATCCACTCCAATAGGAGTCTCTAGTAATAAAGATCGAGCCAACGGCTCCATAGGAATATATGGTCTCCGAATGAGGGAAGTGCCAATGAAAGAGGGACTGAAACCTGTGTCTATAAGTACTACAACAATGGTGGAGTCGACACAGACCACACCTGAAATCATCTCCAGAGCGTCATGATTGTATGCCTCAGCTTCCTAGAGCTAAGCGCTCCCCATTCCACATGCTCCCTGTGGTCGGGGGTGGACCTCCTAGTGGTGGTGGCGGTAACACCTCAAATCATCATCCACTGACAGCTGCACAGACAGCTTCTCTGCCACGTCTGCCTTCTCCCTACGGACCGCCTTGATCGAATCTATGTCTCTGACTGGTAGGTCCTTCGACCGTCTGCTGATCATCCGAATGGTGGGTCGGGCGGCCATGAGCCTTGTGACCCTGCCCTCCGCATGCATAACATTGACCACTCCTGGCATGTCTGTCTCCGCTTCAGGTGCCCCGCACAACTGTTCCTGAGTCATGTAGTCTTCCACCTATAGGTCTGGTCCTCTTGGGCCTTTGTGACATCTGTCTACTGCCAGCTGCAGAAGACTCCGCTACATGTCGACTGGTGGGGGATCTCACTACTAGAGACTGCTCAACAAAGAAACTCTCCACTAGTAGGGCTCTCTCTACCCCCACCCCCGCCTGCGTCAAGATGCTGAGTGAGATAACTGAAGCCCTGATCTCCCGCCTGAGCCACTACTCAAAGGTATGGGACCTAAAGAATGAGTCTCACACCATATCTATGGTGTAGTGGGAGAGGTCTGTGAACCTAGTTTTGTACTGATCTATAGTCATGTTTCCCTGTTGTAGATAAAGTAGCTTCTGTATGCACACTAAGTGAAGTGTCACTAGAACAACCTCTGCCTAAAACAGGCTCTCGAAGTCTGCCCAGAGAAGCGTCATCTCATCATGAACCTGAAACATCAAGCTCCACAATCTTCCTGTTATTGCCTATAGAAGGCTGGCAGCAAGAATCACCATGAGGTCTGCTGGTGTCCCTACAAGTCAGAAAACTCTCACCAAAGCCTCCAGCCAATCCTCAGCCGCTTGTGGGTTTGTCTCTCCCCTGAACCTAGGTGGCCTCTGGCACTGGAACTCGTGAAACGTGCTCAAGCGGCGTGCACCGTCTACTACTAGGGCTGGTTGCATCGGTGCCCCAACGGGGAGTGGTACCACTGGTGCCTCTGCTGGAAAAGGGCCCTGCACTGAGGCCACATCACTCAGTGGGCTATCAGTGTGTACAAATCTCAGAACTCTAGTCAGTTGTCTGCATGGAGGCATCCTGAAAAGAAAAATGTAATATACGGTTAAAAAGGTTATACCTGGTGAGCTGAACTGGTTGAGCTGACATAAAGAAAACTTTTTAAAACACACATGAAATCAGGGTTTCCATGCGCTAGGTCAGAAATAAAAAGTCAGGGTCCTGGTGGGTCCGTCTCTCCCTTGATCCTGAGCGGCCTCTGGCACTGGAACTCGTGAAACGCGCTCAAGTGGGATTCACTGTATGCTGCTGGGGCAGGTGACATCGATGGCCCAACGAGGAGTGGTACCACTAGTGCCTCTGCTGGAAAAGGACCTACACTGAGGCCTCATCACTCGGTGGGCTATCAGTGCATACAACTCTCGAAAATCTAGCTAACTATCTGCCTGGAGGAATCCAGAAAAGAAATAGGTGTGATATGGTTAAAAAGCTTATACCCGTTGAGCTGGCATGGTTGAGCTGACTTAAAGAAATTTTTTGAAAACATACAAGTAATCAGTATTTCCGTGCACTATGTCAAAAATTAGAAGTCATGGTTCTGGTGTATGGATACATCGGCCGTCGCACAAAAACTGGACTCCCTAAACTGAGAACCACACTCACTACCCTTAACACTATTACTTCATAGAAAAAAATATTAGAGTCCTATGTTCTGCAGTAGAACTGAATCCTTTGATACCAAATGTAACAACTGGGTCCCAGTGACAGCACATCCACTCTGCCTTAACATGGTCGTCGATTCCTAGCCCACTATGTACCACCAGTTTCCCCACAGACACATGGTCCCCATATTGGGGCCCACCCACATGCCTGAATGGTTCATTTGACTAATGACGGTCCCCACCAGCTAACACATGTCCTTTCTAGTTTGCTTTGTCCTCACTCACACACACCCTGGGAAACTTCCCAGAAGGTCACCAATCCTGATCAATAATATATACCAAGCATGCATAACTTTGGAGTTTTAATCAAACATGATCCCAAAAAAGAAGGTTCACCTTGTTAACATGAGCCATATCATTTAGCCATTTAAACCGTTTTTATTTGGGGGTGTTATAATCACCCCCCCCCCCTTTTAAAGCACAACCTCCCCATTGTGGGCCCTACATCTCAACCCAGGTAGTGAGCTGCACATAAGGCTAGGTACCACCTCTGATACCAATTTTTCATGACCCGTTCCCCAAGGCCCGTGTCGTGACTACCCCAAGCCCGCCTTCAATAGGCTAGGGGCTGGTGACTAGCACCAAAGGCATAATTTCCTAAAACTGGGAAGGTATTACCTTTATAACCTATAAACACACACAATAGAGAATACAGCTGGATAAAAAACACTAGGTAATTATACAACAAAAGAGTGCTGAAATGTAAAAGGGGTAGGAAATACAAGCCTAACTATAAATTAGAAGGAACTAGAAATACAATTACAACTGAAGAAAGGAAAAATAGTTGTTGGATCGACCTCCGGGATTCCTGCCCGAAGGGTAGGTATATATTTCCTTCTCAGCACTCCACGTCCATCAGTCTCCTCTGTGTACCGACTTGTTGTAAGGTCCACCTCTTGGTACCATCTAGTCCTGGTACACTCAACTTCAGTCAGTGATGTTCTTCGTCTGCAACCAACACAACAAGGTGCGAGCATAGCCCGTGTAGGGGTGAGTATAACGATACTCAGTAGGGACCCCGATACCCTCAAGCTTTCACTAAAATCCAACAAGGATAAACCACAAAGTATGAAATCAACAGATAACCTTACTTAGATATATGCCCATACATATACCTAAGTTATCAAGTGATCCATTTCAATCATGAGGAAAAAAAAGAAAAACTAACTCATCTCAACCATGAATTTATTCACATTATCAAAACCTCGACTGCTGGAGAACTCCTGCTCAATCGAGTATAGTGGGCCTGCCGCGTCACACAGAGGCGCTTACCACTAACCTTGGACTGCTGATTTACTCCTCCTGTTGTGTACCGTGGGTCTACTGCGTCACACAGAGGCGCTCCACACCGTGGTTCTACCGCCACACCTAGGTGATCTGCCTCATAGACTATAAAGGTACTCCTCCTATCAAGTATCATGAGTTTGTCGTGTCACTAAGTTCACTCCTCCTCCGGGGGTCTGCCGCTACAACGAGGCGCTCCCCACTGGGCTAGTAGAGTCTATCCGAGTCAAATGGTCAGCAGTCGTCAGGTCTCCGCCAGCTCCTAGGTCTCTGCACTTTGCTCACTCGTCACTGGAAGGATCTGCTCCACGAGTTACTGGTCGATACTCCAACTGTCAAGAAGTCCAATGATGAAGTATCTCAAAAGTCTTCCATGTCATAGGGGTCTCAACACAATATAAGGTGCATCAATCGGATGCCCGGTATGTGAGTTATTAGCCTTTTAGTCTTAGGGGCCCGATTGGATTCGTGCACGATCCAACCTGAACGTATCTCAACTTTACCCCAAACTACAGTGGGGTATACTCAAAGGGAGCGTCATGCTCCAAGGTAACCAAGGTCACTGACGGTTCATCAAAAGAATGCCCAATGCCAATGACATGGTCAAAATAATGTAAAGGGTTGTAGTGGGCCCGGGTCAAGTTCGACCCGGTCGGACTGACTTCGCCCAAACCGGTCTAGGCCGAACGGCCCGGGTTGACCGGCCAGACCCGTTGGGCGGGCCAGCCCATTAGGTTCGGCCTGGCCTGCTGGGTCTAACCCAAGCAGGCCACGAGGGGCCGCGAGGGTGCGGACCGGCCGCGGGTCGGCGTGAGGGCGGTTCGGCCTGGAGGGCACCGCGTGGGCGACTTAGCCTGGAGGGCACTGCAAAAGCATGAGATGGTTCGGCTGGGGCACCACGAGGGGCGGTGGAGGCCGGCTTAGCTGGGGCGTCGCGGGGGGCACAGGAGCCCGGCTCTGTCGGGGCGACGACGGGGCATGGGAGGCTAGCTCGGCCGGGGCTTGGGAGGCCGGTGGCTGGCATGGTCAGGGCGGATCGGAAGGGTGTCGCATGGCCAAGGTGGCCGGGGCCGGTTCGGCTGGCGGACGACGCAACCGGGGTGGCTCGGCCCGACCTGGGGTGGCTCAGCCGGAAGAGTAGAGATCGCGGGGCTGGTTTAGAAGCCGGCGGGCGGCGCGGTTCGTCCCGGGGGGCAGAGCCGGTTCGGTTGGGGCGACGTGGGGGCGGCGTGGGTCATAGAGGCTATGGGGTGGCGCAGTCGTTGCCTTCGTCGCCGTTGTTGCCTTGCTTTATCTCGAAGAACACCGTAAAAAAACACAAGGGTTACAGAGAGGACGAGCCATGTTTGTTTGGCCCACACTCTCCGCATTAGAGCGATAACATGATGTTTACGAAGAACATAAACAAGAACGAGAACAGAAGATATTTTCAATTCCCATAATCCCTCGTTAATTTATATTCCCAATCCTCCAAAGGAAAAAGAGGGGAGAACATGGGATGTGTTAATCAAATAATGAATAAACCCCTACCTTGTTCGTTGTTCATCGACGTTGGCGCAAGAAGGTGGACGAAAATTCATTGTAGATGAACATGTCTTACATAAAAGGAGGTTCTGAGAAAGAATGTAGTAGTCAAGGTCGTTTTTCGTAGTCAAAGGCATTCGTCGTCGGTGGAGTGTTCTTCATCGGTGGAGCATTCTTCGTTGGGACCTTTCTCCCAAGTTCCTCCTCCCCCTAATCCTCCTTTTCAAACCAAATGAAATGGTATCCAAATATAATAGATAAAAATATCTTATTAAGTCATTGGCACCAATTTCAAATTAGTCTAATTAAAAACCTAGGTTGGCAAGATTGATTAAGGTGGATTGGAAGAATTAAATTAAGGGAGGTGGTGGCACCATTAATGGTAAAGGAGGTCAATAGGCTCTCCCTCATTGATGAGGGGAGTTGAGAGGTTTTCCCCTCCCACCATTATTGGGGGGGGGGGGGGGTCAGGTGGTCCCCGCTCCCAAATTCAAATTGGGAGGTTTTGAAGAATCGGGTGGTCCCCACCACCATAACCTCTCATGGGAGGTTAAGGTGTGGTGGTCCCCACCTACAACTTCCACATGGGTGGTTATAACAGATAAAATAAAATAAAACATGGGTTTATTTTATTTTATTATTTGCACAAAAAACCCAAAAACTAACTTTCACCCTCGACCAACTGAAGTCGAGGTGAAAGTCTTCTTAAGTGAATACCGGTGCTGCGAGTTCAACGGTGTCCTTAGATTTTAATTCTAAGCACCTGTTCAAAATTTATAAAACCCCGATCGAACTTTCACTGAACTTTCCCAAACAAAACATCAGAAATTTATTCGGGGCACACCGGGCCTTGGAATCACGCACCGTCAATTTTCAAAGACTCGTAAAATTACCATTTAACAAAAAAAATACATGTAAATTCTGGGTCTTTACACTAACTTCTAGTTATTTATCATGGTATATAAATTCATATAATGATAGAACACATTCTATTGTTTCTATTCATATAATATGGAATCGTTAATATATATCATATTAGTTATTCATGTAATAACATCAATGGTTTTTCCTTTTTCATTAACCAGAACATTTCTACAAAGATAAATTTTTTCAATACATTCACACATTAGTCAACAAGTTTATAAGTTTATAATGTTTATATTTTCATAAATATTTTTCAAAACATAACTAAATTAATAAATTATTATGCACAATGATCTATAAGTAACTACCTGTGTTTTGAGCCAAGGTAACATTCTGATGGAATTTGAATTTTGACGTTTAGTGGAGGATCCATTCTTTGATCCAAGATTCTATATAAAATTCCGAGAGTTTGAATACTTATAAGAATTTCTATTATACTTGGTTAAAGTCCCAAGAGGTTATTTGGGTACTACATCGAGTATTGGGAGCATCAGTATCTAAAAACTAAAAAATAGGAAGGACTGGTCAGGGCACATTGTTTTTCTAAAATTGTGCAGCCCAACAGTGAAAACAATGTGACTGTTGTAGGTGAGTAGAAGCGACTCACACTGGCTGCACACAATTTCCCAAAATGTACACATAGACTACATGCTTTGAACCAATTTTTAGTGTGTATTAAATATTCATCTCATTCATGGCACATGGTTGGGAAAACTTTATGTTACAACCATGAAGGGTTAGGTTTCCTATGCAGTGGGAGATGCATGGTTGGTGCACGGTTTTGCCAATAGTGTGGTAAAACTGCATGACCCGGTTTTGAGGGTAAAATTACCATTTTCTATTAATGAATGATAAATTCTTTTTTTCTTCTTTATTTATTCTCCATATTGTCACATGAAGATCCTCCCTCCTCCCACGGATCTATTAAGATCCTCCTCATAGGGATGATGATAACTCCCTTATTTAAAGTCAGATTCACATGTCATCAATCACATTGGATCTGTATCAGTATGTAATTAAATCCTATTAATTAATTTCCAAGTTTCTCTTCTAATATGTTGTTATATTTTGGTGTGAGCTAATTTTTCCTATTTTCAAGTAAAATATCTATTTCTTTGTTTTCTACCAAACCAGACCAAATCAATTCTTAATATTCCATATGTAGAGTTTCCTTAGAATGAGGTAGGTATTATATATCTATTTCCCTAATTTTCCATTGATTTATAAATACTTTAATTATGCCACACACTAGCCTTTATGACGTGTCAACCTAAAAAATGGTTTTTTTTCTTAAATCATTATACACACCTTGTTATGTACCCATTTATCATTGTTATGTAATTAGAGGATGTCAACCTCTATCTTGGACACCCCTTGGGTGTTTAGGATTAATTTTAACTTAATAATTAATTAATTAAAATCAAAAAATTACTCCAAAACATTCAATTTGGATTTTAAATTTAATTTCCTTGTTTATATAAATGTCGATTGAACCCATGAAACATCCTATGTGCTTGTACTGACTTATAAATATAATTTCCAATTGTAGGTAATTTCAAATTTGAATATAACATGCCATAAGTTCCATGTTGGACCTTGTAAATGTTTTCCTTGCTTTTTATATTTCTAAATTCACCTTTTTAGTGAATTTAGTTATATCATTTGAATTTTATTGTTAATCATTTTAAATGAATTATTTGATACATAATGTCATGTTTTATAATAAAACCCCTCAGATGAGGTACACTATCTTCTAAAATAAAAAGGTATTGATTAGTGATTTTAATCATTCTTGGCCATATTTCATTGTAGTTTTACTATGCCTCTTGTATTGATATATTAAATTAGATGCTTTAAATGGAGTAGATTTTCATAATGGATTTCCTTCCTTGAAAGATCTAAATGGTATAAATGATATTAAATACACACACACACATATATATTATAGTTTTCCTTTTGATGGACTCCATTCCTTGAATGAATTAAATGGATTAATTAAATAAAATTTTAAATGGGTGGAAAGGCCATGATGATCATTTAATGATTAGTACATGCTTTTTAAATTTAATTGTAATGACCTTGGTTATAGCTGGGATTGATACATGTAAATAATGAGAAGCAATGCCTCATTTATATTACTATATATATATATTATCACACCCTAATATAGGTTTTGGAGAGATGGTAAGGGTTCTGCTGTGCATGGAAGTATCAAAATCCCTTACATAGGGTGTTCAACATGACGTGTCACACCATTTTAACTATTTGGATGGAATCCATGACACACCATATTACTTTTTTTAGTGTTGATATGATTCCACAGTCACCATCTTGAGTGATGGACATGATGTATCCCACTCATTAATAGATTTAGGGAATGTACCCTCTATTGGAGCTTATATTCTCATTCAGACTTGTTATGGATGACTGAGTTATGACCCAATCTATCCAACACCTTGCATTCTAGGTATATGGATACTTACATCAGCAAGTACTTTTTCCATATAGGTTGATGATATATATATATATATATATATATATATATATATATATATATGATTACTATATATATAGTTAATGATCAAAAATTACATTCTAGTCATGAGCTTAAGGAGGTAGATCCACCAAGTGTCCTTTAGGAACCTAAGTGGGTTGTTTTTTTTTCATATTTGTTTATTATTTAATTATATATGCAGAATTCTTACCTTAAATTCACATATTGTATTTATTTTTAGACATCATGGGTGGTGGCATACTGAGATATTATCTCACACCTTGTTTGGGCCACCATTTCATTAGGGTACCCGAGCAGATATCTTGTTCATAAGACCATGAATTATTACTTATGCATCTATGATTGTTCTTAGAAGTTTAGAGTATAGGACTGATCTAGAGCTCATTATGCTCATAGGGATCACCCTTGAGGATTTTACTTATTTTATTTATTCATGTAATTCGTTGTTTTTTGTTTCCTTATTTATGTATAATGTTTCATTTTATGTATGATCATATGGTCATAAATCAATTTTTGTATATTAGAATTGGCCTTTTATTTTCAGTTGATATTATTATTCCAATTCTCTATCTTTGATTTATCAATGCTTCTATTTTTGTGGTTTTTTTTATTTTCTAATATACCATTGAAATACTCTAATCATGAGGGTATAGTCTACACACTATCAAATACTTAGACCCTCGGTGCTAGTCGGTAGCCTTTGGAATATGGGGAGGCATGGTTGAGGCTTTGTGACCCACTGTTCTAGCTACCAGTTTAATAGTCAGTCAGATTAGGATGTTACAAAGTGGTATCAAAGCCTCTTTTTCCCATTTTCTGACAATTTTGGGCTGATAATAATGCTACTAGGAACGTGTTAGTGCTTGGTAAATAGTCATGTCTGGGAGTGACTACCCCACCCCCAGAGAAAGGTTTAAGTGGAAGGGATGGGATTGTTGTTCATGATATTTCAATGATAGTGGATTATTATTTCACCTTGAGTGAATGATGTACTTTCCATTTCTTATTGATTTATGAAATTTAAGGGATTTTACCCTTTTACTAGTATGGAAAGTAAGTTTCATTAAATGCATCATTATAGGGTCATAGATATTCACATTCCATGCATAATTCATTCCGTGTAATTTCATTTATAGGATAACTATTGATTTGGATTATGTGCCTTGAGTAATATTCCATGATTTTGTTTTCACCAGCATGTATGCTTATAAAACATGATTTGACGATTTATTTAGCATGCTAATATGATTCAATTATTATGTAATTATATTCCATGCTTCCTAATTGTTTAGCTTATCTTGCCTATGTTTCATGCTTCTTTGTTTATTATCATGTTCCGCTATGTTTACTACTTTTGATAACATGCGTAGTTATGTTTGTGATATATATATATATAATGGGTTGAAATTAAATGAGATCCAGTCTTCAATTGTAAGGTTTATGGATTCCTTATAAACAGGTAATAGGTAACCCATGTATTTGAACCATCTTTTGAGCTTATATATATATCTATAGACTGTTGGTAAAATATAATAGTTATTGAGTTAAAATTTTAAAGTGAATGGTTCATGATTAATGAGATCCAAATTTCAATTTGTTAAGTGTATGGGTTCTTTATAGATTGGGATATGTAAACCCATATAATCAAACCATTATATAAGATCATGATACATTTTTAAGTGGTTATAAATGTTAATGATGGTTAATTTTTAACTAAAATGAATTGGTTTCTGATGGACCTCTCACATGAATCGGCCCAAGTAGATCAGTTACTATATATAATCATTTTAGATAAAAACCGTTAAGAGTATTTTGGAAATTTAAACTATTTATGGTTTACACTATAGAGGATTATGACTATATCACACAATTATAGAGATCCGTATGATTTATAAATGCAAAAATCGACACAAGTAGGTCAGTTTGGGCCTGTTTCTTATGAGATAACCCACTATCGGTGTTTTGAAACTTGTGGAAGTTAAGAAACTACTATTGGGTTGTATTTTGATCAACCCAGATTATCTTTGATAGTCCCTTAAAGGGATCCTTTTCTCTTAAAAGGAATTTATATAATAAGTTTCCTAATTATAATGGGATTTCAAAAAATGATTTATGTTTTAAAAAGGATAATTGATGAGGCTTTCCTGTTCTATCATGAGAAATTAGTTAACTCAAATATAAAGTGATTTCATATTATAATTTTAACTTGATTTTCTGATTAAAATATTTTAAATGTTTAAAGATTGAATTTGAATTGATGTAATGACATAAAATGAAACCTTAGGTGGTATCCTTAGTTTAAACCCTCAGGTAAGGGTAGTTTAAACTTCTCCTTGAGTTGACCTGGATTAGAAATGTTAACATTTTCCATAGGAATTTTTCCTTCTTAGTAAGGTATTAAATGATTTGATTAGGGACCAGGGTAATCTGTTTAGTGTGAAATCAGAATAGGGTCGAAAAAAATGCTTTTGTAAAGGGAAATCCCGGGGTAGGTAGCACCCTTTGTGATTAAATTCCTCGCTAAATGCTATGCCCTTTCTATCTTATAGTACTATTTATGACAACCCTTCTTTTTATTACAACTTAAACATGCTTTATTACATAAAAATTCACTTGATACAACAAAGAAGATCGAGAGGTTTAGTGTCTTTGGGGCTTAGGATCATTACATAAAAGCTTTAAACTTGAAATACAACATCTTTATTGAAAACTTCCTTTACATGAACACTATATTCCATCGTACTTAGCATTGCATGGGATAACCTGAGGACATGCATAAGAAAAGGGTGAGCTATAAAGCCCAGTAAGGGAGTACATAATGAATAACATGAGGAGTACAATACATGTTAGGAAATGGGCATATCAATAGAGCATAAGAGAAACATGAACATAAAGGCATGATAAAGCATGATAATCATAACATGGAAATGTGGCAACAACACTTAACACTGAATTAGCATGAGCCAAGGCTCATTGCACATGGAGCATGAGTAAACCCTCATTGCACTTGAAGCACGAGTAAACCCTCGTTGCACTTGAATTAGCATGAGTAAACACTCATTTCACATGACGTATCATGATACTATACTTTACCCAATGCATTGGAGCGCTATAAAGGGTGCACCCTTCTTAAACATTTCATTTCATGCATAAGTGTGCCACATGGATCATAAAACATGGATTCATAAAACATAATAATTTCTTCCATGATAAAGGAATGTGGAATTCATACATGAAACTTTACAATCAATATGTAAATGTGCATAAAGGTGAATATCCTTGATGGAGAAATGGGCATGGTATTCACTACACAAAGACATTGGCTTAGAAAATCGGTGCTATTTCCGCAGCGTAACGACGTGACATAAGAATTCATAAAAAAAGGTTGATGAGAGAGAAAGGGGTTCCTCATCATATTTACATGTAATGGAAAGTAAGGAGGTCATATATATACATGTCCCAACAGTCAAAATAGAATTTAGATTCATGATACAAAAGTATTTCTTGAATGTAAAAGAAGAGAGAGAAGTTCCTTTCGGAATTTCGGCATAGTAACAGGTGTACATGGGAGACATTTAATGAGAGAGAAATGGTTCTCCCATCATTCAAAAAATAAGAGGGAAGTATGGGGAAGGTGTGAAACCATACCCCAACATTCATAATTGAAATAAAAAGGGCAATACAACTTAAAGAAAATTGACAAAAATGAGAAAGGAAGAAAAAAACCTTACTTGGAAGTGTGCTTCCAAAGGCTAGAGAGAGGCTTGTGAGAGGCTTCTTGGGAGCTTGGGGAACCTTGAGAGGATTCTAGAGAGAGTAGGGCAGAGGTTGGGCGAACTTAAAGGGCTTTGAGTGAGGAGGAAGTGGGAGCTTGGGTGGGTTTATATAGGAAAGGTGAGAGAATTCTTTATTATTTAGGTTTGGGACCCCTTATATTAAAATAATCCAAACCACAAACCATCCCATGGTATTTGCCCATGGTTTCTGGAAAAGTAAAGAGGAAAACAATATTTTACAAGGCCAAGGTCCTAACTTATTAAAAAATTAGGGTTTCTTATGTGGAGGTGAGTCACACTCCCATGGAAATTAATTTAAAAAGGCAAAGTGTTGAATAAGTCTTGAGGGCTCCATTAATGCTTTGAAAAGTAAGTCAAACAAACCCAAAACCTCATTATTTTAATGATACAACATATATTGGACGAACATAAGGATTATGGTATTTTATTACATCACCATTGGGTCATTATGATGTCATAAAACACATTATATATTTAAATGGTATTTAATTTTTACCAAAAAATTTGACTATCTCAGAAAATTATGAAAAATTCACCGTTGGAAAATTTTGACGTCCTGATTCCAAAAATAATATTTATTTTATCTAAGTAATTTTCTAAATATGTGAATTTTCACTTTTAAAATAAAAACCGACATTTATAAAAAAAATCACGGGTTTTGACAGAAATGGCATTCAAACCTTAATAAAAATTTTAATTGCATTCATAAAATTATATGATCATTTATATTTAATAAAAATTAATTTAATATTAATAATAATATTTTATTAAAATATTATTTAATTCAAAAATACTTTAATTTAATAAAATATAATTCTTAATTAAATAATAACTAAAAACACCATTTGTACTTTAAAAACTAATTACAATGTATCAAAAAGACTAGAAATTATATTCATTATTATATACAAAAATAATGTACATGAACATGGTGCTACTTATTTGTTACATAACCCCTTAAAATAGCCACATAAGACCTAAGGGTACGGTGTGCGATGGTGACAGACACTTGGGGCGGCTCGGATAACATCGCTCGAGTGGTAATTTCAATCAACTTCCACTTTTCCTGTAGACGGTCCTGTTCAAGCTTGACATAATGAAGCTCAGTTTGGGCTTGGTCAAGGGAGAAGCCCAAAGACGCCACCTCTTTTCCGAGCTCCGACAAATGGGCTTCGTAAGGGGAAATTCTACTGGATGAGGCCATCACTTCCTTTGTCTGAGTAGAAATGGATTCGTTAAAGCCTTATATTTATACTACTCAGATGATCACTGTTCAACGGCTATAAAAGTAACGGTCACAAATCATAACGTAAAACTAAAGAAGTTTCCATCTTATAAAAACAATTTTCATAAAGAAACATTTAACTGGATCAAGAGGGATTTTCCATTAATGAAACTTTGGGTCGTTACAATATTCCCCCCTTAAGAAATTTCACCCTCGAAATTTTCCTTTTCCCACACTAAAACAAATGTGGGTAACTCAGCTTCATCATATCCTCCGACTCCCATGTTGCTTCTTCAAACTTGTGGTTTCTCCACAACACCTTGACGAGGGGCATTGTCTTATTTCGTAGAACCTTTTCTCTACGATCTAAGATCTTCACTGGTTGCTCCTCATAAGAAATATCATCTTCCAATTGTACCACCTCGGAAGAGAGTACATGTGAAGGGTCCGGTATGTACTTCCTTAAGAGGGATACATGAAAGACATCATGCACCTTGGCCATAGTAGGTGGAAGTTCTAGTCGATAGGCCACAACCCCAACACGATCAAGAATTTCGAAGGGGCCGATGTACCTTGGACTTAACTTCCCTTTCTTTCCAAACCTCATGACCTTCTTCCACGGAGATATGCATAAAAACACCATGTCTCCGACTTTAAACTCAAGGTCTCGTCGACAATTATCTACGTAACTCTTCTGTCGACTTTGGGCTGCCTTGATATGCTGCTGAATGGTTTTCACCTTCTCCACCATTTCTTCGACCATTTCTGGTCCAAGCAGCTTACGTTCACCGACCTCATCCCAACATGCCGGTATTCTACACCTTTTCCCATACAAGGCTTCATATGGTGCCATTTGGATGCTCGAGTGGAAACTATTATTATAAGAGAACTCAACCAGAGGAAGATGTTGATCCCATCCTCCTTTAAAGTCCATTGAGCACGCTCTCAACATATCCTCAAGTGTTTGGATAGTCCGCTCGGATTGGCCATCAGTTTGAGGATAATAGGCTGTACTGAAGTTTAGTTCAGTATTCAGAGCTTGTTGAAGACTCTTCCAAAACATAGAGGTGAATCTTGGATCTCGATCAGAAACAATAGATAGTGGTACTCCATGCAACTATACCACTTCCCTGATATATATCCGTGCCAGTTGATCCAAAGGGAAATCCTCTCGAATAGCAATGAAGTGTGCAGTCTTTGTAAGACGATCCACAACAACCCAGATTGCATTGCTGCCTTTGGATGTCCTTGGAATTCCAGTGACGAAGTCCATGGTGATGTTCTCCCATTTCCATTCTGGTATGGGCAATGGTTGCATCATCCCCTAAGACATCTGCCTCTCTGCCTTCACTTGCTGACACACCAGGCACTTTGATGTATATTCAGCGATCTCCTTCTTCATATTATCCCACCAAAAGTTTTCTCGGAGATCTCGATACATCTTTGTGCTCCCTGGGTGAATAGAGAAATTTGAACTATGTGCATCATCCAAAAGTTCCTTCTTCAGCTCCGGACTTGATGGAACACATAGTCTTTTCCCAAATTGGACAATTCCTTCTTCATTAACATTAAACTCTGAGGATTTTCCCTTTTTGATAGCTTCCACTTTTTCTTGGATTCCTGCATCATCCTTTTGATCATCCTTTATCCTTTCCAAAAGAGATGGTTGAGCAATCATTTGTGAAAGGATTGATGATGTTCCCTTCTTTATGATTCCCACATCCATCTTCATCAAGTCTAAGAAGATTGGATCCTTCTCAATTCTCATCATTGATAGAATCGCGGGATCCTTTCTACTTAAGGCATCCGCCACCTTGTTCGCCTTCCCAGGGTGGTAATGTATTGAACAGTCACAATCCTTGATGAGCTCTATCCATCTTCTCTAGCGCATATTAAGCTCTTTCTGTGTGAATATATATTTAAGACTCTTGTGGTCAGTATATATCTCACATTTCTCTCCATAAAGATAATGCCGCCAGATTTTCAAGGCAAAGATCACCGCCACCAACTCCAGATCATGCGTTGGATAGTTTCGCTCATGTATTTTCAACTACCTTGAGGCATAGGATATAACTTTATCATTCTGCATCAGCACACATCCTAAGCCCTTCTTCGAAGCATCACTGAATACCACAAAAAGCTCCCCACTTGTGGGTAAAGTGAGCACATGTGTAGTGATAAGCCTCCTTTTCAACTCCTTGAAGCTTTCTTCGCATTCATCACTCCAGGAAAACTTTACTCCCTTTCGAGTTAGCTTGGTAAGAGGGTTGGGCAATCGTGAGAAATTTCTCAAAAATTGTCGATAATATCCAGCTAACCCCAAGAAGCTACGGATATCAGTTACCGATGTTGGCCTCGACCATCCCTCAATTGCATCTGTTTTGGAGGGGTCCATAGATATCCCATTGCTTGTGATGATATGGCCCAAGAATGAGACTTCCTTCAACCAAAACTCACACTTTATGTACTTTACATAGAGCTTCTCCTTGCGCAAAGTCTCTAGTACAGTTTTTAAATGCTCCTCATGGTCCTCCTTGGTTTTGGAGTATATTAGAATATCATCTATAAAGACTACCACAAATTTTTCAAGGTAATCTCTAAAGACTCTATTCATCAAGTCCACGAATATTGCTGGAGCATTGGTGAGTCCAAAAGGCATTACTATGAATTCATAGTGCTCGTACCTTGTACCAAAAGCATTCTTGGGGATATCTTCCTTCTTCACCCTTACTTGATAATATCCCGACCGTAAGTCCACCTTGGAGAAGTATTGTGCTCCACGCAGCTGATCAAACAAGTCATCGATTCTTGGGAGAGGATACTTGCTCTTTATCGTGATTTTGTTAAGTTCACGATAATCGATGAAAAGCCGCATTGACCCATCCTTCTTCTTGACGAAGAGGACTGGTGCACCCCATGGTGATGCACTTGGGCGTATAAACCCTTTATCCAGATTCTCCTGTAGTTGTTTCTTCAGCTCTTCAAGCTCAACAACAGAAATTCTATATGGAGTCTTGGATATTGTTATCACCCCAGGTATAAGTTCAATTGAGAACTCAACATATCTTTTTGGAGGAAGACCAGGAAGTTCCTCGGGAAAAACTTCAGCGAATTCCCTCACAATAGACATTTCTTCAAGGGTGGTTTCTTCCTTGGACTCAATCATCTGATCTAGATATGCGTGCTCATAAGGTAGTAATATCCATGCTTGAGATGATGGAGCTAAAGGAGATTCATCTTCCTCCTGACACTTGTAAAGAATCGGTGGTCGATTCTCCATATGGAGTGTGATTTCCCTCTCCCGACAATTTATGTTGGCTCTATATAATGAAAGCCAATCCATGCCAAGAATTGCATCAAATTCCACAAAAGGGAGTATGACGAGGTTCGCTGGGAAATTAAATCCACAGATTATATCAGGGGAGGACTTATACTCATGGGATGCAATGATTGCCCCATTTGCCGTACTCACCGATATCTTTACTTCCATGATTTGTGGTGGTGCAGGGATTGTTCTACTAAACTTTTGAGATATAAAAGAATGCGTAGAACCTGAATCAAAAAGTACGTTCACTATTCTTGAATGAATAACTAGCGTACCTTTCACCACTTCGTTGTCGGGGTTCACTTCGGCAGAAGTGATGACAAAATTTCTTCCTTGCTGTCTTGGAGGTTGCTGGTTGCCTCTGATAACCCTTGGATTAGGGAACTGATTTGCAAAATGACCCAGTTCTTTTCATTTGTAGCATTGAACAATGCGTTGAGGTTCAAATGGAGCGTTCCTCTCCTCTGTCGTAGCCGCGTGTCCTTCTTGCTGACAGTTAACAGCTAGGTGCCCTTATCTTCCACACTTGAAGCATTTTCTTGTCCCCCTAAGGCAATTTCTAGGGTGCTTCTTTCCACACTTTTGGCAAGTGGGGTGCTGGAAATTCTTAGCGCCGTTGGATTTATCCATCGGACCACCAGAATTGAATTCCATCGTACGCTTCTTGTCCCCATGATACCCCTGTGATTCTCCGATCTCCATTTCAACCTTGAGGGCACATTGGACAATTTCCTCATAGCTGTCGAAGTCACGGATCGCTAATGCTTTCCGCAAGCTAGGCTTCAACCCACCAAAGAAGCGTTAAACCTTGCATTTGGGGGTAACGACAAAGCCGGAAGCGTATCGTGCAAGCCTTGTGAAGTTTTCCTCGTACGCTCCCACAGATTCTTCATCTTTCTGTTTGAGGGAAAGTAAGTCCCTTTCCATCTTAAGACGGAGGGTGCGCGGAAAATATTTATCGAAAAACATCTTCCCGAATTCCTTCCATTCCAAAGCCTCAATCTCCTCCTCAGGCTTCGTATTTTTGATCAAAGTCCACCATTGATCAGCTTCACCCTCCATATGATAAGCCGCCAGGAGAACCTTATCTTTTTCAGAGGATTGGAGGATGGAGAATATCTTTTCAATGGAGTTGATCCATTGTTCAGCGATCGCGGGATCGGATGATCCACTAAAAGTAGGAGGCCTTTGTCTCATGAAGCTTTCAATAGCGACTTGTTCTTTCTTAGGGGGGGTTGAACGTTCCTCTTGACCAGTGTTTCTATTCAAAACTTGAGTGAGATGAGAGAGAAGCGTGACAAAGTTCGCGATTCCCGCTCCCATTGGATTGGGCATCTCATAAGTACAATCATCACACTGATCTTCACAACGGTTGTTAGCCCGAGTTCTCCTATTACCGGCCATTGGCTGGAATAAAAGGAAAGTTAGGGGTAACACATAAAGGGTAATCCAAATACAAAAGTTGAAGACTTATAAATAAACTTTAATCTCTTTAACTCATGAGTCTATAGGATTCAATCCAGGCTTTTCATGATCTTCCTTCTAACATATATTCTTAGGGGCATTTTTCCCTTAATAAGGGTTCATACTAAGATTGTGAATTTATCAAAATATATCCCCCGGGAGTGTCGTAACCAAGAGTGCAGCAAGGCCCGTTGTCGTGCACCAGTTCCCGTTCGAGTCTAGCTCAAAGCGGTGTTTTCGGGTTTTACCCCTAGGATACATCTGTGCCAGAGCCGCCTCTACCTACTCGTATCCAGACAGGGATGTATTTGTTTGATAAACCACTTACATAGTATTTACCAAAACTTAGGGATGCTTTTATTATACTTAGTCTTGTATCTAAGGCTTTACTAGGGTTTCCTAATCCCAAAAATAACTAAACCTCCCTCTGATACCAACTATGACAACCCTTCTTTTTATTACAACTTAAACATGCTTTATTACATAAAACTTCACTTGATACAACAAAGAAGATCGAGAGGTTTAGTGTCTTTGGGGATTAGGATCATTACATAAAAACTTTAAACTTGAAATACAACATCTTTATTGAAAACTTCCTTTACATGACCACTACATTCTTTCGTACTTAGCATTACATGGGATAACCTGAGGACATGCATAAGAAAAGGGTGAGCTATAAAGCCCAGTAAGGGAGTACATAATGAATAACACGAGGAGTAAAATACATGTTAGGCAATGGGCATATCAATAGAGCATAAGAGAAACATGAACATAAATGCATGATAAAGCATGATAATCATAACATGGAAATGTGGCAACAACACTTAACATTGAATTAGCATGAGCCAAGGCTCATTGCACATGGAGCATGAGTAAACCCTCATTACACTTGAAGCACGAGTAAACCCTCGTTGCACTTGAATTAGCATGAGTAAACACTCATTTCACATGACGTATCATGATACTATACTTTACCCAATGCATTGGAGCGCTATAAAGGGCGCACCCTTCTTAAACATTTCATTTCATGCATAAGTGTGCCACATGGATCATAAAACATGGATTCATAAAACATAATAATTTCTTCCACGATAAAGGAATGTGGAATTCATACATGAAACTTTACAATCAATATGTAAATGTGCATAAAGGTGAATACCCTTGATGGAGAAATGGGCATGGTATTCACTACACAAAGACATTGGCATAGAAAATCGGTGCGATTTCCGCAGCGTAACGACGTGACATAAGAATTCATAAAAAAAGGTTGATGAGAGAGAAAGGGGTTCCTAATCATATTTACATGTAATGGAAAGTAAGGAGGTCATATATATACATGTCCCAACAATCAAAATGGAATTTATATTCATGATACAAAAGTATTGCTTGAATGTAAAAGAAGAGAGAGAAGTTCCTTTCGAAATTTCGGCATAGTAACGGGTGTACATGGGAGGAATTTAATGAGAGAGAGATGGTTCTCCCATCATTCAAACAATAAGAGGGCAGTATGGGGGAGGTGTGAAACCATACCCCAACATTCATAATTGAAATAAAAAGGGCAATACAACTTAAAGAAAATTGACAAAAATGAGAAAGGAAGAAAAAACCCTTACTTGGAAGTGTGCTTCTAAAGGCTAGAGAGAGGCTTGTGAGAGGCTTCTTGGGAGCTTGGGGCACCTTGAGAGGATTCTAGAGAGAGTAGTGCAGTGGTTGGACGAACTTCAAGGGCTTTGAGGGAGTAGTAAGTGGGAGCTTGGGTGGGTTTATATAGGAAAGGTGAGAGAATTCTTTATTATTTAGGTTTGGGACCCCTTATATTAAAATAATCCAAACCACAAACCATCCCATGGTATTTGACCATGGTTTCTAGAAAAGGAAATAGGAAAAAATTATTTTACAAGGCCAAGGTCCGAACCTATTAAAAAATTAGGGTTGCTTATGTGGAGGTGAGTCACACTCCCATGGAAATTAATTTAAAAAGGCAAAGTGTTGAATAAGTCTTGAGGGCTCCATTAATGCTTTGAAAAGTAAGCCAAACAAACCCAAAACCTCATTATTTTAATGATAAAACATATATTGGCCGAAAATAATGATTATGGTATTTTATTACATCACCATTGGGTCATTATGATGTCATAAAACACATTATATATTTAAATGGTATTTAATTTTTACCCAAAAATGTGACTGTCTCAGAAAATTATGAAAAATTCACTGTTGGATAATTTCGACGTCCTGATTCCAAAAATAATATTTATTTTATCTAAATAATTTTCTAAATATGTGAATTTTCACTTTTAAAATAAAAACCTACATTTATAAAAAAAATCACGGGTTTTGACAGAAATGGCATTCAAACCTTAATAAAAATTTTAATTGCATTCATAAAATTATAAGATCATTTATATTTAATAAAAATTAATTTAATATTAATAATAATATTTTATTAAAATATTATTTAATTCAAAAATCCTTTAATTTAATAAAATATAATTCTTAATTAAATAATAACTAAAACCACCATTTGTACTTTAAAAACTAATTACAATGTATCAAAAATGACTAGAAATTATATTCATTATTATATAAAAAAATAATGTACATGAACATGGTGATACTTATTTGTTACATATCCCCTTAAAATAGCCGCATAAGACCTAAGGGTAAGGTGTGCGATGGTGACAGACTCTTGGGGCGGCTCGGATAACATCGCTCGAGTGGTAATTTCAATCAACTTCCACTTTTCCCATAGATGGTCCCGTTCAAGCTTGACATAATGAAGCTCAGCTTGGGCTTGGTCAAGGGCGAAGCCCAAAGATGCCACCTCTTTTCCGAGCTCTGACAAATGGGCTTCGTAAGGGGCAATTCTACTGGATGAGGCCATCGCTTCCTTTGTCTGAGTAGAAATGGATTCGTTAAAGCCTTATATTTATACTACTCAGATGATCACTGTTCAGCGGCTATCAAAATAACGGTCACAAATATTAACGTAAAACTAAAGAAGTTGACATCTTATAAAAACATTTTTCATAAAGAAACATTTAACTGGATCAAGAGGTATTTTCCATTAATGAAACTTTGGGTCGTTACACTATTCGAGTGTCGTTGTACCTAGTGGGACTCCTAGATTCTAAATTATACAATTTTAAATGGATGTTAATGGTATCCTTGACCCTTGTTGCAGGCATAAGCATAAAGTAATGCCTGGTTTTGGCAGGTTTGACAAGATTTGGGCATGGTCCTCTACTTTGTAGGTCGTGTGACCCTCTCTTCTTCCACAGTTATGGAAAAATTGGTATTTTGTCATCTAGGTTAATGGTTGTATGAAGAAATAATACTCTGAACTAAATTTATTGCACCAACCATCTAATACTTTAATTCATAGGGAGGAAAACCTATAGACTGTATCAAGGATGTGTTTTCTTTCTTCTGAAACCTTATGGTAGTGTGCATTCTTATATGTTGTTACCATCCAGTTGATGAATGATGTAATGAATCAGTTGATTTTGGTGGAATTTTTGACACTTGGGCTATTTATTACGTTCTTAGGTCATCTTTGGAGTAGATTGACCTCAGAATTAAAGGAATCAAAATCTTCCCAATGCTTAGGATGAAATTATAAGAGAATCATGTGTTTCTGACATGCTGTTCAGGTTGGTTTTTTATTTCATTCCAAAATCTTTAATGTTTGTTAGCATGAATCATGTATGTATCACACAAAAAATTTAAGATGAATCAGATCTAGCACACTTATGAGTTGTTTTTCTATCTAATATTTTGATGACTTGTACACTCTTAAGGTGGGGAGCATTACCTTAGTTCTGGTAAAAATTTCCTTATATATTGAAGGAACACAACCATGGATGGCCATTTGGAAATGATCAAACTTTCTTGAATTCCCTTGAGGCTTTCAAGTATTGAATCATGTCATTGTTCACTTAGTAGAAAAATGTTTATGTGGTCGGATGTGTATTATACCCATGAAACACTGTTTTTCATGGATATAATTTAGTGGTAATGTTTGAGAAATCATGATATGTATTAGGTGGTAAAGTATTGTTATCAGTTAATGATGGCACATCGGTAGGTGACACAAAGATTCTTTTAAGAATTTGAACAATGGGGTTTTGACTTTTCTTTTTTTGTTAGTTGGGTATGTTTGGTTGGAAACTGTACATAACATTTCATATTTTGGTTATTTTAGTGTCTCAAATTTTCTTAGTAGTCTCTTAGTGTACTCTTTCTTAGCAATGAGCATGTGCCCTATCCTAATGTTGTTTGTGATGTAATAATATTTCATTTTTTATACATCAAACTAAAAGTTTAAAATTTATTTCTGCCTTTATAAAAAGGCCTTGTTAATGTTACATGATGTAAAAGTGATATTTTTATCAATGAATGGCTAGTTCAAAGTGATACCAAGTATTATTCAATGATCTAATGTTAATTTCATGGACTAGTATTAAAATATCACTTGTAAACATGGACTATCGGCCCTTGAGTGAGTTCCATGGACTGCAATTTGATGAATCCAAGGTTATCTTGAACTTTTTTTCAGGCTCAGAGATTATGTTTTAAGCGTGATGATTTTAGTGGTTCAGATCTAGGATACACCCTTATTCATGATGAATCATGAAAGGTTAAATGGAAAATTATTGGTTTGATCAAGGAACTTCCATGAAATTCAGGTATTGAATTCAATGAACAAGCTCATAGTAAACACATGATGCCTTGGAAGAAGGCATTACAGTTCAGTTTTTAATACACCAACCACAAAAGATGAACATTTTTGATGTATGTTTACTGGAGTGGATAAAATTTTTATCCTTATCATTTGATTTACATGGTTGAAGGGAACCATTTAAAAACATGTTGATATTATAACGTGGGTTTGGCTCATGAGTCGAAATCATCTTCAAGGAAACTCATGTGCGCCCAGTTTTAGTTAGGTCGATCAGGATTTGACCATTTATTTATAGTGAGGTCTCTATTATGACATCAGGAGTCATCGATTTGTCCCAATCAAATTAAGCTCACCTAGGTAGTCTTTATAATTCTTAAGGGTGTTCCGTAAAAGAAATTCCAATGGTGGAGGTACCATGGTTCATAATAGGCTGTTATATCTAGAAGACCTATGGTGGGGAGATCCATTGATTATGTGTTTAAAGAGATGATGAAGTGATCCAGTCTGTAGTAAAAGAGGATTGGGTAAGCACCATTTTAGTGTTTCTAGTTTGAAAATGAGTGCTAGTTCAAATTTTAACAGCTTTTGTTCCATATGCTTAAGAAATACTCAGATATGTGTTGGAAATTTGGAAATGAAAAGAAGCCTTTTTCATTGGACTTCATGACCCTAGTAGGTCAGGTGATGTTATGTTGTTTTTACCGAGGCTTCCCAGGGATGAGAAGTTCTATGGTGGGTAGGTAGTAATGACCCATTTTTTGAGCCAAGGTAAAATTTACAAAAGGAATTTGAATTTGGAAATTTAGTGGATGAGCCATTCTTTGAACTGAGATTAGGCATGGAATCCTAAGAGTTTGAACACATAATTTATTTTAGACTTGGTTAAAGGCCCGAGAGTTTTCTTGGATGATTCATTGAGTTTAGGGAGCATCGGTCTCTACAAACTCAAAAAATGGGAAGGACTAGTTAGGGTGCGCAATTTTTTTGAAATCGTGTGGTCCACCAATGCAAACCATACGACTATTGTTGGTGAGCCGAAGTGACTCACATGGGATGTGCATAGTTTCGCAAACCATGCACCTATCCCATATAATTTGTTAGATTTGGTACATTTGGTGCAACCATGTCAGGTTAGGGTTCCTAAGCAGTGGGAGCCGCACGGTTGGCACACAATTTGGCTTATTGTGTGGCCAAACTGTGCAACCTAGATTTAGGGGTGAAATTAACCTTCTTAACTTAGTGAATGTGAAAATACCTTTTCTTATTTCTTTCTTATCCCTCCAACTACATGAAGCTCCTACCTCCTCCCATGGAGCTCTCAAGCTCCTCCTCCTAGGTATGATGATATCTCCCTCATCTGAAGTCTGATTCGAACATCGTCAGTCATGTTAGATTCACATAATTATGATATCAAATCCTATTACATCCTTTATAAGTTTATCTTCCTATCTTTTTCTCTATTTTGGTGTGATATCGTTTTCCCTATTTTTAAGGAAAATTATCATTTCTTTGTTTTCATACAAACTAGACTAAATCAAGTCTTGATTTTTGAAGTATAGAACACCATAAGAATGAGGTACGTGGTCTATAGATCTTTCCATAATTTTTAGTTAATTTATAAATATTTTTGTTGTGTCGTGCACCAGATTTTTCACGAACCACCCTAAAACAATTTTTCTCTTACTAAATCATCATACACACCTTTTTATATAACTATTTATCATTGTTTTGTAATTAAAGGATGGAAACCTCAATCCAAGACACCCCTCGGGTGTTTGGATAAATTTTACCTTAATAATTAAATAATTAAAATCTTGGAATGAATCCTAATCATTCATCTTGGGTTATAAATTGAGTTGTATTGTTTATATAAATGTTTATTGAACCCAAGACACCTCATAAGTGATTATCCAAACTTTTTAATAGAATTTACCCCTGTAGGTAGTTGAACATTTGAATATAGCACCTCTTAAGTTACATGTTGTACCTTTTAATTTTTCCCTACTTTTTAGCTTTCTATCATGCACCTTTTTCTTGAATTGAGATATATCTTTTGAATGTGCATGTAAATTGTGATAAATGAATTGTTCGATTAATAATGTCATGTTTTATAATAAACCCCCCAGATGAGGTGTGCTATATTATAAACTAAAAAGGTATTGAATAGAGATTTTAATAATGCTTGGCCTTATTTCAATGGGGTTTTCCATTGCCTCTTATTTTGATAGATTAAATGGTGTGCTTTAAATGGAATGGTTTGTCATGATGGACTTCCCTTCTTGAAAGATTTAAATGGTATTAATGATATGAATTAAATATACTGATTGAAAATTTATTTTTTATTAAAGAAACACTTTTAAGGAAAAAGTGAGAAACCATGATACATGAATTCAATGACTTAAGACATCAAACCTTACCACAATGGTCCAAAATTCAAAAAACCAGATCAAACAATAGAGAAATACTCATCCCCAACATAAATAACATAAAGATCAGAGGTAATACCTCATGGATATTACTATATATATGTGTGTGATTACGCCTTGATATAGGCTATGGAAAAATGGTAAGTACTATTCTGATCATGGCAGTATCACCCTCACTTAAATCAAGTGTTGATCAGGACGTCTCACAACATCGACACTCTTTAGATGGTGGGCATGACACACCATGTTCCTTATTTCGATTGTTGACATGATGACACATTCACCATATCGATTGATGGGAATGTTTTATCCAACTAAATATGATATTTAGGGCATGTACCCTCTGTTATATCATATAGGATCATTCAGACTGGTTATGGATGACTGAGTTACGCCCCGATCCATGCATCACCTGGTATTCTAGGTATATGGATATTTACTTCCATATGTATTTAGTCTATATAGGAGGAAGTAATAAATAACTATACTATATATATCATTACTATATTTATAGTGAATAATCATATATTCCATTCCGGTCATGAGACGAAGCAGGTTGAGCCGCCAGGTGTCCTTTAAGAACTTGAGTGGGATGGTTTTTATTTTTTCATCTTTATTTATTATTTAATTATATGTGAAATCTATTTGAACTTATATTCACAGACTAGATTTAGCTATAGACACTATGGGTGGTAGCCTACTGAGATTTTATCTAACACCCTGCCAGGGGTGCCACTGCATTGGGGTAGCCAAGCAGATCTCATGTTCGCAGGACCGTGAATTATTGATTGTGCTACTATACTCATGGAGATCACTGTTAGGGATTTTAATTCTTTTATTTATTCATCAAAATAACTATTTTGTGTTTCTTATTTTATGTTTATTGTTTCAGTTTATGTATCATCATATGTAAATGTATCCATTGTTGTATATTTGTGTTTCCATTTTATTTCCAGATGATATTATTCTTCTGCTTCTCTATCTTTCCTTTATCATTTCTTCCTCTATTTTCTGTTATTTTAGTTTTTGATATACTGATGTACTACTCTAATCATGATGGTATAGTCTCAACACTATCACCTCCTTAGAACATCACTACTAGTCAGATGCCTCTGGCATATGGGGAGGTGTTCTTGAGGCCATGTGACCCACCGGTACGGCTACAGGTTTAGTAGTGAGTTGGGTCAAGATGTTACACTATATATCCTAGTTAATTTATTATAAATTCTCATTTATATTGTTTATATATTTTTTTATTTTATTCCTTATATATATTGCCCCATATTTATATACCTTATTATATGTACAATTGTTCTACAACATTTTCAAACTATTATATTATAATGCTATAACCAGGGTGGTTATAAGTATATTAAAAAATCATGAACTCTACTTTATAATTTTTTGTAATTTTTAGACCAAACATATAAATATTAAAAAATTTACATTTCCTTACTAGTTTTATTTCACTACAAACTCCTATGATTTTCTTGTTATTTAATTTTTTATATTTCTTTCTAAACAACATATATTATATAACAATATGTTCATACATCCCATTAAAGGGATATCATTCTTTTAAAATTTGACCAATAACTATATTCATTCGAATCTACCTATAAAATATTACTATCCATGAATCTGTATCTTATTGAAAGGATAATTCATCAGTGGTAAACTATATAACCCTTAATATTTTTTATAATTAGCTAATGCATTTAATCAGTACAAATTATTTAATTCACTATCATTTATTATATAGATTTTCCTCTTACAAATTATTCATTAAATATCTAAAAAAATTAATGTTAACCTATAGTGTATTTTAAAAATGTTCACTACTCAAAAGGGAAGTTGTGTCCTTAGAATGATCAGATAAAACCCATGTCCACACAGTCCACTAGAATCACTATATAGATTAAAAATGAGAAATTATTATCCATTAACTCTTCTGAATGATTTTTTTTAAGATTGTAATTCTCTCCCTCACAAACACAGATATAGATTTTAAATGTTAATAAAAAGGGAGTCTTAACCAGAAATAGACTTACATCATGATATTTTCATGACTTCTTTTTATCTTTAAAATATGCTTCTACCTATAAATACACTTCATTATCTCCTTTATATATGATTATATAATATTATACAACTAAAATTTTGTTTTTTAAAAACTATCATAGAAAGATACTCAAGTGGGGGGGGGGGGGATGAATTGGGTGATTTGAAATGTGTTTAAAATTATGAACTCCCTTCTTCATGTTGGTTTAGTTTCATCATTTATATTTTATTTATATTTTAAACCTTATAAAATGTAAATAAATATCATGAAAAATTGATTTTTATAGTGGTTCATTGATATAAATAATATCCCCTAGTAAACTACATCAATGTCTAATATATTTTTGTTGATATTTATTTAGATAATTTTCCATGTGATCTCAAAACCGAGTGAAAGAGGCTGAAACTATGTACAAGATTCCAAGATATTTTACTGTGATCTCCATTACCAAAATTATACATGGCCTTTATATACTTTTACCAAGGATCTAATAGTTGAGTAAAAGTAACTGAAACATTATCTCTTACACTTTTATTAGATGTGAGTACTTAATATAGAAATCAAAAATATGTAGAAACTTTAATACTATTGACAACCCATATTTGAAACCATAGTTTTTCGATTATGATTCTTCTTTAAGAGAATATTTATTTCTTAAATGTGAATTTCTAAAAAATACTTAATTTAATCATCAATGTTTCAGAATAGTAAAAAAATTATTCCTCCATTATTCTCCATTATCATTCAATTGAAATGTTATATTGAATTTTAGAAAATTGAAAATAATAATGATATTCATAATTCTTCAATCCATTATAGATTTTATCAAACTTTCCAAAATTCATATATATATCTCTCAAAAATAATTATGAGTATTCCAGTATCCCTTATTTATAAATAAATTAAGTCACGGTAATCCATGATTTTATCCTTGAATGTTGGAAATCCTAGAATTAATTCCCATTATGATTTTTCTAAAAAAATAAATTCATTTATATGTATATATATTTGAAAAAAAATTGTAAAAATAAATCTCAAAAGAATCTAAGAAAAAATACACTTTATAAATATATAACCATATTTTTAAAAATTACAATCTATAATTTCTCATAATTGTTAAGAAGATATAGACTTCCTTAAAATTAGAAACTTACTCTCTAAAATATCTTAAAATTTTACAATATTCGAAGTAAAAGAATGATCCAATATAAATCTAAAAAATCAAAATATATTTTCTTTTTAATATGCATAAATGTAATAAATATATAATACATAATGGTAAAAATTTTCAACTTGAATGATATATAAATTTATCTTCTCTGAATATATAAATGTAAATTTTATATTATCTTTAATATGTAAGTGTTATACACTTAGATAAAATCAATACAAAAGAGTAATCTATAAATAAGGATTAACACATAAAATTAAAACATGAATCAACTATATTTCATAATTAACAAAATTTATATCTCTTTCATCATATGTAAGAGTAATCAATCAATATGAAAGATTTTATATTGTTTGTGTAAGATTTTTCCTTTGTGAAATTTATAAATTGGGATAGTTGACATCAATTATCACTGAATACATTCAGGTTTATTTTGTATAAAAATTTATGAACATCCAATACCTAAACATTTACTTGGAATCCACTATATACATAATGTTTTTTTACATTGAAAAATTTTCACCACATTCATCATATATTAGAGTTACTATATATGTATGTTTTCATATCAAAACATAAGATTCTTCCCTTAATAAAAATAATAAATTCAGAAGATATTTCATTTGATAAATATGATATTTGACATGTGTATAAACATAACTAAGAAGGACCTAACTTTATTGATGATTACTTCAATTAGGATGAACATATTCTTTGTTTGAGATAATATTTTGTGAAAAAGAAAAAAATAATAAATGTTTAAAGCATAAAAAATATATGTTTTATTCTTTGAGTGTTAGTATATAATAATAAAAACATTAGTGAAATTTTGTCTAAGATAGAATCTATGAAACATTTTTTAAAATATATTTCAACCTTATGAAATCCGTAGAAGATATGATCTTCTATTGTGAGGTAGCGACCAGCTCGACCATAGCAAGCACATGCAGTGGATAAGTGGATGAGATCCTCTATGGGGTAGTGCTAGAGAGCTCTAGGAATGGGGTGACACTAAGACCAGGAGGAAACCAAAGGTGATAGAGTGGGTTGACAGCACCATAATTCAAAACACAACACGTGAACCAAGAAGGATCTGTGCAAGCAATAGTTGGGTAAAATTAGGAATGCAAAGACCCACACACAATGAACCTCTATAGGAGGATGAGCAATGATGGGGGCTTCATTGATAGATATCCTAAATGGGGAACCAAGGGACTATAAAGCAAAGATAATTCTATACTATCACACATCACTGAACCCGAACTAGAAAGTAACAAGAAGGGATGAGAAAAAAATAAAATACCTTAGTTTTGAGGTCGGATTCATTCAAGAAAAAGTCAAGGGGGGAGCAGAGACAACACTTTAATTTCACGAGATCTTGAACAATGTAACTGAAATAGGTGCAGTTAGGGTTATTTTTAAAAGATTAGGGGCATTTGAGCTATGTAATGGGCTTTATGCCAACTAGGCCTTCGAGCCATGTACTGAATAAATATAGTTTGAAGGGTGGGCTATCTCTTAGGGGGATATAACCTGCCTTTCAGACCTGTGAGTGTCTATTAAATGTAATTGTAACTCCAAGAACCTAATATATATATATATATATATATATATTCTTTTTTAAAATAATATATTTTTACTTTTAATTAAAAATATGTAACTTTTTTAAATATAGTAACTATACATTTGTACATAAATATATTTGTAAATATATTTATAATTATTCATTTATAATTAAAAATATATTTATATCATTATATATATTTATATAATTATATATGTATAATAAATATATATGAATATAAATATAAATATACTAAATATATTCATTATTTAAATAAATTTATTATAATTTTATGATTACAAATATATTTATATCATTATATATGTTTATATCAATATATATATATATATATATATCTATATCATTATATATATTTACATAATTATATACATATATTTAATAAATATAAATATAAATATATTAAATATATATTATAATATTATAATCATTTAAAAATGTAATTATTTATTTATAATTAGATAATATTTTTTTAAATAAATAAATATATATAAATTTATAATTATATATTTATAATTTTATAAATATAGTAAAAATACATTTATAAATAATTTTTTTGTAAAAATATTTTTAATTGTTTATTTATAATTATAAATATATTTATTTGACTACATATTTTTATATAATTATATATAATTATATAATTATATAATTATATATATTTATATAAATTTATAGTTATCTAATAAATATATATGAACATAAATAGAAATATAAATAGAGTAAATATATTCATTATTTAAATATATTGATTATAATCTTAAAATTATAAATATATTTACATCATTATATATATTTATATCATTATACATATTTATATAATTATATACATATATTTGATAAAGAAATATAAATATAAATATTTTAAATATATTTTTTTTATAATTTTATAGTTGTATAAAAATATAATTATTTATTTATAATTAGATAAATACTTTTTTATAAAAAATTATATATATATATATATAATTATAAATATATAATTTTATAAATATAGTAAATATACTTTTATAAATAAATATATTTGTAAATTTATTTATAACTCGAAATATATTTATATAATTAAATATATATATATATATATATATGTATATATTTAATAAATATAAATAAATATAAACATAATTATAAATATATTTAATATATTAATTATTTAAATATATTTTTAATAATCTTATTATTATTAATATATATATGTATATATATATATTTATACCATTATATATATTTATATAAGTATATATAAGTATATATATTACATATATATTTTTATAAATATATATATAATAAAAATATTCATAATTTAAATATATTTACTATAATTTTATAATTACTCAAATATATAATTATTTATTTCTAATTACATAAATAATTTTTGAAAAAATTATATTTATTTATTTATAATTCTAAATATACATTTATAAATATTATTATTTATAAATATTTATTTCTAAGTATATTTTTAACTTTATTAAAGAATATATAATCTTAAATGCATGAATGATAAAAATGAGTAAAATTAAATAATTATATATGTTTGTGCATCAAAAATATAGAAAAAAATGACAAGCTTTATTAATTAAATATGTTAATAAAATATTGATATATATTAAAATGAATATGAATACAAATTTAAAATATTAAAACATCATAAATTATTATGTATGAATAAATATTAGAAAATGATTAAATTCTAAAAAAATAATTAATAAAAAATAGTAAAAATGAATAAATAGTACTAACTGAAATCATATTAAAAATAAATTAATAAAATTTATAAATTAAAAAACTTAATATATTAAATATATTATGTTACTAAATGAAATTTTAAAATTAATATTAAAATTTGAATAAATTTCATAAATATTAGGTGTTTGTGTTTATATATAATATTTCATTATTGATGTAAATATTTGTGAGAGTGAAGTTAATGAAATTATATAATATGTAGCATCTATTAATGACATAAATAATAATAAAAATGAATAAACTTGAAAAAATATTAAAAACTAATAAATAATATTTATTGAATAAAAATAAAAAAAATTATAAAATTTACCCATTAAAAGAATATTACATATTAAATATATTATATTAATAAATATAATTCAAAAATGAATATTTCAAATTGAATAAATTATCAAAATATTATGTGTATTTTTTTGTATATAAAAATGCATTAATTACTTATAAGTTTGTGTGAAATCAATTTAATAATGATTAGATAGACCTTAAATTTAAAAATCAAACGACATTCAATTAAATGTTCATTATTCAATACAATTAGTCAATAATTTTAATTAATATTAATTTTTAATTATAAAACATTATTCACTAAATATATGACATATTTAATTTAGGCATAAATATTTTATATTATATGAATCATATTTTAGGAAATATTATATATATATATATATATATTAATATATATATATATAGAAATATGTATGAACATATTTCTATATTAAATTTTTTTATATATATTAATGGATAATTATGTATAAAAACCATTAAAAATGATTAAGACATTAATATATTTTTAATTATTACATTTTATTCATATTATATATATACTTTTAATATATTTATTTTTACTACTATTTATAATAAATAAATATATATATATTAAATTTAACCATTTTTATTAATAATTGTCCATTAATAATTTTTTTAATAATTTTGTAATTTATTCATTTTTAATTTTTATATTTATTCTTTTTATGTATCTATATTTAATATGTACAATTTATTAATATTTATAATATATATATATATGTTAAATTTATTAACAATTCTTTAATTAAATAATTTTTTAATATTATATTAATTGATTCATTTTTAATTTTTATTTGTTTAATTATTTTTATTTTTTAATATTTTTAATACTTGTTTTTTATTTGTTTATTTTAATTGGTATATAATAAAAAATGAGGCTATGGGTGGTTCATGTAGTATATAGGCCTGAATGAGGGGACACTGATGGGTTGGGTCATGTAGGACTCGACAAGGGTATGGGGGTGGATTAAAGCATGCAAGAAGTATATGGTGGGACAAGGCTAGTGTAGCCCTATCGACCCATATGTATGTGTGTGAAGAGTGAATGTGAGAGCCCATCTCATAGTAGGATTCTAATTTGGGATGTGGTGGAATTGTATATAAAGAATGGTCATACACCCACTATTTTTATGTGGGACTCACTTGTGCTATCAAGACTTTTATCAGCACTAGAAATTGGGTTGAAAAAGGTTATCCTTTATCTGCGCTACGAATAATGTGTGGATAAAGGTATCCATTATCAGTGCTTTTTGCTAGCACTGATGAAGGCTAACGCTGTATATTCCAGATTTTGTAGTAGTGTCCCCGGTGCATGGGGCTGAAGAAACCCAAACATGATCTCTTTACCATGTTTTGACTAGATCCCAGTCTTCATTCTACCATAGCCCAAATATTAGACCATATTTACAACCATCATTTAATACAACATACCAACTAGATGAATGTTGTTTCTACTTTTATTAAACCTATGGTCTCTAATACCACTTGTAACACCCTAACCAGGGAGCCACTTAAATTGTGCTCTAGGCTGGAGGGCCACTGGACCATTGGCATGCCTCCCCATATGCCAAAGGCTTTCGACTAGAAGCCAGGGTCTATTAGGTGACACCAAAGAGAATATACCATCGATTAATTATGCTAATAAGTATGGTCAAAATAATACACACTGCTAATGTGATAACACAACTCAACAGAAGCATGATAATATAAACAATGAAAACAAAAAGACCAAGCATATAGATATTCAAACAATAAAATGGTTATACATATCAAGATAGTCATACAAAAGAGATATGAAAGATTTCTCATGGCCAATCATATAGCTATATACTCAAAATAAGAAAAAGAACCCTAGCTTTTAGCAAAAGAACCCCCGGTCCATGTTCCATCCATCCCATGAACTCATAGCGCATCCCCCTCACTAAGGTCCAACCCATGAGTATGATCCCTTACATAATCTCAAAGTTATAATGTCTACATGCATCTTAAGGGTCACATGCAGGGTGTGAGTATAAACTCAGTAGGCCACCACCAAAGTGTTTCTATCTTACATCCATATTTATATCAGGGTATAAAAAAATAATTAAATAATACTAACTCTCACATAAAATACATATATTGCATAACTTTTTCTCAATATCCACAAGGGAGCGTTTAATTGCTTCATCCAATGTCAGAATGAAATGATGTATCCATGGTCAGTCAAACCCAGATAACCCTCAGTCTCTAGTTTGTATTCATGTCACTCAATAAATCAATCCCATAGACACCACTTGTTACATCGGTTAAGTAAAACCGTCATCCCATCTGCACACCCAATAATCATATCATGAGTCCCTCAGACTTCTCTTTGAACAACCATAACCTGATCAATAGTTTGATGTTTGAAGGCATGATGATATCCATCCTTCCATAATCCTAGTCAATTGGCCTCAATATCATCGTGAGCCTTATCGCTCAATTTATGGTCTCATGTACCATCAACCATGGGTTTCTATAGTGATCACCTACTCCAGAACTGATATCCATCATCATCACCAAAGAAGCTGAAACTATGGAGGCCTCCATCCACATCAAGTGGTCAACACCACATCACAGAGTCCTTATCTTCTATTCACAGGACCCCAATGGTTCTATTTTCCAAAAACAGTGAGGTACAATAACTAACATACCTAATACACACCATCCACCAGAACTCTACCACTACATGCAAACCTCTTCTCCTAACCGTGGCATGGTCACCACCATCCTACTCAACCTAACAAACCGCATCACCTCATTATTGGTGATCAACGTCACCCATTTATATCTATGACCATTCCAAACACATTCCCATGAGACCAATATAATGGCATCATAATTTAATTAATTTAATCCACCGACACATCATGTTGAACCCACTCAGAAACCCCAATTTCTATAAGACATTCCATCATGGCTCAAATATATTTAAACAAACATGAAATTTTACCTCAACATATTCCAATAATAGTAAAATAAAATAATAAATTAAAAATATAACACATGGACCACCCCACTCACGTGTAATTAAATACACATACCATTTTACATGTATGAATGAGGAGAAATCTAGGCATCACCTACCTTATTATCATAGATTATCACTCATAGAAGACCATACATTGATTTGATCTGAAACAAGTGAGAAAGAGTAAAATAAAAAGCTCCATATAAATAGGGTAAATGAGATAGAATGGAAATATAATTTCAAATGTAAATATAAAAGAATAAAGGAATCAAGAGGGATATATGTTGTACCATTAACTATCTAACATAACTGGGAGATCTTGAATAAGATCCCAAATGGAGAATAATCCTCAAATCCTTACTTGAGGGAAGAATGGAGTATCTCCCACTACTGTGCATGAGAATTTGGAGGAAAAGGGTGAAGAAATTATAAAATAAGGGAGGGGAATTTTTGTAATTTAGTCCCATTAGATTAGATGCATGGTTTGGCCACACAGTATGGCTAACTATGTGCCAACCCTATGGTGGATCTATCTAAAGAGACACCCACCTAACATGGTTGTAGTGCACAAATACCTAAAACGAGTGCCTCATTGTGCTGGACTCTTTACCCCTATATACTAATCAATGTAGTCTTGTGCCCCTCATATGTGTTGAGCTAACCGTGATCTAGTTCAAAATGGGCTACATGATTTGGGATACATGGTTAGCACTAACCATGAACTAACCATGTACCCAATGTTATGTCCCTCGTATTTTTATTTTCAAATCCAGAAGCTTTTGAAACTAAACTAAACCCCTAAGATACATACCAGGACTAATTTTCCATCCAAATATAAGACATTAGAGTTCTGAAAATCATAGAATCTACCTATGAAGATAAAATTAAAAGTTTTCCCATTTACCAATTAAAAATTAGAAATCCCTTAGAATTTATTATCCAATAAAAAACCTAAGATGTTACAAATTCAATAATAATACTGTTGGTGATGTTGGGAAAAATATTAGCATCTTTGAAACTAATATTTCGAATTATACAATATGGATATAATATAGAATTTCCAACCCAATTATCTTTCTATAATGACATATCTCCACACCCTATAACCCATCACATATAGTCAAGGAGGATACTAAGTGAAACCTGAAAGCTTTACCACATTGAATATGGGAAGAGAGAATCCTATAGAGTATCATCTAAAACTGTATAAAATTTGTTCCTTGTGTACTTTTCTTGAAGGTAATCTCCAAGAATCATATTCCACTCCATCTTGGCTCACATTTCTTAAATAAAAACATCATGTCTCATAATTCCTATCCCTCATTCTTCGATGGGTTTATAAAGATATCTATAATAGACCCAATGAGTTTTAAATTCATAATGGGAATACGATAATAATGTATTGATGGTGTTTTCAAATATTTGAAGAACATACTTGGGAACACTGATAATTGAGATAATATACATGGGAATAGTCATATAAATGGAATTTATGAGAGTGATATGCTCACCAAAAGAGAGGATTCAAAACTTCTAGTTAGCGATTCTGATGATAATTCTTTAAACGAGGTTATAAAAATGTTGAATTTTGATTCATATAATGGAATAGGGGAACCCATGTATTCTAAAAGAAAGGAAAGATTCTTAGAACCAATTTTATTCTCAATCTAAATGAAATTAGATTCCATGGATGATTTAGAGATATACAAAGTACTCTTTGACTTTATGGAACTTTTCCACTCCATTTTTCAAATTTGTCCAATATCCCTTTAAATACAAGTACCCAACTATGATTTTCCATTTAGAAAAAAATAATTTCATTAGTAAATAGTAATTAGGAGAACCTGGGTGTGTCATATCAGCCTTTGTAAGGATGAATAAGGCCAGTTTAGTGGGCATTATTGATGTTCATATTAAATGAATATTGAGTAATAAAAAATAAACTAGGGGAGATGGGGTCTCCTTGATAAAGGCCATTAAGGGACTTAAATAAAATAAATTTTATTCCCATCAGTAAGATCAAGAACCAAAGAGAATAGAAACTATAAAAATATAAATTCCATATCCTTTAAGAGAATCCTTGGTGCCTTATGCACTTTATGATGAAATTCCATAACATTTTTTCATAGTATTTTCAGTATCCATTTTCAACATTATATTAGAATAAAAAAATATGTTTATATCATAAACCATTAATAATTCCACTTCAATGAATGTTTTTATGTTTAAAATATTGATTAAACAACATTGTACACTTGGTACCATCTAGGGAAGGGGAGGTGAAATCCTATTGCTAATTATTTTAGTCAGAACATTGTAAGAAAATTTGTACAAGATGTTTAGTATGATTTTATCAAATGATAAAATGTTGTTTCACTTTTGGGATGAGAATAAGAGTGGTACCACAAAAGCTCTTATAATACATCCACCCATGAAGTAATATTAGATAGCTCTTATGAGGCATTTCCTTGATTTTTTGTAAAGCTTCAATGAAAGAGGAACCTAGAAATACATACAGGACTAAGGTATATCTAAAATAAGATATTTGGAACTATTTTGAATTTTCTCAATATCAGGTTGGATTTAAATCCATGCATTAATTTAGAAACCAATGAGAAAGGGAATCTTGTTGAAAAAACTCTCAATTTTCACTTCTCTAGTATATCCTCCCCAATTCTCTAATCTAGTGTATAATTTAATAATATTACCTACCACCATTGTACCTAAGGTATTAAGATCACTAGAGAAGGATATATCCCCCATTTTCAAGATGTGGTTACCAATAAATCTATTTTATTTGATTCATATGTGAAATTAGGTAGTGTTCTTGTCTCCTTCATTAAGTTATTTAACCTGAGATCTTTAAAAATAATTTCTTTCAAAATTCTATAGTTTTTTCAAAATGTCCATTAATTTATCCATAAAAATCATAAAAGTTTAATCATTCTATGAGTTTTACATACTTTTATCAAGAATACTGTCATTATCTAAATCCTTAATTCTCTAAGTAGTGGAATAATTATGAGAATACTAAGCCTAAAGGACCCATTTAATGTGCTTGAGGTTCCTTTTGAGTATATCTTATGGATGGAATTTAATGGTACCATTCCAGGATGATTACACCATTGGCAGTAAATCTTCTTGTTGAGTTTAATAAATAGTGAAACAAAACATTTTTTCAAAACTATTATGTGCATATGGGAATTGAGAATTGGAAAATGGTCTCATAATAACCTATTCAAGTGACAGAAAAAATATTTTGGAAAGAAATAAATGAATTGTAGATTAGAAAAAAAAACCTTTACTGATAGATCCAAATCCCACGGTTTTGTAGTACCCATAGTTTGAGGTATGATATATCTTTATTCATGTTCCTTTATGTTTGATGTAACTAGAATGTTTTAACTCGAAGTGTTCGATGGTGTAAGAGTTGAATAGAATGGAGTAGGACTACTATAAAACTATTTAGGAAATATTCATGTTGTGAAAGGGTTTCACATCATGAATTGTTTAGGGAATATTCTTTGTAACATTTCAAAGACTAAATATTTTCACCAAGTCTGTTCAGGATGTGAAAAAACTTCACATTGTGGAATTAGTTTCTCTAGAAAATAAAACTGAGGTGACCTGAATATCAACATAAATGGTCTCTTGAGGAATTCATGACATGAATTCCCAATTCACTTCATGAATATATCAGGCCCATCCAGATTTACACAGCATGTTAGTGTAATATCTCTCATTTAACCTCCTATATTTTCTCCTTGACTTCTAGGATTTCTCTAGGATATTTTAGTGATTTGAAATGTCTAGACTCTGATTCCAATGAAATTTCGATCATTTGTTCATGGAAATAAAATGTTAGGGTCTCCTCATTCTTTCTCATCTGGGATATCATTGGGTTATCTCATGTGGAATAATAGATCATTTTATAATACCATATCTATGGGTTTAAATTTTTGTTGATGAGATATTTGTGGGTTTTGTTATTGGAAATATAGAAGGAGGTTGATCCACAGAATCATATTGGATCCTTTTCACTAATCATAATTGAGTTCAGTAGTTTCTATCAGACTATATTATTCTAGAACCTATTGGATTGAATCTCGATAAATTATTATTGTGCATTGATTTGAAATGTATTGCGTAGTTTATGTGGAAACACCTAGTTGATGTGACTTTAAAAGTGAAAATTCTAAAATATTCTCTTGTAATATTTTAATTAATCATTTTCAAAGGATTGGGTTTTCAAAGAATTTTTTTGTGGATAAAACTATTTTTTATGGATGATGGTATTGGAATACATAGTGATGTGTGTTCATATTTCCTTGTATAAGGCCTTGTTGAAACAAACTTGGTGCTCAATACGGGCTGGATAGGCACTAGGGGATATCACCTAGTTACAACTTGGTGAGAGATGCATGTTTACTCATGAGTTGTGGGATTTTCATTCAACATGCATGTGTGGGTGAGTGTGGAAAATGGAATGGGTATGCTAATTGAAAATTTAAAGAGACAATAGAAGGATTGATTTGGTTAAACTGATTTTGTAAATTTTTTTCTTTTGATAAATAGCTCTTATATTCTCACCATATGTTATATATAAATTTTTTTAACCAATTATTGTCCTAACGACATGTTTTGGGTTGTATTTGAGTAAATAAAACTGTGTGATATAATCACCCCTTTCTTTTTAATTTTGGTGCATTTATAAATTTCAGTAACTGAGATATAGGGAAGGGTTATGTTTCATACTTCTCTAGTGGTGATACTTGACATCATGGTTTGGTTTCTACAATTGGATTTTGGGAGTTTATCCATCTTGGTCTAGGATAGTTACACTTTGGTGCCAATGTATTTATATTTGGAGTCTGAGCCATAAAAATTTATTTATTTTCCTCTATTACTTTGATATTATTCTATATTAGTGTCTCTTGATATTTGAGATTGTTTATTCATGCATATTTTAGATGATTTTTTGTGTATTTTTTTTTAGTTTTTTTTATTTTCTTTTATCTTTAAATGTAAAATCATCTCCCGTCATTTTCAAACTCCTTGGGATTTATTGTGATATTTTGGTGTCTTGGGGATTTCACTTAATGATCAAAGATTATTTCTTATTATCAAGACAATTAGGAGGGGTGGGGTTTCATAAATGTTATCAGTTTTTTAGTCCTTGAATTGTTTTGGTAGCAAGGATATAAGAATGTTGTAACATCAAATATATATCTTAAAAAGTTTTAACTAGCCTTTTTTATGCTGAACTTCAAATTAGCAGGGTTTTTGGGGACCAAAACTTTATAAGAAACTTCTACATTTGATGTATTATCATCATCGTGGGATTAACCGATTAATATTTCATATCATACATTAGTACAAAGACTTCCTGCTAGGATTCATTTTTCAGGTTCTGTTCAAATGATTTTTTATAATGGTTAAAATGGTTTATTTTTGAAATGATGGTTTCACTTATTATTAATCATGGAAATGATAAATTTTTTAATATTTCAGAATTTATTAAATCCTTAATTTCAAGATATAAATTGTATAAATTGTGTATTTCTCTACTTATAAGAAATAGAACCCAGAAGAAACTATTGAAATTAGTAGGAAGACACTGCTAAGAATGTGGTTGCACCTGAGCCACATGTGGACCAATGACTTTTACATATTATCATGAAATCATTTCAAACCACTGATAGAGGAAATAAAAACGATGAACCATGGTAAATAGATAAATCAAAATAGTTTTAGAATAAGAATATACCTACGTTTCGAGGGTATTTGGAACCAAAAAAAAGAAAATGTTTGGCTAATCCAAATGAACAAAATCTTTGATTTTCATGGTATATTGACAAAGATGATGATTAATTTGGATATCTATATATTAAAAGATATTGTATAGTAATGTTGGGATTTATATTTACAAGCTTAACCTAATGAAGGAAATATATGGGATGATTTTTAAAAAAATTCAACAAATAATTCTTTCCCAACACATTCAAAATACCATGAAGAATATATTTGTTCAGCATGAAGCAAGAAAACCTGAATTTGGAAGAGTATACAACTAAATTTACAAACATAGTTCATTTTTCCTAAGAACTAGATGATATTGAATCCTTAATGTTATATATCTTTGAGTCTGGATTAAAAAAAATATTTGACCCAAGATAGATGTTCTATATATTATAGATTATACAGAGATGGTTAATATTGAAATAATGGTAGAAATGGATTTTTTTGGGAATCCTATGAAAGGTCGCCTGTTTATTCACATGGGAAAAAATTTTAGCTCTAGTTCTAGAAATAAGAGAAAGAGAGATTTCTACTCTTATAGAGTAAGTTCACCTTACAATCAAAGTATATAATTAGTTAATTTTCCTAAATGATCTAATACCAAACCTGGTTGTTTTCAATGCGTCTTGTTAACACACAAGAAGAGATAATGTCGTAAGACACTAAGTAATTTCTTCCAATATAGAAAGAGAGGCCATATTAAAAAATATTTTCTTAAAATTTATAGATCAACAGGTGGAACATTCTCTAATTAGGCTCAACATTCGTATTCTCAAACCAAATAGTCCCATCATACTAGTTCATGTCCGTAGACATAGGCGAACCAGTATGTTTCCAGGAATACATCAGTTGTTCAGTCGACACCCCAACATTGAAACAAGAGCTATCCTATTATAGCTAAGCGATAGTTATATGGAGAATAAAATGATATTAAGAATGAGTAACCATGTTCCTCTATGGTGTGAGGTACCACTCTTCTAAACTCCACTCTTATGAATGTCTTGTTTGATAATAATGTGTTGTATTATTTCTTTCCTTCTTATTTGGTAAAAAATTGAGACTACGTGTGAAAATGATACCTCATTTCATGAGTATAAAGACACCCCTTTGAAAGTGGTGTTATTAAGGTTTAAAATTCCTAGAATTTTTTATCACCATTTATTTAGTATGGTTTCTTTGATTGTTTGTAGGGATGTTTTTTATTTAATATTTTGTATGGATTAGTTGGTCGTAATTAAGGCCCATATAAATTTATATGGTAAAACGTTAATGTTTACATCCCTAGATGGAGTCCTTAAATATTTAAAAGGGGATTGGGATATAAATATAGGAAGAGAAAGATATTTAGTGATAGTTGACAGAACCATCTCTTTCTAGTTAGTAGAAATGACATTGAGTGTAGTTGATGAAATTGGGAATGAGACTCTTCCTAAAATAGTGGGTTGATACCCATTTATCTTTCCAAATGTTTTATCTATGTGACCATCCATAGGGAAATTGAATTTATTATTAATATACTCCCAATAAAAATTCATATTTCACTACCATATTATATAATGGATCTGAATGATTTAAAATAGTTAAAGATTTATCTTGAAGATTTAGAAAATAAAGGCTTTATCAGTCCTAGTAAATCACCTTGGGTTGCACTGATTTTATTTTTAATGAAGGAATATGGTACTCTATTATTATGTTTTTATTATCATAAGTCGAATCAAGTAATTATTAGAAATTAGTATCCCCTTACTAAAAAATAGGATGTATTTTATTTATTAAATTTTGATAACTTTTTCTCTTAAATTGATCTACACTCAAGATATCATCATCTTAGAGTCAGAAGAGTGGATATCCTTAAAACATCATTTTAGAACCACTATGGAAATTATGAATATGTCATCATTACTTTTGGTTTGATTAATGAAATGACAGTTTTCATGGCTTTGATAAACTAAATCATCCCCAGGTACCTTAATTCTTTTGTTGTGGTATTTTTTGAAGATATTCTAGTTTATTCTAGAATCAAAAATGACCATGAGTAACCCTTGTAAATTGTACTGATTATGCGACAAGAACATTTTTTGTATGCTATGTTTTATAAGTTTTAATTCTTGATCCAATAAGTCTGTTTCCTTGATCATGTCATTTTTGAAAAAGGAATATCAATGAAACCTTGAAAGATACATGAAATAGTATCTTGGAAGAAACCTAATAATGTTTTAAATTTATGTAGTTTTTATGGATTATTAGACTATTATCACTACTTTGTTCTAGATTTATTAAGACTTTCTTCAACCATTATTGCTCTGATAGGGAAAGGTGTTCCATTCATACATAATGATTATTATTAGAAATGATATTTGGATCTTAAAAATCATCTCACCTTAACACCCATTATAATCTTTCTAAAACCAGGTAATAAATATGTTCTGTATTATGATGCATCTGGATCCAGTCTTAGTTATATTCTCATGAATGGAGATTATGTTGTGGACTATGGTTTGAAAATTCTATGAGTGAATGAGAATAATTCTCCTACGCATGACCTAGAATTAACTACTATTGTCCACACCTTAAAGACTCAGAGATATTACCTATTTCTAGAAAAGTTCACAGTTTTCACTGACCAAAAGAGAATGAAATACATATTTTCCTAATTAGTGTTGAACTCGAGGAAATGAAGATGATAGAGTACCTCCATATGTTAGATTTAAACTTGGTATTCACACCCAATATAGGTAATTCTATAGTATATCTGTTGGGTCAAAAATCATACAGTGATGTAGTTTGAGAACCTTGTGAATAATGGCAGTTTATGAGAATTATTGCTAATATGAATTTAGATTTTTATACTCAGAGTGAACATGAGGTTTTATTTCTAGTAAGTATTGTACCATAATTAATAAATGTAGAAAAATAATCTTGGACATTAGATCATGATTTTATTAACATTAGGTCAAACCTAAATGGAATAGAGACTTATGATAATTGGATGGAAGATGTAAACTCTTTAGTACACTTTGAGAATCAAATTTTTTTCTCCTCAATCCTAATAGGAATATCTCTCTTCAACATACCACCAATGAAAATGCTCTATTCATCTATGTGTTTAGAAAATGTACAAGGAAATGAAAGAACATTTCTTGTGGATGAAATGTAAGATTGAAAACCATGTGATGAAATATACAACATGTCAACAAGTAAAGGATAAACATCAAAAATTGGTTAGTATGATATAGTATATGACTATACATGTATGGAAATGGAAGAAAATTATGATGGATTATATCATAGGCCTGTCGATAATGTTATTAAAAACATGATTCTCTATGGGTAGTAGTCGATCAACATACTATTTCAACACACATTATCCCTATTAGAGAATTCAACATGGAAGAGGACTTTTAAAAATAGTGTATCCACGAATTGTGTAGGTTACATGGTGTTCCAGATACAATTTAATTTGACTGAGAACCACATTTTACTTCTGTATTTTGGAGATCATTACAATAGGCACTTGGAAGTCAATTGACTATGATCACAACATGTAATCAACATATAGATGGATAGTCAGAATGCACTATTTAGACATTGTAATATATTCTTAGAGCATGTTTCATGACTTTGGTGGTTCATGGGAGGGTTATATGACTTTTCATGAATTCTCCTATAATAATAGTTATCAGGAGATAATAAAATTCCACCGTTTAAGTCTTTGTATGGATGATCTTATCATTCTCCATTATATTTGGTGGAAATAAGAGATGAATATTTTATTGGTCCTAGAATTTTTCATGAGGCTATAGATAAAATCTAAATGACCAGGAAGAATATGGCTATAACACAAATAAGATAGGAGTCATATAAAAATAACAATTACTAACCTTTATCTTTTTTTTCCAGTGACCATGTATTCTTGAAAATATCACCAAAACATGTCCATTGATTCTTCTAGAAACAAGAAATTTTTTAAACCAGGTATGTGGGACCATTTCAGGTTATAGAATGGATTTGAACTATTTTATACCGATTAGTGTAATCACTATGATTCTATGTTATTCATAACATCTTCCATGTTTCTTAATTGAAGAAGTATCATCCCGATCCAAAAAATATGATCAGTTGGGATCACATTACTATTGATCCAAATGTGAGTTTTATCCATGAACCTATATGAGTTCTAGAAATTTAGGAAAATACCCTTATAGGAAGATCTATTTCCTTGGTGTGATTATTATGGAAGCATAGTCAAGTTCAATAGGAAACATGGAAATGAGAAACTTTATATAGGAGAAATGACACACCCTATTCAAAAGAGAAGTGGATATCCAACATCCCAAGGATGAAAATAACAATTGTGGGGAGAATGTAGCACCAGCAGTTTGAGGTAATTCATATCTTTAGGTGTTTTCATTTATGTTTGAAGTCATTGGAATAATTTAACTGAAAATTTTTAGAGCTTTAAGAGGATGGGATCTTTGATTCTAGATGCTGTAAAACTATTCCATAAAAAGTTATTTTGTGAAAGGGTTTTATGATGTGATTTATTCAAGGATGGTTCCATATAACATTTCAAAGAATGAGTGTTCTTTCCATGTCCATTCAGGATGGGAAAACTGTTCTCATTGTGAAATTGTTTTCTCTAGAAAATAAAACTAAGACAATGTGAATATCAGCATAAGTGGCCTATTGAGGAATTCATGTTATGAATTTCTGATTCACATCATGAATCTGTCGGGCTCATCCATATTTACCCTAAATATGGGTTTAATATTTCTTATTTGACCTCCTATCTTTTTCTATCAACTTATAAGGTTTATCTATGTGATTTACATTGAACATTAACATCTATAATTCCATTATAGTGAATATTTGAGATTTTTTTTGTGGAAATGAAAGGTCAATATCTCCTTCTTCTTTATCATATTGGATATCCTTGGGTTGTCTCATGTGGGACCACATATCAGTGTGTAAGACAAAATATATGGGTCTTAAATTCTATTAATGATATCTTTTTGGGGTTTTTTAGGGAATGAGAGGAAGTGGTTGATCTAAAGAATCATCATGGATCCTTTTCACCAATTATAATTGAGTCAGGTGGCTTTTCTCCCATTATACAATTCTAGAACCCATTGGATAGAATCATGATAAAATTTTCTTTTGGTTTTTATTGAAATATCTTGAGTGGTTTCTGCAAAAAAAACCTTGTTTTATGTGATTTCAAAACTGTTAGTTTTGAAAGATTCACATGACATATTTTAATTAAATGTTTTAAAGGATTTGGTTTTCAACAAAAAACATTTTGGAAAACTATTGGATATGGATGATGGTCTTAGCATAAACGGTGGAGTATATTCATATTGAGTCATATGAGGTCTTTTTGAAACAAACATGGTTATCCATTTTGATTGGAAAGTCACAAGGGGATATCACCAAGTGAAGAATTTGTGAGAGATTGATTTCCACTCACGAGTGTTGGGATTGTCATTTTTTATTTATGTGTGTGTGAGTATAGAATAAGGAATGGGTATGTCAAGTGGAAATTGAAAGATAAAGTGGAAGTATTTATTTGGTCAAATTTATTTCTTAAACTATTTAATTTTTATAAACTATTTTTATATTTTCACAAGATATTTTATAAAAAATGCAATAACCTATTTTTTTCTAGTGGCATGTGATGGTGATTATTTGGGGGAATCCTACTAAGTAATATAATCACCCCATTATATGGTACTCTGGTGAATTTGGTTACTAAAGAAGGAGCTGGAACAGAAGGTTCTAGGCATGCAGCCAAGGCCCAAAAAATGGGATTTTAAAATATTTCCTCAATTATTGGCATGAACTTGTCGACATCTGTGAATCAATTCCTGATTACTTTCTCAGGATCACATGTGAAAGAGACTATGCACAATAATAAAACCATGAAATACCTTGTTTAGATATGAATCCACACTTGACGTATACTCATCATTGGAACTCATTTCTCAAACAATATGAATCCTAATTCCTATAGATCTTCCAGACATACTTCAAAAAACTGCAGGAGCACTGATCATTAACTTTTGGGTATAACGAACCATAATTTACATACATCATTATTACTTCAGAATTGAATCACACTTATTACAATACATAACAAAACCAAGAAAGGACCGTATAGGTATAGAGTCTTAAGAAACTAGGAAACATAAATAACTGGTTCATAAAGCATCTACTCTGCCTCCCACTTATTTCATCATATCTAGAGTCCATTTTTGGCATATCCTAATTAATAACCTTCTTCATAACCTAGGGAAATAAAACATACAAAAGGGTGAGCTCAAATGCTCAGTAAGGGTAAAAAAAAGAAATATCAATCACATTATATACATAAGAACATAACTTTTCGAAATCTTAACCTGAAAAATAAATCATAATTTCATAACATGGAATAAATCATAGTAGTGAAATGTAATCCCAATAATCATAACTTAAAACAGGAAACTTTGTGGCATACACACATAATCATAGAGAATCATTTCTTATTAGACAAGACTCATTGCCAAGACTATCTTAGTGGACAAAGTCCATTTTTGAACCGAGTTCACTCTTCGTTTCAGTCCTGTTTCACCGAACTGGTTTAACCTGCCGTTCCAGCCATGTATATCTCATGAGATATAAAATCTTTACCCAATGAATTGGAGGGAGATATAGGTCCCACCCATCTCATAATGATATCATTCTTATGTGTACCACAAAATCATAAACCATACATCATAGCATAACCCATGTAATAAAAATGGGAATCTTAAACATCGTGACATCATAAAACAATTCATATAAGATAAAATAATTCATAAAAATATTTCCATCACAACATAATCAAATCCATGTAATTATAGGGATAGAAACAGAAACCTTTATTATCTTAGATGGAAAATAATTTTGATAAAACACTTGAACTCCATTCATGAGGAAAATATCCTTTCTACTTAAAAAAAACACTTTTCCTTTCTTAACATGTCATACAATTCTAACATAAAAGAAGTTGATTAAAAATAATCTTGAAAACTTGTAAAGGAAGCTTCTTGGAAATAATATTTTAAAAATCCATTCATTCCTTATAAGTTAAAAAAACATTCTTCTCGTCCTTTTGTCGGAAAAGTCAAAAAGTACCTCATACGAAAAACGACAAAAGATTCCTTTCATATCTTTTACTAAAAACTCACCAAAGGGTAACATTAGATTTAAACAATTGTAGGTGGATAGAAATAATATTACATATTGAGGAAACATGGATGTGGATGACAAAATAAACCCCAGTAAATACCAAAGTATAAACAATCTCGGATTAAAATGAGATTGTGATATTTCCCTTTCCTTAGGTCCGATTTGCTTCGTAAGTGTCCGAACCTCATGTATAATTATTTAAATAATTTTATTTAATTATTACAGAATCATACTTATTTTTATGATATCATATATGGTCATATTCTTAGCTTCTTGTTAGTAATATTTCATTACTACTTGTTATTCGGGTGTTTATTACTTTTTGTTCTTATGCATATTTTGTCGAATAAATTCATATTATTCTTTTTAGGTTATAGATGCCTCATTTACATAATGGTATTAGTGTAATATATATCATATTTATTCACTCAATTCATTTATGTAATCATTATGCAATGAAGATCATGTAGAACGAATCACATCACATCGTGGAGACGGTATTCCGTACGTACGCACGAGCGATGATATTGTTCCCATGATCGTGTAATTGTATTGGAGTGTATGAATACTATTTCATAATTAATACCAATTTAAAATAATCATATATAGTTTTTTATTTTCACCATTATACCCATCCATGTAAGGTGGTGGTGGAAAATAGATTACACCACAGCGTGAAGACGATATTCCGTAAGTACGCACGCGCGGTGATTTCATTTTCCATAGGATGGATAGTTGGTGAAATAGGGTTGTTTCATACATATAATAACATATGAGTATATGAGTGATACTGATGTTATTACTTCATAATGAAACAACTATAGAAGAAGAAGTGGAAGAAGAAATAAATTTGGAAGAATCGGTAACAGACATTACCTCTTCTTTAAAGAGCTTCTTTGAGACCTCCTTTTAAGGCACTAAAATTGGTCTTTGAAGAAGACCAGGACCTCTAGGATGTTTCTAGGGAAGTGGAGAGGAGAACTTGGTAGGGTTTGGACGAGATTGAAGGCTCAATGTGGTGTGAGGAAGAGGAGGAGGAGGTGCCCTTTTATAAGGGAGGAGAGGGGCTCCTTTGGAAAAACTAAAAATATTATTTTATTATAAAGTCAAGTTCGGTTTTAAATAGCTCCAAATTGATTTATTTCAAAGCTAAGGTCGGTATGGGTCGAAATCCTCTCATCCAATATAATTTAGACAAGTTTAGGTTCCTATTTTAACCTTATCATTTAGATAAAATATTAAGTTAAATAATTTTACTTTTACCGTGTCTTCTTGTGTTCTTATACAATAAGGTTAATAAACTTACTATAACAAGCCAAACGAACCCCAAGTTGTTTATTATTAATATATATAACCTTATATAAGTCATTTGTCCGAACCTTATATTTTTAGGAATAAAAGAACAATTAATAATATAATATTTGTTTTAAAAACTATTTTATGACAATTTTGACACTATTTAGTAATTGATTTTTGTGAAAATAATAACAGAATGATTAGTTCAAAAAAAGTTAATTAAATCAATAATAACATGTCATATTAACCTAAAAAATTAGTGTAATTCATAAAAAGTTTCAAATTACATTTATTTGGGTATTTATAACATCAATTATGTGAATATTTCATTAATAAGATAATTACTGCATCATCTTTGTGTCATTAATAAATTAAATTATTTAATGTCTAAAAATTACAAATAAAATACCAATATGTAGGAAATATTTTTTGATTTCTAATGAATATTGATAGTATAATTTATCTTATTTATAAACCTATATTAAAAATGATTTAGTTATTCAACTTTGATTTTAACTATTTTAACCCTTCTTTAAATAAATTAATAATAAATGTCCTAATCTAATCCAAGTGGGCCTAAATGGTCATATTTTATTCCTAAGGTTGTTTTTGGTCGAATTACACTTGTCCAATAGAATTAGGACATGTGTTAGGGTAATAATATTGTCATTTTTACCCTTAATTACCCTATTTACTTTTAACCATGGTAAATAAAAGTAAAAAGTTACTATTCACCAAAAATTATTTTCATCTCATTGAACCAAATTTTACTTACTAACATCAACCGTGTTTCTCGGATTTTTGAAATTCCACTCACAGAAGCGGTAAAATTAAGTTTTATGAAAAATTCAGTTTTTTAACTACCACATAGTGGTTTCACTATTCATCAAAAATTGAAAGTTTTCAGATAAATACCAAAATTTCACCCTAGGCTAATTTCAATATTCCGAATCCAAAAATGAAGTCAATTTTGAAAAATAAAATTTACAAAATTTCAAAAAGTGGTTATTACTATTCATAACGGCTAGTTTTAATAATATTATAATAGCTTATCGTTGTTTAGTAAAACTCGGTATTGCGTACGACGCAAGCTATCGAGGAAGGTCGTGATTACATGTAAAGTAAGCTGAGCAAGTGTTGTGTGTAGTAAAAGATTCCTTTGATGATTTATATAACATAAATGTCTCGGGTGTTACATTCTACCCCCCTTAAAATGAATTTCGCCCTCGAAATTCGTCACTTTGTAACAAACAAATGAGGATACCTCTCCCTCATCATATCCTCAAGCTCCCATGTAGCTTCTTCTAATTAGTGGTTCCTCCATAAAACTTTTACCAATCGAGTGGTCTTGTTTCGTATGACTTTTTCGCTACGATCCAGAATCTCTATCGGCTGTTCTTCATAAGAAAGATCTTTCTCCAGCGGTACAACTTCTAAGCTGAGTACATGTGAAGGATCAGGTATGTACTTTCTCAGGAGAGATACATGGAACACATCTTGAACTTGAGAGAGATTCGGTGGAAGCGCCAATTGGTAAGCTACCTTCCCAACACGATCCAGTATTTAGAAAGGACCGATATATCTAGGGCTCAACTTCCCCTTCTTTCCAAATCTCATGACCCTCTTCCAGGTAGATATTCGTAAGAACACTTTATCACCCACTTCAAAATCTAGGTCTTTTCTTCGGTTGTCGGCATAACCTTTTTGTCGACTCTGAGCTGTTCTTATGTGTTGTTGAATAGATCTGACCTTTTCTGTCATTTCATCAACGAGATCAGGTCCTAATAGCTTTCTTTCCCCAACTTCATCCCAGAAAGTTGGAGTCCTGCATTTCTTTCCATAGAGAGATTCATAAGGAGCCATCTGAATACTGGAGTGAAATCTATTATTATAAGAAAATTCCACCAAGGGTAGGTGTTGATACCAACCACCTTTGAAATCCATAAAGAAAACTCTCAACATATCTTCTAGAGTTTGAATTGTTCTCTCAGACTGACTGTCTGTCTGAAGATGATAAGCAGTGCTGAAACTCAACTCTGTATCCAGAGTATGCTGAAGACTTCGCCAGAACTTTGAGGTAAACCTCAGATCCCGATCAGATATAATAGAAAGTGGTACTCCATGAAATCTTACCACTTCCTCCACATATTTCCTGGAAAGCTGATCCAGAGAGAAATCCTCTCTAATAGCGATGAAATGTGCAGACTTTGTAAGATAATCAACTATGACCCAGATAGCATTATTATCTTTGGATGTTTTAGGAAGTCCGGTGACAAAGTCCATAGTGATGTTTTCCCATTTCCATTCAGGTATGGGAAATGGTTGTAACATCCCCTTAGACTTCTGTCCCTCAGCTTTAACTTTCTGAAAAACCAAGCATCGAGAGACATATTCAGCAACATCTCTTTTCATGCCATCCCACCAGAAGTACTCTTTCAGGTCCTTATACATCTTCGTGCTTCCAGGATGAATAGAGAATGAAGAACTATGAGCCTCATCCAGCAGCTCCTTCTTTAATTCAGGGATGGGAGGAACAGAAACCCGATTCCTGAACTTTATTATCCCATCACAATCAAGTTTGAATTCAAGAACATTTCTCACCTTCTTTTGTAACTTGACATCTTCATTCTGTGCCTCTTTAATCTTCACATATATAGATGGTTGAACATTAATTTGAGAAAGATATGATTTTTCCCCTTTCATTATAATTCCAAGATCCATCCTTTGTAAATCCATAAATATTGGATCTTTTGTGATCCTCAACATGGATAAACTAGCATGGTCTTGTCGACTTAATGCATCTGCCACCTTGTTGCTTTCCCAGGATGGTAATGAATTGAGCAGTCATAATCCTTAATCATCTCCAACCATCTTCTTTGACGCATATTCAGCTCCTTTTGTGTGAAAATATACTTTAAACTTTTATGATCAGTATAAATGTCACACCTTTCTCCATAAAGATAATGCCTCCAAATCTTTAATGCAAAGATTACCTTAGCTAACTCCAAATCATGAGTTGGGTAATTTTGCTCATGGATCTTCCACTGTCTTGAGGCATAATCTATCACCATATAATTTTTCATAAGAACACACCCAAATCCCTTCTTGGATGCATCACTGTAGATCAAAAACCTTTCTCCACTACAAGGCAGTGTGAGCACAGGTGCACTGGATAACCTTCTTTTTCAACTCCTTGAAATTCTCTTCACATTCCTCCATCCAAACAAACTTAACTCCTTTCCGAGTCAACTTGGTGAGTGGATTAGATAATCATGAAAAATATTTCACAAAACATCAATAATATCCATCCAAACCAAAAAAACTTTGGATCTCAGTTACTGTTGTTGGTCTCGACCATCTTTCGATAACCTCTGTTTTTGCTGAATCCACAGATATCCCCTCTTTTGATATTATGTGACCCAAAAATGAAACTTTTTGAAGCCAAAATTTACACTTGGTAAATTTGGCATAAAGATTCTCTTTTCTCAGGGTCTTGAATATAATTATCAAGTGATCTTCATGTTATTCCTTTCTCTTTGAATAAACAAGAATAGCACGTATAAAGACTACCAAAAACTGATCAAGGTAGTCTCTAAAGACTCTATTCATCAGATCCATGAAGATAGCATGGGCATTAGTAAGACCAAATGGCATCACTATGAATTCATAGTGTCCATACCTTGTACGGAAAGCCATATTTGGTATATCCTCCCTTTTGACCCTTAATTGATGATATCCTGAATGAAGATCAATCTTGGAAAAGTATTGAGCTCTGCGTAGTTGATCAAATAGATCATCAATGCGTGGGAGAGGATATTTGTTCTTGATAGTGATCTTGTTAAGTTCTCGATAATCAATGTAGTGTCTCATTGATCCATCTTTCTTCTTAACAAAAAGAACAGGTGATCCCCAAGGTGACGCACTAGGTCATATGAATCCCTTATCAAGATTCTCTTGGAGTTGCTTCTTCAATTCCTGCAACTCAATTGGGGCCATTCTATAAGGTGTCTTTGAAATAGGCAAAGCACCCGGTATGAGTTCTATTGAAAACTCAACTTCATGATTTCGTGGAAGACCCGGTAATTCCCCTGGAAAGTCATCGTAAAACTCTCGTACAGTGGACATATTCTTAATCGTGAGTTTCTCTCCAACCATTTGAGATAAATAACCCTCATTTATTAGAATCAAGACCCATAAGATGAAAGAAATTTCCACTGGAAGGTTATGTTCATCCTTGCATCGATAGATGATCATAGATTGATATGGAATATGAAATGTGACTTCCCTTCTTTGGAAATTGATATGAGCTCCATGTAGAGAAATCCAATCCATGCCAAGAATCACATCAAATTCCACTATAGGAAGGATCACAAGATTTGCAGGAAGCACTTTCCCATAAACTTCAATCGGAGAAGAATTATAAACTTTTGATGCGACTGTTGTGCCATTAGGGGTTGTCACAGCTAACTCAACATCTAATTGTTGAGGAAATATGGTGATATCCTTAGAAAATTCTTCAGAAATAAAAGAGTGGGTGGATCCAGAATCAAATAAAACATTTTCTACTTTAGATTGGATGGTAAGTGTACCTTTCACCACATCGTTATCGTACTCCACATCGCTGATAGAAATTGCATGTGACTTTCCTTTGTCTTTAGCCTTAAGAGTTTGTTGACGTCGACCATCATCATCAACCCTTGGATTTGGGCATTGATTGGCATAATGCCCCATCTCCTTTCACTTGAAACATTGAAGTGTAGTCAGTTAATTCTATGTATCCCTTCCTTTTTTTTCATCATTAGACATCTTCTTCCCATCATTGCAGCATTCAAATGCCCTATGACCTTCCTTTCCACATTTGAAACATTTACTTGTCCCTTTAAGACAACTCCCTCCATGTTTCTTTCCACACTTTGAGCATAATGGAAAGCTTATCTTCTTTTCAGTGTGCTCTTTATATTTTCCTTTGAATTACATTTTCCTCTTCTTATCAAACCCATATGACTGATGGGTTACTCCAATCTACATTTCTACTTTGAGAGCACATAAAACGATTTCCTCGTAGCTATTGAAGTCCCTTATGGCTAACGCACTTCAAAGACTTGGTTTTAAGCCATTAAAGAATCGATCGATCTTACTCTCAGGTTGGATAATAATACCAGAAGTGTACCTTGCAAGTCTTGTAAAATTTGCATCATAGGTACCAACAGATTCATCATCCTTTTCCTTCAGTTCAAGAAACTTTTTCTCCATCTTTGTTCAAAGAATACGAGGGAAGTACTTATTGAAAAATAAGTTCTTGAACTTGTCCCATTCCATGGACTCAATTTCATCTCTTTGCCTCGTATTCTTGATAAGATTCCACCATTGATCATCATCACCTTCCAAACGATACACTGCTAAGATGACTTTATCATGTTCAGAACATTGAAGAACTGAAAATATCTTTTCAGTAGTACTAATCCATTATTCAGCAACTAATGGATCAGTAGACCCACTGAATGAAGGTGGACACTGCCTCATGAAGGATTCAATAGAATATTCTTCTTCCTTTGCTCGTTTGGAAGTCCTACATGATTCATAGATTGAGAAAGTTGTGTGAGCATGGCTACAAGATTTTATATTCCAGCTCCCATAACGTTTGGTTGCTCAGGGGGACAGTCATTTCATTGCCCGTCACATTCCGCATTAACACGGTTCCTTTGGGTTCCAGCCATTGACTAAAACCAAGAAGAATAGTGTGAGCAACACTAATTAGAATAGGAAAACCACATAATCGAGAATAAAATTTCACACTTAAGGACTTATCCTAGGTTATTCATGGCCATTTCTAAAACACTAAGATTGTGTTCTATGCTTAGACTTATCCTTAGGGTTCTTACTAAGGCTTTCACATCCTAGTTTCCAAAGGATGACTATACCTTTCCATTGATACCAACTATAAATACCCATACATTACATACATCGTTATTACTTCAGAATTGAAGAACACTTATTACAACATATAACAAAACCAGGAAAGGACCGTATCGGTATAGAGTCTTTAGAAACTGGGAAACATAAACAAGTGGTTCATAAAGCATCTACCTTGCCTCCCACTTATTTCATCATATCTAGAGTCCCTTTTTGGCATATCCGACTTAATAACCTTCTTCCGGACCTGAGGAAATAAAACATACAAAAGGGTGAGCTCAAATTCTTAGTAAGGATAAAAAAAAGAAATATCAATCACATCATATACATAAGAACATAACTTTTGGAAATCTAAACCTGCAAAAGAAATCATAATTTCATAACATGGGATAAATCATATTAGTGAAATGTAATCCAAATAATCATAACTTAAAACATGAAACTTTGTGGCACACACACATAATCATAGATAATAATTTCTTATTAGTCAAGACTCATTTCCAAGACTGTCTTAGTGGACAAATTCCATTTCTGAACCGAGTTCACTCCTCGTTTCAGTCATGTTTCACTGAACCGGTTTAACCTGCCGTTCCATCCATGTCTATCTCATGAGATATAAAATATTTACCCAATGCATTGTAGGGAGATATAGGTCCCACCCATCTAATAAAGATACCATTCTTATGTTTACCACAAAATCATAAACCATGAATCATAGCATAACCCATGTAATAAAAATGGGAATCTTAAACATCGTGACATCATAAAACAATTCATATAAGATAAAAGAATTCATAAAAATATTTCCATCACAACATAATCAAATACATGTAATAATAGGGATATAAACAGAGCCCTTTATTATCTTATATGGAAAATAATTTTCATAAAACACTTGAACTCCATTCTTGAGGAAAATATCCTTTCTACTTCAAAAAAAACACTTTTCCTTTCTTAACATGTCATACAATTCTAAACTAAATAAAGTTGATTAAAAATAAACTTGAAAACTTGTAAAGGAATCTTCTTGTAAATAATATTTTAAAAATCCATTCATTCCGTATAAGTTAAAAAAACATTCTTCTCGTCCTTTTGTCGGAAAAGTCAAAAAGTACCTCGTACGAAAAACGACAAAAGATTCCTTTCATTTATTTTACTAAAAACTCACCGAAGGGTAAAATTGGATTTAAAAAATTTTAGGTGGATGGAAATAATATTAAATATTGATGAAACATGGATTTTGATGATAAAATACACCCCAGTAAATACCAAAGTATAAACAATCCCGGATAAAAATGAGATTGTGATATTTCCCTTACCTTAGGTCCGATTTGCTTCGTAAGTGTCTGAACCTCCTGTATAATGATTTAAATAATGTTATTTACTTATTAAAAAACCATACTTATTTTTATGATATCATATATGGTCATATTCTTAGATTCTTATTAGTAATATTTCATTACTACTTGTTATTCAGGTGTTTATTACTTTTTGTTCTTATGTGTGTTTTGTTGAATAAATATTTATTCTTCTTTTTGGGTTATAGATACCTCATTTCCAAAATGGTATTAGTGTAATATATATCATATTTATTCACTCAATTCATTTATATAATCATTATTCAATGAAGATCATGTAGAACGAATCACATCACATCATGGAGACGGTATTCCGTACGTACGCACGAGCGATGATATCGTTCCCATGATCGTGTAATTGTATTGGAGTGTATGAATACTATTTAAGAATTAATACCACTTTAAAATAATTATATATAGTTATTTATTTGCACCATTATACCCATCCATGTAAGGTGGTGGTGGAAAATAGATTACACCACGGCGTGGAGACGATATTCCGTACGTACGCACGCGCGATGATTTCATTTTCCATAGGATAGATAGATGGTGAAATAGGGTTATTTCATACTTATAATAAAATATCAGTATATGAGTGATACTGATGTTATTACTTCATAATGAAACAACTAAATAAGAAGAAGTGGGAGAAGAAATAAAGTTGGAAGAATCGATAACGGACATTACCTCTTCTTTAAAGCGCTTCTTTGAGACCTCCTTTTAGGGTACTAAAATTGGTCTTTGAATAAGACCAGGACCTCTAGTATGTTTATAGGGAAGTGGAGAGGAGAAATTTACAGGTGTTGGCCGAGCTTGAAGGCTCAAAGTGGTGTGAGGAATAGGGGGAGGAGGTTCCCTTTTATAAGGGAGGAGAGGGGCTCCTTTGGAAACATTAAAAATATTATTTTATTATAAAGTCAAGTTCAGTTTTCAATAGCTACAAATTTATCTATTTAGAAGCTAAGGTGGGGATGAGTCGAAATACTCTCATCCAATAGAATTTAGAAAAGTTTAGGTTCCTATTGTAACCTTATCATTTAGATTTAACATTAAGTCAAATAATTGTACTTTTACCGTGTCATCCTGTGTTCTTATACTATAAGTTTAATAAACATACTATAACAAGCCAAACGAACCCCAAGTTGTTTATTATTAATATATATAACCTTATCTAAGTCATTTTTACGAACCTTATATTTTTAGGAATAAAATAACAATTAATAATATAATATTTGTTTTAAAAACTATTTTATGTCAATTTTGACACTATTTAGTAATTGATTTTTGTGAAAATCATAACAGAATGATTAGTTCGAAAAAAGTTAATTAAATCAATAATAACATGTCATATTAACCTAGAAAATTAGTGGAATTCGTAAAAAAGTCTCAAATTACATTTATTTGGGTATTTACAACATCAATTATGTCAATATTTCATTAATAAGATAATTATTGCATCATCTTTGTGTCATAAATAAATTAACTTATTTAATGTATAAAATTTACAAATAAAATACCATTATGTAGGAAATATTTTTATATTTTTAATGAATATTTATAGTCGAATTTATCTTATTTATAAACCCATATTAAAAATGATTTAGTTATTAAACATTGATTTTAACTATTTTAACCCTTCTTTAAATAAATTAATAATAAATGTCCTAATCTAATCCAAGTGGGCCTAAATGGTCATATTTTATTCCTAAGTTTGTTTTTTTGTCGAATTACACTTGTCCAATAGAATTAGGACATGTGTTAGGGTAATAATAATATCATTTTTACCCTTAATTACCCTATTTACTTTTAACCGTGGTAAATAAAAGTAAAAAGTTACTATTCACCAAAAATTATTTTCATCTCATTGAACCACATTTTACTTAATGAAATCAACCATGTCTCTCAGATTTTTGAAATTCCACTCACAAAAGCGGTAAAATTAAGTTTTATGAAAAATTAAGTTTTTTAACTACCACTTAGTGGTTTCACTATTCATCAAAAATTGAAAGTTTTCAGAAAAAGACCAAAATTTCACCCTAGGCTAATTTCGATATTCTGAATCCAAAAATGAAGTCAATTTTGAAAAATAAAATTTAAAAAATTTCAAAAAGTGGTTATTACTATTCATAACGACTAGTTTTAATAATATTTTAATAGCATATCGTTGTTTAGTGAAACTTAGTATTGCGTATGACGTAAGATATCGAGGAAGGTCGCGATTGCATGTAAAGCTAGCCGAGCAAGTTTTGTGTGTAGTAAAAGATTCCTTTGATGATTTATATAACATAAAAGTCTTGGGTGTTACATTGGGTGCTAGCGCAGTGATTAGACGACACCTTCAATAGTCCGATGATCTCCAGATCACTTTTCTTGTGTTGCATGAGAGAGAGAGATCTGAGATCTTGGATCTAGAGACTATCTCTCTAGAATGTGGGAGAGATAATAAGAGAGAGAAATCGCATGAATAGTCCCCTTAAAATCCATCTTCTCCTTTATTTATAGAGTACTTTTTATTTACTTGGATTTCCCCCTAGCCCCTGAATAATTAAGATACTATATACAACTTGTTATGACTACTGAACTGAGTTATAAATATTATTATCACTTTGTTGTAATACTTTAAAATATTACATGATAATAAAAGAGTAATTAACTCGATTATTCATTCGTACAAAAAATAATTTATTCTTCAATGTATTAAACTAATATTCATTCAATTAGTATTTTCATGCATTAACTTAAAAACATGTAAATATATTTAATAAATAAATTAATTACCCATTATTAATAACATTAATAATATTAATTTATTTATTTTCTTGGTGATCATATCTCCTTGGAAAAATCTTGGACCCTAGTGGTGGGTCCCACCGTGTTCAAAACTCTTATTCAACTAAATAGGGATGATTTTTGAAAATGATATTGTATGTGACCCTCTAGGATCATATCTCAATACTAGTGAATACTATATAGAGACCAAGTGTGGGATCTAGCAACCCATCATTAAACCTAAAGAGATAAGGATTGTCACAACATCGACAACCAAACTATGAACACACACTGTGTTATATAATCTCTTTGTCTTTAAAAAACTCATAAAGCAGGATGTACACCCATGTCATCACCCTTTTCTTGCTTTATTATTTATTGATCTAACATGATATATTTACCATGGAATACCATGTCCATGGATTTATTATGGTACTACCATCATGACCAACATGTCCTGAGATATATAACTTCATTAACCTAGAAGTAACAAATTCATTCTTGACCATTCAACTAATGTCATGCCACCAATGATGCAACCAACACAAACTACCTCACCACGATTTTAATATCATGGTCATCTTCTTGTATCAACGTACACAATCAAGTGATGTATATTGGAAATGATCTCAATTCATGAGACCATTACACATGATTGTATAGAGTAACATCCAATGACCACCAAAACATGTGGTGATCCTATTGGTGGGGTTGTCCTCATGATATCACTACTGGAGATCATCAAGTGAAAACTTCATGAGAATATGTCTCAATGCTTATGAGCCCCCATCATCTGATAGTCAAACATCTACTATGTCCAGTCAGTAGGATGTATCTAGGACATATGACCTTTGTTTAAGATTAATGGATTTTCATATGGAGGTTCTAATTACAGCAAAGGAACTGCTATAACCTTTTGATACAAAAAATAATATATGGACATTACCATTAAATAGTGGATGCAGAAAATTATACATTATAATGTTAAGAATACATCATATACATCTAATCGTATACATAATATGGTAATCAAAAGTACTGCATAGTTGGGTCTAGGGAACCCACTATTTCAACACTCCCACTTGAACTAGATCCAACTTGATAACCTACCCTGTTAGCTCTCACATGATTAAAATCAGGATTCTACTGAGTCACGACTTTAGATGCTAGGCCTTCCATGATACTTCAATATGGAAATTATGTTATAGCGACCTCATCTCCTGGAGTAAAACCTCTCAAGAGATGGTATATCCTAGTATAAATCTTTTTTCCACTCTCATTACATGACATAATTGATAGTAAGAATATCACAATTTAGATTACGATAATATCCTACTTACTAGGAGAGATTCTAGGAACTAGAATAAATCACTGCATATAAGTGCTTCTTAGCTGCCTTAGAAGCTGTAACGTACTTGGTATTTGTAGGTATGGATTCGACTAGCTTATATGATCTTGTCTCACTCATCACATTATCCTAACTATGATAATAGATCACATTGATCTATGGTAGACTAGTTTGTGTCCTCTATAAACTAGTATCCTTTCTTCTCCACTTACCAGGTATATATCCTTTGTACCTGCAGAAGTACAATCAGACAGTTTTGACTACTTTACATGAAGTGTTCCTAGATATAATTGATATCTGCATACTATAAATCATATATTTTAAATATCAATTCATGTACAAATCATGGAATGCATGATAAATCCATCACATGAGCGTATAGATTTAAAGTCACCATGTTAATATTCTCCCATGTGTCAGACATGTTAACCTAGAGAGATGATTCCATGTGACATTGGTAACAATTCTCTCTAGAATTGTTACAACTTTTATTTTGCAATACCATGTCACTATATGTACAATTGACTAGATCCAAGAAACATTTAGATCCACCTCAGTAGATCCCATTCACTATAACTTAAGTTTCTACATTATGTCAATCATAGGAGAATACATTTCATCCTAGTATTAACTAAATGTAAGACCAATAGTTGTTTTCTACATGTTTCTGAACATATTTTACTTAGAAAACATAGGAACTCCCACTAACCATAGGTAGACACATGGAAAAAATTTATTCCAAATGTATAATCTATGATCCTATTGATTACTTCAATAAAAACTAGATCTCAGTAAATTAAAACTTTTATTATAATTCTATGACATGACTATCTTCTCCTGGTTACATCGTATAGACACCATCCATGATTGATGGTCAGGACATCCATTTCCTAACAGTATGATCATAGAAATTGTCTATGAGAAGTAAACTTCTAACAAATTTAGGCATACCGACTTGGTATAACCAATCAATCCTTATTGGTACTACTCTTGTACCATCCATGTATCTTTTCACTTGAATACTCAATGAAATATTCAAAATAATAAGCCCCTTTACATTGAGATACCTGAAATCCATTATTGAATTTTAATTGATATTTTCAATATCAGCTAATTTTCATACACTTCGTACATGTAGGAAATATTATTCACAATGAATTTTAGATCACAGACCGCGGTTAATAATGAAACCATCACCATTGTTTTATCCTTCCTATATAGTATGTTTTTCTGAAACATACTCTGTTTCACATGCACTTATGGAACTAATTCCCATGCCAACTATTTGTGCATCTCAGGTATTGACTAAACCCAAGTCAATATGGATCCCACTATCTCAAGTAGAGATTTTCACCCTTACATAGAATTCTATTCTATCAGTTGACTACATATTTTCAATCTTAGGGATTTATGTAATATCCTAAGAAACCATTTGGACAATAATAATAGATGCACAATGTGTTTGTACTTCATGCAAGTTTGTTTATGTCCTAAAAAACTCTATGCATTCAAACACATGTCGTTAAGACATAATGTATGCCAATGATAATAAAATTGTTATGATATCCATTTGTCATATGTAGTTAGCATATGGTTATGGGACATCATCCTTATATGAAAAGAACATCGTGAAATATAATGGATGTTTTTGGAAGTTGCAACATTTACACTCCTAACATCATAACATTGAAGTATGAAAAATGCATTTAGTAATTGCTCCACACTGCATTTTTTTGATCAATGTTAAATTTTAAGACATCATCATTGATCCTCCTCATTAACATTAATGTCGTGATGTATATAAGGTAATTTTCATTTAGGAATTAATCCGTGCTACATTATCATGATCGATGATTTCATAGTCAACATATTCTTCAACATTCCGGCTCAAAGAAACTCATATCTTCTAACCATGCACATACTACACATTATCATTCCTTAATTACTGAAGGAATCTTATGAAGTATATTTATACATCCATCTTTCAGTTAAAATTGTTCACACTTTCTTGTTGAACTAATTCTGTAAGCTTTTTGGAATACCTTTATTTGTAAAGGTTTCTTTATCCAAACCAAAGATGTCGATAATACCAAAGGTGTTCATATTTACTGAGCCTAAATACCAAATTGGTTATATTCATGACATCCAAATTAGCATCACTTGAAAAATAATTATATGACCGCAACTGGGTAAATTAATTCTTACATCTTAATTTCATTAATGTTGAGTCAATAAGGTTTTCCTTATGACTTTCCCTTTCCTTATTGTTTTGAAAATCACAAACACCTTATCATAAAGAAAATTTGATTTTACCCTATATTTTACTTTTGTAAGGAAAATTTCCTTACCCAAGGAAATCTACCCTTTCCTAGATTTCATTTCTCAAATCATAATTTTTCTTAAGTATTAAAATCAGATTCATATAAAAAAACTTGGAATCTTATAATACTATGACAGGAAGAATTCTGTTGTAGGATCCCAATTCCAGTTACGGAATTTTATGAAGTTCTACTCCGAAATCCCAGTTATGAACTTTTATGAAGTTCAACTCTGAATTCTGATTACGAACTTGTATAAAGTTATAAATATGAATTCTGATGATGAATTCTGATTACGAATTCTCATTACGAATTCTGATGATGAATTCTGATTATGAATTCTCATTATGAATTCTGATGATGAATTCTGATTACGAATTTTCATTACGAATTCTGATGATGAATTATAATTATGAATTCTCATTAGCAATTCTGATGATGAATTCTGATGATGAATTCTCATTATGAATTATGATGATGAATTCTGATTATGAATTTTTATTATGAATTCTATTGATGAATTCTGATTACGAATTCTCATTATGAATTCTGACGATGAATTATGATTAAGAATTCTCATTACGAATTCTGATGATGAATTCTGATTATGAATTCTCATTACGAATTCCTACAAAACAGAATCTGAAAATATTTGTACTACAGACTCTAAATTCATTTTTTTCCTACACTCCGAACATTAACTTTTTCAACTCTGAACTTTCATTTTCTCCCTTCCGAATATCAGTTTTTGGTTATGCTCACACTTGTTCTATTACAAAAACTTGTCGTGCTTTTAGTTATCAATTAACCATTGTTTGAGTAACACGTGTACAGGTCCCTCCGAAATTCAAGGAAGAATATGACTATTGGAGGAGGGAGCCAATCATTGAAGCTGTTAATATAAAAAGGATCTCATTTTAAAGATCAAAAAACACTTGACAACTTGAACACTGATCTTTGAAATATGTGTTTACAAGTTGTTGAAGTGATTTCTTGAAAGAGAGGCTCTTATCAACTCTCAAGCTTCGTGCAGAAAGTTTGAACAGATTGTTCAGACTTTTCCTTGTACATATTTTCTTCGTGTGACTCTGATTGTTGTTGTGTACATTCGAGGGCTTCCGGGGATAGGATGACAGAGGTTCCAACACCATGAAGTTGAGGGATTCCTTTCTGAGGAAGATAGAGGTTCCAACTACCTGATAGTTAAAGACTTGCTAGGATAGCAAGACAGATTCCGATCTTCGTATCGAGGGCTTACCCTGGTGTGGGTAAAAAATAATTTCTTGAAAGTATAAATCAAGGGACCTTTATCCAAGTTTTTTGGATACCCTTCTCTTTGGGATAAATAAGTTTATACTTGTTACCAGTAGTCTTACTATTCCGTTTTCTGCTGAATTTGTATTGTTAAGGAAAGTATAACTATCTTGTACTTCCATACTCTTGTACTCTGATATAGTTAGATTCTATACACTTTAAGGTAAAATATTCATCTTTGTAATCTATAGTTAAGTTCCATTTCTGGAATCACTTTTTCGGAATTTAGCAAGTGATTAGAACTGATAGAGGTCTTGTAAATTATCTTGTTTAACCTTGTTAAACATAACCATCTTTAAAAGTTCCAAAGGAATTTTTAATAGGTACAATTTACCCCCCTCTTGTATATGAGAATCTCATTCTTATTTCGATCCTACATTTGGTATTATGGAGTATATCATACTCTGACATTCCATCCTAACAATTGGTATCAGACCATTTGGTTCAATCTGAATTAATCTCACGATTAGATTCAGAAGAGAATTCTTGAAATTAAATCTTTGGATTCACACTTCTGGATTCATATTTTTTTTTTTGGAATCTGTTTTTCAGACTCATATATTTCGGATTCACTCTTTTTTGTAGAGATACTTTTACTCAATATTTTCTTTCTTAGAATATTTTCCTTGTTTACAAACTTTTTCTACTAACAAGTGTTTTTGAAAAGTCTTTTCTTAAAAATGGCAGGAATCAATGTTGGTTCCATATAAAATCTCCATCCAACCAGACAACCTATCTTTGATAGTAATGATTACGGATATTAAAGAGATCACATGAAGAACTTCATTATCAACACTGGGGTTGTATGCTCTGTTATGCATACTGGTGGATACAAAATTCCTGATAAAGAAGTAAGTTCCTTTACAAATCAAGAAAAGCATGAACATAAACTTAATTATAAGGTACACAATAATTTAATTTGTTCAATGACTAGAAATATATATAGCCAAATTTCATCCTGTGAAGCAGTAAATTCTATATGGAAGAAACTAGAAGTTACTCACTTTGGGACTTCCAAAATAATTGAGACCAGAAGAGCCATTCTTAGAGCTGAATATCATGGTTTTAGTTTTCCTTATGGTGAACCCATATGCAAAGTGCATTAGAGATTTACGTCAATTGTGAATAGTTTACAATCAATGGGTGAAAAATGATTGGATATTTAAGTCCTTGTTGACAAGATCATCTAAATCATGCCTAATGAGGGGGAATCTAAAAGGACTGCAATTGATGAAAATAGAAAGGTTACTCAGATTACTCTTGATGAGCTGTTTGTAACTCTTCTTTAGCATGAGACTAGAATGAAAAGAGATGCTGATATTGTGAAGAAGAATAATGGAAATGGCACTGTAGATTTTACTACTACTTCCAATAATATGAAAGTCAAGACTCCTGAGAGAGTTACAAGATCCAGATCTAACAAAGTTACAATTCATTACAAATCTAGTGGAAGTGAATCCTCAAAAAATGAATTAGAAAATATTGCTTGAAGGATGAACAAGATATATGGACGGAGGAACTTTCAATCCAGATATAAGAAGAAGAAAACAGGAAAGAAAAGAAAGCTGATGGAAGTGGAGGAAATAGAAAAAACCCCCCAAAACTAAGGAAGTCCATTCTGCACCTCCTAAACCCAATAAACAAAAAGAATACCTGGATGAGGTGGTTTCAAAATGGAGGGAAGATAAAGAAAAGAGAAAAGAAGGGGATCCACAGTTTTACATGGACCCTACTGACGATAAGTCTTTAAGGGAGAAGACTACTGAATACCTTGAGAAGGAAGAAAAAGAGAAGAAGAAGAAGTAGAAGAAGAAAGTAGTGATTTAGATGATCTGATTAAACAATTTGAATAATATCAAGATAAGGAAAATCCATTAGAAAAACTACCACTCCGAACATCTGAGGCCGAGTCCTCGAAGCTTGTCACTCCTAGAAAGGAAGAAGAGAAAGATGGAAAGAAAGATAAAGACAAGGAAGAAGAAGAAGTAAATGAATTATCTGAGGAAGAAAGTTATGAAATTCACTTTTTTGAGGAAGGAGAAGAAAAAGAGAAATTTGATGATGATAGAGTTGTTCAATTATCTGATAGTGAGCATAAATCTCCTGATGAGAAAGTCATATTGAAGATTGATAATGGTAAGCAAGTGATTGTTGATACTCAATGAAAATCTATAGTGAAGAAGAAAGAATTTGTTGGAACTTAAAAAAGGAAGCTTGTTGATCTTGAAAAGCCACTCTCACCAAGTAATGTCTCAGATTCAGATTCATCTTCACTTGGTCATGATTTTTTGGAGTAGTCTCTGAAGAATCTAGTCTGTTCCATTACAACTTTTACAAACATAGATTCTAGATACCAGATTCTCCAACACACTCTTAATCAGAAATCGGATTCGGTGTCCATGGTGATGGAAATGTGTGTAAAGATAGAATCTGATTTCAAAACCTTTCTCATAAGCTACGAATCTCACATGAAGTCTTTCAAGAAAATGACCACTTTCTCAAAGAAGATCGTCCAAAATATGGGAGAGCTTGATGAATTTCAATAGGATGTAAAAGAGTCTTTTGATACTAAAGATTCCAATATCAAGGATCTTAAAAACAGCTTTCAGGAAAAGCTAACCCTAGAGAAAAATTCTCAGAATCAACAGGTGAAGGATCTGAATGGGAAGCTTAACTCTTTTGCTCAAAACTGGAAAGGGGAAAGATATCTTCGGATTGAGATCGAAGAGAAGCTTGTAAATTAGGATGAAGTTATTAAGGATCAGTATGAAGCTCTGAAGGCTCAATAAGATAGGATTAAAGCCTTAGAAAAGCAAGATGAGGAGAACCACAATGAGTTAAAGAAGCTAAAAACCCTTCTGAAGAAGATAATCCCCAAGGAAAAAGAAGGCAAATAGACCTAATCTGATCTTTTGTTGTAATGTTTTTCCTTGTAAAAATCCTTTCAATCTTAATGAAAACTTTGGTTGCTTGTCTTTTGTGTTATTTTGTACTAATATTTCTTGTACCATATTGTTTTCCATTCCCTCAAACTCTTTTTGAAAATCACAAAGGGGGAGAAGGAAAAAGAATTCTAAAGAAGAGAAGAAAGAAGATTTATAAGTATAGAAGAAGTATCCCTAAGTAAGGGGGAGTTAATCTAAGGGGGAGGGCTCATTATGAATAATTCCATATTCATAATGAAAATCTCATTCCAGAAATCTAGAATACGATCCTTAGTGTTCCAAATCCTAAGGGGGAGTTAGTCGGATTCACCATTATCCATGAATAAAGAGAGATAAGATTTATTTGAAATTCTAGAATCACTTTTTCTAAGTCCTTAAATTCTTTTTTGTAATGATGTTTTGCTTTCCAAAAAGGGGGATATTGTTGTGTCAATAAGGTTTTCCTTATGACTTTTCCATTCTTTCTTGTTTTGAAAATCACAAACACCTTATCTTAAAGAAAATCTAATTTTACCCTCTATTTTACTTCTATTAGGAAAATTTCTTTACCCAAGGAAATGTACCCATGCCTAGATTTCATTGCTCAAATTATAATTTTTCTTAACTATAAAAATCAGATTCATATAAAAAAACTCAGAATCGTATAATACATAGACATGAAGCATTCTGTTTTAGGATCCGAATTCCTGTTATGAACTTTTATGAAGTTCTACTCCGAATTCCCTGTTATGAACTTTTATGAAGTTCAACTCTGAATTCTGATTACGAACTTGTATAAAGTTCTAACTATGAATTCTGATGATGAATTCTGATTACGAATTCTCATTACGAATTCTGATGATGAATTGTAATTACGAATTCTCATTACGAATTATGAGGATGAATTCTGATTATGAATTCTCATTAGGAATTCTGATGATGAATTCTGATTACCAATTCTCATTACGAATTCTGATGATGAATTCTGATTACGAATTCTCATTATGAATTCTGATGATGAATTCTAATTACGAATTCTCATTTCTAATTCTGATGATGAATTCTGATTACGAATTCTCATTAAAAATTCTGATGATGAATTCTGATTAAGAATTCTCATTACAAATTCTAATGATGAATTTTGATTACGAATTCTCATTATGAATTCCTACAAAACCAAATCTGAATATCTTAGTACTACAGACTCCAAATTCATTTTTTTCCTACACTCCGAACTTTAATTTTCTCCACTCCGAAGATTCATTTTCTCCATTCCGAATATCAGTTTTTGGTTATGCTCACACTTTTTCTATTACAAAACGATGTTGTTCTTTTAGTTATCAATTAACTGTTGTTTGAGCGACACATGTACAGGTCCCTCCAAAATTCAAGGAAGAATATGACCATTTGAGGAGAGAACTGACCTTTGGAGATTTTCCTATAAATAAAAGCTCATTTGAAAGAGCTAAAAACACTTGACAATATGAACACTGATCTTTGACATCTATGCTTACATGATGTTGATGTGATTTCTAGAGAGATATGCTCTTATCTACTCCCAAGCATCGTGCAGAATGTTTGAATAGCTTGTTCAAACTTTTCCTTGTGCAGATTTGCTTCGTGAGACTCTGATTATTTTTGTGTACAATCTAGGGATTTTGAGGATAGGAAGACAGAGGTTCCGACACCTTGAAGTTGAGGGATTACTTGTTGAGGAGGACAGAGGTGCCGACTACCTGATAGTTGAGGACTAGTGGGGATATCATGACAGACTCCGATCTTCATATCGAGGGCTTACCCTGGTGTGGGTAAGATAGAATTTCTTGAATGTATAAATCAAGGGACCTTTATCCAAGGTTGTTGGATACCCTTCTCTTTGGGATAAAAGAGTTTATACTTGTTACCGGTAGTTTTACTACTCTATTTTCCACTGCATTTGTATTGTTAAAGATAATGTAACTATCTTGTACTTCCTTACACTTGTACTCTGATATAGTTAGATTCTATATGCTTTAAGGCAGAATCTTCATCTTTGTAAACTTAGTTAAGTTCCATTTCCAGAATCACTTTTATGGAATTTAGAAAGTGATTAGAACTTATAGAGGTCTTGTGAATTATCTTGTTTAACCTTGTTAAACATAACCATCTTTAAAAGTTCCAAAGAAATTTTTAAAAGGTAAAATCCACCCCCCTCTTGTATCTGATAATCTCATTCTTATTTCGATCCTACATTTGTTATTATAGAGTATAGCATACTCAGACATACCATCTCTAAAATTAAAACAGTACCCTTGATTCTAGTTTTACTGAACTATTGGTTGAGTATTAGATACAAAAATAACAGTAATTCCTAAACTTGTAATAACGTCTCCTTGAATCCAATTACACATGAGATTAATGTATTTGTTATACTAAATAATATTTCTACATGATCATTAACTTGGAAATATAGAAGTCGTGTACTTCACACCATTGACTTAGGAATCACACTTTTTCAGCTAGTTGTAGAAGAAACCTATCTTTTAGTAATGTTTCTATAGATGGTTACTATATTACAATTTATATATGTGATAGGAATACCGTATTAAATACCCAAGAACTGAAATTGAAACATTACATTTTACTTTGATGAATAATCTTGAAAAAGAAGCATTAACTTTCTTCTTTAATTCAGTTTGTTTCCTTTAAACTTCAATAGTTTAATCTCATGAAATTAAATGCCAATAACATCCTGTCAATACCTCATTCATTCAGGGAAATTATAGATGTGATTTTTTCATAAATTCTCATTTTCCTTTTCATCTTTTCTTCCAATTTTTTCACCATAAGAATTAAAGGTGAATCTGTCTTTTATATTCTTTTTCATTTGATAAACCTTTACCTAAATAGGCAATGATGTGTTTACTAAATTTTTGTTTATTTTGCAACTTTAAAAAAGACATGATTAAAGGGGTGAAATGATATTAGAATAGGATGTATTGAATGATCATAACCCTTCTTTGAATTTACATATATCTTGTGTAACCATTACCAATTCATATAATTTCTTCGCTTTCTCCTTGCAAACCACTCATAGATGATAATTTATGTTATATCATCAAAGTACTGATATAGAGACCACAACTAAAAATAGACGTTGATTAAAGAATAATGAAATAACCAACATATTATTTGTACATTAGTATCCTATAGGAAATTTCACCCTCGCTTCCTGAAGTAATTGAACAGATATAGGGACACAAACACCCTGAGTTTCAAACAATATTGTGTGCAGGTGCCCGTACTATTCTTGGATACTCATGCCAGTGAGGACATTATTTATCGTAGTATTTTAAACTTGGGGTATATCTTTCCTTATTTCTACAAAAATAAATTTTATAAGGTTTTTAATATATATATAGATTGCTGATTTAGAAATTTTGATTGATTAATTAAATGTCTCCCACTATTTTATCGAATTCTAGGAACCCACTGTGCTAGAATCAAAATACTCTATCACTTGAGTATTCTGGTGGAAAGGATCCCTAAACCTCCCCTCATAGTCTACAAGCATGGGATACCCCACTACATGGAGGTTTCAAGGTAGTTGTTTGGCAAGGCAACCGCATGAACTCCCTGCTTCTTAAATTGTTACTTGATTTACGCAACGTTGGCCTCTAAAATTACGATTAGTTTCCATTAGATACATCTTTGATGAAATTTTTGTTAATTAAACCCACTATGCTCATAAGAAATCCCCATTATTAAGAGGAACCATCAACATTGGCATGATGACCACCCCAAACATCAAGTTTTGTCCAAATTTGAATGATGGAATGAGATTTGGACTTAATATTTCTTTAAGAGTTTTTGTGTTAATAATGTGAAAAAAGAAATAATTTTCTATCTTTTTATCATGTATTTTGTTATCACCCTCACAAATAACCATGTTATAAATAGAAAATTCATTGTGTCACATATTTATTCTATCTTGGCATGCTTGTTTATCATTTCTCTATGATCATACATAAACTAAACATTCACAATATAATAAACCATGAAAAAAATGAAATGATGACCTAGCCATAATTCAATTCCAATGATTGATCCATTGAGTGAATAATGGATTAACCTAGACCCTAGGGGATATACCTTGAGTTGTGTCACCTGCAACTCAAATTTTAGCACCTTCCCATCCAATACAACCAACTCTCGTCTCGTGAATCTCCATGAATCGACATGAAGTGCATCACTGGCCATCTCATCATTATACAAAAATACTCGCATGTAAGTGAGGGGAACATGGGAGTAAAAATTCAACTCTAAAGTGGACGCGCAGGCCCTTATACATAGAATGACTTAGAGACGATATGAAAATCACCATTTATTAATCAATTTTTACGAATGAGCATGCAATAATTAAATTAATTAATTAAAATGAACCAAACATGCAATGGTTTTTCCAAAGGCTAATGATCAATAAATACACCTTAACTCACATATTTATAATAAATGCAGAAATAAATTAAACATGTATTAAAATAAATGTGAGGGATTTTTTATCGAACTATAATTTCACTCAAATTTTAATTCAAAAAATATTATAATTTGTTCCTTTTAATTTATTTCATTTTAAACCCCAAAATTGAATTAATTAATTATTTTAGTTACCACCAAATTAAATTGATGAAGCCATAAGAAATTATAAACAAAAAATTAGTGTTTAATTAATTTAATTTTCAAATGAAATGAAATTAATTATTTTAATTAATTTTTTGATTAAATTAAAATTAATGAGGCCCTGAAAACCCCATGTAGGGCCAATGTGGGTCGGGTTGAACCCATGTAGGCCCATTATTGGTTATATTGACATTGTGTAGGGGTAATATGGGTCATTCCTGTCCGCACAAGCCCATTAGGGGCTAAGCCCACCTGCTCGGACCTATTACAGTGTAAAGCGTACTAGGCTGTGGTTACCTATCTTCTAGGAGGACTGGGTGATGACCATATCTTACTAGGGTTTCATGCATCCAAAGGGAGGCGATCAATGGTCGTTATTTAACCCTGAAACTGGTGTAGATGAAGATTGTGACACCTCAGTAGGTGGAGTTCACCAGGAGGTCACAGTTCCTTGGTCCAAAGCGGGTTGAGGAACCATGCACCGAGTAGGGAGGTGGTCCAATGCCAGACCATGACTGGAAGAGGTGCGCTACCAGGAGGTACAACCGTAGAGAAGGTGTTGGGGAGAATCTTGATTTCTGACCAAAAATTTCTTTCCAAAAATATCTTGAGAAACCCATCAAAATATAAAATCAATATAATCAAAATAAATAAATCAACACATAAGATTTTTTAATGTGGAAAAACCCTCCCATGCATGGGATTAAAAAACCACGAGGAAATTTCCAAAATATCCACTATGAATCATAGAGTACAAAGAATCCAATTAGTGCCCGAACATGAATTACAAATGAAAGAGCATAGAAAACCTGTGTGAAAACCACACCCTAATACACCTCTTCCATCTCTCTGATAAACATCCCGCTGCCGCCATGTATAGGAAGATCAATATGTGACAAAACGGCACCCTTCTATTGAAGAAAATGTCACTACCTCAAAAATCTTCACCTGAACATGCATCAACCTCCCACCAGCTTGCGACGCCTGAATGATCCTGTCATCATGATGTACCGCCGATCTCCAATCAGGACACGCTACCTGATCACTGCTATCATGAAGACTTTCGATACGTGTCCATGATCATCAATTCTATAGTCACTGCTCTGCACATTTCAAATAGTGACACACCGCCCATTCTACCACTGATGAGGAAACCCCCTTCTTGCTCCTGGTGGACTGCATCTTGAACACCCTTCCAAGAACATCGCCACACGTCCAAGATAATTGTGTCGTCATCGTCATGCCACATGGGCCACCGCAAACACAGGAACCCCTTCCTGGGTCCCCCTTGCCTACTACATCTTGATGGCACACCCATTTTCTTCAAAATACTTTTTTGCATCCTCCTTATATAGAAACCATGTCCATAATAATCAATTAATGTAGTCAAAATCCATTATTCCATCCATTAATATTGAGAATTAAATATCCATTAATGTTGGGAGAAAATCCCCAATTAATGGTGATATAAATCTCTCCATTAATAATTTTCATCTCTCATCAATAAATGTGATAAATCCCTATATTAAGAATTTTTCTCTATCATCAATAAATGTGATGATTCTCAACAATCTCCCCCTTCATCACATTAATGAATGTAACCATCCAAAAAACCTAGTTGAAAAGAAAATAGGTCGGTATCACAAACCAACCATCATTATCTGCAAAAAATATGACAATGTCCCTTTGAACTTATGAAAAAAAAATATCATCTCCCCCTGAAAAAAGAAAATCAAACACTGAAATATTTGTAACATTTGTATGTGCACCATCTTGCTCATCCTGCTGAACAAGAAAAGAACCAGAAACATCTAGCTCCCCCATAATAGAGATTACCACATAATCTGGAGCAGCTGTAGGAATAAACTTCTCCCCCTTCTCAACATCCAATGAGCAGACATGTGTATCACCTCTATTAACCTGCATTAATTTCCAAACTTTATTCTGCTCCATGCATGCATCTGTGATCCTCTTCGAATCTTCTTTAATTCTCATGTTAAACTGCAAGCATGAACCAACCTCCTTTGATTCCACTTGTTGGGGAGAATCCTGATTCCAAACCAAAAATTTCTTGCCAAAAATATCATGAGAAACCCATCAAAATATGGAAGCGATATAAGAAGAATAAATAAATCAACACGCAGGATTTTTTAATGTGGAAAAACCCTCCCATGCGAAGGATTAAAAAACCACTTTGCAATTCCCAAAATATACACTATGAATAATTGAGTACAAAGAATCCAAGTAATGCCTGAACTTGAATTACAAATGAGATAGAATAGAAAACCTTTGTGAAAAACACACCCTAATACGCCTCTTCCATCTCTCTGATAAACATCCCGCTGACACCATGTATGGGAAGAATAACATGTGACAAAAAATCACCCTTCTGTCAACGAAACGTCACTACCTCAGAGATATTCAAACGTATATGCATCACCCTCGCACTAGCTTGCGACACCCAAATGATCCCGCCATCATGATGTACCTCCGATATCCAATTGGGAAACACTACCTGATCACTTCTATCATGAAGACTTTTGATACGTGGTCATGATCATCAAATCCGTAGTCACTGCTCTGCACCTGTCAAACGATGACACGCCGCACATGATACGACTGACGTGGCATCCCCCTTCTTGATCCTGGTAGACAACATCTTGAACAACCTTGCTAGAACATCGCCACACATCCAAGATAATTGTGAGTTTTTTCTCGTTCCAAACGGGCCACCGCAAATGCGACAACCACTTCCTGGGTCTCCCTTTCCTATTACATATTGCTGGCACACCCCTTTTCTTAAAAATATGTTTCCGAATCCTCCTTATATATACACCAAGTCCATAATAATCAGTTAATACAGTCAACATCCATTATTCCATCCATTAATATTGAGAATTATATATCTGTTAATGTAGGGAGAAAATCCTCAATTAATGGTGATATAAATATCTCCATTAATAATTTTCATCTCTCATCAATAAATGTAATGAATCCCTCCATTAATAATTTTCCTCTCTCATGATCAATATATGTGATGAATCTCAACAGAAGGCTGCTAAGGGGTGGACATCCATGGAATTTCATGGTAGCAAGGAGCCTCCAGATGGAAGCCGCACCAACGACATGCTAGCCAGGGTGAGGCAGTGGATGAGGAGCTGACTTGGGGAAGACCTGTGGGATCTGGGTGTCATCCCACTAGGGAAAGCTAGCTGTGGAGAAGTATGTGGGTTAGGGAGGGCGAGGAGGCACACAGAGAAGCATGGAAGGTGGAGGTTGGTTGAGACACCATGGTTAGGGGAGGTGCACTGTTGGAGGCTAGGTGAGGAGTCGGCCCGCGACGAGGAGGGGCGGACGACGGTGGCTTCCAACCTGGGAAGCTACACCCGTAGTAAAGAGGAGGAGGCCTAAGTGGGGGCTTTCATGGGTGGATCAGGGGGGGGCTACTTGCCACTCTATTTATGAAATTTTTTCTTTTTTTTTGTTAACCTGCAGTTACATAGACAACAACCCCTTAAAAAAATCCCACAGACTCATTTTTCAAAAAATCATAAATAGTTATACATTTTTTTAATTTATAAAAAAATTAATTAATAAAATTAATTAATTTATTAAGAATTAACTAGCAGAAATAAAATTATGGTGGCTAAACTTCTGACACGCCACAAATTTCCATCCGATGATAATTTCATTGGAAAATCAAATTCATCTGATTTTGGAACATTAGATGGCCGCAGACTGGCCATCCGTTATCGGACTCGAAAACTGTCTATGACAGTAGAACCATAACGATGACCTAAATCAAACTTAATGTAAATTTAATTTTACTTGTCTTAAAATTGTCATGTGTTGATTTGATGCTAATTGAAGGTACCATGCATGTAGTAGAAGACCAAAAAATGGTAATTTAAAAATTTTCACAAATGATCGACATGAACTTGTCAACATCAGAAAATTACTTCCCGATTAATTTATCAGGATCACACAAGAAAGATATTAAGCATAATATTAAAACCACAAAATAAATTTTTTAGATATGTAGCTGAAAACAATTCCAACTCATCATTGGAAATCAATTCTCAAACAATCTTAAGCCTAATTCATCTAAATCATCCATCCACATTTCAAGAAATTATGTTAGTGCCTATCATTAAATTTAGAGTGTTAGCACGGAGATCCGATGATGCCTTTAACACTATGACAATCAACACATTGCCTTTCTTATGACACGTGAGAGAGAGCTTTATCTGACCTCTTAGATCCAGATCCTTTCTCTAGATTGTGGGAGAGAGAAGATGAGAGGGAAAGACCATGAATAGTAATAAACAAATCCCTCTTCGTCTATATTTATAGAGTGTTTATGAATTACCCAAATTTGGATCCGAGACCCAGAATACTTAACACTTAATATACGAATTGTTATGACCACTGAATAGATTCAAATATATTATTATCACTTTATTGTAATACTTTAAAATATTACGTGATAATAAATGAGTCATTAACTCGATTCATTATTCCTATTGAAATTAATTGAACCTTGAATATATTAAAATAATATTCATTCAATTAATATTTTCTTGTATTCACTTAAAATCTCTTAACTACATTTAATAAATAAATTCAATTCCCATGATTCTTTAATGGAATAATATGATTTTATTTATTTCATTGGTGATCGTATATCCTTGAAAAAATCCCAGACCCCAGTGGCACATCCCAGCATGTCAAAAACTCTTATTCAACTGAATAGGGAAGATTTTTATAAATTCTATTATGTGTGACCATATAAGCCCATATCCTGATAGTAGTGAATGAATTCAACCTAAGGATGTTCACATGTGATCATATATCATCCCTCTTCTCCTTTATTTATAGAGTGTTTTATTTACTTGGATTTCCCCCTAGCCCCTGAATAATTAAGATGCTATATACAACTTGTTATGACTACTGAACTGAGATATAAATATTATTATTACTTTATTGTAATACATTAAAATATTACATGATAATAAAAGAGTAATTAAATCTATTATTCATTCATAGAAAAAATAATTGAATCTTGAATGTATTAAAATAATATTCATTCAATTAGTATTTTCATGTATTTACTTAAAAACATGTAAATAAATTTAATAAATAAATTAATTACCCATTATTAATAACATTAATAATATGAATTTATTTATTTTCTTGGAGATCATATCTCATTGGAAAAATCTTGGACCCCAGTGGTGGGTCCCACCATGTCCAGAACTCCTATTCAACTAAATAGGGATGATTCTTGAAAATGATATTGTATGTGACCCTCTAGGACCTTATCTCAATACTAGTGAATACTAAACAGTGACCAAGAGTGGGATCTAGAAACCCATCAATAAACCTAAAGAGATAAGGATTGTCCCAACATCGATATCCAAACTACAGACACACATTGTGTTATATAATCTCTTTGTATTTAAATAACTCATAAAGCAGGACGTACACCCATGTCATCACCCTTTTCTTGCTTTATTATTTATTGATCTAACATGATATATTTACCTTCGAATACCATCTCCATGGATTTATTATGGTAGTACCATCATGACCAACATGTCCTGAGATATATAACTTCCTTAACCTAGAAGTGACAAATTCTTTCTTGACCATTCAACTAATGTCATGCCACAAATGATGCAACCAACAAAAACTACCTCACCACGATTTTAATATCATGGTTTTCTTCTTGTATCAATGTACACAATCAAATGATGTATATTGGAAATGATCTCAATTCATGAGACCATTACACATGATTGTATATAGGAACATCCAATGACCCCCAAAACATGTGGTGATCTTATTGGTGGGGTTGTCCTCATGATATAACTACTGGAGATCACCAAGTGAAAACTTCATGAGAATATGTCTCAATGCTTATGAGCCCCCATCGTCTGATAGTCAACCATCTACTATGTCTAGTCAGTAAGATTTATCTAGGACATATGACCTTTGTTTAATATAAATGGCTTTGCATATCGAGGTTCTCATTATAGCATGGGAACTACTATAACCTTTTGATTCAAAAAATAATATACCGACATTACCATTAAATAGTGGATGTAGAAAATTCTACACTATAATGTTAAGAATACATCATGTACATCTAATCGTATACATAATATGGTAATCAAAAGTACTACATAGTTGGGTCTAGGGAACCCACAATTTCAACACTCCCACTTGCACTAGATCCAACTTGATAACATACCCTGTTAGCTCTCACATGATTAAGATCAGGATTCTACTCAGTCATGAAATTAGATGATAGGACTTCCATGATACTTAAATATGGAAATTATGTTATAGAGACCTCATCTCCTTGATTAAAACCTATAAATAGATGGTATATCCAAGTATAAACATTTTTTCCACTCTCATGACTTGACATATTTGATAGTATGAATATCACAATTTAGATTATGATAATATCCTACTTACTAGGAGAGATTCTAGGAACTAGAATAAATCACTACATATAAGTGTTTCTTAGCTGCCTTAGAAGCTGCAACGTACTCGTTATTTGTAGGTATGGATTCGACTAGCTTATATGATCTTGTATCGCTCATCACATTATCCTAACTATGATAATAGATCACATTGATCTATGGAAGACTAGTTTGTGTCCTCTATAAACTAGTATCCTTTCTTCTCTACTTACCAGGTATATATCCTTTGTACTTGCTGAAGTACAATCAGACAGTTTTGACTTCTTAACATGAAGTGTTCCTAGATATAATTGATATCTTCATACTATAAATAATATATTTTAAATATCAATTCTTGTACATATCATGGAATGTATGATTAATCCATCACATGAGCGTATGGTTCTAAAGTCACAAAGTTAATATTCTCCCATGTGCCGGACATGTTAACCTAGAATGATGATGCCATGTGACATTGGTAAAAATTCTCTCTAGAATTGTTACAACTTTTATTTTGCAATACCATGTCACTATATGTACAATTGACTAGATCCAAGAAACATTTAGATCCACCTCAGTAGATCCCATTCCCTAGAGATTATGTTTCTACATTATGTCAATCATAGGAGAATATATTTCATCATAGTATTAACTAAATGTAAGACCAATAGTTGTTTTCTACATGTTTCTCAACATATTTTACTTGGAAAAAATAGGAACTCCCACTAACCATAGGTAGACACATGGAAAAAATTTATTCCAAATGTATAATCTATGATCCTATTGATTACTTCAATAAAAACTAGATGTCAGTAACTTAAAACTTTTATTAGAATTCTGTGACATGACTATACTCTCCTGGTTGTGTCGTATAGACACCTTCCATGATTGATGGTCATGACATCCATTTCCTAATAACATGATCATAGAAATTGTCTATGAGAAGTAAACTTCTAACAAATTTAGGCATACTAACTTGGTATAACCAATAAATCCTTATTGGTATTACTCTTGTATCATCCATGTATCTTCTCACAAGAATACGCAATGAAATATTCAAAATAATAAGCCCCTTTACATTGAGATACCTGAAATCCATTATTGAATTTTAATTGATATTTTCAACCTCAGCTAATTTTCATACACCTTGTACATATAGGAAATATTATTCACAATGAATTTTAGATCACAGATCGCGGTGAATACAGAAACCATCACCATTGTTTTATCCTTCCTATATATTATGTTTTTCTGAAACATACTCTGTTTCACATTCACTTATGGAACTAATTCCCATGCCAACTATTTGTGCATCTCAGGTATTGACTAATCCCAAGTCAATATGGCTCCCACTATCTCAAGTAGAGATTTTCACCCTTACATAGTATTCTATTCTATCAGTTGACTACATATTTTCAATCTTAGGGATTTATGTAATATTCTAAGAAACCATTTGGACAATAATAATAGATGCACACTGTGTTTGTACTTGATGTAACTTTGTTTATGTCCTAAAAAACTCTATGCAATCAAACACATGTCGTTAAGACATAATGTATTCCAATCATAATAAAATTGTTATGATATCCATTTTTCATATGTATTTAGCATATGGTTATGGGACATCATCATTATTTGCAAAGAACATCATGAAATATAATGGATGCTTTTGGAAGTTGTAAAATTGACACTCCTTACATCATAACATTGAAGTATGAAAAATGCATTTAGTAATTGCTCCACACTGCTTTTTTTTTATCAATGTTAACTTTTAAGACATCATCATTGATCCTCCTCATTAACGTCAATGTCGTAATGTATATAAGGTAATTTTCATTTAGGAATTGCTCCATGCAACATTATCATGATCGATGATTTCATAGACAAAATATTCTTCAACAAGACGGCTCCAAGAAACTCATATCTTCTAACCATGCACATACTACACATTATCATTCCTTAATTACTTAAGGAATCTTATGAATTATATTTATACATCCATCTTTCAGTTAAAATTGTTCACACTTTCTTGTTTAACTAATTCTGTAAGCTTTGTGGAATACCTTTATTTGTAAAGGTTTCTTTATCTAAACCAAAGATGTCGATAATAACGAAGGTGTTCATATTTACTGAGCCTAAATACCAAATTGGGTATACTCATGACATCCAAATTAGCATCACATGAAAAATAATTATATGGCCGAAAATGGGTAAATTAATTCTTACATCTTAATTTCATTAATGTCGAGTCAATAAGGGTTTCTTTATGAATTTTCCATTCCTTCTTGTTTTGAAAATCACAAACACCTTATCTTAAAGAAAATCTGATTTTACCCTATATTTTACTTCTGTAAGGAAACTTTCCTTACCCAAGGAAATCTAACCTTTCCTAGATTTCATTGCTCAAATCATAATATTTCATAAGTATTAAAATTGGATTCGTATAAATAACTTGGAATCGTATAATACTAATACATGAAGCATTTTGTTTTAGGATCCCAATTCCGGTTACGAACTTTTATGAAGTTCTACTCCGACTTCCTTGTTATGAACTTTTATGAAGTTCAACTCTGAATTCTGATTACGAACTTGTATAAAGTTCTAACTACGAATTCTGATGATGAATTCTGATTACGAATTCTCATTACGAATTTTGATGATGATTTATAATGATGAATTCTCATTACGAATTCTTGATGATGAATTCTAGTTATGAATTCTCATTACGAATTCGGATGATGAATTCTAATTACGAATTCTCATTAGGAATTCTGATAATGAATTCTGATAATGAATTTTTATTATGAATTCTAATGATGAATTCTGATTACGAATTCTCATTATGAATTCTGATGATGAATTCTATTTATGAATTCTGATTACAAATTCTGATGATGAATTATGATTACGAATTCTCATTACGAATTCCTAAAAAACAGAATCTGAAAATATTAGTACTATGGAATCTGAATTCATTTTTTCTTACACTCCGAACTTTAACTTTCTCAACTCCGAACTTTCATTTTCCCCATTCCGAATATCATTTTTTGGTTATGCTCACACTTGTTCTATTACAAAACCATGTCGTTCATTTAGTTATCAATTAACCATTGTTTGAGTGATAGGTGTATAGTTCCCTCTGAAATTCATGGAAGAATATGACTATTGGAGGAGGGAGCCGACCATTGGAGATTTTCCAATAAATAGGAGATTATTTGAAAGAGCAAAAAACACATGAAAAATTGAACACTGATCTTTGACATCTGTGCTTACATGTTGTTGAAGTGATTTCTAGAAAGAGAGGCTCTTATAAACTCTCAAGCTTCATGCAGAAAGTTTGAACAGATTGTTCAAACTTTCCATTGTACAGATTTTCTTCATGCGACTCTGATTGTTGCTGTGTTAAATCGAGGGCTTCTAGGGATAAGATGACAGAGGTTCCAACACCATCAAGTTGAGGGATTCTTTGATGAGGAATATAGAGGTGCCGACTACCTCATAGTTGAGGAATTGATGGGATAGCAAGAAAGACTCCAATATTCGTATCGAGGTCTTACCCTGGTGTGGGTAAGACATAATTTATTTAAAGTATAAATCAAGGGACCTTTATCCAAGGTTGTCGGATACCCTTATCTTTGGGATAAAAGAGTTTATACTTGTTACCATTAGTCTTACTATTCCATTTTCCGCTGCATTTGTATTTTTAAGGAAAGTATAACTATCTTGTACTTCCATAATCTTGTACTCTGATATAGTTAGATTCTATATGCTTTAAGGTAGAATCTTCATCTTTGTAATCTATAGTTAAGTTCCATTTCTGGAATCACTTTTCCAGAATTTAGCAAGTGATTAGACCTTATAGAGGTCTTGTGAATTATCTTGTTTAACCTTGTTAAACATAACCATCCTTAAATGTTCCAAATGAATTTTTAAAAGGTACAATTCACCCCCCTCTTTTATTTGAGAATATCATTCTTATTTTGATCCTACATTTGGTATTTTAGAGTATATCATACTCAGACATACCATCCTTACAGTTGTATCAGAGCGTTTGGTTCAATCTTAATTAATCTCATGATTAGATTCAGAAGAGAATTCTTGAAATTAAATCTTTGGATTCACGCTTCTAGATGCATATTTTTTTCAGAATATGTTTTTCGGACTCTTATATTTCAGATTCACTCTTTTTCGTAGAGATACTTTTACTCTATATTTTCTTTCTTAGAATATTTTCCTTTTTTACAAACTTTTTCTTATAAGAAGTGTTTGTGGAATGTCTTTTCTTAAATGGAAGGAATCAATGTTGGTTCCATAGAAAATCTCAATCCAACCAGACCACCTATCTTTGATGGTGATGACTACGAATATTTGAGAGATCGCATGAAGACTTTCATTATCATCACTGGGGTTGAAAGTTTTGTTATGCTTACCGGTGGATACAAAATTCCTGATAAATAAGTAAGTGCTTTTAAAAATCAAGAAAATCATGAACATCAACTTCATTATAAGGTACACAATACTTTACTTTGTTCAATGACTAGAAATATATATAGCCAAATTTCATCTTGTGAAGCAGAAAATTCTATACGGAAGAAACTAGAAGTTACTCACTTTGGGACTTCCAAAGTAATTGAGACCAGAAGAGCCATTCTTAGAGCTGAATATCATGGTTTTAGTTTTCCTTATGGTGAACCCATATGCAAAGTGTAGTAGATATTCTTGAAAATTGTGAATAGTTTACAATCAAAGGGTGAAAAATGATGGGATGATGAAGTCCTTGTTGAAAAGATCATCTAAATCATGCCTAATGAGTGGGAATCTAAAAGGACTGCAATTGATGAAAATAGAAAGGTTACTCAGATTACCCTTGATGAGTTTTTTGTAACTCTTCTTTAGCATGAGACAAGAATGAAAAGAGATGCTGATATTTTGGAGAAGAAGAATGAAATGGCAGTGTAGCTTTTACAACTACTTCCAATCATATGAAAGGAAAGACTCCTGAGAGAGTTACAAGATCTAGATCTATGAAAGTTGTTATTCATTCTGAATCTAGTAAAAGTGAATCCTCAGAAAATGAATTAGCAAATCTTGCTCGAAGGATGAACAAGATAGATGGACGGAGGAAATTTCAATCCATATATAAGAAGAAGAAACCAGTAAAGAAAAGAAAACTGAAGGAAGTGGAGGAAATAGACAAAGCCCCCAAAGCTAAGGAAGTACATTCCACACCTCCTAAACCCAAGAAAAAAAAAGAATATCTGGATGAGGTGGTTGAAAAATGGAGGGAAGATAAGGAAAAGAGAGAAGAAGGGGAGGCCCAGTTTGACTTGGACCCTACTGAAGGTAAGTCTTTAAGGGAGAAGACTGTTGAATACCTTGAGAAGGAAGAAAAATAGAAGAAGAAGAAAGTGGTGATTTAGATGATCTGATTAAATAAGTTGAATAATATCAAGATAAGGAAAATCCATCATAAAAATTACCACTCCAAACATCTGAGGCTGAGTCCTAGAAGCTTTTCACTCCTAGAAAGGAAGAATATAAAGATGGAAAGAAAGACAAAGATAAAGAAGAAGAAGAAGTAAATGAATTATCTGAGGAAGAAAGTTATGAAAAGAACTTTATTGAGGAAGGAGAAGAAGAAGAGAAATTTGATGATTATAGAGTTGTTCAATTATCTCATAGTGAGCACAAATCTCCTGATGAGAAAGTCATACCAAAGATTGATAATGGTAAGAAAGTGATTATTGATACTCAAATAAAATCTACAGTGAAGAGGAAGGAAGTTGTTGGAACATCAAAAAGGAATCTTGTTGAGCTTGAAAAGACACTCTCACCAAGTAATGTCTTGGAATCAGAGTCATCTTCACTTGGTCAAGATTTTGTGGAGTATTCTTTGAAGAAGCTAGTCGGTTCCATTACAACTTTTACAAACATAGATTCTAGATACCAGATTCTCCAACACACTCTTAATCAGAAATCAGATTTGGTGTCCATGGTGATGGAAAAGTGTGTAAAGATATCATCTTATTTCAAAACTTTTCTTATAAGCTACGAAGCTCACATGAAGTCTTGTAAGAAAATGACCACTTGGTCAAAGAAGATCATCCAAAATATGGGAGAGCTTGATGAATTTCAACAGGATGTAAAAGAGTCTTTTGATACTAAAGATTCCAAGATCAAGGATCTTACAAACAGCTTTCAGGAAAAGCTGACCCTAGAGCAAAATTCTCAGAATAAACAGGTGAAGGATCTGAATGGGAAGCTTAACTCTTTTTCTCAAAGCTGGAAAGGGGAATGATATCTCCGGATTGAGATCGAAGAGAAGCTTGTAAAGCAGGATGAAGTTCTTAAGGATCAGTATGAGGCTCTGAAGGCTCAATATGATAGGATTAAAGCCTCAGAAAATCAAGATGAGGAGAACCATAATGAGTTAAAGAAGCTAAAAACCCTTCTAAAGAAGCTAATCCCCAACAAAAAAGAAGACAAATATACCTAATCTGATCTTTTGTTGTAATGTCTTTCATTGTAAAAATCCTTTCAATCTTAATGAAAACTCTAGTTGCTTGTCTTTTGTGTTATTTTGTACTAATATTTCTGGTACCATATTGTTTTCCATTCCCTCAAACTCTTTTTTAAAATCACAAAGGGGGAGAAGGAAAAAGAATTCTAAAGAAGAGAGGGAAAAAGATTTATAAGTATAGAGGAATTATCCCTAAGTAAGGGGGAGTTTATCTAAGGGGGAGTGCTCATTACAAATAATTCCATATTAATAATGAAAATCCCATTCCAGAAATCTAGAATACGATTCCTAGTGTTCCAAATCCTAAGGGGGAGTTAGTCGGATTCACCATTATCCATGAACAAAGAGAGATAAGCATTATTTGAAAGTCTAGAATAACTTTTTCTAAGTCCTTATATTCTTTTCTGTAAGGATTTTTTTGATTTCCAAAAAGGGGGATATTGTTATGTCAATAAGGTTTTCCTTATGAATTTTCCATTCTTTCTTGTTTTGAAAATCACAAACACCTTATCTTAAAGCAAATCTAATTTTACCCTCTATTTTACTTCTATTAGGAAAATTTCTTTACCCAAGGAAATCTACCCATGCCTAGATTTCATTTCTCAAATCATAATTTTTCTTAAGTATAAAAATCGGATTCATATAAAAAAACTCAGAATCGTATAATACTTAGACATGAAGCATTCTGTTTTAGGATCCGAATTCCTATTATGAACTTTTATGAAGTTCTACGCCGAATTCCTTGTTACGAACTTTTATGAAGTTCAACTCTGAATTCTAATTACAAACTTGTATAAAGTTCTATCTATGAATTCTGATGATGAATTCTGATTACGAATTCTCATTATGAATTCTGAGGATGAATTCTGATTACGAATTCTCATTACGAATTCTAATGATGAATTTTGATTATGAATTCTCATTACGAATTCTGATGATGAATTCAGATTAAAAATTCTCATTACAAAAACTGATGATAAATTCTAATTACGAATTCTCATTACAAATTCTGATGATGAATTCTGATTACAAATTATCATTATGAATTCTGATGATGAATTCAGATTACGAATTCTCATTATGAATTATAATGACGAATTATGATTACGAATTCTCATTATGAATTCCTTCAAAACAGAATCTGAATATCTCAGTACTACAGACTCTGAATTCATTTTTTTCCTACACTCCAAACATTAACTTTCTCCAGTCCGAAATTTCATTTTATCCATTCTGAATATCAGTTTTTGGTTATGCTCATACTTGTTCTATTACAAAACGAATTCGTTCTTTTAGTTATCAATTAACAGTTGTTTGAGTGACACGTGTACAGGTCCCTCCGAAATTCAAGGAAGAATATGTTTTTTTGAGGAGGGATCCGACCTTTGGAGATTTTCCTATAAATAGGAGCTCATTTGAGAGAGCTAAAAATACTTGACAACTTGAACACTGATCTTTTACATCTATGCTTACATGCTGTTGAAGTGATTTCTAGAGAGATAGGTTATTATCTACTCTCAAGCTTCGTGTAGAATGTTTGAACAGCTTGTTCAAACGTTTCCTTGTGCATATTTGCTTTGTGCGACTCCGACTATTTTTGTGTACAATCGAGGGCTTTTGGGGATAGGAAGACAGAGGTTCCAACACCTTTAAGTTGAGGGATTCCTTTTTGAGTAAGAGAGAGGTGCTGACTACCTGATAGTTGAGAACTTGCGGGGATATCAAGACAGACTCCGATCTTCGTATTGAGGGCTTACCCTGGTGTGGGTAAGACATAATTTCTTGAAAGTATAAATCAAGGGACCTTTATCCAATGTTGTTGGATACCCTTCTCTTTGTGATAAAAGAGTTTATACCTATTACCAGTAGATTTAGTACTCTGTTTTCCACTGCATTTGTATTGTTAAGGATAATATATCTATCTGGTACTTCCTTACACTTGTACTCTGATATAGTTAGATTCTATACGCTTTAAGGTAGAATGTTCATCTTTGTAAACTTTAGTTAAGTTCCATTTCCAGAATCTCTTTTCTAGAATTTAGCAAGTGATTCGAACTTATAGAGGTATTTTGAATTATCTTGTTTAACCTTGTTAAACATAACCATCTTTAAAAGTTCCAAAGGAATTTTTAAAAGGTAAAATCCACCCCCCTCTTGTATCTAAGAATCTGATTCTTATTTCAATCCTACATTTGGTATTACAGAGTATATCATACTCAGACATACCATCCTTACAATTAAGACAGAACCCTTGATTCTAGTATTACTGAACTATTGGTTTTGTATTAGATACCAAAATAACATTAATTCCTAAACTTGTAAAAATGTCTCCATGCATCCAATTACACATGATATTAGTGTATTGGTTATACTAAATAATATTTCTACATGATCATTAACTTGGAAATATAGAATTCGTGTACTTCACGTCTTTGTCTTAGGAATCACCCTTTTTTAGCTAGTTGTAGAATACACCTATCTTTTAGTAATGTTTCTATACTTGGTTACTATATTCCAATTTATATATGTGATAGGAATACAGTATTAAATACCCAAGATCTGAAATTGAAACATTACATTTTACTTTGATGAATAATCCTGAAAAAAAAAGCATTAACTTGCTTATTTAATTCAATTTGTTTCCTTTAAACTTCAATAGTTTTATCTCGGGAAATAAAATGCCAATAACATCCTGTTAATACCTCATTAATTCAAGGAAATTACAAATGTGATATTTTCATAACTTCTCATTATCCTTTTCGTCCTGTCTTCCAATTTTTTCACCATAATAATTAAAGGTGAATCTGTCTTTTATATTCTTTTTCATTTGATGAACCATTACCTAAATAGGTGATGAAGTGTTTACTAAATACTTGTTTATTTTAATACTTTAAAAAAAGACTTGATTAAAGGGGTGAAATGATATTAGAATAGTATGTATTGAAAGATCATAACCCTTCTTTGAATTTATATAGATCTAGTGTAACCATTACCAATTCATATAATTTCTTCGCTTTCTCCTCGAAAACCACTCGTAGATGATACTTTATGTTATATCATTCAAGTCCTGATGTAGAGACCACAACTAAAAATATATGTTGATTAAAGAAAAATGAAATAAACTTAATATTATTTGTACATTAGTCTCCTATAGGAAATTTCACCCTCGCTTCCTGAAGTAATTGAACAAATATAGGGACACTAGCACCCTGAGTTTCCAATAATATTGTGTGCAAGTGCCCGTACTATTCTTGGATACTCATACCAGTGAGGAAATTATTTATCGCGGTATTTTAAACATGTGGTATATATTTCCATTTTTCTACAAAAATAAATTTCATAAGGTTTTTAATATATATATAGATTTCTGATTTAGAAATTTTGATTGATTAATTAAATGTCTCCCACTATTTTATCGAATTCTAGGAACCCACTGTGCTAGAATCAGAATACTCTATCACTTGAGTATTCTAGTGGAAAGGATACCTAAACCTCCCCTCACAGTCTACAAGCATGGGATACCCAACTACATGGAGTTTTCATGGTAGTTGTTTGGATACACAACCACATGAACTTGCAGTTCCTTGATCTTTTGAGTGAAGTCACTACTTCTTAAATTGTTACTTGATTTACACAGTGTTGGCCTCTAAAATTACAATTAGTTTCCATTGGATACTTCTTTGATGAAATTTTTGTTAATTAAACCCACTAAGCTCATAAGAAATCCCCATTAGTAAGAGGAACCCTCAACATTGGCACGATGACCACCCCAAACAGCTATTTTTGTCCAAATTTGAATGATGGAATGAGATTTGGACTTAATATTTCTTTAAGAGTTTTTGTGTTAATAATGTGAAAAAAGAAATCATTTTCTATCTTATTATCATGTATTTTGTTATCACCCTCACAACTAACCATTTTATGAATAGAAAATTCATTGTGTCACATATTTATTTTATCTTGGCATGCTTGTTTATCATTTCTCTATGATCATACATAAACTAAACATTCAAAATATAATAAACCATGAAAAAAATAAAACGATGACCTTGACATAATTCAATTCCAATGATTGATCCATTGAGTGAATAATGGATTAACCTTGACCCTAGGGGATATACCTTGAGTTGTGTCACCTGCAACTCAAATTTTATCACCTTCCCATCCAATACAACCAACTCTTGTCTCATGAATCTCCATGAATCGACATGAAGTGCATCACTGGTCATCTCGTCATTATACAAAAATACTCGCATGTAGGTGAGGGGAACAGGGGAGTAAAAATTTGACTCTGAAGTGGACGCGTAGGCCCTTATACATAGAATGACACAAAGAGGATATGAAAATAACCATTTATTAATTAATTTTTACAAATGAGCATGAAATAATTAAATTAATTAATTAAAATGAACCAAATATGCATTGGTTTGTCCAAAGGATAATGATCAGTAAATACACCTTAACTCACATATTTATAATAAATGTATAAATAAATTAAACATGTATTCAAATAAATGTGAGGGAATTTTTATTGAATTATAATTTCACTCAAATTTTAATTCAAAAAATATTGTAATTTGGCCCTTTTAATTAATTTCAATTTAAAACCCAAATTGAATTAATTAATTATTTTAGTTACCACCAAATTAAATTGATGAAGCCATAAGAAATTATAAACCAAAAATTAGTGTTTAATTAATTTAGTTTTCAAATGAAATGAAATTAATTATTTTAATTAATTTTTTGATTAAATTAAAATTAATGAGGCCCCAAAAACCCTAGGTAGGGCCTATGTGGCTTGGGATGAACCCATGCAGGCCAATTATTGGTTGTTTTGACATTGTGTAGAGGTAATCTGGGTTAGTCCTATCCACGCAAGCCCATTAGGGGCTAATCCCACCTACCCAGACCTATTACAGTGTAAAGCATACTAGGCTGTGGTTACCTATCTTCTAGGAGGACTGGGTGATGACCATATCTTACTAGGGTTTCATGCATCCAAAGGGAGGCGATCAGTGGTCGCTATTTAACCCTGAAACTGGTGTAGTTGAAGACCGTGACACCTCAGTAGGTGGAGTTCACCTGGAGGTCACAATTCCTTGGTCCAAAGCGGGTTGAGGAACTATGCACCGAGCAGGGAGGTGGTCCAATGCCAGACCACGACTGGAAGAGGTGCGCTACCAGGAGGTCCAACCGTAGAGAAGGTGTTGGGGAGAATCTTGATTCTTGACTGAAAATTTCTTTCCAAAAATACCATGAGAAACCCATCAAAATATAAAATCGATATAAGCAGAATAAATAAATCAAAACCTAATATTTTTTAATGTGAAAAAACCCTCCCATGCACTGGATTAAAAAACCACGGCACAATTTCCAAAATATCCACTATGAATCAGAGAGTACAAAGAATCCAAGTAATGCCTGAACATGAATTAAAAATTAGAGAGCATATAAAACCAGTGTGAAAACCACACTCTGATACACCTCTTCCATATCTCTAATATACATACCACTGCCGCCATGTATCAGATGATCAATATGTGGCAAAATTTCACCCTTCTGTTGAAGAAACATCACTACCTCAAAGATCTTCACCTGAACATGAATCAACCTCGCACCAGCTTGCAATTCCTGAATGATCCTGTCATCATGATGTACCACCGATATCCAATCGGGACACACTACCTGATCACTGCTATCATGAAGACTTTCGATACGTGTCCATGATCATCAATTCTGTAGTCGTTTCTCTGCACATGTCAAACGGTGACACACCGCACATGCTACCACTGATGTAGAAACCCCCTTCTTGCTCCTGGTGGACTGCATCTTGAACACCCTGCCAAGAACATCTCCACATGTCCAAGATAATTGCGTCATCGTCGTCATTCCACACGGGCCACCGCAAACACGGAAACCCCTTCCTGGGTCTCCCTTGCCTGCTACATCTTGCTGGCACAACCCTTTTCTTCAAAACATGTTTATTCATCCTCTTTATATAGAAACCATGTCCATAATAATCAATTAATGTAGTCAACATCCATTATTCCTTTTGTTAATATTGAGAATTAAATATCCATTAATGTTGGGAGAAAATCCCCAATTAATGGTGATATAAATCTCTCCATTAATAATTTTCATCTCTCATCAATAAATGTGATGAATCCCTCTATTAAGAATTTTTCTCTATCATCAATAAATATGATGATTCTCAACAATCTCCCCCTTCATCACATTAATGAATGGAACCATCCAAAAAACCTAATTGGAAGGAAAATGGGTCGGTATCACAAACCAACCATCATTATCAGTAGAAAATATGATAATGTAATTTTGCACTTCTGACAAAAAAGAAATCATCTCCCCTTGAAAAAATAAAATCAAACGCAGAAATCTTTATAACATTTGTATCTGCACCATCTTGCTCATCCTGCTGAACAAGAAAAGAAGCAGAAACATCTGGCTCCCCCATAATAGGGATTACCACATAATCTGGAGAAGCTGCAAGAATAAACTTCTCCCCCTCCTCAACATCCTATGAGACGACATGTGTATCACCTCTCTTAACCTGCTTTAATTTCCAAACTTTATTATGCTTCATGCATGCATCTGTGATCCTATTTGAATCTTCTATAATTCTCATGTTAAACTATATGATTGAACCAACCTTCTTTGATTCCACTTGTTGGGGAGAATCCTGATTCCGAACCAAAAATTTCTTTCCAAAAATATCGTGAGAAACACATCAAAATATGGAAGCGATATAATAAGAATAAATAAATCAACACGCATGATTTTTTAATGTGTAAAAACCCTCCCATGCGAAGGATTAAAAAAACACTTTTCAATTCCCAAAATATACACTATGAATCATTGAGTAAAAAGAATCCAAGTAATGCCCGACCCTGGATTACAAATGAGTGAGAATAGAAAACCTTTGTGAAAAACACACCCTAATACGCCTCTTCCATCTCTCTGATAAACATCCCGCTAACGCCATGTATGAGATGATCAATATGTGACAAATCACCACCCTTCTGTTGACGAAACGTCACTACCTCGGAGATCCTCACCCGGACATGCATCTACCTCGCACCAGCTTGCGACACCCAAATGATCCCGCCATCATGATGTACTGACGATCTCCAATTGGGACACACTACATGATCACTTATATCATGAAGACTTTTGATACGTGGTCATGATCATCAAATCTGTAGTCGCTACTCTGCACCTGTCAAACGCTGACGCGCCGCACATGCTACCACTGACGCTGCAGCCCCATTCTTGCTCCTGGTAGACTGCATCTTGAATAACCTACCAAGAACATTTCCACATGTCCAAGATTATTGTGAGGTCGTCCTCGTTCCAAACGGGCCACCGCAAATGCGACAACCCCTTCCTCGGTCTCCCTTTCCTATTACATATTGTTGGAACACCCCTTTTCTTCAAAATATGTTTCTGAATCCCCCTTCTATATACACAAAGTCCATAATAATCAATTAATACAGTCAACATCCATTATTACATCCACTAATATTGAGAATTATATATCCATTAATGTTGGGAGAAAATCCTCAATTAATGGTGATATAAATATCTCCATTAATAATTTTTATCTGTCATCAATAAATGTGATGAATCTCTCCATTAAGATTTTTCCTCTCTCTTGATCAATAAATGTGATGAATCTCAACAGAAGGCTGCTAAGGGGTGGCCATCCATGTAATTGAATGGTAGCAAGGAGCCACCGGATGGAAGCCGCACCAACGACGGGCTAGCCAGGGTGAGGCAGTGGATGAGGAGCCGACTTGGGGAAGACCTATGGGATCTGGGTGTTATCCCACTAGGGAGAGCTAGCTATGTTGAAGTATGTGTGTTAGGGAGGGAGAGGAAGCTCGTAGAGAATCAGGGAAGGTGGAGGTTGGTTGAGACGCGGTGGCCAGGGGAGGTGCACCGTTGGAGGCTAGGTGAGGAGTCAGCCCGTGACGAGGAGGGGCGGCTAACGGTGGCTTCCAACCTGGGAAGCTACACTCGTAGTAAGGATGAGGAGGCCTAAGTGGGGGATTTCATGGGTGGATGGGGGGGGGGCTACTTGCCCCTCTATTTATGACATTTTTTTCTTTTTTTGTTAACCCTCAGTTAAGTATACAACAACCATTTCAAAAAAAATCCCACAGACTCATTTTTCAAAAAATCATAAATAGTTATACATTTTTTTAATTTATAAAAAAATTAATCAATAAAATTAATTAATTTATTCAGAATTCACCAGAGGAAATAAAATTCTGGTGGCTAAACTTCTGACATGCCATAAATTTCCAGCTGATGATAATTTCACTGGAAAATCAAATTCATCTGATTTTGGAACATCAGATGGCCGCTGACTGGCCATCCGATATCGGACTCGAAAACTATCTACAGCTGTAGAACCATAACGATGACCTAAATTAAACTTAATGTAAATTTAATTTTACTTGTCTTAAAATTTTCATTTGTTGATTTGATACTAATTGAAGGTACCAGGCATGCAGTAGAAGACCAACAAATGGGAATTTAAAAATTTTCACAAATGATCGACATGAACTTGTCAACATCAAAAAATTACTTCCTGATTACTTTATTAGGATCACACATGAAAGATATTAAGCATAATATTGAAACCACAAAATAAATTGTTTAGATATGAAGCTGAAAACGATTCCTTCTCATCATTGGAAATCAATTCTAGAATAATCCGAAGCTGAATTCATCTAAATCATCCATCCACATTTCAAGAAATTACGGTAGTGCCTATCATTAAATTTAGAGTGTTAGCACGGAGATCCGATGATGCCTTCAACACTATGACAATCACCACATTGCCTTGATTATGACACATGAGAGAGAGATTTATCTGACCTCCTAGATCCAAATCCTCTCTCCAGATTGTGGGAGAGAGAAGATGAGAGGGAAAGACCATTAATAGTAACCAAAAAATCCCTCTTCTGCTATATTTATAGAGTATTTATGAATTACACAGATTTGGATCCAAGACCTAGAATAATTCACACTTTATATACGACTTGTTATGACTACTAAACGGATTCAAATATATTATTATCACTTTCTTGTAATACTTTAAAATATTACCTGATAATAAATGAGTCATTAACTTGATTCATTATTCCTGTTTAAATTAATTGAACCTTGAATATATTAAACTAATATTCATTCAATTAATATTTTCATATGTTTACTTAGAAACTCCTAAATAAAATTAATTAATAAATTCAATTCCCATGATTCTTAAATGGAATAACGTGATTTTATTTACTGCATTGGTGATCGTATATCCTTGAAAAAATCCCCGACCCCGGTGGCACATCCCACCATGTCAAAAACTCTTATTCAACTGAATAGGGAAGATTTTTGAAAATCCTATTACGTGTGACCATATAAGCCCATATCTTGATAGTAGTACATACTATTAAAAGACCATGAGTGGAATCTAGAAACCCATCATAGCCCCTAAAGAGATAAGGATTTTCACTATAGCGAAAACCGACCTATGCACACACATTATGTAATATAATCTATTTGTCTTTATATATTTTATAAATTAGGACACACACCCATGTCATCACCCTTTTCTATATTTATTATTTGTTGATCTAACTGGATAGATTTACCATTAACTACCATGGACATGTATTTATCAAGGTAATACCATCCTGATCAACATGTCCCAAGATATAAAACTTTCTTAACCTAGAAGGGAAAAAATAATTTCTTGACCATTCATACAATGTCATGCCATCAATGATGCACCCAATATAAACAACCTCACCATGACTTCAATGTCATGGTTTTTCTCTTTCATGAAAGTACACGGTCGAATGACTTACATTGGAAATGATCTCAAGTCAGGAGACCATTAAACATGATTGTAGATAGAAACATCCAATAAAACCAAAAACATGTGGTGTTCATATTGGCAGGTTTTTCCTCATGATATCACTACTAGAGATCACCAAGGGAGAACTTCCTGAGAATAAGTCTAAATTATTATGAGCCCCCAGCACCTGATAGTCTGTCATATACTTTGTCTAGTCTATAAGATATATATTGACCATATGACCTTTGTTCATGATTAATTTCATTACATCTCGAGGATCTCATTATAGCATGGGATATTCTATAACCTTTTTATACGATAATTAATCTATAGACATTACCATTAAATATTGGATTCATAAAAGTATACACTATAATGGTAAGAATAAATCATATATATCTAACTATATATACTACATGGTAATCAAATGTACTGTATAGTTGGGTCTAGGGAACCCTCTATTTCAATATGTAGTGTCTGTATCTTACTCTAGGATGACACCACTTTGGTGATAATGTATATATATTTAGAGTCTAAGCCTTGAACCTTTATTTCTTTTCTCTTGTTACACTAATATTATTATTTATTTCCATTTCTTGATATTTTTTATTTTTTATTCACACATCATTTGTAGTATTGAATGCATATTGTTTAGTGTTGTTAGGATGATTTATCTTTAAATAGAAAATCATCCTCTAACATTTAATAAGACCTCGGAATTTATTTTTAGCTTTTTTTTCTTGGAGATGTCATGTATGGTTAGTATAATTTTTCATCTTCTCTTAGACAATGATGTGGGTTAGGGTAATACAGGTTTCCTGGTTTATTGTTACACTGTTAAATGATTACCAAAAAAATCCAAATTCCATAAAATTATTAAAATATAGGAATCTTTTGAAATATTGTATGGCTTCCCTAAAAAAGATTCATTGCCCTATCTGCAATAATTCTAACATACCACTCATCTAGAAGTCATGATAAATGTTTTAAAACCTATCTTCCAACCCTCCCCCACATAGATTTCAGATGTTGGATGGAGGGGTTTCCTAAAGTTAAAAATAATTATATTAACATAATAATATAATTATAATTCTAATAATAAAAAAATTCAAATGTAAATTGGAAATTATAATATATTTTTTTATTATTAAAAAATATTATAATATTAATATATAATATTATAATATATAATGTAATATAAAAAATTAATATATTATAATAATAATAATAAATATATAATATTAATATATAATTAAAAATAATGAACTAAAATACTAAAAATGATTAAACTTTTTAATTATAAATATAAAAAAAATTAGTGATTCCAACCTGAATAGATCATTATTTACCACATGATTATAAGATCAAAAGACTGATAATACTTTCAAAAATCTCAAAAAATCACTATCTAAACTACTTACATTATTTTTTTGCTCCCTATCATATGGATTTCCTAGTTTTTACCTATAATGACACAAACTCCATTAGCCCAGAGATAGTACCTCCTTTATTACAATTAAATAGATACAAGGAATATAATCCTAAATGAACAATCAATTTAATAGTTTTGGAGAATTACATACATACATGAAACCCATTTTACATTGTGTATAGAAAATAAAACATAATAGATTAAAAACAAAATGAAATGTATCCTTTAAAACTCATTGAAATATTTTCTCTTCATATTCGAGGGAAAAGAAACAAAATAATGGTGAGCTCAAATACTCAGTAAGGACTGAGTACAATAAAAGAAATCAATAATTAATAAGCATAATCAACATGTAATTTTAAAAAATTTAATAAAAATTAAATTTAAAAAACATGACTATTATGTTAAGAAAATGTAGAATTAATATGGAAAGGTAAATAACTATAAAACCATTCCATTTAATAAATAAACCGAGAATGAAATGCATCTATAGATAATATCATAGGGAAAATATCATGGATAATAATAATAACCAAATTATAAAAAAATTAAATGTTTAATTATTTGATGTTATGTTTCCCATGAACATGATACCTTTACCTTCAAGATATATCCTCAAAAAAATTTAAAACCACATGACAGAAACCTATCTGATTTATCCAGCTAATTCATCTCATGAGGCTGACAATGCATCGAGGAGATTTATATAACCATGCCCCACCTGCTTTTGAAATTTCTAAATTATTCATCATATATCAAATAATTTATTTAATTTATAAAAAATGTACCCTATCATCAAGTATTAATATTGTTAAAGGATAAAGATTTATCAATATTTCCATAGTTAATAAAATAACTTTCATTGTAAACACCATATATAAAAATGGTATACAGTTTAGGAAATAATAATATACGTTATAAAAATTATTTATATTTATGAAAAATTTAAATTAAAATGAAAAATTCTTACATGAAAATGATTGTTTCAAGAGAAAGTTAACAAACACATAAGAAAGTGAGATTTCACAATAAATCTTACCACTTGGTAGTTTTCATGTCAAATCCCCTTAGATGTAATAGTTCAAATTGAAATATAAAATACCATTAATTATGAATTAATCATGATATTACATGTAAAAGGTATGTATATACACTATATAAAACAAATTATGTGCATAAAATTACAATATTCCTCATTGAAGGGAAATTGAGATGAAGTCCCTTACCTCATTCTTTCCGTTAGTTGAACAAGATTTAACCTACTTTATAATATTTTTAAGAGTGTTATTAATTTATAAAAAAATAAATCATTTTTATAATATCATATATGACCCTATTATAAAATTTTACCACACGTTTATTAATAATATTTCATTATATTCATTGTTTCTGGTGTTAATTTTATTGTTTTCTTATGCATGTTTTATTATGAATAATATGGTTATTGTATAAATTATATTTTTTAATAATCATGAAACAATTATCATATTTATTCATAAATTATTATTTTAAAACCAATCAAGAAATTTGGTTTTGAGAAATTAAGTAAGTTACGATCATGGTGACTGTAGGCCATATATACGCATGAGTAACGTTTCCATTTTTCAATGATCATTATGGAAAGAAAGTAAGTAGTATTTTATCATTAATTAATAACATAATATTATAACAACCACATTATTTTTTTCAAATATACTTATATATATATATCATCCATTTGGTGTGGTGATGAAAATAGTGTCACATCGCTTCATGAGGGTGGTATCCCACAAATATATGAACGATGTTATCATCAATCAGTGTAAAAAATTAAAATGATATATTATATTTATAAAATGATAAATATGTCATAAATATCATAATTATTTCATTTATATCACATATAATAATTATATTTATCCTTATCAAATTCTATATAAAGCGTTAATGAAAGATGAATCACATCGCTTCGTGAGGCGGTAGTCCACCGTACACATGATCGATAATATCGTATCCCCAAAAAAATGGAAATTAAAAAGGTATATATGATATAATGACCCCATAGGTATAATTATGTTATAAATATCATATATATACTTTATATCCATCATCATACCCAAGCTTGAGAGGTTATAATGAAAAAACAAATCACATTGGTTTGTGAGGTGGTAGTCCGCCGTACACACGAATGATGATTTAGTAACCCATTTGATGGAAGAGGGGATGATTGTAGGACATGTAATTAAAATTAAAATATATAATTATATAAAATATACTTATTTTATTATATCATCATGGTTTAATAATAATTTAATTAGGTGTAGAAAAAAATACAGATGCTCATTGAAGAACACAAACTCTTCTTCGGGTAACCTCCTTAGGATTGCACCAAAATCCTTCCTAAGATGGATTTATTCCCAAAAATAAGAATTATTGGATGATGATATGGAAGTTTTTAAGTTATTTAGGAATGGATTTAGTGAAACAAAATGGTGTGAATGTGTGAATAGGAGAGGATAGAGGGTGTCCATTTATAAGTGAGGTGAGTGGCTTACTTTTAATCTTTGAAAAGAAAATAGTGTACCCATGTTTTTCACATTCCAAAAGGGTATAAAATAGATTATTATAGATACTTATACATAATAGGTTATAAATATTTCCATAAAGTATATTTTATATTCATTTTATGTAAATTTTATCCCTTATCTATTTAGTTTAACCCCCGGTAAATCCAGTTTTACTTCAACTACGATAAATAATTTTTAAACTTTTTTACAATTGATTTTGGTCAGAAATTTAGAAAAACATATTATATAATATAAATTATTCTGAATAAAAATAAGGAATAAATTTATTCAAGCTTCTTTCTTTGAATTATGAAAATTTAATTTCAAATTAACCCCACAGACATGAGGAGGAAGCAGGTTTTCAAAGAGAAATTACTCAAAAGATTACAAACTTTTTATATAAAATTGAATATGAATTTTTTTAATGACCTAAATTGGATTAATTAATTTAAAATTGAACTTATGTTACATTAAAATTAATTAAAAATATAATTTAACATTACACATAATTTAAACTAAAAGATAGAGTTCAATTAAAATTCAGTATTTTCACTATTCATCAAAAAATTAATCTTTTCAGAAAAATAAAAAAAATAAACCCTCATATAGTTTTAATATCATTATTTCAAAAATAAGTTTCAATTTATCAAATAAATTTTCTAAACTTGGTAAACATTAATATTAAGTGATGTGTACAAACCATGACAAATTTATCTTTTAGAAAAATATTGTTTTTCAGAAAACATTCCTTTTTTATTTTAAATGATTCTTATTTTATTTATAATGAATAAATAATATTAATTTTCATAATTTAATAATTAATTTTTATACCCTCTAATTTTATATAATTTTTATAATTATCATGCTTAAATAATAATATTTTAATAGAGTTTCGTGTTTCCTTCAAACCCGGTGTAGCAAGATATCAAATAGATAGAATTATTTAAAAAGAAATATATCATAAATTATCAAGATGTTATATTTCCTTATATTCTTGGTATTTCAAGTCATACATTCTATCAAATATTATGTTCATATTTTAAAATCTTGAGGTGTTTAATTAACTAAGCCTAAACCACCACTGATTTTCAATTTATTAGAATTGATCACTTGTGAACATGGATTTTAAAAAAATAAATTCCATGCCAAAGTAAAATATCCAATCCATTTGAGTTTTAATAAACCGAATCACATTTTAAATCTATTTTAATAAAGTATCATCAAGTTTTTGAAAATAAAAATTTAATATTTTCTAAAATTTTCAATTTATCAAAACATCATACTTTACATGTTTTACTAAAAAAATTGAATTAAATTATTTTACAAAGAGGTAGCTATTTTAGGCTAATAATTATTTTTCAAAAACACTTTTTAGTTTTAAACACAAATCAATAAAACAAATTAACCTTGAAAATACCAATAGGTTTCCCATAACTAATCAAAACTTATAACATGCATTTCATGTAACCATGACATAGAAACAATATATATAGAATTCCTAGAAGAAAAAAATATAATATTTAATATATTAAATTTCCATGAAATAAACATGAAACATGCTAAGTAGTATGATACTAAATAAGAACCAAGCAACACACTTAGGTACATAAATTTTTAAACTATCTTAAAACCCTTATTAGGAAAATAATATATGAAATTATTTAAAATAAGGATCAGAATATCTTTTAAAATATATAAATAAAAAAATGATAGCATTCTCAAGAATCTAAAATATATAACAATTTTACAGTACATAGTTAAATAAAGAGTAGACAATTAAAATTAATAATGGTGTATATGTGAGAGAATTTTATTAGTTAGATAAAACCTAATAAATTATTTAAGAAAACATAAATTACTTTATTATTTATTATTTAATTAATTAAGTCTATCCATATATGATGAAAATAATATAAAGGAAATGCACGCGTCCTATTTTTTCAGTAGACTATATTATGGATAAACCAATACAAAGAGTGGTTCCCAACCAATCCATATAAACTCCATCCAAATTCTCCCAAATTTCATATTGAGACACTTAGAATAATACTCCCACACGTAGCTATAATGCCTAAACCAAACACTCAAACACCCTTGGTAACTTACGTTTCCACCATAATTATGTCAGACAAGTATATTTATGTGTTAATTATATAATCTTGATATTACTATATCGTATCTATATAAGTTAATTCCAAAAAACACCAAAATGCTTCTCTGATAACATTTTGTAACATTTGCGACCCAAATACTCAGTCCATATCTAGATCAAACCATCACAACACCTCAGGTGAACCTCCCAATCACTAGAATCTGGCCCAAACATTTGGGATTGAGTACACATAGGAGGATGATGGTTTCACCCCTAAATAAACAAGATTAAGTAAAATAAGTATTTTATAAAATTTTGGAATGAACCTTATAGTCGTTGAACACACATTCCCAAAAACATATTTACCCATCATTAGAATACCAATTAATCAAACCACATGGATAATATATAATTTAACAACTGTATGAAATATCAATATATATTAAACCTATCTCAAAACTGACATAAATTATAAAAAGTATAATAAAAAAACCATATTCTATTATGAACATATGAAGTAACCCAAACATGAATTAAGGAATAAAAATAGGTTATTTCATGTGTGGAAATGCTAAACAAAAGGCTATGGATAACCCCTAAGATTCCACTCCACATGTACACCAGAAACTCTAAAATATTCCACCTAAGATCCTAACACAATAAGTATATGAAACGTATGATTCCCATGAAAAAAAGATACAATAAAATATCCCAACTATAAAAGCAACTGAAATGAAACTAGTGAAGCATAAAGTCTACCAGAGTGTCTATGTAGGGAGTGAGTATACACATACGTAGTGGAAAACCACTAACATGTCACAACTCAATCATGAATGAATATTTGTATGCATGAACATGTTTACTCATTTATATAAATATATAATAAAATTATTTTAATGATAATCTACAGTCGTAACATGATTATAATATCAAATATATGGATGATAGATGAAATAAAATGTATATCAAGTAACACCTTATTCCAGGAGGGTGCATACTTGTACTACATGATTTCTGCTTAAATTTCATAATTTGAGACTTCTTGGATATGGAGACCTGGATTCCTATTCCATTAGATAACAATATTCAAGCATTAAAACCCATCCCATGGATAGATGAAGGTGTATACAATATTTAGGGATTAACTAACCCATTCCATGGAAAGGGGGAAGGTGTATATAGTAATCAGGGTGAAACAGTCATCCCCTTCAACCATGAACATCATTGTACCACATAACTTCTTAATGTTTATATAATAATAACATATATACCTTCCCCAAATAGCATAATCATCCTCAATCAATGAATTGAACATGTTCGAGTAAATAATAAAATACATAACAACCAAAAATATTAATATAAAAGTGTTGGAATGCACTCTAATGGTTAGCACCATACCATGGTGGTTCTTGAGGATGGCATGGCTGATAGATAATATCACTATTTTTAGGTATTTGATTCATGTACTTTCCACATCCACTCTCGCTCCTTTTTTATTTGTTATAAATCCATTATGAATTGATTTAGTTTGTCATTCTCCTTTATTGAATGAGTTCAATGGTTTACCCAGTGGTTAATAATGTATGTGACAAGTTACAGATGATCTATGTATTCTATATTAAATATACAGTGTCGAGAAAGGACTATATTAAGGGATGTGATCACTCCAATTGGTTAATAGTGTGATACCATTTTTGTTACAAGTGTAATAGTTGAATCTCTATTCATTCTTAGTACTTTTTATCTATCCTTATAAAGGTGTTAACTCCTATTCAGAGTACAAGGATCCTCAAGAAATGATATATGATACAAGGCTAGTGTAGCACCCTTAGATTCTGGAATCCTTTGTTTGCTACATCAGTGATTTTGAAAAAAAATCCATCCAAGAAGAAATATGGAGGTCATTGCAATCAAATTCAAAGGATTATATCTTCTTCACTTTCATATATGTTTTTATTCCCTAAATATATATTAGGATATTTTTTTTAGGCTTGATTCCACTACCAAGGATCACATGATGATCCCTTAAAACCCATAAGTGGTATTAGGGCCTCATTATTCAAGGATTATATATGTTTAATTGATTAGTTTTTAACAAATTTTACCATCAACATGGTATGTTGACCCCTATGTCACTATTTTGTCCCTAAAAATAGCCATCTCCTCATCCCCACATCGTAGTTCATGGCATGGTGGTTATTTACTAAAACTTATCCTGGCATAATGAAATGAACTTTTTGTAATCTCCTCATGGTGAAAATTATGATGCACCTTTTTCGGAATGCAGTACGACCCTTAAAACTCCCACCTTAGATGAACTATGACATCTTTTCTGGCTATTTCACCATGCACTGTAGTCGGATCGATGACATAACGATCTGATAAAAAATGACCACAAACAAGAGTGTCGCATCGTGGTGTAAGTTGTTGTGGTCCTTAAATGGTTTAAAAAATTTATTTTTATAACTTTTTTATAAATTATAAGTATTATAAATTGGAAAATGATATTTTACTTGCCTAAATTTAAAAATAAAATGTTCATATTATATCACATGTTTTTTAAGATAAATAAAATTCTTATTTATTTGTTAATTCCCCTTAATATTAAGTTTTAGTAAATTAATTATGAAATATTAATATTTTTTATGATTTATTTATATGATAAATATATTTTAGTAGATAAATCATTGTATTACATTTTCGGTGTGACTCTATAAAATTTAGTTTTTCATGTACCTTGACCTTAGTTTTTTTAGAGTTATAAGATTAATAATAGTTTTTGGATATAGCTATTTAGTATTTCCTATTACAGATATCATGAATTGAATTCTCCCTTGAGTGATGTTTCCCCAGATATAGGTACTAGGGGTTGGATTACCCATCGACCTAGAGGCCTATTCCCTCTTTTAGAAATTTGATGGGTCATCTATTTATCTCTTTGGGATTACTCATTTGAATAATTTCAATATCATGTAACTTTATGAATTTATATGAAAACTTCCCAAACCTTAGGCATAAGGTAAATTTAGATATATATTAATATACATGATTTCTATTTTTGGGTATGTTACAAAAGCTTTTATATCATGTAAAAAGTTACACTTTGATTTTGTGGATGTAATAAGGATTCCAAAACATAATTTTTATATGCTTTCATATACAAAGGAATAAAGCATGAGAACTTAAAGATTGAATAAAATGTAGTAGTTATGAATTTAATATGCATATGGTGATATTATATTGGTGATAATTTTAAAAGGAAATCCCCTTAAATAATATGTGGGATATTCCTTCCAAATCAAAACATTTCAATTCCTTAATCAACCAACCTTGTAATTTCACGCTATAGTGGGATTCCCATAGTTTATCTTGTGTAAGGAAAGAAAGTAATAGGTGAATCTTGATTATCCAATAAGGAATTTTCATTCCATATTGGGGTTCCAATGTAATGTGTTGTGTTAGATTTTTTTATATTTACTTTTTTTTATAATTTGATAAGAACTCACAAGGGTTGGGATTCAAAAATCATAGAGTAGATTATTATACATATTATGGATATAGACAATTATTTTTCTAGTCAAATATCTATAAATAACATTTTTTTGTGATCAGATTAATAGATAACTTAAATGACTTAAGTGATGAGTTTCACACCATAATAGGGTCCTTGATTTATGAAATAAGGATCTTGGATCAGTAAATAGATATGAAGTATGGGTCATCATTTTTAGTTGGAGCACATTCATTAAATGTTTTTGATGAATAGATATAAAGGATGATACTCACCAGTGATATTTATTTGTTATAGATTATTGAATAGTAAACAATAATCATATTGAGAATACTTATATTTATAACCTATATAATACTTTTATATTTCTATTTAGGGCTGAGAAGTGTTCTTATGAAGAAGAATTTGTAGTTACTCCACAATGATGACCATCCTATTCCTTCGTTCGGCTTCGTCAAAGGAGGTTCGGTGGCAGATTCATGCTACAGATATTTTATGTCTACTATGGTGGTATATATATTCACAAATATTCATCTAATACTTATTCCATTTACAAATCCACCTGAAATCATTCATCATCATCTTCAGGTTTCTCTTATTCCCTTGCTCTTCTTTTCCTTTCAACTCTATATTATGTTCTTGCCGAAATGATAATGGTGGAACCATCAATTTTCTTGTCCAAAGTCAACATTGGTGGTCTCTGGATTTGGTTTCTTCCTAGATATTGGGGCCTTCAACCTTTATTCTATCAGTTAAGGTCTCAAACTGGTGGATAAGAGGTGGATAGAGGGTGTAGGATAGAGATTTTGGTGATTCTGGTGTCTCTCATAAGAATAAATGTTTTATGAATTACCTCAGGTGGAATTTCACAGTGGCTGGGTGGAGGTTCTATTTTGGATTATAGTCGAGGTCTTCATAGATGTGGTAAAATTGATGGATAAAGGTGGAAATTCATGTTGATGGTTGATGTGGGACAGAGATGGTTTCCTCTTTTGTATGAAGACATTTTCTAGGAAGATATTTTATTGCATTACTATGGTCGAAGCTCTACTTAATTAGTTTAAGACCTAATTTAGTTCACAGTTATGTTTTTTTGGGACTATTATTTTATTGGGTAATATATGTATATGAGCGTTGGATTTGCCTCAATGCATTTCTGTGGTGGTTCAGCTTCTTACAGGTACCGCTGGGTGGGTGGCCTCAAAAGTGGTAGAGGTACAAAGATACCCATCATCATCCATCTATCATATTTTTGTTGGATGGAAGGGTACCCTAACATTGAATCCGCACATTTCTTTATTTCTATTTTTTCATGGTATCATATTTTTAGTGTAGTTTGTTCTTCACATGCATTATCAGGTGGGTGACTCTAAAGGGAGATATGTTTGTTGGCACCTGTTATTCGTTCCTCCTTTTACATGTTTGTGTGGGTGTGAGGAGTGCTCTTCCACATTGTGTTGGCCCAGCATGGTGTAACTTCATAGAGGGGGTATGCATCACAATTAATTTATTTCACTATTTCATTTTTCGTTTAGGGGGGAATGATATTTTTTCAGATATTTTCTTATCGTTAGATTTTCATTGGACACATGCTACCATTAAGACCTTCAGGTCATGTTTCTTTAGGAATTTTCATATTCTATTAATGGGTTTCCTCTTCTCCTAGTTAAAAACAGGTGCTCTCTTTTTTAAGTTCAATAAATTGTGCATGACCCTCGACATTTTTTTAAAAAAAATCTTCACATCATAAATGAGGACTTTATTTATGTATTTTGTTTAGACAAGAAGGAATTTTCATTGTCACAACTCGTCCACGACGCCCATGTCGTGACTACCCCAAGCCCACCTTCCATAGGCCAGGGGCTGGCGACTAGCACCAAAGGCATAAATCCCAATAAAAAGGGAAGGAATTTCCTTTATAAAATTAAACAAACACAACAGAGTACTCAATAGAAGAAAGCACTAAATAATACTGAATAAAAAATTTAGTGTTGAATGAAAAGGGGCCAGAAATACAAGCCCAACAGTAAGTAGGGTACAACTGAGAAGCTAGTACAACTTTAGTAAAGTAAAACAGCAACCACTGAGTCGTCCTCCAGGATTCCCACCTGAAGGGTGGGTATAGATGTTCTCCTCGGCACCTTGGGTCTGTCCATCCGCTCCGTGTACGTCTCGCCAAGTGTTCCACCTCTGGGTACCATCCAGCTCCACAAGCCTCGAACTCGATCAGTGATGTTCGTCGTCTGCATCTAACACAATGTAGTGCGGGCATAGTCCATGCAGGGGTGAGTATACGATGCTCAGTAGGGACCCTGAGACCCCCGAAGGTCTCCCAAAATCCACAAAGGATAAACCACAGAAGAAAGACACAATCACGAAATATCAACCAAATCTACTTAGGTATATTCCCATACATATACCTAAGTTATCAATCTCAGTTCGACTCCAACTCTCGAGCCCAAGAACAACCCAGTTCACACAAGAAAGAAAGTCAATCACATCGATGATAATGGTTGAATGTCAAGACTCAGCTCACTTAGGTATACATCTTTCGTATAGCGATAAAGACGATCAGATGTAATCACTGATTCATCTAAGCTGTCAGACCGACGCAGGATACTAGACCAGCTACTCTGTCGGACCCACTACGGATACTAGTACAAAAGTCAAAATGTCGGACTCACTTAGGATACAATTACATTAGTCATATCTTTTGAACCCATAGAGGATTCTAGTACAGTTGTCGTCGTCGTCGAACCCACAGAGGATTCCAGTATGGTAGTCGTCACAGTCGCAACCAGCTCTAGGGTTCCCGCACACAGCACGCTCGATTCCAGGAGGGTCAACTCCTTGAGCCAAGGGGTCGATACATCAACAATCATGAAGTCCAAAGTTGATGTATCCCAAAGTTCCTTCTCATCAAAAGGAACCCAACGCGACAGACGACGCATCAATCGGACGCCCGGTCTGAGAGATTTTGGCTTTTCCATTCCTGGGGCCCGGTTGGAATTACGCTCGTTCCAAACCCGTCCATTTTCCAAAGTCATCCAAAACTCAGTTAGAGTATCACAAAAGGGCCGTCTCGTCATGAGGATCCCAGTGACGTAGACAGCGCGTCGATCGGACGCGCGGTCTAAAATTTATTCATGTTTAAGTGAAACGGGCCCTGCTCGTCAAGCCCAGTGGGCTTGCGGGTCGGCCCGACCTAGTTCGGCGGGTTCGACCTGGCAGGGGGGTCGTCTCGACCTGGTGGAGTGCGCCCCGGCCTGGTGGAGTGCGATCTGACCCGGGGAGGCATGACCCGACCCGGTGGGGCGCGTCCCGGCCCGGTGGGGCGCTGCCCAACCCGGCGTGGCACGCCCTGGCCCGGCCCGGCGGGGAGCGCCCTGATGTGGCGCGTCCCAGCTCGGTGGGGCGCAGCCCGACCCAGTGTGACGCAGCCCATCACTGTGTGGCGTAGCCCGACCTAGGGGGCACGACTAGGACCGCGGTTGGCCACGGCTCGTCCTGGCTGGCCGAGCGGTGCGGGGGGGGGGGGGGGGGGGGGGGGCGACCCCCCGGTTTCCTGAACCAGCGGTGCTGAGCGGCACCGCCCCTCTTGTCCGGCCAGCCGAAGCCAGCCGGTCTTCCTGGAGCGAGCGGCCCCCCTGGGTGGGCCGCGGTTCTCCCGTGCGGCACCCGTGGGTGTCACAACCTCCTTTAACCCGGTGGGCAGGCGGCCAGCTAGTTCACCGCCGAAGCGGCCCGCGGAGCGCGAGCCAAGGTTCTCCACAGCACGACGCCTTAGAGGCATCACGGTTCTCCATCTCGGCGGGCTACGGACGGCCGGTTCAGTTCATATTCCGATCGGCCCGCGGATGCGGGCCGCATTTTCCTTCATGTGGCCGATGCGAGATGGACGCCTCTGGTCACCGCTGCTTCCATTCGCCATCACCTCTGGTCGCAACCACCTCCCGTTGCTACAGCAAAAAATATTCAAGAACCTTCGAAGGGTCGTCGGGCCGTGTTCGTTCGGACCACGCCCTCCACGTTAGGAAATATCAATTGGTCGAAGACTATACAAGCATTCACCAAGGACGGAATATAATTTCATTCACATAAAATTATATCAAAACCCCTACCTTGATTCAGATGCTCGCTTTCCGTGTCGCGGGAAGAGGATTTCGAAGATGACATCGATTCGTTGACGTCAAGACGCGTCTGAGGAGGAAGCGTAGTCGACGTTCCTCATGGGCGTAGAATTTTTCTTTGACGCAGAGGGAGAAGAATGAAGAAGATGATGGTCGCAGGCCTTTAGTTCTTTGTTGGAGAGAGTAAATGTTCTTCGTTGAGAGAGGAACACCTTCTTCTAATTTTCCGGAGGTTTCTCCACCAAAATATTTGCGAAGAAAATATTATAAAAGATACCCAAATTTAATAAAATTGTCATGCAATTAAAATTGATTCAAAATAATTCAAAGATATATTTGATGTGGATTTAATTAACCCTAGTTGTTAGCAATAATTAAGGGGAGGTTAAGAGTTTAAAAATTCAAAAGAGAGGAGGTGGAGAGTTCACATTAAAAGATGGGAGTTGTCAAATTAAATGAAGGGGAGTTAATGGGGAGTTTAAGGGAAGTTGAAGGGTTAAGGGCCTGTGTAGGCCCCAATGCACATTATCCTCTCATGGGAGGTTATGTGGGTGTGGTACCCACCTCTAACTCCACCTTGTAGGAAATAATCAACCCTTAAACAATAAAATTGTGTACAAATTTTTTTTAATTTAATATAAATCCCCAAAAATTAACTTCACCTCCAGAGCAAACACAACTACGGTAAAGGTCCCCTTAAACAAAGACTGATGCTTCAAGTTCATCAATTCCCTTGGATTTCAATTCCGAACACCAATTTAAAAGATCGCAAAACCCACACATACGTTTACTAAACGTACCTGAACAAAACTTCAGAAATTGATTCTGGGCACACCGGACCTCGGAATCAGGCGCCGTCAGAAACTGCGAACTTGTAAAATTCCAAAGAATTATGAAAAAAATATACTTGAAATTTATGGTTCTTTAAATTACCCCCACCTCAGTGATTTACATCCCCGTAAAGCTACAACATACACTAGGGAAACCAAAGTGGGTATTGAGCACGCATCTGTGCCTCCTGCTCCCATGTGCTCTCCTGGAGGTTCCCGTGCTGCCAGCGAATGCGCACCAGAGGAATCGACCATCCACGTAGGACCCGCTCCTGTCAATCCTTGATCTCCACCGGGACCTCCATGAATGTCGCCCCGTCATCGATGTCTAGCTCCCCATGGTTGATGATGTGGGATGGGTCGTGCACATATCTCCTCAGCTGAGATACGTGGAAGAAGTCGTGCACCCAATGCAACTCAGGTGGAAGGGCTAGGCGGTAAGCCACCTCGCCTACTCTGCTAAGGACCTGGAAAGGTCCAATGAAACGTGGAGATAACTTACCTCCCCAGCCAAATCTCTGTAGACCTCATCGAGGTGAGACTCGTAGGGAGACGTGGTCGCCATCCTCAAACTCTAGTGGTCTCTGTCTTCTACCCACAGAGGACTTATGTCTGCTCTGTGCAGTATTCATGCGCTCCTGGATGATCTGCACCTTCTCTTTCGTAGCCTGAACCATCTCTGGTCCAACAAGTGCTGACTCCCCTGGGTCAGTCTAGCACATAGGTGATCTGTAAGGTCGGCCATATAGTGACTCGTAAGGGGCCATCCCGATGGTGGAGTGGTAACTGTTATTGTACGCAAACTCCACCAAGGGTAAGTGATCCTCCTAACTGCGAGAAATTTGAGGATACGTGCATGGAGAATGTCCTAAAGAGTCTGAATGGTCCTCTCTATCTGGCTGTCCATCCGAGGATGGAAGGAAGTGCTCAGACGTAGCTGCATCCCAAAAGCCTCATGTTACCCCTTCCATAGCCGAGAAGTGAATCGAGTATCTCGATCGGAAACGATAGACGATGGAACAACATGAAGCCATATGATCTCTTGAATGTAGAGGCATCCCAAGCTCTCTACCGAGCCTTTCTCTCTGATCGGTAGGAATTGGGTCGACTTGGTGAGTCAGTCTACGATCACCCAGATAGAGTTGTTTCCTATGGATTTACATGGAAGCCCCATCACAAAATCCATGGATATCCCATCACACTTCCACTCTGGGACCTCTAAGGCCTATAACAAGCCTACTGGTACCTGGTGATCTGCCTTCACTTGCTGAGAAGTGAGGCATCGCGAAAAAAACTCCGCTACTGCTTTCTTCATACCCGGTAACCAGTGCTGTCTTCTGAGGTCCTGATACATCTTCGCCACTCCTCGATGTACCGCTAGAGGGGAAGTGTGAAACTCCCTCAGCACCTCCTCCTGTGGTGTCATGGGTACCATGGTACGTCCCCTAAATAGGATGACGTGATCCCTCCTTCAAAAAATCCATCAGGCGCCTGCCCTGTGGATATTTGAGAACGTCGCGTCTCACAGTCAACGTCCCCACACTGTGCCTCCCTAACTCACTGAAGAAGTGGAGGAGTGACTGTGAGAGACTGAAGAAAGGCTGATCCATCTATATCCACAAAGGATATCTGCAACGCGGCTAGCTGCTCTATCGCCTCTCCTAGTAGTTGAGTGCCTGATCACCTGCTGAGAGAATCAGCTACAATGTTCCCCTTCCGAGGAGTATAGACTATCTCAAATTCATAGTCCTGGAGGAACTCAAGCCATTTCCACTATCTCAGGTTCAGGTCCTTCTATGAGAAGATGTACCTGAGACTCTGGTGGTCAGAGTAGACTGTAAAGCGCTCGCCCATCAAATAGTGCCGCCACATCTTCAAGGTGAAGACCACTAATTCTAACTCCTGGTCATGGGTAGCATAGTTCTACTCGTGATGTCTCAAATGCCACAAAACATATGCAATCACCACTCAATGCTACATAAGGACACACCTGAGTCCAGTACCTAACGTGTCGCAGTAAACTATGCACCCAATGCCCTCCTCTGGTAGCCTCAAAATGGATGCACTAGTCAATCTCTGTCTCAGCTCCTGAAAGCTCTATTGGTATCTATATGACCACACGAAGGGTTTTCCCTTCATTGTCGAAGCTGAAAGTGGCATTGAAACTCTCTAGAAGTCTGGAAAAAATCTCCAATAGTACCCAGCCATACCCAGGAAACTCGGCACCTCTGTCACGCTCCTGGGTGGCTCCCAAGCAAGTACTGCCTCGATCTTCGCTGGATCCACTACAACTCCAGCCTCTGAGATGACATGTCCCATAATCTGAACCTCTAAAATCCAGAACTAGCACTTAGATAGCTTACCATAAAGTTGGTGATCTCGGAGTGTATCCAGTACAACCCGCAAGTGGTAGGCGTGCTCCTCCTCAGTAGTCGAGTAAATCAGTATGTTGTCGATGAAGACTATGACAAATCGATCGAGGTAAGGATGGAAGATCCTGTTCATGAGACTCATGAACACTACTGGAGCATTGGTTATGCTGAAGGGAATAACCAAGAACTCGTAGTGGCCATACCGACACCTAAAGGCCAACTTCTACACATCCTCTTCTGGAACTCTGAGCTGGTGATAGCCGGACCTGAGGTCTATCTTCAAGAACCATTGTGCTCCCTTGAGCTGATTGAAGAGGTCATCAATTCTCGGAAGTGGGTACTTATTCTTCACAGTCACCTGATTCAAGCTATGGTAGTCGACACACAATCTCAAGCTCTCATCCGCCTTCTTGGAGAACAAAATTGAAGAAGCCTAGGGTGAAACACTGGGTCGGATAAATCCCTTCCCCTATAAGTCCTCTAGCTGTACCTACAGGTCACGAATCTCGGTGGGAGCCATATGATATGATAGAGTAGATATCGGTGTTGTCCCAGGGTACATGTCTATGTATAATTCTACCTCTCAGCGAGGGGGTAGTCCTGGAACGTTGTCTGGAAAAACGTTTGCATGCTAATCCACCACAATAGGAAAACTCGGACTCCGCACATCAACTGATCCGAGGATGAGACTAGCCAACTGATGTGTGATCAGCTACCCTCTCCTCTATGTAATTCTATCCTACACTGCAAAGGATCCATTCTTTCCGGTGAAGGTGAACCTGGTCCCATCCATGCAGACACACCGCACATTGCACCTAATGAAGTCGATCTAAGCATGGACTATAGAAAACTAGTCCATACCCAAGATGATGTCATAAGGCCATGACTCCACAACAAGAATATCCTAGCCAAAGCTCTTTCCTCCTAGAGTAAGCTCACACTGCTGGTACTAGTGCATAATCATCGATTCTACTTCCGTAGGAGTCTCTATTTGTAAGGATCGAGCAAACAGCTTCATCGGAATCTCCGAGCTCCAAACAAGGGAAGCGACAATAAAAGAATGACTCACACCTGTGTCTATAAGTACTATAGTAAGGGTAGAGTAGACATATATAGTACCTCAAATTATCTCAGGTGCACTATGGTCATAGGCCTCGACTGACTGGAGCTGAGCCTGCCCCTGTCTTCCAGTTCCCTGTGGTCGAGGTGGTCCTCCTGGTGGTGGTGGTGGTAGAGCCTCAAAACTTCGTCTATCACCCAATGCTCGACCAACTCCTCTACCTCGTCCACCCGCTCCCAGTAGACCACCACAATCAAACCTCTACCTCCGCCTAGGAGGTCCCTCTACTGTCTGTTGGTCATCCGCATGGCGGGTCGGGCAGTCTAGAGCCATGTGACCCTACCCGCCGCATGCATAGCACTGCCTGCTCCTCGTATAGATGGCTCGGTTTCATGTGCCCCGCACAACCGAACCTGTATCATGAGGTCACCCACCTGATGGCCTGGTCTGCTTGGACCTCTGCGCCAAATGTATACTACCGGCTACAGAAGACTCCGCTGTGTGTCATCCTGCGGTGGGTCTCGCAGCTGGTGTCAGCTCACCAAGAAAGATCTCCATAAGAAGGGCTCGCTCCAGTGCTCCTGCCTGCGTTGGAATACTGAGGGAGATCATTGAATCCCTGATCTCATGTCTGAGTCCCTACTCAAAGGTCTGGTTCCTGAAGAATGGGTCCTGTACCATGTCCGTGGAGTAGCCTAAGTGGTCAGTGAACCTTGCTGAGTAATGAGCTACTGTCATGCTGCCCTGCTGCAGATGAAGTAACTCCTGAATCTGTACCGCATGAAGGGTGGCTGGAACAAACTTCGAGCAGAAGAGACTCTCAAGTCTGTCCAAATTAAATATGCCTCATCATGCACCTGGAGCATCAAGCTCCACCATCTACCTGCTTCTTTGTGCAGGATACCCGCGACAAGGATCTCCATAAGGTTAGCTGGTGTCCCTACCAATCTAAAAACTCTGACGATATCCTCTAGCCAATCCTTAGCTTCCTGTGGGTCCGTCTCTCCCCGGAACTTGGGCAGCATCTGGCGCTAGAACTCATGCAACGCACTCAGGCAGCGTGCACTCTCTGCTGCTGGGGATGGTGGTATCGGTGGCCCAGCGGGTAGTGGTACCACTGGTGCCTCCACTATGATGTGGACCTGCACCGAGACCTCATCGCTTGGTGGGATACCATCTCGTATGTAACTTGGAACCCTAGCTGGCTGACTTCGTGGGGCCATAAAAAAATAGGTGCGCCACTGTCAAAACAGTATACCTTGTGAGCTGACACAAAGTAATCACAAATATAACTTTTGAAACACACATGAAATCAATGTTTTCATGTACTAAGTCGGAAATCAGAGGACAGGGTCCTGGTGTATAGATACGTCGGCCGCCGCCCCAACACTAGACTCCATGGACTGAAAACCACACTCAATAATCTTAACACTATTACTTCATAGAAAGAAAGATCAGAGTCATGAGTTCTATGGTAGAACCGACTCCTATGATACCAATTTGTCACTACCCATTCTCGGGGCCCATTCCATGACTACCCCAAGCCCACCTTCCATAGACCAGGGGCTAGCGACTAGAACCGAAGGAGTAAATCCCGATAAAAAGGGAAGGCATTTCCTTTATAAAAGTTAACAAACACAATAGAGTACACAAAAAAAGAAAGCTCTAAATAATACTGAATACAAAAGTAAGTACTGGAAGGAATGGGGCCGGAAATACAAGCTCAATAGTAAGTACAGTACAACTGAAAAGCTAGTACAACTGTAGTAAAGTAAAACAAAAACTATTGAGTCGTCCTTCGGGATACCCACCTGAAGGGTGGGTACAGATGGCCTCCTCAGAACCTCGGGTTTGGCCGTCCACTCTGTGTACTTCTCGCCAAGTGGTCCACATCTGGGTACCGTCCAGCTCCACAAGACTCCACCTTTATCAGTGTTGTCCGTCATTTGCATCCAACACAACATAGTGCGGGCATAGCCCGTGAAGGGGTGAGTATAAAATACTCAGTAGGGACCCCGAGACCCCCGAAGGTCTCCCAAAATCCACGAAGGATAAACCATAGAAAAAATATACAATCACGAAGTATCAACCAACTCTACTTAGGTATATTCCCATACATATACCTAAGTAATCAATCCCAGTTCGGCTCCCACTCTCGAGCCCAAGCACAACCCAATCCACATAGGAAAGCAAGTCAATCACATCGATGATAATGATTGAATGTCAAGACTCAACTCACACAGGTATACATCTTTCGTATAGTGATAGAGATTATTAGATGTAGTCACTGATTCATCTATGTTGTCGGACCCACGTAGGATACTAGACCAGCTAAACTATCGGACCCACGTAGGATACTAGACCAGCTTCTCTGTCGGACCCACTCAGGATACTAGTACAGAAGTCAAACTGTTGGACCCAATTAGGATACAAGTACATTAGTCATAGATGTTGAACCCACGGAGGATTCCAGTATAGTTTTTGTCATCATTTAACCCATGGAGGATTCCAGTACGGTAGTCGCCGCAGTTACATCCAGCTCTAGGGTTCCCGCACACAGCACGCTCGATCCCGGGAGGGTCCGCTCCTTGATCCAAGGGGTCGATACATAAAATATCATGAAGTCCAAATTTGATGTATCCTGAAGTTCCATCTCATCAAAAGGAACCCAACGCAATAGACAACACGTCAATCGGACACCCGGTCTAAGAGATATTGTATTTTCAGTTCGAGGGGCCCAGTTGGAATTACGCTCGTTCCAAACCAGACCATTTTCCAAAGTCATCCAAAACTCACTTATAGTATCGAAAAAGGGTCGTATCGTCATGAGGATCCCAGTGCCGCAGATGGAATGTTGATCAGACGCACAGTCATAAAGTTATTCACATTTAAGTGAAATGGGCCCGACTCATCAAGTCCACTGGGCTGACGGGTCGGCCTGACCTAGTTTGGCGGGTCTGACCCGGCATTGGGGTCGGCCCAGCCTGACGTGGAGTAGCCCGACATGGCGGGGCGGGGTCCGACCCGACATTGGTCAGCTCGGCCCGGCCCGGCGGGGCGTGACGCGGCCCGACGTGGCATGGCCCGGGCCAGGGGGCGGCCCCCCGTTTCCACCACCAATAATATTCAAGAACCCTTGGAGGGTAATCAGGCCATGTTTTTTCAGTCCGCGCCCTCCGCGTTAGGTGATATCAATTTGGTGAAGTCAATACAAGCATTCACCAAGGACGGAATATAATATCATTCACTTAAAATTATATCAAACCCCCTACCTTGATTTCGATGCTCTCTTTCCGTGTCGCGGGAAGAGGATTTTGAAAATTACGTCAATTCTTTGACGTCGAGACACGTTCGAGGAGGAATCATAGTCGATGTTCCTCACAAGAGAAGTTTGTTTCCTTGACCCGGAGGGAGAAGAATGAAGAAGAAGACGGTCGCATGCCTTGATTTCTTCGTTGGAGAGAGTAAATGTTTTTCATTGAGAGAGGAACACCTTATTCTAATTATCCAAATGTTTCTCCACTGAAATATTTTCCAATAAAATATTGTAAATGCTACCCAAATTTAATAGAATTGCCATGTAATTCAAATTGATTCCAATGAATTAAAAGATTAATTAAATTTGGCATTTAATTAATCCTAGTTGTTATCATTAATTAAGAGGAGGTGAAGAGTTTAAAAATTCAAAAGAGAGGTGGTGGAGAGTTCATATTAAAAGAGGGGAGTTGTTAAATTAAATGAAGGAGAGTTAATGGGGAGTTTAAGGGATGTTGAAGGGTTAGGGGCTCGTGTGGGCCCCACCACACATTATCTTCTCATGGGAGGTTATATAAGTGTGGGACCCACCTATAACTCCCCCTTGTAGGAAATAACCAACTCTTAATCAATAAAATTGTGTACAACAATTTTATTTAATTTAATATAAATCCCCAAAACTTAACTTCTCCTCCTGAGTAAACACAACTACGGTAAAGGTCTCCTTAAGCAAATACTGGTGCTGTGAGTCCATCGGTGCCCTCAGATTTCAATTCCCAGCACCGGTTCAAAAGCTAGAAAATCCCGCACGTACGTTTACTGAACGTATGTGAATAAAACATTAGAAATTGATTTCGGGCACACCGGACCTCAGAATCAGGCGCCGTCCAAAACTACGAACTTGTAAATTTTCAAAGAATTATGAGAAAAATTTTCCATGAAATTTCCGGGTCTTTACATTCATGACTTATTAAAAAAAAATTCTATATTTAAGAGTGAAATTTTTTATGGTTTAGGAAATATAATAAATGGTTTATACATTCTTGATATGGACAATCCTATTTATAACAATCATAATAGTAAGGTCATAGTAGATTCTAATGCCACATATCTTTGGCATTGTATCCTTGTACATATAAATGATAAATTAATATAGAGATTATAGAGACATATCGTTGGTCTCATTCAATTATGAATTGATAGAAAATTTTGAAAATTTTTTATTGTGAAAAACCATAAAGATAGCTTTTAAGAGGAATGGTGAATTGTTAGTGGACTAGTGGATCTCCTACATAGAAATGTATGTGGACTAATTAGCACATAATAGAGTAGTTGTTTTAGATACTTAATTACCTTTATCAATGAACATAGTCAATATGATTATGTTTTTAGGATGAAAAAAAGTATGAAACTTTTGAATAGATCAATGTGTTTCAGAAAGAATTATATAATCATCTTAGAAAGAGTATTAAATTTATCCTATCAGATCTTAGTGGTGAATTCTCAAGCAAAGAATTCATTGATCATCAATGGAATTATGGAATTGGTTCAAAAATAACCCCTCTTGGAACACCAAAAAGGATTTCTGTTTTTGAAAAGTGGAATCAAACCTCATTAGACATGGTTAAGTCAATGATGATTTTATACAACCTTCCTACTTCATTATAGGGTTATGACATGGAAACTAAAAAAAATATTAATAAAACATTTTCCATATAATGTAGTCAAAATACCATATGAAATATGGTATGATAAATGTCCCAATTTTTATTTAATGATTATTTGGGGTTTCAATCAATTACTCGATGATTGGATACTGAAAAAATATACCCATTTTAGAAAAAAGCTTGATTATTGGTTACCCAAAAAAGGGATATCATTTCAAAATAACTACTAAACACAAAGTTGTATTGGATCAATATCTTTTATTACTTGAAAGAAAAAACATATATAGTGTAGTTATTGGGAGTATAGTTGAACTTGGAGAAGTTCAAAACCAACAAGTGGGAAATTTTCCCAAGATAGAGGCTGATTTGGTTCCACAAAGAGTTGTAGAAGAGAATCAACTAATGTTATACAAGAACCAAAAATATTTTGTTGGATTCATTAATAACCAAATAGATATGAATTTATCATAGATAATGATGATGAAGTAAATTTTATAGGAGATAAAACTACAACTTTCCATAAGGCCATTGATAGTTCTAACTCCATGAAATAGTTGAAAGACATGGAATCAAAACTGAAATCCTTGTACACAAACTAAGTTTTGAACATAGTGGATACAACCATAGGGGTATGACCCATTCAATTAAAGTGGGTATTACATAGGAAAACTGAAATTTATGGGAGTGTGTCTAACTATAAATCACTCATAGTGGAATAAATATCCAAAAAATCATGGTATTGACTATGAAGAAACCTTTTCACCTATAATGATGATAAATTCTATTTTTAGTTTTCTATCCATAATAGATCATTTTGATTATTAGGTATATAATATGGATGTCAAAACCACTTTCCATAATGTGAATTTAGTCGAGGACATGTATCTAATACAAATAAATGTTTTTGAAATTCAAAATGACACTGTTAAGGTATGCAAGTTGCAACCGTCCATTTATGTACAGAAGAAATCCTCTAAAAGATGGAATATCTAGTCTAATAATTCAATTAAAGTGTTTGGTTTCATAAAAAATATTAATGATTATTGTGTATATAGTTATTTTAGGATGAGTGTTATAGTATTTTTGATATTGTATATATATGAGATACTACTTATTATTAATGATGACAATTAAATCTATGCATATATGACTCAGAAAATGCTCCTTGATGAAATGTATTGGTGGATCTACCTACATACTAGGTATTAAAGTATATATAGATAGATCTATGTGGCCACCTTTAGTATTCAATACACATATATTTGTGAATTTCTTAATCAGTTTTGCATGGAGAACTACAAGAAGGGGTCTTTAACAATGATTCATGGAACAAATATAAGGAATATTTAAGATTATTTTAAAGAGTTATAAAATATGGATATAATTAATTATAATTACACCATAGGTTCTATCATGTATACCATCTTGTGTACTCGACCTGATGTTTCCTTTAATCTTCGAAAAAAAGTTTATACCGATAAAATCCTAGTGAGATTCACTAGATTTCGGAAATAGAAATTCATTAGTACTTGAGAATGAATAAGGACATGTTCTTAGTGTTATGATGTGAGGATTAACACTATATAAAATTTTTCATAGATGTGAGTTTTCAATATAATAGAGATGTTATCAAATTTGAAAGTAGTTTTTTTATAAATGGTGGATCTATCACTTGGAAGAGTTCAAAATAAGACACCATGGTGGACTCAACAATTGAGGTATAGTACATCAATGGGTTATATGATGTGAAGGAAGGTATTTGAATTAATAATTTCATTAGTGAACTTGAAGTGGTTCCATGTGTCAATGGAGTAATTGAGCATTACTGTGAAAACAACAGAGCTATTACTTTGGATAAAGAACCATGTTTTCCCCAAATGACCAAACATATCCTTCACAAATACCATCTCATACAAGAGATCATTGAGAGGGGTGATATAAATATATATTGGGTAGATATAAAGGAAAATGTAACATATCCATTGATATATCCATTACTATAGAAACAATATAAAGTTAATGTTATCTCTTTAGGTATTTGATACATGAGAGATCAATGTAATGGATATATGAAATATCATGATTTTATAATGAAGGAATCCTCCATTTATCATTCATTAATGTGTGAAGTATTTTATATTACATTAATGGTTGAATGTTGATATCCCCTCAATGTAAAACTTTTAGTTACCTCTAATTGATGATCATCATAGAGTATTATGGTTTGTGGTGATATGTTAAGTTTGGAATTAATAAAATATTATACGCATTATAAAATTTTAAATAATATAAAAAGAATGGATTCATGAGGTAATAACTAGAGACTTATTTCTTAGATTGAACTACTAAAATATATCTAATGGAATGTCGTAAAATCATTGATATACTTGGTCATGTATGCTAATTATCAATTCCCACAACTTGAGGTTTGAAATATACCTAGAATTAGTACCTTTATACTTTGATGCCTTACTTGTCTATTTCAAAATACATTTAGATAACCAGGGGTGGTTGGTTATGTCGCTGATTAGGTATTAATTTAGAGTGCAACTAAGATGATATTTTCCACATTCATGGTGTGTTAAGATATCTAGCCCTTGATAGAATTATATTGATCTTATTTAGACAAAGACGGAAAACTCACAACATGTGGCTCACCCAACCACACAATATATAGATCATATTCAGGATCATGAATGAGGTCCACATGTCTATCATGTTGAAATTCATGGATTCCAAACCCTCATTTCTCAACCTAGGTGTCTATGACATCAACGTGCACTACAAATAGGTTCTAGGACTCTAATAACATGATATGGAGTGGTGAAAATAACTCTAGGTAGATATTAATGAACCTATCAATGTCTCAATAGTATTTTATAACTATCTAAGCTAATAATTACAATAAATATGTTTACTAAAAATCCATAACTACCAACCAAGATACCATATTTCATCCATAGGTAACAAAATATAGGTACAATGAACATCCTTGGTATCCATCTGATAGATCTCTCAAGCACCCACCCATAACAAAAACCTATCTAAACCTAGGGTAAACTCAACCTAATCATACATTATCTCCCTATACCCACCTAATAAATACCAAAAATGGATAGAATTAAAAAAACATAGGACCAATGCCTCAATCAGAAAATATCTTTAAAATTGATCTCAACACCAACTCCATAGTATGTAAAAAACTCTATAACCAAGCCCAAGGGAAGAAGAAAAAGGGTTGGCCAATACTCTCACCCATCATCAATAATTTCAAGACCTCATTACCATCTCTAAAAGGGTCAATAATAAATGATGCATCATTATTGGTCTTCTAAACCAGAAAAAGAATAAGAATCCTACATGAGGATCTTATATCACATCCAAAACCTCATATTGATCTAGAAATAAGAAACCTTATCCATCCTCTCTATCACACAACCCATGACACCCCAAAATATCAATATTTTATTTTTTATATATATTTTATTTTTTAATTGAGTTAGAGGGGTAGTGGATTTGAAATTTTGAGTTTTTGAAGGTTTTATATGGATTCATGGTTAGGAACATGGTTTGGGAAACCATATAGCAGAAACTGAGTGACCTAGGTAGCTTAGGAAAGAGGAAATAAGACTATATTCACATGGTTTTGTAAATCATGTGAGATAACAGTGTGGCCTCTATGGTTTAAGGGAAGCATTTATCACATAGTCTATGCATGGATTGGTAAATTGTGCAAGAAAACCATACAACCTACTCAATTTGGGGTATTTTTGTCGTTTTTTGTTCTTTTTAATTAGGCATTCCTCCCTAAGATCTCACACTTGAAATCCCCACAACTAGGTGCCTTTCCTAGTCCTATTTCGTTCTTCTAAGCTCATATAAGGAAGATTTGAAGTGGATAATTGGAATCTCTTCATCCAGATTGAAAGATGAGGGCATGCCTTCTCTTCTTATCTTAGTTTCTTCCCCTATCCCCTCTTCTCATCTAAATATAATGGCTATATTGGATGATATTTTTTGTTAGGGTTGAGATAAAATCAGGGTTTTGGTGTCTAAAGGTCCTAATGTATCCCAAGAGACCTTTTTTGGTGTTTTCAATTGAAGGTGACAAGGTTTCATCTCTTGAGGTAGCTGTTTCCATTCCATTGTATTTTTATAAATATTTCCTCATTTTCATTATGTTATAATTTTCTTAAACTATAATAATTATATGTTTGTTACCTAGTTTCGTGTAATAAAATGTTCCCCATGTTTTATTGGTTTTTTAATTAAAACAATGGGTAAATTTTTTAATTCAATAGATTTTTGGTTTTAAATGAAATTTTTTTCATTCAGTGTGTTTGATAAAATTACATTGGTTGTTTTAATAAAGAAAAATGACTGGTTCATGGTTTTTTGAACAAATTATGTTTTATAAAGTGATGTTTACTTTTTGATAAAGGGAGTTAGCTTATTTTAATAGGTGTTATCTTCTCTTAAAAATATTTGTTATTTATAAATGGTTTTCTATATTTGTATAAATTGGTTCATGTGTTTTAAAGGGTTTCCATTATTTTTATGAAATGCGTGTGAGTGTTTTAAAGGGTTTTCAAGTTTTGAAAACATGCATTTGTGTTCTATTGAATTGTTTGTTTTAGGGATAAAGAATTTAATTATTTGAGCATGTCATGATCCCCTCCCTCCAGTGGTACTCATATTAGGTTGATGGTGAAGAAATAGAGATATCACCCCCTTTGAGTCCCACCCCAGTTGGCCCTGAGTTGGAGACAATCATTGAGGGTGTAAAACTATCACATATGAGAGGCATTAACCTCTATGATAATATAGTATTAGTATACAAGATAACCAATAATAATGAAACTCCAACACAAAATATAAAAGCAAACCCAATACCATCACACAATTATTGTATGAAGTTTATGTATACAAATAGTCTCTAGATAAATACCAAAAGAAAAGGCCAAAAATTAGTTACTCAACAACTCCAACACCCAAGATAGTAATATATATCATGGTCCATGTAGTCCTCATGGAAAATGGAGAAAATAGTTTGTATATATGTGGTGTTATAACAACATATATACTTAGTATGATCATACCCAAAGTATCTCTTCCACATATGGAAAAGTGAATACTAATGAATCTATGAGAAAACAACAGGACCCACCACACCTATGATGGTCAGTAACCCCAAACCATCCTCACCAAGTCATGGTCACCAAATAATGCATCCACTTATAGTAACATAATATGAAGAATATTGATAAAAGGGTTGCCCACACTACCTTCCCACTGATTTTACTATCTCGCACCCCCAATCATTGTATGCTCTGGCACTCCCATATCTTCCATATAGTAATCCTATAAAAATAAACTTGGGAAATTGAATCATTCCAAGAACCTAATCTGTAATTGGTCATCACATCCACATCCTCTCTTAACCACTTCCATAACAGAGTTAGTTGGTTATTGTTAATATAAAAAACATTAACCTTGTGCACTCCTCCTACAATGTATGACACCCACTAAGAATCACCACATAATTCTCATTATTCATAACCTCCAATGCACATTTTAATTATATCCATTATAACCCATTCATATCAATATTTCTTAGAATAGAGAGTGGGGAAGAGGGGGAATCCATCCATCCATTCTCACCATATAGATGTTAGAGTCACACCCCCAAAACATTTGGGTGTCTGAACATAGTTATCGAAGTGGGTGGGGTGTATATCGAAAGCAAAATAAAAATACGATGTATATAATAAGAATAAACAACAGTCCAACCTATGGGTTCACCAATAGAGAACTATCCCATATCACAACAAAACCACAAATACTCACAATATCTACCACTTATTTCGCTACCTATAAATGTATAAAAATATACAAACAATAAAAAAGGCATAGAACATATCCCCTTATCTATCTCAAATTAAGAAATTTATAGATTCTACTATTTCCAACTATATTCATTTATCAATCCCACTCATTCAAATGCTTAAAAACAATTGATTTAACAACACTTCCAATTTTAATTCAAGAATTCATCAACTATTCCAACCCATACCATTTTAGTTTCATCATTAATATTTTATTCTATAACTAATAGGAAACTAACACAACCACACTAAAAAAATAACTCAAAACTCACATCAACCGTGACAAAAAAACCACACGTCAGAACCACTACACATCAACCCATGTCACACCCCATTCCAACCAACAATTGCATCACTGCCCAACATATACCTCATTTAATCATTTCACCACCATCACCATACAATAGCCCACACAACACAAGGATACACATAAATAAAAACCACATAAATCTATAAATCACAACCTCAACATATTTCATAATTTAGGTTTATGATATTTCATTAATTTACAATATATTTTACCATGTGTATTATCACAGAAATATGAATTTCCATGGATATCCAATTCATTATCCATATGTAAGTGATTAGAAATTTTATTCAGGATGCGACCAAACAATCCACATTGAAAGTCTCTCCTAATCATAATAAAAATAGCACAATCAAGTCCCCCAAGAGTTTTTATTTTTCAGTAATGGGAACAAGAAAGTAAAAAATCATCATCAATATCATAAAAATAGAAAAACATGCAATATATCCCAATTACCCATAAATTTAATTTAAAACCAATTTTATTATCTCATTAATTTGGTGCATACAATCTTCCCAATTGAAAAAAAAGTTTGATATCCCAACATGAAAAACTAAAGAAATAAATATGAATATGCTTACCTCAAATAATATTTTCGAATTGCTACACATGAAAGGGAAAAGGAGGAATAACTAAAATAACACAACCACTAAAGGAAACCTTGATTCAACCTGAATCAAATCAAGGTTCATAAAAATTATTGATCAAATATACCCTAATAAAAAAATCACTTATTTTATTTCCATAAAAAAGAATAAAAATTTTATCAAGGGATTAAAGAGTATAACTAACCTCATATTTCCCAAATCGATCCACTAAAATCCAGGGATCAAATACAAAATTAAGGGGATGAAGGATATCCCAAGATATAATAGGGTTTTACCAAGTTCAAATTGAACAAAGAGAGGAATAGAGGATTTAAATAGATCCAAAAAACATAAATAAAATATTAATCTCACATCATTCTCTTCATGAATCACATATTTACATAATAATACTTGTGAGGACCTATAATTAAGGCCATGAAATAAATTTAGTCCATGAATTTCTCAAACTACAAACCCAACAAACATCCTCCTAATTTCATGGAGCTTATTCAAATTGTGAATAATTCCTTCAAATTGTGCGATAATCATAGAACTCCCATAAAAAAATTCAATCCATTAATCTCTATCCCCATACCTACAAATATACCTCTCACATTTTATACCACCTATTAGAGGAGGATTTTTCTCAAAAATCCACCAAACCTTTCTCAACCATCCTATGAGAGTTTCCAACTCCCAAAACAAAAAAGTAACAATCCAAGAAGGAATATACCATTATAGAGAGTGTTCTTGTGTGATATATATGTGTTATTTTACATTGGATTTGAATTTGTTATCAAGTTGGTTTTTATAAATGTATTTCTAAAGCATGAATTTTTTATGTTAATGATAAGGGCCATTTTTCACCTTGAGGGAAAGTGGTTGATTGATTTATGTTTAAACAATATTTGATCTACATTTTTATCCTTTTATTATTTTTGTGTGCATGCACTAAAGTTATATGAATTGTTATTCATTGTTATACATTTAGTAATAGGGATATTTATTTACAGTGGTGTGTTTTATGTGGAAAGTATATCCTTGAAGTGCTTTATTTCCATTGGGATTTATGATTAAATGTGGTTTACATTTATTTTATACCAGTACACCTCCATTATCTATGTCATGAGTAACACCATTCTATTAAGTGGCGATTTGATAGACAATGGGTTTGTAATTTTAGAGTTATACACTTGCTAGTAGCTCCTAGTTGAATGTAAAACCTAGCTTGGTGGTTGTCACCGATGAGACTAGTTGAGATTGAATTGGGGTACAAGGTATGTGTCCATTAACCTATTAGAAGTTATTTATACTTTTACACATCTAGTACACATTCCATTAGTATATAGTTTATTTTCCCAACATATGTATCCTAATTTTTTCCTTTTTATGTATAATGGCATGTGAGTTTCTTATATTTTTCTTGAGCCTATTTTGATATGTTGGAAATTTGTGCTTGATAATTTTTAATGTATAAATTTTCTTATTTTACTATTTTCATTTGTTATGACTATTCATATATTTTTTATCCTTTTCCACAGATATACTATTATTTAGTGTGTTTGAGTGTTGAGTTGAAAAATATAAAACATGTATTTATTTTAAATGAACTCATTGGGGAGTGGTTTCCATTGAATATATCTATTAAAATGATGTGTGGGTTTGGTTTCATAGGAGTGGGTATTGATAAAAAAGAAAAGGTTTAAGTTTTACCATATTTAAATCAATGTTATTTTCTTTATAAAATTTAAATTGTTGGTCATTTTAACAACATTAAATTGGTAATTCCTATTTGAGGCATGTTTTATAAAGATCATTTTAATTAAATGATATGTGATATAGTACATTTATTTTTGTATTGTATAAAATACTTGGGAACATATTTTTTTAATTATTTAAAACTATAAATCTTGGTTTATTAATATAAAACAAATGTGATAGAATCATGATAGTATCCTAATATACTATGGATCACATCATGAATGATCACCTTAGTGAGTATGCAGTCTTTATGTTTTCTATTGGTTCACAGGTTATAAATAACATGTTCATTTTATACTACTCTCTATTGAGAAGCGGGTGTAATGTTGGTTATAGTGTTGACTTTAGAGTAACATGGATATGTTATAGTTTTTTTCTATTGTAGTTCAATCATTATTGGATTGTGTGGTATATCAGCCTTTTAAGAGACCCACTTTTATTTCAATTTTTTTATTTCCTTTTTTAATGTAAGTTATATTTTATAAAAATGGTTTAATATGTGTAAAAGGTTTTATCAAAGTTTTAATTTATTTTGAGAATTATTCCATGTTTTTTTCATATGTTTTTGTTTCTCTTATTTTATTTATCCTGATTGTCCAAATAATGAAGAATTTCTACTAAGATTCTAGTTGAAACACCTTTTTATCCTTATTTTTAGGGGGGATTTTTTCTCATCATGTTATCTTGTGTTTCCCTAGTGGTTGTTAGTAGCCAGGGGTGATCAAGAATGTACCTCAAGCCTTGTGGTGGATTGACCAAGGTTAGGTTTTAGGTTATCTTACATTTTATTTCTACACACATATCCTTGAAAAACAACTCACCAGCAAGGGAATCCTCAAACATTAGCACACCATTAAGGGAATTATCAAGGCCCCCTTAGACCCAAATAAAACTTTACTTGTCAGTTCATAACCATTCCAAACACCCTATGATATCAAACCCAACCAAGGTATCTAACCAAACCAAACCTCAACCAACCAGGTCTTGAGATGCCATATTAGATACTACTCGATCCCCAATTTTGGAACCTATCCAAATATCCTCAAACTAACCCCCTTAGAATCTTGAATAAAAATAATCTAACAAGATCCCAACCCTAACCTGGGTCTCAAACCACATTTTCACTAGAAGAAACCTTAAGGGAAATATTCTCTTCAAGCCTCACCCAACCTAAAACACCTAACTAATGACCTATGATCACCATGAGTTCCTCACAATTGCATTCTATGTGGAAAACACTCAAGATTGACATTGTAATAGTATAATTTTGGATCAATGATGATAAATTAGGTGAAACTCCTCCAAGGGGAAGTATATGGTGTGTACTCAAAAATTCCCCATCCTACTTAACATATATACAAATAACAGAGAACAAATTTCCTTGAGTTCCATACCAAAGAATGATTTTTTTGAATAAAAAATCATCGCAAAACACTTTAAACTCCCATTCTACCCAAAAAACCCACAAAGACCCTTAAGAGGACCTCAACAGACTCGTATTCTTATTAAAAATTATAAAAAATGGGTCAAAAAGGGAACAATGGTGAAAAATCAAAACATGACCAACATCATGGTGAAAATTAAAATCTTTGAGTCAGAATACACACTTCAACAACATCCCAACACCTATCTCATGACATATGGCCCGAATAATTAATTATAAACATTGATAATAAATTATTTTTTTTAAAAAGGTTGTAATTCATAAAAACTTACCACACAATCTCACCACACCAAAACCACTCATGATGAAATATGACCACCCCTCAATGCCCTCTCATAGACCCGCTGCATGAAATCCACATCAATTTCATGCAATTCACCTATGATCTGGTGGAAGAAACACCCAAAACACTAGTATATTTCATCCAAAATTATAGGGTTTTTATGGAAATAAAAATAGAAGGAGGGTAATGGAAGAAATCACCTATAACCACCATTGATTCACACTAAAAAAATAACCCTGTACATGGTTGGTAAATGTGTAGAAGGGGGAGAGAGAAGCTATACAATTTAATCCTTTATCATGTCCCTCACACCCTAAAAGAATGAGGGGGCCTAATTATAAATTTCCAGTCTATCCCTCGTAATAAAAAACTATGTGACCTATTATTTGTGTCATAGGGTAGGGATACATATTGTGGACCTCTTTATGTTTCTATAATTCACTACTGGAAATCCAGCATTTCCCAACGGTTTAGAACCGTTGGGAAAGGCTGCAGAACCGTTGGTATATGTTATACCAACGGTTCTGCAAACCGTGGGGAATTAAGCCGTTGGGAAAGGCTTTTCCCAACGGTTTACACAAAACCGTTGGGATAGGTCAGAAAAAATCAACCTATCGCAAAGGTTCTGTCAAACCGTTGGGAAAGGCCTTTCCCAACGGTTTGGCCCATTGGGAAATCAACAGACAATTTTCTTTCCCAACGGTTTACAAACCGTTGGGAAAGGTTTTTACCAATGGTTCCATGAACTGTTGGTAAAAACAACCCTGCAACAGGGTATCCCAATGGTTTCAAACCATTGGGATAGGGTGTTTTTACCAACTGTTCCTTGAACCGTTGGTAAAACAGCTCCATAGAGCCTATGCCAACGGTTTTCAAACCGTTGGCATAGGCTTTGCTGTGCAAATTGCACAGCAGCCTGCAATTTGCACAGCAGGTCTGGTTTTTGGGCATTTTCATTTCAATTTTCAATCCAATTATGCCCTCGTTTTCAATTCATTTTTCAATCCAATTATTGTACCTGTAACACATATAATGCATAAATATAGAGAACAAACCAACACATACAAATAATGAAAACCAACCAACCAACACATATAATGCATCCTGAAAATATACACATCCATAATTAAAGTAGAATTCATAACATAATTATAAACATACATAATTCATTTAGAATTAATTTTAAAATTTATATGACAATTATATGTGGAATCCGAAATTCAATTCATAATTTGATCGGTTTTTTCTATACCATATATTTTTACCTCAAATGATGTCCATTTTAAACAAAATACATACACCTGAAGTGATACCGGTCACACCGCACCTCATATTGAGGCGGGGTTGACTCGTACAAGTCACATTTGACCCATGGATCGTTGTTCTAAAGTATCGACACAATCCGAATACGTTTGGTCGGTTTTCCGTATGCCAGTTGATGTTTTTCACTTAAAATGACGTTCTTTTGAAAAAAAAAGACGGACACTATGGGTGGTGCCGACCACACCACGTCTCCAATTGAGGCGGGGTTGATTCGTACACGTCACATATGACCCATGGATCGTTCTCCTAAAGTTTAAATGGAAACCGAATGCATTTGGTCGGTTTTCCGTATGTACTTAAAATGTTGTCCATTTTAAACAAAAGAGTGACACTTAGACTAATCCTGACCACACCGCGACTCAGATTCATCCCGGGTTGGCTCGTACATGTCACATATGACCCATGGATTGTTGTGATAAATTATCAAAAGATTACGAATGCGTTTGGTCGGTTTTGCGTATGCCAGTTGTTCTTTTCATTTATAATCATGTCCTTTTTAAACAAAAGAGACAGAGATAGAGCGGTGTCGGCCACACCGCGTCTCGGATTAAGACGGTGTTGACTTGTACACGTCACATATGAATCATGGATCGTTGTGCTAAAGAATCGATAGAATCCGAATGCGTTTGGTCGTTCTTCCGTATGTCAGTTGATGCCTTTCACTTAAAAGGCGTCCTTTTGAAAGAAAAGACGGACACGTTGAGTTGTGTCAGCCACACCGCATGTCGGATTGAAGCAGGGATGATTCTTACACGTCACATAAGACCCATGGATCGTTCTCCTAAAGTTTCAACGGAAACCGAATCCGTTTGGTCGTTTTTCCGTATGTACTTAAAATGGTGTCCATTTTAAACAAAAGAGAGTCACTTAGACTTATACTGGCCACACCGCGACTCTGATTCATCCCGGGTTGGCTCGTACACATCACATATGACCCATGGATTGTTGGGATAAATTATCAATAGATTCAGAATGTGTTTGGTCGGTTTTCCGTATGTCAGTTGATGTTTTTCACTTAAAATGACGTTCTTTTGAAACAAAAGACGGACACTTTGAGTGGTGCTGGCCACACCACGTCTCCGGATTGAGCTGAAACCACCGTGCAACATTCTAATTATTATTCGTGACGTGTACGCGCAGACGGCACGTCAATCGGACGTGCGGTTTGCGCGGTACGACTCAATATTCGTGTTTTAAGTGATGCGCGCGCTTCGTAAACCCGCGTGAGGGGGGTCCAAACGGGCCGAACGAAGTCTGAATGGCCTGAAATTGGACGAAAAATACGGGAGAGTGATTTATGAAGTGGTCGAGTAGATGTCACGTCAATCGGACGTGCCGTGTGCCCGCGGTGACCGACAACGCAGTTCTGGTGTCATAAACGGCCAAAACGGGCGTCCAATGGTCAAATTCATAGAGGACGACTTCAGATTGAGCTGAAACCACTGTGAAACATTCTAATTATTATTCGTGACGTGTACGCGTAGACGGCACGTCAATCGGACGTGCGGTTTGCATGGTACGGCTCAATATTCGTATTTTAAGTGATGCGCGCGCTTCGTAAACGCGCGTGAGGGGGGTCCAAACGGGCCAAACGAAGTCGGAATGACCTGAAATCAGACGACAAATACGGGTGAGTGATTTCTGAAGTGTTCGTGCAGACGGCACGTCAATTGGACGTGCCCTGTGCCCGCGGTGACCGACAACGCAGTTCTGGTGTCATAAACGGCCAAAACGGGCGTCAAACGGTCAAATTCATAGCGGACGACCTCAGATTGAGCTGAAAACACCGTAAAACATTATCATTATTATTCGTTGCGTGTACGCACAGACGGCACATCAATCGGACGTGCGGTTTGCGCGGTACGACTCAATATTCGTGTTTTAAGTGATGCGTGCGCTTCATAAACGCGCGTGAGGGTGGTCCAAACGGGCCGAACGATTTCGGAATGGCCTGAAATCAGACGAAAAATACGGGTGAGTGATTTATGAGGTGGTCGAGCAGACGACACGTCAATCGGACGTGCCGTGTGCCCGTGGTGACCGACAACGCAGTTCTAGTGTCATAAACGACCAAAACGGGCATCAAACGGTCAAATTCATAGCGGACGACCTCGGATTGTCCTGAAAACACCGTGAAACATTCTAATTATTATTCGTGATGTGTACGCGCAGACAGAACGCCAATCGGACGTGCGGTTTGCGCGGTACGTCTCAACATTCGTGTTTTAAGTGATGCGCGCGCTTCGTAAACGTGCGTGAGGGGGGTCCAAACGGTCCGAACGAAGTCGGAATGGCCTGAAATCAGACGACAAATACGGGTGAGTGATTTCTGAAGTGTTCGAGCAGACGGAACGTCAATCGGACGTGCCGTGTGCCCGCGGTGACCGACAACGCAGTTATGGTGTCATAAACGGCCAAAACGGGCATCAAACGGTCAAATTCATAGCGGACGACCTCGTATTGAGCTGAAACCACCGTGCAACATTCTAATTATTTTTCGTGACGTTTACGTGCAGACGGCACGTCAATCGGACGTGCGGTTTGCGCGGTACGGCTCAATATTCGTATTTTAAGTGATGTGCGCGCTTCGTAAACGCGCGTGAGGGGGGTCCAAACGGGCCAAACGAAGTCGGAATGGCCTGAAATCAGAAGACAGATACGGCTGAGTGATTTATGAAGTGGAAGAGAAGATGAAACGTCAATCGGACGTGCCGTGTGCCCGCGGTGACCGACAACGCAGTTCTGGTGTCATAAACGGCCAAAACGGGCGTCAAACGGTCAAATTCATAGCGGACGACCTTGGATTGAGCTAAAACCACCGTGAAACATTCTCATTATTATTCGTGACGTGTACGCGCAGAAGGAACGTCAATCAGACGTGCGGTTTGCGCGGTACGGCTCAATATTCGTGTTTTAAGTGATGCACGCGCTTCGTAAACGCGCGTGAGGGTGGTCCAAATGGGCCGAACGATTTCGGAATGGCCTGAAATCAGACGACAAATATGGGTGAGTGATTTATGAAGTGGTCGAGCAGACAGCACGTCAATCGGACGTGCCGTGGGCCCGCGGTGACTGACAACGCAGTTCTGGTGTCATAAACGGCCAAAACGGGCGTCCAACGATCAAATTCATAGTGGACGACCTCGGGGGCTGTCCGGGGGGGGGGGGGGGAGGGGTGGGGGGATATCCGGGGGCTATCCGGGGTCCAGGGTGGAGGGTTGGTGGCTGTACAGGGGGCTGTCCAGGGGGCTGTCCGCGGGGGCTGTCCGGGGGGGCTGTCTGGTGGGTGTCCGGGGGGCTGTCCGGGGACCAAGGAGGAGGGTGGGGGGGCTGTGCGGGGTCTGTCCGAGGGGTGTTTGGGGGTTCTTCAGGGGGATGTCCGGGGTTGTTCAAGGGGATGTCCGGGGGTTGTTCAGGGGGTTGTTTAGGGGTTTTTCAGGGGTTGTTCAGGGGTTGTTCAGGGGGTTGTCCGGGGTTGTTCAGGGGGCTGTCCCGGGGGTGTTTGGGGGGTTGTCCGGGGTCCAAGGGGGAGGGTGGGGGGTTGTCCGAGGGGCTATCCGGGGGGCTATCCGGGGTCCAGGGTGGAGGGTTGGGGGATGTACGGGGGGCTGTCCGGGGGGCTTTCCGCGGGGGTGTTTGGGGGGTGTTCGGGGTCCATGGGGGAGGGGGGTTGTCCAGGGTCCAAGAATGAGGGGGGTTGTCCAGGGAGTTCACAAACACACAACCACTAAAAGACAACAACATCCATAAAAACAGATAATATATAAAAATAACTCAACTCCAATACTATATTACAAGTCTAGATAAAACCAACAACTAGAATAGATTAAACATCAAATCTGAGTAATATAAGTCAAAAATGTAACGGATCAATATGTCCCACATCAGCATCAGCATCACCATCATAATCATCATCATCACCCTCGTCATCGTCCTACTTATCGTCCTCACCCTCCACAGTGCCTTCCTCCTCGCCTTCTCCCTCCTCCTCGCCCTCCTCATCTCCCTCCTCTTCCGCATCAGACTCCTCGCCATCATCATCTTCAAGCTAGACATCGGCCTGACCACCACTGGAACTGCCACCTGGTGCACCATATATAGAATGTATCGACGACATGTATTCATCAATCGCTGGGCTGGCCTCTGCTGGAAGTGTTGGACGTAGAACTTCAATAAATTTCATAAATGCACTGTTTTCCCTAGCAGACTGTTATGCCGTCTATGTGGCCCTTTTCTCAGCCTGTTCTGCATGTGGCCTAACTTGCTGCAGCTCGGTGGCACTACAACTCGTACCTGAGGCAGGCCAATACCTCGTCGGGGCTATCCTAGGTCGGCAGCGTACTCTGCCAGAATGATCCTCTCCCAACACCTGATGTAAGTGATCAGATGGCCCAAAATTGTCTGCTTCTTGGGCATCGAGGGCCTATAAAGCATCCTGTTACAAATATAAATATATTATTAAGTTACGAAATAGATATTAAAATATAAAATAAACAGATTAAAACTTACAATCTGCTGCTGAGTCGCTTCGTTGACAGCACTTCCATCATTTTTTCGTCTACTCGAGCAAAACAGTTTTGCTCGAGGCACACGTCCTTCAATATTTTGTACTTGCCTCTATAATGACATTGTAAACAAAAGTTATATAAAAACTTTAGCAAATGATTAAATAATTGAGGAAACAAAATAAAATGTAAGTTGTAAAGAAAACTTATAAACAATTGTCATACCTGCTGCCTCTCATGATCTGGCATCGTCGTGCGTCCTAGTGTATGGAGGTATTTTTTTGCATCAATGTTTTTTTTATTTTTTCCAGATGATTCCTAAATAAAATTCGATAATGCAAAGGATAATATTAATGCAAAACTTGAAAGTTATTATTTAAATACCTCAAATGTAATTCATACCTTAAACTGGGTACTCGTCCAATGAGTAATCATCTGACGATACTTCTCTATAGGACAATCACCCACGACTGGTACCGCCTCTAACTCAGTGCCAACTCTAGCACGCCAGCCAATATACAACTCATGCTTGTAGGCTCTCCAAAGCTCGCCTAAATCCTTTAGACGTTCCAGTCGTGCACCCTCACCATCAGGAAAATTAAATTGAAGATGAAATCAAAATATTAATTCATATAAATAAAAAAATAATTCATGGAATTAAATACAACAGATTTTTTTTACCCATATATCTGCCCAAGCTCTATCTTTGACCTCATGTGGAAAATGTCTCCATGACAGCGGGCTGACGGGAATGATGTCGGAGTATTTGGCAAGCGTCGCCAGAAAACTCCGACATTGCTGCCCTGTTTTCTCAACCATCTGATTGACTTCATTATATTCCACCATAACCTGTGTGCGACGGTTCCACACCGAACGCATGTGTGTACGGCCCCGCCCCCGCCTCCTGTCAGTAGATGTATCTGTCATGAAAGAAAAACAAATATTTTATCAAAACATGTTATAATGAAAATAAATATTGCTATAAAATTTGTTATGGTTTTATAAATATACCTGCGCTAGTCTGATCAATGAGTGGCGCCGGATCCACAGAACCTGATGGAACACCCTCTGGTGGAACAGGAGTCGAAGACGATGGAATATAAAAGCTCGGAGAGACAGAAGTAGAAGGAAAAGAAGATGGAACAGCTGTACGACCTGATGCTGACTGGGGAGTGGGAATCATCATGGTATGTGAAAATGATGGGGCAGAAGATGCAGAAGGTAGCGAAAACATGGGAGGCCTAAATACCCCGTGTGTCCCTAACGACACACCTGGGTCAGAATGTGGGAAGGCTGAAATGTCAGTGGGAGGGGTAGGGTCTAGTCGGGCACGCGCAACTCTACGTCCACCTCTGGTACGAACCCTCCTCGTACCACAGGCCTGAGTACTAGGACCAGTACTAGGCTCCTCGTCGAATAACTGTCGACGTAATGGTGGATCCTACAAAAAAGTTTACAAAAAAAATTAATCACATGACATTATATATTCTGTAAATAAATATATATATATATATATATTTGAAATAAAGTACTCACTGTAGGCACTAATGGTGGAATGCCCATCTCCTCCATCCGACGATTGTTCTCCGCCATTTTTTTTCTCCGGCTCTCTTCAATTGGCTGCATTTCCAGCATTTGAAAACAAATATGTAATTAATTAGAAAAAGAAAATTAATGTGTAAACCCAAAAACTAAATATATGAGGGAATGAGGGGATTTATTGGTAATTTAGCTATCAATTGTTTTAGAAGAGCTTGAATGAATTTAATAAAACATACAAGTTGTAATTGTTGGGTCGTAGAGGATGGAAAGAGGGGGGGGTGAATTGCCTTTTCAAAAATAATTAACAGTTTAAAACAATTATCAATGCAGCGGAAATAAAAAAAGGAAAGACACAATTTGATAACAAAGTTCGACTTAATTCCCAAGCCTACATCTCCGCTCCCAACACGAACCGTTGAGAGATTAATACGTCAGCTTTCTTTATAATGGTTGTAGCAAGAAACCCACTAGTCGTTTTAAGGTAGGCTAGAACACCTTCGTACAGCTTGCTTTTTTATTATGGTTGTAGAAAGAAACCCAATTGAAAGAAAGAATGGAAATGAGAGGTTTGTTTTAATCCAAACCCAATGAAGAACTAAACAAATAAAATAATAAAAACACACGGAAGCCTTGAGCGCCAAAAGTGTGAGAGCAGCTGATGGAGAGGGAGCTCAAGCTTCAAGGATGGCAATGGATCTCAAGAGGCCTTGGAGATTTGTCGTTAGAGCGTCAAGACATCAAAATATATTTTTTGTTATGTTCCCGGCATCCATGGTTTCTTATTTATAGGAGAAATACCCATAAACACTTCAATATGGACGTTGGAGGGATTCTGAAGCCGTTGGGGGTCAAAAGTACAAGTCTGGTCAAAGCCCAAAGGCTTGTTTGACTGGACACACCGGCTGGACGGTGGTGTCTCACCAGCTGGATGGTGGTCCACCGGCGGGCCAATGTTGAGCTCCCGGCTGGCTGGTGGTCCACCGGCTGGCCGGTGCTGAGCTCCCGGCTGGCCGGTGGTCCAGACAGAGCAGGCCTTCTGTCTGGGTTCCACCGGCTGGCCGGTGGGCAAGAACCGGTTGGCCGGTGACCATACCGGCTGGCCGGTGGGAATCCACCGGTTGGCCGGTGGACTCAGAGAGTCCACTATCAGTAAGTTAGAAATATTTTTTGATTTGGTTTGAATACAGTTCAATTCCAAATTAGAAAATTCAATTCAAATAAAATAGCAACCAATAAACATTGAAAAATCACATAACGGTCAAGTCAGCTAAAATATATTTGTGATCAATACTAAATAAATATGAATATTACCAACCTTAACAACCCAACTCGAGGTAAACCAAAAGAATTGAGAACATGGATGAATGATTCTATATATTTCCAACCACAACTTCAGGTTCACAATCAACTCTGACAATTGAGCTATTGGAGTCATCAAAAGAAATAAATGGATTGGTTCTAATGGAAATAGGGACAGTGTCAATTCCATCATCAGCATCATCAAAAATATGTCTTGGAATTACTTCAACTATGACACCAAATTCAGGTTGAAGTTGATCTTTGACATAAAAAACTTTATTATCCATTAATGCCAACACATATGGTTCTTCGGTTGCAAGAGTGCGGGTCATATTAATTACTCGAAATCCACAATCATCAATAAATGTGCCATGTCTCGTCATCGAATCAAACCAATGGCATTTCATCATTGTGACTCGTCCATGAGAGTAATAATACAATATTATTATTTTCTCAACGACTCCATAATAACCCACATTTTCAAGTCGCGGTCTACTATCTGATGCACTGGCATAAAAATCTGCTGTGGCAGTAACTATAATACCATCATGTTGTGTTCTCATGTTTTTGGCTCGTTCAGTGACAATAAATCCGTACCCATTGATAACAATTGATTTACAGTCACGAACCACGGTATTAGGACCAAAATCCAAAGCTCTTATTTCCTCAGAGACAGAGTCAGCAGACAAACTCAATACCTGCAATATAAATGACAGTTAAACTTAAGTAAATATTGAAATAATTAATTTAAACAGTAATATTTTTACCTTCAATTTTAACCAAGCAGAAAACTCTTTTCTATGCAAAGTCTCTCTCCTTCTCAAAGATAAAGAACGATGCTTCCTATTTATCATTGTTTTATGTTCCCTGTAGATAAAAAAATATGAATAGTTTAACAGATATATATGTAAGATATACATATTCCATTTTGTTACCTGATATAGTCATCGAACAAATCACAGTTGAACAAAACTGTGCGATGTGCCATCTCCCGCTCTTCAAGGCTTAATGTATTCAATGTATATGATCCAGGAATTACTCCTGTTTGAGGAAGTGATGGAAAACTGGGTTCAATTTTCTCATATTGTTCTTCTTCATTTCTCATTGGTCTGTTCATTCTTGTAGTAAGATCAGACAAATACATTGAACAGAAATCCATGCATTCTTGAGCTAAGTAACCGTTCATGATAGAACCTTCGGGATGATTCTTGTTTCGAACATAAGACTTTAATGTGAACATATTTCTTTCAGTTGGATACATCCAACGAAAAGAAACATGTCCTCCGAGAAGTATTTCAGTTGGAATATGGACAGTTAGATGCAGCATGCATGTGAAAAATGATGGGGGAAATATTTTCTCCAACTCACACAAAATTAATGGGGCATCTGTCAACATTTTTTGCAAGAAAGACTTGGACAACTTCTTAACACAAAGATCTCTAAACAAATGGCACAACCGAATAACACCCACCCTTACATTATTGAACAAAAGATGACGGATTGCTATTGGAAGCAACTCATGTAGTAGAACGTGATAATCATGAGTCTTCAATGATTTTAGCTTTAACTCTCTTCTATTGACCCGTCTAGATATGTTGCTTGAATAGCCATCAGGAACTCTAATAGTCTCTAATACTTCCAAAAATTGTTTTTTTTTCAGTAGGTGTCATCACATAAGAAGCACATGGAAGTTGCCATTTATTTTTACTGATACGCACAGGATGCAATTCTGGTCAGATTCCCCAATCCACAAAGTCACGTCGAGATCGTAAATCATCTTTTGTCTTCCCCTTGAAATTTAGAAGAACTGAAAGCAACATTTCACATATATTCTTTTCAATATGCATTACGTCTAAGCAATGACGTAGCAAATTGGTTGACCAATAAGGCAAATCAAAAAAGATACTCCTCTTCCTCCAATTGTAACAGGTTTCTGTGGAAACATTCTTTCTCTTTCCAGATCTCATTTGACCCTTCCCGAACGAAAAACTGAAATCTTTCAATTCATTAAGCACATCAGTTCCAGACATACGCTGAGGTGGATCATCGGTCTCTATAGTATTATCAAATCTTCGACGATTCATTCTATATGGATGATCCTTTGGCAAAAATCGTCGATGTCCCATAAAACTGAAACTACAACGATGTTTCAGTCTTCTGGATCGTGTATTCTTCATACAAACTGGACGTGACAGTTTTACCTTCGTGCTCCATCCAGACATCATTGCATAAGCCGGAAAATCATTGATCGTCCACATAAGCGTAGCACGCATCTGAAATATGTCTTTCGAACATGCATCGTATGTGCGCACACCCACATCCCAATGAATTTTCAACTCTTTTATTAAAGGTTGCATTTATACATCAATATCAATGTCGGGATCAGAAGGACCAGATATGAGTATACTCATGAAAGTGAAAGATTTTTTCATACACAACCATGGGGGAAGAGTATAAATGTGTATAAAAACTGGCCATGTGTTGTGCGAAGTAAGTATCTGCCCAAACGGATTAAAACCATCGCATGAAAGACCCAGCCTCACATTACGCATGTCAGCTGCAAAATCAGGGTGTCGAGCATCAAATCTCTGCCATGCAAATCCATCTGCAGGATGAACCAACTCATCATTAGTCTTCTTTCTCTCGGTATCATGCCATATCATTTTTATTGATATGTCATCAGGCATAAAAAGATTCTAGAGTCTGGGGATCAATGGAAAGTGCCACATTACTTTCTGTGGAACGCGGGATGGTGTTCCATCAGATTTTGACTTACAGCGGGATGTGCCACATTTTATACATTCTTTTCGTTCAGCGGTTTCTTCCCAGAATAAACTGCAATCTTTCGGGCAAGCATGAATTTTGTTTCTGGAAAATCCAAGTTCTTCAACTAACTTCCATGCCATATAGTGGTTTGAGGGAATATCTGCATCATCTGGAAGTAAATCCTTCAAGAGGGTAAGAATGTAATCGATTGATGTATTAGAAATCCCATACATAGTTTTTCCATGAAACAATCGGATTAAAAATTCCATCTTTTTCATTTTATCGCATTGTCGATATACTGGAGTCGTGGCAGCATCATTCACTTTTTTTACCCTATCAATATCATCATTTTCACTAGATGCATCAGTTGTCCTCATATCGACGTCTTCTTGAGTCGAAATCCTTTCTTTTTCATGATGACGAATAAACGGAAACCGATCATCTAACAAATTCTCCATTCCAGTCCTTTCATTTCGATCATCACCAATTTGAGATTTCATTTTCTCCCCATTGTGATACCACACAAAGTAGTTTGCTTGAAAACCATTTTTGGTTATGTGGTAGCTGACTTCTTCACGACTCAACCAAGGTCTACCAACACAATTGGAACATGGGTAGTGTATGCGACCACTATCTGAAGCATTGTGAAATGAAAAATCTATAAAGCTCTCCAAATTGTTTTGAAAATCACTTGAGATACGATCGGTTTCATACATCCAACTTCTGTCCATTCTGTAAAAAGAATTCATATAAGTCATTTTGTCATAAACAATTCAATAGGATTGAACTTTAATAGAAAATACATTTAAGTAAACGATAAAGGAAGAAAATAATCATGGTATCAACTACACATGTGAAAAAAACATACTAATGTGTTATTGAGAAAATGTAAAACCAACTAGAACTTAATGTGTTATCACATCAGAGCATGCCTCATCCCATAACCATATTAGTAGGGTATCCTCATATGCGATTTACCTTTTTGAATTAATATGCACTTCCTCACCAGGTACCTGAGTAGATTTCATAGATATAATCATCTCACATCCTGTAAGGCTTCCATTATGTATGATCTGCAGAATAATTTGAGTGATCATGAATCATGCATGGGATCTTCCCATGATCACTATAGATTATGAGAAGGAATTATGATAGGTCACGTGAAGAACATCAAACACATATTTTAGATAATTTGAGACATAATATAATAAAATAATGTATAAATCTATGGAATTTGGGATAAAAGGTGGGTTGTCCACGAGGGGTCGATGATGTTCGGGACGAGGGGTTCGCGAGAGCACGACCACCCCCCTGTGGCCAGCCCACCCACCCCCCCCTGGACAGCCCGTACCCCCCCCGGGATAGCCCCGCCCCACCCTCCCCAAACAGCCCACACCCCCCTCCCCCTACAACCCCACCACCACCACCTAGACATACCAACCCCCCTGGACACCCCACACACCCCTCCCCCAACTAGGGACACCCCCACCCAGACCCCCCAAGATATCCCACAACACCTGGACAAGCCCCGCCAACCCCCCGTGGACAACCCACCCCACCCCCGTGGATGCCCCTACCCCCTAGACAGCCCCAAACCACCCCCGTGGACAGCCCACCACCCCCCTAGACACCCCCTTCTCCCTATCGACAGCCCCCACCCCCCTTGGATAGCCCACCCACCCCCTGGACACCCCTACCCCCTGTGGCCAGCCCACCCACCCCCCCTGGACAGCCCTCCCACGCCTCCTTGACAGCCCGGACCACCCCCCGTGGACAGCCCGTCCACCCTTGTGGACAACCCACCCACCCCCCGTACACCCCCATGGATAGCCCCCGCCCACCCTCCCAAACAGCCCACACCCCCTTCCCTGCAACCCCACCACCACCACCTAGACATACCACCCCCACCTGGACACCCCCACACACCCCTCCCCCACCAGGACACCCCACCCAGACCCCAGGACAGCCCACACCCCCTGGACAGCCCCCGCCCCACCCCCCATGGACACCCCCTACCCCCTAGACCACCCAAACCACCCCCGTGGACAGCCCACCCACCCCCCCTCGGACACCCCCTTCTCCCCTATGGACAACCCCCCACCCCCTTGCATAGCCCGCCCACCCCCCCTAGACACCCATACCCCCCGTGGCCAGCCCGCCCCACCCCCCCTGGACAGCTCGCCCACCCCTCCTTGACAGCCTGGCCACCCCCCGTGGGACAGCCCCGTCCACCCTTGTGGACAACCCCGCCCCACCCCCCGTACCCCCCTGGACACCCCCGTACCCCCCCCTGGATAGCCCCGCCCACCCCTCCCAAACAGCCCACACCCCCCTCCCCTGCAACCCCACCCACCACCACCTAGACATACCACCCCCCTGGACACCCCACACATCCCTCCCCCCACCAGGGACACCCCACCCAGACCCCCAGGACAGCCCACACCCCTAGACAGCACCGCCCACCCCGTGGACAGCCTTTCCCACCCCCGTGGACACCCCCCGCCGACCCCCGTGGACAACCCACCCACCCCCGTGGACACCCCCTACCCCCACAATCCCTTATCCAAAACATATCAAATTGGTTTGAACACAATCCATAATTCCCACAATCCATTATCCAAAACATGTAAACGTCCTAACTCTGATTTACATGTTTCGAACACTCTCCTTCCAAACATAGAATACAATAACATTAAATAAGTCTTCACAAACACAAACAATATCCTATTTAGATATTAATTTCAATAATCAATTAAACCACCAACACCTGGAAAAAATCTATTCATTAAAACAACTACAACAATATGGTTGAGATCAAATTTTACCTATTCGTATTAGGTGTACCTGTTGGGATGGGGGTGCTGGTTTTCGGATTCGCGAGAGCAGTGGAGTTGGATTGGGTTCGTGAGAGCACCTGAGCGAATAGATTAGGTCTCTGTCCGAATGGGGAGAGGAGATCGCGATCTTCAATTTGGGGGAAACCTTTGCCAACGGTTCACTGGAACCGTTGGGAAATGTGTGAGTTTAGCACCCCTTTCCCAACGGTTCCAGTGAACCGTTGGGAAAGGTGTGAGTTTTCCCAACGGTTCCACTGAACCGTTGGGAAAGGGTCCACCGAAATTCTCTTTGCCAACGGTTTTGTTAAAACGTTGGCAAAGGCTCACTATACCAACGGTTTAAGCAAACCGTTGGTATAATGCCGTTGGGAAAACACTAAATTCTAGTAGTGATTGTTTCCCCCAAAGGATTTCTCATGGTGAAGCCCTTCAGGGTTATAGTGTAGGACTTCTCACCAAGCCACACTATGGTAGGGACTCCTTAGTTGTGGTATATAAATATCCCTAGAGAAACGACCTACCCCATGACCCTCAAACTCTTCACACTATCTTAACCCATAAGGCTATGTTGTGGCCCTCCAAAACATGGCCATGGCCATTCTGTGACATAGACTGTAGCTTGCGGTTCAACCCCTCAGGAAAATATCCCAACCCAAGGGCTTCCCCCTTTGTGGCTTGGCCCCTAGGGAGACATCGTAAGGAATCCACCCATGGACCCCACCATGGAAAAACCTATATCATGGAATCCCCATACTCGGTCTATTATGTTTCAACCTTCAAGTCTATTCCATTGTGGTTTCTTGTAGTGGATATTTCAACGGTTGGGCCACATCAACCGTGCTCCTCTACTTTCTTGAGTACCCAAAGACCCACAAGGGCCTTATTATACATCTAAAAATATATCTATGAAATTTTAAAACACTAATATTCCCAATAAGAGTCACAATTATCTAAATTAACTTTAATCCATAAGAAAAATTTATAATTACCTTGAATTTTTAAACACATAATGAAACTGGTCATTACTATCTCCCCATAATTATGCTTCTTTCCCCTCATATGCCTCAGTGGAAAACATGACACTATACTACCACCCTAATCACTAGTGAATATACTATTCTAATCAATCTTATATCATATCCTATTCACTCCAAGTTCATTGTCCAAACCTGTACTCCACCATGTTTCCAAATCCAAATCCCAAAACTAGTAATTTTCATGAGACCTAACATATATGGATTCTACCCATGCAACGATATCCAATGCCACCTCGACTGTCCACCGAATGGTATCACAGACCAAAAACTCTTCCAAATTGAGGGTCATTCATCCACTACTACAAATATTCTCCCCACCATAGGAGTATCATTATCATCACCCCACAACCAAGCACTAACCTCCACTTCCCATGCTATATCCAATGTTGAGTATAATGGTTGGATGTGGTCATCCCATTAATATCTGAGAGCTAGAACAAAAATAGTGACTACCCCTTTCTATTATCATCAGGAACAACATATAAAATGGTCAATAATCAACTTATAATGAGGATCACACCCTCCAGTAGTAAATGATTTCCTCTCCGCATATGGATTATATCACAAAACTCCTCAAGAGTTATCCTCAATGCATCCACCATGACCACAAAAATCAGATTTACCCAAGACCCAAAAAAACTCAATGGACCAAAATATGGTATATTCCACTAATCTAGAAACCAACTAGCACTACACATAATAATCCTACACATTCCCTCACACATGAACCAACCCAAACTCTCCCAAACACAACAATCACATGTTTTCCTATAAACTGGTTCAATAACTAAACTCACAATAACACAATTCATGCCTCAATGAAACTAGTATAATTCACATTAACAGCTTTCTATTTCCTACATTCAAGTTAGTTTTGAAAAATCAAATCACCTTTGGTGCTCTTCTTCAGAATCAACGCATCTCCTCCATTTCAATATCAACCACACAATTACCCACCACCTAAGAACTAATTCAAAACCACAAGTTCTTTACCACGCTCTTTGTAACACCACAATATTTAATGAAAATATTATCTCTAAATAAATTTTATTTATTTGATATCTTGTTTTATAGGAAAGACTGAGTTTAATCGAACCGAGATATAATGTTAAAATATTATTATCTAGGGTGTTGTTTATCGCCTAGATGTTGGATTGTTAGGTATGAATAGAACTAACTATATTATGAAAAACATATTATTTACATATTTATAAAATTAATTCATAAGTTATCAATTAATTAAATGAAAATAAATAACCATTTGAGAATAAATGAAATGTTTTTATGGAAAAATGTTTTTATGCACACAATGAATTTTAATCATAATAAATTAAATTAATCAATACTATGGATTTATTTTAATTAAATTTATATATTACATACTCAATAAAAAATTTAACCTTCATATTATATATTTTTTCAATTCCTGGGATATGACTATATCTTGTTTTATGCATAAAATTTTATGTTCCTAAAAAGTGGGTTTCATCACTTTTTGGGAACTTATTTTAATTTTAATTGTAGAAACTGAAAATAAAGAAATGGATTTAATATTTGGAATAAGGAAGTCAAAATTTTCTAAATAGTTTCATTTTATTTTTAAGTATTATGAATAGTAACTGTGGAAAAGTTTATCACCTCAATCAAAGGAAAACCATAGTAAATTAGGTTAAAAATAAGTGTTAAAGATACCATTTTCAATCTTAATTCTTTTTGGATGAATGCAATTATACCATTATCACCTTATTATTAAAATTTAATTGTTTATTGGAATTTTTTAAACGAAAATTTCAGATATAATATTTAAAGTAAATAAAAATACAAAATGTCACTCTATTACTATAAAATATCGTTCATGTGTCCATCTAGAGACCAAATAATGTTATAAATGAATATAAATGTCTATTTTGAGAATAATTATATTATTTTAATTATGAAGATTTATTTCTAATTTTCATTAACTAAATATTTACGATAAATTCTTATGCAACATTGACACAGTATTTCATCGATTAATAGAAAAATAAAATAAATAATTAAAAAAATATTTAATGTTGTATAATTTAAATGAGTTATAGTGTTCCATGGAATTTATAGATGATTATGAAATAGTTTTGTTTTTTAAAGGAATGTATTAAAATTTTAACTTTTTTTTCATTATGAATTTAAATTCAAATTAAATGAATAGCGTCAGAATTGAAAATAATGTTATTTTATCGAAATATTATTTTATTAAATTGTTTTAAATTCATAAAAATATTTAAAGAGGATAAGGATGATAAGATATGGTTGAAAATGTTATATGTTGGATATTTATGATCTAATCATTAGCTTATAAGTAAAAGTATAAATATTTAATTTGGAAAATATATTACCATGATTAAGGTTAAAAAGGTTATCTAAGGGGTTAAACCAAAAGATAATATTTAAAACACCACTTTAACCTATCCAAATATTATTGGTTGATGGGATTAAAAACCCATAATACCTTATATTGAATCTCTGTCCAATTGAAATAATTTTTCAAAAGAATAGATTTATTATATTTTAATATTTTAAGAAATCCCATGAGTGCCCCTCCCCTCAATTATAAAAGTGAACCCCTACTTTCTCTTATTCACACCACTTTAAGATTATTAGCGTGATAAAACCCGACCATTTATCTTCTCCACTCTCCATTCCATATTTTATAGGTTTTGGTATTAAAAAAAGACCAATTTTATGGTCATTAATAGAATATCTAATGGAACTGTTTCATATAAGAGGTTGTTTGAATAGAAATGAGGAAAGGTAATACTTGAGGTAAGGGATTTATGTTGTAATACTATTCTTATTAGGATTGTTTATGCTTTAATTTCTATTGAGGAAATTATATGACCCTTGTCAAATAAAGCCCTTTCATTTTCCCCTCCTCTAGTTACTTCTAAAGAATACATTTTTCCTTTCATTTTCCATACTATATGTACACATGAGATATAAATTTTTTTTAATGAAAATGAATTTATTTATCTATTTGGTCGAAAAATATTTCTCTTCCAACTACATATTTTCTAAAAAAAATTAAATATTATTTTTAATATTATCCCATGATTTTATAAATTCATTTTTACTCATGATAGAATTTAAAAAAAAATGTTTTAAAAGGAATCCTCTAGTTGTTTTCCAAATGAGGGACTTGTTTTTTACTTTTTAAAAAAGTGTGAAAATAATGTTTTATTTTAACTTATATGAAATGAATGGAATTTTTTGTAGTCACGAATGAAAAATTATTTTAATATTCCTTTAAAATTTTCCAAGTTTCTTTTCAAATATAATGTTTTTATTTAATATTTATAAAAAATTATATTTTAAATAATTTGTTTCAAAAATAACTTTATTTTCTTTAGGAAATATTCCAGTGATTATTTTAAATGATTTTTCCTTTATAATATCATTCTTTGATGTTAATTAAGTTTTAATCAATATATGATGTAATGATACCATTATTATTATTTCTATAGATGGTTTATGATTATGATGAAAAGATTTTTATAGAACACATTTATTTTCACTAGTTATGCTAGGTTGAATTGATGAAATTTTTATGAAACCTATTTTATTTGTACAGGTTATGATGCGATGTTATGATAAATATCATTATGATCGTGTGGAACACATATTAATGGATTTGATTACATGATGTGTGGGCCCAAAATTATATATTAATATAATACACTGGGTAATGTTTTATAACACATAAGATAATTATGTGATGTGATTTGATGTGATTGATCAACTATTGGAAAAAATATGATGTACATGATCCACTATGAGAAAAAATCCCATGTGATTTATCTACTACGGGTTTTAGGTTGTGATTATTGACCTATTATGATATGGGAAATATGTATGGTCCCGGTGGTTTACCTTAACATATCAAATGATTCTACACTTATGATGGCGCCACACTTTTATGACATGAAAATATAGTTCTTAATTAATGATGATTTATCACTATTTTGATTCATGAATTTTCAAATAAGGATGTTTTATTACTTGACTCATGTTTATGATCCATCGTAGGTTGTATATGTACTTTTTAAGTTATGTTCACAATCTCATACCCTTAATTTTATCTTATGATTTCATATTATCATTGATTGATGTATCCCATGTTTACCCTTATTGAGTATATGAGATCACCCTGTATTATATTTCCTTTCCCTAGGTAATGAAGAACAGTTTATAGATGGTATGTATATGAAGGGTACTATGTGGGAAAATCTTATAGAGATGTATTATATCTTTCAATAAATAAAATGATTTTGTAACTCATCTCTAATGAAACTAAACCTTTACATTTCTCAATGGTGTATTTATGAAATGTATTGAATATTTATCTCTAATGATGTAATATTTATGTATGAAAAGATAGGATCTCTATAGTTTTTATTATAGGAAATGTATAGTCAATATTTGTATATTAGGATTATAAAACTTTAGTGAAAACCCTAAGAATAATTCTTAGTATAGGATAAAATCCAAATGTTTTTGGTAATTACCATTGATAACATGGGTTAAACCTATGGTCCCATAGATTGACAAGAAGGTGACATGATTTAGATATACTATTAATTGAATTTCAATATTATATTAGAGTTTACTTGGGTTATTATATCATTATTATTACATGATTATTTTTTGGTTTTAGCCAATAGAAAGAATTAGAAGGCATCATGCTAATAATGAATGTGATGGGAAATGAAACGATTGTCCACTCGAGAAACCAAATGATATGGGTGATGGAATATAGAATCTTTTTGTTATGATCACAAAACATTATATGGATATGAATTATGGTGAGATTATGAATGATAAAATAACGTAACAATATATGGTTAATTATTTAATAAGGAATAATACACCTTATTTTAGTTAGTCTTCTGATCCACTAGTAGTTGAGTGATGGATCAACACTGTTAAGAATATATTTTTTCATTTTCAGTGCTTAGAACATGAAAAAATTTCTTATTCATTTATCAGTTAGAAGGATAATCAGATCAATGGTGGAATATTTTTAAGAATACGAGACAAGAGGAAGAAATTGACTCCATGTAATGGTATGAGCTAAAGAGTAGAAATTTTTTGTAATTACTTCCCTCATATTCTATATACAAAGATAGAGAATGAATTATTTGAGAGGATGCAAAAGGATGATGAATCCATTGGTACCTATGAGTAAAATTTTACAAGACTTACAATGTATGCGTCTAGTTTAATCATCAACCGTAAAAGTAAAATTGATCATTTATTTAGAATATTAAAACCAAGTCTCTAAAAGGTGTTAGTTGTAAGTGAATTTAGTAGATATGAAGAAATATTTTGATGTTCACTTAAGGTGGAAATGAAAATTTTATATTCCCACCTTTCCCGTGCTTTTGATAAGAAAAAGAAGATGGTGTTTCATGAAAAATCGAATAAATTTCATGGTGGAAAGAAATTCCAGCCATATATATTCCATAAATGTGGGAATAAATATCAAGGTAATAGCTTAAATAAAACTATAAGGTGTTTCAAATGTTGAAAGAAATTCCATAGAGTCTTTGAATGTCAAAAGGGGGCGAATAGTCCATTTAATACAATGTAGGAGAAGAATACTCCAATTAATGCACCACCCACACTCCAATACTTCGAATATAAGGAATATGGGAGTACCGCCAACTAGTGCATGAATCAGAAGTTTTTTGATGATCAACATAAGTAAAATCTTAATCCCAATGGAAAAAAGAAATATTATGTGACCATGACAACCAATATAGGTTACTAGAATGATGTAGTGAATGGTATACTTATCATAAAGTCTATAAAAACTAATATCATATTTGATAATGGATCTATACACACTTTCATATCTAAGTACTTTTCCAATGGTATCCAATTAAAATCCCAATGATTTAATATTGAGTTGGTAGTGACAATTCAAAATGGTATGATCATAATAACTAAAGTCTATAGTCCTTATCTAGTTGAAGTTTGTGAAAATATGCTTCATGAAAATCTCTTTGGTATAACTATGGTTGAATTTGATGTTATCTTAGGTATGTATTAGTTTTATTTATATAAATCCCACATCAATTTCCAAGGAATAGAAATCACATTTCATATTATAAATTAACATATGATCATCTATCGATGTTAGGATGAATACAAACTCCCAATGGAAATTACTTCTATCTTGTGGGTATTAATTCTAATCCATTAAGGATATTTATCTTAGATGGTTGGGTTTAAACTCAATAAATAAGATATACCTATTTTTCATGAGTTTGTTGATGTATCTCTAGAACAATTTCCTAGTTTTCCACCAAATCATGAAGTTGAGTTTTCAATAAAACTTATACCTATTTCCTCATCTATTTCAAAGACTCTATATATAATGGACCTAATTAAGTTATAGTAATTAAATAATAAAATCCAGGAGAATATTGAAAAGGGATCGATTTAGCCAATTTCTACACCATGGGGTGCCCTACTCTTTTTGTTAAGAATAATGATAGATCAATGCGACTCTGCATTGATTGTTGAGAACTTAACAAGATCACAATCATGAAAAGGTATCCTCTACCAAATTTTGAAGACTTTTTTGATCAACTTTGTGAAGATTAATATTTTATAAGATTGAACTTCATTATGGATATCATAAATTATGGGTCAAGAAAGAGGATATACCCTTGATGATATTCCGTATAAGGTATAGCCACTATGTTTTTACAGTGATTCCATTTGGTCTTAAAAATTCCCCCACTATCTTCATGGATTCAATGAATAGGGTATTGAGAGATTACCTAGATTAGTTTGTGGTTGTATTTATAGATTATATTATTATATATTTGGAAATTAAAGCGGGCCATGAATATCATTGAGAATTGTGATTAAGACTCTATGGAAAGATAAGCCTTGTGAAAAATTTACGAAGTGTGAATTTTTTGATTGGATGGTTTTATTTTTGGGTCATATAATCTCAAGTTAGGGTAAATAAGTAGATACATAAAGGACAAAATTTATTGAACATTGGTCCAGACCAACCATTGTGATTGAGATCCATATTTTTCTTGGTTATGACAAATATTTTCTATGTTTTGGGAATAATTTCCCAAAACTGTCTAATACAATCAAAGTTAAAATGTAGAGGAGATATGTTCCATTAAACAGATGAATATGAAGTGAATTTAATGGAATAAAATTTAAGGTTGGTAAGTTCCCCTATACTCACACTACTCTGTAAGAGAGAAGGGTTTGTGATCTATAGTGATGTGTAAAAGAAGGGATTGGGACATGTCATAATATATAATGAAATTGTGATTTCTTATGATTCATTTTGATTGGAAACACATAAAAAACTACTTAACCAATGATATAGATATTTAAATAGTACAATTTTCATTGAAGATATGAAGGCATTATCTTTATGGTGAAAAGTGTGACATATATATAGATCATAAAAGTTAGAAGTATATATTTTATAGAACAAAATTAATTGTAATTTTTATTCAAATTATGATGATTATTCATTATTTTAAATGATAAAACCAATGGATTTCATTTTTTTAAATAATAATAGTTAATTTGAATTATAAAATGAAATTAAGCTAAAATATGAAAATTGAATAATTTTCAAATTTTAATAGTTTTTAATCACCTTGGTGTTTTGATCATAACATTTAAATTATCCAACCAATTTATGTGATTACGTTTTTTAGGATTTTTTTATTTATAGGATACAACTTTCCCTACTATAACTTGAGTTAAGTCAAACATATAACTACCCAAATAAATGAATCAATGTTAAAAATATTTTTAGTAGATAGAGTAGACATCACTTTTGAAAATTAATAATAAATTAGGCTACTCAACTCCAATTAAGGTGATTTTATCTAGATATAAAATATAACTCAAAAATTCATTTCACCAATAAATTTCATAGAGTTATTTAGTCACTAAGGTTGATATTGATTGCTCAATATTGAAGGAAGATTAATGAATCATTCATCTCTAATAACACCTTGAAGTAATTGAGAAATAACTTCTTCCACACACGATGGAGGGAGATGAGGATTTTGATTAAAATGTGAAACAAAATTTGGAAGAGTGTTTTAGAATAAAATATTTAAAAATTTAGTTATTAATGTGGTCTACCACATGAAATATTTTTGAGGAAGAGTTATGGATTCCAAAATCTAACCCTTTCCTATAAAATTAGGGTTATTTCCCCTTCCAAAATCATCAATGAACACTTAAAGGAGATTCTACCAAAGGGGGGGGGGATGATTCACTATTTCTATTTCATTTTATATTTTCATTTAGTTTCTTTGTTTTAGTTTTAATTTAAATTTAATTTAAATTATATCTTAGTTAATTTAAAAAATTAATGTATGTTTTTATTATTTTGTTTTCCATGCATTCTATTCTCAATTATTCATATTTTAATTATTATTAATATTATTATTATATTAACATTCTTCTATTTTTTTTTATTTTTTTTATTTTATTTTTTATTCCTAGATTTTATTCTTTATCTCTCTCTCTAATCACAAATTCTATTTTTATTTTCTTCTATTTCTCTATTATTCTTCCTTCCACTCCACCAAGTGATCTCTTACTATTTAATATAAGAATATAAACCCAATGGTTGGTCCAGTGGAGGTCAATGTGTTCATCAATTTTCATTAAAGTTTAATTTTTTTGGTTGATTTGAGTAGCATGTATGATAGAGGATAATTTCCAGGATGTGGACTACCCCCAATGAAATACAATGCAATCTATAAATTTTATTTTATTTAATCACTTATCCCTCTCCCCATTAGACACCTCTTCACATAGTAGAGTTTAGATAATCAATTAATGAAAAAGAATCAACAGATCTGAGTCCTAGAAGATAACACATATTTGACCAAGTTGTGTCATCAACGTTGATTAAACGAGGAGGTGGAATTGAGAGTGTTTAGACATTCAATGATTTTTTATAATTTCTAAATAAATAATTGTAGTTCAAACAAGCGATTTCATATTTGTATTATCAAAATGAAATTAAACATATAAAAGAGAATAATGAATAGACCTTAAACTAGAACCAAAAACCAAGTGCCTTCTTCTTAACAAATTCAATTTATATTTTCATGTTAGTTAAAATTTACAGATTTTATTCCATTAGAAAAGTAATAAAAAACAAAAAACATTGTCATTGATTTCCTATAAAACATAAAAAAATAGTTTAGTTGATTAAGAATAAGTAGGTGAACAAAATGTGATGATCCTAAAGTGAGATGACCTTGGTCAGCCATTGTGCTGTGCTATGAAAAAAAATTCTTTGGCCATGCCCCATGAAAAGCACTCATCAAAACTAGCACCGTTAGTAGGGAGTCAATCATAAATATTCTTATCTTTTTCTATTTAACTTATCATATAGATTTAATTACTTTTATAAAAAAATTAAAAAAATATATCCATGATGTTATCCAATAATAATTTCTTCAATTATTGGAACAATTAATCTAATGTGAAATAACCAGTATCTGAAGCACCCTAATCTGCAGAAGATGGTGTTTCATTATGTGATAAATAGATCAGGGAATCCCAAAGCCAAATTTTCAAAGAGAAAGAATTCAAGGACCTCATCCAGGATCTCAATGAGATCATCAAGAAACATTTAGTTGAATGACTAGCTAAGGATCTAAGCAAATTATGGGAATAATTCATATAATTATATCTAGAAGTGGTCAAGACACAAGGAGTGTGATCCTTATTCCATCCAATTTTTTTTGAAGATGTTTATCCAAATGATTTCTAGGAGAATGTGAAAAAATATAAACTCAAATATGATATTCATGATCTTGATGAAATGGTGTAGGTTTTCTGAGGGAAAATGGATTCGATAACTATATATTTCCAAGAATCATCAGAATAACCTGAACTAGCATCTAAACCTAAACTAAAATATAAGGAAATTGTCTTACCTGAGGATGCAAAGGAAGAATACTTGTCTCTTGAGATACAAGTATGATACCAGCAATAATTGGATGAATTCTAGAATTAATGTACGAAAATTCTTGATCTCCCCAAAACCTTCAAAAAATAATATCCAACATCAACGAAAGAAGATACCACCCAAGTTCTGGAATTTGATGTGAAAATGGAGGATCCTGACTACCTGCCTCCATCCTCTGAGATCCTAATCCAAGAGGAACTTACCACGGAGGAATTAATTGAATATGAACCAAGACAGGTATTTTAAATTTTCTCATACTCATACTCTATCTCTTTATTTTATTTTATTCAAACATAATTCTGAAGCACTTCCTTTTTTTTTTGTTATTTTAGATTCTTGCAATCTTTGCTATGCCTTATAGGAGGATGATGAAATTGGAACTACACCTATTGAGGAACACAAGGAGATCCATGATTTCAATTAACATTCATTAGAGTATCCCTATCATGATATATAGGTAGTTTAACCTAAGGTAATCATTAAATAGATATCTCTTATTGAATTTGGGAAATTACATATTGAAAATTCACATTTTATTCAAGTAAAAAAATAATTTTTTACTTTCCCTTTTAGTATTCAAGTCATGAAACCTATATGAAGCCAACACTAAAAGATAAGGATGTTTCAAAAGCAGAAATCAAGAAGGAGGATAATTCATACTTCATTCTACCCCCTCCATGCAAGATGTACCTAATTATGAGGGGGGATCTAGTGTACTCTATCCATAGATCATTCCTAAAGGACATGGATGAAGCACAAGATGGGAAAAGCCACACGTGGTGGTTAAAATCAAAGAATATTCATCCCCCAACTGATTTTGGATAATAGTGGGTACTTCCCTTTAGAGGCAATAAAAATACAGGGCCCACTTAGAGGATCATACCAAGACTTCTCCCTTTCATTTTCTTTTTATGAATTTAGATTCTAAATTTCATTTCTCAAGAAGTAGTCTAACATGAAGCACACTCACCCCAATAATTTTGATCTCTAATGACATGATCCTTATGAATAATTGTTTAATTACCTTTTATAGGATCATAATGGTGGAATTAATCCATGAATAGTGAATGAGAAGGACTAAGAATTATTGGATTGGGAGTTCACTTTTTGTGTTTTATCTTAAAAACTCTCTAAATTTTTTCTAGATCATATTTTGATCTTTAAAGTTTAAATTAGATGCCCATACATGATGTATGATTTACTTGACTAGTCTATGAGACATGAGTTTTTAGGAGTCCTGTGATGTCATGTTTTAGATTTAAATGTTAATGAGATTAAATATATAAAATGGAGAATGGATGACTAAATTGAAGCATGTATATTAAATTGAGTAATCATGATTTGAATAAATTAATTGATTCATGTAAATTAAATTTCCCCACCATTTTTCATTAATTGACTATCTAAAATTTATGTAAACTGGTTTTTAATTATTAATCATGCCTTTTGAGATTTTACAATATCATATTCACATTCCCGATAGGATTTCTAGACCGCATACTTCTTATTTTATTCTTGGGTATATGCCTTGAGTGATCTTGGTACATTTCACATAACAAAACTTTCATTTGAACTTTTCAAACTGTGAATATAAAAAAAAATTTAAAATGATTGAGGCATCTTTTTATAAACCATTTATCCTTAAAATACCTCCTTTACATAAATCCTTCTTTAGACCTTAGAGACCATGAATGACCTTGTTAGGGATGATACTTGTTTCAAGCCATTTTATCCATACATACCCTCCTCGTAGTATTTTTATGATATTTTTATGATTTAGTGTGGGGGTGAAGGGAATCATGGAGAAAATGATGATTTTTATTATATTGAAGAACTGAAGGGGTTCTTATTATGGGATTAAATTATGGTTGTTTATTACTTCATAATACATCATTATTTTCTCCAGTTGAATATAAAACAAAGGAAAATGAAAAAGTAACAAAAAATGAGAAAAATGGGTTGTGATGTGGGAAAACAGAAAATCACCTTTACAAGACCTATGATTTATATCATATGTGGTTTGGTGGTGGATGTGAGGTTTATTCTAATAAAAACCTTCAAAAAATAAAAAAATTATAATGTTATATGAAAATGATTTTTTTATTAATGTATAGAAAATTTAAATAGGGTGCACAAATAATTCATTATTTGTAATTTTATCATGATATTTACATTGAGTTTTGAAAATGATGGGAGTTGTTAAAAAATAATGGGGAAACATTTCATGAAATTTTACTTTTTATATCAAGATTTTCGATATAAGAGATAAACATCCTACTTGATCCTTCTATTTGAACATCAATTCCTACCAAACCTAATCCCCCATGACATTTGATATTTTATTGAAATTCCTTGTAATTCTATGTTCCATTGTCTTTATAAAGTGGAGAAAGTAGTTCCTTTACAATCCTATAGATAAGGAGCATGAATTCATGATATGGGAAAATGTACTTTAACTGTATCTTGTGTGAAGAGATTAAATAATAAAATGTGAGGTAGATTATGATTTGAAATGTTTAATAATAATGAATTTAGGAACTTGAATGAATGAGAGGAGGAGTTACATCATTTTTCAAAAGGGAAAATTAAAATACAAGGATTGGTTGTTTCATTGAAAAATGAGAAATTGAATTGATATTTAATGTGGAATTTGAAATTTTGATTCTACATTTTAATTTTTTTATTATATTTAATTGAAATTTTAATATTCACAATATTAGAACCCTCATTAACTCCTTGTTGAGATTTAATGCTTGAGGATAAGCATGGCTTAAGTGTGGGGGTATTTCACAGGACAAAATTAAGAGCAATTTTTTATTCAAATTCTAAGGATTTAATCTTTCTTTTAAATGTTAAAACCTATGGATATAAATTTTTTATTAAAATAATGGTTAAATTTAATTATACAATCAAAATTGGGTAAAATATGAAAATTGCTTAATTATGGTATTTTGATATATTTTTATCACTTTGGTATTTTGATTTTAAAATTTAAATTATCCAAAAAATTGATGTGATTATTTTTTTAGGATTACATGATTTGTGGGATACATATTTCCCTTCTTGTAATTGATCTAATTCTAGCATATAAATGCCAGAAAAAAGTAATCAATGTCAAAAAACATCCAGGAAGATTGAGTGGACACCACCTTCAGAAATGAGGCATAACAAGGGACACCAAACTCTAATTAAGTTTATTCTAGCTAGATATGAAAGAAATATAATAGACTCATTTCACCTAAAAATTTAATGATTTTATTCAGTCATTAAGGTGGTTATTGAGTGCTCAACATTGAAGGAATATTTCTAAATAATTTATCCACAATAAAATATCGGATTAATTAACCTATAACTTATTCAAAACATGAATTATGGAGTATAATTTCTTTATTAAAATGAACAGGTCAATTTGAAATAACTTTCAAGAAGAAAAAATTAAAAATTTAGTTATTAACGGGGTTTCCCATGTGAAGACATTTGGAGAAAACTTTGAGACCCAAATATCTCACCCTTTCCTATAAAAGGAGAGTTATGCCCCCTTCCAAAATCATCAGTCGACACCCAAAGGAGATCCCACTGGAGGAGGAGGAGGCTACAACACTATTTTTCATTCATTTTTTATTTTCATTTATTTAATTTTTTATTTTTAAATAAATTTTAATTTAAATTATACCTTATTTAATTTAAAAATGCATGAATGTTTTTATTATTTTATTTTTCACACACCCCTTTCTCAATTATTCTTATTTTAATAATAATAATAATAATAATAATAATAATTTTAAAATTCTTATGTTTTCTTTATTTATTTATTTCTTATTTTATTTTATATTATTATATTTTATTGTCTCTCTCTCTCATCCCAAATTCAACATTTCCTTCATTCTTTTATTCTCTTATTCTTCCATAAACTCCATAAAGTGATATATTACTATAAAAAATGAGATGTAGGCCCCGAGGCTTGGCCTGGGGAAGGTCAAGGTATTCTTTAATTTTATTTAAAGTTTAATTTTATGTTTGTAGGTAGATTTGAGTAGCATTCATGGGCGAGGCAAATGTACCTGATGGGGACTACCCCTAAGGACATGCAACTCAATATATATCTATTATTTTATTTAATCAATTTTCCCTATCTGATTGGGTTAGAACTTCACACGTTGGAGTTGAGATAATCAATAGATGAAATAGATTCAATAGAGATAGGTCCTAGAAGATGACACATAATAGACCAAGGTGTGTCATTAACCTTGATTAAAGGCAAAGGTATATTTGAGAGTGCTTATGGATTCAATGATATTCCAAAATATATAAATAATTAATAGTAGTTCAAACATTAGATTTCATGTTTGTATTATCAAACTTAAATCAAAAATATAATGGAGAATAATGACTTAACCTTAAACCAAACCCCAAAACCCAATGTTTTATTCTTAAGTAATTCTATTTAGATTTTCATGTTAGTTTAAAGTTCCACATTTCATATAATTATAAAATTAATAAAAATTCCCAAAGCAGTGTTATTTGTTCCATTAAAACATAAAATAGAAAAGATATAGTTTATGTTATTTAGAATAAGTGGGTTAAAAACTGAGAAGCACCTCAAGTTAGAAAACCCTGGTCATCCACTGTGCTGCAATAGGAATATAATTTTATTTTTCCATGCCCCATGACATGTGTTCCTCAATATCCATATATAAGGAGTTTAATATACACTAGTTTTGATAATCAGAGTTGATTAAAAATTGTGGTTTCTTGGTAAATTACAACCCGGGGAAAGTGAACAAGGTGGAAGATTATCTGAGATAAAAGGATAATGCTAGCTTATCTATGATGAGGATAAAAAATATACAATATTTTAGGATTTTCAAATGATGGATCTAGAAAATTTTAAGGTAAGAAATCATATATTTATAAAATTATTTTTTAATAATCTATCAATGTGAGAATTAAAGAGGTACATAAGAAATATGTGGATCTGAAGAATACATGCATAAATATTATAAAGTTCAACCATAATAGTGAGGGAATGATAAAGATCATGAACCATGTATGTGTCTCATCAATAAAATACATGAATAATAATATATTGGCTAATGAACATAGTTCATCAGTCTCTATTCATCTGGGAAGTGAAATGATGTGTAAATACCTAAAAGAGTATTTATAGTGGGAAAACATGAAGAGAGATATAGTTGAGTATATATCTTGGTGCTTTATTTTTTAGCAAGTTAAGGTTGGGAGACAAAATTATAAGGAAATATTACAACCATTAACCATTCCAAAATGGGAATAAAAAACATCACTAGTGACTTTGCTCTCGAACATCTCAAAAAAATGGGATAATACTATTTGGATTTCAATCAATCACCTTTCAAAGTTTGAACACATCATTATCATCATAGAATATCTCTCTATTGATCAGAATGAAATTTTACTCAATAAGGAAGTGATGAGATTTCATAGAGTTACAGTTTTTATTATATTTGATCTGGATTTTAGGTTTACCTCTATGTTTTTTAGAATACGTTAGAAGGATATGAATATAGATTTATGTTTCAATACTACATATCATCCTCAGAGAGTTGTTTTTTTTATAGGACCATTAAAAAACTAAAAGACATGTTGAGATATTTCTATTTTTAATTCAATGGTCTATGGAGTCAAAACTATCCTTTGGTATAATTTTCTTAAAATAATAACTTTCACTCTAGAATTAATATGGATTATTATAAATATCTCTATGGAATGAAATGCAGAGGTCCAACTTGTTGGGATAATGTTAAAGAAAGAAAAAAATTGAGACTGAAGCTAATTGAATAAATCGTAGAGAATTTTAGATACATTCATCAAAAAATAAGGGCATTGAAAATTTAGCAGATAATCTATACTGATAATCGTTAGTGAGATCTGGAGGTTGAGGTTGGTAAAATAGTATTCCTAAGAATTTTCCACAGAAGAGGTTTATGAGGTTTGGAAAGAAGGAAAATGAAAGGGTACCATTTTTCATCTTAATTATTACTGGATGAAGGTAATTATATCATTATCACCATAGTATGAAAATTAAATTGTTTAAGGTATACTTGTCTACGATTTTTTTATATAATTCATGAAGTAAATAAAAATACAAAATTTCACACTCTTACTTTTAAATATCTATTATGTATACACATATGAGAAAATAATTTTATGAATGAAAATTAATATCTATTTCAAGAACAATTAAATTATTTTCATGATGGAAATTTAGTTATATTTTTTAGTAATTATATAATTACCATAAATTTTTAGGCAACACCAACACAATATTTCTTTAAATAATAAAAAAATCTAAAAAAATAATTTTAAAAATATTAAAAGTGATATAATTTGAATAATTTATAGTGTTCCAATTTTTTTTAGATTATTATGACATATTAGTGTTTTTTAAAGGATTATATTCCAATTATAGTTTTTTCTTTAGGATTTTTATGTAAAATTAAATGAATAGTGTCCAAATTGATATTATTAATATTATATCAAAACAATATTTTATTAAATTGTTTTAATGACATAAAAATCAAGAAATAGAATAGGTTGGATAATATATGTTTTAAAATATCACCTGTTTTTCATTTTTGAGCCACTTATCAACTTATAAGCGAAATTAGAACCCTTTATGAGTGGAAAATATGTTACTAAGGTTATGGTTAAAATCGATTTACTAATGGGTCAAACCAAAGGATAATGTTTAAAACACCACTTAAACCTGTCCAGATTTTATTGGTTAATGGGATTGTAACCCCATACTACCCTATATTATGTACCCTAGAAATTTGGAATAATTTTTATAGACAATGAATATATTATATTTTAATCGTTTAATAATTCCCAAGAGTTCCCCTCCCCTAAATTATAAAAGGGAACTTATCCTTTCTCTTATTGAAAGAACTTTGAGCCTTCTAGGTTGACCTAACCCTAACAAATTCTCTTATCCATCCCCTATAAAAAATTATATTGGTGACAGTCTACCCAATATACCAACTCTAGGTTCCTTATGTGGATATATAAATTATTTTCTTCAACAAAGAGGATGTTCAAATGTAAATAGGAAAATATGAGACTTGAGGCATGAGATTTATGTTTCAATCCTATTTTAATAGAGATTGTTTATGATTCAATTTACATTGAGTAAATTTTAAGATCCTTATCTAATAAATACCATTCATTTTTCTTATCCTCTATGTAATTTTGAATAATACATGTTTACTTTTATTTTCCTTCATTTACGTACTCAATAGGTTGAAAGAATGTTTCTATGGTAAAACTGACTTTATTTCTCTCTTCGGTAGAAACATATTATCATTTGATATCCATATTTTTTAAAAATTATTTTAATAATGTTTTTTATATTATCCTATTATTATTTAATGTCATTTTTATGTATGATATAATTTTTACAAAATGGTATAAAAAGAATATTCTTGTCATTTCTGAAATGAGGTACTATTTTTACTTTTTAAAAATATGTGAAAGGAATGTTTCCTTTTATCTGATATGAAATGAATGGAATTGTATGCCCTTGTGACCTCTAAATTCTTTGAAACATCCTTTATAAGATTCCATGATTATTTTTATATAAAATTTTTCCTTAATATTTGTGAAATTTTCATATTTTAAATAACTGATTTTAATATAAAAAGTGTATTTTTCCTTATGAAATATTCTAGTGACTTTTAAAGGAATTTTCATTTATAATAAAAAACATTTATGTTAATTTTTTTGGAGGATATGATGCAATGAACCCATCCTTATTCTTTCTCTAGATGGTTTATGATTATGATGATGATATGTTTATGAAAGCCATTTATTTTAATGGGTTACACTATGTAGAATTAATGAAATGTTTATCAAAACCATTTTTTACATGGGATATGATGTGATGATATGATGAATGTTATTATGATATTGTGACAGACTTATGTATGGTTTTAATTTTGTGAATGGTGGGACCAAAATAATTTATCACACTAATGCATTGGGTAAAATTATATATCCCGTGAGATAATTATAGGATTCAAGTCAATGTGCTTGATACACTATGGTAAATGACTAAATGTTCTTGATACACTATGGGAAACATGTTTATGTTCTTGATAAACTATTAGATATAGGTGTTGAGGCATGATCCTTTATGATTTTTAAAATAGGTAGGGATTCCTGATTCACTATGATTCGATGGTCATGATGGTCAACCTTGACATATAAAATGGTTCTATACTAGTGATGGTGCAAAACTGTTACTACATGAACATATACTTCATGATCGATGATTATTTTTCACTATTATGATTCATATATTTTAAAATGATAATGTCTTATTCCATGTAACAGGTTTATGATCCATTATAGATTAGGCACATAATTTTTAAGTTATGATCATACCCTTATTATTATCTTAGGGTTTTATATGATCATCAATTTACATCTCCCATGTTTTCCCTTAATAAGAATATGATCTCACTATTTTTTATGTTTTATTTCCCCAAGTTATCAATAAAGGTTTAATTAGGGTATATATATATGAAGATTACTATGTGGAAATATATTGTGAAGATGTTGAATATATTTCATGAAATAAAGGGATTATGTATGTAGTCATCAAATACAATAAACCTTTATAATCCTAAATTATGTATTTCTAAAATGTATTAATATTTGTTAATATAACATTTATGTATAAATATATGGGGTTTATATACTCCCACCACAACATAATAAAAAACCCAAATATAATAGAACCAAGAGGGTTGGGCATCCAAACGAACCTACTCTATCAACCCTACCTCAAAACCAAGATAATTATTAATGATATACCTATAAAACACTATAAAACTTCAATGATAACCAAAAAAATTTAGGGAATACAAATTATAAAGGAAATTAAATCCCTATCCGAAACATCTCTTATACATCCTTTCCCTCATATATCCACCACCAAGCAATCCAAGTCTTGCACTAACACACTAGGGTCTTTACATAACTCTTGAAAAAAGGACTAAATTTGCATCACTGAGGAACAAATTTACATAATATCCACATGGTCCATCATTAGAATAAAAAAAATTGTGATCTAGTTTAGTATAGTTCAACCTAGAATATATTTTGGATAACAATATATAGGTTGTTGTGGAAACATTAAACTACGGAGCCTCAATCACCAGTGAAATCATACCCAAATAGGTACATGTCACGTGCATACTATGTGCCTAATATGACTCATTAACATAGGAATATTTACATCAGGAAAATATATAAAAACAATAACTTGTAAATCCAATAACTCAAGTCTTGCACCCCTAGTGAAATCATACAACCATAACATCGAAAAACAACAAAATAAATCACATACCCTAGTAACCTAGACATGCTTTCAAAAAAGGGATTATAAAAGAAACAATATGATATCCATAATAATCTATGACACATCCTTAATACCTATTGACAAAATCCCCAACAAAATAAGATGAAATATGGATTTGATACCATTTTGAAGTGAACCATCCCGGGTTGACTCGACACATCGCACGATCTGACTATCCACATAGTCTCATGTGTGTATCCTAATATTCCAAAGGATACTAAATAAAAGAAAGGGTAGAAATAGATAAATTATGGAGAATATAAACTCATATTTAAGTGACCAATAACATCATAAATAAACAGACACATCATCCACACCCATAAACATTATTGTACACAATATAAAACCAAATCATGCTATAAGAAATAAAATGAATTGGATAGACTCATAGTCATGATATAAAACACAAAAAAAATCTCCCACTTTGATGATCATATAATCATAATAAACAAAATAAATAAAAATATAAAGGCTCTATAACCAACTTTGAGCCACACCTCATACCCAGTCTCTAGAAAAACATCAAGATGCTATAACCCCATCCTTAGAATCTACATGATTAGTCGCACTTGATCATGAAAAACTAGGTCTCCACCTAATCCTTTGTCTAACCTATACTCAACATGAAGAAAACATAAGGTTTAACACGTTCAACAAAGTTCACATATAGGGGTGAGAAATAAATCTCAGTATTCCACCCTATTGGTGAACCTACCATCTACTATTATAACAAGTTCATACACACATGATATTTATATCCTAGCTAAATAATAATTGGTATAGAAAATATAATATTTTAATAAATAAAAACTTGTAAATAAATAAGTAAATCCCTCCTAGACTCATTATTTAAGGATCCACCCAAGAAAAATAAACCCTACTTCATCCTAATCCAAAAAAACTCATAGTACATGGCTTAAATAGCCACCCAACATATGGAATGTTCACCAGATCATGATGGATATCTATAGATAAATCACGTAAAAAACACATATTTCAATCCCTTAGATATAAAACTAGGGATCTATATTAATAATGCACACTATTATCATTTTTATGACTCAAATAACATGATATTGGCCAGTGATAAGAACTCTATGCCAACCAAGAAGTACTAATTAATGTTTTGGTAGTGTCATAGACTAGTTGGTCTAAAAAAATCAAATATCTCAGTGTGATGAAAATATATATATCTACCAACCAATTGATCATGTTGCATCCAGGGGTAAAAAAAACCTAGGCGAACTCAACATCTAAAACATCTATTTAGGAGAGCTCTAAAGCATAGACACACATAACAAACCCCTTCCTAAACTAGGGGGCACACTCATACATATCATCAATTAACCACCAAGACCTACCAAAAGAAAAACCAATGGATGAAATCTTTCAAAAAAAACATAGGTTTAATTCCTAAATCTATAAACATCCATAAAACTACTCTCAACTCCAATTCCAAAAAAAGGAACTGCTTTTACAACCATTGCCATAGGAAAAAATAACTAGGGTCAGCTATTGCATAAAACCATCTTAAAAATGAAAAGACCTAAACATAGACCCTATCAAGGAAAAAAAGAAACAAGGAATCCTCACTGGTCTTTTAAACCAAAACAATAATAGGAAACCTTATATGGGGATCCTCTATCAAATCTAAAACCTTGAGCAGAGTTTTTTTATAAGAAAACTCATCCGACCTCTCCAACACAAAACCCATCGCTAAGAAACACATCACCTTCAAGGTAATCCTCAAACATTAGAACCTCCAAAAAAACATCCTCAATATTCCCCCATACCAAACTCAACCATTAAATGGTGACACAAAACCATACCTAACACCCTATGGTGTCAATCTTGCCTAAAGTCTCCAACTAAACTAAACCACCAGAAATCAGATTTAGAGATCACATCCAAAATTCAACTTGATGCCAAATTTTTGGAATCATCTAAGGTTCCTCAAAATAACCCACTCGATATCCTTAATCCAAATAAAGTAACAATATCTCCACCCTCACTTGGGTATTAAACTGCATTTCTCCGAGAAGAACCCTCAAGGGAAAACTTCCCCTAAAGCCTCACACAACCCAAAAAACCAAACCAATGACCTTTATCACTATAAGGTCTATATCATTTCATTATATTTGAAAAAACAATAAGGATGGACCATATACACATCCAATTCCGACTCTAGTGTGAGAAAGCGGGAAGAAAACCACTTCGGGGAAAGTATAAGGAGGGCACACCGAACTTCCATCTCCAACCTAATTTAGTACCAAATAAGACATAAAATATTTCCATGAGTTCTAAACTATGAAAATTGGTTTTCAAAACTAAAAACCATAAAGAACCACCATAAACTAAAATTCTCCCTAAAACCCCCCCAGAATAACCCTTAATGGGATTTCAATAGACTCATTGTCTTATTAAAACTTTTAAAATATGATTCAGAAAGGGAACAATGAAAAAATATAAAAACCCAGCTTACCACATAGAAAAAATTAGAATCTTCTAGCCTAAATATGCACTCCCCCAATGCCCTACACAACTATCACACACCAAAAAACAAGAATAATTAATTATAAAAAAATAAAATTAATTATTTAATTCAAAACCAAATAAAAAGTTCTGAAAAACATATAACACAACCTTATTTCATAGAAAAATATCTATATGGTGTGTGATAATCTATTTAGTTCCTCCTATATCCACAAACCATAAATTTACCATTAATTTGTCTCAATTCCACCCATTATTTGGTGGGATTGGAACCAAAAAACCCTATCCCTATCCATTTAAAATAAGTGAAATTTCATGAAATCCAAAAAAAGAGGAACATAATAAATCAAATTGAACCTCTATAGGTATCCACCAAGAAACATGCCCCGTACATGAGGGATTTATGGGAGGAAGAAAGGAGGGGAATTAGAGTCAACTGATTCATCACTCCCTGAAGAACCCACATCCTAAAATAATAAGGGGGTTGACTGATAAATTACTATATTACCACCACTAAGAAAAAACTTTTTGGGTTACCAGTTGTGTTGTTGATCAGGGATCTGCACCATGTCCCTCCTCAGGTTATCCCAATTCATTTCCCACAAAGGAACCCACAATGTGAAATCCTCCAAGGTTGTGATGTATGACTTCTCACTAAGCCACTCTATTGTGGGGAATCCTTAGTTGTGGTGTACATGCTCCCTAAGAGGTAGGTCATGCCCTACAACCCTCATACTCTTCACTAAAGTATATCCCCTCAAGTTACACCATGGTCCTCCTACACAAGTCCAAGGCCATGCTACAATATAGAGTTTGGGTTATGGGACATCCACCAGGGAAAAGCACCCAACATGATGGAATTATACTATATGGTGTGGCCCTAGAAAGACACTGTAAGGAATCCACCTTGGGATCCCTCTATGATATGATATATTTCATAGCCTCCCCAACCATAGGCCCTTATGGTGTTTCCCTCATGGGTCTACCATAGTGGGTTTCTATAACTATTATTTCAGCTACATGACTACCCCATCCTTGATACACAACTTTCCCAAGCATGTGAATGCCTAATAGGGCCTTGTTCCACCTCTAAAAAAATCTCTTTATGATATTCCAACACACTGATTCCTGATTCAAATCCCAATTCCCGAAACTACCTCTACACCAAATCAAAAACATCAAACATACCTTGATTTTCTCAACCTCTGATAACATGGTTCATTACAATGTCCATGATTAGTTTAGTCATATATTATGCATTAAACTTCTTTCATAAGGAACATATTATGTACCCATCTGTTATATGAATGATATGTGATGTAATCATCAATCTAGTCTGTGTTTTTTGAAGAATAAAAAAAAGATGAGATAACCTATACTATATTTACATGTACCATGTATAGTGGCCACTAGATATCAGAAACAAAGAAATTATATAGATTAACATTTTACGTATATGATATATATTTTTAGGTATATTTTTTTATTGAGATTCAAGTATGTTTGATAGAGATTACACTATACCCTTAGTAGCATGAGTATAATAGATACTTTAATAGAGGACACTCTATGCTAATTTCCTTAAAAAAGGTATTTGACATTAGTTCTCATTTATTCTAAGGCCTACAGGGTCACATACTTAGGACTCTAGATAAGGATTATGTTTTGAAAAAAATGTTTGTTCCAAAATGAATAGAGTTTGAAAAAAAATCTTTCCAAAAGAGTTTAGACAGGTTAATAAATAGTTTTTTTATATTTCCCATAAATTATTGATGGTATTTTAGTGAAAGTTGTAAATTATTGTATGTCTGCAAAAAAGGTTAAAACTATGTTATGATAGTGCATAAGGATGTAGTGGTTGACAGCCGGCATCATTGTTTTCATTCATATGATGCATGCATACACCACATCCACTTAATCTTGATTTTAATTTGTTTAATACCCATTATTAATGTATTTAATATGGATTACATGTTTTTTGAATGATTTCAATGGTTTTACCTAATAAAAACTATTGTATGTGATACATTACTAATGACTTCCACATAATCTATTTAATATGGAGCATCAAGAATGGTGTATATAATGGCATGAGGTCTCTCCTATTAGTAAGTAAAGGAATACCAACTCTATTGAAAGTATAATAATTGATGTTCTATTTGTTCTCGAATATTTTCTTACCACTCATTATGAATGTACTAACACTCCTTTAGGAGTAGGTGGATCCTCAAGAAATGTTTCAGGATCCAATGATAATATTCCACCCTTAGAGGAAATAATCCTTTGATCACTAATTTAGTTATCATTATCAAACATGCTCTATATAAGAAGAAATATGGATTTTATTTAAACCATATTCTATGTATGATCTATTATTTTTCCTTCCATGTTTCGATTGTTTGATGATAGATTAGGTATTGTTTAGGTTTTCTTCTGATACAATCATTTATATGATGATCTCCTAAAATCAATAAAATAGAGAAAAAAGGTCAATATATTTAATTAGTATCCATGTTTAGAAAAAAATTATATATAACAAATATCATGCTCAACATAACAAAAAATAGACATTCTTCCATACACTACACTACATTTCCAATAAAAAAAATATTTTAAACTAATACATTAAAAAAATATAAAATGAAGAATCCGTGACACCATATTATGTGAACCTCTCAAGTATAAAATTATTATTCTAAACACAGCACAATGAATGGAATAAACAAAAACTTTTCCATAATAAGAACAAACCAAGTTAATAAAAAAGAGTGGAAATGATCATAACTAAACATTGTTAATTATGATTCCAAAAAACGTTTTTTGGGTGACTTAATAATTCTTCAACATAAAACATGATTTTATGAATCAATTCCCATGTGTTGGGAGTTTTTATTTAAATATGAGTATAAAAAAACTTGGGTGACATATTTGTTTTGAAGAATATTTTTTAAAAAATTAGTTTAATAAATATATTTATAAGTTTGTAAAAAAATGGTTTGAATCATTAAAAAACAATTTTAAATGGAGAAAATGTTTTTTCTTACTAAAAAATTTACTGAAAAATTAACTTTATGCTGTAAATGTATTTACGAAATTTCTTCCTAAAATTATTTTTTTATTAAAATTATTCTTGTTTTTTATCAAAGATTCTTGTTTTTATTTATGATAAACAAAAAAAATACTAATCCCTAATAACATATCCTCACTTTTCTAACCCAAATTTTACACATAATCAGTGAATTATCTTAATCTAATGTTAAACATGGATCATGAATTTCAATTTATTTAGGTTAGAGGTGTAAAGTAATGTTCATTGCTTACAAAATTTTAAAAAAAACCCAAGATAAATTTTGTTGTATAAACTTTAATTATCACCATAAAGAGTCTATCTTAATTTATAGTTTCAAGATTAATAGCGGTCCTCAAGTAACTTAATAAATGGGATACAGATACCACTATGGGATATATGATAAAACCTCAAGTTAATTAAAATCTATAGATAAGTGAACGAGTGATGATATTCATACTTTATATAGATGGAACTATGTATAAAGATATACATGTAACATGCTAGGAATGGAGATATAAATAACCTATTACAGTAACCAATTAAATTCATAAAAACAACCAATATAGTTGTACATCAATATAAAAATTCAAGAATTTATAGAAAATAAATTAATACTTAAAACCATGTATTAATAATTACCAAGTAGAGTAATAGTAAGAAATGATATGTTATATGTAAAAAAGAAAAATCATATAGAAAAATTAAAATTATTTATACCAAATATCCATTAACAAAACCATTCATTTTTAATTATGAAAATAAGGTTTAAAAATCATTATCACTTTAAGAATAAAAGTAGCAAACATATAACATATATAGCCCATAAATTCACTAAAGGGATGTGAACTCCCACATTAATATTTCGTGAGTTTTAAAATTTCCAAAGACATCTAATAACAACTAAGTATCATATACAATCCACAAAATTAATATTCATAACCAAAATATCCCAATTACAAAATATTAAAATTCAAACCCCTCTGAATTTAATATAAAACCCAATAAAAAAACTTTTAAAAATCATAAACAATTATTGAAACCAAAATTCCAAAATAAAATAACCTAACCATAATCTAATTCTATCCTAAAATCAGAAAAATACTATAATAAACTATATAAAAGTAGTTTTGAATCAAAAAAATTGTTAACATAAGTAAAAAACCCATAAATACTTCATTTATATAATGGAAAAGGAGGTATCAAGGATTCATAGGAATTCCACCATGCTTCTTTTGAATTCATTATCAATCACTAGCTTAGGGGATGAGAAATTTGAAAAAAATAATGTAAGATGGAAGAAATAGAAGGTAATAGAGAACTAACTTGGATTCAATAAAAGGAAACACCTTAAATCAATCATGGTCTTCATGAAATAAGGATGTGAAGCGAGATTCCATTAGTATTCTTAAGAGATGATTTATAGTGGTTGAGGGAAAATGAGATTGAAGGTGGGAAAAATAGTGTTTATAAGAGGGAGTAAAATGTCATAAATACCCTCCATTTTTATAAAAAAGGAAATGGGCCAACCAGGTACCCACTACCGAACCACCATGTACTCGGAGGGAACACTAGAAATGTAATGACTCTATTTTTTTCATTATAAAACTTTGAAATATTTTATATCATATTTTCAAAGCTAGATATTGAACAAACGTGGGACTTTAGGGCCCAGAGAGACTTGTTATTAATATAATAAAACTATTAATGATATTAAATCACAAATTTTCCATTTTAATGAAATAATGGATGAAATCAAAAATGGAGTCTTGGATCAGAAAACTACTATTTTGGTTAAATTTGGAATACATGTTTTACACAAGGTGTGACATTACCTTTGTGTGAATCAGTTGTTTAGCTTAAGTTCAATCAAGAGCCGGTTAATAAATAAATTTCTTTATTTGATAACCTAGTCTAGTATCCTCAATTTAAACTAGTTTATAGAAATTCCATAAGGTTTTCTACATAACCATAGAGATTTTAAAAGATCTATTATAGGAGGGTTCTTGGACGATCAAAAACAGATCACTGGTGATCAGTGCACCAAAGGAGTTCATGGATATTTCAAAGACATTGACACATGACATATCTTCATCCACAATTGATCCAAAATCATGGTAGGTCATCTGTTTTACTTGGATAAATCATTTTTTAACCCAAGTCAAACACAAATAAATTAATATAACAAAATTGATTCACAGATTTATAGTTGATTAAAAATACATGATTATCTTCTTAGAAATTGGAATTGATGTTTCTTTATGGATGCTTCCATATTTTGTGTGTTCGTCATTCTCCATGTCATTAAATTACGACCAACACAAAAAATTTATGACGTTTTATCTTAACATTTTTGTTGGTGTTTTCCTCCCCACTTTCTTCATATGATCATCATCAACATCACGTTTGGATGATGATTCAATAAATACATAGAAACCAATATTCTCACAATCTATTTTTGTCACAAAATATCATTTCAATGGGTTCAGGTTGGAGATTAATGGAATGATTGAGGTAAAACGATGATAATTTATGATATTAGATGGATCCAGATCAGATCTATATTCTTTATATGCAGTTGGGAATTGTATTGCAACATGGTGTAACGAGAATCAATTTCTATGTAGATTAGGAAGCCAAAACATGTCCATTGATTAACAAAAGTCTTTGATAACCCCATATCCATGATTACTAGTGGATTTGGTATAGGAATCAAAGGATGAAGTGGTGTGATTAGAACCACATGAAGAACTATTGAGTTCTGAAAAAACATGATATACACAAATTGTAATACTAATAACACACATCATGTGGGGTCCTAACTGAAACATCTATGGTTTTAGGGAAAATAAAATATCTCAAACCATGTAGGACCTAAAACATTTCATATAACCCATTACTAGAGACTTGGTGTGTACCTATAATGTACATGGGCACACACATGACCAGGTACATGGGAACAAATTATGTATACGGGAACGACCATTTACTTGGACGTGGATAGGGTACTTGAACATGACTAGGAACATGGAAACAAACTATGTACATGGTAATGACCATAGTACAAGGGTATATGGTATTGAACATGGGAAAATACATCGTTAGGTCCATACATAGTGGTAAATTCCAAGTACTACCAGTTCATGACATATATATTTCTCAGGGTAGTATATGGTGATCTTTCTATTCAGTTTATACTAAATTATGTAGGTTTCATTCCCTTAGTCCATCCCCATGAGGTTATAGTGTGTTATCACATACTAAGAATTTTTTGTGATACCCTCTATAGGATTAGTCTTAGATAGAGTTTCAGCATCACTGTATGAGGCTGAGATCATAATCCTTTATTATTTACATTTCCCTAGTTTATGTCTTAAGAATCATCCTTTTCAACATACATGGGAATATGATCCCATAATCAGTGGGATATTAGAAATAAGGTTAGTAAAACCCCACTATACCTGGGTGAAATCCCTTATATGTGTATCATGATCTTATGATTTCTATAAAATGCTTCTTCATAGAGAGGTCTGATGACCATGACTTTTCAAATGAGTACTATCAATGTTATCGTGCTCAAGGAGTGAGTTCTCCCAAGAGTGAGTCACTTCAAAACCTCAATCAGGATCCTAGGTAGGTATTATAGTTTTTGAATACCATGATATTTTGTGTCTATCTTGAGTATATTTGGGTTATCATTTATATGTCTCATATTTTAATTGGAATTCCACTGCGACGATGATTCGAATACTCATGATACTTTATGTTTGGTGATTTTAAGGTATCCTACTTGGTATGTATATACTCACCTGTAAATGTACTCTAACAACACATGTTGTCTCTTATGAAAATGATAGGCCTATTGGAGGAGTCTTAAGTGGACCAGGAGAAGATTGAGCATAGTTTAGCTAGACAGACCATGGTCTGTACCAGGTATTTCATTTGATAGTAGTCCCATCATATTAGGTTGGAATCTTTTTATAGTATTGGTGGAATTTTATTTGGAAATTTTTACTTTCCAGTGTTTGTGGCATACCCTGATATGGGATATACATGTATGCGTCCATTTTTGAAACAATTATATTTTACCTTTTGGCATTTTGTGGGTACTTGGATTTGTGTTCGTCATACATGTACTTTAGGAAAAGGCCTCCCAATTTCCTGATATACCTATTCAACACTTTTCACTAGCCAATAGATTGTTATAGGTTGGAATTGGTGTCTCACTCAGCTTACCACCGGCTAGGTATTCCCTGATGGGTATGGTCCTGAAATAGTGGAAATCACGGTAGGTTTCATATTATGAGTGGATTTAAAAGATTTTATATATATGATTTCTTGTTTAGGAACTAGAGAAATAGTGTTAGAATGTCTCAAGATCACCACTCATTCTAGGGAACCCAATGTCGGTGTAGTGACTAATGTATGCATTCACTAAGACTCTGATAACATAATTTTTAACTTAGTATATATTGAGATTGGTTGTGGGGAATGTTGTACCTCTCGTATCCCCTCGTGGTTTAATTTTCATGATCACAATCACTTTCATGTTTATCTAACATTGTTTGAAGTGTTTTTGATTGAAAGGAACAAGGTTGCCAAGAAGTTGGCCCAAGAATGGACATCAAATGGACTGAAATTCAGTCCACCGGCCAACCGGTGTGATAGCACCGGCCAGCCGGTGGAACTGGCAGAGGGATTGCCCACTGCCAGGTTCCACCGGTCGACCGGTGGCTCTGTCACCGGTCGACCTGTGGCATCCAGCTCAAATAGTGTTTGCTACTGTCTTGCCACCGGCCAGCCGGTGGCTCCTCCACCGGTCGACCGGTAGAGCCTGGATCAAGACTCTTCTTCTCTACCAAGGCACCGGCCAGCCGGTGGGCTTGTACCGGTCAGCCGGTGGCCTCTGGACAAGAATCCTATGCCTTTTTGCACACACCGGCCAGCCGGTGGGACTGTACCGGCCAGCCGGTAGCCCAGTCAAACTAGCCGTTGGGTTTGACCAGTCAACCCTCTTTTGGCCTCCAACGGCTCCGAAGACCTCTCCAACGGCTCCGAAGCCTCCCCAAGGGTTCCATGCCTATAAATAAAGGCCAAGGAAGCCCCGGACACCTACCGGATCATATACCAAGCGCCCGGACATATTGTTGCACTTTGGCGAACCGGTGTGATAGCACCGGCCAGCCGGTGGAACTGGCAGAGGGATTGCCCACTGCCAGGTTCCACCGGTCGACCGGTGGCTCTGTCACCGGTCGACCTGTGGCATCCAGCTCAAATAGTGTTTGCTACTGTCTTGCCACCGGCCAGCCGGTGGCTCCTCCACCGGTCGACCGGTAGAGCCTGGATCAAGACTCTTCTTCTCTACCAAGGCACCGGCCAGCCGGTGGGCTTGTACCGGTCAGCCGGTGGCCTCTGGACAAGAATCCTATGCCTTTTTGCACACACCGGCCAGCCGGTGGGACTGTACCGGCCAGCCGGTAGCCCAGTCAAACTAGCCGTTGGGTTTGACCAGTCAACCCTCTTTTGGCCTCCAACGGCTCCGAAGACCTCTCCAACGGCTCCGAAGCCTCCCCAAGGGTTCCATGCCTATAAATAAAGGTCAAGGAAGCCCCGGACACCTACCGGATCATATTCCAAGCGCCCGGACATATTGTTGCACTTTGGCGAACCTCCGGCGCTCCACCTTCAAGGATCCTCAAGTGCTCCAACCAACTTCCACATCCAAGGAGCACCTCAAGAAGCTTGGGAGAGCACGCTACATCAACTCCCTCATACCTTGGCGCCCAAATCTTCCTCACATATGGGTTTTATTGTTTTATTCATTTTGAGCTTAAAATTGGGTTTGTACCTACAAACCCCAAACCTTTTCTCATCCCCCTTTCTTTTGGGTTTCACATCACCATTAAGGTTTGAAAAGGTTGCCAAGCTTTCCTTTAAATAGCTTGAGACATAGGTGAGCTATCCTTCACCTGTAAGAAGGATAGTGGGTTCTTGCTAAACCATCAAAAGCAAGTGGGTTCTTGCTAAACCACAAAAGCAAGCTGTAATAGGTCCTAGTGCTACCTCAAAGCCTAGTGGGTTTCTTGCTAAAACCATTGAAAAGCAAGCGGTAGGAATCTCTCAACGGTTGAGTTGGGAGCGGAGACGTAGGCCGGGTTTTTGGCCGAACTCCGTTATCAATTTCTTGTGTGATTGCCTCTTTATTTCCGCTGCACTTTACTTTGATTTTTAATTTGTTAATCAATTTTTTTAAAAGGCATTCACCCCCCCTCTTGCCATCATTCCTCGTTTGTTCCGACCCAACAATTGGTATCAGAGGACGTATTTGAATAATTCCCTAACCGGTTTCAAATTAAAGATCCTATTTTTTTGATGGCTTCTACCGCTTCAACCTCTTACGCCCCTAAAGGCTTTTCTTTGGATCGTGCTCCATTCTTTGATGGAACCGATTATAGTTTTTGGAAAACCCGCATGACCACATTTCTTAAAAGTATTGGCTATCCTATTTTTAGAATTGTTATGCATGGTTTTACCCTCACTTCTCCCGATGAGTCTAAATGGACCCCCAATGACATTGCTTATTTTGAGCTTGATGGCAAAGCCATGAACGCTCTTCATTGTGGTCTTGACCGTAATGTTTTTAATTGCATTTCTACTTGCTCTACTTCTTACGATCTTTGGAAATTTTTAGAACTAACCTATGAAGGTACTAGAAAGGCTCCAAAGCAAAAATCCGATCAAAAGCAAGAACCCGACGAAAAGATCAAGCCCGTTTTCCCACCTCACAAGAAAAGGGCCAAGAAGAAAAAGAAGAAGGCTTCAAAGGCAACATGGAGTGATAGCTCCACCTCTTCATTCTCCTCCTTCTCCTCAAGCGACCAAGTTAAAAAATGCTTAATGGCAAATCATGAGGTATCATCTTCCGACTCTTCTTCCCCGTCTTCCAGTTCTTCTAATTCTTTCAATCATTTGTCATATGAAGAACTCCAACACGTTAGAGATCAATTAGAAAATGGTTTTCATGAACTTTCTTCAAAATTTGTCGCTTTGAAAAAGAATTTCAAAAAACTCTCCTCTGAAAAAGAACAACTTCTCAAAGAGAAGGAGGAGTTGACCCTTAAAATCCAAAACCTCCCGGATGTTGATTCCATGGAATCAACCATCAAAGACCTTAGAGAGACCCTAGCCAAGTTCACCCAAGGTGAACAAAATTTGAACAATTTTATTGGTTCACAAAGGGTTTCCCGAACCACCAATGGACTTGGCTATATCAACCAAGCCTCCTCCTCCCATGCACCCACTGTTTTTGTAAGGGGGAGCTCTAGCTTTAAATTTTGTAACTATTGCAAAAAACCCAGGCATCTCATTTATGAATGTAATTGTAAAAACGCCCGGTACGGCCAACCAAAGTCTATTTTCTTTTCGGATGAATTCTATAGGAGAAGACCCGCTACAAGGCAAGTGTGGATTGAAAAATCCCTCTTAGCGAGTCTCTCCGGGCCTAAAATCATCTCTTTTCAAAATCCCTCTCCCCGGTGACTTTTTGTTTTTATTTAGGGGGAGTTAGGATTTTTTAAGCCTTCTTGTGTATTCAAAGTTTTCATTTCAAACTCAACACTTGGCTTTGAAATTCAATTTTTTTTTAAATATCCAACTGTTGGTATCGATTTTTCAAAACTCTCAATTTCAAAAATTTCATTTGGTTTCAAATTTCGAATTTCAATTGGTTTTTTATTCAAAACTTTCAATTCAAACTGTTATTCAAATTTTTCAATTCAATTTTTCATTTCAAAATTTCCAACAATTAGTATCATTTTCAATTGTTTTAAAATCTCGTTTTTTCTTCGAATTCCCTCAATCAAGTTTTATGCCCCGTTCTATTTTGATAATCACAAAGGGGGAGAAATTTCTTGATTGATTGGGGGAGAATCCTTCTCATCGTGCTTAGCATTTCCTTTCAATTTCAGTATTTTACATTAATTTTTTTGGTGATTGTGATCATCAAAATAGGGGGAGATTGTTGTACCTCTCGTATCCCCTTGTGGTTTAATTTTCATGATCACAATCACTTTCATGTTTATCTAACATTGTTTGAAGTGTTTTTGATTGAAAGGAACAAGGTTGCCAAGAAGTTGGCCCAAGAATGGACATCAAATGGACTGAAATTCAGTCCACCGGCCAACCGGTGTGATAGCACCGGCCAGCCGGTGGAACTGGCAGAGGGATTGCCCACTGCCAGGTTCCACCGGTCGACCGGTGGCTCTGTCACCGGTCGACCTGTGGCATCCAGCTCAAATAGTGTTTGCTACTGTCTTGCCACCGGCCAGCCGGTGGATCCTCCACCGGTCGACCGGTAGAGCCTGGATCAAGACTCTTCTTCTCTACCAAGGCACCGGCCAGCCGGTGGGCTTGTACCGGTCAGCCGGTGGCCTCTGGACAAGAATCCTATGCCTTTTTGCACACACCGGCCAGCCGGTGGGACTGTACCGGCCAGCCGGTAGCCCAGTCAAACTAGCCGTTGGGTTTGACCAGTCAACCCTCTTTTGGCCTCCAACGGCTCCGAAGACCTCTCCAACGGCTCCGAAGCCTCCCCAAGGGTTCCATGCCTATAAATAAAGGCCAAGGAAGCACCGGACACCTACCGGATCATATACCAAGCGCCTGGACATATTGTTGCACTTTGGCGAACCTCCGGCGCTCCACCTTCAAGGATCCTCAAGTGCTCCAACCAACTTCCACATCCAAGGAGCACCTCAAGAAGCTTGGGAGAGCACGCTACATCAACTCCATCATACCTTGGCGCCCAAGTCTTCCTCACATACGAGTTTTATTGTTTTATTCATTTTGAGCTTAAAATTGGGTTTGTACCTACAAACCCCAAACCTTTTCTCATCCCCCTTTCTTTTGGGTTTCACATCACCATTAAGGTTTGAAAAGGTTGCCAAGCTTTCCTTTAAATAGCTTGAGACATAGGTGAGCTATCCTTCACCTGTAAGAAGGATAGTGGGTTCTTGCTAAACCATCAAAAGCAAGTGGGTTCTTGCTAAACCACAAAAGCAAGCTGTAATAGGTCCTAGTGCTACCTCAAAGCCTAGTGGGTTTCTTGCTAAAACCATTGAAAAGCAAGCGGTAGGAATCTCTCAACGGTTGAGTTAGGAGCGGAGACGTAGGCCGGGTTTTTGGCCGAACTCCGTTATCAATTTCTTGTGTGATTGCCTCTTTATTTCCGCTGCACTTTACTTTGATTTTTAATTTGTTAATCAATTTTTTTAAAAGGCATTCACCCCCCCTCTTGCCATCATTCCTCGTTTGTTCCGACCCAACAGGGAAAACACTGGTACATGCGTCATATAAGAATGGGTTTTGGATTTCATACCATTCTTAAGTCATCTCCCCAGATATAGTCATTTACCGTGGTAGATCTTGTCTCTTTTAGAATACCTCCATGATGATAGCCAACTAGGATCCTGTAGAAGGATTGTAAGGATGGCCCGCCTAGTGATAAGACTTATATTCAGGGTCCTAATCAAGAGGTGGTACCTTCAGGTGGGTTTCCAGTCTTACATCCACCCATACAGAAGAAAGTTTAACTTGACATACTAGTAGAGTATGTGAGTAGGCTGAGTGAACCCTATGAGTTTTTTGGGTATTTAACCCTCATGTTTCTAGGAAATCTAGGCCCCTATGAAACTAATGACAAGATTGCGGAAGTTATGTGAGTTTTCTTCCTTTTCAGGATATCTCCCGATCATATGGTGGTCCTAACAGTGAGTCTTCTTCATGGATCTATAGGGTGGTGGTGGAATCTGGTGACTCTCACATATGATGATGAAAATATTTCTCAGGTAAAGTTCAAAAGTATTTATAGAGAGAAGTTTTCTCTAGTTATATTTCAATCAATGTATATATAGTATCCTCTAGAGTATTATCTGGGATACATGTTAGTAGCATAATATTCCTTAACGTTCATTATCCTCTCATGATACTCCATTGATATGGTTTGATATGTGTTCTTCCAAGAACAAACCTTTGAGTTTGGTATTTCTAGAGATATTTTTGATAGTGTGACATCTATTTATATTCCTATTAATGATGGAGTGTTCAAAAGAGATTTGGTGGTGAAGAGCTTCTTGACCGAGTAGTCATTGAGAGTTGGTACTTGAAGTGGGCACTATATAGGAGAAACTTTGGAAGGTAGTAGATAATGAATTACATAGTGATATAATCATAAAAGAAACTTCCAGAGGTAATGTCAATATAGAGGGTCTCAGTCCAGGTCTCTTAGGACAGTTCTAGTTATCCAAGAGAGAGGCAGTGTTACTATTGCGATGGGGATTGGCATCTCAAATGGGATTTTCTGACCCGATATACAACTTGAAAAGAGATAGTCATTAGTCTGGCCAATATAAGATAGATTCTAGATAAGTTATGGCTACTGTGAGATAAATGTGGAATAAGATCATGAATATTAGAATGTGGTGGATTATGGGTTGATCTATTTCCACTACCATCCCCATACCAGGCTTATGGAGTTGGTGGTCAAGGATGAGAAAAAATATAGGCAGTGGAGGCCTATGACCTTGAGGTTATACAAATTATTAGATGTACATAATGTGTCTTCTCTACTTTATCTATAGTACTGATAGACATAAGAGTGATCCACTCTTTTCTGGACACTTCTCTGGTTCGAGACCTAGAGATTCTAGCGGAGGCCTTATCTCGACCTTTTCTCTTGGAGAGTCTAACCATAGGGGATTCAATGACCATACACTTATTCCAATAGTGTAAACTAAATCTCAAAGGATAGATATTCCTATGTGATCTCTCTATAGAAGTGACGAGGCCTTATGATGGAATCTTATGTATAGATTTCCTATCCTCAGTTCATGCCCAGACTGACTGTCTCAGTTGTAGGATGAGTTATGTTTGTGTAGATAGGGAAATATATTCCTTCATTTATGAGAAGGAATATTTGGTATATTGGGAGAGGCTCATAAATTGAAGGATAGAATTGATTACACATCAATTGGATTTTATTAGACTTGGAGTAGAAGATGTGAGGATATTTTAGTTTCTTACTATGGTGGTAGAGTATAGGGATGTCTTTTTGTAGGAATTATTGGGTTTAGCTCCCCAACAGGATATTTAATCCTAGATAGACATTCACCAATTACTTCCCAAATATCTACACTAGAATATTATATGGATCCTATAGTGCTTCATGAGATGAAGGTGTAGATAGAGGAGTTAAAAACGAAGTAAATTTTAAGACCTAGTTTTCCCCCTAGGTGTCCCCAATTTTTTCACAAATAAAGAGAATGTGAGATTGATGTTATGTGTGGATTACTATCATCTGAACAATGTCACCATGAATAAAAATTATCCAATAATGAGGAACAATGATCTCTTTACATGGGTGATATGGTTCTGGAATATTGACCTCAGGTTAGGTTACACCAGCTATGAGTTCTAGATAATGATATACCCAAGATAGAGTTATGATTTCATAGGATAACTATGTGTTCTTGGTGATAAATTTCAATGTGAATAATTCCCAATTACTGTTCATGGGACTCATAAACTCTATCTTTAAACCCTTATAACATTGGTTTTTAGTGATATTCATCTACAAAATCCTTTTGTACTTATTATTAGATGATATGTATGTAAGTCATTTGAGTATGGAACTAGAAATACTTTGATAACACTAGTTTTATGGGAACCTATCAAATTTTGTGATCTACATTCAAGAGGTAATCTTTTTGGTACATGTCATCTCATTAGAGGGTGGGGTAGTGCACCCAACAAAGGTTAAGGAAGTTCTATCTTGGGATTCACCCATGATCATGATGGAGGTATAGAGCTTCCGTGAGCTAGTAGGATATTATAGGAGGTTCATGCCTGATTTCTCAAGGATATTTTCACCCTCGACTACATTGTCTCAGAAGGGAAAACCATTCATTTGTATTTATAGGTGCTGGTAGTATTTTCAGCAGTTGTGACCGAGGTCGATGAGAAACTCCATCTTGAGACTTCTATAGGAGGGTGTTAAGTATGCAGTAATCTGAAATTCCTTAGGGAATAGGCTTGGATGTGATTCAATGCAGGGACAAGAAGTTATTGCCTATGGGTCCTAACACCTAAGACCTCCAGAGAAGAGAAATGTAACCTCTGATCTAGAGCTGTAAGTAGTGGTATTCACCCTGAATATGTGGCGATACTACCTTATGGGTGAGTGATTCATCATATATTATGACCAAAAGAGTCTCAATTATATGTTTTTATAGAAATATCATAACATGAGAAAAATGGTAATGACAATAGTTTCTCCAAGATTATGAATTCATGATAGACTTTACTCTCAAGAATATTAACGTGGTGGAATATTCTATCAACATGAGATCTTTTTCATAGTTGTTAAGTGAGGAATGAGATTAGTTGGCCTCATTATAGTTGTACATAGTGGATAAGGACAATACTACATTACTCTAGTTTATAGATTTTACACCCACACTTCTACAGTTCCTTTGGGAAGCTTATATTATAGATAAAATCTGTGTGACCTTGGGGGTTTAGATATACAATGAATGTGCACTTGATGAATTTTATGAAGGTGGCAAGCACACTATTCTTTTCATAGGGAAGATGATGGTACCTGTGATGTTGTGAGAGGGGGTGCTGAGAAAGTTTCAATAACCCCACTTAGTGGTACATCTAGGTTTGATGAAGTTGCACCAAGATCATTGTAATTAGTTTTTGTGGTTACGTATGAATAATTGTATAGTTGAGTTTATCTCTTGATGCCTCACTTTTCAGTAGGTGAATATTGAGCTCCACATTCCAGTAGGTTTGGATCAACCGTTTGAGGTCCAAGAGTGTTTGTTTGATGTTATATATATATACATTGTGACGTGTCTTCCATGATAATCTAGAGTTCCTGAGGCTATCTAGGTGATCATAGACTAACTCACAATGTTGGACCACTTCCTAACCATCTGAGATAACAGTTAAGTAGATATATTGGGAAATATTTACCTGCAAGATATAATATGGATCCATAGAGTTTCCTCAATGATAATTTTATACTGTGATGTCTACTTCACATCATGATTATGAAGAGGATTACATTGGTAATTTGGTATTCTATTTTGTTTGAACATGTACTTTCATCCCCAGATATATGTCTTGAGTGAGAAGATCATATAGGTTCTAGAGTACATGTTTTGGGCTTGGATGTTGGACATTTTCTATAGTTGGGAGGATCAAATACCCTTGGTGGAGTTTCTTACAACAATATATACCATTCTACAATCGATATGGAACCATTCGAGGCCTTGTATGAGAGAAACTACATGGCATCGCTATGATGGAATTACCCAAGGGAGTCTATACTCATGGGCCTAGAGTTTGTGTGAGAAATGAAAGATAAGATTCATGTTATCCAGGAGTGAATAGGGACTACCCATAGCCTTCAAAATTCATATGTGGACTACCAATAGAGACCTGTAGTGTTTGATGAGGGATACCATGTGTTCCTAAAGGTTTCACTGCTATGAGGGTTAGAGAGATTTGATAGGGACGAAAATGTATCTCTAATATTAATTTCCCATTTACAGATACTACAAAGGGTTGATGTTATGGCATACCACTTACCCTTACTACCATAGTTAGACCAAGTACATGAAAAATTCCACATTCCAAAAAATGTGGAGGTATGTGTATGAACCATCAAATGTTATCAATTGGGAAAAGATGGACATAAATGATAGAGCAAACATTACTGATTACCTAGAAGAGATTGAGGAACTACAAGAGAATATCCTCTATAGTAGAGAGATTCCCTTGGTGTGTGTCCCATGGTAGGATGAGAATATTTAGAAAAGAACCTACAAGTTGGAGAACCAGATACAAGCTCAGTACCATCATCTTTTTTATTAGGTTTTTTTATTTTTGGAAGGAGAATACTTGAGGTGGGGAAAATTTAATGACACTTTATTCCTCCCCATAAAAATTTGGAATATTTTAAACAATAATATCATATTTAAGTGTTGAGTCATCATACGATTTCAGTGACTAGAGAGGATTAATATTGATATAATAAAAATATTAAATATATTATATCACACATGCATATGTTTTCTAAAATAATTGAATAACTAAATAATGGATTCTCATATTTGAAATATGAGATCACAATTAAATCTAGAATGTGGGATTTATACTAGGTGTGACTTAACCATTGTGAGAATTGGGTTTTTGTATTTAGTGAAATGATGGGTGGGTTAGTAAATAAATAAATTGGTTTATTTGATGTATTGACCTAGCCTCTAATATTTAAAAATATTTATTGAAAAATACCTATGGTCGACCGCATAACCCTAGGGATTTGAGAGGAGTTATTAAGGTTGAAGTATTAGATGATCAAAAACATATCATTATTAGATTATCAATGTGCCAAAGGAGTTCTTTGATCTCACCAACAACATCAATGTGTAACTGAAATTCATTCATGATTGATCTATACTTGATATAGGGTGTTTATTTTATTTTTATTAGTTCTAATTTGTTATAACATTTCAAATGAGAATAAATTAACCAAAAAAATTGATTCATGGATTGAGAGTTGAATATAGTTATTTTATTATATTCATAGAAATAAGAATTGGTGTTGCTTCATGGATTCTTCCTTATTTTGTGCATTCATCTTTCTCCCCATAATCGAATGAAGGCTATCCTAAAAAATATTCTATGTTAAATCCTTACATTTTTGTTAGTGAATTTCTCTCTACTTTCTTCATAAAATCATCACCAGTATCCCATTTGTCTGATGGTTAAAAAAATACCCGGAAATTGATCATTAGGAAATAAGTATTTGGTATAGTTTATAATTTCTATGGGTGAGAGTTCGAGATTAATTGTAAGATCCAGGAGTGACACCAAGAATGGATGATCAAAGATGGATAAGGATTAAATCAGTGATCTTTATACATTTTGGGGCATTCTTGTGACGATGTTGTGTGATGATGTTCAATTTTTGAGTGGATTGGGTGGTTGGAATTTAGACACCATTGACATATAGGCACGGTCAATCCCATATCCATTTTTATTGGAATATTTTCTAGAGGAAACAAAGGTGGAAGAAAAGTAAGAGAAACTATGTGAATAACTAATAGGTTCTAGAAAAATCTGATATACACAATGTTTAATCCTAAGAACACATGTTGTATGGGACCTTGGATGCAACAGCTAGGGTTTTTGAGAAAATGAGATATCACATACTGTGTGGGACCTACCTCAAGCCATGTGGCTCATAACTGGAAACTCAGCATGGAAACCTGAGGTACATTGCCATAGGCATGCCAAGGTAAACTGACAAGAACATAATACAGAAGCATGAAATTTAACTTGGACATATACCAGGTACTTGTACATGGTCAGGTAATTGAGAATGACCCATGTACCTATGAATGGATAAGTTACATGTGAATGGGTTGTTTATTATGGGAAAAAACATAGGAAGGTCTAGAATTAGTGGGACATGCCATGAAATCCAAGTACACACCATGTAATTTTACTAATAATGGTTGTGGGGCTTATTCTGTTTAGTTTAGACCAATTTCTATAGGTATTTTCCCCTTTTTCCATCCCCATGAGGGTATTGGGAGGCATCAAGTCCTAAGAATTATATTTGACCCCCTATGTGGAATTAGTCTTGGATACAGTTCCAACATTTCTGTGTGAGGCACGTAGTGTGACCCATTATCATTTCCTCTTCCCGGTGTGGGGTTTTAGAAATCATTGTGACCAACATACATGAACATATGATCCCCTTCTTAGCGGGTTATTCTGAATAGGTTCAGGAAAACCCATGAGCCCTTGGTAAAATACCATATCTATGTATTTGTATCTACCATGTTCTAGAAATTACTTCTTCATGGCGAGGACGGATGATCTCAAATTGTTGGATTATCACTATCTGTGTTATTATGCTTGAGGAGTGAGTTTTCCCAGGTAAACGTCACTTTGAAACCTCTAGAAGGTTCTTAGGAATAAAGTATGGTTATGGATTACCTGATGACTTTTTCTATATCTATGTTATTTTTCTTATGTATTATATTCTAATTGACATGAATTCTTGATGATGAGATGACTACTCTCTTGATGAATTATGTTCGGTGATTTCAGCGGTGTCCTATTGGGTATGTATATACTCACACCTATATTGGATATTCCCACACAAGTTGTATCTTATAAAGATGACATAAATTTTGATAGAGTCCTAGGTGTACAAGGAGTAGGTGATGGATAGTTGAGCTAGATAGACTATGGTTCATATCGGGTATTTCATTTGAAAACAGTCCCCTCCTTTAATCAGGTTTGACTCTTTTTACTTTTTTAGAGAGATTGTATTTATCCCTTTATGATTTCTAGTACTTGTGTTGTACTATGATATAGGATATAGATATATGAATTCATTTTGATAAAAATCATATTTTACCTTTCTTTAATTTTTGGGTACTTGGAGATTTGTGTGTTTGAAGGTACTTTAGGCTAAGTCCTCCCTTGTGTGTGATAACCCTACGCAACACTTTTCATAAGACTCAAACCTAGTGGAGGTTGTCTTGGGGTGTCTCCCTTAGCTTACTACTATCTAGGTGGCCCCTGATGATTCAGTTTTACCTTTTATTGGATCATTTGGTACTTGGTAACCTCCCCTGGGTACCTGGAACCACTTGAAATTTTAAACATCTGGTGGAACCACCTCGGAACTATACCTAATCTCCCAAACCTTAAAGAAAAACTCAAACCATCAAAAAACACCAAAATTTTCATCTCACAATGACCAAATTCATATTTAAATCCCAAAATAGAAGATAAACCCGTAATAAAACCCAAAATTCAAATATTTCGAACAATTACATTGCCTAAATTCAATAATTAAGACAAGTTATAACATAAAATAACCACACAAGGTCATAAGCCATTATCGGATACTACCTTGAGATAATTTGTGTGATTTATGCAATAAAATTCTTCTCAATGCCAAAGGGTTATCACTCTCTTTATCTTTGAACAAAGGTTCTATAAAACCAAGATTAGGGTATATTTATTCCCATTAATTGGGATATTTTCCTAACACGTTAATATCTTCAGAGGAATGAGTCTATTATCTTTTTCTTAGTGATTGCTATCAATCTCATTGGAAGAGTATGGATATATTCAACAATCAATAGAGAAAATGTACTTCATTATTTATTTATTTACTCAATCTATTAATAATGGAAATATATTATGGAATAATTGTTCCTTGTTGACGTTTTTAACTATTTTTGGATAAGTTTTATCCCCTCTAAAACCCATCAGTTTTATTAGAGTCTACTTCATTTAATCTGGAATAATTTTTCAAATGTATAAAATAATAGAAAAACAATAATTCTATAACTATGACATGTTTCATGTGAAAACGGTCATGTTTCCTAGAGTTTTCCTAATCCATGACATAAAAAGGTTATAAAAAATACACATGTTTTATAAAAGTTACAAGTCGATGTCATGGTTTAGAGAAATAATCCTAGAATAATTATATGAAAATAAAATTGTTTCTTTTAGATACTATCGTTTCATAGTAAAAAATCATTGCCCCATGGTATTAGGAATCATTAGGATATACTACATCATGGTGGATATCAATTGGTAATGGTTTATGGTATGAATTTAAAACCAAAATCGATTCAATATAACTAAAATAGTCATTATTATGGTAGGAATATTAAAATGAAACAAATTTGCCTCATAGAAAATTAGTGCGGTCTTCCTATGAGAAGTGTTGTAATTAATTGGTAAACCATTCTATAGATTAATTAAAAAAATTAGTGTGGTTTACTAGGGATTAACCATGATTCAACCCTTATTAAATTATCATGGTGTTTATATAATTTAAAAAAGAATTCTTAAAATTATGGAAAACATTCATCAGATATAAGGGAAATGTTAAACAACACCAATTTTTTTTGTTAAACATGATGTCGGTTTAAAGTGGATTTAAATGGTGAATAAATTAATTTTATTTACAAATTATAAAAAATAAGTGAAAGTATAAATGTTTTTATATTGAACTATGAATTTTTCATAAATGAGAATATAAAATTTTTATATTGAAATCCCTTATTTGAAAAAATATATGATGTTTAGTTTATATTAAGTGTTTACCTAAAATATTAAATATTTATATGATTATAAAAGTTTCTATAAGGAAAACATATTTTTATTATTAAGTAATTCATATTAAATTCCATGTAAATTAATTTTTTTAATGAGTTTATATTAATATAAATATGAAATGTTAAAGTTTATTTATGTTATGGAATTCCCAAAAAGAATTTTTGATAATAAATAATTTATTTATGAATTGTTCATAGATTCCTATCTCATGTATAAATTTATAGAATGTATATTTATTTATTTTATTCTCTACATGATTCATATATATAGAGTGTTACATTATTAATAGATGTATTCCTATGTTTAAAGTGTCCAAATAAATCTTTAAATTATCATACATGAATATAAAGAGTTATTTGATAGGAATGATGATAAATTTAATTTTATTCAACCTTGAATTTGACTTTAAAATAGGATATGAAGTTGAATTTAAAATTTAATTAATTTTTATTAATATCAGGTGTTATAGTTATGACATAATTGAGATATCTATTAATTACTGAGCCACAAAGAATGGGGCTTTGTAATGGGATACTCAATGTCTTAGGAGCTTATGCCTTATCAAAGAATAGTGTGGGTGGCTACCTATTGAACCTTGCTTACACTTATTGGGATTATCTGTTTCATTTAAAACTAATCATTTACATGAAAGTGTTCAATGAACCTTTTACATGATATTCATTTGGATATGTTTAAATATTTTTAGATTTTAATTTGAGTTAGTAACACAAGTTATGAGTTGTGCAAAGAGTTACACATCAATTTGATTTGGACATACTGATTTGGAGGTATGAATAGGGGTTAAAAACTAAATCATTCAAAGAATACATATATGTAAAGAAAATTCATGAGATAGTGTGATGATATTAATATACCTTTAAAATATAAAGTTTTATATTCCTTTTAATATAAACACATAAAAGGACCTTAATCGTCCAAATTAGTTCGCTATGTCAATGTTGGCTGCCTGAGGATTATCTTATGTAGGGAACTAAAGATTTAGGTGACCCTATTTGTTAGGTTTTAATACTTGACACGGTCTTGAGTTATTTTTAGCTGGGAAATCCTAATATTTATAATACCAAAGGAATAAATTTTACTTTTTTCATATAGTGTATTTGGGTAAAGTGTTTTCCACTCAACTATCCAAGTGTAACTTCTGATATTATTGAAATGATTTTATATTTTAATAGTCAAGGTTATGTCAGAATATTAGTGGGGATATGTCATGATAAATTATGGATTTTTCGCACTAATGGTTATGTTGTATTTAAAAGGGGTCGTCAATTTAATTGGAGATCATTTAGTAAAATTATTTATTAAAAGATAGTAAATCATGATACTCATGTGATAAAAGATTAGGTTATAGAAAAAACCTCATCAGGATAATCAAATATGAATTTGAGATCAATATTTGAAAAGGATAAGCTTAACAAAAGTAACTTCTTGGATTGGTATATAACATTAAGAATCGTTCTTAAGAAATAGAAAATTTTTAATGTGTTATACTATTTAATAGTAAATAAATGACGCCACTCAAAAAATAGATATAGATGATTATGATAAGAATTTAAAGGATTCACATAATGCATTTTTAGAAATCTTGGTTTATGAACAGGGGTGAATTAAGAGGCCATAATTTGGTGTTCATTATGGATAAGAATATTGACTGCTAAATGGTGGTCACCAAACTCTAAAAAACCAATGAAATTCCCCCCCTCATGCCCTCAATAACCCCATTGAACCCAATTTTCTATCACCTTCTGACCTCCTCCGACTGACAATTAACCTCCCCTCCTTGCAACTCCTCTCTATTTGGTGACTAACACCTCATTCCGTCATAAGGATCCCTAACCTCTATTCTGATTGGTTGGTCTTATCTCCACCATAAGTCCTCTCTCTCCCCCTATGTGTCTCATCCTCCCCAACATTGATTATTATACCAACAACCCTAGGGTCATTGATTAAATACATATATAACCTAAAATTATTCATTATTTTTTTCGTTCGATTGATTAATTTATTGGTAATAGTTTTTTGTTGGTTTTTGAAATATATGGTTTTTTCTTAGTTTATAAATGAGATTCCTTGAATTCAAACCTTGGATATGATGGAAATGTTTTATTTAATTTGAAGTAAATTTTTTATTGAATTTTTTTAATTGGGTTTTCATATTTTAAGAAACACGTCCGAAGCTATAATTATTTGACTTCACAAATTAATATATTTATTAGAATTTATATTTTTTAATTGAATTGTGTATCTATTTGAATGCAAATATATTTTGAATAACAAATAAAAGTGTATATATATTACTTAACTTAAAAATGAAAGTAATATATTATTTTTGAAATTTTTAAACAATATATATGTGTATAATGAATATTTTAAATATTGTAAATTAATTATATATACATGAATGATTATTTTATTGAATTTAATTATTTTTAGTTGAAAAATAAAAAAATTATGAAATAATTTTATAAAATCTTATGTGTCTGTATAAAATCATATTAATAATATTTTTTTTCAAATTACACTACCATTTATAATATATATATATATATATATATATATATATATATATAACTAAGACTATTATAAATGTACATTTATTCATATTTTTTTAAATTATTTTATTTTTATATTTTTACTTTTTAATTATATGAATAATTCATTTAAATGTGTTTATTAAATAATATTGTATAAATATTTTAAATTTGTTTATGAATAAATTATTTTATATTTTATTTAATTAAATAATATATTTATTTGATTTTATTTATTGATTTATATTATGACTATAATTCATTTTTTTAAAATAACTATATTATTTATTTTATTTATCATACTCTATATATTGGTTTTTTATAAAGAGAGACCTTATTATTATTTCTAAATATATTTTGAAATTTTAGTTTAAGTCAATATAAATTTGACTAAAAATTATATTTACACAAATCATTAAATATAGTAGAAATTTTAGCTTACTTTAACAAATATAAAAAAATTAAATAATTTCAATAAAAAATAAATTTATATACATCAATAATAGGAAATGAATAAATTGACAGAGACATAACAAATCATCATGGATGACCTCTAGAATGAGACAAATTAAATGGTATTAAAGAAAACTGGAGTGAAAAGGGAATTCATTAAAATATTCATATAAGATATTTTTTTGGATATTTGTGCTAAATACTATCTATCACTACATATTTCTATAAAATTATTTTAATTTTTAGATAATAATAAATTATGATTTATATGAACAATAAATAATATTTTTTTCTAGTTTTTTATAATTTTTAATATATATTTTACTTTATTTTCAATTATTAGTTTTTCTATAGATATAGATATGTATAAAAATTGGATTGGTCTACTGAATAGATTTTCTACTATATATTTTGAGGGGATTATACAATTTATATATTGCACCAATATATTTAAAAGTTATTTGAATGATTTTCAATGTAGAAAATGTGCAAATTGATATCTCTCCACACAAGATACTGTGAGAAAACACTTGTTTCTAAATATGGTTTTGAAAAACTGTAAGAAATGGACATGGTATGGGAAAGTTTTTGTTCCCTGTCATTGATAAAAAAGGGTTCAAATTTATGTTGATAAAAGTAGATCTAATGAACATAATCCTCAATGACATGGTACAACCATTTTAATATGAAGAGAGTAACACTGATAATGATGGTATTTGAGGAAGTAATCTATGTTCTATTACAAAGGGAGAAGCATTGATATTATTCAAAATTCTTGATAATATGCATAATAAATTATATCCTAGGTACATTAGATTAAGTAAATTTTAATTTATCATATTGTTGTTACACATTAAGACATTAAATCAGTGGATAAGAACCCCCTTATATATAATGTTATAATTTTTGTGTAAGGTACTCCCTATAAGAATGGAGAATCTAGAGTTGTACTACTATGCTCTTAAGTTGACTGACAACATTAATTTCACTTATGAGACCATTGATGTGTGGCCCGAAAACTGTATTTTGGTCAGAAAAATGAATATACACCTCAATTATTGTACTATTTGTAACACATCCATGAAAAAGGATAATGAGATTAATCAAGGTCATTAGATTCATCCTAGTGGGAACTTAAACCCTATTTAGTAGATCACTATGAAGAATATTCATTACTTCACATTAAACTAAATTTTAAGAGATTGTTCATGAAATCTAAAATTACTAAAATTATGACATGGAATGTAGAGAGGAATACAAAGAATGATAATTTAACTCCCCAAAAATATTATTTGTAATGGAAGGAGTATAATAAGAGACAAACAAAATTTTCTTAGGAAAGTTATAATGCTAAATTATTTTGGATACTTATGGTTTTAATCCATTTAGGTATATGGTTGTTGCGACACATAGTGGCCATTGGTGTTGGTTTTATACAACCTCCCACAATGGTTATGGACAAAAAAACAATTTTTTTTTAATTTCCACTCTTATTAATAATCCACGATGATATGATGATAAAATTTATATTTTTATGAAACTATTGATTAAAGATCTATATGAATTTTGGGAAAATGGTGTATTGAATTATTATTTGACCACTTTTGAAATATTTAGACTTTGGGATACTTTGTTATGGAAAATTAATAACTTCCCAACATATGATAACTTATCAGGTTGGATTATAAAAGGAGAGTCATATTGTAATTACTATAATAAAACTATGAAATCAAAATGGATTAAGTAGTCTTTCAAATGGTCATACCATGGTCACATATACTTTAATTTTCCCTTGAAAATATTCATGAAAGATAATGTGTCATTAGATTAGATTAAGGAGGTAAACATAACACTAAAAATAATGTACATGGTTTAAATTATAGCTCAAACTCACCAAGAAAATATTCAAACAATCAGGAGTTTTAGGATTTATTTTCTCCTTCATTACTATCCATTTATACTATAAAAAAAATAGATTTATAATTAGATTAAGTGAATTATTTTCTTCAAATTACCTCATTGGAATGATAATATTTTAAGGTTCATTTTATAGGTGAAGAATATTTGAAAATTGTGTGTGATAATATTTTCTATGGATTCTTCCGAATCAAGGAGAAATTAAAAGAAAATTTCACTTTTTGATGTGATTTTTAAGAAATAGAATCAAGAAAACCATTTTATTTATAGTTTTATGAGGGTGATAGGGAATCCATGCATGCTATACAATACATTATGAGTATAAAAAATAAAGATGTATTTTAATCAATTTTGAAGATAGACAAGGTGTATGATTGTTACTGTTTTAATATTTTATAGTGTGTAAATGTGGTGATCATTCCATGATAAGGGTTGAAAATTAAAAGAAATCATATTCTAATTCAACAATTAATCACAATGTATTTATTTTTATTATTTTCCAACTCATGAAATTTAGCTATTGATAGAAGATTATAATTTTTTAGACATATATATTCTAGAATCTATCACATTATTAAATTGAAAATTTTGGGGGATAATATTTTTCTTACATCATGTAATTTGGAGAAACTATTTTTTCCTTCATTGTTTGATGTGATGCTCCTCTTGACCATACATTTGATAGGAAAAGTCATTAATGGGGTTCTCATGCAATTCCAGTGGATGTATCTAATAAAGTGAAACATAAATACATTAAAAACATATGTATGTAATATAACTAGTCTAAAATATTTAATTTCCAAGGATTATTTTATGGATAAATGTACCAATTTCTAGGTTTCATATATTTATGAGGTTTAAAAAAATTATATAAACCCTTTTGGACTAATGAAGGTCTAATTCGAAATGTGAAAATTCTTGATATGGAAAATTATGAGTTGGATCAGCTCATCTATGCATGTTGATCAATGCTACCTCAATTATTCCATTCATACAGTAAGTTATATATTTCACCTATTATGTGTTGTTATTGAATGTTTAATTTTTTTTATTATCTTTTTTGTTTCAATTTTGGGTGGATATTTATAAGTGGAAATGGTAAAAGTTCTGATCCACTAATCATTTTATCCAACAACATAATTTCAACACATTCCTTGAGTGTTTCAAGTCCCATATATATATATTAATATTTTTATAATCCATCTGGGGTGACTTTTAAAAATCCAACATCCATTGCCTTATGTGAAATTTAAAGATTCACAAGATGCATGAATCAAGTACTACAATTACTTAAGAACTCATTTAACAAGCTGATGGTCCATTTTTTATATCTCTTCTTTACAAGTCTGTCGATTTTAATGGAATTCAAATTCACATTATTTATGGTGATGGGAATTGTGTAACACAAAATAGTGGTAGTGGTTATGCATACATCATTTTAGGTTATTACTATAGACTATTAAGGGGCATCATTAATGTTATTTACATCCATGTATTAAAATATATATTTTTTATGTATGATTTGGTTGATATTTTTTTAATGAAAGTCTAACATTCCTATTTTACATTGATAAAATTCAACAATATGTTGTATAAAGATGAACATGTAGGAAATGATACCTTTATACATACATCACAATAAGGGAAGGTTTACTTTATTAACACTGATTTGATCTCCAATGATTTTTTAAAAATATAAAGATGGGTGTTTTTCTTATTAAATGGGAAGAATTGGATATTTTACCTTTCATGAGAAAATTCATAATCAAAATATTGTAGTTGTATGAGAAGAAGATATTCAATGGGTCATAGAGACCATTGAAAGAGATATAATATATTTTCAGGATAAGTGAAAGATTTATTATAATATTTGTATAGTTACATTTTAAAATTCCTCACAGTTATGCAAATTTTTATGAATTATTAGTAAAAAAATTCTTTATTTAACTTTATTTTATTTTCAAATATGTATATATTCTATAATAATCTCAGGTGCTTCATCTATCATTCCTAGTATGTATATTTTAAATTTTATGTTAATTTACTATACTTTTCTTAAGTATGAACTCTAATTAGTTTTTTTAATTAAAAAAAATAAATTATTATTTATCATATTATTCATTTATGTTTAACAAGATATGGTACACCTTTAAAGAGATGAAAGGGTCCTGGTAGAGGGGTTCGATCTTAAAAGCTTCAATACCTAAGTGGATATATTATTTGAAAAAACCTTTCTTCTAGTTGGAGAGGGGGTGATTACATAAATTTTTTTATCTAGTACATATGATAAAATACCCCCATATATTCCCTCTAATGACACAAGAGTGGATTTAATTCCCACATGATATAATTGACATGCCAAACTAGGTGGTAATCTTTGTTTCTACCTTTTCACTAAATCTAAAAAGGGATCCTAGACCAGATGGATTTAAAATGTTGTTCTTCTCAGAATACTGAGATATTCTGCATGAAAATATGATAAAGGTGATCCATATATTTTTTTGGAATAAATTATTTCCTATGTGGTTAAACTCTCAATTTTTGGTACCAATTACCCATAATGATGTTGCTAACACTCTCAATGATTATATATTTTTTTATCTAGATAACAAGGTTTACAAAATTTTGAGTAAGAGTTTGGATATTATAATTTATACTATCATTGTAATATTGGCCTCCCCAAATAATTAGGCGTTGTTCATGGAAGAAAAATACATAAATGTCTCTTAACTACATTTGAATACATCAATTTGATGAGCAAATATAGGATAAATGAGTCTATTTCTCTAAAAAATGATACCAAGAAATCCTTTTATACAATGAATTGTGATTTCTTGACTGCAGTTTTACAGAAATATAGATTCAAAATCTTGTTCAATGATATTATCCTTATTTTTTCAATGTGTGGTGAATCTCCATCATGATAAATGGAAGACTTAAGGGTTATTTCTTTCTTCTCTTGTGTTGTCTGGAAGGGAGACCCCATGTCTACTATTATATTTAGCATTTAAGATGATTATTTATGTAGATTCATCCTTTAAATGGTGGAAAATGGATTCATAAAGACCATTCAAGCTGGAAGATGGGTTAGTGCACCTTCTTTTCATTTTTATCAATATGATTTCACCCTTTTTATCCAGAGGATCAAGAAAAATATTAGCTTAACTAAAGAGGTTATTGATCACTATGGTATTATTTTCTTTCAACATTTTGCTGGAACAAGTAAAAATATCTATTTGGTCATAATTACTACTCTAAAAGGAAGATTCATGTTAAGGGGAAGCTAAAGATCAAGTAGGCAAATTTTCCCTTTACTTACTTATGAATAAATTTATTCTAGGGAAGTTCAAGGGATTCTCACATCAGATCTACTTCTAACTGCATCAAAAATCATCTTAATGCATGGAAAGGAAACTATATCTCATTATCTAGAAGGATATCTCTTATTAAGGGACTATTCATTCCAAAACATATCTAATATTTCATGGTTTATGGGTGTCCTACTTGTCTAATTAAAATTTAAAATTAGTGTATCAAGAACATCATATAGATTGGATTTATCTCTAAGAGGAAGACTTGCTCTATGAAATGGAGTCTGTGTTGTAAAACCATGAAGGATGGAGGAATGGGTGTTAATAATCTATCTATGTTCAATGAGTCTCTTCAAGCTTCATTCAAATAGAGAATTCAAACTAAACATAATAGTAACTACTTTTCAAGGTCTGATTTTGCAAAAGGATTTCCTTTGGGAGAGTGAATTACCTTTACTCCTAGGTTTGTCCTTATATCAAGAAGACATATATTTCTATTATGAATCAATGCAGATGACTAACATACCACAACTACGATCATAAAATCTATAAATATTGGTTTTTGGGCCCTCTATTGGTGGATGAACTCCATGGAATGGCTTAAGAAATTGATGTAACCATGAAAGGGAAAATATGTATTTCTCTGGATCAATTCACTGCATCTGTTAGTAAGTCTATTATCAACCTCTGTTTTATGCTTAGAAAAGAAACCCTCTACTAGGATCCAATAATGTATCGGACTCTTATATGAAATATTTATTATGGATTCTGTATGTGCATAACTTGAAATACAACCACTTTCCTAAATACCTTCTAAAAACCATGAATTTATACATCTACATACACTGTCATTTGGAGGGATTCCCTAAAAAACTCCCATTAGAGGACCTTATTAAGAAAATCAACATGACCATGTATTCAATATGCAGTGTGTGAAAAGCTGTGGAAGGCACTATCATGCATATTTTCTTTTACTTCCAATCTTTATTTACCTATGTAGAGTATTGTAACCAATCACTTCAATATAGAGATTATCAATTACATTGACATCAACTCCCGATTATCCCACTGTAATATTTAATAGGGTTCTACATTGTTTAAAAACCAACTTTAGTACTATATAGCTAAGGCCTATTATATTATAAGGTGGAATAACAACATAAATTTGAATGGATTACAACTATTGATATCAATCTAGCTAGGAGAAACATTATCATTGTTGTTAAAATGTAAGCTAGCATGAGAACAGGCCTGGCTAGGAACTCAATCAGGTGGGTTTGAAAGATTGGTCATTTAGGGTAACTTTAAGTAATAATATGTTTTTCTCACTGTGGTTTGGAAACCTCATATTAAAGGTTCTTTTTAAATTCTACATGGTCATAGATTCCAAAGATAATTCGGGACCAATAGTATGTGGATGGATATTTAGTGATGCCCATGGAGGATCCATTTCACATTGGAATTATGTTTTCTTATGAGGTAGATATGGAGAGAGTGATCTTGGAACCATATATTTCCTATTTTAAAAATTAGAAAAAAATATGACTGGAGTTAGATTTATTATTTAATATATATGTCATCATGCTTGGAATTGCCTCTCACTCTTAGAGGCCTGTTGTGGTGTGGGATATGCCTTTAATATTGTAAGAAAATTGACTTTAGGGTGTCTTATATCTTTAGGGAAGGTAATTTCTTTTCTGATTATCTATCAAAATTCAGTTTTGGGTAGAGGAAATGTAACTAGAAATTAGAAATATCAGATTTTTTTAGGAGAGTTCATTCTAGGATAGTTGTAAAATACCATCCTTTAATTTTTTTTAATTATTTCACCATTGAACCCTTATTAGGGGGAGATCTTATTATTAATATTATTACTACTACTAATACTATTATTAGGTAAGGGCAAGAGAGATTATTGGGAAACATTCTTAGGTGTTCCAAATATCATACATCGGGTATCGCTAGGGATTCCTCCCACCCAATGGTAGGATTTTGTTATGTTTTGGTCAAGTTAGGAAATGATAGTAAGATTTGTTACATTGAATTTATAAATGAGTTTAATATTTCATATATACAATAACAAAATAAATTTAATGTAGATCGAGTCTAACCACCATTCATGCAATCAGTTGTAACAAGGAATGCATTCTAGACATGATACTCTTCACATGTCGCATCTTAGACATAATGTGAGTTTATAATTAATTTCACATTCATATATTTAAAATGTTATAAGCTGTAGTTATGAAAGTGTGGTGATACAAATGATTAGATATCAGTAGGGATGATGACTCTCCTGGCTCACTGATCCGGATGTTTTCAAAATTATAGTAAGAAAATTATATACTTCAAAATTTATTTTTATTTTACTAAGAATATTCACATTTATTCATTCATTCATTTTTAATAATCAAAATGAAAAATTTGAGGCTGAGATGACAAAACTCCCAAAGTAGTGAATACACATTACTGCATGAAAAGATGATATATTTAATCATTTTGTAGAGCTTGATGGCCATGATTACTCATTGACATATGAAATAGGTTTTCTATGTCATGCAGCTATTAGAGTGAAAGTGATAGGTTCATATAGAGATGCAGGGATGTACCCATAGGCTATGGTAAATTTTATAGTGAAAACTATAGAGAATAATATGGATGCTCAGTTTCACTAGCCATGGGAAGATTATGGAGAATGGTTATAAATTTTTTTAGAACATATACAGGAGGTGATGATGTAGTGTCCTGTTGATGGTGCACATGTTTCAACATCATTGGTACTAAAAATAATAATTATACTTACTCCTTTTTTAAACATTCTAATAATATACAATATTATACACTTCAAAAAATATTTATATTAGAGGGGGTTGTTTTTCGATTATAGGGGGTTTAAATCCACTCTAAATTATTTAACCTTGCTTATGAAAAATCTACCAATCTAATTTTTTTAATATTATAATTGAAGATTTCCACCAACACTAAATAAAAAAAAACTGTTTAGAGGGGGTTTTAAACCCTCTAAATTAATTAGCAGTGATTATGTAAAACTACCACTTAAGTAGATGCCCAATTGTGTTAGAATAGGATTTTTGTATGCACTGATAAATTGGATAAAATTTAGATGTTATTGTTTTAGTAGGGGTTTTCACCCCTTTAATGAATTTCCAATTTAAAAAATATTTTCAAATATTAGAGGTGGTTACAATTGCCTATAATTTAATTTTCTTAATAATATATCAAAGGTTTTCAACCATCCTTAAATATAGCCATTGTTTTTAGGGTATTTTTAACCTCTTTTAAAATTTTATAAAAAAAATAATTTTTTCAAACATTAGGGGTGGTTCTAAACAGCCCCTAAATAATTCTTATTTGTTTTTTATGTTATCATACCGTACCCTTACCCCTCTTCCTCCATCGCCCCTCCCTTCGATTGACCCTCTCCCCGTCCTCCCTCCACCATGCTCATGTAGAGATTTTCTCCCTCACTCCAGCCAGCCATGAAGCTATTGATTCCCTCCCCCACAACCTACACAAGAAGGCTAACCCTACTCCCATTTCCCACACATCCATCGACATCCTTGCCCAAGACCTGCACCCACGGACCAAACATGCTCCTCCCACTGGCTATGCACTCACCCCACAACATGTACCTTCTAGCCACGTTCCCCTCATGCCTCCTGTAGCCAACACCAGTCTCGCCCTTCCCTCCCATCACCTCTTGTAATTTATGAAAACCACTCAGGGTAGGAATAAACCCTATGATAATGATAGTCCTTCTTAGGAATGTAACTGTAATGTCTTGGACCTCTCTGGTCCATCCCTTTTTTGAAATTTGGTTTTTGAGGTGTTCTGGGAGGTCAAGGTGATTTATCCCCATCACTAAGCCAAAATTCCAAACAGTTTCTTGAAAATGTGTCACTTTTCTTTTTCCAAAATTCCAAACTGTTTCATGAAACTATTCCACTTTTCCTTTTCCAAGCATCAAAATTGTTTTATGAAATGGTTTCACTTTTTTCCAAAAATTCCAAACTACTTTATAGAAATAGAGTCATAGAAATTGTTTCATAGAAATGGTGTCACAGAAATGGTGTCACAGAAATGGTGTCACAGTTACTATCTCACAGTTACTATCTCACAGTTACTGTCTCATAGTTACTATCCCATAATTAATATCTCCCAAATATTGTTTCATATTTCCTTTTCCAAATTTCCATATTTTTTCTTGTTTCACCAATTTAACGTTTTCTTTAACATTAAATGCATTAAAATCTTTGTTTAAATGGATTTAAGGCCTATTCATATCCAATAAATCCTATATTAGTTTTCCTAAGGATCTAGATTCATTTACTTGCTCAAACCGTGTCATTTAATGCAATCATCTTTTAATGGAAATTCAAGCATATCATAAACTGCAAATCCACTCAATATTCTAAAGGGACGATATAGCCTCCTACCTTGTTCTTCCTCCTTGTTCTCTAGTGCGAGATGCTCAAACCATTCCTTCCTTCCCACAAGAGTTGCGCGATAAAACATCCATCCTTGGATTGGTTCCCCTTGAAGCTCTTTTTGCTGCAAGTGCACCCACTATTTTGGTGAAACCAAGTAGTATCGATTAATCTTCGATATAAAGTATGATCTATCATTGTTCTTTTGGGTCTATCTCTTTCTTTTTCCCCTTTTCTTTTAATGGAAATCTATCTCCATGTTCCAAATGGACTTTTATTGGGTGTTGGACAGTGTGGTGGCGTCTCTATAAAGAATCGACCTTAAAACGTTACTTAATCTAGAATTTTAAACAAGAACATACATTATTACACATTGAGGATCTTTTCGGGTTTACAGTTTTAAATAATTAGGATGACTTACATACATAATTTACAACATTCATACAAAGAGGATGCTATTAAAAATTGTATCAATTTTTTTCAAAATATAATACATTAAAACATAAAGCTTTATTTCTTTGACAACACTCCATATAGAACATCAATAAAATCTTCTTCATCTTACCCATCCTTATATCTTGTGAAAAATATTTTGAAAACTTGGGATGAGTATAAAACATAGTAAGGGATATAATGAAAGAAAGTGTTAGTCAAGTGATAACATGAAAACCAATTAAACCCAAATAATAAAAACTCAAATGCTTAGAATACTAATGTTGTTACCTTGGGAAATATTAACCATATCACTATTATATTCAACCTTACATATGGAATGAAATTTTGATCAACTTCTATCTCTGGAGTACCCAAATCAATGGATATCTATAATGGGGCTCAACCATCATATCTTAAGCTATAATGGTCTAAACCCAACATATCATGAGCTATAATGGGCTCAAACATACATATCTTGATCTATAATGGGCTCAAACCAACATAAATAATTTACAAGGAACATATCATGTTAATAAAGTATCTTTAAATCGGAATAAACCCCTCATTCCATACACATAAAAAACAATCCTTTTGAAATTTTATTATAGAGAGTTTTAAAAGGATTTTAAAAGGAAAGTCCCTTAAAATATAGTTGGAGTGAGAATTAATAGAATGGAATGGTTATGTGTATACACTATAAATACGAATATAGAAACATAATATATACAAAAATTTATCACACCAATAATTATAATACCATATAATGAATAAAGAAGAAGGTTAACCCAAAGAATGGAAATTGGGATAAGAATTCTCTTACCATGGGTTTTTCTTAATTAAAACTTGTTTAAACCTCCTGTGTAATTGTTAATATAGTATTATTAATATATTATAGAAACATATAAATCTTCATAATATCTTATATGATCATTTCATTACATAATTTAACCATTTAATTATTAGTGTTTTGTTCTTCACATTGTTTTGTGTCTATTTCTTTACATGATTTCTATGATTGGTTCATGATGGATAATCTTGTCGATTGGAAGTGAAACTCCATAATTGTAATGGAAAGTTATTTAAATATTTCCAGTACCAAAAATTAGACCATTTATCATTTTGATGTTTTATATTAGGATGATTCATAAGTTAAAACATTAATGATGTTTGGTTAGATCATTTTTGTTTCTCATTGATAATAACGACCTCATGTTTTTTTTATAAATTAAAAACATGTGTAAAAAATAATTATAGAACCATTTGTGAAAAACAATAAATATATTATAACCTGGTTAAACAATAAAAATGGTTTCATGACCGTACATAAAATAATTAATGAAAATTGAAATCACATCGTCCATGATGTCGGTAATTCGACACATCACAGAAAATGTTTTTATTCCTTGAATAAGTGGGAGAGGAGAAGAATTATGATGATGAATTTTATATGAACATGATAAAATCCAGAATATATATTATTTTAGTATATTGCATGCCTATTTATTAAGAGGAGATGAGGAATGAATAAGAAAATAAAGGAACTCAAAAAAAAAAGAATAGTTGAGAAATCCCTTACAAATATTTGACAGCCTAACGGCTATGCAACATGGTTTTAGAAAACATTAAAAAGGGTGGGGGAAATGGTAACACATCCATAAATGAATAATAATAAATAATATAGATTTAATAGTTTTAAAATAATAACATTTTATGGATTCTTTAATTTTATACCACAAAAAAAAGAGAACTTGAATGAAAAAAAAGAAGTTGAGATTTTTCTTACCTTATAGAGTAACTCCTAGAACATGAAGGTTTGGAACTTGGGGGATTGAGGAAACCTTGGGGTGAATAATAGGGAGGTAAGGAGGTCAGATATTCGTTGATGAGGAATTTGGAATGAATTTAATTAAGGAATGGGTTGGTATTTATAGCAAAAGTGAGGGAATATTTTAATAATTTCCCAGGGACACCTCATTAGTGGTATTTGAAAAACCATGGGATTTCCCATGGTATTTTCCACTTGGGACACCTCATATGTCATTTTATTGTACACAAGTCGACCAGAATTATTACATGATTATTTCATTATTAATGATGTCATTAAACACACTGAAACAAAAAAACTGTATTTTTACTATTCACTAAAAAATCTACTATTTCCGAAAAATTCCAAAAATTAACCCTATCCATTTTTTGACATGTAGAATTAAAAAAAGAAATCCATTTTTTGAATATAATTTCATAAATATAATTAATTAAATTTTTAAATAAAATCATACTTAATTCAAAAAGTAACAATTTTAATTCTATAACAACTTTTATATCACATTGAAAAATTAACCAAGATTTCATTATCTTAAATCCTTAAGAAAATAAAATAGTAATAAAATTTACTATTCATTAGGGTCATATTACTATTCATATTAATATTCATAAGTGTATGTTATGATTCACAAAAAAACAAGTTGTTTCCATCACACTCTACATAACTTATTTAACACAATTGTCGATGAGTGTATTTAGAAATTCAAAACATAGAAGCTACAAAATTATGTTTAAAGGCTCATTATAAATATCTACTTAAATCAATGTTTTATGCATTTCATTTATTTTTTTAAAACCTTGGGGTGTTACATTATCCATACCTTCAAGAAATTTTCTCCTCATAATTTTATTTACTCATTAAACAAGTGAGGGTAACTTTCCCTCATAGCATTTTTAGATTCCCATGTTGCTTCTTCAACCATGTCGTTTCTCTACAAAACCACTACCTGGTGGATTACCTTCATCTGCAATACATGTTCCCTTAGATCAAGATTTTGTACTGGTTTCTCTTCATAAGAATGGTTCTTTTTCTAGCTGAACTGCTTCTGGACTCAAGACGTGTGATGAATTTGGAACATACTTTCTCAACATCGAAACCTGAAAAACATTGTGTACCTTAGACAAACTCATATGAAAAGCTACTCTATTTGCAACTAGTCCAACTTTCTCCAGGATTTCAAAATTACCATTGAACCGCGAGCCTAACTTCTTTAAAAAAAACACATAACACCTTTCCAAGGAGTTATTTTGTAGAAAACATGGTCTCCTACCTCGAATGAGAAGTCTTTCCATCCATTATCTGTATAACTTTTCTACCTGCTCTAAGCTGTCCTTTTGTGTTGCAGGATCATCTTCACTTTCTCAGCCAATTCCTCTGCTAATTCTAGTCCCATCAACTTCCTTTCACCGACTTCATCCCAAAAATCTAGAGTTCAACACCACTTCCCATACAATGCCTCAAAAGGTGCCATCTATATATCAGAACGAAAAATGTTATTATAAGAAAACTATAATAAAGAAATATATTGATCCCAACTTCCCTAGTAGTCCACTGAACAATCTTGAAGCATATCCTCTGATGTATGAATTGTCCATTCTCATTGGCCTTCTGATTGAAGATGAAAAACTGTACTAAAATTTAATTTTGTGCCCAGTGACTTATGAAGCACCTTCCAAAAGTTAGAAGTGAACCTAGGATCCCAATTAGATACAATGGAAATAGGAACTCCATGAAACCTAACAATCTCTTTGAGGTACAGTCGAGACAGATGATCCAATGACATTGTATCTCGAATAGAAAGAAAACGTGTAGATTTTTTTAGCGATCAATAATAACCCAAATCACATTTTCACCTCGAGATGTATTAGGTTGTCCCACAACGAAGTACACGGGTATATTCTCCCAATTCCACTCCGGCACAGTAATAGGATAAAGAATCCCCTTCGATAACTGCCGCTCTTCTATAATATGTAGACATGTTAAACATTTTTTAGTAAAATATACCATATCCCTTTTCATTCTATCCCACTAGTAAAACTCCCGAAGGTCTCTACACATATTGGTACTTCTAGGATGAACTAAAAATGGAGAACTATGAGCTTCACACAAAAAATATTTCTTCAAATGAGAATCACAAGGTACACACTACCTTTTTCCAAATATTAAAACACAATCTTTATCAACGTTAAAATTATGGCAACTTACCCATTTTAACCAATTATATATTTTTATGTAGCTCATGATCTTTCATCTACGCTTTCTTAATTCTACCTGATAATAATGAATGCACTGATACCTGAAACAAAACAGATTTATTCCTCCCACCAACAACTTCCAAGCCAAAATTCATCAAATCATTAATCAAGGGATCATGTTCCAAATATAACATTGTTAATGATGCATGTTGTTTTTGAATCAAGTTATCCACCACTTTGTTTGCTTTTACTAGATGGTAATTGATCGTGCAATCATAATCCTTTATCAGCTCAATCCATCTTCTCTGCCTCGTGTTTAATTCCATTAGAGTAAATATATATTTCATACTTTTATGGCCAGTATGTATTTGAAATTTGGCTCCAGATAAATTGTGCCTCCAAATATTCAATGAAAAAACCACTGTTGGATCGAATAAGTAGATATAAGTCTATTAGATGGAACAATACAAGAGGGGGGGTGAATTGTAGGTTTAAAAAACCTTTGAGTTTTAGCAACAAAGAGATTAGTTTAAATGATCTTAAACTAATACAAATACAAACACCCACAATTGTATTGAATATAAAAGGTATGATGTATTGTAATACTAATGTAATGTAAAACAATTGTATTCAAGGTGAACACAATAATCATAGTAATACAAAGATGAATGATTCTACCTTAAAGCGTATAGAATCAATCAATAAAAAATGTAACAGAATGATTGTAATTGAAAAAATTACAATTAAATATGTAAAGAAGAAAGGAAACAATACAAATCCCTTTCTAATACAAGTAACAGCGGAAATGTAAAAGTATTACAATTATTTTAACCCAAAGAGAAGGGTTATCCTTTCACCTAGGATAAAAGGTCTGTCTCACCAACACCTTGGTGAGCCCTCGATACGATGATCGGCATGTCTGTCTGCCTATCCCTGGCAGCCCTCGATAAGATGATCGGCACGTCTGTCTGCCTATCCCTGGCAGCCCTCGATATGATGATCGGTACGTCTGTCTGCCTATCCCCGGTAGCCCTCGATATTGTAGGTAATCGGCACCTCTATCTTTCAATTACTTGAAAGCCCTCGATACGATGATCGGACGCACAAGGAAGATGAGAGAAGTCACAATGTCTCTCTCTAGAATCTTGGTAGTTCACAGAGTCTCTTAATTCGTTCTCTTCGTTCATCGTTTTTCTCTCAGCTTCAAATGACCTCCTATTTATAGGCCTCGGGTTCCAACGGTCATATTGTCTCCAACGGTCATATTGAAATAGAAAGCACGACATTGTTTTGATTAGTTTGTAACTAACTCAATGACATCATTTTGTTAAGACAAGAGATATATAGAAAAGTAAAACATGAGTATGATTCATATGCAATGAGTGTTTTTGACTAAGTACCAAAACAAATAATGAACATCTGAATAGCAGAGTCAGTACGATACGATTGACATAGTCAGTATGGTACGATTGACAGATTCAGTACGATACAATTGGCAGAGTTAGTACGATATGATTGACAGAGTCAGTACGATCAGTATTGTACGATACGATAAACAAGATAGAAGACAAATGTAATTTCCAAAACATGATAGAATGCATTTGTGATTTCCAAAACATGATATAGAAGTCAAAAAGAAGGCTTTTTACTTAACAACCACTGCTTCCAATTCCAAATCATGAGTGGGATAATTTAAATCATGAAGTTTTAGTTGTCTTGAAGCATAATAAATTACATGATAATTATCAATTAGAACACAACCAAGTCCTTTCAATGAAGCATCACTATAGATGAAAAACTCACCATTTCAAGAAGGCAAGGACAAAAAACTAGAGCATTCGCCAAAATCATATTCAGTTATTGAAAAAAAACATCACATTATATTGTCCCAAAAAAATTAACCCATTTTCTTGTTAACATAGTTAGAGGGCTAGATAACCATGCATTGTTTTTAACAAACTATTGGTAATAACCTACTAATTCAAGAAAAATAATAATCTATGTATCATTTGTAGGTCTTTTCTATTCATAAACCACTTTTTTTGTAGGATCAACTCTTATTGCATCCTTATTTATAATCTGCCCAAGAAAAGAAATATGTTGCAAAAAAAAATCTGAATTTTCCATATAGTTTCTTTTATTTTAAGGTTTGAAAAAAACCCATAGATGTTTTTCATGCTCATCTTTACTTATATAATATACCGGAATGTCATTAATAAATAAATCCTCAAACTTATCCAGGAACTCATGAAATATTATATTCATAATATCCATGAATACAGAGTGTGAAATAGTCAACCCAAAAGGAATAATTACAAATTCATAATGACCATATCAGTATGGAACGAAATCTTTGGGATTTTTTCATCCTTTACTTTCAACTGATAGTACCCCAACCTCAGTTTAGCCTTCGAAAAATACTATGCTCCCTAGAGATGATAAAAAAAATCATTGATATGAGGCAAAAGATACTTGTTTTTAATAGTAATGTTATTCAAGGCTCCATAATCAAGGCAAAGTCTCATTGAACTATCTTTTTTCTTAACACACAAGAAAGGAGCTCCCCACGGTGAAGTGATGAGTAGGATAAAGCCTTTATATAATAATTACTAAAACTTCTTTTTGAATTCCAGAAGTTCCATTTGGGCCATTTGATAAGGAGGTTTAGAAATTATCTTAGCATCCAAAACTAAGTCAATAGTAAACTCAGCCTCTCGACTAGGAATAACACTAGGAAAATCATCGGAAAAAACATCCAGGTATTCATCTACCACTGGTAGATCATCAATATGGATAGTTACCTTATCTTAAAATATATGGGCAAGATAACTTTCATTTCTATCCTTCATCAGTTTCTTATCTTCCTGATATGTTATTAATGGTATGGGTTCATTCTTGTACACAAACTGAAATTATTTCTGAAAAAATAGCTTTTTATCAATAATCTATCTTAACATGATAATGAGAAAGCTAGTCTATACATAGAATAACATCAATCTATACTAGAGGAAAAATAACAAGGTTTGCAGGTAAACTCTTTCCATGGACAAGGATATGTAGATTCTTATAATTTCTTTTTGCCACAATATTTCCTCCAAGTGTTTTAACCATGAGATATGGTTTCATTTCATGTGGTTGAATTCCCAATTTTAATAAAAATTTCTCAAAAATGAAGGAATGTGTAGACCCTGAATCAAACAACATATTTAAAAGATCTGTAAAAAAATAAATGTACCTAATACCACCTCATTTGATTTCTCAACATTTACGAAAGTGGTTGAAAATGAAAAACCCTTATGTTTACAATCCTTCTAATTCCCTGCTTGAGTAACTAACCTCACACAAACATTAGAAAAATGACCCAATTATTCATAGTTAAAGAATATCACCATCGACTTCACAATAATTTTCGGATCATTTTCCATGCACTCACGAGACACGTGTCCAAAATTTCCACATCAGTAGAATTTCATAGAATTTACAAACATTATCCAGGATTCCTTTTACCACACTTTTCATAAGAAGGGAAATTCATTTTCATACCTCCAGACTTCTTTGATATATTCTTTTCCATTTCATACCATCCCGAAAACTTCTTATTCTTGACATTCCAAGGAACACATGTCTCAACAAACTCCATATCAACTTTTTCAGCACAAAGAACAAGCTTCTATAGCTTTTAAAACACCGTGAAGCCAAATCTCTTAGAAAAAATTGTTTCAAACCAGAGTAAAATCTCTTATTTTTACTTTAAAAATGTCGAGTAAAATACGTTACATACCTAACAAGTCTTGTAAAATTAGCTTCATATGCTGCCACAAAATCATCATCTTTCTACTATAGTTCCATGAATTGTATCTCTATTCTGGGTCGAATAGTTTTGGAAAAATATTTTTCCAGAAAATAGACGCTTAAAATCATCCCATTCCAAACTATGAAGATCATCACTTTATCTCATATTCTTAACTAGAGACCATCATTAATATGATTCACCATCCAAATGATAAGTGGCTAGTATTTCCTTTTAATGTTCCAAACATCCCATGACATCAAATATCTTTTCTAGAGAATTGATCCATCCATCGGATATCACTGGATTTGTGGTTCCACTAAATGTTGAAGGATGTTTCCTCATAAAATTCTATACAAATTAAATTTTTCAACGTGATTGATCAAGATACTCTCTAGAATGGATTCCACCCCCATTTATTTCTTGAGTTACTGAGCCATTTCTGTCACAAACTGCTCAGTTCTGATTCCCACCATATCAGGTTGCATATTCGGATAGACACCAGCCTCTTGGTGCCTTCCTACTTCAGCTTCCCTATTTCTTCTATGGAAAACCATTTTTTACAAACATAGCATAGATGAAGAAACATGGTAACACTTAAACTCTATAAAATTTCAAATTACCAAAGTGTCAAAATCAGTTATGGCATTATTTAAATATCATCACAACCCCTGAAGTTGTCTAAACCATCTTGTGATACCAACTATAAGGACCCAACCTTAAAGAGTTACTTAATCTTGAATTCTAAACAAGAACATACATTATTACACATAGAGGATCTTTTCTGGTTTATATTTTTATAGATTATGTAAATAACATACCACATTCATACAAAGAGGACACAATTAAAAACAGTATTCATTTTTTTCAAAATATAAAACATTAAAACATAACACATGATTTCTTTGACAACACTCCATATCAAACATCATGAATCTCTTCATTCCTTTACCCAACCTTATATCCTCTGATTTTTTTTTTGAAAACTTGGGATGAGTATAAAATTCTGTAAGGTATATAAATAAAGGAAGATTTAATAATGTGATAACATAAAAACCAATTAAACCTGTATCATAAAAAGTCAAATATAGAGAATACTCATGTTGTTGCCTTGGGACATATTTACCATATCACTATTACATTCACTCTTACATATGGAATAACCTTTTGTTCAACATACATCTCCAGAGTACCTAATACATTGGAGAGCTATAATGGGGCTCACCCATCATATCTAGAGCTATAATGGGATCAACCCAACATATCTTGAGCTATAATGGGCTCAACCCAACATAACTTTTGCTATAATGGGATCAAAACCACATATATTGAGCTATAATGAGATCAAACCAACATAAAAAATGTTCAAGGAACATATCATGGTAATAAAGTATCTTAAAATTAGGATAAACCGCTCATTCCATACACATAAAAAACAATCCTTTTGAAATTTATTAAAGAGAGTTTTAAAAGGATATTAAAAGGAAAGTCCCTTAAAATATAACTGCTGTGAGAATTAATAGAATGAAATGGTTAGGTGTATACATAGTAAATAAACATAGAGAAACATAATATATACAAAAATTCATCACACCAATAATCTTAATACCATATAATGAATAAAGAAGAAGGTTAAACCAAAGAATGGAAATTTGGTTAAGAATTCCCATACCCCGGTCTGTCTTACTTAAAACTAGTATAAAACTCACATATAATGGTTAAAAGAGTGTTTTTAATATATTAAAGAAACATATCCATATTTATGATATCTTTTATGATCATTTAATTACATCATTGTACCTTTTAATTTTTAGTATTTTTTTCCTTGCATTGTTTTGGGTGCGTTTCTTTACATGATTTCCATGATTGGTTCATGATGGATGTTCTTGTCAATTGGAAGTTAAACTAATGAATTGGAATGGAAAGGGACTTCAATATTTCATGTATCATAAATTATACCATTTATCATTTTGATTTTTGATATTAGGATGATTCATAAGTTAAGACATTAATGTTGTTCATTCAGATCATTTTTGTGCTTCTTTGATAATAAGGACCTCATTTTGTTTTATAAATTAAAACCATGTATCAAAAATAATTACAGAACCATGTATGAGACATAATAAATATATTATAACCGAGTTCATCCATCAAAATGGTTTTATTACTAGACTTAAAAGAATTAATGTAAATTGAAATCACATTGTCCAGGATGTCAGTAATTCGACACATCACAGACAATGCTTTTATTCCTTGAATAATTGGGAGAGGAAGAGAATAATGATGATCAATTTTACATGAACATGATAACATCCATAATATACATGATTTCTATAGCTTTAATTCCTCTTGGGTAAGAGGATATGATGAATGAATAAGAAAATATAGGAAATCAAAATAAAAGAATAGTTGAGAAATCCCTTACAAAAATTTGGCAGCCTAACGACTATGCAACATGGTTTTAGAAAAAAATAAAAAGAGAGGGGATGGGGGTAACCCATCCAGAAATGAATCATAATAAAGAATATATAAATAATAATATTAAAAGAATAACATGTTATGGATTCCTAAATTCTATACCACATAAAAGAAAACATGAATGGAAAAAAGAAAGAAGTTGATAATTTTCTTTCCTTGTATAGTAACTCCTAGAACATGATGGTTGGGACCTTTGGGGCTCGATAAAACCTTGGGAGGAAAAATAGGGATGTAAGGATGCCATATCTTCATTTATGCATAAATTGGAATGAAGTTAATGATGGAATGGGTTGGTATTTATTGCAAAGTGAGGGAATATTTTAATAATTTCTAAGGGACACCTCAACAGTGGTATTAGAACAACCACGGGCTTGCCCATGGTATTAGCCACACGGGAAACCTCATATCTCATTTTACTATACACAAGTAGACCAAAATTATTACATCATTATTACAACATTAATGGTGTCATTAAACATGCTCAAACAAAAACTATATTTTTACTATTCGCCGAAAAATCAATTGTTTCAGAAAAAATACAAAAAATTCACCATAACTGGTTTTTGACGTCTAGAATTAAAAAATGAAGTTAAATTTTAGAAAAAATTTTTATAGATACTATTAATGAAATTTTTAAACAAAATCATACTTAATTCAAAAATTAACAATTTTAATTCGATAACTGCTTTTATACCACATTGAAAAATTAACCAAGATGTCATTATCATAGAGCCTTAAGAAAATAAAATAATAATAAAATTTACTATTCATTAGGGTTGAATTACTATTCATATTACTATTCATAAGGTAATGTTACTATTCACAAAAAAACAAGTTGGTTCCATCAGACTCTTAATAACTTACTGAACACAAATGTAGGTAACTGTTTTTTGAAATTCAAAACATAGAAGTGAAAAAATTATATTTAAAGGCTAGTTATAAATTTCTACTTAAAACACCATTTCATAAATTTCATTTATTTTTTTAAAACCTTGGGGTGTTATAGTCTCTGCATTCTCAGGTGGATGCAGTCCTCCAGGAGATGTGATCACAATCTATTTTGTTAGTCTTTTCAAAGAGCATCAGAAGCCTTTTGAAGTACGAGATTCTCTACTTCTCTATTATTTTATGTGAAACTATAGAGTTAGAATGTTTTAGCCCACTGGATCACAATGTAATTGATATAATAATTATTTGATCCAGATAAATAAATTGGTGTCGATCGTATGTTATTGCCTCTTGTTTTCCTAGATAGTGTGATATCTATGCTTTCCTTGTTTAGTATGATGTTCTTTATGGAGATTAGTAAAGAATGTAAACTAGGATTAATTGAAAATTAATTTTTAAAGATAAAGAGGAATCTAAATGAATCTGGTTCTTCTTTTTGTAATTTTATTTCAATATAATTGATGTAGTAATCTTTCTTAATTGATTTGTTATAGATAAGATAGCTTACTATTTAGGTTACCAATAGTTGGAACCTAAAAATAATAAATTAGTTAATTTCATATGGATTAATGAACCATCTATTTGGTAAAAAGATAATTCCTCTTAGGGTTTGGAGTTACCCTTTTACTTGTAAAGGCCAAGAGCTTACTACTTGGAGTCATGAGAGCTTGTTTCATGTGAAAGAGGAATGACTTGTCAAGGGCAAAGAGCCTAGTTTCCCTGTTATTCCATACTGGTTGTGATGTGTTGTGAGTCTGGATGGCTGTTTTGATATGTGGGCACAAGGTGGACCATTGGTTGTGGCATCGGTTGATACCTAGAGTGGCGGGATGCATTAGTTTATGCATGTGGGTGTCGAGGAGGATACCAGAGATGACGAAACAGGTTGGATGTGAAAGTTTGGATGTTTTCTAATTCTTATTGGTTGTTTATGTACTTTACTTTCCCCATTTCTCAAAGAAGATGCTCTTGCTGACCCTCCTTCCAAAAGGGGTGAAGATGCATGGTGTATTCCACATGCTTTCCATGTTTATATTTTTAATGGAGGATGGGTCTATGCTCTTTCTATAGGTGGCGAAGACATAACAGGTAGTTCATCTACTCACTGAGTTGAGCCCCCTTGTGTTTAGAATCTTAGAATATTTTTCTAGAATGATATGAAATATGGGAACCTAATAATTATGTTAATAGATGATTGAAGGAATGATTATTAACCCATGGGGTTGGAGTAGGATGGGACGCAATGATGAGGTTGCAATTTAAAGGAACAGTGGAATTTGGGTGTGATGCTAATGAAATATAATGTGGAATTGTTAATCGTTAATTAGTTTTTAAATAATTAATTAAAGTAAAGTTAAACTGATAAAAAGGGATAATGTAATCTAATTAATTTCTTTAAATGGTTGTGTGATTATAGTATACCTAGTCATAGAAGTGGAAGCCGGGAGTTCAAGAGAAGTTATATAAAGATGAGTCTAAGACTTGGTTATGCCTATATTATGGTTGTGAGATATATTAAATTCTATAATTTTTGTGTTTTTATACGTTACTCCACCATGTCAGTTAGGGAAACTAACACCCTGGGGATTATGAACCATTGGGGTGTGTTTTCCCCAACATTATGGTGGGGGATGAATGACTAACAACCCCCTTTGCCCCGCTCTCTTCTCTTGGTAGTTACTTGTGCTGGTAGGCACATTGGTTAGTTTTCTCCATATATGTGTGTAGAGGGCTGTAATGGATTGTGGTTATTCAAACATATATATTCTATATACAGTTTCCTATGGACTACTATTGGTGTAAAATGGATAGGCTATGATGGCTTGAGGATCCTTACCCAGTGTATGGGCTATAATGGCTTGAGGTTTAATACACGATGTATGGTACATGTTACGCGAGTTATGGTGGATCCTAGAGACTAACTAGTTACTTTGGTTACCTGGACGTGGTGGTTATATTGTACGAGGTGCATATTGTGGTGCTTCGCCCAGGTTTTTATGGGAAAACCTTTTTGGAGAGAGATGATTAGGACGTGCGATGTTGGGGAAAAGTGGAAAACCAATGGGGAAGTAGTAGTGAGGTACCCTTGATATTTTTTATTATATTATATACTCTTGTATGAGAAACTTGGTGAGATTATCCATGGTGAGGATGGGAACTTAGTGTACCTATTTAGGTGATGAGTTAGTTTCACTTGTTGTTCACTGTGCTTTAGTATTCTTTATTTACTTTTGCACGAGAGGATTCAAGGAGGATTCTACCAAGTATAATATTATACTCTCCCTATGTATATATAAAATAATTTTCATGTCACTTGGAATAGGTTGGAGATTAGGCTGGTTACTACTATCTTAGGGTGTAGGAGCTATTTGGGCGTCGTGGTTGCTGTTGTTTTTACTTTCCTTTGGTACATGTAGTTTTTCCATTCAATTGTAGTAGTTTTGCATTACATTACATAAGTGTACTTGGGATTTCTTTTATGTTGCAGTCTGAGTGGGAGTTGGTTGGTGTCTATCCAATCTCTCTCTTTCGCATGTGTTCGCTTAGAGGGTAATTCCTCCCATTTCACTGTCTAATATACCCTTAGTTCTAGTCACCAACCCAGGGCCTACTGGAGGTGGTACTCGGGGGTCACTATATCCCTTATCACATCGTCAGACTAGGAGAGGTACACATTGTGGGGAGGGGGTCATGACAGAGTTGTATCCGAGGGAGGTTGAGGAATTAGATGGATTTTGGTATTAGGAACAGGTGAGGTTTCATGGGTTGGAAGGGAAACAGTGTCAACCATGTTTACCAAGTGATGTAAACACCAGAGACTAGCTAAGCATAGACATTTAGGCTCCCCTATGATCTGATTCATGGATCATTATGTTTACAATTGCTACTAAATGAGGTGATACTAGTTTTATGATAGATACCTAGGAAAGGATCATGTATCATTCTTATTTGTTCTTGTGATTGAATAGGTAGACCTTGGGATAGGATAAGATAAAATTAATTAAAGAAAACAATTAATTAATTAATGTGGAGTCTCCTATATTATAGGTTCTAGAGCTCTAACTATTATTTATTTTGTAGGTATGGCTCTAGGTTGACGTCCTCATCAGGTTATCACAGAAGATTTCCAGTAGGCTGTTCATGTAGATCAATGTAGGATAGAAGTTGACGATGATGACACTTGGAGGAGTACACTCTATGAGTTTTAGTGCCAGAGTCTACAAAAGTATGAGGGCTTCATTTCAGATGCATTCACGGAAGACTCGTTAGAGGAGTTTGAGATATTCCTTAGTTCAATCTGTGATTGGAAGGAGCCCTGGGTGTCTTTGGTTGTGACGATGCTTCATGGAGCAGTGAGGTATTGGTGGTTCTTGTTCCCAAGGGGTCACGAGGAGTTTTCTATCTCTTAGGAGGAGTTCTGAGACAAGTTTAGAGTCTGGTTTGTTTCTTCGGCCACGAAAGAATCCAGTCACTAGGAGATTATTACCCTTAAACAGGGGAGCTCCAATGTGCAAGAGTTTGGAATCAGTTTCAAGAAACTTTTACAATATTCTTCAGACTGATTTCCAGATGACGAGGCCAGAGAGAGACATTTAGAGGAGTCTTTGCATCCCAATATCTAGTGTCAGGTCCCCTTCTTTATGTGGAAGACACATCTTGAGGTACTGACAATGGTATAGGTCATTGAGAGGACATTGGACAGAACCAAATCACTATTATAGGGGAGACTTCATGATTCCACATGAAGTAGAGTTGTGGTCTGGGGTTCCAGATTTTCAAGTAAAAAGAATTTTTTTTGGTCAGAGGTTGGTCTCAGCCCTCAGAATATTGTTTCTATGTGTGTGGTGAATATTATGCCTATTACAAGGGATCAGACACTTGTTTTTATTATTGAGGACAAGGTCATCTGCATTAAGAGTTCCTGACCTTTCAGATAAGTCATCGTGTGCTAGGTGTTCAACTCCAGGTTCCTCCGTTGAGGCGGTTCCAGTCAAGACAACAGTAGCTGGTTGCACCAACTTTGGATTAGTAGAGAGAATATGGGGTAGGTATAGGAAACCATGTGATGCTCTCTGTCCTTAGTGAGTAGAGTTCAGCCATGGTGGTGGTCTTCATCATGGTTAGAGAGGCCATGGAGGAGGTTTTGGTCAGCATAATACTTTAGCATTGTTAGAGCCAGGTGATCCAGATGTCATTCGAACCACCCTTTGCTTGTTTTCTACTTGGTTGAATGCCTTGTTTGATTCATGAGAAACACACCTCTTCATATCACCTTCCCTTGTCCATGAATTGGGAGATGACGTAGAGAGGATTCCAGTGCCATTGGCATTTACTACTCCAGTTGGAGGTCGAGCTTGTTTGAAGTATGTTGAGACTATGAGTTAGTGCCGGGGAAGCACCTATCTTGGGGATATTTCCTATGTTTACAGATACAACCATATGATGTCATCCTTGGAATGGATTGGTTGTATTAGGTGGAGGCTATCATAGATTTCTTTAGGTGGAAGGTGGTGTTCTTCGATGCTGATGGAGAGCCAGTGGTGTTTGCTGGCAAGCATGGCCCTCAGATGGGTCAGAGGCATGTTTTTTTCTTTATCATCCTTGATGGAAGAGTTGATGCTGAGTTCTTTATAGGTTCAACAATTGGCGTTTCCCAGGGTCATAGAAGAGTACCCTGATGTCTTTCCAGAGGATGTTGTAGCATTACCCCCTCGATGAGAGATCGAGTTTGGGATCGAGCTACAACCAGGTGCATCTTCTATATATATGTCTGCATATAGTAAGGACCCTTATGAGTTACGAGAGCTAAATATACAGTTTTATGGCATGTTACAATGTGGTTTTGTTTGTCCGAGTGTGTCACCATGCGGTGCACCAGTTTTGTTCATGAAGGAGGATGACGATAGTTTGCAGTTGTGTATCGCTTTTCATTGAAAAAACAAAGTGACAGTGAAGAATAACTATCCTATTCTGTGGATTGATGATTTATTCGATCAACTAAAGGAATAAAGTTGGTTCTCAAAGATTGAATTGCAGTAAGAATATCATCATATGTGTGTGGAGGATGAGGACATCCCAAAGACTGATTTTCATTGTCATCATGGGAATTACATGTTCGTTTTAATGTCGTTCGGTGTGACGAATGATCCAGCTATGTTCATGGGATTGATGAACATTGTCTTTCTCAAGTTCCTAGATAAGTTCATGGTGGTTTTCATCAATGAAATCCGCGTGTAATCCATATCTGAGGAGGAGCATGCAGATCATCTGCATGTCGTTTTGGGATTTCATCGTCAACAATAGCTATTTGGGATGTTGTTGAAGTGTGAGTTTTTGGCTCGATAATTCCATTTCATGGGGAATGTTGTGTCATATTAGGGTGTAGTTCTGGGTCCATCAAATATAGAAGCAATCGTGTCTTGGAAATCCCCAAGACAGTGGCAGAGGAGCGAAGTTTCATTGGTATCACAGGCTAAAACAGGAGGTCCATAGCTGATTTCTCTCGGGTTGTGACTCCTATAACAATATTTACCTGGAAGGATCAAGTGTTCATTTGGACTGATTAGTGTTAGAAATTTTTCGTGTATATTAGGGAAAAGTTGGTAAGTGCTCCAGTTCTTTGTCTTCCAGCAGAGGGAGTTCAGTTTGATGTTTTCTACGATTCTTCTCATCTGGGGTTAGTCTATGTTTTGATGCAGCAGAGATTGGTAATTTCTTATGGGTATCTATAGTCACATCCCCATGAATGTGACTATACCAGCCTTGATCTTGAGTTTCTAGATGTGGTGTTTTCTATAAAGTTATGGAGACATTACTTCATTGGAGGGCACTTCACGGTTTTCACAGATCATAAGAGCCTGAGGTATGTTTTCTCCCAATGTGACTTGAACTTGAGACAACATCAGTTAATGGAGTTCTTACAGGAATAAGAAATCAAAATATCCTATACACTTGGGAAGGGTAATGTTGTAGCAGATGCATTGCGCATGAAGTCACATAGTGATGTAGTGTGTGAATTTGGAGATTCCTGGAGAGTTATGGAAGAACATTCAGCATTACATCTCAATATGGGAGAAGTTGGGAGAAGAGGTTTTTATTTATAGATGACAGTGTAGTCATCCCTGGTGGGGAAGGTGGAAGAGTCCTAGTTGGGGGATTTAGAGGTGGAGTTCTGGAGAGACATAGTTGTTTGGGGCGAGGCCATTGATGGTTTCTCTGAGGAGGAGCCAGACTGTGTGTTGTATCACAGAATGCTATTTGTTCCTTTATAAAAGTGTGAGAGGTTTCTCAGAGAGTTCCATAATTCGCCTTAGGAAGTGCATCCTGGTGTAAAAAAGATGTAATGAGGCTTAAGGATTCAGTTTTGAAGGTTGGGGATGATGTGTGTAGTTTCAGAGTTTGTGTCTTGATGTTTGGTCTGCCAGAAGGTGAAGGCCGAGCATCGTGTCCCCAGTGGTTTGGTCCAGTCATTATATATTCCTCAGTGGAAGTGTGATGACATATAAATTAACTCAGTTACTAGTTTACCTCGAGCTCAGGGAGTCCATGATTCTATTTGGGTGGTAATTGATTATTTAATGAAATCTTTCCACTTTATAGATATCAAGGAATCAAGCACAATGGAAGTTTTATCGAGGGAATATCTGGAGGAGGTGGTGAGACTCCACAAAATCTCAAGGATGATCAATTATGATGGAGATGCTTGTTTTTCTTCTAGGTTGTGGAGAGGTCTCTACAATGATTTCAGTACTCAGCTATGCTTTAACCCTACTTTTCTTCCACCGACAGATGGTTAGATAGAGAGGACCAACCAGACTCTTGATGACATGTTGCGCTCTTATGTCCTAGAGTTTGGAGGTTCGTGTATGAGGCACTTAACATTGGTGGAGTTCACTTAGAAAAATAGTTTTCACTCCAACATCGATATGGAACCATTTTAAGCCTTGTATGGCCGACCTTTTTGTTCTCTATTATGTCGGACTGGGGTCAGAGAGTAAAAAATTCTTGGGTTGGAACTCGTGCAGAATTTGAATGTGATGGTTCAGGTGACTTGTGAGAGGATAAATATAGTGAAAGATCATTAGAAATCATACGTTGATCAAAAGATGAGACCTTTAAAGATTGATGTTGGGGATCCTGTGTATTTGAAGGTGACTCCCCATCATGGATAGAAAAGGTTTTGTCATGGGAGTAATATTTATACCTTGTTTTGTTGGGATTTTTGAGGTGCTGGCTCGTGTTAGAGATGTGGCGTATCGAGTAGAACTTCTCCCGTAGATGAGATGGATACACGATGTTTTTAATGTGTCACTGATCGGTCATTATCTTCATGATGACTCTCACATTATTCATTGGGTATAGATCAATGTTGATGAAGATGAAACCATCGAGGAGTGGCCTATGGATATCAAAGACCGCAAAGAGAAGGTGTTACATGGGAATTCTATCCCCTTGGTCCACATATTGTGGTGAAACGACTGCGTGGAGGAGAGTATTTGGGAATGTGAGTCGAAGATGTGTGCTCAGTACACAGAGTTGTTTGATGCTTATCCCTTTTCTTGTATCAATATTCTCTTTGTGGTTGTAGACAATTCGTGTTTATGAGATGACTTTATTCTATTTCTTTGGTGGATTTATCTCTTCTGAGAGGTATCTCAATGGGTGGTTTTTCAGACCCCTTTTCTGTTTTCTTTTAGGCTGGTTTTGAGTTATCAAGGATTAGAATGCATTGATAGGTATCCAATGTAATGTCCAAGACCACTCCGGTCCATTTTTTGCTGAAATTTGGTGTTTGAGGTGTTTTGGGAGGTCTTGGTGACTTATCCCCAACACATAGCCACAATTAAAAATAGTTTCATGAAACTTTGTCACTTTTCCTTTTCGATAATTTCCAGTTGTTTCCAGAAACTCTATCACTTTTCCTTTTCCACAATTCCAAACTATTCCATGAAACACTGCCACTTTTCCTTTGCCATAATTCCAAACTATTTCACAGAAACAATGTCCTAGAAATGGTGTCACATAAACGGTGTCACAATTAATGTCTCACAGTTACCATCTCATAGTAACTGTCTCATAGATATTGTTTCATATTTCCTTTTCCAAATTTCCATATTTTTTTTCTAGTTTCACCGATTTAACATTTTCTTTGATATTAAACACATTAAAATCCTTGTTTTAAGGGATTTAAGGCCGATTAAAATCCCAAAACTCCCATATTAATTTTCATAAGGATCAATATGACTTTACTTGGTCAAACCATGTGGTTTAAGGTGATCCTATTTGAATGGAAAATCCAGCACATCTTAATCCGCTACTATGTAAAATCTTCAAAATTGACAAGATATCTTCCTCCTTGTTCTCTGGTGCGAGATGCTCAAACATTTCCTTCCTTCCTGTAGGATCCATTAAATAAAGATTTCATCCTTGGATTGGATCCCCTTGAAGTTCTTCTTACTTCAAGTGCACCCACTATTTTGGTGCAACTAAGTAGCATCGATCCATCCCCGATGTAAGGTTTGATCTATCATCAATATTTTGGGTTCATATCCTTCTGTTTCTCCTTGAAATGTTTTGGAATTATATCTTTATGTTCCTAATGGACGTTTCTTGTGTGTTGGCCGGTGTGGTGGTGTCTCTTCATCCTCGGGTGGATGAATTCCTACAAGAGAGGTGATCATGATCTATTTTGATAGTCTATTCAAAGAGCATCAGAAACCTTTCAAGGTAGGGGATTCACCTCTTCTCTATTATTCTAAATGAAAATATAGTGTAATCATGTTTTATCCCACTTTATCATAATGGAATAGACATAATAAATAGTTTAACTAGATAAATAAATTGATTTTGATCGTATGTTATTTCTTCATGTTTTCCTAGATAGTGTGATATTTATGCTTTCTTTGTTCAGTATGTCGTTCTTGACGAAAACATGTAAAGAATGTAAACTGGTATTAATTGAAAATAAATTTCCAAAGATAAAGAGGCATGTAAATGAATTTGGTTCTTCTTGTGGTAATTTTATGTTAATCAAATTGATACAGAAAGAATGTTTAATTGATTTGTGATAGCTATGATATCTTGTTTTTTAGGTTACCAATAGTCGGAACCTACAAATAATATATCAGTTAATTCTTGATGGATTAATGAACTAGCTATTTTATAAAAAAGATAATTCCTCGTAGTTTTCTGAGTTACCCTGTTTCTTGTAAAGTCCTAGAGCATAATTCTTGGAGCTGTAAGAGCTCATTTAATGTGAAGGCAGAATGTCTTATAAAGGGATAAGAACCTAGTTTCTTTGTTATTCCCTACTACTTGTGATGTGTTGTGAGTCAAGATGGCTATTGTGATATGTGGGGGAAGGAAGGCCCATTAGTTGTTGCAGCGGTTGATTCCTAGTGTGCTGAGATGCATCGGTTTATGCATGTGGGTGTTAGGGAGGACACTGGATATGATGAAATGAGTTGGATGTGAATGTTTGGATGCTTGCTAATTGTTGTTGCTTGTTTATCTACTTTAATTTCCCCATTGCTCAATGTAGCTATTCTTTCTTTCCCTCCTTTAAAAAGGGGTTAATATGTATGGGGTATGACACAAGCCTTTTTTTTATCTTCGTGAGGTAGGATGGGTCTATGCTCTTTCTGTAGGTGGAAAAGACTTGATGGGTAGCTCATCTACTCACCGAGTTGAACCCGCCTTGTGTTTAGTAGCTTAGAATGTTTTTATGGAATTCCTATGAATATGGTAAAGTAATAAGGATGTTAATAAATTATTTAATGAATGATGATAAACCCATGGGGTTGGAGCTTGTTGGGATGCAATGCTGAAGTTGTAATTTAAAGGAACAATGGACTTTGGGTGTGATGAGAATGAAATATAATGTGGAATTGTTAATGGTTAATTAATGTTTAAAGAATTAATTAACATAAATTTCAATTCATAAAAAGATATAATTTAATGTAATGAAGCTATTTAAATGGTTTTGTTCTTATAGGATACCTAGTCTTAGAAGTGGCAATCGAGATTCCGAGAGACGTTAGCTACAATTGAGTCTAAGACAAGGTTATGCCCATAGTGTGGTTGTGAGATATATTATATTCTATACTTTTTATTTTTTTATAAGCTACTCCACCCCATTAGTTAAAGAAACTGACAGCTTGAGGATTCTGAGCCCCGAGGGGTGTTTTCCCCAACATTCCTGTGGGAAGATAAATGACTGACTACCCCCTTTGGCCCAGCTCTCTTCTCATGGTAGTTACATGTGCTGGTAGTAATAGTGGTTAGTTTTTCCCATTTATGTGTGTAGAGGGATTCAATGGCTTGTGGTTATTCACACACATATTTTATGCATATAGTTTCCTATGGAATAATATAGGTGTAACATGTATAGGTTGTGATGGATTGAGGATCCTTACTCGATGTTTGGGATATAATGGATTGAGGTTTAATACTCGACATATGATACATGTTATGGGAGCTATGGTGGCTCCCAAAAACTAACTATTTAATTTGGTTACATGGAAATGGTGGTTATATTGCATAAGGTGAATATTATGGTGCTTCTCTCAGGTGTCTGCAGGCAAGCCTTTTGGGAGAGAGATTCTTTGGACGTGCAACATTGGGGAAAATCGGAAAACCAGTGGGGATGTAGTAGCGGGGTACCCTTGATATTATTTAATATATTATACACTCTTGTATGAAATTCTTGGTGATAGTATTCATGGTGAGGCTGGGAACTTATTATACATGTTTAGGTGATGAGTTAGTTTTACTTTTTTTTCACTGTGCTTTAGCATACTTTATTTACTTTTTCATAAGAGGCTGTGGGGAGGATCATATTGAGTATACTATTATACTCACCCTATGAATATATAAATTATTTTTTAGGATAATTGGAAAAGGTTGGAGGTCATTCTGGTTACTGATATTGGGGGTTAGGAGGTGTTTGGGCATCGTGGTTGCTACTATTTTTACTTTGGTACATGCAGTTTTTTAATCAAGTTGTAGTAGTTTTTCATGACATTACATATGTGTACTTAGGATTCCTATTATATTGCAGTCTGAGATGGATTTTGTTGGTGTCTGTCTTATCCCTCTTTTCCCATGTGTTCTCTTAGAGGGTAATGCCTCCCATTTGTGTGTTTACTATACCCTCAGTGCTAGTTTCCAACCCAGGGCCTATTGGAGGCCGGAATTGAGGGTCACTATCTCTCTTGTCACATTTCCGGCCTATGAGGGGTAAACCTTGTGGGGAGGGGGTCGTGACAGCAACCAACTCACTTGGCCAAACACATGATATTCATATATTCCTTATTAATATAAATTTATATATAATGAAAAATTTATCATGTGATTATATAATATATTTATTATATATGCACACAAATATAATATATATATACATATATAAATATATTTTTTTATATATCTATACAAATATATATTGGTTTACATAAATATAAATAATGATTTGTGTATGTGTATATATATTTACATATGTATATAATATATATAGATATAATATAATTATAATATATATTTATGCATTAATTTTAGAATATTTATTTTCATATATGCTTATGTATATTTATAACATAATACAATTTTTTGTATATAATTATATATTGAATTTTATATATAATATCTTAATTTTAATTCATTTTTTATATACTAAAATAATATATAAATATATCAACAAAATTAATGTGTAATGTCCAATAATTATTATAATAAGGATAATAATGATAATAATAATAATTACATTTGTATTAAATATGTTTATATGTGTGAAAATATATTATATATTTATGTATACAATTAAATAGTATTATATATAAATATATTAGGTGTTTGGGGTACAATTACATTAAACACACACACCACACACATAGGTTGGAAAGGCAGGCCATAGCCCCCCAAGGTATAGTCCTCCCATCAAACCTTATTTATTCAATACATGACCTGAAGACCGAGTAGGCATGAAGCCCATTACATGGCCCAAAGGCCAAGTACACAAATATTTATATTATAATTAAAATTAAATACATTTTTATAATAGGGAATATATAATATAATTAAATAATATATATGTTTAATATATTAATTTATAATTAATATGGTACAATACAATATATATAAAAATATATATTAAACCTTCTTAAATTATAATGATTGTATATGGAGTTATAAATACTATACATTAATTAAATACATTTATATTATGATTTATATTTTACATATAGTTTATTAAATACATTTATATCATTTATTTATGCATATCATTAAATAAATTTATATCATTTATTTATGTGTGTAATTAAATAAATTTATATTACATTTTTATAAAAATATTTATAATATACACAAAATTAAATAAACATTTATATATTTTTATCTATATAATAAAAATATATATTATGTAAACATTTATATTACATACTAAATACATTTATATTAATGTATACCAAAATATAAATATGGAATTTTAAAAAAAAACATGGAATATAATATAAATTAATTTATTCATATTTATAATATATTTAAATATTTATATTATATACAATTTTATTATATATTATACATATATATAAATATATAAATATATATAAATATATATATATATATATTATAGAAATACATATTTAATATTATATTATACAAATATATTATGCGAATACAAATATATATTGTACAAATATATATATATGACACACACACACACAGATATATATATATATATATCATGTAAATACAATTGCATATTATATTATAAAAATATATTGTACTGATTCAAATATATATATATATATATACATATATTATTTTTATATATACAAATATATATATATAAAAATATATATATATATACAAATATATATATATATACAAATATATATATATATATATCATATTTTATATTTTATATATTATAAAAATATACTATTCAAATACACACAAGGACATATATATTTATTATATCATACAAAATAAAAAATATAAATATATATTTTGCTGATCAATTCAAATATATATATATTTATATATTATTTATATATATAATTCAAAAATACAAATATATATATATATATCATACATAAATATATTATATTTAAATTTATATTATTCATTATATTTATATATGCACAAATATATGTATTATATATTATAAATTTACATATTATGCAAATATATTATAAAAATATACATATTTTAATATATATATATATATTATTTTTACATACATAATTGAAAAAATAGTATTATATAGATACAAAGATATATTATATAAATATATATCTATAAATACATTCATGTTAAATTATATATAATATTGTGACACCCTGAATCCGTGTTGTAACAATTTAATTAATACTAATATTATTTTTATTTAATAAAAGAACTCTAGAAAATGAGAACACATGAGAGACATTTTAAAACACTGATACATTACATTATTGTATTGTTAAAGACTTTAACTAACCTAGAAAACTTATTGTAAGCCCATTTAGTGCCATTGGAAGACCTCCCAATAGCACAACAAGACCAATTGTGTAAGCATCATCTCTTGGATCCACCATAACAAAAAAAAACCGTAAGAAGAATAGCATGAATGCTATGAAAAAAGGGTATGAAAAACTCCATTTTATTGATATTTTTGGGTACCTTTGGATACATATAAACATGTGTATTTATAAAACCCAATCAAACCATTGTAAAAATTTCCACTATGATTTAATTTTAAGAGACCAATTATGTTTTTATATAACCATTATAATTTCATAACCATTAAGTATTTTAAGAGTTTCAAATTTTAAATGTATTAAAGTATTTTTTAGTATAATAATAATATCTTTTTAATTGAAGATAATTTTTAATATTTATATTTTAAAATTATAACATGGGTATTCATACTTTTTTGTAACCATTGGGCGTTTTACAAAATTTTAAAATGAATTTAAATTTATATTTATGAATAATAAAATTAACAATAGGTAATGTTTTATTTATTAATAGTATAACATTAGAAAATAATAAAAATTGTGTTATATTTATAAACAAGAATGGAAAATTAATTTTAAATTATATATATATGCATGTATATGTTTCTTTCGGTTTATGATTAATAGATTTTTATCATGTTTAATATTTATTTTCATTTTCAAAAAATTATTGAAAACTACCACCACAACCAAGAAAAGTAGCTAGGCCAAATACCATAAGGTCTTGTGGGGGATCATCTCAAGAAAAGCCTAAGCAGTGGGTGTCAGTCTGTGTTTAGGGTGAGACGAATCGGCCTCATCATGATTAGACCAATAACCGGCCTGGGAATGGGTTGGGTGAAGCTCACATGAACCATGCGTAAGGATGATATACTGTGTGTGATGGAGATTTCACACCAAGCATTAGTGCCCATCCTTATAAAGAGATCCTAGAAACCATATGGTTTCGATGTGGGATGGGTTTTTAAACATGGGATCTAATCCCAACTTCTCAATCCATCTATAGATGATCCTAGTCATCCCCCATTTTTTCTAAATCCTTCCACCTCCACTTAAAATGCTAGGGTTTTGTCTTGACCATCTGATCTCTCTCGGACAATCCTAGCCTCCCATTTAGGTCACGCCAGACAATGGTGAGCCGCTGGACTCCTTTATTCTTCATCCACTATTTTTCTTCAACCCTACGAACCTGTAGCTTCATCCTATGATGCACCTTTCCACCCCCTTCATTGATGTCACCATTAACCCTGACCCCATCTTGTTTCAACCCCTTCAAATAATTATAATGATGGTGTTAATTTTAATCCAAAATCCTTATCCTTTTCATGGATTCTGTTACAAGATTCTATTATATATATATATATTTCAATCTAATTCATTTATGATTTTTATTCAGTTATTAATGTTGTTTATTACTACTTTAGTTAATTATGTTTTCAATTAGAAACTATTCTAATTGGATCTTTCTTTATATTATATAAACCCCTCTTTGAACATAATTGTACTCGACTTTCTTCTTTCGATGATCTCAAATTCTACCTGCTCGAAATTCCAAAAACTCACAGCCCCTCTTTTGATCTAAATCAGGTAAGGGTTCATTTTAGTTCTTCAATAATTTAATTGTTTTATAAAGGTGATACATATATATATATATCTGTGTGTGTGTACATGCATATATGTAACAACCCGAGATTTTATGAAAAATATTCTTTTTATTTCACTATTGTCTTGTGTCGTACGCTACACCTAAAGGAGTTTCACAACACGCATCCTTGACTTGCCTTGCATTACACGCAATCGCGACCTTCCTCGATAGCGTGTGTAATACGCAATACCGAGTTTCACTAAACAACGATATGCTATTAAAATATTATTAAAACTAGTCGTTATGAATAGTAATAACCACTTTTTAAATTCTGTAAATCTTATTTTTCAAAATGAACTTCATTTTTGGATTCGGAGTATCGAATTTAGCCTAAGGTGAAATTTTGGTACTTTTCGGATAACTTTCATATTCTGATGAATAGTGAAAATTACTAAATTATAATTAAAAACAACCTTTTTAATCGAAATAATTAATAGTGATAAATTATTAATTTTAGTGGTTTTAAAGTATATTTAGAATATATTTTTACAATTTAATACAATGTTGGTCATTGGTTGTAATTTCACATTTAAACCAGACATAATCAAGTGTCAATCTTTTGATATATATTGTTTCCTAAAAACACGCTATTTATTTTAACAGCGGTATTTAATTATAAAATTATTTAATGCAACTTCTATGTTATGAATTTGGTAAAATAGATTTCATTTTTGAATTTGGAATATGAAATATAGCTTAGGATGAAATTTTGGCATTGTTCTGAAAAACATCAATTTTTGATGAATAGTGAAACTACTAAGTGGTAGTTAAAAAAACTGAATTTTTCATAAAACTTAATTTTGCCGCTTCTGTGAATGGAATTTCGAAAATCCGAGAGACACGGTTAATATCAAGGACTAAAATGTGGTTCAATGAGATGAAAATAATTTTTTGGTGAATAATAACTTTTTACTTTTTTACCGCGGTTAATAGTAAATAGGGTAACTAAGGGTAAATATGATATTACTATTACCCTAACACATGTCCTAATTCTATTGGACAAGTGTAATTCGACCAAAAACAAACTTAGGAATAAAATATGACCATTTAGGCCCACTTGGATTTGATTAGGACATTTATTATTAATTTATTTAAAGAAAGGTTAAAATAGTTAAAATCAAAGTTTAATAAGTAAATCATTTTTAATATGGGGTTATACATAAGATAAATTCGATTGTAAATATTCATTAGAAATATAAAAAGATTTCCTACATGATGGTATTTTATTTTTAATTTTTAGACATCAAATAATTTAATTTATTTATGACACAACGATGATGCAGTAATTATCTTATTAATGAAATATTGACATAATTGATGTTATAAACACCAAAATAAATGTAATTTGAGATTTTTTATGAATTACACTAATTTTCTAGGTTACTATGATATATTAATGTTGATTTAATCAACTCGGTTCGAACATTTAATTCTGTTATGACTTTCACAAAAATCATATATCAAATAGTGTCAAAATTGACACAAAATAGTTTTTAAATCAAATATTATATTATTAATTGTTATTTTATTCCTAAAAATCTAAGGTTCGGCCAAATGACTTAGATAAGGATATATTTATTAATAATATACAATTTTGGGTTCGTTTGGCATGTTATAGTAAGTGTATTAACCATATAGTGAAAGAAAATAAAAAGACAATGTAAAAGTTAAATTATTTATCTTAGAGTTAAATCTAATTGATAAGGTTAAAATAATATCCTAAACTTGTCTAAATTCTATTGGTTGATAGGAGTTCGACCCATCCCCACTTTAGCTTCAAAATAAGACCCTTTGGAACCATTATAAACCGATTTTGACTTTAATATAAAATAATATTTTGAGATATTCCTAAGGTGCCCCTCTCCTCCCTTATAAAAGGACACCTCCTCCCCCTCCTCCTCACACCAATTTGAGCATTCAAGCTCGGCCAACCCCTGTCAAAATCTCTTCTCCACTTCCCTAGCAACATATTAGAGGTTCTGGTCTTCCTCAAAGACCAATTCTAGTGCCCTAAGAGGAGGTCTCAAAGAGGCACTTCAAAGAAGAGGTAATTACCGTTACCAATTCTTTCATCTTTATTTCTTCTTCCACTTCTTCTTCTTAGGTTGTTTCATTATGAAGTAATAACATCAGTATCACTCATATACTGATATGTTATTATAAGTATGAAACAACCCTATTTCACCATCTATCCATCCTACGGAAAAAGAAATCACCGCGCGTGCGTACGTACGGAATACCGTCTCCACGCCGTGGTGTAATCTATTTTTTCACCATCACTTTACAAGGATGGGTATAATGGTGTAAAGAATAACTATACATAGTTATTAAAACATCATATTGATTCTGATATATTGTATAATCCACTCCAATTCAATTCAATATTTATAGAAATGATATCATCGCTCGTGCGTACGTACGGACTACCGTCTCCACGACGCGATGAGATTCATTCTCCATGTTAACCATTTAAGAGTGATTATAAAGTATATATAAGAAATAATAATAAAATATATGACATTATAAAGCTACTGGATTTATGTATATATATATATATATGTATGTCATCTACTTACTTCCATTTCAAGACAATAAGGAAAGCAAAACAGCGTTCATGCGTACGTACGGACTACCGTCTCCATGAACGGTGTTTTTCATTTCATTTATCTATCTATTATATATATATATATATACTGAATATATATGATATATAAATCATATTTTATATTCTTGAAGTAAGTAAATCATGATATAAGTAATAATAATGTCAAGAACAACAAGTCAAAACACCTACGATAAATGAAACGATTTTACCCAAAACGCTCTTTAACATGGAATTTACAAAAGAACGGGTAAAATAAAGTCATAAGTGAACCATATATGATATCATAACAATTATTATGATTCTGGAATAAGTCAATGACATTATTTAAATCATTATACAGGAGGTTCGGACACTTACGAAGCAAATCAGACCTAAGGTAAGGGAAATATCACAATCTCATTTTTATCCGAGATTGTTTATTCGTAAGTATTTACTGGGGTGTATTTTTTCATCCACATCCATGTTTCATCAATATGTAATATTATTTCCATCCACCTACAATTGTTTAAATCCATTTTTACCCTTCGGTGAGTTTTTAGTAATATGTATGAAATGAATCTTTTGTCGTTTTTCGTACGAGGTACTTTTTGACTTTTCCGACAAAAGTATGAAGAATGTTTTTTTTAACTTATACGACATGAATGGATTTTTAAAACATTATTTCCAAGAAGCTTCCTTTACAAGTTTTCAAGTTTATTTTTAATCAACTTCTTTTATTTTAAAGTTGTATGACATGTTATGAAAGGAAAAATGTTTTTGAAGAAGAAAGGATATTTTCCTCAAGAATGGAGTTCAAGTGTTTTATCAAAATTATTTTCCATCTAAGATAATAACTGGTTCTGTTTTTATCCCTATTATTAAATTGATTTGATCATGTTGTGATGGAATTATTTTTATGAATTCCTTTATCTTATATGAATTGTTTTATGATGTCATGTTGTTTAAGAATCCCATTTTTATTACATGGGTTATGTGATGATGTAAGATTTATGATTATGTGGCACACATAAGAAAGGATTCATTATAAGATGGGTGGGACCTATATCTCCCTCCAATTCATTGGGTAAAGATTTTATATCTCATGAGATAGACATGGCTGGAACGGAAGGTTATTTCGGTTCAGTGATACAGGACTGAAACGAGGAGTGAACTCGGTTCAGAAAGGGACTTTTTCCACTAAGATAGTCTTGGCAATGAGTCATGACTAACAAGAAATGATTTTCCATGATTATGTGTGTATGACACAAAGTTTCATGTTTTAAGTTATGATTATTGGGATTACATTTCACTTCTATGATTTATCCCATGTTATGATATTATGAGCTTTTTTTGCAGGTTAAGATTTCCAAAAGCTATGTTCTTATATATATGATGTGATTGATATTTCTTTTGTTTACCCTTACTGAGCATTTGAGCTCACCCTTTTATGTTTTCTTTTCCCCAGGATATAAAGAAAGGTTTTAGGTAAAAAAAAGGGGATGACCTTTATGGGAGATATTGAAGAACTTTCACCACGATTAGAAGATTACGTTCCGAGTTTCCAAAGACACTAAACTATTACGATCCTTTAGTGTGTGTTTTTTTTATGTACTAAGTATTCCGCAAATGTAATTTAATGTCCATGTACGTCAAGCTTCGGGTCTCTACAGTTGGTATCAGAGGCAAAGGAGGTAGGAATGTATCCGATCCTTGGGAACTCTCACATGTGAGCGTTGGACGAAGCATGGCTCTCCACCCAAGGGCTTCATGAGGAAATGGCTGCCACTGGGGATGGTGGTGCGTCACGCCCAGGGGGTGTAGCCGCCCATGGAGTGCCCTGATAGGTATCAATTATAGTCCACTGGAAGTAATTCCAGACCGCTACAATTGGTATCAGAGGAAAGGTTTAGTTAACCTTTGGAAACTAGGATGCGAAAACGTTAGTGAGATCCCTAGAGATATTTCTAAGGTATGTCTAGGGATGCCCCTAAGGATAAGTATACGTATAGGATATAGTCCTAGAACTATGGTAAAGATATTAGATTAAACCAAAGATGATAGATATTTAAGTTACTCCCCCTTTATCATGATTTTTGCATCTAACACTATTCTGTTTGGGTTTTAGAAAATGGCTGGAAACAAGATGATTCACAATAATGGAGGATATGATGGAAAATGGAATGATATTCTTCATGAGCAACCAAATGAAATGGGATTTGGATGTCCAAACATCATTATTATGCCGAATCAGCAATCTCACAACATGATCAATAAAGTAAAATTTGGTAAGTTTCCTGACTCGACTAATAAGAGAAAGATGGAGTTCTATGATGATCATAGAGGAAAGAAAGTTCAATTTCCCCTATGTAAATCATGTGGGAAGAGGCATCAAGGAGAATGTTTCAAGGGAACTGGAAGATGCTTTGGGTGTGGAAAAGAAGGACACAAAGAAAGTAAGTGCAAAGGAAAAGGGTCGGTTAACACCATGGATGAGGATAATGGTATTGCTACGACATCAAAAATGGTTAAGTGTTTTAAATGTGGAATGTATGGGCATTATGCAAAAAAATGCCCTAAGGGAAAGACTCATGAAGAGAATCAGTATGGTCATATGGGTAGTATTTATGTGGATGATGATGAAGAGACTACAAATGATATGTGAGATGAAAGAATTTTTGAAGCTCGGTCAATGGTTTGAGAATGTAGTGGAATGATTACATGTTTATCATGTGTAATTTTGGAATAAAGATACATCTATGGATTGTTACATTGTTGTCTTTCCTTGTGTTTTGAAAGTGTATGATTAATGTTACCAGTATCCATGAAAGGTTATTCAGATATTTTTGGAATGTAGATGATATGCACATAATGAAGGGATAAGGAGAAAATTAAATGTTTGATAGTATTCATGAGCTCATGATTGATATAAGGACTAAGTGATATCATGGTTTGAGTATATAGAATTTTGAGGATTTCGGTATGTGAGAAGTGTTAACTTTTAACTGCATTCAAGTTTTCACTAAGGTTCAATGGGTATTCAAGAGTATACATGATTAAGGACTTTGAATGTTTGGAATGTGACCAACAAAACATATCTTATGATATATGGGGATCAACGATGATATTAAATCTCTGGTAATTGTTTTCACTATGTTATGAGAGTGGACTGCAGTATTATGGATAAGCCTAAAGATTGGAATGGATTGTGTTGGACGTAAGTTAGTATTGTTTAAGGATAGAATTTTTTTTTTCGATATTATTGATGGGATGTTATAGTAATATAGTTTTGGAAAAAGGACAACCTGCAGGACGGGCGACAGCTCATCGCTTCGGACAAGGCTGTGGGAATCGAACCCACAACCGAAGTGCGACTGGCCTTTATCGCCTACCACTGACCTACAGGAAGTCCCTGTTTAGTAGAAACTAGTTTTATTATATTAAGAAGTATGATATATGAAGTATAAGCCCATTTTAGGAACCATATATGATTAATCTCACTATAGATCGACTTATGTATATAAGTTTTGCTAACCTTTTGTTTGAGACAGATGGAATGACCTGTCATTCTATCACATGATCTGCTAACACTTCACGAATAACAAATTCAACTTCATTTATTTAAGAGATGAAGTGGAAATTGTTCAAAGCACGAACAACAGTGAGATTGTACCAAAATAAAGTAAGTATTTATTCTAATTCAAATTTTCAACTTTAGGGGAAATGATCTTGAAAACCAAAAATGTTGTCCTAGTGATCTTATACCTGATGAATCAGATGGTACCTTATATCGTCACAAATTTATGGATTTGTGATTACTGGATTTTCCATAGCCATGTTCTCTACCACTCTCCATCAGAACATGATGGTTAGATTTCTCTTCCATATCCATATTTTCACCTATGTGGAAACCCAGTGATTAGTTTATTTGGGTAATCGTTACATTTCATACTTTAGTTTTTAAAGCCAAGTTTTGGTATTCCTTTTTACGATGTGGGTTTCTATTAAAGAAACTTTCTAATAGTAAACCATTTATAACCCCGACGAATTTCGAGGGCGAAATTCATTTTAAGGGGGGTAGAATGTAACAGCCCGAGATTTTATGAAAAATATTCTTTTTATTTCACTATTGTCTTGTGTCGTACGCTAAACCTAAAGGAGCTTTCACAACACGCATCCTTGACTTGCCTTGCATTACACGCAATCGCGACCTTCCTCGATAGCGTGTGTAATACGCAATACCGAGTTTCACTAAACAACGATATGCTATTAAAATATTATTAAAACTAGCCGTTATGAATAGTAATAACCACTTTTTAAATTCTGTAAATCTTATTTTTCAAAATGAACTTCATTTTTGGATTTGGAGTATCGAATTTAGCCTAAGGTGAAATTTTGGTACTTTTCGGATAACTTTCATATTCTGATGAATAGTGAAAATTACTAAATTATAATTAAAAACAACCTTTTTAATCGAAATAATTAATAGTGATAAATTATTAATTTTAGTGGTTTTAAAGTATATTTAGAATATATTTTTACAATTTAATAAAATGTTGGTCATTGGTTGTAATTTCACATTTAAACCAGACATAATCAAGTGTCAATCTTTTGATATATATTGTTTCCTAAAAACACGCTATTTATTTCAACAGCTGTATTTAATTATAAAATTAATTAATGCAACTTCTATGTTATGAATTTGGTAAAATAGATTTCATTTTTGAATTCGGAATATGAAATATAGCTTAGGATGAAATTTTGGCATTGTTCTGAAAAACATCAATTTTTGATGAATAGTGAAACTACTAAGTGGTAGTTAAAAAAACTGAATTTTTCATAAAACTTGATTTTTCCGCTTCTGTGAATGGAATTTCGAAAATCCGAGAGACACGGTTAATATCAAGGACTAAAATGTGGTTCAATGAGATGAAAATAATTTTTTGGTGAATAGTAACTTTTTACTTTTTTACCGCGGTTAATAGTAAATAGGGTAACTAAGGGTAAATATGATATTACTATTACCCTAACACATGTCCTAATTCTATTGGACAAGTGTAATTCGACCAAAAACAAACTTAGGAATAAAATATGACCATTTAGGCCCACTTGGATTAGATTAGGACATTTATTATTAATTTATTTAAAGAAAGGTTAAAATAGTTAAAATCAAAGTTTAATAAGTAAATCATTTTTAATATGGGGTTATACATAAGATAAATTCGATTGTAAATATTAATTAGAAAGATAAAAAGATTTCCTACATGATGGTATTTTATTTGTAATTTTTAGACATCAAATAATTTAATTTATTTATGACACAACGATGATGCAGTAATTATCTTATTAATGAAATATTGACATAATTGATGTTATAAACACCAAAATAAATGTAATTTGAGATTTTTTTATGAATTACACTAATTTTCTAGGTTACTATGATATATTAATGTTGATTTAATAAAGTTGGTTCGAACATTTAATTCTGTTATGACTTTCACAAAAATCATATATCAAATAGTGTCAAAATTGACACAAAATAGTTTTTAAATCAAATATTATATTATTAATTGTTATTTTATTCCTAAAAATCTATGGTTCGGCCAAATGACTTAGATAAGGATATAATTATTAATAATATACAATTTTGGGTTCGTTTGGCATGTTATAGTAAGTGTATTAACCATATAGTGAAAGAAAACAAAAAGACACGGTAAAAGTTAAATTATTTATCTTAGAGTTAAATCTAATTGATAAGGTTAAAATAATATCCTAAACTTGTCTAAATTATATTGGTTGATAGGATTTCGACCCATCCCCACTTTATCTTCGAAATAAGACCCTTTGGAACCATTATAAACCGATTTTGACTTTAATATAAAATAATATTTTGAGATATTCCTAAGGTGCCCCTCTCCTCCCTTATAAAAGGACACCTCCTCCCCCTCCTCCTCACACCAATTTGAGCATTCAAACTCGGACAACCCCTGCCAAAATCTCTTCTCCACTTCCCTAGCAACATCCTAGAGGTTCTGGTCTTCCTCAAAGACCAATTCTAATGCCCTAAGAGGAGGTCTCAAAGAGGCACTTCAAAGAAGAGGTAATTACCGTTACCAATTCTTTCATCTTTATTTCTTCTTCCACTTCTTCTTCTTAGGTTGTTTCATTATGAAGTAATAACATCAGTATCACTCATATACTGATATGTTATTATAAGTATGAAACAACCCTATTTCACCATCTATCCATCCTACGGAAAAAGAAATCACCGCGCGTGCGTACGTACGAAATACCATCTCCACGCCGTGGTGTAATCTATTTTTTCACCATCACTTTACAAGGATGGGTATAATGGTGTAAAGAATAACTATACATAGTTATTAAAACATCATATTGATTCTGATATATTGTATAATCCACTCCAATTCAATTCAATATTGATAGAAATGATATCATCGCTCGTGCGTACGTACGGACTACCGTCTCCACGACGCGATGAGATTCATTCTCCATGTTAACCATTTAAGAGTGATTATAAAGTATATATAAGAAATAATAATGAAATATATGACATTATAAATCTACTGGATTTATGTATATATATATATATATATGTATGTCATCTACTTACTTCCATTTCAAGACAATAAGGAAAGAAAAACAGCGTTCATGCGTACGTACGGACTACCGTCTCCATGAACGGTGTTTTTCATTTCATTTATCTATCTATTATATATATATATATATATATACTGAATATATATGATATATAAATCATATTTTATATTCTTGAAGTATGTAAATCATGATATAAGTAATAATAATGTCAAGAACAACAAGTCAAAACACCTACGATAAATGAAACGATTTTACCCAAAACGCTCTTTAACATGGAATTTACAAAAGAACGGGTAAAATAAAGTCATAAGTGAACCATATATGATATCATAACAATTATTATGATTCTGGAATAAGTCAATGACATTATTTAAATCATTATACAGGAGGTTCGGACACTTACGAAGCAAATCAGACCTAAGGTACGGGAAATATCACAATCTCATTTTTATCCGAGATTGTTTATTCGTAAGTATTTACTGGGGTGTATTTTATCATCCACATCCATGTTTCATAAATATGTAATATTATTTCCATCCACCTAAAATTGTTTAAATCCATTTTTACCCTTCGGTGAGTTTTTAGTAATATGTATGAAAGAAATCTTTTGTCGTTTTTCGTACGAGGTACTTTTTGACTTTTCCGACAAAAGTACGAAGAATGTTTTTTTTAACTTATACGGCATGAATGGATTTTTAAATCATTATTTCCAAGAAGCTTCCTTTACAAGTTTTCAAGTTTATTTTTAATCAACTTCTTTTATTTTAAAGTTGAATGACATGTTATGAAAGGAAAAATGTTTTTGAAGAAGAAAGGATATTTTCCTCAAGAATGGAGTTCAAGTGTTTTATCAAAATTATTTTCCATCTAAGATAATAAAGGGTTCTGTTTTTATCCCTATTATTAAATTGATTTGATCATGTTGTGATGGAATTATTTTTATGAATTCCTTTATCTTATATGAATTGTTTTATGATGTCCTGTTGTTTAAGAATCCCATTTTTATTACATGGGTTATGTGATGATGTAAGATTTATGATTTTGTGGCACACATAAGAAAGGATTCATTATAAGATGGGAGGGACCTATATCTCCCTCCAATGCATTGGGTAAAGATTTTATATCTCATGAGATAGACATGGCTGGAACGGAAGGTTATTTCGGTTCAGTGATACAGGACTGAAACGAGGAGTGAACTCGGTTCAGAAAGGGACTTTGTCCACTAAGATAGTCTTGGCAATGAGTCATGACTAACAAGAAATGATTTTCCATGATTATGTGTGTATGCCACAAAGTTTCATGTTTTAAGTTATGATTATTGGGATTACATTTCACTTCTATGATTTATCCCATGTTATGATATTATGAGCTTTTTTTGCAGGTTAAGATTTCCAAAAGCTATGTTCTTATATATATGATGTGATTGATATTTCTTTTGTTTACCCTTACTGAGCATTTGAGCTCACCCTTTTATGTTTTCTTTTCCCCAGGATATAAAGAAAGGTTTTAGGTAAAAAAAAGGGGATGACCTTTATGGGAGATATTGAAGAACTTTCACCACGATTAGAAGATTACGTTCCGAGTTTCCAAAGACACTAAACTATTACGATCCTTTAGTGTGTGTTTTTGTTATGTACTAAGTATTCCGCAAATGTAATGTAATTTCCATGTACGTCAAGCTTCGGGTCTCTACAATATATAATCATATATATTAATCAATTTCAGTATATATATAAGCCTTTTGTTTTAAACTCAATTTTTTTAAACATATGTTTTGTAAATGATTTACCTTTTAAATGTTTTCAATCCATTTATATATATGTATATATATATACATATACATATATATGCATATATATAAACATGTTTAAGTATATATAATATTCATTATTTACAAATGGTATTTTCATCCATTAATTTAATGTTTAAAATTTATGTAAAAGATTATTTCCTATGATCACATTGTTTAAAAAATTACATGTGTCCCTTAATAATTCTTACCATTTTGTGTGCAATTATAAATGAATCTATTATTTTATTTGAAAAAATGTGTCTGCATCCCCTAACATATCATGAATGGATATGTATTTCAATCATCTAGCTCATAAGTGACATTCTATGCATTATGAGATCATGCACACACTTAATTAACTTTTCATACAATTATAGTTTTAAAAAATTAATAGTTATTACAAGAATGATATTCTCTTAAATTACTTTAGAAAACTCTTTTAATGTAATGTTTATGAAATTTTATATGAAAAAAATATTTTCTTGAAAAGAAAATAATTCTATGTATGTGATTTACAAATGTTTTTGGTTGGAACTGAGAAAGGAAGCTCCATAGAAAACATTTTAAAAAAATGGCACTAGTATGATGAATGTTATTATTTGGGGAGTTTAACCAAAAGAATTAAGGGGACTATTTTCCACAAGAGTTATGCCGTGTGGCCTAATGTTATGGTTTTTAATTACGGTCTTCGAAGTACCAGGGAATAATCGGCAAAGAAATTATTATTTTCAAAGGAGAATTCCCAAATTATTTTACAAATATAATTATTTTTTCAGTCAATATTTAAATAACTATATGGATTTTAAATGTTTTAGAGGTCTACTTTGATGTTTATGTATTTAAATATATTTTCAAATAAAATATTATTTCAAGAAAATATTCTTTAAATTATTTTAATAAATATATATTTTCAAAACCCCCTTACTGGGAATTTTTAATGCTCACCCAATATATTATAATCACTTTTATAGGTTTAGCAATCTTGCTGTTATAAAATTATATTGTGGAAGCAATGTGCAGAAGAATCATTGTTTACTAAATTTTAAATTTTGTACAGTTATGTAGTATTGGTTTCTAATTCTACATAACCTAGACCGATAAATATCCTCCATTGTGTAAGGTAATATCTATTTATTCATTTCCATTTATTAAAAAAATTACACGATATATTTTTGAACCAACTCTGGGAAACTGGGGTTTGGGGTGTTATAGTTGGTATCAGAGTGACAGTCTAGTTAATTTTTGAAAATTCAGACAAAACTAATAATTGAAGTATTCTTTCTGGAGAAAATTATTTTCTTTTCATATGAAAGATGAGAGATCATCAACCAATCTATTGTCTCTTCCTACAGAGTTGCTTGAAACTAAAATTGTTAAATCATTTTTAGATGTGTATGAGCTTTTCAAAACCTGTGATTATCCTACAAACAACTTTATTGGATATCAAACACCTCAAATATCCTTACATTCATCTGAGTATTGGGCTATGTTTATTTCCTTGTGGATTCTACCAAACTTTCATTCAATACATGTAAATGGAAATACTATGATGTTCTATTCAAATAATTAACTATGTATGAGAAGTATATGTCCTTTGGGAATTTTCAAGAATCTATAGAGGAGGGTGACCTCTGGAAGCCTATCTATTTCAATTCTTGAACTTTAGCATGTGTAGGAATCTTTATGATATAATACTTTTAGAGAATAGGGTAGTCTGACTGGTCAATAGGAACTGAGTCCATTCTGATATCTATGATATGTACACCTTCCTTGCCTCCCTTCTATAGAACCTATTGTTATATGCATGAGTTTGATCCTAGCTGAAGAAGATGTATTTTAGATAAAGAAATTGAAGAACCTAAAACTACCTTGGGAATTAATTGGACTACAAGGACATTAGGGAGTTGTTCATGGTGGTGGACTTAGTGAAGGTATAAATTAATTGTTTTCCATTCAATTTTGTTAATTAATAATAATTAGTATGTTTATATAGGGACATGAAGGATGATTTCAGAAGGTCTGTGTTGGAGGTAATATGTGTGCAAAATAGAATTTTGAGGGCACAATTCTATTAAGGCTGGGGGGGGGGATGTGATGCCACATAATGAGGTTGTAAATATGCAATTAATATTATTTTTATTTTTTTAATAAACTAATTCCAAAAATTGAGAACACATGAGAAAAATTTTAAAACACTGATAAATTACATTTTTACAAGTCTAAGGACTTTAACTGGCCGAAAAAACTTATTGAAAGACTTAGTAGCACCACCGGTAGACCTCCAAAGAGCACAATAAGACCAATTGTGTAGCCTTCAAATCTAGGATCCACCATAATAAAAAATTAAATAGTAAAAAGAATACCAAGAATGCTAAGAGAAAAGGGAATGAAAAACACCAATTTAGATATTTTTGTGTGGTTCTTTTGGATACTCATAAACATGGGTATTTATAAAACCCTTTCTGACCATTGTAAAAAACTGTTGGGATTTAATTTTGAGTGACTGTTGACATTTTTATATAACTGTTATAAATCTATAACCATTAAGTATTTTAAGAGTTTAAAATTTTAAATGTTTTAAATTATTATATTCAGTTAAATAATAATATGGTTCTAATTGAAAATAATTTTTAATATTATGATTTTAAAATTATAACATGGGTATTTATACTTTCTTAGTAACCATTGGGTTATTAATTTTTTTTAAAATGAATTTAAATTTATATTTTTGATTTAGAAAATTAACGATATGTAATGTTTTATTTATTAATAATATAACCTTATAAAATAATAAAAATGGTTTTACATTCATAAACAATAATGGAAAGATATCTTTAATAAATAAATATATATATATATATATAAGTATATATGTTTTTTTCTGTTTATGTTTACTAAATTTTTACCATGTTTAATTTTTTTTTATAAATTATTGATATGTTCTCACAAAACCAAGGGTAGAAACTAAGCCTAAGACCTCAAGTTACACAGGGAGATCAATTCAAGAAAAACCCAAGTACCAGGTGACCGCACGTGGTTAGGGTGGTCTGAATTGGCCTGGGCATGGTTGGATCGAGAATCAGTTTGGGTATAGGTTGGGCAAATCCTGCACGACCCTTGTGTAATGCCACTATGTTATGTGTGATGGTGATTTCAGACCAAGAAGCATCATCCAGCCTTATAACATGGTCCTAGAAACCATTTGGTTTTGATGTGGGATGAGTTTTTAAATTTGTAATCTAATCCTAGCCACTCAATCCATCAATAGATGATCCTGGTCACCCCCCCTTTTTTTCTTAAATTGGACCTCATCCACCTAAAATTCAGGGGTTTTATCTTGTCCATCAGATCTCTCTAGAAAAATATTATCCTTCCATCCAGGTAGTGTGAGATAGTGGTGTCACGACCCGTCCCCCGGGGCCCGTATTGTGACTACCCCAAGCCCGCCTTCCATAGGCCAGGGGCTGGCGACTGACACCAAAGGTGTAAATTCTAAAACTGGGAAGGCATTGCCTTTATAAACTAAAATACACACAAAAGGTTACACAATTGGAAGTAAAAACTAAGTAAAACTTTATAAAAAGAGAGTGCTGTAAAGTAAAAGGGGCCAGAAATAGAATCCCAATAGTAAAGTACAGAAAACGAAATGGTACAAGTACAACTGAAAGAAGAATTAAAGCAGCTCCTAGGTCGTCCTCTCGGGTTCCTACCCGAAGGGTAGGTACAGATGACCTCCTTAGTACTCCACGTCCATCCGTCTGCTCCGTGTACCTTCTCGCCAAGTGTTCCACCTCTGGGTACCGTTAATTCCTGCTACTCTCTATCTCATTCAGCACTGTCCATCGTCTGAAACCAATACAACTAGGTGCGGGCATAGCCCGTGCAGGGGTGAGTATAACGATACTCAGTAGGGACCCTGAGACCCACAAGGTCTCACTAAGTCCAATAAGGATAAACCACAAATATGAAATCAATAGATAACCATTACTTAATTATATGGCCATACATATACCTAAGTTATCTTGTAACCCATCTTGATCATGAGGAAAACACAAAAGTCATTGACTCAACTCAAACTAGGATTTTATTCTAAGAGAAGTAATAAGTAATATCCACAGTCACACTGGCAGAACCTCAGATGATGGTGTACTCCTCCTCTATCGAGTACTGTGGGCCCACCGCGTCACACAATGGCGCTTCCCACCTTCCCAGACTGTTGTGGTACTCCTCCTGTAGAGTATTGTGGGTCTACTGTATCACACAGAGACGCTCCCCATTGTGGGTCTGCCGCGCTCACATAGAGGCACTTCCCCTCATAGCCTGCAGAAGTACTCATCTTGTTGAGTACCATGGGTCTGCCGCGTCACATAGAGGTTCTCCCCACTATGGGTCTGTTGTGTCACACAGAGGCGCTCCCCACTGATCTAGTCAAAACACTTCGAGTTGAATGGTCAACAGTCTTCAGGTATCATCTAGCTACTAGGTCTCTGTACTCCGCTCGCTCGTCTCTGGGAGGATCCGCTCCACGATCTAATGGTCGATACTCCAACTGTCACGAAGTCCCATGTAGAAGTATCTAAATGTTATGCCTTGTCATATGGGTATCAACGCAACAGACGACACGTCAATCAGATTCCCGGTCTGTGAGTTATTGGCATTTCCGTTCTAGGGACCCAGTTGGTTTTTAGGATCAAACCAACCCGACCATATCCCAACAGTGTCCAAACCTCAAGTGGGATATGCAAAAAGCTATGCCTCTCTCTAAGATGTCCGTCGACGTAGATAGTTCGTCGATCAGACACCTGTAGCCCAAGATATGGGCGAAAAGGTGAAAACAGGCTAAAGAGGGTCCGGGTCCAGTCCGACCCAGTCGGACTGACCCGCCCCGACCCGGTCCGAGGGGGCGGCCTGGCCTGAAAGGGCGGCCCGACCCGAGTGGGCAGCCCTGCTCGAGGGGGCGGCTCAGCCCGAGAGGGAAGCCCTACCAGAGAGCAGCCCAGCGTGAGGGTTGCCTACGTGGCCCGGCTGGCTGACGGCCAGTGTGGCCCGGCTGGCTGGCGGCCTGCGGGGCCCGGATGGCTTACCGCGCCGTGTGGACCGGTTGGCTGGCACTGCGTGGCCCGGTGGGCTGGCCGCCGCATGGCCCAGATGGATGGCTTCCGCGGGGCCCAGCTGACCATGTTGGGGGGGGGGGGGGGTGTCGCGCCCCCTGCTTGTCGAACAGAACCGACACTAAGCACCAGTTTGGAAGCCGTGGGACCCAGGAGGGTCCTTCCTTGTCCGGCTGGCTGAGTAGCAAGACGGTTCCGCACCACCGGCGGCCGGCCTGAAGCCGGTCACTCCTAGCTCTTCTACAGCGGCACACCGAAAATGTGGTTCTGGTCCTCCACCTGGTGTGACGACACCGCGCCCCTCCATCCGAACACCACAACCCTACTAGCCGCGACCCTTCCACCCATGTGGCGCGATGACGCCACGCCCCTCAAGAGGCCCAGCTGGCCGCCTTGCTCCTCTACGGCCCACGCTGGCCGCAACTTGGTTCTATGCACGGCGCGATGGCGCCGCGCCCCTCCGGTGACCCGACAGTTGTTGCGCCGATGGTTTGTTTTCATGGTCGGCTTGTCACTGGCCTCCGTTGCTCCGTCGCCATTGTCAACAAACGAGAACAACAAAGGGGGAGGGTCATGCCATGTTCGTGTGGCCTGAGCTCTCCACATTATGGTAATAACATTTTGTGATTCATAACCAATATTTGTTCGATGGAGAATGGAAAAGAATCAATCTTAAATCCCCCTACCTAGTTTGGCGATCATTGATGGTGGAAGGATATTTCAGAGAAGACGAAGTCGGTGTTCTTCATGGGCAACACTTCCCCTTTCTTTCCCTGGTTGAAGTTCGTTATTTGTTGGCAGAAGAGGCATTATTCGTGGGAAATTACTATTCGTTGGAGGGTTCTTCTCCTCCCAAAGCTCCACCAAAATGCTAAGCCAAAAATAATAGAGGAATTGTCTATAATTGTTTGGCACAACAACACAAAATGTTGTGTTTAATTAAACGAGACTAGTCGTTTAATTAATGGTGTAATTGATTAAAATTCAAAATTAAGGGAGGTGGAGAGGTCAATTAAATGAAGAGAGGTGTTCAAATAATCAATGGGGAGTTAAAGGGGGTTTAAAACTTGTGTGGTCCCCACAAAGGATATCCTCCCAATGCAGGTTATGTGCAGGTGTGCCCCACCATCATAACCTCCCATGGGAGGTTAGGGTGTGGTGGCCCCCACCACTAACCACCTCTTGGATGTTTAAACCACCTAAAAATAAAAATAAGATAACACTTATTTTTATTTAACTTTATTAAAAACCCCAAAATCAAACTTCCATTCTCAACCATCTGCCATTAAGGTGGAAGTCTTGTTAATTGAATACTGGCACTACGAGTTCAACGGTGCCCTCAGATTTCAAATCTGAGCACCGGTTCAAAAGTTTTAAAATCCCGCTCGCACGTTTTCTGAACGTACCCAAACAAAACATCAGAAATTGATTCTGGGCACACCGAGCCTCGAAATCAAGCGTCGTAAATTTTTGCGGACATGTAAAAATCCCATGAATTTAAGGAAAAAAAATTCCACAGAATTTCCAGGTCTTTACATTCTCCCCACCTGAGGGCTTTATGTCCCTATAAGCTACAACTCGAACAAAGGTAACGAATGGGGGTACTATGCATGCATCTAAACCTCCCACTCCCATGTGCTCTCCTAGAGGTTCCCATGCTGCCGGCGAACACGCACCAGAGGTATCGACCATCCACGTAGGACCCACTCCTATCGATCCTCAATCACTCCTAGAACCACCATGAAATTCTCCACGTCATCGATTTCCATCTCTCCATGGTCGATGATGTGGGAAGGGTCGTGCACGTATCTCCTCAGCTGAGATACGTGGAAAACGTCATGTACCCGGTGCAACTAAGGTGGAAGAGCTAAGCGGTAAGCCACCTCGCCTACTCTACTGAGGACCTGGAATGGTCCGATGAATCATGGAGATAACTTTCCGCCTCGGCCAAATTACCATAGACCACGTCGAGGTGAGACTCGTAGAAAAATGTGGTTTCCATCCTTGAACTCCAGAGGTCTCTGTCTCTTGTCAGCATACGACTTCTGCCTACTCCATGAAGTCTTCATTCACTCCTGGAGGATCTGCACCTTCTCCATGGTAGCCCTTACCATCTCTAGTTCCAATAGTGCTAACTCCCCTTGGCCTGTCCAGCATAGTGGCGATCTGCAAGGTTGAACATACAAGGCCTAAAAAGGTGTCATACCGATGGTGGAGTGATAGCTGTGTTGAAAGTGGGTGCCCTAGACCCAACTTGTTTGGTACTTTGATTACTGCTACATGTATTCAGTTTATTGTTATACAAGTGTTTCTCTTTCCATGATAGTGTAGACACTTCTATATCTACTTAATTAATGGCAATGTCATTAGATTACCTGTCGCATCAAATGGTTATAGCAGCTCCCAGGCTATAATAAGAACACTGAGATGCCATGACAGTAATCTTAAAGTAACATCCTATGGTCCATTTACATCATTCTGAATGGACACAGAAGATGTGTGACCATCAGGTGCTGGGGGCTCATAATCATTGATACTTCATCTCATGAAGTTCACACTTGATGATCCCTAGCTATTGAGATCATGAGGATAGACCCGCTTAATAGGAACACCCCATGTTTCTGGTGTCATTGGTTGTTCCTATCTATGGACATGTGTAATGGTCTCCTGACTTGACATCATTATCAATGAATGCCATTTAATTACGTAAATTTGATATGAGGCGAAAAACATGGCGACAAGTCGTGGTGAGGTAGTTTGTATCAGGTACGTCATTAATGGAATGGCATTGATTGAATGATCAAGAAAGGATTTGTTGCTTCTGAGTTTAGGAAGAGATATCTCGGGCCTGGTTGATTAAGATGGATTCACCTTCAATAAATCCTTGGCCATGGTAGTCGAAGGTAAGATTGTCTGGACAAATCAACAAACAAATAAATAAAATAAAGAATGATGACACTAAGTATGCATTCTACTTAATAGAGATATCGATGAAGAAGAGATTAGATTACACTGACCATGTTCGTAGGAAGGCAGTCATTGCTTTGACTTTGCCTTATCTCTATAGGGGCCTCGATGGGTTCCTAGACCCCACTCTAGGTCGGTGATATTATTCACTTCTATTGAGATAAGGTCCTAGAGGGTCACACACAATAGCGCCTTGAGAATCTGCCCTATTCTGGGAATATGAATTTAGAACTTGGCGGGCCCTACCAAAGGGTCCGAGCACTATCCAAGTTCTATGGATCACCAAAGAATAAATAAATTCATTAATTATTTGAGTTTAGAATAATTCGTTGAATTTATTAAATGTATTTATGAGTTTTATAGTAAATAAATGTATTAATATTATTCGACTGGATTTAAATATCCTGGGTTTGTTTAATATTACCAGGAGGAATGAGTCGAGTTAAAGACTCAAATTTATCACGTAATATATTTATATATTACAAGAAAGTGATAAATTGTAAATATTATTTATGACATAATTTTATTAGTCATAAATAATTATTTATATCGCTTATATAGAAGACGTTTATTACACGAGGGCTGGGAACCTATATCGCGTGTTTTAACACTCCCTATATAAGTGAGAGAGATGCTCTCCCACCATGACTATTCATCCGTTGGAATTGAGAGCCTATCTCTCCTCTTGAGTTCTAGAGAGATATTCTCTCAAACTAGCAAGTTCTTAAAGTTCCGCCTTCACGGATCGAAGACGCTAGTTTGTGGTGATCATCACTGTGTCGAAGTGTGCATCGAAGATCCACACTAGCACCCAGATCATGAAGAACGGTGTGCGAGCAGAATTGCGAGGCCTGTGTGGACGATCTAGAGGGCTTCGACATTAGAGTCTTCGAGCAAAGATCACCGGCGTCCTGCACGTCAATTCTAAACAAGGTAAATGTTCAAGTTTAATTTTTGTCATCCTAAAGAACCTTTCATGATCCTCAGACCAAGCCGGGAAAATATCACTGGAGTTGACAGGGTTATGTCACTCCGGTGAAGCATAAAAATTTAAAATCCTGGCCCACTGGCTCCCGCTGCGCATTCCTGGTACATAACAGTTGTATCAGAGGGAGTCACATGGTTTTTCTGTGTAAAAAAACATTAAAATGCATTAAATTTAATTGCAGGGTGTTAAACAGTTCATTCGGATTCAACCGCACATCGTTTCAATTTCGAATGATCAAGATACGATCGTTTGAAAATTAAAAAAAAAACAAACGGGATGGAATTTTGTCTAATGGAAAAAAGGGGAGGAAGACCACTACGGGTCTTCTCTCCCACGGTGCACCAAGGGAGGCCGAACCCTAGGGCCTCCCTCTCCTTGCCAGACCAACACTAGGCCGAGGAGCCTGCGGCCGGGTGTCGCCCTCTGCGCCGCCCTCCCCTTCGCCAGACCTCCCTCACACCGGCCTCCTCGCCTCCGCCCCGTGCGCGCCGGCCGCCCCGACCCCAAGTCGAGCTACCTCCGGCCAGACGCCGCCTTCCACGCCAGCCTCCCCTTCACCGGACCGCCTTTCCCGATGGCCTCCTCCCCTTGCGTCGGCCTCCTCGCCTCCGCCCCGTGCGCGCCAGCCACCCCGGACCCTCGTCGACCTCCTCCTCCGGGCCGCGCCAGACCGACTCCATCTGGCCGCCCCAGACCTTCGCCGACCTCCTCCTCCTCCGGGCCTTGCCGGACCGGCGCCCTCCGGCCATCCCGAGCCCTCACCGGTCTCCTTCTCCGCGCTGGACCAATTCGGTCCGGCCAACTTGAGCCTGCACTAGACCGGACAACAACTTCGCCGGCTCTCCGGAGTAGTGGGCTGCCAGGAGATGCAGCCGTCGCGGGAATCGTTGGACACCGTGGTCACGCCGTGGTCACGCAGTAGTCCCAGGATGACATCCTGTGGCGGTACGCAGTCTCGCCGGACTCCTCTCTGGCTAGAGGTAACCCTGCACTGAATTAATTTTAATTAATTTAATTTTTTTAATTAAATTAATTGGAATTAATTTTGGGGTTTAAATTATTTTAATCTGAAAATATTAATTTAATTAAAGTTTATAATTAAATTAATGGTTTAATTTAATTTAATTTTTGGAATTAAAATTAAATTAAACAAATGAAACCGATAAAAATAAAGTATTTTAATTTAATCAAATTCATTTAATTTATTAGAACACCCTCGCATAATTTAAATTTATTGCAATTTAATTTTATTGCACTTTTACCCTGACTGGTCTTGATCTATTGACCGACCTGTGTATGTTTGACATGTATTTATTTATTTAATTATTTATTCAATGTGTGCGATGATTGTAATATTTAATTAGATAAATGACGGTCTGAGAATCATCTTTTAATTTAAATATGTATAAGGCCATGTGTGTCCATTGCACTACTTGTATTTTGTACCCCAGACCCCCTCGCCTGCGTGCGAGTATATTTGTAATTATTCAGAGACGATCCGAGAGGTAGACCCCGCCAAGTTGATGCGGTAGTCCATATAGGAGTTGGGCATTTTACACTAGGGCTAGCAGCGACACGAGTCATGTATCGACTCGGGTATGGATGCCCCTAGGTGATGACTGATCAAGTTATCGATCAATCATTATAGAATGATCAAGACCAGTCGGAATGCATGATTTAATTTATGCACAGTTTATTATTTTATGCGTCTGCATGATTATTACATGATCACATAGGATAGTAAACAAGATAAAATGCATAAAGTTTTGACGAATAATATTCTATTGAATGTTCAGTTGTGAGCGCGACAACCGAGTTTTAACATAATAAATAGAAAATGATTATATTCATCAATAAATATTTAAAAATCCATCAAAGATATATTAAGTCTAAAATGCCTTCCATTTCTCACATCTAAACAAAACCGGCTGGTTGGGTGCTCATCAGCCTTAACTGAGAGTGCCTTTTACTACCGGGGCGTTTCCATGTGAGAAATGGGTCGACTTAACTAAAGTGAGAAGTCAAGTATTAGCCTTATCTAAATTGCTATCACTTTAGAGGCAATATGTTGAAGGAATCAAGTTTAGATTCCAAAAGCTGGGACTTTACTGAACTACTCAAGGAACCACAAGAATAAGTGGTTGGCCATAATAGCACCTGCCTTGAAACCCTCCAAGTAGTGTCGTATCCCTAGCTTTTAGACTACGTGGGAGGTTTCGAGGATCCTTGCCACTAGAATGCTCAAGTGATAGAGTATTCTGAATCTAATAGTGAGGGATATTAAGGTTCGTTAAAATAGTGGGAGACATTAAATTATATAATTAATCATAAGATGTCAAAAGGTAATCAAGGAAAAGTACTAACTACTATGTGTTTATCTGATGTAGATTCAAAATGGAAATCACCAACACCAAAAGTACTTTATCACTGCGATCGATCTTGAATAAAGAAAATATATTGAATGAAAATAACTTCCAGGAGAGGTACAGGCACTTGGGCATAGTACTACGCCAATAAAGGATGTTATATGTGCTGGAATCCCTAATTCTTACTGAGCCTCCACAGGGAGCAAGAAAGATGGAAAAAGATAAGTGGAAAAAGCATGTAGACGATGCGCTTGATGTACAATGCATCATTTTTACATCCATTTCCATCCAATTGAAAAAAAATGCATGAGGAAGAGGACGCCTACAAGATGATTTCACATCTCCAAGAACTATATGAGGAGAGGGCTAGGCAAGAAAGGTATGAGATCTCAAGTTTACTTTATAAGTGCAGGCTAGAAGAAGGGCACCAATCCAGTCCTCATGTACTTAAGATGATTGGGTATACTGAGAGGCTTGAAGCCCTTGGATTCAAACTGAACCAAGAACTAGCAGTGGATCTCATTCTTGCCTCTTTACTGTCTAGCTTCTTGACATTCATTGTCAATTATAATATTAATGATATGGCAAAGTCAGTCCCCGATCTTTTGGATTTAGTTCTCCAAGATGATAAGGCCATGAAAAACACCAATACATATGTCCTTATGGTGAACAAGAAAAATAAGGGAAAGGCAATGGGGTATAAGGCCAAGTCAAGGCCAAAGAAACCAATGCATCATCCTGCCAAGAAGACAAAGATTCAGAGGAAATGTAATGACCAGGAAGCTATCTTCTTTGGATGTGGCAAGAAAGGCCACTGGAAGAAGAATTGCAGAGCAGGGAAGAAGAAGCAAGATGACGCTTCTGCTTCATGTATTTTTGTCATTTAATGAAATCTATCTTTATCTACAAGTAGGGTATTGGATACGGCATGTGGCTCACACATTTGTATTTATATACAGGAACCAAGTAGGTTTAAGAAGATTGAAAAAGGTCAAGTGGATCTCCGAGCTGCAAATGGTGCAAGTCTAGCGGCCTTGGCAGTGGGAGACTATCACTTGACTTTACTAACTGGTTTTGTTCTTGTTTTAAACAATTTCTATTATGTACCATCTGTTACCAGAAACATTATCTATGTGTCATGTTTAGACACTATAAGTTTTTATTTCAAGTTTGGAAATAAAAGTTGTCTCTTTTATAGGGATAACATATGTTTTGGTATAGAACATCTTAACAATGGTTTATATATACTAGAACTAGAAAAGTCAGTAATGGATATTAATGACAAAAACAACCAACATGACTCAAATAACACCCCCCTATGGAACTTCTGGCTTGGTCATGTAAACAAGAAGCGATTACGATGATTACATCAAGAAGGGTATCTAGACTCGGAACGGTTAGAAACCTTAGATGTATGTCAAGATTTTTTACAAGGAAACATGACCAAAGCACCTTTCTCAGGAAAGGGAGAAAGAGCCAATGCAGTGTTGGAATTAATACATACTGATGTATGTGGTCCATTTCCAGTAGAGGAAAGGGGTGGTTTTCTATACTTCATTACCTTTACCGATGATTATAGTAGGTATGGCTATAAAAACTTAATGCGGTATAAGTTATATTCCTTTCGTTTCTTTAAGGAATACCAAAATGAAGTAGAAAACCAACATGGTAAGAAGATAAAAGCACTTCGCTCAAACCAAGGCAGAGAATATCTTAACCAAGCGTTCATTGATCACTTGAAGGAGTGTGGGATAGTATCCCAACTCACTCCTCCTTATACACCACAATGGAATGGTGTTAGTGAAAGGAGGAATAGGACATTTCATGACATGGTCAGATTGATGATGAGTCCTATAACTCTTCCATTATCCTTTTGGGGATACGCCTTGAAGACAGTAGCATATACCATTAACCGAGTACCAACTAATGCTGCAGATGGGATTCCATATCTGTTATGGTATAGAAAGAAACCCAATTTGACACACATGCATTTGTGGGGGGGCGAGGCATTTGTCAAGACTTTACCAAGTGAAAAATTAGCATCCATGACCACTAAGTTCATATTTATAGATTATCCTAAGGAAAATAGAGGATAAAACCTATATAACACTTTAGATAGAAAAGTCATTGTGTCAAGATACACAAAATTTCTAGAGAGGGATCACATTTCTACTGGAAATAGTGGGAGCATGATTGACTTCGATGAAGTTAATTCTCCAGATGCACAAGAGTTGGTAAAGGAACAATCTCCATAAGAGAAAGTGGAATAAGAAATTGTTACTAAGACAAAGATACTACGTAGGTCTACACGAGAGGTTAGAGAACCAGAGCGTTATGGTTTTCTCATCACCGAGTCAGGTGACACAATGATCCTTGAAGATGATGAACCTCTAACCTACAATGAAGCAGTAGAAGGAAAAGAAGCTGCTACATGGCATGAAGCCATGAATTCTGAGATGGAGTCCATGTACCAAAATCCAGTTTGGATTTTGGTAGACCCTCCAGCTGATTTAAAGCCCATTGGTTGCAAATGGGTATTCAAGAAAAAGCTGGACATGGATGGTAAGGTTAATACCTTTAAAGTGAGACTGGTTGCAAAGGGTTTCAGACAACATCAAGGCATTGACTATGATGAAACCTTTTCACCAGTGGCAATGCTTATATCCATCAGAATATTTCTTACAATAGAAGCCTTTCATGATTAAGAAATTTGTCAAATGGATGTCAAAACTGCTTTTCTAAATGAGAAGTTGGTTGAAGACGTCTATATGACTCAACCCGAATGGTTTGTTAAGTCAAAGAATTCCAATAAATTATGCAAGTTGCAGAGATTGATTTTTGGATTGAAGCAGGTATCAAAATCATGGAATGTATGCTTTGATGAGGCCATAAGGGATTTTGGGTTTGTCAAAAATGTAAGTGAGCCTTGTGTCTATAAAAAGGTTGAAGGGAATGCTATCGTTTTCCTAGTTTTATATGTTGACGAAATATTAATCATGGGAAACGAGGTGCAAGCCTTACAGTCATTTAAGACTTGGTTAAATGAATTCTTCTCCCTGAAAGACTTAGGTGAAGAAGCCTACATTCTAGGGATCAAGATATATCAAGATAGATCTCAAAGGGTGCTTGGCCTAAGTCAAAGAACATATATTGAGAAGGTACTAAAAAGGTACAATATGGAACAATCCAATAAAGGATTGTTACCTATGTCACATGGTGTAAATCTCTCCAAGAAAATGTGTCGACAAACACAGGAAGAGATTCAAATAATGAGTAGAGTCCCTTATGCTTCGGCAGTGGGTTTTATCATGTATGCCATGCTATGTACTAGGTTTGACGTTGCCTTTTCTTTAAGCATGGTGGGTAGATATCAAGCCAATACAGGAGAGCTGCACAGGACATCTGTTAAAACTATCCTTAAGTAATTGAGGCATACTAAGGATATGTTCCTGGTGTATGGAGGAGATGAGGAACTAGATGTGAGGGGATACACTAATGCTAGTTTCCAGACAGATCATGATGATATGAAATCGTAGTCAGGCTACATCTTTTGCCTGAATGGTGGTGCAGTGAGCTGGAGAAGCTCAAAGAAAGCTGTGGTTGCTGAGTCTAAAACAGAGTGCGAATATATTTTAGCTTCCGATGCAGCAAAGAAAACAGTCTGGATACATAGCTTTATCTCAGACATTGGCGTGGTACCTAGAATTGCAGACCCTATTCCATTATATTGTGATAATACTGCTGCAGTGGTGCTTTCCAAGGATCCCGGGTCTCACCAGAGGACAAAACATATTCTCCGTAAGTTTCATCTCTTGAGGGATTTTACTCAAAGAGTTGAAGTGATAGTTAGCAGAGTATCCAAAGAGGACAACATGGTAGACCCCCTGACTAAAGACATTTCTCAGCAGAAGCATGATTCACATGTGAGATCTAGTGGATTGAAACCTGTTAGTAGTTGGCTCTAGTGCAAGTGGGAGTGTTGAGAGTGGGTGCCCTAGACCCAACTTGTTTTGTACTTTGATTACTGTTACATGTATTCAGTTTGTTGTTATACATGTGTTTCTCTTGTCATGATAGTGTACACACTTCTGCATCCACTATATTAATGACAATGTCCTTAGATTACCTGTCGCATCAAATGGTTATAGCAGCTCCCAGGATATAATGAGAACCCTATGATGCCATAACAGTAATCTTAAAGTAACGTCCTATGGTCCAGTTACATCTTTCTGAAAGGACACAGATGATGTGTGACCATCAGGTGCTGTGGGCTCATAATCATTGAGACTTTATCTCATGAAGTTCGCACTTGATGATCTATAGCTATTGAGATCATGAGGACAGACCCGCTTAATAGGAACACCACATGTTTTTGGTGTCATTGGACGTTCCTATCTATGAACATGTGCAATGGTCTCCTGGCTTGAGATCATTATCAATGAATTTCATTTAATTACATACATTTGATATAAGGAAAAAAACATGGCGACAAGTCGTGGTGAGGTAGTTTGTATCAGGTACGTCATTAATGGCATGGCATTTGTTGAATGATCGAGAAAGGAATTTTCACTTCCGAGTTTAGGAAGAGATATCTCGGGCCTGGTTGATTAGGATTGTTGCACCTTCAATAAATCCATGGCCATGGTAGTCAAAGGTAAGACCGCTCGGACAAATCAACAAACAAATAAAGCAAATAAAAAATGATGACACTAAGTATGCATTCTGCATTATAGAGATATCGATGACGAAGAGATTAGATTACACAGATCGTGTTCGTAGGAAGGCATTCGTTGCTTTGACTTTTCCTTATCTCTATAGGGGCCTCTATGGGTTTCTAGACCCCACTCTTGGTCAGTGATATTATTCACTACTATTGAGATAAGGGCCTAGAGGGTCACACACAATAGCGCCTTGAGAATCTGCCCTATTCTGGGAATAGGAATTTAGAACTTGGGGGGCCCCGCCAAAGGGTCCAAGCACTATCCAAGTTCCATGGATCACCAAATAATAAATAAATTCATTAATTATTTGAGTTTAGAATAATTTGTTGAATTTATTTAATGTATTTACGAGTTATATAGTAATTACACGTATTAATATTATTCGAGTGGATTTAAATATCCTAGGTTCGTTTAATATTAGTAGGAGGAATGAGTCGAGTTAAAGACTCAAATTTATCACGTAATATATTTATATATTACAAGAATGTGATAAATTGTAAATATTATTTATGGAATAATTTTATTTGTCATAAATAATTTATTATATCGCTTATATAGCGGACGTCTATTACACGGGGGCCGGGAACCTATACCGCGTGTTTTAACAGTCCCTATATTAGTGAGAGAGATTCTCTCCCACCATGACTATTCATCAGTTGGAATTGAGAGCCTCTCTCTCCTCCTGAGTTATAGAGAGAGACTCTCTCAAACTAGTATGTTCTTCAAGTTCTACCTTCACGGATCGAAGACGCTAGTTTGTGGTGATCATCGCTGCGTCGAAGTGTGCGTCGAAGATCTGCGCTAGCACCCGGATCTTGAAGAATGGCGCACAAGCAAATTTGTGAGGCGTGTGTGGATGATCTAGAGGGATTCTATGCCGGAGTATTCGAGAAACGATCGCTGACATCCTGGATATCAATTCTGAACAAGGTAAATGTTCAAGTTTAATTTTTGTGCTCCTAAAGAACCTTGCAAGATCCTGAGACCAATCCGGGACAAGATCACTGGAGTTGATAGGGTTATGTCACTCCGGTGAAGCAGAAAAATTTAAAATCCTAGCCCACCGGCTCCCGCTGCGCACTCCCTGTACCTAACAAGCTGTTTTTTGTAGGTAAACTCCACCAATGGTAAGTGATCCTCCCAACTGCGACCAAAGTAGAGGACACAAGCTTGGAGCATGTCCTCGAGGGTCTGACTGGTCCACTCAGTCTGACCATCTGTCTGAGGATGAAAGGCAGTTCTTAGACGTTGCTGCGTCCCGAAAGCCTCCTACAACCCCTTCCATAGCTGGGAAGTAAACCATGCGTCACGGTTAGAGACAATAGAATATGTTACTCCATGAAAACGCACAATCTCCTGTACATAGCGGCATCCCAAGCTCTCTACTGAGCCCTGCTCTGTGATTGTTAGGATGTGGGCCGACTTGGTGAGTCGGTCAATGATCACCCATATCGAATCGTGACTCCTGGATGTTCATGGAAGACCTATCATGATGTCCATGGATAACCCATACCACTTCCACTCTAGGACCTCTAAGGGATGAACCAATCCTGCTGGTACCTGGTGCTCCGCCTTCACTTGCTGATAAGTGAGCCATCGAGAGACAAACTCCCCTACTTCCTTCTTCATACCTGGCCACCAGTGTTATCATCGAAGGTCCTGATACATCTTCACCACACTTGGATGTACCACAAGAGGGGAAGTGTAGAAATCCCTCAACACTTCCTCATGAAGTGATACTGGTACCATAGTACGTTCTCTAAAGAGGATGGAATGTTCCACACGTTCAGAAAATCCATCAGGTGCATGACCTGTGGATATCTGAGCACGTCGTGTCTCACAGTCAGCGTCTCCACATTGTGCCTCCCCGACTCGCTGAAGAAGTGGATGAGTGACTGTAAGATACTGAAGGAAAGATACTACATCTTGGTCCACATAAGAAATCTGTAAAGCATCCAACAGCTTTGTCGCCTATCCTAGCAGTTGTATACTAGATCTCCTACCGAGTTCATCCACAACAACGTTCCCCTTTCCAAAAGTATAAACTATCTTGATGTCATAGTCCTAGAGTAACTAAATCCATCACCGCTATCTTAGGTTTAGGTCCTTCTAAGAGAAGATATACCTAAGAATCTTGTGATCAGAGTACACAGTAAAATGTTCTCCCATCAGATATTGCTGCCACATATTCAAGGTGAAGACCACTACTGCTAACACCATGTCATGGGTAGCATAGTTCTACTCATGCTGTCTTAGATACTGAGAACCATATGAAATCACTGCTCGCTCCTACATCAGGACACACCTGAGTCTGGTCCCTGATGTGTCACAGTAGACTGTGTACCCTATGCCTTCCTCTGGAAGCCTCAGGATGGGGGAACCAGTCAGCCTCTGCCTTAGCTCCTGAAAGCTCTGCTGACATCTCTCTGACCACATGAAGGGTTTCCCCTTCTTCATCAAGGCTAAAAGTAGTGCTGCAACTCTGGAGAGGTCTGGCACAAATCTTCGATAGTATCCAGCCAGGCCCAGGAAACTCCGTACCTCCATCACACTCTTGGGTGGCTCGCATGAAAGTACCACCTCAATCTTCGTTGGATCCATTGAAACTCCAGCCTCTGAGATGACATGTCCCAAGAAGTGAACCTCTCAAATACAAAACTGGCACTTAGAGAGCATAAAATAATGTTGGTGCCCTCGAAGTGTGTCCAATACTACCTGGAAATGGTAGGCATGCTCCTACTCAGTGGTAGAGTAGATCAAAATGTCGTCGATGAAGACCACGACAAAGCGATCGAGGTATGGATTGAAGATCCGGTTCATGAGACACATGAACACTGCTAGAGCATTGGTTATGTCTAAGGGAATAAACAAGAACACATAGAGGCTGTACTGACATCTGAAGGTCATCTTATTCACACCCTCATCTCAAACTCTGAGCTGGTGATATCATGATCTGAGGTCTATATTCAAGAACCATCGTGCTCCCTTGAGGTGATCAAAGAGGTCATAAATCCTCAGGAGTGGGTAATTGTTCTTCATAGTAACATGGTTTGGAGTATGGTAGTCAACAAAAATGTGCAAGCTCCCATCCGCCTTCTTAGCAAACAGAATCGGGGCTGCCCAGGGAGAAACACTGGGCCAGATGAATCCCTTCCCCTGCAAGTCCGGCAGCTGTACCCGCAGCTCAACCAGCTACTAGGTCTCCATACTCTGCTCACTCATCTCCGAGAGGATCGACTTCATTAGATACTGTTTGATACTCTAATTTTCACAAATTACCATGTAGAAGTATCTCAAAGGTCTGCCTCATCTTAGGGGTCCCAACGCAATAGCCGGCGCGTCAATCACACTCCTGGTCTGTGAGTTATTGGCATTTACCTTCGAGGTGCCCGATTGGGTTTTAGGTTCAAACCAACCTGGCCATATCCCATCTATGTCCAAACCTCAATTGGGATATTCCAAAAGAACCATCTCGCTCTATGCTTTCCGATTCCACAGACAGTTTGTTGATCGGACACCCGTAGCCCAAGATATGGGCGAAAAGGTGAAAATATGCTAAAGCGAGTTCGGGTAGAGTCCGACCCAGTCGGACTGGCCCAGCCCGACCCGGGTCCGAATCGAAGTCTGACCTGGTCCAAGGGGGTGGCCCGGCCTAAGGACGTGGCCCAGCCAGAAGGGGCGGCCCGACCCGAGTTGGCAGCCCGACCCGAGAGGGTGGCCTGACCTAAGAGCGGCCCGACCCGAGGGCAACCCGCAAGGCCCGGATGGCTGGTGACCGATGGGGCCTGGTGGGCGGGACGCCACATGGCCCAGCTGGCCACGTGTGGCGGGGTGTCGGGCCCCCCATGCTTTTCGAAAGGAACCGGTGCTAAGCATCTGTTCGGAAGCCACAGGACCCAGGAGGGTCCCGCCTTATCCGGCTGGCTGAGTGGCCAGCCGGTTCTGCACCACTGGAGGCTGGCCCGATGCCGGCCCTTCCTGGCTCCTCCGTCATGGCGTGACGGTGCCGCAGTTCTGGTCCTCTACGCGGCGCGACGACGCCGCGCCCCTCCTTCCAACCTATACGGACCTCTTTGCCACGACCCTTCCACCCGCGTGGCACGATGACGTCACTCCCCTCTAGCAGCCCGGCAGGCTGCCTTGCTCCTCCAGGGCCCGCGCTGGCCGCAGCATGGTTCTCCGCGTGGTGCAACGACAACGCGCCCCTCCGGCAACACGGCGGCTCTTGCGCCACCGGTTTTCTTCGTGGCTGGCCTTTCACCGGCCGTCATTGCTTCATCTCCATCATCAACAAACAAGAACAACATAGGGGGATGTTCGAGCCGTGTTTGTGTGGCCCGATCTCTCCACATTATGGTGATAATATTTGGCGATTCATAACCAATATTTGTTCGCTGGAGAGTGGAAACAAATCAATCTTAAATCTCCTTACCTCATTTGTCAATCATTGACGATGGGAGGAGAGTTCTGAGAAGACGAAGTCGAAGACGACGTCAGTGTTATTCGTGGGCGACGCTTCCCCTTTCTTTCCCCGGTTGAAGTTCGTTCTTTGTTGGCGGAAGAGGCATTCTTCGTGGGCGACGGTTCTTCATTGGGGTGTTCTTCTCCTCCAAAAGCTCCACCAAAATGCTAAGTGAAAAATAATAGAGGAATCATATATTATTTGTTTGCACAACAACACAAATATTTGGGTTTAATTAAATGAGAAAAATCATTTAATTAATGGTGGAATTGATTCAAATTCTAAATTTAGGGAGGTGGAAACTTCAATTAAATGTAGAGATGTGTTCAAATAATTAATGGGGAGTTAAAGAGTGTTTAAAACCCGTGTGGTCCCCACCAAGGATATCCTCCCAAGGAAGGTTATGTGTGGGTGGTCCCCACCATCATAACCTCCCATGGGAGGTTAGGGTGTGGTATCCCCCACCACTAACCACCTCTTGGAGGTTTTAACCACCTCAAAATAAAAATAAGCTAACACTTATTTTTATCTAACTTTATTAAAAACCCCAAAATCTAACTTCCATTCTCGACCATCTGTCATCGAGGCGGAAGTCTTCTTAAGAAAATACCAGCGCTACGAGTTCAAAGTTTCCTTCATATTTCGATACCAAGTACTGGTTCAAAAGTTATAAAATCCCGCTCGCACATTTACTGAACATACCTGAACAAAACTTCAGAAATTGATTCCGAACACACTGGGCCTCATAATCAAGCGTCGTAAATTTTCACGGACTCGTACAAATCCCATGAATTTATGAAAAAAATTTCCACAGAATTCCTCGGTCTTTATAAGTGGGTCAGTCGGTGGCCTCCTTTCTTCTTCCTCCAATATTTTTCTTCAACCATACAAACCCGTAACATCAACCCGTGATGCACCTTTCCACCCCCTTCATTGAAGTTTTCCTCGACCCTTACCCCATCTTGTTTCTGCCAATTCAAATGGTTCAGGAGATGGTATTAATTTTAATCTAGAATCCCTATCGATGACTCGACCTCCCTTTCAAGGTTTAATTATATATATATATATATATATTTGTCTTTCAATCTGAATCTTTTATGATTTTTCTTCAATTATTAATGTTTTTTATTACTGATTTAGTCAATTGAATTCTTAATTAGAAAATTTCTAATTGAAACATGGATTATATTATATAAACCCCTTTTTGCACCTAATTCGACCCAACCCTCTTCCTCCCAATAGATCAAATTCATCCGGCTAGAAATTATAGAGACCGACAACCCCTATTTTAATCTATATTAGGTAAGAGTACATTTTAATTGTTCAATTTTTTTTTTTTTTTTTTAAAAAGGTGATATATATATATATAAATTCATATATACTCATATATATCAATTCATTTTATTATATATATATATAATTATCTTTTTTTAAATTGAATTTCTAAATCCAATGTTTTTTAAGGGATTTAAATTTTAATTGTTTTTAATCCGTATATATATATATATATTTTAATGTTTAAGTATAAATAATATTCCTTATTTATAAATTCTATTTTCATCCATCAAATTAATGTATAAAATTTATGTAAAAGTTTATTTCCTATTATCACCCTATTTAAAAAATTACATGTGTTCTTTAATAAATCCTATCATTTTATGTGAAATTATAAGTTAAGATGTTATTTTATGTAAAAAATATCATCTTCATCTCCTAACATATCATGAATGGATAGGTATGACCATCACTTAGATTATATGTGACATTCCATGCATTAAGAGATCATGCACACACTTATTTCATTTTTCATACCATTATAGTTTTCAAATAGTAATAGTTATTACAAACATGAGATTCTCCTAAATGGCTTTATAAAACACTTTTAATGTAAATCCTATGAAATTTTATAATAAAAAAATTATTTTACTGAAAATAAAATAGTTATATGTATGTGATTTAGAAATGTTTTGGGTTAGAACAAATAAATGCAGTTCTATAGAAAGCGTTTTTATGAAATGGAACTAGTATGATGAATACTATAATTTGGTGACTGAACCTACAAGTATTAGGGGGATTTTTCCACATTATTTATGTCTAGTGGCCTTATGTTATGGTTTTTAATTATGGTCTCCCATGTATCTGGGGCCAATCCACTAAGAAAAGTTTTATTTTCAAAGGAGAATTCCCAAATGAATTTATAAATATATTTATTTTTTAAAATATATATTTCTAAAATTTCTTCTATTTTCAGGGATTTAGAATTCTAATTTGATGATTATGCATTTAAATATATTTTCAAATAAAATATTATTTATAGAAAATATTCTTTAATGGTTTCTCAAAATCATTTTTTCAAAACCCCCTTACATGGCATATTTAATTCTCACCCTACGTATTGTAATAACTTTTATGGGTTTTGAAATATTACAGTGATGAAATTATATTGTGGAAGAAATGCACGGAGGAATCATTGTTTATTAAATTTTAAATATTGTTTAGTTATGTGTTATTGGTTACTAATTATCCAAAACATATACTGGTAATGATCCTCTTCTTTGTAAGGTGATTTGTAGTTATTCAGTTCCATTTATTAAAAAAAAATTACACTACATATTTTAGAACAGGCTCCGAGAAACTAGGGTATGTGGCGTTATAGTAGTTATCAGTGGAATGGTCAAGTTAAATTTCAAAAATTAGAACAAAAATAATAATTTATGCATTCTTTCTTGAGTAAATTATTATCTTTTCATATGGAATAAGAGAGATCACCAACCAATATTTTTTCCCTTTCTTCAGAGTTACTTGAAACTATATATATTAAATCATGTTTAGATGTGTATGAGCCTTTCAAAAACATATGATTATCTTGTTAACACCTTTACCAGATATCAAACACCTAAAATATCATTCGATTCATACAAGGAACGGGCTATGTGTATTTATATATGGTGTATGCCTAACTTCCATTCTATACACATAAAGGGAAATACTATGAAGGTATCTTCAAATGTTTTACTATTTATGAAAATTATATACCCATAGGGAATTTCGGATAAGCTACAGAGGAGGGTTACCTCTATTCAGCTTATCTATTTGAAGACCTGAACTTTAGTATGCATGGGAAAATTTATGATATCAGACTTTTTGGAAACACAGTTACCTAACAGGTAAATAAGAACTGAGTCCATTTCGATATGTCTAAGCTTCACACCATACGTGCCTCTCTTGGGAGAACCTATAATTATATGCATTAGTTGGATCATACCTGCTTGAGATGTATTTGGGAAAATGAAATTGATTAACATAAAACAACCTTGGTAATAACTTTGATTGGAAGGACATTAGGGATTTGTTCACGGTGGTGGACCTGGTGAAGGTATAAATTAATTATTTTCCATAAAATTTTTTTAATTAATAATAATTAATATGTTTATATAGGGACATCATGGATGATGTTTGATGGTCTATGCTAGTGGTAATATGTGATTATAATTGAATTTTAAGGGCACAATTCTGTTAAGGTGGGGGAATGTGACACCCTGAACCCATGTTGTAACAATATAATTAATATTATTGTTATTTATATTTAATAAATGAATTCTAGAAAATGATAACACATGAGAAACATTTTTAAAACACTAATATTTTACATTATTACAAGGATAAAGACTTTAACTAACATAGAAAACTTATTTCAAGCCCGAGGAGCACCACTCGAAGACCTCCCAATAGCACAATAAGACCAATTATGTAGCTTTCATCTCTTGGATCCACCATAATAAAAAATTAAATAGTAATAAAAATAAAAATAATTATAAGAAAAAAGGGAATTAAAAACACTATTTTGGAGATTTTTTGTGGTGCCTTTAGATACCCATAAACATGGGTATTTATAAAACCCTTTTTGACCATTTTTAAAATAGCCATTGGGATTTACTTTTAAGCAAATGTTGATGTTTTTATATAAATGTTAAAATTTGAAAACAATTAAGTATTTTAGGAGTTTAAAATTTTATATGTTTTAATGTATTATTTTCAGTTAAATAATAATATGGTTTTAATTAAAGATTACTTTTAATATTAATATTTTAAATTTATCGCATGGGTTTTTATAAATTTTTAGTGACTATTATGTGTTTAAAAAAAATTAAAATGAATTTAAATTTATTTTTGTGAGTTATAAAATTAAAGACATGTAATGTTTTTTATTATTAATAATACAACCTTAGAAAATAATAAAAATGGTTTTATATTTATAAAACAATAATGAGAAATTAATTTTAAAGTTTATATATATGTGTATATATGTTTTGTTTTGTTTGTGTTTAATATTTTTTATCATGTTTAATATAAATTTTTTCCTTTTAAAAAAATTATTTATATATACCCTTGCAACTAAGGGAAATAACTAGGCCCAATACCTGATGGTCCAGTGGTGGTTCAACTCAAGAAAATCCCAAGTAGATTGTGTTAGCCTATGTTTAGGTTGGGCTAAATCTTCCCAGGCATGGTTGGACTATGAACCATTGTGAATATAGGTTGGAAAAAGCCCACACAACCCATTTGTAAGGCTACTATTCTTTTGGTGATGGTGATTTTAGGACCAACCCACTGTCACCAACCTTATAAGTCTGTCCTAAAAACCATTTGGTTTCGATCTGGGGAGGGTTTCTAAACACGAGATCTAATCATGACTGCTTAATCCAACCATGAAGGATCCTAATCGCCCCCTTTTTTCTAAATTGGACCAACACCACATTAAATTCTATAGTATTATCTCGACTATCTGATATCTCTTGAAAAATCCTAGCCTTCCATCTCAGTCGTGCCAGATAGTGGGTAATTCAACAACCACATTTATTTTCCCCCTATTTTTATTCAACCCTATGAACTTGTAGCTTTAACCTATGATGCACCTTTCCACCCCCATCTTTGTAGCCACCCTCAACCCTGACCCCAACTTGTTTTGGCCCCATATAATAACTATAAGGATGGTATTAATATTAATATGAAATCCCTATCCCTACCTCGACTTCCCTTACAAGCTTCAATTATAATTATATTTTTATTTGAATACGATTAGTTAATGATTTTACTGCAATTATTAATTTTTTTATTACTAATTTAGTCAATTCGAATTTCAATTAGAAACTTTTCTAATTGAATTTTGGTTTATAATATATAAATCCCTCTTTACACCTAATTCTACCCACCCTCTTCCTCCCAAGAGCTCAAATTCTTCATGATCGAAATTCTAGATACCCACATCTTCTCTTTTGATCTAAATTAGGTAAGGGTTCATTTTAGTTATTTATTTTTCTTTGTTGTTTTTAAAAGGTGATATATATATATATGTTTATATATACCTGCATATATACTCATATATATCAATCCATTTTGGTATATATATATATATAAAAGGTTCTTGTTTTAAATTCAAATTCCAAAACTGATGGTTTGTAAGGGATTTAAATTTTAAATGTATTCAATCCATATATACAAATTTATGTATATATATATATATATACACATTTATGTATATATATATACACATACATATATATGCGTATATATATTTTAATTTTTATGTATAGATAATTTTCATTATTTATAAATGGTATTTTCATCCATCAAATTAAAGTTTTAAATTTATGTAAAAGTTTCCTTCCCATGATCACCTTGTTTAAAAAATTACATGTGTTCCCTAAATTTTTTTATCATTTTATGTGAAATTATAAGTTAAGATATTATTTATTTGAAAACACGCATCTCCATCACCTGAAATATAATGCATAGATAGGTATGGCCATCATCCATCTCATATGTGACATTCCACACATTATGAGATCATGCACACAATTATTCCATTTACCATAAAATTATTGCTTTCATATAGTAATATTTATTACAAGCATCATATTCTCTTAAATGTCTTTACAAAGCTCTTTTAATGTAATGTTTATGACATGTTATAAGAAAAAAAATTTATAGAAAAGAAAATAATTCTATATACGTGATTTAGAAATGTTTTGGGTTAGAACTTAGAAAGGAAGTTCCATAGAATTTTTTTAAAACAAAGACACTAGTATGATGAATTTTCATATATGGGGAGAGAACCAATAATAATTAAGGGGAATTTGTTCCAAAAGATTTATGTACAGTGGCCTTATGTTATGGTTTTTAATTATGGTCTTCCATGTATCAACAAATAATTCACGAGGAAATTATTATTTCCAAAGAAGAATTTCCATATAGTTTTACAAATATAATTATTTTGTGAAATCTATATTTCTTAAATTATATGAATTATCAATGATTTAGAAGTCTACATTAAAGTTTATGTATTTATATATTTTTTAAAATAAAATATTATTTCAAGAAAATATTCTTTAATGTTTTTTCATAAATTTTTTTTCAAAACCCCCTTACTAGTTATATATAATTCTCACCCTACGTATTATACTCAATTTTACAGGTTTAGAAATATTTATGTGATGAAATTATATTATGGAGTAAATGAGTTGAAGAATCATTATTTATTAGATTTAAAGTTTTGTATAGTTGGGTGTTATTAGTTTGTAATTCTCCAAAACCTAGATAGAGAGGTGTGTAGTTATTCATTTCCATTTATTTAAAAAAAATACAACACATATTTAAGCACGGGAACTAGGAAACTATGGAACAAGTAATTATAGTTGGTATCAGAGTAACTATCTAGTTAATTTTGAAAAAATTGAACAAAAATAATAATTTAATTATGCTTTCTTGAGTATATTCTTTTCTTTCCTGATGGAAGACAAGAGACCACTAACCAAACTTTTTTCTCCTCCTACTGAGTTACTTTAAACTATAATTGATAAATCTTGTTCGAATGTATATGAGACTTTTGAAAACCAATGATTATCCTCCAAACACCTTTACCAGATATCAAAAACCTCAGATAACCTCCAATTCTTTTGAGGATCGGGCTATGTCTATTCCTGTATGATGTATTACCAACGTTTATTCTACATACGTAAAGGGAAATACTATGAAGGTCTATTCAAATATTTTACTATGTATGAAAATTATACGTCCTTAGGGAATTTATGAGAAGCTGTAGAGGAGCTTGAACTATGTGCAGTCTATCTATATCATGTCTTAAACATTATCATGTATGGAATATATTATGATATCAGACTTTTAGAAAATAAGGTAGCTTTTCTGGTCAAAAGGAACTGAGTCCATTTTGATATCTTTGAGCTTTACACATTCCCGAGATCTCTCTGTAGAACCTATTGTTATACGTATGAGTTTTATCTAAGCTACTCAAGATGTATTTGGGATAAATAAATTTAAGAACATAAAATAACCTTGGGAATAAATTCGACTAGAAGGACATCAAAGAGTGGTTCACTGTGGTGGGCTCAGTGAATGAATAAATTAATATCTTTCTATTTAAATTTTTTAATTAATAATAGTCAAGATGTATAAGTAGTTACATCATGGATGATGTTGTATGGTCTATACTGGTAGTAATATGTGAGTACAATCGAATTGTGAGGTTACAATTCTGTTAAGGGGGGGGGGTGTGACCCCATGAACCCATGTTATAACAATGTAAATAATATTATTTTTATTTGTATTTAATAAAATAATTCCAAAAAATGAGAATGCATGAGAAAATAATTACAACACTAATACATTACATTATTACAAGGATAAATAATTTAACTAACCTAGAAAAATTATTACATGCCTGAGTAGATCCACTAGAAGACCTCCCAACCACACAATAAGACCAATTATGTATCCTTCATCTCTTGGATCCACCATAATGAAAAATTAAATAGTAATAATAATTAAAATAATGCTAAGAAAAAAGGGAATAAAACACAATTTTGGGGATTTTTTGTAGTGGCTTTGGATACACGTAAACATGCGTATTTATAAAACACTTTTTGATCATGGTAAAAAAATCTATTGGGATTTACCTTTAAGTGACCAATGATATTTTTATATAACCATTATAATTTTATAACTATTAATTAATTTAAGCGTTTAAATTTTTTAATGCTTTAAAGTATTATTTTTAGTTTAATAATAATATGGTTTTAATTGAAGATAATTTTTAACATTTAGATTTTAAAATTATAACATGGGTATTTTTAATTTTCAATTAACCGTTTGGTGTTTTAGAAAAATTAAAAATGAATTTAAATTTATATTTGTGAGTAATAAAATTAATGAAATGAAATGTTTTATTTATTAATAATATAACCTTATAAAATAATAAAAATGGTTTTATATTTATAAACATAAATTGAAATGTAATTTTATCGTATATATATATAAGTATATATATTTTATTCTATTTATGTTTTATAAATTTGTATCATGTTTAATATTTTTCTATTTTTCAAAAAATTATTACTATGTACCTCTAAAATCGAGGGAAAAAACATGGTCTAAGCCCTCAAGTTCCAGTGGCAGATCTTCTCATACAAATCCAAGGAATCTGGTGTCAGCTCATGTTTAGGGGGGGCCAAATCAGCCTGGGCATGGTTTGACTGAGAAATGGTTCAGGTATAGGTTGGTCCAAGCCTACACAGCCCATGTTTAAGGCAGATATATTGTGTGTGATGGTGATTTTAGACCAAGAAGTAGTACCCAACCTTATAATGAAGTCCCAGAAACCATTTGGTTTTGATGTAGGATGATTTTTGAAACACGAGATCTAATCCTGGACACCCAATCCAACCAAAGATGATCCTGGTCACCCCTTGTTTATCTAAATTAGACCACCACCACTTAAAATGATAGAGTTTTGTCTCAACTATCCAATCTCATTGGAAAAATCCTAGCCTTCCATCCTATTCATGTAATATAGTGTGTCAATCTTTGGCCTCTTTTCCTCTTCTTACATTATGTTTCTTCAACCCTATGAACCTTTAGCTTCAACCCATGATGTACCCCTTCCAACCCTTCATTGTATTTACCCTCCACCCCAACCCCATATTGTTTTAGCCCCTTCCAATAATTTTGAGGATGGTATTAATTTTAATCCAAAATACCTACCATGACTGAACTTCCCTTACAAGCTTCAATTATATATATATTTGTGTTTCAATAAGATTCATTTATGATTTTTCTTCAATTATTAGTGTTTTTTATTACTACATTATTCAATTAATTTTTCATTTAGAAAATTTTCTAATTTCAACTTGGGTTGTATTATATAAACCCTTATTTTCACCAAATTCTACACAACCCTCTTCCTCCTAAGAGCTCAAATTCTCCCCTATCGAAATTCTAGAAACCCAGAACCCTGGATTTGATATAAATCAGGTAAGGGTTCATTTATTTCTTTAATTTTTTTAATTGTTTTACAATGGATATATATGTGTGTGTGTGTGTGATTGAGTGTGTGTGTATGTGTCTATACATTCAAATATACTCATATATATCAATCCATTTCGGTAATATATATAAAAAAGGTTCTTCTTTTAAACTCAATTACTAAAACCAATGTTTTATGAGGGATTTATGTTTTAATTGTTTTCAATCCATATATACATTTATATGTATATGTATATATACATATAAAAATATATGCATAAATATAAACATTTTTAAAAATAACTAATCTTCCTTATTTATAAATGGTTTTGTATTCCATCAAATTAAAGTTTAAAATTTATGTAAAATTTTATTTCCTATGATCACCTTGTTTAAAAAATTACATGTGTTATTTAATTATTCATATCATTTTATGTGAAATTATAAGTCAATAAATTATTTTATGTGAAAAATTTCATCTGAATCCCCTGACATATCAATCGTGGATTGTAATGGCCATCATCTAGCTCATATGTGACATTCCCTGCATTATGAGATCATGCACACACTTATTTCATTTTTCATACAATTATAGTTTTAAAATAATAATAGTTATTACAAGAATAAGAATTTGTTAAATGGATTTAGAAAACTATTTTATGTATAGTTTATGAAATTTTATAAGAAAATATTATTTTCTTGAAATTAAAATGATTCTATGTATGTGGTTTAGAATTTTTTTTGGTTAGAACTAATAAATTATGTTCTATAGAAAGTTTTTCTAAAAAAAGGCACTAGTATGATGAATGTTATGATATTGGGAGTGAACCCATTAGAATAAAGTGGTATTTCATCCACATGAGTTATGTCTAGTGGCCTTATGTTATGGTTTTTAATTATGATCTGCCAAGTATTAGGGAATAATCCACCATGAAATTATTATTTTCAAAGGATAATTTCCTAATTATTTTACAAATATAATTTTTTTCATAAATCTATATTTTAAAAATTATATGTATCTTCAATTATTAAGAAGTCCACTTTGAAGTTTATGTATTTATATATATTTTAAAATAAAAGATTATATCAATAAATTTTTCATTAATGGTTTTTTAGAAATTTTTTTTAAAACATGTTTATTTGGAATATTTAATTCTCACTTTATATGTTATAATAAATTTTATAGGTTTAGTAATCTTCTTGAGATGAAATTCTATTATGGAAGCAATAATCTAAAGAATTATTGTTTATTAAATTTTATATTTTTTATAGTTATGTATTATTGGTTTCTAATTCTCCAAAATCTAGACTGGTAAAGATCCTCTATTGTGTAAGGTTATGTGTAGTTATTCTATTCCATTTATTAAAAAAATTACACATCATACTTTAGCATAGTCTTTGAGAAATTGGGGTATGGGACATTATAATTGGTATAAAAAGAACAGTCTTGTTAATTTTGGAAAATTAAAACAAAACTAATAATTTAAATATGAATTCTTGGGTATTTTTTTTCTTTTAAGATGGAATAAGGGAGGTCACAAAATATATTTTGTATCTTCCAACTGTGTTACTTGAAACCATAATTTTTAAACCATGTTCAGATATGTATGAGCCTTTTTCAAACCTTAGATTATCCTAGAAACACCATTACGAGATATCAAACACCTAAAATATCCTCTGATTCTTCTAAGGATCAGACTATTTCTATTTCCTTATAGCATTTTCCCAACTTACATTCTATACACATAAAGGGAAATACAATGAAGGTCTCTTAAATTTTTTTAATATGTCTGAAAAGTATCTTGGATTAGGGATTTTCTGAGAAGTAGTAGAGGAGGGTGACCTCCATGCATCCTATCTGTTTCAAGTATTTAACTTTGGAATGTAAGAGAAACTTTATGTATCAGAATTTTTGAAATCAAGGTAGTACGACTACTCAATAGGAACTGATTCCACTCTGATATCTCTAAGATTTACACCTTCCATGCCCCCTCTAGAGAACATATTGTTTTATTCATGAGCTTGATCCTATATGCTCAAGATTTATTTACGCTAAAGAAATTTATGAACAAAAAATTACCTTGGGAATTAATATCATTGGATAGAGATCAGGGACTTTATCACAATGGTGGACCTATTAAGTGTATAAATTAATTATTTTTCCATTAAATTATTTTAATTAATAATAATTAATATGTTTATGTAGGAACATAATGGATGATGTTGTCAGGTCTATGTTGGTGGGAATATGAGAGCACAATTGAACTGTGCGGGTACACTTTTGTTAGGTGGGGAGGAGAATGTGATGCTCCCAATGAATTTTGTATCAATGTAATTAATATTATTGTTAATTTTATTTAATAAATGAATTACATAAAATTATAACACATGATAAATATTTTAAAACACTTATACAATACATGATTACAAGGTTAAGGACTTTAAATAACCTAGAATACTTATTGCAAGCACAAGTAACACCATAGGAAGACCTCCCAACAAAATAATAAGACCAATTGTGTATCTATCACCTCTTGGATCTCCTATAATAAAAATTGAACCAACAAGAAGAATAGAAGGAACACAAAGAACAAAGGGAATGAAAAGAACCATTTTGGAAATATTTTGTGGTGCCTTTATATATCCATAGATATGGATATTTATAAAACCATTTCTGAAAATTGTAAAAATAGATGGTGGGGTTTAATTTTAAGTGACAGTTGGTGTTTTTATATAACTATTATAATTTTATAACTATTAATAATTTTAAGTGTTTAAAATTTTAAAATTTTTAAAGTATTACAATTAGTTAAATAATAATATTGTTTTAATTGAAGATAATTTTTAATATTTAGAATTTATAATTATAACATGAATATTGATACTTTTTTAGTAACCATTGGGAATTTAAAAAAATTAAAATGAATTTAAATTTTTATTTGTGAGTAATAAAATTAATAACATGTAATGTTTTATTTATTAATAATATAACCTTATACTACTTTTTAGTAACCATTTGGCATTTAAAAAAATTAAAATGAATTTAAATTTTGATTTGGGAGTAATAAAATTAATAACATGTAATGTTTTATTTATTAATAATATAACCTTATAAAATAATAAAAACGGTTTTATATTTATAAACAAGAATGAAAAATTATTTTTAATGTATATATATATAAGTATATTTGTTTTGTTCTATTTATGTGTAATAAATTTTTATCATGTTTAATAATTTTTTTCGAAAGAAATTACTATGTACCCCCACAATTGAGGGAAACAACTAAGCCCAAACCTTCATGGTCCAGTGGACGATCATCTCATAAAATTTCTGGGTAGTAGGTGTTAGCCTGTGTTTAGGGTGGTTCTAATTGGCCCTGGCGTGGTTGGATCGAGAAATGGTTTCGGTATAGGATAGGTGATGCCTGCACAACCTGTGTGTAAGGCCGCTATGCTATGTGTGCTAGTGATTTCAGACCATTATGAAGAAACCACCCTTATATGGTGGTCCCAAAAACCATTTGGTTTCTATGTGGGTTGTGTTATTAAATGTGGGATCTAATCTGGGGTTCTCAATCCCATCGAGGACGATCTTGGGTATCCGTTTTTTTAAATTCGACTACATCTACTTAATATGCTTGGGTTTTTCCTTGACCATACGATCTCCCTCGAATAATCCTAGATTTCCATACAGTTTATGCCAGACACTATGTTAGCCTCCATCCACCTTTATTCTTACTCCACTATTTTTCTTCAACCCTACAGACCCGTATCTTCAATCTGTGATACACCATTCCACCCCCTTAGTGGAAGTAACCCTCGACCCCATCCTCATCTTGTTTCAATCCCTTCAAATAAATCTAGGGATGGTATTAGTTTTAATCTAAAATCTCTATCCATTCCTCAGATTCCCTTATAAGATTCAGTTATATATATATATATATATATATATATATTTCAATCTAATTAATTTATAATTTTTCATCAATTATTAATATTGATTATTACTCCTTTAGTCAATTCTGTTTTCAATTAGAAACTTTTATAATTGAAACAAGGGTGATATAATAGATACCACTCTTTGAACATAATTCTACCTTACCCACTTCTTCCCAAGAGTTCAAATTCTTCCTCCTTAAAATTCCAGAAACCAACAACCCTCTTTTGATCTAAATTAATAAGGGTTTATTTTATTTCATTAGTATTTTTATTGTTTTAAAAAGGTAATATGTATATATGTGTGTATTTTTGTGTGTGTGTACATGCATATATACTCACATATATCAATCCATTTCAGAATATATATATATAAGCTTCTAGTTTTAAACTCAAATTCTAAAATCGATATTTTTGTACAGGATTTACATTGTAAATGTTTTATATCCATATACATATATATGTATGTATATAGATACATATATATAAGAATATATATAAACAATTTTATTTATATCTGATCTTCCTTATTTATAAATCGTATTTTTATCCATCAAATTTATATTCAAAATTTATATAAAAGTTTATTTCCTATGATCACCTTGTTTAAAAAAGTACATGAGTTCCTTAATAATTTATATCATTTTCTATGCAATTATAAGTCAGGATATTATTTTAAGTGAAAACTTACATCTGTATCCCCTAACATATCACTCAAGGATTGGTATAGCCATCATATAGATCATATGTGACATTCTATGCAATATGAGAGTATGCATGCACTAATTTCATTTTTCATACAATTATAGTTCTCAATTAATAATATTTATTACAAGAATGGTATTCTCTTAAATGGATTTAGAAAATCCTTTTAATGTAAAATTTATGATATGTTACAAGAATAAATTATTTTCATGTAAATAAAATAGTTCTATGTATGTGATTTGGAAATTTTTGGGGTTAAAACTGAGAAAGGCAGTTCTGTAGAAAATGTCATTAAAAAATGGAACTAGTATAATGAATGATATGATATGGAGAGTGAACCCCTAAAAATTAAGGGGACTTTGTTCCACAAGAGTTATGTTTATGTTATAGTTTTTAATTATGGTCTTCCTTGTATGAGGGAATAATCCACAACGAAATAATTATTTTCAAAGGAGAATTCCCAAATGTTTTTAGAAATATAATTATTTTGTTAAATCTATATTTCCGAAATTATTTGGATTTTCAATGATTTAGAAGACTATTTTGAAGTTTATGTATTTAAATATATTTTGAAATAAAATATTATTCAAGAAAATTTTATTTAATGTTTTTTAATTAATTTTTTTTCCAAACCCCCTTACTAGGCATATTTATTGCTCACCCGACATATTATAATCACTTTTACATGTTTAAAAATCTTGCTACGATGAAATTCTATTGTGGAAGAAATACGTTGAAGAATCATTGTTTATTAAATTTTAAATTTTCTATTGTTATGTATTTTTGGTTTCTAATTCTCTAAACCCTAGACCTGTAAAGACACTCTATTCTGTAATGTGATTTCTATTTATTCAGTTTCATTTATTAAAAAACTATGCAATATATTTTATCACCGACTTTGGGAAATTGGAGTATAGTCAATTATAGTTGTTTTCAGGGGAACAGTGTAGTTAATTTTGTAAAATTAGAACAAAAATACAAATTTATGTATTATCATTTTACTAAATTTTTTTATTTTCAAATGGAAGTTGAGATATCACCAACCAGTCTTTTGTCTCTTCCTACTTAGTTACTTGAAACTATAATTTCTAAATCATGTTTAGATGTGAATGAGACTTTAAATAACCTTATATTATCCTACAAACACCATTAAAAAATATCAAATACCCCAAATATCATTTGATTCTATCATGGATTGGGGTATGTCTATTTCTGTATGGAATATGCCCAACTTCCGTTCTATATGTGTAAAGGGAAATACTATGAATGTCTCTTCAATTTTTTTACTCTATCCAAAAAGTATCCCCCCTTAGGGAATTTGTGAGAAGATACAGAGGAGGGAGACCTCCATTCAACCTATATGTTTCAATTCTTGAACTTTAGAATGTATGGGAAACATTATGATATTATAATTTTAGAAAACAAGGTAGTCTCTGACTGGTCAATAGGAACCAATTCCGTTCTGATATCTATGGTATTTACACCTTACATGCCTCTCTCTAGAGAACCTACTGTTATATAAATGAGGGAGCAATTCTGTTAGGGGGGGAATGGGACACCCCAAACCCATTTTTTGACAATTTAATTAATAATAATATTATTTTTATTTAATAAACTAATTCTAGAAAGTGATAACACATGAGAATCATTTTAAGAATCAAATATTTTACATTATTTCAAGGATAAAGACTATAAATGGCCTAGAAAAATTATTGTAAGCCCGAGTAGCACCACTAGAAGACCTCCCAAAAATATAATAATACCAATTATATAGCCTTCATCTCTTGGATCCACCATAATAAAAAATTAAATAGAAAGAATAATACCAAGAATTCTAGGAACAAAGGGAATGAAAAACACCATTTTGGAGATTTTTTGTGGTTCCTTTGGATACCCATAAACAAGGCTATTTTTAAAACCCTTTCTAACCATTGAAAACATATATGTTGGGATTTAATTTTAATTGATCGTTGATGTTTACATATAACCATTATAATTTTATAACCATTAAGTATTTTATGTGTTTAAAATTTTAAAAGTTTTAATGTATTATTTTCAGTTAAATAATAATATGGTTTTAATTGAATATAAATTTTAATATTTTGATTTTATAATTATAACATGTGTATTTATAATTTTCTAATTACTTTTGGATGTTTAAAAAATATTAAAATCAATTTTAAATTATTTTTGTGCGTAATAAAATTAATGACATGTAATATTATATTTGCTAATAATATAAGCTCCGAAAATAATAAAAAGGTTTTATAGTTATAAAAAGAAGAATGGAAAATTAGTTTTAATGTCTATATATATATATGTTTTTTTATATTTATGTTTAATAAATTATTATAATTTTTAATAGTTTTTTTCTTTTTCAAACAATTATAGTTATGTACCCCTAAAACCGAGTGAAGAAACTAGGCCCAAGACCTCAAGGTTCAGTGGCGGATCAGCTCAAGATAAGCCTAAGAAGTGGGTTTCAGCCCGTGTTTAGGGTGAGACAAATTATCCTTGGAATGGTTGGAGCAAGAACCAGTATGGGTATAGGTTGGGAGAAACCCACACCACTCGTTTTTAAGGTCTCTATATTGTGCGTGCTAGTTATTTTGGACCAAGTAGTAGTGCCTGACATTATAATGTGGTCTCAAATACCATTTGGTTCTGATGCGAGACAGGTTTTTAAATTTGAGATCTAAGCCTGGCCTCTCAATCTAGCCATGGATGATCCTGGCTGTACCCTATTTTTTTCTAAATTAGACCACCTCCACTTAAAATGCTCAGGATTTTTCTCGACTATTTGATCTCTCTAAGAAAATCCTAGCCTTCCATCCAAGTCGTGCCAGAAAGTGGGTCAGCCTCTAACCTCCTATCGTCATCCTCCACTATTTTTCTTCGACCCTAAAAACCTGCTGCTTCAACACATGATACACCTTTCAACCCCATTTGTTTAATTCACCCTAGACCATAGCCCTATCTTATTTTATCACCTTCAAATAATTCAGGGGATGATATTAATTTTAAGACAAAATCTCTATCCATGCATCAGATGCACTTACAAGATTCAATTATATATATATATATGTGTGTTTGTGTGTGTGTGTGTGTGCGTGTGTGCCTCTTTCAATACGATTCATTTATCATATTTGGTCAATTATTAATGTTGTTTATAACTAATTTAGTCATTTCGATTTTCAATTTTCAACTTTTCTACCTGAAACTTGGGTTATATTATATAAACCTATCTTTTCACATAATTAAACCTGACCCTCTTCCTCCCAAAGAGCTCAAAATCTTCCTTCTCAAAATTCTAGAAACCCATAGTCCATCTTTTGATCTAAATCAGGTAAGGGTTCATTTTAGACTTTAAATTTTTTTATTGTTTTATAAAGCTTATATGTATATGTGTGTGTGTACATGCGTATATACTCATATATATCAATCCATTTTGGTATATATATATATATATAAGGTTCTTGTTTTAAACTCAATTTTCAAAACCAATGTTTTGTAAGGATTTATTTTTTAATTGTTGTCAATCCATATATACATATATATGTATACATATACATATATATGCATATATATAAACATGTTTAAGTATATTTAATCTTCTTTATTTATAAATGATATTTTAATCCATAAAATTAATGATTAAAATTTATATAAAATTTTATTTCCTATGATTACCTTTTTTAAAAAATTACATGCGTTCCTTAATAATTCTTATCATTATATCTGATATTATAAGTTAAGATATTTTTTTATCTACAAACTTACATATGTATCCCCTGGTATATCATCCATGGATTGGTATGGCCATCATATATCTCATATGTGACATTCCATGCATTATGAGATCATTCAGACACTTATTTTATTTTTCATACAATTATAGTTGTCAAATAGTAATAGTTATTAAAAGCATGAGATTCTTTTAACAGGATTTAAAAAACTCTTTTAATGTAAATTTTATGACATTTTATAAGAAAAAAATTATTTTCTTGAAAATAAAATAAGTCTATATATAGGATTTAGAAATTTTTTTAGTTATAACTGAGAAAGAAAATTAAGAAAATGTTTTAAAAAATGGCACTAGTATGATGAATGCTATGATATGGGGAGTGGACCCAAAAGAATTATGGGGAATTTATTCCATATGAATTATATCTAGTGGGCTTATTTTATGGTTTTTAATTATGGTATTCCATGTATTAGGGAATAATCTAGTAGGAAATTATTATTTTTACAGGATAATTCCCAAATGTTTTTACAAATATAATTATTTTGTAAAATCTATATTTCAGAAATTATATGGTTTTTCAACGAGTTAGAAGACTACTTAAATGGTTATGTTTTTAAATATAATTCCAAATAAAATATTATTTCATGAAAATTTTATTTAAAGGTTTTTCATAAACTTTTTTCCAAAACCCCCTTACTGGGTATATTTAATGATTACCCTATATATTATATATAATTTTATAGTTTTAGAAATCATATGGTGATGAAATTCTATTATGGAAGTAATGTTCTAAGGAATAATTGTTTATTAAATTCTAAATTTTTAATTGTTATGTATTATTGGTTTCTAATTCTCCCAAACCTGGACAAATAATGATCCTCTATTGTGTAAGGTGATTTGTAGTTATTCAGTTATATTTATTAAAAAAAATTACAAAGCATATTTTAGCACTGGCTTTTGGAAACTAGGGTCTGGGGTGTTATAAATATACATATAATTAATATAATGTATATTTAATTTAATTATAATATAATATATATAAAATATTAATATTATATATATATATATATTTATTATAATATAATTCTATATTTATATTTATATATAGTTAAAATTTTACCTATATTTATAAATAATTATATTTTACATATATAAATATATCTATACATATATTTATAAATATAATTATATTATGTATAAAAATATATATTTATTTTATATATGTATATTTACAGACACTCATGCTTGTATAAATACAGTTACACATATATTTATAAGTACTTTTATATAAGGCACTCCTAATGTTTATATAAATATACTTATACATGTATTTTTGTATACACATTAACACACAGACACATGAATGTGTATTTATATATTTATTTGAAACTATTCATATATATACTTATTTATATATAATTATATATTTACTAATTGAATAAAATAAATATATATCTAATTGTTTATATATACTTACATTTTTGTGTATATATAAGTATTTATATAATATTTATATAATATTCATATAATGTATTTAAATATATTTATATAAAGTGTTAATACATCACACACACTATATATTTTTTAAAAAAATTAAAGGGGGGTCAAACCCCCCTCTAATATAAGGGATTAATAGACATTAGAGGGGGTTTTAACCCCCACTATTTTTTTTTTAAAAAATCCATTGGTTATATTTTTGTACTGGTTTTGAAAAAACTATTGCTAAACTACACATCTTTTTTTAAAACAATTAAAAATTTAGATGGGGTCAAAACCCTCCTCTATTTTATTAATAAGCAGTCTATATGTTAGTGGAAGTTATATCAAAACCTACACTAAATGTTAAATTAATGTTTTTTTGACATAACCACTGGTACAATATGAAGAAATTTAATTTAGAGGGGGTTACGCACAAGCCCCACTAAATAACAACTGAAAAATGTAGTTTTTTATATTGAAATATATTTTAAGATCTAGATGAAGCTAGTAATAATCGTTGAGAGTCCATAGGTGATCTAAATATTGATGTACAAGATGCACATGGTGTGTTTTGTTACATTTTTGTCTTTTAATGTGTCACTTAATATGAATAGTTAAATTTTGTTTTCTATTTCTAAAAGTTATTATAGTAAAAAATAAATATGCCTCACCAAGTATTTTCATATTCAAACCCTATTGAATGATCACGAATTGAATTTGAAATGTAGGAATAGATGAAACATCAATCTGATTTTTGGCTTTCTCAAGATGACTGAAAATGAGCATTCAGTATTTTAAAACTATAAAATGTACGTGTAATGATAAAACCCATGAAAATGGTCCTGAATTAACATGAATTGAAATGAATGTGACATTTGAATTATTTAAAAAATGTAAGAATAGAAAAAACATCATTACCACATGCATTGTTCTTATAATGGTTGAATAAGTTGTTTTTAAAGAAACGAAAGTCTTTAACAACCTACACCCTGTGGTGAAAACCAAGAAAACAAGCTCATATTTCGGTAAAATATTAGTAAAAAAACTGATGATTGATTTGATTAATATAGTAATATAAGACACATCATTCTAAATTTTGGTTTTCTCAAGAAGACTGAAAGCACACTTTTAGTGATTTAAAAATCTAAAACATGCATATAATTGTCAAAGCATAACAAAAAACCATAAATTAATGTTAATTCATAGAAAATGATCTTTGAGTCATTATTCTACATATTTGAATAGATGGAAACTCAATCCAATGTGTAGTGTTCTAAAAAAGACAAAATAAGTAGTTTATATTAAATTCTTTAAAAATATGCATTAGGGGGTCGAAATTAAAAAAATGACTTCCAATTTCCCTGAAATCATAGTAAAATATCAATATATTGATTTGTGAAAAATAGAATTTATAATGAATGATCTTTTTTAAATGAGATTTCACCCATGCTATCTCGACATAAGGCCCTAAGTGTGTTCTCTATCACCATGAGATGGATACAAGAACTTGGGTATATACGCACATAATCATGAGAACTATATCACCTATAAAGACAAAAAAGCATATTTCAATTTTATTAAGATAAAGATAAAAAATAATATTACAATGTGGTAGAAAAATTACACCTCCATGAGACATATAAAACCAAGAAAAAAGGCTAAACCCATAAGTAAATCCAACCAAGACCAAAACCAAGTCTCTTTGTGACCATCTGTCACCATTATCTAAACCCACGATGAAGGAAGCCTCAACTAAGACAAGATGTTGGGATATTTAACAACAATCCCCTTAACTATTTACTAAAAAAACCAAATCCGGAAATTTCTTAAGGAATATACAAGGTTTGAGGAAAAAATCATAGTAGTACACCACCATAAATCTATATAATGTTTATCACAATGCAACCATTATTTCAAGAAAAAAAAAACAAATTTCATAATGCAATTTATTTTAATTTTCTTTTCTTAAAACAATATTTGGTTTCCTTTAAAATATTTTATAACAAACTAAATCTAAATATGATAAATTTAATGGAATATGAATACATTTAGATAAAAACAATCAACTATAGAAATCCCATATGATAATCATGTGAGAAAGTAAGCTTGAAAAATTATCGTCATGAATAATACCAAGCACAAATTGGGATATTTTCAATGCTAATACATTCTAGGACACACAAAAGAACACTAATATAGGAATAATATGACTCCAACTCATATCATATCTATCCAAAGTCTATCAATTTCACAACCAAAACCCCTAGTCGTTCCACACATAATGTGTATAAAAATGTTTTAAATAAAAACCCCTTTAAAAATAACTATACATGCCACCCAAGATATAATTTCATGAAACAACCCTTTATTAATATCAAAACCATCATATTTAGAAACCAAACCTAACGAAATTACATTAACATCCATTAAATCACAAGATAAAACCATTGTATATATAAACCCACCTCACTAACATAGAAAACCAAGTAACCTTCAAAATCAGTTATTTGAAATGAATATGTTGGATCCTAAGAATACTAGATCCCAAATAAACACAATCAATTCCCTATAAAAATATATAGATATAGAAAGCACAACCCATTAGGGTTCTATATAATCAATGGTATGAGAGATCAAGAGTGGATCTCGATAAAACCGGAGGAATCAAGATGTGATTCACACATACCATGAAGAGATGAATCAAAATCCATAAGGAAAATCTAAGAGACTAAGGGGATACAATATTATAGAATCTAGGAATTTTGGTATGATCTAATAGGATATTATTAGGTTATTAGAGTGAAAAAACAATCAAGGGAATTGGGAATAATTTACATTTTTTATAAATTCACATGAGCCCCTTGGTCAGGCCACACAGTTAGAAAAACTATATACTAACCATGTAGTATCTACTTAAAAATGTAAAAAAGTGCATTATTACCTATGAATATCCAAAACGTTAAAAAAATAATGCATAATTTTGGTAAAATAATATATAACCAAACCCCTGAATCTACATGATGTACATGTAGACTCACATATTTAGATAAATCATGCTCAAACTTTGAAAAATACCACTAGGACCAATAGATACATATTGAATGGTTACTGAATGATCACTACTAACCCTAAAAAAACCACTAGATTACACTCTTTATCTAAAATTTATAAATTCTTGACCCTAGACCTATGAAATACTTTATAACATCCAAATAGATAAACTATTCCTAAAACTAAAATATACCCTTGACCCATAGGGAATCACAATTCTCCCCATAATTCCATTTTTGTCCCTATAATGAAATTCGGATAATAGATCTATAATGAGATTGGCCAGTTATAAATCATCAACAATTCATTCTCCCACATCTTGTGGTTATCCCATCCAAACTTCCCATTTCATGGTCCAAGAGAATTAGTTTACATAGAAAACCTTAGTCTAAAAATATGTAATCGATAGTGGTTACTCAATCACTGAGGTTTCATGCGCAAGATCAATATCTTCCAATTCTATCACATGGGAAGGATCTGGATGATATCTCTACAATTGGGTATCATGAAACTTGTCTAGAATCGATGTTTTGTGAGACAACATTTTGAACCAATAATCCAATTTTTCTTGTCATTTGATGATCTCAGAAGGGAAAAAAAGTTAGTTCCAACTTACATTACTTACCCAAATGTCGATATCCCAAATGAGGTGAAACCATGAGAAAAACCCAATCCAATGCATTAAAATATAATCGGTGGTGATGATGATTCACATAAAATATTTGGTGACATTGATTTTTTGTTAACATATTTTTGATCAATTATATATTTTCGATCATATATTGAATAAGAATTAGTCAAACCAAAGATTATTATCCCAATTCTACCAAACTAAAATGTGATCTACATTGATTAACTTACATGTCATCGAAAAGAACCATCCTAAAAAAATCCCCAATACTATTTTTTATGATAATTCAAAAAAGGGAAGATAGTTTTCCCAAGAACCACTAAAATCAAGAACACTTGCCCGAAGCATATCCTCTTGGATATGAATGTCTCACTCATTTTTCCCATCTATATGATGATGATATGATGTGCTTAAATTCAATTGGGTACCCATTTGGTGTTGAAATACATTACAAAATACATATGTAAATCATGGGTATTTATTAGTAACAACATCATAAGGATCTTTGTGATGCTTCATGATCCCTCGGACATATAGGCTCCCAAGATCTTTCACCTATGTCATCTCCTTAATATGAATGAAATAAGTCAAATTTGAAATTTGATCAATGATCACCAAAATAAAATCCTTCCCACTACGACTCCTTAGAAATAAAAAAAAAACAAAGTACATGGATAGCTCATCCCACTTCCACACAAGAAAGGTTAAAGGTTGCAATAAATAAGTAGGTCTCTAATGCTCCACCTTAATCCTCAAGACGGTTTGGAATCATGAAATGAAATCTTCAATCGAACAACTCATATCCAGATTCTAATATAGATGTATCAAATCATGATTCATCTTGGTATTCCTAGGGCGTAAGAACCTACTAGATATATGTACACTATCCATTAACTCCTTCCTCCAAGATATCATAATGACTAATCAACCTTGGGAGTACAAAACACCATTAGGTGACCAACCCCAAACATGGAGGTCTACCAATCATTAAAAAAATTAATAAAGTTATGGAAATTGTTGTTTTTAGAATTCCATATCTAAATCCATTCATCAAATTATGAATTATCTTTCAAAAAATCTAAGAAAACCTACCCATCAATATGTTATGAATCCAAGATCATCTCAATTAAAATGTTCATCAAAGACCACTACCACTAATTTATTCATGTTTTGAGTAATTAACATAATTCTCAACACATCATCGACCCAATTCTCTTCTATTGGTGTATATGAAATATCAATATCAAACATTTTAATATACCCAACCTACCATATCTTCCATATGTTTAGGTATTTTTGGGTAAAAATGTACTTTATGCTCTTATGATCTTAATACTCAATAAACCTCTCATTGAAGAGATAGATAATCAAAATATTGAGAGAATGAATCCCCACAACTAAATCAATATTATTTGTTGAAAAATTATTCTTATGATGGAACAATTGGCTAGGACTATAGGTTAATACATGTTTACCCTACATTAAAACACATCCTAATCATCTATTTGTGGCATTTCAATAAATTTCATATGTCAAACATAATTTTAGACGAATAAAAACTAGAGATGAGTTGAATATCACCTTTAGTTCCTCAAATTACCTTTGAGAATTTTCATTACATTAAAAATTAAGACCCTTTTATCATTTTCATAGGAGATATATTTTTATACAAATATTGAAAAAAATTACTATAAAAACCAACCAATGCCAAGAATCTCCAAATTGACGAATCTCAAAAACATTCATGGGTTTCTCTTAGGAAATCACCACTTATATATTTTTAGGATTCATTAAGATATCCCACTTAAATATTATGTATCCTGAAAAATTCACTTCATATATCCAAAAATACAATTTAGAAATATTTCTATAAACATGATGTTGTTTAAGGTTTATGATAACAATATCTAGATGATCATTATATTATTCCTCTATATTGAAATACACATATCAAAAAAAATGTTTAAAGAGTCCAAGAACTAATGAGATATATAATTCATCTATTCCATAAACACTTAAAGTTCTTTAGTTAGACTAAATGGCGTAACCAAATACTCAAAATTCCCATTCCTCCTCCTGAACACTATCTTAGGAATATCCTCATCCTATAGTTTTAGCTAATGGTACCCCGATTGAAGATAAATATTACAAAACCATCAGGCTCACCTAATTTGGTAAAATATGTCATCAATCCAAGGAAAAGGATAATTGTACTTAATATTCAACTGATTAAGATTTTGGAAATCAACATAAAGCCAGAGGATTTCATATGACTTCTATGAAAAGAGAACCAGTACAGACCAAGTCCACATACTCAAATGTATAAATATTTGGGGCCCAAGATACTCAAGATGATAAATAAACTCCTTCAACTCAAGAGGCATCATTAGATAAGATATAAAGGATATGGGATTCATCCTTACAATCATTTTAATAGAAAACAAGACACCTCACTGGGAGGGTGACCAAGACAAATCATCAGGAAGGAACTCAGGGTACAAATTCACCACAACAAGAAGTAGACCACATGAACACTGGTTTATTGTCTCAAGAATCAAATTTGAAAATTGGTGTGATATTTCCCTATCCGCAAGAACAAAATTCCCATCTCTCATAGATATAGGATCCCACTCACCCTGAATGAAATGAGTAACCCCATTGGGATATAGAAACTGAACCCGATGATGATGGAAATTGATGTAGGATCTAAAATTGATTGTCTATTCCTATAAAAAGATGTGGTCCATGATATAAAGATCAAGAACTTGTAAACACCACATGACCACATGGTCAGTGATGATAACCTAGGTCTTAGAGTAATAACCCAATATTTTAAAATAACTACTATGATCGATAAGATACAAAATACATAACACTAGATGTAAACAAACCACAAAATAATATTATTTAAATATAAAAATTATCAAGCATCCGATAAATTGAAAATTATGAATAGGAATAGCCACATTATAAAATATATATAATGTTCCTACAGAATACAATTTTTTTATTAATTCTTAGTAAATAAGAACTCTATTTTAGAAAGGCCATTTTAATTTTCAAAAATGTTTCAATAAATTTTTTCTAGGGAATATTATAATTAATTTATGGAAATTTTAAAAAATTTATTTTATCAAAAAATAACATTTTTGAATTTATCATATCATAATTTTCTTAAGGTTTAATTGTTGATTTATTTTTAAATGAATAGTAAAAATATTATTTATCATACTTATTTTGTAAATATCTAATTAATATTCATTCAAAAGTACAATTGTGACATGAATTTTTTCTCAATGTAACATAATTATTAATTAATTATATATAATATAATTAATTACACCTGAATCATCTTTATTTCTTATTTTGGTATATGTTTAATTTTTGGATTAAAAAAGATATTTATAAAAAATATTTTTTACTATATTTTATGAATTTAAAGTAAAAGTAATTTATGTAAATTATGGTAATTAAATTTTATTAAATTAAATTAAATTTTATATTCATAATGTAAAATTTATTCTCTGATTAATTTTTGATATTTTTCTGATGAAGTTAATTTTTTTGTTGAATAGTAAAAAATACAGTTTTTTTCAAATACAATACTTTTTGTAATATTGTCAAGTAATAATTCTAATATAAAAGTTTATAATACTAATTGACCGAATAATTTATGATAATATAATAAAAATATAATAAAAAAATATAAATATCATGTGAATTATTATTTATTTCATGATAAATATGAAAATCATATTCAGTGTTGATGTAGTGCTTGCACATCATTAAAAATTTAACATTTGGTGACTTATAGATAACAATTGAGAGGTGAAAAGTCATTGCTCGATTTTTTTATTAAATATGATTTATAAATTATTATTGATATTGATATTTTCTAATTTGTGAGTTATATAACAAGAATTTTATTCAAATTCTTATGTGATGCATGCACAAGACTAGAAAAGTTAAAATAAAAAACTATATATGTTTTCTTGATATGGATATGATTAAAAATAAATAATTAAAAAATATATTGGTTTTTATTGATTATAATTTAATTATTTTAATTATTATAATTTATTTTTAATTTTAATTTATGAAATAAATACCTTAAATGGTTATGTTACATTGATGTAGTGCTTGTGAAAATAGAAGAAAAATCAATAAAATGATTTAAAAACACTAAAATAATATTTTGTTTGGGTGAGTTAAAGTGTTAAAAAATATATTGATGATTTTTTTTGGGATTTTTTTTTTAATTTTACTAATTATCATTATTTTATTAAAATCAATCGAATAAATAGTTTTAAAAATTAGCATTAATGATATATTATAATAAATAATATTTTATTAAATAATAAGATTACTAAAAATCAAAGATTCAGAAAAATGATTAGGTTATGGTTTATAATATCTACCGTGGTGAATTTATGGGTATTTTTCATTTATAGTAAATACATTGACCCTTAATGAGTAAAAAACCTTGTTGTCACTGTACGTGTGAAAGGGGTTAACAAGGACTTAAAACAAAAAGATAAGGGTACAAATGTGATTAAAAATTGTCTAATTTTTTTATAGGAGTATTTAGATCTATAAGTATCCTATATTTTAAATAAATCAGTTTTTATCCGTTTGGAATTTATAATTAATTTATATTAATTTAATATTTTGAGTAATTCTAAAAGTTCCCCTCCATTCACTTACAAAATGGAATATAATCTCTACTTATATACATACTAAAAGAACCATTTTTTCATCCAAAATAATTCCAAAACATTTACCAACATAAATTTTAACATTACAGTGGTCTTATTTTGGTCATAATATCAACCTTATTGTTCTTAAGGCGGGAAGAAATTGAGGTTTTTCAGAGAAGTGGTATAACATTTAACTGAATATCTTAGTTTTATTTCTTCTTATACTAATTTAAAATATTCTTAAGCCATGATAAATTAAAAAAATAAGTTTCCTAAATATAATAAGATCTTTTCATCTTAATATTATAACCAAAATACATCTCCACTTATATTAAATGGGAAATGAAACCATTGATTCGTGTTTACGGTGGAGTATCGTCTCGTAGGATAATGTAATTCGTATTACATCACTACCTCACATGGGTGTTTATAATTATGGAATTAATTAATTTATATATTATATTAAATAAAAACTTATCATTATTAAAATATAATATATAATTTAATTTATTACCTTTCTATTCATTAAAAATGATAATGTCGTTCATGCATACGCGTGGACTGCCACTTCCAAGAAGTGATGTGATTCATTTTGCATCACCACACCTCATGGATGAAAACTATATGTACATTTAAAGAAGTAATATGATATATATGATATTATTATAAATACATAAAGACAAAATAATAATTATATTCTTTCCATAATGATAATTGAAAAATAAAAATATTACTCATGCGAACGTACAACCTAACGTCTCCATGATTGTAACACAATTAATTTTTTAACATCATATTTACTGGTTAGATTTAAAATTATTATTCATGAATAAAAATGATAATTATTTAATTATTATTATTCTTTAAGTTATTAAATAAGGAGCTCTTTGACCTCAGCCAACCTACAGAAGTCATTTTGGACTTATGAATCGGACATCCTCAAAGCACTTGATGTGGACTTAATTGATTGAGTAATTAAACTTATCATTAAGAAAAATGAAATAATTTTTTAAGGACAATTAATTTAACCTAATTCATTTAATAATAAATAAAATTATTGATTTCTGTTTATTATATAGGAGTTAAGTGATATACATGGAATGTCTGGACATGAGGTAATGGAATTTATCTCAATTTCTTTTCATGGATTCATATTTTAATGTTAGGAACCTAATTTATTTTATATTGTATATTTAATACATTTAACATATTATATCATGATTAATTCAACATTAATGGAATATTATATTTAAACTTAAATTATTTCATCTAAGGGATTATGACTTATAGGATTACAAAGTAGTAAATTGTTTCTTAACTCAATTCCCTTTCATTTGGTAATAACTCATCTTCGTTGACTCTGTTATGCGAATATAATATGTAAAGTTAACATTTACTGTTTTATGTTGTATTTACACTTGTTTTATGTGGATTTAATATATTACACATAATATCTCTATTGATTAAATATCTCTATTGTTTAAATATCAACTCATTTATATGATATTTATATTGGTTATTCATCTCATCATCCAATGGCCCGAAGGCCTTCATTTTTATTTATTTTTGATAAACCACCTTTCAAGGGGTGAGGTGGAATCCTTACATGGACCATAGGCTTATGTATTACATGGCCCATATGCCTTAGAGGAATTCATTTTCCCGTAGGCTTCAGACATTACATACAACCCAGACTAACTACTTGGAGCTACTCCTCCCCAGCATCTTCATTTTGAAATCAACACTCCACCTTCGCATGGCTATTCGACTAGGCATTCTTGTGCATGCACAGGCTTGTCCCGATGGCAGGTTCCATACCCTTTCATTCTTGAAATCTGTTTAGCTTATGCTTTGGTGAAAGCTCCTTACTCATCCTCCTTGTAGAGCTTGTTTTTTGTAGTTCATCTGGTTTTCATCTACACTTAATGTGGCCCAAAGGCCTTGAGGTGGCCCGAAGGCCTTACTGACCCGAAGGCCTGGGTGGCCCGAAGGCCTTAAAGGACTTGGGGACCAAATCGGTGGCCCAAAGGCCCAAACGGGGGCATATTCCCAGCTGCTACAGTGCCAAACAGTACCTGCTACATCTCTCTCTATAGTATCTGCTACAGTACCCCTCAGAAATAATGTCTCCACCTGGATTTGGCCCCGAGTCTCCCGGATGCACTTACGGAGTCCTTACCAACCAGGCTAAGGCTCATGTTCTTGGTTATTCATCTCAAATTATCTTTCTTCGTGACATACATTTCTCACTTTTATTATTTTATGAGGTGTATATACTTACCCTTTATATGTTATATCATGGATTTCATTATGTTCATTCCATTTGATATATATTTGGATAAAACTTCTCCCATGATATTAATATTGAAAAGTTACCAAAATGGTATAGATTTTTTTGATATATTCCCATATTATTTTGCGATTCTGTATGTTCAAAGTTCCTTTAGAGAAATCGTATGATTTTATTTTATGGATCCAAATCTATTCTCTTCACTTCTGGTACATATTTAATTTCTACTTCCTCCCTTATTAATAATGAAACGTTAATAATGTTGTTCGTAAGTGATACTGATCTTGTATATTCTTTTAAATATCGAATATTTATCTTCCATATTCCTTTTTTCTAAAATATTTTTAGAAATATTATTTATAAAAATAAATTATTTCTTAAAGATATTTTAAATCATTTATTATTTTATATTAAATGGTTTTGAAATGGAAATTTCTTAATTTTTTCTTGATGGGTCTCTTTTGACTTCCATTTCAAAATGATTTAAAAGAATATTTATTTTTTTAACATTTATGACATAAATAGATTTTCCCGCCGTCATTAATCCTCACTACATTTATGATTACTTCACATACTTTAAAGGTTAATTTCAAAGAAAATTGTTTCTTTTCTTTGTTTTTGGTTTTTCATTTAAAAAGAAACTTTTTAAATAAATATGGTATTTTCCCCAAAAATGTTTTTAATAATCCTTTAATTGTATTCACATTCATCAATATCAATAACCCTTGATCTAACTTATAATCCATTCAGGTTATTTTATATTGATTCCATCCTCATTATTTGTCGGTATTGATTATGATTTATTCAAATATATTTTCATGTAACCTGTTTCATTTCAATGGGTTAATGTAGTTATGAAATAAATAATGATTGTTTCTATGAGTTTTTTATGAAATTCAATCTCTATGTATTTTAAACTTTTTATGGTTCATGGAAATTATTTATAATTATGGGTCATTCCATTATAAAACAAATATAGGTGGGTCTATGATAGCCCTCCACTGCATTGGGTATAGAAGTCGAATACATGGTTATTCTAAATATAGGATGGAGTTATCCAATTAAGTTTCTCCTAATATATTATTAGAATTTATTGTGATGGTTATTGAAAGTGTAACCATGAGGGTTAAATCATGTTTATCTATGGGGTTTACTCCATATGTAAGAGTGATATGAAAATATTCTCAGATACCATGAATTTTTCTTTATGCTTGGTATGGGTTATAAATGTTTCTTTTGATCAAAGTTGACATCACATTTCTCTTGATTATTGATTCTTATGACTCTTTTCCCATGGTAAATATTTTTTTTCCATGTTTCATGATGGATGATCCATGTATTTATCAGTATTAATTTGCTTATGTTATGCTCATGCACTGTGATTATGTCATTATACCCTTATGGAAATCTTACTCTCACTAATGATATTTAATTATTAGTTCAAATGTTTACCTTTATTGAGTATTTGATCTCACACTTCTTATGGTTTATATTCCCCATGTTATGATTAATGATATTAAATTATGATTATATAAAGGTTTTATATGTGAATTAAATTACGGGAGTCATTGAATAATTAATATAGAATATGAAAATTTGGGTATAGAGGGAGATGATGTTGATATTTATAAACCAGTTATTTATGAATATATATTGTTAGGTGTTTTTCTGAAATCTCTAAATCTCTAAAAATAATAATTTCTTGGGTAGGTTTGTGATATAATATTTCCTTTTGATTTTTTATGTTTTGGATTGAAACATTTGGGTCACATTTATCAGTATCAAAGTCAGAAATAAATTTTTTATATCTCTAGTATGAGATTTGTGAGTATGGGTTCATGGATATTACAATTGGTATGAAATAAAGGTTTAAATAACTTTGGAAACTAGGATTCCTTCAGGTGAAGTTATTTTAAGAGTTATAGATTCCATCGTGGTTCTATAAGTCTATGGTTGAAAATAAGTTCAACGACATAGACATGCTATTTTAGGTTTTATGTGATGATGTTTTTATGTGATTAATGATATTTTGGGAGATTTTTTATAGGTTCAGGCAGATGTAATCCTTAGGCTTAAAGTGAAGGATTATTTTAGAAGGATTCAATTATATTTTGGAGATGAAAACTGAAATGTATGAGTTAAAATTTGCAGTTAAAAAATTATGTATCATTGTATTTATTGAGTTTATTTTGGTGATAAGGTTATTTATTTATGGAAAAATCTATTTTGAATCTTTGGTGATATTTTTAAAACATTAGTGATTGAATTAGAATTTATTTAGGTTTATTCATTTTTGGAATTCTCTTACCTTATTCTAAAAATCCTTATTTTTGATAATGTTTATAGATAAAAGGAATATATTGTTATCCTTTTCTGGATTATGTGATTTTTTAGATTTTTATTTTAGTGTTTTAGACATGAAAAATTCATCTTGAATACTCATTATTTGGATTAAAATTTGATATTGCAGCGGAAATCGATTACAGGAATAAATTATATTTTTAAAGTATGTATATTTCCTCAAGTTTCTTTTCTATATTGAAAAAAATTCCTTAACTATAGGAAAATGATCTTCAAAAAAAATGTTATCCATTTATTATTTTCACTATGACATCAATGACCTTTTGACTCATCATAGATTTATAGTGTTATTATGGTTAACTTTCTCAGGACCATTTTTTATATCACTTTCTATTAGTCCTTGGGATTTATGTTTTTCTCCTATATCTATGTTTTCACTTCTCGCTTATATTCTCCTACTTGGAAACCTACTATGTTTTATTCTAGATAACATTCATTTATTAATTACTCTCATTTAAAGAGGATATTTATTGACCCTTATTATGATGTGGGATTTCAAAAAATGTGTTTTGAAAAGTCAAACAAGTGGCTACCAAACTTGAGTTCAAATTGTGAGAAAATAATTTCTTAAGGGTTGGGGGAGAATATAATATCTGATTATTTAGAAAGAACTACTATGTTTGATAGAATACAAAATATGAAATGCTGAATGTAAATATAACACAAAATATTATTACATAAATATAACCTTTATAAAATAGATGACTAATTGATGGGTATGAATATTAATAACGAAATTATAAATTATTCATAAATTTTAAACTCACTATAAGTGTATTTATTAAATATATGGAAATAATCACACAATTTTGTTGGGACCACTTTGTGTACGAAGGTTGGATTTGTTGTCAATAGTTCTCAATGCTGGTCAAAATGAAGAAGAAGAGAAAGAAGGACTCCAAAGTTAATGGAGATCGTCTGAATTGAAGATGCCTGTAGAATTGTTATAAAATCCTAGCATTGAATTTCATGCTTTGGAAATTCTCCATGAAGTAAATTCAGATGATTGTTGAAATGATCCTATTTTCAAAGAACTTATGTCAAAGGTAACACATTGTTTAAAACAATGAAGAATAGCGATGTATCATCCATCTGAGGATGATTGAAGAAAAATGAGGATTTGAAGAAGACCATGAAATTATTCATGATTGTATAAAATACATGCAAGATCAACCTTGGAGAATAGAATCAAATGATTTACATGAAGTGAGGAATCATAGTTGAAGATGAAGAGAGAATGTGGAAGGTCTTGGCATTCTGAGACAACCATTCATTTCACATTGTATTAAACCATACGATGATTTACAGATATGTATTTCAGAAATATCATAAGTTATGAGAACTTGTGATGCAAGCCTTATTAAGGAAAGGGGTAGAAATGATGATGCTAGTCATATACAGTTTTGATTGGAAGGAATGATGCTACTTGAAGAGAGGGAAGTTTTAGTACTTCCCATTGTGACTCTGATGATCCTAAATCTGATCTGTCAAAAGATATATATAAAGAGAGTGGAGTTCATGATGAAAGCTGAAGAATGGTTATGGGAAGCAATAAAGAGATAAATGACAAAGGAACAGACAACCTGGAGGCATCACAAAAGAATAGTTTAAGGTGGCGTCGTTTTCCAGTGTTTGCCAAATTTTAGTGCCCGAAAATCGGGAGATGAAGATGTGTTTTTGGAAATGGATTTTTCCAGAAATATTGAAGATGATTTAGATTTTTTCATCCAAGGCATGATTCAAGGTCAGAACATCGAAAAATGAAAAAGGCATGCAGTGCGCGAAAAAATAGGCTGAGTGCATGAAAAAAAACGAAGGCTGCGTGATATAGTACCAGGATTGTAACATCCCAAGTAAGTAAAGAATTATGGATTTTTATATCTATGTCTATTTATGAATTTGATAGTGTTTTAGAGGCTTAAAATGATAATAAATCCAATCTTTAAGTATAGAATACTCTAATATTTTTTAAAAGATCGTTTACCACCTTTTGATGGTAACCCTTTTTTAAATCTATATTTTGACAATTTTATAAGCTCTATTTGTCAAAATAAACATATTCTCTAGATTTGGGACATTGAAATTTACTTTGGATAAATTTTTGGTATTTTTCTGACAATGTTCATTTTTTAATGAATAGTGAAAAATACTGCATTTTACTTCAAAACTTTTTTTTCATCTAATTTAATTATATTGTTATATTATCTTTTTAATTGTTTTTAAAGTGTAATTTGAATATATTTTTACCATTTAATCCAATGTTGGTCATTGTAATTAATTTCACTTTGGAATTGGGCATAAACAAGTGTCAAACTTTTGATAAATATTGTTTCTAAAAAACCCGCTATTTGTTTTGACAATGAGAATTATTTTTAAATTAATTACTCCTATTTATGTGTTTGTAATTTGGTAAAATGGATTCCATATTTAGAATCAGAAGTTCCAAATTTTGTAATTAAGAATCTTTTGTTTTTGGACATTATGAATAGTAACGACGATAATTATCTTTAATTATCGCGATTAATTAGTAATCGGGTAGTTAAGGGTAATAAAATAATGTCATAATAATATAAAATGACCCCAAAATGTGTCCTAATGCTAATCGTTGTGTCATTTCCGACCATGGGATGCATTGTTCCAAAATTTGGGACCCCATGGAATCACTTTTGTGTGATTGTGAAATTTTATCTTTTTATTTTTAAAGGAAAATATAACAAAAGTATGAAACACCAAAGTAAAAAAAATTTAATTTTATCAAAATTAATGATCTATTATACTATAAATAGCCATTTAAAATCTAAAAATATTTCCTACATCACGATATTTTCTTAGAAATTAAATAAATAAATTTATTTATGACACTATGATGATGCAGTGATTACCTCATTAATCAACGATTTAAATAAAATGAGAAGATAATGTAAAATGTAAGACTTACACTTGGACAAAACCTATTAGATGGGTGTATTTCGAATACTTATCACCTTATCCTAGAATTATATCATTGTGGGACCTTTAAAATCTGAAAATCATTTCATAATAAAGTAACATTTCAAGGCTTTCCAAGCCGACCCTCCTCCCTCTTATAAAAGGCCCCCACCTCTACCCCATTACCCACACCTCTCAAGCCATTGGATCGGCCGAAATATACTCATATTATCTATACACATCCCTCTATTCATCATAAAAACCTTACCTTAGGCATAAATCTCTTCAATAAACCCTTTTGGTTCAATCCAAGAGGAGTTACCCGATTTAAAGGTAATGTCTTATCTTATGTTCTTTTGTTTTATTTTGCTTCTCCAACCACCTAAACTCTTTTATTCCTATATTTTGTAACCACACCAGTATATTCAATATACTAGGATATTTTTATGATAATGATTTGGTTTACAATTACACACGCCTCCGTCTAACGGTTAAAGAACATACTGTTTCTGTGAGTGGAGAATTACTGCCTTACGAAACGATGGTTGTTCAATATTCTTTTAACACCTTTCATGGTGGCCATTAATATGTCAATCTATATATATATGATATATATATTATGTTTATTTTTCCCTTATGATTCTGTATTTTTCATTTATGTAATACCTTTATGGTTTCCATTATGGGTAAACGTGATAATTTCATTTTAGGAAGTGCGGACTACCGCCCCTCAAAGTGATTTGATTCAATAATGCCATATGTGGGATGTATTAAGGGTGGAGTTAATGGTATTACATATGATATCATACTGGAATTATAATATACCTTTATATCATTATCATTTCATTCCATTAAAAAAAAAGAAATGAAAGAAGCGTTAATGCGTACGTACGGCTTACCATCTCCATGAACGGTGCATTTGATCTCTTACCTATACATTTTATGTAATATTATAAATGCATGTATATAATAGATATATATTATATATATGATATCTACATCGCGAATATAATTCTGGATATAATGGATATTTTACCATATGAACAACTTGTAATTATAAGAAGTTTATTTTTGACTCATGGACCAATGATCGACAAAATGACCGTTATTAACTTAAATAATTACGTAATGTTCATAACTTGGTAATAATTGATATAAAAGTAATAATGAACTTGAAAAAAGTTCTTAAGAAAGTAGAAATTAAACGTAGTTTATTATTCAGGAGATTAAAGAATGATCGAGTCAAGTCGGACACGAGGTAAGGGACTTCGTCTCAATCTCCTTTCACTGAGGCATATTTTTTTTATACACAACTTTATTTTATATGATGTATAAACCCCTTTGAATTTTACTTTTATTCAAAAGGAGTATTTTTATATGAATCGTTTTACAAAACGACAAAAGGGAATGTTTTTGTCTTACGTATGCAGCGACAACGACTTCTCCGCCATCGTGAACATTATTTGAGTTCGTCTTCCTCTACAGGCCATAAATCTTATTTAAATGAAAAATAAATACCATGTTTTACATTAATTTTATTTTGGAATTGAAAATGGTTTTGATAATTTTTTGATTATATCAATGTGTTTTTGTTATCTTATGATTGAAATGTGGAAATGTTATGTTTCCTTTATGCATGTTTTATGTGACACAAAAATGTTATGGTTCTTTGGAATTGTTTATGAAGACGGGTGGTTACATGATAATCTAAGGGTGGGTGAGCTCGTGATAGCTCTTCAATGCATTGGGTAACATGAAGGAGTTAAATTCTAAGGTTTCTCCAAAGAGATTTATGGAATATACTATAATGGGTATTCCAAATGTAACCATGAGGGTTACTCCTTACGTAAGAATGTTATGAATGCCTCAAGTTACCATTATGTCTTATGATTTATATGATTTATTCGTGAGTCTTATGGTTTCATGAGGTATGTTAAATTGCTTATGTTTTATGAGTAAAGTATGATTTCATTGATTATTATGCATACATGGACTAATGTTTTCATTCTGTATTTTTATATCCCTTACTGAGCTTTTTATGCTCATCCCAAGTTTTTGAAATGTTTTTCACAGGTGAAGGGAAAATTACATTATGTGATGATAGTGTCGAGGAAGTGTCAAGAAAGAATCCATGTTTTATTTTAAATATGCTCCATTTGCTGGGAAAAAAGAATACTGTCTTTTATGTGACCACCTTGTTTAAATGTGGAATGTAATGCATGATTTATGATCTAATTATCTAAAACTCTAAACCTAAAAAGATCCTCAATGTGTATTCTTCTAATAACTCAAGATTAAGTAATGTTTAAGGCTGGGGCCTTATAGTTGGTATTAGAGAGAAGTTTAGATAACTTTAAGAGTTATAATTCTATTAAATGATTATCCAAAACTATTTTTTATGGTCAAATTGAAATTATATAGCATTTGAAGATTGCCATGTTTCTTCATCTAAGACTTGTTTGTTTAGAATGGTTTTCCGCAAAGGAAACATGGAAGCAGTGCTAGGAAGACATAAAGAAGGAAATGACCTTTCAAATCAGCATCCTGAGATTGTCAGAATTAGAGCTAAACAGTTTGTTTTAGTAATGGAACAGTTGAATCAAGAAATAAATAGTGGTGGTATCCATGCACGAGATCAGCCATATCAAATTCAGAGGAACATGTCAGTGGTGGAACATTTCATGAGGCAGCATCCCCCATCATTCAGAGGATCATCTGACCCTGTGCTAGCTGAAGGGTGGATTAATGCACTAGAGAATATTTTCGATTTCATGGGGTGTTCAGAAAATCAAAAGGTTAGTCGTGCTATTTACCGTTTGGAGGGTGAAGCAGATCAGTGGTGGTCGATGGTTAAAAATAGTAGGGACGCTGATGTTATTGACACACTTGACTAGGATGAATTCAAAGGTATGTTTCTTGAGAAATATTTTCATAAAGCTATTCGACTTAGGATGAAAAAAAAATTCAGGGAATTGAGCCAAGAGGACGACTCTGTGGCTGCTTATGAAGAAAAGTTCACTCGATTGGAAAGGTATGCTCCAAATATTATTCGAGACCTTGATAGTAAAATAAATTGTTTTTACTCAGGATTATAGCCAAAATATAGAAGGGAATTAGCTTCTCGTGAGTTCAAAAGTTATGAAAAGCTTGTTCGATGCACTGAAAAGGTGTAAATGGAGTTTGTTGATGATCAAGTTTTCTATAACAACCAATTGAATAAGAGAATGAGGTGGAAGAAGAAATTGAATAATCCTTCAAAAAGGTCTGATGGTAAGAAAACTATATTTTTAGATTGTGATAAATGTGGTAAAAAGCATGATGGGGAATGTCTTTTGAATTCCAGAAAGTGCTACCGATGTGGTAAGATGGGACATAGGGCTCTTGATTGCACTGAAAATTATGAGGGTTATGGTAAGACCAAATTTGATTTATAGTTAGTGAAATGTTTCAAGTGCAATGAGATTGGTCATTATGCAAACGAGTGTTCGGCAAAGATCTCGAATGATGGGAAGTAGTCAGAATACAAGCAAAAAGGTGTGGTGAAATCCTTTGCAACTACTTCAGAAGATATTGGGCCATCAAATGAAGTGCTATCAGGTACTTTGTTTGTTTTTTCAGATTATGACAATGTGTTGTTTGATTCGGTGTCTACACATTCTTTCATCTCTAAAAAATTTTCTAGTAAAGTGGGAATTCCATCTCAAGAAATGACTCCTGAACTTGTGGTAAAAACACCCAGGGGAAATGTTGAGGAAAAAAGAATTTATAATAATCTTCATATTCTTATCCGTGGAAAGAACCTACCTGTAAACCTTATTTTTTTACATCTAGTAGAGTTTGATGTTATCCTGGGTTTGGATTGGCTCTCTGTTTACCATGCTATGATTGATTATAGAGATACAGAAGTTTCTTTTCAGAAAGACTTTCAGTTTTTGTACCGGAATTAATCCTTACTGTTTATAACATATCAAGAGGCTGAGAAACTTGTAAAAGATGGAAATGAATTTTACCTTGAACATATTGTTGAAAATAAAAGAACCGTTCAGATTAATGATGTGGCAGTGGTAAATGAGTATCCAGATGTTTTTCCTGATGAGTTTCCAGGAATAATACCAGATCGGGAAGTCGAATTTACTATTGACCTAGTTTCTGATGCTAAGAAAATTTCAAAACCCCCTTATCGAATGGCTCAAATTGAACATTTCGAGTTGAAGGAGAAATTGAAAGATTTATTAGAGAAAGGTTTCATTCGACCGAGCACATCACCAGGGCTGCTCCTATCTTATTTTTTAAAAAGAAAGATATTACAATGATACTTTGCATTGATTATTGAGTCTTGAATAACATCACTGTAAAGAACAAATATCCTTTGCCTCATATCGATGATTTATTAGATCAGCTCCAGGGAGCTCAGTATTTTTCAAAGATTGACTTGAGATCAGGGTACCGTCATTTGAAGGTAAAGGAAGCAGATGTTTTGATGACCGCGGTTCATACAAGATATGGAAATTTTGAATTTTTAGTTATGCCTTTTGGGCTAACCAATGCACCTACTGTATTCGTGGACCTTAGGAATAAAATTTTCCATGAGTTCTTGGATAATTTTGTGGTTATTTTCATTGATGATATTTTGGTGTTTTCTAAAAGTAAATAGGAGCATGAAAGTCATTTAAGGGTTATTTTTCAAAACATAAAATAAAATAAATTGTATGTGAAATTCATCATGTGTGAGTTTTTTTTGCAACAAATTTATTTCCTTGGTCACATTGTTTCTAAAGATGGAATAACTATTGATCCTTCAAAAAATAATGTTTTGGAAAAATGGACAAGACCCACAAATGTAACCGAGATTCGTAGTTTTCTTGGTTTGGAAGGATATTACCGAAGGTTTGTTAAAAATTTTGCATGGTTGTCCAGCCCATTGACTTAGCTATCTTGGATGGGTGTTAAGATTATATGGACAAAAAAATGTGATGATTTTTTTAGGAATTGAAAAGAAGATTGGTGAACGCTCTAGTTTCGGAACTACCTTCCAGGAATGGTGAGTTTGTTATCTACAATGATGCTTCATTGAAAGGACTTGGTTGCGTCCTAATGCAGAATGATTAGGTAATTGCTTATGATTCACGTCAGTTGAAAACTCATGAGATAAATTACCCTACACATGATTTGGAATTAGCTGTTGTTGTTTTCTCTTTAAAAATTTAGAGGCATAATTTGTATGGAATAAGTGTGAAATATATACCGATAAAAAATGTTTAAAGTATATATTCACTCAGAAATAATTTATCATGATACAGAGGAGATGGCTAGAATTAATCAAATATTATTATTGTAAAATTCATTACCATCCGAGAAAATAAAATAAAGTGGCTGATGCTTTGAGTCGAAAAAGTAATGCTTCATTAACCATGTTACATTTGGAACGTGATACATTGCTTAACGATTTGATGAAATTTTTCCTAGATGTTGTTGGTGTAGGATGTTCTTCTGCTTTGTTTCAGTTATTATTGAAATCTTCTCCAACAGACAGAATTAAGCTCAGAAGCAAGACAGTGAGTTGCAAAACAAAGGTAGAGATGGTTCAGAAGGGTATGTTACCTGAATTCAACATTGTTAATGATTGTGTTTTGAGATTTGGGAAGAGATTGTGTATGCCTTGTGATTTTCAGTTGAAGAGAGAGTTGTTATGTGAAGCTCATAGTTCTCCGTTTTCAGTTCATCCTGACAGTACTAAGATGTATAGAGATCTTCGGTAGTATTGCTGGTGGGATGGAATGAATAGAGATATTGTTGATTTTACTGTGAAGTGTTTGACTTGTCAACATGTTAAAGCAGAGCGGATGTTACCAAAAGGGATGATTCAACCTTTACCAGTGTCATAGTAGAAATGGGAGAATATATCCATGGAAATTGTTGTGGGGTTACCGAAGACACCTCGAGGTAATAATGAAATCTGGGTTATTGTTGATCTCTTGACTAAATCTGCTCATTTCCTTGCTATACAATATAATTTTTCCCTAGATCAACTTTCTCGTTTTTATCATAAAGAGATAGTCTGGTTACATGGAGTTTCCTTCTCCATTGTATCTGATCATGATCCCAGATTCACTTCTAACTTTTGGAAAGGCCTTCAGAAGTCATTGGGTACTGAATTAAATTTTAGTACATCTTTTCATCCTCAATCAGATGGGTAGTCAAAATGAACAATTCAGACATTGGAGGATATGCTACATGCTTATTCGATAGATTATCAGGGATGTTGGGACCAACATCATTATTTGGTTTAGTTTTCTTATAATAACAATTTTCATTCCAGTATACAGATGGAACCATTTGAGGCATTATATGGGAAGTGGTGTCGAACTCCATATTTTTGGGATGAAGTTGGTGAAAGGATGTTGATGGGACCCAAATAGGTAGAAGAGTTGGCATAAAAAGTTTAGCTGATACAAAAACACATGAGAATAGGTCAGAGCAGGCAGAAAAGTTATGCGGACAACAGGAGGAAGGATCTCTCTTTTGAAGTAGTTGATCATGTCTTCCTCAAAGTTTCACTATGGAAAAGTGTGATGCGATTTGGTAAGAAAGGAAAGCTGAGTCCAAGGTTCATTGGACCATATGAAATCCTAGAGAGAGTTGGATCAGTTGCATACAGAGTGACTTTACCTCCGAGTTTATCTCAGGTACACAATGTTTTTCATGTTTCAATGTTAAGGAAGTACATGCCAGATCCATCTCATGTTTTGAGTCCAGAGGTAGTTCAGCTGGAAAACAATCTATCTTATGAGGAACAACCGGTCCAGATTCTTGACCGCAGTGAGCAAGTATTTCAGAATAATGTGATTCATCACTTAAAGGTTTTGTGAAAAAACCACATGATTGAAGAGGCAACATGGGAATCTGAAAATGAACTGAGGGCTAAATACCCCCACTTATTCGATAACTAAATAAATTGTGGGGATGAAATTTTCTAAAGGGGAAGGATGTAACATCCCAAGTAAGTAAAGAATTATTTATTATAATATATATGTTTATTTATGAGTTAGATAGTGTTTTAGAGGCTTAAAATGAGAATAAATCCAATCTTAAGTATATAATACTATAATATTTTTTAAAAGATCGTTTTACAGCCTTTTGATTGCAAACCTTTTCTAAATATATCTTTTGAAAATTTTATAATCTATATTTTTTAAAATAAACTTATTATTTAGAGTCGGGAAATTGAAATTTACTTTGGATAAATTTTTGGTATTTTTCTAACAATGTTCATTTTTTAATGAATAGTGAAAAATACTGCATTTTACTTCAAAACTGTTTTTTCATCTTATTTAATTATATGGATAGATTATCATTTTAATTGGTTTTCAAGTGTAATTAGAATATATTTTTACCATTTAATACAATATTGTTCATTGTAATTAATTTCACTTTGGAATAGGGCATAAACAAGTGTCAAACTTTTGATAGATATTGTTTAAAAAACCCGCTATTTGTTTTGGCAACGGGAATTATTTTGAAATTAATTACTATAATTTATGTGTTTGGAATTTGGTAAAATGGATTCCCTATTTGGAATTAGAAGATCCAAATTATTTAATTAATACTCTTTTGTATATGGACATTATGAATAGTAATGACAATAATTATCATTAATTATCGTGATTAATTAGTAATCGAGTAGTTAAGGATAATAAAATAATATCATAATAATATAAAATGATCCCAAAATGTGTCCTAATTCTACTGTTTGTGTCATGGCCAACCATGGGATTCCTTGTGCCAAACATTGGGACCCCATGAAATCACTTTTTTGTGATAGTGACATTTTATCTTTTAATTTTTAAAGAAAGGAAAATATAACAAAAGTATGTATCACCTAAGTAAAACAATTTTAATTTTGTCTAAATAAATGATCTCTTGGAATATAAATATTCATTGGAAAACTAAAACAATTCCAGACATCATGGTATTTTTTTAGACATTAAATAAATAAAATTATTTATGACACCATGATGATGTAGTGATTACCTCATTAATGAATGATTTAAATAAAATGAAAAGATAATGAAAATATAAGACTTAAACATGTCAAAAACCTAATGGATGGGTGGATTTCGAACCCTTATTACCTTATCCTAGAAATATATCGTTGTGGGACCTTTAAAATCTGAAAATCATTTTATAATAAAGTAACATTTAAAGACTTTCCAAGAGTTCCCATCCCCCCTCTTATAAAAGGCCCTCACCTCTACCCCCTTACCCACACCTCTAAAGCCATTAGCTCAGCCAAAATCTGCTCATTTTTTCTCTCCACATCCCTCTCTTCATCATAGAAGCCTTACCTTAGGCAGAAAGCTCTTCAAGAAACCCTTTTGGTTCAGACCAATGGGAGTTACCTGATTTAAAGGTAATGTATTCTCATATGTTCTTTTGGTTAATTTTTCTTCTCCAACCCCCAAAACTCTTTTATTCCTCTATTTTGTAACAACAACAGTATATTAAATATACTAGGATGCTATTATGAGAAGGATTTGGTTTATACTTACACACACCACCGTCTAATGGTTAAAGAATATACTGTTTCTGTGAGTGGCGAATTACTGCCTCACGAAACGATGATTGTTCAATATTCTTTTAACACCTTTCATAGTGGTCATTAAGATGTCACTCTATTTATATATGATATATATATTGTGTTTATTTATTCCTTATGATTATATATTTTTCTATTATGTCATACCTTTATGGTTTCCATTATGGGTAAACACGATAATTTCATTTTAGGAAGTGCGGACTACCGCCCCCTCAAAATAATTTGATTCGTTAATGAAATTTGTGGGAAGTATAAAGGATGGAGTTAATGGTATTACATATGATATAATACTATAATTATAATATAATTTTATATCTTTATGATTTCAATCAATTAAATACCAAAAAATAAATGAAAGTAGCGTTCATGCGTACGTACGGCTTACCATCTCCATGAACGGTGCATTTCATCTCTTACCTCTAAATGTTATGTAAAATTATCAATGCATGTATATACTAGATATATATGATATATATGATATCTACATAATGAAAATAATTTCGGATATAATGGATATTTTACCACATGAACAAATTGTAATTATAAGAAGTTTATTTTTGACTCAAGGACCAAAGATCGAAAAAAGACCGTTATTAACTTAAATAATTAAATAATGTTCATAACGTGGTAATAAGTGATATAAAATGAATAATGAACTTGAAAAAGGTTCTCAAGAAAGTAGAAATTCACTCTAGTTTATTATTTAGGATATTAAAGAACGATCGAGTCAAGTCGGACACGAGGTAAGGAACTTTTTCTCAATCTCCTTTCATTGAGGCATATTTTGTTTTATACACAACTCTCTTTTATACGATGTATAAACCCCTTTGACTTTTACTTTTACTCAAATGGAATATTTTTATATGAAGATTTTTACTAAACGAAAAAAAGAAATTTTTTTTTCTTACGTATGCAGCGACAATGACTTCTCTGCCACCGTGACAATTTTTTGAGTTTGGCTTCCTTTACAAGCCATAACTTTTTTATAAATGAAAAATAAATACCATGTTTTACTTTACATTTATTTTGGTATTAAAAATGGTATTGATAATGTTTTTATTATATCAATGTGTTTTTGTTATCTTGTGATTGAAATGTGAAAATGTTATGTTTCATTTTTGTATGTTTTATGTGATACAATTATGTTACGGTTCTTGGGAATTGTTTATGAAGACAGGTGGTTCTGTGATAAAATAAGGGTGGGTGAGCCCGTGATAGCTCTCCAATGCATTGGGTAACACGAAGGAGTTAAAATCTAAGGTTTCTCCAAAGATATTTAGGGAATATAATGTAATGGGTATTCCAAATATAACCTTGAGGGTTACTCTCTACGTAAGAATGTTATGAATGCCTCAAGTTACCATTATGTATTATGATTTCAATGAGTTATTCATGAGTATTTGATTTCATGAGGTATGTTAAAGTTCTTATATTTTATGAGTAAAGTATGATTTCATTGATTCTTATGTACACATGGACTAATGTTTTCATTCAGTATTTTTATATCCCTTACTAGGCTTTTTATGCTCATCCCACACTTTTGAAAAGTTTTTCACAGGTCAAGGGAAAAGTACATGATGTGATGATAGTTTTGAGTAAGTCTCAAGAAATAATCCATGTTTTATTTTAAATATGATTCCTTTGATGGGAAAAAATAATGCTATATTTTATGTGACCACCTTATTTAAATGTGGAATGTAATGCATGATTTATGATATAATTCTATAAAACTCTAAACCTGAAAAGATACTCAATGTGTATTCTTGTAATAACTCAATATTAAGTAATTTTTAAGGCTGGGGCCTTATAAGGATGTGCGAAATATCAGCGGGATGTGCAAAAAACTGAAAGGCTGTACGAAATATGTACGGGATGCATGAAATATTAGCACGACATGTGAAAAATAAGGTGGTGCGCGAAATAAGGGATTAAGTTTTTCGTGCAAGAGGTGTGTTGAGATCAGAACATAGAAATTTGGAAAAGGCATTCAGTGCATGAAAAATTGGGAAAAGTGCCCGAAAAATGAGGTTGTGCGAAAGGTTATTTTGTGCGCAATATGGAACATGGTTTAGAATTTTTTGCGCAAGTGGAGTTCCACGTCTGGCACATGAAAATATTGAAAAGCCATGGACTGCGTGATAAATTGGTTCGAGTGCATGAAAAAGAGGTTGCATGAAAGATTGGTTTTGTGAAAAATGTGGAACATGGTGTGGAATTTTTCATGTAATTGGTGCATTGTGATTAGAAAGTCAAAAAATGAAAAAGGAAAGGGGTGTGTGAAAAATCAGAGATGTTTGTGCAAGGTGCGCAGAACATTAGACTTGTGTGCGTAAAAATTGGCCGTGAGAAAAATGTGGGTTTTATGTTTTAGTTGTAAGAGTGGTTTCATGCTTATAATGATGAAAAATGGAAAAGTCATGAGGTGCATGAAAAATCCAGGAAGATAAACATAATCTAAATAAGTGATAGATAGTTTTATACACAGGAAGGGGTTTTACATGCAGGATCAAAATGCCTATAAATATGAGGTGAACCCCTCTCATTTTCAGAGAATCGACACTTAAAAAAATCCTAAGCTTCTATACGTGGAAAAATTGAAGTATAGAGTATTGCACGAAAAAAAGAAGTACAGTATGAAAAAGGAAGTGTTGCGCGAAAAATGGAATTTCTGCGTGAAAAAGAAGAGTTGCACGAAAAGGGTTTTTCGCCCAAAAAGGTGTTTTTTACACGCAAGGATTGAATTTTACATTCAATTCACCTAGAATGGTGCACAAAATATTGGAGGGTCCCGTAGGACTTCGACAGGTGCATAACACTCTCAAAGTGACTTTTCAAAGAAGGAAGTACTGTGAACCATTCAGTATCACGAAGAGAAGTAGATCCGCGCTCACACGACTGGTGTTTAACACTCTATTTGTGATTTGTGAAGTGAAGAAGAACTAGATGTGAAACTGAATTCATATATGAACAAAAGAAGAATTTAGTATACCAATACACTCCTATGTTGGTATTGAGAATTGAAGAAAGTGATTAAGACACTGCAATTATATTGCGTCAAAGAGAAAGAAAAGAAGAATAAGAAGAACAGAGTATGCCCAACTGAAGGAAGAAAATTATCCAGGGCAATTTGATTCAGATGATTCCATGTGAACCGATATTCACTGCTTGATTAATCACATTGGTGTATGTGATTCTACCCAAGGAGATAGAATATGTTTTAGTGCAGTTGGTTGTTACACTAAGAAGAAGAAATAAGAAGTCTATTGCATTGGGTGTTTCACTTGAAAAGAAGAGAAGGAAAGAAGGAATAATTGTTTTCCTACATCTTTACAAGTAATCAAGTGAAGAGCACTGAATAAAATCAAGAGCAGCACCTAACTCTTGAAGAAGGAAGAAGAATATCTCCATAGGAAGTATAAAGAACCAGCTAGAGGCTGCAAGTAGGACTAAACTATCACCAGTTCAGGGAAGAGGATTGTTTCCCACCCCCTCCAAAGTGTAGGGACTTACACAGGCTAGAGGATTGTTATCCTCACCACTCCATTGTAACAACATATTACATTATAGTGGAGAATCCATGCACTTGTCTTTCCCATGAATGTCAAGGATGTAGCTACTCTTATTGAGTGGTGAACCTTGTAAAAATATCGTGTGCATATTTTTGTTGCCTTCTATTATTGCATGCGACAGGGAAAAGAGAATAAGAGAATCAAGATCCTAATAGGTCAAGAGGTACAATGATAAAATTTGGAATTGGTTTAAAAAGTCCCCCACACTAATTCACCCCCCTCTCAGTGGTAGGTATATTCCAAACTAGTCCTATCAAATTTTAGTAAATCCAATTTTTTTTCAATTTTTTTCCTCAATTATGTTTTTTATGGATTTCTAATAGTTAATATTATAATAATTTTTTGGAATTTTTGAAAATATTATTTTTTACGAAAATATCATTTTTTTTAATTTATCATATAAATATATTCTTAAGGTAAATAGTTTTGTTTATTTTTTTTGGTGAATAGTGAAAATACACTTTTTTGTACTAATTTGTAAAACTATCATTTATTTTCAATAATAAAATCACATTTTGAAATTAATACAATCTAAAATTTATATAATAATAATTTATTTAGATAAAATATATTTAATTACATTTTAATCCTCTTTAAACCTTATTTTGTTATAAGTTTATTTTTCGGCAAAAATACATTCTGATATTTTTTTGAAGAATTTAATTTTTTTGGTGAATAGTAAAAAATAATTGTTTTTTATGAAATAATGTATCTTTTGTGATACCGTCAAGATATAATTATGATAATTTTTTTATTAAACTTATTTAAATACTAATTAATGATTATCTAATACAAATACGAAACAAAAATAATTCCTAACATGTAAATTATTATTTATTTCATTATAAATATGAAAATCATTTTCCGTGCCAATGCAATGCTTGAGAAACATTGCAAAAGTCAAATTTGATATCTTATATATAATAACTGAGTTTTAAAATGTATTTTGATGACTTTTTCATTAAATATTTTTTATTAATTTTTATTTTGACAGATATTTTTGAATTTTGTATTTATATAAGATGAATCATATTCAAGTGCTTATGCATTTCTTTTGTAAGGCTAGAAAAGTCAAACTAAAAAATTAAATAAGTTGTGTTGACATGTATATGATTAAATATACATAATTAATATATATATAAATGATTATATTGATACTAATTAATTTATTATCATGATGATAATTTTTTTAATTTTTATATATGAAATAAATACCTTAAATGCTTATGAAACACTTATAGAGTGCCTGTGCAGGCAGAAGAAAAATCAATAAAATGATTTTAAAAAACAATATAAATAATAATTTTTGGGGTTTCAAAAGTGTTCCAAAATATTTATAGGTTAAAATTAAATTTTATATAATTATTATTATTATTTTATTTTAATTTTACTCATTTTATTTATTTTATAAAAATCATTGTATTGAATTGTACTAAAAATTGACATTAATGTAGTATTATAAAAACTTATATCTTATTAAATGATATGAAATTATTAAGAACATATATGTTTAGAAATATAAATAGGAAATTTTTGATAATATCAACTATTTTCCATTTATGTTCCTTTTTCCATTTTAGTAAATATGTTGATCCTCAAAGAGTTAAAATCTTTATTGTTATGATAAGTGAGGAAGTGGTAACAAGGTGTTAAAACATAAATATAATGGTAAAAATGGAATATGTTTTATAATTCTTATATGGTGAGATTATTTAGATCCATCCTCATTATATATTTTAAATAAATTATTTTTTATCCATTTTTAATTGAAAATTAATTTATATTAATTTATATTTTTATAAATTCCAAAAGTGACCCTCCCTTCATTTATAAAATGTCACAACCTCTCCACCTCTCTACAAACTTCAAGAACCAATTTTTTAAAAAATATATAATAATAATTTACTAAATTCCCTCCACACATAAAATTGGTATAATTTATGTTATAATACCAACATTATATTGCATAAGGTGGGAAACAACCTAGGATTTTGAAATAAGAGGTATTACATTTAATCGAATGTTTTTGTTTTATTTATTCTTCAAATTCCTCAAAATATTATTCAACCATGATAAAATAGTAGCACCAATATCCTAAATATACTAATATTATATTATGTTAATATCATAAGCTACATCAATCTACACAACCATCAAATGGAAAATAAACCCTCGATTCGTGCGTATGACAAACTGTCGCCTCAGAGACCAATGTAAATTTTCTTCCATCCATACTAAAAATGAATATTTATAATGATTGAATTAATATATATATCATATTAATTAAATATTTATAATTATGAAAATATAATATATCATTTAATTTCTTATTTTTCCATTCACTTAGAAATGATAATGTTGTTCATACATACATGCAGACTACCACCTCCACGAAGCGATGCGATTTGTTTTTCATCACCAAATCACATAGATGATATAAATTTGCATATTAAGAAAAATAATATTTTAATTATGATATTATTATCAATCTATAATTATAAAATAATACTAACATTCTTTCCATAATGATAATTCACAAATAGAAACGTTACTCATGCATACGTTCGACCTACAATCTCCATGATTTCAACATTTTTAATTTTTGTTAACTATGTTTAATGGTTGGGTATAAAATTATAATTAATGTTAAAAATTATAATTAGTTAAATATTATAATTTTTGTGATTATTTAATAATTACCTCTTTATCCTTAGTCAACCTACATAATTCATTTTGAACTTCTGAACCGAATGTCCTCAATACACCAATTGTGGACTTAACTGATTAAGTAATTAAGAATGTCATTAATAAAATGAAATATATTTTTCAATTATAAGGTATCTAATGTTGAAAATTTTCATAAAAAATCAAATAATTTAAATTATTTTATTATACATGAGTTAAATAATGTACATGGAAAGGATGAACTCATGGTAAGGGAATTCTTCTCAATTTCCTTTAATTGAGGAATAGTTTAATGTTTTGTGCCTAATTTCATTTATATGGTTTATTGACATACCTTTTAAATATTATTTCATGGTTAATTCCTAAATCATTGTATTTTATATTGAAACATAAATTATTTCATCCATGGGTATTTTACATGAAGGATTACGAAGTGGTAAAATATTTTTTTAACTCAATTTGATTTCATTGTGTTATAAATATTCTTCATTAACTAAGTTGTGATAAGATTATGTGTTAAATGATTTTTTTTTATTTATATTATATCTACACTTTTTTATGTGGATTTAAACTTTTTACAAATTTTCAATACATATATTTGATATTTGTATATGTTATTCATCTCAAAATCTATTTCATTGGGATATATGTTTTGAACCTATATTATTTCATGTGTATACACTTCCAATTTACAAGTTATATGATGTATTTAAATATTATCATTGTATTTTAAGTTTATATATATATAAATTCTCTTCTGAAAATAATATTCCAAATTTACCAAAATGGTATGGATTTTTATGATACATTCTCATCATATTTTAGGATTGTCAATGTTCAAAGTTACATTAGAGAAATAATATGATCTTATTTTAATGAACCACAAAACTTCTATTAAATTATTTTTATGATTTTAATTTACATTTTGGATTTCTATTTTGTCCATTATTAATAAAGAAATATAAAGATAGTTTTTTGTAAGTGATACAAATATTAGATCATCTTTTAAATTGGGAATATTTATATTCCATATTTCTGTTTTTTAAAATGTTTAAAAAGTGTTCATTTATAAACATTAATGATTTCATAAATATATTTTCCATGATATTTTATCTTATTTTAAATGGTTTTATAAAGGATGTTTATCAATGTTTTCTACATGGGTCTCTTTTGAATTTCATTTAAATATTGTTGAAAATAATGTTTATTTTTATCATTTATGAAAAAACAAAACTTTCCTCTATAATGAATCATTAATTATTTGATGATTACTTTACTTGTTTATAGTTAATTTAAAATTAATTTGTTTTTATAATATGTGTTAGTTTTTGAGATTTTAAAAGTGACTTAAAAATGAAAATTTTATTTTCCACAAAAATGTTTTTAATAATCATTGAATTTTATCTCCATTTATCAATGTCAATAACCCTTTATGTTAATTATACTCCATCAGTGTTATTTTGTATTGATACCTTCCTCATTCATTCACTATATTGATTATTATTGATTCATATAGATTTTCATGTAACCCATATCTTTTCCATGGGTTAATAAATTAATGAAAGGAATATTGATCGTTTCATTGAGTTTTATTATGAAACACAAACTATATCTACTTTATTCATTTTAGTTATTGGGAATTGTTTAGGATGATAGGTGATTCCATTATGGAACAAAGAAGGATGAGTATATTTTAATCCACCAATGCATAGGGTATGAATTTCAACCATATGGTTATTCCAAATATCAGATGGAGTTAACCAATTAGGTTTCTCCTAAGATATTATTTGAATATACTGTGATGGTTATTCTATGTGTAACTAAGAGAGTTACTTCATGCATATCCATGAAGTTCACTCCATATATAAGAGTTATATAAATGTGTTCCAATAAACTAAGACATTTTCTTTATTCTTTGAATGGGTTATAAATGTTTCATTTGATCATGGTTAACATCACAATACTCTTGATTATTGATTCTTATGAATCTTTTCCTATGTTAAAGCTTTATTCCATTTTTCATGATTGATGATCAATGTATTAATTCTAGACCGAATGGCCCAAAGGCCTTATTTTTTATTTTATTATGGATAATCCCCCTTTTAAGGGTTGAAGGGGAACCCGTACATGACCCATAGTCCCAAGGCACAAGGCCCGACAAATCTGCAATACATGACCTGAAGGCCCAGAGGCATACCATGCCCAATACATGACTCGTAGGCCCAGTCCACTTGAATTGCCCCTCCCCAGCGTTCTGCATCATTAATCTCCTAGCTCCAACCTTGCATTGCTGAATGGATAGTATTGACCTGTACAAAGCTGCACGGTGCCTGGTCCCGATGGCGGCTGCCATACCCTCTCATTCTTCCAATCTGGTTAGCTCTGCATCTGGTGGATGATACTCCTATTGCTCTGATCGTCTTCTGGGGCCCGTTCTATGTGAACTGGTCTACTCCATGGTCTTCATTACCTGAAGGCTCTGTGGCCCGAAGGCCTTTGATGACCCGAAGGCCCTGGAGACCCGTAGGCCCAAACTGGTGGCCTGAAGGCCCAAATCGGGTGAATAGTTCCGGCTGCTACAGTACTGAACATTAACTTCGATAGTAACTGCCACAGTACTGCAATAGTGACTGCTACAGTACTGCTACAGTACTGCTATAGTAACCCGGAAATTCACCTCCACCCGGTTTTGAACCCAGGTTTCTTGAATTCCAAGTAGGAGCCCTTACCAGTTGGGTATGGGCTCATTGGCATGAATGTATTAATCAATATGAATTAACATGTGGTATGATCATTCACATTGATTATTTCATCATTCACTTTTTCAAATATTACTCCCACTACTGACATTAAATTTTTAATGATTGTGTTTACCCATACTAAGAATTTGATCTCACCCTTATTATGTTTCATATTAACCTGGTTCTAATGAATGATGTTAAATGATCTGAGTCTAGAAATTTTTTATATGTGAAGAAAATTTTGGGAGATTTTGAATACATAATTTGTAATATCAAAATATGGGTATATAGGGAGATGATGTTGATATTTGTAAACCATTTTTTAAGAATCCATGTTGTTAAGAGTTTTTCATAATTTTCTAAAAATATAAACATAAAAGTTCATTGGGAATAAATATGATCCAATATTTCCTTTTTATTTTGAATTTTTGAGGTGAAAAAATTGGGTAACATTTATTGGTATCTAATCCATAAATTTAATTTTTATGTTTTTAATATTGGGTTCATGAGTATGGGTTTATGGTTGTTCCACTTAAAACATTTAAAACCCTATTCCTTCATTCGTTTAGATGGAGTGGAAAGATATATCATAAATTTCATAATCTCCATGTGTAAAACAAACACACTAATCAGATTAGTTAATATAAAATAATGAGATGCACCTACATCAAAAAAATCTATAACTATAGGGAATGAAATAAGCATTGTAACTCTCATATTAGCTGGCACCACCATAGATTCCGCTGGTTCATAATCTACACCATAAATATGCCTCATATCACCCACTCCAGGAGCTTTCTTGACTACCTATGTATATTCATTTTCAAGAGAATGAGTTCCCTCGCCTTTCATTGCATCAGTACGAACAAAATAAACTTTTGTAACGATGGATTAAACTTTACATCACCCGGACCACTTTTTGTAATAATTCTTAAGATGAAAAAATTGTCATCAAAAAGGTAAAATATTGGGTACAACCATATAATCAATTACAGTATAGCCAAGTCTTCCAAAATTTTAACAAACAACCTATTTATGGCCCAAATAACCCCCTAAATCTACTCCTCACATAAAATTTTTACCCTTATAATGCTTTATTTTTTTACTAGAAGACCTAACCTGGAAACCACATGCTTTAACCAAAGATCTACTAAGACCTATCTTTTTGGATAATTCTACCTCAACCATATACATTTTATCAACTACCGTAACAATGGTTAGTAATAACATGAGAATAATCATCGATCGAAACATAGTCTTAATACCCATCTTAATCGACATATCCTTGAGTTATTCATTAAAGACAAGTTCCAGATATAGATGAACCGACAAAGATAAATGAGTAAAAAACCACAACACATAATTATATCCTTAATACAATATCACAAACCCCTAATCCTTCACCATACCAAACATTTCTAGATATAACTTATGATTGAATGAATTATTGAAATTAGTATATGTGAGTTCCTCATATAATGTATTTTGAATTAAGTAATGGTAAAATTTCATTCTAGGTTCTTTAAACATATAACTATAAAATCAAACCTTAGAGTATTCTTGAGTCTTCAAAAAGTATAAAATATTTTATATTCAATCAATCCATTTCATAGGTTCTTAGGTCCCTTTATCACTATATAATATCACTAGATTTTTTTGGTAAACACCAAAAAATGTTCCACAATCTACTGTAGGTTTCCATCACCTGCTTGACCCAAGGATTAAATAGTCTCGATTTCTATATCCACAAAATCTACAATGACTCAAACTTTTCCAGGTATTAATTTAGAATATTATATAGATTATTTTCAAATATAGGTGATGAGATGAAAAAATATTCTAAGCCCCAGTGTGTCCAGAATTAATTTTTGAAAAAGATTAAAGATATTAAAATCACAAGTGTGTATTTTTCTTGAAAAAGAGTAATAAATCTAGAATGTGGGACCAGATCAGAAATATTAGGGCACCGTTTATTTCATAATGTGGGTTTCCCATATGCATAACCTATCCTTTTTCAGTGTTGGGTGTTTGTGAAAAATAGTCCTGAAACAAAAATTAATAAAATTAATATATTTATATTATTTTTCATTGAAAAGAACCTATTTATACTATTTAAATATAGTTATAACTCAACCATAGGGTTAGATGCATATCCTAGGGACTAATATAATATGTTGGAGAGGATCCATTGGAGGATCTTCTGTAGACGACATTAGATTGGATCAGATTGAATATCGTGCACCAAGGATTTTTGTGAATCTCACCAATGAATGAAATGTTGATCTTGACTTCATTAGTTATCTATCCAAACATTATGGAGTACATTTTATTTGTTATTTCCATACTTATATTTATACCACATCAAACTTGGATCAATTTCATGAATAAGAATCGATTCTTACATCGAAGGATTATTTGTTTACGATGGATATTTTTTCTTGTTATTTAAAACACTCTTATTTCATAAAAATATATGAAAATGGATTGAGGCTAAAAAAATTACAAAGATTCATTCCTCAACATTTTTTTGTTCATTTATTTCTACCCCATTTCTTTACACATTTTTCACATGCATTTTCTTTGGCCCATGTTTCAATGATTACCCGGTATTCGATCATTGCATGGCCTTTATTCGATAGAAAATATCATTACCGCAGGAATGAAATAATATTGAGGTTGTAATTTGAGAATTTATTATGATAGTGTATGATTATATGAGGAACATGACCATATATGACTAATGGTTTTATTCATTTTATGGATCCGTGACAAAATCTCAATGTGGTAATGGATTCAGCTCAACAGATTGACTTCCAACTAGATCGAAGGATGGAATTTAGTTAGAGGGCAGCAATGATTCCAAGTGACCTCAGATCCATGATTCCTTGATGGAATCATGGATGTGGAGGTATACATAGATGAATGGGAAAAAAAGGGGTTTACAAATTTTCATTTTATAATGCGTGTCATCTGAGATCACACGTCGTGGGGGACCCACTGGATGTGGTTCTAGGGTTTTTTCTATAGTTAAATGTCACATGTTGGGTGAACCTATCACACATCATGTGACTTTTTCTAGGTGGCTCAAAGTTTAACGAATAGTTAAATGGGCATGGGAATTCCAAAGTACATGAACACAGCTAGACTAAATGGCCGGGTGTACATGAGAATGCCCATGTGTACATGGGTTAGTGCACAAGCATGGACAGAAGGCACGGTCAGTGTGCCATGAAATCTCTACACACAATTTTTTACAACAAACACACCATTTATTTTTATATTAACATGTCGTGGGATGCATTATCTCACGGGAGACTTGGGGTTTGTTGGACATTCAGTGTACCCCCTTTTAGTGTGTTTGAAGCCCTTATTTTATTTAATTTGGACCAATATTGGTAGATCATGTTCCCTTGGTACATACCCTCTAGGGAATAGTGTGGTATTATGTCCACTTATTGGGATTTTTATCCCCTATAGATAAAGAGTCTCATATAGAGGTTTCGATGTCCCTCCATGAGATTGGAGTGTGATCCTCTATCATTTTATACCCTAGGTTAGGTTTGTTGAATTGATGCGGCCTCTTTAAGAAGGTAGTTGTTACTCTATTAAAAATATTGTATATGTAGAGTCCTGATATCTTAGTCATAAAATCCCCAATGTAGTGGGTTGATCCATATTGGGTTTGTGGTGTGCCCTAGTGGTCCTCGGGGTGATCCCATGTCTACATATTGGGGTCTTCCGAGACTCAAGAGCCTTCATGGGTAGGAAAAAATGATCATGAACTATTGGATGGGTGTATTTGATGATATAATGTATTTTTTTGTGGATTATCCTGGAATGATTATTGATTCTAAAAGAATCTTGTGGTTGGATGTTTGGTTGTGACCGCCTAGAGGTGTGGAATAATTCATGAGTATATCTTGGTTTTCTTTTTAATTTATTTCTATATAATTATTATGTGATAAATATTCATTATGCATCGTGTTTATAGTTTTTGGGTGTTTTATGGGTATTATTATACTCAACATTGCAAAGGATTTTCTTACATGTTTTGTGTCTTTTGCAGACAACATCCCTTTTAACATTATCTTAGGGGGACATGGAACTTATGGAGCATAGATTGAGAGAGATAGACTGAGGTGTTTTCTAGGTGATTTAATTGGATAGTATTCCTTGACATACGAGCATGTTGGACTCTCTATAGTTTTTGGTTGAGATTTTTTTGTCCCCTTTAACACTTTCAGCGTTTTACTGTCATACTCTAATTGTGGGATCCTAGACGTATTCATGCATTGGTTTTAGTTATTTTACCATATAGTATTGAATGGGATTGGATATGTGTGTTTTTTATAGTTACATTAGGATAATCTCTCCAATGTCTATGATATGGTTACATGGCAGAATTCATCTACCTCTGGCCTATTGGAGGTGGGCATCGGGTAGCCATGGTTTGTGACTCTTAAAGACGGGTCATGATAGAGTGGTATTGGGAATGTTTGTTCTACACTAGAAATGAGGTCGATGAGATTATTTTGGGTCTTATGAATACAATTTTAAGATTTTTTCAATTCATATTTTAGGCCAGGGGCTCCAGTGTTGGTGCAACAGCCAACATATCCATACACCAGGACTCTGATCACCTACCTTTCTTCATAGTACATGTAGACACCGATTGAAGGAAAAAAATTGATACATATATCATAAATGAATGGGGTTATGATTCCATGTACTTCTTGAGTCAGCTCCCCAGGTGTATTTTTTTAACTGTGATACATCTTTTTAATTTCAGGATGTCTCCACAAAGACAGCTAGCCAATATTCCACTCCATGATCATGAGGATGATTCGTCGTGTGAGGAGCCTTTAGTGCAAGTTATTATACCAAATATAGTAAATCAAGGTGGTTTACAAGCTATACAACCACCTGTTGAGTAACATCAAGATCTAGAACTTAAAAATAATTATATACATAGGTTGAGTGTTTTGTATTAGTTATAGATGTAGTTAAATATAATTTTTTAGGGAAAGCTAGACCCCCCAAGTGGATGAGGACTGGATAGAGGTAGTGACTTGAGTTTTCCTCCTCGTGAGGACACCTGAAGATCCAATGGAAGTCCTCACAATGAGTCTTATTGTGGGATCCATTGGGCGAAGGTGGAGTTTAGTTACCCAGTCACACAACAAAATAGTTCTCTACTGGTTTGACTTTATGTGTCTCTTCCTGGAAGAGTTTTATCTAGCTACCTTGCAATCAGTGCACATCCATGAGATTTTTCATCTATAGAAGGGAAGTATGACAATGGTGGAGAACTCAGTGAGGTTTACTAATCTCTCTCAATACCTTAAGGATATGGTTTGAGACGACCCGTTCTATAGAGATCAAACCTTTTAGTAGGGCTTAAATTAGTACATAAGGGATTCAGTGATATCTATATGAATTCCCACCTACACTGGGGTGATTGAGCTGGCCTTAATATTGAAATGATTTATGGTAGGGTAGGAACTGATAGCAGGTTCTGGTAGTGGGAACCCAGTAGATGAGACCTCGATAGCATGTATTTGATGGTAGTCACATGGTTTTGGGAATGATAAATGCTTAAAAAAACAATCCTAGGATAGAGGATCCGTTTTCAATGCTTTTAGGATGGATTGAATCCATTGAGGAAGTCGTGATGTTTCTCCATCAGTGGTCAGGTAATCATGGCATGAGATTGTCTAACCTGTTGTATAGTTGATTGAGAGATGGATGAGGGACCACTGAGTTAGGGAAAAAGGAAGCGATATGGTGGTTCGTTGGGTAGAAGATGTGGAAGAGGGTCTGGTAGAGAGAAGTAAGAGGTAGTCAGAGGTTTGAACTATTACCACTACCACCCCTAGGTGGTCCACACAAAGAATAGGGAACTAGTGGTCATGGATAAGAATAACTGTAGGATATAGAGACCTATGACCCCAAGACTCTAGGGATTATAAGTGGTTAAATTTTTTTCTATTCAATATTATCTATAGTGTTGATAAATACAAGTGTGATTCATTAATTTATTGCCACTTCTATTGTTCGATACATAGGGATTCCAGTTGAGACATGGATCAACCCTTTCTCTTGGATTATCTAACATGAGGTGAATCAGTGATTTCACACTTCTTCTTATTGTGTGATTTGATGCTTGGAGGTGATAGATTTGTATGGGATCTATTTTTAGTAGTGATGAGGCCTTATGAGTTTATCTCAAGTATGGAATGACTACCCATAGTCTATGCCTAGATTCTTTGTTTTTTGGGAGGATGTGATGTGTACATAGTGATGGGATGAGGTTTCCTTTTGTGGGTGAAATGGAAATCTTTTCGGATAGAAAGATCTCAAAAATAGGTTATTGGAGCTGATTACTCACCAGTTGGCTAGCATGACTCTTTGAACAGTGGAAGATTGGCCAATCAGTTCCATACGATGTTGGCAGAGTATGATAACGTTTTTCTTAAATAACTTCTGGGATTAATTACCCACTAAGATCTAGATTTATGCATTAACTTAAACCTCATGATAGCCCTAATATCTACACCATCATATCATATAGTTCTCACAAAGCTTCATGAGCTAAGGGTATATTTAAAAGAATTGTTGGATAAGGGATTTGTGAGACCTGGTGTTTCCCCTTACGAAGTTCCATTGTTGTTCTCCAAAAATAAGGACATGATCTTGATGTTATATGTGGATTAGTAGAGCATGGACCTAGTGCCTATGAAGAATAAGTTTCAACTACCATGGATCGATGATCTCTTTGATCAATTGACTAGGATATGATTTTTCTCAACGATTGACCTCATATCAAGATATTGCCAGCTATGTGTATGAGATGGTGATATACCAAATAAGTCATTAAGATATATCTATGGTCACTATGAGTACTAGGTTATTCCCTTTCTCATTAAAAATTCCTTATCAGTGTTCATGGGACTCATGAACCAAATATTTCGTTCTTTCATATAATTTTTTTAGTATTCATTGACGATATCCTAGTATATTTGGTGTATAAAGAGGATCATGAGATACACTTGGGGATAGTCTTGGATACACTCTGAGAGCACCAGCTTTATAGAATGATATCAAAGTGAAATATTGGATTTGAGAGGCCCACTTCCTAAGACACATCATCTCATAGGTAAGAGTGGTAGTGGATCCAATAAAGGATGAATCAATTCTATATTGGGATCTAACCAATAATGTTATCGAGGTACATAGTTTCCAAGGGCTGGTAGGTTACTATCCAAGGTTTGTACCCAATTTCTCTAGAGTTGAATCACCATTGACAACTTTGATCCAGAAGGGGAAGCCTATCATGTGGAGGGAAACATGCCAAAAATGTATTTACGTGTTGAGGTAGAGGTTGATAAGCACTCCCATATTGAGATTGGTAGAGGATCTTGTTGAGGATATAGTGTTCTGTAATTACTTAGGGACAATATTTGGTTGTGTCCAGATGTAGAGGTTGGTAGTGATTTCCTATGGGTCCATGAAACTACAACCACATGATCAGAACTATGTGACCCACAATCTTGATTTAGTAGTGGTATTTTTCACCCAAATGACGTGGTGAAACAACCTTACAAGAGAGGGATTTATTATCTAATCATACCATAAGAGTCTCACACATATATTTTCTCATAAAGTTATTAACATGAGATAAAGGCTATAAGGCCCTGACTATAAACATTAAATAATATAGAGTTAATTAAAGAATTCATGTTGAATAACTTTTGAGGTTTATCTTTTTAGAGAATTTGGTTATAAATATTACATTACAACTCTAATATTACAGAGTAGACACATGTAATCACTATCAATTTTTTTAAAAAATAAACCTCTTTAAAATAAAATATGATTTATTTTTCTTGATAAAAATATTTCCGACTTCTTACTTTCTCTTACCAATCCTTATACCCTGTGGAAAACATTTCAAAATATAGGGATGAGAATAAAATCTCAATAAGGGATATAAAATAAAGAATGAAACCATTGGTCCTTGAATATTTTAATCTAATGAAAACATTTTCACAAAATCAAACTTTTCACCAATAAAACATATGATCCTAAAATACCTCATGAAATCATAAGATTCCTAAAAATTTTATTCGAAGTCATAAATCATAAAAGTATCTTATAGCATCCATATCATACTTATTTTTTAGCTTTCACAACTACATAGGGAGTAACCATCATGGTTACATTTGGAATACCCGTCAAAGTATATTACCTAGATATCTTAGTATAATCCTTATTTTTTAACTCCATCTCATTAAATAATGAATTAGAGAGCTATAAAAATCTCACCCACCCCCAGTTTATCATAGAACCACCCATATACATAACCAATTCCCAATATCCATAATTGAATCATAACACAAAAAACAAGCATAAAGGAAGAAAAATTCCAATTTGAAATCATCAGATATCATTTCGAGATATTGGTATAGTAAATCCATTATCGAAACCATTTTTAATTAAAAAATACCTAAAATGGGAAAATTTTATTCATTTTTATTTTAAAAACATTATTTCTTGTATAGGAATCCAAATAAAAAATAATGGTCAGGGCAGTTGAAAAGGAATTGTCGCCGTATATTTAAAAAACAACCTTTTATAATTTAGTAAATTGATTCATAAAAAAAGTTTCATTTTGAAAAAAATTTAATGATATTAAAATTAAAAGATATTTATTATACACCATATAAAATAAGGTGGTGTATAATATCAAAATATGACTCAATAAAAGGAGATTGAGACGAAGTCCCTTACATTGAGTCTAACTTGTCTCATACATTATTTATCTTCCTAAATAATATAAATAGTTTAATTTATAGTTTCTTCAAAAAAAAATTCATGTTTATTATTCATTTTATATCAATTATTAGCATGATATAAAAATTATATAATTATTTACGTTCACATCAGACGTTTTGTCAATATTCAGTACTTGAGTTGAAAATGAACTTGGTATAATGACAGTAGTTCATGTGGTCATAAGAATATAGTCCTCTATATAATATTCAGGAAATTATTAACATTTTAATACATAAATTATTCTTTTGAATCCAAATATTATGTATTTTTATGAAAAATGAACACCTTTACAATCATGTAGACGGTAGGCCGTACGTACGCATGTGTAATGTTTCCATTTTTCATTGATCATTATAAAAATAAGGTAATTATTATTTTAACTTTCAAGAATGATCATAATATCATTAAAATAATTAAAAAATTTAAATATACTTATATATATCATACAAGTGAGGTGTTGAAGAAAAACAATTCACATCACTTGGTGGAGGTGATAGTTCACATGTATGCATGAACGGCGCTAAAATTTTTATGTGCATGGAAAGTAAGAAAATAATTGATATATTATTATATTATAATGATAAATATTTGATGAAAATAATATTAAAATATTAAGTCCATCATTATGACCTTTCGTTATAGGTTGTAATGAAAAACAAACTATATCAGTTCGTGAGGCGGTAGTCCGCCATACACACGAATGAAATGTTCATTTCCCATTTTATGAAATTGGAGATGGATTTGGGGGATGATATTAACAAAATAACATATCATTATATTAATTATAACAGATTTATTAGTTCCTTACAAGTGAAGGAGATTTAAAGGAAGTGGAAGAAGAAATAATATAGAAATACTTAAAGAAAATGATACCTCTTATTCAGTTGAACACCTTTGAAGAACACCATAACACTTCTAAGGAGGGTGTTATGCCAAAAATAAGGACTCAAGAATGTGGGGACAATTTTTTGGAAGGGTTTTGGGAAGATATTGGAGGAAAAAAATGGTTCTTGAAGTGTGATTAATAGAGAATATTGTGTACCTTTTTATAAGAGAGGTAAGGGGAACCCTTGAAAACATTTAAAATATTTAATTAATATAAGTTAATTTTTAAATAAAAATGACTCCAACTAGAGTTATGGATAATATAAGATGATGATGTTTTTAAATAATCACATCCAAAAAGAAATTATACACCTATTGAATTGAATTTAAACCTTATCATTTCAGTTTACCCTTAATTAATCTATTTTAATTTTAATTTTGGTAACAATGGTTTCAATATTAATAAGTGATGAATTTTACTTATATGCGGTAAATTTCCCATAAATGGATAGTTCATGAACTTTTAGAGATTATAATAGTAACTTTGTAATTTTAAAATATTCTTATGATTTTCTAATAATTTAATAAAATATTATTTTTATAAAAAATCAATATTGTCAATTTTTATAATATTCATTTCATTGAATTTAAATATATTCCAAAAAAAGAGATGAATTTAATAAAAATAATTTAATAAAATTATAATTTTCCATAGACATTTAGAAAATTAATGGTGTACCCAAATTAATTTTAATTGTATTTATTTAAATAATTTACATATCATTTTTTTGAAATGTTTATTAATAAAATAATTAACATATCATCATTGTGTCAGTATTTCGGGAAATTATTTGATATCTAAAAATTATAAATAAATTTCCATGATATATATAACTTCATTATATTTATGGTGACTATTTATTATCGAAGTTATATCATATCTATCACAATACTAAAATTTTTATACTTTTAAGAAATAAGAGGGTGACATGTTATCACTTTCTTTGGTTTTAATAATATATATATCACATTCCAAGAAAAAAGTCCATTAAATGACTAAATTAAGATCCTTAGGTGTTAAGATTATATTTTATTCATTTAATAGGATTTTTGAAGCTTTTATGGTAATTATATTATCCTTATCATATTATTTATTACCCTAATTTACCTAATTTACCTTTAACTGTGGTAAATAAAAAATACCAATATTTTTGTTCATATAATATAAAAAATAAAAGGAACCAATTTACAAAATTTGAACCTAATTATTCCAAATATTGAATCCATTTTTTAAAATTTAAAACATAGATGTTGAATTAATTAATTTAAAATTTTCCCTAGTTGTCGAAATGACAAAATGGGTTTTCTAAATGTAAAAATCATCATGAGATTGACATGGGTTTATATTTAATATAAATGTGAAATTACATCCAATGAGAAAAATTGGATTAAAGGATGAAAACATAATCTAATTATTCTTCAAAACCAATTAAAAATATAATCTTACAGTATAAATATATTAGATGAAAAAGTAGTTTTGAATTAAATTACAATATTTTCCACTAATCATTAAAATATGATTTTTATCAGAAAAATACCAAAACATTATTGAAAATTAATTATTATGTCCCAATTACAAATAAGAAGTTTATTTTGTAAAATATATCTTATTAATGTGTGAAAAAATAGATTCAAAATGGGTTCTCCATCGAAAAGCAGTATAACTACCTTTTGAAAAATATTATAGATTTTATGCTTAAAAATGGATTTATTCTTATTTAAGCCCATAAAATTTATTTGAAGAAAGTAGCATAATTTAATAAACATGTTTAAATATGAAATATTTAGTTATATTCATTCCCACCAATACAATAGCTTGGTGATAACAACCATTAAAATATTAATATTAATAAAGTATTAATTTTTTTGGTATAACATAGTATTGTGTGCATCATAAGATTTTGAAGAAACCCATTGTTTCATGTCAGATACGCTTTTGGACATAGAATCCACTTTAATGTAAAAATAATATCTAATTAATAAATATTCATAGATATGAAAAGTTTTTATTCCATATTTACCTGGGATGTTACATCCTTCCCCATTTTTGGATATTGCATCCTCACAATTTTATTCACTTATTAAATAAGTGTGGGTATTTATCCCTCATAGAATCTTCAGATTACAATGTTTTCTCTTCAACCATATAGTTTTCCCACAAAACATTAACAAGATGAATCACCTTATTCTGCAACACTTGATCACTATGATAAAAAATCTCGACTAGTTATACCTCATAAGAAATATTCTTTTTTAATTGAACCAGTTATGGACTCAAAATATGAGATGGATCCAACATATAATTTATTAAAATTGAAAAGAAAAAAATTGTTAACCGAGGTTAAACATAGAAATAAATACACTATGTAAGAAAATGTTCCAACTTTCCCATGGATTTAATGGGTCTAATGAACTGTGGATTTAGCTTCCCTTTCTTACCAAAATGCATCACAATTTTACATAGAGAAACATTGTGAAAGACATGATCACCTACCTCAAAATGAAGATCCTTCCTCTAGTTATCCACATTACATTTTTTTCCTACTCTGAGCTGTCCTCATGTGTTATTAAATCAATTGAAATTTTCAACCATCTCTTCTACTATTTTTCTTCCCATAAACTTCCATTCACCTACTTCATCCCAAAAGGCTAGAGTTCGACACCACTTTCTATATAATTCCTCGAATGGTTCCATCTGTATACTAGAATGAAAACTATTATTATAAGAAATCTCAACCAAATAAATATGTTTATCCCAACATCCCTGGAAATCCATTAAACAAGTACGTACAATATCCTCCATGGACTTAATTATTCATTCTGACTTCCTATATGATTGTTGATGAAATGATTTAATGAAATTTAATTTAGTACCCAATGACTTCTGTAGACCATTAAAAAAGTTATAAGTGAACATGAGATCACAATCAGAAACATTGGAGAGAGGAACTCCATGTTACCTGATAATCTCTTTAAGATACAACAGAGAAACTGGATCTAGATACAACGTATCTTGAATTGGAAGAAAATGATCATATTTAGTAATTCTATAAATAATAACCCAAATCACATTATTACCTCAAAAATTCTTTGGTAATCCCACTACAAAATCTAGGGATATATTTTCCCATTTCCACACTAGTACTAGTAAAGGATGAAGCATCCCCTTTGGAAACATCCACTCTACTTTAACCTATTAACAAGTCAAACACTTCACAGTAGACTTAGTAATACCTATTTTCATTCAGTCCCACCACTAATAATTCTTAAGGTCTCTATACATCTTAGTACTTATAGCATGAACTGAAAATGGAGAACAATGAGCTTTAGATAACAACTCTTTCTTCAACTATAAATCACAAGGCACACATAACATCATTAAAAATTTCAAAACATAATCTCCATCAATGATAAATTTTTGTAACTTACCATTTTGGACCAATTATACCATTTTTATGCAAGTCACATTCTTCCTTATGAGTATTCTTAATTCTGTCTAATATAAATGATTTCACAGACACATGAAACATAATAGATAAATTTATTTCAGAAACAACTTCTAATACAAATTTAATCCAATCATTAACCAAAGGATCATGTTATAAACATAACATGATTAATGGAACATTAATTTTCTAACTCAATGAATCATCCACTTTATTTTCTTTTCCCAGATGGTAATGAATCGTGCAGTCATAATCCCTGATTAATTCCAACCAGTTTTTCTATCTCATGTTCAATATATTCTGAGTGAATATCTACTTCAATATTTTATGGTTAGTATATATTACACCTTTTACTTCATATAAATGAGGCCTACAATATCTTAAAAACAAAAACAACAACAGATAATTCTAAATCTTGTGTAGGGTAATTATCTCATGATTATTCAACTGATGAAAAGAATAAGAAATTACATGATCATTCTGCATTATGACACAACCAAGTCCTTTCAACGAAGCATCAGTATAGATAAAAAATTCACCATTTTTGAAAGGTAATTCCAAAACTAGATCATTCACCACTTTTTTTTCAATTCTTGAAAACAATCATCATATTCTTTTGGCCAGATTAACTTAAATCCTTTTTGAGTTAACATATTCAATGGGATATATAATCGTGAAAATTTTTAAACAAACCTTCAGTAATAGCCCGAGAAACCAAGAAAACTATGAATCTCAGTTATATTTGTGGTTATTGGCCATTCATAAACACATTTTGTTCTAGAATGATCAATAGTTATGCCATATTTAGAAACAATGTGACCAATGAATGAAATTTGTTGTAAAAAAATTCACACTTGTTAAATTTCCCATATATTATATTTTACTTTAATGTTTGTGAGACAACCCTTAAATGGATTTTATTCTCCTATTACCTTTTATAATATAAAAAAATTTCATTAATAAACAAAAACAAAAACTTATCTAAGAACTCAAGAAAATTTTTATTTATAAGATCAATGAATACAGAAGGGTCATTTTCATCCCAAACAACAAAACTACAAATTCACAATGGCCATATCTAGAAAGAAACAAAGTCTTCAAAATGTATTCCTCTTTTAATTTCAATTTATGGAACCCTAAACTCATGTCAACCATTGAAAAATATTGTTCTCCCATTTATAATAAAAAACACATCAATATAATGAAAATGATACTTGTTCTTAATAGTGATGTTATTCAAGGCTCTATAATCAATTCAATGTTTCACTGAACCATCTTTATTTTTAATAAATAAGATAGGATCTCTCCATGGTGATGTGCTAGTTTGAATAAATTATTTATCTAATAACTCCTATAATTTCTTCTTCAACTCTAAAAGCATAATTTGAGCTATTTGATAAGGGGGTTTTTTAAATTGTCTTATCATCAGCAACTAAGACCGTAGTAAATTCAACTTCTCGATCATGTATAATACCGTGTAACTCATCAAGAAAAATATCAAGATACTCATCTACCACTGTCACATCATTAATCTGAATAGTTATTTTTTTCATAAATATGTTCAAGGTAACATTAATTTCTCCCTTTTTATAGTTTCTCAGCTTCCTGCTATTTTATTTATGGTAAGGGTTCATTTTTGTTCACAAACTAAAAGTCTTTCTGAAAAAAAACCTATATATCCCTATAGTCAATGTTATCATGGTAAATATAAATTTAATATATACTGAGAACAACATCAAAATATAATAGAGGAAAATCAAAAAGGCTTATAGGTAGATTGTTTTCATATATAAGGATAGTAATATTATTTCCCCTATGAGATTCTACCATTTGTTTTGGGTTCATTAATTGAGGTGGAATTTGAATTTTACTAGAAAATTTCTTAGAAATGAAAGAACGTGTAGAACATGAATCAAAAAACACATTAGTATAATCTGAGTAAACCAATAATGTACATGGTATAACTTCATATCATGGCCTAACATCTGATGAAGTAGTTGCAAATGATTTCACCAGACCTTTCTACTTGTAGTCTAGTTACTTTACATCATTCAAATTCTTCATCAGAAACTCATTTTCATAATGACCCATATAATTAAATTTAAAACATTTTGTTGACTATATATCAGATTTTTTTCATACCACTACCTTGACATCTTTGGTGTTGTTAAGAGCCTTATGTACCATTTTACCACATCAGAAGCACTTATCAGAATTCAAATGGCATTCCCCAGTGTACTTTTTATGAATTTTTTCACAAACTATAAAATTAATATTCATACCATCATTGGTTTTTTGAAGAATTATTCTCTTTCAATTTCCACCTCAACCACTTATTATGCTATTTTTAAAATAAAATATGATCATAAGAAAACTCTATTTCTACCCTCTCTACACATCAAACAAGTTTTTCATTACTTTTGAACTCATGAATGACATCTCCCTTAGATACATTTCATTTATTCCGGAGTAAAAATGATTGATTTTACTATCAAGATATCAAATGAAATTGGGTTCATACCTTTCCAATCGAGTTAATTTTTCTTATTATTCTACCACTAATTCGTTATCTTGCCTCATTTTTTATATTTTTTCCATCCTAAGTCGAACTACCTTTGGAGAATATTTCTCAACATAATTTTTTATTCCATCCCACTCAAGATCATTAATCTCATCATTTTACCTAAAATTATTTACCATAGACCACCACTGATTGGATTCACCATCAAAATAGTAAAATTAATGACTAAGCTTTTGATTGTCTAAACACCCCATGACAGCAAAAATATTTTCCAGTTCTATAATCCACCCTTCAGCTAAAATGAGGTCAAATGATACTCTGAATGATGGGGGATGTTTAATCATGAAGTGATCCACTACTAACATGTTCCTCTATTCCTGATCTGGATGATCTCAGGAATGGATACCTCCACCATTGATAGCTCAAGTCAATTTTTCCATCACTACAACATGCTATTATATTCTGATTTAGATCACTTCAGTTTGCTGATTTGGAAAGTTGTTTTCCGATGGATTTCAAACTTGTATAGAGGCCCTATTTCCTCTATACAAAAATATTCTAAAAAGACATATCTTAGATGAATAATCATGGTACGATTTAAATTTAATATCATTTTAATTTAACCATAAAGTAAAAAAATTTATGGATATTCTATTAACAATATCCTAACCCATAAAGTTATCTAAATTGGCCTCTAATACCAACTTTAAGGCCCCAACATTAAACATTACATGATCTTGAGTGAATTAAATAATTCTCATTCCTGATCTTTTCTAGTTTAGAGTTTTATAGAATTATGACATACCTATTACATAACAACTCTAATATTACAAATTAGACACGTCTACTCACTATTCATAATTTTTCAAAATAAAACACTTTAAAGTAAAACATGATGTATATTTATTTTATAATAATCTTTATCACTTGTTCATTTTTCTTAACCATACTTATGCCCTGTGGAAAACATTTCAAAATTTTAGTACGAGCATAAAAATCTTAGTAAGGGATATAAAATAAGGAATGAAACTGTTAGTCCACGAATATTTTGAAATCATGATAACATATTACCAAAATCATACTTTTCACCCATAAAACATAACATATTAACATACCTTATGAAATCATATGATTCCTGAAAAACTTCTTAGCAATGATAAATAATAAAGGTAACATATGGAATCCCTATAATACATAAATTTTAGTATTCGTAGCTACATAAGGAATAACATTCATGGTTATGTTTGGAATACCCGTCACAGTATATTCCCTAAATCCCTTAAGTGAAAACTTATCATTTAACACTATATCATTAACCAATGCATTGGAGAGATATCATGGGATCACCCAACCTCTATTTATCATGTAACCACTCATATTCATAAGCAATTACCATGATACATAACTTAATCATATCACATAAAATAATTATAAAGGAAAATAACATCTCGACTTTGCAATCACAAAATATCATTTCAAGATATTGGAATAGATAATCCATTCAAAAAATCATTTTCAATACCAAAATACCAAAAAAGGAAATTTTTTTTCTTTAAAAAACATTTGGTTTTGTAGAGTAATCCAAATACCAAATAATGGTCAGAGTGGCAGAAAAGTCGTTGTCGCCTTATATATCAAAAAAAATTCCTATTTCATTTAGTAAAACATTTTATACAAAAATATTCCTCTTTAAAAACATTGAATTAAATTAAAGTTCCAATTGGTTGATCATATATCATGTAAAAAAAGGTGGTGTATAACCTCAAAATATGCCTCAATCAAAGGAGATTGAAACGATGTACCTTATATTGAGTTTGACTTGTCACATACATTCTTTATCTTCATGAATAATAAAATTAGTTTAATTTATACTTTCTTAATAACCCTTTTCAAGTTTATTATTCATTTTATATCACTTATTAAAATTTTACAAAAATTACATAATTATTTAAGTTCACATCGAACATTTTTACAATATTTGGTACTTGAGTCGAAAATGAACTTGGTATGATGACAATAGTCCAGGTCTTAATAATTACATAATCTCTAGAACAATATTAATGATTTTATTAGAATTTTTATACTTCCATTATACTTTTAAATAAAAATATTATGTATTGTTATGAAAAATGAACAATGTTACAATAATGGAGACGGTAGAATATACGTACACATGAGTAATGTTTCCATTTTTAATTGATCATTATAGAAATAAGGAAATTATTATTTTATATTTATAGAATGATCATAATATTATTAAAATCATAATGATAATTTTAAATATACTTATATATATATCATACAAGTTATGTGGTGAATAAAAATGGTTCACATCACTTTGTGGAAGTGATAGTTCACACGTATGCATGAACGATGTTATCATTTTTATGTGCATGTAAAGTAAGAAAATAATTTATATATTATTCTATTATATTGATAAATATGTCATGAAAATTATAAAAAATAATTAACTCCATCATTATAACTAGTCTTGAGATATAGTAATGAAAAAAACTATATCAGTTTGTGAGGCGGTAGTCTGTTGTACACACGAAAAAAAATTTTCATTTCCTGTTTGATGAAATTGGAGATGGATTTGGGTGTTGAAATTAACATAATAACATCTAAGTTTTTTTAGGATACATTATTTATTATTTCCTCATGGATTAAGCAGATTTAATAGATGTGGAAGAAGAAATAAAATATAAATACTCAATGAAAACGATACCTCTTCGTCGGTTGATCAAATTTTAAGAACACCTTAAAACTTCTAGGGAGGGTGTTATTATAACACCTGAGACTTTTATAAGAAATATTTTGTTTTTATATAAATCATCAAAGTAATCTTTCACTACACACAACACCAGCTTGGATTGCTTTACATGCAATCACGACCTTCCTTGATAGCTTGCGTCGTACGCAATACCGAGTTTCACTAAACAACGACATGCTATTAAAATATTATTAAAACTAGCTGTTATGAATAGTAATAACCACTTTTTGAAATTTTTTAAATCTTATTTTTAAAAATTGACTTCGTTTTTGGATTTGGAATATCGAAATTATCCTAGGGTGAAATTTTGGTATTTGTCTAGAAACTTTCAATTTTTGTTGAATAGTGAAAACACTGGGTTACTATTTAAAAACCAACTTTTTATTTAAATAATTATTTATTTTATTTAAATTTATTTTAGGTAAAAATTTATACATAATACCTATATAAGTTCAATTTAATTTATTGGAGTAATTTTATAATAATTTTAGATATATAAAAATTTTATTGAAATTTTCACCGTCTTTTACCCACCTCCTAGGAGAATTTTTAAATTTACATAAAACATAATTTTACCGCTTTTGTGAGTGGAATTTAAAAAATCTGATAGGCATGGTTAATTTTAGTAAGTAAAATGTGGTTCAATGAGATGAAAATAATTTTTGGTGAACAGTAACTTTTTACTTTTATTTACCACAGTTAAAAGTAAATAGGGTAATTAAGGGTAAAAATGATATTATTATTACCCTAACACATGTCATAATTCTATTGGATAAGTGTAATTAGACCAAAACCAACCTTAGGAATAAAATATGACCATTTAGGCCCACATGGATTAGATTAGGACATTTATTATTAATTTATTTAAAGAAGGGTTAAAATAGTTAAAATCAATGTTTAATAAGTAAATAATTTTTAATATAGGGTTATACATAAGATAAATTCGACTATAAATATTACATAAAAATCTAAAAATATTTACTACATAATGGTATTTTATTTTTAATTTTTAGACATTAAATAATTTAATTAATTTATGACACAAAGATGATGCAGTAATTATCTTATTAATTAAATATTGACATAATTGATGTTATAAATACCCAAATAAATGTAATTTGAGACTTTTAATGAATTAAACTATTTTTATAGGTTAATATGACATGTTAGTAATGATTTAATTAACGTTTTTGGAACTAATAATTCTGTTATGAGTTTTACAAAAATCAATTACTAAATAGTGTCAAAATTGACAGAAAATAGTTTTTTTTAAAATATTATATTATTAATTTTTATTTTATTCCTAAAAATATAAGTTTCGTCCAAATTACTTATATAAGTTTATAGATAATAATAATAAACAACTTGGGGTTCTTTTGGCATCTTATAGTAAGTTTATTAACCTTATATTGTAAGAACACAAAAAGACACGGTAAAAGTAAAATTATCTAACTTAAAGTTAAATCAAAATGATAAGGTTAAAATAGTAAACTAAATTTCTCAAAATTCTATTGGATGAGAGGATTTCTACCCATCCCCACATTAGCTTCTAAATAAATCAATTTGGAGCCATTTAAAACCGAATATGAATTTATAATTAAATAATATGTTTAGTTTTCCCAAAGGTGCCCCTGTCCTCCCTTATAAAAGGGCACCTCCTCCCTCTCATCCTCACACAACTTTGAGCTTCCATGCTCGTCCAAACCCTGCCAATTTCTCCTCTCCACTTCCCTAGAAACATCCTCTAGGTCCTGTTCTTCTTCAAAGACCGATTTTAGTGCCGTAAAATGAGGTCTCAAAGATGTGCTTCAAAGAAGAGGTAATGTCTGTTACCGATTCTTTCAACTTTATTTCTTCTTCCACATATTATTCTTTAGTTTTTTCCTTATGAATTAATAACATCAGTATCACTAATATACTTATATGTTATTATAAGTATGAAACAACCCTATTTCACCATTTATCCATCCTACGAAAAACAAAATCACCACGTGTGCGTACGTACGGAATACCGTCTCCACGTCGTGGTGTAATCTATTTTAAACCACCACCTTACATGGATGGGTATAATGGTGCAAGGAATGAATATATATGATTATTTTAATGTGATATTGATTCTAAAATAGTATACATACACTCCAATACAATGACACGATCATGGGAACGATATCATCGCTCGTGCGTACATACGGAATACCGTCGCCACGATGTGATGCGACTCGTTCTACATGATTTTCATTGCATAATTATTAAATAAATGAATTGAGGGAATAAATATGATATATAATACACTAATAACATTCTGGAAATGAGGTATCTATATCCTAAAAAGAAGAATAAGAATTTATTCGACAAAACACGCATAAGAACAAAAAGTAATAAACAACCGGATAACAAGTAGTAATGAAATATTACTAATAATAAGCTAATAATATGACCATATATGATATCATAACAATAATTATGATTTTGGAATAAGTCAATTACATTATTTAAATCATTATACATGAGGTTTGGATACTTACGAAGAAAATTGGACCTAAGGTAAGAGAAAATCTCGCAATCTCAATTTTTATCCGAGATTGTTTATACATCAGAATTTACTGGGGAATATTTTATCATCCATATCCATGTTTCCTCAATATGTAATATTTATATCCTTCTAAAATTTTTTATATCCAATTTTACCCTTTGGTGAGTTTTCTGTAAACGATATGAAAGGAATCTTTTGTCGTTTTTTGTACGAGGTACTTTTTGAATTTTCCGAAAAAAGTACGAGAAGAATGCCTTTTTTAACTTATACGGCATGAATGGATTTTTAAAACATTATTTCCAAGAAGAATCCTTTAATAGTTTTCAAGTTAATCTTTAATCAACTTCTTTTAGTTTATAATTTTATGACATGTTATGAAAGGAAAAGTGTTTTTGAAGTAGAAATGATATTTTCCTCAAGAATGGGGTTCAAGTGTTTTATCAAAATTATTTTCCATCTAAGATAATAAAGGGTTATGTTTCTATCCCTATTATTAAATTGATTTGATTATGTTGTGATGGAATTATTTTATTAAATTCCTTTATCTTATATGAATTTTTTTATGATGTCATGATGTTTAAGAATCCCATTTTTATTACATGGGTTATGCTATGATATATGGTTTATGATTTTGTGGCACACATAAGAATGGTATCATTATGAGATGTGTGAGACCTATATCTCCCTCCAATTCATTGGGTAATGATTTTATATCTCATGAGATAGACATGGCTGGAACGGCAGGTTAAACCGGTTCAGTGAAACTGGACTGAAACGAGGAATGGACTCAGTTCATAAATGGACTTTGTCCACTAAGATATTCTTGGCAATGAGTCTTGACTAATAAGAAATTATTCTCTATGATTATGTGTGTATTCCAAAAATCTTCATGTTCTAAGTTATGATTATTGTGATTACATTTCACTACAATGATTTATCCCATGTAATGAAATTATGATCTCTTATTCAGGGTAAGATTTCCAAAATGTTATGTTCTTATGAATATGATGTGATTGATATTTCTTTTGTTTACCGTTACTGAGAATTTGAGCTCACCCTTTTGTATGTTTTCTTTCCCCAGGTCAGGAAGAAGGTTATTAAGTTAGATATTCCAAAAAGGGACTCTTGATATGATGAAATAAATGGGAGACAATGTAGATTCTTTATGAACCAGTTGTTTATGTTTCCCAGTTTCTAAAGACACTATACCTATACGGTCCTTTCATGGTTTTGTTATATGATGTAATAAGTGTGATTCAATTTTGAAGTAATAACCATGTATGTAATGTATGCGTCGTTATAGTTGGTATCAGAGGAAGGGTATAATCAACCTTTGGAAACTAGGATGTGAAAGCCTTAGTAAGAAACCTAAGGATATGTCTAAGCAAAGAACACAATCTTAGTGTTTTAGAAATGGACATGAATAAACTAGGATAATACCTTAAGTGTGAAATTTTATTCTTGATTATGTGGGTTTCCTATTATAATTAGTGTTTCTCACACTATTCTTCTTGGTTTTAGTCAATGGGTGGAACCCGAAGGAACCGTGTTAATGCGGAATGCGATGGCCAATGCAATGATTGTCCCCCTGAGAAACCAAACGTTATGGGAGATGGAATGAAAAATCTTGTAGCCATGCTCACACAACTTTCTCAAGCTATGAATCATGCAGGAATTCCAAAAGAGCAAAGGAAGGAGCAAGATTCTGTTGAATCCTTCATGAGACAGTGTCCACCTTCATTCAGCGGGTCTACTGATCCATGAGTTGCTGAACAATGGATCAGTACTACTGAAAATGTATTTTCAATTCTTCAATGTTTTGAACATGATAAAGTCATCTTAGCAGTGTATCGTTTGGAAGGTGATGCTGATCAATGGTGGAATCTTATCAAGAATACGAGGTGAAGAGAAGAAATTGAGTCCATGGAATGGGACAAGTTCAAGAACATATTTTTCAATAAGTACTTCCCTCTTATTTTCCAAACAAATATGGAGATGGAGATTCTTGAACTAAATAAAAAGGATGATGAATCTGTTGGTACCTATAAAACAAATTTTACAAGACTTTAAAGGTACGCTTCTAGTATTATTATCCAACCTGAGAGTAAGATCGATCGATTCTTTAGTGGCTTAAAACCAAGTCTTAGAAGGGAGTTAGCCATAAGGGAGTTCAATAGCTATGAGGAAATCCTTCGATGTGCTCTCAAAGTTGAGATGGAGATTGGAGTAACCCATCAGTCATATGGGTTTGATAAGAAGAGGAAAATGGAATTCAAAGGAAAATCTAAAGAGCACACTGAAAAGATGATGAGTTTTCCCTTATGCTCAAAGTGTGGAAAGAAACATGGAGGGAGTTGTCTTAACGGTACAAGTAAATGTTTCAAATGTGGAAAGGAAGGTCATCGGGCATTTGAATGCCGCAATGATGGGTAGAAGATGTCTAGTGATGTGAACTATGAAAAGGATACACAGAGTGCACCTCCTACACTTCAATGTTACAAGTGCAAGGAAATGGGGAATTATGCCAATCAATGCCCTAATCCAAGGGTTGTTGACGATGATCGATGTCAACAAACTATTAAGGCTAAATTAAAAGTAAAGTCACATGCAATTTCTATCAGCGATGTGGAGTATGATAACGAAGTGGTGAAAGGTACACTTACCATCCACTCTAATGTAGCAAATGTTTTATTTGATTCTGGATCCACCCACTCCATTATTTCTGAAGAATTTTCTAAGGGTATCACCATATTACCTCAGCAATTAGATGTTGAGTTAGCTGTGAAAATCCGTAATGGCACAACAGTCGCATCAAAAGTTTATAATTCTTCTCCAATTGAAGTTTGTGGGAAAGTGCTTCCTGAAAATCTTGTGATCCTCCCTATAGTGGAATTTGATGTGATTATTGGAATGGATTGGCTTTCTCTATATGGATCTCATATCAATTTCCAAATAAGGGAAGTCACATTTCATATTCCAGATCAATCTTTGATCGTCTATCGATGCAAGGATGAAAATAACCTTACAGTGGAAAATTCTTCCATCTTATGGGTCTTGATTCCACTAAATGAAGGTTATTTATCTCAAATGGTTGGTGAGAAACTCATGATTATGAATGTGCCCATTGTACGGGAGTTTGATGATGTCTTTCTGGAGGAATTTCCGGGTCTTCCACCAAATCGTGAAGTTGAGTTTTCAATAGAACTCATACCGAGTGATTTTCCTATTTCAAAGACACCTTATAGAATGGACCCAATTGAGTTGCAGGAATTGATGAAGCAACTCCAAGAGAATATTGATAAGGGGTTCATATTCCCTAGAGTTCATCACCTAGGGGAGCACTTGTTCTATTTGTTAATAAGAAAGATGGATCAATGAGACTCTGCATTGATTATTGAGAACTTAACAAGATCACTATCAAGAACAAATATCCTCTCCCGCGCATTGACGACTTATTTGACCAACTATGCAGAGCTCAATACTTTTCCAAGATTGGTCTTTGTTCAGGGTATCATCAATTAAGGCTCAAAATGGAGGATATACCAAGGACAGATTTCCATACAAGGTATGGACACTATGAATTTATAGTGATGCCATTTGGTCTTACTAATTCCCCTGCTATCTTCATGGATATGATGAATAGAGTCTTTAGAGACTATCTTGATCAGTTTGTGGTAGTCTTTATAGATTATATTCTTGTATATTCAATGTGCAAGGAAGAACATGAAGATCACTTGAGAATTATATTGAAGACCCTGATAAAGGAGAAGCTTTATGCCAAATTTACCAAGTGTGAATTTTGGCTTCAAAAAGTTTCATTTTTGGGTCACATAATCTCAAAAGAGGGGATATCTGTGGATCCAGCAAAAACAGAGGTTATCGAAAGATGGTCGGTACCAACAACAGTAACTGAGATCCGAAGTTTTCTTGGTTTGGCTGGATATTATCTATGTTTTGTGAAAGATTTTTCACAATTATCTAATCCTCTCTCTAGGTTGACTCGGAAAGGAGTTAAGTTTGTTTGGGCGGAGGAATGTGAAGAGAATTTCAAGGAGTTGAAAAGAAGGTTATCCAGTGCACCTGTGCTCACACTGCCGTATAGTGGAGAAAGGTTTGTGATATACAGTGATGCATCCACGAAGGGATTGGGGCGTGTTGTTATGAAAAATTATATGGTGATAGCTTATGCCTCACGACAGTTGAAAATCAATGAGAAAAATTACCCACCTCATGATTTGGAGTTAGATAAGGTAATCATTGCATTAAAGATTTGGAGGCATTATCTTTATGGAGAAAGGTGTGACATTTATACTGATTATAAAAGTTTAAAGTATATTTTCACACAAAAGGATCTGAATATGCACCAAAGAAGATGGTTGGATCTGATTAAGGATTACGACTCCTCAATTCATTACCACCCTAGGAAAGCAAACAAGGTGGAAGATGCATTAAGTCGACAAGACCATGCCAGTTTATCCATGATGAGGATCACAAAAGATCCAATATTTATGGATTTACAAAGGATGTATCTTGGAATTATAATGAAAGGGGAAAAATCATATCTTTCTCAAATGAATGTTCAACCATCTATACATTTTAAGATTAAAGAGGCACAGAAAGAAGATGTAGAGTTACAAAAGAAGGTGAGAAATGTTCCTGAATTCAACCTTGATTGTGATGGGATAATAAAGTTTGGGAATCGGGTTTGTGTTCCTCCCATCCCCGAATTAAAGAAGGAGCTGCTGGATGAGGCTCATAGTTCTTCATTCTCCATTCATCATGGAAGCACGAAGATGTATAGGGACCTGAAAGAGTGCTTCTGGTGGGATGGCATGAAAAGAGATGTTGCTAAATATGTCTCTCGATGCTTGGTTTGTCAGAAAGTTAAAGGTGAGAGACAGAAGTCTAAGGGGATGTTACAACCATTACCCATACCCAAATGGAAATGGGAAAACATCACTATGGACTTTGTCACAGGACTTCCTAAAAAATCCACAGGCAATAATGCTATCTGGGTCATAGTTGATCATCTTACAAAGTCTGCACACTTCATTTCTATTAGAGAGGATTTCTCTCTGGATCAGCTTGCCAGGATATATGTAAAGGAAGTGGTAAGATTTCATGGAGTACCACTTTCTATTATATCTGATCAGGATCTGAGGTTTACCTCAAAGTTTTGGCGAAGTCTTCAGCATGCTCTGGATACAGAGATGAGTTTCAGCACTACTTATCATCCTTAGACAGACGGTCAGTCTGAGAGGACAATTAAAACTCTAGAAGCTATGTTGAGAGCTTGCTATATGGATTTCAAAGGTGGTTGGGATCAACACCTACCTTTGGTGGAATTTTCTTGTAATAATAGCTTTCACTCCAGTATTCAGATGGCTCCTTATGAAGCTCTCTATGGAAAGAAATGCCGGACTCCAACATGATGGGTTAAAGTTGGGGAAAGAAAGATATTAGGACCTGATCTTTTTGATGAGATGGCATAAAAGGTCCGATCTATTCAACAACACATAAGGGAAGCTCAGAGTCGACAAAAAAGTTATGCCGACAACCGAAGAAAAGACTTAGAGTTTGAAGTGGGTGATAAAGTGTTCTTACAAATATCTCCTTGGAAGAGAGCAATGAGATTTGGAAAGAAGGGAAAGCTGAGCCCTAGGTATATCGGTCCTTTCGAAATACTGGATCGTGTTGGGAAGGTAGCTTACCAATTGGTGCTTCCACCGAATCTCTCTCAATTTCACGATGTGTTCCTTGTATCTCTCCTGAGAAAGTACATACCTGATCCTTCACATGTACTCTGCTCAGAAGTTGTACCGCTGGAACAAGATCTTTCATATGAAGAACAACCGATAGAGATTCTCGATCGTAGTGAAAAAGTCCTACGGAACAAGACCACTCGCTTGGTGAATGCTTTATGGAGGAACCACCAATTAGAAGAAGATACATGGGAGCTTGAAAATATGATGAGTGGGAGGTATCCTCATCTTTTTGTTACAAGTGACGAATTTCGAGGGAGAAATTCATTTTAAGAGGGGTAGAATGTAACACCCGAGACTTTTATAAGAAATATTTTGTTTTAATATAAATAATTAAAGGAATCTTACACTAGACACCACACTAGCTTGTCTTGCTTTACACGCAATCGCGACCGTCCTTGATAGCTTGCGTCGTACGCAATACCGAGTTTCACTAAACAACGATATGCTATTAAAATATTATTAAAACTAGCCGTTATGAATAGTAATAACCACTTTTTGTAATTTTTTAAATCTTATTTTTCAATATGGACTTCATTTTTGGATTCGGAATATCGAAATTATCCTCGGGTGAAATCTTGGTATTTTTCTGGAAACTTTCAATTTTTGATGAATAGTGAAAACACTGGGTTACTATTTAAAAACTGACTTTTTATTTAAATAATTATTTAATTTATTTATATTTATTTTAGGTAAAAATTGATACATAATACCTATATAAGTTCAATGTAATTTATTAGAGTAATTTTATAATAATTTTATATGTATAAAAATTTTATTGAACTTTTCACCGTCTTTTACCCACCTCCTAGGAGAATTTTAAAATTTACATAAAACTTAATTTTACCACTACTGTGACTGTAATTTCAAAAATCCAAGAGACACGGTTGATTTCAGTAAGTAAAATGTGGTTCAATGAGATGAAAATAATTTTTGGTGAATAGTAACTATTTACTTTTATTTACCACAGTTAAAAATAAATAGGGTAATTAAGGGTAAAAATGATATTATTATTACACTAACACATGTCCTAGTTCTATTGGATAAGTGTAATTCGACCAAAAACAACCTTAGGAATAAAATATGACCATTTAGGCCCAATAGGATTAGATTAGGACATTTATTATTAATTTATTTAATGAAGTGTTAAAATAGTTAAAATCAAAGATTAATAAGTAAATAATTTTTAATATAGGGTTATACATAAGATAAATTCGACTATAAATATTAATTAGAAAGAAAACAAAGATTTCATACATAATGGTATTTTATTTTTAATTTTTAGACATTAAATAATTTAATTTATTGATGACACAAATATGATGCAGTAATTATCTTATTAATGAAATATTGACATAATTGATGTTATAAATACCCAAATAAACGTAATTTGAGGCTTTTTATGAATTACACTAATTTTCTAGGTTAATATGACATGTTAGTATTTATTTAATTAACTATTTTATAACTAATAATTCTGTTATGATTTTCAGAAAAATCAATTACTAAATAGTGTCAAAATTGACATAAAATAGTTTTTAAAACAAATAATATATTATTAATTGTTATTTTATTCATAAAAATATATGTTTCAGCCAAATTACTTAGATAAGGTTATATATGTTAATAATAAACAACTTGGGGTTCTTTTGGCTTGTTATAGTATGTTTATTAACCTTATAGTGTAAGAACACAAAAAGACACGGTAAAAGTAAAATTATCTAACTTAAAGTTAAATCTAAATGATAAGGTTAAAATAGTAAAATAAACTTGTCAAAATTCTATTGGATGAGATTATTTCGACCCATACTCACCTTAGATTTGAAATAAATCAATTTGGAGCTATTTAAAACCGAATATGGATTTAAAATAAAATAATATTTGTAGTTTTTCCAAAGGTTCCCCTCTCCTCCCTTATAAAAGGGAACCTCCTCCCTCTCTTCCTCACACCACTTTGAGCCTTCAAGATCAGCCAAACCCTACCAATTTCTCCTCTCCACTTCCCTAGAAACATCCTATAGGTCCTGGTATTCTTCAAAGACCAATTTTAGTGCCCTAAAAGGAGGTCTCAAAGAAGCGCTTCAAAGAAGAGGTAATGTCTGTTACCGATTCTTTCAACTTTATTTCTACTTCCACTTCTTCTTCATCAGTTGTTTCATTATGAATTAATAACATCAGTATCACTCATATACTTATATGTTATTATAAGTATGAAACAACCCTATTTAACCATTTATCCATCCTACGGAAAACGATATCACCGCGCGTGCGTACGTACGAAATACCGTCTCCACGCCGTGGTGTAATCTATTTTCCACCACCACCTTACTTGGATGGGTATAATGGGGTAAATAATGAATATATATGATTATTGTAAAGTGATATTGATTCTGAAATCGTATACATATGCTCCAATACAATTCCAGGATCATGGGAATGATATCATCGCTCGTGCATACTTACGGAATACCGTCTCCACGATGTGATGCGACTCGTTCTACATGATTTTCATTGCATAATGATTAAATAAATGAATTGAGTGAATAAATATGATATATATTACACTAATACCATTCCGTAAATGAGGTATCTATAACCTAAATAGAAGAATAAGAATTTATTCGACAAAATACTCATAAGAACAAAAAGTAATAAACACCCGAATAACAAGTAGCAATGAAATATTACTAATAATAAGCTAAGAATATGACCATATATGATATCATAACAATTATTATGATTCTGGAATAAGTCAATGGAATTATTAAAATCATTATACAGGAGGTTCGGACACTTACGAAGCAAATTGGACCTAATGTAAGGGAAAATCTTGCAATCTCAATTTTTATCCGAGATAGTTTATACTTCAGAATTTACAGGGGAATATTTTATCATCCACATCCATGTTTCCTCAATATTTAATATTTATATCCTTTTGAAATTGTTTATATAAAATTTTACCCTTCGGCGAGTTTTTAGTAAAATATATGAAAGGAATCTTTTGTCGTTTTTCGTATGAGGTACTTTTTGACTTTTTCCAACAAAAGTACGAGAAGATTGTTTTTTTAACTTATACGACATGAATAGATTTTAAACACATTATTTCCAAGAAGCGTCCTTTACAAGTTTTCAAGTTTATTTTTATCAACATATTTTAGTTTAGAATTGTATGACATGTTAAGAAATGAAAGGTGTTTTTGAAGTAGAAAGGATACTTTCCTCAAGAATGGAGTTCAAGTGTTTTATCAAAATTATTTTCCATCTAAGATAATAAACGGTTCTGTTTCTATCCCTATTATTACATTGATTTGATTATGTTGTGATGGAATTATTTTTAGGAATTCCTTTATCTTATATTAATTGTTTTATGATGTCACGATGTTTAAGAATCCCATTTTTATTACATGGGTTATGCTATGATGTATGGTTTATGATTTTGTGGCACACATAAGAATGGTATAATTATGAGATGGGTGGGACCTATATCTCCCTCCAATGCATTGGGTAAAGATTTTATATCTCATGATATAGACATCGCTGGAATGGAAGGTCTAACCGGTTCAGTGAAACAGGATTGAAACGAGGAATGAACTCGGTTCAGAAATGGACTTTGTCCACTAAGATAGTCTCAGCAATGAGTCTTGACTAATAAGAAATGATTCTCTATGATTATGTGTGTATTCCACAAAGATTCATATTTTAAGTTATGATTATTGTGATTACATTTCACTACCATGATTTATCCCATGTTATGAAATTATGATCTCTTTTTCAGGGTAAGATTTCCAAAATGTTATGTTCTTATGAATATGATGTGATTGATATTTCTTTTGTTTACCCTTACTAAGCATTTGAGCTCACCCTTTTGTTTGTTTTCTTTCCCCAGGTCAGGAAGAAGGTTATTAAGTAATATATGCCAACAAGGGACTCTAGATATGATTAAATAAATGGGAGACAATGTAGATGCTTTATGAACCAGTTGTTTATGTTTCCCAGTTTCTAAAGACACTATACCTATACGGTATTTTCATGGTTTTGTTATATGATGTATTAAGTGTGCTTAAATTTTGAAGTAATAACCATGTATGTAAAGTATGGTTCATTATAGTTATGCCTTACCTAAGGCCTAAATAATGTGGGGAGGTATTTTAGGAATGGGTTTGTGAAGATATTTTCTGAAAAATTTGTTATCAATGTTTGATTAATAGATTAGATTGGATACCTTTTCATAGGAGAAGGAAGGGGCACCCTTAGAAACTCTTAAAATATTAAATTAATATAAATTAATTTTTAAATAAAAATGACAAAAACATGAGTTATATATAAGATAAGATGAGTAGGGTTATAAATAATTTCATAAAATATTTTTTATACTTGTATCTATTTTATTTTAAACCTTATCTTTTCGTTTTACCATTAATTTATCTATTCTAATTTTTATTTTAGTAGCAACATTTTCAGTATTAAGAGTCTATAAATTATAATTATATGAGGTATATTTCTCATAAATGGAAACTTTATGAACTTTTATACCTTATCATAGTCAATTTTTAATTTTTAAAACATTTTTATGATTTTTAAATAATTTACTAAAATATTTTTTTTATAAAAATTCAGTAGGGTCAATTTTTACACAATTAATTTCATTGAATTTAAATTAAATACAAATAGAGAGATCACATTTTAAAAAACAATTAAATATACTTATAATTTGTCACATTCACCTATAAAATTTTTGTAGGACCCTAATTAATTCTGATTATATTTATTTTAATAAATTTTATGTCATTTATTTGATATTTCTATTAATAAAATAATTAGTCTATCACTATTTTGTCAGAATTTATGGTAAATATTTGATCGATAAGACATCTAAATATATTCCCATGATTTAGTTAATTTCATTTGATTTTTGGATACTATTTATTATTGATGTTATATCATATTTATCACTATACTTAAATTATTATACTTATAATAAATAAAAGAGTGACATGTTGTGACTTTCTTCTGTTTTAGTAATATTTATATAAATTTCATGGAAAAATGTCTATTAAATGAGTCCATTCAAATAATTAGGTATTAAACATAGAATTTTATTCATATAATTGGATTTGGTTGGTGTTAGGGTAATTTTATTATCCCTATAATATTATTTATTACCCAAATTTACCTGAATTGTCTTTAATTGTGGTAATTTTTTTAACAAAGTTACTATTCATAAAATACAAAAAATAAAAGGAACCTATTTACATAATTTCGACCCAATAAATCAAATTATATAATCCATTTTTCAAAATTTTAAACACATAAGTGGGAGTAATTATTTTAAAATTAATCCCAGTTGTCAAAATGAGAAAACATGTTTTTTAATAGTTAAAACCATCAATAGATTGACATACGTTTATATCTAATTTAAATGTGAAATTACTTCCAATGACCAAAATTGAATTAAATTATAAAAAATTAATTTAATTATAATTTAAAACCAATTTAGAAGGTAATCTAAAAACATAAATAAATTATAAGAAAAAGTAATTCTAAATTAAAATGTATTATTTTTCACTATTCATTAATATATGATTTTTTTTAGAAAATTTCCAAAACATTATCCAAAATATATTTAGATGTCCTTATTCCAAATAAGAAGTTTATTTTGTCAAATATAAATTATTAATGTGTCAAAAACTATATTTAAAATCGGTTCACCATCAAAAGAAGGTAAAACTACATTTTAAAAAATATTTGTGCTTTTATACCTAAAATTGCATTTATTCTTATTTTAAGACTATAAAATTTATTGGATGAAAGTAAAAAACATTTAATAAACATATTTACACATAAAATAGTTAGTACTATTCAGTATCTCTAATACAACGACTAGGCGATAACTACCATTTAAAATAATAATATTAATAATGCATTATTATTTTTTGGTATAACTTAGTCTTGTGTGCAACATAAGATTTCGTAGAATCCCATCGATGTGTGTTGGGTACACAATCAGACATAAGATAAGATTTATGGTAAAATTAATATCTAATTCATAAATATTAATAGATATGAAAAGTCTTATTCTATAATTACTTGGGATGTTACAGATGTTTTGGACAGAGTTCCTTTAATACTATTACTTTGAGATTGTGTATACTCCTATAAAGGGAAATGTAGTGGCCGACTCTCTCACTATGAGATATTATTCATAGTTTTTGAATAAGGTGTTAGATTTGTTAGCCCTATTGTAGTTTTCCTTAGTGTACAAGGATAGACCGGATTACCTACAGTCGATGGATGTCACCCATCAACTTTTATAGTGAATCGTGGAGGCACAACATGGGGAAACTCTCTGTGAGATACTATACACTCAGATATCCACTGGAAATGCTCCTAATAGATTTTTTAAATGTGGGGAGCATGTCATTCTTTTCAGAGGATGGGTGATGGTACCATTGACATTATGAGAGGTGGTGACGAAGGAGTTTCATACATCCCCTTTGGTTATAGATCATAGTGTGGAAAATATGTAAAAGGATATTTGATATCATTTTGGGTGGATAGGAATGAACACTTGTGTTGAAAATTTTGTCTCCCGATGCCTCAGTTTTCAAAAAGTGAAGGCTGAGTACCATGTTTCAGCAGGTTTAAGTCAACCCCTTGAAGTTGTAGAGTGGAAGTGGTCTGGGATATCCCAGGAAATTGTGATGGGGTTACCACATATGTATAGGGGATGTGATGCCATCTGGGTGACCCTAAACTAGCTCACCAAGTTGACCCACATCCTAGCCTTACAAGAGAAGAGTTTATTGGAAATATTAGGACTCTTGTATGTGCAAGTGATAGTCTAGATCCATGGAGTTCCCTTGATGATAGTTTCTGATCATGATGCTCACTTCACATCATGATTATAAAGAGAACCATAGGAGGCCTTTGAGACTCAGCTATATTTGAGCATGAAATTTCATCCGTGAAATGATGGACAAACTGAACTGAACATTCAGGTCTTGGAGTATATGATATGGACTTTCATGTTGGATTTTGGACATATTTTGGAGGATCAACTACCCTTGGTGGAGTTTTCATACAACAACAACTACAATTTCACCATTGGTACAACACTATTTGAGGCCTTGTGTGGGTGACCCTATAGGTCCCCACTTTTGTGAAATGATATTGTAGATTCAGTAGTCATGGGACCATAGTTATAGTGAGATACTACATAGATGGTTTAGATAATCCAAGAGTAAATGATGAGTGCAAAAAACTATCAAAAGACCCATTAGGACAAACAATGGAGACCAATGGAGTCTGAGGAGGTAGACTAGTGTTCTTGAGGGTATCTCCTAGAAGTGGATTATAGAAATTTGGCTAGGGTGGCAAGCTATATCAACTATTCATTGAAACTTTAGAGATATTTTGTATAGTTTTCAAGGGGGTGTACCTCTTAGCTCTACCATCATAGTTGTATTGGTTACATGACATCTTCCATGTGTCGCAGCTGAGGATGTATGTGCATGGATCATCACATGTTATCAAATGGGGTGAGCTAGAAATTGTGGATGAATCTACCATTCGTAGTGCCTAGAGGAGATTGAGGATCAACATGAGAGGATCCTTAATGATAAATCTATTCCCTTAATAAATCAAATGGCCCGAAGGCCTTCATTTTTATTGATTTTTGATAACCCCTTTCAAGGGATGAGGGGGAACCCTTACAAGGCCTGTAGGCTTAGTGATTACATGCGCCATAGGATTAAGAGACCATAAAGGACCTGAAGGTCTTAGTGAATTCATCCAAACTATAACTATAAGGAACTACCCCTCCCCAACATCTTCATTGTGATGGTAGCTCTCCACCTTTGCATGGTCGTCTCGTTATGCTTCCAGTGCAAGAACAGGTTGGCCCCGATGGTGTAGCCATACCCTCTCATTCTTCCAAATACATTGGTTCTGATCTAGTGAGCACGCTTTTCTCTAAATCCTCATATGGGGTTGGTCCTTTTTTGTAGAGTCATTTTGGGGAAACTACATGGGTCCCAAAGGCATGGAGGTGGCCCGAAGTCCTTAAAGGTGGCCCAAAAGCCCTACTAACCAAAGGCCTTGGTGATCCAAAAGCATTTAGGACTCCAAGACAAAATAGGTGGCCCAAGGTGAATAGTTCTGTCCGCTATAATACCAAACAGTACTGACTATAGTAGCTTCTACAGTACCTATTACAGTAATACTACAATACCTGTTACATTACTACTACAGTTTCTACTACATTACTCAGAATTATGCCTCCAACTACTTTTGATCTTGGGGCTCATGGATTCACTTAAGGATACCTCACCAATTAGGATGAGGCTCATGTGAAAATATATTCCCTTACTATGTGTTTAGTGGATGCATAAGAATCTTTATAAGAGAAGTTGGGAGTGGTATACCCAGATGCACGCTTAGTACCCTCACATTTTTAGTAGGTTTTTCTCTTTTTGGGATGAAAATGCCTAAGTTGGGTGGAATCCAACAACTCTAATTTTCCATGTATTACTTTATAATATTATATTGATTATTTTTAGATCTAGGTTATGAGAAAATGTGAGATTCTGAGGTCTAGTGTGACAAAAAATTATTTTTATGTTTTTAAAGATATTAAAATCATAAGCATGATGTTTTTTAGAACAAAATGTAAATAAATAAAAAATGGGGGAAAATAATAATTATGATAGCACTATATAGTTCATAACATTGGTTTTACCCTAGGCATGACATAATCGTTTTAGGAGTTTTCTGTTTGTGAAAAAGTTGTTATGGGTGAGAAAATAATGAAATATATAAATAAATAAATTTATTTGATTTTCCATTGATGAAGTGACTTGTTTCATAAATTGAAACACAATTATCCCTCAAACCTTTAATTATACACGTAACCTAGGGATTTATAGGATCTTTTAGAGAGGATTAATTAGAGGGTCATTAAAACATGACATCAGATCAAGGATCATGTGCTAATGGATTTTATGGATCTCAACAATGGTGAAAATGAAAAACTATCCCTCATTAGTGGTCAATACAAACTCTAGGTAGTATGTTTTATTTTTTATTTACATCTTGTTATTTATTCAACTTCAAATGTAGATCAATTCAATAAATAAGAACAGATTCGCACAGCGACAATTGTTTTTTTCTACGGTGGATATTTTTTATCATTGTTTAAATCCCTCTTTGTTCATCCAAATATGTGAAAATGGATCAAGAATGAATGAAAAAAGGCCGAGGGTCATTACTTAAATATTTATGGTTCATGGATTTCTACCATGTTTCTTCACACGTTCATAACATGAATTTTCTTTGTCCTGTAGTTCGATGATTATTCAGTATTCAATAAATTCTCAACTCCTTTTAAATGCAACTGATCATTACCACGTGTTTGACTTGCGATTTAGGTTACGATTTGAGAAAATATAGTGATGGTGGATGAGTCAAGGCGAAACATGACTTGATTAGACTGAGGGTTTCATTATCATTATGGATACATGACAATGACTTAATGTAGAAATGGATTCAGCTCGATGGATTGATTTATGAGAAGATCGAATGTCAGAATATTATGAGCGGGAAAAAACAAGGCTGGGTAAAATTAGATACATGATTCATGGATGGAATCACATCAGTAGCGGTGTGCATAGATGAATGAGGAAGAAAACTGAGGGTTATATGAATTTATGGGTGACATGGTGTGTAATCCAGGATCACACGTAGTGTGGGACCGCTAGAAGTGACACTAGGGTTTCGACCAGAGTTAAATATAACACACATTTTGACTCTATCACACATCATGTGACTTGGGAATGGAATATAGATGTGTATATTAGAGGTGATAGAAGAATGGGTAATACTATGTACATGAATATGTCCAGACCGAACATCTAGGTGTACTCAAGCATGATCAAATATACACAAGTTGAAACACATTCATGAAAAAAATGAATTGGATTGGTAACATGTGATCTCTTCAAACTGTGGATAACTACATACACAATGTTTATTTTAAGATTTAAATTCTATGTGAAGAAGAACCACACAGGTAGACAAGAGGTTGGCTTGGTATTCCATATACCCCATGTACACACAATTTACCCCCTTTTAGGGTTTTTCAAGCCCTTTATTTCTTCAGTTTTTACTAATATCAGTTGATTTTGTTTCCTTATTTCAACCCCTTGAGGGTACTGTGCATCATTACATTTACATCTCTGGATTATGATCCCCAATGGATAATGAGTCTCAGATAAAGTTTTTGGTGTCCCTCCATGTGACTGGAGTGTGAAACTCTATCATTTTATACCGTAGGCGGGGTTTGTGGAATATGTGTGACCTCCTTAAGTAAGGATTTGATCCTCCACCTAGAAGAACATATTTTTAGGGTTCACAATGTCATTGGAAAACGATCCCCTACCTAGCGGGTCGATCTAGATTAGGTTTTTGGTGTCCCCCACTAGTATTGGGTGTGATCCCCTGTCTAAGTATAGGGATATTAAGATATTAGTGAGCCTTATTGGGTGGGGGGGGGGGAATGGTCATGAATTCTTGGATGAGTTTTTCATGTGATAACATGTCTTGTTGGGTGGATTATCCCATAACAAGAACGACATAGAGAAAAATCTTATGGATAGAAGTTTGGTTGTTGATACGTGGAGGCATGGGGTCCTTCTTGAGTATATCTGTATTCTTTTTATTCATTTATTACTACATCTTTGTAATGAGATGACTATTCTTGATGCATTGTGTTTAGTGTTTTGGGGTGTTCTACCAGAAATTTCTATACTCACCCCTACATGGGCTCTTATTTCCAATGTAATGTTTGAGGTAGAGAATATTCCTTTTGAAAATTTCCTAGGATGATAGGGAGATAGTGGACCATAGCTTGGTCTATAAAAATGGGGTGTTTTTCAGGTGGTTGAATTTGATAACAGTCATCGTCATTTGAGCAGGTTTGACTCTCTATAGTTTTTCGTTGGGCTTGTATTTATACCATTTATCCCTTTAAATGAATTAATGTAATACTCTGATTGTGGGATCATTTATATATTCATGCATTGGTTTTATTTTGTTTACAGTTCATTATTGTATGGTCTTTGAGATGTGTCATTTTTATAGGTACCTAAAGATAATACATCCCATGTGTTCGATATGCCTACTCGGTGCTGGTCACTAACCCCTGTCCTATTAGAGGCGGTCATGGTGGTAGTCATGGATTATGCCCTGTTCGGTCAAGTCTTGAAAAAAGTAGGGTAAGATGGAGGGTTTTCCTTTGGAACATTCCCTATAGGACCTTCGCTCTAGTTTAAAGTGATCATTTTATGAGGCATTATATATTAAATTGAAGAGATGCCACTATTTATTTAACAACACATCTTTAAATGAAAATATAAAATTCATGAATCCATATAAAATCCATTAAACAACAAGAATTTAAGGAAACGGTGGATTCAATAAAAGAATATTTAAAACATCAAAAACTAATAGAAGGGAATTAAAAGGTTCATCTAAATAAACCCAAACCCATCCCCAATGTCAAGTTCAAAGCATAGTGAAAAATCATAGAGCACCCATTGAAAATTAAGGTTATATACAAAAGTGACCTAACCCGACACCCTTAAACACTTACTACCTAATTTTTAACTGTCCCAACTCTTGTCTACAAATCATCCCTTGCGTGAAACCATGGGCTCTAATTCCATTTTTGTAATAAACCAACACAGGTCAACCGAACATGTTAGCCAAGTTGGAGAAACACATGGATATTAGTATATTCTTGATCACTATGGACTGATGACATGCACCTAGGTTTAAAAAACATAATATGTGAATGATTCTCCCACAAATATAACACAATAAGTCTCATTCAGGACAAGATAAAGATAAAAAATCAAAGTATAATGTTAAAGAAAATGTAAACCTCAATGAGGCCTAATACCACAAGACCATCCTAATAAGGATTAAGGTGTAATCCAAATGAGGCCTCTCAATGAAAATATAATTGTCTTACCCGACTCATTCAAAGTTTATTTATTCTTCTAATTACTCTAAATCCATTGTATCCATCCTAAAATAATTTATCAAGAAACATAAATATATGTATATGTTATTATGATTATTGGAAAATAATTTTACAACTCATTTCCATAAAAAGTAAATGAAAGTATTACTCATGTGTACTTGTGGACTACCACCTCCATGTATTGATATGATTCATTTATCATACCCATCATTCATATTTGGTTATTATGTGGTATTTAATATGTATATATGATATAATTATTATACTATAATTAATTTATATTATCTAACTTTTATAGAACCTAACCCTAGTAACCTAGATCTGGTAGTTAATTTATAAAATTAGTACTAAATACAAGCAATTGTATCCCATCAAACCAAATATTTCAATAGTCCAGGTATACTGGATACAAACATTAATCTCATATTATATTTGAAATCATAAAACACAATATTGTATTTTATTTGGGATCATATTTGTTCCCTTTATCATATATCTACATATCAATCCTAAAATATTTCCTAGAATCTTGGAGAAAGGAAACATGATAAAGGGGTGAGATCTGATGTCTGATAAGTGAATAATTCCATGGAAGTTAAATAAGGAATTAATAATATCGTAGGAATTAATGATGATCAAATAATTATAAATATATAATGACATGAGTTTTAAAATTATCCATGGATATAAAATCAAGTTAAATAAAATAATGGGCATCAATACTTTATTTCATAATTATGTAATTCATATTTATAGTCATCTGAAATTTCTCTTGAGGCCTTGTGCTAAAAAATATAAAAATACCGCATAGAATTCATGTCAAAAAATCGATAAAATTGTTAGTGACTCATCTAAATTACCAGTATATTTTATATCATGAGACCTATTGATGCTTCGAGGTGATAGGTAATTCTTCTCCCTTCCCATCAATTAATAATTTCAATGCATCCACCATATGAATCAACTATATAACTTAATAAAAATTCTTGAAAATCAATAACTGCTCATAATAGAAGATAAAGAATAAAAAATATCAATACTTTTCCCTATCAAATTGGTCATAGACTATCCTGGTAAATATGGTGGATGGTATCATAATAGTATAACCTCAATAAATCATAAGATTTAAAAAAATTTCTTGATATAGATGAAAATACATTCAAAATCCCACTCAAAAATATCATAGGGAAAAATACTCTTTTTCACATTGAAAACATTTATTTAAAATCTAAAAATTTCTCAAATGTTAAGGAATTTTTTTTGAAAATAAACTTGTAAACTTTTAATTGAATATTTAATGAAAAGAGATTTCATAATGGAGGTAAATTTTTTTCATGCCATATAAGTTAACAAAAAGTCATTTCACACTTTTATAAAAAGGTCAAAGTACCTCATTTGGAGAAAAGAAAAGAAGATTTCTTGAAAAATTTTTTGTAAAAAGGTAAAACAAGGGAAATAAATCACCTTTAAAAGTAATTATTATAATATATAAATCATATATATTCATTAAATCTATCCTTGTTAACAGCCATATAAAATGAAAATGAAAACCGGGTCACATCGCTTCGTGGAGGTGGTAGTCAAAACAAACAGACGAGTGACGTTATCATTTTTGAATGGGTTGGAAGGGAAAAAGGTAGATATTATATTATAATTATAGAAGTAAAATTATTTCATAATTATCATATATAAACATTATACCAATCCATAAAATATGGTGATAAAAAATTAATTGAATCACTACGTGGAGACGTTAAGCCATACGTACACATGAGTGATACATCAACTTTTCATTTCATGGAAAAAGGGTTTAAAATTGTGGTTTCATAATAAAAATAATATTTTAGTATATTTAGGATATTTAGGTAATTATTTCATGGTAAATACTATAGATTTGGAGGATGTTAAAGAAGAAATAAACTGAAAGAGGTTAGGCAAGACGATTGTAACGCCCCGACCCCAGTTACCTAGATTTAGTGCATTATTAAATAACATTGGCATGATCACAAGAAAGATCAAGTCTCAAAAGACCGATTAGTTTAGTAGCCTTGGAATAACTCGATACATTAATAAATTTTACATTACATCATAAAATGAAAACTACAACAATATAGTCTCCATAGTCTACACTCTTATCCCCACATACTATCCCTGCAGGTCAATCATAAATTACTTCTTCACATCCTGGGAAAAATAAAACATAGAAAAGGGGTGAGCTCAAATGCCCAATAAGGATAACAATATATTGGAAAATTTCATAAATAAGAATAAACATTTAAGGCAATGTATAACTAAAACAAAATCCTTTTAAACTTGAACATCAACATAGTATGGCAAAAATAAAATGAAATAATTCCATTTACTTATTTACATGGATATTCTACTTATCGAATATTCACATGCAATATCAATAGCCACTTTCATAATGAGGGAATGAATAATGCCAGACTATCACAACCACATAGCCAAGGCCTCGTGACAAGACTACAAATAAGATTTTGTCAAGGCTTTGTGCCAAGACACTATTTTGTCTCATGAGACCTATTGATGCATCGAGGAGCTATACCGGGATCCACCCGTCACATATTACGTCCAATGCATTCCCCATATGAACAGGTTTAAACATAACATAAACACTCGTATTAAAACTAGCATACGAAATGTCAATAATTTCTTCATAAACCATGAATGGTAAAAAAATAGCACATCCACAGTCAAACATATCACAAAACCATCAATAAAATATGGAAGTTTTGTATCATAATAAATCAACTTCAAATAAGCTTAAAATCCATCAAAGGATGTTGACATAGATGAAATCAAAACTATTTTTAGAGAAATATCTATTTCTATTTTGAAATCATTTAATAGTAATATATTTATAAAATAAAACATTTTCTTTGAAAATATTCTTATAATATTTTAAGGGAATCTTCGACGATTTTATAACGGCAGAAAATAGCTGCACCCAACGTATAAGTTAAAAACCCATTCTTACCTTAATTCTGTCAACAAGGTTAAAAAGGAACTTATTTAGAAAATGACAGAAAGATTCCTTTATAAACCACTTATAAAAGTCAAAAAGGATATAAATGACTTTATCCCATATTCTAGTAAATAGTAAAAAATGTTTTGAAATACATTTTTAAGAAACATGGATATGGATGATAAAGAGATCCCAATAGATTATTACGTATAAACAACCTCGGATAATGAAGAGATTGCGAAATAAAACCTTACCTTGTACTTTTCCGTGGTTGGGGTAGGTTAACCTCCTATATAATGGTGAAATAATTGTTATTAAATTATACAAGAATCATATATATTATTATGTTATCATTTATGATCTTTTAACATTTCTTTGTTAATAATATCTTAGTATTATCGTCGTTTCAGGTGTTAACTTACTAGTTTTCTTTTATATTTTTTATTACATAAGCCATGTTTTTCATGGATATGTTGTATTTTATTCATATACAGAATGATATGATTTCCATAAATATTATTTTTAAATCATCAAATTATTATTATACCTTAATGGATACGATGGAGAATGAATCCCATCGCGTTCGTGGAGACGGTAGTCCGTACGTACGCACAAGCGATAATATCATTCTTTTGATATTAAAATAATATATAATTCCATGGTATATCATATATACAGAAGCATTATCATGTTATATTTATTATTTACATGAATTACAAATCATTATTATACCCATCGAAATAATAATATATTGAATAACAATTACACCATGACGTGGAGACGGTAAGCCGTACGTACGCACGTATGGTGACATGTCATTCAATGGATGGATAGAATACTGAATATGGTTGCACCATATTTATAAAAAAATTACATTATATAGTATATAATGGATTCATTATTTTAGAATGGGAATAAAAAAAGAAAGAAGAAGTGGAAGAAGAAAGGAACTTGAAAAGGGTGGTGAAATCATTACATCTACTTCGGGTTCTTCCTTTTGATTTGATCAGAAGGGCTCCTTAGGTTGGATTTATAACTATAGGAAGGCCTCTAAGATGAATTGAGGGATTTTGAGAGAGTATTTGTGCAGGTTTTGGCCGAACCAAAAGGCTTTGAAGGTGTGAATTAATGAGGAGGAGTGCCCTTTTATAAGAGGGGTGAGGGGCACCTTTGGAAAAGCTAGAAATATTGTTCTATAATAAATTCATATTAGGTTTATAATGGCTAAAACGTGGATTATTTAAAGGTTAAGGTGGGGATAGGTCGAAAACCACTCAAACAATAGGATTTAGACAGGTTTGAGTTACTATATTAACCTTATCATTAAGTATTAACTCTTAGTTAATTAGTTTCACTTTTACAATGTCTCTTTGTATTTTTATATTATATGGTTAAAAAACATACTATATACATACAAGAGACCCCAAAATGGTCCATTAATGATACACCTATCATGATATAAGTCTTTTGGCCGAACGTTATATTTTTAGAAATTTAATATCAATTAATAATATAATATTGTTTTTAAAAACTCTTTTATGTCAATTTTGACACTATTCAATAGTTGATTTTTGTAAAAATCATAACGTAATTCTTATTTCAAAAAAAGTTAATAAAATAATTTGTAACATGTCATATTAACCTATAAAATTAGTTTAATTCATAAAAAGTCTCAAATTATATTAATTTGTGTATTTATAATATAAATTATTTTAATTTTTCACTGTTATGGTAATTACAGCATCATCATTGTGTCATAAATAAATTAAATTATTTAATGTCTAAAAATTATAAATAAAATATAATAATGTGTTAAATCATTTTATCTTTCTAATAAATATTTATAGTCGAAAACCCAACATACATTACCCTATGTAAAAATTGTTTTTCTAAAAGATATATGCTTATATGATTTTTGTATTTATTTTATCTTAATTAAAATAATGTGTCCCTATCACCTACAAGTTGCTCCATGGAGTCCTAAAATAGACCCAAAGATGCCCATGGTCGGAAATGTATCCAAAAATAAGGTGAGGACACGTTTTATGGTAATTTAGTATTATTATAATATTATTTTTAACCCTTATTTACAGGATTTACCCTTTAACCATGGTAAATAAAATATTTACCGAAGTAATTATTCAAAATGTCCAAAAATAAAAGTTACCTATTTACACAATTTTGAAATCCTGATTCCAAATATGGAATCCATTTTTCCAAATTCAAAACACAGAAGTGGTAGAAATTAATTTTAAATTAATTCCCACTATCAAAACAAAAAGCGTGTTTTTAAGATATAATAACTATCAAAAGATTGATACTTGTTTATGACGGGTTTAATTGTGAAATTATGTCCAATGAATTTTTTTTTATTAAATGGTAAAAATATATTCTAAATATACTTTAAAACCACTCAAATTCATAATTTATCAATATAAATTATTTCGATTAAAAAAAATTTTTTAATTAAAATTTAGTAATTTTCACTATTCATCAAAATATAAATGTTATCTGAAAAGTTCCAAAATTTCACCTTAGGATAATTTCAATAATCTGAATACAAAAATGAAGTCCATTTTGAGAGATAAAATTTATAAAATTTCAAAAAGTAGGTGTTACTATTCATAACGGCTAGTTTGATTGGTTGTGGTGTGTGTTAGAACTCGAAGTTGCGTACAACACACGCTACTATATAATTCAAAGGAAAGTGTACCGTGGAAGCTTGGGATGTTTCATTGTAAATTTTTGATGTACCCATTCTAAAAAGTAAATTTATTTAGTCAAATTGAATATATAAAAGTTTAAAATATTGGATTTAAAAAGGGTTCACTATTAAAAGTTGGTAAAAGTGCAATACTGAAAATGAATTTGTTCTTACATTATGTATAAGAAACTCATAATATGGATTATAAAATTATAAGGATTATATAAAGTTTAAAATATAGTTAATACTATTCATAACTTCTTTTGAACGGCTTTTTTAGTAAGTCATGGTGCGCATGAACTCGGTGTTGTGTGTAGTGCAAGTTATTGAATTATTTTGAAGAAATAACACACTATGAAATCTTGGGGTGTTACAACGGTTACCTCTTATTCGGGAGACATCAATTAGATCCATTCTTATGGAAACTAGGGTTAGTCTATTAAGGATATAAAAAGACATATAAATTCACTAAGGAAATTTAGAAGAAAAATTGATAGGTATTGGTCATGCTATTCTGATCCAAGTAGTGAAAAGAATTGATGTATGGTGTGTAATTTTATAATGGATAGAAAATAAACACTTGTAATTACAAAAAAAGTTTAAAATATAAATAATTAATTCAAAAAAAGATTCCAAATTGACATATATTCGAATATAAGTTAGGATTTATTTGAAATATCATAAAAAAATAAATTTTTGATTTTTTAAGTGGTATTTTATACATTATTTTTTGTTCAATCCCTTATTTATCATATTTTAACCTTAAACACAGTAACATATTTTTCATTCTTAAGAGGTTATAATTTTTGTTATAAGGTGATAATTGGGCCATAAATAAAAAAGGGATGAGAATTTAGACCGTAAATAATCCTTATTTTCCTCTTATAAGATTTAAATTATTTTAAAATAATTTAATAAAATATTACTTTCATAAAATATAATTATTGTCATTATTGACACCATTCATTTAATTTTACTTCTAATACATCAATAAAATGTTTTAATTCACATAAAAACTTTTAAAATATACATAATATGTTATTTTTATCTAAAATTCATTGATCACAATAACTCCCCCACAATTTATTACTTTTACTATATTTATATTATTTTTTCATTATTTGAATAAGTATCATGTAAACATTGTGTAAGAATTTAATGAAATTATATAATATCTAAAAATTAGAAATAAATTATGACTGTGAAAATAATTGTATTATTCTAAAAATGAAAATATATATTCATTCACCACATTATTTTTTCCTAATGTGAACACATAATAGATATTTAAAAGTAAGAGAGTGACCTTTTGTATTTTTCATTTATTTAAATATTATATAGGTCATTTCCATGGAAATTTTCCCTTAAAAAAACAAATTTTGAGTCAAAGCTTATGATGGTCGAATTCCTTTCATCCAATATAAATTTACATGAAAAATGGTGACCTTAAAACTTAATTTTAACCAATATAAACCTGATTTACCCTTTACTAAGGTGATAAATTTTTCCATTATCACTATTCATAATGCTTAAAAATGAAGGGGACCTATTTAAAAAATTTGAAGATCCTGAATTCAAATATGGAATCCATTTTATCAAATTAAATTTTTATAATTGAATGAAATTATTTTTATAATTAGTTCACAAAACATGAAGAAAACATCATTTTAGAAAAATTAATTTTATGTAAAAAAATAAATTTATTCTAACATTATACCTATAAAAACATTAGATGAATGTTACCATATTTTATTGAATATATAACATTAAAATTTAATTCAAATAGTTCACCAATAGTGATTAATTTAATTTATTAATAGAAAAACACATTGCGCACATAAGAGAATTAGAAAAATATCTCTTTTACATTCAAATGATTTTTTCATTTCAATTTATAATCAATTGATAATCAATGAATTTATTTTATTCATTAATATTTCATAATTTAGTTACTTCTATTCAACCCTTCCAAATTAATGGATACATTATAACATTACTATAGTTACCCTATTTTCTCTATGTAAGACATTGGCATGTACCTTAGAATATTTCTGAAGACAAGTGCTGAGACAGTGTGATATTTTGATGACCCGTTAGTTAAAATTGGTATTTTAAAAATATTAATATCACACACACATATTTTTCTTTTAATGGTATAATAAATTTCAAATATATTATGAAATTGTAAATCTGAGGCTACTGTTTAGTTCAAAATATGGGTTTTACCCTAGGCACACCATAATCCTTTTTGACATCGGGTGTTTGTGAAAAAATTATCGCGAGGATGAATAACAAATAAATAAATAATTTTAGTTATTTTGTTACTATTATTCAATAGCCAAAAATCCCTAAATAAATAGATTGTTATGAAAAATTTCTTGGGTTATCCACATAACCCATATAAGTGAGAGAGAGTGTTAAAGGAAGGCCTGGAGAATGACGACAGATCGGGATCATATCGAGAATCGTTGCACCAACGAAGTTCATGGATCTCACCAAAAATGATAATAGAGGACCGTTCTTCATTAATGATTAATAAAACTTCCATTAGGACATTTTTTATATAGATTCATCCCGTTTTTTATCCCATACTAATCATGGATCAATTCTATAAATAATAATTTATTCACAGATCGATGGGGGATTTATTTTACGATTGATTTTTTTTCTCATTATTTCTTATTAATTTTCATTAATATATTCTACAATAGAGAATTAAGGATAAAATTAACAAATTATGAGGTTCATTACTCCTGTATATGGTTTATGGTGTTCTCCCACTTTCTTTTCATGTTCATCATGGACATTTACTTTGGCCTTCATTTCAACGGAAACTGGGTATTAGATCATTGCACGACTATTCATCAGTGAAATAGATCAATATCATGGGTGTGGTTTGAAATCAATGATACAATTATAGTGAGATAATAATGAAGGATGAAAAAAGGTGGATCAGTATTGGACCTATGGTTTCCATCTTCCTAGTGAATGTGTGGTGGAGACTTAGTGTGGGAATGTTTTGGCATAATTGACTAATTTAAGATCGTATAAAAGCTTGATTTTTGGGGAAAATTTATTATGAGGGGAACTAGAGACGGATCCACCACTAATGGTGGGATTCATGGAAGATATGGACGTGACATCATCATGGGAATATGCATAAACGGAACCACATGTTACTATAAATCCCTTTGTACACAACATATATTCTAGAGATACGCACCATGTGGGACTATAACGAAAAAAAATATTATAAATAAAATTACCCTTTTGAATTAATTAAATGTCTTATTTTATAATATGTACATAGAAAAAATTCACTTATTTTTTTTATTATATACAATTGGATTTAAAATAAAATTAAGTATCATTTCCATTGATAAAATAGTCATTGAACAATGATCAAATGAATAGTATAAATATAGGGTTTAAAAAAATAAATTGGCATAGAAATAGGAAGTGATGGCCACAACCAGTAGAATCATACCATATGAAGCCCATTTTTCAGAGCTTCTGAAGGAGATATCATCACTAGGATTTTACCTTGACCAATATGAAACTGAGATTCAATAACTGAAGCATGATTGAAACTGTTTATGAGAGAAGTTCAATTTCATCAAGATCACAAACCAAATGATGTATATCAAACCGCCTCATGAAAGTTTCACCTTCCAATCCTTACTCGTATGGAATTTTATGGTGTATTAAAGGTATATATATCAAGACCATATCATAATGAGTATGAAAATTATTTTTTATATAATGATAAACATATTTTTATAATATTATGGTTACTTTATAAATGAATTTTATTTTGATATAATAAAAATAAAAGAGTATTTTTGAGTAATATTAAAATTCAATTATGGAATTTATTTTGATAAATTAATGGATTTTTGAATGAAATATTAATTTAATAAAATATTATTTTTGAATAATTTTTAATAAAAATAAATTATCCTATAATTTTTATGTAGTTAAATTAAATTATTATTGGGGTTCAAAACCTGTTATTGTCAAAAACCCAATTATTTCTCAATAAATGAAAATTATTATTTTAATCATGATAATTCAAATTTTAGAAACTTAGTTATATAAAATGAATATTAATTTTTTGAATCATAATGTATAAATTGTCCAATGGTGAATTTTTCATAACTTTCTCAAACATTCAAATTTTCAGGAAAAAGTTAAATACCCTATAAATATACTTTATGTATTATGACATCATAATGATCGAAAAGTAATGTAATAAAATCTATAAAGGGTATAAAAAAATAAATATATGTTTTCATTTAAAATAATAGGATTTTATGTTTATATTATTGATTTTATAAATAACCTATGAATCCTCCAAAACCATTAATTTATTTTAAGGGTTAACATCATTTCTTTAGGAGTATGACTCACCTCCACATACGCAAGGGAATTATTTAATTAATTTTGGACCTTGGAATTATAAAATTTTGATAACTAATCAGATTTGTTATAAACAATGGGAAAAACTATGGGATGGTTTATATTTGTTGTTATTTTATTATGTAGAGTCCAAAACCTAAATAATAAAGAAATCCCCTCATTGCCTATATAAACCCACCCAAGCATTTATTAATCATCACTAAAACTCCTTGGAGCATGGACATACTCTTCCCTCCAATATCAAGAGTCCTAAAAATGTGACCAATCTCTTAAAACTCTCCTCCCATGAATTTGGAGTCACACAGTCATGTAATCGATTTCTCTCTTCTCATTTCCATTCATGCACATCTTTTATAGGTTATGTCTCTTAAATTACATTTTCATATTTTTTGATATGTTATTAAATTTTCCCAGTGCTATCCATCTAATTTATAATTTATGAGATACTCCTTCCACACTCATTAACCCTCCCATTATCCTTTATGTACACCCGTTACCGTGCCAAAATATATTTTGGATTCTTTACTTTATTCATGTTTATTCATTAACTCGTGCCTTCTATTTCCAATTTCTAAAGTTGGGATATGTTTTCCCATGTCCCTATTACATCCCATTTTATGTATATGTTATTACAGACCCCCTTATCTATTATCAAAAAAAATTTATGAATCTTTAAGTGATGTTGTTATGCTACCAATGTTTCACCATGATTTTCCTTGCCAAAACAATTTTGTAGTGAATACCATAACCATTTCATATGAAGGGTGATAAAATTTATGAACATATAATTTCTTATATGGGACATACATATATTTATTACACATTCCTTTATCATGAAATAAATTATGATGGTGAATGGATCTATGATTTATGATCCATGTGGTACATTCAAACATGAGAATGAAATGAAAGTGATGGTTGAGCCCTTAATTTTATAGTGCTCCAATGAATTGAGTAATGTTTAGTATCATGATATGTAATTTTAGGATAGGAAGTGAACCTGATTACATTATGGGATTTTTATTTACCATGATATCTTGGAAGTTTAGACTTGACCTATGTTTATGATGTGGTGTTTTATGTTGTTTCTACATTTCCCTTGTTATGATTATCATGAAATATCATGTATCATTATTTATGTTTATGATTAAAAAACTTCTTATACCCCATTGATATGCCTATTTTATAACATTGATTAACTTATCTCATGTTTATTCCCTTACTAAGATTTATAGCTCACCCATTTCTTATGTTTTTTCCCAGGTTATCATGTTCAGTTTTAAAAGCCATGGAATTTTAGAAGCCTGTTAAGGAATTTTTCAATAATGTCATTGTATCCCATGTTCAAGATGTTATTCTATGTACCTAATTCTAAAACATACTATAATTACTGATCTTTTCTGTTGTATTATGTTTACATTTATGTAATAAATCACAAATTAATGTGTAATAAAGAACAAGGTTGTTATAGTTTGTATTAGAGGAAAAGAATAGTTATTTTTTGGATTAAGACTAGAAAACACAAGAGAAAGCCTTAGGGGTAAGAATAAGTTTTATAAAACATCCCTAAATTTTTGTAAATATAGATTAATTTGATTATCAAGAAAACAAATAACTTTTTGGATACAAAAAGTGTATGTGGTTCAATAATACATGTACCTATGGGTAATAACTCTCAGAAGGTGTACCAGGCCTGACTTAGTGTAACATGGTACTCGAAAATGGGACTCACTACTTACCTTGTTTGACACTTCTTGGGGATATGATTTAGTAAATTAATTATATCATTATGAACCATTATTAGGGGGAAAACCAAATAAAATCCCATAAGACTATATGTTAGGAAATAGATCATGGATAACATAGATTGAAATTAGAATTTCATAAGTTAATAAGTAAATATAATATATAAGTTATACCTTTAATTTCATTGTATTACCATTTATGTCTTTAATAGTTTAGAAATAATCATCCCTCATTTTCCTTTTTTCTTATCTAATAACCAGAAATAAAAGTAATCATGTAAACAATCAACGTGATAAAAAAATTGATGACTCCACAAACACAATGTCCAACCCAATTAGAGAAAGAATAGAGAAATTTATGATGATACTCTATCAGGTGAAAGAGGTTATTAATAGAAACATAGATCAGGAGGAGAGTCCAAATCCATATAAGAGATGACATACTGTGATTGAGACCTTTATGTGATAATGGTCCCTAACATTCAATGGATCCTTCGATCCCTTAATCTCAAAACAATAGATCAACTCCATTAAGAATTTATTCTCTATCTTTAAATGTTCTGAGATATATAAGGTTCAATAAGATATTTATCATATGGATGGAGAAGCTAATCAATGGTGGGTATTTATCAAAGATACTAATCCCGAGGATAATATCATAGCGATGTATTAGAAGAAATTCTGAAAAATTATTTTCAATAAATATTTTCGTTGCACTATCATAAAAAAAATTGAAAGGGATTTTCTTTCCCTAAAGAAAAAAGATGATGAATATATCAAGTAATATACATAAAAAATCATACTACTTGTGCGATAAACCTATATATTTGTCATTAACCCCAAATTCATGGTTGATCGCTTCTTTAGTGGGATAAAACATAGTCTATGAAAATATCTGGTGATACATGAGATTGGTAGCTATGAGGAAGTTGTCTGATGTGCATTGAAATTCAAAATGGAAATCGATGAATCTAAAGGGTATCATTGGGATATGAAGTGGAATGTCTAGTTTAATTCTGGTAGTCTGATGGTGAAATATAACAGTTCCATGAAATTTTAGCACCCCAATTGTGAAAGGCGTGTAAATAAGCACCCTGAAAATGGCCTAAGGGGGATGAGTAAATTCTTTAAGTGTGGTAAGTAAGGACACCTAACTAATGAATATTGATTGGAGAAACTCACTAATACAATAGTTGAAAGGAATTCTCTGGTCAACCATCAATTCATTTTTCATTGCTTCAAAATTAATGAACCAATAATCTTTTCAAACCAATGCACTAAGATAAGGGTTTTTGGAGGTGACCATCAACCTCTACGGTAGCTAGGGTGAGATTTTTTCATCACAACTGCCAAGAGGGATCTTGGAAGTGATGTGGTGAAATGTACACTAGGTATTCATTCAATAATAGTGAACATAAATTTTTATTCAAGTTATATGAATTTCATCATAAAACAAATGTTTAGTGTAACTATTCAAACACCAATATAAATAATGGAAGTGGTGTTATTGGTGAAAATATAAAATGGGAAAATTATTGCATCCCAAGTATATAAATCCTCATATAACAAAATTTGTTGGCTGAATTTAATAGAGAACCTTGTCACACTCCCTTTGGTGGAATCTGATGGAATTATGAGCATGGATTATCTTTCACTATATAGACCCAAGATAAATTTCTATGAGAAGGAAATCACTCTCTGTATTTTGAATTGACCCCAAAATCTATACAAGAGTAAAGAGGAGGATGAATCTTCTTTAGTACCAACACCTCAGTAATGGATATTATTTCCCTATTAGAAATCATATGTAGTTCAAATTATTGAGTCTATGGAAGGAACCATCCTCGAATAAATTCTTATTATAATGGAATTTTTTGATTTATTTCTTGAGGAATTTTCTGATCTTCCTCCTAGATGAGAGTTTGAATTTTCAATAAAGCTTATACCTAGGGCATTACCATTATCCAAGACCCCATTTAGAATGTTTTTTTGGAACTTGAGGATCTGAAGAAACAACTATAGGAGAATTTGTATAATGGGTTCATATGCCCAAGTGCTTCACTGTGGGGTGAACCAGTCCTCTTCATCAAGAAGATGGGTGGGTCAATCCACCTTTGCATTAATTTTTATGAGATCATTAATATTGGGATAAAGAAAAATTATCATCTACCATATATTGATGATTTGTTCGATTAGTTATGTGTAGAATAGTACTTCTCCAAGGAATTTTAATGTTTATGAATAGAACTACCCAACACATGATATGGAGTTGGTTACAATGCTCTTATCTTTGAAAATATGCTGGCATTATCTTTTTGGGAGAAGTGTGAAATATATACAGATCACAAAATACACAGTTATATATTCACACCAAAATAGCTGAATATGAAGCAAAAAATATGTTTAGATCTGATCAAGGACTTTGATGGCTCAATTCACTACCATCATGGGAAAGAGAATAAAGTAGAAAACACTCCATGTATAAAGGATCTATTAATTCTATTATTAATGATAATTGAGAGGGATCCGATATTATTATATTTATAAAGGATAGAAATGGGATTCATAAAGAGAGTAATATCATCAATCCTTTCACAAATTATTCCTTGATAATATCTTTAGGAAAAGATAAAGAATTCTCATAGGGATGATGTGGGAATTTAGAAAAAAAATGGAAAATATAATAAAAGGTAAATCCACAGAGTTTGGTGTTAATGAAGGAGTTTTGAGATTTGGTTTATGAATACGTGTATCATATAATGCTGAGTTAAATAAGGAACTATTGGATGATGCACATAGTTCATCATTCTCCATTCACCTAGGATATACAAAGATGTATCAAGATTTATGAGAGCACTATTAGTAGGACAATATGAAGGAGGAGATTAATGAATATAAATCAAAGTGCATAGTAAGTCAGAAGGTGAGGGACAAAATAAAAATTTTTAAGGGTATAATGAAACCATTACCCATACCAACAAGGAAATGGGAAAAAGTCCCCATTGAATTTTTCACCAGAATATCAAAGAAATCCATGGGAAATAATGCTATATACCTTGTTATGGATCATCTTACAAATATATATCACTCCATTAAAATTCTACAGAAATTATCACTAGATAAACTTGCATGTAATTATATCCACGAATGGGTAAGGCTTAAGGGAGTACCACTTTCGATTTTAACCAATCGAGATCCGTGATTTACCTCAATGTTATAGAAACATCTCAAAAATTATTTAAACACTGACCTGAAATTTTGTATGTCATATCATCCTCAAAATAGTGGAAAGATTGAGAAGTTAATTTAGAGACTAGAATACAATTTGTGAGCATGTTATATAGACTTTAACGGAGGATGGGACCAACATCTACCTTTGGTTAGGTTCTCTTAGAACAAAAATTTCCACTCAATAATACAAATGGATTTTTAAGAATCCCTTTATGGGAAGTGGTACAAAACACCAGCATGCTGGGATGAATTTGGGGAATGAAAAATACTAGGTCTTGAAATGATTGAGGAAATAGTGGTAAAGGTTAAGACCATTTAGTAGCACATCAAGGGTGCTTAGAGTCAATATAAGAGCTATGGTGATAATAAATGATGTGAGCTAGAAATTGATATTGGATACATGTTATTCCTCTATATATCTACACATAATGAACTGAATATATTTAGGAAGAAGGGAAATCACAGTCCAAGATATATCTTCCTCTTTGAGATCCTTTATTGCATCGGAGTGGCGGCCTACCAACTTGCACTCCCACAAAACTTATCTCAAGTACATGGTGTATTCCAGATATCCCTCTTGATAACATACATACCACACCCCTCACATGTACTCTATCTATATGTGGTACCATTAGATAATGATCTCTCTTATGAGGAGAATCCAATGAAGATATAAGATTGTAGACAGAGAGAGTTATATGAAATAAGATAATGAACCTGGTCAAAGTGTTGTGGTGAAACCAAAAGTTTGAAGAAGCAATGTGGGAACCTAAGGAAGTGGTGAAGTACAGTTACCCTCATCTATTTTAGTGTGGGAAATGAAAATTAAATGGGAAAAATTTCTTATGGGGGAAGACTGTATTGACCTAAACTATTATAAATAAAATCCCACTTTTGATTTAAGTAAATTTATTATTATGTAATATGGTTATAGAAATAATGCACTAATTTTGTTTTATTATATCTAATTGGATTTAAAATATCATTATGCATCAATACCATGGATAATATAGCTATAAAAAATCGATCACATGCCTAGTATAAATATACGGTTTTTTCAAATCTAATTCACACAAACAAATGATGTGATGGACTCGTCTAGTAGGATCATACCCTATGAATCCCATTTATAAAATCTTCTAAGGAAGATGGAGTCATTATAAATTTCCCTTAACTGATCTCAATCTCATATCCAACAACTTACACATGAGTGAAACTATTTATGGGAAAAGTTCTAGCACAGCGAGATCATGGACCAAACCATGTACGCCAAACCACCCCATGAAAGTCTTACTATCGCAAACCTTACTCTTACAATGTTTTCTGGTTTAATAAAGGGATATGTATCAAGATGATATCATTATAATTTTTTAAGTTATTTTTTCATATAATTTTTAATATGTTTTCATCCTATTATGGTTACTTTATAAATTATTTTTGTTTTTATATAATAATACAGAAATTGTATTTTTGGGTAATACTCAAATTCAATTAAGAAATATATTTTGATTAATTAACGGATTCTTGAAATAAATAATATTTTAAAAAAATATTATGATTAAATAAGTTTTATTAAATAAAAATTATCATATAATTTTTTTGAAGTTAAATGTAATTATTATAAGGGTTAAAAAACTGTTATTGTGAAAAGACACAACATTTCTCAATAAATACCGATTATTATTTAAAAGAAAAAAAATCAAACTTTTTGAAAATTATTTAGATAAAATTAATATTATTTTTTGTAATCATAATGTTTAAATTATCCAACGGTGAATTTTTCATAATTTTCATAGATATTCGAATTTTCAGGTAAAAATTGAATACCTTAAAAATATAGTTTGTCAATTATAAAATCATAATGACCCAAAAGTGATGTAATAAATTATAGAAATGGAATACATGGAAAAATATATTTTTTACCTTTAAAATAATTTTATTTCATGTTTATTCTATTAATTTTATAAATACATTATGAATCCTCCAAAATGTTAATATATTTTAAGGTTTTAAAATCTTCTCTTTAAATGTATGACGCACCTACTTGTAATCGTGGGCATTATTTTATTAATTTAGGAACTTGTATGTATAAAATAGTTATAACCACTACTATTTTGGAGAAACCATGTGATTGTTTGTGGTTTTGGTTATTTTATTATGTAGAGTCCAAAGCCTAAATAATAAAGAAATCCCCCTCTTATCTTACATAAACCCACCCAAGCACCCATTAATCTTCAATAAAACTCTTTTTTGAATGCCCATACTCTTCACTAAACTCTTTTGAATCCTCCAAAAGGCACCGAAATATCTCAAGAATCCCCTCCCATTCATTTTGAGTCACACACTGAAGTGAGGGATTTCTCCCTTCTCCTTTCCATTCAAGCACTTCTTTTTTTTGTTCTGTCTCTTAAATTCCATTTTTTGTGTGAGGATTTTTGATTAAATATTCCCCTAACTACCAATATAATTTATATATCATTATATCTCCCTTTAAATCTAATTAATCCTCCTATCATCCTTTATGTACAACAGTTACCATACCAGAATATAGTTAGGATTCTTTTTTTATTAATGTTTCTTCATTAACTCATGCCTTTTATTTCCAATTTATAATTTTTGGAAATTTTTTTCATGTCCCTATTACGTCCCATTTGATGTATATCTAATAACGGATCCTCTTCTATCAAATCAACCAATTTTTATTGATCTATATGTGACATCATTATGCTGTTAAAATTTCACTATGATTTACCATGACAAAACAATTCTGTAGTGAATACCAACTCATTTTCTATCAATGGAGTTCATGTTTGTGACCATATATTTTTTTTATTAGGGACTTAAATATATATATTCCACACTTCGTGGTCATGGATTAAATTATTATGATGAATGAATCCATGTTTTATGATACATGTGGCATACTTAAGCATTTGAATGAATTTAAAGTAACGAGTGCACCAAGAATTATACAGCGGACCAATGAATTGTGTAATTTTTAGTCTCATGACACATCATGTTGGTATAAAGAGTGAACCTGATTCCATTTTGGGACTTTTTCTACTATGAAGTTTTGATATTTCATCCTTGATCTATATTTATGGTGCAACGTTTTATGGTATTTCCACATTTCCAATGTTATGATTATCATGATATATCATATATATGTGTTCAGGTATATGATTCCAAATATTTTTTATTCCCCATTGATATTCCTATTGTATCACATGTATCACTTTATGCCATTTTTATTCCCTTATCGGTATTTATATCTCACCCCTTTCTTATGTTTTTCCCCAGGTTATCCTGTTTAGTTTTCAAATCCATGGAATTTCAGAAGCATGTAAAGGAAGTTTTCAAAAATGTTGGTGTATCCCATGTTCTAGATGTTATTCTATGTACCTAATTCCCAAAGACACAAAACATTTTCAATATTTTTGTGTGTATTATGTGTAATTTATTGTAATAAATCATTAATTCATGTGTTATAAAAGCCTAGGTTGTTATAGGAACCCATGGATATGACACAAGGGTTTATGTGGAAATTAAATATCACAAATTTTGGGACACCTATCACATGTTGTGTGACCTATGGTTGATAGCTCGGTGTGTAATGTGGGAGTAAAATATCACATGCACATGGGCCTCTTCCCAATTGGTGAGGACTCGTATGTGCATCCAGGTGACCCAAGATCAAATCCAGGCGGAGGCCCAATTTATGGGGACTGTAGCAGTGCTGTAGCAGGTACTATAGCGGGAATTGTGTAGTACTGTGGAAGGTTCATAGTGGGAAATGCAGTAGGCACTTTTTGGCACTGTAGAAGCCTGGAATTTCCCCCTATTTGGGCCTTTGGGCCACCGATTTGGTCCCCGAGTCCTTTAAGGCCTTCAGGCCACCGAATCCTTCGGGCATGTAAGGACTTTAGGCCACCTCAAGGCCTTAGGGACACCATAAGTGCATATGAAAACTAGAAAACCTACAAGGAACAAGATCTATAAGGAGTACGGGAAAGGAGCTTTCACTATAGAAGAAGCTTCATGGATTGCAAGAATGAGAGGGTATGGAACCTGCCATCGGGACAAGCCTCTCCATGCACGAGATAGCCCATCTGAATAGTCATGTGAAGGTGGAGAGCTGATTTCACGTTGAATATGCTGGGGAGGAGTAGTTGCAAGTAGTTAGACTGGGTTGTATGTAATTTTTGAAGCCTACGAACAATAAATTCCTCTAAGGCCTACGAGCCATGTAATAATTACGCCTACAGGACTTGTAAGGGTTCCACCTCACCCCTTGAAAGGTTTATTATCAAAAATAAATAAAAATTGAAGGCCTTCAGGCCATTGTATGGGAGTAAAAGATCACATAAATATCTATGAACATGAGCATGATTAGATTAAATGATCACGAATTGATTCATAGATATATCTATGTATACAGACACAACCAGATACATGGGCATGTCTAGAATACACATGAAAGGGTTTGAGACATGGGGAAGGACACAATCTACTCTGAATTTTGTGGGATATACCATGTTACCCCAATTAATTATGTATACTTATTCCAGGTAAGTGTGATGCCCTATCTCTTTTATGTCTATATGAGTTTCATTTGGGTGTATTCCCTATCTTCAACCAGTTGGGTGATTTCACTAGTTCGAGAGTGAGTTTAGTCTTAGTCTTCCACAATGAGGATTTAATATGACATCTATTCCTGAGTATGATACATTATACCTCTTGGTAGATTAGAGAAAGTATCCATCATATAGTCCTCATGTGATCCTCATTTCATTTTTTCCCTACATAGGGTTGTTATAATTTCTATGATAAAACCTACATACAAAAAAATTTCAAATATAGTAGGATAAATTACGTAGGACTAGGTATCCCTCATGAGCCATGGGTGTGACCCCTACATGTGTATTAATATCTATTATTTTATATGAGTTCTATTATGATTGAGTTTGTATCTTGGATAATTCCTATCAGTTTCCTGTGATTACTTCTTGGTTAGGCCCCGATGATCATGACATCTTGGATGAGCATCACTAGCGATAACGTGGCTCATGGATTATATTCTCATGGAATGAGCATTACCTATAAGACTAAAGTATTATAATCTGGTTGGTAGTATGTTTCCGACGAATTTGATACTTAGAGTCTATTTCAAGTATATCTGGTTTGATTCTTGGTTATAATTATGTCTCACTTTATTGACATACTATTGTATTGATGAGATGACTAATCTTGATGCGTTATGTTTAGTGATTTCCGGGTGTCCTACTGGGTATTGTTATACTCACCCTTACATGGGATCTTCCAACAAACATTGTTCCTTATATAGAAAACAAATATTTTTCTCGATTCCTTGGAGGATTGAGAGTAGGTAGAGTTTAACAATTGGTCTAGACAGACCGAGGTGTATACCGGTGTTGCATTTGACAGCAGTCCCTGCCTTCTGAGAGGGTCAGACATTATTTCATGTTTTCGGTAGGCTTGTATTTTTCTCATTTACTATATTCAATAACTTTTTTATACACTGATTGTGGGATATATTTTTTATATTAATTATTGTTGTTTTTTATTCATTACATTTCAACATTGTATGAGCTTATAGATTTAAGCGTGTACACATGTACTTTAGGATAAGGCCTCCAATGTGTGTGATATGACTAATTGATTCTAGTCAACATCCCCTAGATTATTAAAGGCAGGATTGGGGTATTCACACTCTACATATCACCTAATAGGAAGGCCTTGATGATTCGAGTCATGACCAAGTGGTATTATAGGGTGGTTCTACCTTATGACTACAATATTTTCCTTTTCCTACATATGATATTGGTTTAAGATTTATGGAAATAGAGTTGAAATGTTTCAAGTTTGGATTTTAGGATAGGGTGTATAGTGTTGTTCTGGAAGCCAGTGTACCCATTTACCAGGGTAATGATAACCATCTTGTTGACATGATACATATAAGAATTGGTTGTAGGGTAAGCATTGGTACAAGAATCATATATGAATGAGTTTTTTTTCTACGTACTGCTTGAGTAAACTCCCCATATATACACTTTGAATGTGTTATGTATTTTTCTCTTACATTATTCATTCATGATGGAAACCAATGAGGTTTCTGTAGCTGGGTTGATATTACAACCCAATAGGTGATGAGTCCTCTATTAATGGGTCAGGTCATGAGCCAGTTTTCTTTCTAGGTGGATATTAGGTGGTGATTCCACCAAATACTTATTATTTAAACCCACCTCTAGTGGTTCAGATGAATGAATTTTGTTAGACACAGTAATTGATGGATCTTTTGGTGATGAATGATGATAAACAGCGGTCAAGCGCATATCTTGTGCTCTCAAGGTATTGATCTTCTGGTGTCTAGGGTGATCAGAACCCACTGAGAGTAGAAATGAGTCTTAATAAATAGAAAATAAGTTTCATTCATTCATGAGGGACTTAAGGACAATGTAGTCCAATGAGGGTGAGAAGTTTTTTTTGGATGTGTAAGGAAATATCATTTGGGATTTTCCAACCCATCATAAAACTAAAAATGGGACAATCAAGGTACTTCCATGGTAGAGGCATCAGTTGGAGAATGGTTCTTTGTTGGGTAACAGATGTGGTAGAGTAGTTGGGAGAATAGTCGGAGGTGGTAGACATTTCGATCTATTTCCACAACCACCCCTAGGTGACGCCTGGAATTGAGAGTTGGTGGTTAGGGATATGGGATTCTGTAGGCATTGAAGACGCATAACCTAGAGAATCCCGAAATGATTCTAGGAATGATATTTTTCAATTATACTTTTTTACAACATTGATAGACACATGTGCGAGCCACTCTTTCCTTACTACCTCTTTTTGATCAATATTAAGAGCTCTGGTGAGGACTTATGATGGTAATGCTTGATGTGAATTAGAACTCATGATGAATAAGGATACTTCCCCTATCAAGATGTGTTCTTGTGAGACAATAAAATAACATGTGAGTCAATTAGTACCAACCAAAGCAGATAGATTTGTCGTGTGGTGGATGATTTCATTGGAGATATTTGTTTTAGATTTTCTATTGGGATAATGTGTTATAGGGATCCCCAATTGTGGTAAAGAGGTGGGTATGGGAAATGACAACATCATGTGGTAGGATCATGTGGCCAGAATCATGGAGATTGCTACAAGGTATAAAAAATTTCTTTGCTGATCATACTTCACTTTTATAAATTAGTCACAGGAATCATTTCCATGAACATAACCCCTTTTGAGACCTAAAGATACTCATGGTTAATTTATATCTTGAACCTTGTTTTTGGGGCTCTATCAGTGAGAATCAGTTATAGAACACTTTTATCAATTTGTGTGACCTAACTCTAAGAAGATATTGATCCCCACTTAGAATATTTCAGTAGTGGCAGTGGAATCCTATGATGTGTCCCTTAGTAAGGACTAGTTATCAATCATCCATTCTCGTTTAACTATAACCAGTTAGGGTATCAATGTAACCTAGTGAGTGGGATGGAATTATCCATATTTGGTGGCAAGTGATCCCAGTCAAATTAGGTCAAGATCATTTTTTGGAGAGTGCATCTAATTACTAACCATTTGGAAACCATTATCCTTAGAGAAGTGGATTCCAAGAGATTTTAGTTTCCTATGATATTGGAGGTGCATGAGGATGTATTCCCAAAGGGTGTTTCAGGCTTACCTCCACATCAAAAGTATGTATTCTCCATTAACTTACACTAGGGATGGTCTAATATTTTCACCATATTATCATAAAACCTTATATAGTTTCGAGGGATGAAGGTGTAGTAAGAGGATCAATAGAGGTAGTGTCTTTTTCAAAATATTTCTGTTTACTCAGGTAGCCCTATGCTAATCTCCTATAAGGTGAATGAAAATTTATTTTAGGAGCGGAATGAAGTCACAATAACTCGATGACTATCGAGGAGGCATAACCACTTCCAAAAATCGATGAATTATTCACCTAGTTTTTAGAAGTGAAGTGGTTATCAAAGTTTGAATTCATTTAAAGTTATTACAAGCTCCAGTTTCAATAGTTTTTTACCAAATTATACATTCTAATGTCTCTATGATTACTATAAGTACATGGTGATACCATTTTACATGTTGGATGTCTCTTTAGTGGTTGTGAGACTTATGAATTTGATCCATCAAAACTTCATGGATCGGTTCACGGTAGTATTATTTAGTGAAATAATTATGTAATCGGAATCAATGGTAGATAACACAATATACTAGAGGATGGATAAGAAAATTCTCTGAGAGTATCAATTGTATGGAGAGTTATCGTAGAGTAAGTTCTAGATTCCTAAGGTCCACTTCCTAGGACTTCTATTTTCATACATGATAGTGATAGTGCACCCAGTAATCATTGAAGTAGTTATATATTGAGATACACCCAAGGACATGGTTATGGTATTATATTCTTACAACAATGTTTTCATCCTCCATTTTGCGTGATTTGAGAAAGTAGTTAATTTCCTTACAGTTGTCCCTTGAGGATGGGAATAATGTAGTGAATATCCAGTAAATAATTGTTACCCCTTCACTTCTTTAGTGATATTGGGAGTTGAAACTTGGATACATCAATTCTGAGGTCTTATATGATTATATATTTAGTTTACATGTTCAAGATGTATTTTATGAAGGTTGGGAGTACATCATCCTTTTATGTATGTACAATGACACCATCCAACCAGTGAGAGGAGGGTTTTTGAGATTTATTTCAATTAACAATATATCTAGGAGGGATAAGGAGGTACCAAGATCTGTTGAAATTGAGTTTTATGATCGAGTATTCTTTAGGTTTCTTCCTTAACTCAACTCTTTATGTATCACCTATAAATAAGTGAATACTAATAGAGCTTAGTAGAATGTTTGGGATGCCTGTGCAAGAAAGAGGTAGTTTGGATTCATGTATCTCCCTTAATGATCATTTCAAACCATGATGATCAAATTATGTCATTATTTGTGAGAGGATAAAAAAGTCTTTTGGGATTTTCTTAGGGTGGGAATAATATTTCTACTCCAAATGCAGGGCCAAGTAAAGAAGAATGATCTGGTTCTAGAGAAGATGATTCTGGTTTACATGTTAGCTTTGGGACATAGCTTGGAGAATCATCTACCAATTTGGGGTCTTTTAATATTAATATCTACCACTCCAATATATTTGTATCACTATTTAGATACATGTATAGGAGCCCCTATAGGTCACCATTATACATTTATGGGATATTAGAGGATAACACTTGTGATCCCAGATATGGTGATAGTGATTATTTTAAAGTGTTTCATTTCAACAAGTGGCAGATGAGGACTACCCCATAATGTAAGGATTCCTTTATGGACTGATGAAATCAACCGTTGGGTTTATGAGGAGATTTTTTGTTTCGAGGGTTCTCCACTAATCAAGGGTTATAGAGATTTAGACAAGACTACAAAATAAATATGGGGTTCGTAAAACATTTTTCCTTTTATTTCATTGGGCTGGCTAGGTGGAATATCATTTGGACCTATGACTATTGATAGACTTGGCACTCAGTGTTTTCTATGTATTCTAGATGATCCACATGCTTGAGTTGTTGCATGATATCAACTAGAATAAGGTGGATTCTGAGAGAGGGGTTTACTTTTTGAGGTACCTAGGGACTTTTGAGAACATTCCAAAAAATAACCTTCATATAAAAGTGGACACCTTATCTGTGTGTTTATGAATATAATGAGAACTCAATAGTGTGGGAAACCCAATTGAGAGTTTTGATTCCCCCTATACGTAGGATTTCAATTTTTTAGGATGAAAGAGCCTATAATGTGGAGATAGTGTAGTGACCCTATTTTTTATTCATAAAAATTTTATAATATTTATAAGAATATTTCAGGATCTAGGTACTGAGATGACCTGAGATTCTGTGACCCGATGAGCTCAAAAGTTATATTTTTCATATATTAATACCATTTGTGCACAATTTTCTTGAAAGAGTGTAATAAATCTTGATCAGAGTCTCAGATCATAAATCTCTGGTCACTATTGAGTTCAAAAAATGAATTTTACCTTAGCTGAGGCATAATCATTTTTTTCCATAAGGTGTTTGTGAAAATGTTGTCTTGGGTGAGAATAAGAAATAAATAAATAAACTTGTTTATTTTATTATTATGACATAGTTACCTAAAAACCATCTATAAATATGTTATTATGACCAATTCCTAGGGTTTGACACATGACCCTGAGAATTGAGAGAGAGAGTTGGAGGAAGTCTCAGTCAACAGTAATGGATCAAGATCAAATCAAGGATTGTTACGCCAATGGATTTCATGGATCTCTCTAATGATGACAACGCGTAACCGTTCTCCATCAGTGATCAATCAAAACTCCAAGTAGTATGTTTGTTTTATTTTGATTCATCACATTTTTATCCTATTTCAAACATTGATCAATTCCATAAATAATAATTTATTCATGCACCAACGATTGATTTATTTTATGGTAGATTTATTTTTGTTTCTTATTCCTCTTCATTCATCTATTTAATGACAACAGATCATGTATAAAATTAACTATAATACCCCAAGTTTTTAAAATATGAACATCATGTTCAGTATCGTATATAAAACAAAACAAAAATCATAAAAGTGGATGTAAAACCCTAATACATTATGATATATTACTTTTTAAATTCAATATCTTTTCTGGATTGTGATGAATGCAACACCAGGTTTAAACGAAATGTCACACTATATTAAAATATTTTTATTTAAACATGACCAATATAATCTAGCCATTAAGTTAGAAGGTATGAATATGACTAAAACATTATGAATATTATATGGTTTATGCATGTATAAAATAAATTCTATGGTTATAAATTTAGTAGAAATAAAATAAGAACCATTTGAAATAAAAAAGAACGATTTTCTAAAAAACATTATTTTTTCTAATGGGAAGTTTAGTCACGCTTTGTGAACCTAATTTAAAATATTTTTTTTATAAATTTTACAAAATTTAATTTTTCAAAATAAATCATATTTTAAATCATAATATCTACATTAACTTATGGTGATATTTTAGGATTTTTTGGAAAATACTAGTTTTTTAGTGAATAGTGAAAATGCTGTTTTTAAGTAATTTTTTTTAATAAAATAAGTCCCATTAATAATTTAATATTATTTAAAATGAAAATAATAATTATTTATTTATATTAAATCTAATTAATTAAATTTAAAACATATTTATTCTTTATTTTAGTCTATGTTTTTTTGGATTTAAAACTATTTTTTTTTTCTAAAAACTATTTTAATGTGCACAATGTTTCTCCATTTTAAATATAGAAAATAAACTCTAATAAAGAATTATTTAAATTAAATTTATATATATTATATATATAAATATTAATTAAAATTCACTTAATTATTATTCCCTATCATATAATTAATATGATATCATCTTTTCCTAAAAAAATAATTTCTTGAAAAACTGTTTTTTGACATGTATGTGGGATTAATTTTAAATTAAATTATGATACACTATGATTTTAATTTTTATAAATGGATTCTATATATTGAATTATCATAATTTATATTATCTAATAATTTAAAATTAATTTTTTCCCATAATGAATAGTGAAAATAGAAAAAGTTTTTTACCTTAATTAAGGTAAAAACGGGTTTACTAGGTGTTAAACTAAAATGATAAGGGTTAGAAATGACCCAATAATTTTATAATTACAATTTTAAAGATTTATTGCGATCATATATATTATAATACTAAAAAATGGTCCATTTTGGGTCCTTTTTTTCATTATAAATACATTGGTGGAATTATTTTATATAAGTGTGTCATCTCCCCCACTTATAAAAGGCCACTTACTATCCTATACTTATCACACATAAATATCTTTATATTTATCCTTTATCTACACCAATAACCTCACAACATCTATATACTTATCAAATAATGAATTATTTGTTTAGAAAGGCAACCCTGGAAGGATGTTGGTGCAAAACAAAATATGTAGTCAAAAGAAGAGGTAACATCCTTAACCGATAATTTTATATTATTTCTTCATCCATCACTGCCAAATATAGTTAAAACCTGATTTTATAAAAAAAATTAGTATATTACATATACTTAGTTTTTTAATTTTAATATAATGTCCTAAAACCATCCCATCTTCACTCAAATTGGAAACAAAGCCGCTGATCATGTGTACGGTGGACTGTCGCCTCGCCAAATAGAATAATCTGTTTTCCATCACCGCTTCTCATGTATGGATATAATTATGTATATAACATTTATTTATTATTTTTTATATAACTATAATTTTAAATTATAATATCATAAATACCATTCTACTTTCAATAAATTAATGAAAATGACTACGTCGCTCATTTGTACATTACCACCACACGAAGCGATGTGATTTGTTTATCACCTATGATTTTCATGGAAGGTAATATGGATAAATTTTATGTTTATATATAATATTAATTAAATATTAATCATTATTTAAAATAAATATATCATATAATTTATTACCCTACCATTAATTTAATAAATGATAACATCATTCATGCGTACAGTGGACTATCACCTAGTGAAGCGATGTGATTTATTTTTCACTAACTCTTTACAATGAATTTAAAAAGTATTAATTTAGTGAATATATATCAAAAATATGAAATGAAATCTACTATTTAAAATTAATATACAATACACTTCCTTACACTTTCTCTCTTTAAGAAAACAATAATGTCACTCGTGTGTATATACGACATATCATCTCCCAGAAGCAATGTGATACATTTTCCATGTTCAAGATTCTATAATAATTATAATTATGTATCTAATTAATAAAATAATATTTATAAAATTAATATAATTCTATATATTATGTAACTACAGCCTATTTTCAAGACATGATACTTTAATGATGAAACCTGTAGGAGAAAACAAGGCACATAACACCTGAAAAAATCCTAAAAATGAAAAATTATTAACAAACAAGTAATAAGATGTTATAAAAAGATCATATATGATATTATAAATAACAATATTATTATTTTATAAGTTGAAAAAAAATTAAAACCACTGTAAATTAGGTTAATGAGTGTTAAAATATAGGAAAACACAAGGTATGGGGTTTCTTAACTCAATTTTCATTCATTGAGTTGCATGTTTAATTTATTGATTATGTTATGACAATATTATGTGTGAAATTAATTTTTATATATTTTTTATATTTAAACTTTAATTTTTTTATATGTGTTTTTTACACATAATTAACCCATTGATTTACCCTCACCTCAATAATATAACCCTTGTAAGGGTTTTATCCCAAACATCATACTTTGAGACAAATTTATTCTATTCACCTAATATGATTTAATGGTGTATATACTCTCACATTATATAATATATCATGAATCCTTAATAAATCATAAAATTTTAATTTACAATTTTATCTAATTCTTTAATTGGAATTTATAATGAAAAATTTACCAAACCAGTAAGGGTTTTTGTTTAAATATAATTTTAATTAGAATGGTGTATACTTGAATTTCAATCGAAGGAAATTATTTGATAATTTTGTAATAAAATATTTTCAATTTATTCTCATCTGGTTATTTAGGGATTTTTTAACTAACAGTACCATTTTTCTCTCTTTATTAATTAATATTATTTATAAACTATCTTTAATAAAACCTAACTTAATTTCTATCATCCATAAAAAATCATTTTCCTTCCAAATTCATGTTTACTAAAAATGTTTTAAAAAACATTTTACAATGATTTTGTAAAGTAAATTTTACCTTTAATTGGTTTTTTATAAAATATTAGAGTAATATTCCTATATTTTCTCAGAAAAGGTAATGTTTTAATATTATTATAAAAATGTGAAAGGACTCTTTTCTTTTTTAATGTATTCCCTATTAACGAAACTCTTCTGATGTTATAAAAAATAAATTTTTAAAATTTTCCATTTTAATTTTAAAATGTTATTTTTAAAAAATGTTTTCATTAACTTTTGAAATAGTTTTATATTTTAAATAAATTTTTTCAAAATAGAAGGGATATTTTCTTTAATAAATTTTCAATGGGATCTTTTACAAATCATTTTCCATCTAAGATGAAATCCCTTGTTTTTACTCAAAATAAGATAGTTATTTTCCTCAAGAATTTTTTTAATATTTTTTCAAAGTATTTTAATTGATGAAAAAAACATTTATGTTATTCATTTCATATAAAAAATATATATATATATGTCTCTCACATATATATCAAGTTTATTATCCCTTCTTTGATGGGGTAATACATGCCTTATAAACATTTCTCAGATGCCTTTATTATGAATGAGTTTGACCAGAACATCCCATAGGGACGAAACAAATTGGTACATCCCAAGGAGGGATAACCTAGAAGGTTTACCAGATGGATGGATCAGAACACCCAATGAGGACAGATCCATGGTGGTGTCTCCCATATAGGTAAGATATCACACTATGATTGATGATATTGACATTATTGAGGGAAGATCAGAAAGAGTACACCCTAAAATGGGGAACACCAGATGGATAGGTTAGAATTCCCTAATGAGAGAGGACCCAAGGTGGTGTGTCCTATTAAGGGAAGATGTCACACTCTGAAGGCTGATCTAGACACCACTAAAGGTGGATCAGGGAGAGTGCACCCCAGAATGGGGAACACCAAGGTTTATTATTGGCTGGTATGGAACATCTTGGAGGATTCCTACGTACCCTATGAAGACGATAGGGATAAAAATCCACATAACTTGAATGGTGAGACATGGAATTGGGGTGTACACAAAGGACAACGACTCAAAGGCATGATGGGTCTTACACATGGTTAGTGTTCCATCGCAAGAGGTACACTCTTAGTTTGATGTTTATGGATTCTGTGGGGATTATGTATTGTTAGCTACCCAGGTGTCGCAATGGGAAGTGACTTGATGTATGTCATGATCTCACAGGGATGTGGCAACCTAAGAAAGAATCAGGATGGATGATGGATAATTGAGTGAATTGGATGGGATTAATGGGATGGAACCAACAAACAAATGTTGGGATTGAACCTCAGAAAATATTATTACATATCCCCATGGTAGGGAATCAAACTACATGTAGTTCTATGGAGGGATGGGACACTTGAGGAGGCATAACTTGAGAATGGATGAATGGATGTGATCCAGAGGGAGTAAAAACTCTTGGTTGGGGCATGACCATCCTGAAATACAGAGGCTTAAGGGAGATACTAGGATGAGACATGGATGATGGGATTGAACCTTAGTGAGGCATCCTACATATCCCTATGGTGGAGAATTGAAGCCCACATAGTTTAATATGAGGAAAAGAATCAGGTTGTGTGTGGAGGACAATGACCTGGTGACATGTTGGGGCTTACGTGTGGTTAGCAGCATGAGGGTTGGTCTGGTGCCTCTAAAGGACATGACAAGGATGTGGGTTCCATCATAGTGTGCACCAAAGTTTACCAATGTTTGGGGTTGAACCTCAAAGAGGCATCCTACATACCCGTTCGAGGATACATGGATCAAAACCCACATAGTTCGAAAGGGTTTGGCATAGGATTAGGGTGTACACATAGGAAAGTGACCCGAATATAATGATGGGATTGATCTATTTCCTAGGAGGGAGACCAGAGAGTTGGATCATAAAAAAAGGGAATAAAACGTCTTATCATTGATTGGGATTGAACCTCAGGGATGATTCCTACATACCCTTTCAAGGAGATATGGATAATAACCCGTGTAGTTCGGATACATACTATTTAGAGTCATGCAGAATGTAATGGGTCATACAGTTGAATGTCTTATAGGAGAGGGATGAAATGATGCGAAGATTGTCAGGACTGATGGTTGGTGGGATCGAAACTCAGGGAGAATTCATAAATACTATACCTAGAAGGGGAAAAGATCAAAGTCTATGTAGTTCGGTAGTGAGGGATGGGGCTTACACACTATGGAGGCCCAAGGATGATGCCATAGATGATGCTTATTATAAGCCCACGCGAGTCATGCTTGGTGTGACAAACAAGAGGAAACAACATACCTGATGATCATGGTGAAAAGGTGAGTCCAAAATGGATGGTTAATGGGGATTACACTTGGAAACTACCCAAGGTCTCTCTGTGGAGTAGTAATAGTGATTGGGATTATGCATGGAAGCTACCCGGGTGCCACTATGGAGAGGAAATGGTGGATGGGGTTTGCGCATGGATGTTGCTCCGTGTGCCTCTATAGAGAGGAAATGGTGGATGGGGCTTACACATGGAAGCCTCCTAGGATTTCTTCCTCATGTATGGCCATGGGTTCATGCCTATTCACTAGTGGGTTGAGGTATATAATTAAGGCTTGCACTTATATGCTAGTGCACAAGCGGAATAACAACAAGGGAGTTGGAATTAGTCTGAAAAAGGGAGAAAACAAGTGTGAATCACATGCCCATCATCCAAAATAACTTCGTAAGGAATGATAAAGGGAGATAAATACAGAACATATTCGAATCATAACATCCTCATCGCGTTATCGTGAGATGGAAACAAACAAATGAGGGCCAACTGCAGACCGTATTTGAATCACATGGCCAAAATCGAAGTGTCGTCAAAATAATTCTAGGGCATTGGCCCGGAACGGTAGGTGAGCCGAGGCAGCATGGGACCAAGCTGTTATGGGGTCCCTTTAGATATTAAAGAGGATGAAGATCTTAATGATGTACACACAACGCATGAGGAGAAGTGATGGAATTTTGAAATAGATTCCAACACTCATGAAAATATTCCAATGTAATCATGGAATGATGTATCTTATGCGTGTCACAAAAGTAATCTCTTATTTGGAACAACGTGCATCCTATTATTAAATTACATGGCATACTATAATTTATATTCATGTTGAGAGGACCATTGGAATCTTATGCTTGGGGAATAAGGAAACTCTTATTCATATAAAGAGTCATCATATATTTGTCATATAGGGAGTACTATTGGAATCTTATTCATGGTACATATGTCTTCTCTTATTTGGAACAAGAGGCATCAAATATTTGTCCCACAGGGTGTACTAGAGTTTATAGTTTTGTAGAGCGGACTATTGGAATCTTATTCAGGGTGCATAAGGCATCTATTATTCAGAACAAGAGGCATCATATATTTTTCACATAGGGAGTACTAAAGTTTATAGTCATGTAGATAGAACTGTTGACATCTTATTCTTAGCGCATAAGGAATATCTTATTCGGAATAAGTGGTCGACTATATTTGTCACATAGGGAGTAATACAGTTTATAGTCATGTAGAGAGGACTATTGGCATCTTATGCTTGGCACATATGGCATATATTATTTGGAACATGAGGTATCCTATATTTGTCACAGAGGGAGTACTATTGGAATCTTATTCTTGGTGCATAAGGAATATCTTATTCATGACAAGAGGCATTTTATATTTCTCAGATAGTGTGTACTAAAATTTTTTATCATGTAGAGAGGATTGTTTGTATTTATGCTTGGTACCTAAGGAATCTCTTATTCAAAACAAGAGGCATCCTATATTTTTCACATAAGGATTACTATTGTTTATAGTCATGTAGAGAGGAATGTTAGGAATAAGGAACCTAGTAATGTCTCATGCTGATACTTACGCAAGAGAATCCCTCTCTGGTTCAACCTGGCATATAAGTTAGGTGATGGGGTTTCCATGAGTGACATAAGGAAGGGTTCGAACAATGGTACTCAAGGAATTGATGATGGGAATCTCAACTCACGACATGGGATATGGACCAAAAGGAATATGTCGACACAAGGAAGTTTATGGAGTACAGAGGAGTATCCCAAATTATGGTATTCCATAGGTGGTAGGTGGATGTGCATAAGGGCGCTATTAAAAATATTTGCGACCTGACCTGAAAAGTTCACAGTGCGACTCTCTATTATTCATGGGGGTCAATGAGTATTTTGAGACATGATATATAGGATTATGGAGTAAACCTACTCCATTATGGGACCTTTTCCATGATGTGATATTGTATAGATAGTTATCCTTAACTCATGTTTATGTCATGTTATATGTTTCTATCAAATTTTCAATGGTACTATTATTTTATGATACTATGTTATTTATGTTACACTACCATGTGATTACTCATGTAAATTCTATTTTTATGTGATCATGTTATAAAATTGAATCATATGTTATGTTTCCTTATCATGTTTATTTTATTATCTGTATTTCAAGATTAAAAATTTATTTTATGTATTCCATATGCTATCCTATGAAGTTTGAGAAGATAAAATGAATTTAGAAGCTCACTATGGGAAACAAGTTAAGGATTCCATGGTTTAGTTTCCTATGATGTATTATGATCCTAGTTTTCTAAATACCCTAGGACTCATGATCTTTGGTATTTTACCTGTTGGATGTTTTTGTTAAAAATAATGTAATAATATGAGTAAAAGGATTCGGTTTCCATAGTTGGCATCCTATTAATGTTTTAATTAACCTTTGAAATGTAGGATGAGAAAACTATAATTATAAGTTTAGGGGTATATATATGGAGAACAATATGGATAAGTATATGGATAAGTCTATGTATTGGAATGTATCTTAAAATTTTGGTGATGTTTAGAGTGAGTGGATCCTAAGAAATTAAATCCCTCTCTAGATACTACAATTGGATGTGGTTATATAAGATATATACTTAGGCATAATATCTAAAAAAAGGCATATTGAGCATGACTTGAGCATTACCTTGTAGAAAACAGTGGTCCTTATTTTGCACCTAGTTTGACACTCTTGAGTGATGTTCTATTGAAATTCACAAACACTTTATAAACAATCATGAAGGATTTGAATTGATCATTACAATAAACGACCTTGGATAAAACTTAGGTGTATTCTATTGAAAAGAATGTTTCATGATTTATACACCCAATAAATAATTTTTCATGATTATGTAGTTTACCACTATAATCATTATTTCTCATACTCTGCTTTGTGGTTTCAGTCAATGGTTATAACCTTGAGGAATCAGTTGATTATTAATGTGATGGACACTTAAGTGATTATGAGAAACCAAATTTTATGATGATTTGAGAAATAGATATTGAGATTATGCCTAATAATCTATCAAGATATATTATTAATGAAATTATCTTTAGTGATATTCCTAACAAGTAAAATAAGAGGAGGTTGTAATTTAATGAAAGTTATTGTGGTAACAAACAGAGAAAAAATAAGATTTATTTTCTTACATTTCAAGAATATGGGAAGAAGAACCAAGATAAATATCACAAATAGAGGTGAAATTGTTTTCTATGTGAAAATGGAGTCCATAACGAAATTAATTTCCAAGGAATTTTATTTCTTATTTGTCTGTAACTTGGTAATTATCTGAGTTAATGCCTTAAGCTAAGGGTTATTCCCTTGTAAAATGAAGAACATATGCTATACTAAATAATTTAAGTAAAAGGGTTATAGTATTTATGTATTATGATTAAAAAATTATATTGTAAAAGTATTTTTACCAATGGTATTATGGTTATAAGAATCATGAATCAAATAAGGGTTGTATTAATATCTGAAGAATATATGTCTTCATGTAAGTTTAACTTAATAGTTATGATACATCCATGGGTTTATGAGTTTATGGTTTATCATAAGCTCAAAGTATTATACAACCCTTTTTATGTTTTAAGTAAATATATTTTGAGTTGAATAATTATATTTCTAGAGATGTTTTATTGGGTTGAAGACTATATAACCTTTTTGTTTGATATATATGATTTTTTTGGTCAATATACTATTATGTTTTTAGATATGTTATATGAAGGGTTTTAAGGATAAACACTAATAGAATGGATTAATTCTAAATTTTAGAGTTACTTTTGAGGTATTAGAGATTATTTAATTATACGGGAATACTTGATATAAACATTTTAGTTTTAGTGAATAAAAGAGAAAAATATTTTTGTTATTTTGGGGAATACATGATCCATTATAAAATTATTATTTTTTGAATTAGGCATGTAAAATCCATATTGAATTCTCATAAATATGAGAAAATATGTGTTTTTGGAAAAAATGATTAATGGATGAAATTATACATTTCAAGTAATTATATTTTATTATGTTCTTAGTTTTTATGGTAAATGGATTCCTCAAATCCTTGGAAAGGATATTGAAACAAAAATGTTATCCCATTACATTAAATTATAATGAATCAAGCAGTATTTTAACGTATCATATATTTACGGTTTTTAAGTCCTAAACTGTATATTAATCATTCACTTACTACGGATTAATGATCTCTATCACTCTATATTAATCCATGGGCATTAGTATTCTCTTCCATGCCTATGTTTTCACTTTTCACCAATATTCTCATATATGTAAACCTAATAATGCATTATTCTAGATGAACATCTTACACCCCTTTCTCACTTATAAAGAGTAAGTTGTATTAACACCTTTTACAATTTGGGTTTCCAACGAAGGTATATTCAAATGTCAATCCATTTATTACTAAGATAAAATTAAATTTTGAGGATTCAATTTATTTAAGGGGGTAGAATGTAACAGTCTGATATTTTAAAAGAGGACCATCATGTTCGATAGCATATATTAAACACAACCCCAATAATATAATATAGTGTAACACCATAAGACTTTATGATATATTTATTTTCAAATCCATTTTTTTTGATATCTGGTGAGGCATGCAAGAACTGGTTTAAATGAAATGTGATACTATATTAAAATATTATCATTTATATGACCATTATAACATAGCCATTAATTTGGAATATATGAATAGTAGAATTTAAATTATGGAAATTATATGTTTTAAAAATGTTTAAAATAAATTCAATTTTTATCTATTCATTAGAAATGAAATAAAAACCATTTGAAAAATAAATAAATATTTTCTAAAAAGTTTCACTATTTCAAAATGGTAGTTTAGTTGCACTCTAAAAAAAATTTAAAATTAATTTTTACCAGTTTTATAAAATTTATTTTATTAAAAAAATTATTTATTAAATATTTATATTTATATTAAATTATGGTGATTTTTTTTTGGATTTTTCAGACAATATTAATTTTTTTAGTGAGTAGTGAAAAATAAAGATTTTTAAAAAAGTTTCATTTCATTTTAACAAATTAATTCCCATTATTGTTTTAATTTTATGTAAAATAAATATAATAATTATTTAGTTATATTAAATATAATTATTTACACTTCAATCATATTTATACTATATTTTGGTATATTTTTATTTTTATGCCTTAAAACATTATACAAAATACCATTTTAGAGTGAATAATGTCTCTCCATTTTAAATAATTAAAATAACACATATTTAGGAATTATTTAAACAAAATTTAAAATTTTTAAATATATTATTAATTTAAATTCATTTTAGTATGATTTATTTTCATAAAATTAATATGATATCATATTTTCCATAAAAATGTATTTCTTAAAAAATATTTTGTTTAAAATGTTTTCAGATTTAATTTTTAATAATATTATTCCACTTATGTGAGTATAATTTGGTAAAATGGATTCCATATTTTTAATAATAAAAATTTATATTATCTAATAAGGTAAAATTAATTTTTAACATAAAAATAGTGAAAACAACAAAAATTATTTACCGTGGGTAAGGTAAAAACTGGTTTACTGGGGGGGTGTGGTTAAACTAAAAAGATAAGTGTTAAAAATGAACCAAAACAGGTAATTATTATTTTATGTTAATATTTAGACCTTATTTTATATGATGTTATAAAATGGTATCTTTTTGAGACTTTTTTATATGATAAAACATTGGTAGAATTCATTCTTTAAAAAAATCCAAATGTGTCTTCTCCCCCATTTATAAAGGCGACCCAGATCCTCTCCATTAAACACATCTGTAACAATTGTTTTTGGAAAATAACTGAAAAATAACTTCCCTACTTTTCGCCTTAATCCTAGATTCATTTATTTGGTACAAAATTTGAAATATAATATATTTTTGTGCAAACCAAAAGAAGTTGTCTGAAGAAGAGGTAATGTACTTAACAAAACATTTTATGTTGTTTTCCCCACAAATCCTATAAATATTATTAATAAATTTTTATACAATAACTTAACTATCACAAATTTATTTATATGTTTTTAATTAAAGGTTAAATAACTACAACTATCCCCACCACCCTCAAGTTGGAAATGAAACTATTTATCGTGTGTACAGTGGAACACCACATCAAAAACCAACGTAATTCATTTTCCATAAACTCTTCCCACAGATGGATATTATGATGTATATAATTTTTATATATTATATTTATGATATAATTATACTTTTGGGAAATATAATATCACATATACCTTCTTACATTCTATTCCATAAAGAAAATGATAACATTACTCGTTTGTACGATGCACTACCGCCTCACGGAGCTATGTGATCTATTTTTCACTTAAGATTTACATGGATAGTAATAAGGATTAATTTGATGTTAATATATATAATTAATGAATAATTAATTACTATTTCAAATAAATATGTCAAATAATTTCTTACCCTACAATCAATTTAAAATATGTTAACATCGTTCACGTGTACAGAGGACTACTACCTCATGAAGTGATGCACTTTGATTTTCACTATATATTTACATTGAAGATAATGAAGTATAAATTAATATATGTGATATATTTTAAATGATACATATTTTAAAAATTAATATGCAATCCAATTATTTATCCTTTCACTTAATAGATAAATGATATCATCACTTGTGTATACATACGACCTACCATCACCATGATGCAATGTGATTCTTTCTCCATGTTCAAAATTATACAATATTTCTAAAGATTTATATAATGAAAAATTATACTTATAATATTGATATAATTATGAATATTATGGATATATAACCTATTCTCAATATCCAAAACTTTCACAATAAACCATGTAGGAGAAAACAAGGAAATTAAGACCTGAAACAATAGTGAAAATGATAAATTATTAATGAAGGGGCCATAAAATGTTATAAAAAGAACATATATGATATTATAAATATTAACATGATTCTTTTATAAGTTAATAACATGTTAGAAACGTCTATAAAGGATGTGAAGGAGTGCTCAACTGAAGAGATACACGAGTTGAGGGGTTTCATAATTCAATTTTCATTCATTTGATTATGCATCTACTTTGTTGATTATATTATTCCAAGATTTTGTGTGAAAATAATTATTATAGGTTCATGTTTCCTTTAAAAGTTTATTTTTTTTATATACATTTGTACACATAATACACCCATTTATTAACCCATACCTCAATGATACGAACCTTTTAAGTGTTTTGCCTCAAACTTCCTTCTTCAAGACACATGTTATTTTTGCACCAAATTTATTTTGAATGATGTATATACTATCCCATTACTTTATATATCATGATTACCTCATACATCATGATATTTTAAGTTAAAATTATTCTACTTAATTCATGGGAATTTATGATTCTAATGTTATTGAAGTGGTAATGTTTTATGTTTCAATCTCATATTAATCGGGATGCTTATACTTGAATTTCCTTCGATGGAAATAATTTGATCATTATACAATAAAGAAATTTAATTTTCATATCATCTCTTGATTCATGAATTTTATAATTAATAGTAAATTTTTATATATTAGGCTTTTAAAATGTTTTGAGAATATTGTTTTTATGAAAATCTGACATTATTTCACTTTTAGGTCAAAAATCCATTTTCATCCAAATTTATATTTTGAAAAAATGTTTTAAAAAAGTTTCTACTGTTATAATTAATTCATTTTGAAATTTTATTTTATTTTTATAAAATATTTTATGAGGTATATTCCTATCTATTTCAGAAGAAGTAATTATTGACATTTCTTATAAAAATTTTAAGGGAATCTTTTCTTTTTAACGTATTCAGTATAAGTAGAACTCTTCTACCGTCATGACCACACAATTTTTTATAGATTAATTTTTACATTTCAAAGGTTATATTAAGAAAATTATTTAATGTTTGAGAAATTTGATAATTTAAATAAGTGTTTTAAAAATGGAAATGATGTTTTTCCTCAAGAAATTTTTAAACTCATATTTTCAAAAGCAGTTTCCATCTAAGATGAAATCCTTTGATGTTACTCCATGAAAAATGTTACTTTACTCAAGAATATTTCATTAATGTTTATTAAATTTACTTTCATAAATGAAGACAAAATTTGATATTATGGATTACTTAGAAATTATATATTTTTTTACCTCATATATATACCCATTTCATTATCCTTTCCTTGATGGGGTAATACATTCCTTATGAACATCCCTGAAATGTCTTCATTATGAAATTTCTTTTGATTATGATATGGAGAAAGATTATGTAACCCAATTTATTCCCATGGGTAATTATTATGTTATTACTTATGATTTATTTCCTTTATTTTAAACCCATAGATCATGAACATGTTATGATGGGTGTTACCATATAGCACTCTAATGCTTTGGGTAAAGATTTAGTATCATGAAATGACGGGTATGTGATTAGGGAGTAAACCTAATCCATTATGGGACTTTTTCCATAATGTGATATTGTATAGAAAGTAATCCTTGACTCATGTTTAGGTCATATTATATGTTTATTCCACATTTCCTATGATAACTTGATCTTATGATACCATGTTCTTTACGTTATTCTTCCATGCGATTACTCATGTGAACTCTCTTTTATGTTATCATGTTATACCTTTTATGGACATGTTATATTTCCTTATCATTTTTATTATCTTAAGAATATTTATAGAGTACCCTTTTCTTTTATGTATTATCTAGGTTATCCTATAGAGTTTTATGAGCTTTAATAGATTTAGTAACTCACCAAGGAAGGATAAAAAATAATGATGCCGCATTTTAGTTTACTTCGATGTATTATGATACTAGTCCTCCAATGAAACATGGTCTCATAATACATGGTATTGTACTTATTGGATGTTTATGTTATAAAAATGTAATTATATGAGTAAATGTCTTGGGTTTCCAAAGTTGGTTTTAAAGAAATGGTTTGGTTAACCTTTTGTAACTAGGATGAGAAAACCATAGTGAAAACCTGAGAGAGAAGTATATGGATAAGTCGAAAGATAATTATAAAGAAAATTATATGTATTGGAATATATCCTAAAATTTTGTTGAAGATTAGAGTGAGTAGTTTTTGAGTGACTATATCCCTATTTTGATAATATAAGTAGAAATAGTTTTGGAATATATGTACCTAGGGGTAATAACTTAGGAAAGGAACATTGGGATTGACTCGAGCATTACTTGGTACTTGATAATGATCCTTATTATGCACCTAGTTTGATCCTCCTAGGGGAAAATCTCTAGAAATTCACAAACTCTTTATGAATCATCATGAAGGATTTTAAAAGATTATTAACAAGAATTCCCTTGACAAACCTATGGTGTGTTAGAATTACAATATTGTGTCATTATTTAGATATATAAGAAATAATTTTTTATGATTACATAGTTTCCAACTATAATTATTATTACTTATACTATGTTTTGTGGTGTTAGTCAATGGTTTGAACAATGATGAATTATGTTAATAGTGAATGTGATGGACACCTCAGTGATTACGATAAAATACATTAGATGATTATTGTAGAGAAATAAATTGTGATAGTTCCTAAAAATCTATAGCAACAAATGATTAACAATTCAAAAATCAATGATATAACTAAGAATTCCAATATGGGGAATATGGGATTTTATGAATGTTTATGTGGTAATGAACATATAAGAATGAAAATTCATCTTCTTAAAAGTTATGAAGGTGAGAGGAATCACCTAGAGAAATATCTAAAATGGAGAGGAAGATGTTTTCTATGAGAAAATATAGGTCATAACACAATGAATTGAAAAGGTATTCAATGCATTATATGTCGAGAACTATGGAATTATCTGAGTTAGTTTCATAGACTAATGGTTACCCACTAGAAAAAGGAAGGAACTATATTATACAAAATAGTTGAATTAAAAGGGTTAAAGTATTTATGTATTAGGATTAAAGAATTATGATATATAAATATTTTAACCAATGATATTTTGGATAAAAGAATCATGAAAAATATAACGATTTTGTTAATTCTGGAAGCATATATGTCTTCATGTTAGATTAAATTAATAGTTATGAATTCCATTAGTGGTTTATGAGTTTAAGAAAGCACATAAGTTAAAAGTCTTCAACACTCTTTTTGGGTTTTATGTAAATGGAGTTCGAGGTGACTAGTGAAATTTCAAGAGGAATTTTATTTTGTTGAAGCATATGTAACCTTTTGGTTTAATATAAAGGATTATTTAGGGATAATAATATTTTGTTTTTGGAGATTTAAGATGAAGGGTTTTAGGGTAGATACTTATGGAATTTATTATGTTGAACTTTAAGAGTTACTATTTAGTTATAAGTGATAAATTAATTATATGTAAAAACATGTGCTAATAATTTTGGTTTTAGTAACAACAAGTTTAAAAGCTTGTTTTTATTTTAGGGATTATATGACACATTAGAAGATTATTTTATATCCTGAGGAATGAAAAATAAATATAGGATTCTCATCATTAAGATTTAATATGAGATGGTGGAGGAAATAAATAATTTATAAAATTATACTTTTCAAGTAAGTATATTTTATTATTTTCATATTCTGGATGGTAAATGGATCCCCAAATCTAGGGAAAGGATATTGAAAGAAAAAACATTATCCTAGTACTTTCATTATCAATTAATAAATTTTTATTTTAACTCATCACAGATTTAGGTTTCTGAGATCCTTAAATTTATATTAATCTTTCAATTTTTGTGATCAATGATCTCTATCACTCTCTATTAATTATTGGGTATTAGTATTCTCTTCCATGTATACACTTTCATTTACAACCAATTATTACCTACATGGAAACCTAAAAATGTGTTTTTGTAGATAACCTTTATACATACCATTATGTCTTATCAAGAGGATTTTTATTAACCCTTTTTATAATGTGTTTTTATAATAAAGGTATTTTAAAATGACAAACACTTGACTACTATGATAAAGATTAAATACAGAGTACACAATATATTTAATGGTCCTAGAATTAAACACCTCTATTCAAGAATTTTTAGTCACACATTAAAGTAAATCAACTTAAATGTAATAAGCACCTTTATTTTCTCTATTTTGAATCCTAATGAAATCTAAAATAAAAGATGACATTGAAGCTAAGTCGACCATAAGAAATGATGGAGCCTAATTCTATATAGACGCAATTACTAATGCCTAAAATACCAGTCAAAATACAACATATGAATCATCTTCATCCACCAAAATTAATTCTATATACACTATAAATGCATGAAACTATAATTATGCACCTTTTATTCACCTCTAAATGGTATGGTGTTTGATCATAGGAGTAATGAAAATTAGTTGTGACTATATAATCTATAAAAAATCAGTGGTAAATTTTTATATGCTCTATGAATATTTGAGAATTATTCTATAAATGGAGAAATACTCACTAGTGTTTCCTATGCTCTCTAGCTTGGATACAACTTCTGCAATCACTCAATCAAATTGCTGCTACTATTTTTATTTCCTTCTTTTTCCATAACATTTTATTAGGATAAATCAAATGATGAAATACAAAGACATTAGTAGCTACGCTAAAGAGATTCTACTTACTTCCCTATTAAGTAATTAAATGTTTTATTCACTTAACTTTTTATTTAATCTCTATATTTATTAAAATTTCTTATATGGTGGGATATTTTCATAATTTGAAGTATTTTGAGATTATTGTACATATTATATAGATTTTACCAATATTCCACATGATACCTCCTCATTGTAATGATAGTTAGTAGTTTGATTAAAGAAGAGTAATTTGATATTTTTTGTCACCGGGATAGGTAATATAAAGAGATATAATGATTAATGTACTCTCTTATTGAAGCTAAAATAACTAGAGTAGGGTGATCAAGAAAGGTTTCAATTGATTTGAGAGATAAAAAGAGAGTAAGAAATTAAATAATGATTTAATAGGAAACAAAATAGGATATAAAAAGTTATTCCATTATTAAAAAATTTAATTTAAATCCATTTAATTGAATCCACTATTTCCATAATTCAAACCCATTGAAAGAGATAAAACACATATATAACTCTATCTTCTCCAGAGACAACCCGAGTCCCAATAATATTGAATTTTTTTCTTATGATTTAAATTCTCTTACTGGTGGCCCCATGATAGGGGGCATATCAAACATTGAACCATTTATAGGGAGGCCAATTTTATTGTTTATTTATTTTAAATTATTTCAAAAAACCAAAAAAAAAATTCCTTCAACATCATTGGGTTTGATCTCAAGGTTGAGAGAACTGTTCTCACAAGATATAAAAATCTAAAATCATTGAACAAGTGGAAATAGAGTTTTTACCATTCCATTCGATAACTAAACTTAATAAACCCCTTCACCAATGTTACATTAGGAAGTTAAAAAATGGATGATATTATTTCAAAAATGAATAGGTCTTGGAGGTAAATGTATACCCAAAATTTCAACATTAATTAATAATAATTCAAATTAAATACTTAGGGGTATTTTGAAATTTGAACTATAATGGTTGGAATTTTTCCTAAATTTCATTTATTATTAGTCAAAGACCCTAATAGGATTTTGAGAGAATTTAGTGAAGTATAAAATGGATTGTGAATAAGAGGAATCACTGAAGCTTAAATTGGTTGGAAGGAAATCCCATTTTCTCTTGAAGGGTTAATCTAAAGAGTGGATCTAAAATATGTAACATGGAGAATTAACATCATGGGATGATATATTGAGGAAATTACTTGAAATATTTTCCCCTATTATAAGTAGTTGATAACTATATAAGGAGATATGTGGAATAAAATATGAAAGTGGAGAAAATGTCTATGAGTTATTTGAAAGGTTCTAGAAACTGACTAAATCCTACCCACAAAATTCTATTCAACAATATCCATTCTTAGTATTATTTTACCAATGATTGATGGAAAATAGTATGAATATATCTCATTCTTATTTGGGAGAAGAACCGATTAATAATTCACTATCTAATGTCTGAGAACTAATTGGTAGGATCTACCAAAATTTCCAAAAATTTGGTACAAGAACTATAACTATAGGTTTAAATGAATTAAAAAGTTCCAAATACCTTTTATTTTAAAATAAAACTGAATAATTAACTTCTTATGTGATACACCACACCCCTCTGGTTTTATAACATTTCTATTTTTAAGAGAACTACACTTATGGATGTCATCAAGTTAAAGGGATTGAAATCTATGATACCATATTCTAGAATTAGTTCTAAAACCAACCAAGTGGGGAACACGAATTTATATATTTTCCCACCAATTAGTTTTGTGAGGGGAATCAAAAAACTAAAATTCGACCATCCCAGAATTATTTATGATAGCCTTCTACATGACCTTCCAAAACCCTACCATTGTAGAGACAAGGTTTCCAACCACCCACATGCTATTATCATGGAAACCCTAAAGAATAATTAATGAATAACATTATAAGACAATTGATATAGTCTCAAAATAGTTAACAAAACACTCTAAAAAATCATGTGTTAGAGTTAAAGGAATTAAAAATATTGTTCATCCATCTCTTGGAAACTTTCAATAACCACATGAATCATGGATTTGGTAGGATTATTGGAAAACAATGTAACGTTCCAGTTCCGGAATCCGCCTAGAGGCACTCCGTACCCAGTTGGTCAGATGGCCTCAAGCGCATTTCCCTGAACACCAGAGGTTGTCGACTAGCAGTGAGGGCCTTCGGTGTGATAGTGGTGAAACTATTCCCTCCTTGACAGAGTAACACAGTTGAAGTAAAACAGATATACAATAGCAGAAGCAGTAATAATCCATACAAAAGGAAACAACGGAAGACGAGAATTAATAAATTGTAGCACATATATATATGTATGAATGATGAATGATACATATGTCTTGGAAAGCAGTCAAACAAATCACAATACTAGAATAAAAACTGTACTAAACCAAATTACAAAAGAAAGATAGATGACAGCTCCTAATCATCGCGTGCCTCAGCTTGGTCCCAAGCTCTCCAGCTCCATAGAAGTCACGTACCAGAAGTAGAAGGGAACTTTCCCTTATCTATACTTGCAACAATATAATCTGTTTGGGCCAAAAATCATGGACCAAATAGGGCGTGAGACTAAATCCCAGTAGGCTACCACCAAAAGATCTGTGCCTAATAGTCAGTGACTATATAGGAAATAATAAATAACAGGAAGTTGTAAACAGGAAAGTACTCATCAGTAAACAATCCATAGTTTCAAAGAAATCTGTTTCATATATCAAGTAAACATCAAATAAAATGGGAAAACATAAACATGTAACCCTCTAGGAAGTACACATAACCTATACCCTCTTGTCCTACCTAAAAACACAAGCAACCCTCTGGGAATCAAACATAGTCTACCCCGCTGGTTCACACTACAAGGATATAACAAAGACACTCTGATGAAGCACTCTCAGTCAATTCCCTTTATAGTCAAAGTGATAACGACTCTCTGAGGAAGCTCACACGATCAATTACCCTTATAGTCAAAAGTGATAAATACTCCCTGATGAAGCTCACAAGGTCAATTCCCCTTCTATTCAAAAGTTGTTAAAGACTCTCTGAGGAATATCACATGGTCAATTCCCCTTATAGTCTACTACACCAGGTTCTCACAGCCCTGTGTAAGTCAAACGAGTTTAGAAATGAAATACGGCCAAAGTAAACCTCAAGAACTACTTGGATAAACAATCTACAACATATGTAGCATATTGGATTAAATATTAGCTCCATCCTATAGTACTAGTAATGGGAAAACATCAAGGAAGACCAACATGCCAAACAAGACCAAACGGTTGTAAACATAACATGCAAGGGAAAACAATTCCAAAGCATAGAAACCAACCCTATTCGCATCCAATTAACCTCTACTGACGAATACTAGAATAACATGAAATTAATAGGGTTAAAAAGGTAAACACGCAACACCCCTTTCATGGTTATTGAACTAAATTGAAAATATAACTCAAGAACATTTGACGGAAAGGCACAAACCACCTACCTCGGTGTTGGGAGATCACTATATGTGAACCTCAAGCCTTGAATCAACCAAAAACATCATCGATCTACAAAAGAATCTAAAACAGTCAATAGAGGATAACTTGAGAAGGAGAAGGAATCATGAAATGATGCTCTAGAAGAAGGAATAGATTACTGAGGCGATCCCAACACGATCGATGACGATCGAATCAAATATCAGATGCTCACTCGGGGGCTTGGAGAAAGATCGTGGCCGCACGGGTGTTCTCGGATGAACTAGGTCGAGAAGAAGGCTTTTCTGAATATTAGATGCGACCCTAGTATGCTTAATGAAAAAAGTACATGGAATGTACTTTTTATGTACATGGCGTGTACTTTCCCTAACTAAGCCCCTATTTTGGCGGCCTCTAGGTCACCACACATGGCCATGTGCCAAGCCGCTACACGACCAGCCCATGGCAACACGCAATAACCAAGTACACGATGTGTACTCATAAAGTACATGGCATGTACTTCAAAAATTTCTAGAAATTCTAATTTTTTCTAAAAAATGACCAGAAAAGGAAAACATACCTAAAAAGAAGATCCGGGTTCTTAAAAACTTCCCCCCCTTAAAGAAATTTGTCCCTGAATTTCCCTAGCAAGGCGGCGTAGATGAAGTGACCCTAAATAGCTCCGGCCACTGGGACTGTACATTTGCCTCCCTCTCCTAAGTCTCATCATGCACTCTATTGTGCTTCCATAGCACTCGCACCAGAGGAACATACCAACCATAGAGAACCTTCGTACTTTGATTGACAATATGGATAAGATTCTCCTCAAAAGATACATCCACTTCCAACTTAACCTCCTTGGTTTGGAAGACATGAGAAGGGTCTGAGAAGAAATAGTCGAAGATATGAAACGTGGAAGACATCATGCATATCCCAATACATCTGAGGTAACTGAAACCGATAGGAAACCGGACCAACTATCTCCAACACCTTAAATGGCCCGACGTACCTCAGCAAAAGTTTGCCCTATCTTATAATCCTTCTATGCCCCAACCTCAGTTTGATACGTAGGAAAACCTGATCCTCGACCTTGAACTCCATAGGTCATCTCCGCTAATCAGCATAAGATTTCTATCATGACTATGTAATAGACATCCTCTTCTAAATCAACTCTATCTACTCTGTGGTCTCTTGAATAAGACGAGGTCTGAGTATAGCTATCTCTCCTACCTCTAGCCATCATAATGGTGATTGGAATGGCCTACCATACAAAAACTCATAAGGTTCTTTATGAATAGTTTCTTGAAAAATATTGTTGTAGGAAAACTCCACAAGAGGTATGTGCTTCTCCCAAGAACCTCCAAAATCCAGGATGCAAGCTCAGAGCATGTCCTCAAGCACCTGAATCGTACACTTGGACTGGCCATCTGTTTGGGGGTGGTAAGCTGTACTCAAAATTACCTGTGTACCCAAAGTCTTCTGAAGCCCTTGCCAGACCCGAGAAGTAAAAAAAGCATCCCTATCTAAAATAATGGAGTGTGGAACCCCAGGTAAACATAAAATCTCTCAGATGTAAAACCATTCCATCTGATCAACACGGAAAGTATCCTTGATCCTCATGAAGTGAGAAACCTTCGTGAGTCTGTCAATGACAGCCTAAACATCATCATTCCCTTGAGGCGACGTCAACAAACCTGTCACAAAGTCCATTGCGATATCATTCCATTTCCACTCGGGAATGTGTAACTGCTGCAAAATCCCTGCTGGTCCCTGATGTTCCTCCTTCACCTTCTGATTGGTGGAACACCTCATCATGAAACCAGTAACATCTCTATTCATTCCTGGCAACCAATACAGATGGTGTAGATCATGATACATCTTGGTGACACTAGGATGAACTGCCCAAACTAAGGAGTTAATGTCCCGCATCAGCTCCTCATGTATGTCTGCTGATACCCATACGTTCCCCTGAAAACGCAAGATCTCATCCATAACTATGGTCCATCCAAGAATAGGGTCCTCTCTTGACATGCTTTCATGTAGGACTAGGCCTTCAGAATATGATAGCTACAACATTTTCACTCGATCAAGAGGAGTAGAGGTAACAACTAGAGATGAATGAAACTTATACCCCTATATGTCGTGTACCTCCAAATGCATCTTATAGAATAGAGCCATAAGCTGGTACTCATTACTGTCCTCTTGAACTACATGTATTTGTGTCGTCCTACTCAAATAATCTACCACGGTGTTGCCTTTTCTAGGCATATAGGCAAGATCAAAGTCAAAGGACCGAAGGTACTTAACCCAACTTCACTGTCTCAAATTCTGGTCATGCAGAGTGAAGATGTACTTGAGGCTTTTGTGGTTAGTGAAAACCACAAAATTTTCTCCCAGAAATTAATGTCTCCAATAGCATAGAGCATGAACAACATCATCCAACTCGAGATCGTGTGTTGGGTAGTTCCTCTCATGTGGACTCAACTGTCGAGACCCATATGCGATGAATCCTTCCCCCGGTATAAGCATAGCTCCCAGCCTGATACCAGAAGAATAATAACAAATAGTATAGCTCTTTCTCGGCACTGGAAAGACTAGTATCAGTGATGAAGTCAATCTCCATTTCAGCTCTAGAAAGGATGACTCAAAAAAATATTACAATGAGAACCTTGAACCCTTCTTATTCAAACCCATAGGTGTTGCTGGTATGCGTGAAATGCTCTGTATGAAACATTTTTAGTAACCATCCAGCCCTAGAAAACTCTGTACCTCAAAGAAGTTCTTCGTCTGCTTCCAGTAAACTACTACTCTCACTTTCTATGGGTCGATTAATACTCCTAACTCTGAGATAACATGACCTAAGAAGTTAATATCATCCATCCAAAAGTGGCATTTTGAGAGCTTAACATATAACCAATGCTGTCTCAGTGTACTAAGAAAGATCTCAAGATGGGTATCATAGTCATGTCAGGTGTGAGATTACACCAAGATATCATCCACGAAGACCACCATGAAAGAATACAACTATGGATGGAACAATTGGTTCATCAGTTTTATGAAGACTATAGGCATGTTCGAGGAACCAAATGGCTTAACCACATAATCTTATAGAATATACATTCTTTTAAAAGCTGTAAGAGGTATATCTGATGGTCTAACATGAAACTGATGATAACCAGATGTCAAGTAAATCTTTGAGAACTCCCGAGATCCTTGAAGCTGATCAAAGATATCATCAATCCTTTGCAAGGGATATCAGTTCTTGAATTTCAATTGGTTCTACTTCCGATAATGCACACAATGTTGGAGGGTACCATCTGCCTTCTTCGCAAATAGGACAGGCGAACCCCATGGAGAAGTCCTGGGTCAGTTGAAACCCTTTGTCTGCAACTCCTACAACTACTTCTTGAGCTCCTATAACTCTGGTGTAGCCATCCAATAAGGAAGAATGGACACTGGTGGCACTCCTAGTATAAGATCAAAAGAAAATTACACTACTCTCTTTAGAGGCAAACCTGAAAATTCCTTTGGAAAGACGTCCCTAAAACGATCCAATACTGGAGGAAATTATAACTGTGAAGTCTCCTGGTCATCCAGATATAGAATAGTAATCTAAGATGTAACTCCTCCCAACCCATGTTTCCTGGGTCCCTCTCTACTCGCCTAGACATCCCATTCTCCCTTATGATGAAATAATCCACCCTCTTGCAATGTGAAACTCACCTTACAATGATAGAAATTGACAACTACCTGGAAGGGAACTAACCAGTCCATTTCGAGAATGACGTTATAGACTATCATCTCTAGAACATTGAGGTCCCGTAAAAAGTGACACCCACCAACCTCAAGAGGGAACTCCTTACACTAACGCACACTAGCTGTTCTAGTCCCCAACAGGTGTCTAGCATCAAGATATCAGCAGAAGAAAAGATACATCACCCAAGGCTCTCTTCAACTGCAACAGATCTAAAGTATGGAAATCCCCTATATCAAAAAGCGTAGAAGATAGAACATAAGCAACTAGGATTGTACCTCAAACTGTTGAGGGTCTGGGATCTTTCTCCTACTGGGTATACTCCACCACAAAAGTCTGACCTACACCATAGCCCTGTGACCCACCCTGACCACTCTGAGCTGATCCACCCTACTGTCGCTAGAATCTTGGGGACTGACAACCATGGCCACAGCCTCCACCTCAGCCCGAACGACACGAGGAAATCCAGATCCCGAACTGAGGAGTAACTGGTTGTGCTGCTCCTGAATGCGGAGTCATAGAAGAACCCCTGTCACTAGCTGCTAGTGATAAGATCTAATAGAAACACTTAAAACAGCCCATCTTGATGCAAGATCGACACACAACTGGGTCTCTCGGGCAATGAGGCCTCGTATGCCTGCTCTTCCCGCACTGGTAGCACACCACCTGGGTACCAGAAGGTGCATCCTGCCTAATCTGATCACCTCGTGTAGCCTCCCTGCGGTGCTTCTTGCAATCAACAAGTGAAACACTAACCCTGGATGTTGTACCACACTGGCTCAAATCTCCAGAATCCCTCAGATTATGCTCTGTGATCAGCGCATGGTTGACTATAGAGGATATCAAAATCAACCTGAAGATGCTCACCTAAGCCCGAATATCCTTCCTGGGACCATCCTCAAAAATCATTGTAATGAACAACTCATCTCCCCCTAAAAAGTGTGTAAAGTGTTGTAGAATGGTGGAGTGAGAGGAATACTCCATAACTGAAAGAGTACCCTACTCCAGACTCATGAACTCTCGGGCTCGATCGACCCTCAATGTCTCCGGATAGAAGTAATCATAGAAGGTGTGATGAAACTCATCCCATGCCATATTATTCTAGCATCCTGCCTGTGAGATCACATCCCACAACCTCTTGGAGGTGTCTCAAATCATTTAGGTTGCTGGCTTGACCCTACTATCTATAGGAATCTCTAGATGCTCGAATATTGTGAGTGTGGCATCTAGCCATTACTCTACTGCCTGGGGTCCTCCATACATTGAGAATGTGGGAGGATGCTACTCTAGAAAGACCCGCATCAATTCTTCCATCGGCAGGGCAGGAGGCGCCGCTACCTTGAAGGTTTGCATTATCCTCAGAAATCCCTCCCTGAACTGTACATCGACAACTGTGTCAAGTATATCCACTAGTTCCAAGACAAGTATAATTAGATGATCTTTTGGTATTCCTTGATCTGCCATAACTGGTGTCCGTTCACCGCACTATAGCTGGCGTACAACCGGAGAACATCTCGGTGGCATGACTCTGCAAGGTCAAGTGCACACATAAAATCAAGATTGACAGGGACTGAAAGAATGAAGTGTAATAAGGGAACAAGAGAAAGAAAGCATTCATGTTTTACAAAACATGGATACAGGGTGTGTATAATGTCTACACAGTGAGTTTTTTTATTCCACTCACATGGGCATGTAATTCTACCAACCCAGGTCATGTAACACCCCATACACACGAAATTTTGTCCGAACACACAGTGTGTACTTGACTTCTCTTCCCATTCCTGACTCCTTCGACACGGCTAAGCTACACGGTTCTCCTAGAAAAATACTACATGGCGTGTTTGTACTAGACACATTGTGTACTAGACAAGCTTCACTGACCCGTCTTGTTAGTGACACAGCCAGATACACAGCTCAAACTACATGGAATGTTCTAGATGGACACGAAATGTACTAGACAATCTTTACAGACCCATGTTGTTAGTGACATGGCCATACACACGGCTCACACTACACGACGTTTTCCAGATGGACACGGTGTGTACCAAAGGATTTCCCAACCCCGTGTCTCTGCCCACGTAACCAGTGACACGGTTTGAGACTACACGGTGTGTACATACAGTACACAATGTGTACTTAAGAAAAATAGTTTCTTCCCAAATAGAAGAACACATGGTGTGTATTCAAAACTACATGGCGTGTATTCTAGGTTTTTCTAGACAGTAAGCCTCACAAACTACTCCGGAGCCCAGAAAAACACTGAAACAATCATTTAAATACCAAATTCTTATCTGTGAGGGCCCATACTCCCCACAAATCAATGCTTGGAATCTTATACATGTAATATATAGGGGGAAAAGTTAATGATCCACCAAATTCCTGTCCATGAGGGCCCATGACACCTTAAGATCAAATATTCACTCCATCCTACAATAATAGGCATGGGCAAACATCAAGGAATCCTAACAGGCCAAATAGGACCAAACGGTCGTAAATAGAACATGCAAGGGAAAAAACCTCCAAATTATAGAAATCAACTATATTCCGATCCAATTAACCTCTACTCATGCATACTAATATAGCAGGAAATTAACTGGGTTAAAACCATAAACACGCAACACCTCGTTCAAGGTTGTTGGACAAAATTGCTCATATAACTCAAGAACATTCTACAGAAAGTCACAAACTGCCTAACTTGGAGTTGGTAGATCGCTATATGTGAACCTCAATCCTTGAATCTCCCACGAAAAACATAGATCTTAAAAAATGTCTAAAAAGTTCAATGAAGGATAACTTGAGATGGAGGAGGAATCATGAAACAAAGATCTAGAAGAAGGAGGAGATTACCGAGGTGATCCCAATGCAGTTCTTGGTTGTCGAATAAGAGATGAGATTATTGCTGGGGGGGGCTCGGAGAATGATCGTGGCCATACAAGCACCCTCAGATGAACTAGGTCGAGAAGAAGGCTTTTCTGGTGATTAGATGCGACCCCGGTATGTTTAATGAAAAAAATAATGTACATGGCATGTACTTTTGAAGTACATGGCGTGTACTTGCCCTTATCAAGCCCCGATTTAGGCGGCCTCCAGGTTACCACACATGGCCGTGTGCAAGGTTGCTACACGGCCGACACACTTCTACCCACAGTAACTAAGTACACAGTGTGTACTCATAAAGTACATTACATGTACATCAAAAATTTCCATAAATTCCTCTTTTTCTAAAAAACGACCAGAAAAGGAAAACATACTTGAAAAGATGATCCGGGTTCTAACGAACCACTTCCTTAAACCAAAAGAAAATGTTAGTTATATTAAATTATTATGTGTAAAGAAGATGTTAATTAGTGAATAATTGCACATGGAGATCAAATATTGATGTGGATAGAAACATGCACCTGAAGAATATATCATAAAGATAGAACATAGAGACGAACTTGTTGGGAAAACCCTATATATAAATATAAGGGTAAGGAAAAAATTGAAGAACCACATCAACCCCAAACTCCATTCCCTACAAGGATATTATCACCCAATACACCCAATTATTAATCATTGTTAGAGGACATCTTGGAATTCTTCAAAAAGTAGACACAAATATCCCATTGTCAGACACCATCTAGTATATTCCAATGTATGTGAAATTCATCAATGAAATGTTCACCAAAATGATACAATTGTGTGGTAATGAAAAGGTAAGACTTGGTAAAAAAAATTCTTTTAAACCCACAAATACCCCAGAAATACCATGACTAATTACATTCACTATCCTCAAAACCATTGGTGAGATTAAATTTTCATTGCCTTATGTAATTAAGAGAATCAATTAATATAATTCCTTACTTTGTTTATTCATATATATATATATATAATCTCAAACCCACCCATATGGTCATTTATCTCTCCAAAAAATCTATTTCCTACCCATTAGGTGTTTTAGAATATTATATAGTGAGTGTATAAGGTTTTTTGTTCGCAATTAATTTATATATTCTGATCATGGAGGAAGACAAATGTAAAAATAATTCTACTATTATCATAAGTATAATATTTATCAAGACTACCAAACACTAATAAATTTTAATGAAAGAACCCTTTACCTAAATTTTGGTGAAAAAACTATGGATTTTAACATACTTGATTCAATGAAATATCCCCCTGACGAGAAAAATGTTTTTACTGTGAACCATTTTTGTGTTGCATGTTCTGTTAAAAAAGAAAATGGAATATTGGATGAAAATTTATACTAAAAAAGGCTTTTAAATATCATTATTTTACAGGAAAATAAATTTTAAAAAATGTGTAAAATTTTTAATCTCTTTAGAGTGCTGAAATAGTTTATGATATTGGGGAGAAATATCTAGATAATTTACTCAAATTTTCTACTGGCATCTTTAACTTACCTATGAAGGCTATAAGTATGGATGAATAATTGTTAAAACCATCACTGGAATACCCCTTTAATTAGAATTGATGTTTCCCCTATCCCATTTATTATATGCCTTTTTCAGTAAAATTATGAATTTTCTATTGATATAAATAATAAATCCCATCAGGCTTCCAAAAAAGTTATCCCAAAGTTTTCAAAGCTGAAAAATAGAGAAAGCTACAGATGATGGAGCTGGAGGAATTAATAATGGGGGAATATTAGAACACCCTACTATATAAGGATAAATCCAAACCGACCCATAACATACTAATTTGGAAAAGAGACTTGTAAGTAAGTGACAATGTTTTCTTTTTTACTCTTCAAGAAGGAATCTAATTCTTGGTAAAAATCATTCCTACTGTATTGGATCATATAGAATGAATAATACATTTCCACTTGGTGTAGTTGAGCTGAATAGAGATGTTATAGAAAAAATATACAGAGTTAATGTCCAACAACTAATGAATTTTCAGGAAGATTTAAGTAAAAAACTAATTAAGGTTTTCACACTCATCCAAGTCACCAGTAAATAAATAACCCTAGGTTGTAACCTTCCATCACACTGGTTTAGAAGATTTTATTTTTTAATTATTAATTTATTGAAAAAAAATCATGTTATAATTAAATGATTGGTGTATGAGATAAGTGTGGGGTATAGAGAAAATGTATATTAGGATGGAAATACTTTCATATTTCTCTTTTTCTTCTTTTTAGTTTTTATACATAAATAAAATAAGATAAAAAAACAAAAAACATTCTACTATCTTTATAACATGTGAATTTTTTTGAATAGTTTTGATTTTTGAATCGTATTATGAGTTTCATTAGAAAAAATAAATTCAATTTTTGAACTCTATGTGATTTTTAAGATATTAATATTACTATTTAAGACTTAAATAACAAATGATTAATCAGTGTGTCTATTTTCATAGGCTATGATTTCAAAAAAATTCTTGATTTTTTACCATAAGTTGAAATTCAACAACCACTAGTGACCTACTAAAATTATTATTTCAATCCTAAGAGGTTTCTAAACCACATTGACATCATCTTTCTAATACCCTAATATCTTGAGTGAATATTAGTATTTTTTATGAATTAAAACATGTTTTTATTCTCTCTAAAATATTTTTAATTGATGAATTTCATTCAATATGAATGAGGAATTTGATTAGCTAGCCTATCAATTTTTACCTAGGACATACCTTGAACGTTGATACTAGATAATCCCACAAATGAATAGGAATTGAAGTATAGGTTAAAGACTTATTTCAATCAAAACTACACCTTACCTATCATATATCTAAAATCAAACATCATGATTAATTTATGCCAATATTTGGGGAAAGGGTATTTCATGTGTTTTTCTATGGGATGTGTTAAATGATGAATGGATTGTGAGATGTGTGAGTCATAATTTTTGGGCAATTTTGATAGGTAAATGGGAATGGGTCACTATCTTTACATTCCAGTTTATTTATCCCATTCTCCAAAAAAGTGTAAAAAATTATAAAAAGGCGATGAGTTTATAATATTAATTATTTTTATTTGAGTGATTCATACCATAATCAAGAGGTCCAGATGAATATTAATTTCACACAAATTGAAAAATCAATTTCTAAAAAAAATTAAAATTAAATCAAAGGAAAGCAAATTTACACAATAAAAGATAATTAAAAGAGGATTATATGGATAAGAAATTTATTATATCCATTTCAATGATGCATACCCCAATGAAAATAAAGGAACCCAACGGGAGTGTGAGAGTCACATATTATAAGAAGATTTATTGAGGGACTCTTCCATGATTTACTACATATATAATTCCTTTCTTCTAAAGATTAAAAACATATTTTATTGCCAATGTGTTTTTGAACACTTTCACACCAACCTCAAATAATATGAACAAAAATTTTAAATCCCTCAAGATTGGATATATTATCATGGTTCACAGAGTGGAGAATTGAAAATTTTCCCATTCTTATGGTGACTATTCATTTCTTGATTATGATTATAGATATATAAAAGTATGTTCCCTTGAGTGAATAGAGTCATTGAACATTATGTTAGGTAGGTAAAAAATGGTTTTTGGTTGGATATTAAATGATGGGTTTTATGTGAATAGAGGAATTTCAAACATTTGAAATTAAACACATGTATGAGGTATGATTTCATTTTTTTTGGATAGAACTAAAAATGTTTCCCTCACCTTTTTATTGGCTGTTTTAACTTATTGTGTTCCTTTATTTTCATTTCAATTATTTCTTTTCTTTAATTAAAGATTCATTTAATATCTATTGTGAATTTTGAAAATATGAAAATAATTGTATAAATATTTCAGTTCTGAAATTCAATGATAACATTTCTAGGAGTGAAGTAGTAAATGTGTGGAGGAGTGACATGAGATGAAAATTTAAAAAGTAATTATTCACATTTCATATAAATCAACCCCCAACATAAAGTGAATACCAATTAAATTTGTGTTTTTTGAGAATGAGTACATTTTTAAAAATTGGATTTTAATGTTGAGTTTTACTTGTTTTATTTATTTTTTAATTTAATGAAAATATATACAATTAATTTTTTTAAAAAATAATTTTGAATTTAAAATTTTTAATATATAATGTATATTTTTAGAGTGTATTTTAAATTAAAAATTCGAATTAATTAACATTTTCAAAATTGTATATAAAATTTGATAGTTAAACAAATGAATTTTAATTTTTTTGGAACTTGTTTTTCATTATTTTTATTCAATTGAAATTAATTTGAAAATATTCATATATTGAAATATTTGATTCCACATTATGAAGGTTGAGAAATGTTTGAAAGAATATTCTTCTGTTGAATCTACTACCATTTATGATTGATACTTTCTCATTAATTCTGTGAGAATAAAATTTAGCTACTACCACTGGTATATTACAACTCTTCCACAACCTTGGAGACCCTTACTACCATTTCCAATCTACTACCGGTGCCCTATTCTACTACATACATAGACCTACTTCTATGGCCATTCCATGAGTATTGTTTCCCATATTCTATTTCCTATCAATTTAAATTTCTATCCTATTACTACCAAAATAAAAAACATGATACCATCGCAACTCCTTGATATTTTATGGATTACATCTTAATTTGTTCCCATTATTATACAACCCATGGAATCACCCTCCAACTTCGACCATGAACTCACCAACACCATCTAACATCCATATGTTTCCATACACTCCTACCATTATGTTGTCTGAACCATATTACCTATTGAATCTTTAACAAATATCACCAAGGATGATGTCTTTAATTTTGAGCTCACCAGTATATTCTATGAATAGAGATGAGGCATAACATCTCATCATGCCAAAAGTTATATCTTAGAAGTAGACCAAACCCTGAATCTTAAATCTATGAAGGATATAGATACCGATATACCAATTTAAGGAAAATAACAAGGTATATGGAAGGCTGAGTGCACCGATCAAAACTTAGTGAACTCAAATTCATCTAAATCATGATGATGATGAATATAATATTTGACCAAGCTACACCACCCTATTTTATTAGTTCTTATCGATGTTTCCTAATGAATCATAGAATATAAAACCAATTTTGATATTGATCAATTCATAGATTGATGAAGTGAATTTTGTTGAATGAGAACCATACGTGTATTTGTTTCCCTATTCTGGTGATGATGATAAAACGGTCATAGTTCTATCCCGATGAACTAGTTCTTGCTTCAAAGAAGGGAACACACAATTTAATTAAAGAATATCTTGCCAATATTAGGTTAAGAACTCCCCATATAGATGACCATGACTAGGGAAGCCTATCTTGACCAATCATAAACTATAATTAACTCCAAATATATCTAAATAAATATTCAGACAACCACACCCTTGAAAATACACCAAGAATATCACTTCTCCTCCTCCAAACTCATAACTTAGGCACATTCGGAATTCCAATTTTCATAACTAACAATTTAGTCACATGTATCTAGTCATGCCTTCCATATTTGAATTCATAATTTAATTATAATTGGATAAGATTCCAATCCCAAAGTTATATCAAAAACCTTTTCCATTCTAGTTCCTTAGGTTCTCTGTTCGACCAGATTACAATCGCAAGATCACATGTGTAGGCCATATTTCTAATTGAAATTACATTATAAAGAGAAAATTTATATAGATCACACTTTTTGACCTAATTAATAATTTAATATATTGATATTTCCACATTAAGGAAAAAATTCAGTGTCATTGGACCATCACTATTCATCCATCTCAACCGATGCTTGAAATTCAAGTTATAGACATGGCCAAATCACCATTATTTCCCTCCAAAGGAGAGCCTGATAAAATCAAACATGAAATATGAAATTAAATCCAAGTAAACTAAACCCATTATTGAATACCCACTCAACATTATCCAAATTACAAATTCCCAAAATCAAATTCCAAATCAAACACATATATCATCTTACAACTCCTAACAAAATTCCATATACAATAGAACCGCAAAACACTAGAATGTTGTAAATCTGATTCACCGCTAAATTGTATAGAGTTTGATCATGGAAGGGATGAATATAAGTTGGGCTCACCTAATACTTCACAACCCTCAAGTTAGATAATTGAAAAGGATCCATTGGAAAAAATTCAATTATGCTCGATGATGAAATTTAATAATACTCTAATGATAATAGAACTGCATGGGGATGAATAAAGAACTCGTGAAAGACATGTGGTGAATTTTGAATAATTACAAGAATCTTTAAGAAATCATATATAAATGAATAAATGTTCACTATTTTTCTCACACTCAGTATTTGGGAGATGGATTCTACAACCACTTGATCAAGTTGTTACAATTATTTTGGTTTCCTATTTTCTTTCATTTTTTTACTATAATAACTATTGTGATGACACACTAAGAAAATTGATGCTGAACCAAGGATATTATCTTTACTTCACTAATAATTAATTAAATGTTTTAATTAATAACATCCTCTTTTAATCTTAGTATTTATTTTAGTATCTTGTTTGTAAATAAATTTCCGTAATTCTATGCATGTTGAATATACTTTACCTATTCAATGGCTTGTACACACAGGCTACATTGAATATATTCACTAATGTGACAACAAACAATGTGATGGACCAAGAGTAGTCAAAGATTTTTTATCCCAGGTCCATGTAAGATAATGTGACGTAATGATTACCATATTACCATATTCATCAAGGAATAAATATATTAGGGTGGTCAAATAAGTATTCACTTGATTTGAGAGAAAACATGAGAGTAAATAATTAAATAATGATTTAATAAGAAAATAAAGTTATATCTAATGTTATACCTCTATTTTAAAAACTAAATTTAAATCCATTCAATTGAATTAATTTTTTACAAAAATTGAAATCATTAAACAATTAAAAACACATATGTATCCATATCTTCTCTATAGATGACCCATGTCCCAGTAATACATTTTTTTGGGGTTAAAAAATTCATTTACTAGTGGCCCCACAATATACCACACATCAGTTGGTGTTCTCCAAGATCATATTCACCAATGAGGATAACTAATAGCCAATATAAACTAATAATTAGGAATAACATCATAAAATGATTAATAATATTGTGATATCTAAAATTAAAACTATAGAAATGATAAGTATGTCTTTATAAGTGTGAATGGAATGGATAATTTTAGTAAGGCTATATTTGGGAATAAAATATCATTGAATATAAATAAGGTCATTAGAAATAAGGTATTTGGAATTATGGTCATTGGAAATATGGTCATGTGATATACATGTATCTAATAGTTACAATGAACTTATGTATTGTTCATAGTAAATTTAAAAAAATATAATTTATGAATAACAAAAAAATAAAATAAAAGTATAATCTTAAAATATTATATATATATATATATATATATTCATTATGTATTAATAATTACATTATAATTATAAATATATAATACCGTATATTTATAAAATTATTTGAATGAAATTAATATCATTGGATTAGAGAAATTAAATGTTTAGATTATAAATAATTAATTTTACTGGTGAGATTTTTTTAATATAAAAGATAACATTTTTAAGGAATTTTTTAATTTAATTTGTTTATATTTATTATCATAATAAATTTAATATACTAATTTTTATTTTTTTAAAATTATTTAAATTTTAAATTTATTTTATATAATATTAAAAACACCCAATGTTAAAAATGAACATTTGTTTAATAAAATTAGGTTTTATTTATATTTTATATTTTCACTTAAAAACAAAATTTATAAATTTTTTAATATTCATTAAATAAATATATGATTTTTAAATTCATAAGGTAAAAAATTTTGTTATTATTAATAATTGGGATTTTTTCTAAAATAGTATGTTCTTAGGTGAATAGTGAAAATAATTTTTTTTATTACTCTAACTTTTAATATATAAACATGTACTAGAATTTTATAAAATAGTTTTAATAAGAAAATATGTGTTAAATAAGTAAATATATATTTTTTAAATACTATAAAACCTATATTAATAGTTTCTGAACTTAAGTAATATTTTCTAATAAATGAAACTATTTTTGGTCTTTTCTTTTAATTAAATATTAATCTACTAATTTTTTTTGTATAGAGTTGAAATAGAAATAATTTATATTAGTTTTATAATCAGCTATTATATATTACAAAATTAAAATTCATGGATAATTTTATCCTAAATATAACATTTATGATTTAAAATACACTTTTTCTAAAAATGGGATTTTACACATTACATGGAGTAACAATAGAATTATTTTTATAACTTTTAGAAATTTAATTTGATTAAATGGAGTGAAAATAGTGATTAATTTCATTTAGATTTCTCAATATGTTCCTCATCATATTTTTATTCATAAATTAATAACCCTGATTAAAACTTTATGAAGATTAATAAGTGTTAAATTGGGTAATATAATGTGGCTCAAATTTTGATAAATCAATTTGAAACTTAGACCTCCAATAATATATCTTTTATTTTGGAAAGTTATACCTACTTCTCTCACAAAAATTTCACAACCCTATTCACCTAACGTAACAAACCCACCAAATACCCATGTGATACCATTCTTACCCTTTACCCAACATTAGTTTCCATTGAAAATACCCACTTTTACCTATAAAAGGAGCTCACACCAACACATTATCTCATCCCTATCCACTATAATGTAATTTATCATTAATAAACCTTCACAATCCATCTATAAATCCACTCAAGGAGTTAATATTTTTCTATGGATTCCTCCCAAGATTTAATATGCTACTTATCATGGTAAGGGCTCTCCTTCTCATCCTTTTGATTCATGTAATTATTTTGTGATAAGACCTTCTTATATTAATATGATTATACATAAATATATTAAAAATAAATACCTTACATCCAATTTATGCACTATTTATTAGATACTATCCTTCTCTCTCATTAGACCCATTTCATAATCCCATTTTTATTTCCATCATGATGCCAAAATCACTCATTTATTCTCTCCCTCCTCTTTTCAATTCAATCTCTTACATTTTATAAGCCTTTTTATTTCCGTGTAATTATTCATACCTATGTTATTAATAAATCCTATATTATATAAATTATTACCTATAGATGATATAATAACATTATATATCATTAATCCCATTCCATAATCCCTTTTGTATACTCATCATACTGACGAAACGACTCTTTGAATTTTCATGTCATATTTTCAGGTTGAAAGTCTTTTGACTCCCACATGATTTTGAATCCTTGTGTTTATATTTAGTATTTTATTATACAAATTTTCCCATATTTATGATATAATTATATTCTCTCTCATCAATCCCATTGCATAATCTCTTTTATATAGTCATTATGCTACAAAAATCACTCTTGAATTTTCTATGTTATATTTTAATATTGTGAATACCCAACAATAATATAATTGAAGGGAATACATATAGATGTATAATTATTTTATTGATTGGGTAATTACTATTATGAAACCCACAATACAAACTCACTGGTTAAAATGATATGTTCATATGATCTTTGATTTACGTGTCATAAATAATGATAGAAAAATGAGGGGTTCTCCTGGATAGAGACCAAATTCCTTGGGTGAATGAATTATCACTAGAGATGATATGTTTTATGAGACATTGTTAAAATGATTTCATAATATGGAAGGGTTTCTCTAATAGAACGTGAATTAATTGGGTAAAGAATTAATCTCTATAGATGACATATTTTTATCATTCCTTGCTAATGTTTTATGATACATTTGTGAACAACCTTGGTAATATTATATTATGACACCATAGTGGTGAAATTTAGTGGTATGATTATGAATTTATCATGTGTATTTTTTATCCACACATCCATGTTATGCCTTATTTTCATATATTCATGTTACCATTCTATACCACTTGTTTTACTTTTGATTCCATGATACCTTTATTTTTATTTCATTCTGCTAAAAGCGTTATTTAATGATTATTTTCTTATGACTCCATGTTTTATTAGGTATGAATTATTTATGAAGTTCTTAGGTTTTTATTATATTCTCATACCCATATGTTCATATTATTCACAATTATGATCTTTTATGGTTATTGATTATGATTACACTTATTGGGTGTTTGAGATCACCCCTTTCTTATGTTTCAATTTCCAAAGGCTTTGAAAAAAAGTAATATGTATGATGTGTTTATAAGAGTATTCTATTTATCATTCATGAGGTAATTATAATGATTTTTATATATTATTAAGTTGCAAATATAGTGGAAAAATTCATGTTAGTTAAAAAATAAATGAGTTTTTATTTATTATTTTGTCCAAATTTTACAAAAATATAAACCAATTTTTATTGAGAATATATAATGAAATATTTTCTTCAAATCAAGTTATTATATGACATTAATGTATGTGGGGAAACAAAGTTGTCATAAAAGATGAGTTTTGATTACTTTTGAGGTTAAGATGTTAGTTGGTACTAATTTAACATTCAATAAGTTCATATTGATCATAATTTTAATGGTATATATAACCCTTTAGGTTAGTTTAGGTAATATTGAATATCATGGAGATTATGATAAAATACTAGTATTGAAATCACTAGGTACAAGTCTGATGTATAAGTCTATATATAGGATAACATCCCTATGTTTTGGTAATGAATAGATTATATTGTTGTGCTAGAAATTGCATCCCTATATAGTTACTAAAGAGTGGATACAACTATGACACAAACGAAACATGGGGTAATTACCTTGAAAGGGGTTGGTTGAGTATCAATTAAATCATAACTGTGGATCATGATGAGTGGGCCAAAGAATGTAATGCCGGATAGACACTCCTGGAGGATATTATTTGGTTAATTTAATTCTTTTTACAATCAATTATGAAGGATTAATTATGTTATGGAATTAGGTTATGGAATATAAGAAAACCTAATATAAATAAACACATACTGATCTAAGAGTTATTTAGGTTGATCTAAAATAAAATGTAACAATTTTGAATAGTAAGTAATTTTTTTAATTATATTAAAATAATCATCTTATGGTGTTCATCACTCACATTAAATCCAGTTTGTTTTAGGAAAAAATATATCTTAAAGGAACCAATTTAATGATAGGTACCACAAATAATATAGTGATTATCCCAATTACCAACCTAAAGAGATAATAACTAAAATGATAAATCTTTTTATTATACTAGACCAAGTATTAAGAATTTTGAAAAACAACATATACATATTTTAATTCCAAAATATCCTAAATAAGATAAGTATGTAGTCTCATGGATGTTTGGGATATGAAGATGATGAAGAAAAGAATGTTAAATTTTTTTCATTTCAAAAATGTTGTAAGAATTAACTAGGGTAATGTATTAAAGGAACGAAGATATGTTTTATCTGTGGAAAATGAGGGAATAAAGAAACTAATTTCTGATGAAAAATTAAGAAATCAGTTAACATGATTAAATAAAAATATGTGTTTTATAGTTATCCTAAGATATTAAGGTAGACCCCAAATTTTTGAATATATACATAGTTATGAATATCTTTTAGAAACCCGTAACTATTTTTATTAATGAGTTCAAATTGAAATTATGATGGTGGAATTTTAATAGGGGGGGGGGAATGTAACACCCTAGGTTTTTATAATGCATATTATTTTTATAAAAAATATGTTTATAAATAAAAATTACCTTTTTTTCATTTTTCCATTTATTGAAAAGAATTGAAATATATTAGAAAAAAATTCATATTCGATATGAATTAAACTAACAACACTTTATCCATTCATAGTAGAAAGTTACAAAAAAATCACACGAAACTAGGTATTCTAACTGTGGATTGTTACATCCTTTAAATGTTGATAAATTAAAGGTAGAAAATATATAAAAAGAATAAAATATTCAACATGAAGAGATATCCTATATTATCTTCAACCATGAGGACTACCAATATCTAAATAAGAGCTATATTGAGGAAAAATATCGTTAAAGGAGAAATAATATTACGAGATCAAAAATGGAAACTATGGAAATGAATAGCATTACTTAAGAAGTGTGAATGAAGTGAATTTTTCTTTAAAATTTGGGGTCGAAGCCTCATTTTTATTATTAAAGAAAACCAAAGACATCATTAAGTGGGTAGAGGGAGACCCATTAGATAGCCCGTAGGCCCAGTGGGCATTTTTTCCATTACATAGCCCGTAGGCACAAATTTTAGGCCCAATACCCATTCTGTGAATAGTACTGCTACAGTACCCGCGCTGCTACAGTACCGCACAGTACCCGTCGCCGCTAGAGTTCCCCTGCCGCCGCTACAGTGCTGCCATTACAACAGTATCCCGACTGCTACAGTAGCGCTACAGTGCTACTACCGTACCAGCACCCCAAGGGTTTTGAACCCCCATTTTTCATGTAGTATTATGGGGTGCTTACCACTGAGCCAAACCCCAACTACAATGAATGGAGTGAATGATTTTAGTAAGGTTACATATATGGTTGAAATCTTATTGATTAAAAATATGCTCATTGGATATACATGTCTCGAAGATGTATACTAAATTTTTGTACTATCATTAGTAAATTTAATATAATATAATTTATGAATAATAAAAAATGGTATAAAAATATAAAATTACAATGTTATAAAATATATAAATATATACATATATATATATGTGAATGTCATAATATTATTAAAATTATAATTATTAATATATGATACTATGTATTTATAAAATTAAGTGAAAAAAATTAATATGAATGGATTGGAAAAATTAATTCTTTAAAATATTAATAATTAATTTTAATGGTAATAATTTCTATAATATAAAAGTAATATTTGTTATGGTATAGTTTTTCTTTAAGTGTAGTATATTTTTATCTTCATAAATTAAATATTATATTTTTGAAATATTATATTAAAATACATTAAATTACAAAATGAAATGATATAATATTGAAAACACCAAATGTTCAAAAAGAACATATTTTAAAAAAATGTTTTTCATTATATTTTTTATTTTAACTTAAAAAATAAATTTAGAAATATTTTAATTTTAAGTAGATAAAATGAAAATTATTTTTTAATTTAAAATCTCTAAATTATCTCTATATTAATTTTTGGTATTTTTTTGAAATGGTCATTTTGAGGTGAATAGTGAAAATAATATTTATTTTTTAAAACTATATATTTTAATATATAAGAAAGACCAAGAATTTCATAATTTTTTTAATTAATCAAATATGCATTTATTCTGTAAAAATTCATGTTTTTAATTAATTTAAACCCTATTTTAACATTTTATGAACTTAATTAATATTTTCTATTAAAAAAATATTTTTGATTGTTCTTTGAATTAAATGTTATTTTGGTAATAATTGGTTTCATATTGATTTTAAATTCACATAAATTTTATTTATTTTATAATAAACATACATATATATCATGAAAAAAAAATATTTTGAAAATTTTATCCTATGCATAAATTTTAATCAAAAAAATATAGTTTTCCTCAAAATAGGCTTTTACGTGTTAGGTGTGTTAATAATAAAATTTAAAATTTTATCACTTTTAGAAGTCGAATTTGGTTAAATTTATCTCAAATTAGAATTCATCATGTCAAAATTTACTAATAAGGTTTTTCTTATATTTTTAGTGATAAAACAAGAATCGATATTAATATTTCATCCTGATTAATAATTGCTTCATTGCGTAATCTAATGTGGTTCAAGTTTTACTAAATCCATTAGACAGTTATAACTTCTAGAATACCATTTTTAGGTAGTAAAGTCAGAAATATTTGTCTCAAAAACATTTCCTTACCTAATTCACACTACTCACCATACCCACCAGACCTGATGTGAGACCATTCTTACCCTTTACCTAACATTTGTTTCTATTAAAAAACCTATCTTCACCAATAAAAGAAGCTCAATCCCACCAATTCTCTCATATTTTTCTACCCAAAGGAATGGATTAGTAATTTATCTTATATATACCTCTCTAAAACTATACTAAGTAGGTCCTATGGATCTATATCGTCCTCCCAAGCATTAAGAAGCAACTTAGCAAGGTAAGGGTTCTTCTCCACCTTTCGATTGAAGTACTTATTTTGTGATAATACCTTTTTATTTCCATATGATTATGATTAATTTTGTTAATAATATATTTTTTTTATAAAAATGACATAATATTTATGAGATAATTCCTTTATATTTCTTTTAATCTATTTCATAATCCATTTTTTATTGTAATCATGCAGCAAATATCACTCCTCGATTTTCTCCCTCCTATTTTCTATTCAATCGATTATTTTTTATAAGACTTTTTATTTCTATGTTTTTATGATTTAATATGTTAAAAATCAATACTTTTCTATCCAAATGACTCTTTATTAGCAGGAAATTTCTTTTCGCTCTCATTTACCCCATTCCATAATCCCTTTTTAATATCTGTCATGTTTTGGAAATCACTACTTGATTTTCCATGTCATACATTCTTGTTGTAAGACATTTTATTTACATTTTATTATTATTATATGTGTTTATAGTAAATCATTTACTATCCATGTTATTGAAAATTTAGGAGAGACTACCCTTATCACAAATTAATCCCATTCTATAACCCCTTTAATATACTTGTCCTGCTGAGGAAATCAATCCTTGATTTTCTATGTCATATTTTTTTTGTGCCTATACAAATATAATATTATTTAAGGGCACACATATAAGTATAACATTATTTTATTTATTAGAGAATTAGTTTTATGAAACCCACATTCTCTTCTCATGGGTTAAAATGATATATACTTTTGATCCTTGATTGAGGTGGAACACTTAATGATAATCATATGAAGGGTGAACCCTGATAGCTCTCAAATGAACTAGGTATAACATTAATAACTGGAGATAAAATGAGTTCTAATTCTATGGAAACTATCCTTTGTAATATTAAGGGTTTTCCTAGATTGTTCTCTAATGAATAGGGTAAAGAATCAATCTCTATAGATGACATGTTTTATGATACCATGACATCATGCATTTGTAATGTTTTATGATACATTTGTGAAAAAAATTGGTTATATGAAATTATGATACAATAGTGATGAAATTTAATGATATTATTATGAATTAATCATGTTTATGTTATATCCATACTTCAATGTCATTAATAATATTCTTATATTCATTTTCATTTTCTATCCACATATTTTACCTATGATGACATGATCCTATGATAAATACCTCCTTGTGATAAAAGCCCCACTTAATGATTCTTGGCTTATGACAACATGTTTTGTTGGGTATCGATTATTTATTGTGTTCTAATGTTCATTTAGTATATTTTAATTACTATATTTCTTATTTATTCTTACCTATGATATTTAATGGTTATTGTTTGTGCTTATAATTACTATGTGTTTGAGCTCACGCATTTCATATGTTTCTATTTACACAGGTTATGGATAAAAGTAATAAATATAATGTTTCTATAAGAGTATCTTGTGTAGAGGATATTTTGGAGATATTTGGATATTTTTATATATTTATTAGATTCATATATAATAAGAAAAATATTCATTATCTAAAAGAATGGGGTTTTTAGTTATTGTTTTTTTTCTTAATTCATTAATACTCTATATTAGATCATAATTGTATACAATGAATAAAATATGGTTGGAGTAAATTATAGTTCAAATTTTTAAATTAAGACCAAATAAAAAACACCTTTAGTCAAAATTATTAGACTCAGAAGCTATTCAATTGTTAGAGTATATATCAGATTACGAAATTATCTGGTAAATTTTATTTTTTTCCAATCTCATTGAAACACCAATAAAAAAGTTTATTAAAAATATTTTTAAGATTTACATCATAATTTAAAAGAATAGTGTAATATTAAACCCGAAGAAACATGTCATAAAAAATATTATATCAAATTAATAATGAATTTCATGATTTATAAATGGAATTTTACTCTTTAACCTTAAGAGTTAAGGATGTAAACAATCTGAACATAAGATACACACAGTTTTAAAGAAAACTATAAAGGTTTGTCTTTACATATAATAAAATACCACCATAAGAAAATTGTAATGTTTCTATCTTCAAAAGATGGGGAATCCATGGATCTAACCAATTGGTATGTGTATATCTTTATAGCCTCGGAAACCCTCGATCTGATGGATCAGATTCACCTGTCTTCTTATCTTGGGAATCCCTCGATCGAACCTTGATCATAATAAATTAAATAAAAAAGAAAAAATCTATAAGGAATTTAAACCCCTCACATGGATTCCTTAGAACTAATCCTCCCTAAATGGTTACAATTCTTAAGAATGAGTTGTTTCTGTGGAGTATTCTTTAGGCATGTTGAGTTTAAAATGTATCAGAGCCCAACTCCTTGAATGAACTCCTATTTATAAGCAATCCTCAAATGATCATATTTCTATGAGTCTTGGAGTTGATTGTTATTGACTAGAATTTTCATGACTTGATATCTTACAAAATGATTCTATCTGATGCCATTTTGTTTAGAACCATTACAATGTTATAATGAAGTTTTTCCTATTGAAACAATACTAGTTACTCTGATTATAAACATTGGATTGCCCGATGGGCTATAATTTTTTTTCAATCTAATAAATTGAGAAAAGTATTATCCTATGGATCATAACTATTTTCATTCCAATGGTTATGACTTTGGCTAGTCTGATAGATAGAACAGTAGTCTAAACACTAGTCAGAATAGTAGTTAGTCTGATGAACTAGATTCACCATCAGTTCAATGGATTAGATTACATAAAAAAATTTATTTATTTTTATTCATTAAAATAATTTGTATGTTCATTATAAAAATATTTAAAAAAACATACTAAAACACTTTTGATATATAAATAAAATAAAATAAATTTTTTATATAGTCTTTATGATTTCTAAAACTATGGAAAGTAAAAGTACAAAGCATTAATTTCTATTCAATAATATCCCCATTTTTATAAAACACAAAATTAAATGACTAAAATAAAAAAAAATATTAAATTTGAAATAATTAAAACCATTTTTTGTTTTAATAACATCAAAGATATAATTCATGTAAAATTTATTTTCCCATCCTAACCCCCATAGAGTTAATAGAATATTTTTTTGATCATTGTTGTTTTGATAGAAAGTATTTTTAATTCATATTCCCCCCTTAAAAACCATCCGTAGGTGGTTTCCTCCCCTTAAATGTATTCCTCAAATAGGTATACTTATTCCATTAGAAAAAATCTACCCTTAATGAAATTATCACTAAATTATTTCACTTTTTAATTTATAAAAAGATACTGGGAAATACATATAATCTCCTGAAATTTTATAAAATGATATGAAATTTTCTTATTTTAATTAACTATTCATCAAAGATATAAAATAATGGAAATACATCCAAAAAATAATTTTAATACATCCTGATGGAATATATTTGGATAAATAGGAATTAAAGATAAAATTTCATTCAAAATATTTTAAATTACATAATGATTTTAGAAAAAAAATAAATTATTCCTTCTTATATAACTTCTGGAAAATTTCTTTTAACTTCTTCACAACACCATAGTCCTTGTCAGCTTCAAAAATGTGAATTTAAGATTTATTATCTTCTCCTCCGTGACTCACTGCCTTCTAATCTATTCTATTAGACCTATTACTTCTTCGTCAATAATAAATATATTATTGATTCCACCTTTCAACTTTAGAAATTCTAATTTTATAGATTGAACTTTGTATTTTCCTCTTCCAACATCTAAAATTTTTATCTTAATTCTATGAATTCCTCACTCTTATTGCATATCATGTCCCCGAACTATTCAAAAAACATTACTTTTTCTAATAAATCATTTGAAAACTTATCAAATGAGTCTAAAATATTAATATAATCTTTCTTCACTTCAAAAATTTGATCATCATGATTATTTAGATAACCATCAACCTACCTGTACCATTTCACCATATTGTTGAATCTCTTATTGTGAGCCTTATATTTTAATTTAAATGTTTTTTTTATGTTAGATTCATTTTTAACAACTTATTATTTTATTTAATACAAATACTTGGACTTTAGGTTCATACTATTATGGATTTATTAACATCTTGATTTGATTATAGAAACAAATACATTGATTCAAATACTTGTTTTAGAGTTTGAAATATTAATTCAATACCCTTATGATATTCTATGGAGGATGAGGTTGATGACTCCAAAGTATCTGCTGAAACATGTGGTCTAGATAGTCCAATATCTAAATTATGTTTACCTTAGAATTAATCTTATTCTAAAACATTATCCAAATAAAAATCTCTTTTTGTTTCATCCTTGGGTGGTGCATTAATGTGATAATGTTATTCTGTAAATTAATCTTTTGATGGTTTTTTTACATCTGCAAAAACATCTATAAAATGATTCCTATCGACATGTGTTGAAATAGATTTAGATGATGATGATTATTGTAATGAGATTTCATCTTCCTTTGTTTTATCCACTGTTTCTTCCTCTTCTTCTTATACAAATTATTTTTCTAACTATCGCTCAATTCTCAAAACACCTTTCCCAAATTTCTTAGATTATTTTTTTATTCTTGAAAAACTTATTTAACATTGGTGATATTGAATAAAAAAATCTTATATTACCTATTTTGGTATACCTTTTCCCATGGACACTAGGATTAATGAGGCAACTTCTAAGGATTCAACAAATTCTATACTAGCATCTAGAAAATTCAGTTCCGCATGAGGAATAACTTCATAACCAAGAAATTAATGTAATATATATAATGAATAATGTGAAAATGGTGGATATTTTGATTCCTTTTAAACTCCCTTTAATAAAATTTTCACAATTACTACCTCAAAAAATCATATCTTTTGTTTATTTTTTCATTTCTGAATCCTTTAAATCATTAGTGGTTTCAAACTTTAGAGCCATGGACTCGGTATTATATAATAAAAAAAGAGGATCCCATAGTTTTTTATGATCCTTTTGAGCCATAATATTCTTAAAATATTATTTTGTAATCATTTTATGATTCTTTTTTTCATTAGTAAGTGATAATTATACCTTTCAATTTTCTTACACTATTCACTTATCTTTGATTTTTTTAACATTAGACATGAATATATCAGTTATATACACATACATATTTAAATTAGGAATGAAAAAAAGATTCATCTAGGCCATATTCTATTCACCAAAAAGATAAATCTTTTCTATTTGGGAATGTGGTTGATTTTGGATTTGAAAAACATTCATTTAGTTTACTAACACCTTGATAATGAAATAAGGAAACATCAGTATATTTGATTTCATTGATTCCTTCTAAATAGACTCAATATAAAGTAACCCAAATTTCATAAGAATAATCTTTCTCATGTTAACATGAATTATTAATTACTTCATCCACTAAAAAATATAAACTGAGCATTCACTCAACATGGTTCTAGTAATCTCCTAAACAGTTCTATTTCTTATATCAACTACAAAATTTTACTGTGGATTTTTAGGTGCTAAAAAATTATGTATAATACCTATTCTACTAAAAAAAGTTTCAAAATTATAATTTAAAAATTATACAGCATGTTCACTATGAATAGTTATAAAATATAGTTTGTTCTAATTTTTAACTCTATTTACAAATGTTTTAAAACAAAAAAGTATTCATACTTCTTTTCTTGAAAATAGACCCAATTATATCTAGTGTAATCAGAAACTAAACATATATATAGTGTTTTAATCCAATAATTATAGTTTTTTAGGAATAATAAATCTATGTGAACTAATTATAAAGTATAAAAAGTTAATATTTAACTAATAGACTTAATGGTAGATTTATGTTTCATACCAAATTGACAAGGATTACATACTTTATAAGTATCAAACCTAAGTAACGGTAAGTCCATAAATAGTCCTTTATTAGATAACTAAGCTAGATTTATAATATTACATATTTATAAACATATATTCCATAACCAATATTAGTCTTCCATTTCACTAAGAAAAGGTAGATCTTGGATTCTTAGGTTTTATATGTTTAAATTATAAACATTCTCATGCTAATTGGAAGAAATGATAAATTCTTCTATTGAACTATCAATAGTATATTTATCATTCCATAAGTTCAAAAGATACCCCTAATCGCATAATTGTATTATACTAATAAAGTTATTCTTAAGTCATACAAAAAATAAATCATTTGATATTAAATTTTTGTAATGAAAAATAATGTTTCCTATACCAATAATTTATCCTTAATCATTATCTCTAAAAGGGACTTTACCAGCTTTAATATTTTGATATTATTAATTAGATATTTTTTTGCAGTCATATATCTATAACAAACACTATCAAATATCTAAATATTCTTATTGTTAGAACATTATTTATTTTCCTAAAAACTAAAAATATTAGCATTTCAGATCCCAAACTTCTTGGATCCAGTATCAATAAAAAGTAAAATTTTAGGTGTCCATATTTTTCCAACATTACTACATTGAGAAAATGTAACTTATTTAGAAAAATATTCTTTATGAAAAACTAAATACTAAAATTTGTTTAATTAACATTTGTTCTTCCAATTTACACAACTTTTACACTTATAAAAAAATGGAGAACTTTTTGAAATAAAGTAGTTATTACTAAATACAATGTTTTTAGTAAAACCCATTTCAAAAATATCTCTACAATGTCCAATTTATTTATACAATTTATCAAAATTTCATTTTCAATGGAAAACATAGAATTTTATTTCTTAAAACTATAAATATCAAATTTGAGATATATAACCATGTTTTTATCCTCAATCGAACTATTATTTGAAAAAACTTTTACAATACCACTTTGTAATCTAGTTTAATAAAAAAAAGAATTATCAAGATCTTTCGAAAGTATGTATTTTTTAAAATAGGATATATCATGTTCTTTAGAAAATTATGAAATTTTTCTTGTAAGTGTACTAATTATTGAATTTTCTTTTGGAATTATTTCTTGGGAATTATAATGTTTTTAATGAATTTTACACTTTTCATTTTCAATAAGTTTTGTTAATATAGAAACTTCTTCAATGTGGCGACCCAACCCCATATATCCTAGATCCAATGTCTACTACTAAATAAATTGGCATGGTTATAAGGTATCAAGCCCCAAATGACCCATCAGTTTAGTAGTCTTGGTAAACTAGATACATTAATGATAATTTTATTACAAATGGATACACTAATTACTACATAATTTCTTTTTTCTAAACAAATAACCATTGAGGATAATACCTAATCCATATAGTATGTTTCTTTATATCTTTTATAGTATGCTACTTTGATTTATCGAGAAATAACCCTAATAAGGGTGAGCACAAATGCTCAGTAATGTAAAAATAGAGCATAAGAAATGATTAATCAATGTGAATAGTTAATATGGAAAGAAAAATAAATGAACACACATGCCAAGAAATTAACAAACTGAATAAAATTATATAATAAATATGAAAAGGTAATAACTAGAAACGCATGTCAGTTAAATAAATAGTTAAGGAAAAATAAATATGGTATGGAATGAAGCTAAAACACATTTAATTAATGAATGAATTGAATTGAAATTAAATTTATCTATAGATATGTCAATGAAAAATCTCACGGATGAATAATAACTGAAACTACTATGAGAGAAATTTCATTCATTATGAAATCATAAATTAGGCACATGAAAATCTATTAAAGTTAAGACCTTTCACAATATGGATTAAAACTAAGGGTAGAAACCCATTTGTAAAATTATGGATCTCGTGAGAACCTGTCGATGCATCGAGGGGCAATATGAAGTCCAGGCTCCACCCATCATTACGAGTCTAAAGAATTCCTTATATTGAATAATCAAAATAAAAAATATGCATTATCAAATAACCATATTGAATGAGAAATATGGATTTATCAATAATTCCCCAATTAATCAAATAATTGGCAATGTAGGCACCATATGTAAAATGGTTTATCGTTTAGGAAATAGTAATGTCCATGAAAAAATGAAATGGATTGTAAGGGAAAATTTAGAGTTAAATGATTAAAGTAAATTTAATACTTCAAGGTGAAAAAAATAAATCAAGGGAATGAATGTGAATATTATCCTTGGAAAATCAATAAAAAACCATCCAGAGGAAGAATAAGGATTGTATCAATACAATAAATCCAAGTGGAGTAAAATAAAATGTTATTGAAGTTGATGAAATAAAATATTAAGTTTTAAATATTTTCTTGTGAAAAATATCCTTTTATTTTGAAAAAACTTTTGAAAAAACATTTTATTTAAAAATAAGACTTTCAATTTTGAAAAGGACTATTCAATGAAATAACGGTGTATGAATCCTAACATGTCGTATGAGGTAAAAAAGAATATTTTTTTTGTAAAAAAAGGTTAGAAAATGCATCAATAGAAAAGCAACAACAAGATTTATTTGAAAAATTGGTAAAATAGAAAAGGGTAAAAATTTATTTAGAAAAATATTTTTTAAAGTTTTTTGAAAACTGTTTAGTAAAAGATGGTTTTTATAATAAAACGAGTTCTCCGACTAAAGAGTGATATAAAGACTGGTTTTCTGAAAAACATTTTCTAAAAACATATTAGTATTAAAGAGTGTAAAAATGTTACTAACACTTGAAAATAGTCATGAATAAACTAAGAAAATTGAAATGGATTATTGAAAAATGTTTATATAATTTCCTTAAATGGTATTTCCATTGAAAAATAATTAAAATTAGTATTGAGGAAAATAAACTTTAAATATCCAAAGTATCCAATACCACATTGAAACCTTTTAAAATCCTAAATATCATGAAAGGATAATATTATATGAATTTATTAAATACCAGAAATATAAACGGGTTCATTCTATTATATTTCAATGAGTCATTATGAAAACCATATATAATAAATTAGGAGCACATCAATTAAGTATTCCTCATGAAATTAAAACTAGACAAGAATCCCTTACTTTGTGTTTCCTTTCAGGTGAACGTCCTTTAACTTCCTGTATAATAGAATTATGTTAATTTTATACTTTCCCCATAACCTTTTTCATGTTCATAATTACTTTTATTTCACTTATTACCAGGTTTTTTACAACAAATCAAATAATTAAGTTTACATCAGGCGTTTTTTACCAAATTCAGTTTATGCGTCAAAACAACTATTGTTGGTCAACTATGGCCATAAATTTCATTATATAAAAGCATAAGAATAATAAAATGAAATAATTATCATATTTTTACATCAATTATAATTTTAAAATAAATCATTAAATATGGTTATGAAAATTATAATACGATACAATCATGGAGACGGTAGGTCGTACGTACGCATGAGTAACATTCCCATTTTTAAATGATCATTATCGAAAGAAGGAAACTAACAATAATCTTTCCATAATTATCATTATATAATAAATAACAAATTATTTAATCACATATAGTTATATGTATAATTATTTGGTGTAAAAGGAATCACATCAAGTCGAGGAGTCGGTAGTCCACACGTCCATGAATAAGATTATCACTTTTTAAGTGTGTGAATGGGTAATAAAGAAAATGATATATATATATATATATAAAGGTAATTATATAATTAATATCATATATGTGTTTTATATTCCTCATATTTTTAATTATGTCCATTCATTTATAAATTTTATGTATCATGCGAACAAATCACATCGCCTTGAGGGGGTAGTAGTCCACACTTCCTCGAACTATGTTATTGTATTAACATTAAATGGAAATTAATAAATTTATGCATTATAAAAGGTTTAAAGGAGAATAAAGACATAATAAATATCATATATAACATATATAAACAAATAATACATCATAATGGCCACGATGAGAGGTGCAAATGGAATAATGAACAATCATCTTTTTATGAGGCAGTAGTTCACAATCCACAAAAAAATTATGTTCATTACCAATTAGATGGTGGTGTGTTCAATATTAGGTTACGATAATAGAATAAAAAAATCCTAGTTTATTTAGGATACTGTTGTTTTTATACAAGAACATAATAAATTTATTTTAGGGGTTGTAGGACGGAAATGAAAATAGAACGATTGAGAAAATACATTACCTTTTAATCGGGAATCTTCTTCTCCTTTGAACCAAAAGGCTTTTTTGGAAAGGTTTCTACATAAATGGATGCTTATAGGTATAGGATAAGAATTATGGGAGACTATTTGGGAAGGTCTTATCTGAAATTAAGAGGGTTGAGAGGTGTCAGTAATGGATATAGGTGGTGGCCTTTTATATGGAAGGAAAATGACTCACATGGTATTATTGAAAAGAAGTTAGGTGTAAACATGTTATTACTTAAACAATAGTCATACCGAAACACCCAAACTAATGAATAGAAGATTAATGGCCTAAATATTTACAACAAATGAGTGTTGGTGTAACATCTCGGTTCCAGAATCCACCCAGAGGCGCCCCGTACCCGGTTGGTCACATGGCCTCAAGCGCATTTCCCCAAACACCCGAGGCTACCGACTAGCAGCGAGGGCCTTGGGTGTGATAGTGGGGAAACTATACCCCCATTGAAAGAGTACATAGTTGACAAAAAACAAATAGACAACAGTAGAAACTGTAACCATCCATACAATAGTAAAAAATAAATAGTAGAAGACCAACAGTAAACAACTGGAGTAGACACACATGCGTATAAAATGACGCATGATACATATGTCTAGGGAAGCAGCCAAAAAATTCACAATGCTGAATATAATAATAAACCAAATTAATAAAAAATAGCTAAACTCCTCAGCATCGTAAGCCATAGCTTGGTCTCATGCTCTCCAGCTCCACAGTAAGTCAAGTACCTGATGTAGAAGGGTGTTTACCCTTATCTATAACTGCAACAATATAGTCTTCTTGGGCCCAAAAGAATGGACCAAATAGGGTGTGACACAAGGTCCCAGTAGGAAACCACCCAAAGATCTGTGCCTAACAGTCAGTGAATACATGGAAAGTAAAAGTAGAGAAAGTAGTAAACTGGAAAGCACACAACAGCTACAATCCACAGTGTCTAGCATAGAAAGTACACAAGTAACATCCAATCAACAAGTAGAACAACAGGTAACCCCCATGGGTAGTTCTCACATCGTATCCCTTATGGTTCAACCTACAAGTACGAGCAACCCTCTGGGAGGCACACACAGTCTCAACCCTCTGGCTTAGCTAAAGAATAGACTCTCTGAGGAAGCACTCACCGTCCATTCCCCTTATAGTCTCGTATCGTACTGAAGGCTCTCTAGGGAATCACTCAACGTCTCATTCTCCCTATGGCCCACATCTAGGAACTACAGACTCTCTGTGGAAGCACTCACGGTCAATTACCGCTTTGGTCTTGCATCGAATTAATAAGACACTCTGTAAAAGCCCTTACCTCAATTCTCCATATGGTCTACTACACTAGGTTCTCATAGCCCTGTGTAAAATAAACATGCATAGTGTGTGTATCTCCCCAAGTAAGCCTCAAGACCTACTTGGCTATCATTCTTTGTAACAACAACATAATAGTACAATAGCTCCACTATCCTACAACTAGGCATGGAAACGAGAAAATCTCCTAACAAGAAAAACATTAATGGAAAAACATCCAGAGCACAGTAAAAATTACCCTATTCACAAGCATTGACCTCTACTCAAGCAGTCAAGAAAAGCAGGCAAACAACAAGGGCAAAAATAGGAAACACGCAATACCCCGTTCAAGGGAATTGGTGGAATTTCAGAAATTATTCAAAGACATTCTACAGAAAGGCACAAACCACTTACCTCGATCCTAATAGATCGATATACTTGAACCACAAGGCTTGATTCTCCTTAGAACAATGTTGATCAATGAAAATGCACAAAACGCTCAACCCACAATATCCTGGGAAAGAGGAGGAATTGGAAAACAAACCTCTAGGAGAAGGATGGTCTTACTGTTGTGGTTCCAACCTAATCGACAACGATCGATTTGGAGAACGGACGGAGGCTCGGGGGCTCGGAGAAGTATCCCAGCCGTACGGAAGCTCTCGGCCGAACGAGACCTAGAAGAAGGTCGTTCTGGCGATTAGGCGCGACCCTGGTGCATTTAATGAGAAAAAAGAAAGTACACGGCATGTACTTCTGGGGTACATGGCGTGTACTTAGCCTTTCCATACTCTTCTTTAAGTGGCCTCCACATCACCCCTACAGAACGTGTGTGTTGCCCAGACATGGCCAACACACGGCCTGGCGCTGCATCAAAGTACAAGACGTGTACTCATAAAGTACATGACGTGTATTTTGAAAATTTCAAAATTTTCCCCTTTTTTTTCAAAAACGACCAGAAAAGAAAATACATACCTGAAATGATGATTCGGGTTCTTACAAACTTCCCCCCTTAAATAAATTTATCCCCAAATTTCCCTAGCGAGGCGTAGATGAAGAAACCCCGAACAGCTCCAGCCACTGTGATCGTACATCGGCCTCCCTCTCCCAGGTCTCGTCCTGTACTCTCCCATGCTGCCATTGCACCCGTACTAGAGGAATAGACCGCTCACAGAGAACCTTCATACTACGATCAATAATCCAGATAAGATGCTTCTCAAATGATGCATCCGCTTCGAGCTCAACCTCCTTGTGCTGAAAGACATGAGATAGGTCTGAAAAGTAACGTTGGAGCTGAGAGACATGGAAAACATTGTGCATGGCCCGGTACCTCTGAGGTAACCGCAACCGATAGGCAACCATCCCAACTCTATCCAATACCTCAAATAGCCCGACATACCGCGGTGAAAGCTTACCCTATCTCCGGATCCTCTTGTGTTCCAACCTCATTGAAACATGTAGGAAAACCTGATCTCTGACCTCAAACTTCAGAGGTCGCCCCCCCTGATCAGCATAAGACTTCTATGAAGACGGTGTTGTAGCCATCCTCTTCCAAATCAATTCTATCTGCTCTAAGGTCTCATGAACTAGATGAGGTCCCAGTAAAGCTGCCTCTTGTAACACCCGAGATTTTGATGAGTAATATTTTGTTTTTATATATATCATCAAAGGAATCTTTCACTACATTCTAGCATGGCTTACTTTTCACGCAATCGCGACCTTTCTCGATAGCTTGCCTCGTACGCAATACTGAGTTTCACTAAACAACGATATGCTATTAAAATATTATTAAAACTAGCCGTTATGAATAGTAATAACCACTTTTTGAAATTTTATAAATTTTATCTTTCAAAATGGACTTCATTTTTGGATTCGGAATACCGAAATTAGCCTAGGGTGAAATTTTGGTATTTTTCTGAAAACTTTCAATTTTTGATGAATAGTGAAACCACTAAGTGGTAGGTTAAAAACTGAATTTTGCATAAAACATAATTTTACTGCGTCTGTGAATGGAATTTCGAAAATCCAACAGACACGGTTGATATCAGTATGTAAAATGTGGTTCAATGAGATAAAAATAATTTTTTGGTGAATAGTAATTTTTTACTTTTTTTACCGCGGTTAATAGTAAATAGGGTAACTAAAGGTAAATATGATATTACTATTACCCTAACACATGTCCTAATTCTATTGGATAAGTTTAATTCGACCAAAAAAAAACTTAGGAATAAAATATGACCATTTAGGCCCACTTGGATTAGATTAGGACATTTATTATTAATTTATTTAAAGAAGGGTTAAAATAGTTAAATTCAAAGTTTAATAAGTAAATCATTTTTAATATGGGGTTATACATAAGATAAATTCGACTATAAATATTCATCAGAAAGATAAAACTATTTCCTACATAATGGTATTTTATTTATAATTTTTAGACATTAAATAATTTTATTCATTTATGACACAATGATGATGCAGTAATTATCTTATTAATGAAATATTGACATAATTGATGTTATAAACACCAAAATAAATGTAATTTGAGACTTTTTATGAATTCCAATAATTTTCTAGGTTACTATGATATATTATTGTTGATTTAATCAACTTGGTTCGAACATATAATTCGGTTATGACTTTCACAAAAATCATATATCAAATAGTGTCAAAATTGACACAAAATAGTTTTTAAATCAAATATTATATTATTAATTGTTATTTTATTCCTAAAAATCTATGGTTCTGCCAAATTACTTAGATAAAGATATATATATTAATAATAAACAATATGGGGTTCTTTTGGCATGTTATAGTATGTGTATTAACCATATAGTGTAAGAAAACAAAAAGACACGGTAAAAGTTAAATTATTTAACTTAGAGTTAAATCTAATTGATAAGGTTAAAATAATACCCTAAACTCGTCTAAATCGTATTGGTTGATAGGATTTCGACCCATCCCCACTATAGCTTCGAAATAAGACCCTTTGGAACCATTATAAACCGATTTTGACTTTAATATAAAATAATATTTTGAGATATTCCTAAGGTGCCCCTCTCCTCCCTTATAAAAGGGCACCTCCTCCCCCTCCTCCTCACACCAATTTGAGAACTCAAGCTCGGCCAAACCTGGCCATTTTATATTCTACACTTCCCTGGAATAATCCTAGAGGTTCTGGTCTTCTTCATAGACCAATCTTAGTTCCCTAAGTTGAGGATTCAAAGAGGCGTTCCAAAGAAGAGGTAATATCCATTACCGATCTTTTCAATTTCTTTCTTCTTCAACTTCTTCTTCTTTAGTTGTTTCATGATAAAGTAATAACATCAGTATTACTTACATACTGATATGTTATTATAAATATGAAACAACCCTAATTCACCTTCTACCCATCCTACGGAAAAATGAAATCACCGTGCGTGCGTACGTACGGAATACCGTCTCCACGCCGTGGTGTAATATATTTTCCACCATCACCATACAAGGATGGGTATAATGGTGTAATGAGTAACTATTTATGATTATTATAAAGTAATATTGATACTGAAATAATATATATATATACTCCAATACAATTCCATGATCATAGGAACGATATCATCACTCGTGCGTACGTACGGAATACCGTCTCCACGATGTGATGCGACTCGTTCTACATGATCTTCATTTCATAATGATTATATAAATGAATTGAATGAATGAATATGGTATATACTACACTAATACCATTCTGGAAATTAAGTATCTATAACCTAAAGATAAGAATAAGAATTTATTCGACAAAACACGCATAAGAACAAAAAGTTATAAAGAACCGAGTAACAAGTAACAATGAAATATTACTAAAAAGAAGATAAGAATATGACCATATATGATATCATATCAATATGTATGATTCTGGAATAAGTCAATAACATTATTTAAACCATTATACAGGAGCTTCGGACACGTACAAAGCAAATCGGACCTAAGGTAAGGGAAATATCACAATATCATTTTTTTTATCCGAGATTGTTTATACTTTGGTATTTACTGGGGTGTATTTTATCATCCACATCCATGTTTCCTCAATATGTAATATTATTTCCATCCACCTACAATTGTTTAAATCCAATTTTACCCTTTGGTGAGTTTTTAGTAAAAGATATGAAAGGAATCTTTTGCCGTTTTTCGTACGAGGTACTTTTTTGACTTTTCTGAAAAAAGTACGATAAGAATGTTTTTTTTAACTTATACGGCATGAATGGATTTTTAAAACATTATTTCCAAGAAGCTTCCTTTACATGTTTTCAAGTTTATTTTTAATCAACTTCTTTTAGTTTAGAATTTTATGACATTTTAAGAAAGGAAAAGTGTTTTTGAAGTAGAAAGGATATTTTCCTCAAGAATGGAGTTCAAATGTTTTATCAAAATAATTTTCCATCTAAGATAATATAGAGTTGTGTTTTTATCCCTATTATTACATTGATTTGATTATGTTGTGAGGGAATCATTTTTATGAAGTCATTTACCTTATATGATTTGTTTTATGATGTCATGATGTTTTAAGAATCCCATTTTTGTTACATGTGTTATGCGATGATGTATGATTTATGATTATGTGGCACACATAAGAAAGGATTCATTATAAGATGGGTGGGACCTATATATCCCTCCAATGCATTGGGTAAGGATTTATATCTCATGAGATAGACATGGCTGGAATGGAAGGTTATTTCGGTTTAGTGATACAGGACTGAAACGAGGAGTGAACTCGGTTCAGAAATGGACTTTGTCCGCTAAGATAGTCTTGGCAATGAGTCATGACTAACAAGAAATTATTTTCCATGATTATGTGTGCATGCCACAAAGTTTCAAGTTTTATGTTATGATTATGGGGATCTCATTTTCACTTCTATGATTTATTCCATGTTAAGATATTATGATCTCTTTTGTAGGTTATGATTTTCAAAAAAAATATGATATGATTTTTATTTGTTTTATTTTCCCTTGCTGAGCATTTGAGCTCACCCTTTTATGTTTTCTTTTCCCCAGGTCAGGAAGATGGATATTAAGTAGAATATGCTAAAAGGGACCCTAGATATGATGAAATAAATGGGAGACAATGTAAAAGATTTATGAACCAGTTGTTTATGTTTCCCAGTTTCTAAAGACACTATACCTATACGGTCCTTTATGGTTTTGTCATATGTTGTAATATGTGTGATTCAATTTTGAAGTATTAACAATGTATGTAAAGTATGGGTCATTATAGTTGGTATCAGAGGAAAGGTATAGTCAGCCTTTGGAAACTAGGGTGTGAAAGCCTTAGTAAGAACCCTAAGGATAAGTCTAAGCATAGAACACAATCATAGTGTTTTAGAAATGGCCATGAATACCCTAGGATAAGACCTTAAGTGTGAAATTTTATCCTTGATTATGTGGTTTTTCTATTATAATTAGTGTTGCTCACACTATTCTTCTTGGTTTTATTCAATGGATGGAACTCGAAGGAACCGTGTTAATGCGGAATGTGATGGGAAATGCAATGATTGTCCCCCTGAGCAACCAAACGATATGGGAGCTGGAATGAAAAATCTTGTAGCCATGCTCACACAACTTTCTCAAGCTATGAATCATGCACGACTTCCAAACGAGAAAAGGAAGGAGCAACATTCTGTTGAATCCTTCATGAGGCATCGTCCACCTTCTTTCAGCGGGTCTACTGATCCATTAGTTGCTGAACAATGGATTAGTACTACTGAAAAGATATTTTCAGTTCTTCAATGTTCTGAACATGATAAAGTAATCCTAGCAGTGTATTGTTTGGAAGGAGATGCTGATCAATGGTGGAATCTTATTAAGAATACGAGGCAAAGGGATGAAATTGAGTCCATGGAATGGGACGAGTTCAAGAACTTATTTTTCAATAATTACTTCCCTCGTATTCTCCGAACAAAGATGGAGAAAGAGTTTCTTGAACTCAAGCAAAGAGATGATGAATCTCTTGTTACCTATGAAGCAAATTTTACAAGACTTGCAAGGTACGCTTCTAGTATTATTATCCAACCTGAGAGTAAGATCAATCGATTATTTAGTGGCTTGAAACCAAGTCTTCGAAGGGCGTTAGCCATAAGGGACTTCAATAGCTACGAGGAAATCGTTCGATGTGCTCTCAAAGTCGAGATGGAGATTTGAGTAACCCATCAGTCAAATGGGTTTGATAAGAAGAGGAAGATGGAGTTCAAAGGAAAATCTAAAGAGCACACTGAAAAGAAGATGAGCTTTCCCTTATGCTCAATGTGTGGAAAGAAACATGGAGGGAGTTGTCTTAGAGGGACAAATAAATGTTTCAAATGTGGAAAGGAAGGTCATCGGGCATTTGAATGCCACGATAATGGGAAGAAGATATCTAATTATGCAAACAAAGGAAGGGATACACAGAATGATCCTACTACACTTCAATGTTTCAAGTGCAAGGAGATGGGGCATTATGCCAATCAATGCCCAAATCCAAGGGTTGATGATGATGGTCGACGTCAACAAAATCTTAAGGCTAAAGACAAAGGAAAGTCACATGCAATTTCTATCAGCGATATGGAGTACGATAACGAAGTGGTGAAAGGTACACTTACCATCCACTCTAAAGTAGCAAATTTTTTATTTGATTCTGGATCCACCCACTCTTTTATGTTTAAAGAATTTTCTAAGGGTATCACCGTATTACCTCAACAATTACATGTTGAGTTAGCTGTGACAACACCTAATGGAACAACAGTTGCATCAAAAGTTTATAATTCTTCTTCGATCGAAGTTTGTGGGAAAGTGCTTCCTGCAAATCTTGTGATCCTTCCTTTAGTGGAATTTGATGTGATTATTGGCATGGATTGGCTTTCTCTACATGGAGCTCATATCAATTGCCAAAGAAGGGAAGTCACATTTCATATTCCAGATCAATCTACGATCGTCTATCGATGCAAGGATGAATATAACCTTCCAGTGGAAATTACTTCCATATTATGGGTCTTGATTCCACTAAATGAAGGTTATTTATCTCAAATGGTTGGTGAGAAACATACGATTAAGAATATGACCATCGTACGGGAGTTTGATGATGTCTTTCCGGAGGAATTACCGGGTCTTCCACCAAATCGTGAAGTTGAGTTTTCAATAGAACTCGTACCGGGTGCTTTGCCTATTTCAAAGACACCTTATAGAATGGCCCCAATTGAGTTGCAGGAATTGAAGAAGCAACTCCAAGAGAATCTTGATAAGGGATTCATACACCCTAGTGCGTCACCTTGGGGAGCACCTGTTCTATTTGTTAAGAAGAAAGATGGATCAATGAGACTCTGCATTGATTATCGAAAACTTAACAAGATCACTATCAAGAACAAATATCCTCTCCCACGCATTGATGACTTATTTGACCAGCTACGAGGAGCTCAATACTTTTCCAAGATTGATCTTCATTCAGGGTATCATCAATTAAGGGTCAAAAGGGAGGATATACCAAAGAAGGCTTTCCGTACAAGGTATGGACACTATGAATTTATAGTGATGCCATTTGGTCTTACTAATGCCCCTGCTATCTTCATGGATCTAATGAATAGAGTCTTTAGAGACTATCTTGATCAATTTGTGGTAGTCTTTATAGACGATATTCTTATCTATTCAAAGAGCAAGGAAGAGCATGAAGATAACTTGAGAATTATATTGAAGACCCTGAGAAAGGAGAAGCTTTATGCCAAATTTACCAAGTGTGAATTTTGGCTTCAAAAAGTTTCATTTTTGGGTCACATAATGTCAAAAGAGGGGATATCTGTGGATCCAGCAAAAACAGAGGTTATCGAAAGATGGTCAAGACCAAAAACAGTAACTGAGATCCGAAGTTTTATTGGTTTGGCTGGATATTATCGACGTTTTGTAAAATATTTTTCAGGATTATCTAATCCACTCACAAAGTTGACTCAGAAAGGAGTTAAGTTTGTTTGGACAGAGGAATGTGAAGAGAATTTCAAGGAGTTGAAAAGAAGGTTATCCAGTGCACCTGTGCTCACACTACCTTGTAGTGGAGAAAGGTTTGTGATCTACAGTGATGCATCCAAGAAGGGAATGGGGTGTGTTCTTATGCAAAATGATATGGTGATAGCTTATGCCTCACGACAGTTGAAAATCCATGAGCAAAATTACCCAACACATGATTTGGAGTTAGCTGCGGTAATATTTGCATTAAAGATTTGGAGGCATTACCTTTATGGTGAAAGGTGTGATATTTATACTGATCATAAAAGTTTAAAGTATATTTTCACACAAAAGGAGCTGAATATGCGTCAAAGAAGATGGTTGGAGCTGATTAAGTATTATGACTGCTCAATCCATTACCACCCTGGGAAAGAAAACAAGGTGGCAGATGCATTAAGTCGACAAGACCATGCTAGTTTATCCATGTTGAGGATCACCAAATATCCAATATTTATGGATTTACAAAGGATGGATCTTGGAATTATGATGGAAGGGGAAAATCTTATCTTTCTCAAATGAATGTTCAACCATATATACATGTGAAGATTAAAGAGGCACAGAAAGAAGATGTCGAGTTACAAAAGAAGGTGAGAAATGTTCCTGAATTCAACCTTGATTGTGATGGGATAAAAAAGTTTAGGAATCGGGTTTGTGTTCCTCCCATCCCCGAATTAAAGAAGGAGCTGCTGGATGAGGCTCATAGTTCTTCATTCTCTATTCATCCTGGAAGCACGAAGATGTATAGGGACCTAAAAGAGTACTTCTGGTGGGATGGCATGAAAAGAGATGTTGATGAATATGTCTCTCGATGCTTGGTTTGTCAACAAGTTAAAGCTGAGAGACAGAAGTCTAAGGGGATGTTACAACCATTACCCATACCCGAATGGAAATGGGAAAACATCACTATGGACTTTGTCACAGGACTTCCTAAAACATCCAAAGGCAATAATGCTATCTGGGTCATAGTTGATCGTCTTACAAAGTCTGCACACTTCATTGCTATTAGAGAGGATTTCTCTATAGATCAGCTTGCGAGGATATATTTAAAGGAAGTTTTAAGATTGCATGGAGTACCAGTTTCTATTATATCTGATCGGGATCCTAGATTTACCTTGAAGTTCTGGCGAAGTCTTCAGCATACTCTAGATACAGAGTTGAGTTTCAGCACTGCTTATCATCCTCAGATAGACGGTCAGTCTGAGAGAACAATTCAAACCCTAGAAGATATGTTGGGAGCTTGCTCTATGGATTTCAAAGGAGGTTGGGATCAACACCTACCTTTGGTGGAATTTTCTTATAATAATATGTTTCACTCCAGTATTCAGATGGCTCCTTATGAAGCTCTCTATGGAAAGAAATGCAGGACTCCAACTTGCTGGGATGAAGTTGGGGAAAGAAAGCTATTAGGACCTGATCTCGTTGATGAAATGGCAGAAAAGGTCAGATCTATTCAACAACACATAAGAGTAGATCAGAGTTGACAGAAAAGTTATGCCGACAACCGAAGAAAAGACCTAGAGTTTGAAGTGGGTGATAAAGTGTTCTTACGAATATCTCCCTGGAAGAGGGTTAGGAGATTTTGAAAGAAGGGGAAGTTGAGCCCTAGATATATCGGTCCTTTCGAAATACTGGATCGTGTTGGAAAGGTAGATTACCGATTGGCGCTTCCACTGAATCTCTCTCAAGTTCACGATGTGTTCCATGTATCTCTCCTGAGAAAGTACATACCAGATCCTTCACATGTACTCAGCTCAGAAGCTGTACCGCTGGAGCAAGATCTTTCTTATGAAGAACAACCGATAGAGATTCTGGATCGTAGCGAAAAAGTCCTACGAAACAAGACCACTCGATCGGTGAAAGTTTTATGGAGGAACCACCAACTTGAAGAAGCTACATGGGAGCTTGAGGATATGATGAGGGAGAAGTATCCTCATCTGTTTGTTACAAAGTGACGAATTTCGAGGGCGAAATTCTTTTTAAGGGGGGTAGAATGTAACACCGAAGATTTTTATGAGTAATATTTTGTTTTTATATATATCATCAAAGAAATCTTTCACTACATACTAGCTTGGATTACTTTACACGCAATCGCGAACTTTCTCGATAGCTTGCGTCGTACGCAATATCGAGTTTCACTAAACAACGATATGCTATTAAAATATTATTAAAACTAGCCGTTATGAATAGTAATAACCACTTTTTGAAATTTTATAAATTTTATCTTTCCAAATGGGCTTCATTTTTGGATTCGGAATACCGAAATTAGCCTAGGGTGAAATTTTGGTATTTTTCTGAAAACTTTCAATTTTTGATGAATAGTGAAACCACTAAGTGGTAGGTTAAAAACTAAATTTTGCATAAAACTTAATTTTACCGCTTCTGTGAATGGAATTTCGAAAATCCAACAGACACGGTTGATATCTGTAATTAAAATGTGGTTCAATGAGATAAAAATAATTTTTTGGTGAATAGTAACTTTTTACTTTTTTTACCGCGGTTAATAGTAAATAGGGTAACTAAGGGTAAATATGATATTACTATTACCCTAACACATGTCCTAATTCTATTGGATAAGTTTAATTCGACCAAAAACAAACTTAGGAATAAAATATGACCATTTAGGCCCACTTGGATTAGATTAGGACATTTATTATTAATTTATTTAAAGAAGGGTTAAAATAGTTAAAATCAAAGTTTAATAAGTAAATCATTTTTTATATGGGGTTATACATAAGATAAATTCGACTATAAATATTCATCAGAAATCTAAAACGATTTCATACATAATGGTATTTTATTTATAATCTTTAGACATTAAATAATTTAATTTATTTATGACACAATGATGATGTAGTAATTATCTTATTAATGAAATATTGACATAATTGATGTTATAAACACCAAAATAAATGTAATTTGAGACTTTTTATGAATTCCACTAATTTTATAGGTTACTATTATATATTATTGTTGATTTAATCAACTTGGTTCGAACATATAATTCTGTTATGACTTTCAAAAAAATCATATATCAAATAGTGTCAAAATTAACACAAAATAGTTTTTAAATCAAATATTATATTATTAATTGTTATTTTATTCCTAAAAATCTAAGGTTCGGCCAAATGACTTAGATAAGGATATATATATTAATAATAAACAATATGGGGTTCTTTTAGCATGTTATAGTAAGTGTATTAACCATATAGTGTAAGAAAACAAAAAGACACGGTAAAAGTTAAATTATTTAACTTAGAGTTAAATCAAATTGATAAGGTTAAAATAATACCCTAAACTCGTCTAAATCCTATTGGTTGATAGTATTTCGACCCATCCCCACTTTAGCTTCGAAATAAGACCCTTTGGAACCATTATAAACCGATTTTGACTTTAATATAAAATAATATTTTGAGATATTCCTAAGGTGCCCCTCTCCTCCCTTATAAAAGAGCACCTCCTCCCCCTCCTCCTCACACCAATTTGAGCACTCAGGCTCGGCCAACCCTGGCCATTTTCTCTTCTCCACTTCCCTAGAATAATCCTATAGGTTCTGGTCTTCTTCAAAGACCAATCTTAGTTCCCTAAGTGGAGGATTCAAAGAGGCGTTCCAAAGAAGAGGTAATATCCATTACCGATCTTTTCAATTTCATTCTTCTTCAACTTCTTCTTCTTTAGTTGTTTCATGATAAAGTAATAACATCAGTATTACTTACATACCGATATGTTATTATAAATATGAAACAACCCTAATTCACCTTCTACCTATCCTACGGAAAAATGAAATCACTGCGCGTGCGTACGTATGGAATACCGTATCCACGCCGTGGTGTAATCTATTTTCCACCATCACCTTACAAGGATGGGTATAATGGTGTAATGAGTAACTATTTATGATTATTATAAATTAATATTGATACTGAAATAATATATATATATACTCCAATACAATTCCACGATCATAGGAACGATATCATCACTTGTGCGTACGTACGGAATACCGTCTCCACGATGTGATGCGACTCGTTATACATGATATTCATTTCATAATGATTATATAAATGAATTGAATGAATGAATATGGTATATAATACACTAATAACATACTTTAAATGAATTATCTATAACCTAAAGATAAGAATAAGAATTTATTCGACAAAACACGCATAAGAACAAAAAGTTATAAAGACCCGAGTAACAAGTAACAGTGAAATATTACTAACAAGAAGCTAAGAATATGACCATATATGACATCATATCAATATGTATGATTCTGGAATAAGTCAATAACATTATTTAAACCATTATACAAGAGATTCGGACACGTACAAAGCAAATCGGACCTAAGGTAAGGGAAATATCACAATCTCATTTTTTTATCAGAGATTGTTTATACTTTGGTATTTACTGGGGTGTATTTTTTCATCCACATCCATGTTTCCTCAATATGTAATATTATTTCCATCCACCTACAATTGTTTAAATCCAATTTTACCCTTCGGTGAGTTTTTAGTAAAAGATATGAAAGGAATATTTTGTCGTTTTTCGTACGAGGTACTTTTTTGACTTTTCCGACAAAAGTATGAGAAGAATGTTTTTTTTAACTTATACGGCATGAATGTATTTTTAAAACATTATTTCCAAGAAGCTTCCTTTACAAGTTTTCAAGTTTATTTTTAATCAACTTCTTTTAATTTAGAATTTTATGACATTTTAAGAAAGGAAAAGTGTTTTTGAAGTAGAAAGGATATTTTCCTCAAGAATGGAGTTCAAATGTTTTATCAAAATTATTTTCCATCTAAGATAATATAGAGTTCTGTTTTTATCCCTATTATTACATTGATTTGGTTATGTTGTGATGGAATTATTTTTATGAATTCATTTACCTTATATGGTTTGTTTTATGATGTCATGATGTTTCAAGAATCCCATTTTTGTTACATGTGTTATGAGATGATGTATGATTTATGATTATGTGGCACACATAAGAAAGGATTAATTATAAGATGGGTGGGACCTATATCTACCTCCAATGCATTGGGTAAGGATTTATATCTCATGAGATATACATGGCTGGAACAGAAGGTTATTTCGGTTCAGTGATACAGGACTGAAACGAGGAGTGAACTCGGTTCATAAATGGACTTTGTCCGCTAAGATAGTCTTGGAAATGAGTCATGACTAACAAGAAATGATTTTCCATGATTATGTGTGCATGCCACAAAGTTTCATGTTTTATGTTATGATTATGGGGATCTCATTTTCACTTCTATGATTTATTCCATGTTAATATACTATGATCTCTTTTGCAGGTTATGATTTTCAAAAAAAATATGATATGATTTTTATTTCTTTTATTTGCCCTTGCTGAGCATTTGAGCTCACCCTTTTATGTTTTCTTTTCCCCAGGTCAGGAAGATGGATATTAAGTAGAATATGCTAAAAGGGACCCTAGATATAATGAAATAAATGGGAGTCACTGTAGAAGATTTATGAACCAGTTGTTTATGTTTCCCAGTTTCTAAAGACACTATACCTATACGGTCCTTTGTGGTTTTGTCATATGTTGTAATAAGTGTGATTCAATTTTGAAGTATTAACAATGTATGTAAAGTATGGGTCGTTATACCTCTCCTGCCTCCATCCAGCATAAAGGTTATCGGCATGGACTATCGTACAGAGCCTCATAAAGTGACATCTCAATAGTCTCCTAAAAACTGTTGTTATAGGTGAACTCCACAAGACAGATATGCTTCTTCCAAGAACCTCCAAATTCTAGAATGAAAGATCAGATCATATCCTCATTCTCTTGGATCGTACGCTCGGACTAGCCATCTGTCTGTGGATGATATGTTGTACTTAAAAGTACCTATGTACACAAAGCCCTCTGAAGCCCCTTCCAGAACCGAGAAGTAAAATGCGCATCCCTGTCTAAAACAATGGAGTGTGGAACTCCATGCAGAAGTACAATCTCTCGGATGTATAGTCATACCAGATCATCAACACTGAAGGTCTCCTTTATCGGTAAGAAGTGAGAAAACTTTGTAATCCTATCAATGACAACCCAAAAAATGTCATTACCTTGAGGCGACCTCAACAATATGGTCACGAAGTCCATCGCGACATCGTTCCACTTCCACTACGGAATAGGTAACTGCTGTAAAAGGACTGTTGGTCGCTAATGCTCCAACTTCACCTGATGACAAGTAGAACACCTCAAGACGAAACCAGAAACATCTATCTTCATACCTGGACACCAGTATCGGTGATGAAGACCCCGATACATCTGGGTGATGCCAGGATGAACTTCCCAAACTGAGGAATGAAAATCCTGCATCAGCTCGTCGTGTATGTCTGCTGGCACCCATACACGTCCCTAGAAATGCAAGATCTCAACCTCACCCACTGCCCATCCAGGAAGAAGGTCATCTCCTGACACACTCTCCCACATGACTAGGCCTTTTGAGTCTGATAGTTTCCTCATCTGTACCCGATCAAGAACTGTAGAGGTAACATCTACAGAAGATAGGTAAGTCTGTCCCTATCTGTCGTGAATCTCCAGATGCATCTCAGAGAACAAAGCCATAATCTTCCACTCACTGTTGGCCTCCTGAACTACCTGAATCAGAGTTATCCTACTCAATGCATCTGCCACTGCATTTCCCTTTCCCGGTGTATAGGCAAGCTCGAAATCAAAAGACTGAATATACTCGACCCACCTACGCTGTCTCAGATTCAGATCACGCTGAGTGAAGATGAACTTGAGACACTTGTGGTCGGTGAAAAACACAATGTGCTCTCCCAAAAGGTAATGTATCCAACAGTGCATGTCATGAAAAACAACATCCAACTCCAGATCATGCGTTGGGTAGTTCCTCTAATGTGGCCTCAACCACCGAGACCCGTACACAATGACTCCATATCCCAACATAATCACAATGCCCAGAAGAATACCTGAAGCATCACAATAATCAATATAGCTCTTCCCTGGCTCTGGAAAGACTAGTATCGGTGCTGAAGTCAACCTTCCCTTCAGCTCCTAAAAGGCTGAATCAATAGAATATGACTATAAGAACTTTGCCCCCTTCTTGGTCAGACCTGTCAATGGTGCAGCCATGTGTGAAAAGTCCTGAATGAAGCGTCTGTGGTATCCATCCAACCCTAGGAAAATCCGTACCTCCAAAACGTTCTTTGACTTCTCCCAGGAAACTACATATCTCACTTTCTCTGGGTCCACAGATACTCCTGCCTCTAAGATGACGTGACCCAAGAAGTCAATGTGATCCATCAAAGAGTGGCACTTCAAGAGTTTAGCATAAATACGATGCTCTCTCAGTGTCCTGAGAACGATCTCAAGATGGGTAGAATGGCCATGTCAAGTGTGAGATTACACCAAGATATCATCCACAAAGACCATGATGAAGGAATCCAAATTAGGATGGAACACTTGGTTCATCAGTGCCATGAAAACTGCTGGTGCATTCGTGAGACCGAACGGCATAACCATATACTCATAGAGACCATACCTTCTCCCGAAGGCTGTTAGAGTTATATTTGATTGTATAACGTGCAAATGATGATAACCAGACCCCAAATAGATCATTGAGAACACATGGGCTCCTCGAAGCTGATCGAAAGGATCATAAATCCTCTGTAGGGGATATTGGTTCTTAACCGTCAACTGGTTCAGCTTACGATAATCCACACAGAGCCTAAGGGTACTATCTACCTTATTTGCAAACAGGACAAGAGAACCCCAAGGAGAAGTACTAGGTCAGATGAAACCCTTTGCCTGCTACTCCTCTAACTACTTCTTGAGCTTTTGCAACTCAGGTGTAGCCATACTATAGGGAGGAATGGACACCTGTGATAATCCCGACATGAGCTCAATAGAGAAGTCTACCTCATGCTCCAGAGGAAAACCTGAAAAATCCTCTGGAAATACATCTCTAAAATGGTCCACCATTGGAGGAAAGTCCAACTGTGAAGTCCCATGATCATCCAGATAGAGACTAGCAATATGGTCCATAACCCTTCCTAGCCCATGATGCTCGAGTCCTTCTCAACTCTCTTGAACATCCCATTTGCCGCTATGAAGAAAAGATTCACCCTTTTGTGAAATGAAAATCACCCTGCAGAGATAACAGTTGACGACTTCCTGGAAGGGAACCAACCAATCCATATATAGAATGAAATCATAGTCTTTCATCTCTAGGACATAGAGATACAATAAGAAACGATACCCTACAACCTCAAGAGCACACTCTCTGCACTTACGTACACTATATGTCCTCATCCCCAAAGGTGTGTCTAGTGTCAACAAGTCGGCATAAGAAAAGATACAGAGGCCGAGGCTCTCCACAACAGCAATATAGATAAAGATATTCCAAGCACCACTATCAAAAAGAGCTGAAAATAAAACTGAGGCTACTAAGAACATACCACGAACTGTAGAAGGTCTGGGATCCTGCTCTTGATAGGTCTGCTCCACCACAAAATTCTGGCCTGCCCTGCAGCCCTATGGCCCCGCCTGACCACTCTGAGCTGATCCTCACTGCTGATGCTGAAAGACTGGTGACTAACCGCCATGACCTCGACCTCCAACTTGGCCTGAATGGACGAAAGAACTCTAGTTCCCTGACTGGTGAGAAACTGGTGCTGCTGCTCCTGAATGAGGAGTCAAGGAAAAACCCACGTCACCAAGTACTGTTGAGAAAACCTAACAGAAACGCTGAAGGTGACCCATCTTGCCGCAAGATCGGAACTCCAATGGGTCTTTCTAGCACAGTGACCTCATGTGTCCAACCCTTCAACACTGGTAGAATACTACCTGGATACCTGAAGATGTATCTCACTTCCTCGGATCACAGCGCGTAGACTCCCTACGGTGCTTCCTACTGTCAACTGGAGGAATACTAGCTCTGGATATAGAACCACCCTGGCTTGCAGCTCCAGAGTCTCTCAGATTTCACTCCGCAATCAGTTCCTGGTTGACGATGGAAGTGATGGAAGTCAACTAAAAGATATTCACCTACGAGAAGATATCCCGCATGAGACCATCCTCAAAATTCCTTGATATGAACATTCCATATCCACCCCGGAGGGTGTGAAACATTATAGCTCAGTGAAACGAGAGGAATACTCCATAATAGAAAGAGTTCCCTACTCTAGACTCATTAAATCTCGGGCTCGATTGGCCCTCATGGTCTCACAGTAGAATTAGTCGTAAAACACGCGCTGGAACTCATCCCAAGACATAACCTACTGATGACCCGCCTGTGAGATCACATCCCACCACCTCTTGGTGGAGTCTCGTAGCATTTAGGTAGATATCTTGACCCGCCTTTCTGGAGGTGTTTCCAGATTCTCAAACATAGTCAGCATGGCTTCCATCCATGACTCTGCAGCCTGCGGTCCTCCTTCCCCTGAGAAAGTAGGTGGATGCTACTGCTAGAAAACCTGTGTCAATTCTTCCATAGTCGTGGCAGGAGGCGGTGCTCCCTGAAAGGTCTGAATCATCCTCATAAATCCTTCCCTAAACTGTGCATCAGTGCCTGCAACTGGTACGATAGTCGGTGCCAAGGCTGGCATGACTGGAGGATCGGCAGGAAGTCCCTGATCAACCATATCTAGCTTCTAATAACTACCCTGCAACTGACGTACCACTGGAGGACATCTCAGAGGCACAGCTCTGAAAGATCGAAAGAATACCTTAGATCAAGAATATCAAGCACATAGAGCAAAGGAGTAAAAAATGGAAACATGAGAAGGAAACACTCATGTTTTACAAAACATGACTACACGGCGTGTATAAACTTTACACGACATGTACTTAACTCTATTACCCTGCCCGAGTCTTCTTTCTTGGCTAACCCACACGTTCTTCTTAATATGAGACTACACAGCATGTTCCCTATAGACACGGTGTGTAGTAGACAAAATTTTAATGACCCGTGTTGTTAGTTACACGGCCGGTTACACAGTTGAGGCTATAGGGCGTGTTCCGAACAAACACAGCGTGTACATGAAGATTTTTCCCGACCCGTTTTGTTGGAGACATGGCCGGGTACATGGCTGACCCTTACATGGTGTGTTCCGACCAAAAAACGGCATGTATAGGAGCAGATAACACCATCCCGTGTTGTTCGTGACACGGTCAGGTACCTAGAACAAGACTAAATGGCGTGTTCATACAAAACACGACATGTATTATATGAGCTTCCCAGACCCGTGTTATTAGTGACACGGCCGGGTACATGGCTCACTACTACACGGCATGTATCTACCATACACGGAATGTTCCTGGAGATTTTTTACAACCCCTGTTTCTTCTCACATAGTCAGTGACACTATTTTAAAACTACATGGTGTGTATATATAAAGTGCACACTGTGTATTCTGGGTTTTTTTGGGCAGTAGCTCTGAAACTGCACCGAAGCCCTAAAAACACTGAAAAACAAGCATGAAGGTGCCATGTTTCGATCCGTGAGGGCCCATAATCCCTATAAATCAAATATTTGCATCTTTTAAATATCATATGTATGGGAAAAATTCAATGATCCGCCAGGTTCTGATTCATGAGGGCCCATAACACCTCAAGAACCAAAATTTGGCATTCATTTAAGCAAGGTACATTACAAACAACCTCTCTATCAAACAGCGTGGATTATATCAAAGCATATATCACAACATCATGCATAATCTATACAACGTCTATGAAAACAACATATAATCACTAATACACCTAGATGGAAAAGAAAGAATGCATGACATGCGATTTCTAACAAGTGACTATATGATGCATGAGATAACATACCCTCGTCCCATCGGGTTGCGACAGAAATAGAACCACAATATCAACAAAAATAACAAAACAGAGCATGTGAATCACTCTAGGTGAAATCAGAACAACTCTAACAAAGGAAAACCAGAAAACTGTAATAAGAGGGGTAGATTGGATTTTCCCTGTACACGGGTTAGCTACTCCTGAGCACAGCTTAATACCAAGTACCGAAACCATCATATCCCTGGATAAAGCCTCCAAACAGTAAATCAAGAGAAAAGAAACCTTCGGATACCACTTTGTAACATCCTGGTTCCGGAAACCACCCAGAGGTGCCCCGTAGCTGGTAGGTCACATGGCCTCAAATGCATTAACCCAAACGCCAGAGGCGGCCTACTAGCACCGAGGGCCTTGGGTGTGATATTGGGAAAACTATGCCCTCATTGACAGAGTAAACAGCTGAATAAAAACAAATAGACAATAGAAGAAACCGTAACCATCCATACAAGAGTAAACGATAAACATCAGAAGACCAACAGTAAAAAACTGGAGCACACACACATGTATATAAAATGATGCATGATACATATGTCTAGGGAATAATCCAAACAAGTCACAATACTGAATATAATACTAAACCAAATTGCAAAATTAAACCAGTAAACTCCTAATCATCGCAAGCCACAGCTTGGTCCCATGCTCTCCAGATCCACAGTAAGTCAAGTACCTGATGTATAATGGCGCTTTCCCTTATCTATACCTGCAATAATATAGTCTGATTTGACCCAAAAGCATGGACCAAACAGGGTGTGAGACAATGTCCCAGAAGGCAACCACCCAAAGATCTATGCCTAACAATCAGTGAATACATGGCAAGTAAAATTACAGAAACTAGTAAACAGGAAAGAACACAGAAGCTACAATCCACAATGTCTAGAATAGAAAGTACACAAGTAACAACCAATCAATAAGTATAACAACAGGTAGCCCCCTGGGTAGGTCTCGCAGCCTAACCCTTATGGTTCAACATACAGGTACTAGCAACCCTCTTGGAGGAACACACAGTCTCACCCCTCTGGCTCAACTAAAGAATAGACTCTCTGAGGAAGCACTCACTGTAAATTCCCCCTATAGTCTCATATCGTACTAAAGGTTATCTGGGGAAGAACTCGATGTCTCATTCCCCCTATGGCCCACGTCAAGGAACTACAGACTCTATGAAGAAGTACTCATTGCCAATCCCACCTTTGGTCTCGCATCCAATTAATAAGATACACTGGAGAATCCCTTATGTCCATTCTCCCTATAGTCCACTACACTAGGTTCTCATATGCCAGTGTAAAATAAACATGCATTGTGCATGTATCGCCCCATGTAAGCCTCAAGAACTACCAGTCTATCATTCTAAGGCACAACAACATAATAGTACAATAGCTCCATTGTCCTACAACTAGGCATGGGAACTGGAAAAATGCCTAACAGGAAAAACATGCATGGAAAAACATTCAGAGCATAGTAAAAATTATCTTATTCACACGCATTGACCTATACTCAAGAAATCAAGCAATTCAGGCAAACAAAAAGGGAAAAAATTGGAAACACACAATACCCCATTCAAGAGAATTGGTGTAATTGCACAAAATATTCAACTACATCCTACAGAAAGTCACAAACCACCTACCTCAATCCTAGGAAATTGATATACTTGAACCACGAGGCTTGATTCTCCTTAGAACAGCGTAGATCTAAAAAAATGCACAAAACTCTCAACCCACGATATGTTGAGAAATAGGAGGAATTGGAAAAAAAATCTCTAGGAGAAGAAAGTGCTTACTGGTGTGGTTACAACGCAATCGTCGATAGTCGATTCGGAGAATAGACAAAGGATCGGGGGCTCGTAGAAGTATCACAACCGTACGGAAGCTCTCGGCCGAACGAGACCTAGAAGAAGGTCATTCTGGCGATTAGGCATGACCCTGGTGTGTTTAATGAAAAAAAAGAAAGTACACTGCGTGTACTTCTGGGGTACACCACTTGCCTTTCCATACTCCGCTTTAAGTGGCCTCCACATCGCCCCTACACACCATGTGTGTGGCCCGGACACAGCGAGCACACGACCTGGTGCTGCATCCAAGTACACGGTGTGTACTCATAAAGTACACGGCGTGTATTTCGAAAATTTCGAAAATTTTCTCTTTTTCTCAAAAAACAGTAGAAAAGAAAAGACATACCTAAAACAAAGATCCGAGTTATTATAGTTGGACAAGGGGATAGGTCATTTGGGCCCTTAATCACTGTGTTTTAGTAATTATATGCCTAATTACACAATAATCACTATAATTAATTTTAATTACTTTCACTAATCATTTTTGTCAAAAAAATAAGTTGATATTATTAGACCAAAAATATTATCTTTATTATAATGGTGTATATAAGATTTTCAAAATTAAAATCACAGAAGCAGAAAAATTAAGATTAATTCTAATCACGTTAACAAATGGATTAACTAGTTTTAGAAGAAAAATGTTCAAAATATTATTCTACTTTTATATTCAATATAAAAGTTATATCGATTATAATAACCTAAATTATTTTAATTTATTTTTAATTGATCAAATTTTTCTTTAAAAATAATTTATTATATAATTTATCATCAATAATTAATTAAATAAAAAGGCAGTTTGTAACTAAAACGCATTATGTTTCACTATTCACTAGAAAAATGAAGTTTCTCTGAAAAATCCTGAAAATTTATCCTAATATAATTTTGAAATTAAAAATTAAAAAATAAATTTTATATTATAAAATTATATTGACAAGAGTGTCAAAATTAATATTTTAAATGGGTTCTCTAATAAAAGGTTGTAAAGTTGCCTTTATAAAAATATAGGTTTTTAGGAAACACATTGGGTTTGTTCTTATCTTATGTTTATCAAATCTAATTCATGAATATAAAAAAATGATTGAATATGTAAAATATTTATTACATTAATATCACTCACTAATTGTAATTTATTTTAAACTATTAGGGTAAAATAGCTTTGTGAGTATTAAAATAGTTTTCTACAAAAATATTATTTCAATATTCAAATGGTTCTTATATTCATTTAAAATTTATTTATAATCAATTATTTAGTTTTATAAACCATATATTTTCATAAGATAGTTAATACTATTCATAACATCTAGTTTATATTAAATAGTAATTTTTTAATTATATATTGTTTCCCAGTAAGAATTGATATTGCGTATAGCTCTAGCCATCAAATAAGGTCACTTTTTCATGTAACATAAGATGTAGAGGAATGTCGTTGTTGTGTATGATGTGCGCTAACCTAGTGTCACGTGCATTGCAGGATAACTCTGTGTTTCATGAGTTTAAATATATATAATATATTTTAAATAGTAAATATATTATAAAGTAAACATATATTATATTACCTTAGGCGCTTGCTTCCGCATGTCATACACGCTATCGAACAAAAGGATCATAATTTAGCTTTATGGGGTGTCACATTCTCCCCACCATATTTAAATTTCTTCCTTGCCATTTAAAATTGATCATGGTCATATATTTTTTTATACTTCCTATGTTTGAAATCCCACATTGTTCAAAGGGTTCATATGTCATCATTTATATAATAGAGAATGGAATGTACCAAGGTCACAGAGACTACCATGTATCTATGTTTCTGTGTAGGATAACATAAATGGAAATCAGAGATACATACTTGGAGGAAAATCATAAATATTTATAAATAGTGAAAGATTTGGTCAATAAAAAACAAGTGATTGACCATATAATGTTGAGGGCCTTAAAGCCAAAAATCTTTGATGATTTATAAGGCCATTGGTTCAACAAAAATTTAGCTATTAGGACAAAATTTTTATTTCAAATTCATTTTCCTAATGTTGGGTAATTCTTTTAATAACCATGATTATAAAAAAAATTTCTTACATGATAGGTTTCAATATCATATGAGGAATCCTGCAATTTTGTTCTGATTTGATGAAATTCGTATTCAACCCTTTACTCCCAAAAAATTTAATTACCAATAATGAATTTTTTATGCCTGAAGAAATTAAATAACTTTTAATGGATCATAAGGCCTATAAAAGAGTGGAAAGTCAGACTATTTTTCTTTAAATTTTTACCCAAATAAATATGGTTAATAGATTAATTTATAATCTTATAAAGTGTTACTACTAGTTCATCATTAATATTTCTCTGTTAAATTGTTTCACTAAAAAAATGAATATTAACAAGGAAATTGCGTAGGATAATGGTGGTCCTAAAACTCTTATCATAATTTGTTAAGGAGTTCAAGACCCACCGCCATACTAGATTTGGTTGGTGGTCACCCAGATTACAGGTTGTCCTTTTATAAATCATAATTAACCTAATTTAAAAATATAAATATGATAGAAATCCTTTAAATTAGACTAATCTATAAATAAAATTTTAATTAAGGTTTTTAATAAAACTTCAATACATAAATACCTTATCCATTTTATTTCCACATAGGTCCTTCCTTGGTCTAGAGTATATCTATAATATCATTAGTTGGATTTCTAAATCAAGACACCTTATATTCAATATAAAAATATATAGGTTTAACCTAGGTTACATATTATGTGTTTAAATCCTTAATAATGGGTTGGAAGGAAAAGAGGATTATCCTATGAATATCCACTGGGAGTTTCAAACCAGGTGTGTAGTAAGGCCCATTGTTGTGTGCTCTATTAACCTGAGTCAAGCCCAGAACACCTTGTGGAATTTGTTACCCCTAGGTACATCTATCCCAGAACCACGCCCACTTGTAGTATCTAGACTGGGATGTACTTTTAGAAAGACTCACATAATCTATACTTATAAAAAATTATAAGGTTTTAATCTATTCTTATCCTAAAATTATACCTTAGGGTTATATTCTCTGACCTAAATTTTTCTAAATCTAGTTCCCAATGTTTTTTCTAAACTTACTCTAATACCATCAATAGTGATCCAGCCCCAGATAGCTAAGAGTCAGTATCTTATACTAAATTAATTGGAATTATTTCAAGGAATCGAGCCCTAAAAGCCAAACCAATTTAGTAGTCTTTGTAAACTAGATACATAAATGAAAATTAAATTAAAAATGTATAAACTAATTAAAACATACTTTTTTTTCTTCTAAACAAATAAACTGTGATTATTATCTCAAATCCATCTAGTATATTACTAAAAATCTTTCATATCATGCTTCTTGGATTCCTAGGGAAAGAAACATAATACGTGTGAGCTCAAATGCTCAGTAAGGGGAAAATATTGTGGAAGAAATAATTAATCAATATGAATAGTCAATATGGAAAGGTAAATTACTAAAATCACATTCCATGGAATCGATAAAATGAATGAAATTACATTGGAAATATGGAATGGTAATAACTAGAAACATATTTCATTCAATTAACTATATAAGTAAAAAATATATTTAGAAAGGTATGAAACTAAAACACATTCCATTAATCAATGAACTTATTTTAAATGTTTCCAAAGTTATGTAGACACAAAATCTCATGGATGAATAATAACTGAAACTACTATGAGGGAAATTTATTTCTTCATAGACTTAATTTCTCAATAACTTTAAAACCTATTACCATGAAGACCTTTCAAAATATGGTTTAAAAATAAGGGTAGAAACCAATTTTCACAATTATTCATATCATGAGAACCTGCCAATGCATGGAGGGGCTATATAATGTCCAGCCCCACCCATCATTTCCAGTCCAAAGCATTCCTCATATTTAATAATCAAAATAACTAATATGCATTATCAAATAACCATATTGGATGAGAAATACATATTTATCAATAATTTCCCAATTAATCAAATAATTGTCAATATAGGCACAATATGTAAAATGGTGTATAGTTTGGGAAATAGTATTATCCATGAATAAATGAAATGGAGAATAAGGGTAAATTCAATGTTCAATGGTTAAAGGAGATTTAATACTTCGTGGTGACTAAAAAATAAATCATGGAAGTTAATGTGAATAATATACTTGTCCAAATCAATAATAAACCCTCCAGAGGAAGAATAAGGATGGTATCAATACAAAAAACCCAAATGGAGTAAAATAGAGGGTTATTGTTATTGATGAAATAAATGATTAACTTTTAAAAATATTCTTGAGGAAATATCCTTTTTTTTGAAAAACTTTTTGAAAATATTTTTCTTTAAAAATACACCATTTAAACTTGAAATGGAGGCTTCAATGAAATCATGGAATATGAATCCATACATGGTGTATGAAGTAAAAAATAATAGTCCTTTTATATAAAAAATAGGTTACAAAATGCCTTATTAGGAAAGAAAAAAAAGAAGATTCCTTGAAACTTTGGTAAAATAAAAAAGGTTATAAATTTATTTAACAAATAATTTTTAAATTAATTTTTAATTTTTTTTTATAAAACATGATTTTTATAATGAAATAGTTTCTCTCACAAAAGATAAATATAAAGTCGGGTTTTCTGAAAAACATTTTACAAAAACATCTCAGTACCAAAGAGTGCAAAAATGGTACTAACACATTGAAAATAATCATGAATAACTAGAGAAGAATGAAAGGGATTATTAATGAAATGGTAACATAATTTACTCGAATGTAAATTCCATTTAAAGATCATTAGGATTAGTCATAAATAAAATGACCTTTAAACATTCCAAAGTGTCACATACAACATTGAAACATTTTTAAATCATAAACCTCATGAAAGGATAATATTAAATGAAAGTATTAAAAACCATAACTAGAAGGTGGTTCATGATTTTATTTTTCTATGTGGCAGTATGTACACCATACAAAAGAAATTTGGTTTACAACAATTAAGTATGCCTCATGAAATGAAAATCGGACAATAATCTGTTACATTGTGTTTCCTTTCAGGTGAACATCCTTTAACTTCCTATATAATAAAATTATGTTAATTTTATACTTTATTAAGATACTATTTAATGATTATAATTAATTTTAATTCTCTTATAACCATGTTTTGTACAACTACTCAAACAATTAAGTTTACATTAGGTGTTTTTAACCAAATTCAGTTTATGTTCCAAAACAACTATTGTTGGTCAACTATGGTCATAGACTTCATTGCATAACTTATCCAGAATAGTAAACACGACATAATTATAATATTTTTTCATGAATTATACTTTTAAAACCAACCATTAAATATGGTTATGAAAATGGGAATATGATACAATCATGGAGACAGTTGACCATATAGATGCATGAGTAACATTCCCATTTTTAAATGATCATTGTGGAAAGATTCGAAGTGACTCAAATATTCCCATATTTATAATTATATAATAAATTACACATTATTTAATCACATATTCTTATATATATAATTATTTATTTGTAAAAGGAATAACATCATGTTGAGGAGGCAGTAGTCCACATGTCCACGAATAACATTACAACTTTTTAAGTGTGTGAAATGGTAATAAAAAATGATATATATATAGAAAGGTAATTATTTCATTAATATATTATATATTTTTTATGTATTATATTTTTAATTATTTCCATTCATTTATGAATTCCATGTATCATGGGAATGAATCACATCCCTTTTAGGGGGCAGTAGTCCACAATTTATCAAACGATGTTATAGTATTAATGTAAAATGGAAAGTACCGAATGTATGTAGTATAAAAGATTTAATAAATTATAAATACATAATAAATATCATATATAACATATATAATCAAATTTTACATCATAATTTCCACCATGAGAGTCCTTAATAGAAGAATGAACAATCACTGTTTTGTGAGGCAATAGTTCACAATCCATAGAAATATTATGTTTGATACCCATTAGATGAAGGTGAGTGTTAGTGTAGGTTAAAATATTAGTATAAAAACATCATAGTATATTTATAAATTTTTTTTGTTATAAAATAATAGTATAAAGAGATTTTATGGGTTAGATATTGGGAATGAAACTAGAGAAATTGATAAAAGACATTACCTTTTAATCATTTAATTTGTTTTAGGTTTGAACCAAAAGGATTTGTTGGAAGGGTTTATACCCAAAGGTATGATTCAAAGTATAGAATATAAATTTTTTTAGACTATTTGGGGAGTTATTTTTTATACTTAGGCGGGTTGAGAGGTGTTAGGAATGGGTAGAGGTGGTGTTTTTTTAAAAGGAAGGAAAATGACTCTCATGGTATTCTTGAAAATAAGTTAGTTGTACACATGTTATTACCTAAAAAAAGAAATAATAAAATTAAAAAAAAAATTAATTTAATGTTAATGTAAGAAATATTTCCATCCAATTTGTGTTTGACAAGTGGCTAGGTCATTTGGGGCCTTAAACATAGTGTTTTAGAAAACTTTTAAGCATAATTACACCTTAATAACTTTCCCTAATAATTTTTGTGAAAAATTATGTTTATATTATTAGAACAAAAATATTATCTTGATTCAAATGGCGTATGTATTATTTTCAAAATTAAAATCACATATGTATAAAAATTAAGATTAATGCTAATCTCGCAGACGGATGGATTAACTGATTTTATTAGAAAAATGTTCAAATGACAGTTATGTTTTTATATTAAATTTAAAAGTTATATTTATTATAATTTACTAAATTATATAAATTTATATATTATTTATTAAATGTGACTTTAAATCTAATTTATAATATATTTTTTCATTAATAACTGTTTAATCAAAAAGGCAATTTTAAACTAAAATGCAGTATTTTCACTATTCACAAAAAATGATGTTTCTTAGAAAAATCCCAAAAATTCATTATAAGATAATATCAAAATTATGAATTCAAAATTAAATTTTATTTTATCAAATTAAATTTATAATAGTATCGAAATTATGATTTAAAATGGGTTCTCAATTAAAAGGGGTTATAATTATGTTTATAAAAATATGGGTTTTTAGGAAAAACATTAGGTTTGTTCTTATATTATGTTTTTAAAATATAATGGATGAATATAAAAAAAACTAATTGAATATGTAACATATTTATCAAATTAATATCACTTACTAATTGAAATTAATTTAATCTATTTTTGTAAAATTGGATTGTATTTATTAAAGTAGTTTTCTATAAAAATATGCCTTTATTCTTCAATTGATTCTTATATTCTTTTAAAATTTATTTATAACCAACTATTTAGTTGTTTAAACCATATATTTTTTAATTTATTTAATACTATTAATAATGGTTAGTTTATATTAAATAAAAATGTTTAAATTATAGACAGTTTCTCGGTGTGGATTAGTATTGCGTATAGCGAAAGCCATCGAAGAAGGTCGTTTTTGCGTGTAACGAAAGCTATAGAGGAAGTTTGTTGTTGTGTATGTGTATGATAAACCAGTGTTTCATTCATTTCAAGGTAACTCGGTGTTTCATGAGATGAAACAGATATAATATATTTTAAATAGTATGAATATTAAAAAGTGAATGGATATTATATTATCTTACGCGCTTGCTGTCGCAAGTCATACACACTATCGAACACATGGTTCTTACTTTATTTTTTTGGAGCATCACATTACAAACATCGAATAGTATATTTTTCATTTGGTAATGAATATTCTTCATCAAAATATGTATAACTATTATTTTCAACATCATTAGTGTAACTATTATTTAAAGTAATTTTTGTAAGGGATTCAGTAGTAGTTACCTTTTCTAAGATACATTTATTCAACATTGGTATTTGTAAATATAAACCAATATTCTTCTATCTAGAACATTCATTTTCTAATAAATTATTATAAGAACTATCTCATCCAAAAGCATTCCATGTGTCTAAATTGTTCATACTTTTTTGGCTCTATTATTGTAATAATTCCTAATATTCTTGTCATAATTACTTTCCCTCTTGACCATCATTTTTTTCTATGAAACAATCTATATAGGTAGAAAAAAATCATGTTAGTTAGCACGAATCATAACTCCTATAGTCTCAATGAATTTAGAAGTTCTAAAGTGAGTTATCTCTAACTTCTTCCCAATATTATTAGATGATTTACATAAATAAATTTTACTGTATACATTTCTCATCATATATCACAAAAGAGTATTCCTTAATTTTTAATTCAATTTAAATTCCCTTTTTTCATCATTTGCAAAGGTATTAACATGATTATGTAGAATCTTATAATTTCTAATCAATATAAAAAATATATCACTAGTCTTAATTCTATCCCTCTGGTATTTATAATAATTCCAATCAAAAATAGGTGGTCTAATTGGATTAATATTTTCATGAGTAACAACATTCAAAACTACCATATTTTTTTAAAAGAAACTCTTTTCGAAAATACATGTCAGTGTAGAAATAATTTATAAAATATAAGTTTATAACAAAACATAACAATATACAAAAGATAACAAAAGTATAAACATATAAGTTAAATCAGTTGAATCTTCTTTGATATCAATTGTAGGTTCGTAAGATTATATTATGGATATAAGAGGGTGGGTGAATTATAGTTTAAAATTTTAAATTAAGACAAATCCCAAAATGTCTTTAGTCAAAATATCGAACATCAACATTTTCTAATGATCAAAGAATGTATTAGATTTATCAAAACTATTTGATAAATCATATTTTTTTCATTCTCAAATACACAATGATAAAATAATTTATTAGAAAGATCTAAAAAACAAACTTCTTAAGGTAAATGTACATTGGAATATTAAACTTGTAGAAACATGTAATAAAAAAGATTATAACAATGTAATAATGGATGAAAATATTTATAAAGGTAATTTTACACTTTGAAATTATTATTTAAGGAAGTCATAAATTCTGAATTAATATATCCAAAATTGAATACCTAACTATAATGGAATGTATTTACTTACCATGAAATCCCTATACATGAAGTTCAGAAAGTATCTATCTTCCAAAAACTTGAATTCCCTTGATTCAATATAATGGTATGTCTCTATTAATTTTAGCACCATAATCCCTTGATCTAATGGATCATAATAACCTATCTTCCTATCCTCATAATCCCTCAATTTAACCTTGACTAATATTAATAAAATAAAAAACAAAAAATATATAAGGAATTTACTACCGTCACTTGGATTCCTTAGAACTAAAACCCTCTAAAATATTACAACGTATAAGAATGAGATGTTTAGGTAGAGAGATATTCAAATGTGTTGAGTTTCTTAATACATCAGCACCCATCACCTTGAATGTACTCTAGTTTATATGAATTTAGACAACAATCATATATTGTCAATTCTTAGTTATGGTTGTAGTGGAATAATACTTTATTCACATGAAAACTGAGAAAAAAACTTTTATTATATGTAATTTCATTGGAACAATTATAATTATATAAATAATTTCTCTTCACAAAAATAATTTAAGCTGATCTGATTATAAAATCTTTATAGTCTAATGGACTATACTCTTATTTGTCAATAAAATAAAATGAACAATTTTTAATGATATGGGTCAAAACTATTATTTGTCTAATGGTTATGAATTTGGTAAAATTGATAGAGTGAACAGTAGTATAACCACTGGTCAGAATAGTAGTTGTTCTGATGTATTAGACACACTAACATTTTAAAGAATCAGATTGAATAATAAAGGTTTATATTCATTTTACATTAGAACCATCTCTATGTTCGGTAAAAAATGATATTTTTATAAAAACATACTAATACTCTTGGGATGTTTAAAGTTAGTAAAATAATGTTTTAAATTTGTTTTATGATGTCCAAAAGTAAGGAAATGAAAAGTTCAATGTATGAAATTTGACTCAACACACTAAAACTAAAAGTTATTGGAAATATATGTAATATAATATTGTATTTAACTCATTTAATTATCATATGATCATGTACATGGGTCATTATTCAAACAACATCTAATTATTGTGAAATCATAGGGCAATGACCAATGATTTATTTTTGAAATGTTGGAACAAGCACCACATTAATGGATTTTTGGATTTCCCATGATGAATGAAAGTGTATTTTTAATGTTTTAAACTCTAAAAATGATTTTAATTTAAAAAATATAAAATTTATATATAATGGCCAAAAATATTAGAAATAATATCTTCAAATTATTTGTGACATGTGAAAATATACTACATGCTAATATGATGTGTGATGTGTTTTGAATGTATGCAGATTTTTTTAAATATAAGTCATTAAAAATGCGCATTAGGGGTTAAAAACAAAAAATATGGCATTAGATTTCCATAAAATCTTATGAAAATGGAAAATTATTTATTTTTAAATTATAGTAATAGAATCCACACCAATTCATGTTTTAGTTTTCTCAAGATGAATTAAAATGAAGGTTTAGTGTTTTAAAACAATAAAACATGTTTTTAATTGTCAAAAACAAGTTAATGATCATGAAATGAAATATAATTTTAAGAAAAAGATATGTGGATTTTTTGGGTGTGTGAAAGCAGATAGAACATCAATTTTGAGTGCAGTGGGTTCGAAATGAATAAATAATAAAATTCAAAGATATTAAGGTATTAAAAACTATGAATTAAGGGAGAAAAACCCCCACAAACAACCTAATATTACCATGAAATATTAGGAAAATTGTTATTGATTAATTTTTTAAATTTATTAACAAAGGACACATCAATTAGGGTTTTGATTCTCTCAATTTGATAAAAAAATGAAAATGTTCGTATTTTAAAACTCTAAATCATATGTGTACGGTTAAAAACATAGAATAATACCTTGAATAGTCATATAATAATAAGATAAAAATATTTAACTTATTTGTGACATTTATTAATAGATTCAAAACCAAATGACGTCTAGTGTGCTCAGAACAACCAAATAAATATTTCTATAATCATATCGAAGACTTTAAAAAATTAACATAAAGGTAAAAAAAATGAAAAAAATATTTAATTTTTTTGAAATAATAATAAAAACATTTGATTGATTTTTTGAATTTATAAATAGACAACACATCAATCTGATCATGGATTTTCTTAGGATTACTAAAAAACACTTTTAGTGTTTTAAAACTCTAAAACATGCATGTAAGAGTAAAAACCCAAAAAATGATCATGAATAGGCATGAAATAATATTAAAATTGTATTTGAATTATTTTTGAAATTTTTTAATAAACTAAACATCAATCTAATGAATGGTGTATGTAAGACAACCAAATAAGTTAATTTTCAAGATATCAAAGACTTTGTAAATGTGTGTCACGAGTATAAAACCAAGAAATGATCTTATATATCTTTGAAATCTAATGAAAATGACCTCTAATTTATTTTTCAAATGTATGAATATTTTCCCCATAAAACTAAATTTCAATTTTCTTAGGGTGATTAAAAAACACAGTTTTAGTTAATTAAAACTCTAAAACATTTTTGTAATGGTAAAAACTTATAAAACAACCATGAATTGATGTGAAATCATATAGATATGATATTTGAATTATATATGACATGTATGAATAAAAAAAAATCAATTTATCATTTAGTGTGCTCAAAATGGATGAATAAGTAGTATCAAAACTATGAAAACGACCTTAGATTTTCATGAAATCCATGAAAAATTATCATCGATTAATTTATTAAGGATTCAAAGAGAAAAAAATAAATCTAATTTTTGGTAAGTTCAAGGTGATAAAAACAAAACATTAGTGTTTTAAAACTCTAAAATGTGTGTGTAATTGTAAAAACATAGAAAAATTCCACTAATTGAGTTGAAATAATAGGTAAATGATATTTGAATAATTTTATACTTGTAAAAATAGGTGAAAAGTAAAATTTTTATGCAGTGTGATCAAAATGATCAAATAATATTTTTTAAAAGATATTTAATTCTTTAAAATATGTACTTGGGACTCAAATCCAAGAAAATGATCTCATATTGCTATGATATTTTGGAAAAAAAATTATATATTTTTCAAATATTGGAATACATAACACATAAATCCGACTTGATGTTTCTTAGGTTGACCAAAAAATTCACAATTATTTCTTTAAAATTATAAAACATGTGTGTAATTGTGAAATCATAGAAAATGATCATTAATTGTCTTGAAATCATACTGAAATTATCTTTGAACTATTTTTGATTTTTTTTGAATAAATAGTACATCAATACGATTTGTGCTGTGTTCTGAATGACTGAATAGAAAGATTTTAAAGATATTAAAATCTTTAAAAAAATGCATCAGGGGGCCAAAACCAATAAAATAACCTCACATTGTTGTGAATATTAGTAAAATGATTGATGATAAATATTTGAAATTTATGAATTTATATAACATCAATGAATGTTTTGATTTTCTTAGGATAAACGAAAACACACATTTAGTGTTTTAAAACTCCAAAACATGCATGTAATTGTAAAAATATATAAAACAACAACAAATTGATTTAAAATAATAGGAAGATGATATTTAAATTATTTTTGGAATGTAATAATATATTTCACATCAATCAGATGCATGATGTTCTTATAATGACTAAATAACCAGTCGTTAAAGATATTAAAGTCTTTAAAAATGTGCACTATAGAGTAAAAAGTAAGAGAACAACATCAGATTGCTACGAAATATTAGGAAGAATATTAATGATTTATTTTTTAAATATAGGAATAAATACCACATAAATATTCCTTACAGTTTTCCCAAGATTATAGAAAACTCCCTTTTAGTTTTTTACAAATCTATAACATGAGTGTAATCATTAAAACCTTCAAAAATATAATGAATTGATGTAAAATAACAGGTAGATAAAAATATATTTTTTTGAATGGTTTAAGTTGATGACATATCAATATGACATGCGGTGTGCTCATATTGTTTGGAAAAATTGTTTTATATTCAAAAAATGATTAAAGAAAAGTACTACATTGAAAAAAATAAACAACCACTAATTGTTTTTTATAATAAATTTAACTTTAAAAAATATAGTGGTTTCTAATTATTAGTTTTTTGTTATTTTTTTACAATACTAAATTATAATTTAAATTTATTTTATTTTCAATCTTGATATTAAGGGTGTGGAGCTCGAAAAATGAATCGGCTAGCTGAGTTGTGAAAACATTAAATAAATTATTTATAGTGTTGACATATATTGAATTTCCAAAAAATCGTTTATTTTTCTTTAAATTTATTAATAAGAAGAAGCAAAGGAATGTTAATTGTAATTTTTTTAAAAAATAATTATGTATGGAAACTGCCATATAGAAATCAAAACACGACCGCAACAGACCATTAGCGACTACTTTTGGGGGTTTCTAGTGTCCATTTCTGAAGTAGTGATGTTTCCACTATCACACATGGATCTATAGAGTCTATGTTTGAAATGAAACATGGGAACCTAAATGTGTTTAAAATTATAGGCAACTTAATATGGCTCTATTAAGAATATTTAAGAAAAGATAGATATGTGGTTTCAATGGAATTTTTTAAATGAAAGATAACTAAAGTAACTTAAGTCTCCACTCATATACTCAATATGATTGAGCATGTTAATGGCTTGGAATGTTTGAGGTCTCTCTTATGGCTATATATGGTCATAATCATCAGTATACAACCACGAGTTTGTGAGAAAAAAATACATTACATCATTTTTTTAAAAAAAATTCCTAAAAAATATATATTTATAAATAAAGTTACATCAAATTATATGCCATTTTAAAATAGATAAATATTTATCACATCGATTTAGGGAAAAACAAATTGTAAAAGATTTTTAAGATCATATTTTTTTTAAAAAAGATGTTATAAATATTGCAAAAAATTATTACTTAATTTAATAACATAAATAATTATTAATTATTAATTATTTATAATAATTTATTATATATTTTCTATTTATTATTATTTATTGTGTATTGGGGTTAAAAACAACAAAAAACACACAAACCCAGATACCATTGTGTGTTAAGCCTCATCTATCTTTATTAGGAATAAAAAGCACCCACTTAGCCAATTTTAATACAAAATTTGGTTTGAAGGCCAATGATCTAGATGGTCAGATGACCAAGTTGATTATGGCTCAAAGGCCCTTTATAGGAGACGACTTGAAGGGTTGAAAGAGCAGCCCACCGCATGGGAAGTCACCAGTAGCAGTTTAAATCCCACTCTAATATATATGTAGAGAGAAATATATATAATGTTAAAAATAGATTTTCTAATTATAAGAATGGTAATATTAGTAGTAATAATAATAATAATAAGTAATGGTCCATTTTTTCTATTTTATTCTCTTAAATATGAAATAATATTAATTAATTAACATTGAATAGTTTATCTTGGTTGTGGTTTAACACCTCCCCTAAAATGTTATTTTTTAATTAAAAATTAATTTTGATGATGATAATAATGAAAAACAAATAGTTAATATAATTATAATTACTAATTAATAATATATACTAATAATTTTTAATTATTAACTTAGTATATACATTTAAGTACATTGTATAAATTAAAGGAATTGTATAAAAATTTATGTAAATATATATATAAAATATCCATAAATATGTGTATGTAAATATATAATAATGTTTTAATATAAATAATTTTATAAATATATAACTAAATTATATATGTACATTTTATAAATGTATTGATAATTGAATTTGGCATTATTAACCATTATATTTATAATTATACACATATAATTGTATTTAATATTGATGTTTAAAAAAATTATAAATTCATTATTTAAATATATACATGTAAGTATATAAAAATCTAAATACATTATATAAATGTATTTATAAACACATTATATAAATTTGTTTGTAAATACATAAATAACTTGTATAAATGAATTTATAATAACATTATATAAATGTATTTATAATTACATTACATATAAATACATATGTAAATATATTAATATACACACATTCAAAAATATATATTTAAGTGTGTTCATATATATACATGTAAATTTATATAAATGTACATAAATATAAATTAGATAAATGTATATAAACATACAATATATATATGTATATAAAAAAACATTATATAAATGTATTTTTAATTAAAGAATACTAATATATTATGACTAAATTATAAAAATTATAATTTCACACGAGTAGGGACTGTCAGGTTCAGGTCATAAAAAATCCAACCCATTTATTGGCTAGTACTGGCCAAACCGACCCTAACTTGGCCATTTATAAATCAGGGCTGGAAAAAAGACAGGTTAATAGCTCATTTAATTTTTAGATTGTTTATTAATGAGGTATTAAAATTTGAATAAAATAAATCAATTTTATAAATAATAATCATTTATTTGAAATATTAAATAAATAATATTATATTTTTAAAAAATATATCATTATAATATAGCTTAATATGGATGAGCAGGTAATGTAGTGAGTCATTTATTAAAACCCAATCTTGATCCAAATTTTAATCAGTAATTATAATTAGTATTGTTTAATAATAAAACCAATAAAATTTGGCCCAATAAGTCCATTTTTATTAGGTTGGGCATATTGGGCGAGGAAAGTCCATAAACCAATGTACTAGTGTAAGATAAATGTATTTAAATTGCATTTATAGATAAATTTTATAATTGAATTATATAAATGTATTTGTAATAAATATATTACATTAATATAAAACATTATATAACTGTATTTGATACATTATTCAAATAGATTATAAATATATTGATATAAATATTTGACATAAATATAAAATAATGTGTATATATATAACTTAATAAATTCAATATATTAATTTATTTGACAAATTATTTTAGATACACAATATTAATAAATATAATATAATATAAAATATATAAATTCAAAATATATTTAACATAAATATAATATATTTAGAAAATTATATATAAATATAAATTTAGTTACAATAAATATATAAAAACATTTACTATAAAAATAAATATAACAGTATAGAAAAAATTCATAGATGCACAAACACAACTAGAGAAATGACCTATGCCCACTAGCCAACACTCATAGGCCAGATGGCCCATGGATGGAGGTCCCTAATAGTCAGAAGTATAAAATGAACATGGTCATAGGGGAAATGGCACACTAATGATGTCATTTTTATGTGAAAAATGAATTATTTATTGGTTTTAATTATTAACCTTTCTTTTTAGGGACTTTTCATTGGAGAAACCCCGAAAAATAGGGAACATTCACTCTATATGGTTGATGCATGATTAGAGTTAACTCTGAAATAAATATGTATAACCATCAATCTTGTTTCATAGGTGAGTTTCGTGGTTTAACTAACATAGCATCCAAACCATGCGACTAACATGTTCAATCTAGTTTGACCTACATGGTTGACACCTTATTTTGAAAACCTTATGGCCAAACCATGCATCCTACCCAGAAACATAGAATCATGAAACTAACAGTTTTATCCCATTTTAATTTTATACCCTATATCATGACCTGACCCACCAGGGCCCACCTAGTCAGGGGAAGGTTGAGTCGTAACTAACCAAATCCCACCTCTATAGGGTTGGGGTTGGCGAAAAGTGTTGAAATACATAAATAATATGGGAGTCCTTTTCCAAATGTACCTGTATGCACACTCTCCCAAATATACATACATCAGTACAAAGGAATAATAACAAAAAAATGTAATGTCTAGAGTAAACTCCTAGCATGTAATAACATTTAGGGAATACAAGAGTATGAAAACATAATATGAAATTTAAAGGTAACAATTCACATCCAACAAGAAACGATGTTCTAACTTGAAAAAAACTATAAAATAATGAAATATGAGTGATCCTAACTCCTGATCTCTATGCCCCAACCACCAAAAGGAGTCAAATGCACCCATGTAATCCTAATATTTACCAATACCACTTACAACCTGTACGTCATCTGAATAAGACATGACACGGGTGGGAAAATCCCCAACACGGTTGAATATATACAAACCCGATTAGAAAACCTAAAAATTTTAGAGGTAGTGAAAGAAGACTAGATAGAAGTAGTCACATCATATAAAAAGATATGTCAATTAGTATATGAGAGAACAATCATAAAAACCGAATATAGTTAATAGAAACTTAAATAAAAGATAAAGGGGGTCTCCATCCGCACAACATATCTAAGAATAATGAGTCTACTAACAGTTCCAGGAGTCCATCATTGATTCCCATATCTCACCTATCTTCTTGAATAAGTAAATGTGTTGAGACCCACCTCACCAATGTGCCTCTCAGTTTAGGGGACATAATCAATAGGTAGAGGATCCTTGTCGTAGTACAACAGGAGGGTTCCACTCGGTAGGTAGATAGCTTTTTCCCTATCTCAGCAGGAGGGTCACACTATGTTGATAGTGGACCCATTCCATATCCTAATCAAAGTGTTTCAATATATGTATAGAGGAACTATTCCCCATAACAATAGGAGGGTTTTGCTATATGGATAAAGGATATGTGCCCTATCTTGACAAGTGGGTTCAACTGTATTGACAGAGGACCCATGCCCTGTCCTAGTAGGTGGGTTCCACTATGTGTATAGAGGACCACTGACCTATCCTTATAGGACTGTTCCACTCTACGGATAGAGGACCAGTGCCCTGTCCCAGCATGTGGGTTCAACTCTATGTATAAGTTACCCAAGCCCTACCATAGTAGGATGGTTAAAATTTGTTGATATAGGACCAATGCCTTGTCCTATAATGCAGGTTTCACTCTATAGATGGAGGATCATTTCCATATCCCAGTAGAAGGGTTGCACTCGGTGGATAAAGGATCCATTCCCTTTCATAACAGGAGGGTTCCACTAAATTGATATATGACATGTGCCCATTCTGTATAGGAGGGTTACACTCCGATGATCATGTCTAATCATTTTAATCGTCAGGTGCTACCTAAAGAAGCGTCATGCTAATAATATCTATCATCATATCTCAAAATACACTACAAAATCCACTATCACATTCTAAATGAAGAAACACATAGGGTATGCTACTCGTGGGAAAAAATCAAAGTCAAGATGAAGAAGATAAGAGAGGTAAATGTTTCATAAAGAAGTGAACTATTTGTAAGGGGTTCACACAACATGTTTTCCCTCTCTTATTTCTGGCCACGTCCTCACCAACACCCGACTTTCGTTCCATGTATTACTACATGGTGTGTAAGCATACTACATGACATTAATCATCCAAATTCTTAAAAAATACATGAGACACATCATATTTTGAAATAGGCAATTCACTTTCCCAAATTGGACAACCAGTGAAAAAACAGATTTCTCCACATCATTATTGAACAATGATTCATGATCCTGAGCCACAAGTATTAATTAAATACGTGGTATTATTCTTGAACTATCTTCCTCAATATTAGGGTCATAATTCTATATATGGGTTTTCTTTCTAAAATATATGAAAAATATATATTGGATACTTGATTCAGTAAAAATAATAATATTATTATTATTATTTGGAGCTTCATGGTCCTTCACCATGACCCTGAATTAAATATCCAACATTGGTCATGAAATGAACATATTAATTCCATGATTGAGATGTTGCAGACAGATTACCAATCTGATACCATATGAAGACAATATGGTATTAATTATATTACATAATAATAATAATAATATTATCATTTTATTATAATATTATTATTAAAAAAATCAAAATGAAATGGTGTTCCTCTTCCCCATTATATGGACAAAGAGGAGCTTCTTGGAACCACACGCCCCTCTCTGATAAATAAGTGGTATTATTATTATAATAATTGTTATAATAATAATAATAATGGAAAAAGGGGTACATATACCCCCATCACCCCTCATGCACCCAACACAAGAGCAACACACCCCTCTAATTTTATTAGTCAATTCATATTGTTATTATAAAAATAATAATATCATTATTATCATTATTGAAAATAAAAATAATAACACAACATCATTATTATTAAAAATAATAATAATAACCAAAGTCTAATTATTCATTCCCAAATCTAATTTTGACAGTGCTCCATACCTGGTAGAAACTCTTTCACCTTCGAGCCACCATCACATCCATGCCGAGAAATGTCTACCATGAGACCTCACACATGACCTATACTTAAAACTGATCTCATCACACTCCACATCAACTTCATGCATCAACTAGTAAAATGGGGACCCCCCAATTTGATTAATAACCACCTCAGATCAACCACAATCCTCATCACACATCAATTTGATCCTCGATCATGAACCTGTAGTTGTGGTACTAACCATATTTGTTCCCAAAACACCACCCAAATCGTTCAATCATTCATCCACAAATAATCGATCTTCATTTTTTATGTGATTCCATAATGAATTTAGGGGTTTCACCATGCTTGAACCCATCCAGGAAAAGTTGAACCATGTCCCTATTGGCCAATGGTGAAGATCATGAAAAATGGAGAAGGGAAAAGCACTAGAACAAATACAACCATCATTAGACAAGTGTTTATGTCCAACAATTATATAAACAAGGTGATAACATGTGAACCAAAGGAATAGTTATACCATATCAATATAATAATTAAATTGTGGGACTCATTTGAAGAACAATTATCCAAGATTAAAAAAAGATAAAATTTAGGATCATTTTTTTTATGAAAAGGGATAAAATAAATGAATATTCTTAACTCGATTAGGGATCAATCATTGGTGAAGAAAAAATACTATATTGAGGAATGTGGTGATACCATTTTGTTAACCATTCTCCTCATGATTATCCTCAATCCGATTATCCATCATTCTCTGATTTGGATCCATTAATAGAGAATGGGTGGAATCTTCTCTCAATGATCCTAGGGTTATGCAGATAACCCTAAAAATTCTCCATAGAATCTTATTTATAGATAAAAATAGTTTTGGAAAATTAATTTTAAATTAAAAAATAAAATATTTATTTTAATTAAACAATCCTTCCAACAAGTGGCTCTATTGAACCTCCTATGCTGAAAAGCATGATATCGCACCAAAGTCAAACCATGTGCTCCAAATAAACCATTTTATTATATATCTAAAATGAGAATTTTTTCTGAGTAATTACACCATTTTAGGAAAACTTCATGTTCATTGTATATAATATATTTATTATTTTTTGTAAAACTAATTTCGAGTTTACCAAGCCTCGGAATTGTGTGTTGTCTTAGTTTCTGGCTTCGAAAATTATCATAGAATATTCCTAAGAATTACACAGAAAAACTAGGGTCTCTACATTATTCATTTATTTTAATATTTTCATCCCTAAAAAATATAAACTAAGAAGAATGGTGGGGTTACTGAGCTAGCATCTGGATATCCCACTCCCATGATGATTTCTTTTGCTACCAACACACACGCACCCATGGAGAAAACTTTTCCCTGAAGAGAATTTATCAACCAGTTATCAACACCACAATCTCCTATAAAAAGGAAAATACACTCTCACGACCCAGCTTACCTAGGATAGTATAAAACAACGATTTCTCCACATACACTATCAATTACGACATGTGAAGAACACCAAGAACTCGATCTAACTGCAAATATGTCATCTGATCCATCAACTAATTTGATAGTAGTGGATATAAAACCTAATTATAAGAATATTCTACCATGACCACACCTTATGTGGACCTCCATCTCATGAAAACTCACCCTTTTAAGGGTCCTCTATGAATCCGATTTCTGAGAAAAAATATCTCAAGGAGTGGACCTTCTAATCTAGAACTAACTTCACAAGAGCTTTCATATGAGTATCACTCTTGGAACATATCTAGAACAATTATTAGTTGTCTCGCATGATGAAACTCTAACATTGAATAAATGAGGGATCCTTTGTTTATAATTGGGTTTTATTTTTTAAAAAAATATCTTTTTAAATAAATTACATATACATAATATTTAATTATATTCTGTTTTGTTTTTAAAAAATATTTCTTATCTTTAACATGTATTCATTTCATGTTTTTAAGATTTTAATTTTTAAATTATATTTACATATTCTTTAATTAAAATCTGGTTTGCGTTCAAGAAAATAATTTTTATCTTTATAATTTATTTTTTATTACTGTGTTGTTTTCACATTATTTTTTTAATGTATTAAAAGAAAAAATAAGGATATATATGGGAAATATCTCATGTGAACCTCAACCACATGTAAGGGGACCCTAATGTATCTACCCTAGTTGGAGGTCCAACACATCAAGACCCATAAAAACTGATCTATTTTGGACATATAAAACCAATCTATTTTGGGCATAGTGATCACAAATCTCTAATGGGCCCATTTATAAGGCATGTGAGTAAATGCGTGTGTTGGCACAATGAGATTATATCACCTGTAGGTCGAGTGTCCATGTGTCAATGTATGTTGTTTTTATTTTGGTGAAAGAAAATTGAGCAGTGGCTTATATACATCACATCCTGTGCTTTTTGGATTGGATGTGGGTCACTGATTTAGTCTCGGGATTCATCCTAGGCCATCCGATCCTCCTTGCCTTTATCTCATCCATCCGATATCTTCCCTATGATTTCCTTCATCCCGCATGTCCAATTTTTTAATTCTCAATTATTTTTTATCTCCGACACATTTTTCTTCCCCTGCTCTTCATCTTCCAAAGTCAACCGACGTCATCATATTCCCTGAAAAAATTCTTTCTTATCTGAAAACCTTTCTCTTCTTCGACATCACTCTTAGCTTAATTGCTTTCTTTACTCAATTCTTCAGTATATGTTTTAATATTTGTTTTGATCTAATGATAATTATTTTATTTATCTTCATCATTACATGAAAAATTTTGTTCAATAGTATAACATCCATTGATATCTCTTCATATTTTTCCTCTAATTTTTTTCTTTCTTCTCTATGTTTCAGTTTCTGTGTATACCAAATCCTTCGTTTTTATTTCACATGATGACACCATTGGCATAAACCCAACAGTGATTCATTTTTGACACCATTGTGTTTAAAAAAGGCGAGGTAATCCTTTTGACACCATTGGTCGTAAACCAACAGTGATTCATTTAAGACATTGTTGATTTCCAACCAAGGTTGAGTCATTTAAGGCACCGTTTTTTACTAATGGTGATTAAATTTGTCGCCACATTTCTCTCTCAATATCTCTTCATATTTTTCTTTTCCCTTGGGCATGTTCTATTGTAAGAACCTGGGTTTTTCTGTGAAAGACTTTGGAATATTCTTGATGATATTCCAGAGCAGCGCCTTCAGACGGTGTGCAATTCCAAGCCCCGGAGTGGCCGAAATTAAATTTTCAGTTCTTTCACACTGGAAACACCAAATAAATGGGATAACTCCTAAACGGTGCTTCATATCAGAGATAAGAGTATATAGATGGGTCCGGAATGGGGTGTTTACCCTAGGAACGACATAAAACATGTCGGCATGGGATGTTTGGACCCCTCGCTCGCTTTTGGAAGGATAAACGTATAAATTAATTAATTAATTTATTCATTTGACGTTGAAACTCAAATATCTTCTAAACAGTGGCTCCGATTGGAAAACTGATGGCACCGTTGAGTTCGGAATGTGCCGTTTACCCTAGGAGGGGTATAAGTTTTGTGGGCGTGGGCCGTTTGTGAAAAATGGCCCCAGGGGCGTTTTCGTAATTTTGCGGCTTCAGACGTTAAATTTTATAACCTTTGAATGGGGTCTTGGATTAAAATTCCGAGACCACCATTGTGCTCGGGAGGTGGTGTTTACCCCAGGGGAGGCTTAACCTCGACCATGATGAGGGTTCGGGTTCGGGCCGACGGGCGGGTGGTTAAGCGTTTTCTATTTAAACGCTTAACTCACCCCTCCCTCTTCTTCTTCCCCACCTGGACAACCGCAGGAGGCAGCTTTCCCTCTCCTCCTCCACTCCGGCGAGGTAGCTCCGGCAAGTCGATGGTGCGACGACATATCACCCGTGAAGCTTCGGGCAACGCCCTTGCACGTAGGGTCTTGTTGCGTTTTGTCTTCCCGTAGCTAGTTTGAGCATGTTTAATACTGTCGATTTGCTGTTGGATTTTCGAATGAAGCCCATGAATGCGTAGTAGAGATTATTCCCTTTCCAACACATCTTTCATATTCGAATTATGACCCCCATGCCTTCCAAAATCATCCGCCAAAGTTGGCGGGTTTTCGGTTTCCGACGGGATCGAGCGGCGGCGCGGCTAGGGCGGACGGCGCGGCAGCGAGGCCCTCGGTCGGCGTTGCGGGTGTCCGATGGAGCTGCTGGGAGAGGCCGGGGCATGGTGTGCCTTCAGCCGAGGGCAGGGGGGGCTACTCCCGGAGGTGGCCGGGGCTCAGGCGGAGCGCCCGGCGAGGCGGCGGTCGCCAGGGAGCGGCGACCGCGGGGGTCGCGGCGTGCGACCCCCGTGCGGCGACAAAGACCCGCGCCGCACGGGCCTTCACGCGGCTGCCGCGACTAGACCTCGTGGCCAGTCTACGCGCGGACTGCGATTCCGCGGCCGGCCCAGGCCGGCCCAGGCCGGTCCCGCCCCAGGGGCCTGGCCCGCTCGGTGTTCGGACACCCGTATTTTCCGCTACGGTTGTGCGTTTTGAGTTCCGCCTGCGGCGGCGCGGACCTAACCGCGAGGCAGTCCTTTTGAGATAGTTTTGGGAATTTTTAGTTCCCGAAACGAGGGGCCTCGGTGGTGCGACATGTACGTCGGGGGGTTTGTCTTTTTCCAGGGGAACTTATTCTAGACGGTGCAGACGTGTCCGACGTCTGATTTAAGTGTCGTCAGTTGCGTTGGGACCCTGGAGTCGGGGTGAGGCTTCCCAGGGTGGTTTCAGGCGTTGTGGACGAAGTTGAGGTGTGGGCCCCATGACCCGTCTTTTGAGCTGCGTGCAGCATTTCAATGACTTTTTCCTCGGTCGTCTGTTCGGGGCGTGCGGGTAGTCATTTCTGGATGTTTTTCCAAGGGGATTGCAATGGTGCAATCTTCCCGCCAGAATTCTGCACAAGGGTGCGGGGCCCGTGAGGGCCGTTTTGGGTTTTGACGGTGATTTCCAGCTTTATCACCGGGTGTCCGTTTTGGACAAGTGAATAGTCCATTTCGTGTACTTTTTCGAGAGGATCGCAACGGTACGATCCGTTTGTTGAGTTTCGGTGCCAGGATACGGATCCCACAAAGCACCGCTCGTGTGAGGTGCACCGGAACGTATATTTTCCTTCGGATATCCGTTGCACTCAATTGAGTAGTGATTTTGACGTGTTTTCCCGAGGGGATGGCATTGGTGCGATGTGCCCGACTGTTTTCGGGGCCGAGGCTTGGGATCACGGGATGTCGTTCGGGCGTGAGGCGGTGTTGGTGGATTTTCCGTCGGATATCCATTTGAGTCGAGTAAGTAGTCGATCACGCGTGTTTTTTCGCGGGGATTACAACTGTGCGATCCGTTTGGTTGTGCAGAGCCTCTTGCGCGATCTTGTTAAATGTTGAAGCATGGAAGGTGCTCTAGTGGTGGTCCGCCCTACCTTGTTTGTAGCAGACCCTTGGCGTGTGATTGCGCACTCTGGGGAGAGTGATATAATTGGTCCACGAGATGTGGTTGGTCGTGCCTGTTCCTTTGAGGTGGAGTTGTTACATCACGCCTTCGCGTTGACGTTGGGTGCCGTGTGCACGATAGCCTTTGGGATGGAACGAGGTATACTCCAGGAGTATACGGGAACGCTTGGAGGTACGTGTGGTTTGTACCTGATAACGTTGGTGCGCTCGGTTGGGGTTGACTTGGGGCCACACGTCGTGTGGGCCCCACGTGTGTGTCGTGATCTGCTTCACGTACTCTTGACCTCTTATGACATAGAGGGTCCCTCTGCGCTCATTTGTTTGACAAGTAGGGTGGATTTTTCTCCTGGATTTGTGCTCGTTTGTTTGACCAGCAGGGTGGAGTTTCCCCTGGCCTGGTGCTCTTTTGTCTGACCAGCAGGGTTGAGTGGTCTCCCCCTGGTCTTGTTCTCGATGGTTTGGCCGCAGAGATGGTTTGGTAACTCTGCTTCCTCAGCTGTGAGGGGTTTCAGTACCGTGCCCTTTCACCAGACTGCTGCACCGTTTGCGACTACGGGTGTTCACGTAGTGTGGGAATTTTCCCACTTTTTTGGATGAGATATCTCGGTCTGCTTCGACAGTGACTCAGCAGATTGGAGCGGGATTGCCTTGTGAGGCCTGGAGAGTTTCTTCCGTCACCCTGTGTTCCCTGGTAGAGTTCTTGTGGATTCGGTGTGACCAACACTTTACGCGGGCACTGATCCACTACCCTGGGGGTTGTTCCAGCAGGGTTGAGGTTGTTTCCAGCGGGGCTGAGGTTGTTTCCAGCAGGTCTAAGGTTGTTCCAGTAGGGATGAGTTTGTTTCCAGCAGGGCTCGTCAGTGGGTTACCATCCAGTAGGGATGGCCAGTACCCCAGTGTTCACCGAGCAGTACCATCCAGCAGGGATGGACAGAGCAGTTCCGGGCTTACCTCCAGTTGGGCTCGGCAATGGTCCCCGATGCTGGGCTTACCTTCAGCTGGGCTGGGCAGTGGTCCCCGATGCCGGGCTTACCTCCAGGTGGGCTGGGCAGTGGTCCCCAATGTCGGGTTTACTTCTAGCTGGGCTGGGAAGTGGTCCCGTCGCCGACTTTAGCCGGGTCTCCCTCCAGTGGATTACCCTGTTACGGGACTGGGCAGTGTGGAACCCGTCGACTTTCCGAGTCTCCCTATAGTGGGAACCCGTTGACTTCCAAGGATCCTCTAGCGGGGTTGGGCAGGGGGTCACCTGTCGACTTTGAGGAGACCTCTTGACTGCAGGGCATTGGCGAGGTGTGGTTTGACTTTCCCTAGAACTCTCAAGAACGATGGTCAATTTCCCCCCTGAGACGCGTTCTTGTGACGCGATCTAAAACCATGCGGGCGAGTCAGTGCCGCCCAAAGAGGATAGTTTCAAGGTGTGGTGATTGAGCCCCTTGGATTGCAGTTCAGGGAAGACATGCGGGATGCTGGGCATCGATGAATTTTACTTCTGGGACTATTGGATACTCATTTTCTTGGGCTGAGCTACGGGATGGAGATCCCCTTTTGACCTTGTTCGGGCTTCTTGACAGAGCATAAGGATATGTATATACCTTGTTTCTGGTACCCACTTCTTGGGTTTGGTTACTCTCCTTCCAAGAGATGCGAAGACGCGCGGGGTATGCCACGTGCTATTCGTGTCTAGCTTCTCATGGTTGGACGAGTCTACTCTCCTACAATAGGTAGAAAAGACTCGACAAGAAGTTCATCTTCTCACCATTTCCAGCTCCTTGTGTTTGGACGAGTCTACCTTCTTTTCTCTCATTGGGTTGAGCTGGACTCTTTACTGTACTCTTTAATACCCTTTCAATTATACTTATCTACTTTTCTCTATTCGCTCTACTGGTCACCCTTCAGTACCTCCTTTGTTGCTCCCTCAAGCCTTAGGGGTATCCTATTGAGAATTTTTAAACTCACACCTACTTGGGCTTTTTCCACACTTGGTGTTCCCTTGCAGAAGACGGACAGGTTGGTCATGACTTCAGTGGAGCACAGGGGTTCGGGAGCTTAGACTGCGTGTTGTGGTCATATCCGGGTTCCAGGTGGGAGACCCGTCAGCTGTTTGTTTTGTTTACCTGTTGCTGGGTTGTGGCACTTTTCTGGTTGGGTGCGTGTTTTTCCCCTTTTTATTTTTCAGCACCTTACTTGTACTATTTAGAGGTTGATGCACATTTGTGGTTTATATATAGCACTTGCCCTTTTCTTTACTTGTCTTTTCTTTTACTTTGCACTGTTGCATTGAGTTTGCTACGTGGGTTTGTATAGGAACTTAGGAGAAGGCCTCCCTGAGTTGTTGTGCCTTCGACGCTGGTCACCAGCCCCTGGCCTATGGAGGCGGGCTTGGGGTTGTTACGACTCGAGCCCGGGTAGGGTCGGGTCATGACAAAGTGGTATCATAGGTGGTTCGATCCATGGGACATTGTGCGGACGTCCCTAAAAGAGGAACTTGTTGGGATATAGGGAAACATTTTTGATGTGTCTCGAGAGAGGCTCTTTGGCCAGGGAGTCCAGGGATGGTGCGGCGGCCGACGTATCCATTCACCAGGACCTTGATAACCCGCTTGTCGACTCAGCATGCTGAGACACTTGTTGCTGGGAAATTGGATTGTGCATCACATAGGATTGAGTCTTTGACTGTCCTTCTTGAGTCAGCTCCCCATCGTTGCTATTGGTATATACATATATGCTCATCTGACCGCGGCACTCCTTGAAAATTTTCTGGATGTCTCCGCGAGGACAGCCAGCCAGGATATCAGCTTTGGTTCATGACGATGACCCTGTGAGCTATGAGGCCACAGTCCAGGACCCATCATGTGAGCCCCTTTCTCCGAGTGGGTTGGTATTAGAACCCCCACTTGTTGATAAGAAGGAAGTTTCAGCAAAGAAGGATGAGTTTGAGCGTGGGTTGAGCATGCTCCGTGAGTTCCAGCGGCAGAGACCGCTGAGGTTCAGTGGTGAGACAGACCCTCATGCAGTAGAGGTTTGGCTCAAGGTAGTGGTTAGCCTTTTCAGGCTTGTCTAGACACCGACAGATCAGAGAGTGGCTTTGGAAGCCAGCCTTTTCCGTGGATCGGCCTGGCGTTGGTGGAGTCTGGTGACTCAGCTTCTTGACGAGTCGTTGCTTTCGTTGGATGACTTCCAGTTGTTGTTTCGAGATGAGTTTTGCCCCTCCTCATTGCACTCCATTTGGATTCAGGAGCTCCTGCAGTTTCAGCAGGGAGGGATGATGGTGGCTGAGTATGCAGCCGGCCCACGCGGCTAAACCGCGGGTCGGCCCAGGCTGGGCGGACCGGCTGGTCTAGGCCGGTCCAGCCTCAGGGGCCTTTCCCCCTCGGTGTTCGGATACCCGTATTTTCCACTACGGGTGTCCGTTTTGAGTGTTGTCTGCTGCGGCACGGACCTAACAGCGAGGTGGTCTTTTTGTGATGGTTTTAGTAATTTTTAGTTCCCGAAACGAGGGGCCTCAGTGGTGCGACACCTACGTCGAGGGGTTTGTCTTTTTCGAGGGGAACTTGTTCTGGACGGCGTAGACGCATCCGACGTCCGATTTAAGTGTTGTCAATTGCGTTGGGACCCTGGCATAGGGGGGAGGATTCCCAGGGTGGTTTCAGGAATTGTGGATGAAGCTGAGGCGTGGGCCCCATGACCCGTCTTTTGAGCTGCGTGCAGCATTTCAACGACTTTTTCCTCAGTCGTCCGTTTGGGGTGCGCGGGCAGTCGTTTCTCGATGTTTTTCTGAGGGGATTGCAATGGTGAAATCCTCCCACCCTAATTTGGCACAAGGGTGCAGGGCCCACGTGGGACGTTTCGGGTTTTGACGGTGATTTCCAGCCTTATCACCGAGAGTCCGTTTTGGACAAGTGATTAGTCCGTTTCGTGTACTTTTTCGAGAGGATCGCAACGATGCCATCTATTTATTGAGTTTCGGGGCCGGGATGCGGGTCCCACGAAGCACCTATCATGTGCGGTGCGCCGGAACGTATACTTTTCTCCGGATATCTGTTGCACTCATGTGAGTAGTGATTTTGACGTGTTTTCCCGAGGGGATCGCATTGGTGCGATGTGCCCGACTGTTTTCGGGGCCGACGCTCGGGATTATGGGACGCTGTTCGCGCGTGAGGCGGTGTTGGTGGCTTTTCCGTCGGATATCCGTTTGAGGCGAGTAAGTAGTCGATCTCACATGTTTTTCTGTGAGGATTAAAACGGTGAGATCCGTTTGGTTGTGCGGAGCCTCTTGCGCGATCTTGTTAAATGTGGAAGCAAGGGAGGTGCTCCAGTGGTTGTTCGCCCTACCTTGTTTGTAGCGGACCCTTGGCGTGTGATCGCGCACTCTTGGGAGAGTGATATAATTGGTCCATGAGATGTGGTTGGCCGTGCCTTGGACTTTTAGGTGGAGTTTTTATGTCAAGCCTTCACGTTGACGCACGGTGCCGTGTGCACGATAGCCTTTGGGATGGAATGAGGTATACTCTGGGAGTATACGGGAGCACTTGGAGGTACGTGTGGTTTGTACCTGAGAACGTTGGTGCGCTCGGTTGGGGTTGACCTGGGGCCACACGTCGTGTGGGAACCATGTGCGTGTTGTGATCTGCTTTACGTACTCTTGATCTCTCGTGACGTAGAGTGTCCCTCTACACTCGTTTGTTTGACCAACAGGGTGGAGTTTTCCCCTGGCTTTGTGCTCGTTTGTTTGACCAGCAAGGTGGAGTTTCCCCTGGCCTGGTGCTCTTTTATCTGACCATCAGGGTTGAGTGGTCTCCCCCTGGTCTTGTTCTTGATGGTTTTTCCAGCAGAGATGGTTTGGTTCATCTACTTCCTCAGCTGTGAGGGGTTTCAGTACCATGCCCTTTCACCGGACTGCGAAACCGTTTGCGACTACGGGTGTTCGCGCAGCGTGGGAATTTTCCCACTTTTTGGGATGAGATGTCTCGGTCCGCTTCGACAGTGACTCAGTGGATTGGAGCGGGATTGACTTGTGAGGTCTGGGGAGTTTCTTCCGTCACCCTGTGTTCCCTGGTAGAGTTCTTGTGGATTCAGTGTGACCAACACTTTACGCGGGAACCGATCCTCTACCAAGGGGGTTGTTCCAGCAGGGCGGGGGTTGTTTCCAGCTGGGCTAAGGTTGTTTCCAGTAGGGTTGAGGTTGTTACAGCAGGGCTGAGGTTGTTTCCAGCATGGCTCGTTTTTGGGTTACCATCCAACATGGATGGCCAGTACAACGTTGTTCACCGAGTAGTACCATCCAGCAGGGATGGCCTGAGCAGTTCCGGGCTTACCTCCAGCTGGGCTGGGCAGTGCTCCCCGATGCCGGGCTTACCTCCGGCTGGACTGGGCAGTGGTACCTGATTCCAGGCTTACCTCCAGCTGGGCTGGGTAGTTGTCCCTGATGTCGGACTTACCTCCAGCTGGGCTGGGCAGTGGTCCCATCACCGACTTTAGCCGGGTCTCCCTACGGTGGATTACCCTATTACGGGACTGGGCAGTGTGGCACCCGTCGACTTTCCAGGTCTCCCTGTAGTGGGAACCCATTGACTTCCAGGGATCCTCCAGCGGGGCTCGGCAGGGGGTTGCATGTCGACTTGGAGGAGACCTCTCGACTGCAGGGTAGTGATGAGGTGTGGTTGGACTTTCCCTTGAACTCTCAAGAAAGAGGGGATATTTCCCCACCGAGAGGCGTTCTTGTGACACGATCTAAAACCGAGCGGGCGAGTCAGTGCCACCCAAAGTGGATAGTGTCAAGGTGCGGTGATTGATCCCCTTGGCTTGCGTTTTGGGGCAGATGTGCAGGATGCTGTGCATCAATGGAGTTTACTTCTGGGACTGTTGGCTACTCATTGTCTTGGGCTAAGCTATGGGATGGAGATCCCCTTACGACCTTGTTCGGGCTTCTTGACAGAGCATAAGGATATGTATATACCTTGTTTCCGGTACCCACTTCTTGGGTTTGGTTACTCTTCTTCTAGGAGAGGCGAAGACACGCGGGGTATGCGACGTGATTTCCGTGTCTAGATTCTAATGGTTGGATGAGTATACTCTCCTACTATTGGTAGGAAAGACTCGATGAGAAGTTCATCTTCTCACCGTTTCTAGCTCCTTGTGTTTGGAAGAGTCTACCTTTTTTCTCTTGTTGGGTTGAGCTAGACTCTTTACTGTACTCATTACTACCATTTCGGTTGTACTTATCTACTTTTCTCTGTTTTCTCTACTACTCACCCTTCAGTATCTCCTTTATTGTTCCCTCAAGCCATCGGGGTATCATACTGAGTATTTTTATACTCAACCCTGCTTGGGCTTTGCCCGCACTTGGTGTGCCCTTGCAGACAATGGACAGTTTGGTCGTGTCTTCAGTAGAGAATAGGAGTTCGGGAGCTTGGACCGCGTGCGGTGGTCATAGTCGGGTTCCAGGTGGGAGACCCGTCAGCTGTTTGTTTTGTTTCCCTATTTCCGGGTTGTGGCACTTTTCTGGTTGGGCACACGTTTTTCCCCTTTTTCATTTTCAGCACTTTACTTGTACTGTTTGGAGGTCGATGCACATTTGTGGTTTATATATAGCAGTTTCCCTTTTCTTTAATTGTCTTTTCTTTTACTATGCACTGTTGCATTGAGTTTCCTGCGTGGGTGTGTACAGGTACTTAGGCAAAGGCCTCCCCGAGTTGTTGTGCCTTCGGTGCTGGTCGCCAGCCCCTGGCCTATAGAGGCGGGCTTGTGGTATTTGCGGCTCGAGCCCGGGTAGGGTCGGGTCGTGACATCTATATTTTTTACATAATGTTGTTTTGTGTTAAATAATTTAACCTTATTGATTTATTTTTTTCTTGTTATAGATTCATGTTTATTTGATATTCTTTTCATTAACAGTAGCATTATTCAAGATTTTACATAAGCTCCATTTTTTCAATGTTTCACATTTTATTTTGATATTGATTCAGTTTTATCTTCTTATATGAATTATAAGAGTTTAATTCTATTTTTGGAAATTTATTCATGTTGAAGTTTATTTCTTAATAAAATAAGGAAGTATGTTTGATTTAATACCAAATTGTTTGACCATATAATTTTATGATATCTTAAGATTTATTGGTTATGTTTTTTTAATTTGAAAATTTAATTTGTTGTTTTATAATTTTTTCTAAGTTTACATTGATCCATCATTGGAACCCAATAGTGAGACATGAGTCACTATTGGAACATAATGGTGAGTCCTGAGACACCATAGGACTCCCAACAATGAGTTATTTTTTTGTTGTTCTCTTCAAACCATTTAATGATAATATACATGGATAGGTTTTTTTTTACATTTTTCTATTTTATTTTGATATTTTTTCAATAGTAGGCCAATGGTGATAAATGTCTCACCAATAAGCATTTCTAATGGAGAGTCACCAACTCCCCATCAAACTTTTTCAACGGTGATAAGTTTCACACCATTAGTTAAAAATTTATTTCAAATTTTTTATTTTCATAATAATAGTTAATATTGTTAAAATTAATTGCAGAATCAAATGTTTAATATTTTATGTCAAAATAAAATTACAAAATTGCATTAGAATTATTGTAGCATTATTTTCAATGACATATGACCATGCATATTATTTTTTACGATGCCCTATTTTTTAACCACATTATACTACATGTAATATATGCAGAATTTAATTATTATTTCAATTTATTTTTAATTTTGATTGTTTAAATAAATATTTTATTTAATATATTAATATTCCATTTAATATTTCATGAATAAATATGATTCCGAATGTGTATTTGTTTTTCGACACTACTTCAAGGTAACAATAATTCATTTTAAAGTTAAACACTCACATGTTTCGTGCATAGATTAGATATGGACATGCTCCTATAGATCTATAATTTAATGTTCTGGGAAAATGCATCAAGGATAAAAAAATATGTAAAAGTGTATTTGATGTAATTCTATAAGGATACGAAAGAATTTCCTACTAATCTAAAAGTTTGATCAAAAAACTTCATTGACATCTACTTTTCTGCTTTGATTATTGATGATATTAATCATCTCTATATTCCTTTACTAACGTGAACAGAGAATATGAGTTTTAGAAAATTTCATTATCTTCTTGTCAACTATAATTGTATTTGTTTTCTTTTATTTTATCCATAGTAATACTTCTTATATCTTATTTATATTCTAGAGTCTCGATTTAAGCTTTTCCCATCAAAAATATTTCACTAAGTTATTCCTCCCATCTAAAAGGAAGTCTATGTTATTCCTCCAAGACAAAAGGAATATTGAATATGACTCCATCAAAAGTCAGGGGTTATACCATAAGGTTTGAAAAATTTAGGCCAAATTATACCCCCAAGTGTGAAAAAGGTATATCTGTAATTTTTTATTATCAGGTTATAACTCCGAGTAAAAATTATAGATATAGTGCATACCAGTCTCCTAGAGGTTGAGAGAATATTGAACATAGGACTATGATCTTGGTGATATGAACCTATATAAATATCACCTGTGTTATTTTTTTTATTTCTTCTACATATTTTAACACCAGTATATAAAACTCAAAAAAATAGAATCTGTAATAATAAATTAAAAAGGACTATTCACACCCCTATAGTCACCACTTCCATACCAAGGGACCTGACAAACGTCATGGTATAATACTGTGATCCGTTCTAAAAAAATGTTAAGAATCTAGATTTTAAGTCTTGTAAACCCTTCTCGGGCATTCAACACTCCAATGGGTATCACCAAGAACTCAGAGAAACTAAAACAACTCTAGGAAGTCAAGCTAGATACATCCACCTCTCGAACCACAAGTTGGTGATAACCCATACTTTGATAAAGTTCTGAGACCCACTTCATCTCCATTTAGGGGGAGCATAGGTGATTGGTTATTAGGGGTGGATAATCCTTCTAGATGGATAGTTGAATTGGGTGAAACCCATCCACAACAGACCTCAAGCTGTCATCCACCACTTAGCTGAACATCACTAGGCTACCCAGGAAAACAAACTAGGTCCTACAAAGCCCATTCTCTACAAACTCCAATGACTGCAACCCCATATCTCATGCTATACAGGGTCATAGGATATGCTAGCAAAGATATCTGGTCTTCCTTGGTGCAAGTTCATGAAAACAAAAACTCATGATGGGGAGGTAAACCCTTAAAATTCTCAAGATGGAACCTCCATACTCCTCCACAATCGCAAGAAACCGAAATCTCAAAGCATCCACTGCTCCAAGGGTAATACTAGACAACTGATGTGGAATCAGTGATAACTTTCTATGAATGATATCATTCTACTCCGCCCATGTATCACTCATTATTAATGGATGAAAAATCCATCCCAATAAACTAGATAAACTAATACCCTCACTATTAACAATCATCTGAGCATGATCCCATATTGAGGAAAATATAGTTGGCTATCACTACTGATATGGAAAAGATTTAATGAGAGGCCCTCACTTTCTACTTACAGAGTCATGTGACACCGTCAACAAAAACATATGATCACTGATCCCCTATAGAGGATCCTCTAACACAAGGTTTGCGCAAAAAGTCCCCCACCTGTATTTATTAGTCTCAAACAAGGGCTATGTCCATGGGGAATGTGGCTTTCAATTCTATGCTATAATTGATGCAATAGTAGTGGAGGCACAAGTCATACCCCAAACCACACTCGAAGACACTGAGTGAAAATATCCTACAACATAAATCTATCCATTCCATTTATCACCTTCTTTCTATAACTTGTTTCTATAATACCATAGCACATAAAAAGGACCTCAAACACCCATGTCATAGGAACTCATCCACTACACATCGATACTATCCACTTTGGGACAACACCGACCCACCATCATGGTTTTAAATTGACGCATAAAAATATATCTCAGTGGTGGAATAATCCCACATTCATGTATGTCCGAATCCATGTCGAACGTCTATAACACAAGGCTTTACAGATTCCCTGAATCGCCCTAGGAATTTATCACATCTAGGACCACCATTAGGAGGTTTCTTATATATTCAGAACATTCACACTTCAGGCTCACACCAATATTCAAATACAAGAGAAGTGGGAGCCTGGATCCCCAGGAATCCAATGTGATATCTATCTATAAACACCACAATTCACACTCAATAAAGGTGAATCATCTTTTGGTACCTCTGGAGCCTAATGCAGCTCCATGGGGAAGATTGGTTTCCAGTGACACCATCTGATCAGTTTGGGTCTACACAAGCTAGAAAACCTGGACCACCACCTCAATTCAAACCTCTAATCTATGAAATATATTCTCATCATGGAACCTTAGTGTTCTCCATCACTGGAACTCATGTAAATCGCTAAACCAACACATACCATCATTTTATCCTTTGGGAGATATCGACTTCTCAACACACGGACAATCATCTGCCTGATCCAAATAAGGTTCTATGAACTGCTCAACAGGTGATATCATTACTTGGTTCCCACCTAGAGAAAATAAATAATTGGTGGATCCCTAAATTAATACCTCATCCCTCAACCATCCATTATCAAAAAACGATCTCGAAATCCAATATGGCTATCATCATAGATTCAACTTCAAAGTTATCAAGATGTACCACGATCAGAGATCTTATATGGGGAGTTGACTCAAGAAGGATTGTTAAAGGACTTAATCCTCTCTAATTCATGTACCATTTATCCCTTCCACCAATATCTTAGTATTCTGAGTTGAAAAGTAGGTAGTCAGAGTGCTGCTGAATGGAAATGTTATACACCACACCAATACTAGGTTTCTTGTCCTGAAATCCTCACTGATGACACTCCAACATCATTTCCACAAGTTCCCAAGAAAAACTAATATGGGGAAAAACTAGAAACACTATCTTTTGGTTGAAACACATTTGATACCAATCTGTCACAACTGGACCTACTATACCCCATGGCTTGTAGAATGTCAGAGAAAAGTTACCCCAAGACCGCCACTATAGGCCAGGGGTTGATGACAAGCACCAAAATGCTTAACTAACATGGGAGAACTTTTCTTAATGTACCTATACACATGAAACCAACCATCTCTATAAATAATTATAGATAAATACTAATAAAAAAATGTGACATATAGAGTAAAAATCAAAAATTTAATAACCTATATGGAATACAATAGAGTATGAAATCATAATCTGAAAAGTAAAGGAAAAATTAAATGCCCAAAAAGAAAATATGTCCCAACCAGACAAAAAAGGGAAAATAATGAAAGATGAGAGATCATAACTCCTAACCTCCACGCCCTAAATAATGGATATGGTCAGATTCACCAAAGTATCCTTATTCTTTACGAATTCTACCACTAAATTATATGTTTTCTACACAAGAAATGACACAGGTAGGAAAATACCATGAAAAGGAGAGTATATACATACCTAGTAGGACACCTTGAAAACCAGTGATGGAGTGATAAATGAAATTATAGAAGTATACAGCTCATGAAAAATTTTATATAAATCGGTATGTGAGCAAAAATCATTACAAAAACTCAATATATTCTCAACATAAACCCAACTGATAGAGAATCTAAGATCCGATCATTGATGCTCAACATCTTCATGTCTATCTAAAGAAGTAACCGTGTGGAGCCACACCTCACCACTATTCCACATATTCTAGGGGAAATAATCTCTAGGTATAGGACCCATTCCCTAGAACAAAATGAGGGTGTCTCTTAGGGACCATTCCGTGTCCTAGTAGGAGGGTTCCACTCTATGGATAGAGGACCCGCGTCCTATCCCTGTAGGAGGGTTATATTTTGTAGATATAGGACATGTGACCTATCCTGATAATACTGTTACACTTTATGTATTAAGGACCAATGAACTATATGAGTTGTAGGGTTCCACTCTATGGATAGAGTATCTATTCACTTCCCCCACAGGAGGGTACCACTCTGTGGATAGCAGACATGTTCCCTGTCCCTATAGGAGGGTTCCACTCTATAGATAGTGAACCCATAACCTATCTTAATAGGAGGGTTCCACTCCATGGAAGGGGGAAATTTTCCAGATAACAACATTATGGACCCAATCTATGGATAGAGGATTCTTTCCGTATCCACGTATAAGGGTTCCACTCAATGGATAGAGGACCTGTGCCCTATCCTATTAGGAGGGTTCCACTCTGATGATCCTTCCTGATCACTGCCATCGTCTAGAGTACCTAAAGAGGAATCATGTTTGAACAATATCACACAATATCTCAAATTACACTATTAAGGACACCACCATTGCATTCAACGCAAAAACAACACTCAGAATAAACTACTCATAGGTTAAAATATGAGTCATGAAGAAGAAGATACGAGAGGTAGAAGTTTTGTAATGAAGTACACGATGTGTAAGGGGTCTTAATGGAATGTGTCCCTACTCCACTACCTGTCTATCTTCTCTATAAAACATGTATTTATGGGCATGTGGTACTACACAGTGTGTAAGTGCACTACACAACGTGTCTCAGCCAAATGTCTGACGAATGCACGAGGCACATCATCGGTCCAAAAAGATAAAAATTCAAACCATAAATATGTCATTGAAAATGAACATTAATGAAAAAATGGATCAACAAGTTGTGATACTCTTGGAAAAACCCTTGGGATATGCTATTAACATTCTTAAACGAGACACCCAAGGAAAAAAAATTCATTTCACCACAACACACTCAAATTAAATTTCGTGGGCATGAGTCGGAAGTTTGAATTAAATACCTGATATTGGTATTTAAATGTCCACCTCAATATTAGGATTCCAATTCCATATACAAGTCATCATCCTAACATAGTATGAAAAGATGTTTCAGATACTAGACTCTATAATAATAATAATAACAATATTATTATTATTATCATAATCATAATCATCATTATTATTAATGGGAACTTCATGGACATTCACCATGATCCCAAATTATATTTCCAATACTGGTCTTGAAATGACCATCTTAATACCATCATCACGGTTCTGTGGAAAACTCACTAATTGAATACCATATGAAGTTGTTACAATATTAATTAGATTCCACAATAATAATAATAATGTCATTTTATAATTATAATATCACTAAAATATATTCAAAATGAAAGGTAGTTCTTCCTCCCCATCCCACACATAGACAGGTGGCGCCCAAATTTCTTAAGTTGGTTCCACATCCCCTCTCTCTTGAAAAATAAAATAATAATTATAATAATAATTATAATAATAAGAATTGAAAATGGGGAACGAATTCCCCATCATTCCTCATGAAATGAGCATAGGAGCCACACCACTCCTTTAATTTTATTAATTACTTCATATTAATATCAATATAAATAATAATAATAATATAATTATTAAAAATAATAATAATAAAACAAAATTATTATTACGAAGAACAATAATAACAAAAAAACTCTCATTATTCTCACCCTAATCTAGCTTGACTGTTATCCACGCCAGGAAGTGGATATAACACCTTTGGGCCACCATCAAGTTCATTCAAAGCTGTCTCTTCCCTAATACAATAGTATTACCTCCACACGGAACCAATTCCATCGTACTAGAAATAATTTTCATGCATCGACATAGAAAATGAGGATCCCTAATCTGATCCTGAATCAAATTCAATCAACTTCCATCATCATCACACCTTAATCACATCCTTGATCATGAATACACACCTGTAGTACCGATCCAACATTTTCACAAAATAGAATCCTTCTAGTTCATCAAACCATCCAAAAAATGTAAATACATGTGTCGTTCATGATACCAAGACAAATCTGGGGGTTTGACTATGCTCGAACACACCTTGAAAAAGATTAACAGTTTACCCATTCGGAAATGGTGGAGAACTTGATGAATGAAGTGGAAAAAACACAAGAACAATGTGAACCATCATTTTCCAAGAGTTCTTGTAAAAAAAATATATAAACAGGACAATAACATGTGAAACATGATAATAATTATACTGGATTAATATAATTGATTAATTGACGGACTTATGCAAAGAAATATTATCACAGTTCAAAAGTAGATAAAATTCATACTCAAACATTTAATCAGAAAAGTGAAAACAACAAATTATGAGTTCTAACTTGATTATGGATCAATTATTTGTGAATAATGAATCTCCTAGAGATGAATGTGATGATCCCACTACGTTCTTCATTCATCTCATGATTATCCTTAATCTGATCATCCATTGTTCTTTGATACCGATCCACCAATGAGGAACTAGTGAAAGCTACTCTCAACAATACCAGGGTTATGTGGATAACCCTAGAAATTGTCCATAGTATCTTATTTATCGAATAAATTGGATTATTTTATTTAATATAAAGTAAATAAATTCTTTATTTATTTTAATTAAATACACCCACCAATAGATTCCTCTACCATAAGCCCTGTGCTCACCGGACCTCAGAATTACACTCCATCATAGCGCCAGGCTCCTAAAAAATTTTAAAGAATATTTGGATGTCCTACAAAGAAAATATGGGTCTCCAAACACTATCCCCTCCATTTCTTGTGTACCTAACCCCATCCTCTCCTCCATTCAATACACCCCCATCATCAAGGGTTTATTTTTTTTATGGATTTTCACTTAATATCTTCCAAGGAATCATCAAGTAACTTATCCCTCTCATCTCACATAGGGTTCTTCTCCTCTATTTCATGGTTTTCTCTCTACCCTAAATCCATGGAGGCCTAAGGTTTATTCTACCAAAATTTAAATGATATGGATCTTTATATTAGGTATTCATTCGATATTCTATTGGAATTCCATATTCTTTACTCATGGATCCACCCTATGTATCAATGTTTACAATGAACAAAGTTAGGTGGTTTCATTCCCCCCCTATATTAGTTGAACCATTTAATTTCCCTTTAAAATAAAATTTTAAAAATTATATAATGGCGTGTTTTGTTTTTATGATTTATTTTTATGAAATTATTATATGTATTACCTTTTTAATGAAGTAAAATAAGAAATGAATGTTTTATACCCAAAATTAAAACTATTTTCTAACTGATTGATAAGATTCAATATTAAAAAATTATATAGTTGCATTTATTAATCCCCATGAGAATATGGGTTCTTGAATAGGTTAACCTATATTTTGATGATGTCATTTCCACAATTTATGCATGTCACCCTAACCGGTGAAGCTTCTTGTGTGACACCCCCACAATCCAATGTAGTCATTTTATATCGATTATTCAATTTGGTTGGAAAATTTATTCACTAGGTTATCTAGCCTTAGTGGCCCTAGGTTATACCCCCATTATTTGAGTTGTAATTTTTTTTCTTATTTCTGTAACTCTAGTTTGTAATAAATTAAATGATAAAAACATGATGTGTGTTTTAGAAAATATTTATACTTTAGTTTCATATATTTATTTTAAACTAGAATTCTTTTTTTACAAAGGTTTTATATATAACCCTAGGTGGGATTATACTAATCTTTTTATACTAAAGGCTTGCATACACTAATGAGTGTATGTAGACCATGTTTTTTTCTAATGTGTGATATTAAAGGCACTGAGTGGTGGTAGAGAGTATTCCTATAAGCTTTATTTTGGTTATGAAGGTGTAATAATGGTATGATTACCTCATGTCACATGGTTAAGGGTATAGGATAATTTATTTCATTTCTGGTTCATCGTGTTTATACCAGATTCTGTATCATCTACACAGCTACCCATAACATCTACTTTTTTGATTTTTTCACTATTGATGCACCATGTACAATTAATTATATCAATATAATATCATGTTATACTTATTTATGATTTTATTATTATTTTTCCATGTGTGTGAGATATTTAATCATGTTATGTAAATGGGTGCATGACTTCGAATTTCTATCAAAGTCATGTCACTTTATCAATTTAAACCCTTTTGATATCATTATGATTTTAGTGAAACTATTCCAACATGTGTATCTATTGATTCCCAAAACTAGTTTCCATACCATGGGGATTAGGAAAACCCTGTGTACTATGTTATGAACTGAGTTTGGTGATTTGGTTAGGGGAATATATGGGTTGGTTAATGAGAAAAAGGTATCAGAGCAAGATTTTTTATTATGTTATTTTGGAAGTCAGTTAAAGAGTAGATATGACTACCAAGGATCAAGAGAGTGGTATGAAGAGTGTATGGAAAATACTATTTGTACATAAACTTGAGTCTTTATGGGATATTGGGAATGAGTTATTGACCATGAATTTGGATTTACCCTTCCTTTTAGAAAAAGTGAATAATATATAGACCATGGACACTTGCCTTGTTTTGTGGGAGGGTGTGGGTTGTTATGTTCTTTTTTTATCACTTCCATAGTCATGTAATATATGTTTATATTTTTTTTATTAATTTTTATATTTTTTAGGGTTTTCTTTTTCTTTATAAATTTTATTTACTATCATATCCCTCTAAGATGTCCATTGAACCCTCTAGAGGGAGCTATCGATGATTTCCCACAAACCATCCCTACTAATAATTAGAATTTGATTGAAAAATTCATGATAAAAATTCAAGCTATGGATAAGGAAATGGGAATGGGACTATAGAAAACTTGGGAACTAGGTCCAGGTCATAGTTAGGATAATGAGTGAGCCAAATATATTTTCTTGGTATAATCTTCCAACTGCCCGATGTATAAATGACCATCAAAAGGTGGCAGACTCGTTAGAAAAGATTCATTGTATATTTGGATTCTTTGAGACTCCTGATGTAGTTCAAGTGAAATATTCCTCATTAATGATTATGGTTGTTAGTTGGAAGTGGTTGGAATCAGTGATCTAGTAAAAATTGTTCGAGAACCTTGAGTGGAAGGATTTTAATGTTATGTTCACATAGTAGTTTTACTCAGATACTATAGATCTTGTTAAATCTTGGGAGTTTATAACCCTTTAAAAGGAAAACCAGGCTTTCACTGAGTATGATAATTAGTCCATAGAGATCATCTATTTTTATATAGTTTTTATGTATCATGATGAATTGAAGGATATCTATTTTGAAAAGAGAGTTCAACCATATATCCTATCTTAAGTCTTCCTCATGAACTTTAAATCTAATGTGGGAGCAGTGGATGAAGGTTTAATGGAAGAGATTGATGATACAAACATGACCCCAATATTTGAATCATCTACCATACCTAGAGGTAGTGAGAGTTATTTCCATGAATGAAACAAGAAATGGGACAATCCTATGAAAGGAAGTAGTAGTTAACATCGACTATCTTCTCAATCAGTTACTTCTTCCATTACAAGAAGAAGGTATCCCATATTCCACTTGTGTGCATGGTAGGTCACATAATTCTCTCTTTACTAGATCCTATAATTTATTACCATCTATGTGGAAATATATGGAAAATTTATAGATTCTACATGAAATATATTATCGATCGGACTGAGATGGATTCTTATAGTTTTAGGTAACTAACGATTATCATGATTCTTCAATAGTAGTTGGGTCTCATTCCAATGAATGTACAGGTACTAGAAGATCATCCTTATGATAATTTCAGTGGAGGAATATACCCTAGATTTATGTTATAACTTAGAACCATGCATAATGAAAAAAAATTCACATGGTAGAGAAAGTCCCCATAGAGTTGGATGTGGGACCAACCATAATGAGAGGTATAGTTATTAATGAATCAATCTATGATAGTTTCTTTATTTGATACTAGTATTTCAAAACTGTTTATCTATACTAATACTATGAAATCATTAAATCTTTACTTGGATATTATTCCTTATTTCATGAAAAAATAGACTCCCCTTGGGAAGATGAAATAAAATATATTTTAATGTCCCTCTTCTATAAACATGAAATCCAAAGTTGAATTGACTATGGATTTTATCATCATTGAGATAGACCTTTTTGATATAATTTTTGGAATATAATAAATGATAACCTATAAGGTCCATATTGATTGTTATCATTTAAGGGTTTCCTTCACTTCACTATATGAGAGTATGAATTTACTCACAGGGGAATGGGACCCTTGGTCAATTTGGGAAGGAATACCATTTAATAAATTTTTCTATCATGTATGTCAAGTTTCATTCATGTTTATAGAGTTTCTTGATGGGAATTCTTGGAGTGTGTTACCTCTTTTGTTTTGAGACATCATTAAGTTATATTTAGATGATTTATCTGGGATTACACCATAATGTGAGGTTGAATTCTCTATTGATTTAGTTTTGGGGACATAAAAAATATATTTTTTTCATATCAAATGGATCCAGTAGAATTGAAGGAGTTAAAAAACCAAGATGATTTAGTGTCCAAAGGGTTTATTCTCCCAAATATGTCTCCATGGGCTTACCTGATTCTTTCTTTATAGAAGTAATATGGTTCCCTCAAGCTATGTGTTGTTTATAAAAGGTTGAACCAGATCACTATAATTAAGAAGTATCACTTTTTCTACATTGATAATTTATTTTATTATTTAAAATGGGTGAGTTTATTCTCTAATATCAACCAATGGTCAGGCTATTACCGACTTAAATTTAGAGAGTCAAACATTGTAAAGATAAATTTATTGAGATCTTATGACCACTATGAGTATCTAGTGATACTATTTGGTTTAAATAATGTTCCTTTAGTCTATATAGTACTATTGAACTAAATATTTCATCAGTATGTCGATTGTTTTATTCTAGTTTTTGTTGATGATACTCTATTATTTTCTAAAAGAGAGGAGGAACATGAATGACATTTTGAGGATTATTTTGAGGGTTCTTTTGGATTATATAATATAATCCATGCTATCTACATGTAAATTATGGATCCCAAAGGTTCTATTATTGGGGAGTGTATGGTTTGAAAATTTAATTTAATTTGATCTCGAAAAGGTGAATGTTGCTATGTATTGGGAGGATCCCAAGAGTATTTTCAATATTCAATTTTTTTAGAAAGATAAAGTTAGTGTTAGTAATTAATTATGGACTTCACCAAGTTAGAATCACTGTTGAACATAGTCAATAAAAACTGGATGATTTTTTTTGGACTCTAGAATGTCATGCCTAATTTGTTTAGTAGATTTAGTGGTTAACCTCAACTCCCATATTGATTGAACCTGAAGCCAGTCATAGCTATGTGGTTTTTTATGATGCATTGTGTGGGTTTTAGTTGAGTTCTCAAGTAGGGTGTTCATTTGGTTGATTATGAATCATGGAAACTCTATCTTTATAAGAGGAAATAACTCACCCATGAAATTTAGCTAAATGTTATTATGAATTCACTTAAATGTTGAAGAAGTTACCAATTTGATAATAATTTTATGATATATAATGATTAAAATAGGTTCATAGATATTTTATATCAGAAAGATCTAAACCTTAGGTATAGGCGTAGAGTTTTGTATCTGTAGATATTTGATTTTGATCTCACCCTTATTCCTGGTAAGGGAAATGTTTTTTACAATTCTATAAATAGTAAATTTTTACCCCAATATTTGAATGAATCCATTGAATAATAGAACATTATGATACTATTTGAAAAGATTCATTTTTAAATAATGTTGGAGAAGGTTGGTATGTTCCTAACTAATTTGAAGTTTATTCCTTTTAATATTGAGAAAATTTATTAGGATAAACTAGAAGTCGAATAATTCTAACACATCATAGGAACTGTATATTGTGCAGGGACAATTGATGACTAGTCTCCATCCTCATAATGAACTCTTCTCTCAAGGGGATGGTATGTAGTTCTTTTATAAATGATAAATAAAGTAATGAAAAACTAAAATTTATCACATTGGTTTATTCGTCTCAATTCCACCAAAATGTATTATAACATGAGGCATCAGTATTGGTGCCCAGGTATGAGATGAGACATAACCAATTTTTTTCTCAGTGATATACATCTCGGAAGGGAAAAGTTGACCATATAAGTCCATCTAGGATACTCTACCCCTTATTATCCCAATGTGGAAATGGGATGAGGAGTCCATGAATATCATTATTAAGTTATATCATACAACTATGGATAAGAGTTTTATTTCGGTTATCATTGATTGGTTGACTAAATATATTCATGTCATATCGATCATGGATAGTTTGAAGATGAAGGATCGTGATAATATATATAAGTAAGATATTTTAAAACACAACAATGATCCTTTTTCCATTATTTCTATCAGTGATCATCATTTCACATATTTTTTTAGAAGGGACTTTAATAAGTGATGAGATCCTAGGTAAAACTGATTATTTCATATGACTCAAGAAAAGATGACAAAGAAGATCGGTCTATTTAGACTCTAAAAGACATGCTCTTGAATCATGTCTTATATTTTTATGGTTTAGGGGTTAAACATTTGGGACATGTCGAGTTTTCTTATAAGAATAGTTACCGGTCCATGAATTGGATAACTCTTTTTAAGGACCATTATTGTCATAAAGTCCACTCTCTCTTATGTTGGGCAGAGGTGGATAATGTATAATCCCCAAACATGTCCAAGAGTCAGTTGAAAAGGCTCAAAGTATTCTAAAGTATCTAGAAACTAATCAGATTCACCATAAATATTATACAGACCAATAACACCACCATGTTACTATTGTGGGTTATTTAATATTATTTAATATTATTTTGGGTTATCAGGTCATTTATAGATGTTTGACGCTTTGAATTTGAATAATTTACAAGTTCTAGGATTTCATATGATTTTGAGAATGGGTAGGAGAAACAGTGTAGCAACCCTGTGATAGGTGCTACAGTTTTTATAGTGTGATTTATTAGGGTTGGATAATGGTTTAGAAAACTATGTGTCTAATCTATGTAGGTGCCCAATGCCTTTCAAGTGGAAACCACGTGGTCAGAACATGGTTTTCTAAACTATGTGAGCTGACCAGATTTTAAAATGTGTGAAATACCTATTCTTCCCTCCTTAGATTTTATCCCTTAACCTCAAATATACACTCCATTCAAGTGATACCATTAGGAGGATCCCTAGGTGTGACATCTCATCCATTACACCTTGGATTTTTTCCTTCCATCATCAATTCATGGAATTTATGGCTCAAAAAATACTTCTTCTCTTTCTATTCCTTCACCCATCTTGTTTTATTTCATAAACTTGTTGTGGGTTAGTCTTGGCTGAACCCTAAGATAGTTTTTTCTTCTAAATTATTATTCCTTTTCTTACTAGTTGTATAGATTTCTCAATGGTCCTTCTTCCCTATGTTTTTGAGGGTTCCATCATATCTATACATTTCCTAGATAGGTATTTATATAAAACCTCATTTGTTTTTTAATTTGAGGAATGATTGATTTTTATGAACCATTTTATTATGAAAGTTTGACTTTATTCAGTACCTATAAGGCGTTTTATGTTATTTTTTATTGATATTAGACTTGGAGTAAAGTATTTTCTCTATGGATTTCATGTGTCTCCTTTGATATAAATATATTTACATGCCAAGTAAATTTGAAAATTACTAAGGGGAATATTTCAAAGGATTTGATTGAAAATATAGGACTCGAGAAACATTTTGATTTCAAATAAAGACAACCTTGATTTAAAGGTGATGTTTTAAGGGTTGATAAAGAAATATGTTTTTTTCTAAGTGATTTCGAAAGGATGTTTTCAGCAACAATGTTTCAAAGTAAATGGAATGTATCCCAGCATCATGAGTCAAATTTCTTGATAAGGCCCATTGAGAACCTTTTAAAATAAGTGGTCTATTGTGTTTGTGAAAACAAATGGTTTTCTCTTATTCTTGTTTCCCATTTTATGGATTTATTATTAATTTTTATTGATGTATGAAGAAATAATTGGGTTTTATGTGAGATAGTGTAGAAGGTGTTATGTGAGGCATTACTTGTGATTTATTTATGAAATTATATCAACTGATATCTCACCTATATATCATAATTCCAGAATAATAATAATTTCAATTTAATTATGGAAAAAGTGAGAAATATATTTGATAAAACTAGTCACGAGGGTCCAAAGTAATGAAATCCAAGGGAATCCCATCTAATGATATTAAAAAACTCACTAAGAAGGGATCCCATACTATCAAAAGAGTAAAAATGATGGTCGTGATAAATATTATATTCAATAATTTTTTTAAATGATTCCCTTAATGCCATGTGTGATGAATCTTGATCCTATTTTGGATGAACTTCTCACATCAACAGATATGGTATATAATAGCCCAAGGGGTGAAAATATGGCTAGTTAGGGACTTATGGATAATATGAGAGGCCGTTTCAATAACTTCTAGATCAATTCCATTCATGATGAAAAACTCAAGACCCTTGAGCATGGACCAAGCCTCCGCCATGGGAGAGTCTCCTCTCTCAATGGAATCTTAGAAATTAAGGACTATAGATCCACCTGTATATCGGATGATTCCTCCACCACGCATGAATATTGATGCAAATGAACCGTCAACATTATTTTTGAAACCTAGTAAAGGTGGATGAAAATGAATCCACTGGTGTTGTGGTAGGGAAATGGGAGTATGTTTGTTGGGAATAATGTTTTACTTTAAGATTCTAAGAAAGGGAGCGAGGTCCCAATGTTTAAGGAGGGTGGTTTGTTCTTCTACAAGACACTTGGTCATGGAGACAATCTCCATAGTCAAAGAATGTCTTTCTTCTAGATGACCAATTTTCCAAGCATTCCAAATACCACAACACCTCACATTCAAAAGAATAACCCTCACCTTCATTTCCAAGGGATTATTCTAAGCTCCATTAAACCAGTAATAAAAAAACACAACTAGTACCATGGTTAATCATGCTCTAGACCTCTCCAAAATCCTTCAAAATGTTTGTGGCCCACTCTCTTGTAAAAAATAGATGGAAAACTGATTACTCATTTGGGTTACAGCTGAAAAATACCTAGACAAAAGTTGGATACCTTTTAACTAAATAGATAATCCATGGGTAAATCATGATTACACACATGCTAGATAAGAAAGTAATACTTGGATAATATCTCTTTACACCAAAGGTTCTCTCCCCAATTCTCATTCTTGAAATTATCTTACATCATCCTACAGTAAACCTTGGGGAAAAAATCCCCAATGGTGCTATTGTGGAGATACATTTATCCAAATTTTTTTTGAACTGAATAAAATTAAATTAATTTCATTGATTCTCATAAAGGATATCTTGAAAAAAATTGTGATAGGAACAAACTTCCATAAAATTCATTCTAGGTGTCAGACAGCCTGAAGAAACAATCCTATTTCCAAACCAGTTGGTATCCCAATAGATAATATCATTCTATCTGATGACCCGCCTTGCATGACAATGCAGAATAAGAATATTTTTTTTAATCATACAACATATAGTATAAAAATTAACACTTTGATTTTCTAGTAGCCTCATATATCGATAAGTATCTAAATTGGTCCAAAATGTCTCGCCTTTAGTTTCATCCCATGTGACACTTTCATGTAATATACTCATCTATTATTTAATGCATATGAGATTGTTACCTCCCTCTGAAACCGAATTAGCCATTCTAGCCCATGACACTAAGTGGAAATGACCCTCTCTAGGAGAATACTAAGTGAAATAACACAAAATATATTTAAGCTTCCTAATAATATTCCTTGTCACATTAAGGACTAATATGATATACATTTTAATCAAAGAGAGGACATAATTAACTATAGTAATCCTATCGCAGAATGTAATAAATATTTTCCCTAAATTAATAATATTATTTTCTATATTTGGAACAAATTTTTCAAGGTGATGAATACATAATCTTTCCAGAGATATGGGTGTATCCAATAAATCTATTGAAATGTTTCTTTGATGAATATGTAGACTAGAGAAAATTGAGTTGGCTCACCAATACAAATAATTCATCATAATATAAACAATAATTTTGTTTTGATTAATTATTTTCCAACTCAATTTACAATATTACTCAAAGGAATTATTAAAACCTCTAATGGAGTTTATATTACCATTGAACAAGAATAATTTATTCTATGGACATAATATGGGATAAACCATGGTATTAAAACCTCCACTAGAAATGAGTTATACTTCCATTCTTATGTTTTTTTGAGAATCCTACTAAAATAATCATGTCCTAGAATAAGAACAGTAGGGAAAAGGGTTAACCTTTCTTTATTCCCTTCACTAATTTGAAAACACCACACCATTTTGTAAGAAAAGAGATGGACATCCAAGGTGAATTGAAGTATCTAGACAAGATGTCTGAAGTACCAAAATAAAAACCCATATACACTAAGACCTTAAAAATGAATGTCCATTCCATTCTGTAATACACATTTTCCATGTATACATTTATATAAATAATGGAGTTGGCATCATTCTTATTAATATCAGACATCATCTGTTGAGCAATGATAATTGCCCCTTTTATGAACATGTACCAGATAAATCCATGTTGTTATTTAGAAATATTGATCTCAAGGTGCCTTGGTAACCTCATATTGATGAAACTATCCAACACCTTATATGGGAATTTACACATATGAATAGTCTTGTAATGACTCAATGAATAAGGATCTCTAAACATTGGTAAAATGAAAATAATGGTGGCACTAGAAACTCTTTTGAGACATCCAAAATGAAATAAATATTAGACAAACTCAACAAGATCCTTCTTCACAATACTCTCTGATTCCGCATAGAATGAAACATAGAAGCTCTCTGGTGCTGGAGAACTATCCCGATTAATAGAGTAAACTAGGTCTTTGTTTTCTTATTCTGCTAGTGTGGAGACAAGAATGATATTAGCTGAATCGGTCACAACACAAGGAATAGATTCAAATATTTTTTTTTACTTCCTCTTAGATACCCTTCATTCATTAAAGGGTTAGGATTAGCTAGGATATATTTGAAAAGAGACTCCACCATACCTCCCATAACCCCAATATCATTCATGAAGAGTAATTGTCTATAAGAATATTAGGAGTGATAATCAATTTCTTCTCCTTGAGATAAGTATATATATATGTTGTATTCTTTTCACCATATTTCAACCACATTACCCTAGAGAGGTCACGATCCACAAATTCTTATTACAATAGAAGATCAGTAATCTTATTTCTTTTATGAGTATGAGAGTGAAAGAGGCCATCATCCCAAGCCACATCAAGTGAAGAATCTGACTGGTCAATCTCCATTGTAATGTCTGATAAGTCATTGGTCCTCATTGGATACCTATTGGACCATTTAAAAAGATCTCCTTTGGGTCTTATGAGTTTGATGTAGAGACCTAACCAACCACCTCCCTGAACTAATATGTTCTAAGAATCGTTCACCACCTAGTGGAATCCAGTTCTTGAGTTTCAATATTTAGAATAAAATAAATTATTGTTGCTTCATCTTCTTCCCTATAGATACCCCATAATCAAAGAATGGTAAGATAGAGCAATTTCCAGATGAGTCACATTGGTTGTGGGGTAAGAAAATCAGGTATTTATATTAAACGAACAATGATTCTAAAGACACCATGTATGATGATTTCCGTTCATATTATTACACCAAGTAAGTTTATTCCCTTCAAAACCCAAATCCAGGAGACCTGATTAAGCCATAAAAAAAGAACAATCTGCTATATATTTTCAAGGATATACATTTACAAATTTATATTATGAAAAATACATAATAAAATTGAAATATCCTCCAACTAGACATGTTGTGTCCCATATATTTATTGATGATATATCTTTCCAAATATAATCCCTCAATGATGATTCACATTTGGAATAGACAAATGTAATTGAAAATCATGAGACTCCATTGGAAAAATTTCTGGTTACGTGATGGTTGGATATATAAACCTTATTTACTGAAATACTACGTTTATAGAAATATAAATGTGATTATTATCTGGGTATCAATACATAAAAATATGTAGGACCATATGACTCTCAAATTGATTTAACATAGGGTGATGTTGTTTAGGTTCCCGCACTATTGTAAGAATAATATTGTTATCGAGGAGATCGTAGGAGATAAAATCAGCATTGACATGGGAAATGAGGCCATGTGAATTTTATATGGAGAGAGATATCATGGAAGAAGATATCACCTAGTTTTATCACATAAAGACGATATATCATGGGTACATATGGGATGAAATTCTCTGTCACATGTCATTTGAGATCGTGTGCGAACTCATATGGATGGAGAGTAATATTTCTATCTAGGTATATTTGAGTTCATAAGACATGAAGGGTCCTATAAGAGAACCAAGAAACCATTAGATAGATGTAAAGGAAGTCACCTGGGGGAGCTTGATAATTTTTGGGAGAAGTTGTAGGATAGGGTTAGGGAACACTCGACACTGTGATGCTAGAAGAATCCAATAGAAGAACCTTTGGATGAATTAAGAGATTCAATGGATTATAAAAAACCATTTTCATACAATGTAGGGGATTAGATTAAGGTGATATGAGAGGAGGGGCTATGTAAGGAAGAGGATCCGGTGGAGTTATGAATCCTGAAGTAGAATCCTTCAAATTAAGAGGGTATCCAAAATCTAAAAGGGGAGATTTATATAACTGGAACCATCTAAGATGAATCCAGAGGATAGGAGGCCAAGGATTTTACTAGTGGAGAAGAAACATATAGAACTGGTTCATTATAAGAAGTATCCTAAAAAATATAAGACTGAGGTTTCACCGGTGGAGATGAGACAACCATAACATGATCTTTCTGAAACGGATTCAGAGATGTGGAAGCCTGGGAAGTCGTTAAACCAACCCAAAAAATTCTAAAACTGAAGACGAGTACCCTTACATATGGAATTATTTACAGAAACTAGATGAACTGGAATACAATATCATTTTTTACAATAAAAATTAATCTCATTCCTTGAAGAGAATATAGTCTGGGAAAGGTTGAGAGTGGTCCCTCTCCATGTATAAACGATTTGTCAAATCATCTAGATATTCAAGATTCCAATTATCCACACATAATAAATAACCAAGTGAATCACTAATAGAATAAATAAAAGAAACACTATAAAAAGGGTTCATAAATCCTAGAATACAATTCCAAACCACTACTAAATGTGAATATCATCCAGAATGAACCACCAATGACCATCTGAAGAGACAAAATAACCACATTCCATAGGACAAAGATCTGGAGGACAAACCATCACAAAATATTCTTGAAAGGAAAAAATCCACAAAAAACCATTCAAATTGAGAACCAAAACCCTCATATTGGAATACGTGACCCATGAGATCACCAAAGCTTGAAACACAGGAAGAGGATGGTTTTCAATACTGAATCCAGCCACCAGAGTGCATTACAGTTGGGTCAAAGATTCCTAAAATTCCTCAAAGGTAAATGATAGAACTTGGGATCCCTCCACTGAAGATGAAAAAATATTTTTAAATGGAATTGTGGGAAAATCTTGCGATGTTGATAGACATGATGGTGTTGGATGAAGAAGGACATGATTGAGTGAAAGCCTGGGTAGTGAGGGACCAAAGAGCGAAGGTGGGAGAACATCTGGCAGTTAGAGAGGGGAGGAGAAGGAATCCTGAAATAGATGAGTGGAGACCTTGAGTGTTGAAATGGTCCAAAGATTATTAAAATACAATGGAACATCTGGTGTGTTCTCAAAATTTGAAAAATGATCCATTCAAAATCACCCCATGTAAGATTGTTCATATGAACCTGAGTCGTTATTCATGATACCATAGTTACTAAACATGCTAATAGGTCCCCCTCGTGTGTTATAGGATAGAGATAGAGGGTTAGACCCATTCTGACGAGGCCGACGTGGGATAATTTAATGGATTTTATTATAGTTAAACCCAGTGAAAATTGATTATTAATCCATGTTGTTATAACACTATTAGGATCATCTCACTTTAGAACCAATGATGTAGCCTATAACACATACTCCTTTATTTTTGTTTATTTTTAGGGGATTTAAAATTAATTTTTTTGTATCCCCTTATTCTTTTTTGAATAGAGGTACCATTCATATCTATTTTGTTAACATTAACATTATTCTATATTATCATGGTTCATTCTTATATTGTTTTTCTTGTTATATACAAGTGGTTGTGTTATTTTAAAATTGATTCAAGTGTTATTTTAAAATGTTGTTTATAACAAAATAATAAAGTTTGGTTATGGATGTTTTTTCATTAAATGTTTTTGAACTGAATTTAAAATGGGGTCTTGTATTTTTTTCAAAAATTTAAAGAACTGTGTTTCAGATTTCAAGGAATCTTCAATTAGTATTTATAAAAAGAGAAATTATTGTTATATACATGAATAAGAGAAATGGTTTCATTTGGATAATTATATTAAAAATAGATAACCTTGTTTTTAATAATATCTCAAAAAATAATTTATGGTCTGTTTTATGAAAGGAATTTCATAGTGTTTTCTGTGGGATCCTATTGTGAGTGTTATCTCACACTATGCATACAAAATCTTGTGAATTTATGAAACTATTTTGTCATATAAATTCACTAGGTTATATTTAATTTTTTTTGTATCTTATTTGGGTTGCTGATGGTGCACGAGGATATATTGAGAAACCATGGGTTTCATAGAGAAGGTCTTATGGTTTGTTTGGTTTGGATTGTTTTATTTTATTATGTCGATGTATTTTATATGGATAACATTCCCCATTTTTAATCAACTTATGTTTTCTATACCTTAATATGTATTTTTTTGAGGATGTATATATGTGAATAAAAATGTGGTGTATTAGTTGTATTTATTATGAATCCTTTGGTTATTTAATTTTTTTGGTTATAATTATTGGATTTGTGTGGATAACTAGTGAATGGGATATCCATTTAATCATTTAAGTGAAAGATTAAATTTATTTTATTCTATGATTTTATGGATAAATCATTCCAAAAGATAATTTCATGATGCCCAGGTAGTAGTTTCCCACTATGGGGATTGGGAGCACACATTGGTCTTAGTGGAGAATCAGGTTCGCTGACATGTCGGTCAGCCCAAACCGATTCATTACAAATGGAATCATATTGAGATTCTTTGAAAATACATGGTTCTTTATATTTACCTCTTTTTATTTGTGTATGTATCCTCGTAATATAGATATAGGGATATTAGGATATTGGTGGAGTGTACAGGGGACTTCCTAGACACCCCTTACACATGATGAACCACGAGTTACCATGGTTCATTGGGGGTTATACCTTTATTTTTATTTTATTTGGGACTACTTCTAGTTTATTTTGATTTATAATTATTAAATTTAGATTCATTATGAGTTATGTAAGTACTTTTTGGGGTTCTATTATGTCATAAGGTAAATTAGGAAGAATATATCATAATTTTTGATATTTCAAACCATTTGGAGCCTGTGAAGTTGGTTCTATGAATCTTATTAGAGGATGTAACATGGTTGGTGAATAGTGTAGAAAACATGGGACCAAATATCACAAAACATTATACACCTTCAGTGTTCATTATTGAAATATCTTTCAATTCCATATTTCTTATAAAGTGGTTTACACTTGTTGGAGAAGGATCAAAGCAGGGTTTGATGAGGTCTTAATGTGTATGAATGGGATTTATTTTTAAGAATGGTGTTATGTTTTGTTATGTTTGATGTTATGATAGTTTTTTGTGGTATAAAGTATAATTTTATACAAAATTTAATTAGAAAATTCAATTTCAATGTTTAAATTGGAATAGATTTATTTATTGCATAAGAGTGTTATCAAATTGTGCAATTTTACTATAGTGTTTGGAAAACATTTTTAAATAGAAATAATTTGTCATAAAAATTCCATCGAATGATTTTATTTTATATATAAATGGTTTTAAATTATAACAAATTCATTGTATGATTTTATATTTTTAAATGAAATGAGGTGTTACCAAGGCTAAATTGTTAAAATCAGTGATTTATTTTTAAAGTCATTCCATGAAAAAATGTACAATTTTATAGACTATTGATTTTAAAACCAGTTTGGTTGTTTCATTTTGAAATTAATTTCAATTTTTCACAAGATGGGTTTTAAAAAATGATCAATTGAATTACAATGTTGGAAATTTATATTGAAATATAATTATGTGAGAATTGGAATTTAAATTTTTAGTGGAGTTGAAAAATTATTTCTATATTTAATAGGACATCTAGATTAAATTATTTGAATTTTTTTATAAATTATAATGGGAATGCTATTGAGATTTTTTATTTTAGAATAGGGGTGTTTTTTTCAAAGGTATTCATTGGTAAAAATGTTTTTAAAATTTTTATTGGATAAAAATTATTTCAAAGGAAATTATTTTTTATATTGCGTGGTTGGTGTGCTTTGATATAATGAATTTATAGTTTTTTAATTTGTATCATGGTTTGTAATAGAGCTATTTTTTTGAATCATGGGTCAGGACCTTAATGAATTCATTTCTTATGTTATTTAGAACCTACCTCCTTAAATGTTCAAAAACATGTTGTATAAATCTCATCTTTATGGATGGTCTTATAGAATAATTCTATCATTATTTGGAGTATATCGATTCAATTTGTAGTTCTACACAAAATTCAAATAGTGTGGTGGATTCTGTATTTTTTTTGCTCTCAGATCTTAACTATAACACTCATTTATTTATAGTATATATGTTCTTAAATAAATTAAATTTATTTGATAACTTACATTGCACACATCACCGAGCTTAAACGAACAGTGATTAAATATTAACATGACTATTGAAATTTGAATTTAAGAATTAGGAATAGTAATGTGACCATTAGGAATAGTAATCTGACCAGTAGAATAGTTACCTTACCCATGAAAATATAAATAAACTTCTGGTATCTTATAAATGAAAATATGATATATATTTATATCATAGAATAAGTAAATAAATTTATTAAAATGATAAATTATGTGTTGGTATTTTTGTGAATTGTAAATGTTTATTCACAATTTTATAATCAATAAAATAATTGAAAAGAAATTTTATTTTCATTAAATTGATTCATAAATTATAATTTTTCCTTGTTATTATAAGAGAATTTTATGAGGCCATAACTAAGTATTCCAAGTGTCATAAAATAAGTAATAATTTTTAAATTGGTTTTTTAATAAATGATGATTTTAATTAAAAATTAAATTTACAATATTTGAAAATTTATTTTCAACAAAATTATTCCATTTTTAAATTATACATTTTGTAAAATGGTTTGGGTAAACATTTTGGATTTTTCTAATATAGTTTACTTTTTTGTGAGTATTGAAATATGGGAATTCATGGAATAAACTAACTACAAGAATGATTGAGTCATGGATGATGCATGGATTTTGTAAAAACCATTGGTTCAAACTCACATGCACTATTTATTGTATTTTGTTACAAGAATAAACACTATTAAATTTCTTAAGCCAAAATAATAAACTAATGAATGGAATAATAAAAAAACTCTCATATTCTCCACTATAAATACCACCCCTCACCACCTATTCTCCTCACACAACCAAAGCCTTGATGATTATCCAATTTCATCCAAATAAATCTTCAAAATGTATCCCCCACTTTTTGGTCTTTCTTGTCTCATCCAAAATACAATTTCAATTTTCTTTAAGAAGGTTCTCAAGGGGAGGAATTCAAGAGGTAAAATCCCCTTTGTTCTTTTATTTTTATTTAAATTTCTTTTTCTTTTCTAGTAATTTTCTAACATCCTATATCCCAAAATGAATTATAAATATAGTATCCTATATATACTATAATATTATTTTCATAATGTAATATTCATCATGAAAAACCATCTCCTGTTCCTTTTATTCTAAAAATGAAAACATCATCCATGATGTGCCAATTTACTACCATCACAGATGATGCGTTTTCATTGCTACCTTCGGTGAAGGTCATAAAACCATTATAATGGCTTAAATAGATTTTAAGTTGCACTTTAAAACTTATTTAGTGTTTTGGAACCCGTATATAAACATAATATTAATTAATATAACAAAACTAGTGCGTGATTATTGAAATACACTAAAATAATCAAAACAGTTATCATTAACATTTAATATAATGAATCATCCTCATATCTAGAAACAATGACATAAAAGACTATTTAAAATTTATTAATATTATTAATAAAAAATAATTTCAATTTTTGATAACAATTCCAATTTTACATGATCTTTTATACATGTATACAAGTGAACCAGTCATGAAAACTTGGGAAATGAACACTCTCGAACGACTAAATTGAATCTTATAACTCATCCAAAAGGATGTAAAAAAATAATAAAATTATACTATATAAAATAAATGTTTAATAGGTTATGAATTAAATTATTAATTAATATAATTTCATTTTCTAGGATATTAATTACAAGTGAAGAACATTTCCACACATAAGTTGATGGATTCTCCCCAAAACTATATTTTTCATTTGAGTTATAAATTATCTCTATTTAGACCAATTTAATTTTTACTTATTTTTATAAAATTATTCTAAATTATGTATATATTTTAACAAATAAATTATCCACAACTTTTGAACTTCCTTTGATGGGGAATTAGATGTTTTATAAGGGTCTCTTTTCAATCCCTCCTGATAAGCAAGTCCGATTTAAGGGAAATTTTAAATTTCTTACCCATTTTCTGGTAAAATTCCTAATATGTTTTAATGAAATAATAAATTTCTAAAATAATAATTTATATCATTAAAAACAATCTTAGTTCATTTCTTTTTTTATGAAAACCATTAATCCTTTGTCTATTTTAAAAACTCTATAACATTTTCCCTTAAACCACACTAAAGAGACTCTTTTATAAAGTTCTTTATGACTAATTTAATGTATTTTCAATTTATGTAGATATAATTTATCATTATATATGAATTTGGTTCCTCATTAATGTCCATTTATTAATTAAATCCATTGTTTCATGGACACCATTATGATATTCGCTTTGGTTATGTATTATTTATGCTTACTCATTATGTGTGGTGTATGTATGCATCCATTTTATATATGATCGCCATTAATTGAATAATTAATTAAAAATACACATTTATTGTATCATGGATATGGTTATTGAATTATCCTTATATTATTTTTACATATTTTATTTTAATTTAATGTTGTTTAAATGGTAAAATATTGAAAAATCTTTATTTTCTACTCAATATATATATTTTGATAAGTCAAATTGTTCATGAATTAAATATATGTATTATGAATGATTAGTACTTGCGATAATAGGTTGGGACTAGTATTATATATCCCCTATATGAATCTATAGGTCACATTAGTGAAAATAGTTGGCGATAAACCCTTCGGGTTTGTTTCTATGAAGATTCAGACGAGTTTTTACCAACAAAATTCAACCATCATAATGGTATAATGGTTCATGTTCTAGATACATGAATTATAATAAATAAGAATTTTTTTTCACCAGTATTTAGCTATTACTTTCCATAAGTTTTTCATTATGAAAAAATCTATGGTTTCATTCTCAATCTCCATGTATTGATGGAATGTTTTTTTTTCAGATTTTTTACCTTCCATAATGACTATGCCTTATTGATATTTCATCAATTATTATTGTTTCTTATAACCCTTAATTATTATTTGAGCTAACCCTTTCATTTTTTTTCCTTTTCTATATTGGGATGATGAAATCATTATATTAGTGACAAGAAGTAGTTTATTTTCTTTTGTTATGTTTTATGTTTAATTACCAGTGTAATCAAGGAACCATGTATGTATCAAGTTCATAAATAATACTAAAATTATTGATAATTTGTGGTGTGTTCTATTTTATCCATGACATTGTAATAAAATGGCCACCAACCCTACGATAATGGGGTCGGGGTTGTTACAGTTTATATCCGAGGATGTTTAGTAGAAACATTAGGAACTAGATGATAAATAAAGAAGATAATTACAGTAATTTATTACAGTGAATGTTTTCCTCAATATTCATGATGATTATCATCTATCATAATGTCTTCCATTAATTAGTGATGGATCCTATTGGATGGAAATGAAACAATACCTGCAGAAAATGTTGGTAGTTCTCTTTTGAGGAAGTCATCAAAGTTAGTGTTGGAGCTGAGAAGATAATGACCCTATTAAGAAAACACACATAGGTTATAATGAATAACCATAATACACCTATGTAGGATCATCTCATGTGATAGAATGCCCAATATTTTAGTGGGACCACTAATCCAGTGGCAGTTGAGTAGTGGATCAATTCCCTTAAAAAGTTATTTCTCACATTGGGATTAAATGAAAAAGAAAATGTAGAAATTAAAGTATATTACCTCTAGGGGGATGCTAACAAATGACTATCTATGGTCAAAAATACTAATTAGAATGATTAAATAGAGTACATGTAATGTATATATTTTAAAGAAACATTATTTGGCAAATATTTCCTTCATGATCAATGAACTGAAATGAAGAGAATGTTACTTATCATAAAGAAAATATAAGAAGAGAATGTTGTGGATTATGAGGCTAAAATCAAAATTCTAGTCAAGTATTCTATAGATTACATTTTTTATTCAGAAGACAAGATTGACGTTTTATTTTATTCTCTTAAACCATGTCTCCAATGGGAACTGGCTTCTCAACCATTTTCATCATATGATGATATAATATTAAGTCCCACAAAAATGGAGAATGAATTTTCTAGATCCTATATGTTCAAGGTAAATCTAGAGAAGAATATAAATTCTAATAACCATGAAAAATGTGAAGCTTCCAAAAGAATAAGGAATTAAATAAATCCCCATTATGAGAAAATTATGGCAAGAATCATCCAGGGGGATTCTTGAAATCCATGGGATTTTGTTTTAGGTGTGGATAAAAGGTTCATCAAGTAAATGAATGCATGTGGAAGAATAAAATTAATGATGTTCAATGATTTAACTATAATTAAATGGGCCATTATTCAAATCAATTTCCCAAATGACAAGGTAATTTACAATGGAAGTGGCCAAGGGGAGATGACAACGCTCATGCGATCACCATAATTGAAGTATAAGTACCCAATGATGCATTGGAAAGTAAATTTACCCTCTATGAAAATTTAACCAATGCTTTATTATATTATGTATCATTTCACTCAGTTATATATATATATATATATATCTCAAAATTTACAAGAAAATTTGACATTTCTCTTTTGATTTAATAAGGAATTTGTCAGTCAAAACTGGTAATGGAAGTCTCATTGCTATAAAAATAGCTCAGGAAGTTCCCATTATGGAATACAAAAATGCTTTATCTTCTAAAATTATCATCATAACTATGGTTGAAATTGATAAAATCCTCAGTATGGGATGGATTTCAAAATATGATGTGGGAATTTATTGGATTAACGTGGAAATTTGAATTTGTAAGGAAGATGAAGAATACCTTATCATTAGAGAAGAAACATAATCATATGATTCTTATATAGATCCACCCTCAGTGTCTCTATTAAATTGAATTCATGGATAGGAAGAGAAAGAAACATCTAGGTATGAGGAAATTAATTTTAAAATTGGGAATGTACCAATTGTACAAGAGTGCATTTATGTATTTCCTAAGGAATTACAATCACAACACCCAGATTATGAAGTCGAGTTTACTATAGATTTAATCCTAGATGCAAGACCAATATCAAGTACTCCTTATATAATGTACACTTTGGGATTAGAATAGATGAAGAAAAAACTATAGGATTTGAGTAATGCGGGATTTATTTGTGCTAGTGTATCTCCATGGGGATCCCCTATTCTTTATGATATGAATAAATATGGATCATTGAGGTTGTACATTGACTATAGATAAATCAATTCTATTATAATAAATATAAATTATCTTATACATAAAATTAATGACTTATTTTATCAACTTCATAGAGCTAAATATTTTTAAAGATTGACCTTTTTTCTAGGTATCATCAATTGTGAGTAAAGAAAGAAGACATTCAAAAGACCGCATTACAAATAAGGTATTGAAATTACAAGTTCATAGTAATTCCATTTGGACTGAATAATTCACCCACTATTTTCATTGAAATAATTAATATAATATTCAAGGAATGTTTTGATGATTGTTACGTATTCATTGTTTATGATTTGGTGTATTTTAAAAACTATTATTGCCTTGATAATCACTTACAGATTCTATTTTAGACTCTTATAAGGAAAGAGTTCTATAGTAAATTTAGCATGTGTGAATTATAGATTTAGTAAATTTCTTTTCATGGATATGTTGTCTCTAAGGATGGAATATCTATTGATCTTGAGAAGACATAGTTAATGAAAGAATGACCTATTCCAACTAACATAACCAAGGTATGTAGTTTTATTGGTTTTTCAAGTTACTACTAGAATTTTATTAATATTTTTTCCTAATTTTATAACACATTAACCAAACTCACATGTGTAGGGGTTAATTTTTTATAGACAAAATAATGTGCATAATTTTTTGATGAATTGAGGAGATGATTATTCAATGCAATAATTTTGACTTTACCATTAGGAAATGATGGGTTTGTGATATATAGTGATGTATCTAAGAAAGGAATGAGTTGTGTCCTTATGAAAAATGATAAAGTTATTTCATATGAATCAAGGTATTTGAAGACTCATTAAAAAATTATCCAACTCATGATCTTGAGTTAGAATATGCAATCTTTTTCTCTGAAGATATGGAGACACTATCTCTATGGTGAAATATTTGAGATACATACCAATGAAAAGAGTTTAAATAACATATTTACATAGAAAGAACTCAACAGGAGTTAAAGATGATGGATCGAGTTAGTCAATGATTATTAGTGGTCTATAATCTACCACCCAGGAAAATCAAATAAGGTAGAAGATGCATTAATTAGAATATATCATGGACATATAACCCAAATGAGGTTTGAAAAATATCCAATGTTCATGGATCTAGTAAAGATGGATATGGTAGTTCTTTTAGAAGATGAAACATCACTCATTTTTCAAATGACTTCTCACCCGTATTTATAGGAGAAGATAAAAAGATCTCAATATAATGATGAGAATTTATAATAGAAAATTAAATCCATAATGGATAGATGATTGGAAGACTTTGTGTATGAGGATGAAATAATGAAATTATGAAGAGGTTATGTGTCCCATAAATACCTGAGATTAAAAGGAAACTATTAGATGCTCCTCATAGATCAAAATTATCTATACACTCTGATAGTACCAAGATGTATAGAGATTTGAAGAAATATTTTGGTGGGATGATTTGAAGTGGGAAATTGCTAACTATGTGTTAAGATACTTAGTTTTTCAACAAGTTATGGACTAGAGATAAAATACTAGAGGAGTCATGAAACTTATAGCTATTCCTATGTGGAAGAGTGAGGACATTACTATAGAATGTTTCACTGGATTACCGATGACTCTATGTAACACTAATGAAATATGGGTTTTTGTTGATCCCTATACAAAATGAACAGATTTTATTACAATAAGAGAAGATTTTACACTTGAGAGCCTAACAAAACTCTATATTAATTATGTTATAAGACTTATTGGTGTCCCTATATTGATTGTGTCTGATTGAGATCCCCATTTCACATCGAAATTATGGAAGATTCATTAGAATGATTTGGATACTAAACTTCATTTGAGTACTGATTATGACCCTCAAATAGATGGAATGTCTGAAAGGACTATTAAAAACTTGGATGACCTATTGAGATCATGATAAAATGTATTTCATGGTATGTGGGACCAATATTTACCTTCAATAGAACATTCCTACAAAAATAGTGTCCATTTTAGTACTCAAAATGCACCATATGAATCATTATATGGAAAGATATATCAATCTCCAACTTGTTGGGATGATGTTGGTGAGAGAAAACATCTAAGACCAAGGCCTATTGAAGAGACAATAAAGAAGGTATAGAATATTCATGCTCATATTAAATAAGATGAAAGTAGGAAATATAATTATACTGACAATTAGAGAAAGGACTTATAATTCCACGTGGGAGTTTATTTCTTTTTAAAAATACCTACATGGAAGGGTGTCTTAAGATTAAGTATGAAAGGGAAACTAAGCCCCAGGTACATCGGACAATTTAAAATTCTAGAATGAATTGGAGTTGTAGCTTATCGATTTGAAAATCCATGAAGTCTCTCAAAATTTTATAATGTATTCCACATATCATTGTTGAATAAGTACATTCCAATCTGAACACATATACTCACGTATGAAGAAATAGAACTTGAACTTAACTTGTATTACTATGAAGAGCATTTAATGATTCTTGGGACAAGATAGAAAAAAATCATAAATTAGATGACTTTAATGTTCACGATTCATTAGAGAAACCATAAAATATAAGAATCAATGTGGGAACATGAGGATTTTATGAATAAGAACCACCCACATCTATTTATAAGGAAATTTTCATGAAAATTTTTGAGTATGAAATTTCTGATGGAGGGAAGAATATAACACCGCATGATTTTATAGTATGTATCTTCTTTAATAAATTCTATCCATTTGATATATTAATTTTCACACAATGATGATCTTAAAAATAGAGTGATTAAATATTAACATGACAATTAAACTAGTAATGTAACCCTTAGAAATAGTAATGTGACCATTCAGAATTGTTATCTATCCAATAGAATATTAACCATACCTATGAAAGAATAAATAAAATTTATGTATCTAATAAATGAAAATATGATATATTTATATCAAGGTATCAGTAAATAAATGTTTTTAAAATGATAAATTAAGTGTTGGTATTTTTTGGAAACATAAATGTTTATTTACAATTTATATATTGATATACTAATTTAAAATAAATGTTAATTTCATAAAATATGTTTATAAATTAATTTTTTAATTTTTTATTAATATAAGATAATATTATGAGGATATATTTAATTTTTCAAATTGTCAAAAAAATCGGTTATATTTTTTAAATTGGTATATTTTGAATAAATGAGTATTTTAATTAAAAATTAAATTTATCTTTTTTATAAAATTATTTTCAAAAAAATGTAGTCAATTTGTGAATTCTACACATCAAAAAAATTTATTGTGAATTTTAGATACTTTTCAAAAAGAGTTGAATTTTTAGTAAAGAGTGAAATACAGTAATTTACAGTATAAGCTAAATACATGAATTATTGAGTCATGGATGATGAATGGATTATGTAATAACCATTTTTTCAAACTCAAATACACTAGTAACTATATTTAGTCTTAATAATAAACAATATCCATATTCTTTATCAAAAATAATATACTAATTAAGAAATATATTCAAAACACCCCTCTCCTCCACTATAAATACCACCCCTCACCAAATCTTCTCCCCACACCACCAAAGCCTCAAAGATTATCCAATTTCTTCCTAATACCACTAAAAAACACTCCCACATGTCATGGTCCAATTGGTATCATCCAAAAGACCATTTTAATGTTCCTTAAGAAGGTTCTCAAATAGAGAAATTCAAGAGTAAAATTTTCATTAGTTCTTTTAATTATCTTTCAATTTCTTTTTATTTTCCTATTATTTTCTTTACATACTCTATGAAAACATGAATTATAACTCTAATATACTATATATACAATAATTTTATTATGTTAATGGAATATTCAACATCAAACCCCTTGTCCTGTCCCATTTACTATAAAAATGAAATCATCATCGATGACATGTCAATTTACCGCAATCATGGACAATGTATTTTCATTACCACCTTCAAGGATGTTCATAAAACCATTATAATGGTTAAATGTGATTTGAAAATTTATATCCCTACATATTTAGTGATCTAGAACCATATATACATAATATTAATTTAGAAAACAAAACTGATGAGTGATGATCAAAAAATGCCAAAATAATATAAATAGTTATCATTAACCTTTTATCTAATTAACCATCATCATATCTTAAAAAATTATATATAAGAACATTTAATCATATATAAGTTCACAAATATAATATAATTTCCTCCAATTCCATATTTTTTTCATTTTTTGAAAACACATTTAAAGGATATTTGTGAACCTAAACAAACAACAATTCATGTGGACAAACAAAGTAGACAAACCCAAAATACAAATTAACATAGAAAATCCACCCAAAACACAAAAACATCACTTCCCACTAACTAAAATAAAGTTTTATTTTTATAATTCCTATAATCAATTTTTTAGTCACCACATCACCTTTAATAAAGACATGAAAAAACTCGAAATTCAAAAAGAAAACCAAACCGCATACTCAACCACACAATCCTCGGGCCACGAAAACCATTGTCTGCCTCAAGCAGCAGCCCAAGAAGAATGATCAGTCACCGAATGAATATCATCAAACTATATCTCAACAAACATGAAACCATAATATCCACCATGTTAATCATTTAACTAGACCATTGTAACCCCAAACCATTGAAACAACCACCCCTATATATAGAAAACATCCATGAACAACAAACACAAATAAAAAAAACACTAAATGAGAAAATAAAATACAGAAACTGGGACTGCCATCATCATGAGAATGAAGCACATTGATCCCCAAAAGTTTATCCAATGAAAACATTAGGAAGGATGTGCCATAATAAATCTAAAATGAACCATATAAAATTAGTGACACTTGGAACATCGTCGCATGCCTGAACAACACATCACAAAACCTCTATAAGTACACCACACCAAATCAATCTAATATGGAGCAATGGAGAAGGAATATAGAGTAGAGTTAGAGCGTTCTAGTGCGTCATCCTTATATTAAATCCTTTATCAGGAATAGGATTATCTAACAGAGAAAAACACAACTGACAAGGGTGTCATCCAGACACACCAATGAATACTCAACCAGAACAACCAAAACCACCCTGAAGTCACCAGCACACAAGACCATGATAGGGTCTCAAACATAGTAATCATGTAGCAATAGTGGAGGAAGAGAGATCGAAGGAATTAAATGAAAGAATAAAATGTAGAAAAAATCTAAGGTAAGAAATAAATATCATAAAAAACAAGACATTGATGATGTAGGGAAAATATAAGGAACCTACGAGGGAGGGCCATCATAAGGGAGGAGTGTAGAGGGGGAAGGGGGGAAGGGGGAGACAATGATGAAGGAGCAGCATGAAGATCTCCCCCTTCTAATTTACACCAAAGAATAAAACATAACCTTAGAGAGATAAGGAGAGACCTAATAATATATAATTTATATTCTATATAACAATCCCCATTTTACAAAATCTATCATACATGTATACAAGTGAACCAATCATGAAAATTTTGGAAACGAACACCCTCAAATGAAAAAATTGAATATTATAACTCATCATAAATCCATAAATGTACTCAATAAAATTATCCTAAATAAAATACATGTTAAAAATGTAATGAATTAAATTATTAATGAATCTAATTTATTTATCAAGGATATTAAGTACAATTACAAAACACTTTCATACATAAGGTATGGGATTCTCCCCGAATCACTATGTTTCATTCGGGTTATGATTTTTCTATCCTTAGCATAATGTAATTATTCTTCATTTTTATATACAAATCCTACATTATGTGTATATGTTCCAAACTCAAGTATCCATATTAGTTTATCTTCCATTTATAGGGAATTACATGTTTTATAAGGTTCTATTTTAAATCCATCCTGATAAGCAGTCCCGATTTAAGGGAACATTCCAATTTCTCACCCATTTTGAATTACACTCCATAATTTATTTTAACCCAAAATTATTTTTCTAAAATCTCCTTTTACACCATGAAAAACTCTCTTAGTTCATTTATGATTTTATTAAAACAATTATTCCCTTTTCCATTTTAAAGACTCTTTAATATTTTCCCAAAAACCACGCTAAAGTGCCTCCTTTCTAAAGTATACTAAAAACTATTTTAAAAGTTTTCACATCATTTGGACATAATTTTACATTATATATGCCTTTTTATCTTAATAATTCTAGGTATTATTTAAATATGTTCTTTTATGGACACCATTATGATATTCCCATTTGTTATTATTTATTCACACATACTCATTGTGCGGTGTGTATGCATGTTTCCATTTTATTTATGATCATCATTAACTGATGATTTCATTAAATATCCATTTTTTATTGTACCATGGATACGATTATTGTGATATTCATATACCATTTTTTCATATGGTGTTTTCTTGGAATGAAGTTTAACTTGAGAAATTTTGATAAATCCTCATTTTCTAATCAGTTCATATTTTTTTATAAGTAATATTGTTCATGAATTAAATCTATATATGAATAATGATTTGGAATTCCAATTACCGATGGGGCCCCACATTATATATCCCCTTGATGCATCTATAGGTCTCATGAGATAAAATAGCTAGTGACAATACCATTCTTGTTTATTTCAAAAATACCAGATGGGTTTTTACCCACATAGTTAAACCATATTAATGGTATAATGGTTCGTGTGCCAGATACATGACACCCAATAAATCAGAATTTTATTCATTTAGTGTTAAATTATTAATTACCTAGTGTTTTTCACTATGGAAAAATATATGGTTGAATTTTCATTCTTAGCGTATTGATGGAATCTGTTTTTTGGATTATTTAACTTTCCATAATGAATGTTCCTTATGGATTTTTTTTCACTTTTTATCATTTCATATAAACCTTACTTATCATTTTAACACACCCTTTAATTTTCCTTCTTCCCCAGTTTGTACAGATGAAATATTTGAATAAGTGAAAAGAAGCAGTTTATTTTCTTTCATTATATTCTATATTAAATTTCCAATGTAATAAGGGATCCAAATATGTATCTAGTTCTTAAAGACTTATAAAAAGATATATCATTGGGGACAAGATCTCTTTTATCTATGAAAATGTAATAAAATAACCACTGACTCCGGTCTACTGGGGTCTAGGTTGTTACATTATCTAAGATTTCATGAATCCATATCCACCTTCATTCTATGTATGTAAAGGTTCAATAGGAGAAGTAAAGGATTTTTTTATCATTTATTGAATTTATTTTCCTTTTTAAATCAAGAGGTTCATCAATAACACTTTTAGAAATAATTTCATAGAAATTGGTGTTGATTAGAAACTACAATTTGGGTTGGGGTTCTGTCTTTCTTAATTTCAATGGTTTACTAAGTTCTAAGGGGATATTTTCCTCCATTGGGTATGGTTTTTTTATATTCATTTGATTTTTTTAAGTTGGATTATTAGAATAAGTCTCGAGGTTAATTTTATTTTCAATTTTTGTCTATTTTGTGGGTTTTTTGGGATGGATTACTTTTGTTAATTCATATATGGTTGAGGATTTTAGATTTTTAGAGTGTTTTTGTGGGATTATAGTGATTTTAGGTATATATTATAATGAGATATGTAATTAAATTTTTTAGGGGTTATTGTTGGTTCCAAGAATAGTGAAATCATGCAGTGATGGATGATATATTAATGTTTCATATAATAATTGTTTCCCGAAAACATGATCTAGGATCATGATTTTCAAATTTAAAATTAATTCATTTAATATCAAAAAAAAAATAAATACATGGGATTAGAAAATTTAATCATTGACAAATGTTGATCATCTAAAGAGACCCTTTCAGATTTCCTTCATTTCACTATGAAGTTACAAGGATAGAATCCCCCTAGCGGTGATCCGCACATGCTCCAATGATATGTGAGAAACACCACTCACTCTCCAAGTACTAGAAAAAAAATCAAATATCTTGTATTGTTCATTCTTGATGGATTTTTCTTTATTCAAGAAGAAATATCTCTTTCATTTCATATTCTTTAGTGGGAGAGAGATAGATGATTTGAGAGGCAATTCGTTGTTCACAAAAATTATCTATTATCAATTTTGGATTCAATGAACAATAAACATAACCATCAATTTATAGAGTTAAGGATTAGGTTAAAATATTATTTAATTGAATGTTGGCCATTAAATAAAATTTATAACCATTAATAAACCACCTTCTTCATAATAATAATAATACTATCTTGGGGTGGGCCCACTAGTGAAAATTGATAAATAATATTTTCCAAATTTTAAATAATAATTTTATCAACAGATGCGACCTTAGTCTATTTGAACACATCAATATTTATTGAATATCCAAATAAATATTTTAATCATAAATACTTATTTCATTCATATACCAGCAAATAGATATTTATTAAATATTCAATAAAATAATAAAATATTTTTATTTACATGTAAGATAATTAATATTTATTTAATTTATCTGAAAAATATAACTTGATTTAAATTATTCCTCATTCTTGATAATAATATTTTTTCAATTAATTAAATTAAAATATAATTTAATCACGATCAATGAAAACACATAGTCTGTGATCCTCTAGATTCTTTATTGTTAAAATTAGGTTGGGTTACCTAAATTCCATGATTAATATCTAAAAAGGTCAAGAACCCCAAGATAAATAAATTAATATCACAATGATGAAAAAAACTTACTATGTAACATAATCCTTTTGACCGAATATTTCATCAAGGAGTTACACGATACTGTCATTAATCTATAGGATTGATAAGTCTTTCATTAACTATATAAAATAAACACATCACTACACCATGTATATGTAATTTAGGAGATGGTTATATTCTAATAAAAGGGATGAGATATCAAATCCCATATAGATATAAATGAAAAATCCTTCCTTGACTTATCAATTAATGAAATGTAAATCATGACCCACCCAATGTACCCTACTTCCACAAATATATGGAATGAGAATTATTATTAGTAAATCTAGTTATGTGAGTCATAACATGTATTAATGATAATCTTAATGTATAAGGGCCTTTACACACACTCACATATAGGAATATCCAATAACACTAAATCATGTAAAATCCTTATGGGTGGGTTTGTTCTGACAATCTATCATTTGAAAGATTACTAAGTGTGATGGTCCTTAAAAGAAGCCTCATCAACTAACGAGTACTTGAACCTGATGATCCAATGATAATGTGTCCCATTATAGTATGTTATCAAACGACAGAACTATAATAATAATATTTTCATATCATTTAAAGGGTCTCATTATAGAAGGGAATTTATATGACCTTATCAATTTTAAAAACATTGTAGGGAATTATTAAATGAAATCCATTCCTATCATTGATAATAAGTAAAATTATGTTAAATTAATTTTCAATACTTTGAATATATAAGTAATCAATGTATAATTAGTTATTACTTGGAAACCAACTCTAAGAAACACCAACATAGACTAGAGATAACTTCCTACAAAGATCAGTGCGCTTGACCAGACACGATAATCTAGTTTCTACTAAGTCAAGGCTTTACTAAAGTGGTCTGACATGTTTCCTTCCATTGAAATACTACTCACTGTAACCTCACCTCTCCAAGAAACACCTATCAAGAGGTGATAAATTTGAATTATGTGATTCATCCGCTAATGTGACCTTGGATCTTTTGTGATACCCACCACAACAGTATTATCACAATTGAGTTTGATTGAATATTTTTTTCTAGGCACAACATCATGATCTTGGACAATGTTGTGCATCCATACTACTACCATATCTACCTCATAATCCACAATATACTTGGAATATTTTGTAGAATCTATGAAAATTACCTTCTTTGAGCTCTTCCAGCTCATAGAAACCCCACTCAATAGTGAATATGTATCCCATTTTTGACATAATTTCATCTTGATCAGTTTGGAAACGTCCATTTTCACATCCCCTAATGACTATTTCCTTATATCTTATATATACATAAAACATATTCATAATACACCTTAGATATTTAAGGATAGTCTTGACTTCTATCCAATGGAGGTTTACTCGATCTACTTGATATCTTCCTACCACACTTAATTTGTTGGAAACATCTAGCCTAGTACATTGAATACTATACATGACTGACCCAATAAATAACGCATATAGAATAATTACCATTTTGTTTCCTTTCCCAAGTTTCTGAGGGAAAATATTCATAGAAGTATGAATTCCAAGTGATGCTTGGAACAATCAAATCTTGGGTTGTTCTATACTGAATCTCTTCAGTATATTGTTAATGTACATACATTGACTTATGCCAGGGAACCTCCTAGATTTATCGTGAAGGATCTTGATATGAAGAATATATGTTGCCACCCAAAATCCTTTATAGAGAATCATTTATTCAACCATGCCATATTTGATTATAATACAAGTATTTCCTTTCTAATAAGTAATATTTCATAGTCATATACTATCATGGATACAACTACACTCCCACTAAACCATTTAAAGAAATATGGCCCACATTAATTCTTGTGAAATCAAATCCCATTATAGAATCATCAAAAAAAAATTCATGACTTAGATGCTTACTTTAATGCATAAATATATGTATGAAAATTCCATACCCTGTTGGAATCCTTTGCAGTCACAAAACATTTATATTGTGTCATATGGAAATCATCATTATTTATCCCATTAAGGAATTAATTTTTGACATTAATTTTCCAAATATTATAATCCTGGAAGTCCACAATAAAAATCATAATTTTTATGGGTTTTAACATTGAAACAGATGAAAAGGTTTTGTCGTAGTAAATTACTTGACACTATTTATACCATTTTTCAACATATTGTTTCTTATAGGTACTCATATATACTTATATGTCCATTTATTTATTTAATATCCATTTTTAATCAATGATATTTACATCCACTGGATGGTCTAACGAAATCCATAATCGGTTTCGTAACATGGAAACAATTTCAAAAATTTTGGCTTCATTCAACTTATAATCATATGTTCCACATACTACTTCATTTTAGGATAGAAGTTCATTATTATCAACTAATAAATATTTGACATATTTAGTGAGTAGAATACCATAAACTTTTGGTTCTAAAACCTATATTTTAATCCCAGGAAGTACTTGTTGTCTATATAATAGTTTCTTCGTCCATGGGGATTTTTGGAATGTATTCTATTACCAATTATCATGTTCCTTCCTCGAATTCATAGATTTATATCTCACTCACACTATCCCTTTTATATATATTCTCCCTATCATGTAATAAAGAGTTTCTTCTAGTATAACCATTTTTTGATGGATCATATAGTTAATATACCCAATTTACATTGGGTATCTTATAAAGGTAGGGGTGCCATTTTTTTTACCAAAAGAAGAAATAACAAATGATTCACTTACCCACACATATAAATTTGATAACATGTTTTTTCTTCAATGAAAAAATTCATATGGAATAGAATTTATCAATTTATTTGGTACTCGGTTTATTATATGTGATTTTGTTTTTATCACATATCCCCAAAAGGATAATGGAAGACTCGTAAGAATAAACACTAATCTCACCAGATCCAACATATTTCACTTCCTCCCTTCACTAACACCATTACATTAGGGCCAATAAGGATGTTTGAGTTGGGATGATATCCAAAATCCCATAAGTAATCAATGACGTCTTTATTATGATATTCTACATAATGTTTTGATAGTGGTTTATTAATTTTCTTACCAAGTTGGTTGTCAACTTTATTTTTTATCCTTGAATTTATCAAAAGAATATGACTTAAGGCTCATTAATTAGAAATAACCATATATACTAAAATGATCATTAAAAGTTATAAAGTTTGAGTAACCTCCCTTTTATTGAACAAGAAATCATTCACACACATCGGTATGAACTAATTCAATAATCTCATTAGCCATTTTTCCTTCACCAGTAAATGTCGATTTGACCATTTCCCTTGTAAAAATTCATGACATAAACCTAGTGGTTTTTGTTCAAAAGAATCTAAATATCCATCTTGGTTTAATTTAGTCAAGTTCCTTTCATTTACATGTCCTAGTTAGTGATTCCAATGTTGGGTGTGGTATGAGTCATGTGAAGTAACTTTGTTATTGATTTCTATTACTTGGTTAAGGTAATCCTACACCTAAAGTCCATTACTTAATTGTGAAATTCCATAATAAATTCTATATTTATAAAAGAATAAATATTCATTCCCAAATTTGAAAATAAATCCATATGTACCATGTTTAGGTATAGAAATAATGTTTTTGGTAAAATATGAAAAACAATAACAATCTTTTCTAAACCAAGATCATTCTGGTCAGCAGTGTGAGGTGGTACATCCTGACAGAATCCATAGAAATTTTAACCCTATTTTCTACTCATATATATACCTCTCCTCTTTCATTTTTTATTGAAAAAACAAGGTTCCTATATTTGAATACAAATCTAAGGAAAAAAATTTATCTAATACCCAATTTTTAGAAGCATTAATATTACACTCGAAAAAAATGGATATGAAGATTAACCTTGATTCTTCCTCTAGGAGTATTTTCTTATTCTAGTGGCACTTATTTCTACATACAAAACATGAAATATCCATTTACCTTTATTCTCCCATGACCTTCCTCTTATAAGAAAGGTGTAAAGAATAATTGGGTTTAAATCACTAGCCATTCCCCTTTCATCTATTCACCAAAATAACGGAAGGTTTTTCATGCTTCATATCATTAACTACATAGAGAAGAAGAGTAAGTAGATATAGTAAGGAATTCTCAATTTTTTTCATATTGGTATTAACAAAAATTCTATAGAATATTTGAGGGATTGATGCTAGAAGGAGTTCAGTTCCTAGTTCTTTCAGGAGTTTAAACCCTAGAGCCTTTAAGAGATAAATATATCCAATGAGTTTGACTATGTGAGTCCAAGATAGAGCACCTTCACTAAGATTTATCTGAAAAAGTGACTAGGAATGCTTGAACTGTCCATGTATTTATCTCTCCTAGTAATGACTACAAATATTCTCAAGAATGTTATACACATCCATGTTTCTATGAGAATTAATGATTTCACTAGAAATATTTGAAATCATTAAACATTGAATTTAAAATGCATATATCATATGTGGATAAAAAATGAGTATTCTAGTATATACAATTTCTATTAATGGTATGACATAATGTGAAGGTGTCTGTACCATTCCAATAAGTTACATATAGTTAGGTGGTTATGTTTATCCAATATTAATCATTAAAATTTTTTGGTAAAAGAGATTTCCGTTTCATTATACAATTAAAAGGGAGGATTATAATCACTTTTCATGATTAAAAATAGGGTGAGATATATAAATTAGTAGATTTTGTAAAATATCCCACTATTTTATAAAGTTCAAATATCCATCACCATTTAAATCTAAATGCCTAAATTAATTGACATTATTTTAGGAAAAATCCAAATATTCCCTTCACATAACCCCAAAATGGGTTGGACATTATACATGAAGGTATTTAGGTAGGAAAATATTTTCCAACTACGGGCTTGTAGCTCCTTGATTCATTTAGTAGACTCCATTATCCTAAAATATTTTTCTTGAATTTTCTTAACACTTGCCTCCAAATCACTCGATGTCTAGAATGGAATACTCCTCTTAATATAAAATGTTTATGTCAACCCAAAACTATTATGAGAAATTCCCTTATGAAATTAATTGTTCCAAAATGGTTTATTCATACACTTATTTCTATTGAGTTTCATTTGTAGTCTTGTAATGGAAGGCTAAGTCTGAATTAATATTTAATCGATGTATTTTAATTAATTATGCATAAATTTATCTTTTTTTATCATTAACATGTCCAGTTAATATTAAGGGGATGTTAATTAATTAATTAACCATTTTGGACAAATCAATTATGAATTTTTCATTTATTTAATTTTTTCCCTGTTCAGACAAATTATTTCATTTACATGATCATGAATTTCATCCATAAAATAAATAATTACATTGAAATAAATAAATAAATAAATAAATAATCATTCCAGGAGCTTTATCTAATGGTTTATTTAATGATTTGACATTAAATCAACATTTGGCCTAGGGGAAATAACTCATATTGCTAGTCTTGGAATTAGTTACAACATTCCACATATGTATCACCTGAGTTGGCATCATAATGGTTCCATCTTAAACTACCTCCACATGCCTTGGGATGCTCCATTAATTATCTATATCTATTACTCCTACACAGGCGAGGGGAACCAAAGAATTGGTTAAAATGGGATTATATAAATATCATTGGACACATATGTCCTATATAATAATGGAGAGTGGGATGAATCATAAGACATAATTTAATTTATTATTTAATAATTTTAAACTCAAGCAATAAATTAAATTAAAACATCCAACACAAAATGGGGTATGTTCAACCTCATTAATGATCATTCGTGGAACTAATATGCAAAAGTAAATGTTTGTCATTCATATACTTATTCATTATTTTTATTAAGATGATCATACATGAATTAATTAATAAACGATTTAATTAATTAAATTTCATCATAATGATCATATGAACATAATTGGATATACCCATCATTTATTGAATTCATGGAAATAAATAGCAGAACTAATAATGAAAAATTTATTATATAATTTAATAGGGAATTTAAAACTATTTAAAAACAATATTAAATTTTAAAACACAAAATGATGTTCCAATAAATAAAATATGGTTCCAATTATATAATTTTACAATTTAAATTATTTTTTATGTTTTTTCATTAATGGGAGACTACAAGGAATGTGCATCCCGTTACACTTCATGTATCTCAGGTACATACCTGGGTCTAGGGAGTGTACCTCAATTAGACTATATGGATTGTATAGACTAGCTACATGTGGTGTGTTCCAATTTCAATGTGTTTGGGATGCACAACTAAGTCATTAACATTTGTCTCCGTGAACTACACAGCGTGTAAAGGATAAATACATGCTATGTATATCCTTGATCCGTGTGATCGTTTATCTTTACGAGTCACTTGATGAGTTCTTTTGATGAAGGAATTGATAAACTAGAAACCATTTTCACTACATAAACATATTTTATATAATAAATTCTCTACATTTTATTCTTAAATTGTTATTCCCATGCCAAATTACCACATAGATTACAAGATTTACACTGTTAACAAATGTAGACTACAAAACGTGTACACCGATACATGTCGTGTAATCTAGAAACACATGTGACTCCATGGCTGGTAAACCCATGACATATAAAATGTTTAATTACTATGTAGTTGGCCATTTATGCCTCATCCATATTGATATAGTGCACTAGGGTACACTATGTGTACTTCTGAGTACACACCTTGTAACCCTATCTTGTTGGGAAAAAAAATCTGGCAGTTCCCGATGGCATCTTCAACCATTATTTTTTAATTATTTGACCTTCATGAAAATTAAAACACTTGATATAAAATGATTAATATTTTGAATAATGTTAATTAAAATTATATTATATAATAAATTACATGGAATGAAAATCTAACAATAATTGTGCATAGAAAAAATATCAAATAAATAATTAAAAAAATTTACATGATCGATCTAATACCACTTGTTTGTTTCAAGCACATCATAAGAATGTATTGATGGGATATATATTAATGTTTATTTTAATAATCATTTATTGTAACCGTGATATAAGATCTTTAATATCAAATTTATAATAAATTTATTTAATATATTAATAAATAAATACATCACATTAGGAACATTATTCATTTATGAATGTTGATCATCCAAAAATACCCTTTCACATGCCTTCATATATCTATTATGATCCAAGGATATAATCCTTCTATTAGTGATCCACACATGCTCCAATGATCTCTGAGAAACACCACTTGATCTCTGGGTGTTAGTATGGAAAATCGAATTTCCTGTTTTGTTCGTTCTTGATCACTCATTCATTGGTCCTGATGAAATCTATCTTGAGTTTCTCATTATTGAGAGGGAGAAAGAATGTGGAGTCTATTGAGTATTTGGTGTGTACAATAATTTTCAATTTTCAATTTTAGATTCCATGCACAACATAGACGACCCTCTATTTCTAATGTAAGGGTTTAGGCTAAAATGTTATTTAATTGCATGATGACCATTAAATAACATTTAAAACCAATAATAAACCCCATTGCACATAATAAAAAAATACAATTTTGTGTTGAACCATCTCGTTCACATTGAAAAATAATATAAATTATATTGTAAAAAATTATTTTATCACATGATGTGATCTTGGTTAGTTTGACCTTATGGATATTTATTGAATACCTAAATAAATATTTTATTCATAAATAATTATTTCATTCAAAAAAATATGTATTAAATATTAAATAATACAAAAAGATATATTTTTATTCACATATGGTGAATAAATATTTATTTACTTTATGAAATCTATATAAATTAGATAAAATTATTCCTTGATATTTATAATAATATTTATTCCATTAATTATATTCAAATAGTATTTAATTGAGATCAATGGAAACATTTAGTGTGTGACTCTCTAGGATTCTTTCTTGTTGGCATTGGGCATGATTTCTTTAAGTCCAATATTACTGTATAACAATGGTTCAGGGCACCAAAGATAGAGAACATAATGTCACAATGAAGACAATCACATATGAATGCTTACTTTTTAATATAATCCATTTCTCATAATATCTCATTAAGAAGGTTTCATGATGGTTTCAGCAACCGAGATTCATGATTTTTTTTCTTTTATTAGATGAAATAAACATGTCTTTATACCATGGGAATGGAATTTATGTGATAGTTATATTATAATCCACGGTTTGAGATATCAAATCCCATGTAAATGGGAGGTACAAATCCTTCATTGACTTTACCATAAATGAAATGTCATTCATAATGCACTCAACATACCGTACATCCCACAAACATACAGTGTAATATTTTTTGTTAGTAACTCTTAGCATGTGAGTCAGAACATGTATTAATGATAATATTAATGTTTAAGGACAATTACACATGTTCACAGATATTAATATCAAATGAAACTCAAATATGTAGAATTCTTACTGGTGGGTCTATTATCATAATCTCACATCATGGAGATTACTAAGTGAAACATTCCAGAGGAATCATTATCCACTTATCAGTACTGACACTTAACTGTCTAAATAGTAAATGTCCCATCATAGAATGTTATCCAAACACAAAACTATATTAAGAATATGGGGGACACACTTAAAGGTTATCATCATAGTGGGGAACTAATATAAAATTATCAATGAGACAAATACTATAGGATATTAATACATGAAATCCATTAAAAACATTTAATGATATGTAAAAAGATGTTAAATTAATATTCAATACATAAAATATACATTTAACCAAATTAAAGCTAGTTTTATTTGGTTAAAAACTATAAATATTATGTGGTTATGAGGACATATATTTGTTGTGGTATTTTTTATGGGTTGGACATTATAGACCCTTGGGTCCTTTGTTGGGAAACTATGAATGATGTTTCTCCTTGAGGTTTAGCATGTGTGGGGTTCAGTTTCATTTTTTAGGTTCACTGTGAGATGGTGTTCCATGGTGGATGAAACAACACAAAATTTTATAAATGGAATCTCAATTTTTTTAATTATTCCATGTGGTATGAAAGACATACATCACATAGAGAAACTGACAAAAATATTATGCTCATAAATGAGGAATAACACATTAGTCAACAAAAAAACCAATAAAAATTTAAAATATAACAGTGGTATACAAAATATAAAAGAAGATAATAAGAATATGAAAATTTAGATCCTATCATTCCACTAGAATGACCATACTCAGAAACAATGATGTAGAAATAAAACATAATTTTAATAATAAAATATTTATTTTGATGATGAAAGTATATAACCCTGAGAGAAAATATAAGTGAATGAATAAAGAATATTATAAGAGGTATTTAAATAAATTAAGGAACCTATATAACCGTTATAAATATGACATTTAGAATAATAATATAACCATTTTATTATTAATTTGAATGTAGGAATAGTAACCTGATTATTAAAATTGTAATATGACTGTTGGAATGTTAATATGACCATTGTAACAATAACCTAACCATTAGAATAGAAACCTGACCGTTAGAATCATAATCTAGCCATTATGAAAAGTATTATAGCTGTTAGTGTAGTAACCTCATGTATTAAAGTGTAAAATAATATTTATTCTTCTTATAAATGAAAATATAATATATTTATACCAATTCACAAATAAATAAATGTTTTTTAAAATGATAAATTAAGTTTTGGAATCTTTGTAGAACGTAATTATTTTAGTTTTAATTTATAAATGAATATAATGATTTAAAAGAAAACTTATTACCATAAAATTATTTCATAAATTAATATTATGTTGTATAAAAAATATTAGATAATTTTAATATACCATAATTAATTTTTCAAAGGGTAATAAAATCAATTATGATAATAAAATAGGTATTATCAAATAAATGGGGATTTTATTTAAAAATTAAATTTCTCATATATAGAAAATTATTATAAGAAAATGGAATATATTCATTAAATATAAACATATAAAAATGGTTAGAGTGGTTTTTTTATTTTCTAAAATAGTAAAATTTTTGGTGTATAGTGAAATACTAGTATTTATCATTTTAGTCCAAATACATTATTTTTTGAGTCATGGATGATGTTAGAACCCATTATCTCAAACTAAAATGTACTATTTACTATATATATTCATAATAATCAAACAATTTATATTTTTTTATCTAAAATAATAATAAAATGAATATAATATAAAAAACATCCATATCCTCCCCATATAAATACCACCCCTCACAACCCCTAATCCTAAAAACATCTAAGAATGGGATCTGGAAAATATTATGAACAATTACCTTACCAAGAATCTTCCCCTCATTCTAGTTTTCTTGGTCTCACCAAAAAACCAAACCCAAATGTATTATGGAGGTTCTCAATGATACGACACTGAAGAGGTAAAATCCTCAAACTTTTTCTTTTAAAAAATTTATTTCTTCTAACTTATCCTCAACCATGTCCAAAGAGTCATGATAACTACATTATCATATATATATTTTAATTTATTGTGTTAATTTAATATCAATAATCAAATCCCATTTCTCCTCTTTTTTTTTGTAAAAATGAAAACATTGTTCGTAATATGTTAGTTCACCGCCTTTGTGGATAATGAGTTTTTATTTTCCATTATTACCTTCATGGATAGTTATAAAACCAATATTATGGTTAAATAAGATTATAATATGTATATTAAAACTTATTTAATGTTCTATAACTAATATATAGACATAATATTAAATAAAATTAAACTAGTTCATGTTGGCTAGAAAAACTGCCAAAATAAACTAAACATTTATTATTAACATTTTATCAAATGAATCATCATCATACTAGAAATAAAAATTAAATATAGGTAAATTTAAATTATTTCAAGTAAATTAATACTATATAATTTCACTTCCCTTGTACTATTCCCATTTTAAAAGAACATCCATAAAAATACACTAGTTAACTGACCATGAAACTGTGAAACGAACGCTCCCAGAATGATGAAATTAAACATTAAAACTCATAAAATGGCCATAAATGAACTTATTTATAATATAATAGATCAAATATATTCTAAACAGGTTCATAATTAAATTATTAATTAGTCTAATTTTATTATATTTTATTTTATGTGCAAGTGTAGAACACATTCAAACATAAGGTAAGGGATCTCTTCAAACAAATTTTTTTCATTTGGATTATGCTTTATTTATATTTTACTGAATCAGCTTATTTAGTATTAAAATATAATTGTCCTAAATTTTGTATATATGTTCAACACATATTTATCTTGCTAAATTAATATTTTTTTGAATTATAAATGACTATTTAAAAAGGATCCCTTATCAATTCCTCTCAATAATTAATCTAGATTAAAGGTAACTTATATTTTTCTTACATATTTTCAAGTACAATAAATAAACTATTATAAGCCAGAAATGTTTTTCTAAATTCAACCAATTTATCCTAAAAAAAGTTAATTTCTGGTTTTATGGGAATAATTATGCCTTTATCCTCTTTAGAGACTCATAATTATTTATCCTAAAATTATTCTTAAGTGGTGCATTTCTAATGTTACCTAAGCACAACATTAAATGTTTTCACTTCAATTGTAATTAATTGTTCATGATATATCATTATATTTACTTTTTTAATGTTCAATAATTATTTTAAACCTTATTTAATTAATTCCCTTATGATACAACCTTTGGTTATGCCTTATGATATGATTACGAAACCCATTTCTTTCCCTGGATAATCCTTTTATTTATACCTTATGATTGATTTCATTAAGGGTACAAATATTCTTGTACATGTTATGATGGGTGTATCTAGATAGAAATTCAATTCATTTTTTAATGTTTTTTCTTATGATATGTAATGTATGGGATCAAAGAATAAGACCTATCTATTATGGGACTTTGTCCACCTTTTGCTAGTCTTGATAGTTATCCTTGAATCATGATTATGTCATGTTATATTTTACTACCACATTCCATTGTTTACATGATTATATTATTCCATGTTCTATATTCTATAGTTAAATAGGATTATTCATGTTCAATTCCTTTTGTGTTGTCTTCTTAGGAATTTTTTTCATGTGTTATGTCTCATTTTCATGTTTATTAGCTTAATGGGTTTCTAACTCATCCGTTTTTGTGTATGTATTTTAACAGGTTATCCTATGTAGTTTGAAATCTAAAATGTAGTTATTAGATCATTATTAAGATTAATAAAAATATATTTTATTGTAGTTCCATGATTTCAATTTCATATACCTAGTCTTCCAAAGACATAAGAATTTTTGATCCATGGTTTGTATTTAATTGATATTTATGCTTAAAATCGTCTAAGAATTGTTGTAAAATGTATAGGGTCACTATAGTTGGTATTATAGCATAATCTAGTTACTTTTGGAGATTATGACTAGAAAAAATTAGCAAGAACCCTATAGATAATTCTATCACCATGGATAACCTATATTGAAACATAGGTAATCATAAGTTTTGATATACTTTCATTTATATGTTAATCATTATATGTTCATATTTTCCATTTTATATTCTTATTATCTAAGTACACAAGCCCCCTAATTTTATTTTATATTTTATATTTTTTTAGTAGGGAGAAAAAAGGAAATCGTTCTAACAACTGATGTGATAGAAAATGTGATGATTTCAATAATGTGATGCCATAATTGATGGAAATGGGATATTATAACCTTATGACAGTACTAGATCAATTGGCTCAATTTACGAATAATAACTTGAAAATTTTGGAACTCCCTCCTTCTCCTCAGAAATTGAATGTTGCGGTTGAATCCTTTATGATAAAAATGACTTTTATCACTACTAGAATCTGATGTTTTCCCAATGTTTATATACCAACGGTTTGAAGAAACCATTTCTATACTGTAAAAGGCCACATTTACCAAAGTTATGTCCAAACCATTGGCAATAAGTAAATATACTTAATATTTCCCAATGGTTTGACAAAACCATCGGGAAATATTTAGTTTCTCTAAGATATACCAACGGTTTATTAAAAATATTGGCAAAGAGATGCTTTCACAATGGGTTTTAAAAACCACTGGGAATGTTTTCCCCCAAATACCCAGAACCCCAGCTCTCACTCTCCTGATTGAAGAACCTAATCGAGAGCTGCTATGAATGTTTTATCATCCACGAAACCATCTTCAATTAATTTTTTTTGTACACTTCAAAATAGTACGTTTTACATTAGTTTTAATTTTATCACTCAATTTTTATCTATTTGGTGTTTTGATTTCAGCTAAATTAGAGTCTGCGGTGTCTGTGAAGTAAATAACCCTTTGATTTCTTTTCTGTTTTTTGTTCTACACTTCAAAAATGGTAAATGGAATGTTTAGTGGGGTAATATATTAGTTTATGTGGACTTTAGTTTAAAATTGGATTTTTATTTTGTATTTATAGGTATTGATATTGAGGATGAATTGGCGTTGGTTGGGTGTTGGATTGGAATTGTGAACACCCCCACCCCCACCCCCTGGACACGTCCCACCCACCTGGGCAACCCTCCTGGATAGCCCCCCCCATGGGATAGCCCCCCACCCCCTGCACCTCAACCCCCATGGACACCCCCACCCCCTAGACACCCCACCCCCACCCTCCTTGGACACACCACACCTCCCACTGATAGCCCACCCCCTGGACACCCCCACCCCGTTGGACACCCCCACCCTTTGGAAAACTCTCTCCCCCTCACCCCTTGGACACAACACCCTCTAGATAGCCCCCTCCCGCCCCCACCCTAGACACCCCACCCCCTATAAACCCCAACCCCTACCCTCCTTGGACACTGCTCACCCTCCATGGGTAGCCCCTCCATCACCTTGGACAGTCCCCCCCACCCCCACCCCACCACCCCTAGACACCCCCACCCCCTGGACACCCTCCACCACTAGGACACCCCCACCCCTCAGAAAACCCCCCTGGATTCCTCCACACCTCTAAGACACCACCGCACCTCCTAAGTGCTTGGCCTAGTTTTTAAATTGGAATTAACAATGTAGTTGATTTCCACTTTCCCCAATGACATTTTCTATGTTACCCATAGAGCCTTATAAATTGAATTTATCATGTTTTGAAAAATTGAATTTGTCATGTTTTGATAAATTTAATTTGTCATATTTTAATAAATTGAATGATTTGTTTGGAATGAAATGGCTAATGCATGATGGTTTGATTTTATTAATGAGAAAAACGATTTTAAATAAAATTACCCAAAGAGGGGTAGTAGGAGGGGTAGGGGCTGTCTAGGGGTGGGAGTGTCTAGGTGGGGGTGGGTTTTCATGGGGGTAGGGGGGATTAAGGGGGAGGGGTGGGTAGGGGTATAGGGGTGTGGGGGAGGGGGGTATGGGCTTCCCAAAGAGGGGTGTGGGCTTTCCACGGGGGTCAGGGTGGGGTGTCCTAGTGGGGGTGGGGGTGTGGGCTGTCCAGGGAGGGGGCGAGCTGTTTGGTGGGTGGGGGGATGTCTAGTGGGGGGTGGGGGAGTGGGTTGCCCAGGTGGGGGGGGGGGGGGGGCTATCCAGGGGGAAGTCCGGTGGGGGGGATGTAGGAGAGGGGGCTGTAGGGGAGGGGGTGTGGGCTGTCCAGGGAGGGGGTGGGCTGTCCAGGGTTGGTGGTGGGTGGGCTATCCAGGTGGGGTATGGGTGTAGGCTATTAAGGGTGGTGGGCTATCCAAGGGGGGTGGTGGTGGGCTGTCTAGGTGAGGGAGGGGGTGTGGGTTTTTTAGGGGGAAGGGGGTGGGCTGTCCAGGTGTGGTGGATGGGGGGGTCCAGGTGGGGTGGAGGGCTATTCGGTGGGGGGAGGGGGGAAGGGGGTGCAGGGGTGTGGGGGGTGTGGGATATCTAGGGAGGGGGGTGGGTGGGTTTCCACTATGATACTATACAAGAAATAGGAATCAAATATAACCAATTTTTAGTTTATTTCACACGTTAAGACTTATCTTGAATTTTCAGACCAACACTCATTCTTACCCTTCCAAGAAGAACTGATCTCTACAAAGAAATCTCACTCAGGTACTTATCCACAATCCATATTGGTCTCATTAAAATTTAACATTATTACAACTCCATATCACCTAATAATATAATAAGGTTCATAATACAATGAGGAGTGTTCCATCGAAACATGGATTATAAAATCAGATCCACATATGACATTGGGTGATGTGCTTACAATTGGATGAGTTATGATTTATACATATCATATTCAAGGTTTACACCAACAGGATTCTCAGTCATCTATAATAGGCTTGAAATCATGCTACAATTGGATAATGATTGGATTTTAGGACCCTAATTTGGGGGTGGACCCCCCACCCCCTTTGACACCCCACCCCCTTTGACACCCCACCCCCTTGGACAACCCCCCACCCCCTGGACACCCCCACCCCCATGGAAAGGACTTCTACCCCCGTGTACAGCCCTTCCACCCCTATGGACAACCCTTCCACCCCCGTGGATAGCATAACCACCCCCGTGGACAGCATACCCAGCCCCATTGACAACCCACCCACCCCCTCAACACCACATACCCACTAGAAAGCCCCACTACCCCCATGGACAGCCCTCCCACCCACCCCATACCCCGCTGGATAGCCCCGCCACCCCCCTAGACAACCTGCCCACCCCCTAGACACCCCGACCCCCCTGGATAGCCTTGCCACCCCCGTGGACTTCCTACCCAACCCTAGGACCCCCACCCCTAGAGGCCCCCCATCCCCATGGACAACCCACCCACCCCCTGGGCACCTTGTACCCCCCTTGGACAGCCCCCACCCTCGTTGACAGCCTACCCACCCCCTGGACACCCCTTACCCCTGCACATCCCTGCCACCCCTGTGGACAGCTCGACCACCCACCCCATACCCCATGGACTACCCCACCACCCCCCTTGACAGCCCTCCCATCCCCTGGACACCTCGTACCCCCGAGACAGCCCCCACCCCATGGAAATCCCCCCACCCCATAAACACCAAGACCCCCCCTGGACAGCCTCGCTACCCCCATGGATAGCTCGACCACCGCCTGGACACCTCGTACCACCAGGACAGACCCCCACCCACCCCATGGATACCCCGTCCACCCCCCAGACACTTTACCACCACCCCACAGACACCCCCCATCCCTGAACACCCCCTGTGGACAGCTTGCCCACCCCATGGACACCTGTACCCCCTGGATAATTCTCCTCCACATGTGTTCATGATCTTGTACACTCATTATAGTTCTTTAAAGAGTTTTTTATAAATATAGTTTTTTGTCTTTTATATTATGATTCTCATATAGAATATTGTGTTAGTTATGGTTTCATATAAAGTGAAAACTTCACGTTTACTTAAATATATTTTCGATGAAACATCAATATTATTTAATTTCATTGGAAGAAATGAGTTATAATTTTTTTTTACATAATGTATAGAAGTTGGATGTATGAAACCGATCAGATCTCAAGAGACTTTTCAAAAAAATTTGGAGATCTTTTTAGATTTTTCATTTCAGAATTCTTCATTTAGTGGTCATGTACACTTACCCTATTACAATTGTGATGGAAGACCTTTTTTGAGCCATGCAGAAGTCAGATACCACATAACCAAATATGGTTTTCATGAAAACTACTCTGTGTGGTATCACAATGTGGAGAAAATGACATTTCAAATTGCTGATGATCCAAATGAGAGGGCTGGATTGGAAATTTTTTATATGACCATTTTTAGTTTATTCCTCATCATGAAAAAATTGATTCTATTGAAAGAAGATTTTGATAGGAGCACAAATGATGCATCTACTGAAAATGATGATGTTTTCAGGGTGAAAAAATTGAATGATGCTGCCACGACTCCAGTATATCAACAATGCGGTGAAATGAAAAAGCTAGAATTTTTAATCTAATTGTTTCATGGAAAACTATCTAAGGGATTTCTAATACTACCATCGATAACATTCTTACCTTATTGAAGGAATTACTTCCAGATAATGTAGATATACCCTCAAACAACTATATGGCAGGGAAGTTAGTTGAGGAACTTGAATTTTCAAGAAAGAAAAAATTCATGATTGTCCAAAATATTTCAGTTTATTCTGGGAGGAAAATACTGAACAAAATGATTGTATAAAATGTGGCACATCCCGCTATAATCCAAGAGTTGATGGAACACCATCCCGTGTTCCATATAAATTAATATGGTACTTTCCATTAATCCCCATGCCCTAGAATATTTTTTTGTCTTATTAAATATCAATAAAAATGTGATGGAATGATACTAAGAGAATGAAGACTAATGTTGAATTGGTTTACCCTGCAGATGGATTTTCATAGTTGAGATGTGATGCTCGATATCCTGATTTTGTAGCTGACATGCATAATGTGAGGTTGGGTATTTCATGTGATGGTTTTAATCCATTTGGAAGATTCTCACATCACACAGCACATGGCCAGTTTTTATACACATTTATAATCCTCCGCCATGGTTGTGTTTGAAAAAACCATTCACTTTTGTGAGTATACTCAAATCTGGCCCTTCTGATCCTGACAATGATATAGATGTATAAATGAAACCTCTAATAAAAGAGTTGAAACTTATTGAGATGTGGGTGTGTGCACATATGAATCATGTTAGAAAGACATAATTCAGATGCATGTTGCACTTATGTGGATGATCAATGATTTTTTTTCTTATGAAATGATGTCTGGATGGAGTATAAAGGGAAAAAATATCATGTCCAGTTTTTATGATGAATACACGATCCAGAAGACTGAAACATCATTGTAGTTTCAGTTTTATGGGACATTGATGATTCTTTTCAATGGACCGTCCATATAGAAATAGTCGTCAAAGATTTGAAAATACCATGGAGACCTATGATTCACCTCAGTGTTTGTCTGGAACTGATGAAAATTATGAATTGAATGATTTCAGTTTTCGTTTGGGAAGGATCAAATGAAATCTGGAATGAGAAATAATGTTTCCACTGAAACCTATTACAATTGGAAGAAGAGAAGTTTCTTATTTTATTTTCTTATTGGTCAGCCAATTTTTTACTTCATTTCTTAGATGTAATGCACATTGAAAAAAATATTTGTGAAATTTTTCTTTCGATTCTTCAAAATGTTGAGCGAAAGACAAAAGAGGATTTACAATCTCGGCATGACCTGTTGGATTGGGGCATTAGACAAGAATTGCATCCTATGAGTATTAGTGAAAATAAATTGCAAGTTCCATGTGCTTCTTATGTGATGACACCTATAGAAAAAAGAAATTTCTGGAAGTACTAGAGATTATTAAAGTTCCTTACGGCTATTCAAGCAACATATCCAAATGGGTCAACAGAAGAGAGTTGAAGCTAAAATCTTTGAAGACTTATGATTATCAAATCATTCTGCATGAAATGATTACAACAACACTTCTTCATATTTTTTCCAATAATGTAAGGGTGGATGTTATTCGGTTGTGCCATTTTTTTAGTGATGTATGGGATAAGAAGTTTTCCAAGTCTTTCTTGCAAAAAATGTTGGAAGATGCCCCATTAATTTTGTTTGAGTAAGAGAAAATATTTCCTCCCTCATTTTTCACATGAATGTAACATCTGACTGTCCATACTCCAACTGAAATACTTCTTGAAGGAATAATTTGCTTTCATTGGGTGTATCATACTAAAAGAAATATGTACACATTAAAGTCTTATGTCCGTAATAGGAATCATCCCGAAGGTTCTATCGTGAATGGTTACTTGGCTCAAGAATGTTTGGATTTATTCTCTATGTATTTTGTATGATCTTACTAACAGAATGAACAGACCAATGAGAAATTTGAAGAACAATATGATCAAATTTAACCCAGTTTTCCATCACTTCCTCAAATAGGAGGAATTCCTGGATCATATACATTGAAAACATTAATCCTTGAAGAGCGGGAGATGGCACATCGCAAATTTTTGTTCAACTATGATTTGTTCGATGAATACATCTTGTAAGACAATTAAATATCTATATCTTATATATATATATATATATATTAATCTATTCGTATTTTTATCAATAGGGAACATAAAGTGATGATAAATAGAATGAATCGTTCTTTATCTTTGAGATGAGGGATAAATTTCATAACAAAGAGTATTCTTCTAGGTTAAAATTGGAGGTAATAATATTACTGTTTAAAATAATTAATGAAATATTTAATTATGTTTAATATTGATTTATATTTCAGGTATTGAGTTTTCCTGTTGAATCAGTCTCTGAGGAAATAAGAGCATTGGATTTTGGTCCTAATACCATGGTTCATGACTATAAATCAATTGTTGTCAGTGGGTATAGATTTATTATAAATGAATGAGAAAATTACATGAGAACACAACATGATTGTGTTATGGTTACTGCCACAATAGACTGTTCTTCTAGTGCATCAAATAGAAGATTGAGATTCGAAAATTTAGGTTATTATGGAGTCATTGAAAAAATAATAATATTGGATTATTATTCTCATGGACGAGTCACGATGATGAAATGACAGAGGTTTGATTTGATTACGCGGTAGGGCACATTTATTGATGATTGTGTATTTTGAGTAATTGATATAACTCGCACTCTTGCTTCCGATGAACCATATGTATTGGAATCAATGGATAAACATGTTTTTATGTCAAAGAACATATTCAACCTGAATTTGGGGTCATTATTGAAGTAATTCCAAGAAATATTTCTGATGATGGTGATGATGGAATTGACACCATCCCTACTTCCATTGGAAACGATCCATTTATTACATTCAAGGACTTAGATAGATCAATTTTCAGAGTTGATTGTGAACCTGATGCTGTGGTGGGAAATATATAAAATCATCCATTCAAGTTATCAATAATTTTGGTTTACCTCGACTTGGGCTATTAAGGTTGGTACTATTGAAATTGATTTAATATTGATTACAAATATGTTTTATCTGACTAGACCTTTATGTAAATTTTCAATTTTTATTGGTTGTAATTTTCTTTGAATTGCATTTTCTAATTTGGAATTGAAATTTATTCAAAACTATGAAACCAAGATTTCTAACTTGGTGAAAATTTCAATGATTCAACTGTGAATGGTATTGAATTTGAAAAACTCTAATACCTCTCTTTAACATTTTACCATGTAATGAACATGATGGTTTGTATTCTTCTGAAAAACATGTATTGAAACCTACATCATCTTCCTGGGATAAAGAAATTAATTTTTTCCTTAATTTTGACAACTGCTTTACCCCTTATGAATTTGGTAGAATCAATGTTCCATGATTTAATAAACTGACGAAACTTAGTAAATAACTATCCTACTCTCAATTAATTTTCATTGTTACATCTTGTACAATTTATTAACTTCATTATATATTTTTTCAACCTCACCTAAAATAATGGATAGTTAAATTATCCCTGAATTCCCTTATTCCCTCTCATTTATTTTGTTTTTTGGGTGAAAAATTAGTTATCCTTTTTTATTTACATCCATATTAGTTTTCAAATGCAGGAAATGAAACAAATTGCAGAGAGTTGACGAAAATAGATTATGGACAACAATCGCCGCATGACCAAGATGGGAATTCAACCACTAGTGCCTGTAGTGAGTATTTTTATTTCAATTATATTTATTTAAATAATATATAATGTCATGTTATTAATTTTTTAAACATTTTTTTAGGATCCATCTATTGAAAGATTATTGCTTTATGAGTATCTTAGTAGTGGTATTAGTACTCGGTGTGTTCGTATGGGGGGGGGGGGTAAGGGAGCTAGACGATTTGGTCGGTGTTCCCAATTAGACCCTACCCCCTCCCACTGACATTCCATCCATCCCACATTTTAATCCCGGTGTGCTGTTAGGGACAAACTGGATATTTAGGCCTCCCATTTTTTAACACCCTTTAAATTTGCACCACCCTCACCTATCTGTACTATATCTTATTATGATTCCCACTCCCCATCCAACATTCATCCAGCCACCCCTATCATCTTCTTTTAATTTTTCTTCCTTCTCTCCAGGATTTTATTTTCCATCTTCTTCGACTCCTGCTCTGCCAGAGTCTGTCCCTATGGAGTATAAATTGGGACCCACTCCATCTGTATAGGGTGTTCTTTCAGTTTATGCGGATCCAGTGATGCCCATTTATTTGACTACCACAGGTATACTTATACAACCCGAACAAATTTTTACACCATTATTTATTTTCAAGAAAACATGTAATGATAAAATATTTTTTTTCCTTTCATAACAGATAAATCTACTAATAGGATGTGGGGCGGGGGAATACACCCATGCATGTGGTGTGGAACTGCCACACATAGATCATGGTGGACTAAAATGAAGATACTAAAATGATTGAAAATCAGGGCAGCAATGTCGGAGTTTTTTGGCCACACTTTCCAAATACTCCGACATCATTCCTATCAGCCCGCTCTCATGGAAACACCTACCAAATGAAGTCAAGTATAATGCTTGGGCAGATATATGGGGAAACATCTGCTGTATTTAATGAAATATATTATTTTTTGTATTTATATGAATTAATATTTTGGTATCAGCTATGGTTTAATTTCGATGATGGTGAGGGTGCACGACCAACACGTATAAAGGATTTATGATAGATTTCGAGATCTTATAAGCACGAGATGTACAATGGATGGAGTGCTAGTGTGTGCACATAGTTATAGGTGGTCCCTATCATGGATGATTGTCCATTATAAAATTACAAACATATGATTACTCATTGGATGACTAACCAATTTACGGTATTAATCACATTAGAGGTATTTAAATGAAAATTTTCATGTTTTTCATTAATACTAATTATTTAATTTTTTTTGGATTTATATGGAAGAAATTAAAAAATGATGCTAAAAAATATGTCCACACATTGGGATATACTACGATGCCAGATCATGAGAGGAAGCATGTATGATAGTTTATAATTTTTCTTTACGAATTACACTTTCTATTGCAACATCTATAATATATTTGATTTCTAAAGTTGTTATATAATTTTAGTTTTGAAATTAATTATTGGTATTCTATTTTTAATTATGTTTTCCTACTTTCAATGTCATTATAGATGCATAAATTGAATATATAAGGTCATTTTCTTGAGCAAAATTGTTTTGCTCGAGTAGAAGGAATAAAGATGTAAGTGCAGTTAATGAACAGACTCAGTAGTAGATTGTAAGTTTTACATGGTAGATTTAAAATTTTAATCTCTATTTTGTAACTTAATAATATATGTATATTTGTAACAGGTTGTTTTAGAGGCCCTTAATGCCCAAGAACCTCACACTTTTGGGCCAAAAGATCACTTACATCTGGTGTTATGAGATGAGAACCTTGGTAGAGTACATTGCTGACCTGGGAAGAGTATAGTTCTGATAAGATATTGGCATTCCTTAGGAATGATTTTTAGTGACACTATGTTCCAGTAAGTTAAGGCACTGGCAGAACAAGCTGAAAAAAACACCAGAGAGATAGTGTAACAGTCTACTAGGGAAACACTGCATTTAGGAAACTGATGGAAGTTTTACGTCCAACACTTCAACCAGAGGCCATCACAGCTTGTGATGAATATATTTCTTCGATGAATTCTATATATGGTACACCAGGTGACAGTTCTAGTGGAGGTCAAGACGATGGTGAGGAGGAGGAGGGCGAGGAGGAGACTCAGGCGGAGGAGGAGGGAGAGAAGGAGGGTGAGGTGGAGGAGGAGGGTGATGTAGAGGACGAGGGTGATTACGAGGGAAAGGAGGAGGGCATTGAGGAGGGCATGTATTATTCTGAGGACGATGATGTGGAGGAGGGTGAGGTTGATGATAATGGTGATGACATTGATGGTGATGAGGTATATATTGATCCATTACATTTTTTTTCTGATATTAATGTCCTTTGATGCTTATTTATTTGTTGTGCCTAAATTTATGTGTGATAAGGCAGGTAACATTATCTTTATTATTTTATCAGTAAATAATAAAACTTGACTTGATGATTTTATGTGACTAATTCACCCCTCCCATAGACAGCCCCCACCCTTAGGGATAACACTCCCACCCCTGGACACCTCGTACCCCCTAGACAGCCCCTCCACCCCCGGGGACAACCCGTACACCCCTTGACACCCCGTACCCCCTTGGATAGCCCTGCCACCCCTGTGGATAGCCCTACCACCCCTGGAAAGACCCTCCCCCCCACTCCCGTGGACTGCGCGCCCACCCCACCTCGGGAAATCCCCTCCCCCCATGGATAGCCCCACCACCCCCATGGACCGCCCACCCCCCGTGGACAGCCCGCCCACCCTCGTGGATAGCCCCCACCCCAGTGGACTACCTGCCCACCCCCCTGGACTCCCCATACCCTCTGGACAGCCACACCTACCCCATTGACACCCTGTACCCCCTGGAAAGCCCCGCCAACCACCCTAGACAGCCCCCCGCCCACCCCCTGGACAACCCGCCCACTCCCTGGATAGCCCCTCCCCCTGTGGACACCCCGTACCCCATTGGACAGCACTGCCCACCCCCTAGACAACCTTACCACCCCTGGACACCCCCACCCCTGTGGATATCCCACCCACCCCCGTGGACAGCTCACCCACCCCTTGTACAGCCTGCCCACCCCCGTGGACAACCCTCCTGCCCACATGGACATCCCCTGCCCTCTAGACTGCCCTTACACCCCCGTTGACAACCTGCCCACCCGCCTGGACAGCCCGCACCCCTGGATATCCCCACCCACCCCCTAGAAACCCCTACCCCTGGATAGCCCCCACCCCCATGGACAACCCCGCCCACTCCCATGAACAGCCCTACCACCCCTGTGGACAGCCCCCACCCTCGTGGATTATAGGGTTTCTAACAATTTGAAGTTCCCACTAATCATTGATACCCACTTCGTTCCCACCTGGGATCCTTGATGACCAATAAAAAATAGTTGATGGTATTTTAGAAACTCCCATGCATAATAAATGATCCGAAAATAACATGACTATTCCACTTCCTTAGGAGTTTGAGTAGAGACCAAGACTAGGAAGACAATAGCTGGATCACAAGAATGACTACCTGAGATATCCCCTTATGGACTTTATGATTCATTTATAGTGGTAACATTATAAATAACTATAAAAAAACCATTAGTGCAATAATCAGATGTTCTAAAACAGGGGACACAAAATCACAAACCCCATAAAGATACATCATAAATAATTTTTCATAAAACCATTTCAAAATCACATAATATAAACATCATTCTATTTAAAATTTCCCAATGGTTTATAAAAATATATTTTAAAGTTACATTTGAAAAATCATATAGTATTTTTGTCCCACAATAAAAATGTAATCCATTTCCTAATAATGAAATCCCCCACCACCTAGACACCCCACTGGACACCCCGACCCACATGGACAACCCCCCACCCCCGGGACATCACCCACCCCCTGGACAGCCCCACCCCCTGGACCACCCCCACCCCCTGGACACCACACCACCCCCATGGACACCACCCCACTCCCTGGACATCCCCACCCTCAGACACCCCCACCCTCAAGAAAGCCCTTGCAACCACCTAGACATCACCCCACCCCCCTGGACACCCCCATCGATAGCCCCCCACCCCCTAGACAACCCCAACCCCCTGGATGCCCCACCCCCTGGACACCACCCCACCACTGGACACCACCCCACCACCAAGACACACCCAAACCCTAGACAACGCCACCCCCATGGACATCCACCCCACCCCTGGACATCAACCCACCCCCTTGGACAGCCCCCAACCCCCTAGACCCCCCTGGACACCACCGCATTCCTTGGAAACCCCTCCCACCCCCTTGACACCACCCCACCCACTAGACACTCCTATGGAAAGCCCCCCACCCAACACCCTGGATAGCCACCCCTACCCCTGGACACCCCTAACCCTTGGACGCCCCCACCCCTCCTAGACACCACCCCACCACCTGGACACCACCACCCCCTGGACACCCCCACCCCCATGGACAACCACCCCCACCCCCTGAGAATCACCCCACCCCCCTTGGTTAGCCCCAACCCCCTTGACTAAAGACACCCCCTAGACACCACACCACCCCATGGACACCACCCCACCCCCTCGACACCACCTGGACACCCCTACTGTTGGAAATCCCCCAACCCCCTGGACACCACCCCACCCCCTAGAAACCTCCATGGACACCCCCCACCAACCTGGACAGCCACCCCCATCCCCATAGACATCCTTACCCCTTGGATGGACCCACCCCCTAGACAACCCCACTTCCATGGACGACCACCCCCACCTCCCTTGGACAGCCCCCAACCCACTGGACCACCCCCACCCCCCTAGACAACACCCCACCCACTGGACACCCCCACCCCCTTGACACCCCACCCCCTAAAAATCCCCCCAACCCCCTAGACACCAACCAACCCCCATAGAAACCCCCATGGATAGCCCCCCCACCACGGATAGCCCCCACCCATGTGGACACCGCCAACCCCTGGACACCCCCACCCCCATGGACAACCACACCCACCCCATGGATACCACCCCACCACCCTTGAACAGCCACCCCATCCCCCTAGACCTCCCCACCCCCTTGGACACCACCCCACCCGCTTAACAACCCCACCACTAGAAATCCCCCAACCCACTAAACACCACCCCACCCCCTTTCACATCACCCATCCCCCCTAGAGACCACCCCACCCCCCTCGACACCATCCCACCCCCTAAACACCCCCATGGACAACCCCCCATCCCCACCCTGGACAGCCCCCCACCCCTCTTGGACACCCCCATCCTCTCGAACACCCCCACCCCCTGGACACCCCCTACCCCCTTGGACAACCATCCAAACCCATGAACACCCCCCCCTCAACCCACTAAATTATGAATTGAATTCTTTATTTATTTGATTAACTTATGAATTTTGTGTTAATGGTGTATGGGTATAATTTTTGTTTGTGTATACTTATTGCAATGACCATATGAATTATATGTTAATTCGGCATGTTTGTAGAGGGTAATTAAATACAGAATTGGAGGTATTTAAATTTATGTATGAATTATGTGTTGGATGAATTCTGTATGAATTCATACAAAATTCATTATGTATTATGGGGGTGTACTTGTTAATGGTGTATTGTGTTAATTGTTTTGTGTGTATGTATTATGAAGGTCTATTGTGTATAAATTTTGGTGGAATTTCTACAGCTACTCAGGGGGAATTTCTGCAGCTGCACAGGGGTTGCTACACCTATAAAGGGGGAGGCCAGCAATTCAGTTTCCTACATGTACAATGGATATGCCAATGGTTTACAACCGTTGGAGTATGTGTAAAATTAGATCTTATACCAATAGTTTTATGTAAATTGTTTGTATAAGTTTATTCCAATGGTTTGTAAAATGTTGGAATAGATAATTTTACTTCATATTTACCAACAGATTTTGGGAAACCATTGGTAAAAGTCTATCCAAAAAGTTTTCTAAACTTTTGGTATAGATATAATTCTTCCTATTAATACAATTTAAAACCATTGAGATACATTTATACTAGCTGTTCACTGAAACTGTTCGTATATACTGAATTTTTCAGACATATCCCAATAGTTCTATGCTAACTATTAGGATATGTCAATCCCTACAGCTCAAGACCCAATGGTTTCAGCAACCATTAGTAAAGATAAAATTTCCAGTTGTGTATATTTGGTGGATCTTATCAAACCCTCATTACATAAAAATGTATTAACTCCACTGAGAAGATATTATCTATCATAAAATGATCAGAAGAAGGGAATGTCATGCTGGTGGTCAATCATTTTCATGGGTAAGATGATAGAGATGGACACTAATAAGGAAAAAAATTATAAATAGTAAATTGATTATATAGATTTTGAAATATTCAAGAAAATATTTTTCAACAAGAATTTCCATAAATTATCTATCCTAATTTAGAGAGGGAGTTATTTAGAATGAAGCAAAAGGAAAACAATTCTACCAGTTCATATGAGGACAAAATTACAAGGCTTTCATGTTATGCCTCTTGCTTTATCATGCTCACTGAAAGTAGGGTTAATCACTCTATTAGTGAATTAATGAAAATTATAAAAAAAGTGTTTGATTGAAGACCATTTAAACTAAGAGGATGTTGTCATTTGTGCTCTTATGTTTGAGATAGATACAAGAGACTCTCAGTTTCCTCATGAGATCAAAGATAAATAGTAGGAAATAGAGTTTATTATGGGAGTATCAACAGATAAATCACACTTTAGAAAGAAACCCCAACATCCATTATGTCAAAAGTGTGGAAAGAATCATCCTAGGTACTGTAAAAAGGGATCCAAGATATGACTTAAATGTTGAAAAGATCGTCATTAGGCTAATAATTTCTAAATTTATATCAATATTCCCAAGAATTAAGATGAATAAGGGAAGGTTCAGATCTATACTCATCCTAAAGTTCAATGTTTAAACTACAAGGAACATAGGAATTATGTGATCCTATTCCCTAAGACAAGGGTTGAGGGAGAAAATCAATGAATGTAATCTACAAGGGAGAAAGGAAGGGAATATTCCATCACTACTATTGAAGTGGAGCCTGATAATGATGTGGTGAAAGGTGTGCTAGTTATTTTATTTATTAATTGTGAAGATACTATTTAATTATATTTCTATACATTATTTCTTATCTTTCAAGTTTAATAGTACTATTCAACCATCACCTTGAAATATAGTTGTAGAGTTACCCGTGAGGAAACAAATAGGGCAATTATTTCATCCAATATAGATAAATCCAAACTAATCAATTTTTGTGGTCAAAACCTTCTAGAAAATATCATCCTACATCCCTTAGTAATGTTTGATTTTAAGTTATGCATGGATTTAATTTCATTATATAAAACCAATATCAAATATCAAGAAAGAGAGATCACTCTTACCATCCCCATGCATCCTCTAATTCTATATAAATGAATGGGGGTGGATGAATATCCTTTGAAATTTCATTCTCAAGCATTTATTCAAGTTCATTATGAGAAATAATATATATATCAAATTATTGAGACAATGTAGAGGCTCATTCTTGATTATTTGACCATTTTGAGGGAATAAACTGATGTGTTCGAGGATGAATTTTCCATTCTTCCTATTGATTGAGAGGTTGAGTTCTTAACTGAAATCATACTTTGATCTATACATATATCAAAGACTCTTTATAGAATATACAACATAGAGTTGGATTAACTAAATAATCAATTACATGCGAATCTAGACAAGGTTTTGGTACACCCAAGTGATTCACCATGGGCTGCACCAGTCCTCATCATCCAGAAGAAGGATGGATCAATGTTCCTCTACATTGATTATCATGAGCTTAAATAATCTCAATAACGAAAATGTATTCCCGACCATTAATAGAAGACTTGTTTGATTAACTATGTCGGGCCATGTATGTCACTAAGGTGGACCTTTGGATTGGATATCACTAATTAAAGGGGATGATGAAAAATATTACCAAAACCACCTTTTAAACAATTTTTGTAAATTATGAGTTCATTTTTGTGCTGTTTGGACTCAAAAACACTCGAACAGTATTCATGGACTTAATGAATAGATTCTGTAGAGATTACCTCAAAAAATGTGTGTTAGTATTTAAATATGATATTATAATATACTCTACGAGAAAGGGGGAGCATGAGGGGAATTGTAATATTATGCTAATGATTTTGTGAAAGGGAAAAATGTATCCAAAGCATAGAAAATGTCAGTTCTAATTGGATTAAATATCATTCCTGGTGAATATTATCACCACAAAAGTGATATTATTCGATGCATATAAAAAACAATCAAATAGTGGCCTAGTCCATCATCTATAATGAAGATTCATATATTCCATGGTCTAGTTGAGTATTACCAACATTTTTTTGAGGAACGTATTGCAATTATTAAACCCATCAACCAAGATGAATCACAATGGAGTAAAACTTTTCTAGACCATTGAATTCGAATATGGATTTAAAGAGTTCAAAAAGAGGATTATCATTACCATAGTACTTACAATACTAAAAAGTGGGGAACTATTTTTGGTATATAGTGATGAATCTGATGTTATTAATATTTTCATGCCTTATTATACACTCCATTTACTTTTTTTATATGAAATGTGCATAATTTGGGTGAAATACTAATGTTTTAATACGAAGTATAATTTTTGACCATTTTTAGAAGTAGTCTAATTGGGTATGTTTACAATTATATTTATAACTATCAACCTACTAATCCAAATTGCGCATTTCTTGTTTTTAAGGATTCCTAATTCAATATACAACATTTCATTAGATTGGATAATGGGCCAATTCTGATATTTGAAGGCTCATATGGACCACAAAAAAAGGACCACAGAATTTGTGAGGAAACTGAACCGTCCATGAAGATTGAATTACTAGTATCAATCTAAAAGATGAAATTTATTTATTCTCCTCAAAGGATTGGAAGACAATGTAAGGAGTCTTGGATAAACATTTCAAGGCCCAAATAGAAATATAATGGACCCAACCGATTCTTTGAAACTCAGCCCACCATTCTGGCCGGGAATTAAACGCCGTAAAGTATTCATGACATGTCTTATGATCTATTCATCAAATCAAGCTGAGATATTTCATTGTGAAAGAGGAGATATAGACGGGATAATTTTTTGTAGAAAGCATTCATATTTGAATGCATCTTCCTAATCCAAAATCCATTCACAATTTTGCCTTCGAAAATCATGTATTTAAATGTATAGTTTAACATTATTTGATTAAACCTCTATAGATTTGGATCCAGAGGTCCCAATGACTCCAAATTTTGAGAGAAGTTGGAAAACATTAGAATATACATCTTTGAAGAAGGAGATATGTCAATATTTGGTTGTCTGGTTTTCCAAATCAATGAGCCAAGTGGAGGGACAGATTGGGAATGCCAACAGTCCAATTCCTTGGGCTATAAATACATTCTCCTCCACTACTTAAAAAGATTTTGCATTTCAGAAGAGAGGATCACATATTTGAACGACCAAATCCTTTCCAAGGGCTTGGGAGGAGCTTCTATACTAATGTTTTTACTTGAGATACCTTTCCGCCTCTCTTTGTATTCATTTACTTTTGTGTTCGTCATTTTTGTATTCTTGTAAGTATCTTTCTTTGTAATTCTGTTTTAATTCATGTTTCTTCCTCAATATCTCTTATTCACATCCACCTTCTATAGTTTAATATTACTTTTCTTAAAATAGTGTTAATATAGTTTAATCCCCTTCCCTTATTTTTCTTTCTCATACAATATAAAGTCAGTATTCAATTCCCTTCATTGTTTGTGTGTGTGTTCGACGCACCACTCTTTTCTTATACCTTTCTTTGTCTTATCCTCTTAATTTATCATCATAATAATTATAACTATATTACTAATCATTTAAATGTATGAGTAAATCTTCCATTTAGGTGAGTTATAATTTTGGGATATTAAGTGATTAAGAGCCTTTGCTCGATGAGTATTCTTTGAGTTAATATTGTGTTTGTTGAACTTTATATGTCATGGATTAATGAAATGTTTTGTTTAAAATATGGATTCCATGGATTATTGGAACCAAAAATACACTACCATAAACAAGTAATGGTAATTATTAGAACCATAAGTTAAGTTACGACTTGGATTAAAGCTTTAACACTAGGCAATTCCGATCAAAATCATCTTGTGAGGTGGGTATTAATTTAATGCAATATAAAGAAAAGCTCAAGGATATCATAAGCTTAAATCCCCAATAATGAACTCACCCCAATATTTATAAATTTGTTAAATAAATATTAATCAATCAATAATTTCATAAGATATGAAAACAAAACCACCCAATCAGAATACAATCAACAAAAAACTACTATTAAAAAGTATCATCGCTGAGGATTCGACCCGAGTGCTGCTATACATATTAGCAGAGCATCGAAAATTTGACCGATCAATATACGAAAATAGGCCATGGTTTTCAAATGGAAACATTTTTAGGGATGGTTCTTTATTTATTCATTAGTTTCTAGTTATTTTAAAAAAACCCCAAAAAACAAAATTTTAAAAAAAAATTGAAAAAAACACAAAGAAAAACCCGCCTTCTCATAAAAACCATAAACTGAAAAAAAAACACAAAGAAAAACCAATCTTCATCTTTATTCAAACATTATTATTAATACCCCATAGCCTTCTAAACCATCCCTCATATTTGACTGGGCATGAAATTGAGCAAACAGTTTGCCAACTTTTGAGGAACATAAGAGATAATCTAATAATTCAAGAACATGTCCTTGTCCAACCAATTGAATTAGATATTGACCATCCTAGGGAACAAACACATAAAAAAATGCTGCCCCTAATATTAATTACCAACCTCTTGGTAATCAGTATCCAAACATAGAGGCTGACTTTGAATTCAAATCAGGTTTTATTCATCTTCTTCCTCATTTCCATGGGCTAGTAGGTGAGGATCCACATCTCCACCTTAAAGAGTTCCAAGTGGTGTGCTCTACCATGAAGCCTTAAGGGGTTTTGTAGAGACCCGAAGCCTGACGTACATGGACATAACATTACTTTTGCGGAATACTTAGTACATAACAAAAACACACACACACAAGGACCATAATAGTTTAGTGTCTTTGGAAACTCAGAATATAATCTTCTAATCATGGTGAAAGATCTTCAACATCTCCCATAAAGATCTTCCCTTTTTTTCTTACCAAAAACCTTTATTTATATCCTGGGGAAAATAAAACATAAAATGGTGAGCTCAAATTATCAGTAAGCGGAAACAAAAGAAATATCAATCACATCATATTCATAAGAACATAACATTTTGGAAATCTTAACCTGCAAAAAAGATCATAATATCATAACATGGAATAAATCAGAGTAGTGAAATGTAATACCAATAATCATAAAATAAAACATGAAACTGTGTGGAATACACACATAATCATTGAGAATCATTTATTATTAGTAAAGACTCATTTCCAAGACTATCTTAGTGGACAATGTCAATTTCTGAACCGAGTTCACTCCTCGTTTCAGTCCTGCTTCACTGAACCGGTTTAACCTACCGTTCCAGCCATGTCTATCTCATGAGATATAAAATCTTTAACCAATTCATTAGAGGGATATATAGGTCCCACCCATATCATAATGATACCATTCTTATGTGTGCCACAAAATCATAAACCATACATCATAGCATAACCCATGTAATAAAAATGGGAATCTTTAAACATCGTGACATCAAAAAACAATTTATATAAGATCAAAGAATTCATAAAAAAAATTTCCATCACAACATAATCAAATCCATGTAATAATATGGATATGAATATAACCCTTTATTATCTTAGATGGAAAATAATTTTGATAAAACACTTGAACTCCATTCTTGAGGAAAATATCCTTTCTACTTCAAAAACATTTATCCTTTCTTTACATGTCATACAATTTTTAAACTGAAAGAAGTTGATTAAAAATAAACTTGAAAACTTGTAAAGGAAGATTCTTGGAAATAATGTTTTAAAAATCCATTCCTTCCATATAAGTTAAAAAAACATTCTTCTCATACTTTTTTCGGAAAAGTCAAAAAGGACCTCTTATGAAAAAAACGACAAAAGATTCCTTTCATATCTTTTACTAAAAACACTTCGAAAGGGAAAATTGGATATAAACTATTTTAGAAGGATATAAATATTACATATTGAGGAAAAATGGATTTGGATGATAAAATACACCCCAGTAAATACCAAAGTATAAACAATCTCGGATAAAAATGAGATTGTGATATTTTCCCTTACCTTAGGTCCAATTTGCTTCGTAAGAGTCTGAACCTCCTATATAAAGATTTAAATAATTTCATTGACTTATTAAAGAATCATATTAATTGTTATGATATCATATATGGTTCACTTATGACTTTATATTACCCATTATTATGTAAATTAATGTTAAAGTAGTGTTTTGGGTAAAATCATCTTATTTATCGTACGTGTTTGGACATGTTGTTCTTGATGTTATTATTATTTATATCATGATTTAATTACCTCCAAAATGTAAATCATGATTTATATATCATATAAATTCATTATATATCCAGCATATACAATCATTTATAATAGTACATAACATATGGAGGTAAGAAATGAAACGCACCGTTCATGGAGACGGTAATCTGTACGTACGCATGAACGCTACTTTCATTTCTATTTCTTATTTTAATGGAATTAAAACATAATGATATATAGGTATATTATAATACCAGTATTATATAATATATGATATCATTAACCACATCCTTTATAATCCCACATAAGGTATTAACGAATCACATCACTTTGAGGGGGCGGTAGTACGCACTTCCTCAAATGAGATTATCGTATTTACCGACTATGGAAACCGTAAAGGCATGATATAATTGGGAATTAAAGAAGCATAAAGAAATAATAAACATAATAAACATTATATATAAATACAGTTCCATCATAATGGCCACCATGAGAGGCGGTAGGGGAAAATCGAACAATCATCGTTTCGTGAGGCGTTTGTTTTCCATCACAGAAACATTATGTTCTTCATCCATTAGATGGAGGTGTGTGTAAGTGTAGTTAAAATCATTCTCAAAACAACATCCTAGTATTTTCAGGATACTGTTGTTGTCACAAAATAAAGGATTAAAAAGATTTTAGGGGTTGGAGAAGTAGAATAAAAGAAAACAACTTAAGAGAAACTGTTACCTTTAATTTTGGTAACTTTCTTTAGTTTGAACCAAAAGAACTTCTTGGAAAGTCTTCTACCTAATTTAAGGCTTCAAGGGGGAGGTGAGGGATGTAGGGAACCTATTTTTTCAGAGTTTGGACGAGAAAAAAGGATTTAGAGGTGTGAGGAATTTCATATAAGTGGTCTCTTTTTATAAGGTAGTGGAGGGGATCTTTAGGAATGTGTGAAAACATTATTTTATTATAAACTTATATTCGGTTTCAAGAGGTCAGAAACACATTAATTTCTAAGATAAGATGACTAATATTCGAAATAAAATCATCCAATAGGAATTGGAAAGGTTTCGGATGATATTTTAATAATTTTAATCTTATTTATTTAAATCATTTATTAATGAGGTAAACACTATATCATTATTGTGTCATAAATAATTTAATTCATTTGATGTCTAAAAATTATGAAAAAATACCATGATGTATGGAATCATTTTATCTTTCCAAATAATATTTATAGTCGAAAATATAACTCATATATCCCCTTATAAAAATTAATTACTAAAAGAGTTTTGTTAAAGTCAATTTTGTCTTTACATTAAATTAATTAATCCAAATTGTAATTTTCACTACCAAGTGGCTCATTGGGGTCCCAAAATCTGACCAAGGATTCCGATGGTCGGACACTACTCATCCAATAAGTTTAGGACAAGTTTCAAGGTAATTTTGAATTATTATAATATTATTTTAACCTTGAATTGCCCTATTTACCTTTAACCGCAGTAAATAAAAATTACCGTAGTTACTATTCATAATGCCCAAAAATAAAAAGTAGCTTATTAACATAATTTGGACCCACTTATTCCAAATATTGAATCCATTTTTCCAAATTCAATACAAAAAAGTTGCAGAAATTAAATTAAAATTAATCCCGCTATCGAAAGAAAACGTGTTTTTGTTTAAAACATTGCAAAATATTGAATTGATTTAACCTACGAATTAAAGGTAAAATAAATGATAATGACATAAATTATATTAAATGGTAAAAATATATTCTATTTATACTTTAAAACCATTCAATATTATAATTTAACCACATAAATTATTATGATGAAAAAAGTTGCTTTTAATTGAAATATAGCGTGTTTTTACTATTCATTAAAATATGAAAGTTATCTAAAAAATATCAAAACTTTATCCAATGTAAATTTTTATATCCTGATTAAAAAGAAGAATTTTATTCTGTAAAATTTAACTTATAAACATGTCAAAAACTAGATTTAATATGGGTGCGCCATCAGAAGGCGGTAAAACTGCATTTTTGAAAAAATACTTATTTTACCCGAAAAATTTATTTCGTTCTCATACCATGTTCTAGAAAATATGTAAGATTAATAATAATGTTATAAAATTAAAAATTTAGTTAATATTATTCATAACGACTAGTTCATAATAATATTATAATAATATATCGTTGTTTAGTAAAACTCAGTATTGCGTACAACACACGCTATCGAGGAAGGTCGCGATTGGGTGAAATGCAAGCCAAGTTAGGGTTGCGTGTTGTGAAAGAATCCTTCGTTGTTTCGTATAACAGAATCCAACCATATTTTATTTATACATTGAATATATATATATATATAAACATACTCAATGTTGCGTTGAATGACTATTATAAAACGTACTTGAAATTATGTGTAACACGATCCAAGAATAGCGTTGCGTATACTACAAGCTAATACGGTGTTGCGTATAGTGCAAGATAAACTTGGTGTGGCGTATAATAGAAGACATCAATGAAATTAAAAGAATATTTTTCATAAAATCTCAGGGTGTTACATTCTACCCCCCTTAAAATGAATTTTTCCCTCGAAATTCATCGGGGTTATACATGGTTTACTACTGGAAAATTTCTTTAACATAAACCCACATCGTAAAAAGGAATACTAAAACATGGCTTTAAAAACTAAATTATGAAACGTAATGGTTACCCAAATTAACTCATCACTGGGTTTCCACGTAGGAGAACATAGGTGAAAATATGGATATGGAAGAAAAATCTAACCATGAAGTTCTGATGGAGAGTGGTAGAGAACATGGCTATGAAAAATCCGACAATCACAAAGCCATAAATTTGTGATGATCTAAGGTACCATCTGGTTCATCCGATATAAGAGCACTAGGACAACATTTTTGGTTTTCAAGATCATTTCCCTAAAGTTGATGAATTAAAATAAATACTTACATGATTTTGGTACAATCTCACTGTTGTTCGTGAATTTAACAATTTCCACTTCATATCATAAAGAAATGAAGTTGAATTTGTAATTCGTGAAACATTAGCAGATCATTTGATAGAAAGATGGGTCCTTCCATCTATTTCAAACAAAAGGTTAGAAAAAGTTATAAGTCCATCTTATGTTGAGATTAATCGTATGTGGTTCCAAAAATGGACTTATACTTTATTTATCATACCTCTTAATAAAATAAAACTACTTTCCACTAACCAGGGACTTCCTGTAGGCCAGTGGTAGGTGATAAAGGCATGTCGCACTTCTGTTGTGGGTTCGATTCCCACAGCCTTGTCCGACGTGATGGGCTGTCGCCCGTCCTGTAGGTTGTCCTTTTTCTAAAGCTATATTACTATAACATCCCATCAACAATATCAAAAAAAAGTTTTATCCTTAAACAATACTAACTTATGTCCAACATAATCCATTACAATCTTTAGGCTTATCTAAAATACTTCGGTCCAAGCTCATAGTTTAATGAAAATGATCAAGTGAATGCCATCATTTATCCCCCATAGGTCATAATATATATCTTTTTGGTCAAATTACAAACATTTGAATACCTTAATCATGCATTCTCTTGAATAATGAATACCCATTGAACCTTAGTGAAAATATGAAAGCAGTTAAAAGTTAACACTTTCCACATACCAAAATCCTCAAAATTCTATATACTCAAACCATGATATCACTTAGTCCTTATATCAATCATGAGCTCATGAATACTATCAAACATATTAGATTCTCTTTATCCCTTCATTATGTGCATATCATCTGCTTTCCAAAAAATATTTCAATCACTTTTCATGGATACCGATGCCATAAAATTATTGAAAACCACAATAGACCAATACATAAATATTCCAATATTCCACGATACTATATACAACATTATTTTGGAATCCCATTACATAAATACTTAATTATTCCACCACATCATTGTCATATTCTACATCGCAAATGGTGATCGCATGTGACTTCCCTTTTTTTCCTTTGCCTTAAGTGGTTGCTCATGTCGATCATCACTAACCCTTGGATTAGGGAATTTATTAGCATAATGCCCCATTTCCTTGCACTTGAAGCATTGAAGTGTTGGTGGTGCGTTCTCTGCAGTCTTTTCTTTATTCACATCAATAGAAAACCTTTTTCCATTATTTTGACACTCATCTGATCGATGACCTTCTTTTCCACACTTAAAACATTTTATAGTCCCTTTAAGACAATCTCCACCATGCTTCTTTCCACACTTTGAGCATAAGAAAACATTCATCTTCTTTTCACCATTATTCTGAGATTTCTCCTTGAACTCCATCTTTCGTTTCTTGTCAAAACTATGAGATGGATAAGAAACACCAACTTCCATTTCTACCTTGATAGCACAACACACAATTTCTTCATAGCTACTGAAGTCTCTTATAGCTAATGCCCTTCGAAGATTTGGTTTTAATCCACTGAAGAATCGATCAACGTTACTTTCAGGTTGGATGATAAATCCAGATGAATACCTTGCAAGTCTTGTAAAATTCTCTTCGTATATACCAACAGATTCATCGTCCTTTTGCTTTAGTTCAAGAAACTCCTTCTCCATATTTGTTTGAAGAATATGAGGGAAGTACTTATTGAAAAATAATTTCATGAACTCGTCCCATTCCTTGGACTCAATTTCATCTCTTGGCCTCGTATTCTTGATAAGATTCCACCATTGATCAGCATCAGCTTCCAAGCGATACACTGCTAAGATGAATTTATCATGTTCAGAACATTGAAGAACTGAAAATATCTTTTCAATAGTCCGGATCCATTGTTCAGATACAAGTGGATCAGAAGACCCACTGAAAGAAGGTGGACGTTTCCTCATGAAGGACTCAATAGAATATTGTTCCCTTCTCTGCTCATTTGGAAGTCCAGAATGATTCATAGCTTGTGTAAGTATAGAAATAATATTTTTCACCCCATCTCCCATAACATTTGTTTGTTCAGGAGGAAAATCATTGAATTTTCCATTACATTGATCAAAACGTTTCCTTCGGGTTCTAGCCATCATCTAAAACCCAAAAAGAATAGTGTGAGAGGAAAAAATCATGCTAGGGAAAACAACACAATAAAGGAGGAGTACCTTAAATATATAGCATCTTGGGTTACCATAATTCTAGTACTATAACCTATACTTATACTTATCCTTAGGGACATCCCTAGACATACCTTAGAAATATCACTAGGGATCTCACTAAAGATCTCGCATCCTAGTTTCCAAAGGTTGATTAAACCTTTCCTCTGATACCAACTATAGAGACCCAAAGCCTGACGTACATGGACATTACATTAATTTTTCGGAATACTTAGTACATAACAAAAACACACACACACAAGGACCGTAATAGTTTAGTGTCTTTGGAATCTCGGAATATAATCTTCTAATCGTGGTGAAAGATCTTCAACATCTCCCATAAAGATCTTCCCTTTTTTTCTTACCTAAAACATTTCTTTATATCCTATGGAAAAGAAAACATAAAAGGGTGAGCTCAAATGCTCAGTAAGGGTAAACAAAAGAAATATCAATCACATCATATTCATAAGAACATAACATTTTTGAAATCTTAACCTGCAAAAAAGAACACAATATCATAACATGGAATAAATCATAGTAGTTAAATGTAATACCAATAATCATAAAATAAAACATGAAAATTTGTGTCATACACACATAATCATAGAGAATCATTTCTTATTAGTCAAGACTCATTTCCAAGACTATCTTAGTGGACAAAGTCCATTTCTGAACCGAGTTCACTCCTCGTTTCAGTCCTACTTCACTGAATCGGTTTAACCTGCCGTTCCAGCCATGTCTATCTCATGAGATATAAAATCTTTACCCAATGCATTGGAGGGATATATAGGTCCAACCCATCTCATAATGATACCATTCTTATGTGTTCCACAAAATCATAAACCATACATCATAGCATAACCCATGTAATAAAAATGGGAATCTTTAAACATCGTGACATCATAAAACAATTCATATAAAATAAAAGAATTCATAAAAAAATATATTTCCATCACAAAATAATCAAATCCATATAATAATAGGGATATAAATAGAACCCTTTATTATCATAGAAGGAAAATAATTTTGATAAAACACTTGAACTCCATTCTTGAGGAAAATATCCTTTCTACTTCAAAAACATTTTTCCTTTCTTAACATGTAATACAATTTTTAAACTAAAAGAAGTTGATTAAAAATAAACATGAAAACTTGTAAAGGAAGATTCTTGGAAATAATGTTTTAAAAATCCATTCATGCCGTATAAGTTAAAAAACATTCTTCTCGTACTTTTGTCGGAAAAGTCAAAAAGTACCTCGTATGAAAAAAATGACAAAAGATTCCGTTCATATCATTTACTAAAAACTCTCCGAAGGGTAAAATTGGATATAAACTATTTTATAAGGATATAAATATTACATATTTAGGAAAAATATATTTGGATGATAAAATACACCCCAGTAAATACCAAAGTATAAACAATATCGGATAAAAATGAGATTGTGATATTTTCCCTTACCTTAGGTCCAATTTGCTTCGTAAGAGTTTGAACCTGTTGTATCATGATTTAAATAATGTCATTGACTTATTAAAGAATCATATTCATTGTTATGATATCATATATGGTTCACTTATGACTTTATATTACCCATTCTTATGTAAATTAATGTTAAAGTAGTGTTTTGGGTAAAATCATCTTATTTATCGTACGTGTTTGGACTTGTTGTTCTTGATGTTATTATTACTTATATCATGATTTAATTACCTAAAAAATGTAAATCATGATTTATATATCATATAAATTCATTATATATCCAGAATATACAATCATTTATAATAGTACATAACATATGGAGGTAAGAAATGAAACGCACCGTTCATGGAGACTGTAAGCCGTACGTACGCATGAACGCTACTTTCATTTCTATTTCTTATTTTAATGGAATTAAAACATAATTATATATAGGTATATTATAATTCAAGTATAATATCATATATAATATCATTAACCACATCCTTTATACATCCCACATAAGGTATTAACGAATCACATCACTTTGAGGGGGCGGTAGTCCGCACTTCCTCAAATGAGATTATCATATTTACCGACTACGAAAACTGTAAAGTCTTGATATAATTGGGAAGTAAAGAAGCATAAAGAAATAATAAACATAATATATATATATTATATATAAATATAGTGCCATCATAATTTCCACAATGAGAGGCGGTAGGGGAAAATCGAACAATCATCGTTTCGTGAGGCGTTAGTTTGCCATCACAGAAACATTATGTTCTTCATCCATTAGATGGAGGTGTGTGTAAGTGTAGTTCTAATACTTCTCATAAAAACATCCTAGTACTTTCAGGATACTGGTGTTGGCACAAAATAAAGTATTAAAAAGATTTTAGTGGTTGGAGAAGTAGAATAAAAGAAAACAACTTAAGAGAAACTGTTACCTTTAATTTTGGTAACTTTCTTTGGTTTGAACCAAAAGGACTTCTTGGAGAGTCTTATGCCTAATTTAAGGCTTCAGGGGGGGAGGTTGGGATGTAGGGAGCTTATTTGGGCAGAGTTTGGACGAGCCAAAAGGCTTTAGTGGTGTGATGAATTGCATAGAAGTTGTCTCCTTTTATAAGGGAGTGGAGGGGCTCTTTAGGAAAGTGTGAAAACATTATTTTATTATAAACTTATGTTCGGTTTCAAGATGTCCAAAACACATTAATGTTGAATATAAGATGACTCATATTCTAAATAAAATCATCCAATAGGAATTGGACAGGTTTTGGATGATATTTTAATAATTGTAATCAGATTTATTTAAATCATTTATTAATGAGGTAAACACTACATCATTATTGTGTCATAAATAATTTAATTAATTTGATGTCTAAAAATTATGAAACAAATACCATGATGTAGGTAATCGTTTTAGCTTTCCAAATAATATTTATAGTCGAAAATATAACTTATATATCCCCTTATAAAAATTAATTACTATAAGAAGTTTGTTAAAGTCAATTTTGTCTTTACATTAAATTAATTAATCCAAATTGTCATTTTCACTACCAAGTGGCTCATTGGGGTCCCAAAATCGGCCCAAGGATGCCCATGGTCGGACAATTATCATCCAATAAGGTTAGGACAAGTTTAAAGGTAATTCGGAATTATTATAATATTATTTAAACATTGAATTACTCTATTTACCTTTAACCGCAGTAAATAAAAATTACCGTAGTTACTATTCATAATGCCCAAAAATAAAAAGTAGCTTATTAACATAATTTGGACCCACTGATTTCAAATATGGAATCCATTTTTCAAAATTCAATACACAAAAGTTGTAGAAATTAAATTAAAATGAATCCCGCTGTCGAAAGAAAACGGGTTTTTGTTCAAAACATTGCAAAAGATTGAATTGATTTAACCTACGAATTCAAGGAAAAATAAATGCTAATGACATAAATTATATTAAATGGAAAAAATGAATTCTATTTATACATTAAAACCATTAAATATTATAATTTAACTACATAAATTATTATGATGGAAAAATTTGTTTTTAATTAAAATATAGCATGTTTTTACTATTCATTAAAATATGAAAGTTATCTAAAAAATATCAAAACTTTATCCAATGTAAATTTTTATATCCTGATTAAAAAGAAGAATTTTATTCTGTCAAATTGAACTTATAAACATTTAAAAAACTAGATTTAATGTGGGTGCTCCATCAAAAGGCGGTAAAACTGCATTTTTGAAAAATACTTATTTTACCCGAAAAATTTATTTTGTTCTCATACCATGTTCTAGAAATTATGTAAGATTAATAATAATGTTATAAAATTTAAAATTTAGTTAATACTATTCATAACAACTAGTTCATAATAATATTATAATAATATATCGTTATTTAGTAAAACTTAGTATTGCGTACAACACACACTATCGAGGAAGGTCACGATTGCGTGAAATGCAAGCCAAGTCAGGGTTGCGTGTTGTGCAAGAATCCTTCATTGTTTCGTATAACAGAATCCAACCATATTTTATTTATAAATTTAATATATATATATATATATAAACACTCAATGTTGCGTAGAATGACTATTATAAAATGAACATGAAATTGTGTGTAACACGATCCAAGAATAGCGTTGCGTATACTGCAAGCTAATATGGTGTTGCGTATAGTACAAGATAAACTTGGTATGGTGTATAATAGAAGACATCAATGAAATTAAAAGAATATTTTTCATAAAATCTCGGGGTGTTACAGGTTTTTGAGGAACAAATCAAACATCAGGGATTCCCTTTATCCCTAGATGACTCCACCTAGTCATGGATCTACTGCCTTACTTGTGGTTCCATAACCACATGGAATGACATGAAGTGACTATTTTTAGAGAAATTATTTCCTGCTTCTCGTACTGCTTCTATCCGAAAGGAAATAAGTGGTATTCGAAAACTCTTAAATTAATCACTCCATGAGTATTGGGATAGGTTCAAATACTTGTTGCAACCTGCCCACGTCACCAAATCCCTGACCAACTCTGGATCCAATAATTCTTTTAGGGGTTATTGGCGATGGAGAGAACTATCATTAATGCTTCAAGTGGCAGTGCTCTTGTTAATAAAACTTTTGTAGATGCAAGAGATCTAATAACTAACATGGCTATAAACAGACAAAAATTCCATACTCGAGCACATGCTCAAGTAAAACAAGTCCAAGACAATATATCCATAGAGCCGAACAGGATGATCGGGTGGATGAGTGAACTTACATGTCTTGTGCGACAACTAGGTGTGGCATCCAAAGCCCCAACCTCATCTTCTCCAAAATCAATGTTTCGTAGACCTTTCAAAAATTGTGGAATCTGCAACTCACTATCTCATCCAATAGACACATGTCCACAATATCAAGATGATCAATCTGATTCATCTAGATCAATGGAGCTCAATGAAACATATTCTCAGCGGAACCACAACCCTTAACAATCAGGTCAGTTCATTAGAAAATTTAACCAATCCCATTCCGAGTCTTTGTCTTCTACATATAAATCCATCTTGAGATATGGTAATCCCATTTCTCATCCCCCTTAATACCTAAATCAAAACCCAAACCAATTCCAATATGGCCAAGGTGTTGGTAACTTCCAACAAGCATACCCTTTTGTTACTCAACCTCAAAGGATCAATCCTGCTCCTGGATTCCACTATCCTTGTGATCCTTCTCAATTCCCAAACCAATATCACTTTACCAATAACCAAAATCAAGGTAATACCAATTCATGAGAAGCCTCTTCTTCCAAGAAACCATGGTAAATTGATGTTGAAGATCATTCCTCCATCACTCGTTCTAGTCTCAAGAAAATTGAAACCCAAATTGGTGAACTTGAATCCCACCTTAGTCCGCAACAACCATCCAATTATTCTCAACTTTCAAGTCAACCATTAGCCAACCCCAAGGGTAATGTAAGTGAATTGAACATAGATTGGGAAAGAAAATTTCTGTGCCTCATGTTGAGTCCTCCATCCCTCGATTGAATGTTGACCTATAAAATGAAAAGAAAAAGAAATATGAAAAAGAACATGAATCCATTCCCTCACCTCCTTCCATTATACTTAAGAATTCAATTCCTTTTACTATAGTCTTTTCTAAGCCAAATAAGTCCTTTTAACTTGATCCTAAAATGCTTGACATGTTTAGACATGTTGATGTCAAAATTCCCCTCTTAGATGCCATTAAAAAATTCCCTAAGAATGCCAAATTTCTTAAGGAATTATGCACACACAAGAGGCAACTTAGGACTTTTTAAAATGTTTCCACCCAACCATCTATTCCCATAAAGTGAAAAGATCCAGGGACCTTTATAGTTCCATGAAAAATTGGAAGTTCCAAATTTGATAATGCACTCATAGACCTAGGATCCTCAATTAATGTCATGCCCAAATCCATCTTCTCCAACCTTAGTTTAGGTCCCTTACATCCGACTTGTGTTGTCATTCCATTATCCAATCGAAACATAGCCAATCCTAAGGGTATAATTTAATATGTCTTTGTTCGTGTCAATGATATTATCTTCCCTACTGATTTATATGTCCTTGACATGGAAGGTGAGGTGAACTCTTCTCGATCTCCTATAATTCTTGGAATACCATTCCTTATGACTGCTAGAACTAAGATTGATGTCCATTCAGGCATGCTATCCAAGGAATTTGGTGACCAGCTAGTCAAGTTCAACATTTTTCAATCTATGTGATACCCATCAAAGAATGAATCTGCATTCTCTATCCATTATTCAAAAACTATCTCTGAGAGTGCGTTGAATCACAATCCATCAAGTCCTTCTTGTTCTACTTATATAGAAGTTTGTGAATATTGCGTCCTCATCGACCAAGTCATAAATAGAGAAATTGATGTTGACATTACAAATGAAAACTCCATTGATGTAAAGGATATTAAAAAATCAATAGAATCTAATCTTTCCTCTATCCTCTACTTCTCCATCTTGGATGATAATGAGGAAAATGAACTAGAATTACCATTTGGTGATTGAGATCAGTTTATCCAACATTCAATATTTCCTATCCATGATTCTAAAAGTTCTATTATATATGAGGTAAACCTTGAACCAATGTGTTTATCTTTTCCCAATGGGAGTGATGATTGTGATACTTGTCCCATAATTAATAAATTTATCACTGGTGAGGTTGAAATTGGCAATTATTTGGAAAATAACATTGATATAAAGGATATTGAAAAATTTATTCAGTCATATTACTCCACTGATCCTCATTACTCTACATCGATAACTGATGAAATAAATGTGTCACAAACAATTGGGATCTCATACTCTGGTTTTGTGTTATCTGAAACTTACATAAAGGAACCATCATAATTGATACATCTTCCATAATTTCCAAGCATAGAAAACCTTCACCTGGAGGATAAAATCGTTCCCCATGTTGAAGATCAAAGGGAGGATAGCCATTTGCTCTTTCCACCCCTGTTTAATTGCAAGAGAAACAACACGGAAGGGATGAAATTATCCAATGATTCATTAGGACTCCCAATGGAAATGTTTTTCTGGTAGCACACTAGAGTTGAGAAAATACGATGGCCACCATCAAACTATGGGTAGTCCACTATAACTCTCCAACTGCAGAAAAATAAATTCTGAACATAATGGGTGGAAACCTGTATTTTCATTTAATTTTATGAAATTTTAATTACTTTTTAGTTTTTCATTAGATGAATAATGATTTTTATTTTTCAGGTAACATCCCACAATCCTAGAACAACATCAAATTACATCTGATCCGCAACTTCTATAGTTGACCCACCACTAGATTGCGATGGAAACCCACCAAATCCAAACAAGGGGCACCTCTTTCCCTTTAACTCCCTCTATCTCTCTTCATCCCTCTACCACTTTCTTCTTCTTACTCTCTCTTTCATTTTTACCACTTTATTTATCTACCCCTTTCTTTTTCTTTTCATCTTTTTTGTGGGTGTGTCTTTATTATAAACTAAAAAAATCCTAAACAAAAAAAAATCCAGAGTCATGCTTACTCACCATCGACTTTTGAAACTTTTTCCAACCTTTTTGGGGAGTCAACAGAGATGTTTTCCTCTAATTTTTATTTTACTTTCATAATGACTTTTGATAAAGAATTTTATATCAAAACTAACATGTTTTTATTGCTCAATTTTTAATTGGGATAATGATTTCCCCCAATCATGAGAACCAAAATTGGATTTCATGCCAAGGATACCTATGGACATCTTTTCAAAATGTGTGTTTTCACCCCCATTTGTGAGTCTTGTGTTTGTGGACCTTCGAGCTGAATTTCCTACATTCTTGTGCATTATTATGATATAGGAATTTTCTGAACCACATGAGAATCACAATGGCCAAATATCCTCCAATTTTACTTACAATAATCCTCCTTTTGAAAGCCCCTTAGAGCCTATGAAAACCATTTCATTGATAGCCATATTACAAGCTCGATAACTTATCCCACCCAATATCATAATGGATTTTTCATTGAATATTTTTTTTTGAAATTTAAGAGTGGGGGGGTGGATTTAATTTTTGGTACCCTTTACTGATTTCACTATATTATCATATTGTTGTTGGAAAGCATCCATTTTAGTGTGGGGGAGAGGTTTAATTCAGTGAGTTTTGGGGAATGTAATGTACTTTCATTTATGTAATTTTTTAAATTTTATTGATAATTGTTCAAAAAAAATCAATAATTTTGAAAAAAAAGCAACAAAAAAAATTGAAAAAATTGGTTGTCTCTTGGGTAGGTCAAAAATCACTCTTCCTCAACCATTGATCTTGTTAAAACTATTACAATTAGTGTCATGAGGAGATCAAACATGGTTTCGTATATGAGTGTGAGATCTTTCTGAAGTTTAACTTTTGAAAATTGTAAAAAAAGAAGAAGAAAAGAAAAGAAAAAAATAACAGTTATGTCATTTAGAGAAGTTTTGTGTTTTGTAAATATTTCATCTTCTCATTCCCTTCCACTTTTGGGTCTTATTTCACATTTAATTCCCTTTGTAAATATGTCTTTGCATTTCCTTTCATGACTCATTTCGAAAAAAATGTACATTGCTTTTTCCATGTTGGTGTTTTACCCCTATTCTTCTCTCACTTGGACATTATATTCCTACAATCCCATAGCCACAGAAAAATCCTTTCAAAAAACCTCTTTATTCTTGTGCACTTTGGATAGGGATTGGAATCTGAGGTCTTTTACAAACTCTAATATTTTCACTTTTGGTTGGTGAATGAGAGAATCTCCATAAATTAATTTTATCATCTTGAGAGGAGTAAGTTTTGTGTGCCACCATTTTCCATTTCTAAAATTGATCATGAAAAAAGGGTTGTTTTTGAAACATTGTTTCTGTAAAAATTTGAGGTGTAATTCAACATATATGAGTGAAATTGTCTAAACCTCCCATAATTGGGGAAAACAAAATTTTAATATTTATTGGTGAGTGAAAAAGACTTTTTCATGTTTTTATATTTGTTTCACATGAGGACATCCACAAGACTACATGTGGGGGAGTTAATGTTATTAATATTTTCATGACTTATTATATACTCCCTTCTCTTATTTTATATGAAATATTAATAATTTGAGTGAAATATTATTGTTTTAATACTAAGTATAATTTTCAATCATTTTTAGAAGTAGTCCAATTGAGTTATTTTTCTATTTTTTTATAAATATCACCATAATGATCCAAATTGAGTGGTACCTATTTTTTAGGATTCTTAATTCTATATCCAACATTTCATTAGAAGGGGTCATTGGCCAATTCTTCCTTTGGAAGGCTCATATGGACCACATAAGAAGGCCCACATAATCTGTGAGGAAACTGAACCATACATGAAGATTGAATTACTGGGATAAATATAGAAGTAAAAATTGTTTTATTATCCTCAAAGGCTAGGGGGACAATGTAAGGAGTCTTACATAAAAATTTCAATGACCAAATCGAAATACAATGGGACCAACTAATTCATTTAAACTCAGCCCACCATTCTAGCTGGGAATTAAACCCAATAGAGTATTAATAACATGTATCCTGATCTAATAATCAAATCAAGCTGTGATTTTTCAGTGTGAAGGAGGAGATATTGGTATCCAACTTTATGGATGAATGAATTCAGATTTGAATCATCTACCTATTCCAAAATCCATTCACATTTTGGCCATCTAAAAATCATGGATTGAAATGTACAGTTTGACTTTGTTTAATAAAACCAACATAACATTGGCTCCATAGGAGCCAATGAATTGAAATTTTGAGAGATGTCAGCCAAACATATTATCTACAACTCAGAAGAAAGATATATCTTGAGATTCGTCTGTTTGGATGTCAAAATCGTTGATCCCAGTAGAGGGACATATTGGGAATGCCAACAATCCACTTCCTTGGGCTGTAAATACATTCTCCTCTTCTCCTTCAAAATAGTTGGCATTTCAGAAGAGAGGAGCACATATTAACATGACCAAAGCCTTTCCAAGGTCTTGGGATAACCAGCCATACTCATGTTTTCACTTGATAGATCTTTCCTCCTCTCTTTGTTTTCGTTTACTTTTGTGTTCTTCATTTTTTGTAATATTGTAAGTCTCTTTCGTTGTAATTTTGTTTTAATGAAAGTTTCTACATCGATATCTCTTAATATCATCCAAATTCGGTAGTTTAATATTAATGTTCTTAAAATGGTTTAAATACAGTTGAATCCCCTTCCCCTTTTTCTATCTCATTTAATCTAATTTCGGTATTTAATTCCCTTCATCGTTTGTGTGTGTGTTCGATACACCACTCTTTTCTTATCACTTTATTTTTCATATCTTCTTAATTTATCATCATAATAATTATAACTAGATTAATAATAATTATTGTGGGTGGTTAAATATACCATTGGGGTGAGTTATAATTTGGGGAAATTAAGTGATTGAGAGCCTTTTCTTGATGAGTTTTATTTGAGTTAATATTCAATACGTTGAACTTTATATGTCATGGATTAATGACATGTTTTGTTTAATATGTATATTCCATGGATTATTGGAACAAAACATACACTAGCATAAACAAGTAATGGTAATGATTAGAACCCTAAGTTGAGTTACAACTTGGATAAAATCTTTAACACTTGGGAATTCCAATCAAAATAATCTTGTGAAGTCGGTATTAATTTAATGCAATATAAAGAAAATCTCAAGGATATCATAAGCTTAAATCCCCAATAATGAACTCACCCCAATCATTATAATTTTTTTAAATTAATCTTAACCAATAAATCATTTAATAAGCTCTGCAAAAAAACCTACCAAATCAAAATACAATCAACTAAAAACAAACGACTATTAAAAAGTATCATCGTTGAGGATTCGGCCCGAGTGTTGTTATACACATTAGTAGAGTATCGTAACTTTGACCGGTCGATAGGTAAAAATCAGCCATTTTTTCAGAATAAAATAAGGGATAAGGTTATGTACAAATGTAACATGTTAATGTGAAATCCTATTCCTTATATAAGTGAAAATTTCATTATAAAAACTATCAAACACATGATATTGTGTTAGAGACTATGATAATAACATTGAAAATATAGTGAAACCATCTATATGGGAAGAAGTTTGAGTTATCTACTGATCAAAAGTGACTCAAATACATATTCACATAGATGAATCATAATACATTCTATGGAATCTGGTTATAACTAATCAAGGATTATGATTTCTCAATCCACTACCATTCCGGTAAAGCCAATAAAATGGTAGATTTATTTGTAGAAAGTATCCTACAACTTTATAAATAGATATAATTGAGAGGGATCCATTATTTATAGGCATGAAAAGGATCGACATGGGAATCATTAATGAAGGAACATCACAAATCCTTTATCAAATGACTGATCAACCATTCATATTAGAGATGATAAAGGATGAAAAGGAGATGATGTGGAAACTGAGAATATAGTGCAAGATATCAAAAAAAGGGGAATCCTCAGAGTTCAAAATTGTTGAGGAAAGAGTCATAAGATTTAGGCCATGAATATCTGAACCATAAAATCCTGAGATAAAGAGGGATATTTTGAATTTTTCACATCACTAAACCTTGAATATCCACCCAGGGAGCATAAAGATGTATCAAGATCTCTGGGAGAACTATCGGGGGAAAAATATAAAGAAGGAGATCACTGAATATACCTTAAAGTGCCTATTATATTAGAATGTGATGTTTGAAAGGAAAAAATATATTATGATAATGAAATAATTGACCATAACTATATGAAAGTGCGATAATAACACCATTCACTTTTTCACTAGACTACCAAAGACATCTACTAAAAATAATGATATATGGGTTATTTTGTATTTCCTTTCACTGAAAAATCACTTTATTGAAATTTGAGATTACTAATTACTTGATTATCTTTCAGGAATATACATTGGAGAAGTGGTGAGGCTTCCTGGAGTAAAAATATCAATTTTATTCAATAAATACCCGAGATTTACTATAAAATTATAGAAATTTCAATAAAATTATCTAAACACTGAACCAAACATTAGTATGGCTTATCATCCTCAATCAAATGACCAGTCAGAGTGGAATATTATGAAATTGGAGGAAATATTGATTGCATGATCGATGGAATTCAAATGAGGATAAGACCAACATCTTTTTTTAGTTAATTTATATTACAAAAATAGTTTCCACTCAAAATAATTCTCCAAATGAAGCCCTTTCTAAGAAGAGATGTAGAAAACTTTAATACTTGGATAAAGTTAGAGAACGTAATCTGTTGGGACCTAAAATGGTAAATTAATTTTTAGAAAAGGTAATGGAAACTCAAAATCTCATTCAGCATTTTCAAAGTTTCCATAAGAACTATGAAAATAATCCTCAACATAACCTTGAGTTTGAGGTTGTTGATAAAGTATTCCTCTGGATGTCTCTATGTTACTTTATGAGATTGGGGAAGAAGGGAAAGGTATGTATTTGGGACATCAATCACTTTGATATTATTGATCACATCAGAGTTGTGGCCTATAGAATATCACTTACACAAACCATGTCTTAATTACATGATGTATTACACATATCCATCTTAAAAGAGTTCATTCTTGATATCTCACATGTACTAAATGCATAGGAGGTACAACTAGAAAATGATCTTTCTTATGGGGAGAAACTGATGAAGATCTTGGACCGTAGAGGTAATGTTCTATGAAAAAAAGACAACTCACGTGGTGAAATTTCAATTGAGGAACAATAAACACAAAGAGGCAACATGAGAACCAGAGGAAGTGATAAAGGATAAATACCCTCACCAATTTTCACCTTAATACGTAAAACAAACTTTTGAGGGAGAAATTTCATAAAGGGGAAGAATGTAATGATCTAGAATATTATCAATGGAATTGAAATTATTATAATTATTACATATGCTATATAACATATATATCACATATAGAAAACAAAAATAAAATTATTGCCAAAATAAGAATGATACATTAGTTTTCAAATAAACTAAAAATAATTCCAAACATTATAGTGGGATAGTAAATAGAAAATAAGATTACAAGAATAACAAAATTTGGATTATCATGATCTAGTAGAATGACCGAACTTATAGACAAATCTGTAGAAATAAAAAATGAAGTGAATAATAAAACATTAATTTTGAAGATGAAATTATATAACATTGGGAGAAAATATAATTTAATGAAGAATGAATAAAATAAGAGGTATTTTTAGAAATTAAGTAACCTATATTATTATTATAATTCTAATCATTATAATAGTCATATGACTTTTAAAATAATAATATAAAAATTATAATAGTAACCCAACCATTAAAATTGTAATATGACTATGAGAATAGTAAACAAACCATTTGAATAGTAACAAGTCCATTGGAATATTATTATGACTGATGGAATAGTAATCTACCCATTATGAATAGTAATCTAGTCGTTAGAATACTAACCTCACCCATGAAAGTATAAAATAATATTTTGGTATTTTAAAAATGAAAATATCATATATTTACGTCATGAAAATAGTAAATTAATGTTCTAAAAGTAAAAAATTTTGTTTAGGTATTTTTTTAAAACATAAATATTTTACTTTCAATTTTATAATGAATACAATGATTTGCAATAATATTTATTTTCAATAAATTATTTTATAAATTAATATTATGTTGCGTTATAATGATTACATAATTTTATGAGACTATAATTAATTTTTTAAAGGGTTATAAATTCAATTTTAATATTAAAATAATTTTTTTCAAACAAATGAGAATTTTATACAAAAATTAAAATTTTAATTTTAAAAATTATTTTCAAAAATAAATTCCAATATTAAAATGTACACACTGAAGAATTTTTGGTTTTAATTATTGGGATTTTTCTAAAATAGTTGAATTTTTGGTGAATAGTGAAGTACGGTAATTTATGGTATTTACCATTTTAAGACAAATACATAAATATTTGAATAATTGATGATGTAATAACACATTATCTTATACTCACATGAACCATTCCATATATATATTCACAAGAGTCAAAATTATTGACCTCTTTGAGCCAAAATGATAAACAAATGAATATAATAATGAAAAATAACCTTCTCATTCCTTTATAAATACCTCCCCTCAGAACACCTTCTCCTCACACATTCTAAGAATTGGATATTGCCGATATTCAGCAACATTTACTTAAATATTCTTCCCCACATCCTAGTGTTTCTGATATCACCAAAATAAGAAACCCGTGTGCCTTATGGAGGTTCTCAAGGGGACAATATTTAAGAGATAAAATCCTCAATCTTTCTCTTTTAAATTATTTATTTCTTCCACATTACCCTATACCCCTTATAAAAAAAGTAATGATAAATAAATTATCATAAATATACTATTATTCTGTTTTAATGTTAAATAAATCATAAAATCCAATCCCTTATCATTTTTTTTTCAAAATAACCATTGTCCATAATATGTTGATTCATTGCCTTTAAGGGCGCTGAGTTTTCATTTTCCATTACCACCTTCATGGAAGGTAATAAATCCAATATTATTGTTAAATATGATTAGAATATGAATATTATAACTAATTTCATATTCTAGAACTAATATATAGGCATAATATTAAATAAAATGAAAATAGTTCTTGATGGTAAAAAAAAACCGAAAAAATAAACTACAATTATCATTAATGGTTTTTCAAATGAATCATCCTAAAACAAGAAATAAAAATGATATATGGGGTAATTAAAAATTATATAAGTGCATGGATAACATATAAATTCACTTCTTTTTTATTATTCCCATTTTAAAGGAACATCCATAAATATACACAAGTCAACTGACCATGAAATTGTGAAACGAAAACTCTTGGAATGACGAAATAAAATGTATAACTCATCTAAATGGACATAAATGAACTTATTAAAATAATAATAAATAAAATATATTTTTAATATGTTCTTAGTTAAGTTATCAATGAATCTAATTTTATTATCCAGGACCATAAGTTTAGGTGGAGAATACATTCATATGTAAGGTAAGAGATCTATCCGAACAACTGTTTTTTCCTTTGGGGTAAACATTATTTATATTTTATCAAATTTAGTTATTAATTATTACTATTTAATTCTATTAAATTAAATATATATATATATATATATATGTTAAAAAAATAATTATATATCTCAATTCATATTTTATATATGGGGAAATTCAGGTTTCAAAAGGATCCCTTCTCAATTCTGCTCAATAAGTAATCCTGATTAAAGGGACATTCTCTTTTTTTACCGATTTTCAAGTACACTAAATTAACTATTACAATCCTCCAGTATTTCTATAAACTCTTTAAAATTATGATTAATGAAAGTTACGTCATTTCTTGTTTTATGGGAATAAATAAGACTTTATCATCTTTAAAGACTCTTCATTCTTTCCCCTAAAACTATGCTTACGTGGTGCATTTCTAAAGATACTTAACAACCAATTTAAAGTATTCAATTTTATAGGAATAAATAATTCATGATATATTATTATATATTCATTATTATTTTCTAATAATATTTTATTCCCATCTTTCTATAATTCCATTAAGATACACCCTTTGGTTATACCTTATGACATGATTAGAAAATTCATATATTTTCATGGGTAATCCTTTTGTTTATACCATATGTTTGATTTATTTATGTGGAACACATATGAATTTACATGTTATTATCGGTGAGACCAGGTAAAGCTCCAATAAAATCGGTAACATTTTAGTCTCGTGAGACTCTTTGTACGAGAGAAGGGAGTGATAATAATCCAATAAAGGACTCTATCCACCATGTGATATATTCTTGGTAGTTAGCCTTGACTAATGTTTATGTCATGTTGTATATTTTGTTGAAATTCCTATGTTTCCATGATCATATTATTCCAATTTCTATTTTTTATGATTTCATATGTCTATTCATAATCCATGCCTTTGATATTATCATGTAATAACATTTAACACTTTTGTTATGACTCATTCCCATGTTTATTTCATTTTTAGGATTTTTACCTCATAAATTTTATTATATGTCTTATATTAAGTTATCATATGTATTTTTAAGATCTAAATGGCTATTTAGAGATCATTATGAAGATCAATAAAAATATTTTTTTTCTTCAATTTACCTGTTTTTAATTTTTTGTACCTAGTCTACAAAAGAAACTAGATTGTTTTATCCTTGGTTTGTATTTAATGTATATTTATGCTTAAAACATGTAATAATATGTTTAAAAGGAATTTTTTACATACTATAGTTCTTAATTTACACCATGGAGTGTGGTGACTCATGTTTTGCAACCCATTTTGGTTTCTGAAGAGCCTTTTTTGTTTTCTATCCCTTCCTTCCCTTTTCAGTGTATGTTCTTGGTAAATAATGGTGGTTATTTTTATTTCGTGGATTTATGATTTTTAGGTCGTATTCATCTTATAGAGTGATGAGTTTTTCTTCAAGAATGTTTTTTGTGGATGGTGTATTTTTTATTTTCTTGAATTATTTATTGAGGATGATGTTTATCATTGGTTATGGTTCCATTTTAGGAGTCCTTTATATTTTTCCACCATTTTATAATAATTATAAATGGTGAGAAGTCCTATAATGGGTCTTTATTCCATTAGATATTTAGGCCAGATGGTCAATGTTGTGCTATTCTTAGAGATAATTGTGCTGTTGGAGGACTTGGTTCCATTTAATTAAGAATTATATATGGATGATTGGATGATGGATCACAAGTATTGGTTCCCTTTTGTGTAAACCTTCTATGTTTTTTAGACCCATACACCTCTTGCTTGAGGTGTGGAGGTTTTGTCAATTCCCTACCTTCTACACTTTAACTTATGTTTATATGGGGGGTAGTAAGTAGTGTTAGTCACACGTAAATATACCAAAAATTCCCTAAGTATATGGGACAAAAATTAATATCCATCTTCCAATACATAGGGTTTTGTGATGTGGATGTGATCATTATTCGATAACCTTGGTTATTGATACATAGTTCTAATGGATGCACCATGGAACCAACATTCCGATTCAAAAATCAAGCATAATGAAAATAAAGGTATGGTATTTAAGTTATGTGTGTTCACTCACCCATAACAAGAAATTTCCAAGGAGGAATCCATGAATGAAAAATTGTTCAGGCTAAATCCTAAAGTGGAGAATATTGTGGTGGAGGTATATTCTAGAAGAAGGGACCCTGAAATTGGTATTAGAGCCAAGAAATACTTTATACCCTTTGGGAATGTGAGGAGGGGTTATTGTTTGGCCCACATAAATATACATAAAATAATCTAAGGATTTGTGATAAGGCATTATATCTAGATATTAATATTTAGGGTTCTACAGCGTGGCTTTAATGGATACATTGTGAGCTTGGTCACTACAACATGGATTCAATGGAAGCGTCGTTGTGGATACATCCTGAGTCCCACATCAGGTTAGGGAGACATAAAATAACATTATATAATTTCTATTAGTTAACTCCCCCCATAACATGGCCCTTTAAATGATGAATCCATGAAATTATAAATATTCAGGCTAAATCCTAATGAGTATAATATTATTGTAGAGGGATGTGACTGAAAAAGGGACCCTTCATGTGGCTTTTTGGGGGGGAATTTTAACACCCATGTATTATTGTTTTCATTTATTTCATAATATGTTATATTATATTATTTTGGGTTTTCTTGGTATTTTGGGATATTAATTTTAAAATTATTGATGTTTTATGGTATCACATTGTTTGGAGCATGGCTAAGAGAAACCAAGTGATAATTGGGTGAGGGATGTAGATTGTCTAGTGTTGTTTTACATGGTTCGTACATGGTTTGGAACATAACTTGTCCAAACTATAGAAGTTCTTAGGGATGGTATATTAGAATACCAAAGGATGGTGTTTGGTTTTCCAAACCATGTGGCCAATCCAAGTGAGCTGACATTATTTTAATATGTGTAAAATATGTTTCCTACACTGTTCTATTTTAAACCCATAACCCTCTCCTCTCCTCCCCATTCATATGACTCCTCCATGAGGTATACTAATAGTGAACTTATACTCCATCTATCCTTGTATTTATAGACTTACATCATTGATTATTTTTGGTTCTTCCTAGTTAAGGCCTTATTCCTTCTTTATTTCTTATTCCTCTCTTGTTTTATTCCTTTCCCTTTTTGTGATTGGGTGCTGGATAGAGCCTAGGTAGGGTTTTTCTTATAAATTCCTGTGCATTTTCTTCTATGAGTGTGAATATTACTCCTTGGGTCTTATTATAATTGTTCTCGGAGTTTGCACCACATCTGCACTAATCCTAGGTAGATTTTTCTATGCAACCTTCTTTATTTTGAAATTCATATAATTATTGAGTTTTATAAACAATTTTCTTATAAATTATTTATTTTTTTGGTGCCTATATTGTGGTATAAATTGGTAAATATATATTCTATACTCAGCGAAAATTATTTTCACTATATATTTAATACATATCCTTTAAATTAAATATTTTGACATAGCATATATTTTTCAAAAATCCTAAGGGGATTCTATTAATGGCGTTGATGAAAAACAAAGGCCATGGTCCTCTAACACACCATGTTTTTATGATTTGTTAATAAATCGAATTTATTTGATGACTTATATTATGAAAATCACTAAATCAATATTTTTATTGTATTCAAAATGATTTTATCTTTCATTACACACAATAAAGAGTTTCATCTATAACACGTGTCATATGCAAGACTCAGTTTTACTGAATATAAATCTATTATTAAAATATTATTTTTAATATAACAATAATAATAATCTAGACATTAAATTAGAGGGTATAAATATAATAAAATATTTTATGAAAAAATATTTTTAACACATATTTTTTATTTATTTATTTATTAGTAATAAATTAATAATCTTATGATGGAAAATTAAATAGTTCCTGAAAAACTCTCATTTTTATAAAAGAAGGTAAAATCGTGCTTAGAGAACAAAATTTTAAATTATATTTTATTGCTTTTAAAAAATTTAATTTAAAAAATAATATTCATTTTATAAATTATAATTCCAAAATATTCATAGGGTTAACTTTTGGTATTTTTTCAGAGAAGTGTCTTTTTTATGAATAGTGAAAAATATTGAATTTTAATGGAAAACTGCATTTTAGTTTAAATAATTTATAATGTTAAATTAAATTTTGAATGGATTTTAAATTAAAATTTTTTCAATATTATATCAATTAATCCAATTTATGTAATTTTAATTATTTTTATAATGAAATAAAATATATAAACTTTAGAAAATTTTAAACATTTTATTTTTAAAATACCCACTTTCTTGTCTCATTTGTAGGATTAAATTTAAATTGAAATCCTCAAATTATATTAATGCAGTTTGGAAAAATATATTACATAATTGGAATAAAAATAATTTATATTATTTAATATTTTAAACATAATTTCTTAAAATAATTATTAGTGAAAATAGTGAAAATCAATTATAGTGATTGAGGTTAAAATAAGGTGTTGTGTATTACAAGGTCTGTTTTAAAATTAATTTACAAAAAAATAGGATTTTTATTTAATAAATTGTAATGATTATTTATAATAAATAGGTATAAATTAAATAATATATATAATTTTTATTATATCTTTAAAAGTTAAATTACATTGGTAAATAAAAAGATACATGTTTCCTTGGTAAAAAAACACAATGGGTAAAATTGAGTAGTCTTAAATACTACGGAATAACACGATAAAAATGTATTTATTTTTTATGTTTTGGAGGTTTCTATAGACCAAATAAAACTATAAATACATTATTAATATACTTTTTAGGAACATTATTTAAGGGGCAACTCTCAATAGTGAATACTTCTGGGTATTTACAAGAATGTCACTGCCCCTCCATTATAAAAGGGTATTCACTCCCCTCACCTATTCACACCGCTAAATCCATTTTGATCCACCAAATCCAACCAAAATAACTTCATAACATCCAAAATTTCGTCATGGATTTATTATTTTTAGAATAAAATCAACCTTTGAAGGATTTTTGTGAAAACCTAAGTAAGATACCCAAAGAAGAGGCAACATTCAACATCACACATTTTTGTTTTATTTATTCCTTCACCCAATTCAATTGTTTTTATATAATTATTTTATAATAACCTCAATATATTATATTAATTTATATGTTTTTATTGTGAGGTCATTATCTACAACCATATCTACTTCCATCTAATGGGTTACAAAATCATGGTTCTTGTGTACGGCAGACTACCCCCTAACAAAGAGATGTAATTTATTTTCAATTTCCACCTCTTAAGGATGGAAATAAGGATAGATTTATTATTTATATATTATATATAAGATGTTATTGTTTTTATTAAATTATTTAATCACCCATTACTCGTTTCTTTACATTTTGTGGGAATATGATTACGTCATTCATTTGAACGAGGGACTACCGCCTCACAAAGCAATGTTGTTCACTAACACTTTATTTGGAATGTATTAAAGATGATTATAATAAAAATATGGGATATATATGACTTAAAAATTATTCTATAATTATAATATACATCAATTAATTTTTTTTATCAATGAAAAAATAAAATGAAATCAATATTCATGTGTATGTATGACATACCGTCACCATGAATAGTGTATTTCATTTTCTACCACTAAATTTAATGAAATAATGTAAATAATTATATACATAATATAAATGATATTTATATCATGGTTATCATTATAGATATTGTTGAACCATGATAAATTTAATAGGAAAAAAATTATAACAAATTAATACATATACGAAAAAACAATTACTACCCAAGACATAAATTAAACATTAAATCCTTAATAAATGGGTAATAAAAGGACCTAATAGTATCATATATAGTATTATATATATATTAATATTTTTATATAATAGATTTATAATAAACTTATATTAATGATACATGTGGATTTAATGATTAGAACTGATGTCAAGACTTACGGTAAGGGATTTCTTTCTCAATTTTTACCTCCGAGAGACACATGTCCTTGTCACAAAATATTTATTTTATCTGGAATATATAATTAATATGAATTAATTTTTTTATGGGTCTAATTAAAATTATTTTTACGTAAAATTATTATTTTAGTATATCCATTTCATAGAGTTTACGATTCACAATTTATCAAATCAGTAAGATATTTTTGTCTAATTTTCATTGTTTGAGACATATGTTATGTTATGCACCTATATTCATTCACAAGGTGAATATAAATCCCCTTTGTAATATAATATCATTTATTTATTTATTCATGTAATATTTTAATATCCATAAAATTTTATCACTTTATGGGTCTTATTATTCAATGTTAATGAAGTGGAAATGATTTTATTTTACAGGCTCATCATTTATTATGATAACTTATGATTATGTCACCAATGTTTAAATATCATTGTTTAACTATTAATAACTATCATGAATTTTCTTATGCTATGTTTATTCACGATATTTGAAAGTAATATTTCCACATTTCCACAATTTGGTAATAAAACTGTTTTTAAGAAAATCTATCATCATCTGTCACTTCATTTAGAAATATATTTTCTTGTAAAACAATGTTTTATAAAAATGTTTCAATTATTTTTAGAAATATAAAAATTATTTTGCAAATAAATTTATACCTAATTTTTCTTTTTTTAAAATGTTTTCTAAGGATTTATTATTTTTTGATCAAGGAAATTTTCATACCATTTTACCATGAAAAAGTAATGTTATTTAGAACCTTTACTAAGTTACCCACCAACATAACCGACATTTAGATGAACCATACATTGCATGTTTTGAATATTATTTTTGATAAATTTTGTTATTAATATTATGTATATTCATAATTTTTTTATTTTTTTTAAATCATTTTTTAAAGAGGAAAGGATATTTTTCACATGAACTACTTCAAATAATCCATTAAAAATTATTCTCAATCTAATTTGATTTAATTTGGTTTTACTTATGATTTACTGGGTATATGATCTAAGTATTTGATTAAAATAATATCTCATAATTGTTTACGTCTCACTTGCATGATGTTTATGAAACCTATTTCACTTAAATGGGTTATACCTTGAAGAAATCCTTGTGAAACCCATTTTTTTAATTTGTTATTCTAGGATAAATGATTATGAATCCTATGTCCATTCCACTAGTTATGATATAAGGAAATGTTTATGATTATGAATTCATTCCATGGATAATGATATCCAATTTTTTATGATCTTATGGAATACATAAATATGGTTTTCATTATACAATGGGATGGAACTATATCTCCCTCCGGTTCATTGGATAAAGATTTATATCCCATGAAATAATTATGGGGAAAAAGTTAATGTAATTGGTCCAAAATGAAAGATAGCTGGGTCATGATTCACAATGGGAAATTGGTGCGTCCTGATCCAAAATGGGAAATTGGTGAATCCTAATCCACTATGGGAAAAGTTCAGTCCTGATCTATAATTTTTCTGGTCATGGATGTTAACCTTTAAAATTGATCTGTTCTCTATATTTATGATGGTGCCACACATTTATGAAATGATCTTATGCTTCAAATTTTATTAATGATGTTTTTTTACACATATGGACCTTGATTTTTGAAATTATAATGTTTTATTACATGACTCGTGTTTATGAGTTATGGAAGTTTGGCTATGAAAATTGTTAGTTATGATCATTATCATGTACCCTTATTTATATCTTAAACTTTTATTTGATCACATACTGATATATATTATATTTAACCTTACTGAACATTTGTGATCACCGTTTCTTATGTTTCCTTACATAGATTATAAATAATTATTTAGGAAGGGTATGATTAAGAGGATTACTCTATGAGATGTTCATTGTGGGAGATATTGAAGATCATTAACCAAATATGATGATTATGTTACATGTTTCTAAATTCTATAATCTATGAAATTCCTTTGGCTTATGTCTATGTAATATATTCAATATTAATATAAAAAGCTGTAATATCTATGTATGATAAGCTTGGGTCTCTATAGTAGTTTTAAGAGAAAAGTTTTATTTAACCATTAGAATCTAAGATGAGAAGACCTTAGCGATATCCCTAAGGATTTTTCTAAGGATAAATTTAAGGAGGATTCAATGTATTGGAATGTTCTATAGAGTTTTGGTAAAGGATAGAGTGAGTGGATTCCTAGAAATTCATACCTATTTGGATTATAAAAGTTTATGTGGCTCTAAAAAATCTATCTAGTGTAAAAATCATGAAAAACATGGACTAAGATAGACTCCATCAGGAACTGGTGCATGAAAATGGTCTTTGCAGCACACCTAGATTGACACTCCTAGGGTATATGCTTTGGGAATTCACAAACTATTTATGAACCATCATGAATTATATAAATAGAATAAGACTTTTAATGACTTAGGATAAACCTATGTTTTCATATATAAAAGAATAATGTGTCATTATTTTGAAATCATATAAATAATTTTTCATGATTATGTGGATCCCCGTCTTGATTATTGTTTCTTTCGTGATGATTTATGATTTTAATCAGTGGATGGAACCCAAAGAAACCATGTTAATTCGGAATGCAATAGATAATGAAATTAATTTTATCCTGATAAACCAAATGATATGGGAGATATAATGAATTATCGTGTTGATTTGATCCAAAAAAATTGTTAATATATGAATTATTTTGAACTTTAAAATGACCAAAGGAGGATACAATATTCTGTTGAGTATTTTATGAGGAAAATTCCATATTCTTTTAGTGGTTATAATGATCCACTAGTTTTTGAGTAATGGATCAGTACCACTAAAATTATATTTTCCATCCTTTAGTGATCAGAGCTTAAAAAAGTAATTTTTGAATGACTATTTGTTGGAATGTGAAGTAGATCAGTTGGGGAATCTTGTTAAGAACACGAGGGAACAAGAAGAAATTAAATCTATGTAATATGAAGAGTTTAAGGGGGTATTTTAATTAAATAATTCCCTTGTATTCCATGAAAATTCTTTTATAAAAGATTAATTGAGATTAATTAATAGGATGATGAATATAGTGGTACATATAAAGATAATTTTACAATACTAGAATGGTATGATTATAGTTTAATCATCACACCTGAAAGAAAAATTGATCTATTTTTTTGGTTTCTTGAAATTGAGTCACCAAAAGGCCTTGGATATAATATAATTTAGTAGCTATGAAGAATTATTATATGTTCACTGAAGGTAGAAATGAAAATTGGATATTCCTACCATTCCTCTAGATTTGATAATAAAAGGAAGATTTAGTCTCATTAAAACTCCAATGGTGGATATAAATTCTAGGAATTTAAATGACGAAAATGTGGGAATAAGCACCATATAAATTTATTAAATGAAACATGAAAGTTATTTAAATAGTGATGGATAGGTCATAAATTCCATGAATGTAGAATTATGATTAATGGGATGGTTAGGGTAATGGATGAGAAGATGACTCAAACTAATGAACCTTTCTTTCTATAGTGTTTCAAGTGTAAGAAGTTTGGTCATTATGTGAATCAATTCCCCAATATAAGAGATAATGTGAATAATAAGATAGAAAAACCTCTAAAGATAATTGATATATGGAAATATTATACAATCACAATAGAATAACTGAATCATGATAATTAGGGTACACATATCCCCTCTCATTATTTAGGAATTTGTTTTTTGACTATGTATGAATGGTCTATATAAAAATATAACTGTTAATAATTTTGTGAAATTTCATATAAATTTATCCCTATTAATGGATTATAGAATAATAAAGTCACATTTTATAGTCTATTGATTCATGGATGAACCCAATCTTCCTATTAAAATGACTTTTTATGTGATAAGAGCTTATTGTTGGAATAAATGATGAATTATATTTGGGAAGAACATATGTCTCTATGAATGATTAACTTATGGATACCGTTGTGGGTTTATGAGTATAAGGTTGATTATAAGTTAAGAGTCATTAAAACCCCATTTTGAGTTTTTATGTGATTGGTTTTTATCAATTTTAAGGAATTATTAAGAGGAATTTATGGAAATAAAACCCTTTGGTAATATATATAGTGAAAGTTTAATTTGAGGATGAATTATTTTCACACATGTGGAAATATTATTAAAGGATACTCTAAGATATTTTACTATAGATTCCAAATGTGGATGAGATTAAAATCTTCCTCAAGTTGAGTTATGTTATAATAATATCTTTTACTAGAGCATTCAGATTGATCTTAATGAATCCCTTTATAGAAGGAAGTATAGAACTCCAATTCATTGGAGTAATGTTTCATAAAGAAATCTATTTGGACCTAAGATCTAATGAGATTTAATATAAGGTTATATCCATATAGAAAAATGTAATGAGGGAAATTTTTTTATAGAGATTTTATGTTGATAATCCTCAACACAATCTTGAATTTTATATTGGTGAGTATGTATATTTATGAATTTCTTCATGGAATAATGGAGGGAAAACAATGCCCTTGGTATATCAGTTCTATTAAAATACTTGATCATATTGGGACAATATATTATAGTATATAACTTATACCAAATATATCCCAGGGTCATGATTTGTTCCATTTATCTCTCCTAAGTAAGTACATACTTGACCTCCACATGTACTAAAATCATAAGTCATACCACTTGAGACAGATATTTCTTACGATGAACAACTAGTAGAGGTTATAAATCATACTATAAAATGTATACCAAACTAGACCACTCTCTTGGACAATATATTTTTGAAAGAACCTCCATTTAAGGTAATAAACATGGGATCATTAGGATATGATGAGGAAACATTATCTTCATTTATTTTTATCAAAATGACCAATTTTGAGGGTGAAATTAAATTTACGAGGGTAGAATGTAATAACCAGAGTTATTATGATATTTTTGGATTAAATTAAATTTCATTAATGACATGAATTATAAAAAACACCATGTTAACAATAAGTTATAATAAAAAGCGAGTTTTTATTGTGTTACAGATAACAATGAGTTTCTTAAATAGCTTGCATTAGATGTATAACGGAGTTTAACCGATCAAAAATATATAATCAAAATATTATTATTTTTTATAATTGATATAATATAACTACTAAATTGGATATTATGAATGGGATTAACAAAATTATCAATATGTATATTTTATATGTGTGGATTATTTATCTATTGATTTGTAATAAAATAATAATCATTTGAAAGAGAAGGAAATGATTTCTGAAAAACATTTTTTTTTGAAAAAGATGGTTTCTTTTAGAATAGTAATCATAAAATACTTTCATGGAATGTATATACACCACATAAAAGAAATATATGGTGAATATGACATGTGTCTCACCAAAGTACAAAAGTAAGATGAAAATATATTACCATATGTCTTGAATTCTATCACCACATAAAAGAAATTTATGTTTTAATGGCATGATGTTTCTCAATCATATTTATCTTCAATGGGTTATAACATGTATAAATTCTTACGAAACCCACTGATTTTCATGGGTTATTATATTGGGAAATAATTACGAAATCTACCTCCTTTCCTTGTATTTTAATATGATGAAAATTTTATGATACCCATTTCAATCAAGGGGTTATGATATAATTAATGACTATGATCTTATGGAACACATAAATATTGGTTTTATTATAACATGAGTGGGACCTATATCTCCCTCCCATGAATTTTGTAATGATTTATATGTCATGTGATAATGATTGGTAAATAGTTAATGGACGTGATCTATAATGGGAAATAGGTGAGTCCTAATCTATAATGGGAAAAAACTGCCTCCTAATCCACTAGGGGAAATAGGTTCATCCAGTTCCACTATGTTGATATGATTTGTAATTAACATAGAAACATGAAAATGGAATTCTATATTTATGATGGAACCCCAATTTTATGACCAGATCTTCTAGTTCAAGATTTATTTATGATGATTTATTAGTCTTAAGGTCCTTTTTTTGAAATGATAAATATTCATTCCATGAATCATGTTTAGGATATATGATAGGTTGAGTATGAAATTATAATGTTATGATCATTATCATGAAGTATTATTATTATCTTATTCACCTATATTACCATTGATTGATATCACTTATGTATACCCTTATAGATCATCTGATAAAACACTTTCTTATGTCTCTTTTTCTAGGTAATGAAGAACGTTTTATGTAGGATATTCCTAAGAGGAGTAATATTTGAGATGTTACATTTGAGATATGTTTAATATCTTTCACCAAATTAGAATATTGTGTAACAAGTTTCCAAGGGAACTAAATTATTATAGTACCCAAGAATGTGTTTGTGTAATGCAATGAATATTTTTATAAAAGGATTTTAAATCCATTTATGAGAATCTTGGGATGTTATAGGGACACATATTGATTTTATTGAATGAAGAACATAATTTAAAGGTGATTTTTATGTGTTGATTTTGGATAAAGGGAGATATTTATTTGAAAGTGATTTCAAAAGTTTTTTAAAATAAATATATTTTAGGGGAAATGTAATGTAGATCAATATATTGGGTTAAATTTCATGTTATGTTCAATTTTACATGTTTTAAAAAAAGGTTTTATTTTTTGACACCCTCAATATTTTCCCTTTATTCTTTTTCACCCATTGTAAGTTGTTTATTATATTTTATTCAATATATGATTGAAAAAATATGATATTTTGAGTGAGGGTGTTAGGGTAGAGATTAGAGGGTTTTCCTATGTTTTATTTATGAAATTTTATAATTTTATTTCTCACATATATATTATATTGGACATGGGAACTCAGGTATCTAGGGGGCATGTCTTGATTTATACTACGCAAGTTGGTACAAGTTCTACTAGGGTCCCCAAGTTGTCCTATAAGTTATGGATAGAGGGAAGCATCCATTCTAATGTGTTATTTATAGGCTAATTGGATGGGTTGTGTTATAGTTGGACCCAATTTAAACCAACCATTTTTTCATGATGGTATAGTGTTATTAGGATTGAATCACTTTAAACCCTTGGGTGTAGACCATGAAACATACTCCACATTTGGTTGTTTTATATTTAGTATTTCTAATTAACTATTATTTGTAATCCCTTAATCTTATTCGACTAAATGAACCATTCATATCTATTTATTTTACATTCATGTTATTATATGTTCTCATGAATCCTTTATGTTTTGTGTTTTCTATTATCGATGGGTAGGTGTATTCTTTAAAAAATATTATGGGTTATTTTGAAATGTTTATACTAAATAAATAAGAACATTTGGTAATATATGAGTTTTAAAGAAAATGTTTTGAAATTAATTTAAAAAGTGGTATTTTATAATTTTTATCAATTTAGAGAGATATTTTTTCGATTTAAAGGCATATTCAATTGGTTTGCATAAAAAGGGAAAGGTTTATTTCATACATAAATAGGAGAGATGTTTGCTTTTGAATACACATATTAAAAATAAAAAACATATTTTTATTATATTTCAAACTAGAATTTATTATTTATTATTTTATTAGAATTACACGTACTCCTTGTTGGGATACATCTGATCCTGTTAGATCACATCTTACAAACACACCCATCTGTGTGTATATTTATCTTTTGTCTAATACAAGCGTTTGGTTCTATTTCAGTTTAAATATCATTTCCTTGGGCCACTTATTCTGAATGGGGATTTTGTGAAAAATCATTGGTTTTAAAGATATGGTATTTTATTTTGGGTAAATTTTTCTTATTTTACTTTGTCGTGTCGATGTACCTACCTTTACGGATTTTCCCGCTGTTGTTCACTATTTATTTCATGGTACATTATTATGTATTTTTTTTATTATTTATTTATTAAGATATGAATGAGTTTGATTAGATATATTGATTATGAATAATTTATATGTTTATGATTATTTGAAATTAATGGATGCCTAATGTATGGATTGTAACTACTATGGTTTTGATGAATTTTTCCTTTGAATATTTCTATGTATATATATGGATTTTTCATAAAGTTAGAATGTTTTTTGGGTGGCTCAAGACCCTAGAATTAAAATATTAAAAATATTTATATATATTAATGTAAAAACATGAATTATTTCAGTATAAATGGTTTCCCATTGTTTGGGACCTCATATGGTAAATTCGAGACCTTAGTTGATTCCAGAACATATGGTTTACCTTAGGTGAAACCTAAAGTTGGTCTGGGATGAATGTTCGGTTGAGGCATCCATTGGAGGGTACATTAAGTAAATTAATTATGTTATTTAATAATCCAAAAACTAAAGAAAAACTATAATAAATCACTATGATGTTTCACTATGGTTATCCACATAACCCTAGAAAAATTAGATTGATAGGAAGGGATAAGTCCTCATTAGTGGATGAAGGATCAACGATGAACAAATATAGGGGAAATGTGAGATAGAGAATGAATATAGAAGATATTAATCCCTATATATCAAGGGACTTCTACACCAATGATCGATATATAATCAAATTAGAGATAATTATTTTTGGTTTCTAGGCTATGATTAAATATTAACCATGGGTTTATAATCTCTTTTCTTTTTCCATGGATATTCATTCTTCACATGATCATTAATAAGAATTGTGTTATTCAACATGATTAATTTTATTTATTTTATTTATTTACCCATGATCACAATCGTTATGATAATTTCTCTAGAATTCATCATCCAATGATGTATATCTCATTTGTTTTAGTGACATTCCCCCAATTATTCTTCATGTTCTACGTTGATGGCCTTTGTGGTCGAGGTTAGATATTTTTGGGTTGGATGTGAGCATGATTGAATGACACAAAAAGTAAAAGTGACAAAAAAAAAGAAAAATTAATAATTTTTATATGGATCAATATGGATTCATGGTTTTTGTTTATGGAAATAGGTTTCGATACCCAGAATGGTGGAAGACACGCCACAATTTTTTACATGGGAAATCAAACATTAAATTTCCAGCCATCAGATGGTGGGAATCAAAACATGATGATGTTTCATTTTGTATTGATCAAGTCTAGTTGTCAGATAGGAACAAATGGTTGGAGAAATAGTGGATCAAGGATCCACATGAAGAAAACAAGTTTCAAAAAATTTCTTAACTACACACCATGTGTCCTAGAGGAACACATGTTGTGTATTTACAAGGCTAGGACAGATAGGTTTCAAGAGGAAATAAATACAACATTCCATTTATGGAGATATAAATACTATGTGACCTAGTATCAATGAGACATGGTGCTACCTAGAAGTACATGAGAACAAACATGGGCATACACACAGGCTTGGACAAAGTACAAGGGCATGACTATGCGCTCGAACACTGCTAGGGTACACAAGCATATACTGGTTGGACCCAAGCAGGACCTGAGTGGTCAAGACATGCCATGTACCACATTTATAATCCATTTAGTACCACATGGATATAAAATATAAGCATAGGAAAGGAAACAGATAGGTTTCCAGGCACGTTCACAAGTCATGTACCCCCTCCAGGATCTTCCACCTTCTATATATCCTTCTTTGGGGCTCTGGTTTTGGGACATGAGTAGCCTATCCTGACTGGTTTTATATATGGGAAACAATGGTATCCTTATTATTGGTTTACAATATATGAAATTTGATGTTTTTTTCATGTTTATTCTTCGAAATATGCTTTCCATATGGAATTGATTGGATGTGATCATCAGAGAGATTCCATGGTAGGTAACCCCCTAACACACTAGGGTACAAGTCCACCACATTATTTTATCAGGTAGATTGGAACCCTCCTATTGCACTGGGGTGTGATTCCTCAGTCTAATGAGTGAATCCCCTATCAAAACTAGGTTTGAGTCCTCTATCTATCGAGTGGAATCTCCAATATCACTAGGGCTCAGGTCCTATATCTATCGAGTGGAACCCTCATCACACTAGGGAATAAGTCCTCTATCTACTGAATGTCACCCCTATCATACGAGGGTGCATGTCCTATATTAGATATTTTACACCTCATCTTTTCAATGAAATGGTTCATTGTGGGTCCTCCACATGGTTTCCTTGTACGGACACATGAGATGCTAGTCATTTTAGATAGTCCTTTAGAGTTACAGGTAGACTCATTATTATTGGTTGGGATATGGAGATAGAGATACCCTTTTCCACTCGAATTAGATTCTTTATGAGAACATATGTTGGGATTTTGATTCCCTCTTTCTATGGGTTGATCTTAATTCTATTATATATTTATATTTATCCCTTTTTGATTTTTGGGGTATCGTACTAGGTATGTATACATAGACCCCTAAATGGGATTTTCACACACATGTAATGTATTATCCAAATTAAAATATGACCATTTCTGAAATCGGTGTCACATAGTGATACATGGGTGCATTTCCTATGTTTGGGTTTTAGACATGGATATCATGGGATAATATCTCTTCAGTTTTCCATTTATCTAGTTCTTGTTAGGTTTGGATCTCGTTTTTGGTTGGTCATGAATTTTTTTCTTTTATTCTTCTTCTTTATACTTTAATACTATAACTTATTACCTATAGGTTATTTCATGGATGATTATAATCTATATTTTTTAGTATTTTATTATTATTTTTCACTTTATCATGGAGTTTATTGCACATGTGTATACATTTACATTAATCTAAGGCCTCTTATTTTAGCATATGTTTTCTCATCATTTTTCACCATAACCCGGACTATTAGAGGTGGTACCTAATGGTTCATGTTATGATAGAGTTTTATGATAGGTGTTTCATCCTAGGGTCATTGTAGAGTTAGACACATGATGAGGATTGTTTGGAAACCTGGGGAAACCATTTTGGAGAGTCTCCAATGTAGCTTTCAATCAAGGGAATCCAGTGTTGGTGAAACGATTAACGTATCCATTCACCATGACCCTGTCTACCTACTTGTTGATGTGGTATATTGAGACATCAATTATAGGAAACCTATAGTAGATTCATCATATAATATTGATTCCTTTGACTATCCTACATGATTCATATCACTATATATTCTATTCTAACCATGGTATGTATTGATCACTTTCAAGATGTCACTATGACGATAGATATCCATGATATAGATATAGGATTATAACGATGATCAGTTTATGGATGAGGCCACATTTTTTGGAGTTTCTCGTTAGGTGTTTCCTCTATAATCATAGAAATCAACAACACCACCGATCGAGTAGAGGATAGTAAAAACTTTCTAGGGTGATGACGCACATAGAATTAGTGTGCTACATGAGTTCCATAGTTAGAAACCATTTAGGTCCCATGGCAAGACAGAACCTCAGGTATAGGAGGATTGGATCATGTTAGTTTTTCGAGTCTTTAGGCTTTCTAAAAATATAATTGAATTGATGGTTCCATTGGCATATAGTCCTTTTTATTGAGTAACTCGATACTGGTAGAGTGTGATTATGTAGACACATGATGAGGAGATTCCATTATGGTAATAATTTTAGAATTAATTTTTTTGATGGGTATTACCCTTTGTTCTTGTGATATTTTCAAATATTTGATTTTATTGAGCTATATTAGGGTGTTATGATTATGTATGAGTATATCGTGAGTTTCATTGACCATATGCGATTATCCCTCGGTAAGGTGTAATATGGGTTATTCTGAGTGTGAAAGTTTTTATCGGGAATCCATAGAGACATGAATTTAATTATATTCACCTTATGAATTCATAATTATTCTAGAGTAATAGATTAGTCTCTGGTGAAAATGATCTTTCTAGAAGAGGGATTTCAGATGGCTGGAGTAGATAGTAGACATCATGATGCTGAGTCATCTATAGTAGCTAGAAGACATTATTCATATGGGTATCAACATCAGAGACCATACCATCACCAAACTCAGGAACATGAATTTTTAGTGAAGGGTTCGTACAAAAGATCTAGTCATGCAAGAGATGTAAATTCTATGCATATGACATGTGAGGTCACAAGGCTCATGATTTCCTAAATTGGTGTGTTTAGAAGGGAAGAAAGGAATTTTATAGACCACTATGATAAATGAAACATTATGATCAAGTATATACTATGTGTGGATAGGGAATCCCCTAAGTGGTGATGGTGGATAATCATGTGGGGATTTTGAGGGAGTAGATGTTGGTGGAGGGTGATGATATGAGCTACTTCCCCCACCACCACCAAGTATCCGACACTAGGCTCCGAGAACTAGAGGTTAAGGCTGCATGAAGTTTCCTGATATTGAGGTATATTACAATGTATCTCCTAAGAAGACTCGATTGAAAATATATTTCTTTTATAATATTTCTCTGGTACTCGAAGACATAGGATTGAGTCATTATTTCATCTCTATATCCCTTATGGAATATATATAGATCCCCTTTGAGACATTAGCCCAATATATATTTCTAAAGGTTATTATTTGGAAAGATTCTTTGATTTATATTCTTTTTTAAGTTTGAGGTAATTCTATGAAGAGGGAGTTTTTTTGGGAACTCTTGGTTAACTTAGGGAAACCATATGATTTCATCTTGGGCATGGGATAATTGTCCATAGTTCCATCCCAGATCTGCTGTCATCACAGACATTTTAAATGCCTCTAGCTGGATGGGATGAAATTCACTTTTTTAAATGAGAGATATCTCATTGATTATTGGGTGGTTCTTAGGAGTAGAGAGATACATCCCATCACAATTAGTTGGAGATATTATCCCTTGGTGAAAAAGGATACTTAGGAATATAGATCCCATTAGTAGTGGAGGACTACATGGAAGTCCTCCCCAAAGATGTTTCAGGAATAACTCTATAGTGGGAGATGGACTTATTCATCTACATTCACCCTAGGTCCACACCAGTATCTTATTCAGTATATCATATTCCCCTACCAAGATCTATGAGTTGAGGGTGTAGTTTTGGGACCTTTAGAAATAGGGTTTCATTGGACCCCACTGTGTCCACATGGGAATCTCTAGTTTTTCTCATCGAAAAAGAGGATGTGATATTGAGGATTTTCATTGATTATCAGTGCCTAAATCAGGTAATGATAATGAAGAACAACCCTTTACTAAGGATATATGAACTGTTTGACTTTTTGAGAGGCATGAGTTGGCTCCCAAAAATAATAATAATGTCCGGATGCCACCATTTTAGGGTCTATGAGGATGATATTATAAAGATAACCTTATGATGTCACTACAGATACTATGAGTTCATGGTGAACCATTTATGTGTGAATAATCCCACCATTTTGTTTATGGATAATATGAATAATATCATACATGCATACATGTACTTTTTTTGTGGTCTTGATTGATGTCACACTAGTTTAATCTTTATATAATGAGGATTATTTTGAGCATATATGGATGGTCCTAGACTTAATATAGGAGCACCATCTTTAGGATAAGTTCTCAAAGTTCTAGTTTTAGATCCACATGGTTTACTTTTTAGGGCATGTCAAATATGAGGATGGTTTAACTATGGACCCAAACAAATTAATGTAGTTCATTATTGGGATCCACCCAATAATGTGTAAAAGTTGAAAAGTCTCAATGGATTTGATGGGTACTACAAGAGGTTCATGGAAAACTTCACCAAGATTTCAGCCCCATTGACTAGCTTTCCATAGAATTAGAAGTTTTTTACCATGACTAAGTAGTGTCATCAAGCATTTTAATAGTCAAGGATGCGGTAGATTTGAGATCCAATGTCGAGACAACTATACTGGTTCATGGAGTATGTTGTTTTATTTTATGCCTTGGGATATGGACTTAGTTGTGTGTTGATATAGAGGTAGGAAATGATCACATATGGGTTGATGAAGTTGAGACCCCATGAGTAGAACTATGTGACTCATGATTTAGATTATTCCGTGGTTTTATTTGGTTAGAATATTTGGAGGCACTGTCTTTTGGGTGAGAATTGTTTTGTTTACTCAGACCACCAAAGTATCAGGAACATATTCACTCATAGAGATCTTATCCTAAGTCAAATGTTCGAGTTTTAGTTCCCAAAGTACTATAGCTTTGAGATTGTCTATACAATTGGAAAGGGAACCACAAATGTAGGTTCCCTTTGTATGATGTTTCTTTCCAGCATGGTAGAGGAGGTGTCTGAGCAGTGAGATTCATTGCAGTTGACCCTATTGGGGAAGTGAGATGCAGTTTATCATCAATCGATGGCAGTGTCTACTCTATACCTTCAACATGTGAGAGAGGCATAGTTGTTAGAAATATATTATGAGGTTTTACATGACCAGATAACCTTAGGAGGTACATAAGATGAATTTTCTATGTGAGGGGATCATGTTATTATTTTCAAGGTATGGGTGATGGTTTTGGTCATGTTACTTGAGGAGGTGATGAGGGAGTTTCACATTACCCCTTTGTCCATATATCCAAGTGTGGGAAATACATGCAAGGAACAACCATGGAAGCTTAAGTGAGATGGAATGAGATATTGTATCATTAATTTCATCTTCTTATATGTGAAATTACATAATTTAGATGAAAAAAATTAGGTTCTGGTAGGTTTGACTCAACCTCTTGAGATCTAAAAGTGGAAGTGGGAAGTAATATCTATGGATTTTGTGATGGGGATTCTATGGATTTTGAGGGTAAATGATACTATATAGGTGATCATTGATCAAAATACCAAGTGGGAACACTCTCTTTCTATCCATGAGTAGATTTATATTTAGATTTTGGAAACATTTTATGTATATGAGATTGTTTGGCTTCATGGGGTACACACAACAATCATCTTCAACCATGATTCTCAATTTATGTCATGATTTTTGAGGGGTATGAATGAGTCTTTTGGGACCCAATTTCATATTCTCATGATATTTCACCCCTATAATGATAGGTAGACTAAGAAAATTATCCAGGTGTTGGAGGATATGCTGAGAGTCAACAAGTTGGACATCAGTCGGACCAGGGAGGATCACTTTCCATTGTTGGAGTTTTCCTATAATAACAACTATCACTTCACTATTTTCATTGAAAACTTTTAAGAAATATACAAGGGACCCTATAGGTGACAATTTTTATGGACTGAGATTGGGGAGACTTATCTTATTGTACTAGAGACAATGAATGTGAGGATGGAGAAAGTGTAGCAGATTCATGAGTGTATGAGGAAATCCCAGAGTAGACTGAAATATTATATAGACCAATGTCATTGGAATTTGGAGTTTGAATAAGGATACTATGTTTTCCAAAGAGTCCCCCATAATGAGTACTATGCATATCTGAAAAGGGAAGCAAGAATTCCCCAAGGTTAATTGGACCACTTAAGATCATATAGAGGTTTGGTGACGTTTCCTACCACTTGTTAGTGCCCCTGTAGTTAGACTTGGTGCATGAAATCTTCTATGGGTCCTATATGAGGATATATGTTCATAATCTGATGCAAGTTATTGACTGGGGAGAGATGAATATCTAGTATGGATCCACATTTGTGGAGTACTCAGTGGTGATCGATGATCAACTGGAGAGGATCCTGTGTGGATGGACAATCCATTTGGATTGTGATATTTTGTATCATGAGAGGATGAGAGTGAGATCTTAGGACCATGAGAGTCAGATGCAGATTCATTAACCACAACTTTTATTATATATTGTTCTTTTCAAGGTGAAAATCATTTAATGATTGAAGAATTTAATGACTTTATTTTTGATGGATTAGTCCTTCAAATATTTCTACATATATATCAATATTTTCCCCCAGATCTGAAACAATGTTTGGGTATCTTGAGACCATTGAAATAATATATTAAAAATACCAATATATTTAAAATCACATGAATGCATGAATTAAGTATAATAATTTTTTATGTTTCTTTGGGATGTCAAATGGGAAATTCGAGAACATGGTTAATTCCAGAATTTAGGGTTTTCCCTAGGAACAACCTAATGTTATTTGGTGCCAAATATTTAGTTGATGTAGCTGTTAGTGGGTAAGTTAAGTGAATAAATAAATTCAATTAGTTAATTTATATAAAAACACTAAAACTAAAAAATATATACAAATTCATTATTATGATGTTTTTATTGAGATATATATATAACCTTGAGAATGTTATAGTGAGAGGAAGAGAGAATTCCTCATTAGTGGATTGTGGATAGACGATGAGGAGATTGAGGTGAAATTTGAGATAGAAGATGAAAAAAATATCACATAACATCATTAGAATGTTCATTATTCAAGTATGTTAAATACATAATCAAGGTATGCCTCTTTATTAGCGATTTGTAACATTTGATTAAATATTAATCATAGTTATATATTTTTATTTGTTTTCTTATTTATTGTCATTATTTGCATGATCCCGAATATGTGTAGCGTGCTTGAACCCTGTTTATATTTTTTACACTATGATGTTACCCTTGATCTCAATATTTTTTCTCATTGGTTGGAAATATATCCACTAATGCCGCTCATCAAATTTTCTTATTCATCTAAATTATTATTCATTTTCACCAATGTCCCATGTGGTTGCAATTGGATATTGTTGGGTTGGATTTGAGCATGATCAAACCCCAAATACATATTGATGATGTGAACAACAAAAGGATTGATTATTTATATATGGGTCATGATGGATTCATGGTTGTGGGTGATGATAATGGGTTTTTGTTACCCTAACCAAAGGAACACATGTGAATGATTCCCTTGTGGGAAATAAAAAATCTAATTTATGGCCATCAGAGGTTGAGAATCAATAGCTGAAAATGTTTCATTTCATTTCATTAGCTTTTGGTGGTCAAATAGGAATAATCCTTGATGAAAAAAATGGTGCATCTAGAATCAACATGAATAAAATGAGGTTTTAAAAATTCTCTAAATACAGACCGTGTGTCTTGTAGGAATATAAAAAATGTAGTCCCCTAATTAGAGAAACAAGGGTTTTGGGAAAAGATAAATATTACATACTTTGTGTGGATATATACATGCCATGTTTCCTAGTTATAGTGGCTTAGTATATACTCTGGTAGTACACGGGCATGGACATGGTTATACAATTGGTCACTTATGGAGTACATGAGAACAACCATGTATTCAGACAAGGATTGGGTAAACATGTATGAAAAATGTATCTGGGCATGAGATGGATTGACACAAACATGCCATAGGTGGCCAATTTCCCCTGTGTACCACCTTTACATGTTGTGTAGTCCCACATGGCTATCCAATCCATGTACAGGCAAGGTAATGGGGTTCCTAGGTGTGGTCACACATAGTGTGACCCTAGTTACATGGCCCGTACCTCCTTCCATATCTTCTTACTTTCAAATATCCTTATTTAGGACCCATATTTTGGATTTTGTGTATCCTATATTGTGTGGGTTTCCTTGTTGAACGTGATAGTATCCTTGATATTGGATTTAAAGATATGAGGAGATATTTTTTGAGCATGATTATTTTTCTAATTATGCTCGACTGATGGTAGTTATCGGGTAGGATTATTAAAGAGATACTAGGGTTGGAAACCCTCCTATCACAGTAGGGTGTGGGTGCCCCATATAATTTTCTTTAGATGAGTTTCATCCCCTATCGCACCAAGGAGGGGGTACATTATCTATTGAGTGGCACCCCCTATCACACTAGGGCACAAGTCCTCTATCTATTGAGTGACATGCCTATCGTAGAAAGGCACATGTCCTAAATATACCAAATGGCGTCCCCTTATCACATAATTCACTGAGTCCTCTATCTACCAAGTGGGTCCACATTATCAAACTAGTCCATGGATCATATATATACTAAGTGACACCCCTATCATACTAGGGTGTGGGTCCTCCATTTGAGATTGTTCCCCCTCAAATATGTAGCATAATGGTATGGTGTGGGTCCTCCACATAGTTTCCTTATACAGACATGTGATATGTTGGGCATAAGAGATAGACCATTGGAGATGTAGAATAACTCATCATTCGTGGATGGGTTTTGGAGACCGAGATATGTTTTCTCTCTCAATTGGTTTTTTTATAAATATATATGTTGGGTTTTAATTTCCCTCTTTCTATGGGTTGAGATGACTTCTACTGTATCTTTATATCGGTCCCTTTGTTGTCATCAATGTATCCTAATAAGTATGTATATGCTCAGCCCAATATTGGATTTTCCCACACATGTCATGTATTACGTATACGAAATACATATCATCTGTGAAATCAGTGGAGCACAATGACACTTTGATGTATTGGCTACGTTTGATGGTCATACTTTGAGATCATGAGTCAGGATCTATTCCGTTTTATCATCATAATTTTATTTTTAGGTTGGGACCTCATATATCATTGGGAGTTTATTTTTCCCATTTATTATTTATCTTTATATTGTCTTACTCTAATGTATTCCCTAGAGGTTATTGCATATATGGTTATATTCAATATGTTGTAGCCTTTTATTATCCCCATAAAATTTTTCAAATATATTGTTGTGTTAATGCATAAAAGTACATTAGGATATGTCCTTCCATTCCATCATATTCATTCTGGGGAAATATTTTCATCCCCAATCCTATTAGATGCAGGCATAGGGTTGTCACACCCAGCTTTATACTTTCTAATTGATACCTAGTGGGCCAGGTCATGATATTGGTGATCCATAGAGGAATTTTAGTGAAATATTTAATTTTTTATAGTGATTTATAGGAGAAACTATTCCCACAGTGAATTCCCTAATGCCCATGCACTAGTTTCTAGCCCATGAGGATTAGTGATGCTCATCAGGCCTAGTGGGGATTTGAGTTAGAAGATGTGTCATGTAATCCCATTTTGATTCATTATATGACCACCACCCTGATCCCATGGATTTTTTAGTAGGTTACTAGGTTCTCTTATGGTTATCACCTCTTATGGATTATGGGAATCTATGAAATTAGAGGGATATTTCCACATGGTTTATGTATCCTTTACATTTTTAGAATGGATTGAGAAAGTTTCTTAGTTTCTAAAATTAAAACCCCATTTAATGTCCATTCATAATGTTTTTAACATCTCCCAATTAAATATATATTATCTAGGTCCTTCCCATTTACTATATTTAGAAAATCTAGAGTTGCAAGTGAATAAATTGATCACCAAGAAAGTAATTATGTTTATTGGATCCTATTGAAATGCATTGAATGGGAAGTACATTATTATGGTTTATGTGTTATGGAATCATAAGTATGACTCATATGAGACATAGAAGTGGTATTCTAATTGAGAGAGTAATGTACTCATTTAGTTTCTGATTAAGAATCAGGATGACTTTTGGGGGGGTGTTAGAAAGTGATATGGTTAGGAGAATTATCACACACATGAATTCAATTTCATGTTCATAATGCCATATTTATTAGTTTATATTATTAACCTATTTTTGGGTAATTTCATTTTAGAATCATTAAAAAAGGTATGTATATATTGGAAGAAGGTTGTAACACTATTAAATCTAACCATTCAACAACCATGAAAAACCTAAAATCTTTTTTTAGAAGCGGTTTACACAGTTGGTGCACAGCTCGCCAAATCTTGTTTCCAATCCATATGACTATATATATGAAACTACATCCACCCACATGATTGGTTTATGGTTTGGAAATCAATACATCCTTTTAAAAACATAAAATTTTGAAATTATATGTTTTCTCCTATTCAAATTATATAACATTGTGCCTTCATTTTTTTCATAGTTGACCCCATAACCATCTACCATGATTTAATGAACATCCCCTATATTTAGGGCCTATTTTTTGGATTTCATCTAAATATATTCCATGTAATCTCGAAGTATTTTCCCATCACATTCTGTAGGTTTCCTCGCCTATATTTCATGGTTTTAACTCTACCCCCAAATTTTGGAGGCCTAGTGGTTTTTTCTATAAAACTTTTAATGAAATGAATAGTTATGTCGGGGGTAAATTTTGGAATCTAGAGGCCTTTATTCTTCCTTAATCATGGATTCACTTCATTTATCAACATTTACAGTGATTTAAGGTAGGTTATTTCATTTCCCCCATTGTTAGTTTAACCTTTTATTCTTTCCCCTTAAAATAATTTTTTTTAAATTTAATAAAGGATTGTTATGTATGTTTTGTGGACTAATTTATAAGAAAATATTTTTTTGATAACCATTTTGAAGTTGGAAAATAGAAAAGGAATATTTTCAAATGTGTACTTAAAAGAACTTTACAATTTCTTGATAAAATTCTTTGTTCAACGATTATTTACTTTTATTTCTTATACCATGTTGGAACCCAAAATCTTGGGTTTGTTAACCCTGATCATGATGAGGTTGATTCCAATAGTTATGCATATCTACCTAACTGGAGAAGTAATTATTATTGAACCCCCACTAGATATTTATTTCATTTAATATCTACTAAAATAGTTATCTTGTCAAGTAATTCACTAGGTGATCTAGCCTTTGTGACTTTAGGGTTACCCCATGAAGTGAGTAGTAAATGTTTAATATTATTGTTCCAACAATGATTTATAACTAATTAAATGATTATGAAATATATATTTTTAGAATATTCAATGTTTAGTTTTATAGATTTATTTCAACCAATAAAATCCTAATATTTTAGAGGATCATTATGTCTGATAGGGCATGAAATAGAAAACTCCAAGCATAAACAAATAATGAAATATTAATATTTAAATGTTATAGTTTTAATCTATAAATTAAATTTCCATGGATAAAAAAATACTAACCACGTTATAATATATATATATATAAATATCGTAGTATTTTAAAATTTATTTATTAATTATTAGAAAATAAACACTCAATTTTTCAGTAAATTCATTTTACGCTTCAAAAATATGTTTTCTTAAAAAATTGGTTTTATTAATTTTTATAAGAGAATATTATAACTAATTTTTGGATATTTTTAAATTTTATTTGATAAATATGATATTTTTTTGGAATTAAACATATCAAAATTATCTTAAGATGATATTTTGATATTTTTCTTAAAAGATTGATTTTTAGTGAATAATGAAAAATACTTTTTTTTGTAAAAATATCGTTTATTTTCATTTAAATTTATCAATATTATTTTAATTTGTTCTAAATTTAATATAATTAACCATTAAATATTAATTATATAATTATTTTTATGGGAATCATCATTATACTTGATTTTGGTATGAGTTCAGTTTGGGGATTAAAAACCCATTTTTCTAAAAATTATTTTCAATACATTTTGTGTTTTTATCTTAATTTAATTTCTTCAACTTCTTGGAATTTAATAATTAATGGATACAATATTTATAATCACAAGATTCAAATTTGGTAAATAATTCCCTTTTATATTTGGTCATTATGAATATTTATGACAATTGTTTTTACAACGGTAATGGTAAAATGAGGTAATTGAGGTTAAAAATAATGTGATAAGGATTCAAACTCATCAAAAAACATTCTTTAATTACAGTTTATGATTCTATTTCATCAAAAATAACCTTTAATTTTAAAATATGACATTTTTTAATTTCATTTTTAATTTTACCACAATATTTATTAAGTAAAAGATAAAGTCAAAAATGTCAATTTCATTCTTTCAAAATCAAAAATATTTTCTTATAGGGATCGAAAAAACATATTCCAATATTTAGATGTTTATTTTAAAAATTAATTATTTTTTATAATATTAATGTTTTGAAATTTTTAGTGATGAAATAATTACCTTGAATGCTTATGTAATTCCGACAAATTTCTTATACAGGTAATAGGAAATCAGTTAAATGATTTCAAAAAATCTAAAACAAATATTTTCTGGGATATTTAATGTGCAAAAAAATTAAAAGTTAAATATAAAATATTTGAAACGTTTTAAAGGATTATATTCTTATTCAATTGTTGATATATTTTTTTCAAAGTAAAATATTGTGAATATTTCTTAAAATGACACTAATTGTATTTTATATCAAATAAATTTTGTTAAATTATTTAAAATGTATGAAAAACCTAAAAGATTTAAATAAAAATAATAAATGGTATAAAATTTAATCTATTAGAAAATTATGATCCATTTTTTACCATTAAGAAAAATTACAACCCTTTAATAGTAAAAAAACAATTAGCATGATTAATTTATAATTGGTTAATAAAGGGGTTAAACGAAAGGATAAGGTTTAAAAAGATATATAAGCCTAAAAAATTTATTTTATGATTATATCAATTCCATATATTTAAATTTTTTAATTCATTTTATTTTCATCAAATTTACATGAGTTAGACATAAATTATATTATATTATTTAATATATTTCCAAAAATGTCATTAATGATATTTTATAATAACAAATATTTTGTTAAATAAATTATAGTTAATATAATTAAAATATTCATCCAAGTGGAAATGATAAAGTCTAAAATCTAATCCATGTTTCATTTATTGGTAAACTATCCTTTTGTAGTAAATTCCAGGACATCTATAGTGTAAAAAACATTGATATCATGGTAGTCATTAAAAGGGTTGATGGGGGTTAAATCAAAGAGATAATGGTGAAAACATCACATAAAATTGTCCAAATTTCATTAGATAACAATATTGTTTCAAATTAACATATTATATTGTAATTATATCAATTTTATCCATGTTTTAGTGAAAATTAATTTATATAAATTCACAAATTTATGAATTTCCATGAATGCCCCTTCCATCACTTATAAAAGGGAACCCATCTCCTGTCATCTCTAAAATTAAAGGGAAATGTTTTACACTAATACCTACCAAAATCACATAATAAAATATTTCCCCATGTTTTATAGGTATTATTATGGTATAATACCAAACTTATAGGGTTTAAGGTATAATGAAATGGAAGTTGTCTGAAGAAGAGTTATTGTTCTTAACCGATAGTCTTCATTAGGTTTCTTATTCTATCTCCATACAATATTATTAAATCATAATGAAATGATAAAACTGGTATATTACATGTAGTTATATGTTATTATCTTAATTTAATAACTTATATCCATATTCTCTTCCATAAAATGGAAAACAGAAGAATCATTTGTGCGTATGATTGACTACTTCCTCGCTAACTGATGTAATTCATTTTCCTTGAACACATCTAATGGATATTTATATTGATGTATTTAATATATATATATATATATATAATTCATCAGATAATTATAATTTTTTAAATAAAATATATCATCTATTTTCTTACCTTTACATCTATTGAAAAATGATAACATCGTTCGTGTGTACGCGTGGATTAACACCTCTATAGGGATATTCAATTCATTTTAATATCAGAATCACATGGATGGTATATATAATTTATTTAAAGATATAAAATGACATATATTATATAATAAAAATTATATAAATATAAAATTAAACTTTCTTTCTTTCCATCATATTCATTGAAAAATGGAAATGTTACTCATGCATATGTATGACCTACCATATCTTTAATAGTAACACAATTAATTATTCATAAACATATTTAATTGTTGGTTTTATAAGTAACAAAAAGGTATAAAATTTATTATTAGGTTATTATTATTATGTTGGAGATTATCTTACAATTACCTCTTTGAGGACGATCAACACTCCAAATACATTTTGAAATTATAAATCCAACATCCTCAAAAAACCCAATGTGGACTTGACTGATTACATTTTTAAATATGAAATTTAAATAAACCAGATAAATGTGTTATGTATAAGGACTTATAACTAAAAAATTATTCATAAATAAATTAATTTATATATGTTTTTTATATATAATCTAAAGGACAAACATGGAATGTTTGGACTCAAGGTTAGAGGTTTCATCTCAATTTCCAACCATTTAAGAATATTTTAATATTATACACTTAATTTAATTTATATGGGGTGTATAATGCCCATTTTACATGTTATATCATCAATCCTTCATACTTCATGATATTTTATGTTTCAATTCATGTTATTTCAACCAAGATTATTTGAATTAAAAGTTACCAAGTGGGAAGGGTTTCAAAACTCAATTTTATTTCATTGGTTTATAGCACTTCTTCAATCAGTTTTTTATTAAATGATTATGTGTGATTTGATATATGATTTTTATATGAATTACTTATAGTTTTTATATATGAATTTACATATGTTCACATAATAACTTCATTGATTATTTATCACATCAAAAATATTGATCTTTATAAGGGATTCCTTTATCTCAATCCCATTTTCTTTGGACATATTAGATTTCATGAACCATGATTTCCGCATATGGTGTACTTACCAAATAATGATTTAATTTTTATATATTATTTCATGCAATTGTTGTACCACATTTATTTTTTTCTCCTTTGGCTATGAATGTGATTTACATGTTTTGTTTCTATTTAATCTCTTATTGAACAATGATACATCTAGAAAGCACTTTGTAAGTGCTACCAATCCTATATCTTCATTTAAATTAGAAATATTTATTCTTCATATACATGATTTCTAAAATTCATTCAATAATTGAATTTTTTTTATGTATATATTATTTTCGGAATTTATTTCACATGATATTTTACCTTCATTTAAAAGTTCTTTGAAAATAAATTTATTATCATTTTCTACATGGGTAACTTTTGACTCTCTTTACAAAAGTAAGAAAATAATATTCATGATCATATTTTTCATGAAAACATAAATTTCCAATTATTTGAATATTAATTTATAATTTTACATGTTTATTTTAAAATAAAAAATTTTACCCACGATTTTGTAAATATTTATAAAATATTACCCAATGAAAAGAGTTTTTTACATTATTTTCAAAGAATTATTTTAAATGATCATTTAATGTTATTTTACTCTATGTAATAACATATCAATGATTCATATTGTTCCTTGGGATTATGATATTATCATTCCATCCATATTATTTCTTTATATATCGTAAGATGTATGTTTAAAATAGATTATCATAAAAACCCATTTCTTTTCCATGGGTAACCGAAAATAAAGGAATAGTGGTTATTCGCAAGGGTGTTACATTAAAAAAAGATTCTAAATGTTTTTTCCATGAGTGGAACACAGAAATTATTTATTATGACATGTGATCCTAAGAAAACGTATCTACATGGGTGACCCCAATATATCTTATATGAATGGGTGAGCCTGATATAGTTTATACGAACATGTGAGTCTGATATAGTCTATTCAAATTAGTGATCCTAATAAAACATTACAAATTTTTTGATACAAATACATATCATGTGATGGCTTTTCCATATATAACTCTCTAATTCATTGGTTAACATTCTTTTTCATCATGTTTAATAAAGAGGGTGTTACAATGGTTGTTCCTCATATGGATTTAATTGGGAAACACTTATTTTTGACATAGGTTATGAATATAATGTACCAGTATACCATAAAAATTACTATATACTTTCTATGTTAATTTAATATTTCCTTTTATCATGTTTTATTTCACACTGATCGTGATTATTGATCCCTATGACTATTTACTTCATTAAAATTTTATTCTACATCTTACGTTTTATGATCTAGGCTTTGATGGGTATGAATTATATTATATTATGCTGAAGTACATAGATTATGTCATAATTCCCTTATTACTAACTTATTATCATTATTGAAATTTATTTTTTAATTATTATTTTTGCACTTACTATGAATTTAAGATCACCGTTATTATGTTTTCTATTTTTCCAGGGTATTAAGATTGATGCTGAATAAACTATATCTTAAAAAAATTCATGAATGGAAAATTTTATAGTATTTGTTGAAGACTTAATGTGGAATATGGAAATATTGGTACAAGTGGGAAAAGATACAACTTAAATATAAGTGTATTATTATGTAATATTTAGTCCTAATTGAATAAAAACATAACCTTAAATTTTTTTTAAGTGTTTAAGTGGTCCAATATTTGTTTTTTATGTTGTATGTTATTAGATGGTTGAAATAACGTCACATTTATTGGTTTCATATTCAAAAAAAATGTAAAATATATATTTTAAGAACTATATTCATAGAGTATGGGTTCTAGGTCACTATAGTTGGTGTCAATGGAGGGTTTAGAAAACTTCATTGATTAAGATGTTGTCATTAAAGGTTATATTAAGAGACATAAATACCATAATTCTTTTATTTTTTTCAGCATTAACATATTTTGAAAGTATTTAACACCACTTTTTAGGTTTTAAGTGATAGCATTTTAATGTGATTACTGATATTATGGGAGTTTTTTTATTAAGTTTTGGTATAAGTAACCCTTTGGATTAATGTGTATTATTTTTTCAAAATAATTCTATTACATTTTTTGGGATGTACACTAAAAGGTATGAGATAACCATTGATGTTAAAAAATTATTTAATGTTGTGGTCATTGAGGTAATTTGGGATATAAGGTTATTTATCTATGTAATTATATATGTCGAACATTTTGTGTTACTATTGAATCTTACAGAATGATGTATTATTTCATCATATGAAGGTTTATACATTTTCTATGTTACCTTATCTTATTCTAACATGTTTCAGTTTTGGTAAATATCAAATGATAGAAGGAATAATTTTATCAAATTTTTGATTTTGTGATATGGTTGAAATTTACTTTAGTGCTTCAGTTTTGAAATTTTTTTCTTTAATAATCATCCTTTAGAGAAAAAGACACGATTATGGCTGAAATGGATTAAAGGATGAAATTATACTTTTCATGTAAGTATATTTTCTTATGTTATTACTCTATATGGTAATGTAAATAATCAAATAAATGGAAATTATATGGAATATTTTGGTCCTATTACCTATATTTTCAATTAATTAATGGTCTTTTTTCACACATAATTGGTTAATGGTTTTTCATTCATTGACTTTCTCAAGATCATTCACTTTCTTCTTTTTATTGTTATCTATCATTATCCATCATTATTAGACATTAATTGTTTTTTCTATATGTCCATATTTTTACTTCCCACTAATTTTCACCTATTTGGAAACCCAGTATGTGTTATTTCAGATGAACTTCTTATTTATATTTTCTTCTTTTCAAATGGATGTTTTATTAACCCTTTTTATGATGTTGGTTTTCAACAAAGGTATTTTAAAATTTCAAACCCTTTATTACCTATGAAAAATTCAAATTTAAAGGGAATAATTTATTATATGTGTAGAATTTAATATCCTTTGATTTTAAAAATGAACAATTTATTCAATAGAGTATTCTACACACATGAGCGAGCTTAAAAGAACCATGAAATATTAATATTTAAATGTTATAGTAATAAAATAGAATTTTAATTGGAAAGTTTGAATATGATTGAAAAAATAATAAAATATATTTTAATTTCTTACTCAATAAAAATATATGATTAATTTATAGGAAATAAGAACTCGGTTTTCTAAAAAGTAAATTGTTTCTTCAAAAATAAGTTCTCTTCAAAAATGATTTTAATTTATTTTCTTCTAAGAATATTATAATTAATTTTTGTAATTGTTAAATTTTTTTTGGTAAATATGATATTATTTATGAATTTATAATGTTAAAAATAGCTTAGGATGAATTTTTTATATCTTTATGGAAAACTTATTTTATAGTAAATACTAAAAAATACTGTGTTTTTGAATAGCTATCATTTATTTTCATTTATATTTCCCATTATGACTTGATTCTGATATCAAATTAAAATTATTAAAATTTAATTGTATATAATAAAATTAATTACATTCTATTTTTCATTATTACATATTTTTGTATAAGATCGAATTTGGGCTTAAAACACATTTTTCTAAAAATGGGTTTTCATTGAAATTTTCATTTTTATCATAAATTATTTCATGCCACTTATAGGAACTAAATCTTAAAAAATATATTCCATATTATTAATCAGATGACTGAAATTTAGTAAATAATTCCGTTTTATTTTTTCATTATAAATAGTAACCATAATGAATTTTCATCAACTTGATAAATGTAAAATTTGTTAATTAGGGTTAAAAGTAATGTGATATAAATTAAAAATAATTCAAACACTATTATTATTTAATGTGGATAATTATATTTCCTCCATAATAACACTAAATTCTAAAATATGACCTTATGTCTCCACTTTTCATCAGTTTCGACCATTATACTATTTATGTAATTTATAAAGTCAAAACATACAATTTTTTGAATTTAATATCATAATAGTTTTTGATAACGATGAAAAAAAATTATGTATGGTTATAAATGGTTATTTCAAATATTAATTATTATTTTTATAGTGTTATTTTTTTAAATAAATAACTACCATAAATTCATAGGAAATGTCAAAGCAATGGTTGCGCGTGAAGTAAAAAAATAAAGTAAATGATATTAAAAAATATTAATTTTTTTGGGTGAGTTAAAGCGTCTCAAATTTTTTGAAAATACATATAACAAATTAATAAAGTTTTAAAGTTTTATATTTGAATTTCATTACTCTAATGGTGTTTTCGAAGTTCCATTATATGGAATGTTCTTAAAATGATATTAATAGTAATTTATGTTAAATATTATTTTATTAAATCATATAAAATCATAAAAATACTGATAAAGAATATGTAAGATAAAAAAATGGTCTAAAATGTCATCCCCTTTACATTAATGATCCATTTTTACATTATAATTAAAATTATATCTCGTTAAGAGTAAAAAGGTCATTACCCAAATTAATGTTATAAATGGATAACTGAGGGGTTAAACCAATATATAAGTTTAAAAATGATATCTAAACCTTTAAAAATTGGATTGGATAATTAAATGAAGACTATAGATTTATTATATTAAAATAAAGTCTTTTTTGGAATAATTTTACACAAGTTAGAAACATATTATATTATTTTATTTCATGTATTTCCAAAGAAAAAATTATGAAAATTTATAATAATTATTATTTTATGAAGTGATTTAAAATTTCCATAAAACCTATATTAGGCCAAATGAATGTGATATGGTTTGAAATATCAACCTTGTTAAATTTACAGGAAAACTATTTATTATCTACCTAAATATTATAATATTCAATGATTATATGTTAATATTTATATGTTTCATTATCTATAAACCCAAATTTAGTGCATTTCATAAATTGAGCTTCATTTCATATCATTTGTGAAATTCACGTTTAAAGTGCATATTTGGGCCCAATAAATAATATTACTATAGAACTAATTATATTCATTGTTTAAATTCTATATTTTGGGATATGATTTATCACTTTTTTTGGAACATTTTTTCTTTTATGATCGGTGGATGAATACCAAGGGAAGATGAATATTTTTGGGTATGAATGCATAATGTTTCTGGAAAAATCATAATGGTCCTAAGGCCCATCAACTAAATGTTCGGCCCACAATATAAGCCCAATGATGCTAATATTTTATCTATAGAATGATAAAATAATGGGATTCATCTTATTCAACTTGTACGGGGATAATTATGTAGTTTTTATGATGATCCAGGATATCAAAGATGAAGATTAAATTAATGGATATTTTTGAACACCCATAAAGTCATCCCACAATTAAGATCATAACGTACAAACAAATGTTTCAATATTCATGAAATTTTTAATGTTATTATCGGGAACCTTGGGGAATATATTTTCCTTCTTCAACTCCTTCTGATTCTGCCATCACTAATTTCAAATTCCAACTTCTATTAGAGGGATGAGTCTGGTCCTATTTATGTCGTCAAAAGTTAAACCTCTAGTTTACATTGATTTATCTCCCACATTTGACATTCATAATTAAAGGGGAGGGAATTGATTCCCGAAGGGTTGAATATATGCTCCTAATATTCTTATATAAGGAGCTAGTTGATAAGGTATTGGGCATCCAATGTTTTTCATTCAATTGTAATTTTACATTTTCATTTCATAATTGCATCTTCATTTTTTCCATGTAACTTTTTCATTCACCTTAATTTTATAATAAAAGTTCATATAATTATTATTCATTTTCATTCATATTTATTATTCATATCATGTTGATATTATTTCCTTAGGAAGTGATTCTATTCACAACATATTTCAGGGAATTTTTCACAAAAATATGGAGTGATATTTATTTCTATTATTTTTATCTTAAACTCTTGACTCATAAGTCTACTTCCCACTTCCATTGATATAATAGCATTAAGGGATGGTTATCCTTTTTATGGGTTTATCCGACATAGTAGATGGGGTATATACTGAATGTTATTTCATATGTTTAAATATATTAATCAAATCATTATTTAAATATTTCCGTTTGATGATTTATTTCCCATTCTTCTTTTCCATGATTAAAGAAGACAAATTTTTAGTGATAGTATGATCTAATTACTTGGAGTGATCATTAAATTTATCCTATATTGATTTTTCTGATTATTCATGGAATTTGTTAAGGATTAAATTTGGGAATGATTCTATGGAATTATCTCATGTTGTGTACAAATCATGATTTAATTATATAAATGTTTCTAAGAAAAATAAATTCATCAAATCCACCCAAGAAACAACCTAGGATCGACTCATATTCTTTAATTGTTTCAATTCATCTAAATTGGTGATTCATTCATAAATTTAATACTTTTACGTAGGTATATTATTTTTCATTAATCTCAAATGAATTCAACTATATAGTTAGCCACTTTACTACCAAAACCTCCCACACTTTAAGTGCCTAAAAGTTTATTCTTAGGCCTATATGGATTAAATTACCAATGGTTTACAATAAGTTACTGCTTACACTATATAACTAGGGTAAATTTGGGTGAAAAAAATTTCTGACATCATTTCCGGGTACCCAAGTAAGTATCCTTATATCCTATCATTATAATATCTACCTTTTCTCTTTTTCCACCATGGTTTATCTTACCTTTTCCCCTTTCTATTTGTGTGTGTCCTAAAAATCTCAAATCAAAATATCCATCAACTCTAATGGAGCATCTTATGATTTACACAATCATAAACCCATGTTGGAATCAAATGACAAGTTAAAATTGGGATTCCACACACTTAATAAATCTCTCCAAACAAACCATGTATGATTACCCCACACATAATGAGATGTACAATCAATTGTATTATTCATGTATAATTTTTTGTCCATTTCAAGGGTAGTTAATTCGATCAAACTTAATGAATTCAATGATGTCAAAAATCTTATGCATGCTATTCACAAAAAAAATATTGAACAATTTTTCTTAAAAAATCATAAATGAATCCAGATGTTTCCTCACTAAAATTTGAACTAGAAAGCATTGAAACCATTATATAATAAAATCACATTTATCATGTCCTTTACTTTTCATTGATAGATTAATATTTTATCCCACAAACTACTCATGAATTTACAAAAGAACAAGAATTTCGATATGGAATAACTGATGAAGATCAAGGAATATTATAAGGGCATTTAAATCCATAGGAAATTGTTATTTTTGGATTCAAAAGGGGAAAATATGACATCATGGATTGAGTTTCCTAAATATAATTCCATTGATAAAGTTTTAGAAACACTATTCACTGAACCACTGGTAGAGAACAAAAACCTCAAGTCCATATCCATTCATTAAATTCAAATGGAAAATATTAGGGATGAATCATATTTTGATAAGAAACTAACTATTTCTATTTTTTTTGGAGAATAAACGAATTTTTCTTCAAATATTCAATATTCTTTAGGATTATTCAGTCAAGACAAACTTGAAATCAATTTCCTTCCTTCCCAACTGAAGTATGTCATCATAGGTGATAACCAATACCTTTCATTAGCCATTCATTCATCTCATGAAACCAATAAATTTGGAATAATCTTTGATGTATTAGGTATGACAAAAAAATACAATTGGATCAACCTTTTATAATGTTCCTTTTAATTTCACACTCATCATTGAACACGAGAATGTACATAAATCATATTAAAAACAAAGACTCAATATCAATAAAGATTAAGTGTATAATAATGTGCTTCTCAAAATTTTTAAAGTTGGTATTGGATATGTTGGGTTATCCAAGTCGAGCTAAATACTTTTATCTAAGTGCTTTATGGGAGGCAACCATACTTCTTCATATTTTATTTTATTTTGTTTTGTTTTGTTTTATGTGTTTTGTTTTTTTGTTAGTAACACTAAATGGGGTTTCTAATGTGATCTAATGTTTTTTTTTGTTTTTTGAGATTTAATATTTGAATCAGTTTAGTTTTTTCAAATAAAACTCATGACTTCTAGAGTAAAGATCTAACCTTCAATCATCCCTACGGTGTATATATGTTATGTTAATCCAAATTGATTAATTTATTTTTGATGGGTTATTTACACCAAACCAGGTGATTTTTTGTAGGATTTTTTTTTAAAATCACATATCCCCATATTTCACCCAAATCTAAACTCTATCTTGTCTTCTCTTTCAAAACAAAAAGGTAGTTTCATTCTAAGTTGAGTGGAGTGAAAATATGGGATTAAAAAGAAGTTATTTTATTAAAAGAATGAAAAACAATGAAAAAACGGAATTCATTTTCCTTGAATCCATTACAGTACATTATATAATATAAAAATTTAAGGTCATATAATTTTGAATTCATTTCTTATTATTTTAATGCATGTTAATGTTTAGAAGCCTAGCTTTTGAAAATTACTGTTGTCCAATGTGATTTTTCAATGTTGACATTTTATTCCTCTTAATAAAAATTTCAAAACACACGTCCATTGGATATTGGGTTTAATTTGAGTTCGTGGTTCCCTTTTATTCATGGGGTTTGGGGTCACTTTTAGTTTAATTTGAGTATCCAACAAAAATAATGAAAAAATACCACATAGAGAAACGCTTTGTCGAAATGCATGGTGTCCGTCACTAGGGGATCACAACTCCATAGTTGTAATGTCCTGAGTTTGGATTTTTATCTATATTGTAGAGTTTTTAATTGAAAAAACGTGTGGTATCCAACACTTAGGGACCATGAATGCATTGTTTTGTCTCTCAGAGTAATTCTTTTCATCTCTAATGTGGTTAAAAAAACAAAAACATAAAAAGATAATACAAAGAAAAAAAGAAAAAAAATTGATACTCCTCTTAAGGAATAATGTGATTCCTACCTAGTTCTTCCTTTTTTTCCCATGAACAAGAAAATGGGCCCCTTGCATTTTGTGATACACAACACATCATCATGCTTAATTTAAATTGGATGAAATGTGTAAATGATTTTGAATGAAGGAATACCATTGGGATTGAAATAGAATTTTAAAATTATATTTTGAGAAATTATTTCGGTAGAATTCATGATTGTTTGCAATTATGTATTTTGGTGATCATTGTATATTAAAATATTTTTGAAAAATGGAATTCAACATAATATTTTTGGGATAATTGTTTTCTCAGGACTAGAAAAAAAACATTCAGGGGTGTAATTTGCTACTAAAAGATTTTAATATTCATTGTTGTATCTAAAAAGTGATGTGTTTAATTTAATATAAATAAAATTTTAGTGAATTTCTTAAATTGAACGTCATTTCACATCATTTTTACAATTCATGTTTAAAGTGCATATTACAGTCTAATAAATTATCTTCTTATAGAAATATTTATATTAATTATTTTTGTTATATATTTTGGGATATGATTTTTCAATTTTCTTGGAACATTGTATCCATTAGTATCGATGGGTGAATCCTAAGGGAAGACAAATATTTTTGGGTATGAATGATGAAATTTTTTAGACCTAACATAATAAGCATTAGGCCCATCAACCAAAAGTGGGGCCCAAAAAATAATCCTAATTAAGGTCAAATTTTATCTGTAAAAATATAGAATTATGGGGTTCATTTCATTCAACTGTGGCTAGATCTAATTATTAATTTTTCAAGATCATCCATATGGTCAATGATGAAGATTAATTTAATGGTCAAATTTGAACGTAAGAAAGTTTGGCTACCATTTTGATCATTACATCAAAGAAACTAATCCAATTTTCTTAAAATTTTAACAACCATTTTAAGAAACATGGAATAAAATATTTTCCTTCTAAAACCCCTTCATATTCATCCATCTTAAATGTAAAATTTGAATGTCTATTAGAGTGATGAATCCGGTCTGACTTTTGTGGTCAAAGTTGAAACATCCACTTTTATTTGACTTCTCTCCCACCTTTTGACATTAATAATTAATGGGGAGGGAATTAATTGTTTGGTGGGTTGAACATAGGCTCACTATATGCCTATATAAAAAGCTAGTGGTAATGGTATTGTGAATCCAATGTTTTTTTCTTCAATTTCAATTTTACGATTTCATTTTTTAATCGTATCTTCATTTTCCCATGTAATTTTTCCGTTCACATTAATTTCAAAATAAAAGTTAATCTTCTTATTAATATTTTTCATTTCATATTTATTATTTATATAACATTGATAACATTTCCTTAGGGAGTTAATCTATTCACAATATCTTTTTTGAAAATCATCAAAGAATGGTGGATTAATGTTTATTTCTATTCTTTTCTACTTCAACTCCACCCTCATAAATCTAATTCCCACTTCCCCTGATAGAATATAATAAATGGATAGATAAACATATTACAGGTTTATATAATTGTGTAAAAAGTTTATGTGTTGTATTTTATTTAATGTGCTTATATATTGTAATCAATTAATTATTTTATGATTTCTATTCAATGATTTATTATAAATTCATCTTCAAAAAGTTTAACAAAGACAGATTTTGTGTTAATGTAGGATCCAATTCTCTGTAGTGATCATTAAATTAAACCACTATGTGCATTGTTCATTATATTTTGAATTTTTTAATTATTAAATTAGATAATTATGCTATGGAATTGTCTCATTTTTTTGGATACATCATGATTTAATGATATGAAAATTTCTAGGAAATGAAATTCATCCAATCCACCAAAGAAAAAACCTTGGATTGACTCATATTATTTACTTATTTTTTAATTAATATAATAAGGGGTTTCATTAAAAAATTGAATCATTTTACTTAGGTAAATTATTTTTCTTTAACCTCAATTGAAATCAACCCCGTAGTTGGACACTTAATTGCCAAATCCTGTAATATCATTGAGTTTATAAAGGTTTCCTCTTAGGCCCCTAGGGATTCGATAACCCAATATGTATTACAAGTAACCAAATAAAACTTATATCATGGGTAAATTTTGGTGCAACCACCAGTCATTTTATTGTAACTTTATCGACCCTTATAGTATAAAAAACTTTGATATAATTGTAATCATCGAAATTGTTAACGTGGGTTAAAATAATGAAATTAGAGTAAAAAAATCCACTAAACTTATTAAAATTTTATTTTATGAGACTATTTAGACTCATAATAATGTTAAATTCTAATTATATCAATTTCTATCCATTTTCACTTGAAAATTAATTTATATTAGTTTAATACGTCAAGCAATTCAAAGAATTCACCCCCCACACAGATAAAATGGCACGCCTCTCCTCTCCTCTCCACACATCAAGAGACCTTTGTTTTGTCCATGACCTTCCCAAATACCTTCCTATCATACACCCATTTTTTATATATGTATTATTTTGGAAATAATAATAGCCATAGAGGGATAAAGGTGTAATGAAATGGAGGTTGTTCGAAGAAGAGGTATAGTTCTAAACCATGCATTCACAAATTATTTATTAGTGTAAATGCTTCCAATATTCATCACCCATGAAAAAAATGCTAAAACTAAAATATTAAATATACTGAGATTTTATAAAGTATGTTTAATAAAAATACATCTTTCTCCTTTCTTATAAATTGGGAAACAAAACCATCATTTGTGTGTACGGTTGACTACCATCTTGAAAACTGGTCTAGTTCATTACCACCTATCATGAATGATTATAATAATGGAATTAATGTATATATATTATATTAAATAAATATTTTTTATTACTTTAATATAATATGTCATCAATTTTCTTTCCTTTACATCAATTAAAAAATTATAACGTCGCTCATGAAAACATGTGGATTACCACCTATACAAAGCGATGCGAAATTTGTTTCATCAACATATCACAAGGATGTAATATATGAATAATTTAAAGATATAATATGATATATATGATTTAATAATTATTATTTAATGTTAAAAAATTACTTCCTTTCATTCCATTATATTAATTGAAAAATGGAAACATTACTCATGCGTACGTATGACCTACCATCTCTATGATTGTAAAGCAATACATTTTTCAAAACCACATTTAATGGTTTCTTTTCAAAAGTATAAATGTTTTTATAAAGATAATAATAATATCATGATTAATATTATTAATATTATGAATTAATTACCCCTTTGATCATAGTGAATAAATCAAATCCATTTTGAAATTATGAACCAAACATCCTAAAAACACCCAATTTGAACTAAAATGATTACGTAATTAAATAAGATATTAAACAAATAAATGTTTTATGTATGAGGAATTAAAAAATAATTTTTTTAATAAGTTGTAAAATAATTGATATATATTTTTAATATAGGATTTAAATGAGATACAAGGAATGTCTATGCTCGATGTAATAAATTTCATCTCAATGTCCTTTCATTGAGGCATATTTTAATTGTCTGAATGTAATTTATTTTATATAGTTTACATAATTACACTTTTACATTTTTAATCATTAATCCCACATGATTAATGATATTTTATTTTTTAATTAAAATTATTTCATCAATGGGTATTTGACATAAAAGTTACCAAGTGGGAAGTGTTTATTAACACAATTTATTTTCATCAGGTTATAACTCTTATACATGGAATTTTTTATGATATGATTGTAACACCCTAATATTTTGTGAAATATAATTTCTCAAATGAATTTAATATTTTGATATTTTTTCTAAATATGATATTGAGTATATCATGTGTTATACACAACCATGAGTTTAAACGAAACATATAATATTATTCAAATTTTATTCTAAAATAGTTATCACCTAGACATTGGAATAAAGGGTATGAATATGATTAAATAAATTATGAAAATATCTCATTTAAAATTATAAATTAAATTTATTTTTTGGTGACTAATAAAATAAAAAGGTAAATAAATAACTATTTGAAAAAATGAAACCATCCTCTGAAAAAGTATTTCTAAGAAAAAATTTAGTTAAATAAATAAATTGAAAAACCATTTTTTGTGAATTAGTTTAGGGAAGTTTATCTATTATATTCAATAACCAATTTAACATTAATTTTATTTTTTGCTCGATAAGAGATAAGAATAAATAAAAATTAATGCTTAAAAATTTTATTTTTCTAAAAAGCAGTTTTGTCTCCTTTTTGTGAACATATTTTAACGATATTTTTTGAAGTTTTAGAATCATTATTTTAAAAAATAGTCTCAATTTTAGAAATCATAAAGTAAAAATTATCTTAGGGTGGAAATTTGATAATTTTCTTAAAAGATTATATTTTATATGAATAGTGAAAAATATTGAATGTTTATTGAAAACTGCCATTTGGTTTAAATTATTTTTAAAATTACATTATATTTTATATTGGGTTTAAATTAATATTATAAATATTAAACATATAATAATAAAATTTAGTTAATATTCATATTTAATTTTGATTTAAAAATGTTGTAAACTTTTGTTTATTTTCTCCTTGAAAACCCTTCTCTCTTGTCGCATTTGTGGGATTACTTTTAAATTAATTTTTCCCAAATTTGTGAATAGAATTTTAAAAAAGATTCCATATTTGGAAACCAAATAATTTCTTTTATCTAATAAATTAAAATTAATTTTTATCAAAATTAATTGTAAAAACAGAAAAAATTAATTATCAATGTTAAGGTTTAAATTAGTTTATTACAGGTTAAAGTTATATAATTATGATTAAAATGATTTAAAAACTAATATAAAATATATTATATGGACATACATGGTCCCCATAATAAATATATCTCTTGAATGATAATTTTCAAAGTATTTTTTACATGATTGAAATATGGATACATACATTTCTTTTAAAAAAATATATGTACACCACTCACCTCACTTATAAATGACCACCACATGTTCTCTATAATTCACAGTTGAAAACATTTTTTTTCTGAAAATAAATAACCAAATAACATAAAAAATTACCTAATATCATCCTATAAGCCATATTATTTGTATAAGTAAAACCAATGAAGGATTTTTGTGAAAACCAAAGGTGGTTTCTCAAAGAAGAGGTAACATTCTTCGACAAGTGTTTTTATTTAATTCTTTCCTCCACCTACTTAAATTATTTCTAAACCATTATGATATAATAAAATCACAATATTAAATATAATTATTTGTTTTTTGTTATGTTCATGACCTAAAATCATCTTTAATTCCATAAAATGGGTTATGAAAGCATCATTCATGTTTACAATGGACTAGAGCCTCGCATACCGAGGTCATTCATTTTTCCATTACATACATTCCCCATTGGGTTTGATTACATATCTAAAGTATACATATATATGATATTTATAATATAATTATACCACTGGATTAATTATATCATATATTAATTTTCACTTTCCATTCTATAGGGGATAAATTAATGTCACTCAAGTGTACGCCATACTACCGGACAACCAAGCGTTGTGATTCATTTTTTCACAAACGCTTTACATTGAAGGAAATAATGATAAATTTTATGAATATATGTGAAATAAATGAATAAATTATTATATTACTGAAATATTTACCAATTTTAAAATATAATATATTATTTTATTTCTTAACGTTTCAGTCACCCAAATATGATAACATCGTTCATGTATGTGTGGACTATCACCTTCATGACGGGAGGTGACTCTCTCTTTTCAGCACCACACCACATGTATGATATGTATAAGTATATTTGAAGTAATAATATGATATTTATGATATTATTAAAATTATTTAAAAATAAAATATTTATAACCTACTTTCCATAATGACCATTGAAATATAGAAACACTACTCATGTTTACAAATGACCTGCCGTCTCCAGGATTGTTACCAACTTCATTTCTCAGAACCATTATTCTTAATGGGTGTTAAAAGTATAATGAATGAATAAATATTATAATTATTTAATGATTATTATAATGGTGATTATGGAACCATGATAAAATTAATATTAATGAAAATACTATATAAAAAACCGATAAGAAAAAGAAAGCAGTTATTTCCCGAAACCTGATTTTAATAAGGAATTCGTAATAAAAAAATAAATGGTCATAAGTAAAAAATATATGTTATAAAATATAAAATTATGGTTCTATAATATATTTATAATAAACCTATATTTATTATATATGTTATTCGAATGTTTTTTATGGAAGTCGAGACTTAAGGAAAGAAATTTAAGTCACACTTTTATTTTTAGGGGACTAATTTTAGAATTAACCACTAATTTAATTTATATTTATTATATACTAAAAAAATTTATTTTATGATTATTATACTTAAAATTATGGGGATTTGAATATGTATTTTATTATCCCTCTTTTCAGAGGTTCACAGGTCAAAAGTTACCAGAGAAAAAATGGATTTTTGTCTCATTTTTCCTTCTTTGAGAAATAAATTATGTTATCCACCTGTATACTTTTATGAGATGTATATATTGACCCTATGAAATTTAATATAGTGAATTTATTTATTCTCATGATATTATATGTTTAATTTAATGATATTATTTCATACAGATTATGATTCAATGTTACCAAGGTGGTAATGGTTTTATGATAGAATCTCATTGTTTATTAGGATTTTTTTGGATTTTTCTTTTAATAAGGAAATATTATGACATTAATATAAATAAAATAATGAATTTTATTATACTATGGTTATTTTATGATAATACATGTTTTCCTTTATTTTCCTCTCTTCATGTATTCAAGAGCTAAAATTATTGTTTTTATGAAAAATGAATTTAATTATCTCTTTAGTAGAAGACCCATTTATTCCAACACCATGTTTTCTAGAAATATTTTTAAAAAAGTTTTTACATTATTAAAATTATTTATTAATTAAATTTTTGACCCCTGATTTATTTTTTACCAAATATATTGAAAGATAACTTTTTTCTGTTTCATAATCAATGCCCCTTTGGATTTTACCGAATCTGTGAATGGAGTCTTTATTTTAACATATATAGAATGAATGAAATTTTCAACCATCATGCATTATTTTCATTGAAACTTTATTTTTATCTTTTAATTTTTATTTTCAATGAAAATTATTTTCAAAATGTATTATGAATTTTTAGTTTTAAAAAGTGATTTTCAATGAAAATTTATTTTCCTCATGATATGTTCCAAGTGATATTTTAAAACTATTATGTGTCTCAGATAATACGATTTGATGTTACCTATAATTTTTTTAGGTATATTAACCAAGGATACTATTTAAATTCTTTATATGAAGGGATTATCCAAAGAAAATGCTTATAATACACATTTTCTTCCATGGGTTATATAATGGAAGAATTTTGATGAACCCCAGATCATTTTCAATGGGATATGCTCTACTGAAATAATGAAATTATAATGAAACTTATCTTATTTCCATATATAATGATATGATGAAATTTTTATGAAATCCATTTCATTTCATGGAATATGATATGATGATTTTTTATGACCTAGCGGCACACATACGTATTATTTTTATTATGTGATGGGTGGGGCCTATATCTAGCTATATTGCATTGGGTAAATATCAATAAATTGTGATCATATATGTTATGTGTGAACCTAATTATATGTTCAAAATGTTACATGTGAACCTAAATGCATGTTCAAAATGATCTATATGAACATAATTACATGTTCACAAAGTTTTTCATGAACCTGATTACATGTTCACAATGTCATGCAAGAACCTGATTACATGTTCATAGTGCATTTTGGGAACCAATATTTCATGTCCATAATTTTATGAATGGACCTAGTTTCATGAATATAAGTTTCTATGTGGGCCTAATTTCATGTTCTTAAATTAATTGGTAAATATTTCTCTATTTATACATTTTCATAATGTTATAATCTGATGTGTATTCCATAAATATATGTCTAATGTCAAGGTTATGATGTCATTTCTATTGTTCATGGATTTTCTTATGATTAATGTGTTATTACCATCCAATCCTTATGTGGTAACTTATCATTATAATCTAGATATGTAGGGAATGGTTTTCAAATTTCATGATTAGGTACCCATACCCTGATGTATAGGTAATTTATATTTATCTCCCATTTTTATCTTACCAAGAATCTTTGATCACCCTTTCTTATGTATCCTTAAAATAGGATATGGACAATTTTATTAAGTAGGGATATTTTTGTGAAGAGTAATAAAGGAGAATATCATTTTGGATTATGATTATGATCTTTCACCAAATTAGAAGATTTTTTACCTAGTATCCAAATACACTAAACTATTATGGTCCTTAGTCATATGTTTATACAATGTATTGAATATTCATTTAAAATGAGTTAATATCTATTTATGATAATCCTTTGTCATTACAGTTAGTATTAGAGGAAATGATTATTTAACCTTCGGAAATATGTATGTGAAAACCTTAGTGAGATCCATTGGATTATTTTTAAGGTTATGTCTCGGGATGTCTCTAAATAGAAGTTTAAGGATGAGTCAATGTATAGAAAAATGTCCTAGAATTTTGGTAAAGGATTGAGAAAGTGGTTTTTATGAAATTACATCCCAATCTGGACAATACAAGGGGATATGGATATGTCATATAGGTATCTGGGGGTAATAACATTGAAAAGGTCATGTTAATATGGATTCAAGCATTACCCGACATATAAAAATGGGACTTACTTCATACCTTATTTGAAACTCGTAGGGGATATGATTTGGAAATTCAAAAAATCATTATGAAACCCCATAACGGATTTAAATAGATGATGAATATGAATGTCCGAGGATAAAATCACTATTTCATAGATTAAAAATAATATTTCATGATCTAGATAACATAAAAGTGATTTTTTCCTAACAATGTGATTTTCCACTATGATTAGTGTTTCACACACTACGATTCTTGGTAGTAGTCAATTGAAGGTAGTATAAGAAAAGGGCTGAGTAGTGGTAGATTTTTTTATTTTGCAGTAGTTTATACTGGAGCTACATGGATTTGCGATGGATTTAATAATCCAATGCTTAATCATGTGTTAGAATTTAATACATGATGATTTGTTCGATTTAGCGATGGTTTTTGGTAAGCGTTGTAGAAAGTATATTTAGAAGTGGTTATTATATTTTTTCATATGGGTTTCTTAAAAAAATTTGTATTTCGTTTTGGTTTTAATCCATCACTAAAACCTAAATTTTTACCCCACAAAACCACTTCTAAAATGATTGAAACCACTGCTAAATATTTGTGCGTCATAATTAGTGGTGTTTTAAACCACCGAAAAAATACATCTTATAGAGGAAGTTTTAATTGTGGTGAATAGAAATATTCCATATCTAGTGGTTTTTTAAACCACTAACAAATGTTCATTTATAAAAAATGTTGGCTATATAATCTACTTCCCTAGAACTACTCTAAAAAAATTCTAACCTTGTGTATTGCCTTTAAGTAGCTCATAAAATTCCTATCAAAAGAACAAAAAATCACCCATATAAATAAAATGGCATGAGAAAACATGTATATTAGTTTAGATCTAACCATGACTGGTTTTATGTTTGTTTCACTAATAATTCATCAACAAACACTCTCATTCCATATTATTCCAAGACATCAAAAAGACCACTAATCACTACGAGATGAATTATGCTCTTCACACTCTCCATTCCTATCTCCATCTTCATATCCATATCTACTTCTTACTAATAACACATGTAAGATAATTATAATGAAATTTATATAGTTTTGTATACTTATATTTTAACTTGAAACCAATAAATGTTTGTGAAATAAATGATTTTAAAGTTGTGTGATTTACCCGCTCACTAGAAATCATCAATGCAATATCACTGGGGATAGATCCGATCGTCTTCTAGTATAAACTGACCAAATATTTCAATGTACACTTTTGTGCTATAAAAACAACAATCAAAAAGAGTAAAAACATCTATAAAAAGAGATTCATTTTGAAAATATTAGAATTTAATAACATATTGATAGTTAATTACACCATAATGTGTTAAAATTACCTTTAACTATGAATAAAAATGGTATTTTTCCATGATGATGGCATATATCTCAAATCATCATACATAATTGGAAGGGTAACCGGCACTACTACTTGCTAGCCTAGAATTTGGCCAAATAATCATACAACATCATCTATAGGTACCTCATTGTAGTCAAATGGGACAACTATCCTTAGTCCGTTCGATTCCATACATCTTAACTTTTTATATTTTTCTCCATAGTAGCATTATTTCCATCATTTATGATAAAAATAATATTATTATATAAATATCCAATAATTTTATTAATATTAACATTTGTACCTACAACAGTCACCCTCTAATATCCTCATGAAGAACGAGGATTATCCTATTACATCATTGTAGAGGTTTGACTGATATCAATATAACACTTCCTCTTGGAATTACTATCATTTAACCAAATAAATGAAACTTCAAAACAAATATTTAAAAAAGTTCATGAATAAAAAAATTTCAAATGATAACTGATGCACGGTACTAAAAAACAATATATACATAACTATGATAACGATTGACTTCACAAAAGAAATTAGTGGTTGATAAATTAATGGAAGATTGTAAATACAATCATTTTCTCCTTCAATAATTTTTTTTTCTTTATTGAACATTACTTTATCTAATTTATCCACACATTCCGGACTAATATTTTCAATATCATGATAAAAAATTATGTTTTCTTCTTGCTGTTGAAGGGATTCGATGTTAGAGGACAAATATTCCACTTTATCACCCATATTATACAAGTTTCTTAGTTTTACATGAGAAAATACTATCCTCCCTTTATCCATGAAATATTCCACATAATACACCTTTTTCTACTATGATTATAAGATATACAAAACATGTAATTTACGATCACTAACTTCCATCAGGCGAGAGAATTTCACATAAGTAATTTATAAGGTATCTCTTTTAACACCCCAGATAAAATTGATCCAACTACATTTGAATAAATCAACTGAGAACTGCCTGTGGTAGTTTAATTTTATAATATCAGAAAAATTTTCATAGTATCCCACTTTAGAAAACATAAATACACAACAAATCTTTGTTTTCAATCCCTCTTCCTGATCGAATGTATGAAATTTAAATCCATTCACACTGTAAGAATAAAACATTCTAGCATGTTTTAGAGGACCTAGAGTAAGAAAATTAAAATACTCTGACAAATCATATCGAGTATCAGTATTCATGATATAAAAAAATTAAATTACATTATTATATTAACAAAATATATGTGTCAAACTAATATCTATATTAATTGCAATGTTTATGAACTTACACATCGTGCAAACCATTATACAAGCTCTTTATTAATATTTTTTTATATCTTTCTCATTTCACGTCTCAAATCTCATTATTATCTTTGTTTTTACCATTATCTCTTTAATAAATGGAATTGAAATTTCACTATTCAGCAGCACATATCTATGTACCTGTAATAATTCCATTTCTGTCAGGGTAGAATTTGAGCTCCTCCCAACTGATTAGCCAACAGTAGGAAATATTTTTAATTTCCCTTGTAGTTGAGATTGATTCAATGTGTTTTCAACATATACAAAATGATTTAATCTTATGTCAATATCATCAAAGTATCTAGAAAAAAACTTAAGGCACTCCTCTTCCAAATATCCTTTAGAAATAGAGCATTTAAGTTGAGCCTTATTTTTCACATATTATTTCAAATGTCTAAGATATCTGTGAAATAAAAAAACATAATTGTGTATTTAATAAAGTGTAAATAATTGTTTTCTTAAACTAAAAACATATAAATAAACTACCTCTCAAATCGATACATCCATCGATAATGTATGGGCCCTCATAATTTAGCTTCCTCAAGAAAATTCACTATTAAATGCATCATAAAAGTAAAAAATGATGGAGGAAGTATCATCTCCATTACAAAAAGTGTCAATAAAAATCCCTCCTTAAGACTATCAAGCTCAAATGTTTGTATTTTTGTCAAACATTATAGTCTGAATAATGTTAAAAATTGGAGTACAATAGTTGTATCCTTTTTAGTTAAAAATGTTCACCATGCTAATGGTAGAAAAAACTATAATAATATATGTGAATTGTGACTTTTCAATACATGTAACCTATGATGCTTTATGAAAAAACACCTTGATATGTTACTTGAATACCCATCAGATACAATGAAATGATTTAATATTTGATGGATTATATATTGATCCCTATTTCTCATTGAAGAAATTTGTATAGAATACTTCCCATAATCATCTGGCCAGAGATCATGATTTTTGTTCATTACTTATAAGTGTTTCTAGGAATTTACATGATCCTTTGACTTTATATGATCATTAAGAAATGTGATGATCAAATTCTCTTATAAACTCTTCTCAATATGAATTATCTCAAGAATATTCCACAACAAATTAAATTCCCAATACAGAAGTATGAATACTATACTTTTTTATTCCATCTTTGCATTTCAATTTCACTTGACAATGCACTTCAAACTCATTTTTGACAATCATTATATTGATACACCTTACCAAATTATGTTTCAACATTTCCAAGTTATGATAATATTTTAGAACCTATTAATAACTTTGGTGGTGGTATATGATCAATAGAAACATTAAATTTTTACTTGTTCAATAGAAATCTATGAGATTTTTTAGAAATATTTGATGAAACAAGAAGAACTATTTTCTATAGTGATGTAGTCATTTGGGCTCAAAATCAAAGTTACAAATAAGAAAATCCTAACCTGTGTAAGTGTTCCAACCAACTAAATTCTCAATTCTATGGAAGTCAACAATGTTCCAAATTAGAGAAGCTTTTATTTTTGAACATTTTTATAGAATATGCATCATATGTCTCAACATAATTTCTCCATAACTCCAATAATTCAAAATTAAAGGCTACAAGTATAAATAAATATCATTTATAGGCATTTTTTTCTAGGAATAATCATCAAAATGATATAATATTTTTGTTGTATACACATCCACGGAGGCTAATTTTAAGGGATTAAAACAATTTTCCAAATGATATAACTAGCGCTCAAAGACCCAAATGGGTTGAATCCATTAGCAACCAATCCCAATCAAATATTCCTAAGATCATATGAAAAATATGGATGTATGACTGAAATTACTTCCGAGATTTTTAATCTCTTGGTTGTCACATTAACCCATCATTGTTATTATATATAGACATCCACTTCATGAGCTAGGCGATTTTTTTGGACATGCATAATCTTTGCAACAGAGGATTTAATGGAAAGTAAAAAAAATTGAAGGTGTGTTTCTTATCATATTATTCATAGTATTATGTTTATTTATAATTCCAACATCACTCATTGACTAACATCTAGAAGATGAACATTTTTTGCAATCCTACCTTCTTGAATCCTCTCCACAATAAAGCAAACAGTCATTAGGACAAAGAAGTATTTTTTTATAATTCAGACCAATATTATTAACAAAATTTTTCATATCATAAAAAGACTCAAGAATCATTACTCCAGGAAACAAATCATTCAACAATTCCAATATCATGGACATATCTTTACTTGTAATTCCACATAGGAATTTGATAGGTACAAATTCATCAAAAAAATAATGTTTTTAATATTTCAAACATTGAATATAAAAATCATTATTTCCATCATCAACTAAAAAATGAAACACATTTCTCTACTCATTGAAGTTTTATCTTACATTAACCTCCATATAATCAAGAGGAGGATCCAACAAAATGTTACAATCTTGGTTTGGTTGTCCTATAGTCTCAAAAATATCAGTCTTCACATTTCTATTTTTTCACCATCAACTAGTTGTTACGATATATTTTGGTGTTGATGTTGTGGTATTTCAATGCTGAATTATTATTTAATAAGGTTTTTTGTTTCATTGTACATTACCTATGATTTTTGGAGCTCATTTTATCAATTGACATTAGTGATCAATATTTCTGTAATGGTCTATTCTCTGTACCAAATCCAACACAAATATTGAGCATGGAATTTCTTCAATATTAAGTTTTTATAAACATCATCTATCTTCAACAATATTTTAAAAATATATTTAGGACATGGAAATATTATTCTCCCATCAACATATCGACTCGAAATTGAAAAATCTAACAACTTCATCAAACCCTTTGCATACTGAGGTCTGTTCCTCGGTAATGTGATCCATCTTTTATCAATATATATAATAATGTTCCTATACGTTATAAAAAAATTAAAACAAATAACTATTGCTAAATAGAAAAGGAGATAAATAAAAATGAAAAATACACATACCAAGTAGTTATAAGAAGATTCATATAAGAAGAATCATACAAGTACTAGAGGGGATGTTACATAATTCTTCACTATCATTTCTTGTGTTGTAGGACCTCATGAATAAATCCAATAAATTTTTAATTTAACAACATATGTTTTGTTACTAATTATTAAATTTTCTATAGATGTTACAATATTATCATAAAATAAATTTGTATTATTAAATTCCAAAGTAATCATAATATGATAACTTAATAATTTGGAACTTTTTCTATGATTATATACAATGATCTAAAAATTTCCAATTTCTATGTAACTAGTCCAAGATAATTAATTTAGGTTCAATAATTAAATTAAAATATGTATATAAATGTCTTCTATAAACTCATGCCTAAACTAATAAATTATCTAAACCTCCTTAGTTAACATCTCTTAGAGGAAATAAAATATCAATACTATTTTAGAGAAAATCATGTTCAATAAAAATTATCAATAATTTTTCTAGGAGATAAAATAGATTCACCTCAACATAAAAAAAAATAGGATACAATTTCTATTGTATATTTAATGATACTGTATTTTATGATTATTGAATATTCCAATTCCACTACTTATATAGTATTATGTGATCCTATTCCAAAACCAAGCATAGTACTACGTGATCCTCTAAATACACATGGTAAATAATGAAAAATATTAAAATGGATAATTGAAATATATAAGGTATAGTTGTGAGGAATATGGTCTGTAAAATAGTTACATTTTTCAGTTAAAACCCATTATGAATCCCAAGAGGAAAAATAAATGATGAAATACATTTTAAATGATTTTTTACGAAATCATTGAAAAATGAATCATGATCCAATGTCAATAATTGATATTAAAGCTATGAGTATGTACCATGTACCTATAAGGAATACATAATATTAAGGAAGATACATTGGTAAAAAAATTACCTCATAAAAATAAAATATATATAATAAATGAGTTCAAATGGTGAAATTGTAGTTTTAAGTAACAACCAAGTGATTAGAGATACATAAAAAGTACCAAAACAAAGTGTCAAGTTCATATATCATTAGATAGTCCTAGGAATATTAGTGATAACATATAGTAAAATAAAAATATAACATTAACATTCTACATTAAAATTTTGTATGTACTATGTGCACATGTTAAATGACTTAGAGCACACCTGCTTCCTCATTACATGTCCCTAGAATAAATTGAAATTTCTAGGTAGATTATAGTAGGGGTATGAGTGTGTAAAATGCTTAAATAAATCTAAAATTATTAAAATTCTACCACAAATTCCCCTTGATCCATCAAAGTGCATATTTATATCTAAAGAAACATTGATCCAAATAGTGATACTTAATTAAATAAACATGAAAAATCAATATTTCATTAGATACAGTGTTACCATATCTCCCCACACCTAAGATCCCTCAATGACCAAACCCCCTATTTTTAAAACCATTATATTTTTCACTATAAACCATCCATAAAATAAAATCTTAAGTAAATAATTCATCAATAATTTATCGAATAAGATAGTTTACATTACAAATTTCCAAACAGTTCTTTATGGAAAACCATATTGGTAAAAATTTCCCTAATAATAAAAATAAAAAACTTCATTTAACCATTAATTTTATAAAACCCAATAATAATAGTCTCCATTACAACTAATTTCAATGTGTTGAATGGGGCTTTGAGGAAATAATATGAAAATAGAATAAAATGAATTTAATGTTTTGAAATACCATTCGAAAAACTATTACAAACAAATCATTTAATGTTTTTCATTAAATCATTCAGAAAACACAATTAAAGAAAACACCAAAATTAAAGACTGTGGAATTATCATTTGTGAATAAACATAAATTTATTAAAAGTAAAATTCATATTTTTATAATTAAATCCACCATGATTAGTTAAAAAACCTGATATCATTTCAAAAAAAGGATTAATTCCCTATATGAATTAATCCATGACAAACACAGTTTTCATAAAATGGGTTATTTTTTGTTAAAATCAATAAATTAGTCTTAAAAAATCTAAAATAGAATAAATAAGAATTATATTAGTAAATGAATCAAAAGTAGAAGAAATTACAAAAAAACACATACCTCAAGACTTGTATAATAATAAGTTGATGATCTAAAACCAATGAGGAAGAAGGATCCTACAACAGAAAGAGTAGGAGGGGGTCCAGTAGTGGGGTAGTGACCAGGGGGAGCAACAAAAGAGATGGTTCAAGGGGGAGAGAGCTTAGTGGATAAGGATTAGGACCGTGGGGTGGGGGTGTGGGAGAGGGAGTTTTAGCAACCTGTGATCGGGATGGGAGTGTTGGTAGGGGAAGCAGGTGTCAGCAGTTTGGGATCAGGATCAAGTGCTAGTTGAGGAATGGTGTATTGGTAGCCCAGGAACATACCTATAATGAGGGGCTAGGGATTGGGGTCTTAGTGGTGCAGTGTCAGGCTTGAGGGGGGGGGGGATGAGTTTTAGGGGGTGCTGGGGGTAATATGTGTAATTTTTTTATAAAAAAATATAAATATTTTATTCAGGGTTTTTAAAAAACCACCTTGAAATTATTTTAAAAAATTTAGGGGTGGTTTAAGAAACCACCGCTTCTAAAAAACTACCATGAAATGATGACTTTAATGCAGTGAGGAAATAGAAGGAATTGTGTTAACATTGAATGTGACTAACAATTTTCTAACGAGCAGCCAAATGGGATGATGACAAGAGAGAAGGATGTTGTGATTATGGCTAATCAGATATCATGAAACATGATTAAAGGAATGAATTTTAACAAAGTATTAGACTCAAAAAAGAATAAAAGTACATTGTTCTTTAAGTGTGATGGTAGAGGAGACCAAGGCGTAAAGACGATTCATTTTTTTATATTTCAATAACGTGGGAGGAAACACTCAAGGAAATGTATCATAAGGACAATAATATGTCTTGGTTGTCAAAAATTACACAATGAAATTAATTTCAAATAAAAAATAAAAGGTTCAGTTAATGTAATGGATGAGAATAATTTTCTCTCTAATGTTTCATTGACTGTTGAATTTCTAAATGTGAAAGTTTGAGTGTCCAGAAAATATATGTCCTCGAGGGAACTTTTTTGAAGAGAATAAATATAGTTGTACAAGTAATGTATTTTCTATTTGAAATTAAGAGACTATGAATGAAATATTGAAGGAATTAGGTATTAATTAATTAGGTGATGAAGCATAGTTAATAGTTGTTAAGAGATTTGGGATGATTGAAGTATTAATGTATTAGAATTCAAGGATTATATTATATGAATCATGAAATTTATAAAGATTATTCAGATTGAGTTTTTCATTAAGGATTTTAAAAACTATGTTAAATAATATTTATAGAATAGAAATGTGATAAAATGACAAGGATATATTTTTATTAAGGGAATATAAACCTTAATATTTTCCAAATGATGAGAAAAAGATATTACAAAAAATGCCGGACAAGAATAAGTAAATTACGTCATACGTAGTACCTAGTAACTGGTTAATGATTTTTTTAAAAGTGGTTTATTCTATAATTGATGGATTGTATATCATTTTTGGATTTATATCCAATAATCTATATAATCAATCAGGGAACATGAATGTTTTCAATAAGGTCTTGTGGTAATTTTGTTTATCACCTTGTTTCGAGAGAACACAAAATAAAGGAATTCACATGTTTGGTATGTAACAATCAATAAATACATTATGATACATGGGGGATTGATGATAAGATAACTTTGACAAGTTTAGTGGCCATTTTATTTTAAATTTTTTATTTTTAAAGGGTTATAAGGTTAACCATTTATGGAATGGTTTATGTTTAACTTTGGATGAGGTTTTACATATTAACACATTACTAAACCATATGAATATATATCCATACTGGAAAACCAATGTTAACCTATTAATACTAGTGGGAGATGTAATGATTTTTCATTCTATTATACATGATGTTTAGCTCTTGATACAGGAATAAAATACGACCCTTAGAGTAACTAATTAAGTTGAAATTGATCAGGGAATAACCAAAGGTTGAAATCATTCCTATGAAATAAAATGATATCAAGTAAGTACATTTTCATATCTTCTTTGTCTAGTTTATGAAGGAATTACCCAATATTAGGAAAAAGCTATTAAAATAAAATCATTTCATGTTATCATCATTTATGATGATATTAATGACCTTTTTCAAACAAGTTTGGTGTATGGATTTATTGTCATTAACAATATCCTAACCTTGTTCTCTATCACTCTCCATAAGTATTAGGGAACTAATTTTCTCTTATATTTCCTTGTTTTTACTTCAAACCTATTTTATCATATTTTAAAACCACGTATCTCTTATTCTAGTTGATTTTTCCACATCCATTTCTCTTATTCAACAGGATTTTTTATTAACCCTTTTTAAGATGTGTGTTTCTATGAATTAATTTTCAAATGTTGAGCCATTAATGAACAAGATGAATTTTGAGGGTGAAAGAGATTTTATGTGGGAAGAATGTAACACCATGAGATTTTATGAAATATTTTTTAAAAAATTAATTTATAATTTTTGATATTTTATATTATATGTAAAATCGAGTTCAACTTGCACTAAGAATAACATCATGTTTAAATGAAACGTGTCGTATTAGTAAAATGTTATTATATGATTGTTATAATCTAGTAGTCAAATCAGATGGTATGAATATTATTAAATAAAATATGAAATTATATTTTGTATATTTTTATATAAAATTTATTCTTTGGTGAACAATTAATTTAAAATAGAAATAAAAAATTATTTTAAAATTATAGAAATCTTTCCCTGAAAAAAGTTTTTTATGAAAATAAATATGTTTTAACTGGATAAATTTTAAAAAAAATTTGGTGATTTAATTTAGTGAAATTTATAGTGTATATTCCCAATAAAAAATTTACTATTAATCTTATTCATTTTATATATAAGAGAAAAGAATGAATCCGATTTTGTGCATCAAAACAGAATTTTCCTAAAAATAATATTTTTATTCTTTTTTGAGTACTTATTATAAAAATATCGAAAACATAAGAAACATTATTCAGAAAAATAAATATATTTTTTATATAATAATTTTAAAATTAACTTAGTGTTTTTTTACAACTTTTTCGAAAGAATAATTTTTTAATAGTGAAAATACTAAATTTTAATTGGAAGCCTTCATTTCATTTAAATTATTTATAAATATAAATTTTATTTTTATTTTATTTTATATTAATAATACTTAAAATATATATTATTTAATACAATTTAGATCATTTTTATAATTTTCATGATAAATCATTCATTAAAAACATTTGTAAACTCTTGAAAAATATTCCTATGAAAAAACCCGAATTATCATCTTGTACATGAGATTATTTTGAAATTAAAATTTTCTAGTTATGTGAATGTAATTTTTAAAAATGGAATCTATATTTCTAATCATAATAATTTATCATATATAACATGGTTAAAATAATTTTTTTATCCAAAAATAATAGTGAAAAAAATTATTAGTGTAATTAAGGTTAAAATAAGTTTACAATGGATTTAAAATAAAATGATAATGTTTAAAATGATATATAAACCATTATAAAATTAATTTTCTATAAATATTTAGACCATATAATGTATGTTTCTCTATAATACTAAATGTTTTATCCTTTTTACATGGGAGAAATGTGTGTGCACTTTTTTCTTCTAAAAAAGTATATGTGTTCCGCTCACCTCACTTATAAATGGCCACCCTATGATCTCTTCTTCAAACCTTCAAACCCTTTTTGTTCGGCCATAAACTACCAAAATCATTTCCTCAATTCTCTAATATTAGTTTATAAGACTTATTTTTTCATAAATCAAACCTATGAATGATTTTGGTAGAAACCTATGGAGGTTAACCAAAGAAGAGGTAACATTATTCAAGGAGAATTCTTATTTTAGTTCTTTTACCACCAATATAAATTATTATTGTAACATAATGATATTATAAAAGTACTATATTAAATATAATGAGGAATTTTTTTCATTTCATGACCAAAAACCATCTTCACTTCCATCAAATGGGTTATTAAATCACCATTCGTGTGTATAGTGGACTATCGGCTTCCAAACCAATGTCATTTGATTTTCTATTACCACCTCTCATGGATGGGTATGATGATGTGTAATATATCTACATATATATATATTATAATTATAAAATAATTATTCATATAGTTTAATTATAACATATATACCTTTTTTACATTCTATTCCATAGGGGATACGATAATCTCACTCATGTATATGGGGGACCACCACCACACAAAGCGATGCGGTTTATTTTTACAATAACATTTTACATAGAAGTTAATAAGGAAAAAAATAATGAATATATGTGAAATAAATTACATATTTACTATATTCATGCCATATGTATCATTATTAATATATAATATTCCATTTTGTTTCTTACCTTTTCACTCACTGAAAGATGATACCATTTTTTGTGTACGTGTGGACTACTGCCTTTATAAAGAGAACTCTCTATATTCATCACCACACCACAAGAATTTTACAATGAAATTTACATCATTTTTCTCTTTTACATAGATGAAAATATTCTAACTAGTTTAGAAATTAAAAGTAATCATTATATAAAAAACGTTCATGGTGGTTTGAGTTGAAATATATTGGGGAGACCAAGAAAATAGTAGTGATGAGTATTAAGTGAGAAGAGAAAGATAAAATAATGGTTTTTCTTCAATGGGATTACATCTAATTGATTATTGAGAGGTTAGATATTTCTATAGGAAATCCGGTATCAACTCCACTGAACATATAGTTTAAAATATCAAAGGACTAAGAACCTAAGGAGAAATATAAAGAAAAAACATGGAGAAGATTAATTTTTAAAAAATAATGGGATATTTAATATATTAAATGGTGTGAAATCACTTGAAAATTACATATTTAGTGAGATTAATTTTCCATTCCATGTCAACACTGGGTAAATAGAGACATGAAGCCATTAAATGGATCATCTGGTATCTCAGTGGAATAAAAGATACAACCTTATATTTAGTGATGGTTGATGTGTTATAGGGGTATGTTGAAATTGATATTATGGGAGATTCAGATAATCCGAAGAGTATAAATGGTTTAGTGATTACTGATAGATGAATGATAGTGAGATGGATCCCACCCCTAAAATTGATAGTGTATTTTTCCACAGTGGATTTAGGGTATGTGGTATCAACGGATGTAGATAAAAAAATAATATGACTGAGGTTTGTTTTGGAGGATATTTAAAGGATCTAGGAAGGTGGATTTCTCTATTGTGATAGTTAGATTTCAATACTCATGGTAAAAAATATGATGTCTCATTAATGTATGAAACACATTGAATATAAATATAACATCATATAGATTATTCTAGAGGATAATGGTATTTTTTTTTGAAATATAGACTTGAAGAAAAGTATAGTAGAAATTCAAAACAAAGTGTTAGTTGAATAATGTTTGAGGAAACTTTGTGCCTTTGGGATAATTTCTTTAATGGATTTTGATTAATAGTGACAACTAATATTATTATGGACATAAATTTTTTTGATATAGTTTTGGAGGGTTGAGATTGAGTTCTTTAATAATGTACTCAAGTGAGGTAATTTTGTGATGTGAATCCCATTCTAGTGTCAGAGTAAATTTACTATAAGGAGAATAACTATATGATAGTCCAAACATAGTGTTCATGAGACCACAATGATTTTTATTAGCATTTGTTTGTTTTATTAATAGATGTAACAAAAAATGGGATTTTGACTAGTTTGTAGTCCAAATAGTTTGAATTAGAGTTACATTGTCCTTTTGAGTTTCTTTAGATGTATACAGGTGGGGCTTCTTTGAAAAAAAATTTGGTAAAGGGTTGGATGATAAGTGTCATCTGAGGAATGTGTGTATGACATGGTTTGTTCAAAAAATATCTACGGTTATATGATAATTTCTATAATCCATTGGAAGTTATCAAATTAAATGGTGGGTTATTAGTGAACATTTCATTAGGGTGTAACATAATTTTAAACTTGGAATCTTTTATTTAGGGGAGGTGGAACCACTTATATATGTGATTTAATTATAATGTGAAAAAAGTAAATCAATTATCAATAGAAAATGCAGAATGATTTTGAAATCTTTGGAATTTCCAGTAGTAATTAAAATTGAGGAAGTAATCTCAATTGGATGTAGGAAATGATAGTCTAGAAAATGTAAATACAAATAATTTCTTTTATTTTCATTGTATTTTACTTGTGGTTGAATGTTTTTTATTTTTTATTCCTTAAAAGTGTATGTACAAAGAATTGGACTTGGAGTAGTGAGTTTGGGGAGAAGTCCTCCTATATTCTTGTACACTAAAAGTAGAAGTGGATCTCATCCAATTCTTTTTTATTACTTTTGTATGCTTTGTTGATATGATGTATATTAATCACATGTTATGAGGGATTACCAAAATATGATATACTAAAACCCCATAGTCTTATTTCATTCTTTATCAATGATATATGTGATATCATAATCAATGACTAAAAAATAGGTTCTATCAAAAAAATCATCGAGTCATAGTTACGATATAACATATTCTGTTAATAAGGATATGAAAATATGTAAGAAATTATTTAACACATAAGGAATTTTAAATTTTCTGTAGAAATTAAAAAATGATATGAATGGGTATATAAGAGACTAGACAATACGTATGTTTTTTTTCCTTTGATGTTAAAGTAAACAAAATTTTGCGTATGGGTTAATCTAATATACAATGGTTACCCTATACATATCAAGTATTCCATTACTATATAAATGATATAGGAGTGTTAAAATATTGTATAACATATGATAGAAACCACATGGTAGCACATATCTTATGTTCTGATATCTATAATAGAACACAATCAAGAAACTCACTTTATTAATAATAAAATATGACATAATCAAAAATTAATAAATATAATATTATGGATAAAAATTATTAATGTTTATATTTATATTTATTCATGATATGTGTTAGGAATTTTGAATAGGTTATTTTTTTGAATAAATCAAATACTAAATGTTTATATTAATATCCCTTTTTCGGAAATAAATAAAAAAATTATTTATTTTATATTCCTTTTGAATATTCATGTTTATAAGTTGTCTATTAAATGTGAATATTATGTATGATTTAATTTATGTGATTAATTAATTCTTATAATAATTTAATTCCATGAATTTCATGTTATTTAGAACAACATTGCATTTCATTTTTAGCTACCATGACCTCGGATGGTAATTAAACTTATTATGATCAATTTATCTATTTAATATTGGTTACATATATTTATTATTAGAGTTAGAATGAATTGGAGTCTCTCTTGAGAAAATTATCCCTTAATATAGGGAATTTTGTCTAAACTTTCCACTATCCTAGAGGCATATTAAATGTTTCAAAATGATGTAGGTTAACTATATATATCTCTAGGATTACACATGTAAGTATTATCAATTTCATATAAATTTTATTTTATATAAAAATTTCATGTACATTATGAATATGATTCATTTGGATTTGTGTAAAACTTTTCGGCTTCTATTTATGGCCGAATAACACACACCATGGGTTGTGTATATAATTACACACTAATATGGTTTGAAAATATTTATTTGGTGTATAGAAAAGAGATTCTAAAACTAAATCATTAGAGAAATGCATATATAAAGAATGAAACATGAAATAACAATGATTTCATGAGTTGAAATGTAAATGTTGTTAATATAAATATGATTTACATTAAATTGGTGACAATTTGAAAAAAATAATCCAATAATAAGTGTGGGATTCCATCCAACGAAGTACCATTCAAGACCTTAATCATTCCGTTTGGATGACCCTAATGGTTAGGTTCCCATAGACAATCATAAGTAAGGAAATGAGGTAATAAAGTGATTGTAATGGTTAGGTTCCTTCTTCTCAGGGTCTAATTTGGGTTATAGATAGATGGGAAACCCTAATGGTTATTATTTACATTATAACCATATGTTGTATTTGGATAAATAGATATCTATTATTATATCCATGAATAAAATATGATTTTATTAACAATTGTTTTCCAATAGATATAATCATGGATTATTCACATTCTCAAATTAGTGATTTTCATGACTAAATATGGGTCTTTTTTCACAATCTCTACCTAGTAGATGACATATAGAATTAGATAAATGTAAAATTCTAAAACTAGCATAATTCATGAGGAAATATCGTTATTTGATCACTAAGTATACATAGTGGATTAGTTCTAGAATTGGAAAACTCTTAATATGTTCTCTCCATAAAAAATTTAATTTTGTTATATTTTTAGGATAAGATGGGTCTTTATTTCATTATTAAGAAAAATTGTTGTTATATATATATGAATTAAATATTTATATAATTGAGAATATAATAAATTGGTTATATATTATGGATAAGGATAATATTTTCTAAAATATTCAAAATAAGAATGTCAAGGTTAATTTAAACCCCATTTACCTTTTTCATGGTCTATTGGATAGATAATTGACCAAATCGTTTTAGAGACTGAATAGATAAAAAAAATTTGAAATAATTTTATTACAAATTATTTGATTATGTCAATTATTATTTATTAGAAAAATTAACAAATCACTATTTAGTAGAAAATGTGAGAGGGATAGTGGACTATAATAGGGATAATTAAAATATCATGAGTACTTATTTTCATGTCTTAGTTTACTATCTACTAGTTTTGTATATATTTTTAGGGGTGATGATCTCATGTTTCACCACTTTAGGCCCCATTTATCATGTTTCCCCTATTGGAGTTTGAATAAAAATTCTAGTTGAGTTTTATTACATAATAAATTGGTGGGTTGAGGTACATCATAACCATGACCAATTAATTTATTTGGTATGGTTATGTTTCTTTTATGAGACACAAGAATGAAACATTTTAAAATTTCATAGTTCTTCAAAGCGAAATACATACTCAACTAGAAAAAAATATTATCATTCTATAATCATTATGTTGTGGTGAATACTTAATTCATGAATTAATTTATCATTTAAGAGATTTTGGAATTGTTCCACATCTCACTCCTTTGATAAGACCATGTGAAATAGAATGTATGATAGAAGGTATCATAAACTATTTGTTATATTTTAATTTTTAATGAGTAAGTATAAACTTTATATTTCATTTTATGTACATACTAAAGAAACTATTATATTTCACTTAAAGTAAATTCCATCTAAATTATTCATAAAAAATATATTTGATATATATTTTAATAAATTTTGATATAAATTTTATGATGTTTTGAGGTTCTGAACCAAATGTATAATTTTTTATTTTGATAAACTTTTCCCAAATTCCATGTAATTATTTTTTTGGTTATCACAAGGAAACCAGAGGATATTATTTCCACAATCCTACTAAACACAAAAGGTTGTACACTACCATGGTGTTTTCCTTGATATTGTGAAAATTATATAAATATTAAATGAAATGAAAGTTGAAATTAGAGATATTCAATACATATAAACAGGTTGTGTTCCTAAAATGGATGTTGTACCTTTTCCATAATGATTTATGGAAGAATAATTGTCTCATGTTACACAATAACCTTACTGGTTTGGTACGATTCTTCAAGAGACTAAGCGATATAATATTTTTTTCAAAAATGTTAATGATATAATGCTTGTTAATGATGAACCCACTACATAATAATGGGCTATTAATATTATTGATTTTTTACATGGTTAAAATAAATGAAATTTTAAATACATTCAATGTACGCTAACCAAATTTGTAACTTGGTGGACTCACATGATGGGGTGAGACACATAGGGAAGAATTTATTTTTTTTAGAAAAAATGACATAGATGGTAGAGTTTTTCCCTTTAATGACCTCATAGTGTAAAAGGTTACAAAACAATTCATGATATTAACTATGAAAAAAGCTTTTCACCGTTTGTGATGATAAGGTCCATTAAGATAATTTCATTCCAAAACAACCCGTCATGATTATGAGTTATATCAAAGGGAAGTCAAAGATGAATTCTGTAACTGATTAAAGAAAAATATATGATATAGCATGATGGTTTTCATGTTCCAAATTAATTTTTTATTGTTTTCAAGTTGTAACATCCCATTTATAGTTTGAAGTTGGATTCTTAGAGTTAGAATATCTAATTTAATGACAAAGTAAAATAGTTTCAATTCATAAAAAAAACTTGATTAGTATAATTCAAATATGTAAATTAGTGGATTCTAGTAGTATTTATGATATTGTATTTGGATAAAATACTAATTACTATAAATAATTTACTAACATGAACCTTTATGTTGATGTGCTTGGTAAAATTATTCTCAATGAAAGGAATGGGTGAAGCATCCTACATACTAGGTAAGAAGATATATTGATATATATCTAATTGGTTTCCTATACTAAGTCAATAAACATATATCGGTAACCTTATAAGGTTTATTTAGCATAGAAAACTCAAAGAATTGGCCTTTACCAGTGTCTCATGGAATGAATCATTTTAATATTTAAGATTTATATAAAGATTTATAAATAGTGTATATGATTCATTATTCATCCTCTATAGGATCTATCATGTATTCCATGTTTTGTACTTGAACTGATGTCACTTATTCTTCAATAATGAAAAGTAGATGAAAATCAAATACTTGTTAATGGTACTCAATTACTATTAATAACATCCATAATTAATTGAGAAGCATTAAATATATGTTCTTAGTATTTATAGGCGAAAAAAATCTGAATGTAAATGGTTACATTGATTATAGTTTACAATATAAAAATTATGATATTATATATAAATATCGTTTTTGTTTTACTTATATTGTTGAGTTATCAATTTTAAGAGTTCCAAATAATCCATTATAGTGGAATCGACATCAGAGGCATATTACATATCTATATCATATACTTTGAAGGATACAGTTTGGATTTGGAAGATCATTTATGAAGTTTGGTTGGGTCCTAGAAATTAGGTATCAATCATGATTTATTGTGAAAACAATCGAGAAATTTATGAGGATAAGGAACCCAGATCTCACCAATGTAGTAAATACATCCTTTGAATGTATCATCATATCTCAGAGAATTTTGAGAGGGGAGAAGTAATGATCTATAGGATGGATATAGAGGACGATATAGTATATCCATTAATGAATCCATTAGTGTTGAAAAACCAGGGAATTCATGTTCAATCTCTTAGTATAAAATACATTTGGTATTGTATGTGATGGTTGTAAAATGTATCATGGTTTTATAATAAAGGTTATCTACATTTATCAATCATTAATGCATTCTGTATCTATATTACATGAACAATTGAATGATAATATCTCCTTAAATCATGAATTTGAGTTGTACCTAATCGATTATCATCACATAGTATTATGGGATGCGATGATATTATAGGACTATCATGAGTCAAACATTATAATTGATACATTGAACTGAATATGATATAAAAATAATTTTATCAATAGATAATAAGTCATGATTTATTATTTGGACTGACCATTCAAAGAATATCACATGTAATTTCATATGATAATTGATATAATTAAGGGTGTATTCCTATTATAAATCCACATCACTTGAGGTTTGTTAGATTCTTTACATTATAACCATTATACTTCGATAAATTTCTTATGTAATCCTTAAGTATTAAATTATAATGGATGAAAGGGTATGTTACTTATCATGACTTTAGTTAGAGAAAATCCAAGATGGTGTTTTTCAACTCATATAATGAGTTGGTGACATATGGACCCTGGATTAAATTATGTTGAAGAAATTCATTCCCATGTTTAGATGAGTGACATGTGATGTTCTTGGAATCATGGATGGATGACATGTGATTTATTCATTCATATAGGTAGGGTTTTTCATAAAATCATCAATATATGAAATGAACAATATTATATTGAAATGATATATGTTTAGTGGTCCCTTGATGTCATAGAAAAAGGTATTATATAGGTATAAATATGATTCATATGATGCATATTTTACTGAACATGTTCACATGGAGATATTAGTATCCTTGTTCGAGATCATAGTATAACCAATGAGTTGTAATGATGTTTGGATTATGGTCGATATTTTATAACCACTATAAAATATATATTTTATACTTGTTTTCAACACTATAAAGGCCCTTATGATTACATATTTAGGCCTTATAATAAATATTAAAATTTATAAAAACGATTCCCCATAATTTAGAGAGTTTGATAAACCCTACCAAAAAGTGTTTGGATGGATTCACAAAGAGTTAAAATGTTTCACCAAAAGTACTTATGTGATTTTACCAAAAGTGCGAAGTTATTGGAAATGAACTAAAATATGTTATATCATATTTTAAAATATACGTTGAGTTTTATCCAATGATATGATTTTCATTCACATAAAATTTTATGACATGTCTATATTGTGAGAGGAATTGGGAGGCCACTCTCAACCTCCAGTATATCGTATGATACTCTAAAAATATGGGATGAAATTGCATGATTTATTCCATGTAACCTGCATAGTTTACATTTTTTATGAATCACTATTTCTATTGATTTATATCATGAAAAATAATTTCAAATATTTAGATGATAGTATTTTGAAAAGGCATGAATTGTGGAGAATTCACAATGACTTCCATGTGATGGAAATCAACCCCTAACTTCCTTCATAGTATGAAATATAAAGTGATATGATTCCCCAGTTATTGAGTATGATATGATCATACCAAAGATAAATATCTCTTTTTCCCAAATGCTTCATTTTTCATTGAAAAGAACATATTAGATCATCATTTAATATTGAGGTTTCTCTCATTACGAATGAGTATTCTAGTAGCTGATGCTATTCCTATTGAGATGAGACTCAGTTAGACATAGAACATTGATATACCTCAATAAATATTATATGATTTCATTAGGAATAGTGTTTGATACATAATTTTTTCCAAATTTTTTATGTTTTTCATTCAACATATTGGTTTTTTATGATATATTTGGATCTTTAAATGGTTTTAATCCAATTCTATGATCATGAGATTATATTATAAAGCACAACATAATTCCTTATATGTAATATCAATCATTATCTAGTCCATCAATTTGATAAATGATAAAACTATCATGACTATCCATTGCATCCTTATAGAGGTCCTCCCTTTGATAACACATTAATCCAACATAGAATTCCTACATGGGTCAATGAAGATAAAAAACATAGTATTTCTACCTTTGTAAAGTTCTCCACATGCCATCTCTATGATAAAACATCAAAGGGACAAAAATAACCATATAGGTAGTCCCCATGGTAATTATTATTGATGTCCTACCACTACAAACATTAAATAGAAAATTAGGCCCTATCCTTGTTAAATAATATAATAACAATGAATTTTCTCCTAGTGGTTAAAGCTTTATAGGTCCACCTTATTATTAAACAAAAAAAACAATGGGTTACTCTACGTATTAAAGAAGATACAAATAATATAGGTATTCCCCATGGAAAATTTTATATAGGTATTCACCATATTAAAACATTAACCAAATATGGTGGTCCTACCTCTATTGTTGAGGATATTAACCATATTTTTCCTTCCTATGGTAAATACTATGAATGTCCCCTTTGTGATTAAACATCAAGCCAATAAAGATTCCATCCCAATATTGTATAATATATCAACAATGGTGGTCCCCCCATGGTAATTTCATTGAAGTACATCCCCATAATGAAGAATTTAACAACCATTGAAGCCCACATGGTAACCACCACGATGTTCCTCCCCATGATGAATAAGAAAGTAAATATGGATTTATTATTTATGGTAATCACTATAGAAGTTCCTCCCTAGTATAATGTTCTCAAATATTGTGATGGTTATCACCATGGTGGAATCAATAATAACCACCAGAATTTTCATGACATAACTCATCCAAGGGCTTGAGCCACAACTACCCTAAGCCCTCCTCCATAGGCCAAGGGCCGGTGACTAGCACCGAAGGAATACAAAACTTAGGGAGGCCTTTTTCTAATAACCTATACACACACAAAACCAACTCAATGAAATAGAGTAGAGGGAAAGAGATATGCAACATTACTATATATAATCCAAAAACATGAATCAAACACTAAAAGGTACAAGTATAGAAATGAAAATATGAAATTGAAATGGAAAAAATACACACTGCCCAAAAAAATACCACAACCCGGCAATAGGTGAAAAATTAATGCATTTGAAAGAGCCCTACTCAAGAATCCAATGTCACGACCAACGCACGCAGTCCAAGCACCGTATATCCCTAGATCATGTGAATTCACGATCAACCTTTCCATCATATTCAAGGGAACACCAAGTGTGGGAAAGTACCAAGAAGGGGCGAGTGTAAAAATACTCAGTAGGAAGCCCTGAAGGCTCAATGTATCAACAAAAGAGCTACTAAATAGGGGAGCGGTAGATAGAAAAATTTACAGTAAAAGAGAGTGCAACTCAACCCAACATGTGTGTGAAGTAAGATTATACAAACACTAGGAGATATAAATAGTGAGAAGATAAAATTATCATTGATACTTCACTGCCTATAGAAAGAGAGTAGACTCGGGTAACCCTGAGAATCTTGATACTAAAAGCATGTGGCATACCCCATATTTAACCGCCTCCCCTGGAAGGAGAGTTTTGAAAACCTAAGGAATCAGTTTTGGAAACATGATATATATAGATATATTTATTTATATGCTTGATTAAAAAATACCAAATGAGATAGTAAGGGGATCGTTATCCCAGAATCTCAACCCAGGAAAAGTGAGTCGCTAATAGTTCCAGAAGTAACTACCATTGATTTCTAGAATCCCACACATCTGCTCTAAATTACAAGTCAAACGGGCTCAATCATGACACCATGATACTATCCTCTTTAGGTGGGTCTCTCTCACCAGCACAGTTTTGGGTCGCATCACAAGGACACATCTTGGTGGGAAAATATACCCACTTATTTTAGAGTTCAAATTCATTTCAAATTCATATAATCATTGTTGTGGATAGTTGAGAGATTGTGTCACAATGTCGAGGATTCATGACCAACATGGCTGGAGGGTTCTACTCAAGTGTCATGGAGGACCCATCCCCAGCCCAGCTAGAGGGTTCTACATAGTAAATATTGAGGACCCATGCCCATACCGGCTGGATGGTTCCTCTATAGTGTCATTAAGTACCGATCCCCTGCCTGACTAGAGGATTCTACTGAGAAAAAATTGAGGACCCATGCCCTGCCTGGTGGGATGGTTCCACTATAGTGTTGTTGAGGACAAATACCCAGCCCCACTAGAGGGTTGTACTTGGAACTTCCATCACAGACAACTGCCTAGCCTAGTAGGGGGTAATCCCATAACTACTTCAGGGATTCTATAAACATCACTTCAATCAATTCCATCATTGAGCATTGCCTCAGATTGGTTTCATGTTTGGAACACTGAGTGTCGCCTCAAACATGAAATGCAATTATAACATCTCTCATCGTACCTCTATAGCCACTACGGATGTCACCATCATGTTCTATGCAAAAAAATACTCAGGATAAGATACTCACATTCCAAAAATATGAGTTCATAAAAAGGATATATGAGAGGTATATGATTCATAAAGTAGTACAAGACATTTGTGGGGTCCACATGAAGTGTGACCCTTCCTCAGCACCCTTCCATGTACCTAGCCATAGTCGGGTACTAAAATGTGAACTAGTACCCACAAGGCATGCCAATGTACTCCTAGTGTACATGGCACCTTTATCCACAAGGATGATGAGAACACATTGGTCGTTACTAATCCAAAGGGAAAAACATAATTCTACCAAAATGCATCTTGGAAACATCCCTTGGATAACCAAACTGATCTCACCATCATTATCCTTATAGAAAAATGCACTTGATTGACTATTAATTATCATAAATCCTACTCCTAGTGAAGAATCTACATTTCCCAGTATTTTGCATGAATGGTGCATTAACTAACCCATGCCACAATTATAAATGACATAAAATGGATTTCACCATTTTTTTCCTTTCAAAAAAGCACACGGGATTGGCTGTGCATATGTCCCAAATGGATTCCTGCCGAAGAAACTGCATTCCACCACACTATACAAAAATAGTTTCCCATGGGGCCCATGAATCTATCTCAAAACACATCAAACATATCACACCATTATGATCCCCTTATAAAAAACACAAAAGATCGCCTATTCATTTTTCCAAAACTGATACTAATGAAAAAGTCATGTTTCACCACAAATTCCCAAAACAGGGCTCATGGGGCTTTCACCACAAATTTTTTTGAAGTGCCAGAAACTAGTCTTGAAAAGCCTACCTCTACTCTAGGGTCACAACGCCTCTGATGACACATCAATAAGATGTCGTATACAGAAATGTAGTCTGAAGAAAGTTTCCTAAATAATAATAAGTATATTATAATTCATATAAATGGGCGTTTAACCCACCAAACTCCAAGCCCAAAACAAAAACTTCTGAAAACTACCTAAAAAGACCTGCCTAGACATAAGGGGCATGTTTCCATAGATTCCACAGGAAACATACCCATTATTTGAGTGATAAAGGGTTTTTAATAAAATCCATGGTCTGAACCAGCCGGATCGGCTAGTCCGGCTCACCCATCTTGGCCGCTACCAGCCAGTGCACCGCGCCGTCGCCGCCATCCCACGCTGCTACCTTCTGTTGTGTCTGACCACCATAGAATCGGCTACCGCCATGGATCTGTTTTCCACTATGCCCATTGTTGTGTCGCCGCCTTTCGCTATACCCGACCACCACGACGCCCCCTGCCGCCGTGCCTCCAGCTTCTATCATGCTGCCACACCCCTCGTAGCTCCGCCACTTTCTTGAGAAGCCCTCACCAAAATCCATGTCAAAAAAAACATCGTAAAACCACTACGATCACTATGGTGATCCAAATTTTGATCTGATACCAGATCTGGACTCCCCAAGATGAGCCATTCGTACCGCGAGCCACCACTCGACTATCTTTCAATGTTTTGGAATGGTGAAAAGTAACTTCCACTTATTCTCTTCATTGAACTTCCATCAGTTCCCAAAACACAGATTTATTCATAAATCATGGCTCATTGGGTCGAGTGTTGCACAAATATTGGTCTTGCACCAATATCAGAGGTCAATTGATCATAAAGAAATGTTTATTATTGAAGAACTCCAAAGAAAATGTATAATGTGAAGCACATGTAGAATGGGAGATATCGAATTAAAAATGATGATTCTGATTGTTAGTTAGGCCCTTAATAAAGGATTCTAATGAGGATAATTCCAATAGAAATTGAAAATTACAGTAATGCTTTCGATTGGGGGATTCAGAATTAGAAATAGAAATCCAAACTCTAATTTGTATCCTTCATTGCATCTTATGGGAACTCAAATTCTAGCACCTACATTTTTATTGCGATCTGGTGAAGATTGGAAATTGAATTTTCATCAGCCAGAGCTCCACTTTTTGAGAGAGAAATGGGATAACTCTGGCTCATTTCACTTAACTCCTATTAATAGTAGGATGCCAGCGGTTATAGAATATTAATCCCCCACACCCCTTCAACTGAGGTCACCCATTGGGAAAACACCATAATATGAACTCAACAGAGGTCTAATATTTCTAATCTAATTCACCGTTTATATGTTAGTAAATGTATCATTTGAAACAAAATAATGTTATTTAAAAAAAAATTATTTATGGTTTTTCCCTCCAATACTTTTTCTACAGAAACCCTTTGTTGATATAAATTGTACACCACTTAGTGTAACCGACATGCTTTGGACTCAACTATGGTCTTAGATTTTTTATTTGAGTTATTTTTTTAGAGTAATTGGGGTTGAACTATTAAATGAATGAATTAATATATTAATATATACATTTAACATACTTTCAATGATTGAGGGGTTCAAACATCCCGCACCAACATATTTTATGTCATTCCTAGGGTAATAACCATGTTCCAGACCAAAAAGTTGCCTCATATTTCTCATTTGATCAAGTTTTTACATGATAACCCAACTCTCTCATGCAAATAGTTCACAAACACATAATATTTTTGTATAATTTATTCTAGGCACACCGGGCCTTGGAATTTCACGCCGTCTTAGCTGAAAGATATCTTAATATATGTAGGAATATTGAAAATTCTTACAAGGAAAAGAATGGGTCTCTACATCATTCTCTACATCATGCTTTTGATCCCCAAAAAGAAAAACTAGGGAAATAACTTATGATACTATGCTCACACCTAGATCTCCCACTCCTAAGAAAACGTTCACGTTTCCAAGATACCAAAGCATGTGAACCAAAGGAATGTTTCGTCCCCATAAGGTCCACTCATGTCGATGCAATTTGAAGAAGACATGAACACATCTCCTCAGCAATGACATGCGGGGCACATCGTGTGCCCACTCCATCGAATTGGGTAGGTCAAGGTGGTAGGTAATCTTGTCATTTATTTGCACGATCCCAAATGTACTGAAGGAACTCGACGGATAGTTTACTTCCCCAGTCGAACCACTACATCCCACGTCATGACTGGAATCAATATTTTACCTACAATAGGGTCGTGTTATTCCCTCCTTCAGAATACTCGTATGGTGAATCGCTTAAGGATATCTGGTAACACTAGATTTCACAGTCGGTGCATCACAACTGAGACTCTCTCACACATGTGAGAAACAAAGGAGTTAGTACCATCAATTAAAAGAAAACATTACCCTCTTACTCGACCAAAGTCATCTATAAGGAAGTCAACTACTCTAAAAAATCCTACACTAGGAGAGTTTGGGACTCCCTACTAAGTCAATTAGCTATAATGCTACCATATTCCTAGAGTATAGACTGTCTCAAGGTCATAGAATTGTAGGAAGTTCAACCAGCGTCACTGACTCTGGTTCAAGTCTCTCTAGGTTATGATATACCTGAGACATTGTTGGTATGTGCAAACCATAATGTTCTATCCTATAAGGAAATGCATTCATAGTCTTTGGGTGAAATCTACCACTTTCAGCATGAGATAGTGAGTCATGTAGTTATGTTCTTGGGGTCTCCATAACTATAACATGTACTTGATAACAATTGTGTCATTATTTATGTTGGCCATGCAAGGAACCAATGAACATAGAGGGTGAGTAAACTCATCCAACTATAAGAGGCTAGAAATGGAAAGCATGTGGAATACCCCATGCATCATTTCCCCTCTTGGAAGGAGAGTAATCCCCAAAATAGGAACTTTGACAATCCCAGCAGTGGAATCTCAAGAAAACGGAGGTCAAGCATAAAATATTTACTAGCAATACTAGGACCAACGTGACACTCCATGGAAAAACTCTTACCTGAATGCACAAGTTAGAGGTACACATCCACCAAACATCATTACTATCCTCTTTAGGTGGCAATGACTTTTCCTCACAGTTTTTCTCTTGTCACAAAAATGAATCTCGGTGTGGGAAGAACCACTCTTCCTTGTGAATTTGTAGAAACATCAAACAACATCGAAAATGGTGAAACCGCCTCCCCGTGTGACCCTGGTAAAACAACAATCAAGGTTTGTGGAGAAAATAGTACATTAAACAGTGTATAAAAAGTTATAATACAAAAATTTGAGAAGACAGAAGACAAGCGTATTATCATCTCATTCTCTATATGATTGTAGACAACCAAATCATGTAGTTGTCCATGGACCCAGATGCTAGCTTCCTGATCCTGACATGGGCCACCTGGTGGTGGTTCAAAGACCTCAAAACGTCATCCCCCACCTATAACCCCTCCTTCCCCTCTTCTAGAACCAACTCCCTCGGGAATGCCCTGATTATGATGTTGTCTCTACCGTGGTGGTCCACCAGCTTCCTACATGGAGTTATCAGCATGTATGGTTGAGTGGTCTTGTGCCAAGTGACCTTGCCTATCACAAGCATAAAAAAGACCTCCCTAGGCTATCCTCACACTCTACACTACATCATCTGCAAATGAATCTATGCCAAAGAAAAATTATGGGCAGGCCTTCTGCATCAAGATATTTTCGAATAATGCTTAATTCCTATGGCAGACGTCTCAACTCTATCACCCTCAATACCAAAATTAGCTATATGGAATCCCTCTAATAGAAAACCCTATCACGAAAAATCCCTCCAGGCCCATGTCGTGACTACTCGAAGCCCACCTTCCATTGGCCAGGGGTTGGAGACTAGCACCAGAAAAGGAATTTCCCTAAAATGGGAAAGCATTGCCTTCGAATCTGTTAACACACATACCAAGAACATGACATGATAAAACCCCATAGTAAAACTATAGTAGAAAAGGGTGTAATAAATTTATAGGGGGAATAATAAAATACCAACTAAAAGATACAACTACAACATAAAATAGATCATGGTATTGTCCACCAAAGATCCTACCAGAAGGGTAGGTACAAATCATATCCACACCTCTCCGCATAGACTAGTCTCCCTATTGTACCGCCTGGTTCTGGCTCCCTAAAGTCTCATTCAAGATTCTCACCATCTACAAAAAACACAAAAAGGTACCGGTGAAGCCTGTGCAGTGGTGAGTATAACAATACCCAGTAGGGACCCCGAGACCCCTGACAGTCTCTCAGAATTCATCCAAGGAAAAACCTAAGACATTATCTCAATCGCAATTCACAAATAAAAAGTCTCACCTCAAACCAGATATTCAAATTAGAAATTAGTAATAAATATGAATTGTTTTATGATACATCATTATCTTCCATTAAAATGCTTCCACTACTGAACCATGAAGAATTTGTTCTGTTTTCGATCCCCACAGGGCCGTATGTCATTGATCCATGATGGGCCTCTCTAAAGATGGTCCTTGTAGGGTCTCACACTGCTGATCCACACAGGGTATCTATGATGTTGATCCACATAGGGTAGCTATGATGCTGATACACATATGGTCTCTATGATTCTGATCCACATAGGTTCACTATGATACTGATCCACACATGGTCTCTCTTTAATTGACATCCAGCCACACGACTCCCCACACTCGGTGCGCTTGAGTTCCATAAGATCTACTATTCAAGATATCAGTTGTGCCTCAATTTCCAAGAAAATACACAAAGGAGTTAACCAAAGGACCACAATGTTGTAAGGGTCTCAACACGATAGACGACGCGTCAATCAGATGGCCAGTCTGTGTGTTGTAGGCCTTTTAGTGCCGAGGTCCTAGTTGGATTTGAGTTAGATCCAAACCGGTCGTACTCCAAAATTCCCCAAAACATAGGAGGATTATCTCAAAAGGACCGTATCATTCCAAAGATTCCTTCACCATAGATTTTTTCTCAAATGTACATTAGGTTTTCCAGATATAACCTTTTAAGCATATCTGGGCTGAAAAGGGCCCTAGGTCCAGTCCGACCCTATTGGACTGACCCGACACACCCTGACCGGGGCTGACTTGACCCAGTCTGGGTTCGACCCTACCCGACAGAAATTGGCTAGGCCGACCCGAGTGGGCTGGGTCGTGGGATCGCCCCCCTGGGCCACGAACCGGACCACCTCGGCTAGGCGCGGCCCGCTGGGAGTCCCAACCAGGTGGTTGGCACGGTCTTTCAGCCGGGTGGCCACCCTTCTACCCGAATAGTAAAGAAATTCTGGTTCTTAAACCGGTGACGCCACGTGGTGCCGCCCCACAGCCCATGGGACTCACGGGGTATGGGTCCCCCTTCGTCGCGTCTTCGAAGCATAGACCTCTATCCTCGGCACATGATAGAAAAATTCCCTTATGCAACCTAGGCTGGCTGATGTCATCCGCCCCACATTCCATTGTGGCTTCTCTAGGTGTCGTCTCTCTTTCGAGTCCATCATCCGCCTGCACCGATGCCGCACTAGAGGGGCATCCACAGGCCACCGGGTGAGCTCCGATGGTCTGTTTTCTCTTCCGAACACGACCAGGGCCCTCTGGGTTTGTTGTCGTCACTATGTGGCTCTCAAATTTAGGATTCCGTCGGTTAAAAAATCCACTCGAAAAAATGAGACGAAATCCGAAGTGGTGGAGGGTCTGGGCCTTGTTCATTTGTCCAAATCCCTCCACGTCAGCATCATATCATGCAGTTAATAAAAAATTCATCACAAAGATAAATTAAAACTGGTTCAATACTCACACAACAGCCACCTGCAATTTCATACGAATCATGGATCAACTTGTTTTGGTTAGACAGAATTGATCAGGCTTTTCAAGAATGAAGAAATGAATTGAGAAATAACATGAATTTAATAACAACCCCAACCTTGGATTCAGAAGAGATGTCTTGGTTGTGGAATAAGAATCCACATTTGATGAATCCATCATCATTCATCGTTTCTAGATCGATTCCTCCAACAATGTCATTCAAGCCTCCGTTATAGGTTGGTGGAAGATGTCGCGATACTTCGTCTAAGGTTCCTCTCTTCTGTGTCAAAAACCCAAGCCTGAGCATCATTTTAATTGAGGGTTAAGGAGATTAATGCATCGTAAGAATTTATGAGTTTCATTAATGAGTTTTAATTAATGAACCACTTAACAATCAATGGTGTGGTTACACAACAGAAGAATCACACCAATAAATGGCTTAAAAACCTAATGGTCCCACCACCATATCTCAACAGTTGGTAGAAAAATTAAAATAACAATTTTATGTTATTTATTATTCTCCAAAAATTATGAAAAACTATATTTTTCAACTGACCTATTGTTGTAACACCCCAAGCTTTTATGATATGCTTCTCTTTGAATAAAGTGATAGTGTGTGTTGTACGCAACATCGAGTTCTAACACACCACAACCAATCAAACTAGCCGTTATGAATAGTAATACCTACTTTTTGAAAGTATATATCTTATATATTTCAAAATAGACTTCATTTTTGGATTCGTAATATCAAAATTATCCTAAGTTGAATTTTTGGTATTTTTCTGAGAACCTCCAATTTTTATGAACAGTGAAAAATACTTGAAACAAATTTTTTAATCAAAATAATTTATAGTGATAAATTATATTATTGAGTGGTTTTAAAGTATAATTAGAATATATTTTTACCATTTTTTCCAATGGTGTTCATTATAATTAATTTCACTTTGAAATTGGACATAAACAATTGTCAATCTTTTGATATATATTGTTTCTTAAAAACACGTTATTTGTTGTGACAGCGGGAATTAATTATAAAATTAATTAATGCAACTTATATGTTTCGAATTTTGTAAAATAGAAATCATTTTTGAATTTGGAATATCAATTATATCTTAGGGTGAAATTTTGGAATTGTTCTGAAAAACTTAAATTTTTGATGAATAGTGAAACCACTAAGTGGTAGTTAAAAAAAAGGATTTTTTCTTAAAATTTAATTTTTCCGCTTCTGTGAATGGAATTTCAAAAATATTAGGGACACGGTTAATATCAATTAGTAAAATTTGGTTCAATGAGATGAAAGTACTTTTTGGTGAATAGTAACTTTTTACTTTTATTTACCACGGGTAAAAGTAAATAGGGTAATTAAGGGTAAAAATGTTATTAATATTACCATAACACAAGTCCTAAATATATTGGACAAGTGTATATCGACCAAAAACATCCTTAGGAATAAAATATTATCATTTAGGTCCAATGTATTAGATTAGAACATTTATTATTATTTAATTCCAAGAAGAGTTAAAAGAGTTAAAATAAATGTTTATTTACTAAAACATTTTTAATATAGGGTTATACATAATATAAATTCTATTTTAAATATTCATTAGAAAGATAGAAGGATTTCCTAAATAATTATATTTTATTTATAATTTTTAGACATTAAATAAGTTAATTTATTTATCACACAATGATGATGCAATAATTACCATAATAGGGAAAAATTAAAATAATTGTTATCATAAATACCCAAATAAATATAATTTGAGACTTTTAATGACTTAAACTAATTTTATTGGTTTATATGACATGTTAGGAATGATATATGTAAATTTATTAGAAGTAATCATTCTGTTATGATTTTTACAAAAATCAACTATTGAATAGTGTCAAAATTGACATAAAAGAATTTCTAAAACAAATATTATATTATTAATTGATATTAAATTCCTAAAAATCTAAGTCTCAGCCAAGAGACTTATATGATGATTGGTGTATCATTAATGGACCAATTGTGGGTCGTTTGGATGTATATAGTATGTTTATTAACCATATAATATAAAAATACAAAGAGACATTGTAAAAGTGAAACTATTTAACTAAGAGTTAATACTTAAAGATAAGGTTAATATAATGACTCAAACCTATCTAAATTCTATTGTTTGAGTGGTTTTAGACCCATACCCACCTTAAAATTTAAATAATCCACTTTTGAGCCATTAGAAACCGAATATGAATTTATTATAAAATAATATTTCTATCTTTTCCAAAGGTGCCCCTCACCCCTCTTATAAAAGGGCACTGCCCCTTATCACTAATTCACACATTCAAAGCCTTTTGGTTCGGCCAACCCCTTCCCAAATACTCTAAACTTCCCTCAATACAACCTAGTGTCATTAGTTTGATCATAAATGCAACCTAAGGAGCCCTTTTGATCAAATCAAAAGGAAGAACCCGAAGAAGAGGTAATGTTTTCACCACCCTTTTTCAAATTCATTTATTATTCAACTTCTTCTTTGATTGTTATTCGCATTCTAAAATAATGAATCCATTATCTACTATATAATTTAATATTATTATAAATATGGTACAACCATATTCAGTATTCTACCCATCCATTGAATGACATGTCACCATACGTGTGTACGTACGGCTTACCGTCTCCACGTTGTGGTGTAATTTTTATTCAATATATTATTATTTGGATGGGTATAATAATGATTTTTAATTAATTTAAATAATAAATATAACATTATAATGATTCTTTATATGTGATATACCATCCAATTATATATTATTTTAATATCAAAAGAATGATATTGTCACTCGTGCGTACACACGGACTACAGTCTCCACGAACTCGATGAGATTCATTCTCCATCATATAAATTCAAGTATAATTATCATTTTATGATTTAAAAATAATGTTTAAGGACTTTATATCATCCTGGATATGAATAAGATACAACCTATCCATGAAAAACATGGCTTACGTAACAAAACATATAAAAGAAAACGAGTAAGTTAACACCCGAACAACGATAATACTAAGATATTATTAACAAATCAATGTTAAAAGATCATATATGATATCATATTAATGTATATAATTATTGTATAATTAAATAAAAATTATCTCACCATTCTACAGGATGTTAACCTACCTCAACCAAGGAAAAGTGCAAGGTAAGGTTTTATTTCACAATATCATCATTATCTGAGGTTGTTTATACGTAATAATCTACAGGGATCTCTTTATCATCCACATCCATGTTTCTTAAAAATGTATTTCAAAACCTTCTTACTATTTTACAGAATATGGGTTAAAGTCATTTATACCCTTTTTGACTTTTTATACGAAGTTTATAAAGGAATCATTCCATCGTTTTCCAAAAAAGGTCCTTTTTAACCTTTACGACAGAATTAAGGTAAGAATGTTTTTTTAACTTATACGGTGGGTGCGACTATCTTCTGCTTTTATAAAATCTTTGAAGCTTCCCTTACAATCTTATAAGAATATTTTCAAAGAAAATGTTATATTTTATAAATATATGACTCTTAAATGATTTCAAAATAAAAAGAGATATTTCTCTAAAAAGAGTTTTGATTTCATCTATGTCAACATCCTTTGATGGATTTTACGCTTATTTGATGTTGATTTATTATGATACAAAACTGTTATATTTTATTGAAGGTTTTGTGATATGTTTTACTATGGATGTGTTATTTTTATACCATTAATGGTTTATGGATGAAGTATTTATATTTCCTATGCTAGTTTTAATATGAATGTTTATGTTATGTTTAATACTTTTCATATGGGAATATATTGGACTTAATATGTGACGGGTGGAGCCCGCTATAGCTCCTCGATGCATCGGTAGGTCTCATGATACATACTAGTGTCTTGGCACAAGGCCTTGGAAAAATCTTATTTGTAGTCTTGGCAAGAGGCCTTGTATATGTGGTTATGATAGTCTGGAATTATGCATTCCATCAATATGAAAGTGGTTATTGATATTGCATGTGATTATTTGATTAGTAGAATATCCATGTGAATAAGTAAATGGAATTATTTCATTTTATTTTTTCCATACTATGTTTAAATTCATGTTTAAAAGGATTTTGTTTTAGTTATACATTACCTTAAATGTTTATTCTTATTTATGAAAGTTTCTGCTATATTGTTTTCCTTACTGGGCATTTGAGCTCACCCCTTTTATATGTTTTATTTTTCCCAGGATGTGAAGAAGTAATTTATAAATGACCTGTAGGGATAATATGAGTGGATAAGAATGTGAAATATGGATACTATATTGTTGTAGTTTTCATTTTATGATGTAATGTAAACATTATTAATATATCTAGTGTGACCAAGGCTACTAAACCAGTCGGTCATTCGAGATTTGATCTTTCTTGTGATCATGCCAATGTTATGTAATAATGCATCGGATCTGGGTAACTGGGGTCGGGGCATTACAGTTGGTATCACAGGAAGTTTAGTACAAACTTTGGAAGCTATATTTAGATAAACTCTGATTAGAGCACATAGACCTAAGATGAACTTTGAGGATTAGTATAGAAGAACATCCTACAATTTTGGTATTGTAGAGATTTTGTGAGCTTTCTGAGAAATACATCCCTATCTAGAAACGGGCAGGTGGAGGCGGCTCTGGCACAGATGTACCTAGGGGTAAAACCCGAAATCACCGCTTTGAGCTAGACTCGAATGGGAACTGGTGCACGACAACGGGCCTTGCTGCACTCTTGGTTACGACACTCCCGGGGGATATGCTTAGGATAACTCTCATTTTCTTTACAAATCATTGTGAAAGGTTTATGATTATATACTTTCTCAAAGAAAACATTTTTATGATTATGGATTATATCCATAAATAGTTCTATTTTTGTTAAGTGTTTTTTAAGTATGGGATTGTGTATTTTGATTCATAAAATGATCTAGATTATGCCATTGTTTAGAAATGGCACCTAGTGGAAGAAATGGAAACCGTATCAATGCACTCACTCCATATAGGGATTTTCCTCCTGCTCAAGATAATTATAGTGGAGCTGGTGATACAACTGGTGTCGATCAGCTAATCACCATACTGGGACAACTCACTCAGGTTATGAATAATAACCTTACCCGTATGGAGCACCCTGATCCGCAGTGTGGAGGATCAATGTTAGATCGCTTCATGAGGCAACAACCACCAACATTCAATGGGAGTACAAATCCCTTAGTATCTGAGGAATGGATAAGCTCCCTAGAGAAAATATTTCAGGCTTTGGGATGTGGTGAATGGGAAAAAGTTATCATGGCAGTTTACCGCCTCACTGGAGATGCTGATCAATGGTGGTCATCAATTCAAAACGTGAAGTATGATGATGAAGTATCAAATATGGAATGGAGGAGTTCAAAGATCTGTTTTTAGAAAAATATATTCCTCATGACCATTGAGAAGATATGGGAAGGCAATTTCTGAGTCTGAGACAAAAGGAGGATGAGAATGCCACAAAGTATGAGGATAACTTTACATGGTTAGAAGGGTATACTGGATATTATATACATAACCCAAGAAGTAATATTGATCGTTTCTTTGATGGGTTAGAACCATTTCTCTGTTGAGCATTAGTCTCACAATCCTTTTCATCGTACGAAGACATTGTCTCATGTGCTATCAAGACTGAAAAGAAATTATCTAAGTCTTATGACTTTAAAGAAAAGAAAGAGAAGAAGAGATCTACTGATCAATCTGGGAATGGAAATAAAGGGAATAAGGGAAAGGTTGAATATCCATCATGTGGTAAATGTGGGAAGAAACAGCCTGGTACTTGTTTGAAGGGAATGGGTGTCTGTTACAAGTGTGGTGAAAAAGGCCGCCAAGCTCGTGATTGCAAAGGGATGAATGAAGATACCAATGTTCAATGCTACAATTTCAGGGAGATGGGACATTATGCAAATGAATGTCCTAAGCCTCAGGGGAACTTACCTCAGAAAAGGCTAAGGGATCAAGGCCAAGCTTATGCTATCACTACTGTTGAGGTAGAAGCTCTGAAAGAAATGGTGGAAGGTAATTTAATGGTTTCCTCAAGTTTAGAAAATGAATTATTTGATTCTGGATCATCACATTATTTCATATCTTCCCAGTTTTCTATGAAAATTAGATATTTCCAATTTTATTTAAGAAAGGAGTTTTCAGTTAAAACTCCTAAGGGAAGTATCATTGCAACAATGTTTTGTGAATCAGTCCCCATTAGAGCACATAAATGTTCTTTATCTGCTAATATCATCGTCATACCTATGATTGAGTTTGATATAATTCTCGGTATGGATTGGATTTCAGACTATGATGCAAAGATTTATTATAAAAATAAGGAGGTTACAATTTTTGATGATGATGATAAGGAACACCTTATCTTTAGAGAAGAATCTTCACCACCTAATTCTTATCTAGATCCACCCCCAGTAGCTCAACTAAATTCAATTATTGGGGACGAAGAGAATGAAATGATTGTGGGTTTGGAAAGGAATGTTCAAATAGTGGATGTACCTGTTGTGAAGGAATATGTAGATGTATTTCAGGAAGATTTACCTGGACATCCTCCAGAACGAGAAGTTGAGTTTTCCATTGATTTAATTCCGGGATCAAGGCCTATATCGAAGACCTCTTATAGAATGGACACTATAGAATTAGTGTAACTAAAGAAACAACTAGAATAATTGAGTAATAAGGAGTTTATTCACCCTAGTGTTTCTCCATGGGGAGCCCCTGTTCTTTTTGTTAAAAAGAGAGATGGATCTATGAGGTTATGTATTGACTACAAGGAGATCAATGCTATAACAATAAAGAACAAGTATCCCCTACCTCGCATTGATGATTTATTTGACAAACTACATGGAGCTAAATACTTTTCAAAGATTGACCTTCGATCTGGATACCATCAGTTGTGTGTGAAGAAGGAAGACATTCCGAAGAGAGCATTTTGAACCAGGTACGGGCATTACGAGTTTACAGTAATGCCTTTTGGATTGACTAATGCACCCTCTGTATTCATGGATCTGATGAATAGAGATTTCAAGGGATATCTCGATGAATTTGTGATGGTATTTATTGATGATATCTTGGTATACTCCAAAAGCTACGATGATCCTGAAAATCACTTGTGCATTATCCTAATGACTCTTAGAAGACATGAATTATATGGGATGTTTAGCAAGTGTGAAATCTAGCTTCAGGAGATTTCTTTTTTTGTCCATATTGTCTCTAAAGATGGATTCTCTGTTGATCCTTCTAAGACCAAGGCAATTTAAGAATGGCCAGCACCTACGAGTATAACTGAGGTACGCAGTTTTATTGGTTCGGCAGGTTATTATTGACGTTTCGTCCAGAATTTTTCCCGATTGGCTAACCCATTAACGAACCTCACACGTAAAGGGGTTAAATTTTTTTGGAAAAAGAGTGTGAAGAATGTTTCAAAGAACTGAAGAGCAGATTAGTCAATGCTCCTATATTGACTCTACCATCGGGGAATGATGGGTTTGTTATTTATAGTGATGCATCGAAGAAAGGACTTGGTTGTGTCCTTATTCGGAATGATAGGGTTATTGCCTATGCATCACGATATTTGGAAATTCATGATCAAAACTTTCCAACTCATGATCTCGAGTTAGCAGTTGTGATCTTTGATTTGAAGATATGGAGGCACTACCTCTATGGTGAAAAATGTGAGATTTATACTAATCACAAGAGTTTGAAGAATATTTTCTCACAAAAAGAACTCAACATGAGGCAAACGAGATGGCTTAAATTACTCAATGATTATGATTGTATGATACAGTACCACACGGGGAAGGAAAACAAGGTGGAATATGCATTGAGCAGAAAAGATCATGGAGTTTTGAACAATATGAGAATTGAAAGGGATCCAATTTTTATGGATCTAGTGAAGATGGACATGGGAATAACCAGGGATGGTGAAACATCAATGCTTTTTCAAATGGTTTCCAAACCATCTTTACTAGAAAGGATTAAGATTTCTCAGACCGATGATGAAGAATTTAAAAAGAAGATTAAAGCTGTGAATGATGGGAGATTGAGAGACTTTGTGTATGAAGAAGGAATTTTGAAATTTGGGAAGAGACTTTGTGTTCCCGATATACCTGATCTAAAAAGGGAATTTCTGGATGATGCTTATAGTTCCAATTTCTCTATACACCCTGGGAGCACCAAAATGTATTGAGATTTGAAGGAAAATTTTTGGTGGGACAACATGAAGAGGGAGATTGATGATTTTGTGTCAAGATGTATGGTTTTTCAACAAGTGAAAGCTAGAAGGCAACATCCTGGTGAAGTATTGCAACCTCTTCCCATACGTGAGTGTAAATGGGACAATATTACGACGGAATTTGTCATGGGACTACCAAAGACTCCTAGAAGGAACGATGCAATATGGGTTATTGTGGATCCTCTTACCAAGTTAGCACATTTTCTTGCTATAAGAGAAGATCTACCACTGGAACGTCTAGAAAGACTATATATTGATGAAGTTTTGAGACTTCATGAAGTACCCCTATCGATTGTTTCTTATCGTGATCCCCATTTTACTTCAAGATTCTGGAAAAGACTTCAGAAAGCCTTGTATACTGAACTTCATTTGAGCACTGCCTACCACACTCAGACAGACGGACAATCAGAACGGACTATTCAAACCTTAGAAGACATGTTGAGATCTTGCTCACTTGACTTTCAGGGTATGTGGGATAAATATTTACCTTTGGTAGAATTTTCCTATAACAATAGCTTCCATTAGAGTATTCAGATTGCACCATATGAAGCATTATATGGGAAGTGATGTCGCACACTAACCTGTTGGGGTGACGTTGGTGAAAGAAAACTTGTAGGTCTAGAACTGGTGGAGGAAACTATGGAAAAGGTGAAGGTAATCCAAAATCACATCAAAGCAGCTCAAAGTAGGCAGAAGAGCTATGCCGATAATCGAAGGAAGTATTTGGAATTTCAAGTCGGTGATCATGTTTTCCTGAAGGTATCTCCATGGAAGGGAGTCATACATTTTGGTAAGAAAGGTAAATTGAGTCCTAGGTATAACAGACCTTTCGAAATTCTAGAACGAATTGGGGTTGTAGTGTACCGATTGGAAATTCCGCCAAGTCTCTCCAAAGTTCACGATGTGTTCCATGTATCTCTGTTGAGGAAATACATGCCTGACCCAACGCATGTACTCACCTATGAGGAATTAGAACTGGAACCCGATTTGTCTTATTGCGAAGAGCCCGTCAAGATTCTTGATACGAGAGAACAAGTACTGAGAAACTGGACGACGCGTCTGGTAAAAGTTTTGTGGAGAAACCATAAGATGGAAGAGGCATCGTGGGAACCCGAGGAACTTATGATTAAGAACCACCCGAGTCTTTTCATGTGGTAGTATTCTAGAAATTTCGAGGGTGAAATTATTTGAAGGAGGGGAGAATGTATCACCCCAAGCTTCTATGGTACGCTTCTCTTTGAATAATGTGATAGCATGTGTTGTACGCAACATAAAGTTCTAACACACCACAACAAATCAAACTAGCCGTTATGAATAGTAATACCTACTTTTTGAAATTATATATATTTTATATTTCCAAATGGACTTCATTTTTGGATTCAGAATATCAAAATTATCCAAAGTTTAATTTTTGGTATTTTTCTGAGAACTTACAATTTTTATGAATAGTGAAAAATACATAAAAACAACTTTTTTATTCAAAATAATTTATAGTGATAAATTATATTTTTGAGATGTTTTAAAGTATAATTAGAATATATTTTTACCATTTCATCCAATGGTGTTCATTAGAATTAATTTCACTTTGAAATTGGACATAAACAATTGTCAATCTTTTGATATATATTGTTTCTTAAAAACACGCTATTTGTTGTGACAGTGGGAATTAATATTAAAATTAATTAATTCAACTTATATGTTTGGAATTTTTTAAAATAGACATAATTTTTGAATTTGGAATATCAATTATATCTTAGGGGGAAATTTTGGAATTGTTCTGAAAAACATCAATTTTTGATGAATAGTGAAACCACTAAGTGGTAGTTAAAAAAACTAAATTTTTCATTAAACTGAATATTACCGCTTCTTTGAATGGAATTTCTAAAATATGAGAGACACGGTTAATATCATGTAGTAAAATTTTATTCAATGATATGAAAATAATTTTTGGTGAATAGTAACTTTTTACATTTATTTACCACAGTTAAAAGTAAATAGGGTAATTAAGGTTAACAATGATATTAATATTACCCTAACACGTGTCCTAAATATATTGGACAAGTTTATCTCGAACAAAAACAACCTCAGGAATAAAATATTATCATTTAGTTCCACTTGGATTAGATTAGGACATTTATTACTATTTAATTCAAAGAAGAGTTAAAAGAGTTAAAATCAAAGTTTATTTACTAAAACATTTTTAATATAGGATTATGCATAATATAAATAATATTGTAAATATTACTTAGAAAGATAAAATTATTTCATACATAATGATATTTTATTTATATTTTTTAGACATTAAATAATTTAATTTATTTATGACACAATGATGATGTAGTAATTACCATAATAGTGAAAAATTTAAATAATTGATATTATAAATACACAAATAAATATAATTTGAGGATTTTTATGAATTAAAATAATTTTCTATAATAATATGACATGTTAGGAATGATTTAATTTACTTTTTTTAAGTAATAATTCTATTATGATTTTTACAAAAATCAACTATTGAATAGTGTCAAAAATTACATAAAATAGTTTTTAAAACAAATATTATATTATTAATTGATATTAAATTCCTAAAAATCTAAGGTTAGTACAAGAGACTTATATAATGATAGTTGTATCATTAATGGACCACTTTGGGGTCTCTTGGATGTATATAGTATGGTTATTAACCATATAATATAAAAATACAAAGAGACATTGTAAAAGTAAAACTAATTAACTAAGAGTTAATACTTAAAGATATGGTTAATATAATGACCCAAACCTGTATAAATTCTATTGGATGAGTGGTTTTCGGCCCATCCCCACCTTAAACATTAAATAATCCACTTTTGAGCCATTAGAAACCGAATATGAATTTATTATAAAATAATATTTCTATCTTTTCCAAAGGTGCCCTCAACCCTCTTATAAAAGGGCACTGCCCCTTATCACTAATTCACACATTCCAAGCCTTTTGGTTCGGCCAAACCCTACCCAAATACTCTCTCAACTTCCCTCACTACAACATAGTGGCCTTATTTTGATCAGAAAGCCAACCTAAGGATCCCTTTTGATCAAATCAAAAGGAAGAACCCGAAGAAGAGGTAATGTTTTCACCACCCTTTTTCAAATTCATTTCTTCTTCAACTTCTTCTTCCATTGTTATTCCCATTATAAAATAATGAATACAGTATCTCCTATATACTTTAATATTATTATAAATATGGTACAACCATATTCAGTGTTCTACCCATCCTTTGAATGACATGTCCCATACGTGCGTACGTACGGCTTACTGTCTCCATGTCGTGGTGTAATTGTTATTCAATATATTATTATTGGGATGGGTATAATAATGATTTTTAATTCATGTAAATAATAAATATAACATGATAATGATTCTTTATATGTTATATACCATCCAATTTTATATTATTTTAATATCAAAAGAATGATATTGTTGCTCGTTCGTACGTACGGACTACCGTCTCCATGAACGCGATGAGATTCATTCTCCATATTATCCATTCAAGTATAATTATCATTTTATGATTTAAAAATAATTTTTAAGGACTTTATATCATCCTGGATATGAATAGGATACAACCTATCCATGAAAAAAATGGATTACACAACAAAACATATAAAAGAAAACGAGTATGTTAACACCCGAAACAATGATAATACTAAGATATTATTAACAAATCAATGTTAAAAGATCATATATGATATAATATTAATTTATATGATTATTGTATAATTTAATAACAATTATTTCACCATTATATATGAGTTTAACCTACCTCTTCCAAGGGAAAGTATAAGTTAAGGGTTTATTTCGCAATCTCTTCATTATCCGAGGCTGTTTATACGTAATAATCTACTAGGATCTCTTTATCATCCTCATCCATGTTTCATAAAAATGTATTTCAAAACATTCTTACTATTTTACAGAATATGGGTTAAATTCATTTATACCCTTGTTTGATTTTTTATAAGATGTTTATAAAGGAATCCTTCCTCCGTTTTCCAAACAAGGTCTCTTTTAACATTTTCGACAGAATTAAGGTAAGAATGTTTTTTTAACTTATACTGTTGGTGCGGCTATTTTCCGCTGTTATAAAATCTTCAAAGCATCCCCTACAATCTTATAAGAATATTTTCAGAGAAAATGTTATATTTTATAAATATATTACTCTTAAATGATTTCAAAATAAAAAGATATATTTCTCTAAAAAGAGTTTTGATTTCATCTATGTCAACATCCTTTGATGGATTTTATGCTAATTTGAAGTTGATTTATTATTATACAAAACTTTTAGATTGTATTGATGGTTTTGTGATATGTTTGACTGTGGATATGTTATTTTTATACCATTCATGGTTTATATATGAAGTATTTACATTTCATATGCTAGTTTTAATACGAATGTTTATGTTATGTTTAAAACTTTTCATATGGGAATAAATTGGACTTAATATGTGACAGGTGGAGCCCACTATAGCTCCTCGATGCATCGGTAGGTCTCATGAGACAAACTAGTGTCTTGGCACAAGGCCTTGGCAAAATCATATTTGTAGTCTTGGCACGAGGCCCTGGCTATGTGGTTATGATAGTCTGGCATTATGCATTCCATCATTATGAAAGTGGTTATTGATATTGCATGTGATTATTCTATTAGTAGAATATCCATGTGAATAAGTAAATGACATTATTTCATTTTATTTTTTCCATACTATGTTGAAGTTCAAGCTTAAAATTCTTTTTCTTTAGTTATACATTTCCTTAAATGTATATTCTTATTTATGAAAGTTTCCGCTATATTGTTATCCTTACTGGGCATTTGAGCTCACCCTTTTTCTATGTTTTATTTTTCCCAGGATGCGAAGAATTAATTTATGAATTACCTGAAGGGATAATATGAGGGGATAAGAATATGGAATATGGAGACTATATTGTTTTAGTTTTCATTTCATGATGTAATGTAAACTTTATTAATATATCTAGTGTTACCAAGGATACTAAACCTATCAGTCTTTCAAGATTTTATCTTTCTTGTGATCATGCCAATGTTATGTAATAATGCACCGACTCTGGGTAACTAGGGTCGGGGCATTACAATTGTAGTAGAAGTTACTCCCCCCCCTTAAGCGAATCCAGACTCTGTGAGTTCAATGGTTCCCTCAGATTTAAATTCCGAGAAATTGTTCAAAAGACAAAATTTCCTACTCACACTTTTATAAAAAATACCTTAAAAAGTTCTAAATTCCATTCCGGGCACTTCAGGACTAAGAATCAAGAACTGTAAGTTTTCACAGACTCATAATAATCCCAAATAATTTTTAAAAAAATAATATGGAATTTCCTGGTATTTACAACTCTCTGTCAAAAATCCATGTTCCAGCACCCTGACATAGGTGGGGATACACTAGGGTACTATGATTTCATGGATATCTGCACGGTTTCCCTACTCAAAAATCTGTTCTTAGAAGCAACAATTATAGATAATGTACAAAGAGTAGTGTGAAAGGTATTTGGACCTATTTGCGTACTCAGTTATCATCATCCCTTTCCATTGAAGATCCAGTAGCTCCTAAATTCATATGGAGCATTAGAAGAAGGGGTAGTACTCCTCATGAAAAAGCTGCAGGAATTCATCCCACAAGAGGGATAACTCATCATGCATATGAGTAAATTGGGTCTTCCAATGCCAAGATAATCTGTGGAAAAAGACTGGCTATCAAAGCCACCATCTAATCCAGCAGTTTCCGAACAAGGCTTATGATGTGAAACACTGACTCTAGACAACCATTCACTACCTGAGGGTCTGTTTTATCATGCAACATTAGTGGTCTCTATCGCTAGAACTCATGAAGCATGCTCAACCAACACACGTCCTCAGCATGCTCTTATGGAATAAGTTCTTCTAAATAGATGGAGGCACTACTACATATCAAGCTTGAGTAAAGGGATCATATGATGTGTCCTGAATTTATGTTTCATCACGCATGGATTTTTCATCATGAACTGGAGCTAGTATCCTGGTTGGCTGTCATCGTGGAGGAATCCTGAATCTTATCATGGAGTACCATATTCAAATGAGCATTTATATATATATACATATATCAATAATTATGGGCAACTAACTCTATAAGTATAGTCAAAGACTCAATCCTATATGATTCATGTACCAAATTTCCCTGTAACAAATGTCTTAGCATGATGAGTAGACAAGCGGGTAATCATGGTCCTAGTGAATGGCTGCGTTAGTCGCCGCACCACTACTGGTCTTCATGGCCAGTGTGATTCTCTCGAGATATGTTGACACTATTTCCCTATAAACCATACAATTATTTTATTGGAGCATACAAATAATGTCTGGAGTAGTGAACAACTACTGATTCCACTTTTAAATGACCCGAACCATTGACGGGGATTGTGCTGCAACTAACCCAAGTCTGCCTCCATCGGCCAGGGGCTAGTGACTAGTGCCGAAGGCACAATAAACTCGTGGATGCCTTTTCCTAGGAACCTATAAAAACACATTCATCCAACACATTGAAAAACTTTAGATGTAAAATAAAATAAGATGGAACACTGATATATATAAACCCCAAACACACATCAACCTCTAAACCGTACAATTATAGAAAATTAAAGATGAAAGAGAAAGGGATAAAATACACAACCAACAAAATAAAAAGTTCTAAAACCTCAAAATAGGTGAAAAATAAAAGTTTCTAGGAGATCCCCACTCATGAATACCAAGTCAATACCACTGCACAAGGTCCAAGAACCCCATGTCCCTAGCTCTCCTAAAGTCACGATCAACATGTCCACTATCTTCAACGGTACACCGAGTGAGGGAAAATCCCAATAAGGGGTGAGTATAAAAATAATTAGTAGGAAGCCACAAAGTCTCGAGGGAGTAGTATGAGAGGTACTGAAGAGGGGAGAATTATATAGAACATGGTATAATAAAAGAGAGTGTAGATCAACCTGAAAAGAGTGTGAAGTAAGATCATCCAAACAAAAGGATCTAGAAATGGTGAGAAGATGAACTTATCGTCAATTCTTCACTACCTATTTCTGGATATTATACTCGTAAAACCACGTGAAGTTAGACACAAAAATCACTTTTTATACCCTATGTGTCTTCGCCTCCCTAAAATGAGAGTATACAAAACCCCAGGATTGAGTACTGGTAACAAGATATATATATATGCTCAGTCAAAGAAGCCCAAATGAGAGAGTAAGGGGATCTATTTCTCACAAGAGCAGCCCATTTAATTTGAGTCTCCAATAATTACAAAAGTAACCACATTGATTTTTTTTCATCCCACACATCTATTCTAAACTGCATGTCATAGGGGCTCAATCACCTCACCTTGATGCTATTTTCTTTGAGTGGGTATGTCTCACCAATGTGGTTTTGGGTCACATCATAAGGACACGTCTTGGTGGGAAAATCACACCACTTCCTTGAGAGTCCAAATTAATGTTAAATCATGTCTCTTAACTGTACTCCACATTCAAGAGATCATGCCACAACGTCAAGGGCCCATACCCATCCTGACTAGTGGGTTTCACTCTAGTGTCATCAAGGATCTATCCCCTGCTCAACTGGAGGGTTATACTTGGAAATTATTGAGGACCCATGCCCAACCCTGCAAGACGTTTTCACTCTAGTGTCATTGAGGACCCAACCACACCCTGACCAGAGGGTTCTAATCAGAAAAGACTGAGGACCCACACCCATCCCATATAGAGGGTTCCACTCTATTGTCATGAAGGACCCTTCCCCAGCCCAGTTGGAGAGTTATATTATGAACTTACTTGGGGGACCACTATGAAGCCCAACTAGAGGTATGCATGAAAGTTACCTCGTGATTCTGAAAACATCACTACCATCACATCGATCATTGAACATTTCCTCAGATAATAATCACACCTAGAACATCAATCGTTGCCTCAGATAGCCATCACAATCATAACATCTCTCATCATACCTCCAATGAAACTACAAAGGGAACCATCATATTCTACATGAAAAAACACTCAGGATAGGCAACTCACATGAGAAAAATCAAGTTTATATTAATAAGATATGAGAGGTATAATATTTGTAAAGTAGTACATGGTGTGCATGGGGTCCACAGGACATGTGAACCCATATCATCACTCGAATGTGTATCTAGAAATATTTAGGTACTAAACTATGAAAAATTACCCACAAGGTGTGCCAATGTACTCCGAGAGTACATGGAACCTTTAGCCAAAAGTCAGATGAGCACACATTTCTCATTATTGATCTGAAGAGAGAAAATGTAATTCTATCTTCATGCCTCATGTAAATGAGCCTAGATAACCAAATGGATCACACTGTCACGATCCTTGTGACAGAATGCCCAAGATTGACTATTCATTCATCAGAATCATACTCCCAGTGAAGAAATTGTATTTCATTATATTTCTCATGAATGATGCTTTGTCGAAACCCACACCACTATTCTAAAACACATCAAATGGATTGTGCCATTGTGATCCTCTCAGAAAAGCACACAGGATTGGCTATTCATTCGCCCCTAATGGACTCCTGGTGAGGAAAATGCATTCCACCATGCCGTACACAAATAGTGTCACATAGGGCCCGTGCCTTGATCCCAAAACACATCAAACATATCACACCATTGCAATCCCCTCATAAAAACACACGAGATTGACTATTCCTTTTCCAAAACTGGAACTTGGTGAAAAAGTGATGTTTTAAGGAAAAATGCCCAAAACAGGGCTCATGGGACCTAGACACCAAAATTTGGATTATGTTTTCTAAAAAAATATTGGAAATCCCGCCTCAAATCCAAGCTCACAATGCCTCTGATGTTATATCAATTGGACGTCATGTGCAGACGTATAATCTAATTGAATTTTCCCGAATAATAATAATAAGAATAATATGAATAATAATAATAATAAAATTATTATTATTATCAATGGGCGTTTTGTACCACCGAACATTGAGTTTGAAAAAAATACCAAAGTACCGTCAATAGATATGTCATGAAACATGGGTCATGTGGCTACAAACATCACATGAAATGGACCCTAGGTTTGAGGGATACAAGGTTTTTAATAAAAATTCTAGTCTAAACCAAACGGGCTGGCCTAGACCGGCACATCCAACTCACCGGGCCGACCCGCCATCAGCCAATGCACCACACTCCCTCTACTAGACCATTCCATCACCTTCATCCATGCCTACAACCATTTTCCAAAGCCACCCTCTTTAGAACCCGCACTGAAAAAACTTTTACGGGGCACTACGATCACTCAAGTGATCCAAATTTCAATCTGAGACCAGAATTAGATTCCCCTAGGACAATACCTTCACATAACACGCCTTTTATCAATGATCCATTTATATTTTGGTGTGGTGATAAGTAAATTTTACATACCTTCACTATTGCACTTCTTCTGGTGCCTGAAACTCGAATCCAACTATAGATTGGGACTCCCGAGGTCGAGAGCTTCACAAATATGGGACTTTCTCCAAGAAAGGAGGTCCTTTGAGTATGAAAAAAATTTATTGCTGAGGAACGGAAAAGAACATATAGAATGCAAATAATGAGAAGAATGAGTGACCTCGAATGAAAACAGAAGATGGATATTGTTAGTTTAGTCATAAGCAATGGATTATAAAGGAGCGAATTCCAACAGAAATAAAAAATGACTACAAAGGATTCAATCAGGGGTAGAAAAATTAGAAAATTGATATCCTACCTCAAATTTGGATCCGTTGTTGCATCTGATATGGTCTGATCTACTAGAACCTTCTTTTACGTCATGATCCGATGATGTTTGGACATCGAATCACCATTGGCCAGAGCTCCTCTTTCTGAGAGAGAAATGAGCTAGCTATGGCTGGTGTCACTTAACTCTTATTTATAAGAGGCTTCTAGCAGTCACAGAATCTGAATCCCCTACACCCTCTCAACTGAGGTGTCCCATAGGGAAAACACCATGCTATGAACTCAACATCGGTCTCATATTTCTAATCTGATTCCCAGTTTAGAATTAATTAAAATTATCGTTCCAAATAAAACAATTTTATTTAATTATATTATTTAGAGTTTTCCCTCTAGGTCTTTTACTAATGTTATCCAACACCAACAAAAATTATACACCTCCTATGTTAAACGGGATGCTCCAGACTCAACTGTGGCCTCATGCTTCCTATCTGAGTTATCATTTGAGAGTTATTATGGTTTGAATAATTTAATGAATTAAATAATATATTAATTCATCCATTTAACATACTTCCAATGAGTGAGTGGTACGAATATCACAAAAAAACATATTTTATTCTTCTCCTAAGGTAATCACCACATTTTAAACCCAATTGTGGCCTCAAATTTTTTATCTAATCAACCATTTAAATGATTACCCGTTTTTTTCATGTGAATATTAAAAAACACTTAATATTTATATATAATCTATTCCGGGCACACCGGGACTCATAATCTCATGTCATCTCAGCACCTAGATAAGTTAATACATGTATGAAAATTATATTATCTTACAAGAAAAAAATTGGTTCTCTACAAGAATGATACTCCCTGTATTATAGAAGATATCAACCACAAATCCATCCCCATGTTAGCCACTATTGTTGTCCTACACATGGGGATGCATACAACTACGATGAAGGTCATGTTTCATGGTGACATAAATAATAAAAAATGTAGTATTTCCCTCTAGAATAAGATGAAAAATCATCATAGAGGCCCACCTTGTAATGCATAATCCAACAGGCATGGAGTCCCTCTTAATGGTATTCTCCATAGAGGTCCACCCTATGTTAGAGGATAAAAAAATATAGAGTTTATTTTCATGGTATTCATAATGGATGTCCTCTCTAGGATGAATAGGATAGAAATATAGTGGTCCTCCTTAAGATATTCTTTGAGGAGGCATACCTTATAACGACCCATACTTTACATACATTGTTAATACTTCAAAATTGAAGCACACTTATTACAACATACGACAAAACCACAAAGGACCGTATAGGTATAGTGTCTTTAGAAACTGGGAAACATAAACAACTGGTTCATAAATCTTCTACAGTGTCTCCCATTTATTTCATCATATCTAGGGTCCCTTTTAGCATATTCTACTTAATATCCATCTTCCTGACCTGGGGAAAAGAAAACAGAAAAGGGTGAGCTCAAATTCTCAGCAAGGGCAAATAAAAGAAATAAAAATCATATCATATTTTTTTTGAAAATCATAACCTGCAAAAGAGATCATAATATCTTAACATGGAATAAATCATAGAAGTGAAAATGAGATCCCCATAATCATAACATAAAACTTGAAACTTTTTGGAATGCACACATAATCATGGAAAATCATTTCTTGTTAGTCATGACTCATTGCCAATACTATCTTAGTGGACAAAGTCCATTTCTGAACCGAGTTCACTCCTCGTTTCAGTCCTGTATCACTGAACCGAAATAACCTTCCGTTCCAGCCATGTTTATCTCATGAGATATAAATCTTTACCCAATGCATTGGAGGGAGATATAGGTCCCACCCATCTTATAATGAATCCTTTCTTATGTGTGCCACATAATCATAAATCATACATCATCGCATAACACATATAACAAAAATGGGATTCTTGAAACATTATGACATCATAAAACAAATCATATAAAGTAAATGACTTCATAAAAATAATTCCATCAATACATAATCAAATCAATGTAATAATAGGGATAAAAACAGAACCCTATATTATCTTAGATGTAAAATAATTTTGATAAAACATTTGAACTCCATTCTTGAGGAAAATATCCTTTCCACTTCAAAAAAACACTATTCTTTTCTTAACATGTCATACAATTATAAACTAAAAGAAGTTGATTAAAAATAAACATGAAAACTTATAAAGGAAGATTCTTGGAAATAATGTTTTAAAAATCCATTTCTTGCCGTATAAGTTAAAAAAACATTATTCGTAGTTTTGTCGGAAAAGTCAAAAAAGTACCTCGTACAAAAAACGACAAAAGATTCCTTTCATATCTTTTACTAAAAACTCACCGAAGGGTAAAATTGGATTTAAACAATTGTAGGTGGATGGAAATAATATTACATATTGAGGAAACATGGATGTGGATTGTAAAATACACCCCAGTAAATACAAAAGTATAAACAATCTCGGATAAAAAAATTGAGATTGTGATATTTCCCTTACCTTAGGTCCAATTTTATTTGTACGTGTCCGGAGCTCCTGTATAATGGTTTAAATAATGTTATTGAATTATTCCAGAATCATACATATTGATATGATATCATATATGGTCATATTCTTAGCTTCTTGTTATTAATATTTCATTGTTACTTGTTACTCGGGTCTTTATAACTTTTTGTTCTTATGCGTGTTTTGTCGAATAAATTCTTATTCTTATCTTTAGGTTATAGATAATTCATTTCCAGAATGGTATTAGTGTAGTATATACCATATTAATTCATTCAATTCATTTATATAATCATTATGAAATGAAGATCATGTTGAACGAGTCGCATCACATCGTGGAGACAGTATTCGGTACGTACGCACGAGTGATGATATCGTTCCTATGATCGTGGAATTGTATTGGAGTATATATATATTATTTCAGTATCAATATTACTTTATAATACTCTTAAATATTTACTCATTACACCATTATACCCATCCTTGTAAGGTGATGGTGGAAAATAGATTACACCCCGGCGTGGAGACGGTATTCCGTACGTACGCACGCGCGGTGATTTCATTTTTCCGTAGGATGGGTAGAAGGTGAATTAGGGTTGTTTCATATTTATAATAACATATCTGTATGTAAGTAATACTGATGTTATTACTTTATCATGAAACAACTAAAGAAGAAGAAGTTGAAGAAGAAAGAAATTGATAAGATCGGTAATGGATATTACCTCTTCTTTGGAACGCCTCTTTGAATCCTCCAATTAGGGAACTATGATTGGTCTTTGAAGAAGACCAGGACCTCTAGGATTATTCTAGGGAAGTGGAGAAGGGATTTTGGCTGGGTTTGTCTGAGCTTGAGTGCTCAAATTGGTGTGAGGAGGAGGGGGAGGAGGTGCCCTTTTATAAGGGAGGAGAGGGGCACCTTAGGAATATCTCAAAATATTATTTTATATGAAAGTCAAAATCGGTTTATAATGGTTCCAAAGGGTCTTATTTCGAAGCTAAAGTGGGTATGGGTCGAAATCCTATCAACCAATAGGATTTAGACGAGTTTAGGGTATTATTTTAACCATATCAATTAGATTTAACTCTAAGTTAAATAATTTAACTTTTACCGTGTCTTTTTGTATTCTTACACTATATGGTTAATACACTTACTATAACATGCCAAAAGAACCCCAAATTGTTTATTATTAATATATATATCCTTATCTAAGTCATTTGTCCGAACCTTATATTTTTAGGAATAAAATAACAATTAATAATTTTATATTTGATTTAAAAACTATTTTGTGTCAAATTTGACACTATTTGATATATGATTTTTGTGAAAGTCATAACAGAATTATATGTTCGAAACAATTTGATTAAATCATCAATAATATATCATATTAACCTATAAAATTAGTGGAATTCATAAAAAGTCTCAAATTACATTTATTTTGGTGTTTATAATATCAATTATGTCAATATTTCATTAATAAGATAATTAATGCATCATCATTGTGTCATAAATAATTTAAATTATATAATGTCTAAAAATTATAAATAAAACACCATTATGTAGGAAATCGTTTTATATTTCTGATGAATACTTATAGTCGAATTTATCTTATGTATAACCCCATATTAAAAATAATTTACTTATTAAACTTTGATTTTAACAATTTTCACCCTTCTTTAAATAAATTAATAATAAATGTCCTAATCTAATCCAAGTGGGCCTAAATGGTCATATTTTATTCCTAAGTTTGTTTTTGGTCGAATTAAACTTATCCAATAGAATTAGGACATGTGTTAGGGTAATAGTAATATCATATTTACCCTTAGTTATCATATTTACTATTAACCGCGGTAAAAAGAGTACAAAGTTACTATTCACCAAAAAATTATTTTTATCTCATTGAACCACATTTTACTTACTGATATCAACCGTGTCTGTCGGATTTTCTAAATTCCATTCACAGAAGCGGTAAAATTATGTTTTATGCAAAATTCAGTTTTTAACCTACCACTTAGTGGTTTCACTATTCATCAAAAATTGAAAGTTTTCAGAAAAATACCAAAATTTCACCCTAGGCTAATTTCAGTATTCCGAATCCAAAAATGAAGTCCATTTTGAAAAATAAAATTTATAAAATTTAAAAAAGAGGTAATTACTATTCATAACGGCTAGTTTTAATAATATTTTAATAGCATATCGTTGTTTAGTGAAACTCGGTATTGCGTACAACGCAAGCTATCGAGGAAGGTCGCGATTGCGTGTAAAGTAAGTCAAGCTAGTGTGTAGTGAAAGATTCCTTTGATGATATATATATAACATAAAAACAAAATATTACTCATAAAAATCTCGGGTGTTACATTCTATCCCCCTTAAAAAGAATTTCGCCCTTGAAATTCATCACTTTGTAACAAATAGATGAGGATACTTCTCCCTCATCATATCCTCAAGCTCCCATGTAGCTTCTTCAAGTTGGTGGTTCCTCCATAAAACATTCACCAATCGAGTGGTCTTGTTTCGTAGGACTTTTTCGCTACGATCCAGAATCTCTATCGGTTGTTCTTCATAAGAAAGATCTTGCTCCAGCGGTACAACTTCAGAGCTGAGTACATGTGAAGGATCAGGTATTTACTTTCTCAGGAGAGATACATGGAACACATCGTGAACTTGAGAGAGATTCGGTGGAAGCGCCAATCGGTAATCTACCTTTCCAACACGATCCAGTATTTCGAAAGGACTGATATATCTAGGGCTCAACTTCCCCTTCTTTCCAAATCTCATAACCCTCTTCCAGGGAGATATTCGTAAGAACACTTTATCTCCCACTTCAAAATCTATGTCTTTTCTTTGGTTGTAGGCATAACTTTTCTATCGACTCTGAGCTTCTCTTATGTGTTGTTGAATAGATCTGACCTTTTCTGCCATTTCATCAATGAGATCAGGTCCTAATAGCATTCTTTCCCCAACTTCATCCCAGCAAGTTGGAGTCCTGCATTTCTTTCCATAGAGAGCTTCATAAGGAGCCATCTGAATACTGGAGTGAAAGGTAATATTATAAGAAAATTCCACCAAAGGTAGGTGTTGATCCCATCCTCCTTTGAAATCCACAGAGAAAGCTCCCAACATATCTTCTAGGGTTTGAATTGTTCTCTCAGACTGACCATCTGTCTGAGGATGATAAGCAGTGCTGAAACTCAACTCTGTATCCAGAGTATGCTGAAGACTTATCCAGAACTTCGAGGTAAATCTCGGATCCCGATCAGATATAATAGAAATTGGTACTCCATGAAATCTTACCACTTCCTTTACATATATCCTGGCAAGCTTATCTAGAGAGAAATTCTCTCTAATAGCAATGAAGTGTGCAGACTTTGTAAGACGATCAACTATGACCCAGATAGCATTATTGCCTTTGGATGTTTTAGGAAGTCCTGTGACAAAGTCCATAGTGATGTTTTCCCATTTCCATTCGGGTATGGGTAATGGTTGTAACATCCCCTTAGACTTCTGTCTCTCAGCTTTAACTTGTTGACAAACCAAGCATCGAGAGACATATTTAGCAACATCTCTTTTCATGCCATCCCACCAGAAGTACTCTTTCAGGTCCCTATACATCTTCGTGCTTCCAGGATGAATAGAGAATGAAGAACTATGAGCCTCATCCAGCAGCTCCTTCTTTAATTCGGGGATGGGAGGAACACAAACCCGATTCCTGAACTTTATTATCCCATCACAATCAAGGTTGAATTCAGGAACATTTCTCACCTTCTTTTGTAACTCGACATCTTCTTTATGTGCCTCTTTAATCTTCACATGTATAGATGGTTGAACATTCATTTGAGAAAGATGAGATTTTTCCCCTTCCATTATAATTCCAAGATCCATCCTTTGTAAATCCATTAATATTGGATCTTTTGTGATCCTCATCATGGATAAACTAGCATGGTCTTGTCGACTTAATGCATCTGCCACCTTGTTTGCTTTCCCAGGGTGGTAATGGATTCAACAGTCATAATCCTTAATCAGCTCCAACCATATTCTTTGACGCATATTCAGCTCCTTTTGTGTGAAAATATACTTTAAACTTTTATGATGAGTATAAATATCACACCTTTCACCATAAAGATAATGCCTCCAAATCTTTAATGCAAAGATTACCGTAGCAAACTCCAAATCATGTGTTGGGTAATTTTTCTCATGGATTTTCAACTATCATGAGGCATAAGCTATCACCATATCATTTTGCATAAGAACACACCCCAATCCCTTCTTGGATGCATCACTGTAGATCCCAAACCTTTCTCCACTACAAGGTAGTGTGAGCACAGGTGCACTGGATAACCTTCTTTTCAACTCCTTGAAATTCTCTTCACATTCCTCTATCCAAACAAACTTAACTCCTTTCCGAGTCAACTTGGTGAGTGGATTAGATAATCGTGAAAAAACTTTTACAAAACGTCGATAATATCCAGCCAAACCAAGAAAACTTCGGATCTCAGTTACTGTTGTTGGTCTCGACCATCTTTCGATAACCTCTTTTTTTGCTGGATCCATAGATATCCCCTCTTTTGAGATTATGTGACCCAAAAATGAAACTTTTTGAAGCCAAAATTCACACTTGGTAAATTTGGCATAAAGCTTCTCCTTTCTCAGGGTCTTCAATATAATTCTCAAGTGTTCTTCATGCTCTTCCTTGCTCTTTGAATAGACAAGAATATCGTCTATAAAGACTACCACAAATTGATCAAGATAGTCTCTAAAGACTCTATTCATTAGATCCATGAAGATAGCAGGGGCATTAGTAAGGCCAAATGGCATCACTATAAATTCATAGTGTCCATACCTTGTACGGAAATCCGTCTTTGGTATATCCTCCCTTTTGACCCTTAATTGATGATACCCTGAACGATGATCAATCTTGGAAAAGTATTGGGCTCCACGTAGTTGGTTAAATAAGTCATCAATGCGTGGGAGAGGATATTTGTTCTTGATAGTGATCTTGTTAAGTTCTCGATAATCAATGCAGAGTCTCATTGATCCATCATTCTTCTTAACAAATAGAACAGGTGATCCCCAAGGTGACGCACTAGGGCATATGAATCCCTTATCAAGATTCTCTTGGAGTTGCTTCTTCAATTCCTGCAACTCAATTGGGGCCATTCTATAAGGTTTCTTTGAAATAGGCAAAGCACCCGGTACAAGTTCTATTGAAAACTCAACTTCAGGATTTGGTGGAAGACCCGGTAATTCCTCCGGAAATACATCATCAAACTCCCATACGATGGGCATATTCTTAATCGTAAGTTTCTCACCAACCATTTGAGATAAATAACCTTCATTTAGTGGAATCAAGACCCATAAGATGGAAGGAATTTCCACTGGAAGGTTATATTCATCCTTGCATCGATAGACGACCGTAGATTGATCTGGAATATGAAATGTGACTTCCCTTCTTTGGAAATTGATATGAGCTCCATGTAGAGAATGCCAATCCATGCTATGAATCACATCAAATTCCACTAAAGGAAGGATCACAAGATTTGCAGGAAGCACTTTCCCACAAACTTCGATCGGAGAAGAATTATAAACTATTGATGCGATTGATATGCCATTAGGTGTTGTCACAGCTAACTCAACATCTAATTGTTGAGGTAATATAATGATACCCTTAGAAAATTCTTTAGAAATAAAATAGTGGGTGGATCCAGAATCAAATAAAACATTTGCTACTTTAGAGTGGATGATAAGTGTACCTTTCACCACTTCGTTATCGTACTCCACATCGCTGATAGAAATTTGCATGTGACTTTCCTTTGTCTTTAGCCATAAGATTTTGTTGACGTCGACCATCATCATCAACCCTTGGATTTGGGCATTGATTGGCATAATGCCCCATCTCCTTGCACTTGAAACATTGAAGTGTAGTAGGATCATTCTGTGTATCCCTTCCTTTGTTTGCATCATTAGACATCTTCTTCCCATTATCACAGTATTCAAATGCCCGATGACCTTCCTTTCCACATTTGAAACATTTACTTGTCCCTTTAAGACAACTCCCTCCATGTTTCTTTCCACACTTTGAGAATAAGGGAAAGCTCATCTTCTTTTCAGTGTGCTCTTTAGATTTTCCTTTGAATTCCATTTTCATCTTCTTATCAAACCCATATGACTGATGGGTTACTCCAATCTCCATCTCGACTTTGAGAGCACATCGAATGATTTCCTCGTAGCTATTGAAGTCCCTTATGAATAACACCCTTCGAAGACTTGGTTTTAAGCCACTAAAGAATCGATCGATTTTACTCTCAGGTTGGATAATAATACCAGAAGTGTACCTTGCAAGTCTTGTAAAATTTGCTTCATAGGTACCAACAGATTCATCATCCCTTTGCTTTAGTTCAAGAAACTCTTTCTCCATCTTTGTTCGGAGAATACGAGAGAAGTACTTACTGAAAAATAAGTTCTTGAACTCATCCCATTCCATGGACTCAATTTCATCCCTTTGCTTCGTATTCTTAATAAGATTCCACCATTGATCAGCATCTCCTTCCAAACGATACACTGCTAGGATGACTTTATCATGTTCAGAACATTGAAGAACTGAAAATATCTTTTCAGTAGTACTAATCCATTGTTCAGCAACTAATGGATCAGTAGACCCGCTGAAAGAAGGTGGACGCTGCCTCATGAAGGATTCAACAAAATGTTGCTCCTTCCATTGCTCGTTTGGAAGTCCTGCATGATTCATAGCTTGAGAAAGTTGTGTGAGCATGGCTACAAGATTTTTCATTCTAGCTCCCATATCGTTTGGTTGCTCAGGGGGACAATCATTGCATTGCCCATCGCATTCCGCATTAACACGGTTCCTTCGGGTTCCAGCCATTGACTAAAACCAAGAAGAATAGTGTGAGCAACACTAATTATAATAGGAAAACCACATAATTCAAGAATAAAATTTTCATGCTTAAGGTCTTATCCTAGGTTATTCATGGCCATTTCTAAAACACTAAGATTTTGTTCTAGGCTTAGACTTATCCTTAGGGTTCTTACTAAGGCTTTCACATCCTAGTTTCCAAAGGTTGACTATACCTTTCCTCTGATACCAACTATAACGACCCATACATTACATAAATTGTTAATACTTCAAAATTGAAGCACACTTATTACAACATACGACAAAACCACAAAGGACCGTATAGATATAGTGTCTTTAGAAACTGGGAAACACAAACAACTGGTTCATAAATCTTCTACAGTGTCTCCCATTTATTTCATCATATCTAGGGTCCCTTTTAGAATATTCTACTTAATATCCATCTTCCTGACCTGGGGAAAAGAAAACATAAAAGGGTGAGCTCAAATGCTCAGCAAGGGCAAATAAAAGAAATAAAAATCATATCATATTTTTTTTGAAAATAATAACCTATAAAAGAGATCATAATATCTTAACATGGAATAAATCATAGAAGTGAAAATGAGATCCCCATAATCATAACATAAAACTTGAAACTTTGTGGCATGCACACATAATCATGGAAAATCATTTCTTGTTAGTCATGACTCATTTCCAAGACTATCTTAGCGGACAAAGTCCATTTCTGAACCGAGTTCACTCCTCGTTTCAGTCCTGTATCACTGAACCGAAATAACCTTCCGTTCCAGCCATGTCTATCTCATGAGATATAAATCTTTACCCAATGCATTGGAGGGAGATATAGGTCCCACCCATCTAATAATGAATCCTTTCTTATGTGTGCCACATAATCATAAATCATACATCATCGCATAACACATATAACAAAAATGGGATTCTTGAAACATTACGACATCATAAAACAAATCATATAAGGTAAATGACTTCATAAAAATAATTCCCTCAAAACATAATCAAATCAATGTAATAATAGGGATAAAAACAGAACCCTATATTATCTTAGATGTAAAATAATTTTGATAAAACATTTGAACTACATTCTTGAGGAAAATATCCTTTCTACTTCAAAAAAACACTTTTCTTTTCTTAACATGTCATACAATTATAAACTAAAAGAAGTTGATTAAAAATAAACATGAAAAATTATAAAGGAATATTCTTGAAAATAATGTTTTAAAAATCCATTTCTTTCCGTATAAGTTAAAAAAAACATTCTTCATACTTTTGTCAGAAAAGTCAAAAAAGTACCTCGTACGAAAAACGACAAAAGATTCCTTTCATATCTTTTACTAAAAACTTACCGAAGGGTAAAATTGTATTTAAACAATTGTAGGTGGATGGAAATAATATTGCATATTGAGGAAACATGGATGTGGATGGTAAAATAGACCCCAGTAAATACCAAAGTATAAACAATCTTGGATAAAAAAATGAGATTGTGATATTTCCCTTACCTTAGGTCCAATTTGCTTTGTATGTGTCCGAAGCTCCTGTATAATGGTTTAAATAATGTTATTGACTTATTCCTGAATCATACATATTGATATGATATCATATATGGTCATATTCTTAGCTTCTTGTTAGTAATATTTCATTGTTACTTGTTACTCGGGTCTTTATAACTTTTTGTTCTTATGCGTGTTTTGTCGAATAAATTCTTATTCATATCTTTAGGTTATAGATAATTCATTTCTAGAATGTTATTAGTGTAGTATATACCATATTCATTCATTCAATTCATTTATATAATCATTATTAATTGAAGATCATGTAGAACGAGTCGCATCACATCGTGGAGACGGTATTCCGTACGTACGCACGAGTGATGATATCGTTCCTATGATCGTGGAATTGTATTGGAGTATATATATATATATATATTATTTCAGTATCAATATTAATTTATAATAATCATAAATAGTTACTCATTACACCATTATACCCATCCTTGTAAGGTGATGGTGGAAAATAGATTACACCACGGCGTGGAGACGGTATTCCGTACGTACGCACGCGCGGTGATTTCATTTTTCCGTAGGATGGGTAGAAGGTGAATTAGGGTTGTCTCATATTTATAATAACATATAATTATGTAAGTAATACTGATGTTATTACTTTATCATGAAACAACTAAAGAAGAAGAAGTTGAAGTAGAAAGAAATTGAAAAGATCGGTAATGGATATTACCTCTTCTTTGGAACGCCTCTTTGAATCCTCCACTTAGGGAACTATGATTGGTATTTGAAGAAGACCAGGACCTCTGGGATTATTCTAGGGAAGTGGAGAAGGGATTTTGGCAGGGGTTGGCCGAGCTTGAGTGCTCAAATTGGTGTGAGGAGGAGGGGGAGGAGGTGCCCTTTTATAAGGGAGGAGAGGGGCACCTTAGGTATATCTCAAAATATTATTTTATATTAAAGTAAAAATCGGTTTATAATGGTTCCAAAGGGTCTTAATTCGAAGCTAAAGTGGGGATGGGTCGAAATACTATCAACCAATAGGATTTAGACGAGTTTAGGGTATTATTGTAACCTTATCAATTAGATTTAACTCTAAGTTAAATAATTTAACTTTTACCGTGTCTTTTTGTTTTCTTACACTATATGGTTAATACACTTACTATAACATGCCCAACGAACCCCAAATTGTTTATTATTAATATATATATCCTTAGATAAGTCATTTGGCCGAACCATAGATTTTTAGGAATAAAATAACAATTAATAATATAATATTTGATTTAAAAACTATTTTGTGTCAATTTTGACACTGTTTGATATATGATTTTTGTGAAAGTCATAACAGAATTATATGTTCGAAACAAGTTGATTAAATAAACAATAATATATCATAGTAACCTAGAAAATTAGTGTAATTCATAAAAATTCTCAAATTAAATTTATTTTGGTGTTTATAACATCAATTATGTCAATATTTCATTAATAATATAATTACTACATCATCATTGTGTCATACATAAAATAAATTATTTAATGTCTAAAAATTATAAATAAAATACAATTATGTAGGAAATCGTTTTAGCTTTCTGATGAATATTTATAGTCGAATTTATCTTATGTATAACCCCATATTAAAAATGATTTACTTATTAAACATTGATTTTAACTATTTTAACCCTTCTTTAAATAAATTAATAATAAATGTCCTAATCTAATCCAAGTGGGCCTAAATGGTCATATTTTATTCCTAAGTTTGTTTTTGGTCGAATTAAACTTATCCAATAGAATTAGGACATGTGTTAGGGTAATAGTAATATCATATTTACCCTTAGTTACCCTATTTACTATTAACCGCGGTAAAAAAAGTAAAAAGTTACTATTCACCAAACAATTATTTTTATCTCATTGAACCACATTTTACTTACTGATATCAACCGTGTCTGTCGGATTTTCGAAATTCCATTCATAGAAGTGGTAAAATTATGTTTTATGCAAAATTCAGTTTTTAACCTACAACTTGGTAGTTTCACTATTCATCAAAAATTGAAAGTTTTCAGAAAAATACCAAAATTTCACCCTAGGATAATTTCGGTATTCCAAATCCAAAAATGAAGTCCATTTTGAAAAATAAAATTTATAAAATTTCTAAAAGTGGTTATTACTATTCATAACGGCTAGTTTTAATAATATTTTAATAGCATATTGTTGTTTAGTGAAACTCGGTATTGCGTACAATGCAAGCTATCGAGGAAGGTCGCGATTGCGTGTAAAGTAAGTCAAGCTACTGTGTAGTGAAAGATTCCTTTGATGATATATATATAACATAAAAAAAAATTACTCATCAAAATCTCGGGTGTTACATACCTTGGGATGTTGAAGACAACAACCATGGGCGTCCTCACTATGATGATATATTCAAATAACATAGAGGTCCCCCATGTGGTTAAGAGAAGACAACCAATACAAATGTCATACTCTTTATAAAACACCTAGAAACATTCATATATTTCTTCCCTTGGACAACATATTTAACCAGTAAGAATTTATTTTATAGAATACAACCACCATCATAGATGTCTTCCATATGGTTAAAAAAATAAACTAACAAAAAATAATTCTTCACAATATAGTTTCTAAATTATCACCCTTATTTTGCGAAATAATCATTAAATTGAATCTATATTTATCAAATAGTCTATAAGATGTGATGAATGTTTCTTATAGTTTGTATTGATGAGAGGAAAATTATTATCAATAGTCCCTCCAATTGATTGTTTCAATTTATTTAGAGTAAATTATTTTGAAGATAAACTTCCCCTTATTAAAAAATAATATGGAATATAACCGATAAAAAAATAAATTTAATGAGACTCCGATTAGATATGATTTTCATTCTGATGACATGTGAAAAGAATTATTTGGTTTCAAAATATTATATATTTATTGGATATTTTTTACCACATAGTATGTTTTTTACAAGTTCATTGTGTAAGTGTACATATTTTGTATCTTCCATAACTTTTGGGATATATTCAATTGGTTAAAATATTGGTGATTTCCTTATGTTGGGTATGCTAATAATTTCATGGATATTTATAATAAATGACACATGGTTTACCTCACAACTCTCCATGTAGCATATGACCCTAAATTTAGAAAATAATGAGATCTCATTTGATACACATAATTAAATTGTCCAATAAAATTTTACAAATATTTAACAAAGATGCCTCCGTGTTCTAATTAGAGGATAGGGAGGGTTCTAGAGGTTTTGTTTTTCCCCTATTTTAAATCATTAGGGAGACCCTAATTGTTTAAATATGTTTTCTCCATAGAATCAGTATCATGTGGTGATCTGAAATGTGAACACCACTAATTATTCTCTATATATGAAGTATGGAAATACTAATTGGTTGGTTTATTAAGACAATAATATCTCTATTTATTGTTGTGGATATTCTTGGAGGGATTGAGTAATTGATATATTCCATCATGAAGACACTAACATAGTAAAAGAGGCATCAAACATGTTGTGGTCAAAAAACATAAAGATAGATCCACCCCTTGTGGTGGGTACCCTCAGTCATTATTAACAAATGATATCACATATCATCAGCACATCAGAATAAAATACTGAGAAGCATAGATAGATACAACTATATGTAAAACGATATAGGGGACCCCCCATCTCATAATGTTTGGATCATTTTCGCACTCCCCTCCACCTCATATACCATGACTGAAAATTATTATTTTTATTTCAAAATCACTTTTGATGAAAAAAGTGGGAAACCAAAATGACATAAAATACATAAAGAAAAATCGTGCCTCCATGGGACAAAATCATCAAAATCAAATACAACCCAATTCAAGAGTAAGGAAAAGCCCCACCCTATAAGAGAATTTATACGATTAGCATCCACCTTCCCATCGATGCTCAGCTAGCTATCCTGTGAAAGAATGAACGGGCCCCGTACTGATTGAAAACATCATACCCTATCAAAACATCCAATTCTGGATAGCGTTGAGAATGAGAGCACTCCTAGATCTAATCCTTATTTGGGGTAGTCCTTTGTAAGTAAACGGAATGCACTGTCTCATGGATCAAGTCCATAGTGTGACAAGTGAACTAAAAAATTATTACATAACACTAGTGTTGCAATGAGACACACATACAAATTTCTAGGGTTTATCATGATCAGAAAATATCACCGATTCAACTTCAACCAGCAGCACCACCATTGCCACCCCATCACGTTAGTTAACCCGCAGACAACTCAATGGATAGGAGATTCAAGATTCATGAACCACACTGTAACATCCCGAGATTTTATGAAAAATATTCTTTTTAATTTTATTAATGTCTTGTGTTGTACGCTACACCAAAAGGAGCTTTCACAACACGCATCCTTGACTTGCCTTGCATTACATGCAATCAAAACCTTCCTCGATAGCGTGTGTAGTATGCAATAACGAGTTTCACTAAACAACGATATGCTATTAAAATATTATTAAAACTAGCCGTTATGAATAGTAATAACCACTTTTTAAAATTTTATAAATTTTATTTTTCAAAATGGACTTCATTTTTGGACTCAGAATATCGAAATTAGCCTAGGGTGAAATTTTGGTATTTTTCTGAAAACTTTCAATTTTTGATGAATAGTGAAACCACTAAGTGGTAGGTTAAAAACTGAATTTTGCATAAAACTTAATTTTACCGCTTCTGTGAATGGAATTTCAAAAATCCGAGAGACACGGTTAATATCAAGGACTAAAATGTGGTTCAATGAGATGAAAATAATTTTTTGGTGAATAGTAACTTTTTACTATTTTTACCGCGGTTAATAGTAAATAGGGTAACTAAGGGTAAATATGATATTACTATTACCCTAACACATGTCCAAATTCTATTGGACAAGTGTAATTCGACCAAAAACAAACTTAGGAATAAAATATGACCATTTAGGCCCACTTGGATTAGATTAGGACATTTATTATTAATTTATTTAAAGAAAGGTTAAAATAGTTAAAATCAAAGTTTAATACGTAAATCATTTTTAATATGGGGTTATACATAAGATATATTCGATTGTAAATATTCATTAGAAAGCTAAAAAGATTTCATACATGATGGTATTTTATTTGTAATTTTTAGACATCAAATAATTTAATTAATTTATGACACAAAGATGATGCAATAATTATGTTATTTATGAAATATTGACATAATTGATGTTATAAACACCAAAATAAATGTAATTTGAGAATTTTTATGAATTCCACTAATTTTCTAGGTTACTATGATATATTAATGTTGATTTAATAAACTTGGTTCGAACATTTAATTCTGTTATGACTTTCACAAAAATCATATATCAAATAGTGTCAAAATTGACACAAAATAGTTTTTAAATCAAATATTATATTATTAATTGTTATTTTATTCCTAAAAATCTAAGGTTCGGCCAAATGACTTAGATAAGGATATATATATTAATAATAAACAATTTGGGGTTCGTTTGGCATGTTATAGTAAGTGTATTAACCATATAGTGAAAGAAAACAAAAAGACACTGTAAAAGTTAAATTATTTAACTTAGAGTTAAATCTAATTGATAAGGTTTAAAATAAGATCCAAACATGTCTAAATTTGATTGGTTGATGAGATTACAACCCTATCTCATCTGAGCTTCGAATATGAGTCATTTTTGGAGGTTTTTAAGTGGGGTTAGATTTATTATAAATTAATATTTTGAGATATTCCTAAGGTGCCCCTCTCCTCCCTTATAAAAGGACACCTCCTCCCCCTCCTCCTCACACCAATTTGAGCACTCAAGCTCGGCCAACCCCTGCCAAAATCTCTTCTCCACTTCCCTAGCAGCATCCTAGAGGTTCTGGTCTTCCTCAAAGACCAATTCTAGTGCCCTAAGAGGAGGTCTCAAAGAGGCACTTCAAAGAAGAGGTAATTACCGTTACCAATTCTTTCATCTTTATTTCTTCTTCCACTTCTTCTTCTTAGGTTGTTTCATTATGAAGTAATAACATCAGTATCACTCATATACTGATATGTTATTATAAGTATGACACAACCCTATTTTACCATCTATCCATCCTATGGAAAAAGAAATCACCGCGCGTGCGTACGTACGGAATACCGTCTCCACGCCGTGGTGTAATCTATTTTCCACCACCACCTTACATGGATGGGTATAATGGTTTAAAGAATAACTATACATAGTTATTACAACATCATATTGATTCTGATATATTGTATAATCCACTCCAATTCAATTCATTATTTATAGAAATGATATCATCGCTCGTGCGTACGTACGGACTACCGTCTCCACGACGCGATGAGATTCATTCTCCATGTTAACCATTTAAGAATGATTATAATGTATATATAAGAAATAATAATGAAATATATGACATTATAAAGCTACTGGATTTATGTATATATATACATATGTATGTCATCTACTTACTTCCATTTCAAGACAATAAGGAAAGGAAAACAACGTTCATGCGTACGTACGGACTACCATCTCCATGAACGGTGTTTTTCATTTTATTTATCTACCTATTATATATATATATACAGAATATATATGATATATAAATCATATTTTATATTCTGGAAGTGAGTAAATCATGATATAAGTAATAATGATGTCAAGAACAACAAGTCAAAACACCTACGATAAATGAAACGATTTTACCCAAAACGCTTCTTTAACATGGAATTTACAAAAGAACGGGTAATATAATGTCATAAGTGAACCATATATGATATCATAACAATTAATATGATTCTGTAATAAGTCAATAACATGATTTAAATCATTATACAGGAGGTTCGGACACTTACAAAGCAAGTCGGACCTAAGGTAAGGGAAATATCACAATCTCATTTTTATCCGAGATTGTTTATTCGTAAGTATTTACTGGGGTGTATTTTATCATCCACATCCATGTTCCCTCAATATTTAATATTATTTCCATCCACCTACAATTGTTTAAATCCAATTTTACCCTTCTATGAGTTTTTAGTAAAGGATATGAAAGGAATCTTTTTTCGTTTTTCGTACGAGGTACTTTTTGAGTTTTCCGACAAAAGTACGAAGAATGTTTTTTTTAACTTATACGGCACGAACGAATTTATACTGTTTTATAAAGCCTTATTTTCATGAAGCTTCCTCTAAAAGTTTTCATGACTATTTTCAATAAAATCTCTTTCTTTTAAAATTGCATGATGTTTTGTGAAAAGAAATTGATTTTGAAGAAGAAAGGATATTTTCCTCAAGAATTCAATTCAAGTGTTTTATCAAAATTATTTTCCATCTAAGATAATAAAGGGTTCTGTTTTTATCCCTATTATTAAATTGATTTGTTCATGTTGTGATGGAATTATTTTTATGAATTCCTTTATCTTATATGAATTGATTTATGATGTCATGATGTTTCAAGAATCCCATTTTTGTTACATGTGTTATGCGATGATGTATGTTTTATGATTATGTGGCACACATAAGAAAGGATTCATTATAAGATGGGTGGGACCTATATCTCCCTCCAATGCATTGGGTAAAGATTTTATATCTCATGAGATAGACATGGCTGGAACGGAAGGTTATTTCGGTTCAGTGATACAGGACTGAAACGAGGAGTGAACTCGGTTCAGAAAGGGACTTTGTCCACTAAGATAGTCTTGGCAATGAGTCATGACTAACAAGAGATGATTTTCCATGATTATGTGTGCATGACACAAAGTTTCAAGTTTCATGTTATGATTATGGGGATCTCATTTTCACTTCTATGATTTATCCCATGTTATGATATTATGAGCTCTTTTGCAGGTTAAGATTTCCAAAAGCTATGTTCTTATGTATATGATGTGATTGATATTTCTTTTGTTTACCCTTACTGAGCATTTGAGCTCACCCTTTTATGTTTTCTTTTCCCCAGGATATAAAGAAAGGTTTTTAGGTAAAAAAAGGGAAGATCTTTATGGGAGATATTGAAGATCTTTCCCCACGATTAGAAGATTACGTTCCGAGTTTCCAAAGACACTAAACTATTACGATCCTTGTGTGTGTGTTTTTGTTATGTACTAAGTATTATGCAAAAGTAATGTAATGTCCATGTACGTCAGGCTTCGGGTCTTTACACACATATCCAAAATCGCATTAACAATCCTTCAAACCAGACACTTCCATAACATGCTTCAGATCCAAATGCCCCTCAAAAATTTCCAAAGAACCGGTCACCCAAATGGATGTAATACCTCAAACAATAAACGAATACAACAGAAGACCAGATCGTAGCCCAATGATGATGCACAAACCAAGCACCCTGAACTGAAACACATTCAAAATAGAAAACAATTTTAAAAAACCATAAATTAGAGAGACATCACCTATCTACTGGGGGAAAACTGCTGCAAACCAGATCCTGCCACCATCGTCCAAGTCACTTTTGAAGAAAATGGAACCGCACAACACACACACTAGGGATGGTGGCATCAAGATTGCTTCCATAGTCCAAGGTGATGTTCTTCATCCCCAGTTTTGCTGAGAAATTTATTTTTGGGTTGTGTTTATATCATTGAGTCCCAGGTTTTAATTGAGAGTTGCATTGGTCCTTGTCTCTTTAATGTTGGGTGTCGATAATTGTTTTAGGGAGTCAAGATCATTTCCAAGTGCGCACACACATTTTTCTAGGTATGGATATATATGTGTGTGTGTGTGTGTTCAGAGTGTGTGTTCCCTCATGGCACTGGGAACACGTGCATCAGTTTAAAGGTGTGTTTATATATATATATTCATGGAATTGAATAAATGCATGTGATCAGGATGTTCCTTGAGTTAGAAATTTTTCCTTGACCTCCTTGATGTAAGAGAATCCGCATTTTCCCTTTTAGAAAAAGTCTATTTAATGCTTACATTTTTTAATTAATAATTTTACTAGATTCATATCTTTTCAAAATAACTGGACAATCTACTATAGTGTTTTCTAGTTATTTGGGTTTGTGAAATTTAGTTTGTTATATAAATTTTTAGTTTGTGTAATCTGTCTGATTTGTCAATATAATTTTTAATGAACTATTATATTTGTTTATAGAATGTCTAGTAGACTGTTTGGGTTATATAAATTTTTTTATACATGGTTTTTCCTGCTTAATTTTTTTTCATAAACTAGTTAGGTTGTTATAGAAATTTTTGATAAACTGGTTGGGTTGTTCATGTATTATTTGAGATGTTTTTTGGTCTGTTTTATAATGTTTCAATCAGTTTAGAGTTTTTCAAAAACATAGTGTATATGGTTTGGTGTTTATTTCGAAAAGAAAACCCTTCTCTTGAAAAATTTGGGGTATTAGGGTGTGTTCTTGGTTATACCTGGTCAAGGGTCCATTTGACATGTTTTCTGAAGTCTCTTGTTTTTCCTAAATGGATTTCAATCTTCAAATGAAGTTGGTCCTTTCAGTGTTTTCTAAGGAGAGTTTCTAATGAGGTCTTATGAAGTGTTTCTTTACGTGTTTGGGAAAAACATGGTTTTTATGGGTTCTCTATGGTTTGACCATTTGGTTTGAATCATGTTTTGGTTTTTAATGTTGTTTTGAAAATGGTTGGTAAATGTTTATTTTCTTGCTTCTTTTGGTAAATTCAGTTTTTTTTGAAATAATATTGTCATGTTTTGGTTCTTCTGACAATGCTTGTAAGAAATGATATTTATTATTGTTTTGGAAACATTTCAAAATTTTAGGGTAAATGGTTGAATTAGGTAAAGCAAAAGGCCCTTTTGGCATCTTTGAAACGGTTTGTTGGAAAACCCCACATTGGTTAAGTCTCTTGCCTTGTCGATTTTTCACAAGATAAGAGGGTCCTCAGTGTGGGCCTCTATTTTAGAATATTTATTTTAGGGCATGAGACTAATATTGAGGGGGTTATGGTGGTTCCAGATTGTGTCCCGTTCTTGGTTATATATGTATGGCTTGTTGTTTCTATGTGAGGCACACCTCTTCGTGAACATATCTCAAAAACGTAGTATAGAAAATGGTTTACAGAGAATGATTGATGCACTAGTTTAGACTATGCATTTGATAATGGCCCTTTGTACAGACATTGCTCTGCTTGGGGATTCGGCCCCATGGTTAGGAAAGATTGGGTAATATCGAGTGTTTGGGCATTATGACATCATCAAGAGTAGGCATGCCTTCAGGATGAGTCACATGTATAGTAGGTTCTTGTATTCCTTTGAGTTCCTAGGTTTTATATGATCATTTGATATGAGAAATACTAGTGCCATTTCCCTTATTGGGTGTTTGGAATCATTCTCTTGAACTTGGTTTTGGTGTTTTCCTGAAAAAACGTTTACTTGTGGTTGGTTTTTCAAAGAGGATATCAATGTAGCTGTTTGGGAATTATTTCTCTGAGCCCCTCTTTGGTTTTCTATTCCTTGTTTTTGAATTATAAGGGAAATGGAATTGTCACTGTTAGTTTTTGAAATTCAGTGTATATATGAAAACCTTATTTTTATAATTGTTGTTAAAAATATAATTATTGGGATGTTTAGGAATTGGAAAATTCATGAATTTTTTAGTTTACTTTTGTCATCCCTACTGATAATTTTAATGCTCATGCCTTCCTATCATTTTAGATGAATGTTCAATTGTTTTGTTCAGGTTCTTCTTTCGTCTACCCATACGAGACATGTAGTTAGTTGTTGGGGGTCACCAAGAGGTCACATGAAGGTATGTGCAGTCTTGTTTTCTATACGCTGATAGTTTTTATCTTTTTCTATGTTTAGTTTTTATTAATTTATTTGTCTTTATTTTATAGTCCAAATCATTTCCACCTATTTAGTTTTGATGCCTGATACGAGTTTCCAGACCATGGGGATCATGAACTCCCCTCGGGCCTTCTTGTGGGACAACATGGGTGACTGGTTCAGGGTCGAACATGGTTCGTTCCTGACATATTATATAAAGTTTTTACATATCATCCAAGAGAACTCTTTGAACAATAGTTGGACCAGTTTTCCACAAGACCTCATGTGCAACTCCTTAGATATCATAGGCTACCGACCTGGAGTGGGGATCTATGGTTGTACTATGAGGAGTGTATACCCCCATATATGAGTTTTACATAATAAATAAATAACTAGTCAAAATTCAAATAAGATTAAATTAAATGAAATAAAAAACATAACATGTTGAAGAACATGAAATGAAACAAATGAACAGATAACCATGTTAGAAATTCTACAACTTATCAACCACCAATCCAATCATATATTAAAAAAACTAAAAGAAATACAAAATTTTATACCTCTAAATCCATTTAATTTCATTTAGTCAGTCTCTAAACTTAATTGAGATACTACAACATGATCTTAAGAATACTCATGAGAAGCTCTTCTTGATCATGCAACCCCATTGACCTACCACAACTATCATCTAATTATGAAAAACCAGAATGTAAAAATAACATCTTTATGCACACTTATGTGAATTTATAGGTGTTGAGAAATAAATATATTTATGTCACTCCAATGGTGAACCTATATCCTACAGTCATAAGTGAATTTTCATGTCATATTCTTATCCTTGTCGAGGCGTAACTAGAATAAAATAAATCCACCAAGGATCCTTGGGTTCATGATCTGAATCTACCATAAATTCTCTATCTTGAATCATAGATTTATCTAACAAATCTTTGTCACTATAGGTGGATACATTTCATATATATGGGCGAAATAAAATATTGTATAATTATAGGTATCAACTAGATATTTAATAGTTATGGAATTGAGTACTAACCTAGGAATCCATGGAATATTACATAATCTATTAGTAACTAGTGGAACCAAGACATCGTCTAGATTATACGCATTCTTAACCAATGTTGGCTTCCTAGGTTTCGGTCCATTGCAATTGAAGACTCTTGAAAAGGGAATATATTCCTAAATGGTAATCTCTTAGGAAATAAATGAGAAATAACATCCTGATATGATGTTATAACTTGACTTACTTCAATCACCGCATCAATATCCAATTGGCATAAATCTTTTGGAAATGAAATCATGGTGTATCCACCCAATAATATGGAGTATCCTATGTATCAATAGAGTGTATCATAATCCAACCTCTTGGATGTCAATATAATATACTAAAAGGGGGAAATATGTGCACCCAGTAACCTCTAGAATCACCTAAACCCTAGCATGTTAGGAACCCTGAGTGACAATATTTCAAAGAGGGGCATCCAAGATGCATTCAGTAACCTACTATGTTTCTCAGGGAAGGTATGATCCTAGATACCATATGAATTATTTTAATTTTATAACTAGATATTGGATCTTAATATCACCAGGAATGCGAACATATATGGGAATGAATTCTAATGATAATAGGATTTACAATATTGTTATCATCAATTAATATAATTATTATATGTTAAACCCCAAATAATTCCTCGATTCATCCCCATCAATCCATAATATAAAATTAAACCCTCAGGATAATTTTTGATGATCACATTTGGGAATCCATTATTATATCTATAGTAACTATGTGAAATAATAAAAAATGAGTTGAGTTGGTTGAATACTGAAACTCCTTAACAATTTTATAAGACATTAGACTCAAATTTTTGGTTCATATTATGAGGATTCATTGATATAATCTCAATCTAATCTCATAATACACTATCTCAGTGTAGGTTAGCCACCAACACAATAATCAGGATCCCCAAGCATAAAAACTTATAAGATGTTTCCCATGCATGATCATTTAAGTTAGCATGTAAGAAAAATAATCCCTATATTTATCCTATAAATCATATTTTTTGTAGAGGCATCCCTTTTGGGATCCCCAAAATTTGTACACACATAGAGGAGTCCTTCATGGGGTCCATATAAATGATAAAAGGTAGAAACATCCCTCAAAGTGTCTTAAAAAATTGTACATTGGAGGAGGTTTTCCCCTTTAGGTCCCCAGAAATGGTACATAAGAAGAGGCAACCCAATTGGTGTCCTAAAAAATTTTAAATAGGTACAAGATTCTATCTTCAGATCATTGGTTACAATATATAAGTAGAGGAATCCCTCATGGTATCCTTTCATTCATATCATAATCCAAATAATCCCTATTGGTATCTTTTGTTACAAACTCATAGCTTTATAAAATTTCTATATATTGAAGTAACCACACTTTATGGTAGTGTCCACACACAATACGACCTATTGGACTTAATGGTAATGCTACAAAATAATCATCCTTGATAGATAGATCATGTCCCATATTAGTTACATGTTTCCTCCAAATTTCTTCCCAAATTTCCAACATATCTATCTCCTATGTCGTAACCCATTCCAACATACTAAGGAATTCCCCATCTTATAATAGCTATGGACCTTCGCAATCCCATTACTTGTCTCGTAAGAATTATTATGATACTCAATTGGGTATCACCACACATATAACATTTGAGAGACTGGTGGTCATAATTATTGGAGGTCGAACCTCTGCATTAACGCTTTCTTACCCCAAAAAACTGTATTATAAGTCCTTTAAACATCTCAATTGTTCCCAAATTTCATTATATGTGTAAAAATATTCAAAATGAACTCATATAATGTCCATCTATGACTTTAGGTGTAAAATCACCAAAACCCACAATGGGTAATATATGTGTTGTACATAGTTTGGAATCTCAAGTGCACAATGTGCACCCTCAATGAACCATATGTGCATGTGCTTGCGAAAAACATGGCATGTAAACCATAAGTACATGAAATGAAAGTACTAAAAATGTAATGTACCCAATGTAGGGTACCTTCCTATGTACTACACATGGAATCACCATGTGTGTCTAATGGGAATGTAATCCTATCTATCACGTATCACATATGGGGTCAAACAGTGTACTTTACAAGGAAATGTTCCTTGAAATTGGATTTTTTCCATGAAATTGGACACATGGTGAGATACCCTACACAAGGCCTCATTTGGACTACACCTCATGAAGACAAATTTATCTCTTCGTACCATAATATGTAGAACAAAAGGTGAATTTTCTTTATAGTACAAACCTTGTGGTCATGATTTTCATGTGAGAAACACCTTTATCATCTCAAAACCCCTATTTTCCCTGATTAGGCATAGATCAATCCATGGGGGTGTTCTTTGTAGTCTTAATAGGGATTTAAAATAAAATATGGAGATATATTTTTATTTTTTGAAATAATTTTAAAATTAACTACATTTTTTCTAAATCCACTGATACATTTCCTATATAATCCTCTGCAACAGCCACACAGTGATCTGGCTTCTCCAAAGATATAAGAAGACACCACTCATCTCTTTATATCACCCACACACACACTCTCTCTCTATATTTCTCCAACATTGTCTTTATATCTCTTCCCTCACTACCCCTCCCTCTCCTCTCTTATCCATGAAGGATGGAATCCCCATAGGGGCATAAAAGAAATAAAAAATAAATAGGATAAAGGAATGAAAAGAGGATGAAATGGAAGAAAAAGGTAAAGGAAAGGGAAATCAACAATGTGTCCCGACCCCATTAACCACCTTAAGATTATTTGTCACCTAAGTTCAATCTCTCATTCAGAACACATCCAAAGATATAGAATATCAATCTAGAACTTTATTCATAATATTTCATTATAAAAAAATAATAATAATTTAATATTTAATTAATTAAATATTATATCTTTATTATTCCTGAATGTCCTCATGTAAACACCATATTTCAACACCTATGAAGTTGACTAAAAAATTATCTGAGATTGTCTAAGGGTGGAATTATATCATTTTACACAACTTGATCCTCTAAAAGTTATAAACAATATAATTTATTCTCATTTTATAGCCCCAAAAAAACATGAGTCAATACATTATAAACATATTTTATTTTAATATTTAATCAATATTTATTTACTTATTCTATTAGGATAAAACAATTCACATATAAAAACATTTTTATGAAAAATATATCCTTTAGAAATTTTTTTTAACATCATTTCCATCCAAATAACATTCAATTTAGGGTTTATTACTTATTTTATTAAGGAAAACAATTTGACATATATTTTTTAATAGGATTATTCTTATTCATACCCAAAAAAACAATGGATATGTTAGGATATTCAAATATTAATAATACTATTTCAAAAGTATATTAATGTTTTTTTATGCTCTGTGTTGTATATACCAGAATATACCAAATATATTATTTAATGAAAAAAAGTTATAAAATATTTTTGGGTTTACATTATACACCCACAATGAAATTTTTTCCTTGAAATTTTCTTTCATGACCCATTAAAAGGGTTTAAAATAATTTTTGACAAAGAATTCAATGAGTGGAAGATGTGACATATGATCATGAAAGGAAATTCCTTTACAATATTTCAATTAAATTTTTTTAAAATTACACATGATAAAAATGGGTAATATAAAATACTTATGAAAATAAGAGAAATAAAATATGAAGGTTACCAGGAATGATACATAATTGGGTCCCTAAAAATGTAGGATAATAGTGGGAAGTGAAAATCTGGACATGGAATGAAGTTCCATTTAAAAGATAACATTGTACTTTTAGGAGAAGTGATGAGACCGTAGCTTCATCAAAAATTGTTTTAAATGAAAACATATTCATTTTCTGGGTTATTTTCTAGAGTTGAGGGACTCATTTTCCATCAAGATAGGGAAATTAAGAAAATATAATTTCTTGATTTATCTCAATTACATAATCAAAATTTCAACCAATGGTTTTTCTTAGAATTGATTTACAAGTTCATCCACATCTCTTAATCAATAAATAAATATTCATCATGAATTATTCATTCATGATGATGTGACTTGATAAAAAATAATAAAAGAATCATCATTAAAGATTAATAATCAATAAAAGTCATAATAATATACTCATTAGAACCATAATAGTTTAGCATATTTGGAAACTAAATATATAAAATAAAATATTTCAAGAATTATCATTAACATATCCCGTAATTTTCTTATCATATAGTAACCATATTATATTTACCCTATATAAAACGTTTCATCATAACCTGGTGAAATAAACTCCATGAAATGTTCGGATTAGATGCTCATCAAGGATAAGTATATGAGATAATCGTCACAGATCATATAAAAATTTAAGAAAAGAATAAGGATATGAGATCATAATTCTAACATATAATGTCCAAACCCAAAATGTCATTAAATGTAAATATGATTCATTAGCTGAAACTTTATCACATTATATGAAATGATTCATAAGAGTGAGGAATCATCTTGAATTAGTCCTGAACTATGACATAATATCGTAATCATTTGAACATGTCATAAGAATTTAGTTTCTCAATCATATACATAATCCTAATAATATATTGGAAATCATAAGTTCCTCATATAATTACATAAAATGGATAATTCCATCATTTACATATTAGTATCTTTTATTTACTTAACTATTTAATATAATTTTAGTTTATTAAATCTGTCACCTATTAGAAGATTTTTAACTCCATCACCACATAGTACTTTATTAACATTATAATTTTTAGGATATTTTTAACACCATAATCGTTACTCAACTTATTAGAGAGATATGTTATTTTTTTCTAACCTTTATCATAAAGATATTTTGTTCATGTTCCACAAGATTATAAACCTTCATCATATCATCATAGCACAAAACATGGAAAATAAGCGAGTTTCATAAAAATCTCATCATAATAATCATAAACTATAAAGAGGAAGAATATTTATGGTATAATTAAATCATATCCCCATTACAGTGAATTTAAATTCAAAGTATATTATCATAGATGAAAATTTATTAAAAGATCAGTGAATATTTAATAATAAATATACACTTATCAATTTGAAATAAATTATATTAAATATAATAATTTCCATAAATGTGTGGATCAAATTAACCTGTAAAATAAACATAGAAAAATGCATAGGAATCTTTCAATAATTTATCATTAATTATTATTGTAAATTCACGACATCCCATAATCATTAAAAATAAATATTTTTTTACACATTTGGTAAAAAGTAAAATGTTCCCAAAAATAAAATAAAATACATTTTAATAACTAACATAGGAATTACAACATTAGATAAAATAAAATTATATAATATTTAAAGATTTATAATAACATTTTGAAATATTTTCAGTGAAATTAGTTATGGAGGAAAAATATTCTTAATCCAAAGAGGATAAATATGATTGACTTTTCATAAATATACTATTTAGAACATTTTTATTAAAAAATATAAGAAAATTGTATTAAAACATAAAAATTACAAAAATAGATAAAGGATAATAAAATAAATATTTTTTATTAGATAATGATTATATAATTTCTCTCAATAAAATTCAATAATATACTTTCCTAACAAAAATGAGTTTGAAACATAAATCCCTTACCTCAAGTATCATATTACATAATACGTATTAAATTCTACATTATAAAAAATTTAGATAATATATATATATATATATTATAGAAAAATAATAATATATATAATACAATATATTATTTTATTATAACATCTTAGCACTCATTTGTCATCAATTCTTCATTAAAATCAATGTTTCGGGTGATAAGAACATTGTTTCTCATGCATGATTCGATCCAGAAGACCTCTTCCTTTTACACTTATTATATTTCAATCTTCTAAAGTATTTTATTCTAATAATAAGTATAAAAATTAATAATTATATTATCTTTTAATACCACCAATATAATGTAGTGATGGAAAATAAATTACATCACTTATTGGGGATAGTAGTCCATACATATAGATGGATTCGATTTCCACATTTCAATGGATGGAATGGAAAAAAATAATATAACAATTCAATTTTATAGAAATATAATTATATCATATATATCATATATATTCTGTAAATCAATCATTATGACCGCCAATGTGATCTTATGATTGGAAATTAAACAGATGACTTCACCGAGGTGTAGTCCACACATACACACGAGCGATGATTTATTTTCCCATGTGATGGAAAAGAAGGGGGATAATGGGTTTTATATTATCATAATTACAACTTAGTATATTTAATATACTTAATTAATTATTATATAATTGATATCACATGGTTTTAAGAAGAATAATAAGAAATAATATTAAAAGAACATTGTTAATAGTTGTACCTCTTTGCTGAGAAAACACCTTTAAAATAAGCCTTTTATACTGAAAGGATTTTATTTTGGAAATAAAATAATCACTTGGATGTGGGAAAAGAATATAGGATACTATTATGGATGGTATTGGTTGATATAGAAGGGTGAAAAACTATAAATAAAATATAAGATGAGGTTCCCTTTAATGAGTGAGGGGACATGGACCCATGGAGTAACCTAAAGTATTGAATTAATAAAAATTATTTTGCATCTTAATGTGAAAAAAGTTGATATATTTAGAATTATTTTTAGGATATTTTCAAAACCTCTCATCCAAAAAAACATAGTATATTTTTGTTAGTGTTTTAATAGATATCTCATAGTTTTAACTCCTCATTTACCCTTTTACTGATTATAGTGAAATCAATTTTTTTTCTTATTAGAGGTCATGAATGTTACTATAAACGGAAAAGTTACCATTATGTGGAATATTTTTTTATTTTATTTACCTAATACTATTCAATAGAATTAATATAAGATTTTATAAATTTTAAATCGTTTTATAAAATATTATATAACATAAGATTCAATTAATATAATTTTTAAGGACTGTTGATATAGATTGTCGTTAAAAAATATAGGAATGGAATTCGAATAAAAAATCTTGGAACTTACTAATATGTTTTATCTATCTTCAAAATTAATAGAACATAATAATTTTGAAAAGATATATTACATTATAATTTTAAAATTTATTTATTTTATTTTTCAATAACATGACCAAGCACAATGTCGGTATTACATAAGAATTTAATTTAATTATTTCCTTAGTAAAAATTAAAAATCATTTATCATGATGAAAAAATTTAATCAAATTTCAAATAAAAATTTAGATCCAATAAAAATATAATTTTATCCCTATGAAAAAGTTTCAAAGACACCAAAACAAATAGAGGGACATTTTTTATTTAATCATTACAAAAAATAATATTAAATTAATTGTCCAAGAGAAATAGAAAATTATTTCCTTTTAATTTAATATGGGATTTGAATAGTAAAAAAACTAATAAAATAAAAATATTTTAGGTGTTATTCATAATTTAAATGTATTATAATTTTATTTTTAACCTTATTTACTTGATTTACCCTTCCCAAGATGATAAACATTTTCTATGGTTATTTTTCATTATTACAAAACATTAAGGAAAATTTATATTGAAATTTTAATTATAATGATTTGAAATATCATTTCCATTATATAATATTTTATTTATATATATTATAGAAATCTATTTTACAATATGTGTACAAAACACAACCAAACCATTTTTCACAAAATTCTATTTTATGATTAAAATTGAGTATACCTTTATTCCTAGACATGCAAAAACTATGATATAAATGTTTATATATATTATTGAATATATTATAAATAATTGTAACTAATATCATTCATAAATATATATTAATTTAATATATTTTTATAAAAACACATTTTTCATATAAAAATAGTATTTTAGAAAAATATATCTTTTTTAACATGAAATTATTTCATATTAATTTATCATAAAATGATAACCAAATAACCCATTTTATGAACTTTTTTTAAAAAATATTCTATAATATAAATTTTAATATTCTTGATTGAAAAATATATAAACTATGGGACAAATTTCAAAAAATATAATAATATTTTAATTTCATATCACTATTCGTCTTAAATCGATGTTTCCTAGAAAAAAACCTATAAAAATAAATTTTATATAAAGATAAATAAATCCTAAAATAATTTAGTATTAAATTATATAACCTTATAATAATTTATCCACTAAAATTACATCACTAATATACCCAAAAAAGGATAATTTTACTTTATTATATCATTGGGTTCCCATGTAGCTTCCTCAAATTTATTACTTCACAAAAAAATTAACATGGTAAGCGGCCCTGTTCCTCCACAATTTCACTTGTTGATCAAAAATCAAAATCAATTTTTTCTCATTATACATTGATTTTTCTGGTTGTCGAATATTTGATTTTACTATAAAGAAGGGATCAATTATATACCTCCTCATGAAATATATACGGAAAACATTGTGAAATTGAGAGAGTTTTGATGGAATTGGAAAGTTATAGGAAACTGACCCGATTAAATCAATAATTTAAAAGAGAATGAGTTATATATGGATCAAAATTAAATTATTTATAACTTTAAAAATATTATTATATTGGGATATTCATTGGAATACCATGTCATGAAATTTAAACACTACATATAACCAATTATTGTTAGCATAACTTTTATGTCAACTCTTATCTTCCCTGTGGTGTGGATGAATGGATTTTACAATCAATTAAATTTTATCAAAAATATCATGTCCCAATATATTTCATTATCCAACTTCATAAAATCACTTTGGAGGTATATAGTTCCAACCATAGAGGGATTCATATGGTGTTATCTGATTTCATGAGTGAAATATATTATTTTAAAAAAACATTACCAAATGAAGGTGTTGATCTAAAAAACCTTTGAAATAAATATAACAACCACTAAGAATGTATCCATGAGGTTTAATAATCCTCTTAGGATGACCATATATTTATTGATGACATGTAGTAATGAAACTCATCTCATTATACAAATCCTATAGATTGCTTATCAAAAACAACAATGTAAAGAAAAAATGATAATAAATTGCAATTGAATATGGTACTAAATAAAATAATACCACATACTTAATGTATATCATGGATGTCTGATCAAGTTATAATTATTATATAATGGAAATAAAATTCACAGATATTAATAAGGTAGTGGATTATAACTCAAATACCATTTTACCCGTTAGATTTATTCAGACTCTAATGATGAAATACATGGTACTATTTTCAATTTCCATTCTGCTATGGGTAATGGTTATGACATACCATTATAAATCATTCTCTCATCCATAAATTCCTAACATAACATGCATCAAGAAACATACTCTGTAATACTAAATATCATGTTATACCACCATAAATACTCTTTAAAATCACTATATTTCTTTGTAATAGAGATTTGACTATAGAGTGATGAATTATGAGATTCAGAAAATTGATTTTTCTTCTAGATTAGTATTAATTAAACACAAACATAGCATTATAACTTTATTATTACATCAAAATCATTCATAAACTAGAGAATATTCCTCACCTTCTTCTATATTTCAACATCCTCCTTTAATGCCTCTTTAATCCTCACAGAGGTTGATGGTTGAAACATCATATGATAATGATATGGTATGTCCCCTTTAACAAAGATTTCAATATACAACTTTTGAAAATCCAAAAATAATATATTTCTTTCAATAATTATCATGGAAATACTACCACGGTCTCTCCAATTAAGAGCATATGCCATGTTGTTCAAACTCCCTATGTGGTAGTTTATTGAGGAGGAATAGTCCATAATGAACTCAAACCATATCATTTCTCGAATTTTCAATGATTTATACATGAATATATACTTCAAGATTTTATGATAATTATATATATATATATCAATGTAATATATAAAGATAATGACCTAATATTTTACGTTTAAAAAATTCTATTTCCAAATCCAAATAGTTAGTCTGGTAATTTTTATCATGAATTATATATTTGAGAAAGGAAAAATCCAGTAACATATCATTCTTCTTGAGGAACTATCCCATTAAATTTCTTGATTCATCACTAATGATCATTAACCCTTATCCACTCCATGGATGTGTATGTATATATGTAATGGACAACCTTGATTTCAAATCTTGATACCTTCCCCTCATTGTTTTTTTCTAAATAAACTTGGTTCCCTTTCAATTCAACATAGTTATTGGATTATATCGAGAAGATATATCCATTAAAAATATCTTGTAGTATGAATACAGCCTATGAATACATCAGATATCAATTAATATGGTTGTTCTAGGACACTAGTTATTAGAATATAAAATTTTAGGATCCACTGATATTCCCCCACATGAAATTATATGACCCAATAATGAAACATTCTTCATAATTAATTAACAATTGGTAAATTTAGAATACAAATTATTCATCCTAGATGTCTTTAGTAAAATCATGAAATATTCTTCATACACTTCCTTGATATATGGTATATATGAATATCATCAATGAAGAGTACCGAAAAATGATAAAGTTAATGTATAAGGACTCTATTCATTAAATCAATGAACATAACAAAAAAAGTTATTAGATTAAATAGATGAACTATAAATTCATAATGTTCTTACCTTTTATAGAAGAATGTCTTAGTTATACCCCCCCTTCTTAATTCTAAATCAATGATATCCAAATTGTATATCGTTCCTAGAAAAATATTTAAATCATTGTTATTGATCAAAAATATCATTGATATAGGGTAGATGATATTTATTCTTAATAGTGATCTTTCTAGTTTCTTGATAATCAATAAAAATATGAATGGACCGATATTCATTCTTAAAAAATATAATAGGTGCACACTATAGTGATTAAATCAGGTTTATGAATCTATTATCAAGTCTCTCATACATTTTCTTAATTCATACAACTCAATCGAATCCATTTCATAAGGAGATTTCAAATAGGAGTAGAGCCAAGCTTGAGTTCTACTAAAAATCATCTTCATGAATTGTGAGAAACTAGAAATTTACATAGAAATTATATCAACATAATCCAAAAATGTAATATATATATATATACCTAACCATTTTATGTAAATATCCCTCATGAATATATATTAATATGTATACAAAAGAAGTATCTTCTGCTAGAAGTTCATATTCGTCCTCTCATAGAAATATTTTCAGTGGATGATTTATAATGTCCAACATGAAATCCCTTCATTGGAAATTGTTGTTGTATCTAAATTGATAAAGAAAACTGATTCCCAGATTAACATAAAATTAAACTACAAAGAAAATCATAATATTTATATGAATTACATTCCCACAAACTTCTATTATAGAGGATAAATTGACATGAGTTTTTATAATCATGTAATTTTGAGTTTTTACTACAATCTCAAAACATAGTCACTAATGTGGTGGAGTCATAACCATATAATGTTTTTATAATATAAAAGAGTGGTTTTATCCCAATTCAAATAAAACATTTATAATTATATGGTGAATAATAAGTGTACCTTTCACCAATTCATTCTCCTAACCCCCATAAAAAGTTATTATCAAATTTTTATTCCCTTTTACACATCACTTAGGTGATTACTAATGTTTATTATCATAATTTACACATTTACTGGTACACTAATTGGTGTAATTTCACACTCTATATAATTATTGAATTGGTGTGTGGTGGGAACATTATTTGAGTTTTTTCATATTCTTTTCTTCACTGACCTCTTCATATCACATCAAAATTATTTCTTGGATATCCAACTTTTACATAATAAAAAAATTACCACAAACCATAACTAAATTTCCATTATTCTTTCATCCACTTCTGAAAATAAGGATAGTTAATTCTAATTAATTAATGGGTATTGTTATTATTATTTCCTAGAAATTCCATCTTTTTAATTTTTTCCAGGAAATCAGGAGAATACTGATAGTCTCTATTTTCCAATTCATGTTGAAGATCACATTGAATTATTTATTTATAGATATAAATGTTTCTTATATAAAATCCATTTGGTATACATGGTCTCATCCCAGTGAATAATGAGTCAAAATTCCTCTTTGGATTGATAATAAAACTAAAAGTATACCTTTCAGGTCTTGTGAAATTTTTTATAAAGGTACAAATAGTTTTTTAGCCATTCTATTTTAGATCAAGGAGTTCCCTTTAAATTTTTTGCGAAGTAATTATGAAAAATACATACTGAAAAAAACCTTCTTAAATATTTCCAATGTCCTGGAGTTAATTTTCTCCCCTTGCATCATATTTTTTTATAGTATTCCAATAAAAAAAATTCAACATCTATATGATATATTACTAAGGAAACTTTTTCATTATCCAAACACTAGAGAATAGAAAATATAACCACATTTATGTTGATCCATTTTGTGGGAATTAGTGGATTATAGAAGAAACTAAATAATAGTGGACATTTCCATATAATTTATTTTACCATTCATAGTTTGGGATAGTGGGGAAACCATAACTATAATATTTCCCAAACAATATCCAATTTCATTTGGTTTTTATTAGGTTGATTTGTTTCTTTTTGGTAACATTCGTCAATTAAATGATTCCCCCAAGGTCCATCCATCGTCTAAGAATGAAAATCATTATGTGGTCAACAATAATCATATTAAGTAATCATGTAATCATGAAAGATAATTCTTAAGATATCTAAATCATGAAACCTCCCTTTAAATCACAGATACCTTTGGTTTATCATAGGTCATTCATGGTCATTATTTACTCAAATCCAACATAATGTTTCATAATGAAATTTTTAATTTGTAACACCACAGATCGAGTAACTAGGTCTGAACCAAAGTGTCACATGGCCGAATATTCACCAACCTATATTCAATAGGTTTTAAACTAATATTGGGGGATTGTATTCCATTAGTGGGGAGAATATACGCTCTAATCCATTAATAAAAATTATAATAATAATAAAATAGAAATAATATTACACCATGTGATGAATATAAATTCTCTAAAATATTTAATATAATGTATCGTAGGTTGTAAAAAAATAATAATCCACAAACCCCTAATGTGGAAGGTCAAACTAGTACATGAGTGTGGCATGATAACAAATACAACATTGTAGAATCCATCTAGAATCCATTCCAATACTACCTCAGATTTATATGTTTCTTCTCTCATGTCCTTATAAATATGTCCTTTTTCTTACATGTGTACCTAACCATGATTCAGGTATATGCATCATATTTTCTATGTAGGGTGTGAGAAATAATCACCTCATCCCACAAAAAATCTATTCTGAACACTATTGCACATTAATAATATTGTATTTTATGATATTAAATAACTCAAAATTTAACATATAGCCATACATTCTCCATGTAATCATACCATAACAAAGCTTCCCTGAACCCCAACCCCATCTGATTTATCAAAATTCTGGTAAGGATGTTACATTATATCACCTCAAATCACAATATATTGGTGAGAATATATTGATTCAAAAAATTTGATAATTTTATTTTGGTTTTTATACTCACAAACACCCACATTTTCATTACGGATAAAGTTGGTTTTATGTGAATTTCAGGAAAACGTTTTTCATTAAAACATGTGCTGGTATCATACATAAGTCATTAATCTATGAATGATTATTTTATTAATTATTATAGATTTTGGTAAGTATTCTAGAATAAATATTTATTCCTTATATTTCTATTAATAACATATGGTTTTGAATCCCTATGATTGGAATAACATATATGGATCTTGTACCCTATACTATTGGAAAAGTACGGATAAAAAAAAATCTATGTTTGGAAGAGACCCTTTTTTTAAAGGAATAAACATATGGTTCATAAACCATACTTTAGTAATCTATAGTATGTTGTCACACCAAATTTTAGTGTTTGTCCCTATATAAAGGAACCCTATGTTTAACCAATCAATGACATAGTCTTAAATTAAAGATATTATTTGTGATTTCTAAAATGATCTCTATATAAGTAAATATTGTTTTGAATTTGTTTTATAACTGATTCAAAAGATCATATCTAAAAGATTATATTAGTCTATGTTCTATGAAATGTTATAACTCTTCATTGAGGACATTGAATTCAAATATTTTTTATTTATTAAGGGATATTTCTAGAAGTGTTTGACATGGAGCTATTTTCTCTATGGTATGAATATTGATGTTCATATTCTAGAAAAAATAGAGATATACAAACATCAATATAGAGTATACATTAAAAAAAATAAAATTTTATTCTCTCTAAGATACACATTGGATACAAACACGTTTTGATATATTAAATCAACTAGAAAATATTTTTTTATTGAAATTTATTGTTAAATAATATTCTAAAAGTTGAAAAAAGAATTTTTTGGAGATATAATTTTGAGTGATAAATGTTTAAACATATATATCATGTTTTCCTTTATTATTATTAATAAATACCTTGAAACTTTGGAGATCAATTTTCTACAGATATATGTTATTGAATATCAAAAACATCTATTAATTTTTTTTGAAACTGTGTTGTAGAAATTTATTTCTTATTCAAATCAATATCTATTGATCTATTAGAGTTTCATATACTTGTAATGATTCATGGATGTGGTGGAGTATCATATTCTCATGCTAAGCTATGGACAATTCAGTTCCCTAAAATAGAACCAAAATATTTTTTGAATCATTATAGTAATGATCTCAACTGGATGCACTCTGTTGTTAAGGTATTGTGATAAGAGGAACTATCTAGTGAAAATCACCAAGATTGGTGAGAGATAATTTCTGGAGTGAATAGGGTTATCTTTGTTCCCTGAACAACTTTTCTTCACTTTGTCATTTTCCTTTTTTTATTTTTGAGGATTAGTCATCTTTAACAGAGTAAGAAATGATCTTTGAATAATAGGAGAAGATTATTTTGAATCTATTAAAATATTCAAAGGATAAAAATTCACCCATCTCCAACTTCTTGTGTCCTCGTCATATTAATACCAACTTATCTGACCTAACAAGTGGTATTAGAGGTAGATCTTTGTTGATATATTTTTTTTCTGGATATCCTTGGTTTTTTTGTTTGTATTCAATTCTAAAAGGTAATATAAGAGGATGTTCAAAATTAAAAAAACTATTGATTATTATATTAAATTTCAACATGTTATTCATGTTTAAAGTATTGTTCAATTTCAATAGGTATCTAATGGCTCTAACAATCCGGATTTAATGGGAAAGAAAAAGAAAAATTTATAAATCACTAACTCTATAGAAGGTATGTTGATGATTTGTGCTCCTTAGTTCAATGGTGATAATCATGTTATTTGGAAAGAAAACATGATTATTTATTTAATAAAATTTTGAATAAGAATTTATTTAAAGGTTTTAAATAATTATGAAATTTCTATTTAAGATCTAGAAAAGTAGGTTGTTGATCAAGAAAAATAATATGATCTCATTTCCAGAGTGATGAATAATATTATCTAGCGATTAGGCATTGATGAATTTAATTGATTATATCAATGTGATAATACCTATGATATGCGGTATACTATTTATGTTTTCTATTAAAGAACAAAAAATGTAATACATTTAAGGTATAATAATTTAGTTTTATTATTTGGTACGTTCAGAATGGATGAAGATGAAAATATCAACCCTATGAATATAATATTAATATAAATTTTAAATGTTGCTAATTAGTTGGGAAATGAATTTGAAAATTCATATCAATAATTAAAAATACATAGAGTTCTACATCCATTCTAATTGAATATCTACTTTTATAAGACCATCTACTATAGTTAAATATTTAAGAATGAAAGTTCTAATTGGATCCTTTATTATGTATGATGATGGGATGAAATTAAAACCTTAAAATCACATCAAGAACGAAGAAGATTATATTAGAAATACTATAGATATATTCTCTTATTCAAACTATAATGATTCAAAAAATATCAGATCATTCAAAAATATTTAAAAAATTATACAAGAAATGGAAGAAAAATTATAATAAAGAAAGATGATTAGAGTACAATGAAAAAGTACATGAAAATTATAACATTCCTACGATAAATTCTCTATGTAATGATAATTATGAATGGAAAGGAAATAATGTTATGAAGAAAAGTTAGAGTGATTCTTCTAATTCAATGGAAAAATATTCTAAAAACTCTTAGGTCGGGTGTAAAAATAAAAGGGCTTTTCTTATAGATGATACTGATGAGGTATAATCTTCTCACTCTCAAATCTCAATTCATGAAATGATTTCTTATAATTAATTAAATAATTATTTTCTTATGTTATAAGATAATATTAAATAATTAATGAATGATCCATGAAAAATCAGAAAAAAATATGATATATTTTGATTAGATAAATTACCATTAGAAACCATGTTATCGATTTTAAATCCAATTCTATAAATATTTCTTGTATTAAACATGAAAATAGAATTGAGAAACAATAATATAAATTATAATAAAACAATTTTCTTTTGTTATGTCAACTAAAGGAGAAAAAACTCAAAATATTATTCTTAGAAAGATAGTTACAAAAAGGGAAAACTACGAAATATGTTCTAATGGTAAAATAATGAAGTGATATTGGAATCATTTCTCTACTGCATTAAATATTAAAAGATTTTTAAATATCAAAACAATGTATTTTGGTTTAAATGAAAATTATGAAAATGATTTATTAGGAAAACCTCAATTTTCTAGCATTAAAAAATGCTGATTTTTCCAAATAATTGTTTAACAATAATAGTATCACAACAAAAAATAAACAAATTTGGTTACCTAAAAAAATACATTCCAAAAATATCAAACCCAAATGTATATGGGTACCAAAAGAAACTCTTATTTAATATTTTGAATTAATACACTACTGAACTACAACGTTAAAACATTGAGTGGTTGGATAAGGATTATATGTTAATCTCTTCAAAGGAGTGATCAACTCTGAAGTAGTCATAAAAATCGACACATAACATGAACTAACAACCCAAAAAGTATTATATTAATATTATTGTGTGTTATTTATTTAATTTTTTTTACATAGGGGGGGAGAGATATTTAATTATTGTTTTTAAATCCTTCATTCATATTTGGATTAAACAATTTAAATGATGCCTATATAATTTTTTTATTAATTCAAATAGGCGTATGGAAAACTACATTATATGTTTAATAATTTTTTAATAATTTTTTTCATGAACCATCATACTAGGGCCCATTTCAGGACTTCCATAAGCTTTCCTCCAAAGTGCATGGGCTGGTGACTATAACTGAGTTAGCATATACCACAAATGGGAGGCATTTGACTAAGTACCTATACATACACACACATCTCCAAGCCCAAAAGGATGAAATATAAAAACAATAAGTAAACAAAGAATTCATACAATATGATACCAACCACATAGTATAAATATAGATAATTGGAATGTAAATATGGCTAGAATGCAATCCCACAAAAAAAGATCCTAAAAAAGAAAAAGGATAGGTTCTTATAACTCATAAACAGAAAACCCTACCTAAAGAGAAATGTATTGGGTAGTTGTCTGAAGTAATAGGAGCACACCTCAGTCTGTCTAAACTCACCAAACATCATCTTGTTTTGGTGTTTTTGGATCTCTAATGTAATATCAACCATCTGCACAAGAAACGACACGTGCGAGAAAAGCCCGTGCAGGGGTGAGTAAAACAATACCCAGTAGGACACCCCGAACAAACGAAGTAAAATACCAAAGATGAAATATCACTAAGAAGATATAGGTTTCTCAACATAGGTATATGTCTACAACACATATAGAAAGAAAATATAGATATAAAAATAAATATTCCAAGCCTCAGTGGTCTTATCCACTACCATACATATGCTTTCCCACGTAGCATGCTCGGCCTAGAAGATCTCACTCCTCCAGCTATTTGATAATAAGAACATATAACAGGTCTACCAAAAGTACACAAGATTACACAATGTTCTCTATAAGTTATGTTTTTTCCCTGAGACATCTAGTCTCTCTAAGACCTAGAGTTTCTATAAGACCCGGAGTATCGATGCACAAATAGGGGTGAATCGCACCTAGGGATCACCAAGGGGACTCCTGCCCTACTGTAACATCCCTCTAGATAGGTGAGCTGTGACCGTATAAATATTGGTCACACCATCTCTAAAAAACCTACCTATGGTATTATGAAGAAAAGTAAGGACCACTGGGCCTGTCGGTACGATTCGTGCTCCCACCTGCCGAGTCAACTATTGAAGAAGGGCTCAGACAAATCAGTTCTTAACATGGGTCATCCTCTATGATAATAATGGGCTATTTCATTGAACCCTCGTAGGAAAAGGCCAAGGGTATACTCTCAACCTCCACTACCAACCTTTATGATGGGAACTAGATCTTGCATCGAACCCTCAAAGAAATAGACAATGAAAATGCTCCCAACCCCAATTGGTCCAACTAAAAAACTATCAATCCATGTCAAAATGACTGAATCTTCAAAAGGGTCCCAACAACTCAAATGTATCATTAATCAAATTATTTGTTTGATTTTTATGTTTTATTTTTTTAGAAGGGTCAATCTCGTGTCCGATCCGGGTCTGACCCGACCCTCCAGACCCGATTTGGCCCACCGGCGGACCGGACCTGGTCTGGACAAGCTAACCCAGCCCAGTCTAGTCCATTCCAAGCTTACATGGCCCACTAGGCCAGATAGACCATAGATCAGATCCCTTGTCCATTCTGCTGGCATGTGGGCCATCCTGCTATACTTATGCGGTCTGCCCTGACTGTATGCTCCCGGTCAATGTGGTGACACCACATTCAACGCAAAAAATCTTCCATGTCTACCTACCCCATGGATGAGACACCTCCATGAGATCCTCTAAGGTATAATCAAACCAAATTCCATTGTCAATCACATGTCTACATGGTGCCAGCGTGTTGTGCCGTCATGCCCCACCGTTCAACTTTACCGTTGCAGGCTGCCAGCACCCATAACTCAATGGGCTGTCAATGTTGATCTAATTCCCCATTTTTCAAAATTTATTTTGTTTCATGATCCTCAGGTTGCGATATTCACTTCCCTGGGCTTGGATCAACATCATGATCCATTCTAATGATAAAACAACTCGAACAATGATATCTCCTGACTCAATTTGATCCATTCAACATTGTCGATGTTTCACCTTCAGTAGGTCATCTAGACATTAGATATTTGTTTTCAGATCATTTCACTAAGAAGTAGAGGTACAATGAAAATCCATACAAAAACCATGAATAATTCAATGAATTTAAAGAATGTGAACAACACTGGGGAAGAAAAGTACATGGAACAACCCATAGATCAAAGTTGGGATACTGTTCATTTTTGCCTTAGTCCATTCCATAAGAATTATCACAAAATCATATCAAATCCTTATTTAAAACAACCTTGAGAATAAAACACCTTAATTATGCGCTTCCCAAAAGAACGAGCGATCTGTTGGTCAATCATTTTTTTGATTGATCCATTTTCATAATTTATATTCATGAATATGGAAAATAATAATCCAAACCAAAACACCGTACCTTGAATTGGTTCGATCGATAAAAAAGAATAATTGTCATGTCATGACCATGGTCAAAATATTTCAAATACGATGTTCTTTGTTCTTGATTCACCAATCCATCGGTGTTATATGGAGAGAGCTATGTATCCTTTCCTCGGAACATTTTTAGGGTAATCTTGTAACCCTAGATTCATGAAAATAGGAAATATTAAAATAAAAACAACACTCAGTCGAAAATAATATTTTTTAAATTATTTTAATAATGTTTACATCCAAAAATTATTTTTCACAACTGGCTAGCACTAGACGATGTTAGGCCTCACCTAAGGAAAAAACCACTTATATACTCAATGGTGGTATCATATTTCTAATCAGAGTTAGAATTTATGAGTTATTTATATTTTAAACTAAAATAATTTTATTTAATAATTTTATTTATAGTTATGTCTCTGATGGATTTTTTATAGATGACCCCTTCCAACCACGGTTAGGTCGCACTTTGGTTAAAACCATTGTTTTGAGTTCAAAAATTCCCTTTGATATCTAATCTAGTAAACCAGTTAAATGTTATTTCACTTTTTTATGAAAATTCACAAGTTCATGCTATTAAAAACATAATATTTGTCAGGGAATTTTTCTGTGCACAACGGGCCTCAGAATTGCACGCCGTCTCAGTTCCTAGTCTCATAATTTGCTCAAATAATTTCCAAAAATAAATTTAGAAAAGTCTGAGTCATTAAATTATTCTTTTAAATTTTGTTCTTAAAACCACTTATGTATCATTTTTATCTTAATAATCACCTTCTTACTTAAAATTTATTTTCAAAAGAGTAATGATTATTCTATTTTTAGACATTAAAATGTAGATCATCATCTTCATACTTTTAGAACCAATTATTTCACAATCTCTTAAAATCCAAGAATCTTCCTCCCAAAACTATTTAAAAATTTTATTCTTTTTCAAAATATCTTTTTCAAAGTCTTCTAAAGACAAGTTGTAGAAAGTATGAAGTGGTCACAACATCATTTCAGGATATATGTTCATCTCAAATTATAATTAAATGAAATACTTCTATGAAAAAACTAATAGAAGAGTCAGAGGATTATATTAAGGATTCATTTGAAAAATATTATGTAAGAGATAATGGACATAATGGTTTTGGAGAAATAGATGTTTCATCATTTCAAATAGTTAAAGGATAAATATCATCTAAATAGATTCTATTTAATTTAATTACTTTCAATGAAGAAATAGTTAAGCTGTATAATGATGTCAACACATTTAAAATAACTTATAAAGAGTTATAGAAATAGTCCGTTCAAAAATATTTTAAGAAACACTTCAACAAGAGTATCATAATGTGAATGGATTCTTGATTTCAAAGGGAAAATTTGAATTATATAATGTAGAAATGAAAATACATGTTTTTTTACTCAGAATAGAAGTTGTTACTAAGTTATAATTGTATAATATAAACATTTTTTGGTTAAATGTTTTTCAAATTCTTCATTATATCAATGAACCAAGGATGTTCAAATAATAATAAGAAAAAATTCACAATTTTTAGATAATCTAAATGAATAAATTCAACAATTGGAAGGAATGGATAATATGTCTAGTCCTACTTTACATACATGATTCTTTTTATTTTTGACGTTAATTTTATTTTTTGTGTGAAAATTTTTGTTTAGTGAAATTTTTTATTATAAATTATTTTATAATTTATATATTATGTTTTTAATTTTATTTGTTATCCTTCATTTTAAAAATTATTTAATTGTTTTTCTCATTCATAAACTCATTTATCATGGTAATTAATTATATTAATTTATAAACTAATTTTAAAATATATTATTAAAATTATTCTCTCTACATAATTTATTTTAAATTACATGAAAATATTTTATATCCATTAAAGATTATGTTATATCATAGGGGGGTCATTTTTAGTATTGAAACAATTATTTTTGTATGAATTGGAATGTTAAATATATTTATGAAATATTATTATTCTTTGGGGGAATAGTTTTATTATAATCATGAATTCTTATATTCTACTTCTGTAAATTTAGGATGAATAAATATTACTACATTTTATTCATTTTGATGTCGCAAAAGGTAGAGAAATTGGTGTGATTAAGGACAAATGTTTCTTTTTGTTTGTTGGAATTGTGGAGAGAAAAAAAGAAATTTATGAGAATTTATTACATATTTATCTAAAAATTATTTTTTTATTTTTTTGTTATTTATTTCGGTTTTTTCATCATAAAAGGGGGATATTGTTGAGGATGTTCTGATTCAACAATTTGTTTAAATACATTTTTGTTTTGAAGCTAAAAAACACAGGAATTTGTGTTACTAATAGAGTTTCTTTTTTGTGAATTTCAAGAAAATAATATACCTTAGAACATATGATAGAATAGTAAAAAAGTAATTAGTCTATGGGAGAATATTTTATTAAGTATTCTGGATGTGTTTTAAAGTATTATGTAAACACATTTCATACACTACATTTGTAAGCATAATGTATCGTTTTGAAACCCTCTGTTTGGAATAACATGTATGGATCATGTAACCTAAACTGTTGGAAAATTATGGATCAAAAAACTATATGTTTTGATGAAATCCTACATTAAATGTAACAAATATATGTTTCATCAACATTACTTATGTAATCAACCGATCATTTTCAACATTAATTTTAGATTTTTCTCTATGTTAAGGAACACTATATTTCACTATTCAATTATAGAGTTGTAAATTAATGATATTATCCATTATTTCTAAAATAGTCTTTCCAAACGAAAATATCATTTTAATGTTGTTTTATGATTAATTCAAAAGATATTATCCATCAGATTAAATCATTCTTATTTCCACGGGAATATACAACTATCCTAGAATTGTTTTCAATTAAAATATTTCTTTTTATTATGGAATATTTCTGGAAGAATTTTACTCGGAGATATTTTCCCTATGGTATAAATATTTATGTCCATATTTTGGAGAAAAGAGAGAGACAACAACATCAACACACAACATACATTTTAAATGAAAATTGGGATGCTCTCTAAGCTATAGTGTGGAGGTATACTTGTTTTAAACTATCAGAAATAATTGTTATTACTGTTTAAATTCAATGTTATTTTAAAATATCGTTCTATATGTTTTATAATGCTACTGGAAGAGATACACTTTTAAGAAACTCATTTTTAAACATCTATTTGGTGTTATATCTACCAATTCTTAAGAAATATTTTATGAAATTTGAGATCTATTTACCACCACTAACATTATTGAAGATAAAACAAATCTGTCAGTTCATAATACAATAATGATATAAAACTACGTTTCTCAGTCAAATAAATTTCAATTTTATTATTAGAGTTTTGGATCATTAGACTCAGTTATGGTTGTGGTAGATTCTCATATTCTTGGACTAAGATATGGTGAATCTAATTACATGTAAAAGAAATAGAAGGCTTTTGAAATTGTTATTGTAATGGTTTCCACTACCTTCACACAGTTGGAATGGTCTCGTGATAAGAGGACCTATCTAGTGAATATCACAAATATTGCTAAGAGTGCATTGATAGAGTGGACTAGGGAATCATTGTACCATAAACCAGTATACATCATTGTGTACTTTTCCTTATTTATTTACACTAATTACTCATCTTTGTTAAATATGGGAAGGATCATTTCATCAATATAGAGTATTATTTTTAATATTTCAAATGTTTCAAAGGATCAAAACTCACTATACTTTTTTTGTCTTCATCATAGTCATACCAACCTATCCTACCTAACAGATGAGACAAATTTCCTAGTGCCTATTGGAATCCTATGAGTATCTATCAAATTACCAAGTTATTCCATTAAAGAAACACCATATGCCCCACTAGGATGGTGGTTTTTATTTTGATCACAATATTCCCCACCACAATGGTCGTTGTTATCCTCAGATAATGTTATGTCACAACAGACATGTTTGATGTATTGGGAAACACACAATTCCCCCATGTGGATTTAGAACATATAAACATGTAGTTTGAGGATTATTAACTCATATGAATGCTCTATGCCCACATCTATAGACATCTCTGTGATTTTCATCATACAATCAAAAGATCCATTTTTGGTATCATTTGTCACATCATCACTCTCCCCCTCCATGAGGTTTTCTAAACACTACTGAGCATCCTATTCTTCTTGATACCAATAAAAAATTTCCATAGAATAAGAAATACATCAACAAAATAATCAATTCAAGGAATAATAATTCATATCAAGAATAGTTATGAATGTTCTACAAAAAAATCAAATGATAAAATAACAATCATGGGTCTCAAGGGATACTCACTCGCCTATATGAAAACACATATATAGCATTCATTTTGAGAAAATTAATCAATCTTTAAAACATTATATAAAATTCACCATATGGTAATTTACATCATACTCCAATATTTGGACCTCAACATCAAGGATCACTAAGAAGGTTGTCACCAAAATAAAGAGCACCCCCAAGAACCAAAGAACCATAAAAAATGTCAAATGAGTTTTCATGAATAGAGATTAAATGAGTTTAGAATCATGGAAAAACGAAACAGGATCAAAAAATAATAGTCCCGAAGAGAAATACCATATAAACATCATAAAATGCTTCAATACACAGAAAAAAGGAAATTCTTAAACCAAAATAGGAAAATACATTTCTATACTGCACAAATAACATTATTTTAAGCCAATATAACCTCATTCTATGATCATTAAAGAAGAAAATATGATTTCATCAAAAAACAAACTCACAAGAGTTATCTATTGAATCACTAGAGACTAAGAGCACCAATAGTGGGGGGTGAACCAAGGCCTTAGACAGATTAATGGAAATGCACAATTGTTCCAAAGTAGGAAATTAAAATCGGATGAAGATTTCATCACCAATTGACCCTCTTGAGAATGTTCCCAAATTCATGAACCTATGAGAGTGGAGAATAATTGAGTGAATTAATCCATGGAAAATGTTTGAGGAAGTCATTAATTATCCCTTCATTATGTAAAAACACAATTTAATGCACAAACATTTCTAATTATTGGTTATATGAGGCTATAAGAGTCATTATGGTTGTTTTAAAATGCATTGTGACCATCACCATTTCCTATATCTTGGTCTTTTCACGGCCATGGTGTTCTTGAACATGTATCTTAACAAAAAAATTCCTACAATGTTCTAACCAAGAACATATAATTATTCCCTCACCATGGCCCCCAAAAATGTTCATTGTGAGGTCTACAGTGTCATCGATGATAAGTTCCATCCTCAAGAAATGTGGGTTTTCCAAGGTTTAACCTAGTTGTTTCCACCCTTAACTATTTCACATAGAGGCACACTATGAACAAAAAGGCATATACCAGAGATTGTTGTTAACCGTTTTAAACCAAAAACCATCTGAACCCACTTTTGTGCTTATAAAAACCTCTAACACCAACTGAAACAATGATTCCATAATCACAGGGATAAAAAACACTTTAGACATAATAGTTTGGACATAAACATTACTATATAAAACAAGGGAGTTACAATTCACTCACTCCAAGGATTTTTCATCCTTCAGAACATTCCCCATAATATAAATTGAATAAATCATTCCATTACACCTAGTCATCAGAATCCATATCCCATTCATCCTCTTTGACTCATCTATACCACTAAAAAATGAACATGTGGCACTATTTTCCCCTATAAAATAATATTCATTCGGTATATAATTTTCAAATAGAGATCTAGGAATGATGCATCTAGTACCAAATAAACATCCTCGTAGTCAACATTATTCCTATGATTGATCACTCATCTAAATATGAGATATATAGAACACGTCCTAGATACCATAATATCAATTTGGAAGATCCATATTGTATGCCATATTCCCTATATGCTCAATGATCACGAATTTTATATCAATACATAGATCCAACTTTCCATTCCTTTAAATAAATTGATGCCCTAACAATGAAATCACCCCAAATAAATTCATCCAACCACATAAAATTCTAATGGACTCATCCTATAATCAACATATGATCTATATCTGATCTGAGTGGTGACCAACTGCATTCAGATGACATTCACTATATCTGATGTTACCTTCACCGTGATCGCTCCAACAATAACTTCCTCGCCCACTTCATGCCACAATAATATTGATAAAAATGGTCAACAATAGAGAAGATCATAGGATTAAATCTAGATAGAATCCTGATAAAAATTAATATAAGAAAAATACACAAAGTAAATATGGCTATGGAATGTTAATACAATGTCTAGGATGCATGTTTATGAAGATCATCAAGAATCTAGATCATCATCTTAGGTTGTCCATCTGTCTATGGGAGGTATTCCATAATTAGATTCAATTGAGTTCCCAAGGCCTTCTATAATCCATGAAATTTTTTTGGTGTATTATAGGAATATATATCTTATAATATTCTCAAGGGAAATACCAACATATTTAAAATCAAATAGATAACTCATACATAAAAAAGAGTCTCATAGATCCAAAATAAATAGGAAATCATAGTCACCTGATTCACTATCACCTGTACAAGATCACAATTACTTGAGGTAATCAGTAATCGTATCATAAAATCAATAACAACAGCATCACATTTTAATTTATAAGTATAATATTCTATAAAAAACCCACTAGGACATTGATACTCGGTATTTTATTTCTACTAATTAAGGCATTGTGAAACAAAAACAGTGGTATCAATCTTCAATCCTAACCACCGAAAATATCATCTGATGTAATGATACATTTTTGTACCCCCATGATTCACTATCCTCCAAGAGGCATGTGGGTCTCTCATATTATCTTCCCTAATATATGTATGATCTTAAGGCACCCATGGAAATATATCAAGTTGTCGCCATTCAAGGAAAATCCTACCACTAGATCATATCCCCCAAACAAATATCACATTACCACACACATTGAATATAAATCATAGATACTAATAACCTCGTAAACAAAATAAGACACTATAACCAATTATTTACATTTCCCTACCCCTCACTGATATTTTTTATCGATCCTCTAATCATAGAAGAAAAACATCAAACGATGCCACTAATCTGAAGAAAAATATCCATGTTCCCAGGCATCATTTCTCTTTATATCCATATAATCTACAAAATTGTTACCCTTACCCTATCTATAATCCATTTAAATGTCTAAGATCTATTTATAAACCACTTATAACATATTAATTAAGTTCAAGTATCACATTCAAAAGATATAGTGAGGGTTCTCTTTGTCTATGTAGAAAACAAATCACTAACAAAAGAGATTGTTTCACCAATCCTTCCCTGTGTAGACCACAAGTTCAAAAAACCATGGTAGTGGTTAGATAATTACACACATGGGGTCACACCTAACCAAGAACAGAGGCTACTACCTATTACCAATGCATTAGCACAAATCTGAAACCAATTCTTAATCCATCAAATAATCCTACATAACTAATTCCAGGTTCTAAAAAAATTCACCAACAGATTTCTCTTAATTATTCTCATTAACTCAAAAAAGTTTCTTTGAAAGGATCAAAGAAATTGAACATCTCACCATTCTTTTTCATATTTTTTAAGTGGTTTTCCAAAATAAATAAATTATTTATGAAACATCAATACTACCACCACTAATCCAAGGAAGCTTCTAATGTCAAATATATTCCAAGTGTGATCCCAATACATCACAGCATCCACAATCAATGGGACTACAAAAACTCCAGCCTATGACAATAAAGTTATATATAAACTAACCACTTAAATCCATAACTTAAACTTTTGATTTTTTTTAATAAATATAGTTTCCTTTAATTGTACTCACGAACATATTGATATTTATGGCATTCTTCTCTAAGGTGCCCGAGATGAAGAGGATACCATCAATGAACCACCACCCTGAAATCATATATATATATATATTGTTGATTGGTATTATTATTGGGATCCATGAATAACAATAATGAATTATTTAGACCATATAGCGTCAACTAAAACTCATATAGCCCATAACTTCTCCCAAACACCATCTCTAGTCGGTTTTCCTCCCCAACATGAAGTTGGTGGTTGCCTGAATGCAAGATGATCATGGAAAACCTATGATATTCACAAAACTAATCAAATATATTATCAATCCTTGGAAAATTATAAATTTTCATAACAATCATTTATTTCCACATTATATAATCCATATAGAATGGAATTTTAATATCTTCCTTTCTGGAAAAAATAAGTTTGTAAACCAACGGAAATGTGCTCTTTCTTTTAAATATCTTCCACTCAATGTGAAATATCTTAAAATTGAGTTCCTAGAACTCATATTTAATGATAAAATAAAGAGTATTCCTTATGTCATCCAGCCATATAACATGTTTTAATTTGAACATAATCATTATATTTTGAGATAGAACAAAAAACACTTCTAGGAACATGTAATGATAATCACCCAAAACTATATTGAAAGATGTGGGGGATATAATTAATCAATTAGAATGATCCATGTCTATAACATATTTCATTATATGCCTATTATTTCAAAAATTCATTCCCATTATAACATTTTATAACTCCCTCTCACTGATCAATAAAAAACCATTACCCCTAGGAGATATAATAGATACCCATCTCTGATAGAAATTAATGTCTAAATGATATTTCATAAGACAATCTATCCCAATTTTACCCTCAAAGGTATTCATCTCTAGGATAAAAAAATGTGTCAAATTCCCATTTTCAATGATTACCATAGGATATTATATAAACCATTGATGATTATCATATATTTTCCCTATGTCTGGGTTGATAGAAATCATCTCTAGAGATAATATAATTAGTATATCCAGGTTAGGTTGAACATGAATAGATATAAATGAATATGAAAAATTGGTATCCAATAAATTTGAATATAGCTTAGATATGATCAATATCATAATTATAAAAACATATTTTCCTTTACTGACTTGAGGTAGATCTTGATCCTCTATAAAAAGCATGGTTTGCCTCTCCTCCACACCATTACCCAAGAGTCAACCATGACTCGATAGTTTTAATCCTCTAGTAAGGACCTCTATCCCCATTATTCCTCTGATTAAAGGCTCTATTTTTTCCATGTAACACGTTAAAATATTATAAATAATATTTTCAGATTTAGGCATGTAGTTTTTTTAGGATTATGGGGGCCGTAGAGTCTCATTGTTGATATAAATTATAAATATTAATTATAATATTTCTCATGTGTGTAGTTTTTCATAAATAATGGAACATATTCAAAATGGTTTCTCAAATGAGAAAACTAAAACTTCCATTAGACATATAGTATGGGTTTTAACAAAATCACGACATAATATTTATATTCATTTGGAGTTTCGGTATAGTGTGGTTTTGACTAGGAATAATAAAAGTTAAATGAAATAAAATAAATTAATTAATTTAACTGTTAATTAATTAATTGAATATGAGAAAACAATCTATTAATAACAATTTTTGAATATCTGTATGGTAATTCAAGTGACATTAGAGAATTGGAGGAGAGACAGAATTGGTATAATCTCCATTTGTGATCAGGTGATTAGTGGATATGATACCGAACATAATTAATTCATTAACCATACCACATTTAAAATGAATTCAATAAGGAAGTTCTTGGATATATCCCGAAACAGTGATATAGTTTCATTCATTATTATTTTTATCCAATTTTTGGTAGGTTACTTGTTTGGTTGATTGAATCCATATTCTTATTTTCTCTTTGGAAAACATGAAATATTCTTTAGAAAATCAACAATAGTATCATTTCATAATTATGGTTCAGTTTTATGATTTTTTGTACCATTATTTCTTCTTCATTCATATATTTCTTTATAAATGGATGAAGGAAAAAATAAAAAATGTTCAATATTTATTTCCCACATTCCTACTTCATGATTTCCCCACTTGTTCTTAAAACTTTCATCACTTGTATTTCATTTGACTAGTGGTTTGAAAATACTGGGATCTGATAATTATAAAATAGATATTTGGTGAAAGGGATAATATATATGGGTTGAATTGTGGATTGAAAGTGCGATGGAGTCTTTAAGGTCTTTATGGATTATTTTTTTGGATCTAAAGAGTCCGTTTAATAGGTTTTGGCATTCGGTAGACCTAGTGTAGTGGAAGGTGATTTCAAATCAATTGGTGGCCATAATACAACCCCAAAAAGTGGATCGATCCCAATAAAACATTGATATTAGTTAGGAGAGAATGATTTCTGGTTACAGTGGTTGATGTGGTTTTTTAGATTGATATATATTATGATTATTAGATTCTATAAAGTCATGATATACATGTATTTTAGTTCGGAAGAAAACATGGCTTGTGGACCCTTTTGTGGTGATAGAATTTATGCATGAATATATATATCACACATAATGTGACCTAATCACATGTTTTATGAACCAATGTTGAGGACTTAACATTTACCCCATGTTACATTGACATAGACATTAACTGTGTACACGAGCATGACTATAGTACATAGGAACAAGCTGTAGGACACTGAAATGATGATATATTTTGGAAGGTCTAGAATTAGTGGGATACACTATGTATTACTTATACATTCCATGTACACCTTAAAAAGGTGGTTGTATCCCTCATTATCTTTATTATAGTTGTGTATAAATTTGGTGTGATCTATTGTATCTTCCCTATAAGTGCACATATGGGAATCCCATCCTAAGTATCAGATTTGTAACCCCCTCTACAAGTTTGTTCAAGGTAGAGTTGTGCATCCCTCTATATGGCCTAAGGTGTGATCCTCTATCATTATTCACTACGATTGGTTAGGTATACAATTTCTAACAATTATTATGTGTAATATTTATACTACTGTGCTATTCTAATTTTTGTTACATATCCACCATAAGCCTCATATGTGATCCCTAAACATTGTATGAAATTTTATGAGTTTCAATGCGTACTTATTCATGGTGTGGCCCAAGGGGAACATACTCACAAATGAGCTCCATCCATGTTAGCATAAACCAAGGAGTAAATTAACATAGATTAGTGTTACCTAGGATCATCAAGAAGAATCATAGGTTGGTTGTGAGGATGTGACCATACATTGAGTATACGTGTGGATCTTTGATAAAATCTAGTGGATGAAAATCCTTTTTCTTGAGTTAACTATCATTGATGTTTTATGTTTTGTGACTTCATGGGGTCATAGTAGGTATTTTTATACACACCTTCATATGGGTTATTTCCACACATTATATATCTAATTTAGTTGGCCAGGCTTTTAAAAGAGTCTTAGGAGGACCTGGATTATGTAGAGATTAATAGCACTAGATGTATCATAGACAGTTTTGGGAGCTATACGTTGAAAAAAAATTATTAGTATCTTACACTATTATTTTTTATAGTGGTCTTGTATTGGTCCCATTTCTATTCCATAATCATTTTTATTCTCTGATGTGGGATTAGTTATATTCATGCATCTTTGGTATTAGTTGTTTACTATTTTTTCATTATATTAGATTATGGATATTTCTATGCATGAAAAGGTAGATTAGGATAAGGCCACTCATGTATGGAATATTCCTTTTCAGTGTGATTCTTTTGACCCTATCCCATTGAAGAAATGATTTTGTTGTCACACATGGATTTACACTAGCCAGGCATTCCCCTGTGGGGTAGGTGATGAATAATTGGTTTCAGAGCATAGGTTTTCTTAGGGAAAAAGTTTTGAGGGAGTCTAGTAATATGGTTTGGTTAGAGAATAAGGGGGAATTTCTAAAATGTGTTGATAACAGATATAAAAATAGGGAACCAAGTGATGGTTCAGTAGTAGACATATCCATTCACTAAGACTCTAATAAACTTTTTTGGACTCGATACATATTAGAACTATTTACATAAAAAACATCGACACATGAATTATATTGGAACGGGTTCTGGTTTCCCCATCCTTCTTGAGTAATCTCCAAATATATTCCCTTTTACTATAGAACATATTTAATATTGAATGATTCTTCTATGATGATATCTATATTGGGATCCATAAAAGCGTAATAATGATCATTCCCTTAGGGATGAAAATTTAGTCCATGGAACTATGATAAATGTGTCTCTTAAAAGTTGTTTTCTAATTATATATCATCCAATTTACTGGATGATTATTCTACAAATTCTGATTGATGATTTTTATTGGCTCAGCACACATCATGAGTTCGAAAATGAACATACATCTAAGGTTTCAAGGTGACTAGTGAGGCATATTCACGATGAGGTGACTCTGACATACACAAAGATCAATGTTCACTTCAGAGAAAAGTTTTATCATGTAGAATTATATGATTTATACAACCAAAAGATTTTGTATCTATAGAAGTGTAGCATATCAGTTATATAATTTTCATCAAGGATCACTAAACTCTTATTGTGCTCCATAGATGTGGTTAGTGATTGATACATTAAAGCATGAACCATTTTTTTGTGGTCTTGACCAATATATGAGAGATAGAATGATATATATTTGTATATCATCCTAATTAAGAGTGCTTGAGTAGATATTGGTCATATAAAGACTTCTAGATGATCAATTCCTACAATAGATAGTGGGAGTGGGAATACTAGAGATGATACAATAACAGATGGTATTTAGTGGAAAACATGGGGGTCTATTAACACTACATGACTCTATAGGTATCCTTATAGGAGTGGATGGGCCTTTGATGACTCTCAAGGAGGTTCCGGTCAGCTGAGGGAGAGTTAGTTCTTCTCTTGTGATAGGGTAGGTGGTATCATTCAATATTTTATAACCCAACCTAAAATAAATAAGGATATATTTGATGGATAACAAAGGAAGAGGTAGTGGATTAATCAAGGGGGACCACATGGTGGAAGAAGTTATAGAGGATCTAGGAGTATTCCAGGTGCTGGTCAATGTTATGATCCATTACCATCACTACCACCTCTATGTTAATCCTTCCTTGATTTGAAATATAGTGATTAGGATAATTAATATATCTAGTTAGTGGACACATACAAAAAAAATTGTATAAGGATGATCTGAGTTACAATATCTATCTACCCCACCTTTTCCATAGTTTAAATTGACATTAGTTTGAGCCACTCCTTTATTGATAAATACCTTTTTCTAGATCATTTGATTCCTTTAGAGCCTTTGGACTTTTCATAGTGTTCATAGAATATTAATGGCGGTGATTTAGTGATCAAACACTTTTTACTATTATGGTGTGACCAAAATCATAGAGGAGATAGATTCAAATGGGATCCTTTCATAGTAGGAAGGATTCCATATAAAATCATTCTAGATATAAACACCCCATTCACGGTTCGTACCCATACTAAATGTTTTAGGTGGAGGATGTTATGCACCCAAGAAGATGAGGTGATATTTTTCTTCATTGGTGGTAAAGAATCACAAAAAGAGTAGTATGGGCTCATGCATATGAGGATAAAACTGATTACTCATATTTTAGATTGTATGAACCTTCGAGCAGTAGTTTTTATGTGATTTTAGATTCCTTATGTGGTGGAGGAGCATGAGGATGTCATTCTTGAGGAAATTTATAACTTACCTTCTTTATAAGAGATCAATTTAAATATTGATCTACAGAATGGGTCCATGATGAAATCTATGATATCATATCAGATAGCCCCCATAGTGCTTAGAGATATGAGGGCACAAATACAGGATTTGAATGGGAATGTCATTATTAGACCTATTGGGTATCCCTATGGATCCCTAGTTTTATTCTCCATGAATGATGACATGAGATTGTGGTTATTTGTAGATAATCATCAGATAAACCTAGTGTCCATTTATAATAAGTATCCACTTCCTAGAGTTGATGATATTGTTTTCCAAATTAATGGGATGAATTGTTTCTTACATATTGACCTCCGACCAGGTTATTTCCATTTTAGAGTTTAGGAAATATGGAATTTTTATTCTTCTAAGTCCAGTATGAGTATTTTGTGATTCAGTTCAACATGAATAATGTTGTAGATGTGTTTATATGACTCATAAAATGTATTTCTCTTCTGTTCATGGACCGGTTTAGGGTGTCATCATAGATTCCATCCATCTATACTCTGCATTAGAGGAGATTGAAATGATAATTTTGAGGAAGGTTTTGGAAATAATATAGGAGAAAAATATATATGGGAAGCTCTTGATGTGTTTTTTTAGATTCCATATGTTCCATTCGTTGGATATGTCAATAAAAAATGGGGAATAATAGTGGAATCTACCCTGATTGTGATAGTTCTAGCTAAGGAGTAACATAAGGGACTGGACGAGGTCTGTATATTTCTTGGGATCAAGGGATATTTTTTGAGATTCCTTGGAATTTTCTATAGGATGGAAGCCATGTTAACTGATTTGATCTGAGAAGGGTAGTGTTTAATTTTGATAGAGGACAATCATCTTGCTTTTCCAAAATCAGACCAATTTTTATGTTTCTGGACAAGGGTGTTGAGTATGTGGTGTATTTTATGTTCTCTTGGTATGGACTAGGATGTGTTATGATGCAGAGGTAGTCAGTGATTTCTTGTGGGTCTCAAAAGCTAAGAGTACATGAACAGAACAAAATGAAAAATTATTTAGAGATGTAATTAGTGTTTTTATCCATGATTATTTAGAGACACTACCATATGGAAGAATAATTTTTCATCTACACTAACCATAATATTCTTGGGTATATCTTCTCATACAAATAAATTAACTTGATTAAGATAAAATTAGTTTAGTTATTAGGGAATTATGTATTTGATATAGTCTTTAATTTTGGGAAGGAGTATGTGGTGTAAAATTCTCTCAGTAGGAGATCTCATTCAAAGTTGTTGAGCAATGAATCGAATAAGTTTTCCTCATTTTGTTTTTTTCCTAATGGATGAGGATTTTTTATCATTACTCTTGTATTTTTTTTACACATATGATTCCTGAACATGTTAAGGAGGATCACCTTAGGGATATCTATTTTGAGGTCATTTATGAACATATATCCATTGGAAAAGATCGTATTGGAGTTTCTAATAGTGGGTAGCATATGATCATTTTCTGAGGATAGAGGGTGACCCTAATAATTCTGTGAGAGGAGGTTCTAAGGGAGTTTCACATAAAATAATTAGTTATACATCCAATAGTGGAGAACATGTTCCATGCTCTATGATGTTATATTTTTTTAGTTTGGTATAAAGAGGGGCGTTACTGAGTTTTTCTCTTGATGCCTCACTGGATAGCTAGAAAAGGCTAAGAACCACATTCAAATAGGTTAGGCCGAACCATTTTTGTTCTTAGAGTAAATACGGGATGGTATCTCTATGAACTTCCTGATAGGACATCCATGGCCATCTAGAGGTCATGACACTATCTGGGTGATTATAGACCGAATAACCAAGAGGCCCTACTTCCAATAAATTTAAGAGGAATAATAAATATTGAGTTTTAGATATTTTTACATACATGATATAGTCCATATTTATGATATTACATTGATTATCAATTCATATTGTGATACTCGTGTCAATTCTTGTTTATAGAGAGGATTACAGGTGGCCTTTATGACCCAGCTGTGGTTGAGCACGGTGTTCCACCCCCACACGAACATCCAGACATAGTGGACCATTTTGGTCATAAGGGACATGCTTTGGGCCTGTGTATTGATTTTTTCTATGTATAGGAGTATCATATACCCCTAGGGTAGTTTTTATAAAATAGAAACAACAACTGCACTATCAGTATAGATCTATTCATTATCTTATACCAGATACCCTACATATAACCAATGTCTTTGATAGAGATAGAGGAGATAATACATATTGGAACTAAGTTAGTGTGAGTGATAAATTAGATGGTATATATAATAAAATATTATATGAGTACTAAAAATAGAATTTATATTTCCTATAAATACATGTGAAAGAGGTCATTGGAGTTCAAAAAGCAAGACCATGTTTTCTTGATGGTCTCAAATCGATGTGGATTACAATGATTTTACTAAGGTGGAATGATATTTCATAGATTCATTATCCCTTATCTAATATTGTGAACGTTTTGTGAGGTTTTATACTACTTATCACAACCATCATAGTTATACCGAGTACATTATATATTATAAATGTCGCATATGAGGATATATTTTCACAAAAAACAACATATTATCGACTGGGGGGAGCTGGAAATTAATGATACTTCCATATTCTTGGAGTACCAAAGGACCATCCAGAATAAACTTGATAAGACCTATCATGGTTGTGAAATTCATTTTGTGTGCATCTATAAGTAGAATATGAATTATCTAGAGAGGACTTGGGAGTAGGAAAACCAAATGAGATCTCAGTACCCTCACTATTGTCAGTTGGATTTTATCTTATCGAGATAAAAAGCCTTCTGGTGGGGAGAATGTAATGCCTCTTTTTGTTACATGTAACACTTTGTAAAATTTTAATTATTTTTTTTGGTATTTATCATTGATTCAATACGGAATTCCTTGTCCTGTAGAGCCTCAATTTTTTATTAAAAATATTAAACATAATATATTATGTGTGGGTAGTTTTTTGGAAATAATTGAATACCTACTTATTGGTATCTCAAATGAGAAAATTGAGACCATCATTTAATCATGACTATTGGATTTACCTTAGGCATGATATATATTTTATGCATGTTGGGTGTTTCGGAAGAGTGCAGCTACTAGTAGGAATTAGAAAAAATAAATGAATTAAAATGTAACAATTTATTTATTTTAATATTAAGTGTTTAACCTAAAAAATCTATTAATACCCCATTATTAAAATATATATGGTCATCCCATTCAACCTAAAAAATTATAAGAAATACATAGTAGGGGTAATCTCCAGTTTTGATCAAGATATTGGTGGGGATGATTAACAACTGTATGAAATCATAAATTGGACAACCTTTGATAACATATATTTCAATAGAGTTCCTGGATCTCATCAACCGAAGGTGAAACAGAATCATTAATATTTAGTGATCAATACTTTTGTTGAAATTCATTTGTTTTATTTAATTAATCATCATTATTATTTTCTCCAGGGAGAACAAGAATTATTTATACAGAAAATTAATTTCAAAATAATTTGTTTCATTATAGTGTAGTTTTCATAATTATTAACCCTTGATATCATCATTATTCATCAATTTATCCATTAATAAATGAAGAAAAATTGAATCAATGGATAATATTAATTTCACAAATTTTTATTCTCAAGATTTCATCCCATCATTATAAGAAACATCATCATTGGTATTATGTTTGTCTAAATATTCAACTTTAAGAGGAAAAAATAATTGAGAAATCAATATTTGATGAAACCGATCATTAATTCGGATTATTATTTAGGATTGAATGTGTGATGGAGTCTTGATGATTATGAATACTAATTTGGTTTTGTATAAAAGGTTGTCGGTTCACTATTTTTTGTGTTTTGGCAACGAAGTGCGATTTGAGGCGATTTATGATCATTGAGTAGCCTGAATGAAACAATCGATGATGGATCATGCCCATTAAAACCAAGATATTATTTCTGAAATCTTGATTTATAGATCAAGTGGAGTAGGAGGAGGCATAGATAGATATGCATGATGAACAATGGATTTTTCAAAATCCCAACATAAAATGTGTGATGTTTTGATGAACACACTTCATGTGAAACCCTTCAATTATTTCCCAGTATTATGATTGAAGATTGAAACACACATCGTGTGATCTATTCACACACCATATAACTAGAAGGTAGTGTCCTTGAATGTACCCATTTTCATATGAAGAGAAATATGGGTAGTGTACTTGGGAATGGAAAGAGTTCACATCATGAACCAAAGGACACTAGCATGGGATGAAACTCGGTCTAGTTTGAGCATAGGGGGGATATGTCATATATTCCTTATACAAGGTGTATAACACTTATCAAGAAAATTTGTTCCCTAGTTCTTATAAAATAATTTTTTAATAGTTTGGTGTATTCCCAAGGACCCTCTATAGGTGGGTACAATGTGGAATCCCATCCTGATCAAATAATGGCTGATTTACTCTATGTGTTAGTTCTGGATGGAGTCGAGTATCCCTCGCACATGCTAGGGGTGTGATCCACTATTATTTATCCCTATGTTGGGTTAGTTATCCTATTTTAAACTTTTAGGGAAAATAATCCCCATCCTAGTGGGTTATTTTAGATAGGGTCAAGTATTCCCCAAAGCCCCTTGGTGTGATATAATACCTATGTATTGACATCATATGTGGTTCATTATGTACATATCAATAGTTATGACTAATGAACAATACCAGTAATATTAGTTCCATAAGTATTATAATGGATTGAGGATAAAATTTTCATAGATGAGCATTAAATCGATGCTCGAGAATAATCCTAGACTAGAGGTGAGTTTGTGACCTTGCATTGAGACTCAATATCTATCTATGAGCATATTTGGGATGTTAGATTATTTTATATTGATATGAATCACATTTATTTGTTTTTTATTTTTTGGTCTCCTGGTATTTATGTTTATACTAATCGATGCATGCGATCATCCCACATGTTTTATGTGTTATACAGATGAACTGCCTTTCAATAGGGTCCTTAGAGGACCGAGAGAAGGGGTATCATAGTGGTTCAAAATGTACTATAGATATCTCTCATAGTATCATCATGAAATAATCCACCTTTTTTATATAATGTTTGACTCTTTTACAGTTACGGTGTGGTTTTATTTGGCCCATTTCCTTTTCAAAATCTTTTTCATACTCTATTGTGGTATTTGTTATATGAATGCATATTAATTATTAGATGATTACCCTTTCTGCAATAAATAAGTTAATGGAGATGTGTTCTTGGTAAAATATAATTTAGAATAATTAATCCCATGTGTGTGATATTTCCACTCAGTTATAGTCTCCAACCTCAATCTTATTGGATGAGGTCCTGGAGTGTTGCACCCAGCTTTCTGCTTGCAAGGTACTTGATGATGGTTTGAGTTGTGAAACATGATCTCCCATAAATATTTTGAGAATTCCATGAAAAAAACACTAAATATGGTCATCATATCCACGTCAATGGAAATCCATACATGGTTTACAACATGAATTTTAAAAAATTCCTTTTTTCAACGTAATTAAATATCTTAATAGAATCACATCTCATATAGGACATTGTATAAGTCCTAAATTGACTTATCTTCATACTGACCTTCTTCTATTGATCTACATTTCTCCATGTACAATATGGAGACACACCTATAGTAAATAGGGAGAAAAAACCAATTCAATGATCCACTATGAACAATGAGTAATCCTACTACAATGTCTGCCTCTATTCCCTTCTCAATGGTCAGGGCCTTTCAGAATAACATTGGGTATGATTTCAGATAAAAAAACCTAACCATTAGTTTCATCTTAGGATAAGGGATTATATCAACATTTTGGGCCATATGGGTCTCATTTATATATATAATAAGAGGGAATATCAGTAGATATGAGAATTATAAATAATACATAGTGATCGACATCAATATAATTTGCAACTCCATGAACTCCTTGGCATGTAAAATCTTCACCAGATCCGGAAAATATTTCCCATGGAATATCTCATTGAAGGTCACCCATGTAAGACCCACTCATATCCCTACATACGTCGTGGAATTCCACTATCTCTAGGAAAAACTAGATAACATGAAGGTCACCAACATTACTCATCCATCCTTAGGAGTATAAATTAAATAAAAAATTCCCTCAATGATGGTTATCCAATCCTCTACCTCCTATGGGCCTCCAGTACCCTAAAAGGATAATGGATTCAATAGTTAGAAGTCCCGAGCATGATCGATAATGGAATACAATTTTTTTCCCATGAATGAGAATGGTCTAAAAAAATTATAGTTATATATATGATATGAATCTTAAATATATGGTTTTGGTTTGATAATATGTATGGGTAAATCCTCCCTCATATATTTTGGTGTTACTAGAATGTTATCCCAAAAAAGAGAATTCTTGGATGATCTGGGAGACTGTCCTATCAACCATCATCATTGAGGTGTTTCTGAAATGATAATGGAACATTAAGATCCCTAAATCCATTCATTTTGAGAATATAATTTGTTATCAATTTAATCACACAATGGATTTCATATCCAGGGACCCATAACACATGGTTTAGTTCTTCTATCACTACACATAGAAAACCCCATTTTCTTTGTAACTCAATATTAGACAAAATAATAATAATATATATATATATAACATAACATAACATAATATAATTCATAAATTAAACTAACTAATTCTAAATACTAATATGTCCTAAAATAAAAGTACTTATATATATATATATCACAATAGAGAATTCGTGTCTGAAAAAAACTAACAGCACATTCAAGGAATTAAATTAAAGATCTATTATACAACTCAAAGTATGTATATATAAGGAAAATGATCCAACATTCCTTATCTTGATTCATTATTTCACCCAAATCCAATAAATAGTTACAGTACAATATGCCATGGATCATTATAAAATCATAAATCTACAATTTTAATAGTAGTCTAGGAAATGGTAACTCCTAGGTCACATACAGATGTGTCATATAGGAACACATGAAATTCCCCTAGAAGTGTCACATGAAAGATAACATATTCAATACCATTCTCCAAAAAAAATGAAAATTTATTGAAAAGGATATGGAACTGATTCCTTTGATACTATTTTATAATGCCCCAAAATGAATCACTGGGACTAAACCAGAGTATCACATAGTCTCATATATGAATCCCTATATGAAAGAGTTTATTACTTGTAGTGTGGTTCTGTATTCCATCAGTTGGGGGATTATAACATTTTCATCAATAATTATATGAATAATAATAATAAAAATATAATATATAAGAATAAATAGTTATGTTATAACATATAACATAGAAATCATCTCCATACATATAGAAAAATTAAAAATATCATTAAATGTGGATGTTCAAAGTAAAGTATGAGTAAGATATTAAAATAAATAAAAGAAAATGATGTCCATAAGATGAATATCCTAATACCACCCCAGATCACCATGCTTTTCCTCCTATCACCCTATCATCATGGCCTTGACAAGACCTTTATCCCTGCCCCTAAAGTCTCCAGGAACTCTAGAGTTCCTGTAATAGGTGTCACTAATAAACCAAGTAGAAAACCACTATTGTGTTCATAATATAAGTTCACAAGAATAAGAGTGTATTTGAGGATAATAAATAATTAACAAGTAACCATAAATCCACACATACACCAAGTCATCATTCCCTAACAAAACTTTTCTAAACAATATCCACCACCTTACTCTGCATTATGCTGATAAGGATTTCAATGTATATCATTTTACGTCACAAGAAATTACACAAGTACCAACATTAGATGAAACCCTATTCTTTTTATTTCTTTTTAGAATATATAACCTTATGGAAATACCACAGGCCCTACCCAGATGGTGGTCGTTAAGAACAACACCAAACACCCCACCTCTAATGTGGTCGTTATCCTTGGATGAAGGTTATTAAAACTAAAAATGATTGATGTTTATGGATATGAAAATAACCCCAACATGGGTTTCTCCATTAGAATCTTATAGATAAACGATTCTATGCTCCTACTCATGGTTAACTCCCATGTTAGTAGACATTCTTGTGGTCTGACATATACAATAAAATGATCAATTATTCATAGCATTTTTGATGCCATTATGCTCCACATCCAAGTGTAGGATCTCGACTCTTTCTATAGATGTATCCCGATTTTTTTCAAGTAATATTTTTCTTTGTGTGGATTATATATTGTTTTGATTTTATGTTGGGGGACTTTGGGTAACAATTTGAAAATGTTGGAAGGGTTTTTGGTAGTCCATGATAGGCACATTGTTTTCCCAAATCATGTACCCCACCACAAAAAAATGTACAACCCTAGATAGCGGGTAATGACATAGTTGGTACAAAATTTTTCAAAACATTCACCCTATTAGTAGTAATAGTGAATCCTTGGGGAGGAGGCACATTTATAGGAGCACGATTAGGGGAAAACATGCACCCCATACTAGAAACCATGCATGTATAAATTTAATCACCTAAAAATTAGATAAGAATTTTTTAAACCCCCTGAACTTTTTCCAAAGGGAAATAAACTAAACCCTAAATCAATTTTAATATTTTTTTCGGTTCATGATGAATTACAAGGATTTAATACCTCCGTTCTTAGAGAATCTATGACCAGATTGAATATTGGAACCTCTCATTATAAGATATTCTAATACTAATTGTATAATTTATCTCTCTACCCTATATTTATCTCATCCCGGGATGGGATTTATTCCTCCATTTGTAATGGATCTAGATCTATGTTTTGATAGATATAATCTGTTTGATCATTGATTATGGTTTTAGATCTAGATCGACTTCTTTGTCGTGTTATTTTTTGTTCCACTTCAATTGGGGATTTCTGTCAGTGAGCATTCACTGTCAATCTTGAGGTAGGGGGTCTAAAATCAATTCCCCTAGTTATGAGCTCTGATTGTGTGCATGTGTTATAGAATTTAAAATGGAACATATGAAAATTGAATCTTTAATTGAATAATTTATTTGATTAATCAATTTTGTTTGGATAATATAATTTCATTAATTATTTTCCATGTGAAAATATAATGTGTTAAATCTTTGATAGCTGTGATTAGTTTAATTGGATTTATTAAATTGTTAATTAATTAATGGATGATTATGATTATGAAATTTATGGTAAATTTAGAGTGTGTGAATGGTCAATTAATGTGATAATGAGTTAATTGGAAATGAGAATATAGGAATTAGCATGACTGTATTAATTAATTGGTAAATTAATTAAAGGAATGTTCTGATTGTGTAATTCATTGATTAATTTAATATTCATTTGGTTAATTAATGGTTGTGTGTAATTTCTCAAATAATGTGCTTATGACTTAATTGAAAATGAGAATTGTGAGATGGTTGGATTAACCTTAATGAGTCAATGGGATATATGATTAAATGATGGTATATAGATTTTTGGGGAATTTTCATATTATTCAATGTGATTAAAAATTTAAACCATGTTTGTTTTTATAATGGAAATGGTATAAAATGATTTGAATTATTTATGATAGGGTTAATGTTGATTAACCATGAAAATGATATATATGTGAATAGTGTGATTGATCAATAAATTAGTGTTGGAAAAATAATTCTTCTTCAAAATCCAACTTGTGTGAATGTTTGATTAATGGGATGTCGGTAATGAAGTGATGATTCAAATAGACATGGTTTGCTAGACATGAAATTAATGAAAAAAATTATTTCATGTGATAATGAGTGTGGGAAATAGAATGTTGTAACAATTTTCCAGATTTCTGATGCATGTGATAATGATTTTGGGACATAGAATAATGCTTAAAAATCTCACTTAAGTGATTTTTTGATAAACAGGATGTGGACATGGACTGCTACATTAAATATCCATGGGGTCATAGCCATGGAGTTGTAGGAAAAAAACTATTATCATTAGACTATGGTTCTAATTAGTTATGAAATAAATTTTAATTAAATGGATAAATAAATACCACGTGATAATTAATTGTAAATCACTATGTAATACAGTTTAGACTCTAGCCCAAGCTGAAATAGGTATTGAGGGTTTGAGTGTCCCCATAAACTAAGCAGTTTATGTGGTCAAATAATGAATTATTGCATATAGGATAATCATTATATTTGTTTCTATTATTTAATTCTTTATACTAGTTCGTACATTATTATTGACTAGAAATTTTTTTAGATTTCATTGGTGATGTCCTACTGTGTTTTACTCACACCCTAAATGGGATTCCTGATCAGTACTTTAATAGACCTCAGGTTTTCTAGATAGGAAAATTGCAATAGCCCTACGTTAGATGACTGAGTTGGGATAGAGCATGAATGAAGGAACCATAATTGATGTTAGGACATTCTTGGGGGAATTTTTAGTGTATTTAATTTGGGTTTTTAATTTGACACTAGGAAAATAGTTGGAATGATATATCTACTTCGGTATTTTGAATATTTTCCCCTATTTGGTTATGATGTGATATTGGCACTATTCTAGTCATGTAAATATCTCCTGGATATTTTTTTATTTATTTCTATTATTATCTTACATGGGGTAAAGATGGTATTGTCTCACTATGCTAATATTTTAGTACCATAGTGCTAGTCGGAAGCCTCTAGTGTTTGGGGATGTGCACTTGAGGTCATGTAACTGATGGGATCGTGGCATTGGTGTGTGGTACCCAGGTTAGAATTTTAAAATATGGTACTAAAGATGTTTTCTTTTCATCCATTTTTCATTACTATTTTTCAGATGTAGACAAGGGAATTGGATGGCTCGATCCTTAGATCAGATCTCATGAATGAAAGTATCTAACCCATGTATGAGGGTAAAATCCATTTATTTTGGTTGTTATTATTGTTATTGGTGTGTGATGTTTCCATTGAATGTTATTTAACTATTAGTGATGCAATTATTTGGTAGTGTGATTATTATTTTTGAGTTTTTATGAGATTTTCCTCATGGCCCAGTATGGTATGGGAGTTTATTATGCATACATCATTATAGGAACTCAGGAATTATCAGGTCATGCATCATTTTTGGCATGCATGGGAAAACTAATTTTTAGTGATGAGTTTTTTATATTTAATTTTGTTTCACAATTGTGTAAATTTTAATAAAGAAGGTCCGTAATTTGAACATGAATTTGGTAAAATGATTCACATTGTGAGTATTTTGATATCTAATAGTAAACTAAAAAATTGAGAATGTTTTTACCCTTTGATAACCATGACCTTGATGAAGGATGGTTAAGGGTAGGGATAATGCTTAGCTTTGACCTTATGGTGAGATATGGGGGATGAGTTGTTATTCCTTTATATGAATCCCTATAAATATGTTAATGTTATGATTGTTTCCTAAGATGTGTGTTTTTTATTTTATATTTATACCTCTAAGAAGATTCTTATTGATAGATATATAGGAGGACATGGTTGGAAATATACCTGCAGTGGTGGAACATGAGACACCAATAGTACCGAGTAAGGGAGATGCAAAAAGATCCATGAGAACATTTCTTTCTTCATGTTGTTCATGGAAAGAGACCCATGTATGGTTGTGAAAAGATTTTTTGATCTAACATGAGAGTTTTAGTTACTACAACCTCTAACTTTCACAGACATGGGGGATCTTAGGTAGCTATGTTCTGGATTGAGTCAATCTAGACAATACATGAATATTTGGAGTCTCTTAATAAGAAGAGAGTCAAATTGGATACCAATATGTTACAGACTATTAGAAATTATGGCTTTAACAACAAAAATCTATTTCTGGTATCTTAAAATAAAATGAAAATATGTTTATGAATTCTTTTTGGAATCAGTTTTTTTAAAATGAAATTAAAGAGGATTTAAATTGGTTTTTTAAAATTGGGTTTTTACAAAAATGATTCCAAAATACCCATTGATATCTTTTTTGGCATGAGTTTTTAATAAAATCAACACCAAAAAGTTTAAATTTTTTATTTTAATTGGTTTTTTTAAAAAAATAATGACAATAATTACATAAAAAATTACAATGTTTTAGATCATTTTATATGATTATATTTTATTAGTATTGGAGCTCAAATGGAGTTACTTATCATAATTTATGATCATCATAAGTTGAACATTATAAGAATTTTAACTTCCTTTATTGAAAATAACCGACGTTAAAAGCCTATTTTGATGTTGGTTTTAAAAAAAATGATGTTTAATTTTTTTATCAAGTTTTTGATAATTTCTTAAGCTATGATTTTAGTATTCTTGGAGATCAAATAGAGTTATGTATCAAAAGTTATGTCCTCCAATTCTTGGAAATCTTTAAGATTACTGTTAGATAAGGTCAACTGTTGATGTTCATAACATTTGATCACTAACTCAATATTTTCTCGACAACCAGTAAAATTGAATATTAGGAAATGGTATAATAAATATTAACAAATTTGTTTTAATTATTTTCATTTGTATTTTTTTTTAAAATTGATACCAAATATATTGGTTTTTGAACTATTTGGTGTCAGTTTTCTAAAAAACAGATACAAAAAATGATTCGAAATTGTACTTTTAGCATCATTTTTGTCAAAAACATGATGGCAAAAAACAAATTTAAATCCTTTTGGGCATCTGTTTCATTAAAAATATGTGCCAAAAATGTTTCTTCTAGGTATTTTTGGCATCTGTTTTGTATCCAACTGATGAAAAAAGTATCTTCAAATACGTGGGATCGGTACTTCAATTTATTTCACAAGGCACATTTAACTTCTTACAATCACACCAAAATTCCAATATAACTCCATTGAAAATATTTTTTTTGTATTTATAAATCCCTCTTCTATTTCATTCATCATTTTCTACCTCTTTGATTCAATCAAAATTTCAACATGACTTCAATCTATAATTGGATCACAATATCTATTATAATCATTGAATTTCTCTATTAATGTTTTCCATTAAGGAAAAAAATATTTAAAATCATTATTATAATGATTATTTACTTTTATCATCGAATTACAAATACAGAAATTCTGGATGAGATTCACCTACTAAGGTGAAAAATTCATTAATGATCACTTCTTTCATTTTCTCATGTGGTCAACCCTAGAATTAAGAGATATAATGATAAAAAAACATATCATTTTGACCAAAAATCATAAAATAATTGAAATATTTTTCAATCCTTAATATTATTTTATTTCATTTGGTGTACGTATTTTTTATTCATGTTTCTCATGCATTATTTGAATAGAGATCTATGAGAATTCCATCTTTCGAAAGCCTTACCATTTGATATTTAACTCCATTTTAGATCTAACTCAAGTCAAATAAATGATTAATAACTGTTATAAATCATAGTAAAAATTTTATTTTATTATGTTAAATTGTTTTTATTTTAATGATGAAAAATAATTTTTTTAAACTTCTTGGGATCAGTTTCATTAACAGACCACACCAAAAATGATATCAATGAGTATTTTTGACATCATCTTTTTTAAAAAAATAACTCCAAAAAACAATGTAAGTCCTATTTGACATCAATTTTAAATTTAACTGAAATCAAAATGTAATTACTTTAATTGTTTATGTTGGTTTATAAAAATTGACATCAATAGTACTGTTTCTTACATTGGAAAATTCAACATCGGTTAAAAACTGATGTTAACATTTAAGAAAAATGACATTAAAGACCATCTTTCTAATAGTGACATGTTCAAAAGAAGAATTGGTATGAGATATAAGCTGAAGATGGGTAGCTGGAAAACATGGTGTGGAAAAAATTTCATGTGATGTTTCTGGAGTACTATTATCTAGAGATTCTAAGACATGAGAGAGAAGTTGACTTCATCAGATTAAATTAAGGGAGTATGACTTTGATGGAATACGTTGGGCACTAAACATATTTTTAGTGATTTTATATAGGGCTGTACGATATGAGGATACTTTATAAAGATATTTTTAAGATGGGATTAAATTTGAAATTAAGTCACAGGTTAACATCTTCATGTTGAGTATGTTTTCAGATGTATTAAATTAGGCTCTTTTTTCCAATGGGAACCAGAAAGAGGATTCTAGTAGAGGAAAGATGGTTTTGGATGGACGATCAGGGGGTACATCTTCTAAAAATAGCAAGAATTTCTATGATAATTATAGCTATGGTGAAATTAAGAAGATTGTTATGTGGGAAGGGTCAGTCACACATGACCTTACCCAAGTGACCTGTCACCAATGCAGTTGACCATGACATTTTTATAGACATTATCTCGGACCATCTATAGATTTCCAAGATAGGGGAGGGATGATAAATATACAAAATCTATATAAGAACCTGTAAGATATAGGAATTAATGGAGTGGTTAGGTAGAACCAGTGTATGGTGAGGGGATCTTCTCCACTACATCGGTATTACAGTTGTAGTTATGATGGCTATGCTGGTAGAGGTTGATGACATGGTACCTCTGAGAAAGAATGCTTCAATAAATAGAGTGGTGTATCTTAGTTGACCAAAACTGCATCATAGATAATAGGTTAAGTACAGTTTTATGAATTTTATCTAATACTTTTGGATAATGAGACTGGAGCATTGATTGTTAGAGAAAATATTCTTTTAGCCTCTACACTTTCTAGGGCCTTATTTTACCCCAGTTCCCCTCATTCCATTATATCTACACAACATGTCAATGGTTTGAGCCTGTTGGAGGATTTTTTCAGTGGGGTTATGATGATCGAGACATATTTTGGTGTACGGTCTTGGGATATATGTTTATATATATGGTGTTCTCTCAATTATGGGGATTATCATTTTCTACGGGATCCTTATATAATTTACATACTAGTATTTAACCTAATATCTTGTATGGACTATTTAGTAGAATATCAATATGACATTGATTGTTATCACAGGAGAGAATCATTTATGCCTCCATACAGTAAAAATAATATTCACCCAGGAGAGTGGGATATCCTAGCGGGTCATACAGGTCCAGTTCATCAGTAAAAGTGGGAGTTCATTGCCTTGGTTACAAGTATATTGTAGTATGATTGAGGTGAAAAAAATAATATCTTTCAACCCATAGTGTTCAGTTATCCAGATGTTTTTATTGAAGACTTATCAGGGATACCATCTGAGATTGATGTAGAATTTATTATTAAGCTCATGTAAGGGGTTGATCTAGTTTCTATTCCACCATAGAGAATGTAACTGATTGATCATTAAGAGATTAAGACTCAACTGTATGAGTAAGAGGGTAAGGGATTCATCTATCCAAGTATATTTCCTTGGGGATATCTAGTGTTTTATGAAAAGAAGGCTGATAGGACATTGTTCTTATATGTTTATTATCAGATGTTGAACCAGAAGGCTATCAATAATCGATATCCAATTTCATGTATTGATGATCTATATGACCAGTTTAAAGGATGTTGTTCCTTCTCAAATGTTGACTTGAGATGAGGGAATCATTAGTTTAGAGTTCGACTTTATGATATTCCAAGGATTTATTTTAGTTGTATTTATGGCCTAAATGAGTTCTTCATGATACTGTTCATGCTGAAAAATGCACCAGAAGTGTTTACGCCCATGATGAACCATATCTTTAATCTCTACCTTGAATATTTTTTTGTAGTATTTTTTGTATGAAATTATCATGTACTCCATGTCTAATGATGATCATGCCTATCATATTAACATCATTTAGAGTACATTGAGAGAGAATCAGTTATATTCCATGATAAATAAGTTCCAATTTCATATTGATCTTTTACATTTATTAGGTCACATCATCTCGGGGGAAGGTGTTCCAGTGGGCCTAGAGAATGTGCGACCAAATGGATTTTGGGTCTAGCATAATAATTCTTTTGATATCTATTTTTTCCAGGTCTAAGAGGATATTATTGGAGGTTCATCTTAGACTTTTCCCACTTGGTACCACCTCTTTATAGATTGACCAAGAAGGGAGTAATCATTTAATGGTTGGGAGCATGTGAAAACTACTTCCATGAGTTAAATAACTGCATGAAATAGGCACCAATCTAGATCCTATCGAAGCTAGGTGACAAGTATACAATGTTTTTTTGTTTCATATAGGATAGGTATTGGAGTAGTGCTGATGCATGGATCTCTAGTTGTCATGAATGGGTCATGAAATATATAGATATATGAAAAGAAATACCTAACACATGATGTCGATTAATCTACAGTGGTTTTTCTTTGAATTGTTTCCCAAAATATATTTTGGGTAAGAATTTCACTATATATATCGATCATAAGAGAATAAAGTAATTTTTTTCCAACATGCATTGAATCTCTGGAAGTAGAGGTTTTTTGAGTATATGAAGTCATTTTATTTTGATCTAGAATATATACCTAGGAAGGTAAATAGTCTTGGTAACATTTTAAGTAGGAAAACATATACTCAAGTCATTAATCAGACTAGTTTAAAGTGGATGGTGATGATTTTACTTGTTGAGTAGCATGTTGTTGTTTGGGAGGGTTTGGAGTATATGACCATCCAATCTTTTTAAGTGGAGTCTGCAAATTCGAGTTGGATTAGGGATATCCATTACGTGGATCCTAAATATTTGGAATTGGGGGAATACCCTAAGGGTATGGAGTCACCTTCATACTTGTCCATATATTAGGATTAGATAATCTATATCAATAAATGGATTATTATTTCAACTAATTTTCAAGATAAGTGGATGAATTAATTTCATTCCTCAAAGTGGGTTGTATATATAGTTGTGACCAATATTTACCATGACCTACGATGATAGTTTTGGTGGATGGGCATGGAATATGAGATTTTTTTTGGTACATGATGATGGACCTATCAACAAGTGAAGGATAAGGACCAAGGACATGGTGGTTTAATAAAAATATATCCCATTCCAAAAGTGGGGCAATTTTATCATGGACTTTTTAGTGGATTTCTCAAGGAAGCCTGAGAAGAATGATTCTATTTGGGTGGTTGTGGACTGTTTGACATACGTAGCTTATATATTTTTGATATGAGAGAAATTATTAATTAATTTGTTTGGATATATCTATATTTGAAAGATATTTTGTATTCTTGGGGTGAAAAAGTGTATAGTCTTAGAAAATGAATCACATTTTACATTACAATTATAACATGTCTTTAAGAAGGTTAGTAGTATACAGTTTCTACTAAGTATGGAATAATATCCATAGATATATGGGTAGTTTGAGCGTAATATATAGGTGATTGAGAATATGATTTTGGCTTATGCCATATACTATGGATGGTATTAGGAGAAGCACCTAGATTAGGTGGAATTAAACTATAAGAATAGTTATCATCAAACTATAAATAAGTAACCATATGAGGCTCTTTGTAATAGTTCATGTAGGTCACCTCTATGATGGATGGAGGCTAAAGAGTCTGAGTTGTTGGGATCGAGTCTCGTGTAGGAGACTTTAGTGTGGGTTCAACTAATTCTGATGTGTATTATTATTGCTCAATGTAGAAGGAATTTCATTCCTGATAGACGATGATGAACCCTATAATTTTTAGATGGCGATCATGTGTCCCTTTGGGTTTCTACTATATTAGTTAACCATAGGAAACAAATATAGAGAATTTTGGCACCCAAGTTTTTTAGAACATTTGGGGATGTGGAGAGAATTCGGCCAATGGAATATCGATTAGCACTTGGAAAAAAGTATAGTTATATGAATGATCCTTTTCATATGCCATAAATTCGATTTTATCACCCCAAACCTTCTCATGTAATCTATGTGGATGATGTATATATTGAAACTGATGTGTCATTTGGGGAGAAGTTGTTATATGTGTTAGATCATAGTGATGTTGTGTTTTATGGAAATACCATGTTGATAGTTCATTTATTTTGAAAAAATAGAGACTTGTAGGAGGAAAATGGGAAATAAAAGCAGATATGTGGGCATAGTGGAACAATCTCTTCAACTCTTAATCTTATTGAATGTTGGGAGTAAAGATTGAGGACAAGATGTTATATGTTGGGGAGATTATAAGATCCTGACCCTTTCTAGAGATGCATCAAGCTTATATTTTAGGTATTCTATTTATTTTTTGAGTATATGTTTTTGGGTGATATTATTGGAGTGTTTAGGTAAAAATTGGAAATTGTTAGAAGGGTTTGGGGTAGTGCACAATTGGGACATGGTTTTCACAAACTGTGCACCCAACCCCAAAAAAAATTTCAATCGTGGTAAGAGGGGAATTGCACAGTTAGAATAAAGTTTGAGAAAACACGTAAACTTTTAGTGGTTATTGTGTGCCCCCTATGTATAGGTGCATGTTTACACACATAGTTAGAGGAAAGTTTTCACCCCATACTAGAAACCAAATGTGTCAAAATTTAAACCCATGAAAAATTGATTAAAAATCCCCAATCCCCCTGAACATCACCCACAATCAACCCAACTTGACCCTAACTCATACCACTCATTTTTATGCTCCTAAATAATTTTCATGGTTTTCCAACCATCTTCCTTGATGAATCAAATACTGTATTGATGAACATCTCCTCTACATGTAAGAGATTCTGATCCTGATTGGGTTCCTCCCTATCTCATGTCTTTCACATTACCATTAAAGGGACTCTTTCCTCCATTGGTGATTTATATAGATATAGGTTTTGATATATCTATTCCATTTGATCTTGGATTTATTTTTAAGACTTAGATCTCCTTCTTCCTCATAATCTTAGTTGTTTATCATCAATTGGGGATTTTTTTTGGGGAGTGTTCATCGTCAATAATGAGGTAGGTGGTCCAAATTAAATTAACATAGTCTTCAATTATAATTGTGTGCATGTGTTGTGATATTTAAATGGGAATATTCTATAATTAAATCATCAGTTGAAAAAATTAATTGATTAATTAATTTATGGAATCATGGAAATTGATTAATAGAATTTACATGTGATAATTGAATGTGTTAAATTATGGTCAATTTGAATTGGTTTAATTATTTTAAATAATTATGTAATTAATTAATTTAATATTGTTTTGAAATTTGTGGGATATTTGGAGTGTGTGATCTGTCAATTTATAAGACTTTGAATTAATTGACAATGAAAAAATTGGTACTGGTGGAATTGGATTAATTAATTTGTATATTAATTATTGGAATGTTGTGAATGTGTAATTTATTGATTAATTTAATTTCTTTATGGTTAATTAATAGGTTTGTGAAATTGGACAATTGATGTGTTTATGAACTAATTGAAAATATGAATTTTGAGATGGTTAGATTAACCACAATGTGTTAATGGGATATACGATGAAATTATGATAAATGGATTAATGGTTAATTTTTATATTATCCCATGTTATTAATGTATTGAACCACATTTTTTTGATAATTTCAATTGTATACTATGATGTGAAATTTTGATGATAGGGTTAATGTTGATTAACCTTGATTATTTGACGTATGTGAATTGTGTGACTGATTGATAAGTGAGTGCGGTACATGGAATGATTCTTCAAAATCCCACCTTAATAAACTTCATATAAACAGGTTGTGGGACATGGACTGATGCATAAAATACTATAATATACCCGACCTTGGAGCCACTAAACTGGTGCCACAAGCTGGATTGCCACATGACCTCAAGCGCACCTCCCCATATTCCAGAGGTTGCCGACGAGCAACAAAGGTCCAATAGGTCGTGTTGGTAGACTATACACTCTTTACTAGAGGGAGCCACAAAATAACACAATTTTAATAGTGGAAACAATAATAAAAATTAATAACATGCATAAATAACCAACTACCAAACTGGCTACAACCATATAAAAGAGTAAATATGTTATTCCATGATACAGTGATAAGTGAAAAAAACCCCAAAAGAAAGATAAATATAAGAATCCTCAAAATGGTCTAAACTCCAAGTTTGGAACCACACTCATACATGTCTTATGTCCAACTCGACTCTCTAGCATAGGGCCCTTTCCCTTGTCCTAAACATTGAGTGTGAAATCTTCTTGGGTACCCAATGATATCCTGAACATTGTGTGAGTATAACTTAGTAGTCCACCACAAATGGTGTCTACAAAATATCTTGTAAAAGTACATAATGCATGATAGTGATAAATAGTGTCCAATAAAGGTAAACGGTTTAATAGGCTATTATAGACTATGTTCCATTAAGTTATACTACCATTGAATCCAACTTCACTACTTTGAAATCCCCTAGTTTAATCTACCTTATTCATGTGTTCAATGTATTAGGAATGTTCAATATTCTAATGAACATGGGAATAAAATTTGAGTCCTATCTCACTAGAAATCACATTATAATAACCTCATAATCCTAACCATGAACCCTTAATCCAGGTGGAATGCAACCATTAGGGGAATAGAACTATGTTCCCTTCCCTAACCTATGAATTTTGGTGTGGGGCTAGAATGTCAGTTTAACTCAACCCGTGGGTGTAAAACCTCATATCTATACCCCACTATACCAATCCATGAGCACATGCTTACTTATCATTCACCACAATTAACCAAATCACAACAAATAATAGCCAATATCATTGGAAACATCACAAATTATAAATAAATGGGAAATTAACATTTTACCTCAATCCATTAACACATTCATCATTTATCTCACTTAACCCTTTAGCCCCATTTCCCATTTCCCATACCTATCTAACTAAGCATATTCAAGTGTAATCATAATTCCATATCATATTCCTATAAATCCAATTTAACCCATTAAAATTTCAACCAAAAAATCCCTTATCCTTTAACCAACATAGACACAACTAGACACAATCCATTATAACTCATTACATAAACCAATTAACCTACTCGCTAAGTATCTACTTCATTATGAGTCTATTTTGCACCTTAAACTTCTGTTAGCCCATTTGAAAGGGTCTCCAAACCCCATGAGTTTCCCTAAAAATAGTAATGACCACATCCATGAATACCACATGGATCATAATGCTTCATTTAGTTATTTAGGAACACATTATACCACATTTTTCAAATAGAACCAAGAACACATCGATATGAGAAGAAGAATAAAACCCTACTTGAAAAAAATCTAAATATGAATTATGGGATATAACTTGTTGACAACCTACCATGAATCCTTTGGTGAAATCACTCATAATTGGGTACATAGATCCCAATTCCTCCACTCTTTTAGGCATCAACTGAGATTTTACTAAAAAAGAGTCTTTTATAGTTTCTGATGGAGACACGGAATATATGAAAACCCTAAACCAAAATTAGAAGGTAGAGCTGGATTGGCCATACCTGAATCCTTGTTTTGCAACTGATGAACTCCAAATGACCTAGAGGTAAGGGATAATCACACTTTGAAGTGGTTTTAAGCTTGGGTTGATTCTTAGGGTTTCAAGAAGGGAGGAAGATAAAAATCATGAGTTGAACATAAAATCATTTAATTGATTTTTTGTAAATTTATTAAATTTTATTGGACACTTGGTTTTCAAAAATGTGCACAAACCATGTAGATTCTACTATCCAAAACATCCCCATTTCATGGTTTCCTTGGATTTCCACATGGTTTGAACAAACATTGTGCAAACCATGCAGTATAACTAGAAACTTATTTTTTCATCCTCTTTCATGTCACGAACCCACATAAAACCCATGTGTCTTTACTTGAACTTGGGAAAATACTTATTTAACCAAAATATGGAACTTAAACTAAAATTTAAACAAAAACCTTTCTTAAGGAAGATCAAGGATCTTACAACATCCCTTTATTAGGATGGATATTCATCGAGACACTCTTTTTTATCACCACTGAGTTCCCAAGGAAAAGATATCAGGACACCAAGCCCTTATATTTGATTCTCACTCCAAAGTCTCATCCTGAATGTTTCCATGATTCCATATAACACAAACCAAAGGCACATCCTTTCCCTATAATACCTTCTCACCATGGTACATAATACGAACCTGGCGCTCCTTAAAGGATTTATTAACTTAAATCTCGGCATCATCGGAGTGGTTCACATGAGACAGATTTGGGTGATACTGTCTGAGTTGCGGAACATGGAAAACATAATGCATCCCACTATACCTCTATATAAGAGATAATTGATTTGAAACTAATCTGATCCTCTCCAAAAAAACAAATGGACACAATTAACTAGGTCCCAACTTTACCAATTTATGGATATGGCGGTGACCCAACCACGATGACAACTGAAGAAACACACTATCACCCACCAAAAACACAAGAGGTCAACGATGCCAATAAAAATATTACTTATTTATACTCAGAGCCATTGTGACATGCTTTTGAATCAATCAATCCTTCCCTAATGTCACCTGTAAGAGACTCGATCGTAACATCTCAGACTCCTCAGCCTTGAACCAACACAGTGGAGATCTACATGGTCACCCAAAGAGTGACTCAAATGGAGCCATTTGAATTGATTCCTGAAAATTATATTATAGAAATACTCAAAAAGAGACAAGTTAATTTCCCATGAACCACCGAAGTCTAAAACACTTTCTCTCAATATATCTTATAATACCTGAATTGTACGCTCTGACATATCGTTAGTCTGTGGGTGGTAAGACATACTTAAACACACTTGAGGTTCCAAGACCATTTTGTAGTCCCTTCTAAAAGAATGATGTGAAATGTGGATAAAAATACGAAACCACGGTTCTTGAAACACCACAAAACCATTCTATTTCTCGAACATACAATTCATTTAACTGGACAACTGTATAGGTCTTCTGGATTGACAAGAAATGAGACACATTGGTCAACCGATCTACCACCATCCAAATTGCATCGTTCTTATGAGGCATCCTCAAGAAAACCCACTATGAACTTCCTCATTACTTAATTATACTACAACTATGGAATATTCAATGACTGTAAAAATCCACCTAGATGCTGATGTTTAGCATTCTCCTGTTGATAGGTAAGGCATTCTGTGAAAAAACTCGCAACTTCTTTCTTCATTCACGACCACCAAAACTACCTACGAAGATAATGGTACATCTTAGTAAATCCAGGATGAATTTCCCACTTTGACGCATGAAACACAAATATAAAATCATCTCATACACCTGTCATCACCACAACATGACCATGAACATAAGAAAATCCATATGTACTAAATGCTCAACTAGAAGGTGACTCCCCACCTTTAAGGAATTCCTTTATCTCCAAATGCTCTGGATCAACATACTAACTCTCTTTAAATCGAATAAATAGTGTGGATTCCACCACTATTGATACAAGGGTCATATTTTCATTCCCATCATGTACCCCAATATGCATCTCAGAAAACAAGGCTATCATCTTCCACTTGGAACTAGATTCTTAAACTACCTAATTACGAGTCTTCCGGCTCAGAGCATTAGCCAAACTATTCTCCGTACCTAGTTTACAGAAAAAATCAAAATCGAATGATTATAGGTACACGACCCACTAATGTTGTTGAAGATTAAAATACCTCTGAGAGAATATGTACATGAGACTTTTATGGTCTGTAAACACCATGAAGGGTTCAACTAACAAGTAATGCCTCCAACACTTCCAGGAATGAACCACATAAGCTAGCTCAAGATCATAAGTAGGGAAATTCATTCAATGTGGTCTCAACTATATTTTCCCATAAGCTACAACCTAATATTCATGGATCAAAACAATCCCAAGTCCAAGAAAAGATGCATCATAGAATAAGGTGTGCATCATTCTTGGATCAAGTATGATCAAAATCAATATAGTGGTCATCCACTTATTCAGCTCCCAAAAGGAATTCTTACAACCCTCGGACCATTCAAACTTACCCACTTCTAGATTGGTCCTATGAGCGGTGCTTCCAAATGAGAGAAATATCTAATAAACCTTCAGTAATTACTGTCCAAACCCAAGAAACTCCAAAAATCAGCGATGTTCTTGGGGTGCCCCCAAGATACCACAACTGACATATTCTATGGATCAATCAAAACACCTTACTCAGAAATGATGTGTCCCAGAGGGTGCACCTCATCGATCTGAAACTAACATTTGGATAGCATGGAAAAATCCAATTCTCCCTTAGTGCACTCAAGACGATATCATAAAGTTTTTCATGATCTTCATGAGTTCAAGAGTAAACCCTGATGTCATCAATGAAAACAACTGTGAACTGATATAGATATGGGTGCAATAATTTTTTCATCAAGGCCATGAACATAGTCGGTGAATTGGTCAATCCAAATGGAATCAAAAAAATTCCTAAACCCATATCTTCATCGAAAAGCAGTTTGGGGTATGTCAGAAGGTCTCAACCTCAATTGATGGTATCCGGATCACAAATTAATCTTAGAGAACACTGAGGCACCTCTGAACCGGTCAAACAGATCATCGATTCTAGGAAGAGGGTATCAGTTCTTAAACATCATCTGGTTCAGTTTCTTATAATTGAAACAGAGCCTCAGTGATCCGTTATCCTTATTTGAAAACAACAAAGGAGATCCCCGTGGTTATGTACTAGGATGGATAAACCCCTTATTTTCCAACTCCTCAGGATTAAATTTGAGTTCTTGGAGATCTACTGGTGCCATTCAGTATGGATGAATGGGAACTGTCTTAGCCTATGCCAATAATTCAATTGCGAACTCAACATCTCTCTCAGGTGGAAACCCCATGATGTACTTAAGAAACACATCCTGAAACTCTTCCACAATAAGAGGGAATAATGACTGCACATTCTCACCATCATATAACATAAGGCATGCTACTTGGGCTGTGATTTCTCCCTACTATAGGTGTAGTGGACCTGTTCTTCCTGCTTAAGTATCACACTAACCATGAAGAAAATAATTGCTTCTATTGAAAGATGCGAATGTTACCCAACATCGGTAATAGTCGATATGGGCTTGATATAATACCAACCAATAAATCCACAAGATGAGGTCAAAACCTGAAATCTCTAGGGAAAATATATCCCATAAGAAATGATATCCACTAACCTCTAAAGCACAACACTTACATTGTCTGATATATTCAATGCGTACCCCTAATGGTGTATCAGGTGACATTACTCTGCAATCTCTTTCCATAGTCAATACCAGCACAACTACGAACTAAGAAGAAATAAAAGAATGTGTGGCACCTATATTAAATAAAGAACTGGAGTGCATGGAAGATACAAGAATCATACCTTGAATAGTTGATGGTGCCACCTCACCAACATCAGGTGTAGTCTAAACATCATGGAGATGACCTGTTCTTTTACCATAGGTTTCATACTTAGTACCCTACAATGCACTACCCTATGGATAAGGTTGATCTCACCCTTGAGTTCCACATCCCCCACCTCTACCAGTATGACTCATGGTGCTCCAACTGCTTACCTTATACAGATTAATAGACCCCCTATCTATAGTCAACATCTTCATCTGACCTCTATCATTCACTGACTATCAGGGGTTCCAGTAGATCCTCTACACCTGGATATGCCTATCAAACCCTCGACACTTGATCGGTGGATGGTAATTCCAGTCACACTTATTCCCCAACCTTCCACCCTGATAATAGAAGAACTGGTCGCCACCCTGAGAAGATGACCCCCTCTTCTAACTACTCAATGCGCTTCCACCCTATTGAAAGATTCCAAAATGGTGCTTCCTACTCTTAGAAGCCACACCACTTTCCCACCTAGTTGGAACCACAATTTCCGTACACAAATCTACCTTTAGGTTCCCCTACATGATATGGCATGGTATACCACTTTAGTAAACCTTTACATGCCAAATATATTCACCTGAGACCCGATCTTGTGTCTCAGTCTGTCCAGGAAGCATTTCACCACTGCTTCCTCATCTCCTGTCAACATCGAAACAAAGTATCTCAAATCGATTAAATGACTAGAATAGCCCACTAACAAAATTGTCCCCTGGGTGATCCTTATAAAATTTTCTTCCTTCTCATGCCTCTAAGTTTTTTTGTAAATGTTTTCAAGAAATTTCTCTTGGAAATATTTCTATATCATTCCTTCGGCCTGCTCTGTCTAAAACATGACGTCCAACCAACACTTTTCTTAACCTCTGAGCATATTGGTCACTAACATGAATTGATTATTGAGAGGATTATATAGAAGGAAAATAATAGTTTGGAAGCACTCTATCCAAAACTCTACTACATATGGCCCATCATCTCCTGTAATGGTTGGGGGGTGCTGCAGCTGAAACTCCCCGGTCAGCTCAGACATACTTAGTGCAGTACTCCCTAGGTCCCATTCAATCATGTTCATAAACTGAGAAAATTTCTCATAGAACAAATCATCCATATCCTCATGGTTCAACAAGTTCTCTTAGTCTGATACCAGAGGAGCATTCTTGACAACATCCTCCTATCACCCAACCAGAGAATTTATTCAATGCGACATTTCTTTACAATGCCAAACATGAGCTTTAGAATGAAACCACAACACTTTTAGAAAAAGGAATAAAGATATATGTTGGATAATCACTTTACAAGCCTTGTACATCTCTCTTGAAGCCATGGCTAACACAGGTAACTCAGTCACACAGTTACAAGCCATATCTTTAACCCAATTCAAAACAATTTCGACATCCCAATTTACTCCGACAACTTGTTAATACACTTTTAATTATTTATTAAGAACCATTTTAAAATTACTAATTACCCTTTTAAAATCCCTTTTTACCCATTCATCCCATCCCATTAGTCATAATTTCATTACTTTTAAGAAAAACACACGCATCCTAACCTTTATATCCCACACATCCACCCTGTGTGTGTTTCTGCCGTAATGAATTTCACTTATCTATATAGGTTTGTATAATGATTTATGAATGAAAAACCTCATACCCATAAAAAGAAGAGATAAATATAACAAAATCATCAAATCACACAACATGTGAATCCCCCATTTTTGAAATATCATTAAAATTAACAACACACAACAAGGACAACAATCCCCACACAAGGTGACTTAGGTATTCCCTCGTATATGGGTCAGCTTATATAAAACATAAGCTCATCACCAAGGACTAACACTATCTTATCCTCTTATCTACCATCCCCCAAATAGTAAGAAAGGGAATAGAGCTCATTTGATACCACTTTGTAACATCCATGACCCAAGAGCCACTAAACCGGTTCCCTGATATGGGTCACCACATGAAGTCAACCATGCCATCCTATTTTATAGAAGTTGAAAACTAGTAGATTGGGTCAAATAGGTCACATGGGGAGACTACACCCTCTTTACCAGATTGATCCAAAATACAAAACAATTTAAATATAGTAAATAATAAGAAAAAATTAATAACATGCATAAATAACCAACTCCCAAACTGTGTACAACCATAAACAACAATAAATACATCATCCCATGCAATAATTCCTTGTGAGAAAAAACCCAAAATAAGGACAAATTGAGAATCCCCAAAATAGTTCGGACTCCTTGTCTCGAACCTAATCCATACATGTCCCCTATCCAACTAAACTCCCTAGCATATGGATCTTTTCCTTGTCCTAAGTGGCCCTAAAAATAGTCACGAAATCCGCCATTAATTAAACGGGGATCATGATGGTTTATTTGGTTATTTTGGCACTCAATATATAGAAATTTATAATATCTACATGAACACATCAATATGAGATCAAGAATAAACCCTACATGAATAAATCTAAATATCAATTATGGGATATGGCATGTAGACCACCTAACTTGAATTCATTGGTGAACGTGTGTCTAATTGAGGCCTTAGATCCTTATTCAAAAACCCTTTGAATATTCAACATAAATATCACCAAGAAAAGAGGGTTTTAGTGATTAGGATGGAGAGAAGGAAGAGATGAAATCCCTAAACCAAAAAGAGAAGCAATAGTGGGATTAGCCTTACCCAGATATTTTTTTCTGAATAAATGACACTCGAAATGAGCTACAGTTGAGGGAGAATTACCCTTGGGATCTCTTGGATGCTTTGGTTCGTTCCTAGGGTGGAAATAGGGGAGGAGGAATATCCTGAGTGGAACATGAAATCTCATAATGGCATTTTTTTAAGTTTCATAACTTTACTAGGCCACACGATTTACCCTCACTCTTTTCCAAACCGTGTGAAAACCATGTGGATGATACTATCTATAATATACCCCCTAATATGGTTAATAAAAATTTAACATGGTTTGAACTATCCATGTGCTAACCATAAAACATTCCTAGAAACCAATTTTATCTTCCTCTTTTCTATTCTGAACCCCAGGAACACCCCTGAGTCTTCATATTATCATGGGAAAAAACTTATTTAACCATAATAAGGAACGTAAACTAAAACGTAAACAAAAACATACATGAAGGGAGATCTGATATTTTACATACAACCATGGGTTTCTAGACATGGTGTTTTAGACCCAAATTCATGCATATGATAATGAGTGTCTGATACGTACTACTACATAAAATTACCACTTTTTTGATACATGTGATAATGAGTGTGGTACATAGACTATTTCTCCAATGTCCAACTACTGTGAGTTCTTGATAAATGGGTCGTTGGACCCATATTGATGCTTCAAATGTCCACATAGTCCTCACTATGGCGTTCTAGGCCTAAAATGATTGCATTGGACTATGGATCCAATTTTCCATTATATGAACTGAAAACAAATGGATAATGAATGACCATGTGATAATTAATTGTGAATCCCTATATGATATGTTTCATACTCATACATGGGCTGAAGTTGGTATTGAGGGTTCCTGTGTCCTCGGGAACCAAGGGGTTTATGTGGTTTAATGAAGAATAATTGAATATATGTACACTATTTAATTAATTTAATTTAATTTATTAATTATAAAAATTAATATACTATTATTAATTGGATATTGTTTTAGACCCTATTGGTGGTGTCATACTGATTAGTACACACACCCTACTCGATTTTCTGGATCAGTTCTTGAATAAACCTCATATTTACAGGACATGAAAAGGTCAAGAGTCCCATGTTAGATGGATGAGTCAAGATATAGCTTGGATGAGTGAACCAAACTTGGTGTTTTCACCACCTTGGGGTAATTTTTTGTGTCCTTATTTTGGTGTTGATTTTCGAAAATGGACACTTACATGGAATGACATATCTACTTATTTACTTTTGATATTGCATTCTTGTTTTTTTCATCTAGTAATATCAGCTCTATTATAGTTATAGTTATATATTTTGGATATTTTTTTATTTATTTCTTCCATTGAGCTACTTTTTTAAGAATTTATAGTCTCCCCAGGTTGATATATAGACTCTCCCTGCTAGTAAGAATCCTCTTCCATACACGAAGGTTCTCTCGAGTTAATGTAACTAACTGGATTAGGGAAGTGATGCTTGGAACCTGAGTTGAGAAATTACAATAAGGGGTCATCTAATAATTACTAAGAAAACTATTAATACTGATACCTATTGAAAGGATACATATTTTATGAAATAAATCAATAAAAATATATCATTAAAATGAAAAATAATGAATATCAGGAATAGTTTTCAATAGGCTACATAAAAATATTGTGATCACATAAAATGTATTGATATCAAGGGCCACTCTATCACCTACATGAAAACATAAATTATGAATGGGTTTCAAGCCCAAAATAAAAAAGGACTACATCATATATATGAAACTATATTGTAAAAAAAATACCTCATGATTATATCTGTCAATGTAAATACTCTCTATGAAGGTAGTCACCCAAACCAAGATCATACAGAATACACTAATATCCATAAAAAATCTCACATTTGGGTTTATGAATAAAGATTCAATTATTGCCTCATTAAAGGTAGTATCCAGAGACATTACAAAAAAGAATCACTAAGATAATCACCATGATGATGTCATAGAATGCTAACGATCCAAAATAAAGGATACTGCTAAACCAAAGCAAAGAAAAAAACTTTCTATACTATAAAAAAATATTTATTTTAATCCATATTTTTTCTTTACATACTCATTCATGAAGAGTAAAATAATTTAACCAGAATGTATGGACTCCGTAGATTAATCCACTGAATCACCACGAACTAAAATTACTAGAAGGAGAGGAAAAACTGAGGCCTTAAGTCTATCAATGGAAAGGAAAATCAATAAAATAGGATAATATCTCTTCTTGAATAAATATTTATTCACCAATAAGAAATATGTCACGAATTATAAAAAATTATATAGTCTATATGTGGGAAGAACAATTCATCAATTTTATCAAAGGAAAATGAGAAACAAAGGAATTTATCCTCACCTAATTTTTTAAAAACATGATTTTAAGATAAATCATGGCTCATTCATATAGATATGTGAAAAAACAAATCCTTTTGGCTATTTAAAAATGGATCATCATCATCAATACACACTACTCCATGGGATCAACATGGTCGTGGTGTTTATGAACATATAACATAACATGGCCAACTATATGGTGTGCTCCCAAATCCCATGAAATATTATGAACACAAAAACCTAAAAACAATCATGGTGAGGTACCTCATGTTAATCAAAATAGAACCCCCCATCAAGATCCATGGTTTGGCCATAGCTTATAAAAGATGTCTATACCATTCATGTTTTATATAGTGACATTCAAGGGTAAAAAATTCTTTTATCCATGATTGGGGTTGGCTGTTCTAAACCAAAAACCTCTAAAACCCACTATTAATATTCTAAACACCTCCAATAAAATCTAAACCCATGATTAAAAAATAAAAAGTTCAGAAGATAATTATTATTAAATGAACGTTCATACATAAACATAAACACTGAATACAATGTTTTTTAAAATTAACCCATGTATATCCCCATGATGTGTCTAACGAAATAGGCAGAATTAGGTCTACTCACCATGCATGGATGAAAATTATGTTAATACAAAATATTCCCCTTTTAGAGTTCATATCATAAGGTGTATCTATACAACAACCACATCCAATTTTTTTATCCATTAGTGGATTTATTTTTTGGGAAACCCACAAAATATCTATTTAACCAAAACATTAGGATGTTACCCTATATATAGACTTATCACCATTATTTTCATCAATGTTATATAATAATAATCAAAATACATTAAATAAAACCCTACTTTGATACCAACTATGGTGACATGAGCATAACATATATAAATATTAAATCATTTTAGTTGAATATTCAATACATCATTTATAAATAAATGTCCCATAACCAGAGAAGTTTCGTTTCTCCAGATACTATATACATGAACAATGTATTTCATGAATGATATTAAATATCTTATATAATGTTCCTCTCAAATAGTAACCTTCCTAGAAATACCCTACATAAAATCATTCTTCATAACCTATGGAAACATGAAATAAAAATGGAAAGATCATATACTCAATATATGGAATTATGGATAATATTAATTGAGGAGCGTATGCATGGATAACATAAAATTAAAGCATGATATATTGATAATAAATTGCAATGTTTATACTCAGCCATTCATTGATAATTAACATGAGTCGTGAAATAAAAATTTTCACTTCAAGAATCATGAATCATAGGAGTGAGGAATCATTAACAATTAATCATGAACCATGAATGAAAATCGTTATAATTTTAACATATCATGTGGATTTTATGGAAAAATAATAAGAATAATTTAACACCCCAAGGTTTTAAAAATAAATTTCATTTAATGCATGATACAATAAGTCTCTATATAATGACACTTTGTTGGAAAGTGATAGTTATAAACTAGTCATTAAACATAATGTTTCCACTTCTCTGTTTTGTATTTCAATAAATGGACATACACGATTGCAATTAGTAATTTATTTGGAGTCGTATCAGGCCAAATTTTTTTTTCTTGATAGTAAAAAACCCATATAAATAGTAACACACCATTATAAATAGTAATGTGATCTTTATTATTAGTAAATCAACCAAATTTACAGTAACCTCACCCAAGAATGTATAATAAAAAGGAATCTTATAAGTGACAATATGATGACTATATAAGTGTTGTTATTTTTGTAAGTCATAAATATATAATTAAAATTTTATGAATAATTAAAAATTTTAAATGAAATTGTATTCTTATTAAATATAAATAATATTATTTTATTATAGTTGTAAGATGATTTTATTATACCTAAATTAATTTTTTCAAGGTGTTCTATAATCTGTTATAGTCTTTAACATTTTTGTTAAAAAAAATTATTATTTTAATTAAAAATTAAATTTATCATATTTAGAATTTTTTTTTGATAAAATAGAGTTAATTTTTTAATTATACACATTTAAAAATGTTTGGGGTGAATTTTTGGGATTTTTCCAAAATACTTGAATTTTGGGTGAATATCGAAATTTGACAATTTACGAAATGTGCTAAATAAAGCAATTTCTAAAACATGATTGAGTCCTGGATGATGTAAATTGAAATTGGTTCGAAATAACATGCACATATTGCTATTTTTGGTAATAATAATCAATACTATTTATAGTCTTTAGCAAAAATATTAAAATAATGATTAAAATAATGGAAAACCCCTCCACTCCTCCATTATAAATACCACCCTCACCCCCTTTTCCTCTCACACCAATATAGCCTTGAGAATTTTCTAAATTATGTCTGATCCTATTCCCAAGTCTCTTACTGACATCCAAGACCAACTGGTATCAAAAAATGAAAGATACCAAAGATCTTAAGGAGGATCTCAAGGATAATAGGTCAAGACGTAAAAATCCCCCTTCATTTTCTTTTATTTTCATTTGATTTCTTTTTATTTTCTTATAATATTTTACCCTACCGTTATATATAAGGAATTAAATATCCATTATCAAATTTATAAATTAATTTTATGATTTTATGTAAAATTCATCAACTTATTTCTTCTCCTCTCTATATTATTCTCGAAATAAAAAACATTGTCCCTGATGTGTCGATTTAATGACATCGTGGACGATGTATCTTCAATTTCCATTACTTCATTCAAATATGGTAAAAAAATAATTAATATGGTTAAATAATATTTTATTATAAATATTATATGATATATTATGTTTCATAACCGGTGTTTATTCATACTATTAATTAATAAAACAAAATTGGTTCATAAATATCCAAATTATCCAAAATAAACTAACAATTATCACTAATGATTTATCTAATGATTCATCCTCAAACTATATGACCAAAATGATTTATGTAATAATTTATAGAATCATTTAATATTATGGAAAAATGTTAATAAAAACTCAGTTCACTTTTTGATTTTATCTTCGATTCAGTTGGGAAATCCATTACGAACCAACCATGGAAATCATGTAATAAACGCACCCGAAACAATTGAATGAACAAAATGTTATAAATTACTGGGTGGAATGATGTCATAAAATGATTATATAAGGTTCATAAAAATTATTATGCTTCTTTAAAGTATTAATTACACACTTTTAACCATTATACAGAAGGTTTAATCATGTTCGAAGTAAGACAGACCCAAGGTAAGGGAATTCTTAACCAAATTTCAATTATTTGGGTTAACATTATAATCTATTGATTATGTGGTATTGAGATTATTTGTGTGATGAAGTTTTGTTTATATTATGTTTAATTTATGATGTATACACATATATATTACATTCTATTAATTGTCACTCCAAATATATATTTAAGGGACTTTACTATTAAAATCCTTTTAAAAGTCTCCTAAATGAAATTCAAAAAGATTATTTTTTATATATATGGAATGAGTTTTTTATCTTGATTTCATGATGATTTATTACAATGATATGTTACTTGTACATATTTATGTGTTTTTTAGCCCATTATAACTCATGATATGTTTTTATGATCCCATTATAACTCAAGATATGACGGGTGAGCTCCATTATTACTCTTAAATTCATTGGGTACTCCGAAGATGGAAGTTGATGGAAAGGTAATTTCATGTGTAAGGGTGATTTTATGAGTGATATAGTAAATAAATACCAAGGAAAGTAAATTATGTTTTTATGTAGGATAATTATTTTTTATGAAATGGGTTTGATTTGGTTTTTATTTATTAACATGACTAACGATTTCTTTCTGTATATACTTACTGACATTTTTATTCTCATCCCATGTTTTTAAATGTTTTTCATAGGTTATAAGGATGTGTAAGAGAAATAAGGAATTACTGTTAATTTTTATGATTATTTTTCCTATAAATCAGGTTTTTAATGAAAAACTGTTTTGTATGAAATGTATACAGTTTTAGTGGTATCCTCATATTTGATTCTAGAATGTTATGTATGTTTTACGTACTAATTCTATAAAACTCTAAACCTAAAAAGATCCACAATGTGTAAGAATGTATTTTCTTTTCTAAAACTCTTGCATAAGTACTGTTGTAATGCTGGGTACTTATAAATTATCATAGTAATAGCACGAGCATTATAAATTCATAATGGAATTGCCAAAATAATGTAATATCATGATTCTTTTTGGAGTAACTTAGATCAAGTTAACTTTCTCATATCATAGGATTTACTAAAATTTTCATCTATTATGAACTTCCAAACTCCATTATATCTTAGTAATTTCATGAATCCATCATCTATTGGAAATTTATATAAATCCTTCATAATTATCCATATAATAGGAGGGATATATAATTTCAGTCCCACCCATCACATAATTATAATACAATGATATTTATACCAAAATATTATAAAACATTCATCAAATCCACATATAATTACACTAAGAAAAGAAATAGGTTGTATAAAAATTTCATCATCATAATCATAAAAAATCATGATAAAAATAAGGATGGTATTGTTTGATCATATCCATAATAAATCATAGGTTACATCATTGGATTTTTTCAAAGATTAAAAATTATTCTAAAAGACAACTGGAATATTTCATGATGAAAATAGCCTTATAAATTTAAAATCACAAATTTATAATCCAATATTTTCTATAAATTTTTATAAAACATTATATTAGAAAATAATTATGGAATGATATAATATAAACTTCAAATAATTTAAATATTATTAAGATAAAAAATTGTGTTCATTCTGTAATCACATAAAAGAATGATTATTTTAACTGATTTGGTAAAAATCACCTCATTCAAAAAACTACATGAAGATTCATTATAAAAATATTTATATAAAGTAAAACATGGGAAAAATTACTTTAAATAATAAATGACACATGATAATAAAATTTTGGGAATGATTTTTTAGAACATGGATTGGGAAGGAAATGTTTCACGCATATAAGAGTAAAAAAGTATATATTTTCTTAAAAAAGATTTAGAGAAAACTATTATAAAGGAAGGGATAAATGATAATAATAATTAAAAATTCTATAAATATCTAGAGGAGAAAAAATAAATGTTTTTTATCAGATAAGGATAATATAATTTCTCCCAATTGATATTCAAGCATAGACAATCCAGAATAAAATGAGATTGAAACAAAAATATGATACCTTAACTCCAAACATTCATTGTACATGTTTAAACATCCTTATTAATAAATAAGGATTTATTATATTGTATTCCTAAAACACAATCATATATTTTATAAAATTATTAAATTTTATAATGTTTATTTAACAATTATTTATTAAAATAATTATTTTGGGAGATAACTACTTCATTTTTCATCCATGTGATTGTTTGGTATATCCAGTACATTTAAATTGATATTGGTTTCATCATATACTGAATTTTAATCATGTCTTTAATATCATATGTATTCATTATATGTAATTTTATGTATATTCAAATAAAGTGGTGATGAAAAGTGAATTGCATCACAACATGGCGATGATAGTCTGTACACAAGCATGATTGATGTTTCCACTTTTTGATGGATGGAATAAAATAAAATTAAATAGTAATTCATCTTTAAAAAATGATAATAATATCAAGAATTTCATATATATTAATTAAATAAAAATATATAATCATCTAAGTTAAGATGTTATGAAGAGAAAAATGCATCACTTCATGAAGGTGGTTATTCTCCCACACAAAAAGTATGATGTTTTATTTTTTCCATTGGATGGAAAAGTGGTGGAAAATGTTTGTTAAATTATAATAATAAAAATTAAATATATTTATGATATTGAATTAATTATTTCTTAATCTATAAAATTGATTTATAGTATGTATAATATGAAATAAATTTGAAAAGGCCCGGTTAAGAGTTATTCCACCTTAATGACAACCCTACACTTTCTTACCCATTAGGCCTTGAAAGGATGATTTTTAATATGAATAAAAAATTTCCATGATGTGTGGAAACAATATAGGATTGTATTAGATTATTTTTTTCAGATAAATAATGATAAAACATAATGAATAATGGAAGATAAGATGTGGCCATTTTATGTGTGGGGAGGGGCACCCTTATAATTACATAATACATTAAATTAATATAAATCTATATTCATCATAAAATTGTAAAAAATTAAATATTTATAATATATTTTGTGTATTATTCTAAATAATATCCTACAACAAAATTTATATGTGTTTTGGTGATGTTTTATCCCTTATCTTTAAGTTTTAACCCCCTTCTAACCCTTTTGAATATTAGAGTGATATCACTATTTTCAACTATTTACAGGTCATTAAATTTATTTTTAAATTATGAGTGACAAAAAATTGGACAGCAGATTATATTATCAAACATATCCATTTCACATGAAAAATATATGTTTTTTGTGAATTTTGAAACAATAAATAAAATACTCTTTAATATAGAATGTCATTGATGTCCTTTTCAAGTCTATTAAAATTGTTTGATATTAAAACCCCAACATAGAAATGGAATTTGAATAAATAACTTATAAAATAACTAATATATATATTATAAAAAATCCTGAAACACAATAATTAATCAAAATTTTATTACATATAAAAATTTTAAAATAGATTACTTCATTTTTCTTTTACTTGAACAAGAACTATGTCAGTGTTATATAATCATTTAATGTAATTATTCCATAACTAAATATTAAAAATAAAATTCCATGATAATAAAAATTCAACATACTAAAACACGACCATTTTTTACTAAATATAACCTATTATTATCCAATTAAATAAAATAAAGTATTTTAAATAATGAGCGTGTAATTTTTTATTTTTTATTTATATTAAAAACTATTATGGTCATTATCAAGGAAAAAGGACCCTTGTTTCCTTATATAATAATATTTAAAGATATGGACTGAATAAACTAATCCAATATAAATAATTTAGTTTCTAGTAATATTTTAATACTAATCACATTTTTAACCAAAATTTCTTAATTTTCCATTACCAACGTGTCAAATACTTACCATAATTACAATTCATTATGACCAAAAATTAATTTTTACTATTCAAAAAATATTAATTATTGTGATTATAAATATTAAATAAAATATTAAGGTTCAAATTTCTATAAGTGGTATATATTTAATTTACAACAAATCCATAAATCAAAACAAAATAGTCCTTAGAAAATTACATTTTTACACATAAAATTGAGTTTAACATCATTCTATGTCATGTAAAAACTATTATATGAATATATAAATATTTAGTTGAATATATTTTTAATTCATTTAATAAAAATAATTCATCAATATTAATTATTATAATTTATTAAGAATAAAAAAATGTTCATATAAATACATTTTATCTAGAACAATATCTCTATTTACCTTTAAGTGATTTTTTTACATTTATTAATAAATGAAAACCAATAAATTAATTTTATACATGTGTAATTTTATTTCCAAAAATTTAGTTTGCCTTATTAATACCTTCCAATATAATGGCTACGTTATAGAATTAGATTTAATAATAATATTTTAACAGTATACCACCACTTTCTTAAACTTGATGTTGCGGGTAATGCATGCTACCAATAAAATTATACATTCATAAAGAAAAATATATCAAAAAATCATGGAGTTTTAAACCTGAAGCGCTAAAATATTACTTTAATTAAATAAATTATCAACAAATGGATAAAAAGTTATTAATCCTATCCTTAGACACATACAAAAATCAATGGGGTTAGAACAAGGAAGGAAAATATCCAACATGAATAAATTATATATTAATAATGATATCCTAAAAATTAAAGACAATGTGAAACATTTAACCTTACATAAATAACTAAACATAGACATCCTCAAAATATTCCTAAAAAATTAGAAATATTTTATCACCTATTATTCTAAAATGACATTTATAATAATCTCTAAATAAAATTAATCACTCATAAAGTCATATCATATATTCTAAAAAGTATACTACTGAAATATAAAAGAAAATTATCACATTAAATACCTAATAAGATCAAGTATTATTACTAATTATAACTCAACCTTTATTGCTGAAATAAAATCCCAACATTTCCAAAAATGTTAAATTTAATTTATCATATAATGTTTCCAATATATTGAACATCCAAAAAAATAACATTAATAACTTATTCACCAAAACAATTTTCATTCTCATTGTTATCTATAAGATAAATCATATGTTTCAAAAATTTAATAATACATAATTAAAACCCCATAAAATGTCATCATTACCCCAATGAGCATCAATAACTACCAATATATGTCAAAAAAAATTATTATTCCACAAACAAACCTTTAACTCTAACATACGTTAATTTTTAGTGTTATATATAACTTAAAATGAATTTAAAATGTAATATTTTTTTACAAGGTAATACCATGATATAAAATTTTAGTATTTTATTAATCTCTATCAAATTATGATCATCGTTATATTTATCAAACATTAAATAAGATACCACTCCATAATAAATATTGAAATGATATACATAGACACTTCATTCATTAAATGTTCTTCATAATACATTATGCTTAATTTCTAATCTTATTCCCATATACATCCAACCCATTATAAAAATATGAATCACAACATAAGATTCAACAATATCAGTATGTTCATGTTTCCAATGTTAAATGTAAATGACTCACAACATTTAGATATAGATCGCCTTTCGTTTCAATACTTATTTAAAAGGAGGATTCCCAATGATATACTAGGTCATGTTCAGTCATTTTTCAAATGCATCAAAACCATTCAATTTTTCTCTACAAACATTATTTAGTAATTCTTATAAAATTTGGATTTAAATAGATGTTTATGAAGATTTAAATATGTAGAAAAAACATGTTCTGAGTTTATAACTTTGAAGAATAATCTTAAACATATATCCCATAAAACATTTGGACATGCATTGACTTATGTTATTCATATAATTTTTGGTTTTTATATAATTTAAAAAATTCATATAATTAATTGAAGACATAAGTTACTTGAAATTTTCCCCACATTATAGCTAAATAAAGGGTTTAAAGTTATTTTTCTCAGTCACCCATTGTTAAAACAACAAAAATTCTCTTGTGGTATTATGAAATATAGATTTACTGTTGTAATTTTTTCTTTATTCATGGTATAATGATTCTCAAGGTATGTCATGAGAATAATGTATAGAATAGTATTGTGATAAATTATAAAGGTATTTTTAGGTATGTTAAATACTTGGTAAGTTGTGTAAATCACTTGAATGTGAGATTGAAATTATTATTTCCAGGGAATCCTATAGAATAGAAATGAAATTTGTGCCTGATTTCCACCCATCCAACTTGGTGAATAAATTTTAGACAAATGAATGAAATTTCATAGTAAATAACCAATAATTGTTTTATAGAAATAATGGTGAACATATGAATATACTTGATTAGTCCGCCGGTGAATTTAATACTCTAAGACTCACTTAATTGTGTCTAAGAAACCTCTGATCCAACATATGTTCTACCAATATTACAATAGGTTGGGATCTATTATACAAATTAAAATAATAATAAAATAATTATATTTTTTTAGGTTTTTTCTATATGATTATATAATAATAACATCCTAACATCAAAATTTATATAATCTTTTACTTTGATACAATATATAAAAATAACATACCATAAATACATGATTTATAACAAGGGTTTTACATTATATAATATTCATAACAGTCTCAGTTTACATTTTCATATAATTTGACAAAAATTTATATAAAATAATTTCATTTCCATACAACATCGATTCTTCCACAAAATACTTTCTTTATAAATACACTTCTTCTTTGTTCAAGGAAACCAATATATCTGGATATATGAAATTATAATTATTTCTAATCATTAATAAACCATATGGAAAATCATTTTACAAATTCAAATGATAAAACAATTGCTCATTAAGAGACACAAAAGAAATAAAACCAGTTATTTCATTTTTAAACTGCAAGAACCCATATAATGTTCTATTTTTTCCCAATAAAATATTCCACCCAAATTTTCCGTTTACTATTCTCTGAAAAAACCTTTCTTCATTATTGTAATAACAAAAGTGAATAACCTTCTTTAAAAATGAAATCTTATTTTACCACCTTTATAAATATAATTATTTCCTTTATAAACCATTCTAAGCATAACATCTAGGAAATTGGTAAATTATACATATATTGACAATTATAAGAATGATTACAATTGAATCACCTAACTTAATTACTCCTATATCTATTTATAGTAACCTATTATCAATAAACTCTCTCCATTTATCCAATGAATTGGAGATATATATTGGGCTCAACTATCATTAATGCTTTATTTAGTTAACAAACCAATCATATAAAATGTATATTAATCATATTATGAATAAAACACATATGTTTTCACCATAATCATTATTCCCACTTCAATTGGAATTCTATACCTTAATAAATATAACATATAGTTACCACATAGATTTAATATTTTTTCTATTGAATTTGTTTAGTAAAAAATTAAAAAAATTATGAATTATTATTTTTGAAAATAAAAATTTAAAAATATAGAGAAATAATGATAATGAATATGAAATATGGTAGAAGGAAGAATTTGTTCATCCATATATGAAAAAGACATTATTTTTGTACATTGGTAAAAAAATCAAAATGGCCTATATGATAAACAAATAAATAACTTTTTTAATCTATTAAAAATAAAGATTAATGTATGTGAAAATGATTTTTAATTTTTTTTTGTATATCTAATAAATATTTCTAGATCAATTTAAAGAAAATTTATATATATGAAAATATTTGAATGTAATGCTTTAAAAAAATATTTTAAAGAAACATATCATACTTTTGGTCCTATCTAGCTTTGTATGTTCTCCTGTTCATAAATTTTAATATTATATTATATTTATAAAGATTTAATTATTTTTTTATTTTTAAATTAGTTTTTACTATCAAATAACTTTCATTTATTTCCCTCACTTATAAATTAATTAAAATATTCATTCATTGTGGATTTTTTTATGGTAATTTGGTTTATAAAATTAATAAAATCAGTGTGTTGACCATGGTCAAATAGGTTATGGTTTCATTGACTATATAATAATAATAATAAAATTATATATATAATATTTATTCAATAAATAATCATCGAGAGTCTTCTATGTTTGGTAGTGATGAAAAATAAACCGCATCATTTAATGAAGATAGTTGTCTGTACGTATTCATGATCTCTATTTCCATTATCTAACCGGTGGAAAAGAAAAATGTATGAAATTTTTAACAATAAAATAATAATAAATATTTAAAAAATTCAATATTTATTCATTAATTATATCTATATGATGATCTTTATAATGGAGAGACGAAAAATTAATCCCATGGAATCATAGAGGTGGTATTCCACATGTATGCATGAGTGGCCTTATCGTTTTCCAACAGACATAACGGGTTAGAAGTTATATGATATATTATACATATGGAATAATAATAATTAAATACAAATATTTTATACTAATTAATTCCTTCTTTATATCCATCCATGTGAGTAGATAATTAGAAATAAATCATATCACTTTATGGAAGTGGTAGTCAATATGTACACAAGGGCCATATTTTTATTCACTAAGTTTTGGAAAAGTGATTGAAATGGGTTGATACATAAACTTTGTAGAATAAATTTATATATATGATACTAATTTTATTATTATTTTTGGTTAGAATATATTTCAAGGAGTTAGATGATGAAATAAATGTGAAATAAATCTGTTAGGACTTAAACCTACGCCCTAGATATCTCCCTTTTGATTACACATTAAAAATTATAGTATTATAATTTGGACTATAATATAAACTCTTGGACATGGTGGTCGAATATGGAGAGGTAATTTGGTAGGTGTTGGATGAAACAAATTTCCAAAAATCTTTCTAGATGGTAGGATAGGAGGACCCCTTTTATAAGTGAGGGGAGTGTCACTCTTATAGTTATTTAACATTTTAAAATAATATAAATCTTTAATTAGGGGAACATTGAACTTAAAAATAATAATATTATAAAATAAGGTTTTAAGGGTATAAATACCATCATATAATAATAATTATGAAGCCTTAACACTTAGTTTTTAGAATAATAAATCATATTTAACCTTTACCTTGGCGACATGATATTAAAATGGATGCTATTCATAATGAACTAAAAAGAAATTAAGATCATAAATAAATTTTAAATTACAGAATAAAAATCTGGAATAAAATTTTCAATATTTAATTTTTATAAGTTTCATTAATTTCATTTAGTATAAGAACATAAAACACAATGAAAAATAGTTTTTAGTAGATTATGTTTTTAGACCACAAAATAGATTTATACTAAAATAATAAATAATGATGATTAATAGGGAATTATTAATATTATTTTCCAAAAATCATAATTATGTTAATTTAATAAAATAACAAACATAATTGGACTTTTAAATTACTTTATTTGATGATAAGATATGACTGTTTTGCAAAAAATAAAAATTTTCACTATTCACTACAAAATCAGTATTTTCAAAAAAATATTATAAATTCATCCTAAAATATATTTTATTTACGTATTTTAAAATTGTTTACATTTTTAAGAATATTATTTCAAAAATTGGAAAAAATTAATTACAACATCAATGAATTAAATGAAATAAAAACCATTCCTGATGAAAATGTATATTTGAAGCATAAAATGTTTTTATTCTCCTTCCATGACTAATAAAAATAAATAAATTTATTTTAATTCAATAAATTAAATAATTATTTTAATTATTTTATTATAATCATTTATTAATAATGATTAATTTAATATATTAAAATAAAAATACATTACATAGATAGAAACAATTTTATGAAAAATATCTCTTTTACCTTATAATGAATTTCTCATCAGTCCAAATGAATTAATAATCAAATTATATTTGATTATTCCATTTATAATGGGAATAAAATATATATATTATAGTATGTTTTTTTATTATTCATACCCACAAAACCAATTTCTAGGTTATAATGGTCATATTTAAATAAAAATATTTCTATAGTATATCACAGTTAGTTTAAGCTTAGTGCTGTATATAGTTCGCACAGTAATATAATTTATTTAATTAAATGAAATTATAAAATTACATGGTGTTACTGTTTAGTATTAACTAAGGTATAAATGGGTTGTTTAGTAAATACGAAATAGTTGAAAAAAATAAAAAATATGAGAAGGGCTAGAGAAGTCACTTTGTGTTATAAAATATCTTATAAAACTCTAAAAAATTGAAGATTAAATTTCCTCTTCATATCCATAAATAAGGTATTCAGTTCATCATTTGATTATACATAATATTATTCCAAAGTATAAAATGATAAAAGTATTAGAGCATGTAACTATAATATAATATTTTCTTAGGATAAACTGTGAAAGGGGAATCCAAAAGAAGAAATGATCATTAATATGCATTGATGATTTTAATTAAATAAACATAAGGATTTAAAAGTATCCGATAAGGATTAATGTTACTATTTTTAGACATGTACACTAGAGAAAATGAAATGGCCATGATTTGTAAACAATAAGATTATGCTAGGGTGAAATGAAGAGATGAAAAAATAGGATGATGTTGGTTTCGAAAGAAGATATTCTATCACAGAATAGTTATAATTTGTTTCTCTGTTGAATGATAAATAAAATATTTCAAGTTACATTCATGTTGAAATATTTTAATTTTATGTTTTCATGTTTCCTTGTAATTAAGTTATAGTGCATTTTATTGAATGATAATGTATGGATAATTACAAATATCAAGTTTAGATTAAGTACTCATCCTTATAGAGTTATAAAATGTGAGTAGTTTAGAGTAGTTTTTAATATCAATAGTGATGTATAATTTAAGTGTTGAGATTGAAGGTTTTTTATATTCAATAAATTAAAAACTCTATGTAGGTAGAATTCAATGTATAAAAGAATAAAATAAGGATAATATGTGATAGATTTATAAAGATCTGATGTTCCAATCATTAAATAAATCAATTATATCAAATAAAAGTTATGTCTAATACTATTGTGAGATATCATCCATGTTTATTTAATAATAATAAGAGAGGGATATATTGAGATAGATAATACTAGAATTTGTTTCCTTATATCACATGTTATTAATAATAGCATGACATCCCGGATATTACTGCATACTGTGGAAGAATATTATATCTTATTTATACTATAAGTGACTAGTGTTTTTAACATATAATTATTCAAGGAGTTTTCAGCCAAATTTGTAATTTAGAGAGGAAGGGTGTATTACTACATGAGACTGAAGAACATGATGTTGGTGCTTGTATGTATGTTTGGCTTAATCTAGAAACTATACTAGTTCAAGGATATAACCATACATAAGTTTCAATTTTATATTCAGTGAGAATCTATGAGTGAGTGGGATAATATCCATTGTATATAGAGGATTTAGACATCCATTATAGAGGTGAATCTCATTAATAATCTCATATGGGCTGATTATTTCCATACTACATTAATTATATTCATGAAAATGGAAGTATATGAATGACTTAGAGACGCACACATATAATTGGTGCATTAGTAACAGGGGGAAAAGTTTTCTATTAGTAAACACACACCATAAATAATTCATCATCCCTCTCTCAGTGTTGTTTCACTAATCATAGTGGAAAAAATAATGTGATATAGTGATAATATAATAATTAGAGTAGTAACTGACCGTTATAATGACAAAATGTTTGTTGAAATTGTAACATGGACTTTTGGAGTGGTGAAATTCCTAATAATTAATATTTACCCTGAATAAAGAATTAAATTTAAATATTCAAATAATAAAAAATTATTTCTTATATCATGTAAGATAGAATGTGTATTATCATACAACATGAATGAGGAATATTTTACATATTTAGAAAAATATTATTTTTTATACTAAAATTAATTTGTTTGAATTTCCTAATTTATAAATTTATCTTTATTAGAATTTATAATATATTAATTCCTATAATAAATAATAAATAAATCAATTCAAATATAATAATTCATAAAAAAAACTTATTGAATATAAAATCATTTCACAATATATTACATGATTTAATGTGACAGATATATTTCGAATTTTTATAATAAAAATTTGATAAAATCAAAATTTCTTTTGGAGTAATCCTATAAAAATTATCTTAATATGAACGTTATTTACTTTTCTAAAAAATTTGATTTATTTTTGAAATGTCAAAAATTCAGTTTTTTATATTCTATATGTTTTATTAATTCTTCAAGATGTGAAAGTGAGTCATAAATTTATACAAAATACCATGAATTAATATATATTTAATGAGTATCATTATATTTTTTAAATAAAAAAATTATCTTCCAAAAGTAAAAATAAATATTCATGTCCCATGTTAAATTTTACCCTAATTAAAAGCTATTTTTTATTTTTTTCATTGAATAAATTATTGGAATGATTCCCTATGGTTTTCAGTAACATTGAAATATATATTTTTTGTTTTTTAATAAAACAAACGAATTCGTAGGATTCGTCACTATTCATTTTCATTAGTCAAAATAATTATTTAATCCATATTTCATAAATTATCTCCTCACCATTTCCTATATAAATTCCCATTTTATAAAAAATTTCCACGCATTAAAACCTTCTTAAATTTTCAATGTCATTGAGCCTTTAGTGTAATAAGTATTCAATCATTTGAAGTCAATATGCTCAACCAAATGGAAGTGATTTATAGTGAAAGTTATGGGATTACATGTATCTATTTTCATATTTCACATGAAATTCAAAGGTCATAAATCCCATTATAATTTTCCTATAATTTATTACATGATTATATTCAAATGTTATGAACCCCTCTTTTAACCATTATCAATAAGACATTTCCATGTCCCTCTTATAGAAACCTAATCATTAGTGGTTAATATATCCGAGTATGAATTTAAAAACCCATATCCTCATTTTTGAATTCACCTATTATGACTAAAATTTAATATGTAATTATTAAAAAATGTTTTTAATTTTAGAAAAAAATTAAATAAATATATTCTAAAAAACCACAATATTTATTATCTATTTAATTTTTAAAATCCTTTTAAAAAAATCATTCAACCGAGTTTGTTTTATATTACACATTTGAATTATAATGTTTTATATTTCATTTACACCTTTCATTGATATTCAAAAAATGATACTTCATGATTGAATAAAATCATGTTAGGAGTAAAACCAACCAAAAATATAAGAACTAAACTAGATAATTAAAAGCATGGAAAGGCCATAGAGAAAGCTATAAGTGAGGTCAACAGGGGTTCTGAATGTGATTCTATTGAACAAGTCTAGAAACTAGTGTCTTTTGGAGATCATGATAGAATAAAATGGGATGTGAAAGTAAAAAAATGTTAGTGTTTAGAGGATACTCTACACTCTAATGAAAAAAAGCATGAAGAGGTCTTTTAGATCAGTGAGATGAAGAGGTGGTTAGTAGAATTTATAACACAAGTATTTGGGTAGTTACCAATTAAGATCAATGTGTGGATTAACAATCAAGGTCACATCTTGGTTCGAGTATTTAATGAATGTAATATTGGTTTGGAGGAATATACAATGATATGGGAAAAGATGCCTAATCACTTCTAAGACCTTATAAATGATGGTCTAGAAATCTAGGTAATTACCCTTCACTAAGAGTTCTATAGGGTGTATCATACTAATAATATTAATCTCTTATTTAAAAAATTTTGAGCTATTTTTTTGTGTAACTCACCTCTATCCAGACCATCATGGTTTCCCTATTTTTCTAAAAAAGAGTTTCAAAAATATAAAAATTAGTTTTGATTAAAATAGTAATAATAATTAAATAATTTCATTTACATGATTATCTAATGATAAATTTGGAATAGTAAATTTGTTTTTCAAATTAAACAATAATACTCAATTTTTATCCATCGAAAACAGGCTTTTGAAGTAATTCTTGTAGACTTTGAAACATTTTGTTAAATATATTAAATTTTGGAAATTCAATATATTTATAACAAAATCTACCATATATATTTACCCTTCTTGATATAATGGAGCCATTAAATAATGATCTTTGACTATTATTGTTGTATCAATATTTTTTGTAACTATAAATAAAATAACCCAAAATTATTGACATAAATAACATGAATTAGAATTTTAATGATAAATAATCGAATGAAAAAACATGACATAAATATGAAAATGCTATTATTAATGTTATTATATATTTAATTTTTCTACTTATGAGTTTAAAGTAATAAAAAATATAATGTATGGGTCTTAATTACACATCTCTAAATATTTTATAAATTAGTTCTCTACCATCTACCTCCACTTCAATATAGATTTTAAAAACATTTTTAATTTAGAAATAATTTTTTCCAATTTATCTGAATTTTATTTTTATCTCATTTCATCACATATTTTCTTATATTTAATTATTTATGATGTTAATAAAATCACTCTCACACATCCTTTTCTTTACATATGATTTTTTCTATATTACACTCTATCTCTCTTTAATAATATTAAAATTTTCATCCATTTAATTGTTGTTTAGCTCAAATATGTTTTTCATTATTTTTAATTTCATAATATTTAATACATTTTATTCCCTTTATCATATATGATGTGAATCAAATATGTTTCATAACACAAATTAAACGGTGTTTACCTATAAAGTAATTCTATATATTGTAATAGAGAAATATCTATATACATGTTATCTAAATAGGTATAATTATGGATTATATTGCTATATTGATGTAGTGGGATATTTATGGGATATCATTTATTTTGTTGTATATTTATTAATTTCATATGATGAATCTAATATAATTATTTTGTAATCAGTGGGGATAATAATTTTATAGCCTAAAGAAACATTGGTATGCCTCATGAGTAAAACTATATTAGGTATTGGGTTTATACCTACTAATTTATATGTATTTTCTTCAGACATGGCAATGATATATTGGTTATGATGTCATATATAATGAATTCTACCATTATGAGACTTGTTATGGATATCAATTTGAATATTTTTTACTTTTTTATTCAATATATGGTTATTATATTATCATGTAATTATTTTTATGGAAATTTTTTATTAATTTTTTACTTACATATTTTAAAATTTATTTTATATTTTTTTTATACCCAACAAGGGTGGATAACACACCTATTTATCTCTTTCTTATTTAGGTTGGAAATGATGGATAATGATACACGTGATCGAATGAAGTTTAATAAAGGAAAAATAATGTTTAACGTGTTTTTATGATTTTCTTTATGTGTCAATGTAGAATAATGATCAAGTATATAACTAGTCTCTATGGAATATAAAATTTCACATTCTGTGACTCATAATCCTTATACTCTGTTAAATATTTAATAAATGATGGGTGGATATGGGTTACTCCGATCTGTTTTGTTATAATTACCAAGTAATTATCATTAAAAAACCAATATATGTTCCTACTGTATTAAAATATAATGATTTATTCATAAATTAACAAATTATGATTAGTAAATGAAGGTTTTCAAGTAATACTTAAAAAATGTGCCTATAAAATATCAAAATACATCAAAATGATAGATAATGTAGAGATTACGTGAAATGGTTTCGTTTGATTTCATTGGGTTTATTAAAAAATTAATTTTCAGTATTCAGTTTAAGATGGTCAATTTAAAATATTGAGATATATATGTTACAAAATGTATTAACATTTTACATATAATAATGTGTCTTATAACATGTAATCTAAATCATATCATATTTTCAAGTTATTATATTTTTAAAGTTTTTCTAGGGAAATTGGTTTTGGATGTCATTAGCGGGTTCAACCAATTATTAGAAGTCATAGAGTTTAATTTTTCTTCTATTTTTCTTCAACTAAATTAATTATTATATCTGGTTAATTTTAAATGAGATAGAAAATAGTGAAAAACTTTTTACAGAGATTATACAGTGTGTAGAAAGTGAAATATATTTTTTTTATATGTTTTAAGGGGTAACTATATAAAAAATATTTTTAGGTAGGTGAAATTAACAGCATCTATTATTTATTCATAATAATATTGATCCTTGAAATTTGGGAAAATGTAGAAAATGAATATAATATATGGAAATTGGTTATCTTTTTTATAATTCTATATTTTACTACTATTTTTACCTGTTACATTTTTTATAATATTTTTTTGTTAAATATTTTGTTGTTATTGGTGATTATAATTTAAAAAATAGTATTTTTGTTCGAATGGGTTTTTTATTTGTCAAAATGAATTTTTATATTTATTATTCATTTAAGGTTATTCTAAAGCCTTGTATTCATTAATTTATTTTATTATGTACAATGTAGTATTTGAGAAAGTCTAATTAATTTCCTTTCTTAAAAAGTGAGTACTTTCAAATGTGGGATGTCTCTCATTTTGAGAATAGTACATAATAAGGTAATGTAGTTCCCCCTTTTTAAAGAGAGATTTTTTTTTCTTTATGAGTAATTATTTTGTCCTTAATTACCTTATAGATTATTTTGTATAGATTAAAGATATAAAACTCTCATATGATTCCTTTAGGTTGGTGTTTTTTGATTAATTTTATTGGATTTATGATTAATAAAATTTTCACTGATGATGGATCTGGGATAAGTGATTTTGTGATATTGGAGTTAGGGGATGTGGTTAACTATTTTTATAGGGTTATCCTTACATTCAATGTTTTTTAGATCATATTTTCAGTATGATATTTTTAGGGTCAACAAGTATTGAAAAGGAATATATTTATCTAGTAGGAATTATTTAAGCATTTGTGGTTATATTATATTTTTGTTCAGTAGGAGAGGTGTGTTAACACATTATCTATAACTGTTTATCGTGATTCTTATGAACATATATGAAAATATATTTCTATTCATGGAAGTGATTCATTCTATTTATTTAATTTTTTATTCATTGGTTGAGGTAAGTATTCTTATATAGGGGGATGCCAAAATATATATTCCGAATCATTAGTATGGGATGATTTTTTTTTAAATTTTAATAATATAATAATGTTTTTTGTTAATTAAATACGTGTGGGGATATTTTCTAAGTGAATATTGGTATTAGTAATTTTTCGATTGTAATGTGTGATTAAAATTACTTTAAGTACCCAATTACGTGTTTTGTTATTTAGTGTGATGGTTGTATCATTATTCACTACATGAACGCCAATCATGTATTGGGTATAGGTGAGACCCATCTTCAAGGTAGTATATGGTCTAATAGATGGATAACACAATTGACCCCTCTCCACCCCACTTTTGGTTATAGTGTGTTATTTTTCATCTCATTTATTATATTAATTCTTGAGGATTATTATTGTCCTAACTTATTATTATAGTTTTGATGATTTTTATTGAATGGTTAATTTTTTTAGAATATATTATTAAAATGATGTTATACATTTGAATTTTTTAATAGTAAGCATGTTATTGTAAATGAGGGCCATTTATAATGAATATTTAGGGGTAATATTTTATTATTTATATTTTCCTAATGATGTTAAACATAATTATTACATTATACTATGGGATTTTTTATTTGATATTTGTTTTACACTCAGGTTAGTTGGATTGTTTTGTGTAGTTTTTAAAGTAATGTATTTTTTAGAATAGAAAACTACATTGAAAGCATTTAGTTTTCGGGGAAGGAACCTAATAAAAATGATTATACTCATCCCCATTATCTATATCATTGTATATTTATAAGATTACATAAGTGGATTTTAAAGACCCGGAAATTTTGTAGAATTTTTTTTCTTAAATTCATGGGATTTATTTACGAGTCTGTTGTTTCTGACAGCGCTTTCTTACGAGGCCCGGTGTGCCCGAAATTAATTTCTGATGTTTAGTTCGAGTACATTCAGTAAATGAACGAGAGGGATTTTATATATTTTGAACTGGTACTCGGAATTGAAATCCAAGGGTACCGTTGAACTCATAGTGTCAGTGATTTCATAGTTAGACCTTCACCGCAGTTGCGTTCAGAAGAGAATGGAAGTTAGTTTTTGGGGTTTTTAATTAAATTGAATAAAAATAAATTGTTAACATTATTTTAATTTTGGGTGGTTAAAACCTCCAAGAGGAGGTTAGTAGTGGGGGCCAAAAAACCATAACCTCTCATGAGAGGTTATGGTGGTGGGGCCCACCCACACATAACCTCCCTTGGGTGGATATTATTTAGTGGGGCCCACCCTAGCTTCTAAAACCCATTTTAACTCCCCATTAATTAATTGTAACAACTCACCTCCTCTAATTTTGAATTTGAACGATTACATTACATTAATTAAATGAGATTTCTAATTTCATTAAACACATGTTTTTGTGTTTTTGTGCCATAAAAATAATAGTGAACTTATTTTATTATTTTTGACTTGGCATTCACTAGGTGGAACCTTTGGGAGAGGAGGAAGAACTTTGTAGAACGTGGACAAATATTGAAGAACATAGAGGAACAAATTCTCCCAATGAAGAACGTCTCCTCCGTCAACCATGAATGACAGACATCTCTCCCTCTTCAACCGGGGAAAGAAGTGGAAGCACCACCGCCCACAAAGAACACCAAAGATGACATCTTTGACTCGTCTTCTCCGAACAATTCCTCTTCTGATGTCGATGAAATGACACTGCCTTCCCGCGACTTCGTCAACAATCATCGTCAAGCGAGGTAGGGGGTTTTGAGTAGATTTATTGTTTCTATTCTACGTCGTTAAATGTATGGATTGAGATATGATTATTAATAACTCTATAACGATGAGGGCTCAGATAGCATGAACACAGCCCGACCCTTCCCCTTTGTTTTATCTTGTTTGATTGATGACCACAGAGTGGAGCCGCGACGGCCGGTGTCAGGCCGGCCGTGAAGGAAACCTACGGCGCAAGGCTGTTGGGTCGTTGGAAGGGCGCAAAACCATCATGACGCATAGAGGAGTAGGGGGTCGCGGCCAGGGCGGGCCACGAAAGAGGGGAGTGGTTCCATCGCGATGCGCTGGTGGTGCAAAACCGCGGCTAGGGTGGGCCGCAGTGGAGGAGCATGGTGCCGTCGCACCGCGTTGGTGGGTGGAAACGGCTGGCTGCTCGGCCAGCAGGACAAGGAGGGACCCCTCGGGTCCCGCAGTTCACATGAACCGGAACCTACCACCCGTTCTGAGTAGAAGGCAGGGGGAGTAACCTCCCCACGTGCGACTGGTCGGGCAGCCTGGCCGAGCCGCCGCCCGGGCCGCCTGCCCCCCGGCCCCGCTGGCGGCCAGTTGGCCGAGCCGCTGTCGATCGGGCCAATTTCGGCCGGGACGCCCATCTGGCCGGACCCTTCGGGCTGGGCCGCCCTCTTGGTCCCGACCGCTTCCTCAGACCGGGTCGCTCCGACTGGGTCGGACTGGACCCGGACCCGCTATGGCCAGTTTACACCTTTTTCCCATATCTTGGGCTACGGGTGTCTGGTCGACGAACCATTTATGAAGACAGAATGCTTAGAGTGAGACGGTTTTATTGGCTTACCCAACTTGAGGTTTGGACAGAGCTAGAGTATAGTCGGGTTGGATTTAACCCAAAAACCAACAGGGCCCTTGGGACAGAAATGCCAAAAACTCACAGACCGGGCATCCGATTGACGCACCGTCTATCGCGTTGGAACCCTTACGACATAACGGTCCCTTGGGTTACTTATTTTTGGATTATAGTGGTAGTCTAGGTATGACTGATATCTCAAGGGTAGATTCTTAGGAACTCGAGCGCACTGGGTGCGAGGAATCCAGTGGCTGATAGTGTGGCGTAGGTTGGAGAGAGATCATACGGAGGTCAGCGCTGAGTGATACGGTGTGGGTCAGCGCATACCAATCCTGTGTGGGTCACATCCTGTGTGGGTCAGCACTTAGGGATCCTGTGAGGGTCTGCGCATGCCGATCCTATGGGGGTCAAATCCTGTGTGGGTCATTGCGAGGGTTAGTACATATTGATCCCGTGTGGGTCAGACACCATATAGTCAGAAGCAGTGCCTCTTGTCAGAATAAGATGATCTAGCTTCGCGACTAATCATCTGTACTTCTATAATTCATTGAATTCATGGTTTGAGCTGAGTCCATGACTTTTTTGTTTTCCTCATGATTAAGATGGGTTACTAAATAACTTAGGTATATGTAAGGGCATATACCTAAGTAAGGGTTATCTGTTGATTCCGTATTTCGTGGTTATCTTTGATCGATTCTGTAAGACCTTGGGATCTTGGGGTCCCTACTGAGTATCGTTATACTCACCCCTACACATGTTATGCCCACACCTCGTTGTGTTGGATGCAGACGAAGGACAACGCTGATCGAAACAGATAGTAGTATAATTGGACGGTACCCGAAGGTGGACTACTCAGCGAGACGTAAACAGAGCGGATGGATGGACATGGGGTGCTGAAGAGGCCATCTATACCCACTCGTCAGGTGGGAATCCAGAGGATGACCCAGTAGATGCTTTACTACTTTTCTTCAGTTGTACTGGCTATTCAGTTGAATTTCACTTTACTGTTGGGCTTGTATTTTCGGCCCCTTTAAATTTATCACACTCTTTTGTATACAGTTTTAATTAGTGTTTTACTTTTAGTTGCATAATCTGTTGTGTCTGTTTACTATTATAAAGGCACTTCCTTCTATGTTTATGGATTTACGCCTTTGGTGCTAGTGTCCAGCCCCTGACCTATGGAAGGCGGACTTGGCGTAGTTACGATACGGGCCCCGGGGGATGGGTTTTGACAAATTTGTATCATAGGAGTCGGTTCTACCACAGAACATAGGACTCTGATCATTCGTTTTCTATGAAACAATAGTGTTAAGGGTACCGAGTGCGGTATTCAATTCAGGGAGTCCAGTGTTAGTGCGGTAGCTGACGTATCCATACACTACGACCCTGACTACTGATCTCTGTCTCAGTGAAAAAAAACATTTTTTGCTTGTGTGTCTTTAAATGTTTCATTAAGACAGCTCAACTAGGTCATCTCACCAGGTATAAACTTTTGACCATGTCACATTTTTTTCTTTGAGGATGCCTCCTCTCGGACAACCAGTTAGAGACCTGAGAGTCGTATGCTCTGACAAAGCACCCAGCGACAAGGCCTCAGTGCAGGGCCCTTTACCAACAGAGGCACCAGTGTTTCCACTTCCCATTAGGCCACTGATTCCACCAGCCCCAGTAGTAGAGAGTGCACGCCACTTGAGCGCATTGCACGAGTTCCAGCGCTAGAGGCCATCCATGTTCAGGGTAGAGACGTACCCACAAGCGGCTGAGGATTGGCTGGAGGCTGTGGTGAGAGTTTTGAGGTTGGTATAGACACTAGGAGACCTCTTGGTGATCCTTACTGCGAGTCTCCTTCCTGAAGCAGCAGACAGATGGTGTAACCTGATTCTTGAGGTCCATGATGAGGCGACACTTCTAGAGCCTGTTCCGGGAAGAGTTTTTACCAGCAACCCTTTTTTCGGTGCAGATACATGAGCTACTTCATCTACAGCAGTGCAGAAAGACAGTAGCGCAGTACTCGGAAAGTTTTACCGACCTCTAACGCTACTACAAATATATGGTGCAGGACCCATTCTTCAGGGGCCGAACCTTCGAGTGGGGGATAATTCGAGATATCAGAGCCTCGATGATTTCCCTCAACATCCCGATGCATGCGGGGGTGTTAGAGAGAGCCCTCCAAGTGGAGAGTTTCCTTACTGAGCAGTCACCAGCTGTGATACCCACAACTAGTCAATAAGCAGCAGAGTCTTCTATACCTGGCAGTAGAAAAATGACACAGATGTCAAAGAGGAACAAACCCACAGGTGGTCGACCGCAGGACTCCAGACCGGTTTTGCAGGGCACACAGAGAAGAGATTCATATTCTAAGAGCAAACAATGCTACTCATACGGCGGGCAGGGTCACATGGCACGTGACTGGCCGAACCGCCGTACAAACGATCAGCAGTCAGATAAGGGACCTCCCTAGTAGAGGCAAATGATCAATCGAGGTGGTCCGCAGGGCATAGGCAGACATGGTAGAGGATCTAGTCGAGCAGCTGGCGGTGGACGATGTTTCGAGTTATTTCCACCACCACTACTAAGAGGTCCTCCCCGACTACAGGGAGTAGTTGGACAGGGGAGAGCTCAGATTTAGGCAGGTAAGGCATACGACCATGGCGCTCTAGAGATGATTCGAGGTCCTATATGTGTCTACTCCACATTAGCTACAGTTCTTATAGACACAGTTTCCAGTCATTCTTTCATTTCCACTACCCCCGTATGGAGCTCGAAGATTCCGATGGATCCATTGGCTTGATCCTTACGGCTAGAGACTCCTACGATAGTAGACTCAACAATTACGCACTGGTTCAGGCAGTGTGAGATTACTCTAGGTGGAGAGATCTTCGGCTGTTCTTTCCTCGTAGCGGTGTTAAGGCCTTACGACCTCATCTTGGGAATGGACTGGTTATCTATATTCCATGCTTAGATTAACTGTATTAAGAGAAAAGTGCGGTGTGTCCGCACGTATGGGACCGGGTTTTCCTTCACCTGTGATAAGGGAACCTTTGCAGCACAAGACAGACTTACTCAGTGGAGGGTGTAGCCAATAACTCATCAGTTGGCCTTCCTTACCCTCGGGGCAGTTGATGTGGAGCGTCTGAGTTATCCTATAGTGGTGGATCAGTATGCGGATGTTTTTCCTGACGATGTTCCAGAACTACCTCCTCGTAGAGACGTGGACTTCTACAATGACCTATACTTCGAGACGACACTGATATCTTCTCTAGAATATCATATGGCTCCCACTGAGCTTCGTGAGCTGCGGGTACAGCTGGAGGTCTTACAGGGAAAGAGATGCATCTAACCCAGTGTTTCTCCTTGGGCAGCCCCGATTCTGTTCGCCAGGAAGGCAGATGGGAGCTTTCAACTTTGTGTTGACTATCATCGCTTAAACTAGGTGACTGTGAAGAAAAAGTACCCACTTCCTAGGATTGATGACCTCTTTGATCAGATCAAGGGAGCGCGATGGTTCTCAAAGATAGACCTCAGATCAGTCTATCACCAGCTCAGTGTTCAAGACGAGGATGTGCAAGAGACGACCTATAGGTTTCGGTACGGCCACTATGAGTTCTTGGTTATTCCCTTCGGCATAACCAACACTCCAGCAATGTTCATGTGTCTCATGAGCATGATCTTCTATCCATACCTCGATCGTTTTGTCGTATTCTTCATCGACGTCAATCTAATTTACTCAACTACTGGGAAAGAGCATTCCTAACATCTGTAGGTAGTGCTGGACACATGCCAAGAGTTACATCTTTATGATAAGCTCTCTAAGTGAATGTTTTGGATTCTAGAGGTTCACTTCTTGGGACTCGTCATCTCATAGGATGGAGTTACAGTAGATCCAGCGAAGATTAAGGCGGTACTTGGGAGACATCTAGGAGTGTGACGGAGATACGGAGTTTCCTGGGCTTGGCTTGATACCATCGGATGTTCGTTCCAGACTTCTCCAGAGTTGCAGCTCCACTATCAACCTTGAAGAAGAAGGGGAAACCCTTTGTGTGGTCGGAGAGATTCCAGTAGAGCTTTTAGAAGCTGAGGTAGAGGATGACTAGTTCCCCCATCTTGAGGCTTCCCGAAGAGGGAGTAGGGTACATAGTCTACTATGATGCATCAGAGACTAGAATCATGTGTGTCCTGATGCACAAGCGAGCTGTGATCATATATAGTTCTCGGCAGCTGAGAAAACATGAGTAGAACTACGCTACCCACGATCTAGTTTTAGCAGTAGTGGTCTTCTCCTTGAAGATGTGTCGACAATATCTGATGGGCGGCCTTTTTTCCATGTACTCTAATAACAAGAGAATCAGGTATATCTTATCTCAGAAGGACCTGAACCTGAGATAGCGGTGTTGTCTTGAGTTCCTCCAGGACTATGACTTTGAGATAGTCTATACTCTTGGGAAGGGGAACGTAGTTGTGGATGATCTCAGTAGGAGATATGGTATACATCTTCTAGGAGAGGTGATAGAGCAGCTAGCTGCTTTACAGATATCCTTTGTGGATATATATGGAGTATCCTTCCTTCAGTCTTATGCATTCACTCCCCTACTTCTTCTATGAGTCTGGGAGGTGCAGCGTGCGAATGCTGGCTGTGAGACACGACATGCTCAGATATCCACATGACAATCACCTGATGGATTTTCTGAAGGTGGGGACCACATCATTCTCTTCAGAGGACGTACCATGGTACCAGTAGCACTTTTGGAGGAAATGTTGAGGGAGTTCCACACTTCCCCTCTATCGGTACATCCAGGAGTTGCGAAGATGTATCAGGACCTCAGACGACAACACAGGTGTCCGGGTATGAAGAAGGCAGTAGCAGAGTTTGTGTCACGATGCCTCACTTGTCAGAAAGTGAAGGCAGAGCACCAAGTACCAGTAGGCTTGGTACAACCCATAGATCAGAGAGTGGAAGTGGGATGGGATATCCAAGGTCTTCATGAAGGGTCTTCCATGTATATCCAAGAGTTACAATTCGATATGGGTGATCATTGACCGACACACCAAGTTGGACCACATCCAACCGATTAGAGAGTATGGCTTAGTAGAGAGATTGGGATGCCTCTATGTGTAGGATATTGTGCGTTTTCATGGAGTACCTTCTTATATTGTCTCTGACCGTGATGCACGGTTTACTTCCCAGCTATACAAGGGGTTTTAGGATGCTTTTGGGACACAGCTTCGCATGAGAACAGCCTTCCATTCTTAGACAGGTGGTCGGACTAAGTGGACCATTCAGGCCCCAAGTATATGCTCTGTTCATATGTTCTCGACATTGGTTTCAGCTGGGAGGATCACTTACCTTGGGTGGAGTTCGCCTACAGCAACAGCTATCACTCTACCATCAGAATGGCACCATTTGAGGCCTTGTATGTTCGACCATGCAGATCGCCACTATGTTGGACTGACCTAGGAGAGTCAAAACTAGTGGGACCAGAGATGGTATGCGCTACCATGGAGAAGGTGCAGATCATCCAGGTGTGGTTGAATACAGCACAGAGCAGGTAGAAGTCATATGCTGACAGGAGACGAAGGCCTCTGGAGTTTGAGGATGGAAACCACGTCTTTCTATGCGTCTCACCTCGACGAGGTCTACAGTGATTTGGATGAGGTGGAAAGTTATCTCCATGATTCATCATACCATTCAATGTTCTCAGAAGAGTTGACGAGGTGGCTTACCGCTTAGCCCTTTCACCTCAGTTGCATCAGGTGCACGATGTCTTCCACGTATCTCAGCTGAGAAGATACGTGCATGACCCATCCCACATCATCGACTATGGGGAGATAGAAATAGATGATGGGGAGAATTTTTCAGAGGTTCCAGTGGAGATTGAGTATCGACAAAATCAGGTCCTATGTGGATGGTCGATACATCTGGTGCGTGTTCGCTGGCAGCACGAGAACCTCCAGGAGAGAAAATGGGAGCGGGAGACTCAAATGCGTGCCCACTACCCCCATTTTTTCCCTTAGTGTGAGTTTTAGATTATGGGGATGTAAATCCCTGAGGTGGGGAGAATGTAAAGACCCAAAAATTCAGTGGAATTTTGTTCTTAAATTCAAGGTAATTTATTCACGGGTTCACAGTTTTTGACAGCACTTGATTTAATGGCCCGGTGTGTCCAGAATCAATTTCTGAAGTTTTTTTCGGGTACGTTCATTAAACGTATGATAGGGATTTTATATATTTTGAACTGGTCCTCAGAATTTAAATCTAAGGGTACCGTTGAACTCACAACATCGGTGATTTCTTCATGAGACCTTCACCGTAGTTGCATTCATACAAGAATAGAAGTTAGTTTTGGGGTTTTTAATTAAATTGAATAAAAAAGTGTTAACATTATTTTTATTTGGGGTGGTTAAAACATCCAAGAGGAGGCTAGTGGTGGGAGGCAGCACACCATAACCACCCATGAGAGGGTATGGTGGTGGGTCCCACCCAGACATAACCTCCCTTGGGAGGATATTATTTAGTGGGGGCCACCAGAGCTTCTTAAACCCTTTTTAACTCCCCATTAATTAATTGGAACTCCTCACCTCCTCTAATTTTGAATTTGAACTATTTCATTATATTAATTAAATTTGCTGTCTCATTTAATTAAATAGAAGTATTTGTGTTTTTTTTCTATAAAAATGATAGAGAACTTGCTCTATTATTTTGACTTGCCATTATTTAGGTGGAACCGTTGGGAGAGGAGGAAGAACTTGGAAGAACATGGAAGAACTTGGAGGAACAAATTCTCCCAATGAAGAATGTCTTTTCTGCCAACAAGGAATGAGATAAATCTCTCCCTCTTCAACTGAGGAAAGAATTGGAAGCACCACCATCGCCAAAGATTGCCGACGATGACATCTTCGACTCAACTTCTCCGAAATCTTCCTCTTCTGACGTCAACGAAACGACACCGCCTTCCCGCGACTTCATCAATGATCATTGTAAAGTGAGGTAGGGTGTTTTGAGTAGATTTATTGTTTCCATTCTACGTCATTGAATGTATGGATTGAGATATGTTGATTGATACCTCCATAATGATGAGGGGTTGGACCACACGAACATGACCCGACCCTCCCCCTTTGTTTTATCTCGATTGATTGACGATCGTGAAGCGGAACAGCGGCGGCCGGCGGCGGGCCGACCATGAAGGAAACCGGTGGCGCAAGGTCGATGGGTTGCCGGAAGGGCACGAAACCAGCGTTCCGCATGAAGGAGTAGGGATCCGTAGCCAAGGGCGGGCTGCGGTGCCATCACACGACGTCGTTGGTGTAGAACAGTGGCCAGGGCAGGCCGCGACAAAGGGGCGCCTCGCCATCACACCGCGTCACTGGTGTATAACCGTGGCTTAGCCATGCCATGATAGAGGGGCGTGGCGCCATCGTGCCATACAGGTTGGCTGAACTGGCTGGCCTCTTGGCCAGCAAGACAAGGTGGGACCCCTCGGGTCCCTCGTGTCATGTGAACCAATGCCTAGTGCCGGTTCTGAGCAGAAGGCAGGGGGGTGTAACCCCCAACACGCAGCCATCTGGGATGCCTGGACAGCCTGCCAACTAGCCCCCTGGGCCCGCCCACCAGCCGGCCCCCCAGGCCGCCCGCCGGCCATGCAGGCCGCCTTCTACAGGGTCGCCCTCGGTCGGGCCGTGTTCGGCCGTGTCCCCCTTTGGGTCGGACCATTCGGGTCAGGCCACCACCTCGGGCCAGGCCGTTTCCTCGGACCGATTCAGACCTGCAGACCGGGTCGGACCCTGGTCCCGTCTGGGTTGGGCCGGGTCACTCCGACTAGGTCAGACCGGACCCAGACCCGCTATGGCTAGTTTACACCTTTTTTCCCATATCTTGGGCTACGGGTGTCCGATCGACAAACAGTTTGCGGCGACGGAAAGCATATAGAGATATGGTTCTATTGTAATTTCCCACTTGTGGTTTGGACACAGTTGGAGTACGGTTGGGTTGGTTTGAACACAAAAACCAACAGGGCCCCTGAGACAGAAATGCCAATAACTCACAGACCGAGCATCTGATTGATGCTCCGTTAGTCGCATTGGAACCCTAACGACATAACTGTCCTTTTGGTTAATTAATTATGGAGTATATTTGTGTTTGAGGTATGAACGATATATTGAGGGAAGATTCTGCAGATCTCGAGTGCACCGGGTGTGGGGAATCCAGTGGCTGATAGTGTGGTGGAGGTTGGAGACAGATCATTCGGAGGTCTACACTCAGCGATGATGTGTGGGTAAGCACATACCGATCCTATGTGGGTCAGATCATGTGTGGCTCAGTGCTTAGTGATCCTATGAGGGTCATGGAATACCGATCCTGTGTGGGTCATTGCGAGGGTTAGTACATATCAATCATGTGTGGGTCAGACATTGTATGGTCATAAGCAATGCCTCTTGACAGAATAAGATGATCTAGGTTCACGACTAATCATATGTACTTCTATACGTCACTGAAATCCTTTTTTGAGGTGAGTCAATGACATTCGTGTTTTCCTCATGATTGAGATGGGTTACTAAATAACTTAGGTATATGTATGGGAATATAACTAAGTAAGGGTTATCTGTTGATTCTGTATTTCATTGTTATACTTATTGGATTTTGTGAGACCTTGAGGGTCTCGGTGTCCCTACTCAGTATCGTTATACTCACCCCTGCACGAGATATGCCCACACCTCATTGTGTTGGTTGCAGAAGATGGTCAGCACAGATCGGGACAGAGAGTAGGAGAACTGGATGGTACCCTGAGGTAGACCACTCGACGAGACATACACGAAGCGGACGGACGGACATAGGGTGATGAGGAGGTCATCTGAACCCACCCTTCTGGTGGGAATTCTGGAGGATGACCCAGTAGCTGCATTATTTCTTTTCTTCAGTTGTGCTATATTTTTAGTTGTATTGAACTTTACTGTGGGGCTTGTATTTCCAGCCCCTTTATATTCAGTACACTCTTTTTTATACAGTTTTAATTGGGGTTTTACGTCCAGTTGCATACTCTGTTGTGTTTTTTTGATGTTATAAAGGCAATGCCTTCCCAGTTTAGGGATTTATGCTTTCGGTGCTAGTCGCCATCCCCTGACCTATGGAAGGCGGTCCTGTGGTAGTTATGATATAGGACCTAGTGCATGGGTCATGACTTGGATGTGTTTAGGAGAACTATATTTGATATGACTTTTGTTCTCTTTTGTAACAAGATGATCGACTAATTTCATGGATAATGATATACATTGGTTTTTTTTGGAATTTTTTATTTTTTTTGGTGTGCTAGTTGAGTTAGGAACACACCCATTATTCCCTCAAGACACACAAGATAAAATTACAGGGGAGGGAGTTTGTAATGTAGTATATACAATATCAGTACTATAGTAGTGGACTATTCACCCAATTTTGTGGTTTCAAGGCTCTGATTTTAGCCTATGGGCCACATGACCTTTGGGTCATCCAAGGCCATTGGACAACAGGGCCTCTAGGCCTTAGAGAGGACCATATACTTCATGGGGTAGATGTACATATTCTAGTGGAGAGAAAATGATAGAGAAGAAAGACCAGATGGTCATTTTGACAAGGAGGATCATTCATTGTGCTGTTAACATAAGCAAGATCATGATGCTATGAGGGATATAACAATGGATAACCAAAAACAAGATGTTAGGTCTTCAATATGGATTGAAAGATGTGTGAGATATGGAAGGGTGTGTTTTAGTGCGGGGTCTTCTAAGGACCTATCATAAAACCTTTCAATGGCTACTGTCATTTTACTAGAATTTAATTTTCTCACATTCCCAAAGTTTATTTAGGTTTAGAGTTTATATAATCATGTTATTACTATTACATATAAAACCCATATATTATAATTTCGGAAATTCTCCTTTGTAAAAATTTCCTGTACAGTATTAAAATTTTAAAATGAGACATATTTTCATTTCATCAAAAGTATTCAAGACTTTAAACATTAACTACTCATTATTCCTAGCTAGCGATAAACACTATTAAAAACATTTTAAAAACATTGGATGAGAAGAAATGTCTCAATAAGGGTAATAAAAAAGAAATATTTTAGTCTAGTCAAAATCATTAAAAAACATAAAGTACTTAGCTTTATCATATTATCTTGGTAGAAAATTAAATAAATAATTTCCATAATAAAAACACGCACTTTTTTATTAATATAATGATTAAAACTCATATTAAAAAAATATAAATCCATTTCAGTTGACTTAGAGAATTATATTCATGACCTATCTTCAACCTATGTTAGAAAATTCTAGAGCCTAGTTAAATCTATGGTATAATTTACACTTGTTGATGCCCACCTTTTATCCTTTGACGAAATAGAACATTACACAACACATTTGGGAGCTACAATGGGGATCACACTTCATATAAGCTCTATCAGGCTTACCATTCATTATGAAATATAATGCCTATCAACCCATCATATAATCTATATTAGGATCACCCATTTATCATATATTATTTTCATGTACTATATCATGGATAAAGGTTTTTATTCTACCACATTTTCATCATAAACCCTTTAAAAAACTATTTTGAACCCATATACATAACACTTTGTTATATTGAAATACCATTTCTTTATTAAAACCCCAATTAAAAAATCAAAGAATAGTGGGAAATATATATTTATATTCAATTAAAACACGAAATAAATTAATTGGGGAAATATTTCAAATAATGGGTATGATGGAAGGAAAATTAACTATCATTGAATATCTTAAAATAGAACATTCATTTTGTATTTTATAAAGAATGTCAAAAAACTCCAAAAACGAAGATTCATTTATAAATCATTTAAATAAATTAAAAATGAAAAAAGTCAATTTATATTTCATTTATGTCCATATAAATATTCAAATAGTACATTTAAAAAAAATGCACATGGAAGAAAAAGAGTTGGAAGGAATGAATTATAAGAATATCTTTAAAATAAAATATCTTACCTTGAGTCTGACTCATCATGTATGTTCCTTAACATAATGAATAATTAAATAATTTTAATTAACTAAATTATTAATATCAATTTTCATGTTTAATATTACTTTTTTACATGGTATAATCAATTACCTAATCAATTTACAATACATCAAATATTTTGTCTATATTCTGCTCATATGTCAAAAATGAATTAGGTAGGATGTCTGTTGTCAAAGAATACATTATTACATCATTTAAATATTAATAATGATGGTATAATTAACATTTTTATACATAAATTAAACTTTTAAAACAAATAATTAATTATGGATATGACTAAAAAACTATATTATATTTATGGAGCAGGTATGTCATATGCATGCGTGAGTATCATTTCCATTTCTCAATGATCATGATGGAAAGAGGGTAATTGTTGTCATAGAATTAAATAATTATAATTATATAATAAATATCATATTATTTATTTAAATACACTTATATATATGATTCATGTTATTTGGTGATAAAAAACAAATCTCATCGCATCATGGAGGCAGTAGTAAAACCTTATGGGCGAAGGACATTACCATTTTCTATTGAATAGAATGTTAAGAAAGTAAATGATTTTTTATCATTTAATAATGATAAATATTTCATGAATAATCTAAATATATATATATATATAGATTAAATCTATCATTTTAAATCTCTATGAGTTTTGGGGAGGGAATAATTAATTATATCACTTAGTGGGGAGGTAGACCGCCAAACACACGAATGATAGTTTTGTTTCCCATTTGATGGAATTAGAGATTTATATAGTTAGTTGCATCAACATAAAAATATATAAATATAAAAAATTTCATATTTTTATTATTTCATATTTTTTTAAGAGTGTTTTAAGGACGTATGACAAAAAATGAAAATTCTTAATCAAGAATTATAACTCTTCATCTAACACCCTATTACAGATTATACGAAAATTATTCCTAGGTTGGTTTTATGACCAAAACAAGGACTTTATGACATGGGGAGTGATGTATGGAAGATATTTGGGTAGGTATTCAATGAAATAAAATGATTTTTATGTGTGAAGAAAATAGGATAGGATTTTACCGTTTATAAGAGAGTGGAGGGGTGCACTTGGAATTTTGTACGGAATTAAATTAATATAAATGAATTTTAATATTAAAATGGATCCATTAAGATAATATTACAACCTATGAGGAGTATGAGTACAAATCCCCTTATTAAATAAAAATTATATTAGTTTAGGTGATATTTTATCCTTATCTTTTTGTTTTAACCTTTGTTATCGAATTTTGATAATTACTTTAGTATTAAAGCATTGAACACATTAAGGGTAAAAAAAGTTACTGAAATGTGAAAAGGCCCAAAAATAAAAAATGGTTGATATTATATATATTATACCTTTTAATTTTATTATGATAAGATTTTAGTAATCCTAAATATTTTAATAAAAAATTATATATTGTAAACTATAATTAATGTCACTTTTGACACTATTCAATTAATTATACTTCTAAAACATCAAGACATAGTTTGGATTCAAATATAAATAGGTAACACCCCAAAATAATGTTATAAAATATAATACATTGGTGTAACATAATATATCCTTCAAATTATATTACATTCAATATTTATTATATAATAAATTTTATTTTAATTTTAATTAGATCAATATTTCATCATTGTTTCATAATTATTTTATGCAATTATATAATTTCTAAAAATTAGAAATAAATTATAATCATGATATTAATTTAATTATTCTCAAATTAAAAATTTATATTCACTCACGATGTAATTTATTCCCATTTTTAACACTTAAGATACATATCAAATAAATTGGTTAAATTATTGTGATTTTCATTTAATAAAATATAATAATGGTAACTTTATTTGACAAGTTTCTCAAATGAAAATAAATATAAAAAACAGGGTGATAAGGTTGAAATAAATTCATCCAATAATATTAATGTTAAAAAATTATGGACCTTTCAGAATGTTTTGTAAAAATTTAACATGGTTTACCCTTTTACCTTGGTAATGATTTTTTACTATTTTTAGTAATCATTTGGACCATAAGTTATGTTGAACTTGATAAATAAAATTAATTGTGATAATTCCAAATGTTGAATTCATTTGATCATTTAAATCTATTAAATTTTCAAAAAAAATTATCTATGTATCATATAAAGGACGATGAAAAACTATTTTCTAAAGAAAAATGCCTTTTTAAGTCTATAGGTTTTTTTAAACCAACATCATATAAAATTTTTATTATCGTATAATTAATTAGATTATCTATAAAAATAGGAGTCTTATATTAATTTTAGATAAAATTAAAAAATTTACCATTATTTTTCAATGAATAGAAATGATTATTTTACCAAACATTATTATCACTAATCACTGAAAAATCAGTATTTTTAGAAAAATCCAAAAAATTAATGTTTAGATAACATTGACATCATGAATTATAAAGTGGAATTAATTTTTTAAAATTTAAATTATATAACATTAAAAATATATTTTTTTTGAAAAACCGTATAAAAATTGTTTAATAAAACTATTTCCTTTTTTAAAATTACATAATATTTTTATAAAGAATATAACTATGTAATTAATTAATACTAATAAATCGGAAAATGATATATTCAACAATTAAATGGGATCTTACCTTCTTCCCCATGTTTTGAAATTGAATCCTAACAATTATGTTTTCATATTAAACTTTTTGGTATATCATTCACTCATATAATTTTTAGATTTCCATGTTAATTTTTCAACTATATATTTTTTACACAAAACCATAACCTGGAGAATCACCTTATTCAACTTAAAAATATCTATATAGTCAATAATACGTATTTCACATTCCAGATAATATAGTTTATCTTTTAATTGATATACCTTAGGGCTCAAAAAATGAGATGAATCCAGAAAATATTTTCTTATCATCCAGACATGGAATATGTTTTATACATAGTATAATATCGAATGTAATTCCACTACATAGAAAATTGATCATTCATATTATAGGAATTTATACGGTTTAATTAAACATATACCTATCTTCCCATTTTTACCAGAAATCCTAACACATTTAAATGGAGTTACATTAAAAAAATGATCACCTACCTTAAAAGAAAAATCTTCCCTCTACATAATTATATAGATTTATTATGTACATTATGCCATCATCATATTTTGATGAATCATCTTTATTTTCTAAACCACTTCCTCTACCATCATTTCTCCCACAAACTTCATTTCTCATAAATTATCCCCAAAAATGTATTTTTAGTCAATGATTTCCATATAATGCTTCAAAAGATTACATACTTATTCTACAATGAAAACGTTTATTATAAGAAACCTCAACTAATGTAATTTTTTGATACCTAATTCCTTGTAAATTCATTGAAAAATAAAAAATAATTTATTTCATGTTATAATCATTCACTTTTACTTTCCACATGACTAAGGTAGAAAAGATGTAGAAGATTTATTTCAGTAACTAATGAATTTTGAAGTTTGTTCCAAATATTACAAGTGATAATGGGATCATAGTTAAATAAAATGCATAGAGGAACTTCATATAACTTTACTATCTCCTTGAGGTATAATTGAGAATGTTTATCTAAAGACATTTTATCTTGAATATGTAGTAAATGAAATGTTTTAATTAATTGATCCATAGTTACCCTGATCACATTATTACCTAGAGATGTCCTTTTAAATACCCCCATGATATCTATGGTTATATTCTCCCACTTCAATTATTCAATTGGAAAATGATGAAGTATCCCCTTCAGTAAATTTCATGATACCTTAACATTCTAAAAATTTAAACATTTCTTGGTCAAATCCATGATATATCATATCATTCCATACCACTAGTAATACTCCCTACGGTTTATATAAATCATTGTTCATCAAAGATGAATGGAAAAAAAATGAAATTATGATATTCAATTAGTAATTATTTCTTTAACTAAGAATCACAAGGAATGAATAATTTCATTCCCAATATAATAAAACCTTCATCATGAAATTTATCTTTTGAAAAATACCCTTCATAATATATTCTACCTTTTACCATAAAACACAGTACTCTTTCTATGATTTATTAATTCATTCTTATAGATATGATTTTACTAACACCTAAAGAAATACTCCAACATTAATAATTTCTAAGAAATAATTTAGCAAATCATTTACAAATGAGTCATATTACAAATATAATATGGTCAATGTGTCATTATATTTATGACTCGATGTGTCATCCACTATGTTTTATTTTCAAGGATGATAATGAATTGTGTAGTCAAAATCCTTAGTTAGATCCAATTATCTTCTTTATAGCATGTTCAATGATTTATTAGTGAATATCAATATCAAACTATTATGATCAATAAATATTTCATATTTTTCTCCATAAATATTTTTCCTAAAAAAATTAATTCCTAAAACCATATCAGTTATTTTTAGATCATGTTTTTGTTAATTTAATTCATGAGATTTTTGTTGACATAAAGTATAAGTAATTACCTAATCATTCAACATCCAAAAAAAACAACTTCTTTTTAATGATGCGTCTTTATAGATGAAAATTTCATCATTTCTATAGGGAATGGATAAAATTGGATCATTCCTCGGACTTTTTTAGTTCCTAGAAATAATTATGAAAATATTTTTTCAAAATGAATTTAACTAATGTTCTATTTAATATATTCAGTGTGCTAGAAAATAGAGAAATGTTTTAAAAAAACTTTTTATAATAACCCTCTAATCCAAGAAAAATATAAATATCCATGAAAATTGTAGGGCTTGTTCATTATTAGTCAACTTTCTCTTTAGTAGGGTTAAGATTTATTCTATATTTAGAAACAATATGTCAATAGAAAGAAATTTGTGCAACAAAAATTAACCCTTAAAAATGATTCAACAAATAATCGTTGGTTTTAAGGATTTAAAAACAATACTTTGGTTTCCCTCAAGTTTATTATTACATTTTGAATTTTCCAAAATGTCATTGACAAAAACAACCCTAAAATTATCTAAAAATTCAAGGAAAATGAAACTCATAAGGTATATATATATATAGATAGCGTATTTGAAAACCCAATGTGAATAACTAAAAACTCATAATTCACGTATCCAGCCTAAAACACTGTAATTAGAATATCTCTATCCTCAACATTAATTGATGATATACTAACCTGATATTAATCTTAAAAAAACACTATGCTATCTAAATATGGAAAAATCATCTATTTTTGGAAAATGATACTTTTTCATGACAGGGGTATTATTCAAGACTCTATAATAATTGAAATGTATCATTGGAAAATTATTATTTTTAATAAACAAAACAGGAACACACATATTTGAATTTCTACGACGGATGAATCGCTTAAATATAAACTATTATATCTTATTTTTTAATTCAAATAGTTCTACATGATCTGTTTTATTAGGGGGTTTTAAAATAAGATTAGAAAATATAACTAAGTCAACAGTAAATTAAACCACATTATCGAGAATTACTCTTGTAAAGTTATTGGGAAAAAAATCCATATATTCATTTTATATTGGTGCATCACTAATTTGAATAATTTCCCTATTTTCTAAATTATGATCTTGGTCAATTTCCCTACCATATCTGATCATCTTCTCAGAGTATTGGTTATTTATCAATTCTGTTAAATCATTTAATATAACTTTACTAGAATTTAATTATCTCACTTCATATTAAATAAAAGTCTAATCCATATCGAAAATAATACTGAACTGTACCATAGGTAGTTAAACATCATTTGTCAGAAAAACCATCCACTAATACTAATAGGAATATTCATATAAAACTTTTTTTATAATATTCCCATCATATTTTTCACTAAAAGTTATATCTTCATTTCATGAGGTCCTGTTCCCAGTTTACATAATAATTTCTCATAATTGAAAGAATTTCAAGATCTATAGTAAAACAGGAAATGAAAATAATTCAAATAAATAAGTAATATACATGTCACTAATTCATTTGTTATCCCAACATAAACAGTAGTAGAAGTAGTAAAATATTTTTCCCCATATTTTTGATTTTGGCCTTGATGATTTCCACACATAGTAACCAATTTCATACACAAGATAACATAGTGTCCAAATTAATTACAATTAAAACATCTCATTAGTGGACGGATATCTGTTACCCCATCTTGGACTATTCAGGACACTTTTCTTTCCAGTCATAAACCCTGTGACAAAAAATACCACACTGATAACACTACCTAGATCCAGTCAAACATTCCCTAAAATTAATTTCACCACACATGGAACATGTTGGGGCTTATATCTAGAATTTAAATATTGTTTCTTTCCTATTTATTACCAACTTTACTATTTAATTTTTTTTTAATCTTGAGGAAAATAAGTTTTTCAAAACTATATCTTGACATTCTCATCAAAACGAATGTTTTTTCATAAATTTTAATTTATTTGGAAGACAACTCTCTTCAAAAACATGTTTTAAATCCTTTGTAAAATCTATTAATTTTAATATCAAGGTATATAATAAATCCAGGTATATACCCAGACAACTTTGTAATGTTTTATTCATATGAAACTACTAAATATTGATCTTTCTCCCTTAATTCCGTGGATGATTTCTCCTCCAGGAGTTGAAAAAATTGAAGGTAAATGTTTCTCCAAGAGGTGATTCATAAATAATCCTTATTCTATGGAATCTAGATCATCATTCGCTTTTGTATTCTTAACTATACTCCACAATCGATATTATTCACCTTCAAAATGATAAATGGAAAAGGCTAACTCTTCACATTCTGAACACCCCATGACTTCAAATAACACTTATAGTTAATTTATCCATCATTCAGCTTCCAAAGGGTGAGATGATTCACTTAATGATAGAGGGTGTTGTTTTAAAAAATTATATACAATATACATATACCTTTTCATTTAATGGTGTTTCTCTTGGAAAATCTATTCCACCACCATGTATATCCCATCTCAACCATTCCATCCCTGTAACAAATTGCTCATATCTAATACCAACCATTCTATGATGCTAATTTGGAAGAATATTTTACTCTCGAAAACATCCTACATAATATTCCCTATTTCCACTATAGTAAACCATTCCAAACAGAAATAGATTAGATGAAGTGACACATTAATATTAAAATTCTATGTCTTCTCAACATATCCATAAAGTGTAATTATTCAAGGCTATTATATTAAAATTCCCATAAACTCTAAATTTATCTATTCTTTTGACTTAATACCACATATAAGGAACCGTTATTAAAAATTACAAAATGTAGTAAATTTATACTTGAAATATCTTTTCATACATCCCCAAAGATCATTTTAGTTTATAGTTTAATAATATGGTTAACAACTCTTATATAATAAACCAATATATTAAAAACTAGGAACTGTTAATTAAAATCCATTTTTTTCATAATATAAAACTTTTAAAATGAAAAATGATTTCTTTTTATAAGAAATATTTATGAATTTCAACATGATTAATTATTTTTTTTCTTCAAATCCTTAAACCTTGTGGAAATTTTTTACAAATATTAGATTAATTAAAAATCTCAATAAAGGATATAAATATGGAAATATGTTCATCCAATGACAAATATGAAAACCACTAAAATACTAACATCATTTAAATTATCAATTATGAATATTATATAAATCATTTCCATAAGAAAAACAATCTTTTTTTCTTAAAAAAACACTAAAACTCATTGAAAGTAAATATAAATACAGTTTAGGTGAATTTTAGGAATCATATTCAAAAACGAGTTTAAAAATATGTTAGAAATAATTTTATCCAAGATAAATCTATGGGAGAAACTAAATTGGTTAACTCCCTCTATCTCATCATTGAAAATAATTAGTATTACTCAATACTTTGGAGAGATATAATGGAAATAAACCAATTTTATATGTTTTATCATGATCAGTTTTTTTCTTGTATATAATGTTCAATTACCATATCATGAATAAAACAATTTATGTTTTTAAATTTTCCACCCAAAACCATTGAAATAATCTTTTGAACCCATATGAAAAAAAATCATATATTGAAATACCCTTTTTTTAACCAATTTTCAATAATAAAATACATAGAACAAAGAAAAGGAGTTTTTTTTTTGAAGAAAACAATTAGTATTGTAATTCAATCCTAATATAAGATAATGTTTTTGAGGGTGGGGATTATGTTTGTTATCGTATACATTAAAATAGAACATTTTTTTCTTTTGTAAATACTGATAAAAAATTATTTAAAAGTATTTATTTTAAAAACCATTGAATGAAATCCAGAAGGAAAATAATTTCTTTAATAATTATTTTATGTACAAATAAATACATTAATAATATATATTTTTTAAAAATAAATGTGTAATAAAAATTTTTGGAAAGAAAATATTAAAATAGGATCTTTAATTGGAATTTTTCCATGAGTCTGAATCATTAAATGTGTTCTTTAATATCATTATTGATAATTTTTTTAATTATTTACATTATTAATAACATTTTTTAATTTCATTACCACTTTTAACATTTTATAATCAATTACATAATCAATTATGATTACGTCAGATGTTTTGATGATTTTTGTCTCAAATGTATAAAAGGACATTTGTATAATGACTATGGTCATAGAGGTCAATATTATATTATCTCAATAATAACATTCATGAAATAATAATAAATTTTATAAATCAATTATTAATATTAAACAAATAATTAATGATTTTTAAGAAAAATTAGCTATGTTATAATCATGAAGAAGATTGGTTGTACATACACATGAATAACGTTTCCATTTTTCAATGATCTTGATGAATTAAAGGTAATAATTTTATAATATTTATGGAAAGACCATTATATCATAAATACAAAATTAATTTCATATATATATATATATCATTAATGTAATTTGGTGATGAAAAACGAATCAAATCACTTCATGTAGGTAACAATCCACACGTACGCATGAACAACACTATAATTTTCTAGTGAATAGAGAGTAAGGAAATAAATGATAGACTATCTATTTATAATTAAAAATATTTAATTAATATGCTATATATATAATAAATCCACCATTGAAACCATCATTTATATGAGGTGATGGAAAATTAATTACACTGGCTTGTGTGGTGGTAGTCTGCTATACACATGAATAGTGGTTTTGGTTCCAATTTGATGGAAGAGAAGATGGATATAGGTCATGAAATCATCATAAAAACGTATAATTATAATAGAGATATTCTTTTATTAATTAATTATGATTAAATAAGGTTTTAAAAGGGTATAATAATAAATATAATTGGTTGATTAAGAATTATACCTCTTCTATGGACACGCATTAAGGTTTACAAAAAAATCATTCCAAGGTTGGTTTTATAGTCAAAACCAGGCATATATGACATGGGGAGGAATGTAAGGATGATATTTGGGAATCTATTGGCTGAACTAAAATATTTTATATTTTTGAATAACAGATGAGAGGTGGTTTCCATTTATAATATAGGGGAGTGGAACTCAGGGTATTTCTCAAAGTAATAAATTAATAGAAAAGAATTTTCTTAATGAATGACTCAAAAATAGTAAAATTCATAAAAAATATGAGTATGAGTTGAAATAACCTTATTCAATTAAAATATTATAAGATTATGTGATATTTGCGACCTTATGTTTTTTTAACAATTTTTAAAAATAACTGTTTTATTAAGGTTTTACTCATTTACAGTCAAGAAAGTTACTATAAATTGAAAAAATGCCCAAAAATTGACCATGATTGAAATAAAAACCATGGTTTTAGGTAAATTGCACTTTATTTATTTATTTGGAGTAATTTTATTGATTAAGAAAAGTTTTTAGTGGTTCAGAAGGATTTTATAAATTATTGGAGGTGTTTATGGGGGTACATAGTTTGTGCATGATTAGTAGAAACCATGCACCACCTCACGGTAAGTGTGAAAGGAATGAAACATGTCACTATAATGGTTCATGGCCGGCGTATAGTTTTTTATATCCATTTGATGGACTATGGGAAACCATGAAACTTGAAATATAAGAATACTTACAGTCAGATAATGGTTTAACAAACCATCTATGACAACGGTGTGAGTAGTGGACTTAAGTAACAACCGCAAAATGGTTGGTGCATGATTTTTCAACTTATGTGGCCAAACAATGCAGTATATAGTTGGCACCCTAGTATTTTTTTATTTAATATAAATAAATACACCTATCTATTATTATTTCCATATTCTCTTAAAATATTAAATTCCATTTTCTCCCTGGGCTTCAGAGATTTTTCCATTTGCTACAGAAGTTATTCATATGTGAATCAAATTATGTTGGAGATAAAGATTCATTCGTAACTCATAATTCTTCAATGTTCCTCTTATATCATTTCAACATGTCTCTCATAGACCCATAGATCTAGTCTACATATGATAGATATATATTTTATGTTATGAATTGTATGGATTTATTGTTTATTATCTTGAATGAAAAAATATCCAAGCCCAGATCTAGAGATTCATTAGTCCATTTTTCATTCTGAATGATAGTTTATAAGAGGTGTCATCTATATGAACTCTAAAGGATTTAGAACTTGAAGGAATAATTTTCATTAAATAAATTGATTGATTTTTTTTGGAAATACTTATGTGATTCTTGTTGGCATCATATTTTGGGTTTTGGATTTCCAATTGTGGAATGTGAATAGTTTCATGGGAAATCCTCTTTGGTGATAATTTAAAAATGGTGATTTGTTATTTTTTTACACATGGAAAATGTTTCTTTGGAATTATTCAAATTAAGAAAGGTTATATATTGAATTGATTTTCATGGAATTTTTGCATACAAGGTTGGTGTGAGTGAATTCAGAGGCAATATCTTATAGAAGGGGCATGTTCTATTGGGGAACCATGTCTTTGCCACATTATAATGAATTTATGGATAGAAGAATGATAGCTCTTGATTATGAAACTACCTCCTCAAAATTTAAGTGTGTGTGTGGAAATGTGGAATAGTTATTCCAAATAATTGTTAAATGGTTTTAGTTATTAGTATTATTGTTTAATATAGAACGTTATCTTGGATTTGATATAAAATATTTAAATTATTTTAAATTATTTTATATAAATTCTACTATCTATTTTTATCCTAGGATCACATGTTTGGAATTCATTGGGGAAATGCAAATATGTTTACACTTACCACTTCTTGGTAACTGTTATGCATTAGTAGATTTCATCTATCAAGAAATGGGTAAACACAAGGTATATTATTTCTTTAGAGATACTTCTGGATACCTTGGTCTTAGAATGCGGAGATTGAGATTGGAGCTATTTGGTATTTGGTTTTATTGATGTCTTGAGTATTATTTTCTTTATAATTTTTATCTTCTATATCCATTGTATAATTAATATTGTTTTCTATTTTTTGATATTCGTTGTCACTACAAGAAATTTGGTCATTTGCAACTTGTCATTTGCGATGAGTAGATGACATGTCACAAATTGTTCATTTCCTATGATTATTTACAACAAAACATTATTTCCAACTCAAATAATGATTTATTATGATAGAATAAATAATCTATTGAAAATTGTTTTTGGATGGAATTCCTACCTCTCAACGCTTAAAGTAACCACGAAGATCATTTACGAAAAATAATGAAATCCATTAAAAATGGTCAACCACTCCTGATTATTTGTGATTGAAATTAGCATCCATCACAAATAATTTTTTTGAAAAACTATTTGAAAAAACATTAACTCGGTTGTAAATAATACGTCGTAAAAATGACTATTGTTTTAACACCGCGTGACTCTCCTATCATCCTCCTCTCCTTTCTCCTCCCTCTCTCGAATGGCGTTGTGAAACCCTACCTGGATGCCTAATTGGATGAAGCTCCATGAAAATCTATTCTTCCCAATTTTTGGCTGATTTCAGCTCAGATATTCATCGTACGAACTCTGGTTATGTTCTCCATCATTTTTTGTTTTGTGTATTTTTGTTCAATGTTAAATATACTAGTTTGGTAAAACCCTAGGTTTAGAAATTCATTTGATTTTTATGATTTTCATACATTATTAGATATTTATGATGGACCAAATTATATTAATATCCATTTTGATTTTGATATGCTTCATTTTTTGTGAATTTTGGAAAAATGATAAATACACTCATTTTGTAAAATCATAATTTCAGATACTTATCATATTTGTATGATTTAATTGATTTTTATGATTGATGCAATTGTATTAATCTCTACATAGATTTTTATTTGGTTTGTGTAATTTATTTTAATTGATTTTTTGGTATTCTACTAATTTTTTAATTTTGATATTTGTATGTGTTTTTTATTTATATATATATATATTAGTATATTTCTTTTTCATGTGAATTTTGATATATGTTTTCATATATATATAATAACTTGTGTTTATTTAATTCGGATATTTTTAATGTGTTTATATATATATATAAATGATATTAAAAATATATTAATGGTTTCTGATATATATATATACATGTATGTATGTTTATATATTGTATATATGTATATATAAATTCGATATGTATATCTGTGTAAAAGAAATTTCCAAAATATATTTGATATATTTATATTAATTAATAAATATTTTAGTATAAATAATACATTCTCATTAATTAATTACTTTTTTAATATAAATATATGTAAATAATACATTCTATGTATACATCAAAAAGCGTTTTAAAAAACATATAACTGTTTTAATATATATAAATATATATATATTTGTGTAATGTTTATAACATATATATATACATACATGTATGTATATTAATATATATATGTGTGTGTGTTTTAAAATAATGTGTAATGTTTATGATATATAAATATATATATATATATATACAGACATATGTATATAAATTTATTAAGAAATGTGTAATGTTTTTAAGATATATATATATATACACATTTATGTATATTAACATGTGCATACATATATATGTATGTTAAAAAAGGGGAAACATTTATGATATATATATAAATAAATGTATATAAACATTAAAAAAACATATATGTTTTTAGATATATATATATATATATATTTACTTATATATTTATCTGATATATATATATTTTTAAAAATTGTGTAAAAGTATATTTGATTATGAAATCATGTAATATATATATTAACATATGAACATGTATATATAAACATTTTAAAAATACATATAAGGTTTAATATATATATATATATATATATATATATACATATATATTTGGTATATATATATTTTTTAAAAGAGTCAGAATATATTTTATGTGTTTTTGTTAATTAGGAAATCATTATATACATAAATATAATAATTATTAAAAATTTAATAATAATTTAAATATTTAATAATTACTAATTAATTAGTCAATATTATTATTAAATATTAAATATTTATGTATATTTATATCTATGTATATATAAATTTAATAATTATATTCATTTTAAAAAAGTTATCAGAATTGATTGGGTAAATTTTTATTAATTACGAAATATTTTCATAAAAATATATTGAAATAATTATTTATTCAATATTTATAATTAATAGTAAATAATGGTTTAAATTACAAAATATTATTAACAATTTGAAAAATTGACACAATATATGAAATTTTGTGTGTGCGAACGTGTATGTAGGTATATAGATTTGATTTGTCAATTTAAAAAAAACATGTAAAAAATAATTTGATGTCAATAGATTTTATTAGGTGTAATATATATAATTAAACACCTGACACACATATATGTATTATAAAATCTATGATAAAACTCAATTTCAGACCTAACGATGTCCTCATATTACTCATATGATACAATTTTCCAGAGACATTCTATTATTTTCTAAAAATAGTGTTTGTATTATATAATATATATAGTATTTTTATTTTATCTATGATGAGACTCTACGGGCTCTATAATTCAGGGCTAACATAATGCCTCACTCTGATCATATTCCATATAATATTTCAAGGTGTTTAAATATAATAATAATTGGAAATTAGTGAAAATGATTTGTAATAATTGTTTTTAATTTTTTTTAGATAACTATGGAATTGAGAAGTTAACAGCAGTATCTATTATGTGATCATGAGTGGATAAATAATCACAAATATCCAAATAGATGTAGTTTAAATAATATTTACCTTGATGGTGTTGAAGCTTTTATATCATTTTTTCATCGTTAAATTCATATTTTGTTTCAGATGAAAAAAATTTATGTTTGTGTCATAAATGTTATCTTAGGACATTCGAAACATTTGACAGTGTCAGAAATCATCTATTGACCTCCGATTTTCGGAAATACTTTTTTGGGTATCAACTTGGTGAAGAGCGTTCAGTAGAAAATAAAAATATTTTGGTTCGAGATCGATTATTTTAGAATTTAATAGATGGGGAAGCAGGTATATTAACTCTAGAATCAATAACTTATTATGATATTCTGAATCTTGAATCAGAACCTTCTCATTTTTACAATTTTTTGAAATCTGTGGAGGATGCCTTATATCCAAAATACCAGATGAACAAAGATGAATCTGTTCCAAAATATATGGCTATTAAATCATATTTTGGAATGTCTAAAAATTGTTTCAGTCATATTTTTTCTCTGGTTAAGTTGTTGATTCTTGAAGTAAATACATTACATTCAAGTTACTATGAAAGTAAAAGGTTGGTTCATAATTTGGGTCTATGTTATCAGAAGAGCCATGCATGTTCAAATGGTTTCAAATTATATTATGTGGAATATGAATCTTTGTTTTATTGTACAATATGTGAAAAATCAAGGTATAAAGAGGTATAATAAGGAAATTATGGAGTTTCCATGAAATACTTGAGATATTTTCCAATTAAACATCATTTATAGTGTTTATTTATTTCTCACAACATATCTAGAGTGATGAAATGGAGTAAATAAAATATTTCCATCTCAGAAATCATAAATCATCAAGGTTATGGGGATTTATGGAATTTTTTTGATCAGACACGTCTTTCTTTTACTTCAGAACCTCGTAACATATGGATGAGCCTTTTTTACTGATGGTTTTTTCCATTTAGTACATAGAATGGTCAATATTTCTGTTTTCCTATTTTCATTAATCCTTTCAAATTTCATCCTTAGATGTTGATGAAGGAACCATATATATATATTCGCTGATGTTCATTCTAGTACATCCAAAGAAAAATATTAATGTTTATTTGAAACCACTAATTGAATAGTTAATTTCATTATGGAACAATGGTGTGAATACATTTGATACGACTATAGATCTATTTTTTATATTCATGGTTGCATTAATATGGACAATCAACATCTTTCCATCTCATGGTATGTTATCTGGATAGATAACATAGGTTTAAAATTATGTCCATGCTACATGGATGAGAACAATGGTTTTATTATTTGTGATGGGTTAAATGTTAGTTATTTTAACTGTCATCTGATATTTCTACCTACAGATCACCCTTTTTAAAGGAAGAAAATTAATTTTACAAAAGGTATAATTGAAACAGACGCACCTCCATTAGTGATCTCAGGTAATTAGGTAAAATTTATTTATTTTTCATTACCTTATGTTACTTTTTGGCCAACCATAAATGAGAAAAAGATAAAAGGTTTTGGGATAGATAATAACTGGATAAAGTGGAGATTTTTTGGGACCTTCTATATTAGTCTTATTTGATGGTAAGTCACATGTAAGATGTAATGAATATTGAGAATAGTGTTTTTGATAACATGTTTTATTCCCTGTGGAACACACCTGGTTTGACTAAATATAATGTAAAGGTACAGATAGATCCTACACAGATTTGTAGGCATCCAGAAATTGAATTATTTTAAGATGAATGTTCCCACAAAATAATAAATCAAAAATAATCTTACTCACTTAGTATATAAACCCATTTATTATTCTATGAATGGATTAGAGATTTTAGGTTACCAGATGGTTATCCTCTTAATTTTTCTCATTTCATCAAAAATAGGCAAATTAACGGGATAAAAAGTCATGACTGTCATGTCCTAATTCAAATATTACTTCCTTTTTTCATTAAAGGGCTATTTAATTATTCAATGTTTGATGTTTCGACTGAAATATCATATTTTTATGATATATTTGAGCAAAGTCATCATATTATAAATCATTGGGTATTCTAGAAAAGTATGTGGTTTTATTTTTATATAAATTGAGGAAAATACTCCCACTGAGCTTCATTGATTCCCTAGAAAATTGAACATTTCATTTTATATAAGAAGCTAAATATAAAGGGTTGGTACAATTTCAGTGGATGTATCCATTTGAGAGATGTATAGAAAAATTAATGAAGAAAGTGTGTAACAAAGCATTAGTTGAAGGGTCAATGGAAGAAGCATATTTGTAGGAGGAAATTTCAAATTTTTACTATGATTATTTTCAGTTAGAATATCCTTGAAAACATAATCGCATGGGTCATAATGAGACAAAATTTGATGATGTCACAAAACATCAGTTGTCAGTTTTTAATCTGCCCAAGATTGATCTCAGTGGTTATTTTGAGAAATTACTTACAGATTAAGAACCGCATAGAGCTCATTCTTATGTTCTGCAAAATATTAAAGAAATGACTCTATTTTTATAGTATGTAATACTTTTTTTATTTTTTTAAATATTTATAAAAGATATTTTTATTTAAATTACCATTTTTTAAAATATATGATTACCATATAAAAAACTATTTATTCAAATTACATTTATTACTCAAGAAGAACATAAGATTTTTTATATATTTTTTTAAAAAGTCGAAATTTATGTTTCTTTCAGTGGAATAATAAATCAATTTTTCAATGATTTCAATTATAATTAATTTTTATTCTTCAAAGGTATCACCACATGAAAATAAAAGTTAAAGAAAATTATGTGTGCTCAAAAACACACTATCAAAAAAGTTAAAATCTTATAATGGGTATTTCGTCAATGAATTTTGACTCCATACATAAATATATGGTGACTCAAAGATATTAATAAATATTTGTGTTTGTTAAAAAGGATACCATCATTAGGAAAGTGAAGATAACTTTTATGGTAAACTATATGAAATAATTGAGTTATGTTATATGGGATCAAATCAAGTTATAATTTTTAAATATCATTGGATTGTTACTGATTGGGGGTTGCGACTTCATCCACAACATGGAGTGTGATAAAAATAAAATCACACGATAATAGTTCTATTTAAAATGAAAATAATGGTTATGTGGAAGTGGAACATATTGAAATTTTTCAAGAAACATCCCAAAATATATCTCTTACCAAATGGGATATAAATATCTATGATGAAACTGCCCAATTAAGGGCTAATGATATAGATAATGTTGATGAAGTAATAATTGATGATGAAACAGAAAGTGATATGGTATTTGACAATGATAAATATGAGGAAGAAAGAATAGTTTGTTATGAAAATGGGGATGAAGATGATGATTGATGTATTTTATTCAGGTCTTTAGTTATAGGAAATTATCATATTTTGATATATGTTAGTTTTTTAAATTTCTGGTTTTTATTGACAATTTGTTACAGGTAACATTATTTTATTCGAACATTTATTAGTTTTCTATATTTAATACTTATATTAAAAATCTCTTATTCTTGAGAATATATATTTCATATGGATGGAGAGGATCCTTATGATCTATTACAATCTTTCACTAATGTTGGAATTCTTGATGATGATCCTAATTCAGCTCCTCTTCCTCTGACTGGTGCCCCAACTAGAAGGGGGTGCGGTCTTGCACGATTACTGATTCCATATCTTTCTTCATTGAGTTGACCATATATCTATTTTGATCCTCATTTACATAGTCTTGTTTAATTTTTTATGTTATTTATTTTATATTAACAAAATATATTAATTTCTATAATAATTTTAAGATTATATATTTTTTAACTTTTATTGTTTTTCACATTTTATGATTGGGCAGGCTAGTGTGATTCTGAGAAATTATTTTTCCAAACCATCGGTGTCATGGGACCTGGTACCCATCGTCGTGTATGAATAGATTTTTGACCCCTAGATTTTATGTTATTAAATAATATATACTATTTTAAAATTTATTTTATTAATAAAATATTTTTTTAATTGTCTTGCTGAATTTATTATCTCCTATTTCTGATATCTAGAGAGGTCTTATCCGAAATGCATGGATAATTGTATATGTGAGGTTTGTCGTCAGTTTCTACACAACATCAGAAATCGAGCTGTGGATAAATCCTTTCCAACTGTTTTCGACCAGTCTTGCATCTCCCATCATCCTAACTATATATCTACTCATGTATTGGGTGGGTTGTGCTCCTTCTGGCTAGGAGAGAATTTTAGGAGGAGATCATCAGTTTGACATCAGAGTTACGAGAGATCAGAGGTCTCCCATAGTGCTAGAAATTGTACATTTGGCATAAATAGACGATGAATGGTAAGTCATATTATTTATCAATGTATATATATTTTTACTATAACATGTTTTTTATATTATAAAGGCGGATACTAACCCATCTATTATAACATTTGAAGTTTATAAGAAGATGAATACTGATCCCTGTATAGTGGAAGTTATAGGAAAACGATAACACCATATTGAGGAAAGTTATTTTATTTAAAAATGACATGAATATTAATTATATTATTATTATAATTTGTCATTATATTTAATGGAAACAAATGAGTTCGTCAGTTATCATTTACAGGAGAGTCAAGATGAGACCAAACAAGTTGTCATCACTGATTTAGGTTTCGATCATGGGGCTTCGATATAGGATACTTCGCAAGGTGTTGAGAAAGGTCAAGTGAATAGAACTAGTTCTGAACTAACACCTATGAGTTATTATGGTACATCTGTGATGGAATCAGTGAGTGAAAATGGAGCTCAGGATGAGTCCTTATCGATGTCGTTTTACACTACACAGTATGAAGAGAGGTTGAAATATCACGATGAGATGATACAATATACGCAAAAGGAGAGGGAGGAGGAGCATGGGAAGTAGTGCTTGAGAGATGAGAATATGATGGAGTGTATGTGGTTACTTGTGCATGGCGTTGGTATAGAGTTTTATACCCCTATTCTTTTAAGTGATCCTTCTCCACATAATGATAGTTGATGATTTCTATTGATTTTACGACAATTTTGAAATTTGGTATGAGAGAAATATTATATTTAAAATGATTTAATACTTTTATATGTGTTTCAATTTTATTTTATTTTATTGATTTTAAAATATTTGTAAATTTATTAATTATTTTTTTATGTTTTTAACTTTTTTAATTAATCATCGGTTTTTTATTATTCGTAAATATATTCAATTGCTTAATTGTTTTAATAAATTTTCAATTTATTTAATTCTTTAATTAATTTCAATAATTTTAATTATTTTTATGTATCTTTATTTCATAACATTTGTAACGTATTTTATTTTATTTAATAATATAATTATTTTTATTTCTTTTTAAATAATTTTTTTTATTTTTAATTAATTTTAATTATTTCTATTTTTTTGGAAAAAAATGCTATTTGTGATGGATTATCCATCGATTGCAAATATCATTTTGCGACAGATCATCATAAAAGGGTTTTAGATAATATTTTAGGAATGTTTTTCAATGGATTTTATATCCATAAAAAAATATTTTATATGATGGAACATCGAAAATAAACACATTTGAGATACCCTCTTCCATGATGGGTTATTTGCGATAGAAACTCGTCACAAATGACGTTATGTGATGATAATCTGTCGCAAATAAACTATCAAAATTATCTAAAATTCTTGTTGTGTTGGTTGTAATTTTATTCATACATTATATAGAAGATTTTATTTCTATTTTTGATGTTTTCTAGTTATTATCTCTTTTAAAAGGGATAATCATCTCCCAAATGATCTGTTGTCCCTTGGCATTGATTTCTTTCTTTTGGAATCATGGAGATGATACATGCCTAAGGCTGGTAGTACCCAACACTACTCAAGCCAATGATAAGGTAAGAGATATTACAAATGGTATCAGTATTTGTTAGTAATTCATTAATTTTGGTACAAATGGTGACATCTTGATTGATAATTGGGTTATAAATTTCATGAGTTTATATTTGGGATAGTAGAAAAGAGGTAGGATCATCAAAGCCTGAAATATGTTGCTCAATAATTTTTAGCTAAAATTTTTATTCTGAACATCAAGTTTCTTTTTTGTTTTTATATATAGTTTTTTAAGATAATTCTAGATGAGTTGTCATCTCCATCATTATGTGGTTTTTCAATGAGAACTAAATTCTATGCATTGATAATAAGAATTTCCACTATGACTACATTTTTTATTCTGAGTTTCATGGTTTCAAAAATGTTAGATGATTTTTAATTTTTCAAAATAGCTAAATGGATTTATTTTAAAAATAATTTTTAATGTACTTTTAGAAATGATTAAAATAATAGTATCAATTGGATTTTTAAATGAATGGTTGTGGTATTTGTGATATGATAATTTATAATTAATAAGTATTCAACTATTATTTATTGATACTAATTGGAGTTTTTATGGTTCTAGTGAATAAAACTATGTAGGAACTATAGAAATCAATTTGATATGACTACTGAAAATATGGTTTCACCAGAGTTGTAGGTGAACCAGCAGCTCATCCAAAGTATTTTAAAGGATTTCCAAGCCATTTATAGGGTAAGATCATTTATGATCCTTAATAAGTGAATCATTCTGTATAGTTCCAAAATTATAAGCCACCAATAATTTGGGGTGATTTTGAGAAAGAAAAAAGATAAAAATTGGTTGAATAAGATGAACCTAATTTTTGAATTTTGGGAAACATTGAATAGGTTAATAGTTATACTAGATACATATATACTCGATAATATAACATAGCAATGTTGTTATTTAGTTGTTTAGGATAATGTTTAAAAAGGTATGACATGTGAGGATTTTGACAAATTTCCTCACAAAAATTGCTATCCTCACACCATTCTGGTTAACAGAAAACCATATTTCCTTAGCCTGAATGAAGAGAAACTTTCCATGATAGCATATCTAATAAATTTATGAATTTAGATTTCCTTTCCCCAAGAGTTGATCCAAGTTCATTCCTAAAGGAACACATTTTAATGTCAGAGATAGAATTGTACATTTTCTCAAATATTATCCTCACTTTTATTATAGACTTTATAGAAATGGTCAATAGAGAGACAGTGGAACAAGGGATATCTCTAGGAGTGAAGTAGTAGGGTGAATGTATATTCTAATGGGATCATTTGTAAACAATAAAACTATAAATAATTAGAATAAGGATAAATAAATCTTGAGTGGTGTGATATCTTAGAATCATACCCTAGGATCATTAGATATTCCTCCTCAGCCAAAAAGTTTGTTAGTATATTTTTTATGTGGTTATTTTGAGAATATTAATTAAAAATTTATAGAAACCACCTAGGGAATGTTACAATTAGAATCATATGGGACAAAATTAGCACTGTTGTCATAGTGCTCTAAGTTTGGGTGATGGAGACACATCTCATGGTTTCGAAAAATTATATATTATGACAGGACTAGAACAATAGAACAATTATCAATGTCATAATCGAGCGACCAAAGTTTATTCTAGTAATACCATTAATCCTAAACCCCTGTAATCTCAATAGGGTAACAGAGAGAAAATAACATTGAGTAAGAAATTGTATGGAGATGAGAAAGTGACCATAAATGATCAATCTGGTCATTCAATAGTGTTTTGTGTGAATCTTTTTAATTCTACCATTAGTTTTCATTTTTTTTGATATGGGTGAGTCCCACACTTTTATTTCTTCTCTTGTTTTTGATCATCCAGATTTTTAGGATGAAATGAATCCATATTTTTTGAAACATAAAACTCTAATTAGCCAATGAGTGTGTTGAACCAATGTGTGTAATGAATTTTCTATAACTACTGATATAGATGAGTTAGTTTATGATCTCTCTTTTCTTGATATGTACATATATGAACTGATTTTATCTATGGATTGGTTTCCATAACTCAAGGCCTGCAATTATTTTTATTCCTAAAAGGTTATATTTACATCACATGAATGAATCAAGAATCCATTTAGTGGATATTATGATGTAAATTCATGTAGACCTATAATATTTAGCACTGATAGTGGGAATTATCTCTTATATATTAGTAGTGAAATTGTTTTAATTTATGGATGAGATCATAAATATATATTTTATAAATATTATTTACCATTTCCGGTGGATTTGTGGAAAATTTCATGACAATTTAACAGAAAATAGAAGTGTATTTTATGCTTTATTTCCTACAAAGAACCACCCTGGTTTCAAATTCAACTTATAGGTTAGAAATAATATAATTGATGGAGTAGAAATTAATTATAGAAGAGATTTAAAGTAAAGAGTTCATTTGACCAAGAATGACTCTTTGGAAAAAACTGGTTTTTTGTTATAAAGGAGGATAGTTATCTTAATCATTTTCAAGATTTTCATAAGCTTATCCTAGGTAAGATAAATAATCACTATCTTTATCCTTATATTGATGACCATTTTAGTCTATTGGGGTGATCCTTGGGGGTTTATAAAATTTACATTCATTTGGGATGTATGCAACTATTAGTTCGGAAGGATTATACTACAAAATCATCTTTCAATAGTAGATATAGACATTATGAATATGTGGTTACGCCATTGTTCTAATTAATTTACCATCCATCTTTATAATATTGAGGAATTTAATCTTTTGGAGGTATCTATATTTCTTTTTGGTGGAGTTTTTTGATGATATTTTGGGTTATTCTAGGAGAAATGTAGATCATGAAAAATAAATGTTTATAATGTTTGGTATATTACAAGATAATCACCTTTATTCTATGTTATCAAAGTGTGACCTTTGGACATAAGAGGTATGATTCCCTGGCCATGTCATTCATAAAAAAATAGGTTCTATGGATCATGAAAATATAGATTCTCTAATATCCTAGAAAACACTGAATAATGCCTTGGAGATATGATGTTTCCTTAGCATAGTGTCACACTAAAGATGCATTGCTCGTGATGTATCACTTTTGGCCTCACCAATGGATGATTTTACTAGGATAGAAATTCCTTTCTAATAGAACGATGAACGTCAAAAATCATTAAAAGGAATCAATTTATACTTATATCACCACTTATAATACTATTTCTAGAATCTGTATATGGTTATATTGTCTGTTGTGATGGATCATTAACTAGGTTGGGTTATGTTTTTATGTAGAGTGATCATGTTGTTTATTATGGTTTGTAGCAGTTATGGATTCATGAGAAAAATAAACCAACAGATGATATGGATCTATATTTGTATTCCATTATTTGAATACAACGTGTAATTATCTTTTTGGTGATAAACATATGACATTTACATATCATAAGACCATAAAAACATTCTCTCACAATGATATTTGAATATGAGATAACAAATATTGATGGAATATCCAAAAATAGTAAAATAAAACATACTATATACCCTATAGATTGGAACTTTTATAGAAAATTTCATACAAAATAATTTTCACTATTAGATAGATATAGAGGCTCATGATTAATGACATAATATATCAATCATATTAGATATGCATCTGTATTGTGTAGATCAAGGTGATTTTGTATTTTTATTTCCATTTCAATTATTTTTCATTTGGTTGAACTAGTTAAAAATGATCAAACACCTGATCTTGAATGTGTCTCAATTAGTTAAAAAATCAATTATAGGGAGACCATTGTGGGATTTAAGTTGGATACAAGTTCATTGTTGAGTTTTGGACATTGTATTGTTGTATATTTTTCTTAGGAGGAACAACATCTTTCTACCTACCACCATTAGAGATGGTTTTACCATATTGGAATTTAGAATATGTATAATGTTTTTAAATCATATTTTTTGTGGGATAGAATAAAGATCAGATTTTTTGATATATTCTTGATATGACAAACCTAATTACAAGTTAAGATATAGCATTAATGTCCAGCTGGTATGTTACAGTCCTTATCGATTCTCATGTGGAACTAGGTGAAATTAACCAAGGATTTGTTAATAAGACAATCAAGAATGTTTAAGGTACATGATTCGATTTGAGTGATTATGGATCAACTCAAAATTATAGCTAACTTCATCCCTATTCATGAATATAATACAATGGGAGACTTTTCTAAAATAATTATTCATGAAATTGTAAAGATTCAAGGCATTAGACTCTTGGTTGTATCTAACCAAGACCCATGGTTCATGTCTCTTTTTTGGAAGTCCTTAAAGAATTCCATTAGAACCTATTTTACTATAAAATAGATTTTCATACACAATTTTATGGAAAATATGAAAGGATGATAAAAAATTGCAGGACATGAGTTGGGATTGTGTGATAGAGTTTTGTGTCTCATGGGTGGAGAAAATACCTATAGTGCATTTCACACAAAATAATAGTTATTGAGCCTCACTACGTATCACTACTATTGAATATTTTTAGGGGAATACTTTTTGTTATCCACTTCACTGACTAGAAATGGATGAGTCTTCACCACTTGGAACTAACCCTATACAAGAGACAATAGAGAATATTTTGTTGATCCAAAAGTGGTTGGAGATGGCACAGATTTATTTGAAATCATATGTGGATCTTCTTCAATTACCATTATCATTTTAGGTGAGTGATATTTTCTTCATGAGAATCACTCTATGGATTTTGAATCATCATTTTAGTATGAACCGAAATTTTTCTCCTCCATACATAAGCACTTTTGAGATTCTTGAATGAGTATTTGAGTTTTCATTTCTGTTGGATTTGGCACGCTGGTTTAGATAACTGAACAAGGAGTTTATTATACCTTAGTTGATGAAGTTCCAACTTTCTCTTAACCCTGTGATTCAATGGGATCATGTTGAATTGGATTTGAATTCTATATTGATTCATGTACCCGTATAGATTTTAGATTGGAAAGAAAAGATCTTTCAATGGAAAATAATATATCCAGTATGAGTTTTAAAGAAACATTGTCGAATTCAAGTAAAAACCTGTGAGTATGAAAAGGAAATTCTAGAGAAGTTTCTTGATCTCTTTTAGGGAAAAAACATAATTTTAATTTTTGGTGATGGAATGAGAAATGGTGGTTAATAAATAACACCTCCATTTTCAAGTATATAACCATTTATTCATGTATTTTATGTCTTTTTAACATTTAAGTTCTGTTTTAGGTGTTTATGAGGTGTTATAAATTATTATGGAGGTGTATATAGAGGTGTTATATCTTTGAATGATTAGTATAAAATAGGAACCAACTTCAAGAAACCATAAGAGGGATGACAATGGTCATTGTGATTATTCATGGTTGGCCCATAGTTTGGCCAAACCATGTGAGTCACTAAGTGAAACTATAAAACTTTAAAGAGTGGAAAAATCATGGTTAGTGCATGGTTTCTATAATATTTTGAGTCAACCATGTGGGGGCTTCCTTAAGGTGGTATCACTATATGGTTGCCACATGGTTTTCTAAATCATCAGGCCTAACTGTGCAGCGTATTGTTTCCCACAAACAATTTGAGGATCTAATCTGAAATTTGACACATGACCATTGTTATTTCACAATTCTCCCAATATGTATAATTCACTTTCCTCCATAGTATTGGGAGATAATATCCTTTAATCTAGAAAATATTATCTAGAAAATAAAATTATGTTGGAGATAAATATTCATTGATAATTCGCCATTATTGACACTTTTTCCTCTCTCTCCTTGACCAATATATCATGTCTGTAAAGGATTTATCTACGTTATATGTGTGGAATCTTATGGGTTTATGATTAGATATCTTAAAGGGAAAAATTTTATTTCCTGGATCAAGAGAATCATAATTTCTTGCTTTTTTTCTCCAACCTTTTATAGATAGGTGACTTCTCTCTCATATCCATGTGACTTAAAGTATAGAGGATTAGTTTGCATTAAATGAATTTATTGATTTTATTAAACCACTGTGTTATTTTTTATTGAATCCACTTTTGCTTTATGTGATTATAATTGTTGAAAGTGAATGGGTTCTCGGAAAATTATCCTTTTTTATATTTTTAAAATATTGATTTTTAATTTATGGTTTTCTTTTTATTAGTGTATTTTTATATTAATATTCTTTAAAGAAAGAATGGTTTAAATTGTAATGGTTTCTAATGGATTTTTTCATACATGACTGGTGTTAGTGAATTCATAGATGTGACCATATAGAACAGGTATATGCTATTGTAAAACCTAGTATTGACCACCTTATGATGACTTGGTGGATCAATAAGTGACCGATCATGATTATGGAATTATTATCAGGGGATGTGTGTGTGTGAAAATATGGAATTAGTATACCAAATAAATGTGAAATTATTTTAGCAGTTTTTATTATTTCTTTTCATGTGACTTTCTCATTTTTTTTATGAAATGTTAAAATTATTTTATATTGTTTTATATAAATTGTTCTGACATGTATTATACTAGTGGGATGAGCTGGGATGCATTTGAAGAAATGTTGTAGTTCTTAGACTCAACCCCTTCTTAGGAACTTTTTTTTTCAATTTCATATTTATTACATTGGGACATTGGTAAAGGTAAGGTATATTATTATTTAGTGATTCTTCTTGATTCCTAGGAATTAGAACGTGGAGTTTTGGAATGGATCTATTTTTGAGTTGGCTTCTTGTTTTATTAAGCATTGTTTCCTTTTGAATTTTTTTTCATTGTACCAATGATATAGTTTGTTAATATTGGTTATGATTTTGGTTGTATTTTTTGTCATGCATCATATAGAGGATATGATATTTATTGGTTTTTTTATCTACGTTTTTTATATTTTAAGGGGGAAGTTATCCCATTAATATTTTTGAGGGCCTTAGTATTTAATCACAACATCTGGGGTCGGGGGATGTCTCCAAAAGTAGGTTGACCCTTTCTCTCCTCAATCCAATAAAGAGGGGTATGATGTTAAAATTCATAATATCAACCAATACCCATTTACATGGATGAAGATAATATTATTAATCATTTTAAATCATTTTATAGAATATTTCATATTATCAAATATCATTATTTTCAATTTTGATATTATTAACTTAATTTAACATTAAAAACATCAAGAAAAACATTGATTTCAAATATAAAACTTTTACATAACCCAAAAATGTTATACTTTTATAAAAAAATTATGGAACATAATAACTCATCCAAATTTCATTACATTTAATATTTTTAAAATCATTTATTTCACTTTTTACATAAATAACTACTATATCAGTGTTGTACATGTTTATAAGATAATTAAATAATTAATAAAAAATATAAATAAATTTTCATCATGAATATAATTTCATTAGGCTCATAATGAAATTTCATATTCGTTAAATTAATTCTTTTGTCCCTTTGTGAACAGAAAAGTGAAATTTTAAAGCAAGAGGGTTTTATTTTTCTTTTTACATTAATTAAAATACCATATGGGTCACATTCAAGAAAAAATGACCAAAATACAAATAAATACCAATAAAAATGTGAAAATCGTATAAATGTATTTAAGAAATCATATTTAAGATGAAAATTGGTGTCCTTATCACTTAGTTTTAACTTATTTTTACCAGATTTACCCTTTTACTATAGTGACGAATTTATACTATTTTTACTATTTGTTATGACAAAAAAAGATAAGATGAACTCATTAAGTAATATTATTTGTGGTGATTGCAGATATCCAATGGTTTTTATCAAATTCAATCTCATTTTGTTGTATAAATTAATTTTATATGTATCCCAAAAAGAGTGATGAAAAATGGTTTTCTGAAGAAAGAAAATCAATTTTTCATTAAAAAATTATTTTTATTACAATATCACATGTAATGTTGACTATTAGGTAAATAATTTTATTATTTATAAATAAATGATATCTTTATTCAATTATGATTAAATTCAATATATTATGGGACTTTTCCTAAAAATTAAAGGATAGTTTAAAAAAATTATCTATAAAAATACCCAAATTTCATCATGGGATAATTTTAACATGAAAAATTAAAAATTGAAGTTAATATTGTAAAATTAAAATTATATAATTATAAAATTTACTTTTTCAATAAAACCTAATTTGAAAATATTTTAATAATTCCATTTCCTTTAAAAAAAGTATCTACTATTTTTATAAACAATATAAAAATTTAAATAATGAATACTAATAAATATGAAAATGATTAATTCTATATTTACCATGGTTTTTATAGTCTTCATAATTATAAATATGGGTCATGTACCTAGCCTTTATGTAACTAATCCCTTGGGTTATTTATATTCTTCATGCCACTGGGCATCCGAGAAATGCTAGTGATCTATCTCAACCTTGTTATAAAAGGGAATATCCATAAATAAAAAAAATCTAAGACCCTCAGTCCATTTCATGAATGAGGGTTAGAGAATATTTTTTTACATTGGTGTATTTTACAAACACATTAATTTACTTCTTGGTATTCATATTTTTTTTCCCAATAATTTTTATACTCGATCATGGTTTTTCTAGTAATCATATTTGGTATTTTCAAACGAAATTATTACTCAATTATTTGAATGATAATATATCTGATGTTTTAAAATTATATCCTTCATTTTAGTTATCAACCCATGGATTGTTGGTGGTTTCGTCGGTGTGTACCCATCACAATTATGTGCGACCTGATGTGGTTTATCAATAGGACTATTTAACAAGAGAGGGGTATTAGAGCATGGTGTAGGATGGTATATTGAATCATAAATTTTTTATATTTTTATTAAGTTATTTTGGTAGTATAATGCTTCATCATAATATGTAACATTAGTTTTGGATACTAGTAATGGACACAAATTTAATCTATTAAACAACACAGTGAAATTGATTATCTATATATACCTACCAAATAAAAGTGTATGACTCATACAGTATTATGATATGAGTGGGAAATGTATCATGTAGTGTAATTTAGTTCAAGATATATTTTTGGTATAATTATTTGATTAAAATATAAAGTGTAAATTAATGTGTATAAATTTACATCTACTTAAACCATAAGCTTTGGTTTTGGATTATCAAATCATGACATTATTTATATCCATTCTACTTGTTCTTCATCAAAGGGTTGTGTATTAGTAGGTGAAGTTGGAAGCCATAATCATTAAATAGAGTTTTTTGTGGTTTAACACAAAAGATAATTATTTTTTATATATGAAATTATTGTTATTTTATTATCAAAATTATCAATATATGAATGATGTATATCTAATTGAGATAATCCATGTAACATACAGAGGGTGAATAATTCTACATGATTGGTTTGAATGTATGTATAGTATTGTACATTGTTTATAATGATCATATTATAGAAATGGAAATAGTATTTATGGAATAAATTTATTGGGAATTAGGGTATGTTTTAAATCTAATTTTCTAGTTTATGGATCAATTAAATAAGGAGTTTATTTCAATGTTTCTGGGAGATGAGAGTCAATAGGATTTTATGATTATATTTCATGGTAAATTGAGTGTGTAGATGATGGAAATGATATTTATGGGTTTGGTATACCATTCAGATATATTAGGGTGAATGATTATTTTAGGAACATAAATTTTATTAATTCATTATGAAAAAATATTTGTTGATTGGTATGCACTACTAGGTTAAGTATCAAAATTTATTTCATTGGGTATTCATTGTTTCTTGAGAAACTACTATCCTAGATGAGTTATTTTTATGTTAGATATAAGTGTAGTGATTATAGTAGAGTGAGGGGCTATAATTTTCATTACAATAGGAAATTTAGGTCCTAACATTAGCATATAACTTTATGATCATTTCAGTCTTTATCCTCTGGTATTAGATGTTTGTAACCAAATTTGAATGGTCAAGGGATTCTTTGTTTTTTATGTAATAATGTGACCAAAATCAAGAATGGGTTCAAATATTTGTAATGTAATCAGTGAAGAAAATAGATTGGTTAAAAAAATTAATATTATTTATTGTATGTTTATCAGTCCTCAAATGAATTACAAGTTATAGAATTAGTTTCATCAATGATAATAGATTCATCAGTAGGAGAAGTATAAAAGTTTTTTTTGAAACTAATTTAATGTTGAAATGGTTTGGGAAAAAAATTATTTTGTAAAATATATTCCTAGAAACCAATTTCAGATCACGTCCATAGAGGTAACCGAATCTATTAGGTTTAATGTTACTAGATGTATGATTTGTATTTACAAAAATCATTCATTTGTTTTAGTAATCATTATCCTATATTATTTTTTCACATTTTTGAACCCATTTAATTCATTATATTTATTTGCTGAGATCTATAAATTAAATTAAGATCTTTTTACACCAACTTATGATATCTATAGATTTTTTTATAGTTTTTAATAGTAATAATCTATCATTTATGTATGAAATTTTGTACTATATTCATTCCTTTCACTAGATGTATCCAGATGATGTTATTACTAATATGTATTAATATTTTTTATATGCCTATATTGATTTTTATCCATATAGTTTTATCATTCCAGGAACATGTGTGGGTTTTTAATCTCATGATATATTATTATATTGTTTTTTGTTTCTATTATTTTAAATATTATCCATTTCCATCAAAGAAAACAGATAGATAATTTTGATGTCCCGAACTACGGTACCATTCAGAGGTTCCTCGTGCCTGGATGGCCACATGACCTCACACGAACCTTCCTAAATTCCAGAGTCTTCCAACCTGTAACTAGGAGCTGTAGTGTGTCTATGGGGAGACTATAACCTCATTAAAAGAGTGTATAAGAAGAGATAGGTACTATAATAGGTAAATAGAATAAGAATAAATAAATAGGTGGCACAATAGAAATATACACTATATTTGCTTGATCGGAAACATATTATATTGGAAGCAGACAAAAAATACAAGGAACAAATAATAATAAACAATGTTCTAAAATAAATCATATAAATAAATAGATGATATTTCATATTTTTTTATCTTTATAAAAGAAAAACATTGGTACTAAGTAGCAGGTAGTAGAATTATATAAGGTGTAAAAAATATTCCAAAAAACTAACCATGCATCTTGAGCTCCATCTCAGACATATTGTACAAAACTCCATCCTAATGTATCAAGAAATGTCAAATGAACAAAGAAGGAAACAACCACTTTTAAACACCTGTATACATATATTCTGCTCAGGAACCAATGGATTCTTGGATAGGGTGTGAGATATATCTCAGTAGTCGACCACCAATAGCATCTATAACATCTAGTTTGAAAAATATAAAAAAAATGTACATAGATATAATAAATATAAAGTAGTATTATAATGTAAATATCCCAATACCTACTTCATCCTCAACTTCTGTTTAAACATGTAATCATTTAATAAATTCTTTTATGTTTAGTTTATACAGAAAATCCATGTGAGGTATAAATAGTAATGGCATAACATTTTTAAAACAATAATAAAGGAACAAACATAAACAAAGGAATCTTATAATAATTATAATAATGAATAGGATCCATGGTAATAACCAAGGTATCATTGACCTGAAGTATGGAGCCGACTCAGTAATAACCTATATCCCAGAATCAAAGGGATTATATGTAATCCAAGGGGAATCACCTAAGGAATTCCTATCTAATATGATTTTAACCAAGTCCAAGGATCTCATCTAATGTAAAACATGATAAGAAATGATTATGCCCAATGGGTGTATCAATGGATCCAAAATGTGTATCCAAGTCATCCTATTATCTGAATAATAATGAAGGGAACCTACGACATCATATTAGGAATCCATTAGTATATATGTATCAGGTTCCATGGGGGTATCTTCCTTTGAAAATAGCATCCCTAAATCACAATGGAATCCATGAATTCTCACGACATTACCTTAGTAGACAAAGGATGGTAAAATTCTGACCACTCCAATAATGATTTCACGGTTTATATATAATCGACACCTTATACATGATTCATTATATAAATTTGTCTATGTATTTCTATTTCCTTCATAATAATCCATTTGTTTCATTCCAGACAATTCATTAGTGGGAAAAGGTATCTCAAGAACATGAAACAATTTTCAATGTTCAATTACTTATTCATTTTTCAGTTTGACCTTGTTTTCATCCATTAATAACGACATGGTGTGCTAATGTCATTAAAAAAATTCATTATTTTTCATTTTATTTGGACAAGTCATATATATATAATATAATTTATAATTAATTTTAAGAGTTATCAATTAAATTCACGAACATACCTTACCATGGTACATATATATAATTTCTACCCCTTGGAAATTCTCAAATCATTCCACTAAATCAAGGTATTCCATTAATAGGGTAAAGCTACAGAACACTTGATGGACGGCGTAAATAATCATATCAAACACAAAAAAATATGGAAAACCCTATATGGGGTGGTATAAATTGAGGATGTAACCTCTAATGACAATGACCATATATAACAGGTGTCTTATTGGGAAATTCTAATGACTATAAGTAAGGAACAACAATTAAATAGGAAACAACCAATGAAATCATAGAGCACATAATGATTAATGTTTTTAAAATGGAGATACATGAGGAATGAGTCATAGACCACCTACCGTATAATCATATGAATCTCCTCATCTAGAATCATCCTTTAATTTGGCATCGACTTGAATAAAAATTATTATCAGATCAATTCCCAAAAAAAGTATGTGAGAGCCTACATATATATAGAATCATTGAGGGAAATACAAACGAATATTGGCTCAAGATGATTAGATTCCATACTAATGCACATCAAATGTAATGAGAGAGGATTGAATCGATGTTCAGATTGAATAACAGGAGAAAAAAATCAAAGTGTTATTAAAATTTTCAATATGGGAGGGGGAAGTGCCTATGTCCCCTAGAATGAGAAAAGTTGTAAATATATTAGGATTATTATTCATTAAGGGTGAAAATGTAATTCTACCTAATAAAAAATATGTGCATGATTTTTCCATATATTTTTTCCAAACAGTGAACCCATTGTGTGCATCATAGTGCATCAAGAAGGGAACTACATGGTTGGGGTGAAAATTCTGAGAAATTGTGTGCCCACTATGAAAAATGGATCATGTAAAAAATGTGGACCATCCGCTTGGGAGGGCGGTCCCTGGAAAATGGTTTGGAAAACATGAGTGCCCTAATTCTCCCCTATATCTAGTCCTCCCTTAGTTCAAGAAGCAATTCATCCTGGAACATACGATTTCTACAAACCATGAGGCCAGTGCATGTTTCCCATCAATCAAGGTTTTGAGCTCTGAATAATCCCCATACACCCACATAACCTCTATAAACATATTGGGAATCCATAATGAGTCCAAAAATAAGAATTAGAACAAAATTTAAAGGATCTAAAATTGAGTACAAAATTGTGTTATTATAGTCTTCACCCTGTAAAAGATATTGTCCCCAAGTTAACCATCCAAGGATGGAGAAACACCGTCTGAGAGAAACATTGACCACTAGGCATGTATGTTGGCCTCCCACTACCAAGACTCATCTTGTACAATGTTGTGCTGCCATTTAACCCATACTAAAATGAAATTCCAACTATAGAGATACATCGTGCTCTAGTAGAAACTTTTAATAGGATACTCCACAAATAAATAATTATTATCTAATTCAACCTCATCGGAATCAAAATTCTTAGATGGGTCGACATAATAACATTGAATCTAAAAACATAGAATATGTTATGCATGGAATGATACCTCTAACATAATAGCTACCAATAGATGACCATACTAACTCTATTATAAATCTCAAAAGTACCTACATAATAATGTTATAACTTCACTTACCTATGTATAAATCTATACCCTAGCCTAAGGGATAACCATAAAAAAACAATACCCCCAACCTTAAACTCCAGACGTTGTTGATGGAAATAGGCATATGGTTTTGGTCTAGACTGAGCAGCAAAAATATACTTCCAAATAAGTTAAACCTACTATGAAGTATCTTAAACAATATGAGGACCCATTAGGGATACATATTCTATATTTATCTATCACAATATTGAACAAAATGACCTAACAGATAAATAATTATAATAATCCTTATGAATCGCCACCTGAAATATATTATTATAGGTGAATTTGATGAGAGAGATATGTTTCTCCCAAGTACGATCAAAATTAAGGATTCATTCTTATAGAATTTCCACAAATACCTATATTGTCCATTTCAACTATCCAGTGGTCTGATGGTGAAAGGATGTTCTTAGGAGAACTTGTGTACCAATAGCCTTCTCCATCCCCTAAAATAACTCTGAAATAAAAAAATAATCACTATCAAAAAATATATTATGAGGGACCCCATGTGTTCATATGATATCATGTACATAAAATCAACCAATATCATCCATTGAGAAAGTCTCCCGGATTGGAAGGAAGTGGGATACATCCATCAGTTGATACCCATTGATGCACACAGCATCACTACCACAAGGATACATTAGTAAGCTAAATAAAAAAAATCCATTTTAACATCTTCTCCTTTACATTATGGGACTATAATAATATCTACAAATCCTATAGGTATTTTTTACATCATTATGGGACTATTATCTAATGTTTCGTCCCACGCCAACAATACTAGTGTTTAATATCTCGATACATCATGACGATACCTAGATGAACAAACTAAGAATAATTTTTAGGATAATTCATTAATTATATTATTATATCTAAATTTAACCAAAAATTCAATTATATATGGATGAGTTCATCTAAATTAATTGACTAATCTAGAGGCTTGTCCTCACCAGCAATACTTTAATAGAGAATCCGGAATTTAGGATCTAAAAACTACATATCCTTCACCTTCTCATGGAGGGAAGAGGAAATTGTTATGTAAGAGAAATAATCATTATCAAGACTATCATAAAACACTAATTTAATCTTAGAAAATAAGGCAATCTGTTAACATTCACCACTATCTTTCTGTATGGCATGTGCTAGAGTTCTCCCACTCATTGAATCTGCCATCAAATTTCCTTTTCCAGGCACGTTAGCAAGCTCAAAAGTGAAGGAATAAAGGTATTAAACCCATATAAACTATATGAGATTAAATTCACACTGTGTATAGAAAAATTTTAGGATCCAATATTTTATATAAACCAAAAATTTCTCACCCATCCGATAGGGTCTCCACCTACATATGGCAAGTACAAATACCACTATCCCGAGGTCATGTGTTGGTTAATTTATCGAATGATGCCTCAACCACTGAGATCCTTAGACAAAAAATCTATCCTTTTATATTTTTAGTTCACCTATTCTGATGACTAATTCAACATAAAACACTTCATATCCTTTTATGGTTTTAAAATATTCAGAATTAGTGTCCTGAAAAGCATCCCTTTTAGCTCTTTAAAAGCTTTCTCAGAATCATCTGACCATAAAAATTTGGAACCCTTATTTGTAAGAATAGTAATAGGTGAAGCAAGGAATGATATGTGACGTATTAAATGTATGTAATATCCAAATATCCCCATGAAACTCTATATATCAAACATGTTCTAATGATGAAAATAGGAAACCATTAAATTCACTTTCTCTAGGTCAATAGATACACCTAATTCTAAGATGATAGGATCAAGATGTTATCTTTGACCATCCATAAGTGTCACATAGAGATCTTGGAATAAACCTGATTCTCTCTTAGTGTATTCCAAATGATCTCAAGGTGCTTAGTAAAGTCACTATGAGTGTAAGAATACACCAAGATTTCAGTGACAAAGACCATGGTAAAAGAATCTAGATAGGGTTGGAACACCCAATTCATAAATTCCAAGAAATTGATAGGTGTGTTTTTTAGGCTAAACGACATAATATGGTAAAAATATAGACCATACCTTCTACAAAAATATATATAAAGTATGTTTTATGTTTTTAGTCACCCTTGATGGAATCCCAATCTCATGTTGATCAGAGAGAACACCAAAACACCTTGGAGCTAGACAAGGAGAACATTTAATCAAGGAAATAGATATTGCTTCTCGATAATAAGCTGGTTCAGCCATCTATAATCCATGTATAAATGAAATTTCACATCCTCCTTCTTCGCAAAAATCATGGGTTCACCCCAAATAGAAGTAATGGGTTGAATAAAACCATTATACTCCACATCCACTAATTATTTCTCGAGCTCTTAGTGCTCAATAGGTACCACCCAGTACCAAGTAATGAACATTGTGTTTACTCCTAAAACAAGATGAATCGTAAACAACACCTCTCTCTTAGGAGGAATTACAGAAGAACCATTGAGAAATAGATCACTGTACTAATCTACTATGGGAGGAAAATCTATCATGTGTACACCCATATTCTCTATGAAGAGGATAGAAATATGGGTTGTTACTCCAACTATAAAATGATGCTCTCATCCATGTCTACTAGCCTAAAAATCACACTCATCCTTTTGGAGAAATATTCTACCAACTTTTTATTAAAAAAACACTCTATGGTGATGGTATTCTATAAAGTTATGAAATGGGACCTACCAATCCATCCTAATAATGATATCTAATCCTATAATCTGAAGAACAAATACGTCCTATAAGAAATGTTAACTGGATGCCTCAAGAGAAATCCCTTGAATTTCCTTATGCCCTATGACTATTGTCCCAATGGATTAATTAGGGTATTCACACCATAATAATACTGAATTTCTAACCAGAGACCTTCCTTGATAGATAAAGTGATGAAGGAGTATGATGCACCTATATGGAATAAATTAAATACTATAGTAGAGGCTACTAGAATAGTACCTCATAATATTGATAATACAACAATCTAATCCTTGGGTATCAGTTGTAAGGCATGCAACCGAATTAAATCATGGAATTGTGCTATATCTAAACTACCATAAGAATGACCACACTTCTAGAGATGTTGCTCTAGATTCTAGATAACATTACCATGAACTCCTCCACATCTACTCCTATTAGTGTTAATCAATATTTTTCCTGCAATGGTATAAATGATCATGTCTATGAAGTTAGAGCTGATGCGGATCATCTTCCACTAGAAGAAGATGGAATGATTTGATCGAATCTCTAAAATTTTCCCATATGGATGAAATCATACCACTCTATAGGGTCTCTATCAAACTAAGGCTTAAGATACCCATTCATTTAACACAGGTGGAATAAAATGGAGAATCTATTATGAGTACTCATTCTATAACTGTCGGGATGGGAAACCTCTAGGGAACACATCCCTCTACCAGAAGAACTGTCATCCTTCCTCAGAACTAATCCTCTATTCCCAACAATATCACCTACTCTATGGTTGCGCTGAATGATAACAGATTGATTGTTTATTTCAGAAATGTTTCGTAGGAGAAAACATTCACCTGAGTATGGATGGAATATATGAACCCATCCTCAAAGCTCTTAGTATATATAATCATATCACCATATATAACTACTGAAAAGAATTGCAAATCCGTGAAATGCACTGAATAATCCGTGATTATCATATCACCCTACTCATGATGTATTATCTCCCTGGTTGATGTATATATTATCATTTTTTTAAATAATTAATCATAAAAGGAATACTAAAAATCATCCCAAATGATTCCCTAAGGATGACCATCTTGGGTAATCACATCCAACCAACACTTGGGAAAATCACTCTGCATGTAGTTATCAATATTGACCCTCCAATTTGTAGGTGTCATGAAATTCTCAAAGATAGATAAGGTGTCCTCTAGTTATTACCCAGTGGCCTATGAACCACCATCCATCTAGAACATGGGACATTGATGCATCTTGAAATCACATGAAAAATCATCCCTCATAGGTTCCAGTTGTAGAGATCCTTGTATAGAATTCATCAAACATATAAAACCATCATGAAGTTGAGTGTTAGTGCCCAGACTAGGTATAACATTTGGGGACTCAAGTTTCACTATAGTAGGTAAGAATGGAGGATCAGGGCCCACTATGTCTGGATCATGGTCGTCACCACCCTCCATGTTAATGACCTAAGGACATCGTGGCATCATAGGTCTACAAATAACAAGCATACACCATAGGTCAAATTTTAAGAGTAAAAATTTACTCTATAGGATGAAAAACATATCAATAAGGGTTCACTAACCAATTCACCACCCAAATGACCTTATTACATGTCTATATATTGGAAATGATGTTTAACTTTATAGGGGTTCTAGTAAATTATGTTTCAATAACACCTTTCCACATCATAAACTAGAAAACATTTATTTTATAAGTCATGTTTTACAAATAGGTATTAATTTCATTTGGTACATGTAAAAATTTACATTTAAAATGGGTAAAAATTTTTATTATATTAACGCTCGTGACATATAATTTCTATTTAACCCAATATACACATTTTCATACAATGTAAAGGGTTATATCTAATGAACTGACTAGGTAAACTACCCAATCCAACCTGAGAGTGCCCATACGCCTCCGGAATAGAAAATAGAAATCACTTGATCACAACCAAAGTGAATATAAAGAATATATATAAATATAAAAAACTCCAAGTCAACAATCACTGTAAATGTAGGAAAATTCTTGAAAATAATACACCTATATGACTTGGTATATACATGGAATGTGAAATCTAGTTTTCTATAATGATTCACATAACAATGATCCTTTCCATAATCTAATTGGTTTAAGGATAAAGTAAATTATAATTAATAAAAATATTAATAATCATGACATGGTCTTTTCATCACCCAACGATGATAGGATATCAACATTAATATGAAAAAGAAGAAAAAACTCTTATTTTAGGTGACTCAGAATTTACCTTAAATGTGGGTTATATATTCCGATGAATGACTTATAACCAAGTTCTTAAGTGTTCCAAACCTCCGAAATGTTTTATCAAAAAGTATAGAAATAAAGTAATCACTCTATTAAAATTTTTTAACATCAGAGACATGAGTTCAACTTAGAGTTCCATCAATCCTAGTTAGCCACATTTCTTCAAGATCATCTCTGCAAATGCCATAGGCTGCCGACTAGTATTAATTGAATAGGGTTTTTCTGTGGGGAGAAAATGCCCTAAATAATAGAGGCTAGAAGAGTGGATAATTAATATAATAGGTTCATAGTGGAAGCATAAATAAATACATGGAAAATGGGAAACATAAAAGATATATAATGCACCAATAACCCTCCTTAGTTGAAGAAGATATGATAACCCATAAAATAAATAATAATTCTCAACTATGAAAACTAAAATATATAAAACAACCGATGATAATTTTTCAAATACATCTATAAAATGTAAAACAGGGATAAAACCCAATATACAGTAGAACTATACAAGATTTATAAAAAGAATCCAAAAATTATCTAATCGTCTAGATCTCCAGCACAATCATCTTCTACCATGATCCATCCTAATGAAATAAAGCAACATCAATTGTCCAATGTGGTATGATTCCCTATTTAAAAATAGGTATACATGTAATTTACCCAGGTACCAATGGAGTCCCAAATAGGGTTTGAGATAAATCTCAATTGGCCACAACAAATAGCATATATACCCTCCATTATGAGAAATATAATCAAATAGTTTGCAGGAATATAACTAATGTAATGAAAATATAGTAATGTAAATACCTCAATATCTTCTTCAAACTCAGTTGAATCTAATCTTGTAATCAATTAATTAATTCATTTATGTTCTATTTATATAGATATGTCATGTATGGTATAACCATCACTGAGATCATATCATGATATAAATAATAAAGGATATAAGTCATAATGAGGAATACTCTAATGATGATGATAATAAAGAGGATCCAAGGTAACGACCATGGCGTCCTTGACCTCAAGGGTCGATTCAATGTAGTAATAACCTATAGACTAACTATATTGGTTATGAGTGTTATCCAAGGGGAATATCCCATGGTTTTCCAATATAATATGATTCTAACTGAGTCTGAGCATCTCATCCACTATAAAACTCGATAACCAATAACTAGGCCCAATGTGTGTATCCATGGAACCACATGTCCTAATACTCCACTATAGATTGAATGAATGTGTCCAAAGAATATTTATATCTACATAATAGAAAAGGGATCCAAAGAGATCATGTAGGGAATCCACAATTATAAAAGGATCAAGTTCCATGGTAGATGACTCTCTTGGACACCGACATCCCTAAATCGTAATGGTGTCCATGAGTGCTCAAGGAATTATATTAGGAATCCAAGGCTAGCTCAATCATTAAAAATCCTATAATGATGTCAAGGTCCATATGAAATTGACACCATATAATTTATTCATTATATAAATTATCCCATGAAATACTCATTCTATTTTAATAATCAATTTGGTATATTCCATACATTTAATTATAGTGACATGGTATCTCAATGACATGAAACCATTTAATAACTTCAATTACTTACTCATTTATAATGTTCACTCTTTGGCCTTCCATTAATCATGGTATGTTTTTCTACATACATGCAACTAATTTATTCTATTTCATTTCATTATGCCTTGTGATATATAAAAAATATATATTCCAATTCCATTAAAGAGTTATTAATAAAATTAAATCACTTAACATATAATGTTCAAGTGATATATATATATACAAGTTCTATTTATTTCCATTTCTCAATTAATATTATCAAGGAAGGTATTACCATTAATAGGGTTAATCTATAGCACCCCCAAACAATGGAAGAGATAAGAATATCAACTAGAAAAGTCATAATTATGGAAAACAACTACCTAGGTTTGTCGATGTTAAGGATGTAACCTCCCAAGATCATGAAAATATATAACCAGAGTCTTACAATATGATTATAAAAACTATAAGAAAGGCACGTGAATTTAATAGGATACACCAAAGGAAATAAGCGTGTACACAATGATGGAAGTTTATAAAACATGATGTGTATCATCCTGACCCATATGCCTCTAAAACGGTGATCTAAATTTGTTGGTTATGAGACCTCAAGTGTGACTCCCAGTATGATAGAGGTTGTTAACTAGCAGTGAGGACCTAGGGTATGATATTGTGGAGACTATTCCCTCATATCATAGTAAGAAAATAGTAGAAATATCTATGTATCATACATAGTATTAATCTTATAGTGTTTTGATGATGTAAATAACTAAAATTGAAAATGATGTAATAATAAATGAAAATGATATTGAATCCCAAAAATCCATGTCATACATGGAGCACTGGTCACCCACTGGGCTGACCATATAGTCAGAGGAGTACAAAATAAATAAAAGTAAAAGTATTGGGCTCTACTAATAACTCTACCCAAGCCTGCATACCTGGTATGTAGTAATTGTTGAACTAAATCAGCCCGATTAGAAGAACCCACATGAGAATCTGTCCATGATTATGCAACCAAGGGCCTCATCCCTATACCCAAAGAAACAGAATTGAAATTGAAATGTTGACACAAAGACTATAAGTACACCTAGGTGAATGTGTAGGGGTGATAAGAAATCTCAATAGGCTACCCCAACAAAGAACCTATAAATACATTTGTATAAGTTCATGAAAAAGAATAATACATAGCCTTGATGAGACACAACTATAAAGATAATTAAATCCAATATCATGAAACCAAAATCGAACCTTGGGTCCATAATCATGGTCAACTGGGCAAGTGATACTATTGATTTCCATATCTATATGTGTATAATTTTATATTAACATACCTACACACACACACACACATATATATATATATATATATATGAATATTCATGAGTAAGGTGAACGAAATAACTATTAAACATTCATCATTCAATCCATGAGTCTTTAGTCCTAGTCACATATACATCCTCTTCAATGTAATTGAGTTTTATGTATTAACAGTAAATCTATGTGTCATTAAGTTGATCTTTAGGTCTATAATCCCAATCAACATATACCTTCTACCACTAATGCTAGAAATGTATTAGAGGAGGCTTCATCATCACAGCTGGATACTCATCCTACAAATGGGTTCACCCATACACCCCTTCAATAAATATAATAATGGATTCTAGGTTAGTATATCTGGACATCCTATAAATGTCCACTATGATAGAAACCATTCTTCTCAGGACACATAAATCCAAACCAATGTATGAGCCCAAGGTCTCGTTAAGTTGGAATTCATGACATTGTGACTCAGATCAACCCTAAGGGCCTGACCCTTATGCGGCCTATAAGGGGTTCTCACCAGTGAGACATTAGGCCACCCCATAGGATCCTAATGTAAATTTCAATCATTGGTGTGGGCACCATTCTCAACCACCCAGATAATGAAAAGGTCTCATAATTCTGATCCTAGAGAGATTGTGTGGAGATCCACATCTTATGAAAAATTGAGGAGAACTTAGTCATCCTCCATAAGCCACAGGTCAATGAGAGAATAATAATACTCTATGGAACACAATTAATGAATTGTTTAATCATCAACTGATAGGCCCAGGTTTAGGAGAGCATAATCATCCTTATTTAACCCATGTGCTGAGGTGATCATAATCATCCTCAATGTATATCAAACATATGGGATCGGTATCAACCTCATCACTCAAGAGATAATAATCATCCATCAGTATCATTACTAGGGATTCAATGCCTATATTTCGTATTCATAAGATCAATATTTTTATAGCAGTAATCAACTATATAAATCCAAATAATTTAATAATCAAATGTATAGGATTAAAAGAAAGATCCTAGGTAGTTCGTTGGGAGGCACAAAAACATTTGAAATAACATGTATCTAAAGCCAGATCCCAGGAATAAATGTCTGGGAATCCTAATAGAAAATTAATATGGAACCTAGGAATAATTTCAGAGCATCCAAAAGGGAAATAAAGAGACCTCACGACATTCTCAACAACCACAGACTAGGAATAACCTCTAGTAATCATCGATGCACCAACCATAACCATTTGAAAGTACAAACGTAGCAATGCGGGTATCTGAATGCTTAAACACAAAACTACAACAACATAACCACGAGATTATAAGTTTGGAACATGTTCTAAGACGAAAACCTCTACCATATCTACCAAACTTTATGTACTAGCTTTGGATCAGTCAAAAATTGGGGCACCAACTAGTTACCTCAAGTCAAACACTGGGAGGAATCCAAATCAAGATCCTCATGTTTACACATAAGAAAAGGATTCCATGTAGTGATTCATAAAATCAATGTTAATGGGATGAATCTGACAAGGGGTCCTTGAATGGTATGAAATAATGCGGAATCCTACATAGGGACCTTAGAACAACACATACCTAAGGCTTCTTACTGGGGACCCTCTATAACCATATAAAAAGGCAGATGCATCCTATATGGGATCCTTATAACATTAGACATATATAGGGATCCAACAAGGGATTACCTAGGTTTGATTTTAATAAAATTCATCCCACTGGGGATCCTTCATATAGAAAGAAGTTAGATGCATACTACAAGGGATCCTCTAGGTAAAAATGAAAGAAAAGGAATCCTACAAGGGATCAAAAGAAACAGCCAGTCTCACAGCCTCAGAGGATATAAGGGAACATCTCAAAAGGGATACATCCTAAAAGGATTGGCTATAAGGAATCTTTAATAAGAGATAACTCACGAAACATCTCAGGTCTGGCCTCACTCTTAAGAGGAACTGGATATAGTATCTTTTTAGAATAACCTTTATATTTGGAAAACAATTGAAATTCCAGCTTGGAATCCTCAAAACACCTCATAGGTCCTACCATCATGATCTACCCAAAAAATATATCCTTAATAGACTACTTGTGGGTACAATTTTGAGTCCTGGGTAAAAATATATGAAATACCCAAAACGGGTTGCAAAAGGGGAAGTGCAGGATGTTTCTGCCCGAGCACACGACATATACTCCCAAAGCCCAACATTGGGGTGCACACACACTGGACATGTCATGTGAATTCCTAAGTATATGGTGTGAAATATGGTTAAAAAATGTGTACAATAATATGGTATATTACCATGTACTTCACCCGGCCATACATTGTATTTTGGATTGGTGGTGTACTTCTACATGGTGTGTGACCCAAACATGTCTAGCCATTTACTCTACATGTCATGTTCCCCTTACATGGGTATCATTCCTAGGTACTCTACTACACATCTTAGTATTAATAAACATAGTGTATACCCCATACACTACTTGTAATTTTGAAAATTCATCTTCCCTTAAATGTGAGAACACACAACGTTTGTTCCTCCAACCACATTCCATGTAAACAGGTTTCCCCGAATGGGATCCTAAAACAACACATAGGTAATGCATCATACTGGGGACCCTCTATGACTATATAAGAAGGGATAAGCATCCTACATAGGATCCTTAGAATAAAACTGAGGTAAAAAGATCCTACAAGGGATTCCCTAGGCTAACTTATAACAAAAGGCATTCTATATAGGATCATTGGTACAAGAAGAAGATAGAGGCAACCTACATGGGATCCTATAAGTTGAAGCATAATAAGAGTAATCCTACATGATATCCTAGGAAATAGCGGGTCTCAGGGTCTTATTGACTAGAAGGGGACATCTCGCAAGGGAGATGTCCTAAATGGAAATTCTATGAAGCATAATTTATGGGAGATAGCTCATAGAACAGCTAATATTGTTTCTAAATATCATGATTAAATTGATATAATTTCTATATGAAAAATATATTTTGTAGGAAAATACCTGAAATGCCACCTAGGAGTCCTCAAAACACATAACATGTCATACCATCATGATCTAAATGATATGATACTCCGAATGGAAAACTCATGGGTCCAGTTAAAAATACATGGAAAAAATATGAAAGTCCCCAAAAAATGGTTGCAAAATTGGTAGTAAACAACATGTCTCCTTGAGCACATGACATGTACACACAAAGTACCACCTGGTCATGTACAACTACAAAACATGGTGTGTACACACCAATGTACACATTGTGAAAGATGTGTACCGAGTATATAACCTACCTAGAGTACCATTAAGCATCCCTCACCTAGAAAAGACATAATGTTTGGCCTAATAATGAATTTATTCATGGCGTATGACTTGAAAGGGTTCTGGCCATGTACACTACACAAAAAGGGCCCCTTGCATGGGCATCCTAGTTGGGTACTTTGCTACATATCCAAGTTCTTGTACATGGAAGGTATACACCATACACGACATGTACCTCTAAAAATTCACCTTCCCCAAAATATAAGAACACACTGCATGTGTTCCCTGAACCACACACAATATAGATAGGATTTCCCAAATAGAAAACCCTCAAATCACCCAAAAATCACTATTTTCACCCCAAAAGAAGCTGATGAAACCTCATGGGGCCCTAATTACGTATTTAGTGGATTTTAAAATTGAAAATTATTCACATGTGTGAATTTATAGTTAAACATAAAAATTAAATACATTTGGGTGTAATCTGCCGAAGCTTCACCCATTTCTATGGTCCATGGTTGTCACAAGATGAACTAGTGTGTCCCAAGCTCAACGACATATTCTTATTCATCACACATTTCTTATTAATACCTCTCTCATTACCTCTCTCCTTCATAAGAAGGTGGATCCCCAGCCACATGCATGATAATCCAGGTGTAAAAGAAGAAAATAAAAGGAGAAGATAGAAAAAGAAAAGGAAAGGAAAAAGAAAAGGAAAAGGTGTCTCTAGATGAACCCAATGGCCGAACTAAGTTTATTACCCACCTATAAAAAATTCCAACTTCCAAACTCAATAGAGGAGGTGAAATCTTAATACAACATTCATATCAAAATAAATATCTGAACAAACCTACAAAAATAATTTAATAATTATTCTATTAAATAATTATTATTAATTATTCTTCAAAAATTAAAAGGGATAGAATTTTTATCAATTTCATTTCCTAGGATAAAAACCTTCTTCTAAGACCTAAATAGTGAGAAAAAATATTTGAAATCATCTACTAGGGGAAAAGACCATTTTATCCTTTATAAGATTATAAAAGTAATAATTAAAAATTCTTCCCAAATTTACAGTCCATAAAAAGTGGGTCCTTACATAGATACTTAAAGAATTAGTCATAGATCACCTACCATATACTCGTAAAAATATCTTCATTCAATATCAGCTATTAGTTTATCATGGATCAGAATAAAACTGAATAATAAGCCATATAACAACCCTACTCTTTATTACACACATAAAAATTATTTATTACATAAACTTGCACTTAAGAAAACTCTGAGGATCGAGAGGACTAGTGTCTTTAGAAATTAGGAACATAACATAACAACATGTAACATAAAACACACCAACTTTATTGAAAACATCATTTAAATTACCACACACATTCCTTCATACATAAGATTGCATGGGATAACCTGAGGACATGAATAAGAAAAGGGCGAGGTATAGAGACCATTAAGGGAGTAAAAAAGGAATAACATGAGGAATAAAGTACATTTTAGATGATATGTATATCAATAGAGTATATCATATACATGAACATATCATCATTATAAAAAATGATTATCTCAACATGGAAATGTGGCATCAACATTTAACCTGATATTATCCTGATCCAAGGATCATTACACAAGGATCATGAGTAAACCCTCATTTAAATTGAATTGGCATGAGTAAACCAGAATTGCAAATAACGTGTCATGATACTTGTAACGACACAAAGTTTCATTACTAGAAATCCCTCTTGATCTGATTAAATGTCTCTTTATGTTTATATAAAATGTCATCTTTCTTGGTTTTATGTTATGAATTCTGACCATTGCTAATATAGTTGTTGAACATTGATCACATTATTAGTATAAATAGAGGACTTTAACAAATCCAATTTACTCAGAAAAAGGAAGCGATGTCCTCATCCTGTAGAAGTTCTCCATAAAAAACCCATTTTTCGGATCTCGGAAAAGAGGTGGCATCTATGGGCTTTGCCCTTGACCAAGCCCTAGCCGAGCTTCATCATGTCAAGCTTGAACGTGACCGTCTATGGGAAAAGTAGAAGTTTATTAAAATTACCACTCGAGCGATGTTATCCAAGCCACCCCAAAAGTCTGTCACCATCGCACACCTTACCCTTAGGTCTTATGCGACTATTTTAAGGGGTTATGTAACAAATAAGTAGTATTATGTTCATGTACAATATTTTTTGTATATAATAATGAATATAATTTCTAATCATTTTTGATACATTGTAAATAGTTTTTAAAGTACAAATGGCGTTTTAGTTATTATTTAATTAAGAAATCTATTTTATTAAATTAAGGGATTTTTGAATTAAATAATATTTTAATAAAATAATAATATTATTATTAAATTAATTTTTATTAAATATAAATTATCTTAAAATTTTAGAAATGCAATTAATATTTTTATTAAGGTTTGAAATCCATTTTTGTCAAAACCCGTGAATTTTTTATAAATGTCGGTTTTTATTTTAAAAGGGAAAATTAAAATATTTAGAAAATTATTTAGATAAAATAAATTTTATTTCTAGAATTAGGACGTCGAAATTGTCCAACTGTGAATTTTTCATAATTTTCTGAGGCAGTCAAATATTTGGGTAAAAATTAAATACCATTTAAATATATAATGTGTTTTATGACATCATAATGTCCCAATAGTGATGTAATAAAATTATATAATCTTTATGTTCGGCCAATATATGTTTTACCATTTATATAATGTAATTTTGTGTTTTTTGACTTACTTTTCAAAGCATTAATGGACCCCTCAAGACTTATTCAACACCGTTCCTTTTTAAATTAATTTCCATGGGAGTGTGACTCACCTCCACATAAGCAGCCCTAATATTTTCAGAAGTTCGGACTTTGGCCATATAAAATACTTTTTTCCTCTTCCCTTTGCCAAAAACCATGGGCCAAAACCATGGGATGGTTTGTGGTTTGGATTAATTTAATGTAAGGGGACCCAAACCTAAATAATAAAGAATTCCCTCACCTTTCCTATATAAACCCACCCAAGATCCCACTTCCTCCTAACTCAAATCCCTTGGTGTTCATCCAACCTCTTACCTACTCTCTAAAGAATCATCTCATGGTTCCCCAAGCTCCCATGAAGCCTCCCACAAGCCTCTCTCTAGCCTTTGGAATCATACTTCCAAGTAAGGGTTTTTTCTTCCTTTCTCATTTTTGTCCAATTTTATTTAAGTTGTTTTTTCATTTTAATTTAAATTATGAATGATGGGGTATGGTTTCTCACCTCCCTCATACTGTCATATTTATGTTTGAATGATAGGATACCTCTTTCTCTCTCATTAAATTCCTCCCATGTACACCCATTACTGTGCTGAAATTCCGAAAGGAACTTCTCTCTCCTTATTTACATTAAAGAAATAATTTTGTATCATGAATATAAATTCCATTAAATTTTTTGGTACATGTATCTATATGAACTCCCTTTTGTCCATTACATGTAAATATGATTAGGAACCCGTTTCTCTCTCATCAACTGTTTTTATGAATTCTTATGTCATGTCGTTACGCTGCCGAAATCGCACCAATTTTCTAAGCCAATGCCATTGTGTAATGAATACCATGCCCATTTCTCCATCAAGGGTATTCACCGTTATGTACATTTAATTATTGATTATAATGTTTCATGTATTAATTCCACATTCTTTTATTGGGGAATAAGTGATTATGTTTTATCAATCCATGTTTTATGATCCATCTGGTACACTTATGCATGAAATGAAATGTTTAAGAAGGGTGTGCCCTTATAGCGCTCCAATACATTGGGTAAAGTATAGTATCATGATACGTCATGTGTATTGAGTTTTGACTCATTCTAATTCAAGTGCAACGCTGGTTTGCTCTTACTTCATGTGCAATGAGTATTTACTAATGCTCTATGTGCAATGAGCCTTGGCTCATGCTAATTCCATGTTTAGTGTTGTTGCCACATTTCCATGTTATGATTATCATGCTTTATCATTCCATTATGTTCATGTATCTTTTATGCTCTATTGATATGCCTATTGTCTAACATGTACCGTAATCCTCATGTTATTCCATGTGTACTCCCTTACTGGGGTTTATAGATCACCCTTTTCTTATGCATGTCCTCAGGTTATCCCATACAATGCTAAGTACAAGGGAATGTAGTGGTCATGTAATGGAAGTTTTTAATAAAGATGTTGTATTTCATGTGTTATGTTTTTATGTAATGATCCTAAGCCCCAAAGACACTATACCTCTCGATCTTCTTGTTGTATCAAGTGAAGTTTTATGTAATAAATCATGTTTAAGTTTGTAATAAAAGCAGGGTTGTCATAGTTGGTATCAGATGATAGGTTTAGTTATTTTTGGGATTAGGAATATAAAACCCTAGTAAAGCCTTAGAGACAAGACTACGTATAATAAAAACATCCCTAAGTTTTGGTAAGTACTGAGTAACTGGTTTGTCAAACAAATACATCCCTGTCTGGATACGATCAGGTAGAGGTGGCTCTGGCACAGATGTATCCTAGGGGTAAACCCTGAAAACACCGCTTTGAGCCAGACTCGAATGGGAACTGGTGCACGACAACGGGCCTTGCTGCACTGTTGGTTACGACACTCCCGGGGGATATTTTTTCATAAATTCAAAAGCATAGTATGAACCCTTATTAAGGGAATTAAAAAATTCCCCTACGAATATATGTTAGAAAGTAGATCATGAAAATCCTAGATTGAAGCCTATAGACTCTTGAGTAAGGAAAAAAAAGTTTACTTATAAGTCATCAACTTTTGTGTTTGGATTACCCTTTATGTGTTACCCCTAACTTTCCTTTTATTCCATCCAATGGTCGGTAATAGGAGGTCTCGGGCTAACAACCGTTGTGATGATTAGTGTGATGACTGTACTAATGAGATACCCAACCAATGGGAGTGGGAATCACGACCTTTATCACGATTCTCTCTCACCTAACTCATGTTTTGAATAGAAACATGGTTCAAGAGGAACGTTAAACCCCCCCTAAGAAGGAAAAAGTCACTATCGAGAGATTCATGAGACAAAGGCCTCCTACTTTTAGTGGATCATCTGATCCCATGATCACTGAACAATGGATCAACACCATAGAAAAGATATTCTCCATCCTCCAATGTTCTGAACAAGAGAAGGTTCTCCTAGCGGCTTATCGTATAGAGGGTGAAGCTGATCAATGGTGGACGTTGATCAAAAATACGAATCCTGAGGAGGAGAGTGAGGCGTTGGAATGGAATGATTTCTGGAAGATGTTTTTCGATAAATATTTTCCGCACACCCTCCAGCTTAAGATGGAAAGGGACTTACTTTCCCTCAAGAAAAAAGATGAAGAATCTGTTGGAGCGTGTGAGGAAAGCTTAAAAAGGCTTTCAAGATACGCTTCCGGATTTGTCGTTACCCCAGAATGCAAGGTTGACCGCGTCTTTGGTGGGCCGAAGCCTAGCTTGCGGAAAGCATTAGCGATCCATGACTTCGACAGCTATGAGGAAATTGTCTGATGTGCCCTCAAGGTCAAAATGGAGATCGGGGAATCACAGGGGTATCATGGGGACAAGAAGTGTAAGGTGGACTTCAATGTTGGTGGTCCGATGGATAAATCCAATGGTGCTAAGAATATCCATCACCCCACATTCCAAATGTGTGGAAAGATGCACCCTGAAAATTTCCTTAAGGGGAGGAGAAAATGCTTCAGGTGTGGAAGAAAAGGGCACCTAGCTATTAACTATCGGCAAGAAAGACCCGCGGCTACGACAGAGGAGAGGAATGATCCCTTCGAACCTCAATGTGTTGTTCAATGCTACAAATGCAAAGAATTGGGTCATTTTGCAAATCAGTTCCCTAATACAAGGGTTTTCAGAGACAACCAATAACCTCCAAGGAAGAAAGGAAGAGCTTTTTCCATCACTTCTGCCGAAGTGAACCCCGACAATGAAGTGGTGACAGGTATGCTAGTTATTCATTCATGAATAGTGAACATACTTTTTGATTCAGGTTCTACGTATTCTTTTATATCTTGAATGTTTAGTAGAACAATCCCATCAGCACCTCAAATCATGGAAGTAAAGATGTCGGTGAGTACGGAAAATGGGGAAATCATTGCATCCCATGAATATAAGTCCTCCCTAGTTATAGTATGTGGATTGAATTTCCTGGGGAACCTCGTCATACACCCTCTGGTGGAATTTGATGTAATTCATGGCATGGATTGGCTTTTCTTATATAGAGCCAACATAAATTGTCGGGAGAGGGAAATCACACTCCATATGGAGAATCAACCACCGATTCTTTACAAGTGTAAGGAGGAAGATGAATCTCATTTAGCTCCATCATCTCAAGAAGGGATATTAATGCCTTATGATCATATGTATCTGGCTTAGATGATTGAGTCCATGGAAGAAACCAACCATGAAGAAATGCCTATTGTGAGGGAATTCGCTGAAGTGGTTCCCGATGAACTACCTGGTCTTCCTCCTAGAAGAGATGTTGAGTTCTCAATGAACTTATACCTGGGGCGCTACCAATATCCAAGACTCCATATAGAATGGCTGTTGGTGAGATTGAAGAGCTGAAGAGACAACTACAGGAGAATCTGGATAAAGGGTTTATACGCCCAAGTGCTTCACCATGGGGTGCACCAGTCCTCTTCGTCAAGAAGAAGGATGGGTCAATGCGGCTTTGCATCGATTATCGTGAACTTAAAAAAATCACGATAAAGAACAAGTATCCTCTCCCACAAATTGATGACTTGTTTGATCAGCTGCGTGGAGCACAAGACTTCTCCAAGGTGGACTTGCGGTCGGGATATTACCAAGTAAGGGTGAAGAAGGAAGATATCCCCAAGACTGCTTTTCGCACAAGATACGAGCACTAGGAATTCATAGTAATGACTTTTGGACTCACTAATGCTCCAGAAATCTTCATGGACTTGATGAATAGAGTCTTTAGAGATTACCCTGATAAATTTGTGGTAGTCTTTATAGATGATATTCTAATATACTCCAAAACCAAGGAGGATCATGAGGATCATTTAAAAACTGTACTCGATACTTTTCACAAGGAGAAGCTCTATGAAAAGTACATTAAGTGTGGTTCTGGCTGAACGAGGTCTCATTCCTGGGACATATCATCACAAGTAATGGGATATCTGTGAAACCCTCCAAAACAGATGCAATTGAGGGATGGCCGAGTCCAACATCGGTAACGGATATCCATAGCTTCTTGGGGTTAGCTGGATATTATCGATGATTTGTGAGGAATTTCTCACCATTGTCCAACCCTCTTACCAAGATAACTCGAAAGGGAGTAAAGTTTTCTTAGAGTGATGAATGCGAAGAAAGCTTCAAGTAGTTGAAAATGAGGCTTATCACTGTGCACATGCTCACTTTACCCACAGGTGGGGAACTTTTGTTGTTTTAAGTGATGCTTCAAATAAAGGCATAGGCTGTGTGCTGATGGAGAATGATAAAGTTATATCCTATACCTCAAGGAAGTTGAGAATCCATGAGATAAACTATCCAATGCATGATCTGGAGTTGGCGGTGGTGATCTTTGCCTTGAAAATCTGGCGGCATTATCTCTATGGAGAGAAATGTGAGAAACATACTGACCAAAAGAGTCTTAAATATATATTCATACAAAAAGAGCTTAATATGCGCCACAGAAGATGGATAGAGCTCATGAAGGATTATAATTGTTCAATAAATTACCACCCTGGGAAAGAGAACAAGGTGGCAGATGCCCTAAGTAGAAAGGACCCAGCAATTCTATCAATGATTAGAATTGAGAAGGATCCAATCTTCTTATACTTGATGAAGATGGACGTCAGAATCATAAATAAGGGAACGTCATCAATACTTTTAGAAATGATTACTCAACCATATCTTTTGGAAAGGTTAAAGGATGATCAAAAGGATGATGTGGGAATTCAAGAAAAAGTGGAAGCTATCAGAAAGAGGAAATCCTCAGAGTTTATTGTTAATGAAGAAGGAATTGTGCGGTTTGGGAAAATACTATGTGTTCCATCAAGTCCGGAGCTGAAGAAGGAAATTTTGGATGATGCACATAGTTCAAATTTCTCTATTCACCCAGGGAGCACAAAGAAATATCAAGATCTCTGAGAAAACTTTTGGTGGGATAATTTGAAGAAGGAGATCACTAAATATACATCAAAGTGCCTGGTGTGTCAGCAAGTGAAGGCAGAGAGGTAGAGGACTAAAGAGAGGATGCAACCATTTCCCATACCTGAATAGAAATGGGAGAACATCACCATGGACTTTTTCACCGGAATTCCAAGGCCATCCAAAGGAAACAATGCAATCTGGGTTGTTGTGGATCGTCTTACAAAGACTTCACACTTCATTTATATTCAAAAGGATTTCTCTTTGGATAAACTGGCATGGATATATATAAAATAAGTGGTAAGGTTTCATGGAGTACCACTATCTATTGTGTCTGACCGAGATCCAAGATTCACCTCTAAGTTTGGGAAGAGTCTTCAAAATGCTCTAAATACTGAACTGAACTTCAGTACAGCCTATCATCCTCAAACTGATGGCCAATCCGAGTGGGCTATTCAAACACTTGAGGATATGTTGAGAGCGTGCTCAATGGACTTTAAAGGAGGATGGGATCAACATATTCCTCTGGTTGAATTCTCTTATAACAATAGTTTGCACTCGAGCATCCAAATGGAACCATATGATTCCCTGTATGGGAAAAGGCGCAGAACACCGGCATGTTGGGATGAGGTCAGTGAACGTAAGCTGCTTGGAACAAAAATGGTCGAAGAACTGATGGAGAAGGTGAAAACCATTCAGCAGCATATCAAGGCAGCCCAGAGTCGATAGAAGAGTTATGCAGATAATCATCAACGAGACCTTGAGTTTAAAGTTGGATACATGGTGTTTCTATGCATATCTCCGTGGAAGAAGGTCATGAGGTTTGGAAGGAAAAGGAATTTATGTCCAAGGTACATCGGCCCCTTCAAGATTCTTGATCTTATCGGGGCTGTGGCCTATCGACTAGCACTTCCACCTACCATGGCCAAAGTACATGATGTCTTTCATGTATCCCTCTTAAGGAAGTACATACCAGACCCTTCACATGTACTCTCTTCTGAGGTGGTACAATTGGAAAATGATCATTCTTATGAGGAGCAACCAGTGAAGATATTAGATCATAGAGAAAAAGTTCTACGAAATAAGACAATGCCCCTCGTCACGGTGTTGGGGAGAAACCACATGTTTGAAGAAGCGACTTGGGAGTCGGAGGATATGATAAAGCTGAGTTACCCACATTTGTTTTATTGTGGGAAAAGGAAAATTTCAAGGGAGAAATTTATTAAGGGGGGAATATTGTAACGACCCAAAGTTTCATTAATGGAAATCCCTATTGATCTAATTAAATGTCTCTTTATATTTATATAAAATGTCAACTTATTTGGTTTTAGGTTAAGAATTTTGACCATTGCTAATATAGCCGTTGAACAGTGATCACATGATTAGTATAAATAATGTATTTTAACAAATCGAAATTACTCAGACAAAGGAAGCGATGGCCTCATCTAGTAGAATTTCCTCATACGAAGCCCATTTTTCAGAGCTCGTAAAAGAGGTGGTGTCTTTGGGCTTCACCCTTGACCAAGCCCAAGCTGATCTTCATCATGTCAAGCTCTAACGTGGCCGTGTACGGGAAAAGTTGAAGTTGATTGAAATTACAACTCGAGTGATGTTATCCGAGCCACCCCAAGAGTCTGTCACCATCACACACCTTACACTTAGGTCTTATGCGGCTGTTTTAATGGGTTATGTAACAAATAAGTAGTACTATGTTCATGTAGATGTTTTTTATATAATAATGTATATAATTTCTTGTCATTTTTTATACATTGTAAATAGTTTTTAAAGTACAAATGGCATTTTTAGTTATTATTTAATTAAAAAATCTATTTTATTAAATTAAGGGATTTTTTAATTAAATAATATTTTAATAAAATAATAATAATAATATTAAATTAATTTTTATTAAATATAAATGATCTTATAATTTTATGAATGCAATAAATTTTTTTATTATGGTTTGAAAGCCATTTCTGTCACAACCCGTGAATTTTCGATTAATATCTGTTATTTTATTAAAAATGAAAATTAACATATTTAGAAAATTATTTAGATAAAATAAATGTTATTTCTGGAAATAGGATGTCGAAATTATCCAATGGTGAATTTTTCATAACTTTTTGAGACAGTCAAATTTTTGTGTAAGAATTAAATACCGTTTAAATATATAATGTGTTTTATGACATCATAATTACCAAAGTGTGATGTAATAAAATACTATAATCTATATGTTCGGCCAATATATGTTTTACCATTAAAATAATGTGATTTTGGGTTTGTTTGACTAACTTTTCAAAGCATTAATGGACCACTCAAGACTTATTCAACACCTTGACTTTATCAATTAATTTCCAGGAGAGTGTGACTCACCTCCGCATAAGCAACCCTAATATTTTAAGAAACTAGGACTTTGGCCTTATAAAATATTGTTTTACTCTTCCCTTTTCCAAAAACTATTGGCAAAAACCATGGTATGGTTTGTGGTTTGGATTAATTTAATGTAAGGGGACCCAAACCTAAATAATAAAGAATTCCCTCACCTTTCCTATATAAACCCACCAGAGCTCCCACTTCCTCCTCAATCAATTCCCTTGGAGTTCATCGAAACTCTGACCTACTCTCTATAGAATCCTCCCAAGGTTCCCCAAGCTCCCATGAAGCCTCTCACAAGCCTCTCTCTAGCCTTTGGAAGCACACTTCCAAGTAAGGGTTTTTTCTTCCATTTTCATTTTTGTACAATTTTCTTTAAGTTTTTTTCCCTTTTAATTTCAATTATGAATGATGGGGTATGGTTTATAAACTCCCTCATACTATATTCTATATGTTTTAATGATGTTAGACCCCTTTCTCTCTCATTAAATTCCTCCCATGTACACCCATTACTATGCCGAAATTCTGAAAGGAACTTCTCTCTCCTCATTTACATTCAAGAAATACTTTTGTATCATGAATCTAAATTCCATTAAAATTGTTGGGACAAGTATCTATATGACCTCCTTAATGTCCATTACATTTAAATATGATGAGGAACCCCTTTCTCTATGATCAAACGTTTTTATAAATTCTTATGTCATGCCGTTACGCTGCCAAAATCGCACCGATTTTCTAAGCCAATGCCATTGTGTAGTGAATACCATGACCATTTCTCCATCAATGGTATTCACCTTAATTCAAGTTTACTTTTTGATTATATTGTTTCATGTATGAATTCCACATTCCTTTATCGTGGAATAAGTGATTATGTTTTATGAATCCATGTTTTATGATCCATGTGGCACACTTATGCATGAAATGAAATGTTTAAGAAGGGTGCACCCTTATAGCGCTCCAATGCATTGGGTAAAGTATAGTATCCTGATACGTCATGTGAAATGAGTGTTGAATCATTCTAATTCATGGGCAACGAGGGTTTACTTGTGATTCATGTGCAATGGGGATTTACTCATCCTCTATGTTCAATGAGCCTTGGCTCATGCTAATTCCATGTTAAGTGTTGTTTCAACATTTCCTTGTTATGATTATCATGCTTTATTTTGCCTTTATGCACATGTTTATTTTATGCTCTATTGATATTCCTATTGTCTAACATGTATTGTACTCCTCATGTTATTCCATGTGTACTCCCTTACTGGGCTTTATAGCTCACCCTTTTCTTATGCATGTCCTCAGGTTATCCCTTGCAATTCTATGTATGAGGGAATGTAGTGGTCATGTAAAGTAAGTTTTTAATAAAGATTTTGTATTTCATGTTTTAAGTTTTTATGTAATGATCATAAGCCCCAAAGACACTAAACCTCTCGATCTTATTATTGTATCAAGAGATGTTTTATGTTATAAATACTGTTTAAGTTTGTAATAAAAGCAGTGTTGTCATAATACTAATCTTTAACCAATGAATAGGAGTGCTATCGGGGAACACACTTCTTAATCATTTCATTTCATGCATTAGTGTGCCAGATGGATCATATAACATAGATTATTTAAAAATAATCATTTATTCCACGATAATGTAATGTATAATTAATACCTGAAACTCCATAATAAATATGTAAATATGCATAATGTTGAATACCCTTTATAGGGAAATGGGCCTGGTATTCACTCCACAATGACTTTGGCTTGGAAAAGCATGGTGCAATTTCCGCAGCATAATAACGTGGCATAGTAATTCATAAAAAATATTTGATGACAGATAAGGTGTGTCTCATCATATTTACATGAAATTTTATGTAAGGGGGTAATATAAATACATTTCCCAACAAATTTATTGGAATTTAGATTCATAATACAGAATATTTGCAGGAATGCAAATGAAGAGAGAGAAATCCCTTACAGAATTTTTGAATTGGTAACAGGTGTAAATGGGAGGCATTAATGAAAGTGAAAGAGGTTTTTAATCATTAAAACATTAGTAGGATGGTATGGGGGAGGTGTAGAATCATACCTCACCATTTGTAATTGAAAATAAAATGGAATAACAACATAATGAAATTTGGACAAAAATGAGAATAGAAAAAATTCCTTACTTGGAAGTGTGATCCCAAAGGCTTGGGAGAGGATTGGGAGAGGCTTGTTGGGAGAATGGGTCACCGTTGGGTGGATTATAGAGAGATGATAAAATTGGTTGGTTGATATACAAATTATTTTAGTGAATAATATGTGGGATCTTGGGTGGTTTTATATAAGAAAAGAGAGGGAATTCTACATTATTTAGGTTTTGGACACCACACATTAAACTAATGAAAACCACAAACCAACCAGTGGTTTCAACCCATTGTTTTTACCAAAGTGGAGTAGATAAAATTATTTTATAAGGTCAATGTCTAAACCTAAAATGTTATGATTTCTTATGTGGACGTGAGTCACACTCTCAAGAAAATCAATTTAAAATGTTAAAATATTTTATATGTATTGGAGGGTCCACTAAATCTATTTCAAAAAAATCAGACAAACCTAAAATCAAATTATTTTATTGTTAATACATATATTGACCGAACATATAATTTATTTTATTTTATTACATTACTATTGGGTCATTATGATATCATAAAACACATTATATATTTAAATGGTATTTAATTTTTACCCAAAAATACGGTTGTCCCCGAAAATTATGCAAAATTCACTATTTGATAATTTTGATGTCTTGATTCCAAAAATAATATTCATTTTATCTAAATAATTTTTTAAATATGTGATTTTTTTACTTCTAAAATAAAAACCAACATTTATAAAAGATTCATGGGTTCTGATAAAAACAGCTCTCAAACATTAATAAAAATCACAATTATATTCATAATAATTATACGATCATTTATATTTACAAAAAATTAATTTAGTAATAATATTTTTTTAAAATATTAATTAATTCACAAATTTAGTCATTCATCAAAATAGAATTATTAATTAAATATTATCTAAAAATACTATTTTTTCTTTTAAAACCATTTACAAAGTAATAATAATAAAATTAATGTAGATTTTTATTATATAAAAAAATAATGCAAAAAATCCTAGTGCAAGGGTATGGTTCCATAACCCCTTATAACACCCACATATGATCTAAGGGTAAGGTGTGAGATGGTGACAGACTCTTGGGGTGGCTCGGATAACATCGCTTGGGTGGTAATCTCAATCAACATCCACTTCCCTTGTAAGAGTTTTCATCTAAGGTTAACGTGTTGATGCTCAGCATGGGCTTGGTCAAGAGAGAATCCCAATGATGAGACATCCTTTCCTACCTCTAACAAATGGGCTTCGTACGGGGAAATTCTACTGGATGTGGTCATCACATCCTTTGTATGAGTAAAATGGATTTTTTAAAGACCTATATTTATACTAATCATGTGATCATTGTTCAACTTCTATGTTATCAATGGTAAAAATTATTAAATTTATTTTGAAATCCAAAAACATAAAACCAAATAAGTTCATAAGTTATAAAACCATTTTACATAATAATACATTTAATTTGATCAAGTGTAATTTTCATTAATAAATGTATGGGTCGTTACAATAATCCCCCATAAAAAATTTCACCCTCGAAATTTTTTTTTTCTAACACTAAAACAGAGGCGGGTAACTCTGCTTCATCACTTCCTCCAATTACCAAGTTCCTTCTTCCAACTTTTGGTTTCACCAAAACACCTTGATGAGGGGCATTGTCATATTTTGTAGAACTATTTTCCTACAATCTAAGATCTTCGCTGGATTCTTTTCATAAGAGAGGTCATTCAATAATGGTACCACATCCGTATTGCGTACATGCGATGGGTCATCTATGTACTTCCTCAAGAGTGATACATGGAATAAATCATGTACTTGGGATATATTTGGTGGGAGTGATAGTCGATAAGCCACTACTCCAATTTGATGAAGGATCTTAAAAGGGCCAATGTACCATGCACTATGAATTCCATTCTTCTTGAATATCATAAATCTCTTCCACATTGATATGAAGAATAATACCATGTCTCTGACATCAAACTCTAGGTCTTGTCGATGATTATAAGCATTTCCCTTTGGTTGAATCTGAGCAGTATTAATGTGATACTGGATGGTCTTAACCTTCATCACCATTTCATCAGCCATTTTTATACCTAAGAGTTTTTGTTACCCAACCTCATCCTAACATGCTGGTGTTCTCTACCTCTTCCCAAAAAAGGATTCATAAGGAGCCATTTGGATTCCTGAGTGGAAACTATTTTTGTATGAGAACTCATCTAGAGGGAGATGTTGATCCCATCCTCCTTTGAAGTCCACTGGGCATGCTCTCAAAATTCCCTCAAGTGTTTGGATAGTATACATAGATTGGACATTAGTTTGAGGATGATAAGTTGCACTGATTTACATCTTAGTATCCAAAGCATGTTGAAGACTCTTCCAAAACATAGAGGTGAATCTTGGATCTTGATCAGATACAATAGATAGTGGTACTCCATTCAGCTTTACCTAATCTCTAATATATATCCATGCTAGTAGATCTAATGATAAATCCTCTTGAATTGAAATAAACTGTACAGTCATTGTAAGACGATCCATAGAAACCCAAATAGTGTTGTTTCCTTTAGATTTCATTGGATGTACGGTGATAATTCCCTTGGTGATGTTCTCCCATTACCATGCTGGTATGGATAATGGTTGCATCATCCCCATAGACCTCTTCCTCTTAGAATTGATTTTCTAACATTCCAGGAAAATTGATTTTTACTAAGAGATCCCCTTCTTCATGTTATCCTACAAATAATGCTCTTAGAGAACTCAATACATTTTTTGTGTTTCCCAACTGAATGGCGAAATTCAAACTATGTGCATCATCCAAAAGTTCATACATTAACTTTGGACATGATGAAACACATTTTCTTTTCCCAAATATCCCAATTAATTATTAATTTACATTGAACTCTGAGGATTTCCATTTTTTATAGTTTCCGCCTTCTGAATTCTCACCTCATCCTTTTGAGCATCCTTTAACCTTTTCAAAAGAGATGGTTCAGAAATAATTTGTGAAAGGATTGATTATATTCCCATATTCATGATTCCCATTTACATATTAATCAAATATAAGAAGATTATATCCCTTTAAAATTATCATCAATGATAGAATTCCTTGGTCTTTTCTACTTAGAGAATCTACCAACTTGTTTGCTTCCCAAGGTTGGTAATGGATTGAGCAGTCACAGCCTTGATCAGCTCTAACCATCTTCATTAGTGCATGTTCAACTCCTTCTATGTGAATATATACTTGAGGATTTTGGGGTCCATATATATTTCACACATTTCCTCAAAGAGTTAATGTCACCAAATTTTTAATGTGAAGATTACTACAACTATCTCAAGATCAGGTGATGGATAGTTTTTCTCATGAAAATTAAATTTACCTGAAGCATAGCCATATTAAGTTGTCATTATACATCATCACACAACCCATTCTATTCTTCCAAGTATCACTAAATACAACAAAAATTTCTCCACTTGTGGGTAGTTTGAGCATAAGCACAGTGATAAGCCTCATTTTCAACTCCTTGAAGCTATATTTTCATTCATCACTCTATTCAATCTTTACTCCCTTCCTAGTTTTCCTGGTAAAAGGGTTGGACAATCTTGATAAATTTCTCACTAATAAATGATAATATCATACTAACCCCAAGAAGCTACAAATATCTGTTATTGATGTTTGTCTCGGAAATCCCTCAATTGCAGCTATCGTGGACGGATCCAAATATATCCCATTGCTTGTGATGATATGCCCCAATAATGAGACCTCCTTCAACCAGAACTCACACTTGATGTACTTTTCATAGATTTTATCCTTTCTCAAGGTCTCTAATACAGTTATTATATGATCATAATGTTCCTCCATTGTTTTGGAGTATATTAGTATATTGTTAATAAAGACTACCAAAAATTTGTCGAGGTAATATCTAAAGACTCTATTCATCATATCCATGATGATTTCTGAAGCATTAGTGATTTTTAAAGGAATTACAACGAATTGATAGTACCCATACCTCATACAAAAAGTAGTCTTGGGTATATCATTCTTCTTCACCATTACTTGTTATTATCCAAACCAAAAATACACCTTGGATATGTGTTGTGCTCCATGTATCTGATTGAACAATTCATCAATTTGAGGCAGACGATACTTGTTATTTATTATTATTTTTTGAGCTCATGGTAATCAATGCAAAGGAGTGTTGACCCAACCTTCTTCTTGATAAAGACGAATACTGCACCCCATGGTGAAGCACTTGGGCGTATAAATCCATTATCTAGGTTCTCCAGTAGTCGTTTCTTCAGCTCCATAAGCTCTACAACAGCCATTCTATACTTAGTTTTGGATACTGGCAATGCCCCGGGTATATTATTGATTGAGAACTCAACATCTCATCCCGGAGGATGACTCTGAAATTCATTGAAAACACTTTAGTGAATTCCTTCACGGTTGGAATGTATTCAAGGATGGTTTATTTTTTAAAATAAATCATCTGATCCCGATATTCATGCTCATATGGTAGTAATATCCATGCTTGAGATGATGGTGCTAATAAAATTCATCTTCCTCCTTGTACTTTTACTAAATCGAGTGTCGATTCTATAAATAGAGAGTGATTTCTCCCTTAAAATTATTTTATTTTCCACTATATAAGGAAAGAGAATCCATGTCCAGAATTACATCAAATTCTATTGGAGGGAGTATGATGAGGTTCTCTAGGAAGTTCAATCCAAATATTTTGATAGGGGATGAGTTATATTCATGGGATGAAATGATTTACCCTTTTGTCGTACTCACCGACATCCTTACATCCATGATTTTTGTTGGTGTTGGGATTGTTCAACAAAACATTGGGGATATATAAGAATACGTAGAACCAGAATAGAAAAGTGCATTCACTATTCTTTAATGAATAACCAGCTTACCTGTCACCACTTTGTTTTTGGGGTTCACTTTAGTGATAGTGATGGAAAAAGCTTTCCCTTGCTACCTTGGAGGTTCTTGGTTGCCACAAAAAACCCTTGGATTCAGCTTCTAGTTTTAAAATTTCCCTATTTATTTGCTGTTGAATAAATGAACAATGCATTGAGGGCAGAATGGGGATTTCCTCTCCTCGGTCATAGTTTGTGGGTTTCTCTTTTCAGTAATTAATTTCTAGGATCCCTTCCCTTCCACACATAAAGCATTTCCTTGTCCCCTTCAAGAAATTTCTGTGGTGCTTAATTACTCACCCGTGGAAGGTGGAGTGATTTATTTTCTTATCACTATTGTAATTGTCCATCGGACTGATAGATTTAATGTCTATCATACGTCTATAATCCCAAGACTACCCCAGATATTTTCCGATATCCATTTCTTCCTGGAGAGACATCAAAAAATTTACTCATAGCTCTCTAAGTCATGGATCAATAGGGCTTTCTGGAGGCTTGTTTTAGCCCACAAAAGCAGCAGCTAACCTTGCACTCGGAGGTAATGACAAATCTAGAGGCATATTTTACAAGACTTGTGATGTTTTCCTCATATGATCTGATGGTTTTTTCATCTTTTTTATTGAGGGAAAGGAAGTCCCTTTCTATCTTTTGTTGGTGGGTGCAAGGAAAATATTTGTCAAAATATTTTTTTGCAAATATTTCCATTCCAATGCCTCGATGTCCTCCTCAAGCTTCGTATTTCTGATAAATTTCAACCATTGATTAGCTTTACATGCTATACAGTAAGTAGCTAGAAGTAACTTTTCTTTTTCATTACATTGAAGGATAGAGAATATCTTGTCAATGGAGTTGATCCATTTTTCCGCGATTGAGGGAACATTTTATCCATTAAAAGAATGGGTCCTTTTTTATTGAAGATCTAGATTGTGACTTGGTCTTTCATGGGGGGGGGGCGTTATTGTTCCTCTTGACTCATGATTCTATTCAGAACATGAGTTAACACAGAGATTATCATGACAAAGTTCTTGATTCCCGCTCCCATCAGATTGGGCATCTCATTAGAACATTCATCACATTGATATTCTCATCGAATGTTAGATTGATTCCTCCTATTATTGGCCATTGGTTAGAATAAAAGGAAAGCTAGGGGTAAAAAATAAATGTTTATCCAAAGAAAAAAATAGATTACTTATAAATTACTTTTCTCCTTAACTTATGAATTTATAGGATTCAATCTATGTTATCCATGATATAAATACAAATATATATTATTAATGGAATTTTCATTCCCTTAACAATGGTTCATACTAATCTTGTGAATTTACCAAAGCATATCCTGTGGGAGTGTCATAAAAAAGAGTTAAATAAGGCCCGTTGTCATGCACCAATTCTCATTAGAGTTTACCTCAAAGCGGTGTTTTCATGTTTTACTACTAGATACATCTATGCCAGAGCCACCTATACCTTCTCATATCAAGATAGGGATGTATTATCATGATAAAACACATAGTAAATTCCTAAAAAATTTAGGTATGTTTTTATTATACCTAGTTTCATCTTTAAGGATTTCACTAGGTTTTCCTAATCCTCTTACCAAAAACAACTAAACTATTCATCTGATACCAACTATAACAACCATGCTCTTTATTACAAACTTAAACAAGAGTTATTTCATAAACATGAACTAAAGTTAACTCTGAGGATCGTGAGGTCTAGTGTCTTGAGAAATTAAGAACATTACATAACAACATTGAACATAATACACAATATCTTTTTTGAAAACATCATTTACTAACCACACACATTCCTTCATACATAGCATTTCATGAGATAATATGAGGACATGCATTAGACAATGTTGAGCTCTAAAGCCCAGTAATGGAGTAAACAAGCCATAGCATCAATAATATAGTACATTTTTGGGAATAATCATATTAATAAAACATAAGAGATACATGAACATAAAGGAATGATATAATATGATTATCACAACATGGAAATGTGGAATCAACATTAAACATGATATTAGTAAGAGACAAGGATCATTGCACATGGGCCATGAGTAAAACCTCATTAAAATTGAATTATAATTATAAAAACCTCATTGTACATGCAATATCATGATACTAATATTTATTCAGTGCATTGGAGCGCTATCAGGGAACACCATTCTAAATCATTTCATTTCACGCATTAGTGTGCCACATGGATCATATAACATGGATTCATTGAACATAATCATTTATTACATGATAAAGGAATGTTGAATTAATAAATTAAACACAATAATCAACAATTAAATTTTCATAAAGGTCAAAACCCATGATATAGAAATGGGCATGATATTTACTATATAATGACTTTGGCTTAGAAAATCGTGCTGCAATGTTGGCAGCATAACGACGTGACATAAGAATTCATAAAAATGGTTGATGATAGAGAAAGGGATGTCTCACCATATTTGAATAAAATTTAAACTAATGGGGTTTATATAGATAAATTTTCCAACATATGTAATGGAATTTAGATTCATTATACAAAATAATAGCTTGAATGGAAATGAAGAGAGAAAAATCTCTTACGAAATTTCGGCATGGTAACAGGTGTACATGGGAGGAATTAATGAGAGAGAAAGAGGTATATAATAGATCAAACATAAGGAGGCCAGTATGATTGAGGTGAGAAATCATACCCAAAATTTTTAATTGAAGATAAAAGAGAATAACAACATAATGAAAGTTTGAAAAAAATTAGAAATGAAGAAATCCCTTACTTGGAAGTGTGATACCAAAGGCTTGGGAGAGAGATTGAGAGAGGCTTAATAGGAGACTGGAGAGCCTTTAGAGGATTATAAATATTGTAGGGATGATTTTATTCTAGCTCCAAAGGAATTGAGTGAATAGGAAGTGGGATCTTAGGTTGGATTATATAGGAAAATAAGGGGATTATTTATTATTTTGGTTTTGGACATCACACATTAAACTAATCAAAACCAAAAACCAACCCATGGTTTTTTCCCACGGGGTTTTCCCATGGTTTTTCCCAAGGGGAGTGTAAAAAATTAATTTATAAGGCCAATTGCGGATATTCTTAAAATATTATGCTTTCTTATGTGGAGGTGAGTCACACTCTCAAGGAAATCAATTTTAAAACTAAAAATGTTTTATAAGTCTAGGAGGGTCCACTAAATCTTTGTAAAATAAATAAATCAAACCTAAAATCACATTATTTTAATTTGAAAATATATAATTGCTAAACACCTCATTTATATTATTTTATTACATCACCATAGGGTCATTATGATGTCATAAAACAAATTATATAATTAAACGATATTTAATTTTTACCCAAAAAATCCACTGTCTCAGAAAATTAAAACAATTCCCTATTAGATAATTTCAACATCCAAATTCAAAAAATAATAGTCATTTTGTAGAAATAATTTTCAAAATATGTGATTTTTTACTTTCAAAATAAAAACCAACATTTATAAAAAATTCATGGGTTTTGATAAAAACGGGTTTTAAACTATATTAAAAATCACAATTGTATTAATAAAAATTATATGATCATTTATATTTAATAAAATTTAATTTTTTAATAATAATATATTTACATATTATTTAATTAAAAAATCCATTAAATTATCAAAATAGATTTCTGAATTGAATATTAACTAAAAATACTATTTTTGCATTAAAAACCATTTACAAAGTATCTATAATAAAAAGAATTTATATTCTTTATTATATAAAAAATAATGAACATAATCATAGTTCTAAGGTTTGGTTTCATAACCTCTTATAAAAATCTCATAAGACATAAGGGTAAGGTGTGTGGTGGTGACCAACTCGTGGGGTGGCTCAGATAACATTGCTCGGGTGGTAATATCTATCAACTTCCACTTCTCCCGTAGGCAGTTTCGTTAGAGATTAATGTGTTGAAGCTCGGCTTGGGCTTGGTCATGAGAGATTCCCAATGATGCCACATCATTTCTAAGATCCGAAAAATGTGCTTCATATGGATAAATTCCACTGGATGTTCTATTACTTCCTTTTTATGAGCAAATTGGATTTATTAAAGCCCTATATTTAAACAAACCATGTGATGCCCATTCCATGCCTATATTAGCAATGGTAAAAATTCATAATGGTATATTGAAATCAAAAAACATAAAACCAAATAATTTCATAAGTTATGTAACCATTTAATATAATAATACATTTAATTATATCAAGAGGAACTTTGATTAATAAATGTTTGTATTGTTATAGGATAATGCCATGAAAATAAGGAATATGTTCATGTATCTAAATAAAATCATCAAAGGAAAGAAAAATGAAAAAATAATCAGGTAGATTATATTTCCTACTAATGTTAACCCTACATGATGAATTAGTATTGAATTAGATTTCAGATTGGAGAATGGGAGAAAAAATATCAAAGAGTGCTTGAAAGCATAAAAAAGGGAGTGTATAAGGGCTCATGTCTACTGGAATGAGAAAATGAGGAAATAGATTAGAATTATAATTCATGAGGGGTGAAACCATAATATTACCCATTAACAAAAGAGTCACATAGTTTGGATTCACATTTTTCCAAACTGTGCACCAAAATTATACATGGAACTGCCTTAAGAGATGCCCCATGTGGTTGGATTCCACGGTATGAGAAACCATTATCCATCCATGTGAAATAGATCTTCTAAAAATGTAAACCATCCACATAGATGTGAAGTCCCTGGTACATGTTTTGGGAAAACTGTGTGCCCTACATCAACCCTCTATCCAACTATCATGAATTTATGAAAATCCTGTGTCCTGGAACTCATGGTTTCTTCTAACCATACATGCTATGTATATTTCCCTCTGTCTTTGGTTCTGAGCTTTGAACAAGCCCCCAATAGCCTCATAACCTCAGGGAACTCATTGGGAATCCATAATTGGCCCCAAATTTATATTTATGATAAAATTTAAAGGATCTATATGTGAGTGAAAAATTGGGATCTTAGAAAAGATAATTTAGAAAATATATAGGTGAAAGGTATTTTTTGTTTCATTTAATAGTTTATAAACATTGTTTATAAAGAGGTTATGAATTTAACATTATAAATTTTTAGATTAGTACTTTATTTCATCTTATATTAATAAAATATCATTATATTATTACTACACTGATCTAAATTATGTATTTTATTGAATATTTTATATTGATAATTAGTTATATCGGGGTTTAATTTGAACCTGTGAGTCATTATATCTTGTACCATTTTTTTCAAGGAATATGGATAACAACCTATGTTTATGATTTTATTTTCATCAATTAAACCATATAATAGTAAAAAACAGCCACTCTATTTCTATGAATTTATGAGTTTCTTATCATATTTGGGGTGAGAGATAGTTTTCAACTACTATGTAATAAGGAAAATTAATATAGAATTTGAAGAGAGGATATCCTAGAAATAATTTTTTATATACATATCAAAAATATGAATACATATTAATTTATTTTGGTTTTCCAAATATAATTATGATCATCATAGTGTTGGTAAATCATATATTCCATGTATACCTTGACCAATTTAGTTTCATATACATTGATGATATATTATTGTTTCTACGATTCATTAGGATCATATTCAACATCTAAAGATAATTTTTTGTTTTCCTTGAGAATATTACTTATATTTGATGTCAGTGATATTTTTTTGACATAGGGACTCTCTTGTTTACTACTATATCTCATTGAGTGGTGTTATTTTAGATTTAATGATGATAATGGTGGTTTTTTTCTTATGACTAACCCAAAAAAATATCATACGTATACAGTTTTCTCATCATGGAATGTTTTTATTAGAGGTTCATAGACAATATTAAAATCATTATTAATCTTTATTAATTCATAACATGATAGTTTTTACAATTATTTGAAATAAGAAATGTCAATATGGACTCATGTTTCCAAATGAGAGTGACATTCCTCAGGAAATTATATAAGAAAACTAAAAAGTGGGTTAAATAAAAAAATATTTTGTTTCTAGTTTTTCATAAACATAACAACATTACATGATAGAGTGAAAGGATCTAACTTGAACTATTAAGTACACATACTTCCAATGTAGTAGTGAAATAAAATTTTATACGAATACAATAATGTTATATTTGTTATCTCTTTTTTAGAACACTACATACTTGTTATACACAATAAGGTTTATGTAACTATTCATGAAAATATTCTATAAATTGTTTTATAGTAATTTATAGGTAATGCTTAAAACTATAAAATAATATTTTTACTATACAATATTATGTATGAACCTCATATGTGTAAAATATATCCATCCTCCTTGATTAAAATTTTCTTTGTAAACCAGTTATTGAATTAAATCCTCACATATCATTTAGATATCCACATGCCTAAATGAATTGAGTTCCTACTATAAGATATTATTCCAATAATGTTGATCTATAATAGTAATTAGACACATCATTTTTGAAATCTATGATTTAAAATTCACATGAAATAATGACTTCATGTACTCAATATTCTTTTAGATTTACTCTCTTCCCGAGCATTGGTTATGATCATCATATTATTCTTTTATTCTATTTTTATTAGTAGGATCTAATGAAGTTCCAACCATATAAGTATTACATGATCTCCAAACACAGATAAACTCAATCCTAAATCATAGAAAATTAGAAGAAAAATTCCTATAGTATTTTTCAAAAAAATATCTCTAATGATAGAAAGATATTTCATTTTTAATTCATTATATTAAAATAAATTTTTTACTCAAAGTAAGTATAGTTTTCTTAAAAAGTTATTATAAAATATTATTAATATAAAAATTATTTAAACAATTTGAATATATAAATATTTATATTCTATATATCTTTAAAAAAACCCTCGATATAAACACATAATGATCCATGATATTATCACACATTTCTTTTATATTCTCATTTAATTATTCAAAAAATAAAACCCTGATAAATCCTCAATGAATTTTAATAGATATTAAATAATTTGATATGATTATTTTTAATTATATACTCTTATGAATAATATTTTCCTTATTTTTATTCAGCATATTAACCATTAAAAATTAAGTTAAATCTTATTTTCACAAAACTGTAACATTGACACAACTCAATTCAATGTCACAAAACTCCTATATCACTATTTATCATGACATGAAACAATATTTTGTCTCCAATACAACCATTATACAACTCCTATATAGAATGTATATATATTTTTTATTTCTGTTATGATATGTTCTGTTAATTATTACACATCTACATTCACCATTAATACAAATGTCTCAAAATTTACTATATTATTATGAAATATTTTGATTACCATTACATTATATTTATTTTTTCTAATTTAACATATTATAATTATAATTAAATAAAAAAAATTTCTTATCTACATTAAACATTGCATTTTTAATAATCATGGATTTATAATCTTAAATTTCTTATGGAATCATCAAGGATCACCATTAATAACCAACATAACAATATTTCTATAGTTTTTATATTTTTAAATGACCTTACATACATCAAAATTATTATTCTATATGAATAATGGTTTTCCAGGATTTATAATAAGGATCCTCTATTTTTTATAATAATCCAATGTGAAATTTTAAGTTTATATAATGAAAAAATTATATAACTTAACAATGGGTATATTAATTGTAAATATTTCAGTTAAATATAACTTTTTTTCATCACTTCCTCATATAACGAAATATATTGAAATTATTTACTAAGAAAAGAGTTTATATATTTAAAAAATTTATTGATAAAAAATAAAACACTCTTTGATTTAAAATAAAATACACATAAAAGTCTATCCATCCCTGAAAACACATATATATTTTATAAAATAAAAGGGAACATAAATTCCATAAGGGAACCTCAATATCCACTTTTGGTTTTTTTGTCACTACCTTGTATTTTATTCTTCCATTATATTCAATATCTAATATTTTTCTTCCCAAAATAATTATAAATTTCTATTTACAATATTTTTATCTCTTCTATTCACTCACTATGACATTAAACACTTCCCAATACAAATTAATAATGAACTCAATTCGATGAATTTCTAGAATAATAATTGTGGATCTTAATTAATATAATAACACAATTTTTTTGGATTAAGAATTTATTACATATTTTTTATGTATATCTCACTTTTTTATTTAATTTATTTTTGTATATCTTCTTATGAAAAAATATTTGGGTTTTCAGTCTCCCTTTAAAAATATAATCCATTAATAACAAAGAATAATGGGAAATAAGGCCGTAAATCATACGTCCAAGATATGTCAATAAAGTGAATATTAATGACACTATTAAAAAAACATCTCATTTTAAATAGATATAACATGAGAAAATTTAAAAATCATTAAAAATATATATTAATCAGTCATATCTAAGAATACCTGGGAAAAATCTATATAGAAAATTTGATAAATTAATCAATACTCAAGATTGTTCAATAATTATTTTAACAAAGATGTAAAAAAAATTTATTCCTCATTTTAAATTTATGAAACCTTATATATTAATAAAATATTCCAACATATCTTCAATAGATGAAAAGAAAACTCTTTATTAAAATATCAAACCAATATATTTGGATAGGGTACACATCTAACATAAATTTCTTCTAGAATGTGCCCTACATTATGATCCTTGTAGTTATTCTTCAAATACATTTATTTATATAAATAAAATTATTTATAAAACCATAAAAATTTTAATTTATTATTTTCATAATGTTTACATTTATTATGATAATCACTATTTTCTTCACTATTTTTTCACACATTAAAAAATGAGAAGTCCAAAAAATATCACAAGATTAACTCTTTATCTATACTGGATATGTAAAATGTAACTCTATTTATCAAGGAAGAAAATTTTAAAAAACTATCAAGAAATAAAACCCTTTAAAATTTAATAAAAATAGAGATTCATTAATGTAATTTTTTTTTCATTAACCTTATTCTTAGGTATCAACCTTAGTGTATCAAAATCAGTTTAGTAAAATGTTTTCATCATATTTTTACATCTGATAATCTTAAAAATTACTCAAAATTAATAATAGTAATTATAATATAATATTATGGTATAATAAAGATATTAAAACAACAATTAATTTTACATATTAAAAATATTGATTGAACAATGATGAATTTTCATCACATTCTTCATTGAGAGTAATATTGTTTAAAATGTTTACACTTCCCAAAACAATAAATCCTTTTTAGAATTATGCATGTAAAAATATCTCATTAAATGTTTAAGTTTCGAAAAGATATAAAATTATTCCACCCAAATTAGTCACATTCACCACTATATACTTTTATTTTGTACAAGTCTTCTCCTTTTATATTTGTTTCAAATTATCTTCAACCATAATAGTACATTCTACTATTCCATTCTTCAATGAAAACATTAACATTCATTACCATTTCACCAATATATGATGTATTGTATAATATTTAAAAACATTATTACCGGATATATTACATATTCCACATGCCTTCAAAATATGTATATAGTATAAATTTTACACTTTATTCCCATAGATATCCTCTATCAAGTCTATAAATCACTTCCTAATATGAACAAATTTTCTTCCGTTCACCAACATGGTTACATATCTAGGATTTTCACCTTATTTATAAATAAGCATAATGTGTCCATATTAGACATAATAATTTTATCTTTTAATTTTACTATACTCTATTTAATTCGCTTTGGAATTATCGGACACAATACACATTGGGAAATTTGACTCAGAAAGACAATCTAGTGCATCTCTCTAGTTGAACTCATCATCAACATCAAATTTCTTCTTCAACATTTCTGATATATTGAAATCAATATCATATTAAATACTTACTATTAAAGTATAGTCCCAGTATATAATATCATAATAATTCAAACATTTATATTTCATATTTCATAAACAAATAATAAAATATATTTTGAACAATTAAAAATAAATCATTTAAATAATGCACAACATGATTCAGATCAACATGAACAATTTTCATCATATGTTTTTTCATCCTCACCTCCTTCCATCTGTGACTTCATTAAATTTAGATATTACACACAAAAATATATACATTAAATATATATACATCAGAAACCAAATAATTTAATTTAATTTATTAGTTTCTCTCATTTGTTGATTATATCAAGAATATTTTTTTATTATTTCGAATTTAAAAAAAATTGATTAAAAAAAATAATGAAATTTATTTCTAAAAAGTGAATAAATTTACCTTTTATGTGGATATAATATTTTAGAAATTTTTTCATCCCTATTTTATTCATGAATTTTTCTATAACCTATCACATTTAATCAAACCAGATATGGTTCATTAAAAATATTCATATAAAACATTTACCACCATTACATGACCATATTATTGATTCACATATACATAAAATTCAAGAAATTTCCTGAAATTAGATTAAGGTATTTTAATGTTCAGACTTTCCTTCAATGTCATGAATATTATAATTATCGTCTTATCTAAATTACACTATTTTTTATAAACCTCTGATGATTTATTAAAATAATTTCTCAATGAATTCAATGTATTATTAGTAAATAAACTATAAAAACATTTCCATTAATTAATTCTTATTTGTTGATATGTCATTTATGATATTCCTATTTATTGCATATTATTAATCAACTTGAAACTTGAAACTTTGTTATTTATTAACAATAACCAAGTTATTTATTTTGAAAATAAAAGCAAAATTTTTACATTTTTATAAAGTAAATTATTAAAGTATTAAATAATAATATTGTGTTTTTTATTTTTATGGTTATGGAAAGAAATATTAAACATATAAATGTGATCTATACAGCCATATTTATTATCTGAACCACTTAGGAATTTTATGGAATCACCATTTCAAAAACCATTTTGACTATCTTCATCATGATCAAAAATTTATTCAATTCATCAGATTCGAGTCATTATTGATTATTGGAACCAATTGAATACTCATCATTATATATAATTAAAATACTACTTCTCTATGAAATTTTTTATTTTAATTTGATTCAATCATTAATTCATAGGAATGGTGTTTCTAATATGGATTATGTATTGACATTAAATCATTTTGATCATATTTTCACCACCTCAATATTTATTTTCATTAATGATTTTCTTGGCACAATTATTAGTAATGTGTTAAATATCAATACATTGAAAATACTTCAATGTTTGTTTTATATTTAATTTTTTATTTCCATTTTATAAAATCCTTTGAGACAGAAGTTATTATTTTATAATACTTTCTTTGATGTGTTTGTTTTACTTAATAATTTACAATAAATCATATTTCATATACTATATTTTAAGATCTCAAAAGGAATTTAATGAAATAACCATTTCCTTTTTGAAATTATTTTTGGAAAAACATAATTATTCATCCAATATGAAATAATATAACTATGAAAATTATTACATGGAATTTGATTCACGTATATAATTTTTAGTGAACAATCATAAGCATCAAAACCAACATAATATATGGTCAATATAATAATGAAAATTTATATTCTTCTATATTTTCATGAATGAAAATATTTTTACTAATATTATCATTCAATATTATATAATATAAATTAATTTTTTCATCAATCATTGTACCAATATATTCAGACCGAACTCCCAAAATAATGAATTTTTCCAGCACCTTAAATTTTCAATTATAAAATTTATTAAAACCCTATCATATTTCTATATCACTATTCACGATCATCAAACTATTGAATTATTTTATTGATAAAGAAGTTAAGTTTTCATTTCTAATCATTTCATCATACTAAATTTGTTTTTTAAACTATAATTCATCATATGTTCCCTGTAAAATAATGAATAATATGTAAATTCCACAAAAAGAACATACATAATAGGAGATAATTTGTGTTTATCTATCTTATTATCTATTGCCTCATATTTTTTTCGGATAATATATTCAAATTTCAATGAATTTTTTATATTTTATATTAATCATAATTTATTAAGATTGATCAACAATATAATATTAGATATTAATAATGAAATTCATACATTAAAAAATAACATCATATTAGGGATACAATATGAGTGCTCTATATCTACTTTTGTTATAAATAAGATAGATAATATCATATTGAGAACATCTCTTCTATTATACTAGTTTTTATTCCCCCATAATGTTTTATAGGGAATAAAAAATTGGAGTTGGATCAGTATTTTGAACATTTAATAATTTTGCAGAAATGAACCACCACACTTATTAGAGATAATGAGTATTCATTGATCAATAAAAAAGTACCATTTCATGAGATTTAATAATTTAAAACATTGATGGTTTGAAATAGTTTTTTATTTTCCATTTCTAAACTTATAAGAATATATACTTGTTGTGAAATGTAACATCCATTGATTAGTTCAACCACTTAATTCAAAAAAAATATTATAGTGTGGTGAATGAGATCGTTGAAAACATATATTTATTTTGGAATCTTTTTTACTTTACAAAAGAATCATTCTTGTGATAGAAAAATATCACATGACTTAATTAGTTTCTGGAGAAACACTAGTTGACGAATAAACTAATTTTAAAATACTTCTTGATCATTGTCTAGAAATAGATGTTGTTCCACTTATAATAAATCATTTCAACAACGATCTGCTAGAATAGTAATCAATGACCTAATTTATAAAATTAACATAAGAATGGGAAGAAGAAAATAAACTGACATTTATCTACTAGAAGACATAAGAGGATATTATAATTCCCATGTGTTACCCCTAATGGTCCATTATAATCGCCCATATGTTGGAGACAAGAATTTATGGTAAAAAACACATCTAATGGGTTGAATTTCCCTTATAAATACTTAGAATAAATGTAATCAAATTATTAATAAATTCTATCGAAAAATAAACAATGGTAATTAATCTTATATTTAATGTAATTTCATACATAGAAAATTATGCTCTTAAAGGGTTAAAAAAAGACTCAAAAGGGAATGATGGTACTAATCTGTATGAACACCTTGAGAAAATAATGTCTACAATGTTCCCTAACTTAATATAATAAATATATAATAATAGGATATATATGTTAATGGTTAGAATAAAAGTATACTAAAAAGAACCCATTAAATAACTCTTTAAAAATAATAAAGAAATTTAATAATGACCCAATGAATAAAATGGTATATTGGCCCATAACCTATGTTGGGACCCCTACTAACCAACATCAGCAAGGATCACCCATAAAATCCACATAAAACAATAGGAACAAAATAAAAAATGAATATTTAAATATATATATATAAAGGTACTATGTAATAACTTACCACTGAACGTTCCCCCATTATACCATAATATGATAGTTTATAACAATCTAATTCATTTATAAGAATGTATCAAAAACTATGAAACAACATCATATCTACTACAAAATAATTGCAACCATATGCCACATACCACAAAAATGTATCGTATATCGCAACCACATACCTTGTATCTACCGTATTCCAAGTCATCATGATATAACTATAATATCATCACATCATCATTGTATACTATAACCATAGGTTATCACAGTCTATACTATGTCTATATGAGAGAGTGGGGAAGGAGGATTTGTCTACTATCTGTATAACCCGCATCATGAATATTGTGTGGTACACCAAGACCCAAAACCCAATATGTTAATTGGTTTCAACTCCAGAACTTGGTGGTTCTAGGAAAAAATTTAAATTAAAAAAATGGATATAGATTAGTGAAAAAGACAAAGATAAGGGTCAATTTCCTAATACAACACCTGTACAAAACCCATTTTTTTCTTACCATTAGCACATCACCAAACAACCACATCCACCTATAATCTTTTTCCTTAAAAACACTACCTTCATGAAAAAAATTCCACAACATCCACACCAATTTACTCCCTTTATTTAATTATTGATTCTAAATTTACAATTTTCCAACCCTAATACAATCAGTATACCACATTCAATTCCAATTTTTTTAATTTCTATAAAAAAAATCATTTCAATAATAATATTATATTAAATACTTTTATTTTATCCACCAATATATACATTTATTTATATCTTTCAAATTTTTTCAATATTTCACATTCTCATCTTACACTTCATTATTTTATTCTAGCATCAACAATGACATAAATATATACAATACAAGATACTACGACACAATACCACCATAAAAGACCCTAGAACTATCTCTAATATAATACTGCTGTTTCTTAATATCCAATTTTACAAACCTTAAATGACATAATAATATAGTAAAATAATTAAAAAAAGTCCATTATAATAATAATGGGCATATAACCATCATATAAAATTAAAACTCTATATTGTAATGATTCATGATTCATTTTTATATTACAAGAAAAATTATCAAATATAGGATTTATATTTACAATTACTCCTCTTCACTACAGTATTTATATTATTTATCAAGGATTAACGTGATTCATCGCATCGAAAACATAAAACATAGAAACATGAAATTCATATAAATAACAACAACAAAAATCAAATAATGAAAACATCAAAATATAGGGAAATAAGTTAACTATTTCTCATATAGACTAATACCACCAAATTATTTATGTTATCTATGATCTTATGTAGTTTATACTCAACCCCTAATCCAATTAAAAAGACATGATAATTCCACATTTAATAGAAATAAATGAGGGAGATTCTAAATCCCATGCCATGATGGATTACTCAATAAATAAAATACATCATTTAATATGAAATGATGATAAAACCCCATAAAAAATTAAAGGATCCTCCATAAACCCAATTCGTTTTTCCAAACCATCATAACATCAACCAAAATACAACAAAATTATATTATCCACATATTATAATCTCTATATAGATAAGGTATAATAAGAAATAAATAATAGTAGTTTAAATGAAACCATCTATTAAAATGGATTGAACAAATGATGTATATGATTAAGGATAGTTTTATATTGAAAATGATCACTTGGAAGAGCACCCTTAGTATTCTAGGGTTTTAAGGGGAACATGGAAATCAATATAAGTAAATGGGACATGAAAATATTATAATAAAAAACCAAAAGACCTCGCCAAATAATGGTAGGACCTTCACTACAACATTATATTACTCGATTTAATGATACTTGAGATTAACAGTCCTCATGATGACCATATATCTACTTTACTGGCCATTTCTTTTTCACTATTTAAAATTTTATCATCTTCTTCAATTGTATAGTGGTCTTGACCAGAGATTTTTTTCCCTTTTACGCTATCAAGACCCATTAACCATAATGGGATAACATCATCTAATATTTTCATTTCTTCCCTAGCACGATAATTCCCCCACGAAAATGGGATATCTTAACATTCGTTAAATATCCACAAAATCAAAAATTGTTTTTGTGGACTTCTTTGAGGATAAAAGGTATTTATTTAGGAATAATTCTTGCAAAACTAGTTATATAATGATAGAATTATCCCAATGGAAAAAAAGTTCACTAAAATAGACACAAGTCACACATGTATTTAAATACTTGTTAAATTACATGGTCACCAAGCCTATAAGAAATCCATATTATCAATTATTAAAAATTGGGATTATTCCCTACGTGTTTCTAACATCATGAATAAAAGACACCCTCATTAAATTAAAAACACACTCCATAATCTTTGTAGAGAACTCCAAAACCCATGAAATAAAAACTAGAGTATTTTAATATTGTTAGGATTGTATATTAGATATGAATCAAATGATTCACATCCACCAAAATCAAAACTAAACTGGGGATGATAATAAGTAAACCAAAAAAACATATGAAATATCTCTCATACATGAATCTCATCATTATAGATGAATAAATAATGAAAAATAGAGAAATAAATATATAATAACATTAGTATAAAATCAATATGAATGTCCTCAAAAAACATGATTCAAAATAATTTATGATATATAACATTTATCTCTGAATCACACTCTTAGGTACACTCCTCTAATCCATTGTTTATATATAAGACTCAAACCGAATGAATTAAATACCCAATGTAAAACCTTAAATAAAAAATCTACAATTGTAAAAGGTATCTCAATAGTTATGGGATATTATTTCATAACAAAAATATCTATAATCAATGGAACTAGGGTCATCTCAGAGGTAGTAATATAGAAATTAAAAATGTAAAACATCATGAATATAATCTATAAATGGAGGATGAACCAATTAATATGCCAAATCATTGAAATAATCTAGTACCTTTAAATTCAAAAAAACCTAAAATAACTCTTCTTCTTATAACTGAATCTATGTTTCTCCTAGGGATGATAATTCTTCAAAAAAACATGATCACTAAACAAAAATTTTATCATTATCTTATATTAATCAACATAATATTTTTAATGATCCTGATAATACTTTACAAACTCATGAATCTTTTACACCTTCTAAGTCAAGATCTTCTTAAAATATTATCAATTTGTAAATATCTCATAAACCATTATCTAATAAATATAGATCTATATATTATTACACACAATACATTGAAATTATTCTTACTAATGGAATTAAAGTATGAATTATTGTTGAAAAAATAAATAATGGAAAATTATTTCCCCAATGAAATTATAAAATCATGTACACTTTCATGAAAAATATCCTTCAATTTCTAGATCATCTAATATATTTGATCATTTGTTTGATGCATAAAAGTAATGTAAATGAGAAACTAAGAGAAAAAAACATTGATCAAACTCTTATACCCTCATGATGAAAATTATGGATCTCTATTAGATATGATCATCCTGAAAATCCAATTAACCCAAAAAATCATTTAAATATAATGCCTCGACAAATTATTCCCAACACATGACACCATTTTTTCCAAGAAGTTCTCCAAATTCATTATCAATATACAATCACTCTAAAAAATCACGTCCTACCTGATATCTTGGTAATGTAGTAATTAAATCTATCAGAAATGGCATCCCACTTACTTAAAAGAATTTATAAAAAAATATAGAATACCAATAGGATCTTGACTAATTTACTTTACTCACTACAGAAATAGACACCCTAACACCAAATTAGTAATTGAACACTTTATCAATGGTAACTAGTATTAATTTTCAAATCATTATTTATATAAAATATATCATAGTTTACCAGTAGACGTGATTTATTGTACTCCATCGATTCACTTCTAAAATTATCCATACAGTAATGATCTCCCCAGGAAATTGAACATAAGGATGATCATCCTCCAACCACCCCTATGTTTCCCTATTAGATAATTATTTTCCATATTTCAAAAAATTAAAATGTTTTAAATCAAACATTATTTTCCAACAAGAATCTACTGCCTTAATATCATCCCTAATTTGGTTTACCAGATTATCATATTTCACATCCTAAATCTAAATCACAAAAGGTAACCATTGAACTTATATATCTATAATATATAATAAAAAATCCTAATCATGGTATATATAATTATATTAAAATAATTTAACCAAATCAATTTATTTTTCCTTCCATTTAATAAATCAAAAATACCTTAAAACAAAGATTGATTTTGTACCATAACTTTTTCTCTACCCATTAATTAGAAAACTCTAAATTAAACAGACACTATTGGATATAATGTACTTTCAATGAATCTATGGGGACCTTTTACAATTCAGTTAGTCACTCTTCATTACTTTTTATGATGGTTTAGAGTGAAATATTTCCGTAATAAAAAATCATTGACTATGAGTTCAAAACTATAAACATCATCTTGAATGTCACCTTATAGAAATAATAACACTCCATTGATGATAATTATAACAATAACCCAACATATTCTTATAGAATATATGATTATGAATCCTTAAACCCAATACCAATAGGATTGAATTAGGAGACCACAAATATGGTTATAAAAAACACATAATAGAAAGAAACAACCTTTTAAATCACAAAAACAGTAAGATAAAAATAATGAATAAAATTCATTACATAATATAAAATGAAACTAAATTCTATAAAAAATGTAATTTCAAATGTAAAAAATATATCTCAAATAGTAATACTATAGATAAATACTCTTTTTTGTGACTTATACACCCAATATAAACACCATGTGTTAATAATTTATATCTCATTCACTAATTTCATCCTTCAAGTATATAAAAATTTGTTATTTAAAATTTAAGTGAACATATAATTATAGTAAATTCATTAATTATAAAAAAATAATAAAAATTTACAGAAATCATTCTATTCTCACTATTAAAAAAAGAACCAAATGAAGACCTATATCATGTTATGTACAATCAAACCTCAATATTTCAAAATCACGGAATATAAATACAATTAATGCAACATTACAATAAATGATCATATATATATAAAGGTACCTATCACTCGCTTTATGGAAATACCTGTCACCCTCACATCATAGTGTCATACGTTCAGGTGTTAAAATCCTTCCATAACCTTGTATTTGCAATATCATAATCATTTCATAACAATGACCATTTAAATACAATCACATACCATATACCATATACACATACAATATATCATAGATACATACTAAAACAATAAAACTTATTACATCATATTATATCATTAGGATATCAAAGTAACACCTCTATATATCAGAACACAATTTCATCACATCTAACATTATATCCGGAATAGAGTGGAGGAAAAAGAGTAGTTATACCTCAATATCACATTTTTACTCGATGTTGGTTGAATGATTAGTGCCTAGAACCTAATATGGGCATCAGTCATCAAAATCAGCATAGGTTGTAGTGCGTACAAAATAATATAAAATTATAATGGAAAGAGAGTAGAGCACAAGCACATTCTAATGTTTATATCCTTAAAACACGCCCCTAAAAATTCCACCGTCGACTCTCCATCACAACTTGAAATCGAAAAACACTACCACCTCAAATAATTAATCAATTAAATTCTATAATCACCAATAAACAACTACAATAAAAACCCAATATTACTACATGTATTTAATTACCCATTATATATTTTTGATTTATTAACTATCATACATCCATCATACAATATTTATTTCTAGAAATAACAATTTTATAACATTTATATTTTAATTTAATTAGTTTCATTTAACCGCCACATCATTAATTTATTTGTTTCATATCAATTTTATTATTATAGATTAGTTTCATCTTATATTTAGTTGTTTTATTCCTTAATCAACAATGTCTCGTGAATTTACTATATAAGATACCACAACACTATTCAACCATAAAAAATATCTCAACCTTCTCAAAAATAACCTCTGTACTTACCGATCTACACAAAAAACTATTATAAATGATAAAAAATATAGGAAAAATTATAATAACCAAATCCAGTAATAATATAAAATAAATTGAATCCTAGTATTAAATGAAAAATAAATATAGTAATGTATCCTAATCCAGTTACCAAATTATAGTCACATTATAAAAGATAGGTTTAATTTTTTTCTTCCATCGTAATTTGAATAATCAAGTTAATTATAAATCTTCCACACAAGTTAACAAAAAAATAATCATCATATCTACATTTTTATCATAATGGAAACATAAAATATCAAATAATAACAATATATAAATAATGAGGAAATAACGCATGGTAATATCACCTACACAAATATAGAAAATTTATTAATTTCTACTTACTATATTTTTGTATCAATCTCAACACCACATATATAGAAAAAAGTAAAATAATTCAACATTAAATTAGTGTAAAATAAATTTAGTTGGAAGACCATACCTTTATAAAATATTCCATAAATTTAATATTATAAGAATTATGATTTGATGGATAAACATCTTCATATTCACAAGGGTCTCCCAAAAACTATTATACATAAATACACAATCATTAAATTGATAAAACTCCAAAAAAATAGATTAACTAAAATTTATAACCACTAAAAAGAAAATACAGGCAATAATATCTGAATAAGGAAGAAGAATAACCTTAAATTTTAAGGGTTCAATATCATAATATAATTGATTAAAGATCTATCACAATGTTCTAATATCACTATGAAGTGATAAAATAGTTTCTATGGGATTATTGGAGAACAAGGAAATAAAACCTAGAAAATATACACCATCAAATTATAATAAAAATAAAAAGTAAATAACTATACAATGGAGAGGTCATCAAAATTGAATAAAAAAAACAAATCAAATTAGACCCATTCTTCATATCTTCCAATGTTTCCATATATTAACTCTATTTGTTGGTAATTTTACTTTAAAAAACATCTTTGACTTATTTTAGAACATTATATATTTTAATATGACTATTTTGACCTCATACCATGACTCGATCCCTAAAACACTATGAAAAAACACCATTTGGTGACATCATTTTCACCCTACCACTATAAATACACTAGGGATTTCCGTAATATTAAGAAACTCTTAGGGCAGCAAGACCACTATGATTGATTTTTCGGGACTTCCATATGAATCATAGGGATTTCTCCAGGAACTGAACCTATCAAAATAAGGCCTACTAAGGAATAAAATTATACATAAAATAATCCTTAAAAATATATATTTTTAAACTAATCAAGAATTCCAATGATAAAAAATATCTTGTCCACCACACTAATAGCTAGACATGTATATCTCCCCTGGAATAGTTGTATGCCAATAATATTGAACCTTAAAAAGACACCACTCTTCATTTTTTCACTATAATTCCTATAAAATAGAGTTAGGAATCTTTGCCACACCATATAGATAGTATAGAGTACTATGGAAAAACAATTCCCCCCAAAAATAATGAATTCATGTAATCATCCTCATTCCACATTTTGATCCATCACAACACATTGTAGATTTTTTATTTTCCTCCAATGAAATTTTGATTATAAGTCTCTTATCAAGTGTCTCCTATAGAAGTAACGTAATATCCCTTGAGAATTCATATGATACTTATTTTCAAAAAATAAAGTTAAACATTTATCATTTTCATATAAATAATATCATTAATATCTGGTATAAAATTAATAATAAATTCTTGAAATTATAGGATATTAATCAACTTTAAATTATGAAAGTAATTTATATAAACCCCTCTCAAATATCAAAAAATTTTATGAACACTGATCTATGTCAAATAATGATATTTTGATTTAATTTATTCATTCTGAAATGCATAATATCCACTAGAAAATTAATATTATATCAGATCACTTCTTATTAAAATTTTCAATTAAATGATCTAAATAAATATCAAATATATCCTCTTAAAATATCCATAGAGGAATAAATTTTCATCCACCATTAATTTTTTCTTCTGTGAGTGGTAGATGAGTTGTAAGGGGGCTATGAGAGAGTTTTAAGGATAAAGGATGTCTTTTGGCATCTGGGGGGGGGGGGTCTTGGAATATTGTATATTATGTTATTTTAATGGAGATAATATGGAAACTATTACAGTCTAAAGGATGTGTCATGGGGGTTCATGGATCATTTTGGTGGAAATAGTCACCATGGCATAGAGTATTCAGTTATTTAATGATAGTGGTAAAATACAGGTATTATAGAAATATAAATAGTGATATATAATGGGTATGTTGGAATTTTTATGTCTATAAACCTCATGTATTCATTTGACTAAGAACATCATACCCTAAAAATTCCACCACAATATCATAATGAGGCCACTTGAATTTTTAATTTAAAATCAATCCAACAATTCCTTTTCATAAAACACAATGGTATTATTCCTAACCTACAGTTAGTTAGGTCTTGGATTTTGTGGTCCTTGATTCTTCTTGTTGATTTCAATCTATATTCTATATAAAATCTATTATTTCATTACCTTAGGATCTCTTTCCTCCATTTTCTTTTATTATTTCAAATTTCAATTATTATTATAAAATTCTCCCATCATTTATGGCTATGTAAGGAGCTACATATTAGTTTTTTTTGGGTTTTAGATGATTTTTTATGAATAATGAGGTTCCATAGTTTATTGAGGGTTTCTATTATGAATTATTTTTAACCTAGTAATCTTTTTTTTGATATTTTGAATATATTTTTCAGGAATAAATCAATATAGGTAATTAAAATTACTTATTATATTTTTTATCTGTTCACAGTGGAATTATCATTATTTAATTTCTAATAATTATATAGTTGTAATTAATTTGTTAAATATAATTAAATAGTTTATGGATATTAAAAATATTGAAATTAATCGAATTTTCCCTATATTATTTATATTTTATTGCTTGTGTTTTTAGATGATTTTAGAAAGATTATGATTTTTTGGTCCTTTATTGTGTTTTTTTCAATTTTATTAATCATATTCATAATTATTTATGTAATATAAATATATTAATAAAAATAAATATATGGAATTCAATAATTATTAGGTGATTTTATTTGGTAATACTTATTAAATAATTATTAAAGTTTGAAAAAAATATAGCTAATTGATACTGTTTTTTCAATTTTCAATGTATACATGTTTTGGTTAGGGAATTATTATCATGTTTAGTTATAATGTTGGATAATATGGTGTTGATTTGTATTTTGTGGTATTATATTAATTTGATCGATGTGGTATAGAGGGGAAAATTCTCAAAATTTTCTTGAATTGATAATGTATTTATTGGAATAGGATAAAATGAAATTTGATGTGGTGATATGTAGAGAATCATGTATGGTTATGTTGAAATATACTATAAGTATAGATTTTTGTTGAAAAAAATTATAAAATTGAACAATAAAATATTATTTCAAATGATAATAATATGTTATGTTTTATGAGAATGATGTTTGGTGATGTTTTGAGGTGATGATTTGATAAGTATATATGTGTTATGTCATGAACCAATGTGGACTGACCCTTAACCAGTCACCCAGGTTGGCCCACAACAGGTCCCTAAGTGTGTTCCTGATCCCCACGAGGTGGAAACTAGTGTCGTACATCAAAATTATACTGTTGGGAATGATTTAAACCAAAAACAAATGAAAAATACATAAAAAAGTGTAAACATAATGAAACAGGTACAATACTTACAGTGGAAATAAAAATAGTATTGGGCGGATAAATATACCTCCGGATGACCTCGTGGGTCACCACCAAACACAGAAGCACGCTTGCTGTATGTGAGATCCAAAACTATAGGAACATAAAACTAAAAAGTAAATTAGGCGTGGGCACCAAGATTCCTAGTAGGAATTGAAAGACACAACAACCCCCTATTCCTTTGACATGTATAATATATCCAAAACATGCTAGTTTGAATGTAACAAATAATAAAATAATGTTTTCTTTTATTCCAAATTCAAGTAACAAGTTTATATTTTTATGGAAAGCGCTTTTATTCCACTATACATTCCAATATATTATCTAAGCATGCATTAACATTACCAAATGAAAGGAAAATAGATCATACCAATAATATGTATTTTTCATAAAAGGAAACAAACTTGAAGCAACAAAAATGAAAAATCATTTCATAGACACTGAGTCATAAATGTGCACTATGGAAAATCCCTAATCATATAGTATTATTTTGGGACCTAGGATCCTCATACCTCAGTGAAATGAGGCTTTGGAACCACAATGATCTATATTCTCATGCACGAGCCACTAGTAGAGAACACACTCATAACCTAGTGTTCTTCAATCATCTCAAATGTTTAGTTAGTGTTGTAGCATCAATATTTCTAGATGATAGTAGGATGAATCACTTTTGTATCATCTACTGTTCTAGTCCTAGTCCACCGACATGGATAACCATGTTTCCCATTGTGCTCCATTTCAAGTGGTGGTGTGTTTTTACCAAGTAAACAAATATGTACTTTTTGTTTTATTTACCTAAAAACACATCCAACCTCCCACCACAGATCTCCCTCTATGCGCTCATTCCCCATTTTCCATCACAAAATAATACACAAGCCTCTTTACTACGAACATGTCACAAATCATACATTCAACATTCACATTATTCTATAAAATATGGGGCATAGCCCAAGAAAATTTTTTATTTTTCATAAACCATTATTAAGGTTCCAAATTGTCTTAATTACACACAAGGAATACTTTTTATAACTTTTAATTTAAAAGGCCAACTACATTTTGAAATATTAATTACCAATTAAAACCCACATAGGAAATCAATTTTCAAGGAAAGTCACTTAATACCATTGGGTTTTATAAATACATTTCAATTTCCAAAACAAAAGCATAATAATTTCTAGTAACTGCAAAAAGATTTTGTAGCATGTGTATATTGCATAATTATAAAATTTATTTTTAAAACAAGAAAGTAATTATGGAGTTAAAATTAAAGGAATAGGCATAGGTGACCAACCTCAAGGTGGAACCAAACTGAACTTTCTTCACTTTTAACGTTCTAACTAGAATCTACTGCTCCCCTTATAGGCATATGCACATTCACAAACAAATAAAGACACCTAGCCCCTATGCACACACCCATATGGCCATGAAAATGTGAAAGGGGATCCTTACACATATGATTATGTGCATATACTATTCGCCACTCACCTATGTATTCATTTCCATATATATATATATATGTGTGACCACCTAGCCCCATACATGCATATTCACTTCCATGGATGACTATACATGTAATGGGAGAACCCATATATATAAATATACACACATAACAATGTACATGTATGTGAGTCTCCTTAGACTCGACGACTCCAAACCACAATGTTGGGACCACACACTACACATATAATTTAATAAAACAATTAAACACCTAAACAGAATATACATCATTTAAAATAACACATCATGGGTTTTCACCAATAACACACTTAATTTCAAGTAAGAAAATCCACTTTAAGACAAAATTCCTGATAAATCCACATTAAAACATACTTCCCTTATTTTAAAACAATTTGAAATTAATATTCAGAAATACACAACCAAGATAACATAAAAAAGTGGTACATTTCCCATAAAAAATTATTTCTCATCACACACGCACATCTAGTACACATAAAAACACATTTCTCAGTTTTATTAAAGGAAAATAAACTATTAAAATAATTTATAAAACATTTTTAAATAACACCCCAATGATTTTACATAAAACACACACATGAAACCCGCTCTTTAAGTCCAACATCTTTTCATGAATTTTTCAAACTATGATTCATAGAATCTTTATAATTATATAAATTATTCAAACAACTTATAAAATTTTTAAAATAAAGACAGTAATATTTTCCCACAAAATATACCAAAATAACATATGGAAAACTCATCTCCAAGAAATTGAGCATAAATAAAATTATTCTAAACATTTCAAGTCCCAAATTAATTATCATAGACAGTGCAAAATACTTGAAAAAATTGAATCATAAATTCAAAAGCTATGTTTAAGTGGGAACCTACCTTATGTGATGAAAAATTTCTTGAATCCAATGTGAATCATCAATCCCACAACCATCGCACCCAAAGGAGAAAAAACCAAACAAACATAGTGATATTAATCCCATTATTTAAGGATCTATCAAAAAAATTAAATTCTAACAACTAGAATTTGAACAGAATGAAAATCTCATTATAAGACCCATAAATCGGGAGAAAGAAAAATGAAATCACATAGTAGGGGGAAGCCGCTGCTACCGCTGCTAGTGGAGGGTGGTGCATCGGAGGAGAAAACACATTATACAGGGGTTAGACGACTGGGTCAAGTGTGAGTAGGTGTCCCGCGGTTGGATGGTGCATGCCGAAGATGGGATATGGTTTGTCGAGAGGTGTTCTAGAGCGGGGAGGTAGACTAGAGAGAGATCCACAGGGGAGGGGCGATTGTTGAACTAGTAGGATGGGAGGAGGTCGACGTAGCAAATGTAGGGGGTGTGCTACAATGCAAAGAAGGTGGATGAAGGTATGAAAGAAAGAAAAAATAAAATAAAATAAAATTAAACCCTAATAAAATAATAATAATCAAAATAATTATAGTAATAGTAATACTTAATCTTAATAAAATTAATAATATTATTAATATCATTATAAAATTAATACTAACATCTATTTTATTTTTAATAACAATAATAAAATTAAATAAAAATTAAATAAATTTTTTTATAATTGTAATAATGATTAATAAAAAAATAATTTAATAATAATAATACAATTATCCGCAACAGTAGTAATTTCAACATCATTTTTAAAATTCTTGATTTCTTTAAATTATTTAAATGCTCAGTTTATCTTCATTACATAATTATTCAATGTTTTTAATTTATTTCAAAAATTGGGCATGCCACAATGTATTTGATCCATGCCCCGCATATTTTCCTAGTGCCACTAAACCCAAAACACTCATCATTAAATAAAAATTCAAAAAAATTTATATAGAATCCCCCAAACCTCGACCTGAACCGAATCCAAGTGAAAATTAAAACTTCGGTGTGACAATTATCCCCCCCCCCATAATTCTTTCTGTCACTAGAAACCAATAACAAGGCAGAACCCCAAATAGCAAATGATTCTCTTTTAAAGTTCAAGGATCCCCCCAAATAATGATAAATTAAGTGGTCCCAAAACACTACCAATGAGAGAAAGAGTAACAAGATAACCTCGGGGAACTGAACAGGACTCCCCAATAAGTGTCACCCCCAAAGATAAATGCCCCTAGTTTATTGGTCCAAAAGACATAGAACCTTCATTACATTACGTTAATGAAACCACCAGAACATTTCTATCCCACGACTCACTCAAAGTAAAAAAATAGAATTATGTGTGTTTGTATAAGACCATCCACCACCCAACCGATACAAGGAACGTGGCTAATATACAGATGCCTGGAGGCCTGAACAGACTCCCCACCATCAGAAACAGACCAACATCATTGATGAAACTAGATTACCAACACTAGGAGGCCCAACTGTACTCACAAACATAATAATTGACAAAATTAACCATACTCGAATATTGTCCACACTGACCAAAAAACCCACCATAGGGGAGGGGAGAGAAGGTCCCAACAATAGGGGCATTAAAACTATAGTTGTCGCTATTACAATAACATTACACCCCCAATAGAATGCACATTATTCTACACTAATGGTATAGATTAAACCAAGGGTTGTTTACATCGATGGGGTTCTACTGACTATGTACCAGCTTCACTCTAAGACCTATGGTTGGAGCTCCAATAATGGAAGCATCTCCTGCCTCATAGTCAAGCATTAGAAACTCCAAAAAAATAACACATGAATCAAAATTTTATGAAATAAAAATAAATTAAAATACGAGTTAAAAATGGTTCATAAACAACCACCCTTATAGTTGGAAAAGAGAAAACACTACAAAAAGTAATCAGACATTATGATTACCTCCCAGGAACACTACAGAGTCAAAACCGCAAACCGATCCCAAACATTGTCCTACTAATGTTGATGGACTGAGGTAACCTTCGACGAGGCGGGTCTAGATTTCCAACGTTTCATTGAAACACCCTAAAAAAATTGCTACAGGTGACCCAAGAATAAACATGTGTGGTGGGTTCTTGGAGCACTTGGGCATGACAATTTTTTCTGACCCTTCATACCACAATGAAGACAAATCATGACATTTCACTTTTAATAAGTTGACATTAGGTCTGAAGGTCTCTTAATTACCCTAAAATAACCACCAACATTAGACCACTCCCCTTCCATCTTATCATCATCCTCTTTACAACTTCCAGAATTTGGAGGAAGACTCACCACTGCAATCCCTCTTGTTAACTCTACTTCCGCAGGAAAGGCTTAACGCACCACAATGGAAATAGTGGTTAGGCTGAGCTCGACCACTTTTGACTATAGTTTAGGATGGAGTAAAAACTAAAAATATGAGGACCCTTCTCATGGTTATTTCCAACACAACCCAGATCATATGGGAATAGATCCATGAATCAAAAATAGAATTATAACACTGATACATGACCCTGCTGAAGACCATACATCTCTAACCACCTCCACACCTTTGTCCTATAAAAAAACAATTGTATGAACAATGACAAGATTAACTCCCATGTGATATCATCTCGAGATTTGCTTTGAGACACCTAATTCCACCATTTCCAAGTAAGAACTTCAAGAATAAAGGTAGCCAACTTCACCAATAATGAATTCAGAAACCCAAGGAATCTTTAGTCCCTCTAAATATTCTGCAACCACTCCTCTTCCTCAAGATGATCTGTTTGACCATAAAAAGGGTACGGTTCAACTTTCGGAACTCAAGAACTTAATCAATAGGTTGATCAAATAGAGTTTTTTCTAAGGATGCACTACCCGAAGCCACACCTTGGGTGTCCATTGTACCATCATGGGGCTGGACACTAAAAAAATAAACAAGGAACGTGATAAAAAAATTCATTACCATCTTAAATTCAACTTTTCACAATTTAAAAAACAAGACTTTATAAAAAAAAAATTTAGAATTAAGGAAGACCTAAAAAATTCATGAGGTAAAACTAGTATCGATAAGTGACTCAGAAATACAGTTGGGGATATTTTGTATTCATTCCTTCATTTGGAGATAATTCTAGGGTCATTTCCATATCTTTACATGTCTTGCTAGGCCCTTCTAGTTAACAGATGACAATACTCGACTTTTTTTCATTTTTCAATATCAAATAATCCATAAGAATCAACGACAATGACAAACCCAGACATCCCATGATAACCCGAGGTTCATAATGAGTAAGGGTTCATGAAATACTTCCCATTAATACAACTCAAATCATAAAAATCATAATCCAATCATGAAAATCCCAAATATCTATGGGTGCCATAAAAATCGAGGTCTACCTAAGAGCCAACTTTCTTTGATACCATTTTATCACAAACTAACCTGGGTCAACCATGAACCAATCACCCAAGTCGGCCCGTGAAAAGGTCTGAATGGTGTTCCCAACCACCACAGGATGGAAATTAGTTTTAGGCATCAAAATTAAATAGTTTGGAACAATTTTCCCCATAATAAAATTTAAAATAAATAAACATTTGAAAATAGAATGAAACAAATAAAACACTAGTGGTGAAAATAAAAATATAATTGGGTGGCAAAACATACCTCCATCTGACCTCATGGGTCACCTCCAAATACAGAAGCTACACTCGCTGCAAGAGAAATACAAAACTAGAGGAACATGAAACCGGAAGGTAATGATGTTGGGAGCACCGAGATTCTCATTAGGAATGTAAAGATACAAAAATTCCTTATTCCCTTTCATTTTATATAAAATCCAAGACATGCTAGTTTGAAATTAAGACATAATAAAATAATATTTTTCTTTATTACAAAATTCATGTCAAAAGTTTAAATTTTTATGGAAAGAACTTCTAATCCACTATATTTTCAAAAATAGTTTCCTACCATGCATTAACATTCCAAAATGAAAGGAAATTAGTTCAAATAAAAAACATGGATTTTTCAAGAAGGAAAAAAACGTGATGAAAAAAAATGAAAAATCATTTTAAAGACACTATTTAATAAATTAGCACAATGGGAACCCCTTAAGTAGCTACTGTTAGTTGGGGACCTAGGATCCTCTTACCTTAGGGGAACATTACATAAGAACCACAACGATATACTTTCTTGTGCATGATCCACTAGGAGGGAACACACCAATAACCCAATGGTCTCCAATCATCACAAATGTTTAGTTATTGATGTAGAATCAATCCTTATAGATGAAATTAGGATGAACCACTTCCATATAATCCAGTGTACTATTCTATGTTTTCCCACCTGGATACCGAGGTTTCCCATTGTTCTCTATTTCAAATTGTGGTGAGTTTTTATCAAGTATCATTTTATTTAATTAAAAACGAATCCAATCTCTCACCACCAATCACCCTCCTTGAGAGAATCCCCCATTTTTCCATTACACAATAATGTACAGGCCACTTTACTAGGAAAATATAAAAATTCACACATTCAACACACACATAATTTTCTAAAACAAGGGGGCATGAATCAAGAGAAGTTCTTCTTTTTAATAAACCATTATTTAGGTACCAAATGGGCTTAATTACATACAATGAAGAAATTTTATAACTAACTAACCAAAAGGAGTAATTCCTTAGGAATTATTCATTACCAATTCAAGGCCACTTAGACAATCACTATTCATGAAAATTCACTTCAGACCAATGGGAATTAGAAATACATTTCAATTTTCAAAATAAATGCACAATAAATTCTATCAAACAAAAATAGATTTCATAGCATATATATATAATAATTATAAAATATATTTTTTAAACAAGAAAGAAACTATGAAATTAAAATTAAAGGCATAGGCTTAGGGGACCTACCTTATGGTGGAACCAAACTGAAATTTATTCTCTTGGCGATTTCTAACTAGATTATACAGCTCCCCCACTATGAATATTCACATTCACTTACATATGAGAACAAATATCCTCTATTAACACACCTGAAAGGCCATTAAATTGTGTAAGTGGATCCACACACATTTTCTTATATGCATGTACTAGTCTCCACTCACATACATATGCATTTTCATATATATACATGGGAACAGATTGCCTCATACATGTATATTCACTACCAAGGAAGACTATAAATGTAATTGGGGAACCCACAGGCACACACATGTAGGACCCCTGGACACCCTAAGAGGGGAGGGGTGAATCAGGGTGTCAACTTTTTCATTTAAACTAATGGATCTTGTTCCCACATTGGTAGGAACTAGTTTAACCTGTATGAAAAATATGAGAAGCAATCAAACATTCACATGCAAAGATATGACACATCAATTTTTACTTCATTCACCACTAAGGGAGACGTCCATGGAGCATATACCGAGAGGTTTCCGGTCGTACCAAATTCTACTATTCTTTAGTAGTGGTGGATTAAAAATGTTCAGGAATAGTTACATTATCCTAGCCTCACTGCCTTTATAACTATTCACGAATAGCCCACTGTGTCCCTTGGGTCACTCCCATTGACTTCCCCTACTACACTACCTTTGGTGAAGTCCCAGTCAGTTTATAGACATGAATGTCTCTTCAATAGATACGCATTAAAGACTTTTCCTCTTCTTAGAACGAGACTCTACTTGCATCGATGTCCTAAAATGATGCTCTTGAACACACTAAACAACTGATACAGATAATCAGAAAGTGAAAACAGGTTACACAAATGATTTCGTGTAGCACCTACCCTTTTCATGCATGTTCTCACTTTTACATGCAATACATGATTTTCGCGTGGCAAATATTACGCGCAAATTCATCCTTTTACGCGCAACCTGTAATTTTTCACGCATCTCAGAATTTCTCATGCAGCTCATAAATTTTCACGCATATTGGAATTTTTCATGCATCTCGGACTTTTTCACGTAGCTTGAACTTTTTAACGCAGCTCAAACATTTTCGTGCAACTCAAAATTTTTCTACGCAACTCGGCCTTTTTTCGGAAACTCATAATTTTTCACGCAACTGCCTTTACACGAACCTTTTTCATGCATCAACACTCAAATATTCTCTAAGTATTCAGCTGTATAGAATGAGGGTTGGTCACCTATAATTTATAGGTGTCTCATACCCCCATGTGAAAAAAACCCATGTGGCGCGAAAAGCCTCTCTTTTAGCGGGAAATATTTCACACAGGTACCCTTTTTCGCACACATCTCCATATTTTTCACATAGCCCAAGCCATTTCCATTTTTCAACGTTCTGATTCTGAAACACTACTTGCGTGAAAAACCTCACTCCACTACTTCATGCACCATGCTGTTTTTCACGCACAAATCAAATATTTCATGCACAACCCACATTTTTCACGCACCACTTCCTCTTTGCACGCACCTCCATTTACCTATAATCCATGTCTCCATTATCCGATTTTCAGGCCCAAAAATTTGGCAAACACTAGGAAACGGAACCACCTTCATTACTGTTTTCTGCATGAACTATATGTTCACATTACTAGGAAACATTTTGAACATCCAATGAGAATTGAAATAAGACCCAAACCATAATCCAATTCTTGCAATGAACGGTCGTGGTTCCAACAATCTCCCCCTTTGGTTTTGTTTGAAATCACCAAAATAATTCAATACAGCATCATCCACATGAAAACCAAAAATGTAATAATGAACTCATCCAACAATCTAAGTCTACTTGAGAAATGCTCAGTGTAGAAAAAAATATAGGAAGCTTGGATTGGGTACCCGTGTTTTGGAATTCTCAATGACACCCACGTAATTATCTTACAATGTCACAGAAGTATTACATGTCCCTTGAATTCCTTCTCATCCTTCTTATACATTCATCGACGCTGAATTCGCATCATGTAATAGAAGCATTAAATGTACATGACATACATGAACATGCCTGAATTTATTCCTTTCTCCCCCATTTACAATAAACCCAAAGAACGGTAATTGTTAATTGTTCAAGTCAAAACACACTCCCCCTAGATAGTTTTTCCCCAAAAACCTATATCACATCCATAAATAGATTAAAATCAGTTAACAAAACAGGGGAGAGGGGTATTTCATGACCTCCTTATGCACTAGGAGGTGGATGATCACTAAGGATCAGTTGATGCTTCCCAAACACAGTCACTGACAGTGGCTTGGTCCAGATTTCAGCCACTTTCTCATCAGTTCCCACATGATCTATTCGAATCACACCTTGCTCAAATTTTTCATTGATAAAGTGATACCTGATTTCAATATGTTTTGTACAAGAATGATAAATAGGATTCTTCATAAGATCAATTGTGCTCTTGTTATCACAGTAAATTACCATTTGTTGCTTCACCACATCACCAACATCTATTCGTTGTCTCTTCATCCATAATAGTTGAGTGCATGCCTTTGTGGCAGAGATATACTCAACTTCAGTAGTAATAAGAGAAGTAATTTCTTGTTTTCTTCTCAACCAACCAACACATTTATTCCCAATATAGAATTCTCTACCACTGGTGGAATTTGGGTCCACTACATCACCAGCCCAGTCAGCATAATAAAATGCCGATAATTCATTATCCCTTCCTGAAGCAAAGTATAAACCACAATTGTGAGTAAATTGAATATACCTCATGATTATTTTTACTACTGTCATATGTTCCTACTTTGGATTACTCTAAAAGTGGGCCGCTAGACATGTTACAAAGTTAATATCTATTCGTGTCACTTTCAGGTACAATTGGCTCCCAATTATCATCCTGTATAAGGTGGGTTCTACAGATACCCCATCTTCATGCCTTCCATGTTTGGTTCCAACTACAATTGGAGTTGACAATGGTTTGGGGTCTTTCATATTAAACCTATTCAGTAGATCTCTTGCATACTTTTCCTGAGAAATGAAAGTGTAATCCTTCTTTTGAATCACCTACAACCCAAAGAAATATGTGAGCTCCCCAATCAAAGGCATTTAAAATTCTGATATCATGTGATTGGAATATTCATCCACTGATTTCTGTCTTCTTCCACCAAATATAATGTCATCATCATAGATTATAACCATGAACTAATCATTTTGAGAATTATTCACATATTGATTGTCATCTACTCCTCCACTTTTGAATTCTAGATTTTTGAGATAGGAGTCCAGTCAGGAATACCATGCTTGTGGTGCCTGCTTCAAACCATATAGATATTTCTTTAGTTTTCAAAAAGTTGTTTCATCACTACCAAGAAGAAAACCGTCTGGTTGTTCAATGTAGACTTATTCTTGAAGTACACCATTCAAGAATGATGTCTTGACATCAATTTGATATACTTTATATCCTCATTGGAGTTCCATGGAAATGAAAAGCCTGATTGGCTCCTATATAGCCACTGGAGAAAAGGTTTCTTAAATATCAACACCTCCAATCTAGGAGTGTTCTTTATATACTAGTCATGCCTTGTTTCTAATAACACTTCCCTTATCATCAAGTGTTTTCTTGAAGATCCATTTTGTACCAATCACATTGTGACCTTCGTGTCTCTGGACAAGATCACAGGTCTAATTCTTTTCAATCTAATCTAACTCTTCATTCATGGCTTTCACCCAAGATTCATCCATTGCTACTTCTTCAAATGAGGATGGCTCCACAGCTAACAGAAATGTATATTGGGTGTTATTCCTCATCCTACTTATTTTTATGGGTGAACTTCTATTCCCAATTATGTTAGATGGATCAATATAAGCTCTTCGATTTCTCTTGTGTGGTTCAGTTTCATTCCCTCTAGCCAAGGTTTCTTTTTTAGTTTCTTCTTCTGAGTCAACATCATGATGTGACTGCTGGGTGTTTTGTACACCTTCCTCTATTTATATATTTGTATTTTTTCCATGTTCACTTTCTCCATCACTTTCTTTCACATCAGCATACGAAATCCTTGAAGCATTTGGGGTTTTCTCTTCAATGATATTAACATCAGTACTTCCACAATCCTTCCAAATCTCGTGTTGAAACACTTGTAGGATTTTCTATTCATTGAGTATCCAAGGAATATTCCTTCATCTGCATTGTCACCTTACTTACCTTGATTTCCTTCTTTGTTCCTGATGAAGACTTTACTTCAAAAAACACAAAAATATTTCGAAGAGGGATTCCTTCCATGCCACAATTCATATGGTGTCTTAGTCTCACCCATATAATGTTTTGTTCGATTTTGAGTATACATTGTAGCTTGAACAGAAACTTTACAGTAATGTTGTGGAATACGACTCTCAATCAGGATAGTTCGTGCCATACAGTTCACCAGTTGATTCCTGCATTCAACAACTAAATTTTGATGGGGGGGGTTCTCACTACTGCTACCTAATGTTGTATCCCATATTTCTCTAGATAGTTTTCAAATTCCATGGACTTGTATTCCCCTCCATTGTCAAATCACAGTACATTGATTGTACGCCCAATGTCATTCCTGGAAATTCAGAGATAAGTTTCCATGCAATCATGTACTTGTCACTTCTTGTGAATTACCATTACACAAGCCATTATTCTATAATCATCAATAAAAAGGAGGAAGTACCTCTCTCCATGAGTTCCGACTACATTTATCGGGCCACATACATCTATATGTATGAGATTAAGAAGGTGTGATGCCCTTTTCTTCTTTGGTCGATATGAATTACAGACTGGATTCTCTCATTTGAAAGAATCACAAGTATTTTCACATTCACATTTCAGAATGGGTATATCCATGACTATATTCATCTTAGAGATATTTTCCATTTCTTGTTGGTTAATGTGTCCCTACCTTTGATGCCACAGGTTGTTTTCTTCTTCAACAGAAAAATTGTAGGTGTTCACGTTTCTGTCAACCTGATATAACTTTCCATCTGTTCTACAACCTTTCATAAGAGAATTCCATGTTTTTCCCTTTATAGTGCAGCCTTTTTGATTGAAAGTAACTATGATCCCAAAGTCACAGAGTTTTCTCACACTGAGGAGATTGTGACGTAGACCGTCCACATAAAGAACTCCAGTCATCTTTAGCTCTCCATTGGCGAGAAAAGTATTCCCACTACCTTTAATCTTCGAAGTACCATCATTACCAAACCTCACTATTCCATCAACCTTCTTTTTATGGTTAATAAAAACATTAGAATTTCCTATTATATGGGAAGAGAATCCACTATTAAGAATCTAGGTGCTGCTGCTCTTTGTAGCTTTGGGGGATACTTCTGCAAGATTAGATTTCTTGATCTTCTTATATTCTTTCTATGAGATATTGGATTGAGTATAGGATACTTATGGAATTATAATACTTTCCTCCACATGGTCAGATTCTTTATATCCATAATCTTCTTCTAGAGGAGAAAACCTACTTGTGAGAAAAACACTATCAGGAGGGTGAAAACTGACCCGTCTCTGAGAGTTGTATGAATTTCTCCTGTCGTACCTCATACTGCAATACACAGATTTATGGCCAAAGATAGAACAATGAAAACAGTAACCATAGAATCTATTTATTCTCTAAGATGGAGGATATGAAATAGTTATCCTTTGTTGAATTCCATGACCTTCCCCATTCATGTATCTCCTTACCTCTTCACAATATGACATGGTATGACCCAGATAGTCAAAGAATTGACACTTCATGAGGGGAAATTATTTCTCACTTAAATTTCTACTAATGACCTCTTCCTTGAGAGAATGTTTGGACTACCTATCATTTTTGAAATTTTGAGGATAATATTCAGTTCTTATTTTAGTTTTGATTGAGGGTTTCTTTTTCAGCATTTCAGTAAATGTTTCAACATTTCCATCTTTAATCTTGTCTTTATTTTGGATCTTTTCACTTCTAGTAGTTGATGTCCCAGCTTCACAGCTAATTCCACTCTTTCCCATGCATGCGGGTCTTTCATCCCACAAGATTTTTCCAACCCCATCTAAACCACACATGGCTCTTACCAGTAACTCTACATCTGAGAATCTTCTAAAATGAATTTTCTTCATACCCTCATTTTTGGTTGATCGACACTCAGGTGTACTCTTATGAGTAACAACTTCTTATTCAAGACCCTCAATGGTCAGGGAATTCACTTCTAGTCTGGATGTAAGGTCATTTAGGACCTTTTCTTTTTCTTCAATTCTATACATCAATTCCACAATGTCATCTGTGCTTTCAAGGATTGAAGATTGAACTCTCACTAGTTCTTTTAGTCATCCAATTTTAGCATCAAGATCATCATCATATTCTGATGATTCTTCCCCAATTTCATTCCACTTACCACATCTATTTCATTTGTTTTCAATCTTTGAAAAGGAATCCTTAATTTTAAACTTGGGATCACCATTATGAGTCATATGATTGTCTCTATATTTATCGATTGAGGGTTCTAACTTTTCAATGGTATCCATCATGGAAGCATGGTTTCCAGTTTTAAATTCTGTTTCTTCTTCTTCACAGAATTAAATATTATCCTCTTCCTCTGAATAGAAAAAACTTTCCTTCAATACCTTCTATCTAGATTTGAAGTCTCCCTTTTTGAAAAACCTTTTCCAAGGCTTCTCAATGTCTTCTTCTTCACTTTCTTCATCATCGAACTTTCTTTGGAACTAAAAGGCAATGTTCCCAACTCTTCCACAATGAAATCATGCTAGAGGTAACTTAAATTTTAAATTTACCTTTTACCTTCTTCAGCTTCTTGGAAATGAGAGAAATAATTTCTCTTTCCTCATCATCTTGACCACCCCTATCTTTTGAAATTCTCAGTTTTTCCATGGATTTGAATTCCATTTCCTTGCTAACACATGTCCTAGCTTCTTCTGGTTTGACTCTCATATCATATGCCACAAGACTAATTTTTAGATCATCCAGAGATAGTTTAGATAGATATCTTTCTTCAAGGTATGACACATTTTCATTTTATAAATGAGGAAGTCTTCGCAATATTTTCTTTATGATATCAATGTATTTTATTTCCTCTCAAAGCCCTCGAATTTCTACCACAACTTCTGTGATTTGATTGATGAATGAATCTACATTCTCATAAGGATTCATCTTTAGATCGTCAAACCTTTTGTTCAGGACTTGATGTTTAGCCTCCTTCACTTTATTTTCTCCTTCATAGATGTTTTCATGTTTATCCCACATAGGCTTTGTTGAGGTGAAACTCATTACCTTTAGATAGATCTGATCAGAAAGAGACGCAATGATGACCTTCTAAGCATTTTCATCTGCATCAAGAACATTACTTTCTGTATGATTCATAGCAAGACCTATTGAATCAGTAACATGTATTACTTGTATAGTAGCAAAGAGGACCTCCATTCCTAGAGATCTTAAATTAGATCTCATTCTTTTCTTCCAAATCTAAAAATTACTCCCACCAAAGATATGGATTCCCCTAACATTGACAACATTATCCATGATGACGAAGTGTAGATAAAACACCATTAACCTCCCTCTGATACCACTTGTAGGACCCCTAGACATCCTGAGATGGGAGGGGTGAATCAGGGTGTCAACCTTTTCCTTTAAACCGATGGATCTTATTACCATGTTTGTAGGAACTAGTTTAACCTATATGAAGGATATGAGAAGAAATCAAACATTCACATGCAAATAAATGACACGAAATTTTTTACTTGGTTCACTACTAAGGGCTACGTCGAAGGATCATACACCGACCGGTTGTCGGTCGTACCAAATTCTACAATTATTCACTAGTTGTGGATTACAAAGGTTCGGGAATAGTAACTATGTCCCAGGCTCACTTCCTTTACAACTGTTCACGGATATCCCACTACGTCCCTTGGTTCACTCCCATTGATTTTCCATGGCTCACTACCTTTGGTGAAGTCCCAGTCAGTTTACAGACTTGAAGGTCTCTTTAATAGATTCGCATTTAAGTCTTTGCCTCTACTTAGCATGAGACTATGTCTGTATCAAAGTCCTGAAATAATGCTCTTGAACACACTAAACCACTAATCTGGATAATCAAAAAGTGAAAATTGGTTACACAGATTATTTCACGCAGCACCTACCCTTTATGCGCAAGTTCTCACTTTTGCACGCAATACATGATTTTTCGCGTGGGAAATATTTTGCGCAACTTCATATTTTTACGTACAACCCATAATTTTTTGCACAGCTCAGAATTTTTCGTGCAGCACGGACTTTTTCACGTAGCTCGAACATTTTTTCATAGCTCAAACTTTTTCGTATAGCTCAAACTTTTTCGCGCAACTCAAACTTTTTCCCTGCAACTCAGCTATTTTCGTGCAACTTGGAATTTTTCGGGAAACTAACCTTACACAAACCTTTTACACGCATCATCACTTGAATCTTCTCTATGTCTTCAGTTGTATGGAATGAGGGGGGTCACCTATTATTTATAGGCATCTCAGAACCCCGCATGCAAATCCCCATGTTGCGTGAAAAATCTCCCATTCGGTGCATAATATTTCGCATAGGTACTATTTTTTGTGAACATCACCATGTATTTTGTGAAGCCCATGACTTTTCCATTTTTTGACGTTCTGATTCGGAAACACTACTTGCGCAAAAAACCTATCTCCCCTATTTCATGCACCGCGCTATTTTTCGAGCACAACTCCAATATTTCATGTACAACCCACACTTTTCGTGCAGCACTTCCTATTTGTGCGCACATCCATTTTCCAACAATCCATGTCTTAATTTTCCGATTTTTGAAAAAAAAAATTGCAAACATTTGGAAATGGTGCCACCTTCAATACTATTGTCAGCTTGAACTATATGATCACTTTACTGGGAAACATTCTGAACATCCAATGAGGATTGACAACAGACACAAACCATAATCCAATTCTTTTATAGAACATCAATGGTTCTAACAACACACACACACACAGAGAGATATATATATATAAACTTACATATACACATGCAGGTGATTATTCATCAACCCAATAACTCCATACCCTAAAGCATAGACCACACACTACCCATACAATTTAATAAATAAATTAAACACTTAAAAATCTATAGGAAATTTCAAATTAATACAGAAATGGATTGAACTAACAGAACAATAAATCTAAAATATAAAAGCCACTTTAAAACCCAACGTGCAACAAATACACATTAAAACATACTTCCCAAATTTTAAAACAATTTACAATACATATTGAGAAATTCACAACACTGTTAGCATACTCGAAGTGGTATATTTCCCATAAAAAATACTTTCTCAACACACACTAACCTCAAGTACTCACAAAAACACATTTCACCCTTTTCATATACTTTAATAAACCCTTAAAACATTTTATAATCCAATTTTAAATAACTCCCCAAGGATTTTGCATCAAAAGCACACTCAAAACCCTCTATTTATGTCCAGCATCATATAAAAACTATTTCAAACTATGATTCACATCATCTTCATAATTTAATAAATTATTAAAATAACTTATAAACTATTTTAAATAAACATAATATTCTTTGCACTCACAGTATACATAATTATCACATTGAAAACATATCTCTATGAAATTAAAAATAAATAAGATAATTATAAACATTGAAAGTCAGAAATTAATTATCATAGACATTGTGAAATACATGATATAGATGAATTTTAAATTAAAAAGCTATGTGCAGGTGGGAACCTACCTCAATTGATAATGAATTTTAGGAATCCAATGTGAAACATAAATGCCTGACCACCATACCCAAAGTTGACCAAAACAAACCAAACACAACAAGATTAAGGATATAATTTAAGGACCAATCCCAAAATAATATAACAACTAGAATTTGGACAAAATGAAAATCTCATCTTACGAACTCTAAATCGGGAAAACGAAATTGAAAACCAACCATAGGGAAAATCTGTCGCCACTACCGCCAGAGGTGGGAGGTGCACCGGAGGAGACGACACACCGGATATGGGTCATATGGTCGGGTCTGCTGCTGGAAATCATTTTTTTCATTATCAGAAAGTCTGTTTATAGGGGTTTCTGGGAAACAAGTATACAATGAAAACATTTCAAAATTCAAAAAACCACCCATCAAAAGAAACCGCCTAACTCCTCGAGCTGCGAGCCCACGCGCCGCCTCGAAACCCAGGATCACCTACCACCGCCTCATCATCCTCGAGATATTCCCCCGATGCGACCAGAAACCCCACATTCACTGGGACACCAGCGAGGTTCACCGGCTCCCGTCGACTCTATCACTAGCGAGGTGTCGCATGGATGGATAGTGCATGCTATAGAGGTGTGATTGGATAGAGAAAGTCCTATGAGAGAGGGGATGTCGTTTGGAGAGAGAGGTGTAAGGGAGGGGGTGCGCACTGAATGAGGTGGAGTAGAGGAGGTTGATGTGGTAAGGGATGAGGTGGTATATTGAAAATTAAATAAGGGGTAGAAATGGAGTAAAGAAAAGAAATAAAATTAAATTAAAGGAAACCCTAATAAAATAAAAATAACCAAAATAATAATAATTAATGTAATAATTAATTGTAAAAACCTAATAATTTTATTAATATCATGATAAATATAATAAAAAAATTAATTCCATTTTTACTAATAATAATAATAATAGTAACAACATAATACTAAAATTTATTTTAACATCTATTTCATTCTTAATAGTAAAAATGTTAATTATAAAAATATTAATATTAATAAAGATTAATTATAAAACACAATTAATAATAATTATAATTTTATCTAAAATAGTAATAATTTCATTATAATGCATAAAATTTTCTATTGATTTTCTTTATTTTAACACTCATTTTTACTTCATATCATTATTCTTTTAATATTTTAATTTTTTTCCAAAACCAGGTAGGTCACATGGTCTCCGAACCGAGCCCTGCCTTTGTGTCCAGTGCTACTAAGCCCAGTGCAGTCATCTTTAAATAAAAATTATAAAAACATAACAATGACTCCCCCAAACCCTGACCCAATCCAAATCCAATTCAAAATCAAAACTCAAGTGTGATAGGTTAGTATTGTTTTTAATGATGAAGGTTTGAAAAAAAATTATGTTATTTTCTGTGATATATATTCCTATATTGTAATGTTTTATAGAAATATTGATTTGAGAGAGATTATCATATATAGTTTATGAGACCGAGTTCATCAGATGAAGGATATTGGATTCAATTTTGTGGTGAATATTTATTATTTAATTCATAAATGTTTTATCAGATTGCATGCTTGATGAAAAAATATAGAATTGATTTTCAATGTTTAATGTTCCAAACATATTTAGTATTGAAATACCTCATCGTAAAATCCTAAGTTGAATGTGTTAGGATATAAGTTTTATATACCAAACTCATACTAATAAGACCTGTGGAAGATCACATGACATAAGCTATCAATTAGAGGATTGTATAAATCGAGTTTATGTTCAAAGTTTATGATGTTTTAGAAGATGTTTTGGTATAAAGATTATAATTTATAAATTTAAAAATCATGTTGATAAGAGATATATTTATCAATATTTCTTTCAAATATCATTGATGTATGGAATTGGTCAAGGATCATTGGGAAATATCTTTCACTATCATTAGTCTAGGTTCATCAAATGAACCTTTTATGAGGTTTAAGAAAAGAGAGATGTTTACTATTATACTGATTAAATTAGATATAAATGAGTGGATTTGTGAAGTTAGGTTTTTATAGGATGATTAAAAAATAGTCAACAAGTAATAAGATATACATTCTTGTCAAAGACACTGAAATAATGTCTCTATATGAAGATCATCGGTCAGACTATGGAATATGAAGGCATTAGTTGATGTGTTTGGATTCAAGTCATCAAATAGTGAACTTTTCTAGTAGAATACAATAGAGGCATTCCAATAATGTTTTTTAGGATAAATATATGGAGTTACATAATTCAGATGTGTTTTTACGATGCTTTACCTAATGTAAATGTTATAAAATGACCTAACAAGTTGATGTACTTTATATGGATTTTGTAGAGGAAATAAATGTGACAATACCAAGATAGGAATTAAATGTATTATTAATCATGGAGGATGATCATGATTGTCACTGAGTGATATGGATTTTTGAGAAATAATTTTATCATGACGTCTTATAGAGATATACAATCTTTTATTATAATTGAATATCATTAAAGGGATGAAGATTCTAAGTGGGATGCTTATTATTTTATAGCAGGAAGTTTGAAATAATTATTTTTCATCACCCAAAATTATCAAAGGTTATACGTATATATGAAGGTGTTTTTCACTAAGGCATTGTTGTGATATTATTTGTAGTTAGGAAAATTATGGAAGAATAAAAAATTTAATTGGACAATAATTTTGAGGAAACATCGGTCTGATAAATAATGTAAGATGTCATCCCATTAGTTACTCTCAGACAAATAGTGTGAAGAGTAGATTGGATGAAATAGGTAAAATGTATTTGGTCAAAATTTTGTAAGAAAAAACAAAAAAATAATATCAGATGATGTTTCAAATTAGGCGGAGTAGAATATATTGTATGCCAAGGGGATCATATGAAAAAATGGGTTAAAAGGGGATTAATTTTACAATATAGATCCAAATAGAGTATACCAAAGGGTAATAAAATGTATTATAATAGAAGAATAAATATAAGGAACTACCATCTAATAGAATGAGGTTATTTCCTACTTCTATACTGATAAGTAAATAAAAAAACAATTTCATGAAATTAATGTCTGATGAAAGAACACAAATCCGAATGACAATATAATAAATCCAATTGTTTATGGTTCATAAAATTCATCCAAAAACATTTTAATATAATTTATGTATATGTGGAAAACATGGACTATCAATTTACGATTATTCATTTCAAGTAAAAGGACACTAGATACATGTTATAGCCTCATAAAAAGTATTTTTTTGTATTTTTTTGAGGGGTGATTTATTATTTAAACACAATTTAAAGGACCATATACCCTTACTAAGTAGAAAACATTATAAATACTTATGTTCTTATTGTTTTAGTTTTTTTATTATTTTATAAAATATTCATATCTCTTTATCAGGAGGAGATTAATATTTCATTAATGAGAAAAAATAATAGATTAAGATAACTTATTCAACCCTCCCCCACTTAGTGATAATATAGATACTCATTATACCTTTCAAGTGGTATAAATTGGAAGGATTACTTTATTGTAACTTTACTAAAGTTGGAAGAAAAGGAAGGATTCCATGGATGTTCATAAATATAATAAATGTAATGGGACTCCCATTTTTATGGGAAGAAATATCATATATGGAAATATATAATGTTACCTTTTCTTATATATCATGGATTCAATGTACTTGAGGATATTCTAAATTGTTTCCTCACTCTTGTTGAGGTTGTTCCACTTAAAACAACATATCAAGATAATTTTTAGAATGATGGTATAGGCAAAATTTTATTACTTACTCAATATATGAAAGTTATTTTCTTAGATTTAATGTAATTGGAATCGATAAAGGATTCTAATAAGTGTTTAATAAAATCAATGAAAAAAATAATAAGTTATGGAAAATGAACATATATATATAGATATTGACATATGAAGATATTAAAATCAAAGAAGATGAATATTTTGGTTATTTCTTTATAATATTTAACTACATTTAAATCCCCATAATATGTTTTAGTGATATGTATAAAGGCACCATAAGAATTCGAAATATTCCATGTCTTATTCTCGATAAATTTTATGTCATGGTTTCATCATAGGAATATTGAGTTCATGAAAATATTTCTCAAGATGACCAATATAGCATTCTCATCACATATAGAATGAAGAGATAAAATTTTTATGATTAATAATGAAAGGTTGAGTTATAAACATCATTAAAATATTACATTCATGGAATGTATATGAATGTTCTAAAGGAATAATCCAGTGAATTTAACACCAATGATGTTATTACAAAATGATTTGAAATTTTTTTTTTAAGTTGGAAATATGAACATGGATGTGCAATGGAATTTTTTCGTTGAATTTATTTAGGTATAGAGTTATTGGATATTTTGATGAAATTTTATCAATACGTAATGAATATGATTATTGTGATGGTGAGGATAACGATTCTTGATGATCTATAAAAATAAAGAAAATATGGGTCCCAAACAATGGGAAATAATAAGATATTCTCTAGATAAAAAATTGATAAAAAATTATGTTTGAGGAAGATGATGAAAATGTAGAAGAAGATAAAAAATATAATGATGATGTAACTAAAAATTCGATTATTGAAAATGTAATGATAAAAAATTCACCAATGATGAAAGTAGTATCCCTAAATATTAATAATAACATAAAATTTAGATGTTTATGAAAAAATATAATTCAATGAAATTCATTCAAATATTATTTTACATTAAATAGAGAAAAAAAAGTTGAATAAGAAGATATTTTAGAAAAACCAATTGAAACATTTCATGAGGATAAATCCATATTTATAAAACATAATGATGGTATGAGGAGGTTATATGATGAAGAAAAACATATATACATAAATATTGAATAGAAGATAATCGTGAAGAAGAATGAATTCTATCCTTTTCAATAAATTCGTCATGAAGCTCAGAGAAGAACAATAAACATCCCAAAAATAGTATTAAATGATAGTAAATTTTCTATTAAAAATTACCTCAGAGATATTTAAAAAAGAATAAATGTATAAATTATTATGTTGTGATGGAGAGAAGAAAAAATATTAAGATGACAGTATATGTCACCAAGAAAGTGTAGTTAAAATAAATGAGGTTATTAAGTTTTCAATATCAGAAACACAAAATGTTATTAAAAGATATTATTTTGAGGGTAATAATAAATCAATGTTAAAGTATAGTTTTTAAGAGCTGACTAATAATTTGGTGTGCAATATATTTCCAAAGTTGAATGTATGGAAATTTATTTAAATCAGTTACACAACTCCGAACAGTTTTCATGTTATAATGGAAATACGATTTTATGGTTTTTACAAGTATTGTGGAGGATTTCGAGTCCTCGCAAAGGCAACGCGCACTATATGCCTGCGATCCTCTCGTCCCCTCGACCCCATGTGGAACTGGCCCAAGCCCAAGGATTGGCCACGTTGGGCCATGCTGGGGACGTGCGGCGCGCAGGTGGGCAGGCCGGCTCAATACCTCGTTACCCAACAACACGTTTGAAAATTAATTTTCTTGAGGCGGCGACGATGACCGAGCAAGACCGGCAACGATGACCTAGATCCGGCGATGGATTTCGTCCCTCCCCCCTCCCCAATAGAGGGGGGCGTTCTCTCTCATTATTCGGCACGGATGCCCCTACCTGCTTTCATCCCCTTTTCTAATCCTGAATTCTTGCCCTCGTTCCCGCGGATCTCAATTTTCCCTAAAGTTCCAAATTTGTTTCGGGGAGCACCTGAACTCTGTTTAGCGCCTTCATAACTCAACTCTTCCACAGATCTTTTTAAGCTGACTCTGGTGGCCCGATTTCATCAAAGTCTTCCCTCAATTGACGCTTTTGATCGGTTTGTCTTTGAAGCCTGGAACCTGCAAGATCGGGCAGTGATTGGTCTTCTCAACCGACGACACATAATGATTCGATTTGGGTCTATGGATGATCTCATCATGGCGTGGTCTAAGGCTCCTCGACGGTGTGGAGGTATGCCTTTATTTCTTCTTCGGTGGAATTTTGAATTCCATATGCAGTAGGATAATCCGAGTATAGCGATTTGGGTACGTTTCCCGGGCCTTCCTCTCCCATTCTAGAACCCTTCCATTCTATCTATGCTTGGGAACATGGTCGGTCGCTACTTGTGCTCAGACATCAAAACTGAAACTGTCTGTCATCCCATCTTCCCTCGCATATGTGTGGAGATTGATGTCTCCAAGACGCCGGTGGACTAGGTGTGGATTACTGATGGGCAAGAATTCCGATGGAAGCAGGATGTTATGTTTGAATCATGGACTGATTATTGCAGTGTGTGCCATTGGCTGGGTCATGGTGCCTCTGCCTGAAAAAATGGCTCTCTGAATATGAGGGTTTGCAGGCGGGTGAGGGATGGTTTGGTTTCTCATGAAGTTGCTGCTGTGGGGAGTTTGAGGACACATAGTCATGATTCGGATGATGTTGGGGGGAACGAAGAACAACCCATGCTTCCTCGACATGAGACGGTCAACTTAGTGGATAGTGGGGCTCTGGGCACTGGGGATGAAATGAAGAAGCCAGGTGTGGAGCCTCCTGGACCGAAGGTCAGTGATATATTTAACATGTTGAAGCGGGACATGGGGAAGGTTGATCTCTTGAAAGATAGTGGTTAGCCTTCTTCTGCTGTTAAGGATGCAGGAGGCATTGCTGGAACTCCAATGATTGAGGTTCCATTTATGATGGCAAGCCCCCGAAGGGAAGTGGGTGATAGTGTTGAGAGGGATGTATTTGTTGAATGAAGTTGTGCTGCTGTGGAGGAAGATGTGGACCTGGGTGGGCAAAATGGTGGTGTGGACTCTCTCTACTGGGAAACTGTGAGTGCACCTGCAGCAGTTGTTGCTGTCCATGATGAGCAAGTCGCTACTGCAGATCCTAATGCCCCAGCTCAAGAGGGGATTGGGAGGCACTATCAACACATGGAGCTTGGGATTGTGAAGCTGGCTGGGAATCAAGAAACCCCTATCAAGGAAACTGCTAATGACATTGGTGCCTTGATGACAGCAGATGGGATGCAGGCACCACTTGGGAGGCAAGCGACCAATTGTGAGCTTGGAAATCGGTTTGCATGACTGGTGGCAGCTGATTTGGTCCTGGATCATGAGCAGGGTGCTGAAAGGACTCATGAGGATCAAAATTCTATTTCTTTAGGTGCTGATGTTGAGTCAAGGGTAGCTAGTGTTGTCACTTGTGATCAAGATTTCGGGGCTGTGAGGACATATATTGCTGAGAAGGGCTCTGAAGAAAATATGGACAATGGTTCAATGATGGACATCTTAGTTGGAGATTGCAATGTGAAAAAAGGCATGCATGGTGGCTGGGATTCTGTCGACAACCACCCTGGCTTAATTTGATGGATGTCAACAGTCAATCTCAACAGGATCAAGGTGTGGGGGGCGGGTATAGGGTGGTGCACATTTCTGGTAAATGGGGGGAATTCTCTGATAGTGAGAAAGAAAATGATGGTGGTATGGTTCATCCCTCCTATAGTGACATGGTTCAGGGTTGCAAAAATAGAGTGTCTGTGGAGGAGAAAGTGAATACTGACCCACCACGAAGAAGTCCGCGGAAGGACTATTCTCACTTTCCAATGCCTATGACTATGAGAGCTTCTAGTGGGAAGGTTGGAAAATTTCTTCTAAGGAGCTCCTTTCTTTGGAGAAGCTCAATCTTAGAAGGAAGTATGCCAAGATTCTGAAACATTATGAATGTTCGGAGTGGGAATCGGCTACTGCGGAGGAAATGGTGTATCAGGGATGTGTCGATGGGTCTGACTTTTATGATATGTAATTGTTGTTCTCACCTGGTTGTGCCTGTCTGATGTACTTTTCATTTTCTTTATCTTAAATAAATGGTTGGAGGTTTTCCTCTGACTAAACATTCTGGTAATTGGAGGCCATGTTTGAGAGGGAATCAACCATCTTAATTAATACAACTTGAGATAATTTGTTTGAAGATTGAAAATATATTCCAAACCATCGAAACAATTTTTTAATGATGTGATCTTCCTATAAATAATAAAAATGTATGTATTTTTAGGATATCAGCACATATATATATAATCTCAAAAACTACATGAGAAGGAAGAAAAAGACACGAAAACATCTATTCTTGTTGAAATTGTTCTCAAATATATAAAAGTAAAATGTCATTGGAAATTTGATAATGGGGTTTCTTTACATATGAACATATAATTAATGTAGATGAATAATTATAAGGAAAAAAAGAAGGTTTCTTAATTTTTAAAAATGATGTGTCCCTCAGAATTTGTGTAGTTACATTTTTTATCTTTGGGGAAAAATTAAAAATCCAAAAGAGCCATGTCTTCTATAGGGATGAAATTTTTTTATTGTTCAAAAGCATTGTGATCATGTTAATGATGTTTTTTCAGATAAGATGTTTTCTATGTAAAATTAATTTATTATGGGAAAGTAATTATAAGAGGGGAATTAACCAACAGAAACATGTTTCATGTTTGTGGTGCAAAGAGTTCATATTAGGTGGTATCAGATGAAAAGTGATTTGATTTGATCAGATAAATATTGCATTATAAGTGGATTCAATCAATATTAAAGATCTAAAAAGAGTATAAGGGATAGAAATTGGGTGGAGAATACTTGATAAACCCTTGGTTGAACCAAGATCTTACTGAGGAAGGTTCTTCCCTAAAGTTTTTCATAAAATTGATGGAGAAGGAGTTATTACAAGAAAACAATGTAGGAATAATGTACAATAAACACATTGACAACATAATAAATCCTATTTCTTAATGATCCTTTTGTTATTAAAAAAATTGTTATTTTATTTATCTGTGTAAGGGGGGAAAGTACTACCAATTTACTATAGAGATTTTCATGTGAAAGGATACTCTCTTATTTCTATATCCAAATACAAAGTGTTGTTTCTATTGGTTTGTGTGGTGTTTGATTATTTCCAAACCATTCTAAGGATGAGTTTATCATATCAAGTATTGAACCTTCTACATAATTGTGTTCATGTGTTTGTTTATATTTTTTTTGTCTTCTCATAGAGAAATATAAATATATCTAGATTCAAAGGTTGTTTATTATATAAGAAAACATTAAATAAAGGTTATCATTTATTCACGTCCACCCCATCTAAGTGATCATAAAGATCCAAATTTCATTCTTTCATGGTTGGATGATGTTATATTGTAAATAATCACAGAAGTGGTTTATAATTAATTTATATTATATGAATGTATAAATATTTTAGACATGTAATATTCATGTATATGTATATTAGATAAGAAATTATGTAGAAATTTTCATAGAGGTGGTCAATTAATATAGACTAAATAGTTAATACTTGTTTAATGATCAATGCGGTTAGTAAATAAATAAAATGATATTGTTATTGAGATATGGAATTGAACATCTTATGGTTGTTTGTGATGTTTTGGATGATAATGATAGAGTATATTTGAGGGGTGGCTACAGGTTATAGTTATATTTCTATGTTGTGTCTATAATAGTGTTCTAACACTAGGTAGTAGTCTCTATAGGCTTGGATTGAGAACTATTATAACCAATATATTTTATTTTGATTTTAAATGCACCATATGAGTTGGGTAACCTGATGGATTACTATAAGACATTTGGGTTTTCGGTGTACCATCAATATCTATTATTGAAGCTACAGAAATGACAAGTTATTATGTATTCCCTATTATATATACAATATTCAACAAAATATATGGTTTCCCAAGTTTATAGCCTGAGGTGATGAGATTAAAATGTTGGTTTATTTTAGAGACTAACTTTTCCGAATCTTGGAAAAGGGTTTATGTCCTTCTTGATATTTTATCTACTATGATGTAGTATTGTAGTGATGATGTGATGTATATGTAGGAGCAGATATGTAGTATGAGGTTTTGAAATGTGTTTATATTAGATATGGAATGGATGGTTTCACCAAGACAAATGATGTTGGGTTATTTGGGAAATGAGTTTAATGGGAATGTTAGTGCAGGTTAAAAATCATATATTTATCATTATATTATAACATTGTTGTAGTTATTTTGTTCCATTTTATCTATCCTTGGTTTGGATGGATTGTTTTGAGCTATTTAGGTAACATGATCATTTAAATTTTTATTCACTAGGGAATTAGATTTCTTCTTCCACATTTGAATATTCAATTTTATGTTGGATCAAACTAAATATACTTAAAAAATAACCAATATAATAAAAATTTATTTTTGACTATAATATTAAGTATTTACTCATTTTCCTTGACATTAACTTCTCTTTAAATGATCAAGGACAATGTTTCTAGAGCCATGGAGGTAAGGTTTGATTATTTTGGGGTATTCAATTAGATAATTTATTTTATAAATGTAAACTCATGAAATATAGGATTGGTTTTATTTTGTATTGTCTGGAGTTAATAGAACGATTTATCTTATGTTCCTAGGAATTTACGACAGAAATGTATCTTATATGGGTTTTTTATACACTTAGGGAATGTCTTTAACTTATATCCAATTAAATGATTTCATCGGGGGTCACACATGGATTCAGTACCATCAGAGGATTGGCTCTAGTGAGAATACGTCTTGACATAGTGATATAGTTGATAGTTAAGATATAATATGGATTCATGAACTATTAAGGGAAACATTGTATTGGAATTGAAGGTGTACCAATATAATATATCATGTATTGTAAGAAAGGGATACCATTTTATATACATTATATATGGATATTTTGGTCTCATAGAATAAAATAAAGTTTACTAAATGTACAAAAGTCAAAATATTTTAATTATGGCGTATTAAATGTGGTGCTTCACATTTTTCCTATTTTTGTGAGTACATTATAATTTAGAAAATGTTATTAATTATAAATCATTTAATTAAATAATATTAAATAAAATTCCATATAAATGGAATTAGGAGTTCATTTTAATATTTTAATAATGTCTAGATGAAGGAACATTCATGATTTCATAATAAATGTGTTATGAAATCCAACATTTGTAGACATCAAGAGGTTTAACCTAAATTATGGATATTATTTGAAGAATCCGTTAATCTAATTTTTGCATCAAATCTTGTTAAACTGTGATGTGTAAATCTCTTAATTTGAGATATATATTTATGGGATAATTTTATTATAGGTTGGTGAAATTAGTAAAAATTTTAATTTTAAAGGCAATATTGAAGTGTTTATGTTAAATTGGGAATCAGATTTTGAATTTTGGAGTTGAGACTCCCCTATGGGGTTTTTCAGGTTTTGGGGGGTTTGAATGGAGTTTGTTGGATTCTGGTGAATGTTGATGTAGTTAGTCTTGGAATTGGTCTCAAAGTTTGGTCGTATGAGGAAATCACAACACAAAAAGGGATTTTATAGCATTTAATGAGGGGGAAAAGCTTTTCCCATTGAATAGGGTGGACAACCACATGGTAGAGTGATGTCTGGATGAATGTTCTTTGTGTATGAAATGGGTTATAGTCATGTTATAGTGTTATGGTGTTTAAAAGGTCTGTGTATGATTATATTTATGATTCTAGACATATCATGATAGATTTTTGGGAATAGTAATTTTTAGTTTTTCTCAATGGGTAAAGTTTCACACGACAACCGCATATTCATTTTCCATTGAGATAGACTACTGGGGTTTTCAGGATCATCCCTAGGGATTGTAGTTGCATCATGGATCCTTGAGAAACACTAAAATGGTTGGGAATTTGTTTTTTTATGTTTATTAATGATATAATTACAGAATTATGACAAATTTATTCACACCTTAATTGAACCCCAAATTTATGTATCTACATTATGACCCACTGTGTATCCCCCCAAGAGTCGTTCTCCATGATTTTGGTCTAAAAACTCATAATTTAAAACACTGGATTAGAGATAAATCATGATTTTCAATATCTTTCCCACATTTAAAAACCAAATACATTTTAGTCTAGAGTTATACAAAATATTAGAAAATAAATAACTAATAAATATCATGTTTTATAATCAAATGGACTCTATTATTACCCAATATATAATATGATAAAAAATCAATACAGATTCTTCAATGTCACCCATAAATAATCTAGAAAATATACTATTCTTCTAATAAAATACATAATACATTATTTTATAACCTGTGGAAATTGAAACATAAGAAATGGTTGAGCTCAAATTCATTGTAAGGTCAATCATAATGATGAATAATAACATGAGATATATGAGTCATAATGACATATCCTAATTAGGATGATCAAAATAATGGAATCATGGAATTAGGATATGATATTATATCTACATGTATTAAACAATGATCATAATAGAAGAGAATGTCCTCATAAGAATGTGGCAACAACATAAACATGGTGTCATAAGAACAATTCAAGGATCCCTACACAATAACATAACATAATTGGCTTGGATAACATCTAATTATACATTATAGTCTATGTTCAATACCCACATAATATTATTTCTCATGATATTGAAGCATTACATAATTCATTAGAGGGATATAACTTTGGTAACTCCCATCACATAACCAAAACAATTCATATGTGGGCCGTATGGTTTTAACTAAAATATAATAAAAGTCCAAGGAAATAAAATTTATTTCATGTCCTTTTCATGGGGATCCCAAATTACGCATCCATGATTTCATCAACAAACATTACTTGATGAACCCATGGAAAATAAATTGGTTTCAAATGAATTTAATCATTATTCCAGAAAGATACCACTAAATAATAATGATTACACCTATGGTATTTACATAATATTGTAAATTGATATACAATATTGATTAAAACTTCCCCAATCCATAAATCTATTTTTTATCTAGAATAATTCTCTTCTATCAAATAAGAAAACATAGGTAATTCAAATAGGAAAATATTTGTAAGTAAATAATATTTATTAAAGTAGATAATTATGAATGATAAAAGTAGTGATGTATCATAAAATAGATGAAAAATAAAATTTAACAATTCATCTAGATAAAAATTAAGATAGTATCATTAAATGAATACCTATAATCAACAATACGAGATAAATGAAAAATAATCATAGATGCATTATAATTTTTTTTTGAAATTAAGAATTCTCAAATTCATTTTAAACAATTTTAAAAGAATAATTTATTCAACTATGAGAATAATAATTTTCTTTTTAAAAATTTTGATGGCATAGAGAGGATGTATTTTATAAAATTATTAAGGAAGTAGGATGATACATTCAAATAGAAATTTGTAAATGATAATCATTTTTTAGAAAATAAACCATACTAAATAATTAAAAATATTTTCCCCCAAATATTTTTTTTCAATAAATTGATGGGAGATGAAGATTCCCTTTTTAAATAAATTTTAAAATAGGTAACATTGAAACTTTTTAAAACATTTCATTAAGAATTTAATTGTTGAATACTAATCATCTAAAAAAATTTAACGTACATTATATCCATTTAATGAAACCCACATCGTAAAATATATGATAAAAAAATTTCATTGTTACCACTTATATTTAAATATGATAAAAATATAAAAAATTATCTAAAATACATTCAATTGGTAAAACATGTATATTGAAGAAGAATATTCATTGGAAAGTAATGGAGTCATTCTTATAATCATCCTGAATTTATATTCAATTTTTTCATAAAATAAAATGATATTAATGAAGATAAATAGTATCCCTAGAGAAAAAATAAGTATACCTATTGAAAAATAACTAATGGAAAAAGATACTGTGAAGATCAAAATCATTGAGAGATTTGAAGACTCATATGAACAAGTAATTGAGTCTATAAAACAATTATGATGTAAATTATATTCTAGTCCAAACCATTAAATATGAAATAGATTTAAAATTAACTTCCAATACAAAGAATAATATATATTTCAGGATAACAAACAAATATTTAATCACATACACCTTATAAAATTAAATTCGTGCGTAATGTAATATGTGACTCAATGAAGGGAGTATTAGAGAAAAATCCCTTACACTATTTCCAATTTAAAATGATCACACTTTAAAATCAAATAAAACAATCATAAATATCATAAAATTATATTTTATAAATTTATTCATATGTATATAAATTTAATATACCTCATATATAATTAATTTCTATTAATACAATTGTTTTTTATAGCTTATTTTTGACATCGGATATAAACACATTTAATTATCTTACATGTCATTTGTAATTTTAATGTATATATTTGATATTCGATGAAAATTTAATTATTCATAGATTACCTATGGTTCTGAAATATATATCGCATGATTATTTATAATTTTTCCAATTAATCACATGACTGTTTCCATTAAGACTATTGAAGATGGTTTTTTTGAAAAGCATGTTATGCAGTTTTTCATGAACAAAGATGAATTATATTGACATGTTATGATATTAATATTATAACTCCAAAACCAATAAATCATATGTAATAAATTGTTATTAAATTTAGGTAATAATATATAACATTTCTTAGTTATATACTATATAAATATTACAACATCACTCAAGTTGGTGGTAAAACAACCAATGCCAAATCATGTTGTAATGATCCATTGAGTAATAAAGTGATATTAAACAGTCTAAATATAAAATTAAGAGAGGATTATACAGGTAATATATATAAAATATCTCTATAAATACATTATTAAAATGGAAATAATCTTGTTAATGATTTAATAAATTGTTTTCAAAGTTATTAATTGCAATTTGATAGTCATATTCATTATAAAAATATAAAGTAATTTTTAACTCAAAATGGAAATAGTTTTAATTAAAAACTTAAATAATAATGTTTTATTTAAAATATAAATTTTTAAATCATAAAAAATGAATTATAAAAAAAATTATTTACACTTTATAAGATATCGTATCAAAATATAATTTGGGAAAATTTTGGGTATTTTTTATAAAATATTCATTTTTCATTGAATTGTTCAAAATATGGGTTTTGTAAAAACAATTATATATTTTTAGTAGATTATCATATTTAGAAGTTCCATTATGATTTGAATATTATTTTATTTAATATATGTATTATTACATTATATTTGATCCTGTTAATTAATTTTCAATCAACTTTATATTATATTTAAGTATAACTTCGTTTTTGGGTTCAAAAATAGGATTGGTTGTAAAACTATTTCAAATTGAATAATGATTCTCTAATATATTGGATTAATATAATATATAATAAGTAATGTTTTGAATGGAATTTATATAAAATATTTCATTAAATTAGAATTTAAATTAATATATTTATTATTATTCATCATATAATCAATATAAAATCATATATTACATGAAAATACACTATATGGAAACCTACATATTCCTTAGGTCTATGGGTTTTGATTAAAATAAAAATTTTGAAATTATATAAATTTTAATCGGAAAAATTGATTCCATATTTGGAAAAATAATAATTTATACTGTCTACTATATTCAACATAATTTTTAAGTAAAATGAATAGTAAAAATAGTGAAAATTAATTATAGTGGTTATGTTAAAAATGGATTTACCCAAGCTAAACTAAAATGATAAGGGTTAAAATAAAGACAAACTTTTCTGAAAAATATTTTCTATCCTTATTTCCACTTTATAAGTTTCATTTATTTATAATACTCTATTGTTTACCCATTTCCATGTAAAAAATATGGGTATACATTTTCTTTTTCAAAATTACAAGTATTCCACTCAACCCCCTAATAAAAGGTCGCCCAATCTACTCTCTTTTTCACACATTCAAACAATTTTGTATTATCCCATATATAGATAAATAAAATCTCAAATTACATCCCCCAATCCTAGAATCATTTTTTGGTTGGAATGAAATTCTAGGAATATTATAGGTATAACCCTAAAGAGGTTGTCTGAGTGGAGGTAAAATTCCAAACCATGTCTTTTTGTTTTATTTCTTCATCAACCTAAATAAAATATTCATAATTTATGAATATATAAAGAAATATCTAATATAATAATATGATATATTTATTAAGGTAACTACCTATACCCATCTCATATTACCTCAAATGTGAAATGATCATGTCACTCTTGTGTACAGTGGACTACTGCCTCATGAACCGATGTAACTTTAATCCCATCAACAACTTCCATGATTGGGTATAATGATTTATATAATGTGTACATATGTTTTTTAAAAAATATTTATACCAATTGTGTAATTATATCATACATAACCCTTTGAACTTACATTTCATATAGGACAGAACATGGTTTCTCATTTCTAGGGTGTAATACCTCTTTGCGAAGCGATGTGATTCATTTTTCACTAATGATTGAAATGGATGGTAATAAGGATAAAGTTAATGAATAAATATGAAATAAATTATATAGTTATGATAATAATGAAATATTTATCATTCTTAAAATATAATACATCATTTTTTAATTTCTAACCTTTTCACTCATTTAAAAATGATAACAGTGATTGTATACGTGTGGACTACAACCTTCATAAAGTGATGTGACTCTATTTTCATAAGAAAACCACATGGATGGCATATATAAATAAGTATATATAAATATAAATAATATGGTATATTTTATATTGTTATTGTTATTATTTAATGAAAAAATACTACTTACCTCATTTTTATAATTATCGTTGAAAATAGAAAATTCACTCTCAAGTGTACATAGGGCATACAATCTCCAGGATTATAATGTACATAATTTCACCAAATAATAACTAATTTTGTTCATAAAATTATAATTAATGTGTAAATATTATACTTATATCATGATTATTATCCTAGATATGATAGAATAATGGCCACTTTGATGACATTCAACCAACCAGAGTCATTTCTGACACATACACTTAATATGATCAAAACAATCAACAAAAATCTAATTGATTAAGTAATCATATAAAACATGGTAATAGGTAAAATAAATGGAATAATAATCTATAAATATATTTTTAAGAAATTAAATAATCAAAATATGTTTATCATTCAGCATGATAAAGAATATACATAATGATTCGAACTCAACGTATGGGGCTTCATTTGTATTTCCATTCATTGAGGCATATTTTGTTATTATGAAAAAATATTCATTTTTGAGGTGTATATAGAGTTCCTTTTAAATATTATATCATGAATTCGTATATTATATTAACATTTAATGTTTTCTAAATGATATTATTTCATTGGGATTATTTTTCAAAGACATTTCAATTGATAAGGCACTTCTCTTTTAAAAATCATCTATTAATGTTTTATTTCAGAGTTACTTTCTCTTCTATGACCATGATTTTAAAATCATTGTAGAAATTTTTTATATATACATATTTGTTATTGATAAATGAAATTTTATGTCACATTTTTTTATTGTTCCTTGTTTATCAAAAGGAGTCTTTTATGTGTTTCATAGAAAATATTTTGATAAAATAACTAAAGAAATTTTCTATTTTAACATATTTTGTGAAAAATGACTTTTCTACCACAAAAAACCTTAATTTAAGATTGTATTCCATTTTTTTAATTCTGGTTTTCTTTAATAAAAACCATCCATCCCAATTTTTTGGGTGTTTTGGTACTAATAATGTGTTTTTAAAAGGAATGGGTATTTTTGAATTAGAAACGGGTTTCTAAAATAAAAATTAATTTTGATATTTAAAAGTGTTTTTATACAATTTTAATGAATCTTTTCAAATGAATCATCATGAAAAGATGAAATAATAAAATGTTTTATTCAAGATATGATCCTTCGAAATTTTTTATGATGTGCTCACCAAGATAGAGTTAGGTGACCCCGTTATAGCTTATATGATGGGTGTTCCTAGCTAGGAAACCACAGAATTGGGTAATGATTATCTTATTTAGAGAATTATATTGGATGTTGGGAGTATATTTATTTCAATTTATAAGTGTTGTATACGGGTTTAATAAGTGTAATATGAGATGATGTTACAAATCACCGAGAAGGATTTTGTATGATTTCTAATGAGTTTTCATGGAAATTAATTGTCTCAAAAAAATTAATATTTATAATATTTTCAAATGAGTGATAATTTTATTTCTATGTAAAATTTTATATATATATGAAATTGTTTTTTAGTTCTTTAACTAGACTAATGGTTTTCTACTTTTTATGACCCCTACTAATATTTTTTCTCTCATATCACATTTTTAAAAAAAATTCATGGGTTATAAAGATGGGAAAGGGAAAGGAAGTGGTAAAGATAAAAGTTTTCCAGATTTTTTATAAAATGAAAATATTTTTTGCTTTAAAAGTTTTATATGGGTAAAAAATGGTTACTGATCATATATGTGGACTTTATAAATTATAGGTTTTTATGTATGATTTCTAACCCAATTATATAAAAATATAAATTTGGAGAATCAAAAAATTTAAGAGAATAGATTATTGACCAAAAAATCAATATTCTCTAATGTTTATGGTTAAGTATACTTGGTTTGTATCAGATGCTTGTTGATATTAATTTATTGGTTAGCATATTTTTAATAGCATTCCCTTGAATGATTTTACTTTGTGGTTAAGATGATGTGATATAGAATTTTAATATTACAATGGTTATTCATCTATACTAGGTCTGTTCATAATGGTTTTCTATATAAGAACATGGAGGATAATGTATAAAGTTACAAAGAGAAAAATATCCATTGAAATCAAAATATAGAGATGTTTGGGATTGGAACAGAATTTTTTACTTTAGTGATGACATGGTTGAAATATGCTTAAATGTTTTTGGTATCCATTATATAGAGAAAACCAATCTACCATAAAGGAACATGTATATAGTTGAGAATTTTAGGAGGTATAATCCTCCATCATTCATCAGATCATCAGACCGTGTGGTTTCCCCAGGAAGTATCAATGAATTTTAGAACCAATTTGAATTCATTGGATGTGTGGAGCATCAAAAGGTAACTCTTTCCGTTTTTCATTTTATATGTGAATTTGATCAAATTTTGAATTTGGATAAGAATATTAGACAGAAATATGATCTTGATTTTATGTAATGGAAAAATTTTAAGGATATTTTCCATGATAAATAATTGCTTATGTTTATTTGACTAGGGATAGAAAAACAATTCCTAGACTTGATGGAAGAAAGCTTGAGGTTTTATGACCACATATGAAGACAATTTTTCAATACTATCTTTGTAAATACAATATATTTTTCAGAATATTGATAGTATAATTAATATATTTTAATCAGGAATAAAACCATGTATATGATTTTCTTTGGCCACATGAGAATTTCCAATATATGATAAATTATTCCATTATGCTGAGAATGTTGAGATGGAGATTTCGAACACTTATGTTACATATTATGATGATTGTAAGAAGTGGTAAGGATTGATGACATTGGAGAAAGATACAAAAAAGAAATCACGATATAAGAAAATGAATATCCCATCTTTTGGTATGTGAGGTAAACCCACTAGGGAATGTATTATTAAATTAGGGTGGTGTAACCAATATGGAATATTTTTCCATATAAGCCTTGATTGTGAGGAAAAAAATCCTAAAGAATCATATAATAGGGTAATCAATATCTATCCAACCATGACGTGTTTCATTTTCAACGATTTGGTTCATTATGCTAAGGTGCTCAAGAAGTTGGTAACTCGTGCTGGAAATAATCACGATTGAATGAAAATGCTGTTGAAATATATTTTTAATAAACTATTGTTGATGTAGTGCCACAAATAGATGTGGTGAAATTTTTTTACCTCCAATATCTTGTTTGACTATATATCATCAGATTCATTAATTTTTGAGAAAATTTTAATGTAAATTGCGAATATCACATCATGGAAGTACAATAAAGCTTTAGGTGAGATCCCTGGATTGAAGTCTTAATGAAACCATGATTTTTAGGAATCATTATGATGTTTTCAATGAGATTTTCCTCCATGAAAATCTTATTAAAATGGACACTTTAGAGTCTAATATCATTTTGGGTGAGGATTTTCATTCATTTTATCATGCTCAGATAGATTTTAGATCTAATAATGTTTTATTCAATGATTTCATACCTCTGATAACATACTAAAAAGATGAAAAATTGATTATATTTGTGTGTGAAATTTACCTAGGTCATATTTTTTTAATTAAATAAAATATTCATATTAGTGATGTGATAGTTTTGAATGAATAATTTGATTTTTTATGGATGATTTACTTGGTGTTAATTCTTATCAAGTGGTTGAATTTTATATTTGTTTTGTGCCAAATTCTAATAAAATTTACAGATCAAATTCTCAAATAGCTATATGGGAACTTGTTGAATTGAAAATGAAATTACAGGAGTTTTTAGATAAAGGATTCACTTTCCCTAATACAAATCCATGAGGTGCTCTTGTTTTGTTTTGTAAAATGAATGATGATTCAATGAGAAATTCCATTTATTGTAGATATTTGAATAATCTCACATGTAAATAGAATAATCCTTTTCCAAATGACACTTATTTATTAGATCAACTCTATATATTACCATATTTTTTTATGGTTATTATCATTTAATGTTACCATAATTTTAAATTAGTGGAAGTGGAAAATCTAAAGATTATGTTTCTGAAAAGATATTGGAATTATGAGTTTCTATTTATGCACTTTGGTTTTACAATGAACATATTATATTTATGGACATTGTGAATACGTTTTTTCTTGATTTATTGGAAAATATTTCATTTTTTTATTGATTACATATTGGTATAATCTAAAATTTAGGAGGAACAGAAAAAAAAACTACCGAATTTTTTTCAAAACCTAAAATAAAACAAACTATATGTGAAATTTGGTAAATGTGAGTTTTGGATGCAAAAAATTTCATTCTATAGAAATATTGTTTTGAAATATGGAATAACTATTGAAATCTCTAAAACAAAAACTGTTGAAGAATGGAAAAAACCCTATAATATCACAAGGATTATCATTTTTCTATGATTATTGGGTTACTAAAAATGGGTTTTTTAAAATATGATTCATTGTATAGAAGACTAACTATGTGAACTTATAAAAGAGTTAAATTTAATTGGAAAAAGAATGAAATGATTATTTTTAGGAACTTAATAGATGATTGTTGAATACTCTAGTTTTTTCAATTCCTTCTAGAAAGGTGAAATTTTCATTTATACTCATTCAAAATTGAAAGAACATGGTTGTGTCCCAATTCAAAATGATCAAGGAATTTCTTATGCATCATGTTAGGTGAAACCTCATGATCTAAATTACCCCACAAATAATGGAAATTATCTATAATGATTTTTTATTTAAAAATATGGAGGCATTATTTTTATGGATTAATGTGTGAAATATATATGGATCACAAAGTGTTGAGGACTATATTAACTCGGAATAAATTAAACATGAGATAAGAAATATGACTAAAACTGATCAAGGATTATGATTTCATGATTCATTACAATCAGGGGAAAGAAAGAAAGTGGTTTTTTAATTTATTTTAAAAATTAAATCAACATTAATAATGTTATATTTATAATTTTCAACTTTGGTTAATGATATGATAAATTTTTGTCAAGAATTTATGGACTCAAGAACATCTTATATTTTCTATCAGGTTTTAGTGGAGTCAATTTTTTCTTAAATAATTAATACTACTCAGAACAAATATCATGATTTTCTGGAAAAGGTAGAATATTTTAAGAATGGAAAGATTAATTATTTAAATATTAATTAATAAGGTGTTTTATAATAAGGGAAAAATTATTAGTTCGTTGTGATACCTCGTTTTAAGAAAGAGTTATTTGGTGCAACTCATAGTTCATTAAAGTCAATTCCTTTGGGTAGAATTATGGTATACACAGGCCATAAGGAGTATTACAGGTTGGATATTATGTAAATAGACATTTCAATGATTACAAATAAGTATTTGAATTTTTGGTAGGATAAAGAAGAATATAAATTACCAAAAGAAAATTTTCATCATTTTCCAGTTCTAGAGGGGAAAAGGGAAAAACAATTAGTTGATTGTTTGGGTGATTATGAAATAATACCAGATACAACAATGAAATTTGGGGTATTGTTGACCAATTAACCAAATATGCACATTTCCATACCATTGGAGATAAAAGATATTATATTGTAATTTACAACTATATCTAAAGGAAAAAAAGTTAGTTTACATGGATTTCCACCCTCCATTGTATCAAACGATTATCCCATGTAAATATTAAATTTTTAGAATTGATATAAGAAGTTGTTGGGTACTGGATTAAATTTTAGTACATATTTTCCTCATAAAAATAATGGTTAGTCTGAGTAGCTTATTTAGACCATGGAAGATATTTTTTGTTCTTTCTCAAAGGGTTACTATATAATTTTCAATCAACATCTTTCTTTGGTTGGGTTTTCTTATAATAATAGTTTTTATTCCAGTATATAGATGGAACCATTTAATATGTTAAATGGAAAGTAGTGTTGGAAACCATATTTTGGGATGATTTATTATAATGAAAGTTGATAGGACCAGGGTTGGTAGAGTAAATGAACAAGAAGGTGATGTCGATTCAGCAATATATGAGGATATCCTAGAGTAATAATAAAATTAATGTCAATAACCGGAAGAAATATCATTTTTTAGGTAGGTGATCATGTTTTTTAAAGTATCTCTAAGGATTAATGTAATGTGTTTTGTAAAAGGGGAAGATAAGTATATGGTTTATTGGAGCATGTGAAATATTAGAAAACATTTGGATCAGTTTTCTATCAATTATCCATACCTTCTAGTTTAACTGAGGCACACAAGATTTTCCTTGTCTTGATGCAGAGAAAATATGTGTTAGATTCATCTTAGGGTTTGATCTAAGATTTATCTTAATTTGAAGAGAACATTTATCACAAGGAATATTCTATTTAGATTCTTAATCATATAAATAAAGTGTTCTATAATTATTTGTTTTAATAGGTAAAGGTTTTATCAAAAACCCAAATGGTTGAAGAGGAAACATATCAATATGAAAATGCTATGAGGGAAAGATATTCCCAATTATTTATGAATTGAATAAAATTGTGAGGATACAATTTATTGAAGGGGGAATAATTTAATAACCTGGTTAATGATAGAACAAATCATTTTAATATTTATTAATATGAAATACATATTTATATTCCTTATAAATATATTATGTAGTTTTTAAATCAATAAAAAAAATAGATTTAAAAAATTATTATAAGGTTATACTTTAAAATTTTATGTCTAAATTTCAGAACATGAAATATAAAAATCTAATATCATTTTTTATTTGTGAATATCAAACATTACATTGGGTGATATTTGGGTATTTTTGGGAACTTTAAATCATTTGGTGAAAAGTAAAAAATATTTATTTTCGTGAAAAATCCATTTTTTTAAATAAATTATTTAATTTTAATGTAATGTTATGTTTGGAATATGGTTTAAAGTAACACCAGAGAAATAACAAGATATTAAATGACTTCTTAATTCCTAAAATCCAAAAGGCATAGAAGAATCACAACAAAACCTATATCAATCTCCGGTATCAAGACAACCAGGAAAATTCATAGTCTAAATAAGAACATACCTTTTATTATATTCATACATGACGATATTCATGGAATGTTTAAGAGATAGAAGGTTATTCACTAAATCAGTGCACTGTAGATATAAAAAATAATCACTTTTTAGATGAGAATTAATATCAATGTCTTGAATTAATGGCCTTGAAATCCATGGAGTGGTCCTAAAATTCATGTTTTATAGTTTACAAACCAACCACTTTGATCATAGAATAATATAAGGATAGGCCTGAATAATAGATAGACAAACAGATGATTGAATGTATATACAGTATCCATTTTGATTCTTAAAATTAAATCTATTGGGAAGACACTCAAAAGAAGAGTCAGTGGAGGAAATGATAATCCAGGTGAATTTTTTGAGCATTTCTTCATTAAAAATCAATATATCATTGGACCCATCCCTCATATATCGCCTATTTTTAAAAAATCATTCAATGAAACCATAACCAAATTTGAATCAATAATTGAACTAGTCTATATGGAATTATGAATCATACACTACAACTAATTAATAATATTTATAGTCTATATATTTAAAGAGAAATCATAGAAAAACCATACGGCAATCATAGAGTTGAGTAAACAAATTCTACATGCATGAGGAAATTTATTCCCTTTCTATGCTTCCATTTTGATGATGATCTTGGAAAATATGTTCTCCATATAACACATTTTACCTTACCCCCATAATAGGGGAAGTATAAGATAAGTAAAGTGAAGGGTCCCTCTCTTAACACCAATATTCATAGACACTCTATTTCATTCTTATAAATAGATACAAATATTACAAACATCAAAAAGGACATATTCAAGATGATAAGCAGATTAAATACCACTTTATAATGCCAAAAAATGGTATTAATATAGGGGATGGTGGTCCTATTAGCTTACCTAAAAAAAATTTCACCAATAAAAATGAGGTGTGAGGGGTTATAGAAAAATCTTCCAACCTTTATTTGTTTGTAAAGCTGTATAGTGATAATATCATTAAGGAATCAGCTTAAATATTCCTTGATGTTCCCAAAGAGAAGTCCAGATAAATGATTGATTTACCTAAGCCCTTTGGAACACAGAAAGGACCCCCAAGGGACCCTTTGAAAAAATAGAGAGTCTAGAACTCTTAACAATGAACCTGATAAAATTGGAAAATTCATGAGAAAATCCAGGAATTTCAGTTTGAAAAAATATATCCCCACATTATTGTGTCAAAATATTTATAAATATCAATTTTTAGATCCAAATTACAATATGTAACCATTTTCCTCATTATATTATCACATTCTGATGTAGTAAATAGATAGTTCTATATGTTCATCGTTGGGACAAAACCAAAAATATTTTCAATAATTAATCCCTATGAAATCTATCGAAGTCTAAAATTCATAATCTTACTAATCACTTTCAGAACTAATATTCTAATGGAAATCGGCATGAAGTATCAACTACCCATGACATTCCCCTTTTTTGGAATTAGAGAAATGAAATTGGAATTCACTCCTTGTGAAATAGATGCATGTATAAATAAAAAGATCTCACTGCATTAATGTCCAATAGATGAACAATATCCCAGTTAAACATGATGAAATTATTATTTAAACCATCAGGTCCTACAACAATATCAATTTTATGAGAGAAGAGAGCTGTTATAATCTCCTTTTTATTGGGAGCCTCAATGATCTTTCTTCTTTTAATATCTTCAATAATATAATTAATACTAGAAAATAATTTATGGGTTTCATCATCCCCTTTATCTGAGTATATGTATTGATTGTAACTAAAAATCATTTGATATTCCATTTTTAGATAAAATCATATTGCCAATGATTTGGAGAGAATTCATCCCACATCTTGCCTTATTCTCCCTACGCATGAAATGATACAATATAGATTTCATATATCCCACATTAAAAAACCTAATATTAAATTTATTTCAAGAAAGATTATCCTTGAGGGAAAGTATATCATCAAACTTGTAAAGGTCAATAATTTCATCCAAAGAGGGAATATCTTGATTCATTTTTCATTCTTGATAATGATTAAACTGAGTTTTTGCCTCCTTGATTTCAAGATCAATTTAAGATAAGGAGGTCTTTCTCTAATCTTTGAAAATTTCCATAAACTTTATCATCTTGATCATTATTATTTGTAAATGGATTCCATAATAGATGTCCTTCTAGAAATCCATAATAAATTCTCTACAAATAGGAACAACAATCTAATCATTGTTAAATGTAAAATGGGGAAGGCTAGACCATGAAATATTGATTCGTAAGTAAAAAAAGGGTTATGATCATAGTACAAATTAGGATGTGTGGGACCAGATAATCCAAAAGTGTCATTCATATCAACCAAATGCACTAGAAAATTTTCTAATTTATTGGTCTGTCTTCCATTAATTTTGTACCTACTCTGTGTGTAATAATCTCCATCCAATTCAACAACAACAAGGAATCATTTATCAATACAATAAGAAAAAAATAGATGTTCTCCAAAAAAATTCTAGATATGTTCATCAGGTCTGAACACAACATTGAAATTCCCCAAAATAATCCATCTTTGACACACACACTCAAAAAATGAAATCAAGGATTCTATATAGTTATCTTCATCTTATATACTAATTTATTGAATAGAATAACATCATAGATAAATCAATACCATCCATGATAAAAGAATCAGTGATAGGCTAATGATTATTAATGTAGGAGGAAAGAGTTATAGTCTCATGCTCAATAAACCATAGAGACTCCTTGACACTATCATGCTTATTGTGGGAGACAAAGGAGTAACCTAAGGAACTCCACATAAAGTATTTTAAATTATCAAACTTCATTATTATATTATTAATACCAATAAAAATGGTTTTTCTATCCTAAAAAATACTTAAGAGATGCAACCATGGGAGGATTCACAAGACATTGATAGTTCCAGAAGATAACATTCATTGATTGAGAGATATGAGCCTTATCTTGGCCCCACCATTGTGAGTCATAATACATTGATCAAGTTTCATTTGATCATTTCTCCCATTTTCCCTGTATTCTACTTTAGTGAAACATTTATCATAAGTAGGAGTAATACCACTATGATTTATCCTAGAATGGGAGAGTTTTCATCACCTTCACCATTAGAAACTTCACATAGAGGGTTGAACATAATAACTAATTAGAGTGGTTTCTAATTAATTATATCAGGAAGATTTTAGTTTGGTATTATGGAACCTACATGAAATTTTTAGGAAGAACTCTATGAGTTTCACCATTATCCTTCTCATAAGGGATAATTACACTTTCTCTATTGGGACCTGTAGAATCTAATTCAATAGGAACATAAAAACATAATATTCCTTCATACTACTCAAAAATAGGACCAGAGACACCCTCATTTCATACCCCAATAGACCCCAAAACAATAGGATATATAATATCTTCTTCTGTAGAAGTCGGACCCTCAGATGGAGCAAGACTAGTAGTATCATTATCCATATCAATGATGATGGGAATAACCTAACTGGGAGAAGCAACATTTACCTCAAAAACAAAAGAAGTGGTGGAGAAAAACATAGTACAATCTTATAAATTACAAACCTCATGTAAAGTATCATTTGATGAGTGACAAGAAACTGTCATAGAACATCCAAAATATTCAACAGAGACACCATTAGTCAATACATTTCATTCATGTATGTGTGGACTACCACCTTCACAAAGAGATGTGACTCTATTTTTATCCCCACACTACACAGATGATATATATAAGTATATTTTAATAACTATTATGGTATATATTACATTATGGTAATTATAGAATGATAAAATATTACTTAACTTCTTTCCATAACTTTTGTGGAAAAATTGAATCATTACTCATATGTACATAAGGCCTACTGTCTCCATGTTCTTATCATGATTCATTTCTCACAACTATATTTCATTAATATAATTAAAATTTATATTTATGTATAAATATGATAATTATTTCATGATTAGTACTATATTTATTTTTACATATTGAACTTCTGGACCATATTCAACCTACAAATGTCATTTTTGAAACATACGCCGTATATGGATAAAACAACTAAAAAATAGATTTAATTAAGTAATCATATATAACATAGAAATAAGTTAAATAAAATGAATAATAAATTTTAAAAAGGTTCAAATAATGTAAATAATTATCTTAATTTTATTATCAATGATGATAAAGAACATACCTAATGATTCAGACTCATGGTAAGGTTCTTCACCTCAATTTCCTTTCATTGAGGCATATTCTGAAGTTACACACCTATATTCTTTTATAAGGTGTATATAAAACGAAATTGAAGTGTTATACAATTAAGTATTTTATTATCATAGTATTTAATGATTTTTTTATTGTTATTGATTCATGGGGCTTATGCTTTAAATATTTCCAAAGCGATAATAGACTTTTATTTTTAAAAATCATGTTTTAATGTTTTCCTTCAAACTCTATTCCTATTTCATGTCCATGTTTTTTAAATTAATTTAGAAATTATATTATATGAAACTAAAAGATTTATAATGGAAAATTTAATTCAATTTTAAACTTATTCCAATGGTTTTCAATATAAATATATATGACATGTATTATATGGGACGTTTTGAAAAAAGGAAAAACAAATTTTTTTTAATGTATACAGTGAAAAAGACACTTCTGTCCCTAATACCATTACTTTATGTTTGGATTTATTTAAAAAAATTATTTTTTCTTAACATTTATTTTTCCTTCCCATTTTATTGGTATTTTTTTATTGAAAAGGGGTGTTTTAAAAGAAAATGGTATTTTGGTATCGATAATGGTTTTTTTAAAAAGAATGGTTATACATATTTCAAAAATAGTATTTTATACAAGTTGAAATTGGATTTTAAAATGTTTTATGATGAAAAAATGCAATATTAATTTTTTTTTCATAATATGGTCCTTTGAAATTTATTTTGATGGGTTAATCCTGACAGAACTGAGTGATCCCGTTATAGCTTATATGTTTGGTCACTCTATTAGAATTACTAGAAAATCAGGCTATATCCAAAGAACAATAGCCAAATATTTACATATACCATTATATTGGTTGATTTATATCAATGGATTAATTAAAACCATGTCAATATATTAATTTATGTCGACCATTTAATAAACACTATTGAAAATGGGTTTATTTTTTCCAAACCCACGTGGTTCTCCTCTTCTACCTATAGTATTATGACTCTTATCCCTCACAATTCCTATAATCATTGTGAAATTCCTACCATGTTCTTCTAGCCTCATTCTCTTTATCCTCACAATTCCTCTCATCATCACATTACTCCTTCCATCTTATTCTACCCACCCACAATCCTTCATTTTTTCAGTGTGATGTGTCGGTGTCTACTCTGATTGTGACATTATGGAACCCCCATAGGGGATTTTTGAGTAGGATTTTCTCGCAATCAGAGGCTATCATTCAAGCTGATTCAGATATAACTTTTATTTTATTACACATTACCTTCATCATGATTCCTCAATCCATTCACCCCCTTCATCATAGATTGTGTCTCCATTTAGTGCATCGGTTGAACCCTATCCCAACTATGAGTGGACTGCGTACCAGCATTGTAACGACCCAAAAATTTAATAATGAAAATTCATCTTGAACTGATTAAATGTCTTACTATGTAAAATGGTTATATATGACATATTCAAATCCTTGGTTTTATTTTTTATTGGATTTTAATCTACCATTAATAATTGTTACCATTTCTAATATAGTCATTAATCAGTGACCACATGATTCGTATAAATATAGGGCTTCAAAAATCTTATTTACTCAAAAAAAGGAAGAGATGGCATGATCCAATAGAATTGCTCCATATGAAGCACATTTGTTGAGCTAGAAAAGGTGGTAGAGTCACTTGGATTTTCTCTTGACCTAGCCAAATCCGAGCTTCAACACGTTATTCTTGAATGAAACCTCATATGGGATAAGTGTAAGTTAATAGAGATTACCTCCCAAGCAGTGTTATCCGAGCCTTCCTAAGAGTCTTCCACCATCTCACACCTTAACCTTAGGTCTTATACGAGTGTTAAAAGAGGTTATGTAACAGGACCCTATCACTATGATTATGTACAGTATTTCTTTATAAATAATACACATTCATTTTTTCATTTTTACATTGTTAAAGGGTTTTGAATCACAAATATTATTTTTAGTTAATATTAAATTGATAAATTCATTTTGATTAATTGATAGATTTTTTTAATTAAATAATATTTTAATAAAAAATTACTACTAAATTAATTTTTTTTAAATATAAATGATTATTTAATTTTTAGGAATAAAATTATAATTTATATTAATGTTTGAAAGCTATTTTTGTCAATACACATGAATTTCTGATAAATGTCAGTTTTTATTTTAAAGGTAAAAAATTCACAAATTTAGAAAATTATTTACAAAAAATTAATAATATTTTTGTAATCCTGATGTTGAAATTATTCGATGGTGAATTTTTCATAATTTTCTAAGACAGTCCATTTTTTGGGTAAACATTAACTAACATTTAAAAATATGATGTGTTTTATGACATCATAATGACCCAAAAGTGATGTAATAAAATTCAATAAATGTTATGTTTGGCCAATATATGTTTTACCTTTAAAATATTGTGATTTTAGATTTGTTTGATTAATTTTATAATGCATTAGTCGACCCTCCAAGACTTATAAAATATTTTAACATTTTAAAATGATTTCCATGTGAGTGTGAATCACCACCACATAATAAATCCGAAAATTTTAATATATTTGGCCATTGGTCTTATAAAATAATGTTTTACACTCCACATTTTCAAAAAAAAGGGAAAAACAATGGGATGGTTTGTGGTTCTGATTAGTTTAATATGAACTGTCTAAAACCTAAATAATAAATAATTCCCTCCCTTTTCCTATATAAACCCCACCAGTCTCTAACTTCTCTCCACTCAAATCCTTTGGTACTCAACCAATACCTACCCTCCTCTCTCTATAATCCGCCCATGGTTCCCCAATCTCCTGATAAGGATCTATGATTCCTCTACTATGCCTTTTGTATCACACATCCAAGTAAGGTATTTCTTCCTTTCTCATTTTTTTCCAAATTCCATTATATTGTTATACACTTTTATTTTCAATTAAAAATTTTGGGGTATGAATTTTCACCCCCCCATACTTCCCTAAATGTGTTTTATTGATGATATACCTCTTTCTCTATCAATAATGACTCTCATGTACACCTATTACCATGTCGTAATTCAGTAAAAAAATTTCTCTTTTCACATTTACAATAAAGAAATTCTTTTATATTATGCATATCAATTCCATTACATATGTTGAGATATTATTTTCAATGACCCTCGTACTGTCCATTTCATGTTTAAATGATGAGATAACATGTTCTGTCTTATCAACCAAGTTTTTTATTTCTATTGGATGTCATTATGTTGCGGAAGTTACACCAAATTTCCATGCCAAAATAATCATGTATGGGAGTGCCATTATCATTTATATATCAAGGGTATTCAACTTTATTCACATGTACATGTTGATTGAGGACTTACATTTATGTATTCCACATCTCATATTCTGGGAATAAATTGTGATGAATAATGAATCCATGTTGTATGATCTATGTGGCACACTTTGGTTTAAAATGAAATGACTAAGAAGGGTGCACCTTTATAGTGATCCAATTCATTGGGTAAGTATTTTATCATTTTACTCCATGAGAAATGAGGGATTAATCATTCTAATTCAAGTGCAATGACGGTATACTCATGATCCATGAGAAATGAGCCTCATCTCATGCTAATATCATGTTAAATGTAGTTTCCACATTTCTATCATATGATTTTCATGCTATATCATGCCTTTATGTTCATGATTCTCATTCACTCAACTGATATGCCTATTTTTTACCAAGTACTATATTCTACATGTTATTCCATTCTTACTCCCTTACTGGTTCTATCATATGATTTTAATGCTATATCATGCCTTTATGTTCATGATTCTCATTCACTCAACTGATATGCCTATTGTTTAACAAGTACTATATTCTAAATTTTATTCCATTCTTACTCCCTTACTGGCCTTTATAGCTCACCCATTTAACATGTATTTCCTTAGGTTATCCCATGCAATGATAAGTAGATTGGAATGTTGTGGTCATGTAAAGGATGTTTTCAATAAATATGTTGAATTTTTATGTCTTAAGTTGTTTTGTAATGTTCCTAATTTCCCAAGACACTAGTCCTCTCAATCCTCGAAGTTGTCTTAAGTTAATGTTTTGTAATAAATCATTTATGATTATGTAATAAAGACCACGGTTTTTATAATTTGTATCAGAGGATAGATTTAGTTATTTTGGGGATTAGTATTAGAAATCCCTAGTAAAACACTTAGTGATAAGACTAACCATAATAAAAACGTCACTAAATTTTGGTGAGTATTCAGTATATTGTTTATCAATCACATACATGCCTTTATGGATATGATTAGGTAGAGGAGGCTCTGGCACAGAGGTATCTAGGGGTAAAACCCGAAAACATAGCTTTGAGCTAGACTTGAAAGAGAACCGGTGGATGACAACAAGACTTGATGCACTCTTGGTTAAAAAACTCCGAGGGATATGCTTTGGTACATTCATAAGAACAGTATGAATCATTATTAAGGGAATTAAAAAAATAACCCTAAGATTATTTGTTGGGAATTAGATCATTGATAGAATAGATAGGTTAAGGAAATAAATGTAATTTATAAGTTCTCCCTTTTTATCATTGGATTCCATTTTATGTGTTCCCCCTAATTTTCTTTTTATTCCATCCAATTTATAGTTATAGAAGGACTCGAGAAAAAAATTGATGCAATGATCGACGTGATGACTGTTCTAATGAGATGACCAACTTGATGAGAGCAGGAATCACAATATTTGTCCCGATAGTCTCTTAGTTATCTCAAATTTTGAATAGAATCATGGGTCAATAGGAACGTTAAACCCCACATAATGAAGAAAAAGTTGTAATTGATAACTTTATGAGACAAATTAATTCTACTTTTAATAGATCATCCAATCCCTTAGTTGCTGAACAAAAGATCAAATCCATTGAAAATATCTTCTCCATCCTTCAATATTCCAAATAAGATATGGTTCTTCTAGATTCTTATCATATATAGGGTGAAGCTGATCAATGGAGGACATTTATCAAAAATAAAAAGCCTGAGGTAGAGATTGAAGCATTGAAATAGAATGATTTTTGGAAAATATATTTGGATAAATATTTTCCAGGCACACTCCAAATTAAGATGGAAAGGGACAACTTTTATTTCAAGAAAATAGGTGATAAATCCATAGAAGTGTACAAGGAAATCATCACAAGGCCTGACTGATATGCCTTCATCTTGCTTGTCACTCCCAAATTCAAAGTTAACCGCTTCTTTGGTGTGCTAAAACCTAGCCTACGGAAATCCATATAGATCTCTGACATTGATAACTATGAGGAAATTTTCAGATGATCCCTATGTAATGTCCCAGACCCCTCTGGTCCATTCCTTTGTGAAAATGTTGTGCTGGAGGTATTTTGGGATGTCAAGGTTACTTGGGGGTGCGTTTGGGTGGACTTTTAACGAAAGCTAAACAGTAATAGCTTTCGCAATGTTGGCGCACGATTTTCCTAAACCATGCGGCCAAACCGTGCAAGGCTGGTCTTGGAGGAAGTGGCTAATTCACGGTTAGCGCATGGGTTGTCTAACCGTGCAGACTAACCATGCGAGGAGTGTTTGAAGAGGAAGAAGCTATCACACGATTAGCACACAGTTTGGTAAACCATGTGGACTAACCGTGCGTGCACTTAATGTTAGATCCTAAAATTGTGGATCTAACTCGTTTTGCCTTTAACCACCTCTTTTAAGCCCCTATGTGGACATAACTCGGGATTACCCTTCCTTGGAGGTAGAAGAACCTCTCCTAAGAATTTTGGAGGTGATTCGGAGGCTTCTCTTCACGAATCGAAGCCAGTTTCTGGAGGTATGTGATCATTTTTGTTTTGTTTCTTAGATCTACCTAAATCTACTCCTTCTATTCTCATAGGATCTTATATCTACTCCTGTTATGGGTATATCTAAGTGTGTGGATGTCTATTATGATGAGTTTTGGTCTTGGATTTGTTAGGAGAAGAGATCCAGGGAGCATCTTTGGTGAATCGACCCGGTCTTCTTGTGCATTATTCGACCGTTGTGGTTTCCGTCAAAATCGTTGAGGTAGGGGATTCGTGGATTCTCTATCTATTTATGTGAAATTGTAGATTTATCATGATTTAACTTTTGAATCACAATGAAATTGACCTAATTGAATACTTGAACCGGATTGAAATAATTGGTTTGATCGCATGTTTTTGCTTTGTTCCGTGATAATGGTTCGCCTTTTGATTTTCTAAACAGTGTGCTATATATTCCTTGCTTGTTAGCATGTTACTTTTGATGAAATTTATAAAGAATGTAAATCCGGAATTAATTGATAATTAATTGTCTAAAGATAAAGAGGCATGTAAACGAATATGGTTGTTGTTGTTGTGGATTTTGTCCCAAATTGGTGTTAATCAAATAGAGGTCGACGATGTGTTTAATTCAGTTGGTTGGTAAACCTGAAATCTATTGGTACTTGTTGTTTGAAGGATGGATGCCTTGTAAAAAGGTCCAGGAGCCCAATTTGATGTGATTTTTGTTTTTCCAGCTGCTTGTTCTATGATGTGACCCTGGAGGGGTGTTGTGATATGTGGTGGCATGGAGGCCTTGTGGTTGAGGCAGCAGATGACTCCTAAAGGGGCGATATGCATCGTTTTATGCATGTGGGTGTCGGGGAGGACACCAGGGATGATGAAATATGATGGATGTGGTTTTTGGATTCTTGTGGATTCTTTGGTTTTTTATATTCATTGTTTTTTTTCCACTGCTCAAGGCAGCTGGTCTGGCTTACCCTTCTTCTGAAAGGGGTGAATACATGCGGGGTATGCCATGTTCTTTCCGTGTTTAGCCACTCTAGGTAGAATGGGTCTACGTTCTTTCTATAGGCGGCACAGACTCGATGGGTATTATATTTACTCACCGTGTTGATCCCCTTGTGTTTAGTAGCATAAGATGCTTTTCTAGAATGCCTGGGAATATGGGAAAGAAATTCTGTAATGAAATTTTGAATAATTGATGTTAACCCATGGGGTTGGAGTTTGTTCAAACTTATTGATGAGGTTGAGAACTCTTAGAGGGATAGTGGAATTTTTTTTGGATGTGGTGTTAATGGAATTTAATGTGGGTTTTCTCATGGTTAATTATTGTTGGAAGAATTAATTAACGTACAATGGAACCGATAAAAAGGGAATGAAGTAACCTAATAAGGCTCTTTAAATGGTAGTGTGTTTATAGGAGCCCTAGTCTTAGAAGTGGCATCTCGGAGTCTGAGAGACATTAGCTGCAGTTGTGTCTAAGATTAGGTTATGCCCATAGTGTGGTTGTGAGTTATAATATTTCCTGTACTTTTTGTGGTTCAATACGCTACTACACCCTGTCAGTAAGGGAAACTGACACCCCAGATATTCTAAGCCCTGGGGGGTGTTTTCCCCAATATTTTGACGGAATAGTGAATGGATGACTACACCCTTTGACCCAGCTCTCTTATCTTGGTAGATACTAGTGCCATTATGCACAACGATTAGTTTTCCCCATATATATGTGTTGAGGGCTATAATGGATTGTGGTTATTCACACACATATATTCTGTATATAGTATCCTATGGACTATTATAAGTGTAACGTGTATAGGCTGTGATAGTTTGAGGATCCTTACTCGGTGTATGGGTTTTAATGGCTTGAGGTATAATAACTGACGTAAGATACATGTTATGCGAGCTGTGGTGGCTCCTGAAAACTACCTGGTTACTTTTGGTTGTGAGGATGGTGTGGTTCTTAGCCCAGGTGTCTCTGGGAAAGCCTTTGTGGTGCACGTGGTGCAGATTGTGGAGCATAGCCCAGGTGTATTCGGGCAAGCCTTTGGAGAGAGATGCACTTGACGTATGTCGTTAGGGAAAAGCAGAAAACCAGTGGGGAAGTAGTAGTGGGGTACCCTTGGTATTCTTTACTATATGATATATTTTTGTATGTCTTACTTGGTGAGAGTAGCCATAGTAAGGTTGGGAACTTAGTATACTTGTTTAGGTGATGAGTTAGTTTCACTTGTTGTTCAATGTATTTTAGCATGATTTCTTTACTTTTTAACAAGAGGCTTTAGGGAGGATCTTACTGAGTATACTATTATACTCACCCTACATATATATAAACTATTTTTCAGGTCACCTAGAGCAGTTTAGAGATCAAGATGGTTACTACTATCTTGTGGTTGGAGAAGTTGTTCGGGCTTGTGGTTGCATCCATTTTACTTTCTTTTCGGTACTTGATGTTTTTCCCTTTCAGTTGTATTACTTTTGCATGGAATTTCATATATGTACTTGGGTTTCTTCTACATTTTCTGTTCTGAGTTGGATTTGGTTAGTGTTTATCTTATCTCTCCCTTCCGCATGTGTTCTCTTAGAGGGTAATGCCTCCCATTTGTGTGTTTATTATACCCTCGGTGCTAGTCGCTAACACAGGACCTACTGAAGGCGGGACTCGGGGGTCATTTTCACTCTTTTCACATTGCCGGCCCAGGAGGGGTGCGCTTTGTTGGGAGGGGGTTGTGAAACCCTCAATGTCAAAATAGAGATAAGAGAATCTTAGGGGTATCATGGGGATTATAAACCTAAGGTAGATTTTAGTTATGGCGGTTCGATGGACAAATCCAACAATGGTAAGAAATTACAGAACCCCACTTTCCAAATGTGCCTAATGAAGAACCCCTGAAATAGCTTGAATGGGATGAGGAAATGCTTTAGGTATGGAGGAGAAGGGCTCCTAGCCTTTATCCTCTGATAATAAAAATGCAATGCTGCAATAGAGAAGAGTAACTCTCCATTTTACCCACAACGCATTGTCCATTGCTTCAACTACAAAGAACTGGGGCACTTTTCAAACTAGTTACCTATAACAAGGGTTTTTTGTGAAAACTAAAAACCACCAAGGAACCAAGGGTGAGATTTTTAAATCACAACTGTCAATGAAAACACTGAAAATGATGTGCTGGTAGGTATGCTTGTTATTCATTCATGAATAGTGAACATACTTTTTGATTCTGTTCTACACATTATTTAGTATCCTAAAAGTTTAGTTGAATAATCCCAACACCACCACAAATCATGGAAGTAATTGTGTCAGTGAGAATGAAAAATGGGGAAATAATTGCATACCATGAATATAACTCCTCCCCTGTCACAATATATGGATTAAGCTTCCGAAAAAACCTCACTATACTCCCTCAGGTGGAATTTGATGTAATTCTTTGCATGGAATTGATTTCTCTAGATAGATCCAACATAAATTTCTATGAGAGGGAAATAACTCTCCATATGGAAAATTGACCCCTGATTCTGTACAAGTTAAAGGAAGAGGATGAATCTTCCTTATCACCATAATCTCAAGTGTGGATATTATTTCCCTATGAGCATGCATATCTCGCTTAGATGAATGATTATAATGATGAAACCATCCTTGAATAAATGCCTATTGTGAGGGAATTTGTTGAAGTTTTTTGCAAATAATTTCCTAGAATTTCTCATAGAAGAGATGATTAATTATCGATTGATCTTATACTAGGGGCATTTCCAATATCCAAGAATTCATATTGGATAGACGTTGTGAAGCTTGAGGAGATAAATAAATAACAATAGGATATTCTGAATGAAGAATTTATACACCCATGTTCTTCACCATGGGGTGTACTGGTCCTCTTTTTCAAGAAGAATGATGGTTCAATACGCATTTACATTGATTATCATGAGCTCAACAAAATCATGATAAAGAACAAGTAACCTCTGCCATGAATTGATGACATTTTTTATCAGCTGTGTGGGGAACAATACTTCTCCAAGGTGGATCTGCGGTCGGGATATTACCATGTAAGGGTGAAGAAGGAGGATAACCACAATATTTTTTTCATACAAGCTACGAGCAGTATGAATTCATAGTAATTCCTTTCAGGCTCACTGATGCTCCATAAATCCTTATGGAATTGACGAATAGAGTCTTTAGAGATTACCTAGAAAACTTTTTGGTAGTATTTATATCTGATATTCTAATATACTCAAAAACCTAGGAGGTGCATGAGAAGAATCTAATCATAGTACTAGAGACCTTGCGAAAAGAGATTCTCTATGCATGGTACAACAAGTGTGAGTTCTGGTTGGATGAAGTCTCATTCTTGGGTAATATCATCTCATGAAATGGGATATCTGTGGATCCCTCCAAGATAACTGCAATTGTGGGATGGACAAGTCCAACATTGGTGATAGATATACTAGATTCTTGGGGTTATATGGATATTATCGCTAATTTGTGAGAAATTTCTCAGGATCATCAAACACTCTTACCAAGATAACACTGAAGGGAGTCAAGTTTAATTAGAGTGATGAATGTGATGAGGTCTTCAATGAGTGGAAAAGGAGGATTATCACTTCTCCTGTACTCACATTACCCACAAGTGGAAAAATTTTTGCGGTATTCAGTGATGCATTGAATAAGGGCCAAGGCCATGTGTTGATGAAAAATGAAAAATTCATTACCTATGATTCAAGGCAATAGAATGTTAATGAGAAAAACTATCCAACACATGATTTGTAGTTGGCTGTAGTGATTTTTGCTTTAAAAATTATGTGAAATTACCTCTTTAGGGTGAAGTGTGAGACATATACGGACCAAAAAATCCTCAATTATATATTCAAATAGAAAGAGTTGAAGATTCTCCAACAAAATGGTTATATCTGATCAAAGACTATAACTGCTCAATACATTACCACCCTGAGAAAGTGAACTAGGTGGATGATGCTCTCAGTAGAAAAGACCCAACAATTATTTCATTAATGAGAATTGAAAAGGATCCAATATTCTTATATTTTATGAAGATGGTCATGGGAATAAAAATGAAGTGGAAATAATTCATCCTTTTACAAATGATTACTAAACCATCTCTTTTGGAAAAGATAAGGAATTCCCAAAAGGATGGCATGGGAATTTAGAAGAAATTAGAAACTCTCAGAAAACATAAATCCTTGGAGTGAAATGTTAATGAAGAAGTAATTTTGAGATTTGGGTCAAGAATATGTGTTCTATAAAATATAGAGATAAAGAAGGAACTTTAGGATGATGCAAATAGTTTGAATTTCTCCATTCACCCAGGGAACAAAAATATTTATGGGGATCTTAGATAGAATTAATTTTGGGATATCATGAAGAAGCAGATCACTGAGTATACATCAAAATGCCTGGAATGTCTGCAAGTGAAGTCCATGAGGAAGAAGTCCAAGGGGATGATAAAACTATTACCCATAACATCATGGACCTGGGATAACATCACCATAGACTTTGTCATTAGACTTCTAAAAACATCAAAAGGAAACAATTCTATCTGGGTGATTGTGGATCATCTTACAAAGATTGAACACTTTATTGAAATTTTAGAGGATTCTCATTGGATCAACTGGCACAGATATATATCATAGAAGTGGTAATGTTTCATGGAGAACCATTATCTATTGTATCCGATCGAGATACAAGATTCACCTTTATGTTCTGAAAGAGTTTTCAACAAGATCAGAACTCTGAGCATAACATATGTACAACTTATCATCCTCAAAATGATGGCCAATATTAGCATACTGTCCAAACACTTGAGGACATGTTGAGAGCATTCTCAATGGACTTTAAAGTTGGATGGGATCAACATCTTCCTCTGGTTGAGTTCTATTATAATAACAGTTTCCAATCAAGAATAAAAATGGTTTTTTATGAAGCCCTATATGGGAAGAGTTAGAGAACACTGACATTTTTGGATGACATTGGTGAGAATAAACATCTTGGTCCAGAAATGGTCGAAGAAATGGTGGAGATAGTTAAGACCATTCAGCAGCACATTAAAGCTACTTTGAGTCCAAACACGTTCTATGTTGATAATCATCGACGAGACCTAGAGTTTGGTGTTAGAGACATGTTATTCCACTGCATATCACTGTGGAAGGGATTTATGAGATTTGGGAATAATGGAAAGCTTAGTCCCAGGTACATCGGCCTTTTTGAGATCCTTTATTGCATTTGAGCAATAGCCAATTGACTAGTACTCTAACCAAACCAATTTCAAGTAAATGTTGTATTCTATGTATCACTCTAAAGGAATACATACCAGACCCATCACATGTACTCAATCCCAAGGTGGTTCCATGTAACACCCCAAGATTTCATTGTACATTATTTCTTCAAAGTAATTCAATAACTTATGCTACACGCAACACCAAGTTCGAGAGCAACATGACTTACCAAACTAGCTGTTCAAACACGATTATGAATAATATTATCCGCATTTTTAATTTTATATATTCCATATAAATTCTATCATCCATATTATGTGTTTCTTAGACATAATATAAGAACAAATTCATTTTTTCAGACAAAGGATGTATTTTTTAGATAATGCAATTTTACCACCTTTTAATGGTGAACCATTTTTAAATCCAATAATTGACACTTTTATATATTATATTTGACTAAAAAACTTCTACTTTATAATCTAGACATATAAATTTAGTTTTGATAAATTTTAGGTGTTTTTCGGAAAATATTTATATTTGGATGAATAGTGAAAAATACTAAATTTTAATTGAAAACAACTTTTTTAACCAAAAATAATTTATAGTATTGAATTATACATTAGAAATTTTTGGAAGTATAATTAGATTATAGTCTTATCATTTAATAAAATTTTGGTCATTATAAGAAATTTCACATTTAAATTTTACATAAACACATGTCAATCTTTTGATTGTTTTTACTTTTTAAAAAACCTTTTTTTGGATTTGACAATGGAAATTAATTTTAACTTAATAAATTCAAAATTTATGTTTTGAATTTGGTAAAAAATACTTCATTTTTGAATTCCAAATATCAAAATTATCTTAGGGTGTATTGTTTGTATTAGTTTCAAAACTTTTAGTTTTTGATTAATAGTGAAAAAGAATGCGTTATTATTTTATACCGACGTTTTATTTAAATAATTATTTATTTTATTTAAATTTATATTAAGAAAAAATAGATATATAATACCCATATAATTTCAATTTAATTCATTGGATTAATTTTATAATAAAATTAGATATATAAAAGTTTATTGAACTTTTTACCATCTTTTACCCACCTTCTAGAAGCATTTGAAAATTTGCATAAAACATAATTTTACGACTTCTTTGAGTTGAATTTCAAAACTCTGAGAGACACAATGAACATAAGTAAAATTTTCTTCAATAAGATGAAAATATTTTTTTGGTGAATAGTAACTTTTGACTTTTATTTACCTCGATTAAAATTAAATAGGGTAAGTAATGGTAAAAATGATATTATAATTACCCTAACACATGTCTTAATTCTATTGGATATGTTTAATATGATCCAAAAAAACCTTAGGAATAAAATATTATCCTTTTGGTCCACTTGGATTAGATTAGGACATTTATTATTATTTTATTTCAAGAAGTGTTAAAAGTGTTAAATTCAATGTTTATTAAATAAAAAAAATTAATGTACGGTTATACATAAGATAAATTCGACTATAAATATTCATTAGAAAGATAAAACGATTTTCTACCTAATGGTATTTTATTTATAATTTTTAGAGATTATATAATTAAATTTATTTATGACACAATGATGATGCAGTAACTACCATCTTAATGAAATATTAAACTAATTGATATTATAATTATCCAAATAAATATAATTTTGGACTTATGATGGATTACTCAAATTTTATAAATTAATATGACATATTAGGGTTGATTATATAAATATGTTTCGAAGTTATTAGGTTTTTATGACTTTCACAAAAACAAAATACCAAATTCTGTCAAAATTGACATAAATTAGTTTTTAAAACAAATACTATATTATTGGTTGATATAATATTCCTTAGAATCTAATGATGAGATAAAGGGAATAAATAATATTATATTTGTAATTAATTAACCACTTGAGATTATATTGGATGTTTAGAGTATATTTATTATCAATATAATGTAAGAATACAAGAAGACACAATAAAAGTTAAACTATTTAACTAAAAGTAAAATCAAAATGATAAGGTAAAAATGGTAACATAAACTTGTCTCAAACCAATTTTTTGATATTATTTTGACCTATAAACGCCTAAGTCTAGAAAGAAATTAATTCGAAGCCATTATAAACTGAATATGATTGTATAATAAATTAATATTTTAATATTTTCCTAAAGTGACCCTCACCCCTCTTATAAAAGGGCACTTCCACTTCTCTCCAAATCACACCTCCAAAGCCATCTTTATTAGCCAACCATTTCCCAAATATTATACCAACTTCCATAACATAAACCTAGAGTAATTAATATGATCATAAATCAATCCTATGGAGCCCTTTTTATCAACTCAACAAGAAACACCTGAAGAAGAGGTAATAATTTCACCACCCTCTTTCATGTTCATTTCTTCTTCCACTTCTTCTTTATTTATTTTTTCCATACCAAAATAATAACTCCAATAACTATTATATACTGTGATTTTATTAAAAATATGGTACAACCATATTCGTTGTTCTATCCATCCTATAAATGACTAAGTCAACACACGAGCGTACGTACGGTTTATCGTCTCCACATCGTGGTGTTGTCTGTTATTCAAACACATCATTATTTGGATGGGAATAAAAATGAGTATAACTGATGTAAATAATAAATATAACATGTTAATGATTTTTTATATATGATATAACATACAATTATACACTATTTCACCATTAATATAATGATATTGTCGCTCGTGCGTACTTATGGAATATCATCTCCACGAACGTGATAAGATTCATTCCCCATCATAATCATTAAAGAGTAATTTTCATTTTATGTTTAAAAATAATGTTTAAAAACATAATATAATTCTCAATAAGAATCAAATACATCCTATCCATAAAAAACATGTCTCACATAACCATGTATATAAAGTAAAATGGACCAGTTAACACCCGAAATCATGATACTGCTTAAATATTATTAACAAAGCAATATTAATAGATCATATATGATATCATATTTATGTATGAGGTTCATGAATAATTTAATAACAATTATTTAACTATTATAAAAGAGTTTAACATACCATCAACCAAGTAAAAGTAAACGGTAAGGGTTAATTCCACAATCTCTTTATTATCTGAGGTTGTTTTTACGTAAGTATCTATGAAGACATATTTATTATCCATGTCCATACTTCATAAATGAGTTTTAAAAGGGATTATTTTTTACATACTTTTATACTAAAACATAATTCTAAATGTTTTAAAGATTTATTCTTCTAAACCATTCTCATTAATGTCTATGTTTTCCAAATGGTTTTAAAGATTTATTTATATGGACATGAATGTTTTAAAATGTTAATTCTTTTCAAAAGATTCAAAGTGGTATGGGACAATTTGTTTCAAATTTATCTTTTAAATTACTTTTATTATAAATTATGTGACATTTAAATGATTTCATGAAAAGGGTTATTTCTCTCAAATATTTTTACTGATCATTTTCAACTATGTCAACATAATTTTAAGGATATTATTCTTGATCAAGGTTGATTTATTATGATATGAATATTCCATATTGTATTGATGGTTTTCTGATATGTTTGACTACAGATGTGTTATTTTTATATCATTCATGGTTTATGGATAATGTATTTTCATTTCATATTCATGTTTTAATACGAATGTTTATGTCATTTTTAAACCTTTTCGTATGAGGAATGCATTGGACTTAGTATGTGATAGGTAGATCCTGTTATAGCTCCTCGATGCATCAGTTGGTCTCATGAGACAAACTAGTGTCTTGGAATAGGGCCTTGATAAAATCTCATTTGTAGTCTTGGCACAATGCCTTGACTATGTGGTTATGAAGTCTGGCATTATGCATTCCATCATTACGAAATTGGCTATTGATATTACATGTGATTATTCGACTAGTAGAATATCAATGTGAATAAGTAATTGGAATTATTTGATTTATCATTGATATATTATGATGAACTTTAAGTTTAAAATTCTTATGTTTTAGTCTTAAAAATTACCTTAAATGTTTATGCTCATTTTTGAAAGTTTCTGCTATATTGTTATCCTTAATGAGCATCTGATCTCACCCCTTTCTTATGTTTTATTTTCTCAGGATTCCAAGAAGTGTTTTATGATTGATAAGTATGGTTATGCTAGGGAATTAATGGAATTTTAAATGGATAATTTATGTTGTGTTTTATTTTCAAATGTGTAATGTAATGTTCATGTATGTAATATATTTTTCAAGACTGCTAAACTGATCAGTCTATTGAGACTTCATTTATGGTAATCATTCCAATTTATTAAAATAATGCACTGACTCTAGGCTTCTTGGGTTGGGGCATTACAGTTGGTATTAGTGGAAGTTTAGAAACAACCTTGGAAATAAATTTAGATAAACTCTGATTCGAGAACATTACACTATAATATAATTTGAGGAATAATATAGTGTAACATCCTATAATTTTGGTAATGTAGAGATTTTGTGTATTTTCCAAGCAATACATCCCTATCTGGATATGATCAGGTAGAGGTGGCTCTGGCACAGATGTACCTAAGAGTGAAATAATCGGTACGGATTTTTAGGCTTGACTCGGGGTATCATGGTACACGACAACGGGGATTTCTGCACTCTTGGTTACGACACTCCTGGGGGATATGCTTAGAATAATTCACATTTTCATTAAAATCCATTATGAATGATTTATGAGTAAATACTTCCTCAAAGAAATTTTTTTATGATTATAGATTATATGCATAATCATTTCAATTTATGTTAGGTATTTTATAGGTTTGGAATTATGCATTGTGATTCATAAACTAACCTGGTGTATGCCATTGTTTAGAAATGGAGCCTAGTAGAAGGAATGAGAATTCCAGAAATATGCATGATCGAAAGATTAAGAAGGATCATATATTTCATGGTATTATGCCAAAATTTAAAAAGGAAATAGTCTCTCACGTCTTCTCATCATATAAATAAATAGTATCACATGTTAATAAGATAAGTAAATAATTCTCTATGTCCAATGTCTTTGAAGGGAAGTAGGAGAAGAAAATGATTGTAGAGAGAAAGATGGATAAAGGGAAGCGGGGAAAGAAGTATTTTCCCATATGTGATAAATGTGGAAAGAATCACCTTGGTAAATTCATAGTGGAATGCGATATTGTTATAAGTGTGGAGAAAAAGGACACCAGGTATGTGATTTCAAGGGTAAGAAAAAGGTTTCAAATGTACAATGCTTCATCTCCAAGGAGTTGGGACACTAAGTGAATCAATTTCCAAATCATCAGAGTATACCCCAAATGTTGATATTGGATATTAATAAGGTTGTGATACTACCGAAGATGGAGCGGAATGATTAGAGTTATTATGTTGATATTAAAGTATTGTGTCTTTTGAGTATAATATTAATGATGTACATGTTTTAAGAATTGTATTGTATATAAGGATTGTACTGGAGTACTATTTCATTAACGATTTGAGATTGTGTGGAACCATGAAAAGTTACTCAATAACAGGTTAAATTTATTTGAAAATATATGATTGAGAGAATGACAAACCATAATATGGTTCTGATAATGAGGTTGTTATTTTGGAATAATATATGATTGATTTGGATAAATTATATCAGATATTCTTGACTACCTTGAAAATGATTAATGATTTGTATATTCCATAATTGTCAGAGATTACAACATTTTTGGATTTTTGGATTATATCTAGTTTTCTATGATTGAAATAAGGAATAAATACGTACATACTTATTCAAATATGGTTTTATAGAAATTAATTTTATTAACAAATTTTAAGAGAATACACAATAAAGGTATTCACATCTATATTATGTGACCTTCCATATAAATTTTGTACTGTGAGTTTGGAAAAAAGTATTGTGGATAATTCTAATAGATGAATAGATTATGTTTTATTTTGGGCTTTATTATTAAGGTTAAATCATTTCTTGATATTATTTTTTGATTTTCATAAAAAGGAGAACCAAGTGGTTGGGCAACAACCTGTCACGTCTAGCAAGGTCGCGAGACTTGAACCCGCAACCGAAGGGCGGCTTGGGTGGATCACCTACCACTGGCATATGTGATGTCCTGGTTTGTATAATGTTTTTTTAAATAGTCTGAAAAATGAATTATAAATTCAGTATTTTTGGAACCCAATACCATTAGGATAAATAGAATATTTTTGAATTCTATTATCTTTTTGAGTGAAATATGAGTTTGTGGTAGGGATTAGTTGACGGATGAAACTCTACTTATAAAGTATTTTTTTCTCTTATACTATGAATAAATTAGTTATTAAACCTTATGGAAGGGATCTTAAAACTAGAAATGTGTTATCCTGATACCTTATGTAATGCTGAACCGATGATATTTTAAATCATCATAGATTGATGGCTTTGAGTCTCTCAATTTTACACTTGTTTGTGATTGATGACCTCAATCACTCCCTATATATATTTATGTTTTTCCACTAATTATGTGTCTCTAATTTCCACCAATGTTCTCCTAATGGAGATCATAATTTGGTGGTGACTTTTTCATTTCCCTTTCCAACTTATTAAGACTAAATATATTTAACCCAATTTCTGATATGGGTTTTACAGAATGGTATTTTTCTATTTTTAACCTATTATTTTTTAAGAATAATTTCAAATTTAAAAGATTCAATTTATTATGGGAGGGGAGAATGTAAAATCCCAAGATTTTATAGTATGTTATTTCTTCAAAGTAATTCAATAACTTGTTCAAGCGCGCCACGGCTTACCAAACTAGCTGTTCAAAAGCGGTTATGAATAGTGTTATCTCGAGTTTGAATTTTATATATTCCATATAAATTTAACCATCCATATTATGTGTTTCTTAAACATAATATATGAACAAATTCATTTTTTTCAGATAAAGGCAGTATTTTTCAAAAAATAAAATTTTACAGTGTTTTAATAGTGAACCCTTTTTAAATCCAATATTTGACACTTTTGTATATTAAATTTGAAAAAATAAACTTTTTCTTTAGAATTGGGACATAAAAATTTAGTTTCGATAAATTTTTGGTGTTTTTTTGATAATTTTTATATTTGGGTGAATAGTGCAAAATACAAAATTTTAATTGAAAACAACTTTTTTAAACAAAATAATTTTTAGTTTTAAATTATACATTAGAATGGTTTGGAAGTAAAATTATTATATATTATTGTCATTTTATACAATGTAGGTCATTATATGTAATTTCACGTTTAAATATTACTTAAACACTTGTCAATCTTTTCATGGTTTTTACTATTTAAAAACCCCACTTTTCGGTTTTGAAAATGGGAATTGATATTAAATTAATAAATGAAACTTATATGTTTTTAATTTGGTAAAATAGACATCATTTTTTAATTTATAATATCAATATTAGCTTATGGTGATGTTTTGGTATTTCTCTGAAAACATTGATTTTTTTATGAATAGTGCCAACACTGTGTTTTTATATAAAACCGACTTTTTATTTAAATAATTATTTATTTTATATAAATTTATTTTAAGTCAAAATATATATACAACACATATCTTAGTTCAATTTAATTCATTGGATTCTTTTTATAATAAAATTATATGTATAAAATTTTATTGAACTTTTTTGCTGTCTTTCACCCACCTTCTAGAAGCATTTGAAAATTTACATAAAACATAATTTTACTGCTTCTATGAGTTTAACTTCAAAAATTTTATAGAAATGGTTAAAATATTTATGTAAAATTTGGTTCAATAAGGTGAAAATAATTTTTTTGTGAACAATGACTTTTGACTTTTATTTTCCAGAGTTAAAAGTAAATAGGGTAATTAAGGGTAAAAATGATATTATAATTACCCTAAAATATGTTCTAATTCTATTGGATAAGTTTAATACGACCCAAAACAACCTTAGGAATAAAATATGATCCTTTAGGTTCACGTGGATTAGATTAGAACATTTATTTTTATATTATTTAAAGAAGAGTTAAAAGTGTAAAATTCAATGTCTATTAACTAAAATATTTTTAATATAGGGTTATACATAAGATAAATTAGACTCTAAATATTCAATAGAAAGATAAAAATATTTCCTACATAATATTGTTTTATTCATAATTTTTAGAGATTAAATAATTAAATTTATTTATGACACAATGATGATGATGCAATTACATTTTTAATGAAATATTAAAATAATTGATATTATAAATATCCAAATAAATATAATTTGAGACTCTTAATAAATTAAAATAATTTTATAGGTTAATATGATATGTTAGGGTTGATTATGTAAGTTTTTCTTCGAAGTGATAATGTTGTAATGACTTTCACAAAAACAAAATACCCAATAGTGTCAACTTTGACATAAATTAATTTTTAAAACAAGTACAGTATTATTGGTCGATATAATATTCCTAAAAATATATGTTTAGGCCAAAGGGATTAAATAATATTATGTATATGTCATTAATGAACCAATTTATAATCTCTTGGAATTTTAGAGTAATTTTATTAACCATACACTGTAACAATACAAGAAGACACGGTAAAAGAAAAACTATTTATCTTAGAGTTAAATATGAATGATTTGGTTAAAATGGGAAACTACTTATCTAAAACCTATTGGTTGAAAATATTTCAATACATAACCACCTAATGCTAGAAATAAATTAATTTGGATTCATTATAATCCTAATATTATTGAATAATAAATTAATATTTTAATCTTTTCATAAAGTGACTCTCCGCCATCCTATAAAAGGGCGCATCCCCTTCTCTCAAAATCACACCTCCAAAGCCGTATGGATCAGCCAACCCCACCCCAAATATCCTCCCAAATTACCTCACATCAACCTATATTCCATACTTTGATAAAAAAACCAACTTAAGGATCCATTTTGATCAATTCAAAAGGGAACACCCGAAGAAGAGGTAATAATTTCACCACCCTCTTTCATGTTGTTTTTTCTTCCACTTCCTCTTTAATTGTTATTTAGATACCAAAATATTTAATAGAGTACCTCTAACATACTATAATGATATTATAAATATGGTATAACCCTATTGGTTATTCTATCCATCCAATAAATGACAATGTCCCCATACGTTAGTGCACACGGCTTACCGTCTCAACATCAGGGTGTAGTTTGTTATTCAAACATTTCATTAATTGGATGGGTATAATAATGAGTATAAATGATTTAAATAATAAATATAACATGTTATTTTTTCTGTAAATATTATATACCATCCAATTAAATATTATTACACCATCAATATAATGATATTATCACTTGTGCGTACGTACCGATTACCCTCTCCATGAATGTGATGAGATTCATTCCCCATCGTAATCATTCAATAATAATTTTCATTTTATGATTAAAACTAATGTTTAAAAATGTAATATCATTCTGGATATGAATAAAATAAATCCAATAAATGAAAAACATGGCTTAATTAAAAAATAATATAATGTAAAACAGATCAGTTAACACATGAAACGATGATACAACATAAATATTATTAACAAAGTATTATTAATAGATAATATATGATATCGTATTTATGTATGTGGTTCGTGTATAATTTAATAACAATGATTAAACTATTATACTGATGGTTAACATACCCTCGCCTGCTGAAAAGTACAAGGTAAGGGTTAATTCCATAATCTCTTTATTATCCGAGATTGTTTTTTCATAAGTATCTACCAGGACATATTTATTATCCACGTACATATTTCATAAAAGAGTTTTTAAAGGGATTATTTTTAATGGACTTTTATACTAAAACATCATTTTAAATGTTTTAATGGTTTAATCTTCTAAGCCTTTCTCATTAATGTCCATGTTTTCAAAATAGATTTAAGGATTTATTTCTATAGACATGAATGATTTAAAATGTCATTTCCTTTTAAAAGATTCAAAGTGGTATGAGACACTTTGAATCAAAACTATATTTTAAATGACTTGTTTTATAAATTATGTGAATTTTAAATGATTTAATGAAAAAAAATATTTCCCTTAATGATTTTTACTGATCATTTTCAACGAAGTCAACATCCTTTAATGGATATTATTCTTGATTGAGGTTGATTTTTTATGATACAAATCTTCCATATTATATTGAAGTTTTTATGCTATGTTTTACTATGGATGTGTTATTTTTATACTATTCATGGCCTCAGGATAAAGTATTGGAATTTTATATGCTAGCTTTAATATAAATTTTTATGATATGTTCAAACCTTTTTATTGGAGAATTGAATTGGACATAGTATGTGATGGGCGAAGCCAGCTATATCTTCTAGATGCATCAGTAGGTCTCATGAGACAAACTATTGTCATGGAAAAAGGCTTTTAACTCTTGTTATATAGCCTGGAAAATGTGGTTATAAAGTCTTGCATTATGCATTTCATCATTATGAAACTGTCTATTGATATTACATGTGATTATTCAACTAGTAGAATAACCATGTGATTAAGTAAATGGAATTATTTGATTTATCTTTTCAATGTTATGATGAAGTTTAAATTTAAAATCATTTTGTTTTATTCTTATACATTGCCTTAAATGTATATGTTCATTTGTGAAAGTTTCTGGTATATTGTTATCCTTACTGAGCATATGAGCTCACCCATTTCTTATGTTTTATTTTCCAAGGATTCCAAGAAGTGTTTTATGATTGATAAGTAGGGTTAAGATAGGGGATTAATGGAATTATCAATGGATCATTTAGGTTGTGATTTATTTTCTAATGTTTAATGTAATTTTCATGTATGTAATCTATTTTCCAAGACTGCTAAACTGATCAGTCTTTTGAGACTTGATTCCTTGTAATCATGCAAATGTATTAAAATAATGCACTGACTCTAGGCTTTTGGGGTTGGGTCATTATATACTATTAGAGAATGACCCCTCCTATTAAGATAAGTTAGTGAAGATCATATATCATAGAAAAAAACTTCTATGAAATAAGATAATACCCGTCGTCAAGGGGTTGTTGTGAAACCACAAGATTGAAGCTAAAACAAGGGAACTAGAGGAAGTAATGAGGTAGAGTTACCCACATCTTTATTAGTGTGGGAGAAAAATTTGATGGTGAATTTTTTTAAATGGGGAAGATTGTAACAACCCAAAAATTTATTAGTGAAAATTACTCTTGATCTGATCAAATGTATTAATATGTAAAATTCTTATATAATACCTATTCACTTCCTTGGTTTAAGTTTTTTTGTTGTTTTAAAATTTCATTAGGAATTTTTATCGTTGCTAATATGGTCATTGAACAGTGACCACCTAATGAGTTTAAATATAGGGCTTTAACAAATCCAATTAACTGAGATAAAAGAAGTGATGGCCCCATCTAGTATAATTTCTCCATACGAAGCCCACATGTCATAGATTTCAATGGAGGTATCATCCATGGGCTTTTCTCTTGACCAAGACCAAGCTGAGATTCAACGCGTTAATCTTGAATGGAACGACATATGGGAGAAGTAGAAGTTAATAGAGATTACCACCCGAGTAATGTTATCTGAGCCTCCCCAAGAGTTTTTCACCATCTCAGACATTACTCTTAGGTCATATACTGGTGTTATATAGTGTTAGGTAACAAGACCCTAGCACTATTATTATGCACATTATTTTTGTATAAATAATATACATTAATTTTATCATTTTTACTTTGTAAATGGGTTTTGAATCACATATAGTATTTTTATGTATTATTCAATTAAGAGATATATTGTGATGAATTAATATATTTTTGAATAAAATAATATTTTATGATAATATTATTACTAAATTAATTTTTAATAAATATAAATTATTGGATATTGTTTATGAATATAACTGTAATTTTTATTATGTTTTGAATGTTGTTTTTGTCAAAACCCATTAATTTTCGATAAATGTCAATTTTAATTTTCAATATAAAAATTCACATATTTATTAAATCATTTAGATAAAATGAATATTAGTTTTTGAATCAATATGTCAAAATTATCAAACGTTGAATATTTCAAATTTTTTTTAGATAGTCAAATTTTTGGGTAAAAATTAAATACCGCTTAAATATATAATGTGTCTTATGGCATCATAATGACCCGATAGTGATGTAATAAAATACAATACATGCATTTTTCATCCAATATATGTTTTAGATTTAAAATATTATGATTTTAGATTTGTTTTATTAATTTTATAATGCTTCAGTGGACCCTCCAAGACTTATAAAATATTTTAACATTTTAAAATTATTTCCTTGAGAGTGTGACTCACCTCCACATAACGATCCTAATATTTTAATTTTTTTGGAAGTTATTATCATAAAATAATGTTTTACGATACACGTTTTAGGAAAGAATAGGTAATAAACATTGGATGTTTTGTGGGTTTTATTAGTTTAATGTGTAGTTTCCAAAACCTAACTAATAAATAATTTCCCTGCTTCTTCTTATATAAACCCACCCAAGATCCCACTTCTCTTCACTAAAAACCTTTGGAGATCTCCAAACCCTGCACTCCACTCTATATAATCCTACCAAGGATCCCTATGCTCCCAATAAGCCTCTCTCAAGCCTCTCCCAAGCCTTTGGGGTTACACTTCCATGTAAGGGATTTCTTCTTTTTTTGTTTTGGTCCAAATTTCAATATGTTGTTATACCATTATATTTTCAATTTATAATATTGGGATATTATTTATCACCTCTCCCATACTTCCCTCGTTCTGTTTTAATGATTATAGGCCTCTTTATCTCTCATTAATACCTCCCATGTACAGCCGTTACCTTGCTGAAATTCCATAAAAAAATTCTCTCTTCTCATTTACATTCAAAAAACTATTTTATATTATGCATCTGAATCCCATTAAATTTGTTTGGATGTTATTTGAAATGACCCCATTACTATCCATTTCATGTATAATTGATGTGATACCCCTTTCTCTCTCATCAATCCATTTTACAATTTCTATTTGATTTTGTTAAGCTACCAAAGTTACACTAAAATTTACATGCCAAAATCATCATTTAAGTGAATACAATACCCATTTCTCTATCATGGATATTCACCTTTATGAACAAGTATTTGTTGATTAACTGCTTACATTTATTTATTCCACATCTATTATTCAAGTTATTAATTATGATGTTTAATGAATCCATGTTGTATGATCTATGTGCACCTTTATGCATGAAATGAAATGATTAAGAAGGGTTCACCCTAATAGTGACTGAATTCATTGTGTAACAAATAGTATCATGATATTCCTTATAAAATTTGGATTTACTCATGCTAATTAAAGTGAAATAAGGGTTTACTCAAGCTCCATGTAAAATGAGCCTCAGTTCATGGTCATATCATGTTAAATGTTGTTTCCACAATTCCTTTTTATGATAGTCATGATATATCATGCCTTTATGTTCATGTTTCTCTTACATTCCATTGATATTCCTATTACATAATATGTACTATATTCTTCATGTTATGACTTTATTAATCCCATATTGGGCTTTATATCTCACCCTTTTCACTTGTATGTCCTCAGGTTATACCATGCAATGCGAATTATGAGGGAATGTTGTGGTCATGTAAAGGATGTTTTAAATAAAGTTTTTGTATTTTATGTTCTACGTTGTTATGTAATATTCGTAATTTCCCAATACACCAGACCTGTGTATCCTCAAAGTCATATTTTCTGAATTTTTATGTAATAAATCATATATATATGTGTAATTAAGAGTAGGATTGTTATAATCATTGATGTAAAATTATCTTCTATTCTGTGTGTCAGATGATCCCATTTCTTCTATGAGTGGAATACACATGAGTGGTAGACGAGACCTTTTACAGGTATGAATTATATGGGATGACCCCTGTATATTTTGTAAACTAGATTCCTCTCACTCCTCACAGTGGGTCTTCATCCTTAATCTACTCTATTAAGTTATAGTGCCCTTATTTTTGTTGATCACAGCTTCAAGAACAACTATCAATACACATAAACTTTTTCTCTAATTAATTTCATTATTCTATAAATCTATTATATCTCTATAGTAGTTTTCAAAATTATAATGGATATTTGTTGTTGTTCCATTGGATCCCATCAGATAATTTTTCATCAATAATCTATAGATTTTATTGTTTCTATCTATATCTTCTTCTGAGGTGAAGGGAAATCATATTATTCATATATCCATTTATTTTTATGGTTTTTAACACCATTTTATTTTTCGTGGGATATTATTTTGTTACATTTCATGAAATATTATTATGTTTTGATTGTAGATGGATAACATCACTTTTTAACTCAATTTCAATATTAAATATAATACATAAAATAGGCTTGTTATGGTTAATGATGTGAGGTGTGAATATATAGTTAGGTGTTTTATTTAATTATTCATAAATTAATAATAGTGAAAAAATGAAATTTAAACTCCCAAATTCCCTTGATTTAGTTAAAGTAGTGTTTTTCAATCATTGTGAGATGATTCTCCAAGATCTTTTTTCTATTTACATTACTTGGTTGTCTTATATTTATGATAAATAATGAATATTACATCACTAAATAATCTATTTAATCATTCATATTATATATAATGATTCAATTTTTTGTGAAGAAAAATCACAGTAATGATGATATTTTTTAAAAAAAACCTCTTTCCATATTGATTTTAAATAAATAAATATATTATTATAGAATTAATATTTTAACATCAGTAATTATTCAACGAGGATATTGCATTAATTTTATCATTATTATAATTCGTTTTTTACATTCTTTTTGACACATCAAATTTATTAGGTTTTTAAAGATGATTTATAGAATTTGGAATACCCAAGGTCATCTCATAAAAAGCATTAACAGGTTTTTATAGTGTATTTCTAATAAATAGTACTAAAAGAAGGGGTGGTTAGAAAATAGTTAAAAAAACTTAATTGAAAGTGTTTAATAGTTGAAAATTAATGGAGGTGTTTTATTAATTATAAGAGAAGCATGTCATTTAAAGATCACTACACTACATGGATAGTTTATTGTTCTGAAAAGATCACATGGTTCAATGTAATTCTTTGGTTTAAGGTTTTTAAGATCTTGATTCCCCTCTTCCTCTTAATACATTTCACAAAGAATGAAACCTTCACACAAAATAAGTTTTTTCAAGATTTTTACCTCAATAATTGAAAAAGGAATACCAAATCATAATAATATATCATTTATGTAAATTGGAAAAAGGGAACTCATGATATCCAATCAGATCAACCAAGGATTTCCACTTGAACTCTCAACTCAATCGGTGTGGAGATAAAATATTTTTCACTTGATTAAACAAAGAAAAAGAATTTAATGATTGAGAATATAAATAAGAAACATAATGTAAATTTTTCAAACAAAAACTAACCAAAATAAATATCATAAAATTTGTTTTAACTACCTCCCAAGGGTGTGTTGCTTCCAAAAAATGAACACCCACTGTTTGCTTGTCATTGAGAGGAGGCAGAAGCTCAGCTGGAAATTCGCCTTCATCCCAGATCACCTTATGATGGTAGGGGCCTATAAAAATTTAATGGAGAGGAGATTAATCCTCTAAGATTCCAAAATATCATCACATTTCCTCGTTGTCAAGAATAAAAATGGGTTCCGAAGGTGCCCTTTTTTTAGGAAAAGTGAAAGGTGGCTTTGGGAACACAGATTTTATAAAAGCAATTTTCCAATAGTTTTAGGCATCTATAAAATATTATCTCACATGCTAGAAAGAAAAAAAATTATTTCCCACATATTTACTATCTCCACAAAAAATTTGGCTCTATTTGGAAAACAATAGTTGGAGATATGGATGAAATAAAGAACACACATTTTGACATCATGCAAATTCAGTTCCATGGATAGATCAATTCAGTTGGGGCCCAAAATAGATGAATTGGATTTCTTAATATTATTAGGAGTTTTATCCAACTTAATTTTGGATAATCATAAAAACATTACCCTATGTGGATGCACGTATTTATAGAAGTGTTCATTTTAGTCCCCATATATTGTTGGATTCCTGCACAATTTGGCCCGTTTTCTTGAACTTTCTCCTAGGCCCTCCAAATCTCCTTGAACAAAATTGAAAACATAAAAACATTGAAATAAACCATTATAATAGTGGTAAAAATATAATAATTGAATAAAAAATGATGTTCAAATCTTTATTAAAATTTTAATTTGTGATACCAAATCAATTTAACACTATGATGTAATAGTGAAATTGAATAGAGAATCACTACACAATGACACCACAAAACCTAAAATTTTTCACTCATTAGAAAATTAAAATTTCAGAAAATTATTCATGGAGTTATTCCCAGCCTCATTAATAATTAAAATAAAATGAAAATTTAATCTGTGATAGTAATGTGATCAAATAAAAAATCACACCATGGAGTTATTCTCAATGATCATGCAAAAGGATATCTCATAAATTGTATAATAATTAAATTCAATGAGTTGAATGATAACAATTTACAAAATAATTCAACAGTAAAAATTCTCACTAACTACTTACTTGTGTGTGTTAAAACAATTTCTTGATACTCCTTCCACTTTCAATCCATTAAATATAGGATATTTTAAAAAAATCAGCTTAAATGAATCTATCCGCTAAACCAGCCCGACATCCTTTTCAATAAAATTTCAAGACCCATTCACTTTATATAAACTACAAATAAACCTTAAGATCCTGATCTAGATATCCCCTTATGTTTTAAATTTCATCACTCCCCTTATTTATTATTATTATTTTATTTTTTTAATATTTTAACTTCGAATAAATATCACACTTATAACTCAACTATTGTATGATCATCTCATGACACTAATTTTAATAGTTATAACAAGAACCAAGGTTGTGTTATTGTGGATTTTGATCTATTCCAGATAGAACCCTTATTTGTTTTTATGTTTTTAGGGCGTACAACAGTCAAATAACAAGAACACATGCATTGGTCAATCCTATATAGTAATTAAAAATATGGGATATGAAATGAACATATGGAAAAAATAATTTGGGAAAGCTGATAAACATTAACCTAAATTATGTTCACCTCCTATATAGTATGAAAAATGCACACTTCATGGTTGGGTAAAAATATGTGTTGAGATATTAAGTGACACAATATTTTTATAAACTACTCACACAAAGGGTACATTTATTCTCAAAGGTTTAAAAATGAAATTACAATTCATATCATCAAAAAACAAAAAAAATTAAATAAAAAGGAACAACTCAATGTTATATTATGGTTAAAACACACATTTTGTCAGTGAAAATTTTTAAATGTTCAAACAACATGAAAAGAATAAATTCATCATGCTATTTCAATTTTTTTTTATTAAGTGGGAATTATTTTCTCTGATTAAGTGGAAATAAATTAACATTATTAAGAGGGAATAATTTTTCAGGATTTATTGTGAATAAAAATGAATATTCCAACACAACATTGGTAGGAGGATTTGGGAATGAAACATGAAAATTCCGCAAGAAACAAAGAGACAAATAAAAAAGGGGCCGATAATTCCTAACTGACCCATGAATATTCCCATACCCCACACCTATAGTATAAAGTTTCCTTAAAATATTAAAATAGAATCAAATAAGGATGGATGAAACATGGTTGGTGTCTTTGGTAGGATGCTTCTTGAACATGATGTTCCTCCAACGTGGAATCTAGAATGGCTTCATGAAATTTATTTAACCAAATACAATTTATAGTGAATGTTTTTTTTTGTTTCTTCATTTTGAACCTTAACAACACCAAATGGAAAATCATGAGTAACCGTTTATGGAAAAAACTTGTAGTAATGAACCTTACCTATATGCAACTGCATCCTTTCATTGAAATAGAGGAACTTTTTCCTAATGTAGAATTAACGATGATGGTTGAGAAAGTTGTGGACGGCCTTGGTTCACTCTGTATAACTCATGGAGTTATCATATGAATATCTACGCATTTCCTCCAACCTTTGATTATATATATTTATTTGAGAACCTTCCCCAAAAATATTATAATTTAATTTATTGATGGATTAAATTAAACAATGTTATATCTCAATACGGAGGTCAAAAATCCTTCCAGGAACCAGTTTATATGATGACATTCAAATGGGGTTTTTGAAAAAAATACGGTAATCCCATAATGAATCATAGAGTCTAAGACTAAAATATTTTATATTAGGTTGGACCATTTATTTCAAGATTTTATTTAATAGTCTGTTTGACAACTCAATTTGATAATTGGTTTGTGGGTGATAAAAAGTTGACACTCAATGCCTGACCCCATATTAAATAAAAATGTGTTTCATTTCATGGTTATAGAAATGATAACTCTTATCATTCATGAAAAACTAAGGTAATTACAACCTATAGACAATTTGTGTTCTCAAAAATTCCCCAAATTTCTTGCAATCATTTTTCCTCTTGGATCACACCTCTACCTATTTTGACACATAATCATCTTCCAAAAGAATGTAAAATTTAACAATAGAATTAGGAAATGTCCGGATAAATTCATTTCCCAAAATAAAAATAACATATTAGAAGGGAATGGGACGTTGTTTAATTTCATTTCTTTTAAATGCATTCCCTATTCTTTGAAAGTGAGGAAAAACATTACAGAAATCATGGGCATCCAGAAATAATGTTTCAAAAAAGAGACAAGAATCGTGGACCTTTTGAGCAGTTTTTTGAGGACCAATATGGCCTCAACAAGATAGACTGTGCAAGAACCTAAGGATAGACTGAATCTCACTATCGGTAACATAATTCCCAGGGACTTCATCACTACATGTGTGCCAAATTTTGGAGTTATCCCAAATGTTCCAATGTGACTCTTGTTTTAGATGATCAACTTGGTTTTCAGTGAAATCAATAGGAATTCAAGATGCGACCAAATAATTTACAATTTTAGTATACCATTGAATAAAATCCTCCATGTAGTAAAATTATTCACTAGGAAACTTTTCATTTATGAGAATATAAGGGTTGATGAAATGTCTAAGGATGGTAATATCCTATTGATATGCTTATCCACCACATTATCTACTACTTTTTATCTCTAACTTCTAGATTAAATTCTTGAAGGAGTAGCATCCAATGAATGAAATGTGGTTTGGATTTTGGTTTCATAAAGAGATTCTCAAGGGCTTCATGATATTAGTACGAAATGACTTTTGACCCTTAATGGTTAGAGCTAAATATATCCAATGAAACCAGAATGGTAAGGAATTATGTTCCTTTTGTGGTGCAGTTTTCTTGGGAAGGGTCTATTGTACGTGAGGCATAGGCATTGACATGTGGAGATCGATTATCCCGTTGTGATAATATTGCCCCAACTGCATAGTTAGGGGTGTGACACATGTTATACAATTGTAAATCCCGCTGAGATGTTTATATTAACAGAGGTGATCTGGGACTTCGTTTCAATTTACTGAAATATTCCTCATATTTTTTATAATTTTTTTTGTATTTTTGGACTAATCAGGGGATGGGAAGAGAAATATTACTAATGTCATGAATAAAAAAAATAAAAAATTACATCATGACCTAAGATGGAGAGGACATCCTATACATTGTTTTCCAAGTGGTATGGAATATATGACATCCACATTTGATTTATCGACTTGGATACCATCCCCAAAAAAGAAATGTCCCAAAAATATACATTGTTTCACCATTAAATATAATTACTCATAATTTAATATGATATTCCTTCCAATATAGTGACTTAGGAAGTAACCAATATTACTCAAACATTGATCAAAATAGAAACCATATATGGTGATATAATCCAAGAAAACAACTATGAAATCTTTTAGGTAATATGAAAATGTACTATCGAAGCATCATTGGAAAGTACCCGGAGCATTAAATATACAAAATATCATCCTCTTATTTGGAAATATGACAAAGGGGAATGTGAATGTTTTCTTTTTATTTTTCCCCAAGAGAATATGGATCTATAAGTATCCTGAATACCAATAATCGGAATAGTAGAGAGTTGTCCACGCAAGGATCTCTAACATCTGATCAATGAACGGAAATGGGAAATGGTCTTTCCAAGTGTGTTGGTTTATTTAGTGATAGTATATATAGACACTAATTATTCTACACATGGTTTGAAACCAATTCATTATTTTTATTTTTTATTACTTTTAAACCAATATTATTGGGAACTAGAAGCAATGTATTGACCCATAGTATATCAGTGATGGGGAAAATAATTCTAGTAGCTAATAAATTTTTACATACTTTTTTATCAACATCCAATAGGTGGGGGTTTAGGTGAAATTTTTACTTCATTACTTTTTTAGATTTATCATTTATCAATATATTATGTGTGAAAATTAACGGGCGAATATCAATAATTTTATAAATTGTCCATCCTAATGATTTTTTATACCCCCTATAAATTTCAATCATTTATAATTCTTTCTCTGGATAGAGTAAACTATAAATAATTACTGGCTGATTTTTTCCATTCTCAATATATGAATATATAAAATTTTTAGGACTCCATTTATGTTCCAATTCAAGGGGATTTTGGATTTATAGGAGTGATTTTGAAAGTGATCTGTCACTTATCTCATCTAACTTCTTAATAGTTACATGCTTACAGGAGGAATGAGCTCTTACATGATTAGTAGAATCGTCGATGGACATGGGATCCTTAGTGCTCAATAAATAAAAAATTAATTAATATGCATGAAATTTTTATAGACCCCTAAAACAATTAATGCACGATTCATTACCTAGATTAACTATCAAGAATTACAATTGATAAAGGGTATCAGGGGAATGAAAAGAAGTTTTTTCATGGGATGAGAGTATGCCAAAAAAATTAACTAAATGTTAGGAATTCCCTTCTGAGGGATACTTCATGGAATCAAGGATGTTTAAGTGGAAAAGGTCACCAGAAAACTCTATTGATAATATTCCATTATAGAGATTAATTATTGTTTTGGTGGTTTTAATGAAAATATTCCCAAATATAATTGGGAAGTGTCTATTCATCCTATGATCTTCAATTTTTATCACATAAAAATCATCAAGAAAAGATAAAAAATCCACCCTTACAAGAACATCCTATAACACACCAGTGGGGTGTGTTGTACTCCGATTTTTCAGTTGAACAACTATTCCATTGGGCATTGTTTTCCTAACCATCATTGAAGATAAAATGGAGTTATGTGTCATGTTTATAGAAGAACCCAAATAAATCATAGAATTGTAAAAGAAATACTCCCCTATGGTTCATGGATTCTATAAAGTTCCATGTTTTTTGCATTTTTAGGAAGATATGGGTCTGTCAATGCAAAGACATTTCTCCCCAAGCTCACCTACTCATCACCTAAATGTTTCCTTTGATGTTTACATATCTCCATCAAAAACATGGTGTATCCTATAATATACTTCACGACATCAATCAAGGGGATTTTAACCAACACATTTTTGAAAGTTTCCATGATTTATTTATCAAGTTTTGTTTCTTTTTAATTAATTAGTTGAGTGGATGTTTGAGGAATTATAAGAGGAATGGATTTTCTTTGTGCTTCATCAAATGAAATTATCTTTTCATTTCCAAAGCTTCTCTTAAGAATAGTTTTTTCCTAATTTAGACCATTTTTAGTGGTTGTGATGGTGGTTACCTCTAGAGGGTATAACTATAATGGAGAAGTCATATGGATTTTAAGTTTTTCTCCACTTCTAAGGGTAATGGAACTGAAATTTCCCTTATCCCCAGGGATGACTAGTGGTTGAGAGTGTATTATACCCAACCCATAACTTCTGATTTACCCCACTGAGTTGGCGATTGAGAATAATTGGGTTTTTAGGACTTGTATGGATTCATTGGTGGTTTTTTGGAATTTTTGGTTATTTGAAACTATTTTATTCATCATTTTTTCTATGCTACGATCTATATTTATAAGGGGTGGTATGAAAGACCTTTATGGTGGTTGGTTGTTTCTGATTTGTGGTGGTGGTAGATGACCACTCCTTCCCAATTGGTTATATAGTTGTTGAGGTTAGTATGTATTGTCCCTTGTCTATAGGAACATTTATATTTCCTCCCATGGTTAGATGGATAATATGGTTCATGCCTAATGGGTTTCTTATATGGGTGGCTTGGGAATATTTTCTCACAACTCTCAGAAGTTTCTCTTAATTTAGGGAATTAGTCATAATAGTGGGTTTCAGTGGAATAGATACCAAAATGTATAGAAAGAGGATATTAGGATTTCCATTAGGAATGTGCAAGTTTTCTAAAACGGGTGATTAACTCTTCCAAATTCAATTCCACCTTCTTCTCTAATTCATTACTTTTCACCTCATGTACACCTTGAAAGGGTACACTGGACCTTGAAAAGAAAATTTGATTGTTCTTTAACCTGTTCTCAATCAAGGACCTTACAATGATTAGGGTTTTATAAACTAGTACACCATCTACAAAAATTTCCATCATATGTCGATTAATAAGAATTAAACCATTATAAAATTATATTATTTAATGTTGATCACGTATTTGGTGTTCAAGGAAATTTTAGAAAAGCCTTTTCAATTTTTCACGGTATTCATGAAGTGTTCCACTTATGATTTCCTTGCACCCTGAATTTCATTGTATATAGTTGATGTTTGAGAGAATGTGATGTTTTTTAAAGGAAAATGTGACTCATGTCCTCCCAACCTCTTATTGGAGAATTACCATAATATAACTACTCTTTGTAGTGTCTTATAATGAAAAGGGAAATGCCCTAAGTTTTACATGTTCATCAACCACATTACATGGTTTTCATGTTGAACACATGACATGAAATTATATTAAATTATTAAGTTTATATTCTCATGAATGTCCATGTAATCTTGTTAATAAGTGAATTATACAAGATTTTTGTTTAAAATTTGGTTCCTCACATTGTATTTGAATGTATGTGGGATTAATCTCTACATCAGGTGAGGTCAGTTTTTTTTAATTTGAAGGTATTTTCATACATATAATGCATGTTTATTTATGTATTTATATTTTTTTTAGAATACCAATAATGATTAAAAAAGGTTTGATGTATTGGGTTTCCTCCTATAATTGATCGTTTGGAGCTTTGTGGTGTCGATGATGCACAATCCTATCCAATTTTAGTCCAAAAGAATGTATTTCCACCGATAAATATCAAATCCTGAACAAGTCCTATAGATTATGATTTTATAAATAAACTTATCAAAATTTAATATTGAAAATAAGAGAACAAAATATTAAACTATACATAATTCTTTTATAAAAAATAGATAAAAAACAAATTTCCCCCACAGCAATATTTCCAAAATTTGAAAAAGTTGTCATGCCATGTCAAATTGATTTTTTAAAGGTGATATTATAGCATAGGTAATACCCTAGTATTCTCAAGGAGAGTTAATAGGTTTAGAGTGTCTATTTTTAATAATATTTATTAATAGAGCGGGGGGGGGTTTGATAACATTTTTATGAAAATAACTTACTCTAAAGAGTTTAATAGTTGGAAAATGATCATAGTGTTTTATGATTCTTGATAAGAGGTAATTTAAGGTTCACTAAACCACTTATATAGTTAATTGTTTTGAAAAGGTCACATGGATCAACATAATTCTTTGGTTCAAGGGTTTTGAGATCTTGATTCCCCTCTTTCCTCTTAAAATTATTCACAATGAACCAACCCATGACACAAAAATTATTTTTTCATAGTTTGGATGTCAAGCACAGAAAAAGTGAAACAAAATAATAATGAAATATAAATAATTTGAATGTAAAAAAGGATACTTGTGTTGTTCAATAAGATCAACGCAAGATCCCCACTTAAAATCTCAACTCAATTGGTGTTGAGAGAAATGTCATTTCACTTGATTAAACCAAAAAATAATTCAATGAATAAGATTTTAAAGAAAAAACATAAATGAAAAATTTCACACAAAAATTAATCAAACATTTTAGAATAAAAAGTTTTGTAACAGCCTCCCATGAGTGTGGGCGTCCTTTAAATGACCATCTACCATTTATTTCACCATCACGAGTAAGAGGCTTGGGTGGAACTTACCTTTCATACTTGATCCCCCTATGATGATAGGGGCCTCCAAAACAACTATGATGAGTAGAGGACTCCTATTATAATCCAAATTAGAAGAAACATGCCTCATGGTCGAACATACAGATGGGGTACCCAAAGTTCTATTTTATAAGCCAAATGGAAAGTGGTTTTGGGAACACAGATTTCTTAAAACCAATTGGGATATGGTGTTGGGTATCCATAAAGTTTTATATCTCATCGGTGAAATACATTTTTTTAACCAACACTTTAATATCTCCACAAAAAATTTGGATCCATTGGAAAAACTACATCTGGAGATATAGAAGAAATACAAAACACATATTTTCATTTTTAGAATATTCGGTTCCTTGGACAAATCCATTAGGTTTGGACTCTCAACTGACTAATTGGGATTAGGTTTCTTTAGAAGAGTTGTATCCCAAATTGTTTTGGATCCGACCACAAAATCGCATCCCAATTAAATACATGGATTAATAATAGTGTGTGGTTGGGTAGACATATTTTGTTTGATTCCCATGCAATTTTACCTAATTTTTCTACATTTTCCAATGCCCATCAAGTCACCTCTAACTACAATGAAAACAAAAAAAAAGAGAAATATATCATTTTACTAATGATAAACATAATATAATTGAATAAATTAAGAAGATAATTTTTTTAATAAATTTTGAATTTATGATACAATATTAGTTTAACAAAGTGTTGTCAGGGTGTTAATGAACAGTGAATCACAACATGATAGTTGCCTGTATGTACATTATGATCAATAAATATTTTCTACCTATTGATTTCAAACTTTAGTAGTTATATATATACTTACATTAATTGAATCATTTTTGAATTGATAATTTTTCTCAATTGTTTAACTCTTACAATTCTATGAGGCAAAAGGCCATAGTACTGGTACATATTGATTATAAAAATGACTTTTAACATCCTTAGTTTCTACTGATATGGGTGATCTAGATAATAATATTTGGGGAAAAAATTCCAACCTCTATGGAACAAAAATTTGAAAAATTTATACTAGTCACCACATCTTAAATAATGGATATTTTTATGTTATTTTGACATAAATTAGTGGTCTTTAATTCTAAAAAAATAAATGAAGTAAATGAATTAATTAAAAATTATTTCAAAGTAGTGGATAATTATCTTCCAATAATGTCTCTATTAAATAACTAAATTATGGTATTCAAGGAGGAAACTTATGTAAATTTTCATAATAATTTTAGTGACGTCATACACAATGTATTATCTAAGAGAGATGTTTAATTAATGAATCAAATATTACATATTCTCTACTAATAATCCTTCATTTTAGGTATAGATGATAATTAACATGATAAAGTATCTCCTTTTATATTATACAGTTATATAGATGATGTAATTAAATTAATATAGTGACATAATTGAATAACCATATCCGCACGACCATAATAAACAATGTAATTTACTAGCATCATTATTAAAAATGATTGGGTATATAATCATCATTTTATGGAGTCATTTTTATACTAAAATTATTTAATACCATTATATGGTAATAAGAATCATATATTATTCTTGAAATCTGGTGAATATAAATTTATCTCAACAATCACGATGTACTAGAACACAATATCGAAAAACTATTCAATGTTATTAAAAATAGATTTTTCAACCTCTAATGAAATTGATTGATTTTGTTTCTTAAAATTGTTACCTGTTATTCTTATCTTTAATAACATAACAAGAAAATCCAATAAAACACACACATCTAGATAATAAAAAATATTAATTTTACTTATAATAAGAGATCCTATTGTAATTATGGGTTTTCCGTCCTTGAATAAGATTATAAAATATAGTAGAATGATATATAAGAAAATTAGAACATCTTACCATCATATATGTCTTAAATATTCACTTTATAAAGATAAGTTATTTTAAAATTATGTTGAATGAAAATGAAATACATTTTTTTCACATACCTGTGTACTTTAACCTTCTGTACATACCAATTATTCTCCACATTCAATTAAGAAACCAAGTTATAATTAAATAGAATTATCCTATAGAGTCTTTTTCACATGATTTAAAATTTCAAAATCCCTACAAAACTCCCATCTCAAAAGATATATTTACATGAATCATTAGTAGCCATCAAATCACATGACACCATCACACTAATGATGATGTGGTCAGTTGTTGATAAATAGAAAAATTATTTATTATAAGTGGCACATAAAAATAATCACTGTTAAACCAACATCAAATTTTAATTATATATAAATTGTTGTATAATGGAAAGTACTATGATGAAATTATTGTTCTTATAATATTGATTTGATGGAACTATATTTTTTTTCTTTATACTCCCTTGAATTGGTACCCAAAAAGTGTATGATTTATTTTTATGCTAAACATTATATCAACTTTTAAATTATTGATAGTAAACTCACTTGGAATTATGATATTAACAATTTATACTAAACATACATTAATACGCTAATCGAGTATGTAATTAATGGGTTTAATAACTAAAATATTGTTGTGGTGGGATTAATGATTTTAATATCCAAGTCAATAAATTATATTAAGGATTATTTTAATATAATATAAAATATAATGATAAATCTACATACTTGACTACAAATAAAACCCAGCTTGTTTCATGGAATTTTGATGACTAATAAACAAATGATGTGTTTAAACACCATTTTGGAGATAATGTTTCACCAAAAATAAAAAATACTTGAATGATAAATACAAATTGAGAAATTTTCTATGTCATATATACAAAGAATAATCACCAAAATATTAAAATGGAAAATAAAATCTCCCAAATAGGTATCCCATAAATAGTGTTATCGAAGGCATGATGAGGCACATGACTTGGTAAGAGGTGTTGTGAGGCACACATGGAGCACCTCAACACTGGCATGGTATTAGAAAATCACAAAGGGAATCCAAAGGAAAAAACCTCACATTACATAGTATCAGGTGATAAGCCACCATAAAGAAGCACCCCTTTAAAACATTTTGGGGATCCCTTCATAAAATTGGTGGTGATCAGAGTGGAAATTGATGATGATAGTGGTGGGAATCAGGGAGAAATGGGTGAAAATATAGCCTAATTTATTAAAAAAGAGTGGGGATGGGAATCATAATTAAATATAACATATGATAAATTCATAAAAACCTGAATTAGTTTATAAAAGCACACACAAAACCCCTAAAATGAACAACACATCCCCATAAATGGGAATATTCGATATGTTTATTTTTTATTCGATTTTATATTTTTTAATCTAAAATATTTTTGAAAACTGTGAGTATTTAATTATTTCAAGGGATGAAACTTAGTTTCAAGATGCCTTCACCTCATGATGAACCTATCATACCATCCCCAAGTGGCCTTTTCACCATATTCCACTATGAGCCTTTGACAACACTTTCGATAAATCAAGATCCATAAAAATTTCATTAGAGAAACATGTAAATTCTATAGTGCATATTAAAAATATAATGAAATTAGAAACATATGCAATATCCTAGGAGTGTGTACATATAGGTTTGAGTATAAAAACATAGTATGATACTCTAAAAATATGTTCTTATAATGAATATATCAACACAACAATATGTATTTGTAAACTAGTTAAACAAAATTTTTATTGATAAAGCTATATAGTAACATATTTTAAAATAATGAATAAATATATAATTCATAGTATGAAGAGAAAAAAGACTATAAATTAAAAATTAACAACATATAATATATTATTTTATATTCCATTTACGATATTTGTTATGGTTTTTTATAAACCTATTATTGATGATAAGTTTTTATCTTATTAAACAATACAATATCACATTAATTCATTTTATACATTATTTAACTAATTTTCTTTATTTTCCTCAAAATGGATAGAATAGGGATGCACATTACTTATCAGATCAATAATGAGTTTTATTAGAAGTTTGGATTTTTTTTTACTATAGAATCAATAATGATTCAGTTGGTGGATCAATTTGATGCATGTGTTTTGATTTTATAGGTAGACTATGGGTAAATCATGAGGAAGTGTATAACCATATCACTAAACATGGATAGAAAAAAAATATGTGGTATATCAATGGAGGAAAATCTCAAGTGTAGAGTGAAATTTAACCAGTTTAAAGGACTAGTAAGAATTTTTTTCTGGTTGGTTTCTATTTTTTTTCTGAATCCAACTCATCATGTAGACCAGTGCAAGATGAAATGAATAGAAAAACATAGTTCTTTCCTATTGATCAAAATGATGATATTGATGGTGTTATAAATACGGATGATGAAAATACACCAGAATATCAAGCATATGAAAAAATGAGCAATGTTTATTTTTTAATGAAATCATATCATGGGAAATCAATGTATGGATTTTGTAATGCTGCATTTGACTATATCCATACCATTATTAAGGAGTTTCTTTCTTATGATTCATCAATTCAGAAAAATGATTGTAGGTAATCAAACATGCTTGATAATTTCGGATTTTCATCTACTAAGTCCCATTCATGTCCCAAATATTTTTGTATATACTAGAAGGAATATTCTTAGATTTGTCGGTGAAAATAGTGTAGAACATTGGGGTGGAAATATAGTAAGGACCAAACTCAATCTCGCATACTATAGAAGGTAATATGTCACTTCCCTTTAATTATTAGGATTTTTTAAATTATTATTTCAGAGAAAATGGGATGAAATATGTTATTTAATGAAGATGAATGAAATATATGTAATGATAAAATAATGTTTCCTGTAGACAAGTAAGCTTGAAATAAATTTAATTGGTCAAATACTGATTTTTCAAGTAACCCAAAAAATGTTATACTGAGATTATCCTGTGATAATTTAGACACATTTTTCTAAATCCATATTTCACACTGTACTTGGATTTTCTTCATTCACATTAATAGCTATCCTACATGGATGTGTATGAAGAATCAATTTAATATCCTGTGTATATGGATATTTAGACCCAGTGTTCCTAAAAATTATATTGGAATATCCATTTATCCATTAATAGATGATATAAAGTTGCTTTTATTATTGGTGCATGGGCTTATGATGTATTTTTTAAGATGAACCTTATGTTTCATGTAGCCTTATTATGGATGATAATGTTTTTCCCTACATAATTAATGATGTTAGGTTTGAGAAAAAAATGTAAAATTTCATCCCTTATTTTTTAGTAAAAAATATACATTCCTATACATTAATGTTTAAATGAACATCATCTTCTTAGTACATTGAAAAGTTCTTCTGATTGATCATCCGTATAAGAAAAATCTGAGATAGTTTTAAAACTCGTTCAAGATAGATGAAACACCTCATAAAATTTATCGAAATGATATTGTAAAATAACATGATGGTTTAAATTATGTACATGGAAAAATTAAATTAAATTTATGAAAGAGAAATCATATAAATTCAAATTCCAATAGAAATTGGAGAAATAAAATTATATCCTTGGAGTTTTAGTATTTTTCATTGAATTTAGTACATCATTGTTTGTATGAAATTTCAATGTAGAAAAAAAAATATTATTTTCAATGGAGAAAAAAATTATATCATTGTTTGTATGAAACTTATTGCATCATTTACTTGCTAATCTTTTTAATTTAAATGGAGAAACAAAATCTTATTTTTAGTCACAACATGAATTGATGGATTGTGGTGTAAGAGTAAGAATTCATCCTGTGTTAATTAGTGAAAATAAGTAGAATATCTCTTTTTCCTATTATTAAATAACATATGTAGAGAGAGAAGAATTTATTCAGTTAATGGAAAGTTTCGTGGATCTAGACGGTTATGGAAGTAACTTTTTGAAATGGGTGAATTCACAACATTTGAAACTAAAATCTATTAAAAATCATGATTACTATGTCTTGTTACATGAGTTGATTATCATTTCCATTCGAAATTAAATTTAACATAATTTTAGAGTTTTTTCGAGTAAGGTATGTCATATATATTGAGACCAATGTTAAAAAAATTTGGGTAGTAGTGTTTTTCATAAATTGTATAGAGATGCACTGATTAATCTTTGAGACTTCGGTAAAATTATCCTATAGAAAGTTTTCACATGTTTGTTTATCTTACTACACATATTCCCATAAAAGATCATTTTTGTATTCAAATTTTTAGTAGGATGATATATCTAAAAGAATTAAATAAGTTTACATTGAAATATTATGTGAGAAATAAATATCATCCTGAAGGCTCTATTGTGAAAGGCTATTTAGAAAAAGAATGCATATATATCTATTCATCATTTATGGATAACGACACTACGAGTTCTAATAGAATAATGAGAACTAAATATGTGAAATATGTATCCATTGAAAAATCATTCCCATTACTTCCCCACATAGGGTTGATAACTACATTATACTCATTCTTTACTTTAAGTATTGAAGAGTGGGAAATGGATCATCATATAGTATTATTCAACTATGGTGTCCCATATTATTAAATCAAGTCATTGAACAAATGAATATTAAATTTTTTCATTGTGTGATTTCATTATATCTTCTTAAATTTTATTTATTTCATATTTATAGAGAACATTTTGAAATTATAAAAATGGATAAATAGGTCTCTATCCTTCATAATGAAGGAACAATTAGACCATAAATAATTTACTGCTTGGAAAAATTTAAAGGTAATAAATTCCCATTTATCTCATAACATAATCATAGTTATCTATTAAATATTCAATATTGGTATCTTTAAGGTTCTAAATTTACCCAATGAATGATGTATCTAATTAAATAATAATGTTTTCCATGGTCCAGAAAAGTTGTACGTGATGACACGGAATTGGTTTTTAGTTGATTTAAATTTTTTATAAATAGTAGTACAAAACAATGGAAGCACAACATAATGGTTTCTTGATAAGAACAATATAGATTATTATATGAGTGAATTAAACAAGAAACCTCGATTATAAAATATATCATATTATGGGGTTGTTGAATGAATCATTTTATTATATTACTATGAATATGTTCTTAACTCAACGATGAAATGCATATGGTTTGATTCAATGACATGGAAAGGAAGGCTTAAAGATAATTGTGGATTTAGTGCAATTTATTTGAATAATCATCTTCATATCTATGATCCTTTTATTCATGCATCACATGATTTAGTAGGGTTTTATGTATATAATGCATTAATAATTTTTTTTGTTATTTTTAAAGTCATTTCTATACATATTATAACGATGGATTGGATGATAATTATGTTTCCGATCAACCTGTTACTATTTATTAATATGTTTCATTTGATTAAATAGATGATTCTGTTTGTTAGTACATATTTAAACCATAAATTTTCATAGATCACACATATATTGACTCTTTTTTATGTATATACCATATTTTATTTCAATACTATATGTGATTTTCAAAACATTCAAACATGTAATCAAATTAACTAGTATTTACCCCATGCAATTCCATGACATATGATGTGTTTTTTTAAATACAAATTTGACTATGATATTAAAATATCTATCATTTGACTATACATAGTACTTTTTGAAATGATATTTTGATTTTTTTATGTTCCCAAAATATCCTTTTTTGATAAAAATTAGAGTCTATATATCTTTATTAAAATTTATAGTTCATGTGCACACCATTGAATCTGAATTCTTCATATATGGGTGGTTATAGAAGATTATAAAACTCTGAGCCTAGGAAAACTACATTTTTTAAGTCAAAGATCATTATCTATGTATGGTCCTTTCAAGGATTAAATTGTTATGCTAATGGGGGAGATTAAACATAAAATCATGATATTTCACTTATTCTATTAAATATATAATTAAAAAAATGTTCATTAAATAGTGGGTCTACATGATACTAATAACATATCCATGAAAATCAGTATCACAACATATCCCACTACGATATTATAATAGATTTGAATTATATAATGAGATCATTGATCCCATAAATGGAAAAGAAAATTCATTGATGGTCTCCCAATTATCAAAAATTCCATTAATTCCCTTATTTACCCAATGGGTTATAGAAACATTTAATAAAAATATCGTTACCTATCCTAAAATATTTTGAAATTTCATAATAATCTAGGATTTATTAGTTTTACAACGGTCTAGGATTGAAAATTGATGAACCTATAATATGGAGAGATCAAACAGAAAACAACATTAGAAAAAGCCTGTAAAAATGCCTATTTCAAAACACATTTTTATATGTATTGAATCCCATGATTTCTCATGTATATATTGTATTATATTAGTTAATAGAGATATATAATCAAATATTAATTTTCCTCTATACTTGTGTCAATAAAACTCAACCGATTTAGAAACATTAATTATTTTAGAAATGTATAATTGAATGTTAATTTTATTTAAAGCTTTATATTAATGGTCATGTTGTGGATTAGTAGATATTATCACCTTATTCATATTGTCTTGTATTTTGTATCGATATCGTTGGTTCAAAAAATATATTTAGCTATGTTTTTATTCTACAATCATCGGTTCGATAAAAATTTATTTATAACTTTGTGGTTGTCATGTTTGATGGGGGGTAATGTATACCATAATGGTAAAAGTTAAACATTCAGTGATAGTTATCATTCCTTAGTGATCAGAAAAAGTTCCCAAGACTAGTAAATGTTCTAGATCATCGTCATGGTATGGCTAGTATAGTTTTTTGGGTTGGGATGTTACATCTAGGTTGATTTTTGTTTTTGAAAAGTGATTTTATAACATCCTCGATATAAAAACACTGTGCCTAAAAAATTAACTAATATTAAATATATAGATGATTTAAAAAATTAAATACATTTCATAGATTAGTAAGATGACACATTCTCTAAAATTAAAAATTGATCATGGTGTTTTTTTATAATGTTCATTTAATATTAGTACCAAACGTCCCAGATGATATGATGATGAAAGATGTCATCATTCCAACATCACCGACAAACATTACATTCACAAAATATTAGAAAATTTTATTTTCTCTTTCCAAGAACCTAGTTAAAATTTAAAATCAATTTAGAGAATGAAACAAGTATTTTTTAAATCAAACTCATTTATTATTTATTTCTAATTAATTTTATTGAACGTATTATTGGATAAGAGATTAGTTATGGACTAACTCAACGTCCAATTTCATGTGAGATGTTGAACATTATAAAAGTTATTTGAATTGAGTTTTCAATTATTAATAAAATTCCCCTCATATGAATAATAGATATGATAATTTTTAGATTGATTTCCAGTATGGGGTACATTATGAAGAAAAAAACTAACCAATTTGAATCTAAAACTACCTAAGATCCAGAATAACATTAAGGTTGTATCAAAACAATATACATTTCCAAATTTGAAAACATTATAGATAAATATGACAATCTTGAAAAAAATCTAAATAAGTGATAAAACATTCCAGTCATGGTAGCTGACAAATATAACACCTAATAGAAATACTATGATTTTTGGGATAATAGTTTTTAGATGACTTTAAAGGAGTTCAAAGAAACATGATCCATCATACCCATCATAAAACAAAATGGATGGGAGAATATAAATAAACATGATATATTATTTTAATTCTATAATATATGGAATTTTTCCACTAGTACATACAAAATAACAACACCAATGCATATACTATGTTATTCCCAAAGATCAAAAAAATTTATTTCGATCTTTAAAAAAACACCAATTAAAAATTAAATATATAATTGTTTTGGGAATCGAATTCTTTCAATGGTTAGGGAAATTACCCCAAATAATAAGGGTAGTGAAAGAATTATTCACCCATCAGGTCATATCCAATAGATTCCCAATCACAATGGAACTGCAATGAAATGATATAAATAAGTTCATTGAGCTTCTGGAATAATGACTTATGTTTTTTATTCTTAATATTATCAGGACATAACCCAATATAAAATACATTAGTCACATAAAATTTCTATTGGATGTTTTCTATAAATGGAATTAATTCATATTAAAATATTTCAAATCCATAAATAATAACTTTTCACACCTCGTGTTATTCCCATTTTCACCCATAATCCTGATGTTTCTAAAATAACATATAGAAAATAAATGTAAAATCTAAAAATTGAAAAACAAATCACAACATTAATTGAGAAGATGGGTCATCATTGAGAGATGGGAATCCTAACTAAACCTAGAAATAAAAAGATAAATATGAATATTTTTGGATAGAAACATACTCATACATATATCATATGAATTAGATATCCTATAACATCTCCACTATGACTCCAAAAAACAGATAAAGAGAGTTGGAATTTGATAAAATTGTACAAGGATCCAAGAAAGTATGATATTGTAATGAAACTTCTCATTAATGCATGTTTTAGGTTATAGTTGTATTATATAACATTTTCATTACCTATATTTTTCAAATAATTTTATCATAATTTTTCTGTTCAAAATGTCAGATTATGATGATTTTAGAAGGAGAAGAATGCAGATAAATGAAAAACATATTTGAGATTTAGGAATATTTCTTATGATCACCATTGTATCTATAATTTATTTTCTCGATATTATGTCCTTTCGTATTATTTATCTTGTTATCATTAATTTTACTTAATCATCCAATTTATTTTATGATACATAATTAAGGAGATTTATTGATTTTTCAATAGGTGATGAGAGTATAGAGGGGGTGTATTGGTATGATTAACTGAACAATTTAGCCAACCACTATGACACTTCATTCATGGAGTGGTCAATCAGTTCAGCCTCCCATCATCCCACTTATGTCACCATGAGGACATCCTATAATTATTCTATATCCATATTTTTCATACCCAACTTTTATAAATCCCTTTCCACCCATAACCACATATCATAGTTCTTCCCAGGCTCCCTTCCATCCTTATTAACCATTCCCACCATCGATGATACTGAGAAGTGCTCCCTCATATTTCCCACCTCCATATCCACATCCATGTCCACCCTTATTTGAATAGTCTTATCCATTAGGGTTTACCCCTCCATCATTATGCTTATCCTCATCAACTGTGTAGATTAATACTACTATAGAAATCCAATAGACTATAGAAGATAGTACCCCTCCTCTAGATACAACAATTTAGTGGTCAGTAGATCCCCCGTTTACTGGTATATGTTTATAAAATACTCATATTGATAATGATAAATTAATATATATTATTTTACTTTAAAAATTATTTCTATTGATTACCTATAGTCGCTACCAGATGACAAGGCCACACAAAAATGAGAGAGGTCTGGAATGAAAACATTCATATCTCCAATGCAACAAGGACAGTTCTATAATAAAAAAATAGTAACGAGTCTTAATGATTTATGGGAACACATTATAAACAAAACAATATCATTTTGGATCAACCATTAAGTTGGAAGAAAGTTGGAGAACAAATAAATAATAATTTATGGGTAGATATTAGGGTGTCTAATATCAATAAAATTTTATATATCGTCATTTATAAAATTATCCCAAAAAATATATTTTCCAATGAATCTCTGATATAATTTTACTAATGGAAAAACTTCCAATGAAGTATGGTTATTAGAGTTAAGAGAAATATGGTGAGTGTATGAGTATGTATTTTATTGTGGTAAGATAGAGAGATTGTATACAAGTCTTGAAGAAATATTAATCAATCAAGATTTCGCAGTATCATAATATAGAGAGATGATCATATATTTTAAGAGTCCAAAGTTTTTTGTTTTAGATTAATTTATATATATAAATCATTTAATTTTTTTGAAAATTATTTTATGTATTAATTAATTATATTATTTAAATTAACATAAATATATAATTTATTTTATATAAGAAAAATCGAACCAAAATGAAAGAATAAAAGTTAAATGAAATACATTCATAATCTTAGACACCCTTCACTCTTAGATAATATGAATGAACATGTACTTTAACATTTAATATATTCAAATGTTCTTCCATTGTGCATTTATGATTTATAGATTACAAAAAATACAATTGTTTATTCCTAAATATTTTGTAGTATAAATAATTCCATTCAAACCATATTCTAATTATTTTTAATATTCAGTGTTATGATTTTTTAGATTAGAGATAATTCAATTCATGTGCATTCACTTTGGCTGCTTGGACCACTTTTGGAGAAATAGAAATCAATCAACTACTAATATCAACTAAGGAAATAGTGGTAGAATTATTATAACTTTTATTCATAAATATTATTAATGATTTTTAATTAAAACAAAAATAATTTCTAAAAAGTATTCTAAATAGTTAGTATATTTAAATATAGATGGTTCATATGGATTAAATATCAATGGTTTTTCACTTAAATTTCCTTTTTTCAAGAGTAAACAAACATTGTGAAATAGTAATTTAGATGGATTACCTTTGTAGTGATAGTATTATACCTTCTGTTAATTGGAGGAGTACACAATTAGAATATTGACTGAGATAATATTATCACCTCTAATATAAAAGATAAATCCTTGAAACTCATGTTTTAACTTTATTCTATCAATATTCCTTTGGTTCCTCCCACACATAGGGGCCTCTTACACTATATGATTAATATAATGTGTTACATTGTACTTTTACCCCTATATATTACTTTTACAGTAGTATACAAGCACATATATATTTTCATCACTTCCATTAATTAATTGGATTTAATATTTTATTCTATATGTCAAAAAAATAAACATATAGAAACTCTTTATTCTTTTTATAGTTGTGAACAAAAGTGTTGTAACTTATTCTTATTCACATTCATGAATAAAATAAACCTCTTATTCTTTATTCTTTCTCTATTCCAAAATAGAGTGTATCAAACTCTTCATATCCTCCATATTTTCCATTTTGTCATTCTTATTTCATAAATTCATCAAGAAATAATTGTTTTTTTCATTATTTAGTTTATTAGAATGTAAACAACATCATATTCTTTATGTATTAAATGCATCAAAACCTCACTAGTTCTATTTCTCTTCAATTGACAGTCATAAATGTATTGATTATAGGTACAATAGTAGTTATTTAATCATTTATATATTATCTTATTCTAAAATTAAATATTTCACTTTATCAACCTATAAAAATATATATAAATATATAATAGTTATTGTGTTTTGATTTACTCATCACCCTCTTCTCTTTCTTTTACATTCACAGTGCCATATGAATTTATTATTTTAAATTACCAATGTTATGGGTAATTTAAAATCCATAATATATTTTCTTTTCAAAACACCATATTAAATTTCATATCTTACTTTTTTAGTCTTGAAGTTTATTTTCCTCTATACTTGGCTGATGACAATCCTTTCATCTTATCATTGAATCATTCACTGAATAATCTAATCACATACATTTTTTAGTCCAAATAATCTATAGGATAATTTTTCCACATTCGTATTTTAACAGATATTTCTAATGTTCACATGTTTTATCCATAATTTTTGGTTCCATTAATAATGATCTTCATTTGATTTCGTCCATAACATTCTTGAATTGGGATTACAACTATTGTGATACTTGGAAACATAGATCACAACAACCTATCATTATTATTTTGGTATCATAGGACATTGGAAGTTATACAATCATCTTATCTTCAAATTTATATAAAATAAATCATAGGATAAGAGTTTTAATGAGAATTCATATGATATGAGATATACACAAAATCCATATGAATATCTATCTCTTCATTTTATGGGCAGTGAATTATCATTATCTTCTAATGGAAATACCATTATTTCTATTATTATATATCTAGGGAATATCAAACAATATTCTGATCAACAAACCATCATATCATTCAACTTATGGTGATCATAAAATCATCCTTCAATCTTCAATTGATTATGAATTCATTTACAAACATCCTTATGAATTAGAAAAATATCACATGACTTGTTGAATTAAATCTTGATATCTCATACTATCTCCTATCAAGTTAAAACTCATTACATGGGTCCAAAATATTGTTACACAAATTGTTTTTTATTTTACTACCAATACATATGTCATAATAACCATTACATAGGTTGTGATATTTTGATATTACGTTTACATAGAACTACAAGACTCTTTGGTAGATCATGGATTTCTTAGTAAACCATATGAATGATTTTAATCTATTTATTTACCTCTACAAAGAATAAAACATACAATTTCATAGTGAGGGTCTAAAATTTATAAACCATTATGAAATTATGAGACACCTTTACACACCAAAACACCTTCAATGGTATACCATTACACAAAGATAAAATTTCCTTTCTCTTTATTTTTTCAATGTTACCATTACATAAAATAAATAACCAAGTAATTAAATTTATATATAATCAACTTCACCATTAAAAATACCTTCATCATATAAATAGAAATTTACACATTAAAAATACCCTATTAGACTATATAACTTTATCCAAACTTTTTTGTTTTTATATTCCATTCTATTTTAATAAAATAAATATGATTTTTTCGCTTGGTTTTTTTGTAATTTAATTGAATTATAATTTTTCATTATTTCAATAATTTTTATATAAAAATGAATTTTATATTGAGGGCAGTTTTCATTACTCTACCGTATTTTTAACAAGAAGTAAATAGAGAATTGTTACTGTGGTAAATAGTGTGAGTTAGGATATGATTGTATGTATATTTAAACATTATTTAATATGAATGGATTATTTTTTATATTATTTTATCATTTTATTTTATGTTATATATCACTCATAATATTTATTTGGAGGCATTGGGAGAAAAATAACCTGAAAATGTAATCATGACCAATCATTTCATTAAGTATTAATAGATGAAAATCATGGAAGAGTGTGTTGTTGACCTAGGAAGAGGATTATTCAATCTATATACTAGTCTTATGACAACATTTCTTAAAGTACTGGTTCTAGTATAGGAAAACTGGAACAAATGAATGTAACAATAAAATAAGTGACTCAAAAATCATATGAAGATACTCTACATCAATATACAATAAATGAATATATGATGAAATATATGTATTCTCATTCTTATGAAATTCCAAATAGTTATTTTACTATGTTTGATTCTTTTTTTATGTTGATTTATTTTATTTATGTTGGTTCCTCTTCTTATATCGGTGCGACTATCGATGCTACAGTCGATGTTAATCCCACTACTGATTTCTATGATGATGATGATGATGCAGGTAGTGATTGTGTTTCTATAGGGTGTTTGGATGATGGATATTATGGTTCTGATGATACCAATATTGAGGAACACTTCTATGGTAATGTGTATTTTTTGTTGGTTGTATACTGAATTTTTTTATGTAGTTAAGTTTTATTATTGATATATTGAATTGTATTTTGTGGTGTCTTTTTATTTCTGCATATAATGAATTATTATGTTATGGTGTCTATTTGGTTTGTCCATTGTGGAAAGGAAGATTTATTTTTCCTACCTAGATGAGACACTTGTAGCCACAACTGGAAACCTTAGCAACATACCAATATCCAAGGATTCAATTGTTGTAGTAAACCTATTTCCATAGTCTTAAACTATAGCTATATTAAAATGTTGAAGAAGTAATAAACATATTTGGAAACAGGGTTATTGATGTATTTTCAAGGTGGAAACCTTGGATATATCCTTATATCCACAATTTAAATCTTGTTTATATTTTTGGCCCTATTTCTGAACAAATAGGATACACATTCCACCAAACAAGGGTTATTACCTATATATATGGTTTACTGATCTATATCAATGGTTTTAAACCATTGTTATAACATAAATTTCATTTAGTGTATCACTCCAATGTATTGAGTAATTTTTATGTTCTCTAGATAAATATATTCAAAATTGGTCATATGGTTATTCGAATTTGTAAGGGTTCTTTAAGTGTTCAATGAGATGACATCCCAAGGCACCGACATACATTTTATAGTATTTGTAATGAATTTTCAACGAATTAATTTGTTTTAAAAAATACAAAATAAATTAACTTTTTATTGAATTATAACATCGTTTCTATTTAAAATGTTGTGTTTTTATGAAAATAGATTCATGGGTTTTATATATCATCACTAGACTAATGGTTTTCATATTTTTTTATGTCCCTTACTAATCTTCTTCTGCTCATCACACATTTTTAAAATGTTTACAACAAATTTTAAGGGTTTCTAACCAAAATTAAGCATTCAAGTTTAATTTTTTGACTATTTTTCATAAGCATAAATCATTTTTTATATGTTTTATATATTGGCTAAAATGGATAATGGTTTAAATTTTCAACATTGTATTATATGGATTTCATTATTATATTGTATCCTAACTCTAAAAAAACTAAAAATTAAATTATCAAAAAATTTATTAGAATATATTATTCAATAAATACTCTATATTATGTAATTTTTAAGTATTTATACTTGAATAGAACAGTGAATTATGGGTGTTGTTGAAAATTGGATTTTTTATTCATGGAGATGATACTCCAAAAATCTACAAGATTTAAAAACTCATTTCACAATGACTTAATTGAGCAATTGTATAGTAAAATTTATTTCCTAAAAATTATAATAATGTTATAAAAATAAAATTATTTTAATAATTATAATTTTCGTTCCATTCACGAGAGGTGGTTAAGAGAAATGTGACATGTCGTTCAGGGTGGTGGTAGTCTACACATAAGAGTGATTAACACTCCCATTAAATAAGGAATGGAAAGAATGAAGATAATTGTAAAAGGTGATCATTTTTAATTCTATTGGTGACATAAAAAATAAATTAATCATAAATTCCATATTTTCTTCCACCCATAAGATGTGATGATGAAAAAATGAAATGTATCATGTCATAAATGTGGTAGTCTACACATACACATGCTCAATGTGTTTTTTTATAGTTGATACTATGAAATGAAATAATAATTAATTTCATATTAATATAATTACATTTAAGTATATATATTATACTTAATTACTTATAAGATAAATTTAATTGACGATTAGGAAAACGAAATTTAAAAATATATACTAAGAGGAGAGTACTACTGACATCAGGATGTTTGGTTTTCTTTGGAATTTTCCATGAAAATGATAGGTATTAGAATAATTATGGGAGGAAAAAATACATGGTGTGTGGGAGATGGTTATAGGATGAATTTTTTTTTGATATTCACAAAGTAATTCAAATGGATGGGTGCATAAATGAGTGGTGTAAATGAGTTCTCATATAAGTGAAGGGAATGATAGTTTTTGAATTATGAAATCTATTTAAATTATTTCATTACACTAATAAACATAATATAAACTCGTACCTAGAAATTGGTAAGTATAGGATGTGAAATTATCAAACATACTTTCATATAATTATTTTTGGGACATATATGACTGATTTAGGTGTTTGAAATTTTACTTTTCAATTTATCGACATGTTTTATTTTCAAGGTAAAATTTATTTTCACCCATGATTATTAATTAAATGGTTATTTATTAATATTTTCAAACACATAATTTCAGTAATATAATCCAAGATATGATATTAATTTCATATATTAAAATTACTATGATTAAGATAAGTTTAAATTATAATTAATGTTCTTAGAACTTGTAAAAATTTTTTTGATAATGGTATTAATCAATCAAATTGTATTGTTAAATTCTTACTAAATGAGCACTCAATACTTACTAAAGTCTTTTTATTCTAAAATGATAAATTTTATCCATAATTATTTTTATTGAATTTTGTTTATGTAAATAGTATATAATTTTTTAAACTATTGAAATATGTTTCTAAAAATGAATATCACTTTTTAAATCATCATTTCCAAATTATCATAGAGTTAGTATTTGATAATTTTAGGAAAAGATTAATTTTTCATTGGATAGTGAACGATGATGATTTTTCAAATAATATTTATTTCATTTACTTAAATAAAGTAATTTAAACAAGTCGTTAAATTATGAATTTGGTATTAAAGTGATAAATGGTTCATTTAATTTGGAATTACCTTATTAATTTCATTTGAATAATTAATATTCATGCTCTTATATAAGTTAATTTTTAATCTTAAAATCACATTTCTAAAAAGTTTTTATTGATTGAATTTTAAAAATTTATAATAAAACTAATTTATTAGATTTATATACATTTATTCTAGAGAAAAGGATATTATATTTGGTATATGTATGGTCAATTTAGGTAAATATTACCTTTTTTAAATTCTGAATTGCAACCATTGTAAATATTTATTGCATCAGTTCGGGTAAAATCAGTAAATAAGGGTTATAACAATGATATTATGTATCAAAATCATCCAAAAAATGAATTTTTTATTTTATGAGATTAATTTCACAATATAAATTATCAATTTTAATATTTGTGATTTTTGGCCATTTTGCTTTTATAATGACATGTATGTTATGTGAAGTAATGAAAAATCCTAAATGAAACGCTCTTGTTTTTAATTTCTCTTATATGTTTACATGGAGATAAAAATATGTTTTTGAACAAATATTAAATATTACTATGAGTATAATGGAAATATTTTTATGATTGAAATTTATTCCTAATTTTTATTTAATATATAATTACCATAAATTCATATCCAATACTGACACAGTTCTTTTGCACGTAGTTAAAAAAATAAAAGTGCATGATTTTGGAAACATAAAAAATATTATTATGTCAAATAATTTAATATTTAATTGGAATTTATAATTAATGGTTAATGATATTAAATTCAAATTTTATACCTCTCTTGATGTCTTTACACTTATAATATGTTAATAATGTTCAAAATGACAATAATGATATTTTTTAAAAATAATATCGTATAATTTATTTAAAAATAATAAAAATAATGAAATAATACAAGTGGGATGTGAAATTGACTAAAATTTCATACCATATCCATTTATAAAAAAATTACTTTATATGTGAAATTATAACAATTTAAGATTTTTTTTCATCTTGGTTAAGGTTAAAAAAATTTAACAAATGGGATAAATAAAAATATAATTTTAAAATACCTCATATTTATGTGAAAATTATTTTTCCACTAATTTATATTATTACCGACCTTATATTTGAAATTATTTCCAAATGGTTCCACTTCTATTGGAATTTAAATTCATTATATTTATTTTTTTCAAAATTAGATGTGTGTCCTACCCTATACATATAAAATAAAATCCATTCCATCTCTTCCTTACACTACCCAAAGCCACCTATCTTGACCAATACCTATTAATTTATCTTTTAAAAATGGATATCAATATATTAGATGTTTTTCAATTCATAAAACATTATTCCAAGGGTCCTTATGAATGGATCTAAATGAGGTATATTGAAGAAGAGGTAATCATCTTAATATAAAACATTAAAATTTTTATTGGTATGCATCCTTTAAATATTTTATATTCATATTAAAATTATAAATTCATTATAATTTATTATTCTAAAATATTATTATGAATATTCAAAAACTATTGTCCAATCTATATTCCATCAAGTTAGAAATGAAATTATCACTCATGCGTAGATGCGGACTACCACCACAACGTATTGATATTATTCATCTTCCATCACCATAATTCAAGGATTATTATTAATATGGGGTTAATATTTATATATTATATTTATGAAATATTTATCATTCTGCAATTTTTATATCAATTATACAATCTCACCTCCCAATCTGTTTGGGTATGATAACATTGTTTCTCCATATGTGTTGACTAACACCTTCACAAACTGTTCAGATTCATTTTTAATTTCATGTTTACATAGATAGTAATAAGGGTACATTTAATGTATATATTTTTTATGATAAAATTTTGGTTCTGCAATAATAAAATAATATTTATCATTATACACATTTCACTTGAAAATGAAAATAGCTTTCAAGCATACGACCTACCTTCTCTTAGAAAGAGGTAATTCATTTTTAAATATATAATTTTAGTGGATGTATCTATATATTAATATATAACTAATATATATAATATTTATATCATTATTTTAATTTTTAAAACATTTTTATCATGATAAAATTGTAATGACTAGAACTTCGAATGTAAAACTTTCCTGAAATGCCAAACTGTTAACACCCCATAACAAAAAAATTCAAAATGAATTAATTATTAATGGGGTTTGAAATATTATAAGTGAAAAATATATGATATTATAAGTATATAAGTTACTATATGATATATTTTGGAAAAATATAAAAATTCCTCTAAAGATTTTTTGAGTTCTTACTATGAAAGTTCAACTTGAGGTAAAGGTTTCGCATCTCACTATTATTTCTAGGAAAACATTTCCCTGATCACCACATCCATATTATATGTGTTTTAAATACTACAAGTGAATTTATTTTATGTTTCTTCTCATATTAATTATGGTGACTTAAAATAAACAATTTTTTTTCATGAGGTTTTGATTCAATTTTTTTTAATTCTGTATGGTTTTGTCGTCTAAATTTGTATTCTTTGGGAAATTTGTTAATTTATGCTCCTATATTGCCTTATGAGGTGTATTTAAAGACAATTTGACAAGTTATGTCATGAATATACATATTTTCATGATCTTTATAGTTTCATTTTACGTTATTATATCCTTGGGATTAGGATTCAAATGTTACCAATGTTGTAAGGGACTTATTTGTCATTCCCACATTAATCATGATGTTTTATTCTTGAATTTAAATTGATGAAATTATATGATCCTTATCAAATAAAACTGATTAATTTTATTCTACATGGTTTATTCTTAGAAAATATCAACCAATAAGTTTTGTTTTCCTCTCTTTTTTACATAAAATGTAATGTATCGTGTCATAAAGGCGGTAGTATACACATACACATTCTCTATGGGGTTCTTTATAGTGGATACTACAAAATGAATGAATAATTAATTTCATATTAATATAATTAAATTTTATTATATATGTGATACTCAATTAATTATAATAAAAATTTAATGGATGATTAGGAAAATTAAATTTAAAAATATAGACTAAGAGGAGAGTACTTCCCACATGAGGATATTTGGGTTTCTTTGGAATTGTCCTTGAATATTATAGGTATTAAGATAATTATCTGTGGAAAAAATATATAGTGTTTGGTAGATGGTTTTAGTATGAAACAAGTGGTAGATATTCACAAAGTAATTCAAATGGATGGGTGCACAAAGGAGGGGTGTAAATGATTCCTCATATCAGTGAAGGGAATAATAGTTTTAGAATTATATAAACTACTTAAATTATTTCATTACACTGTTCACCATCAAATACACCCATACATAGAAATTGGTAGTTATGGGCTGTGATATTTTCAAACCTACACCCATAAATTTATTTTTGTGACATATTTGAGTGATTTAGGGGTTTGAAATTTTACTTTTTACTTTACCCACATGTATTCTTTCCATGGTGACATTTACTTTCACTCATATTAATTGATTAAAAGGTTATTTATTAATATTTTAATAAAAATAATTTAAGTAATATAATCCATGAAATGATATTAATTTTATATATTAAAATAATTATGATTAATATAAGTTTATATTATAATTAATGTTCTTAGAACTTGAAAATACTTTTTTGGAAAATTTTATTAATAAATATAAATTTATTATTAAATTCATACTAAATATTATAAACTATTATATAATGTGTATGGTTTTCAAATATGATGAAAAATTTTCTTACCATTATATTGAATTTATTCTTTTTTGATCATTAATATCTCTATTCTTTACCCTTACTGAGAATTTAAACTCACACATTATTATGTTTCCTTTTCCCAAGGATATAATTAATGGTTTTTAGTATAGTATTTCTATGAAGGGTAATATTTATGAAGGAATTTGTGTATATCTTATAGAACTTTTATTTTATTGTGGTTTATGTTTCCAAGTTTCCATGTACACTAATCCTTTATGGTTCTAGCTTGCATCATGTGTTTATTAATGAATATTTATCTTGTAATATGTAATATCAATGTATAAAAAGTATTTCTTCTTATAGTTTGTATAAAAGTTGGTTTTAGTTCATATTTGGAAACATGAATGAGAACGAATTAAATAGAACTCATAGGATAAGACTATTGATATGAGTGAATACTAAGATATAGTATACAACTAATTGTGGTTTTCATAGAATGTAAATCCTTGTCTATATTCTAGAAATATGGGTGTTGTTGTTGAACAGATATACCATGGGTTAACAACTAAAAAATTATAGATTGGGTAATAACATGTTCATCAATGATGCCTGATGAGTGGGTCTATTATGACACACCTGGCATGACACTCTCACGGGATAAACACGAGTTAATTTAAGTTTTCATTATGAACTATTATGATTAATGTGAGAATATAACCTATGGAAGCCTATGATATTCTACATTGATTTGTGATAAACATTATGTTTCATTAGTTTATAAGTATATGGTGGATCATATATTTAAATGGAAATATACAATTTTTTATTTTTATATGATTGGAGTTTAATAGGATTAATGATATTTTGGGAGGTATTAATGGGAGTACATCCCTTTATTTTAGTTTACATTTTAGCAAAAAGGTTATTTAATTAATAATTATTTGTGGTCATAATTTTATAGTTATTGATTACCATTACAGTGTATATGATAATTAATTTTAAGGTAATTGTGGTATAATAGGTTAAAAGAGTTAGTACATTTTTGGAATATATTTTTATCATATAAATAACCATGGGATTGAAAAGTAATTTTGTAAGTATGAGATTAAAGTTATTTTTTGAAGAAGTATACTATATTGGGATTATTAAATAATTAATGTAACCATTATTTTTGTAATGATTATTTAAATAACTTTTTGAAGTAAATATTATTTCATTGATGTTTTTTGGGGATTCTAATTAATAGCATATTTTATGAGAAACTATTATCAAGTAATCCGCATATTTTTTATGTGACATTATGAAATACTTTATGTTTTCAAGGGATAATTATAAATGTTGACATAGTAAAAAATTATAATAATTTTTTTTTGGATTTTCATGTTTTGAATTTGGTCATATATTCTTCGAAGGATTCCTAAGGTTAAATATATATGGAATTGATTAAGTTAGTCCTCAGGTGTTATTTTTAAGGTTTTAGACATTAATGAATTATATTTATTCATATTAGATATGTTTTACGATATATTTTTTTTATGGTAAAAAATAAAAGAATGGATTTACTATTAATTAATTTATAGTTTTTATGGTCCATTAGAATTTAATTTTAGTGATTCAGTCATGAATAGTTAATCTAAAATATTCATTTCAAGTAATTAGAGATGAAGTGGAAATTGATCAAAGAATAAAATAATGATAAAATTGTTTTTACTAAATGAGAATATCATGAGTAAGTATATATAATCATGTTTTTCATATTCATAGTAAACAAATACCTCTAATTTTGGAAAAGGATTTTTAAAAATAAAACATATCGTTGTTCCTTTATTTCTAATGAATTGGTGATGTTTTAACATCTCAATAATTTATGGACTTGTGCCAATTAATATTCACAGGAGAACTTTCAATATCTATCATTATTTGTCCTTGGATGTTTTTTCCTCTTTGTCTATAATTTAATTTCCCCCAATGTTATCCCTGGTTTGGTATTGTTTTTGGTACCCATTAAGGATTCCAACATCCGCTTTGCAAAGGGTGTTTTATTATCCCTCTGTACAATGTAGATTTTCATAAAAATGTATTTTGAAGTATTAGATCTTTTATGACTAAGATAAAATTACCAATATAATGTTTGTTTTCACAGGGGGATAATGTAACACCCTAAAATTTTATTTTAAAATAATTATAATCTTGAAAAATTTCTAAAATTGAAACATAGTGATCTATGTGAAATGAGTTATATTATAAAAATATTATTATTTTAATTTGAATTTTACATCATATACATATATTTTTAAGGTACTAATATGAGTAACATCATTATGATATAGATGTTAAATAAACATACTCAATAATTTTTTTTAATAAATTATTTTTAAATAATCACTAAAATTTTACCAATGTCATTTTATGCTTAAAATATGCATTCTATTTGAAATGTATTTTTATATAATTTTGTACATGGAAACTATTAAAACTTTGTTCAATATAAAGTAAAATTATTTGAATAAATGAACTTTATTTTTAAATTAATCATTACATAGTTATCATAGAGTTAATTTCTGATATTTTTTTTCACGAAATAGAGAAAATATCGAATTTTCAAATAGTCTAATTTTATCTTATTAAATACATTTATGTAAAAACCAAAATAAATTTTTTATTTTGTATAAAAATTAAGTATCGTCCATTTCATTTATAACATTCTAATTAGTTCCACTTGAATCAATAATAATCCTGACTTTTACATAAGTTAATTTGTGTGATTAAAAATGCATTCTTCAAAAAATAGTTTATTTAATTTTACTCGTTAATTTTAAAATTTAATTCTTCTACTTATAGATATTTAGTCGTGAAATAATAATAAAATATTCTAAATTATGTGGTTCAAATTTCCTAAATTTCTCTCTTTTATTTTTGGTCCTCAGCAAATGTAATAATGGTAAATATGTTTCGCCTCAGTTAGTGAAAAATGGCTAAAAATGGTTTAAACTATGAGTTATAGACTGAAAATTAACCCAAAACTATATAATATTTAATTTTATGATATTAATTTGTCACTATCTAGACTACACTATAATATATGTAATTTGGGAACTATTTTTCATGTGTGACGACATTTATAATATTTTTTGAAATAAAACATACAAAATGTCACACTCATGATTTTAATTTCTCTTATATATTCACATAGTAATAAAAATGAATCTTGAATGAAAAAACGAAGTTATTTTTAGAATAATGAAATGATTTTCATGATTTTTAATTTTATTTTATATTTTATATTAGTTTTATAATTACCTTAAACCATTGTACAACACTGACGTAGTGCTTCTACAAGTAGTAGAAAAACCCAATTACTGATATTTTATGAAAAATAACATTTTATAAAATTATTTAAAAATAATAAAAATCATGAAATAGGGGAGTTATGATGCTAATTTTTTTTAGAATTATGTTAACATAGTTCTACTAAAATATTAAATTGAATTTATTATATTAAACCTATTTATTAATTCCTTGTTAGTCCTTCCCTTCACTTATAAAAGGAAACATGCCCCCTCTTCTATTTACACCCCATTGAGAAACCATTTATAAAAAAGTCTTAACAATATATATTTTAAATAACCCCTAACACTAATTATAGGTCCTTTAAATCTTAAAATTCCATTCCTAGGGTCATTAAAAAGGGACATAATAGAGGTCTCTCGAAGAGGAGGAAATAGTCTCACCTGACCTCTTTTAATTTATTTCTTCTTATACAAAATTTTTATCTATTATATTCATAATAAAATAATAAATTACATATCCCAAATATACGTAAATGTTAATACGATAATAGAACACCCATTATCCACCATCATTTCTATCAAATAAGTAATGAAATTGTCTTTCATGTATAGGTGTTGACTACCACCTCTAGATAAAGATAAAATTCATTTTCAATAACCATCATTCATGGTTGATTATTATAATGGGTTTAATTTTTATAATTTATTTTTATTTTTAAAGATATTTTTATTAGATTATAATATCACATATGGCTTCTTAAATTCCCATCTTTTGGAAAACGATTTTGATCCTTGTCTGTATGTGTGGTCTACCACCACCATGAAGCGATGTGATTCATTTTTTATTTCCAATGTACATAGATGGAAATAATTATATAATTAATTAATATGTATATTATTTAAGATAAAAGTATAGTTATAATTGAAAAAATTATATTTATCTCTCTTTTCTTCCAGTTTTTATAAAATGAATACAACGTTTATATATATATACGACCTACCATCTCCATGAACGATGTAAATCATTTTTATATATTTACCATTTATATATCATATTTAACACGTAAATAAAAATTATATATTAAATTTGTACCAATAATAACTTTCTATATATGATGAAAAATGATCAATGTTCAAGTGTACGAACTATAAAAATGAAACATCCCTTAATGCAAAATAGTTATCACTCATAAACGAAGATTTTAATAACGAATTATTAATAGATTAGTGTTGAAATTTTAAACATGAATTGTATATGATATTATAATTATATTAATTATAAATTATTATATATATATATATATTAAATTTAAATTTATTATATAAGAGGATAAAATTCTTATGAAAAATTTTAAACTTGAGGTAACAGTTTTCCCATCTCACTTTTTTCCTATGAGACACAAGTCATGTTACCCACTTGTTTCATTTTGGTGGTGAATAAACAGACCAAAAATTAATTTTAGGATTATATTAATGAATATAATGGTCATTTTATAAATATTTTTATCACCATCCCTTCATAAGGTATTTATTTAGAAAATACCAAAGTTGACTGGTTTGATAATATGAATTTATCTTATTTGGGAAATATGTTATGTTACCTGCCTCTCATATTTTTTGATGTGTATATCATAAAAATTTATAGATTACATCTTATATTTTTTCTATATAAATTCTTGTTAGAGTATATTTCATTGTACATATACAACATAGAGAGAATCTAACAACATTTAATTTCATTAATATAGATTGTTACATTAGTCCAAAAAAACCCATGAAAACATAAAATATTTAAATGTTGAAAAATATAAAAAGGAGAAAGTAGAATAGGAAAAAATAGATCACTCCAATCTTTCAGAGTTATCACCCCCATAAACAACACTATATATAAGAGAAAAAAATATTAGTGAACCAATCGACATCATTGAAAAGGAAAATATAAATCCATGGGGAAATTATAGAGAATAATGGTTGAAGAAATAAAGGTGTATGTATAAGATATGATGTTTCCATTGGAATAAAATTTAAACATTATAAAAGTAATGTGACCGTTTAAATATTATCCTGACAATTGGGAATATCATCCTGACCATTGGGAATAGTCAAATGACCATTAGAATAGTATTTTAACGATGAAATAATAATAGGTTATATAAATAATATTTATCATGTGTAATTTAATAAAATATAGAAAATATAAAAATATTATATAAATATAAATATTTATAACTAAAATGTATTATAAAAATATTTTTATTTAAAATTATTTTAATATATTTTATAGAAATCATTTTTTTATATAAAAATTTAAAATTAACTATGTTAGAATGTTTTTGTTAAAATGAATTAAAATTTTAAAATAAGAAAATATAACATGGATAATGGTTATTTTGTTAGTAATTATCATAAATACTTCATATTTAGGTAAATAATAAAAATATAGTTAATTTCATAACATGTATGTTTTAAATAAAATCATTCATGATGTAATTATAAACTAATACATTAATGAACTATGAGCATGGAGGAACATATTTAACAAAAAAAATGGGTCATTTAAATACAATAAACTTTTTCCCAAACAAAAAAACTATTTTCTTAACCAAAAAAACTATTTTCCAAATTCTTAAACCTATAGTATTCTATTAAAATAACATATTTCCATTTTTTCAACACTCTATATTATTAAACATAGAAATTTAGAAGATAATTTATTTGGAAGAAATAAATTAAGTTATTTAACCCAAGTGTATTTCAAAATGTCAAAAATATTACTATTGTAAGGTTTACCTTGGATATAATATTTTGTTCGGCATTATAACTGAAAAATACACCTCTCTTGAAGTATAAATTACCCCTCACACCACACCTAGAAAACTACATCACTTACACATTGCAAAGATAATCCTTTTCCAAATACCCTGTATAACGACCCTTATATTTTATAGGAATGATTTAGAGTAATCAAACTCCATGCTTTGGAGAACCTATGGGTTGTAGAAAATGAGAAACTTCTAGAAAGATGTAAGGTCATTTCATTATTTCAAATTTTTTTCATTTTCTAATCTCATGTTATCCTTTTTTTTCTTATCCAAAAATTCTTAAAAAAATAAATAATATTTTAACAAGATATTAATAATTTTAACATACTATAAATATTTTATTTTTACTATAGGAATTTATTATATATATCATGCCTTTTATTTTTATAATTCCCCAAAAACAGTAGGTTAACTGTTAGAGAGTATTTTTCCAAAAATTTTATTATCAGAACCATAATAGATTTTTATAATAAATTATTTATGGTATATATATATATATATATATATTTATTTTATTCTTCGGGAATAAATTTACTTATTTATAAATTACCATGAAAAAAAATAAATAAATGGAAACAAAAAAAAATATTTTTTAAGGAAATCATGATATCAAAACATTTTACCATCAAAGGAATTAAGGAATAGAATCTAATGATTATAATTAAAAATATTTGAAAATGACTATATTTGACATCATGTACCATGTTTCAAAAAACAATTTTTATTTTTCAGGAGGTAGAAAAGGGATGAAATACAATAGGATTTATAGAAAGGTAATTGTCAAACATAGCTCTTTCTTTTAGGTTACCTCTTATTCCACATAATCTAAATTAATTAATATACAATAATATATAAAAAATTTACTTAAAATATTCATTCGCTTGAATTTATAGGGTTATACATGTTTATACATTATCAATATTATTTTTAATCCAAATAAATTGAGTTTTTGAAATACCTTATTTATAAAGAAACAACATTTACATCTCTTGGGGTTTTTCTTATGCATTCAATAATGATGATGTTTCATCTCATAAAATGATTTCATGTTTCAATATTTTACCCCCAAAGTTTATTCTTTAATTGTTTATTTATGATCTACTTATGAAACCCATTATTTATATGGGTTTATTTAATAACTGGCATTTATCTCTTTCAATTTGGAAGGCATAATTATGACAATTTTATATGTGATGGTCTGGAATGAAATTATATATCCCTATAATGAATTAGATAATATTATATATCTCTTGATATTTTGTGTATTAATAATGAACTAGATGCAAAATTTCATCACAATCATGATCTTATGATTTTTGAACTTCTTAAACATGATTTCTTATTTGTTCATAACTATGTGTAGTACACAACCAGTATGATAGGATGTTTCATTACTATACATATTCTAAATTCCTTGAATTTATCAAATTTTCCCCTAGATATTATGATGATGATCATATTCTTGTGATATAACGAGGTTGATTATGATCAACCATTTACTATTTATTCAAGTCCCTTATTCCTCCCCTTACTATGATTTTATCTCTCCCGAGCATTGAGTTATATCCTGATGTGGTTAGATATTCTAAAAAGAAGTTGAGATGTATTATGAGGATAAAGAAGAATAATTTAAATGATTTTTATGTTTTATTACATAAAAGTGACCATGTGCCTAATTTACCCAAGATATTAATCATTTGAATCCTAGATTGTTTCAATATTATGTTTTTATATTAAAAATGATATAATAGTCATGTAATAATACGTTGGGTCTCTATAGTTGGTACCAAAGTATGGTTATGAAAATATGGTAATTATGAATAGAAAACACTAGTGAAAACCCCCAAGGATATGTCTCTGTATAAGTAAATGTCCTACGATTTTGTAAATTATAAGAGTGTGTAGTTTATGATAAATGAAATCCCTATTTACAAACTACAAGAGGATGTGGTTGTAGTACTGTTGTACCAAGGTGTAATAAACATTAATAGGGATTATTGTTTACTAACTTTTTCATTTCCTAGTGCATAAAAAATCATCCATTTTTCAAAACTTCTTTGACTATATTGGGGGTATGATTTGGTTAATCATAAAAATTATAGAAAACATTATGAAGGATATTAAGATAGTGTAAATATTTATTTTAATGGTTGAAAATATTGATATACATGATCCTATAATAATCATGTGAAGAAAACATAAACAATGTTATCCAATAAGATGTGAATTTATAATAAATTTTTGTATAAGAATAAATTATTTACACAATCATTTTTGACTTATGTCTTTTCAAACAATTAATATTTTAAAAAAATGGTAGGAACGTAAATAAAACAGACTAAAAACCAACATGATGGACATTTAGATGATTATTTTAATAACATTTCCAAAGAAATTGGAGGTTCAATTCGTAAATTTATTGTGATAATAACCCAAATATCCTAGTTTATGAAAATTAATAGGATCCATGTGGAACATCCTCCTTCACCAATGAAGTAGAAATTATTTATTCAGTCTGTTATGTGACAAGGACCATGAATTTTTAATGGATATTCTGATCCAATTTTTGTAGAATATTATTTCTACTCAAAAGAGATGATATTTTCTATGATAATAATTTATAATAAGGGGAATGTCACATTGGTTTTATATCAATATTTTTTGAGGCTAGGAAATTTTTTTATTTGGTAAAGAATACCAGGCTGATGGATGAAATAGAAAAAATATGGTAGGATGGGTTTAATAAGTTATTTCTAAACACAAAATTCTGACTATATATTTGAAAAAAATATAGAGAGTGAATTCATATAACATAGGAACAATGAGGGTAATTATGACCTAACTTATGAATAAAATTTCAAAATGAATTCAAGATACACCTCATGTTTATTTCAAAAAATATTCATTAATATAATGAATTTTTAGTGGTTTAAAACCGAACCTCTGAAAGCCTCTAATTATTTGATAAATTTGTATTTTTGGTGAAATATTTTTTTGTGCTCTCAAATTAGATATGGAGTTCGTATAATTGTTCCATAGTTAAAGAGATAAGAACCAAAATATGGGGTTTCAATCTAAAGGGTCGAATGATAAAGGAGAAAATAATATACATCCCCCACATGTAAAAAGTGTGGGAATAAGGATCCTTGGAATTTAATCAAATTGATTGTGAAATGATTTAAATGTATGCAAGAAGGCCAATAAACTCATGAATGATGAAGAGAAATAAATAATATTTCTGGTGTGATTGATGATAAGATAAAACCACCCATAGTTCAATTTATCAACTATATGGAGAATGAGAACTATGTCAGCCAGTGCACATAACCATGGGTCTTTGAGGGTAATTAGAATTAACAACTAATAATGATAAAATATAATGGAACGAATCATAATATCACTACCATAGAGGTGGAACAGAAAAATTAATTATTTGAAGAAACATATACTATACAATAAATAATGCAAATAATAATTATTTTATTTCAGTTCTACACATTCGTTTATATATTTAAATGTTTTGTTGAACTATTAAATAAAAAAATCAATATCTTTATATAGAGATACAGATAAAAACACCTAATTTTGTAATTGATAAAATCTATATATTGGAAACTTCTCTGGTTATAATTAGTGGGATGATTCTTAAAGAAAAACTTGAAAACCATCCAATAGTGGAATTTGATTCAATACTTGGCATGTATTATCTCTCATTATGCTGGTATCTCCTAGAATTTTGGAAAAAAATAAGTCTCTTTTTATTTTTTAAACCATTCCATGATCCTATATATATGCATGTAATTTCATGAATCTCCATTCTAGAATCCCACAATACTATGGGTGATGATACCATTGGAAAACCTATATCATTCCTAAATGGTTTTGTTAAAGGAATGAACAATCCTTGAGGAAATTTTCATTGTAAGTTAGTATACCAATGTATTCCCAAAGGAGTTACATGGACCTCCGTTACATCATGTGGAATATATCTAAATATAATTTATACAAAGAACACCTAATTTCACTAAATTCTCATATAGGATGGGATCAACTGAATTGGAGGAGTTAAAGAATAATTTGTAAGATAATTTGGAAAGAGTATTCATACCCAACTACATTTTCATGGGGTGCACTAGTTCTCTTATTTAATAAAAATGATATATCAATACTGTTATGTAAATATTACCAATATATCAATAATATCATAATAAGAATTAGATATCCCTTCCAATTATTGATTACTTTTTCATCCAAATTTTTATAGTTTTGTACCTCCCAATTATGGATCTTTGTTTTCGACATCCTCAATAGATGGTAAATATGCAAGATATAAAAAACACATCCTTCCATATAGGGTATCAACACTATGAGTTCATAGTGATTCAATTAGGATATCAAAATTTCCATAAAATATTCATGTATTTTATGACTAGAGTTTTTCTAGACTATATATAGAAATTTTTTTTAGTATTTATTAAAGGTATTCTTATTTAACCCAAGATCAAGGATTTATGTGAAGGTAATTTGTGGATTATTCTAGGGACACTAAGGGAAAAAATTTATAATGACTTCAAAAGTTTTAATTTTTGATGCATAAAAATATAATCTAGAGGCATGTCATCACAAGGGAAGGAATTTCTATATACCCATCTATGATAAAAAAATATTTAAAAATTTCCTAGACCCTCATGTGTAATGGAAATCACTAGTTACATTGAATTAGTAGTGTACTACCAACATTTCGAGAGAAATTTACTATGATTCTCTAACCCACAATGTATGATTACCCAAAAATGGGTAATGTTTTTATGGATAGAATAATCTAATTAATTCAATTAATATCTCATAAAGAGGATAATAATTGTGGATTTACTCACACATCCATCAATTGGAAAAACATTTGTGATATATAGTGATGATTCAATAAATTGATTGGGTTGTGCACTCATAATGATTGATAATGTGATTTTTTTATTCCTCATGGAAGTAAATGATCAATCAGATCAGCTAATTAATTCCTAATATGATGTTAGCATAATTGATGTTCACCATGACGATTTGGGGGCACTACCTATGTGGTTAGAATTCTAAAATATATACATATCATAAGCGTATAAAGCATATATTCACATGGAAATAGATAACCATGTTCCAATATTTATTGATAATGTTAATCATGGACTATGATTTCCCTATTCAATACCATCACAGAAATGGAAAATATTTAGCTAATGATCTTATAAGAAATAAACCTACTATTGTATCTATGAATGTGGACTGAGAAAGACCCTATTTTCATTGATCTAAAATACATAAATCTAGAATTCATAGTGGTAATGAATACATCCTACCAACCATAATTTATTTCCCAACCATCTATTTAATGGGACATCAAGGAGGAACACAGGTATTATATATAGTTTCAAAAGAAGGTGGATGTAGTAATGGAATGGAAGATTCTTGGATTACACATCGAAAATGATTGGGTTATTCAGTTAATAACTTGAATTTGTGTGAATTAATATCCTCATATAATGAATGATCTATCCGATAATGAAAATAGATCATAATTCTGTTTACTCAATGTAATTACCATGATGTGTTGTGCTCTTTAAGAGAACATATGGTGGGTCCACATGAATAAGGATTTCACTGAGTGCACCACAATGTGTTTGGAATTTTAGAATGTTAAATATGAGAAATATAAGTCTATGGGGATGATATAAACACTTCCAATACCCACATTTAAATGGATGAACATCACCATGGACATTTTTTCAAGTGTCTCAATGACATGTAAAGGATGAAATACGATATGGGTTGTGGTGGATACACTAAATAAGATTTCCATCTTCATTATAATTTAGGAATATTTCACAATAGTATGAATTTCAAGGATATACAAAATTGACGTTCTTAGGAAGAATGGGACACTACTTTGGATAATATTTGATCAGGATATAAGGATTAGTTCAAAATATTATGGGATTCTTCAATATTATCTAATTACGAAATTGGATTTCAATATAGCCTGTCACCCCAAAAAATATTTTCAGCCTGAAGGGACCATTGAGACACTCAAGGAAATGTGGAGAGCATACTCAATATAATTTAATTTAGTTTTGGTAAAACATATCCAATTAGTTGAATTATTATTCAACAACAGATACCACTCGAGTATTCAAATTGATCAATATGATGCTCTAAATGGGAAGTGATGTGTAACTATAACCTATTTTGATTAAGCTAGTTAATGAATTAAAATTTGAAATGATATTGTGAAAATGATTTTAGATATGGTCACATTCATCCTATAGCATATATAATCTTCTTTGATCCAAATGAATAGATATACTGAAAACCATCAATGAGAGATTGGGTTTGATGTTAGAAATAAAATATTCTACTGAATATCTCCATATAATATATTCAAACAATTTGGAATGAAATGGGAGCTTATCCCTAGTAACATTGGTCCCTTTGAGCTCCATGATATCATTGGAGTAATGATCAATCGACTAGATCTTCCACTAGAGATGGCTCATATTCATGATGTATTTCATACATCTTTCCATAGGGTGTAAATACCCCATAAAGATCATGTACTAAATCATGTGGTGTAATAACTGGCATATGACCTCTATTATAAGGTGTAACAGGTAAAGATATCGTACATTAATGAAAATTTTATAGAAAACAATATAACTCACCTTGTAAAAGTTCTATTTTATAACCCTAAATATGAATAGGCGACATTGGAAGCGTGGGAAATGATGAAACCAAATTTCCCTCATATATTCCCAAATGAGAATATAACTTCAAATTTCTGGTATGAAATTTCTATATCGGGGAATAATATAACTAACTACAATATACAAATGATACTTTTTTCTCGAATAAAAGTGTATATTATTATATAGAATTATAAACATAAAATACATTGAAAAACTAACAACACTTTATTTCATTAATGGTGATAATTACATTAGTCATCAACTAAACCCCTAAAATTTTAAATTATTACAATAGGAGAAAATATTAAAAAAGAAAACTAGATTGTAAATTTTTTGATCATTTTAATCTTTTAGAAATATTACTCCCTTGAAAAACTTTGTAGAAAAGTAACATAAAATTAGTAAACCAATCAACATCTTAGAAAAATAAAATACCAAACCATGGGAGAAATTTAGTTGAAAAATGTTTAAAAGGATGATTAAATATTTATATTAGGTAATTTGACTATTAAAATAGTAATGTTACTGTTGGAATAGTAATGTGACCATTGAAATAGTAACCGGACTATTGGGAATAGTAGCCCGACTATTGGGAATAGTAGCATGACCAATAGAACAGTAATTTTTACTTCAAAATAATAAAATATAACATAAATAATATTTCACATGAGTATGTTAAGAAGATAAAAATATTATAACTCTATAAGATTAGTATCAGTATTAAAATCTCCAAAATAATATAAGCACATTTTCAATATACTTTTGTTAATATATTTTATCAAAATCATAATTATTTATATTTACATTTAAAATAAACTATGTTTTAAATTTATTTAGATTAAATGAATTTAATTATTAGAATCATCACGTAAAATTTTTCAAAGTGAAACTATTCTGTAAATTTTAGAAATACTTCAATTTTTAGGTGAATAGTAAAAATGTAGTGTTGTCTAATCTGGATTTTTCTAATGAAATTATTAATTATGTAATAATGAACAAATAAATTATAGAAATTTTGGATCACAAAAAAACATATTTAATTAAATAATTGGATCATTTACATATAATAAAAAAAATTCTAATACAAAAAAATACTTTCCAAATTCTAATGCCTAATGTATTCCATTAATGTAATTTTTTTACATTTTTTCAACCTTTTAATTTTATTATAATAATTAATTCAAATAACAATGTGTTTAAAATTCTAAAAATAATTTTATTTAATATATATTTATTACTAATGTAAAAATCATTACTATAAAAAGGATTACCTTATATATAATAATATAATCTATATTATAACTCAAAAATACTTCCCTCAGAAAGTATAAGAACCGATCACCCCTATATGGGAAAACAACAACACTTACACTAAACAAATAAAAAAAACCCTAGAAAAATACCCATTCCTAATCCCATTATCATCTTTAGTGTAGTTCAAGATTTTTGAAACTCCATCCATTCTATAATTTAAGGGATACACAAAGGGAACAACTTCAAGAATGAGGCAATGTCCATCCAACCATTTATTTTGTTTTCCGTTTATAATCTCGTATCCATATTTTATCTTATATTTCAAACCATATAAAAAATTAAAATTAATGTTAAAATGATAATTATAATTTTCGTATTGTATAAATTTTTTAATATTAATATAAAAGTATATTTTAAATCTTAGACCTTCTCTTTAGACAATGTCTTGTTAACGGACACCTAACCACCAACGAATACAATGACAACAACCTTTTTATCCCCAAAATTACTTTTAGATATAATAAAATATATATTATAGGTAAATTTCTCTATCTATTTATTTTATTCTTCTAGAATTAATTTTACTTCTTTATAAGTGACTAATAACAAAAATAGAGAAATAAAAAATGAAGGTTATTTTTATTGAAAACATTTTATCTGAATGCTTATCCTTTAAAAAAATAAATTATGTAATATAATCCAAAAATTAAAATTATAAAATATTATAAAATTAAATATGGTTCATTTATTGTTTGATTATTTCATAAATCTATTTTAATTATTCTATAGTTTGATGATTAAGGAAATTAATCTTGATTTGACGTATGGGTATTATTAGAACCAAGTCTTTTTTGGGTAATCTCCTATTTCTCATCATTTTTAGTATATATATTCCTATAATATACTTAAAATTTCATCCCAATATTGTATAAATTATATTTTAGGGGATATACATATTTCAAATTTTTAATATTATTTTGATGCAAAATACAAATATTTTCAGAAGGCATTATTTCCCAAAAGGCCCAACTGACTTCTCTTGAGATGTTTCTTCACCATCCTAGAACAATGGTGTATTTTGTCAAAATATGACATCATATATTCATTTGGGAACCCCAATGTTTATTCTGTAATGAATTATTTTTATGATACTTATCAAACCAATTTATTTCCATGTGTTTATTTCATAACTATGAATGTTTTCTTTCCATGTGGCATGTGTGATTCTGTGCATTTTTTTGATGGTGGGGGGGGGAATTATATATCCCCAAAATAAAATTGTTAATGTCATATTTATCCTATTATTAAGTATATTATTCTTAAAAATTATGATATTTTTTTATGAATTATGATTTTATGATTTACGCACATATGGTATGTGTGAACATGATGGTAACATTGTTCACAACAATGTATGGTACTTGACCACTATGTTTTGATTTTTAATTTTATTCATATGAAACATTATAATTAATTATCAAATATTTACCTAATGATTTTGATGATGATCCTAGACTTATAATATGATGATATTGAATATACTGACACATTTAATATGGATTCAAGTCCGTTATTCCTCTATTTTTATTCCTCCCCTTATAGGTCTTTTAGGCCCCCATTTTTTACATATCTTCATATGAGTACATGTACTAAGGATAACATGATATATTTTAGGACAAAAAATAATTATTTTTTCAACAATGTTTATGTTTTTTTATTTAAGGATGTATGAGATTAATTTTCCCAAGATATTATACCTTTAGATCCCGGATTGTATCACTATAATTTATTGGTTTAAAAATTACATAGTAGTAACATAATGAAAATTTAAGGTTATGTATATATATACAACCCCATTGAATTTTAATATAATGTATATATTTTTCTATGATATTTAACTTTTAATTTAATGTTATTCTATTTGGGGACTTAGTAATTCATTGTTTCTAAGGTGGTAGGGCTTCATATTTCAATAACCATTTAATTGAGATTTTTTATGCTTTAATTTCCATTAATGATATTTTATGATCTTTATTTGATATGTTAAATTCATTTTTTTCTCATTGGGTTACTCATGTAAATTTTCATGTAATAATTAATATTTTTATCTCATTAGAATTTATATTACAGGGGAATTTTTTTAAGAAAAACATACTTTATTACATCATTTATTTGAAATATTTTTTCATCCACGTTCATGATCTATTTAAAAATATATCATTAATGTTTTTTCATTTCTCCTATTTTTTTAAAGTCATTTAATATCCAAAATTTAATTTATATAAAAAAATTTAATATTTAATCTTATTTTTTTCCGAAAGAGATACTTTTGAATTTTTTTTCTTAAACAAGGAAGTAAATATTTGATTTAATATTCACATCATGAATGTAATTTCCTCCCATCATGAGCACTCAGTGAATTCATACTTCCATTATATGTTTAAATTTTTATTTTTAAAAACAAATGTTTCCATAGGATTTACGAAATTTTTAGATTTCAAGGATGTGATTTTAAAATGAAATGTGTATTTTCCACAAAAAATATTCCAACTAATATTTTAAAGGAATTTTTATCTATGATATCATCATTTAATGTTATCTATGATTTACTGGGGATATGATCTAATAATATTATAGTTTTTTTATAGTGACCCAAATGTTTCAAACATGACTAGTACATCATTTTTATGTCACACAACATACTTTGATAAAATCCATTATCCAAAGGATTGGTATCTTGGTCAAATTAGGCTCATAAATTAAATATACCTAATAAAACATAACCATTATATAAATCCTTTTTATTTCTCCTCCAAAAGTATCTCACATTTATCTTTTTACATGTAATCTATTAATGATATACATCAAATAAAGGGTAGAACTAAAATCCTAGTATGGTGAGAAATATCATGGGAGGATTAAGGGATTTAAATCAATAATACATGGGTAAGATTAATCAACATCATCATTTCATAATAATGGGATTAAAATTATAATTATCATGGAAACATTTTATAAATGAATATAATGTTGAATATATATAATAATGAAAAATGTGAAATTATTGGTTAATTACCACACATAATTATGAACAAATATTTCATTATTTATATGCATAAAAAATGTGAACAAAACATAACATCATAATTATAAATAATTCTAGAATCATGTTTTTTTCTCAAACACATAATATCATTAGATATGCCACATTACCAAATGAATTGGAGGGATATATAATTTTTTCCCCACACATAAAATAATATATAATATTAGGTGATTGGGGGGATAATTAAATTAAATACACACACCACACACACATGATTTAAAGGTAGGTCGTAGTCCCCCCAAGGGATAACCCACCCAACTAACCACATTATTAAATTATTTATATTTTTGACTGAAGGCCTAGTATTCATGAATCCCATTACATTCCATGTAGGCCTAAACCCACCCATAAAGTCTTAAACAGTTGATAATCATGCACTCCATGTGGAAAGAGAAAATATAAAAATAATAGGCTAGAAATAAACCAATAGAATGAAATGAGTTCCTTAATGGTCTCAAAAATCAGAACTTCAGAAATAAACTTTTGTTTCCAAAATTATTAAGGGATATGCTATTTTTTCAGAAAATATCCTTTTTATATGAAGAACAAACAACTCAACATGATCCAAATATATGTTTGCAAAAATAAAGTACATTCTGGAAAAAAATTATTATAATTGACTAAGAAGTCCTTTTGACATTGTAAAAACATGTACATCCTTATAAAAAATAGGAAATAATTTTTAATTGTGAAATTAAAGACAATAGAGAGAAATCCATATTGAGAAGATAATGTAGCCCAAAAATAGTAATTTGGATTCCAAATTCACTTACGTTAAATCCTACATTATGTTGTGGCTTTCCAGCCTCCTTAATAGTAAACATGGGTTTATAAAATCTTGGAACCAAAATTGAATTGTGTTCACATTTTTCAATCATAAAATATTATATTAATTTGATTATATTGCTAAATTATTATTATTTAAATATGAATCTATTTTATATAATATTTTCCTTATCATATCCTATCATTCGTCGACTTATGGATCTTATTTTATGGAGATTGATAAATTATTAAGATTAACACCATAAAAATAAAAATATTTATATTTAAATATTTATATATTATAGACAATAATTTATAATTATCCATAAGTTTATTGAAAAAATGAATTGCAAACGACCTTGTTAAAGTTAACTGACCATTATGAGACATTGTCAAAGGAGAAGATACATGATATAAAACATATACTTCTATTTTAAAAAAAATACTATATTAACATAGTAAATATCATATTAACATACATCATAATTTTTTTAATAAGGTTTATATTATAATTGAATAATAGGATATGAAATAAGTTAAGGAAAATATAATAAAATTAAAAAAAGAAATTACATCTTTCTTGAATTTGGTCATTTCTATGACCTAAAACAACTTGAAAGCATGGATAATGATTAATCAACAATGTACCAAAGTATTATAAGGTGTATAAGATATGAGATTTGGAGAATAGATTGGATTTTTTATATGAGTGAGGATAGGTTTTCCATGGGAGGTGTGAGGGGGTTTGTATACTTGAGGATAGGTTTGTTTCTAGGATAAAATATGAAATAAATTATTACATCCATGTTAAACATTCAAATAGAATTATTTTTTACATTATGATATATATTTGAATAAAATAACATCATTTTAAGGATTTCAATACCTTTATAATTAAAATATATTAATTTAATCAAAAGGAAAGGAGATAAATGAAAGATTATTTATTTAATGCTACCTTTTAGACTTTTAGACATTAGAATATTCATTTTAGATTTGGAATTTTATTCTCATTGATTAATCAACTTATTATGAATTTTTTCCTTGAAGACTAAAAATATATAATTGATTAATTCATAACACATCATGAATGATTTAATTTAAATTACATCACTTAAGAGAAAATGTATTTTTAATATTTAAGTAAACATATATGAATCTCAGAAAATTTCATAAAAACAACCTTAAAAAATTTCCATGAAATAATTTGAAAAATAAAATTCATTTTATCAAAATAATTTTCTAAAAAAGTATATTATAATTTTAAATAAAAAATTTATGATTTTATATAATTCATTAAAACACAGTTCATTAAAAATGGAATTATATTTTTTTGGGAGTTTTTAATCTTGAAATTTATTTTAAAGAGTTATATTATAAATATTTTCCATAATTACTACTTAGAATTTTTTTTATATTATATTTTATAATTTTGAAGTAAAATTTCTATTCCAATGGTCAGTTTACTATTTTTAGCTATCCATTCATTATTCCTATAATAGTGGTTACTATTATAAAGTCACTTTATTATTTTAATGGTCACATTACATCATATAAATATATCTAAATTCCTTCATATATAATTCTCTATAATATTTTCAAATGGTTTACATCTTCCTTATCTATGATTTCAATTAGTTAACTAATATTCTATTTCTATTATATAGTGTTGTTCTTGGCAGTAATAATTTTAGTAGATTGAATGATACATGGGTTAACATTCTATTTTTTCTAATTAGTATTTTTTTTACTTTTAATATATAGAATTTTCATAGATTTCGTTACTAAATTATGTAATGATGTCCATTAATGAAATGATGTTTTTTTTCTCTATATGTTATTTTAGTATATTTCTATAAAATATAACACATATTTTTTCAAGAATTAAAAATCATTGATAAAGTATAGGTTATTAAATTTTTTCATATTTAGATATTTCATTCATGAAATTTAAACTCATATTCTTAGTTTAGAATAGAAGAGGGTACTACTGATTCATCATTTCCTATAGTTCCATTGTCAACTCTTCATATGTATGATTTTTTCATTACAAATTTTCAAGGTGTGTATTCTTATTGTGTAAGACATTGTCTCTGTAGTCAAAGATCTTCATCGAACTCTCCACATAAGGGAGGTTAGGATCTAGTGGCACCACCTCCAGATTCCTTAAATGAGAGTGACTCTATATATACTTCCTCAATAGAGATACATGGAACAAATTGCGACCATGATCCATGTTTGGTGGATGTTTTAGAAGATTGGACACTTCCCCTATGTGATCATGGATCCTAAAGGGGAAAATTCACCAAGGGAAAAGGTTCACTATATTTACAAACCGCATGAATCTCTTCCATACTGATATTCAAATGATATTTTTGTCTATATCTTCAATCTCTAAATTACCTTGATATTTTTCATCATATATCTTCTAAAACCATTGAGAAATTTTTATGCATTTTTGGATGGATTGAACCAATTAAGTCATATCATTCACAGGATTGGTTCCATTTAGCATTTTTTCACAAATAACCTCCTAATAAGAACATTCCATACATCACTTACCATACAAATAATCTAATATAGCCATTTTAAAACTATAGTGGATGTTTATTTTTTATGATAACCCAACTAATGGGACATTTTCTTCTAGTACACTATTAAATTAAATTATTCAGGCTCTCAGTATTATTTTGGTTGTATGAATGTTTCGTTTAGATTATCCATTAGTTTTGGATTGATATATTGAACAAAAAATTCTATTAAATATTCATATTATTCTTAATAATTATCTATAATTTATAAATTATACTTGGATCATGATCCCAGATGGTCAAAAGTGGTTCCTATTGATTCATTACACCTTTTTAATATATATATATATCATAGCATGTTTTTATAAAAAGAAATCTTCCTAAAAATGATGAAGTGGGAAATCATGGGTAATAAATCCACCACAACCCATACCATATTGCTTACATTAGATATCACTGGGTGAATTTTTACAACAACCATGTTTTTGTTTATTTTATTTCCATGTGGTTAAAGAAATTCGTTGCATCATCCACTTGAAATTATATCTCTCTATATTATCTTTATGACATACAATGTACTTTATGTTATACTAATCGATCTCATTCTTTATTATATCTAACCATAATTTCTGTTAATGATCAAGGTAAATAGTGGTACTTCCATGATGGATGAAAAAATTGGGGCAATTTAAATTATCTAGTAGATCATTATTTATCTCAGGTGATACATGCACACAATTTCAATTTCGAAACTGAATGACCCCATCTTCATCAATGTGGAATTCATGAATCCTATCCTTATTTATGGATTCTACCTTATATTTAAGATTTAGATAATTCCTCGGTGTCTCATTGATCAATCCATAGATTCATTGTTGTCAAATACTTTGCTAAAGGTAGGTTTAATTCCCTGAAATTGTGTTTTTGTATCCATCCTTTTCATATCCAATAAGATATAATATTTCTAAATCTGTATCATTGATTTAGTATAATGTGATTCTCTTCTAAGATCACCTTATTACCTTTTTCATATTTATTAGATTATATTAAATAAATAAATCATATTCCTTTTTCACCATTAGCCATTTTGTTTTTCATGTTTAGCAATTTCTAGGAGAATATATACTTTAGAATCTGGTGATATGTATCGATGACACAATTGTAACCATAGAGGTGGGGATGCTAAATCATCAAGGTGTAGGTAAAAACTACTATCTATAAATCATGGGCAAGGATGTTATTCTCTTGGATCATTAACTATTGTGTATAATAGGTTATCACTTTATCATTATACATGATTACGCAGCCCAACTAATTATTTAAAGTAGCATTATATATCATAATATCTTCCCCACATTATGTTATTATGAGTACATGCATTATGATTAGCCTTTCCATGAAATCATTAAATCCAACCTCATTATCCTCTATGAAGACATAATTTACCCCATTCAATTTTAACCAAGTTATCAGGATATTAAATTAGGTTAAATTCCACATAAAACATTGGTAGTACCATCATTGTCCATGAAAACTATGGATTTATACGATGCTTTAATTTTTCATCCATTCACCAAATTACATTGTCTTGAGTGTTGAAAATAAATTTAATCTCTTATGAACTTTTTCCCCAATAATGTAACTTTATATATACAAATAATAAATATTGAATGTATAGTAAATTTTTCCTTTCTTGTGGTTGATATCACAATAATTAGTTTCTCTTCATGTTCCTCCTTTCTCGTGGAGGAAATATCATTAATGATGACTAAAAAATCATTCTACGTTGTCTCTAAAGACACTATTCATCAAATCCATGAATATCATAGGGGAATTTGTAACTCTAGAGGACATAACTTTGAAATCATATTATCCAAAACATATATAAAAGGATGTATTTGGAATATGTTCCATCCTCACCTTTAGTTTTTTATATCCATAATTATGATATCCATAATTATGATAAACCATTGAGAAGTGTTGAAATCCTCATAGTTGATTAAATAAGTCATTGATCCTTAGATGGTAACACTTTTTTCATTTGGGTGCTATTTTTTAGCTCCTCGTAATCATTACAGAGCCACATTGGTACATCCTTTTTCTTGATAAAGGGAACTAGGATACCCTATAGTGATTGATTAGGGTGTACAATCCCATTTTCCAAATTACCATAAAAATTCTTCTTTAACACCTCATGCTTGATTGGGGAAATCCTATATAGTAATTTGGATATAATAGTGGATTCATGTATAATAAAAACTGAGAAATCTACCTCACTATCTAGTTCATAGTTAGGTAATTGTTTAGAAAATAAATTCTTATATTTTCTTACAAAGGGATGTTTCTAATGGTTCATACATTTCACCAACTCAACAATTTTGGAAAGGAATGCTTCATTACATGGTATCGACAACCAAAATTTTTAGGGATTCTCTAAAGAATATTTATGATCATTCTTTTATATGTATAATAGAAAGTGATGGTTCGAAATATAGATGTATAATTAATTTTCTTGGTAGTTTATGTGATCTCTATATAATGAGATCCAATTCATTTCCAGTACAGAGTCAAATTCCACCAAGAGAAGTATTATGAGATTCACTGGAGTAATCTTCCCCTACACTCTAATAAGAGAAGATTCCATAAATTTTGTTCCATTGATCTAACTACTAAATGTTTTTATATAAATACCTCCATCATTATATCATGGTTTTCATTCATCAGTTTTAGAAAACTTTTATGTTATAAAGGAAACCATAAACTTGAATAAAATATAAATATTTCCATTATAGAGTGAACAATTTATTTTCCTTTTACAATATCATTTTCATGTTCCACATTGGTGGTAGTGAAGGAATAATATTTAACTTTTTCATATTTTTCATTGGCTATTTCATTATATTACCCTTGAATAACCGTGAACTAGTTCACTGACTTGTATGGTACCCCTTCCCCCTATAGTTGAATCATTTTACCATGGGTGATGCATTGGGAGGATCCGTCATTTCCCCTATTTTGTTCATCATCTTATTCATGTATCTTAAACATTATTGAGCTCTGGGAAATTATCTCTTACATTTTAATCATTTCCATACCACTTCAAGGAAATTTTCATGATAATTCTTCCCTTATTTTTGATATGGAGGTGGGTGGATCTTCTTTCCACATATTTTATTTGATATTCCAACGTAAAATTTCATTCTTCTTTTCTAATATCTATGTCCTTGGGACCACTCAAAAAAATTCATATCCATATTGAGATCTCATCTAACAACTTATTCATAAATCCAAATAACCCGGATAGTTATAGAGTTTCAATGGAATTTTTTTAAGCCACTATAGAATTTTTTTTATTTTTATATCATTATAGATAAAAAACACAAGGAATATCTGGTAATCCTTTTGAATGTCTCATATTAAACCATGAAATATTCACCCTCATTTATCTTATCATCTTAAATTTCTAAATCTATTATTTTAAAGAAAATTGGAACGAATTGTTATAAAATAATTTTTTAATGTCTTCCCACTCCATATATTCCATTTAATCCAGTGAATTTGTATTATTTATCAATCTCCACCATTGATTGAACTCTCTATATAAATGATATATATCCAAGGATAATTTCTCCATATCATAAGAGTGGAACACATAAAATATATTCTCTATTGAGTTATCCCATAGATAAATAATATTTTTATTATAAGATCTACTAATTTTTTGTTGTTATTTCCATATAATGGACTTGAACATTAGTTTTTCTTTCATGGGTGATAGAGTATGTACCACATGGTACAAGTTATTATTTATAGTGTGAGACATATAGAGTATGAATCACCAATATATTTTAAACTCTTCCACGAATTTATTTTGTTTTTTTCTTGTATAATCATTACATTGTACCTTATAGATGTTTTTGGTCTAGTTTCTCCAGATTCCCTCAATTTTCTAAAATTGAAAATATTTGAACAAACATTTTTAAATAAAAATTGAATAATTAAATTTTCATTATGTGAAAATAAATTATAATTTATTATCTTATGGGATCGATAATTTTATCATTTTTCTCGAATGGTATCGTGTACCTTAACCATTTTATAATTTCCTTATGAATAATTTATTTAGTAATATACCATTACTAAGGGTTTGATATAGCTATTTATATCCAGAAGAATATCCCTCAAGGTTTTAAAACTAGGTGTAAAACATGGATTATTTTATCACCAGGTTATGATAAATTTAACACCCAATTCACCATTTTTAAGTCAATTTCACCTAGGTACATCTCTACCAGATCCAAATACACAAGAAGTTTCCTCACATAGGTTTTATTCCTCAAAAACCACATGTTCTTATACTTCAAGGAATCATATATTCTTTACCATTAAAATGACTTATCCAAATGGTTATAAATAACTCTTTCTAATCCAAATTCCAAAATTAATTATACTATGCTCTGATACCAAATATAGTTACATAATAAATTTCCTAGTTGACTATTACATCATTTTCAGGTAGACAACATATTAATGATACAATACATTATCCAAAGATTTAGTGTCTTGGGAAACATATTCTCATACCTCTATTATACATAATAAAATATATAAATTATTCAAATTAATATTCCTTATCCACTTAAGATATCCCATATTCTCATTAGTACATGTAATCACTAATGGATATAAATCAAAAAAGGGGCGTGTTAAAAGTTTAGTAAGGGGAAGACTCTCAAGGGTGGAATATGAGACATCAATCAATAATACATGGGGGAGAATAATAATTTCATCATATTATAAGAATAGGACCATCATCATAATAAATAGGGAAGAATTCGTTAAAGGAATGGGATTTTGAAAATACATAGTTATAAAACAAAAAAACAAAGTTTCTAAATAACAAAAATAGTTGTAAACAAAGCTAAAATCATGTTCACAGAAAGCACATGTGTATAAATCATAAAATCATAATTGTGAAAAAAGATAACATCATATTCAGGCATAATACATAAAATCTCATGAAATATATAACATTAACTAATAAATTGTGGGTGTATAATTTTGGTCCCACCCGCAACAACATGTAATTATTTTTAACATGCATTCCACATGAGGAAGGAATATATAACAATCATATTTATGAAATAAAAAAGGTAATAGAATGGGGTTCTTAAGAGTTTCATAAATTATACATCAACGAATATCCTCTAGGGTTTCCAAATTAGTGAGGGATGTCATAATTTTTTGTAGAAGATATTTTTATTTCATTAAGAAAGCACTAAATATGAACTAAAGAAATATTTTTAAAAATAAATTCCTTTAGGAAAATATATTTTAGTTGGATTAGAAGTCCATTCAGCTAGTTAAACACAAGTATATCTCTACAAAGAAAAGGGGAATAATTTTGAAAGGTCGTATTAAGGACAATAGAGGGACATACATGTTAAGAATAATGGGATAGAGATAAAACCTCCAAAAAATGGAAAGGTGTTTTAAAATACACTTACCATAAATCAATTTTTATTCTATATCTTTTCCACCTCATGATTAACAAACTATGTTTTATTAATACTTCTTAAATGTAGTTAATGTTTTTTCCATTTTTCACTCTTATCAATTATAATAATCATATTCTATTCCTTAATACACATTGTTAATGGTTAATCATATTGATATCGTATTTTCCTTAAAATAACTTATAACTCTTCGATTAATGATCATTATTTATTTTTATTTATGCATAATTAATATTAACTATATAATATTATAAATAAATAAATTTATGAATTATTATATTATAAATTGTGGATTATATTCAACTATATGGTTCGTGATAATAATAGAATTAGAAACATCCTTACTGGCAGTTAATTGAACGTTAGTAGACATTTTCAAAAGAGCTGTGAGATATAAAATATGTGTTTCTTTTAAAAAAAACATTTATATAGAATATTAACATTATAAAAATCATGTTAACATACTTTTAACTATTTTATAAAATTATGGATTATAAAAAATACGGAGTATGTGAAATTAGAAAATGATTACAAAAAAATAAAAGAATAATAGGACATTGCCTTTTTATTGAGGTTATTATTTTTCTATGACCCTTATCTTCTAGAAATCATGGATTTTGATTACTCCAAAATATAATAAATAATTATATGTGTCTTAAGAGAGGTTCTTTCAGTGGAGTTTTGTCTTTGTAATGTGAGGAATAAGTGGGTTTCCATGTAAAGGGATATGGTTTATTTATTTTAGAGGATAGGGGTATTTAAGCATAAAATATTGAATATATTTTTCTATCTAAAGTAAATCATTCAATAGTAATATTTCTATAATTATAAATTAAATTTAAATATAAGAACCTGATTTTAGGACTCAAAATCACTTTATAAGTTTAATTTATTTGTTTAATTTAATGGAAATTAAAAATGTGAAAAGCTTCTTATTTAAAGAGGAAATTTTAACTTTTAGATTATGGAAAATTATTTTTTTGGTCTATAATTTTAAAATCATGGAATATATAATTTATTAAAAATAAATTTTTTTCCCACAAATTATAGAATTATTAGGTGATTATTACACCATGAATCATGTAATTTGAAATATACGAGTTATGAAAAAATTGTATTTCTATTATTCACCTAAAAAATAAAGTATTACATAAAGTGACCAAAAAACCCACCCCTTTAAAATTTCAATGTGATGACCCTAAAAATGATATTCATTTTATCTGAATTTATTTCTATAATAGGTAATTTAATATGATAGTATAAAAATTATGTTTTATTACGTTATACTTTAAAATTAATTTTATTAAAAAAATCAATTATTTTTTTCAATTTAAAAATATTGATATTTATTTTATAGAATTATAGTAATGATATTTTCTTAAATTACTCATAAAAAATTTTATTTACATTATATTGTATTATTTTTATCACACTATTCCAATGGCTTCTTTACTATTCCCAGTGGTAATGATACAATTTCAAACAGTCTAGTTACTATTACGATAGTCGCATTACTATTATAATGACCACATTACCATTATAGTGGTCAAATTACCTTCTATAAATTCCAAATAATTCCATTATATGTTATTTAGAATTATGTCTCCCATGGTTATATATTTCCCTTTTTTATGAGGTTGAATAGATTAAAAATATTCAATTTTCTTAAAATTATTTGGTTTATTGGAGTGATATCATAATAGATTGGAATTATCTAATTTTTCACATTATACTATTTCTATTTTTTGTTTTTCCTCACTATAATATTTTGATTTTTTGTTGTTATGTTTCAAACTATCGTAATATACTCCATTAATTAAATAATGACTTTTTAGTTTCTCTTTGTGTTGTTTGTGTATATAACTATATAATATAATAGATATTTATTCAGGAAAAAAATACCATTTTAAAATGTATGAGTTCTTAAATTTGTTCTCGAGATTCTTTATTATAAAAATTATAATATTATTATGAAACCCATTTATTTTAATCCGATTATTCTATGACTAAATGTTAAACTATTTATAAAAAATGTTTACTTACCAAAGGTAAGGATATATGATAAATGTTTTATGTTATTTTACAACACATATTAATGGATTATGATTATGTGATGGGTTTACATATAATTATATATCCTTATAATGAATTGGGTGATAATGGATATCTTATGAGATAACAATAAAAATATTTGGTAGTGTACCCAGTTCAGCAAGGGACTTCATCCACTATTATAGTCATATAAGTGAACCCTAACTAAGGATGTGATGGAATGTGGAGTTAACCCAACCAACTATTTTTGTCCTAGAAACAAACCATGAATAAGGAAATTATTTTATATGATTCTGTGTATTCCACATTATTATGTTGTACAGTAATGTAATACTATTTTGGCTTATGTTATTTGATTCATTTATGATTCAAGTCTTTTGATCATCCAATATTTATGAAATGAATCATTATTATGATCTATGGTATTATATGTATTGTTTTCAAATGTTGTAGTCATGTTCTCTTACCCTTACTCTCATTTAATTATTTGGGGACTATTAATATCTCCTTCTTTACCCCTACTGGGCATATGAGCTCACACTTTTTAAAATTTAGTTTCCACTATGATATAAATAAAATTTTTAAGTATGATATTTCTATGAAGTGTTCTATTTGGTAAAAACTATGTTCTATATGTTGTAGAAATTTTACGTACTAGTTATTCTTGTATCCAATATTCCATAGTGTATAAACCTTTATAATTCTAGAATGTAATTTAATATTTTGAAATGAATATTAATATAATAAGATGTAATATAAAATTTTGAACATTATGGATCACTAAATTCTCCACCCTTAAAGAAATTTTTCCGTCACATTTTTTTCCAAATACATTAATTTATGACATAAAAATAATAGACATGACTTTAGATAAAATTTCAATGGAAATTTCTAGACTAATATATTATGTTTGACTATAAGAAAATAACTCTTACCTTATTTATTTAATTGAATTATTTATTGTCCCTAACCATCCAGCTAAACTATATCCTCCTTTTACATAAAGAAAAAAAATTAGTTCCTTTGAGGCTTTCCTATTTGTGTTTCTTCCAAATTTTTTGACATAAAGGAAGCTGCATATTTTCTCATTCATCATCTTAATCACCTGAATTTTCATGACTCTTCATCATTTTATATTTTTTATTGTTGTGAATCCAACTATGTCACATCTTTAATCACAATTCATTATATTTTATTTTTGGAATAATTACAATATTTATAACTTCATTTTTTTCCAATGAATTGATGGTTGAGACAATCATCATATTGTCCATTTCAATAATTATTTTTTAGTTAACTTCATAGTCCATCCATTAAAATAAAATAATTTTAATGGATGTGAATACATAAATTAGTCAATATTTAAATGTAAATATATTATAACAGAAATAATAATTCATAAATTATGTATATAACCTAACTTATGAGCAATTAGATTCAATATAGGTTATCCATTTCATTTTATTTTAGGTTATAATATCTTGTTAATTAAAATTAATTCATACATTCTAATACTTTATAATCTTTTTAATGAAAATATGAATTAACCAAAGCATATCCCTTAGAGAGTCTACCCAATTTCACAGTTATGGTCGATTACTCATGAAATATAATGATGATTTATTTAATTTTAAATAAAACCAAAAAATTCTCTAATTTACCAATAAAAATATTAGTGTTATGTTATACAAAGTCATATATATTGAGTTTTCAATAATTTAATCTTATTCTAATACCAAAAAAATTGAAAATTATCAATACTAGAAACCTAAAGGTTTTCTAATATCATTTACATGTGGATCATCCTTAACATATAAAATCATGAAAAAATTTATTAATACAAAATTATCCTCAACTGATAACACCATCATCTCTAATGTTATTAAAACACTAACCAGATACTAATTATTGCAGCCAAAAACCCACACACCCCAATATGATATAAAAAACACATAACATAATACAATGGATTTGATAAAAATAAATTAATACAATATATTTCAAAAATTTACAATACAAGGATCTTTCAGTTTAGTGTTTTATAGAATTACGACCAATCATTGAATAAGGGACCACAAGACATCCCATCAAATAGAAACCTTTTTTCCACTATATATAAAGATAATAAATGAATAATGAGTCTTAAAATTTTCCTATAAATCATCTAATAAATATATTCTTTGTGATTTATCATATATAATACTCTCTTAACCTAGAGAAATAGAATCATAAAAATGGATGATATCAAACTTTTAGGGAGGTTAAACATTGAAATAAATGATATCATGAGAAAAGTAAGGAATAAAATAATAACATACTGAGTATGATCATAAGTATATAATAATAGAATAATGAGATGATATCATGTATACATGGATAAAAAAAATATTATAACATAAAATAATGGAATCCTAGGAATGTAGAGATAAAAAAATCATGACATCATATGCGTAATTTGAAGCTCTTATCCTGATTAACTAAAATAGATTGAAAATTTAACTAAGCCAACACTATAGATAGATAGACTCACATACCACACAACATGATATATCATGAGACAAGAACATCACCCATGGAATTAGAGGGAAATAAAATTTCAGGCCCACCAATCACATAAACCAATTCTTGAATATGTGTGCCACATGATCTTAGAAAAAATATCATAAAAATTCAAGTAAATAAAATGGGGTTTATATCCTTTTATGTAGGTTCCCTAATAATTAAATCATTTTTTAATAAAAAAACATGACATGATGTACCCATGGTAAATAAATAGGTATCAAATGACTTTAATAATCATTATCGGAAAATATTATAACAGGTTGACCTAAATGACCAGGTTTGAGAAGGAGGGTCACTTGACCTCATTTTCACCCCCGTATGAAATGACATTCCATCTAGTAAGGAGGGTTTAATTATATCATTTGCGAGACTATACCATTAGAATCTTATAATATCACAAATAAATAAATATAATGATCAATAATATAATGATCAATGTATCTAGTAGAAAATATATAATCTAGAGGGAGTACATGTTATAGAGGTAAAAAAATACCTAATTTGGAAAGGGAAACTAGAGTATATAGTAGAAATATAAATGAATTAAAAATAGGGGTACTCTAAAGTCCATCCCGGTCGTCTACTAGTTCAATTATTTTCCACTCATCCACCCACCACTGGGTTATTTTCATTCATTGGATCCCTATTTATGAAATCTAAATGTGCCTAAATTCCCAAGTAGGGTGTGAGTACCAAAACCAGTAGGAAACCAATGACTCTTCCTTAACAAGTTTTCTCAAGTTAATAACTGTATAACATAAAAAATATTAAAATTTCAAGAAATAAAAAAATCCCCAAATGAGAACACTTGTGTTAACAAAGCCACTATGAGCCCTGGTCATAAAAAAATTGGCTCCATGCTAGAAGAAAAGCCAAAAATTCAAGAGTAATTAAAGACTATCCCTAAGTATAGTGAATTTCTTACTATAAGACCACATGGAATTGTGTTTACATGTGACATTTCATTCGAAAGGGATCATGTATGACATGATACACTAAATAACTCTAGGCATAGAGTATACTGCTTGAATTTTCACTGGGAATTAAATAGTATGGTTCATTGAATCCAGAAATCAAGTGCATCCTCAACATAACCATTCCATAGAATCATTGTATCTCTATAATGTTATTAATCCCCTAATTTCTAGCATTATAAATCATGTACAACAGTAATCTAAAGGTTTATATTGTCACAAAGGTCCACCTATATTGGGGATCTAAGAACAATTCCACTGAGTCACACATAATAGGGCAGAACACATAATAATGAATTTCACATCATCATATGTAAATTAGAAACAAAAAAACATGTTATGAGAATAAAAAACGAAATATTAAGTGATATACATACTCATGGAATAAAATATCATAAATTTTTTTTGGAGGATATGAACAAAACAACATGAGTTCATAATAATGAACACTTATCAGGTATCCCAAAAAGTGTCATATTATTGCAACAATTGTAAAAAAGGGCCTTAAAAGGTTAATAACCACCTGCCTCAATGTATTCTATGTTAATATTAAGGATAAATCACCTTATGTGATTCAAAATCTAAGGTGCAAACATCTATAGCCACGATCACCTCTGTCATGGTCTTATTGTCACAGTTATCTTACATCAATGATTAATGTTCATGAAGGGTCCCTAGAACCAATTTCAACAATTTTATTTAAAATATAATAACTATTCTAAAAGTTTCTATCTCTAGGATAAATTTCAAATTATGAAAAAAATACAATGCATATGGCTATAATTATTCCTAATGAATATTAATCAATCCACACATGATAATACTCTAAATATCATGGATAATATACATAAGATAATACATTTATTATTATTCCTTTATATTCCATGACAATAATTCATTCATTTCCATTATTAAATTATATATTATTATCATTCAATAATTCCATTAATAAATTATCTATGATGTTTCTTTTGTGACCACACATGATATAAGGAGAATAAAATAAAACAATTTCATACTGAGAATTATCTCTCCCTGGTGATTCACTCATGAAGAGGGGAGAGAGATTATTGTTCTTCCAAGCCTAGAATTTGGAAGAAGGGCCAGACTATCCATAGAAGACTTCATTAGACTAGAAAATTTGAAACCCGAGGAAAATAAGTATCAAATATCAACTGAAAATAAATTCCAAAAATGTTCAACTACTTTAGAAAAACCAAACCGAAAACAAGTTCACATTCATTGAACAAGACAATTAACATAACAATTAAATTGGTAGTTTTATTGATTTATTAAATGCATAGGGATTTTATTTCACCCATAAGAATTATTTTTTGGTTTAAATGGGTACAAGTTATTAATTCCATGGTTTTTTACATTTAAAATCATTTAAATGATTTGTAGGGTCTATCCGAGGAAAAGAAATGGAATATGGAGGAAAATATGTTTTCTTCATAAAAAAAATATTTTAAACGGTATCACAGTCTTAGCCTTAAAAATCTCATAGACATTGTGTGAGGGTAAAGAGTTACCCTTAATTTGGTGATGAATTTATTATTCACCCTTATATATAATCCACATTACCATTATATAAGATCTATAATTTCTGGGACACCCTTATGAAACGCTTCTTTACCCTTATACAACACCCATTTGTATACCATTATGAAATTTTTGAGTTTAACTTATAAAACACCCATACACATGTGATTACCCTTAAGAGACACTAGGATGGACCTCATGTAGCACATGGATACCCTTATACAGCATCACCCTTACCCTTATATAGTCCTCAAGATAGGGGTTACCCTTATGTGGTGTCCTATTTAACATTATATAACCCTTATAGAAAGGAATTATCCCTTAATATGGGAAAATAATACCATTAAAAAATCAATAAGAACCCTTTTACCTTTACAGGAGTCCTTTTGTCACACCTCTACCGTTACATAAAGCCTTTAAATAATTTATAAGGTGATTTTCATTGAAAATTAAATTTCCAAATAAAAAATTGAAAATTGAAAACAGAAGAGTTTCTTATTACATTTAATCTCGAGAATATTGAAATTATACAACTCTAATGAATTCTCATTTAACACACCATGATTTAAAAAACATTATCTTTAATAGTGAATATGCCTGACTGCATTGAGAATAAATAACCCACAAAAATATGAACATTAAAAACTAGGAGTCAAATTTGAGTGTATTAATAGGAATAAGTAATTTATTAAATATATATATAAACATCCTGCTAAATATAAATGTATTTACACATTCTTCATAAATAATCACTCAATTCCTATTAATTTCATTTTATTCATCAATAATATGGTTTCATAAAAATGATTTACATTGTTTTTTGAGAAAATATTATAAATAAATTATATAAATTTTATTAAATTTATTTGGTAATATAAACTAAATTTTTGAATTAATCATATAGAAATTAAGATAAGTCAAAATATTGGGATTTTTTCAAAAAATATATAATATTCAGGGAATAATAAAGAATAAAAGTTCTTATAAAACATACATTTTTTAAATAAATAAATTAATTTAATATTTAAATTATTATTTGAATTTTATTTATATTAACAAAAGTATTATTTATTTATATTTGAAATATTTATTCATATTTGGATTATCTTTATACTGAATTATAGTCTATGTTTATTTTGTCTTACAAAAACATTTTATTGAGAACTGTTTAAAAGAGACTATAGTTTCTCTATTTTAATTAATTAAAAAACTATTATTTTATAATGATTAAAAATTTTATATATTACATAAATTTGAATAATAATTTTTAATTTATATAATTTTTATTTCAAGTAATATATTTAATATAATTTCCTATTATGCTTCAAAAATACAAATTTTTATAAATAGTTTTTCATCTTCTCCATTATTTTCATTTTCAAATAAAAATTTCCATTTTTATGAATATAATTTTATAAATTTTATTATAAATTTTTAATCCTTAAAATTTAAATTATATAATAAGTTTAAATTAATATTTTTTCTATAATGAAAATTGAAAATAGTACAAATATTTTACCAAGGTTAAGGAGATAACGGGTTTAACGAAGGGAAAAGATAAAAAGATGAGTTTTAAATTGAAATAATTTTTTTCCCTAAATTCTATTTTATGTCCTAATTTAAAAATTATATCACATAAATAATGATAAGCATAATTTTTTTTACCCTTTTTCATTTTTTTTATATGGTTTTCTTTTCAAAAATTTTAATTGTGTCTTCTGTCCCACTTATACAAGGCCACCCCCATCCTACCCTCTTAGAACCCTAAAATCCTTCTGGTTCACAAAATAACTAAAATAATACAATCATCAGATTCCTATCCATTTTCTAGGATCCTTTTATATTATAAAAACCCTAATTAGAAGGATTTTTTGGAAACCTAAAGAGGTCATCTGAAGAAAAGTTATCATTCTTAACTAATCATTCTGTATTATTTCTTATTCCACCTCATTAAATTATTAATGAGACATGGTTAAATGAGAATATAAGTATATCCTATATACATATATGTTATTTTTTATATTTTATAACCTAAATATATATCCTCTTAAATGTCATTGTAAATGATACCATCGTTCATGTGTATGATGGAATACCACTCTGTGAACTGATTTAATTAATTTTACATCATCGCCTCACATGGATATTCATGATGATGTATTTATTGTTAATATATTATAATCATGACATATTATTCATTCTATGAAAATAATATCTAAAATATATTATTACATATCAATTCATTGAAAGTAGATAATGTCGTTTATTTTTTCATGTGGACTACCGCCTCCACAAAGCGATGCTATTAATTTTTCATTAACACATAACATAGAATATGTATAAAAAAATTTCTAAAAAATAATATTATATTTATGATGTTATCATCATTAAATGAAGAAAAAAACTTACCTTGTAACGCCCCAAAGTTTCATTAATGGAAAATACCTCTTGATCTAGTTAAATGTCTCTTTATCCAAAATATATTTATAAGATGTCAACTTCTTTGGTTTTATGTTAACAATTTTGACCGTTTATAATATTTCCATTGAACAGTGATCACATGATTAGTATAAATATAGGGCTTTAACAAATCCAATCTACTCAGACAAAGGAAGTGATGTCCTCATCTGGTAGAATTTCCCTATATGAAGCCCATTTTTCGGAGCTCGGAAGAGAGGTGGCATACTTGGAATTCACCCTTGACCAAGCCCAATCCGAGTTTCATCATGTCAAGCTCGAACGTGACCGTCAATGGGAAAATTTGATGTTGATTGAAATTACCACTAGAGCGATGTTATCAGAGCCACCCCAAGAGTCTTTCCTCATCGCACACCTTACCCTTAGGTCTTATGCGAATGTTGTAAGGGGTTATGTAACATATAAATAGTACTATGTTCATGTACATTATTTTTTTATATAATAATGAATATAATTTCTAGTCATTTTTTATATATTGTAAATAGTTTTTAATGTAGAAATGGTGATTTTATTTATTATTTAATTAAGAAATCTATTTTATTAAATTAATGGATTTTTGAATTAAATAATATTTTAATAAAATAATAATAATAATATTAAAATAATTTTTATTTAATATAAATGATCTTATAATTTTATGAATGCAATATAAATTTTTATTAAGGTTTGAAAGCCATTTCTGTCAAAACTCGTGAATTTTTTATAAATGTCAGTTTTTATTTTAAAAGTAAAAATTAACATATTTAGAAAAATATTTAGATAAAATAAATGTTATTTCTTGAATCAGGATGTCAAAATTATCCAACGATGAATTTTTCATAATTTTCTGAGACAATCAAATTTTTGGGTAAAAATTAAATACCGTTTAAATATATAATGTGTTTTATGACATCATAATGACCCAATAGTGATGTAATAAAATACTATAATATTTATTTTCGTCCAATATATGTTTTAACATTAAAATAATGTGATTTTGGGTTTGTTTGACTTACTTTTCAAATCATTAATGGACCCCTCAAAACTTATTCAACAGCTTGCCTTTTTAAATTAATTTCCATGGGAGTGTGACTCACCTCCACATAAGCAACCCTAATATTTTAAGAAGTTAGGACTTTTTCTTTATAAAATATTGTTTTCCTCTTCCCTTTTCAAAAACAGATGGGAAAAAACCATGGGAAGGTTTGTGGTTTGGATTAATTTAATGTAAGGGGACCCAAACCAAAATAATAATGAATTCTCTCACCTTTCCTATATAAACCCAGCCAAGATCCCACTTCCTCCTCACTAAAAGCCTTTGGAGTTCATCCAACTTATGACCTACTATCTCTAGAATCCCCCCAAGGTTCCCCAATCTCCCAATAAGCCTCTCACAGGCCTCTCTCTAGCCTTTGGAAGCACACTTCCAAGTAATGGTTTTTTTCATTTCTCATTTTTTGTCCAATTTTGTCTAAGTTGTTTTTCCCTTTTAATTTCAATTATTAATGTTTGGGTATGGTTTTTCACCTCCCCCATACTTCCCTCTTATTGTTATAATTTTGGGAGACCCCTTTTTCTCTCATTAAATGCCTCCCATGTACACCCGTTACTATGCAGAAATTCCGAAAGGAACTTCTCTCTCTTCTTTTACATTCAAGCAATAATTTTGTATCATGAATCTAAATTCCATTAAAATTGTTGGGATATGTATCTGTATGACCTCATTACTGTCCATTACATGTAAATATTATGAGGAACCCCTTTCTCTCTCATCAACCATTTTTATGAATTCTTATGTCACACCGTTACGCTGCCGAAATCGCATAGATTTTCTAAGCCAATTCCATTGTGTAGTAGATACCATGCCCATTTCTCCATCAAGTGTATTCACCATTATGCACATTTACTTATTGATTTCAAAGTTTCATGTATTAATTCCACATTCCTTTATCGTGGAATAAATGATTATGTTTTGTGAATCCATGATTTATGATCCCTGTGGCACACTTATGCATGAAATGAAATGTTTAAGAAGGGTGTTCCATTATAGCGCTCCAATGAATTGCGTAAAGTATAGTATCATGATACATCATGTGAGATGAGTGCTGAATCATGATAATTCAGGTGCAATGAGGTTTTACTCGTTCTTTATGTGTAATGAGGATTTAATCATGCTCCATGTGAAATGAGCCTTGGTTCATGTTAATTCCATGTTAAGTGTTGTTGCCACATTTCCATGTTATGATTATCATGATTTATCATTCCTTTATGTTCATGTTTCTTTTATGATCTATTGATATGCCTATTGTCTAACATGTATTGTAATCCTCATGTTATTCCATGTGTACTCCCTTACTGGGCTTTATATCTCACCCTTTTCTTATGCATGTCCTCAGGTTATCTCGTGAAACGCTAGGTACGAAGGAATGTAGTGGTCATGTAAAGGATGTTTTCAATAAAGATATTGTATTTCATGTTTTATGTTTTTATTTAATGATCCTAAGCCCCAAAGACACTAAACCTCTCGATCTTCTTTGTTGTATCAAGTGACGTTTTATGTAATAAATCATGTTTAAGTTTGTAATAAAAGTAGGGTTGTCATAGTTGGTATCAGAGGATAGGTTTAGTTATTTTTGAGATTAGGATTAGAAAAACCTAGTAAAGCCTTAGAGACAAGAGTAAGTATAATAAAAACATCCCTATGTTTTGGTATGTACTGAGTAAGTGGTTTATCAAACAAATACATCCCTGTCTGGATATGAGCACGTAGAGGCGGCTCTGGCATAGATGTATCCTAGGGGTAAACCCCGAAAACACCACTTTGAGCTAGACTCGAATGAGAAATGGTTCACGACAACACGCCTTGTTGCACTCATGGTTACGACACTCCCTGGGGATATTTTTTGATAAATTCAAAAGCTTATTATGAACCCTTATTAAGGGAATTAAAAAAATGCCCATACAAATATATGTTAGAAAGTAGATCAGGAGAATCCTAGATTGAAGCCTATAGACTCATGAGATAAGGAAATAAAAGTTTATTTATGAGTCATAAACTTTTGTCTTTGGATTACCCTTTATGTGTTACCCCTAACTTTCCTTTTATTCCAGCCAATGGTCGGTAATAGGAGGAATCGTGCTAACAACCGATGTGAAGATCAGTGTGATGATTGTACTAATGAGATGCCCAATCCAATGGGAGTGGGAATTGAGAACTTTGTCATGATTCTCTCTCAACTAACTGAAGTTTTTAATAGAAACATGGGTCAAGAGGAACGTTCAACCCCCCCCCCCCAAGAAAAAAAAAGTTGCAATCAAGAGCTTCATGAGACAAAGGCCACCTAATTTTAGTGGATCATCTGATCCCACGATCGCTGAACAATGGATCAACTCCATTGAAAAGATCTTCTCCATCCATCAAAGTTCTGAACCAGAGACGGTTCTCCTGGCGGCTTATCATATGGAGGGTGAAGCTGATCAATGGTGGATGTTGATAAAAAATATGAAGCTTGAGGAGGAGATCGAGGCGTTGGAATAGAAGGATTTCTGGAAGATGTTTTTTGATAAATATTTTCTGCATACCCTCCGAATTAAGATGGAAAGGGACTTACTTTCCCTCAAGAAAAAAGATAAAGAATCTGTTGGACCGTATGAGGAAAACTTCACAAGGCTTGCACGATACGCTTCTGGATTTGTCGTTACACCCGAATGCAAGGTTGACCGCTTCTTTGGTGGGCTGAAGCCTAGCCTGCGGAAAGCATTAGTGATCCGTGACATCGACAGCTATGAGGATATTTTCTGATGTTCCCTCAAGGTCGAAATGGATATCAGGGAATCACAGGGGTATCTTGGGGACAAGAACCGTAAGGTAGAATTCAATGCTGGCGGTCTGATGGATAAATCCAACAGTGCTTAGAAAATACAGCACCCCACTTCCCAAAAGTGTAAAAAGAAGCACCCAGGAAATTGCCTTAAGGGGACGAGGACCTGCTTCAGGTGTGGAAGAGAAGGTCACCTAGCTGTTAACTGTCGGCAAGAAAGACCCGCGGCTGTGACAGAGGAGTGGAACGCTCCGTTTGAACCTCAACGTGTTTTTCAATGCTACAAATGAAAATAACCGGGTCATTTTTCAAATCAGTGCCCTAATCCAAGGGTTTTCGGAGGTAACCAACTACCTCCAAGACAGCAAGGAAGAGCTTTTGCCATAACTTCTTCTGAAGTGAACCCCGACAACGAAGTGGTGATAGGTACGCTTGTTATTCATTCAAGAATAGAGAACATACTTTTTGATTCAGGTTCTATGCATTCTTTTATATCTCTAAAGTTTAGTAGAACAATCCCAGCACCACCACAAATCATGGAAGTGAAGATGTCAGTGAGTACGAAAAATGGGGCAATCATTTCATCCCATGAGTATAAGTCCTCCCCTATTTTAATCTGTGGATTGAATTTCCCAGCGAACCTCATCATACTCCCTCTGGTAGAATTTGATGCAATTCTTAGCATGGATTGGCTTTCCTTATATAGAGCCAACATAAATTGTCGGGAGAGGGAAATCACACTCCATATGGAGAATCGACCCCCTATTCTTTACAAGTGTCAAGAGGAAGATGAATCTCCTTTAGCTCTATCATCTCAATCATGGATATTACTTCCCTATGATCACGCGTATCTGGCTTAGATGATTGAGTCCAAGGAAGAAACCATCCTTGAAGAAATGCCTATTGGGAGGGAATTTGTGGAAGTGTTTCCCGAGGAACTGCCTGGTCTTCCTCCTAGAAGAGATGTTGAGTTCTCAATTGAACTTATACCCGGGGCATTATAAATATCCAAGACTCCATATAGAATGGTTGTTGTTGAGCTTGAAGAGTTGAAGAAACAACTACAGGAGAATCTGGATAAAGGGTTTATACGCCCAAGTTCTTCACCATGGGGTGCACCAGTACTCTTCGTCAAGAAGAAGGATGGGTCAATGTGGATTTGCATCGATTATCGTGAACTTAACAAAATCACAAAAAAACAAGTATCCTCTCCCACGAATTGATGACTTGTTCAATCAATTGCGTGGAGCACAATACTTCTCCAAAGTTGACTTGCGGTAGGGATATTATCAAGTAAGGGTGAAGAAGGATGATATCCCCAAGATTGCTTTTCGCACAAGATACGGGCACTATGAATTCATAGTAATGCCTTTCGGAATCACTAATGCTCCAGTAATCTTTATGGACTTAATGAATATAGTCTTTAGAGATTACCACGACAAATTTTTGGTAGTCTTTCTAGATGATATTCTAATATACTCCAAAACCAAGGCGGATCATGGGGAGAATTTAAGAACTGTATTGGAGACTTTGCGCAAGGAGAAGCTCTATGCAAAGTATAGAAAGTGTGAGTTCTGGTTGAAGGAATTATCATTCTTCGGCCATATCATCATAAGAAATGGGATATCTGTAGACCCCTCTAAAACAGATGCAATTGAGGGATGGCCGAGGCTAACATCGGTAACGGATATCCATAGATTCTTGGGGTTAACTGGATATTATCAATGATTTGTGAGAAATTTCTCACGATTGTTCAACCCTCTTATCAAGATAACTCGAAAGGGAGTAAATTTTTCTTGGAGTGATGAATGTGAAGAAAGCTTCAAGGAGTTGAAGAGGAGGCTCATCACTGCGCCCGTGCCCACTTTACCCACAAGTGGGAAAATTTTTGTTGTATTTAGTGATGCTTTGTAGAAGGTCTTAGGATGTGTGATGATGCAGAATGATAAAGTGATATCCTATGCCTCAAGGGAGTTGAAAATCCATGAGAGAAACTATCCAACGCATGATCTAGAGTTGGCGGCAGTGATCTATGCCTTGAAAATCTGGCGGCATTATCTCTATGGGGAGAAATGTGAGATATATACCGACCACAAGATTCTTAAATATATATTCACACAGAAAGAGCTTAATATGCTCTAGAGAATATGGATATATATTATCAAGGATTATGACTATTCAATCCATTACCACCCTGGGAAAGCGAACTAGGTGCCAGATGCCCTAAGTTGAAAGGACCCAGCAATTCTATTAATGATGAGAATTGAGAAGGATCCAATCTTATTTGACTTGATGAAGATGGACATGGGAATCATAAAGAAGGGAAAATCATCAATATTTTCACAAATGATTGCTCAACCATATCTTTTGGAAAGGTTAAAGGATGCTCAAAAGGATGATGTTAGAATTCATGAAAAAGTGGAAGTTATCAAAAGGGGAAATCCTCAGAGTTTAATGTTAATGATGAAGGAATTGTGCAGTTTGGGAAAATACAATGTATTCCATTAAGTATGGAGCTGAAGAAGGAACTTTTGGATGATGCACATAGTTCAAATTTCTCTATTCACCCAGGGAGCACAAAGATGTATCTAGATCTCGGAGAAAACGTTTGGTGGGATAATATGAAGAAGGAGATCACTGAATATACATTAATGTTACTAGTGTGCCAGCATGTGAAGGTAGAGAGGCAGAAGTCTAAGGGGATGATGCAACCATTGCTCATACCAGAATGGAAATGGGAGAACATCACCATAGACTTTGTCACCGGACATCCGAGGACATCCAAAGGCAACAATGCAATCTGGGTTGTTGTGGATCGTCTTACAAAGACTGCACACTTCATTGCTATACGGGAGGATTTTTCATTGGATCAAATGGCACAGATATATATCAGGGAAGTGGTAAGGTTGCATGGTGTACCATTATCTATTGTGTCTGACCGAGATCCAAGATTCACCTCTATGTTTTGGAAGAGTCTTCAACAAGATCTGAACACTGAACTGAACTTCAGTATGGCCTATCATCCTCAAACTGATGTCCAGTTCGAGCGGACTATCCAAACACTTGAGGACATGTTGAGAGAATTCTCAATGGACTTTAAAGGAGGATGGGATAAACATATTCCTCTAGTTGAGTTCTCTTATAACAATAGTTTCCACTCAATAATCCAAATGGCACCATATGAAGCTCTATATGGGAAAAGGTGCAGAACACTGGCATCTTGGGATGAGGTTGGTGAACGTAAGATACTTGGACCAGAAATGGTCGAAGAAATGGTGGAGAATGTGAAAACCATTCAGCAGCATATCAAGGAAGCCCAGAGTCGACAGAAGAGTTATGTAGATAATCGTCAATGAGACCTTGAGTTTAAAGTTGGAGACATGGTTTTTCTACGAATATCTCTGTGGAAGAAGGTCATGAGGTTTGGAAAGAAAGGGAAGTTAAGTACAAGGTACATCGGCCCCTTCGAGATTCTTGATCGTGTCGGGGTTGTGGCCTATCGACTAACACTTCCACCTACCATGGCCAAAGTGCATGATGTCTTTCATGTATCCCTCTTAAGGAAGTACACACCAGACCCTTCACATGTACTCTCTTATGAGGTGTTACAATTGGAAGATGATCTTTCTTATGAGAAGCAACCAGTGAAGATCTTAGATCGTAGAGAAAAAGTTCTACAAAATAAGACAATGCCCCTCATCAAGATGTTGTGGAGAAACCACAAGTTCGAAGAAGTGACTTGGGAATCGGAGGATATGATGATGTTGAGTTACCCACATTTGTTTTAGTGTGGGAAAAGGAAAATTTCTAGGGTGAAATTTCTTATGGGGGAATATTGTAACGACCCAAAGTTTCATTAATGGAAAATCCCTCTAGATCTAGTTAAATGTCTCTTTATGCAAAATATTTTTATAAGATTTCAAATTCTTTGGTTTTACGGTATGAATTTTTACCATTTCTAATATAGTCGTTCAACAGTTATCACATGATTAGTATAAATATAGGGCTTTAACAAATCCAATTTATTCATACAAAGGAAGTGATGGCCTCATCAAGTATAATGGCCCCATATGAAGCCCATTTGTTGGAGCTCGGAAAAGAGGCGGCTTCCTTGGGCTTCGCCCATGACCAAGCCCATGTTGAGCATCATCATGTCAAGCTCGAACGTGACCGTCTACAGGAAATGTGGAAGTTGATTGAAATTACCACTCGAGCGATGTTATCCGAGCCACCCCGAGAGTCTGTCACCATCGCACACCTTACCCTTAGGTCTTATGCGGTTGTTTTAAGGGGTTATGTAACAAATAAATAGAACTATTTTAATATACATTATTTTTTTATATAATAATGAATATAATTTCTATTCATTTTTGATACATTGTAAATAGTTTTTAAAGTCAAATGGTGTTTTTAGTTATTATTTAATTAAGAAATCTATTTTATTAAATTAAGGGATTTTTGAAATAAATAATATTTTAATAAAATAATATTATTATTATTAAATTAATTTTTATTAAATATAAATTATCTTATAATTTTATGAATGCAATTAAAAATTTTATTACGGTTTGAAAGCCATTTCTTTCAAAACCCGTGATTTTTCGATAAATGTCGGTTTTTATTTCAAAAGTGAAAATTAACTTATTTAGAGATTTATTTAGATAAAATAAATGTTATTTATGGAATCAGGATGTCGAAATTATCCAATTTTGATTTTTTCATAATTTTCTGAGACAGTCAAATTTTTGTGTAAAAATTAAATACCGTTTAAATATATAATGTGTTTTATGACATCATAATGACCCAATAGTGATGTAATAAAATAATATAATCTTTTTTTCGGCAAATATATTATTTACCATTAAAATAATGTGATTTTGGGTTTGTTTGACTTACTTTTCAAAGCATTAATGGACCCCTCAAGACTTATTCAACACCTTTCCTTTTTAAATTAATTTCCATGGGAGTTTGACTCACCTCCACATAAGAAACCCTAATATTTTATGACATTAGGACTTTGGCCTTATAAAATATTTTTTCCCTATTCCCTTTTCCAAAAACCATGGGAAAAAACCATGGTATGGTTTGTGGTTTGGATTAATTTAATGTAAGGGGACCCAAACCTAAATAATAAAGAATTTCCTCACCTTTCCTATATAAACCCACCCAAGCTCCGACTTACCCCTCACTCAAAGCCTTTTAAGTTCGTCCAACCTCTTCCCTACTCTCTCTAGAATCCTCCCATGGTTCCCCAAGCTCCCAAGAAGCCTCTCAGAAGCCTCTCTCTAGACTTTGGAAGCACACTTCCAAGTAAGGGTTTCTTCTTCCTTTCTCATTTTTGTCCTATTTTCTTTAAGTTGATTTTCCCTTTTAATTTCAATTTTGAATGTTGGGGTTTGGTTCCACACCTCCCCCATACTTCCCTCTTATTGTTTTAATGATTGGATACACCTTTCTCTCTCATTAAATGCATCCCATGTACACCCGTTACTATGCCGAAATTCTGAAAGGAACTTCTATCTCTTATTTTACATTCATGCAATAATTTTGTATCATGAATATAAATTCCATTACAATTGTTGGGACATGTATCTGTATGACCTCCTTAATTTACATTAAATGTAAATATGATGAGAATCCCCTTTCTCTCTCATCAACCATTTTTATTAAATCTTATGTCACGCTGTTACACTGCCGAAATTGCATCGATTTTCGAACCCAATGCCATTGTGTAGTGGATACCATGTCCATTTCTCCATCAAGCGTATTCACCTTTATGCGCATTTAATTATTGATTATAAAGTTTCATATATGAATTCCACATTCCTTTATTGTGGAATAAATGATTATGTTTTGTGAATCCATGTTTTATGATCCATGTGGCACACTTATGCATGAAATGAAATGTTTAAGAAGGGTGCTCCCTTATAGCACTCCAATGCATTGGGTAAAGTATAGTATCATGATAGGTCATGTGCAATGAGTGTTGACTCATGATAATTCATGTGTAATGATCTTTTACTCGTTCTTTATGTGAAATGAGGATTTAATCATGCTCCATGTCCAATGAGCCTTGGCTCATGCTAATTCAATGTTAAGTGTTGTTGCCACATTTATATGTTATGATTATCATGCTTTATCATGCCTTTATGTTTATGTTTATTTTATGATCTATTGATATTCCTATTTTCTAACATGTATTTTACTCCTCATGTTATTCCATGTGTACTCCCTTATTGGTATTTATATCTCACCCTTTTTTATGCATGTCCTCAGGTTATCCCATGTAATGCTAAGTATGAAGAAATGTAGTGGTCATGTAAAGGAAGTTTTCAATAAAGATGTTGTATTTCATGTTTTATATTTTTATGTAAGGATCCTAATCCCCAAATACACTAAACCTCTCGATCTTCTTTGTTGTATCAAGTGACTTTTTATGTAATAAATCATGTTTAATTTTGTAATAAAATCAGGGTTGTCATATAACATCTTTCAATAATTATTATTTAAGAATGGAAATGTTGATTATGCATATGTATTGTCTGCAAGCTTTCATTATTGTGAAATAGTTCATTTTTCATAACCATTATTAATGGATGGTTTTAAAATTATACATAAGGAATAAAAATGATAATTATTACATTATTATTATTATGTTGATTATGAAACAATTAATCCTTTTAACACGGTCAACATGCCAAAGTCATTTTGAAAATATCTATAGAATGTTCTCCAAATGAAAGATGTATAATTAACAGATTATGTATTTAAATTAGTCATTAAAATAAATATAATAAATTATATCATTATAAACAAGTAATCCTATATAATTTTCTTAAGAAATAAAATATTTGACACATTCTTATTATACTGGAGTTAAAGTACATACACGGAAAGTCATGACTCACTGTAAGTGTTTCTCATCTCACTTTTATTTTATTGAGACATATGACTATTCACTACTTATTTATAGTTTATGGTTTATATAATAAAAATAATATTATTTTATGATTATTTTAAGTAAAATTATTGGTGTTTCAAAAACCATATGAGTTTCTCTCTTTCATGGGGTTTTTACCCATCGATTACCAAACCTATAAGGCATTTCATCTCCAATTACTTTCATTTAGGAATATTTTATTGTTATAAATTAATTCCATTTATAAGGGGAATAAATAATTATATATTTTTATATTAAATTTTTAATCATTCATAATTCATTGTATCATATGTTCAATTTGAATTATTTAATCCTTGGGTTTTTCAATTTAATGTTACAAAGGGGTAAAGAGTTTCTCACCACAATTTTTTCATTAGGTCGTAACACTTCATCATTGAATCTATTATGACATGATTGGTTCTGAATTGATATATAAAATGTTTTATTATTTTATTAATAATTGTTTTTAGTGGATATAATTTTTTTTACACATAATATTTCGTTATATTAACTCTCAATCTGATAATATGATCTTTATACATGTTATTCATCTGAAATTATTTTTCTTTGGGACATATGTTTATGATATTCACCAATATATTTTTGTGTGGTGTATATATTACCCCTTATACATTTAAAATCCTTAACACCCTTATGATAATTATATTATAAATATTTATTTTATTTTATTATTCCACTGTTCAAATAGTAAAATAGAAACCAAAGTTGTTTGGTATTTATGTTAAAAATTCTTTTCTTTTTTGGATGGTTTATGATCAAGGATAATTTGGTGGAAATAATATATTATTATCTTATTTGAATATTATATATTTTATCCTACCCAAATTATGAATTTGGTTAACATTTTTAGTATTTATTTCCTCCCTTACTAATTAAAGAAACATGATCATAGTCTCCTGTAAGTGATAATGATCTTGTAGCTTCTGTTATATCTGAAATATTTCTGATTAATATAAATATTTTCTAAAATAGTTTCAAAAATGTTATTTTTTAAATATAATTAATTTTATAGAGTCATTTTATGGAATATTTGATCGTTTTTCAATGGATTTAAATAAAAATTTCAATTGGTTTTCCAAATTTTTCACTTTTTACTTCTTTTACAAAATGATTCAAAATAATGATTATTTTTTACATTTAAAAATGAACTTATTTCATATATTCATGTACATAATTTAGTTTGAATATTCATTTTTAAATATCTATGGTTATTTTTTATGAAAAGGATTTTAAACAAAATTATCGGTTTATAGATTTTATATTTTAAATGAAGGAAAAGTTTATTTTTATAGGAAATGTTTTAATGATCATTTAGTGATATTTATATTCATTAATGTCCACATACCTTTATGTTACATATGATCCAATAGGGATATTTGGTCACGATACCATACTTATTCTTTCTTAAGATGGATTATGAGAATGACATGGAATCCATTCCTTTTCTAAGGGTTAGTCATGCTATAAATGAAATTATGGATGTTTATAAGAGTTTTATAGTAATAGGTAATATCCAAGTACATTATTTATATTATGGATCTTTTAAATTTTTTAGGTGTGAACACATACTGTCTCAGGGGATCCTTATATCTCATATATGATGGGTATGCAAATATAACACTCCAATGTATTGGGTAATTAAATTTAAAGTCTCTTGTTTGATTCTTAAAATTTATTAGGGTTTTAAGGATTATATGAATTAGTGATTATAAGATACCAATGAATTTTATTAATGATTACTATTCTTATTAGTGATTCCTTTAATCAAGAGTGACATCAGACGGCTAATAATTATTTATTCCAATGATTATTTCCTATGTTTAAACATTATTCCATGTTTCATGATTGATGATCTAGGTATTGATAGGTATTAATTCTCTTATTTTATTCTCATGCACATTGATTATGAATTTATACAAATATACTAGTCCTATTATCATTGATGACATCCAATTTATATTTCTTATGTTTCCTCTTACAAAGAATTTTATCTTACCCTTCTTATTTTTTCATATTCCCTAGGTTATTAAGAATTATTCTAAATTATTGGATTATATATGGGTTTTATATAATAAACATATCCCTTTACACCTATTATTATATGATTTTTATCATAAATAGTCATCATATATAATCCAAGATCATAATGTCTAGAGTATTTTGAAGATTAGGTACATGATTAGAAATAATTAAACCAAAATAAAAAATTATTTAATCTCCATAATTATCTCCTAACTTACTTTTATATCATAAATATATATAGAATAAAAATGATAATACCTGAAAAACAAATTATGAGTTAAAATTTTCCGTAATGGAATAAAAATAAGAGTAAATATTAACACAGGGGTTATAAGGCATATAATAATTACATTAAATGGCATAAAACTTGAGTAAGCATAAGAAAGCATAACACATAGAAAATTGGACCATGTAATCATGGTTTCATATGAATGTGGAAATATCATACAATTTTACATAAGCATGAGTTAATTATAACTACCAATACCATTGCACATGGATGATTTTGAGTCCTGGCTAACTTTAAAGACCATTTCATAAGGTAGACCAAGTCCCATAAAGGAATCAGGTTTACTTCCTTCCCCAACACGATGTCTAATGAAACTAAAAATTACCCAATGAATCATAGGGTTATTTGGGTTCACCAATAGTAAAATTCTCATTAACATATGTTCCACATGAAGAATCATTCATAATGAATAAATATAAGAGATAACCATTGAATGAAGTGGGTATCATAGTCATGTCATAAACAATAACAAAGAGTCATATCATAAATCATTCCACGAAATTATTGATTTAAATAATACATGGAAATTATTAAGTGAAATTAGTCATAAATCATGACAAGTTATGTCAAACTAATCTGAAATCATGTAAAAATAATGTTTACAAAACATTAGAAATGATCCACTATTGTGTAGTTTAAGGGATGATTTTTATGATTATTTAAAATAGAAATGGAATAATTGTTTTAATATAAACAAAAATAAACATAGATTATATTTTATAATAAAATATGTATTGTTAGAAAAATAATGGTGTATTAAAATAGATTAGGTAGTGCACTTCAAAATAGGTAATTAATCGAGAGGTTCCCTTTATTTGGGCATTCTTCTCATGAAGAATTTTGAATGGGACCATTCAAGAACATGTATTTCCCTATAAATTAATGATGAAATGGTCAGGATACAAGATATTGGAACATAAAATAATATTTACAAAAATATATATATATAAATAAATAAGAACTACATTAGGGTAAAGTGAGAGAAACCATAACTCGTTGGAAAAATGGATGTCTGAAATAAATCCCTTACCTTATGTTCGAAAGTATTCTGCACTTATATTTAATATCTTAGATAATCAAATTAAATACATTAATTAATTAATTTAAATAATAATATTCACATATTTTATTTTCCTCAATTTTGTTAAGTTCATTTATAGTCTTTTTATTGAGTTATAATTTTCAATGTTTCAATTCCAGCAGTGTTTGTTTTCTTGGTTTTCATAATTGGTTGGATTTTATACAGGTATGGAAGTTCATGTAAAATTCTAATAGTAACCCATAATTGATATTATATGTCATTAATGATATTTCATAAAATTAAATGTTATTATATATCATTTGGTTATATGGTATGAGGATGATTCCTTAGATAAAATGTTAATGAAAATAATTTATTTTATTTTGGGGATTTATATGACCATCATGAACTTATATCATTTTATTTAATATATTTTTTATATATTGGTTCTAGAACATTATAAAATTTATAAAACATTTAATGAAATATTAATTCACCATAATAATTGTTTTATAACCATCCATGATATTCTTAATGGAAAATGAAAATGCATCGTCCATGATGGCGGTAAATCGGCACATCATGAACGGTGTTTTCATATTTATAAAAAATGGAGAGGATAAGGGTTTATATCATGGATATTACAATAAAACAATCAAATTACATTATATATATGATACTATATTTATCATCCATTTTTAGAGGATTTAGGGAGTGGATAAATTTTTTTGAAGAAATTAAAAGAGAATTTATGAGGATTTTATCTCTTGAATTTCTCCTCCTTGAGAACCAATATAGAGGAATGTAGGTTGGACTTTTTATTAGAAAACAAATCCTAGATGTGGGAGATTTTATTATGATGTTTATTGGGAATAATTTTGAAAATGTTCATGGATTTTTAGGTTTTAGGATAAGAGTGTGAGAGGGGTGGTATTTAGAGTGGATGAGAGGGGTGTTTTTATTATTATTTTATTCATTAGTTTATTATTTTGTCTAAAGACGATGAATAGTTTTGATCACCATGAATTAATAAAATAACTATTTATGTTTAGTTATATATTATGGTGTTTATATATTTCATGACTGAAGAAATAGTTAACTTATTTTATAATGTTATATACTCTAAATTACCATATTTTACATTTAACCAAATATTCAACTATTTTAGAAAAATCAAAAAACATTTGCAGCATCAATTTTTGACATGTAGATTTAAAAAATTAACTCCATTTTATGAATTTTTTTCCAATATTTCATAGATATAGATTTTAAGAAAAAAGATCATCTACGTGAAAAATACTAATTTTAATATTATAACACATTTAAAGACACATTAAAATCATTTGACTAAAAATATTAATTTATGAATCTATTCTATGAAGATAAATTCCCTTTTAAATCTTTATATTATCTCTAACATTTTAAATAATATTTACATTTCACAAAATAACAATACTTCATTTAACATTTTTAAAATAGTTGTTTACTTATTCTATTTTATTTTCATTCGTAAGATACCAAAATTTTATGGATACTTTCATAGATGTGGTTACAATTCTATTGGAGGGTTTTCTATTCCTAATGGTAACATTAATATTCCTAAAGCAATGTTTGTATTACATTGTTAATGGTTCCTTAATTTCTAAAAATACCTCTTATTTCATTCATTCATCATTTACAATGTTTTTATTTCATTATATATGTGATTTATACTATGAACCATAATTATAATAAGGGAATTTCTTTTGATAAAATTTTTGGGTCTTTAGATTCTTCACCCCTTATGAAATTTAACCCTAAAAATTTTATTTTACATAATATGCTAAAAAAGGTGAGGGTACATTTCTTTCATTATTTATAATTGTTCACATGTTTCTTCTTTGTACTCATGGTTCCACTATAGTACATTGACTTGGCGAGTAGTCTGATTGCATTGAACTTTATCTCCATAGTCTAAGATCTTCACAATAGTCTCCCCATAAAAGTGATCATTCTCCAACTATAACACCTCTGAATTTATTACATGTCAAGGACATGATATGTACATCTTCAAGAGGAATTCATGCAATGCATCATTTAATTGAGCCATTATTGGTAGAAGTGCTAGTCGATATTCCAAAACTCAGACCCAGTCAATAATATCTATGGGGTCGATATTCCTAGGTCTTAGCTTTAATTTTTTCCAAAATATCATGATCCTTTTCCATATATATATGTAAAGAAATACCACATCTTTATCCTTAAATACTATGTCCCATCAATGATTGTATTCATGGTTCTTATCTCAACATTATGCTACCGTAATGTGTTTTAGAATTGTTTTCAGCTTTTTAATCATTTATTATACCATTTCATGTCCTAGTAACTTATGTTCACTAAATTCATCCCAGCATATCGATGCTCTGCATATTTTTCCCATAAAGGGATTTATATGGATCTATTTGGATTCTAGAGTGGAAACTACAATCATTAGATAAATCTACTAGAGGTAGATGTTGGACCAATATTCCCTTTAATTCCATGGAACATGGTCTCATAATTCCTTCCAATGTCTGAATATTCCAGTAAAATTGGCCATCAATTTGAGGATGATATGTCGTACTGATGTTCATCTCATTGTATAGAATATTTTGGAGAATTTTCTAGAACATGGAGGTAAATCTTGGATCTCAATCGAATACAAATGAGAGTGGTACTCTATGTAGCTTTAAAAATTCCCTAAATTATATCCATGATATTTGATCCAGGGATATGTACGCTTGGATTTTAATAATGTGATATTTCATTATAAGTAGAACCCTAATAGCCCATATTTAATTTCTCCATCCAGGTGTATTTGGAATTCGAGTGAAAATGTCCTTGGTGATGTTTTCCCAATTCTATATTAGTATGAGTAATGGATTAATAATTCCCTTACACTTTCACATTTCATCATTCACTTGATATCATACAAGGCTCTTGGATGTATATTCCTTGATATCTTTATTTATATTGTCTCACCTATAGTTCTCTCTATGATCTAGAAATATATTTATTCTCCCTATATAAATAGAGAAGATTAAGATATGTACGTTATTCAGAATCTCTCTCTATAGACCTGGATTAGAGGGCACACATAGTCGTGATCCAAATCATACAACTACATCATCATCAACTTTTAACTATTGGGATTTCCCTATTGTTATTGGTTCTAATATTTTCTTGAATTTCCACATCATTCTTTTGAGAATGTATTATTTTAGCCGTAAGTGATGGTTGAAAAATGATTCAAGAAAGGATTGATGATGTTCATTGCACAATGATCCCCATTTCCTTCCATTGAATATCATAAGACATTGTATTATTCTCAATATTCATCATTGATAATGATGTGGTATCTTTTCTACATAGATCATATTATGCTTTACATGATTTATTTAGATGGAAGTGGATTGAGTAGTCGTAATAATTGATGATCACTAACCATCATCAATGGAGGATACTAATGTCTTCTTATGTGAATATATATTTTAGGATATTAAGATTCTTATCTATTTCAAACTTCCCCACATAGAGATAATGTTTCTATATGTTCATTGTGAAGATCATTGCTACAAACTATAGACCATATATGCGATGGTTTTTCACATTATTTTTCAAATTCCATTAGGTATAGGATATCACATTGTCACTGTTCAATAGTACACAAGTTAATAATTTATTTTAAGCATTGTTGTATTTCATAAAGAGTTCCCCACCTATCGTTTGTGTGAGTACTACTGCAATGGTAAACCTCGTTTTCAAGTCATTGAATAAGTATTCACATTTGTTGGTACTGATAAACATTTCTACCTTCTAAGTTAGCTTGGTTAGTGGGTTTGAAAATCATAGTAATTTCATCCAAACCCATTTGTAATGCCCCTCTAGACCCTGGAAACTACGTATCTCCATTATAAATGTTGTCCGGGGCCACTCCTCGATTTCCTTTATCAAGGAATGGTCGAATGATTTTTCTTTAATGGTTATAATATTCCCCAACAATTACACTTCTTCCATCCAAAACTCAAATTTACTATTCATTTAATATATTTTCACCATTATCAAAGACTTTATAATTGTATTCAAGTAATTCCCATTCCCCTCCTTTATTTTGGATCATATCAGAATATCCTCGATAAAGACTACAACAACATTATCGAGGTAATATCTGAAGACAATTTTCATTAAGTCCATAAAATTTGTTGTAGAATTAGTGAGTCCGAAGGGAATTAACATAAACTCAATATATCTATTACTTATTAAAAATTTAATCTTTGGAATGTATTCTTTCTTCACCATTAATTGTTGAAATCCCCATAGAAGTTCCACCTTAATGAATTATTTTTTTCCACGTAGTTGATTGAATAAGTCATCTATCTTTTGAAGGGAAAATGTTTTCTTTATCATGTGTTTATTAAGTTCACAATAATCAATGAAAAGTTTTATTAATCCATCCTTATGCTTGATGATTATTATTGGCGCAGCACATTGTGAAGAACTCAGGAATATAATACCCTCGTCCAGATTCTCTTGTAACTGCTTCTTCATTTCCACATACTCGATGGTGTCTATTCTATAAGGTATGTTTGATATATGTACAGATCCCTATATAAGTTCAATTGCGAACTAAAAATCTTGGTCAGGAGGAAAACTAGGGAATTTTTTAGGGAACACATATGTGTTGTCCCTCATAATGGGCATCTTTTCCAGCATCATTCTATTCTTTGTATCAGTCATTAATGAAAAATATTCTTGATCATAATTCAATAGCATCCAATACTGACATAGTGATTATAATGAATATTAATCCTCCTCCTTTAACATGTATATAAATGAAGTATACCTTGGGATTTGAAGAGTGATCTCCCTTTCCCAAAAGTTATTATTGTATTTTTATAAAGGTAGTCAATCCATGTCCGAAATGGAATCAAAATCTACCAAAGGAAGTAAGATCCGATTTTGTGGGAGGTTCCGTCAAAAAAAATTAACTAGGGAGGAGATATATAAATTGGATGCAATAATTCCCCCATTTTCAGTTATCATAGATAACTAAACCTCCATATTTTGAGGTGGTGTTTGAATAGATCTATTAAACGTGATATATATTGAAGAATGTTTAAAAACAGAATCAAATTGTATGTTTTATATTATTGAATGAATAACCAGCATACCATTCACCTCATCATTATCAAGATCCAATATTGATATAGTGATAGTATATTCCCTTCCATTCTACCTTGGAGGTTGTTATTGTTGATTTTTTCTAACAATACTTTGATTAGGGAAATGGATTGTATATTTCCTATGTTCCTTTCAGTTGATCCACTACACTACAAGATAATTGTCGACATGAAAATTCATTTCTTCCTCCACTTATTTTTGGGATTCATTATATCCCTTTAATATTATTATCTATATTCCCCTCTCTTTAAAATTTGAATCATCTGTTGGTTCCCATTAGATAGTTCTCATGACGGTTTTCCCATAACTTTGAAATGTGGGATATTGAGTTTTCTTTCTATCATGAAATTTATCTGATGATCCTCCCATATTAAATTCCATATTCATATTTTTATCTCATAGCCCATGAGGTCACTAAGAGTTTCTAATATTTGTTTCAACCATAAGTGAACGATGGAAAATATTTTCATATCCTTCAAAGTCTCAAATTGTCGATGATTTTTTTAGACTCATATTTAGTTCGCTAAAGATGTGATGGACCTATCATTTGTGTTCTTGAAAAAGATGGAGGCATTTCATGAATGTATTGTTATGTTTTCTATATACACCTTTATAGACAATTCTTACCTTTTCTTACGAATGGGGAAATTTACATCTATCTTAAGGTGGAGTGCTCATGGAAAATATTTATCGAAAAATAATTTCATTAAATCTTCACATTCCATGGAATCAATTTCTTCCTTCAACGTCATGTTATTGATCAGTTTCCACCACTGATCATCTTCCCCATAAAATTTATAGACTTCTAGACAAAATTTCTATTATTCTAAGAACAAGAGGACATATAATATCTTCTCAGTGGAGTTAATCCTTTGTTCCATTATGAGAGGATTATAAGATCCACTTAATATAGGAGGCCTTTGTATCATGAAGTATTAGATGGAAAATTATATTTATTAGAATAAGGATGGAAATCCAAATGATTTATATTATTATTCATAACATGAGTTAGTTTTTCTATTATAATCATAAAGTTTTGAGTGTCTATTACCATCATATTTTGGATTTAATTAAAGAAATCATCACATTTATTATCACATTGATTATTGGCATTGGTCATCCTATTTCCATACATTGACTATGAAAAGGAAATTACATTTATGGGTGCTTGAATACTTACATAATAATATTAAAATGGAGAAAAAATTGAACATAGAAGAAAATATATTAAATGAAAAACATATCCCATATTTTGATTACCTGACTTTAAATCAAGGCTATCCATGGTGATAGAAAAATCCCAAGGGTTCTTAATAAAGTTCTCTAGTCCTAATATCCAAAAAATAGCTAGGTCGTTCTCTGATACTAACTATAATGAACCTACCCTTTTACATATATTATTACATTTTTTAATTATAACTCACCATCATATAAAAACTAAGGATAAAAATTTCTAGATTCTTTGGAACATTACATACATGATTATAAAACATATAAACGTAATAAAAACATCTTTTATTTAATCTCTATAATGAGCTCCTACCATACTTTGAGATCATAAAAACTCATTAGATAACCTTGGGAATACATAAAAAAATCGATGATCTAAAAATCAGAGTAAAGGAATAAACATAGGAACAAAGTGTAGCACATCAGTTATAAGGAATAACATGATGACATAAAAAGGAATGGAACATGAGTAAAAATCAGGAAGCATAACATGTAGAACATGGGATCATGTAGTAATAGAATAAAAGGAATGTGGAAATATCATAAAACAAGAAATAATCATGATTCATGTATAATATCCTAGAGGATTACACAAGGAGGATCATGATTCAAGGTTGACTTCCAAGACCACTACACATGGAGGATAATGTACCATAAAAGAATCATGTTTACTCTGAGTCCCAACATGATGTCTCATGAGATTAAAAATTAAAAAATTAATTTGAGCACTATTGGGTTGCATTTAGTATAATATATTAATGAAAATTTGTGACACGTGAAGAATAATACATAAGAAATAAACATAAGGGTAACCTATAGAAAGAAGAGGCATCATAATCATGTCATAGAGAATAACGAATTGGAATATCGTAAAATTCCACATGAAATAAAGGATTTAAATCATACATGGAAATTAATAATGGAAATTAGGCATAAAAAATAATAATTTTTTCTTGATTAATATAAAACATGTAATAATTTTTTTTAAGAAACATTAGAAATGAGTCACTTCAGAGTGATTTAATGTACAATTTTTAGGATTCATTAAAATTGAAATAACATAATTCTTTGTATAAAATATGAAATGAACCATTATATTTTTTCGTGATAAAATAATTGATTTTATAAAAAGAATCTAAAATAAAAAAATATTATGGATTTAAATTTAAAATTGGTAATAAATCAGGATGTTCCATTTAATCGGGCTTGCTTATCCAGAAGAATTGAGAAGGGAACTTTTTAAAACATCTATTTCCCAACAAAATAAGGATTAAATGATCTAGATGAAATGTTTTTGAACATATATGCAGAATATATAATAATTATATAAAAATAAATAAGAATTCAATCTGTATAAAGAGAGAGAAAGCATAACCCAAATAAAAAAACAGAGGTTCGAAAGAATCCAGGACATTATGTCTGAACGTGTTCTGGACTTTTTCATAAGGTACCGTATAATAATAATAAATTAATTAATTAATTAATTAAAAACTATTATTTATTTATTTTTTTCGTATAAATTTTTTATGATCATTTATGGTATATTTTTGGAGTTATAGGATTCAATTTCATCGTTCTGGTAGCATTCGTTTTCTAGGTTTTCATCGTTCGTTTTCTTATATACAAGTACATAAGTTCATGTAAAATGGGAATAATTACTCTAAATTGAAATTAAATGTTATTAATGAACTCAAATATGTTTTAATGACCTTATATTGAAATTTTTATATGGTATGAAGATTCTTCATCCTATAAAATTTTAATGAAAGTGATTTATTGTATTTTGGCAGTTTTAACGACCACCAAAAACTTATATCATTTTATTTAATATCATGTTGATATATTTGTTCCAGAAAATTATATAACATAAAATATGTATAATAATTTCTTATTTAACCATAATAATAATTGTATGACCATAATTGATGTGGTAATTAAAATGAAAATTCATTGTCCATGATGGTGGTAAATCGACACATTAGAGATGATGTTTTCTATTTTATAATAATATGGAGAGAAGAAGGGGTTGGAATAAGTATATTCCATTAACATAAATCACAATATTATATATAATATTCTTGATCTATAAATCATGTTCTTATAGATAATGTAATTAAAGGATAAGAAAATAAAAGTTATTAAAAGTGAATAAAAGTGGATTTCACCTCTCGAATATCCCCTCCTTTATAACCTCCTTAGAGGAATTGAGTTTGGTATTTTTTGAGAAAAAAAGAAACATGGGAGTGTATGAGATTATTAGGAATAGTATTGGAGAAAATGTGGACAAGAGTCCAGGACTTGGAGGCATGAGGAGAATAGGAGGTGAGGGGTGGCATTTATTGTGGAGGAGAGGAGTGTTTTTTGAATATTTATATCATTAGTTTATTATTTTGGATCAATAAAATGAATACTTTTGATATCCCAAGATAAATAAAGTAATTAAATAATAAGAGTTCAATATTATGGTTCTTACGCCATCCAACACTCAATAAATAGTAAATTTATCTTATAAATTGATATATGGTAAATTATCGTATTACATTACTTACAATAAATTTTGATATTTTAAAAAAATTCAAAAAATTCACCATAACCTATTTTTGACATGTAGATTTCAAAAATGCCTCAACTTTATGAAAATAATTTTTATAATATGTGAAATTTATTTTTTAATTAAAAGCATGATTTAATCAAAAAATACCACTTTTAATATTATAATTAATTTTATAAAACATTGAAAAATCATTTAACATAAAGTATAATTATATTAAAATAATAAGAAAAAAATGTTCAATCTATTTTTCAAAAAATAAAATTTATTTTAAATCATTATTTTATGTAATAAATTATAAATAAAATATTTCACTTCAAAAAAACCAAAAAATAATTTAATATTTTTGAGAAAATTTATTTACTTATTCTCTTATATTTTCATTCCCACGATACCCATATTTTACTTATACTTTCATAGGTGAGTTTATTCTCTTATTGGATTGTTTACAATTCATAATGGTCACAATATTATTCCAAAGGTAAAATTATTATTCCATTGGTAAAGGTTCCTAAATTTCTTGTAATAACTCTTATTTCATTCATTCTATATTTATAATGTTGTTTTATTATGTATGTTTTTTTTGAGACTTATACTATATAAAATAATTATCAGGATGGAATTTCCCTGGATAAATTTGTTGATTCACTACATTCTTCTCCCCTTATAATATTTCTCCATCAAAATTTCGTTTTAAATACAAGGTTGAAACAAGTGGGGGTATATCTCATTTATCGCTTCCTCTAGTTCCCTTTATGCCTCCTTATACTTTAGGTTCTTCCATAGTACATTGACCATGTGAGTATTCAGGTTCCATATAACTTTATCTCTATTGTCCTAGATATTCATCACTTTCTCTTCAGAAGAGAGATCATAATTCAACTATACCACCTCTGAATTCAGAATATATGAACGATTTGGTATGAACATCTTGAAGAGGAATATGTTTAATACATCTTGTACTTGAGAAATTTTCCATGGAAGTACTAATTGATAATCCCCAACTTCTATACAATCAATAATATCGATGTGGTTGATGTTCTTTGGAATTATCTTTCCATTCATCCCAAATCTCATGATCCTCTTCCATGAAGATATGCGAAAGAACACCATTTCTCTAACCTTAAACTCTATTTCCCAACGATGATTTTCAAGATTGATCATGTATCGAAATTGGGCTAACATTATTTGATATGGAATGGTTTTTACCCATTTGACAATTTCATCTTTCATTTCATGTCCTAGAATATTATGTCCCCCAAATTCATCCCAATATGTTTGTGTTCTGTATATTTTCCTATAAAGGGCATTATAAAGAGACACCTGGATACTTGAGTGCAAAATATTGTTATATGATAACTCTACCAGAGGTATATGTGAGTCCCAAATTCCATTGTATTCCATAAAACAATATCTTAATATATATTACAGTGTTTGAATAGTCCGCTCATACTGGCCATCAGTTTGAGGATGATAGGTTGTACTGAATTTTATCTTTGTATTTAGAGCATATTGTAGAATTTTACAAAACATGGAGGTTAGCATCACATCTAGATCAGATAGAATTTAGAATTGTAATCCATGTATAATTTCTACTCCTAATATGTATATCCATGAATGTTGATTCAGTGATATGACCTCTTGAATTAGAATAAAGTTATCTATATTTGTAAGATGATGCACAACAACCCATATAACATTTTTTCGTTAGGATTTCATTAGAAGTATAGTGCTAATTTACATAGTGATGCTTTCACATTTCCATGTTGGTAATAGTAATAGTTTCATAATTACATTATAATTTTTCCTTTCATCCTTCACTTGATGATATACCAGACACATGGATGTATATTTCGTGATCTCTTTCTTCATATTTTCTAAATAGTAGTTCTCTCGAAGATGTCAATTCATCATTATGATCCCAAGGTAAATAGGGATAATCGATATATGTGGATCATTCATAACAACTCACCTTATCTCATGATTGGGTGGTACACATTTATTTGATTAAAATTTTACTACTACATTCTCATCAATTGTGAACATTGAGGATTTACTCGTACTTATTACTTCCACATTTTTCCAAATTTCTACATCATTCAATTGGGTATCCATTATTTTCTTCAAAAAGAATGGTTGAGAAATTATTTTAGAAATGATTTATGATGTTCCTTCTTAAATAATTTCCATTTCATTCCTTTACATATCTTAGATGATTTAAACCTTCTCAATTCTCATCATTGATAAAGTTGTAGGATCATTTTAACCAAGGGCATCTGCCAATTTATTTGCTTCACCAGAATGGTAGTGGATAGAGCTATCAAAATCATTGATGAGCTCTAACTATTTTCATTGGTTCATATTAAGATCCTTCTATTTGAATATATATTTGAGTCTATTTTTATCCATATATATTTTACACTTATCCCGATAGAGATAATGATGCATGATTTTCAATGTGATGATCATAGCTACCAACTCTACATAATGTGTGGGATAATTTTTCTCATTAATATTAAAATACATTGAGTGGTATTCTATAAATTTATCATTTTGTGTAAGAATTCAATCTAATATCTTTATTGAAGGATCGTTTTATACCAAAAATAGTTCCCCTCTTGTCATTAGTGTGTGTATTGATGCAATTATATGTCTCTTTTTCCTCTCCTTGAAGATGTTATCATCACTAGCCCATATAAACTTTTCTCCCTTCAAAGTCATCTTGGTTAGTAGGTTTAAAAATCATGAGGATTAATTTATAAATCATCGTTAATACCCAACTAGAACAAGGAAATTATGTATCCCCCTTACAGAAGATGTCCTAGGCCACTCATTGATTACATTTGTATTTGAAGGGACTATAGATATTCCATTTTTGGTGATAATATGACCCAATAATGATACTTCATCCATCCATAACTCACATTAAATACAATTTTCATAAATTTTATCCCTTCACAAATTCATTAGTACAACATTCAAATTTTGCAAACACTCATCCTTTATTTTTGGAGAATATTATAATATCATCGATAATGACTACTACAAATTTGTTGAGACAATATCTAAGAACTCCATTCATTATATCCATCAAAATTATTCTTACATTTCAATGTCTGAAGGGAGTCACTTTGAACTCATAGTGTCCATACCATGTTTGAAAGGGATTCTTGGGAATATATCTATTCATCTCCATTAATTGGTGAAATCCCAACCAAAGTTACACGTTATAGAAATACATGGCCCCACGTAGTTTATCGAACAAGTCACTCATCAATGAAAGGGTGTAATTGTTCCTTATCATGATTTTCTAGAGCTCATAATAATCAATTCATAGGTGCATCGATTCACCCTTTATCTCAGTGAAGAGGATTGGAGGACCCCATGGTGGATCACTTGGGCCTATAAAAGCCATGTCAAGATTCTCCTATGACTAATTCTTCTGTTCCTCTAGTTATACGGTGTCCAAGATATAATGTGTCTTTTATATATGAATATATATTAGAATAACTTCAATTGAGATCTCAACCTCTCGGTGCATAGGATGATTAGGAAATTATTTAGGAACATATAAGTGTAGTCTCTCACAATGGTCATGTATTTGAGAACAATATTATTATTTGTCTTAATAATTTGAGATATATATTCATTCTCATAAGAAAATAATATCCACAATTTAGATGGTTATTATGATGGAGATTAAACCTCCCAATTATGAATATACATAATTAGAGGATTCCTCAGGATGTGAAGAGAGATCTGCCTTTCAGGAAAGATGATGTAGGATTTGTATAAATATAGCCAATTCATATAAAAAATATCATGAAAGTCCTCGAATGGAAGTACGATGGGATTTTATGGGAGGATTAGTCCATAATCATTTACTGAGGAGGAGTTATATACATTGGATGCAATAATTTCTCCATTTTCTGATCTCATATATAACTTAACCTCCAAATTTGAAGGTGGTATTTGAATATTTATACAAAACATCCAATATATTAATGAATTAGTATAACTAGAATCAAATAGTATGTTCACTATTCATGAATGAATAACTAGCATATGTTTCACCACATCATTATTAGGCTCCACCTCGAAAGTAGTGCTAGAATTTTCCCTTTATATCTACTTTGGAGGCTTTTTATTGATTACCACTAGTAAACATTTTCTTAGGTAATTAGAATGTATATTCCAAAGCTCATTGTAGCTGAAAAACTGCACTATAGGCATATTATTGATCTGAAATTTCTATTCTTCCTCAAAATTCGTTGCATTATTTATATCCCTTGGAAAATTATTATCCATATTCCCTTATCTTCCACCTTGGAAGCATCTATATGTTCTATTTAGATAGGTCACATAATGCTTCTTCCCATAACATTGACATGTGGGATGTTGGATGTAATACCCAAATATTTCATAGTATGTTATTTCTTCAATGTAATTCAATAACTTGCACTACACGCAACACTGAGTTCAAGCACACCACGACTAACCAAACATGCCGTTCAAAAGAAGTTATGAATAGTATTAACTTATTTTTGAACTTTATATAATCCTTATAATTTTATAATCCATATTATGAGTTTTCTAGTCATAATTGAAGAACAAATACATTTTTTCAGATAAAAGAAGTATTTTTCAAAAAATGTAATTTTATTTCCTTTTAATGGAGAACCATTTTTAAATCCAATATTTGAAACTTTTATAAATTAAATTTTACAAAATAAACCTCTTCTTTAGAATTGGGACATAATAATTTAGTTTCAATAAATTTTCGGTGCATTTCTGATCACTTCGATATTTGGGTGAATAGTGAAAAATATTATATTTTAGCTGAAAATAAATTTTTTAATCAAAATAATTTATAGTGATAAATTATACTATTGAGTGGTTTTAAAGTATAAGTAGATTATATTTTTACGATTTAATACAATTTTGGTCATTTTACACAATTTCACATTTAAACGGGACATAAGCAAGTGTGAATCTTTTGATAGTTATTATTTCTAAAAAACACGTTTTTTGTTTTGAGAATGGGAATTAATTTTAAATTAATTTCTTCCACTTATGTGTTTTTAATTTAGAAAAATGGACTCCATATTTACAATTAGGAGGTATAAATTTTTTAAATAGGTAACTTTTTTTATACATTTTGAATAATTATTTCGGAAAATATTTTATTTACAATGGTTAAAGAGTAAATCCGGTGATTAATGGTAAAAAAATAATATTATAATAATAATAAATTATCCTAAAATGTGTCTTAACCCTATTGGTTGATACATTTCTGACCATTGGAACATTTGGGTCGATTTTGGGGCCCCATGGAGCCACTTGTATGTGATAATGACACTTTCTATTAATTAAGTAAAACTAAATACAAAAATGACATAAGCATATATCTTTTAGAAAATAAATTTTTATATAGGGTTATATATGTTATATTTTAGACTATGAATATTAATTATAAAGATAAAACGATTTAATACATAATTTAATTTCATTTATAATTTTTAGATATTTAATAATTAAATTTATTTATGACACAATAATGATGCAGTATTTTCCTTATTAATAAAAGAATCTAATAATTAGTATTATAAATGTTACAATAAATATAATTTGAACGTTTTGATGTAACCCACAACTTTTATTGGTTAATATGACATGTTAGGATTAAATTAATAATTTTTTTTCGAATTAATAATGTTTCTATGACTTTAACAAAAATCAATTATTAAATAGTGTCAAAATTGACATTAAGGAGTTTTTAAAACAAATATTATATTATTAATTGATATTATATTCCTAAAATTATAAGGATATGCCAAAGAACTTATATAATGATAGGTGTATCATTAATGGACCACTTGGGGGTCTATTGGAAGTATATAGTATATTTATTAACTACAGAATATAAAAAAACAAAGAGTCATGGTAAATGTCAAACAAATTAATTAAGAGTTAAAACTAAAAGATAAGGTTAATAAAGTGACCAAAACCTTTATAACACCTATTTTTTGAGTGGTTTTTGAAATATCCCCACCACATTCTTTAAATAATTAAATTTGGTGCCAGTAGAAATAGAATATGAATTTATTATAAAATAATAATTTAAGTTTTTCCTAAAGCACCCCTCCTCCCCCTTATAAAAGGACACCACTTATAACCAATTACTCACACCTCTAAAACCATTTGGATCATCCAAATTCTTCCCAATTAATCTCCCTATATTCATATCCTCTTCCTAGAAGACTTACCATAGATATAAGGCACTTAAAGGGTAATTTTGGTACAAACCAAAGAGAGTTTCCCAAATTAAAGGTAACGATTTCTCTTAACTTCTTTTCTTTTATTTTACTTCTCCAACCCCACAACTATTTTTTTATTTTATTTTGTAACAAAACCAGTATTATCAATATACTAGGATTTTCTTTTGAGAATTATTCTAACTACACTTACACACACCTTCATCTAATGGTTGAAGAACATAATGTTTCTGTGGATGGCAACCAAACGCCTCACAAAATGATGATTGTTCAAATTATCTCATAAAACCTCTCATGGTGTCCATTATGATGGCACTGTAATTAAATATGATATTTACGATATTTAGTTTCTATATAATCCTTTTTAATTTCATTTTATAGCATACCATTATTTGTTTCATTTTTTATATTTGTACGATAATTTCATTTGAGGAGGTGCGGACTACCTCCCCCTCAAAGTGATATGAATCATTAATACCATATGTGGGAAATATAATTGATGGAGTTAATGATAATATATATGATATTATACTGGAATTATAATATACCAATATGTTTTAATTCTATTAAAATAAGAAATATAAATGATATTAGCGTTCATGCGTACATACGGCTTACCATATCCATGAATGGTGCATTTCATTTATTACGACAAAATGATATGTACTGTTATAAATACATGTATATACTGGATATGTATGATATATATGATATATAAATAATGAATATAATTCTGGATATAATTTTATTTTGACCATGTGTACAACTTGTAACTATAAAGTGTTCATTTTTGACTCAAGTGCCAAATATCGACAAAACGAACATTATTAACTTAAATGATTAAATAATGTTTATAACCTGGTAATAAGTGATATAAAGGGAATAAAAAACTTGAAAATGTTTTTAAGCAAGTATAAATTAACCTTAGTTTATTATTCCGGATATAAAATAACGAATTGGTCAAGTCGGACATGAGCTAAGGGGTTTCTTATCTCACTTTTAATTCCATGAGATTTCGATTGTTCACCACTTATTTATTGCATGTGCTGTATTATATACTAACATTTGTATTATTTTATCAGGATTATCTATATATTCATAACATTGTTTGATTAAATTGGTTGTTATTGACTATTCTATTGATTAAAATGAGTTATGGTTTAATTCCCCAATCTCATTATTATCCGAGATTGTTTATGTGTAAGTATTTACTGGGACATTTTTATCATCCATGTCCATTTTTCATAAAAATGATTTCAAAATAAATATTTTAAGGATATAGGAAAGGTAATCTTTATCAAGATCATAATTTTAAATGTTTTAATGATTTATCTTTCTAAATCTTCTTAATTAATGATCATGTTTTCAAAATAATTTTAAGGATTTATTTATATGGACATAAATGTTTTGAAATGATAATTCTGTTCAAAAGTTTTAAATTGGTATGAGACACTTTGATTCAAAAATATCTTTTAAATTACTTCCTTTATTAATGTGTGACTTTTAAATGATTTTACAAAAATGTTATTTCTATCAAAAAGTATTACTCGTCATTTTAAAAAAAATTAGCATCCTTTACTAGATATTATTTTTGATTGAGGTTGATTTATTATAATACAATCTTCCATATTGTATTGAATGAGTTATGATATGTTTGACTGTGGATGTTAAATTTTTATACTATTCTTGGTTTATGGTTAAATTATTGACATTTAGTTTGCTAGTTTTAATACGAATGTTTTTGTTATATTTCAACCTTTTCATATGAGGAATGTATTGGACTTACTAAGTGAAGGGTGGAGCCTGCTATAGCTCCTCGATGCATCGGTAGGTCTCATTAGACAACTAGACATGGAATTGACCGAGGCCCTTTCCAAATTTTGATTTATGGTTTTGGTCGAGGCCTTAATCATTTTTAGACGTCTTGGCCGAGGCCGTGACAAAATGTTTCAGAATGTCCGACATTATACATTTCCCCATTATGAAAATAATTTTGATGGTTCATGTGGTCTTTCGACTAGTAGAATACCAATGGTTATGTTATATTATGGAATTATTTACTCAGAACATACTCCTTCCATAAAAGTATTCATGTTTATTATTGGTAAAGGCATGTGGTTTCAATTATTCTCCATGCATAATATTTTTGTTATCTTCTGCTGTATTACTTACCTTTACTGAGAGTTTGAGCTTACCCCTTTCTTATGTTTCATTTTCCCAGGATATGAAGAAGTTAGTTATGAGTTCCTTGTAGGAATAATATAGGATTCTTGGATGTTTCTAATGGAATAAATTTGTGTTGTATTTCTATTAAAGTTGTAATGATGACCTTATGAATGTATCTAGTATTTCTAAGGCTACTATACTGATCAGTCTTTCGGGACATGATTTCCTTATATCATGTCAATTTTATGTAATAATTCACCAACTATGGGTAACTGGAGTCGGAGCATTACAGTTAGTATCATAAGAAGTGTAGTACAAACCTTGAGCTAGATTTAGATAAAATCTGATTAGAGCACATATACCTAATATGGACATTCAGGATTAGTATAGAAGAACTTCCTAGAATTTGGGTATTGTAATGATTTTTTTAGTTTTCCGAGAAATACATCCTTGTCTGGATATGAGTAGGTAGAGGTAGCTCTGACATAGATTTACATAGGGGTAAAACCTGAAAACACCTCTTTGACCTAGACTTGAATGAGAACTGGTGCACGACAACGGGCCTTGATGCACTCTTGGTTACGACACTTCCAGGGGATATTCTTAGGATAATTCTCAGTTTCATTAAAAATAATTATGATGGTTTTATGAGTATATACTTCCTCAATGAAAAAATATTTATGATTATGGATTATATCCATAAACCATTCAATTTACCTTAGGTATTTTACAAGTTTGTAATTATTCATTGCAATTCATAAACTGACCGAGTTTAAGCAATTGTATAGAAATGGTGCCCAGTAGAAGGAATGTGAACTCCATCAATACGTATGATCCAAAGAGTAAGAAGGATCATATCTTTCATGGTATTAAGCCAACATTTAGAAGGGAATTTTCCTCCCATTAATTCTTTACATATGAAGAAATAGTATCATGTGTTAAAAATATAAGAAAATAATTCTTTGTGACCTATGGATTTGAAGGGAAGCAAGAGAAGAAAAGGATGGAAGAGAGAATGAAGGATAAAGGGAAGAGGGAAAATAAAAATTTTCTAATATGAGATAACTATGGGAAGAAACAACCTGGGACTTTCCTGATGAGAATGGGAGTTTGTTATAAGTGTTGAGCAAAAGTACACCATGTACATGACTGCAAGGGTAAGAAAAAGGTTTCAAATGTACAATTCTTCATCTGCAAGGAGCTGGGACACTACGCGAACCAATTTCCAAATCATCAGAGTATGCCTCAAATTATATTATTGGATAATAATCATGTTATGATACTACCACAGATGAGGAGGAATGATTAGAGTTCTTATGTTGTTATTAAAGAATTATGTCATTTTAGTGTTGTATCGATGATGTACTGGTTATAATAAATATGGAGTATATAAGGATTGCACAACATTGCTATTTCATTAAGGACTTGAGATTGTGTGGAACCAAGAAAAGTGACTAAATATCAGGTTAAATTATTGGAAAATATATGGTTTAGAGAAAGATAAACCATAATATAGTTCTGATACTGAGGTAGTGATTTTGGAATAATACATGTTTGATTTGGATAAATTATATTGGATATTCTTGACTTCCTGGAAACCAATTAATTATTTGTATATTCCATCATTATTTGAGTTTACCACATTTTTTGATAGAAGGAGTATATACAGTATTTTATAATGAATAAGGGATCATGAATGTAATCAATATGGTTTTATGGTTATTCAGGATTTTGTAGTGTTTTAAAAGAATGTATGATGAAGGTGTTCACATGTTATTACGCGGAAAAAGGATCTTCATTATGTTTACCTACCATATAAATTTTGGACTATGAGTTTGGAAAGAAGTATTTTGGATAATTATAGTTTGAGATTATTTTTGGATTTCCCTAAAATGACAACTCGGAGGTTAGGTGGAAACCTGTTGCGTCCGGAAAGGCCATGGGACTTGAACCCACAACCGAAGGATGACAAGGGTGTATCACATTCCACTAACCCACGTGATGTCCTAGATTAAATAATGTTGTATTTTTAAAAAGTTTTGGTAGATGAATTATAAGTTCTTTTTTTGGAACCCTATATGAATTTTATAAATAGAATATTTTTTTAATTCATTTATATTTTAGAGTGAAAGATAAGTTTGTGGTAGAAATTGGTTAAAGGATGGAACTCTACTTGTCAAGTATATATTTTTTTCGAAGTAATTAATTCTTAAATGTTAGTTAAGGGATCTTAAAACTAAAAATGTTTTATCCTAATACCTTATGTTTTTTGGAACAAATGATATTTTAAATCATCATAGATTGATGGTTTTGAGGCTCCCGGTTCTACAATTATTTGTGACTGAAGACCTCAATCACTCCCTATAAATATTTTTGTTTTTCCCCAATTATGTGTCTCCAATTTCCACCAATGTTCTCATAATTGAGATCATAATTTGTTGGTGACTTTTGCATTCCCCTTTCATATTATTAAGATTAATTTTATTAACCCAATTTCCGATTTGGGTTTTCCCGCAAAGGTATTTTCTATTTTCAACCTTTTATTTTTGAAGAACAATTTCAAATTGCGAGGATTCAATTTATTAAAGGAGGGAAAAATGTAACCCACCACGATTTGATAGTACATTATTTCTTTAAAGTAATTCAATAACTTGCACTACACGCAACACTGAGTTCAAGCCACCACGACTTACCAAACTAGTCATTCAGAAGCCGTTATGAATAGTATTAACTAACTTTTTGACTTTCTATAGTCCTTATAATTGTATAATCCATATTATTATTTTCTTAGACATAATTTTAGAACAAATACAATTTTTCAGATAAAATAAGTATTTTCCAAAAAATGCAATTTTACTGCCTTTTAATGGAGAACCCTATTTAAATCCAATATTTGAAACATTTATACTTTCAATTTGAAAAAATAAAATTATTTTTTAGATTTTTTATATAATAATTTAGTTTCAATTTTGTTTTGGTGCTTTTCTGATCACTTTCATAATTTGGTGAATAGTGAAAAATATTATATTTTAAATGAAAACAACTATTTTAATCAAAATAATTTAAAGTTATAAATTATAATATTGAGTGTTTTTAAAGTATAATTAGATTATATTTTTACCATTTAATACAATGTTGGTCATCAGACGTAATCTCATATTTAAAATGGACAAAAGCAAGTGTCAATCTTTTGATAGTTATTATTTCTTAAAAACACGCTTTTTGTTTTGACAACAGGAATTAATTTTAAGTTAATTTCTTCCAATTATGTGTTATGAATTTAGAAAAATGGATTAAATATTTAGAATCATGAGGTCAAAATTATATAAATAGGTAACTTTTATTTTTAGACATTTTGAATAACTACTTCGGTAAATATTTTATTTACCAGGGATAAAGAGTAAATCCAGTAATAAGGGTAGAAGAATAATATTATAATAATATTAAATTACCTTAAAACATGTACTAACCATTTTTGTTGATACATGTCCGACCATGGGCATATTTCAGTCGATTTTGGGACCCCCTGGAGAAACTTTTATGTGATAATGACACTTTATATTAATTAAGTTAAAGTAAATACAAAAATGACATAAGCATATATATTTTAGCGAATCAATTTTTACATAGGGTTATATATGTTATATTTTCAACTATAAATTTTAATTAGAAAGATAAAATGATTTCATACATAATGGGATTTTATTTATAATTTTTGGACATTAAATAATTAAATTTATTTATGACACAATATTGATGTAGTATTTTCGTTAATAATGATAGAATCAAATAATTGGTATAATAAATGTTAAAATAAATATAATTTGAAATTTATGATGACATAAAATAAATTATTGTTTAATATGACATGTTATAATTACTTAAATTAATTTGTTTCGAATTCATGAAGTTTCTATGACTAACTAAAATCAATTATTAAATTGTGTCAAATTTACAAAAAGGAGTTTTTAAAACAAATATTATATTATTATATGATATTATATTCCTAAAAATATATGGTTCAGCCAAAGGACTTATATAATGATATTTGTATCATTAATGGACCACTTGGGTGTCTCTTGGAAGTATATAGTTTGTTTATTAACTATATTATATAAAAATACAAAGAGACATGGTAAATGTCAAACTAATTAACTGAGAGTTAAAAAAAAATATAAGGTTAATAAAGTGACCCAAACCTGTCTAAAATCTATTGGTTGAGTGATTTTATACCTATCCCAACCTCATACTTTAAATAAGTCACTTTGGATCCATTTGAAACCGAATATCAATTTATTATAAAATAATACTTTAAGTTTTTCCTAAAGATCCCCTCCTCCCCTTTATAAAAGGGCACCAATTATATCCAATTCCTCACACCTCTCAATCTTTTTGGCACATCCAGCCTCTGCCCAATTAATCTCCCTACATCCCTCTCCTCCTACTAGAAGCCTTACCTTAAACATAAGGCACTTCAAGCATCCTTTTGGTACAAACCAAAGGGAGTTACCCAAATTAAAGGTAATGATTTCTCTTATCTTCTTTTCTTTTATTTTACTTCTCCAATCCCTAAACTATTTTTATTCTATCATTTTGTAATAACACCAGTATCCTCAATATACTATGACGTTTTTATGAGAATTATTTGAACTAAACATACACACAACTCCATATAATGGGTGAATATCATAATGTTTCTATGGATGGAAACCAAACGCCTCACGAAACGATGATTGTTAAAATTTTCTCATACCACCTCTAATAGTGGCCATTATGATGGAACTATAATTAAATATGATATTTATGATATTTATTTTATATATAATCTTCTTTAATTCCATTTTATAGAATACTATTATTCATTTCATGTTTTATATATATATGATAAGTTCATTTGAGGAAGTGGGGACTACCGCCCCCTCAAAGTGATATGACTCGTTAATACCATATGTGGGACGTATAAATGATGGCTTTAATGATATTATATATGATAATATACTGGAATTATAATATAACTATATGTTTAAATTCTAATAAAATAATAAATAGAAATGAAATTTGCGTTCATGTGTACATACGGCTTACCGTGTCCATGAACGGTGCATTTCATTTTATACCCAAAAATGATATGTAATGTTATAAATACATGTATATACTGGATATATATGATATATATGCTATATAAATCATGAATATCATTCTATATATAATGAAATTTTGACCATGTCAACAACTTGTAACTATAAAGCGTTCATTTTTTACTCAAGTTCCAAATATCGACAAAACAAACGTTATTAACTTAAATGATTAAATAATTTTTATAACATTGTAATAAGTGATATAAACAGAATAATAAACTTGAAAAAGGTTCTTAATCAAGTATAAATTAAATTTCTTTTATTATTTATGATATTAAAGAATGAACGGGTCATGTCGGACACGAGGTAAGGGGTTTCTTATCTCACTTTTAATTCCGTGAGATTTCGATTGTTCCCTACTTATTAATTGCATGGGGTGTATTGTGTACTAAAATTTGGTATATATTATCATGATTATATTTATATTCATGATATTATCTGACTCATTTGGTTGTTATTGATGACTAGATTGTTTACAACAAGATAAGGTTTAATTCCCCAATATAATTATTATCTGAGATTGTATATGTGTAAGTATTTACTGGAACATTTTTATCATCCATGTCCATTTTTTCATAAAAATGATTTCAAAATGAATATTTTAAGGATTTGTGAAAGGTACTCTTTATAAAGATATGAATTTTTAATGATTTAACAATTCATCTTTCTAATTCTTTTTAATTAAAGTCCATGTTTTTAAAATGATTTTCTGGATTTATTTATATAGACATGAATGTTTTGATATGATAATTATTTTCAAAATTTTCAAAGTTGTATGAGACAAATTGATTCAAAAATATCTTTTAAATTAATTTCTTTATAAATGTGTTACTTTTAAATGATTTTACAAAAATTTTATTTCCCTCAAAATGTTTTACTCATCATTTTCCACTTTGTTAGCATTCTTTACTGGTTATAATTTTTGATTGAGGTTAATATATTATAATAAAATTTGTCATATTATATTGAATGATTTATGAAATGTTTGACGGTGGATGTTATATTTTTATAACATTCATGTTTTATGGTTAAACTATTAACATTTTGTATGCTAGTTTTAATACAAAATTTTATGTTATATTTCAACCTTTTCATATGAGGAATGTATTGGACTTAGTAAGTGACGGGCGGAGCCCGCTATAGCACCTCGATGAATTGGTAGGTCTCATGAGAAAACTAGACATGGAATTGGTTGAGGCCCTTTCCCAATTTTGATTTATGGTTTTGGCCGAGTCCTTAATCATTTTTTTACGTCTTGGCTGAGTCTTTGACAAAATGTTTCAGAATGTTCGGCATTATATATTTCCTCATTATGAAAACAATATTTATGGTTCATGTGGTCCTTCGACTAGTAGAATACCAATGATTATGTTTTATTATGGCATTATTTACTCATCTCATACTCCTTCCATAAAATTATTCATGTTTATTATTGGTAAAGGCATGTGGTTTCAATTATTCACCATGATTAAAATTTATGTTATCCTCTGCAATATTGCATACCCTTACTAATCATTTGAGCTCACCCATTTCTTATATTTCATTTTCTCAAGATATGAATAAGTTAGTTATGAGTGACTTGCAGGCACAATCTAGGAGGCTTGGATGTTTTTAATGGAATAAATTCATTTTTTATTTCTTTTCAAGTTGTAATGTTCACCTTAGGAATGTATCCAGTATTTCCATGGCTACTATACTGATCGGTCTTTCGGGACATTATTTCCTTGTATATTGAAAATGTTATGTAATAATGCACCGACTCTGGGTAACTGGGGTCAGGGCATTACAGTTGGTATCAGAGAAAGTTTAGTACAAACCTTTGAAGCTAGATTTAGATACACTCTGAATAGAGCACATAAACCTAAGATGTACATTGAGGATTAGTATAGAAGAACTTCCTAGAATTTTGGTATTGTAGATATTTGGTTAGTTTTATGAGAAATACATACCCATCTAGATACGAAAAGGTAGAGGCGGCTCTGGCACAGATGTACCTAGTGGTAAAACCCAAAAACTCTACATTGAGCAAGACTCGAACGGGAACTGGTGCACGACAACGGGCCTTGTTGAACTCTATGTTATAACACTCCCGAGGTATATGCTTAGGATAATTCTCATTTTCCTTAAAAATGATTATTAAGGGATGATTAGAATATAATTTCTCAATGAAAACAACTTTATTATTATTAACTACATCCATAAAAAATTTAATTTACGTTAGGTATTTTACCAGTTTGTAATTATTCATTATAATTCATAAACTGGGCTAGTTTACGCCATTGTATAGAAATGGTGCCCAGTAGAAGGAATGTGAACTCCAATAATACGTATGATCCAAATAGTAGGAAGGATTATATATTTCGTGGTATTAAGCCAACATTTATAAGGGAAATTGTCTCCCATGTATTTTCAACATATAAAGAAATAATATCATGTGATAAAAAGATAAGAAAAGAATTCTCTGAGTCCTAGGTATTTGAAGGGAAGTAATAGAATAAAAGGAATGAAGAGAGAAATATGGATAAAGGGAAGAGGAAAAAGAATAATTTTTACATATGTGATACCTGTGGGAAGAAACACCCTGGAACTTGCTCGAAGGGAATGAGATTTTGTTATAAGTGTGGAGAAAAAGGACACCATGTACGTGACTTCAAGGGTAAGAAAAAGGTTTCAAATGTACAATGCTTCATCTATAAGGAGTTGAGACACTATGCGAACCAATCTCCAAATCATCAGAGTATTCCCCAAATGATTCTATTTGATGATAATCATGTTATGATACTTCCAAAGATGAGGAGGAATGATTATAGTTCTTATGTTTTTATTACAGAATTATGTCATTTGAGTGTTGTATCACAAATGTACTAGTTATAATAATTATTGAGTCTATAAGGATTGTACTGCAGTACTATTTCATTAAGGATTTGATATTGTGTGGAACAAAGAAAAGTGACTCAATAGTAGGTTCAATTTTAGGAAAGTAAATGGTTGAGAGAAAGATAAACCATAATATGGTTCTGATACTGAGGTAGTGATTTTGGAATAATACATGTTTGATTTGGATAAATTATTTTGCATATTCTTGACTACCTTGAAACTGATTAATGATTTATATATTCCATCATTGTTTGAGTTTACAATATTTTTGGATATAAGGAGTATATAAAGTATTCTATAATGAATAATGGAGCATGAATCTAATCAATATGGTTTTATTTTAATTCAGGATGTTGTAGTGTTTTAAAAGAATACATGATGAAGGCGTTGACATGTTATTTCATGTAAAAAAGGATTTTCATTGTGTTTACCTTCCTTATAAATTTTGGACTATGAGTTTGGACAGATGTATTTTTGATAAATCTAGTTTGAGATTATTTTTGGATTTCCATAAAAGGACAACCCGAAGGTCGGGCGGCAACTCATCGTGTTTGGAAGAGCCGCAAGACTTGAACCTGCAACCGAAGGGCGAAAACGGTGTATCATCTACCACTGACCCATGTGATGTCCTGGATTGAATAATGTAGTTCTTTTTAAAGTGTCTCCTAGATGAATTATAAATTCTTTTTTTGGAACCCTAAAGGAATAGGATAAATAGAATATTTTTTTAGTTCTATTATCATTTAGAGTGAAATATGAGTTTGCGGTAGAAATTAGTTAAAGGATGGAACTCTACTTGTCATGTATATATTTTTCTTCTTTTATTAAATGAAGAAGTTAATTCTTAATGTTTAGGTAAGGGATCTTAAAACTATAAATGTGTTATCCTAAAACCTTATGTTTTGTAGAACCAAATATATTTTAAACCATCATAGATTGATCGCTTTGATGCTCTCAATTATACAATTGTTTGTGACTGATGACCTCGATCAATCCCAATAAATATTTACATTTTCCCTCCAATTATGTGTCTTTAATTTCCACCAATGTTCTCTTAATTGAGATCATAATTTTTTGGTGAATTTTTCTATCCCTTTTCTTATTATTAAGACTAAATTTTATGAACCCAATTTCCAATGTACGTTTTCCCACAAAGGTATTTTTCATTTTCAACCATTTATTTTTTAAGAACAATTTCAAATTGAGAGGATACAATTTATTGAAGGAGGGAAGAATGTAACACCCCAGGATTTCATAGTACGTTATTTCTTCAAAATAATTCAATAACTTGCACTATACACAAAACATAGTTCAAGCACACCACGACTTACAAAACTAACTATTCAAAAGCGGTAATGAATATTATTAACTAAATTTTGAATTTTATATATTTCTTATAATTTTAGAATCTATATTATGAGTTTTTTAGACATAATGTAAGAACAAATACATTTTTTTAGATAAAAGAAGTATTTTTAAAAAAATGAAATTTTACTTCCTTTTACTGGCGAACCCTTTCTAAATCCAATATTTGAAACTTTTATATATTTAATTTGACAAAATAAACATTTTCATTAGAATTGGGACATAATAATTTAGTTTCAATAAATTTCTGGTGCTTTTCTGATCACTTTCATATATGGGTGATTAGTGAAAAATATTATATTTTAACTAAAAACAAATTTTTTAATCAAAATAATTTATTGAGCTAAATTATACTATTGAGTGGTTTTAAAATGTAATTAGATTATATTTTTACCATTTAATACAATTTTGGTAATTGGACGTAATTTCACATTTAAACTGGACATAATCAAGTGTGAATCTTTTGATAGATATTATTTCTTAAAACCATGCTTTTTGTTTTGACAATGTGAATTAATTTTAAAATAATTTCAGCCACTTCTGTGTTTTGAATTTAGAAAATTGGATTCCATATTTAGAATCAGAAGGTAAAAATTGTGCAAATAGGTAACTTTTATTTTTAGAAATTTTGAATAATTACTTCGGTAAATATTTTATTTACCATGGTTAAAAAGTCAATCCGGTAAATAAATGTAAAAAATAATATTATAACAATATTAAATTACACTAAAATGTTTCCTAACCCTATTGGTTGATAATTTCCGACCATGGGCATCTTGGGGTCGATTTTTGGACCCCATGGAGAAACCTGTAAGTGATAATGACACTTTATATTAATTAAGTTAAAGTAAATACAAAAATGACAGAAGCATAGATCTTTTAGAAAAAAATTAAATAGGGTTATATATGTTATTTTTTCGACTATAAATATGTATTAGAAAGATAAAAATGTTTCCTACATAACAGGATTTTATTTATAATTTTTAGACATTGAATAATTAAATATATATATTACACAATAATGATGCAGTATTTTCTTTATTAATGAAAGAATCAAATAATTGGTATTATAAATGTTAAAATAAATATAATTTGAATGTTTTCATGACATCTACAAATTTTAATGATTAATAGTAAATTTTAGTATTTATTAAATTACTTTTTTATAATTAATAAATTTTCTATCACTTTAACAAAAATCAATTATTAAATAGTGTCAAAATAGACATAATGGAGTTTTTAAAACAAATATTATATTATTAAATGATATTCTACTCCTAAAAATATAAGTTCCTTCCAAAGGAATTAGATAATTATAGTTTTATAATTAATGGACCAATTTGGGGTCTTTTGAAAGTATATAGAATGTTTATTAACTATATAATACAAAAATACAAAGAGACATAGTAAATGTCAAACTAATTAACTAAGAGTTACAACTAAAAGATAAGGTTAATAAAGTGACCCAAACCAGTATAAAACCTATTGGTTGAGCGGTTTTATACCTATACCCACAACATCCTTTAAATAAGTATCTTTTCAGCCATTAAAAAATGAATATAAATTTATTATAAAATAATACTTTATGTTTTTTCTAAAGAGCCCCTCCTCCCCTTTATAAAAGGACACCACTTCTAACCAATTCCACACACCTCTAAACCCTTTAGACTCATCCAAAATCTACCCAATTAAGCTCCCTACATCCATCTACACCTCTTAAAAGCCTTAAATTTGACAGAAGGCACTTCAAGAGTCATTTTGGCACAAACCAAAGGGTGTTACCCAAATTAAAGGTAACGTTTTTTCTTAACTTCTTTTATTTAATTTTACTTTTCCAACCCCTAAAATCTTTTTACTCTTTTCTTTTTTAACAACAACAGTATCCTCAATATACTAATATGTTTTTATCAGAATTATTCGAACTAAACTTACACACACCTCTATCTAATGGGTAAATAACATAATGTTTCTGTGGATGACAACCAAATGCCTCACGAAACGATGATTGTTCAAATTTTCTCCTTCCACCACTCATGTTGTCCATTATGATGGAACTATAATTAAATATGTTATTTATGATATTTATTTTATATATAATCTTCTTTAATTCTATTTTATTGCATACCATTATTCGTTTCATGTTCTATATATATATATAAGATTATTTCATTTGAGGAAGTGCGGACTACCGCCCCCTCAAAGTGATATGACTCATTAATACCATATGTTGGACATATAAAGGAGGGAGTTAATGATATTATATTGGAATTATAATATACCTATATGTTTTAATTCTATGAAAATAATAAATAGAAACTAAATTAGTGTTCATGCGTATATACGGCATACCGTCTCCATGAAAGGTGCATTTAATTTCCTACCCTAAAATGATTTGTACTGTTATAAATACATGTATATACTGGATATATATGATATATATGAGATCTAAATCATGAATATAATTTTGGATATAATGAAAATTTGACCATGTGAACAACTTTTGACTATAAAGTGTTCATTTTTGACTCAGGTGCCAAATTTCGATAAAACAAACATTATTAACTTCAATGATTTCATAATGTTGATGACATGGTAATAAGTGATATAAATGGAATAATAAACATGAAAAATGTTCTTAAGAAAGTATAAATTAACTTTATTTTATTATTCAGGATATTAAAGAACTAACGGGTCAAGTCAGACACGAGGTAAGGGGTTTCTTATCTCAGTTTTAATTCCGTGAGATTTCGATTGTTCGCCACTTATTTAATTCATGTGGTGTATTGAGTACTGACATTTGATATATATTATCATCATTCTCTTTATATTCATGATATTATTCGATTAATTTGGTTGTTATTGATGACTCGATTGATTACAACAAGGTAAGGGTTAATTCCCCAATCTCATTATTATCTGAGATTGTTTATGTGTAAGTATTTACTGGGACATTTTATCATCCATGTCCATTTTTCATAAAAATGATTTCAAAATGAATATTTTAAGGACTTTTGAAAGTTAATCTTTATCCAGATCATAATTTTAAATGTTTTAATGATTTATATTTATAAATATTTTTAATTAATTTCCATGTTTTCAAAATGATTTTAATGATTTATTTATATGGACATGAATGTTTTGAAATGATAATTCCATTAAAAAGTTTTAATGTGTCATGAGAATCTTTGATTCAAAAAAATATTTTAAATTACATCCTTTATAAATGTGTGACTTTTAAATGATTTTACAAAAAATATTATTTCTCTCAAAAAGTCTTACTCGTCATTTTCAACATTGTTATCATCCTTTACTTGATATTATTTTTGATTGTGGTTTATTTATTATAATACAATCATCCATATTGTATTCAATGATTTATGATATGTTTGACTGTGGATGTGATATTTTTATTCCATTCATGGTTTATGGTTAAAGAATTGACATTTTTTATGACAGTTTTAATATGAATGTTTATATTATATTTAATCCATTCTATATGTAAAATGTATTGGACTTAGTATGTGACAGGTGGAGCCGGCTATACCTCCTCGATGCATCGGTAGGTCTCATGAGACAACTAGATGTGGAATTGGCCAAGGCCCTTTCCCAATTTTGATTTATTGTTCTGGTCGAGGCCTTAATCATTTTTAACGTCTTCTCCGAGGCCTTGAAAAAATGTTTCAAAATATCCGGAATTATACATTTCTTCATTATGAAAATAATATTTCTGGTTCCTGTGGTCTTTAGACTAGTATAATACGAATGATTATGTTTTATTATGGCATTATTTACTCAGCTCATACTCTTTCCATAAAAGTATTCAAGTTTATTATTGGTAAAGGCTTGTGGTTTCAATTATTCACCATGCTTAATATTTAAGTTATCTTCCGCTGTATTACATACCCTTACTGCGTGTTTGAGCTCACCCCTTTCTTATGTTTCATTTTCCCAGGATATGAATAAGTTAGTTATGAGTGACTTGTCGGCATAATCTTAAAGGCTTGTATGTTTCTAATGGAATAAATTTGTGTTATATATATTTTCAAGTTGTAATGTTGACTTTATGAATGTATCTAGTATTTCCAAGGCTACTAAATTGATCGGTCTTTCAGGACATGATCTCCTTGTATCATGCTAATGTTATGTAATAATGCACCGATAATGGGTAACTGGGGTTGGGGCATTACATTGTATTTTATTTCCATCATGAAATTTATCAATTGATCCTCCCATATTAAACTCTATTTTCATATTTTTTTTCTCTGATCCCACGAGACCACAAAGAGTCTCTAATCTCCATTTCAACCTTAAATGTTCAACAAACTATCTCCTCATAGTCTTAAAATTATTGAATATCCAATTATTTTCATATAATTAAAATTATTATGGTAATGAAGTGATCCACCATTAGATTAATAGATCACATATTCCCATGCTCCTTGTAGTTGAAATAATACACTACATGGTGATAATTTATCGGAGCATTCCATTATTCTTCAAAATTTATGGGATGATTTATACCCCTTTGTAAATTATTATCTATATTTTCCCTCTATTACATACATGGTTATCTCCTATTTCCCTTTATATTTTTCCCAATATTCTTCTTCCCACAACATTGACACTTGGGATGTTGGATTTTATTTCTACTATGAGATTTATCTGTCAATACTCCCATATTAAACACCATTTTCATCTTTCTTTTCTCTGGTAAAATTAAACCATAGAGATTATCTAATCTCTAATTCAACCTAAATGGAACAATAGACTATATCCTCATAGCTGTAAAAGTCTTGAATCTCTAATGCTTTTCGTCGACTCAACATTAGTATGGAAAAAATTGATATACCATTATTTCGTTGTTCATGAATAGTCTGAAGGTTCCATGAGACTCCTATGAGGTTTTATTCATTTTCCTTGATAGAATAACATTATTTATGATTCAGAATGAGGAACTCCCTCTCCATTTTAAGATAAATATTTCATATAAAATATTAATTTAATTTATTTTTTTAAATCTTCACATTCCATAGAATCAATTTCCTCCTTGGACTTCATGTTCTTGATTAGTGTCCACGACTGATCACCTTACACATTAAATTTATAGACCACTGGCACAAAAATATATTCTTCTGACCACTAGAAGATAGAGAATATCAATTCAATGATGTTAATCCATTCTTTTGTGATGTGGGGATCGTAATATCCACTAAAGAAGAAAAGCATTTTCATATGAAGGATTCAACCAAAACTTACTTTTTATTAAGAGTAGAAGGGCTTTCCACATGATTAAAGTTACTATTAATATGTTGATATAGTTTTTATACTATTATAATGATGTGTTGATAACCCATTCCCATTATATTTGGGTTTTCAATAGGGAAATAGTCACATTTCTTATCACCTTGATTGTTGGAACGCATTCTCCTATTTCCAACCATTAACTAAGGAATGTAAATTACAATTAGGGTGTTTAAATTATTATATAAGATGAATTGATAACCAAAACATTGATAATAGAAGGATAAAATCTAAAATGAAAACATGATCCCATCTTATGATTCCCTGAGTTTCAATCTAGGTTATCCATGGTGATAGAATTAACCCTTGGGTTCTTATTAATGTTCTCTATTACAAATATCCAAAAATTACTATACTTTTCTCTAATACCAAATATAATGAACCTATCCTTTAACACATATTAGTACATGATTTTTCTAATAACAATCCATCATATCTAAACCAAGTATCGTAATGTCTATTTTATTTGGAAGAATAGGTATTTGATTAGAAATCAAGAAATCAAAATAAAAAAATCTTTCATTCAATATCAATAATGAGAGCCAAAAATGCTTTAATATCCTACATCATCATAGAATAACTTACATAATACAAGACGAAAATAGATGACCTAAAAATACTAGTAAGGGAATAAATATAGGAATAAATCATAGCACATTGGTTAGAAGGAATAACATAATGACCTAAAAAGGCATGAAACATGAGTAAACATAAGGAAGCAAAACATCTAGAACATGGGATCATGTAATCAATGAATCATTGGAATGTGGATAAACATAATACATGATATATTAATGAATCATGGCTAAATTCCATGGTAATTTTACATGTAGGACCATGATTCATAGCTAACTACAAAGACCACTACACAGGGCGGACCATGTCCCATAAAGGAATCAGGTTTACTCCTTCTCCCAAAATGATGTCTCAAGAGATTAAACATCAGATAATCAATTCAAGTGATATCTTGGTTCAACCATAATAACATGTTCATGAATATTTTTTTCACATGAAGAATCATATATAAGGAATAAACATAAGTGTTACACATGGAAATAAGTGGGCATTATAATCATGTCATAAAGCATAAAAATGGGTGTATACAAATAGTGACAATGAAATAATGAAATTAATTCATAAGTGGAAATTAATAAGATTAATAAGTCACAAAACCTAAAAATTTATGCCAAAATAAAAAAGAAAACATGTAAAAATAGTGTTTAAGAAACTTTTTATATGAACCTCATCAGTGCAGTTTGAGATAATTTTTTAATGATTCTTTAAAGAGGAAAAGGAATAATTATTTGTGTAAAAAACGAAATGAACAATGATTTAATTTTATGATAAAATAGTGTTTTTATAAAAATAATGATGTCTTAAAATATATTATAGATTTCACATAAAAAAAAGCATGAATTCTTGGAGTTCTCTTTAATTGGGCAAGCTTATCATAATGAATTGAGTAGGGATCCCTTTTAAAACATATATTTCCTTATCAAATAAAAATTAAATAACATAGATACATTATTTTAGAACATATAATTATAATTTATAATAATTATATAAAAATAATGGGTAATTAAATTGGAGTAATGAGAGGGAAAGTGTATCCCAATGGAAAAATAGAGGTTTTGAAAGAATCCCTTACCTTATCTTTGAAAGTGTTCTATACTTGAAAATAATTTCATAGAAAATCAAATTAAATCCATTAATTAAATAAGTAATAACCTATAATTAATTTATTTGGTTTAATATAATTTATTATGTTCATTTATGGTATTTTTTATGAGTCATAAAATTTAATTTTTTCGCTTTGGGAGTATTTCTGTACTTGGTTTTTATGATCAGTTTGCTTGTATACAGTTATAGAAGTTCATGTAAAATGGGAATAAGTATCCCAAATAGAAATTATATGTTATTAATGTAAATATTTAATTCTAAATGATCTTGTTTATAATTTTTATATGGTATGAGTTTTATTCATTAGATAAATGTTAATGAAAAGGATTTAATTTATTTTGGTGGTGTTTAGGACCATCATGGACTTATATCATTTTATTTAATATCATGTATATATATTGGTTCCCGAACATTATTTAAAATATAATATATAAAATAAAATCTCATGTAACCATAATAAGTGATCTATGATCGTCGATGAAGGAGGTTATAGAAAATGAAAATGCATCATCCATGATGGAGGTAAATCGGCACATCACGAACGATTATTACATTTTTAGATTAAAAGGGAGAGGAGAAGGGTTTAGATGATGGATATTGAATTAACTTAATAAAATTATAGTATATATAAGATAATGGAGTTATCATTATTTTTTTATATATGAGTTATATAGATGATAATAATAGAAAATAAATTAAACGAAATTATAAGAGAACAGAATAGGATTTTACCTCTCGAATTTCACCTCCTTTGTAACCTCTGTAGAGGAATTTTTTTTGGAATTTTTTTTTATATTAATGGAAAAAAGTAAAAGGGGTGGAGGATTATTAATATTATTAGTTATAATTTTTTGAATCCACATTTCTTTATTGTTATAGGGATAAGAGGTGGCGAGGGGTGGTATTTATAATGGATGAGAGGGGTGTTTTTTGATTATTTTATTCATTAGATTATTATTTTGGCTTAAGACTATAGATAATTTAGATTACCATGAATAAATAAATTAAATAAAGAATCATAGTTCTATATTATCTTTCTTAAATCATCCATGACTCAATAAATTTTGAGTTTATCTTATAATATTATATACAAAAAATTACCGTATTTCACTATTGAAAAAAAATTAACTATTTTAGAAAAAAAATCCCAAAAATTCACCTTAATTATTTTTCAATATATAGATTTAGAAGATGGATATGATTTTATGAAAATAATTTTCTGAATATAATAAATTTATTTTTTGAATATAATAATCAATTAATCCAAAGATAATGATTTTAATATTATAACTCACCTTATGAAACATTGGAAAATTCATTAATATCATATAAAATTAACTTATAATCATAAGTTAGAGAAATATTAATATATGAAACTATTTTATAAAAATAAATATTATTTTAAATAATTATATTAAGAATAAAATTGTAAATTAATATTTTCATTTTGAAAAAGTACAAATACTTAATTTATCATTTTTTTTAAACATTTGTTTACATTTTCACATATATTTTCATTTTTAAGATGCCTAAATTTTATTTATCTTATATTAGGTGATGTTATTATTCTATTGGATGGTTTAATATTCCTAATGGTCAAATCACTGTTCCAAATTTCAAGTTACTATTCTATGTGTAATGGTTCCATAATTTCTAGGAATGCCTCTTATTTAATTCATTCATCATTTATAATTTTGTATTATGTTATTACTGTGATTTTATATGATTTAGAATATGTAACATTATTATAATAAGGAAATTTCCATTTATTTTTTTCGGTTGTTACATTTCATGTGTGATGAAAATTTTTGGAGATGTGGAAAACTTAATATGGAATATGAAATTTTGAGTATATGGGTAGAATGAACTCTTGATGTCATCGGTGTTATTTATGTATGAATTTTTCATAATTATCTAAAAATATAGACAAAAATGTTCCTTGGGTATGTTTGATATATAGTATTTACCTTCAATTTTGTAAGGATCGAATGGGAAAAAGTGGGTCACATTTAATGGTATCAAATCCATAAATGTAAATCTTATATTTTTAGCATCAGATACAAGAATACAGGTTTGGGCTATAAGAGTTGACATCAGAGCATGGTTTAGATAAAATTTTAGATTAGTATGTTCTCTTTTGATGTTATCGTAAGAGTTACAGATTCAATCATGGTTTTATGAGATTTTTTTTATAATAATTTAAAATCTTAGACACCAATTTTGTCATTTTAAGTGATGATATCTTAAAGTGATTAATGGAATTTTGAGATATGTTTTATTTGGGTTGGGTATATATAACCCTTATGTTTAAAGGGAAGTATTATTTGAGGAATAATACCATTAATTTTATGGAAATAATTTTAATATTATTGTTGAAATTTAAGGTTTATCATATCATTTATTTATTTTTTAATTTTTTATTATTACTGTTTAGTAACACATGATATTTATAACCATGGGATTGAAAAACAATACGGTGAATATGTGAATAAATAATAATATCATTATTTTTGGGAGCATTATATGATTAAGGTCAATAGAAAATTATGGTATTTTATTTTATAAATATCTTATTATCCATTTTTCGAATAATTTTATTCTTTATTAGAGGATTTTAGTACTTCAAACATAAAAAAAAATCTTCAATAATCATTATTTGGAGAAAAATAATATTATTATGGTTAAATTTTATTAAAGGATAAAATTATACATTAAAATTTATTATATTATACTTATGGAATTAATATTGATAGTAATAGATTCTTTAAATCTAGCATAATTATTTTTAAAATTAAATTTTTTTCATATTGCCTTTATTTTTTATAAGATAATGGTCCTTTTCAGACCTATTTGGTTTACTTATTTTTGGTGGTTAAATTTTCCATGATCATTCATAGTATTATGATATGTGATTTATTTATCTATCCAAAAAAAATTTATCCATTATTATTTTCTTATATTTCTATAAATTCACATAAAAATAATGTTTTCTTACATGGAAACCTAGTTATGCACTATTCAAGATGTCCTTCTTACATCCCTCTATATCTCTTCAAGTAGATTTTTTGTTAGCCCTTTTTACTATGACAGATTTTAAAAAGGAATTTTTGAAATTCCAAAACCTTTTATATAGAGATTAATTTTCAAATTGCAAGTATTAAATTCCATGAATAGGGGAGAATGTGACCCCTCATTGTTTTAAATTGGGAATATTATGTTTTCTTACATATACGACACAAAAACTAAACTTGAATGTCCCATGACTTATATGATTATTATAAAATAGCTATTAAATTTGTGGGTATGAATAGTATTAATTAATTTATGAAATATACATATATAAATTACCTACTCAATATAAATATTTTGTATAATTCATAGTAAATAACCACTTCATTCTTAATAATGTAATTTTATTCTTTAATAATATGTTTCCATTAAAAACAATTTTTTTGGTTTTTTTGAGAGAATTTTCTATGTAATTTATAGAAATTTTAGAAATTTTAATTGATAAAGTTAACTTCGTCTTTCATATCAATGTAAAAAAATAAAAAACACTCGAAATTTTGGGATTTTATTAGAAAATGATGATTTTTCAAATGACAACTAAAAATACTATTTTTTTTAAAAACTGATACATTTTTCAATAAGTTATGTAATTTAATTGTCTAATTATTCTTTTAATATTATTTAAAGTAACATAATAATTATTTATTTATATTATATAAATTTATTATATTCAAATCATCTTTCTACTAGAATTTTTATAAGTGTATTTTATGGTATAAAATTGTATTTTTTTTATTCTTTAAAACTATATACTTTTTCTCCTTTTTATTTAATTAAAATAGGCCCTAATTTGGAATTATTTAAATGATATTTATTTTTTATATATTTTTAAATATTAATTTAAATTCATATAATTATGATTAATGTTTATTTAGTTAATATAAATCATTTTTTATATTGAAAATACATTTAATGAAGAATCTTTGTTGGGGGAATTTGTGAGTCTTATTTTAAACATAATATTACACTTCTATATATTTAATTCAATGAAATAGATTAATTTTTTTAAAATAGAAAAATTTATATTATATATTTGGTCAAATTAAATTTTGGTTATAATGATTAGTGAATAGGGTTAAAATCTATTATCGCAGTTAAGGTGAAAATGTGTTTACATGGGGTTAGACTAAAAATATAAGAGTTTAAATGGCCTAAAATATTTTTTAAATTGTATTTTATTGTCTAATTGAGACCTACTTTCATGTAATGATCGATAATGGTCCGTTTTTTAGTGTTTTTCATTTTTAAAATATTGGTATAACAGTTTCTTTTAAAAAATTCAAAATGTGTCCTCTCCCCCACTTATAAAAGGTCACTTTATACCATCTCCAATTATAATTGTAAAGGAATTTGGTTCATGATATATACATAAAAATAAATTAATAAATTCCCTTCCCAAATTGTAGAATAGTTTATTCTTTATCATAACCATTATTAGTGGATGGTATTATAAGTATAAATGGTTTCTAAAAAGACAATTACATAATTATTATTATTCGATTAATTTTGGAATAATGACCCTTATTACGACATTCATGTTACCGAAACCATTTTTAAAATATGGACTGAACGTCCTCAATAAACTAGATATAGAGTTAACTAGTCAAGTATTTAAATTTCCTATTAAAATAAATAAAAAAAATTATTTAAGTGTAATGTATGAAAACATGAAATGGTTCATAATAAATAAAATAATTTCTATAATATTATTTTATAGGAGTTAAAATACATATAAGGAAATTCTGGACTATAGGTAAAGGCTTCCCATTTTACTTTTTATTTTAGACACATATGAAATATTCACCACTAATTAAGGTTGTGGGGTGTATATATTAACCAGGATTATATTTTATTATCATATTAAGGATAATTATTAGTATTTAAAAATCCATATGATTTTATCACTTTAAAGGGGTTTGATCTAGAGAATTCCCAAGTTGTGATGGATTTGGAATCGAATTACTTTTATTTAGGAGTATTTTATTTTCATGCACCAAATTTTATTTAAAAATGTATATATACTCCTTCTTATATATTTAATATCATGAAAAATTCATTATTAATGAAATTATTTGTCTTAATATTAATTATTTCATCTGAGGTTATTTTAATTCAATGTTACCATGTGGTAAAGGGTTTATTTACATTATTTCATTTGGTTGGATAATTAATCTTCTTCATTGACTCTACTATGAATTTATTATGTTTTAATTTACCAATCAATTTTTTATTTGGTATTTAATGTAGTTTTTGTGTATTTAATTTTGTTACACATAATCCCTCTATTGATTGTAGCGCCCTGACCCCAGTTACACAGAGTCGGTGTATTATTACATAACATTGGAATGATCACAAAAGATAATGTCTCAAAAGCCCGATTAGTTTAGTTGCTTTGGATGTAATAGATACATTCATAAGGATTATATTACATCAAAAAATGGAGAACTACTACAACATTGTTTCCATATAAAACACTAAGATCCCATAGACTATCTCTACAGGTTAGTCATAATATACTTCTTTGTATCCTGGGAAAAAAACATAGAAAGGAGTGAGCTCAGATGCTCAATAAGGATAAAAATAAGGCGGAAGCATTCATAAATATGCATAAACATTTAAGGTAATATATAAAACTAAAAAAAAATCCTTTTCAACATAAAATTAATCAAAATATGGCAAATATAAATCAAAATAATGCAATTTACTTACTCACATGGATATTCTACTAGTCGAATAATCACATGAAATATCAATAGCCACTTTTATAATGATGGAATTCATAATTCCAGAGTTTCATAACCACAAAGTCAAGGCCTTGTACCAAGACTACAAATAATATTTTGTCAAGGCCTTGTCCCAAGACACTAGTTTGTCTAATAAGACCTACTAATGCATCGAGGATCTATATCGGGCTCCACCCGTCACTCACTAAGTCCAATGTATTCCTCATATAAAAAGGTTTAAACATAACATAAACGTTCATATTAAAACTGCCATAGGAAATATCAATAATTTATCCACAAACCATGGATGGTATGAAATAACACATCCACATTCAAACATATCACAAAACATTCAATACAATATGGATGTTTTGTATCATAATAAATCAACTTCAAACAAACATAAAATCCATCAATTGATGTTGACAAAGATGAAATCAAAACCTTTTTAGAGAAATATCTCTTTCTATTTTGAAATCATTTAAATTTCACATAATTATAAAATAAAACATTTATATTTGAAAATATTATTATAAGAACATAAGGGAAACTTCGACGATATTATAATGGTGGAAAATAGCCACACCCTCCGTATAAGTTAAAAAAACATTCATACCTTAAATTTTTCAAAAAGGTAAAATAGTACCTTGTTTGGAAAATGACCAATATATTCCTTTATAAACATCTTATAAAAGTAAAACAAGGGTATAAATGAATTTATCCCATAGTCTATAAAATAGTAATAATGTTTAGAAATACATTTTTAAGAAACATGGATGTGGATGATAAATAGGTCCCAGTAGATAATTACGTATAAACAACCTCAGATAAGGAATATATTGTAGAATCAACCCTTACCTTGTAAGTTCCATTTGTCGAGGGTAGGTTAACCTCCTATATAATGGTGAAATAATTGTTATTAAATTATACAAGAATCATATACATTTATATGATATCATATATGATCTTTCAATATTTCTTTGTTAATAATATTTTTGTATTATCGTCGTTTCATGTTTCAATGGATTCATTTTCATTTATATTCTTTGTTACATAAGTAATGTTTATTATGGATATCATTTATATTATTCATATTCAGAATGATATTAATTCATTAGAAATTATTTTTAATCATCAAATGAAAATTAGTCTTGAATGGATACGATGGGGAATGAATCTCATCGCGTTCGTGGAGATGGTAATTCGTACGTACGCACGAGTGAAAATATCATCATTTTGATGTTAAAATAATATATAATTTGAATTTATATCATATATACAGAATAATTATCATGTTATATTTATTACTTACATCAATTACTCATCATTATTACACCCATCCAAATAATAATGTATTGAATAACAATTACACCACGACGTGGAGACGATAAGCCATACGTACACACGTATGGTGACATGTCATTCAAAGGATGGATAGAATAATGAATATGGTTGAAAAATATTTATAATATCATAAAAGTATATAGAATATACTGGATTTATTATTTTATAATGGAAACAACAAAGAAAGAGGAAATGGAAGAAGAAAGGAACCTGAAAGACGTGATGAAATATTTACCACTTCTTTGGGTTCTTCCTTTTTATTTGATCAAAAGGGCTCCATAGGATGGCTTTCTGACTAAATTAAGTCCTCTAGGACGAATGTATGACATTTTAGAGGGTATTTGGGCAGGTTTTGGCTGATCCAAATAGATTTTAAGGTGTTAATTAGAGAGAAGGAGGAGTTCTCTTTTATAAGAGGGGTTAGGGGCACCTTAGGAAAAGCTAGAAATATTATTTTATAATAAAATAATTTTCATTTTCTAGTGTCTCCAAAATAAACTATATAAATGATAAGGAGGGTATGGTTTTAAAAACACTCAACCAATAGGTTTTAGAGAGTTTTGGGTCAATATATTATCCTTTTCTTTTATATTTAACTCTTAGTAAAATAGTTTGACATTTACCATGTCTCTCTATATTTTTTTATTATATGGATAACAAAGTCACTATATACTTCCAGAAGAACCCGAAGTGGTTCATTAATGATAAACCTATCATTATATTATAATTTTGGTAGAAACATATATTTTTCTGAATATAATTAAATTAATAAGATAAAATTTGTTTTAAAAACACTTTTATGTCAATTTTGACACTATTTGGTATTTTGTTTTTGATAAATTCATAAAAGCATTATTACCTAGAAACAAATTCATATAACCAACCATAATATGTCATAGTAACCTATAAAATTAGTGGAATTCATAAAATGTCTCAAATTACATTTATTTGAATATTTATAATATCAATTATTTTAATCATTCATTCATACGGTAATTACTGCATCATCATTGTGTCATAAATAAATTTTTAATTATTTAATGTCTATAAAATATAATTAAAATAAAATTATGTAGAAAATATTTTAATATTTATAATTAATATTTTTAGTCATTGGAAAAACTGAATCTGAGAAGGATGTATGCTAAGGTTCTGAATCACTGTGAAAGCTCAGAGTGGGAATCAGCTACTATAGATGAAACTTTTCATCAGGAATGTGGTGATAGGGATGATTTATATGATTTTTAGTTTTCTTACATGTTGTAATTTTACTTGATTATTAAAATTTTCCTTTTTATTAATAAATTTTCAGAGGTCTACCTCTGGCTGAGCTTTCCTGGTAAACCTATATTAAAAATGGTTTAGTTATTAAACATTGAATTTAACATTTTTAACTCTTCTTTGAATTAAATAATATTAAATTTCCTAATATAATTCAAGAGGACCTAAAGGATCATAGTTTATTCCTAAGGTTTTTTTTGGTCGAATTACTCTTATCCAATAGAATTAGGACATGTGTTAGGGTAATAATAATATCATTTTTAACCTTAAATACCCTATTTACTTTTAATCGTGGTAAATAAAAGTAAAAAGTTACAATTCACCAAAAATTATTTCCATATTATTGAACAACATTTTTCATTCTGATATCAACTGTGTCTCTCAGATTTTTAAAATTCAAATCACAAAAGTGGTAAAATTAGTTATTATTTAAATTTGCAAATGCTTTTAGGAGGTGGGTAAAAGATAGTAAAAAGTTCAATAAAATTTTTATATATCTAAAATTACTATAAAATGACTCCAATGAATTACATAAAACATATAAAGGTATAATGTATCTATTTTGACCTGAAATAAATTTAAATAAAATAAATACTTATTTAAATAAAAATTTTGATTTAAACTATAACTTAGTGTTTTTCACTATTCATCAAAAATTGAATGTTTTCATAAAAATACAAAAAATTCACCCTAAGCTAATTTTGATACTATGAATCCAAAAATGAAGTCCATTTTGAATGATAAAATTTATAAAATTTAAAAATTGGGTATTAATATTCATAACGGCTAGTTTGATTGGTTGTGGTGTGTTAGAACTCGAAGTTGTCTACAACACACGCTATTGTATTATTCAAAGAAAAGTGTATTGTGTATGCTTGGGGTGTTACATTCTTCCCTCATTCAAATAATTTCGTCCTTGAAATTTCTAGAATATTACTGCATAAAAAGACTCGGGTGGTTCTCCATCATAAGTTCCTCAGGTTCCCACGTTGCCTCTTCTATCTAATGGTTTCTCCATGGAACTTTTACCAGACGAGTCGTCTGGTTCTTCAGCACTTAATCTCTTGTATCAAGAATCATTACATGCTCTTAATAATAAGATAGATCTGGTTCATGTTCTAATTCCTCATAAGTGAGTACATGAACTAGGTAAGGCATAAAGTTTCTCAATAGTGATACGTGGAACACATCGTGAACTTTGGAGAGACTTGGCAGAATTTCCAAATGGTAAGCTACAGCCCCAATTCGATCTAGAATTTCAAAAGGTCGGATGTACCTGGGATATAATTTACCCTTCTAACTAAAACGTATAACACCCTTCTATGAAGATACCTTCATGAAAACATGATCTCCTACCTGAAATTCCAAATAGTTCCTTAGGTATTCAGCATAGCTCTTCTGTATACTTTTGTATGCCTTGATTTTGTTTTGGATTACCTTCACATTTTCCATCATTTTCTTCGCAAGTTCTAGGAATATGATTATTCATTCACCAACATCATCCCAACAGGCTGGTGTGTGACATCTCTTTCTGTATAACGCTTCATATGTTGTCATCTAAAAACTTGAATGGAAGCAATTGTTATAGGAAAATTCTTCCAAAGATAAATATTGATCCCACATACCTTGAAAGTCAAGTGAGCATGATCCGAACTTGTCTTATAAGGTTTCAATAGGTCATTCTGATTGTCCATCAGTTTGGTGGTGGTAGGTAGTGCTCAAACGAATATCAGTATCCATGGATTTCTGAAGACTTTTCCATGAATCATGATGTAAAACGAGGATCACGATCAGAAATAATCGATATTTGTACTCCATGAAGTCTTACAACTTCATTAATATATAGTCTTTCTAAATGTTCAAGTACTAAATATTCACATATAGCAATAAAATGTGCTTACATGGTAAGACGATCAGTAAAGACCCATATTGAATCTTTCCTTCTAGGGGTCTTTGGTAGTCCCTTGACAAAGTCCATCATAATATTTTTCTCATTTCCACTTCGATATGGGAAGATGTTGCATGACTCCTCTAGTTTGTTTTCTTTCCACCTTTCACTTGTTGAAAATCCATACATCTTAACACAAAATATGCAATCTCCCTCTTCATATTGTCCCACCAAAAATGTTCCATCCAATCTCTATACATCTTAGTGCTACCATGGTGTATACCGAAATTAGAATTATGAGCATCATAAAAAAATTCCCTTTTTAGATCAGGTATATTGGGAACACAAAGTCTCTTCCCAAATTTCAAAATTCCTTCTTCATACAAAAAGTCACTCAATCTCCCATCATTCATACATTTAGTCTTCTTTTGAAACTCTTTATCACCTATCTGAGAACACTTTATCCTTTCTAGTAAATATGGTTTGGCTACCATTTTAAAAAGTATTGATGTTTCACCCTCCATGGTGATTACCACATCCATCATTACTAGATCCATGTTTATTGGATCCTTTTCAACTCTCAGATTTTTCAAAACTCAACGATGTTTTCTAATGAAAGCATATTCGACCTTATTTTCCTTCCCCGAGTGGTAGGGTATCATGCAATCATAATCCTTGAGTAGTTTAAGCCATCACCTTTCCCACATGTTGAGTTCTTTCTGTGATAAAATATACTTCAAACTCTTCATATCGGTATATATATCACATTTTTTACCATAGAGATAATGTCTCCATATCTTCAAAGAAAAGATTACAATTTCTAACTCAATATCATGACTATGATAGTTTTGAACATGAATTTTTAGCTATCGTGATGCATAGTCCATAACCCTATCATTCTACATAAGAACACAACCAAGTCCTTTCTTTGAAGCATCACTACAAATAACAAGCCCATCATTCCCATATGGTAGAGTCAAGATAAATGAATTGACTAATCTTATCTTATGTTATTCAAAACATTCTTCACACTCTTTTTTCCAAACAAATTTAACTCCTTTACATGTGAGCTTTCTTAATGGGTTATCCAATCAGGCAACATTCTGGACAAAACACCGATAATAACCTGATAAACCAATAAAACTACATACCTATGTTATACTCGTCGGTGATGGCCATTCATGGATTCCCATTGTCTTTGGAGGATCAATAGATATTCCATCCTTATAGATGATATGGCCAAGAAAATAAATCTCCTAAAGCAAGAATTCAAACTTTCTAAACATCCCATATAATTCATGTCTTCTAAGAGTCTTCAGGATAATGCGCAATTGATTTTCATGATATTCATAGATTTTAGATTATACCAGGAAATCATCAATAAATACCACTAAAAAGTCATCAAGATATTCCTTGAAAACACTATTCATTATATCCATGAAGATAGAGGGTGCATTAGTCAACCCAAAAGGCATTACTGTAAACTCACAATGCTCGTACCTGGTTCAAAATGTTGTCTTCAGAATGTCTCCATTCTTCACACAGAATTGATGATATCCAGATCAAAGTTCAATATTTGAAAAGTATTGAGCTCCATGAAGTTGATCAAATAAATCATCAATGCGAGGTATGGGATACTTGTTCTTTATTGTTATAGCATTGATCTCCCTGTAGTCAATGTAGAACCTCATAGATCCATATTTCTTTTTAACAAAAAGGACAGGGGATCCCCATGGAGAAACACTAGGGAGAATATATTTCTTATTACTCAATTACTATATTTGTTTCTTAGGTTCCACTAATTATACAATGGCCATTCTATAAGGGGTCTTTGATATGGGCCTTTATCTAGGAATTAAATCAATGGAAAACTCAATTTCTCATTCTGGAGGATGTCGAAGTAAATCTTCTGGAAACACATAAAAATATTCTTTCACAATAGGTACATTCTCTATTTGAACATTCCTCTCCTCATGTACAATTATTTCATTCTCTTTCTCCACAATAATTGAATTTAGTTAAGCTTCTGGGGGTGGATCTAGATAAGAATCAGGTGGTGACGATTCTACTCTAACGATAAGGTGTTCTTTATCATCATCATAAAAAATCATAACCACCTTCTTCATATAATAAATTTTCACATCATGGTCTGAAATCCAATCCATACTGAGGATTATATCAAATTCAATCATCGGTATGATGATGAGATCAGAAGATAAAGAACATTTATATGCCCTAATGGGGACTGATTCACAAAACATTGTTGCGATGATACTTCTCGTAGGAGTTTTGACAGACAACTCCCTTGTTAAATCAAATTGGAAATATCTAATTTTCTTAGAAAACTTGTTAGATATGAAACAATGTGATGATCCAGAATAAAATAAATCCTTTTCTAAACTTGAATAAACCACTGAATTAACTGCCACTAAATCTTTCAGAGCTTCAACCTCAGCAGTATTGATAGCATAAACTTGGACTTGATCCCTTGGCCTTTTCTAAATTAAGTTCCCCAGACTCTTAGGAAATTCATTCCCATAATTACCCATTTCTATACAATTGTATCATTCATCATCAACAACCTCTTTCTTCCCCTTGAAATCCCGATCTTGGTGGCCTTTTTCACCACACTTGTAACAGACTCTCATTTCCTTCAGGTAAGTACCAGGGTGTTTCTTCCCACATTTACTACAGGATAGATATTCAAATTTTCCCTTCATCCCCTTATTTACATTTCTAAAGTGTTCAACATATCTCTTCTTCCCTTTCTTTTCTTTAAAGTCATAAGACAGAGAATTCTTTTTCTGTCTTTATAGCACATGAGACAATATCTTCGTATGAAGAGAAGGATTGTGAGGCTAATGCTTGATGGATAAATGGTTTTAACACATCAAAGAAATGACAAATCTTACTTCTTGGGTTATGTTTATAATCTGCAGCATGCCTTGCTAATCTTGTAAAGTTAGCTTCATACTTTGCAACATTCTCATCCACTTTTTTCCTTAGACTCAGAAATTGCCATTCCATATCTGGTCGATGGTCACGAGGAATGCATTTTTCTAATAAAATCCCTTTAAACTCCCTCCATTCCATATTTGATACTTAATCATATTCCTTTTTGTTTTGAATTAATGACCACTATTGAGCAGCATCTCCAGTGAGGCTGTAAATTGCCCTGACAAATTTTTCCCTTTCGCCACTCCCCAAAGCGTGGAATATTTTCTCTATTGAATTTATCCATTGCTCATCCACTAATGGATTTATACTCCCATTTAATTTTGGTGGTTGTTTCCTCATGAAGTGATCTAACATTGATCCTCCATGCTATGGATCCATGTGCTCCATACAGGTAAGGTAATTATTCATGACCTAAGTGTGTTGTCCCAATATGGTGATAAGTTGATCAGCAATAGTTGTATCACCAGCTCCACTATAATTATATTCTGCAGGAGGGAAATCCCTACATGGATTTCATGCATTGATATGGTTTCCATTCCTTACACTAGGCACAATTTCTAAACAATGGAATAAACTAGATTAGTTTATGAATTGAAATACATAATTCCAAACTTGTAAAACACTTAACATAAATTGAACAGTTTATGTATATAATATATAATCATAAAAAAAATTCATTGAGGAAGTATATACTCATAAACCCTTCGTAATGGTTTATAAGGAAAATGAGAATTTTCCTAAGCATATCCCCCGAGAGTGTGGTAACCAATTGTGAAGCAAGGCCCGTTGTCGTGCACCAGTTCCTGTTTGAGTCTAGATCAATGCGGCGTTTTCAGTTTTCACCCCTATGTACATCTCTGCCAGAGCTACCTCTACCTGCTCATATCCAGACAGAGATGTATTTCCTGGAAAACTCACAAAATCTCAACAATGCCAAAATTATCAGAAGTTCTTCTATACTAATCCTCAAAGTCTATCTTAGGGATATGTTCTCTAGTCCGAGTTTATCTAGATCTAGTTTCCAAGGATTGTACTAAACTTCTTCTGATACCAACTGTAATGCTCCAACCCTAGTTACCCAGTGTTAGTGCATTATTACATAACATTGGCATGATCACAAAAAATAAAGTCTCGAAAGCCAGATTAGTTTAGTAGCATTGTAAGTGCTTGATACATTCATAAGGTTTACATTACATCAAAAAATGGAAAGCTACAAAAAAATTGTTTCCATATATAACACTGAGATCCCATAGTCTATCCCAGAAGGTTATTCATAATATACTTCTCTGCATCCTGGGAAAAATAAAAACATTAAAGGAGTGACCTCAGATGCTCAGTTAGAATAACAATATTGAGTAATCTTTCATAAATAAGTATAAACATTTAAAAAAATCTATAAAATTAAATCAAAAGCCTTTTCAACAAAAAACTCATCATAATATGTCAAATATAGATAAAAATAATGTCATTTACATACTCACATGGATATTCTACTAGTCAAATTATCACATGCAATATCAATAGTCACTTTTATAATGATAGAATGCATAATGCCAGACTTTAACACCCACATAGTCAAGGCCTTGTGCCAAAACTACAAATAAGATTTTTTTAAGGCCTTGTTCCAAGACACTATTTAAAAGACACTTACTTATAAATGAAAACATTTATATTTGAAAATATTCTTATAATCTTGTAAGGGAATCTTCGATGATGTTATAACGGTGGAAAATATCTGCACCCGCCGTACAAGTTAAAAAAATATTCTTACCTTAAATTTGTCGAAAAGGTCAAAATGTACTTTGTTTGGAAAATGACAGAAAGATTCATTTATAAACATCTTATAAAATTCAAAAAAGGCTATAAATTAATTTAACCCATAGTCTATAAAATATTAAGAATGTTTTGAAATAAAGTTTTATGAAATATGGATGTGGATGATAAACAGGTCCCTATTGATAATTACGTATAAACAACTCGGATAATGAAGATACTGTAGAATTAACCCTTACCTTGTACATTTCCTTGGTCGAGGGTAGTTTAACCTCCTATATAATGGTGAAATAATTGTTATTAAATTATACCATAATCATATATATTAATATGATATCATATATGAGCTTTGAAAATTGCTTTGTTAATAATATTTTAGTATTATCGTCATTTTGGGTGTTAAAGGATTTGTTTTCCTTTATATTCTTTGTTATGTGAGCCTTATTTGTTATGGATGGGATGTATTTTATTCATATCCAGAATTATACCAAGTCATTACTCATTATTTTTAAACATAAAATGAAAATTAGTCCTTAATGGATAGTATGGGGAATGAATCTCATCGCGTTCGTGGTGACGGTAATCCGTACATTCGCAGGAGCAACACTATCATTCATTTGATATTATAATAATATATAATTAGAAGTTATATTATATATAAATAATCATTATCATGTTATATTTATTATTTATATCAATTACACATCATTAATATACATATCCAAATAATAATGTATTGAATAACAACTACACCACGACGTGGAGATGGTAAGTCATACGTACGCACGTATGGTGACATGTCATTCAAAGGATGTATATAATAATGAACTTATTTGTACCATATTTATAATATCATAATAGTATATAGAAAATTCTGGAGTTATTATTTTATAATGGAAACAAAAAATAAACGATAAGTGGAAGAAGAATGGAGCTTGAAATAGGTGATGAAATATTCACCTCTTCTCCGGGTTTTTCCTTTTGATTTGATCGAAAGGGCTCCATAGATTAGCTTTCTAACTAATTTAAGGCCTCTAGGATGAAGGTAGGACAGTTGATAGGGTATTTGGGCAGGGTTTGGCCGAGTGAAATGGATTTTAAGCTGTGAATTATAGAGAAGGGGGAGTGCCCTTTTATAAGAGGGGTGAAGGGCACCTTAGGAAATGCTAGAAATATTATTTTATAATAAAATTGTTTTCGGTTTCTAATGGATCCAAATTAAATTATCTAAACGCTATGGTGGGTATGGGTCGAAAACCACTCAACCAATAGGTTTTAGATAGGTTTGGGTCACTATATTAACCTTATCCTTTAGATCTAACTCGTAGTTAAATAGTATGACATTTACCATGTCTCTGTGTATTTTTATATTATATGGTTAATAAAATTAAAATATACTTCCAAGAGAACCCAAGTGGTTCATTAATGATACAAATATCATTATATAAGACTTTTTTCTAATCCTTATTTTTTTAAGAATAGAATATCGATTAATAATATAATATTTGTTATAAAAACTATTTTATGTCATTTTTGACTATATTTGGTATTTTGTTTTTTTTAATTCATAACCACATTATTACTTCAAAAAACATTTCTCTAACCAACCCTAATATGTCATAGTAACCTATAAAATTATTTTAGTTCATAAAAAGTATAAAATTACATTTATTTGGACATTTATAATATCAATTATTTTAATCTTTCATTAATACGGTAATTACAGCATCATCATTGTGTCATAAATAAATTTATTTATTTAAAGTCTAAAAAATATAAATAAAATACCATTATGTAGTAAATTTTTTATCCTTATAATTAATATTTATAGTCGAATTTATATTATGTGTAATGATATAATAAAAATGGTTTAGTTATTAAAATTTGAATTTAACACTTTTAACTCTTCTTTGAATTAAATAATAATAAATGTCATAATCTAATCCAACTGGACATAAAGGATCATATTTTATTCATAAGGTTTTTTTGGATGAATTAAACTTATCCAATAGAAGTAGGACATGTGTTACGGTAATAATAATATCATTTTTATCCTTAAATACCCTATTTAATTTTAACCGTGGTAAATAAAAGTAAAAGGTTAATATTCACCAAAAATTATTTTCATCTTATTGAACCACATTTTTTTTACTGTTATCAACATTGTCTCTCGGATTCTTGAAATTCAACTCACAGAAGCGGTAAAATTAATTTTTATGTAAATTCGCAAATGCTCCTAGGAGGTTGGTTAAATATGGTAAAAAGTTCAATGAAATTTTTATATATCTAAAATTACTATAAACTGAATACAATGAATTACATTGAACATATAAAGGTATTATGTATCTATTTTGACCTAATTTTAAATTTAAATAAAATAAATAATTATTTAAATAAAAATTTGGTTTTAAACTATAAATTAGTGTTTTTAACTATTCATCAAAAATTGAATGTTTTCAAAAAAATACCAAAAATTCACCCTAAGCTAATTTCGATACTCCGAATCAAAAAATGAAGTCCATTTTGAGAGATAAAATTTATAAAATTTCAAAAAGTGGTTATTAGTATTCATAACGGCTTGTTTGATTGTTTGTGGTGTGTTAGAACTCGAAGTTGCATAGAACACATGCTATTGTATTATTCATAGAGAAGCGTACCAGGGAAACTTTGGGTGTTACATTGTTTGACTCTTAGATTAGTGATATGATATTTAAAAGGTTTATTTCTAAAAAATTATCCTTCTTTTGGATATATATTTTTCATATAAACCTCATTAAATCTATGAGGTGTTTATACTAACATTTATATATATTATTTCATGAATATCCCTATTCTGAATATTTTTAAGGAGAAATTTTAACTTATTAGTTCATGGGTGTTACGATTCAACACTTACCATAGTGGTAAATTATTTCCTTTATAATGTCTTTAATTTTTTGGATTTTTTCTCTTGGAGGATTCTTTGGTGTAGATCATAGGATATTGTCTTGTTGAACCACTTCTATTTCATTATCCTATTGTAATGAATATGATTCACACGTTTAATTAAATGTACCTACTTTATTGATTAAATAAACATCAATAGTGTTTCTTATAAGTGATATTGATCTTGTACCTTCATTCAAATTTGGAATATTTCTCTTCCATATCAATTTTTTATATTTTTTTCAAATCTCAACTTTTATATACATAAATTATTTCCTAATGTTATTTTTCATTATATATTATCTTCATTTAAACTAATTTAAATGGAATTTTTTTAAATTTTTCCAAATCTATCACTTTTGAATCCCCTTAAAGAAGGCTTCAAAGGGAAGTTTATTTTGAACATCTACTTCATGAATGTATTTTCCCTCCATTATGACCATCGTTTTTTATATCATGATTTTTATTTTTCAAAATTTATTTTCAATAAACATTATTTTCAAAAAAAAAATTTATTTTTATTTTTTGAATATGATATTAATAATGAAAAGGTTATTTCCCTCATTAATGTTTTAATGATCATTTAATTTCATTTTCATTAATCGACATCAATAACCCATGATGTTACTTATACTCCTTTAGGGGTATGTGGTAATGATATCATCATTATTCTTTTTTTTGTATATATTAGGATATAGTCATAGCATGCATTCGGTTTTCAACGGTTAATCACATTGTGAAATGAATAATGGATGTGTATATGTGCATTATGATGAAATTAAAGATACATATAATTTATTTATGTTATGGTAGTTTTAATTTTTTTAATGGTTTTACAGAAATAGCATTAGGGGGGCCGGATATAGCTTATAAGATGGGTGTAACTAGATATAATTTTAATGAATTGGGTAATTATATTGGAATTCAATCATATGATTATTTGAATTTGTAAGGGTTGTCTACAGTGTCTATGAAGATAATGTTACAGGATACCAAATAAAATTCATTATTCTTTCTATAGACATTAATGATTCCTTTGATCAATTTTGACATCACAAGGCTCATGATTATAGATTCCAATGACTCTTTACACGATTAAAGAATTATGCAATGTTTCATGATTGATGATCTAGTTATTGATGGGTATTAATTACCTCATGTATGTTCATGAACTAGGATTATGACTTTATACCCATAGGCTCATATTATATCCACTCATAACATCTATTTTTAAATTCTTATGTTTCCCCTTCCTGATAATTTGATCTCACCCTTCTATTGTTTTTTATTCCTAAGGTTATTAAGGATTATGTTAACTAATTTGATTATAGAAAGGATTCCTATTTGAATAAATTTGTTGGTGATTTGGATGACGTAATATGAAACATCCAAATCTTGGTTTAGTGGGAAAATAATAATATCATGAATTTATGAGTGTGGTTTTACTAAGTGTGTGTCCTAATTGTATAAAACTCACAACCTAAGAGGTTCTTATGTGTGTAAGTGATAAAATATTTCCTTTTTATTTTATAGAGTTTCGTATAATTTTTTTTTCAAATATATTGGTATCAAATCCTTGAAAATATTTTTAATGTTTTTAGTGTTTGATATGAGAGTGCGGGTTTGGAGCTGTTACATCTCATCCCAAATAAGTATCACTAGTAGTCTTTCTCAAAAATATTAGTCCAGGATATTAAACATCATATTGTTTTTCCTCTGTTTACTCTTGGATCATTTTATACTACTACCATACCATAAAAACCGGTATCATATTCCCAATAAGGGATTTATCTCTTGGATCTATAACATTCATCAGATGCTCCTCATACAATGAAACCTTTATGCTTAATTTTTTTTTCATTTTCAAAAGCCGGTTTTGGGTTCCTAGTACCCCACTACATGATTCCAATACGACCACTTTCACCATTACACAAAAAATCATAAACCAATGTAGATGTCCAGGAAACCACAAACCAGGGCACAAGAACATCATAAAATCTAGCCAAACCTCGGAAAGGGTTACCTTGAAGGTCCCCCAGCGCGACCATCAACACTGACCCAAATCCTCCCATCGGAAAACTCCAGCAGAATTCATCCAGCCTTAAAGGGAAATTAAATGGACCTCTAGGTAGAATCCATACCCAAATTATGTCAAAGAAACCATAGTGAAGATGACCAGATCCTGACGCAGTTAGCACCCTGATCCGCAGACAACTCAGAAGATCCACCTTTCCCTTAAACCACAAATCCTCCTTCACCATCATCAGATAACAATCCCTCATATCCCAACCAGCCAAAATTCCATACCAGTACATAAAATTCATCAAACTATCACTTAAATAATTCAATAAGAGCAGTTGATTCATCAAGCATGCAACAGAAGATCAATCACGAATTTAGAAATCTAGAAAATCTCACACTGAAAACAATGAACCAGGAGAAATCATTTTCATCCCTGACCAAAAAATCAAGAACCACGGTCGAGCATCCAAAATCGCATAATGAATACAATTCTAAATCAAATATGAAAACCAAACATATCTAAGGAAGAACCTCATAGCACACCGCATGACAATAAGAATGCATAAATCACAAAAATAGAAAACCACTGTTGAAAGTAGTTACCTCAACCAGTCACCCGAACACTAGCACGTCGGAAGAAAGAACCACTACATGCCAGCTCTGAACTCCCGTCGCCACCTCTGATACTGACTTGAATCCCACCGTAAACCTCTCAATGGATCTAGAGAATCCACTGTTGTAACCCGCATACCCGGAACACGGCCTCCGATCCTTCACTGTGCCGCCTTGAAAAGCCCTATCAAGGGAAAGATCCAGGCGGACAACGGTGGAAATGATGGATGAGGAGCCCCATAGTCACAAGCCACACCCTGAATCACCGATTCGAAGTGCCGAGGGAGGATGCCTCTGGAAAAAGTCGGAGAAGAAGGAGGCGGCGGTAGGGGAAAAACCCTAGCTTCGGTATGCCCCTTATGGGCTCATAAAATGAAACCTTCTCCAACTCAATATCTTTACAGTTGATAAAATGGATAATATCATCCTTGTTCCTATATATATTAAAAAATGAAGCATTTTGGGTATACCACAGTAGTGAGAAGGAAGATCTATAGCGTATGCCCCTATCTTAACCCTCTTGGTAATCTCAATGGATCTAATAAAAAATATTTCTAGCTTTAATTTATTCCTCATACATTGATGTCCCAATCATGGACGTACACCTAGAAAATTATGATCTCCCACAATGAACTCTAAAGGTATCCTTCTAGAGTTTACACATAGTGTTTTTATACTCTGAGTGGTGATCAACCACTTCAGAATCATCATGAGTCTCTGAGAGGTCTTTAGAACTAAACTGAGCCCGACAACTGCTGCCTCATATACCTCATGCCAATAAAGTGTTTAATGATAGGGCCTCCCTTAAATATCATTGTAAGGATCTATCTAAATATAATATTGGTTCTATTATTTTAAACAAACTCAACTAGGTCTATAAAATCATCTGATGGTCCACTAAGGTGTTGAATGAAATTTTGATGCATACCCTCTAGAATGTGTGTAGTCTTCTCAGACTATCTATCTATTCAAGAATAGTACACAATGATAAATATCAGTTGCGTCACTAGGTACATATTCTATACCTACCAAAAAATATTATATAAAAGTTTAATCTATTTTAAATAGTATTTATAGTGACGTAGAATTTTCATAAAAATATATGACATCAGTTTTTATGAATAATAATTACATTACAAAAATAAGAACCTAAAGACATTTATAGTTAAGTTACCTTGAAAATTTATAATCTTATGAACTTTTAAATAAGTGAGATAAGTCATATCCCACTACATTATTTAAAACAATAACCCTTATCAAACATATCATACATTATAAATATCTTTAAAACCTAGGGAATGTAAACATAAAAAATAAAACATGAGATAATATGATCATTAAGGGTAAATAAGGGAGATATGTAAGGATAAATTGAACATAAGATTATGATTAAATGATAATATCATTCTAAAACTATACCTTGTATATCAATGATCGTAATCTCCAGTCTTTTTATAAAGATTAGCATTTCATAAGATATGAATCATAAAAGAATCATAGAACATCATCCATGAGAGTATATCATCAATAAAAGACATGGAATTTTTGGCATACATATAAACCTAGAATATCATTTATATATTAGTCAAGTCTCAGTTTAAATAACATCATTGTATAGAAATTCCATTACCGAATTGGGTTCACTCCTAATTCCCACCCTCTATTACTAATCAAAGTTCACCCCCCATTCTAGCCTTATATTAATGAACCATGTTCAATCCCTCTTAAAACCCTATATTACTAAATCAGGTTAACTCCCTATTCTATCCATTTCTATCTCATGATATATAAATAATTTCCCAATTAATATAAAGGGGATATAGGTCCCACCTAACACATAATGAAAACCATATTTATATTTTCCAAAAGACCCTAACAATTCATCATATCATAAACCACGAAATAAAATGGGTATCATAAACTTTTAATCATGTAATAACCTAACATAAAAAATCATTAAAAATCATTTCATTATAGAATAACATCTTAAAATAATTGGGCTTCATAATCATTTTCCTGTATAACCTGTATAAGAGAAACATGTTTCATAAATATTACACCATCAAAATATAAAACAATACGACAAATAATAAGAATGATATCCATATATCATAACCCCAACAAGGAATAGGTAACACTAACAGATTTCATACTATATGAAAAATATTTTTAAAGAACATTTCAAACATTTCTTTTGGAAAGTATCTTTTTCACGTGGAAAATAATTTTTTAAAACATAAAAAAAATTGAAAATCATTTCTTTTTTATATCATTTATTTAAAGTATAAAAATTTCCAAAAATATAAATGAAAAAACTTATTTTAAAATTAATTTTTGAACATTTAATGGAATATTGAAATCATTAAGTGGCCATGATAGTGGGAAATGAATTTCATGTCGTGCATGTTGAAAACAATTATTATTTTCACATTTTATTTAAAATCCAAACAAGAATTGTTTGGGAAAACAGATTAAGGATTCATTAAATTTTTTTAAAAGATAAAAATGATTGAGAGTTTATTTAATAAATAATTAGGAAAATAATATAACAATATTTATAACATTTATAGAAAACATAGTTTTGTATGAAAAATTATTTCTGACTGAAGAGATAATTGATGTTTAATTTTCATGAAAACACTATTTAAATTATTCAAAGTATCAAAGAGTTGAAAAATGGTACTATTACATGAAAATTTAATAACTAAATAGATGATAAGAATTTTTAGGATATTTTTTAAGGATGTATCATAATATTTTATCATCATAATCATATTCATAAACAATCTCAATAAATGGTGAGTTTGTAACATGAAGTCATAGCATTTTGGTAACATTGAATCCTAAGCCCCATTAAGGAATAAGATAAAATAGAACATAAAATATCATTAGGATAAATAAATTCATGATATTAAATTTAAAATGGTCTTTATATACAAATTATGAAATAATATAGGTGAATATCATAACATATGTCTCAATGAAGGAAAATTGAGACAAAATCCCTTACCTTATGTATTGAATTCCATTATACTTGTTCAAACCACCTATATTAAAAATATAATTTTATTATACATAAATTATATAACCATATTATTATGTATCATAAGAAAATTTAATTTCCTATGACTTATTATTATATATTTATTAAGAATCCCAGGTTAAAGACATGTTTCTTGTAATAACCGCTTTATTTTTTTATATATGATTTCATTTTTCATTTTTATGGTCCTCATAATTTTAAAAATTATCATAAAACTATAGAATTATGATCATGATATAAATATAATACATATTCTTTATATATTTATTTATAATAATCATCAAAATATTAGGGATTGGAAATGGAATACATCATTTATAGAAATGATAGGTCATACGTACACATGAATGTCATTTTTCATTTTCGTATTGGTCTGAATTAAAGAAAAGTAAATGATATATGTTATAATTATAAAATAATTTTATTTTCATATATATCACAAATTTTTATTAAACACATCCCTATTACTTTCCATGTAAACAAAGAACGAATCATATCGCTTTGGGAGTCATTTTTCCGTTGTACCCATGAGCAATGTTATCATTTTTTTAAAAAATGGAAGGCATGTAGGTATGTGAGATATAACAATTAATAAATCAAAATAACATCATAAATATAATATATATAATATATAAACAATAAATACAACATTATGATCTTCATGGATTGTTTGTTATGGAAAAACAACCGACATAGGTTCAGGAGGCGGTAGTCCACCATACACGCAAATGATGATTTCATAACCCATTTGTTGAAAGTGAATATGGTATTTGGTCATTAAATTATCATAAAAACGACTAATTATTTTGAATATATTGTCTTTATTATATAATAATGATATGAAAATATTTTGAGGAAGTGGAGGAAGCGGTAATACCAAAAATATTGTTGATGAACATTGCCTCCTCTTTAGGTATCCTCCTTAGGTTTGAACTAAAATAATTCCTAGGATGAGTTTTAGAAAAAAAGGAATATAATATGAGATTAGAGAATTTGGGATGTAATTTTGCAAGTCTTGGCCGGTCCATGTATTTTTCATGGTGTGAATAATAGAAGAGATTTAGTGTCCTTTTATAAGTGGGGAAGAGGACACACATGATATTTGTGAACATAATAGAGGGCTACCACATATTTCATATGTCAAAGGGGACCAAGATAAAAAACATTGTTGAATATTAGTGGTGTAATTGTATAAATATGTAATCAAAATTGTATTTAGGAAAGTTTATAGATTATCATTACCCTTATTTTTCATATTTTAACCCTCGATATACTCATTTTTTATTAACGGTCGTAATTAGTTTTTACTGCATTCACAATTCATTTTGTTCAAAAATTAATTTGAACTTTTCAGACATTATATATTATAATGATTACAAATATGGATTACATTTATCCAAATACCATTATTTTAAGTGGAAAATATTAATTTAATATTAATCACATAGACATGATGAGAAAACGAGTTTTAAAAGTTAAAATTACCAAAAGGTTACAATGTTTTAATATAAAATTTAAATGGAAAATTTATTAAAATGACATAAATTGAATTAATATATGTATATTTGAACATATAATACTTTAAAAACAATTTTAAATCTAATTTTACATTAAAAATAGTTTTTTAGAAAACAAATATTTCAATTAAAATTCAGTATTTTTTAGTATTTATCAAAAAATGAAACTTTTCAGTGAAATCACAAAAATTAAACCTAAGATAATTTTAACATTCTGATTTCAAAAATAAAATTTCTTTTAAAAAGGATAAAAATTTTAATTTTATTATTTTTCCCAAGAACCATTTTATATAAATTTGATATTTTCAAAACATATAAAGGTTCTACAAAAAATTATGTATTTTGTAATTACTATGATTTATTTATATAAAACTATTATAAATATTATTTATAAATTAGTCATTATTATTCATGTCATTATGTTCAATAGCATGGTTATAATGGTCACATTTATATAACTAAAATAATAATATATAATTGTTTTTCATATATTTTGTGTTGCGCTCAATACATTATAAGATGGTGTTGTGTGTAGTCAAATATAAATATGGTGTTTCCTATAATGAAAGCATAATATGGCATTGTTTTCAATGTAATTCATCAATTAAATTTAATTCAATAAAAATATCCAGTGAAACTTAGGGTGTTTCATTGTACCCCCATAAAATGGAATTCAACCTTGAAATTTTCCACTCTGATACAAACAAACGATGATACATCTGCCTCATAATATCCTCATGATCCCATGTAGCTTCTTATAACTAGAGGTTTCTCAACAAAACAATAACTAGGTGAGTGGTATATTTTCATATAAAATTAATTGCACGATCTAGAATTTCCTTGATATGTTCCTCATAAAAGTGATCTAGCTCTAGTTGTATGGCCTTTGAGTTCAGTACATGTCAAGGGTATAATATGTACTTCCTTAGGAGAGATACATGTAATAAATCAAAGACTTTATATTTTTTCACAAAAAATTCCTTTGGATAGGGTACCATCAAAATACAATTAGTAATTTCAAAGATACAAATATACCAAACCCTTAGATTCAATTTGTTCGGAATCTCACGAACATCTCCCATAGTGAAATTTTTAGAAACACCTTATCAATAATTTCATATTCTAGATCACACCGTAGATTATCATCATAACATTTCTACTGAATCTGATCCTTGTGGATCTGATTTTATATGTATTTAACCTTATCATCCATTTCAACATCTGTCTTAGGAACCAATAGATTTATTTCTAAATTCATTCCATCATGTTAGAGCTCTACATTTAATTCCATATAGGTCTTAATAATTGGACATAAGAATTCTTTAGTCTGACTGAAAGTTACTTTTTTATTAGAAAAGTAAAAATATACAAGAGCCCAAAGATGGGGGGAATCCACAATGGTTTACGAAGGTCTAAAGTGGTGGATGGAAAGAGCATCACCCAAAATAATCAGGTTTCGACTCTTTGGTAAGGAACCAACAAAATTATAAACAATAAGCTCATTCTATGCTCTTCCCTATCGTGCTAAGAGATCCGTTGTAAGGTTCCCTTCACACCATGTATACTTGGGAGACAAACCCTTGCTTGATTTAGTTCTGCAACGATGAACCAGATAGAAAAGATCCTAGGGGGGATCAGCCCTTCCTTGAAGAAGCTGGATAAAAACCGCTGCATCTGACTCAAGATTCTCCACCTTGATATTGAAGCACTCACAAAAATCAAATTAGGTGTGCATGGAGTGAATCTCAGCACCCAAGGAAGTCCCCAGGCCAAAGAAAGCTCTAAATCATAGAATAACTTACCCGATGGATTTTCTAACTAAACCCACACCTCTCATCTCCCCATGAATAAGGGATCCATCAACATTAAGCTACAGTCCCCTTTGTGGTGGATAAAACCTCACCCACTTGACCTGGCTATGCGGATAAGGCATATGGTGATCTTTGGGAACAATCGAGAAAAACATGGATGAACTGGAACTTCCGAGAATGACAGGCCTGAGATCCCACACCAACTCTTGTGTGCGAGCATGTAGGAGGATGGAAGAGGGTGCCTCAACTTATCTTGTTTTATTTCAGGACTCCCAAAGAATCCAGCAAATAGCCATCGTTGCGACAGTCCATCTATTCCTTTCTAAATCTACATACCCAAAGTCATGAACCATCGCTCAATCACCTCCTGGAATGAGTCCCCCCAACAGTGAATGTTTCATCGTGACCCTATTGTCCCCCAGAGGTTCATTTCACAATCTCCATGAATGAATACATGCTCAGTTGTCTCCACTTCAGGGGAAATATAGAAATGGAAGTGGGACACCATACTCACCCCTCCTCTCTGTATATTTTTATCCATCGAGAGTTTGTGATGTCGGATATGCCAAATTAGGATGAACAGTTCCACCAGGATATCCTTTCAACAAATAGTCGTATCCATCCCATCCCTCACACCATGTTCACTGAAGATATCTCTATATTTGTTGTAGTATATCCATTAGGAGGGAACTCCAGTGAAGCAGAACGGTTCGGCTCGTCGTTGAGAGTGATACAGGAGAAGATATTCATCTTGTCATTATTAATAACAGTGTTTATCAGAACTGGATGGATACTAACTTCTTTGAAAGAAATATACAGTTCTAGGCACCTCAGGAATAAAAGTTTTACACCAGAAAAATCTTCCCGCCAAAAGTTAATATCACCCCTCCCGACTAGACAGTGCATATTCCCTTGAAGATTGATCGAATGAGAAAGCATGAATCTGGAAATGTTTGAAAGGATCATCTTGCTTCTTGTCCAGCCTTCCCATATCTCCATGTACTTATCAATGAGAAACCTCACCCAAAGGGATGACCCTTTGATAAAATCCCACACAAGTCTAGCTTTCATGTCATGCATGGTCACCAAGATATTTCGGATTCCCACTCCACCCTCCTTCACTGGTTTGGCCACATGCTTCTAAGAGCCCAGTGGCACTGCCCCACCTGGTTGGCCTCCCACAAGAAGGCTGACATCATATTCTCAATTCTTGTAATGGTTCCCTTTGGTGGGTAGATGATTCAGAGCACAAGCATTGAAATTGAAGAAAGTACACTATTGATGAGAGTGACCCTTCCCCCAAAGGAAAGGAATTTGTTCACATCGATGCATCTTTATTTATTTTAAAAGATCATGTGAACCCCAAGGTGACACACTTGAATGAATGACTCAATTGTCAATATTATATTGGAGTTTCTATTTCAAATTTTGTATCTCAGTGTAGAACATTCTATAGGGATTCTTTGAAATTGGCGTGGCACCTGGTATGTCTTCTATCGAGAACTGAACATTTCATTTGGGTAGAAGTCTTGGTAATTCATACAGAAAAAACATCAACAAATTCCATCCCAATAGGTATATCTTCTATTTAATTTTTTCCCTAACCAGGTTACCTAAACACCCCTTCTTAATGATATTTAAGACCCATAAAATGGATGTAATCTCCATCATATGTTCCCAGTTTTTTTTCACATTGATAGATGATTATAGGTTGGTTTAGAATATCAAACACGACTTCCATTCCTTGATAACTGACATCAGATTTGTGTAGAAAAATATAATCCATGAATAATATGACATAAAACTCTACTAATGGATGAATAATAAGATTTTTAAGAACCACATTCCCATAATTTCAATCATTGATGAATCTTATACTTCATATGTGATCATTATTCCATAAGGGGTTTACAATTCTAATTATACATCTAATTGTTTGAGTAGGTTCTTTATACCCTTTGAAAATACTTTAGATATGAAAGAATGAGAAGATCCAAATTTTGATAATACATTAGTAGCTCTAGAGTGTATGGTATGTATAGATTTCACCACTTTATTGTTGTAGCCCTAATCAAGATCTATTTTCCCATTGGATTTATATTTGAATATCATCTTGAGAGGTTACTTACATCAATCATCATCATAAACCTTCATATTTGGGAACTAGTAAACATAATCCACATACTCCTTGAATTCAAACACAATAGTGTGGGTGGTGAATTCTATTCATCTTTTACTCTATTCAAATTGTAAGTTAACTTCTTCACATAACTTCAGCAATAAATTGAGCAGTTACCCTCCCTTCGAAAATTAAAACATTTATAAATCGCCTAAATACGATTTCATCCAAGCTTTTTCCTACACATTTAGAATAAAGGAAAGATAGTTTTTAAGTATATATATTTTTTAGATATTCCTATGAACTTCATATTTCTTTTCATGTCAAAACCATAATATTGATATTTAACTCTATCATAAATCCATCAAAATGGTTCATAATTATATTTTTTGTTTCAAAAGAATATCCATTGGGAGTTCCAAACTTGGTGTGAAGAACAACGCATTTTCAAGCACCAATTCTCGATCGATTCTACTTTAATATAGTATTTATGCATTATTACCCCTAGTAACAATTTTCCCAAATCCATATCCACATGTAGTGTCCATATAGGGATGTAATTTCTATAAAACCACTTATTATATCATTTAGAAAAACTCAAAGAAATTTTCCTATATTTTCATTCATCATAAAAATTATCAATAGAAATATCTATATGGATCTCACACATGTTTTCTTATTAAAGTTTCCATAGGTGAATTAAACATATCCTTCAATACCATCTATAATGAAAATGTATTTTCTTACACAGATATTACAACATTTTTTTATGAATAATTATTACCTTACACAAAAAACCTTTGAGGACCATAAACTTTTAGTGCCTTTATGAATATGGAAACATAAACATTATCCCATTATTTAGCTACATCAGATCCCACTAAGTTCTTCAAAACAATAACCCTTCAATGACCTATCATACATTATACATATCATCATTACCAGAGTAAACGAAACATATTAAAAGGGTGACCTCCAATACTCAGTAAGGTTTAACAGGGGAGATAAGTAAGAATAAAATGAACAAAACGGTTTGATAACATGAGCATAACATTTTAAAACCGTACTATTCATATCTATGATCTTAATCATGAATCATGGACTAATGATAGGCTCTTCATAAGACATGAATTATAAGGGAATCAAATAACATGAACTATTAAATTATAACATATGCATAAGACATGGAATGTATAGCATTCAAATAACCATTGAAAATAAATTCCATATTCATTAAGTCCAACTACCAAGACCGTGATAGTGGAATTCTCCTTTAATGAACCTAGATCACTATCTGTTATTGCTATATCTTACTGAACAATGTTTACTCCTCTTTCCAAACTATTCTCAGTGAACCTGGTTTACTTCCTATTCAATCCATATCTTACCGAACTCGGTTCACTCAAAATTATATCCCTATCTGTCTCATAATATATAATTCATTTTCCAATGCATTGTAGGGAGATATAGGTCCCACACCTCACATAATGAATACCACATTTTGTGTGCTACATGATCATAAAAATTTATCATATCATATCCCATATAATTAAATGGGTATCATAAAAATTTCATCATATTATAATCTACAAAAATGATAGAGGTTTCATAATCATTTTATCACATAATAACACTTGAAAATAGGTTGTTTTCGTAAGAATTTCTTCTTGATATAACATTTGGAAGAGAAATGGATTTCATAAAAATCATTCCATCAAAATAAAAACCATTCACAGAAATAATATAAATGGTATCATTATATCATGTCTCCATTAAGGCCTCAGAAACACCAATAGATATCATCTTAGATGGAAAATAATTTTAAAAGATCATTTAAAACTTTTTGCGATGAATATATTGTTTCCACATTGAAAATATTTTTTAAAATCATAGAACATTTTCCAAATTATTTTATTTTGAAATCATTTATAAATAGTATATAAATTTACCCAATGCTAAAGAAAATATTTTCTTTGAAAATAATTTTTAAAATATGTAATCGAGCTTAAAATAATCAAGTAGTCATGATAGTAGGAAATAATATTCATGTTCTGCATCTAAAAAACAATGATTATGTTCAAATTGTTTTCTAAAAGACAAATGGTAATTATTTTGGAAAATAAAATAGATATTCATATAAATTTTTTTTTAAAAATAAAAATATGAGTAATATTTTATTTAATAAATCATTTGTCTAATAATAATATATTTTTGAAAAAATTTACAACACATGGTTTTCGAAGAAAACAGATTTTTGATCGATGATATAAATAATTTCAGATTTCATTAAATACATTTTATAAATTATTTTATGTATGAAAGAGTTGGAAAATGGTACTAATTATTGAATGTTCCATGAATAACTATAGGGTAATAAAATTATTGTGAATCTTGATGTATCAATCATAATAATTTATTATCTAAGACATAATCATAAATATTCTCAATAAATGGTGAGATTGTAACATAAATTCATTACCTCATTGGTAACATTAAATCATAATACCCATTATGGGATAATATAAAATGGAACTTAAAATATCATTTGGATAATTAAATTCATGATATTACATATCAAAGGGGTTATATACACACCTTGTGAATTGATATTATTGCATATCTTAAAAAACATATCAAAAAAGGAACATTTAGACAAAAATCCCTTACCTTATGTATTGACTTCATTCATACTAGTCCAAAAATACTGATTAATAAATATATGTTTATTATAAATATGTTATATAACCATATTAATATATATATTACCATACAATATTTTTTATAGCCTATTATATAAAACCCCATTTTCTTAATGGGTTAAAAGGATAAATGATATGAATCATGTCAACGAGTTACACATTTATTTTTTGGAGCCTACCAGATTAGAAGTCCAAAATTATGCATGCTTCTCCTAGATTAGGGATCAGGATGTGTGACCTTATAGTATGTTTTCTAGGGTGTGTGTGATTGACGTAAAAGCTCATTAAAAAAATTAGTTGTTGTCCTATAGAGATATTCATTAGTCTGATGACCCATCAAATAATGTGGGTGGTCCCTAGGGAGTTGACCACTTGTATGTAGTGGAACTACTGGTACCTGGAGTGTGGGAACCTAGAATACATGTTAAGGAGAGGGGTCTATGATTTAATCAGGTCTAATTTGTTACATTGGTATAAGATAAAGAACCCATCCTTATGTGTAGTGGCACTGCCTGGGTTGATATATTGGTTCCATAATGAAGTCATTGTGCTCCAATGTGGGGTGAATGTAATAACCAAATATCTTAAAGAGTTAAAATTCAAAATTATATGGCTTAGGTCAATAATGTACGCTTTTATTTTTAAAAACCAACTATATTGGAAATTTGTTGTTAATTATGCTTGGAAGGGATTAGGGATCAGGACGGGTGACCTTCTCGGATGCTTCCGTAGCTGTGTGCGAGTGAAGACTATAAACCCTAGAATGAATATGTGACTGCCTCTGGCGACCATCATTATTCTGATGACCCGTTTGGGTATGTGAGTGGGCCATGGAGGGGACCACATGTCGGAAAGGCAACTGGAAGTACATGGAGGGTGAGAACCCAATGACAATGTTAATTAGGGGTTTATGTTCCTTCATTTAGACATATTGGTTACATTTTATTTCCTTTTTATTTAAAACTACATGTTAAAATTATGTTTCGGGTAATAATCGCTTTTTTTCATATATATTTTAATTGTTTATATTTTTTTGTCCTATTACATTAATCATGGTACCTTAATATATATAATTATAAACATGATATAAATTTCATATATATTTAGTATATGTTTATCTATAGGAGTCTATAAAATTTAGTGATTGGAAATCAATACACCGTTCATGGAGACGACATGCAGTACATATGTATGTAAGCAATTTTTCTAATTTATTATTAGGTTGAAGGGAAGAAAAGTAAAAGTTGTATACTTTCATATGAGAGTCATGATTATATTATAATTATCACAAATTTATATTAAACTCCCCTTTAATAAATTCCATGAAAATACTGAATGATTCACATCGCTTCACGAGGTGGTAGTCCACCGTACTAATAAGTGGCGTTATCGTATTCCCAGAAAATTGAAGGAATGATGTTTTGTGTGATATAATAATTCCAAAATAATAGTTCCATCATATATATCATAAATATCATATATAATTGATAAATATATCTTTATTAAAATCCCTAAGAGGTGGTAATGGATAAATGAATAACATATGTTCACATAGCGGTAGTCTGCCAGACACATGAACAATGATTTTGTAACCCATTTACAGGAGTGGAGTTTGGTGTTGGTAATTCTCGTAACATAAAAAACATATCACTATATTTAATCTGATGAGGTAGTTATATAATCATGATATAAAAAGTGTTTCAGAGGTAGAGGAAGATATAAAACAAAAATGCTCATTGATGAAGAATACCTCTTCTTTGGGTATTCTCCTTAGGTTTTCACTAAAATCCATCCCTAGATGGATTTCATCCTAAAATAATGCTAATAATATGAGTGTATGTATGTTTGAAGGTTATTTGGGGAGGTATTTTCTAATCCAAAAAAAATTAAGGTGTAATGAATTGAAGAGCGAGGGTATCCTTTTATAAGTGGGGGAGTGGACACACTTGGCATTATTTTAAATGAATTGAGTACTCCCATGCTTATCATATGTCAAAAGGGTCCCAAATAGAACATTATCTAACCTTAGACATGTAATGTCCGAAATATGCCTTTAAATTCTTTTATTGACATTTATATTTTATTTTTACCTTTATCATTTTAGTTTAACCCCCTGGTGAACCCATTTTTACCTTAACTGCTATAACTTATTTTTACTAAATTCACTATTATTTTTTGTCAAAAATTAATCCATACCTCTTATAATTAATAAATTATTCAAATTACATATATCAAATAAATATTTATAAGTTCCATTAATAAAATTTGGAAAAATTAATTTAATATTAATCTTATAGACATGATGAAAAAGTGGGTTTCTAAAGTGAAATGATCCAAAGATTACAATGGTTTTGAATAAAATTTCAATGTTAAATTAATTCCAATGACCTAAATTTGATTAATATGTGAATGTTTTAACTAATTATACATTAAAATATAATTTAAAATATAATTTAACTTTGTAAGTAATTAAGAAGGAAAAAAAGTTTTCAATTAAAATATAGTAATTTTCACTATTCATCATAAAATTAAACATTTTAGAAAAATACCAAAAATTTACTTCAAGATAATTTTTACATTATGAATTAAAGATTTATTTTTATTTTATAATATTATTATAATGAATGTGTAAAAAATAAATTTTTTTATTGTTCATAAATATTATTTTTTTAAGAACATATTATTTTCAAAATATATAATGATTTTAATGAAACATTTTTATTTTATTTTAAATATTATTTCCTAATATAAAAAATATATACATTACATTTAAGAATTATTTATTAATACTCAAATCACTATGTCTAAGGTCTAGGTTATAATAGTTACATTTTAATAACTAAATTAATAATATATCATGGTTTAGTTAAAAATCAGTGTTATGTTTAAGGCAAGATAAGATAGTGTTGTGTGTAGAAAAATCATAACATGGTGTTTCATATAACAAAAGATCAATATGGTATAGTATGTAATTAAACTAATCAATTAAATTTAATTTAATGAAAAATGTAATTCCTAAAAAACCAATGTGTTACACAATAATCAAGGGAACTTCATCTATATACACATTCTCACTGACATAGTTCTTTCCAATATATTTCTCTAAGTGAGTCTCTTTGATAGATTAAAACTGGGAATCCTGTACCATTTGATCAATAATCACCATGAAAGAGTCACGAATTCTCGGGTTTTTAGGTAACCCCATTACAATATTCACTATGATGTCCTCCCACTTCATCACGGTTATAAGAAGTGTCTATATAAACTACTACGAAGGTGATACATTAAATTCACCCAATGGATGATAAGTAATAAAGACACAAACACATTGATGTCTTCCTTCATCCCTGTCCACCTTAACTTTCACATGAATTCATGTTACATCTTGGAGGTAGCGGGATGTATATCCCATATAGTGTTTGGGAAGTCCCTCATCATCTCCTAATTCATATATTTCATGACTACATTTATCTCATATATGAGGATCACATCTTCAAAATGCAACCACCACCCAGGTGTCGTTTCACAACTCGATAGTTGTTCCTTTGTTACAACACACTACAGGTTAGTCTCTTAACCTCTCATTACCATGTCTACAAGATAATGTGTAACCACAAGTGAATCACATGTCATTAGTCCCCGATCCTCAGAAGTAACGATCCTCCAATATTCCAATAAGCTCATTAAGAACACCTTCTCCTACAATTGTCTCTCAATAAACACCTTATCAACTTATATCTCATGGATCTATGAATATAAAATGTCATTATCTTTCCTTGGATAATAAATCATCTAAAATTCAAAAAAAAATAGATACTCCACTCCACACCTTTTCCATGTATTCTAGTTCCCCTTTGTGAAGATATATAAATGGATTTTATGGTTAGTGAGGGCTACAAATATCTCACTGGATAGATATTTTCATGAACACTTCAAATAATGGGCTATGACTACTACCCCCAAAAAGTGTGTGTGGTAGTTCTGGTCATGCTATTGTTGTTCTTAGGAACCATATTCTACTACCGTTTATCCATATATTTGCACCGATCCTTGAATAATGTTTGATACATCAATGCATATTATATATATTATCATCAACTCAATGATTTTTAGTTCTAGATCTGTAGTCAATAAAATATTCATCAAAATAAAATATTCTCCATACCTATCAAACCATTGGAACTTCCCTCCCTTCATTTTTAGCATAATCATTGGTGTTGATATTTAGGAGAAGTTGTGGATGAAATGTAGGTAATATCTGGATAGGCTAATAAATCTCATGATCTGAAACATGTTGTGGGGAAATTTCTAGAAAATCATTACCTCCAATACATCTAGTTAAATGGATTTAACATTCAAAAACATCAAATCCCCTGAAAATAAAACCTATTAAATCCATAAGTCAAATTTTTATAGCATGGTATAAAGGCGATGTTCTTGAAAAGAATAAAAGTTTATCTCAATATGTATGGAATGTTTAATAATGGTCAGTGCATTAATTAGGATTTCATCGATGAGAACAATCAAAAAATTATAGATATGGATGAATGATATTATTCATTAGGTTCCTGAACACTATTAGTTAATTGGTCAAACCAAATGAAATCACTAGATACTTCTACCGCCCATAATTACTCTAAATGACCATATTCAAAATATACTGGTTTATAACCCAATAAAAATAATGTCTTGATCAATTATAAATCATGGAGAACAACCATGTTCCACATAACAAATTGGAAATGACATTGATCTTGGGAAAACATTATTGTTTTTTAATTATCGAAGGTTTAATCATCAGGTAACAAAAACATTGTTGAAGGAAAAAATATTCAATCATAGGGAACAGTAACAGTAAACCTCATGGTGAAGTACTCAACCGAATTAATCCATATCTAATCTATGTCATCATGTTATTCCATAATCTTCTTCAAATTTATTAGAGCTATATGAAATATGGGTATGAAAATGGGGTTCACACCTAACATGAGCATAATCTCAAAGTAAACTCATCTCTGTGGAGTAATTCATCAAATTAAATCTAGAACTACATCTGGATAGAGAACCATGACTAGAGGGATTAATTTGGTGGTTTCTATTGATCCTATAAAAAAATTACAATCCCACCATCAGTGTAATGATCATCCCAAGCTGGCTCAAATTTGGTCACAATATTCGTGATCCTAGTTCCCACTCTCTATTTATCATGAACTTATATCCCTTTTTCAATGTGACAAACACTTGTCTCTGATATAAATCATTGTGATATTAGAATATGGTCATCTATTCTATGTTGAGAATCACATTGAGGTCTTAATCCCAAAAATCATCAATTCAAATATATTTCTATAGTCGGTATTTACTATAGGACACTCTGGGGATTGCTGGGGAGGGTTTCTATTCATGAAGAAACAATGTATCAAAGGGGAATATTTCATAGGATAAAATGAGAAGTAGTTCATGTCCAACATGCATTATTGTAGAAATAATGTAATGGTAGAACTAATATTGAATAATAAATAGATATAGTGTAAGTGATAAATATCACGCTCCGAAGAGTAAATTTTCCCCATCACCATATACTATATTTTTATCCACTAATTGGATGTTACTTTCCTTAGTTCCATGACACAACTTATGATATGTCTGACAAGACCAAGTCTACTAATGAGAAACGTGTTTGGATACTTAGTTACCTGGTTGTTTCTTCCTCAACCCCATACAAAAGCCTGATATCATAGAGATAAGGAAGAACTGTGGGAGAGGGACCATTTTCTCAAATTTCTATAACATACACTAAGGTTATAATAAGGACCTATATTAATGATAGATCTTCCTATAGTTAAATCATTTTGGGTCACTTCATTATGAAATTGAAGAAACTGAATTCTTTTTCACATTTATATTGCTTCTTTATTTTATGTCTCGAACCATTATCTTCCTACCATAAGAATAGGTAATCATTGATGATGTAGGAGGTCCACCCATATGAGTAATCTTTGATTGAAAATGACCTTCTACTCGACCATCCTACAATATCCAATCAATGGTCAAAGACATTTATAAAACCTCAGGGTATAAATCTATGCTGGAGCTCCTAACCTGGGGTCTAATTTCAAGATGAATTTTGATCCCAATCTTCATGGAATAATGCGATTCATACCTGGTAAAACCAGTGAAAGGAGGATAACTTAAAAAAATGTGCAATGTAAAATAACTCTATTATAGATCCCAATAGTAGCTCCAACAACTCCTCCTCCCAATCCTAATTCTGCATATTAGGAAAGAACACCTATCTAAATAAGTCCTTGAAGGCCCATAATGTGAGAAAATAATGTGGAACATCTAATCCCACTACTCCCCACCAATTACTGGAGGGTCCCTATAGTGTGAAATCTTCCAACTTCACCTTCCTCTTACTCACTGCCTTGATGAGGCTGAAGATACCATCGATTATATCCACCTAGTCCTATGTATAATGTCCTATATTAATTCCCTAAAAGGATACAGGATGATGGATATAAAAAATCATGTTTTATTCAACCATGGATATCTATGGAAAATCTCATAATTGGTGTGGGATGACACCTCACGCTAATGGACAAGGTGTAGGAACATGCCCTGTAGAATTGTCATTTTCAATTAGTGGTCCCACTAAACAAACAAAAAGATGTATCTCTTGTAACGGAATGAACATAAGGAACATAGATAAAACCCTACAGGTCTATGGGATTTCAAATGGTTTTCCAATGAGTCTACCCATGACCAAAGGTGTACCCCTGCTATCACTAACCCTGGTCTATATCCATGTCTGTTCATCATAATCTTCATATATAAACTAACCCAAAAACATGTTTTGATAAATAAATTAATGTCAAATAGATTTGTATCATTATAGGATTGGAAAATATATATATCAAACAATCAACTAAATTTTACCAAATAGGTATAAAAATTAAATGCATTAAATTAAAGAACTACTATGTTGCACAAAAACAGGTATATATATGGAATATTAACAAACATGCCTACTAATGAAGATTGAATGCACTTAAAATCTCATGAAAATATTCCAAATAATCAAATACATGGTAATTTTAGGCCTTATACAATTATTTTGGTCGGGTACATTGAAACCCCTTCCAATTTCCCACACATATATCTTTTTTCTACCATGTCTCGGGATATTCAAAAAGAAAAACAAGAAATTACGCTATAATATAATTCTATACAACCCAACCCAAACCACTGAGCCTGAACTAGAGGTTCTCATGACCTTATGGGTACCTCACCATAAGTAGGAGGCTACTGACTAGTAGAGAGGGTGTAAGCTCATTAGTGGAGAGATTATACCATCAATAACATATAATTTCCAAAATAAATAAAAATAAACAATATAATGATTGGATAATCAAGTGGAAATGATATAATCAAAAGGATATTAATGTCATAAATTTAAAAACAACTCCCATTGTGAGAACAAAACCCAGAGTATAAATTAGATATGTAAACAAATAAAATAGTGGGATTATCAAGAGTCCATCTCGGCCCACTTATAGCATTATGATCCTCTCCGCAACCATCAACCAAAATTCATTTTTTCCATCGCTAGACCGAAGTTATGAAATCTAAAAGCATGAAAAATATTGAGTATGTTGGGAGTAAAAGGCTCATTCGCACACCACCATTGCATAATTAATATTTGTTCTCAAATAAACAAGTGTATTCCTTAATAAGAAAATAAAACCACATGAAACATAATAATCCAAAACCATGAAACCCTATTCTCACCAAGACTCCATGACATCGACCATACATGTTTAGGCTCTATCCCAAATGAAATGTCAAGGAATTATGATTAATCAAATACTATCCAGGAGGAATGTTCTTTTTCTAACAAACTCTAGGAATTATGTGTAAATGTGACTCGATATTCCCTTAGCCTCAAGTATGTCATGGTAGTTAGGATAACACCCAGCATATAATGTGCTTCTCATTAGTTCACTAGTTATAAAATAACATGGTACATGGAATAATGTAATAAAGTACATCCAAAAAAAGAAAATATGTGTAATAATTGTATCTGCACCTTATTTTTTGGACCAACATCACTATCATCACAAATCCTGCACAATCCACTTCCAATGGAAAAAATGTCATGATAGTCCACTGACCTTGGAGATCCAAGAACGATGCCGCAAAGGAAAACATAACAGTGTATAAAAATATGAAATAATAAGATACCATCATATGTAATGTACAAACTTGAAATAAATATGATCCAAATAGAATATTAAAAATAAATCTATATACATACTCATGGAATCAAATATCACATGTGGCTCTTGAGGGATATGCACTCCCAAAAATGAGATTATAATCAATAATAACTAATAGTAATTCCAACAAACATGTTATATTGTGGTTAAAAGTGTAAAAAAGAGCGCGAAAAAGAAAATTAAACTCCTACCTAATTTTTGTCAACATCAACATCAATTATTAAGAACCATGTATGGTTTGAAACTCATAGTGGAAAACATTACATCCAAGATCACCTCTATCGATTCCTTATTGTTGAAGTTGTTGAGACAACAATTTCCAAGGTTATTAAAAGATACCTAGATCCAATTATAACTTTTTTATTTCAAAAAAATATAAAATAAAATATGTGATAAAAATATCTCTCTATTGGATAAATTTTAAATTATCAAGACAATCCCACATATGTCATAGTGATTCATCTGCAATAGTTATAATAAACCACACATGATGATACTCTAGACCTAAAGTATAACATGCATGTGATAATCCCTTTATTATTATTCTATTATATTCTCGGATAATAATTAATTAATTATATTTGATAAATTCTATAATATTATCATTTAAAAAATAATTATTCAAATTTTTTAATTGGTTTCTTTCATGACCATACAAGAAATATGGAGAAGAGAATCAAATAACTTCTTACCTAGAATTATCTCTCATAAGTGTTTCAACCATTAATAGGAGAGATAGATGATGTTTCTCCCATACTTATAATTTGTAAAAAGGGAAGCACTATTAATAGAAGGATTCTCCAAACTAGAACACATGAAACATCTAGTTTGTGAATCTAAAAATGAAAATTTAAAAAGGCTTGCAAGGTTAGCCTCTTTTTGAAAAACAAAACCATGTAATGTTTTGTGGTTAATAAAACCAAAAATTAATTTAAAATTTTATTTTGTTTCCTAATAATCTTTTTGAATAGAGAAAGATGAAATTTTATCCATAAATATGAGTTTTAGAGTAATGGAATACATGGATATAATTACATGATTTTCATAATTTAAAATCATTGAAAAGAGTTAAAGTGTTGATCTGGGTATAGAGAAATGGAAACATAGAAGAAAAACACATGTTCCAGATAAAAAACATCTCATAAGGGTAACCCGGCCACACCATTTCACTTCTCCACACCCTTTTATTAGGGTAAGGAATTACCCTTATGAAATGGATGAATTTCATCATTTCCATTTAAAATAATATAGGTTACCCATTCATAAGGTTAGGAATGTATGGGTTAACTGTAAGAAACTCCTCTACACCCTTATGAAGCACCCTTACATGAGATAGTACCCTAATAAAATCCTTGAGTTAACCTTACACAACACACTTATGTGAACAGTCACCCTTACACAATGTTGTTATGACCCTAACATAGAGCATAAATACCCTTATGTTGGGTCACCCTCACCATTATGTTTTTATTAAGCTATGGGCCACCCTTATATTTATACCATTTTACCCATATTAACCCTTATAAAAATGTTTTTAACTTTATTTAGGGTCTATTATACCCATACATAGTGCATATATAACTCTTTTACCCTTAAAAAACTCAATAAATCCCATTTTTACCAATCAAAAATCCCTTTTAACACACCCATAACCTTACATGAATCATTAAAAAAATATATGAGGTTTTTTATTAGAAATTAAATTTTTTACATATAAACTAGAGAAATTAATAAAAAATGGGTTTTTATTACATTTAAAAATTGGTAATATTAAAAAGTACACTCTATAAAGATAATTACGCATTTGTTATTTACATCATATAAGAAATTTATATATGATTTAGATGATAGTTTCTCCAATCAATTGATGTATTGGGTGACTAGATTAACACCCTTCAATAATGTAATAAAACATAGGAAACTTACAGATGAAAGTCATTGGAATCAAATCCTTAATATACAAGTTCATTATTATGTATGAAAATAATAATATTGCATCATACTATGATGTAAATTAAAATTTCATAATACATATAGATAAAGATAGTGAATTCTTTCATTTGAACAGTACCCATTATCAAGCATATTACATTGATGAAGTACACTCTTAAAAGTATTATAAAATTTTAATTACGTTAATAACTCACCTTTTCCATTGATAACATTGAAATAAATGATTTTGATAAACCATGAGAATAATAATTTTTTTTGAAAATATGATATCATTGAGAGGAAATATTTTATAAAATAAAAAATCTATAGGAAAGGAATTTTCAAATTAAAATATGAAAAAATGATTCCATTTGGTTGATAATAACCCATAGTGAAACATTTAAAAGATTTATTTTAAAAAAATATGAAATAAATAATTTTTCAAAAGTATATTTTTTTTTAAAAGAAAGGGATAATTTTGGAAGATTTTAAAACATTATATTAAATGATTATTTTTTTAAAAATTAATCATGTAGAAAATATTTGAAGTATATTAAAACAATTTATGGAAGCCCATATCTTAAAAATTATGATAAAACCACTAATTGGTAATATTTTAAGAGAATTATGTATTTAACATGAAACATTATAAAAAATACATTAATTTGGTAAAACAAGGTTATAAAAACAATTATCCATTAGAAGGTATAAGAGTTCTTCACTTAATCATCTAGATTTTATTTTAGGAATTATTTTTTGAAATGGAAGGATATTAATGAAAATATATATTATAACTATAGAAAAATTAAACCTACCCTTTGAAATGATAATGTTTGGAAAAGGGGACTTGAATGATATAAAGGAAGAATAGATTTCAGGACTCATGGAAAAAATGACGTCATCCCAGAAAATGATTATAACTTGAGTAATATTTTAATTGAAACACTTAATAGGTAATAACCATAAAAATGAACCAAATAGATCATTAATAAAAGATATTTAAATATAATATTTCAATTTGTAATTATGTACGCTATATAAAAGTAAATAGGTTCATAGAGCAAAAAATGTATCAATTAGGGGGTTTAAGAAAAAAACATCATACCTTAAGTCCCTGAATTGTTGATCACACAAAAACAGAATGAAAAATAACCATAATAATTTTAACAATCACTTTGTGAAAATTATTCGTCTTTATCACCAATTAATATAATTTATTTATAATTTTTTAATATGAATATAGTGGTTCATTATTACTTATTTTTATAACTGGATATGACTGCTTTTAATTGTATTTCACATCCATTCAAATAATAATGTTAATCTGTGATCATTGATACTAGGAAAATTATTTCAGGATTACCTATGGTATTATAATATATATCACATTATTATTTATAATGTTCTACAATTATCCCATTAGTGTTATAAACATGATTCTTGAAGATGATTTCAAAGAAAATCTTGTTTCAGTAATTTTTCAGTAATAGAGACAATATATTATTGTCATTTTTAGATATTAATATTATAACTCAAGATACATTTAAAAAACATTAGTACCTTATTATTACATTTCATTTAAATTATATAATTTTTTTATTCATTAGCAATATGCGCATTACTACATCACACAAGTAGGTAGTAAATCGATCGAAAGAAATTTTTTTCATAATGATAAAATTATTAAGAATGTTCTATTGCATCTTGTGAATATAACATTTAAAGAATATTATTCAAGTAATATATATCAGATTTCCCAATAGGTTTTTTTTAAAAACATTAATTTTTGGTGGTGTTGAAAAATGAAATCCGTCTTTCTTAGAGGCAGTAGTCCACACATACGTGGGGGAGACGAAATATTATGTTTCAAGGAGTGAATAATATATGATATTTTTTGTACCTTTATAAGTGGGGCAGAGGATACACTTGAGATTTTTGAAAAGAATTCAGTGCTCCAACATTTTTCATATGTCACAGGGGTCAAAGATTGACTATTATTGAACCATAGATGTTTAATTTACTAAATATGTCCCAAAAGGGGATTTTATAAAATTTAATTGGTTATTTTTACGCTTATCATTTATATTATAACCCCCATTGAACCCATTTTTACCTTAATAGTCGTAATTAATTTTTATTACAATCACTATTCATTTTTTTATAAATATTTGTTCCCATTTTTCGATATTATAATTTATACTCATTCAAAATATGGAATCCATTTTTTCAAATAGCATTCATAGAAGTTGAGAAAATTAATTTAATATCAATCCCACAGATATGATGGAAAATCCAGTTTTTAAAGTGAAAATGACCAAAAGTTTAAAAAGATTGTATATCCAATATCAATTTAAAATTTATTACGATATCCTAAATTTAATTAATATATATATACTTAAACTAATACTGCATTAAAAAAATAAAATTTATATTTACTTTATAAATAATATAGATGAAAAATTTTGTATTTAAAATTAAATATTTCTCACTATTAAAAAAAATAAAAAATTTCAAAAAAACATACTAATTAACCCTAATATAATTATAAAATTTTACTTTCAAAATAAATTTCATTAGATAAAATTTTTCGTCTAAAATTGAAATTTTTTTATTTTTATTTTCTTCATAAAATATAATTTTTTTAAATCATATTTTTGAAACATATATTTATTTAATCGATAACTATGTATTTTATTACCAATATCTTTTTATTGAATAAAAATTTTATACTAAATATTTAAAAATTATTTACTATTACTCATATCTTTTTATTTAATAGATTGGTTATAATATTCATGCTTAAATAAATAAATTAATAATAAATCATGGTTTTGTTAAAAGTTATTTTGGCATGTAATGCATGATAAACGGGTGTTGTGTGTAGCGAATTTTTAACTTGGTGAATCCTATAATGAAAGATTAACATGGAGTAATTTTAAATGAACTCCATCAAAGAAATTTAATTAAATTGAAAAAAAAATAAATTCATAAAGACATAGGGTGTTGCATTCTCCCCCATAAAATGAATTTCTCACTTTGAATTCATGACTCTGATTCAAATAAATGAGGATAATTTAGCTTCACTATATCCTCAAGTTCTAATGTAGAATCCTAAAATTGGAGGTTTCTCTAGAAAAATATAAACATGTCATTAGTCTTTTTTTCAAAAACATTCTATATATGATCCAGAATCTCCACCAGTTGTTCCTAATAAAAAATATCTTTCTCTAATAGTAATACATCTGAGCTCAGTACATGTCAAGGGCCAGGTATGCACTTCCTTTCAGAGAGTTATGTGTAACACTTCATAGACTTGATATAGGTTCAACAGAAGTGTCAAGTGATAGTATACCATCCCAATACGATCATGAATTTAAAATCAACCAATATACCTAGGTATTAGTTTCAATTTAATCTAGAATATCATAATGTTCTTCTATGAAGAAATTCATAGAAACAACTTTTCAACAATATCAAAATCATGATCATGTTGGAAATAATATTCATAGTGTTTCTATTAACTTTGGGCTACCTTGATGTATTTCTATAAAGATTTAACATTACCATCCATTTCTTTATCTATCTCAAGACCCAATATATTTCTTTCAATAACTTCATCTCATCCTGTTGGAGTTTAATATTTCATTCTATATAGGTCTTCATAATAAACCAGATCAATTCTTGAGTGAAAGTTGTTTCTGTAGGAAAACTCAACTACTGGATGGTGTTGATCCCGACCACTATTGGCATCCAAAGTTAAATATCTCAATTTATCTTATACAGATTGAATTTTTATTTTAAAATGACCATCAATTGGGGGATGACACTCAATTTTGAAATGCAACTTCGGATTAAGAGATTGATGAAGGCTTCACCATAACATCTATGTAAAACTCATATCCTAATTGGATAAAATGAAATGTGTTACTCTGTGAAACCTTAACATATCTATAATGTATATCCCAATGTGATGATTCAAAGATAATTCTTCAATGATATTGATGAAGGGTGATGGTTTGCTGAGGTGATTAACTAAAACCCATATATCATTATGGCCTTTAGAGGTTTTTTGGAGTCCAATGAAAATATCCAGGGTGATGTTCTACCCTTTACATTCTGACATGGGTAATGGATGTTGCATCCCTATAGAATTTTTAAATTTCATATTTAACTTGTAGACAAACCATGAATCAGGATTCATACTCTGTGATATCTATGTTCATTCCATCCCACCATAAGTATTTATTTAAATCTCTTTACATATTCATTCTTAGAAGATTAATAGATAATTAGAAACTATGATATTCTATTAATAAATCCTTCTTCCAATATAGAATGAAAGGTATTCATATATGGTTCATAAACCATATAATTCTATCACGATCACAGTTGAACACAATACCATTTCTAACCTTCTTCTGCAGCTCAAATTCTTCATTTTTTGCATCTTTAATATCTACTTGGATAGATCATTGACCATTCAATTGACCAAGATAATATTTTTCCCTTTCATTATGATTTACATATAATTTTTTTTCAAATATAGAAATATTGTATCTCTCATGATCCTTACCTCAGATAAGACATCATGATCATTTTTACTCAAATCATCCACAACCTTATTCACATTCCCATGACGGTAATGTATTGTGGAGTTATAATCATTAATTCGATCTAACTATATTATCTAGAGAATGGTAAACTATTTCTATGAGAATATATAATTTAATTTTTTTTTATTAATATATAAATATATATCACTATTCTCTATATATATTATGCCTTCATATCCTGGATGCAAAAAATACCGTAGCTAACTGAAAATCATTGGTCGAGTAAATTTTCTCCATAAATTTCATTTATAATGTATAATATACTATAACCACATAATTTTGTATAATAAAACATCCTATTATCATCTTTAATGCATAACTATATATTCAAAACCCTTCTCAACTATAGGGTATGGTAAGCACGGGAGCATTGAATATTCTTCTCTTGAGTTCCTTGAAATTTTCCTGACATTCATCTATCAAGAGGATTTTTTCTCCCTTCAGAGTTATCTTAGTCAAAGGATTAGATATAAATGAGAAATTCCCAAAAAATATTTGATAATATCCAGATAAAATAAGAAACATATGTATCTCAGTCATCATGCTTAGTCTAGGCCAATATTCAATAGCCTCCATCATTGATGGGTCTACTAATATACCCTCTCATGAGATTATATTACCCAAAAAATGAAAACATTTGTAGTCAATGTTCACTATTTTAAAATTTTTCATATATTTTCTCTTTCATTAGGTTATTTAATAAAATTTTCATGTTATCTTAATTCTCTTCCAGTCTCATTTAGTAGATAAGAATATTATCTATAAAGACCACAAAAAACATGTAATATCTAGGCCTAGGTTCCACACACGAGTGCCCCTCACCGGTTTTTTATATGACCTCATGCATTCCTACTCATTTTATAGAGGTGGAGGAATAGAAGAAAGGATGTAATATAAGTCAAGGAGAGACAATACCCTCTTGGTGGAATAAAATGATAGTGTAAAGTTAATAAATATTGACCATATATAAATATATCCCTAACCAAAATGATGTCAATATCACACAATGACCAAAACTTGTGATACAATATCAATCTGAAACAAGTAATATGTCATGATAAAGTACATTCCAAGTGTCAAAATGAATCTCAAAATTAATGAAACTGACAACTCCCCATACAGGACCTAAACTATGTTTTGTACCCTCGTCCATGCTTCACACTGACTCATCCACCTAAGATAGGGTCTTTTCCCTGATCATCTCCTATAAAAAATAAATCAATTCAGTTATCAATCGGCCATCCCAAGTTGGGTGTGACTATAACTTTGTATACCACCACCAATGACACCTAAGTAAATATTCACTCTAATAATAGTATGTGTATTTATATAAATTATAAATCATAATGCATAAATATATAGTCATCACACTATAAACAATTCATTTTTACCAACAAAACCCACTATGTTCCCATGGACACCAATATCTCAAGACATACTTTGGCCCATCACAGATTCAAAACCATCCCCAATGAATATCAAATCTCAGAATGCATTTCTTAATATTCATTAATTCATAAGTGAATTCCATTAATTCCATTAAATCTTTGAACAATAGAATGTCCATTTTACCATTCATAACAAACAATTAAATGGCCATGTTACCATTCTTATCACACAAGTGAATAACCATGTTACCATTCTCATTACACAATTTAATGACCATGTTACTGTTCATAACTTTATAATCGAATGACCGTGTTACCATTTGTCAACACATAATTAATTCAAATATTAATCACCATGCCAATTCCATTACTAGATCAACAATTTTTCAAAGGCCAAAATTCAATTAGATAATTAAACAATGAACTAATCAAATTTATATTATTAATTAATTAAATAAATAATTAATTACATTAATCCCATTAATTAATTCCCCCAATTAATTATGTATGTTAGTATCATTAAACAATTAATCAATTAATTAATCAATATCCACATCTTCGAATCCTGTAATTAATTCAAAAATTAATTATCTCACTCAAAATCTCAATATCTCAGAATTAATTCGTTAATTAATTATCTATAATAAAAAGGCCATAATCTCATAATTAATTCAAAATTAATTTTCTCAAACAAATATCTTAATATATTGTAAATAATTCAACAATTAATTATCTCAATCAACAATCTCAATATATCAAAATTAATTCATCAATTAATTATCTCAATCAACAATCTCAATATCTCATTATTAATTCAAACATTAATTCTCTCAATCTATAATTCCCAAATCCTTATTTCATAGTTCCTAAATTAATGAATTAATAAAATGAATTAATTAAAACAATAACACAATTTATAGATATCTAAAAGAAATTCTATAATAACATACATTAAAATTAAATACACATTTTTGGGATTTCTGTTATATACCTCCTACCTCAAATCGTCGATGAAAAATCACCCAATGGATATACCCAAAAATAGAGTGGCATAAGGAGATAGATCAAGATCTAGATCAATAACACTAAATAAATATTTACCAAAACAATATATGTTAATTATAGATATACATCCACATGCATTGACCTAGTTTCAAAAAATCTACATCTATATCTAGAAAAATAGATGATTAATTCCAAAAAAAAAATAATGAGAGAAGGAAGGAGGGTGAAAAGGATAATAACAGGATATGATCCACTTACCAAGATAAGAATATATCTTTGATCTAGGATTAAAATGATAAAGAATAGAGGTAATATGGCCTTATAATTCTTCCAAGATTCTCTAAAATCATCAAAAATCATAAGGTTCTATGTTTGAGTTGTAATGGGTGAGTTTTGGGGGTTCAGGGTAATAAAAACCCAATTTTCAGGAAACATTAAAAATCTCACACTATTTCCTGGACAAGGGCACACATTTTTCCCTATCCATGCACCTTTACTATAAAAATATTATATTAGGGGTGCATGATTTCTCCTTTTAGGTATCACGGTTTGATAAACTGTACACCAGCCTTGTGAACCCCCATTGTGAAGGGTTTCATGATTTGCTAGTATAGAGTGCATGATTTTCTCTAAACATAAAGAAACCATAAATATTCCTCTTTCCTATAATTTTTCTCAAAATTCACCCAAAAACACCCCAACCTAAAATCCAATTGAAAATTACTCCAAAAAAAGAAAAAATTGTTCCTGTAATCACACTGGATTAAACTCTATAAATTTTTGTTATCTTACAATCCCCCCACTATATACTAGATCATCCTCAAGATACACTCCCACGCTTATCTATGATTTCAATTAAAAAAGATCAGTCCATTAATCCCTCATATCTTCCAGACTTTACCTTGTATCTTCCTGCACCTTGTTGTATTTCCACAATACACTACCTGTTGTTTTGGTTTTCCCCACAACACATTCTCACTATGATCTAATGCATGTATCAGATGCTCCTTAAATGATGCATCTATGTCAATATCAACATAAAAAACAACTGTCAAATGTGAAATTTCAAGGTGATACCACCAAAGTTGTACACATGAAAACATCATGCATAACACTGTATCTTAATGTAAAAGACAATAGGTATGACACCAACCTGATTCTCTCTAAAACCTCAAATAGTCCAATAAACCTGGGCATCATCTTGTCTTCATGTCCTATGGTGACCCAACCTAGGTGATACCCAAATGAATACAAGATCACCCCCTATAAACTCTAGGGGTCATTGAAATCTATCTGTATATGAATTCAATATATTTGATCCATATCCATTGATTTTTTGAATTAGTTTCACCTGCTCTGATGTCTCTTGCATGAGACTCGTTATCAATAGTTTAGACTCACCTACCTCTATCAAGCATTGTGGTTATATTCATGCCCTACCATAAAGAGAGTCATATGGTTACATTATTATATTTTCCTCATGGTTTTTGTTATAGGAAAACTCCACTAAATCCAAGTGCTTCTCCCAAGATCTACTGAAGTCAAGAACACTTTCCTACAACATATCCTCAAGCACATGTATAGTACACTCCGACTACCCATCTGTTTATGGGTGAAAGGCGATACTAAATAATACTTGTGTACTGAATTCATTCTAAAATCTATTCTAAAATCATGAAGTAATGTGCACGTCTCATTCTGATACAATATTCTGTTTCACCCCAAACAAACGGACTATTTTCTAAACATAATAAATTTGTTTCTCCTATACTAAGAAAGTCTCTCATATATGCAGTAAATGTGATACATTTTTTAGTATCTCAACAAAAACCCAAATAGAATCTTTATTTCTAGTTATTCTCACGAGAGTCACCACAATTTTCTTGGTCACGTCATAGCACTTCCATTTCGGAAAAGAAAATGGTTGTAGAAAAATTTTGGCTGATTATATTCTTCCTTAACCTATTGATAGGTGTAGCATCATGTCACAAACCCTTTTGTCTCTATTTTATTTCTTGGCCACCCAAACTATCATCATAGGTCACAATACATTTTTCTCACACCCAAATTTTCCACCCACTTCAAGGAATGAAAATCTTGAATCAACTCCTCCCACATGCTCTTAGGCATAAAAAACTGATTCTTGACATAGATGATATCATCCTCATCTATTCTCTAATCATTAGGTGACTCCCCACCTTCAAGTACTTCCCTCATGTTCTATAACTCCATATCCTCATACTATTGATATCTATTTCATTCCAAAATTGTATATTCCACTAAAATAGATAAGAGTTTCATCTGCTCCTGACTCTCTTTAACCACCACAATCATTTTAGCCAACAAAGTAGTCATCTTCCATTCAGTACTAGACTCCTGAATCGCCTGACTCTTAGTTTTACTGCTCGAACAGTCAACCATAGTGTTACCCATTCTTTGAGTAACTGATAACTCAAATTCGAATTACTTCATATACACAACCCACCTCCACTGTAGAAGATTCAAGTCTCTCTATGAAATTTTATACTTCAAAACATTCTGATCCTTATACACTATAAACTATTATCCCAAAAAATAATGTCTCCAACATATTGATGCATAAAAAACTGCTACAAACTCGAGTTCATGTGTAGGGTAGGTCTATTCATGTGGCCTAAACTACCATGATGGATACTCTACAAATTGGTCTCCTTGTATTAACACAACTCCACGAAATATCCTAGAAGCGTCACAATACACTGTATACTCCTCACCAAGCTCGAGTAGGAACAAGATTAGTGCTGATGTCAAATACTTATTATACTCCTATAAGGCCTTCTCACATGCTTATGACCAATCTAAATTCATCCCATTTTTTGTCAATCTCTAAATATTCACATCAAATAGGGAAACATAATTGATAAATCTATGATAATATCCATCTGAAGATGAATGTATGGGGATATCAAATATGTTATTGGGTTGCACCCGAGATCCCCTGCTTGAACATTCTCTAGGTACACTGACACACCTTCCTCTAGGATGATGTATCCGAAGATGTGTACCTAATAAGTCAAAAAATGACACGCAGATATCTTGGATTATAATTAATTCTCTCTAATTGTACACAGGATGATTTCAAGGTGTTGGGAATGATCATCTTGAGTATTTGAGTACACCAAGATGTCATCCACAAACACTACCAAAAACGGATCCAGGTATGGATGAAATATTCAATTCATCATGTCCATAAAAACTATGTGTGCATTTCAAAACCAAAATGGAATTATGAAAACTAATAAAGGCCATACGTGCTACGAAAAGTAGTACTCGGTATATCATAATCCAAATATCTCAAATATTGATACCTTGATCTCAATTTTATCTTTGACAAGATGAATTCTCTCCTCAAATGGTGAAAAGTAGAATTGATAGACATAAGAGGATATCGGTTCTTCACATTCACTTGGTTCAACATTTGGTAGTCAACGCTATAGTGCAAACTTCCATGAGCCTTCTTAGAAAACAACACTAGTGAACCCCCAGGAAGTGTACCTTGATAGATAAATACATTACCCTCCAAATCATCCAACTAAATTTGGTGCTCTTGACTCTATTTTGGCTCCATTATTTATGGTGGAATTGAAAAGGGATTATCTCCCGACATGAACTGAATAGTAATTTCCACATCTCTCTCAGGTTCTAACTTGAAAAAGTCTCCAGGAAAGAAATCCTAAAACTAGTCCACTATAAGTGGAAAGGGATCCTTCTTTAAACCTATATCATCTATCAATAGACTAAACACCAATGTTGTGAGTTCTCCCATTTGTTGAGTTATGGTCCCTTCTCGACCTGCCAAGATATCCCATTTTCCATGGTAAACATAACAATCCCCCTTACGAGATGTAAATGTCACTATCCCATGATCAAAATCTATGTGGTCATAGTATGCTACTGACAATCCAAACCCCTTTATTAGGTTAGAGCCTGACCTAACTAGGATGTAATGATCCTATAGAATTATATACTCCCCAAACTCAAGAGAGCACCCCTTGAACATGAAAATGTCTCACAACTATACTACCAGAGTTGTGTCTATTATGAACAACCCACTCATAGACTCTACTTTTAGGTTCAAAACATTCACATGGTTTTTAGAAAAAGAATAGAATTACAAGCATCGATATCAAATAAGGAACTGTCTAGAATATGATATACACTAATAGTACCTCTCACGGTCGATTGTATAGCCTAATTATCCACTTATGTTAGCTGCAAGACATGAAAATATCTTTCCCCTCTTCAATGTGATTTCATCTAACCCCCCCCCCCCTGAGTTGTGCCACATTTCTAATATGGATTATACTTCCTGGAAGAACCACACACATGACCTATACCACCTCATCCAATAGAACTCCAATTTCCATAATAATATGGTGAATGAGGACCCTTTCCCGTACCTAGGTTCTATAAAGATCATCCATCACTACTCGTCATTAACTATGTCCCGCCGAATTTATGTAAATGCCCAATTTTTTTGCAATATCAGAACTCTATGGGTGGTATGTGAAACCACCTCTAAAAGTTTCTCAACTTACGACATTGTTGATAGATCACTGAATAATGATAATGGGAAACTAATCCCTCAGTCTATAAACCATGCTTCCCACTGTGCTAACTAACATTGTCAAAGTGAAGCTTCCAAATCCTGTTAGTTGTACCTCCTATTTTTTTAATAAAAACCAGCTTCCCTACATTGAAATCCTCTCTCTAGTTCCACTCAACAATGGGAGTCTAATCCAAAACATCATCAAACTTATTTAACATAAATATTTTATCTTAGGACTATATCTCACATTTAATTCCATCCTGGAAACACCTCACTATAGTCGTCTCATCCCTTGTCATCCCTGGAGGAAAGTATTGTAGTTCTGTAAAGAGTCCATTATAGTTCATCATGGACATACCCCCATTAATTAATCCCATTAAACTTATATTATTTCTCTTTCCTCATCATATCAGGATATATATTCTCCAAGAAATTATCTAATAAGTCCTTCCATAACTTACCATCGTCCTATGTAGTCCATGCTTGAATATCCTATTAACTCTTTGCTGATCCTTTTTTAATATAGGCATCCAACTTGACCCTAATCTCATAAAGAGTCTCCAAATGGTCAAGTATCTTTTTCATGGACTAATCCAAGAACATATCTCTCTCAGTTCCACCCAATTAACTGAAATTCGTAGGGTATTGTTACTGAAAATCCTAAGTAATTTCATACATGCTCCGCACAACCCACTCTAGGTATCTTTCTATAAAAATCATGGAGCGATCAATTTTCTATTAGTCCTTCTCCCTTTCTTCCTCACATAGAACTATTTATTCCTTATGTTCCATTATTGGTGGAACATCTCCTGTAATATACTCCCTACATCCTCCCAACAATTTTCATCATTGAGAAATAACTATACAATCCCAAACATACACCTTTGGAAACATTTGACAACATTAACACACTCACAGAAGACGAATAGACAACAATTTACAACAAGTATTTTTCCCAAACCCCACTTCATGGTCAAAATAGAAGTTCAATCACTACCCATAACCATCATACATCTAGGTCATTGTTCACAAAGGGAAAACTCATTCTAATTATTCATGTTTCTCATTAATACACCCATTAATTATCATATTGCATCATTTTATAATTCTAAACATAACATTTGGAACATTCCCCTTTCAATTTCATATGTAAGGAAAAACTGTTCATGTTTAAAAACATACCCATAAGCCATTTTCCTGTGCATTCATAAAATGATTCATGTAACCAAAGAATCATGAGTCCCTAGTATGATGCATGAAAACCCAAATTGTTTTCCATACATGTCCTTGAGTCAAATATCACCCAATATAAATATAAATAATCAAATCAAACCATTATTGTGTCACCTAGGGTGAAAAAATATTAAAATATAACAATAAGCAACAATAACAACAACAACTTGGCTGGGAAATCGGGTTCATCCCCATACATGGGTAATCTACTCCAATGAATAACCACATAACTAAGCCCCGACTCTTCCTAGTATCTTGTACACCCTTCTCAAATAGTAAGACAAAATAAAAATAAAAGAGAACTTGGTTATAGGACCACTATGTAACATCCCAGCCTCAGTGCCAAACAATAGTTCCCAAAATAGGTCAGTTACGTGACCTCAAGCGCTACTCCCTGTATTATAGAGGATGTCGACTGTTACTGAGGGTCTAATATCAGTCATGGGGAGACTATACCCTATATTTTAGAGTAATACACCAGCATAAAATAAATAAAAAATAATCAGATAGATATCCATAAGTAGAAAAATTCCAATATCACATGATGACAAAACTAGCGATACTATATCAAACTAAAACAAGTAATATGTCATGATAAAGTACATACCAAGTGTCAAAATTAAACTAAAATGTAAAGAAATTGAAAACTCCCAAAGTGGGAATTGAACCACATTCAGTTCCCTCCTCCATGCTCCTCCAAAATGAGCCACCTAACACAAGGAATTTTCCCATATCATGTTCTACAACCATGAAATCTATTTGGGTATCAATCAGGCATACCATGTTGGGTGTGATTACAACTCAGTTGGCCACCATCCTAGTTTTTAAATCAATATCCAGTCAAATAATTGTTTATGCAGTTTTATAAATAATAAATAACAGTGATTTAATAAACATTTATCACAATATGAACTATTCTTTAATTAACATCATTAACCCCCAAATTTCCTTGGACACCCATATCTCAGTACCTACTTGAACCCGTGCGAGAGTCTGAACTATCCCCTAGGAATATATTATCCTAGAATTCCATTGTTTCCATTATTTAATTCATACATGAATTACCATGTCACCATTCATGCTTTAAATAATATAATGACCATGTTACCATTCATAACAAATAATTTAATGACTGCGTAACCATTCTTATCACATAATTGAATGACCATATGACCAATCTCATCACATAATTGAATGACCATGTTACAATTCATAACTTCACATTCTAATGACCACATTACCTTTTATCAACACATAATTAATTCAATAATTAATCATCCATTTCAATTCCATTTTTAATTCGATAATTTTTCACCAAAAAATAATTTATTTAATTCAATAAAAAACAAATCACATCTATAATATTAATTAATTCAGTAATTAATTAATCACATAAATACCGTTAATTAATTCCTTATTTAATATTGTACATATATCACATTAATTAATTAATAATTCAATTAGTCAATATCCACAACTCAAAACCATATAATTAAGTCCACAATTAATTATCTCATTCAAAATCTCAATATCTCATAATTAATTCATTAATTAATTATCTCAATCAATAATGTCAATATCTAATAATTAATTCAAAATTAATCATCTCAATCAAGAATCTCATTATATCATAAATAAATAATTAATTAATTATCTCAATCATTGATCTCATTATCCCATAATAAATTAATCAATTAATTATCTCATAATTAGTTCATCATTTAATTATCTCAATATATAATTCTAAAATCCTTAATTTCACATCTCCTCAATTAATTATTTCACCAAATTAAATAATTCAATCAAGAACACAATTTCTCAAAATTTAATTGAAATTTTAAAATTTAAAAAACATTATTATAATAAAGACTTCAATGTTTGAATTATAGACAACCTTCCTCAAATCATCACTGAACAACCTGCCAATAGATATCACCAAAAATTGAGCAGCATACAGACATAGATCAAGATACGGATCTAAAACCCTAAATCAAGGTTAACCAAAAAATGATCAATTAATTGTGTATCTATATCCAAAATCCTAGATCTATATTCAAAAATTAAATATCTAGATCTAGGAAATTTGAAGATAACACCACACCAAAATAATGAGAGAAGGAATGAGGATGAATAGGAATGCAATGATATAGGATCCATTTACATATAAAGGAGATGATCTTTGATCCTAGCTTAAAATATCAAATAACAGAGGTCTAATAGCCTTTAAATCCCTTCTTAAATCATTGAAAACATTAAAAATTATAAGGGTCTGAGTTTTGGTTCAAATGGGTGAGTTTTGGGGATTTTAGGGAATAAAAAAATAATTTTTTGGACAAATGAAAAAGCATGAATGGTTTACGTGGTAGGGTCACCCAATTTTCAATAATTGTGTACCTTAACCATGAACCTATTATTTTAGGGGTTCATGATTTCTACTTTAAGATAACATAGTTTGATAAACCAAGCTCCATTCATGTGAACCCCTATGGTCCAGGGCTGTAAGGTTTGTTATGTTGGGCTGAACAGTTTTCTCTAACTGTGTGCCAACTATGAACACCGCTATTTCCTTCAATTTTTGTTAAAATTATCCCCAACACTCCACTGGGTAAAACCCCATTGAAAAGTACTCAACACAAGGAAAAAAAGAGTACTGGTAAATATGCATGAGATAACTCCAAAAAATATTGGGATCTTACAAAACTGATCAAGGTAGTCTCTAAAGACACTATTCACTATATCAATGAAAATAGTACAGGAATTAGCCAATGAAAAAATAATAACAATATATTCATTATGTGCATACTGTGTAGACAATGTCATATAGGGAATATCCTTCTTCAAGTCCCTTATTTGATGATATCCAGAATGATGGTCAATTTTAGAAATGAATTGATCTTCACATAGTGGATCTAGCAAGTTATCAATATGGGGAAGTGGATATATGTTCTATATCACTATGTTGTTCAACTCTCGATAATCAGTATAGAGTCACATCGATGCATCATTATTTAAAAATAGAACAAGTACACCCCCATGGTGTTTCACATATATGATTAAATCCCTTGTCAATGTTCTCTTGGAGTTACTTCTTCAATTCTATCATCTCAATCGATGATATTTTATAAGGAGTATTTGAAATTTTTGTCACAATAGGAGTGAATTCTATTGAGATCTCAACTTAATTTTTTAGTGAAATTCTAGGTAATTCTTCTATAAATACATAAAGAAGATCCCTGAAAATATGAATATATTCTATGTCACTTTTTCACCAGCCATCTTGGATAAAAACCTTATTATTGGGAATTAAGACCCATAAAATATATATAATTTCCATTATAGGTTTATAAATATTTTCACATTGATATATGATCATAGGTTGATTTAGAATATAAAACATTATTTCCCTTCATCAAAAATTAATGTGGTATTAATGTTTAAAAATCTAATGCATGCTTAAGATTGCATAAAAGTCCACCCGTGTAATAATAACAATATTTCTAGGTACCAAAATCCCAAAAATTACAATCATAGAGGAATCCTAAACATATGTTATTATCATAAATTAAGGGTATTTTAATAATAATTATATATATAATTATTTAGGTTGAATGTTGACACCATTTAAAAATACATTAGATATGAAATAATGAGTAGATTAAAATTTAGATAAAAAAATTAGCACTTATATAGTGGATGGTAAGTGTAGATTTCACCATGTCATTATCACAACCCTCATCAGAAATAATGATTTCTTGGGAATTCCTTTTATCTCTATTATTAATAGGTTACATACAACTATCATCTTGGTCATTGGTTATCATCATTTCGTTACCCCATGAATTTGAACACATGAGTGTGGGTCGTAAATTCAATTTGTCTTCATATTTGTTCAAATTGTTAGCTAACTTCTTTAAATCACTTTGTAAATCAATTGCACAGTGACCTTCTCTTCCAAAATTAAAACATTTACTAGTCCCCTTAAGACATCTCCTACTTAATTCTTCCCACACATAAAGCATAAAAGAAATATCATCTTCAAGTAAACATGGTTTTTAGAAAATTATTTGTACTCCATCATCTATTTCATGTCAAAACAAAAATAATGACACATAACTCCAACTTAAATCCTTTACAATGGATCATAAAGTGTTTTTGAATTATAAAATCATATCCCTTGGGTGTGTCAAAACAGGTGTATAGTAAGGCCCATTATCATGCACCAATTCCCAATTGATTCTACCTCAATACAGTTTTATTAGTATTTCTACCCCATGTTTTATTTATTATAGAGTCACATTGATATGCCGTATCCATACATGGGTTTAATTTATTCAAAACCACCCACTCTATCCTTTACAAAAATTCCAGTACGTATTCTTATACATTGAATTATCCTTATACTTCTCATTAGAAATATTCATTGGGATCTCGCTAAGGTTTTTTCATCTTTGTTTCCTATAGTGTACTAAAAATATCCTTTGATACCATCAATAGTGACCATGGATTTTCATACATAGATATTACATCATTTTTTATGAATAAATATTGTATTACAGAAACAGATACCATAGAATTTTAATAGTTTAGTGTGTTTGGAAACATAGAAACATAAAAACATGTTCATAAGTGAGTGACATAATATTCCACTATGTTCTTCAAAACTAGAAAAAAAAATTTAAATATCAAACATTATACATATTATGATAACTAGGGAAAATAATTCATAATAATAGTGTGAGCTCATATAATTATTAATGGTTAACAAGGTAGATATGTAAGCATAACGACAACATAATGGTATGAGAACATGAAGATAACATTTGAAAACCATAACCTGTATATTAGAGATCATAATCATGATTCATGGCTAAAAGAATTGTACTTCATAAGACATGAATCATATAATAATTAATGAACTTGATCCATAATAGTATTAAATTGGCATAAGAAAATGAATTTTGGCATACAAATAAACATTGAAAATCATTTCCACAAGCCTCAAGGCCCACTACTAAGACCATGATAGTGGAAAAGTACTTTATTAATCCGAGATCACTACCCATTCTAGTGTTATCTTACTAAAATGTGTTCACTATCTTTCCAAACATATCATAGTGAATCGGGTACCCTCCTTATTCCATCATTGTCTAACTAAACCGAGTTCACTTCCTATTCTACCCCTATCTATCTTATGACATATAAATGACACACAATGAATTGGAGTGACATATATGTCCCTCGTTTCACAAAATGAAAACCATATTTTTCTATGCCATAGGATCATAAACATTAATCATATCATAAACCATGAAATTAAATTATTATCATAAAAATTTCATCATATCATAAACTATTCAATAGATACATGTTTCAAATTAATATTAGCATATAATAATACATATAAAAGAAATGGCCTTATTAATTATTTCTTCATGATATAACCTATGGAAGAGATACATGTTTCATAAAAATAGTAATATCAAAACATAAAGAAATAATATAAATAATATAAATGGTTTCCCAGTATAAAATCCCCATTTAGTCATAGGTAATGACAATATATGTCATCTCAGATAGAAAATAATTTTAAAATATCATTTAAATTATTTCATGTGGAAAATATCCTTTCCGCATTAAAATAATTTTAAAAAACATTAAATATTTTCAAAATTATTTCCTTTTGGAATAATTTATTGAAAATATAAAAATTTAACAAATGTGAAAGAAAATATTTTATTTCAAAATATGTTTGATAATATATAAAAAAATATTGAAATAATCGAGCAGTTATGAAAGCAATAAATAATATTCTTGTTGTGAATGTTACAAAATGATTATTTTTAAATTCATTGGTAAAATAAATATAAGAATTGTTTTATAAAATGACATGAATATTCACCTTAAAACATTTTTTTCAAAATTAAAATATGAAAAAATAATAATTTAATAAATCATTTGTGGAATAATAAAATATTTTTCAAAAAATATGGAAAGAATTTTTTGGAAAAAAATATATTTCTTACTGAAAAAAAAATTCAATGATGTTAGATTTTATTAAAAAAGTTATCAATGATTTTAAGTACCATTGTGTTGAAAAATTTTATTAATTCATGAAAATTTAATGACTAACCAGAGGATAATAAAAGATATCTGATTCTTGAGATATGGGTTTTAAGAAATTATTATCGGAAATATAGTAATAAATAATCCTAATAAATGTTGATATTGTAATGTAAATTCATTAAAACTTTGGTAACTTTAAATCACAATACCCATGATGGGATAACATAAAATTGATTTTAAAATATCATGAGGACAAATAAATTTATGATATTACATGTCAAAGAGGTTGAATATACACATTGTGAAATGATATAGGTGCATATCCTAAGAAACATTTCAACAAAGGAAAATTGAGACAAAAACCCCTTACCTTGACTCTTGGCTTCAGTCATACTCATTAAAACCCCATATTAAATAAATATAATTTCATTATACATATATTTCATAACCATATTCATATATATCATAATATGTATGATTTTATAATGACCTTTCACATAACAATGAAAAATCATAATGGGATTAAAGAATGAATGATATGACTCACATTAACATGTTTCACATTACTTTTTGGGAGCCTACCTGATCAGCACGCCATAGTTATGTTTGCTTGGCCTTCAATAGTGATTAGGATGTGTGACCTTTTGGGATACTTCCCATGTTGCGTGTGAGTGAGGAAATGAAACACTAGAAAGAACATATGTTAGATAGAATAGATATTCAATAGTCATATGACCCATCTGATCATGTGGTTGGGACCCATGGAGGGGACTGTGTTTTTTTAGGGAAACTGGTGGTACATGGAGGGTGAATACCTGACAAACATGTTATGTTGGGGTGTCTATGTTGTCAGTGGGTCCTAGTTTTTAAATTAGGATCAGAGCAAGAGGACATTCTTATGTGTATTGGAACTTCCTAGGTTGAGATTTAGGGTACACAATATTGATGTTATGGTCTAAAGGGTGGGGAATATAATACCCCAAAATATTAAAGGAGTAAAAGGCTATATCATATGACTCTTGTTAATAAGGATGACCTTTCTTTTTGGGAGCCTACCTGATTAGAAATCCATATTTAAACATGCTTGGTCTTGAGTAATGATCCGAATGGGTGACATTCAGGGAAGTTTCCACTATTGTGTGAAAGTTAAGTCAAAGCTCATTTAATAGATCATGTGTTGGCATGTGGGGATAGTCATTAGTCTGATGACCCATCTGGTCATGTAGTTGGGCCCAGGGGGAGGACCATGTGTTTGCGAGGAAAGTGGTGGTATCTATTTGGTGAGGACCCAATATCCATTTTAGGGTGGGGTGTTTTTTCTATCACTAGGGAAAATATGTTACATTTTATTACCTCATTATTAACAATTCCATATTAAAGTTATGTTTCTGGTCAAAACAACTTCCTTTTTCATATATGTTTTGATTTGTTATATTTTTGGTCCAAATACTTTGATCATGGTCCCACCATCTCCAGAATGATAACCATGATATAAATGTCATGTATACTCGGTATATATGTACTTATAGTAGTCCATATAATTTTTTGATAGGAAATAAACTACATTGTTTATGGAGATGGTAGGTCGTACATATGCATTAATTATTTAATTAAACATATTTTTTGTTGAAAGAAAGAAATGTAACTGATATATATTATCATACAAGAATCAGGTTTCTGTGATAAATATAAATAAAATTAAACTCATCATTAATACATTCATTTTAAATCGAGAATGAATCACTTCATTTAATGATATGGTTGTACATTATACAAACGAGTGATGTTTCTGTATTCTGGATAAATGGAAACAATGAACTTATGTATGGTATAAAGAATATAGAATCATAGTAACAACATAAATATCATTTATATCATATCTAATCAATAAATATATCATTGTTACCATCCTTTATAGGTGGTAATGTAAAAACGAAATACATCGGTTCACACGGTGGTTTTCTTCCATACTCATGGATAGTGATTTAGTAACCCATTTGATGGAAGTGGAGTTTTGTGTAGTTTATTCACTTTTAAATAAATTCTAATCATTATATGGAAGTTACTGTGGTTATTATATACTCATGATATAAAATGAATTCTATGGTGTGGAGGTAGATATAAAACAAAAATACACATTGATAAATAATACCTCTTCTTTAAGAGTTCTCTATAATTTTTCACTAAAATCATTCCTATGATGGAATTTTGAAAAAAAATAAGGATAATAAGATGAGGTTAGGAATGTTATAAATTTATTTGGGTAGTTCTTGTAAGATCCAAAATATCTTGAAGGTGTAAATAATAGAGGATATGATGTGGCCTTTTATAAGTGGGGGAGAGGGCAGACTTGGTATTTTAGAAAATAATTGAGTGCTCCCATGCTTTTCAAATTTCAAAAAGGTTCTAAATGATCCATTATATAACCATACAATTGGAATGTCTGAAATATTTCCATAAATTAGATTTTTAGAAAATTTAATTGGTTATTTTTACCCTTTTCGTTTTAATTTAACCCTTTGGTGAACCCATTTTTACTTTAACCGCTATAATTTATTTTTCCTACTGTCAAAATTATTTTTAGTCAACAAATAAGATGACCATTTTGTACTTTATAAAATTTTCAAATTCCATATATGTAATAAATTTTTATAAATTCCATTCATTTAATCAGATGAAATTAATTTAATATTTATCCAACATACATGATTATAAAGTTGGTTTTTAAAGTGAAAATGATCAAAAGTTTATAAGGTGTTTGTTTAGAATTTCAATGTGAAATTTGTTCCAATGACCTTAATTACATTAATATGTCTATATTTTAACTAAATATACATTAAAATCAATTTGAAATATTATTTAACTTTGTAAATAATTAAGGATACAATATAGTTTTCGACTAAAATTTAGTATTTTTCACTATTCATAAAAATGAAACTTTTTAGAAAAATAGTAAAAAAAACCTTTAGTTAATTTTTAGATTTGAAATTAAAAAATAATTCTTATTTTATAAAATTTATCTTTTAAATTTTTTTAAAAATTTATTTTTATTACTGTTCATAAAAACCATCCTTTTGAGAAAATTTTATTTTTCAGAAATAGAAATATTTTTGAAAAAATTATGTATTTTATTATCAATTTGTTTTCATTATGTAAAACCATTATATATAAAATTTTAAAATAATTTATTATTAATCATATCACTATGTTTAAGGTATATTTTAAAATAGTAGTGATTAAATAACTAAATTAATAATATATCATGGTTTCAATAAATTTAAGTGTTGCATGTAACACAAGCTTAGCAAGTGTTGTATGTAGGGAAATCATAACTTGGAGTTTCATATAATGAGATATCAACTTGGTTTAGATTAAAATTAAATTCATTAATGAAATTTAAATTTATTATGAAATATATTCCTAAAAACTTATGGGGCTACAGAATTCTCCTGAGAAACCCATTAACTCATACATTCCCTTAGAAATAGTTCTTTCTATGATCATCCATTGGTTATATCTCTCTAATAAGTTAAAAGTGGTAATCTGTCCCCAGTCAATCAATAATCACCATGATAGAGTCATGACTCATTGTGTTTCAAGGTAACCCCATCACAAAGTCCGTAGTGATGTCCTTCTACTTCCACTTTGTTATAAGGAGTGTCTATTGAAACTCACCAGGATGATGATAATATAAATTCACCCTCAGGAAGATATGGAATCAGAACACAAACCGAGTGATTTCTATCTTCACCCCTTGTCACTAGAAATGTAACTTTAATTCATGTTACATATTTGGCGATGCTGGATATATAGCCCAGCTATAGGTACGGAAGTCCCTCATCATCTCTAATCTCTTAGACACATGTAATTCTATTCTCCCATATATGAGTATGACATAATCATCTAAAAACCATAACCTAGGTATTAAAACACCACTAGATTGTTTCCCCTTTATCACGTCACACTCTAGGGAAGTCTCATATCATATCTTTACTATGTTTTCCAAATAAGGTGTCACCACCAGTGGAGCACATGTCATTAGTCCCTAGTCCTCAAAAGCATCCAAACTCTAGTAATCCAATAAGATCAACAAGAACATATTATCCTCCAATAGTGTATCAAAAAACACCTTCTCAACCTGTATTTAATGGATATGAGAATATAAAATGATGTTACCCTTCTCTATTTCATACATCATCTCAAAATCAAACAAATTTAGATACTCCACATTATACCTCTACCACATATTCAGGTTCCTCTGTGTGAAGATATTTAAATGGATCTTATGGTATGTTCAAGAAATAATTCTCTTACTGGAGATATGTTTTTTCCAACACTTAAAAGCATGGACCATGGATACTATCTTTTGAACATGAGTGGGGTGGTTCTGATCATGGTTTCATAGTAGTTGTGAACTATATTACACTCCATTTTCTCTATATATTAGAACCAATCATAGACTAATGTTTGATACATCAAATTATATTAGATATCATATCCTAATCATAGAGAGTATCAATACTAGATTTTTTGTCAACCTACACTTCAAACCAAGAAAATATTATTCACACTCATAATATGATAGGACCATCACTCCATTATTTTTTATCATATTCATTGTTGTTGATAGTTGGCAGAAGTCATGGATAAAATTTTGGTAATACCATGAACGACTCATAAATATTCTAATCTCAATAGCATTGTGGGGATATTTCTAAGAGTTTATTGCCTCAACTATATCTAGGTTCATGGATATAATTTTTATAGACACCACATCCCCAAAAAATATCACCTACTAAATATATAAGTCGTTCTTTGATATCTTGTATAATGATGATGTTATTAAAGAGATCACAAGACTTCATCGAGATTTTTGGGATGTTTCACTTCTGTTAGTGAGTAGATGAGGATTTAATCAATGAATAATTTTACATAGTATTCAATATAACTATGTAGGATCTTATCAATGAGGTTCATGAACACTATTATTGAATTGTTCAAACAAAACATAATAATTAGATACTCATACAACCCATGATTACTTTGAAACACCATCATTAGAATATCCTACTCTCTAACCCAAAACTAATGATATCCTAGATAATGGTAATTACTATAGAACCACCAGGATCCTCATAAATGATTGAAAATAACATTGATCATGGGAAAATGATATTGAATCTTCATAATCACTGTGTACAGATGATTTTAAACAAAAAATAGTTTAATACAACCATCTTCAATCTTAGAGAACAAAAATAGTTCACCCCATGGTAATTCACTCATCCTAATGAATCCCTTTCTACTCCAAGTCATCATGTTATACCTTGAGCTCCATCATCTTGACAGAAAAGATAAGATAAGTGTGTATCTAATGGGATTCAATCCTGACATGATATCAATCTCAATGTCAACTCATCTATCAGGATGAATTCAGCTGAAATCATCAAGAAATATTTTCGAATAGAGACCTATAATAGGAGGGATTAGTGAGTGGTTTTCTATAGATCCTATAAAAATATCCAATCCCACCATCATTGTCATGGTCATCCTGAGCTAACTCAAATATGGTCCAAATATGCCTGATCATAGTTGCAACTCTCTAGTGATGATGAACTTCTCACCATTTTTCATAGTGAATAGCCCATGTCTATGATAGAAATCCCTATGATCGTAGTAGTTGTTCAACTATTCCATGTCAAGAACCACATAAATGTCTTACTCTCTAGACTCATCAATTCCCATAATTATTATGACTATAGGACATGCTAGGAATCAATGGGTATGGAATATTTTCATGTTAAAAATGTGTCAAAGGTTAATATCTCAATGGATAAAATGACAAGTAGGTCAAGTCCAATACCACTTTTTTAGAAATAAAGGAAAGGGAAGAACCAGTATTGAAAAAGGAAATAGATAAAGTGGATGTGATAAATATAATTCTTCAAATCATAGATGGCCCCCATCACCATTATCTGATGTCTAATCCACTTTGTATATATGACATGACATAGTTCCACAACCCATTTCCGAAAATTAATAACCATTTTGAGTATGCTAATGACGGCCATTTTCGGATCCTTGGTTACTTAATGTGTCTTTTTCATCCCCTAAAGAATCCTGAACTCACAACTCTAGGGAATAAATTTTGGAGATAACCCTTCTTTCAATATTATAGGAACATACTCTAAGGTCTTATGTGGGCCCTATAGTAGTGATCTATCTTCCCACAGTTGAATCATTGACAGTCACCTCCTTAGGGAAATAAAGAAACTAAACTCTTCTCCACATTTATGTCTCTTATTTATTTTACATCCCTATCCATCCTCTTCCTGCCATTAAAGAATATACTCATTGAAGATTATGAAATTCCACCCATATTAGTTCTGTATTATTTAAAAATTCTGTATGTTCAATTGTCCTTCAAGATCCACTCCAAAGTCAAGGAATTCCATAAAACCCCTAGGTATAAATCTAGGTTAAACCTCATAATCTATTATCTAATGTAAACATGAATTATGATCTCAAAAAATCCTGTAATTATGAGATTTATTCCTAGTAATAACTACTGAATGGAGGTGAATGACCAAAAAATGTGTAATGTAAAATAACTCTAGCATGGATCCATAATGTAGATCCATAAACTCCTCCACCCATTCTAGAATCAACATATTAAAAAATAAAACATTATTCAATAGGACCTTGATGACTCCTAATGTGAGAACCTCATGTCAACCATCCTATCCTACTACTCCCCACTAATGACTGGAGGGTCCCAATAACATTAGAGGTTCCAAATTCACCTTCCATTAACTCAATGTCTTGATGAGGGTAAATATTCTCTCAATCATATACACCAAGTCCACAGTATCATGTGGCCTAATACTTTCCAAAAAGGATAGAGGATGTTGTATATAAAAAAACATGTTATATTAAACCATTGATCTCTACATAAGGACTCTCTCTTAGCATGGGACTTCTCACACCACCGGATAAGGTGTGGGAACATGCTCTGAATCATAATCTTTTTTAATCAGTGGTCCCACCAACTAAATACAAGGAGGAATCTATTATAATAGGAGGAATTTAAGGAATATAGATGTTTTCCAACTAGTTTAAGGGGTGACACAAGGTTTTCCTATAATTCTACCCATAACCAAAGGTATACCCTTTCTATCACAAACCCCAGTCTCTATCCATTTGTATTCATCACAATCATCATATACCAACTTACAAAAAAATAATGTTTTAAAAAAGATAATGTCAAATGGATATATATATCATAATAGGATATAATATATATATATATCACAAAGTCAAAGAAACTATCCTAAAAAGGTAGAAAAAATTCAAATCATTAAATTAAATAACTACTATACAGCACAACAACATGTATATATATAGAATTTGAATATACACCACTAATCATGAAGCATGAATTCACCTAAAATTTAATGAAAATAGAAAAATTAATCCAATCCATGGTAAATCAGAGGTCTATTAAACTTATACTAGTCAGGTACCTGGAATCCCCCTAACCAAGTCCCACCCATCTATCTCCTTTCTACCATGTGTAAGGTTACTCGAAAAGGGAAAGAAGAAATTGTAATATGATACTATTATGTAACTACCCAATCAAAAACCAACTATTATAAGCTAGAGGTACAGATGACCTCTTGTGAACCTCCCCATTTGCAAGAGGCTACTAACTATTATAATTAGTGTAAGTTAATATGTTGGGAGACTATACCCTCAAAATCATATAATATCACAAATAAATATATAGAATAATAAACAATATAATTATTAGAGTATCATATGGAAACAATATAATAAAAATGAAATTCATGTCATCAAGTGAAAAATCATCCCCAATGTGAGAATACAAACTATAGTATAAAGAGTATAAGTAAAAAATAAAATATTATACTTCTCCAGTGTCCATCCTAACCCACTACTAGATCTATGATCATCTGCATGACCATCAAACACAATTCAATATCCCATAACCAGACCCAAGTCATGAAATATAAAAACACAAAAATTCTAAAGTATGGTGTTGGTAAAAGACTCATTAGTACATCAGCAAAACATCATTAACTAGTGTTCACGAATAAAAAACTCTATTTCATAATAAAATATTAAATTTCATACAACATAATAATACAATTTCATGAACCTGTGTGCTCACCAAAACTCTGTGATCCCTGACCATATTTGTTTAGGCTCCATTCTCTAAGAAATGTCATAGTATCAAAATTAGTGAAATAATTTCCATGAGTAATGTGAATATTATTCTTAACAAACTCATGGAATCATGTATAAATGTGACTCGACATTCCCTAGGCCTCAATTATGACATAATAATCAGGATAAAACTAGGCATAGAATGTGATACTCGAAAGTTCACTCCCAATAAAAAAAGATGGTACATGGAATCAAATAAATAAATTATTTCCTAAAAATGTAAAGTAAATGGAATCATAATATCTACACCAAATTTCTTACGATCATCATCACAAATAAAATGCACTCCCCTATTATGGGATTAAATTTTTATGATTTTCCACCTTCCTTGGGGCTCCAAGAATGATGCCACAAAGGAAAACATAACAATTTATAAAAAAAATAAGAAATAATTACATATCATCATATTTAATCTAGAATCATGAAATGCATATGATCACAATAGAAGAATAATAATCAATCTATATACGTATTCATGAAATCAAATATCACATATAGTTCTCTTAGGATACGCACACACCCACTTGTGATCAAAACCAAAAATATCTTTAAATAATTACAACAGACATGTTATATCATGTTAAAAAGTTTAAAAAGTAGTCAAAAAAGTAAATTAAACTCCTTCATAATTTTTAGGTACATCAACATCAAGGACTAATCACCATGTGTGGTTCTAAAAATAGATTTAATAATTGTAGTTCCTATACCATATATGTTGAAGTATTATTATTGAATTTGTCGATACTTCAATGTTCATGGTTCATCAAAGATCCATATAAATAATTAAAAATACTTTATTTCTAAATATATAAAATATCATATGTGATAAAAATTTCTCCATATTGGATAAATTCCAATTTATGAAAACAATACAACATAAGTGATATAAATCATTCTTTATGAATAATATTAAACTGAATGGGTTAATATTGTAAATATCATATATAATATGCATGTGATAATCCCTCAATTATTGTTCTATGATATTTTTGGATAATAATTCATTCATTATATTTGATGAATCCAAGATTATTATCATTCAAAAATTTCTTATTCATATAAAATATGAAATTTCATCCATAAACACATTAGAAATAAGGAGAAGGTAATTGAATAATTTCTTTCTTGGAATTATCCTTCATAGTTTTATCACACAAGAAGAGGAGTGAGTGACGGGAATTCTTCCACAACTAGAATTTAGAAGAAGGGAAGAACTATCAATATAACGATTCAACAAACTAGAACACAAGAAAACATTAGGCTACTTAGACTCAAAATTACCAAAACAAACATAGGCCAGAAATATTGGGATATTTTTTAAAAACTACACCATGTAATGGTTCGTAGTTAATAAAACCATAAATTATGTTAAAAATTTATTTTGTTTTATTACCATTTAAATAATGAATGGGGATTAAATTTTATCCATAATTACGAATTTTAGATTATATGTTTCGATGGATTTAATTCCACGATTTTCATCATTTAAAACCATTGAAAAGATCAATAGGTTTGACCTAAGTAAAGATAAATGGAAAAAGTGAGTAGAAAACATTTCGGTAATAAAAATAATTACAAAAGGGTAAATTGGTCTTACCCATACACTCCTCCTATACTTTTTGTCTAGGTAAGGCTTTACTCTTCTCTAATAGTCGAATTTATTCATTTCCACTACAATTAAGAGAGGTTACCATTATATAAATTTAGGAATATCTGGGTTACCTTTACACAACTCCTCTATACCCTTACACAATACCCTTACATGAGTTTTTACCCTTACACAACACCCTTATGTGAATGTTTACCCTTAAGCAATAATAGTATGAACCTAACATATTTCATAGATACTATATTTTGTGTCACCCTCACAGTTATATAGTTCTTTTGATATGGGTTACACTTATGTTACTATGAGTTTACCATTATTTAACCCTAATAAAATGGGTTTTATCCTAATGTAGAACCTATTATGCCGATATATATATAGTTCATGAGTAACTCCTTTAACCTTACAAAACTCAATAAAACCCAGTTTTACATTTTTGATAGCCTTTTTAACACACCTTTACCCATATATGAATATTTTAATGTAGTTATATGTTTTTTTTATAATAACATAGATAAACTAGAAACAAAATGTGGTTATATTATTATTAATATTTTTGGAATATTAATAATACACTCCAAAAATATAATAAAGAATATGTTATTTACACCGTATAAGAAATGAATATATTATTTAGATGCAAATTTCTCTAATCAAATGATGTATTGGGTATCTTGGTTAGCACCCTTAAATCATGTAATGGATCATATAGAATTCGTAGAGGAAAATCATTGGAATTAAATCATGAATATAAAATGGATTATTATTTATGAAAAAAATGGTAATGGACAATACCATAGATGTAAAATAAAATTTCATAATCCAGAAAAATAAAGATGGTGGATGGTATCATTTTAACAAAATCATTTATCAAAAATATGAAATATATGAAGAACACTCTTAAACTTATTATAAAATTTCATTGAAATTAATAATTTCTCTTTTCCATTGATAACATTTAAATGGATGATTTTGATAAAATATGAGAATACTAATTTATTTATTATTTTTAAAATTTGATAGCATTGATAAGAAATATCTTATAAAATGAAAAATGAATTGAATATATATTTTACAAAGAATATATTTATAACGGATTCCATTTGGTCAAAAATAACCCATAGGGAAACATTTAAAATGTTTAATTTAAAAAATTATGAAATTCAATTTAGTTGAAAATTCCATTTTTAAAACGACTTGAAATGACTGCTTTTTTAAATATTTTAAAAAAAATTATTAGAATAATAATTTTTTAAAATAATCATGAAAAAAAGGTTAAACTACATTAAAACCATTTATGGAAATCCACATCCTAAAAAGGATGAAAAAAATTTATTTGACAATAGGTGAAGAGAAGAATGAAAGTCACTTGAAAATTTATAAAAATTACATTCAATAGGTAAAACATTGTTAGGAAATAAATTACCCATTTCAATATATAAGAGTTATTCTTTTATACATCTTGATTTTATTTGTGGAAGTGTTTCATGAAATGGGAGTATATTAATGAAAATAATTAATATCACTATAGAAAAATTAAATCTTCCATTTTAAATGATTATTTTAGAGAACATTAACCATAAAGATAAAATGGTTGAAGGGATTTGATGAATCTTGGGAAAAAGGACTTGAGTCGAGAAAAAAATTATGACTTGATTAATATTGTAATCAAAACCTTAGAGGGGAATGAGCTTGAAAATAAATCTAAAATACCATTAATAAAATATATATCAATATAATATATCAGTTTCCATTATATACACCATGTAAAGGTAAATATGTTCATAAAGTAAAAAAATTCAATGAGGGGGTTTAGGAAAAAATAAAAAACCTTATGTTTGTGCTTAGAAGAACATGACAAAAAATAAATTAAAATTACCATAACTATCTTAAAATCATATTTGTACCATTATTCATATTTATATCACATTTATATATTTAATTTATGATTTATTTACTATGAATATAATGGTTCCTTAATGCTTATTTTTAACAATGGAAGTTACAAAATTTTATTTTCTTGTTCAAATATTGTAATATTAATGTTGATCTATGATCACTGATACCAAGATAATTATTTTGATATGATATATGGTTTAAAATATATGTCCCATTATTATTTATAATTTTATCCTTTCATCCCATTATTTTTATAAATAAGATTCATGAAGATAATGTCAAAGTCCTACTTGATTTGGCGGTTTTTCATGAATGAAAATGATATATTATTAAATTTTTTATATATTTATATTATAACTCTGAAAAATTTTAAAAACAGTTATACCCTATTATTATTTTTCAATTAAATTATATAATTTTTTTCCATTCACTATATACACATGAATACATCGAACATATAGGTTCCAAACCGGTCAAAACAAAATTCAGTCATAATGATCGAATGAGTAAGAATGTTATGTTACACAGTGTAAATATAAAATTTAAAGAATATTACTTAGGTTATATATATCATATTTCCCGCAAAAAAAATTATTATAACCATTACATATATGTGGTGTTTGAAAATGTAATTTATTTCTAAAGAGGTTGTTGTTTACACAACTACATGATTAACAAACAAATTTCCCTTTGAATAGATAGAGTGATGTATATGAAAATTTATCACATTTTAATTACAATAATAATATAAAATTAATATTAGTTTAATAATTAAACAGTATTCACATTCATGTTGGGTGGTTATGATCAATAATATATGGCATTCATTGATGTGGTGGTCCACACATATATAAAAAGATAAAAAAAATTACTTAAAAATGACCATATTAACCCTTAAGTGTCTCTAACATTATTTTATACAAATATTCTAATTTAAATAATTTTAATATTTTATTTCAAATATAGATATCTTATATGTCATAATAATATTCTTTTAAATATTATTATTTTATTTTACAGCAGTATCACAACATTTTTTTAATCCAGGATATAAAATATAATGTACTATCTATTATATAAATATATATATATATATATATACTAAAATATCAGGATGTTAGACCTTTTTGCAATCCATAATGATCCTTCTACCCAATTTTTTGTGAGGTTACACCCATTTTCAACCCCCCGCCCCTAATTTTAGGGTGAATTTAAATGTGTGGGAGGTTATTTTTGTTAGATAATCCCTCTATTAATCATCCCTTAGACCCCTTTTATAATTTATTTTTTATGGTCATTCCAAATAATATTGGTATTTTTATATACCTTTATTCCACCATTTATAACAGTGTATAGTCATTGAGGTTTGGAGAAAAATTTTCAAGTGTATTCCCCTTGATTGCCTCTAGGTATTGCATTATTACTAAATAAGGTCTACAAAATTTTTATATATTTCATAGATTAAAAATATGTTCAATATTCAGTGAAAACTCTTATGGTGGTTGAAGTTTGTGATGATGGGATGTAGGGTCTGATTTTTTTCTGGATATTTTTAATTTAGTTTGAAGGGTTGTTGAGAGTGTAGGGATATAGTAAGAGGCTTGGTAATGTGTCTAATCCTAACTGAGAGGGAAAACATTGAGGTTTTCTAAAAGGGACTACCATAAGTGATAGGGAATGCGTCATGTTTTCAAATGACTCTTACCCAACAATTGAAGATGGATGGGGAGGATTGGTATGAGGCATACCCTGAGTGATAGATAATTGTTCAATGTTCAATACAATGGCCAACACTGATTGATATGGAATGTTTCATGGTTCAGTACATGACATTCCCTGATTGTTGTGTTAGAGGTAACATGTTTGTATAATCCCTACCCTCAGTGAGATGGTATAGTGTTAGACATAGTGGGTTGTATTATATAGTTACTGTGGGTTCATATCATAATATAGAAGTTTTGGTTGATTCATGGAATGATACCCTACCAAGAGTACCCATTTATATTTTAGGTTTCTAACATTAGGACCCTAAATTCTCTTGAATTAGTCAACATAAGTATTTTCAGGTGGCATGTTATCATGTTTAGTACATTATGATGCAATGTGTATTTTTGTTTTCATTATTTTTATGCATTTTTATTTTCATAGGAATAAAAAACTATATGATATAATATTTTAGTGGCACTTACTAAAAATATAATGATATTTATATATATTTATTACATCTTGAATGGTAACCATAGTGCATATACAAAACTCATGTTTGATACTTATGTCATATCATAGGTTTCATATTCCATCATTTTGGAGAAACTTCATAGATATTGAGGATAGAGTCATGTTGAGGCTCAAGGATGGCAGTTGTATTTCATATGTATTTCATTTCCATTTTTATCTTGAATATGTCATAAGCATAGTGGGTTATATATGAGGGATGTATGTTTTTATGATCTTAATATTAATTTATATTACTACGGGTGTTAATGATTTTGGTATTGTTTTCCTTGGATATAATTCAATATAATCATATACTAGTATATGTATTGAGGGTTTTATTTAACTTTTTTTTAATACTGATGATTTAGATTTAGAGATTATAGTCTCCCCAACATTTTTTATGTACTCTCACAACTGGACAATATCCTCTAGCATAATGATAACTCATATAAGAACTTTAGAAATCACCTACCATGGTATTATTCATGTAAATTTATTTAAGGTGTTAAAAAATTGTATCTGATACTTTTTTACTATTTAGGGACTTGATAACTAAATAAAAGAATATATCAAAGATTGAGATGGAATATGTGATGGAGAATTGGGAACACCTCTCTACCTGGAAGTTAATTTTTCTCTTGTTATGGGATTATTGTTTTCAATTTTTCTATTAATATAGAAATATTTTTTCATGTAGGAAATGCAATGTGGAAATAAATATTTTTGATTTCACACTTGTTTGGAGGAGGAAGAGATCTTTATATTTTCATCACACATGGGACATATGATTCACATGCTATTTGTTTTATTTTATATTATTTTTGATTTAGATATGATTGATGATATATTTATTTAATGTAATAATAATAACTTATACATTATTTCCTATATAAGTTTTTTTGTGGAATTCCACTAATCTGTATCATATTTTTTATTGAATTGTTATGCGGATCTTATCATTTGATATTATCTGATTATGATTAATTGTCCCATTTTGTATGTAGTACATAGTAAACATTCGTTGGTGGATTCAAAAATGGGAGATAGGTATGTGGTTTGATACTGGCGGGGGCATGTCAAATATTGGATTCAAATATGAAATTCCCTTCCATGATGAGTTAAATATTGTGGGAAGGGTAAGGAAAGTTATGTTATATTCCTTGGGCTACTAAGACATAGATCACATGGCGTGACATTGTATCATGGATGTGTTTGGAACTCCACATCAGTTATTTTCATAGCCTTACTGGACTATGTGTAGTTTTTTATTGGATTGTGGATAGTGGTCTTTGGTGATATATTCTAGGATGGTTATTGAATTGGTAGATGACCTATTTTTAGTGATTCTAGTGTGGTCAGTGAATTTTTGGAAGACCATGGAAAATGTGATGGTTCATGGGTTTTTTGGGAATAACATATTGAGGGTGATTTTGTGAATATGGGTGGACATAAAACGGATGGATGGATAATGATATATTTAATGAGCCTATTTTTGGAGAAACATGACTCATGGAATCATGATTCTAATGTTATTATAATTTATTTTGGGGTTTTATTCCTATTTTCTTTCAAATTAAATCGATATGGTTAGTGTATGAGAACTAGTGAAAGGGTTCTTTAGGGAGTTCACTCCTGGATTAGAAAAATGTTCTGAGGGTTGTGTGTCTCCTTTGTGAGAAATTTTGATAAAAGTTGGTGATTCTCAATAGTTATTCATGGGGCCTATTTTGTATGTGGGTTGATTGATGGGTCTTTCATGAGACCTTTTGAACTGTATGTATTTGATAACCCAAGTGATGCATTGGATTAAAAATGATTTTTTGGGGTATTTCATTACAAAATAGTTCTTAGTGGTGATAATTTTGGGTGAGTAGTGCTCGATAAGTATTTTAAGGGAATTAATATGGTGGGTAGTTCACTATTATCCATATTGTGATCTTACCTTTTTATAGTGATTTAATGAACATTAAGAATGAGATTTTTATTAATACTAAAAATAGTTGTGAATGGAATTATATGTTAGTACATGGGTTTGAGAGACATGGTCTTGTTTTGAAATCACATTCCTTTTTTGATAGGATATCCATTTTGGAGATCTGTTATATTGGTTTGGATTGAAGATAATTAGAATACTCACATCATTAGGTGCATTTTATCAGTTACTTCTTGTACAATCCTCATGGGGGTATGATCATGTATAGAGAAACTGGTAGATTATTGGTTGTGATATTTCACATAGTAGTAGTGTGAAGTTAAGATAATTTAACTAGGATCATTGGTAAACAAAAAAATTGAGTTTTTATGGTGTTTAAAGGGATTCAATTCTATAGGTGGCTGAACAAGGGAATAGATTTAAATTATTCATAAGGTGACATAGATTGAAATTTCATCAGTCCTCATGGAGAGGGTAAAATAGTATATTTTTGGTTGATTAATTCTATAGTGTACTTTCATTAATTTTTTTATGTACTTTTCTATTATATTTTATTATATTTTATTATGTATCTAGATGTCAAGGTTACTTTATCAAGTCAATGTGCTGATGTTCCAAAGTGAGAGAGTGTTCTTTCTGATAATGTATGGTAGGGGGTTTGAGTCATATTTTGATGTGTGATTGAGTGAAGTAGTGTAGAACCTGTATTTAGTACGTCATACAACGAATTTAGGCATGTTTCAATGATCATGCTGGATGTTTTTGAATAAAATTTGTTGTATCTGGGTTCATTGCCTTCGAATTTGGGTCACACCTGATTTGGTTTGGGATTATAATTGGATAGTGATATTGAATTCAGATCGGTGAATAAATGGTCCAAAGATATCATATATACAACCTAATAATGAGAACTATTATCTTATGGAGTTAGTAACAAACCAATTCATTTCAAGGTAGTATAAATATGAGGAATTTTAATTTAGAGCCTTCCTATATTTGTGGTTTGAGAGATAATATAAAATATGTGTTTTTAGCAGTTTGGAAACCTCTAATTTGAATTTCTATATCTTCTTGGGTATTTTGGTAGATTTCAATAGTATCATAAAATCATTTTAAGAGCTAGTATCAGAGATAAGAGGATATTTTGGCTTTTGAAAAGAGACCACGGTACAATAGGGTCTCTTATGGGGTGGTTTGAGGGGAACTCATCATTTAATCCTATATGAAATATATATAATTAGGTTTTATTGTTATCTAGTTCATGGTTTTTGTGTATTTGGAATATCATTCCATAGTGAGGGTGTTGTGGTTTTGTGAATGACTATGTAAGATTGAGATTTGGATTCTTGAGAGATCACACAATAGCCTTGGATGTTCTATTAAATTTTGACATATCCACCTATTTTTTTTTACTATGACTCACATTATCAGGTCTTTTATTGTTTTACCATAGGGTGAGGTGTTTCATAGTTGAGTCTGAGTCTATATTGCAATGGGTTTTCTTGGGTTTTTTGGAACTGTTCTAGAGATATCCATTATTACATGGTCCATTTGGTCATGCTGTAATGAAATCTAGAATATGGGGAATTTCACCCTGACTCCTTGTTGTATATCTCAGAAGACTCATGTTTAATTCTTTCTAAGAGACATTATATCCATATTTTCTAGGAAATTCACCAGTAGTTTTTGAACATATGGACATGTACAGAGGTCCATTGTGGTTAGTTCCTCCCCTCTTTACATGGATCCCTATGATAATGGGTTTTACTAACAGTAATTTAATGCCTCAAATTTATTGATAATATCTTATTTATGATTAATTCACTTTATACCCATTATTAACTAGTTCAATGGGTTTATTTTGTTTCTTGAATAAAATTATTATCCCAAAGATTTTTTAAAAATTATTTAAATTCGAAAAATTATGAATTCTTTATATTTATTTAAATTTGGGTATTTAAATGATCGATTTCATTTGACTCCCCTTTGATTTAATTTTTGCATAATGTGGTTATTGTTGTACACTAAAAAATTGAAATTTTATGAATCCATGACATTATAATCCAAATGACATTCTTCGATGGATTGGATATATGGTCATTGAAGAATAGAGACCCCAAATGATATTTCTCATGTAGATATATAGAGATACCATTATAGTTTTGTGAATTATGTAAAACATCATAGGATCTTATAATAATTTTATTGTGTGAATTTTACTTTTATAGGATATATTGAATTACATTACACCACATATGACATTGTAAAACAACGTTGAATATTTTTATAGGCAAATGAATTTGGTAACCCAGAAATTATATTTATATGAAAGTACGACATTGAATTCATATCATTATCACATCCTTTAAATCTCTCATTCACCACATAATCATTCATTCACACCAATAATATGCACCCCCCTGGGTTATAGTAAAATCAAAATTCAGGATATTTTGATCCTACACAATGATGAAATACCACTGAATTTTTGGAGGGGTGAATAATGAACCTAATAAAAAGGGAAACATTCTTAAATGTCATGAAACAAAGAACCATAGAGGAATTTCAATGATCAGAACAAAATTTAATTTGAGGAACAAAAAAAGTAGAAAAGTATGGAAGAAGGGAGTTTTTCCTCCTTTATTTTAATATAAAATATATTTTTAATTTTATTGTATTTTGTAATCAATTTTCTTATAATTCCATCACTTTTGTCTTACACTACTGATATCCCATGAATGGAGGGGTAAAACCTTTGGTTTTTGTGGAATGGATGGTAGTCTAATATTAATTCTTGATTCATGATCATGATTGGATAAAAATAACATTCATATATTAAATAATTTTAGTGTGGCATAGAATTTTATAACTTCAAATGAGATGTGTTTGATTTATTTCTATTTATTATATAATTCATTGGTAATTTATCCATTATCTACTACTATTTATTTTATCCTATATTTAATTTAATAGACTAAGCTGAGTGTTGAAGTGCCTATTTATTTCTAGAATGTGTGAGTTGATTAGTGGAAACTCTTATATTTCTCACAAGAATAAGAACTGATTGGGCCTTTCCATAGTAAACATTTAGTTTTTTACTATATCATTTAAAAAAATTTGAAGGATGGTATACCAAATAATATATTTCTATTTATTTAGGTCTCACAATATAAATTCTACCAAGGGTGACTGATGAAATTATTATAAAACCTATCATTCATCATTTAACAAGGGGAAGAAGAATCATTTTGAAGACTGGGATAACATTGCAATTGGATAAACAAATCAAACCCAATAACTTATCATCAACTATATTTTTCAATAAATTTTCATCATATGAAATTTAAATCTCTTTTTTATTATCCTTTTACTTGTATTTCAATACCAATGAAACCAAAACACCAAATTTTCTATCATTAACTAAAATTTTTTTCACCCATCTCTAGATATATCCAATTTTTTTCTCTATACTAAATTTTTCCCTCATGTTAAAAATTGTTTTTTACTACCCGAATATCGATGTTTCAAAAACATTAAATAACTATTGGGGATGTGGATCTAGAAAATATAATTTTTCATGTTCATGACTTGTTGAAATCTGGACCCAATCATGTCTCTTGATCTTGAGGTTGAGAGAATACTCTTGACAAGCATTAAACATTAAATATAGAACCTACAGTTGATGTGATTACCATGAAAGATTTCATTAACACTCTAAATGAGAACCTAAATATTACTAATATGATTATCGACCATAATAAATCATTGATGGTCTTATGTGTACCTTATTTTTTACTCGAATAAGGAAATTAAAATTCCAATATTGAAAAATGAATTTTAATTAAAAATTAATTCAATATAATATTTTTAAATATTTATAGTCTCATAGGAGATGATCTAAACAAACACATCAACTGCTTTTCACTGGTTTTCTTTGCACTGAATCATATAGGAGTGGTGGAAGAATAAGACATATTGAGAACATTCCATTTAACACACGAAGGAGGGGATATGGATTAGTTTTAGATTCTTCCATCAAGAAAAGTACATGATTGGGATAACCTATAGATATTCATTATTTAAATATTATTTCCTATATCAAAAATCATATCCATAAGGAATGTTATTTATTAAATCAAACAAACTTATAGAGAGACTTTTTATGATAATTAAGAGGGATTCATCAAATTGTATGCAAGTTTCCCACATCCAGATATAAATGATAACTATTTCCTTATATTATTCTTTTAAGGATTAACTGATAATGATGGGAACTTGTTAAATTCATCCTAAATGGGTTATATAAATGAAAAATAACTATAATAGGCTAATATAAACTTTTAGAAGTTATCCCTAAACTCTAAACTGTTTGGTTCAAGAGGTAAAATTACTATAAGTTAATAAGAGGTAATGATGTCAGAATTATCTCCATTGAAAAAATAAAAAAGTATGAATAAATAGGTCTTATCAAAAAATGAAAATGAAGAAATCCAGCGTGAGGAAGGTATTAGTGAAGGTATGTAGATTATATTCTATCAATTTCATTACACTAATAAATGTGAGTTGAAGGAAACTTAGAGTTATGTAGTAGCAAATCAACAAATATAATTTTAGGATACTAACATAGGCTCTTGAAGTAAATCTTAATCCGAATATGGATTTTGTAATCAGTAAGAGCATACCAAACCACCTTACTAGTGATATCCACACTTTAAAAAATAATTCAAATAGTGATAAACCTAAAAACATAGCAAATACCACCCTCATTGCATTAAAATAATCCATTTGATCACCCCAAAACCAAAATAAATTTTCTATTGTATGGTTGTAGGGATCTTATATTGAGTAATTAACGAATTAAGAGAATTATTTAATGGATTAACTCATAATAATAGAGGATATAATTTCTAAAACCCCATAAAAATTACAGCCTAGTAAATCCCAAATAAATAGGAAATTTTAGTATGGTAGCTCTAAAAAATTAAATGAAATTCACCCATAGACACATCAGAATCCAGATATGTTCATCATGGAATAGAAGAAAATGAATAATATAGATAGATCCCTTTTAAACCAGCATAAGAAGAATAAAATAATGGATATTAAGATACATATTAACCATGTTGTGAGAGGTAAGAGACGCAAATTCATAGGAAGAAAATAAATAAATAGAATCTTACACTCTAATTTACCTTCAAGAATATCCAATCCATGAATATCCTAGAATAAGAACATCTAAGATAAATTATTAAATGTTTTATGAATTTTATGAACAAAATCCTACTCCTTAATGTTCTCAAAAAAAATTCTTTCTATGGTATGTTTTGGATTGAGTATTATACCATGAAGAGGAAACCCAAATGGTGGGAGAGAATAAATTTATAAAGAAGTGTATTTTCCATTATTACCCCATAATTGCCTTTAAAATTTCAAGATGCAAGGAAATTTCATATCATATAAATAATTGGTTCTTTGATTTCATCAAATTATTTTTGTATTTTATGATATTTTCTTAATTTTATTCCTCGCATGATTTTATTTTGGTATATTTGATAATTAAATACTACAATATAAGTGGTAATACTTAAAAAAAGATTCACTCAATTTATCCCATATGTGTTGTAGAATAACCTAGTTACTAAATAATAAATAATCTCCCTAGAATAATTTTATGTTTTTAAAATGGTGTAAGATAGAATACCTACCCAAAAATCACATTTTTCTAGGTTATTCTTGAAGATAAAAATTTTCATTGTCATTGTGTGTGAGGGAGCTCTAACCAAGGCATTTTGAGATAACACAGTCCATGTTACCATTATTTACTCCATTAGATACCCCTAGGAGGTTCATTCACTTATTGTACTATCACACATTTAAGGAGATAATCCCAATGATGATCCATGGATGTTATTGGAAATGATATCTCCATTGAAACAATTAATGAATGAAAAATATATATAGAAAAAGACTTTCGATCAATCCAAGAGATATTTTCATAATTTGGAAGATGAGGTAACAATGAGTTCATTGATAAAATTTATTCCTTTTTTATAAGGAATAATCTAACATTACAACCTAGGTATAGTAAATTCAATATATTGAAGTTAAAATTTTATATTTGACTTCATCATTATAACATCTCCAGAATATGGACATAATACCATTACCCACTAAAAAAATATGTGTACCTCATAGAGTGAGAAATGCATCCATTGAAAATAGAATGAAATATATCCTAAATTAATGAGAAAATAATATTGAACCTTGAAGATAATATATACATGAATATGGTTATAGTTTCATATATATCCCTAGAATATATTTTAAAATCTTCATTCCCTACAATTTTCATAAAGAAAACAACCAAACTATTTAAAAACCACAAAAAAAATATCCAAAAAATAATGAGGGATATTTTAATGATGTATAATGTGATTAATTTATTGTAATGAATCATATTTCCAATTTTCAACTCACAATGATTCATTAACATTCATGGAGTTCCCAAAAAATCATATTAAACTTACTGAGAAGTAGAAAAAAATGGTTTAATCTCTATTAAAATTTACAATAAATGGATAGTATTTATATACATTGGGATATTTAATCAGGTTTATAGAAAAAAAATCATTCCCCTAATTAATTTAATATATAGATGTTAGAAAGGATATAATAAAGAACTCATTACAGCTGTATAAGTGGTTTTTTATTAAACTTATTGGTGTCCATTTCATAAAAAGACCAGGATAAAAAATATTTACATGTCCCTATGGTACCATTTCATATATGATGATACCATTTGTATTATTTAAAGCCTTGGGTATATTTGTGATTTGGTTATTAATTATATTTCTGGATTAAATTGAGGATCGTATTGAGGTATTTTTAGTTGAATTTACAATTTTTAGAAAATCATTTTATAGTTTCCTAAAAATTCTTAGCAACAATTTGAAAACTTACTTTGAAAATAGCATGGTCCTGAATTTTAAAAATTTGACTTTAGGGTTAATAGAGGAATGTTACAAGGGAATTCAATTTGAAAAATATTAATTATGGTCGAAAATTCTACGATTGATGTGATGGATTCCTTTCACTATCCAACCTATATTAAACATGTTAAATCATTTTTTTTGAAATTTAGGTTTTTATAGGGGATTAATCAAGGAAATAAATATGATAACACTAATATTTTATATATTTTTATTAATGAGTCATGATTTAATCATTCATACTGAATAATAAAAGACTTTTGATGAACTAGGGGAAATTTTTATCCCCCATCTAGTAATATATCCAACAAAACTAGGAACACACTTTTGAGTTTATTTTTGAAGCTTCCAACCATAACTTTGGATAAGTGTCTTCCCAAATAGATGATTTGAAATATCATTTCATTTAATGTGAATCAATAACATTAGATACTATATAGACCATATACAATATCATTTGAAAGGAATTATTAGAAGATATCTTTTCTTTGAAAAATTTAAATCATACCTTTTGGGATATAAAGCTAATATTTTTTATCATGAAACTCTATGGTATTTGATAAAGAAAGAAAATATTCAATAATGGTTGTTGAGTTGGATATTTTTACTCACAAATGTTAACATATAAATCAATAATAAGAATGAATCAGAGTAGCATATACCTAACAACATAACCAAGTTTCCCAACTTGATTCTTAGAGATATTCAACTAAAAAAATGAATGTACTACTATAATGAAATAAATTTTATATTATTGAATGATATGTTCCATGGAATAATGATATATTCAATTCTTTAGAATAATCTCAAATCTCATCTCACATGAACACCCAAAAATATTTTAAGCACAAATAGATTTCAAAATTTTATATTTGGGAGGATATATATCTATGAAAACTATATATTGAAAAAATGATAATAATTTGATTACCTTAGAGTGAGGTTAAATATATTCGTGAGTTTTTCTATACTTTAGCTTGTGGATGAGTCTTTATAAACCAATGAACTATGGGGAAATTATTATAAATGGTCATTTTCAAGCCTACTTTTTTATGTTACTCATGGATTTTGTTAAAGGTGTCAAGAAATTTTTAATCAATTTTAACATATCCAAAAGAGAAATGATTCCCCAGAAACCCATAATATATTCTGATAATGTTGATATTTTTTTAATACACTTCATGGGACCTTTCCTCTAATTCTTGGTAAACATATACATATTTTTTTGTGTTAATTATTTTATAAAATTGATGGAATCCCACACTACCAAAACTAGGGTTGTAAATGTTTTGTTTGATTCTTTGAGAATTTTTTTTGTATGATTGGATTTCCAAGAACACTTTTCTGGGATCAAGGTACTCACTTTTGAAATGGGGGGAAGGAATAAATGACATGTATGTTTCGGGTAAACAACAATATATTTGTACACAAACATAAACAATAAAATGGTCAAGCTAATGCTTCTAATAAAGAGATGAAATAAATTCGATAAAAAAAATATTTAAACAAAATTGAAAATATGAGATCCAAATGTTGGTTGAAACTTATTTACTTACAATGTAGATTATAAAAATCCATTTTAAATATCCGATATAGTTTAAATTATTGAAATATTTTCCACCTACCCATGGATATAAAAAACAAGGCATATTAGGGAGTGAGGGGGATGAATATAAATATGTATAGGGATGGAAAAGAGAGGAAACTAAAACTGTAGGAACATTATGCTCTAGGGTGAATATTTTGAATTCATACCAAAATAATATTGAAACCATATTGGGTATAAATAAAAACACAATTCATGTAATTTTGATCAAAATGTAGGGAGAAAACTAGAATATTTTATATAAGGATGAACAATAAAATTGAGTAAAAAGGGAAAATTATAAGAAATTATAGAGGAATCAATCTCATTGTTTTTCATTTTCTAAATAAGAAGATAATAGAGGATTTATATGAGGTAGAAAATATGAATGGTGAATAGAGTTAGACCCATGCTTGGAAACTATTTCTGATATTTTTAATTTCATTAATTTATATATTCAATTTTATTATAATTCCATCTCATTTCATATCCACCCCTATTATCCCTCACATTTAGGGTTAATACCTTAGTTTATTTGGTATGGGGAGGTATTATGATTTTAATTCATTAGTCACATTCTTTAATAGGTGACAATATATGTCTTATATTAAATAATGTTAGTATTCCTTAAATATTTATAACGTTGATTGTTATTTTTTAATCTTTTTATAATTAAAATAAACTACCTTGTTTGATGATATATCATCACCATCTACTAAATTTTAACGATATAAATTATAAATACTAGGCTGAGTGTTGAATTTATTAGTTATTATGGGAAAGTGTGAAAGGAAAAGTTTGATTTTTCATTAAGTACAAGATATAATTGGGTCTTTCCCAAGTAAACTTGGACTGATGTATTGTATCAATTACACACATATGAATAAGGTTAGTCCTAAGTAATGGTTTTTGTTAGGTATTTCCACACAAAATACAATCATCGGAGGGTGATTGTTTAAGTTATTAGGTAACCACTCATTATTCATCAAATAAGGGGAAGATACTACCTTTTGAAGTCTATGTTAGCATTTTAATTATACAACCAACCCTAACCCAGTAAATTATCATCAATTTATTTCCAATCTATTTTTATCATAAGTATTTTGAAAAACTTTTTCTCAAATACCTATACATTACATTCTAGTACAATCTAACCATAATTCCCCTTTACAATATTTATATGACATCTAATTTTTATGTACCCTCCAATGTAACCAACCTTATATTTCCACTATACAATATCTTACATGGAAATTAACAAAATATATTTCACCACCCATAGATTGATGTTTCTTGATTCCATGTTATTTTTACGTTATAATCCCACCTTCTCCATTCATCCATTATTTCCATGGTTTCATATAACTTAGTGTTATCACAACATATATTTTTAAGTGAATATTACACTAATTAATGTTCTAATCAACCTAAAAAATAGGGATATTTTATGCAGTGGGTAGAGGATATCTAAGAATGATGAAGACCACAACTTATTCACTATTTTACATAATTTGTGTCATTTTGTCATATTTATTTTCATTTTTATTAAATTATACGGAATTATATTATTATATGGTTTTTGAGGATATGTATTTTCTCATAAAATATTAATGGGTGTTCTATAGACTATAGGCATTTCAATTGTCGCAAGTTCATTGTTGTGGGATGGATTAACGAGACTCTGATTTTTATGATGCATTATATTTAATTGTTTAGTTAATAATAAATTTATATAATTAAATTTTAATTATTTTGGCTTAAGATATGGGTTTGGGATTTGGCTTATTTTAGAATGCCTTCATGCAAGCTTGCTCTAGAAATGGATAAGCTTGTATTCGGGAGTGTAACTCCATGAATGAGTTAGTTGGTCTTTATAAAACATAACAAAATTCTTTTTCATGAATTATTACATATTCCTTGATGATTTTTTGTTTGGGTAAATTTAATATATATTATCGGTGGACTAAGAGGATAATTTGGTGGCTTAGTGACTATGATCAATAAAAAGTGCTCTAATACAAGTTTAGGGAAAAGAAAAATCCTAGAAATTGTTTCCCTATGTGCTGTGGATTATAGTTTGTTGTAATAATAGAACCATATTTGACTTTAGGATTGATATTTGTTATGATAATCCTTGTATAAGACTCCATATGGCTAATATATTTTTAATTTTTGGCTTTAGATCAAAAGTTATTGGTGATAGGAAAATTTTCCTGGAATTATTGGGGGAACCCTCTTGAGGGTGGATTATTGTATTCATCCCTGATAATGAGTGGGATATATGAAATGGGTATAGATTTAGTGTGTTGTAGAGGCTTTCCTTATTGGGTTTATTTTGAGGAAACTCGTTGGGAGTTGTTCAATGTGGACCATAGCATGGGTTGTGGTGGTGGATTATAATGGAAAGGTGGTAGGGATAGTCAGGTTTCAAGAGGGGGTTCAATTATGGATTTTTTATTTTGGACTAAAGGATTTTTGGTTACCATGGTCTACTTTTCTAACCATGGGTTTTTTGACATATTATGGACGCTAAACAGGGGGGTATGGTGGAGCTATTTGGGTGTTTCCCTTTAGGGAGATCTAGGAGTGACCTTTTAACAAATATGGTTATGTGACTGATTATTTAATCCATAATTCAAGTAGTGGGTTGGGTTTATTAGAGCCATATATTTTGGTTTTAATAGGTAAAATTATGATATAGGTCTTATGTGCGTTCCAACACACAAAGATGATATTTCTATCAGATGTAATTGTTATAGTTAGTTTGGTATTATGTACAACCAATAGTGATAAAGTATAAGATTGTGTTTTATATGTGTATTACCTTAAGTAATATGGAGTTACTCATGTTATGTTATGAGTTAATACCATGTGCTAGAGGCAAATAGATGAGTTCTGATGGGAGGATGGCCCTGATTAATGGGGATACGATAGAGGATTATCATGGGACTTATCCTCAGTAAGAGGATAGATGTCAAGGTTTGGATTAAGTGAAAATCTTGAGTGAATGGTCAGTGGTATTATTGTGTTATTATGACATAACATGAGTAAGACTTTTGAGTTTAATGTTTTTATTTGGGTTGGCTTTAGTGTGAGGATAGATCTTGAGGTTTGGTAAAGTACCATATTATAAGTGAGATGGTTGAGGTCGAGCATTTGTGGTATATGGAAATGATTTTGTGTTGGACCCTAACATGTTTCATTTGGAATAGGTTGAGACATGTTAGGAAATACTACCATGAGTACTAGTGTATGGGCCAATATCATGATATGAGGTGACTACTCTTTATAACATAGGCAGACCTAGGTATGGTCTGGTGATGCGGTGGATTGGTTAGCACACGATTACCCAACATGGATAATTGAATCCAATATGTGTTATTATTATTAATTTCTCTTGTATACACATGTATATAAGGTCACATATTAGAGTCACATGGTGAGACCAATTTGGCATTTATTTCTCACACCTTGTACAAGCTCCCTCGTGCATGTAAGGCCCTCTTGTTTGATACACAAGTCTAATCAAAGGTTTCATATTTGATCAAGAGAGGGTATTTTGATAGATATTAATGAGGGGTTCATGATAGGTTATAGTTTTTTCAAAAGAGAATCATGTGTATTATAGAGAACATAATCTTTCAAAAGTGAAAAGGGGAGAGAGGTCCCTTATGAAAAACATAAGATATGGAATAAATAAAGGATAATAAGAGACAAGTAAAACCTAAATAATAAATATAAAATTTTAAGGTGATAATTTAACACATTGGATTTTATTATTATGATAAAATATGATAAAAAAATAAAAATTACCTAAATATTAGAAAATTGGAAAAGTTTCCCTAAGTCCTGACATACTTTGGATACTCCTATAACATACTGAATAGTCATGTTATATTTTATTAATAATTATATTCAAACACTATTCATTTTTATATCATCTATTATCACGAATTTATATTTATATTTATATATATATAATCAATATTATTCATGTATACTATTATGAGGTTGTTTTGTTAACAAATCAATGTTATATTTAAAGTAATGGAAAAACTAAATGGTTAGTGTTCAAAGGTTTTCAGAATCTATATAAGGGTGAAGGAATATGGCTTATATAATTTCAAATTTATGATTTCAGTACTATAATATATTAAATAAATACTACCAAATGAACAAGTATTTATTCATCATATTGTTATAAAAGATTAAAAATGACTATGATTATTTTCTTTTAATATCATAATTATGATTCATGTTTTATTATAGAAAAATAATAGATGATATATTAGAATTTTATTAATTATATATTAAAAATAAAATATATTTTTAGGAATGTTCATCAAATTCATATGTTAAAAATAAAACATATCTAATCACTTCGGCAGAGTAAAACTACGAAAGAGGAAATGTATTTTTCAAAGAGTATAAAATAAGATAAAAAATCAATAAATATTTGAGTTTTTTATAACATTATATTATAATGAAACTAATATTTCAATGTCAATTTTATTTGTTACTTTTTTATGGAAGGGTTACGATGAGAATTTATTAGTGTTGATATAGGTTTTCAAACCCATATATCAATATAGTAATGGAATCTAAAAAGGGATTAGAGAGTGGGAATGAGAATTAAATCATTGATAATGGATCATAGGTATGGAAATAACATGAAAATGACATAATTTTACAAAAATAAGAGGATTTTTAATTGATCTTTTGGGACAAATGTTCTCAAATAATAAAGGAATGAGATAATTGGAAACAATTTTTTTTCTCATTGAGTTGCCTAGATTCGATTGGATCAAAGGCCCTAATAAAAGGAAGATTTTGTTACACCATAGACTCGCAAAAAAATCTAAAAGAATTTATAGAGTGACATGGGGAGATATTTGGAAGGGTAAGGAGGATTAAGAGTGAGGGGGAATGGCAGGATAATGATTTTTATATAGGGAATGTGTAAGGGTTTCATTGAAAAATGTATTGAATATTTTGTTTAATTCTGACTAGGACTATGAACCATAATGATTTATATAACATTAGTTGTTTATGAACAAGAAGTAAATATTTTCATTAATTTTTAATACTCCATGAACAAAATGTAACCTTGGAAATGTTTTCTACAAAATAAATATTCAAATTTTTTTTATTAGAAAAATATATATAACATAGTTTTTTGGAAACTTATTTTTTAGTTTAGAAATTATGTTATTATTTTCAAATGAAATAATTTAATCAGTAAATATATATTAATTCCTGAAAAATATTTTATTATTTTCATTCATATTTGTAACATGATAATACAATAAAACATAAAATATGAGTTAAAACTGTTTTTTTACAAATCACTAAAAATTCACTATTTCTAAAAAAATAGAAAAATTAAAAATATGATAATTTCAATGTGAAGATTCTAAAATTAAAATATATTTTTTTAAAAAAATTATTCTATAAAACATAAATATATATTATAAATATATCATTGTGAAAATTGATTATTTGCAACCAACATTATATATTATGGTTGCACTGTTATATCATGGACTATTTCACATTTCGACAAATACCCTTATCTAGTTATAATGTCCATTTCGTGATAAAAATACAAAAAAAATATTCAAGAATACAATTTATCATTTGAATATAATAAATACATCATATTATAATTTCATTTTAAAACATTTTACACTTTTAAAAGGAAAATTCTAACATATTTACATTAAATATGAAAATAATCATTCAATCGTAAAATAAATTATTATATAAATAATAAATAGAAAATAAAATTTTCAATTAGTTTAAAATTATAATGTATCTATTTATTTTAACACATTAATTTCATGAAATATCTCATTAATTAATTACATTAACATTTATAGTAATTTTTTGTAATTATATCATTCTAAAATCATTTGAAATTTTTATTACAAATTTTATTCATATTGATTCATCACTAATAATATTATCGCATGAAAAGAAAATTTTAAATAACAGTGTTTTATTCATGAGTTGAAACTATGTTTTTAAAAAAATTATTAATTCAATTAAAAAATATATTATTAATTTATAAAATTTCAGTAGTGCTTTTTGTTAAATATATATATTCTCTAGGATCTTTTCAATTAAAAAAGAGAGTAAATTCATTTTTAATTATCATAAGAAATCTAAGGGTTTTTTATAATATACTCAAAAAATTTCAATGTCACATTCTCTCAACTTCTGTAAATTACGTCCTAAACATTTTACATTTCATGAAAAAAATGAAAAAAATATCGTCATGATAATAGAATAATCAATAATCTACACATGAGTTCAACTAACAAATAAAATTCTTATTTTATGTGTTAAAAAATTAATCATATATGTATGTTGAGTTCTTAATTAGTCTTATCCTTTTTTAATGTATGCATCCTTAGTAATATTCATGAGCTTCTAAAGATGTACCTCTAGACTTTTCATATTCAGCATCCTTTTTCCAATAATTTACTGAATTTTTTTAGTCAATATGTGTAATCAAAAAAAAAATAGTAATCAGCATTATAAAAAATAGAAATAAATATTCATTTTTCAAAATATATTATACCATCAGTCTAAAAAAGGAATTATGATTTCATCCTTAATTAAATTTCCTTTTATCATTTAAAAATTTATTTTCTGATTTTCTCATTGATATTGACAAATTTTATAAGAAGATATTTTTTGGAAATACTTTCATTTCCAATTCATAAAATTAAATTATTCCTGTAACAATTAGGATTTCAACAAAAAAAACTTCTATGAATTTTGGTCAGAATAAGACAATATAATTTCATTTATATAAGATTTTCTTTTGGTGTTCTCAGTGAAAAATCCATCCTCAATTAATAATGGGATGATTAATAGTTATTAGAAAACATACAGGATATAAAGGAGTGAGTAGATCGAGAATCAAATAATATATTATCTAAAAATTAGTTTATGACTATCATGTCTTGAACCATACCAATGGGGCCCATTCAGTGACTCCCAAAGCCTACATGCAATAATATAGTGAATGGTGACTAGCACTGAGTAGGAATATCACTTACATGGGATTCCTTAGCCTAATTACATGTTTAGACACACATATATACAAGCCTATACAATGCTAAAATGTAAAAACAATTGTACAACCACACATGCATATATATAAATCCCATAACTAGAGTACAAAAGGAAGTAAAAAAAAATTAACAGGGAAAAATACCAGCCCACCAAAAAGAGTCTGAAACACAAGTTCAACATGAATGTATGTATTGGGACTGCTATCAGAATGCCACAGAAACACACCTCAGTCTATCCAGTCTCACTAAGGATTGTCTGGTCCTGGTCCACCAAGGACAATATAAAAAATTCTATCATTTTCACAAGAAATGTCATGTGAGGAAAAAAACATGATGGGGTGAGTATAATAATACATAGTAGGGAACCCTGAAGACACAAATAATATAACGAAGGAATTTTTTTCTCTACACAGGTATTTGTCTACAATACATATAAAAATAATTTCCAAACAAACTCATGAAATACACATAATCTAGAGGTTAGTCCCAACAATAGTATATCATACTAAGATTCCATAAAACACTAATTAAGAGAACAAATTGTTAAGTTTTATCACACTGATGATGTTCTTCCATGTTGTACAACTCATTGGGTCCCCATCACAAGAAATAACATGCTAATAGTTTGAAAAGAATATGATACACAAATGAGGATAACATCCAAGGCCATGGGGTGATGCCAACAACTCAATATGGATTAACCAGATAAGTAGCAGATCGATTCTCACATAGTTTTGGTCATGATGATAGTGAGAACTTCATATCGTTCAAAATGATGAATAGAGGATCTCACTCTGGTCCTCTCTGAGAGATTCTAAGGACTCTATCCAAGAAGTCCTACGAATGGGATTGTAGTTCATGGAGTAAGAGATGATTCTATACAAACCATTAGGGAAAGGATAAGGTGAAAATTCCCTAAAAAACATTTCCAAGACATAGAGTACAAGAAATCCATTCCATGTATAAAAGATTATATGGTGTATAGTAGGGGTCACACGTCATTCCCCTTGAACTCGAGTCAATACCATGTAAAAGGCCCTTATCATCAAGCCATGTCTATGTATTACTACACATAATGTAGGACGCTCGTGTGGTCAACCTATGTACCAGTATATGGATCCAACCTATGTGTGATTTTACATATACCATTATAGATTATAGCCTATGTAGTAATACATGTCTTATCTCATGTACTTGGTCTAGACCATGTCTGTGCAGTGGTGAAACTCGTGTAGCCCACTATGTGTTTGTGTACTTCCCAAGGTACATGCTGATTCACCCAGGAGAGACCACACACCATTTGATTAGGTTTACACACTGTGTGATAGTTAAATTTCATCTAAACCCCTAGATTCCAAAAAGGGACCCCACATGGTGTGTATATCCAACTTACACTGCGTGTTGTTCAAGTTTTTATAAAAATCCAGATCTACTCTGAATTCAATTCAATGCATCAATCCTTCAATCTGTTGATCATTTCACCATGATAACAAAGATCCCAACTGATCCAGGCCTCTCCATAATTTATGTACAAATTCCTCCATCAGATATTCTCATAAAATAAATCAAATCATCATTATTCATTGTACATCTGAGAACAAAAAAAAATTATCCACCATCTACTGAATTACTCTGCCTCCATCGTCACACCTCTTTCATGTAATTCTAATCCCAGATCTAAGATTTAATAAAGTTTCACTGATAAATTGGTATAAAATGATTGATTCATTGGGATTAATTGATTAATAGGACAAATGAGGAATTCTTGTGACGAATGATGAATCGGTGAAGAAAAGTACAAGAACAGATAAGTGGAATGACCCTCGACCATTTTTTGTTGATCTTAATCCTTCTCTGTTAGAATAAAAACAATATAATCCAATCACAAAAAGATATTCTCCCATAAAAAACCTACAAAATAACCCATCACACAGTATGCATGATCTATGGATCAATCCATTGGTTGATTGATCCATATTCATTGTAGGAAATAAGAATGGGTAAGGATCAAATCCAAACACATTCACTACCTTGTTTTGGATCGATCGATGAGAATGAATGAAGCTGTGTCGCATTCTTTGGTGAGATCCTTCAAATATAAGCTGCATCGTGTTGTACCTCTCGTACCCCTCGTGGTTTAATTTTCATGATCACAATCACTCTCTTATTTTACTAATCTTGTTTTAAGTGTTTTTGGATGATAGGCATAATTTCAGGTTGCCAAGGAATTGGGCCAAGAAGGCCAAGATGGCAAAAATCCAAAAGTGGACTGAAATTCAGTCCACCGGCCAACCGGTGGAAGACCACCGGCCAGCCGATGGAGGCCTGGACAGAAGGCATCTTTCTGTCCAGACCACCGGCCAACCGGTGCCTCACCAGCGGCCAGCCGGTGGCACCCAGCAGAATAGTGTTTGGTACTGCCTCAGCACCGGCCAACCGGTGGCCTCCTTACCGGCCAACCAGTGGTGCCTGAGCCCGAGCCCTCTCCCATTTTGCAAGCATTGGCCAACCGGTGGCTCTGCACCGGTCAGCCGGTAGAGCCAGTCAAACTAGCCGTTGGGCCTTTGACCAGACCTGTCCACTTGCCTCCCAACGACTCCGAAGCCTTTTCCAACGGCTCCGAAGACCTCCAAAGGCCATATGAGGGTTCCCCCTCTATAAATAAAGGACTAGGAAGCCCCGGAATAATGTCGGAACTATTGTGAAGCCCACGGACACATTTTGATCATTTGGCGAACCTCCGGCGGATTCCTCCAAGGAACCTCAAATTGCTCCAACTCAATTCCACATCCAAGGAGCACCACCATAGAAGCTTGGGAGCACCCTTCATCAACTCCAATCAATCCTTCGGCGCCCAAGACTTCTCCTCTTACGGTTTTTCATTACTTTATTTATTTTGAGCATCAAATTGGGTTTGTGCCTACAAACCCCAACTCTTTCTCTCATCCTCTCTTTTGGGTTTTCACATCACCTTTAAGGTGTGAAGAGGTTGGTCAAGCCTTTCCTTTAAAAGGCTTGAGACATAGGTGAGCTAGCCTTCACCTGTAAGAAGGCTAGTGGGTTCTTGCTCAACCATTGAAAGCAAGTGGGTTCTTGAATTACCATTTAAAAGGAAGCTGTAATAGGTTCTAGACTAACCTTAAAGTCTAGTGGGTTTCTTGCTAATACCATTAAAAATCAAGCGGTAGTAAATCTCTCAACGGTTGAGTTGGGAGCGGAGACGTAGGCTTGGGTTTAAGCCGAACTCCGTTATCAAGTTGCGTGTCTTGCCTCTTTTATTTCCACTGCACTTTTAACTTTGATTTTAAATTGTTAATTATTTTTTAAAAGGCAATTCACCCCCCCTCTTGCCATCACTTCCTTTCTTTCTCCGCCCAACAATTGGTATCAAAAGAAAAATTAGAGTAATACCTTCACCGGTTTCAAATTCAAGATCCATTGTGATGGCTTCAACCTATTTCGCCCCCGAAGGCTATTCATTGGGTCGTGCTCCATTTTTTGATGGAACCGACTATAATTATTGGAAAACCCGCATGACCACTTTTCTTAGAAGCATTGTCTATCCCATTTATAAAATTGTCATGCATGGTTAAACTCTCTCTTCTCCCGATGAATCCAAATGGACCCAAGCCGATATTAAAAATTTCGAGCTTGATGGCAAAGCCATGAACGCTCTTCATTGCAGCCTTGATCGTAATGAGTTCAATCAAGTTTCCACATGCACCTCATCACATGAAATCTGGAAACTATTGGAGGTTACCCATGAGGGGACCAACAAAGTCAAGGATACTCGATTGGACATGTACCGTCAAGATTTTGAGTCTTTTACCATGCATCCATCCGAATCTATTACTGAAATGTTTACACGTTTTACTGATGTTTGCAATGGGAGAAAGTCCCTTGGTGATGATGTTTCTGTAGAGACGATGGTTAAGAAGATCCTTTGGATCTTACCAAGCTCATGGGCACCAAAGGTGACGGCAATCCAAGAAGAGAAAGACATCAAGAATATGCCGGTCGAAGAGATCATCGGATCCCTCATGACCTATGAGATCACCATGAGGAGGTAAGCTGAAAAGGAAGGCAAACCAATCAAAGTTCCAAAGAACATCGCCTTCAAAGTTCAACAAGAAGAAATTTCCTCCTCCTCAACGTCTTCCTCTTCAAGCGGCGATTCCGAAATGGAGAACCTTGCCCGCAAGATGCACAAGTTCATGAAGAAGCACAAGAAGAAGAAATCCCGCAAGGCTCGAAAGGAAAAACACGACGAAAAATCCGAGCCCGAGGTAACATGTTCCGGGTGTGGCAAGAAAGGCCATTACAAGCCCGATTGCCCACTCAACAAGAAAAAGGCCAAGCAAAAGGAAAAGAAGAAGGCTTTCAAGGCCACATGGAGTGATAGCTCTACATCCTCCTCCTCCTCCTCCTCAAGCGACAATGGTAACAAATTCCTAATGGATTTTCATGAGGTAACCTCTTCCGACTCCTCTTCCTCTTGTTCTTCAAATTCATTCAATCATCTTTCCTATGAGGATCTCCAACATGCGAGAGATCAATTGGAGGAAGGTTTTCACGAACTTTCTTCCAAATTTGTTGCTTTAAAAAAGAATTTCAAAAAACTCTCTTCCGAAAAGGAACAACTTCTCAAAGAAAAGGAGGAGTTGTCCCTCAAAATCCAAAATCTTCCCGATGTTGATTCCATGGATTCAACTATCAAAGATCTAAGGGAATCCCTAGCTATGTTCACCCAAGGTGAACAAAATATGACCAAATTGCTTGGTTCCCAACGCATATCTAGAACCACCGAAGGGCTTGGCTATTCCAAGAAAGCTTCCTCTTCCCATGATCCAACTATTTTTGTAAGGGGGATCTCCCAATTTAAATTTTGTAATTATTGCAAAAAACCCGGGCACTTAATTTATGAGTGCGATTGTAAAAATGCCCGGTACGGTAGGCCCAAAACCATTTTCTTAAATGATGAATTTTATAGGAGAAGACCCGCCACTAGACAAGTGTGGATTGAAAAATCCCTTTTAGCGAGTCTCACCAGACCAAAATTTGTCTCGGTTCCAAAATCCTCTCATCGGTGATTTGTTGTTTTTATTTAGGGGGAGTTAGGTCGTTTAAGCCTTTTTGATTTCAATTTCAAAATTCTCATTTCAATTTTCAATTCAAAATTTTCAATTCAAATTTTCAATTTCAAAATTCGATTCAAAACTTTCAATTCAAAACTTTCAATTCAAAATTCAATTCAAAACTTTCAATTCAAACTTCAAAAATTTCAATTAGTTTAAAATTTCTATCTCGTTTTTCAACGTTTCCCTCAATCAAGTTTTATGCCCCGTGCTATTTTGATAATCACAAAGGGGGAGAAATTCTTGGTTGATTGGGGGAGAAATTCTTGGTTGATTGGGGGAAAAATCTTTTAAAGCATGCCTCTCATTTCAGTCTTTTTACATTGATTGTTTTGGTGATTGTGATCATCAAAATAGGGGGAGATTGTTGTACCTCTCGTACCCCTCGTGGTTTAATTTTCATGATCACAATCACTCTCTTATTTTACTAATCTTGTTTTAAGTGTTTTTGGATGATAGGCATAATTTCAGGTTGCCAAGGAATTGGTCCAAGAAGGCCAAGAAGGCAAAAAGCCAAAAGTGGACTGAAATTCAGTCCACCAGCCAACCGGTGGAAGACCACCGGCCAGCCGATGGAGGCCTGGACAGAAGGCATCTTTCTGTCCAGACCACCGGCCAACCGGTGCCTCACCAGCGGCCAGCCGGTGGCACCCAGCAGAATAGTGTTTGCTACTGCCTCAGCACTGGCCAACCGGTGGCCTCCTCACGGGCCAGCCGGTGGTTCCTGAGCCCGAGCCCTCTCCCATTTTGAAAGCACCGGCCAACCGGTGGCTCTGCACCGGTCAGCCGGCAGAGCCAGTCAAACTAGCCGTTGGGCCTTTGACCAGACCTGTCCACTTGCCTCCCAACGGCTCCGAATCCTTTTCCAACGGCTCCGAAGACCTCCAAAGGCCATATGAGGGTTCCCCCTCTATAAATAAAGGACTAGGAAGCCCCGGAATAATGTCGGAACTATTGTGAAGCCCACGGACACATTTTGATCATTTGGCGAACCTCCGGCGGATTCCTCCAAGGAACCTCAAATTGCTCCAACTCAATTCCACATCCAAGGAGCACCACCATAGAAGCTTGGGAGCGCCCTTCATCAACTCCAATCAATCCTTCGGCACCCAAGACTTCTCCTCTTACGGTTTTTCATTGCTTTATTTATTTTGAGCATCAAATTGGGTTTGTGCCTACAAACCCCAACTCTTTCTCTCATCCTCTCTTTTGGGTTTTCACATCACCTTTAAGGTGTGAAGAGGTTGGTCAAGCCTTTCCTTTAAAAGGCTTGAGACATAGGTGAGCTAGCCTTCACCTGTAAGAAGGCTAGTGGGTTCTTGCTCAACCATTGAAAGCAAGTGGGTTCTTGCATTACCATTTAAAAGCAAGCTGTAATAGGTTCTAGACTAACCTTAAAGTCTAGTGGGTTTCTTGCTAAAACCATTAAAAATCAAGCGGTAGTAAATCTCTCAACGGTTGAGTTGGGAGCGGAGATGTAGGCTTGGGTTTAAGCCGAACTCCGTTATCAAGTTGCGTGTCTTGCCTCTTTTATTTCCGCTGCACTTTTAACTTTGATTTTAAATTCTTGGTTGATTGGGGGAGAAATTATTGGTTGATTAGGGGAAAAATCTTTTAAATCATGCCTCTCATTTCAGTCTTTTTACATTGATTGTTTTGGTGATTGTGATCATCAAAATAGGGGGAGATTGTTGTACCTCTCGTACCCCTCGTGGTTTAATTTTCATGATCACAATCACTCTCTTATTTTACTAATCTTGGTTTAAGTGTTTTTGGATGATAGGCATAATTTCAGGTTTCCATGGAATTGGGCCAAGAAGGCCAAGAAGGAAAAAAGTCAAAAGTGGACTGAAATTCAGTCCACCGGCCAACCGGTGGAAGACCACCGGCCAACCGATGGAGGCTTGGATAGAAGGAATCTTTCTGTCCAGACCACCGGCCAACCGGTGCCTCACCAGCGGCCAGCCGGTGGCACCCAGCAGAATAGTGTTTGCTACTCCCTCAGCACCGACCAACCGGTGGCCTCCTCACCGGCCAGCCGGTGGTGCCTGAGCCCGAGCCCTCTCCCATTTTGCAAGCACCGGCCAACCGGTGGCTCTGCACCGGTCAGCCGGTAGAGCCAGTCAAACTAGCCGTTGGGCCTTTGACCAGACCTGTCCACTTGCCTCCCAACGGCTCCGAAGCCTTTTCCAATGGCTCGGAAGACCTCCAAAGGCCATATGAGGGTTCCCCCTCTATAAATAAAGGACTAGGAAGCCCCGGAATAATGTCGGAACTATTGTGAAGCCCACGGACACATTTTGATCATTTGGCGAACCTCTGGCGGATTCCTCCAAGGAACCTCAAATTGCTCCAACTCAATTCCACATCCAAGGAGCACCACCATAAGAAGCTTTGGAGCGCCCTTCATCAACTCCAATCAATCCTTCGGTGCCCAAGACTTCTCCTCTTATGGTTTTTCATTGCTTTATTTATTTTGAGCATCAAATTGGGTTTGTGCCTACAATCCCCAACTCTTTCTCTCATCCTCTCTTTTGGGTTTTCACATCACCTTTATGGTGTGAAGAGGTTGGTCAAGCCTTTCCTTTAAAAGGCTTGAGACATAGGTGAGCTAGCCTTCACCTGTAAGAAGGCTAGTGGGTTCTTGCTCAACCATTGAAAGCAAGTGGGTTCTTGCATTACCATTTAAAAGCAAGCTGTAATAGGTTCTAGACTAACCTTAAAGTCTAGTGGGTTTCTTGCTAAAACCATTAAAAAGCAAGCGGTAGTAAATCTCTCAACGGTTGAGTTGGGAGCGGAGACGTAGGCTTGGGTTTAAGCCGAACTCCGTTATCAAGTTGCGTGTCTTGCCTCTTTTATTTCCGCTGCACTTTTAACTTTGATTTTAAATTGTTAATTATTTTTTAAAAGGCAATTCACCCCCCCTCTTGCCATCACTTCCTTTCTTTCTCCGCCCAACACATCGATCATCGGTCTAGGATCTCATCATCTTTCACATGAAATAATTCTCAATAGTCTCTCTAAGGTTTCTCCAACGCCTCTAGGGTTATGAGGCTAACCCAAGAATTCCAACATAACAATCTACTTATTGAATTTTTAATCACTACATCAAAAAAATGAAATAAAATTATTTATTAAAATTATTTTTTTCATTTCACTTCCCATGATAAATTTTCTTCAAACATATCACACCAATAATTGTTAATTTACTCTAAGGGTAAAACCAATATTCTAATCTCAATAGTTCCCTCCAATTTTTTATTAAAGAACCCGTTTAAATTTTATTCCACTTTTATAGGAAAATCATATGTGTGTGCTATTTAAAATATTCAATATATTTCAAATAACTATTCTAGTTACACTATGACTAATAATCACACACCATCACAGTTTTGGGTCTCTAAAATAATCTATATAATATCCAAAATAATACACTGAAAATAAGTGGCCTTAAATGCTCCCCACCTTGGGTATTTACATCCTTGAAAAAACAAACCAATGGTTACTCAAAAATATGTAGATATGGAGCCCTAATTTGATCCTCCCACTACCACGGGACCTCCTTCATGTTCTTATACTACCAATAAAAACACACTAAAAGAATTGTTCACTCATGAAGGATCCTCTCCAACTGATCCTAGATCTCTACTAGGTACTCCACAAAGGTCATTTCATCCCCGATGTCCAACTCGCCCCAGTTGATAACATGTGACGGATCATGCATCTGCCTCCTAAGACGTGACACATGGAAGACATCATGAACATGGTCTAACTATGGGGGTAGAACTAAGAGGTACACTGCCTATCCATCTCGACACATTATCTGGAAGGTTCTTATGAACCTCAGAGATATCTTATTTCCCTGACCAAACCTCCTTAATCTACACCGAGGTGACACTCATAGGAACACATGGTCTCCATCCTCAAACAATAATAGTATTTGATTCCAATAAGCATAAGGCATATGATGGATCTATGTAGTCTTCATCCACTCCTAGAAGATTTAGACAATATCAATTGTATCTCTCAATAAATATGGGATCATTAAAGATGACTCTCTTTGGATAGTCTAGGAAAGTATTGTACCGTAGGATCGCCTATAAAAATCCTCAAATGGTGTCATAACAATGGTGGAATGGTAACTATTGTTGTATGAAAACTCCATCATTGGTAGGCAGTCCTCCCAACTATGGACAAATTGTAATACACATGCTCACATCATGTCCTCCTAAACATTAATGGTTCACTCGATCTTGATATCATTTTTTGGGTGAAATATTTTACTCAAGCATAAGTATATCTGAAATGCCTCTTGAAATCCCTTCCACAACTATGTTATAATGTGAGAATCAAAATCAGAGAAAATATTTGATGGAAATCATTTTATTTGGACCATATCCCACACTTAAAGGTGTTATAATCTCTCTACTAAATGTTGATCTCTTATAAGTAGGAAGTGGGCTGACTTCAAGGGTTAATCTATGATCACCCAAATAGCAACATGTACCTTGGATGTATGTGGTAAGACTATGAAGAAGTCCATTAATATCCAATCCCACTAAAACTATATCTCCTCAAGGGGTTGAGCTAAACCTTATAGAGAATGGTGCTTAGCATTCAGTTGCTAAAAATTTAGGTATCGAGAGATGAACTCTGCAACTACTTTCTCCATCCATGGCCACCAGAACTAATGTAAAGTTCTTTTATCGTCTTTTCCACAATAAGACGTATACCCAAATGAGATGTATGAAACTCATTCAAAACAACCTCCCAAAATGTCACTAGTACCATCATGCATCCTCTGAAAAGAAAGATGTGATCCCTACCTTTATAATATCCATATGGAATATTCCCTATGGATATCTGAGTTTGTAGGGTCTTTTAGCCAGTATCCAGAATTTGTGTCTCCCCAAACCACTTAAAGAGTGGAGTGGTAATAAGATTTGATTGGAGGTAATAAGCTCCATTTCAATCCATAATGGATAACTGAAACAAGGCTGATTTCTTTAATTCCTCATTTAGAAACTATGAAGAAGACATCTTATTAAGAGAATCTTCTACCATTTTCTCCTTCCCAGGACTATAGAAAAAATCTATGTCATAGTACTGGAGAATCTATAGACATCACATCTATCTCAAGTTAGGATTCTTCTGAGAGAACATATACTTGAGACTCTTATTGTTAGGGTAGAAGATAAATCACTCACCCCTTAGATAGTGTTGCCACATTTTCAAAGAAAATACAACCACTACTATCTCAAGATCAGGGATAGAATATTATATCTCATGTGGACTTAATTGGTGTGAAACCTAGGTAGTCAGCACATGAATATAAATCAGAACACACCAAATCCCGGTCCCTGATGTATCACTAAACAATACAAACTCGTCACTATACTCCAAAAATCTCAAGCTGGGATTTCTCATCGAACTCTACCTCAACTACTGAGAAGCTTACTTTAACCACTCTATCCACATGAAGGGATTCACATTTTGTGTCAAAACTGTCATGGGTGCTGATATTTATAGAGAAATGAGTTATGAATCTCTGGTAATATCTTAACAAACCTTGAAATCTCTATACCTCCATCCCATTTTTTGATGTCCTTCTCACTAACACTTCCTTAACCATGGATGGGTCCATTGAAAATCCGTCTATTCAAATAATGTTTCCGAGAAAGTGGACCACATAAATCTTGAACTAACACATCGATATATTTTCATAAATCCATTTCACATGGATTACATCTAGTACTATCCTTAATTGTCTCACATGCTCCTCCTAGGATGCCTGTTACACAAGGATATCATTAATGAACAATACAAATAACTATTCTATATAATGTAGAAAGATCCATTTCATGAGTCCCATGAATAGTAACATATAATTCATTAGGACTAAGGGCATCACTAAGTACTCACAATGGTTGTATTGACACCTAAATTTGGTCTTTGGTATATCTTCATCTAGTACTAGAAATTGGTGATAGCCCGATCTATGGTCAGTCTTCAAGAACCATCATTCCCCTCTCAATTCATTTAAGAGTTTATTGATTCTTGGTATTAGATACATAATCTTCAAAGTCACTTGGTTTAGGTGATGGTAGTCCACATAAATCCTCAATCTCTTGTGTGCCTTGGTAAACAAAACTGGGGCTTCCCAGGGTGAAACACTAGGTCAAATAAAGACCTTCCAAAATAATTCATCTAACTAGCCACTCAAATCATGAAAATATATGGGATCTATTTGATATGATAGCATTGATATCAATACCAGCCCAAGGTGTAGATCAAGGAATAAGTCTATCTCTTGATGAAGAAGAAAACTCAGAACATTCTCAGGGAAGACGTCATCATACTTCACCACTGCTGTAGGAAAATAGAAACTCACAACATCCACTACACCAAGATTTAGTCTAGAAAAATGATGATTTATCAACTCCACCCTCCTATGTATGAGTACATCCTATGATACCCGAGTTTCCTTTTCACCAATAAAGGAGAACATAGTTCCATCCCTGTGGACACACTGCTCCCTTCCCCTAAAATTTTAAATCTGGTCATGGACTGTAGATAACCAATCTATACTAAAAATAATGTCGTATGGCCTCAATTATACTCTCAATATTTTCTAATATAAACTCTCGACTTCAATATTTAGGACACAATGTTATTACATGTGCATGATCACTGAGTCTTCTCCAGTTGGAGTCTCCAAGCATAAGGTTCAATCTCAAGGTTCAACAAGAATCACTGGGTCTCATACAATGTATGTGTTAAGAAAGGAATGACTAGAAAATATTCCTATAAATACTGAAGATGAGGTATAAAAGACATAGATCATACAAAAAATAATTCTTGTAGCCTATGGTTCATAAGAATTGACTGACTGCAGTTTTCTACTCCCCTATCCTCTATCTCCCTGATCCTGGAATGGACAACATGGGGGTGGTAGTGATTACAAGTCAGAATGTATACCACCTCATGTTACTCTTACATATCCTACCCCATGTCTTACACAAAAAAATACTACATGATCCTACCAATATCATTACATTACTGGCTCATCCATAGTTTCTATGTCTGTTGTACGGTGGTTTAGACAATCTCGGATGAGATGTCCCCTGCCATGACATTATTACCACCACCTCTCTTTGGTCTTACTGGATTCTCACTGTGAGCCTTGCACTATAAATCCTAAATCCTAGAACCTCATACTAAAAATTATCACTCATCCAGGTCCCTATAACTGACATTGGCTCCCAGTTGTTGAGGTCTCTACTCCTTTTCTAATGGTTACAACCATTGGTTGTATTGGCTCAGCCAAGAAACACTCATTCTCCAAAGCTTTATCTAGCACGCCATTATAGGTAGGAATGAATTGAAAGAAAAAATTGCTCAAATTTATCTTTTATGACCTCAATCAATGTTATGATCCCAAATGAACTCATCGTGAACCATATCTATCATGTAACTAGAGAGGTTTGTAAACCTCTATAAATACTCGTCTACTGTCATGTTACGCTGTTGGAGCTGTAGAAACTCCTGGATATGGACATCCCTCAACATACCTTGTAGGAACTCCCCTATGAAAAGGTGATCAAACTCTATCCATGAAGTAGTCACTTCATCTTAAGACTCGATGAAAAAAACCCCACAATTACCATGTTTATCCATAATTAAGTCTCTCTGTTAGGACCACCATCTATTATACTGGTGTCTTGAATAGATGGGAAACTCATGCTACCATCTTAATCAATTCCTCACCCGATTATGTTTTTGGATCACCTTGGAACCTATGGTGTCACTATCACTAAAACTCCTGAATCATGCTCATCTAGAGCACCCCATTCGCTGGTACTATGGTTTCCATGTGCTGATCTGTATGTGGTGTTATGGTTGGTGCAACACATAGAGGAAAAATCGCATGATCTATTCGTTATATAGACACCTTAGAAATATTGTGATTATACTCATGATTCAGATGTTGAACCCTAGATGGAATACATTGTGGAGGCATCATAAAACAAACAATATATACATTTTTCAATGAGAATATCTTGAGAGACAAATTAAAAAGGACATAGAAACAACAACCCATTCCTATATGATGCATGTACCATTGTTTTCCCTATAACCAATGCTCTCAAGAACTATGTCGTAAAGTAGGTGATCAGTGTCCTAGTGTATGGATACATCATCCACTGAAACAACACTCAAGTCTTTGGACTGAAAATAGAAATCAAAACACTTAACACTATTTCCCCAAATCAATATCCCAGAATCCTAGACCTAAAGTAGAACTAACCACTCAGATACCACTCTGTCACAGCCCATCCTAGTGTGGCATGTATTGTGAGTCCCCAATACCACATTCAATAGGCCATGGGATGGAGACTATAGTCATGTTTGTTTATCACAAACCTGATAGGTATTACCCTATGTACCTATATGCAAACGTACACATCTACAAGGCTATAGAATGATAAATTGTAAAAACAATTGAACAACCGTGCATGCATACATCAAATTTCTATAACCACAGTTCAACAATAATTAATTGTATGGAAAAAGGTCCATATATAATCCCACCACAAAGACTCTAAAACACAAGTCCAACCAAAATGTAAGTTCATGGACTACTATTTGAACGATACAGGAACACAGCTCAGACTGTCATGTCACACTAAGCACCATGTAGTCCTGATCCTCCAAGGACTCTGTCAAATTTTCTATTGTCTGCATAAGACACGACACACATGGGAAAATCTCATGAATCGGTGGGTATAACAATACTCAGTAGGACACTACAAAACCAAAAGGCATAAAAAAGAAATGAATTAATCTCTAGAAAGGTATATGTCTAAAGAACATATAAAATGAATATCCAGATATACTCAGTAAAGAAACACAGTCTAGAGGTAATTCTGAACCATATAATTCTAACCTAGGATTTCATAAACCAATCATCTTGTTAAACTCTCTCTTGAGGCTGATATCAATATGACATCCATCCATGAGGTACTACTATTTAGGTATCTTCATGAGAAAGTACATGTTGATTGTCTGAAAATAATTCTATACACATATTATGATCTCAACTAAGGCCATGGCATGATACAAACAACACAATATGAATTAAAACACTAAGTAGAGGATTGAAGACCATGGAGTGTTGGCCTTGAAGATTTCAAGAACACCACCAAGGCCATAATGATGAATATATGATCTCACTTCGGGCCTCTTAGAGGAATCCCAATGACTCTATACAGGATGTACTATTGGACAGATCATAGTCCTAAGAGCTGGAAAAGATTTTATACCAACATTCATGTAGATAGTTAGTTGAGCATACTCTAATGATATATGTTTAAGACAAAGTGTAAAATAGATCCAATACATATATAAAAGAGTACATGGAATTTAATTTGGGTCACACATCATGTCCCTTAACCCTGGGTCCTGCTCATGTAAACAGGTCATGTCATCATGTTGTGTTCGTGTAGTACAGCATAGTATGTAGGATACCTGTGTAGTTTACACCGTGTCAATATACTTTCAAAGGCACACACCGAGGCAGCTGGGATATACCACAAACCATGTGATAGGGTATAAATGCCATGTGATACATAAATTTTTCCTGAAACCCGAGCTACTGCAAGGGGCCCCACACAGCATGTAGATACGACTTATATGACTTCTTGTTTGGGATTTTGGAAAATTCAATATCTACTCACAAGTTTGATATGGCACTTATAGCCTTTGATATGGTTATTGTTTCACCATGAAATCGAAGATCCAAACTCATCCAATCCTCTCCATAAATAATGAATTTGTTCCTCTCTCAGTTCTATATGGTAAACATATCAAATCATCATTCTTTAAAGAATCCCAAGACAAATGCTGAATCGGGGGAAAAATCACAAGAAATGATAAGAGGAATGAACCATGATCTATGTTCATGTCAATCATGACCCATATCCATGAGAAAAAAATAAAAATAAACAAATCCAAAATGATATTCTCTTGTTAAAACCCTGCAAAATAACCCATCCATCAATAATCATGATCCAAAAAATAATACATTTATTAGTTGATCCATATTTACTGTATGAAATAATATTGTGTAAGAATAAAATAAAAACACAATCCCAAAATCACTTTAAATTAATCACTGACAAAGAATTAAGCTACATCACATTCATTGGGGAAATCCTTTGAATCTGATGTCCATAAATTATTGATCCACAATCTCATCATCGTTCGACAAGGAGAATTCTTTAATGGTGACTCCAAGGGTTATACAATGTCTTCAATATTATGTTTATCACCCTATAATTCTGACATAATAATATATTTAAAGGATCTTAATCATTGTATCAACAAAAATGAAATAAAATAATTTATTTCAATTATTTTATTCATTTTATCTACCATGGTGAATTTATTTATAGATATCCTACCAAGAATAATGTTAAGTCACTCCTATTGTAAAAACTACATTCTAAACACAATGGTTCTCTCAGAATTCTAATCCCGACACGCATTTAGAAGTTATTCCACTTTTTCTAGAAAACCATGGTCACATGCTATAGAATGTATTTAATATATTTCAAAAATATATTCCGGGGACACCAGTCCTCAGAGTCACACGCCATCTTAGCACTTGGTCATGAAAAAAATCTATATAATATCAAAAAATAACATTACAAAATCTTAGATGTTATATAGTGTTCCAGTTATATAATTGTATTTGAATTCAACATCCATCATAGTAAACACATAAGCCATAATTTTATCCCTTAGATTCTTATATAGTAGATTCCCTAAACCCTTAAAGAGTTGATTATAATGGTTTCCCATTTACATGTAACTGAATTATTGGATATTAGTTTCATTATTCATTCCTTTAAACTCCATAGAAGTTTGGGCTTTTTCTCTAAATGTAAAAAAATCCTTAGGACTCTAAAGTAACCCCAATGGTCTTTCTTACCATAATTATTTCATATCAAATGATCAACCCATCATTTATTATTATATTTTTACATATTTATTTATCTTATCCTCTTCATACCATGATTTATTTGAATAATATAAGACCCATTGAACACCTTCAAAAATCTGGATGTAACATTACATTATCTCCTAGTATGAGGAATAGTTTTGTGTGGATAATTTCCCTTAAAGACCTAGATTTACTCTGCCAAATAGATTATAAATATTGAGTTCTTAATTTCATAAAATGTCTAAATAAAGTTTCATCTTTCCTATAATGTTCCCTTCATACTCAAAAATAGTTCCCTCTTTCTTTTTTCAAAAATTTAAAATTATTCTATCCAATTTAATGGAAACCCTTACATCAAAAGACTAGAGAAAGTGGTCATTTATTACAATGACATGTTGAAATTCAAAATATTATTATTCTAATAAAGAATAAATTTATAGTTTAGATGATTATTACATTGGGAATAATAATTAAATCAAAAAAATCATAAAACCATTCCCCCTTATATTTCTTATCCATATATCACACATAGAATGGAATACTACTTTCAAGGGATATGGGGAAAAATTAAGGGCTATCTCCAATGTCTAAAATGGGGTATCTTTTAGTGGAATTTTATATGTACTAATTATGATATAAATAATATGGAAAAAATAAGCAATATAATAAATTATATATAACTTAATATAAAAAATAAAATATCAATAAATCCAGAACTGTAAGATTTTATAGATAGCCACAATTGATCTCATAGTGATTGAATACATGATGTCGGAAAACATAACCATGTCATCAAGGCCCTATTCTAGGTCATCATAAATAAGTTTTAAGGAAACATAAATTACCATATTATATATTTTCTTATTATACCTAAAAATACATTGATAGGGTCCATATTTTAGTTCTTCTAATCACATAATGAGTTTTATGCATTCATCATATGAAAATAATGAGTAACAAAATCTGTAATTTTCCCTAAGGAATCTCTAAAATCATCTTATCTAAGTATTCAATGGTTTTTCGTATTGAAATAACACATATATGGATCATAAATATCTACACATTAAAATAAATACAATTATTCTACTAGTAAACACCCTACAATAAAGAAGATTAAATATTGTGTCTACCCACCATATAGAGTAATATATATATTCTTGGTGATATTATATAAAATCATTGAAATAGTTGAATTTTTTTTGGATATTTCCAAAAGATAATGAAAATATACATGGAGTATTAATATAATTCCCTGATTCAAAGATACATAGTGATAAAGAACATAATCACATGAAATAAAAATATTTTGGGAGAGACCAATTATGAAAACATAATGTTTTAACAATAAATCAATAAGAAAAATAAAAAAAATATTTCCAAATGTTTAAAGAAATTATTTTTAAATTATCACTAAAAACATCTGAATAAATTTCATATAAGGGGAATTCATAATTGAGAAATTATTTACGAAATGTAGGGAGATTTAGAAGTGAAACCATTACCATGAGTTCTTACCTGTTTTAAATTTTTTTTATGATCCTTAATAATAAATTAATTATAATTAATTACTTTAGAAATTATTACATGTTAATTTAATTTTAAATATTCATTTTATTTCATTTTTTATTATGTAAGATTCATTTAATGGATTATATTTTCTTCCTCTAGAAATTTCAAGGTTCTTCGATTGATAGATCCAAAAATGCAATTAGTAAATGGTAATGATTAATGCTCACTATCCAAAGATTCTATAATTTCTATAATTTCTTAGGTACAGTTCTCATTTCATTCTATAATTGATAGAGATTGGTAGTTTAATAAAAAGTTAAAATTTAGGCAATCAACCGCCAAAGGCTTATTTTATACAGTTAGCATAATTCACTTTTAATATAAATAATGTAATGATTATTTTAAAATTATAAAATCATAAACAAGATATTGTTTCATTATTATTTCTATATTGAATATTGAAATCAATTTTAGAACATAAATATAAAAATAATTTTTTTTTTAAATGTGCTAGTCGATTCATTAATTGATAAAAAATTGTTTGATGGAGGGAAAACTGATAAATGTTTATATTTTATAAATAAAATTATAGTATTATAGATCTAATTTTGAAAAGGTAATTAAAATTATTATTTATATTATATAAGGGTTTTTAGGATAATCATAAGGGTAATTTCTATACTTTAAAACCACTAATTTGACAAAGTAATGACATCCAAAAATTAATTTTTTTAGAGTTAATGGTTGAAATAACATCAACAATAGATGAAAATAAAATTGATAATTTGGTAATATTTCCATAGGTGAAAAATAAATGGGGGTTTAATATATTTTCATATAAAAATAAGCACTACTAATTGTTCAAGGAGGGACTTCAGAGACATTAACATTCTCTTTTTTCCACCTCATTTGGATTATATTTAAGGCCCTTAGTGGTGGATCATTTTGCTAAACCATAGAGTTATAGATGTGGATTTGGGATTGTAGATAGGGATTTGGGTAGATATTTTTTAGATGAATTTATTTTGTATGAGAGGATAAATGGGTACATGAAGGGTCTTTATAAATCCAAAGGGGGTGTCATTAGAATAAAATAATTATTATTTAATTTTTAGGATTGAGACTATAAATATTGATGATTATTTTTAATTTTATTGTTCTATTATTATAAAATATATTTTTATTTTAGATTTTAATACTCTCAAAATAAGAAAGCATCCTGGAAATTGTTTATTCAATGTAATGAATATTTTTTTTACTTCAATAAAATATAACTTCAGTTTTACAAATTGATTTATAAGTACATACATTGAATATAATAATTTTAAAAGAAATATTTTACTGATTATATAAATTATGAATCAGGAAAATTATTTGATAATTTTTTTAGTTATATTCGTATTATGATTATTCCAAAAAATATATTTTTCAATCACAAAAACTATATTTTTTAAGATTTACTAATGATTAAATTTTCATTAAAATAAAAAATATCCACTATATAATTTCAAAAAAAAAATACCAAAGAGAAATACATATTATCAAATTTAAATTATAAATATTAGTTATTTTACGTTAATATAAAATAGAATGATACCTAGAATAATTTTATAAACTAGATAAAGTATGATTTATTTTGTTATGATTGATTACATATCCTTTTTTTTGTTTTTCCTTAACTATTATATGATTTTTATTTAATTATATTTATAATATATACATAATATTTCTAATATTTAATAAATATTTCCATCAAAATATATTTATTACTTTATGTAATTTTTATGTTTAAATTAAAATTACATTTTTACTAAATAATTTCAAAAAAATTATTAAATGTTATACTTATTTATGTTGTACAGTTTGTTATTTTATAATTTTTTTAAAATTCTATTATTTCAAATTTTTTATGTTAATCATTTTTAATATTAGTTTCCAAAAAATTAGTAATTTCAATGCTTATGTTGACATTGGAATGTAAATTGTTGTTACTAATGGTTAATTTCTATTATAATGGTATGATAATTATTATATTCCCAATAAATAACCCTTATGTACTTTGATATTAATTTACCAATTTTTTATGAAAGTTAATAAATTTTTTTCCGAAAATACCAATAAGGTTTTTTATTTCTTTTTTATAGCATTTTTAATGTCTATAATATTTTTTGGTGACAACAAGACAATGGAAATTTAAATTGGTTTAAAATTATATATATGTTTGTTTTTATTTTACCATTATATTACATTCAATTTTATATAGTTTACTTATACTTCATCTATGATGTTCTACATTAGTAGGAGTAACCATTCTAGAAAACATTACTATACAGTTGTGGTATACAACTATGATGAAACAAAAGGGAATCTATTGAAAAGAAATTATTAATACTAGAATATATGGTCTTATATTATCCTTATATAAATAATTTCATCCTCTATATTTAGTGTACTCGTCAAGAAAGGAATAATTTCTTGTAATATTTCACCATTTAAACCTTTTGATCTCATCCATCCTCTTCCAACTTGTAATTTCTCTAACATGCCTTCAATAGAAAAGTTTTTTTATTATATAACACATTCTCTCTACATTGAAGAATATAAATAGAATCTTCCCCATAATTCATGACAAACTCTAGATCTAGTTCTTTAATGGTGGGTGAATCCATAGGTTTGTCATATTATTTCTTAAAAATTAATCATGGAATATATCATGTACTTTAGAGTGATTATGTGGCATAGTCAAATTATAATCCACACTTCCACTTCTCTCTTAAATATTAAAAGGAACAATATACCTTATTCATATCATTGCTTATATAAGAAACCTTTTGAGTCCCTTCTATTTTGAATATGTTAAGAAGACATAGCCCCCAACATAGAAGTCGTATTCCTCTCTTTAATTATAATCATATATTATTAATACATTGATATCTCTTGACATGTTTCTAGATTATATGATATTTATATGTTGTTTTAAAACATTTTTCGGTCCAATTATATTTCATTCCCAGACATTGTCCAAGGATGTTTGGGTTGGATATCTTTTCTAATATAATTCATCATATCATTCCATATGAATTTTGGAGTAAACAAAATTTATTAAAATTAATTTCACAAAATGATGGTATTGGTCCCATGTTCATTGTTTCTCATGTGATCATGACCTTGATTTATCCAATAAATTTTTTATATTCCATTCAAAATTCTCATCCATCTAAGGATGATTGGTCATGCTCAAATGTAACACACTTTTCTAATCCATGTAATCACCCTCCATAATAGTAATGTGAAATAAGGTTCAGGATCAGGTATAATTGATATAGGTATACTATAAAGACTCAAAACATAATTAAATAACTCTGTGAAAGACTCTCTATGGGATGATCCTCCATTATTTATAGAATATAATAATTTATTATTATTTTACCGGATAACTCATATATCATCATTAAACTTATATTTACTTGGATGTTCAGTGGTAAGTTCTATTTTTGTATTGTCCTACATCAACATTAGTATAGATATAGGTTAAATTACACATTTTTAAGCTATATAAAAATTTTTACTTGATGTCATATCAAAAAACATGACCAATAGTCCACAAGTTACAACTTCATATTATCCCACAAAATATGTTCTTGTATATCCCAGTACATGTTGGTACTAATGTGATGTATAATGAAATTTGAGATTTACGATATATAAAACTTAATTTTTCACTTTAGTTTCTAATGGCACATAAAATATTTTCTCAAATTTAAAAACCTCATCCTCACATATGTTTTTTGGTAGTTTTTAATAGTTTATTTATTTTATATTAATTTAAAACCCCTTTTTAAAATTTTAAAATATATATTCTCTCGTTATGAAGGATAGGAAATTGAATGTAAATTAAAATATGTTTTCTTGTCCCTAATAATTTTCATTTTAAATTTTACCTAATCCATCAATTTTGGACCATGCCCATCCTCATTATGGATAAATCTCCATGATTTTTCTTACTAAAAGAATTTTAAACATTTTTTCCTTCTTCGGGTAGGGTTGTATCTCACAATAATATCCCTAATGAATTTATAAAAATCTATATTTTCTTATGTTGGACTTTTTCTATGAGAATATATCCTTGAAAATATTGTGCCCCCATTTATATTTCACATCATTGACCATATAAATAAGGTCTACATATCATAAAATAAAATATTACTACTAATTACTCTAGATAATTATTTGGATAATTTTTTTCATGGTTTAGAAACTTCCATGATTGAATGGAAAAAAAACATTAGCATTTAATATAAGGACATAGTCCCATCAATTCTATGAGGTATTACTGATTGTAAAAAATACATCTCTTCTGACTAGTAAGCTATATACAACAATATTAATTAATATATTCCACAATTCATCAAATATTTATTTATATTTATTCAAACATGTTAATTAGATTACTTATTGTGTTAACATGGTTAATAGGTTACCTAACTGGGAAATATCCTCAAAATCATTGATAGGAACCATATACTTTAATAAAAATATGTATTTTACTAATATTTATTAGTATTCCCATTATTCAACCACCTTGCTTCATTGATTGGTCAATATAAATTCCACCATTTGGGAAATATGACTAATAAAAGAAACTTTTTGATGCCACAATTCAAACATACTAAACATGTAAAAGAATAATTATCTCTTAAAGTCTCTTTGATAATATATATATAGCTCTTACGTTCATAATAAATATTAACTTATATCAAGATATCATAAATAATTACCATGAAAATTTTCTCAAGATAATATTTTATTACTCTATTCATTATATCAATAAACACTAAGGCTGAATATGTTAATCTGAAAGGCGTTATTATGAACTCATAATACTCCTACCGTATATGAAATATTTTCTATGGTATATTATGCATTATAAAATTTAATTTATGTAAAAAAATAGAGATTATTTGTGTAGAAATGTTTATGTCCTTGAAGTTGATCACATATATCATCCATGCATGGAAATTGATACTTATTCTTAAAAGTAATAGCATCTAAATCCTTGTAATTGTTCTATAAAATCATAAAACAATAATTTTTCATTAAAGATTTAATTGGTGCTCCCCAGAGAGATATGTGAGGGAATATGAATCCCTAAACACTGAACTCTTTTAGATTAATCTTTAATTATTCCAGCTCAAATGGACCAATTGACTAGGGTGTCTTATATATGGGTTTTAGATCAAGGATGAGATAAATAGGGAATTTAAATTATATATTTGGTGAACAAAAAGGTTATTTCCTTTATTAATATAATAACATAATATTTAATAATCAATATATATTTACTTATTATAGAGTATATTTCATTTTATATATTTTATTTTATTTTTTAATTCTCCAAAAATTTCAATAAATTGAGACAATGTTGGTCATACCTAAAAAGACTCATTAAATTAAGTATCTCCTCTAAAAATAGTAGACTCAATGCCTACAACAGAAATTACAATCACAAACCCCAATAAAAAATCATACAATATACATTATGTTTCAATAAATACTAATAATTATATCAAAGTCGACCACTGGTATAGAAATTTTGTTCACAACTATATTACATACATGTATTTCAATATGAATAACAAAATGTATTTTTATTACAATATTATTTTACTTCTATGTATTTACTAAAAATTATTTACATAACATAACATTGGATAATTAAAAGTCTATATAAAACTACGAGAATATGAAAGATCATGTAAATCTAGGAATCAAATAATTTTTTAGCTATGTATAAATTTATGATTAAATTACATATTATAACATCATTTTTTTACTTTGACTTATTCCTTAGTACTTGAATAAGAATAACATTACCACCTACTTTTTATGGTTTTGATTACCATGACACTTGGGGAACTAAGTAAAATATTTCACAATCATTTTATTATTGAATAATTAGACATTAATATCACATCTCTAAATTTTACACTCTTGAGTTTGAGGGACTTTTCCCCACAATTGAATATGTCTCTCATTACCATAAATAACTGGGGTGTTTCATCAAATAATAATTGCATTATAGAAATTACACCCATATTTTATTATTATTTGAAAATGATCTCTCAACATGGAACATATCTTCCATGTTCTTCATATTCTATCAGTTAATAACCCATGAAAAGGGGAAATCATTCTCATTCAATATGGAACATGTCACTATCTCCAGATATGATGAAATAGATTGATATACTAATGGACTTTATATACTAGTACTAATCCATCAAATATTTGAGAATATTTATTTCTGTTATATATATGAAATCTATATGGGGTCTTTATAGTAATGAAATGGAAATATAATACATAGAAATATGATCCCCTTAATTTGGATATAAATTTAGAATTCTTATTCAATGATAGATTGTTTCTCATGAGAATAATATTTAAAAGGAAATGGGTGGGACATTCAGTTCAGAAAAACTGAACTGCCTATTGAAATAAATCATGGAAATCATAATACATGAGTCATTTTCATGTCCCCATCATTAAAAAATGAAAGTGCTAAAGGGACATGATCTGTGAAAACAAATTTATTAAAAGTTAATGCCAAATTATTTGGAAATTTGATAAAAAAAATTATCTTGTTTATTAATATGGGAAACTACTTACTAAATGAAAAAATTAAACTTTATTAATTACAGCCTATTAAAAATGAGAATCATAGTGAATGAATTTCCTCTAACATGAATTTTATAGATATAACATCATTATTCACATTGAATATATAATGGACACCACTTATTAATCATTTTCATATCAAGCTAGAAATACTTTCCACTTCTCAACATCATTTTAAAAGGATTCATAGAAATATACCATAATATCACCCTAGAATAGATCCACTTGAATTACTAAGGTCACTAATTAAGATAATAATTCCCATATTGTATTTACAGTCCCATCCATGTTTTTCCTAATCTAGTTATTCAAAGGATTTTTCTAAAACATTTTAATATATCCCTTGTAGCTTCCTTGTGAAAAATATTTCTTAGGGAATAATTCCTTAAAATATTTTCGTTCAATGATTTATATCTATTCCTATTTTGAGTTTTGAATTAGTTATTTCTATTGATCTACATCTCTCTTTATATTATATACATCCACTATAACCATATCCCTTTTACTAAATAATAAATCACAAAATATCATGTTTGGATATTTAATCCATTTTGCAATCAATAATGTGTTGGTGATTCAATTTAATGATAAAGATTAATTGCTCTTTAAATAATATAATCTTTTAACATTTTATGGAATCAAAATAGGTTTATCCATAGATGAATGGTTATTTTCCGTAACCTGAGTCAATTTCTATAATTCGGTGATTATTTTTATATCTCTAAAAATGTATTCATTAGTTTTAAATGTATGAAAATATCTACACTATTTTTGGGTTTTGAAATGGTTTTATAATCCTTACATTAGTCCCTATTTTCAAATATTTACATATTGAAATTAGTTCAAGAACAACATTATGAAATATTCATAAAATTATATAATTATTATTCATTTATAAAAAAATCATTTCTCATGATCAAAAAACAAGAATTTTTTTAAAATTATAGACATGTTGTATGGATACCCAGGGTATAAATGTCATCATGGAACTCAGTGTCTCATCTGGGTGTGCCTGTATATATTGATTCATTCCAATGTACCTTACTGAGTAAGAGTACACAACTCTACATGTTCCCTCCAACCCACCTGTGTATATCCCAATAACATCATATATAGGGCCCCATGGACACCGAGGCATGTACTCCATATATACTCTAAGATTTCCACCCTATTATATATGGAATGTGACTTGAATCAAATAGCATGTAACACAATATGGATTCTTTGGTATGTACACCCGATAAAAAATACTATCATTAGAAAGATTTCACACGGTGTGTGACAAATTTTACATAGAATGTGATAATTAACTCTTTTTGGAAACCCAAGAATCACACAGTGGAAATGACATGAAATGAGTTCATAGGAAAACATGTCATGTAGTCAGGTTTTTCATATAAATCATGGATAAATTCATGCATCTTTCAGTTATAATGTTAATTTCACTGATTCTGTTGAATGAACTTATATTTGGTCTAATCAAGTCTATCCATTACCTTCTATTCAGATTCAAATTAGGTCACATGCTCGAGATACACCCTCTTTTGTGGCTCACCACATCTACATACAAAATCATTTAACTGAAACTCTTGGTATGTATGTGAATATAATTCCATCAACATCCACCACATCCACAATGTTAAGTCTCCATCAATAATTTTTAGTTTCAAAAAATTGCACCATATACTGAATGCACACAATTTTAAACAAGAATTCATCGAATCGTAGCCCAAAATAGAATTACAATGATGAGGGTACATATAATTGTTATAGAAAATGAAACGAACAGAAAAATTAGTAATGGAACTCATCTAATTCTCATGTTTTCCTCGATTCATTTTTGTTGGGAGAAAAACAAAGAGATATAAATAAACCAAAACAATAAAAATTCTTATACCAAAAGAACATAAATAAATTACTGAAATTTAAAAAATCAATCCATGAATAAAATTATGTTATTCTTAATTCACATAATTCATGGAGAAATAAAAATGGGATACATCCATAAAATATAAAATGTGTACCTTTATTGGCATCAATCATAGACAAAGAACAATTGTAATTCATTTTCATTGATGAAATCTACAAGTTGTGTTATCAGTTCCCATAAATATAGTACTCTGATTATTGATCAATGATATTGATACCCCCCATTTCTCATAAACTCTCTCATATTAATTCTTATTTTTATAATGATAACCATGTCAATTTGTTATATAATCATATTTACAGAGTAAAAACTAGGTTATTTTTCCAATATAAGAATATTTATTTATTTATTTATTTGTACCCATGATATATTTTAATCAAATTCTCATTTATGATAAATATTATGTTTCATATGGGATAAAAATAAAATTTGGACTCAATATAGGTCTCTTATATCAAATCAAAGTCTCTGTTTGGGAGTTATATCACTTTTTCAGGAAATCTGCACATGTGTGAAATTAATATATTTTAATATATTTATAAAAATATAAATTTTGGAAAAATTGGGCCTCATAGTCTAATATCTTACTAGTTCCTAGATTTATAAATTATTTATTAATATATTTTCATGGATTAATATGCTAGAACATGTTTCTTATAGAATTAATAAAGGATGAAAGAAGACCATAAATGCATTAAAAAGGTTAGTTTTTTTAGTAAAATTGATAAAATCAGAAATATATTATGAAATAAAATATGGGAATATAAAATGACATTATTGTAACATTATTTAATTATAAAGTTATAAATGACATTCAAAATTCATTATATTCATTTATAAAAATAATATGTTTATATTTTTTTGTAATTAAAAACTAAAAAATCACAAAATATTCAGGTGAATAATTTCATTGAAAATAAATATAGAATCATTTAATATAATATTCCATGAATGTAATGGTCCTTAAGGCAGTAAAATTATGTAACATCATATACATTAAAATAGAACATTATTTTCCTACATTTTTTAAAATATAAAATAATTTTCAGAAATATTTTAAAACGTTTCCCTTAAAAATTAAATAAAATAAAATTATAAAAAAATTACATTTTATAGAAAAAAAATATATTTAAATACATCCATCTCACAATTGCATTATCATGTATATAGAAGAAAAAGGTTATTGACTAAAAATATATATAGGTTCGGTGTCCCATACATGTATATGACCTACGGATTCATGATATATCAAGAGAATAATGGGAAAATAAAATTATAAAATATAATATAATTTTATGAGAAAATATAATACAGTGTTTAAGATATTATGATCATATAGTTATTCCAGTGGAAATATTAACATGAATAACCTTGAAATAAAATGAGTTTGAAACAGAAATCCCAAAACATGGATCTCTACCTAGTCATATGGTTTGATCATATTATATAGTGAAGTGAAGTTAATTATTTTTTATATTAAGAACTTATTTCATCAATATTACTTTTTTTATTTCATTTTATAATCATATTAAATTTTATTATTTAATATTTCATTATTACATCAACCACTTAAGGTTAGTCACACAATCTCAACAAAATCACTTTAGTCTATTGTTCATGACTAATAGAGTTATGAAATTATCGAACAGTCTCTACAATTTTATTGATTTAAAGAATAAAATAATTATTCATTATATTAAATATTATAAATGTACATTTATTTTGGTAAAACAATAAAATGACATCACTTTGTATAGGTGGTAGTGTACACAAACGTTGGAGTGGCATTATCATTTCTAAATAAATAGATGGGTAATAAGGTAGCTAATATATTATATTTCTATAATAATAATTTTTTCATCAATATCATATATATTTTTTAACCCTATCTCTATAATAATCCAACAAAATCTATTGTGATAAATTATTTACATTGCTATTTGGAGTGTGTATGGCATACATTCGCATGAGCGACATTTTTTCATTCCATAGGATGGAAGGGATATAAAACAACGGATGATCTATAAACATAAAATAATCTTAGTAAGGTTAATATAATGTTATAATTTTTTTAAGATGTTTATTGAATATTTTTAGTATTAATATGAAGGAACTTGAAAAATATCAGTAGGAAAATATACCACTTCCTTTTCTAACCTTATTTGGATGATTCCTCAAGCCTTTCTGAAGCAGTATTTTAGTGAGACCATAAACTCTAGTATGTGGTGAGGGATTCTTGGATGGTGTTATTTTAAGTATTTTTTGAATTATGTTTCACAATTATTGGGGCCAATATAGAATTTGGGGATCACTTTTATAAGGTAGGTGTGTGGGAAGCTTCTAAAATTTTGAAATTTTATCATATAATATATGTCGCTTTCTATTCTTATGGAACTAAATTATTAATTTAACTATATCCAATTTACATAATATTTAAAAATTATTTTTAATAGAAGTTTAAAAAATTCAATGCAACCCACATTTAGTAAAATCCATGAAACAGTCATAAAAAAGATATTATAATAAAATAAAGAATAATATTACTTCTAATACAATTAATAGGGGTACGTTAAATCAAATGAGAAAAATAAATCTTTCAAAACTAATCCCAAAGTAATAAAAAAAATTAATTACATTATTTATATATAAGAACCAAAAATATTTTTTATATGAATAAAAACATTACAATGTTTTGAAAAGTGATAAGCATTGAATTATATGTTAAAAAGTATAATTTTTTTATTTATTATATTACTAATTTATAATACATTTTCTCTAGAAAAAGGGATTCTTAAACAATCATTTTTTATTATGTGATTATAATATCATAAAAGTGATCATTTTTTAAAGCATTTAATTTTCATTATTCTTTATAAAATAAATTATAACTAAAAAAATATCAAAAAGTTACTGTAATATTATTTTGACATAATGAATTCAAAAAAAGATAGCATTTTCATCAAATTAAATGAATGATATTTTCTAATTTATGTTGTAATAAAATTCTTGAATAAATATAACTTTATTATGTCATTGTTTCTGTATAATGAAAAGTGTAGGTATGATAATTGAATGTTAGGTGTTATATAATTCTATATTAAACAAATCCAATAAAATTTATAGAATATATCCTCATGAATATATGTGGGTAGTTAGTTATCACAACTTATTTAGGTTACCATATAGCCTCTTCTATTTAAATATTTCTCTAATATACCTTCACTAATCGAGTCCTCTAATTTCTCAACACTTATTATTATTAAGTATTAGGAATCTAGATAACTCCTCATAATACGATAAATTATGTTTAAATTCTATTACCTCCGAGGTGATCACATGTGTTGCATCGATCAGGTGCATCCTTTATAATGATATATGGGAGATTCCATGAACCTTAGAGAGTCTAGGAGGAATTTACAATAGTAAGATAGAGATCAAAATCATTCAAAAATTTTAAATGGACCAATGTACATAGGACATAATTTCCCTTTCTTATCCAACATTATGAAACCTATCTACATGGATACATTAAATAATGCATGATCACCTACTTGAATTTTTAAATCATTAATTTGATAATACTCAATTATCATTTTCCAATATTGAGCTTCCATTATAAAATTCTAAATAGTCTTAACATTCACTACTATATCCTCAATATTTTCTAGGACTAAAAGGTTAGTTTCACAAACTAAAAAACATTTGGTGTGTGACACGTTATCCTATAAAAAAGAAAGTATAGTTCCATTGGAATTAATAAATTGAATATATTATTATAGTAAAAATCAATAAAGGGAAAATAATGATCCCATATACTATGAAAGTGAAGAATGTATGAATGGTGTAGGTATTATAATGAATGAATAGTCCAATCAGGCGATCCATCTAAATGAGGACGATAATTAGTCATCAAATTTATCTTGATGTTGAGATCCTTCATAATACATTTAAAAAATTTAAATGTAAAAAATGTATTAGAATTAGACACAATCGAAATAGATTCACCATGTAGTCTCAAAACATCAATAATATAGAGCCACATGAGTTTATCAAGAGGTAGATATCCCCTTATAGTGATTAAATGAAATTATTTTGGAAGTAGAACACCAATAAGCCATATGGAATCACTCTTTCTCAGATTATTTAATGATATAGTGAAAAATTACATAGTAATATAATCACATTTCCATATAGGAAGATATAGTGGTTATATGAATCAATTTGGAAGTTCACTCTGAATAATTACCTTTTGGAGAACCAATCATCCTGATTCATAGACTATAATTTCCCATCTCAAATTATCCCACCAAAAACATTCCTACAAATCCTCTTTCATTTTGGTGTTATCAATGTAACATCCTGACCCTAATTTCCCAGAGTCGGTGCATTATTTTAATACATTATCATGATTATTGGGAATCATGCCCCGAAGGTCTGATCAGTTTAGCAGTCTTGGAAAATATATTACATATATGAACGTTACATTACAGTTTATAAAATAAAACACAACATAAATAATCCTGTGAGTATTCAATTATTCCTCTAACATAACCTTGTATATCAATCATAACACTCTTATTCGCATCCTGGGAAAAATAGAACATAAGAAAGGGGTGAGCTTAGATGCTCAATAAGGATAACAATATAGCTGAAACTATCATAAATAAGAATAATCATTTAAGGAAAATTATAAACTAAAACAAAATCCATTTAAACTTAAACATCAGAATAATAGGGAAAAGATAAATCCAATAATGTCATTTACTTATTTACATGGATATTCTACTAGTCAGATAATCACATGTAATATCAATAGCTAATTTTATAATGATGGAATGCATAATTTCAGACACCATAACCACATAGTCAAGGACTCATGCCAAGACTACAAATAATGAATTTTTCAAGGCCTTGTTTCAAGACACTAGTTTGTCTTATGAGACCTACCGATGCATCAGGGAACTCTAGTAGGCTCCACTCGCCACTTACTAAGTCCATCGCATTCCTCATATGAAAAGGTTGAAACATAACATAAACATTCATATTAAAACTAGCATATGAAATGTTAATATTTTAACCATAAACCATGAATGGTATAAAAATAGCACATCTAGAGTCAAACATTTAATAACACATTCAATAAAATATGGAAGACTGTATTATAGTAAATCAAGCTCAATCAAGAATAATTTCCAATATTGGATGTTCACATAGTTGAAAATAATCGATAAAACTCTTTGAGAGAAATACCCCTTTCAAGAAATCAATTAAAAGGTGAAAATTTTAAAAAGAAACTCAGTTAGAAGAATTTTTTTAATCAATGTGTCCCATACCACTATGAAACTTTTAAAATAAATTATAATTTTAAAATAATCATGTCTACATAAATAAATCCTTAAACTCATTATGAAATCATGGACATTAATTAAATTATTTAGAAAAATAAATCTTTAAAAACATTTAAAATGATGATCTACTTAATGTTTCCCTTCCATAAAAACTAAAAATATTACTTTTTAAACAAATTTAATGAATCATGGACATAGTGATAAATATTCCCAAGTTGATACTTATAGACAAACAATCACAGATAATAATGAGATTGAGGAAATAACCCATACTTTGTACATTCCTTTGGTTGAGGGAACATTAAACCTACTGTATAATAACCATAGTATCCTATAAAATTACACCAGAACCATATTCATTATTATGAAATCCTACTTTACTCATTTATGACTTTATACTACCCATTTAATAATAATTGGTATGAAAAAAATAATATTTTGGGTAATAATCACTTTCTCTATCGTACATATTTTTACTTTTTAATCTTGATCGTATCACATATATCATGATGTAATTACTTACAGAATATAAATCATTATTTATTTATAATATAAATATGTATAATAAATAGATTTATGAAATGGAAAACACTGTTTATGGTGACGTTAGGTCGTACGTACACATAAACGTTGTTTCTGTTTTCATATCCTATTAAACGGAAGTAAGTGAATGAGATATATGTAAATACATATATATATATATATATATATATATATATATTTCTAGTATCATTATTTTTTCATATATTAAATACATGTCAATAATATATAGTTTTATAATCATCATCTAATGGTGAACATGGAAATAAATCTCATCTCATCGTGGAGATGGTAAGCCATACGTACGCACGAGCGACGATATCATTCATTGGATAGAGAAATTTTATGTAATTTGATTGTATATTTTATATAAAGAATCATTAACATGTTAAATTTATTATTTATATCAATTATAATCATTATTATACCCATCCAAATAATTAAGTGTTGAATAACAAACTACACCACGACATGGAGAAGGTAAGTCATACGTACACACGTATGGTTACATTTTCATTCATAGGATGGATTGAATAATGAATATGGTTGTACCATATTCATAATAACATCTGATAATGTATAAGGTAATTTAGTTATTATTTTAGTACAGAAAAAGTCCAAGAAAGAGTAAGTGGATGAAGAAAAGAACATTGAAATAACTGATGAATTAATTACCCCTTCTTCGGGTTCATCCTTTTGATTTGACCAAAATGGATCCTTATGTTGTCTTCTGATCAAAGTAACACATATATGTTGAATTGAGAGAATTTGTTAGGATATTTGAGTAGGGTTTGGATGAGCAAAATTACTTTGTATGTGTGATTTTGAGAGAAGGGTAAGTACCCTTTTATAAGAGAGGTGAGGGCCACTTTAGGAAAATCTTGAAACATTATTTTATTATAAAATTATTTTCGGTTTATAATGGCTCAAAATGGATTTATTTCATGGATAAGGTGGTTATGGTCCGAAATCCTCTCAAAATATATATTTTAGACATGTTTAGGTCACCATATTAACATTATCTTTTAGATTTAACTCTTAGTTAAATAGTTTAACTTTTATAATGGATTCTTGTATTTTTATATTACATTGTTAATAAACATACTATAAAATTTCAAAAAAAAAACCCAAGTGGTTAAATAATGACATATCTATCATTTTAAAAGTCCTTTTACTGAACCTTATATTTTTTAGAATATTATATCATTTAATAATATAGTATTAATTTTAAAAACTCATTTATGTTAATTTTGACACTATTTAGTATTTTCATTTTTTTAAAGTCCCCAAAACATGATTACTTAGAAACACATACATTAAAAAACCCTAACATATCATATTAACTTATAAAATTAGTGTAATGCATAAAATTTCTCAATTTACATTTATTTTTATTTTTATAATATCAATTATTTCTAACATTCATTAATAGGGTAATCACTACATCATTATTGTGTCATAAAAAAATTTAATTATTTAATGTCTATAAATTATAAATAAAATATAAATGATATATGAAATATGAAATATTTATAATTAATATTTATATTAGAATTTATCTTATGTATAACCCTATATTAAAAATGGTTTAGTTATTAAAGATTGACTTTAACACTATTAACTCTGGTTTATATAAAATAATAATAAATTTCCTAATATAATCCAAGTCGAAAAAAAGGATAATATTTTATTCCTAAGGTTGATTTTGGTTAAAATAAACATATCCAATAGAATTAGTACATGTGTTAGGGTAATTATAATATCATTTTTACCTTTAATTTTCCTATTTACTTTTAACCGTCGTAAATAAAATTCAAAAGTTTCTATTCAAGAAAAATTATTATCATATTATTGAACCAAATTTTACTTAAAAATGTCAAATTTTTCTATGGGATTCTTTAAATTCATTTCACAGATGCAGAAAAATTATGTTTTATGAAAATTAGCAAATGTGCCTAGAAGGTTGGTAAAAGATGTTAAAAAAATCAATAAACTTTTATACATCTAATATTAGTATAGAATGACTCCAATATATTAAATTTAACTAATATATGTATTATTTATTAACTTTTACATTAAAATATATTTAATTAAAGATAATAATTATTTAAATAATAGTCGGTTTTAAACAATAATGTAGCATTTTTAACTATTCATCAAAAATTGAATGTTTTCAGAAAAATACCAAAAATCCACACTAAGATAATTTTGAAATTAAAAATAAAAAAATGATGTCTATTTTTCCAAATTAAAGACATTTTATTTTCATTAATTAATTTAAAATTACTTCATGTTGTCAAAACCAAAATGAGGGTTTTTAAAAATTAAAATCTATTAAAATATTGACAAGTGTTTGTGTACAATTTAAATGTGAATTTACATAAAATGACCTAAATTATATTAAATGATAAAAATATAATTTAATTATACTTTAAAACCACTCAAATTAATAATTTAACACTATAAATTATTAAGATTAAAAAAGCTATTTTCAATTAAAATATAGTATTTTTCACTATTTATCAAAATATGAAATCTATCAGAAAAGTACGAATAATTTATTCAAAATAAATTGTTTTTTTTGATTTTAAAGAAGAATTAAATTTAATTAAATTAAATATTTAAAAGTGTCAAATATTGGATTTAAATTGGGTTCTCCATTTAAAGGTGGTAAAATTTCATTTTTTTTGATAAATACATATTTTATCGAAAAAAATTAATTTGTTCTTATATTATGTCTCAAAAACACATAATAGGCATTATAAAATTAAATGTAGGATATAAAATTCAAAATTTATTTAATAATATTCATAACTTCTTTTTGAACTATTAGTTTTGTAAGTCGTGGTGCGCACAAACTCGATGTTGCTTGTAGCGCAAGCTATTGAATTGTGTTAAAGAGATAATGTACTATGAAATCTTGGGGTGTTAAATTCTCCCCTCCTTAAATAAATTTCATCCTCGCAATTTAAAATTGTTCTTCGAATATGAAATGTTAAAAATAGAAAATACCTTTGTGGAAAACCCACATCAGAAATAGGGTTAAAAAAATTATTCAAAATAAGAGGGAAAGGGAAATGAAAAATTCCCTACCAAATTTTGATTTCAAATAGGAATACATTGGTGAAAATTTGAGACACATAATTGGAGGGAAAATGTACATATTTATAGGGAGTTATTGAGTTAATCAATCACAAACAAGTGAACAATAATTAGAAAATTGAGGGCCTTAAAGACATAAATCTATGATGAATAAAAATATTATTGGTTCATCAAAACACAAGGAATTATGATAACACATTTTTGTTTTTATGACCCTTTACCTAAAATTTAAGAATTAATTTCTTCATAGAATAAGAAAAAATACTTGACAAGTAGAGTTCATTCCCTTATCTAATTTCAACAACAAACTCATCTTCCACTCCCAAAAGATAATATAACTCAAAAAAATATTATATTTATCCTAATCATATAGCGTTCCAAAAAATTGAATCTCTAATTCATCTATCAGATCTTTTAAAAAACTACATTATGAAATTCAGGACATCATGTAGGCCAGTTGTAGGTGATACAGCATGTCGCCCATCAGTTGTGGGTTCAAGTCTCACAGCCTTGCCAAATGCGACAGGTTGTCGCCCAACCTCCAGGTTGTCCTTTGTATAATAATAAAAAAATAATCTTATGAAATTATTAAACCTTAAAAATAGTATTCAATTTCAAACATAATCCATTCTATCCTTTAGACATATCCACAATACTTCTCTTCAAACTCACATTTAAAAAACTTATAATGAAGGACACATAATATACATGTGAATACTTTCATTGTGTATTTTCTTAATATGTGGTAATAAAATGAATTACTAGAAAACCATATTATAAAAGGTATGTACTTCTGTATTCCTTTTATAAAACATAGAATACTATATAAACTCATTATTTTAAAAAAATTGTAATTTCCAACAATAGTGGAATAAACAAACCATTAATCAGTTCCAAAATAGTCAATAATATCCAATATAATTTATCCAAATAAATCATCTCTTATTCCAAAATCAATACCTCAGTATCAGTACTATATTAATGTTTATCTTTCCTTCAACCAAGTATTTTACAAAAAAAATTACTTGCTATTGAGTCACTTTTCTTGGTTCCACGCATTCTTAAATCCTTAATGAAATAGTACTGCAGTACAATCCTTATATACTATATAATCTTATAACTAGTACATCATTGATACAACACTCAAATGACATAATTATTTAATATCAACATAAGAACACTATTAATTCCACTTCATTTGTGGTAGTATCGGAACTTGATTGTTATCCAGAAGAATCATTTTTGATATACTCTTATGAATGGGACTTTGATTCGTTTAGTCTCCTAACTCTTTGCAGATGTAGCATTGTACATTTGAAACCTTTTTCTTACCCTTGCAATCACGTACTTGGTGTACTTTTTCTCCACCCTTGTAACAAACTCTCATTCCCTTCAAGAATTTACCATGGTGATTCTTTCCATAGTTATCAAATATGGGAAAATATTTCCTTCCCTTATACCCTTTATACATCTTTATATCTACCATCCTTTTCTTCTCTCGCATCCCTTCAAAGACATAAGAATCAGATAATTATTTAAATATGTTATTGACACATGATACTATTTCTTCATATGATGAGAATATGTGGGATACTATTTTTCTTCTAAATGTTGTCTTAAGACCATGAAAGATATAATCCTTCTAACTCTTTGGATCATACGTATTGTTGGAGTTCTCATTCCTTCTACTAGGAACCACTTCTAAACAATTGAATACACTAGATTAGTTTATGAAATGCAACGCATAATTCCAAACATGTAAAATAACTAACATAAATTGAATAGTTTATGCATATAATCCATAATCATAGAAAAAAAAAATTTCTTTGAGGAGGTATTTACTCCTAAATCCGTCATAATTGATTGAAAATAAAATGTGAATTATCATAATCATATCCCTCGGGAGTGTTGTAACCAAAAGTTCAGCAAGGCCCATTGTCATGTACCAGGATACCCTGAGTCATGCAAGAAACTCCTTGTCAGAGTTTTCACTCCTAGGTACATCTATCCCAGAGCCGAATCTACCTTCTTGTGTCTAGAAAGTGATGTATTGCTTGGAAAATTCACAAAATCTCTACAATACCAAAATTCTAGGAAGTTCTTCTTTTCTAATCCTCAAAGACTATCTTAGGGTAATGTTTCAAAGTCAGATATTATCTAAATCTATTTCTATGGTTGTTTCTAATCTTCCTCTAATAAAAATTGTAATTCCCCGACCCTAGTTACCTAGAATCGTTGTATTATTTTAAAACATATGAATTATTACAAGGAATCAAGTCCTGAAGGACCGATCAGTTTAGCAGTCTTGGAAAATAGATTACATATTTGAACGTTACATTAAAATTTATAAAATAAAACACAACATAAATAATCATTTGATAGCACTATTATTCCCCTAGCTTAACCCTGCATATCTATCATAACACACTTTTCCACATCCTGATAAAAATTAAACATAATAAAGGGGTGAGTTAATATGCTCAGTAAGGATAACAATATAGCAGAAACTATCATAAATAAGCATAAACATTTAAGGTAATGTATACGAGTAAAAAAATCCATTTAACCATAAACATCAGAATAATTTGGAAATGATAATTCAAATAATTCCATTTTCTTATTAACAAGGATATTCTACTAGTTGAATAATCACATGTAATATCAATAGCTAATTTCATAATGATGAAATGCCTATTTTTGGACATCATAACCACATATTCATGGCATAATGAAGAGACTACGAATAAATATTTTGTCAAGGCCTTGTGCCAGAACACTAGTTTTTCTCTTGAGACCTACTGATGCATCGAGGAGCTATAGCGGGCTCCACCCATCACTTACTAAGTCCAATGAATTCCTCATATGAAAAGGTTGAATCATAACATAAACATTCATGTTAAAACTAGCATACGAAATGTTTATTATTTAACTATAAACCATGATTGGTATAAAAATAGCATTTCCATAGTCAAACATATCATAACTCATTAAATAGAATACATAATATTGTATAATAGTAAACCAACCTCAATGAATAATAATATCTTATAAATTATGATGAAATTGTAAAGACCCGTAAATTTCAAAGAAATTTTTTCTTAATTTTCATTGGAATTTTACAAGAATGTAGTTTCTGATGGCACCTGATTCTGAGGCCTGGTGTGCCCAGAATAATTTTCCAAAGTTTGGCTCGGGTACGTTCAGTGAACGAACGAGTGGGTTTTTCTAAATTTTAAACCAGTGCTCAGAATCAAATTCTGAGGGAACCGGTGGAATCGCAGCGCCGGTATTTGCATAGAAACGCCTCTTCCGGAGTTGTGTTTGCTCGGGTGTGGTTTTTAATTTTTTGGGGCTAACATAAGAAAATAAAATAAAGTGGTGTGACAACTTTATTTTATTTAACATAAAGCCACTTAAGCTAAGTTGAAGCGGATAGGGTGGAACCCAAAATATCCTACCCTCTTTGTAGGATATTTGTGAGGTGGGGCCCGCACGAGCCCCACCGTTTCTTTCCCCCTATGTAACGCACCCATGAAAACTCCGCTTTAATGAAAGTCAACTGGTTCGTTTTTTAAACTCTTAACGCTCATATTAATTGGACAGTTAAGACGTTACCATTAATTCACCGAATTAATGGTTCATTTCTAAACTTGTTTTTCAAATTGTTGGCATGGAATGAAATAAGACCAACGCATATCTTTCTTGAGGATTTCTTGTTGAGAGGATTTGGAGAAGACTCTAAGGCTTGAGATCATCAGCCTCCTTCGCGAAGAACGCGAAGAACGCAAAACCTTCGGAGATCGACGACGCGACGTCGTGTTCTGCGACGCCGATGATTCTCCTTCCACGATGCTTTTTCCACAATGTTTCTTCCCTGCAACAATCTCCAATCATCAACTGCTTGAGGTAGAAGATTACGGTTCTATAATTCGTTGTGGATTTTATTCTCAACATGGGTTTAAAACGTACAATTAAATATGTGTGTTTTCTTTAACCCTCAGAGATCGCCGACGCGACGCCGTGTACCGCGACGACGTGACGCCCCCTTCCGCGATGCGACGATCCTCTTCTTCCGCGACGGTTAATCTCGCGAAGAACTCACGTCCGACGACAACGACGAGGTAGGGGTTGATTCTTTTAAATCTTTTTGATTTATACCCGCGGCGTTTGATTATTAAAAATTGTTGGGTGACTTTTAAATCCACTAACGCGGTGGGTGCGGACTAACAAACAAGTCTGAACCCATCGCTCCTTTCGTTCTTGGTGTGCGAAACGGCGCACGTCGAAAAAATCAACCGCACGGGCGATGTAAGGTCCTCATAGTGAAGGACAGACCTCGGGAGGAATTTTAGCGAAGACGACAAGGAATTCCGACCACCGGAACTCGTCCGGTGGTCCGCGGAGCGACCCGCCGGTGCGCCGGCTTGGAGAACCGCCGCGGCTTCAGCCGCGGCGGTAGCAACGCGGTCCCGTGACCACGCGGGACCAGAGGAGCACGGGACACAGCGGCCCAGACGCGTCCGCTGGCAAGGGCGGCCCCACATAGGGCTGCGGTTCTCTCATGAGGGGGCAGCACGCCCCCCGCTCCACTCGGCTGTAACCGGCCGAGCCGACCCGCCGGTTCGGGCTGGGTCGCGCCCAGGCCGGGCCGGGCCACGCCGGCCGGGTCGGTCCTGGCCCAGACCCCCAGTTTTCGGACTTTTTTGGTCTTTTGCCTATATCTTGAGCTGCGGGCCTCCGATCGATGCACCGTCAGTGGAGTTGTGATCCTTGGATTGAGACGGTCGTTTCGGTATATTGCACTCACTGTTTCGGAGTACTTAGTGTTTGGATGGGTTGGTTCTTACACGAAACCAACTGGGCCCTCGGAGCGGAAAAACTTATAACGTGAGCATCAGACATCCGATTGACATGTCGTCGACTTTGATGGATTACACAAAGTGAGACAGATCTTTTTCCTTACTCCGCCTGAGGTTTGGATGCTGGTGGAGTATGGTTGTGTTGGTTTTGCCTTAAAAACCAACCGGGCCCCTGGGACGAAAAAGCCAATAACTCCCAGATCGGGCCTCCGATTGACGCGCCGTCTGTGACGCTGAGTTCCTGTTGACGATACGGAACTTTTGGATACATAAACTCTGGACTATGTGTCAGTTGATGTATCAGCCTCTCGTCTCATGGAGCGGACCCTCCCGAATGAGCTTGCTGTGTGCGGGAACCCTAGTGTTGGCTCCAACTGAAACGACGACGACAACTGTGCAAAGATCCTCAGTGGATTCGACGGCCACGACTACAACACTCAGTGATCCTACGTGGATCAGTGCTATAGATCATGTGTGGGTCTGATCCTGTGTGGGTCATTGTGGGGGTTAGTTACCTATCGATCCTATGTGGGTCATATCCTTTGTGGGTCATTGTGGGGTTTAGTACCTATCGATCCTTTGTGGGTCTGACGGCTTAGATGAATCAGTGGATATATCTGATCATCTCTATCGTCATTCGAAGAAGTATACCTGTGTGAGCTGAATCCTGTTTTGCTTTCCTATGTGGATTGTGTTGTGCTATCTTGTGTAGATTTACGTTTTGCTTTCCTGTGTGGACTGGGTTGTACTTGGGCTCGTATTTTGGAGTCGAACATGGAATTGATGACTTAGGTATATGTATGGGCATATACCTAAGCAGTGTCGGATGATACTTCGTGATTGTATCTTTCCTTTGTGGATTATACTTTGTGTATTTTAGGAGACCTTCGGGGGTCTCGGGGTCCCTACTGGGTAGTTCATACTCACCACTGCATGGGCTATGCCCGCACTACATTGTGTTGGTTACAGACGACGGACAGCGTTGATCGTGGTGGAGGCTTGCGGAGCAGAACGGTACCTGGAGGTGGACCACTGGGCAAGACATACTCGGAGCGGACGGCTGGACCCGAGGAGCTGTGGAGGCTATCTGTAATCACCCTTCAGGTGGGACTTCCAGTGGATGCCTCGACGCTGCGACATTAATTTTCAGTTGTTGTGTTCCCTTTTTAGTTGTACTTTACTTTCAGTTTGGGTTTGTATTCTGGCCCACTTACTTTTCCGCACTCATTGTTGTACTCAGTTTCTACTTAGTGTTTACTTCTACTGCTTGCTTGCTCTGTGGTGTTTGTTTACTTTACAAAGTCAATACCTTCCCTTTATACCGGGATTTATGCCTTGGTGCTAGTCGCCGGCCCCTGGCCTATGGAAGGCGGGCTTGGGGTAGTCACGACACGGGCCCCGAGGATGGGTCGTGACAAATTGGTATCAGAGGAGTTCGGTTCTACTGCAGAACTTGAGACTCTGAACTTTTTCTATGTGAAGCAATAGTGTTAAGCGTATTGGGTGTGGTTATCAATCCAGGGAGTCCAGTGTTGGTGCGGTGGCCGACGTATCTGTACACCAGGACCCTGACATCTGATTTCTGACTTAATGCACGAAAACATTTACTGCATTTGTGTTTCAAGTTTTCTTTGTGATTACTTTGTGTCAGCTCACCAGGTATACTATTCTGACCTTGGCGCACCTGTTTATTTTCAGGATGGCCCCACGACGACATCCAGCTAGGGTTCCGAGAGTTGAGCGTGACGACAGCCCACCGAGCGACGAGGCCTCGGTATTGGGCCCTTTGACAGCTGAGGCACTGACGGTACCTCTACCCATCGATCCACCGATGCTTCCAGCCCCAGCCGCTGACGATGCATGTCGCCTTACTGCACTGCATGAGTTCCAGTGCCAGCGACCGCCCATGTTCCACGGGGAGACGGACCCCCAGGCAGTTGAGAACTGGCTAGAGGCAGTGGTACGAGTTTTCCGGTAAGTGAGGACACCCGCAGACCTCATGGTGATCCTCACAGCGAGCATACTGCACGCGGAAGCGGGCCGATGGTGGAGCTTGATGCTCCAGGTGCACGATGAGGCATCTCTTCTCTAGACTGACTTTGAGAGCCTCTTCTGCTCAGAGTTCTTCCCGGCCACCCTCCGTGCGGTGAGCATCCAGGAGCTTCTTCAGCTGCGGTAGGGCAGCTTGACGGTCGCCCAGTACTCGGCGAGATTTACCGATCTCTCGCGCTACTCGACAAACATAGTACGAGACCCATTCTTCTAGGCCCGGACCTTTGAGCAGGGATTGAGACATGAGATCAGGGCATCACTTACCTCCCTCAGCATTCTGACTCAAGCATGAGTACTGGAGCGAGCCCTTTTGATCAAGAGATTTCTTACTGAGACTTCTTCAGCAGCGAGGCCAATTGTGGGACGACACGTAGCAGAGTCTTCTACAGCAGGCAGTCAACGGATTACTCATGGGTCCAGGAAGACCAGACCCTCACGCAGACGACCTCAGGACACTAGCTCAGCAGTGCGGGGCACACAGCGCGGAGCCAGTCATTCGAGAGGTAGGCAATGCTACACATGCTGCGGGCAGGGCCACATGGCTCGAGACTGCCTGACCCACCGTGCTGAGGAGAAGTAGATGGTTGAGGGGCCACCCAGGCAGAGGCAGAGGGTCGACCGTGGCGGTCCACAGGGAGCAGGCGGACGAGGCAGAAGAGCTGGCCGAGCAGCAGGTGGTGGGTGACGCTTTGAGGCTATACCACCACCACCACCAGGAGGTCCACCCCGGCCACAGGGTGCTGGCGGGCAGAGACAGGCACAGCTCCAAACAGCGGAGGCCTACGACCACGGAGTGCCCGAGATGATTCGAGGTGCTATCTGTGTCTATTCCACCCTTTCTGTAGTTCTTATAGACATAGGAGCGAGTCACTCTTTCATAGTCGCTACCCCTATTCGGATCTCGGAGATTCCGACAGAGTCATTGCCTCGATCCTTACAGCTAGACACTCCTATGGGAGTAGACTCGACGATTACACACTGGTGCCGGCAGTGTGAGCATACTCTAAGAGGCGAGAGCTTCGGCTGGGATCTTCTTGTAGCGGCGTCGAGGCCTTACGACATCGTCTTGGGCATGGATTGGTTATCTACAGTCCATGCTCAGATCAACTGTATTAGGCACAAGGTGCGATGTGTACGCACCGATGGGAGCAGGTTCACCTTCACTGGAGAGAAGGGAGCCTTCGCAGAACAGGATGGACTTCCGCAGAGGAGAGGACAGCCCATCACTCATCAGTTGGCTAGCCTCATCCTAGGAGAAGTTGACGTGCGAAGTCCTGGTTTTCCTGTAGTGGTGGATCAGTATTCGGACGTTTTCCCCGACGACGTCCCAGGGCTACCTCCTCGCAGAGAGGTAAACTTTTATATTGACATGTACCCCGGGATAGCACCGATATCGACTCTAGAATATCAGATGGCTCCAGCTGAGCTTCGAGAGCTACGGGTACAGTTGGAGGACTTGTAGGGTAAGGGTTTCATCCGACCCAGTGTTTCACCCTGGGCTTCCCCGATATTGTTCGCCAAGAAGGCGGACGGGAGCTTGTGAGTTTGTGTCGACTATCGTCGCCTAAACCAGGTGATAGTGAGGAATAAGTATCCACTATCGAGGATTGATGACCTCTTCAATCAGCTCAAAGGAGCATGGTGGTTCTCGAAGATAGACCTTAGGTCAGGGTATCATCAGTTCAGAGTTCGGGATGAGGACGTGTAGAAGACAGCCTTCAGATGTCGGTATGGAAACTATGAGTTCTTGGTTATGCCATTCTGCGTAACCAATGCTCCATCAGTGTTCATGGGCCTCATGAATAGGATCTTTCAGCCATACCTCGATCGATTTGTCATGGTTTTCATTGACGACATTTTGATATACTCGACGACTGAGGAGGAGCACGCCGACCACTTGCGAGTTGTACTGGACACACTACGAGTGCACCAGCTTTATGGAAAGCTCTCGAAGTGTCAGTTCTGGATACGTGATGTCCACTTCTTGGGACACGTCATCTCTGAGGCAGGAGTTGCAGTGGATCCTGTGAAGATTGAGGCAGTGCTAGCTTGGGAGCCACCCAGGAGCGTGACGGAGGTGCGGAGTTTCTTGGGACTAGCTGGATACTATCAGAGATTTTTTCTGGACTTCTCCAGAGTTTTGGCACCACACTCAGCTCTTACGAAGAAGGGGAAACACTTTGTGTGGTCCGACAGATGTTAGCAGAGCTTCCAGGATCTGAGACAGAGATTGACCATCGCACCTATCTTGAGGTTGCCTAAGGAGGGAGTAGGGTACATAGTCTACTGCGATGCATCAGGGACCGAACTCGGATGTGTCCTAATGCAGTAGTGGGCAGTGATCGCCTATGGATCTTGTCATTTGAGGCCGCATGAGCAGAACTAATCTACCCATGACCTGGAGTTTGCAGCAGTGGTCTTCACTCTGAATACATGGCGACACTATCTAATTGGCGAGCGCTTTATAGTCTTTTCTGACCATCAGAGTCTTAGGTACATCTTCTCTCTGAAGGACCTGAACCTGAGATAGCGGAAATGGCTCGAGTTCCTCCAGGACTATGACTTTGAGATAGTCTATACTCCTGGGAAGGGGAATTTGGTAGCCAATTCTCTCAGTAGGCGGACGGGAATTCAGCTACTTGAGGAGGCGACAGAGCAGCTAACCGCCTTGCAGATATCCTTCGTGGATAGGGATGGAGAATCCTTCCTTCTGTATCTCACAGTCACCCCTCCACTACTGCAGCGGGTCAGAGAAGCACAGCGTGGGGACGCTGACTGTGAGACACGGCGTGCACAGATATCCTCAGGCCAGGCACCTCATCGTTTCTCCTTTGGAGCAGAGAACGACTTCCTTTTCAGAGGACGTACCTTGCTACCAGTTGCATTATGGGAGGAGGTGCTGAGTGAGTTTCACACTTCTCCCTTGGCGGTACATCCTGGAGTGGCGAAGATGTACCAGGACCTCAGACGACAGCACTGGTGGTCGGGCATGAAGAAGGTTGTGGCAGAGTTCATTTCTTGATGCCTCACCAGCCAGCAGGTGAAGGTAGAGCATCAGGTACAAGAAGGCTTGGTACAGCCCTTGGAGGTCCCTGAGTGAAAGTGGGACGGGATATCTATGGACTTCGTGACTGGACTTCCATGCACTTCCAGAGGTCACGACTCCATTTGGGTGATTGTCAGCCGACTCACCAAGTCGGCTCATTTCTTACCCATCAGATAGCAGGGATCGGTGGATAGCTTGGGACATCTCTACGTTCAAGAGATTGTACAGTTTCACAGTGTGTCGTCTTCTATCGTCTCTGATCGAGATTATCGCTTTAATTCTCGGCTTTGTAAGGGGTTGCAGGAGGCGTTCGGGACGCAGCTACGTGTGAGCACCACCTTTCACCCTCAGACGGATGGTCAGACGGAGAGGACCATTCAGACTCTTGAGGACATGCTCCGCACATGTGTCCTAGACTTTGGTCGCAGCTGGGAGGACCGCCTACCCTTGGTGGAGTTTGTGTACAACAACAGCTACCACTCCACCATCGGGATGGCACCAAACGAGGCATTGTACAACAGACCTTGCAGATCTCCTTTGTGCTGGACAGACCCTGGGGAGTCAGCACTTGTGGGACCGGAGATGGTCCAGGCCATGACAGAGAAGGTCCAGGCCATCCAGGAGCGGATGAGGACAGCACAGAGCCGGCAGAAGTCTTATTCTGACAGGAGGCGGAGGCCACTAGAGTTTGAGGATGGCGACCACGTCTTCTTGCGTGTCTCACCTCGACGTGGATTAAGGAGATTTGGCCGAGGCGGCAAGTTGTCTCCACGCTTCATCGGACCATTCCAGTTCCTCAGTAGGATTGGTGAGGTTGCTTATCGCTTGGCTCTACCACCTCAGTTGCACCGGGTGCATGACATCTTCCATGTATCTCAGTTGAGGAGATATGTGCACGACCCGACGCATATCATTGACCATGGGGAGCTAGACGTTGATGATGGGGTGACTTTTGCGGAGGTACCGGTGGAGATCGAGGATCGACAGGAGAAGGTCCTACGTGGATGGTCGATTCCTCTAGTGCGCATCAGATGGCAGCACGGGAACCTCCAAGAGAGCACTTGGGGCCCGGAGGCTCAGATGCGTGCTCAGTACCCACATTTGTTTCCCTAGTTTTTTATGTATCTTTACGGGGACGTAAAAACCTGAGGTGGGAGTGATGTAAAGACCCGTAAATTTCAGGGAAATTTTTTTCTTAATTATCGTTCAAATTTTACAATAATGCACTTTCTGACGGCACCTGATTCCGAGGCCCGGTGTGCCCGGAATCATTTTCCGATGTTCGGCTCGGGTACGTTCAGTGAACGAACGAGCGGGTTTTTCTAAATTTTGAACCGGTGCTCTGAATCAAATTCTGAGGGCACTGATGGAATCGCAGCGCCGGTATTTTCTTAGAAACGCCTCTTCTGGAGTTGCATTTTCTCGGGTGTGGTTTTTAATTTTTTGGGGTTAAGTTAAGAATGTAAAATAAAGTGGTGCGACAACTTTATTTTATTTCACTTAAAGCCACATAAAGCCACATAAGCTAAGTTGAAGCGGATAGGGTGGAACCCAAAATATCCTACCCTCTTGGTATGATATTTTTGAGGTGGGGCCCACACGATCCCCACCATTTCTTTCCCCCTAAGTAACGCACCCGTGAAAACTCCTCTTTAATGAAAGTCAACTGGTGCGTTTTCTAAACTCTTAACGCTCCTATTAATTGGACAGTTAAAACGTTACCATTAATTCACCGAATTAATGGTTCGTTTCTTAACTTGTTTTTCAAATTGTTGGAATGGAATGAAATAAGACCAATGCATGTCTTTCTTGAGGATTACTCGTTGAGAGGATTTGTAGAAGACTCTAATGCTTGAGATATTCAACCTCCTTCGCGAAGAACGCGAAGAATGTCGAACCTTCGGAGATCGACGACGCGACGCCGTGTTCCGCGACGCCGACGATTCTCCTTCCGCGATGCTTCTTCAGTGACGTTTCTTCCCCGCAACAATCTCTGATCATAAACTGCTTGAGGTAAGAGATTACGGTTCTCTAATTCATTGTGGATTTTATTCTCAACATGGGTTTAAACGTGCAATTAAATCTGTGTGTTTTCTTTAACACTCGGAGATCGCCGACGAGACGCCCCCTTCCGCGACGCGACAATCGTCTTCTTCCACGACGGTCAATCACACGATGAACTCGCGTCCGACGACAACGACGAGGTAGGGGTTGATTATTTTAAATCGTTTTGATTTATACCCACGACGTTTGATTATTAAAAATTGTAGAGAGACTTTTAAAACCGCTAACGCGGTGGGTGCAGACTAACAAACAAGTTCGAACCCACCGCCCCTTTCGTTCTTGGTGTGCGAAATGGCGGACATCGACAAAATCAACCGCACAGACAATGTAAGGTCCTCGCAGTGAAGGACGGACCTCGGGAGGGCTTTTGGGGAAGGCGACAAGGAAATCCGACCACCAAAACTCGTCCGATGGTCCGCTGAGGGACCCGCCGGCGCGCCGCCGTTGAGAACCGCCGCGGCTTCAGCCGCGGCGGCAGCAGCGCGGTCCCGCGACCATGCGGGACCGGAGGAGCACGGGACGTGGCGGCACGGCCGCGTCCGCTGGCAAAGGAGGCCCCACAAGTGGGTCGTGGTTCTCTCACGCGGGGGCAGCACACACCCACTCTGCTCGGCCATAACCGGCTGAGCCGACCCGCCGATTCGGGCCAGGTCGCACCCAGGCTGGGCCGGGTCGCGCCCAGGCCGGGCCGGGCCACCCTGGCCAGACTGCACCAGCCGGGTCGGACCCAGACCCGGGTTGGCTCGACCCAGTTCGGGCCGACCCAGGGGGGTTGGGCCAGGTCGGTCCGGGCCCAGACCCCCCGTTTTCGGACCTTTTCGGTCTTTTACCCGTATCTTGAGCTGTGGGCCTCTGATCGACACACCTTCAGCGGTGATGGGATCCTTGGATCGAGATGGTCGTTTCGGTATATCGCACTCAAGGTTTCGGAGTACATTGGGTTTGGCCGGGTTGGTTCGTACACGAAACCAACCGGGCCCTCGGAGCGGAAACGCTTATAACTTGAACTTCGGACGTCCGATTGGCGTGCCGTCGACTTTGATGGATTCCACTAAGTGAGAAGGATCTTTTGGCTTACTCCGCCCGAGGTTTGGATGCAGGTGGAGTACGGTCGGGTTGTTTATGCCTTAAAAACCAACCGGGCCCCTGGGACGAAAAAGCCAATAACTCCAAGACTGGGAGTTCGATTGATGCGCCATCTGCGACGGTGAGTTCCTGTTGACGATACGGAACTTTTGGATACATCAACTCTGGAATATGTGTCCGTTGATGTATCATACTCTTGGCTTTTAGAGCGGACCCTCCCGAACGAGCTTGTTGTGGGCGAGAACCCTAGTGTTGGCTGTGACTGCAATGACAACGACGACTGTGCAGAGATTCATAGTGGATTCGATGATGACGACTACAACACTCATATATCCTACGTGGATCAGTGCTACAGATCTTGTGTGGGTCTGATCCTGTGTGGGTCAGCGCTCGGCGGTCCTGTGTGGGTCAGCGCCTATAGATCCTGTGTGGGTCCGATCCTGTGTGGGTCATTGTAGGGGTTAGTTACCTATCGATCTTGTGTGGGTCAGATCCTTTGTGGGTCATTGAGGGGTTTAGTACCTATCGATCCTTTGTGGGTCCAACGGCTTAGATGAATCAGTGGATTTATCTGATCATCTCTATCATCATTCGAAAAAGTATACATGTGTGAGCTGAATCCTGTTTTGCTTTCCTATGTGGATTTTGTTCTGCTATCCTGTGTGGATTTATGTATTGCTTTCCTGTGTGGACTGGGTTGTACTTGGGCTCAGATGTTGGAGCCGAACTTGGAATTTTTGACTTAGGTATGTGTATGGGAATATACCTAAGCAGTGTCAGATGTTACTTCGTGATTGTATCTTTCCATTCCGGATTATCCTTTGTGGATTCTGGGAGACCATCAGGGGTCTCGGGGTCCCTACTGAGTAGCTCATACTCACCCCTGCATGGGCTATGCCCGCACTACATTGTGTTGGTTGCAGACGACGGACAACGCTGATCGTGGTGGAGGCTTTTAGAGCGGAAAGGTACATGGAGGTGGACCATTGGGTGAGACGTACTCGGAGCGGACGGCTGGACCCGAGGAGGTACGGAGGCTATCTATACTCACCGTTCAAGTGGGACTTCCAGTGGACGGCTCGACGCTATGGCTTTACTTTCCAGTTGCTATTTTTCCTTTTTAGTTGTACTTTACTTTCAGTTTGGATTTGTATTCTGGCCCACTTACTTTTCCGCACTCTTTGTTGTACTCATTTTTTACTTACTGTTTACTTTATTTGTTTGCTTGCTCTGTGGTGTTTGTTTACATTACAAAGGCAATGACTTCCCTTTTTACCGGGATTTACGCCTTGATGCTAGTCTCCAGCCCCTGGCCTATGGAAGTCGGGCTTGGGGTAGTCACGGCACGGGCCCCGAGGATGGGTCATGATAGAAATAGTTGAAAATATTCAATAAAACATTTTGATAGAAATACCCCTTTCTTATAAATCATTTTAAAGTCACACAATTTATAAAGGAAGACATTTAAAAGATATTTTTTAATCATAGTGTCCCATACCTCTTTGAAACTTTTTAATGAAATTAAAACATTAAAAAAATCATGTCTATGAAAATAAATCCTTAAAATAATTTTTCAAACATGGACATTAATTATAATATTTAGAAAAATAAATCTTTTAAACCATTTTAAATGATGATCTAGTTAAATATTCCCTTCTATAAAATGTAAAATATTCCTTTTTAAAAAAAATTTATAAAACATGGTCATAGTTGATAAATATGTCCCAGTAGATAATTACATATAAACAAACTTGGATAATAATAAGATTGATTAAATAACCCTTACCTTGTACTTTCCTTTGGTCAAGGGTATGTTTAACCTCTTTTATAATGACCAGAGTTTGTTATTAAATCCTAATAGAACCATATTCATATTAATGATATCATAATTTATTGATTTGTGGATTTATACTACAAATTTAATAATAATTTCTATGTCCAAATAATATTTCGGGAAATAATTTCTTTCTCTAGCATACAAGTTTTAATTTTTTATTCTTGTTCGTATCACATATGTCAAGATTTAATTGATTCCAAAATATAAAAAAAATATTTACGTATCATATATATTCATAATATAAATATGTATTATCTATAGAACTATGAATTGGAAAACACCGTTTATGGAGATGGTTTGTCGTACGTACGCATAAACGTAGTTTCCGATTTCATATCACATTGAACGGAACTATGTGATTAAGATATATGTAAATACATACGTACATACATAAATATATATATACATATATTTCAAGTAACATTATTATGTAATAAATTACATACTTATTAATAATATATATTTTTATAATAATCATTGAACGATTAATGTGGAAATGAATCTCATCGCGTCGTGGAGACGGTAAGTCGTACGTACGCATGAGTAACGATGTGATTTTATTGATGGTTAAATCGTATGTAATTGGACGTAATATTATAAATAAAGAAAAAATAACTTGTTGTATTTATTATTTACATAATTATACTTTTTATTATACCCATCTAAATAATGAAGTGTTTAATAACACACTACACCACGACATGGAGAGGGTAAGCTGTACATACGTCCGTATGGTGACATTGTCATTCATAGGATAGATAGAATAATGAATACAGTTGTACCATATTTATAATAACATATAATATTGTATAAGGTACTGGATTTATTATTTTAGTATTGAAAAAAATAAAAGAAAGGGGAAGTGGAAGAAGAAAAGAACTTTGAAAGTGGTGATGAAGTAATTACATCTTCTTCATGTTATTCCTTTAGATTTGGGAAAAAGGGATCTTTAAGTTTGATTATGATCAAATTAAGGCCTATAGGATTATTTTATTGTAATTGGGAGGATATTTCAGCAGGTTTTGGCTGATACAAATGGCTTAGAAGGTGTGATTTTGAGAGAAGGGGAAGTACCCTTTTATAAGAGAGGTGAGGGTCACTTTTGGAAAAGCTTGAAATATTATTTTATTACAGACTCATTTTCAGTTTATAATGGATACAAATAAATTTATTTAGAGGATAAGGTGGGTATGGGCCGAAATAATCTCAACCTATAGATTTTAGACAAGTTTAGGTAGCCATATTATCCTTATCTTTAAGATTTAACTCTTAGATAAATAGTTTAACTTTTACAATGTCTTCTTGTATTTTTATATTACATCATTAATAAAAATACAATAAAATGACAGGTGAATCTCAATTGGTTTATTAATGAAATATATATCATTATAATAGTCCTTTGGATAAACCATATATTTTGAGGAAAATTATATCATTTAATAATATAGTATTTGTTTTAAAAACACGTTTATGTTAATTTTGACACTATTTAGTATTTGGATTTTTGGATGTCAAAAAAAACATGATTACTTAAAAAAAATACATTAAATCAACCCTAACATGTCATATTTTCCTAGAAAATTCTTAGAATGCATAAACAGTCTCAATTTGAATTTATTTTGATATTTATAATATCAATTATTTTAATCTTTCATAAATAAGGTAATTACTGCATCATCATTTTTTCATAAATAAATTTAATTATTTAATGTCTAAAAATTATAAATAAAATTCCTTTATGAATGAAATAATTTTATATTTATATTGAATATTTATTGTCGAATTTATCTTCTGTATAAAACTATAATAAAAATGGTTTATTTAGTAAACATGAAATTTAACACTTTTAACTCTTCTTTAAATAAAATAATAATAAATTTACTAATCTAATAGAAGTGGACCAAAAGGATTATATATTACTCCTATGGTTGATTTTGGTCTAAATACACTAATCCATTAAAATATAGGATGTGTGTTAGGGTAACTATAATATGATTTTTTCCATTAATTAACCTATTTACTTTTAACCGTGATAAAAAAAATTCAAAAGCTTTTATTCACCAAAATAATTTTTATCCTATTAAACCACATTTTACATAATTATGTAATTTATTTATCTCTAATTTTTTAAATTCAATTCAATGAAGATTAAAAATTATATTTTATGAAAATTCATAAATGTGCCTTGAAGGTGGGTAAAAAAGGTTAAATAATTCAATAAAATTTTATACATCTAATCTTATTGTAAAATGACTCTAATGAATTAAATTAGTCTAATATAAGTTTTATGTATCTATTTTTATATAAAAAATAATTTAAATAAAAAATTTATTATTTTAATTAAAGTTGGTTTTAAATAATAATGTAGTGTAATTCAATATTCATCAAAAATTGAAATTTATCAGAAAAATACAAAATATTCACCCTAAGATAATTATGATATTACCAAAACAAAAATTATGTATATTTTACCAAATTAAAAACAACTTAGTTTCACTAATTAATTTAAAATTAAATCTCATTGTCAAAACCAGAAAGTGAGTTCTTAATAATTTAAAACTATGAATAGATTAACATGTGTTTTTGTACAATTTAAATGTGAATTTACCTACAAAGAACTAAATGAAATTAAATGAAAAAAATATAATATAATTATACTTTAAAACCACTCAAATTCATAATTTAACACTATAAATTATTTCGATTAAAAATGTTGTTTTAAATTAAAATTTAGTATCTTTTACTATTCATCATTATATAAAAGTTATCAGAAATGTACCAAAAATTTATCCAAACTAAATTTGTGTGTCCCTATTATAAAGAATAATTTAATTTCATTAAATTTAATTTAAAAAAGTGTCAAATATTGGATTTGAAAAGGCTTCTCCATTTAAAGGCGGTAAAATTCCATTTTTTGAAAAATACTTCATTTATCTGAAAGAATGAATGTGTTCTTATATTATGTCTATGAAACAAATAATATGGATTCTAAAATTATATTGAGTACATAATATTCTAAATTTAGTTAATAGTATTCATAACTGATTTTTGAGCGGCTGGTTTGGTATGTCGTGGTGCGGTCGAACTCGGTTTTCCGTGGAGCACAAGCTATTTAATTACATTAAAGAGATAATGTACAATGAAATCGTGGGGTGTTATAGTCAAGGTGTGTAGAAATATTTTAGCTATGAGTATCATCTAATAATATTCTTTTTAGATGAGGTACATATATAATCTATATCCCTTTCCAAATTTAAACCTACCAACTTCATAATTGAAGTCTACTTACATCCCATCATTCATTAATTTCATTTTATTTTGAATATTCTTATCATCAAGATATGAATATTATATTTTAATAGATAAGAATGGTTGGGAAATAATTTAGAATAGATGTGATTTTTGACCTTCTGTAATGATTCCCAAATCTCATTATAACAAAGCCATGAATATAGGATCTTCTTAAATCTCAATTTTAGACAAACCGGAATGATCATTCACACTCAACGAATCAACCATATTATTTTCATTACCATGAAGGTAATGTGTTTTGAAATCATAATCCATGATTTGATCTAGATATTTTATTTTCCTAAAATTGAGCTCTTTCTATGAGAATAAGTATTTTTATGTTTGTTGACCTTTTTATTTTACAAATATTTCTCTATAATGGTTAGGCATCCATACATTCAATGAAAATATTATTTTAACCTACTCATGATCAACTATTGGATAATTCTATTCAACAATTCTTAAAACCCATGATTATAAGTAAATAATTCTACCATTCTACATAAGGACATATCAAAGGCCCTTATATTATGTATTACTAGATATCATAAATCCATCCATTTATCATAAAAAATTAAATATTGATGAGTTGAATAATCTAAATATTAATTGTACAAAAAAAATTATTTCTTATTATAATATGAACTTAACTCCCTTTACAGGTGAACTAAGTTAGTGGGTTAGCAAATTGATAAAAAAATTAAAAAAATATCATTAGTAAACTATTAATCAAGGGAAACAGAACACCTCTATTATATTATTTTTCATATTCCATTCCATAATAGTATTTATTTTGGAAGGATAAACTAATATTATGTCCTTAGAGAAAACTTTCTAAGAAAATAATCTTTTTGTAGATGTAAATCATGTTTTCTAAATTTCCCATATACCTCTTTTTCTCTAAGACACATAAAAATGATTCAGGTATGATTTTTTTTCTCAACATGGATTTCAAATTATAGTAAGATATCAATGATAAATAACATACCTAAATTATCAACATACTCAAGAAATAAGCTAATCAACAGATCTATAAATTGAAATAATGTTTTAGTAAATCAAACAGGAATTGATATATATATTTTCTTTTTTTAGAGAATATAAAATTCCATATATAGAAAATTTTCCTTCATTAATCATAGTTTATGATAGCTATAATTAAGATCAATCATTAGAAAATTACGATATCCTTGATGTAGATCAAACAAGTCATAAATTATATGTAAATGATTCATGTTATTAATTTTAATGTCATTAACTTCCCCATTGTTGATGGATAACCTAAAACACCCATATTTCATCTTAGAAAAGAACATGGCACCCCATTATTAAACAATAGGGTATATAAATTCCATGTAAAACAAATCATATGTTTATTTAATAAGTTTCACTAATTCCACTTGTTGGGAGTCTTTGACACTGTGTTTTCATCAAGGATGAGATCAATTGAAAAGTCAAAATCACACTCTAGTGGATTTCACAACAATTCTTCTGAAAAAAATAAATGTATTCTATCACAATAGGGACCTCCTTAATTATACAGATACCATTTACATTCATAGTTTGTGTCTATAATTATTTTATTACATTTATCTAAAGGAGATATCCTAGTGGGGGTCCAAATATGATTTAAATTTTGTAGTCTCCCCTATAAAGATAAGTTATTAAAAAACTCCATCAAGAATCATAATCTTCTTCTATGGATAATAAACTATCATATTATAATTTGAAATAAAATCCATAGAAAGTATTAAATGAATTTTAACCATAAGAATAATATTGGTATTTTAAAATATGGTATGTCTATGGGAAATAATTGGAATTGAATGACACATTCTTGTTTCAACAAGAATTCTAATAGGTTTCATGATTAAGAACTCTGATATTATATTTGTTATGAATTATTTAATTTTTTACAAAACATGGATGCTATAAAATTGTGAAATGTCAAAAACAAAATATATAATTATCTAGATATGGGGTTGTGGTCAAAGTACCAACTAGCACAACATTGGGAACTTAAAACTCATCTATTGTCATTCAATAATCATGGAATTATCCCCTTTAAATATTCTATATAAGGTTCCCTTGATTCTTTGGATACTATTTTGAATTATTCTCAATCTATTTATAGTTAAATAACTCTATTGCAATGGTTTCTTTCATCCACATGAATTCATGCCCCTTATGAACATTTTCACCACACGTGAAATAGACTAATGATCCCATTAAAGAAGTACCAGGGGGTTTCTTTATAAAATTAAATCATGTATAAAATATCATCTTCCATTTATTTTTAATCAACACATTTCTTATTTCTTGGTTCTCATTCACCCTCTTATTTTCCCTATTCCCATTAACAAGATAAGATCTACACAATTATTTCATTATTATTTCTTGAAGATGATACATATGTTGATAACTTTTGAGAAACCAGTAACCTTTGGAGAGTAAACATGATACCTTAAATGAAATGGTTAATATTTCTTTCCTTGTTAAATATATAGTCTACATCATGACTAGATAATCTTATAATGTTATCCTTATACTTTATAACACTTTATTCTTCCTTCTTCTTCTAGGTGGGTAGCATCACCTCTATTTTAGCTTATTTATCTTCATGAAATTATTTTTAAAAAATGTAACCATAAAATTTATCTATTACATACTTTTTTCATCTAAATATATAGTGTTCTAGATCAATGATGATAACTGATCAGTATCTATCATCACACAATACACCTCTCGAATAACCATTTTCATTTCATTACTTCCCTAGGCTAGAAATATATTTTCAATGAACTTAACCAATTTTTTAATTACCAATAAATTATTATTTCCATTAACATATATATTATTCTACAAAATTCAGTTGATGATATTGGTAATGCAAGGTATGTAAGAACAAGAAACTCTATACATGGATGGTTATTTATTGTAAGCAAATTCATCTACTCTAATATAGCATAGATCTTCATTTCTCCAAATCCTTATTTATTATCTTTATTAGTATAAAAATCGAAATATTTATAACAGTTTTGGATTCTATTCACTCTACTATGATTCATCACTAAATAGTTGAACAAATAGAGTTATACCATAATATTCCTGAATAATAACACATAGATTTAAAATACCTATAATGGTAAAATTTATCTGATACTAAAATAGTTTATAAAAATTCTCATTCCATCTATGTTTTTTAATCTACTACACAAGGTTCCTATAAAACCATCTAATACTAACTATAACAACCTTCACTCAAGTAACCTAGAGCTAATGATTACTTTATTTAATTGGCACAATATTAAATGGATCACACTATAAATGATCAAATAGTGTAAATTTATTTGAAAATGATATATAAACATGAATCGATATTATAATGTAAATATAAAAATATAGGATAGAAAACATTATCGTATCTTTTAAATTTTTCTAAATATCTTTACTTATTGTGGAAATAAAACCATATAATCATGGAGATCATATTCTCAAAATGTTGTACATATAGTTGATGTTATTATGAGTAAATAATAAACAATTAATGTGGAAATTTTAAAAATCAAAACACATTACATTCATTCTATAATAGTTTTTAAATAATATCCATGAATAAGATTAATATATAAATAACATGGACAATGTAGACTAGATTCTCAATAAAGTAAATGTAAAAAATCTTGAAAATCATTATGACAGAATCAAGTCCTTGGAAAAATATCTTGAATCTTATCATCATGGCCACACTGAATACATTCTTAATAAATGTACAGTTGTAAACCAAATACTAATATAATATGGAATCCATGTTGTTTTCCATCATTAATCATGTCAATGAATTAGGGAGCTATATATAAATGGGCTCTAATAATAAATTTTATGACCTATGAGTTCCTCATATGTTGAATTATTATTATAATTCATTCTAAAAAAAATGTTATAAAGAAATATTTATCTATATTTAATACAGAATATATAATATTTCCCTATAGAATTTATTAACATTCTTATTAGTTTTTCTTTAATTAACATCATATATTATAATTGTACATTGTTAAAAAAAATAAAAAGTACTGTAAATCATATCATATAAATCCATGATATTTAAAATATGATAATGAAGGGAAAAACAATGTCTAATTAAATTATGGAGACTGATAAGGTAAGTAATCATAAGAAAGTTGACAAAAACATTAATCAGTAATGGATTCCATAATACCATTCACTAATCAGAAATAAATGTTTTTTTAGATATCCAATCATTTTAGAAATTGAAAATAAAATAGAAGAATTAGAAAAAATAATAATATCCTTGTAACCTTGTGTTTGAATGATGTTAGAAATCACATTCAAAATTACATTCATTCTTTAATAAAAATATTACCTTTTCTTTTTAGTATATATAAAAACTATAAATTATAATTTTTTTTTGATTTTTATTGAGTATTAACATGGAATATTTTAATGTAATAATCAAATCAATGATTGGTTATGATTATGGAAAAAAAATTCATCACGTATTCATTTAAAGAGAATATACTTCTGATACTTTAATAAACATAAATGAAAAATACTATTTCTGAATGTTTTAAAAAAGATTTCCTTTAATCCATTTTAAATAAATTCCATGGTAATGAAATATTCCTTTTAAAAAAATTCTTGAATAGTTAATGATATCCATAAAAGAATTTAATTAACAAAGATAAGAAAAAAATATTCTCGACTAAAAGGATAATATAATGTTAATATCCCAAAAAAGTAATTTAATTATTGATTATTGATCAAACAATATATGAAATAGAAGATATAATTGTAAAAAAATAAAAAATTAAGGATAAAATATATGGGATGTTAGATATTAAGATCATATAATTTTTCCAAACGCAATCCGAACATAAAACATCTCATAGTAAAATGAGATTATAAAAGAAATCACTTAACTTGGGTCTATTCTTAGTTTTATGTCCATTATTATAGTGTATAACGAATTTATATTTCTTAAATAATTTATTAGGTAAAATTTTAAAATAAATTTATTCTTTTATTATCCTTTTATAATCATTTTAAATCCATTCATTAAATAGGTTTTTCTTACATAAACCACTTAAGGTCGTTCGGTCAATTTCATTAAAATTACATCAGTATATTTTATATGGTTAAAGCAGATATGAGATGGTTCCATAATATCCATAATTTTCTAAATTTCAGGAATATAATTTATATTAATTACAAAAAATATTAAAATCATTTATGAATGGTGGTAATAGAAAAACGAAGCACATATCTTCATGGAGGTGGTAGTCCACACATTCGCATGATCGACATAATAATTTTCCATGGGATGGAAGAGTAATAAGTTATATGATATATTATATGAAAAGAATAATAATTATGTCATATATTTCATCTAGATTCAATAATTCAATATATTTCCATTTAATGTTGTTTTGATAAATTAATTGCATTGCTATGTGAAGACGTTAGGTTGTACATATGCACGAGTGATGTTTTGATTTTCCATAGGATTTAAATGAGATATAAAATGGAAGTCAAATTTACATAAAAACTAATAAATTTTGTTAATGTGATTATTTAATTATTTTAATTTTGTTATTATATTTTTCGAGGTGATTTACAAACAAACGAGGTTGAATACTATCTATAACAACATATACCTCTTCATTTGGTAACATCCTTTATCATAGACCTTAACCCTTCTTAAAGTGGAGTTTTGTTGATTTGAAGACATATTATATGTGGGGACGGATTTTTTTAAGGTATTTTGGGTTTTCATGGTCAACATAGGTGGATCATTTAGTGTAGAGAATATATGAGTTGGAGTTATCTTTTATAAGTGAGGTGGGAGGAAAACTTTCAAATACCTAAACATTTACTAAATATTATATGTCATTCTCGATTAAAGTGGATCCAAGTTATCATATACTAAAATATTATAAGTCTAAGGTTGAATAAAAACAAACCAGTGTTGTTTAAAAAACTGGTTACTATTATCTTAATGTCTTATCCTTTTATTTTAACCCATTTCACTCATTTTCCCCTAAACTAAGGTGACAAATATTTAACATTGTTATAATTTATTATGATAAAATAATATTTTAAAAATATTTTAAAATATTAATTATTATAAAAATAAAATTTTAATCAATTTTAAAATATTCAATATCCCAATATGTTAAATATAATTTTAAAATGCGTTATGAAAATGCAATGAAAATTGTTTTTATAAAAATATATGCTTCAAGAAAAAAATTTATTTGACAACAGAATAAAGTATAAGATATATCCTAACAGAGTGAATTTAATTATTTTAAATTAAAATATAATTTTTTTCCTTTATTCAAAGTTAACATATTAAATACTTTATTAGGGAAGAATAATTGAAAATAATTTTTATATGAACAAAAACACTATTTAGTTACGATAAACGCTAAGAATTTATTTTTGTGTTCTAAATTTTATTTTAAAATGAAATATATTACCTGTTATTTATATATTGTTCCATTAAATATGGTTTCATACAAATTAATGTTATTATTATATCATTATAGTTTCAAAAATGTGATAGTTTTTGTAAAACCTGTATTTTTCACTATCACCAAAAAATTGACTATTTCTGATCACTTTTAAATTTTCACCTCAAAATAATTTTGATGTTATAAATTCAAAAATGAAATTCATTTAATGATGTTAAATATGTATTTTTTTCAATTTTGGTATAAATAAAAAATTTTAATATAGATATCTACAATATATTATTGTTTCTTTAAAATGAAAATCATAATTACTTTAAATGATGCTCAGGTGTAAGAAGGTTGCTTCACTAGATTTTTATATAGACCGAGTGAAATAAAAAATGTAAAAATATAGTCATTATTTAAATAATTTTTTGTAGAAGTTCATTATTTCGGAAATCACTTCTAGGTCCCTGGTTGTTGAATCAACACCCCTGAAAGCCATCAGTTCATATCCTAAACCTCACGTCTGACATAGTAATCTTGAGGGGTTATGTAAGTAATATTTACAATGAAATAAATTAAAAATTATTATTATAATAAATTAAATTTATATAAAATTTATTTTTTACATTTTTCATTCATATTTGTAATAATAATAAAATTTATGTATAATAAAAATCTACTCAATTAATGTTTCTAAATTACTAATGATATCATTTAATGCTTAAAATCATGTTTTACTAAAAATATTAATTATTATTCACTATGTACAATACTATAATTAAACTTAATATATTGAAATTGAATGACTTTTTTAACAAAATAATTTATATATATATAATCATTCGTTTAATTATTAATTGATCGGAAATAATAATAAAAATATTTAAAATTTAAAATTTAATATTCCTATATATTTTTCATATATATATATAATTTAAAAACTAATCATAACATATTTAGAATTTTAATTATATTAAATGGTGTCTAAATGTAGATTCAAATCATTAAAATATGGTTAAACGGGTAGTCTTTTATTTTTAATAAAAAGGATAATTTCTATACTGAATATTTAAATAGTGTTGAAGGTTAAAAAGAAATTTATTTACCATAACATGAATATCAAAACTCAAATTTAGACTTATATCTTTAAAAATACTTTTTAATATTTAAATTCAAACAAACATGTCTCACCATTAGTTATTTACCTAAATCACCGTAATCCAATGTAATTCCACCCTTACCCTCACATAAACTTCGTTTCAAATGATTTATCCCCCTTTTCCCCTATAAAAGGATTTCACTTACACCCACTTCAATATTTACTCCTTCAAAAGTCCTATGAACCTCTGCCCATTTTTCAGCTTATAAATCTATATTCGACATTTCACATACCACGGTTAAAAGAATGTATCCTAAGATCTCCATTTCAAAAGGGCCTTTTATGAGAATATTTAATTACTCAAAGTCGTTAAATAGCATTAATGGAAATAAAGAGTATATGAATCAGATTTTGTTTTCTAAAATACCATTTCTTTGAGTTCTAATTTTTCTTATTGAATATATTTATTCAATGATTTGTATCCTCCACCCAATAATTTTATTATATTCTATATTCTATTTATCTATGGGGGAAATTAAATTTCTATTAAAATCATCTTCCTTTAAAAATTTCATTTTCATAAAAGCATAATAATATTATGAATAATTCGCATCCTATCTAACAATATTTCACTTACCCATGCCTATATTATTTCACTCCACAAATAGTTCCCTTTCTAATTTTGAAATCCAAATTTATATTGTCTCTTGTTGCCATCATATTTCTTATTTAACTTTTTTTCTAAAGGATGTTTTGTTATCCTAATTATGATGTGGGATAAAATAGAGGTATCATAAAATATTAGAAAATAATATATTTTCTTTATAGTATATTTTATCTTGTACATTAAATATTTTTATTTAATAATTTTTGGGAGTTTTTAAATATTGGGTTTTTAAAATGTTATCATGTTTCCTTCTTGGGAATGATTTTAAAAATATACCATAACTTCAACTCTTTAAAAAATGTAAAGAAACATTTTCAAAAAATCATTCTTCAGTGATCCAGTCCTTTTATACTATTTTTCACCATAAGATCTACCACCTAAGGAATTATATTTTATGACTTTTCCATTAAATAATTATATGAAAAACTCATTTTTGTTGGTAGAAAATTTTAAATCAATTTATCTATCTTTTAAGATAATTTTATGTCATGCCCCTTGGAAATGTTCTTAGACAAAAATTCATTCCATGTGTTTTCATGGTATGATATATAACTGATTTTATATAAACTACAAGTTTATTTATTATCATTATGTGATTTTGGGGTCCAATATTACCCATAAATCCATTGGTCAAATTTTGTATATCTCATTAGATAATGACATTATTCATGAACCAGATTAGAGTTCAATGATGTTTATAATATTAATCATGGAACAGATTAACAATTAGTTGTATTGAAAATATTGAGTATGGACCAGATTTTTTTTAGATAAATTCAAAATATTATGCGTGGAACTTATTTAAAGTTATATTTGTTTATATGACTAAACATGGACCTAATTGTTTGTATCTATGTAGACAATTTTAATATTTCCAAAAAATTATTCTTATACTTCATTTATTTGTTATATGATAGTTGTATTCCCCATGGGTCAAAATTATTATCTAAATATTTTTGAACTAATGTTCCATGGTATATTTTTTTCCATCTAATATTACATTTGTTTTTTTACATGGACATGTCTTATTAGTTCTTATTCTTCTGACTAGTTATTCTCTCATGCTCTTGTTTTTATCATGCTTATGAGATTACCCTTGAGGAAATAATGATACATTTTTTCATTACAGTACATTTTATCTCACCCATATCTTATTTTTTTAATTCCCTAAGTTATGAAGATGTGTATAAAATATTATATATCTAGAATTATCACATGTGTGGTGTGATTATGGAAAAATTATCAGAAGTACATGTAAATAAATATTTATGTAAACTTTCTCCAATGACACTAAAACATTGTTTACTGGTGTAATAGAATTATTTTTGAGTTTCTGTGCTTAAATTCTAAAAATCATTAAGAAATATATTATTTTTTTTAATATATAAAAACACTTTATTTTTAATCTAGTTTTTAAAGATAAACTTTCTCACATAGGACCAAGGTGTGTGGGGTTGCGGTGTCTCAATGGAATGATCACTAATAACACAAGATATATGAAAACCAATGTGACCAAATATATAAAACGTGTTAAAAACATTTAAAAACCCAATATATACATAATGTGTATAAAAAAAGAAGACAAAAGACCCATGGTAGTTCCCCCAAGTGTGAATCTTATCCAAAATTATATGGGGGATAACCCATGTACACATGGCCTGAAAATCCATGAAAGACCCAAACATGTACACCCACACTCTATGCACATCAAGTGATTCAAACTCCATATTATGGATGTCTTTACCTTTCATGAATCTTGAATAAAAGGTTCTTCATGGAACTTCATAGGGTCTCATGTTGGGTGAGTGTATGAAAGAGAATTTGGTAGTCACCACCCCACCCCAAAATGACAGGTCATAAACTAGTGTGTATTCTAATATAAATGTAAATATTTAAGAATATATGAATAGAAAATAAAAATTGTCTCTTATATTATATCACGTACATCAGTATGTGGAATGTAACTCTATATAATGGAGGATCCAAAAATTATTAACTAATTTGATCCTTGACTTGGGATTTGTGATTATGTCAAGGTCAATCCCCTGATGGAGGAATTAGAATTGCACGTATTAACATACACTTGTTATCATATTCACTTACACATATTTATAGATGTGTATAATAATTCAAGGGATTAGATATAAATACTAATGGAAAAATTATAAGTTTAATCTAATTGGAGGAAATATTTCATCTCTTGAAAGTGAATATAATGATGTTTATAGTGATCCTAGGAATTGTGACCTAGTCTCAATTCATAATCTAGTAAAATGAGCCAGGACATCAAGAAAATATTGATAATTGAACTTGAACATAAAATAGGAAGGTATCTATGAGAGTATATATAATATAGAATATTAAAACCATAGTAGTTTAACAAAACCATTGATGTAAACTACAACCGTCTCTACTATGTTGGGAATTAATTAAAAACATTAATTGAGCATAAACATTTATAAATTATTATGTAATACCATAAACTCACAATAAAACTCCAAATATTAAATGGAATTACTATTTAGAGTTGTCAATATGCTAAGATGAACATATAAATGATAATATATCTCTAAAGGAATGCATAAAATAGTGCAATATTGAAATAACCAAGGAAGGTATATAAATATTATTTATTAAAAAATTATTTATGGATACTAATTTATTAGTTTTAATTTTTTATTTTATGTTTCATTTCCACATCCCAGTACCTTTTTCAAGTTAACTCTCTTGTAGTATGATATGGGGAAGGGGTATGCTTACACGTTAAATTATAGAATCCATTCCTTTGGGTGTATAAGAGATTATCAAACCACCACATGAATTTTGGGACCACCAAAGGATAATGATATTATTTTTTCTTTATTCTATATCAACATAAAATATAAAATAAGGAAAAATAACAAAGGAAATTCCTTGAGGTCACCAATCCCAACTCTTGTAACCACCAAACCAGACTATGGTTGCTGATAAAAATTGAATGCACATGAACTAGGGAAACAATATAGAATATTTCAAATTCTACCATAATAGAAGGACACAAAAAGGTGAATTAGAGAAATATAAATCCTTACCCACCTAAAGATCAATCCAATGTTACCAAAATTAAGCTCCATGGTACAAGGTTTTATGTTGGATCATTATTTAGAGATATGAAAGAGTGGGAGAGCTTTATAAGGGAATATATAAAGGAAAATTGAATGATAAAATTGATTACTCTTAGTCAGGTTAAGGTAAATGGTTAAAAGTAAAATATATCACTTAATTAATGAAATTTTCCATTTAAATTTACTAGACACCCTCTAAATATCACTGTAACAGCCCGAGATTTTATGAAAAATATTCTTTTTAATTTTATTAATGTCTTGTGTTGTACGCTACACAAAAATGAGCTTGCACAACACGCATCTTTGACTTGCCTTGTATTACACGCAATCGCAACCTTCCTCGACAGCGTGTGTAGTACGCAATACTGAGTTTCACGAAACAACGATATGCTATTAAAATATTATTAAAACTAGCCGTTATGAATAGTAATAACCACTTTTTAAATTTTAGAAATTTTATCTCTCAAAATGGACTTCATTTTTGGATTCGGAGTATCGAATTTAGCCTAAGGTGAAATTTTGGTACTTTTCGGATAACTTTCATATTCAGATGAATAGTGAAAATTACTATATTATAATTAAAAACAACTTTTTTAATCGAAATAATTAATAGTGATAAATTATTAATTTGAGTAGTTTTAAAGTATATTTAGAATATATTTTTACAATTTAATACAGTGTTGGTCATTAGACGTAATTTCACATTTAAACCAGACATAAACAAGTGTCAATCTTTTGATAGATATTGTTTCTTAAAAACACGCTATATGTTTTAACAGCGGGATTTAATTATAAAATTAATTAATGCAACTTCTATGTTATTAATTTGGTAAAATATACTTCATTTTTGAATTCGGAATATGAAATATAGCTTAGGATGAAATTTTGGCATTTTTCTGAAAACCTTCAATTTTTGATGAATAGTGAAACTACTAAGTGGTAGTTAAAAAAACTGAATTTTTCATAAAACTTAATTTTACCGCTTCTGTGAATGGAATTTCAAAAATCCGAGAGACACGGTTGATGTCAGTAAGTAAAATGTGGTTCAATGAGATGAAAATATTTTTTGGTGAATAGTAACTTTTTTACTTTTATTTACCACGGTTAAAAGTAAATAGGGTAATTAAGGGTAAGAATGATATAAATATTACCCTAACACATGTTCTAATTCTATTGGACAAGTGTATCTCGACCAAAAACAACCTTAAGTGTAAAATATTATCATTTAGGCCCACTTGGATTAGATTAGGACATTTATTATTATTTAATTCAAAGAAGAGTTAAAAGAGTTAAAATCAAAGTATATTTACTAAAACATTTTTAATATAGGGTTGTACATAAATTAAATTCGATTGTAAATATTCATTAGAAATCTAAAAATATTTCCCACATGATGGTATTTTATTTGTAATTTTTAGACATCAAATAATTTAATTTATTTATGACACAAAGATGATGCAGTAATTATCTTATTAATGAAATATTGGCATAATTGATGTTATAAACACCAAAATAAATGTAATTTGAGACTTTTTATGAATTCCACTAATTTTCTAGGTTACTATGATATATTAGTGTTGATTTAATCAACTTGGTTCGAACAAATAATTCTGTTATGACTTTCCGAAAAATCATTTATCAAATAGTGTCAAAATTGACACAAAATAGTTTTTAAATCAAATATTATATTATTAATTGTTATTTTATTCCTAAAAATCTAAGGTTCGGCCAAATGACTTAGATAAGGATATATGTATTAATAATATACAATTTGGGGTTCGTTTGGCATGTTATAGTAAGTTTATTAACCATATAATGTAAGAAAACAAAAAGACACGGTAAAAGTTAAATTATTTAACTTAGAGTTAAATCTAATTGATAAGGTTAAAATAATACCCTAAACTTGTCTAAATCTTATTGGTTGATAGGATTTCGACCCATCCCCACTTTATCTTTGAAATAAGACCCTTTGGAACCATTATAAACCGATTTTGACTTTAATATAAAATAATATTTTGAGATATTCCTAAGGTGCCCCTCTCCTCCCTTATAAAAGGACACCTCCTCCCCCTCCTCCTCACACCAATTTGAGCACTCAAGCTCGGCCAACCCCAGCCAAAATATCTTCTCCACTTCCCTAGCAACATCCTAGAGGTTCTGGTCTTCCTCAAAGACCAATTTTAGTGCCCTAAGAGGAGGTCTCAAAGAGGCACTTCAAAGAAGAGGTAATTACCGTTACCAATTCTTTCATCTTTATTTCTTCTTCCACTTCTTCTTCTTAGGTTGTTTCATTATGAAGTAATAACATCAGTATCAATCATATACTGATATGTTATTATAAGTATGAAACAACCCTATTTCACCATCTATCCATCCTACGGAAAAAGAAATCACTGCGCGTGCGTACGTACGGAATACCGTCTCCACGCCGTGGTGTAATCTATTTTCCCACCACCACCTTACATGGATGGGTATAATGGTGTAAAGAATAACTATACATAGTTATTACAACATCATATTGATTCTGATATATTGTATGATCCACTCCAATTCAATTCAATATTTATAGAAATGATATCATCGCTCGTGCGTACGTACGGACTACCGTCTCCACGACGCGATGAGATTCATTCTCCATGTTAACCATTTAAGAATGATTATAATGTATATATAAGAAATAATAATGAAATATATGACATTATAAATCTACTGGATTTATGTATATATATACATATGTATGTCATCTACTTACTTCCATTTCAAGACAATAAGGAAAGGAAAACAGCGTTCATGCGTACGTACGGACTACCGTCTCCATGAACGGTGTTTTTCATTTTATTTATCTACCTATTATATATATATATATACTGAATATATATGATATATAAATCATATTTTATATTCTGGAAGTGAGTAAATCATGATATAAGTAATAATTATGTCAATAACAACAAGTCAAAACACCTACGATAAATGAAACGATTTTACCCAAAACGCTTCTTTAACATGGAATTTACAAAAGAACGGGTAATATAATGTCATAAGTGAACCATATATGATATCATAACAATGAATATGATTCTGTAATAAGTCAATAACATGATTTAAATCATTATATAGGAGGTTCGGACACTTACAAAGCAAGTCGGACCTAAGGTAAGGGAAATATCACAATCTCATTTTTATCTGAGATTGTTTATTCGTAAGTATTTACTGGGGTGTATTTTATCATCCACATCCATGTTCCCTCAATATGTAATATTGTTTCCATCCACTTGCAATAGTTTAAATCCAATTTTACCCTTAGGTGAGTTTTTAGTAAAGAATATGAAAGGAATCTTTTGTCGTTTTTCCGTACGAGGTACTTTTTGACTTTTCCGACAAAAGTACGAAGAATGTTTTTTTTAACTTATACGGTATGAATGGATTTTTAAAACATTACTTCAAAGAAGCTTCCTTTACAAGTTTTCAAGTTTATTTTTAATCAACTTCTTTTATTTTAAAGTTGTATGACATGTTATGAAAGGAAAAATGTTTTTGAAGAAGAAAGGATATTTTCCTCAAGAATTCAATTCAAGTGTTTTATCAAAATTATTTTCCATCTAAGATAATAAAGGGTTCTGTTTCTATCCATATTTTTACATTGGTTTGACTATGTTGTGATGGAATTATGTTTATGAATTCCTTTATCTTATATGAATTTATTTATGATGTCATGATGTTTCAAGAATCCCATTTTTGTTATATGTGTTATGCGATGATGTATGTTTTATGATTATGTGGAACACATAAGAAAGGATTCATTATAAGATGGGTGGGACCTATATCTCCCTCCAATGCATTGGGTAATGATTTTATATCTCATGAGATAGACATGGCTGAAATGGTATGTTATACCGGTTCAGTGAAACAGGACTGAAACGAGGGTTACTCGATTCAGAAAGGGACTTTGTCCACTAAGATAGTCTTGGCATTGAGTCTTGACTAACAAGAAATGATTTTCTATGATTATGTGTGTATGCCACAAAGTTTCATGTTTTAAGTTATGATTATTGGGATTACATTTCACTTCTATGATATATCCCATGTTATGATATTATGAGCTCTTTTGCAGGTTAAGATTTCCAAAAGCTATGTATATGATGTGATTGATTTTTCTTTTGTTTACCCTTACTGAGCATTTGAGCTCACCCTTTTATGTTTTCTTTTCCCCAGGATATAAAGAAAGGTTTTAGGTAGAAAAAAGGGATGACCTTTATGGGAGATATTGAAGAACTTTCACCACGATTAGAAGATTACGTTCCGAGTTTCCAAAGACACTAAACTATTACGATCCTTTAGTGTGTGTTTTTGTTATGTACTAAGTATTCCGCAAATGTAATGTAATGTCCATGTACGTCAAGATTCGGGTCTCTATAGTTGGTATCAGAGGCAAAGGAGGTAGGAATGTATCCGATCCTTGGGAACTCTCACATGTGAGCGTTGGACGAAGCATGGCTCTCCGCCCAAGGGCTTCATGAGGAAATGGCTGCCACTGGGGATGGTGGTGTGTCCCGCCCAGGGGGTGTAGCCACCCATGGAGTGCCCTGATAGGTATCAATTGTAGTCCACTGGAAGTAATTCTAGACCTCTACAGTTGGTATCAGAGGAAAGGTTTAGTCAACCTTTGGAAACTAGGATGTGAGAACGTTAGTGAGATCCCTAGAGATATTTCTAAGGTATGTCTAGGGATGTCCCTAAGGTTAAGTATACGTATAGGTTATAGTCCTAGAATTTCGCTAACGATCTTAGAATTTAACCTAAGATGTTAGATATTGAGGGTGTTTTCCCTTTATTATGTTGTCTTCCCTAGCATGATTTCGCCTCTCACAAAATTCTTTTTGTGTTTTAGTTAATGGAGGGAACCAGAAGGAATTCGGTTAACATTGAATCCAATGGACAAATTGGTGACTATGAGCAACAAAATTGTGTAATACCTAGAGATAAAGATATTGTGATTATGTCGAATCAGTCATCGCGATATATGATTAACAAGGTGAAATTTAGTGGTATGACTAATTCATCAAAGAAGAGGAAGATAAACTATTATGCATGTTCGCATGTTGAGGAGCATAAAGAAAGGAAGATTGAGATTTCTAAAGAAGGGAAGAAGAACCTTGAGGAATACCTCAAATGGAGGGATCGATGTTATCTGTGTGGAGAAAAGGGTCATAGAGTGACAGATTGTTATGGAGTTCAATGTCTTATTTGTGGAGAACATGGGCATTACCCAACTCAATGCCCTGACCTAAAAAGTCACTTCTAAACCAAGGAAGGACTTACTCCAGGACAATCATTGAAGTGGATGGACAGAAGTGTGTATGTATTGGTATTCAAGAATAATGTTGTTGAGGTACTTTTATGGTGTACTGAAATATTTATGTTTTGGTCTATTGTGGTTTTCAATAATTTTATGGTACCGGTAACCATGAAAAGTGATTGAGACATTTTTGGTAAACAGATGATATGAGAATAATGAAGGGATAAGAAGATAATGAGATGTTTGATTGTATTCATGAGCTCATGATTGATATAAAGACTAAGTGATATCATGGTTTGAGTATATAGAATTTTGAGGATTTTGGTATGTGGAAAGTGTTAACTTTTAACTGCACTCATGTTTTCACTAAGGTATTCAAGAGAATACACGATTAAGGACTTTGAATGTTTGGAATTTGACCAACAAGACATATCTTATGATATGTGGGGATCAACGACAGTATTAAATCTCTGGTAATCGTTGTCACTATATTATGAGAGTGGACTGCAGTATTATGTATAAGCCTAAAGATTGGACTGGATTATGTTGGACATAAGTTAGTATTGTTTAAGGATAGAATATTTTCGATATTATTAATGGGATGTTATAGTAACGTAGTTTTAGAAAAAGGACAACCTGCAGGACGGGCGACAGCCCATCGCTTCGGACAAGGCTGTATGAATCGAACCCACAACCGAAGTGCGACTGGCCTTTATCGCCTACCACTGGCCTACAGAAAGTCCTTGTTTAGTAGAAACTAGTTTTATTATATTAAGCAATATGATATATGAAGTATAAGTCCATTTTAGGGACCATATGTGATTAATCTCACTATAGATCGACTTATGTATATAATTTTTGCTAACCTTTTGTTTGAGACAGATGGAATGACCCGTCATTCTATCACATGATCTGCTAACACTTCACGAATAACAAATTCAACTTCATTTATTTAAGAGATGAAGTGGAAATTGTTAAAGGCACGAACAACAGTGAGGTTGTACCAACATAAAGTAAGTATTTATTCTTTAACTTTAGGGAAACAATCTTGAAAACCAAAAATGTTGTCCTAGTGATCTTATATCTGATGAATCAGATGGTACCTTAGATCGTCACAAATTTATGGCTTTGTGATTACTGGATTTTCCATAGCCATGTTCTCTACCACTCTCCATCAGAACATGATGGTTAGATTTCTCTTCCATATCCATATTTTCACCTATGTGGAAACCCAGTGATTAGTTTATTTGGGTAACCGTTACGTTTCACACTTTTGTTTTTAAAGATTGGTTTTGATATTCCTTTTTACGATGTGGGTTTCTATTAAATAAACTTTCGAATAGTAAACCATTTATAACCCCGACGAATTTCGAGGGCGAAATTCATTTTAAGGGGGGTAGAATGTAACAGCCCGAGATTTTATGAAAAATATTCTTTTTAATTTTATTAATGTCTTGTGTTGTACGCTACACAAAAATGAGCTTGCACAACATGCATCTTTGACTTTCCTTGTATTACACGCAATCGCAACCTTCCTCGACAGCGTGTGTAGTACGCAATACTGAGTTTCACGAAACAACGATATGCTATTAAAATATTATTAAAACTAGCCGTTATGAATAGTAATAACCACTTTTTAAATTTTAGAAATTTTATCTCTCAAAATGGACTTCATTTTTGGATTCGGAGTATCGAATTTAGCCTAAGGTGAAATTTTGGTACTTTTCGGATAACTTTCATATTCAGATGAATAGTGAAAATTACTATATTATAATTAAAAACAACTTTTTTAATCGAAATAATTAATAGTGATAAATTATTAATTTGAGTAGTTTTAAAGTATATTTAGAATATATTTTTACAATTTAATACAGTGTTGGTCATTAGACGTAATTTCACATTTAAACTAGACATAAACAAGTGTCAATCTTTTGATAGATATTGTTTCTTAAAAACACGCTATTTGTTTTAACAGCGTGATTTAATTATAAAATTAATTAATGCAACTTCTATGTTATGAATTTGGTAAAATAGACATCATTTTTGAATTCGGAATATGAAATATAGCTTAGGATAAAATTTTGGCATTTTTCTGAAAACCTTCAATTTTTGATGAATAGTGAAACTACTAAGTGGTAGTTAAAAAAACTGAATTTTTCATAAAACTTAATTTTACCGCTTCTGTGAATGGAATTTCAAAAATCCGAGAGACACGGTTGATGTCAGTAAGTAAAATGTGGTTCAATGAGATAAAAATAATTTTTGGTGAATAGTAACTTTTTTACTTTTATTTACCACGGTTAAAAGTAAATAGGGTAATTAAGGGTAAGAATGATATAAATATTACCCTAACACATGTCCTAAGTCTATTGGACAAGTGTATCTCGACCAAAAACAACCTTAAGTGTAAAATATTATCATTTAGGCCCACTTGGATTAGATTAGGACATTTATTATTATTTAATTCAAAGAAGAGTTAAAAGAGTTAAAATCAAAGTATATTTACAAAAACATTTTTAATATAGGGTTGTACATAAGATAAATTCGATTGTAAATATTCATTATAAATCTAAAACGATTTCCCACATGATGGTATTTTATTTGTAATTTTTAGACATCAAATAATTTAATTTATTTATGACACAAAGATGATGCAGTAATTATCTTATTAATGAAATATTGACAGAATTGATGTTATAAACACCAAAATAAATGTAATTTGAGACTTTTTATGAATTCCACTAATTTTCTAGGTTACTATGATATATTAGTGTTGATTTAATCAAATTGGTTCGAACAAATAATTCTGTTATGACTTTCAGAAAAATCATGTATCAAATAGTGTCAAAATTGACACAAAATAGTTTTTAAATCAAATATTATATTATTAATTGTTATTTTATTCCTAAAAATCTAAGGTTCGGCCAAATGACTTAGATAAGGATATATGTATTAATAATATACAATTTGGGGTTCGTTTGGCATGTTATAGTAAGTTTATTAACCATGTAATGTAAGAAAACAAAAAGACACGGTAAAAGTTAAAATATTTAACTTAGAGTTAAATCTAATTGATAAGGTTAAAATAATACCCTAAACTTGTCTAAATCTTATTGGTTGATAGGATTTCGACCCATACCCACTTTATCTTTGAAATAAGACCCTTTGGAACCATTATAAACCGATTTTGACTTTAATATAAAATAATATTTTGAGATATTCCTAAGGTGCCCCTCTCCTCCCTTATAAAAGGACACCTCCTCCCCCTCCTCCTCACACCAATTTGAGCACTCAAGCTCGGCCAACCCCTGCCAAAATCTCTTCTCCACTTCCCTAGCAACATCCTAGAGGTTCTGGTCTTCCTCAAAGACCAATTTTAGTGCCCTAAGAGGAGGTCTCAAAGAGGCACTTCAAAGAAGAGGTAATTACCGTTACCAATTCTTTCATCTTTATTTCTTCTTCCACTTATTCTTCTTAGGTTGTTTCATTATGAAGTAATAACATCAGTATCACTCATATACTGATATGTTATTATAAGTATGAAACAACCCTATTTCACCATCTATCCATCCTACGGAAAAAGAAATCACCGCGCGTACGTACGTACGGAATACCGTCTCCACGCCGTGGTGTAATCTATTTTCCCACCACCACCTTACATGGATGGGTATAATGGTGTAAAGAATAACTATACATATTTATTACAACATCATATTGATTCTGATATATTGTATGATCCACTCCAATTCAAGTCAATATTTATAGAAATGATATCATCGCTCGTGCGTACGTACGGACTACCGTCTCCACGACGCGATGAGATTCATTCTCCATGTTAACCATTTAAGAATGATTATAATGTATATATAAGAAATAATAATGAAATATATGACATTATAAAGCTACTGGATTTATGTATATATATACATATGTATGTCATCTACTTACTTCCATTTCAAGACAATAAGGAAAGGAAAACAGCGTTCATGCGTACGTACGGACTACCGTCTCCATGAACGGTGTTTTTCATTTTATTTATCTACCTATTATATATATATATATACTGAATATATATGATATATAAATCATATTTTATATTCTGGAAGTGAGTAAATCATGATATAAGTAATAATGATGTCAAGAACAACAAGTCAAAACACCTACGATAAATGAAACGATTTTACCCAAAACGCTTCTTTAACATGGAATTTACAAAAGAACGGGTAATATAATGTCATAAGTGAACCATATATGATATCATAACAATGAATATGATTCTGTAATAAGTCAATAACATGATTTAAATCATTATACAGGAGGTTCGGACACTTACAAAGCAAGTCGGACCTAAGGTAAGGGAAATATCACAATCTCATTTTTATCCGAGATTGTTTATTCGTAAGTATTTATTGGGGTGTATTTTATCATCCACATCCATGTTCCCTCAATATGTAATATTGTTTCCATCCACTTGAAATAGTTTAAATCCAATTTTACCCTTAGGTGAGTTTTTAGTAAAGAATATGAAAGGAATCTTTTGTCGTTTTTCCGTACGAGGTACTTTTTGACTTTTCCGACAAAAGTACGAAGAATGTTTTTTTTAACTTATACGGCATGAATGGATTTTTAAAACATTACTTCAAAGAAGCTTCCTTTACAAGTTTTCAAGTTTATTTTTAATCAAATTCTATTATTTTAAAGTTGTATGACATGTTATGAAAGGAAAAATGTTTTTGAAGAAGAAAGGATATTTTCCTCAAGAATTCAATTCAAGTGTTTTATCAAAATTATTTTCCATCTAAGATAATAAAGGGTTCTGTTTCTATCCATATTTTTACATTGGTTTTACTATGTTGTGATGGAATTATGTTTATGAATTCCTTTATCTTATATGAATTGATTTATGATGTCATGATGTTTCAAGAATCCCATTTTTGTTATATGTGTTATGCGATGATGTATGTTTTATGATTATGTGGCACACATAAGAAAGGATTCATTATAAGATGGGTGGGACCTATATCTCCCTCCAATTCATTGGGTAATGATTTTATATCTCATGAGATAGACATGGCTGAAATGGTAGGTTATACCGGTTCAGTGAAACAGGACTGAAACGAGGGTTACTCGATTCAGAAAGGGACTTTGTCCACTAAGATAGTCTTGGCATTGAGTCTTGACTAACAAGAAATGATTTTCTATGATTATGTGTGTATGCCACAAAGTTTCATGTTTTAAGTTATGATTATTGGGATTACATTTCACTTCTAGGATATATCCCATGTTATGATATTATGAGCTCTTTTGCAGGTTAAGATTTCCAAAAGCTATGTATATGATGTGATTGATTTTTCTTTTGTTTACCCTTACTGAGCATTTGAGCTCACCCTTTTATGTTTTCTTTTCCCCAGGATATAAAGAAAGGTTTTAGGTAGAAAAAAGGGATGACCTTTATGGGAGATATTGAAGAACTTTCACCACGATTAGAAGATTACGTTCCGAGTTTCCAAAGACACTAAACTATTACGATCCTTTAGTGTGTGTTTTTGTTATGTACTAAGTATTCCGCAAATGTAATGTAATGTCCATGTACGTCAAGCTTCGGCTCTCTACAGTTGGTATCAGAGGCAAAGGAGGTAGGAATGTATCCGATCCTTGGGAACTCTCACATGTGAGCGTTGGACGAAGCATGGCTCTCCGCCCAAGGGCTTCATGAGGAAATGGCTGCCACTGGGGATGGTGGTGTGTCCCGCCCAGGGGGTGTAGCCTCCCATGGAGTGCCCTGATAGGTATCAATTGTAGTCCACTGGAAGTAATTCTAGACCTCTACAGTTGGTATCAGAGGAAAGGTTTAGTCAACCTTTGGAAACTAGGATGTGAGAACGTTAGTGAGATCCCTAGAGATATTTCTAAGGTATGTCTAGGGATGTCCCTAAGGTTAAGTATACGTATAGGTTATAGTCCTAGAATTGCGCTAACAATCTTAAAATTTAACCTAAGATGTTAGATATTGAGGGTGTTTTCCCTTTATTATGTTGTCTTCCCTAGCATGATTTCGCCTCTCACAAAATTCTTTTTGTGTTTTAGTTAATGGAGGGAACCAGAAGGAATTCGGTTAACATTGAATCCAATGGACAAATTGGTGACTATGAGCAACAAAATTGTGTAATACCTAGAGATAAAGATATTGTGAGTATGCCGAATCATTCATCGCGATATATGATTAACAAGGTGAAATTTAGTGGTATGACTAATTCATCAAAGAAGAGGAAGATAAACTATTATTCATGTTCGCATGTTGAGGAGCATAAAGAAAGGAAGATTGAGATTTCTAAAGAAGGGAAGAAGAACCTTGAGGAATACCTCAAATGGAGGGATCGATGTTATCTGTGTGGAGAAAAGGGTCATAGAGTGACAGATTGTTATGGAGTTCAATGTCTTATTTGTGGAGAACATGGGCATTACCCAACTCAATGCCCTGACCTAAAAAGTCACTTCTAAACCAAGGAAGGACTTACTCCAGGACAATCATTGAAGTGGATGGACAGAAGTGTGTATGTATTGGTATTCAAGAATAATGTTGTTGAGGTACTTTTATGGTGTACTGAAATATTTATGTTTTGGTCTATTGTGGTTTTCAATAATTTTATGGTACCGGTAACCATGAAAAGTGATTGAGACATTTTTGGTAAACAGATGATATGAGCATAATGAAGGGATAAGAAGATAATGAGATGTTTGATTGTATTCATGAGCTCATGATTGATATAAAGACTAAGTGATATCATGGTTTGAGTATATAGAATTTTGAGGATTTTGGTATGTGGAAAGTGTTAACTTTTAACTGCACTCATGTTTTCACTAAGGTATTCAAGAGAATACACAATTAAGGACTTTGAATGTTTGGAATGTGACCAACAAGACATATCTTATGATATGTGGGGATCAACGACAGTATTAAATCTCTGGTAATCGTTGTCACTATATTATGAGAGTGGACTGCAATATTATGTATAAGCCTAAAGATTAGACTGGATTATGTTGGACATAAGTTAGTATTGTTTAAGGATAGAATATTTTCGATATTATTGATGGGATGTTATAGTAACGTAGTTTTAGAAAAAGGACAACCTGCAGGACGGGCGACAGCCCATCGCTTCGGACAAGGCTGTAGGAATCGAACCCACAACCGAAGTGCGACTGGCCTTTATCGCCTACCACTGGCCTACAGAAAGTCCCTGTTTAGTAGAAACTAGTTTTATTATATTAAGCAATATGATATATGAAGTATAAGTCCATTTTAGGAACCATATGTGATTAATCTCACTATAGATCGACTTATGTATATAATTTTTGCTAACCTTTTGTTTGAGACAGATGGAATGACCCGTCATTCTATCACATGATCTGCTAACACTTCACGAATAACAAATTCAACTTCATTTATTTAAGAGATGAAGTGGAAATTGTTAAAGGCACGAACAACAGTGAGGTTGTACCAACATAAAGTAAGTATTTATTCTTTAACTTTAGGGAAACAATCTTGAATACCAAAAATGTTGTCCTAGTGATCTTATATCTGATGAATCAGATGGTACCTTAGATCGTCACAAATTTATGGCTTTGTGATTACTGGATTTTCCATAGCCATGTTCTCTACCACTCTCCATCAGAACATGATGGTTAGATTTCTCTTCCATATCCATATTTTCACCTATGTGGAAACCCAGTGATTAGTTTATTTGGGTAACCGTTACGTTTCACACTTTTGTTTTTAAAGATTGGTTTTGATATTCCTTTTTACGATTTGGGTTTCTATTAAATAAACTTTCGAATAGTAAACCATTTATAACCCCGACGAATTTCGAGGGAGAAATTCATTTTAAGGGGTGTAGAATGTAACAGCCCGAGATTTTATGAAAAATATTCTTTTTAATTTTATTAATGTCTTGTGTTGTACGCTACACAAAAATGAGCTTGCACAACACGCATCTTTGACTTGCCTTGTATTACACGCAATCGCAACCTTCCTCGACAGCATGTGTAGTACGCAATACTGAGTTTGACGAAACAACGATATGCTATTAAAATATTATTAAAACTAGCCGTTATGAACAGTGATAACCACTTTTTAAATTTTAGAAATTTTATCTCTCAAAATGGACTTCATTTTTGGATTCGGAGTATCGAATTTAGCCTAAGGTGAAATTTTGGTACTTTTCGGATAACTTTCATATTCAGATGAATAGTGAAAATTACTATATTATAATTAAAAACAACTTTTTTAATCGAAATAATTAATAGTGATAAATTATTAATTTGAGTAGTTTTAAAGTATATTTAGAATATATTTTTACAATTTAATACAGTGTTGGTCATTAGACGTAATTTCACATTTAAACCAGACATAAACAAGTGTCAATCTTTTGATAGATATTGTTTCTTAAAAACACGCTATTTGTTTTAACAGCGGGATTTAATTATAAAATTAATTAATGCAACTTCTATGTTATGAATTTGGTAAAATAGACTTCATTTTTGAATTCGGAATATGAAATATAGCTTAGGATGAAATTTTGGCATTTTTCTGAAAACCTTCAATTTTTGATGAATAGTGAAACTACTAAGTGGTAGTTAAAAAAACTGAATTTTTCATAAAACTTAATTTTACCGCTTCTGTGAATGGAATTTCAAAAATCCGAGAGACACGGTTGATGTCAGTAAGTAAAATGTGGTTCAATGAGATGAAAATAATTTTTGGTGAATAGTAACTTTTTTACTTTTATTACCACGGTTAAAAGTAAATAGGGTAATTAAGGGTAATAATGATATAAATATTACCCTAACACATGTCCTAATTCTATTGGACAAGTGTATCTCGACCAAAAACAACCTTAAGTATAAAATATTATCATTTAGGCCCACTTGGATTAGATTAGGACATTTATTATTATTTAATTCAAAGAAGAGTTAAAAGAGTTAAAATCAAAGTATATTTACTAAAACATTTTTAATATAGGGTTGTACATAAGATAAATTCGATTGTAAATATTCATTATAAATATCAAAAGATTTCCCACATGATGGTATTTTATTTGTAATTTTTAGACATCAAATAATTTAATTTATTTATGACACAAAGATGATGCAGTAATTATCTTATTAATGAAATATTGACATAATTGATGTTATAAACACCAAAATAAATGTAATTTGAGACTTTTTATGAATTCCACTAATTTTCTAGGTTACTATGATATATTAGTGTTGATTTAATCAACTTGGTTCGAACAAATAATTCTGTTATGACTTTCAGAAAAATCATGTATCAAATAGTGTCAAAATTGACACAAAATAGTTTTTAAATCAAATATTATATTATTAATTGTTATTTTATTCCTAAAAATCTAAGGTTCGGCCAAATGACTTAGATAAGTATATATGTATTAATAATATACAATTTGGGGTTCGTTTGGCATGTTATAGTAAGTTTATTAACCATATAATGTAAGAAAACAAAAAGACACGGTAAAAGTTAAATTATTTAACTTAGAGTTAAATCTAATTGATAAGGTTAAAATAATACCCTAAACTTGTCTATATCTTATTGGTTGATAGGATTTCGACCCATCCCCACTTTATCTTTGAAATAAGACCCTTTGGAACCATTATAAACCGATTTTGACTTTAATATAAAATAATATTTTGAGATATTCCTAAGGTGCCCCTCTCCTCCCTTATAAAAGGACACCTCCTCCCCCTCCTCCTCACACCTATTTGAGCACTCAAGCTCGGAAAACCCCTGACAAAATCTCTTCTCCACTTCCCTATCAACATCCTATAGGTTCTGGTCTTCCTCAAAGACCAATTTTAGTGCCCTAAGAGGAGGTCTCAAAGAGGCACTTCAAAGAAGAGGTAATTACCGTTACCAATTCTTTCATCTTTATTTCATCTTCCACTTCTTCTTCTTAGGTTGTTTCATTATGAAGTAATAACATCAGTATCACTCATATACTGATATGTTATTATAAGTATGAAACAACCCTATTTCACCATCTATCCATCCTACGGAAAAAGAAATCACCGCGCGTGCGTACGTACGGAATACCGTCTCCACGCCGTGGTGTAATCTATTTTCCCACCACCACCTTACATGGATGGGTATAATGGTGTAAAGAATAACTATACATAGTTATTACAACATCATATTGATTCTGATATATTGTATGATCCACTCCAATTCAATTCAATATTTATAGAAATGATATCATCGCTCGTGCGTACGTACGGACTACCGTCTCCACGACGCGATGAGATTCATTATCCATGTTAACCATTTAAGAATGATTATAATGTATATATAAGAAATAATAATGAAATATATGACATTATAAAGCTACTGGATTTATGTATATATATACATATGTATGTCATCTACTTACTTCCATTTCAAGACAATAAGGAAAGGAAAACAGCGTTCATGCGTACGTACGGACTACCGTCTCCATGAACGGTGTTTTTCATTTTATTTATCTACCTATTATATATATATATATACTGAATATATATGATATATAAATCATATTTTATATTCTTGAAGTGAGTAAATCATGATATAAGTAATAATTATGTCAAGAACAACAAGTCAAAACACCTACGATAAATGAAACGATTTTACCCAAAACGCTTCTTTAACATGGAATTTACAAAAGAACGGGTAATATAATGTCATAAGTGAACCATATATGATATCATAACAATGAATATGATTCTGTAATAAGTCAATAACATGATTTAAATCATTATACAGGAGGTTCGGACACTTACAAAGCAAGTCGGACCTAAGGTAAGGGAAATATCACAATCTCATTTTTATCCGAGATTGTTTATTTGTAAGTATTTACTGGGGTGTATTTTATCATCCACATCCATGTTCCCTCAATATGTAATATTGTTTCCATCCACTTGCAATAGTTTAAATCCAATTTTACCCTTAGGTGAGTTTTTAGTAAAGAATATGAAAGGAATCTTTTTTCGTTTTTCCGTACGGGGTACTTTTTGACTTTTCCGACAAAAGTACGAAGAATGTTTTTTTTAACTTATACGGCATGAATGGATTTTTAAAACATTACTTCAAAGAAGCTTCCTTTACAAGTTTTCAAGTTTATTTTTAATCAACTTCTTTTATTTTAAAGTTGTATGACATGTTATGAAAGGAAAAATGTTTTTGAAGAAGAAAGGATATTTTCCTCAAGAATTCAATTCAAGTGTTTTATCAAAATTATTTTCCATCTAAGATAATAAAGGGTTCTGTTTCTCTCCATATTTTTACATTGGTTTGACTATGTTGTGATGGAATTATGTTTATGAATTCCTTTATCTTATATGAATTGATTTATGATGTCATGATGTTTCAAGAATCCCATTTTTGTTATATGTGTTATGCGATGATGTATGTTTTATGATTATGTGGCACACATAAGAAAGGATTCATTATAAGATGGGTGGGACCTATATCTCCCTCCAATTCATTGGGTAATGATTTTATATCTCATGAGATAGACATGGCTGAAATGGTAGGTTATACCGGTTCAGTGAAACAGGACTGAAACGAGGGTTACTCGATTCAGAAAGGGACTTTGTCCACTAAGATAGTCTTGGCATTGAGTCTTGACTAACAAGAAATGATTTTCTATGATTATGTGTGTATGCCACAAAGTTTCATGTTTTAAGTTATGATTATTGGGATTACATTTCACTTCTATGATATATCCCATGTTATGATATTATGAGCTCTTTTGCAGGTTAAGATTTCCAAAAGCTATGTATATGATGTGATTGATTTTTCTTTTGTTTACCCTTACTGAGCATTTGAGCTCACCCTTTTATGTTTTCTTTTCCCCAGGATATAAAGAAAGGTTTTAGTTAGAAAAAAGGGATGACCTTTATGGGAGATATTTAAGAACTTTCACCACGATTAGAAGATTACGTTCCGAGTTTCCAAAGACACTAAACTATTACGATCCTTTAGTGTGTGTTTTTGTTATGTACTAAGTATTCCGCAAATGTAATGTAATGTCCATGTACGTCATGCTTCGGGTCTCTACAATCACTGAGTACCATGTGGTTTAAAACAAAACCATATGGTCCACCAAATCCCACTTATTACCTAGTGCAAGGCCATCAGGTACTCACGGATCCACAATCCTAATGTCCCCTTACCTTTCCCCTTCCTCCTTCTTCCAATATCCTCCCTTTTTATCCTAACACATGTCCAATATAAAATATATTAATGTTTTTCATTCTTTCCTAGAGTTCATGCTAATCATTTGTGTATTGTTAAAATTTCATTGAAGGTAATTGAAAATACTTATTTTTTAATATTAATTTAGATTGATTCTAGTGACCTGTGAAAATTTAAAATAAAATCATTAATCAAACAAATAGAAGAAGAAGTACCCCGAAAGGCTCGAACATGAGACCACCCCGAGACCCTATAGGGATGAGACAAACCCATTTTCATTATAAGAGATATTATAAAATAAAAAAAATGGAATTTTTAAACAAAAGATAAAATTTATTACCTGGTATTTGATCCCATGGTCATATAGTATCCCCACAATTCAGATTCTCATTTCTAAGAAACTTCAACTGGTATCTTGAGGTAGTAGATCAAGCCAAAGGAACTACATCTCATCATCCCACTCCCATGATTCATAGCTCATTTATCCATTGTACTACATTACTGATAATAGAGTTTTATAATTTCCTTATATCCCACTTTGAATTTAATCGATAATACATATGTGATTCTCAATCTAAAAATAATTGGCCTCAAAATCAATATCATTATACTAAATCATGTTTGAAGGGTGATGTTTGTACCTCCTCATTAAGGATAAAAGAAAAATATTGTACATGGAACTAAATATAGATGGTATATCAAACTGATTAACAAATTCTCTCATTCAATATAATACCTATAAGGGGCAGATATATCTTAAATCTAGTATCCCTTCGATTCCATTCATTGGTAACCTAGTCTAGGTGAAACCCATAGTAACATATAGTCACCCACTTTAAATTCTAAGACTCAATTACAATGATTGGAATAATGATTTAGGTGATATTCAATGGTTATGAGCCATTTTGAAATCTATTTTACTATTTGGTCAAATATTAGATGATTCTTGGATTGATAATTGAGGATTATCTATCTTTTTTCTAACACAACAGAGAAAAACACAGGAACCCATATAAATCCTTGAAGGGTAATATATAAACTAATTTCTTGGAGCTATTATTTCTTTAAAATTACACTATATAGAGGTGATTACCCCATGGGAACTCCAAATCCAAAATACACACCTGACGTATATCCTCCACAATGCATATGGTATTATCAAACTAATAATTGGTCTATAGATGAAATGGAATTCTTAATTTAATATATAAAGCCAACTCCCATTGAGGCCCTTTTTGAAACATAAGAATTTATTTAGGATCCCTATAATAGGCTATGAAATCATGGAATCCATTAAGCTTAACCACATTTCTGATATATATATTATAAATTTCATCAACTATAGAGGCCTATTTTATTTTTATCAAGTTACATGTCTTGGTAATATATCACATAATCACTAATAATATGTCTCGATCACATGGGATTACCTATAGATTAGTCATGATATCTATGGTGATTTTTTCCAATTCTATAATGGAAATGGTAGTTGGTAGATTTTGGTGATCCACCTTTACATTGTAAAAGGTAAGGTATATAGAAAAAAATATAATGGGCAATTCATCAAGGATATCTCCACCAATGAATTTTTCTAATATAATGATTAATTTTAAACAATATATTAAGAGTACTTGAATTTCTCCATGATTCAAACTGTGAGGCGATATGAAAAATTTTAATCCCACTATAATCAGAGACCAAATAATGGTGTCTTTAAAAATTTAGAAACTTAATATATTTTCATATATATCTTATTTTACCGTTTTAGGGTAAACCATACAGCTAAAATCACCTATAAAAATGTTACCAATACTGTGAACATATTGTTTATCAAAATTGAAATGGCTGGAGATATTCTAGTGAACATAATTTCTTATATTCTACTCTAATAGAGGAAGAAATGTTTTTTTAAAAGAAAATTCCAAAATCACCAAAAATAACTATTCACATAAGTAGTACCATATGTATATCAATGCATGAAAAATTACAACCAATTTTAAATCATAGTTATATTAGTACCACTCATGATGATGTACCTATCAATAACTATAATCAATATCTTGATAATCCTACACAAGAAGAGATATATCCATGGATGTGGAACAATTTTAGTAAACATAAAATGAATCTATTAATCATTGTAAAATTAGTCTATGGGATGAGTTCAATCAATCAGCAACTTTAGGAATTCTTACTCACACTAATATGACTAGAAGAAATTGGATTCATTTTCATTAAATTAATTCATAGGAGTTACAATATTAGACAATAATTGAATAAAAATGTGGAAATAAAATTGAATCATTAGAAAACTCAAACCCCCATGATGTTCATTAGGGATTTTGATGTCACCACCTACTCCAATTTCATAGGATCCATGGAAATATCATCTTCATATATCACATTCCCAATAAACATGACAAATCAAATATATAATGAAAATTTAAAAAAATTATCAAATAGTTGATGTTCTCTTAAGGGATAAAAAACAACATGAATATATCTATCATGCTAGACATGAGACCTGGAACCAACACAACAAGGTACGGGCATAGCCTGTGAAGGGTTGAGTATAACGATACTCAGTAGGGACCCTAAGACCCTTAAAGACTCACTAAATCCAAAAAGGAAAACCCCAAAGAAGGATCTCAATAGATAACCCTTTCTTAGGTATAATCCCATACTTATACCTAAGTTGTCAAGTAACCCATCTCAATCATGAGGAAACACAAAGGTTATGAAATCAACAGATAACTACTACCCAGGTATATTCCCATACATATTCCTAAGTTTTCAAGTGACCCATCTCAATCATGAGGTAAACACAAAGGTCATAGACTTAGCTCAAACCAGGATTTTCATTATCGAAACTGTAACTGCTAAAGAGCCTTGTCTCTGACGAGTACAGTGATCTTGTCACGACTCCGAGGAAATGCTCTCTATCCTAAGACTGTTGAGGTACTCCTCATGTCGAGTACCGCGGGTCATCAACCCAAACATATTAGTTCTTCCCGCCGGGGTCTGCCACCCAAACACATTACTGCACCCCCCCCCCTAATAGCCTACAGAGGTACTCATTCTGTTGAGTATTGCGGGTCTGCAGCCTACTACCAGGCACTCCGTCCGCCGTGGGTCTTCACCCAAACACAGTAGTGCTCCGTCCACAGGTCTAGACAACTCACTCCAAGTCGAGTCGGCCAAGAAGTCATCAGGTCTCATCCAGCTACACGGTCTTCGTACTCTGTATGCTCGTCTCCGGGAGGGTCCACTCCACGATCTACAGATCAATACTCCAAGTATCACAAAGTCCCACGACTAAGTATCTCAAAGGACTGTCTCGTCATAAGGGTCCCAACGCAATAGACGACACGTCAATCGGACGCCCGGTCTGTGAGTTATTAGCCTTTTCGTCTGAGGGACCCACTTGGTATCGTCTGCGAACCAACCCGGTCATATCTCAACTATACCCTGAACTCTCATAGGGTATACTCATAGGGACCGTTTCTCAATGTGATCACCAATGCCGCTGATAGTTTGTTAAACGGACGTATGGTCTGAAAGTTATCAGCTTTTCTGTTCTAGGGGCCCGGTTGGATTTCGGGATCAATCCAACCCGGCCACTATCCAACTATAACCAAAACTCATGAGATGTATGCAAAAAGTTCAGCCTCGACAAGAGGAACTCAATGTGACTGACGGCACGTCAATCGGACGCCTGGTCTGAGAGTTATGGCTTTTTCATTCCAGGGCCCCGGTTGGATTTTAAGTCCAAACCAACCCGACCACACTCTGACTGCATCCAAACCTCAAGCGGAATAATCCAAAAAGTCTGTATCACTAAGAGAAATCCAACAATGTCGATGGCATGTCAATCGGACGTCCGGAGCTCAAGTTATAAGTGTTTCCGTTCCGAGGGCCCGGTTTGTTTTGTGTTCAAACCAACATGGCCATACACAAATTTCTCTGAAACCTTGGGTGTAATATACCAAAAGACCGTCTCGGTCCAAGGATTGCATTGCAACTAATGGTGTGTCGATCGAAGGTCCATAGCCCAAGATATAGGCAGATGACTGAAAATAGTCCGAAAATAGGGGGTTTGAGCCCCGTCCGACCCGACCCGATACCCCCCCCCCCCTCCCCGGGTCGGCCCGAACCGGGTCGACCCGAACCAGGTCTGGGTCCAGCCCATTAGGGCGCGCTGCGCTCAGGCGGCCCGCTCGGCCGGTGCCGAGCTGAGAGGACAGGGGGGGCGCGCTGCCCCCCCCCCCGTTTGTGTAACAACGGCCCCCACGTGAGGGTGGCCGCTAATTCAGCCGGCCGGGGGTTACGACCCCCAGTTCCTGGAAGCTGGCTGGCCCAGTCCGACCGGCCGGTGCTTCTGTCGCGGGACCACCGGGGTCCTGCCCTTCCGTGGTGCCGGCGGCCAGTGGTTCCGGCCGCCCGGCCTTGCACCACTACAGCTTCGAGCCTCGGCCTTGTCCGACCGGCGCCGCGCCCCTCTGCCGCAGTCCTGCTCTGTGTGCGTTGTCTTCGTGGTTCTCCAGCGTGGAGGGACGGCGTCGCGTCCCTTCACTGCGGCCCGACTCCGGCCACGGGTTTGTTCGGCCTCAACGGCGCGGAGAGACGGCGTCGCGCATCTTCGTCTCATTTCTCCAGGATTCCACGCGGTGTCGTTGCACCACGCCGCCTTGTTTCGGACTGCAACAACACAACAACAAAAAGGGGATAGAGAGTCGGTCGTGTTCGTGTGGTCTGACCTCCTCCCGATAAGTTGATATCAAGTGGCCCAAAGATAAAGACAAAGAATGACAAAGGATAAATTCACGGAAAGAAAAATTAACCCCTACCTTGAGAACGAGATGATGTTCGAAGTGCGTCGCGGGAAGTGGCGTCGCAGGGGAAGATGATGACATTGCTCACCGCACGCTTCCACTTCCGAGTTTGTGTGTCGGTGCGTTGACGACGAGGAGGGAGGAAGGAGGGTCGTCGGAGAAGAACCATGTCAGAAAGGGGGGCTCCGAGGAAGAAGTCTGAAGAAGTTTGGGGAAGAAGCGTCCCTGGCGTTCTTAACGTTCTTCACTGGAGAAAGAAGTTCTCTCAATCTCTCCCCCAAAAGGCGCAAGAACGTGCCCAAAACAATAGAATATAATCAATTATTCTTGGTGGCGGAAATTAATTAAGTGGGCCCCACTAAATTAAGTTCACAATGGTTGGAACAATTCAAAATTCAAAAAGTGGAGAGGCTCCTCTAAATTAATTGCCCGAGTGGATGACATAATTAATTTGGGGAGTTTCGAGGGGGGTTAGGGTCCCGGGTGGTCCCCACCTAATTAAAAAGGAGAGGGTCAAGGAGTTTCCTCCCATTAAATGGGGGGTGGTTGAGGAGGTTTTATTATCCTCCATTAAGAGGGGAGTTAGAGTCCAAGAGGCTATCCCTCATTAATGGGGGAGTACTGAGAGATTTCCACCCCTCCCATTAAATGGGGGGTTAAGCCCTGTGTGTACCCCATGTCATAACCACTCGTGGTAGGTTATGCTGCTCGGGTGGTCCCTGCCCTAATTATCCTCCCATGGGAGGTTAGGGTGTGGCCGTCCCACCACCAACTCCCATGTGGAGCTTTTAACCAACACTATTCACATGACGTGGGTTCAACAAAGATAAAATAAGTTGTCACTTATTTTATTTTATTATTCCACGGGAACCCAAAAACCAACTCTCAAACTCGATCATCTGCCGTCGAGGTGAAAGTCCTCTTAAGAAAAAACTGGCGATGCGATTCCATCGGTTCCCTCAGATTTTGATTCCGAGCCCCGGTTTGAATGTTAGAAAAACCCGCTCGTTCGTTCACTGAATGTACCCGAGCTAAACTTCGGAAATTGATTTCAGGACACCGGACCTCAGAATCAGGCGCCGTCAGAAACTGCGTTCTTGTAAAATCTCATAGAAATTAGGAAAAAAATTTCCTTGAAATTTCCGAGTCTTTACATTACTCCCACCTCATGGATTTACTTCCCCGTAATTCTTTAACACAAACTAGGGATACAAAAGCGGTACTGAGCACGCATCTGAGCATTCTGCTCCCATGTGCTCACCTGGAGGTTCCCGTACTGCCTACGAAAGTGCACAAGAGAAATCGACCATCCTCATAGGACCCACTCCTGTTGATCCTCAACCTCTACTGGAACACCACAAAAGTCACCCCATCGCCAACGTCCATCTCTTCATGGTCGATGATATGCGAAGGGTCGTGCTCGTATCTCCTCAACTGAGATACATGGAAGTCATCATGCACCTGGTGCAAGTGAGGTGGATGGGTCAAACGGTAAGCCACCTCAACTACAATGCGGAGGACCTGAAAAGGCCCACTGAACCTCGGAGATAACTTTCCGCCTTGGCCACATCTCTGTAAACCTCGTCGAGGTGAGAACCGTATAAGGACGTGATAGTCATCCTCAAACTCTAGAGGTCTCCAATTCATGTTTAGAACTGAAACTCAAAACTTCTACTATCATGAGGGTAAGGTTGACCGACTCAAGAGTGATCGGCCGCACCCTCATATGCATGATTTTATCCTATGCTACCTGGGGTTTCTTTTTCGCCAACCAAGGAAAACCCATCCCGATGTTGTAGTTAAACCACAACCTTTTTGCCTAATATAGTCAATCTGAGCATGAACTGTGAATCCAATCCATACCGAGACCAACGTCATAAGGCCTCGACCCTGCCACTAAGATATTCCAACCGAAACTCTCGCCTCGTGGGTCAGAACACACTGTCGGCGTAAGTGTGATTATCGAGTCTCCTCCCAAGGTATCTCCAGACGTGAGGGTCAAGTCAACGACTTACCGGAAACTCTAGGTCTAGGAAAAGATTCGTGGAAGGAAGGAATGGTTCATATCAATGTCTATTAATATGGAAGCTAGTAGTGGACACATATTGTCACTTGAATCATTTTTAGAGTGTCACACTCCTTGACCGCATGCATCTGCACTCTTCCCTTGCTCTCCAGCTCCCTGAGCCTAGTGGGGACAACTAAGGTGGGTGGTTGTAGCATGTTTAAATGTACACCACCTCATGCTGATATCCTATCTCTGCCTCCACGTCTACTGCATCGTAGACTCTTCTCTCCTTAAAGCTTCCTCTTCTTGAAACATTTAACACACCCGAGTCTCTAAGACTAGCGCGAGTTTCATGTTCCTTACTGCACTGTGCAGTCTTCATCCGCTCCTAGATGATCTGCACCTTCTTTGCCTATGATCTGTAAGAGCTGCTAAGATTTCTCCTTTTCTGAAAATAGAAACTCAGTCTCATCCTCTGGATGAACCACGCCCATTGCCTAATACAATCAATCCTGGTCTGAATTATGCATTCATGCCATGGAGGACGTCGTAAGGCCTCGACGTTACTACCAAGAGATCCAACCGTTACTCTCACCTCCAAGGGTCCAGTCACACTATCGGCATCAGTGTGAGGTCACTGGGTCTCCTCTAGTATAAATCTCGAATGTGAGGGTCAACTCAATAGTTTTAACTAGGACCTCTCAGTATCAACCGAACAAAAGGACAGGAAAGCAAACATCACAAGGATAAGTGTCTTTTTATTACTGCAGCTCATATTACAAGACACCAATACAACAGTAACATGGAACTAGAAGTGCCAAGAAAAAAAGTAATCCACTAGTTCTAATCCTGTCCACCTGCTTCCGGAGCTCTACTGCCTTGTCCACTGCTCGGTTGTTGCTCAAGCACCCGCTGCTGCTTCTGCCTTAGTGGATCCTCCATTTCCTGCGGATCAACTGTGCGGGGAGTCGGACAGTCACGTGTCAGGTGACCCTTACTGCCGCATTCATAACACTTCCTACTCCTCGTATAGCTGGTTCTATTCCTCTGCATCATCTCTCTACTGCCCACAGATGACTCGGCTACTGATCGAAAATCCTGCGGCAAAGGCAGAAGCTCTTGAACACGCTCAGGGTGTAGAGCTACTGTTACAAACTCAACCCTGAAAAAGGTCTCGAATTCTCCCGAGGTGAAGGTAATCCCATCGGAAAACTGTAACAAGTGGCTCCACCATCTCTCAGTTGCTTCTTGAAGGAGGATGGAAGCAAAGATCACCATGAAGTCTGGTGGAGTACCCACTATCCTGAAAACTCTCACCACAGCCTCCAGCCAATCCTCACCCGCCTGTGGGTCCATCTCTCCCCAGAACTTGGGTGGCCTCTAGCGCTGGAACTTGTGCAGTGTGCTCAAGAGATGTGCACTCTCTGCTGTCGGGGCTGGTGGTATCGGTGGCCCAATGGGTGGTAGTACCACTGGTGCCTCCGATGGTGCCTCAACTGAAAGAGGGCCCTATACCGAAGCCTCATCACTCAGAAGGCTGTCAGTACATACATCCCTCTGGGTTTTAGATGGTCATCCGTGGAAAGGAATCCTGAAAAAAAACATATATGACACAGTCAAATGATTTATACCTGGTTAGCTGACCTGGTTTGAGCTGTTTTAAGGGAAACCCTTTAAAAACACACATGCGATCAGTGTTTTCATGCACAAAGTCGGAAATCAGAAGTCAGGGTCCTGGTGTACGGATACGTCGGCCGCCGCACCAACACTGGACTCCCTGAACTGAAAACCACACTCGGTACCCTTAACAGTATTTCTTCATAGAATGAAAATATCAGAGTTATAAGTTCTGCGGTAGAACCGAATCCTCTGATACCAATTTGTCACGACCCGTCCTCTGGGTCTGTGTCGTGACTACCCCAAGCCCACCTTCCATAGGCCAGGGGCTGGTGACTAGCACCAAAGGCATAAATTCTGATAACTGGGAAGGCATTGACTTTATAAAAGTAAGAAAAACACCACAGAGTACAAGCAGAAGTAATACCCTAAGTACAAAAGGAAGTGCGGAAAATTAAATCAGCCCGAATACAAACCCAATCGAAAGTACATCTACAACTGAACAAAAGTACAACAGAGAGATAACTAGCTGGAAGAATAGAATCAGCTCGTAGGTCATCCACCTCGGATCCTACCTGAAGGGTAGGTACAGATAGAGCAGCTCCCGGATCGTCCACCACGGATCCTACCTGAAGGGTAGGTACAGATATCCTCCACAACTCTCTCGCCCATCAACCTCCTCCGAGTATCATCTCGTCGTGAAGTCCACCTCCGGATACTGACTCATCATGAGGTCCACCTCTGTGTACCATCCAGTCCTCGAACACTCAACCTCTATCAGCGCTGCCCATCGTCTGCATCCAACACAACAAGGTGCGGGCATAGCCCGTGCAGGGGTGAGTATAACAATACTCAGTGGGGACTCTGAGACCCTCAAGGTCTCACTAAATCCAACAAGGAAAACCACAAAGAAGGATCTCAGTAGATAACCCTTTCTTAGGTATAAGGCCATACTTATACCTAAGTTATCAAGTAGCCCATCTCAATCATGAGAAAACACAAAGGTTATGAAATCAACGGATAACCACTACCCAGGTATATGCCCATACATATACCTAAGTTATCAAGTGACCCATATCAATCATGAGGTAAACACAAAGGTCATAGACTCAGCTCCAACCAATATTTTCATTATCGAAACCGTAACTGCTAAAGAGCCCCATCTCTGACGAGTACAGTGATCCTGTCATGACTCTGAGGTAATGCTCTCTAACCTATGACTGCTGAGGTACTCCTCCTATCAAGTACCGCGAGTCAGCCACCCAAACACAGTATTGCTTCCCGTCGGGGTCTACCACCCAAACACAGTACTACACCCCCCCCCCCTAATAGCCTACATAGGTACTTCTTCTATTGATTATCACGGGTCTACGACCTGCTACCAGGCTCTCCATCCACGGTGGTTCTGCACCCAAACACAGTAGTGCTCTATCCACTGGGCTATTTGACTCACTCCAAGTCAATTCGGTCAAGTAGTCATCAGGGCTTAGCCAGTTACACGGTCTCCATAATCCGTACGCTCGTCTCCTGGAGGGTCCACTCCATGAGCTACAGGTCGATACTCCAAGTATCACAGAGTCCCACGAAGAAGTATCTCAAAGGACGGGCTCATCATAGGGGTCTCAACGCAAAGACGGCGCATCAATCGGATGCCGGGTCTGTGAGTTATTAGCCTTTTTGTCCCAGGGGCCCGATTGGTTTCGTATGAGAACCAACCCTATCATATCTCAACTGTACCCTGAACTCTCATAGGGTATACTCATAGGTACTGTTTCTCAATGTGATCACCAACGCCGCTGACAGTTCATCAAACAGACGTCCGGTCTGAAAGTTACCAGCTTCTCCGTTCCAGGGGCCCGGTTGGATTTCGGGTTCAATCCAACCCGGGCACTATCCAACTGCGTCCAAAACTCATGAGAAGTATGAAAAATGTTCCGTCTCGACAAGAGGAACTCAACGTGATAGACGGCGCGTCAATCGGACGCCTGGTCTGAGAGTTATTGGCTTTTTCGTTCTAGGGGCCCGGTAGGATTTTAAGTCAAAACCAACGTGACCGCACTCTGAATAAGTCCAAAACTCGAGCGGAGTGAGTCAAAAAGTCCGTCTCACTAAGAGAAATCCAACAATGTCGATGGCACATCAATCAGATGTCCGAAGCTCAAGTTATAAGTGTTTCCGCTCCGAGGGCCCCGTTGGTTTCGTGTTCGAACCAACCCGGCCGCACCCAAAGATCTCCAAAACCTTGGGTGTAATATACCGAAACGACCGTATCGATCCAAGGATCGCATCGAAACTGACGGTGCATCGATCAGAGGTTCTTAGCCCAAGATATAGATTGATTACTGAAAACAGTCCGAAAATAGGGGTTCAGGCCCGGTTTGACCCGACCCGATACCCCCCCCCCCCCACCCGAGTCGGCCCGAACCGGGTCGACCCAAACTGGGTTTGGGTCCGACACATTAGGGCACAGCTCCACCCGGCCTGGCGCGCTCAGGCGGCCCGCGCAGCCAGCTCTGCCGGTGCCTAGCTGAGCGGACTGTGGGGGCGCGCTGCCCCCCCCCCCCCCTCGTTTGTGTATCTACGGGCCCCACGTGAGGGGGGGCACTCCTTCGGATGGCCTAGGGTTACGACCCCCGGTTCCTGGAAGCTGGTCGACCCAATCTGTCTGGTCGGTGCTGCTGTCGCGGGACCGCTGGGGTCCCGCCCTTCCGAGGTGCCGGCGGCCGGCGGTTCCGGCCGCCCGGCCTTGCACTACCACGGCTTTGAGCTGCGGCCTTGTCCGACCAGTGCGGCGCGACGGTGCCGAGCCCCTCCGTCGTGGCCCCACTCCGGCCACGGTGTCTTCGTGGTTCTCCGGCGCGGCGTGACGGTGCCGTGCCCCTCGCTGTGGCCTATCTCCGGCCGCTGGTTCGTTCGGCCTCAACGGTGTCGCGCATCTTCATCGCATTTCTCCCAGATTCCACGCGGTGCCGTTGCACAGCGCCGCCTTCATTCGGACCGCAACAACACAACAACAGAAAGGGGGAGGAGAGTCGGTCGTGTTCGTGCGGTCCGACCTCCTCCCGGTAAGTTGATATCAAGTGGCCCAAAGATAAAGACGAATAACGAAAAAGGATAAATTCACGGCAAAAACAATTAACCCCTACCTTGATTACGAGATGATGTTCGAATTGCGTCGCGAAAATTGGCATCGCGGGGGAAGATGATGACGTCGCTCACCGCACGCTTCCACTTTTGAGTTCACGCATTGGTGCATTGACGACGAGGAGGTAGGAAGGAGGGTTATCAGAGAAGCACCACGTCAGAAAGGGGGGGCTCTGAGGAAGAAGGCCGAAGAAGTTTGGGGAAGAAGCGTCGCCGGCATTCTTTGCGTTCTTCACTGGAGAAAAAAGTTCTCTCAAGCTCTCCACAAAAAGGCACAAGAACGTGCCCAAAATAATAGAATATAATCTATTATTCTTGGTGGAAGAATTTAATTAAGTGTACCCCACTTAATTAAGTTCACGATGGCTGGCACAATTCAAAATTCAAAAAGAGGAGAGGCTCCGCAAAATTAATTGCTCGAGTGGATGACATAATTAATTTGGGGAGTTTCGAGGGGGTTTAGGGGCCCGGGTGGTCCCCACCTAATTAACTAGGAGTGGGTCAAGGAGTTTCCTCCCATTAAATGTGGGGGGTGTTGAGGAGGTTTTATTCTCCTCCATTAAGAGGGGAGTTAGAGTCCCAGAGGCTCTCCCTCATTAATGGGGGAGTATTGAGAGATTTCCTCCCCTCCCATTAAATAGGGAGTTAAGCCCCGTGTGGACCCCATTTCATAACCTCTCGTGGGAGGTTATGCTGCTCAGGTGGTCCCCACCCCAATTATCCTCCCATGGGAGGTTAGGGTGTGGCGGTCCCACCACCAACTCCCATGTGGAGCTTTTAACCAACACTATCCACATGGTGTGTGTAACACCCCGAGATTTTATGAAAAATATTCTTTTTAATTTCATTAATGTCTTGTGTTCTATGCTACACCAAAAGGAGCTTGCATAACACGCATCCCAGGCTTTCCTTGCATTACACGCAGTCACAATCTTCCTCGATAGCGTGTGTAGTACGCAATACCGAGTTTCACTAAGCGAGATATTATTATAATATTATTATGAACTAGCCGTTATGAATAGTAATAAACAATTTTTGAAATTTTGTAAATTTTATTTTTCAAAATGGACTTCATTTTTAGATTCGGAATATCGAAATTAGCTTAGAGTGAAATTTTGGTACTTTTCGGATAACTTTCATTTTCTGATGAATAGTGAACATTACTAACTTTTAATTAAAAACAACCTTTTTAATCAAAATAATTAATAGTGATAAAATATTAATTTGAGTGGTTTTAAAGTATATTTAGAATATATTTTTACAATTTAATACAATGTTGGTTATTGGATGTAATTTCACATTTAAACCAGACATAAACAAATGTCAATCTTTTGATAGTTATTATCTCTTAAGAACACGCAATTTGTTTTGACGACGTGAATTAATTTTTAAATTAAGTAATGCAACTGATATGTTTTGAATTTGGTAAAATAGACATCATTTTTCAGTTCATAATATCAAAAATACCTTAGGCCTAATTTTTGGTATTTTTCTGGAAACTTTCATTTTTTGATAAATAGTGAAACCACTAAGTGGTAGTAAAAAAATGAATTTTTCATAAAACTTAATTTTACCGCTTCTGTGAGTGGAATTTCATAAATCTGAGAGACATGGTTGATGTTAGTAAGTAAAATGTTGTTCAATGAGATGAAAATAATTTTTGGTGAATAGTAACTTTTTACTTTTATTTACCACGGTTAAAAGTAAATAGGGTAATTAAGGGTAAAAATGATATTTTTATTACCCTAACACATGTCTTAATTCTATTGGATAAGTTTAATTCGACCAAAAACAACCTTAGGAATAAAATATGACCATTTAGGCCCACTTGGATTAGATTCGGACATTTATTATTAATTTATTTAATGAAGGGTTAAAATAGTTAAAATCAAAGTTTAATAAATATATCTTTTTTAATATAGGGTTATACATAAGATAAATTTTAATATAAATATTCATTAGAAAGATAAAAATATTTCCTACATAATGGTATTTTATTTGTAATTTTTACACATTAAATAATCTAATTTATTTATGACACAAAGATGATACAGTAATTATCTTATTAATGAAATATTGACATAATTGATGTTATAAATACCAAAATAAATGTAATTTGAGACTTTTTTATGAATTCCACTAATTTTTTAGGTTAATATGACATGTTAGTATTGATATAATTAAAGTTTTTATAACTAATCAGTCTGTTATGATTTTCACAAAAATCAATTACTAAATAGTGTCAAAATTGACATAAAATAGTTTTTAAAACAAATATTATATTATTAATTGTTATTTTATTCCTAAAAATCTAAGGTTTGGCCAAATGACGTAGATAAGGTTATATATATTAATAATAAACTACTTGGGGTTCATTTGTATTGTTATAGTAATTTTATTAACCTTATAGTGTAAGAACACAAAAAGACACGGTAAAAGTTAAATTATCTAACTTAATGTTAAATATAAATGATAAGGTTAAAATAGGAACCTAACCTTGTCTAAATTCTATTGGATGAGAGGATTTCGACCCATCCCAACCTTAGCTTAGAAATATATCAATTTGGAGCTATTAAAAACCGAATATGACTTTATAATAAAATAATATGTTTAGTTATTCCAAAGGCGCCCCTCTCCTCCCTTATAAAAGGGCACCTCCTCCCTCTCTTCCTCACACCACTTTGAGCCTTCATGCTCAGCCAAAACCTGAAAAATTATCTTCTATACTTACCTATTAACATCCTCGAGGTTTTGGTCTTCCTCAAAGACCAATTTTAGTGCCCTAAAAGGAGATTTCAAAGAGGCACTTCAAAGAAGAGGAGGTTCGGACACTTACGAAGCAAATCGGATCTAAGGTAAAGGGAAAATATCACAATATCATTTTTATCCGAGATTTTTTATACATTGGTATTTACTGGGGTGTATTTTATCATCCACATACATGTTTTCTCAATATGAAATTTTATTTTCGTACACCTACAATTTTTTAAATCCAATTTTACCCTTCGGTGAGTTTTTAGTAAAATATATGAAAGGAATCTTTTGTCGTTTTTTCGTACGAGGTAATTTTTGACTTTTCCGAAAAAAGTACGAGAAGAATGTTTTTTTTAACTTATACGGCATGAATTTATTTTTAAAACATTATTTCCAAGGAGCTTCCTTTACAATTTTTCAAGTTTAATTTTAATAAACTTCTTTTAGTTTAGAATTGTATGACATGTTATGAAAGGAGAAGTGTTTTTGAAGTAGAAAGGATATTTTACTCAAGAATGGAGTTAAAGTGTTTTATCAAAATTATTTTCCATCTAAGATAATATAGGGTTCTGTTTCTATCCCTATTATTACATGGATTTGATTATGTTGTGATGGAAATATTTTTATGAATTCCTTTATCTTATATGAATTGTTTTATAATGTCACGATGTTTAAGATTCCCATTTTTATTACATGGGTTATGCTATGATGTATGGTTTATGATTTTGTGGAACACATAATAATGGTATCATTATGAGATGGGTGGGACCTATATCTCCCTCCAATTCATTGGGTAAAGATTTTATATCTCATGAGATAGACATGGATGGAACGGTAGGTTATACCGGTTCAGTGAAAGAAGACTGAAACGAGGAGTGAACTCGGTTCAGAAATGGACTTTGTCCACTAAGATAGTCTTGGCAATGAGTCTTGAATAATAAGAAATGATTCTCTATGATTATGTGTGTATTCCACAAAGTTTCATGTTTTATGTTATGAGTATTGGGATTACATTTCACTACTATGATTTATCCCATGTTATAAAATTATGATCTCTTTTGCAAGTTAAGATTTCCAAAAGTTATGTTCTTATGAATATGATGTGATTGATATTTCTTTTGTTTACCCTTAATGAGCATTTGATCTCACCCTTTTATGTTTTCTTTTCCCCAGGATGTAAAAAAATGTTTTAGGTAAAAAAATAATATCTTTTTGGGAGATGTTGAAGATCTTTCACCACGATTAGAAGATTATATTCTGAGTTTCCAAAGACACTAAACTATTACGGTCCTTGTGTGTGTGTGTTCTTGTAATGTACTAAGTATTCCACAAAAGTAATGTAATGTCCATGTACATCAAACTTCGGGTCTCTACAGTGTGGGTTCAACAAAGATAAAATAAGTTGTCACTTATTTTATTTTATTATTCCACGTGAACCCAAAAACCAACTCTCAAACCTGATCATATGCTGTCGAGGTGAAAGTCCTCTTAAGAGAAAACCGGCATTACAATTCAATCGGTTCCCTCAGAGTTCGATTCTGAGCACCGGTTCGAAGGTTAGAAAAACTCTCTCATTCGTTCACTGAACGTACCCGAGCTAAACTTCGTAAATTGATTCCGGGCACACCAGACCTTGGAATTAGGTGCTGTCAGAAACTGTATTCTTGTAAAATCCCAAAGAAATTAAGAAAAAAATTTCCTTGAAATTTCTAGGACTTTACATAAGCGTTGAATCTCACATACAATTTCATAATCCCAAAATGCTATATTTTAGTGCCTCTAATGATTAGTTCTTTAAATTTCATATTTCACATTGTTTCTCAAATATCTCCAAAAAATAACATTCCACATGATATAATTCTAGAAATGTTATACTTAATACTTATCTTCATAAACTATGGTAATGGAATTTTTGACATCAATGAGGTCAAATCGTTAGTATTGGAAAAAGCATATCAAAGAGTAATAAAGGTTTACACCATAAATATCCTAGAAATCATTAACATGGTGGAAATATCTTATTAAAATGAACATTGAGAGATAATTTTTTACATAATGAATGATAAAATTACATAACACCTTAAATGATCATACATATACCATTGAATAAAATGATTATACCTGATATAATAATCATTATACATTTAGCATAAAAAAGTCTGATTACTACCAAAAAATGAGGCATCAACAGAAACATGAGAAATTATAACATTATGAACCTAGAAAAACAATATAATATTAATAAAAAATATTATTAACAAAGAAAAATGAAATAATTTACATGAATTTATTTGTGACCATATATAAATAACAATCATTTCCACAAATAGTGTTGTGAACATATCTAAAATGTAGTCCTATCTATGCACAGAATTGTGGACACAGCTAGAGAGAAATCAATTCAATGTATAGAGTTGTGAACATAGAAAAAACCAACAATTTCCATTTATAGTTTTCTTATCATTGGTAAGTAGAAATATCATCAATGAAATACATCTTTATTGAAAGATATATAAATATTTAACTAATTCAATGGAGGGATATATGAGGCCCATCCATCATATAATTATAGTACAATCATATGTGTTCAATTTGAAATCAATCATTCTTCTTTTTATGAGGGACCCTAAAAAGGATATGTGTTACATTAAATTTTCAAATTGTATAGCATAAAATAACATCAATAATATGATAGGTTGACATTGGAAACTAAATTCAAAAATGTACAAAAAAAGATAAATTAGAGGGTAATCATAAACATTACCCTTATAAGATAGATCCTTTGAGATATTAACAAAAAATTCAAGGAAATCATAACAATAATTTTCATAAAACATTTTTAACATAGTTGTATAATGATGATGTTATAAAAACTCCAATAATCCATTTTTAAGAAGGTGACAGAATGATTTTTTGGAAATATTTTTTGAAATGTATATTCAATAATGGATACATAAAAATAAATAAAATTTATGTAATTAAATATGAAGTAGAATGAAAAATATACAAAATAGATAAGAAATGCCATTTAATATTTTTAGGTAGATTTAAAGAAAACATTCATCAATGAAAAAGTATGATAAAAAATATTTAAATTTTATCCAACTCTAGACATGGAGTTTTTTAATTACTTCTTATCATCTGTAGATAAATGATCAGTCTGATATAAGCATTTAAAAATGTGATGATATTTTTGGGTATTTTTATTTGAATTTCATAGGTGTTTGGTATTAACACCTATCTCTACTCGAGTTTTCATACATTAATATATTTCACTCATACAGTTATATGGATCCTTATAAATCCCTATATAGAAATAAGTATAGAAATCCTTTTTGATATAATTAATTTGGAGAAATAAATCTGTTCGGACCTAATATAGATAATAATATAGAAGATGTGGTTATATATATTTATCATGATGTCAATGATTCTCATAGTCAATAGAAATTATTTATTAACAAACATCAAAAAAAATTAGTAATTCAACATTATATAGTAGTTACTATTGTGAATTTCTCTATTGAAGAAGTTTTTTATATTTGGAAGGAAAGTAAAGATGACTCGTCAGTATATTTTCCCCTTTGATATTATTTATAGAGTTGGTATGGTAGATTATCTATTGGTGATTTCACTGAACCTATCTCAAGTTCATGATTTATTCTATATATCTCTCCTGAAAAGTAAATACATGATCCTTCACATGTACTGATCTGAGTGGTTTTAATAGGATATCATGAAATTTTCTATGAAGAACATGAATTTTAAATCATTTTTCACAGATATAATTTTTTTTAAAATAACACTACTCACCTGGTTAAGGTTTTCCACTAGAATTAAAAATTAAAACAAGCTATACATGAACCTAAGGTGGTGATAAATAAATATATACCGATTTTTTTTATCATAGTGTAATAATTTCAATGGATCAATTAATTTTAAGTGGAGTATAATGTAATATAATGAATTTTTTTGATATCTTTGATATCTTATTATACATTCAATCTCAAGCTTAAACGAACCACAATATTAATAGTTTTATTTAAATATTACCATTATAAAAAAATCATTATAATTGGTGGTATGAATAAGAAAAAACACATATTTAAAAAAATATTTTTTTTTTTGACAATGAAAATATATTGGAAAATACGTATTCAATTTTTATTAAATCACTCACATGATTCAAAAATACATTTTCATCAAAAATGGTTTTATTTTTTTATGAGAAACTAATATAATTATTTTTTGAAATTACTTTAAAATTTATTCTTAAAAAAATATTTTTTTTTTAAATATTCAATTTTAGTTTATATTTTATTCAAATTTTATAAATTTTCTAAAAAGATTTATTTTTTAATGAATATGTAAATTGTGTGATTGTTATTGAAACTGTCTATTCATTTCAAGAATTTAAAATTTGTCCTTTTTTAAAATGATTTCAATATATAATTAGATCATTTATTTTATTATTATTATAATTTCAATTATTTTCATAAGAGTCCAATTTATTTTTTATTTTAGTATAAATTTTTTTTATTCTTACGAAATCTTTTTTTCTAGAGAACATTTTTTTGTCATGTTTTGTGGGTTTAATTTTATTCTAAATTATGCCACTTCCATGAATTGAGTTTGATTAAAATGAGTCCATATTTTTAATCATAATATTTAGTATAATATCATAGGTTATACTTTATTTTTATTCATTATTAATAGTAACCATAGTACAAATATTACACCATAGAAAATGATATTTAATTAGGTTAAAACCAAGGTTAAAAAATTAAAGTCTCTCTAACATGTGACTTTATAATATTGAATGACTGGATTTTTGACAAATATTATTCTTATGTAGTAAAGTAATTTTTTTAAATCATTATTTTAAAATTTGGAACCAATTTATTACTTTTGTGAACATAAGTTAAAATTTATTCAAATTGAAATAAACTATTTTAAGGTCATTGCATTTAATGGAATGGATAAAGGATTCAATTCGATTTTTTATTTCCAGAAAAAGTATAAAACCGCTATTTTTATTTAATCCAAAAAAAATTTTAAACCAATGAGTTACATTATTTCATGGTAAAATGAGTTTTACTCTTAAATCATGTATTTTCTTACAAACTATTTTTCATGAATTTTATGTTTTTATATTAAATGTAATTTCTACATATTATAGAAATTAAATGTAATAAAATGGATTCAATATATTTATTCCATAAATTAACATTTAATTATATTTTTTCATTTTTTATTGTCATATATTTATGTTATCATGGTAAAAAGTTTATTTATAATGGATAGGGTTAAAATTGGGTTAAAGTGGTTTAACTTGAATGTATGGCTTAAAATGTATAACAAACATTACCAAAGTTAATTATTTATGTTTATTTTCAAACTTATAGAATGTTATATTTTAATTTTGGGTTCCATGGTTCCACATAACCCGTTTATGATATATACATATATATATATATTATTTTAATGTTATGTAACTCCAAATGTGTCATTTTCCACCCCTATAAATGGATGTCAGGACACCTCTTTTCTCCATTTTTCATGTGAATTATATATCATCCATTACCTACCATAATAACTTCCCATAGTCCTTCAATATTTTCTAGATCTTCTCTTATTTCCAAAACACCTCCCTCTCAAGGTAGAAGGTGTAATCCAAAAGTGGTTTATCAGTGAAGTGGAATAACTCTTAATTGTGAAATTTCAATTTAATTTCCTATTATACTTCCTACAAGTACGTGGTGTTTGTTATGAAATAAAATATATATATATATAAATAAATTTTCTTATAATTATTTTACCACCAATATTCACTATCATTTGTATCAAATTTTAAGTGAAAGTATCACACATGCATACATGTGGAATACCGCCTCCACGTTGTGATAAAATCCATCTTCCATACAAAAAAAATCTTGAATGGTTATTATGATGAGTTTAAATTTTATATATTATATTTATAAAAAATAATTATTATGAAATTATAATATCATATCAACATTCTTATCATCTAATTTGTTTGGAAATAATAACCTCGCTTGTGTGTATATGTGGACTACCACCTCTATAAAGTGATTTGATTTTATTTTTGTTTCTCCTTTACATGGATGGTAAAAATAATATATTTAATTTATATATTTTTTATTTGTGATATAATTATTTATTTAGTGACTAAATAATATTTATCTTTCATTCCTTTTTTTCATTATAGAATGAAAATAGTCATCATGTATATACAGGACCAACCGTCTCTAAGAATAATGTAAATCATTTTTCTATATCAAAATTTTATGGATGATTCTAAATATGTTTATAATAAATATATATGAAATATATATCATGAATAACATTATATATATGATAAAATGATGATTACTATAGAAGTGTCAGAATCTAGAAACCAAAACATTCATAAATAATAATGTAGTTATCACCTGGAAGAGTGATTTCAATATACAATTATTTATAGACTAGTGATTATATGTTATAATTAAATCCTATTTGGTATTATATTTATGATTATTATTTTATAATATATGGATAATAAATTTGTATTTATTATATAACATATTTTAATGTGTACAAAACAATACAATACATGAGGTAAGGGATTTATGTTTCAATCCTATTTTTTGGGATGATTTATGCTTGAATTTCCACTGAGGATATTATATAATCATCATCTGATAAATGAAATTAATTATTATTTTCCATTTTATATTTCTATAATTTTTTGTTTAAGTGTCATTCTCATCAATATTTTATAGAATATATTTTAGAAATTATTTTAAAAATAGTCCATCTTATTTCTACTCTTTTAATCAGAAAAACATTCATCCTTATTCATGAATTCTAAAAGACCTTTCAATACTGTTTTTTTATTATTTAATTATTTATTAATTTAATATTTAACTAGACATAATTTTCACAAAATTTATTAAAATAATATCCTTATCATTTTGGGAATAATTTAATTGTTATAGAAGGTGTTAAATAATCTATATTTTTTCAATAATGACATGAATTCAAATTCTCATAATCATAACCACCCCATGTTTTGAAGATTTAATTACACTTTTTCATTGATATTTTCTATAAAATTGATATCCTTAATATTTTTGAAATTTTTGGTTTTAAAATAAATGATTTAAAAATGAATGGATGTTTTCCATACGATTTTATCTAATGATCTTTGGAAGAAAATTTTCAAGATGATATCATCCATTTATGTTAATTATGATTTATTAGGGAAATGAACCAATGTTACCATCCTTATTATTTATCATTATTGTCCAGGATTATGATAATGAGATGTTTACGAGACCCATTTATTTTCCACTTCTTATGATAATATGAATGTCTTATGATCTTATAAAATTTATATTAAAAAATTATTATTTTGTGATTGTTGGGTTAGTTATAACCCTAAAATTCATTTTTTAAAGTGATATAGTTGTCTCATGAGATTATTATAATAATTGTAGATATTATAAAATATATATTTTCTTATATATGGTTGTGTGAGAATGATTTATTCTATATAAGCTCCCAAGAATTTCTGTAGATATGATTGAGAATAGATTTGTTCACATATTGATCTATAAGTAAGATTTCATATTGATATTCTCATAAGAATATTCTTGTACACTATTTTTATAATGCCCCGAGCCCGCTCTTCCGGACTCGGTGATTAAAAAATGCTGTGAATTTTAAAAAAAAATTAAAACTGAACAATTACACAACACTTTAAAGAAATGAGGATCTTTTACTGGTATATGTTCTGGAAGATTAGACATAACCATACATTATCAGATTTGAACAGAAATAATAAATTTTTCCATTATGCTTCTACGTGCGCTAACTCTATAAGCGACGACATCTACGATAAACTCCTAAGATACCTATGAAAACATTTCAAATCATGGGGTGAGCACAAAAGATGCTCACTAAGGGGTTTTGAAAACCTTTGATAAATGGCTTTCAGAAAAATATCCTTTCAATAATACATTTGAAAATTTTCAATTGTAAATTCATTCGTAAAACAACCATTATAAAATAATATACTCCTTTTGAAAAATAATTATACTTTGAAAACACTTTTAAAATAAATCCAGTGATTCAGTTGAAAATATTAAGCAAGCTCTTAAAAACAAAACAACTAAGGCCACTTGAAACTTTGAAGTCTATCTTGGGCCTACCCACTTGAGGGATGGATTCGTTATCCAACTCCCCATCATATTTACAAATTTCAAGCACCAATTTCTTTATAAAACATTTTTTAGCTTGCCTTAATTATTTATAATTTTCATTGGAGTTTTAAATTTTGAAAATATATTTAAAATCATTCTTAGAAAAAGTAAATACCAGTCTTTTCTGAAATCTACATTTTCGACATGGTATGATCTAATCTTTGCATAATCTCGTGTATGATAAATCAACATCCACACACTTAAAATTTTAAAGGCATATTTATTTAAATTCATTTATGCATGAAGGTAAACTGATAACAATAACAATCATATAATTCTATCTTCTTAAAATCAATCAATATAAATGAATAATTATATGCCACACACAAAATTATCAAAGCAGTATAATAAAGTCATAATTTTTTATGCACTTAAGTTTTATGAAACGTGAATTTAAGAAGTTTATAAAAATATACATAATCGTAGAACATGAATTAGAATAAACGATCTTAAAAGTTAATAAATTATTATTTTTATATGTATATGTTTGATTATCATGTACATATGTATCTCACTCTAATAATTAGATACTTGGATTGTTTAAATTAAAGTGTGAAAAATAACACTTCAATATAAATATATATATCAAGAATTTACAAATACTATTAATAAACATGACAATTTATAAATATTCATATAAATATATCATGCTTGAAGAAAGAAAAAATGTATTCATTTGTGAGTTCAAAGTATAGATTTGGATTTCATGAAATTAAAATATTTAAACTATTAAAAACCACAAAAATGGGGATTATAATTTTTAAAGGAGAAAACTCTCCTACACAAAAATAGAACTTATGATTTGAATTCAATAATTAAAATTCCCTTACTAAAATAATAATCCGAATTGTACTAAAATTATAGATAAATCCTTATACACAAATCTAATTAATTTTTGAAAACCTTAGATGAAAAATGGAGAAAAACTCTATTGCGATCAGCATTGAAACGTGAATAAATCAGATATAAAGTAAATATTCATTGCGCAAATATATTTGGGAAGAAAATAATTTGTCCTGACAGATATAATGATGTAGCAGAGTACGTATTTGAAAATAAATTCCCTTACTATAATCTACCACATTTTCAAAAGTGAAGAACATTCTGATTTTCATTTAAAAAACCCATAAAAGAAATAAATTTCACTTGCATAATTATAATATTTGAAGAAAAAAAATTGACAAAATAAATAGAAAGATCTCTTACTAAATTGTTATGCAGATCTATTCTTACATCTTCTTTCCAAGCTACTTTCCACTCAAAGTATCCAATCCAGGAAAAACCACGTATTCGATTTTTTATACAACCACCCCGCACCCCTATATTTATACACCCACCATGATAATATAATTGATTATATATTTTTTCAATTTGTGAGAATAGATTATTGATTGGATGTACATATAATATATAAACATCCATATCTGAATTAAAAGAATGGATTGAGTTGTTTCAAGTAGAGATATGAATCAATTATATGATAATAATTTTATGGAAATGGACAAATGAAATTTAAGTCGGATGTCTAAAGGTATATTTTTTTATTCTGATGATAGGTACTTTATGGAATCAATCAAGGATATTCCAAATAGGAACCACAAAATTCCTCACGAAGCATTCAACACCATCCATTCATAAAATTAATTCGTATTGACATCAAGCTCAATAAATAAGAAAAATCAATAGGATTGGAGAAAATCGTCGATATGGACAAGATAAAGTACTATTTATTAGTTTCAGAAGAATTGGATAACAAAATATATTTATATAATCGGTAACCATTTGCAGAAACCAGACGAAACATCAAAATTGCCGGTCATTTTTATCCCAAATCTGGTTTAGAATCTTCAATGTGAAGAAGATCGAGTGAGTTATGGACTTCGAACTCAGATTAGATACGGATCGGACGCAAACTTAACCCTAAAAACAAATAAACAGCGTTGTTATACCCGATTTACATCTCTTCTCCGCAATAACCTCGATTGACCTCCATGAACTCAGAATACCCATTCTCGCAGTCGACTCCGAAGACGAACTCAGCATTTTTGACCTCACCGCGCAACTACTCAAAGCTCCGTGAAACCTTCTGCGTCGGACTCCCCCGAAAAATGAGCCTTAAATCCCCAAATCTCAATTTGATGATTCTTTTAATTCATCCATTTTTTATTTGTTTTATTTTTATTATTGTTATTATATATATACATATATATATTACTCATATTAATATTGAAATTTCATAATATAGTTTCTAAATATATTAATTTTTAATGCTTAAAATATTATTTATTAAATTGAATATATATATATATAAATAAAGTTTGTTTATTACATATTAATTTCAGTAATAATATTTAAATTGGTAATGTTTTTATTCTGTTATTTTATTTATACATCAACAGTCATTTTTATTTAAATTTTTAAAAGTAATAAGGGATAGTTTTTTTGTAACGGCCGGATAAAACTCTCTAAATACCAATTTTTTACGGGTCGTTCAAACACTCAGAAGAAAAATATCACGACGCTCATGCCACTGCTTTCAGAGATGGTTTTATATGTTCCACATATTTTTAGTTTCATTTCTATCATCCTTGCCATAACATTTGTTCTTTTATTAGATCCAGGAGATGATAACTACTAGATCGGTGTCGTTTTGTTTCTTGGTAGTCTTCCAATTGTTTTATTATCAATAGCATTGGGTTTAATGGGTTAGTTCTTTTGTATCAAGGGTGTATTCTGGTATTTGTATGAATAAAGTGCTCTCTAATTATATATTTTCATTTGGTAATTTATTTTATTAAATCTTGGAAACATTGGCAAAACATAAAACTTAATTTTAAACCTGGGGTGTTACATTCTACCCCCCTTAAATAGAATTTTGCCCTTGAAATTCATTTACACTTATCGCTCTTAATTCCCATCTATTCTGAGTCTCACATGATGTCCCCAAGGTCTGTATAGTAGTCTTCCTGGTTTCCATGTCTTCCTATGAAATTAAAGTTCAATGTGGATTTGAAATCTTCCACTTCCTTCGCCCAGATGCAACTAGTGAAAGAGGGGTTGTATGGATGTAGGCACCGGAAGACATTCCTTAAGGAATGATAATCAATATAGTATATGAGACGTTCGTCTTGAATTTGATTCCTATAAGAAAGTCTCATTGCTTCGTCTTCGATTGTTTAAAATTCATCATAAATTATTCCTGTGAAGCAAAAGATTAAAATTTGACACATAAATGATGCGCGAAGATTTCCTTCTTTAGTTGCTCTATAAAAATTTGAGATTGATTCTGGTTGCTCAAACATTGTAAAGCACCTAAAAAGTCCTTCGTAATATGGCCCTTGGCATCGATAGAAATGACATTGGATCTGCCTGATATCTTCGAAGACAAAACCAGAACCATGATGAAAACGAAGTATATCTGGTGTGCCTGATATATTATAGAGACGTTTACTGGAAAGCCGCATGGATTCATAGGGCTCGGATTCTTCTTTGCATGATTTTCCCATGATCATAGCGAGTAATTCATCCGGAAGGCTTAAGAGACTTGTTTGAGTTCTACTTCCTTCCATCTGAAAATTACAAAGAGGAATGATGACTAAGAAAGGATAGTCAATTTATCAAAGGGTTCTAACTTTCCAGAGTTATCTAGACCGTACCTCTGATACCAATTATAACTCCCTGAGCCCGCTCTTCGGGACTCGGTGCTTGAAAAATGATGTGATTTTTTTTAAAAAAAAATAAAAATAAAACTGAACAATTACACCACACTTTAAAGATACGGGGATCTTTTACCGGTCTAAGTTCTGGAAGATTAGAAATAACCATACATTATCAGAGTTGAACAGAAATAATAAATTTTTCCATTATGCTTCCACGCGCGCTAACTCCATAAGCGACGACATCTACGATAAACTCCTAAGATACCTGTGAAAACATTTCAAATCTTGGGGTGAGCACAAAAGATGCTTAGTAAGGGGTTTTGAAAACCTTAGATAAATGGCTATCAGAAAAATATCCTTTCAATAATACATTTGAAAAATTTCAATTGTAAATTTATTCATAAAACAACCATTACAAAATAATATAATCATTTTGAAAAATAATTATACTTTGAAAACACTTTTAAAATAAATCCAGTGATTCAGTTGAAAATATTAAGAAAGCTCTTAAAAACAAAACAACTGAGGCCACTTGAAACTTTGAAGGCTATCCTAGGCCTACCCACTTGAGGGATGGATTCGTTATCCAACTCCATGTCATATTTACAATGTTCTAGCACCATTTTCTTTATATAACATTTTTTATATTGCCTTACTTATTTATAATTTTCACTTGAGTTTTAAATTTTGAAAATATATTTAAAATAATTCTTGGAACAAGTAAATACCAGTATTTACTGAAAACTACATTTTCGACATGGTGTGATCTAATCGATGCATAATCCCGTGTATGATAAATCAACATCCACACACTTGATATTTTAAAGGAATATTTATTAAAATTCATTTATGAATGAAGGTAAACTGATAACAATAACAATCAAATAATTCTATCTTCTTAAAATCAATCAATATCAATGAATAATTATATCTCACACACAAAATTATCAAAGCAGTATACTAAAGTAATAATTTTTTATGCACCTAAGTTTTTTGAAATGAGAATTTAAGAAGTTTATAAAAAATATACATAATCGTAGAACATGAATTAGAACAACCGATCTTAAAAGTTAAATAAATTATTTTTTTATATGTATATGTCTGATTAGCATGTACAACTATATCTCACTCCGATAATTAGATACTTGGATTGTTTAAATTAAAGTGTGAAAAATAACACTTCAATATAAATATATATATCAAGAATTTACAAATACTATTAATAAACATGATAATTTATAAATATTCATAAAAATATATCATGCTTGAAGAAAGAACAAATTTATTCATTTGTGAGTTCAAAGTATAGATTTGGATTTCATGAAATTAAAATATTTAAACTATTAAAAACCACAAAAATGGGGATTATAATTTTTAAAGGAGAAAACTCTCATACACAAATATAGAACTTATGATTTTAATTCAATAATTAAAATTCCCTTACTAAAATAATAATCTGAATTGTACTGAAATTATACATAAATCTTTATACACAAATCTAATTAATTTTTGAAAACCGTAGATGAAAAAGGGAGAAAAACTCTATTGCGGTCAACATTGAAACGTGAAGAAATCAGATATAAAGTAAATATTCATTGCGCAAATATAATTTGGGTAGAAAATAATTTGGCATGACGGATATAATGAAGTAGCATAGTACATATTTTAAAATAAAGTCCCTTACTATAATCTACCGCAATTTCAAAAGTGAAGAACATGCTGATTTTCATTTAAAAAAACCCATAAAAGAAATAAATTTCACTTTCATAATTATAATTTTTGAAGAAAACAAATTGACAAAATAAATAGAAAGATCCCTTACTAAATTGTTATGCAGATCTATTCTTACATCTCCTTTCCAAGCTACGTTCCACTCAAAGTATCCAAGCCAGGAAAAACCACGTATTCCATTTGTTTTATACAACCACCATGCAGCCCTATATTTATAAACCCACCATGATAATATAATTGATTATATATTTTTTCAATTTGTGAGAATAGTTTATTGATTGGATGTACATATAATATATAAACATCCATATCTGAATTAAAAGCATGGATTGAGTTTTTTCAAGTAGAGATATGAATCAATTATATGATAATAATTTTATGGAAATGGACAAATGCAATTTAAGTCGGAAGTTTACAGGTATATTTTTTATTCTGATGACAGGTAATTTATGGAATCAATCAAGGATATTCCAAACAGGAACCACAAAGTTCTTCACGAATCATTCAACCCTAGCCATTCATAAAATAAATTTGTATTGAAATCAAGCTCAATAAATAAGAAAAATCAATAGGATTGGAGAAAATCATCGATATGGACATGATAAAGTACTATTTATCTGTTTTCAAGATATTTGGATAACAAAATGTATTTATATAATCGGTACCCATTTGCAGAAACCATATGAAACATCAAAATAACCAGTCATTTTTATCCCAAATCTGGTTCAGAAGCTTCAACGTGAAGCAGATCGAGTGAGTTATGGACTTCGAACTCAGATCAGATACGGATCGGACTGAAAATTAACCCTAAAAAAACAAATAAATAGCATTGTTATACCCGGTTTACATCTCTTATCTGTGATAACCTCGATCGACCTCCACGAACTTAGAATACCCATTCTCGCAGTCGACTCCGAAGACGAACCCAGCATTTTTGACCTCACCGCGCAACTACTCGAAGCTCTGTGAAACCTTCTGCGCCAGACTCCCTCAAAAAACCAGCCTTAAATCCCCAAATCTCGATTTGATGATTCTTTTAATTCATCCATTTTTTTATTTGTTTTATTTTTATTATTGTTATTACATATATACATATATATATTACTCATATTAATATTGAAATTTCATAATATAGTTTCTAAATATATTAATTTTTAATTCTTAAAACATTATTTATTAAATTGAATATATATATATATATAAATAAAGTTTGTTTATTACATATTAATTTCAGAAATAATATTTAAATTAGTAATGTTTTTATTCAGTTATTTTATTTATAAATCAACGGTCATTTTTATTTAAATTTTTAAAAGTAATAACGGATTGTTTTTTTTTTGTAACGATCAGATAATACTCTATAAATACCAATGTTTTACGGGTCGTTCAAACACTCAGAATAAAAATATCACGACGCTCACGCCACTGCTTTCGGAGATGGTTTTATATGTTCCACTTATTTTTGGTTTCATTTCTATCATTGTTGCCATAACGTTTGTTCTTTTATGAGATCCAGGAGATGATAACTACTCGATCGACATCTTTGTGTTTCTTGGTAGTCTTCCAATAGTTTTATTATCAATAACAATGGGTTTAATGGGTTAGTTCTTGTGTATCAAGGGTGTATTCAGGTATTTGTATGAATAAAGTGCTCGCTAATTATATATTTTCATTTGGTAATTTATTATATTACATCTTGGAAACATTGGAAAAACATAAAACTTGATTTTAAACCTGGGGTGTTATAGTTTTGAATATATTTCCCCACATTTTGATGCATGAGCATGATAACATTTTAGCTATAATCAATAGATTATTCAAGAATATAGTGACCTGAGCATTTCATACATGGATTCTACATCTTTCTAAATTAATATTCATTAAATTATACAAACACATACTAAAGGATAATAATAGTGTTGTGCCCTTAGAAACATAGAACAAATCCTTCCAATCTTGTGAATGATATTCAATTTTTCCCACAAAGATCATCCCATTTAGAACGCTTTTTATACATACCCTATATAAGAAATTTGTTCATAACATAGGGAAATAAAACATAATAAAGGGTGAAGATAGATTCTAAGTAAGGCTAAACATAGGTTATACCAATATAAGGTCATATTAAAACATAAGATAAGTATAAGTGTGTATGATAATGACCATAAATTATAAATTTCATACCCAACCTATAATAGATAATAAACATGAGTCCTCACATAAATATTGTAAATTCATAGTAAATGAATCATAAGTGAATTAAAGAACTTGAGTAATGAGAGAATTCCAATAGAATTAGACATAGAATGGTGACATACACATAAGTGGTGAAAATAACTTCCATAGAAGTCAAGGCTCATTTCTAAAAATTATAACATCACTCTATGGGTGGCTACACCTCCTGGGTGGGACACCCCATAATCCCCTATGGTATCCCATTCCACATAGAGGAATGAGCTCACACCTGAATCCATCATAAAAATCTATGTTCACTTACAAGTCCAGTATGGTGCACAATTTCCTTTAGTGAACATAGTTCACTACTCATTCAAGTCATGTCTTACTAAATATGGTTCACTCTTTATTCCATCCCTATCATACTGAACCAAGTTCACTACACATTCAAGTACTATCTATCTCGTGAGATATAAATTTTTACACAATGCATTGTAGGGAGATATAGTTCTCATCCATATTTTCTTATAACATAACCAACATATTGGGTTATAATGTAACCACCATCACATAATGAAAAGCATACACATGTGTTCCGTAAGATCATAAACAATTCATCATATTAGAACCCATGAAATGAAATGGGATTCATAAACATTTCATTTTAATATTACCTATGTAAAATAAAAAGATTTCAAAGTTATTTCATCAAATCATAACCCATGAAAAAATAAAAGGGTGTTTTAGTAATTTTATCAAGGTATAACCTATAGAAGAGAGACAGTTTCCCTTAAAATATTTTCATCATAAACATAAACCATTTAGAGAAAGAATAAAAATTATTATCCTTCGATAATATCCCTAGTAAATCATAAGTATCTATAAATAATTTCATCTTATATGGAAAATAAATTATTGTAGATACATGGAAATTTCATTAAGGAAAATATATTTTCATTGAAAATAAATTTTTAAAACATAAAACATAATGAAAAACCTTTTCTTTGAAAATAACCCTGAAAACATATAAATGGATCTTTTAAAATTTATGTAAAGAAATTATTGATGATAATTTTATTTACATTTTGAAAAAATATATTTTAAATATAAAAACTTTTGAAAATAAAATTCAATGAAAATAAAATTGAAACCATTTAAATGAAAATTTAAATAAATGGATGTTCATGACATTCAGAAATTGTTTTTGTGTCATACACTTTAAAACTAATATTCCTTTCACATTTTTAATTAATAAAATGCAATAATTGTTTAGAAAATGATTTGAATAATCCTTTCAGAAAAATAATTTCAAAAAAGATAAAATGAGTAAAAATTAATCTTAAAAATAAAAATAGATTAATAAATCATTTTTGAAAACATTTTTCAAAAACTTGGTTTTGAAGGAAAGTAGATTTCCTCTCAAAGTGAGAAATAAACTCATATTGTCTTTAAAATAATTCTTAATAATTTTTATTACCAAATTCTAGAGAAATGGTACCATTAATTTAAGATATAATGAATAAAGACAGGACAGTAAAATTCATGATAATTCTTTGGAGGTAGATCATGATATTTCCACATTGCAAACATAATCAAAAAAATCCTTTTAAATGATGGGATTATAACATAAAATATTTACTACTTCAAAAATATTGAATCATATGGCCTAGAGGGAATAAAATAAAATATCATGGGGGTGGATAAATTCCTGATATTAAATTTGAAAGTGTTTTTATATACATATGATGAAATAATATAGGTTCACAACATAACATACATGTCAATGAAGGAAAATTGAGATAAAAATACCTTACTGATTTGGTAGTTGTTGAACCTTAAACCACATGAATGAGAGATCCTAAAATGTATTTTAAAATATAAATAATTTTATGTAAAATAATCTTAAATTAAATTCATGGGTATTTCATATACCACTTAAAATAAACATGTGGTAAATAAGATATTGGTCTCACAAAAAGTAAAAGTGACACAGAAATCCCCTTACCTTAAATCTTGACTCTCATCATACTCATTTAAAATTCATGTATCGTAAATATAATTTTATTATACATCTAATGAATTATAATATTAATATATATTATACCATAAATTATTTCTTTATGACCTTTTCTTACACATTAATTATCAATTTGATGTTAAATTTATGGTTTGGTTAATAACTACCTCTTTTGTTTATGTTTTGATTTGATATATTTTTTATCCTATTAATTTGATCTTGGTTTAATCATATAAATAATTATAAATATGATATAAATATCTTATATATTAATTATATATGTATCCATAGTGATCTATACTATTTATATATAGAAATTGAAATGGATCGTCCATGGAGACGGTAGGTCATACATATCAATGAATGATATTTCCATTTTCTTATTAGATTGAAAGAAAGAATGATAAATGGTTATTATCATTAAATAATCATTTTTATTTCATATATATCACATATATTTATTAAAACAATCCTTAATACATTCTATGTAATGTGTAAATGAATCAAATCGCTTCATGATGCAGTAGTTTATCACACACAAGAGCGACATTATTGTATTCATGAAAAACTGAAAACATGAAGGTATATGTGATATAATAATTTAATCATCATATAAACCTCATATATATCATATATATCATATATAAAAATTAAATCAACAATTATTACCAACCATGGCAGGTGTTAATGGAAAAATGAATGACATTTATTTATAAGGTGGTAGTCTTTGATACACACGATTGATGATTTTGTAACCCATTTGATTGAATTAGATATAGTATTAGATAATTATATTAAAATACTAACATATAATTATATATTAAATATTTAATTTATCAAATAATTATGATATGATAATAATTTAATATGGTGGACAATGAATTAAACCAAATATTCTCATTGAATAACATTGTATCTTCTATGTGTATTCTCCTTAGTTTAGCACAAAATTCTTACTAGGATGGATTTATGACAAAAACAAGGCTTATGGGATGAGTGGAGAGTATTTTTGGTGGTTTTTTTAAGGTAATTTTTAGGTAAATATGTGTGATGGTGTGAATAATGTAGGAGAGTTAGCGCACTTTTGTAGTAGTGGATGAGTGGAATCCTTGTAATTACTCAAAAGTATTCACTATTAGAAGGTAAATATTACCTCAAGTTTCTCAAAAATTTATAATTAAAGGGGTTTGAGGATTACACGGCCTATAAAACGCCTCCACCACACATTAAAACACGTTTTCTAAACATTGTTGTCCTTAAATTCCATGTTTCCCTACTTTAACCATTTTGATTTTTCACTACTGTAAATAGTTTTCTAACCTTGGTAAATTATCCATTAAAACTAAATTAAAGTGATATATAATAGATAATTTGGAAACAATAATTATATAAATTAAAACTAATTTATAAAAAATAAATCATATGTGTGTTTGATATTAACTTTGACACAAGTGCTTGTAACGGGCAAAAACATCACTTTAACCTTCACTGCGCTAATTGGGTTTTTTCTAATTAAGGGTAAATACTGACATTAAAAAATAAAAATTTGTCCATTAATATAACATATATCATATTAATTATAATTTAAAAAATTAATTTCGAAAAATATTTTATTTTTAGTAATTTTAAATCATTTAATAAAATATAACTTATCATAAAATAACATAAATATCAATTTTGACATTAATAATTTATTTTGAATTTTAAAATATAAAGAAAATGAAATAATTATAATATAGTACTTTAAAACCTTTTTAAAATGATACATTCATCTAAAAAAATAATGTATCATAGTAATTAATTCAATTTTACTTGGGTTTGTTATTTTTGGTATTAGTTATTTAATTTTATAAACTAAATAATTACAACGTTGGAATTTCTTGATAATTTTGAGTAACTATTTCTTATATAAAAATTAATGATAAATTATCATGTCAAAATTCATTTTTATGTCAAAATAATATTTAAAACGGACATAATGTTATTATTTCCCTATCCAAAAGCATTGTAGATATTAAATGGAATAAATGTTCCTTTTTAATTTTTCTTTACATTAAATTATTATACAGGTCACTTACATCAAATAGTGCCCCAAAATTCACTAAAATAGCTCCCAAGTTCATAAGGGTCTAAATATGGAAATAAAATGGATTTTTTAACCACTTTTATTCTTAGTTTACCGCCCCCTCGTAAGCCTAATTTTAACTTATACCATTGGTAAAAAAAATTATTTTTACTATTTATTTTTGAAAAAACATTGTTTGCCATTTTAATCCTTATAAATTACGATAATAGAAAATGTAGAATAAGTTTTTAAAAATTCACTTCACAAAAGTAAATCAAATAATTTAAAATCAATCCCATATATATGATGGGAAAGGGGTTTTTAAAATAAAAAATGATCAAAATATTACAATGCTTCAAAATCCAATATCAATATGAAATTGATTTCAATGAAATAAATTGGATTAATAGATATATAAATGAACTAATTATACTTTAAAATTAATTTATAATATAAATTAATTGTATAAATAAATTAGATGAAAAGGAATATTTCCATTAAAATTCAATAATTTCACTATTCATTAAAAATTAAACATTTTCTGAAAAAAATACTAAAAATTCACAATAATATACTTATTGAATTATAAATTTAAAAATGAATTTTATTAAGTTAAATTAATTTTATAAAATTCGAAAAAATTATTTTAATATTTTCTATAAAATACATAAAAACATTTTGTTAAAAAAATTAGTATTTTTGAAACATATAAAAAAAATTAATGAAAATTATGTATTTAATTATAAATATGTATTAATTATATAAAACCACTGCTATTAAAATTTAAAAAATAGGTCTTAATATTTATATCATTATGTTTAAAAATTATATTATAGCAGTTACATTAATATTAAATCACGGTTTTATAAATAACTATGTGTTCCATGTAATATAAGCACTGCTAGTGATGTGTATAGGGAAATAATAACTTGGGGTTTCTAATAATTCAAGAAATCAATGAAATTTAATTTATTTTAAAAATTAATAATTCATGAAAAATAGGGGTTTACAACCTACCCCTCTTAAAATTAATTTCACCCTCAAAATTTAGATAGTTCATCATAGGTTTAATACATGAATGTTCATTTCATAGAAACCCACATCATGAAATGGGATAATAAAACATCATCTTAAAAACTATAAATTATGTGTAAAGGTCATCTGAAATAACACATGAACGGTTTTTAAAAATTGGATAACATAGGTGAGAAGTGAAAACATGGAAATTGAAGAGAAAACTAACAACCTGAATACATAATTAGAGTGAAAAATAACATGGTTAGGAGAAAGTTAATGATCACAAAGCCATAAACCATAGAGGATTGGAAAATTTATTTGATATCATGAAACCTAATGATAAAATAAATACATTTTATATCAAGAACCCATTTCTATTGTTGAATAATTTTCCCTAACAGATATACTTACTTGATTTCAATCCATTTCATAAGAAAAATTTCACCACTAGTGTTGTGCATTAATCCATTTCCACGTCATCTTTTAGTCCATGAAATGAAGGTTTATTTGTTATTCATGAATCAAAATGGATCATAAGATATATAAATATATAATGACAAGTCATTAATGATCCAAGAATAACATAAATAGATATTACATCATTTTCGATGAATTTGAAGTACATTACAAAAATACATGCCCAAGGACCATAACCGTTTAGTGTATTTGGAAACAGGGAAACACAATATTATATCCTGGTGAATGATCTTAAACATCTCGCATAAAAATATCAAACTTTAGAACATCAACCTGAACCGTTCTTCATAAATTAGGGAAAGGAAACAAAAGAAAGGGGTGAGCTCAAAATCTCTGTAATGGTAAATATTAGAGATATGAAAGAATAATTAAGAGCATAACGGTATGAGAACATGATTGTTAAAATAGAAGATCATACCCTGTATATCAAAGATCATATACATGAATCCTTGAATAAAGCATTGAAGTCTGTATTACATGAATCATAATGAAGTAATGAACATAATGCATGAAATCATTACATAGGAATAAAACATGGAATTGTGGTAGAAACAAAAGCTGATAATATTATTTCTATTATAGCCAAGTCATCGATTCCAATACCATCTTATTATTATGGGTTCACTATCCATACCATCATGGTAGTTATGGTTCACTATCATGGTCACAATAGTTATTTGTGTTCACTCCCCATACTATATTGGTAGTCATGGTTCACTCCCATGGCCATCTTAGTAGCCAATGTTAATTCTGAAATACCACCTTAGTCAATATCATGATATATAAATCTATAACCAATTTATTGGATGGAGATATAGGTCCCACCCATCTCATAATGAAATCATACATACAATTTCCACAAAATCATAAAAATTTATAACATCACCAATGCAATTAAGTGGGTGTCATAAACATGTAAACAAATCATAACCTATGAAAAAATATACGGATTTCATAATCATTTCATCAAAATAATAACCTATGAAATATAAATGGATTTAAAAAACATATAACCTTTAAAAGATAAAAATGTCTCATAAATACCACGCCATCAAGAATTACCCATTCAAATAAATAATATGTATTTATAATTTAGATCATTTCTTATAATGACATGATTAACATTGATGGATGTCATCTTAGATGGGAAATAATTTTGAAATATATTTCAAAAATATTTGTGTAAAATATCCTTTCTTCTTTGAAAAGATCTTTTTAATACATAAAAGTATTTGAATATAATTTTATTAAAAAAATATTTGAAAACATATAAATAAGACATGTAATTATTTTGGAATCCATTTTCCATGAAAAATTATAAAAAAGCATCAAAACCTTTTAAAACCCATTTTATTTGAAAGTAATTTAAAAGTGTATTAAAGTATCTTAAAAATGTTTTCAAACACATTTCTTTTAAAACACTTTTCAAACATATAAATAAGGCTTGAAAACATTTTGAAAACAATTTCCCTTCAAAATCCCAATTAATTTTTTTATAAAAATAATCCTTTTAAAAATTAAATGGATGATTCAATGAAATAATGGAGGGTAAAACCAAACATGTCAAGCGACTTAAAAAGAAAATTCCTTTTGAATGGTGAAAATGTTAGAAAAATGTTTTATATAGAAAGATACAAGAATATTCCATTAAATATATTTTTAAAAGAAATAATGGGAATAAATTATTTTAAATATTAAATGATAATGGTAAAATATTCTGGGAATCCCTTTTTGGATAACATGGTTTCGAAGAAACATAGATTTCTGACTGAAGTGAGGGTAAATTTATTGTTTCCTAAAAAAAATTCTTAACTATATTATTTACCAAATAGTGGAAGAAATGATACCAATATATTAGTAAATCATTAATTACTAGAGGAGAATAAATTTCATGAATTTTCTTGAGTTATGGATAATAATATTTTATCAAAGGAAGCATAAAGATATAAAATATTTAAAATTGATGTGATTATTTCAATGAACTCTTGTAACATTTTAACAGTGGGTCATACACTCCATGTAAGAAAATAAATCTACATGAATCATAAAATTTGTTGAAAAGAATTAAATTCTTGATATAACATATAAAATGAAATTATATACACCTAAAAATAAAATTTAGGTGAATAGAAAAACAAGAGTCTCTATAAAGTCTAATAGAGACAAAACTATTTCACTGATTTGGTAACTTTTGAAATATATTCCCCATGAAATTAAGATCATAAAATGAATATTTTAATACACATAAATTTAATCAAAATATACATATAATAAAATCTTGGTAATTATATACACTACATAAAAGGAAATAGTGGTGATCATATCATATATCTCAAGGGAATAAAAATTAAGATGAATTCCCTTTACCTTGTGTATTGACTATCATCATAAAATTTATAACCACATGTATAATAAATATAAAGTTTTTATATATTTTTAAAAAACAATATCATTTTATCTGATACCATATATTGTTTTATTATGATTTTATATTACCATCTTGTTAATTATCCTATGTTAAGGTATCACATCTGATAAAATTCGCTTTGTTCTTCGCATGTGCCTTAATTTTTTATATTGTCTGTCTTTATACTTAAATAAATATTACATAATGTAAAACATAATAAAAATATAATATATATCTAGTATATTTTTATTATAATAATATATAGAATATATAACTTCTAAATAGAATACACTGTTCAGGGAGATTGTATGACGTACGCACATATGAACATTGTTTTCATTTTTTTATCATATAGAAACTAATAAATAAAATGATATATATTTATATATTTATATATTTATATAATATCATTAATTTTGAATTATAATGTCATATATATCATATAATTTCACTCAATCCATCATTAATTCTTTCCATGATATGTGTGAACGAGTCACATCTCTTTGAGGGGGCGGTAGTCTACACTTCCTCAAATATTATTATCGTATTCAAACTAAATGGAATATAAAAATATATGTTTTTAAGAGGAATAAATAAGATTAAATAAATAATAAATGTAATATATATATATATATATATATATATTATCTATCATAATGTCCACCATGATAGGTGGTTTGAAAAATTGAACAATCATCGTTTTGTGAGGCGGAAGTTCATTGTTTACATAAATATTATATTTGTTAACCAATAGATAGAGGTGTGTGTAAGTGTAGGTAAAAACCATAGAATAAAAAAATCATAGTATATTTATGATACTATTTTTGTTATACAATCATTTAATAAATTGAGTGGATGGGGTGGAGAAAGAAAATAGAAGAAAGGATCTTGACAGATGATGTTACTCATAATTGGGTAACTCCATTTGGTTTGGGAAAAAAGGATTCCCTAGATTTCATTTCTCCCAATATAAGTATTGTATGTGCAAGGTAGGGTTTATTGTAAGTGTATTAGTCATATAATTGTATAATCTATGTGTTTTGAGACGTTTAGTGAAGAGGGAGACTTGATAGCCATTTATAGGGAAGGGAAAAGACACACTTGGCATTTTTTAAAACAAGTTAGGGGTACCAAAGTTTTTACCTAAAAAATTCATAAAAAACAAACTAAATAATTTAAGGTTAATTTATGATTCATGTATATAAAATGGGTTTGGGAAAAGTTTATTGGTCATTTTGGGTCTTAGATTTAAGGATTCGTCTTTTGTTAAACATAATTTTACCTTATTTGATTTAATTAATTTTAATTACATTCACTAATAATTTTATGGAAAAACTAATTTGACCACATTATATATTATAAATTGTTTGGATAAAAAATATGGAATCAATATTTCCAAATTCATTTCATAGTATTAGAATAAATTAATTTAAAATTAATACCACTAACAAGACGCCAGTGTGGATTTTTAGAGTAAAAAGATAATCAAAAGCCTAGAATGTTTTTATATCCAATTTGAATGTGAAATTGGTTCCAATAACCTAAATTGTATTAATTGATAAAAATATTCTAATTAAACTTTTAAACCAATTAAAAATAAATTTCAAACTAATAAATAAATTAGATGAAAAAACTATTTTGAATTAAAATCTATTATTTTTAGTTATTCATTAAAAATGAAACCTTATAAAAATACTAAAAAATATTTATAACATAATTTTCATGTTTCTATTCCAAATATATAGACTAATTTGAAATAATAAATCTATAAAATTTCCAAAAAATGTATTTGAAATGGGTTATCCATTAAAATGCATTCAAACTTTTTTTATAAAAAAATATGTGTGTTAAGCATTAAATTTTGTTTGTTCTTATCTTATGTTTATAAAATATAATGTATGAATAAAAAATATTCTTATGAATATATAAAATCTATATTACATTAATATCACTCAATAATTGTAAATAATTTAATTTATTAGGGTAAAATTTTTGTGTAACCAGTATAATAGTTATATTTTCCATTATATTTAATCAGTTTTCATGTTAAATTATAATTAATTAGTAACCTATAAATTCACCATATATTTTTATAAATTAGTTAATCATAAAAACTAAGTTATCTCATAGGTTATATATTATTATGTTAAATAATAATATTTTAAAAATATATTATTGTTTGGTAAACCTTGGTCTCGCGGGCTCTAAAAGCCACAGAGAAAGGTTATTGTTATGTATAACTCAATCTAACCTCATTGTTCCATTTAGAGAAATCTAAAGTTTATGTTTTTTTAGTGCATGATTAACTTGGTGTTTCCTATAACTCAATCCAACCATAATGATTTAATATTAAATAAATAATCTTCTTTGTTACATGAAATGAAAAATCTCAAAAAGGATAAATTAATTAAAATAATAATAATTCACAAAATCTCAGGGTATTACATTCTTCCCCCCTTAAAATGAATTTCTTCCTCAAAATTCATATGGGTTATCAAAGGTTTAATACATGAGTGTTTCATTCATAGAATCCCACATCATAAAAATGAATAATAAAAATTCCCTTAAAAGGGAATGATAGAACCATAATGATTACCCAAAGTATAATATAATTCGGTTTCCAAATTAGGGAACATAGCTTGGGAGAGAAGATTGGAAATGGAGGAAAAGCATAAATATTTACATTGAGTGATTATGTTCATCAATTATAAAAAATTGAATGATCAAACAAAAGATTGGAGCCTCAAAATCATAAATATGTGATGATTGAAAAGGTCATACATTCAATAAAACTAAGGTATTAGGAAAACATTTTTTTTGTTCAATATCCTAATGTTGAGAAATTATTCTGTTGACCATGAATTTAAGAAAATAAAATTAATTTATATATTTCTATAAATAAAATTTCATTATTTACTTCTACTTTTATAAAATATTAATTCATCCACTATATTATGCAATGGACATACAAAAATTAACACTGATTCTTGATGTTATAAAATAATATTTTAGAAAATCATAATTCCCATAAAAGAATGAAATGTATAAATAATAATCTATAAATATTTTTCAAAATTGGTGTGGTTAATACATTAATCTCTACTATTTCATCATAAAGAGTTATTCATAAAAAATAATTATACATTAAAATGGACATCTAGTACGCTTGTGGTAGGCGTGAAACCCATATCATCCTTCAGTCATGGGTTCAAGACATATGGCATTGCTAGATAAGATTGGTTCTCACCCTATATACTTGATGTTATTTTATAAAACCACACTAGTATAATTTCAATAATGAATTAGATATACATCCTTAATATAATTTAAATCACAATGTAGACTTTTATCCATGTTTTTTAATACAAACTCAAAACATAAATACTTAATCCAATGATTAACATAAAATTCTCTTGAATGGTTAACCTTATAACCCCTCTCAAAGATGAAAATACAGAAATTTAGAAATAGAGTCATGAAATCAGCTTTAAATTTACCCCTCATATATCACAATGTAGCTCTTGGTTGTTACATTCCAAACATGTCAATACCCCCATGGATAATTCTCTTGGAACATGGTAACAACATGAATTACTATAAATACTTCAAGAAAACATATATTATTCATTATTCAATAGATTTATAAATATATTAAATAAATCCAAGAATTTGTAAACTTCATCCATGATATCATATACTACTTGTAAAAATGTCCCTAATTACTCTCATGGTAATATATACCATCCAATTTACTTATACATGTCCCAAATATCATTATCCAAAAAAACTTATCATAACATAAGTAACATATTAAGGGTTATATTTCCCTTAATCATCTATTTTCCATGGATATCACCTTTGCATAATATCACTTTTATATTCCATCAAAACCATTCATCATGTACTTGTAAATCCATAGAAGAAAACATAAACGGAACAATACGTACACATTTCACCTTTCATATAGCATAATTCATAAATCCAAATACATATAAACATTGATTATTTCATCTGTAATCCATTGAAAAGGCTAACTCATCATAATAACTCTTTTCTTTAACATTTCATATATAGTATCTTCATCATCATCAATCTAACCATTGCGCATACCACTTTACTAATCCTTATCAGGAGATTTTCTCTTAGGACATTGAGTTTCATAAAGATAATTTATTCCACAATTAAAACACTTAACCATTGATGATATCTTAATCACGCCAGTATTATCAACCATTTCATTAACCAAACGCATCCATTTTTCCTTGTAGTCACCTAATTTGTGTCCTTTTTTACATAGTTAGAACATCTTCTTGTTCCTCTAATACATTGACATAGGTTATTCCTTCCACATTATCGAAATAGAGGAAACCAAATCTTCTTTCCTCCATGGTCTCCATTGACTAAAATCATAGTGAAATCCTTCTTCATCTTCCTTGGTGATCCCAATAGTTAGCTAAGGAACACATTTTTAATCATGTTTAGTGAAAACTGATTAGGCATGATCACATCATCTCTCACTCTAGTGATCAAAACACTTGAATTCTCATTAGAAAATCACCCATCATATTCAATTCGGATCCAGTTCCTTCTAGTTCCATCCATTTACTGAACCTAAAAGAATAGTGTGAACATTACTTATTATATTAGAAAACCACATAGTCATGAAAATAATTCCTTATTGGTTTCCTATACCAGGAAACCATTCTGAATCTATGACACCCCATGTTCATCCTAGGTTATTCATAGAAAAATTATTTTTAAATCCTTCATTATGGTCCATGAAGTGCTTGTGAAAACCCAAAGCATATACCCTAAGAGTATCATCCCTAGTGTGAAGCAATTATCGTTTTAATGTTCTATAATACCAAAATTTAGTCTCAGAACATCTTGTTAGTATTTTTACCCCAACATTCATTTGTTTCTGAGCCACATCCACTTGTCATATCCAGAGAATGATGTATTTCTAGTAAACCAATCACTCTATCATTTCCCAATATTCCAAGACATTTTCCAAAATATTTAATCATCATTATACTTATCCTTAGATTCATCTCTATTCATATCCTTAGAAATATACCAAGGTATCTCAATAAATGTTTCTCATCCTATTTTCCAATGGTTTAGTAATCATTTCTTTTAGTACCAACTAAAATGACCCAGGATTAACATACATGTATATTACATCATTTTAGATGAATATTCATACATTAAAAAAATACATTCTCAAGAACCATAATATTTTAGTGTATCTAGAAACATGGAAACAAAATCTTATCTCCAAGTGAAATATCTTCAACATCTCCCATAAATGTGTCCACCATTAGTACTTATATCCAAAACCTTTTATCGTAACCTATGGAAAGTAAACATAAGAAAAGCGTGATCTCAAATGCTCAGTAAGGGTAAATAACGAAGATATATAAGCATAATTATGAGTATAAGGGTATGAGAACACAATCATGAAAATTGAAGATCATAACCTGCATATCAAAAAACATATATATGAATCATGAAATAAATCATGAAAGTTCAAAAGACATGAATCATAATGAAATAAATAAAATTATGATTGAAAGCATCACATAGGAATAAAACATGGAATTGTGGAAAACACATAATCATATAATATGATTTCTATTATAGATAACGCATTACTGCAAAGATTATCTTGGTAGTTTTGGTTCACTCCTCATACCATCATGGAAGCCATGGTTCACTCCCTTGTCCGTAATTGTAGCATGATTTCACTCCGCATACTGTCTTGGTAGTCATGGTTTACTCCCATTGCCATATTTGTATTCAGGAATCATTCAGAAGACCACATTATTCTATCTCATAGGATATAAATATTTACCCAACTCGTTGAAGGGAGATATAAGTCCCACCCATTTCTTAATGAAATTATACATTCATGTTCCACAAAATCATAAAAAATCATATCATAATTCATGGGATTAAATGGGTATCGTATACATGTAAAAATGATAACATGTAGAAAATGGTATAGGTTTCATAAAAATTTCATCAAAAAAATAACCCATGAATGAAAAACAAATTTCTTAAACACATAACCTCTGAAAGAGAAATGGGTTTCATACGGACCATGACATCAACCATAACTCATATAATGAATAAAGTTGAATGGAACCTTCAGATCATTTCCTAGAAAGGCCTAATTAACATGGATAGATCACATCTTAAATGGAAAATAATTTTGAAATGTATTTTAAAAATGATTCATGAGGTAAATATCCTTTCTTCATTGAAAATGATTTTAAAAACAAAAACAAACATTTGAATATAATATTCCTAAAAAATACATTGAAAAAATATAAACAATACATGAAATCATTTTCAAAACCTTTTCCTTGGAAACTTATAAAAGTTTCTTAAAAATATTTTTAACACTGTTTTCATTAAAAACACTTTAAAAAAATATAATGAAATTTTTAAAAATTTTGGAAAAACTATTTAATTTTAAACAGATGATAGGATCATGAAAATATTTTGATAACCATTTCTTTGAAAATACTTTTAAAACTTGTAAATAAAGCTTGAAACCATTTTGAAAACAATTTTCCTTGATAATTTATAAAAGAAGGTTGAAAACAATTTGAATGAACTATTCCTTGAAATAAATTTTAAGAACAAAAAAAACCATTTGAAAATGAAAAGAACACTTAAAAGAAATTAGAGAATGAAAATATGTACATTCTATATGAGGTAAAACACATTACTTTCACATGGTAAAAAGGTCAGAAAATTTTCTTATTCGGAAAGAAATAAGAAGACTAATTTGAATCAATATTTAAAAGAAAAAAAAAGATATAAATTTATTTTAAAGACTATATGATAATGGTAAAATATTCAAGTAATCCCTTTTTTGAAAACATGATTTTGACGGAACATTTAGTTATGACCGGACAGAGGGTAATGTCTGACTTTATTAAAAAAACCTTCAAAACTATCATATTTACCAAAGAGTAAAAGATATTTTACCAATATTGTATTAAATAATTAATAATTAGAGGAGAATAAAATTCAACAATTTTCTAGAGAGAAGGATTATAATATTTTATCAAAGGAGTTATAAACATAAAAAAATCATCAAAAATGATGGGATTATCTCAATGAACACTTATAAATTTGTAACTTGGGATAATACACTCCACGTAAGAAAATGAAATTATATAAAATTAAAATATCATGAAAAGAAATAAATACATGATATAACATGTATAATGGAAGTATAAACACCTAGAATTATTATTTAGGTGCATAACAAAACATGTGTCTCAAAAAAAGTAAATTGAGAAAAACATATTTCACTGATTTGGGGTCTTTTGAAACTTAATCCCCATGAAATAAAGATAATAAAATGGATATGTGAATTCCACATAAATTTAATTATATTATTAAAATAATACATTCATGATAAGTATATTCACCACACAAAAAGAAATATTGGTGAACATATAATGTATCTCATGCAAATAAAAAGTGACATTAAATCCCCTTACCTTGTGTTTTGACTCTCATTGTACTAATTAGAACCCCATGTATATTAAATAAAATTTTATTATACATATTTTAAAGAATCATATTCTTATATATAATACTATATATGGTTTTTTGTGACCTCTTATTACCCACTTGTTTACCATGCTTTGTTTTGGTATCACTTCTCATAATTTTCTCTTTGTTCTTTTCATGTGTCATAATTTGTTATATTGTTGGTCCTTATAATTATATCATGATTCCAAAATGTAAAACATTATATAAATATTATTTATATATATAATATTTTTATTATAATAATATATATAATATATAAGTATGAAATGGAATACACTATTCATGGGTACAGTAAGCAATATATACGCACGAATGTTGTTTCTATTTTTATTATCATATTAAAGGAATGAAAGAAAATGGAATATATATTCATATATGTATATAATATAACTAAAGTAGAGTTATAATTATATATTTAATATAATTTCACTAAACCCATCCTTAATACATTCCATGTATTTTGTGAAAAAATGACATCAATTAGAGGGGGAGGTAGTCCACACTTCCTCAAACGAAATTATCGTATTTACACAAAATGAAAAGTAAAATGAAATTTCTTATAAAAAGAATAAAGAATCATAAAAACATAATATATATAATACATAATATATATAAATAGAGTTTCCATAATAATTTATACCATGAGATCCAGTAACAAAAATTGAACAATCATCATTTTGGGAGTTGGAAGTTCATCATACACATAAATATTATGTTCATTACACATTAGATGGAGGTGTGTGTAATTTTAGGTCAAAAAAATATCATAAAAATAATAGTATTTTTAGTATATTTGTTATATAAAATAATGGAATAAATAATGTGCATGGGTGGTGAAATAAAATAAAAGAAACGGTCTTGAGAGAAGATGTTACCTCTTAATCATGTAACTCCTTGTAGTTTTTTGAGAAGGATTCTTTGGATTTCCTTATGACCAAGGGATGTATTCTAAGCAAAATAGAGGTATTCTGGTATGTTTTTTGGTTTTAACATTTTCTTAATAGATTTTTTAGTGGTTTTAAGAAGAGGTAGAGTTGGTGACCTTTTATAATGAAGGGAAATGACAAACTTATCATTTTTTAAAACAAGTTAGGTGTACCCAAGTTTTAAACTAAAAAAGTCACACCAAACCAACAAAACCTAAAAATTTAAGTTTAATGGGTGAATATTTTCAGAAAATTGGTGTTTTTCAAGTGAATAGGTCATTTTTCATCGTAAATATTATGTTTCGTCCATAGTTATGTTTTATTTTACCTTAACTAATATAATTAATTTTAATTAAACTCACTATTAATTATGTTAAAAAACTAAGTTCCCCTTAATTAAAAATATAATTATTTTGACTCATAATAATTAATCCATTTTTCTAAAATCAAATCATAGGAGTGTTAGTAATTAATTTAAAATCAATCCTACTGAAGGGATGACACTATGAGTTTTTAAAGTAGAAAAATGGTCAAATGTTTGGTAAGTTTTTATATCTAGTTTCAATGTCAAATTGGTTCCATTGTCCTAAAATGGATTAATTGATAAAAATATTATTTAATTAAACTATCAAACCAATTTGAAATATAATTTATCCTTATAAATAAATTTGATAAAAAATTATTTTGTAATTAAAATCCAGTATTTTTAACCATTCATTAAAAAATTAAGCCTTACAAAAAATACCGATAAATTTATCCTAACCTAATTTTATGTTTTTTATTCCAAATATAATTCTTAATTTTTAATATTCAATATAAAAAATTTCCTAAATTTTTATCTAAAATTGGTTATCCATCAAAAGTCATTAAAACTACCCTTATAAAAAATATAGGTTTTTAAGAATAAAATTATTTTGTTCTTATATTATGTCTATCCAATATATTTCATGAATAAAAAAATATATGATTAAATATATAAAATGTATTTTTCATTAATATCACTCACTAATTTTAATTTAATTATTTTACTATGGTAAAATAGCTTTGGGACCAAAAAATTATATTTTTCTTTTTTTCAATCTGTTTTGGTATTTACTTCTAATGAATTGGTAACGTATAAATTCACCATATATTTTCATAAATTAGTTAATAATAACTAAAAATGTCAATACTACTTTATATCTTATTTTATTAAATAATAATATTTTTAAAATATATTATTGTTCTGTAAACCTCGGTCTTGTGTGTTACGCATGCCATTGAGGAAAGTCATTGTTGTGTATAATGCAAGATAACCTCGGTGTTCCTTGAAGAGAAATCTAATGTTTATGTTACCTTTAGTGCTTTATTAACATGTGTTTAAATATAAATCATGAAAAAATGGTGCTTTAATATAAAATAAGCTATCTAAAGTGTTTAATGAAAAGAAACATTTCAAAAAGGATAAATTAATTCAGAAAAAAAATTCAAAGACTCTTAGGGTGTTACAATGTCATTATATCTATCTTTAATTATCATTAAAAAATGGTTAGACCAGGTTATCCGATATTAATAAATATTAATATAGTGAATAATCCATTAATCTCTAAAACATCAATCAAATTCAAACATATAATATTTCATAAATGGTTGACCATTTGACCCTTCCAGAAGATGAAATTTTTAAACGTTAGAAATAAGGTCACTAAATCTCTCCAAATTATCTTAACATTGATCTGCTATATATTATAATGTATATATTTATCTTAAAATACTAGACATGTGAATTTCTCTACCATGTATTATCTTGAAACATGGTAATAACCCAAAATAATATAAAACCATATTGAGAAAATACATAATTTTGCATTCCTTAAATACAACATAGATTATTGGATATGTTCTTTAAATTAAAAAAATAATTTAAACTCCATCCATGATAGATAAAACACTTTTTAAATAAATCAATATTATATTCCAATGTATCCAGAACAATCCAATTTAATTTTTTATCCAATATCTATTTATCCAAAATAAACCCAATTTTCTAAAAATTAGGATCATATTAAGGGTCACCTTCACATAATCATGTGTTTTCTATAAAATATAAATTTACATTAAATAAATTAACTTCTTCATCAGTTTCATTCAAAATATTCATTAAAATACATAATGAAACAATTTTAATGAATAATCATTATATATTTCATATTTCTTTAGTCTCAATAGAAGCATAATTTAGTCATACCACATACTTCTCAAATTATTAACTATGATTCATTATCTTATTACTTAATATATATTTCATTTAATATATAATATGTAGTCTCTTCATCATCATAAATAAAACCATTATTCATACAACATTATTTATTTTCATAAAGATATTTCCCCTTAGGACATCAATTTTCATAAAGCTCCTACTTTCCAAATTTAAATCATTCAAGAGTTGATGATATCTTTGGGAGACCAATATTATTGTCCATTGTGTTAACTAAAATTTTCATTTTCCCAAAGAAATGATTTTTTTGTGTCCTTCATTTCCAATGTCAAAAACCATTCTATTTCTTTAACTCATTCCCTTGGGTGTTTTTCCCACATTCTCAGCATAAAGGAAACTTAATATTATTGAATCCATAGTCTCCACTACCCAAACTCTCAGCAAACTATTTTAATCTCTTATTTATTGAGTCTTAGAGTTTTTTAATTTGTATATTTTTAATAAGGTAAAATGAAAACTAATTAGGCATAATTACAACATTATTCACTCTAGTCATCATTCTAATTGACTACCCATCAACAAATTATCCATCACACTCAGCATTAATATGGTTCCTTTGGGTTCCATCAATCTACTAAAACCAAAAACAATAGTGTGAACAAAAATAATCATATTGGAGAACCATATAATCATGAAAAATAACTTATAGGAAGTCTAAATCTTGAAACATTCTTTAATATTTCATATGTTTTTTTATTCATAGTCGTCAACTATTTAAATTCATCATAATGGTTCGTAATGAGTTTTTGAATTTTCAAATATAATCCTCCAATGGTGTCAAACTTGGTGTGGGGAAAGTGTCATTGGCATATACATGTTACCAATCGAGTCTAGAACAATATGGAGTTTTGGGGGACAGTATCGTTAAGTAAATTACTCTTAGATGTACATCCAATTTTAGTATTCATTCATGAGTGTGATTTCTTGGAAACCACTCACTATATCCTTTACCAAAATCCCAATACATTTTCCTATATATTAATTCATATATTGACTTATACTTTGATACATCCCTAGAAATATCCTTAGAAATATCCCTAGGGGTCTCACTAATGTTTTCTCTTCCTAGTTTCCAAAGTATAACTAAACATATATTTTTATTCCAACTATAGTGACCTGAGATTTTCATGCATGGATATTAAATATTTTTAGATGAATATTCTAAACATTATAAAAACACATTTATAGGGACCATAAAAGATTATTGGATTCAAAAACATAGAACATGATCATCTAATATGGTGAATTATCTTCAATGTTTCCCAAAAATATCTTCTCATTTTGTACTCTTTATAGACATACCCTACATAAAACATTTATGTATAAACTAGGTAATGGAAACATAAAAAACGTGATCAAAGAATCTCATTAAATTTAAATCTAATAGATATCAATATATGATCATTTTAATGTATAAGATAAGAATATGGGTTCGTTATAATTATCATGTCTTATGAAGTTCATAACCAACATGTCATTGACTATAAACATGTGTCATGGAATAAATATTGAAAGTTAATAAGACATGAATCCAATAAGAATTAAAGAACATGATCCCTGAGAGTATAACAATTGAATAAGACATATATTGTTGAAATACTCATAATCATAGAAAATAAATTCCTTAGAAGTATAGGATCAATTACAAACCTTATAAGGGAACTATATGGGAAGTTACACCTCCTAGGAGGGAAACACCACCATCCCTAGTGGAATCCATTTCTTTACTATGGAATGGGTTTACTAATTAATCTATAATAGTAGTCAAGGTTCTCTCTTAAGAACATCATAGAGGAAAAAGTCAATTAAAGAACCAGGTTCACTCCTCATTCCATTCCTATCATACAAAACTTGGTACACAACCCATTATAGCCATGTCTTATTGAATCGTGTTCACTCCCCATTCCATCCATATCTTATTAAACTTCGTTCACTCCCAAATACAACCCTATATATCTCATGATCTATAAATATTTACTCAATTTATTGGATAGATATATAATTTCCACTTTTATTGGGTTATAACATTGCAACCCTCAATGGTAATAATGTAACCACCATCACATATTGAAAATCAAACATGTGTGTGCCAAATGATAATAAAACATTCAAAATATATAAACCCATAAAATTTAATGGGTTTTATATTAATTCCATCATAATATAACCCATGTAAAATAAATATCTTTCATAATCATTTTATCAATTTATAACCCATGGAAAAAAGAATTAGGTTTCATTGGTATTTTATATTGTTATGACCCATTGGAAGAGAAACTATTTTCATAAACATCTGAGAATCATAAACATAAACCATTTAGATAATTAATAAGAATGTTATCCTAAGAAAATATCCATTGTAATGCATATTTAACCTTATATAATGTCATATTATATGGGAAATAAATTAGAAATGATACTTCGAAATTTTCATTAGGAAAATATATTTTATTTTAATATAAAATTTAAAAAACTAAAAATAATTAAAAATAATTTTCCTTTGAAATAATTTTGGAAACATATAAATTACGATTTAAATAATAATTTAATAAATTTATTAAAGAAAATATATTTTCCTATTTAAAAACTAATTTTGAAAATGTTAAAAAAATATAACATTTTTCGTTAAAAATAAGAATGTAAATTTATTAATTAAAATTTGAATTAATTACTATTTATGATGACAGAAAATTGATTTCAATCCATACATGTTAAAATAAATATTCCTTTTACATTTTTATTAAAATCTAAACGGTCATTATTTGGAAAATGACATGAAGATTATTTTAAAAAAATGGTAAAATTGATACAAATGAAAAAATATGAAAATTTTCCTCTTAAAATCATAATATAATAATAAAATGTTTTTCAAAATAGTCTTAGAAAATAATGTTTTCTAAGAATAAATATTTATGACTAAAGATAAAAATAATGTCAACTTTTCATAAATAACATTTTTTAATAATTTTAAGTATAAAAGAATTGAGAAATGGTTTAATTACATGAAAATATCATGAATAATTATAGAATAATAATATTCATGAGCTTTATTGAGAGTTAGATCATGAAATTTTAATATTTGATAATTAGTCATAAAAATTCCTGATAAGTGATGAGACTATAACATAAGAACTTTACCACATTAGTAACAATGAATCATATGATCCGTGAAGGATTAACAAAAAATTAAGCATAAAATATCACAAGGAAGAATAAATTAATTTCATTACTTGTCAAAGTGGCTGTATATGCTCCTTGTGAAATAACGCAAATACATAACATAACATGTGTCTCAACGAATGAGTATTGAGATAAATATCCCTTACTGATTTAGTAACTTTTTATAGCTAAACCCTAGGAAATAAAGAACATAAAATTGATATTTCAATAATAATAATGTAAATTATAGTAATTATAAAATAAATTCTTGGTTTGTGTAAACAAAATATAAAAGTAAACATGTGGTGAATATGTTATTGGTCTCACATAAAGTAAAAGTGAGACATAAATCCACATACCTGATTTCTTGACTCCCATATTAATCATTGATAAATCCGATAAAATAAATATAAGGTTATTATAATAAATTTTAGAACTATATACATATATATCATACCATATATTTTTTCTTATGACTATTTATTACCCTTTTATTATCAATTTTGAGTAAAAGTTGCGTTTTGGGTAATATTCCCTATGTTTTTCATCTATGTTTTGATTTTTCATATTTGTTTCCTCTTAAGTTGATCATGGTTCCATAATATACTGAATTATAACAATGATATAAATATAATTTATATTATATATATTTTTATATATAGTAACCCATTATATTTAGAGATAAAAATCAAATGCATTGTTTATGGAGATGGTAGGTCATACATACACATGAACGATATTACCATTTTTGTATTGAATTTAAATAAAGAAAGATAAATTAGATATTATAATTGTAGAATAAGTTTTACGTAATATATATCACATTTTTTAGACTCATCCTTAATAAATTCTATTTAAATCATGAATAAATCACATCACTTCATGAGGCGGTAGTTTTCCATACACATAAGATACATCATCAAATTACCACAAAAGGGAAAGCATGAATTTATGTGTAATGTTAAATTTAAATTATCATAATAACATTATAAATATCATATATATATATAATATAAATAAATAATAATCCAATCATTATGACCATCCTTTTCTGTGTTAATTTAAAATTGAATGACATCAGTTCGCGAGCTGGTAGTCTAACGTACACATGAAAGATGATTTCGTAACCCATTTGATAGAACTGGAGAAGATTATAGGTTATGAACAAAACATAATAGAATAAAATTATATTTATGATAATTATACTATTATATAATCCTGATATAATAAGAATTGAATAATGTGGATAATGTAATAAAAAATGGTTCTTGGTGAAGGTCGTTACCTCTTCTTCTGGTATTCACTAATGTTTTGCACTAAATCCTTCCAATGTAGTATTTATTAAAATTTAAGGCTTATAGAATAATTTTAGAGATTATATAAGTTTATTTGTGTAGTTATTTTCCAACCCAACTAGGTTTGAAGGTGTGAATAATGGATTAGAGTGAGTTCTCTTTTGTAGTTGAGGAGGAGTGGAAATCTTGTAATTCGTCAAAATTATTCATTATTAGGTGGTCAATCATACCAAAAGAGGATGAAAATTTTATAATTAATGGTTTTTAAGGATTATATGGTTTATCCACACCTCTAAAACACATTGAAACACATGTTTTATACATTTTTTCAATAACATCTATGTTTCCCTACATTTTCCATTTTGATTTCTAAATACGAGAACTTGTTTTCTAACCTAGATAATTTATCCAAAAATAATAAATAAAATTGAGACCTAGTAGGTAATTTGAACAAAATAATCCAACATATTACATATAATTTATAAAATATAAATCTCATCCATGTTGTAAATTAACATTATAACAAGCGCAGGTAACAAGTAAAGACACTACATTATCTTTAACTGCACTAAATGAATTTTTATTATTTAGGGCTCAATATAGAATTTATAAAAAAATGGTCCATTATTGGAACATAGTTTATATTTATTATAATTTAAAAAATCAAATAGAATAATAAAAAAAATTAGTAATTTTGATTCATTTAAAAAATATAGTTTATCATAAAATAACATTAACATCTATTTTGACATTAATCATTTAAATTGAATTTAAAAATATATAGAATATGATGGAATTAAAATATTTTATTTTGTATCATTTTTAATTTGATATATTCCTATAAAAATTTAATTTAACATAATAATTCATTCATTTTACATCTCTTTTATTATTTTTATAATTTAATATTTAATTTTTTTGACTAAATAATAATTACATTTTTATTTCTTAAGCATTTCATGTAACTAATTCATATATTAAAATAAATAATAAATTATTATGATAAGAAAACTCATTTATAATTCGAACTAATATGTATAAACCAACCAATTTTTTTCCCTATCCCAAAGAATTGTAGATATTAAAGGAAAAAAATGATTTGTTCTGTCTTTTTCTTTACATTAACATATTATATTGGTCAAATTCATGTAATAGTGTCCCAAAACTCATAAACATATATCCTAGGGTCATATGGGTTGAAATATAGCAAGAACATGGGTGTTTTAAAAATTGGTAGGCCATTTTAGCAACTTATCTTCTCATTTTAATCCCCCAATAAACAACTTTTAACCGTATCCACTGAAATTAATTTTTACTATTTTTTCTATTGATTGTGGTTAAGGAAATTTCCTTTTCAGAAATAATAAATTATTATAATTCAAAATATGGAATCCATTTTTATAAATCCACTTCATATAAGTGGGAAATTTAAATTTACAATTAATCCCACACACATGATGAGAATGATGGGTTTTAAAGATAAAAGGATCAGAAGTTTATAAGGTTTTTAAATCCAATTTCAATATGAAATTGATTATAATGACATAAATCAGATTAATATAATTATAATTTAATTAGTTATACTTTTAAAACAATTTTAAAAATAATATATCATTATAAATTAATAAAATGAATAATTTTACAAACAAATCCCAAACATTCTCTCTAAAATTATTTTTACATTATGAATTCAAAAATCATATTTATTAATGTGCATTAATTTTCTAAAAAATTTAGAAATTAGTTTTATTAAAGTCCAAGAAAGACTTAAAACATTTTTATCAAAAAAATAGTATTTTTGAAACATATAAATACTTCCAAATATTATGCATTTTATTACCAATATATCTTCTTTATATGAAATAACTATATTGAATATTTAAATATTAGTTATTACAAGTCATATTACTAAGAATAATGGTTAGGTTATAATATTAACATTAATAAGATATCATGGATTTCTTGAAACTCAATGTTTCATAGAATGCAAGCTATGCCAGAGTTGTGTTTATCACAAACATAACGAGGTGTTATGTGTAATGAAATACAACAAAACATTATGTTATTTGAAAAATAAAACTCATCAAAATTTTAGTTTTACAATGATCAGGTTTTTGTTCATCTATGTTAACATGATTATGATTTCATTATGCTTATAATGAAACATGCCAATGATGAGATCTTGAATGATGATTACTGATAAGACACTCTTATTGATCATACATCTAGATATGAATTTATTTTGGAGATTATGATCTAATATTTTCTAGGTATAAATAATATATTTTTATGGTGTGTAGTTGAATATGCTATCACACCCTTGTGATCATGTTATGATCTAACGATTCATATTTATCTTGCTTTCCCTTTCTATGTATTTTATGTCACCCTTACATATTTTTTCATTCCATATATTTTGAGGGAAGGGTCTTTGTATGATTATTATATAAGGGTAACTTATGTAATGAATAATGTTTTAGATTATGAAGATTTCACTTAAATAATATGACTACGTATCTAGTCTCCAAATATAATAAACCTTTATAGTACTCGAGAATGTATTACTGTTAAATGTATTTAATATTCATCATAAATTTTTTAATGTTTCTATATGTTGTGATAAGGTTTTTTCATACCCTTAAACGATCAAATATATACCATATACTAATATTTCAGAGGCATGAAACAATAATCAAGAGTTAAGGACAATAACCTCTGTAAGTGGAATAATTTAAAAATGTGGTAAAAACATAATAATGGTAAATCATATAATATTGACCATGGACATTAGATACCATGTCCATGCTCCAGGTTTTGAACATAACTAGATGCAATCATGTCTACACATATAGTTGGGAACAAAATTAAATAGAAATCAATTCCATGCATTGAAATGTAAGAATATATAAATAGTAATCTTGTATCTACACTGAGTTTTTCACCTTGATAAAATTAATTCATATCCATGCATATACTAGTGAATATATCTAAATATAAATAATTTCCACACATGAAATTTTGAACATAGAAAAACAATAGTCATGCCAACGCACCACATATTTATCTTATAAGATATAAAGATATACCAAATTAATTTGATGGAATTATCAAACCAATCAATAACATAATGATAAAAAACATATGTGTTACATAATAAATCAATTATTTATCTTATAATGAAAATATGATGGAAATAATTGGGGTTTCATGATATTTTCAAGTGGTATCTCATAAAATGACCTCAAGAATTAGATATCTTGATAAACAAATTTATCACCTATAAATATTTTTTCACAAGTTAATTTAGATGGTAAGCATGAGAATTACCCATAGAAGATATAATATTTTAGATATGGAAAAAAATTGAATGGTAAAAATAAAAAATAGTTTTCATGAAAACTTATGAACATTATCGTAAAAATAATATTTTACAAGTCACTTTTGTAAATAATTTTTACAAAATTCGCTTGAATATTTTTTTCAATTTTTTTTTAAAATGATCCAGAATAATAGAAACACGAAAATAAAAATTGGTTATGTAAATGAAAATATAGTGTAATATAACATATATATATATACCGTTTTAATATTTTTTGGTAGTCTTATGGAAAACCAACATTGATGAAAGAGTTATAAAATTTCTATTTGAAAAAAGATAAGGACAGGTATTAATTATACATATGATTAATCATATTACTATTTGATATTAAGAAAAAAACATTTCAGTTATGAGTAAATATCAACATAGAGGGGAATGAGTTAATATTGATCATAAGAATTATTCCAAACAAAATTATATTATTATGAAGTAATAAATCCAAAATAGAAGAACATTTTTAAATAAATATGAAACTTCCCTAGAGACCAAGAGAAATAACTAATGAGATAGTAAAATTGTAGAATACAACATAAATATAATTAAATAATCAATGAACTAATGTTATGTCTTAATAAAAAGTATATTGAGTCAGTAAAGTGATTATAGTTTAAATAATTTTTATTTTAAAACAAATAATTTTAAAAATTGATAATTGAAATTACCTTCGAAAACCATGAATACATAGAGTGTCTGATTCATTGATAATAATAAATTAGATATTTGGAAAAAATTTATTAGATCAATGGGTCCAAGATGATTATACCTCAATACATGAACATTGAATCAAAAAAAAACTATAATGGATTTATTAACATCAGAATCAAAATCTCTTGAAAGAGAGAGTGTGAAATAGAATATTAAATTCCATTAATAAATAAGGAATTAAGAAAAAAAATCTAAATAGGTTGTATAAACACTATATAAATAGAAATAAGTTCACAATTTGATGCTTAACTCAATGAAGGAAAATTTTGGTAAAAGATATTAAGATTGAATTTCCATTAGGTTGGACATTCTTTATCCCCATTAGACACATGAATATTTTCTTAGGGAACCACTATGAAATGATGGATTTGGAACTCCTTTTGACCAGAGGTTACCAAAAGTGTGATGGTTTTTTAATGGAGATAATTTAGGTAGGGATTTAAGAGGAATCCAAAGAAAATATTTTATTTGATGTGAGTAATATAAGGATCCTTTTATAGGTGAGATTAAGTGTTATTTTTTCAAATACCCATTCATTATTGAGTAAACACTTTAATTTATCATGGAATGTGGAATCCATGTTGAAAACTATTGTGATTTTATAAGGTTAATGAGATTTTTTCCTCATAAATTCATCTAAGGATATTATTTCGTTACATTTTTAGGATTTCAAAACTCTATAAAACAAAATTACGTCATTTAACATTACTATGGTACCTCCATTACTAAATCAGTATCTTATTTTCAATCCTAAAAATGATATTTAAATTATTAAATAATTTATATATACAAATTATAAATATGAAATTCATTTTATTATTTCTAATTTAAAATTTTTATTAAATTATTTTAACATAAGATACCCTAACACATAAAAATAATTTTTATAAAAACTGATCTTTTAAATATATATATGAAAATATTATTAGTTTTTAAAAAGTAATAATAATTTTATTAATGGTAATTTATTTGTTCATATATACATATAAAACTGATAATAATTAATATAATTATTCAAGAGTGTTTAATTTAATTTATTAAGATTAATATATACAACACATAAAAAAAGTATTTGTAAAAAGAGTATTTTAACATTTAATTATTTTATGTTTATTTATAACTAATTAATAATAAATGAATGATTTTTTATCTAGTTGATTATATATATTTATAAATAAATATTATATTTAAATAATTTTAATAAATTGGGGAAATTTAGCATTCAAATAAAAACATATAATAAATAATAATGAAAATGTATTTAGATAAAAAAATTATTTATCCACGAATGATTAAATTGGGGTTCCTTCTAGTTTCATAATTATTTCTTGTATTTTATTAATATATATTATGACTAATAATATTATTTTTATGAAAATAAATTCTGAATATTATTATTTTCAAGTCGAATAATTAAGCAAAAAAATATTTTTTAGTGTAATATTTTTTTTGTAATCAAGGGTATTTTCACAAAATAATTAGAAACTACAAATTATAAATATAAAAAAATGCATATTGTTTTATATCTAATTATATATTTTGTATTGTAACTATATAAAGGTAATTCCAAAATAGTATTATTTTTACTTATATTTAACTAGATGGCTATATACCTATTTATAGTTATCATATAAAGGATATATCGCCCCCTTATATACTATAAATTGGCCATATTTTATCTTCAAAATTAAAACACATCATTATTGTAGTTTATATTTTGTTTTTGGAAACATGACTTCCCTTTAAGGATGGTTTTTTCATTTTGGGTTTTGTTATTTTAATGGCAATTCTCAAGGGTGATGATGATCCACACAATTTATTAGTTATAAAAATATAATTATTTTCTTCATCCAATTATAATTTATGTATTATTACGGTATGTAATCAATCATGTTATGTAATACATAGTTTCATTTAATTTTTTTGTAATGATTTATTATGAGTGAGTAAAATGTTTCTAGTTTAATTCATATTTTCCATCACTTATTTATTACTCATGTTTAAATTTTTTTAATCGAATAGAAAAAAAAATATTATAAACGATATAAATTTAGTTTAGTGATATAAAATGTGTTCTTAAACCATTATATTTATAGAAATTGTTGGATATGAGAACTAAAGCATACCAAGGATATTTTCTCAGCCTAATGAATATTTTCAACTCACGCCCCTCCAGATAAATCGTTTATTCATCAAATTCAGCTACATATCTATGATAAATGTCTATGAATTAATGTTAGTACTAGCTAAAAGATCAACAGTGATCCCCCCTCCATGAACCATCTTATAAGTCATCCTATAAAGGTATTTTAGATATACACCCAAGTGAAATTCTACTTTAAAAAGAAATACCTTATAATATTTGGATACCACTTCTCTAAGGAGAATTATTTCCATTGGGTAGTGTTCTCTGAAACTTATCTCTAGTCAGATCCACCTCCACTAAAAGGACACATCCATTCCATACGAAGTATTTATTAAGTATTAATTAAAGGTGGGGGGTTCCTTTAAAGAATAGTAATCAATAAAAACAAAAAATAAAGTATTCCATTTTTCTCTAGAATGAAATCAATTAAAATAATATTCAAAAATATAAGATCCCAGAATTTCCATAATAAAAAATGAAAAACATATAAGATTAACTCTTCATCGCTAACATTATTTTCTTCCCTAAAGGTAGCAAGACTCAAATAAGATAATTGTCTTTAACATATTATTTTTAAGAGGATCCAAATGTACAGTGAGAAAAATTTCCTTACATAACTTATTACATGATTTCAAACATAAATATTCATAAAAACCCAAAGGATGTATAGGTTTGGTATCTTTGGGAGACTAGTTATGAAATACATATATATAGACATAAGATGCAAATTCATTATTTTAATCTCCATAATATGCTTCAAAATTCTGGTAAAAATCTAAAACTACATAGGGAACATGGGGGTATGAATAAGAAATGGTTGATCAATAAATCCTGGTAAAGTAATAATAAAACTAAATCATAAAGACAAGTAATACATATAAGGAAATAGGATTATAATGATAACATAAAATCTGGGAATAACATGAAATAACATAGAAACATGGCTTGATAAGGAAGTATCAATAGATCAGGGAGTCATAGGAATGTGGAATCAATATAAAACATGACATCTTAAGAATAATTCATGTCATTCCACAAAGACAATATAACATTTTAGGTTATGCTAACTTCTTGTGTACCAAAAATGGTATCTCATGAGATTAAAAATACACAATGCATTGGGGGTATATAATTTCATGTCCATCAATCATATTCCTGAAATTTATGTCCATATGTGTGCCACCTATGTTAATCATATATTGGAAAGAATCATAAGAAATCTTCTAAGAATGGTAATTGGTTAGATAGTTATGTTTTAGAGCATAACAAATGTCATATCATAAACATTCCCATGAAATAAGAGATTAAATAATTATTTAATTTTAATGAATGAGAGAAGTAAAAAAGGTATTCAAAATATTTTCAATTTGAAAGTATAAAAAAAAATATTGTAGAATAATGTTTATAGATGAACTTATTAGGTGAGATTTTAGGAAAAAAGGGCATGGATTCTCTGAAAAGGGTAAAAGAATAATAATTTATATAATACCGGGAATTTTTAAAAATAGTTTTCCATATATAAATTATTATTTCAGTAAACATATAATGTTATGATGATTCAATGGATTTGTACTTGAATGTGGAATGAAATAAAGATGTAACCTTAAATTGGGTTTGCTTAATGATTAAAATAGAGAAGGGAACATTAAATGAATGTATATCCCCAACAAGGGAAGGTAAGTCAAACTAGTAATATTTTTAAAATTCATAAATATATTGTATATATAATAAATATATGATATTAAGGGTATAAAGTGAGTTTTAGAGAGAAAAAGAATTACTTGAAGTAGACCAGATTGATTTTTATGTTTCCTTTCCTCGTGTCTTTGACTATCTTGGTATGATTGAATAACTTCATGAATAATAATATTAAATTTATGCAACACTTATTAAATACATGTAATAAAATAAAATATTGAATATATAATATAAAAATTCATTATAACCATTAAATAATATATATATTAAATATATTAAGATAAAAACAGATTGTTTACTTAAAAACATATTTTAAAATAAAGTGTTTTTTGGTGAAAAAATGAACTTACACAAAAATGAAAAATAATTATGATTATAATATAATTAATTAAATTATTTCTAATTAAATTATTCTTTCCTTTCATTAGTTTTAATTTCAATAAATAATTTTTATTTTACTTGAAAATAAATGATAATTTTAAATAAAATAGTGAATATTTTACTATTCAAATAAAAATAAATCTTTTAGAAGAATACTAAAAATTCACACTATGGTAATTTTGACATGTTGATTTAAAAAATGATATAATTTATAAAAATTATATCAATTTATTATATTGTTCATTCAAAAAAATTAAATAATTTTTTTAATAAGACATATTTTTGAAGCAAAAATTACATTAATGAAACTTTAGTATTGATTAATTATGTTTTAATCAATATATTTCTATTATTCAAAAAAGATACAAATTTTTTCATAATTTAGTTTTTACTATTCATACATTGAAATAAAAAATCATTGTTATAAAAGATTTCAATGTCAATGATCATGTATACATAAGGATTCATGTAATGAAATCTATCAAGTAACTAATTTTTATTTCGAAGGTGGTATATATAAAATCTTGGGGTTTTACATATACACATAATATAATCCCAAAAGATTGAGAATCCAAGATTGTTTGGGTAATTGTATAAATGTCACAATAACATGAAATTGGGATACAATGATATTATTAAAAACATCATAACATTCCGTTAAAATCCATTGATATTCTAATATAGGTTGGTATAACATGGGGACGTGCATAATAATGGGGTGATATATAATTCCCATTAGTGGAATAATAAAATAATATCATGAATTGAATCACTACAAGTGAGTCAAGAAGAATTTCATGGTGAAATTAAAAGTTGAGAATCATAATCATGAGTATAAAATAATGATAAATATTATAATATCAAGGCATTATAAGAATGTGTTGGAATCATGATTGTTCTATGAACCAAATGGATTTCGGTTTGTGTTTGTTTTCAATCCTTATTGGATGTTCCGAATTTTTTCCAACGAAGGGATCATATAGTTCAAGTAGACAATAGTACTGAAGGTGGCATCATTTTCTAGTGTTTAACAAATTTTTGGGCCCGAAAATTAGAAAATGGAGAAAAGTGTGTTTGGAAAATAAAGTTGCACGCAAAATTATAGGTGTTATGGGAACTTACGTGCAAGGAATGTTTTTGGATCATAATCTCAACAAATAGAAAAGTCATGAGTTGGGCCAAAAATATGGAGTTATGTATAGAAAACGGTTCATGCACCAAAATAATTATCAACCCGAATGAGATGTTTTGCACAACATGGTGGGTTTTGTGTGTGGGGGTCAGCAATGCCTATAAATAACAGGTGACCCCCCTCATTCAGTACTGCTGACTTAGAGAAGATTTGAGTTCTGATGCACGTACAAGTTGCATGAAAGGGGAATTGAACAGAAAACATGAAGTTGCGAGAAAAAGTTAAATATTTTCACAAATGTTCATGTTACGCACAAAAGATAAAGTGTCATGTAAAGGTTTAGTTATGGGAAATATTGTCCATATGAAAAGAAAATTTTTCATGAAAAAGTAAGATCTTTCATGAAAAGGGTTGGTGTTGCGCGCAATTATATGTGTAGGCTGAACACATGCTCTGAATATCAATTTCATTGGTTCAGTGCTTTCAAGTGCATCAATTCAAGACTTTGATGCAAGAAATGTCTCATACTAAACAGATACAAAGACTTCGATGCAAATCAATTAAAGCGGGCATCATGTAGATAAACAGATATTGAATTATTTCAAGGTCAAGAACTTGGGGGAGTCAACGGATTTGATCTAAGGGATGTAGGGAGTTGTCACTGAAGCTTTTTAAAGGAAGTGTTCCTAACACAGTGTGACTATGACCAAATCTTGTAATCCCCAAACGACTAAATATTAGTGGATTTAGGTATGACTAACACACTATAGATGTATTCTCCTTGAACGTAGCCCTTTGCGGTGAACCCAATAGAAGTGTTGTTTTATCTCCCTAATTTAATTTGTTTGATAGATTTTACAAGTTCTTACCAGTGTGGGACGAAGATCCAAAACTTTAAAAAGGAAAATTTGACACCTTGATTCACCCCTCCTCTCTCAGGGTGATTTGGGGTCCTTTTAAATGTGGAAACAACATGAAACATAAAATCATAAGAATAAGTCAAGTATAACTAATGAAACATTATATCATAGTGTTTTTTATTACCACTACTCAGTCACCATATATGGAATATGATGAGATAAATATATTACCCAATGCATTGGAGCGATATATTATTATGGGCCCACATATCACATTCATATTATCTATATAAATTTGTATGGCACATAGATTATAGAATATAAGAATGGATTTCGTAAAATTTAATAGCATGATTAAAGAAGTGTTGATAACATACATGGAATTCACTAATCAATTATTTATAGGTAAATCTAGGTGAATACAGATTATTATAAATTAGGATGGTTTTGACAATAAAAATTTTGGGCATGGAAAATTGTGGGATACTTTTGACAGCATAACGGGTGTACCTAAAGTTTTATAGAAGTGATTAAAGAGATTGAAAGGTGTTATATAGTTATATTTGAATCATAAGGACTATAATGTGATTTTTAGAATCATATTCCAAGATGAAAAATTTGAAACAAAATGATTAATACAAATAATGTATTAGATTAAGTGGAGGAGGAAGAGAATCCATTGCACTGAGAGGATACATCTAAAATCCTTGTAGTATCGTCATAATATATTGAGGGATTCAGAGAGTGATAAGGACCGTAAATTAGAGATCTATTCATTTTGAGTAATTTTTAATGGTAGTTTTGGTGTGTATTTATAAAATAAGATAGGGGAATTATTTATTAATTTCTAAACATATGTTCTAGACTCTAATAGAGAAAATAATGAAAACAACCAACCTAACCATAGTTATGTCCCATGGTTTCAGCCATAGTGGAAGGGTTATCAATATTTTAATAATCTAGGAACTAAACCTATTAAAATAATACAATTGGTGTTCTTTAAGTGAGTCATGCTCCTAAAATATTATTTCAAAAACACAAAATAGAATATTCATTTTGGAGGATTCATTATAGGATTGTAAAATAAATAATACAAATTCAAAAATAAATTATTTTAAATGGAAAATACATTTTTCATCTTATATTCCATTTAAGGTATTTATTACATCACTTTTAAGAAATTATGAAATCATAATACATACTGTGTATTTATAAATTAATAAATTTTTATAGAAATAATTGGCTATCTTATGAAATAATAAAAAATTAACCATTGGATAATTTTGATATGGTAATTTCAAAAATAGTATTTATTTTATCGAAATAATTTTAAAATTATGAGAATTTAAATTTTTAAATAAAAAACTCATTTATTGGAAAATACTATTTTTTACGACACTTACCACTTTCTGACCCTTATAAAAATTATTTTGGACTTCATTAAATTATGTTATCATTTATATTTAAAAATTATTATTTAATTATAATATTTCTGGAAAATAAATTTTTTTTCATAAATTATTGATTTTTTCAAAAATATGTTTTTAATTGAAACTATATATTTTCCAAAAATAAAATTTATGTTTCTTTATATAAAAATCTAACATTAATAAAACTCATTATATAATCAAGTGTATATATAAATTCAAAATGAAAAGTGATAAATATAATAATTATTTTATTATAAGGAAAATAAAAAACATAATAACAATAATAATAGGGTCTAGATATATTACCCATTATTACACAAGTATATTCCCAAAGGGTAACATATGTGATGGGGGCCCTTTCCTTGTGTGGTACAGGTTTTGGGATGTGATCTGTATAAGCTTGAACTCACCCCAAAAAATATTATCTCATGTTTTAGATGTGGAGTCTTGGCTTGTTCGTGGACAATGTAATATCCCATTGATGTCATCTCCCTTAGAAGATCTCATAAATGGATTTTTAGGGTATAATCCTACTATTTGAGGTAATTTATTCTTCCATATATTCCAATTATATGTTATTATAACCCTTAATATATACTGATCTTAATAACCATTTTAGAACTTCTATATTATCAATCGTTATGATGATTAATAGTATTTTAATCCCACTGAGAAAATTATTTTTAAATTTTATAATGGTCCAAAATAACAGAATGAAACATAGTTAATGTGTTTTATATAACTATATTTCATAATATAGAATTTATTCATTCAAAAAATAATCTCATTTATAAATGGTTCAGTTTTTACATTCTTCCCAAATCAAAAATTTATCCATTTAAATTTCATATGATGCACTAAAATAAATAAGGGCACTTCAGCTTCATTTCCTCTTCTTGTTCCCATGATTCATCCTTAAACTAATTATTACTCCACTATACCATAACTAGGAGAGTTATCTTCTTTTTTAGAACATTTTCACTACTATACAATATCTTCATAAACTTCTCTTTCTATGAAGTATCATTCTCCAATGCTACCACCTATGGATTCAGTATATGTTAGAAATCTTGTATGTACTTCCTTAATAGGGGTATATGGAACAGATCATATACTTGGACATGACATGTGGTATTATGGTTGATAGTCCATAGATCGAAGGAGATAAAGGGTCTCAATGGGAATAATGAAACTATTACTATGTTTTCCCTTATTCCAAAAACCACATGACTTTATTACATGGTGATATATTAATAAACACTTCATCTCCAACATCAAACTGCATTTCTCATCAATGATTGTTTCTGTAGATTTTCTATCATCTTTTCACTAATTTAATATCACATTGAATAGTTTAATCCTTCTATGTCATCTCTTGAATAAATTTTTTTCCCATTAACATCCTCTCTCCAACTTCATCCAAATAAGCCGGAGTCTGAAACCTCTTCCCATACAAATCCTGATAAGGATCCATTTGAATGCTAAAATACAAACTTTTATTATATTTATTGAATCTTAAATTTTTCTTACATGAATATTATAATATTTTTAATATAAACTATATAATATTGATTCAATCCAGGATCCAATGTTTTGGTATCTTGGATAAATTAGGCACATACATCACGTGTATATAATATAAAATAAAAATTACATAAACCCTACTTATTTATCCTCCAATAAGAAATATTGTTCTCTTTAGTACATGTAATCACTTGAATATATATATCAAATAAATTGGTGAGCTAAAATCCTAGGGTGGGGAGGAGTAAGGGACATTAATAAATAGTACATTGGTGATCATAATAAACATCATAATAACTTTCTACTAGGATAATCATCAATGTCAGGAGTGAAACATTTTATAAGGGAATGAAATGTTTCATTGCATGTTAATTAAACATCATAACATAGTTCTCAAATACAACACATAGTTAGAAACAATTATTTTATCATTTTCATAAATAACATATGTTCATAAATTATAATATCATAATTTTGAAAAAATCTAGAATGTTTTTCACACATAATACACATAGTCTCATGATATATGTCACATTAACCAATATATTAGAGGGATATATAATTCTAGGTCTACCTTTCAAATAATAAAATTCTCATAATCATGCCTGGAATAAGTAATGGGAACATATATCGATCATAATCATGAAATAAACACATGGAAAGGAATGGGTTTCATAAAGGTTTCGTAAAGAATACATTCATGAATAACTTTCTAAGTTCCAAAATCAATAAGGGAAACCATATTTTGTAATAAAACATAATAATTCTTGAGTAGATAGGAAAAAATCCCTGAGGAGTTGATATGATGTTTTGGAAAACAAATCATCTTTTAAAAATCACTATATTTTGGAATTGAAATCACTTTTTACATGGTAAAAATATGTATATTCAAGGAATTATAATGGAAATAATATTAAAATTAATTTTAATGATATTTTATAGATATACATAATATAAAAAAACTCATGTATGAGATAGCTGAAATAAAAGATCTTTTTTTGGAATAACCATACATTAAATACTTATTTTTTCACTATTTTATATCTCCAAAATAAACAACATAGGTTTGAGATATAATGCAACCACAGCTGAATTATTTTTTGTTTTTTTAATATTGATCAATTATAATCATTTAATTATATCAATTCATTACCCTAGTTTATATTTAAAGGATTTGATATCATATTATCCTTAAAAATAACCTCTTTTTAATCATTTTTTCTATATTTATTAATGGTTCTTTATAAATTAGTAAAACTACTTCCAAGAGATTAAAATACCTATAGTCAAATATTTATAAATTTTATATAATTCATTGTAATCATTTATAAGGTTGGTGATAAGAAATCAATTGGAAATGTTCTCATTGGCGATTAAAAAACTCTTGATAAGACATTATCCAAATAGGTGAACCTCTCTTAGCTATTCATTTCACAATTGTTGAAGACTGCCTCAGTAGGTTGCTCACTCAATCCATAGAAAATATAAAGATCAAACCTATCACAACTGCGAGAAACCTGAATACCCCCTCACACCTTCTTTATGCCTATGACATAATAATCTTTATTCAGGGAGAAAAAAACATCAATAATCTAAAAGATATTATCATGTACTACCATGAGGTTTCTGGCCAACATATCAATTGGAATAAATCTTTCATTTATTTTGGTAAAGAATTTTCCCCTAGTAGAAAACATAACACTATAAAATCATTAGGGGTCAAAGAAGGATCTATTCCCTTTACCTACCTTGGTTTTCCTATAATCTGGGGTAGACTGAAAGAGGATTACTTCTCTCCTATCATCGATCAAACGCTTAGATAGATTTCAACCTATAAGGGCTGAAATCTCTCGATGGTAGGGATAATCTATTTAGTTAAATCCACCATTGTTTCCAAATTGGTTTACTCTATGATGATATACAAATTGCAGAAAATTATTCTAAAGGGCCTCAATGTTACAATTAAAAAATTTGTGTGGACTCACAGTACTTTGGAGTGAAAATTGTCCATTGTTCCCTGGGATAACTACTGAAAACCAATTGCTAAAGGTGGGGTTGGAATTAAAAATCTCAATAAGTTTAATGAATCCCTAGAAGCCATGCTCACATGGAATCTAATTCATAATGATACCCCCGCTTCCAATTTTCATAGAGCCAGATTTCTCAACAAAAATATTAATAACCAGGCTCCGTTTCATACTTCCTCTATTTGGACTTCCAATAAAAACACCTTCAATTATATTATGGATAATTCCATATGGATGGTTAACAAGGACTCAAATTTAAGATTTTGTTTTGATAACTGGACTGGAGCTCCATTGTCCTCTTTGCTGAGCAGCAACCACCCTCACTATTTGAATAATGAATCCATAAATAATGTTATGAGCATGACTATCCTTGACCTTTTGGAGGATATTAACCAAATTGTCGAGAACTACCCCTTCCCTACCACAAAGGATCTTCTGATTTGGGAAGCCTCACACAATGGAATGCTTGATTCTAAAAATTATTACAATCATCTGTTTATCAATGATTAAAATAACATATCCTGGATAAAAAACATTAATAAATCTCAGATAAAACCTTCGAGGATTACATTATTTTGGTGAATTGTGCATAATAGAATCCCCATGGATGACTATTTACAAACCTTTGGGTTCACCCTTTGTTCCAAATTACACATGTGTAATAAACATCATGAGTATATTAATCATATTTTCCTTTCATGTGATATGAAATCTGCTCTTTGGCATTATATTTCTGACATATTCGAATGCAGATGGTTGCTAGATAGTTCCATTACATTGAAGATAAAATAGTTCTTGGATAATTCTGACTCCCAACAGATTAAAAATATTATTTCTTAGATTGGTCGTGGAGCTTCTCCATCAAATCTGATATGGTAGAAATGATTTTATTTTTCACAACAACTTATTAATGCTCAATTCAGGTAAAATGTGAATTCTCATGATAATCTATGAAGAAGCTTAAATTCAAAAGGATCCATGCAGCAACTCGGTTCATGATTTTGGGATCCTTCGTCACATTGGAGTGGAGGGAAAGTACCATCGTCCATAATCTATTTTTGAATTATTGTGGTGGATACCTCCCACTTGATGGATTAAAGTAAACAGAGATGGTGCCTCGAAAGGCAACCCTGGTCCAGAGGGTTGTGGTGATATCTTCAAAAATCATTTAGATCTATCCCTTGGATGAATTTATGGTTCCTGTGGCTTTACTTCCTCACAAGAAGTTGAGATACTGAGTGTTATCCATTACATCTCTTTTGTCAAGAGTCGAAACTAAAACAACATCTGGATTGAGAGTGACACAACTATTGTCATTAAAGCTATCTAGAGTCGCACCATATATCTTGCATGACCACTCACTGCTCTCTGGATTGATTGTTTGAAATCTCTTTCTGAGATCAACGTCATCACCAAACATACATACCAGGAAGCTTATAATATTGTTGATGGTCTTGCCAATTTGGGTGTTTCTCATTCTTTGTTTGGGAGGGATGATCTCCCTCCTCTGTTACTCCCTCTCTATGATAGGGATGTTAACAAAATTTCTTCTTTCAGACTTGTGTAAGTTGTTTTCCTTTCAATAATATTTGGTGTTTTTTTCATTGACCAGAACACTACCCCCACAAATATATATTAGGTTATTATATTATAAATAACATTTATATAAAACTTTAAAATTAATAACTGGTTAAAATAATTTTTAAATGGTTTATTAAGGTTTGAATTACAAATAAAAAAGAAAGATATTAAATTAGAATAGGAATATAAAATTAAACAATGAAAAAACATTACCTCTTTCATGAATTTTTTCATATTCTACGACCCTTAACATCTTAAAATATTAGATTTTGACTCCTATAAAAATTACTTAAGGATGATGATGATAATAGGATAGAGGATTCAGTTATATTTTTGACTCTGGTAAGTGAGTTTGGTGAGGTTTTATTAGGGTAGTGAGAGAGGGTGTCAATACTAAAGGAGATGGGTATTTTAAGGATAAAATAGTGAATTAAAAAAAATATTCAATTTATAACTTGTAATAGTGATATTTATGAAATTATTAACTATAATTAAATTATATAAAATGATTATAAGACATTAAAATAATTTATAATCCAAATTAATTAGTTTAATCAAAAATATAACACCCTAAGACTTTATAATATTTTCCTTTTAGAATAAATTTAATTTTTGTTCCAAGATTGAATTATACGAAACACCAAGATAACATTATTTTACAAGATACTAAAACGTTTTATTTATCTACATGTGACATAGTGGTTTTATTTTATTACACTCTAGACAAACATTCCTCGATGGCTTGTATAACACGAAAGACTATGTTCTATCGAACAATATTATATTAGTAACATATTATTATTTAATATAATAAGATACAAAACTAGCTGTTAAATTGATGGTTAGGAATATGGTTAGATAAATGATGAAAATATATTGTTGAATTAATTCGTAAAAATTAATTATAAATTAATATAATAACCAATTTAATATAAAGATAATTTTTTGATAAAAAACTATTATTATACTTAGAAAGTCATTTTATCCTAATAAATTAAAATAATTAAAATTAATGATTTATATTAATGGAATATGTATATTATATATTCAATTAATTATTTTTTACATTCAACTAATAAATTTTAAAAACATAAGTTAAGAACAAAGCTTCATTTACATATAAAAAACTATATTTTCATAAATGCAGTTTTACACATTTTAACGGTGCACTTATTTTAAATTTGAATTTTGACACAATTATAAATTTAATATGAAAAAATAATATTTAATTTGGAAATAGAAAAATATAATTTATATTAGGGTTAATTTTTTGGAATTTTCTTGTGCAGTTTCATTTTTTGATGAATACAGAAAAATACAAAAAATTTATTCAAAATAGATTTTTAGTATAATTTATTAATAAGGATAAATTATTTTTATGATTTGTTTTAAAGTTAAATAAAATAAATTCTTCATCAATTCATATAATATATTTCATTTTAATCAATTTAAAAATTAAATTGGATATTAAAACATAACATTATTTCAAACATTTTTAATTTAAAAACTCGCTTTATTATCTCGTCAGTGGGCTTAAATGTAAATTAATTTATTCCACCTTAATAGTAGGAATTTTCAAAAATTGATTCCATATATTTAATAAGAATAATTTATAATTTATAATAATTTAAAATTCGTTTTTGATGAAAAATATTAGTAAAAGTAATAAAAATTAATTACCATGATTAAGAGAAAGAATGGCTTAATAAGAGACTAAACCTTAATCTTAAGGGCCAAAATGACCTATAAAATTTACCACAGTCCATTTTATGTTCATATATCAAACATGTAATCATTAATTTGGTCCATTATGGAATCTATTTGACATTTTAAAAACATGGGTGGGATTCACTTTTCCAATATTTATAAGAATATCACTCCTCTACCACAATAAAAAGGCAATCACCCCTCCAACTTCATCTCACCACTCAGGACCATTGACCAAAATATTCTAAAAATAATCTGAAAAAACCTCTTTTATAATCTTATATGCCTCCATTTTTTGATAAATACATCCAATTAATCCTTTGTTGCAACCCAGAAAGGGTTACCCAAAGAAGCAGTAACCTTCTTCCTCAAGCTCTTCTATTTTATTTACATTATCCAACCCAAAAAAATTATTCCAAGAATAAATGATTTCCTAAGTATAATAAATATACTAATATGTATTTATAATTATGGTCCAATCTATATATACACATACTTCAATATAATTTTTAACAAACTTATCGTTTATTTTTAAGGTGAACTACCGCCTCACGAAATGACGTGTGTTCATTTATCATTTACAACATTTAATACTAGGGAAAATGATAAAAACTATTTTTATAAATTATATATGTGATATTTTAAATATAATTATAATTTTTTAAATCTTATATAACACAATCCATTTTTCTTTCCATTTTGTGGGAATACGATAACATCATATGTGGAAGTGTGGACTACCGCCTCTTTAAAGGGATGTAATTCATTCACTCAATACATGGAATGTATAAAGGATAGTAGTAATAAACATATGTGAAATATATGATATAAATATGATAATAGAATTATAATATACACATATTTCCTTGACTTTTCATTCATTTAATATGAAAAAGAGATGAAAGTAGTTTTCATGTGTACGTACGACCAACCATCTCCATGAACTGGAATTTCATTTCTTATATTCAAGTATTATGAATTATTATAGATACATATATACTAGATATATATGTTATTTAAATCATTTTTTACATTCTTTATATGATGAATCCTTCATAGTAACAAAAATAAAAAAAAGTCAAAACTTACTGAAGAAATTAGGAAATTAATACAGAAAATGGTGGAAACAATAAAATATTACTAACAAAATAATAATAAGATATTATAAGAGGATAATATATGATATAATAAATTTTAATATGGTTTTTGATAAGTTACTAAGATTATCAAAAACATTATATATGAGGTTAAAGGTTTTCCACCCAGAAGAAAACAAAAGGTAAGGTTTTTTGCCTCAATTTACATTCCATTAAGACTTATTGGTTACTATACACCAATTCACATTTTTGTGGTGTATATACTGACCCTTTGTAATTTAAAATCATATTCACTCATATATCATGTTATTTTATGTTTTTCATTGAAATATCTCACTAAATTTGTTTATCTTGAATATTTCCATGTGGTAAAAGTTACCTTTGCGATCTTACTTTCTTTTGTGGTTATTAACATTCTCTTAAGACAATCACTTTATTTTAATCATTTTTAATTAGATATTTAATGAAATATAAAAATTAATAGGTTATGGATATTATTATTTCACAAATCATATACCATATTAAAATATGGTGTTCACTATGATAGTTATTTGATTAACAAGGAGATTATTGATAAATATATATATTATATTCGTTACGGATACATTTTGATAAGGTAAAATATTTTTGAGTTAAATAATTTATTCAATATATGAAAAATTAATTTTATATTAAATAAATGGATTAGGGTCCATTTAATTCAATCCCTAGGAGTTGGTGACTTGTTAATGCAAGCCCCTTGATGAATTGATAGCCTCATGAAAAGAATCATTTAGCCAAATCAAAATAGTTTAAACTATCTTATTTTTTTGGTAAAGGTATCATGTTATTGGTATGCATGACATATAATGATTAATAATTTAATTTATTGAAAATTAATTTATTTTTATTACCCATGATATTATTATATAGAAATATATATGGTTTCACTTCAATCTATGTTTATTGATTAAATTAAATGTATTTCAATTTCTCACCTAAAAATATTGATTATGCCATATCTAGTGTATTTGGATGGAATGTGTTATAAATTATTTAACATTACATATTGATTCAATATCATCAATTAATTATTTATTCTAGTATAATTTCCATTTCAGAGAATTTTAACTTACCCATATTTTGTTTCTTTACCCCGGGTCATGAGGAATAAATATTTGAATAAGCTTTTAAGGATGTTATTCATATAATTTTATTATGTATCTAGTTTTATTTCCTATTTCATAGTGTAATATGGGTATCATTTATCTAATCTATTTTTTCAAAATTGATTAAATATTCAGTACCTTGGTTTTTTATGTTTATATTTATACCAATGTAATAAAGTAATGCACTAGCTCCAGGCTTTCCGGGGTTGGGGAATTTCAATTAGTATCAGATATGGTTTAGCAGGAACCTTGGTAACTAGATTTAGAAAACATAGATTAAGTAACATGACCCTATGATATAATCTAATGATAAGTATAGAATAAAAAATATAATTTTGGTAATGTAGAGGTTATGTGTATCCTATTATAATTACATCGATGATGGGATACTGTAAGTTTACATGGTTCTAGAAAAAATGTACCAAGGGGAAATAACTCTGACAAGGTGCATCACTCTTGAATTAGAGTAACTTGGTACACAAAAATGGTCCTTAATTTCCCCCAGTATTGAAACTCCCTGGGGGTACACTTATGATAATTCACCTTTTCTTTCCATACCACTATGAAGGATTTGATATGTAAAGATATACCTAAAGAATCCATGTTTATTATTATGATATTGGTTATGGGAATAATTTTAAATTAATGATAAGTGTTTCATGTTCTTTGGGATTATACATTATGTTGAATAATTTGGTAATCTAATCCATCATATTCCATTTTTTAGAAATTTCTTTCAGAAGGAATAATGGAATAAATATCAACGAACAATATAGAGGTTTCCCTAATGAGAAATCTACTATAACTGGTATTAAGTCTAATCATGTTATAGATTTATTAGTCTATCTGAATATGGTTATTACACATAACTTTGCTTGGATGGATCAACTTACTCTACAATGAGGTTCTCCAATTTTGGATCGCATTATGTGATAGAGGCCCCCATATTTTAGTAGGACTACTAACCCAATGGAATCTTATGAATGAATTAAGTCATTTGAGAAGATATTTATAGTATTTGGATATGGGGAAAAGAAAATGTTTACACTTAAAATGTATTGTCTTAAGTGATATGTGGATCAATGGTGGTCATTGATCCCAAATACTGGGTAGGAAGAAGTAATAAAACTCATGGAATGGATAACTTTTAAAGACTTATTCATTGATAAATATTTCCCTCATCATCAAAAAATTTATATGAAGAGAAATTTACATAGCTTAAAGAAAATGGGGGGAAATAGTTTTAAATATTATAAAGAAACCTTTATAAGGTAAGATATTTATGTTTTGGATTACATATGCAACATGGGGTGTAAGATTGACCACTTTTTTTAAGGTCTTAATCCAAATCTATAACAGGAGATGGTTTCATTAAATTTTATATCATATTTAGAAATAGTTTTGTGTTCCTTAAAAACAAAGAAGGAATTTAATAGAATAAATATTTTCTAGGGTAATAAAGTTAATATTTCAATTTACACTAGTATAAAGTTAATTCATCAAAGAACATGATGACTAAATTTCCATCATGTGAGAACAGTAGAAGGAATCTTCCAAGGAAATGCCTAAAAGGATTGAGAGTTTTTTATAAGTGTGGAGAAAAGGGTCTCTTTTAAAAAAGAATGCAAATTGAATAATGAAAAGCATACTATTTATTGTTACACATACAATGAAATGGGGCACTATGAAAATTAATTCCCCAAATGTTAAGAGAATATACCTCTGAAGAGGGTAAGGGATCAATGTCAATCTTATGTTACTAATAAAATAAAAGTGTAATGATTAATGTGATTTCATTTGGATTTATTAATTATATTATTTTAGTATTTTATCAATGATGTATTGGTTATAAGAGTTATAAAATATTTAAGGATTATACTGCAGTGATATTTCATTAAGGATTTGAGATCACATATTGAATAGTACCAAGAGAATTAAATGAGGGGAAGGTTAAACAGTTTGTAAAACACATGGTAAAGGTAAATATAACCTTCTATATGTTCTTAATACTATATAATTATTTTGGAATAAATATATTATTTATTTGGATTGATTATATTATATAGTACATACTACCTAGGAACTGATTAATGGATTTTCAAAATAGTGGTTTATTCCATCATTCATGGAGTTTACAACAAGTTTTTATTTAAGGAATATATCCAATAACTTGTGTCTTACTTAAGGAATAATGAATGATGTATTTTCCAAATAATTCTTTATAGAAATTCGATTCATTACCATATTCACATGTTTGGTATGTGATTATTAAAAACCACTTAATATTTTTTTATTAAGTTCATTTTAAAAATTTTGTGACAATTATTCTAATGTGTTGAATAATAATATTTTGGAAAAGTTATCCATTTATGAAATGGATTAAGTTGATCATTGGATGAGTTTTTAGAGTTTAAATTAATAATTCACCCTATAATGCATCATGTCCTATGAAATGAAGAAAAAATATTTCAAGGCACAACCAAAGAATAATATTGTGTTTATGAAATAGAAATATATATTTACTTATATTCTTATAGAGTTAAAGAATTCATTAAATATAAGAAAAATAGTCTTGAAACCAAAACATTGTCTAATTATCATCTTTTTGGGATATTAGTGGACATTTTCATAAAAGTGGATTAAGGGTTTTTTGTTATCAACTTTCTGCAGAACATGATCTCTATCACTCTCCATTAGAATAGTATTGTTAGATTTTTTCCACCTATATCCATGTTTCCATTTCATACTTATCTTCTCCTGGTATGGAACCTAGTTACATGACCATGGTACTTCCCTTTATATCGTATTAAGAAGAAATTATATTTACCATATTAAAGATGTGGGTTTCTCAATAATCATTTATTTTCAAATATCAATCCCTTCATTTTTTATATTATTTTTGAATTGTGAGGACACAAATTATTTAAGGTGGGTAGAATGTAACACTCCAAGACTTTACAATATTTTCTTTCATAGTAAGTTTATTTTTTGTTCCTCAAATTATTTATAAAAAATAAAAATATAATATTATGTTACACACAACATAAAGTTTATCATTCTCTACTTGGAACACTAAGGTCAACTTGTGTCACACACGAGAGTGACTCTTCTCTATGGCTTGTGTAATACACAAAACTGAGTTTTACTAAATAATAATGTATTATTAGAAATAATATTATTTGATAAAATAAGAGAAAAAATAGTTTTTATATTGATGGTTATGAATATTATTCACTTATTTATGAAAAAATATGCTATAATTCATTCATTACAAGTTAATTAGAAATGAATATAATACCTAATTGAAAATAAATGGAATATTTTATTAAAAAAAATTTATGCTGCTGAAGTCATTTTATATTAATATATTAAATTACTTAAAATTAAGGATTGATATTAATTTAATATATATTAAATATTAAATAAAAATTTTTTACATTCATGAATTATATTTGATAAGTATAAGATAAGAACAAACCCAATTTTAAACCTAAAAAACTATATTTTTATAAAGGCAGTTTTACCACCCATTAATAACACACCTATTTTAATTTTTAATTTTTAGTATTTTATAAATTTAATTTGAAAAAATAAACACCATTTTTAAAATTGAAACATATAATTTGGGTTATGATAATTTTTTTTATTTTTATTTCATTTTTCATTTTTTTAATGAATGGTGAAAATACTGAATTGTAATTCAAAATCACTTGTTTTATAATTTATTTATGAGGATAAATTATATTTTTGTGGGTTTTGAAGTTCACTTAGAAAAATTTTACATAAATTAATACAATTACTATCATTTGAATCATTTTCTCATTGAAATTGAATATAAAAACCTAGAAAACATTCCAAGATTTTTACATTAAAAATCTTTTTTGTCATCCCATTTGTGAGATTAAATTTATATTAATTTATACCACTTATGTGATTTTAATTTTGAAAAATATATTCATTATTTCTAATAAGAATAATTTATAATTTATAATTAGGTTAACTTAGTTTTTGAACAAAAATATTTGAGAAATTAATTAAAATTAATTATAATGATTAAGAGAAAAATTATCTTCACTAGGGACTAAACTTTAATTCTAAGGGTCAAATGACCTAGAAACTAGTCCAAAATCTATTGGATGTTCATATTTTGACCCTATAATCCATTTTATAAAATTTCTTCCATTAATAGATCCACTTTAAATAATAAAAATTTTGGTGTAATTCCATTTTCAAAATTTTAATTAATGCCACTCCTCCTCCACAATAAAAAGTTACCCACACCTATCTTTTACTCTCACTTATAAAGCCCTTTTTAAATCCCAAAATCTACTACATTAATCTCATAAAACCCCTTAATCATCATAGAATAGTCTTTTTTGGAATAAATTCATCCATGGAAGCCTTTCGTGCAAATTAAAAGGGGTTTCCCAGGGAAGTGGTAACCTCCTTCCTCAAGCTCTTTTGTATTATTTACATTATACACCCACTAAAATATTTTTATTCATTTATTATTTATAAACTAAATATCCTAAATATTATAATATGTTTTTATACCGATTTTTCTGCCTACACATACACTCACTTCTATATAATAGGTAACAAACTTACAGTTTATATGTGTGGAGAACTATTGCCTCACGAAATGATGATAGTTAGTTTCCTCAATTAACACCTTTCATAGTTATTTATTATAGTGTCAAAAATTTATATATTATTTATATGATATTTATATGTTTTATATGATTCTTTAATTATTATATCACACATACCTTTATGTATTCTTTTTTTGGGCATAAGATAATATCATTTGTGGAAATGTGGAATATCGCCTCCTCAAAGTGATGTGATTCATTCACACAATACATAGAATGTATAAAGTATATTTTTAAAAAAAATATATAAGATATATGACATATATGTGATACTGTAAATATAATATACATATATATCATTTTCTTTTAATTATTTTATTAAATCAAAGAAATGAATGTAACGATCATGCGTACGTACGACCTACCATCTCCATGAATGGTTAATTTCATTTCTTATCTAAAAATATTATGGATTATTCTAAAAAATATATAATAAATATATATGATATTTAAATCAACATTTAAATTCTTTATATAATAAAACTGTGATAGGAACAACTAGAAATAGGTCAAAACATACTCGAGAAACTAGGTAATAAACAACTGAAATGGTGGAAACAATGAATGACTACGCACAAACAGGTAAGAATATATTTTAATAGGATCATATATGATACCATAAATATAAATATGGTTCTATATTAATTTTTTAAAATTATAAATTAATTTATACATGAGGTTAATGCATGTTAACCCAAAAGGAAATGCAAGGTAAGGGGTTTCATCTCAATTTACATTCAATTGAGACATATTTGTTATTATACAGATATTGGAATTATTGTGGTGTATATACTGACCATTTTTCATTTAAAATCATTATTCACACATAATTTATTTATTTTATGTCTTACATTTAAATATATCACTCAAGCGGTTTAACATCAAAATTTCCAAGTGGTAAAAGTTAACTTTGTAATCTTACAATCTTTTTTATTGTTAACTTTCTCTTAAGAATATCCCTTTATTGTAATCATTTTTATTATATATTTACTTAAATATCCACATTATTGGGTTATTGATATTATTAATTCCTAAAACATAATACATATTTACAAATGTTGTTCACTTTGATAGTTAATTGATTAATTGGGCAATTATTGACAAGTATATATATTCTATTCAATACAGATATATTTTGATTGGGCACATTTTTTTAGTTAAAAAAATTATTTGATACATGTGGACTGTTTTTGAAATAAAATGCATAAGTTGGGTACCATTTAATGCAATAACTATGGGTTGGGGATCAGTAAATGCAATCTGGTCAATACATCAGTAGTCTCATGAGATGAATTAGATGGTAAAATTAAAATAGTTTAAACATTATTATTTGAATGGTAAAGGTATCATGTGCCTTTGAAAAATTACATCTAATAATTAAGATTTTACATTATTGAAAATAATTTATCATTATTATCCATGATATTTTTACATCGACATATCTATGGATTTAATTAATGTTATGTTTATTGATTAAATTTCATGTGTCTCATTTTCTCACTTTTCCATATTAATTATTCCATAAAAAGTTTATTTGAATGGAAATAATAATTAGATAATTACTTTATAAAGATTATTTACTCTCATTAATTCATTATTTCCTCCACTTTAGTTTCTGTTACTGGTCATTTGAGATCACCCTTTTTTTCTCCTTTCCTTAGGTTAAGAAGAAGAAATATTTGAATAAGCTTTCAAGGATTCTCTTAATTTAATTTTATTATGTATAATGTTTAATTATATTTCCAAATGTAATATTGGTATCATGTATGTAATATAGTTTTAAAAGATAGTTATTTTGTTATTTACACTCGGATTGGGAAGTTGTATCTATTACAATGTAAAAAATGTATATTTCACACCTGGTATTTCATGTCTTTGTTTTGATCCAATACGTTGGAAATCTCAATATTTTTCCTAGTTTTAGGTGAGATTAATGTTGTATTTTTACCATCCAACTATGTATAATAGCCCTACCCTGGGTTCCCCATAGCTTATTTGGGTGTTTTTGGAGAAAATTGTGGTTACTTTATGATTTTGGCCAACCGTGAGCCCATTTCTAGATTTAAAAACAAAATTGGATTATTTTATAAGTCCTTATTTTATGAAAATTTTCTACTAATTCAACTACCCAATTGGCATCCCCTAACTTATTCATCCACCATATCCATTTTTACCGTTTAGGAATTCGTAATCAAGTTGTATTTGGGTTATTTATTCATGTATTGGGCTAGCCTGTGAGCTAATTTCTAATTTAAAAGAAAATAATTTGTTTCTATTATATCATATTCATTTTTTTTATTTTTCTTTGATTCCTCCTCCCAATCGAGCCCAAAAACTCTAGTCACTCCCCCATGTTCCATTTTTCCGCATTGAAGATCATTTGTGTCATAGCTTATGGGGAAATTTCTTAATGCTTCATAAATCTTCTGGATTTGGCAGGGGAATTTTTTTCTTTCACGCATCATTCATTTCATAATATTTTCCCCAAAATATTCTTTCCCTAATTATTATAGACATAAAGAGACTCAATATTGAGGTCCATGTCATCCCCCTCCTCTATGGGTGTGGATCTAAGGTAAGATAAAGAGTTCTATAGTTATCAAGGTGATTTTCCTTCTCCTCTCTTCTCCCTCTTCTTTATCCTTCTAACTTTTCTTTGGTTCCACTTCTCCCTGAGTCATTATAGACCTATTTCTATGATATCAAATGATTTTTTTAGGTGTGTTTTGTTCGATTAGGGATGGTATTCTTAGATTTAGGGTTTCAGAACATGTAGCGGGTGTTTTCGGGTGTGTGATTCCATTCATCCTTGGTTTTGAGGTAGGTTCTCCCAAGAACATGGATTTATTATTTATGTTTCATTTTATTCTTTATATTATCACCTTATATATATGTTTATTATTTCTATAAAAACTTTGTATGCTTTATTTGGTTTGAAAAAATGGTTATTTATGCCTTGTTTTGTGTAAAATTGAGTTGTTTCATTATAAAAGTGTACACCTCTTGTTCAAATAAATATTCTTTTTGTTTTTACATATGTATTTTGAGGTTTATTACATGGTTTAACTAATTTAATAAATTTTTTCATTCAAATTTGGGTTTTACCCCATTGGGTGTTAAATAGAAATTGGTTTGCTCAATGTTTCAAGCCTAGTTTTTTGAAATGTGGCCCGTTGGCCTTTGTGTGATAAATGTGATATGAAATGACTTGTTTAAATCTATGAAAGTATGGTAATCATAAAAAGTGATATTTTTGTTTCCATTTATGGATATAAAACGTGTTTTTGGTTTCATAAAGTTATTGTTTTTTTATTTTCGACACTTTTGGCATGTGTTGCCGGTAAGTGGCTCATTCGTCATTTTTATGAAAATGGTTGTGCTTTGAATGAGTAACCTAAATGTTTTAAAGGTTTTAGGGATTATTTTTTCTACCTATAATTGTGTTTGTACACATATTTATGAAAAGTTAATTTTTTTATCTTTGTTATACTTTGGTTTGGTAAAATGATTAAAGGAATGTTTGGAATATTTCTTAAGAAAAGGGTTTTCATGTGTGTTCTACATGGCACCATGTGGGTCATTTTTTGATTCCTGAAATTTATTTATTAAATAGTCTTAGGGATACTAAATCTTGTATTATAATGTTTTGGTTTTTTTTGTCTTTAAAAGAAAATATTTGAATGGATTTTACGTGCAAAGCCTCATTATACTTCTTGAAATTATTTTACAAAAGTTTTAACTGGTTTATAGATTTGTGTAAGATATGTGGAACATTTTTACAGGTTGTTTTGTGTGTGTATGGTTTGTAAATGTAATTTTCATGTGAAAACTATTTTTGATAACATGTGTAACTTGTTTGTGCACAAAAAGGAAAATTCAGGTATCTAGGTGGAAGGACGTTTACTAGTATGCTAGTGATATAGAGTGGTTTTGTCCCTATTTCACATAGAATTTTTTATGATGAAAACACTAACTAGATCATGATGATGATGTTGGGGACCACTAAATTATGGTTATTTTTTCCTACTACTGGCTCGTGTATGAGAACATATGTTTTTTTAGGTTACTTTTCACCGAGATACGAGGTTCCTATGGCCCACCACTTACTAGAGCCTAGGGGTGTTCCCATGACATGTTCTCATTGGATATTTTGTACTCACCAACAGCATATGGTGTGTTTTGGTGGTAAATTCAGTAAAGTGTGTGTTTTATTTAAACATGTATATTCTTTAGAGAATCCCTTCTGAAAATTTCATTCATTTTGATGTAGAATCTTTTTTAAAATTGGTTACTATCATTTCTTCTTAACAAAACTTTCAAGAAGTTTATTTTGTGATGTTTGTAGCATGTAACCTATTTTTGGAAAACATACTTCTATATATTTTATTTCATAGATGAAATGGTATTTTCATTTATTATAATGGAAGTGTATTTGAAATATAATATCGGGATAGCATAATGAGTTTTAATACTCACTCATATATTCTTCTTTTGTTTTTTAACCTTGTGCGGGTTTCATCTTAAGTTTGTTCACCTTGGCCGAAATGTGATTGATGTGTTGGAGAGTGACCAGTGGGGTCATATGGTGTTAATTGGTGGTCAGGTTTGTTTGGTTGAGTTTTTTGGTCCCATTGTACTTTTACCTATATGTACAAATAATTTTTAGTTCATGCACTATATAATTGTGTATAGGGGTGCCCGTTTCAATACACTGTTTGTTTAATTGTTTATTTTTGGGTTAAATCATTCCCTTTTCACACTAATGATTCTCTTGGAACTTGTCATCATCTTGGAAGGACCAGGAACACCTCTCGGGACTTTTTGCAGAGAAGCCTAGGTGATTAGTTCAGGGTTGACCTGGGATGGTTCATGAAAAAATGGTATCAAAGGGAGGTTTTCTCTTAGAGGACCTTAGTTTTTAGAGTTCCCTTGTTATTTGGGGTATTCCAAGGTATATGGAGTTGGATTTTCAGGATATGAGGGGTATGTTTGAGAAGAGCGTCGTGAACACTTTCTCTTTCAGATGCTTGGGTGTCCATGGGAAGTCGGGTTTTATAAGTTTCCTTAGCTCTTAAGGATTATTTAGTGATTGGTATACAATAAGGGGAGTTTTAATAATTTCCTTCGTGAGCTCGCAGGGCCTGGAAAGCCATGTGAAGCTCTGTAATGGTCCTAAGAATGCTCTCTATTTGGGTGGTGTGTTTGACATGTGGATAACAACTATATTTTCAAGTCACCCACCACCACTAGTTTCCTTTTTTGGGTCTCTTCTTCCTTTCTTGAAATATAACTTTTTTTTGAAAATCTTTGTGTTATAATTATGGAAGTGGGTTTTCAATTATTAATATAATAATGTTTATTTAGAATGTTTGTATTTTTTGAATAAAATGGGGAGATGGTGGAATGATTTAATGGAATCAATGTTTCTTAATCTAAACATATGGTTAGTTTAAATAAGTAGGTTGGAAGGCACGAATTATTTTAAGATGATTCTGAAAATCTGTTCAAAATATAATTTTTTTTGCTATTGAAGTTTGTTTTAATATGAAGAATTGTTTTTAGGAATGGGTATTGATCAGTTGGTATTTTCCTAAAAAGTTTGTTGGCCTTTATGGCTATCAGATTATGAAAAAACACCTTATCGGTTTTTTAAAAATGGGAAAGGGGTGCTTCGATGGCATGCTTGTTTTGATGGTTATTTTAAAAAAATTGAAATGGGTTCTAAATCAAATTGTTCTTGAAAAAGTGTGGTTTTTTTAGATTCAGAAAAATGTTTTGAATAAAGGGAGAGGATTTTCAGGGAGACTTATGGGGTTTCTTTTTAAATCTTAGTAAAATGGTTTGTTTTGTGGGAAAATGAAAATTTTTCTTGACTTAGTGGTTAGTGTTCCTATGGAAGGTATATGATTTTTTGAAATGGGTTGAATTTTTTGTCTTTTCAAATGTGGATGTTTGTTCTACCCGTTGGTTTTTTCATGCGTTATCATAAGAATAGTTTTTTATAGATATATTGATGGATGTTCAGTACTACATAGTAGTTCGGTGCCCAGGGTAGCATGGGAATGTGCATGTGAGTGAGATTTGATGAAACACCATTGGGGAATATGAAAATCCACCAAGATAATTTTTTTTAAAAAAAGTGTTTTAACATAACAATGTGTTGTATTTTTGCATACCAATGTTTAGGTGGGTTTTTTTCATTCTTTAGAAGTGTGGTTTCTTTGTTGTGCTTACTCATGACCTAGATGTGATACTCTTGGTGTGTCTTGAAATGGGATATTGTTGGAGGATCAATTTTGGGGAAATGTTCATTTAATTTATAGGGATATTTTGGATGCTTTGTTGTGGCCATAGATGGTTCTATGTTGGAAATACTTCTAGTTGATCAGCCTAAGGATACATTTCAATCATTAAATCCACCTCTTTGGACGATGCCTCAACTTGTTTGATGGAATAGAGAACTTTTTGGCCTTGATTTAATGTGGTTTCCAATAATGATAATTATTTTGGATATAGAAGTTGTATTCAGTGATTTTGTTGTGTTTTTCCGTATTTCTTTTACATTCTGGTCCTTGTTCGGAATGAGGGAGAATGGTGTTATGTATCATTGAGTTACTATTTAGATGAAGGTGTGTTGTTGAGAAAGTGATTTTTATTTGGTGTTGTGATTCGTATCTCCTGGATGAGGTACAGCAGATGGTTCAAACATTAGGACTCCAACTATAGGCCTTAAAGTGAATCTTTTCTTGCAGTTTGGAAATGGAAAAATATGTGGGGAGCTCGACTAAGATCCTGCCTTCACCATTGTGGTAAGGAAGTTTCCATGTTTTTATTGATGTTTCTCAACACTATGATTTTTATTTTTTTTCACAAATAGTGTGGTGTACTTACCCCTCACGTTCTGGATATGGTTATGCCTTCTCATATGTGGGTTTCCAATCAATGCCCCTGTGGGGACTGCCAATGTGAATAAGGTGTGGTCTTGGTTTTACCTTTTCATAGATGGAGGGTGTTGGGTGGTTCCTATATTTATTTTTTGGTTTCAGTGGACCAATGATTAGGAGCCCTTCTCTCCTTGTTTAGTGTAAAGACCCGAATCCTGACGTACATGGACATTACATTACTTTTGCGGAATACTTAGTACATAACAAAAACACACACACAAGGATCGTAATAGTTTAGTGTCTTTGGAAACTCGGAACGTAATCTTATAATCGTGGGGAAAGATCTTCAATATCTCCCATAAAGATCTTCCCTTTTTTTACCTAAAAACTTTTCTTTATATCCTGGGGAAAAGAAAACATAAAAGGGTGAGCTCAAATGCTCAGTAAGGGTAAACAAAAGAAATATCAATCACATCATATACATAAGAACATAGCTTTTGGAAATCTTAACCTGCAAAAGAGATCATAATATCATAACATGGGATAAATCATAGAAGTGAAAATGAGATCCCCATAATCATAACATGAAACTTGAAACTTTGTGGCATGCACACATAATCATGGAAAATCATCTCTTGTTAGTCATGACTCATTGCCAAGACTATCTTAGTGGACAAAGTCCCTTTCTGAACCGAGTTCACTCCTCGTTTCAGTCTTGTATCACTGAACCGAAATAACCTTCCGTTCCAGCCATGTCTATCACATGAGATATAAAATCTTTACCCAATGCATTGGAGGGAGATATAGGTCCCACCCATCTTATAATGAATCCTTTCTTATGTGTGCCACATAATCATAAAACATACATCATCGCATAACACATGTAACAAAAATGGGATTCTTGAAACATCATGACATCATAAATCAATTCATATAAGATAAAGGAATTCATAAAAATAATACCATCACAACATGAACAAATCAATTTAATAATAGGGATAAAAACAGAACCCTTTATTATCTTAGATGGAAAATAATTTTGATAAAACACTTGAATTGAATTCTTGAGGAAAATATCCTTTCTTCTTCAAAATCAATTTCTTTTCACAAAACATCATGCAATTTTAAAAGAAAGAGATTTTATTGAAAATAGTCATGAAATCTTTTAGAGGAAGCTTCATGAAAATAAGGCTTTATAAAACAGTATAATTCCGTTCGTGCCGTATAAGTTTAAAAAAACATTCTTCGTACTTTTGTCGGAAAAGTCAAAAAGTACCTCGTACGAAAAACGAAAAAAGATTCCTTTCATATCCTTTACTAAAAACTCATAGAAGGGTAAAATTGGATTTAAACAATTGTAGGTGGATGGAAATAATATTACATATTGAGGGAACATGGATGTGGATGATAAAATACACCCCAGTAAATACTTACGAATAAACAATCTCGGATAAAAATGAGATTGTGATATTTCCCTTACCTTAGGTCCGACTTGCTTTGTAAGTGTCCGAACCTCCTGTATAATGATTTAAATCATGTTATTGACTTATTACAGAATCATATTAATTGTTATGATATCATATATGGTTCACTTATGACATTATATTACCCGTTCTTTTGTAAATTCCATGTTAAAGAAGCGTTTTGGGTAAAATCGTTTCATTTATCGTAGGTGTTTTGACTTGTTGTTCTTGACATCATTATTACTTATATCATGATTTACTCACTTCCAGAATATAAAATATGATTTATATATCATATATATTCAGTATATATATATAATAGGTAGATAAATAAAATGAAAAACACCGTTCATGGAGACGGTAGTCCGTACGTACGCATGAACGCTGTTTTCCTTTCCTTATTGTCTTGAAATGGAAGTAAGTAGATGACATACATATGTATATATATACATAAATCCAGTAGCTTTATAATGTCATATATTTCATTATTATTTCTTATATATACATTATAATCATTCTTAAATGGTTAACATGGAGAATGAATCTCATCGCGTCGTGGAGACGGTAGTCCGTACGTACGCACGAGCGATGATATCATTTCTATAAATAATGAATTGAATTGGAGTGGATTATACAATATATCAGAATCAATATGATTTTTTAATAACTATGTATAGTTATTCTTTACACCATTATACCCATCCATGTAAGGTGGTGGTGGAAAATAGATTACACCACGGCGTGGAGACGGTATTCCGTACGTGCGCACGTGCGGTGATTTCTTTTTCCATAGGATGGATAGATGGTAAAATAGGGTTGTGTCATACTTATAATAACATATCAGTATATGAGTGATACTGATGTTATTACTTCATAATGAAACAACCTAAGAAGAAGAAGTGGAAGAAGAAATAAAGATGAAAGAATTGCTAACGGTAATTACCTCTTCTTTGAAGTGCCTCTTTGAGACCTCCTCTTAGGGCACTAGAATTGGTCTTTGAGGAAGACCAGCACCTCTAGGATGCTTCTATGGAAGTGGAGAAGAGATTTTGGCAGGGGTTGGCCGAGCTTGAGTGCTCAAATTGGTGTGAGGAGGAGGGGGAGGAGGTGTCCTTTTATAAGGGAGGAGAGGGGCACCTTAGGAATATCTCAAAATATTAATTTATTATAAATCTAACCCCACTTAAAAACCTCCAAAAATGACTCATATTCGAAGCTTAGATGAGATAGGGTTGTAATCTCATCAACCAATCAAATTTAGACATGTTTGGAGCTTATTTTAAACCTTATCAATTAGATTTAACTCTAAGTTAAATAATTTAACTTTTACCGTGTCTTTTTGTTTTCTTTCACTATATGGTTAATACACTTACTATAACATGCCAAACGAACCCCAAATTGTTTATTATTAATATATATATCCTTATCTAAGTCATTTGGCCGAACCTTAGATTTTTAGGAATAAAATAACAATTAATAATATAATATTTGATTTAAAAACTATTTTGTGTCAATTTTGACACTATTTGATATATGATTTTTGTGAAAGTCATAACAGAATTAAATGTTCGAACCAAGTTTATTACATCAACATTAATATATCATAGTAACCTAGAAAATTAGTGGAATTCATAAAAATTCTCAAATTACATTTATTTTGGTGTTTATAACATCAATTATGTCAATATTTCATAAATAAGATAATTACTGCATCATCTTTGTGTCATAAATTAATTAAATTATTTGATGTCTAAAAATTACAAATAAAATACCATCATGTATGAAATCTTTTTAGCTTTCTAATGAATATTTACAATCGAATATATCTTATGTATAACCCCATATTAAAAATGATTTACTTATTAAACTTTGATTTTAACTATTTTAACCTTTCTTTAAATAAATTAATAATAAATGTCCTAATCTAATCCAAGTGGGCCTAAATGGTCATATTTTATTCCTAAGTTTGTTTTTGGTCGAATTACACTTGTCCAATAGAATTTGGACATGTGTTAGGGTAATATTAATATCATATTTACCCTTAGTTACCCTATTTACTATTAACCGCGGTAAAAATAGTAAAAAGTTACTATTCACCAAAAAATTATTTTCATCTCATTGAACCACATTTTAGTCCTTGATATTAACCGTGTCTCTCGGATTTTTGAAATTCCATTCACAGAAGCGGTAAAATTAAGTTTTATGCAAAATTCAGTTTTTAACCTACCACTTAGTGGTTTCACTATTCATCAAAAATTGAAAGTTTTCAGAAAAATACCAAAATTTCACCCTAGGCTAATTTCGATATTCTGAGTCCAAAAATGAAGTCCATTTTGAAAAATAAAATTTATAAAATTTTGAAAAAGTGGTTATTACTATTCATAACGGCTAGTTTTAATAATATTTTAATAGCATATCGTTGTTTAGTGAAACTCGGTATTGCATACTACACACGCTATCGAGGAAGGTTTTGATTGCATGTAATGCAAGGAAAGTCAAGGATGCGTGTTGTGAAAGCTCCTTTTGGTGTAGCGTACAACACAAGACATTAATAAAATTAAAAAGAATATTTTTCATAAAATCACGGGTTGTTACATTCTACCCCCCTTAAAATGAATTTCGCCCTCGAAATTCGTCGGGGTTATAAATGGTTCACTATTCAAACGTTTCTTTAATAGAAACCCACATCGTAAAAAAAATTACCAAAACTTGGCTTTAAAAACTAAAGTACGAAATGTAACGATTACCCAAATAAACTAATCACTGGGTTTCCACATAGGTGAAAATATGGATATGGAAGAGAAATCTAACCATCATGTTCTGTTGGAGAGTGGTAGAGAACATGGCTATGGAAAAGCCAGTAATCACAAATCCATAAATTTGTGACGATCTAAGGTACCATCTGATTCATCAAGTATAAGAGAACTAGGACAACATTTTTGGTTTTCAAGATCATTTCCCTAAAGTTAAAGAATTTGAATTAGAATAAATACTTACTTTATTTTGGTACAATCTCACTGTTGTTCGTGCCTTTAACAATTTCCACTTCATCTCTTAAATAAATGAAGTTGAATTTGTTATTCGTGAAGTGTTAGCAGATCATGTGATAGAATGACGGGTCATTCCATCTGTCTCAAACAAAAAGTTAGCAAAAATTATATACATAAGTCGATCTATAGTGAGATTAATCACATATGGTTCCTAAAATGGACTTATACTTCATATATCATACTGCTCAATATAATAAAACTAGTTTCTACTAAACAGGGACTTCCTGTAGGTCAGTGGTAGGCGATAAAGGCCAGTCACACTTCGGTTGTGGGTTCGATTCCTACAGCCTTGTCCGACGCGATGGGCTGTCGCCCGTCCTGCAGGTTGTCCTTTTTCTAAAGCTATATTACTATAACATCTCATCAATAATATCGAAAAACGTTTTATCCTAACTTATGTCCAACATAATCCATTACAATCTTTAGGCTTATCCATAATACTTCAGTCCACTCTCATAATATAGTGAAAACGATTACCAGAGATTTAATACCATCATTGATCCCCATATATCATAAGATATGTCTTGTTAGTCACATTCCAAACATTCAAAGGCCTTAATAATGTATTCTCTTGAATACCCATTGAACCATAGTGAAAACTTGAATGCAGTTAAAAGTTAACACTTTTCATATACCAAAATCCTCAAAATTCTATATACTCAAACCATGATATCACTTAGTCCTTATATCAATCATGAGCTCATGCATACAATCAAACATCTCATTATCGCCTTATCCCTTCATCATGCGCATATCATCTACTTTCCAAAAATACTGGTACCATTCATCACATACTTTCAAAACATAAGGAAAGACAACAATGTAACAATCCTTAGATGTCTTTTTAATCCATAGTACCATGAGATTACTTATACAACATTACACATGATAAACATGTAATCATTCCACTACATTCTTAAACCATTGACTGAGCTTCAACAATTCTTTCATCTCACATATCATTTGTAGTCTCATCATCATCATCCACATAAATACTACCCATATTACCATACTGATTTTCTTCATGAGACTTTCCCTTAGGGCATTTGTTTGCATAATGCCCATACATTCCACATTTAAAACACTTAACCATTTTTGATGTCGTAGCAATACCATTATCCTCATCCATGGTGTTAACCGACCCTTTTCCTTTGCACTTACTTGCTTTGTGTCCTTCTTTTCCACACCCAAAGCATCTTCCAGTTCCCTTGAAACATTCTCCTTGATGCCTCTTCCCACATTATTTACATAGGGGAAATTGAACTTTCTTTCCTCTATGATCATCATGGAACTCCATCTTTCTCTTATTAGTTGAGTCAGGAAACTTACCAAATTTTACTTTATTGATCATATTGTGAGATTGCTGATTCGACATAATAATGATGTTTGGACATCCAAATCCCATTTCATTTGGTTGCTCATGAAGAATATCATTCCATTGTCCATCATATCCTCCATTATTGTGAATCATCTTGTTTCCAGCCATTTTCTAAAACCCAAACAGAATAGTGTTAGATGAAAAAATCATAATAAAGGGGGAGTAACTTAAATATCTATCATCTTTGGTTTAATCTAATATCGTTACCATAGTTCTAGGACTATATCCTATACGTATACTTATCCTTAGGGGCATCCCTAGACATACCTTAGAAATATCTCTAGGGATCTCACTAACGTTTTCGCATCCTACTTTCCAAAGGTTGACTAAACCTTTCCTCTGATACCAACTGTAAAGACCCGAAGCATGACGTACATGGACATTACATTACTTTTGCGGAATACTTAGTACATAACAAAAACACACACACAAGGATCGTAATAGTTTAGTGTCTTTGGAAACTCGGAACGTAATCTTCTAATCGTGGGGAAAGATCTTCAATATCTCCCATAAAGATCTTCCCTTTTTTTACCTAAAAACCTTTCTTTATATCCTCGGGAAAAGAAAACATAAAAGGGTGAGCTCAAATGCTCAGTAAGGGTAAACAAAAGAAATATCAATCACATCATATACATAAGAACATAGCTTTTGGAAATCTTAACCTGCAAAAGAGCTCATAATATCATAACATGGGATAAATCATAGAAGTGAAAATGAGATCCCCATAATCATAACATGAAACTTGAAACTTTGTGGCATGCACACATAATCATGGAAAATCATCTCTTGTTAGTCATGACTCATTGCCAAGACTATCTTAGTGGACAAAGTCCCTTTCTGAACCGAGTTCACTCCTCGTTTCAGTCCTGTATCACTGAACCGAAATAACCTTCCGTTCCAGCCATGTCTATCTCATGAGATATAAAATCTTTACCCAATGCATTGGAGGGAGATATAGGTCCCACCCATCTTATAATGAATCCTTTCTTATGTGTGCCACATAATCATAAAACATACATCATCGCATAACACATGTAACAAAAATGGGATTCTTGAAACATCATGACATCATAAATCAATTCATATAAGATAAAGGAATTCATAAAAATAATTCCATCACAACATGAACAAATCAATTTAATAATAGGGATAAAAACAGAACCCTTTATTATCTTAGATGGAAAATAATTTTGATAAAACACTTGAATTGAATTCTTGAGGAAAATATCCTTTCTTCTTCAAAATCAATTTCTTTTCACAAAACATCATGCAATTTTAAAAGAAAGAGATTTTATTGAAAATAGTCATGAAATATTTTAGAGGAAGATTCATGAAAATAAGGCTTTATAAAACAGTATAATTCCGTTCGTGCCGTATAAGTTTAAAAAAACATTCTTCGTACTTTTGTCGGAAAAGTCAAAAAGTACCTCGTACGAAAAACGAAAAAAGATTCCTTTCATATCCTTTACTAAAAACTCATAGAAGGGTAAAATTGGATTTAAACAATTGTAGGTGGATGGAAATAATATTACATATTGAGGGAACATGGATGTGGATGATAAAATACACCCCAGTAAATACTTACGAATAAACAATCTCGGATAAAAATGAGATTGTGATATTTCCCTTACCTTAGGTCCGACTTGCTTTGTAAGTGTCCGAACCTCCTGTATAATGATTTAAATCATGTTATTGACTTATTACAGAATCATATTAATTGTTATGATATCATATATGGTTCACTTATGACATTATATTACCCGTTCTTTTGTAAATTCCATGTTAAAGAAGCGTTTTGGGTAAAATCGTTTCATTTATCGTAGGTGTTTTGACTTGTTGTTCTTGACATCATTATTACTTATATCATGATTTACTCACTTCCAGAATATAAAATATGATTTATATATCATATATATTCAGTATATATATATATAATAGGTAGATAAATAAAATGAAAAACACCGTTCATGGAGACGGTAGTCCGTACGTACGCATGAACGCTGTTTTCCTTTCCTTATTGTCTTGAAATGGAAGTAAGTAGATGACATACATATGTATATATATACATAAATCCAGTAGCTTTATAATGTCATATATTTCATTATTATTTCTTATATATACATTATAATCATTCTTAAATGGTTAACATGGAGAATGAATCTCATCGCGTCGTGGAGACGGTAGTCCGTACGTACGCACGAGCGATGATATCATTTCTATAAATAATGAATTGAATTGGAGTGGATTATACAATATATCAGAATCAATATGATGTTGTAATAACTATGTATAGTTATTCTTTACACCATTATACCCATCCATGTAAGGTGGTGGTGGAAAATAGATTACACCACGGCGTGGAGACGGTATTCCGTACGTACGCACGCGCGGTGATTTCTTTTTCCATAGGATGGATAGATGGTAAAATAGGGTTGTGTCATACTTATAATAACATATCAGTATATGAGTGATACTGATGTTATTACTTCATAATGAAACAACCTAAGAAGAAGAAGTGGAAGAAGAAATAAATATGAAAGAATTGGTAACGGTAATTACCTCTTCTTTGAAGTGCCTCTTTGAGACCTCCTCTTAGGGCACTAGAATTGGTCTTTGAGGAAGACCAGAACCTCTAGGATGCTTCTAGGGAAGTGGAGAAGAGATTTTGGCATGGGTTGGCCGAGCTTGAGTGCTCAAATTGGTGTGAGGAGGAGGGGGAGGAGGTGTCCTTTTATAAGGGAGGAGAGGGGCACCTTAGGAATATCTCAAAATATTAATTTATAATAAATCTAACCCCACTTAAAAACCTCCAAAAATGACTCATATTCGAAGCTTAGATGATATAGGGTTGTAATCGCATCAACCAATCAAATTTAGACATGTTTGGATCTTATTTTAAACCTTATCAATTAGATTTAACTCTAAGTTAAATAATTTAACTTTTACCGTGTCTTTTTGTTTTCTTTCACTATATGGTTAATACACTTACTATAACATGCCAAACGAACCCCAAATTGTTTATTATTAATATATATATCCTTATCTAAGTCATTTGGCCGAACCTTAGATTTTTAGGAATAAAATAACAATTAATAATATAATATTTGATTTAAAAACTATTTTGTGTCAATTTTGACACTATTTGATATATGATTTTTGTGAAAGTCATAACAGAATTAAATGTTCGAACCAAGTTTATTAAATCAACATTAATATATCATAGTAACCTAGAAAATTAGTGGAATTCATAAAAATTCTCAAATTACATTTATTTTGGTGTTTATAACATCAATTATGTCAATATTTCATAAATAAGATAATTACTGCATCATCTTTGTGTCATAAATTAATTAAATTATTTGATGTCTAAAAATTACAAATAAAATACCATCATGTATGAAATCTTTTTAGCTTTCTAATGAATATTTACAATCGAATATATCTTATGTATAACCCCATATTAAAAATGATTTACTTATTAAACTTTGATTTTAACTATTTTAACCTTTCTTTAAATAAATTAATAATAAATGTCCTAATCTAATCCAAGTGGGCCTAAATGGTCATATTTTATTCCTAAGTTTGTTTTTGGTCGAATTACACTTGTCCAATAGAATTTGGACATGTGTTAGGGTAATAGTAATATCATATTTACCCTTAGTTACCCTATTTACTATTAACCGCGGTAAAAATAGTAAAAAGTTACTATTCACCAAAAAATTATTTTCATCTCATTGAACCACATTTTAGTCCTTGATATTAACCGTGTCTCTCGGATTTTTGAAATTCCATTCACAGAAGCGGTAAAATTAAGTTTTATGCAAAATTCAGTTTTTAACCTACCACTTAGTGGTTTCACTATTCATCAAAAATTGAAAGTTTTCAGAAAAATACCAAAATTTCACCCTAGGCTAATTTCGATATTCTGAGTCCAAAAATGAAGTCCATTTTGAAAAATAAAATTTATAAAATTTTAAAAAGTGGTTATTACTATTCATAACGGCTAGTTTTAATAATATTTTAATAGCATATCGTTGTTTAGTGAAACTCGGTATTGCATACTACACACGCTATCGAGGAAGGTTTTGATTGCATGTAATGCAAGGCAAGTCAAGGATGCATGTTGTGAAAGCTCCTTTTGGTGTAGCGTACAACACAAGACATTAATAAAATTAAAAAGAATATTTTTCATAAAATCTCGGGCCGTTACATTTAGAGTGTTGGGGGTTTTGATCAGTGTCGAAAGTGTTAGCCCTATTTCTGTACCTTGTATTCGAGAGTGTGTGGTTTAAATATTCTTGTGGAAACCCTCATAACTTTTGTTTTTAGGTTTTTGTAGGAGTTTTTTTTTGGACCAATGTGGGTGAGGCCTAATTCTAGTTCATGTTTAATTCTTGTTTGTTTATTTCTAGTTTGTCTCTAATGGTGGGGAGACCCACTACGGGTCTTGAAGAGATTTCCATTAAGGATTTTTCAGATGGTAGATGTGATTTGATGGTGGGGAGACCATCCCCCCCCCCCGGTAAGTCATTGGATTTCATGAGTGAATGTTAGTTTGGGTGATCATTGGGTTCATTGGGAAAAGGCCCAACAATCTGGTTCATGCCTTGGTTGTGGAGGTGGTGGCTTGATCCTTCTATTAATTCTCAGGAAGTTGTTGTGAGTTTGTGTTTTTTTTTGAGAAAGAGACTTATGTTCTGTTGATGGTGGATGATATTTCCTCAGATTGAGATTATGGACCATGTTTATAAATAATCCTTAGGTGTAGGTCTTTCATCTGGATGTTGTTGTGGCTTTCTAGGGGCAGAAAGCTTTAATGGTGGGGAGAATTGTCAACCCCAGTTTTTCATGCCTTGGTTTTAATCCATTGTATTGGTAATCCTGATCATCTTCGTGGTTTTTGGTAAAATATGAATGTTGATATTTGAACTACCATCTATGTATAATCATCCTACCATTGGTGCCAATTTCCATATTTAAAAACAAAAATTTACACTTTTAGAAGTCCTTATTTTACCAAAAGTTTTCACTAATTCCACTTCACACATGTCCTCCCCTTACCTATTCAAACTGATATACCCATTTAGACCACTTAAGAATTCATAATCATGGTGGATTTGGGTAATTTATTCAGGTATTGATCCTATTTCTAGTTTTTAAAAAAATAATTTTTTCCTTTTATATATAATTAGTTTTTAAATATTTTTGGGTTGATTCTACCTCTCACTCAAGAGCAAAAACCGTTGGTGTCACCCCATGTTCCATTGTCCCTCTTCATATCTCATATTAGTTGTGGATTAGGGCGAAATTTCTCAAGGCTTCTAAAATCATCCATATTTGGTAAGAGAATTTGTTTTTTCATAAATAAATAATTTCGTACTATTTTCCCACAAATATTCTTTACATAGTTCTTCCTCATCATTTTATCCTCTATATTTAGTTTCAAGACATTACCTCTCCTCTATTGGTGTTTATCTAAGGGAGGATGATGAGTTCCCTAGTTATTAAGGTGAGTTTCCTTCTCCTCTCTTCTCCCTCTTCCTTATACTTCAATTTTTTCATGGTTTTATCTTCTCCCCTGGACATTATAGACATATGTTTATGTTATATAATGATTTTTTATGGATTTTTTGTTATTTTAGAGATATTCATCAAAGATTTAGTGTTTTGGAACACGTAGTGGGTGTTTTCGGGAGTGTGTTTCCATTTCGCCTTGGTTTTGAGGTACGTTGTCCCATGAAATAGCCTTTATTATTTATTTTTCATATTTTTATTGTTTTTATCACATTATAAATATTTTTTGAATTTATGTGAAACCTTTTTATGATTTATTTTGTGTGAAAATGGTTATTTATGCCTTGTTTTGTGTAAAATGGAGTTGTTTTGATGTAAAAGTGCACAAAACATGTTCAAAAAAATGTTCCACTGGTTTTGAATATGGATTTTTATTTTTATGAACAGGATTAACTACTAAAATAAATTTTTTTCCTGAAAATTCGGGTTTTTACCCCTTTGGGTGTTAATTAGAAATTATTTTTCTGAATGTTTCATGCCTAGTTTTTAGAAATGTGCCCGATTGGCCTTTGTGTGAAAAATGTGATATGAATTGACTTGTTTGAATCTATTAATGTATATTAAGAATGAAAAGTGATATTTTTGTGTCCTTTTATGGATTTAAAAGGTATTTTTGGTGTTATAAATTGATTAGTTTTTTTAACACTTTTTGGCTCGAGTTGTCGGCAAGTGTCTCGTTCAGCATTTTTATGAAAATTGTTGAGCTTTGAATGTGTAACCTAAATGTTTTAAAGGGTTTATGAAAAAGTTTTTATAATAATAATTGTCTGTTTACACCTCTTTATGAATGGTGGTATTTTTTTCTTTTTTATACATTAGATGGGTAAAATGTTTAAAGACATGTTGGGCTTTTTTTTAAGAAAACGGTTTTCGTGTGTGTTCCATGTGGCATTAAGTGGCCTGTTTAGCTTTATATAAAAGTTTATTGGGCTGTAATTTTCTATCTCCTATTTTATTTAATTGTTTATTTTTGGGATAAATCATTCCCTTGTCACTCTATTGATTCCCTTGGTGCTTTTTGCCATCCTAGGAAGATCTGAAACGCCTCTCGGGACTAGTCGTAGAGCGGCCTAGGTGATCGATTCAGGGTCGACCTGGGATTGTTCATGAAAGTAATGCATTGGATTCAATCTTTCTTGGGTGGGGAATTACAAATTGAAAAATTGGAAAAAATTAAAACAGAATAATTTAATATAATAATTTACACTTTAGACTTTGGAAAGTACTTTTTAGGTTTAGAAAATATTTTTATTATATTCAAATTCATAATTTACCAAAACAAATATTTTTTTGGTTGATAAAACAATTCTAGAAATGATTAAGTCTTTATTAAACAATTATTAATATAATTTAAAATACATATTTTATGAAAAAGCTAAATATTTACTATGCACCTATTAAATTATGTACTTTAGAAATATACCAAAAAATCATGCATATAAAGTTTCAATTTTTGATTATAAAAATGAAATTCATTATATCAAATTAATTTTTTAATATCAGTGATTTTAAATTTTAATATAATATTTATGATTTGACTAAGTACATTAAAAACTGTTTATAAATAATGTGCATATTTTTTATTTATGTTCTTAATGTTGGTAATTATTTTATGGAATTATAATATTTATATTTTCATAATATAGTCATAGTAAATATTTTTGATATTATATTATATTATTTTAAGCTCAAATTACTCATCCCAAAAGTTAGGTTACTATTCCAAAAGGTCAGTTTACTATTCCAACAGTCATATTACTATTTTAATGGTCATATTACCTCCATTAAATGCAAATCCATTCATTCATTTAACCTTCACTAAAATTCCCCCCAATGTTCTATATTTTCCTTTTCTAAGATGTCGATTGGTAAAATAATATTCTTTTTCTATTCCCCACTGTCGGTCATGGGTGAAATGATTTAAGCATATTCAAAGGATCCAAAATTTTCCTATTCTGCTTTTCATAATTTATATTTTTTCCCATTATAATGTTTGGAATTATCATGGGATTATTTCTAGAATAATATAATGATTTTAATTAATGAAATAAGGTGCTATTATTTTCTATATGTGTTGAATTTTAATAAGATATATATAATAACACACATTTATTTAGGTAAAAAATATCACTTATAAACTCTAGGGAATTATAAAATGAAAAATTCACTAGGGAATGTTTTTATCCCAACATCCTTGGGAATGAAACAAATAATACCACAACCTATCCTCTAGAGTTTGGAATGTTATTTTATAATAACCATCCCTTTAAGGGTGATAAGAAGTACTGAAACACATCTCTATATCCAATCATTGGGGAAGGATTCGTTAGAAACCTGAGGTAAATATCATATCTCAATCAAATAAAATAGAGAGTAGTACTCCATGCAGTCTTACTACTTATATTATGTATATCATAGTGAGTTGGTCAAGATAGAAATGTTCCTATGTTTTCCCAAATTGGTTAAATACTCTAAGGGGGGTGAATCAGGGTATGATAGATTAAAACAGCTTTCCCTTGAGATCATGTTTCATAAATAAACTAAACACGCTTCTCTCCCTTTCCTGTAGAAATGTATGAAGAGAAGTGAAACCATATATGAGACATAGGGATTTTACTTGGTTCACCCTCATTAAGAGATTTCAAAGGAGAATACAATGACAATGTATCTACGTACCAAATTTACAAAGTCACACTTCCAATTCATGTATTGGGCTAGATCACATCTATGCCCAGGATGATTTCCTTTACAAATTTTTGAGCAGACTCATTGTTGCTCCTAGTTTACAACCAATCATAATTTGAAAACTCAATTCATTCTAAAATGATGTGTTCTCACTTATCCTCTAGAAGAATATCATGTTGTTCTAAATCACCCCATAATTGTTTCACACAAATTTGAGTGTACCATGAAGTCATGTATTCACCCAGTAGATGAAATAATCCTTTCTGATAACTATTAGTTTGTTGAAATTCCCTTGTGAATGGTTTTAGTCCCTTCAAGAACTTCCTTTCACCATCCATGAAATACCTTGCATCCTCCAAAACTACCTTGAACAATGTGGAGAGAGTGCTTCATGGACAACCTTTCCTTTATGAACCGCCTACACATCCGGGACAGCTGATGCCTAATGAATCAATTATTCTTTATGGACCATATTTTCATCACTATACCCTTTCCTTTGGGATATACTAAGCTCCAAAAACCCTTCCCTGAATTTTATTCACGAAATGTCTCTTTTAAAGAATTTCACCTTCACAAAACACTTCTGATAGTCCCAAATTCTCCCAAAATAAATGAACTTCTATAATGAAATTTTCTCTATATAATGATGTGATTAGGTTCGTTTATATAAGAAAATAAATCTATCAAAACACACTAACAATAAATAACCAAAAATTCAATATGGTACAACCTTCACTATGGACATGATATGTGGTTTGCATAGCCCATTAATTTATTTGTGGAACCCCTAAAACAAAACCTCTAACTAAAATATGTCAAGCCTCCTTCATGGTTCATGTATCATGTTATTAAGTCTTCATAGGTTTTCTATGAAGAAACATTTCATTTACTGATTTTCCTTGGAAGTTCTATATCCCTCCTTTGTGGATCGCGTAGTGAGGATACAATAGTATGTGGTCCACAAACTCCACACTTTGTGGTCCAAGAATTGCGACATTGGAACTCCTTTAGATTATCTTCGGATTTCCCAAAATGATATTAATAAAGACTTAATTTTCTTTAATTCAAAACCCATTTTTGAGGCCAAAATCTTTTGGAAAATACTAGGAAATTGTACCACCAAAAACACATCTACTTTTTCAACACCAACCTTACTGAACCATAGTCATATATGTTTTTCGACAAACACGATCACTCAAAAAACACTAAAATAGCACCTTGAGGGATTTTCTTCCCACAAATCTACCCCTTTAGGTTTGTTGAAATCACATCACTTTTGATACAACATTAAAGCTTCTTCAATATTCTATCAAAACCCACATCTTTCGATTCTAATAGTGATCAATGATTTAGTCGACACACACACTATGCCCACATGATCCATGTATATAATGAGTTAAATAAGTTGCATGAAACATTCATCAATGAATCACTTCATTCAAAACCACTCAACTACTTTCAAAAAGAACCTCTTCTATCATGATATATAACATTTTATCACAAAAAATTGTATCTTTAGATTTAAAACTCCCCCTAAATCACTGATCTCATTATCAGCTTCCCCTTTCTAGATTAAGACATTTTCTCCCTCATTTAGCCACAACTTATCCCCCTATTCCAATGAACCCGAAGGTATATCCTTTTAGGTGAAAAATACGGTAAAGTACATATATCAACACTTTATTAAAAAACATCATACCTTAGGGATAGAGGGTCCCACATCCACACCTTTTCAAGTGTGGGGTCAGGGGTCAACTAAACTCCAAGATCTTGTCGATTCCTTTCAAATGAAACTTTGGGTAATGCCTATACTGAAATGTCTTCAACTTGTAGTTTCATGGGAACATTCTCCAACATCACAAGCACATAATTTAATTTCTCTCTGATAAAATTATACTTGTTTTCAATGTGATTTATCCTTAAGTGATTGATGCAATTTTTTCTATGATTTATAGCACTTGATTTACCAAAATGGATTCTGATTAGAGGATTCACTAGAAATCACATATCATCAAGCTACTACTTCATCCACAATAACAACATAAAATATTGTGTGGCTGAAATATATTACACTTTTGAGGTGATCATAGAAATTAATTATTTTTTCTTGATTAGATAAGAAAAAAATAACTCACTATGATAGAATGAACCACGTGCTGATGATTTCATATTGTATACTGAACTGGCCCAATATTCATATGTATAGCCTAATAACTCTTGTTGAGATTTTTCATTAAACAAAAAACTAAAATCTACCATCCCCTTGATGTACCAATGTATTCTTTTTTTAATTAAATTAAGGGTATTTATTTTTTGATTTATTTGATACCATGTTTCATTTAATGTGGATAAAACAACAACTGGTTGTGTTATTGTAAAGTTAAACTTAATTCCAATGATCTTCTTGTATTATGTTTCATAAATTGACCTTCCATCATCATCCTGTGATAGATTCATCTGAGTAGCTACCAGAGTCATTATATCCGTGGAATTATCTGTTGACAAACATCTCAAAATAACCTTTGGAATATATATTTTGAGAAATTAATGTCCCGTAATTTACATGTGTCGCCTATAAATTAAAGTAAAATGTAATTTCACCAATCATTGACATTTCGAATTCACTTTTCGTGAGTTATGTGAACTATTTCCATTGTTTATTATCTAGTTTACTAGAGATTATGTTTATGTTGTACACAAGAACCATCTCTCTTTCATTAATTTTTTTTTTATATAGAGAATGTAATCAACTCCAACATGGTAAAAACCAAGTTTCTTCAAAAACTGATCATCTTTTTAATACCACGATATCATTTCTTATTTTAGACCATATATTTTCCTTCATTACCAAAAATCTTTATTCTCATTTTCATCAATAAAAAAACTATATGGATGTTCAATATAAAATTATTATTCTCGAAAAATAATATATAAAGAAATGAAATCCATCTAGAAAACGTTGAACCTTCATTGCAGTGCTATGGACAAGAATAATCAGATTGCCTCTAGCCATATAACATGTGAAAATGTTTCATCAACATCATTACCTTGTATCTTAGAGAACACTTTTCACACTAATTGTATTTTGTTCTGAATCACTATGTTTTCTTCATTCATCATGTTGTTAAAGACCCATTTAGTCCTAATGAAATTCTTATATGTTGGTCTCAAAAAAATTTCTCATATTTGATTTTTCTCAATTAGGTTGAGGACTTCATTCATAACCTAAACTCAGTTCTCATCATCATCTTCTTCATTAAAACATTTACTCTCTATGAATGATAGAAAATTTTGTCATTGTAATTACTTTATTCATCTAGTTTGAACTACTGTCATTTGATCACCAATGATGTTCTATGAATATGTTTCATCTCGAGACTTCATCTTTCATGGAGATATAGATTTTAATTCCTCTTATTTATCATAATTATTTTCCTCTAAATTATTATTTTCCACTTAAATCCCCCTGAGGTGCTTTACACCTCCTTAAATTCATCATGAAACTCATCACTATATTGATTATGATTCTATTCAATTTATACTGTAAGGAAATAAATTCTTTAAACTACCATTCCAAGCCTCTTTTTGAAACATTTATACTATTTTCTTTTTCTTGAATGTAAAATAATTACCCCCTCATCTTCTCAGGATTCAAATTTCCATCATTTATCCTTATTGAGAATAAAATAGTTACTTCTAGATATTCAAAATTATTTCAATGTTGGCTTCTTCCCATTCCACCACTCATATTGAGCCTTTTCTTCCACCAGAAATAATAGAGACCTCTTGGATATATAGACTATTGTCAAGACTACTTCATTCTATGATTTTTTTGCTGGTCCCTTTTCAATAATCATTGTTCTATCCATGTTTTTAATGATTCGATTTCTCCTCTCAACCAAAAAATTTTTTTGAGGAGTTTCTCACAATTGAAACATGATGTCCTATCCCATATTTCTCAAGATAATCATGTACTTAGATATTTTTTATTTTTCTGTCACTATCAGTATGAAACTTCTGAATCTTCTATCCAAGAATCCTTTCAGATTACATATGATATTGTTTTATGTAACTGAACACATCGTACTTGTGTGAAATGAAAAATAACCATTCCATCCTGGTGAAATCATCAATGAAAATAATGGAATACCACTTCTTTTAAATGGGTCTTGGTGTGATAAGTCCACATACATCCTCATGTACCAATTCAAGAACTATGGTTGACTTCTTCTCATCTTCCATGTACATCTTTCTGGTGATCTTTTCTTATTAACAAGCATCACACAAGTGAGTAAGATCATGTGATTGCTTAGAGATATCTCATGTTAAATCAAATTTGAACAAATATTCTACGGATGGTTAGTATAGATTCCCTTGTCATTTATTCCATAACCTATTTTCTTTCTCTCTAGACAAAAAATACATATCTTCTTCTCTAATAAAAAGGTAGATATTATTCATTATTATTTTTTCCTGTAGAAAAAGAACACCATATCCCCCTTTGTTGATGCAGATATTCTTAGTAAATTCTATTTCATTGACGAAGTCACATAGTTGACAAAAACTAAGAAAATTATGACTAATACATTCAAAAAATAAGAAATAAGTATATCTTATTTCATTTTCCCCAAATTTGGATTGTTCATAGCCAATAATCATCAGGCCTTCATCTTTTTCAAATTTTATAACACCTTAATTTTCCTATTTTATGCTTATAGTGTGATCCATATCACCTATAACATGGGATGTCCATCCACTATCAAGGATACACCGACTAGAATGGTTATATATATTAATGGAAATCTCACAACCAATACATTCTCATCTCTTTTCTTTTTGATCTGTGTTTTTTACATCGTACTTGGTATGGATTGATAATCTTTATCTTACTTAGTGTATTATGAACCAACTTCATCTTGTAGAGCTAAAAATTGATTTTCGGTTTTCTCCTCATTTTATGATACATTGAGCTACTTATTATGGGATTGGCTCCCCCTTGGGTCTTATGAGTCTTCTAATTCATAATTATACCCAAATAAACTATCAACCGTAGATTGGTCTCTTGAATTCTGACATCAATCACTATAGATTTCAGTGTCTGATCAAGCCCCATACCAACCACATTATTTGGATATGACTGCTACTTATGTTCCACTAGAACATTATGCTTCACTCATATCTTTTATCTCAGATGAGTGATCTACATTCACATTTTATTAATGGGATTCTATATTTTTTCCGGAACCTAAACTTTTTGTCACTGACATATGAATTCCTCTTCATGTTCTTCGATTTTTTTAATTTGATCTTCCACTATGTTATTCAAACCAAAAATCAACCCTTTTTGTTTCTCAATTTGGAGCTTTTATTCCCTAACCATTTCTTAATTCGATAGTACTAAATATATAATCTTCTAAATTTATTCCTCCATCATAGAATTCTCTTCTACCTTCTATTGTATATAATTTTTTTGGAATAACAAAAAATTATATTTTATTTCTTTTTTTTCCTTTTCAAATATCTATCTCCTCAAGAGTGGATTCCAATTCAGCTTACATGTCAACTCTTCCTTTAACATATTCTTCATAATTGTTACTTTATTCCCTTTTCTGGGATCTACTGAAAACTATCACCATATCTTTTTTAATGATCATTATATTTCTCTATCTCTTCAACCTCATATTCTTTTGAGTGATTATTTTCTTATGAACAGATTTTTTATTTTTGAAAAAATCTCTCTAAAGCATTTTATTACCACTCACATAGGCTAAATAATTGTTCATGGGAATTTAAAATTTATCCTTATCATCTTCTTGAATCTTTTGGGGGCATCATGCTGCAATATGTACAAAATTTCCTTTTCAAAAGCATAAAATTTGACGTTTCCCTTTGAACATTCCTTTTCCCCATTCTAGATTTTAGGAAAGGAGTGACATCACCTCATCCAACTCTTCTTCTTCTTGTCCATCTTCAATGGTGAGATTCTTTATGGCCTTGAATGAATCCACTTTAAAATTATATTTTTCTATATACTCAATATCATCATTTCTTATATTGTATGAAACAATAGTAATATATAGACTATACACTGTGAGTTTCTTTGGATATTTATCTTCTATAATAGAAACTTTCAGATTTAACAGAGGTGGAAGATATCTCAAGATGTAATTAACTAGATTTTCATCTTTAATAATATCTCTGCGACCACACATGTCTTCCAAAATAACATTCAACTAGTCAAAGAATTTATCAAAAAAACCATTAAGGTGAATTCTCATATACTCATACTTGTTACATAGAACATGAAGCTTTTCTTCTCAGAAATTGGTGTCACCATCATAAATATTTAGCAAAATTTCCCACATAGCATGTGATGTTTTACATAAAATTACATTTCTATAGATTTAATTGGATAGGGATCCCACTAGAGAATTAACTCTATTTACATCAGCATATAGTTATCTATATTCAAGTTATGATAAAACATCAATTTTTATACTGGCTGAAATACCACACATTGTAGTTGTAAACATATTCATACATAATGATAAAATTAAGCTCAACATCTAATTCATAAACAAATGAAATTTTCTACCATCAAAGAAAAGAATCCCTTTATGATTAAAAGCCTACATTGAATCCCCTTATAGAGAAACAAATAAGTTAAAATTTATCTATTATATTAATCATTATCCCAACTAGATTCAATACCCTGAGTGTGGAGGGGTTAATCAGGGTATGACATATTAAAAAACATCCCCCTAGTATCTAGTTTCTTAATTAAACAAAACACACTACTCTCCCTTTCCCATACCAATGTATGAATAGAAATGAAATCATGCATGAGGCCAAATGATTTTACTTGTTTCACCCTCATAGGTATCTATCCATAAAGAATAAAAAAGGTAATGTGATGATGTACAAAGTTTACTAGGATCACTACAAATTCAAGATTTTGGATAGATCACTTGAATGCCCAAGCTCACTACCTCCATAGGGTTCAGAGTGTACTCAGTTTCCCTCTTAGTTTGCAACCAATAATAATTTGAAAGCTCACTACTCACTCAACTAAAGTGCACTCACTACTCCTCTATAAGAATCTCTTGTTGTTTTGAATCCCCTCATAATTTTTTGACACATATATGAGTGTTCCATGAATTCATGTTTTCACCCATTAGATAAAATCCACTTTTTCAAATCTTTTCGTTTGTGTTAATTTATATTTGGAACTATTTTTAGTTACTTTATGAACTTCATTTCATCCTCCGTGAACTTCCTTGAATCAAATGTGAACTACATTAAACCATGTAGAGCGAGTTATTTCTAAATAAAGTTTAATTCATGGAATATATTTTTTTTATAGAAACATATAGCCTCAAAAACCACATATTATTCATAGACTGGATTTTCTTTATGAATCCTTTTCCTTTTAGATCTACCAAGCTCCACAAACCCATTTGGTAAACTGCCTTCATAGACTGTCACCATCATATAATTTCTCCCTCACCAACTATATAAGATATTCTGGAATTCTTTATACAGTAGTGTTATTCTTTGATGAACTTTTATATGTCTAAAAAAGTTATTATGGTCCTTTATATATGAAAATAAATCCCACAAAACCCTCTAATCGCAAATTACCAAAACTCAGATGTGGTATGACCTTCACTTCTATCATGGTACACAGTCTTCAAAGCCCATTAATTCATTTTTGTTTCACTAAAAACACCACCTTTGACCCCAAAAAACATCACACCTCCTTCACAATTCTTACAACATGCTATGTGGTATTAAAATTGATGCTATTTGGAAACGTTTACTTTGATTATTTTCCTTCACCAATCTACATACCTCCTTTTCAGTCTGTATAGCACAGCTATGATACAATGTTTTATGTTAACTCCACACTACAATGCCCATGAATTATGATTTAGGAACTCCTTTAGTTGGTCTGTGGCTCACCAAAAAATCAATGTATAAATCTTTACTTTTTCTTAAAATAAGTCATCATTTTGTGGCCTGGAAATTTGGAAAACATTGAGAAACTACATCACCTTAAACACATTCTCTTAAGCAACACCAGCTATACTGAAATGCGGTCATCTAGAATTTACAATAAACACAATCACCTCAAAAATAAAGATTTAGTTCCTTGAGGTATATTTTCCAAAAAATATTGATATAAGTAATATGTTCTAACTTTTTATGTAAATAAACTACAATCCAAATGTATTTATTACATTTAGACAACATCAGGAGTCCTACAATAAAATAAATTGTTATTTTTTCCCATTTACATACTATTATATGAAATGGTTTCATCATACCCTTATACTTATTTCATTCAATAATGAATTGTTGGAATACCATAAATTGAGATAAAAGTTCAGAAAATATCCCTATTCATGATATCCCATAAAGAGTTATTTTTTAAAACATTATACATTTTATTTATTCCTTGATTAATTGATAAGGATGAGCTATGAAAATCATCCATAAGTTACATCTTTAGTTATACATCTAATGGGACACCTATCAAGGATACTGACCTTATAATTCCATCTTTAGAAAATTTGGACATTATAATACTCACAACCTTTCTCTATCGTTATTTATTATCTTTTTGGGCCTCCTTCATCCTCTCATGAATAGATGGTTAATATGTTATTTGAGAAAGTTAGGATGGTTATCCTTTTATTATCCCTATTTCTATCATTTATATTTCCTAAAATATTGGATCCCTTTCAATCCACATCATACATATGGTTGTGGGATCCTTTCTACGTAGAGCATCATCCAATGGTTTTGCCTTCCCATGATAGTAATGAGATGAATAATCATAATCCCTGAACATCATTAACCACATTATTTTGTGTATATTGGGATCCTTTTGTGTGAATATACACATGGGGAATTTTTAATCCATATATATCTCATACATTTCCTCATAATGATAATGTAACCAAATATTCGATGATAAGATCATTACAACCTACTCCAGATCATGTGTTTGGTACTTTATCTTCTGGATCGTTAACCAGAGGGAGGCATAGTCTATCGCTTTGTTATTTTTCATGATTACACAACCACAACCCATTTTCAAAACACCATTATATTTCCCAAAGGATTCTATACTAGTGATTAATGTGACCATAGGGTAGTTATTATCTTCTTATTTAACTCTTTAAAGCTACACTCACATTCGTTAGTCCATAATTACATGACACCCTCCCATGTTAGTTTGGTATTTGGTTTGAAAATCAATAGAATTTTCCAAAAAATTTGATTATATTACCTAGATAATCTAATGAAACATTGAATTTTCATCACATATATAGATCTGGGCGATCTTTATGTTTTCTATTTCTATAAATGACCCATAGATATCATATTTTAATGGATAAAACTACCTAGGAATGTTACGTATCCATCCAAAATAACATTTACTATATATTTCATAGAAATTTCTTTCTGAAATGTCTTTCTGAAATTTCTTAAAAATATAATAAAAAAACTCCACATGTTCCTCCATTATTTTTTTGTAAAAAATAATTTCTTCTAAAAATACTACAAATTTGTTTTGAGTAAATCCCTAATAACTAAATTCATTCATTTAGTGAAGATATTAATTGAATTATTAGGTCTAAATGGAATCAAAATGAACTCATAGTTCTCATACCCTATATGAGAATTATCATTGGGGACATCCTCATTATTCACCTTTATATGATTACATCATGGCCTAAGATCCAACATAGAGAAGTACTAGGATCCATGAAGTTGACTAAATAAGAAATCACTTCAAGGAAGAGGATAATTATTATTTATCTTGATCTTGTTTAGCTCATGATAATCAATTATGAGGTACATTGAATCATCCTTATTCTTGAAAAAAATGACAACGTGAACCCCAAGGGGAGTCACATGGGTGTATAAACCCTTAATCAATATTCCCCTAGATTTGTTTCTTCAACTATATATATATATTAAAAAGTGGTCATTCGGTATGGAGTATTTTATATTGTAAAATCATCGTGTATAAGTTTGATTCCAAACATATCCTATCATCTTGGAGGAAGACCAATAAATTGTTATGGGAACACAATAGTTTATGCTCTTACAATGCTCATGTCATAACAGTTCGTTTTTTCCTTTGTCCTTACCATTTGAGATACATAAACTTTCTCATAAGGTAATAATATCCATTATTTAGATGGCGATTCTAAAGGGGATAAATTATACTTCTTATACCTGTAGAAAATTAGAGGTCAAATCATAGTGAAAAGGTTGATTTCCTTCTCCTATAATTTTTTTTCAAAAAAAGAATATCTAGTACATAACTATGATATAATTTGATTACAATAAAGGGATAATGATAAAATTTTCATGACGAAAATTTCTAAAAACATCATACTGCGATACAATAATCCTAGGAGTTTTCCTCAATAATATTAAATTATCTGTGGTGGTGACACGATGTTCTTAGAAAACATACATGATATGCTAGTATGGAATAAATTTAAATACATCAATACATATATAACATTGTAGAGGAAGTCATGTGTACTTAAATCATCATGATCTATCTTAGTGGTTGTCATCAGATTGGCTCTTACTTATTCCATTTATTATCAATAATTTCTGTTCTCATCATCCTTTTTATCCCTTGGAAAAGGTATTTTTTGGATTATTCCCAAGTTCCCCACATTTATGATATTGAACTATAAATGGTACCTTAGATTGAAATTTATTTTCCCCCATTATTTCAATTGGATAACTAATTTTTTCATGGAAATTAGATACTTTATTCACTATTTTTTAAAACATAAAACATCTTTTAGTTCCTTTATGAAATTATCACTAGTTCATTTTTCTGAATTTTTTATGCATAATAATTTTCAATATCAATAATTTATCACATTTACCCCATCAACATCCATGGGGAATCATCTTGATGTTCTTTGATGTGTTTAAGATTCAAGTATGTGTCTGTGGTTAATCAAAAAAAATTATAGCTTGTTTGGCATATTTACTAGATATTGTAATTTAGCTCCCAATATATTATGCATCTCATTCAGACAGTCCTCCCATTTCCCCTCACATTGGTTTTTGACTTTACTCTACCTAATTCCATATATTGAAAAAAATGGAAAATTAGAGATGATATTTTTCAAACACTTGAACAAATAAAAGAGAAACTATGAATATTGAAGGGATAATTCATTAATAGCATGTGTTTTTTAACATATGAATTTCAAGGTTTCTATCTATGTTATCCATGGTCTATTTACAACCATTAAATTTTTTAAGAATTTTTTTATATCATAAGTGTTTAAAAATATCTTCTGAATTTACGAAATAATATCCCCTAGTTGTTTCAAACCATATTTGTAGCATGAACTCTTTGTCGTGCACAGGGTTAAAATAGATTTATTACCCAATACACCCTTTTCTGGGTTATTGCAAGTGAGTAAAATTATTCCAAAACCATGTCAACTTGTTGTATTTAGACACAGAGTTTTTGGAATGGAAACCACTATCCCTACAATTTACTAAGATTTTTGGATTTTATTTAATCTTTAGTCTTATACATATGGATTTCACTTATGTTTTCCAATCCAAACCCCCCAAAATAACTAGACCATTCTTTAATACCAACTATGATGATCCATATCTTTTATAAAATTTATTTCATGACTTATTAGATAAAGATACACATAACACAATACCAAAATATATGGAAGTGTAGTGTATTTGGTTACTTATACACATTTCACAATAAATTGACACATGGATAAAACGAAATTATTAAATATTCCATATCATTCTCTTAAAATCCATTGATTTTCTATTACATCACATGATAACTTGGGAATGTACATGAGAAAAAAGTGAGATATAAAACCCAATAAGGAAATAATAAAAGTATAGAATGATGTAATATAGTACAACTGTATCATGGGGCCTAACCTGGTGACATAAAATGTTGAGAAACATAATCATGTATATTGTAGCATGACATAAGATGATAACATCAAGGCATCATAAGAATGTGGAAACAACATAAAGCATGAAATCATAATAATATGTCAAGGATACTCACCAATACATAATATCATAGTGTGAATATACTAACCACCCATTAACCATACATGGTATCTCTTGAGATAAAAACATTACCCAATGAATTATAGGGCAATATTATTCTACACCAACCCATCACAATCAAGTTATGAACATGTATTTGTGTTCCATAAGGATCATACAACACAATAAATTATTTCATGACATTTCATTAAATGATTAAATATTGTGGCTTACACACATTGATGTTACATGTTAGTGAAGAAAAATGTGAAATGTAACACCCTAATATTTCATAGTAAGTTATTTTATTTAAAGTAATTCAATAGCTTTCACTACACGCAACACCGAGTTCGAGCACACCACGACCTATCAAACTAGCCATTTAGAAAGCGGTTATGAATAGTAATAACCACATTTTTAATTTTACATATATCCCATATAATTTTAACATTCATATTTTGTTTTTCTTAGAAATAAATAAGGACAAATTCCATTTTTTAGATAAAAGAAATATTTTTCAAAAAAATGCAGTTTTTCCACCTTTTAATAGAGAACCCTTTCTAAATCTAATATTTGACACTTCTATATGTGATATTTTACAAAATAAAATTCTTTTTTACAAATGGGACATTAAAATTTAATTGGATAAATTTTTTTATTTTTCTGATAAAATTCATTTATTAATGAATAGTGAAAAATATTGTAATTTAATTCAAAACTGAATTTTAATAAAATTTATTTATATGGTTATATTATCTTTTTAATTGGTTTTATGGTGTAATTAGATAATATTTTTTCCATGTAATCTAATTTTGGTCATTGGAAGTAATTTCACTTTGAAATTGGACATAAACAAGTGTCAATCTTTTGATAGTTATTATTTCTTAAAAAACACGTTTTTTATATTGACAATAGGAATTAATTTTAAATTAACTGATGAAACTTTTATGTTTTGAATTTGGTAAAATAAAAATTATTTTTGAATTTGGAATATCTAATACAGATTAGGCTGAATTTTTTTTACTTTTTTGAAAAACTTCAATTTTTTATGAATAGTGAAAACAATATGTCATAGTTAAAAAACAGACTTTTTCATTTAAATGAAATTTTACTGCTTCTATGAATTTAATTTTAAAAATCTGACAAACATGGTTGTTATTATTAAGTAAAATGTGGTTCAATAAGATGAAAAAAAATTACGAATAGTAACTTTTGCCTTTTATTTACCATTGTTAAAAGTAAATAGGGTAATTCAAGATAAAAATAATATTATAATAATATTAATATACCATAAAATGTGTCCTAATACTATTGGTTGATACATTTCCGACCGTGGGAATTCTTGGTTCAATTTTGGGACCCCATGAAGCCACTTATGTTTGAGAATGACACTTTATAATAATTAATTTTAAGTAAAGACAAAAATGACTTAAACATATATCTTCTAGAAAATAAATTTTTACATGGGGATATATAAGATATATATTTGACTATAAATATTAATTATAAATCTAAAACAATTTCCTACATCATTTTTTTTTAATTTTTAGACATCAAATAAATTAAATTATTTAGGACACAATAATGATGTAGTGTTTACCTCTTTAATAATGGATTTAAATAAATTAGATTATAAAGATTATACCAATATTTAAAACCTATCCAATTATTATTGGATGATTTTATTTCGGTCATGATTCATATTTTCTTCATTTTTAATTAGTTTTTGACCTTTATAAACTCAAAATATTTATCTAATAAAAGAATATTTTCACACTTTCCTAAAGAGCCCCTCCTCCCCCTTATAAAAATCCCTCACTTCTAACCCATTCCTCACACTTAGCAAGTACCTTGGATCATCAAACCTCTACCAAATTATTCTCCCTGTATCCCTCTCTTTCTCCTAGAAGCCTCTACATAGTTATAAGTCACTTCAAGTAAACCTTTTGGTTCAAACCAAAGGGAGATATCCAATTTTAAGGTAATGTGTTCTCTTAAGTTATTTTGTTTTATTTTACTTCTCCAACCCCATAAACTCTTTTTATTCCTTTTTTCTATAAGAACAAGAGTATCCTAAATATAATAGGATGTTTTTATTATATTTATTATAACTACACCTCCACACACCTCCGTCTAAGGGTTAAAGAACGTACTATTTCCTGTTGGTGGTGAACAATTGTCTCACGAAACGATGATTGTTCAATATTCTCCTACCACCACTCATGGTGGCCATTATGATGGAATATTATTTTTAAATGACATATATTTTGTTTATTTGTTCAATATTATTATGTAATTTCTATTTAAAAACATACATGTATGCTTTCCAATATATATAAACACGATAATTTCAATTGTGGAAGTGCGGACTACCGCCCCCTCAAAGTGATATGACTCGTTCATTCCATATGTGGAATGTATAAAATATTGAGTTAATTAAATTACATAATATAGATATTATAATGGAATTATAATATACCTATTTATTGTTATTTTTTCATTCAATTAAATATAAAATAAAAATGAAAATAATGTTTATGCGTATGTTCGGCTTATCGTCTCCATGAACGGTGTGTTTCATTTCTTAACTTCAAATGATATGGAATATTATAAATACATATACCCAAGATATATATGATATAAATTGTATCTAAATCATTAATATCATTCTATATATAATTTAATATTTACCACATGGACAACTTGTAACTATAACAAGTTCATTTTCTGACTAAAGTTCTAAACATCAACAAAATGTCTGATATGGACTCAAACAATTAACTAATTGTTATAGCAAGGTAATAAGTGATATAATAGTAATAATAAAATTGAAAATATTTTTTTTAAGTTATTATAAATTAACTTATTATTATTATTAAATAATAACACGAAACATAGGAGTCAAGTCGGGCATGAGGTAAGGGGTTTCTTATCTCACTTTTAATTCTGTGAGATTTCCATTGTTCGCCACTTATTTATTTCATGCAGTGTATAGTGTAATACCATTTAATATATATTATAATGATTATCTTTGCATTCATGTTATTCTATGATTAATTTTGGTGGTTTTAAACTTTTGGTCATATGACTCGATTGATTACAACATGTTACGGGATTTTCATCTCACTTCTTATTTCTATGAGATTCATAATAGGTTGTCACTATTTCCTTTTGTGTGGTGTATGTACTACCCATGATTGTATTCCTTGTTTAATATACTTTAATTTATGTGTATTTACATATTCATTGTATGTTCATTCTTTCATGGGGTGTATGTTTCGTAATTCACCAAATCGGTAAATAAATTTCTAATTTTGATTTCCACTCATTGGGTTTTACAAAAACTTCATTGATTATTTTACTCCAATATTATGTGTGAAATCATTATTTATTTATTTATGTAGTAATTTCCACTCCCCTTTGTGTGGGTATGATTTTAATACACATAATCTCTTCATTGATAAATTCTCAAGTCATCGATATGAACTTGATAAGAGTAATCATAACTCAATTTTCATTCATTGAGATAAACATCCAAGTCATTGTTATTGTTGTTACAAGAATATGTGTGAATTTCCTCTGATTTTTTTACACTAAATATCAAATAATATTTTTTGTGTTTATATTTTTCACACATAATTATATAATTTATTTATCCTTAACCTAATGATACAGTCTTTATAAGAGATTTAATCTCAATTTACATTCTATTGAGTCTTCTTTGTTGTTATGCACCAATTCGCTTTTATATTCTATATATACTGTACTTCGATATAGTGTATCATGAATCCCTTTATTCTTATGATATTATGAATTTTAGATTACCGTAATTATTTTTATTCAAATGTCTTTTTTTATAGGAACTCTTTCTAAAATAGCATTTTAATTATTTTAAAGATTTATTTTTATAAATCATTCTCATTAATGTCAATTTTTTAAAATTGGTTTTAAGGATTTTTTTATGTGTAAATGATTGTTTTAAAATTAAAATTCATTTTAAAATTCTCGAAGTGGTATGGGACACTTCGATTTAAAAATCTATTTTTAACACCTTCTTGATAATTATGTGACTTTTAAATGATTTCAAAATACAAAGAGATATTTCAATCAAATAGTTTTGATTTCATCTATGTCAACATCCTTTGATGGATTTTACACTTTTTTGAAGTTTATTTATTATGATACAATATTCCATATTTTATTTAAACTTTTTTGATATGTTTGACTATGGATGTGTTATTTTTATACCATTCATGGTTTATTGTTAAAGTATTAACATTTCGTATGTTTTCTTTAATACAAATGTTTGTGATATGTTTCAATATTTTCATATGAGTAATGAATTAGACTTAGTAAGTGACGATTTGAGCCCGCTATAGCTCCTAGATGCATTGGTAGGTCTCATGAGACAAAATAGTGTCTTGGCACAAGGCCTTGACAAAATTTTATTTGTAGTATTGGCATGAGGCCATGACTATGTGGTTATGAAGCTTGTCATTATGCATTACATCATTATGAAATTGGATATTGATATTACATGTGATTATTTGACTAGTAAAATATCCATGTGAATAAGTAAATTGAATTATTTGATTTTTCTTTTCAATATTATATTGAATTTTAAGTTTAAAATGCTTTTGTTTTAGTCTTATCCATTGCCTTAAATATTTATTCTTATTTATGAAAGTTTTCCCTATATTGTTATCCTTACTAAGCATCTGAGCTCACCCCTTTCTATGTTTTATTTTTCAAACGATGTGAATAAGTATATTGTGAATGACCATTAGGGATAGTCTAAGGGATACGAATGTGGTCAATGGAGACAATGTTGATTTTTTTTCATTTTATAATGTAATGTAAAACAAGTAAATGTATCTAGTACATCCAAGGCTACTAAACTTATCAGTCTTTTGGGATTTGATCCCTTTTGATCATTCCAATGTTATGTAATAATGCACTGACTCTGGGTAACTGGGGTTGGGTGATACATAAAACTATATGAATACCCTTGAGTATAAATGGTGTCTATATTCACAATACTAGTGAATGGCATTATAGATCACAGGATATTTTCAAAAATATAAATTTTTTTCACAACGGTTTATAGAATGGATTAATAAGACAAAATGTGGTTCAAAATTACATGGGAATAATATGGATAGTAAATGGGTGTGTAAAAACAAATTCAATCATGGAAATTTTGAAATTAAAAATGATTAATAAAAATAAATTAATTGAATAAAGGGGAAGAAGAGAATAATTAAACTTACGATGGTGCTTCTAAAATCCAGTGAGTAACTTCATAAGAGATTGGTATTAACATGATAGGGTTTTACAAAGATAAAGATATAGGAACAAAATGATAATTACGTTTTGTGTAAAGAGAAATCAATGGTTGGTTGGGTATTTATATCAAAAGTGATATGAATTCTTTATTAATATTAAACATTGGTTTTGGACTCTATGTGACAAGACAATCACAAGGAGAAACCTTTACATCATTTTATCATGGTTTATTTGAAATTGTAGTGGTTTTAAATATTTTAATATGATACAAACCTAATTCATTAAAATAATACCATTGATGATGTGGAAGGGAGTTGTTTTTAAAAATAATTGCATTTAAAACGTTAAAATATAATATAGGTTTTGGAGGATTCATTATATGTATGTAAAATTAATCAAATAGTGTCAAAAACAACATATATTAATGGGTCAACACTATATTATGTCCTGGATACCAATTATAATATTTATTATATCACTTCAGATCAATTATGATGTTACAATACATACATTATATTTATACTATATTTAATTTTTTCTTAAAAATATGACAGGCTTGGAAAATTTTAAAAAATTTAACGTGGGATAATTTCATAATGATAATTTAAAAAATAATATTTTTTTCAAAAATATTTTTTGAAACATTATAATTTACCCTTTAATATAAAAAATCCATATTTTATAGAAAATAATTGTTTTTTTGACACTAACAACTATTAAACCATTAGAAAAGATACACTGGACATCATTATATTTTTTTATCATTTATATTTAAATACATGTGACTCAATAAGAATATTTCAGGAAAGACATTTATTTTTGAAAATTCAAGAATTAATGAAACATAATATTTTAATTGAAACTATATATTTCCCAAAAATATAATTTTAGTTTCTTTATATCAAAATATAATTTCTTTTAATCCCATTATATAAACATGTGTATGTATATTTTAATAATGAAAGGTGATAAATTTCTTCATTATTTCATTAATAAATAATTCCAACATTAATACTACTTTAGTCTAGATATATAACCCCTTATTACACTGACGTACACTCTAAGGGTGTCCTTTTCAATAGTGGTACTTTCTTCAGGTGGTACAGTGAACAAGATTTGAGTGGTGATCTTAATAACACTGAGAATCTCCAACAAATAGCTTCTCATGAGTTTTTGTAGCTTGATCTCATATTGGGATTGTTTAAGGGTAAATCCAAGTGTTTTTATCTCCCTTAAGGGCTCTAATAAATGGGATTTATGAGGTATGATTCTACTGGTTGGTGTCATCATTTCTTTTGTTTTGGTCAATTTGGTTTTATCATAACATTAATATTTATTAACCTTAATAGTAATTATAGAACATTATTTTAATAAATTTTAATGATTTTTACTACCTTTTAACCCCAATATGCAAATTATTTCCATCTTTAATAATGGTCCAAAATAACAAAATGAAATGTATTCTATGTGTTTTCTATAATTACTTTTCCTAATAAAGAGTTTATTCATTCAAAACAGAATATAATTTATAAATGTTTTGGTTTTTACATAGATAATAGAGTTTAATTTAAATAATTCCCAACCAATACACCTTATATAGTTCAATGGTTCAAATTCAAGAAGTTTTAGCATTATGAAATTTTTTTCCCTAACCCTAGACTATATATGATAATAGGAATCAATGAACATATAAGGACTCATCCTTAAATATTTTATAATCTACTGTCTTTAGAATAGAGCTCAAATTTCTTTCACTTCCAAAGGTCTTTTAGGTTTAGAGATTAGACAATAATGTCAAAACACTTACATGAAAACCCCATAAATTACCAAGTGAACAATTATTCTTAGTATCAATTTTTTCAACAGTATAAATCAAATAAAATAAAATACCATTTATTTTCATGAAAAATCATTATGGAATTAAACTTGACTTCTTTTTTTCTAACCATCCTTAAACCCTATCAAAATATTTTTGAAAATGTGGGATGACCATAAAAATATATTTAAGGGAAAAAAGAATGTCATTATTCCAATGAAAAAAATGAAAACCTATAAACTACTTACCTCTAACATATTATCCTTTAAGTATAAGAAATAAATCATTTACACATGAAAAACAAATAATTTTTCCTCAAATATAATTTTAATACTCATAGAAAGAAACAATAAATATTTTAATGGTGAAATAGATCATCATATTTCTTATTTGTTTGAAACCCAGGTCAGAAATAACTAGGTACTAGTTAAATCTATAGGATAATATATATTGGTTAACTACCTCCATTTTTTCCTTTAAGATAAGAAACATTATCTAATTCATTGGAGATCAATAATGGGGCTCACCCTTCATATAATCAATATCAGTCTAACTCATATTCATGATCTATCATGGGGATAAAACCATAGTATAAGTTATATAAGGATCACCTATTTCTCATATATAATGATCAAGTACCATATTATCCCTTGAGAAACTCTTCTCAACACATATGCAAAACACATTCAAATATTGAAATACACATTACTTTGAAAAATTATTTTCCAAAATCAAATACTCATAAGAAATGAAAAGAGTGTTTTTATATGAAGAAACAGGAATTATTATAAAGGAATCCAAACATAATAAAATGATTACAGTGGAATGAAAATATTTTTTCATCGAATACATTAATATAAAACTTTCCTTTTGTCTTTTGTAATGATAGTCAAAACACTCCGTAAAAAAATTCCCTTTGAAAAACATTTATAGAGATTATAAAGTGAAATCATCTTTACATTGTAATAATTTTATTTCTATATATAAATTTTAATAAAATATTTTTATAAATATGTACATAGAATTAAAATATTAGGAAAGAAAAAATTAAAATGGTATTTTCAAAAGAAATTCCATCACCTTGAGTCCAACTCAACACATACGTTTATTATATTCCAAAAAAATAAAATTATTCTAATTATTTTTTTCTTAATAAAATTATTCATATTTATGATTATATTTGCTATTTTATAATCAATTACTTAATCCATTAATGACACATCAGACATTTTGATTTTATTCGTCCCATTTGTCTAAAAAGACATTAGTAGGTTAACAATAGTCAAAGTGGTCATTATTAAATAATCTCCATAATAATAATTATAATAATGAAATAATTATTATTTTTATAAATATTTTTTACTTTTAAAACCAATCATGAAATATGTTTATGAAAAATGACATGCATTAGAATCATGGAGACGGTAGTGTGTGCATATACATGAGTAACATTTCCATTTTTCATCATTAATTATAAAAAGAATGTAATTATTATTTTATCTTTAAAAATGATAAAAATATAATAAATACCATGTTAGTTTTTTAAATATAATTATATATATCATATATGTGATATGGTTTTGAATAATGAATCACACTACTTCGTGGAGGGGGTAGTTCACACGTACGCACAATCAACATTATCATTTTTCAATTAATGGAATGGTTATAAATTAACTGATATATTTTTTTAAGAACAAAACATTTGTCATTAATTTAATATATATATATATATAATAAATCATTCCAAATAGACATTCATGAGAGGAAATTATGGAAAATGAATTTCATCAATATATGAGGTAGTTGTCCATCGTACACACAAATGATGGTTTCATTTAATTTTTTTGATAAAAGATGATATGGATTCTAGTTATGAAATTAAAATAACAAAAAATAATTATATGGAAGATAATGATTTTATTATATCATAATTTTTCAAAAAAAATAATTGTAATAGGTATAAGAAGAAATAAAATAAAAAATCTTGATTAAGAACTATTCCACTTCTTCGGGAAACCTCTTAAGGTTTACACATAAATATTTCTTAGGTTGGTTTTCTAATAAAATCAAGGCCTCTAGAACATGTTTAAACATTTAGGTATGGTATTTTTATAGATATTATATGAACAAAAAGCAATTTTAAGTGCTATGAAAAAAGGATATGAGGTTTTTTTATAAGTGTGGGGAGCATATCCATTAGAGTTTCTCAAAATGTAAAATCGATATAAATTTATATTCATATAAAAATTTATTAAAATAGATAATATTTTTTGATAATATTCATATGAGTCCAAATCTACTAATAAAAAAAATATTGGAAAATTATAGGTGACTATTCTGCCTGTATATTTTTTGCTTTAACGCGTGTTAACCCTATTAGAAAATTACAATGCTATGAATGATTTTTATCATTAGGGGTTCAAAAGGTAATTATTAAAGGAAAAACATATAATAAATGGACCATCGATAATATTATAAACAATATCCCATTAATTTGACCAATTTTGAAATTTTTAGGAATTTAAAATCATTTAATTGAACATTATTTATTACAAAATATCATTAATGGATATTTTGACACTGTTTATTTAATTTGAAATTAAAAAAATACATTAAAATATTATATTAGAATATTAATATATAACACCAAAAAATATGTAATAATTTTTTATAACATTTTTGGTACACTCCTCGAACCTGAACATTGTCTTTTTATTATGTTATAAAGGAAGATAATAAAACAACATCATGAGGTAAAAAGTGTTGAAGACCAAGTGTGTACCCCTTAATAACCATCATGCAATATTTTGGGAGGGATCCATTAAAAAAGTAAACAATACTACTTTTTTTTATCTCCCTGGCCTACCAAAACAACATCTAACGCCCTGACCCCAGTTACCCAAAGTCAGTGCATTATTACATAACTTTGTCATGATCACAAATGATCAAGTCTTGAAAGACCAATTAGTTTAGTAGCCTTGGAAACACTAGATACATTCATAAGTCTTACATTACATGATAAAATGGAAAAATACAAAAACATAGTCTCCATAGTCCACACTTATATCCCCTCAGACTATCCCTGCAGGTCAGTCATAAAATACTACTTCCCATCCTGGGAAAAATAAAACATAGAAAGGGGTGAGCTCAGATGTTCAGTAAGGATATTATAGCAGAAAATTTCATAAATAAGCATAAACATTTAAGGCAATGTATAACTAAAAAAAGCCTTTTAGACTTTAACTTTAGTATAACATGGCAAAAAGAAAATGAAGTAATTCCATTTACATATTCACATAGATATTCTACTAGTCGAATAATCACATGAAATATCAATAACCACATTCATAATGATGGAATGCATAATTCCAGACTATCATAACCACATATTCAAGGCCTTGTTCCAAGAATATAAATAAGATTTTGTCAAGGCCTTGTGCCAAGACACTAGTTTGTCTCATGATACCTACCGATGCATCAAGGAGCTATAGCGAGCTCCACCCCGTTACTTACGAATTCCAATGCATTCCTCATATGAACAGGCTTAAACATAACATAAACATTTGTCTTAAAACTACCATACAAAATTTAAATACTTTATCCATAAACCATGAATGGTATAAAAATAACACATCCAAAGTCAAACATGTCACAAAACCTTCAATATAATATGGAATTTTTGTATCAAAATAAATCAACTTAAAAAAGATTAAAATCCATCAAAGGATGTTGACATAGATGAAATCAAAACTATTTTAGAAAAATATCTCTTTTTTTAATCATTTAAAAGTAACATAATTATAAAATATAACATTTACTTTTAAAATATTCTTATAAATTTTAAGGTAATCTTTAGCGATTTTATAATGGAAGAAAATAGATGCACCTGCTATATAAGTCAAAAAAAGACATTCTTACCTTAATTTGGTTGAAAAGGATAAAAAGACCTTGTATGGAAAATGAAGAAAATATTAATTTATAAACATATTATAAAAAGTCAAAAAATGGTATAAATGACTTTAACCCATAGTCTGGTAACTTGTAAAAATGTTTTGAAATACATTTTTAAGAAACATGGATGTGGATGATAAAGAGGTCCCAGTAGATAATTACATATAAACAACCTCAGATAATGAAGAGATTGTGAAATAAACCCTTACCTTTTACTTTTCCTTGGTCGAGGGTAGGTTAACATCCTATATAATGGTGAAATAATTTTTATTAAATTATAAAATAATCCTATACATTAATATGATATCATATATGATCTTTTATCATTTCTTTGTTATTAATATTTTAGTAGTATCGTCGTTTCGGGTGTTAACTGATTCATTTTCCTTTATATGCTTTATAACGTATGTTGTATATGTTATGGATGGAATGTATCTTATTCATATCCAGAATTATATCAAGTCTTTAAACATTATTTTTAATTATCTAATTAAAATTAGTCCTAAATGAATATGATGGGGAATGAATCTCATCGCATTCGTGGGGACTGTAATCTATACATACGCACGGACGCAACTTCCATTTCATCCTTGATTTCAAAAGGAATCAAAACCAAATGATACATAGGTATATTATTATTCAAGTGTAACATAATATCTTATATATGTTACTTATGTTCATTAACACCATCTTTTATACGTTTCGTGTATGGTATGAACGAGTCATATCACATTGAGGGGGCGGTAGTATGCACTTCCTCAAATGAAATTATCATAAATATATACAACATGGAATGAATAATGGTATGCTATAACATGGAATTATTGAAGCTTATATATATAATAAATATAATAAATATCTTATTTAATTATAGTTCCATCATAATGGCCCCCATAAGAGGTGGCAGTAGAAGATTGAACAATCATGGTTTCGTGAGGCAGTAGTTCGTCATCCACAGAAACATTATGATCTATAATCATTAGATGGTGGTGTCTGTAAGTGTAGTTTGAATCCATAATATAAAAACAACATAGTATATTGAGGATACTGGTTTTTTTATAATATAAATGAAAAATAGATTTTAGGGCGTTGGAGAATCAAAATAAAAGAAAAAAACTTAAGATAAGATGTTACCTTTAAATTGAGTAACTCCCTTTGGTTTGAACCAAAATGACCTCTTGAAGTGCCTTCTGCCTAAGGTATGTCTTATGGGAGGAGAATAGGGATGTAGGGAGATTAATTGGGAAGATTTTAGATGATAAAAGGGGCTTGAGAGGTGTGTGTAATTGGTTATAGGTGAGGGATCATTATAAGGGGGAGGATGGGCTCTTTAGGAAAGATTGAAAATATTAATTTATTATATAATGTTATTCTGTTTCTAAAGGTCCAAAACTCATTAAAGTTGAAGATAAGATGACTCATGATCGAAATGAAATCATCCAATATGAATTGGATGGGTTTTGGATATTATTTTAGTCTTTATAATCTTATTTATTTAAATCATTTATTAATGAGGTAAACACTACATCATTATTATGTCATAAATAATTTAGTATATTAGATCTCTAAAAATTATAAAAAAAATACCAAGATGTAGGAAATATTTTTATCTTTATATTTAATGTTTATAGTCGAAGATATAACATGTATAACTCTATGTAAAAATTGTTTTACTAAAAGATATAGGCTTATGTCCTTTTTTAATTACTTTAACTTATTTAATATAATGTGTCATTATCACTTACAAGTGGCTCCATGGGGTCCCAAAATCGACCCAAATATGTCCATGGTCAGACATGTATTATACAACAGGTTTAGGACATGTGTTAGGGTAATTAATATTATTATAATATTATTTTTTACCCGTATTTACTGGATTTACCCTTTAACCATGGTAAAAAAATATTTACCGAAGTAATTATTCAGAATGACTAAAAAAAGTTACCTATTTACTAAATTTGGAACTCCTGATTCCAAATATGAAATCCATTTTTCTAAATTCAAAACACAGAAGTGGTAGAAATTAATTAAAAATTAATTCCTGTTGTCAAAAGAAAAAGCGTGTTTTTATTAAATAATAACTATCAAAAGATGGACACTTGTTTATGTCAAATTTAAATGTGAAATTACATATAATGACCTAAATTGTACTAAATGATAAAAATATAATCTAATTATACTTCCAAACCATTCAAATACATAATTTATCACTATTAATTATTTCAATTAAAAATGTTGTTTTTAATTAAAATTTAGTTTTTTTACTATTCATCAAAAACTGAATGTTTTCAGAAAAATACCAAAAATTCACCCTAAGATAATTTTGATACTCCAAATCCAAAAATGAAGTCCATTTTGAAAGATAAAATTCATAAAATTTTAAAAATTGGGTATTACTATTCATAACGGCTACTTTGATTGGTCGATGTGTGTTAGAATCTCAAAGTTTTGTACAATGCAAGCTGTTGAATTATTCAAAGGGAATGTACCATGGATGTTTGGGGTGCTACATTATCCCCTCATTCAAATAAATTCGTCCTCAAAAGTTCTAGAATATTACTGCATAAAAAGACTTGGGTGGTTCTTCATCATAAGTTACTTGGGTTCTCCCGTTGGTTCTTCCATCTTATGGTTTCTCTATTAAACTTTTACCAGACGAGTCGTCTGGTTTCTCAGCACTTATTCTCTTATATCAAGATCCTTGACAGGATCTTCACAATAAGATAGATTGGGTTCCAATTCTAATTCCTCATAGGTCAGTACATGCATTGGTTCTGGCATGTATTTTCTCAAAAGTGATACGTGGAACACATCATGAACTTTGGAGAGATTTGCAGCATTTCCAAACGATAAGCTACAGCCCCAGTTCGTTCTAGAATTTAGAAAGGTTTGATGTACATAGGACTCAATTTACCCTTCTTACTGAAATGTATAACTCCCTTCCATGGAGATACATTCACGAAAACATTATCTCCTACCTAAAATTCAAAATCCTTCCTTCGGTTATCGGCATAGCTCTTCTGCCTACTCTGAGCTGCTTTGATGTGGTTTTAGATTACCTTCACCTTTTCCATTGTTTCCTTGACCAATTCTGGGCCTATGAGTTTTCTTTCACTAACATCATCCCAACAGGTTGGTGTGCGACATTACTTTCTGTGTAACGCTTCATATAGTACCATCTGAATACTTTAATGGATGCTATTGTTATAGGAAAATTCCACCAGAGGTAAATAGTGATCACACATACCCTGAATGTCAAGTGAGCATGATCTCAACATGTCTTCTAAGGTTTGAATAGTCCGTTCTGATTTTCCATCAGTTTGGGGGTAGTAAGGAGTGCACAAATGAAGTTCAGTATCTAGGGATTTCTGATGAATTTTCCAGAATATTGATGTAAAACGGGGATCACAGTCATAAATAATTGATAGTTGTACTCCATGAAGTCTTACAACTTCATTAATATATAGTCTTAATAATTTTTCAAGTGGTAAATCTTCTCTTATAGCAAGAAAATGTGCTGACATGGTAAGACGATCAACAATGACCCATATTGCATCGTTTCTATAGGAGTCATTGGTAGTCCCATGACAATGTCCATTGTAATATTATCCCATTTCCACTCAGGTATGGGTAGAGGTTGCATGACTCCTCCAGGCGGTTGCCTTCCAGATTTCACTTGTTGACAAACCATACATCGTGACACAAATTCAGAAATCTCCCTCTTCATGTTGTCCCACCAATAATGTTCCTTCAAATCTCTATACATTTTGGTGATCCTAGGGTGTATAGAGAAATTGGAACTATTAGCATCATCCAACAATTCCCTTTTTAGATCAGGTATATCGGGAACACAAAGTCTCTTCCCAAATTTCAAAATTCCATCATCATACACAAAGTAACTCAATCTCCCATCATTAGTAGATTTAATCTTCTTTTGAAATTATTCATCATCGGTCTGAGAACTATTTATCCTTTCTAGTAAAGATGCTTTAGAAACCATTTGAAAAAGTATCTATGTTTCACCATCCATGGTAATTCCCATATCCGTCTTCACTAGATCCATGAAAATAGGATCTATTTCAACTCTCATCATGTTAAAAACTCCATGATCATTTCTACTCAAAGCATATGCCACCTTATTTTCCTACCCTGGGTGGTAGTGTATCGTGCAATCATAATCAATGGGTATTTCAATCCATCTCCTTTGCCTCATGTTGAGTTATTTCTGTGACAAAATATACTTCCAAATCTCGTGATCAGTATAAATCTCAAAATTTTCACCATAGAGATAGTGTCTCCAAATCATAAAAGAAAATATTACAGCTGCTAACTCAAGATCATGAGTAGGAGAGTTTTGCTCACGAATTTTTCAGCTGTTGTGATGCATAGGCAATAACACTATCATTCTGTATAAGGACACAACCAAGTCATTTCTTTGGAGCATCACTATAAATAACAAACCCCTCATTCCCCGATGGTAGAGTCAAGATAGAAGCGTTGAATAATCTTCTCTTCAGTTATTCGAATCATTCTCCACACTCTTTTTTCCAAACAAATTTAACCCCTTTATGTGTGAGCTTCGTTAATGGGTTAGCCAATCCGGAAAAATTCTAGACAAAACGTCGATAATAATCTACTAAACCAATAAAACTGCGTACCTCAGTTATACTCGTCGGTTATGGCCATTATTGGATTGCTCTTGTTTTAGAATGATCAATGGAGATTCCATCCTTAGTGAAAATATGGCCAAGAAAAGAAATCTCTTGAAGCCATAATTCACACTTGCTAAAAATCCCATATAATTCTTGTCTTATAAGAGTCTTCAGGAAAATGCGCAAGTGATTTTCATGATCTTCATAGATTTTGAATTATACCAAGATATCATCAATAAATACCACTACAAAATCATCGAGATATTCCTTGAAAACTTAGTTCATTAGATCCATGAAGATAGAGGGTGAATTAGTCAACCCAAAAGGCATTACTGTAAACTCGTAATGCCCATACCTGGTTCGAAATGCTGTCTTCAGAATGTCTTCCTTCTTCACACACAACTTATGGTATCCAGATAGAAGATAAATCTTTGAAAATTATTGATCTCCATGCATTTGGTCAAATAAATCATCAATGCAAGGTAGGGGATACGTGTTCATTATTTTTATAGCATTGATCTCCCTGAAGTCGATACATAACCTCGTAGATCCATATTTCTTCTTAAAAAAGGGCAGGGGCTCCCCATTGAGAAACACTAGGGAGAATAAATCCTTTATTACTCAATTCCTCTAGTTATCTCTTTAGTTCCACTAATTCCGCAGTTTCTATTCTATAAGGGGTCTTTGATATGGGCCTTGATCCAGGAATTAAATCAATGGAAAACTCAATTTCTCATTCTGGAGGATGTCCAGTTAAATCATCTGGAAACACTTCAACATATTCTTTCAAAATAGGTAAATACTCTATTTGGAAATTCCTTTCCTCACCCACAATTATTTCACTCTCTTCCTCCCCAATAATTGAATTTGGTTGAGCTACTGGGGGTGGATCTGGATAAGAATTAGGTGGTGATGATTTCTATCTAAAGACAAGGTGATCTTTATCATCATCATCAAAAATCGTAACTTCCTTCTTCTTACAAAAAATATTTGCATCATGGTCCGAAATCCAATCCATACTGAGGATTATATCAAATTCCATCATGGGTATGATGATGCAATCAGCAGATAAAGAACATTTATATGCTCTAATGGGAACAGATTCTCAAAACATTGTAGTGATGATACTTCCCTTAGGAGTTTTGATTGACAACTCCCTTGTTAAATAAAATTGGAAATATCTAATTTTCTTAGCAATCTAGGAAGATATGAAACAATGAAATGATCCAGAATCAAATAAAGCATTGTCTAAACATGAGGAAACCATTAAATTACATGCCTCCACGTCTTTCGGAGCTTCAACCTCAACAGTAGTGATCGCATAAGCTTGGAATTTATCCCTTGGACTTTTCTAAGGTAAGTTTCTCTAAAGATTAGTGCATTCATTTCCATAATGTACCATCTTTTTGAAATTGTAGCATTGAACATCGGTATATTATTTCTTCCCCTTGAAATCTGGAGCTTGGTGGCCTTTTTCACCACACTTTTAACAGACTCCCATTCCTTTTAAGCAAGTACTGGGGTGTTTCTTCCCAGATTTACTGTAGGATGGATAATAAATATTTCCCTTCTTCCCCTTATTTCCATTTCTATAGTGATCCATATATCTCTTCTTCTCTTTCTTTTCGTTAAATTCATAAGACTTGGAGAATTTTTTTCTTGTCTTGATAGCACATGAGACAATATCTTCATACGATGAGAAGGATTGTGAGACTAATTCTCGACGTAGAAATGGTTTTAACCCACAAAATAAATGATCAATATTACTTCTTTGGTTACATATATAATCTTCAACATGCCTTGCTAACCTTGTAAAGTTATCCTCATACTTTTCGACATTCTCATCCCCTTTTTCCTCAGAATCAGAAATTGCCTTTCCATATCTGCTCGATGGTCACAAGGAATATATTTTTCTAAGAAAATCTCTCTAAACACACTCCATTCCATATTTTATACTTCATCATCTTTCTTTGTGTTTTTAATCAATGACCACCATTGATCAACATCTCCAGTGAGGTGGAAAACTACCATGACAACTTTTTCCCTTTCACTACTCCCTAAAGCCTGAAATATTTTCTCTAGGGAACTTATCCATTACTCAGCTACCAATGGATTTGTGATCCCATTGAATGTTGGTGGTTTTTTCCCCATGAAGCGATCTAACATTGATCCTCCACACTGTGGATCAGGGTGCTCCATACGGGTAAGGATATTATTCATAACCTGAGTGAGTTGTCCAATTATGGTGATAAGCTGATCAGCACTAGTTGTATCACCAGTTCCACTGTAATTATCTTGAGCGGGAGGGAAATCCATACATGGAGTTCGTTCATTGATATGGTTTTCATTCCTTCCACTATGCGCCATTTCTAAACTATGGCATAAACTAGATTAGTTTATGAATCAAAATACATAATTCCAAACTTGTAAAATACTTAACATAAATTGAACAGTTTATGGATATAATCCATAATCATAAAAATGTTTTCATTGAAGAAGTATATACTCATAAACCCTTCATAATGGTTTTTAAAGAAAATGAGAAGTATCCTAATCATATCCCTCGGGAGTGTCATAACCAAGAGTGCAGCAAGGCTCATTGTCGTGCACGAGTTCCCATTCGAGTCTAGCTCAAAGTGGTGTTTTCAGGTTTTACCCCTAGGTACATCTATGATAGAGCCTCCTCTACCTACTTGTATCTAGACATTGATTTATTTCATGGAAAACTCACAAAATCTCTACAATACCAAAATTCTAGGAAGTTATTCTATACTAATCTACAAAGTCTATCTTAGGGCTATGTGCTCTAATCAGAGCTTATCTAAATCTAGCTTCTAAGGATTGTACTAAACATCCTATGATACCAACTGTAATGCCCCGACCCCAGTTACCCAGATTCGGTTCATTATTACATAACATTGGCATGATCACAAATGATCATGTCTCGAATGACCGATTAGTTTATTAGCCTTTTAAACACTAGATACATTCATAAGTCTTACATTACATGATACAACAGAAAACTACAACAACATAGTCTCCATAGTCCACACTCATATCCCCTCAGACTATCCCTATAGGTCAGACATAAAATACTTCTTCACATACTGGGAAAAATAAAACAGAAAAAGGGGTGAGCTCAGATGCTTAGTAAGGATAATAATATAGAAGAAACTTTAATAAGTAAGAATAATCATTTAAGGCAATGTATAACAAAAACAAAAGCCTTTTAAACTAGAACATCAGCATAACATGCAAAAAAGAAAATGAAATATTTCCATTTACTTATTCACACCGATATTCTACTAGTCGAATAATCACATGCAATATCAATAACCACTATCATAATGATGGAATGCATAATGTCAGACTATCATAACTACATAGTCAAGTCCTTGTGCCAAGACTACAAATAATATTTTTTCAAGGCCTTGTGTGAAGACACTAGTTTGTCTCATGAGACCCACCGATGCATTGAGAAGCTATATCGAGCTCCACCCATTACTTACTAAGTCCAATGCATTCCTCATATGAACAGGTTTAAACATAACATAAACATTTGTATTAAAAATAGTATATAAAATGTCAATAATTTATCCATAAACTATGAATGGTATAAAAATAACACATCCACAGTCAAACATATCACAAAACCTTCAATACAATATGGATGTTTTGTGTCATATTAAATCAACTTCAAATAAGCTTAAAATCCATCAAAGGATGTTGACATAGATGAAATCAAAACTATTTGAGAGAAATATATCTTTTTTGAAATCATTTAAAAGTCACATAATTATAAAATAAAACATTTACATTGAAAATATTCTTATAATCTTGTAAGGGAATATTTGAAAATTTTATAATGGTGTAAAATAGCTGCACCAGCCATATAAGTTAAAAAAATACATTCTTACCTTACTTTTGTCGAAAAGGTTTAAAAGGACCTTGTTTGGAAAATGACGGAAAGATTACTTTATAAACATCTTATAGAAATTCAAACAATGGTATAAATTACTTTAAACCATAGTCTTGTAACTATTAAAAATGTTTTGAAATACATTTTTAAGAAATGTGGATTTGGATGATAAAGAGGTCCCAGTTGATAATTACATATAAACAACCTCACAGAATGAAGAGCTTGTGAAATAAAACCTTACCTTGTACTTTTCCTTGGTCGAGGGTAGGTTAACCTCTTGTATAATGGTGAAATAGTTGTTATTAAATTATAAAATAATAATATACATTAATATCATATCATATATTATCTTTTATCATTTCATTGTTAATAATATCTTAGTATTATCGTCGTTTCGGGTGTTAACTGATTCATTTTTCTTTATATTCTTTGTTACGTAAGTCGTATATGTTATGTATGGAATGTATTTTAATAATATCCATAATGATATCAAGTCTTGAAACAATATTTTTAATCATCTAATGAAAATTAGTCTTAAATGAATACGATGGGGAATGAATCTCATCGCGTTCGTGGAGACGGTAATCTGTACGTACGCACGAATGCTACTTCCATTTCATTTTTGATTTTAAAAGTAAACAAAAAAATGATACATAGGTATATTATTCTTCCACTATAATATAATATCTTATATATGTTACTTATGTTCATTAACACCATGTTTTATACGTTCCATGTATGGTATTAACAAGTCATATCACTTTGAGGGGGCGGTAGTCCGTACTTCCTCAAATGAAATTATTGTATATATATACAACATGAAACGAATAATGTTATTATATAAAATTTAATTATAGAAGATTATATATAAAATAAATATCATAAATATCATATTTTATTACAGTTCCATCATAGTGGCCACCATAAGAGGTGGTAGTAGAAGATTGAACAATCATTGTTTCATGAGGCAGTAGTTCGTCGTCCATAGAAACATTAAGTTCTATACCCCTTATATGGAGGTGTGTGTAAGTTTAGTTCTAATCCATAACATAAAAAGAACCTAGTATATTTATTATACTGGTGTTTTTATAAAATAAATTAAAAAAGAGATTTTAGGGGGTTGGAGAAGCAAAATAAAAGAAAAGAACTTAATAGAAGATGTTACCTTTAAATCGGGTAACTCCCATTGGTTTGATCCAAAAAGACCTCTTTAAGTGTCTTCTTCCTAAGGTAAGGCTTATAGGAGGAGTAGACGGATGTAGGGAGCTTAATTGGGTAGATTTTGGACAATCCAAGGGTCTTTAGAGGTTTGTGGAATTGGTTAGAGTTGAGGGATTTTTATAAGGGGGAGAAGGGGATCTTTATGAAAGCTTCAAATTATTAATTTATTATATAATAATATTCGGTATCTAAAGGTCCAAAACTCATTACACTTTAAGATAAGATGACTTGTGATCTAAATGAAATCATCCAATAATAATTGGATAGGTTTTGGATATTATTTTTTTCTTTATAATCTTATTTATTTAAATCATTTATTAATAAGGTAAACACTACATCATTATTGTGTCATAAATAATTTATTTTATTAGATTTATAAAAATTATAAAAAAAATACCATTATGTAGGAAATCTTTTTATCTTTTTAATGAATATTTATAGTCAAAAATATAAGATGTATAACTCTATGAAAAATGTTTTTTACTAAAAGATATATGCTTATGTCATTTTTGTCTTTATTTTAACTTAATTAATCTAATGTGTCATTATCACTTGATAGTGGCTCCATGGGGTCCCAAAATCAACCCAAAGATGCCCATGGTCGTCCATGTATCATAAAATATGGTTAGGACCCACGTTAGGGTAATTTAATATTATTATAATATTATGTTTTACCCTTATTTACCTGATTTACCCTTTAACCATGGTAAAAAAATATGTACCGAAGTAATTATCCAAAATGTCTAAAAATAAAAGTTACCTATTTACACAATTTGGACCTCCAGATTCCAAATATGGAATCCATTTTTCCAAATTCATAACATAGAAGTGTCAGAAATTAATTTAATATTAATTCTCCTTGTCAAAACAAAAAACATGTTTTTATGAAATAATAATTATCAATAGATTGACACTTGTTTATGTCAAATTTAAATATTAAATTACTTATACTGACCTAAATTGTATTTTTTTCATTTTTAAAATCCGGTTTTAAGGGGACCGGTACCCCAACTTACAACCACAACTGAAAACAAGACAGAGGAACCTTAAATGACAAAGAACATCACAACATTACATATCATAATAGCCATATTCATCACCAAAACCCATGCAGGATTCTTCTTCTCCCGTATCTGATTCCCAATCTGGATGCCTCTAAAAATTTGAACTTTGAACCCAACTTCTATGCTTATCTAGTGCAGGTAACTCAGATGAAGCATCTTTGACCACTATTCCCTTTTCCAAAGCAAGAACCACCTCTCCACTCCACTTAGAGGCGAATCTAGTCTGCATCGGCCATGGAAGGTGAGAGTAATACTTCCTTATTCTTCTTCTGGTTAATGTAGACAAAGGCCCTTCACCTATATCCATCCTCTGATTCCCACTCTTAACAATATCACTTAATGAAAGGCCGACAGGGCCACTCACAATGTCTTTTCCTCCCCCCGAATTCTCCCATCCTTTACCAAGTTGTTCCCTACAAACAAAAACTGGGCATTCTGTGATATTACCCAGCCTTTGATCTGGAGTGCTGATCTCCAATAAAGGTAGATGCATATCTCCAGTCAGAGCTTCTTCCACAGCCATGGAAAAGGTTTCCTTCCCTTTATTATCATTGCACTTGCTCTTACCCCTCCTTCCTTGGGCCGAAGTATTACTTTCAGTGCTACAATAAGGCCTAACCCCCTCAATAGGATTATCCACATCCTTGGAAACCTCCACTTGTCCAAGATTCCCAAAAAAAATCTCCTCCCAAGATACTCCCACACCATTATCCCCATCTCCTAAAAGAACACTTAAAACGGGTACAAAACTATCATTACCAAGGCATTCAAACATGTTGGATAAAGATACAAAAGGTCTGGCCACTAGATCCAAGCCTCTAGCCTCCCCTATATAAGAAACCTTCAAAGGGGGCATGTTTTCCACATCCCCAACTGCCTGAACCAAATCATACCCACTCCAGCAATCACCCTATCATTATAAGATTTATCACCTTGACCATCCTCCTCCAACACCATACTGACCTCTACCAACTGTCTGGCCACCACTGGAGGTTGAGTCTCCTTATCTTCCTCATCTGTTTCTTTCTCCTCATGAGGAGGATCAAGAACATCCACAACTGATGCCTTGCTATTATCAACCAGTTGACGAGCCACAACTGAAAGGTGGGATCCCTCACCTCCTCCATCAGGTCCAGGATCCTTCTGATCATGCCCCACCCTCACACCAAACTCTGATAACCTTCCCCTTGTATCTCCCTCCCTTCGACTGGGAGCATGCAGAAAAGCCTTCAAGGATTCACTCCTACAGAAAAACTCCACTCCATGACCTAAACGGTGACAATAAGAACATAAATCCGTCTAGTTCTCGTAAATCACCTGTTATCTTCACCTGTACTCTTCCCCAATCGTAATCCACAGATAATCAAAAGGCTACTGAGAAGCATCCAATTCCACACAAATCCGAGGGTTAACTAGGTGGAACAGAACATAATTTATCACCAATAATTATTTTGATTAAAAAGGTTGTTTTTAATTAAAATTTAGTAATTTTCACTATTCATAAAAAAATGAATGTTTTCAAAAACATACCAAAAATTCACCCTAACAAATTTCGATACTCCGAATCCAAAAAAGTAGTCCATTTTGAAAGATAAAATTCATAAATTTTTTAAAAGTGGGTATTACTATTCATAACGGCTACTTTGATTGGTCGTAGTGTGTTAGAATCTCTATGTTGCGTACAATGCAAGTTATTGGATTATTCCAAGAGAAACGCACTGTGGAAGCTTGGGGTGTTACACATGAGCTACAATGTTTCCTTCTCTCTATATGAGATTCACCTTGATCCCTTGATTAATAATAGTCTTGACCTTTCTAATTAGATATGGAAAGCCCTAAGGGGAGCTAGATCTCTCATGTATTAGGTTAACCATAACCCTATAATTTGATTCCACTTATAGAATATCAATATTAATGAACATTAACAACTGGATCCTACTTAACATGGCCCTTGATACAGCTTCCATGGAATTTATGGACCGTAACATTAGTGATAACTGAGAATGACAGAGCCTCTTTCAACTCTCACAAAATCACCTCCTTTCATAACACCTAAGTTACAAGATCTGTTGACATTTAACTTGAGTCTAAAACATGGAATATTCCACCTAACCCACATCCCATTATTTGTAGTAGCTCTTCTGATATCCAATGATTCTCTTATATTTATTTGTCTCAGTGACACCGATGCACTTATTTGGTCAAGAAGATCACCTAGTTCACTCACTAATGTTTTTGAAAATATATTCATAAGTTGTTACGAGTTAATTTTCCCTTACCTTTTTTGATTCTGGCCTCCTAAATAGACCATCATACCCTTAAAAAACATGGTTGTGAGCCTTTTGTTCCACAGAGATATGTTGCACTCCCTAAAAATAAGATGTCACAACTTCTGTTTTCAAATCTCCCTATACTGCAAACCCAATTTCAAGTGCAAGATAATTCCAAAGAAATTAATTAACATCATTAAAATAATTATAATATTAATAAAAATTACAAATAAATTAACATAAAAAAATATGTTCATTTCTTGAATTGCCCGAAGGATTTTTTTTGTTGATTTTTGATACCCCCAGCCACCTTTAAAGGGATTAGGGGGAAGCCTTATAAGGCCTATAGGCTTATAGATTACTTTTTCCATAGGCTTGGTGACCATACAAGAAACATAGGTTTTAAGGAAATCATACAGACTATGACTACTTGAAACTGCACCTCCCCAACATCTGCATTGTGATCAACACTCCACCTTTGAATAGTTGTTTGGCTAGTTTTCTGGTGCAATGATGTATAGGCCTAGTACCGATGGCAATTACATACCCTCTAATTCCTACAAATCTGTTAGCCCTGCTCTGGTGAATGCTTCTTGCTCCTGAATCCTTCTCTAGAGGTGGTTCCATGTAGAATCTATCGGGGCATCTTCATATCAGGTATCCCCAAAGTCCTTGAGGTATCCTGAATGCCTTGAGGTGGCCCAAAGACCTTAAAGGTGGCTCGAAAACCTTACTCACCCAAAGGCATGGGTGGACTGAAGGCCTTAAGGACTCTGAGCCCAAACCGGTGGCCCAAGGTGAATAGTTTTGGCTACTACAATAACGAAAAGTACCTACTATAGTAACTACTACCGTATCTGCTATAGTACCCATATAGTTCCTCTTACATTTCCTATAATAGTGCCTACTACATTCTATTACAACACCCCCAAAATTATGTCTCCACCACATTTTGAACTTGGGTCTTGTGGATGCACTTAGAGAGACCTCAGATAATAAGGTCACTTTCGAAGATCGGTTTCACAAAAACAAAAAATATTTTTCCTTGGATAATAAGTTTATAAATACTTTAATCTAATAACATTTAGTATGAATATATGTGTACTTTTAACTTAGTTTTAACTATATTTAGTATGATTTAACCTTTTATTATGGTGATGGTTTTTTATTATTTTTTATTATTCATTATAACAAAGAAATATGTTCAACTTATTAAATAATATTTATTATTTTGATTCGAAATTTGGAATCCACTTTACCAAATTCAATATTTATAAGTGGTGTTAAATCATTTTATAATTATCTTGAAAAAACACAATGAAAAACATTTTTCTGAAGAGTAAAATGATTTTTCACGACTAAAATCATTTTTATAGCAAGATCAAGGATAATTTTTATTATTTTATAATTAATTATATTATTACTATCTAAAATATAATTATATGAATTTATAATCTAAATAAAAATATTATGGGGGGTTTTTCAATTAAAATAAATGATAATTTTACAAAAATAGGTACTTATCATTATTTCCAAAAAGCAATATTTTTAGTAAAATACCAAAAATTCATCGTTTCATAATTATAACAATGTTAATTAAAAAAGAAAATTAATTTTATTAAACTAAAATTCTAAAATTTGGAAATCTAGTCTTCAAATAAAGACACATAATACAAGAAAACATAATTTGTTTAAAAATATCCTTTTCTATTTGAATGAAAAATTATATAATATTTCTTTAATTAATATAACTATTTGATTTATGAATACAGATAAACATGAAAAAAATTATTTTATCATTCCTAGGTTTGTTATATTCTTCATCCTGTTTAAATTTCATCCTCACATTTTATTCACTTTTTAATGAGTGGGGATATCTTTCCCTTATAGTATTTTTTTATTCCCATGTTGTTTCTCCAAACATAAGTGTTTTCCACAAAGCCTTTACCTAAAAATCACCCTATCCATAACACTTCCTATATATGATCCTAAATCTATACTATATGTTTCTCATAAGAAAGGTTATATAATAATTGAACTACCTTACAGGTCAAAACATTGAATCTTATACATAGTTTCTTAACATAATGTCCTGAAATATGTTTTCTAACTAGGAAAAAGTCTAAGGAAATGATACTTAGTTGGAAATTAATCATGTTTATCTAGTATTTCATACAGTCTAATGAACTACAAAATTAGCTACCCCTTTTGACCAAAACACATAACACTCTTCAATGGAGATACTATTGAAAAACATGATCACCAACCAAAAAATAAAAAACATTCTAGTTACCTCCATATGTTTTCTTCGTACTCTATGAAATACTAATATGTTGTTGAATCGTATTCAATTTATCTACCATTTCCCCTTCCATCTCTGGTCTCATCAACTTTATTTATCCTACTTCATCCAAAAAAGTTTAAGATCAATATGTATTTCCATATAATTCTTGAAATGGTGTGATATGTATACTTGAATAAAAACTATAGTTATAAGAAGATGAAAACAAATAAATTTTTTATCCTATATTCCTGGGTAATCCATTGAAAAATAAAAAATCATGTCTTCCAAGGCCTATATATGTTTCTATAATATTCTATCAGATTGATAATGAAAGGTTGAACTAAATTTTTTTTAGTACCCAATGACTTATAAAGTCCTTTCGAAAACATTGGAGTAAACCAAAGATCATGTTCATGTACATGGGTGAGAGGAACTCTATATAGTTTGGTTATCTCCTTGAGGTAAATTCATGAAATTTGTTCAAATTACATAGTATCATGATTAGGGAGGAAATTAGTAATTTTTTTTATTCAATCAATTATAGCACAAATCTCATTATTACCTCTAGATTCCTATTGTGATCCCCCTAGGAAATCCATATATGTATTCTATCATTTAATTTATAGTTCCCGAAACGATTGAAACATCCCCTTCAATAAAATTCTGTATTTATTAACATAATAAAAAGTCAAATATTTTGTGTTAATTTCATCAATATCACTTTTCATTCCATTCCACCACCAATACTCTTGAAGGTCTCTGTGAAACATAGTTTTACCAACAAAAATAGAAAATGGGGAATTATTAGCTTCAACTAACAATTCACTATTTAACTAGGAATCATAAGGAATGAATAATATATTTCAAAATCTGAAATAATATCTAAGGAATTGACCTTAGAGATTACATAATCTTGAGTCTTTAAAGTATAATTAACTTTTCTTGTATTTTCCAAATATATTTTATGGTTAGATCATGGAGAATTAGTTTGTGAATGTTAAATAAAAAACCCAAATACTAAAAATTTGAAACATATACTTATTATACATTTTTATTTCAATATAAAAAATTTAAATTGAGACATATTTTATTGTCATGTAAATTCTTCCTGACTTTTAACATGACTTTTTATTGGTTCCTTCTCAGTCTTAAAACCCGCGAGAAAAATTTTAAAATAGTGGATGAGAAAGAAAGCTTAGTAAGTGAAATAAAAATTAAGGAATATATTAGTCATGTAAAAAATGAATCCCCATTAAGTACATACCTCTATCACATTTTCCTTTAAAAATATGGAAAAATCATTTAAAAATGAAAAACAAACTCTTTTTTCTCATTGAAAACATTAAAACTCAGAATAAGAAAATACTGATATGTCTTAGGTTACCTAGAGAATCATATTCATAACCTATTTTAATTCCATATCAGAAACAAAATCTAGATCCTAATTAAAAATATAAGAGAAACCACACCAATTAACTCTCTCTTTATTTCTTTTAATGTGATGCAAAAATACCCAATGTGTTGGATAACAATAATTGGGCTCACCCTTCATATAAGTTATATTAGTCTCACCCATCTACATGAGATATAATGGGGATCAACCTAATATATAATTATTATTAAGATCACCCATTTCTCATATATAATTCACATGTTACCTATCCTTAGTAATATGTTTTATACTTTATCATTTTCATCACAAAACCCTTTAAAATTATTTTGAACCCATATGCACAACACTTTCTAATATTGAAATACACATTCTTTTAAAAACTCATTTTTAAGACTAAAATACTCAGAAAGAATGGAAATATAGTTTTATTTTAATAAAACATGAAATATTATAATTATTTAAAAACAAAAACAATGGTTATGGTAGTGGTAAATGTTTTTGTCAGCTTAAATGTTAAAGAGAACATAACATTTTTTAAATTAAATTCTGGACACTCCATAAAAAGATTTCATTTGAAAACATTTGAAAGAAAGTTAGAAGATAAATATAATTTATTTTATAATTATTTTATGTCCATATAAATGCATTAATAAATAAAATTTAAAAAAAATTATGTTCAAGAAAAAGAGATTGAAGGAAAACATTAAAAGTGCGATTTTAAAAAAAAAGTCACATACCTTGGGTATGAATCATCATGTATGTTCATTATCATACTCAATAATAAAATTATGTTAATTATTTAATATATTTAGAACACTTTTAATGTTTATTATAACTTTTACCATGTTATAATCAATTACATAATCAATTAAGTTCACATCGGACGTTTTGACGATATTTGGCTCATACGTCCTAAATGACTTCTATAAGATGACAATGGTAAAATATGTCATTATATCATCATATACAGAATAATAATTATCAATTAATTTTAATATTTATCAATCAATTATACTTTTAAAACAAATCATGCATTATATTTATCATAAATTAACTATGTTTCAATCATTGATATGGTAGGTCATACGTACGCATAAGTAACATTTCTATTTTTCAAATATTATTATAGAAAGAAGGTAAGTGTTATTTTATATTAAAATAGTGACCATAATACCATAAATAAAATCTTATTTATCTAAATATACTTATATATATCATCCATGTTTTTTAGTGGTGAAAAATTAAGCACATCGCTTCGTGGTGGTGGTAATCCACAGATATGCACGAACAACATTATTATTTTTCAATGAGTAGAAAGGTAAGAAATTAATTTATATATTGTCCTTTAAAAATGATAATTGCCTCATTATTATAATATATATATATTAAATCCATAATCATAGGTATCCATGATAGGTGATTATGGAAAATGATTTATATCACTTTACGATGTGGTAGGTCACTGTAAACATGAATGGTTGTTTCATTTACCAGTTGATCTAAGATGAGAATGATGTGGGTTGTTGCATTAAAATAATATAGTATTCATATATTTTATATTCTTATTTTTTTATATCATAATTTTTTATGATTGTTTTAAGGATGGAGAATAAGAAAAAAATGAAAATTATTGATTAAGAACCATACCTCTTCTTCAAACAACCTCTCATGTATATAATAAAATATTTCCAAATATGGTTATATGATAAAAACAAGGAATATTGGACATGTTTATGGATATAAGGAAGATATTTAGGTATTAAGTTTCCCAGAAAACTTATTTATGTGTGATTTAAATAAGAGAGGTGGTTCCCTTTTATAAGTGAGGTAAGGGGCACTTTTGCAATTTCCAAAAATAATTAAATTTTTATAAATTAATTTTCATATTAAATTGGATAAATTCTGATAATATTAGAATCTAATATTATTATTTGTATAATTATTATAATAAATAAAAATTATACATGTTTAAGTGATTTTTTCCCATATCTTTTTTTAAGCCATGTAAAACTTTTTTGACAATTCTCACGGTATAAATGCTTTTACTATTTATGGGCCAAGAAAGTTACTATAAGCATATAAAAGGAACATAAATGGAATATAATTGATATTATAAACCATATCTATAACAACCCAATGAATTAAAAATAAATTTAATATTGAATTCCCGAAACATTGAGTCTCTACAAAAAACCACTTTATTATAACCTGTCAAGTAAACATAATATTTCCACCTCTACGATTTTAATTTCGAAAAATTTACATACACGGTTGCATTCAGCATGATATTAAGAGTCTAATATAATAAAATTATATTTTTGGTGCATATTAATATGACCCTTTTGAATAGTAATGTACCATTATGAATAGAAATATACCCCATGATAGTATAAATAAAATTTTGACAACATATAAATGAAATGGAGTATTTTAAAAATTAATAATTAAGTGTTAGTATTTTTGTAAGTAATAAATATTTAATTAATATTTTGAATTAAAAAATTTATTAAAAATAATATTAATTATCATAAAATTTACTTCTAAATAATTATTTTCTTGTCCTGTAATTTTTGGATAATTTAGTAAGACCTTAGTTAATTTTTCAGGGTATTATAAAATTTGTTTTAGTTTTAAAAACTGTATTTTTAAAGTAAATGATTATTTTATATAAAAATTAAATATAAGATATTTAAAAAATTATTATGATAAAATGTATTCCATTTTTTAATTATACACATTGAAAAATGGTTAGGTTGAATTTTTGGGATTTTTCTGAAATAACGGAATATTAGTGAATAGTAAAATACGGTAATTTATGATAAATACTCAATACAAGATTTATTGAGTCCTAGGTTAGGTAAGGCTGATTTAATAACACTTGGTTCAACCTCACATGCAATTATGACTTTATTTCCCAAGAATAAACACTATTACCTCTCTTGAGAAAAATAATAAAATAATGAATAAAATATTCAAAAATCACTCCTCTCATCCACTATAAAAACCACCCCTCGCTCCCTCTTCTCATCACTCCTCTAAAGACTTTTTTAGGTATAAATTATACTAAAATATCTTCCCAATATCCTCCCAATTTCTATAAGCCCTTTTTATCTTCAAAATATCAAATCCTCTCCCCTAAACAGGCTCTCAAGGGAGATAAATTTAAGAGGTAAATTCCTCTTTTCATTTCTTTTTTTTCTTTCAAGTTACGTTATTTCTTTTTCTTTCCTCATCTCCATTTCTCCAAGTGTTATGATTACTCAAGTACCATACATGTACAATAATATTTTTATTATAATGGAATAATTCATCATCATCTCTACTTTACCCTCCTTTTATACTAGAAAAGAAAACATCATCCCATATGTGTTAATTTATCACATTCTAGGACGACAGATTTTATACGTATGTTACCATCTTCAATTATGTTAATGAAACCATTTTTTGTAGTTTAAAATGATAAAATTATATGCAATATATCTTATTTAATGTCTGGAAGTCATTTTTTACACACAGTATAAATTTATAAAACAAAATGTGTTCATAGTGATTGAAAAACCACCAAATTAATCCAAGTGTTTATCATTAAAATTTTATCTAAGGATTCATCCTAAAACAATCTAACAAAATTACATATATAATAAATTTACCTTCTATATAAACATTAATAAAATATAACATCTATTCTGGAATTAAATTCTCATTTTACATTAGCTTTCATTCAAACGAAACAATCATGAAAACTAAGGAAATGAGCACTCACAAACAATGATATTGAATCTATTAACCCATAAAAACAATAATAAATGAACTTAATAAAATTATAATAAACCAAATGAATTTCTATTAAGTTATTAATTAAGTTATTAATTTGTATAATATCATATACCAGGACCATATGTTTAAGAGTGGAACTTTTTTGAACATAAGGTAAGGGTTTCCAACATAAACATCCATTTTCTTCCGGGTTACTCTTTATCTCTATTAATCCCGACTAAATTATAATTTTTTTTATTTACTTATCATATATTCTATTTGAATTTACTACATATTCATACCAATCAGATTCCATCTTTATTTTCTGGGGATTTAAATGTTTTCAAAGGATCATTCGAGATTCCTTCCCAATAACAAGCCTATTTGAAGGGAATTTCCCCAATTCTTACCTATTTTCAAGAGAAATCTATAGTATATTTTTATCAAAAATTTATTTAAATAAAATATCTCATTTTAATATGGGAAAACGAATTTAATTAAATTATGATTTTATTAAAAAAATTCCAAAAGAACTCTTCTTTTCCATGTAAAAAGAGTATTTATCTCAAGATATACTCGATGGTTTTATAAGAGTGTTTTCACTAATTTCAACACTCTTGTTGATTCTTGTAATAAAATAAGGTTAATGTTTTATGATATTATCCAACATATTTTAATGTATGGTTTTGGATTAAATTGATAGTGGATGTACTATCTTGATACCATTCACCGTATTACTTTGAATAGTTAGTGTTTAAGTTTAATGAATTGGGGATTTTATTTACATTTCATATGTTAGTTTAAATATGAATGTTCATGTTGTATATGTTTATCCTCATTAATATGAGGAATGAATTGGACTTATTATGTGATGGGTGGGGCCCTCTATATCCCCTCGATGCATTGGTAGGTCTCATGATACAAAATCGAATTGGTTTTTCACCAAGGTATTACCCAAATATTTTCAAACCTCTTGGTTGAGGACTCGATGATATGTTTTAGTTATAAAACATTATGCATTCCATTATTATGAAACTAGGGATTGATATTCCATGCAATTATTTGACTAACAAAATATCCATGGTTATGTTTTATGGAATTATTTAATCAGTTTTTATTCCTACTATATTTTGCTCATGAATATTTTTAAAGTAATGCATTTTAGTTATTAATCATGCCTAGAGTTTATGTTTATATTTTCATTCACAATATTATCTTCTCGTACTAAGCATCTAAGCTCACCTATTTCACAAGTTTTATTTTCCCCGGGTTGTGAAGAATTATATTATGAATGACACTCATGGATAATCTTGGAGATTATGTGTGATTGAAAAGAAGTTGATTTGATGTTTCCTTTCAAGTTGTAATATTGAACTTATGTATGTATCTCATTTTTTGTAGCTACTAAACCATTTTTTACTTCAGGATATGAATTCCTTGTTTATATTCCAACTTAAAAAAATAAGGCACTGACTCTAGGTAACTATGGTTGGGTCCATACAGTGGGTATCCAATAAAGTTTTGTAAGAAACATGGAAAATTGATTTAAAAAACATATGTTTAAGAAAAAACCCTAAGATAGTAATTAAAGATAAACATACAATAACATCCTGAAATTTTGGTAAGGAATAGATTATATTTATCATTCTTTAAAATACATCCATATATGGATACTACATGTTTACTTGGTTCTGATACAAATGTACCTCGGAGTAACAACTCAAACAAGGAGTTTTGGGTTTTTATGGTGAATCCTCATACACAATAATGAGCCTTACTACGCACCTGGTTTGACATTACCAGAGGATATGTTTAGGATAATTCACATATTATTTACAAACCATTATAAAGGAATTAAATGTTATTTTTTCCTCAAGTAAACCATGTTTATGATTAAGAGAATAGTTATAGATAGGATTTCAATTTATGAAAAGTATTTTTCTTTGTTGATATAATACATTTTGATTCATAACCTAATATAGTGTATGCCATTATTTAGAAATGAATCCTATTTTAAGGAAGGGAAGCCACATGGATTTGCATATCCCATTTAGGGATTTCCCTCTGATGCAAGATAGTGATGTTGACTCTGGTTCTACGACTGGTTATGAGAAATTATCACTATATTGGGACAGTTAACTCATATTATGAATAATAACATTAACCATATAGATAATAACTATCCACAATTTTGAGGAACTATGTTTGACCACTTTATGTGAAAACATCCTCCATCATTCAATGGGACTATAAACCCATTCGTATCATAGTAGTGGATTTTTTTTAGAGAAGATATTTCTCTCATTGGGATGTAACAAAAGAGATAAGGTTGTCATTGCAGTTTATTTTCTATCGAGAGATGTGGTTTAGTGGTAGAATTTAATTCAAAACAAAAAGGAGGTGGAATATATATATGAAATAAGATAGAGGGATTTTAAGGAAATATTTTTAGAAAAATTATTCTTTCATGAATAGAAAGAAGATATGGAAAGACAGAATCTGAATTTAAGGAAAAAAGGGGATAAGAATGTTTCAAAGTATGATGCTAACATCGCAAGGCAATAAATTTATGCCATGTACTACATACATAATACAAGGAGCAACATTGATCAATTATTTAATGGTATAAAACCATTCCTCTAAAGGGAACTAGTATCCCATTATTTCTCATTATATGAAAATGTTATTTCATGTACTATCAAGACAGAGAAATAATTCTTTATGTCTAAGGACATTTAGGGAAAACAATGGAAGAATAGGGTGGATGAGGATAGAACAAATTTGGTTTCGAATAAAAAAAGGGGAATTTTCCAAAATGTTATACTTGTATAAGGAAACACCCAAGAGCATGCTTAAAAGGAAAAGGAGTATGTTATAAGTGTGGATAAATGGTCCACTAATCTCGTGATAACAAGGGAATAAAATAATCTAGAAAATTTTCAATGCTATAATTTCGAATAGATTGGACATTATGAAAATTATTTTCCTAATCATCAAGGAAACATTCCCCAGAAAAGTCCAAGGGAGAAAGGCCAAGCTTTTTTTATCACAACTATTGAGGTAGAAGTTTATAATGATGTGGTGGCAGATACTTTAATCATTTCCTAAAACATAGCCAATGCTTTATTTGATTCTAGAACATCGCATTCTTTTATATATTCCATGTTTTTTAAAAAAAATTAGATATTTCCAATTTGATTTAATAAAGGTGTTCTCAGTAAAAACTCCTAAGGAAAGTATCATTGCAACAAAGATGTGTCAGGAAATCCCCATTATAGTATATTAACGTTCTTTATATGTTGATTTTATCATTATACCAATTATTTAATTTTATATAATCCTCAATGTGAATTAGATTTCTAATTATTATGAAAACATATACTACAAGAATAAGGAAGATAAAATTTATGAAAATGATTTAGAATACCTTATCTTTAGTTAAGAAACATAACCATCTGATTCTCATCTAGATCCAACTTCAATAGATATACTGAATTCAATTCTTGGGGAGAAAGAGAACACAATATAAAAGGGTGAATAATGAAATATGAATATTGATAATGTACCTATTATGGAAGAATATATTGATGTTTTTCTAGATTATTTACCTAGACACCCTCTAGTGTGGGAAGTTGAGTTCACTATTAATTTAATTCCTAGTTCAAAATCGATATCAAAGACACTTTCTGGAATGGCCACTGTGGAATTAGTATAACTGAAGAAACAACAAGATAAATTGAGTGATAAATGATTTATTCACCATAGTGTTTCTGCATGGGGAGCCCCTATTATTTTAGTTAAGAATAATGATAGATCTATGAGGTTGTGGATTTACTATAGTGAGATCAATGCTATAAAAATAAATAACAAATATCCCTTTCCATACATTGATGATTTATTTAATCAACCTCATAGTACCTAATATTTTTTGAAGATTGACCTTTGATCTGGATATCATCAGTTGTGTGTGAGGAAGGAATATATTCCAAAGACAACATTACGAACCATGTATAGGCATTATGAGTTTATAGTCATGCCATTTGGACTGACTAATGCACTATCTATTTTCATGGATCTAATGATTAGGGGTTTCAAGTAATATCATGATGACCTTTTGGGGTATTTTTTGATGATATCTTGGTATACTCCAAAATCAATGAATATCATGAAAATGAATTGTGAATTATTTTAAATACTCTTAGAATAAATGAATTATATGAGAATTTTAGCAATTGTAAATTTTGGACTCAATCAGTTTATTTTTGAGGCCATATTGTCCCTTAGTATGTAATATTGGTTTATCCTTAAAAGAAAAAGGTTATTCAAAACTGGCCTACACCAACGAACATAACTGAGGTACGTTGTTTTATTGGTTTAGTAGGTTATTATTGGTGTTTCTTTCATAACTTCACCTGATTAGCCAACCCATTAACCAAGATTACTCATAAAGGGGGTTGGGTTAATATGGACAAAAGAATATGAGGAATGTTTTGTAGAATTAAATAGGTTATTAATTAGTGTTCTGGTCCTAACTCTACCAGTGGAAAATTATGGGGTTTTGACCTATAGTTATTCATAATAGAAAGGAATTGGATGTGTCCTTATGAATAATGGTAGATTTACTGCATATGCATCAAGGTAGTTAAAAAATCATGAAAAAAACTATCCAACTCCAGATATTGAGTTAGTAGATGTAATATTTTCTCTGAAGATATGGATACACTATCTCTATGGTGAAAGATGTGAGATATATAAGGATCACAAGAGCTTTAAATATGTCTTCACATGGAAAGAACTCAACATGAGGAAAAGAAAATGGCTCGAGATACTCAAGGATTATGATTGCTCCATACACTACCACCCAGGAAATGATAATAAGGTAGTTGATACATTGAGTAGGAATGATCATAGAGTTTTAAACAAAATGATAATTCACAAGGATCCTATGTACATAGATCTAGTGAGGATGGATATAGGAATTATTAAAAAAGGAGAAACATCACTACTTTTTCAATTGGTTTCCCAACCATATTTATTGGAAATAATTAAATGTTCTAAATCCTATAATGAGAATATTCAAAATAAAATTAAAGTTTTGAATGATGGGAAGTCAAAAGACTTTGTGTTTTAGGATTTAATTCTGAAATTTTGGAATAGGTTATGTGTTCCCTCTATACCTGAGCTAAATAGGGAGTTATTGGAAGATTCTTTTAGCTCGAATTTGTCTATATACCTAGGTTTGTCATGACCCCCTTCCATCAAAGATACCCCTCCTAAGCTGGAGATGGTGAAAGGGAGATAATGACCCCCGTTTCCCACCTCCAGTAGGCCCCAGGGTGGTGACTAGCACCAAGGGTATGAGTTGTCACAAATATGGGAGGCATTACCCTTTTTATTATTTAAGATCGGAAAATAGGACAAGTCAACCACCAAAAAGGAAAAGAACAAGTGTATATAAATACACCCAAACCAATCCCACATGCATGTTTAAAAAATTCTGAAACAAAGTACAAGTACAAGAAAGTTCAAAAGTACAATACCAAAAGAAACAAGAGTACAACAACTGCAACAACTCCAACCGTCCCAACTAGTAGGGTCCCGCACGGCCCTGGTAGTCCTCCTGGAAGCCCAAAAGTAAACGTAGGGTGATCATACAAGTATACTTAGTAGGGAAACCTAAATCTCTTGTGCACAAGTGGGGAGACATCCTAATGTCCCGTGAGAACAACAGAAGATGACAAACCTAATAAAGAGATCTATCCACCCAACCTCACCAGCCATGCTCACAAAAACACATAACAACATGTAGTAGTATATAAGAACAAGAGTATTGGGTACCCCACACCATTTCCCAATAGTTAGCTGCTCTTACTAACGGTGAACGTCCTGACGCTGCCACACTCTTCCCACCCACACACACCGGGCCTCAAGAACCACATATCCCGCCCGCAGACACCTGGGCCTCACAAACCACATATCCCGCCCGCACACACCTGGGCCTCACAAACCACATATCCCGCGTGCACACACCTAGGCATCACAAACCACATATCCCTCCCGCACACACCTGGGCCTCACCACCACATATCCCGCCCGCACACACCTGGGCCTCATCCCAAAGATTCTTGGGAACAGTACACCTGACCGAAGAGTCTTGGGATGAAACCACCCCAATCGAAACCTACCCGAAGATTCGTGGTTGTAGGGTCACCTCAAGCCATCACAGCCTCTGGAGGAAGGATCAATAAGGAGCTAGTAACTAAGGGGAGACACCCTCTCCCATAAAATGGGAGTGCTCGGCATTAAGTGTTCAACATGGGTGGGGTGTGACAAAACACAAAGATACAGATATATATATGTACCAACACACAGCCAAACCTATGGCTTGTAAACAGAGAAACTGAGCACGTGCCTCGGCATTGCTACTACGAGTATGCATACAACAAACAAACCCAACCCCATTTTGGTTTTCATGTTTCAGTAGTATTAGTTAATTAGTTCCTTAACTACTGGGAAAGTAACCACAACCAACCATATCAATCGTTCGTAAAACACATCCCTACCATCCACAAGTCAAGTTAGATAAAACACAAGTAACACAAACCCAACATTTTTATCATCAGTCGATCCCCAAAGATTGTTCCCGCGTTTAATTCATTATCGTTCCCCACAGTTTATTTATCAACTTTCCACTTCCTTTTAACAACACAACCTATTACTGCAGCCCTACTACCATTATAACCATATCTCTACACCGTAACACAAACAAGGCTCATGCCACATCATCACCCCTTTAACAACATCGTTTACCACAACCCCGCTGCCCATTCCATCCGTAACAACCCAGGATTCACCGCCCTTTCACACACCACGTAACTAAGACAAAACCCACATGTTCATTATTCCATTTTTTCAACCGGGGTGATCACACCAGGGTTCCATATTTTAATCAGATGGCTTAACGTGATTAACCAATTCCACATTCAATAAAATTTTCATCCATAAGAAAATTCAGTAGGAGAGGGAAACATTTAATTGCGTAACTAATGGCCCCCAATGACCATGATTTTCAGTAGGAAGAAGCTCATTCAATTCACAACATAATATCACAGGATAAAAATAATGTAACTGCATTCACAAAATTCTCATCCCTGTTATATAAGCCAGTTATAGTATTTATTAAATCGGTTCAACTGTATTTCATGAAAAAAGAGGAAACCCACCCCGCATGATGCACAAAATAGAGAGACGAAGGTAAGATCCCTACCTCAATAGGTTTTTATCACAATTCTCCCTCGGATCAGATTTAGAAGACGTCCGTCGGCATCCATCGCTTCTGTTAAAACCCGTCAAAACCTCCTCAGGTGGAAGATGGGAAGGAAATTCCAAAGGGAAATCAACAGATCCAAGCTCATAAGTTCCAACTCGTCGTTACGATCTCGCGGCCGCTGACAGATCGTAAATCGGATCTCGGACGAAGAAGTTATGGAAGAAAAGATCCTTCGAGTCTTTTGGAAGAGCTCTGCTCGTGGGAATGGGGAGGAGAGGAGTGAGTTGAAAAAGAGGAGAGGACCCCTCCTTTTATAGGTGAGAAAAACTAAAGTACACAGCGTGTACTTTCTAGTACATTGCGTGTACTCGGCCATTTCACATGGTCACCATGCGGCTTCCAACTCAACCTTCAACGCGGAACACGGCCGTTGACTGGTCAACACACAGTTTGAGGGTAATGTGTATGCGGGGAGGGACTAAACGGCATGTAGTATGGGATACACAGTGTGTACTCATTTATCTCACACGGCAAGGACATGACATCAACACGGCACATGGCCATTGACAGGTCAACACACGGTTTGAGGGTAACGCGTACGCGGGGAGGGACTACACGGAATGTAGTATGGGATACATGACGTGTACTCAGTTATCTCACATGGAAAGGACACGACCTCAACCCGACACATGGTCGTTGACTGGTCAACAGACGGTTTGAGGGTAACGTGTACGTGGGGAGGGACTACATGGCGTGTAGTATGGGATACACGGAGTGTACTCATTTATCTCACATGGAAAAGACACGGCCTTCAACACAGGGTATACCCGGAGAGGGGGTACACGACGTGTACTCACCCTACACGGTGTGTACTTACAAAATTCTGGAAAGTGTGGGAAAAGTCCATTTTACCCTCCAGAACACTTCATAACCTTCTTTTCGACAATGGAATGGGCCGGAGAGGTCCATTCCATTACATCAGATACCTCTTAAAACATTATCGTCCCTGAGAATTCAAAACCAACCCTGAGAAAACCAACAAGATACCTCTTAGGGATCTCATTATAACAGGAACCCATCCAATAGCCCTAATCATATGTGATAGGAATTCCTTCTCCTATGTCGAGATATTATCCGCGTTAGGTGGCACTGACTCCCCTACATGGGTTTAATCGCATCTTCATTAATGTGTCTCGATTAAGAATTGGGGCTTCCCACTTTCATACATCAGGATTTTTCAACTTGCACTACCCCCAACACCACACAACCAACACACTTCCCGAACACGTGGTTTGGGGAATTCCTTCTCCTATATAGAGATATTATCTTCTTTCGGCGGCACTGACTTGCCCGCATGGGTTCAATCGCATCCACATTAATGTGTCTCAATTAAGGATCAGGTTTTTACCTTTCCCCACACATCCGGACATGCTACACACTTCCAGAGAACAAGGAAACAAAAGGTCTCAAAACCGACAATACAAGCATTCCATATATCAAAGGATCAGAGTATAACATCAAAAAAAGACTCAGAAGAACAAAGGAAAACACAAGTCAAAACAACTCTTGGTACTGAGCATGAATCTGAGCCTCCCGCTCCCATGTTCTCTCCTCGAGGCCGCCATGCCTCCAAAACACACGAACCAAGGGAATGGTTCATCCACGGAGCACCTTCTCTTTACGATCCTCGATTATGACTGGTCTCTCCTCGAAGGTCCCGTCATCTCCCATATCTAACTCCCCCCAGCCGATAACGTGAGAGTCGTCGTGCAAGTGCCGATGAGGATGGGAGACATGGAAGATTTCATGAACCTTCTCCAACTGAGGTGGCAGGTCTAGCTTATATGCCACCTCGCAGACTTGCCTCAGCACCTCAAAAGTTCCAATGAACCAAGGGGAGAGCTTACTTTCTTTCCCAAACCTCTGTTGCCCCCGTCGAGGAGAAACCTTCAAGAACACATGATCTCCCACCAAGAACTACAAGGGCCTCCTCCGACGATCAGCATAAGACTTCTGTTGGTCCTGAGACGCTTTCATCCTTTCATGCACAAGCTGGAATTTCTCTATGGTGCTCTGTACTACCTCTGGCCCAGGATAACCTATCTCTCCAACCTCTTCTCAGCAAATGGTTGAACGACATGGTCTTCCATACAAATCCTCAAACGGTGCCATGCTAATAGTAGAGTGGATGTTGTTGTTGAAGGAAAACTCTACTAAAGGGAAGTTTCGCACCCATGATCCTCCGAAATCCATAACACATGCTCGTATCATGTCATACAACGTCTGGATAGTCCGCTCTGTCTTCCCATCGGTCTGGGGGTGGAAAGAAGTGCTAAGGCATATCTGGGTGCCAAACGAATCTTGTAACCCCTTCCAAACTCGTGAGGTGAACCGAGTATCTTGATCTGAGATGATAGTCTTCAGAACTCCATGCAACAACACCACCTCGTCTACATACCTCTGTGATAGGGTACTCACCGGGCCCGACTCCTTAATTGCTAAGAAGTTAGCTGATTTCATCAGTAGATCCACCACCTCCCAAATAGCATCATAACCACCTGGAGCTCTGGGTAGTCCTGTGACGAAGTCCATTGAGATTTCATCACACTTCCACTCAGGGACATCTAAAGTATGCAAAAAACCACTGGGAACACGGTGTTTAGCCTTCACTTGCTGACACACTATGTATTTAGCCACAAACTCTTCCACTGATCATTTCACCCCGGGCCACTAAAACTGTTCCCTCAGGCCTCGGTACATTTTTAAATCCCCTAGATGTACTGAAAAGGCTGGGCTATGGAACTCACTGAGAACTCCCTCATGAATCGCCTCCGGAACAAACAACCTTCCATTAAAGAGCATTTGATGTCGTCTGTCCTCTGACCATCCTTCTGGAGTGTTCCCCTGATCGATACGACCCCGCATTACTTCCGCCTCAGAGTCTCACCACTGAGACTCTTCCACCCGCTGCAACAAATTGGACTGCACCGTTATCTGAAACAAACAGCCTCTAACACCCTCTACCCTTGCATCCAGGTTCAAGGCATCCAACTCTCCCATCGCTTTCCAAGAATCAGCGGATTCTTGAACCACTTCCTGCTCAGGGAATCAGCCACAATTTTTCCCTTACCTTCAATTTAAGAGATCCCGAAGTCATAGTCTTGGAGAAACTCGACCCATCTCTGCTCTCATATGTTCAGGTCTCACTGGGAGAAGATATAACGTAAGCACTTGTGATCTGAGAAGACCGCAAAGCGCTCCCTAAAGAGGTAATGTCGCCACAACTACATTGCGAAAACTACTGCTATAAGCTCTAGGTCATGGTTGGCATAGTTACGCTCGTGAGGGCGCAACCGCCTAGACCCATAACAGGTCACACACTTCTTCTGCATCAGTAATCACCGCAAACCAAGGCCATAAGCATCACAAAACACCTCATACAATAACCCTTCCTCTAGAAACCTGAGTACGGGAGCACTGACCAACTTCTCCTTCCGGTAGTTGAAATCTTTCTGGCACTGCTTGCTCCATAGGAAGACCTGGTTCTTCCTAGTCAAATATTTCAATGGAGCAGCAACTCGAGAGAAGTCCGAAACGAACCTCCGATAATAGCCTGCCAACCCTAGGAAACTACGAACTTTTGCCACGCTCTTGGGTGCTGCCCAGGAAACAACTGCTTCCACCTTGGATGGGTCCACTGACACTCCATTATGAGACACCACTTGCCCAAGGAAGTGTACTTCTTGGGTCATGAAATTAAACTTCGATAGTTTCCCATAAAGCTGGTGGTGTCGAAGGACTTCCAAGACTGCCCTGAGATGCTCAACATGCTCTTCCTCTGATCTTGAGTAGATCAGGATGTCATCGATAAATAAAAAGATGAATTGGTCCAGATACTCTTGGAAGAAAAAGTTCATAAGCCCCATGAACATAGTTGGTGCATTCGTAACTCCAAACGGCATCACTACAAACTCGAAGTTCCCATATCTGAACTTGAAAGACGTCTTTGAGATGTCACTGTCCTTTACCCTCAGTTGATGATATCCAGATTGCAAATAAATCTTAGAAAACCATCCTACTCCCCTCAGCTGGTTGAAGAGATCATCTATCCTTGTAAGGGGTTAACGGTTCTTGATCGTTACCTGATTCAACCTTCGGTAGTCTATGCATAGCCTAAGACCACCATCTGCCTTCTTCACGAACAAAACTAGAGCACCCCACGGAGACACGCTGGGTTGAACAAAACCCTTCTCCATCAGATCATCAATCTGAATCCGCAACTCCTGCAACTCTGAAGGTGCATCCGATAAGGGGCCATCGAAATCGGACGGGCACCAGGCTGTAAGTCTATCCCAAACTCAACGTCAAGTCGGGGGGTAGAGTCACAACCTCCCCAGGAAAGAAATCGAGGTACTCCCCAAAAATCTATGGATCAGCCATCATCTCTGTATCAACTGGAACAACTGATAACCCGCCTAACAAGGAAAGGAGAGGATTCACATGCATGTTTCCCACCTGATAGCTCTTCTCGCCAACAAAAGCTACACACTGCCCATCCACGTCGGAGAAAATGACCCTTCTTCGAAAGCAGTCGATAACGGAACTAACAGAAAACAACCATTCGATGCCTAGGATGACATCGTATGGCTGAATCTGTAGAAAAAGAAGGTCCCCACTAGATCGATGTGGTCCCAACGTCAACCCACATCCCTAGAAAACACAGGATATGCTGGTCTGGCCTCCAACTGGTGTACATAGCACCAGGGGTATGGGAATTTTCTCTATGTCCAGACCCAAAGCATGGGCTAGACCGGGTGCAACAAAGAGGTGTGAAGATCCCGAATCGAACAAAGAAGAAACAAGAGTTCTGAACAAACAAATCGTACCTCGCACCACCTCTGGTCCTACTGGAGATGTCAACTCTACTACGTGCAACTGTCCACGCCCAGCTCCTCTGCCTATCTGATGTCGACCACCTCCCCGACCACATCCTGGTCAAGGTCCCTGAGGAGCACCCTGAGGTTGGCCTCCTCCTGTAAAGTTTTCCCTCGGAGGAGCAGGGTCCTGCTGTACTGGAAGGGCATCATCGGCAACTGATGCTGCTGAGGCGGGCACTGAACCTGCCCACCTCCACCGTACTAAGCTCGGTTCGGGCACCGACTCTGAATGTGCCTGAAACATCCACAAGAGAAACACTTCATGGGCTCATGAAAAAAGGGACGAGGGCCTAAAGATCTGAACTGGAACTACTGGGGCATGCTCCCCACTGGCCTGAATCTGGAAGGTCCCGTCGTAGGAGACCTGCTGCTGACTGCCTTCCCCTTCGATGAACCCGGCTGGATCCCCTCTCGTGGTGCACCTCCCTGCGATTTCATCCTCTCTACAACCTTTGATTTCCTCTGTATGGCCAAGTATGTCAGAAGGGTGAAGGGGGTGACAGCAAACTGGAGCGAAGGATGAAGCGCCTCCTCCAAAAGTCTTGCCCAAGACTCCTCATTTGGAAAGAGATCTAGAGAAAAATGTAGGAGATCATTTAACTTGATCTCCAACTCTCGTACTGACATACTCCCCTGCTGGAGGGAGGGTAAATCCTACCTCTTCTCTGCCTTGATCATGGATGAAAATAATTCTTCTCTGAATTCCTTCTCAAAGTTAGCCCACGGAACCTCAACCTCTATCCTCTCTCTGAGGTAGAGCGTCCACCACTAACGTGCCGCACCTCTCAGCTAACTAACTGCTTGGGGAACCCAGTACTCCCTCAGAGCACCGATCAAAGTAAAAGAGATCCCTAGCTCTTCAATCCACCCCTCCGTCTCCATATCTGATGTACTACCCTCGTACTTCTTGAGGGTTTGTCGCTGGAAGGAATGGAGAGTCTTCTGCCACTAGATATCTTCCTCCTCTCAGTCAATCCTCAACTGATCGACCACATGAATCTGCTGGGCCTCGGTTGTCTGATCCACCCAGGGACGACGTCCAGGTTCCATAGTTGTACCATAAACAAGGATCTCCTAAGCCCAAGTAGTAAGGAAATTTCTACAGGTTTTATTTTATAATTTTTATTTCAATTTCATTCCCAGAAAACCCAAATCAAGTAATACACAATCATAATGATGGATGTACCTTCCCTAGGGTCTCTACCCTCAAATTAATTTAGTCTCACTTGGTCGTTCGGTAGGCTCAGAGTCCTTGCATCGGTTCATGGGGGGCCATAAAATCCCATATCCTAGCCGGTCTTCCCTGGCCTTTGTCACGCACCAAGATCAGCCAACATTGTTTCCCTACCATCCCATGCAATCCTTATTGTTCCTAACTCCAAACTCCATCCTATATCTCAACCATTCCTCTGATACCATTCTGTCAGACCCCCTTCCATCATAGATTCCACTCCAGAGCTTGCGATGGGGAAAGGGAGATAATGACCCCCGAGTCCTACCTTCAGTAGGCCCCAGGGTGGCGTCTAGCACCAAGGGTATGAGTTATCACAAATATGGGAGGCATTACCCTTTTTATTATTTAAGATCGGGAAATAGGACAAGTCAACCACCAAAAAGGAAAAGAACAAGTGTATAGAAATAAACCCAAACCAATCCCACATGCATGTTTAATCAATTATGAAACAAAGTGCAAGTACAAGAATGTTTAAATGTACAATACCAAAAGAAACAAGAGTACAACAACTACAACAACTCCAACTGTCCCGACTAGTAGGGTCCCGCAGGGCACTTGTAGTCCTCATGGAAAACTGAAAGTAAACATAGGGTGAGCATACAAGTATACTCAGTAGGGAAACCTAAAGCTCTCATACACAAGTGGGGAGACGTCCCAATGTCCCATGAGAACAATAGAAGAAGCCAAACCTAACAAGGAGATCTATCCACCCAACCTCACCAGCCATGCTCACCAAAAGCACATAACAATAGGTAGTAGTATATAAGAACAATAGTATTGGGTACCCCGCACCATTTCCCACTAGTTAGTTTCTCTTCCTAACGGCGAACGTCCTGATGCTGCCACACACTTCCCGCCCGCACACACCTGGGCCTCAAGAACCACATATCCCGCCAGCACACACCTAGGCCTCACAAACCACATATCATGCCCGCACACACCTGGGCCTCACAGACCACATATCCCGCCCGCACACTCCTGGGCCTCACCACCACATATCCCGCCCCCACACACATGGGCCTCATCCCGAAGATTCTTGGGAACAATACACCTGCCTGAAGAGTCTCGGTCTGAAACCACCCCAATCGAAACCTACCCAAAGAGTCTTGGGTGTAAGGTCGCCTCAAGCCATCACAACCTATAGAAGAAGGGGCATGAAGGATCTAGTAACTAAGGGGGAAACACCCTCTCCCATAAAATTGGAGTTCCCGACACTAAGTGCTAAACATGGGTGGGGTGCGACAAAACACAAAGATTTAGATATATATATATATGTTCCAACACACAGCCCAACCTATGGATTGTACACAGAGAAAATGACCATGTGCCTCGGCACTGCTACTACGAGTATGCATACAATAAAAAACCCAACCCCATTTAGGTTTTCATGTTTTAGCAGTATTAGTTTATTAGTTCCTTAACTGCTAGGCAAGTAACCACAACCAACCATATCAATCGTTCGTAAAACATATCCCTGCCATCCACAAGTCAAGTTAGATAAAACACAAGCAACACAAACCCAACCTTTTTATCATTAGTTTATCTTCAAAGATTGTTCCCGCATTTAATTCATCATCTTACCCCACAGTTCATTTATCAACTTTCCACTTCCTTTTAACAACAATACCTATTATTGTAGCCCTGCTTCCATTATAACCATATCTCTACACCGTAACACAAACAAGGCTCATGCCACTTCATCACCCCTTTAATACCATAATTTACCATATCCCCACTGCCCATTCCATCCGTAACAACCCAGGATTCACCCCCTTTCACACACCACGTAACTAAGCCAACACCCACATGTTCATTATTCTATTTTGTTCAACCGGGGTGATCACACAAGGGTTCCAGATTTTAATCAACCAGCTTTACGTGATTATACAATTCCACATTCAATAAAATTTTCATCCATTAGAAAATCTAGAAGGAGAGGGAAACATTTAATTTTGTTAGAAAAGGCCCCCAACGACCATGATTTTCAGTAGGAAGAAGCTCATTCAATTCACAACATAATATCACATTATATAAATAATGTAACTGCATTCACAAACTTCTCATCCCCGATATATAAGCCAGTTATTATATTTGTTAAACTGGTTCAACTATGTTTCACGAAACAAGAAGAAACCCACCCCACATGATGCATAAATTAGAGAGATGAAGGTAAGATCCCTACCTCAACAGGTTCTGGTCACAACACTCCCCTGGATCAGCTTTAGAAGACGTCTGTCGGCATCCGTCGCTTCTGTCAAAACCTGTCAAAACCTCCTAGGGTGGAAGCTGGGAAGGAAATGTCGAAGGGAAAGTAACAGATCCAAGCTGAAAGTTCTGCCTCATTGTTACGATCCCGTTGCTGCTGACGGATCATAAATCGGATCTCGGATGAAGAAGTTATGGAGGAAAAGAGCCTTTGAGTCTCTTGGGAGAGCACTGCTCGAGGGAATGGGGAGGAGAGGAGTGAGTTGAAACGGAGGAGAGGACACCTCCTTTTATAGGAAAGAAAAACTAAAGTACAATGCATGTACTTTATAGTACATGGTGTGTACTCGACCATTTCACACAGTCAACAGGCGGCTTCCAACTCAGCCTTCAACGTGGAACGTGGCCATTGACTAGTCAACACACGGTTTGAGGGTAACGCGTATGTGGGGAGGGACTACACGGCGTGTAGTATGGGATACATGGCATGTACTCATTTATCTCGCATGTAAAGAACATGACATCAACATGGCACACATCCGTTGACTGTTCAACACACGGTTTAAGGGTAACCCGTACGCGGGGAGGGACTACATGGCGTGTAGTCTGGGATACATGGCGTATACTCATTTATCTCACATGGTAAGGACATGGCCTCAACATGGCACATGGTCATTGACTGGTCAACACATGGTTTGAGGGTAATGCATACGCGGGGAGGGACTACACGACGTGTAGTATGAGATACAGGGCATGTACTCATTTATCTCACACGGTAAGAACACTGCCTTCAACACGGGGTATACCCAGTAAGGGGGTACACGGCGTGTACTCACACTACACGGCGTGTAATTAAAAAATTCTAAAAAGTGTGGGAAAAGTCCATTGTACCCTCCAGAACACTTCATGACCTTCTTTTCGACAAAGGAATGGGCCGGAGAGGTCCGGTCCATTACAGGGTAGCACTAAAATTTATAGATATTTGATGGAACATTTTTGGCGGGACAACATGAAGTGGTAAATTTATGATTATGTATAAAGATGTTTAGTCTTTCCACAAGTGAAGGACGAATGACAACATCCTAGAGGAGTAATGCATCCTCTACCTATTCTTACAAGGAAATGTAATGACATGACCATGGATTTTTTCACTAGATTACCCAAAACTCAAAGAAGGAATGATGCAATAAGGGTAATTATTGATCAACATATGAAATCAAAATATTTCCTTGCTCTAAGGGAGTATTTTCCAATAGTGACCCTTTCACGAAACAATATCAATAAAGTTGTGAGACTTCATGGATTAACTATATCAATTATTTATTATTTTGATCCATGATTTACAACAAAATTCTAGAAAACTCTTTTGAAAGAGTTGGACACTGATCTCTGTTTGAGTACTTCTTGTCACCCTTTGACTAACAGGTAGTTTGAAATGACAATAAAAACATTAAAAGAAAATGTGATATCATGATCTCTCAAATTTCAAAGTTTTTGGGATCATTATTTTCCCTTGGTGGATTTTTCCCACAATAATAGTTTCCATTACAGTATTCAAATGGCACCATATGAAGCATTGTACGAGAAGAGACGTCGTACACCCATATGTTCATAAAAATTTGTTGAATGGAATCTTGTGGGCCCAAAGCTAGTGGAGGAAACAACAGTGAAGGTAAATACTATTCAATCCCATATAAAAGAAACTCAATATAGGCAAAATAGCTATGTTAATAATAGAAGGAAGGATTTGGAATTTCAAGTGGGAAATCATGTTTTCTTGAAAGTATCAATGTGAAGGGTGTTATAAGATTTGGGATGAAAGTGAAACTAAGGTCGAGATATGTTGGACCTTTAGAAATTCTAGAGAGAATTGGAGTTGTGGATTATTGTTTGGAAATCCCACCTAGCCTGTATAAAGTACACAATGTGTTCCATGTCTCATTATTAGGATAGTACATGTTATACCCTGCACATGTTCTCACTTCTAAAGTTATAGAATTGGAACCTAAATTATCTTTCTATAAAGAGTCTATATGTAATATAGACACTAGGGAATAGGTGTATAGGAATCATATGCCCTTAATGGTAAAGGTAATTTTGAAAATTCATAAATTTGAAGAAGAAACATGGGAGCATAAGTAGCTTATGATGAAGAACTACCCAAATCTTTTTAAAAGGTAACATTTTGGAATTTTGAAGAAGAACTTTTGGTAAGGGAGAGAGAATGTAACTCCCCAAGTATTTATAAATAAATTTAATATTGAACGATTGAAACACTAATTCCCTAAAAAACACCACTTTGTTATAAGCTAGCAAGTAAACATAATTTTGTAACCACTGTGATTTGAATTTCAAAAAACCGATGTACACTGTTATGTTCAGTAAGATATTTAGAGTCTGATAGGATCAGAAAATATTTTGGCTGAATAGTAACTTGAACCTTATGAATAGTGATGTACCTTTTTGAATATTAATATCTCACATGAAAGTATAATTAAAATTTATACACCTTATAAAAGAAATGGAGAATTTTAATAATTAATAATTAAGTGTTGGTATTTTCTGAGTAGTATATTTTTATTTAAAAGTTTAATTAAAATATGTAATTAAAATAAGATTCAATTTCATAAAATATATTCCTAAATAAATATTTTTTTGTCCTATAATTTTAGGATAATTTTATAAAACCTTAGTTAATTTTTCAGGGTATCGTAAAATCAGTTTTAGTCTTTAAAAATGTATTTTTCAAATGAATTATGATTTTATTTAAAAAAATTAAGATTCATATATTTATAAAAAAATTTTTGATAAAATAGTGTCCATATATTAATTACATATTGAAAAATGGATAGGTTGAATATTTGGGATTTTTCTGAAATACTGGAATTTTGTGAATAGTAAAATACGATAATTTATGATAAATGCTCAATGCATGATTTATTGAGTCAAAGGTGAGGTAAGGATGATGTAATCACACTTTTTTATAACTCACATTCACTTATTACTATTTTTTGTGACAATAATTATCAGTATTTATTTTCTATAGTAATATAATAACATAATGAATAAAATACTCAAAAATCACTTCTCCCCTCGACTATAAAAACCATCCCTCACTCCCTCTTCTCTACACTCCTCTCAAGACTTGTGCCTTGAATAAATTCTGATAAAATATCATTCCATGATCCCCCCCACATTCATAATAACATACATATGCCCTTGTTCTCTTCAAAATAAAAAATCCTCTCTCCTTAAGAGGATCTCATGGAAGATAAATTCAAGAGGTAAATTCCTCTTTTTATTTCTTTTATTTTCTTTCATGTTACTTTCATTCTTTTTCTTTCCTCACCTACTTTCAACCTTATGTTCTGATAAATCAAGTAACTTAAATGTAATAATTTTTTTATTATAGTGGAATAATTCATCATCCTCTATCCTTTCCCCTCCATTTATACTAGAAATGAAAACACCATCCACGATGTGTTAATTTATCACATTCAAAGACAACGGGTTTTCAACATTTATTTCCATCTTCAATTATGGTCATGCAACCATTTTTATTATTCAAAAATATCAAAATATAGGTAAACTATCCTATTTATTTTTATGGAATAATTTTTTACACAAGGTATTAATTTATAAAACAAAATGAGTTCATAGTGATTGAAAAACCACCAAATTAATCAAAGCATTTATCATTAAAACATTATCTAATGATTCATCCTTAACCAAATTATTCATATTACTTATATAATCATTTAAAATTATATATAAACAATAATAACATATAAAATCAATTCAGGAATTCAATTATCATTTTACATTAACTTCCATACAAACAAACCGATTAGGAAAACTAATGAAATGAGCACTCACAAATAATGATATTAAATCTATTAAACCAAAAAACAACCATAAATAAACTTAATAAAATTTTAATAAATCAAAGACATGTAAAATAGGTTCTGAATTAAGTTATTAATAAGTCTAATTTCATATTCTATGACCTTATGTTCTAGAGTGTAACATTTTTAGACATAAGGTAAGGGTTTTCTACCTGAACCTCCATTTTCATTCGATTAACTCATTATCTCTATTAATCCCTATTCAATTATTATTTATTCTTATTTAATCATCATATATTATTTTTGAATTTTATATATATGTTTACCAATAATAATCCATCTTTATTTTATGGATAGTTACATGTTTTAGAAGGATCTTTGAAAAATCCTTTCAGATAAACATGCTCGTTTTAGGGGAATTTATCAAATTATTACCTATTTTCAAGGGAAATATATAATTTTTTTATCAAAATTTATTTTCATAAAATATACAATTTTATTTTAAAAAAATACATTAATTCACTTCTAGTTTTAAACAAATTTTTTTTTAAAATACCACTTCTTTTCAATGTGAAAGAGTATTTATCTAAAGAATTACTCGATGACTTTATAAGAGTGTTTTAACCTATTTCAAAACTCTTGTTTATTGTTATGATAAAATGGGGATAAATTTTTAATGATATTATCCACCATATTTTATTTAATGGTTTACGATTGTATTGAAAGTGGATGAACTATCTTGAGACCATTCACTATATTACTCTAAATAGTTAGTGTTTATGTTTAATAACTGGGGAAAGTTATTTACATTTCAAGTGTTAGTTTCAATATGAATGTGCATGTTGTTTATGTTTATACCCATTCATATGAGGAATTAATTAGACTTATTAAATGATGTGTGGGGCTTCTATATCACCTCAATGCATCATTAGGTCCTAGGAGACAAAAATGAAGTGGGCTTTGGTAGAGGCCTTCCCCAAGTGTTTTTAGAAGTCTTGGATGAAGCCTCAAATATAAGTTTCAGTTGTCCAGCATCAGGTATTACCTCATTATGAAAAAAGATATTGATATTCAATGTGATTATTCAAATAGTATAATATCCATGGTTATGTTTTATGTAATTATTTAAATAGTTTTTATTTCAACTATATTATGCTCAATTATATTTTCAAAGGCATGCATTTTAGTTTTTTTATGGTTGGGGATGAAGCCTTATTTTTATTAATAAATCAAAGAAAATACCTCTTTTAACTGGGTAGAGGGAGACCCATTACATAGCCTGGAATCCCAGTGGGCTCGTAGCCCATTATATAGCCCGTAGGCCCAATTTTTTGGCCAAATTTCCATTCTATGAATAGTAACCCGGCTACTACAGTACCCGCACAGTATCACTGCCGCTACAGTGCCCTGTCGCCGCTACAGTACCCGCCGATCAACAGTACCACCACTGCTACAGTACCCGCTACAGTACTGCTACAGTACCCTACGCCCAATGGGTTTTGAACCCCCATTTTTCATGTAGTATTACGGGGTGCTTACCACTAAGACAAACCCCAACTACAAAGGCTTGAATTTTAGTTATTCATCAAGCTTTCAGTTTATGTGTATATTTTCATCCACTATATTATTTACCATTACTGACCATCTGAGATCACCCATTTTATATGTTTTATTTTCCCTAGGTTATGAAGAAGTTTATTATGAATTAATTGCAAGGATAATCTTGGAGTTTATGTGTGATTCAAAGATGTTGATATGTTGTTTCCTTTCAATTTGTAATGTTTAACTTATGTTTGTATCTTGTTTTCCAAAGCTACTAAACTATTTATTCCTTTGGGATATGACTTCCTTGATTATATTCAAATGTAATAAAATAAGGCACCAACTCTGGGAAAATGGGTTCGAGTCATTAAAATATCCCATTTATTTTTTTGAATATAATATTTTTTAATTTGTATATTTTAATAAAACATTAGTTATTATAAAATATCATTAATATAAACTTTAACACTATTCATTTAATTTGAATTTAAAAACATAAATAAAATAATTTAATTTGAATCTAAAACATTCACACAACCAAATTTTTTTATAATTATCTAAATAAATTTTTGAATATAATGATTCATTCAAATTATATTATTTTTTAATATTTTAAATATAATCGATTTTATTCTCCTTTTAATTAAATATATTCTACATTGGTGTTTCTTAAGACTTTAAGGTTATTATATAATTACATAAAATTATAAATAAATTACCATAATGAAAATAATTTCATTATTCACAAAATAACCAGTGATATTCATTCACAACTTTCTTTTTTCTTTTTGTGAACACATACGTGATATTTAAAATCAAGTGGGTGACATTTTGTTTTTTTTTAATTTCACTATTATATTTGTAAATTTAATGGAAACCTTTACAAAAACACAGAAATAATGATCCTAGGGTTATATGGGTAGAAATAAACTCATCAAATAACATTTAACATGAAAAAATGTGGCATTATCACTTACCTTTAACTTAATTTAACTTGATTTTCAAATTTATTATGCTGAATTTTTTTTATTTTTTAATATTCTTTATGAACAAAACTTATATTGATATTATTAAATTATATTAATTTTTATATTTCAAAATATAGAATTAATTTTATCAAATTAAATCTCAATAAGTGGTATATATTAATTTTATAAGTATGCCTCAAAGAGTGCTGAATAAAAGTATTCTGAAAAAAATTCCTTTTTAAGTATACAAGCATTTTTATACCAAGATCATGTATAATGTTTAGTCATATATAATTAATTATATTATTTATAAATAAATGATAATTATATAAATTTATTAACTAATTTAAATTATTATGGTTATTTTTCAATGAAAAGAAATGAATGATTTAAAAAAATCAATATTTTTCACTATTCACTAAATAATAAATATATTTAGAAAAATCCAAAAGAAGTTATCATGGAATAATTTTTGAATTATGAATTGTAAAATTAAATTCATTTTTTCAAATTAAAATTCTAATATTTTTTATAAATACTTCGAGTAAGAACATGTAATACATGAAAACATAAATGTGTTAGAAATAGTGCCTTTTTAGTTTTGAATGAAAAATTACCTAATATTGTTATAATGAATATTACTATCTAATTTATAAATAAAAATAAAAATGAATATAATTTATTCTATCATTATCTGGGTTTTTAAATACCTCTGGAACCAATCGAATGATAGTACAACTGATAGTAGGTCATGAAAGAAACGGGTACTAGATAATCACAACATCAACATTATATTTGGGGGTATTTAAATCAGTTTTATCCACCCTTTTAATACTAGTAAATATTATAAGAATATTAAATCATCAAGTAAATTATTTGAATATAAAAAAAACTAGTTGTATGAATATTTTATCCCAATTTTCTATTTTTGAAAATTTTATTTCTAAAAATATTATAATTCTTCTTTTAGATTAATTTAATTTATTGGTTCTCACCAATTTTATTGAACCTTTTTTAGAATAAGGTTATAAAATTTCAAATCAACCTATGATATTTTATCAATTAAAGGGTGATTATAAATATCCTATAATAGGTAATTATATAATTTTGGTCTTGATACTAAATAATGAGATACATTTGACTCAAATGGTAGGAGACAACCATAATATTAGTGTTAAGCATCTTCCAAGAAGAAAGATATGTTTCTAGGTTTATAAGGTTTATATCCATATATAAATTATACACTATGTCACAGATATAATTTTAATACCCTTATCCATTTCCATTGGTAAGTGATGATTTAAATTTTGAGGATGAAATCTATTTCTGGGAGAGAATTTAACACTTCAAAATTTTGAAAAATATTTTTCTCAATTAATACTATGTTTTATAGTTTTCTCCACATGAAAGAACTAACTAAAATAAGATGAGATATATTAGATGAATATTATCAAGAAAAAAATTTTATAATAACACCTATAGTAAATAATATTTTTAATAAATTATAAACTGGATAAAAAATGTGATTAAGAAGAACTAAATTTTTAAAAGGGAGTGCTTTAATAAATTTAGTTTTACTTTATATATTATATTTTATTCTAAAATGTAAATTTAAAAATTTTATAATTTTAAATTTTTGAAAATTATTTTCATTTTTTAATACAACATATAAATATTAGAGTAATATTATTTTTTGGTATTTTTATGATGTAATTGATATTTAAGTGAATAGTGGAAAATATAGTTTTTTACCAAAATTTTAAATTTTATGAATTTATCAATACATGAGAAAGAACAATAGGTTTATAAAAACTTTTAATTCATTAAATTATTATTTAAGAACTAAAACTATTTATTTTTAAAAAAAATTGAATATAAAAACCTATGTTAAACATTTTTGGACACATGTAACATTTTATTCCAATTTAAAAACTAGTTTCAGTCACATATATTAAATAAACATTTTAATGAAAATATATAGTCATGGATTGATTTTGAATTAACTTAAATATTATTTTTATTAAAAGAAAAAAAACTTATGATTAAATTCAATGAAATTTGTAACATTCCATGTCTTGGATGAGTTTAGATTTCTAAAGGAGTTTTAACTATTTTTTTGGTTGATGGACCAATTTGTAAACAAATATTTAGAAGGTAATTATGAGAGTTGCTGAAAATAAAAGTGTTGTTTTTGTGTGGTATTTAGGTTCAATAAGTATCTCTATAGTATGGATGATTTTTTATACTTCTGGCCATTGAAAGATCAGTTTTGGGAGAAACAGACAAGGGAACCCAGTTGGTGTTTAGTTAGTAATAACTGTGTGACCCAAACCATGTGGTATGTTTCTATTGGGAAAAAAGTTTGATGGACTTTTGAATCCCCGTAGGGGAAACCATGTGACATTTTGATGGTGTTCAGAGGAACCAATCATGGTTGGTGCATGATCTTTTTAACCATGGACTACAAATATGGATGTTATAATACTCAGACAACGAAAACATCACAGTTAGTGCACATTCTACATAATCATGCACACAACCTATGTGATTTGTGGTTATTTGGATAGTTAGTCATACATGGTTTATTCATGGTCATCCAAACCATGTGGCTCTTTAAAGGGATCTAAATTAATATTTTTCCCCTCTAGCCTTTAACACCCCCCCCCTCTTTCATTGTGGTGGCATCCTATTTAATCGGCCTAAAAATAATTAATGAAACAAAATAGTTTAAAATTAGTTGTAGTTAAATGAAATGTTAATTTTAACTTATAATTTCATATACATTTATAACATGGGGATGTAGGAGTAGTCTAACTGAACCTTGTTATATGTATATATATTCTATTAAAATTTTAATAGATAATATAAATGGATATTAGTTCAATGGAAAGTCAATTTCAACTTATAAATGAAAATACCATTATAACTTGGGAATGATGACCCATATAATGCAATACTTATATGTTTCACTTGACCCTTCTAAGTGTGTTTTAGAATCTTATTCCAATGAGATAAACCCACTAAGTATGTTTTAAAATCTTGATAAATTAACTATTGTGGGTTTCATATAAATGGGATGACTATTTAAATTTAAATATCATTAAATACATAAATTGGAATTATAAACCTCTAAAATTAAAACCATATTGACTCGACTTCACCCTAGTATGTTTATTATGTTCATCTAGGACATAATAATTATCTCCATGTACAACTGATGGTACAATATGGGATGGTTATTTAAAGTGTCAACAACCACATATATGGTGTTATGTATAAATGTTTGGTGGCATCTTAAACAGTCCACCTATAATTGATAAAACACCAAATATTTGCTTTTGAGCACTATTAATAAGATTATTAGTTAATTAAAATTCAAATGACAACCTAAAAGGTGTTTTAATCAATATATTGAAATTATAATTTTCTTTACTAACACCATTTATGTGAACCTTGGATAAATAGTGGTTAAATAGAGAGTTATGAGACAATTTTACAATAATGCTACATGGGGTTAGCTAAATAAAGTGCTTAGTATAATTAAAATATGTAAATTTTATATTATATTTCATATGAGACTAAAACTTTTAAAATGTTTAAAATTAATGTGAAATTAATGTTAACTATTGAATTAAAACATTTTTGGTTATGCTAATAACAAAGCACCATTATGAGAGTTTTCTATTTAGTCTTCCTTGAAATATTTCTTTACTGGGAATGTGAGCATATTCCTTCAATAATATTTGGCTCCCATCCTACAATTTGTTTTACTCTAATTGTTAGGGGGTAGATCATGGTGGCCTTTTAGGAGCGACTCCATTATAAAAGTCATTAACTACTACTTTAGTGAGGGATTACCCCATTTTGATAGCACCTTTGGTTATAGGAAAGTGGTAATAAAATTATCCAACATACTTTGAATTTTAAGTATCATTTCATCACCATTTGTATCGTATATGAATATTGGATGATGAAAGGACTCCACCGAGTAGGCAGGTGGGTTTTTTGTAATTTTAACCATGAGGGTGTATTACTATATATGGATACCTAGGAAGTGTCAACTCTTTTCCAATTATGTTGACCTTCTTGAGGGAAATCCCTTACGAGGATGCATAGAGAGGATCTAGAACACTGGGATAGTGCTTGCAAGGTGATGTTAATTATGATTATATTGGTAGATTTGGTCCCATTTAGGTTGATGGTACTTAACTTACCTTTAGTTACATTTATTTAGAGAGAGTTTATAGTCATGTTAGAGTTCATGTAATATCGACCACTATGTTCGATGTGGTTCTCATACGGGTGACCTTCATTCTAGATGGAACTCGTAGAGACCCTAATTTGTGAATTTGATCCTAGTGAGTCATTTTCAATTCATTTGACAGATAGAAACCTATGATATAGGTTGGATTGTGTTTATATATGCCTCTAAAATCCAATGATCTTGGTTATACACTCATTTTGAGACCGATGAATGGGATATTCTTAGGTATTATTATATAATCATTATGATTTCATTTCCTTTCTATGGATCACCTTGGGTGTGTAAATAAAAAATTGGTTTTGATAAGAAGGATTATTCTGGTGCCCAATATAGTTGACCAGTACAAGTGAAGTAGACAATTTGTTTTATGAAATGACATCCTGTGATGGGTGGTTGTTCGATATATATTAGGACAGTTGAGGTGACTGGTTTGTAATAGGACATATATTAGATCCCATGGAGTATTAATTAAAACATTCTAAGTATCATGGTTAGCTTGAACTCATTGACATGTGACTCTTAGGAGAGTGAGTTGAGTCATGGATTCAGATCGTATGGGATGCACACCATCCATGTATGGAAATTTCAGTCACTCCACATGAACATAATAACTAGATAATATTAATTATTGGTGGGATACCATGTGAGAATAAAGGATATATGGTTTCTTAATGGATAATTTCAGACATGGAGAACTAATTCTTTGGGTAAAATTGAAGATTTTTTTTTTCATATGAGGGCTAATTAAAATGTGAAATGAGTAACACGAGAGGGTTTACTCAAAAGGGAACCATGAAAATCACTATAAGGATATGTGTTTTTTGGAGTTGGTTAAAGATAACTATATTCTGGTTTTAAATGAAGTAAGTCTTGGATGATTTTGACACACAAATCAATGGAATCTTACTGTACTCCAAGTTTAGAGGTGATCATTCCCCTTATCTTAACATTGTCCAGAGTAGATTAGGATTGTGTCTGATATACACAAATATACCTTAATGTATTTTATGATTTAACAAAGATACTCCATGAGATTTTCACTTGAGTATTGGTTTAAAATAAGCCACATGGTGAATAGTACACCATTGTCTATTTGAGAGGGGGTGAACCTTTTTCTATTTTGTACATTAGTAAATGCCAAGGGAAGCATTTTCAGCAAGAAAGAACTTGTTATGGGTGACATATTCATTAGTTCATGGAAGATGGTGGCTTCTTATAATTTCTATTAGTTATGCCTAGGGATATATGGGGAATTTTTTATGGTAATAAAGAAAAATTATCTTCATCAATTTGAAGAAAAGGATACTTCTAAGGTGGGGAGCAGGAAATCGGTCATTGGAATGAGACCCTTATGTGAGATGGGTCATAGAAATCGGTTTTTGGATGTTAATTTGGATCATATATTCCATTGATAAAGTGGAGAAATATATGGACGGATTTATCAATAAATTCTAGTGACATTTTTGGATACACACTTAGTGAAGTCTGAGGGTGTTCAATAGACCCTGGTTGCCTTATGAAAATATGAGAGTTTAGATCATGTTTTTCTTGGTGCTTGTGTTGTAGCATAGTGATGGTTTGATTAGTATATGGTTTCACTATGAGACATCATCGGACGTTAGGTATCATATTTTGTGATCTTGATCAGAATGATCATGATATACCTTGTAAAAAATGCTTCAGAATCTAGTTTTAGAGATGTGTCGACTACTAAAGTTGGGCATTTTTTAAAATAGACAATCGAAGGTGGTTCAATATATTTTTCTTTTAATGTCTAAAATTTTATTGGTGAGGAACCATGTTTTTCACACCCTTTGTTGATACTGGTATATTTTTATATTCTGTTGAGGAACTTTAAGAAAAACCTCTCATGACCAGTATGATCTTTTTCGATAGAATATCGACCGTTTTGATCAAATCAAAAACCTAGGTAACTGTTCTTATTTTAAATTGGTTAAAACTATTTTTAGTGTGTCTAGGAAACTATATTCATACTTTTTTAGTCAATTTTGATGGTGTATGTATCGTGACTTAGAATTGGGAATTTAAAATCAACAACATATGCTGGAGAGTTCCATAGGCTATTTGATTAAAGAGGTGATGATGTGATCATGTATCTAGTTAGACATGCTCGACTATGAACCCTCTTAATTTTTCATAACTGGTTAGGATTTTTGGATTGAGTTTTAGCTATCTAACCAATGCATTCTTAATGTAACCCTTGGAAGAATGTTGTGCATCGTGAATTGAAAAATAATCATTTTAATGTGACTCACAACCGAGGTAGGTCGGGTGTTTTTTCATTGTTTTCCTAATATTTCTCAAGGATGCGATGTTCTATATTTTTTAAGTTGTAAAATCCCATGTGTATTAGGGTATTATATTTCCAAAAGACTTTAATCTTTTCATTTTATATAAGGTTCAATTTCCGAACCATGGTTTTGATTGTAATTCCAAGCATTGGTACACATAAAATTTTTTTTTAGATGGGGTTAATGTCCTAGGAGGTGTCTTGGGAGTGAAGATATGTTTTAATATAATTTCCCATTAAAATATTGGCTTCTGTAGAAGCATACATGGGAACATTGTTGAAAAAGGTTAATAATAATAGTGTGTTCGGTTTTAATAGGAACATGGTTTTATAGAATCATTCAGCCCCATAAGGGAAACTATGTTACTTGGTGTAGGTTTGAATTTGTACCATGATTAGTTGGTTAAAATTTTGTCTAACTTTTTTCTATAATCATGTGTGGTTTGGTGGTGATACAGTTTCAAAGGCATGGTTGATTCACGGTCTATATAACCCTAATCACAAACCATGCATGTTTTTGGTCATCTAGATAGTGAGGCCCACACGGCTGGTGAAAGGTTCGCTAAACTATGTGGTCAAACTATGTGGCTCTTTAAAGGTATGGAAATTAATCTCTTTCTCCTATAAACTCTAAATCTTCTCCCCCTTTCTCTCTCCCTTAATGTACTACAGCTCTACTACCCGGGATCTCCTCCTCCTCCTCTTCCTATTATTTGTTATATCTCCATATCCAAGTATTGAAATCAAAAATTATCAGTTTCATAGTTTATCCATCGGTTATTCGATCATTACTCTTCCTTAGTTTTTTCATTTATCTCACATTAACAAATTATATTTCCAAAAAAGCTCATATGTTCTATTTTTGGGGTGTTTGTTTGTTCCTTTGATTTCTATCAATTAAATAGAAATGAAACATATATAATGGATGAGTAAATCATAAATAGTATAAGGTAGCTGGTCTATATTCTTTTACATTAATGTTTCATAATTTATAAAATTAACCATTATGATGCGCTTCAGATATTCCAAATATCGGTACTCAATCTTAACATACATCGGTATTACAAATTTTTAGATGAATATTCATTACATTACACAAACACGTACTCGAGGGCCCTAATAGTTTAGTACCTTTAGAAACTTGGAACACAATCTACACATCTAGTGATAGATATTATATGTTTCCCAAAAATATCTTCACCTTTAGTACCCTTACTTAAAACCATTCTTCATTTCCTATGGAATGTAAGCATATGAAATGGTGAGCTCAAATAATCAATAAGGGTATATAAAGGAGATACGTAAGTATAACATGATCATTAGGTTTTGATAACATGAGAATAACATTTTAAAACCATACCATGAATAAAAAATATCATACACATGATTTGTGGCATAAATATTAGAAGATCACAAGACACGAATCATAAGAGAATCAAGAGAACAAGCCATTAGAGCTTAACACAGCGATTAGATAAGGAATTGGGTAAGACACATAAACATGTGAAGTTATTTATATAGTAGTCAGGGCTATCTACTGAGTATATCTTTGTGGAATGGGTTCACACCCCAAACCATATTAGTAGTCACATTTCTCTCCCAATACCGTCTTAGTATAGAAAGCCCTTTACTAAACCGGTTTCACTCTTTATTATAACCTTTCCTATCTCATAAGATATAAATCCTTTCCCGATGCATTTGAAGGAGATATATGTCCCACCTATCACATAATGAAATCATACACATGTGTTCTATAGGATAATAAAATATTCATCATATCACGACCCATAAAAAGATAAGGGTTTCAAAAACATCATATCATAACCCATGAAATGAAATGGGTATAATAAAAACGTCATCATATCATAACCTATGTAAAATTGATATATATCATAATAATTTCATCATAGAATAACCCATGATAATAATCATGTTTCAGAATATTTTTATCATGGTATAACATGTGGAAGAGAAATAGTTTTCATAAATAATTTTTTATATTAAACATAAATCATTCAATGAATGAATTAAAACGGTTTCATAGAATCAAATCCCTAATAAATGATAAACTATATCCATATATTTCATCTTAGATGGTTAAGGACTTTAAAAATATCACTTGGAGTATATCTTATGGAAAATAATCTTTTGTTGAAAATAATATTTTAACGACATAAATGAATTGAAATAATTTTCTTCCCAAACCACTTTGAAAAATTATAAATAAAGATTTAAAATTCTTTTCAAACATTTATTGAGTAAAATATACTTTCCACATTGAAAAAAATTTCTTAAAACCAAAAACATTTTTTGAAAACTTTTTCTATGAAAATAACTTTTAAATTTTATGAATGATTATTTAGAAATCCATTTGAAACACATTTTTAAAAATAAAAAAAATATTTAAATTATGTTTCCTTGAAAATGAGTTTTAATGTTTATTTAAATACATTATTTTAAAATGATTGACAACATTGTTTTTTTGAATAAACAGATTTCCAACTAAAGTGAAAAATAACGTCAGATTTTATTAAAAACACTTTCTTTATTTACTTATGTAGCAAAGAGTGGAAAATGGTACCATTAAATTAATATATAATTAACAAAAATAAGAGAATAAAATTAATAATAATTGTTGAGATTTTAATAATAATATTTCATCAATGGAAGCATAATTATAAACAAACTTTATAAATGATGAGATTATAACAATAAACACTTACTACGTAGTAAATTTAAATCAGAATCCCCATGAAAAAAATAAAATTACATAAATCCTAAAATATGATGAAAATAATTATATTTGTGACATAATAAATAATAGTTTAAGAATAAACATGTCATAAAATAACACAGGTTCAAAACATAACATGTGTCCCAAAAAAGGAAAATTAAGACAAAAGTATCTTACCAATTTAGCAACATTGAAAATATAACCCCCTAAAAGAGATATCCTCAAATGGATGTGTAAAAAAACATTAAGTTGATGAATCTGAAATTACATTAATGGTAATTATATACACCACATAGAATAAATATGTGGTGAATATCACATGTGTATCTCAAAAGTAAAAAGTGAGATGGAAATCTGTTACCTTAAATTCTGACTTCCTTCGTACATGTTCAAAATTATTATATAATAAATATAAGTTTCTATTAAATTGACGAACTAATAATATTAAAATATACCAAACCATTTATGATTTTATTATGACTTTATATTACCAATTTATTAATAATTCCATGTTAAAATTACTTTCCATGTAATAACCGCTTTGTTTTTCAAATAAGTTTGAATTGTTATTATTGCTCCTATTTTTTTTTTGATCCTGATTTCCTAATTTACAAAATTTAAAAGATGATTAAAATACTATATATATTTAGTATATATTTATTTATAATAATATATAAAATATATAAATAGGAAATGAAATACATCATTCATGGAGACGGTAGGTCGTACGTACACATTAACATTGTTTCCATTTTATTATCATATTAAAAGAAATTAAAGAAAATGATATATATATATTATAATAATAGTATCATTTTTTAGATATATATATTAATTATTTTTATTTAACTCATCCTTAATAAATTCTATTTAAGATTCAATGAATCACATCATTTTGTGAGGTAGTAGTCTTCCATACACACGAACGACATTATCGTATTCTCACAAAATGGAAAGCATAAAGTTATGTGTTATATAATAATTAAGAAAGCATAAATACAACATAATTATAATATATACCATTTATAGACATAATTTTGATCATTATACCCAATAGTGATATATTTTAATGGAAACACAAATGATATCAGTTCACGAGGCGGTAGTCCACCAAACACACAAACCTTAATTTCGTAACTCAATTAATGGAATTGTGTGTGTTTTAAGCTAGTATAATTAACATAAAAAATATAATTATATTGAATATACTGAGCTTGTTATATGATAATGATACAATATTAATTGAGTTGGTTTCAGGAATAAATAAATCAAAAACATTTGTTGATAAGCGTTACATCTTCTTTCAAAATATCTTTTTTGGTTTTCCCCAAAGGACTTCCTTGGTTGGCTTTCATACCAAAGTAAGGCTCATAGGATTTTGGGAGTGAAGTTGGGAAGTGATATTGGTATAATATGGTTGATTCAAATCGATTAAGATATTTTAATTTGGGTGAGACTCGGTTCCCCTTTATAGCTCAGGAGTACTGGTATTGTTATAAATACTCAAATGTATTTATTATTCAGAGGTCAAGATTATCTAAATTTCTCCAGAACTAATAATTAAAAGTGTTGAGGAATAATATATTCAGGAAAAACCCCAATATACTTTTTATAAATATGTTTTCATCATTTGGTTCCTTAACTCATAAGTTTCTCTATATTACCATTTTTGTTTTTTCATTATAGTAACTAATTTTCAAACCTATGTAATTTACCCATTAGAACTAAATTAAAGTCAGAATTATTAGAAACTTTAGACCCACTTATTTCAAAATATTATATATTATTTATAAAATAAAAAACTCATATTTTTAAAAAAATATTAACAAAAGTGTATGTAATGTGCGAAAACACTACTTTAATCCTAATCGTACTGACAATGTTTTCACTATTTAGGGTCAATATGTTCATTATAAAAGATAAATAGGTCTATGAATGGAACATAGATTATATTTATTAAAATTATAAAAAATTCAGAAGGTAATATTTTTATATATTATAAATAATTTAATAAAATACATTTTATTATAAAATAACATTAATGTCAATTTTGACATTATTTATTTAATTTTTATTTAATAATATAAATATAAAAATGGAATTCAAATCTATTATGTTAAAAACATTTTAAAATAATATATTCATATAAGAATATTTTTAATACAATAATTTATTTCATTTACATCACTTTCAATTTTTTTAGTATCATTTAATTTAGTTAAATATTAACAAAATAATTCTTGTATCGGCATTTCATAAGCATTTAGTGTATTTAGATAATCCCTAAAAAATAAAAATAAGATATCATGATAGAAAATAATAATTTAACTTTAAAAATAATATTTATAACTTATCATATTTTTTTTCTTCCTTATCCCAAATCTTTCTAGAAATTAAAATAAATAAATGTAGATTTTTTGTCTTTTTATTTACATAACTTACTATATGGGTCTCTTTCATAGAAATGTGCCCCAAATACACATATTTGTCCTTAATAATTTCAAAAAGGTATATATATTTCCATATATTGAATTTTTGACAAGTATTGGTTCATTATTGCAGCTTATATTAAAATTTTAACCACTTAGTAATCTGGTTTTTACCTTAAATCATTGTGATTAATATTAACTATTTTCACTAATAAATTTGATAAAATATTATATTGGACTTATTAGAAATTATAAGGTATTTTGAATACAAATATGGAATCTTTATTTCTAAATTAATATCACAAAATCATCAGAATTTAATTTAAATTCATTCCATCACACATATCAAGAAGGCAAGTTTTTTAAGAGAAAACAATCAAAACATTACAATGTTTTTTATATTCAAATTTAATATTAAATTGATTAAAATAAACTAAATTATTTTAATATATCCATAATTTAACTAATTAGTCTTTAAAACTAATTCAAAATATTATTTATCTTTATAAATAAATTAGATGAAAGGGTAGTTTTTAATTAAAATTCCTAAAAATCAGTATTCATCAAAAAATGAATTTCTTCCAAAAAATATGAAAAAATTATACTTGAATAATTTTCAAATTAAAATTTAAAAAATTATCTTTATTTTTTAAAATTTAATTTATAAACATCTCAAAATTTAGTTTTAAAATAATCGAGCTAATAAAATGTGGTAAAGTAACCTTTTAGAAAAATGCCTTCTTTTATACGTGAAATTAGATGTATTCTTATCTCTAGTTTTGAAGACACCTAAGATGAATGTTAAATATTTGATTTAATATGATATATATATATATATATATATCATTAAAATAATTCATAAAAACTAGTTCATTTAATTTATTAATATGAAACATGTTTGTTCATAGAGAAATAGTTTATCTGAAAAGGGATCACTTTATTTTTTTAATATGATATAATTTTTTATACAATTAATTGGTTAAAAAATAATTCATTTTATAAAAAATCTTAAAACATATTTTAATAGTTTTTTTAATCCATTTCATACCCTCCATTCTAATGGGTAGATTATAACTGTAATAATATTTTAATAATATGTCATTTTTTTGTTTAAACTCAGTGTTTCTTGTAACACAAGCTAAGCTCAGTGCATCATGTAACACAGTATAAACATGGTATTTCTTGTAACAAAAGACAAATTAATTCTTTCATGCATATCAAGATAAATTCAGTGTTGTGTATTGTGTAATCTTAACTTGGTTTTGTGTATAATAGAAGCTAAACATGGTGTAGCGTGTAATGCACGCCATCAATGAAATAAAGTTTATTCAAAAAAATCAATTCATAAAGACATAGATTGTTTAATTATACACCGATAAAATTAATTTATTCATGGAAATTAATTTATGTCATAAATGGTTTAATACATGAAGGTTACTTTCATAGAAAGCCGCATCATAAAAAGTGAAAAATAAAACATCCTTTAAAAAAGGAATGTTGGAAACATAATGGTTACCAAAAGTTAGTCATGAATCGGTTTCTACATAGAATAACATGTGTGGAAATTTAAGATTTGGGTATATAAGGGACATGTAAATAATTATAAAGAGTGATGGTGATCACTAATCAAAATAAATTTGGTGACCAAGAGAAATTAAACATTCTTCAAATCATAAATCTGTTTTGATTTAATGTACCATTTGATTCATTGGAACATAATTTACTAGGATAACATTTTTGTTTCGAGATCCTTTTCTTAAATATTAAGATTTATTCACAAGAATATATACTTACTTAATTTCATTACATTTAATTTGTTCAATCTAACATTATAGTTATGCCTTGAACAATTTCCACTTCATATCTTACTTCAAAAATGAATGGGAATTTTTTTTGCTTGAATCCCAAATGGATTATAAGATCCATAAATAGAATAATAATTATTTCCATATATCTTCTGTTATCATCACAAAAAAATGTTTTACATAGGTTATACAATATGAATAAATCCTCATATCATGAGATAATACATTAATCTCTAAAACTTCATCTGACGTTTAACTGAAACCCTTCCATAAATTCTTAAACTTATCTCCCTTCAAAAATATGAAAATCCAATATTTTAGAAATATGGTGAATAAATTTCTCAAAATCAACAAAACACTGACCCCCATATATCATATAGTAGCTCTCAATTATCACATACAAAAATTGGGAATAACATCATAATTTATTATATTAAAACATGGTAATATCCTGAAATAGCATAAAACAGTATTTTAATCATGAATTCTTCCTTATTCAAAAGATTACTAGATATATTCCTTAAATATAAAAAATCTATAAACTTGATCAATAATATTATAATTCACTTTTTAAACAGATACATTATAAAATTTGGGTTCATTCATAGTCATCATCTATTTTAATTCATTGTGATGGTTGGTAAATAGTTTTTTAATTCCCAAAGAAAATCCCCCAAGAGTTTCAAACCTGGTCTGCAGCAAGGCACATCATCAATCATCAGTTCCAAATTGAATCTATCTCAATACGGTGTTTTTAGGTTGTTACACCTACGTACACGATAACCACCTTTAGTATCAAGGTAGGGATATATTTATAGAAAACCACGCACTCCATACTTTACTGAATTTCTAGGATATTTTTCTAATCTTTGACTCATTCATAGACATATCTTTCAATAAAACCCTATATATAACCTTAGAAATATCCCTATGGATCTCACTAACATTCTCTCATTCTATTTTCTAGATGATGATAAACCAGTGCTTTGATACAAACTATATTGACTCAGGCTCAACCTACATGGATATTACATATTTTAGGGGAATATTCATTACATTACACAAGAACATGCTTGGGGAATTTAATATTTTAGTGGCATTAAAATCTTAGAACATAATATTCTAGTCTCATGAGTGATATTTAATGATTCCCACAAAGATCCACCCCTTTTAAACTCCTACTTAAAACTATTATTCATATCATAGGGAAAAGAAACATAATAAAGGGTGTGCTAAAATTCATAGTAAGGTAAAATAAAGGAGATATGTAACCATAATAGAAACATAAGGTTATGATAACATGATAATAACATTTTAAAACCATACCTTTCATATCAAATATCATGCACATTATTCATGGCATAAGGATTGGTGATCATAAGAACTGAATCAATAGGGAATAAAGAGAATGATCCATTAGATTATAACATAGGAATAAGACATGTAATTGTGGTAGACACATAAAAAATGAAATGGTTTCTATATTAGTCAAGTCTCACTACCAAATAAATTTTAGTGGAATGGAATCACTCCCCAAATCATATTGGTTGTCAATGTCCACTCCCAACTCTATATTAGAGGTGAAATTATTTTAATGAACTAGGATCACTCCAAATTACATCCATGATTATGTAATGAGAAATAAATATTTACCCAATGCATTGGAGGGAGATATAAGTCCCTCTAGTCAAAGAATGAAATCACACATACGTGTTCCACCAGATAATAAAACATTCATCATATCCCAGCCCATAAAAAGTGATGAGTTTCCTAAAAATCATATCATAACCCATGAAATGAAATGGGTATCATATAAATTTCATCATATCATTACATATGGAAAATATATAGCTTTCATATTCATTATATCCTATAATATCTAGGGAAAGTAAGTGAGTATCATAAGAATTTATCAAGGTTTAACTCATAGAAGAGAAATAGGTTTCACAAAAAACATATCATAATAATCATAAACAATTGAACAATGAATAAGAATTTTTTATATGGATCTTATCCACAGTAAATCATGAACTATATCAAAGTATGTCATCTTATATGGAGAATTATTTTGAAAGATCACTTGGAGTGTTTCTTATGAAAAATAGACTTTCATTGAATTTTTTTTAAATATATAATAAATTTTTGAAATAATATTCTTTGAAACCAACTTTTAAAACATATTAAGTAATCTTTCAAAATAATTTAAATTGTTTCCTAAGTAAAATATATTTTCTCCTTTAAAAAAATCTTCTTTAAACATGAAATATTTTGGAAAACCTTTTTCTTTGAAAATAACCTAGAAAACATATAATGGATGATTTAAAAAAATATATAACAAACAAATGTAAAATAATTTCCCTTGATAATTATTTTAAAATTACATTTAATATATTTTTTAAATAGTTTTTATAAAACAAGGTTTTTTGAAAAAAAAATAGATTTCTGAAACAAAATTGAAATAAAATAGGATTTTCGTAAATAAACATTCTTAATTATCTTGAGTTCAAAATAGTGGAAAATGGAACCATTAAATGAATATATCATAAATAACCATAGTGTAAGAAACTTTATGTTAATTATTGTTATATGGATAATAATATTTCATCAATGGAAGCATAATCGTAAATTGTCCCTAAAAATCATGAGATTGTAGCAATAAGATCTTACCACTTTGGTAACATTGAATCAGAATACCCATTAAATAATAATCTTAAATGAAGCTTAAAATGTCATAAAAATAATTATATTCATGATATAACATGTAAAATTGGTAGTATATATGCATTGTATAAGAATAAGGTGCACAACATTACATGTGCCTCAAAGAAAGAAAATTGAGACAAACTTCTCTTACCGCTTTGGTAACTATAAAATTATAACCCCATAAAATATATATCCACATTTTTATAGATAAATACCCAAAATTATATTTCTAATAATCATAAATTACATTAATCAGTAGTATATACACCATATTTAAGAAAGAGGTTGTGAATATAGCATGTGTCTCATAAAAGTAAGAAATCCATTACCTTAAGTCCTGACATCATTTGTATATGTTAAAAACTAATTTATAATAAATATAAGTTTATTATACATCTAAAAAACCCATATTAATATATATCATACAATATATGAATTTATTATGAATTTATATTACCTGTTTATTAATAATTCCATGTTAAATTTGTGTTTCGGATAATAACTACTTTGTTTGTCGTATATGTTTAGAATTTTCATTATTTGTCATATTAATTTGATCATGATTTCCTCATTTCCACATTTTAAACAATTAGATAAAAATATTATATATTTATTACAAATTTAGTTATAATAATCTATAAAATATAGAAATAGGAAATGAAATACAATATTTTTGGAGACAGTTGGTCATACGTTTTCATGATTTTTATTTCCATTTTATTTTCATATTGAAATAAAGAAAATTAACTGAAATATAAATATATTAACATAAAAGTATAGTTTCTTATGTTATATGGGAATAATATTTATATTAAACTCATCCCTAATATATTTCAAGTAAAGTGTGATTGAAACACATCGCTTCGCGAGGCGATAGTTCTCCCCACACAGGAACAACATTTTGGTATTCTCACAAAATGGAAATCCGTATATTATTTATTATATAATAATAAAATAAGAATAATTAAATCATAAATATAATATATATATATATATATAATTTATATAAAAAACATTTCCATCATTATTCCCAACTTTAAGTGGAGGTAATGGAAAAACAAACAATACTAGTTCATGTGGCGGTATTCTACCGTACACATGAATGATGATTTCATAAATCATTTAATGGAAGTGTGTGTTTATGTAGGTTTTACATTGAAATAACAAAATATAATTATATTTAAGATACTTTGGTTATTATATATGCATGATATAAAACTAAATTAAGTGGTTTGAGGAAGAAATAAACCAAAAATATATGTTGATGAACGTTACTGCTTCTTCGGGTATCTACAAGGGGTTTGCTCCAAAGGACTTCATTGGTTGGATTTATGCCCAAATTATAGATTATAGGATTATGGTAGGGATATTTCTAAGTTATTATTTCATTTTTTGGTCGATAAAAATAGATTAAAAGTTTTGATGATGGTGAGAGTGTAAGTGAACTTTTATAGTTGAGGAGAAGTGCCACTCTTGTAATTACTAAAAAGCATTTACTATTGGGGGGTCAGGATTACCTTAGTTTTCTCCAAAAATGGTAATTAAATGTTTTTAGAGATTATATGGTTGATAAAAACCTCAAAAATACATTTATAAATATTTTTTAAACATTTGGACCCTTAACTATTAATTTTTCTTTATTTTACATTTTTTATTTTTTCATTATGGTAAGTCATTATCTATCCTTAGTAATTTTTCAATTAAAAATTTACTAAATTTATATTTTTTATTAATGTTAGACCCACTTATTATAAAATGAATTAAATAATTTTTATAATAAAAATACCATATTTTTTTTAAATTAATTTTAACAAACACGCATGTAATGCACAAAAACAATGTTTTAACCCTAAACAAGCATAAAAGGTTTTTATTGTTCAAGGGTCATTATGTTAATTATAAAAGATAAATTGGTCCATTATTGTACCATATATTATATTTATTGACATTTAAAAACTTTTTTTACGAATATAGATTTTTTAGTAATTATAAATCAATTAATTAAATATCATTTATTATAAAATAACATTAGCTTTAATTTTGAGATTATTTATTTAATTTGTATTTAAAAAATTTGTTTTGAATAGAATATGCTATCACATTTTTAACATAATATATTCACTTAAAAAATTAATTTAATACTATAATTCATTCAATTTACTTCACTTTTAATTTTTTAGTATACTTTATTTTAGTTAATTGTTAACTAAATAATTCACGTGTTGTTGTTTCTTAATAATTTAGAGTAACAAATTAATCTCTAAAAAATTAAAATAAATTATCAAGATAAAAACCCTAAATTTAATTTCAAAATAAAATTGATAACTAAACATATTATAATTTTCCCTATGCAAAATATTTATAATAATTAACAGCAATAATGGTACAATTATTTCCTCTTTCTTTATATAACTTTTTATACAGGCCACTTTCGAGGATATGTATCTGAAAACACATATAATTAGAAAATAAAGTCATAATGGTCTAAATATTTCCATAAAATTGGTTTTCTACACGTTTTTGGTCATTCATACACCTTATATTCTATGTTTAATCACTAAGTAATCTTGTTTTTACTATAATCATTGCCATTAATATTAATTACTTTCACTAACCATTTTGGTAAAATATTATATTGGAATTCTAAAAAATTATAAATTATGTATATAATAAATATGGAATCCTTTCTTCCAAATACCAATAAGATAATTTTAAAAAATTATTTTAAAATAAATCTCGTAGATGTGTCGAGAAAGTCGTATTTTAAGGGGAAAATATCAATAGTTTACAATGATTTTTTTATTAAATTTCAATTTAAAATTGATTCTAATAGATTAAATTAGATTAAATTATTTAAAATTTATTCAAATTATACCTCAAAACCAATTAAAAATATAATTCAACTTTATATATAAATTAGATGAAAAGGCATTTTTTAATCAAAATTTGGTATTTTTCACTATTCGTCAAAAAATTATTCTTTTTAGAAACATATCAAAAATTTATCCTAAGATAATTTTGGTTTTATGATTTAAAAATTGAAATTTATTTGGTCAAATATAATTTATAAAAGTTCCAAAATTTAGTTTCAAAATAAGTCCTCCATTAAAATATGATAAAATTGCCTTTTAAAAAATACATAATTTTATGCATAGAATTGGATTCATTATTATATGTTTTCTTGAAAAAAAATAATATTAACCATAAATAGTTGAATAAATTTGACATATATAAAAATATATATCAGTTAAATCATTCATCAAGAGTGTTTTATTTAATTTACTGAGATAAATAATACTTGTACATGAAAAAATAGTTTTTCAAAAAAGGAATTTATCTATTCCCAAATATTTCTTACTTTATTTATAATTATTTTATTACAAAATAATTCATTTTATAAACTTTTATAAATAATATTTTTCTTAAGTTATTTAATTATTTTTATACCCACCATTCCAATTTCTATGTGATAACTATAATAATATTTTAATAATATGTCACATTATATTTAAACTCAGTGTTATGTGTTACAATATATAATCCTGGAGTCAAGTGTAATATAATATAAACATGGTATTATATGTAACACCATCCAAAATTTGGGTTTTGGGTACCCCATATAAACTCTGTGTTGTAGGTATCATAATATTCACTTGATGTTTTGTATAAAGAATGATTAACTTGGTGTAGTTTTCAATTCATTCCACCAAATAATTTTAATTTATTCATAAAATATTGATTCACAAAAACTCTGGGTGATACACCACATTTTTCTCCTACAATATGAAAAAACCATGAATTGATCACCTATACATTCTTTAGATATACTATGAAACTCATATATGTTGTAGGAAGGTTATGAGTTTTATTTGTATCACCCATTTAGGAGAGTCCTATTATGGGCCTTCAATGGCTTTTTTTGTATTTGAATAAAACACCAATTAGGTGTTCTTGGGTTGATTCCTAAAATAATAATTGATTAAATGATGATATATTAAACAATTTAATTATTATATGAAATGTACAACATCTTAGACCATGTAAAATAATGAAGTGTGAATATTTATTAAAATTTAATCAAATTTGATGTGAGACACCAATACTTATATAGAATCAATAAGGATTATGAGATACTCAATGATATTAGAGGCTTATTACCTTGATTTAGACCACCTATTATGTATTTTGATACAAGTGTTTTATATGGTCATGTTTTTTTATTTAACTGAAAACCATCCTAAGGTGTGTTCGGTAATTCCTAATTCTTGAATAACTAATGCTAATTTAATGTGATATAATGAATTACAAATTAAAATGGATAATAATCATAAAAAATGAAAATATTTAATGTAACATTCTTATTTAATATAACATAAATTGAGTTTTATTTTTTTTTCTTGATATGTAATTCCATGGATGGGCTCATAGCGCATATGAATAATATTACACCTTGAGTGACACTTGGGTTACTTAAGGGGAATGACTTTGATGGGATTAAAGTTTAAGTGAAATTATGTTTTCATATTGAGTGATAATTGGTTTCCATACAAGTAATTCCATGGATAGGTTCAAAATATAGATGATAATATTTTATTCTCCTAGTGAAACATGGGTTCCTTATATAGAATTGTAGAGTTTTGGATTTTTTTACTGGAAAAAAATCTAAGGTATTTTGATCTTTTTCATTTAATGGATGGGTTCAACTTAAACCAAAATTTGTAACTCAATTCCATGAGTTGTACTAATTTAAGGTGATGTATTGGGACTTGGGTAATGGCCCAAGAATTTTCCTAGTAGTATCAGTGAGTTTCAGGAGTGTCGGACATAGAAAATAATGGTTTTGAAAGGCTATAGTGGGCACACAATTTGTTTGAAACCATGTGGCCCACTGCATGAAAACATGATTCCTTTTCCAAAGCGAATAGTGGTGGTATGGACAAGATGAACATGATTTTCCTAACTATGTGCCTAACCCATACAATCTACCTTTTTAGGTAGTAAATTTTCACTATTCCCCACAGTGTTTGGAAAACTGTGTGGGTCAAACCACGTGGTGTACCAATTTTAAAAAATTCAATTAAATAAATTAAAACCATATTAAAATGAAAATAATCTAAATAGGAATTTCCACTCCTATACTCACATGATGTGACCCCCATTGGGGATCTGCCTGGCTGACTGACGACATGCCCTTCCAGCCTCCTCCAAGCACAAATTTCTACTATATTTCTCCAAGATTATTTTTCAATGTTTCGAGGTAATATCTCAGGTTCTCTCATATTATCCTTTGGATTGATTTTTTGTATTCTCTCTTCACTATCTCATTCAGTAGGAACCCTATAATTTGGGTTTGACTAATTTTTGTGTTTCTTCCTTCAATAGTGCATGTAAATGGCCTCTTGGGTTGTATCCGTGTGTATTATTACAAATGACATTGAAGGTGAAGAAGTTAGGGTTGATTGGATAGACACCACCATCTGAGATATAGATTTATACCTACTGTTTGGTTTTACCCATATAGTTTTTGAGTCATTTGATGATTTAGGATGCTTAGTAGTTATTTTATAGAGTTCTGATCAATCTTCAAGGTCCACACTCACATACATAAGTATGTGTATATATATATTAATATTTTTCTTCCACATACATATTCCTTCACTATTCTAGGAATACATGCATTGGGTTAAGGATGTGTGTGTGTGTGTGTGTGTGCAAGCGCGCACGTGAGTGTGGGGCGGTTCTATGTGGTTGACACCAAATTTGTTAAGTGCCCAGTACTAAATTATTGTCTCATTGAGGTAGGGTCCTTAACCGTTCCCTTTTATTTTAGAATTCATTAGTTCTATATTTAATGAATCATTAATAATTTCAATTGAAATTCTAATATGAACTAAAAAATTGTGAGAATTGATTTTTTTGGAAAACAAATTCATAATTTTATAATAAACCTCCTCCAATAGAGGTTCATTGTCTCCAAGATAAAAATTATTAATTAGAATTTTATGATTTATTGACTTGTTTTCATAATATTTACTTATTCTCTTTCCATAAACATGATTGGTTTTGGGGGTTACATCCACAACTCCCAAAACCACATGTAGGGCGATATTCAATAATTTGGTCTTTAGCGTTTTGAAACTTTTGAGTCATCATTCAGGTGTTTCCATGATTGAACAGACTAATGGTAAGCCTCTTTGTATTAATTACCTATTTATTCATGATATTTTTAATGTCTTATGCCTTTTAAATTCCACTTGACCCAACGAAGGTAAGTGCATAAATGTAATTAATTCATTTAAATGTTATTATGGGATGAATACTTAGGCATATGAATTTTCCTTATTAAATGTAAATAAATGTTTAGTTTCACGTTTGTATCACACCTTACCATGTTCATGGAAGGAGATTAAGAGAACCTTATTATTTAAACTTGACCCACATGGTTTTTAATTTAATTGTTGCATGTTACTTGTCATTTTCAATCTAATGAATGGAAAGGCTTCCAACTAATGAATTTATTGATTACGTATGAATTGATTAAAAGGTTCCATTCCCAAACAGACTTGTCATAAAAATATAATTAAATTTTTTGAATCTTATTAATTATATAGGACTTCATTATCAAAATCGGTGTGGTCTGACTTGAGCTCACCTTGGATTCCTGAGGGAGTTCCCTAAGCACTCGAGGACCACATTCTGAATTCAAGGATACGACTTTCCTACTTTGAGACCCACCTAGAACCTGATACATTTCTAAAATTGGATACCCAGTATAACACCATAGGATCCCTCATGTTGAACTACCAGATACCTTGAACACACTCCCTGGATCCGAGACTGACAAGTATGTTCCTTGGTTAAATCCCATCGGTTCAAGTCATTTCTTAGCCTTGTTTTACCTTGAATGAACTCTTTGAACTCATTAGGTGTCTTATTATGGAATTATTTGGATTATGCTCCTTATTTTACACTATTACCCCTTTATTGTATTCCTTGGATACACTCCTTAGTTCCAGCACTAACAAGTTGGTGTCATTATGAAAGCCCTTCATGGCTAGTCATTGCTTATACCTATTTTACCTTGGATGAACTCCTTGGATTCGATAGGAATATTATTGTAGAATTAAATGGACTAAGATTCATGTATTACACTATTAACCCTAGAAAATCTATATTAATTACTAAGTTGGTGACCTTTAAGGTCTATGTTTCCTTGGTTATTACCTTGGAACTTCATAATTATATATCATTACAGGTTTCATTGTACATATTAGAACCTTCGTTATTACAAACATGTGAATTATTTATAAACTCGTAATAGTCAATTAATGAACTAGTTATATGATCAGACATCATCCTTGGGCTGAAGTAGGTATCACCATCAAGTTTCCCTTAAGAACCTAGATGGGTGTTTATTTTTTTGTTCAGTTCTGTTATTAAATTCTATATACATGCAATTTGTTTAATTTACATTGCACTATCTGGAATGGGGCTTGACACTATGGGTGTCTTCCAACTAAGATTTTATCTCACACCCTACTCGGTTACCTTTAGGGACTTAGTAGAGTTTATATTCATATGGTATAAGTTGATTTTTGTATTTTATTCACCTAGGAAGTAAATAAAAGGGTTGATATCGAGCTCAGGATGCTCCTAGAGATCGCCCGTGGGGCTTTGCTATCTTTTCTTTATTTTCTACTGTGTTGAAAATCATGTTGTATTTTTTTCTAATTTCAGATATGTATCATCACTATGAAATGTGTTCATCTATTGTATAAACTATTGTTGGCCTCTTTTATTAAATTAAATATATTCTTCTTCTTCTTCTCTATTATCAATTTATTTATTTCTTCCATTATTTCCTTCTACTTATATACTATTATACCGCTATTGAATCTCTGATTGGTGGGTATATTCTTCCCATGGTCACCTCTTGAGACCATCACTGATAGTCAGCAGACTCTGGCATATGGGGCTTGTGATTGAGGCCATTTGACCCACCGGTATGGTTACCATTTCGATGGTAAGCCGAGTCAGGATGTTATAGAGTGGTTTCAAAGAATTTGTTTTCTTCCTTTGTCGTACTATTTTGTGATGGTATAAAAGATACTAGTAGTGTTTCTTCACTTGTTTAATATCCATTATGGGGACTGATCACCCCACAAATGGTAAATGTCCAAGTGGTCAGGGTTGAGAATTTATTACTGTGTTTTTTGATGTTACAGTTGATATGTTTTCACCTTGAGTGGCTCGGGTAATTTTGTATGCTTATTTGTTTATGTGTTTATGATATTTTTACCATTGGTTATGTGTCTCAAGGATGTTTCATTTCATACATCATACTAGGCACATCATAATTAACATGTCATCCATATTCTATTCCATATATTTGTGTTTGTAGGAAGTCTACTGATTTTATTTTTTTCCTTAATTTCTATGTCATTATTAGATTTATACCTATTTAGGTAATTCAATATCATACCTTATATTTTTATTACTCGTTAATGTATGATTATTTGATTAAAATTCCATGGTTCTATGATTTTATCATGTTACTTTATGTTAGCTTCTTATAGTGAAATGCTAGCTTTCTTTGATATATAATTGGTTTATTTTTTTAAATTAAATGGTTGTCATTATGATTGAAGCTAGTTTTCAGTTATATGGTGTATAGGAACCTTATATATGGGAAAAGTTAACCCATGTATTTAAACCATTTTAAAAGGCTTTTAAAATTTAAATTCTATATTGAGTTTGGTTTTGATTAATAGGAGCCAATTTTCTATCCATGAAGTGTATGGTGCTTCATGAATTGAGAAATGGAAACCCATACTAAATGTAATCGTGTGATGTATTGTGAAATGGATATAAATGTTAAAATTTGTTTAGTTTTTTTCTATAAAATAAATCATATGGTTAATTACTAAAGTCACAACTGGACCCAAGTAGGCCAGTTGGGTAACATTTTTATACAATAACCTTATTTGGGTGTTGAGACTCCAAATAATTATGAAACTTATTTTCGGTTGCATTATGATGAACTCAAGATAGTTTAGTGGGGCCCTCGTAGGTTAACTTATTTTTCAAAAGGAATTTATGAGACAAATTTCCTAATTCATGGAATATGACAATAAAAAATTATTTTAAAAATGATGTTTTTTGAGACTTCCATGTTCTGCTTTTATGTATTAGTTAAATATTTTAAATGATTTATGATTTAAAATGTGAATAAATTTAATGGACTTGAAAATGGAACACATAGGTGGTTTTCTCTATTCAAAACCTCATGTAAGGGTTGTTTATATGTCTCTTGACATTATTTTGAATGTAACTATATATATTTTACTTTGGATATTTCCTCTTTAGTAATTACTTGCATGATTGGATTTTAAGACAGAGACATCAGTTAGCTTAACCCAATGATAGGTCAGATGTTTTGTTTTCATAAGGGGCTAGCCTATAGTAGGTAGAGCTCTTAGAATTTGAATGCCTTACTATTTTCATGAGATTTTTGAAATTTGGTGTTTTTTGGGTGCGTTGTCCCTAATAATTCTTTCAGTTTCAAATCACACCCTTTTTCGGATGAGTTTTCATGGTTTATTTGGCCTTGTTATGGGCATGAGCAGTGAGTGATGCTTTTTTTTGTAGGTTAGACATCCCTTGGGAATGGTCGGCTTCTTCATAGGCCATTTGAGCATTTATTATTCTTATTAATGGATGAATATTCATGGTTTCATTTAGGATAATGGTCATATGATGCAATGAGACTATGAAATAAATCTATTGTGGTGTTGAGTACGGTCTCGTGTGATCTCCCAGTAGTGTGACCTAAGCGATAAGGAATAAGGCTCATCCCAATGATTGGGATGGAGGTCTTAAAGGCTCGGGTGTTTTGAAACACCAATCGTGTTGTTTTGGATTTATTGGTATGATATGACATGCATGATCATGTATTGAAGGAGCGACACACATATATTTAAGTTGTTTTTTTTATTAGAGTAATTTTGAATGTCTAGTTTATCTTCTTGTCCTTCAAAGAATGGGAAACTCCTATGATGAGAAGTGTAGTGTAGGATCAAGTAAATTTTTTCCCATCTAAGTAGATGGAACAAACTAGTAACAACCATTTATAAATGGGCTATCTCACTTGAAATCCCTTGAGGCTTTAATGGATTAAATCATGTCAGTGCTTTCTCAAAAACATGACTTTGTTGGTGGTTTTCTGTGTACTATTGGTCAGATGCCATACTGAGCACTTCATCATTGATATGATGGGTGTGTCTTGAAACTTCTTGGTAATCCTTAATCTCCTCTTACAATACTATTTCTTAGAGACAAGCATGTCCCCTATCTTGGATTTTTCCTTTATTCACTAAGAGAGCATTGGTCTTATATCATGATAAAGCTTCATGATGTTGAGCTTGAAGGTTGATTTTTCTCAAATATGCATGCTAACGTGTGTTTCTTGTCAAATATTGGTATGTTATAAAGAATTCATGTTTTTATACGTAGGAATTCCTTGGTCGGACTCACATACTCCAGCTATTTATTTTGACTTGACCGCTAGGAGGATTCCACTCTAGTCTCGGTTAATGTTCAACATTGGACATTGAAGTCTTGAACCAAAATCATGGAAAATGGAGTTTGAAATACCTTAGAATAGTTCCTCAGACTCCAGTCTAAATGGTCAATTGATGGTTTGAACTATAAAGAATCACCAAGAGTCATGTATGGGCTTTTGTGAACACACTCATTGTAAACCTAAGATACCATCAATGAAGGAATTGTAGATCAGTTGGAAATATCTCACCCATCTAAGTTAGACATCTATGTGGTATGTTAACTAAGTGTCTCAACTTATTCTATTTTATTTTTTCCAATTTTTATTATTGTAAGGAACCATTTTAATACACATTTCCAGGTTAAGGTGAGTTTTTTTTAAGGTCAGTAGTGTCTTGTGAGAAATCCTTCATAACCATTTTCTATTAGATTGATTGGTATTTGGCAATTATTTTTTAATTAAATCACATTAGGAGCATCATTAAGATTCTTAAAGGAATTATTTGAATGGAAATTATGATGGTGGGGGTATCGTATCTTGGAAATTTTCCCTTTATTTAGTTAAGACTTGTTTTGTGGAGCACCATTTGTTATATTTTTATCAAGATGATGACATGATCATGTCTCTATCTAGATGGGATCATGTAAGCTCTATTTCAGTGTTTCTATTGGAAAGAGATCATTGTCATAGGTTTTGATGGCTTAAGTAATGTTTAATGGTGTGTTGGGAATAGGAAATGCAATGTGACAGTTTGAACAAGACTTCATGGCCCTAGTATTTTAGATGATGTTTTAGTTGTTTCTAAATGGATTATCGGGGATAGGAAGTTATAATATGGGGAGATTTTAGAGTTCCATGTTTTTTAACGAGACCAAAATAGAAGGGATTCTGAACATTTTTGTGTACTAGATGGGTTTTATTAAAAACCATGATTTATAACGCAATTCCATGAATTGGAATTATTTAATGTGATGTTTTTATTCTTGGGTAAAGGACTAAAAAGAGTTGTGGAGGTCTCAATGAGTTTCGGGAGCACTATACCAGGAAAAGAATAGTTTTGAAAGGTTGTAGAGGGTGCATAGTTTATCTGAAACTATGAGGCCCACTGGAATAAACCATGAGGCCTTTCCCAGATGCAGAAGTGGTGATGCCCACAGGCTTCACATGATTTTCCAAACCATCCACCTTGCCCATATGGTCTGACTTTTAAGGATGTATCTTCACACTACTCACTACATGGTTTCTGCACATTTTGGAAAACTATGCTGGTCAAACAATACAGTATAACATTTTTAATAAATAAAATAAAATAAATACAATTAAAAATAAAATAAGATGAAAGAAAAGAGGTCTCTCTAATATTACACCCACACGGTGTGCCCCCCCCCCCCCCCCGAGGGGGGGGGGCTCTCCCTGGTCATGCGACGACACCCACTTCTGGCCTCCTTCGAACTCCAATTTCTACCAGATTTTACCAAGCTTATTTTCAAAATATTTGAGGTACGATCTTAGGTTCTATCCTTTTCTCAAAAAGAAAGATTTTTGTCTTCATGTTTCCTTATCTTGTTTGGCTGAAACCCTATGATTTCGGTTTGAATAATTTTTATGTTTTTTCCTTTGATAAGGAATGTGAATGGCCTATCATGTCATGTTCATGTGTATTACATCTACTGTCATACAAGGAAAATAGTTCAAGTTGATTCAGTTTTATGCCACCATTCTAGGTAAAGATTTTTACCATTTTTTGTTTCACCCTTATAATTTTAGGGTAATTTTATGTTTTAGGATGCATATAATTTGTTTTAGGTAGTTTTTATCAATCTAAAAGGTCTTCCCACACATATATTGGTTTTAATATATAAAAATATGTATATAAGTATATTATATGTACATATTCCCTCACGGAACTGAGAATATGTGCATTGGGTTAAGTGTATATTTATAAATGTATTTGTGTGAGAGTGTGGGGTGGTTCCATGTGGTCACCGCCAAATATGTCAATGCCATGTATTAAACTGGTTCATTTTTTAGATTGGGTCACTAAACTTTCCCTTTTATTTAATAATACATTATTTTTCTATTTAATGCTTCTTTAATAATATGAATTCATATTATGAAATGACCTTATTAATTGTTATAATTGATTTGTTTGAGAAATAAAGTTATTATTTTATAATAAAACACCTCCAACAGAGGTGTGTATTCTTCAAGATAAAAAGTATTTTAATGAATTTTATGCTTTCATGGATTTTTGTACTAATATTTCCTTATGATCTTTCCATAAATTTGATTGGTTGTTTGTGGTTATGTCCACATCAACCTACAACCCATATAGGGTGATATTCCATAATCAGGTCTTTGATATTTTGACACTTTGTAGGCATCATTTGGGTGTGATAAAACTTTACCACACTAATGGTAATCCTCTTTGAATTAATGTCTTATTTAATAAAGAAATTTTGAATAGATTGTTCCTTGTTGATTCCAATTGTCCCACTTAAGTTAAGTGCCTAAATGTATGTAATTATTTTAGTTGATATTATGGAAATAATACTTATGTATATGAATTAAACTTATTAAATGTAAAGGAATGTTTGGTCACATGTTTTTAGCACACCATTCTATGTTCATGGAAGGCAGTGGATTGAGCATTATTAATTGATCTTGACTTACGTGGTTTTTAATTAAATGGGTGCTTTCTACTTGGACTTATCAAACTAATGAAAGGAAATGCTTAAAACTAATGGACTTATTGATTACATGTGACTTGAATAAATAGTTTCATGAAAAATTATCCTTTTAAAACAAATAAAAGGCGATGGATTGAACCTTATGAATTATATATGACTTAATTATCAAATAGGAGAGTCCTGACTCTAGATCACCTTGGATTTATGAGGGACAACATTTAGAAATAGAGGAAAAGATTATAAATTCAAGGATAAGGATTTCTTCGGATAAGACCCACCCAGAACCTAATCTTGTCCTAACCATGGATTCCATGTATGATACCATAGGATACTTCATGTAGAAATATAGGATTCCTTGGGTAAACTCCTTGGAACTAGCATGGACAATTAGGTTCCATGGTTAAAGCCCACTAGGCCAAGTCATTGATTAGCCCTATTTTACCTTGGATGAACTCCATGGACTTGGTGGATATCTTATTGTGGAATTCCTTGGATGATGCTAAATGGATTACACTCTTACCCCTTTATAGTATGCCTTGGATAAATTCCTTGGATAAAGCACTATCAAGTAGGTTCCATGGTGAAATCCCATCAGGACCTATCATTTCTTATCCCCATTTTACCATAAATGAAATCCTTAGACATGATAGGCATCTTATTATAGAATTCCTTGGACTATGCTCCTTGGATTACACTCTTACCTTTTTCCATGCTACATTCATTACTGAATTGGTGACCCTTGTGGTCTATGTTTCCTTGGTTATTACCTTAGAACTTCACTATAAAATATCATTATAGGTTACCTTGATACATTACGGAACCAGTATTATTAAAAACATGTGACTTGTTTATAAACTAGTAATAATCAATTAAAGAACTGGTTACATGTTCAAACACCAACCATGTTCTAAAGTAGGTATCTTCATCTAGTATCCATTAGGAACATAGATGGGTGATCATTTATTCTATTAGTTTTGTTTATAAATTATATATACATTCACATTATTCTATTTACAGTGAAATGTCTGGATTGGGGCATAACTCCATGGTTGCAAGCCTTCTGATATTTTATCTCACACCTCACTTGGGTATCCTTGGTGCATAAATTAAACCTTATATTCAAAGGATAATGGAGATTTATGTATTGGTTTTACCTGGGAGTTAAGAACAAATGACCAAGATGGAGCTCCGGATTCTCAACGAGATCGCCTGTGGGGAAGATCTGTCTTTTTGTTATTTTGTTCTAGGTTAAAAAGCATGTTATAATTTTTACCTCTTTCAGTTATATATCATCACTATGACATGCATTCATCTATTTTAATAATTGTTGTTGGAATATTTTAAATAATGGAATATAATATTCTTCCAGTGCTTTGTTATCTATTTATTTACTACTTTCGTTGTTGTCTTCTGTTTATATATTGTTATATGGATGTGTAATCTATGATATGAGTGTATAGTCTCCCCACTATCACATCATGAGACCCTTGTTGCTATTCGTAAGCCTCTAGAATATGGGGAGACGTGCTTGGGGTTGTGTGACCCACTGGTTCATCTACTGGATTGATGGTATGTTGGGTCCGTACATTACAGGAAATTCGTTGACTAACTCATAGGTTAAATGAATTAGGTATATCAATGAGAGATATTTGGATTCCTGATATATAATGCATTGGATAGGATTTGGGGATAATTGAAATCATGTTATGCTTGATCATTGAATTTATTTAATAATTCTTAAATTGTGAATCCCTATAACTTATATAACCCCATGTGTTTATTATCATTATCTGGAAATCACTAGGCCTGGTGTCCCTTAATGAAAAATTTGAGACCATACTATTATTATGTGGATTCCCTATCCTTATTCCTCAGGTGCATGTTAGTGAATTTATATATTTGTATATACATCCATATATACATATGTGTGTGTTTTTGTGTGTGTCTGTGTGTTTTTGCGTGTGTAGGAACTTGTTATAGGCATCCATCGTAGGCCAAACCAAGAAAATTTGGCAAGGTATCACCTGAAGAACCTGATCCTAATGTGGGTTTATATTTAATTCATTGTTTTACCTATGATATACCTAAACTTTATATAATTTTATATCTATTCGATATATTTTTCATTAGAAACCATGGGTTGGTGGCCTACTCTGTTTTTCTCACACCCCGCTTGGGCTACCAATTGGTACCCATATAGATAATCTAACTTGGAGTTAGTTTTTGGAACATGTTTTTTTACTACTTCACATTATAAACTAGGACTGTGAATAGGATCTTGGGAGTAGTGGATAAGCATGTATATGAGCTTCCTTTCAATTTCGGAGTCTCTTGATTATTTATTCTATTGTTATTCAATCATTATTTACTGTATTTCCTATTTTATGTCGACCGCTTATATTTATGGCATAAAAGGTTCAGGATTGGATATTAGTTTTTCTTTAGAAGAGTTTTCACTTTATGTTTTCTACTAGATATTTATTTATCATCCATTCCTATTTGATTTATTTATATGATTCCACACCATTAATTACTGTTATAGAGGGCATAGTCTCCCTATTGTATCACATTTAGACACTCGCTGCTAGTTGATTGCCACTGATATATGGGGAGGTGTGATTGAGGATATGTGTCCAACTAGATCATATAACCACTTCAATGGATCCCACTTTGGGATGTTACAACATTGATACATTTTTAATACACATAAATTTTAATCTTAAAACAGACTTTTTTATAATAGATATTATGCATTATGTGCACTAATATTAAAACTAACATTTCCAAAATTAATAAAATTTATTTGATAAAATTATTCTAATATTTTATATCAGAATTTTAATATAATATATAAATTTAAGATCATTTTTTTATAAAATTATGATTACAATGATTAAAGTTAATGATCATCATAATGGTAAAACTATTATTATCAATGAATTATTTTAATAATATTTTCTAATGTATTAAAATAAAATAAATTATTATCTTCTCAAACATATTTTTATTTATTTTTTATAACTATATATAAATATATTATCAATCATTCCTTTAGTAATCGGTACTAAATAATATTATGAACATTTAATGGAAAAATAACATTTTTCTAAAAAAAAATTTTTTCTATATATATCAAATGTATTAATTTAAAATTTAATTTTATATTATTTATAAATTTAACTGGATATGATATATGAAAAAATTAGGTTTATAAAAAAAAAAATATTGGAGGGGATATTTTATATTTTTAGTAAAACATATATAACTTAGTTAAATAAACTTGTTACCAAGGTAGAAACAAAAATGATATAATGTGAAAACATAGTGGTAAATGGATTGAAACATGATTAAAAAATATGATATAATGTGGATTAGGGGATTTAATTTAATTAAATCACCCCACACTCTTTTATTTCTTGATTTTGGAATCATTGACCCTTGAATAGTGTCATTCAGTTATTGAAAAATAATGGTTGTTTGCAAAAGTTCCCTTTTCTTCAATTATAAAATTTAAATAAATCCACCCCTTCAGGCCACACCAATTCCTTCAAATTTCATCCTGAATAAATTATATTTTTCTCTACCTCTAAACCTATCTCGTGGTTATAAGAATATATCCTCAATTGGTTATTTGAATCCCATAATTTCCAAGGATACTTTCAAGAGAATGCTTAAGGTCCCAAAGGTTATCCTTTTCTTATTATTATTTATCTTCCAATCCTACCCTAACCGTAGTAATATAATTACCCATGTATAATTATTATAATAAATTTTTATTCGATTTAGGGTGCAATAAATTTTTTTTATATTCTATCCACTTAGAAAAGAAAAGGAACATCGAGTGTGTGTCTATGTGTACTATGGCTTCCACAAAGAGACAACTTCCATATTTCAACACCGAATATCTTAATTTATTTTATACATATAATTAAATATTTAATTTTGAATATATAATATAATTTTTATTACTTAGAAAAAAATTAAAATCCACCTACACTCTCATATTTTTTGGGAAATAGTAACATTAACCATGCATTGTGAAAAATTCTACCTCCATGATGTAATGTGTTGCATTTATCATCAATTTTCATTATTATTTATTAAAATCCCCATAAATATGATTAACTGCTTTATTAATATCTAGATAATATCATTATTTTTCTAAATTAATTATATTATTCCCAAAAAAAACCCACTTTGAAACTCATACTCTTCCATCAGTTGCGTTATTTTCATATTTGTGTCAGTCTAAAGACCAACATTAATAATATTCTAACAAATACCATGAATAACTATTACAACATTATTATATATAATATATTACAAAAATTAGTAAGTAATTATTCTATTCTGTTTCATTAATGGTAACATTACTATTGACCACATTAATTAACATACCACCATTTTTTGTTAAGAATCATCAAAGCATAGTTTTCTACAGTTTCATATACAACAACCATAACTCTAATACTCATTAAATGAAATTATAAATATATAAATTATAGAAAAAATAAATTCCATTACCTCTTATGTAATTTTAAAAATAAAATTTTATTGAATAATGATGAAAAACACTGATATTATGAAACTAGTTCAAAACAATCATGATTACTCACACCCAATATTGAAAATAGATAATAACTAACTTGTAAAAATATATATACTGAAAAAGAATTTTTATAAATGAAATTAATAAAAGTTTTCATAAAGGAATAAGTTTCTAAAATATGGGATTAAGATGTTAGTATTTTTTATACCAGAGGTTAGGGTATGATCAACTAAGGAGGAATTCTAACTAAGGGTTTCTTATCTCAAATTTAATTTTTTTAGACATATTTATTACTATACAACATGTTATATTTTAAACTTTGTATCTACTTTCCATACAATAATTTGTATCACTATACTCTCATTATTTATTGTATTTAATTTTTCATTTCAAATCATATCTATCAATTGGTTTTCATTAGAATATTTCTAATTTTATAAGGGTTTAACTTACTCAATTTCTGATTCATTTGGTGATAGAATTCTTACATGAGTATAACTTTCATGATTTATTTTATCTATCTATAAACAAATTTTATATGTTAATTGTAAAATATTAGGTAAATAATGAATTAGACATATTTCATATTTTTTAATATTTGTGAATTAAATATTTATTTTACTTTAAAGGGGTTGCTATGTATGATAGCGTACTCGATACACAACAATGGGTTTCATACGTTCCACACTAATAATATATTATTATTATTTTAAATGGTAGTTAACTCCTAGCCATTATACTAGATGTAATGAACAAAAATAACTACAATATGATTATACATGTTTGTTAAATGTATTTACAATTATCCAATAAAAAGTAAGAGGCTTAAAATATGAATGAATCTAATTTTAAGCATAATTTACATTAAAAGGTCGATTTACCACCTTTTAATGGAAAACCCTCTTTAAATATACTTTTTCTCACCTTAATATATTGAAATTGACAAAATAAAATCCTTCATTAGAATGGGGACATCAAAATTTACTATGTGTAAATTTTTGTAATTTTTCTGAAAAAGTTCATTTTTGTATGAATAGTGAAAATATTGTATTTTAATTCAAAACTGCATTTTAGTATAATTTATTTATATGGTTAGATTATCTTTTTAATTGGTTTTAAAGTGTAAATATAATATATTTTCTCTATTTAATCCAATGATGGTCATTATAATTAAGTTGACTTTGAAATTGGACATAAAGAAGTGGCAATCTTTTGATAGTTATTATTTCTTAAAAACAGGCTATTTGTTTTAACAACAAAAATTAATTTTAAATTAATTAATTCCACTTATATTTTTTTAATTTGGAAAAATAAACCTCATTTTTGAATTTGTAATGTCAAATATATCTTAGGCTGAATTTTTGGTATTTTTCTGAAAAACTTCAATTTTTGATAAATAGTGAAACCACTTAGTTGTAGTTAAAAAAACTAAATTTTCCATTTAAATGAAATTTTACCACTTCTGTGAACTGAATTTCGAAAATCGAACATACATAGTTGTTATTATTAAGTAAAATTCGGTTCAATAAGATGAAAATAATTTTTGGTGAATAGTAACTTTTGACTTTTATTTATCGTGGTTAAAGGTAAATAGGGTAATTAAAGGTAAAAAGAATATTATAATAATTCAAAATTACGTTAACACTTGTCATAACCCTATTTTATGAGTAATTTCCGACCATGGAAATTTTTTGGTCAATTTTGGGACCCCATGGAGCAACTTATGAAAGAAAATGACAGTTTAGATTAATTAATTAAATGTAACGGAAAAAATGACATAAACAAAAATCTTTTAGTAAATTAATTTTTATATGGTGTTATATAACTCATATTTTCGACTATAAATATTCTATAGAAAGATAAAAACGTTTCATAAATCATGGTATTTGTTTTATAATTTTTAAACATCAAATAAATTAAATTATTTATGACACAATAACGATACAGTATTTACCTCATTAATAAATGATTTAAATAAATAAGATTATAATGATTAAAATATTTTCCAAAACATGTTAAATTCTGATTAGATGATTTTATTTAGAATATGAGTCATATTATCTTCGACTTTAATGATTTTTGGACATTTTTAAAATGAATATATGTTTATAATAAAATAATGTTTTCACACTTTCTAAAAGAGCCCCTCATCTCCCTTATAAAAGGAGACCACTTCTAACCAATTCCTCACACCTCTCAAGCCATTTTTATTGTCCAAACTCTGCCCAATTAATCTCCCTACATCCCACTCCTTCTCATATAAGCCTTAACTTAGGCAAAAGGCACTCCAAGAAGTCCTTTTGGTTCAAACCAAAGGGAGTTACCCAAATTAAAGGTAATGGTTTCTCTTAAATTATTTTCTTTTATTTTACTTCTCCAACCCCTAAACTCTTTTTATTCATTTAATTTATAAAAATTCCATTATCCTAAATATACTAGGATGTTTTTATAAGAAATATTATAACTACACTTACACACACCTCTATCTAATGGGTGAAGAACATAATGTTTCTGTGGATGGAAAACTAACACCTCATGAAACGATGATTATTCAATTACCACTTACCGCCTCCCATGGTGGCCATTAAGATGGAATTGTATTTATATATGATTTATATTATGTTTGTGTTTTATTTAGTCTTCTGTATTTTCCATTTAGATCACGCCTTTATGGTTTCCATAGTGGGTAAATACGATAATCTCATTTGAGGAATTGCAGACTACCACCCCCCTCAAATTGATGTGACTCATTAATGCCTTATGTGAGATGTATAAAGGATAGAGTTAATGATATTATATATGATATTATACTATAATTATAATATACCAATGTATCATTATTTTTTAATTCCATTAAAATAATAAATAGAAATTAAAGTAGTGTTCATGCGTATGTACGACTTACCGTCTCCATGAAGGGTGTATTTCATTTCTTACCTCGAAATGTTATGTACTATTATAAAAACATGTATATAATGGATATATATTATCTATATGATATCTAAATCATGAATATAATTTTGTATATAATGGACTATTGACCACATTGACAACTTGCAAATATAAGGTGTTCATTTTTGAATCAAGTACCAAATATCAATAAAATTGAAGTTATTAACATAAATGATTACATAATATTTATAACATGTTAATAAGTGATATAAAAGGAATAATAAACTCGAAAAGGGTTCTTAAGAAAGTATAAAATTAACTTTAGTTTATTATTCAGGATATTAATGAACGATCGAGTCAAGTCGGACACGAGGTAAGGGACTTCATCTCAATCTCCTTTCATTGAGGCATATATTGTTTTAATACACAGTTTTCATTTAAACGCTTTATAAACACCTTTGACTTTTCATTTCATTTAATGGTAATATTTTTATATGAATAATTTTACTAAATGACAAAAAAGAATGTTTTTTTAACATAAGTGGTGATAACCCCCTTTCCACCGCCGCGAGTATTATTTGATCTTTGACTTCCTTAACAAGCCGTAATGTTTTTAAAAGGAAAAATAAATACCATATACTCATTTTATGTATTTTGGTATTGAATATGATTTTGAGAATGGATTTATTATTTCAATATCTTGAAATGATATTTTGTTATTGCAATGTGGAAATGTTATCTTTCCTTTATGCTTTTGCTATGTGTTATGACCATGTTATGGTTCTTGGGAATTATTTATGTATACAGGTGGTTATGTTATAAACCTAGGGCGGGTGAGCCTGAGATAAATCTCCAATGCATTGGTTAACATGATGGAGGTAAATGTGAATGTTTCTCCTAAGAGATTTAGGGAATATACTGTGATGGGTATTCCAAAATAACTCCCTATGTAGTTGTGATACATACAATATAAGTATGATATGGATGCCACAAGTTACCTTTATTATTTATTATTTCTATGTGTTATTCATAAAATATTATGATTTCATGAGGTAAGTAAAAGATTTCATGTTTTGTATGTATTTATGAACGAATGTTTTCTTTCATTGTTTTATAAACCTTACTGATATTTTTATGCTCATTCCATGTTTTGAAATGTTTTCACAGGACTTAAAGATAAATAGGGTCAAGGATGGGATCAAAGAAAAGTCATGTTGTCTAAAACATGGAACTAGACATGACTCTTTTTTTCAAGAGTTTTCATTATATGAAAAAAAAATGGAATCTGTGTAGAAGTGTCTACTTTGTAATCTTTTGAGATGTAATAGTTATGTCCTAATTCTTTGAAACTCTAAACCTGAAAATATCCTTAATGTGAATTATTCATTTAATTCAATATTATGTAATGATTAAGGACCTGTCCTTATAGTAGGTATCAAAGGTCATTTTAGATAACTTTTGGAGTTATTTTATTGTTAAATAAATGTCCATAAATTAATTTATGGTAATATTGAAATGATATATCATTTACAGATATCCATGTTGCTTCACCTAAGATATTTCTGTATTCAAAATGATTTTCAGTTTCTATACAAAAATGAACCCTTGGTTTTGATAACATATCAGGAAGCTGAGAAACTAGTAAAAGATGGAAATGAATGTTATCTTGCACATAGTGTTGAAAACAAAGGAACTGTTCAGATTAATGATGTGACAGTGGTAAATCAGTACCCTGTTGTTTTTCTTGATGAGTTTCCTAGCATTATACCTGATCGGGAAGTTGATTTTACTATTGACTTAGTTCCTGATGCTAAGCCAATTTCAAAAACCCCTTATCGAATGGCTCAAATTTAACTTTTAGAGTTAAAGATGCAATTTAAGGAGTTATTAGATAAAGGTTTCATTCAACCTAGCACATCCCCATGGAGTGCTCTTCTATTGTTTGTTAAAAATAAATATGGTTCAATGAGACTTTGCATTGATTATAGAGCATTGAATAACATCACTGTTAAGAATAAGTATCCTTTGCCTCATATCAATGATTTGTTTAATCAGCTCCAGGGAGCTCAGTATTTTTCGAAGATTGATTTGAGGTTGGGGTACCATCATTTGAAAGTAAAGGAAGAAGAAATTTTTAAGACATCATTTCATACTAGATATGTCCATTATGAATGTGTAGTTATGCCTTTTGGTTCAACCAACGCACCTACAGTATTCATGGATCTTGTGAATATAATTTTCCATGAGTTCTTAGATAAATTTGTGGTTGTTTTCATTGATGATATTTAGATTTATTCCAAAAGTAAGGAGGAACATGAAATTCATTTAAGGGTTGTCTTGCAAACCTTAAAAGAAAAGAAACTATTTGGGAAATTCATCAAGTGTGATTTTTGATTACAACAAATTTCTTTCCTTGGTCACATTGTTTAAAAAAATGGCATAAAATTTGATCTTGCTAAAATAAATGTTGTTGAAGAATGGCCAATACCCACTAATATAACTGAGATTCTTAGTTTTCATGGTTTGGTAGGTTATTAAAGGATGTTTGATGAAATATTTTCATGGTTATCTAGTCCAATGACTAAGTTAACTCGAAAAGGTGTTAAGTTTATCTGGACAAAAGAATGTGATGATTGTTTTCAGGAATTTAAAAGGAGATTGGTGAATGCTCCATTTTTTGCACTGCTATCTAGAAATGGTGAGTTTGTTATCTACACTGATTCTTTATTGAAAGGATTGGGTTGTGTCCTAATGAAAAATGATCAGGTAATTGCTTATGCTTCACGTCAGTTGAAACCTCATGAGTTAAATTACCCTACACATGATTTGGAATTAGCTACTATAATTTTTTATTTAGAAATTTGGAGGTATCATTTGTATGGAGTAAAATGTGAAATATATACTGACCGCAAATGTTTAAAGTATGTATTCACTCAAAAGGAATTGAACATGAGACAGTTGAGATGGCTAGAATTAATCAAGGATTAGGATTGCACAATCCATTACCATTTGGGAAAATAAAATAAAGTGGATGGTGCTTTAAGTCAAAAAAGTAAATGATTCATTAATAATGCTACATTTGGAACAAGATCCTTTGGTATTTGATTTCATAAACATTGGAATATAATTTGTTGGTGTAGGAAATTATTCTGTTTTGTTTCAGGTGTTAATGAAATCATCTCTATCAGACAGAATAAAGAAAGCACCGAAAGAAGACAGTGAGTTGTAGAAAAAGGCAAAGTTGGTTTCGAATGTTAATTTGCCTAATTTTAACATTGATAATGATTGTGTTTTGTGGTTTGGGAAGAGATTATGTGTGCCTTGTGATTCATAGATGAAGAATGATTTGTTATGTGAAGCTCATAGTCCTCTGTTTTCAGTTCTTCCTAGTAGTACTAAGATGTACAGAGATATTCATGAGTATTACTGGTGGGATGGAGTGAAAAGAGATATTGATGATTTTACTATGAAGTGTTTGACTTTTCAGCAGGTTAAAGTAGAGTGGCAGTTACAAAAAGGAATGCTTCATCCTTTACCGGTTCCAGAGTGGAAATGGGAAAATATATCCATGGACTTTGTTGTAGGATTACCAAAGACATCTCGAGGTAATAATGCAATATGGGTTATAGTTGATTGATTGACTAAACCTTCTTATTTCATTCCTATTCGAGATACTTTGTCTCTAGATCAACTTTCTCGATTGTATGTTAAAGATATAGTCAGGTTGCATGTACTTTACCTCTCAATTGTATCTGATCGTGAACCCAAGTTTACTTCTATCTTTTGGAAAGGCCATCAGAATTTGTCGGGTACTGAATTAAATTTTAGTACAGCTTTTCATCCTCAATCAGATGGTAAATATAAACAAAAAATTCAGACATTGGAGGATATGTTACGTTCTTTCTCAATGGATTATCATGGAAGTTGGGACTAACATCATTCTTTGGTTGAATTTCCTTATAATAATAGTTTTCATTATAGTATACAGATGGCTCCATTTGAGGCATTATATGAAAAGTGTTGTCAAACTCTAACTTTTTGGGATGAAGTAGGTGAAAGGAAGCTGATGGGACCAGAATTGATAGAAGAGATGGCAGAGAAAGTTCAGTTGATTCAGAATCACATGAGAATAGCTCAAACTAGACAGAAAAGTTATTCAGATAACTGGAGGAAGGATCTTTCTTCTGAGGTAGGTGATCATGTCTTTCTCAAAGTTTCTCCATGGAAAAATGTGTTGTGTTTTTGTAAGAATGGAAAGTTGAGTCTGAGGTTCATTGGACCTTATGAAATTAGGGAGAGAGTTGGATCAGTTGCATACAGAGTGGCTTTACCTCTATGTATATCCCATCAACACAATGTTTTTCATGTTTTGATGTTGAGAAAGTATATGCCAGATCCATCCCATGTTTTGAGCCCATAGGTAGTTTAGTTGGAATAGAATCTCTCTTATGAAGAACAACCAGTTTAGATTCTTAACCGTAGAGAGAATGTTTTGTGAAATAAGGTAATTCACCAGGTAAAGGTTTTTTATAAAAACCATATGGTTGAAGATGCAACGTGGGAATCTGAAAATGCTATGAGGGATAAATACCCCCACTTATTTTGATAAGTAAAATTGTGATGATGAAATTCCCAGAAGGGGGGAAGGATGTTACATCATAGGTAAATAAATAATAAGACATATTTAATATTTATTAATATTTGTGAATTAAATATTAATTTTACTTTTAAGGGGTTTCTAGGTTCGATATCGTACTCAATACGCAACAACGGGTTTCTTACGTTGCACACTAATAATATAATATTATTATTTTAAATGGTAGTTAAATCCTAGTCGTTGTATTTTCGGGAATTAACAAAACTAACTACAATATTATTATACATTTTAGTCAAATATATTTACATTTATCCAATTAAAAGTAAGTGGCTTAAAATATGAATGAATCTAATTTTAAGAATAATTTACATTAAAAGGTTGATTTACCACCTTTTAATGGAAAACCCTCTTTAAATCTAGTTTTGGTCACCTTAATACATTCATATTGACCAAATAAAATCCTTCTTTAGAATGGGGACATCAAAATTTACTATGTGTAAATTTTTGGAATTGTTCTGGTAAAGTACATTTTTTAATGAATAGTGAAAATATTGTATTTTAATTCAAAACTAAATTTTAATCTAATTTATTTATATGGTTATATTATCTTATTAATTGGTTTTAAAGTGTAAATAGAATATATTTTTACCATTTAATCCAATTTTGGTCACTAGAATTAATTTCACTTTGAAATTGGACATAAAGAAATGTCAATCTTTTGATATTTATTGTTTCTTAAAAACAAGATATTTGTTTTAAAAACGGGAATTAATTTTAAATTAATTAATTCCACTTATATGTTTTTAAATTTTTAAAAATAAAAATAATTTTTGAATCCGGAATATCAAATATAATTTAGACATAATTTTTGGTATTTTTCTGAAAAACTTCAATTTTTTATGAATAGTGAAACCACTTAGTAGTAGTTAAAAAACCGACTTTTCCATTTAAATAAAATTTTAACACTTATATGAATTCAATTTAAAAAATCTGACATACATTGTTGTTATTATTAAGTATAATTTGGTTCAATAAGATGAAAATAATTTTTGGTGAATAGTAACTTTTGACTTTTATTTACCGCAGTTAAAGGAAAATAGGGTAATTTAAGGTAAAAAGAATATTACAAAAATTCAAAATTACCTTAACACTTTTCCTAACCTTATTGGGTGAGTAATGGCCGACCATGGTCAGCTTTGGATCTTTTTTGGGACCCCATGGAGCCACTTATGAAAGAAAATTATACTTTAGATTAATTAATTAAATGTAAAGGCAAAAATGACATAAACAAAAAACTTTTAGTGAATTAATTTTTATATGTTGTTATAAACGTAATATTTTTTACTATAAATATTCTTTATAAAGATAAAAATATTTCCTATATCATTGTATTTGTTTTATAATTTTTAGACATCAAATAAATTAAATTATTTATGACACAATAATGATGCAGTATTTACCTCATTAATAAATGATTTAAATAAATAAAATTATAATGATTACAATATTATCCAAAACATGTCCAATTCTGATTGGATGATTTTATTTCGAATATGAGTCATCTTATCTTCAACTTTAATTATTTTTTGACCTTTTGAAACAGAAGATATGTTTATAAAAAAATAATGTTTTCACACTTTGCTAAAGAGCCCCTCCTCTCCCTTATAAAAGGACACCACTTCTAACAAATTCCTCACACCTCTCAAGCCTTTTAGCTCGTCCAAACTCTGCCCAATTAAGCTCCCTACATCCCTCTCCTCCTCCTCTTAGAATCCTTACCTTAGGCAGAAGGCACATCAAAAATTCCTTTTGATTCAAACCAAAGGGAGTTACCCAAAATAAAGGTAATGGTTTCTCTTAAATTGTTTTCTTTTATTTTACTTATCCAACCCCTAAACTATTTTTATTCATTTATTTTTTAACAAAAAAAGTTTCCTCAATATACTAGGATTTTGTTATAAGAAATATTCAAACTACACTTACACACACCTCTGTCTAATGGGTGAAGAACATATTGTTTCTGTTGATGGAAAACTAACGCCTCACGAAACGATGACTGTTCAATTACCCCTTACCGCCTCTCATGGTGGCCATTATGATGTCACTGTATTTATATATGATATATATTATGTTTATTTTTTCTTTATGCTTCTGAATTTTCCATTTAAGGCACACCATTATGGTTTCCATAGTGGGTAAATATGATAATCTCATTTGAGGAAGTGCAGACTACCGCCCCCTCAAAGTGATGTGACTCATTAATGCCTTATGTGGTATGTATAAAGGATATATTTAATAATATTATATATGATATTATACTATAATTATAATATACCTATATATCATTATGTTTTAATTCCATTAAAATAAGAAATAGAAATGAAAGTAGCGTCCATGCGTACGTACGGCTTACTATCTCCATGAACGGTGTATTTCATTTCTTACCTCAAAATGGTATGTACTATTATAAAAACATGAATATAATGGATATATATTATATATATGATATCTAAATCATGAATATAATTCTGGATATAATGGACTATTGACCACATGGACAACTTGAAAATATAAGGTGTTTATTTTTTACTAAAGTACCATATATCGAAAAAATGGAAGTTATTAACTTAAATGATTACATAATATTTATAACATGGTAATAAGTGATATAAAAGTAATAATACACTTGAAAATGGTTCTTAAGAAAGTATAAATTAACTTTAGTTTATTATTCAGGAGATTAAAGAACGATCGAGTCAAGTTGGATACGAGGTAAGGGACTTCGTCTCAATCTCCTTTCATTGATGCATATTTTGTTTTAATATAGGATTTTATTTTATACTCTGTATAAAAACCATTCACTTTTTATTTCATTCAAAGGGAATATTTTTATAGGAAGAGTTATACTAAAAAACAAAAAGGAAGGTTTTTTTAATGTAAGCAGTGACAACGACCTTTTCGCCGCAGCGAGTATTATTTGATCTTTGGCTTCCTTAACAAGTCATAATGTTTTTAAAAGGAAAAATAAATACCATGTACTCTTTTACGTATTTTGGTATAAAAAATAATTTTTAGAATGGATTTATTATTTCAATATCTTGAAATGATATTTTTTTGTTGCAATGTCAAAATGTTATCTTCCCTTTATGCTTATGTTATGTGTTATGATCATGTTATGGTTCTTGGGCATTATTTATGTATACGGTTGGTTCAGAGATAATCCTAGGGTGGGTGAGACCGAGATAGCTCTTCAATTCATTGGGTAACATGATGGAGGTAAACATGAATGTTTCTCCTAATAAATTTAGGGAATATACTGTGATGGGTATTCCAAATTAACTCCCTATGTAGTTGTGATAGGTACAATGTAAGTATGATATGGATGCCAAAAGTTACCTTTATGATTTATGATTTCTATGTGTAATTCATAAAATCTTATGATTTAATTAGGGAAGTAAAAGAGTTCATGTTTTGTATGTATTTATGAACAAATGTTTTCTATCTTTGTTTTATAAACCTTACTGAGCTTTTTATGCTCAACCCATGTTTTGAAATGTTTTCACAGGACTTAAAGATGAATAGGGTCAAGGATGGGATAAATGAAAAGTCATGCTATCTAAAACATGGAACTAGACATGACTCATTTTTTCAAGATTTTTTATTTTATGAAAAAAATGGAATCTGTGTAGAAGTGTCTACTTTGTAATATTTTGAGATGTAATTATTATGTCCTAATTCTCTAAAACTATAAACCTAAAAAGATCCTCAATGTGAATTATTCATTTAATTCAATATTATGTAATATTTTGGGTTGGGTCCTTATATTAATTATAGTTTTTACTAGGGAAATATGTTCTTTTCATCAATAAGCATTTATTTGATAAAATGTTTTCTAAAATAATTGTATCATAATGGGAGGAATAAATCCTACTATTACTAATCATTATTCTCTTGCAAGTCAATGAATTATATATATATAAATTGATTTATTTATTGAAATACAGGTAAATTTTTTATTAAATATTCTTGTTTTCTACCTTGAATATTTTATGAATTTAAATTCATTCGATGTTTGTCCAATGTGGTTTTTCCTAAATGGCCAAAAATCTTAAAAATGATGTTTTTTTATTATTAACCACACTGGATTTACCTGATTTATTTTATATAATTTCAATAATTCCATATTTGGATATCCTTATAATATTTTTTTCCAATGTGTACACTTTCCCTTAACAAAATTATATTTTAAAAGTAATTTTCACTTCATGTTTTATAATAATTTATATAATGTTTTTTGAAAACTCTTGTATTTTCACATAAATTTTTCCACCAAAGTTTATCCCCTATAAAGTGATGTTTTTATCACCCTGTATAATTTATTCTAATATTATAAAGTTTTTAAAATAAAATTATATCCTATGATTTCTTAAGTTCACATTATGTTATGTTTTTGAAATTTTTAACAAAACCATTCATTTTTTAGGGTATCCTTAAGATATGATTTTTAAGTGGCACACACACACACAAACACACACACACACACACACATATATATATATATATGTGTGATAAAAATTAGAGTCCCATATCACCCTCAAATTCATTAGTTTATTTTTACATCTTATGAGATAGTCTACCATGGACATAATGAGTTTCTCCACATAGGTGTGGGGATAATGAGTTTTCTTACATTTTCAAGCATAAAAATAATGATTTTGTTTACAGGGTCCTGGTAATATTTAGTTTTATCATAAAAATTTTCATATTCTTATGGTTGTTAAGCATGAACATGTTGTTTACAATGTTATTTGAAATTAATATGATGCATTTTATTTTCATCAAATCCCATGTTTTCATGTTATGGATTATTATTAATGTATTTTTCATTATTATGTCATGCTCATATGTTTTGCAATTATTATGATTTATTTTGATCCATGGTGTTGCATTTATTCTTCAATAATGATGTTTATATGGTATTATTTTTCCCTATTGTGTTTTATGATTATCATCTATGGATATATGATCCTTTAAAAATATATTTATCATCTTCCTCATCTTATCCTTCATGTTTTTGATCTGATAAAATATAATATGATTTCTATTAATAAGAATCTAATATCACTCCTTTGTTATGTTTCCATCCCCTAGGAAATGTAGAGGATTATATCATTTAATACTTATAGAAAAGGGTATATATGTGAGAAATTATAGAGTAATATATTCAAGTGTTGAAAAAAAAGATGTTTATGTTTCTAATCTAAAGGGAACTAAACCTTTCATTCCTATGGTTGTGTGAAAATTTTTAGATAAATTATATAAATTAGTAAATTAACGGATTATTTAAGTTATGTTTATCTTAGGTCACCTCATTTTGAGCTCGTCCCAATTAATCAATTCATATAATTATTTTGGGATAAATTCCCATCCTGAAAAGAAACTTGTATTCCATAAATGAGGGTAATTATATAAGCTTGTATAGAATAAAATAAATACACATTACTAGGTTAATATGGTTAATGAAGTAATTTACCAAATTCCATAGTTTGTTAGTAATTTTTGTCAAAAATAAAATTAACAATACACTTTTATCAGATTTAAAAAACTACAAATAATATCAATAAATCACTCCTAACATGTATCACAATATCAATTTAATGCAGTAGATTTGATAATCATAGAATATAAAGGGTACAATATCTATAAATTTACACATACCATAGTGAAATACATGAAACAACCCAAAATTGATTAAAAGTATTTTTTATTCACATTTGATTTATGGAAAACCCTAAATTAGTTTATGCTCAAGATTTAAAAAAGGGTACACTTAACCCAAGACTATTTCTAGGATAACTCTCAATTAGTATTAGTGAAGGAAAGAGTATGACAACCAATTAAATTTAAAAAGTATCTCTTTGGGGTCAATGGTAGAAGATCGAACAAACAAATGAATTTTATATCCTCCCTTATACTAACATTGATTTATGTATTAATTCGATCTCAATATGAAATAAAAAATTTGTAAAGACAACTACAGAAATAAATTGACATTTGTAAAGATAACCTCTCATAGGAACCAAACTGAAATAAGGATTAAATTTAAATTTATCCAATAATCAATATAGGATGTAAATAAAATATTTCAACTACAACCTCAATGGATGAAAAACAAGGAGAATTATAGAAATAAGGGACCTAACCTAGATCGAGACCAATCTAAGGTTACCATGTAATGCTCCTTCAATCAATGGTTGAATATTAATTTTAAGGGAGAGGTAAGTAAGAATGAAAGGTCTTTATAAGGGGTGAAAAGTGGAAGAATGAAGGAAAAAATTAATTCCTATTAATTAGAAATAGGATTAGGGATAAAATATAAAAATATTCCCTTTTATTAAATGTTTTTTAAAAAATATAATAAATAACCACTAGAAAACATTGTTTACCATATCATACAAAATTGAACCACTTAGCCACATAAATACCACTGGGTGCCCTCTCCATGGCTATTAGGTAACTTATTGTCCCCAACCTAAGGGGGGAATTCACATTCCTCTTTCCCCTTTCTCCAATATCTTCTCCTCTAATCTTAACTCAACTATTGAAAATAATATATCAATAAGGAAATTTAAAAACTAAAATTAAATGGATTTATTGAATAATAGATGTCAATTTTGATTCATTATTGGCCATTAAAATTTATTTTCAACCATGATAGGGTCCAATGAAAGAGATGAGTGATGATTTCCAGAATACTTATTTTAGATGTTTTTTGGAGACTTGAAGTTCATCAAAATTTGTTTTGTATCATGAAGACTATTTCATATTTTGTGGGACTAATAAACTTATTGTTTCCTGATTTCCTTGATTAGTTATGGCTGGATTCATCAATGGGATTATTTATTTATTAAAAGTAAGATAAGGATAGCACTGAGTATTAGAGAGTTATTCTAAGAGCATCCCAATGATGTTAACTCTATTGGATGTTGTGAAAGTATTTCTCTTAGAATAGTGAGGTAAATTTTCATGTGTATTATTCACCCCATCAAGGAGTGTTATTTTATACTTTAAATATATTATATGGTCTTTTTGGTTGTATCCCAAGAGTGTTGTAGAACTTTAATGTTTCATTGGGATTTTAGGTTATTATTGGAGTTTTAACTTCCAATTTATCACATATTACAACTAATTTAATAGTATTTACCAATAATAATGAGGCATTCATTTAGAAAAATAATTGTAAAAATGGGTTGAGTGCTTGAAGTGGAATCTTATTAGTTCTCATATCCTTTATTTTATAGAATAGGGATTCATGATTGTGGTCTTCTTTATTTATTATCAACTCAGTTAAAATTATATTTAGATGTTGTAGAGGGAAGTTATCATATACAGGTGTCATTATTTATATCCTTATAAACATATCATTTCTACTAATAAATTCATTCTTAAAGAAGTTTTGTTTTCCATGAAGTTATAGTAAAACTATTTTATTAGAGGGTATTTGGTGGTCTTTGTGGATCAACTGATCTTGTGATATAACTTCTGTTATTAGGATTCTTATTTTAATCAATGATGGTGGATATATTTATTATATTTTTATCACTTAAATATTTATAACACACCAAGGAATATTAATGTATGGGTTAATTCCCAAAGTAGAAAGTCATGTGGAGATTATTTTTAAGAGTCTAGAAAATCATAGTGTATGATAGAGGATCTTTCATCCATATAACTCGATATAGTGGAATCTATCCATATAATTATAAATTATTATATTTAAATAAATTCACCATTTTTATATTATGTAAACACTATTAGTTAAGAGATCATGTGCAGGAAGTTTGGATAGATCATGTTGGAAGTGGAGATTTTCCATAGATATGTTTGTAGGATGATAAATATTAGGTGTTATTTTTAGAAGAATATTTTTTTCTATTAGTGGTGTATCAGATTGTTATCTATAAATCCCATGTCTAATATTTGGTAGTTCATATTGGTGTTTCAAATATGTATTCGTCTTCAAGTAGCGAGTTATGGTGGATAAGGAAGAAAATTTTGGTGGTGCAGGTCATGTGAAAGTGTTTGGAAAGGGACAGTTTAGCAATGTGTTCCTACTATTATTCTACACCATTTGAATATTCCTTGATGGAATATGGAAAAATTAATGGATTTAATAACTCATTTCCCTAGATTTTGGAGAGTATCTCATTCTATCTTGGTGATTTTTGATCAGTTGATGAAGTTGGATCATTTCATTGAAATCAGGGACTCATGTGTGGTTAGTGGTTTATCGACATAGTCTATGGAGGATGTTGTGTGGATTCATAGGGTTTAAAGGATAATTATTTCTTATCAAGATCTTAACATTAAATAATGAGTGTGTAAGGGTTGGCAATGTGATTTTGAGTCACAGTCATACAATAATGTTTCTTTTCATCCTCATAAAGATGGTTAGACTGATCTGGAAACCAATCACACAGAAAGAAATGATGTATGAATGTGTTCTTTATTTTGATGGTTTAGATGAGATTTAATTATTAATGATTATTTTTTATATATAATAAAATTTAACAGAATTCCCTTACTATGGTCCATTCATGTAATTTTATCAAATGTCAAGCTGATTTTTATAATATTGTTTTGTGTTCTGGGAGTGAGTGATTCTTAGAATAAATTTTGTGCAGAGTATAGTAGAGAAGTTATAGGTGATTTGTGAGTAGATGAATATTAAATAGTATCCTAAAAATACTTATGATTATTAGATAAGGAGACCTTTATTGTTCTAATTTGATGATCATGATTACTAGAATGGTTCCCCTCATTATAGTCAGTCGAGGTTCGGTAATGGGAGTAAGAATCCCCCTTGATTCACTAGACCTTTTTCAGTGTTGAATCTTATTATAGACATGTTTTATTGGATATAAATTTTAATATAAATTCATTTTATTCTTCATGTGTTCAACTTGTCACAACTTCATTATTATCTTCATGATGACTCTCACTCCATTTATTAGGACACAATTGATGTTAATGAGAATGAAACATACATGGAGTTTCCTATTGAGATCTTAGACCATTAGAATAGGTTATTATGTGGGCTCATTATTCCTATGATCCATGACTTATAGAGTCACAATGTCTTGGAGGAGTTTATATAGGATTGTAATTCAATGATTCATGATAAGAATATTTCATTTTTTTATTCTCTTATCCATGTTGATATAATGAGTTGATCTTGTTGGAATATGATTAAATTTTTTTTTCACCTTTATATTTTGTTTATTATTTTGGTAATAAAGAGGATTCTATTTGAGAGGTATCTCATTAGGCTATTTTAAATATATTTCATTTTTGTTAAATTTTTGGGGTTTATACATTTGTCTAGGAATCATTTCATAGGTATCTAATATAGTCTGGGATTTTAATAGAGCATTAATTTTTTTTAGGGTTGTATTTTTTTAGGTGGATCATGGAGGGAATTTGGAGAATTAATTATGTGTTTTCGTATATTGATGAAAAAAATCATAATTATTAATGCCAGGGATGTTTCCTAAATATTGGATATAGACAACCATGGTCCCAAGGGATATGTCATGGTGGTTTGTGGATTTATTTGGGGGGAAATGTGATATAGTGTGGTGGATTATTATATTTCATGGTAATGGTCAAATTTGTATCATGTAATGTAATAGATATTGATATTTAATGTGGTTTTGGTGGTTTTTAATTTCATAAACCTTAATCGTCGCTTGACATAGCTTTCCTCACTTTAGTGATTTTCTCACTACACCATGGTGTGGATATATAAATTTTTTATATAAATTAATAAATAGAATTTATTTCAATCCACCACATTTTCTTCTTCCCACCCTATATATCCTTGGATCTTATATTTTATGGTACTTAATTCATATCATAAATATTATCCCTTACACTTCATGTGGATGATCCCTTCTTGATCTGAGGGGATACTTCCTCCCTTCAATTTTATTTTGTTCACATTACTTCATTCCACTATTATTTATATTTATTATAATGCCATGAAATTGTCTGTGGATTTTTTTTATTATTTTGAGTCTATATTTTTTATGTAAATTTTTTGAAATTTTTTTAGTTCAAGGTTTCATGTGAAATAAATCATTAAAAATTTTATTTATTTAAAGTGACATTAATACTGAAATCATATGGTGTTACATTTTACCCACTTTGAGAAATTGTATACTCTAAATTTTAATTATCTCTAACTATTGAAAATATAATTTAGCGTCTGTAGATATAATTTATAATGAGGTATTTACCTTACTATATTTGGTAAGACTAGGAAGCTCAACTTTCCCACTATTATAACCATATCCCTAATAATGAGTCTCTCCCTAACCATTAGGGATAAATTCTCCTCAATATTGGTCATTAAGACCAATATAATGGAAGTTATTCTCATATAGAATTCATAGTCATATTACGACCAATGGATGATCATATTTTGATCTAGGATTTTATATGTTATTTCTCAACCCTATAAATTAATATGAATTTTTCTTGGAAATAGTCAATCGATTACCAAAATCAAATTAAATTTTTCAATAGGGATAATAATAATATTTATAAGAGGTGACTTCTAAAAAAATTATTCAGATAATATTTGTAAATTTGGTAATCAATAATAATAAAAACTAGTTTTTTTCACTAACAATCTATTTTTAGAGGTGGATAATATGTGATCCTAGAAAAAATATGAGATATAAAGTGGTGGGTAGAACCAGAATCGAAAAAAACTTTATGAGTTAATGAGTGGATGATGATTATACCTTATACAATTAATTTTTCTTATCTCACTATTGTAGTTGTGATTACATATGTTTTTATTTTTCCCATAGAATATGTGATTTGTGATGTTTTTTCATCATCATTAACCTTTAGATTGTCACACTAGTCTACATATTCCACAAATTCATCAAATTTAAAACATTGAATTATTAATGGTACCATAAGAAGATCTTTGTTTCCATAAAACATGTTAACTAGAATCTTCCATTTAACTTGTAATATCAATGCTTTATTTCCTTCTTTACCACACACAAATAATTTTCTTATTTCCATTGAGACATTTCCTTAGGTGCATCATCTCATATTTCTGATACGTAAGAAGTTAGAACTTCTTTCATCCATAGTTATTATCAAATAAACTTACATTAAATTCCATATTTTTCTTATTTAGTGATTTTGGGGGAGTTTACATAGTTTATTTATTTTTATTTTTTTGTCAAATAGAGACATGAATTGGTCACCCAATTCATGCCCCAGAAAAAATTATTAAAACAAAAGTATTACAGTACATGCTCGAGGTGCAATGAGCTTACACCAACACTGACACCAACACCAACACAAGAAAGGAAAGCAATACATGATATTTAATAAAATAAGCTCAAACCGCAACTCATTAAAACTGCTTGAGATGTCATGTCTTCATGGAAGGAATCACGTCTAGCCAAAAAAGCAGTATCTCCAGTCATGATCCAATTATTCAAAATCAAAATAGTTCAAACAATAGGTGAACAACAGGTCCCATAGTAGTGTAGATAAGAGAATAGTAGGTCCCTGCCAACATCCAAAGAAGAAGATCCAAAATTTGTATTTATAAGTTAGAAAATAAGAGCAGAGAAAGGTGTCTTTAGCCATCTCATAGGCTATGAGAGCTCGCAAAAAACAGACAAGAAAACCAGAAAGTGGCATGCATCCTTCAAGAATCCAGCACATATAGAATCCAGGCGTTCATGGGAGAAGCAATGCATATCAGCCCAAATCTTCAAAGAGAGTCTGTGAAGTCCATCCATCACCCCAATGGATTATCTTCAAGCTCATGTGATGTACTAGACCCCAAAGAGATCACACCAGATCATCCAGCAAAACCGAACACGATCAATGCAGCCATCTTAAGACTTCCCAAAAAAAGAACAGAAGCATCAAAGATTCATGTTCATCTAGCCCAGAAAAAAAAAATTCCTGTCCAAGACTGCATGCTGGGAACTATCACGAACAACAACCAAGCTCCAAAACCAACCATCATAATTCTTAAAAAACAGTCCTCAATGCTGATGTGAAAACCATCCAAATCAATCCTCTCTTCACTCTATTCTGACTTGGCCTCTACCAAGAGGAAGGGCAGCTCCCCAGAAAAAATACAGCAGCATCAAGAAGTCAGACATCAGAACATCAGCATCCAAAATGTGCCAAACTGCTCCACTGAAAATAGATCAGATCGGTTCTATACAGTTGATCCAGAACCATGTTTCAAAAAAATCAGAAGCAGCAGGAAGGTTTTATCTTCCAAGAAGTTGAGTATTCCAGCCAAATGAACCAACAAAATCGGAGACTGTAGAAAAAGACACCTCAGAGGGCTTCATAGTGATTGTCAAGTGATAAAATCGGCAGACTCCAGAATCAGTGCCAGCAGCCCGCCCAACTCCAAACAGATCACCAAGCCATCCAGAAAAGGCATTAAAAGCAGGACTCCAAAAAGTAAGGATTCCATAAGAACAAACAGATGTTCAAGAGTGAAAATTTGTTTCAGAGTGAGAAAATCAGTTCATCCAACAAATAGAGCAGAAAACCAAAAGGAAGTATCACACAAAAATCGTGAACCAGATCTAAGCAGCCAAGATGGGTCTACCCAAATGCAGAGAAAGCACTCCAAATCAAACCTTTAAAACCAAAACCAGAAACAAAGGTCATCAGTAGTCCACAAGACAGAAGGTCATGCAAAGTTTATTGCCATGGGATACTCATGAAATCAAAGTTTGGATCCTTATTGAATTCCTCAGCAACTTTGATAAACATCCTCTTTCTGATGTACAGGTAAACCTGAGCAGTTATCTCACCATTTTTATACTTTCGAAATGTAGATGATTCATTTTCCCCGAACCAGGAGTCGAGCTCCTTTGGAAAATCCAGATCATAATCATACTAATAGGCATCTCTATATGCCGGGTCATTTTCATCAACTTCACTCGAGGAGTTGTCTGAATCAGAACCATCTGAGTTTTGTAGATATTCAGGCAGGGGCTCTAAAGGAATTGGTTGTGGAGGAACCTCAGGGTCAGGATTTTTTGCCGCAACTGATCTTGTGATGATGGTTCTTTCATAATTGATTTTGTCTCGATGTTTCCTAGTTTTCCTGGGGAGTGGAGTGATAAAACCCTCTGAGTCAAAAATGACCTTTTTGCCTTTTCGATCATTTAGATGAAAAGATTCCCCTACTTTAGGAATCTTCTCAACAACAATCTGGAGGGATTCCTCAAAAATCCCATCTTTGTTAACCACATGACCCTCATATTTTTCATCTTCCTTCAAGGATAGTTGGGTGGAATCCCTCTTATCTGTATCATCTTGTTGTTTGGTGACAGCAATAGCCTCATTGACAAATTCTGAGAGTGGGTCACGAGGTGTTTGAGAATTCAATTGAACATTTACCTCATCATCTCTTTCTTTGTTAACACAAACAGGTGTTTTTCCTTTGTCCTTAACCACCAGATCATCTTTTCTAAAGACAGAATTAGAAGGTCCAGCCATGATATCTTGATTATTTTTATACTTTTCTGTCCAAACAGGTTTAAGACTTTTAAAACAAACATTGGCTTTGTCACATTTGTTTGAATTGTGTCCTAATCTGAAGCATTTGGAGCAGTAATCCGGCAATCTTTCATAAAAAACTCCTTGGGAGAATGAAAGGTCTCCACTTTGAATCCAAATATTGGAGGGAAAATGTTGGGAAACATCCAACTCAATACAAATCCTAGCCATCGAGGGTCTTGAAAGCATTTTTGTTGCAAAATCTAACTTCAAAGGATTCCCAATAAGATTAGAAATGGGGAAGAGGGCTGCCTTCTTGAACAGGTGGAGAGGTAACTCTGGGAAGCAAACCCAGATAGGAACAATAGGGGATTCAGAATATGCATCAAACTCTGGAGTCCACTTAATAATTTTCAAAAGACAACCTCCAAAGGACCATGACCTCTTGATCCAAAACCTATAGTAATCCTCCTCGGATGAAAATCGAAAAGTAAAAGGTGACAGTGACCTGCTACATATCTCTATGTCTTGACCACTGTGCTGGGTCTATTACACCATAGTATCCCTATACAAATTTGTAATCACCGATTAAATGTCCATCATCTTCATAATTCTTATAACATGCAAGAAAATCTCATAAATGTTTGAGTATATACATATATAGTATGATTTCCTCATATCTAGGGGGATAAGTAACCTTGAAAATAGAAGTAAAAAATCACAACCCATAGTAATTGAGAAATGAAATCCAACCAACAGGGTTATATACTCATAAAAAACCCAAATTAGAGAGATATGGGATCTCTATATCACATTCCATCCAAGTAAAAGAATCTTCCATGAGTTCCATAGGTCCATTAATGATTCCCAACATCTTGGGATCCTATACAATGAATAATAAATGGAAATCCATACATCTCCACTATTCCTCATAGTTTAGGGGACACAATCTCTATATAGGAAACCAATTTTCTAGTATAAGAGGAGTGTTCCTCTCTAATAGATAGATAGAGGACTCATGACCTGATATAATAGGAGGGTTCCAATATCATGGTAAAGGAATCATGACCTAACATTGAAGGAGTGTTCCAGCATAATGGTAGAAGACCCATACCTTGAATTTTTATGAGAGTTCGACACTGAAGATGGATAGATAGATAACCCATTCCTAGTCTCGATAGGAGGGTTCCACTCTAAATATTGACATATAGAGGACTCATGTCACATCCAAGTAGGAGAGTTCCACTCTACATAGAGATAGATAGAGGACCCATGGCCTATCTTAGTAGTAGGGTTCTAATATAATGGTAGAGGACCAATTCCCTAACTACATAAGAGGGTTCCACTGTATTGTTAGATCACTCATGCCCTAACTTCACAAGAGGGTTCCACTATAATTCTTGATAGATAAAGGACACATACCCTGACTCCATAGGATGGTTCCACTCTAATGGTATAAGAACCGTGCCCGAACTCCCTGGGAGAGTTCCACTCTAGGGGTAGAGGACCCATTCCTTAACACCACAAGTGGGTTCCACTCTAAAGATCATGTATGGTTACTGTCGTCATCGAGTGATGCCTAAAGAAGTATCCCACTTGGAAAATCTTTAATCGTATATCAAAATCAACCAAAAAGTAAAAAATAATTTTCTATATAGAAAAAAAAACATAAGAGAGGCTACTCAATAGCCAAAATATGATTCCAAATGAAGGACATGTAGGACAGAAAAGTTTACTTAAAAAAAGGGTACACGGTGTATATGGGGACCCACAAGGCTTTTGGTCCCTCCCTACTAACTAATTTATTCATTTCCATTATAGGGCTCACTGGCCATATATCCCTACATGTAATATAAAGGGAGTACATAGTGTGTCTCAAACCCTAGGGGAAGAGTAGTGTTCTATTTTCTTTGTCTATATACCATGGTCATTTACAAGTACACGCCATGTGCATGGTCATCCTCATGTCTATATACTCTTAGTGTATAAGCTGAGATTCCAGCATTGAGTCACCCAATGTGTGGGGGTCTCAGTAGGTGAGTGATATTTTTAATCTCATAGAAACTCTAGCACCATGGATTTCTAAGGAACACACTATGTGTTCTTTAGAACAATATGACATGTAGTCATGTTTTTTATAGAAACTTTTATATTCTATGCGTATCTCTAGATCTGCCTTTTCCACCTGAAATATTTCCTAATGTATACCCAAAATCGAAGGTAGAAGGATCATTTTGTCATTCAATGAAATATTGTCGATGAAAATTGGATTTTTGTCAAGTTTTTGAACACCTGTAGGAGCCTCACACTCCTCCTTCATTGTGGCCAAATCCACTTCGGATCCCAGATCCACAGAGAAATCACCTAAAACCTAAAAAACATCCCAATAAATTCCTTGCTTTATAATTTATTCATTTCATGCAAACCTTCTAGGAATCCAGGGGTTTGATCACACTTGATATCACCCAGTAAAATAGAACCAAGACCCCATAGGTAAATTGGTGAAGATCACAAAGAATGATGGGGGAAAGTACATAAAACAAAGGTGAAACAATCTTTTTCCATGTTTTCATGGATAAAAAATACAAATTGGGGATATATGGGGTGTGAAATCACAGACCAATGGGGGTTAATCAAAAATATAAATAAATCTAATATGTGTGCGCATGAAAATGATCAGAATGATTGAAAATCAATGAAGATGAAATGATCTTGCTCAATAATTTAAATATAAGGGAAGAAATAAATATATAATGATTCCAATATTAATATTGGATAGTTTGATGATGACGAATGATACTACCAATGAAGGAGTAATATTTATAGTCTTCACCATGCCTCGATTCACCTTTATCTGATTATTGATCTTGGCCCGGTATGGATCTGCCATTCAAAAATGATGGATCCTCCTCTCAACAGTACCGAGGTTATGGGGATAACCCTAGAGATCATGAATAATAGAAAATTTATATAGGTTTCAATATTAGTTCATTCAAATTAAATAATTTAAAAAATCAATTAATTTAATTTTAACACACTTGCCAATGATCTCTCTATCTGAACATCCCATGCTGACCAACATTAGGTCTCTCTTAGGTTAAAAATCATATTATAGACTCAATTTTGGACTCAAATTTCTGATATGAGTATCCATTAATGATTTATCACATTATTTTTTTTAAAAACAAATGTGATATAAAATATATTTAATATTTCTATAAAATTAATTCAGGGAATATCGGGTTTTGTAATCACGTATTTTCTCTATCCCTAGATTGGAAAATACTTTTAGATATATTTCAAAGTCATAAATCGTAAAATAAGGGCCTCTAAATTATTTCCATTTCTAAACATTTCATCACAGAAAATCCAAAACAAAACAAAAATGTTTAGATATTGATCCTATATCAATAACTCCCACTCCCGAGAGCTCTTCTACATGCTCACATTCTACTAAAACACACAAACCTAGGGGTTGGTCTATCCATGAAAGAACCTCTCATATCAGTCCTCAATCTCCATTGGGTGCTCCAAGAATAAGGATCCACCCCTGATGTCTAACTCAACCTAGATAATAATATGTGTGGGGTCATGAACGTATCTCCTTAGTTGCGACACATTGAAGACACCATGCACCCTCTACAACAATTGGGGTAGGGTGACAAAATAAGAAACCTTTACAACCCTTTACAAGATCTCGAATATCCTGATGAACCTCAATTATATCTTTCCTCTTCGACTGAAACTCTACAATCCACATCATGGGGAGACACATTGGAAAACATAGTCTCTATGATCGGACTATAAGGGCCTACAACATTGATTTGCACAGTATTTCTTCCTGCTCTGAGCCGTCCTCATCTACTCATGGATCACTTGGAACTTCTTCATTATCATATACACCATATATTTCCAAACAAGAGAAGCCTCGTAGATCTTAGTCTAGCATATGGGTGGCCAATATGGTCTTGCGTATAGGGCCTCAAAATGTTCAATACGGAAAGTCGAGTAGTATCAATTATTATATATATAATCTACCAAGGGAATTTGATCCTTGAAACTATGGTTGAAGTCTAACATAAAAACACTTTTCGTATCCTCTAGCACATTGATAGTGTACTTGGTCTACCCATGTATCTGGGGTCAAGGTTGTACTCATCCTCATATAACTCTTGAATGACTCATGTGGTCCACTCCACAACTTTTAAATAAACCGCACATCATGGTTATGGATAATCAATAAGGGAACTCCATGAAGTTGAATGATCTTCCATTCATACAAGTACCCTAAACCTTCCATCAAACTAGGAACACTAATAATATGAAATTATTCCAACTTTATAAGTTAGTAAACATCCACCATGATGGGATAATGGCCTCTCACTATCCAGAAAATCCCTATCACAAAGTACATGGATATTTCATCCCATTTCCACTCTGGGATCTCAGGAGGCTACAAAAAACCTACTGGAACCTGGTGATCAGAATTCACCTACTAACATGTGAGACATTGAGAGAAAAACTCAGCCACAATTCATATAGTTTCATCCCACCAATGATTTTGTTGAATGTATATGTACATCTTCCCAGAACTAGGATGTATATCCATTAGAGATGTGTGAAACCCTCTCATAACCTCCTTGCACATCACGACTAGGAAGATTTCCCATCCTTGGAAAATGATGATTTGATTCACTCCTTCAAAAACCCATCTGTGGAATATCTTGAGGATATCTAGTCACATAAGACATCACAGTCGATGTCTATTAACAGGGACTCTTTCACATTTTGGAGTGGTGGATGAGTCAAAACCATTGACTGGTGAAATTTTGGACTCTACTACTCAACACGAGTCAGCTACAAGGAATAAAACTGCTTAAATACCTCCTCCATTAAAAGATCTCTGGACTTCCTACCAAGGTAATCTTCCACCATTTTTTCCCATTCCAATGAGTTTAGAATATCCCAAATACAATATATTGAAATAACTCTAATTAGTGCATATCTATCTGGTTCAAGTCTCTCTACATGAATACATACTAATACTCTGATGGTATGAGTAAAAATAAATCACTTTCCTAGAAGATTTTGCCTCCAAATCATCAGAGAAGATACAATTTCTTCCAACTCTTAGTTGTGAGTCACATAGTTCTACTCATGGGGTCTCAACATCCTCAACTCATATGTGATCATTTCTTACTAATACATAAACACATTGACCCTACTTGCATATGGATCACAATATACTCAGTCTAGGTAAAAAATGGACTCATTGGGAGAACTCTTCATCCTCAAACTCAACACCACAAAGGATCTCTAGAACTACTTAGTCTAGGTAAAACACCCTCCTCCACTAGTCTCAAAATAAGAGAACTCATCAGCCTCTACTCAACACCAGAATGGATCTCTAGAACAAATCAATATAGGTAATAGATTCCCTTTCCATGTATTATCATTAAAAGTGGATAAAATCCTAGATAATTCTTCCACAAACCACTTGTAGTACCTTCAGAATACAAGAAAACTCTTTACATCGGAAAAATTATTGGGTGGCTCATAATAAAACATTGCATCGATCTTCACTGAGTCCATAGCTAATCCATGATTAGAAATGACATTCCCCATCAAGTGAACCTCATGGGTCTAGAACTATCACTTTGGGAGATCACTATAAATATGGTTCTCCCAATGAAAATGTTGGACCATCCTCAAGTTCTCTTCAAGATCAACCTCTTATAAAAAGTATTTGAATACATAATAAATGATGAAAAAAATAAATTGTTTCAGGTATAGCTTGAAGATATGGTTCATCAAATCCATAAAAACAGTGTGTGAATTCTTCATACCTAAGGGCATCACCAGGAACTCATAGTGTCTATAGCAACAGTGGTATTCTATCCTTTGAATATCAGCCTTATAAACTCTCAACAGATGGTAGCCATACAAAATATCAATCCTCAAGAATCATCTCAAGCCTCACAACTCATCAAAGTGGTGGTAAATACTTAGGTGGGGCTACTTAAACTTTATCATGGCTTTATTTATGTGATTATAATACACAAAATGCACCAATCTCCCATCCACCTATTTTATGAACAACACTAGAGCTTCCCAGGGGGCACAGTGGGTCTAATAAAACCCTTATCTTAAAGGTCATATAACAGAAACCATAGCTCTTAGAGCTCATTAAGGGCCATATTATATGCCTTATCAAATATCAAAGTGGTATTGGGTTGAAATTCAATGTAAAACTCCATATACCACCATGGATATAGTCCTAGAATGTCCTTGAGGAAGTAATCTATAAAATCATCCATAACTAAAGGAATCAAGATGCCAAAAGATCCTACTGTGCTAATGAATACACACTCCATTTGATGGTTGATGGGTTACAACCTCCCACTCTTGAAATCCACTCATCCTTTCATGAGATATCTCTTTACCAAAAAGTATAATATCATCCCCTAGTGCATAGTAATCTTACTCATCTATGGTGACAATTAATCTAGGTACAGACCATGGCCAAACAATCCATACCCAAGATGAAATCATAAACACTCATGGGGATGACCAAAATGTCCCATTATAATTTATTAACACAATGATATATCTCACACTACTATAAGATAAAATATATTGAAAAATTGTTCCTCATAGGAACCTCAATACATAGTGGAGAGGAAAAATCCTCAATTGGGAGCTCCATCTAACACACCAAGAGTAAAGATATGAATGAATGATTCACACCTATGACTACTAGTACTGAAGTAATGACATGAAAAACACAGATCGCTTGTCTCATCATATCGTGTACTACTAGGTCAAATTCCTCAATCGCATGCATCTACCCATGGCCCTAACCGACAGATCCCTAGGCCTAATGTGGGCAGCCCAGGGGTGGTGGTGGAAGGAGATCATAATTTCATCCACCTCTCATAGCTCCTCCTCCAAGATCCCCAACATCTCATCTACTACCTCCTCCTCAATAGGGGCCTCCATACACTTTCCTGGGAGATCCATTAACATAGAACCTCATCTGTTGTGGTGATCCATCCACTATCTTCTTACCAACCATAGCATATCGAGTCGAGAAATCATGTTCAATGTGACGATGACAACCATATGCATTGAACCTCCTCTCTCTAGGAATCCTTGGTCTCTTGAGTGGTCCTTTTTACCACATGAACACATGTGTAGTTCTGGTCATAAAAATATCTCATACACTGATATCCTGCTGACTGGATTATGTTATCCACTATATACCACTGTCAGCTCTAACTACATTGCATCACTCAGACAAGAATATTTCCATCAACATCACCCACCCCAACACTCTAGTATAAGTGGGAATTCATAAGAGTACCACACTTTCATGTATGTCAAAATAGATACCATTTTCAAACTTCAATGATTATAAGTAGCAATATAGGATCATGTTGATGGAGTAGTGTGTAAGGTGTTTGAACCACATATCGTACATTGAAACTATCATCCCTCCCTATTGTAGCTCCAGTATCTCTTAAATACGAACTGTGAAAAATCATGAGGGGTAGCGCTCCTCAAAAACAGTCTCCTGGAATTCAAACCATGAATATTTTGAATCATTATACTTCTTCATAATAAGGTTTCACCAGAACCCAACTACTCCATGGAAAAGACAGGCTTCCAACATAGCCACATGATCATCTAGTGTCCAAGAAATCTTAAAAACATAGATCACTAACTTTTGAAAATCCTCTACCACCTGGGGATCTTTCTTACAATGTAACATCAACAAAATTTGTTGTTGTAACTCACGGATTGTGATAATCTTGTGTGAATCCTCAACTACCTCTTCTGGTATGATCTTCTTCTCGATGGGTTTTGGTTTAGCAACCAATCCACCTAGATGAATAATCTCGCATGATGGCCCATGAATAGAGGCATCATCACTTATCGTATCATTGTCACAATCCTGAATCAGTAAATTGGTTTTTTGTCTTCTCAAATTAATTAAAAAAGTTAATTAAGATATACCACGGTAAGATGATCATATATATATGGGGATCTGACTCAATAAAAAAATCAATGACTCAATCCAATATAATGCATGTTCAAGTGTTCCCTATAAATAATGTCTTAGTATACTGAGTAGAAAATCGTGTCATTAGAGTTCCAATGTATAGATATGTCAACCACTACACTAACACAGGGTTCCCTGACATGAAAATTATACTCAAGACCATTTGACACTATTTCTATAAGTGCCAACAAAATCAGCATAAGTGGAAAACTCCAAACACCATATTGATGAAAGAACCACCTTCACTACTAATTTGTCACAACCTGACCCAATGAAGCTCAAACTATAGTTATCCCAAGCCCACCATCATAGGCCAGGGGTTGTTGATAATCATTTAAAATTCTAACTTATATGGGAGGACTTTTCCTAGGTTGCATGTATGCACGCTCCCGACCAACTTCAAGAATAAGGGCAGAGGGATAATAAAAAATATACACCATCTTGAAAATAATCTATTCATGTAAAACCTCTTGGTAGTATAAGAATAAGATAGAGTAAACTGAAATGTATTGGGGAAAAATACATGCCCCACCAAAAGGATGTCCCAACCTGACAAACACAGGAAAAGTAAATGTTGTGTGATCCAGGATCCAGATCACCAAGCCCCAACCACCATACACTGTCTAGTTCCCTATAGTATCTCTATGCTCCTCTATAATCACTACTAAACTATCTTTCTTTGTCATAAGATGCAACACATGTAGGGAAATCCCATACATGGGTGACTATAAATACCTAGTAGCATACCCCTAAAGTTAAAGATGGAGTAGTAAGAGACATAATAGAAGTTAAAAAAGCTCAACCCATAGCAAGAGAGAAATAAAATCCAAGAAATAGGGAAAAAACCTTGATAATACATGGATCGCTATCTATGTATATCTACACAGTGTGCAAAGGTACTAAGTGGCATGTCTCAATCACTTGGGGCTAAGCCATATTCTCTTATACATGTTTGTGCACCCTGGTCATGTATAGGTACACATCATATGACAAGCCATTCCAAAGTCCATGTACTCCCAAAGCACTGGAAGGCCCATCAATATCATGTCACCTAGTTTGTGGGATTACCACAAGGTGTGTGATATTTGGAATATCCTAGAAACCCTAGCACCACATATTTTTAAAGAACACATCATGTTTTCTTATGAACTATATGGAATATAGTTGCGTTTTCCACAGAAACACTGATCTACTATGCGTATCTACAGATCTTCCATTGATTCTTTAAGTCCTTCCATATGTTTAACCAAAATAAAATGGGGAAGCATCTGTTCATTATTTCTGAAAATACGGTTGCCTGAAAAGAGATTTTTGTCATTCATTTCAACACATGTATGTGCCACTCATGCCTCTCGTTCCTCATCCAACTCAGATTTGGATTCTTAATCCATTAATCAATCATTTATAACCCTAAAATCATTTCAATATATCCATTAGTCACTAATATTTTCATCACATGTGAATCTACCCTAAATATGGGGGTCTGATCACACTCAATCCCACCCAACAATGTCGAACTGAGACCCCATAGGTCAATCAGTGAAGATCATGAGGAATAATGGGGAAAATTACATAAACCAAAGGTGAAATGACTATTTTACTTTTTACCTTGTTCAAATAATATAAATTAGGGATCTCCATGGAGATAAATCATGCCACAATGTGAATTAATCGATTAAATAAATAAATTTGATACATGAACTCATGAAAATGTTCAAAACGAATTCTAATGATAAAAAGAAAAATTTATTATGCAAGGTAATTTAATTATAAGGGAATATGGAATATGATACTTTATTTTATTATACTATTATATTTTTATAGGGAATAAGTCACAAGAAATTTTACCAAAGGATGAATAATCAGATTTTTATAGGGATTATTCATACTTAATGAAACATTAAATTCCCAACAAAGTGTTCCCTATGTATCATTATTTTCATTATACAATATGAATTCATAAGATTTCCATTTATACTTTTTCATCAGAGGTTGTTGTGAATTATCATCCATGTTCTCCCTTAGATTGAGGAATTGATTTTAATAATTTACAAACTCTATGCAATTGAAACACTAGAGTGTGGGAGGTGAATTATATGTAGCTTTCTATCTATTCACATTGTTTTTAACTTTTATCATGACTTTATAAATAAGTTTTTGATGAAATTCCCTTCTATACATAAAAAAGTTTTGTATTCCCCTTAAGACAATTTCATCTGTGATTCTTCCCACACTTTGAGCATAATGGAAAGCTCGTCATTTTCACTCCATGGTATTTAGATTTTCCATTTAACTCCATATTCCTTTTATTTTCAACACTATGAGATTGATATGAAACTACAAAATAAATTTCATCATTGAAATCACATGAAACAACTTCTTCATATATGATATTGTATCTAATAGACAAGTCCATTTGAAGACTAGGTTTCAGGCTACCAAATAATCGATCAATTTTTCATTTTATTTGGAATAATAATACTTAAAGAGTACCTCAAAAGGCTTGTAAAATTTTCTACATATGAAGAAACAGATTCATCATCCTTCTCCTTAATCTCTAGTAATTATTTTTCCATCTTCATATGAAGACTATGAGGAAAGTACTTAGTTGAAAAATAAGTTCTTGAACTCATCCCGATCTATGGAGTAAATTTTATCTACTCAGCTCATTTTATTAATAATATTACACCATTGATCCACATCACCTTCCATACAGTAGAAAAATAAAGTGAAATTTTCATGCTCTAAACACTGGATAGTGGAAAATATCTTTTTAGTTGTATTGATCCATTACTTAGAAACTAATGGGACATTAGAATCACTGAAAGAAAGTGGGAATTCCATCATGATGGAATCAATAGATCATTGTTCCCTACTTTTCTCATTTTTATATTCACTATGATTCATAGCCTGATAAATATGTCAGATAATATCAATGATTACTTTCATTCCATTTCTCATAACATTTAGTTTCTTAGGAGAAAAATCATTGAACTGCCCATTATATTCCCCATTAACACTATTCCTTTAACTTATATCCATTAACTATGAGCAAAAAGAATAGATTAAGAAATAATCATCATAGTGGGGAACCGCATAAGTATGAAAAACTATTTATATGAAATCTAAATCATGGAACATTCCTCCTTAATCAATGACACCTACGGTTTTTCCTAGGCCATTCATATTAATCATCTTTTTAAATCCTTCATGATAGTTCATAAAGAGCCCGTGAATTCCCAAATAATACCCCCCAGGAGTGTCTAACTAGGTGTGTAGTATGGCCCTTTTTTCCACCAGTTCCCAACGAGTTTAGCTCAATATTGAGTTTTTTGGGTTGTTTCCCCTATGTACAGAAAGGGATGTATTTCTTGGAAATTACTTTCTCTATCCCTTACCAAAATTACTTGGAATTTTACTATACATCTACTAATCCTTAGACTTATCCTTAGGGATATACCTAGACATATCTTTATAAATATTCCTAGGTATCTTACTAATGTTTCCTCATTATTGTTTCCAAAGGTTGAATAAACATTTACATTTATACCAACTATAGCGAACCGTGCTAAACATACATGAATATTACATCATTTATGAAGAATCTTCATCACAATACAAAAATACATGATTGATGACTATAATATTTTAGTGTCATTTAGAATATGGAAACATAATCTTCTAACTTGGTGAAAGGTCATCAATATCTCTCTTACTGATCTTCCCCTTTAGTACTCCTACTTGAAACCTTTCTCTATAACCTAGGGAAAGGAAAAATAACAAATGGGTGAGCTCAAATACTCATTAAGTGTAAAAAATGAGGTACATAAGCATAAAAAAAGAATATGTGTATGAAAACAAGTGAATAAAATTGAAAAATCATGCCCTGTATATCAAAGATCATAAACATGAATCATTGAATAATGATGGGAAGTTCAAAATACAAGAATCTTAACAGAATCAATATAATTACCCTTTAGATCATAAAATAGGAATAAGGAATAGAATTTTTAGTTGAAATGTAAGCATATATAAAGTATTTCCATGTTAATCAAGGATTAATTCCAAGGCCATATCAGTGGAATGGGTTCACTCCCAAAAAAATCGTTATAGTCAAGGTCCACTACCAAGACCATATTAACGGACAATGTCCTTTACATAACTAGGTTGAATCCCCATTTTAGCCTTGTATTATTATACCGGGGGGTCACTTCTCATTCCACCCTTGTGTTACTGAATCGAGTTCACGTCTCTCTCCACCCATGTATTGCTGAACTAAGTTTACATACGATTCCATCCCAGTATTACTAAATCGAGTTCACTCTTGGTTATAGCCCTGTATTTATAATACGATTTCACTCCTCATTCTAGCCATTTCTATCTTATGATATATTAATCATTACCTAATGCATCGGAGGGAGATTTAGGTCACATAAATCAAATAATAAAATCATACTTACTAGTGCCAAAAGATAATAAAAATTGCTTCATATCATGAACCATTAAAATAGATGGGTTTCAAAAACATCATATCATAACCCATGAAATGAAATGGGTATCATAAACATTATATCATATCATTACCTATGGTAAATGGATAGGTCTCATAATCATTACATCAAAGCATAACCTGTTAAAAAAATTATTTCAAAATTATTTTTCATGTGGAAGTTATATAGGTGTTTTGAACATTATTCTATCAAAACATAAACCATTTATGAAAGAACATGAATGGTATTCTAGGATTATATCTCCCCTAAACAATAAACTATAAAAATTATGTCAGCTTACATAGAAGAAGGATTTAAAAAGATCACATGGAACATTTATTAAGTAAAATATCCTTTCATAAAATACCTTTTTCATTAAACCATTTGATAAATCATTTTCTTAAAAATAAAGATTTATAATTTCATTTTAAATACTTTTGGAGAGAAATCTATTTTTCTCTTTCAAAAACACTTTTTAATACATATATCATTTAAAAAAATTATTTTAAAATAGAATTTTAAACTTATAAAGGAATCCAAAATAAATTTTTGAACTCATTTTATTTGAAAATAATTTGAAATCCTAAAATGAAGACTTGAAGTCATTTTGGAAAACTTTTTCTTTTAAAATACATTGAAAACATAAAAATAAGACTTGAAATAATCTTGGAAACTATTTTATTTGTAACCAAAATTAAAATAACAAAATTTCAGAATATTATGAAAAATAGTTCTTTATATATAACCTTGTAAAATTTTATAGGATGCTTCAAGGAAATGACTATCATGAGGACGGGTAAGTCCAAACATTTTGAACATTTCTTTTTCACCTTAAAAGGTTTTTGAAAAGTGACTTGATCAGAAAACATTAAGGAGATTCATTTTAAAACAATTTTTTATTATTAATTTAACAAATTGGTAATAATTTATTTTAAAAATTATAGTAAAAAAACTAAAACATATTTAGAAAACATGTTTTTTTGAATTACACAAAATTTCTTATTGAAGATAGAAATAAACACATATTTTATTAAAAACATATTTTTAATTATATTAATTACTAAAGAGTGATGAAATGGTAACAATACAAGGAGATATCATGTATAACTGGAGGAGAAAAAAGTAATTAGAGTTCTTGAGATATGGATCATAAAATTTTATCAATGGAAGCATAATCATAATCAATCATAATAAACTATGATATTATAACAACAAATTCTCACAACATTGGTAACTTTAAATCATAATCACCATGATAGAATAAAATTATATTAAAATTTAAATATAATTAATGGAATAATATTCAAAATATAACATGTTATAGGGACATATATACAATTTATAGAATAATTAAGTTTCATAAAATGACATGTGTGTCAAAGAAGGAAAATTGAGACACAATTACCTAATTGAATTGGTAGCTTTCGGACCTTAAACCCCATGAAAGAGATATACAAAATGGATAGGTAAATAACAAAAAATTTATTTATAATGATGATATAATACATTAATGGGATGTATATACACTACACTAAAGAAACTAGCGGTGAACATTACATGTATCTCTACGATATAAAATGTGAGATGAGAAAACCCTTACCTAAAGTCTTGACATTATTTGTACACGTTTAAAACACTTGTATCATAAATATATATTTATTATTTATCTACCAAAGTACCATATCATTATATATAATACACTATAATTTTTTTATGGATTTATATTACTCATTTATTTATAACTCCATATTAATGATACGTTTTGGGTAATATCTACTTCTTTTTCGTATGTGATTTAACTTTTATTCTTGATCCTCTTAAATAGAATAAGATTTTATTATTGAAAAAATGTAAAGTATGATATAAATAAAATATATAATAATTATATATTTATTTTCAACAATATATGAAATATAGAAATATGAAATGGAATACACTGTTCATAAAGATGGTAGGTCATACATACCAATGGATGTTGTTTCTGTTTTATTATCATATTGAAGGAAGGAATGTAAAAGACGTATATTTGTGTGTGTGTGTGTAATATAATTAAATTAGAATTAATATTTCATATTTATCATAAAATTTCATCGAAACCATCCTTAATAAATTTCATGTAAAGTGTGAGTGAATCACATTAGTTTCAGGAGGTGTTATTCCAAACGACCACAACTAAAGTTACCATATTTACATAAAATGGAAATAAAACAAGTTATGTTTTATATAATAATTATAGAAGAATAAATAAATCATAAATATCATATATATCATATAAAAACATATTTTAAAATAATTTCCTACCATGATATGTGGTAAAGAAAAAATGAACAACATCGTTTCACGAGGCAGTAGTCCACCGTACACACGAACGGTAAGTTTATTACCCAGTAGATTAAAGTGTGTGTAAGTGTAGGTGAAAACCATAGAATGAAAACATATAACTCTATTTATTATACTTAGGTTATTATACAAAAATCTAATAATAAGAATTTAGGGGTGAATAAATAAAACAAAACAAAGGAGCTTTAGGAAGGATGTTACCTCTTCTTTGGGAAACTCCGCTTAGTTTGCACCAAAAGGATTTATTGGTCAGATTTAATCCAAAAATGGATGATTATATGATTAATAGAGGTATTTTTCTATATTATTTGAGCTGATTTTGGGAGATAAAATGGGCTTTATAGTTTTAAATAAGTGGGATGGGTGAGTGTATTTTTATAGTGGAGGAGAAGTGACATTTTAGTAAAAATTTTAAAAAGGAATTTCACCCATGTTATTCCCATGTAATTTGGCTCAAATAATGGTATAAATTAGATAAAATGGATCATAATGCAAAAAATTTAATATTAAATGTATTTTGGATAATTTTCTAGGTTATTTTGGGCCTTATGTTTAATGTTTAATCCTTTGTTATGAAAATTTTTCTCTTAATCGTTGTATCTAATTCTAATCGCTTTCACTAATATTTTTTCTCAAAACTAAGTTGAAATTATTAGAAAGTATAAATTATTCTAATTAATAATATTGAATCCATTTTTCCAAATTTTAATAACATAAGTTGAAGAAATAAATTTAAAATTAATCCCGAAGACGGGATGATAATGTAGGTTTTTAAATTGAAAAGGTCCAATATTTTGAAATCGTATCATATAAAATTTCATTGTGAAATTTTTTAAAATGAGCTAAATTATATTAATTAACTTATTAGGGATATAATTATAATTAAAATAAAAAATAAAAAATTATTTAACTATATAAATAAGTCCTAAAAAAGTACTTTTGAATTAAAATTTAGTGTTTTCACTATTCATCAGAAAATGAAACATCTTATAAAAATACCAAAAAAAAGCCAAATTTAATGTTGATATTATGATTTAAAAATGAATTTTATTTCTTTAAATAAAAATTATAAATGTTTCAAAAATCAGATTTAAAATGGGTTCTTCATTAAATGGTGGTAAAATTTAGTTCTGGAAAAATACATTTTTTTATAAAATTGGTTTTAATATTTTCTTATAGATATAAAATATATTGGATGAGTATAAAACATATTGATTGAAAATATAATACATTATTTTTATATAAAACATTAATAAAAAGTATTTTGTTTGTTCTATTGAGATAAAATTATTTTTGTTCATAGAAAAATAGTTTTCTTAGAAAAGTAATTTCATTATTTTCAAATAGTTCATTCATTAACTTATATTAATTGATATCCAAATAATTCATTTTATATTAATTTTTAAATCATATTTTCAAAATTTAGTTATTCTTATTCCTAACTTCCATTAAAATGGTTACTGGGTAGATTTAATATAATTTTAATAAACATATTAATAGTATATTTTAGTTTAATAAAAAATTGGTCGTGCATGTAACGCAAGATATCGAAGGGGATCAATATTGTGTTTAATACAAGAAAAAAATCATTTTACGTGTATCACAAGATAATATGATTATTGAATATAGTGAAATATTAACATGGTGTTGTGTAGAACACATGAAAACCTGTTTATTTTATATATATATATATATATAATAATAAATTCAGTGTTGTGTGAAATGAAAAAATATCAAAAATATTAAATTAATTTAAAAAATATCTCACCAAATCATAGGTTTTTACATTATACCCCTTTAAAATGAATTCCCCTATTTACATTAATTTTTATTATCAAATGTTTAATACTTTAATGTTTCAATCATTCAAACACATTTCATTAAAAAGAATACTATAACTTCCTTTATGTCGGGAAAGATGGAACTATAATGGTTCCCTAAAAAGCTCACAACTAGGTTTCCACATTGGTATAGAGTAATGATTGGACATGGAGGAAAAGTATAAATAATTATTGTGAGTGATAAAGATCATTGATCCATGGAAATTGAAAGATCAATGGATTGTTAAGGTCTTCACAACCACAAATATATGATGATTTATAAGACCATTGGTTCATTAGAAACGAAGTTATTTGGATAAATAATTTTCAATATCCATTTCCTAAAATAGCGGTATTATTTTACTATCTAGAAACATAAGGAAATATAAATACTTTCTTTCATTCCTTTTTATATACACAATCTCACCCCTTATTTGTGCCTTTCATGACTTCCACATCATCTCTTACTGTAAGGGATGAAGATGATTTTTAAATTCATGTTGAACTAACAGCAAATGAGATAAATTCATATGATAAGTAATTATGTTAGGTCTACTAGTTCAAAAACCTTAAGAGGGGGGTGAATTAGGGCATGAAAGATTAAAACAACTGCCCTATTTTATCTTGTATCATTGTTAAAAAAACATTCTACTTTATCATTCCCATTGAAAATTATTACCAGAAATTAAAGAATGCATAAGACACATCAATTTTTATTAGTTAACCCTCACTCAGCTACATCCAAGGAGTATACAATGAAAATGTGATGATGTACCAAATACATTAAAATATCACTATTGTTTACATTGTTCGAGTGAACTCACTATCCCTCCTATTTTACGACCAATCATAATTTAAAACCTCACTAGTATCTGAACTAAAGTGTGCTCACTGCTTCTTGAGAATATCCACTAACTGTATGTAGACTTATAGGTCCCTTTATTATCTCTAATGAATGAATCCTTCACTGTATGCAGATGCTCTATTGATTTCCCACTTTCATCCATTGATGAATACTGCTTTACCATAGATGTACTAAGAAACTTCAAATCTTTCTTGTAACCCTTATTGTTCCTTGTGTGCATGTTTTATGCTTTTCACAAAAAACCAATTCTTATGTGCAACTTCATTAGATTGTGTGCAACTCTAATTCTTTCACACAACTCCCTTTGCACACAATTCTTATGTGATTCAGAGCTCTTGTTTCATCTATGTATTGAGATTCTAAAATTATGGGGAGTCACTTATTATTTATAGGAATTTTTTACCCCTACATGGAAGATTCGACACATCATGAAAGATCCCCTTTGAGCATTGAAGACCCAATTTGATGTTGCATTGGGCATGCAATCCTTTTTCATGCAACATCATCTTTCACACACATTACAGATATTTCGGGAACTTGAGGCCTTTTCCATATTTTGATGTTCTGGTCCTGAAAAATTACTTAAACACAACATTCCAAACCATCTTCAATCTTTTGTACAACTTACTTTTACAAAAAAATGTTTATCCATTTTCTAGATTTTGAGGGCCCAAAATTTGTAAAACACTTGAAAATGACACCACCTTGAATCTATTCTTTTTTATCACCTCCATATCATCCATTCCTTTTTCAAGTTCTTTTTCAAACTTATTTTTCAAAAATACCTATAGAACTCCACAACTAACAATGGAAACCCTCTTTATCGACAAACACAATCAACCCGAAAAATGATTCAATGTTACCTTGAGGAATTTTTCCCAAAAATATCCCCCTTTGGTTTTGTTAAAAACTCATTCAAAAATTGATACCTCTTTATCTTCATCCATATTCTACCACTATTGGCTTGTTTTGATTCAGATAGAGATCAAATATTTACTCGACACATAATCTAATCCCACATGAGTTATGCACGACATGAGAAACAATAGTAATATGCAAATTTCATCAATTACCCACTTCATTCCAGTCCAAAACCAATCTTATTCTTTCATCACAATATTCATACTATAATATAAATCCTTTCATAAAATACTTCTAGAATTGTTAGATTTAATACTCCCTCTATCTTACTACTCCCCTTATCTCTCTCCTCCACCTATCAGCTTCTCCCAGTATCATGACTAAGATATTTTATCCCCATTTTAAAACTTATCCCCCTTTTTAAATGAACCCAAAGGTCACTACATTGTGGTATGAAATAGGGTAACTAAAAAAATTTAGTATATTAGACAAAACATACCATACCTCTAGGATAGGGGGATTCAGCTCCAAAAAAATGCAAGTGTTAGGAGTCGAATGAACTCCCAGAGCCAGTTGATGCCTCTAAAATTATTTTTTGGCTAATTCCTTTGTTAGAATCTTGGATACCTATAGTATTTTAGGAACATAATACAACTTTACAAGCCTTTTCTCCACATTCTCCATGAAAAAATGATATTTTATTTCAATGTGATTTTTCCTTGAGTGATGGACTAGATTTTTTCTAATATTGATAGCACTTTAGTTATCACAATGGATTATGATCTGAGACATCACATCAATTCCCATATCATCAAACTACTAAAAAATCCATAATAATAGTGTGTATGCTTGAGTTGCCAAAATAAACTCAACTTCTGTAGTTCTCAATGAAATTCAATCTTGTTTCTTTTTTATCCAAGAAATACATAATCCACCAAGATAGAATTCACCACCTAGCGTTGATTTTATCTCACCTGTTGATCTAGACAAATCATTATCTATATATCCAAATAACTTTTTCTAATATTTTCATAATGACCTTAATGTACTGAATTATTATTTTCACTACAAGAATGTGGCTTTCATTGGGTTTTTTTTTTGATATCTTGCTTCTTGGAATTTAGAAAAAAAATATCTGGTCTTGTCATTTTAAATTACAGTATGCATCCAATGATTTTCTTTTATTCTATGATATGAAATGCCTTGACATCATCATGTTTTGATAGTTTCATTGGATTAGAAACAAAAATTTTCATCTCCTTGGAATGTTCCATTCCAAATATTCCCAAAACCTCATTGTCATATTTGGATTGGGAAATGAAAGTTTCATTGCATCCTTGTGTCACTTGAGATAGGAAAGATGCCTACTGTAATGACTTCATTCATATTGATTTAACTGGTGTTTTTTTATCACCAATGATATTTTTCCTTACAATTTCAGATTTACTCATTTCCTTCTTCATATATATAGGATCGACTTCCTCTTTCTCATCATTAGTATTTTCTTTTGAGTTCGCATCTGCCACTTTTACTCCCCCTGCGTTGCTAACCTTCTCATAACTTTCATCGGTAAAGTGCTTATAGTGTTGTTGAAAATTCTCTTCATTTTCCAAAACAGAGACATGATTTTTCTCAACTACTATTCCCAACCTCTTATTAAAGAATTTATATTCTTTTCTTTTTCCAGGGTATCCCAGAAATATCCCCTCATCCCCACGTGACCCAACTTTCCTGTGTTTTTCTTTATTACGAATAAATCACTTAATTCCAAAGATTCAAATATTTTTTAATGTTGGCTTATTTCCACACCACATCTCGTATTGAGTCTTTCCTTCCTTTGGACACCATATAGAACTCTTAGAAATGTACACATATTTCAAGACTGATTCATTAAAAAATTTCTCTAGTAGGTCTTTTTCAATAAGAATTGTTTTGGCCATGTTGTTGAGTATCCAATTTATCATCTGAACCACTACATTATATTATGTAGTTCTCACTAATGTAACATGATTAATTATCCTGTGTTTTTTAGAAATACTTCCACTTGAATATTTTTGAATTACATACCATTATCAGAATGAAAATTCAGAATTTTTTGTCCAAACATCCTTTCACATTCACTCTGGTAAAGTTTCCTGAAACTGAAGACATCAGAATTATGAGAAATGAGAAATGCCCATTACATTATATTGAAATCATTACTAAAAATAATTTAATACATTTATTTTCAATGGATCTTGGTTAAATAGGTTCACATACATCTTTAGGCACTAATTCAATCAATCTGGTTGACTTCTATTCCTTTACCTAATATGTCTTTCTAATGATTTTCCCTTGTTGACAAGAATAGTATGTTTGAGTACAATCACATGATAGCTTATACTGTCTCTATATTCATCAAACTTCACCAAATCTTATATGGATGGTTGGGATATATAACTAAGTCATTTATTCCATAACTTGTTTTCTTCCTCTCTAGATAAAAAGAACATATCTTTATCCCCACTAACAAGGTATAGAATTACCTTTTTTATTTTTATCTATAGAAAAAATGAACCATCTCTTCCATTGATTATACACATATTCTTAGTAAATCTTATTTAATTCTCTAGGTCACATAGTTTACTAACACTATGTAGGTTGTGATTGAATCCTTCTACTCCTAACACATCAGCACGTCTCATTTATTTTCTCCCAAACCTAGACTTTCTTGATTCAATTATCTTCAAGTGTTCATTGTTTCCAAACATGAAAACTCCTTTTTTTCATATTTTATTCTTATAAAAATTTATGTATTTCCTTTCATATGGTATGTGCAACCACTACTAAGGATCCATACACCAGAACAATCTAATCCTTTAAGGGAAATTTCTGTAACCATTACCTTCTTTGTTATTTTCATTTTGATACATGTTTTTAACTTCATACTCAAAATAGACTGATAGTCTTCACCTCCCTCTGAGTATGATAGACCAGCTTCATCCTAAAAAGCATAAAATTGATTTTTGATTTTCATATCACCTATTGATTATTTTATTTTCTTTTTGCGACCAGTTTACTTATTTTTTAGAAAATTTCTCTTCTCAGTTGATGTACAATATCTACCCGTGTGTCCAAATCCCCCATACCAAAAACAATATCCCTCAAAATATATTCTAGATTATCGTTCTCTATTTGGATGACATTTTCATTCTTTTTCCCTTCAGTATCTCTTAGTTATGGAAAACATGCTGTGTGATTGTCCCATCTTTCCACAGTAATAGCACCTGGTATAAGATGAATTCATGCATTTCACTTATGCACCATTAGGTTTCCCTTGGGTTATCAAATTCTTCTTATTCAACATCATACCCAAATCAATCATCAATCTCAAAGCGGGTTCTTACGGTATGAATTCAACCATAACTCCATTCTGTTTTTGATCAAGCCTCATACCAAACATATCATTTAGATTTGACTATTTCTTCTATTCTATTGGACCTCTATTCTCCACTTCAAACATTTAGGTCTTTTAAATAATAATCATTTTAAATGCCATATTGGGATTCAAAATTTTTCTTAATCCTTGACTTTTCATCATATACTGACAACTTCCTCTTCGAGTTATTTGATACTTTTGATTTGATCTCTTTCAGTGTTAGTCAAACTATCGATCTCACTTTTCTACTCTTCTATTTTGAGTTTGTACTCAAAAGAATTTTTTAATCTCTGTGGTGTTAAAAACATAACATTTTCAATTTATTCTATAATCTCATACTTCTCTTATTGTTGTTTTCTCATATATATTTCTTCAACACAAACCACTTTGTTGGATTTCTTTGTTTTGTCTCTCGGACCATTTATCTCCTCTTGTGTGGACACTAGATCATCTTGTAAATCAAACCTTCCTTCAACTTCTTCTTTATCAATTTTTTTCTTCCTTTTTATGATCTCTACCAAAAACAACAACCATAGAATTTTCTCCATGATCATTGCAGTTCTCTATCTTTTCATCCACGGATTCATCTGAACTGTCACAATCTTGTGAAATATTATTCCTCTTATAGAAGAAACTTCTCTTAAAAAAATTTCATTTATTTTACATAGGCTGAAGACTTTTTGTATAGGTATTCCAACTTCTTCCTCATAATTTTCTTAGAACTTATCTAGGAAACCTTCTGCAACTTGTCCAACCTTTCCACACCTAAAGAAACCAGGTGGAAGTTTCCCTTTGAACATTCCTTTTCCTCTTTTTATATTTGGGGAGGGGAATGACATCACCTTGCTTGTATCTTCTTCTTCCAAAGAATATTCAATAGTGATCTTATTCATGACCTTGAATGCCACTTCCTTGGAATTAATTTTTTCCAAATACTCAAGTTCCTCATTTCTCATATCATATGAGACAAGAGTATAATGCAAGATATCTAATCTGAGCTCCTTTGGATCTTTTTCCTCCAACATAGAAATATTTGGATTTAATTGATGTGGGTGTCTTCTCAATAAGCACTTGATGATATTTACATCTTCAATAATCTCTCCATGATCATGCATGTCTTCCACTACAACATTCACCCTTTCCATGAATTCATCAACAGACTTATTTAGTTCATTATCAAATCTTCATACTTATTCCACAAAACCTAAAGATTTTCCTCTCTGCCCATTGAATCACCTTCATATATATTCAATAGCATCTCCCAAATAGAATGTGTTGTTTTGTATGACATAAGCTTCATATGTATTTTATTGGATAGGGATAACCTTAAAGAATTTATTCCTTTGTAAAAAGCATCAAATTCCCTTCATTTAGCAAATGATAAAGCACTATTATTAATGTTGGATGAAATATCATGCATCGCTACTGTAAATACATCCATTACTATGGATAAGAAGTAGTTTTTCAACTAATACTTACATAAAAAAAATTATTATCGTCAAATATCGGAATCCCATTGTGATTAATGACTTATATTTAGAGAGAAAAATTAATATTAATGTAATGACCCGCCAATTCAAATTGTCTTGAGAGTACAATGAGTCATTACTCGGCCTTAAGCGACATCCCGAAGATGCCAAAGGCTGGAAATAAATGCCGAAGGGTTTCATGTACAAGTTGGGGGATGATTTACCCTTTATGAAATAACCCATAAACCAACCAAACATAACCAAACATTCACTATATGATGCATTAACAAATGAATGACAACTAAACAACTTCATTTATGAAAAACCACATCAACTACACAACAGCGGAAGACCAAACCAAACGTCAAAGTACATAGTGGAAGAACAAATCAAGACTCTCAAAAGAAACCAAATCTCCATTCTCCATAAGCTCCAAGCTCCACAATAACCGAATAGCCCCAATCATTTTGAGGTAGTACTAAAAACATGGGAAGTGTTACCTTTTCCCCTGTCCTGGAAAATAGCATCTGTAAAAGCACCAAAGTGCCAAAGCAGGGGTGAGTAAAAACTCAGTAGGTTTTCACAATGAATTCCATACTCACGCCACTAGGATAGAAGAGTTAGAAACATTTATATAAAAAATTTATATAAATAATTTTCTCTAAGCAATTTATAACTAAATATAAACAAGTTTCCTAAAACCACTTATAACCAAAAGAATTCAAATGCAAAAGAAACCGATTTTCCAGTGAGTTATTTTTCCAAAAAAAATAACTAAACAAGCTTTAAAACCATTTTACAAACATCCCATTTTGGCATATCCAACCATTTCCCAACCCATGCAACCAACCATGCATGCTTCGTTGTGACAGTTACATACTCATGAGCGGTTTCTCATTTTTCTACCAAGTCGTCACAAGGTAATTGTTTCCGATGTGCCATCACACCTTTGTCACCGAGAAAAAGGTCATATTTCAACCAATCCTCATATATATAGTTACCATGTTCCATTAAACATTTGGCATTGAGAACAAGGTCATATTTCAACCAATCCTCATACATATAGTTACCATGTGCCATTACACCTTTGGAACCGAGTACAAGGTCATATTTCAACCAATCCTCGTACATGAAACATGAACACACACCACATACGCCCATCAATCATGCCAAAACACACTTTAAATAAAAACACCCTTTTTATTGAAAACCATTTCCTTCAAAACCATTTCAATGCCAAACCATTTCAATTCCAAACCATTTCAGTAAAACTCCCTTTTTATTGAAAACCATTTCCATCAAAACCATTTCAATTCCAACCATTTCAATTCCAAACCATTTCAATAAAACTACCTTCTTATTGAGAACCCATTTTTTATCAACCCATTTACAATTTCAGAAAATCCCTAATTTAAAATCAACATTTTAAATTAAATAAGCCAAATCACTTTCACAACAATTTACCAAGATTTAAAAATTTCAATAAAATCATAAATCATCACTAAAGAAGAATTATTCTATAAATTTCACAATAAATAACATTCAAATAACCCAATTTGAAACTAAGACAATCAATTCTAACAAGAGGATTCGAGAGCAAACCCACCTACCTTTAGGGTTTTGATGAAAACCACAACAAACTAAGAACGCACAAGAAAACAGGTTTTCTTCTTCAAAGACCCACCTTAGATGTCTTCTCCTAGCAAGTCCAAGACCAAATATCATCATATTTGGCATCCACACACTTAGATATACCCATAACAGATGTAGATCTAAGAAACTAAGAGAATAGGAGTAGTAGATCTAAGTAGATCTAAGAAACCGATCAAGAACGAAGAAGAATGATCACATACCTCAAGAATCTAGCTTCGATTCGCCAAGAGAAGCCTTCGGATCGCCTCCAGAACGATGGGAGAATCCTCTTTGACCTTAGGAGAAGAAAAATCCCAAGTTAGGGCTTCTTAGGAGAAAACATGTGCCACTTAGAGGCAAAAAACCATGAGATCCACATTTATAGGATCTCATTTAAGTGGTCGCACGGTTTTCTTGCATGGTTAGACAAACCGTGCACTTATCGTGCATTAGCCAGTGCCTCGGTAGGCCCCCCATGCATGATTTGGACGCACGGATAGAAAAACTTTGTGTCTCCCATGTGGGAGCTATTGCCTTCAAGACTAGCTACGCACAGTTTTGTCACGCGGTTTAGACAAACCGTGTGCCATCCATACGAATTCCCTTTTGCCTCAAAACTTCATTCAAAGTTCTCCCAACTCTCCCATTCGTCACCCTTAACATTAATACCATGAAAATCATCAAGTAAGGGTTACATACCAGAAACCAGGGGTACTATATTCTCCCCACCATTTGTCTTTCCATCCTCAGAAAGTAGAAAACCTTCACCCAACTAAAAGAGTTTCGGTCACTTCTCTTTCATTTCCTTTTCACGCTCTCAAGTCTCTTCATGAATCTAACCATGCTACCATAAAACCTGCACTAGACCAATGATTTTTTCATGCAAGACTTTATATTGCCTATCCACAATCCATACCAGGATATGTATCAAGGAAGCATTCATCTCTAGGTCAACGTGATCAAATCCGATCACACGGTCAGGATCAGGCAGATACTTTTTCAACTGAGATACATGGAACACATTATGCACCAAACTGAACCATGGTGGTAATGACAACCGATTTTATACCTCACCAACCTATTCCAATATCTCAAATGGTCCAAGGTATCTAGGAGATAACTTTCCCTGATTCCCAAAATGATGATGTACAAGCCTTATATATATCCTCAAGAAGACATGATCACCCACAACGAACGAAAAAGGTCTTCGATGGTGATCTTCATAACATTTCTGATGACTCTGATCTATCTCCCACCTTTTTCTAATCAACTGGATCTTCTCTATTTTTTCTTGGAGAAGGTTTGGCCCAACTATTGAAGTTTCACCCATTTCCACCCAACATAGTGGAGAACGACAAGGACGCACATACAATGCTTCAAACGGAGCTATGCGTATCGAGGATTGATAGCTTTTATTGTATGAGAACTTCACTAATGGTATATTCTCCTCCCATGAGCCATTTAAATCCATTACACAGACCCAAAATATTTCTTCCAATGTTTGTATCGTCCGCTCGGATTGCACATCCGTTTGGGGATGATACGCCATGCTCATAGACAACTAAGTTCCAAGGGCTTGTTGTAATGATTTTCATAAATGATATGTGAACCTCGGATATCTATCTGAGACTATAGACACTGGTATGCCATGCCTCTTTACCACTTCTCGAATATAGATTTTTGAAAGATCCTCCACCGTTTGAGTTTCACGAATAGGGATGAAATGGGCCGACTTGGTTAGACAATCCCCTATCACCCAAAGGGAATCTTGTTTTCGGACCATTCTTGGAAGACCTATGTCAAAATCCATTTCTATCTGATCCCATTTCCACACTGTGATAGAAAAATATTGTAACATACCATCTAGTCTCTGATGCTCTAATTTAACCTGCTGACAAGTTAAGCACCGTGAGAAAAACTCAACCACCTTCCTTTTCATGACGCTCCACCAAAACTACACCTTCAATACCTTATACATCTTATGTGTACCAATATGTACAGCCCATCTTGAATGGGGGTAAGCATGAAGGAGATCTTCTTGACAATCCATAGGTACAACCATCCGATCTCTGAAACACAAAACTGAACCCCCATCAAGTTTCCAGCAATCAATGGTCTCCTCACCATTGAGTTTTGAACTTACAACTAGACAATCTGCATCATATGATTGTGCTTATTTGATCATTTTTACGAGATCAAGAACAAGCGTAGCTGAAAAGAAAAATGCGACATCACCTTTTTATTCATATTCCACATGCATGTCGGCTAAGACTCACATCAACTACCATTCATCTGAAGCTTCTTTCTCCAAATGAGCATATGTCTTTCTACTCAAGGCATCCGCTATCGAATTTCCTTTCCCCGCTATGTACATCAAGTCAAAGTCATACATCTTGAGATACTACATCCATCCTATTTGCCTCAGATTCATATCTCACTATGAGAAAATGTGTTTCAAGCTTTTTTGATCCGTAAACACAATAAATTTCTCACCAAAGAGATGATGTCTCTATGATTTCAAATCATGGACAACTACAGCTAACTCCAAATCATGTGTTGGGTAATTCTTCTCATGCACCCTCAACTTCATTGAACCATAAGAAACCACATGGTATCATTGCATGAGAACACAACCCAACCCTAATCTTGAAGCATCACAATACACCACATACCCCCATCCTGATTCTGGTAAAATCAAGATAGGTGCTGATGTATGATGAACTTTCCGTTCCTAGAAATACTTCTGATATTATTGTCTCCATAGTAATGGTGCATTATTCTTTGTCAAAGCTCTCATTGGTGAAGCTAGTTGTGAGAAATCACCCACAAATCATCGGTAGTAACCATCTAGTCCAAGAAAACATTTTATCTCGAATACATTTTTCGGTGGTTTCCAAGAGATAACGGCCTCTATCTTTTCGGGATCAACAGAAAATCCTTTCTCAGAAATGATATAGCCAAGGAAACGTACTTTTTGTATCCAAAATTCACACTTTGATAATTTGGCATACAAGCAATGATCTCTCAAGATTTGTAACACCGTTTTCAGGTGCAACTTATGATCAGCCCTTGTCTTTGAATAGACCAAAATGTCATCCACAAAGACCACAACAAAAGAATCCAGATATTGTTGAAATATCTGATTCATCAATGCCATGAAGACTGTTGGTGCAATTGTTAGGCCAAAAGTCATGAGTACATATTCATAACAGCCATATCTACTTTTGAAATTTGTCTTTGGAATATCCTCTTTTTGAACTCGCAATTGGTGATATCATGATCGCAAGTCAATCTTGAAGAACCACTGAGCTCCCCTTAATTGATCGAACAGGTAATCAATGCGTGGAAGTGGATATCTATTCTTTATTGTAACTTGGTTAATATTACGATAATTAACACACAGCCGAAGAGTTCCATATCCTTTCATTACAAACAAAACTGGTGCTTCCCAAGGAGACGTACTTGGTCGAATATACCCTTCGATTTCCAACTCCTCTAACTGCACTTTCAATTCCTACAACTATATTGGTTCCATCCTATAATATGGAAGGGAAATAGTACTGGTCCCCGGAAGGAGATCAATCGTAAACTCTACTTCCCTTAGAGGTGGTAACCCTGAGAAGTTGTTGGGAAGGACATCAAGAAATTGATCCATAATAGCTGGAAAACTATGTTACTCAATCTCTTCCATTGATGTGAAAGTCATTACTTCCAATTGGTAAAAGATCATTTCGACAATTGGTTCCATCAATATCTTTGCACTATTCTTTTCAATCCTTTATCCTCTAAAGAGATGCTCGATGCCATCCTTAGTCATGAAACAAACTCTTCTTGTATAATATTTGATTCGAGCATTGAAAATTATCAACCAATCCATACCCAGGATTACATCATAGACATCTATCTCCAACATTGATAAGTCCCATTTTAACTCAGCCCCATCAACAATTATAGTACATGCTCTACACACAATGGCTTGACATTCTATTTCACCAAGAGGAGTTTGCAGCTTCAAAACAGAAGGCATTATTTCTAGTTTTATACATAGAAAGTCAACAGCATGAAAATAAAGGAAGGAATGTGATCCACTAGTATCAAAAAACACTTTCACAGAGGTAGAATTAAAAAGAATCATACCTCTTACTGTAGATGGTCCAACCTGATCATCGAAAATCATTTGGTCAGCTCCATACAATTTCTTCTTCACAATACCATTCTACTTGTTTCCTTACTGATGTTATACTAGTTGAGAAGTCATGGTGTTTCTTGAATCACCATGGCTAGCTCTATTATGCTGATGGCACTGACTCTACTATCCTCGTCCTATCAAAGCATAAAATTCTTGCGACGCCTGGGAAGTTTCACGCACACCTGACCTCAGATCATTCCTATAATAGCGCTATAGATGCCCCATTTTCTTACAATTGTGACATGCTCAAGTTTGTGCCACACTGTCCCGCTTTATGAGATCTTGCGAACCACATTGAAAAACCCATGCTTTTCTCTGGGGTCGTGGAGGAAGGTTCACTGATCCCGCAGTCTGGTTCTGATTTCCACTTGCACTATAGAAATATGTGTCCCTTTTCTTCTTGTTCCCAGCGGTAGAGTTCCCACCATTTACTATAGTTATCATCATTCCTCCTCTTATCGATCTTGTGATATCTTGCGTAGAAAAATTCGCTCTGTTCACCATTTATGTATAATCTGTATTTCAAAGCACCGCAATCTTAGATCGAATCTCTTGCCTTAGCCATGATTCAACGATGCGTTCCTTCAAGGACACACTTGCTGCAACCTCTGGTGAAAAACATACTAAATTCATGAACTTAGTCGCACACTCTGTGACAGAGAGGCTCTCCCACTTCAAGCTGAAAATGTCCATTGTTTTCTAGATTTTGAACGTGTGAGGATAGAATTGTTTGTTGAACAATTCTTCAAAATCCTCCCATATAAGGACTTCATCCAATTTAGCCAGCACCGCTAAATCCCACCATTGACGTGCAAGATTGTTAAGAATATACATCGCCAACTTGACCTTGATCTGTGATGGTGTGCTGATGAAATCAAAGATACAATTCATCCTACTTAGGCACGTCTCTGCCTTTTTGGGTTCAGCATCACCCCAAAAGTTTGGTGGACTCTGCTTCATGAACTGGATGGTATGATCCACATGACTTGGTTCATTCCTCCGGTTCCTCATATCCACAACTTGAAAATCATTGAAACTACTTTGAACCAGCTCTTGGTTGACTCATGGTTCATGGGCAGCCACATTCTCCGTAGCTTCTTCGGGTCAGTTTTGACGACGCCTACCGGGTGCCATTTTCTAAACCAACAACATCCTCCATCAATCTCACTCTCTAGCAATTGATGGGTTAGCATTTAAAATTATTTCACATCAAATATCACAACATTATTTTCCAAAACATCCTTTTTCCATGTTCAAATATTTTTTAAAACATTCAACATGCCTTTTTTAAAATCAACCCATTTTCAAAATACACCAAATATCCTGATTTCAAAATCTTTCACTTAAAACAATTTCAGCATTTTTTTCTTTTCAAAAATTCGCACCTTGCAGAAAATCATAAGTCATTACTCACAATGAGATATGCAATCCTAGTGGGAATTCATTCCTATACAATGAATTACATGCTCATCTCATTGGCTAAACCCAGGACAATGAGATTTCCAACATTCTAGAAGTGTATCCAAAACACTTATGTACCCGACACCCTGGTAACTTGAGGTTCATCATAAACAGGTTGCCTACGTCCTTTTATGATATACATTTCATGTTTTGAAATCCTACTCCTGTATAATATTTCAAACTAAGGAATAGAAAAGAAGGAATTTCAACTCCAAGACTAGGAACATCAATGACTAATTGTTAGGCAGCGATCGAACAAGATGATACCATTTGTAATGACCCGCCAATTCTCATTGGCTTGAGAGTACCACGAGTCATTACTAGGCCTTAAGCGACATCCCCAAGACGCCAAAGGCTAGAAATAAATGCAGAAGGGTTTCAAATACAAGTTGGTAGATGATTTAACCTTTAAGAAATAACCCATAAATCAACCAAGCATAACCAAACATTCAATATATGATGCATGAACAAATGAATGACAGCTAAACAAGTTCATTTATGTCAAACAACATAAAGTACACAATAGTGGATGACCAAACCAAACATCAAAGTAAAAAGTGGAAAAATAACTCAAGACTCTCAAAAGACACCAAAACTCCATGCCTCACAAGCTCCAAGCTCCACAATCACTAAACAGCCCCAATCATCATGAGGTAGTACTAAAAACATGGGAAGCGTTACCTTTTCCCCTGTCCCAGAAAATAGCATCTCCAAAAGCACCAATGTACCAAAGAAGGTGTGAGTATAAAACTCAGTAAGTTTCCCCAATTACATCCCTACTCACGCCAATAGTATAGAAGAGTTAGCAACATTTATATACAAACATTTTATATAAAACATTTTCTCAAAGTAGTTTATAACTAAATATAAACAAGTTTCCTAAAACCACTTATAACCAGAAGCATTCAAATGCAGAAGAAACCAATATTCCAGCAGGTTGTTTTTCAATAAAAATAACTAAACAAGCTTTAGAACCATTTTACAAACTTACCATTTTGGCATATCCAACCATTTCCCAACCTGTGCAACCAACCATGCATGCTTCGTTATGATAGTTCCATACTCGTGAGTAGTTTCTCATCGATCTACCAAGTCAGAACAAAGTAATTGTTTCCCATGTTCCATTACACCTTTGGAACTGAGAACAAGGTCATATTTCAACCAAGCCTCATATATATAGTTAACATGTTCCATTAAAAATTTGGCATTGACCACAAGGTCATATTTCAACCAAGCCTCGTACATATAGTCACCATGTGTCATTACACCTTCTACACCGAGTACATGGTCATATTTCAACCAAGCCTCATACATGCAACAAAAACACACACCACATATGCCCATAAATCATTCCAAAATCACCTTTCAATAAAAAAAACCCTTTTTATTGAAAACCATTTCCATCAAAACCATTTCAATTCCATACCCTTTCAATTCAAAACCATTTTAATAAAACCGCCTTTTTATTGAAAACGGTTTCCATCAAAACCATTTCAATGCCAAAAAATTTCAATTCCAAACCATTACAATAAAACTACATTTTTATTGGACAGCCATTTTTCATCAACCCATTTACAATTTCAGAAAATCCATAATTTAAAATCAACATTTTAAATTCAAGAATCCAAATCACTTGCACAACAATTCACCAAGATTTCACAAATTCACTAAAACCATAAATCATCACTAAAGAAGATTTATTATATGAATTTTATAATAAATTACATTCAAATAAACCAATTTGAAACTAATCCAATCAATTCGAACAAGATGAGTCAAGAGCTAATCCAACTACCTTTAGGGGTTTGACGAAAACCACAACGAACGAAGAACACACAAGAAAACCTGGATGATTCTCCTAAAACCCACCTTAGATCTCTTCTCCTAGCAATAACAAGACCAAATCTAATTTTATTTGGCATCTGCATGCTTAGATATACCCATAACGGGAGTAGATCTAAGAAACCGAGAGAATAGTAGAAGTAGATCTAAGTATATCTAAGAAACCGATCAAGAATGAAGAAGAACGATAACATACCTCAAGAATCCGGCTTCGATTCACCAAGAGAATCCTTCGGATCACCTTAGAAATGATGGGAGAACCCTCTTTGACCTTAGGAGAAGAAAAATCATGATTTAGGGCTGCTTAAGAGGAAAAACAAGCCACTTGGAGGTAAAAACATGTGAGATCCACCTTTAAAAGATCCCATTTAAGTGGTTGCATGATTTTCTCGCACAGTTAGACAAAATGTGCGATAACTGTGCATTAGCCACTGCCTCGGCAGACCCTACACACATGGTTTGGCCACAAAGTTATACAAACTATGCGTCGCCCATGCAGATTCTTCTACCACCAAGACCATCTACGCATGGTTTTTCCACACATTTTAGACAAATCGTGCGTCGTCCGTTCGACTTCCCCTTTTCCTCAAAACATCATTCAAAGTTCTCCTTACTCTCCCATTCATCACCCATAACTTTAAAACCATGAAAAGAATCAAGTAAGGGTTACATAACAGAAACCAGGTGTACTACAATTAACCTTTCCCTCTGATACCAATTGTTAGGTCCACTAGGTCAAATACCATGAGAGGGGTTGAATCAGGGTATGAAAGATTAAAACAATTTCCCATTTTTATCTTTTCTCATTATTAAACAAAACTCTATTATGTAAATTTCCCATATAAAATTATGATAATAAACTAAATAATGTATGAGACACATCAATTTTTACATGGTTAACCCTCACTTTGCTATCTCAAAGGATCATACAACAGCAATGTACTTATGTACTAAATCCACTAAAAGTACCCTACTATTTACAATGTTCAGAGTGTACTCACTGCCCATCTTGGTTTACAACCAATCACAATTTGAAATCTCACTACTCACTCAACTTAAGTGTTCTTACTACTTCATTAGAAGATACACTCATAGTTTATAGAATTTTAGGTCCCTTCATTATCTCTAATGAATGCATCCTCCATTGTATGTAGATTCTATATTGATGTCTTACTTTCATCCATTGATGAAAACTTCTATATCAAATATGTGCTGAGAAACTAAAAATCGTTCGTGAAACCCTTACTTTGCCTTGTGCACAAGTTTTATGCTTTTGACACAAATCCTCTTCGTACGTGCAACTTTCTTAGCTAGCGCACAACTCCAATTCTTTTGAAAAACTCTCTTTGCATACAATTTTTATGCGATTCAGAGATCTAATTTCTTCTAAGTGTGGAGATTATCAAATGAGTGGTAGTTAGATATTATTTATAGGCATCACTAACCCCTATATTAAAAATTTTATACATCACAAAAGATCCCCTAGAAGCATGAAAAACACAATTTTAAATCAAATTGGGTGTGCAATCCTCTTTCACGCAACATCATCTTTCATGCACATTCCAGACCATTCGTGCACTTCATACATTTTCCATATTTCATTGATTTTATCTTGAAACATTCCTTTCACACAACATTCTGAAACATCTTTAATATTTCAGGCTACTTTCTTTTTTCAAAAAGCATGTTTCTCTTTTTTCCCGATTTTGAGGCCCAAAAATTTGGCAAACACTGAAAAACATCACCACCGTGTAACCGTTATTTTTTATACTACCTCCGGACCATCCCTTCCTTTTTCACAGTTCATTGTCAACACAGTTTTTCAAAATCACCTTTGGAGCTCCACATCTAACAATGTAAACCCTCTTTGTAAACAAACAAAATCAACCCAAAAATGCTTCAATCTTACCTTGAGGGCTTTTATCCCAACAAAATCTATCTATCCTTATCACAATAAAATAGTTACCAAAGGTTATATAATTTTCATAATAATTTATATGTTGTAGTAAAACATTAATCTCTAAAACCTCATATGAATTTTAGCATAATCCATTTCATAAATGGTCAACCGTGTAACCCTTCCAAAATATAATTTAACCTTATCTTATACAAAATACATTTTAATTTAAAAAATGGATCAATACTTGTATATCAAACATGATTTTATTATACAAGAATCTATGTATAGTGATACAATCTCATGAAATTACCCAAAAAAATGAATAATAAGAGTTTAATAGAGATTATTTATACAAAATGAAACATGAAATTCCCAACTATAATAGGGTTAGTCTACCCTAAGTATCATTATTCACTTCATCCATTATGATTGCATAATTTTTCCTTTTTTCAATTGTCATCCAAGGTAATTGTGGATTATCATAAACATTCACCATTGGATTAGGGAATTTATTTTCATAATTCCCAAACTCTTAGAAATTGAATCATTGGAGTATGGATGGTGTATTCTGTGAAACTTTCCCTTTATTCATGTCATTTTCTAACATTTTTCCATATATTGAGCAATAAATTTCCCAATGATGTTTCCTTCCCCATTGAAAACATTTATTGTCCACTTAAAAAAATTACCTATATTGTTTCCCACACTTCTAGCATAAAGTAAATCTCATCATTTTCTCTCCATGGTCCTTATATTTTCCTTTAAACTCCATCTTCATTTTATTTCCAATGTCATGATATTGATACGCAAATCCAACCTCCATTTCTACCTTGATAGTTAATCAAACAAATTATTCATAGTTTTTAATTTCTATAATATATAATTATTTTTAAAGACTATGTTTTAGGCCCCCAAAGGATTGATCAATTTTTCTTTCAGGTCGGATTATAATACCCAAAGAGTAGCTCACAAGCCATGTAAAATTTTCTTTTTATGAACCAAAAGATCCATCAACCTTCTACTTAAGCTCTACGAATTATTTTTCCATCTTCGTATGAATAATACAAGGGATTTACATATTGAAACATAAATTCTTGGAATAATGTCTATCCATGGAGTCAATTTCATCTTGTCTCCTAATATTCTAAATAATATTTCATTGTTAATTTTCCACACCTTCTTGATGGTAGATTTTTAGAGTGAAATTTTCATGCAATGAACACTAGTGAATGGAAAATATCTCTTCTGTTGTACTGATCCATTTCTCAGAAACTAATGGGTCTACAAAATGACTGAATGAAGGTGGTTGTTTTCTTATGAAGGAATCAGAAAAAAAATTCCTTTGTTTTCTCATTTGGACATTCAACATGATTCATAGATTGATATTTTTTTTAGCATAGTAATAACGTTTTTAATTTCATCTCCCATAACATTTGGTTGCTCAGGACAAAAATCATTAAATTTTCTATTTCGTTCCCCTTTAATATGGTTCCATTGGGTTCCATCCATTGACTAAATCCAATATCATAGAGTAAGAAGCAACCATCATTATGGGGAACCACATAATCATAAAAAACTACTTATAGAATGTCAACATCATGAAATTATCCTCCTTAATCTAAGAAACCATAGTTTTATCCTAGGTTATTCAGAGTCGTAATCTATTTTAATCCTTCATGATAGTTTGTGAAGAGTTTCTTAATTCCTAATAAATTTCCCCAAGGAGTTTCAAACCAAATGTGTAGTACGGAATGTTGTCCTGCACTAGTTCTCGATCATGTCTAGATCAATATGGTTTTTTGGTTTATTATCTCTATGTACATGTGTTTTAGAGACACATCAACTTTTATTATCTAGAAAGGTATGTATTTATAGGAAACCACTCACTCTATACTTTACCAAAATTCCAATACATTTTCTTATACTATAACATATCCTTAGACTTATCCTTTGATACATCCCTATACATATCCTTATAAATATTTCTAGGGATCTCACTAAATTTCACTCATCCTAGTTTCCAAAGGATGAATAAAACTTTTCTTTGATACCAACTATAGCAACCTAGGCATAACATACATGGATATTAAATCATTTTAGATGAGTATTTTGCATGTTACAAAATAATGTATGCGGACCATACTAGTTTAGGGTCTTTGGAAAAATGGAAACATAATCTTCTAACTTGGTGAATGATATTCAAAATATCCCTTAAAGATCATACCCTTTAGTAACCCTACTTAAACCAATTATTGATAACTTGGGGAAAGTAAATATAAGAAATGGGTGAGCTCATTTGCTCATTAAGGGTAACTAAAGGATATACATAAGAATAACATAAGTATATGGGTATGAGAACATGTTCATAACATTATAAATTCATACCATGTATATCAATGAACATAAAAATGAATCATAGCATAAATATTGGAAGTTTGTAAGACATGAATCATAAGGTAATCAAGAGAATTATCCATGAGAGAATAACATAGGAATAGGACATAAAATTTGTAGAAGAAACATAAGCATAAAATAATGACTTACATGGTAGTTAATGCTTAATCAAAAAGGCAATCTTATTGGAATAGGTTCACTCCCCAAACCATCTTAGAAGTCAAGGTTCACTCCCAAGACCATCTTTTCGGATAATGTAACGACCCAAAATTTTGAATAATATTTGTTTCTAGAATTTGTGTTCAATTGTATTTTTTAATCAACAAAACTATATCATTTTGTTAATGAAGTGAGTATAATTAAAATAAGACCACTAGGTTTAGACTGTTATATGACCATTGGCCAATATAACCGTTTGAAACTAAACTATTAATGTTATGATTGTTGTTTATAAATACAAGTGATCATGGTTAATTAATACAAAAAAGTGGAGTCTATGGCCTCATCAAGTAGACTCGGGTCGTACGAAGCCTATCTGTCAGAGCTTGGGAAGGAGGCTATGTCACTAGGATTTACTATTGGCCAAGCACAAGCTGAGCTTCAACATGTGAAGCTTGAATGGAATTTCCTATGGGAGAATTTCAAGAAAATAGAAATCACCACTCGGGCAATGTTGTCTGAACCGCCCCACGATTCTATTACCATTGTGCACCTTACACTTAGGTCCTATGTAGGTGTTATAAGGGGTTATGTAATGAGTCCTTGGTTACATTTTGTAATCCCTTAGTAAAAATAAAATTTTTATTTCATCATTATTATTTTAAGAATATCTTTTCTTAAAAAAAATATTTTTAACTAAGAAAAATTTGATAAATTTATTATATAAGTATAAATTTTACTTTTCAGATATTCTCTAACACAGAGAATTGTTATGGTAAAATAAAAAAATCATTTTTAAATTTCAAATTTTATAATTAACCTATGTTGAGTTTTAGATGTTTTCTAAGAAGATTAAAATAGATGAATAGTGTTTTATTAATAGTGTTTTTTTGAATAGTATTGGATGAACAATGTTTTTGCTGAATAGTAAAAAACTATTTTAATATTAAATAACTTTTTCTATGAAATGTTTTCTGAAAACCAAACAAACATGGTTGTAATCAAGATGAAAAATGTGGTTCGATAAGATTAAAAAAAATTAGTGAATATTAAATTATGAATAGTAATATTACCCTTATGAATGGTAATTTGAGTAATGGAATAGTAACCTCACGTAAAATTAATTAATATAATTTACGCATCTTGATTGGTAATGTGATATAATAGCATAAGTAAATAACTGTTTCATAAATTATTAGTTAAGTATTTCTATTTTTTGGGTAAATAGTGTTGGTAAATAAAAATTAAATATATCATATTAAGAAAATTATTTTCTTAAAATGGAGTTCATTTTTTAATTCAAAGCATCAGTATTAGGTAAGTGAGAATTTGTGAGATTTTAATAAAAAAAATTGGTGAATAATAAAAATATAGTTTTGTGTTTTGGTGTGTTTAATGAAATCGTTAATGACATAATAATGATGTAATAATTTTTTTTGACTTGTTTATAGTAAAATATGTTATGACATGTCCCAGGTGTCCAATACTATGGAGAAACACCATGGGCAAGCACATTGTTTTATAAATACCACTAATAAGGTGTCATTGGAAATTAAAAAAATATTCCCTCACTTTTGTTACAAACACCAACCCATTCTTTCAATAATTTCATTAAAAATTACTCCTCAACGAATCTATGGTATTTTAACCTCCCATAGAGTCCTCCCAAGGTTCCCTCAAGCCACTCGAGGTCCCATCCTTCATGTTTTTTATGTTACACTTCAAGGTAATAGAACTTTTCACCCTCCTCTTTTAATCGAGACTTCTTTTATGTTATGTATATCAATGTTTATTTTATTATGTTGGAGTATGTTCTTATATGTCTTTATTGTTGTCCATTATATGTTAAAATTATGATATACACTTTCCTTTCTCATCAACTTATTTTTCTAAATTTTAAGCGACGCTGTCATGCTGCCAAATTTTCGTAAGAGAATTCTCAACTTCTCCTTTTTTCCATTCAAGTTCTCTTTTATGTGGTATAACTTCCATGTTTCAATATCATATTCTTATTTTCATTTTATTCTTCCCCAATACTCTTATATGATTCATTTATGGATGGAAGACCCTTTTCCCCTCTCTATTCAATGTTTTCTAAAACCATGTTGTATATCTGTTATGCTGCAGAATTTTCATCTCAAAATCTCTATCTTTTTCTCAACAAATTATTATTATTTATTTATGTGAATACCCAAACCTATTTAATTTCTAGGATTATTCATAACGACATAAAAATTATATATATAATTTTGTAATTTACATTATTAAAACCCTCATTCCTTTTTCATGGGTTATAAATGGCATAACAATCATGTTATTAAGCACTTTTAAAATGTCATGATTTTGAAATGAATCCTATTTCATTTATTCTCTATTGGTTATTTAAAAAATGTTTAATTATGATCTATGTGGCTCAAATGAAAATAAATAAATAGTAAGGGTTCACCATGATAGACCTCCAATGCATTGAGTAAAGAAATCAATCTCTATAGATGAAAAGTTTTATGATACCTTGATGAATAACAATGGTAATTTTTATGAAACCTTTGGGATAGACCTTGGTGATATTCTTATGAATGTATAAATTAAATGTTGTAGAAATATTATAAAGTTATGTTTCAATTTATTATTTTTATTATATTCCTCCTTATCATTCCTTTATGATATTTCCCATGTTCTTATTGATATTTCTCAAGTTCACATTTAAAATGTTTCTCTTGTTTTCCTTACTAGGCCTTCTGCTCACCCTTTCCATTGATGTATGTCTCCTAGTTATGACATGCAGTAATTGTTCTTATGATGACCTTTTCAAGATGATTTTCAAGGAGAATAAAATATTGTTATATGTTTTCATGTATTATGTTCTTTATTTCCAAGATAGTAGACTTCAAATATCCTTTGTTTGTAATAAAATGAAAAGTTATATAATAAGAAGGTGTGTCACATCCGGATTTTTAAATTAATTTTTCTTCTTTTAATTCTTGGATTCAGGTTCTCATGCCAAGGTCCGGTTTGGGTCCCAGATTAAATTTTTTGTTGTTTACAATTTTTTAGTGGGTTTCGGACCCATGTGTGATCACCACACAGTGAGCGGTAGCCGCGCGATTCCCCCTGGTGTTTGTGCGGGTGCACAGGTGGTCTCAGTTGAGGCGCACAACTTTCACGTGGTTTATTAATTCATGCAATGAGTGAACAGTGGCCCGGTTTTCAAAACAAGATAAATAAACAAATTAATTTTTTTAAAAGAAAAGAATGTTCGATGATAATAATAATATTATATTGTTATTTTTATCATAATTATGATTATTATTAAGATAATTAAAATTTTTAATGATATTACTATTCTTTATATATTATTATTATTTAAATTACTATTACTCTCGTTATTATTATTTTTATAATTATTATTTTTATTGTTAATAAATTTTATTAATATTACTTTTATGTTAATTTTATTATTATTATTTTGGTTTTATTATTATTATTATTATTATTATTATCAATATGGTATTATTATTATTGTTATTAATATTACTAATATTACTAATATTATTATTATTAATATAATATACTGATAAAAAACACAAACCCTAATCTACCCGGTGCTTCCCCCCTTACCCTCGCGGGGCACCAGGCCCCTTCCCCCTTTTTGGCCTCCCCTCTCACGGCAGCTTCCTCACCGCCAGCCCCTCATGCCACTCTCCGCCCTTGCTCCAGGCCCCGGCCAGCCCCCCCCCCCCCCCCCCTTCTCTTGGTCTCTACTCCTTGTGTATACCCATAGCTCAGTTGAACCCGGCTAGCCAGCCTCCACCGACCTTCCGCCTTGCGCCGACCCACCGCACCACTGGACACCCTCTGCACCGCCGGACTCCCGCTGCACTCATACCTCCTATTCTCGACGCACCGACCAGCCTCCATCGTACTCCCTCCGCACTTTCCCCTCCTGTTCTCGGTGCACCAACCAGCCTCCACCAAACTCCCTCCACATCGTTGCCCCGGCCTCCTTCTTGCTCTCTGGCTACCCGCGAACCGCCGCTCCGGCCAGCCACCTCCTTGCCAGTGCTCTAGCCTTGTTCCTTCACCAACCACCCCTCCTGGTTATTTCCCTCCTCTGGTGTCATTTCACCCATCCTGGCCATCGGCTTGTGTCGGCCAGCAGTGCCCTAACCCCTCCGCCAACCATGCGTATAGGCCTCCTCGAACCCAACTCGCCCCTCCGCCTCCATCCAGCTCGCTCTTGTCCTCCACTGACCTCACCCAACACACTTGCTCAGTGAAGTCACATGTATCCAGTACCTCCATACCCTTCTACACTCACCCTATTTTACTCACAACCCCCTTAGTGGACCTCGCCCTCAACAGGTAACCCCCTCCTACCCCCCTGAACTGCACCTCCTGGCGCAGACTCCTCTCCTCTAGTATATCTATTTTTGTATTTATTTACTTATTGGTTCATTCCGAAATTAATTTATCTATTTATCTATTTATTTATTTATCATTCCATCATTTCATCTATGGTGTTTATATTTGTTTTGGTTGAAACCCTAATGTCGCGGTTGTGATACATATGTTTTTCAATTTTCTTACATGTGTGGTTAATCCAGTGGGGTGTTTTTGCCCCTCATGCGGAAGTGTCGTCGTGTCCGCGCTCAATAGTGAGGTAGGTGAATCTGCATTTTTTTCTTTTCTGAATAAATCTGTTTAACTATTTCATGTTTTAATTGGTTCTCATACTTGATTTTCACATCTGCAAAATAATTTATTTTTTTATGACATCATTTATACTTTGTTGGGTCTATTTATCGAAATTGTTAGAAACTGGTTACTTGTTTATAAAAGTGTTTGTAAACTGGTTGATTTGTATATATAATTGTTTATAAATTATTCAGTCTTTTAATTAAATTTTTTCGACTATTTATGAATATTTTTAATTAAATGTTTGGTTCATTATAAATTTTCAAAGGACGAGTTTAACTTTTTTCCTTGAGGTCTTGGTCCTTTGGTCTTGAAAAGGTCTTTTGGTTATGTGCGTGATATGGGTTACATTTTAAAAGGTGCGAGAGTAGTTTTTCAAAGGTCTTGTTTATGAAATGGTTTATAAAATGGCATTCTCTTGTGAGTTGGGTAAATTGATATGCAAGCCTCTTTTTTCTCATTGAAAGGTTTTACGAAATGAATGACTTATTTATTTAATGATGCTTGAAATTCAAATCATGGGGTAAGAGTGTTTCGGTGTGTGTTTGATTTTTCAAGAGGGTTTTGGGGTGTGTATCAACATTAAAGCATGAAGGGTTACTTAGAGTGGTTTTGAAATGTGTTTTGATTTGTGTTTGAAAATGGTAAAGACTCATTTTGTAGCGGTAAAATGATTTGGTGTGAATTTTGGAACATAAGGCCATGTTTAGGTTTTTAAATACAAAGTGGTGTATATGGTTGTTTTAGAAGATCTTGTCCAGTGTTTTCAAAAAGGCATTTTATTATGTAAAACTAGAGGATCGATTTATAACATCATGTGTTTAGTAAAGTGGTTTTGATAACCAAATGATTTGATAGCCCGATTGGAACTTTGTGTGTTTCACATGTATGAATATAATTATATGGAATGCTCCTCTCTATGGTAACCCTTTTATGGGTGAACGCACGGGAAGCGTCCATGTTTGGGTAAGGCAAGTGTAGTGAGGTGAGACATGCGTGTGAGGGCCTTCCTACTTACACGATACTATTATAACCACCATGGGTTCCTGAGCGTCTTTTAGATGATCGAGTGACAGTTGTTGATCAACCTCGATTAGACAGGTTGGTACCCCCTAGATTTGTTGTTAGGCCAGGCGGGTTGTTTGACTGGATTGGTCGGTTAGGGCGGTCAGTTGGTTATAGACTTAGGAGCATCATCATACGCCGGCAGGTGGTTCCAAAACCGAGTACATCCATGCGTCTTCTAGAGATTTTTAGGATCACTTACTTTTCTTGTATACTCTCCGTACATTAGTTTATTTTCAGTTCTCACTCTTACTTGTTTTACTCTATCACAACATTAATATATTCTATTTTGAAATTTATTTATAAATTGGAAAATTATTTTGGAAAATGGTTTTTAGCATGTGTTGTTTTTTAATAGGGAAGACATGTTTCTTGTTTTCAAATGTGAAAATCCTACTTTTATATTTGTATTTCAAACTTGTGTTGGTGGATTGTTTGGGGAATGGAGACATTAGATTCTGTGGCTTACCATGGAAAACCTGTTAATCATTTGTAATGCTCGTGCATATTTATCTTTTATGTTGGCTCAGGTTTCCATGGCTGAGTTTTTCATTATAGGACAAAGGTCGGCCTTTGGTTAGGAGGTGGCTTGAAAGGTAACGTGGAGGTATGTTCGATTTTACTTTCCTTCCGCTGCTAGTTTTATTTTTTATCGTCAGATTTTATTTGTCTATATTCCTTTTGTTAATGGGAAAAATCATTCCCAACGATTAAATTTTGATGCCCGACACTAGTTACCAGCCCGTGGGGATCGAGAACTCCCTTCAAGCCATGTCGTGGACCGGCTCGGGTGACTGGTTCAAGGCCGACCCAGGTTGGTTCATGAATAAATGGTATCAAACAGAAGGTTCTTGTTATTTGGGGTGTCTGGTAAATGGATATTAGGGCTGCCAGGACTCGAGAGGTAGGCGCGGGAAGGACGTCATGAACCCTCACCCGTTCCGAACCTCGAGTCACCAGGGGTAGTCTGGGAATTGATTCATTGTATCATTCTGGTTTGTTTAGATTGAGAGATGACAACAGAAGAAAGATGGTGTTACATCATGATTTCATATGCATTATTGACTCAGGTGGTGTCTAAGTACATGGTTTACGTTCCTCCTTGTTGTTGATGCTTACATGGGGCATGGCCCACTACCATGTCGCTAGCGTAAGCATGACTACTAGTCTCTCACTCTGGTAAATTGATGTAAGTTGTGTGTTGTCTTAGATATTGTGGGTGTAAGTGCACTTTTGAAAATGAAAAATGGTTTTTGAAATGAGAACAATTTCTTTTAAATGTCTTTAAATTTGTTAAATTGATTTTTTTTAAACTGAAATCTATTGGTCTAAAAATCTGGTGGTTGCTTGGAATTGGTAGAGATATGGTTTGGGTGAAACCTCAGGTACACTATAAACATTTTCACATGTGAGGGAATTCATGGGAAGTGTGTGTTGGTGCGTATGAATGGAAGCGGATGAAGTCATGTGCAATGGTTCATGGGATTACTGGGGTGTGCACTTGGAATTAAAGTCTTGACCTTGTTTTTCTAAAGTGATTTTAAAAAGGGGAAATGATTTTTGGAAATTGAAATTGGTTTGAAAAGTGGGTTTCGTATTTGGAAAGTGTCCTTGAAAGAAGGATGTTTTGAAATCTAAAATGAAAAATGGAATTTTGGATGTGTTTATATTTGTTTGGTTTTTGAGCTAGTTGTTTTTGGATGAAGGAGTATTCATTGATGTTGCTTCGTCTTGATATTGGTTTTGGATCTATGTTTTATATGTTGTTTAGAAAATTCCACCCAGAAAGGTCCCCAAGGTTTATGATAAGTCATGCCCTATTTTTGGACCTTCTCATACATTACATATCCTTCATGGTGATTGGGGTCCATTAGAAGCAGCAGAATGGCTTGAAGGGTTTGAGTGTGTCTTCAAGGTTTTGGGAACTATCGAAGCTATTAGAGTGTGTGCCATTTTGGGTTTGATCGAAGGTCCAACTCTGGATGAATGGGAGTTATTCTTACCGCCATCACTGCAATTTGGGATGACGTGGGATGTCTTTGAATCTATCTTCGTCTGATGGTTTATACCTGAAGAGGTAAATATGAAGAATAGGGAAGAGCTCAAGTGTGTCAACAAGGCCAATGGATGGTGAAGGCATATGTTGACAATTTCAAGGAACTTGTGTACTTTTCTCCAGAGGTAGCATCGCGGGATTTGATGAAGACTTCTCTTTTCATATAGGGTCTTCGTCCAGGGATCAAGGAGCGGGTCCTACTTTCTGAAGACCATCATTTCGAGAAGTTGGTGGATGAGGTGTTCTTAGCTGAACTGGTCTCCGTAGATAAGGTGCTTGGAAATCTATCATATCTAGATACTCGTGAAGGTTCCACGTCTGGGGAGCAGGGTGTACCAGAGGGACCTATTTCTAAAGAGTCATCTGTAGTGGTTCTGGTTTCCAATTCGTCGAACCGTTCAGTGGTGTGCCACCAGTGTGGCCGGTTCGGGCACGTGAAACTATCATGTCACATCCCTCTAAAGACGTGTCATCATTATGGGTGTTTGGGTCATCTAGAAATGTTTTGAAGGAAGTGTTTCCCGAAGAAAACATTGTGGCCATAAAATCCCAATGCCTGACTACGAGGCATGAGTTGCTTCAGCAATCAGAGCCCCAGCCATAGGTTTTGGGGGTGAAGCTCGCGCACAGTCGGGAGTTGTTGGGGGTGGGAAACCTCAGTTCGGGTTTTGTGTTCTATGTTTTCAGTGGAACATTTAATGTATTTTAGATCTTATTTTTCTACAGTTAATGTTTTTACAATGTTTTAAGTCTATTATTTCATCGTGGAGTTATAATATTCATGTTTTGTTGTAATCCAATACTTTTGTTTGTCTGATCATGGTTTTCTAAATATTGTGTTCCTCATAAAAGTGTGTTTTCTCTGGTATGGGTTGATCTTGGTTTAGTTGTGTTCATTGGGAGGTGTAAGTTCCCGTGGAGAATTCAAGGCTTATGGTTATGCTCAGATTCACTGTTTGGGGTTATGTACTTCTCAGAGGATTTTCTCCGAGTTTTGGTATCGACGGATTGTTTAGTTATTTATTGAAATTAGGCTATGAAAACTTTAGGATGCACTGTATAGAAAATTTTAAATATTGAAAAATTCAGGGTATTTGGTTGAAATATTAAGTTAGTATTTTCTGAACAAATAAATCCTTTTCTGGATATGAGCAAGTGTATGTGGCTCTAGCACAGATGTACCTTGGAGTGAAAACTCTAAAAAGGAGTTTCAGGATTAACCCATGGTATCCTGGTACACAACAATTTGCCTTGTTTCACTCCTGGTTTGACACTTCCAGGGGATATGTTTAGTTAATCACAAGATTTTTATGAATCATTATGAAGGATTTATTGAGAAATGTTATTTTTGTTAAAGAATAATATGTTTAAGCCTAAAGTTTTAAGGCCTAAAAATCATTTATAGTTAAAATATTTTTAAATGAAATAAGTTTCTCACTAAGGTTTTATTCTTTTAGAAAATGGTGGGAAAAATGAGGAACTGCGAAAATGGTTACCACAGAGGACCATGTGATGAAAACCCTCTGATGGAATCTGGAATGTAATATTTTATGAGAATGATGAACCGATTGAATCAAGTTGTGGGAAATAACTTGAATCAATCTAAGAGACCAATCTCACCATTAAGTGAACAACATTGTGTTGAGTCATTTATGCATCAACAACATACAACCTTTAGTGGATCTATAGTGTCATAAACCAAGTCGGGTCACCATATGAACTGATGCCTAACCCAGTCCGTGGAAAGGCCTGGAGGGCGTTCCCAATACCAACGGGCTAGCACAAGTGCCCGAGTATCGAAATAAACCATGGGAAGGATTTACCCGAATAAAAAAAATAAAGAAACCATCAAAATAAACCAAGCCAAGAGTAAAATTCATAGCCAAACAAGCCTTTAGCCAAAACCATATTTTGATTCACATGTAAAACCAAAACCCAAATAGCACAAAAAATTATGGTTACCAAAAACCAACCCCAAAAATTTCTGCCCGGTGAAAGGAAACCACCCTCAAGCCATAACCCCAACGCCACGTCAAGAGTTCTAATAACAACCTAAACCACCACACCCAAACACTGGACCCTTACCTGTATCAAACATAAACAAATCTACTTACACCCAAAAGCATAATTAGGGTGTGAGAAATCACCAAGAAATAGGCCACCAAGAATAGATTTCATGCACAAGCATTTAAAGAAAATTATATTTTCAATGATAAATAAATGAAAGTAAGAGATGCTTACCAACGTTAATGAAAACAGTTTCCCTAAAACAACCTAAAAAATAGTTTAAAGAAAACACATATTTGTGGAGTAACTCAGGTCATATATCATGTATCATTGGTGTGTGCAAAGTAACTGAGAGCACTAAATTATGGGAGAGGCCCTATGGGTACTAGTAATAAGTGGGGCCCTAGAACATTGTGTCTTGGTGAAATGTAGATTAGAAACCATGACCCTCAGAAAACATGACTTAGAAACCATGACCCTCTGTCATTATATGTTTAGTTAGTGTTGAAATCGTCAATCCTGCCAGTGAAACCAGGTCAATCCATCTTTGGAACACTAGCTCACTAGTCCTAGTCCCCCCACCAAATACCCTAGGCTTCCTTCTTTGTTCTCATCTAAAATCCAAGTTCACATCACATCTCACATTAACACTTTGGAGAAAAACAATCTGCTTTCACAAAAGAAACATGTCATTCACACACTGACACCCTCTTTTAAAACCATATGCACACCAAAAACATTTTAGAACATAACATGCGCTACTTGCACATAAAATTAAACCAGCTGCATAGTTTTATCAAAAAACTTTTTATAATTAGGAAAACCACTAAGAATAATTATTAAACAACTCCCAACCATGTGGAAAAATTTTTAATGGGAAAAAATTCACTCAAAAACCGTTCCAAAATAAAACATATTTTTATACCATGGAAAAACATAAACCGCATCATCTGCACTTCCTAAAACACACACTGAACAGTTTACAAAACAACAATAAATTGATCAAAGTTGGTTTTCAAAATAAAACAGACTAAATAACATAGACACACTTCCAAAAAATTAAATTCACAATTAAAAAAATAATCAAAAATAATTTTTCCCTATGAAAACTAATTGACAAGGTGCTGAATTAATTAAACAAACAAAAAAATGATCATCAGATAATAATTGTGTGCAGAATCACCTACTGGTGTGTTGAATGTTTTTCAAAAAATGGTGCTCAAGGACCAACGCAGCTCAAAAAACCTCACATACACCCTAAAACAGAGCACAACACTAAAGTATTAAAATTAAACCAATCCCAAATGAAAAAATATTCACAGAATCACCAATATGGAAGAAAACACAACTGAAGTGTTACACGCCTATGGAAAGGGGTTCAAAAGGCTCGTTGGATGAAATAGTTGGTGCTGGAAGAGGTTTCTCCAGTTGGATCCTCATAGGAAGGAGATACAATCAAAAAGGGTTCGCTGCCGAAAGGCTGTCTGGAGGAAGAAGGAGGTGTCGGTCCGACTGGGTGTGATCGGGCATGGCTGGGTGTGATTTTGGGGTCACCGAGATGTAGAGAAAAGGTAGAGAGGGTGGTCGGCCAAATGGGGGTAGCATGGGGTGGTAGTGGGGGAGGTCAGGCCGAGCAAGAGGGTAGTAGGGGAGGTAGCATGGGTGGTTGCAGAGGAAGGTGGAGGGTGGCTTCAGATGGGAAAAACTGACAGGCCTAGTGGGATGTAGCAAGGGTGACCGGGAGGAGATGTAAAGATCTACAGAAATGGTGAAGAAAGAGGCGGCACTATAGGGTTTCAGGAGAAACCCACCCATGACAAGAGGGGGGGATAGAGTGAACAGTGCACCGCGGGGAGAGAGGAAGAGGAGAGAAGAAAGGAAAAAAAGAAGGGGGAAGAAAATAAAGAACGAGGGAAGTAGGGGAAAATATAAAGAAAAGAAAATGTGGAATAAAATAAAATAAAATAAAGAGAAAGGATAAAAAAATAAAATAAAACCGCAGAAGAAATTCTAACCTAAACTAATAATAAAAATGATAATAATGATAGAAATAATATTAATAATAAAGATAGTATTAATATTAATAATAATAATAATAATGGAAAAAATAATTATAATTATAGTAAATTTTATTCTTATTTGGTTATTTAACCATTCGCGTATCGGGTCGGCCGCATGTTAAACTAGCGAAGCCACACAGCTTTGCTCGTGCCCTGCCTGCATGTTGGGCGATGTCAAGATGATGCTCATTTATCAGCACAAAATCACAGAACTCATATCGGCTCGACCCGTATTTCAACCAAACAATTATAAAAAGGTAATTGGACTTATGAGATAAAAATTAAAATTGAAAACAAACTTCAAATCAAAGTCCAGGTATGAAAATTCTCCCTACCATGGAAACTTTCCACCCTCAGAAAGTCAATTCGAAGCCTGATCAGAGAATAGAAATGGTTACTCCTACTCAACCAAAGACTTCTTCTCCCAAGTCTCGTGCTCTTAATTCCCATGCTACCAAATAATATGAAACAAATTAAAGGAATTTCCAAGAAGCACCTTCTCTTGAGAATCCACAATCTGCACTGGTCGCTCAAACACTAATAAGTCAGGCTCAATCTCTAACTCATCCCAATTTAGCACATGTGACGGATCGGGATTATACTTTTTCAGTTGGGAGAGATAGAATACTTCCTAAATCGACATCAATTGAGAAGTCAAAGCTAACCTGTAATCCACCTTTCCAATCAGCTCCGTAATCTCAAAAGGCCCAACATACCTCAGTGTCTGCTTCCCCTGCTTTCCCAACCGACGGTGACCCAAGCGAGGGGGATCCTTCAAGAACACTTTCTCCCCCACTAAAAACACAAGATCCCAACACCTCTGATCTACATAAGATTTTTTATGACTCTGAGCTATCAAATATCCATGTCTAATCATCTAAAAATTCTCATACGTCTCCTAAACTAGGCTTGGTCCCAAAAATGAGGTCTCGCCTACCACATCCAAACACAAAGTAGATTGACAAGGCCAACCATAGCACACCTCAAAGGGTTCAATTATAATAGATGATCGGTAATTTTTATTATAAGAAAACTCAACCAATCCCAAATGGTTATACCACGAACCTCTGAAATCCAGCACACATGCGCAAAGAATTTACTCTAGAATATGATTCGCTCGCACTGTTTGGCCATCTGTCTAAGGTAGGTATGTCATGATCAACTTAATCTATGACCCCAAAGCCTTCTATAGGCCTCCCCATAACTGATAGGTGAAGCGAGGGTTCCTATCAGAAACAACTTCTGATGGAACACCATGAAGTCTGACCACTTCTTGAACATAAAAACGGCTCAGCTCATCCACCTTTGTTGTATCTCTGATCGGGATAAAGTGTGATTACTTGGTCAAATGATCAATCACTACCCAAATAGCATTCCATCCCTGAGGTGTATGAGGCATTCCCACAATGAATTCCATGGCGACCTTGTCCCACCTTCATGTAGGAATGGGTAATGGTTGAAGCAAGCCAGATGGTCTCTAATTCTTTGTTTTTACCTACTGACAAGTGTAGCATCTCGATACAAATTCGTCTATGTCACATCACATTCCTATCCACTAGAACAAGCAAAGAAAATTTTAATAAATCTTGGTAGTACCAGGATGGATGGCCCACTGAGACTAGTAGCTATCATGCATCACCACCTTCCACAGAGACAGTGACACCACTGAATGGACATTGAAGCACAAGATTCCCTTGGGAGACAAGGACCAACTAGAATGAGTCTCCCTACCACGAAGAAACTGCATAGATCGTTGACACAGCTCATCACTGGGCTTCTCTCGCTGAATCAACTCCAAAAGAGTAGGATTCAACTGAATTCTAGCTGAGAAGGTACCTTTGTTGTGATCCCTTCTCTCCAAGCACATCTGGGTGAAGAGCCCCATCAAATACCACTCATCACTGGGCTTCCTCAATGCCTGTACTGGTACCTTCTTGCTCAAAGGTTCATCCACCACATTACCATTTCTTGAGGTATAGACAATGTCAAAGTCAAATCCCTACAGAAACTTGATCAAGCGGCGCTTCCACAGATTGAGATCCATCTAAGAGAAAATGTAGGCTAGGATCTTATAGTCAGAATAGACCAAAAATTTATCACTGCAGAGGTAGTGACACCAAGTCCTTCGGGCATGTATCACCGCTGCCAAATCCAAGTCATGAGTCAGGTTGTTCTTATCGTGCGGCCAGAGCTGGTGAGAACCATAAGCCACCACATGATTACCCTGCATGAGTACACACCCAAGGACCATACTTGAAGCATCACAATAAACCAAAAAGCCTTTCCCAGTCTCTGGTAAGATCAACATAGGTGCGGTGTTCAACCACCGCTTCAACTCCTGAAAGGATTCCTGGCGTTGCGGGATCTATTCAAACTTCACCCCTTTGGGGTGAGTGCAGTAATGGAGGAGGCAAGCCACATGAAATCCAGAACAAAACACCTGTAATAACCTACCAATCAAAGAAAAATTTTAATATAAAACACATTCTTCAGTTTTTCCCACAACATCATTGCACTAATCTTCTCATGATTCACTAAAACCCCCTGTTATGAGATGACATGCCACAGACACATCACTTCCTTGATCCAGAATGTGAACTTCAAAAGTTTGGCATACAAGAGATGATCCCGAAAGGTTTCCAAAATGATATGAAGGTGTTTCTCATGCTCCTCCCCAGATCCAGATTAAACTAGGATGTCATCCAAAGATACCATGACAAAGGAGTCGAGATATTGTTGGAACACCCTATTCATGAGATTCATGAAAACTGTTGTATAATTCATCAATCCTAAGGTAATTACCATGTACTCAAAGTGACCATACCTACTTCAGAGAAGCCATCTTCAGAATGTCTACTTCTCTCACCCTGATTTCATGGTATCCCAAGTGAAAGTCAATTTTTGAGAACCACTTTTACCCCTTCCGTTGGTCAAATAGATCATCAATCCGAGGAAAGGGGTATTTATTTTTTATGTTTACCTTATTCAATTTTCAGTAATCAATGCCTAACTAGAGGGTTCCATCGGCCTTCTTTGCGAATAAAACAGGGGTGGCCCAAGGAGAGATGCTCGGGCGAATGAATCCTTTGGATTCGAAATCATCCAGCTGTATCTATAATTCCTTCAATTAAGTGGGGGCTATGCGATATGATGGAAGAGATAAATCTTGTGTTCCCAGTGCCAACTCAATTGAGAAATCCATGTCCCACTCTAGGGGTAATCCAAAAAATCATATGGGAATACCTTTGGAAATTCATCCGCTAAAAATGACAACCCACTCTGAGAAGTGCCACTATCGTCGTCCAGTGCGAGTGACGATAATAGATAAGACATATTCCATAACTCAAGAAGTGGAGGTCCTACGCGACCTGACTGATGATCCCATTCCCCAAGAAATACTTGGGGGCTCCCATCAGGTTACATAAAACTGAAATGTCACCGATAGAAGTCATTATGTGCTTGAAAGTGAACTAACCATTCCATGCTGAGAATTACGTCAAACAGGTCCATATCAAGGACCAGGAAATCCCACCCCATCTCAACTCCTAGAATAGAGTGCATGCATGACTGACACCTATGGCCTGGCTCCCCCTTTTCCCCCAACGGTGTTACCAACTCCATGGAAAAATATAACAATTCAGTTGGTAGGTTCAGTAGATTCACAAGATAGGAATATATAAAGGAAACTGAAGAACCAGTATCAAATAAAACTACAACTATAGAAGATGAAATCAGAATGGAACCTCGAACATTCGAAGGTCCTGTATCAGACCCTGCTGGTGCCTGATCCACTACATGTAGATGTCTGGTCCCTATCTGGGAAAGACAGATCACCTGAGGCTCTACCCTGATCTGGCTCTGCCCCGAAGATGACCCAGTCCTACCACTATGGCCCTAAACCGAGATCATATCATCCTGGTTGGCTCTGACTAAACTTATACCCCTCTAGAATCCACAGATTTAGTCCTACTCTAGTAAGGGAGGTACAGTCCTACAGAAGCATTGTATATTTCCCACAACTCCACATCCATGGTAAGGTCTGAGAGGGTATAGACATGCAGGTCGGATGTTCCCTACCCATCTGCCCTGATGGCACACAACGGACCTCATATCATAAGAAAAATATGAGTTCTGCTATAAAGGATGGCCTGAGCTGCCACCTGCCTTCTTCCAATGCTCATCATGCTTTCTCTTCTTCTCGGATGAACTACCACGGCCAAACCCTGACACAGATCTATAAAACCCTTACTTTCCTCTCTAGTCAACATCAAACATGCAAGCACAATCGACCTCCTTGATATAAGTTCCAACCTTGAACAAGAAAACTTGAGAGTAAATTCTTGGTCGAAGGCCCTTCTTAAACTTCTGAGCATTCAAATATTCATTTGAAACAATCCTAGGTGCATACCACATTAGCTCAGCAAAGCGGTTTGCATACTCCATCACTGTATGATCCCCTTGTGAAAGATCCATGAACTCCTAGGATCTGGATTGTGCTAGGAACTTGAGACAGTGCTGCTCATTAAAGATTGCTTTGAAATCATTCCAACTCACCTGCTCATAATTCCCATCCTGAATCACTGATTCCCACCACTTGCAACTAGAACCCTCTAGCTGGAATGAGGCACACTTTATCCTGACCTCCTCGGGTGTGTTAAGGAATTCGAACCTACGCTATATCTTTTCAAGCCATTCCTCTACCTCTTGAGGTTCTTATTTACCTCAGAATGAAGCGGGTTTATTTTTCTAGAACTCCTGAGATTTATCCTTCTTGGAGCCGGACTCATATCCTCTATCTAGAATAGGGGTGGGGGCAGGAGTTGCCCCTTTTCCTAAAGCTTGAACATGTCAGACCATAGATTCTACCAATCTCTGATCAAGCAGTGAGGGAGAACTCTCTCTGGCTTCCTTCCGTGGGTGTGCGTAAGCTCTCCGGGGAGGCATCTTATCGCAAAGAGTAATAGTCATAAAATAACATCATCAATATGTCATATCTAAAGAAAAATAAAATTTTCAGCAAGATACGTAATCATCATTAAACCAAACATGAAAAAGTAAAATTGTGTCCAAACCACTTCTTCCCCAACCGATGTCCACACACAGTCTATAGCCTGCATATCCCACTTGGAAGAGAATTCAAACAATCATCCTGACACCCCATGGTGACTCAGGGTCTATCACGAGGTGTGCTAGCTAGACACCCTACTCATAACCAAAGTTCTCAGCACGAACAATCCTTGATCCTATCTAACCAGGCTCGTCCAAAATAAAATAACTCAGACAACAAAACCTCCCCTGATACCATTTTGTCACGAACCAAGTCAAGTAGCCATCTGAACCGATGCCCGACCCAATCTGTGACAAAGTACAAAGGATGTTCCTAATCTCCACGGACTGGCACAAGTTCCCGGGTATCAATATACACCATGGGAATGATTTACCTGAATAAACAGATATAAACCACACAAAAAAATAAGCCATTCCAAGAGTAAAGGTCACAGCCAAACAAGACATTATCCAAAACCAGATTTTGATTCACGTGCAAAACCAAAAACTAAACAACACTAAAAAGTATGGAGACAAAATGAAACCCAAAAAACAGTTGGCCAATGATAAGACACCACCCTCAATCAATCACCACAATTCCTCATCAAGAGGTCTGCTAACAACCTGAACCACCACTCCCAAACATTGGACCCTTACCTCTATCAGACATAATACAATCTACATGCACCCAAAGGTGTAAGTATGGTGGGATAAATATCTTAGAAGGAGGCCGCCAAGAAAAGATTCTACACACAAGCATTAAAAGACAACTACATTTACAATGATAAGTAAAAGAAAGTAAGAGATGCTTAACAACATTAATGAAAACAATTTGCATGAAATGACCTAAAAATAGTTTAAAGCAAACACATGTTTGTATAGTAACACAAATGACATATCATGTATCATTAGTGCGTGCAAAGTAACTGAGATCACTAAATGATGGGAGAGGCCCTATGGGTACTAGTAACAAGTGGGACCCTAGAACGTCATGTCTCATTGAAACGTGGCTTAGAAACCAAAACCATCAAAAAACATGGCTTAGAAACCATGACCCTCATAAAACGTGGATTAGAAACCATGACCCTTAGTCACCATAAGTTTAGTTAGTGTTGCAATCATCAATACTACAAATGAAACCAGGCCAATCCATCTCCGGATCACTAGCTCACTAATCCTAGTCTCCCTCTTAATACCCCAGGCTCCCCTCTTTGTGCTCATCTAAATACTAAGTTCACATCACATGCCACAATAATACTTAAGATCCTAACAAGGTTCTTGCTCACAAAAACCCATAATTCGCACACCGACACCCTCTTTTAAAACATTACGCACACCAAAAACGTTTTATAACTTAACCTACATTGCTTACACATTAAATGAAACCAACTGCATAGTTTTAGCAAAACACTTTTTATAATTAGGAAAACCACTAAGAATAATTATTAAACAATTTCCAAATATGTCGCAAAATCTTTAAAAGGAAAAAATTCACTCAAAACCCTTTCCAAAAAAAACATATTCTGACACCAAGGAAAAACATAAACTGCATCATCTGTAATTCCTAACACACACACTACATAGTTTACAAAATAATGATAAAGATATCAAAGTGGGTTTTCAAAATAAAAATGGACTAAATCACTTAGACACACTTCCATAAAATGAAATTCCCAATTAAATTGTAATCAAAAAATATTTACAGCATAAAAACTAATTGAATAGGTGCTGAATTAATTAAACAAACATGCAAATGATCATCAGATAATAATTGTGTGTGGAATCACCTATCGGTGTGTTATAAGTTTCGCAAAATTGGTGTGTAAGGACCAAATCACGCCAACACAACTCGAACAAACTCAAACAGACCCTAAATACAAACCACAACACAAATACATTAATATTAAACCAATCGTAAACGAAATCCTATTCACAACATCACCAATATTTATTAAAGCACAATTGAAGTGTTCTGAACATACAACAAGGGGTTAAAAAGGCTGGTCGGATGAAATGGGGGATGCTGGAAGAGGCTTTGCTGGTTGGAGCCTTGCTGGAAGGAGATGCTGCCAAAAGGGTTCATAATTGGAAGTTTGTCAGAATGAGGGAGGAGATGTCGATCCAGATGAGTGTGATTGGGTATGGCTATGTGTGAGGATGGGGTTACTGGGAGGTAGAGTGGAAGTAGCGGGGGTGGCTGGTTGAATGGGTGGTAGCAGGGGGTGGTAGCGAGGGAGGCCTGGCCGAGCAGGAGGGAAGTATGGGAGGTAGCGGGGCTGGTCGCGAAGGAAGAAGGAGGGTGGATTCGGCTGGGAAAAATGGATGGTCTGATCGAGATGTATCAAGGGTGACCAGGAGGAGAAATAAAGATATGTGGAAAGGGTGAAGAAGGAGGCGGTGTTGTAGGGTTTGAGGAGGAACCTGCGCACGACAAGAGGGGGGTATATAGTGAACAGTGCGACACGAGGAGAGAGGGAGAGGAGAGATGAAAGGAAAAAAATGGGTAACAACATAAAGAAAGAGGGAATTAGGTAAAAAGAAAAAGGAAAGAAAAGTTTGAATAAAATAAAATAAAATAAAGAGAAGGGAAATGAAAATAAAAATAAACATAAAAAAATTCTAAACTAAACTAATAATAATAATAATAACAATAATAATAATAATAAAAAAATAATTCTAATATTATTATTATTAATAAAGTGAAAAATAATTATAATTATAATAATTTTTATTCTTATTCGGTTATTTAACCATTCGAACATCAGGTCAGCCACACGTTAAACTGGCGAAGCCATACAGCTTCGCCTGTGCCCTGTCCACTTGTCAGGCGATGTCAAGATAATGCTCATTTATCATCACAAAATCACAGAACTCATATCGGCTCAGCCTTTATTTCAACCACACAATTATAAAATTTCATTTAGACTTATGATATTAAAATCAAAATTAAAAACATACCTCAAATCAATGTCTAGGTGTGACATAAAGACCCATTGATTACTGGATAGTTGATCAACTCTATTGAGAAGATATTTTTTGTACTCCTCTATTGAGAACAAGAGAATGTCGCCCAGGTTTTATACCTCTTAGTGGGACAAACTGATCAGTGGTGGGAATGTACTAAAAATGTGATTCCAAGAGTGGAGTTTTAATCTATCAAGTGGGAAGAGTTTAGAGCGATCTTCTTCAAAATGTATTTCCCTCATTCTATGAGAAAAAAAATAGAGAAAGAGTTTATCAAGTTAAAGTAGAAGGATAATGAATCTGTCGGAAGCAATGAGAAGAAATTCAAAAGACTTTCCCATTATACCTCAAGCTTTTTCCCGGATCCTAATGGGAAGGTTGATAGATTCTTCGGTAGAATAAGACATCATATGCGGAAGGATATAGCCAACAAAGACTATAATAGCTATGAGCATATCGTGTGGAGTGCTATGAAATTCTAACTAGAGTTTGGTGAGATGTATTGGTCAGAAAAATACAATGAAAAGAAGATATTGATGGTTCTAATATTGAGGAGGATCTTTGATTAGAGAAGAGGATTCAAGAAAGTGCAACATCTCACGCGTAATAAATGTGGGATGAAGCATTCAGGGAACTTTCTTCTTGATAGTGGGAAGTGCTAGAAGTGTAGAAGATATGGATATATCTCGTAGAATTGTTTTAGTGAGGTGAATCCTCAACTTCTCAACACTAACAACAAATGGATGATGGTTTAGACCCTACCTAAAGTCCAATGTTATAAGTGTGGAATGCTTGGGAACTTTTCCAATCACTGTCCAAATCTGAGGGCGGTGGGGGGAAATCACCATCAACCTCAACAAAGGCCAAGGGAACAATGTTGCTCTTTTTTTATCACTATAGCTAATGATGAAGCACCAAATGATGTGGAGGAAGGTACTCTTATTGTTTTCTCAAAGCTAGCAAGTAATATTTTTATTCGGGCTCTATGAATTACATTATTTCCTCCATGTTTGAAAAGAATTTAGAATCAACCCCTGAATTTATAAAAGTAGAGTAATCTATAAAGACTCTTGGTGGGATTATCCAAGCATCATCAATGTTTTGAAACTCTAGTATTTACTTTAGTGAGAGAAATATTATCGTAAATCTAGTAGTCATTCCCATGTAGTAATTTGACATTAAACTAAGGATGGACTAGTTATTAAAGTATAATGCTAAGATAAAATTCCAAACCAAGGAAATCTTAGTAGTCTTGAGTGGAAAACCTATAGTTATCTTCCAAGGAGAGATATCTCAACCAGATCATTGTCCAGAAAAAACTTATATATCCTTATTTATAGAGTTGATCAGTTAATAAGATAAAGTAAATGGGATTATAAGGATAGAAAATGTCCCAATCATCTATGAATACATTAAATTATTTCCCGAGGAGTTACCTATACCTCCCCCAGAAAGAGAGGTAGAGTTCTCCATTGAACTCGTACCTAGATCTCATCCAATTTCAAAGACCTCATATAGGATGGAAAATGTGGAGCGGGAGGAATTAAAGAATAAATTACAAGATATTTTGAAGAAGGGGTTTATCCAACCGAGTGTGTCTTCTTGGAATTCACTTATTCTATTTAGAAAGAAGAAGGGTGGATCAATACGGGTATGCATTGATTATAGAGAACTAAACATGATCACAGTGAAGAACAAATACCCTCTTCTAAGAATTGATGACTTATTTGACCAAATTCATGGGGTTCAATTATTCTCCAAGGTTGATCTTTCATATGGTTATCATCAATTAAGGTTGAAGAAATAAGATCTCCTAAAAAATGCCTTCCGATTAAGAAACGGGCATTATGAGTTTTTTGATATGGCCTTTGGATTGACTAATGCTCCTGTTATTTTTATTGATTTAATGAATAGAGTCTTTAAAGAGTACATTGATAACATTGTGGTAGTTTTTATTTATGATATTATGATATATTACAAAAGACATGAAGAACATGAGGATCAAAAAAGGGTTATTTTGAAAACTCTGTGGAAGGAGAATATTTTTGGAAAGTTCAACAAATATGAATTTTGGTTACAACAATTTTCTTTCTTGGGTCTCATTGTAACCAATAAAGAAATCACATTTGACCCTGAAAAGACAAAGGTTGTAGAAGAGTGGCTTTATCCTACATCAATAACCAAGATTTATCATTTCCTTGGATTAGTAGGATATTATAGGATGTTTGTGAAAATATTCTCACACCTTTCTAATCCATTAACCATGTTAACTCTAAAAGGGGTCAAGTTCATCTGGAAAAACAAGTTTGAGGAATGTTTTCAAGTGCTGAAGAAGATATTGGTTATTACACCCATGATAACTCTACCCTCAAGTGGAGAAGGATTCATTATTTTTAGTGATGATTCTCTAAAATGGCTTGGGTACGTTCTCATGAAAAATTACAAAGTCATTGATTATGCATCTTGATAGTTGAAGAAACAAGAGTAGAACTATACTATGCATGATCTTGAGTTGGATGTGGTTTTTTTCTCTAAAAATATGGAGGCACTATCTTTATGCAGAGAAATGTGATATATACGAAGACCATCAAAGTTTGAATTATATTTTCATACAAAAGGAATTCAACATGAGACATAGGATATGGTTGGAACTTCTTAAAGATTATGATTGTTCAATTCATTATCACCCTGAAAGAGAAAACAAAGTCACTGATGCATTAAGTAAGAATGACCCAGTTGTTCTACCCATGATGAGGATTCAAAGAGATCCCTTGATCCAAGACCAAGTGAAAATGGACACGGGAATTATAAGGTAAGTGACATCCTCATCGCTATCCAAAATTATTTCTCAACCATAATTACTAGAGAGGAACAAGAGAGATCAGAAATAAGATCCTTTGTTACAGAAGAAGTTTGAGGCTCTGAAGGATGGGAAGTTTCTTAAGTTCAATATTGATTAAGAAGGTCTACTGAAATTTAGTACAATACTATGTTTCCCATATATTCTAAAAATAAAGAATGAGATGATGGATGAATATCGTAGATATACTTTCTCTATACATTCGGGAAGCACAAAAATGTATTGGGTCATCGTGATCATTATTGCTGGGATAATATGAAAAGAGAGATTGTTGATTACACTAAAAGGTTCCTGGTATGACAGCAAGAGAAGGTATATCGACAACTTTCTAAAGGGGTATTACAACCACTTCCCATACTAGCATGAATGTGAGTCAATATCAATATAGACTGTGTCACTGGTCCCCCGAGAACTTCAAAATGAAACAATTCGATATAGTGATTGTGGATCGTCTCACCAAGACTCTTCATTTTATCTTTATCAGGGTTGATTTCTCTCTTGATCAACTTGTCAGGATTTACGTGAAGGAAGTGGTAAGGCTGAATGAAGTTCCACTTTATATCGTATCTGATCATGATCCAAGGTTCACATCGAAATTCTATAGAAGTCGACAACATTTTCAGAGTATGTAATTGAATTTCAATACGGGTTATCACCCCCAAACTAATTTTCAATCTGAAAGGACCATTCAAACACTCTAGGACATGTGGATAACATGCTTAATGGATTTTAAGGGTGGATGAGATCAACATCTCCAATTAGTTGAGTTATCTTACAATAACAACTTCCACTTGAGAATTCAAATGGAAGCCTATGAATATCAATATGGGAAGCAATATAGAACTCCTACATGTTGGGATGAAGTTGGTGAGATAATTATTCTTGGTCTTGATCTTGTTCAAGAGATGAAAGAAAAGGTTCATTCCATTTAGCAAGACATTAAGGATACTCAGAGTCAGAAAAATAGTTATGCCAATAACCATCAAAGAGACTTGTATTTTGATATTAGTGACAAATAATTTCTTCAAATTTCACCCTGGAAGAGAGTCCTGTGGTTTGGGAGGAAAGGGAAGCTCAACCCAAGGTATATTGTCCCCTATGAAATCTTTGATCTTGTAAGAGTAGTGGTCTATCGGCTTGCACTTCCACCAAATCTAGCACAAGTTCATGATGTCTTCCACATATCCCTCTTAAGGAATTACATACCTTACCCTTCACCTGTACTAAATCCAAAGGTAGTACAACTGGAACATGACCTCCCTTATGAGGAGTAGTCGGTGGAGATATTGGATCTTAGAGATAAGGTTCTGCGCATAAAGACTACCCACATTGTTAAGGTGTTATGGAGAAACCACCAATGTGAAGAATCAACATGGGTACCAGAAGATTCTATGAGGAATAAGTTCCCTCACCTTTTCTCCTCAGAGGGTATGAGTTGAAATTTCCGGGACAAAATTTCTTAAGGGGGGAAGAATGTAACGACCCAAACTTTTCAATAATATTTGCTTTGGGAATTTGTGTGTTATTTTATTTTTTACTCAAGAAAACTATATCTTTTTATTAATGAAGTAAATATAATTAAAATAAGGCCACTGGATTTCGACTATTATATGATTGTTGGTTAATATGACTGTGGGAAAATAAACACTTAATGTAATGATTATTGTTTATAAATACAAGTGATCATGGTTAATTAATATAGAAATAGGAGTCAATTTCCTCATCAAGTAGACTCGGGTCGTACGAATCCCATTTGTCAGAACATGGGAAGGAGGTTGTGTCACTTGGATTTTCTCTGTACCAAGCCCAAGCTGTGCTTCAACATGTGAGTCTTCAATTTAATCACCTATATGAGAAGTTCACACTAATAGAAATCACCACTAGATCAATGTTATCTGAGTCGTCTCAAGATTCTATCACCATTGAAATCCTTACTCTTTGGTCCTATGCAGGTGTTATAAGGGGTTATGTAACATGGCCTTAGTTACTTTGTGTAATCCCCTGGTAAAAATAAAATTGTTATTTCATCAATCTAGTTTTAAGAATATCTTTTCATAATAATGAATATGTTTAATTAGGACAAATTAAATAAATTGATTTTAGAATTAAAAAGTGTACTTTTTAGATATTCTCTTACATAGAGAATTATTGTGGTAAAATAAACATCATTTTTGGATTTCAAATTTCAAAATTATCCTAGAATAAATTTTTAGAAGTATTCTAAGAAGATTCAATAAATAGTGTTTATGGATAGTGTTTTTTGATGAATAGTAAAAAATATATTTTTTATTATTAAATAATTTTTTCTGTGAAATGATTTTCCAAAATCGGACATACATGGTTGTAATCAAGGTGAAAATGTTGTTCAATAATATCAAAATAGTTATTTGGTGAATAGTAAATTATGAATAGTAATATTACCCTTATTAATAGTAATGTGACCAGTGGAATATTAACCTCAATTAGAAATTATTAATATAATTTAGGCATCTTGATTGATAATGTGATATAATAGCATAAGTAATTAACTGTTTCTGAAATTATTAGTTGAGTATTATTATTTTTTCAGGTAAATAGTGTTTTTACATAAAAATTAAATATTTTATAATTTGAAATTTATTTTCATAAAATGTAGTTAATTTTTTAATTCAATGAATCAATATTAGGTTAGGGTGACTTTATGATATTTTTATAAAATGTTTTGTTTTTCGGTGAATAAAAAAATAGTTTTGAGTTTTGGTGTGTTTAATAACATCATTAATGATGTAATAATGATGTAATAATACTGATAGACTTGTGTAATGTATAATATGTTATTAGATGTCCCATGTTGGCAATACCATGGGAAAATACCCTGGGAAAACTCATGGTTTTTCAAATACCACTAATGAGGTGTCCCTTGATAAAATATTCCATCACTTTTGATATAAATACCAACCCATTCCTTCATTCCATTCATTCCAAATTCCCCATCAATTAATCTATAGTCTTTTTACCTCTCTAAGTTTCCTCCCAAGGTTCCCTCAAGCCCCCCACAGCCTAACCATAGAGTTTTTGAAGTTACTCTTCAAGGTAAGGGAACCTTTCACCCCCCCCCCCCCTCTTTTAATCGAGACTTCTTTTATGTTGTGTCTTTCAATTTCCATTTAATTATGATGGATTAAGTTCTTCTATATTCTTATTTATTTACATTATATGTTAAAATTATGAGAAACCCTTTCCTCTCTCATCAACTTATTTTTCTGAATTTTTAAGCGACGTCGTTAAGCTGTTGAATTTTCGTAAGGGAATTCTCAACATCTCATTTTTTTCAATTCAACTTCTCTTTTATGTGGTATAACATTCAATTTTCCATATCATGTTCTTATTTTTTTTATTATGTCCACCAACTATTTTATGAGTCATATAGGAATGGGAGACCTTTTTCCCCTCTCTATTCAACATTTCCTAACACCATGTTGTATAGTCGTGATGATACAAAATGTTCGTCTCAAAATATCTCTCTTTTTCTCAAGAAATTAATTTATTTTATTTATGTGAATACCCAAACCTATTCCGTTTCTAGGGGTATTTATAAAGGAATATAAATGATATATTTTATTCTATAATTTACAAACATGAAACCCCCATTCCTTTTCCATGGGTTATAAATGACATAATGATCATGTTTTTAAGCACTTTTAAAACGTCATGATTTTAAAATGAAACCCATTTCTTTTATTCTTTATGGATTATTTATGAAAAGTTTTATTATGATATATTTGTATCACATGAATATATATATATATTAATTTTGTTCCATGATACAGTTCCAATGCATTGGGTAATGAAATTAATCTCTAGAGATGACACGTTTTATGATACCTTGGTGAATAACCTTGGTAATTTTTATGACACCTTGGGGATGGACCTTGGTGAGAATATTTTGAATGTATAAATTAAATGTTGTAGCCACATTTTCAAGTAAAGTTTCAGGTTATTTTTATTATTATATGCCTCTTTATCATGACTTTATGATATTTCCCATGTTCTTATTGATATCGCTCAAGTTCACATGTAAATTGTTTCACATGTTTTCTTTACTAGGGATTCTACTCCCCCTATCCTTTTATGTATGTCTCCAGGTTATGATATGTAGTAATTGTTCTTTGGATGAACTTTTATAGAATATTTTCAAGGGTATTAAAATATTTTTATATGTTTTCGTGTATTATGTAGCTGATATCCAAGACACTGGACTTTAAAGATCCTCTATTTGTAATATAATGAAATGTTATGTAATAAAAAGGCAGGATTCCATAGATGAGATCATTTACTGTACTCAGTTCTATAAAATCCTAAACCTGGATTCCACTCAATAGTGTTCCAAGCCTAGTTGGATACATATCCTCAAGCGCATCTCCCCAAACATGAGAGGATGTCGGCTTGTAGTGAGTACCTATTTGAGTCATTGGGGAGACTATTCCATCATTATCAGAGTATATCACTATAGAAGTTAACAAACATATAGATAACATATGTAGTAAAACAATCATATAATAGATACATAGTAGGAATAGATAACAATATCAAAATATGGCTTATATACAATGATGTAGAAGATACATGTATCCAGAAAACAGCCAAACATGTACATGGTAATGCAATATAATACCAGTATCCAAAATGAAAAAAAAACAAAAAGTGATTATAGCCTTGCAAGATTTATCTTTTTCTTATGTTCCCCTACTCCAAAGCAATGATCAATAACCAGAATAAGGGTACTTTCCCCTAACATCACATGTAACCATATAATCCATTTGGGTCCCCAAGGAGTCTCAAACCTGATGTGACATATCAATCCCATTAGGTTTCCACCCAATGATCTATACAGTTCTATAAAGAAAAATGCAATAAGATAATCATGTGTAAGTAAGTAGTAACACAAGTTTGAATTCCCATGGAATATTTCCACTGCAACTAGTAATACTGAATATCCTTTCAAGGCTCCTTGCAATAATTTTTAGCTCCTAAAAAGGAATCTAAAATGAATATAAACAAATAACATGGAATCATTGTACAAACATCCATATCCTTCCCACACAGCCTTTCTTTATAAAGAAACCATATCAAAACCCCACAACATTAATTTATAACCAAATTCATATATCCCATGGTTGTGTCATATAAATAAGTGTATCACAATTTCCACGGCCATGATATATAATGAAGTGTATCAAAATTTCCATGGGCTTTCCATATTATTACGAGTAGACCATGAAGGGTTGTATCTAAGTTGTCGAAGACTGAGGCATCCTTGTCGATTTCCAAGAGAATATCGATGGAAACTTAGCATAGGAACTGGTTGGAGTTTTAAAATCATGTGTACCAACATGTCCTATATGATTCCAAGCAAGCTGGATTCAGGGGGTAGCATAGCCTGTGGAATCCCATGGAATCAAGACCCACGGGGCATACTCAACCAAGGCATCCACTACCACATTCCAAATCCATAGATATCCATCCATGGAATCTATTTAAACTATCACACATTTATACCATTTAAAAAATAAATTTAAATCCTTATGAGTATACCAACTCATATAATCCATTTCATTTAAAACAAGCCACATGGGTATAACCACCCATATATCACCATTATCCATTAAAAACATCACATGGGTATGCCCACACATTAATCATGAAAATATATTTAAGTAATCTAAAAAACAACGAACAAGTATACCCACTCATTTAACCAATTTCATTCAATACATTTAATCAATTTAAGGATGGAATATAATAGTAACACAAGGCAAGCAGGCATAAAATATCTTAAGCATGTAAACCAACCTCATTAAATTACAACTGAGCTTCATTAAACTAAGAAAACTCGAAAACACACACCTTGGGTGGTTTATCAAAGGTCAAAATGAATGTAATGGCATGGATCACCCTTTGGGTGGCCTTAGGTTGGGGAAAACAGAAACCAACGTATCTCAAGGAAACCAAGGGTGTCCTTAACTAGTCCTACTATATCTATTTTAGTTAGAATTTAAAATCAAAACCACACTGAAATGTCTCATGGGTTCCAAAAAGGTCGATTTCTTAATAAAGAATCAAAAGTCTAATGAAAAGTATATACCACTTACTATAGATCTGTAGTGGAGTTCTCATCTAGTATCAAGTCCTGATTCACCTCAATTTAGGAGAAATCTAAAGAAAGGATGAAGAATGAGAAATTAGGGCCTATGATCCTAAACCCAAATAGAATAGCCTTTTCTCTGAAGAATTAGGAATAGCTAAAAAGGATCAAGATCCTACCTGTGCGGTTCTAATGAGATTGAAGGGGTAAGGAATGGTGTTTAGATCTTCTACTTGGAGAAACTCATATCTTAAGCCCTTCTTGGTTTCTCTTGTATGAAAAAGAGGGGTGAGGGTTCGCTTTTTTTTTAAAGGATTCCACTACCTCAATTTAAAAAAATTATGTTGGGAAACTACACGATGTGTTATTTCATTACATGGCGTGTAATGATCATTTTTTCCTTATTGAGGAAAAACATCTCACATAGTGACATGTCCTGAAAAAACTATTACATGTTGTGAAATTTGATTACATGATGTGTATCCCAATTACACATCCTGTAATAGACCAACAGTAGCCTACATCCCTCTAACATCTTCTTTCCCAATACAACCTAACCGTCCCACATCCACGATTAGGTTCAAAGACAAAAATAAATGTTTAACCATTGTTTATCTAGAAATAAAAGATTTTTACTTCAAGGAGAAGCCGGTATCTTACCATATTCTCCCCATAATACAATTTTTCCTCGGATTTTCCTCTAAAGAGTGGTCAGTATTCTTCTAAAAACTACTATGTCCACTGAGAACATATGTTTTCTTTCTTCTTCTATGTCTCATCATGTAAACGACCATACTTCCATAGAACCCATACTAGAAGAACTAACTTTCCTCATAGAACCTTTGTGCTCCAATCAGTGATTCTAATCAGATGTTCCTCAAAGGATGCATTAACTAGAAACTCAAACTACTTAGGTTGAAAAGAATGAGATTGGTATGACTGATATCTGCATATCTGAGAGACGTGAAAGACATCATACATGTCTTGATACCTCTGAGGTAATTTCAACTAATAGGCTACCAACATGAATATCTCAAGAATCTTGAACATCCTGACATATCATGGTGAAAGTTTACCCTGTTCCATGTTTTTTCTGTGTCCCAACCTTAGTGAAACACACTAGTAAAACCTGATCCCAAACCTCAAACTCTAGAGGTAGTTTATGGCGATCGGCATAAAATTTCTGACTAGACTATGTAGTATCCATCTTCTTCTAAATCAACTAGACCTTCTCAAAATTCTCTTACATGAGACGTAGTCCCAGTAAAGCTACCTGACCTACCTCTAGCCAGTATAGGGATGATCATCATGGCCTACCGTACAAAGCCTCATAAGGTGTCATCTCTATCATCGTCTAACAGCTGTTATTGTAGGGAAACAAAACTAGAGGAATGTGCCTCTTTTAAGATCCCTTAAAATACAGGATGCATGCTCGCATCATGTCCCTTAGAAACTATATCATATGCTCTGATTGGACATCAGTTTGATGGTGGTATGTTGTGCTCAGAAGCACCTGTGTACCCATATTCCTTTGTAAAACATTCCATAAATGCGATGTATATTCGGTGTCCCTATATGAAATGATAGTTAAAGGAACCCCATGAAGTCCTAGTGTCTCACAGATATATAACCTTCCAATCTCATTAACACAGATGGCCTCCTTGAATGGAAATAAATGAGCAACATTAATGAGCATGTCAAAAAACACACATTACATTGTTACCTCGAGGTGACCATGGTAAACCAGTCATGAAATCCAACATGACGTTATCATATTTCCACTCATTAATATGTAACTATAGGAAAATCCCACCTGGTTTTTTATGTTTCTCCTTCACCAACTGTTAGGCGGAAAACCTCGTAACAAAACTAGCTATCTCTCACAACATACCTAGCCAGCAGTACTAACGTCCCAAGTCACGGTACACAATGTTGAATATGGGATGAATTGTCCATGATTAAGGATGAAACTACCTTTTTAGATCCTCATGTATATCCACTGGAACCCAAACACATCCATGCATATGCAAGATCTCATCATCACCTATAGTTCAGCTAGGAGGCGGATCCTCACCTTCCACAAACTCCTATAGGACTAAACACTCAGAATATGATAGTTGCCTTATCCTAACTCTATCTATCAGGGTAGATTTCATAGCTAAGGATGATAGATAATTATATCCCTAACTATCGTGAACCTCTAGATACATCTCAGTGAAAAATTCCATAAGCTACCACTCATTGCTAGTTTGTTGCACTGCCTGTATATGAGTCCTCCTTTTTAGTGCATTAGCTACTACATTTCCTTTACCAGGAATGTATGAAAGCATGAAATGAATGCACTATAGGTACTCCATCTACCTATACTGAATTAGATTCAGATAACCCTATTTAAAAATATACCTGAGTATTTTTGGGTCCATGTACAACACAAAACACTCTCCCAGTAAATAATGTCTCCAGTAGCGCAATGTGTGAACAACTGCAGCTAGCTCGAGATTGAGTGTTGTGTAATTCCTCTGGTGTGGCCTCAGTTGTCGAGACACATATCCCATGACTATATCCCCCTACATCATCACTACCCCCATCTTGATACCTGATGCATCATACTAATAGTGTTACTCCTTCCCTACTCTGGTTGGATTATGATTGGTGCTAATATAAACCTTCCTTTTAGCTCCGAAAAGGTTGTCTTGTAAGAATCGGACCATACAAACTTCACACCCTTCTTAGTCAATCCCTTAAATAGTGCTTCTAAGCATTATAAGTCCTATATTAAATGATTTTAGTAACCAAACATACCTAATAAACTCAGTATGTCAAAAAATGTTATTGGGTTATTCCCAGGAAACTACAGCTCTTACCTACTCTGGGTCAACTGATACTTCTATCTCAGAGATGAAGTAACCTAGGAAGTGAATCTAATGCATCCAAAGGCGACACTTTGTGATATTATCATATAAATAATTCTCACTCTATGTATTCAAAATGATCCAAATATGGTTGGCATAGTAGTGCCAATTGTGATAATACACCAAGATATAGTCCACAAAAACCACAACAATGGAATCCAAGTAAGGATGGAACACTCGATTCATAAAATCCATGAATCCTTCAAGATCATTTTTGAGATTGATCATTATGAAAAATAATCATATAGACCATACCTAGTATGAAATGTTGTATGAGGTATGTCAACAGGTTGAACATTAACCTAATGATATTCGTACCTCAAATCGATTTTTTAGAATACTCAGGCTCCTTGAAGCAGATCAACCGATCATCGGTTTTTGGATAGGGATATTGGTATTTAACCATCATCTAGTTCAGTTTCTAATAATCGATGCATATCCTAAGGGTATCATCTACCTTTTTCACAAAAAGGACTGGAAATCCCCAAAGAGAAGTATTGGTTTGAATAAAACCCTTCACCTCCAAATCCTCAAGCTACCTCTTGAGCTCCTAAAATCCTAGAATATCCATCCAATATGGATGAATGGATAGTGGTGTAGCTTCTAGGACTAGCTCAATGGAGAGATCCACCTCTCTCATAAGAGGTAACCCAAAAAACTAAACAGGAAAGACATCCCTAAAATGATCAACCAATAGTGTAAAGTCCGCATGACTCACTCTATGATCATCAAAAAACAAACTAGAAATCTAGGTTATCATCCCGCCCATCCCACAATGCTTTGGCCTAGTTCTTCTCACCTAGACATCCCATTAACCCTTGTGAGTAAACACTAAACCCTCTGGTGATGTGAAATTCACCCTTTGGTGATAGCAGTTAATGTAATCTCAATAAGCTACTAACCAGTCCATCCCGAGAATGATTTCAAACCCATATATCTTGAAGAAATAAAGATCCCAGACAACGTGACACCCACCAGACTCAAGGGGACACTCCCTATATTGGAACACATCATCCATTTTGACTCCCTACACTGTATCAATTTTAAAAGCAACCTCAAAATACCACAAAACAAGCCCAGGTATTTTCACCATAGGATTAGATATGAAACTATGAGATGCACCTCTATCATAAAGAGAGGATTCAATATTATATGCTATTAAGGTTACACATCTCACCATAGATGGACTAGCACCCTGCACCTCAGGGGTAGGCTATAAAAAAAAGAAATGTCATGCACCACGACCCTATTACACAACCTCACTACCTAGAGTAGGCCTACTTTGATGTCTAGGTGTAACTCAAATCTGGATACCTCTACCATCACCACTACAGCCTCGCCCTGATCAGCCCACACTGCTCCAACTCCCTACTCGACGAAGATCTAAGGAACCTACTCCTGAACTGCGTGTCATATCTGATCCCATACCACTATATTATAGAGGGAAGGCCTAGTAAAACCACAACATGCACCCCATCCTACCGCAAGCTTGGAAATTTACTGGGTGGTAGTCGCATTGATTGTTCATACGGAATCCCAAACCACACCGGTGAAAAAACATTGATCTTCTAGTACTCACAGCCTGACTGGCTCTAATATTGTGGGAATCCTCAAAACAACACCTCCTACATGAAAATGTAGATTTGTTGGGTTGATAAATATCACTTATCTACTCTACACCCTCAGTCTCCCTCTGGTTATGCAATGTAATTATCTCTTGATTCACAATTTCAGGGATATAGGTAAACCTGAACACATCAACCTCATATTTGATGTCATGTTGCAGAACTTCCTCGAATTGTCTCTCTCTAGATTGCTCATCAACAAGGTGCATCAACACAAAACACTAAAACTCTGTAAACTATATCGAGTACTACATAACTATCATTGATCCCTACTCCAGATGCATGAACACACTTTCCCACTCTTTCTCTAGAGGCTCGAGGTAAAATTATTCTTACAATCCAGTCTAGAAATCATTCCAAACCCCATACCATAGCCTATCATCCTAGTTCAGAACATACCACCAGTTATTTTCTACTCTACAAAGTGTACAAGTGGCGATCTTGACCCTCATCTCAGGAGGAATCTTCAGATTCTTGAAGAGAGCTAGCATGGCCTCAAGAAACATCTCAGTAGCCTATGGACCTCCATCCCTCTAAAATATGGGAGGATTCTAATGTTGGAACACTTGTATCATCTCATCCACAGACAAGGTAGGCTACAATGCCCCATGAAAAGTCTGCATATAGCGAAATAATCCTTTATGAAACTATTCCTTAGCACCTGTGTCTGAAACAACCCATAATGCTTCAGCTAGCACTAAAGGAAGATCAACTGATTTCCCATGGTCTACCACCTCTAGAGTGTGGTCATATCCTCCCACATGGTGTACCCCTAGATGTCGTTGTAGGGGCTTGTCTCTACAATTACAAACACACGGCTCAAAAAAATGATATCAAAGTGTTGCAGCTCAAAAGAGTATGATAGGTCATAACCCTCCTAAAACCAATTCATAACCCACAAGCTTCTCCTAAATATAGGAATCTATAAAGAATAGTCACCAAACCACTAAAAAATATACCTTATTCCAACTAAAAATTTGGGTCTAGTTTATGTATCTATATTTATTTCATTAAATTTAATTTAACATTCACTTGTTCAAATGATTTAACCCACGACCCACTAAGTTTCAATCCATGAGGGCACATAACACCTCATGAACCAAAATATGAGGCTCATTTAATCCATATATATAAAATTCACTTAACTATTGAATTTAAAGGGAGAAACATTTTCTAGTCCATAAGGACCCCTACACCTTATGAATTGAAATATGATGTCATTTTTCTATTCACTACACAAGATCTAACAAAATAGAAGGAACTGATATCACAACACCTATCATAAAAGCATGTTTTAGATAATGCATCCCGAATGGCATGGAATAATGCATGAAATGTGATTTATAAAAAATTACAATATGATGTATGAGATGGAATACCCCCATATCATTGGTTTTCAATGGAAATAGAACCATTCATATCAATAGTAACCCCATAAATCATGTGTGTCACCCAATGGTGACATCAAATAAATTGTAATAATCAAATCTAGAAAATCAACAATTCAATTTGAGATTATTTGGTTTTTACATGTATGCAAGTTAGGTACTCCCATGCACAGCTCATTTCCAAATTCTATTTTCTTCATATCTGTATCTATTATCACTAAACAATAAATCAAGCAAGAAAAGAAACTCATTTGATTCCACTTTGTAACATCCTGAACCTAGATCCCCCTCAAAAGTGCCCTAAGCTTGAGTTGATACATGACCTCAAGTGATTCTTCCCAAATTCCAGAGACTTCCGACTAGCAGCAAGGTCCTAGGAGAGTGATTATGGAGACTATAACCTCATTATCCGAGTATATCCCAACATAAGTCAACAACATACCACTAGTGGAAGTAATAAAACAAGAATACAACAGATACATATCAAGAATAGATAGAAATATCAAAACATGGCTCATATATAGTGATTTAGATAATACATGTATCTAAAAAATAGGAAAAATAGGTACATGAAAATAGAACACAATGCGAGTATCCAAAATGGAAAAAAGATGAAAACGTTATCATACCATTTCAAGACTCATCTTGGTCCTATGATTCCCTACTCTAAATAAATTATCAACAACCAAAACTAGGGAACTTTCCCCTACCATCACCTATATCCATATAATCTGTTTGGGTCCCCAAGGAGGCCCAAACAGGGTGTGAGATAAACATCCAATTATATTTTCAAACAATAATCTATACTGTTATAAGTAGCATAATACAACAATCTAAACAAGTGTAAATAATAAGTAACATAATTGTGAATGCTTATTGAATATGTCTATTAAAACCGCTAATTCCAAACATCCTTTCAGGGATCCCTACAACATGTGTTATCTCCAAACAAGGTAGCTAAAAGAAAAATAAACAAACAACATGGCCTCACCATAAAACCATCGATATACTTTCCACATAGCCTTGATGTAGAAATAAACCATATCAAAAATTGACAACCTTCTCATACAACCAAGGTCATATATCCCATGGTTGTGTCATATAAATAAGCATATCACAATTTTCATAGCCTTTCCGTATAATGGAGAGTATCGCAATTTTCTCAGCCTTGTCTTATAATGAAGTGTAGACCACGAAAGGCCAGATCCATGGTTTCAAAGACCGATGAATACTCATCATGTCCTGGGAGAATCTCAATGGAAACTCGGTGTAGGAACTGGTTGGGGTCCTAGAAGCATGTGTACCAAAATTTCCTACATAAGTCCTAGCCAGCCAGATTCATGGGGTAGAAAAGCCTAATGCATCCCACATAATCAATACCCAGGTGCCTACTCAACCAATGCGTCCACTACCACATTCAAGATCCATGGAGATCCATCCATAGAATCTATTTAGACTATCATGAATTCCTAACATTTAACAAAACAATTCAAATCCATATGATTCAACCTACTCATATAATCCATTTTATTTAAAATAATACATACTGGTATACCCAAAAAAAATTATTACCATTATCCATTAAACACATCACATGGTTATACCCACCCATTAATCATGAAAATCAATTTAAACAATCTAAAAACAACCTATGAGTATACCAACTCGTTTAAAAAATTCCTTTCAATCCATAAAGTAAATTTAAGAATAGAATATTATGGTAACACAAGGAAAGGAGGTAAGGCATATCTTATGAATGTACACCAACCTCTTTAAATTACAATCGATCTTCCTTAAATGAGGAATACTCGAAAAAACACATGTTGGGTGATTATCAATGGTCAAAAAAGGCATGGAGCACCCCTAGGGTGGCCTCCATTTGTGGAAAACAACCACCAACATATCTCAAGGAACCTAAGGGAATCCCTAACATGTCCCTCTACATCTATTTCAATTTACATTTAAAAATCGGGCTTGGGCCAAAAATACTGATGGGAGAAAAAATGGTTTATATCTCTATAAAGCATCAATATCCAAAATAAAAGTATAGACCACATACCATAGATTTGTTTTGGATTTATCGTCCACTATCAAGTCCTGATTCACCTAGGTTTAGGAAAAATATGAAGAACATATGAAGAACAAGAAAATAGGTAATATGAGCCTAAACCCAAATAGTGAAACTGTTGTTTCGAAGAATCAATAATGGATAAAAAGGAATCAAGAACATACCAGCATGGTTCTAATGAGATAGATGGTGGAAGAAACATATTCCATATTAGCAACCTGGAACATATCATTTCATTAGGCCTTAGTGGTTTATTCTCTACATAAAAGAGGGGTAAGGGTTTTATATTTAGAAAAAATATGCCATTGCCACATTTTAAAAAATGTATTCAAGAAATTACATGACGTGTAAATTCATTACATGACATGTAATGTTTAGTTTTACCTTCCTAGGGAAAACCCTTTTCACATCATTACAAGTCCTGGTCATACCATTACACATCATGAAGTTGGATTACCTAATGTGTATCCCAATTAGATCTTGTGAAATAATCCTGCCACCACTTACAGCCCTTCAACCTCTTTTATTCCAATGCAACCCAACCAGACCACACGCCGGCTTAGGGTCTATGCAAAAAAAAGTTTTAATAAGCGTTTAACCAGAAATAAAAGATTTTTACCTCAAAAAAATCCTAGGATCTTACAGTTTCAATCCCCATTCTTACCATGCAATTATCAACCAGTTTCAATTCCCATTATAACCTTATGTTAATGAACCAAGTTCACTCCCCATTATATCAAAGTATTACTTAACCTGGTTCACTTCTCATTCCATCCCTGTATTGCTGAACCGAGTTCATTCCTCATTCCAGCCCTATATTTTTAAACTGAGTACACCCCTTGTTCCAGCAATTTCTATCTCACAAATTAGAAATTGTTACCCAATTTAATAGAGGGATATATAGGTCCCACCTATCATATAATATAATTATACAAATATGTTCTAAAAGATAATAAAACCTTCATCATATCATGACCCATAAAAACAAATTGGAATCAAAAAATCAAATCATAACCAATGAAATGAAATGGTTAACATAAAAATTTCATCATATCATTACCTATGGAAAAGTGATAGGTATCGTAGTCATTTCATCAAAGCATAACCCATGAAAGGAAGAAGGATTCAAAAGTATATAACATGTGGATGATAAATAGGTGTCATAAAAAATATTTTATAAAAATATAAACCATTCAACAATGAATATGAATGGTACTCATAGATCATATCCCCAATAAATAATAAACTATAAAAATCATATCATCCTACATGGAGAAAGATTTTGAAAGATCGCATGGAAAACTTATTAAGGAAAAAATCATTTCCTCTAAAATCCTTTTCATAACACAATTTCTAAAATAAGTTTCTTAGAAATATTGCTTTATAATTTCACTTAAAAGAAATTTGGGGGGAAAATATTTTCCATGTCGAAAAAATATTTTTAAAATAAAATTGTTTTTGAAAGTATTTTTCTATTAAAATATCTTTGAAAACTTATAAAGGAATCTTGAAATTTTTTTGAAAACTCTTTCTTTGAAAATACTTTTAAAATTTAAAAATAAGGATTTAAATAATTTTGGAAACATTTTTATTTGAAAAACACATTAAAACAATGAATTTATAGAATATTATGAAAAAACATCATCTAAAGATAAACTTGTAAACTTTCAAAGTAATAATCAAATAAATTATGGTCATTATGGTGGTTAAGTTCTTACATTCCAAAAATTCATTTTTTACCATAAAAATTTCAGAAAAGTAACTTCATCATAAAATGACATGTATATTACTTTTAAAAAAAATTATTAAAAAGGTAAATTATGGGTAAAATTTATATTAAAGATTATAGAAAAACATTTTTTAAACCATATTTAGTGAACATTTTTTTTTGAATTAAATTTTTTTTGACTGAAGAGAGAAATAAAGTCTGATTTTCATAAAATACTTTTTTAATTATATTAAGAAAACAACAGTGGTAAAATTATACTAATATACAGATATATCTTGGATAAAAAAAAGAATAAACTTCATGATATTTCTTGAGATATGGATCATATGATTTCATCAATGGATGCATAATCGTAAATAATCCTAACAAATGATGAGATTGTAGCATTAAACTCTTTCCACTTTGGTTACTTTAAATCATAATCCCCATGAGAGAATAACAATAAATGAGTATTTTAATAACATTAATGTAATAATATCCATGATATAACATGTTATATGGATATATTTACACCTTATAAAATAATATAGGTTCATAACATAACATGTATCTTAAAGAAGGAAAATTGAGACAAAATTTCCTAACTGGTTTGGTAACTTTCGAACAATTAACCCCATGAAAGATATTTAATGAAATGGATATATAAATACCCATAAATATAGTTATAAGTATCATATAATATATAAATGGTAAATATATACCCCACATTGAAAAAACAAGTGGTGAACGTGGTATGTATCTTCCGAATATAAAAAGTGAGATTAGAAAACCCTTACCTTAAGTCTTGAATTTCTTTGTACAAGTTAAAACCTCTAGTTTAATAAATATAATCTTATTTTAAATCTTTTATATAACCATATTTTTATATATAATACCATATATTATTTGTTTATGACTTTATATTACCCGTTTATTAATAGCTCCATATTAATGTTACATTTTGGGAAATATCGGCTTTCTTTTTTGTATATGATTTGGAATGTTATTATTGATCCTCTTAATTAGGCCATGATATACTTATTGAAAGAATGTAAAAATAATATAAATAAAATATATATTCATTATATATTTATTTTTAATAATATATAAAATCTAGAAATATGAAATTGAATACACCGTCAATGAAGAAGGTATGACGTACATATGCATAAATGTTGTTACTATTTTATTGTCATATTGAAAGAAATAATGTAAAATAAATAAATTTATATATATATATATAATGTCATTATATTGTAAATATTATCTTATATATATCATATATATTCACTAAACCAATCCTTAATACATTCCATGTAAAGTGTGAAGGAATCACATCGCTTTGAGGAGGTGATAGTCCACACATCCACAAACGAAATATATCATATTTACACAAAATGGAAAGCATATAGATATGTTTTATATAATAATTATAGATACATAAAGACATTATAAATAAAATATATATCACATAAAATCATATTTTTCATCGTAATTCAAACCCATGAGATGTGGTAAAAGAAAAACGATAAACATTGTTTCGTAATGCGGTAGTCAACCATACACACAAACAGAAAGTTCATTACCCATTAGATGGAAGTGAGTGTAATTTTAGGTATAAAACTTTGAGAAAAAAAGGTGTATTTTGGATGATTATTTTATTATATAATCATGTAGTAAGAATATTTGAGGAGTGTAGAATTACGACAAAACAAAGGATCTTGATGAAGGTTGTTGCCTCATCTTTGGGTAACTCTTCTTGGTTTGCACCAAAGCACTTCCTTGGTTACATTTATTTAAAAAAAGTAGATTATATGATGAATTTAGGAATTTAAAGATCTTATTTTATCATATTTTGGGTGATACAAAGTGCGTGATAGGTGGGACTAAGTGGGATGGGTGACTTCTTTTTTATAGTGGTGGAGGAGTGGCATTCTAGTAAATATTTGAAAAGGGAATTCCACCAAATTCTTTACCATGTAAAGTGACACCAATAATTTTAAAAATTAGATAAAAGATATTATATGGTCTAAATATGGACATAAAATGAATTTTGGAGAATTTTCTATGTTATTTTGGGCCTTAAGTTTATGACTTAGTCCTTTATTAAGATAATGTTTCTCTTAATCATTGTAATTATATTTAATTGCATTCACTAATATTTTTTGTAAAGAACTATGTTAACATTATTATAAATTGTAGATTATTATTATTCAAACAATGGAATTATTTTTTTAAAATTAAAATAACATAAGTGGTAGAAATTAATTTAAAATTAATCCTACAGACGGGAGGACAATAAGGGTTTTAAAGAAAAATGGTCCAAAACATTGAAATGTTTTTTATTCAATTTCATTGTGAAATTTGTTTCAATGAACTAAATAGAATAAAGTGATGTATTATTGATCTAATTTTACATTAAAATAAATTTAAAACATAATTTTACTGTATAAATAAATTAGCTGAAAATCAGTTTGGAAATAAAATTCAGTGATTTTCACTATTCATCAAAAAATGAAACATATTAGAAAAATAAAAAACACCCAAAGTAAATTTTTATATTCATATTTAAAAATTTTATTTTATTTTCTAAAATAAAAATTATTAATGTTTAAAAAATCATTTTTAAAATGGGTTTTCCATTAAAAGGTGGTAAAATTACCTTTTAACAAAATTCATTTTTTTATAAAATTAGATTTTTTTTGTTCTTATATTATAACTTTGAAATATAATGGTTGCGTATAAATAATACTAATTATAAATATAATATATTTTTTTTTGAAAACATTAATCAAAATTGTTTTATTTAATTTATTAGGATAAATTTTTGTTTGTACATAGAAAAATAGTTTTTTTAGAAAAATAATTTCATCATATTAAAATAGTTCTTTAATTCACTTAATATATTTTATTACCAAATGATTCATTTTATATAAATGTTTAAATAATATTTTCAAAATTTAGTTAATCTTATTCATAAATTCCATTCTAATGGATAGGTGGTAGATATAATAATATTTTAATTAGAAAATTAATAGTATATTATTGATCGGTAAAAACCCTATCTTTCATGTATTGAAAGATATCGAAGGGACCGAGTATTGTGTGTAATATTAGAAAAACATAGTGTTTCATGTACTGAATGATAAAAAAAGTGTTGTTTTTATTGATATATTAACTTGGTGTCACATATAACGCAATCAAAACTTAATTATTTTATATAAAAAAACTATATTCAGTGTTTCCTGAAATGAAAAAAATATATTTCAAAAAAAAAATATATCAAAAATACAGGTGTTATAGTGAGGATTCATTTAGAAACATTATATATTTTATCCAATAGAGATATTATATTTACCTATATGTTATGGAAAATTATCTGACATGATATAAACATTGAATTGAACTTCATTACGGCATATCACCCTCAAACGGATGGTTAGTAATATAAATACATTCAAACAATAAAATACATGTTGAGAGAATTATCAATATTCTTCAAAGGAGGATGGGATCAGTATCTTCCACTGGTCGAGTTATCTTATAATTATAGTTTCCCCTCAAGCATCAAAATGTTACTATGATAATACCTTTATGGGAAGTAATGTTTAACACCTACATTTTGGGTTAAAGTTAGTGAATATGAGATACCAAGACCTAAAATGGTTTAGGAAATGCTAGAAATGTGAAGACCATTCAGCAGCATGTTAAGGTTTCCCAATGGAAATAGACGATCTATGCAGAAATTCGTCAATGGGACTTTGAGTTTAAATTTTGAGGTGAGTTATTCCTACTTATATATCCATAAAATATAGTAATGAGATTTGGGAATAAGGGAAAGGTATGTATCAGGTTCATCATCCCCATTGAGATTCTTCACTGCATTACAGTTGTGGCATATCGACTAGCACTTCCACCAGGGAGGTCTCAAATACATGATGTATTCCATATATCCCTCCTAAAGAATTACTTACCTTATCCCTGAAATATATTGAATTCATAGGTGGTAAATATTCAAAATGATCTATCTTATGAGGAGAAAATAGTGAAGATATTATACTATAGTGCTAATGTTCAACTCAACAAGACCACTCACATGTTTAATGTATCATGGAGAAAGTAGAAATATGAAGAGGCAACATGGGAATCAGATGTTGCAATGAAGGAGAAGTAACTTCAAATGTTTTCACCTTAGGGTGAAAAATAAAATTTTAAGGTTAATGCATTATAATGGAAGAATGTAACACCTTTATTATTTTTTATGAAGTATTTCTCTATAAATAAATTAATTTATTTTGTAGCTTTTGTTTTACTAAACATTGAGTTTAAACTAAACATAATATACTTTATAAAATATTGTTATTTTAACATGACCTATATAACCTATCCATTTAATTGGTTTGTTTTTATATGAATAATCATATTGTGAAATATATATTAATTCATAGGAAATAAACACTTAATTTTTAATAAAGTCATTTTATTCTTTGAAAATGATTTTATTAATTTCTATTATAAAATAACTATAATTAATTTTAAAAATTTGAAGAAATTTATTTGAAAAATTAATCTTCATTTTATAATTCATTATTTTTAAATTATCTTAGGATGAATTTTTTAAAATTTTCTAAAAAAATTAAATTTTATTGAATAGTGAAAAATAATGACTTAAATTGAAAACTGTATATTTTTTAAAATAAATTAAAAAGTAAAATTTTGTTTTTGGATAGTTCTAAACATTAATTAGTTACTTTTTATTATAAATAATCTAGTTTTCGTTTTTAAAATTAATTTAATACTTGAATATAGTATAAAAAATATTTTATACTTTAAAAGGGAATTTTTCAGAAGAGTTATTTTTATTGTGTTTTTATAGTTTAAGTAAATTATATAACTTATGTGTTTTTAATTTTGAAATATGTATTCCATATTTTGAATCAGAAGGTCCCAATTTATTAAAAATTCCCCTTTCATTTTTTGTATATATGAATAGTAACCTTTATAAAATTTATCATCTTAGTAAAGGTTAAATCATGCTAATCTAGATTAAAAATAAGTGATAATTTTACATGTTTTCATTAATATTCTTATTTTATGAATTAAAATATACCCTTAACACTTATGGTTTAAAATTGATTTATTTTAAAGACTCCTGTCCATGAAAATGGATTAAACATTATGAAAATCAAATAATGAGACAAAATGTCACACCCTTTTTATTCATAATTATAATATTTTTAATATGGGGTTAACCAGATGATATGTTTGGCCATAAATATTATTTTTAAATATAAAGTAATTCTAATCATTATAGGTATTTACTAAAAAGGTATGTATAAAATAATTACCTTATATGCTCACACCACACTGATGTAAAAACTATTCAGCTAAGAGAAAAAGAAAATAAATAATAATAAAAAACAAAAAGTAATATAATTTGATATATTTAATGTGATAAAAGAATTTTATTGACTACCATGAAAGATTTAGTATATAAAAATAAATTTGGTTCTAATTTTACTTGTTGACTTGATGTTTATAAATTTCAAAGTAGTGAATATTATCAAAATTGAAAATAATGATATCTTTAATTTATTAAATTATTAAAAATAGTAAAAATCATTAAAAAATAAAAAATATTTATCATATGATCTAAAAATCCATAAATTATAAATTATTTTCTTAATTAAGGACATATATTTAAGATTTATAACCTTTTAATATATAAAAGTTTTTACTATAGTTAAAAAATATTAGTTAACTAAGGTTTAATAAATATGATAAGTTTTTAAAAAACCCAAACATTTATAAATTTTATTGTTTGATGATATTATAACCTTATCTTATTTTATATTTGAATAAATACCCATTTTTTGTATTTGGATAGAAAATGAATTTATTATAATTTAATATTTTGAGAAATTTCAAAAACACACCTCTCCTCCCTTAATAAATATTACTCATCACAACCCCTTATCCTCACATATTCCAAGCCATTGAGCTTTCTAAATCTCTGAAAAACACACTCCTCTCCACTCTCCCCATGTCTATTTTGTAATTTTATTTCAAAAATACCATTTCCAAGTTCCCAAAGGGATCCTTCAAAGAGGTGATATTTAGGAGGTAACTTTCTTTAACCACCTCTTTTAATTTATTTTCTTCTTCAAAATTATCATTTCATCATTAATCCATCAAATAATAATAAATACAATATCATTTATATACAATAATTTTATATTTAAAATTGAAAATTTTCTATCCATCACTTTTTTATCTCCTCTTATTCAACTAATGGAATCCATTGTCCAAATTATGGCGATAAGCCATCTCCACGGATAATGAGTTTTTGTTTTTTATTATAGCCTTAAATTATGGTATTCAAAATATTATTATGGTTAAATAAGATTTTAATAAGTTAATTATAACTTATGACATTTTATAGTACTAAATTATTTCCATAATATAAAATAAAACAAAACTAGTTTGTGACGGATAAATAAATAGCTAGAATAAACAAAACATTTATCATTATTTTTTTATCAAATGAATCATCCTCATATAAATAAATAATACAATATATGGGACCATTTAAAATTATTTAGTTTTATGAAAAAAAATCATTTCACCTCTCTAATATTATTCCCATTCGACAAGAACATTCATAATTATACACAAGTGAACGACCATTAAACTACGTAACGAACACTCATAGAACGAAAAAATTGAACCTTATAACTCATCGAAATAGTCATAAATTAACATAATAAAATTATAAGAAATAAAATATATGATTAATAGGTTATTAATTAAGAAATTAATGACTCTAATATTATTATTCAATATATTAAATGCAAGTGAAAAACGCATTCGGGTATAAGGTAAAGGATCTCTCTAAAGCTCTATATTTCTTATGGGTTAATCTTTCTCTCTCATTGACACAATTTATACATTAATTATTCATATGTAATTCTAATAGGTTCTGTGTATATGTACCAAAAAAATTTATGAGTCTCAACTCATATTGTTTTTATGGGTAATTAAATGTTTTATAATGTTCCCATCTCAATTCCTCTCGATAAGCTAACATGATTGAAGGGAACTTTTATTTTTCTTATCCATTTTCAATTAAACTCCATAAAATATTTTAAGGAACTAATATTTTTATAAAATCACTAAATTTATCATTAAAAACTATTTTAGTTAATTTATGGTTTTATTAAAATAATTATTCCTCTATCCACTTTAGAAACACATTATTATTTTTCTTTAAAACCACACTTAAGTGGAGCATTTCTAATGTTACCTAACCAATTTTCTAAATGTTTTCACTTAAACCAAACTTAATTATTCTTGATATATTCTAATATTTCATCTATTAATGTCCAATAATTATTTAAATCCCTTATATCAGAGATTCCACTATTATAAGTCCTTTGGTTATGCCTTATTACATCATTACAATACCCATTTATTTCTATGTGTAACTCTCATGTTTATTCCTTATGTTTGATTCTTTATGTGGCAGACATATACATGAACATGTTATGATGTCCGAACCCAGATAGAGTTCTAATGAATTTGGAAATATTTTAGTATCATGATACATTTGGTATGGGATTAGGAAGTAAACTAATCCATTATCGTACTTTTCCAACCATGTGATATAGCCTTGGAAATTACCTTGACTCAGATTTATGTCTTGTTATATATTGCTTCCAATTTCCAATTTTTCCCATATCATATGATTCCAAGTTCTATATTTTATTCTTTTATATTATTATTCAATATCCATTCCTTTTATTTTATCACATGATGCCTTCTAATTCATGTGTTATGTTTTATTCTCAATTTTATTCCCTTTCTGGAGTTTTTAGCTCATCCATTTTACCATGTATTCCCCAGGTTAAAATAGGTAGTTATTGGATATAAATTAGAGTTTGGTGTTCATTATGAATATAAATAAAATTATTATTAATTCTATTTTCTGGTTTCCTAATTATGTACCTATTATTTCAGATACACTAGACTTTTAAATCCCTTGTTTGTATTTTATGGATAACTATTATTAAAGTCAGATAATAAAATGTGTAAAAATATTGGGTAAAAAATCCACTCATAAAATAATTATAAATTTTATATATTCTTTCCACATGGGATCAATCAAGAATCATACCATTTATAAACCCATGGAATTAAAATGGGGTTCACCACATTTTTAAATGGTATCGTAAAAAATTACACCAGGAGTAAAATTAGTCAATATGAAAAAGCAGTCACCCAAATCATGTATATCATAATAGAATATAGAGTATGATAATGAACATTAATCCATAGATGATTGATGATTTTGTAATATAAAATAAAAGGGAACAAAATTTCAAAAATTGATTTTACGAAACATTTTTTACATTTTAATAAAAAGAAAACGTTATAAGTAACTTTCAAAAAATATCTTCTGAGAATTTTTAATACATGATTTTTGAAACATTTATTTATAATGATTTATATATAATATAACATAAAAGTTAAATAATTTTCATTCTATTTAAATTTTATTTGAATATCCAAACTAAGGAAAGTGAAATGAAATGTTTTTTAAGCATTTTTTATAGATTTAGCGAAATCCCCACTTCAATGAAAAGTTATAAATTTTAAATTTTGAAATATTAAATGAGAAATATGGTAATTAAATAAGATAATACACAGTTTTTTCAAAATAAGGATGGATTTTGTTTTAAAATAAATAATATTTACATGAAGTGGACTGTTTCCCAATCGAAAAGAATAGATCAGGTCAACTCCACTTACAAAGATCCTGTTGATTTAATTATGAACCAGAGGGATGTGAAATGGTAATAGGAAATTTTAACCCCACAAATAAAAAAATGAGAAGAAAATATTAGGTGTCTAAGGGAAAAGTAAAAAACATTTCCCCCAAATAGTTGTTCAAGCATTTATAATCTCTATTTGCGTAGAAATGGACTTGTCTAGACCTCCTTGATTATGTTTGGATTACAATCGGGGAGGAGTACAGGGTCAAGTATTGAGTGGTTTATGAGGATCTATCGGTCTTCTGTTCCTCCTGCATGAGGCTGGGGCACGCAGCATATGTTTATCATCGGGGACATGTAACGCTGTTGGACATGGAAATCGACAACATTTGCTGTTTTGTGTGCAAGCGTAAGGGTCATTCGATGGAGGCCTGCCAATGGGGACCTCCAGTTAAGCCGAGGATGGAAGATAGAGACAGTGGTGAGGCTTCAGAAAATCATGCTCCTTTGGAGGGTAGGGTCTTCAGACTTCAATCGATGAAGGATGGCCTTAGGGGTGGGGAGGACACAGCTCAGACGGCGGTCAATGGAAATAATAAAATTCCTCTAGTTTGTGAGACATCGGGCTTGGGGATCTATGTTGCGGGTGAAGAGGTTATAGATAAAGGAAACTCATTGCAATAAGTGGAGGAGGTGCGAGAAGTAATTGAGTCCGAGGGAAGCACTACAGTGGGTGTGGTGTCTCCCGGCACTAGTGTGGTTGCAGTCCATGTTAACTCGATGGTGGTGGATGTGTTCAGCAGACATAAAAGTTATCTGATGAGTTCTTCCAGCCAGTGTGTGAAGGATGAAGGTGGATATAACCAGTTAGAGTATTTTCATGCGGAATTACAGAGGAAGTATGGTAAACCAATAATGGATCAGATGCTCGATGAAGGGAGGCAAGGAATCGATATAGTTAAGCCTGGTTTAAGCAGAGGTGGGAAGGAAGGGGGATTGAGAACAATTGCTTTGAGTAATAGGTTTGAAGGCCTTTCAGAGGATGTTTTTTGTTTGGATTTTGTTATTCCGGATGAGGGAGAAGGAGTCGGTGTGACAATTTCCAAAGGGAGTATACACGACCATTCCGCTGATGAGGCTCTAAGTCTGAAGAGTTCTTGGGGGCCCAGGATAAGGAAGGGGAGTAAAGATTATTCATCGCTACATCCTCCTCTGAGGACTCGATCAGAAAAGAAGATGAGTGACATGACGATGGATATGGAGCCTCTAAGAAATCGGATGCCAGGGGAGCAGGATTGTCAGTCCCCAGTTCTGCTTTTAAGCTCCGAATAAGACGTGATAGAACACGTTCTATTTCTCAACACTACTGAGGAAGTGGCAGAAAAATGATGGGGAGGCCTATAGAGGTGTCCCTTAGTGAGGAGAAATACTCTTGTATTGACAAACAAGACTCAATTCTGGTAGGGGGCTTCAACCATGGGAAGATCAGTATTGATAAGTTCATTCAGACTTGGGACCAACATGTGTCTGTTTTTGAGAAGCGACTTTTGGAAGAAGCAGAATTTAAGTTACCATCCTTTACTTTGAAGATATTTAGGGAGATAGACTCCAGTAGCATTAAATTCCTTGTTAGCGACTTAATGTAATTAGGTGGCTTTGGTTGGCGGGCATGGGTGAAGTGGTTATATGAGTTTGGTCTCTTCTGGTCAACTTTTATTTTCTTTGTAGTTTTTTTTCTTGTTTTCAGTGTGCTACTTGGTCTTTCTCTAGAAGGGGATTAGAGCATTAAGTCTTCTCGATGCAGGTCCATTGGATTTGGATGCTTGAGAGGGCATGGCTTCGCCATCAGTTATGTGCTCGTGCTTCTGCACGAGACTGCTTACCGAGGGGTTCTGTGTTGGTGAAGACTTATTGTTGGCTCATTTGCTGGGGTGGAGAAGTCTGATAGCTTGTTTTGGTTGTATGAGGTTTCTCACTTTTTCCATTAAAAGTGTTTTGTTATAAAAAAATAAATTTTCTGTCAGTCTTAGTAGAACTCTCAATAAAATTATTAATAGTAAACTAAGACTCATTAAACATACATTTTAGAAACTTATTAATTTATATAACCATTTATATTAATATTTTATATTCATTTATTACATATTTTTTACTTATTTTTAGTTAATATTATTCATCAATTACAATTAGTTTGAACATATCCTTATCTATCCTCAGTATAATGATTGTGGTCATCATTCCATGTCAATGATTTAATCATATCCAAAATATTAAAGGTACAATAATAGAATATCCATAATAATTTATTATGTTCCATTTTCATTCCAATGTATTTTTTTTACAATTATCCAATATTAAACTCGTAATGTTCATGTTTTGGAACCTTTTAATGAATAAAAGGTTGTATATTAATAGTGAGTTGAATCATAAAATTTACATTATAAAATTAGGAATACATCATTAAATAATTATCATTAGGTTCTATTACAAAAATTTAATTTTTTTCATCACCCATTATATAATAATTATAACATAGTACATGTAAGTGGTAGAACTAACACAACTGGGAACGTATTAGAACCAATTAATGAGAAAAAATTATATTTTGATTAGATAATATAATTTTAATATAAATTTAGTGGTACTAAAAAAATATAATTGAAGTGTAAAATGAGGTTTAAGAAAACTGTAGGTGTCTCAGCCACAATTCCAGTGACCTAGAGTCTGTGATTACTTATTATATTGGTAAAATATATAATGGAACATAGAATATGTCATCTATCATTATAGTAGTCCTGGATAAATAAATACATAAATTACATATACACTATATTTGAAATTTAGAACACATAATGAAAAAATTTATTACATCCTTGAAAATCAGTCAATGAATCTTTATTTATATCAATGGGAAAGTAAAAAATATATAGGGTGAAATCAAATTCTCAATATGGATTTTTTATAGCGTATAAAATCATGTGTAAGTAAGGAATAATTCATATAAATGTATAGATAATAGAAAAAACATTTCCATCAATCGTAAAGATGAGTTAAAATTATTACCAAGAATAATATCAATATAGAAGACATATTGATAAAGAAAACTGAATTCTCAATAAAAGAAATGTATAAATTTGGACATTCATGACCTTACCATGAAGGCCTCAACCAAGATATCCTGAATCCTATTGTTAAGACATTGGATGAGACACTTTTATTAAATGGGTATGTATAGACAAATTTCCCCACTATTATGAAAATATATAACATCCTTGACCAATAAATCATGCCAACATGTTTTGTCTCATAAGACCTTTTGATGCCTCAAGGGGCTATCTATAACTAGGATCTACCCTTCACACTAACATCCAATGAATTACTCATATATTGAATTGATCAATATAATTAATTCTCCAAAGCACATTAAAAATTAACATTTATCCATATATAATGAAGAATATGAAATATTTCATGCGTTAATGAATTAAATTTAATAATAAAAATCACTAAATCAATAATGTGTATAGATATGTTATAAAGTTTATAAAACATCAATGTGGTGGAAATAATGTCATGTAAATCCATCATACAGAAAAGATAGACCAGGAGGAGAAAATAATGTCCAATGAAATGATGGATATTGATTAAAAAAATATAATCATGAGATTTTTTATGACCACAAAACCATAAATCACTAAAGGTTGAATGAATACCATCAATTCATTTTAATTGAAAGTTTTTATAATCAAATCATGCTATTTAGAAGTAGAAAATAAAATCTAAGTAAAACCATTAAAAATAATTTCATTGTATCTTTGTGTAATAATTAAGATACAAAACACTTTTAAAAAAAATGCATTTCCTATGAAATAAATACTCATTCATATGCAAATATTTTAAATAAAAAATCGAAAAATATTTAGAAAAAAAATAGTTTATTTTAAAATAATCATGGAAGAATATAAAGTAATATTCAACGTAAATAATGGTTATGATGGTGTGAGTTTCATTTTTACGGGAAACATTAAAATAAATATTCATTCCACACATTTGGTAAGAATACCAAAAGTACCTCATTCCAAAAATGATAAGAAGATTCATTTTTAATATATTAAATGAAATTAAAATATGTTTGAAAATGAACTTAAATAATCATTTGATCATAAAATGAAATTTATTTGTTACATTCTAAATAAAACTAACATGGATGAAAAAGTTCATCAAAAAATGTGGAAATAAGGTTGAATTTTTTTAAAAACAATTTATTAATTATTTTATATAAAAAAGAGATAAAAAATAATATTAAAAATCGAAACAACATAATAACAAAAATAGATTAAAATAGATGTGTTTTAGGGAAAATAAATAAGAAAATTATTTCAACAAAAATTTGAACATAAAAAATATTGGTTAAATGTGAGATTCTAGAATAAATCCTTACTTCTATCATAAATTTTTGATTTAAAACTCATAAAAAGAGAAAACCTAAATTGATTCAATAAAGACAATGAATTAAGTGGAATTAATGAAATAATATGTCAATTTGGAATTATATACAACCTAAAAAATAATTTCGGTCCGTAATGTGATACATGTCTCATTGAGGTGTAAATGAGATGAAATTACCCTTACCTAAAAACCAACCTTATTTTTTATGCAGTCTTAACCTCCTCTTCTATAGAAGTCCTCCTTTTTCTTACACCATAAGTCTTATAGGATGATATTAGGGGAATAATAGAATATCTAAAAAGTATAGAAGGAATTTAATATGGTATTTTAGTAGGTATTGGTTAAAATAAATGGATTATTAAGTCCTAGGAAGAGTGGAGAGGTGGTTCCCTATTATAGGTGATCTAGGTGAATAACTTGTAAATATTTGAAAATTTAATATATAATATGTTCTAATAAATTTAAAATGGATCAAAAATAACTTATCATTCAATATAACAAAGATAGTGTTTATATATAATAAAAAAACAATTCCTGACAATTTTAATTGTGATTTTAAACCATATCATTTAGCTTAACCCCATAATGAACCCCATTTAACCTCTACCATTGTAATAAATTTTTCACTATTTAAGATTGATGATAGTAATTTCAAAAAATTACATGTGGAACATACATGAACCATGAATGTTAGTCTCGACAATTTTCCATCCACTTGATACAATATAATATTATTATAATATTCCCAATATTGAGAAACAATTTTTAAATATTAAACTCCATTTTAGGTCATTATTGAGACAATTAAAATGTTTTGACTTTAAATTCTTAATGATAACAATTTAATTCTAATATAAATGCTTAAACAATTACATATAGACTATAATTATCAATTATATTCATGTGTAACCATAATTAATCTAAATTATATTACATTTAATGTTTTTTAAAACATTTATATGATTTTTTTCCTCCATGCATAAGAATTTTGATGTAGTTCTGTAATAATTCAAAGAAATTGTAATTTCTATAAAATGTAAAAGTAAATTTATATAATAAAAATAAGTTATTCATCATAAAAATAAACAATTAAAACAATTCATATCTTTTCTTAACCCTATGAAAATGTATTTGTTATTTTAAAAGAAAGAGAATTATATTTTATAATATTTCTTAATTTAAAATATTGTAAACATCATAATCATAGGAAATTGAAACTATAATAATATATTTCAAATTTATAATGGTTATGGTATAATTATATTCCTACAATTTGTATCACCCTTAAATTTTAAAATATGAACATCGGATTCAATTATGTATGTGACCTAAAACACTGAGCATAGAAAGAAATATAATATCCTGATGCTTTAGGATATATGTAATATTTTAAATAAATTTAATATATTATATATCTTCCAATGTATGCAATACTAGATTATCTTTCATTATAAGATATAATGACTTACTTCAATAGATTGTGTTACATAAAAGACTAATGTTTTACCAAATATTATTTATATTATTATTTAAAATGAAAATAATCTCATATTTGTTAAATTGGAGGTTATAAATAGGATTAACCAAATTATAAAAATATAATTTTTATTTCATTGGTTTTTAATTAATTATAAATGAATATAAAAACCAATTGTATACAAAATAAATGTTTTTATAAAAAAATATTATTATGCGCCAAAGGTGTTTTTCCCTAGTAAATTAAATTTATTATTATTAGGGAAGTATGTTAAATAAATTTATATATTATATAAAATTTTATGAAATTATTACAATATATTTGATATAAATATAATAATAATGAATCAAATTTTAGATATAAAAAACTATAATTTTATAAAGGATGTTTTGTATCCTTTTAATGCAGTTCATGTTTTGAAACAAAATTTTGAAACTTTTATAAATTTTATTTAACAAAATAAACATAATTTTATAAATATTAATTTCAAAATAAGGTAAAGGTTAATTTTTTTATGAGAAGTTTCATTTTATGATGAATATTGAAAATTAATGAATTTTAATTGAAAACCATTTTTTTCTAAAAAATTTATAACATTAAATTAGTTTTTGAATAAGTTTTAAAGACATAATATATCAATTATAAATCTATTAATAAAATTTAGGTAATTTTAAATCTTTTTTTGTGGAATTTAGATATAAATACTTGGAAAACTTCGGAACTTTTTCACTTTAAATACCTTCTTTCTTATCCCATCTACAGAATCAATTTTAAAGTAATATATTCCACTTATGTGATTTTAATTTATAAAAATGGATTATATATTTATAATCATAATTATTTATAATGTATAACATGTTCAACATAATTTTTTACCAAAATTATTAGTGAAAATAGATAATGTTAGTCACAACAATTAATAGAAAAATGAGTTTACTAAGGGAGTAAGCCTTAAACTTAAGGGGAAATTACCTTGACACTTTTCAAAAACCCATTGGATGGAAATATTTATACCATATACCATATTGGATCGAAAATGGTTCATTATTGGGGAAAATGATGTAAGAGAGACCTCTAAATAGTGTTTACCTTTTGGTTTTCACAAGAATGAAACTCTTCCTCTACTATAAAAAGGCACTCTCTCCACCCTGAATCTCTATACCTAGAAACAAAATTATATAAAACAATATATTCCCAAATAATTCTTAGAATTATCTCCGCTAATCCTTGAATCCTTATTTTGGTCAGAAATCAACCCTTTCAGGGTTTTAGTGAAAACTTAAGGAGGATACCTGAAGAGCATATAATGTTCTTCTAAAAGCATTTTCATTTTAGTTCCTTCCCCCCGTAATTTAATTTATTTTATAACATGGTTATATAATAACCTTAATATATTCCATATAATGATATGTTTTTGTGATAAGGATGAAACCTACCACATTACACACTTCTTTCAAATGGGATATGTAATCATTATTCATGTTTAAGGCAGACTACTAGCTCACTGACTGATGTCATTAGTTCTTCAATTACCACATTTCAAGGTTGGGAATAATGATTTATTTATGATTTATATCTAATATATATGATACTCATTATTTTTTATGCTTATTTAATAATTATTTTATACATACCTTCATGCTTTATATTTTCTGGGAATTTGGTAGTGTCGCTCATGTGTACGACAGACGACCACCTTTTGAAGAGATGTGATTCATCCACCCTTTACATGGAATGTGTTAAGTATGAGTTTAATAAAAACATGTGACATATATAACATAAATATTATACTATAATTATTACATATACATATTTATACCACTTAATTTTATTTTTTTATGGATTAATATAAATAAATTTGGAATAAATATATATTATATTTAAATAAGTTTTTAAATTTTGGAGATGATGAAATCATGATCTATATAAGAGGAACAAAAAAACAAGTCAAATCATTCATAAAAAACATGGAAATTAACACCCGAAACAATGAAAATAATGATTGATTTTTAACCAATGGGTGACAAGATATTCTAAAAGGATCATATTTAATATTAAAAATATTAATCTAGTTTTTTTATAATTCAATAACATTATTGAAATCATTATAAATAATTTTAAAGTTCATTCAACCAAAAGGGATGGTAAGGTAAGGGCTTCTATCTCAATTTCATTTCATTGAGGCGTATTATAATGTTATGAACCCGGTTTCTTTTATATTGGGTATATAATTCCCCTATGTAATTTGATATCATGAATAATTAATTTTCATGGAGTTTTTAGTTTTAATTTTAATTAGTTCATATAAGGGGATTTGAACTTAATAGTCACCATATGGTAAATAAATTTCCTAAATCACTTCCTTTTCATTGGGTTATATTACTTAATCATTGTTGTTAATATCCTATGATTATATGTATAATGAATTTTGAATATCTATTGATGTATTTCAATTTTTTTATTTACAATTGATACACATAACCAATTCATTGATTAATTCTCACTTCAATTTTATGATAATTTTATGGTTTCATTTCAAAATCTCATTCTAATGGAGATTGTTTATTCTTGAAATTACATTAAAGGAAATTATATGATAATTTTTTATAATAAAACATTTAATTTTATTGTCTTATGGTTATTCATAATATTCTTCAAGAGATAGTTCCATTTTTTCACACTTCGGTACTTAAAGTTATCGAGAATGAGTTTTAATAAAGTCTAATTTATTTTCTCTCTTCAGCCAAAAAATTGTTTCCTTAAAGGACCTAATTTTCTGAAAATTCTTCCAAATATTATTTATTAATCCTTTTCAAAATAATTTATTGATTTAATTTTTTACCCATTTGTTCTTTTTACAAAAAAAATCAAAGGAATCATCTTATATATTTTTGAACAAGTCACTTTTCGAACAGTATTACATTTCAAAAGGAATGTTATTTTCGCCATTTAGAACATGTATGGAATTAATCAAGATCATTTCTTTAAAACTTAATATGAATTATTATAGAGATACTATTAAATATTTGTTTTAAGTTTTTATTCAAATTAAAGGATTTTCAAAATATTTTTTGAAATTAAAAGGGTATTTTCCTCAAGAATTTTTTTAATGATATTTTTTATTTCATTAAATAAAATGACCATTATTTTTAATCTAAAGGGTATAAATCATATTGATACCATCTTTATTCATCTTTTGGATCACTTATGATTATTTTGACCAAGGATAGTGTTGACACTCAGTTCATTGAAACATTTTGGAAGTCATTAACTTCCCCTTGAGTTATTCACTTTAAAGTGATTATTAATCATTAAATTCTCCTTGAATATCAACATTATTTTTCATGGATATGATTATTACCTGAATTATTTAATATTTTTAAATATGGTTATCAGTTTAAAAAAATTATTATTTAGAGAAATATTGATAAATCTGTATTCTTTACTTCATATAGAAATTTGATATAGCACATTGTTTATGAATTAAATCGATCATTCTATATATAAGGAATTATTTGGACTAGTATAACACAGGATTGAGACCATTTAATGTAATCCCATTGATGAATCAATATTATAATGAAACAAAAACAGTTGAAAACTCCTATGAATTTGTAACAAGTTTGTTTTAAATTGTCTTGTGAAAGGTCTCAACAGAAGAGATATGGTTGACTAAACCAAATAGTTTTTTAGACACCATGTTTTAAACCTTATTTTGAAAGGTCTTGAAAGTAATTTTTTCATTTCCATAATAAATATTATGTAAAATAATTAATAATTTCCTTTTTGAAATTATTTATTATTATCCATGACATTTTCTCTTTGAAAAAATATATGGATGCATTTTATTTTGGGTTTATTTATTAAATGGAATGTGTTTTTAGTTATTTACATTTCCATATTTAATATTACTTATCATGTTTTTTAAATGGAATATATGTTCAATTATTTACCATTATATATTTATTATACTCATTGATTCATTATTTATTCTATTTTAATTAACCCCTATTAAGCATTTCAGTTGACACTTATTTTTTTCTTCCCCCAGGATTCCATGATATGTACTAAGAAAGATATAAAAGGATATGATATATGGGATAAATTAATTTTTTAATAAAATATATTTTAATTTTTTTATTTAAAATATAATGAAAGACTCATGTATGAAACTATTTTACCAAGACTACTATACTAAATAGTCATTCGGGATGTGTTTTCTTATATCTTATGCCGATATAATGGTAGAGGGAACAAAATATGGGCTTCTAGTGATGGGGTATTAATAGTTCATATCAATAGATGATTAGTATAAAACATGTAAACTAGATTTAGTAAATCCTAGATTAGAGAACATAAACCTAAGGTAGACATTGAGAATAAGTATAGAATAAAATAATAAATTTTTATAAGGTAGATATTATGCAATTTTTCCTTGAAATACATCAATTTCTCGATACTATAAGTGGATGTGGTTGTAGAAAAAATATACCTAGGGGTAATAACTCTAAAAATGGTGGGTCTGTCTTGACTTGAGTGTAACATGGTCCACGACATCGAGTGTTACTTCATACCTAGTTTGAAACTCCCAAGGGATATGTTTAGGATAATTTAAATTTTCATTAAAAACCATTATGAAGTATTAAAAGATAATGATATCCACAAATAAACCATGTTTTTTTATGATATTAGCTATGCATAAAATTTTCAATTTATGTTAAGTGTTACACCATATTTATAATTATAGAAAGATCATAATTTTATGATCTAATCCAGTATATGATATTGTTCAGAAGTAGAGACTATAAAGAAGAAGGATATCAATACTCATGTAAAATGAAATGATTTACCTACTGAAAAATTCAATGCAGCTTGTATTATAACATAGAAAAGTATGGATATATTAAGGCATATTAATCGTGTTATCACCAAAATACTTTCTCATAGGGAGAAACATGTTCCACAGTGACATTATCATATATTGGATATCTTAATGTGATAAAATCCCCCATAATTTAATGATACTACTAACCTAGAGGTATCTGAGAAATATATTAAGTATTTGGAAAACATATTCAGCGAATTGGGATATGTTTAGAAGAAAAAATGTTCACTTTAAAGGTAATGCTAATCAATAGTGGTTGTTGATACAGAATACTTGGGAGGAAGAAAAAAATAAAACTCATGGAATGGAAATATTTTAAGGATACATTCGTAGAAAAATATTTCTATTGTGGGAATTAAAATTAAATAAAGATAAAGTTCCTTTTATAAATAAAAATAAAGAATAAATTGTTACATCATATGAATCTATCTTTACCAGGCTAGAAAAATATTTAAAAGATTACAAACACAACCTAGAGTATTGTATTGACCATTTCATTAATGATCTTAAGAAAATTCTTTTAAGGTAACTGGTCTCTCAAAATGTTTTACCATATGATAAAATATTTTTATGTTCTATCAAGATAGAGAAATAATTATCTACATATTATAGATTCCAATGGAATCTAGATAACAAGATGAAATATATCAAAAAATTGATAATGGGAGGAAGAGGAAGAAGGTTTTTTACCACATGGGATAATTGTGGAAATAAACACCTCTATACTAGCTTAAAGGTAATGGAAGTTTTTTATATGTTTGTAGAAAAATTCCACCAATTTCATGATTTTATAAGAAAGAAATAAAATTCAAATGTGAAATGCTTATATTGAAGGGAGATGGAGCACTATTCCGATGAATTCTCCAAGAATCAAGGTAATATACCTCAGAAGAATCTATAAGATCAAGGATAAGATTATGAAATTGATACAACCAATGTGGAATGATTAATGTTCTTGTTTATTTGGATCCAATTAAAATGTTTTAAAACTATTTTATTGATGACACTCTCATCAGAATAATTATGAAATATATAAGGAGGGGAAAGGATGGGTGCCACCGGGGAGGGAGAGAAACCCTAAGAGGGAGAGGGGCATCCAGGAGCCCGAAATATGTTCCTAGTGTTGATATAATGATTGTTGGATAAATAGATGATTTTTAAAGATAAATTAACTTGGATAGTAATTACTACCTTGGAACTCATTAATGCCGTATTGAAAATAATAATAATATAATTTTGGGATTTAAGTAATATATCCAATAATCTTTTTTATACATAGGGAATAAAAAATCATGCAAGTTTTCATTAAGGACTTCTGGTTGTTCAAGTTATTACCATGTTTCAAGAGAATACATGATAAAGTTATTCACTTATTTGGTATGTGATTATTTTGAGCTAATTCATGTTTTTTGGATTAATGATAAGTTCATTTTGAAAATTCATTGACCTTATAATGTTTTCTGTATTTATATTTTATAAGGGATATAAATTTAACCATTTATGAAATGGTTTAACTTGATTTTTGGATAAGGTTTAAGAGATTAATGTATTACTCCACCAGATGATTCAACCTATTTCAATAGATGAATTAGTGAAAGTTCAAGGAAAAACTAAAGGATTTGATTGTTATTAGGAAATATAACAATATCAAGTAAGTAAATTTTCTTATATTCTAAGAGAGTGTAAGAATTTCTCAACTCTAGGAAAAAGGGTTTGGAAACAAAAATGTTGTCTTATTTTCATCATTTTTTATGATATCAATGACCTTTTCCAAATGAATACTTTATGGATTTGTGGTCTTAAACTTTCCCCTAAACATGTTATCTATTTCCCTCCCTCTATATTTGAGAGTTATATTTCTCTTCAATGTTTATGTTTTTATTTTCAACTTATGTCCTTGTATATAGAAACCTAGTTATGTGATTATTCCAAAAAAAATTGTAATTCAAACTATCCATTATTAATAGAATATTTTATTAAGTCTTTTAAGAAGTGGATTTTTAAACAATGGAATTTTAAAATATAAAAAAATATTATTTTTAGGATTATGTTTTAATTGTGAGAACATAGTTTATTTAAACTGTAGAGAATATAACATCGGAAAATTTTTAAAATATGAATATCATGTGAAACAATGTATGTGATAAGAAACACCAAACATAGAAATTAATATAACATCCCAAAAATTTATGATACATTTACTATTTTAAATAAATTTAATATATTCTATAGATTAAAATTAACGCAATACTAGGTTATCTTTCATTACGCGCAATAATGACTTTCTTCGATGTCTTACATCATGTGCGATACTGATGATTTTACAAATACTATGAATATTATTATTTAAAATGGAAATTATCTCCTAGACATTAAATTGGAATTTATAAATAGTATTAAATAACTTATAGAAATATATGGTTAAATTCATTAGTTACCAATTAATTAGAAATTAACATAAAAACCAATTGAATATAAAGGAAATGTTTTTATAAAAAAAACTATGATTATGAACCAAAGCTGATTTACCATAATAAATTAAATTAATTACTATTATTTAATTATATTAATTAAATTTATATATTATATAATTGTTTTTACATTCACCTAATATATTCTATAGAAATAAGATAAGAATAAATCCAATTTTATGTATAAGAAGCTGTATTTTTCTAAATGTAGTTTTCCCTCCTTTTAATGGTTCGCTTTTTTGAAAACCAAATTTTGAAACTTTTAAATTTTTATTTGAAATATTAAGACTATGTTTTTAAAAAAATCATAATTATCTTACAGTTATTTTTTTGGTATTTTTCATTGAAGTTTCATTTTTTGATGAATAATGAAAAATACTGAATTTTAATTGAAAAATAGCATTTCATTAATATAATTTATAACATTAAATTATATTTTCAATTAGTTTTAAATTAATATTAGATAAATTATAAGTCTATAAATTCACTTTTGGTTATTTTAAAACATTTTTATATTGATTTTAGATATAAAAACTTAGCGAATTTTTTAACATTTTCACTTTAAAAATCTCATTTTTCGTCATGTCTGTGGGATTAATTTTAAATTATTTTATTCCAATTTTGTTATTTGAAATTGGAAAAATGGATTTAATATTTAGAATAAAAATAATTTATAATTTATAATAATGTTAAATTAATATTTAACCCAAATCATTAGTGAAAACTATTATTATTATTCCTAGTTTTTAAGAGAAAAATGAGATTACTAAGGGACTAAACTTTAAACATAAGGTGAAACTGACCTTGAAACATATCCAAAACTCATTTCCTGGCCATATTTAGACTATATCATATATTGTATAAAACATATTTCATTATTTAAATCCCTTTTTGTAATGTATACCTCTTAATAGTGTTTACCTTCTGGTATTTACAAGAATGTCACTCCTCCAATATAAAATGGAACTCACTCCTTGTGCAATTATTCACACCTATAAATTCATTTTCATACAAAAAATATTATAAAAAAACTCCCCAATATCCATCCTTTTATCTTACCATAATTCTTTTGGTTAGAAAGAAAAACCTTTCAAGTTTTCTGTTCAAACCTAAGAAGGATACCTAAAGAAGAGGTATTATTCTTCTACAAGAATTTTCATTTCATTTCCTTCTCAACATAATTAAATTTACTTTATATAATTATTATATAATAATATTATTATATTGCATATACATATATGTTTTTATGATTATATAACAACCCAAAAATTTACACACTTCCATCAAATGGGATACACGATAATCATTCATGTGTACGTCAGACCACCTCCCTATGAACCGATGCCATTCATTCATCTATTAATGTAAAGACCCAGAATTTCAATGTAATTTTTTTTCAATATATTTTAATTTTACGAGTCCGCAAAAATTGACGATGCATGATTTTGATGCCTCGTGTTCCCGGAATGAATTTATAAACTTTTTTTGGGAACATTCAGTAAATGTGCGAGCGGGTTTTTGTAACTTTTGAACCGGTGATCGAAAATGAAATATGAGGGCAGCGTTGATCTCGTAGCACGGGTATTCTCTTAAGGAGACTTTCACGTTGATCGCAGTGGGTCAAGAGTGAAATATATTTTTTGTGCTTTTCGTGAAAGAAAAAAGTTAAATAAAAATGTCTAACATTTTTATTTCTGAAACCCCTCAACATGCGTTATGGTGGTGGAGACCACTCGAGCCTAAAACTCCCGTGTGATTGTTATAAAGGTGGAGACCACCAAATTTAAAACCTCCCAATTTTAAATTAATAGTGGGGACCACCCGAACCCTCTTAATTGGGGAGAAACCACTCAACTACCCATTAATTCTTTTCCTCTATTAATTTGAGCCAATTAAATTGATACAATTTAATATACCAACACCCCATATAATTGTTAGATCCAACCAATAATTAATGAAATGGGTTAGCATTTTTAATTATGCCAACATTATTAATCTACTTAATTTAAATTAACAAGTTGGTTATTTCTTCATTTTGGTGGAATTGGGGAAACTGTTGGGAAAGGAAGAAGCTTTCAAGAATCATGGAGAAACAAATCCTCCAATGAAGAACGCTCTTTCCAACGAGGAACATATTCAACTACGATGAACTGAAGAATGAGCCCGGGATCAGAGGTGTGTGGTGGGCATGACGAACGTCGATATAAGAACTTGGTTCATATTCTTGAGGTACTGGTTTCTTCTTTTCCTTTTTCCTTAAGTGTTTTCGATAAAATAAGGGAAATGGGGAAAGATCCCAAAATTTGTGGGTACATGCCATGTACAGTTCCACACGCCGTGTAATTTGGCCGTGTTGGATGAGTAAACAGGGTGTGTAGACCTGTCAGTGATGTAGGGTGTAAAAATAGACTACACGCATGTACTAAGTATATACACGTCGTGTCTTTAGTCGGCATGTGAATAATAAGGCAGTGGGAGTAGCCGCCAGTAGAATGGTAGTACACACCGTGTACTCAGAAATACACGTCATGTAATCAAGTCGACAGATAAATAGTGTGGCGGTGAAAAGTAACCGCCAGAGGAACAGTTAAAAAAATGGAAAGTACCCACCGTGTACTTGAGAGTACATGTCATGTAGTTGTGTTTTTTTTTATAAACTGACAGTAGCCTCCTCTTTCAACAGATGAATCTTAGAATGCCAAAAAGCTATGTGAGAGAGGGTCGAACCTTGGAAGATTAGCTGACCAAACATCGGGACTCTGATTCCTTTTCTGACCATCACGTTTGGACAGTGTGGGTAAGCCCTTCCCTCTCCTTGTGTGTTTACTTACAATTCTTTCCTGAGGGGAAGTTACTTGGGTTTGAGTGGGTTAACGGTTATCCCATATCTACGTCGTTCTTTGATGATTTGGGATGTTTCGTTCACGTATATCGATCAGTGGAGATTGAGGTAGGTGGTCTGGTGTTTAATTCCAATTGTTGAGTGGTTTTGTGTACTACTGTGCTACGAGCCCAAGTTTGGGTTGTCGTATGGATGAGTCCTTGACTGATAAAATACCGAGAATTGTATAGGTAATTTAATGAATATGTATAAACTAATTTTTGGGATCGCTGCATTGATCCAGGGCCACCCTGAGGGTGCATTTCCCTTCTTTAGCCATTTGGCCAGGATACCCATGGGTATACCATAATGATAGCATTATTTTAGTTTTCTTGAGAGGAAATGTATATAAATTGCTTGCCTATATGTTGGTCTTGGCCCGGTTACTTTCTTAGCCTGAGGGAAGTTCTTTTTTTTAGCCTGAGGGCAGTGTTTCGTTTAGCCTAAGGGAAACCATTCTCATGCCTATGGGTCGTAGCTTTCATTCCTGAGGGAAATATCTCGTACACCTAAGGGAAATATTCGTTATGCCTGTGGGCAGTCACCTACGAGTTTCGATTCTTCTTACCTCTAGGTAAGGATTTGCATGTTTGAGGACAACGTGTACTTGTATATTCACTATGGTGATTTATTATGTTGTACCCACCATGCTAAATCACAAGCTTGGAATTGATAAATAATTAATAAAATGGCAATATAACTGGTTGAGATAGTTACTTTTGAGTACTGCCTAGTTTAATGCATTTTATTATGGCACACTATTGTTTCACATTTTCATTTATGGTTGGGCATGGTCCTTTGGTGTTTGCCTAATGGGATATATTTCTCACACCCTATTTGTGTCATGTCTTGGGCCCAAACAGATTATATTGTTGTTGGTGTTGATAAGGGAAAGAGTCCCTATACAGGTACTCGATTGTTGTAGAGGAGTGGGAGAGCATGGGACCGAGCTTAGGCTTGTGATGCTACTGAGTTCCTACTGAACTATTTTGTTTTGATTTTTTGTACTTTTACCTTGTACTATATTATTCTATATTGTAGTGTATCATGTTTTGGCTGATTTCTTAGACTTAGGGACCTATTTCATCATCATATATATATGACAGTTGTCATATTTTACTTCTACACTACTGTCCATTTCAGCTGATTGTTTACTGCTTCCACTTTTGTATGTTTATATCTATTTTCTGTTGTGCTACAGTTTGACAAATGAGGGCATAGTTTCCCCACTATTATACATAGGACCTCACTGCTAGTCGGCAGCCTTTGGCGTTTAGGGAAATGCGCTTGAGGTTATGTGACCAACTCGGTTTGGGGCACCCATTATGTGGCACCCAGATCCGGGATGTTACAAAGTGCTATCAAAGGATTTCTCTTCTTCTTGACTTACTGTTTAGAGCCTATAGCTAGATATATGATAGAATAGGTACTTGGTAATAAGTTGTGCTTGGGAGTTGCTAACTCGTGTATAGGGAAAAGATAATTTACCTCGTGTTGCAAATTTTTATCTGGTCTTTCAATTTTACAGTTGATTTGATTTCACCGATGGGTGACGCACTTGTGGTGTGCTGTTATATTTTTATACTTGGGTCATATTTTGTTGCAACCTGATGATTTGAGTGTATGCCATCTCATGCATCATTTAGGCACATGTTAGAATCACATGCCACACATAGTTTCCATGCCATGTGGGTGCATTAGAAATTGCATGTTGTTGTGATAGATGTTGGGATAGTAAATACATGTTGTTGTGATAGTTTCCTGGATAAAAATACCTACTATTTGATAAGATATTATCGTTTGAGGTTTTTTATAATGAATGCCAAACATTGGTTCTTGAAGAGTATGGGCCCTCACTGACCGGAATTTGGTGGATCATTGACTTGTTTACTTGGTTATAACATGTATAAGATGTCAGGATTTGATTCGCGGGGAGTATAGGCCCTCACAAATCAGAATTTGGCACTTATGTGTTGGTTTTTGTGTTTTTCTTGGCTTCAGAGAAGTTTCTAAGGCTTACTGTTTGGAAAAAACCAGAATACACACCGTGTAGTTCTGACTACACGCCATGTACTCTTCTGTTTGGGAAGAAGGGAAAAAAATTAAGTACACGTCGTGTACCGTAAGTACACACTGTGTAGTTTCTACCTGTGCCATAGGCCGAGTAGGTAAAAACATGGGATAGTGAAACTTGGAGGGCACACGCCGTGTACTGATTGTACACGTCGTGTTGTGTTGAGCTTGTGTTCACCATGTAACTAATAACACGGGCAGATAAATATGAGCTTATACACGCTGTATCAATGATGAACATGCCGTGTAGTTTAACCTGGGGATTCGGCCGTGTAAATAACAAACACGGGTCGGTGTTACCATTTCATGGACACATCGTGTACCTATGGGACACACCGTGTAGTCTTGACTGGTGAGACACCGTGTGGACTCAGCCATATGGATGAGGAAACAGAGTGGTGTACATGCCGTGTGCGGTTGTAACACGCCGTGTATTGTCAGCCGAGTAGTCCGTTGTGTCGCTAACAACATGGGCAGTTGGAATCTAAGCTACACTTGTCGTGTCCATCTAGAACACACTGTGTAGTGTGATCTGTGTACCCGGCCGTGTCATGAACAACATGGGTCGGTGAAGCTCATCTAGTACAAGTTTTGTATATCTTATACACTCCTAGTAGTATCATTCAAAAGAGAGTCGTGTAGATTAGCTGTGTAGATGGACTCAGGCAGGGGAAGAGAATTCAAGTACATACCGTCTATGTGGACAACACACTGTGTGTTTGGGGTGTGACATGACCAGTTCTTCCAGAGGTACACGCCCATGTGAAAGGCTTACGGGAACACGCCGTGTAGTTATTATACACGCTGTGTAGACTTGTTTTGTCAAACTTGAATGTTTTCTTTCTCCTATTCCCTTCTTACGTTTCCAGTTCTTGGTCCTTGATAATATTAATCTAAGGTGTGTGTTTGACCTTGTAGAGTAATGCCGATGAGACGACCACAAGTTGTTTTCCAAGAGAGCGGCAGCGATTATACTCCAGAGATGGTAGGTCATGGGCTACCAATGGATCCTCCAATAGAGCCAAATGCAGCGCCAGCCATTATACCGGACATAGGCACTAATGAACAGTTCTGTGAAGGCTTCATGCAGTTCATGCAGTTCATGCAGACCTTCTAGGGAGCACCGTTGGCTGCCACATCTATGGCAGAGCTGACACGGATATTCCAGCAGCAGCATCCGCCTACGTTTTCAGCGGATGGTGGGCCACAGGCTGCGGAGTCATAGTTGGGTTCAATGCAGACTATTTTAGAACATCTAGAGATTCTTCCAGGGAGGAGGGTCAAGGTAGCTACTTATACGCTATGTGATTCCGCCAAGAGATGGTGGGATGTTACCACCTAGACTAAGCATCACTGAGACTAGGCATAGGAATATTTCCAGGTAGTCTTCTATGACTTTAAATTTCAAGATACACTGAGGGTAGATCGAGCTCGAGAGTTCATGAATCTACAGTAGGGAACCATGTCATTGTTGGATTATTATACCTGCATCACTGATCTACTGCATTTTGTACCTATGATAGTGGGTGGTGAGACATTGAGGGCTAGATTATTTGAGTATGGTCTTCGATATGACATCAGAGCACTGGTGAATGTTTTCAGGTTTTCTATAGTGCATGCTATTGTAAACCAGGCACTGATTACCGAGCGGAACCTGGGAAAAGATATTGGTGCAGGCCAGGGCAGTTCGGTACAAGGTTCTAGTACTATTTCTACCGACAAGAGGAAGAGTTAGATGGATTTCTATCATGGTTTCAGTACTAGCCAGAATAATTCTACAGGTGGCCCGGTTACGTGCTACCAGTGTGGTAAAGAGGTGCATAAGAGATCGTGGTGTCCACGTGACCTAGTGGAGTGCTGAGCTTGTGGCATGGTGGGTCTTCTGCAGCGTTTTTGCTGGGTGTTTCCACTAGTGGCTAGTGAGAGGGGTTCACTATAGACTCTATGTGCGGGTGTAGGGCCCGCAGCTTCTTACTAGTCAGGGAATTGGAATACGTCGGAACATTCTGGTCGAGGTGGTGGTTGTGACCATGGTAACCATACACTATGATCACAGAGACATCATGGCGGGTTAGCTCTAGGTAGTCAGGTTGTGTCGCAAGGTCGCGGCACTGGGTAGGCATATGTAGTGCAACCGAACAAACAGGAGCAGGATCTCAGACCTTCCACTGTCAGAGGTATTATTCTAGTTACTTCTGTTTTGTCTTCTGTACTTTTCGATACTGGTGCTACACATAGCTTTATATTTGTGCCCGTTGAGGAGAGCCTTGGGCTCTATGTTTCTTCTTCTTCTAATATAATGATTCTAGACACTCTATTGGGAGCTAGAGCGGTAGGTGTGCGTCAGTTCAGTGATTTCCACCTAGAGGTAGGTAGGTGTCACTTTCTAGGGGACCTATATTTCTTAGAGATGACGAGCTATGATTTCATTCTTAGGATGGACTAGTTGGTACCCTTTCGATCCCTTATAGATTTTTATCGTCGTAGGGTGAGTTTCAGATCACCTAAGGGCAGAGAGTTTCTATACAAGGGTGAGTGGGATGTCCAGGCGAGCCGAGTTGGACCCAAGCATCGTGGGTGAGGTGGAGTGACAGCCCAAATTGCGAGTTTATAACTGGATGACTAGGGAACTTGTCAGAAAAATTTATTTCCAGTGGTTGATCATTTCAGGGATGTCTTCCCGGATTAATTTTCAGGTCTACCTCCCAAAAGAGAGGTGGATTTCCTTATTGAGATTGTTCCAGGAGTAGCACTGGTGTCCATTCCTCCATATAGGATGGCTACAATAGAGCTGCAGGAGCTCAAGAAGCAGTTAGGGGAGTTTCAAGCAATGGGTTTCATCTGACCTAGTACTTCTCCTTGGGGTTCGCCTGTCCTATTTGCGAAGAAGTCAGACGGTACCCTCAGACTCTGCATGGATTATCGGAAGCTAAACTAGTTGACAGTTAAGAACGAATATCACTTACTGAGGATTGATGATCTTTTTAATCAACTTCAAGGAGCATGAGTGTTCTCAAAGATTTACTTGAGATCTGAATATCATCAGTTGCGCATTATACCATCGAATATATATCTTATAGATTTTCGGAGAATATATGATCTATATGAGTACTTGGTCAAGACAATCAGACTCATGAATGCACAAGAATTTTTCATGGCTCTGATTAACCGTGTGTTCCACCCATATCTCGATTCTTTTGTGGTAGTCTTTGTGGATGATATCTTGGTTTTCTCTCACACTTGACATGACCATGCCACCCATCTTGAGATCATATTAATTACACTAATAGAGAATCATTTATATGCTAATCTCTCAAAGTGCCACTTTTGGATGGACCAGATACACTTCCTGGACCATATTATCTCAGAGGCAGGAGTTGTAGTAAACCCAAGAAAGTGAGAGCAGTAGTTTCCTGGTAGCATCCTAAGAACGTGTTTGAAAAACAAAGTTTATTAGGGTTGTCTAGTTACTACAAGTTATTTATGTAGGACTTCTCCAACTTATCAACACCGTTGACGGGTTTGACTAAGAAATGTGTGAAGTTATTTTGGTCAGAAGCCTGTGAGACAGCCTTTTAGGAGCTTAAGGGAAGAATGACATCATCACTAGTCATGATACTTCCAGATTAAGGGAAGTGCTATACAGTTTACTGTGATGCCTCAAGTATTGGGCTGGGAGCAGTGTTGACGCAGGGAGATCGAGTAGTTCCATATGGGTCTCGGCAGTTGAGGCCACATGAGAGGAATTACCCAACGCATGATCTTGAGTTGGTTTTAGTTGTTCATGTGTTAATTTTTTGGAGATATTATCTCTTGGGAGAACATTTTGTGGTGTTTATGGACCAAAAAAGTCTTAAATATATCTTTACCCAGCTTGAATTGAATTTGAGACAGCAAAGGTGGGTTGAATACCTTCAGTCCTTCAACTTTGAGCTTGCCTACACACCTGGTAAAGGCAACGCAGTTGCTGATGCACTGAGTAGGAGGACTCAGATACAAGCAGTATGGGAGGCCAGTGGTGAGTGGTAGCTTATTGCTTTGTTCTCTAAGATTCATTTGGAGGTGCATGATAGTCAGGGGTGAGCTTATCTTTCATCCTTAGCTGTGACTTCTACCCTCCTAGATAGAGTGAGGATGAGAATGCTATCGGATTCAGAAGGCCTAGTTCTATGGGAGTTACTGCCAAGTGAGGACCCTCTTCCCAGTTAGACGGTAGGCGATGATGAGTTACTACGTATCCATGGATGAGTGTGGGTTCTAGGAGATATACATGAAGAGTTTATGCAGGAGTTTCATGCTTCATCTTGGGTTGTGCATACTAGAGTTACCAAAAATGTACTGTGACTTGAGACGTCAGTATTGGTGGCTGGGTATGAAAAGAGAGGTAGTTGGTTTTGTTACGAGATGTTCCACCTATCAGAAGGTGAAGTCGGTGCATCAGAGGCTAGTTGGACTGTTACAATAGTTACCCATTTCGGAATGGAAATGGGATGATGTTGTGATGGACTTCATGACCAGGTTGTTGAGGTCACCTCGACGCAATAATGTCGTGTGGATTTTTGTGCATAGACTTATGAAGGTAGATCACTTTTTTATGATCAGGGAGACCTTCGGTGTTGATGAGATCCGAAAGATTTATATTTGAGAGGTAGTACGCCTTCATGGGGTCCCTCTTTCTATCATTTCAGATAGGGATTCCTATTTTATGTCTCATTTCTGGCAGAGTTTTAAGAGGGCACTGGGTACATAGGTGCTTCTGAGCACAGCTTACCACACTTATACCGATGGCCAGTCAGAGTGTACGATACAGGTGCTCGAGGACATGTTGCGTAAATGCGTCCTGGACTTTGGGGGATCTTCGGAGAAGCACATACCCCTAGTCGAGTTTGACTATAAGAATAGTTTTCAGGAAACTATCGAGAAGGAACCTTATGAGGCTTTATATGGTAGGCCATTCCGTTCACCTTTGTTCTGGTTGGAGGCGGGTGAGGCAGCTTTACTAGGACCATGTCTCGTGCAGGATACTTCAGAGAAGGTCCAGTTGATACAGAAGTGGATGGCTATCACACAGTCTCGTCATAAATCTTATGTTGATCGTCGCAGATGACCATTGGAGTTCATGGTCAGGGATCATGTTTTCTTGTGTGTTTCACTGAGGTTGGGACATAGGTGGATCAGGAGACAGGTTAAACTTTCACTGAGATATGTGGGGTCGTTTGAGATTATGGAGAGAGTCGGGCCGGTTGCCTACCGTGTGCAGTTATGATAGAGGTACTGATCCATGTACGATGTCTTCCATGTATCTCAGCTGCGCCATTATCACTTAGACCCATCTCACGTTTTTCATCTTGAGGAGGTAGAACTTCAGGTAGATGCATCCTTTGAGTATCTTCTGATTCATATTGGTGATAGAAGCACAAAGGTTCTCCGAGGCCGGCCAGTTCCTCTCATACGGGTGGTCGAGTGTAAGACGAAACTTGGGAGCGAGAGACCGACATACGTGATCAATGGCCATAGTTGTTCACAGCATTATCTTCACCACCCTTGGAAGGGAAATTTGCAGACGAATTTCTTTAAGGGGGGAAGTTTGTAAGAACCCAGTTCTTATTCTTGAGGTACGAGTTTCTTATTCTCCTTTTTCCTCAAGTGTTTTTGAGAAAATAAGGAAAATGAGAAAAAATCCCCAAATTTGTGGGTACACACCGTGTCCTTTTCCACACGTAGTGTACTTTGGCCGTGTAGGATGAGTATACAGGGCATGTAGACCTATCAGCGATGAAGGGTGTAAAAACTATCAACACGCCATGTACTTAGTATATACACGTCATGTCTTTAATAGGTAGGTGAATAGTAAGGCAGTGGGAGTAGCCGCCAGCAGAATGGTAGTACATGTTTTGTACTCAAAAATACTCGTTGTGTAATCAAGTAGACAAATGAACAGTGTGACGGTGAAAAGTACTCGCCAGAGGAACTGTTAAAAAAATGGAAAGTACATGTCATGTACTTGAGAGTACATGTCGTGTAGTTGTGTTTTTCTTTTACAAACTGGTAGTAGCCTCCTCTTTCAACAGAGGAATCTTAGAACACTGGAAAGTAGTGTGAGAGAGGGCTGGACCATGGAAGATCTCATGACCGAACACCTGGACTCTGATTCCTTCGCCGACGATCACGTTTGGACCGCGTGGGTAAACCCTTCCCTTTCCTAGTGTGTTTCCTTCCAATTATTTCCCGAGGGGAAGTTATTTGGGTTTGAGTGGTTGAATGTTTATCCTAGATCTAAGTTGTTCTCAGAAAATTCGGGAGGCTTCGTTCACATATATCGATCAGTGGAGATCGAGGTAGGTGTTCTAGTGATTAATTCCAACTATTGAGTGTTTTTGTGTACCATTGTGCTACGCGCCCCTGTTTGGGGTGTCGTATGGCTGAGGCCTTGATGGATAAAATGCATAGAATTGCATAGTTAATTTAATGAATATGTATAAACTGGTGTTTGAGATCACTACATTGATCTAGGGCCACCCCAAGGGTGCGTTTCCCTTGTTTATCCATTTGGTAAGGATACCTGTGGGTATTCCGTATTGATGGTATGATTTGAGTTTTCTTGAGAGGAAATGTATATAAATTTCTTGTTAATATATTGGGCTCGTCCCGGTTACTTGCTAAGCCTGAGGGTAGTGTTTTTCTTAGCCTGAGAGAAGTGTTTTGTTTAGCCTGAGGGTAACCTTTCTCATGCCTGTGGGCAGTAGATTTTGTGCCTGAGGGAAATATCTCGTATGCCTGAGGGCAATATTCATTATTCCTTTGGGTAGTCACCTATGGGTTTCGATTCTTCTTACATGTGAGTAAGGATTTGCATGTCTGAGGACAACGCGTACATGTATATTCATTGTGGTGATTTAATATGTTGTACCTGACAAGCTAAAGCACTAGCTTAGAATTGATAAATAATTAATAAAATGGAAATATAAATGGTTGATATAGTTACTTTTGAGTACTGTCTATTTTACTGCATTTTATTATGGCACATTGTTGTTGCACATTTTCACTGACAGTTGGGCATGCGCCTTTGGTGGTTGCCTACTCGGATTTATTTCTCACACCCTATTTGGGTCATGTATTGGGCCCAAATAGAATATATTGTGGCTGGTGTTGATAAGGGAAAGATTCCCTATACAGGTACTTGATTGTTGCAGAGGAGTGGGAGAGCATGACACCGAGCTTAAGCTTGCGATGCTGCTAAGTTCCAGCTGCACTATATTGTTTTGCTTTTCTATACTTGTAACTTGTACTGTATTATTCTAGATTTCTGTGTATCTTGTTTGGATACTTTCTTAGACTTAGGGAAATATTGCATCATCATATATTTATGACGGTTGTTATATTTTACTTCTATACTTCTGTCCATTTCAGCTGATTGTTTACTGATTCCACTTTTGTATGTTTATATCTATTTTCCATTGTTCTACACTTTGACAAATGAGGGCATAGTTTCCCCACTATCAGACCTAGTCCCTCACTTCTAGTCGGCAGCCTCTGGCATTTGGGTAAATGCGCTTGAGGTCATGTGATCAACTGGGTTCAGGGCACCCGTTGTGTGGCACCCAGATCCAGGATGTTATAGTCGACATCTTTGAATTCTTTCTCATTCCAACATCAACGAACTTTTGAGGTAGGTTGGTTGTTTAAATTTCTTCCCCTTACCTATTCTTGATAATTCATTGTAAAATCATGACTAGATTATAGCCTCTTGCTACTGCTCTAACGTGGAGAGTGCGGGCCAAACAAATATGGCCTAACCTCTCCACAAATCTTGTGTTTAATTATTGTGTTCTTCATGATGGAGGAGGATGACAGCCAACCTTGGTGGGGCATGAGAATAGCGGCTAGCACCATCACTGGTCGCGATGAAGGAAACGGCGCAACGGAACTGCCCCACGGCCCCCATGCTGACCATGGCCTCTGCTGCCTAGCAGTCATACACCTTCCGCGGCCAACGCAGCCCGCGGCCTCTGCCGCCCCGCGACCTCACACCGTCTGTGGCCTCGGTCCCCCATGGACTCGCCTCCTCGTATCCCCCCGCGGCCTCGCCTCCCTGTATCCATTAGGTCCCCCACATCCATGCCACCTTTTCGGTCTCTATGCCTCCCTTGCGGCCACCGCGCCGCCCCCGCGGCCTCGCGCAGCTCCATGGCCCCTACACCCCCAAGGGCGGGCCGGGCCGAAACCGATAGGTCGGGCCAAACCCAGCATGGTCCGCGCCTGACCCAGTGGGCCTGGTCGACCCAAACCGGGTCTGGTCGACCCACACTGGTTCGGGTCGGCCCAGGCCGGGTCGGGCATGGTCGGACCAGACCCGGACCAGCCATGAGCTTTCTTCTCTATCGGCCATAACTTTGGCACCAGGTGTCCGTTTGACAAACCATTAATGGCACTATAAACCTTGGAGTGTGACGATCCCTTTAGTATATCCTACTTTATATTTGGATAAAGTTAGTATAAGGTCTGGTTGGATCGAGCACAAATCCAACTGGGCCCTCGGGACTAAAAGGCAAATAACTTACAGACCGAGTGTCCGATTGATGGACCGTCTATTGCGTTGAGACCTCTAAGATATGGTGATCCTTTGGGTTACTTCTTCATGAGACTTTGTGGAAGTTAGAGTATCGACCAGTGGATTGAGGAGAAAACCCTCCTAGAGACGAGAAATCTTAATGCGAGAACCCAGTAGCTAGCTTTGACGTGATGACTGAATAGCGATCATGTGTGGGTCAGCACCGAGCGATCCTGTGTGGGTTCGCACTGAGCGATCCTGTGTGGGTCAGCACCGAGCGATCCTGTGTGGGTCCAACCCTAGCGATCATGTGTGGGTCAGCACCGAACAATCCTATGTGGTTCATTACCTAGCGATCCTCTGGGGGTCAGCACCAAGAGATCATGTGTGGGCCAGCACCTAGTGATCCTGTGTGGGTCAAAACTGAGCGATCTAGTGTGGGTCAGCACCGAATGATCCTATGTGGGTCAGCAGCAGAGCCTTTTTGCAGAGTAAGATGATTCAGTAGTTACATATAATCATTTTTACTTCTTTATATAAGTTATACTTGGTGTGAGCTGAGTCAGTACCTTTGTGGTATTCTTCTGTGTGGCATACATGTGTGGTACTTTCCTTCGTGGTGTTCCTTCCTTTGTGGAAAAGTTGACCTTTCGGCTTTTGAGTTGGACTCTATGTTTCCTCATGATTGAGATGGGTATACTTGATAACTTAGGTATATGTATGGGTATATACCTAAGTAGGGTTTTCACTGGTTTACAGGCTTTGTGGTTTATCCTTGGTGGATTTTTAGAGACCTTGAGGGTCTCAAGGTCCCTACTAAGTATCGTTATACTCACCCCTACATGGGCTATGCCTGCACCTCATTGTGTTTGGTGCAGACGATGGATAGCACTGACTGAGAACAAGAGTACCAAGACTAAAGGTTGCTCGGAGGTGGACCTTAGACGAGGCGTACTGCAGAGACGACCATTCGAGAGTTATACCTACCCTTCAAGTAGAATCCATGGTGGGTGATCACAGGAACTGTTCTAGTTTATCTTTACTTTCAGTTTCTTGTACTTTCTAGCTGGGCTTAGATTCTGGCCCATTTTGCTTTTTGTACTCACTCTATTTACTATTTAGTTTACTTGAGTTCGTATCTTTCTATGTGTTTGGTTGCATGTATTTACAGGTTATAAAGGCAATGCCTTCCTAGTTTTAGGGAATATTCCTTCACTACTAGTCTCCAGCCCCAATCCTATGGAAGGTGGGCTTGGGGTAGTCACGGCACGGGCCTCGGGGGACGGGTCTTGACAATTACCACCTATAAATGTTGGTTGTAATGATGTATTTATAATATATATATGATATATATGATATTTCTGTGTATTAATTTATTTTTTTAAATTATTATATTACATATACTTTCATAATTTTCATTTTATGGGAATAAGATAATGTCCCTCGTGTGTAGAGAGGGATAAAGCCTCGCAAATCAATGTGATTCATTCTATCTTTACATGTAATGTTTCAATGATGGGTCTAATAAAAATATGAGATATATACATAACATAAATATGATACTATAATTATAGCATTCATATATATATCTCAATTTTATTTCTTTTAATACGATAACAAAAAGGAAGAAATGCTCATATGTATGTACGGCCTACCATCTCCATGAACAGTGCATTTCATTTCCTATCACAAAATTTTATAGATTTTTATAAACACATATATAATAAATATATATGAAATTTAAAAAAAATTTACATTTTGGAGATTATGAAATCTTTATCTAAGTAGGAAGAACAAAAAATAACTAGTCAATACATACTCAAAAAACAAGAATGTTAACACACCGAACAATGAAAATAATGAATGATTATTAAAAAATGGATGATAATATGTTATAAAAATGTCATATATGATATTATAAGTATTAATATTTTCATATTATAAGTTAATAACATTCATTAAACTATTATAGATGATGTTAAAGTTCGTTAAACCAAAAGGTAGTGTAAGGTAAGGGATTCGGTTTCAATTTCATTTTATCGAGACATATTGTAATGTTATGCACCTAGTTTCTTTTAAATGGTGTATATAAAACCCATTTAACATTTAAGAACATTAATTATTCATTATTAATTTTATTTTTAGTTTTAATTTGAATAATTTCAACATAGATAATTTGAACTAAAAATTTACCATGTGGTAATGAAATTTCATAACTGCTTTCATTTTCATTGGATAATAGTACTTCTTCATTATAATTAATATATTATGATTATATATATAATTACTTTGAATATAAATTGATTTATTTTAATTTTTTATGTTTATTTTAAGTTTATTCACATAGTTTATTCATTGATTAATTCTCACTTCAATGCTATGATCATTTTAAAAATTTATTTCATAATATCATTATAATCAAGATTGCTTATTATTGAAATTCCATTAATGTAAATTATATGATATTTATTTAATAAATCCATTAATTTTTTTATCTGTTTATTAATGATCTTATTCAAATGATAGTACTATCTTTCTACTCTTTAGTGCTTAATATTATTGAGAAATGTTATAATAAAATTTGTTATCTTTTTTCTCTTCTATTGGAAATCTTATTTCTTATAAAACCATTTTTTCTAAAAAAAATAAAAAAACATTTATTAAACACTTTTAAAATAATTTATAAAATTATAAATTTAACTTTTTTATTTTTAAAAAATATTTTTGAATTAAAATTTTTATCACTTTCCATACAAGGAACTTTTCTAACCTTTTTAAAATGAAAAATGAATGTTATTTTTACATTATACATCATTTACAGAATTACCCACTATCATTTATTTGAGACTTTCTTTTTAAGATTATCAATATATTTTTAAATAATTTTTTTTAAAATATAATTTTCAATGAAAAGTATTTTTAAATTTTTTTCAAAAAGAAAAGGGTATTTTCCTCAAAAATGTTTTTCAATGTATTTTTTATTTCATCAACGAAAACAACCCTTATTATTACTTCAGTGGGTATTATTTGTATTAATACCATAATTATTCTTCTTATGTATAGATTATAATTATTTTGATCAAGGATAGTATTGAAATTTACTTCCTTGAATCTTTTTTTCATTCATTAACTTCCCCTTGAGTTATTCACTTTATAATTATTATTGACAATCAAAATCCCCCTAAATATCCACATTATTTATAATGGATATGATTATTTCTTAAACCATATTCCATTTTTACATATGGATTTCATTTTGATAGTTATTTGATTATCTGTGTAGATATTGATAAATGTGTATTCTTTACTCGATATAGAAATATGATAAGGCACATTTTTTATGAATTTAATAGATAATTCAATATAACAGGGATGAGTTGGACTAGTATGAAATGGTTTGGTGACTATTCAAAGTAGTCCCCTAAATTAATTGGTTGTCTCATGAGATGAAATTAGTTAGACAAACCCAATATGTTTGTAATAAGTCTATTTTAAACTGTCTTATGAAAGGTATTGATAGTAGAGATAAGGTTGTCCAAACCAAATTGTCTTGTACCCTGTATGTTTTAACCTGTCTTTTGAAAGGTCTTGACAGTAATGGTTCTATGTAGCTAGGAAACATGATGTCCAATAATTAAAAATTTCATTCATTAAAATTTAGTTATTATTATCTATGATAGTTTCACAATGAAAAAATATATAGATGCATTTCATTCTTAGTTTATTAATTAATCGGAATATGTTTTTAGCAATTTACCTTACCATATTTATTACTCCTTATCCAGTCATTTTAATGTAATATGTGTTCAATTATTTACCTTGCGATATTGATTATTCTCATTGATTCATTATTTCTTCCACTATACCTAACCCTTACTGGGAATATGAGCTCACTCTAATTTTTTTCATTTCCCCATGATTCCATGAAGTGTACTAAGAAATATAGGAAATCATATTCTATATGGAATAAAATTATTTTCCATAAAAATTGTTTTATTTTTTTAATCCAAATGTAATGTAAGACTCATGTATATATAAATTTTACCAAGACGATTTAATTTAAAAGTACTTCGAGATATGCTTCCTTGTATATTATTCCAATGTAATGGTAGTAGGGACTAGATCTAGACTTCTAGGGTTAGTGTTGCAACATAATTAAATAAAGTAATTTTTTGGATTATTTTGAGAACATATCACATATTTTTTTACCTTAATTGACCTTATTTTCCCATTACTGTCACATTAAACCTTTACCATAGTTACTATTATTATATCATATTTCATATAATTTTTCTTTTATTAACATTAGGATTACAAAAATTGCCTAGTTTTTCTAAAATAAAATTTCTAAACATAGAATAAATTTATTCTAATTACACATGTATAAAATTATTAAAACAAATTTTTAATAGAAAGGTATTTTTAAATCATAAAATAAATTTTTTCTAATTTTTTCCCAAATAACAAAATATAGTTGAACATTAACTTTAATTATAGAATTTATTATTTTTAATATTTAAATAATATTATACATATATTTCATAATGTGGTTTTTAATAATCATACTCCCCACCACAATACTAAGGTTATAGTAGTTATATTTATATAATATAATTACCTAATTCATTTAAGCTCAAAGTTGCAATGTTTTTAGGATATAGAACATTTTTTACTATTAATAAAAAAATATAAACTAATATCTCATTGTATTACATTATACCCTCACTAGAAAAATTAATTCCTCAAATTTTTTAATTTTTCTTTTATAAAATGAATATATTGTAATATTGTAATAATATTGGATAGGTATTTTATTACAAACATTAATTTATAGTTTATGACCGAGGAACATATTATATTTTTTTTAAGGTTGGGCTGAAGCCTCGATTTATTATTTAAAGCAAAGACCTCTTTAGACTGGGTAGAGGGTGACCCATTACATAGCCCAAAGGCCCAAGGCCGATGAACATATTATATATTTACCAATATAATATCATAATTACAAATGAGTTTCTAAAAACATAACTTTCTATTTGAGTTCTACATTTAATATATGACTTGATAGATTAATCTTCAGTTCTCTTATGTTTGAGAAATTCTTTTACCGTTAAGATTGAAAATATTATAAAATTCAAATTCATGATTTCTTCCCATTATATAAGAATGATTAAATCCTTTTATGTGTATCATAATAATGAATTTTTCTTTTATGGATCATTAAAATAGAATTTTAATTGACTATGTGGTTCAAAAGATAATGAAAATTTATTCCTCTTGTGTAAAAAAAATTGTTAGCACATGCTAAAATAATAACCAATATAAATAAACATTTATAAAAACTAATCTCAAAAGTTATAATAGTAATGAATGATAAATTTTAAACTCCTAAAATATGATTAATTTAATTCGAAATAAAATTTATAAATGGATGGTTCACTAATTCTTCATTTTTTTCCCCAAACAATATTTATAACTATTACAGTCACATACTCAAATATGTATATCCCTTAATCAAAAATTTAAAAATATAATTTTTCCCAAATAACATGAATTTTGAAGATATAAACTAAAAAATAATTACTATAAACTTCACCATGGATATCCTTGGTATATCACGTAGTCATAAAAATAAACTTTCCAGATGTTTTTTACAATTCAACATATGTATCCAAAATTCAAATTTTCTCATTTTTTTTATACAACTAAACATTATTAGAACAATCCTTGGTTTTTTCACTTATTCCACATTCCATACTACCATTGATAAATACTATAATAATCATATATCCTCTTAATTGACCGTAATTACCCTAAATACATATCCTTAGGTTATATTCATTCATAACCCCTATTATTCAAGTGCCTTTTGTCTTATAAAGATCAAGCAGTATTCCATCCATATAGAAAATTGTTTCCTAAAAATATGATTCCAAAAATCAACATGTACACTTACCAAAATTATCATATAACACATTTCACTCTAACAAATTCAAGATCGATTTTGAATTGATACACATGCTCTTTATAATCTATAGAGTATCTCAATATATCATTAAAAAATGACACACAGAAATGTCATCACAAATCATGACACTAGAGGCATTGGTGATCATAATTCCCTATCTCTATGTAGTAAAAGCATTGGAAATTGGCAATTAATTCTTTCCATTTCAATTATAAGAATGATTTTCTTTTTTTATAGAATCGTAACAAACTCTTATTTCCTTTAAGCATTTACCTAAGTACTTCTTCCAACATTATTAACATATGGGATGTTGAATCTTTTTCCTTCCATGGTATTTTTCACCTAAACTTCTACATTAATCTTTTTTTAGCTTATTTTCATGAAATTTAGTTATCATTATATTATTTTTCATAACATGAGACGTTTGGTTTGGAATAATCTTAAGATCCTTCACTCTGACTTCTCCCCTGTTAGGTTTCTCCACAAGGGCAAGGATATTCATCATAACCTAAGTCATTTTATATAATATGTCTATGATCTTTTCAGCTCCAACGCACACTATATTAGCATTACTAATAGGGGAGTCCTTATATTAACCCTAGTTTTTGACTCCCTTCCCTCCTATATAAAAAATTCTAAATAGTATGACAAATTTTGTTAGCTCTAAATAATCAAAAATATTGAGTTATAGAATAATACTCCCTATGAAGGTAAAAGTTCATAAATATTTTTAGGGATTACAATTCTCAAGTTAGCTATGTTTTTATAAAATATATTTTCAATGGTTACTACTAAAATTCCTTTCATACTAACTATAATTTCCTCAAATCCAGTAACCAAAATCCATTTTATTCTAATTATATTTGTAAAATATTCTAGAGACTACACCATGAAGGATTAATCAATATTGTTGTTTTTGGAAACTAGATACATACTTTACTTTCACATTATATTGAAAATTATAATCGTAGCATTAAAAAAATCTTAAATCCATGAAATTCATTCAAATATTTATTCATCATATCATGGGTAAAAGAAAAAAAATAATGGGTGAGATTAAGTGTTATGTATCATAAATGCTATCATGGGTAAATGGGAATAATTAATATGGAATAGTGGATAAGAAGATCATATTAAATTCAATAAATAACATGAGTTCAATGTATAGTCATGTATTATATCAACTTAAAAAACATAAGGATTGTGAAAAAAAATTCTCTATAAAGTAAATTCCAAAATCCATACATTCATGATCTTACCATATGGGCATCATCCATGATATCATGAATATTTCCATAAAGGACATGTTGAATACACTTTTATTAGATTTTTTTATGTACATGAATTAAATAGATTTTATGACTTTATCTTAAAAACTAGTTGTATATATATTTTCAACTAGTTTTGTCTAATGAAACATGTTGATGCATCGAGGGAATATCTATAACTAGGCTCAACCACCGAATTCCTGTATAATGAATTCATTTTATATTGAATTATCAATAAACTTCATTCTCAAAATTTGTTATAAATCAAAAATTAACATTATTAAATAAAAAATTATAGAATATTTCCCCAGACAATGAAATGGAATTATTAATATACTTCCTTTAACATACACCATATATAGAAATGGTATAGATTTTAGATGACATTAATGTTGAGGAAATGATTTCATATAATTCCATGATGTTAAAATTATGGACATGTAGGAAAAAATAATTTCAAATGAAATGATTCAGAGTTATAGGGAATGTGATCATGGGAAGATTAATGACCTGAAATCAATAAATTAGAAAATCATGAAGCATGCCAATCAATTCATCAAAAATGATGGTTTTTGTGGTTAAACCATGTCTTTCATAAATAAAAAAATGAATCAAAACATTAAAAATAAATTAATTGTAACTTTTCATAAGAAAAAAGTTATAAATAAATTTCAAAATAATTTTCATTCCTTAAAAAATGAACTTTTATTTTGCTAACAATTTAAATAGAAATGCCTTGAATAATTAGAAAATATTTGCTTTGAAAATAATCACGGAAAAATTTGAAGGAATATTCAAGTTATACAACTTTTATTAAGTTATAATACTCTATTAATTTGATAAATTTTAAAATGAATATTCCATTTACAATTCAAGAAAAAATTCAAAAAGAACCTCATTCAAAAAGTAATAAGAAAATTCATTTAATAAATTTAAAAAAGGTAAAATATAGAATGAAATGATTTTAAATAATAAAGTCATCCTAAAAATAAAAATATTAAAAACATTTTAAATAAAATATAAATTGCAGAAAAATTTAATCATCCAAAGGGTAAATACGGTTGAATTTGTTGGCACAAGGCACATAGTAGAAGCATGAAAATTTGGAATTTGAATTTTTTAAACCATAATCAATGTAATAAAATTTTATGTTTTGTAATTAAATCCTATAAATAACCAAATGATTTAATATAATTTTAAATAAATTTAATAAATTTACTTGAAACTCTATTACCCGCAATTTTGATAAGAAATAAGTTTCACTCATTACTAGAGATTTCCGCTCGAGGGAACCGAACTCAGAACCCACTAGATTTTCCCCATGTGTTATAGGTATATTAAGATGCATAGATCATTGATTTTTAAATTATATAATGCATAATTTATGATATCTTCAATGATCTGGTGATCATGAGAGAACTATCACTTTAATTCGAGAAGCATTCATGGATTTGGATGCTTGGATTAACAGCTTCCCTCTTTAAGAAGTGGGAGGGAGGAGAGTGGGTCTCTCAAAATCATAAGAAGAAAAATCCACCAAATTTTATGATCCTCACAGATTATAAAGAATTTTTTAACGTAACACGCTAATATTTCATAAAAGATTTTTAAAAAATAAATTCAATTTCTTCAATAAATTTTGTTCTATGTAGAACCAAGTTTTAACAAAACGCGACACACAATTAAAAAATTATTATTTAATATGATTATTATTTTCTATCCATTTGAATGGTCGTAATGAATAGAATATCTAAATTATGAAATTATATGGTTTATGCATGTATATGTAATTAAATCTTTTGTTACAAATTAATTAGAAATGAAAACAAAAACCATTTGAAAATAAAGGAAGTCATTTTATGAAAATATATTTTTATTTTTCCTGAATCTATAAAATTTATATAAAAATATTAGCTTCAGTTTTTAAATAATCATTCAAAAATTATCTTATATTTAATTTTTTGTAATTTTTCTGAAAAGTTGAATTTGTTTAATGAATAGTGAAAAATATTGGTTTTTATTAAGAATTCTATTTTCATTTAATCATTTAAAATTGTACAAAAAACATTAGTGTGATTTTATAAGTAATTTATTTAAATTATATATTATTAATTAAATTTATTCATTTTTAATCAATTATATGTTGATGTTTGATATAAAAACTTTTTAAACTTATGAGGACTTCTTCTTTGGAAAACTGTTTTTTACCACATCTATGGGTTTAATTTTGTATTAAATTATGAACATTATATGAGTTGAAATTTATAAAATGGATTAAATATTTTTAATAAAAATAATTAATAATATATAATAGTATTATAATAATTTTTGACCATAATGAGTAGTATAAACATAAAAAAATAATTACCACAGTTAAGGTAAAACCGGGTTTTCTAGGGGTTACAATAAAAATATAACTGTTAACAAAGACCTAAGATTTGTATAATTCATATTTTATGGTCATATATTCATCTTATCTCATATAATATTTTATAATTACCCATTTTTAATATTTTTTAATGTAAAAAATGTAGTAGTAGTTCATTCTTTTCCAAGATTATAAGTGTATCCTCTCCCCCACTTATAAAAGGTCACTCTCTATCCTCTCATATACTCACATAAAAAGCACTTTAGATCAGAAAATACCAACACAATTCAATTCATTAATTCACTACCCAATTCCTAAATCCCCTGTCTTGATCAGAAATCCATCCTACAAAGGATTTTAGGGCTAACCTAACCAAGTTGTTTAGAGAAGAGGTATCAATCTTAACTGAGAATTTCAATATTTTTTTTCTTAAAACTACTTCAAATATTAAAAATTAAAGATGATATAATAAAATAAGTATATAAAATATACGAAAATGTTATTATATTAATTTAATTACCTATATACATCTCATCCTCTCTCAAATGGGAATCAAAATCATTAATCTTGTGTACGGAAGACAACCACCTCACAAACCGACATTATTCATTTCCATCACCACTAATAATCTATTGATATAATTATGGATTTAAATTATATGTAAAATATTTATGAAATAAATATAGGTCCTTAATTATAAAACCATGTCTATCTTCTTTCAACCCAACTTGCTAGAAATCAATAATGTTTCTTGTGTGTACAGTGGACTACCACCATGCGAACCGATGTGAGGTGTTTTTAATTTTCATTTTACATGGATTATAATAAGGATATATTAAATTAATATATATATATATATATATAATTTTTAAATTAATTATACTACTGTATTTATAATAACATATATACCTCATTACATTCCAATGTGTGGGGGATACGATAATGTTCCTCATGTGTACGGTGCACTACTATCTCGAGAAGTGATGTGATTCTTTTTTTACTAATTCATTACATGGAAGGTAATAATGAAAAAAAATTAATGAATATATGTGAAATATATGAAATCATAATAACTATTTAATTTTTAATTTTTATTTAACTTTCTATTTTTTCATCCATCGAAAAATGGATGCATCATTCATGCATACATACAGCCTATCGTCTCCCTGAACGGTGCATTTCATATTTCTATATCCAACTTTTATGAATGATTATAAATATGTATATAATTAAAATATATCATGTTTATATAATTATTATCATTATTTAGGTGATTTAACCCTGAAAAAGTTCAAGGACCAAAACTATTGAATAATAACATACATTAAAAATGAAGTATTAATTACTTAAAACATGAATTTTAACAAAGACCTTTTAATAAACTGTTGATAAAGTTGTATAATAATATATTATATGGTATTGTATATATATTATTATTTCCCTATAAAATATTTTTAACAAATTGATATTTATTATAATTGATCCTAGAGAGGTTTTCAAGAAAGATGAACTGATGGTAAGGGAATTTCTTCTCACTTTTGTTTAGGTGGGACACATGCCTTATACACAACTTGTTTCCTTTATGTAGTGAATATACATAAAATTAATATAAATTATGATTTTTATCATTAAATTTATGTCCTATAAACATCCATATATTTTATTTTCTTCATGGGGCTCATGATTCAAAAGATACCAAAGTGGTAATGGCTATATGTTAAGATCTCTTTCTTTATCAGGATTGGTTATGACTATACATTCAATGATGAGATATTATGATCCACCTCTAATAAAACACATGAATTTAATTGTGCTTTTATTATTTAATAAAACACACTTTTCATTTCATTTTTCCCCACTTTATATACTCAGGAGTTCATAATGATGTCTTTAAGGAAAACTAAAATTATTTCCCTCTTCAGTCGAAAATATTTTTTCATCCATGTCTAAGTTTTTTAAGTAAAATTTAATTTTTTTACTGATTTCAATTTATTGATTAAATAAATTTTGACCAATTTATGAATTTTTACAAAATGATTTAAAATATATCTTCTTATCATTTTCCAAATGAGTTTCTTTTTAATATTTTATTGAAATTATGAAAAAATATTTGTTTTAAAGTGTACCACATGAATGAGATTTTCCACCATCATAACCACTATATTTTTAAAATCATCCATTATAATTTTCAAATATTTTTTAAAAATAAAATTTTTTCCAAAAATGTTTGTTAACTTTTAGTTTTAAAAAAGGTAATTTTTAATGTGAAAATGTTATTTTCATCATGAAATGTTTCAAGTGGTCATTAAAAATCATTTTACTTATAAGATGACATCATTTGGTGTTACTTAAGCCTTACTAGGGATAAGATCCAAGGATACCATCCTTATTCTTTGTCTTAATGGTTTATTGTTATGATAATGAGATGGTTATGAAACATTATCCTTTTCCACAGGTTATAGAGAGATGAATGGATGAGTTGATTATGAAATCCATTTCATTTATATGGATTGTGCTATGATGAACTGTTTATGAAACCAATTTCTCTTAATGGGTTATAATTTAAAGAATTTTTTATGATCTATCGGAACTCTAAAGTACTATTTTAATTATGTTTTGGTGGTTACGTTATAACCAAGGATGGTTTTTATGTTATATCTAAGGATGGATGGGACCTTTATCTCCCTCCAATTCCTTGGGTAAAGCATTATAAATAATGAGATATCAATGGGAAAAAGTCAGTGGGATTTATCCACAATGGGAAACAATTGTATGGGATTTATCCAATATAGGAAATAGGTTATGTGTAACGCCCCGACCCCAGAAACCCAGATCTGGTGCATTATTTTAATCCAACAGCATGATTAAAAGTAATCAAGTCCTAAAATACTGATCAGTTTACTAGTCTTGGAAAATAGATTACATACAAGAACGTTACATTACACATTAGAAAATAAAACACATCATAAACTATCCTTTGAGAACGCCATTAATCCCCTAGCTTAACCCTGCTTTTTAATCATAATAAACTTCTTCATATCCTGGTAAAATGAAACATAAGAAAGGGGTGAGCTCAAATGCTCAGTAAGAGTAAGAAATACAGTAGAAGATAACATTAACATTAGGCATGGTGAATAAGTTAAAACACATGCCTTTACAAATAATAAACATGAACACTTTATCGCAGGAATATGGGATAAGTAAATAATACCATGATAAAACATAATCAAGGGTATTCTACTAGTCGAATAACCATATGAACCATAAATATTATTTTCATAATGAGGGAATGAATAATGGTGTACATTCTGAAACATTTTTTCAAGGCCTCAGCCAAGAAATCTAAAATGATTAAGGCCTCGTGCAAAACCATATATCAAATTAGGAAATGTCTCAGCCAATTCCATGTCTAATTGTCTCATGAGACCTACTGATGCACCAAGGATCTATAACGGGCTCCACCTGTCACTTACTAAGTCCAATACATTCCTCATATGGAAAGGTTAAAATATAACATAAACATCCATATTAAAACTAGCATACAAAATGTCAGTACTTTAACCATAAACCATGAATGGAATAAAAGTAACACATCCACAGTCAAATATATCACAAAACATTAAATACAGTATAGAAGATTTGTATCATAATAAATAAACTTCAAATAAGATTAAAATCCATCACAGGATGTTGACATAGATGAAAATGATTTGTAAAACTCTTTGAGAGAAATATCCCTTTTTCATTAAAACGTTTAAATGTCACAAAATTATGAAGGAAGTAAATTAAAAGATATTTTTGAATCAATGTGTCCCATACCACTTTGAAACATTTGAAAAAATATATCATTTCAAAACATTCATGTCCATATCAAAAAATCCTTAAAATCATTTTGAAAACATGGACATTATTTAAAAGGATTTAGAAAGATAAAACTATAAAATAATTAAAATGGGGATCTAGTAAAATAGAGCCTCCCATAAAACCATAAAATATTTCTTTTTAAATCATTTTTATGAAATATGGTTATCGATGATTAATATTTCCCAGTAAATACTTGCACGTAAACAATCTCAGATAATAATGAGACTGAGGAAATTACCCCTACTAATTTGGTAACTTAAGAAACATAAACGCCATGAAGGAAGTATCATAGAATGAAGATGTAAATACCCATAAATTAAAGTATATTACACAAAGAATACAATCATGGGTATTACATACACCACACAAAATGAAATGGTGGCAATATAGCATGAATCTCATGAGAATAAGAAGTGAGATGAAAACCCCTTACCTTGCACTTTCCTTTAGTCGAGGGTATGTTTAACCTCCTATATAATGACCATAGTATGTTATTAAATTATAACAGAACCATATTCATATTTATTATATCATACATGATTCATTTATGACTTTATAATTCCCATTTAATAATGATTTTCATGTTAAATTAACATTTTGGGTAATAATCGCTTTCTTTATCGTACATGTTTTAACTTGTTACTCTTGATTGTATCACTTAGATAATTATTAAAATACTTCCATAATATAAAACTTGATTTATATATCATATATATTTTGAATATAAATATGTAAAATATAGATATATATTAAATGGAAAACACCATTTATGGAGATGGTAGGTCGTACGTATGCATAAACGATGTTGCCATTTTCATATCGTATTGAACAGAACTAAGTGAATAAGATACATGTAAGTACCTATATATATATATATCACCAGTATCATTATTATGTAATTTATTACATACTTATTAATTATATATATTTTTATAATCATCATTGAATGGTGAACGTGGAAATGAATCTCATCGCGTCGTGGAGACGGTAATCTGTATGTACACACGAGCGACGATATCAATATATTAATGGTAAAATCATATGTAATTGGAAGTTATATCATATATAAAGAATTATTAATATGTTATATTTATTATTTACATCTGTTATACTCAATATTATACCCATCCAAATAACGAAGTGTTTGAATAACAAACTACCCCATGACATGGAGACGGTAATATGTATGTACGCACGTATGGTGACTTTGTAATTTATAGGATGGATAGAGTAATGAAAATGGTTGTACCATTTTTATAATAACATCACATTATATAGAATATACTCTATTTTTTATCTTATAATGGAAACAACAAAGAAAGAGGAAGTGGAAGAAGAAAATAACTTGAAAGAGGTGATGAAATATTTACCTCTTCTTCGGGTTCTTCATTTTGATTTGATCAAAAGGGATCCTTAGGCTGGATTTTTGACCAAAGTAATGACTCTAGGATGAAGGGGGGGAAGTTGGTAGGATATTTGGGTAGGTTTGGGCCAAGAAAAAAGGCTTTGGATCTGTGAAATTAAGAGATGGAGAAGTGCCCTTTTATAAGAGAGGTGAGGGTCACTTTAGGAAATGCTTGAAATATTATTTTATAATAAAATTATTTTCGGTTTCTAATGGCTCAAAAATAAATTAATTAGAGGATAAGATTTGGATAGGTCAAAAAATTCCCAACAAATAGGTTTTATATAGTTTTAGGTCATCATATTAACCTTATATTTTTTATTTAACTCTTAGTTAAATAGTTTGACATTTACCATGTCTCTTTGTATTTTTATATTATATGGTTAATAACCATACTATAACAAGCCAGGTGAACCCCGTGTGGTTAATTATTAATATATATAACCTTATCTAATAAATATTTCTGAATCTTAAATTTTTATGAATATTATATATATTAATAATATAATATTTGTTTTAAAAACTCAATTATGTCAATTTTGACACTATTTAGTATTTGGTTTTTGTGAAAATCATAACCACATGATTGCTTCGAAAAAAATTATTTAATCAACCCTAACATGTCATATTAACCTATAAAATTAGTTTAATTCCTCAAAATTAAAAAATTACATTTATTTGGATATTTATAATATCAATTATTTTAATATTTCCTTAAAAAGGTAATTACTGCATCATCATTGTGTCATAATTAAATTAAACTATTTAATGTATAAAAATTATAAATAAAATAAAATTAACTATTAAATCTTTTTATATTTATAATTAATATTTATAGTCTAATTTATATTGTTTTTAACCCTATATTAAAAATATTTTAGTTATTAAACTTTGAATTTAACTCTTTTAACTCTTCTTTAAATAAAATAATAATAAATTTCCTAATCTAATCCAAGTGGAACAAAAAGGATCATATTTTATTCCTAAGGTTTTTATTGGTCGAATTATACTTATCCAATAGAATTAGGACATGTTTTAGGGTAATTATGATATTATTTTTACCCCTAATTACCCTATTTACTTTTAACTGTGGTAAATAAAAGTCAAAATTTATTATTCACCAAAAAATTATTTTCATCTAATTGAACTAAATTTTACTTAAGTATATTAACTTTTTCTCTTGTATTTTTTAAATTTATCTCACAGAAGTGGTTAAATTATGTTTTATGTAAATTCGCAAATTCTCCTAGGAGGTGGGTAAAAGAGGTTAAAAAGTTCAATACAATTTAATACATCTAATTTTATTATAAAATGACTCCAATTAATTGAATTGAAATTAAATAGGTATTATATATCTATTTTTACTTAAAATAAATTTAGATAAAATAAAAAATTATTTAAATAAAAAGTCAGTTTTAAATAATAACGTAGTGTTTTTCACTATTCATCAAAAATTGAAAGTTTTTAGAAAAATACCAAAATATCACCCAAAGCTAATTTTGAAATTCCGAATTGAAAAATGAAGTCCATTTTACCAAATTCTAAACATATAAGTTTCATTTATTAATTTAAAATTAATTCCTGTTGTAAAAACCAAACGGCAGGTTTTTAAAAAGTAAAACCTATCAAAAGATTGACATGTGTTTATGTCAAATTTAAATGTGAAATTACTTATAATGAACTAAATTGTATTAAATGATAAAAATATAATCTAATTATACTTCAAAACCTTTCAAATTAATAATATAATACTACAAATTATTTCGATTAAAAAAGTTGTTTTCAATTAAAATATAGTATTTTTCACTATTCGTCAAAATATGAAAGTTATCAGAAAAGTACCAAAACATTATCCAAACTATATTTTTATGTCCTGATTCTAAATAAGAATTTAATTTCATTAAATTGAATATATAAATGTGTCAAATATTGGTTTTAAAAAGGGTTCACCATTAAAAAGCTGTAAAATTGCATTTTTTGAAAAATAATTATTTTATCCAAAAAAATGAATTTGATCTTATATTATGTCTAAGAAACACATAATATGGATTTTAAAATTATATAGGGTACAAAGATTCAAAATGAGGTTAATAATATTCATAACCACTTCTTGAACGGTTAGTTTAGTAAGTTGTGGTGCGCTCGAACTCGGTGTTGTGTGTAGCGCAAGATATTGAATTACTTTAATGAGATAACATACTATGAAATCATGGGGTGTTACATTCTCCCTTACTTAAAAAAATTTCATCCTCACAATTTAAAATTGTTCTTCAAAAATAAATGGTTAAAAATAGAAAAATACCTTTGTGGAAAACCCACATCGAAAATTGGTTTAATAAATTTTAATCTTAAAAAGAGGGAAAGGGAAACGAAAAAGTCACCACCAAATTATGATCTCAATTAGGAGAACATTGGTCGCAATTAGAGACAAATAATTAGAAGAAAAACCTAAATATTTATAGGGAGCGATTGAGGTCATCAATCACAAACAAGTGTGAAATCGAGGGCCTCAAAGCCATCAATCTAAGATGATGTAAAATATCATCGGTTCAACAAAACATAATGTGTTAGGATAACACATTATTGGTTTTAATATCCATTCCCTAAAGTTTAAGAATTAATTTATTCATAGATCAAGAGGGAAAAAATATACTTGACAAGTAGAGTTTCATCCTTCAACTAATTCCTACCACAAACTCGTCTTTCACTTCAAAATATAATATAATTCAAAAAATATATTATATTTATCCTAATTGTATAGGGTTACAAAAATAATTAATTTATAATTCATTTTTCAGACTATTTAAAAAGTATAAATTATACAAACCAAGACATCATGTATGCCAGTGGTAGGTGATCCACCCTTGTCGCCCTTTGGTTGTGGGTTCAAGTCTCACAGCCTTTCCAGACGTGATGAGTTGTCTCCCGACCTCTAGGTGTCCTTTTTATGACAATCCAAAAATAATCTCAATAAATGATTTAACCTTAACAATAGTATTTAATGTCAAACTTAATCGATTCCAACCATTAGACTTATCCAAAATACTTCTATCCAAACTCATAGTCCAAAATTTATAAAGAAGGTAAACACAATAAAGATCTTTTTTTCCACATAATAACATGTGAATACCTTAATCATGTATTCTTTTAAAACACTCTAACACCCTGAATTACCAAAAAACCTTATTGATTACATTCATGCTCCATTATTCATTATATAATATTGGATATACAACTTCTATCCAAAAATGTTGTAAACTCCAATAATTATGGAATATACAATTCATTAATGAGTTTCAATGTATTCAAGAATATCCAATATGATTCATCCAAATCAATCATATATTATTCCAAAATCACTACCTCAGTATCAAAACTATATTATGGTTTATCTTTCTCTCAACTATATATTTTCCAGAAAACATTAACCTACTATTGAGTTACTTTTCTTGGTTCCCCACAATCTCAAGTCCTTAATGAAATAGTACTACATTACAATCCTTAAATACTCGATAATTCTTATAACATGTAAATAATTAATACAATACTCAAATGACACAATAATTTAATAAAAACATAAGAACTCTAATCATTCCTCTTCATCTTATGTAGTATCATAACTTGATTATTATCCAATAGCAGTAATTGGGGTATACTCTGATGATTTGTACATTGATTCACGTAGTGTACCAACTCCTTACAGATGAAGTATTGTATATTTGAAACCTTTTTCTTACCCTTGCAATCACGTACTTGGTGTCCTTTTTCACCACACTTATAACAAACTCTCATCCCCCCCAAGCATTTACCAAGGTGATTCTTTCCACAGTTATCACATATGGGAAAATCCTTCTTTCCCCTCTTCCCTTTATCCATCTTTCTCTCTACAATAATTTTCTTCTCTTGCTTCCCTTCAAATCCATAGGACTCAGAGAATTATTTACTTATCTTCTTAACACATGATACTATTTCTTCATAATATGAGAATACGTGAGAGACTATTTCACTTGTAAATGTTTGATTAATACCATGAAATATATGATCCTTATTAATATTTCGATCTGGCATATTACTAGATTTCTCATTCCTTCTACTAAGTGCCATTTCTAAACAATGGCATGCACCAGGTTAGTTTATGAATCACAATGCATAATTCCAAACCTTTAAAATACCTAACATAATTGAAAAGATTATGCATATAATATATAATCATAAAATGTTTTCTTTGAGAAATTATTTACTCCTAAATCTTTCAAAATGGATTGTAAATAAAATGTGAATTATTCTAAGCATATCCCTTGGGTGTTTTGTAACGAAGAGTGCAGTAAGTCATGTTGTCGTGCACCAGTTCCCACTCTAGTCTAGATCAAAGTGGTGTTTTTGGGTTTTACCCATAGGTGCATCTGTGTCAGAGCCTCCACTACCTACTCGTATCCAGACAGGGATGTATTTCTTGGAAAACTCACCAAATCTCTACAGTGCCAAAATTCTAGGAATTTATTCTATACTAATCCTCAAATTCTATCTTAGGGCAGTGTTCTTTAATCAACGTTTTTCTAAATCTAGTTTCCAAGGATTGTACTAAACTTCCTCTAATACCAACTATAAGGGCCCAACCCTAGAAACCTAGATCTGGTGCATTATTTTAATACATTGGAATGATTAAAACGAATCATGTCCTGAAAGACCGATCAATTTACCAGTCTTGGAAAATATATTACATACAATAACGCTACATTACACATTAAAAAATAAACACAAAATAAATTATCCTTTGAGAATACCATTAATCCCCTATTTTAACCCTATTTATCAATAATAATACACTTCTTCATATCCTGGGAAAATGAATCATAAGAAAGGGGTGAGCTCAAATTCTCAATAAGAGTAAGAAATACAGAGGAAGATAACATAAAAATTAGGCATGGTGAATAATTGAAAACCCATTTCTTTAAAAATAATAAACATAAACACTTTATGGTATGAATATCAGATGAGTAAATAATAAAAATAATAAACATAAACACTTTATGGTATGAATATCAGATGAGTAAATAATTCCATAAAAACATAATCATGGGAATTATACTTGACAAATAACCACATGAACCATCAATATTATTTTCATAACGAGGTCATGTATAATGTCGGACATTCTGAATCATTTTTTCAAGGCCTCGGTCAAGACGTCTCAAAATAATTAAGGCCTTGGCCAAAACTATATATCAAATTGGGAAAGGCCTCATCCAATTCCACGTATAATTGTCACATGAAACCTACCAATGCACTGAGTAGCCATAGCAGGCTCCACCTGTCACTTGCTAAGTCTAATACATTCCTCTTATGAAAATTTTGAAACATAACAAAAACATTCGTATTAAAACTTGCATATGAAATGTCAATAATTTAACCATAAACCATGAATGGTATAAAAATAACACATCCATAGTCAAATATATCACAAAATATTCAATAAAATATGGATTATTTGTATCATAATAAATCTATTTCAAATAAGTTTAAAATCTAGCCAAGGATGTTGACATGGATAAAAATGATTTGCAAAACTCTTTGAGTGAAATATCCCTTTTTCATGAAAACATTTAAAAGTCTCGCATTTATAAAGGAAGTAATTTAAAATATATTTTTAAATCAAAGTGTCCTATACCACTTTGAAACTTTTGAAAGGACTTATCATTTCAAAACATTCATGTCTATATAAATAAATCCTTCAAATCATTTTGAAAACATGGACATTAATTAAAAGGGTTTAGGAAGATAAATCTTTAAAACATTTAAAATGGGGATCTAGTAAAATTGACCCTCCCATAAAACCATAAAATATTTATTTTCAAAACAGTTTTATGAAATATGGTTATCAATGATAAATATGTCCCAAAAAATACTTGCATGTAAACAATCTCGGATAATAATGAGATTGAGGAAATAACCCTTACCGATTTGGTAACATACGAAACATACACCCCATAAAGGAAGTATCATAAAATGAATATGTAAATACCCAAAAATTATATTATATTACACAATCAATACAACCATGTTTAGTACATACACCCCACAAAAGTAAATTGTTGCAATATAGCATGAATCTCACGGGAATAAGAAGTGAGATGAAAACTCATTACCTTGCACTTTCCTTTGGTTGAGGGTACATTTAACCTCCTAAAAAATGACCATAGTAAGTTATTAAAATATAACAGAACCATATTCATATTTATTATATCATACATGATTCATTTATGAATTTATAATTCCCATTTAATAATGATTACCATGTTAAATTAACATTTTGGGTAATAATCGCTTTCTTTATCGTACGTGTTTTAAATTGTTACTCTTGATTGTATCACTTAGATCATTATTTAAATACTTCCAGAAAATAAAACATGATTTATATATCATATATATTTTAAATATAAATATGTATAATAGACATATATATGAAATGGAAAACACCATTTATGGAGACGGTGGGTCGTATGTACGCATAAATGTTGTTTCCATTTTCATATCATATTGAAAAAAATTAATTGAATAAGATATATGTAAGTACATATATATATATATATATATATCCAGTAGCATTATTATGTCATTTATTACATACTTATTAATGATATATATTTTTATAATCATCGTTGAATGGTGAACGTGGAAATGAATCCCATCGTGTTGTGGAGACGGTAATCCGTACGTACGCACGAGCAACAATATCATTATATTGAGGGTGAAATCATATGTAATTGGATGGTATATAATATATACATAATCACTAACCTGTTATATTTATTATTTACATCTGTTATACTCATTATTATACCCATCTAAATAATAAAGTATTTGAATAACAAATTACACCACGACATGGAGACGGTAATCCGTACGTACGTATGTATTGTGACTTTGTCATTTATAGGATGAATAGAGTAATGAAAATAGTTGTACCATTTTTATAATAACATCACTTTATATAGAATATACAGGATTAATTATCTTAGAATGGAAACAACAAAGAAAGAGGAAGTGGAAGGATAAAAGAACTTGAAAGAGGTGATGAAATATTTACTTCTTCTTCAGGTTCTTCCTTTTGATTTGATCAAAAGGGCTCCATAGGTTTTCTTCATGACCAAAGTAATGCCTCTATGATGAAGGGAGTAATGTTGGGAGGATATGTTGGTAGGGTTTGGCTGAGCCAAAAGGCTTTGGAGGTGTGAAATTAGGAGAAGGGGAAGTTCCCTTTTATAAGAGAGGTGAGGGTCACTTAAGGAAAAGCTTGAAAGATTATATTATAATAAAATCATTTTCGGTTTCTAATGGATCAAAAATGAAATATTTAGAGGATAAGGTGGGTATTAGTTGAAAACCTCTCAACCAATAGGTTTTAGACACATTTAGTTCATCATATTATTCTTATCTTTTAGATTTAACCCTTAGTTAAATAGTTTGACATTTACCATGTCTCATTGTATTTTTATATTATATGGTTAATAATAATACTATAACAAGCCTAGTGAACCCCATGTGGTTAATTATTAATATATATAACCTTATCTAAGTCCTTTTTCTGAACTTTATATTTTTAGGAATATTATATCAATTAATAATATAATATTTGTTTTAAAAACTCAATTATGTCAATTTTGACACTATTTAGTATTTGGTTTTTGTTAAAATCATAACAACATTATTACTTCAAAAAAAACTATTTAATCAACCCTAAAATGTAATATTAACCTATAAAATTAGTTTAATTAATCAAAAGTCTCGAATTAAATTTATTTGGATATTTATAATATCAATTATTTTAATATTTCATTAATAAGGTAATTACTGCATCATCATTGTGTCATAAATAAATTAAACTATTTAATGTCAAACATTTATATATAAAATACCATTATGTATGAAATCTTTTTATATTTCTAATGAATATTTATAGTCGAATTTATATTGTGTGTAACCCTATATTAAAAATGGTTTAGTTATTAAACCTTGAATTTAACTGTTTTAACTCTTCTTTAAATAAAATAATAATAAATGTCTCAATCTAATCCAATAGGACCAAATAGGATCATATTTTATTCCTAAGGTTTTTCTTTGTCGAATTATACTTATCCAATAGAATTATGACATGTCTTAGGGTAATTCGGATATCATTTTTACCCTTAATTACCCTATTAACTTTTAACCATGGAAAATAAAAGGCAGAAATTACTATTCACCAAAAAATTGTTTTCATCTTATTGAACCACATTTTACTTAATAATATAAACCGTGTATCTCTTATTTTTGAAATTCAACTCATAGAAGCGGTAAAATTATGTTTTATACAAATTTTCAAATGCTCCTAGGAGGTGGGTAAAGAGGTTAAAAAGTTCAATAAAATTTAATACATCTAATTTTATTACAAAACGATTCCAATGAATTACATTAAACTTATATAGGTATTATATATATATTTTTACTTAAAATAAATTTAAATATAAAAAATAATTATTTATATAAAAATTCGGTTTTAAATAGTAATGTAGTGTTTTTCACTACTCATCAAAAATTGAAAGTTTTCAGAAAAATACCAAAAATTCACCCAGAGTAAATTTTAATATTCTGAATTAAAAAATGTTTTCTATTTTACCAAATTCAAAACATAGAAGTTTAATTTATTAATTTAAAATTAATTCTCATTATCAAAACCAAAAAGTGGGTTTTTAAAAAGTAAAAACTATCTAAAGATTAACATGTGTTTATCTCAAATTTAAATATGCAATTACTTATAATGAAATAATTGTATTAAATGATAAAAATATAATACAATTATACTTAAAAACTATTCAAATTCATAATTTAACACTACAAATTATTTCAATTAAAAAAGTTGTTTTCAATTAAAACAGAGTATTTTTCACTATTCGTCAAAATATGAAAGTTATCAGAAAAGTACCAAAAATTTATCCAAACTAAATTTTTATGTACCGCTTATAAAGAAGAATTTAATTTCATTAAATTGAATATATAAAAGTGTCAAATACTGGTTTTAAAAAGGGTCCTCCATTAAAAAGTGCTAAAATTAGATTTTTTTGAAAAATACTTATTTTATCCGAAAAAATGAATTTGTTCTTATATTATATCTAATAAACACATAATATGGATGTTAAAATTATATAGAGTATATAAGATTTAAAATTCAGTTAATACTATTCATAACTGCTTTTTGAATAGTTAGTTTATTAAGTTGTGGTGAGTTTGAACTTGATGTTGCGTGTAGCGCAAGCTATTAAATTACTTTAATGAGATAACATACTATTAAATCTTGGGGTGTTACATTATGATATTTGATCCACTATATTTAATGGTCTTGGTATTTAAACATGGAAAATGAAAAGGTTTTTATTCCTATGTTGGTGCCACACTTTTAGGAAATAAGCTTATTGTTCAGTAACTATGATGATTTTACACTCTTATGAATCATGTATTTTGGAATGATAAAATTTTATTCCATGAATCATGTTTATAATATTTTAATGGTTGGATATGAAATTTTTACATTGTTTTAAGGATCTAATACCCTTATGTTTATCCTTTTTCCCTATAATCATATATTAAAATCTCTCATGTCTACCCTGACTAAGAAATAGATCTCTACTTATATTATATTTTATTTCCCCAGGTTATAAAGAAATTTAATAAGTATGGTTTGTCTAAGAATGATGCTAGTTATGAAGATATTAGTGGAAGATAGTTTTGTTAACTTATTAATCAGTTGTTCATGGATCAAATTTCCCAAATACACTAACCATTTATGATCCTCAAGAATTTATTTGTGAAATACATTAAATATTCATGAATTAAAATTGAAATCAATATAAAGAAATCCTAGGTAGTCATAGTTGATATCAGAGAAAAGGTTTAGTTAACATTTGGAGACTAGGATGACAAAACATTAGTAAGGAAATTGAGGATAATACTTAATATAGGATAACCCCCTAAAGTATTGGTAATAAAGATATTGTGTGGTTTTCCTTATAATATATCCATGTCTTTATACTACAATTGGAAGAGGATTTGGAACAAATACATCTTGGGGATAAAATCGTGAATATAGTTGGTCAAGTATATCTCAGCCATCATTTTGGTACAAAGTGAGTGAGCCCTTATAATACACCTAGTTAGATACTCTTGGGGGATATGATTTGGTTAATCCACATATTCATTATAAACCATTATAAACAATTTGAATATATTTTAATCATTGATTAATTAGGATAAACCTTTTTTGTCATATATTGAAATGAAGGTGTCATGATTTAGACGTACTCTAAATGATTTTTCATGAAAATCAGTTTTCCCATTATGATTTTAGTTTCTCACGCTATTATTTCTATTATTATTCAAGGGATTTGACCCAAAGGAATCATGTTAATGTTGAATGCAATGGGTGATTCAATGATTATTCTCATGATAAACCAAATTTTATGGGAACTAGAATGATAAAGCTCATTTCTATTCCCACAAAAATTTATCATGCTATGAACCATACTAAACTTACAAACAAGAAAATCTGGGAACAATATTCTAGTGAACACTCCATGCATAAATTTACTCCTTCTTTTAGTATATACACTAATCCACTATTTGTGGAGAAATGTATTAGTACCATTAAAATGGTATTTTATATTCTCCATTGTTCAGAGCATGAAAATTTCATTTTGGTTTTCTATCTTCTAGAAGGAAAATAATATCAATTATTTAACCTCATTAAGAGTATGACTAAAGAGGATGAAATTGACACCATTGAATGTGATGAGTTTAAGAGGATAATTTTTATAAATTACTTCCCTTTTACTCTAAAATAAGGTGGGTGAAGGAATTTATCAATCTCAAATAGAAGCATGTTGAATCCATTATCACCTGTTAAGATAGTTTTACACAGCTTTCAAGGTTCATTTTTAGTTTAATCATCATGCTTGAAAGAAAAAATTGATTAATTGTTTGGTAAAATAAAACCATGTCTTGGAAATTAATTAGGTATAGGAGACTTTAGTAATTATAATTAAGTATTTTGATGTGAACATTTTCTAGATATGGAAATTAGATAGTCTAACCATTCCCATGGTTTTTAGAATAAATAGAATATCGAGACTAATGAGAACATGAATAAATAACATCAGGAAATAAATTTTAGTCACCTTTTTTATAGAAATGTTGGAAGAAGAAAAAAGTTGAATTACTAACAAGAAGAAAAGGTTTTTATATGTGTGGGAAGACTATCAATCGAGAACAAGAATTTAGAAGTGATGAGAAGAGACCATCTAATGAAATTAATAATGAGAGGGCTCGAATAAATGCACCAAAACACTCTAGTGTTTCAAATGTAAAAATTTCAGTAATTTTGAAAATAAATTTACTAATATAAAGGATAATGAGAATGATAAGATGTAAAAACCTTTGATGAGAAAAGAAAATGGGAAAGATTATGCAGTCACATCAATTTAAGTGAATCATGATAATTAGGGTACTCCATAGTGGGAAATTTCATATTTGATTTTATATGAATGATATTTATGAAAATATTATTAGGAATCCTTTAGTAAACTTTTTTTGATTCTAAGAATATATTATCTCTCTATACACAGATTCTGGAATAATGAAATCTCATTTGATATTCTGAATCAACTTATGATCATATATCAGTGCAAGGATGAACCTGAATTCCAATGGAATTTTTTTCAACTAAGACATGAGATTATATAATTAATCAAATGTGAATTATCTTTTGGAAGTATATATAGTATTATTATAATCTTTTGTAGGGGATTTTGGTTTATAAATTTTTATATAATACTTTATTATTGTTAACTTGATTATTGAAGGACATGAGATCAATTCATTCCAATATTTGGGATTTAATTTTGGTCAGATGTATTTTGGAGGAGGATTAAGGTTAACTATTTATGGATTTGATTAAATTGAAACATGGATGTTATTAGATAAAATTTTCTAACAATGTTTTTAAATATTTATAGGTTGGAGTAATAATATAAAGATATTATGATGAATTTAGTGCTTCAGTAAGGGGGAAAATTATCATGAATATTAATTTCATGGTGTAAGAGATGAAGTGAAAATTAGTCAAACCACAAACAAAAGATAAAATAGTTCTTAAGATACAAAAGAAATTTTGGCCCTAGATATTTGGGTCCATTTAAAATTTTTGATCACATCAGGATAGAAGCTTGTAATTTAACACTTCTACTAAATCTCCCTCAATTCCACGGTGTTTTCTATGTATCTCTCATATGGAAGTACATATCTAATACTTCACATATACTAAACTAATAGTTCTTACCACTCGATAATTATATTTCATTTGAGATATATCTAGAAATGTTTTTTGGATTATATATATAATGTTCGAAAAAACAAGACAACTCACATGGTCATTGTTTTTTTGGAAAAATCATAAAATCAAAAAGCTATCGGTGAACATGTGGTCTTGATGAGGCAGAAGTATAATCAATTATTTATAGAATAGAGATGGATTTTGGATGGTTAAATTCCATTTTTAGTGGGTTATAATGTCAAACCCAAATTATTTATGAAATATAATTTTATAAAAAAAATAATTTTCTCAATATCCTGTATTGCACACAACATAGATTTTTAATAAAACACGACATACTATTAAAATATTATAATTTTATATGATGGTTATTGGCTAGAAATTGGAATGGTGGATATGAATATGATTAAATAAATTATGAAAATATATTTTTACATATTTATATGAAATCAATTCTTTGTTTACCAATTAATTATAAATTAAAATAAAAACCATTCAAAAATAAAGGAAATATTTTCCTCAAAAACATTTTTTATTCTCCTAAATGAATTTTACATTATTAAATTAATTAAATATCTTTAGGTGAGATATTTTAATGTAATTTATATATTATATACTAAATAAAATTTTTAAAAATTTTATCTTAAAATATTTCTAATCATGAGAAAAGAATAAACTCAATTTTACACTTAAATTCGGTATTTTTTTTAAAAACAGTTTTATCGCATTTTAAGAACATATTTTAAAATTAATTTTATTTTAATTTTATAAAATTTAATTGAAAAAATTATCTTCATTTTATAAATAATCATGTCAAAATTATATTATATTTAATTTTTGTGGATTTCCTTAGAATGTTAATATGTATATGAATAGTGAAAAATACAGGTTTCTATTAACAAATTGTCATTTCATTTTAAGCATTTAAGGACATAAAAATTGTTTTGATATAGATTTAAAAGTAAAATTAATAAAATTATATTAGTATTAATCCATTTTATTCCATTTTAATCAGTTTAGGTTGAATTCTAATATAAAATGTTTTTAAACTTATAAGGAATTTTTCTTCGAAAACTTGTTTTCTATCGCATCTATGGATTTAATTTTAAATTAAATTATGAAACTTCTAGGAGAATAATTTAATAAAATGGATTCCATATTTCTAATAGGATTAATTAATATTCTCTAATTATTTCAAATTAATTTTTTAATATAATGAACAGTAAAAATTGTAAAAATTAATTACCGTGGTTCTAGAAAAATAGATATATCAAGGTTTTAAACTAAAAATATAAGGCATAAAAATGGCATAAAAATTGTCTAATTTATATTTTACGATAATATTTTTACCTTATATATTTTAATTTTTTATAATGGACTATTATTTAGGCTTTATCTATGTGAAATATGTGGGTGTAATTCATTCTTTTCAAAAATTACAAGTGTGTACTCTCCCCCATTTATAAATGAAAAACCCTATCCTATAATATAAACACTTAAAAAGCCCTATGGTTTAGTAAATAACTGAAAATATCCCTTAATTACATCCCTACACATGACCAAGATACTATTTTTTATCACAAATAAATCCTAATAATTTTTTTAGTGCTAACATATGGAGTTTTCTGAAGAAGATGGACTATTCTTAACCTAGAGTTTTTATTTTATTTCTTTCCACATACTTTATATTATATTAATAAATGATTATATAATAAAATAGGTATATCTAAAATAATTATATTTTATAATTTTAATTCTATTACTTTTATTGATCTCTTCCTCCCTCAAATGGCAAAGAAAACTATCAATCGTGTGTACGGAGGACTACCACCCTACAAATAGAAGTAATTTGTTTCCAACCACCACTTCTCCCATATTAATATAATGATAGATTATAAGTATATATATTATAGTTTTGAAATAAATTTAACTATATAATTATATTATCACATTAAACTTCTTTCCTCCCAACCTTTTGGAAAATAATAATGTCACTTGTGTGTACGGTGAACTACCACCTCATGAACTGATGTGATATGTTTTTCATTTCTGTTTTACTTATATAGTAATAATGATATATTAAATAAATATATATTATATTTTAACATGATGATATTTATTTAATTATTATATCACATATTCCTTATTATGTTCTATTCCTTGAGGTGTTACGATGACATTGCTCATGAGTAAGGTGGGCTACTACCTCCTGAAGTAATGAAATTTATTTTTCACTAACTCTATCCATGTAACTTAATAATTATAATGCTAATGAATATATGTGATATATATGAAATCATAATTATTGTATAATTTTAATTATTATTTACCTTCCTTTATTTTAATCCACCGAAAAATGGATGAAACGTTCATGGTTACGTACGGCCAACTGTCTCCACTAATCATTCTTTTCATCTTTCTATATATAAATTTTATGAATGATTTTAAATATCTATAAATTAAAATAATATTATATTTATATCATGATTATAATTTTTGAGGTTATTTATCCATTAAAAATTATAGGGACCAAAATTGTTGAATGATAACATACAAGAAAAATGAAGCAGTTGTTACCCGAAATGATGATTTAACAAAAAAATTAATAAACAAATGACAAAAGTGTATATGTACATAATATAAGGTATGATATATATTTTTAATGTCCTATAATAGATTTATAATAAATTTATATTTATTATATATGAGTCTAGATAAATGTTTAGTAAAGAATTACTCAATGTAAGAGGTTTTGGTCTCACTTTTATTTTAGTGGGATGTGTGACTTATGCACGACCAATTTCTTTTGTGTGGTTTATATAATACCCATAAATGGATTTTATGATTCTTATAATGAAAATTATGGGATATAAATATATATCCATATAATTTTATTTCTTTCATGGGTCCTATAATTTCAACGATACCAAAGTGGTAACGACATTATGTTACAATCTATTTCTCAAGAATGTTTATGATTATGCTTCCAATGATTTGATATTATATTATAACTATAAATAAAAATGTAAAATTCATTATAAAAAAATTATTTCATGAAAATACATATTTTCATTTCATTTTCACCTCTTTATGTACTCAATATCCCAAAATAATTTTTTTATCGATAATCAACTTTATTTCTCTCTTCGGTCGAAAAACCTTTTTCCCCGTGTCCATATTTTCTAAAAATATTTTAAATAATGTTTTTAATGATCTTTATTTATTAATTAAATAAATTTTTACCCATGTTTTACTTTTTAAAAAATGTATTAAAACGAATCATTTGGTTATTTTATGGGTGAGACACTTGTTGACTTTTTACTAAAAATGTGAAATGAATCTTTGTTTTAACATGTAAGACATGAATGGTATGTTCATCCATCATGACCACCCAATGTTTTAAAGAATAAATTATAAGTTTCAAATACTATTTTCAATGTAAATGATTTTTACAATGTTTTTTGATATTTTAGCTTTAATAAGATGTTATTTTATAAGTGAAATTTTTATTTTCCCAAAGAAATGTTCCAAGTGATCGTTCAAAATAGTTTTCCATCTAAGATGGCACATTTTTCTATTACATAACCTTTACTAGGGGTATTATCTAAGAATACCACCCTTAATCTTCCTCTAGTTTTTTTATTATTATGATGAAGTTATAATTATGAAACATATTCCTTTTCTATGGGTTATGCTATGATGAATTGATGATATGATTATAAAATACATTTCCTTTATATAGGTTATGCTATGATGAAATAGTAATGAACCTCATTTATTTTCAAGATTTTAGATATGATGAATTTTTTGTGATCTTTGTTAACACTAAATTATGGTTTTTAATATGTGATAGTGGTTAAATTATAATCAAGGATATTTTTCACATTATAACCAAGTATGGTGGTTACGTTATAACTAATGATAGGTGGGACCTATATCTCCCTCCAATGCATTGGGTAAAGTTTTATATATGATGAGATAACTATGGGAAAAAATTAAACGAGCTTGATCCACTAAGGTAAAAAATTTGATGGCCTTGATCCACTATGGGAAATAGATGATGATGAATGATCTAATATGGGAAACAGTTGATGAGGCGTGATCCAATATGGTTAACGGTATTAGTAGTTAAACTTGAAAAAATAAAAGTTTACAATACTTATGTTGGTTCCAAACAATTATGATATAAGATTAATGTTCATTATTTATTTTGATTTTACAATCTTATGAATAATTTATTTTTGGAATGATAATGTTTTTTTCATGATTAATGTTTATTATCTATGAAATGTTGGGTTTGAAATTTTTATGTTGTGTTCATGATTTCATACTTTTATTTTTACCTTATACATTCATATGATCATATATTTTTATATCCCATGTTTACCCTTATTAATAATTATATCTCACCATTTCTTAGGTTTCATTTCCCAAGGTTATAAAGAAAGGTATTATGTATTGTATGTCTAAGAAGGGTTACAGTTTTGAAAACATTATTGGGAGATGATGTGGTTCAATTATGAACCAGCCTTTCATGTATCCAAGTTACAAAATAAAATAATCCTAAGATCCTTGGGCATGTATCTATGAAATATATTTAAAATTCGTCTATTAAGATGTAATATCTATGAATGAAAAGCATGATTCGTTATAGTTAACTCCCATAAATTGAACTTAGTCCCCCAGAATAAAATTTACCACCTAAATAGTCAATACATGACATCAATAAATAATTAATCATATCATAAATTTCATTTATATTTTATCACATTCTTATAACATCAAAAATATGTTATGTGATAAAATATAGGCCATTAATTTAACTTTATTCCCACATTGGTAAATTAAAAAACATTGAATTAAATATTATTCATTCAGAAAATATATTTTCCTTATATTCACTTAAAACTAGTGAATAACTTGAGTAAATAAATTCAACAAATATTATTTTAAAATTGAATAATATTGAATTTATCTATTTCTTCTGATTGATCAAACATGGACATATCCTTTTCCCCACCATAGGGGCCACCATGTCCTAAACATTAATTGTAATTATCCAAGAATATTAATTCACTTTTTGTGAGTAGTCCCTAATATCTATAGTAGTGAGTTCTAATAAAAACCATAGAAGAGTCTAGATACTCGTCCATCCCCCTAGGTTTAATCATCGCAACGACAACCTCCTATGAACATGCTCTGTGTAATGTAATCTCTTTGCCTCGTGATATCTTCTAAAGTAGGACATACACTTTATATCATGATTATTTTTTGATTTATTATTGGTTTACCCTAGTGGAAATACTTACCCTCTTCTACCATGGTCATGGATTTAGAGAAGGTATTAAAATCCTAATCAACTCGTCCTGAGACATCTCTTCTTTCTTAATGAAATAAATTCTATCTTGACCATTCAACCAATTTCATACCTAATTACTCACACAATAAAAGATACATCAGGATGGTATAAATTCAATGGTTTTCATATTTAATTAAATTATGAAATCAAAATATATACATTGATAATGATCTCAAGTTGAGATAATATTACAAATGATGGTAGATAGGAATAAAAAATGAAAATCGAAACATGTGGTGTTCCTATTGGAATGTTATTTCTCATGATATCCTATACCTGTGATCACAAATTGTGAACTTTGTGAGAATCAATCTCAATTATTATAATCCCCTAGCACATAATAGTCATACATCATCTGTGTCATGTTAGCATGATGTACATAAACCAAAGAATATATTTTTAATAATAATATCATAGTATCTTTAGGTTTTCATTATATCTATGAATTGTTATAACCAATTGATATAAAAAATTATCTAAGGATGTTACCATGTAAATATTTCATCCATGTGTCTTTGAACTTTTATGCTAAGTATATATCATGCATAACCCCCTATAAACATGATTCAGTAATCAAAATGAATGTTACATGTTGGGTATATGAAATCCACATTTACAAAACTCCCACATACATTAGATCCATATTTATAATGATCGTATTTTTATCCCTCGCATGATAACATCATGCTTCCTATGAGTTATGTATTTATTCATTAGGAATTCCACATTGTACTATATATATAATCTTTTATTTATGACTTCACTACCTTGAGTGAGTATTCCCAAGTGGTGATATCTTCAAGTATATATTTTTTCATCCTTCCTAATATTTTCATATTGGTTCGTAAATTTGGTATGATTCCATGAATAATAATAAAAATTCCATGTGTTATACTTCTTTAGCTACATTAGAAGCCATAATGTGCCTGGTATTTTTTTGATATGGCTACCACTATGAGATTCTCGTTCCCATTAACATAGACTAATTTTGATATTATATCATATTTATCAATAAGAATACTATTTTATGTACCCTTATAACTAGTTTCCATCATTCTCCAAGTACTCTGTACATATCCATTTTACATTCTTTTGTAAAATTGGATAGTTATGGATGCTTCATGTGTAGGTATCCAAGATTTAACTGATATTTTCCTTCTTTAATTTATATATTGGAAATATCAAGTACATATCATGGAATTTTTTATAAATCCATTACAGAAGGGTATAAAATTATACTCACTAGTTTAATCTCCTCCTCTGTCTAATGAATTCCATCATGGATAGATTTATTCCATGTTACATTGGAAATAATTATCTTTTAAATTTCTCTAATACATTTTTAGTATATACACATTGACTTGGCCCAAGTAACCCATAGATATACTATAGTAATTATTTTCCCCTAAAAATGTGGTTGATAATTTAAGTTAATCATTTGATATTTTCTTTAAACTATGTCTTAACTAATTATAAGACTAATAAAATATTTCATATGTTATCAATATATTTTACTTGGAAAATATTGATCACACACTAACCTCTTATAGACTCATGGAATAATTTCAATCAAAATAGATAATCTATTATCATAATTCTTACATTAATCCATAAATATAAATATAAAACTTTCATTTATTATTTTCATTCTTCAATACCGTCAAACCTTTATGGATGTGTTGTATATAAACCATACCAAAAAAGGTGTTTGTGGAATCTAAAGCACAATATAATGATCATATAATGTTTTTATAACATTTTTAATTTAAATATATTTATGCATGAATATTGTTTAAAACAAATCAATCCTCATTGGTACCACTCTTGTACCACCCATGTATAGTTTCTCCTCAATACCCTCCAATAGATTTACATCACTTAAGAAAACTATGAAAATATAAACTTCATTTTTATACATGGAATCTATTTTTCTTGACTTCATATAACATTTCCAATAATGTATAATTTCCATTTACTACTTCCTTTTAGGTTCCATTATTATTAATCCGTAATGTTTCATCAACTATGGTGAATATAAACCCACCACTATGGTTTATATGTTTCTACGCAATATGTGTCTCTGCAGCATTTCTTTTCCAAGAGATCATTATGGAACTTGTTCCATTTCCAATTATTTATGCATCCTAGATCTTGACATAACCCAATTAAATTTATGTCCCACTATTTCTAAAGGTATGTTCACCATTTTAAATAAATATAGTCTATAAAATTACTAAAACCTTTCTAACCCAGTTATTTAAATAATATCTATTGAAAGCTTTAAGATAATTAAATTATATACCAAATTTATTATTATTGATGGGTTTTTTGTATTTAATTAACCTTAAAAACTCTTAGAATCTAATAATATTGTGTAGGAAATAATGGATTTAATTTATACAATAACTTATATGAGATTTATTTTTCATAATAATTATCATATAATTATGTGGTATCGCTTTTATTTGTGATGCACATATCAAAAAATAATGGATTATGTTTTTATTCATATAAGTCTCGTCAAAGATGATCATTTTACTAATAACATAAATTTTTTGTGTATAAGGAAATATTCATTTATGAATTCCTTGATACTATATTTTAATTATAAATGTTTTCATATATGAAACATATTTGATCCTCCTTTTACTAACATCATAGATTTTATGTGAATAATGAAATGTGAGTTTATGAGTATAACCACTCTATATTTTTTCATCCAATGAATTATTGATCAATATATTCTTCATTGTAGGGGACTAACACAACTCATATCTTCAAACCATGAAAAATCATTACTTTACTATTTCATTCCTCAAAACTCTTAAAGGAATCTCATAAAATATTTGAATTTATAACTATCTTATCATTAGGATATTTTAAACTCTTTATATGAACTAATCCTGAATGCTTTTTGAATTAAATTTATTTCTAAAGGTTTCATAATCTAAAACTAGATAAGTAAATTTGGTTATAATACCAACGTTTTTAAGATCCAAATTTTCCAAAAACCATAATGGGTATAACCTTGAAAACTATTTCTTGTTTTTATAAGAAAAGAATAATTTTCCCTAATCTAGTTATTTATGTAATACATTTTATATTCATTAGATATTTTCAATGATTAAATAATTATTTAACTATTAATTGAGTATAGGGTACAAATAACATTACTCATTCTAAAATGGAATAACTCCCCCTTATGTCGAAGGGATATGTGAGATAAATGTTTTTCTAATACTCAAAAAAAATAAACTAGAATCACTAAAAATTTCAATTATGAGTTTGTAATTCGCATCAATAAATTAATAATAACCCTTTATAAATATATTAGATAATTAACTCTACTTCTTATAATCATTATGTACTTAATTGGATTCTGTATTTGGATAAAAATGTGTTGAAAATATTCAGTATCTAATACCCAAGATATCATCCAGAAAAATCCATACAATAATGAATATAAACTTAGTTGAATCTTGTGATCATTTCTAATTAAATTAACGATATATTACATAAATCCTTATATAGATATCATATATAAATCTGGGTGTGTTTGTTGCATTAAAATTATATTTTTCACAAACATAGGGGTATATTATTTTATATAATATGTGATTATAGAAAAATGATAATTGATATAATTTAATGTTTCTCCCACATATGCTATCATTCAAGGAAAGATTTAATATGATGAAATAGTGAGGAGGTATAGCATTCATACAATTAATGCATTTAGTGGTCAAAGAATTCACTCATAGATTATGAATGCTTGAGTTAATACTATAGCCTGAGTGTTTTTTATGTGGATTTATAAACCACTATCATGTGATGGTACTGGTGGGGTGTGGATTTAGGTCATATTTCTTAGTCGATACTCCTTGTACCATTTCTATATTTCATCTTCTTCCTTTTTATATAGAGTTATTTTAATATTGTTGAGAAAAGGTGATTCCCATACAAACAGTGGGTGATTGAATTTATCTAGTTGGTACACCATAGAAGTGGGAATATTTTTCTACTCGGTTATCTTTATCAAACTAATGTGATGTATTTTTTTTATTTTTCATATTCTCTTGGGTTCATGTTAAAATTATTTATAGTATTTCATCATTTTAGTATTTTATATGAAATTTCATATTTCTTTTATAGGAGAACCTAGGGGAATGATTTATAAAATTTCCACTAATTATAATAATTATTATTACACCAGAAAAATACCCTTCAATGGTATCATAGAGATCCATGCTTACTTTTTATTAAATAATACATCGTAATAAATAATAAGCCAAGAAATATAGAAGTGTTTCTCATGTTTTTTTTATATATGGAAAAAACATTTACCATTATGTAGTGGAAAAACATAAAAGTAATAATTTTCATACCCTTTTTGTGTCATGATTAATATGAAGAAGATGTAAGAAGGGTGGATTTTCCCCTTGAAAAAATAATACAAAATTTAAACACCCCTCTTGACATAGAGTGCCATTTCTCTCTCTATCTATAGGCACGTATATAGTAGAATAGAAATGAAGTAAAGAATTGAACATAGTTATTTGTAGTGGTTTAAGGAAAAAGGATCTCCTAGTCCGCTCTACCAATGCTCAACACCATGATATTAGGGGTTTTAACTAGGGTGTTCTCCTATATAGATACCACTAAAATGAAGTGTAAGAAGTTGACACCTTGAAATAAAGAATTTATAGGGGCATCTAGTTATTTTATAGGGAATAAATATTTATATATATTATTAAATGAATCTAACACTCCACCATGACTGAGAAAAAGAAATTGTAACTTAAAAGATAGTATATACAACATTGAAATTGAATACTAGTTCATTTCACAGTTGCAGAATCAACTAATAGATGAAAATATATTGAATAAAGCACATGATCTGAAAAATAAACTTCAATGTTGATCAAGATTCTTTTTCATTTAAACCCCAAAAGGGAAAACACTCGGAATATAATAAACATGTATGTCTCCAAAGTGTAGCTCTAATAGTTTCATTGATGAACTACAGTAAAATTTTCACAATGGATACAGAAGCATAATCACGATTATAAAACAAAAAAAATATGAACATCTATAAAATGTAGATATTCATATAAGTAATGTTCTTCTAATTATATTATATATATTATATCTATGTCATTATTGAGAATAATATATTATAAGTATTTAATAAGATAGTTTATTTACTTCTGGTCAAACATTTGTAGAAAATTCACCTGATAAATCATAATCATTTGAATCAAAATACTATCAAATAAAAATTTTACTTCCCCTAGAAATAGGAATTATTTAATCTTTTGAGTAGGGTCTTTTGAATAGATCATTAAAAAAAATTCAAATGATAAAATAAATCTAATGAAATCATTTAAAAAAATGTATAAATAATCTATAATTCAAATCTTGTAGATGAATGGGTCAAGATTAGGGTTTCCCTATGTACGAATAATCATAAAAGGTACGGTTGAAAAGGTATGGTTGATCTAAAATATTGGTTTTATTAACCATATATTACATACATAAATTTAGGGTAGCTAAAAAAAGTATGGTTCCCAAACCTTATATTTACTTCAAATGTCAGGTTCCAAAAGTATCAATATTTAAAAATGGTGGGTTCCTAATGCTTATATTTACATTAAACATAGAGTTATGAATAGTGTGTCTGTACAACATTTAAATGCCAAAAATACTGGAGAAGAAAAAAATTCAACTGAAATAAAAAACTAATTTTCTTCCAGAATAAAATAATAATTCCGGAAAATATTATCCCAAAATCTACTTAAATAAATTTCTTTAGTAACAAAATTGTGGTTGTTTGTGAGAATTAATATCAATGAAAAAGAAATGAAATTATTGTACCAACTCATGCTTAAAAATATCCCCCATTTTTTATGATCACCAAACCCATAAAACAAAACATATACAAATTTTAGTAAAAATAAATCAATATTTTAGTATAAAAAGAAAACATATTTATACAGAGTTCTCCAAGAAAAAAGGTTTTTTGTGTTTATCAATATATCTTCCCAAAATATTTTTCAAAATATTTCTGTAAATATATTTCTAAATATATTTATTGTGCAGAGGGATACACAAATATCACATTTAAACAAAATATTTCTCTTATGTAAATATATTCTTACCATTTTTTGATATAAAAAACATATAATTAAACAAATTAATTCAAATTTAATATATAATAATACTCTTAGTAAACATTATTTTTAGCTAGAAAATTTTATTTTAAATTTTGAATTTATTTTATAAATAATAATAATAATAAATTAATATAAAATAAATATAAATGAAAAAATAAAGTTTTATTAAACATCCAAGATTACAAAGATATTATGGACTAAATGGTTTGGATATACTAAGCGGAAAGATGAGAAAAAATATCATGTTTTTTAGAAACGTTAAGGGGCGTATCTTCAAATTCTAAACTCTAAACACTTTTACTCATTGCAACTTAAAAAATTATTCTAGATACATTCTTTATAGAATATCTATAGATCTTTTTCCTCTAAAAGGTGAATAAAAATGATTAACTAAGAAGCCTTTCAGCTCATTAGGATATAATTTGAAGATATCTTCTCATATGATCAGTGCCACTTGATCAAATATTTCCTTTCAAAAAAATCACAATATTCTATTGATATTGAACTTTTTTTTAGGAATTGATATTATTCTTGAAGGGATTTAAATTTTTTTAAAGATATTAGTTTTGTATCTCATCAATATAATTCCTAGAGCATTAAAGTTCCTCATGCAGCTTCGATGATTCTTATTTTAAAAGATTAAACACAGATTTCATTTACTTATAAATAAAAATATAATTCTCAATACAATAAATATCATCATCAAAAGGAGTATTCAGAGACTTTTCTGAAGGAATTCCAACTTTAAATATTTAAAGATATTGAAAATTTGGTTTTTTATATTAAATAATTTATGTAACTTTTCTAGAAGACTTATCTATGGATTCATCAATAAAAGAAACTGGTTGTTCCGATAAAGAACCAAGAAGGTACATCATCCGAATCGACTCCTAATCCGGTCTGTAGCATGCCCATAAGGGCATTTTGGATCCCCTCGTACTAGAAACAAGTTCATGGGTATCAACAATAAGACATGGGAATGATTTAATCCACCTTTATAGTAATAAAAAACCTTGGAACAAATAGTCCCAAAAGTAAAAAATACTCATCCAAACATAGAATAAATAAATTTCCAAATTTTAGTTTATAAAATTTAAACTAAACAAAAGAGAACAAAAAAAGGGAAATAACACAATATCCCAAAAACTACCATGTGGCAAGAGGAAAAATTCCCCCAATCCACCACCATCAACAATACCAATGGGATATCTCTAGTAACCCGAACCACCATCTCCAAATGAATTTCCCATACCATCGTCAAACATTGCCAATTCTACTTACACCAAAAGATTTAGGTTGGGTGTGAGATTATTCCCAGTAAGATTCCACCCAAAAAAAACATTCGATGCTATAAAAATTACAAGATAAATAAACTTTCATGCATTATAAAGGAAATAATACATACATTTTTATAGAAAGAAATATTAAAGAAAAACATGCTTGCTTTTGTAATAACCATAACGTATATTATATGCCTACGGTGTGAATAGAATCCAAAAGAGAACCATCTTACAGGAGAACCATTCTTTTTACTAGATATAAATGGGATACTAGGTACATCGTATATTAGGGGAATGTGTCATAGAAACCATGACTGATAGTGTTCTCATGTGTGAGCAGTTAGGAGGGGAAACCTCATGGGCCAAGTGGTCTCTAATCATCCAAATGTTTAGTTAGTTTTTTAGAATCAATCCTCCTAGATGAAACCGTGACAAAACACTTCCAAATCATCTAGATTACTTGTCCTAGTCCATCCTCCATGTTACTGAGGTTTCCCTTTATGCTTAATTATGTTTCACATTTCGCATAACACATAATTTTCACATTACTCAAGACTTGTGACACCTAAATTATACCAACACTTTTACAACCAAAATTTTATTTTGAAATAAAAAACACACCATAACTATATAAAAACATGATTCATAGCTATTGAAAAATTTGACAACCATATTTCATAATTTATAAAACATGTTCAAGAATCAAAATAAGGTTTTACACAATAAATATACCCAATTTATTTTAGAAAACCCATTTTCAATACATATTATTGTTAAATCCTATCAAAAACACATTTATCACCCTGTACATAAATCATCGAATAGATACAAATACTCAAGAAAACATAACAAATTCATAAAATAATGTTTAAGCATGTAATCTTCTACCTTGGGTGTAGAAACTTTTGAAATCTGGGGAGAAATTTCAATTTTACCTCAACTATACTTTATAGAAGCAAGATCGGACCTATAACATCATGATTAAACCCTAAAAACTGAGATCTAACCCAAAAATCTGCACACTACTCACTAGAAGAGAGAAACCCCCAAAAAAGACAGAACAAACCCTAAAATAGAGGAGTAAATTAAGAGATAAGGGGACTTACTTGAAGGATCTTGAAGAATCTGAGCCAAAATGGCCAAGGATTTGAAGATACAAAGGAGGAAGAGGGCTCGGGTGCCTAGGGGGTAGAATCCCAAAGGGGAATAAAAATGGGGGTTTAGGGTTAAAAATTGGGTAGAGAGAAAACCCAAAAACTTAATTTTAATGACCTAGACGGGCCTCATGGTTAGTCTGCACAGTCTAAAAAAACATGTAGTGACTATGCTCCCCATTATGTCTAAGAAAAACCTACCACATGGTTATCCCACATGGTCTGACATACTGTGTGAATGTCGTGTGGTAGCTTCTACCTCAAAAAAACCACCTACCGCTTGGTTACCTAGGCAAGGGCGCACAATTACCGCTAACTATGCACAGCCCATAGGCTGCATTCTATCCACCCAAGTTTTATCACTTTTCTCAAATAACTCAAAGGAAACTAAATGGGAAAAATAAGATATCGAAGATTAATAGAAAATTACCTCAAAATAAATCCTTGGTGTGATAGTGCCCCAAACATATCATTTAAGTTAGTAAGCATAGAAATTCCTTTCTTACAGATCAATTTAATCCAATCTTAATTATGATATTATTAAAATATATTATAAAATAAACATTCCAATTTTTTATTTATTATCATTTCAAACTAATAGCTTTATAAACTAGAGAGGTTTATTCTTTTTTTCTACTCAAACTGGCTTTATCTGAGGTCATTGAATTAGATATTTTAGGGAAGAAAGATGGATGGTTTTAGATGTTTTGAGAAGTATTATGGATATGGTATTGAAGGAAGAAGAAGGAAGTGTTTTATTCTGATGGTTATTTGGAAACGTTTCGGTCTTTAAAGATAAAATTTCAATGTAATATTTTTGGATTTTACAATTGAAAAGAAAGTTTTTCATAAGAAATATTACATAAGTTAATTTTTTACTAAAATTAAATAATAGATTTAAAATAAAAAAAAATCAAATAGAATGAGTTTAAAAAATATAACGATCAAACAAGGAAATAAAATAGTTTTTTTTACATTGGAAAGACTTTAAATCCCTTATATGTGTTTCAAATACAAGCATTATTATAAACTCCCACTTCATTAATGCTTCCTTCAAAAGATAGTCTTTAGGAGTTATGAAAACATGTAAGATATTATTCAACGAATAAAAAGTACTTTTAAAAGAATGAAAATATGAATCCAAGAAATTTTAATCATTCTTTAACATATTTAAACATAAGCTAAAATTTAGAAATAACTCCCTCTATGAATTTAAAACATTCATGTATGTAATAAAAGACCAAAATATTTTTAATAATTTAACACATATCATAACATATCAATTTAGAATATATGATTGAAATAAACTCTTAAAAGAAATATATAATTTAATAGATTATCATATTCAAATCATAAAATAATAAATTATATGTACGACTTAAACAAAATAATTCAAGAGATTATTCAATCTCATAAGGGAGTGAATAAAATGTTTTATAAGTTTAAGCATATGAATAATCAAATATCTATTAATTGAAAATAATATTTTTATAAATTATTCCTGCAAATATAAAAACATTTATTGCATTATAATTAAAATGAAAATGAAATAATTCCTGGATTTCAATTATTCCAACTTTAAGGAATTTCATTTTAGATAAAAAACTACATTAGAGTCAATAAATCTAAAAAAATAATTATGAATTTCATTAACATAAATTTTTATACATTATTCAATCATCCAATTATTGAATAAATAAGTAATTTAAATGGTGCACACCGAGAAAATTTCAAATTCAAGTTTCTTTTGGTAACCTTATGCGGTTTGTTCTGGGAGTGTATGAAATTAAAAATTTAGGTGACTAAATGTGTTTATTTTGAGTACATATTTCAAAAATAGATTCAGATAAATCCTTTTAATAATGAACATTCTTGACACCACAAAATTGGGTATTTCTAAAATAATAGTCATTAGAATAATTTCTATTAATAGCATAATGAAAACGTTTAATCATTGACTCTCTTTTACTTTTAGAAACTAGAATAAATAAATTCTTATATTCTGGTTTGTCTTTCTTACTACAACTACCAAGCATCCCTTTATTAATTTTTCTCTAACCAAGAATTTTATTTAGGTAATTATATTATTTGATAATCAAACTAGAAGATTATTTTTACATTTTTACTCTATATAGTAATTCCTTAATTTTATCACCATGCAAGGAACAAATTTCTTTGGAATAATTTTATTTCAAATATGAAATATAATTTTACAAAAATAAATAAATATAAATATATTCATAATATTTTATAAGTTTTATATTCTATTTCTTTAAAGATTGAAATTTATCTTGATGTATAAAATAATATTTTTAAATTTAATTATAAGCATAATTTTAAGCATTATAATTTTGAGAGTAATAGATTTTACCTCATTAGTATGATCTATAATACATAGATTTAACTTTTTATTTTCATCCTCAAATTCATATTTTTCAGTGGATTCACCACTAGAATCTTCAAAACAATTCCAATTAGTCGTTATTAATTTTATTTCATTCCTTTAATAATCATCTTTCTATTAAGAATTAATTATTCGATAATCAAGTCTCATATGACCTTTCTTCTTTAATTCATAAAATATATCTTCTTCTTATTTATAATTTTTTAACATCTCGATTCTATTTTTAAATATCTTATTTGATTTTTTTTTCAATATCAGTTTTCCAATCAATTGACCTTGAATGACTAGAATCGTAAAATTCATCCATTTCAACATTTAGTGTAACATTTTCCTTTCTGATAGAAGTATTATTTCTATCTTTTACTTATATCTCATCTTTATATATCCTTAAGTTGATAATCAATAACTTTACTAAAATATTTTTTATAATATTTGATTATCTAATTGTAGAAGATACGCCATTTTATTTTGAGGGTAAAGATCTTATAACAATTAAATACTGGTCTAGTTATGGAATTTACTATCCCAAGGTAGAAACACCATTGACTATATTAATCAACATTCCATTCATCTGAGTGATTCTTTTACCATCATACATTCAGAATGTATCAAATTTTAATTTTCCTATTTTACACCTTAATTTTTTATATTTTTAATTCCATCCTATGAAACAATAATTTTCTATCACATATCAAATGTAGTTACAACATGTGAAACTTGATTGAATTCATCAGTTCCTAATCCATTAACAACATCATTCATATTTCTTAAATTGATTTTATAATAGATATATTGAGAATTATTTATCTTCTTTAGATCTTATATATAATTTTCATAAGGATCGACTATTTTAAAATAAACTCTTATTCCAATATCCATCAAATAAATAAATAATTGTACTTCTTAGTATCCATAATTATGACCATTAAAATATGGATAAATGTTCATTGACATACCTTCTATAAGATTAGCCATAAATTTTTTTTTCATCTTCTATATCTTTAACTCAAACTGATTTAAGCCAAAAGAAATATATCTATTAGTTTCTAACCTTAGATAACAAATGATTTTATTTGACAGGAAAAAAAATTAAACATTTTTCTAAAAAAGAGAAATAAATTCAAAAAAGACCAAATTTTGATACAACTTGTTGTGATGGGATAACTATGAAGAATACACAAGAGGGGTGGATTTTTTCCTTTAAAATTTTGATAGAATTAAAATTTCCCACTTAAAATGGAGAAGTCATTTCCTTTTCTCTATCTTAAAGATGAGTAGGTAGTGGAACATAAACAAAAGAAATAATATAATATAGTAATATATAGTGGATTGAGGCACAATGATTCCCAAGTCCACTACACCAACACTCTACTCCATGAGCTTGGTGATTTCTACTTGTATGTCCTCTTATCTGAAGACCTCTACAACTGAGTACGAGTAGTTAATGTCTTACAACTATAACTCTATAGGGACTTCAGATTCTTTTAATGGTAACTGAAATATCGAAATATTAGTATAATAATTTTACACTCCATAATTAATGAGTAAAATAATATAATAATTATAAGATATTAGATCTTATATAGAAGATGAATACTAGTTCAGGTCATAATTGGAGTAGAAACAGATAGGTGAAATGATCTTCAATAAAGAGAAGTAGTAGAAAAATAAATTTTAATAATGAGAATGCATCTATTTTCCTTAAAATAGAAAAGGGGGAAACACAAAGTAGATTATAAACATGTATGTCTCTGATGTGTATCCCTAATATTTTCTTCGATGAACTGTAGAAAAATATTGAAAATGGATATAGCAGCAGAAAAATAATTATAAAATAAAAAAAGATCAAAACATGTATGTCCATAAAATATATCTCTTCAAATAACTGAGACATCATCATACTATTATATATATTATAGTTATATTAATATTTGGAAGAATAAAATCTTAGTGTTTAACACGAATCATGATTTAATTAGGGTTAAACCAATCAAAAAAAATCCCCTAATAAATCATTATCATTGGAATAAAAACACACCGAGTGAAAATCATGATTTACATTAAAAAATAATTATTTAATCCATTGAATAAGGGCATTTTAATTGGTCCTTAAATAACTCTAAATGATAAAATAACTCTGATCAAACCATTTCATAAAATATAAAAATAATCCATAATTGAAATCTCATATATGACTAAGTAAAATATAGGTTTTCAATGTGTATGGATAATATTCAATAGTATGTTTGAATACATATAGTTGATATCAAACATTGGATTGATGAACCATATATTAGGTACACAAACATAGGGCAGTTAAAAAAATTATGTTTCCCAAACATTTCATTTACTTCAAACTTCGGGTTATAAAAGTAATGATATTTACAAAAGTAGGGTTCCTTATCCATACATTTACTATAAATGTAAGATTATGAATAGTGCTTCAAAACTACATTGAAATTTCCCAAATACTTGAGAAAAAACAAGCTATATCCAAATTAAAGAACTAAAGTTCTTCTATAATAAATTAATTATTCCTATAAATATTATCCTGAAATACAATTAAATAAAATTCATTAGTAACATAAATGTGGTTTTTTATGAGCATAAAAATAAATGAAAAGGTAATAAAATTTTTATATCAATACTTTTCTAACAACCCTTACACATTTTATGTAACATTCTTGCTTTTAAATTATCATTAAATCTGCTTTTTTATAATTTATAATCCTTCTAGGTGAATATTTGAAACAAATTATCTATATTTTCATGCTTATGAAATGAATAGGGGTTATGTAAGGGTATGTGCCTTATACTGTTACACATGATGGTTTTTCAGACATTCATAAGTGTAACTCCTCAGTTATATGGGTTTTGTAAGGGGAAACCAACCAGTGTATAAGGGTATGGGAAATTACTTACATTTTCTAAGGGCAATACCTTGTGTACTTAAGTAGCATAAGGGTGACCATAAATTTATAAAGGTTATGTGAGGGTAACTTGGTAATTTTTTAAAGGTGAGATGATTTTTCAAAAGGTTTTATGATGGTAACCTATATCTAAATAAGGTTTGATGGAGTCCTATATTCTTTATAAAGGTTTCCTAGCCCATGCATAAGGGTAATCCAAAGTTTCTAAAGGAAACTAGAGTATAAAGAGGAGTTGTGTAAGGGAAGTCCCTACAATATGTAAGGGTAACCCCATGTCTCCAATTTTTTATTAAAGTTAACCCAGAGTTAACATAGAATTCATAAGGTTAAAACCATATTACCCTTATGCAACACATTTTTTGGGAATTTTTTTTTAAAAAAATCATTTTTCACTTAATCATCCCTGGCTTGAGCAAGTAATGTGTTTTAAAGGTTTTGAAATCATAATATAATTGTAATTAATTCTTTGACTCATTTATATCTTCAGAATCAAATTATGGAAAATTTTAAATTATTTTCAATTAACAAATGGTTAAAAAAATAAATTTTTAACTTAAATTATTGTTCTCATGCAGAAAATCTATAAGCAGATTTTTTCATAAAAATATATAAAAACTTGTTTCCTTTTTATTTGGAGATCCCTTGAGTCTGATTCACCTAGTGTTCTATTAAAATATATATTAAATTTTATATTTGATCAATTCGAGCCCATCTTGGGGTTTCTAGGCATGAAAAATAATATTGTATCCCCTCTACTATTTGTTGCAACATTTTAAAAAGGGATGAATACCGAGTTGGAATTTATATTATTTTTTCCTTTCATAAGGACTAACAATAAATCTAGTTCTTTGTTTTCTTATAAATAAATTAAATTAAATTTCTAGGAATGATAATGATATATAAATTCTATAAGAGTGATAAGGAATTATTATCTCAAGTTAATCTTGGATTATTCATGAGATAGAAAATTATTATCTTATGTAAATTATTGTTTTCTATAAGGAATTAATTATTAGCTCATGTAATGGATTAAAATGATAATATGGAATTATACATTATAGATTAAATTGTTATCATATCTTTTGTTTTATTTAATTTTATAAGGAAAATAGTTATAATTGGTTCTAGTAATCCTTGGTGAGTGGTCTGAGTTGATGACTATGTGGATATGATTCAAGTGATGATTCCTTAATGAATTCTATATTTCATGTTAAAAACCATGATGCAAAAAAGTTCCTTACCTTTTTGAAATTTCATATACAATTTATTCAGTGATTTTATTCTTTTTTAAGCCTAGTTTGTGTTCTCCATTGATGGTGATCAGTTATGTGTATATTTTTTTGTGTTATCCATATATGATCCATGATCCAAGAGTTTACATGAGTATCATATTTCTATCATTAATGTGATTAACTTGATTTTTGTGATTATACTTTATTATTTATGATGTCATGTTATGTGTGTTTAGTATTCTTTACGTTGTTTTGTATTATATTGCCTTTGGGGGTTCTATTATTGGTATATGTGATGGGTGACCTTCATGGTGTGATTATAACTTGGAGGGGGGTTTCACATTTTTTTCAATATTGATAATGGTGGAGCATGATATCCATGTGGCCACATGAAAAATTATTCCTTTTGAATTCTGAGGAACCTAACAAAACTCAATGTCCTGTGGATTTTGGTTATCTTATCAAATTAAATCCTTGTGGATTCTAAGTAGTGTGTCCACTTAATGTCTTGTGGATTCTGAGTGAAATACGGAAAACATTTAGGATAAATATGATCATTCTGACTACTTGGATCATTATTTTATCTTGGAGCTAAATCAGTTATGGTCAGTACTCATGGTGTCTTGGTTAGCTCATTGTGCTCAGTTTTGGATTATGGTATTTCTTGTGCATTTTTTATTATTATGGTATAAACTTTTTATACATAGGAACTCTTTTTAAAGATTAATTGGTGGTGTCATACTATTTTATATTACTCACAACCTACTCAAGAATCTTGATGCACATGAAAGATTCGTTTATGTGGATTTGAGTAAGGAAAATGCGTATGTTGACAATAGTTATGTAGTGGTGCATGGGGATTATGTATATACCTAGAAAATCTCTAGGAGACACCGTGCTTTTTTATATTTATTTACCTGGTTCACTTTTATTCTCTGGATTGGATTTAAACCTTAGGATCCTGTTATATATTTATTATATGGTAAGTATTACATCATTATTATCCACATGATACTATAATAATTTATTATATTGGTTATTATTTGTGTTATGACATGATAATGAGTGTATATTCTCCAAATATATGGACTTAGACCTTCACTGCTAGTCAGCTGTCTCTTGTATAGGGGGAGGCACACTTGATGTCATATGGAACTCTAGTTCAAACTTGGTAGTTTAGGTTGGGGTGTTAAAAAATGGTAACAAATTTTTTATTTCTAATTTTCTCCTGACTAACATGGATTATGTTAGAATGGATATACATGTGTGGGGCTTGGGTATGGGAGTTTCTGTGTCCCTACCCATAACATGTGCAACAGACATCCCAGTTACTATTTATGGGATTGAAGATATTGATTTATAAGATTTAAATTGAATTCATACATCATGATTAGGTTTTTTCGTTCACATTACATATATATATATATATATATGTTGTTGTGTTATATATCGCTTCTTAAATTTATTTCATTGATGTGTGATATCTGTTCAGGATAGACTTTTAATAATGATTGTATTATAAATATATTTATACTAATATTTTGATATATATATATATTGAAATTAATTAGTTTAAATGATCATGTTGTTATGTTTATATGTGTGTGTGTGTGATTTTAAAGAATGTTCTGGTATGAAGAACTTTGGTTAGTTCTAGGTTGACTATTCATTAGGTTATGTGTAGACTCCTAGGTAAACAATTATGAGATATCTTGGATTGGTTAGGATATAATGGATTATATCTCAATTATTACCTTATTATTACATAATATTCCTCTATGTAGATGATGGGTATGACTACTTTTTAAGTAGGGGTTTTTTACAGATCATGCTCCAACATTAGTCCTAAGTTTTCCGCCTATTTCCCATCCATATAAACGAAGTCACCAAGACTGTAGTCAAATTTTCTTAACACTTTCCTCTCTTGTATAATCCATCATTCTAGGGAACTAAATTCCCTCCTGATTTTGACAACTGGATTTAGATTATGGAGAGAATCATAGACATGGTAGAACCCCATAGCTTCAATAGGTGAAGCTTCCAATTTAAAAAACTACAGGACATTGGTGGGATGTTATTATTCTTTCTAGAAGTTGATAAGGTGTCTCATGTGTGAAATTCAAGGATCTATTCTTCAAGGAGTTATTTTCATGCATGATGATGTTGTTTTAAGCACAAGATTTCATAGAGCTTCTTCAAGGAGTGATTAAAGTTTCTTCTTACTTAACACACATCACAAAGTTTCTTTAATTTTATCCTCTCCTAGATTGTGATTAGAAATATAATACTTGGATATTAATGATTAGTATTAAACAATTGTTGATATTTTAGGAAATTAAATTTGATTTGATTACTTATACTCATGTTTTCTGTAAGTATCCGATATATAGAAGGATCTAGAAGAGGATTGAGTTGTTGGTTTCCTTTCAGAATTGTTTATACATACTAGTGGAATTCCTAATTATTTGATGAGTTCCACCTATAGTATTAGGAATAGTAATGTTGTGTATATTCAATGGGTTAGTGTCATGTGGGTTAAGAAGAGTATGGCTTCATCATCTCCCTCAGGATGAGTTCTATAGTGCATTAGATATGGAATGGTTTTACATTGTTGTAAATTCTATAAAATACCTCATATCATGTTCCAGTAGAGCTATAATCCAAGGATTCTCTAGAAATATTTATCCAAGGCTTTGAGTCTAAGGATTGATATAGGTGGAGGAAAGACCAGATCAGTGACTCAGGGATATGATCGGGGTCCTCTTCCAAATACTGAAGTGATGACTCGGGCTGGTAATACATCTAATAAATAGGGTACTGGGGATAATTTAAGACATTTCTATATAGTAAACTAGATTCCAATAGATGGTATTGAGGTACTATCAACTCTTTAAGGTACATTTTTTATCACCTCTATATTATCAACTATCTTGAACAATACCAGTACCTTATTATTCTTTAATATTTTCACAAATGGTTACTATTATTGACTTATAATTCAGTTAAACCCATTTGTTACACTCTATTAACACTATACTAAGGTTTAAAGTGGACTATATTCAGTGATTCTTATAGTTTCCTCTACTCATTATCAATTAAAAATATATATGGGACTTCATGATTCTATAGATGATGATATTTGATGTGATTCTCATCATGGAATTTCTGAATAGCTTCTAATATAACACTAATTACTATCATATATGAGTTTACATAACTAAAGGGAGAGAGGATCGTGATAACTATATTGTGAGAATTAGGTGTAGGTAGAGTTGGTCAAGACATGAGTCATATCCAGATGATCATAGAAAAAATGGAGGTCTTTTCTCTTCCTCTAGTATTAGTGGAACAACCCTTGAATTTTCCTCTAGTCACGGATATCTATCAGTATTTCCTTCCAGAAAACATCATAAGAATTGTAATTATAGAATAGTTGATGTTGAGAAATACAATTTTAAAGGTAAAAACCCCATTTTGACACCTCCTTATCATATAGTTCTGACTGAACTGAAGTAGCTCAAGGTGAAGCTTCATGACTTTCAGAAAAATGGATTTATCCAGCCGAGTGCCTCACCATTGGGTGTGCCTTTTGTGTTCTTCATGAAGGTGGATGATAGTATCCAAATATTCATTGATTACCATAAACTAAAAATGGTTTTAGTGAAGAACATATATTATTTTCCTAGGATAGAAAATCTTTTCAATCAATTATAGGGATTCCAATGGTTCTCCACATTATTGGGTTATCACTAATTGCATGTTAGAGAGGAGGAAATCCCAAAGACGTCATTTTAGAGTAGTTATTGAATATAAAACTTCTCGGTGATTGTCTGGATTGATGATTGCAAGGGAATTGTTCATGGATCTAATAAAAAATATCATCTACCTGTATCAAGAATCATTAATCATGGTGGTTATTAAATACAACCTTATCTACATGTTGACACCATATTATTATTTCAAACATCAAAAGATAGTCCTAAGTAAAATGTTATCACATCAAAATTATGAAAAACAATTAAATTGTACCTTATGGGTGTAAAAGAATGTTTTTTTTTTGGGAATGTGGTGTAAGAGATATTATATCCATGGACCTAGTGAATGTGGAGGATGTGATGTCATGGAGACATCCACAAAATATGTTCACGATCAGCAACTTATTGGTTTTATCTATACACTTCTAATGATTTATCCTTGACTTATCCCATCTATCAGCACCTATGACTATATTTATGAAGAAGGGTTTAAAGTTTTAGTGGTTAGAATAGTTTGAATAAGCATTTCATAAGATGAAGTGGATATTGAATAAATCTCCAAAACCAATAATTCATGAGATGGGGATCAGATATAATGTGCATTATGATACATCAGGTGTTGGTTTGGGAGTGATACTATTATATAGAGACAATGTAGTAGTTTATAGGTCATTTAAATTATGACCCCATGAGTAGAACTACCCTTCTCTTGACTTAGAGATAGTAGTTGTGATTCATTCTTTGATGTGTTAGGGACATTAAATTTTTGGTAATAGATTTTTATTCTACACTAACAAAAAGAGCCTATTTTACATATTCACAAAGTGGGTCCAAAATTTGAGGTCGAGGCTGAAATTAGAATATCATGAAATGATTGACTTTGAGTTGGATTGTATACCAGGTAAAGGTAACATTATTGTAGATCCTCTTAACTATAAGATGCAAGTTGAGGAAAATCTTGGAGTGAATTCTTTAGAGAAGTAGTGGAACCTAATGAGTTTCTTTGGTGACTATAGTTTAGATGTTTCTAAGGATCAGGGATTGACAAATTGTGCCTTATTGGTGGTCACATATTCTCTAGTAAAATAGGTAAATGCCGGATATCATATTGACCCTTTGTGTATTATGATACAGGAATAATTAGCTAGAGGTGTCCTGATACCAAGGTAGTCATTGGGTGATGAGGATATGATCATTGTGCTTGGAAGGGTGGTTGCAACTGATTCCATGAGAGATGATATGATTAGGGAATTACTTACCTTAATATGTATGGGTGGTAAATTATGGTGTGATGAAGATGTACCCTGACTTTATGTGATGGTTCTAGTGGCCAGGGATGTAGAGGGATATCACTGGATTTATTTCTCGATACATTACCTATTATAGGGAAAAGTATGAGCATAATTATAATGATGGTTTTCTCAAGACACTTCTAATTACCATGTGGATGTGTGTGTATGTCCTGATGGAATTTGTGATAGGGTTGCACAGGACCCTGAGGGGTCCTAACACTACCTGGGTGATTAATGATTGGAAGTTAAAGTTTCTCACTTCTTATTGATCTGAGAGACTCACTCAATGGATAGTTGGAGAGTTTTATGTCTATGAGATAGAATCATTACATGGGGTTCCCTTTATAATTGGTTCAGATAGGGACATTTCTTTTATTTCATGATTTCTATAGGGATTATAGAAATATCAAGGTACTCAAATGATATTGATCATAGAATACCATCCTCAGATAGATGGATAGCCTGAGTAGATGTTTTTTATATTGATTTATTTTCTACGATCTTCTATCATAGACTTCATTGGATCTTAGTATGAGAAGACATCCTTGTTATATTTCACATAAAACAATAGTTTAAACAATTACATGAAAATTTAACCTTTCAAGTCTCTATATGGATGCTTATGCGGCTTACCATTTTTTTGTCACAAGACGGGTGAGGCAGCAGTCGTTGGGCCTATCATTGTGTAACAGACCTTAGAGAGGGTTTTGTTCATATGGAATCAGTTTTTGAATGCTCAAAGAATTTAGTGATCATATGCATATTGTAGGGGATGACCATTGAAGTTTGATGTTGGTGACAAGGTTTTATTTATAGTTTCACCACAGTTGGGGAATCATCATTAATGAAAGTAAAGGAAACTGGTACCATTTTTTTAGACCCTTCAAGATCACCAAATGGGTTGGGACAGTGGTATACCATATAGACCTTCCAACACATTATTGAGCATGATTTGTTCTACATTTCTCATCTTTTGAGGTACACACCCAATCATGTGCAAGTTATAGACTTGAAAAACATAGAGGTGGATCTTGATACATCTTTTTAGGAGCATATAGAGTAAATTATATACTATAGAGGGAATGAATTTTGAGAAATACGGTTCCACATGTATGGTCCTATAGAATCATTTATGGGTCTCAGAGGTTATGTGGGAGTAGCATTGATACATTCATGCTTAGTGTTAAAAGTTGTTCAAAAAACACACCTAGAGAAACTTGTCGATAAAAATGATTCATCAAAGTGGGAGAATTGTTTTATTCTAAATTTTAAATGACCTTTACTTTTTTTTGTAGTTTATAAGTATTTCGGGTGAAAATTTAAAAATTTCAACTAAATATCTACCCTTACCCAAGGCATAAGGCCTAAATAAGGGTAATTGCATTATATAAATATATAGGATGGTCTTTTGGGATTTCATATGGGTAACTCCTTAATTATATAGGTAGTGTAAAGGTTAAATGACCACTTTTTAAGAGAAAGGGAAATTAAATGCACTATGTAACTCTAATCCCCTATGTACTTAAGTTGTATAAAGGTATCCATGAGTTTATAAATGTTACATATGGGTAATCTAGGCACTACATAATGGTAATATGATTTTTTTTAATGTTTAATATGGGTAAACAACCACTATATAAGGGTAGATGGATTAATATATGTTTAGTAAGTGTATCTTATCCTTTAAAAAAGATTAAGTCGGAGTTTATAAAAGTTATGTAATGGTAAAAACAAGTTTTATAATAGTAGTATCTATGCTACATAAAGGTAAACTATTGTATTTAAGGGTTACATAAGGGTAACCTATATTTTACACAATATTTGTAAGGGCAATCCTTACCCTTACATGAAAACTATATACTGTGTAAGGGTAAAAACATGTTACACATATGCAACACCATCTTTTGAGAAAAAGTCTTTTAAAACATCCTTTTTCACTTCATCTTCCCAAACTCGATCCAATAACACATTTTCATGGTATAGAAAGCCTAAAATTATGGTAATTAATTCATTGACATGTTTAAACCTTATGAATCATATTATGTAAGAATTTAAGTGATCGTCAATTAAGAAATGGTTAAAATAAAAATTATATTGTTAATTCGGTTTTTGGATTTAATTTTTGTGAATTTGTAAGAGGATTATTTTCTTAAAATTACCTAATCTATTATTGTATTCTTATTTAGAGATCCTTTGAGTTCAAGTATCCCATAGTTCCTTTATAATAGAACTGCAAAGTTATTTTTGATCAATTCAAGTCCTTCTTTTGGTTTTCAGGCCTTACAATGGCTACCATTTCCTCTCCTCTGTTGGGTGTGGTATTTTAAAGAGGGAGGGATATCTAGTTATGAATTTATATTCCTTTTACTTCTTTCAGGATAGATTTTAAATCTAGTTCATCCTTTTCATTTTGAAAAATTATATAAAGTTTTATTGAATGATAATGATATAGAAATTATCGAAAAGTTATAAGTAAATATTATCCCATGTTTATCCTGAATTATTCTAGAGATTGAAAATTATTATCGCATGTAAATTATAATTTTATCTATGGAAGAAATTATTAGTTCATTCAGTGGAATAAAATTATAATATAGAATTATCTAGTGGTGAGAAAATAGTTATTGTATGTGGTGATTCATTTATTATTGGAAATAAAACTTTTAGAATTGGATTTAGGAACCTTTAGAGAGTGGTTTGAACCGATGAGTATGTGGATGTGATTTGGGTACTGATTCATTAATGAACCTTGATGTTGATGCAAATAAAGATGAGGTAGGAATTTCTTTACCTTTTGGTGCTCTCATATAAACTTTTTCCATGAATTAATTTTTTGTAATAGCATGGTTTTTGTTCTCTATTGATGGATATTGTGTGTGGGTCTGTGTGTTTTCATGTCACCCATATATGATCCTTGATTCATGAGTTTATTTGAGCAATATATTTCCATGATTTATTTTATCCAAAATTTATTTTTGATGTTTCCATATTCCTCATGATTCCATGTTAAGTGTGTTTATAATGCTTTATGATGTTGAGTATTATTATTCCTTTAGAGGTTTGGTTCTTGGTATATGTGATAGGTTACCATCATGGAATGATTATCCCATGGAGATGGAGAGAACATGATGTGTGAAGTTGATTATGGTGGAGCATGATAACCATATGGCCACACGGAACTCAGTTCCTTGAAAATTTTGAAGAATTATCCAAAACTCGATTCCATGTGGATTTCAATTTTCTTGTCAACTCGATGCCTTTTGGATTGTGAGTAGATTTTCTACTTTATTACTTGTGGATTTTTAGTGACATTCCAATAGTCTTGAGACTGGTTCTGATCTTTTTGAAATCTTGGATTATTATTATTGAATGGAATGAAGCACGTATGGTCAGGACTTTTGGTTTCTTTGTTAATTTATAAGTTCTCCATTTTTGATTGTTCAGAACCGTCCACATTTATTATTATGATAGAATACATATTTTAGACATGATTACACTTATTATGGAATCATTGGTGGTGTCCTACTGGGTTTTATTAATCACACATTGAATGGGAACATTGATGTGCATGTGGAAATCATGTATAAGTATCTAAGTAAGTGAAAGGGGCCCATAGCTGGTGGTTATGAATTGGATCAAGAAGTTGATGGTGGTACTAGGACGGGCTCAAGGGGACACTATAGTTTTCCTCGTTTATTTACTTATGGCATATTTATACTCTGGATTGAATTTTCACCTTGGGATCCTATTATATATTTATTGTTTGGAAATTATTATAAAGGTCTCGACTCTCGTATCATAGTTAGTGGTTACTTTATTAAATTGGAATATGATACAAGTGATCACATCTTGAAGCAGAAAATAGTTTACTAGTCTTGGTAAACAAAATACATATTGGATTCCCCTTTTACATTAGAAATGTAAAAACATTGCATAAAACATTTTTGTATCCTTGATATCATTCATAGTAAACTTTTTTCATATCGTGGGAGGGTAAAAATAAATGCAATCTTAGAAGCTCATAAAGGGTTATTTATTGTATAAGTTATCATGATTAAATAAGTAATAATCAAAATATCATGGTAAATAACTAAAAAACATTCCATTAATCAATAACATTACATTGAAATGAATCCATGGATAATATTAATTCATTAATATCATGAATAATCAGAACTAAATTCTCACTGAAGGAAATTATTAATATTAGAAGTCATGATCACTAACATCATGATATCTTTACCATCAAATACTTATGTTGAGATGGATTAATTGATGAGTAGGTATACACCAAAAACCTATTTAATAATCCATCCTAATTGCTTTTTATCGGGAAATAAGCTTATACATTGAGTGATTATATATAACTAAAACCCATTCATCAGTACATATCTAATGCATTCATAATATAATAAATGACCAATTTAACACATAAACAATATAAATTATCAAAAAAAGATTTTATTGTTTGAAGAATATGGAATATCAATATTTTCCTAGGCAATAAAATAACATTCAAAGTAAAACACCATATGTAGAAATTTTATATGGTTTAGGACATAATCATATCCATGATACCAATGATATGGATATTTAAGATGAATTTATTGTTAAATGATCACAAGAAAGTGAATGTTTCAAGAGAAACTTAATGACCACAAAAATAATAAGATATGAAATATGATTATCAGTTCTTCAAAAATATTGGTTTTGTAAAAAATCATGTCTTTTTTAGAATAAAATAAAATTAACAAAAAATTTGAAATAAGTTTTCATTAAATTGTTTTATTTTTAAAACCATCAAAAACTTGTTAAAGAATTTAAATATCATAAGACTATTATTATTTGTGGAAATTCTATTAACACCATATACATTAAAAGGAAACATTCCTTTTTACTTTTTATAAAGAAAGTATAAAATGTCACTTTCGAAAGTAATTATAACTATTTATTTAAAATTTTATAAAGAAAAATATATCATATAAATTCTATAACAAATAATTTATGTAAATAAAAAGAACTTTTTTAAAATAATTTTAAAAAATATGTTCCTGGAAAAAATATAACAGATCAAAAAGAGAAATTAGATCATATTTTATTTTAAATATTACTTTTCTTGATTCAAGTGCCAAAAAGATTAAAATTTGTATTAAAGTATGTAAACACATTAAAAATACAATGTATAAGAAAATATATGAATTTAATTAAGGATATATTGTAATAATCCTTCAATGAAAATAAGATGAATCCCATAAATCGAGATTGTGAAATATATTTTTACCTCTTTGGTAACTTTTAAATTGTAACCCCTTGAAAGAGTAAACTTAAATTTAAACATTAATCATCATGAAAAAATATAGATTCATTTTAAAAAAAATAAAATATGAATTACATACAAAACAAAAAATTAAATACGTTCATAATACCCAATATGTCTCAATATAGTGGAAATTGAGATAAAATTCCTTACAGCTTTGTTATCTTTAGAATCATAGCCCCCATGAAATAAATAAATTCAAATGAAACATAAAATACCATGAATATAAATTTAAAAATTATATAAAATATAAAATATGTATTATATAGACCACATTAATGAAACAAGTGGGGAATATGGCATATGTCTTGTGAAAACAAAGTGAGATGAGAAAACCCATACTGTAGATCTGTCTTTCTTTGTATGTTCATTTATCCTCATGTTTAATAAATATAATTCATTATAATTATATAAAAGACCCATATTCATACTTCTAATATCATATATTATCCACTTATAAACTTTAAAAATCTTTTATTAATAAGTTTTTCTAAAAATTGTCTTTTCTAAGTGTTAATTATTTTGTTCTTCATTATAATTTTTTGTTCTATAGTTTTGGTCCATGTACTTTGATAATGGTTCCATTATATAAAAAACTTAAATCATAATATAAATATAATATATATTAATTATATATATATATATATTAGGTTTCATCCACAAAATCTAGAGATATAAAAATAAATTACACATTCATAAAGACGGTAGAGCGTATGTACACATGAATGTTGTTTTCACTTTTCATGAATGGAATGAAAGAAAGGTAAATAGCAAATAAAAATTATAAAATAATTATTATATCACATATATATTATATATTTGTTAAATATATATTTATTACCATCCAATAAATACGGAAAGGAAAAACAGATCACATCACATCCAAGATGTGGTGGTCCACATATATGCACAGGCGACGCTATCATTTTCCAACTGACTGGAATGTTTAAAGATAGATATGATATTATAATTCCAGATAAATAATTATTTCATAAATAACATATATATTTATTATTTCCATATTTTTACACATCCATGTAAATTGGTGACGGAATATGAATTTCACCGCTGTGTGGAGACTGTAATTCATACATATGCATGAGGTATGTTTTCACTTTTCATAGGATGGAAAGGAGACGTATAATGGTTTTCAAAAATCATAATTACATATCAATATAACTATAATATTATATTTTTTATTTAAGTATGGGAATAATGTATTTTTAGAAAGTATAATAGGAAATAAATATCAAAGAGTTGGCAAAGACAATTACCACTTCTTTTGTAGACTTCCTTTAGATCCCTTCTTAGGGGCCATTGGAATAGTATTTTAAGAAGACTATAACCTCTAATTCATGTCTATAAAAGTATAAAATATAATTTTGTTGGGTTGGGTAGATATAGGTATCTCTATGAGGTGTAAATAAAAAAATAAGGGGTGTCATTTTATAAGTGAGAGGAGGGACACTCATGTAATTACATAAAGTATTAAATTAATATAAATTAATTTTTATGGAAAACTTGTGCCAGATTTATTTAATTCAAAGAAAATTTTTTATGAGTCCAAATCATATTATCCAATAAAATTTCTATGGGTTTTGGTACTATTTTCTCCCTTATCTAATAGTGTTAACCATCAGTTAACCTTCTTGTAAATTATAGTGAAATCAATGTTTATTATTCATTAGTGGTCAAAAGAGTTGCCATAAAAAATACATGTAACCCTTTAATTTAACATTTTTTATATTTTAAAACATATATCATTATATTGGTTAAATATATTATTTTTATTAATTTTAAATTATTTGATAAAATATTTTTTATTATAAAAATTCATTAATGTCATTTCTAGAAATACATGGAATATTATATTATAATATTGTCTAACTCAGCTAAAATGGTTCCAAAATGATATGGATTCAAATATAATGATTATATGGCCTTATTATAATCATCCAATCAAATTTTTTATTATTTAGATATAATATTAAACCTTATATTTTATTTAAACCTCTTGGTTAACTAATTTTAATCTTAACCATGGTAAGTATTTTTTTTAATATTAATGGGTTATAAATTTACTTATAATATAAATATTGAATCATAAATAGATATGTATCTAATTTTAAAACATATATCATCATAATTTTTCTATTTCATTATTTTTATTGTGTTTAAATAATTTTAAAAAATATATTTATCATAAAATACAATTAATTTCGTTTTAATAACTAGTCATGTAATTTAACTTTTAAAATGATAAGAAAACATTTTAATTAGAAAATAAAAATTCCAAAAAATATATAATATGTTATATTTGTCTAAAAGTATTTTGGAATAGAATAAATCAACCAAATTGTATAACTTTTAATAATTTTAAAAACTTTTATTTTAATTTTACATTAATTGATTAAATAATTTGTCGGTGTTGTGTAAGCATTTAAGGTAATTATTCAATGACTAAAAATTAAAAATAAATTACTATGAAAAGAATTAAATAATATATCAAATTAAATTATATAGAAATTCATATCCTTTTCTTATCCTTCTTTTAAAAAAAATTAGAGATATTAACTTCAAGAGAGTAACAATTTTTTATTTTTCATTTCTTAAAATAATATAAAGGTTATAATCAAAAAAAAATGGCACCAAGTAGCTATATATTTGAAAAATGGATAGAATTGGACAAATTAAATTCATAAAATAGGATAAAGGCTTGTTTTAGAGAATTATTAAATCCTTTTCCAAACCTTTAGCCTACTTTTATAAGTTTTAACCTTACTTAGATGAAAAATATTTACCAAGGTTATTATTCATAATAACCAAAAATAAAAGGGAAATATTTACAAAATTTTACCCTAATGATTCGAAATATAGATTCATTTTTTTAAAATACAATTCATAGAATAGGTAAAATTTAATTTAAAATTAAATCTCAAAAAATTAATGAATAATAGTTTTCAAAAGAATTAATAACAACCATTTTTTAAAGAAAAAATTATTTTTAAAGCATATATGGGATTTCATAAAAATATACATGTTTCATCTAAAAAAATTATGATTTTAAAAAAAATCAATTCATATTCATTCTGTAAATTTAATTACTATGTTATAACGGTATACGATATTATAGTTCATTTAGAATTAATGTTGTGTGTATCACAATATATAGAATAAATTAAATTTATCTGATGAGAAATATATCATAACATCTTCGGGTATTAAATTCTACCACCCTTAAATAAATTTATTTCCCCTGATTTTAGCTATGTAATCAATTGTTCATCCTTTTTTTGAACAAATATCATATATTGGGATAATAAAACTTCTTTCAAAAAGGGAAAGTGGGAAACATAAAGGTTATGTGAAATATCACATATTCAAGTTCCCAAATATGGGGAGAATTGGTTGGAAGTTAAAATATATACATGGAAGAAAATACTAATTTCAAAGGACTAATATATAGTAATATTGATCATTATCATGTGAAATTTAATAACCAAGAAACAATAAATCCATAAGGTTTGAAAAGGACGGTCAATTCATCATAAATGAATGTAATAGGATAAAAGTTTTATTTTAAAATTACTTTCCTATATTTTTGGAAAATATTTTCTATATAGGATAAGAAAATATGGAAACATAATTACTTAACATGTTTAATTTCTTACTTTTATCAATTTTTACTGCAATATCATTTTTTCCCAAATGATAAGTATTTAAGTTGAATTTTTCATTCTTCAAACACTAAAATCAACTACTAACGGATCATATAATCCAAAAAATAATAACAATATATTCACATAGTATTTATTAAAACCAAAATGGATAGAAAATTGTAAGATTATACCCAAAATGAATAAACCATCATATGAATAAATAATTCATTAATGTCAAAAATTAAACAATGAAAAGAAGGTTTCACATTAATCATTCCATAAATAAATAAACATATATCCAAAATAATCATAACAACCTCAACATTAAATAAAATTTTAACATAAGAGGTTATGTAAAACCCTTCATATTACATCTACAAAAATGTGATAGAATTATTAAAAAATAATCCTTTATGTTAAACATAATATTCATATATAGATCATCCTAATAAAACGTCTCTCGAAATATTATTAATCACTAAAAATCCCAAAATTCCAAAAATATTTGATCCTATAATATGATTCCTAAATTCAAATTAATCATTATATGAAAAATCATTTAATTAAAAAATCAAAAAAATTAGACATCATGTAGGCCAGTGGTTGGTGATGTGCCCTTATCACCTTTTGATTGTGGGTTTTATCCCTACAGCCATGCTGGTTTTCATGAGTTTTTGTATGTCCTATGTGTTGTCATTTCTCTAAAACTATATTAACATAATTACTATAATTTTCACAAAAATATGATAAAAATCATAAAAAATAACATTAATCATCAATTTTCTTTTTAAACGCTGAGGTTTTTTATGCCACTTGTTTTTTCTACAAAATCAAATAATTTAAATTTACTATTATTACATCAACATTAATGATCATATTAACCCTAATTTTTATAAATAACATTGTACTTATGTCTACAAAATATAAAAAGTTTATTCCTCAAATAACCATATCACTAAAATAAATACATGCCCAAAGGGTTGTATTCCTATAAATATCTTCCAAAATATCCTTGATCATATCAAATTGATATCATATAAAACCTTAAAATGGGTCTCAATGCCTTTAAAAATATGATTGACCATATACTTATCAACCTAATACACTTTAAATTTACCCCATATCACTATGGAATATCATAGGTTTCTATAGGTTCTATTCTCTCATTCAATATAATGGTTCACAAAAAAAATGTGAGTTTACTCATGAATATCCTCCATGATGGGAAAACCAGGTGTACAATATGGGCACAGTCACTATGCACTAGAATTATGGTCATTATATATTCGACTAACTTTTCAGATGATTAATACCCCTAGATGAATCTATTCCAAAACCACATCCACTTTTTGTATCTAGATAGAGTTATATTTCTAGGAAAATCACATAATCTCTTCTTTACAAAAACATTTATGATATTATCTTATAATTATTTTTATCATCAATTTATTTCATAATATTATTTTCCCTAATCTATGTTTTCCAAAATCTAGTTCCAAATGTTAATTCTAAACTAGCTCTAATACTAACTGTAAAGACCCTGACCCCAGTATCCCAGAGCTAGTGGTTATTTTATTATGTTGGGATAAGATACAAGTGATTACATCTTGAATGAAGTAATATTTTAGTAGTCTTGGTAAACTAGAAACATATATGATTCCCATTTTATAATGGAAATGTAAAAACATTATGTGAGAAAAATTATTTCATCATTGATATCATTCATAATATCCTTATTCATATCCAAGTAAAGGATAAAAAGGTGGGATTTAATACTCTATAAGGGTTAAAAATATTAGAAGATATCATGAAAAAATAAGGAATAATCATTATGGTATGGAAGACAACTAAAAATACATTCCAACTAAGCAACAAAATGAGCACAAAATTCATTAATGGATAATACTAATATAGTAATATCATTGATAATAATAATTAAATTCACAAAGAAGGAAATTATTCATATTATATTTCATGATCTCATAAATCATGATATCATTACCATAAAAACCTTATTCCAAACAATTTAATCAACGGTTAGGTATACACCAAAAATCCATTTAACAAGGGTATACAACTGGTTTGTCTCGTGAGACCGATCGATGCATCGAGGGGCTATATATAATAGTGCCCTATATTCCACTACATGTCCATTACATTCCTCAAATATCGAATAATCAATTTATCAAATAAAAAATATTCCTTATTGATAAATTTTTGTATTAATAAAATAATATGGAATATCAATATTCCCCTAGTTTATCAAATAACATTCAATTTAAAACGTTATGTGTATAAATGGAATATGGTTTATTTAATAATCATATCCATGATACCAATAATATGAGTATTTAAAAAAGAAATTTAAGGGCCAATGAACCTAATAAAGTGAATGTTTCAAGAGAATGTTAATGGAAACAATATTTATAAGATCTAAAATATGATGTTCTATTCATTAGAAATATATGTTTCATAATAAATTCATTTTTTTTGTAAAATAATATAAAAATAAGTACAACTTTAAAATATGTTTCCATTAAATACACCTTTTTTTAAAACCATTGTAAACTTATTGAATAATCTAAATATGCTAAAATGGTTTTGTAGGTGGAAAATTTTATTAACATTGTATGCATTAAAAATAATCCTTCATTTTACCATAAAATTACATTTTTTATTTATAAATATGTTTTGAAAAAAGTGGGAAACAATACATGGCCAAACAGAAGTGCATTAAACACAGAAATAACTCAAAAAATCATTAAATAATATACTAACAATATTTAAGAAAACCACCGCATATAACACCCATTTAAATTTGTTTGCCTATATATTTATATCATCCTTGATAAGATCTTTAACATGGTTGGCCATACTGTCTTAGGTAGGGATATATTCTTCTAAATTGATATTCCTTTCATTGAAAAATGATGTAAAAAATTTGATCTTACCTATTGATCCACACCCTTTGATTCTCATTAGTTTCTAGTCGAATCATTTTTTCATATATTTTTTTGCCAACCTCCTTCGGATCATTGATCCTGAAGGCTTATTCTAACATTTCTTCTTTATAATTGAGAATAAACTTCAAGAATTTTTCATTTTTAACTTCCACATTTCCTTCCCTTATTTTAAATACTTCAATAGTCACTGATTTATAAACTAGCATAGTGACATCACCTTCTCTTTCCATGGTGTCCACGTTTAGAGCTTTCTCTCTCAACTTACCACACACGTTGAATTTTTATAAAGCAATTTGAGAATTTCCCTTTCAAAAATAAATAGAACGATTCCTTTCAAAATATTTTAAAATTTCAATGATAAAATAAAATTTCCTTAAAAAATAATTTAATTAAATAAAAATATAAATTTTTTAAACTAATTTTTATAAATATGCATATATAAGGAAAATATACCTAATCAAAAAGAGAAATAATATCGGATTGTCTTTTAAATGTTATATTTCTTGATTTAAGTGAAAACGAGAGGAAAATTTTGAATAAATTGTGGAAACTCCTCAGAAATATAAAGTAAAATAAAATATAGGGAGTTTATGATGGATAAATTGGAATATTCCTTCAATAAAAATAAGGGAAATCCAAAAATTGAGATCTTAAAATAAAGTATTACTTCTTTGGTAACTTTAAAATTGTAACCTCTTGAAGGAGTAAGATTATATTGAAAATTTAATCATCATGAATAAATAGATATTAATTTTAAATACATAAATGGGGAATTATATATAGAACATAAAAGTAAATAGGTGAAAATACAAAATATTTCTCATTATAGTGGAAATTGAGTCTAAATCCTTACCGTTTTGATATCTTTTCAATCGTAACCCCCATAAAATAAATAAATTAAAATTAAACATTAAATACAATTATTATAAATGGATTTATAATATAACAAATAAAATGAGTAGTATATACACCACATTAAATAAATATTTTTTGAATATGGCATATGTCACATGGAAACAAAGTGACACAAAAAACCCTTACATCAAATATTAATTGCTTTGAAAGTGGTTTTGTACTCCTGTATAATAAATTTAAATTTATCAAAATTCAATACCAGAACCATATAAAAACTTATAATAACAAATATTTTCCACTGATAACATTTTAGGACTCATTTATTAATAATTATTTTTTAAAATATTATTTTCTAAGTGTTAACTATTTCCTTTTTTAATGAAAATATTTGGTTCTACAATTATCATTATTATACTTTATTTATGGTTCCATTATCTCAATAATTTATTAATATTATAAATATAATATATATATTCATTATATATATATATATATATTTGTATTCATCCATAAAAGGTAGATATATAAAAATAAATTACATCGTGTATAGAGATGGTAGGTCATACATACAAATGAATGATGTTTTCACTTTTCTATAAATGGAATGAAAGAAAGGTAAATAGTAAATAACCTTTATAAAATCATTATTATATCATAAATATAATATATATTCATCAAATCTATCCTTATAACAATCCATTTTAATAGGAAATGAAAAATGAATCACATCACATCATAGAGGTGGTAGTCCACACGTATGAATGAGAAACGTTATCGCTTTCCAAAGGAATAAAATGTATGAAGGTAGAAATGATATTATAATTCAATAAGCATAATTATTTTTTAAATATAATATATATATACATTATTTCCATCTTTATAATCACTTAAGTTGTATTTCCCCTGGTTATAGGTAAGTAACTCTTTATTTATTATTTTTACAAATGTGAAGTGGTTGGGTGAAGATTCAGAGGGTTTGGAGGATTTTTGGAATATTTTTTGGGATTTTATAAAGGCTCACAATTGGAGAATATTTATTAGAAACTCTAAAAATCCTACAAGAAACTATGAAATTTGAAATAGGGGCTTTTGTGCTGGCGTATAGTTAGGCACATGGTTTGTCTAAACCGTACAGTCATCCATGAAAACCCATGTTATGTGGGGAAGATGGCTTCTGTATTATTACTGAATTGGTTTTTTAATAGTGTGGTCCAACCATGTAGGGTTCTCTTAGAGGCAGAGGCTGGCACATGGCTAGCACATGGTTTTCCTAATCATGTGACTAACCATGCATGCTTTAAAATTTAGATCCTAAAAAAAGTGAATATCACTCATATTTACCCCTAATAACCATGTTTTTCATCCATTTCAAACCTAATGTAATTTTTATTCCTCCCAAAGGTTGGGGAGTCTCTCCCATTTAAAATTAAAGCAATCTAAAGGCAATACTTGGTACATTGAAGCCTGATTCACTTGGTAAGTCTTCGTTTATGGTCATTTTTCTAGGATTTACTTTCCTTCCATCTCTCGAAATCCAAGATCTAGTTCTTTGGGTATAGTTATATGATTATTTGTACCAATAATTATGAGATATTTTTTTATGTTATGGAATGATATCTAAGGTATGTTTTTGAGATTCAAGTCAGTTTTGTTGAATACTTTTTGTCGTTATTCATTTTCACCAAAATTTTTAAGGTAGGTGGCTTCAATCATGACTCCTCTTATTAAAACATAAAGGCTAAGTTTAAAATTGTTTGAATTTCAATAATTGGATTGGGAAATTGATGTTAAATTTCATGAAAGAAACCCTCTTTAGTGATGTTTTATGTATTTGTAAAAATTGGTTGTGCAACTGATTTGTTCTCTTGATTTTAAAATTTTTAATTTTAAAATATGTCCTTTTTTGATTTATGGAAATGTTATGTTAGAAATTTTTTCAATAAAATAATGTATTTATTAAAATTATTGAAATGTTTGTTTTGTAATTTGTTTTCGGTATAAAGGGTTTGTGTGTGTTCATGTGCACTCCTGATGAATAATGGTATGAAATTTCCCCAAACATTTTTAGTATGGATAAGGGTATGAAATTTCCCCCATAAAAATGGTTTATTAAGTGAATAATTTGTGAAATGATAACTCACTACATGCGAGTATAAGCAGATCCATGGTTTCATGCATGGTTGGATTTGTGGATATGTGGAATGAAATTGATTGTGGAAAAATGGAATATTTTAAATGGTTTTAATTTATTATTTGGTTATTTTTATTAGAAAATTTTTTATTGTAGAAACCTTTGTTAGTTTTAAAATACTTGTCATTGATATGAAGTATTTTTAATTATTTTATATAAATGTGCTAACATGTTCTATCTTAGTGGCAGGAGTAGGGAATTCATTTTGGGAAAATCTGCTGAGTAACATTATTCACCACTACATTGGATCTTTTGTGCTTTTTTATATATTGTTTATCAAGAAATATTTAAAGGAAAAGTATCAAACTTATTTAGTGGTTCATCATGATACTTGGGAAAGGATTTTGAAGTTGGAGCACAAAGCATGTTGGGAGCTGTGGAGTTTTTTATTTGGAGTCTTCGACTTTTATTGGTTTAGTATTCCTATTTGGTACTCTAATGATGGTCTTAATGTGGTTTTTTATTGTTTTCTTTTGGTATTACCTTGAGTTTTATAGATTTTTATCCTGCATTTTTTAGTGGTTATTTGGTCATGTTATGTTGGTTATAGTTTTTTTAGTTTCAAAGGGTAAATAATCCCCCAGTTTTATTAAATCCCTTAGAATTTATCTTCACCCTTTGGAATCTTGGGGATGTTTCCTAATTCCAAGTAACATTCCACCACCTTCTCAAGACAACGAGGAGGGGTATAATGTTACTAGTTGTATCATCTTATCCGGTCCTCATCTCACAAATGGTATCTGTCTTAGTCAGTCTATTCTTCATTTTGGGACAAATGGTTTTGGTTTTATTTCTTGGAGTTGAAATTAATTCTAGTTAATTTTTGATATGGGATGGTATAAAGGAGTAATATTTTTGTAAATTGAAATATAGATCATAAAATACATACATAACCTTTATATGATAAACATCAAGTTACTAGAGATTTGGGTACATAAGTGTTTTTGAGACATTTGTATGAATTGTATTCTCATTTCCATGGATTTAGCCAATGATACAAGCATGACGTGCATTTTAGAAATAAATTTACACTACTAGGGATTACTTTTTTTAATAATGATTTATGATTAAATATAGACATGTTGATATTTGAAAAATGATGAAATTTTTTCAAATGTGATATTTTGAAAAAATTATGGTTGTGGAATTTTGTAAATGGATTTATTTTCAAAATAATGGTTGAATTTTTCAATAATGGATGAATATGGAAATTTTGAACTTTGGAAAGAAATTTTATGAGATTTGATATTGTTGAATTTGAAATTATTAAGACTTTAGTTGCGAGACAGTGAGATTTATGGTTTTTTTTGTGTTATAGAATTGGAACTATGTAGGCATAGAAGAAACTAACCAAAGGAAGATGTAGAGAATGTGGTTTCACCTAATCCACAGGTTAACCAACATCTAGATCACAGTATAGTCCATTATTTTCAAGATGTGGACAGAGGGAACATGATGGATGAACAAGGAAAATTCAATCATTCTATCATGTTCCAGAAGTAGAATCCAACCATCATTTGGGGTAATTTGGAAGAAGATAAGGAAGAAGTGTTACTAAATACAATAAATAAAATAATTGATTTCCTTGGAATACCATAAAAGATGAATGTCAAGTTGGTGACATATATAATAGATGATATGGCATGCCAATGGTGGGATTTAGTAATTCAGAATAAATTATAACAATTCATTGCATATGAGGATTTTGAAAAATTGTTCAAAAAACAATTATATCCTCATATGTTTAGGACCGCAATAATGAAATATTTTTTTATCTTAAAATAGGAGAGCCTCTCATAGAGAGATTTTACAGCTAAAATTATGAATTTAAACTACATTGAACCCAAAGTTGTTGTTAGTGCATCCTTGATTGCATGAATTTTTTAATTGGGGTAGATATTTAGAGTTCTCTAAGATTTTTATGCTCTATATAACATATTATACAGAGATGGTTAATATAGGGACAATGGCAGAAAGGGACATTTATTGAGCTATGGGTTTAGAGAGCATGTTGACACCAATGGGATGTAACGGGAACTCTAATGTTGTCAGTAAGTGGAAGAGGACACCTATTTCCAAGGTAGTGGAATGGATAAAAATAAAATGGCTAGATAAGTGAATCTTCCTCCAAAAAAACCAAGATCAATCATGGATGTTTTCAATGTGGTTTGTTTGACCAAATGAATTGAGATTGTATTAAACCACCTAGAGCATGCCACAATATCAACTAGATGGGGCATCTTCTGCACTATTATCGTAGTACTCTAATGTCGGGTGTTCGGTATACTTCTCATGTATCTCAAACTTCATATACATAATATATGAAAATAGATATGTATATAGAGATATATATATAAATGAAAAAAAATTCTAAAATGAGAGATATTCACATTATATTCTTCCATAAAATGTTGGAGCACTCCTCAAAAGAAACAACCATCACAAGTAAAAAAGATGATTTTTTACATCAGTTTTTATTTATTTTTAATTTCAATTACTATGTGACATTTTTCTGTGTGATGTTGTAAATAATTTTATAACATTAGTTATAAATAACTGATGTTATAAACATTTTTAAAGTTGATTATTTAACAACTGAAGTGAAAGATAGTAAGAATTAATCTTTTTTGTAATTTAATAAATAAATGATGTGAAATATATAACAGAAATTAATCTTTCACATTTTGTATATACATAAATGATAATAAGGATCCATCAAGAAACCATATTCTATATCAGTTTTATAAAACAACTCAGGTGGAAAAAGGTTTTCCACATTGGTTATTTGGTAAATAACATGAAAACTCAAAAAAATTAAATAGATATTATCCTGCCTATCCTCCTTACTAGAAATAAGAAAAAAGTTACAAAAGCATCAAATATTAATGAACAGTAGAAAACCCTATTACACTTGAAATTTCAACTTGCTAGTTTATACTATACCTTACAAACAAAATAAAAAAGGAATCAAGTCTATGAAATTATTAGTCCATTCATTTTTTAAGTGCCTCAACTACTTATCACTATAAGGATTTAGTTCATCAAAAAGATACAAATTATAAAGAAATTATTGAACTTTTATGTATGTTGAATAAAACTAATGAGATATCAAGGAAATTTTTACAAAGAAATCTTACCTTATTGAAGTTCGAAAGAGTCTGAATTGCAATTATTTCATACATAATTATTAAAACATAGTATCCACATTATTCTATGCCTTGTTTATGAAATTTATCTTTAAAATAATTTATCATTTATATATAACGTTTATAAGTAATATATCTAAAATTTAATAATTATAAATGAAAAATTTCTATTCATTTTACATATTTGACCTTGGTGTTCTTCTTTCATGTGGTATCTATATAGAAATCAGGTTCACTTATGAAAATAATATGAAAAAAAATAAATTTAAGTCATTGTAATATAAAAAAGTATTAAATTACTCAAACTTATATGTTCAATAAATTCATAAAATGTTCATTCACCTCAACGTGGATTGAGCATAGCCAGTACAATTTCCACTCTCTTGGACAAAAAAACACCCAACATATAATTGAAAATAATATATAATAAAATTTAATCTGGGTGGTTAGTATGTTAAGATATATAAAACACTTTTTGATAAATATTTTTTATACTCTTGATGATAAAGAAACATCCAACACTGAATAATTACATTCTTATGAAATCTTTCAATAATACGCACTATTCTTTCTACATTAGTCATTATCCAAGCTACAAGTGAAATAAATTTTGGATCCATAAATCCATATACATATATCATTTCATGATATATATAAAACATTTATATTTATAACTAATACAAATGAAAATTATGTATTAATTTTCAATAAATGAAATGATTGTAAAAAAACTCGTTAACCAACTTACATGGAAAAAAATAGCATCACGTTGATTCCCAACTAATCTCTAGCTAAAATCTATGTGATATAATTTTTTAGAACTTTCATATTAATTACATTCCCACAAATAGCATCGATAATTGAAATATCATATAAATTTAATAAGAGATTTGAATGTCTTGACAATCTGTCCAAATTAGTGTAAACTGTATTTCATGTCATGACACTTTGTATATGTTGTTGACTACAGAGTATTTTTTTGCCTTTAAATTATTCTTATAATAAATATATAAATATATAAACAGTATAATGGTAAAAAAATATCTAAACAAAATATAATATAAAATATACACATAAAACTATGGTGATATTTTGAAAAAGTCTAGATGGTCAAGTAAGAAAATGGATGATTATTTTACCAACTGTATTCACCTCATCTATTGGATATGGAATTTTTGCTGACGTATCTATAATATCTTGTAAAATGACCCTATGATGATCTATCATTATCTTTTTATGATGAATGGTATCACCCAAATAAAATATCATCCCATATGCAACAATATGATGGGGATCATCAACATAGAACTTGAAATAACTGTGAAGCTATGGAGGAGGGGTTGTTGGAGTAATATGAGAAAGAGTGGGGTCTGCAGGCAAAGATGTATGAGTTGGATAAGTGAGAGTGGGATCTTCTGGAAGAGGTGGTGGAGGTGGAGGAGTCATATCAGTAGTATGATTTTTTTTAGGTCTTCAAACGTCATCTATATTGAATCTCTAATCATGTCCTCTTTATTCACACAGTTATCCTGAACTACAGTTTCCAAAATATATACTCTTTTATAAACATAATCCCTTAAAGAATATTCAGAATGGGGAATCACTTTCTTAGTGATACACCAGTTAGTTATGCACATACATGACTTAGGTGTTTGGCCTTTCCCAATGTTGCGGCTAAAATATCATTCCTACCATTATCTATAAAGACCCCCAATGTTCTCTACTCATCAAGAAAAACTTGTATTGAATATTTTATAAATTCCATAATGAATCAAAATATATATAAACAATTTATTTAACTTAAATAAGTAAATAATCTAAATATCTTATAATATTCTCATCTATAACCCTCGACTCTTTCTTAATATATTTTCCTTTTTTCTCATATGAGACCTCTCCCATTTTTCATGCCTTCTTGGGGGGAAGTTGGGTCCACCTCTACTAAGCCTAAAGATGAATCCCTTAGTTACTGAAATTTTTCATCTATAATTTTCTCTTCTGGTAAAGTATACCCTCCCCTATATAAAGTATCAGGGTATACATTTTTTGTCCGGATATCCTGATGAGATCTCATTGATTACTATAAATTAATAATTAAAAATTTATTAATATAATCATTAATATAATCATTAATTTGATCATTAAAATAAAAAACATTTAAAAGGTAAGATTGCACTTACCAAAAATGATTCTCCTAATATTCTTTCAATAAATTTATTCTATTTATACTCATCTATAAATGGATATATATGACATGAATTCTCATGTTTTCTGTTCTAAAAAAGAATTCTAATGTGAGGGAAGATTTGAAATCCTTCTATTTCCTCATGTACAATGTCAGACATTTCTTTCTAACTCCTCCATTACTTAGTATATCATATATCATCTAATAATATGGGAAAAACCTATATAAATATAAACATTTCAATATATGTAAAACAATAAAAATTGACCTTAACAAAATAGTATCTCAAAGGAGAGATATGGTATCTTTTTCAACACTTCTCCAACTATAAATCAAAATACTAACTTTACTTTTAACCTTCACTGGTAAAAAAAATTTTAATTGTTTTGCGTGTGAACCTCTTGGAATATCATTATCCTCAATGTACACTGATATCCTATGGTCCTGAATATAGTAAATAGATAATTTTGGTAAACATTTGATGTCACGTTTACCCACACTAGGACTCTTTTTCTCCCATGGAATTTTTTGTATCCTATAAACAAGGATGAGGAGACTCATCAACAGGATCATGTGTGTGTTTCTCCCCGAAGGAATCATGATCACGATCATCTCCAGAAGTAAGTTGTGTATTAGCTTATGGATATATCATTAACATAAAAATCATAGAAATAAAAAAATTAGTAAGATAATACAAATACAACTATTACATTGAAATGAAAATTGAAAATCAAAAATAAAAAATGGAAAATTATTAAACAAAAAGTAAACTTAAGTAAACATAACACAATTTAATTCATATTTTTTTCAGTTAACCAAAATTATAACCACATTAATGTGATATGAAATTAAATAAATGAATGTAATAAAATCTAAAAATGTTCTGTTAATACATGTTTTGATAAAGAGATTCATAATAAATTATCTAATATTTGGTGAAATTTTAAAAATAAAACCAAAAGAAAAACATATGATAGATATAAAATTAGAAATGTAATGAAGGATTGTTTTCCCAAGTTCTTTCATTATAATCATTCTTTATGTAACAACACATGTCTTCAATATTTTCATCTACATTATCTATTAATATTTCTATGGGAGTAGTGATCTCACATAAATCATCATCTTCATGAAGTTTATCATCACAAAATTTTGGTTTTCTTTTATTGTAAAACAATAGAACAATAAATATTTGATTGATCAATAATATAGATATTATGTTTTCATGTTTTTCCAAGATAAATGGATCAGTTTTGTATTCCAATTTATTCATATTAACTACTGTCATTCCAAATTCATCATGTTTGACACTGTTGTTACCAATAAACCATTTTCATTTTAGCACTGTAACTTGAAATTTAATGTAATCAACCTCTAAAATTTCTTCAATGACTCCATAATATCCACATGATACAGAGATTGGGTTTTTTTTCTTTAGAAATTGAAAATTTAATTGCTTCTGTGAACACCAATACACCATTATTCTGAACAGCACTTATTTTATCCTAATCTCTCATAATAATTATATAGCCATTAATATCATACCCGGGCTATGTCATAAAATTTATAAAGTAAGACCACCCACTTACCATATCAATGTTTCGGATGCATCTGATATACCAAGTACAGTCTCTTTAAACATGAAAAAAAATGTCTTTTATGCTCATTAAAAATCCCCATATCTTTCTTCTCTGGATAATATTGTTTCAACACATTAATATGAAATGATATATATTATTGATCGAAATAAATGTTATTCAACATGTATAAATGTAACTTATTTATATCCTCACATGTCAATGATTTTACATTCAAGACACGGTTCCACTTCCCACTATAATTGACTTGTTTATGGTCAAATGTAGTAAAACCGATGTTCTCCACTTTAGACAAATAACTTGTACAAAACTCTACAACCTCTTCAGAAATATACTTCTACACAATGGAAGCTTTAGGATGATATGGTTTCTTAACATATCCCTTTAATATCTTCATATAACTTTCAAAATGTCTGGGTAGGGGTCTCTTTGATTGCTAAATCAGCCTGTGATTTTTCTTTCAACTTATATCATTACATCCAAAATTTAGGAAAATATGAAAAAAAAAATCATATTCATTCTTATATAGAACATAGTAAGTTGGGTAGACATGTGTTTTCATTTACCCCAATCCCATAAAGCATAATATTTTCTTGTATTTATAATGATAATTTGGAATATCATTGTGTTTAATAAGAATCTCTTTCAACAATTTTAGTAGCTCTATATAACTCTTGTCACTCTATCAGTGTTTCTCCTTTAGGATAATCAATATTAACACCGTATATAAACCATATATTCCATAAAACCCTGATATAATGGTTTTCCAGCATCACCATATAAATGCTCAATTATTGGTTGTCTCTAAATTTCCTCTACTTCAATATCATGAATCATTTCATCAAGTTGATCAGATTTATCATATTTCAAAGAACCATCATCAATAGATCTGAAATTATTCTCAATTTCAGTATGCCAAATCCAAGGGTTGTAACTTGAATTAAAACCATGACAAATTAAATGACATTTGATCTCTATACTCTCAAAATTCTTTAATTTTAAATATTCTAGGTGTGGACATAAAAACATATCATTTTTTTGAACATTTCATTTAGTGAATTCCAAAAAATCTTCTACGCATTCTTCATAATCCTCACCTATTCAAGGTGTATTAATCGAACTTTTATTCATTATTATCTATAAAAATATCAAAAATAAATATCAAAAATAGAGCGAGTAATTTATAAAATATTGATATTAGAAATTAAATGAAAAAATATATAAACCCAAGAATATAAACATTATAAGGAACATAGAATTTTTTGATGAGAAAATTCATTCATGAAAAACAAAATTACAAAATATATTCGTTTAAAAAAATTCTAAATTAAAAAAAATCAATATAAACATATGAAATTATTAAAAAAATATGTACAATGATGTCCATAAAACAATGTATAAAATTATTTCAACTAATTAATTGTTGATTATTTATAAAAAATTATTCTATTTCATAATTAATAATATATTCAAATCCTAAATTTATTCTTAGTTTAAAAAAATGTCACACTAATCCTTGCTTAATGGGGCTTGATATGGTACACTGTATTCCCTAACTGGGTACCCATTTGGTATGATACTTTAAAAAGTAGACCCATAACCCATTAAACACTTTTTCAAAGCCCTAGAGTACCATTGAGACACATGACTCTGCATAAAACACCACCTAAATATGATCATAGTCTTAAAATTAAAATATGAGTCTTATTTATCAAATCACCCTTACTACCAGGAAAAGAAATAAATCTCCCAATAAACTGATTAACCTATAATGATTCACCCGAAAGAAACTCCGCACCATAGGTATTCTTATCAATAAAGAGCATATATGATGATCCCCTTACTTCTAATAATCCATTAGAAATGGTTTTCACTAATAATTAACAATTTAAAACTCTTTATAGCTCCATCACACCCACAATCTATCCATCCCAAATAGTTTCTAAAAAAATGCCATTCTATTCGACAATACACATGTGAAATCTCTTAAAAAATCCATTATAAAACCCATCTCATAATGTGGAATTACATCAAAAATAATTTTTCAACTCTCCCATGTTCCATCTTTATCAGAACTAAAATGAATACACTGTGATATCAATGGAAAATTAGTTTCAAACCCAACTCATTGACCTAAATGAAAATGTAGAAACACACAAGAACCACCTATCTTAACTTTTTAATAATACACCTTAGTATGACAGATTCTATAAAATAATTTTAATGTAATTAAAAAAGGAAAAATATATTGAATGAGAACAACTAATTTATACTAGAAATAAAATTAAGAAAAAATAATTAACACATTATAAAAGATATTCAAACTTTCAGGTGACCTAGTTGGATTTGAGAATATCTAGAATGAAACATGAAATGATGAAGTTGACAAAAGTCAAGATTGTATAAAGATGGTAATGTGAGAATGAAGTCCACTGATGGAACATTTTTTGAATAGAGATTCTATGCCAAAGAATGGTTAAAAATAGAGAAAACAAAATTTTTGAGGCTTAATTCATATATATATTTGATGCATAACATGAGGCCAATAAAAAATGAGGGAGTATTAAGATCATAATGTAATATTGGGCCACCAGATCAAAGAAACTAGAGAGTTAGGGCTTAGGGGAGAGAGAAATTAGACTTTTGTCACTATAATAGAAGACTACGAATTGAACCCTCTATAAATTCATAAAATTTTAAAGGATATATTATGTAAATTATATTATAAATATAGTTAAAAATGTATTTTTAGATTGGTTATAATATAACCGATATTAAAAATCAAACTTTCATTTGAGTTAAATTGTATAATCGATGTGAAATAGAGGAAAATATGCATTTTTCATGTCGGTTTTTATATAAACAATTCGAAAAATGGATTTTCCACAACCATAAATGGAAAACCGATGTAGAAAATAAATATTAACATATTTTCATGTCGTTTCTACTGAACTGGCATGATAAATGTGACATTATAAGTAGTTTTTTTTCTAATGTTCCTCGAAATAAGTTTCCATTGAGACATTCAAATCAGATGACTCTACGGTTTTCCCTTAATTCGTTTTCATAAAACATCCAATAGGGATTTGGAAGATTTATAAAGGTATAAATGGAAAACTTCATCACAATTTACAATATCCTATCATAATACACATAATATAAGAACTTTGATTTCGACATTTCCTCACTATACAAGACCAAACACCAAACCTGCAATCAGAAACAATGATTGAGTCAAGGATGGGAGAGTAGGGACTGTGTATCCAAGTCCAAAGAAAGTAAAATAATATAAAATATAAACCATACATGGGGTTAATTATAGATAGTGAAGATCATTAATTTGGGATTAAAGATAGAAATGGATATAGAGACCAGAGATTAGAGATTATATACCAAAGACTGAATTCAGATCGGAGACCATGGAAAGAAGAATGATTACCTAAGATTGAATATTGGAAATCAAGGAAGGAGATAAAAATTAATTTTTAAGTTTTAATAATAGAAACTAGAGACCAATGATTCTAGGAATATCATCACTCCACAACAAGGGAAATCTCAACAAGGCAATAAAGAACAAAGTCAAATGAGTAAGTAGTTATATAGAGATGAACAGGTGATTGTTGATGATCAGTCCTGACCATTAATAGTGAGAGATATGATTATTTTAAATTTTACACTAATGTAATATTTTTTTGATACGTGTTCACCCCATTCATTTATTTCTTCTTGTGTTATTTATTTGCTGGGTCCAAATGCTAAGATGATGCCTTCTATTTTGAAACCTAAAACTCCGCTTGTTCAAAGATAATCTCAAGACATAATGTGTAGAGAATGTTATAAAACTATTGATGGAGTTGAGTTTAAATCGTATTTCTCTATTCTTGATATTAATTTTTATGATATAATTACATTCTTGGATTGATTGATAATGTTCAAGTCTCAAATCGATTTTTATACTCAAAGGGTTAGTTTTCATGACTGAGGTTGGTGTTGAGAATATCTTTAGAGAAGACCAAAATGTTAGGTTACGTGCAATGGGATTGTTTAAAATAGTAGTTAGAACAATCTTATACTAGTTTTAAGTGTTGACTTGGACATCAATGGAAGATAATGATTATAATAGTTTTCCAGTGGTCGTTAATCAATTCCATGATATTTTTTCTGAATCTTTCTCAGGGTTTCCACCAATACGATTAGTGGATTTTACTATTTATCTCCTTTAGGGGACCAGACATATCTCAGTTTTCCCTTATCAAATGGTACCAATAGAAGTAAGGGAATTTAAATTAAATCTGTAAGAGATGGAAAGAAGAGGTTTCATTTTACTAAGTATGTATTTTTGGGTATCACCAATCCTTTTTTTCAAAAAGAAATATGGAACTAATCGGTTATGCATATATTATCATAAGATTAACCATGTTATGATAAATAATATGTATCCACTTCAACAAATTGATGATCTATTTGATCTATTGAGGGGATCTAAGTGGTTCTCTAAGATTCAGTTTCACTTAGGATATAACCAATTATAGGTTTGGGAGGAGTATATTTCAAAGAAAACTTCAAGGAGAAGATATGGATACTATGAGTATGCGGTTATGCCTTTTGGTCTTACAAATTCACCAGTATTATTTATGGAATTGATGAATTGGATATTTTATAGATATATATATTCTTTTTTAGTGGTGTTTGAGGATGACATATTGGTGTATTCCCGGACAAGAACCCAGCATGAGCTTCACTTGGTGACCGTGTTGGGAATATTAAGGGATCATCATCTTTATGAAAAATTATAAAAGTTTGATTTTTGGATACAAGAAATAAATTTACTAGGAAATTTAATCTCTAAAATAGGTGTTTTGGGGGATCTATAAAAGATAAATGTTGTTATCTCTTGTAAATCACCAATGAATTTCTTTGAGATACACATTTTCCTTAGTCTAAATATTTATTATTGGAGTTTTCATCATGATTTATTATGAATATATTCACCAATGATATATTTGAGAAGGAATAATGTTCCACTCCAATGTATTTAGTAAATTAAAAAGACTTTTCAATATATTAATATCCACCTTACATTACAACCAATCATTATCATGCCAAAATCCGAAAAATGGTACATGATGTATTGTGATGATTTGGGATCTACGTTGTGTTTTGCTCATACAAGGAGATCATGGTGTTGCTTATGGATCAAGGAAGTTATAGTTTCATGAGGAGAACTACCCAACATGAAATTTTTAGTTAGCTTCCATATTCCATGCTTTGAATACAGAGCACCATTACCTCTTTGGTGGGAAATTTAAATTTTTTACATATTAGAAGATTTTGAAAGATAATTTATCACAAAGGTACTTAAACCTGAGAAAAAGAAGATGGATGGAGTATCTCCAAATTTTTAACATTTACTAGATTTATACACTGAGTAAAGGAAATGTAGTGGTAGATTCATTGATAAAAAATTCATAATCTCATTTGTAAAAAGATGCTTCAGATAAGTTGAATTTTATGTCATTAATAGATAACATACACTTAGAATGTAAAGGTTGTAGTGAAGTTACAATTTTCTTTATAGTTTCTTTTGTTTTTACTTTAATTGAAATTGTTAAAAAGGAATCAATGATTAATTTAGAAAGTGTGAATATGAGGTCAAAACCCAATGGTGGGGAGACCTTTGAGAGAAGGAGGATGGATGGGAATTCTGTTTTGTGGTTTCAAAATCGGATGGTCATACCTATGGCTTGATAAGAACAACATCTCTATGCTTACCACTATTTGATATGGTTTGTTTATCCTAGAATATAAAAGATGTATAAGGTGTTTAAAGCATAGTCATTATGGGTTGACATGAAAAGGAAGGTGGTTGAGTTTTTTTAAAGATTCTTAACTTTTCAGTAGTTTAAAGTAGAGCACTAGATACCAGTAGGTATATTGTAGAATTTACATATCCCTATTTAAAAATGTGAGGAAATAGCCCTGGATTTTATAATATTTCTCTCAAGAATGGTTCAAAATCACTATTCTATTTGGGTGATGGTGCATCAGCTCACAATGTCAACCCATTTCATCCTTATTCATGAATCTCATACGGAATAGTACTTTTCAAAAATCTATATCCAAAAACTGGTAAAGATGAATGGAATACCAATTTAAATAGTTTCATATATAGATCGGTGGTTTACATCTAATTTATAGAAATCCTTGTAGAAATCCATTAGGACTCAGTTGACTATGACTACATCATATTATCCTTTGATGGATGGACAATATGAAAGGATGGTACAAACTTAGGAAGACATGTTGAAGGGTTGTGTCATGGATTTTTTTGGCCCAAGATAGGAGCACATACCATTAGTGGAGTCATTATATAAAAAATTATCAATCCTTGATACGTATGGATCCTTTTGAAACATTTTATGGGCATCCTTATCATTCTCCACTTTTTTGGGTGGAAACAATCTAGATTTCACTAGTTGGGCTGAGACTTATCTAACAAACAACTGATACGATTCATTTGATTACGAAACATATGGAGACATCTTAGAGTCATTAGAAATATTATGCATATCATCATCGATGACTGTTTTTATTCAATATGAGTGATCATGTATTTTTAAAGACATCTCTAAGTCTTGGATATCATCATTTAGGGGTGTAAGGAATGTTATCTCTTAGATACATAGGCCCTTTTGAGATACTTTAATGGGTTAGTGAGGTGAAATATCAGTTGTGATTACCACCACAATTTAGTACTGGGCATAATGTGTTTCATGTATCTCAATTGAAAAAGTATCAGCATAATTCTGATCATGTGATTTGATGGGATCGCATTTCCCAAGATCTAGATGCTTTATTGTTCCATATCCCATAAGGGATTTTGGATATAAAATATAATGTCTAGAACAGTAAAACACATCATCCTAGTGCCGGTTTTCTGGAAATATGGTTAGATTTAGGAAGACGCTTGGGAATGGGAGAAAGAAATGATTTAGCAGTGGACTGAACTCTTTCAGGGCAATGCTGGTTTTTTATATTTTTAGGATAGAAAGTTCATTTATAGGGAGATATTAGCACCCCTAGTTTCAAGTAAGTAACCCTTCATATATGTTTTTAAGTATGTAAAGTGGTTGGGTAAATTTTGGGTGGTTTTTGATGAATTTTGGAATGTTTTGGGGATTTTATAGTAGTTCATAGTTGTAGCATAGTTAGTAGAAACCATGAAACTCCTACAGGAAACTATGCAAGGTGAAATATAGGCTTCTGGGATGGTGCATTGTTAGACACACAGATTGAAAAAACCATACATCCACCTAAGAAAAACGTTCTGAAGTGGGCCAGAGGTCCTATGCACGGTTGCGACATGGTTTTTCTATCCAAGGGGGGCAACCATTCAAGGGTCTCATATAGGTAAAGTACGGTACATAATTTGGGCACAGTTTTCCTAACTATGAGACTAACCATTGACATTTTTAATGTGAGATCATAAAAAAGTGGATATCACTCAGCTTTATACCTAATAACCTCATTTTCCCTCCATTTTTCTCTAAATAGTTGGGGAGTCTCTCCCTTTCAAACCATAAATAATGTGAAAGATATTCTTGGTGTGTTGAAGCCTGATTCCCCAGGTAATTATTCGTTTGTGATAGTTTTTCTTAGATATACTTTCCTTCATTCTCTCAAAATCTAATATCTATGTCATTTGGGATAGATCTATGATTTTTTATTCCAATAATGATGACATATGGATGTGTTTATGTTAGGTAAAGAAATATAAGGTGAGTTTTTAGAGATTCAACTTAATTTTGTTGAATACTTTGTGTCGTTCTACATTTTGGCCATAATTTCTGAGGTAGTTTGATTCACTCTCAACTCATCTTATTAGAACTTGAAGGCTTAATTTTAGATTATTTTAATTCATTGAATTTTATTTTGAAATTTATATAAAAATCATGGAATAAACCCTCTTCAGTGATGGTTTGTGGCTTTGTTGAAATCGGTTGTGCAAGTGCTTTGTTCTCTTGATTTTAAAATGTTAAATTTAAAATATATCTTTGTTGTACATATGTAAATGGAATGTTAAAAAAGTTTTCAATAAAAGAATATTTGTATTGAAATGTTTTAAATTGTTCTTTTATAATTGGTTTTTGGTATAAAGGGTTGTTGTGTGTTCATGTACATTCAGGATGGATAAGCTTATGAAGTGTCCACCATAATATTTGGGATGGATAAGGGTATAAAACTTCACATATAAAAATGGGTCATTATGTGATGTCTTAGTGAAAGTATGAGTCGCCACTCATGAGTGTAGGGGGTCCATGGTTGCATTCATGGTTGGATTTGTGGATATGTAGAATGAAATTGATTATGAAAAAATGGAATTTGTGAAATGGTTTTAAGGTATTTTTTGTTTTCTTTCCATGGAAAGTATTTTAGTATGGGAAAATATTTTGGTGTTAAACTACTTGGATATGATATAAACTATTTTTAATTATTTTATATAAATTATTTTATATAAATGATAAAAATGTGTTCTATCCTAATGGTGTTTTAGGGAAGTCATTTGTGGAAAATATATTGAGTATCATTACTCACCCTTACTTTGGAACTTTTTTCTTTTTTAGATAATTTTTATCAAGAAATAGGTAATGGTGATGTACCACACTTCTTTATTGGTGCTTCATTAAACATGGGTATGGATTTTTTTAGTTGGTTCATGGAGCATATCGGGGGCTGTGGGGTTCTCTATTTGGAGACATTGTGTTTTGTTGGTTTAGAATTCCACTTTATTACTCTAATATTGGTCATGGTGTAGTTTGGTATTGTTTTATTTTTTATTACATTGAGTTTTATACATTGTTATTAGGCATAATTTAGTGGTTATTTGGTTATGGTATGTTGGTTATGGTTATTTCAGCTTCAATAGGAAAATCATCACACAATTGTATTAAATCCATTGACATTTATTTCTAGCCTTTGGCATCTTGGGGATGTCACCTAAGGCCAAGTAAAATTCCACTGCCTTCTCAATACAATGAGGATGTATGGGATGTTATAAAAGTAAAATGCTGATGAAAAATGAATTACACCGCTAAGTGAAGATGATAAGTCATACATGCACCCTTGTGATGTTTTCACATTTCATAGGATTGAAAATAGATGGAAATGGGTTTCACGTGATAATAATAACATAAAAGTATATTCATGATAATATTTTTTGGGTTATCATAGATTTTTAGGATTTTTAATAAAAAATAAACATGAAAGAGTCGGAAAAGATGATTACCACCAATTCAATATACTTCTTTTATATACCATATTAAGTACCCTTCAAATTGCCTTTAAATATGAATATAACCTCTAATTCGTGGATAATGAAGTTTAAAATAGAATTCTTTAGGGGTTGGACAAGTTATATGGCTCAATGAGGTGTAAATAAAAGAAAGAAGTGGTGTCCTTTTACCAGTAAGGGGAGGGGAAGTCTTGTAATTACATAAAGTATTAAATTAATATAAATTACTTTTCTAGGAAAAATGGGTATAAATTGATATAATTAGAAGCTAAGATGTGTATGATTCAAAATCCACTCATCCAAAAAAATGTGGACTTGTTTTGGCATTATTTTAACCCGTATCTCTTAGCGATACCCTTCTATTATCCTTTTTAACAATTACCATGATATTAATGTTTTTTGTCATTAAGGGTCAATGGAGATACCATAAAGACAATAATGATACATACATGGAGTATGGATTGTATTTTAAATAATATCCCATTAACTTGGATGAATATAGCATTTTCATTTATTTTAAATCATTTAATAAAAAAATATTATAAAATATCTTTAATATAATTTTGGGAAATAGATAAAATATTATAATATAATATGGTCTAACTCATGTAAAATGGATACTAAATGATATGGATTTGAATACAAAGAATATATGGTCTTATTATAATCACCCAATCAAATTTATACATTTATAGTTATCATTTTAAACCATAACATTTCGTTAAATCCCTTGGTTAACGAATTTTAATCTTAATGATGGTAATGACTTTTTTGATATTAAAGGGATATAATTTTACTAATAAGGCAAAAACTAGATCATAATTGGAAAATGGGTGAAATTGAAAATAGTTTCTCATCTTACTTTTCCTTTTTCAAGATTTATACGATTTTTAAATAATTTAATAAAATATATTTATCATAAAAACTATTAATTTTATTTTAAGGTCTATTTACATAAATTTACTTTGAAAATGATATACATATAATGTAATTAGAATAAAAAACATTCACACAACTATAATATGTTATATAAATCTACAAAATTCATGAGAAAAAAAATTAATCACCCAAATTTCATCACTTTCAATAATTTTAAAATCATTTATTTTTTTCATTTAATTTAATAAAAAATGTGTTAGTGTTCCATAATAAATCACACAAAATAAAATAAACCTTGATAAAAATATTAATTAATATTTAAAATAAAAAATTATAACTGAACTTATCCTCTTCTTATCATTATTTAAAAAATTTAGAGATATTATAATCATGAGAGTGATATTTTATATTTATTCTATTCTGAAAATAATTGAAATGTACTCATCAAAGTAAAAATGAACCAAGTGGACATATATTCCAAAAATGGATGGAAATTTTCAAACACCACTCATTAAATATGATAAATTCTATTGTTAGATGAATTTTAAACCCTTATCCCAATGTTTTAACCTAGTTTTTCTACTATAACCATAAAAATGTGACAAATATTTTCCAATATTACTACTCAAAATGACCAAAATTAAAAATTACTTGTTTAAAAAAATTATACTCATTATTAAAAATATGAAATAAATTTTTTAAAATTCAATTCACTAAATTGGAGGAATTTAACTTAAAATTGAAGCCACAAAACATGATGAAAAGCCATTTTCCGACAAAAAAAAGTTTTCTGATGTACGAAAGTTGTATATAAAAATGAAATATAAAATTAATTACAATGAACATAATTATATTATTCATAATATAATTGAACTAATGATACTTTCAAACCATTTAAAATTAAATGTAACTTTTTAAATTCTTTAAACTAAATGATTGAATTCAATAAAATTTGTATGTTTCAATATTCATCAAAAAATCATCCTTATTATAAAATTATAAAAAATTCACTCTAAGATAATTATTACATGATTATTTTAAAAATTAAATTAATCTTTAATAATATATTTTCTAAAAGTGGTATAAATTAATTATATTATCTATTCAAAAAAATATTTAATTTTTTTAAGAAAATATATTTTTAAAGCGTATAAGGACATCACTAAAAAATACTTACCTCATCTAAAAACAGATTGATTTTTTTAAATGTATTCTGCATAATAATTATGTCAATTTAATAGCTATTTTATAATCGTATATCATATTACTATCAATTTAGTCTTAGGGTTTTCCGTAGATAAATCTATCAAAGAAATTAAATTTATTTGAAAATAAATATATCATAAAATCTTAGGGTGATACATGTATGAAATCTTCAGTATTCACATGATACACTGATTATTTATTATAATGTATATTATTTTTATTATGAAAATATTCTAGGGGTATATTCTACCCACTAATGGATATAGACCCTCCTTGTTATTGGTCAGTCTCTTGCATACGAGGAGCCCTACATGAGGTCATATGGAACTCTGGTTTGAATCAGGTGGTTTGGTTTGGGGGGTTATAGTTGAGATACATAAGGGTAACCAAGTCATTACACTTACATACTGTGTTTTTAATAATGTTCTTCACAACATACCATTAAGTAGATATAAGGGCTACATAAAGGTATTTGTGTTTTCAAAATGGTTTCATAATGGTAATTGATCACATACCCTTCGTAATGATGTTTGCATAAAGGTCATAGCCTGTTGAATAATGTATGCATAAGGGTAACCACTTTGTTATATTTATGAAAAAAATCAGTGGAAGGTAGAACCCTTACACAGTGGCATCAAGATGTTGTGTGAAGGTAAACAGAGACCTACCCAAATGTGAAATGTTCATGTATATGTAATATCTTATGTACCCTTTTATAGAATGAACTAAATTAAGGTAATATTTCTACTACCTTTATGTAGCATGTCATATTTAAGATGTGTAAAGGTAAGTAGTGAATTACATTTAATAAAGGGCTTCCAAATGGCATGCATAAGGGTAGAAGGATTTACCCTTATGCCAGAATATCCTTATGTTTAAGGGTAATTAGAATTGCTTTAAAATTGTTAAAAAAAATTAATATATAAAATGTTTTTAATGGTTTATAAAGTGTTTATAAATAATTAAAAATCTATCTTGTGATATTTTAATTTTTAAAAGGTTTATATATTAATTAATTTTAAATTGTTTATAAATAAATAAATTATTATGAAACATTTTTCTCAAATTTTAAATTTTAATATATCAAATACCTTTTAAATATATTATATGGCATGAATTATGATCTAGAAATAAAAGTTTTTATTTATAAATTGAAAGAAATAATTTATAAAGAGTTATAAATTATGAAATAAGGTAAAAATATAATGCTTTTATATTTAAATTATGAATTGTTTATAATTAATTATTTTTAGTTGTTCAATATAATATGGGTTCCATACTTGGGTATTATTTAATCCATGTTAAAAATTGTTTTGATCATATATATGATAAAGGTTTAATTAATGACTAAGTGTGTGATATTTAGATTATATAAAATATTTTCATAATAGAAGTTGTATTTAAATAATTATAATCCAAATAATATCATATATTTAAATTAAAAATTCTATATAATGATAAATATGAAAGTTTTCATATTTGAATGAATATAAACTTTTTATATTCATAATTATGGAATGTCCATAATGTTAAATAAAAATAATTATAAAATGTTTATAATTAGATTTTATTGATGAATTTTTCATAATTTTTTCTCTCTTGTTTAAATATTAAAATTATTCATTTTTATAAAATTTATTCTCAGTTTTATTCATATATATAAATTTTTTATATGTTGAATGGTTTATTCTTTAGTTTAATTTTTGAACACCATCTAGATATAGTTTTTCATTACATGCTAGGAATTTCTCTATAATGAATTTATTTTTTTATCTAACATGACCTCAGTTTATAACTAATTTTTTTAAGCTTAAATTTAGTTAAGGAATGTATTTTGTACGAATTTTATTTTAGAGTTATGATGAATTTTATTATCTCTTGAGTAAAGTATCCTTAGGTAGAGGGACTTGGGGTTGGACTACCTACCTACTTGGAGGCTTGTGCCTAGTCTTGGTTGTTTAATGGGGTTGATTATCTATCACTTTGGGCTTACTCATGTAGATATTATTAATATCATATAAAACTATGACTTCATATAAATTGTTCTTGTACCTTATGCATATGATACATCTAGATATGTCTAAATATGTTTTAATTCTATATATGGGTGAGTAATAAAAACTTATGGTTTTTTTTAAAGAGTTACATAAAAATATGGTTTGAACATTTTGATTAGGTTTAGGGAATAGGATTCCAAACTATGTCACCAGAATAATGAATATATAAAAGGGAATAACATGAGATGAGATAAAGATATTAAATCACCTTAAAATGATAATAGTGACATTCCCTCCAAAGAGGTTCTTTTCAAGAAATAGATCATCCAAATAGGTAGTTCTTATCATATTTTGGTTCCCATGAATTATCTTGTCTAAGTAAAGAAAGGATGGGTGACACTGGGTCATCCTTGGGTAGATTATTTCATAGCTGGGATCACATAGAAATTCATTTTTTTCATATTTTTTGTGATTTATTTTGGTTAAAAAAGTCACGAGACCCTAATAATATTAGGTTCCTAGATTAATAGAGTTGAGTATATCCATATGAGGGATTTGGAAAAAATGTTTTTTTTCTGGCTATACAAATTTTACAAATTTTGTGATTGGGATTATTCCCTACCTAAATAACTAAGTGGTGAGAGAAAAATCATATCAAAATCATTGATTAGTGAAAATGGTTATTGGCCCACAAATAATTATGATGAATTTTAAAATGGTCCATAATTTTAGTGGGAGCCCATTAAATAAAATCCCATATTAAATGTTTAATAATATGTGATACTCATATGATAAAATATTCTATAGTAGACAATAGCATAATTATCATCAAGCTAAACTTCATTATCAATCCTTTATAAGCAGAAACATAATTAAAGTTACTCCTAAGACTGGTCACCTAAGAAAAGTTATTAAGCCAGATTAGTGATATAAGAAAATATCTTAAGGAAAATTCAATGTGTCAGAATAGTTCCTTCCTCAATAACCAAGTGTTGATGTTATTCAACAGGTGAATCTATAATCTTATTTTAGAATAGAGTTCTTTATTTAAGTTTTCAATGGAATCTTATGCATAATGTTCAAAGAAAAATTAGTCTCCACTCATGTTCACAATATGATTAGTTGGTCCATTTAATATTTAATATGATTTAATATATTGATGAATTGATGGGAATAAAGGTTTAATTAAAAATTGTTATAAAAATCAATTATACTATTTTAATAGATATATGGTATCAACTATATTATTCACAAATGTTGTAAATATACAGAAGGTTGGATGATGAGAAAGACTTAAAGGATATAGCTTGATGGATTCTTTAAATTAATGGATCAAAATAGTGTATTTATTGATAAGGTACATATTTTAGGATTGGATAAACTTGTCATATGATGTTCATTTTTACCTCATTTAGTTATTAAGAAGATAATTTAAACAATATTTTTTTATATGAAAAGATGTGTATTTTTTTAATACACATGGTTTATGATTTTCTAAATTCTATAGTATTGTTTAAGGGGAGAATAATAGTGTCTTGTTCTAGATAGGGAATTTTTCTTATTATGAACTATGGAAATGTTCTAAAAATATGATTTCATTCAAAGAAATTTTACCTGGTATTATCAATTCATTTAGAATATATATGAATAGGGAATATTATTTCAAAGTTCTAAAGTAATATATAAACTATACAAGTAGGTAAAATTTAGAACCATAATAAGGAATGTTAGTAAAAAAGTTCAAAAATGTTTCTTCAAGAATCCAATCTAAGTTATTAAATCCTAGAGTTTTCTAGAAGGAAGAGTAATAATTCAATATGATTGGATTATCCATCATATACCTAATAAAGTTTATGAAACTCCATGGAAAGACCATGTTATTAAGGGATTATATAGAAATTAATTCTTTTATTTTGAAGGGTATGTGATAATGAACATATATTTAACAAATTTTTATAAATATAAAAGAGTTCAAAATCAAAGGACTAATTGATTCATCTTTGTAGTTTATATTCTTGATATTGAGTAATTAATTTCCACATTAAGGATTTAAATATAAATGACTTTTTCATGCTCAAATTAATCTAAGTAAAAAAATATCTTCATATTTTTTGTTATAATAGAATATGTTTCATCACAAAGAGTCATTATAAACAATATGATGTGATTAAATGTATAGGCATGGTTCATGATTCATTAATTTTTGTATCATGTTTTTAGAATATTATATAGAAAAAAATTATCAAGGATAAAAATTTTATCCAGTTAGTTTTTAGAATATATGGGAATGTGTTCCATCCACCCATTAGTGGTATATTTTTATTAATTCTTATTTTAAAATAAAAAATGTTACAAATACATATAATACCAAATATGATATAGTTCATTCCTTTAATATTCATACTAAAAGTAAATAAATGAAATATATTAACACAAATGGTTTTTTTTGTCGTAGCGACATATTCTAAAGAGAATATAAAACATAAGAGACTAGTGGGAGTATGTTTGGACTTAAATAAGTTCAATGTTAAAAATAAATAATTACACTAATCGATGTTTAAAGTGAATTCTACAAAATATCATAAGATAGTTAGGGTGTTTTATAAAACATTAATGTAATTAGTGACATTATTTCAAGGGTGTATTTTGATTGCATAGAGTTACAAAGGTTGATTTTGACAAACTGAGAAATATTTCTATATAGAAAACAAAAGTTGACATCATAAGAATTGATGTTGTCATGTTGAGTAGTTTTAATTTGTTCATGAAGTTGAATACTTTGGAAAATGATTCCTAAATCTCATCATTATTCCAACTAACATACTTCATAAATTTTTTTTGGGAGGGTTTTATCAGATGGTCAAAGGGAGATCTGATAGAAATTACATATGATGTAAAGAGTTAACAAATCCCAAAAAGTATAGAAATCATAAGGCTGATCTTATAGTTTATCATATATAAAAAGATAAATAGGTTCTTAGGTTGGATTTTTTAAATTTTCTAAAATAATTTAAGAATATTAAAATGTATCATATTAAATTCAACCTCTATTTTATCATTATTTAAAATTTTCTATATAAAATTATATATATGTATATATATATATATATTGTCTGAAGTTTATTGATAATTGACCTCTCAATGTATGACTTTGAGTTTATCCCTAACTAATGTTCATCATGGAGTATTATAGGTTCTGATGAAATGGTAATGTTAACGTGAGTATGATTCTTGTATAGAGATACAAAATATTCTCATAAGGAAAAAAACAAAGCATATGATTCTTTGTGTGTGTTGGATAACCTACTTGGTATACCACATCGAGTATCATATATATGTTTTCTGTATACTAGGGGTGCATGGAATATATTTTAGTCCATGTTACCTAATGTTGGTGACATACCTGGCATTATAACCATCATACATTGATACCCTACTTACTCAAGTCTACATATTGACTTATCTAATATGGAGGATGGGTAGGTATGTTTCATATCTTGTCATTGGTTGGAGCTTAACCAAGATTGGGGTTTTCACCTTGTATGTTGAGTATGAAATCTGGTCCCCTGATTGAGATAGACTGTGGGAATGTGTGACCACATCTAGATATTATATATATATATATATATAGGTAAGGTACATGTGAGTACTTATCCATAATGATGAATTACATACAATGTATTCATCAAAAAGATCAGTATACACTCAGATAATTGAGAATAGATTAGTTGGATATATGGGATTGATATGCACCATGTCCAATGGTTAATTAATGTCTTAGAAAAATGAACAATATGAGAATTAAAATTTTCATATGATTTATATAGGTGTATATAGGTATAGAGATACATGTTATTGATTGAAATCATGTTAGATCCTTTATATCATGGGTAGCATTAATGCTTTTCAAGAGGCCTCTCTTTGCTTACATATATAGATCTAGAGATTCATATTTGTTTTCAACGCTATAAAGGACCATGTGATCACACTTTGGGGTTGGATGAATGGGGATTGAGTTTGACTCATAGAGATACTCTAAATTTGTATTAGAGTTTATCAAAAAGTATTTTCGATGGTTATTTACAAGGTATTACTTATGATGTGATACATAGTGATGTTAATTATTGCTTTCCAACTGTGTTTTGGATGATATTCTAAAGAATTTTGGGATATGGTTTCACAAGATATTATATATCATACAATATAAGGTGAAATGGAAAAAAAAGCATATTTGGAAATAGTGAAAATGGGATATTGAAGAAGATATCCCTAAAGCCTTATATTTATATAATATATATATTTCATGTGAATTATTATTTTTATACACATGAGGGTATATTATTTTATGTAATATGTGATTGTTTAAAAATGATAACTATTATCATTTTTGTATCTCCCACATATTATATAATTTAAGGAACCATTTTATAAGATGAAACATTGAGAATGTATAACTTTTATATGATGAGTGATTTTTTTAGAAAAATAATTCACTCATGCATTATGAAGTCATGAGTTAGTGTTATAGCCCGATGGTTTTCCATATGGATTTATAAACCATTTTTATGGGATGGAAGTGATGTAGAGTAAATTTAGATCCTCATGCTTGGTTGATACTCCATGACATGTTGCTCTCTTTCATCTTCCTCCTTTACATGTATAGGTACTATCATACAGTGGAGAAAATTTTAATCTCATAATAATTTAGATTGATTTAGTTTATCCTATGGATACACTGTAGAGCTGGGATGCCTTTTCCACTTAGTGATCTTTGTAAAAAACATGTGAAGTAGTTTGTTGATGTTATATGTTCTCTTAAATGTGTTGTATTATTACTTAAATAAGTTCTTAATTTCAGTATTTTATATTTTTCTTTATATTCCATAGACTTATCTCACTACATGTGAAGAAAATATCCTCTCATGTGATGCTTTTCTGCATTTCTATAAAGGAAGTTGTGAAGGTGCCTTTAGCATCACACATTCCATTGTACTTTTCACCTATTTCAACTTGTTCTCCATAAGAACTAAATATTGATATTTTATTAAGTTCTCAACTAATTATAGAACCTTACCCAAAAGGTGATGATGAATTTTTCTACATACTAGTCATTTTATATAATCTTAAAAAATACTTTATTAATTGGGTGATAAGGTTATTAGAAAGGTATATATTGAAATATATTGGTACATATTTCAATGTATATGTGTTCAGTATAATCATCATCTCATTTATTTCTTACTTCATATTCTCCTCGCATACTTCTCAGATATGGGATAACATGTGAAACCATCAATGTCTTGACATTGTTTTTTCATAATTTTTTGAACTTTGATGGTAGCATTGTGATATAAGCATCAAAAATATCATACATTTGTATTATATAAGATTAATTTTCACCCTCGCTTCCTATAGTGACTCAACTGGTAGTGGGGACTCCAACATATAGAATTCCCTTTCACATAATAGTACTTTACACAACTCTATATACTAGACTGAGAAATTAATATTGGTTAGGAAAAATTATTCATCCAAAATTAAACTCTGTAAACTTGTGGTATTATTGAAATGTGTATACATAATAAAACATTAATAACATAAGTTCTTTTATCTTGATTACCAGTTATTAGACATTATATAAATTATTACCTCAAATTTAACACACTGTTTTATCAAATCCTAGTATACCTAAACTACTAGATTTCAAATAATCAGTTTCTTGAGTGTTCTAGTGTAAAGGATCCTTAAAACCTATACTCTTAATCCATGATATGGATATTCCAATACTCGGAGAGTCTCAAGGTAGCCTTTCATCTAGAGAACTGCATTATCACATGGCTATATGAACTATTGAGTGGAGTCCCATCTCCAGTAATGAATAACACTATAAAGATCAATGTTTTAACTCTATAGTTTTAACAATCTATTTATGGATATTTCTGCCAAATTTAGATAATTTGACCCACCTAACTTATAATAACTCATCATTACTAGGAGGCACCCTCAACTCAAGCTAAAGAGAACCTCTTACAATTTATTTTGTTCAAATTTATGTGATGGAATTTGTTTTGACTTATTATTTACTTTGAGGGGTTTTATTTTTTCATGGAAAATATAATAAATTTATATTTACATTTTATTATTCTATGTGACCACAAACATATATTAACAATGAAATAAATATAAAAACAAACATTGTACAGGTTTACTTTATCTGTGCATGCTTTCTTATTATTTTATGTGAACATGTGTAAAAACAACACATAAAGAAAATAATAAACCTTGCATAAATACAAATAAATAAAATAATCATGAGAAGATACTAATGGTTGATCTACTAAGATATTAACGGTTTTTACAAGACCCAAGGGGTACCTCTTTAATCATGATGCATGAGACTCAAGTTGTAGAATTCACCCATCCAATGCATCGACGTAATGTATAGTGTCTCACCAAGTCTTAGTAAGAATAATTCCTCCATTCATAATAACCATATTATAACAATACTCTTACATAAGAGAGAGGGACTTAGTTTTGTGAGATTCATATAATTAAAAAAATTGTTGGGTACATGTAGGCCCTAATAAAAATAATGATGAATGATGTGATGCATAGATCAACATTTATTAAATAAATATTACAAATAAAAACATTTAAATATATGTTCAAGTACATATTCTACTATGGAACACAATATAAGGAAGAAAATGACAATAAACACACATTCCTAGGGACCTGACCCCTTAACTAACCACTCATCCCCCTCAAACCCAAACCACCCTAGCACCAATGGTGGTGAAAAAAAATACATTACAACATATAAATAAATAAATAATACCAGAACGGCATTGTCCTATCTATTTATAATGATTAGTTGGTACACATTAAACTCATGTACAATATTAAATTTTGGATTAATTTCTCTAGAATGTATTTTCCTTGAATTAAAATTCGTTTAGTTTAATTTAATTTTAATTCACAAAAAAAATTTACATGGTCCAATATATTATTAAATTAAATTACAAATATAAATTTAAATATTTTTTGAAGTTATTCTATAATTATTTGGGATTCCTAAGTATTTTTAACCACCACCACCACCACCCCCCTGAATGGGTTTTGAGTTGTAGGGTAAAAATCAGAAGTGTTAGGAGGGTCTGGATCTAGAAACCCAAGCTAGAAAAACATATCTTTACATGATTTAAAATATAAAAATATTTTACTTACAACCCAAAGATCATGAGTCATAATATATTTGTAAACTAGGTTTATAACACATCAAGGTTAGGATAAAATAAACCCTTTTTATTTCATTCTTCATAATGAGATCCTAAATCCCTTCAAGTTATTAAAACTACATGGGATAGCCAGGGGAATACATAGGAAAAAGGGGTGAGATAAAAAATTACAGTAAGGAAATAAACAATATAAGGAATAACAATATGTGACTCAAAGGTATAACATGTTATCATAAAATATAAGGAATATGATTAATTACATGGAAACAAAATGTAAAGAACATGTTATTATAACATCATGAAATTATGGGAAATGTGTAAACAATATATAACATAATAAAAACATGATTCAATTCTAGATACCTAGAAAAAATCATTTGGTGGGAAATTTCCGATAATGGATTAGGTTTACTCACAAATTACATACATCATGCCTTATGTAACTAAAACATTACACAATGCATTAGAGTTCTATCTTGGCTCACCCATAGTATAAGATATATCGGGCACAACAGGTGCTATTAGGGAGAACCCACTATAACATTTTCATGATTTATGTGTTCCACAAAATGAGACCAATCATATTTCATAAACATAATAATTACCCATATAATTAAATGAGTTTCATAATCTTTTCTCATATAATAGTAAAATGAAATTTCATAATGATGGAATTTGAGAGATGAATGTAAGGAATATGTTACCCCATAAAATTATGGGAGTGTGAGAAAGGTATAAATCTAAGAGAAATATATATAGTATTTAAAAAAAATTCCACAACATTAAATGTTTTTGTTTTTTATGAAAAAAATACTTTTTAAAGTATAAAAAGCATTCTTGAGAAAAATAAAATTTCCACTTTGAAAAAACATTTGAAAATTAAAAATTAAAAAAATATTTTGGAAATATTTTTTTTTAAATACCTTGTAATAATAAAAAGTAACCTTAAAGGAAAATTATGGTAGAAAATAATATTTACACCTTATATATTAAAGCAAATATTCTATTTACAATTTCGGTAAAAATTCAAGAAGTACCTTCTTTGGAAAATGATGGGAAGATTCCTTTTAAACAATTTTTTAGAAGTTAAAAAATGATAAAAATTAATTTAAACAAACAAAAAGTAATATTCAAAAATTAAAACGCTTTAAATGAAACATGTACATGGAAGATAAAGGGTCTTCAACCGAAGAGAGAATAAAGTTAATTTTCCTTTAAAATATTTTCTCAATATTTTAAAGTACCAAAGATAAAAAAATGGTAATATGTCATGAAAATTTCATGAATAAATAGATCATAATAAAACATAATTTTTTTTTTAAAATTATCAAATAATTTCCAACAATGGAAATTCAAGCATAACCAATACTGATTAAAACGAGATTGAAACATAAAGCCTTACCGATTTGGTAAATTTTGAATCATAACTCCAATGAATGAAGTAAAAGAAATGTAACATAAAATATAATTAATTATAAATTATTCATGATATAATATGTATATGTTCATTATATACACAATATAAAATAAACTATGTTTATAAAATAATATTCGTCTTAAAGAAGAAATTTCTAAGATGGAAACACTTACCTCAAGTACAGGCTTTACCTTGTATGTAATTTATCTCATGTATAATAAACTTACAAAAAATATTTGTCTTATTAATAAAATTTTTAGAGGTTTAATACCCTATACTAAAACCATTTACTTAATTTATTTTAATTACAAGATTAATTATATAGTCAGTTATGTCTACGTTGAGTGTATTGAGGATACTCAGTTCATAATTTTAAAATAGCATTAGTGTGTTGACTGTGGTCAAAGGGATCATTTTTATATCATATATAGAATAATAATAATGAAATAATTATAATTTTTATTCATTAATTATGATTTTAATACCAATAATGGAGTATGGTTATGAAAAATGAACTACATTACAATCATGGAGACTGTAGGTCATACATACTCATGAGTAATGATCCCGTTTTTTCAATGACCATGATGGAAGGAAGTTAGGTGTTATTGTATATTTTTATAATTATAATTAAATTAAAAATATAATATTATTTCATTAAATATACTTAAATATATCATCCATGTGATGTGGCAATAAAAAAATGAATCACATCGCTTTGTGAGGCGGTAGTTCTCCGTACACGCAAATCATTTTCAGTGAATGGTAAGTTATGAAATTATATAATATAATTCATTAATAGAATGGTTAATATTTCATTATTATCATATATAAATATAAAATCTATCACTGTGAATATTCCTGATAAGTGATTATGGAAAAATAATTACATCAGTTCAGGAGGTTGTAGTCCACTGTACACACGATTGGCAGTTTCATTTACCATTTTATGGAATAGAATATAGATTTATATTGTAAGAAAATATAATAAAATATCATTATAAATTATATATTGGTTTATTATATTTTAATATTTAACACAAAATTGAATGTCTAAAAGAATAAGTAAAAATAAGGAGCTCGATGAAGACAATTACCTTTGCATAGAAGAATCTCATTTAGATATCTTATTAAAGACCCTAAGGTTGGTATTTAAGAGAGACCTAAAGATATATAATATGCATAAAGATTTTTTTGAGTGGTTTTTATAGGGTTTTTTCAATCCATATTGAATTATTTTTTTAATAATAGAGGATAATGGGTTCCCTTTTATAAGGTAGGGGGAGTGGTATTCTTGTAAATACCCAAAACTATTGAATAATGGGATGTCACTCTAATGAAAAGTGCCTAAAAAATTTACAAATATAGAATTGGAGGATAAATAATGCCTATAAACACCTCTAAAATTTAAAATAAATAAGTTTTAAACTTTTTATTTCATTTACCTCAAATGTTACTAACTTTTTACCCATTTAATTTTTCACCATGGTAAATATTTTTTACTATTTTACTATTAATTATGAAAAAATATTAAATTCATCTTATAATATAATATAAATTTTTATGATTCAAAATATTTATTCCATTTTATCATATTCAATTCACAGAATTGAAAAAAATTATTTTAAAATATAAAAATGTAGTCATGTTAAAAATGTTTTTTCAAGAAATGCATTTTTTATGCATAATATGATCTTCTAATAACTATATGAAAAGTAATAATAATTAAATTAATTTAAATAAATATTTATATTTATATAATATATAAATTAATGTTAAATTATTTCTGACTTTTGGTTATTTTATGTAGTTGATATCGACAAACATTATATGCTTTAAAACAGTTTTTAGAGAAATGTGTTTTTATGCCTAAAAATAAACTTATATTAAAATCCTGTATAAAGATGACATAAATCTAATTAATTGGATGATATATAAATAATTAATACTTATTTTACTTTTAAATCATTTTAAAATAATAATAGGGACTTTTAAATTACTGAATTAATTAATTGAAATGGCAGTTTCACAAAAAAAGTATTTTTCACTATTCATTGAAATATCAATATTTTCAAAAAATCCCAACATTTCACACTAAATTAGTATTTATATAATTATATAAAATTTTATTTTAATTTTATATAATAATGTTTCTAAAATATCTTAAAATTAATTATAATGGTTTCCCTTAAAAAGAAACAAAAACATTTTTGAAGGAAAGGTTTTTTTTGAATAAAATATATTTATTAAAGTTGAGTGTTTATTTATTAATTATTTTTAAATAAATTTATATTAAGTGTGAACTTTATATATATGTATATATTAAAATATTTAATATGATTCATACCCATCAATTTAATGGCATGGTTATATTGGTCACATTTAAATAAATATATTTTAAAATTATATCATGGTTTGTTTAAACTTAGTGTTGTGTGTATTGAAATATATCAAGGAAATAAAAATTATTAAAATATAAAGAAATTAAAAATTCTCAGTGTTACATTATAACCCTTAAATAATTTTTTTCCCTCGCAATTTGATCTTGTTCTCTGTAATAATGGTTGGATATTTGAAAATTCATTTGTGTAAAACTCACTTCCAAAAATAGGTGAATAAAACATCATCTTAAAAGAGGGAAATATAAATACAAAGGTAATCTAGGATAACACAAAAATAGGGTTAAAAGTAGGATAACATTGTTAAGAAGTGAAAATATGGACATGGATGAAAAGAATAAATAATCATGGAGTGTAATAGAGATCATTGATCAAATTAAAAGTAAATGATAATGAGAATGTTAAAAATCACAAACCCATAAATATGTGATGAATTAAATGACCATTGACTAATTAGATATTAATTTAATAGGAAAAAATTTATTTCAATATCCTTTTCATATAGTTGAGTTATTTTTTTATTATTAAGATATAGAACACTATAAAATATACTTCACTGGTATCTTTTTGTTTTAGAAACACAATTTCATCCATTTATTTTGCTTTGATATTTTCACTACACCTTAATATAAGGAATGAATATCAAATATAAATATTTATTATTCTTAAATAACTGAAATTAACTTTCAATGGATCATAAGATCCACAAAATAGTAATAAGATATTACTTCTATCTTTATTAAAACCATAATGGTTGGAAAAAATTAATATAATAGCCAAAATTATTATGAATATATTTATCTCCATAAATAATGACTTAATTAAGTAACTCTATGTCCAAAATAATGATAATAACCTCATCATTAAAGAAGGTTTTAACCTCAATGTATTTCTCATACCCTCTACATCTCTAAAATAATTATTTCTCTCTTCCTAAATAATATTTTACATTAAACATACATATCAAACAAATATAAATTTTCTGAAATATATTGAACATCATAAAAAACATTAATCATCAAATCAGTTTTTAACCACTAATATATTTTATACAAATTATTTTCCTCCAAAAAACCAAATATTATTAATTAACTAAAATTAACTTATCATCAAGGACGTATCAAATATTATCATTTCCATAACTTTTTTTTCATAAAATATCACCTAACATTAAATCAAATGTCTAGTTCTTGAGTACCATTAAATATATTCTGTAAAATCCTTAAATAAAAATATTGTAGAATAATCCATAGAATATTAATTATTCTTATAATCATAATTAAATTTATTAAAATACTTATAAATAATAGTTCAAGGATATCCATATGTAAATACTTCACCTCAATGATTAATATAACATATTTCCTTCATTGTTAGAGGGTTTATCCCTTAGTTTAGTGAAACTTATTGGATAATACCCAAGTTCCCAACAAATAATAAATTTAATTCATGGGAAATTCTCTTCTCTATTCCCTTTATCTCCACATAAAATCATATTCCCCTCTATTTGAGATATTCTCATACGTAGTTCTTCCCACATTCATGACATATAAGAGGCCAAATCTTATTTTTATTTTTGTATTTATCACATAAATTTCTTTAATACACTATATTTATCTTATTTTATGTGTTTGGAAGTTAAACTATGTTCCAGTTTTTTAGCATAATTTGAGCTAGCTCTTTTGTAATGATCACAAATGTCTAACTATCATACCCATTAGGTTAGGAATATCATTAGGAAAATCATTAAATTTCTCATAACATTTGTTGTTGGAATTCTTACTCATATTTCCTACCATTAACTAAAATTATTAAAAGAAACAAGATGATAATTCATTAACAGACCAAAGGAGAATTTAACAACCTATAAGGAATAACTTATAAATGATAATTATATCCTAACTTATGGGCCTGTAGATTTCAATCTATGTTACCCATCATAATTATTACTATTAGGTTTTATATCCTAACAATTAGTTCATGTTCTTTATAGTGGTTCGTAAAGAGTTTTTGAAATTTCAAAGGATATCACCTATGATTATAAAACTAGGTATATAGTTAGGCCTATTTTTATATACCAGGTAATGCTCGAGTCAACACTGATGTATCCTTTCCAGAGATATTACCCCAAGGAACGTTTATGCTAGAATAAAATCAACTATTAGTATCCATATATGGATATAATTTCTCAAAAAAAACTCTATATATACTACACCATGATTCTAGGATATTTCTCTATACATCAGTTTATCCTTAGACTTATAATTAGACGTATCCATATGGTTATCACTAGAGTTTTATCATCCTATTTTTCAAAGGATCACTAAAACTTTACTTTGATACCAAATATAGTGACCATATCCTTTTATAAATATCATTACATGATATTAAACACAATCATATAATAATTATAACTCAAATATCCTAATTCCTATTGTATTTGGAATACTAAGATCACAATACAACATATTGAGGCTAAAATAAAACTTATTTATTTTATTTTCCATAATGAGATACTAAATCCATTTGATCTATTCAAATTGTATGGGATAACTAGGGGAATACATAGATAAAAGGGGTGACATAAAATCCAAATAAGAAACTAAACATGATGAGGAATCATAACATGTGATTGAAAGGTATAACATGATATCATAAATGAGAAGGCACATAAGTAATCTCATAAAAACAAAATGTAAATAACATTGTATCATAAGATCATAGAATCATAAGAAATATGTTAGCAATATATAAAATGACATAAACATGAGTCAAGGAAAACTTTTTAGTTAATATATCATGGTAGAAAATTCTGATAATGGATTCAATTTACTCTCTAATCCCATACATGATTACTCATGAGACTAAAAACCTTACCCAATGTATTGGAGCGCTATCTGGGTGCACCAAACATTTAAAATATATCTGGCTCGCCCTATACTATCTAAGGACACCCATTAGAACATGTTTAGGAATTATGTATTCTACAAAAGGAAATAAATCAAAAGTAATAAACATGATAATTACCCATGGAAAGAAAAGGGCTTCATAATCATATCTCAACTCATAATCCAAGTAAAATTCATAATAATTGCATTTGAGATATAAACATAAGGTATGTATTTCCCAATAAAATTAAAGAATATAGGGAAATGTATATATGTAAGATATATATGTAAATTATTTCTAATCATTCCATAATATTAAATTGTTTGACGTTAATGAATATAGATAATTTTAAATATATTTAAAACAATATTGAGAAAATTTAACTTTCCATTTTGAAAATGAATTTTAAAAAATACAAAAAATTTCAAAATTTTGTTGAAATCATTTTATTTGAAAATAAACTTTTAGAATTATAAATTAAGATTCAAGTTAAATTGTGGTGTAAAATACCATTAATTCCATACATGTTAAAACAAATATTCATTTCACATTATTTGTAAAAAGTCATGAAGTACCTCATTCAAAAAATTATAAGAATATTCCTTTTATAAAATTTTTTATATAGTAAAACTTGTAAAAAATTACTTTAAAAACTCATATAATAATATTAGAACATTTTTTAAGACACTTGAATGAAAACATAGACATGGAAGAGAAAATTGTTTTGATCGAAGAGATGAATAATGTTGATATAAATTTAAAAAAAATTCACAATATTTTTAACTAGAAAAGAAAGGAAAATGGTACTATTATTTGAAAATATCATGAATAACTAGAAGATAATAAAAATGAATGATTTTATTTTTAAATAGTTATGTTATTTCCAATAATTTAAATTCAAGCAAAATCAATACGGATTTAAATGAGATTGAAACATAAAGCCTTACCAATTTGGTAACTTTTGAGTTATAACTCCAACGAATAAATTAAAATAATTTTAAATTAAAATATTATTATTTATAAATTATTAAGTACATAATATATAAAGGGATATTATTTACACCATTTAAAATAAATTAGTTTTATAAGATAATATGTGTCTCAAAGAAGAAAGTCTTGAGACAGAAACCATTACATCAAGTCCAGGATTTGTCATATATGTACTTTATCTCTTGTTAAATAAACTTAAATAAATTATTATTTTTAATAAAATATTACAAGTTTAATATTTTATACATAAACTATGTGCTTAATTTATTTTAATGATGTTATTAATTACATAGTTAATTATGTCTATGTCGGGTGTTTTGAGGATCCTTAGTTCAAATTTTCAAAATGGTGTTGCTGTGTTACCATGTTAAAATGATTAATTGATCCATAATATCCATATTAATAATACTTACATAATTACCTTTTTTATATATCAGTTATACTTTTAAAACCAATATATAAGGATGGATATGAAAAACAAACTATGTTATAATCATGGGGATGGTAGGTCGTACATACACATGAGTAACATTACCATTTTCAACAATCATGATGGAAAGAAGGTAGGTTTTATTTTATATTTATATAATTATAATTATATCATAAATATAATATTATTTCATTAAATATACTTAAATATACCATCCCTGTGATGTGGTAATAAAAAAATGAATCACATCGCTTTGTGAGGTGGTAGTTCTCCTTACAAATGAATGTCGTTGTCTTTTTCAAAGAATGGTGATGTATGAAATTATATGATATATTAATCTTATATAATTATTAATATTTACTGATTATAATATATAAATATATAATATAACATAATGAACTGTCATGAGAGGATATGACGTAAAACAAATTACATCGGTTCTCTATCTGGAAGTCTGTTGTACACATGATCAATGGTTTCGTTTCCAATTTAATAGAAGACAAGATGAATGTATATTATGCCATAAATTTAATAAAATATTGGTATATAAGATATAATTATGTATTTACATTTTAATATTTAATACATAATTTAATTTAGAAAATAATAATTACTAATAAAGAGCTCGATGAAGATGATTACCTTCTCTTAGAAGAATTTCCTTCTGATCTCTTTTTATGTACACTATGGTCAGTATTTTGGGGTTACTAGATGATCTATAATGTGATTAAGGATTTTGGGGAGATATTTGATTAGGATTTGGTTGAGTGAAATTGATTTATGGGCTTGAAGAACATTGGATTGGGTTTCTCTTTTATAAGGGAGGAGGAGTGGCATTCTTGTAAATATGCAAACCTATTCAATATAGGGAAGTCGCACTAATGTCATGTCCCTAAAAAATTAAAAAATAAAGTATTGGTGTAGATATAAGTTTTATCCATACCTCTAAAATTCAAAATAAGTATCTTTTATTTGTGTCATTTCATTTTCCACATAGATTACTCACTGTTTAGCCTTTTAATTTTTTACCATGATAACTAGTTTTTTTACTGTTTTTACTATTCATTGTGACCAAAAATTAATTTCATATTATTATATAATATAAATTTTGTTTATTTAAAATATGGAATCCATTTTATAAAAATAAATTCACAAAAGTGGAATAATTCAATTTGGAATAAAACCCACATTTGTGTCGAAAAAACGATTCTTCAATAAATATGTTTTTTAAGTGTGAGATGATCTTATAATAACTATATCAAAAGTAATAATAATTAAAATAATTTTAGATCCTATATTTAGATACATAATAAATAAATTTTGTTTAAATCAATCGTAATTAGAGGTTATTTTAAATAGTTAAAATGGAAAAACATTATGCACTTTAAAATAGTTTTCAGAAAAAGGGTGTTTTTAAGCCAAAAATACATGTATATTAAGATCCAATATAAATATTAGATAAATAAAATTAATTGAATAAAATATAACCAAATAATAATAATGTTACTTTAAAAATATATTAAATTAATAATATAACTTTTAAATTACTTAATTTACTAAATAAATGAATGTTATTCAAAAATCGGTATTTTTCCCTATAAATTAAAAAATCAGTATTTTATGAAAAATATAAAAAATTAACCATATATTAATATTAATATGACGATTTAAAAAATTATTTTAATTTTATAAAATAACATTTCTAAAACATAAAAAATCAATTATATTATTTTTATCAAAAATATCAATAAAAACATTCTTCATAGAAACATATTTTTTTAGAAAACAAATATCATTATTAAAGTTGAGTTCTTATTTAATAACCATTTTTAAATAAATTTATATTGGGTTTTAAGTTTATATATATATTATAATTTAATTAATACAATTCATACTCCCCAATTTACCATCTAGGTTATATATCAGTCAAGTTTGAATAATAATCTTTTAATATTATATTGTGGTTCATTTAAATACAGTGTTGTGTGAAATGCAAGATATCAAAGAAATAAAATTTATTTAAAGATAAATATATTCTAAATTCTTAGGGTGATACATGGGTAGAACCCAACACAACACAACTAGAGTTATATTGACCTGGTAGGGGGGTTGGGTCCACCTTAGTGTACGGGTAGGGGAAAGGACCCCTTTTAGGGGTTACACTCTTTAATGGGATTTGAGAATTATAATATTAATTTCATTTCATTTTTTTAGGTAATATTTCCTTACCCCCCTTCACTCACCAAGTTTGATGCATGGGGCCCCAAATCCCTTCTCATTTTTTTTAAATAAAATTCCAAATCCAATCAATATTCTTGGGATTTCTTTTTTTAAGAAAAAAAGCAATCACCAAACTCACGCGCCAATGCATATTTTGGATATATATATTTTTTTCCTATATATATATATATTTTAAAGTTCCTATAATATATATATATATATATTATTGACCCTAAATATATATGGGCCCATATATTATATATATATAATATAACTTATATATATATATAATAATAATATTTTAAATTTGTTTTCCCTAAGGACATGGAAATCACCCTGCATAACTATTCATGTGAATAGTATACATGTACTATTCACCCAATCCATAGAAATTTTTTAACTAATTTTAATATCATCAACCTGATAGTAATTTATTCTTTGAATTAAGCCCAAACAATTATAATTTCAATCTTTGGAAGACATAGCTTGATCATCTCATCTCTGATTGACACATCATCCTTGGCATATGGACCATCTTGATACCCTCTACCCAAATTTGTGAATGTTAATTTTAATTAAACTTAATTAAATACATGGTCCCTCTGATACTAATTTTCAATACCGAGCTCATAGTTGAGGCCTAAAAAATGGGAATTTGAATTATTTAACTCCAGTTTCCATTGGGATGTCCTTAGTAGTGTAATTATAACCAAGATATAACCCAAGGATCCAATGTAATTTAAATTAATCATGAGAACATAAATCAAAACCATAACTCTTCCAATTTCGATTTTAAATTCATTTTTCTCATATTTTGAGATTGTATCTTGAATAAATAGAACATTGAACCCTCTAGATCCTCCACACAGATTTCAGGATCTTTTGGACAGATCAATTGGTTTTATTTTTTAGTGCTAGTGTTGATAATCAATGTCCTCTTCAATGATACATTGATCTCAAGAGCACCATTGCTTTGATCTAGGATGGATTCATGGGATGGTTTGATCGCATTAATATCTTCTCCCTCTGATAATTAAGAGGGAAGAGAGATGATATATCAATATCATATGAGGAATAGTCAAATAAATAGTTAGATCTTTCTAGCTTATATATAAAGGTTTAACTCTCAAAAATTTCTCTTATACCCCATGAATATAATTAACCACTTAAATAAGCACTATATTACATTAATAACTAAGTAACCATGTCATAAATTTCATTTAAATTTTATCACGTGATTGTAAAATCCAAAATAAGTTACATTGTAAAAATATTATCCATTAAATAAACTCTATTTTCCAATTAATTTATTAACACACCAGGAATAGAATATTATCCTTTTATAGAATATATTTTCCTCATATTCACAAAGCACTTGTGACTACCTTGACGAAATAAATTCTATGAATATTATTCTAGACATAAATAATATTGAATTTATTTATTTCTTATGATCTATAAATTTGGACATATCTCAATACCCACCATGGGGCCAACTATATCATAAACTCCAATTTATTATATTTAGTAAAGCATCTAAAAATGATTTCTGGGTGACCATCTAGGCCCTTATCCCATTAGTAGTGAGTTCTACTCTCTGACCTAGAGTTGATTTTAGTAACCCCTAAATTACCCTAAGGAGAAAATATTTATTTATGTAAATTACAATCTTATATGAACATGTGCTTTATAATATAATCTCTTTGTCTCATGATATCTCATAAAGAAGGATGCACACTTTATGTCAAAATCCTTTCCCCTTTTATTATTTGTTGACTATACTAAATGGATATACCTTCTATTACAATTTTCATTAATTTAATGAAGTTAATACCATCCTAATCAATTGGGATCAAGACAAATATCCCTTTCAAAATCAATGAATTATATCTTCACCCTTAAACCAAAGTTGTATCACTAACACTGCATGAAACACAAGCTACCTAACCATGACATATATTCCATGATTTTCATCTTTAATTTAAGTACATAGTAAAAAAATTATATTGATAATGATCTCAAATCAATATAAAAATACACAAGCTCATGGATAGGAACAACCAATAATACTTAAAACATATGTTGCTCTTACAACCAGGCCATTCCTCATGATCTGCACTACTTAAGACCATCGTATATGAACTTTCAAAGAATAAGCCTCAATGATTATGATCCCATAGGAAATAATAGTCATACTTCATCTATCTATAGTTAATAAAAAGTGTCTATACCATATGACATATGCTTAATATTAATTTCATAGTATCTTGAGGTTTTTCTTACATCTGGAAACAACTATAACCTATTAATGTGACAAATAATCTAATGACATTATCATGTAAATAGTTTTAACAAAATTTTAGACACTATTACATAATTTATACATCATGCATAATTAGTTGTATACATGATTTGGAAATAAAAAATTTATTTTCAGGTTGGGTCTAGGGAACCCACTTTTACAATCTGATTTTCTAAAAAAACATTTTATTGATCGTTTTAAGCACTTAAGAAATGGAAATTGGGTTAAGACATGGAAACCACATAAATATCCAGAATAGATGAAAATGTGTAGTTTTTAAAAAGAATATACCATAAAATTGTTTTAACAAAAAATTGAACATAGACAATATCGATTAAAAATGATATAGTTAAATAAATCCTTATTACTTTGTTAAGTTTTGAATCAAAACTCCTTAAAAGAGAAAACATGAATTGAAACATTAAGTGCAATTAATTAAATGGAATTCATGATATAATATATTAAAATTGTATTATATACAACATTTAGAGTAAATTAGGTGTATAACATAATACACATCTTATTGAAGTTGAAATTAGATAAAATTACCCTAACCTCAAGTCCAATTTTCTTTATATACACTCTTAACCTCTTCTTATTCGTAAATATTCCCTTTGATTGCACTTTAATACATCATAATATGGTCTTAGAGAAATAAAAAAATCTTTAGGAAGTGTAAAAGTAATCTATGAATGTATTTTTGTAGATGTTGGTTGATCTAAATGGCTCATGACATTTGAGTAAGAGATGAATGGTGGTTCCCTATTATAGGTGAGGTGCGTGGAAAACATGAAAAAATGTGAAATATTAATATATAATATGTTTCTAACTCATGTAAATTGGCTCAAAACTACCAAATAATCAACACAAATGAGTATAAAGTCTCAATATAATAAACAAATCAATTTCAGACATGTTTAAGTGACATTTTAAACCTTGTTGTTTGGTTAACCCCCTCATAATCTCTATTTAACCCTAACTGTTGTAACAAATATTTCACTATTTAAGAGTCATGAAATTAATCTAAAAAATTTAAACTGTAACATAAGTGAATCATTCCTGATAGTATTGAAATTTTTTCATTCACATTATTCTAAATAACATTTTAATAATTTTCTAATGATTTAAAAATAATATTTTAATATTAAAGTCTATTTGAGGTCATTTTCAAGAATTTTCACATAGATTGACATTAAATGAATCAAGATAACAATGTAATAATAATATAAAATAGTTCACCATAAATTATGAATTATAATTATCTAATAAATTCATGTAATCATAATTCATCAAAATTAAATTAATTTTATTTTTCATTAAAACCATTTGTTTGATTTTTCACCTTTTGCATAAGCAATGCGTTAGTGTGTCTTAAACATTTATAGTAATAATATTGTCTCTAAAAATTAAACATATATTAAAAAAAATTATTCATATTCAAAATTACCATTTATAATCATTCATATCTTTTTTTATCCCAAGGACAATATATTACATATATTAAAAATGAGAGTGAAAAATTGTAATTCTTCCTCACTTAAAATAATATAAAGTTCATAATCAAAGACTAGTGGAACAAAAATAGGTTATTTTATAGTTTAAAATAGTTATGGATCAATTAAACTCATAAAATGAAATAATGGAAGGTGTTGGGTTCATTTTGAGACCTTATCCCATAGTTTTAACAATGATTAAACTGTTTTACCAATTACCATTTGGATAAACATTTAGCATGGTTACTGTTCATTATGACTAAAAATGAAATTAAACTATTCAATAAATTTTCAACACATGATTCTTAATATGAAATTAATTTTTTAATTTTAAATTATTATTATTTAAAAAAATGATTTTATTTATATTATTTAAAAATGCATCGAAAACAGTTTCTGGACAAATGTGTTTAAAAGCATAAAAATGAACTTGCACCAAAACAAGATATAATTATGGTTCCTATGTAATTATTTAAAATATTTTAAATTATAGGATACATATATGACATCCAATAAAATCAAAAAATATATATAATTTTTTAATTAAAAGAAATTAAATTATAGTTTTTTCACAATTTGTATTTTTTTATTATTCACCTAAAACTCAATCATTTCATAAAACTCTAAAAATTCGCAATAATATAATTTTTACATGATGATTTAAAAAAATATATTAATTTTTTAAAATATAATTTATAAAACTATCAGTCCAATTACCTTTTTATGAAATTACTAAAACCCATTTTTAGAAGAAAAGTATTTGAAAAGCATTAAATAAATTTATTCTTATTCTTTAACTAATAACAATAATTAGATGGATGTAAATATTCTTGATTGAGCTAATTATTTTTATTATGGAACCACTATATTTCATATATTTCAAAATTTTATCATTCATATTCATACCCACCAACCCAACAACTAAGTTATAATAGTCATATTTAAATAAAATTATTTTGTTGTTCATTTAAGATCCGAATTGTGTGTGGTGTATACTATTGACCAGAATATCAGTGTATTATAGGATATGATAATCTAAATTAAAATAATGGAGCATAACTTGTTACATACATTGATGAAATAACTTCTTCTCAATATGACTTCCCCTAGAAAGAAGGGATTATGCCTCTTTCTTCTGACTAAAGGCTTCCAAATGTGGGAGAAGACTTAAAAAGAGGGAAAATGGTATGGCATTATAGAGGTATTCAATGAAAAATAATGTTTTGGATGTTTAAGTGGAGAGAACCTTTTATAGGTGAAAATGAGGGAAATTTCCTAAGAAACTTAAGTTTGGTAAAATGTAAAGATAGAATCAAATGGAAGTCAGGTGTGATAGGTGAAGAAATATTGGTGAGAATTTAATTATTGACTTTAACACCTAAAACATTTATTCTATAATTTCTATATTTTTTATTAACTAAATAAAATTTCATCGATGATAAATTACCTCTTTTTATCCCTTTTTAAACTATTTAATTAATTTTTATAGTAATTATTTTCTCTAAATAAATAGAATTACCCTTCATACCTAATATTTTTGCAAGGATTCAAAATTTGGACTCCATTTAACCTAATCCAATTTCTTGATATAGTAAAATTAGCTTTTAAATTAAAACATATGATATATTGGAAAAAAATTAAAAAATGACATTTTAAACATTATTTATTTTTATTATTATTATATAATGTATATTAAAATTTTAATTTGGGTAAATCTATTCATTTAAATATATAAAAACTACATCAGATATATTATTTAAATAAAATCAATTTAATTTACTTATATAAAAATTTCAAAATGATTATAAAAATAATTCTTTGAAAATAACCCTTTTATCATTAACGTGGTGACTAACTTTTACCATGATGAATTATTTTTAATGCCTAAAAATAAAATTGTATACAATAAATAATTTCAATATTCTGATTAAAAATATTAAATGAAATTTTATTTTATTTTATTTCTAAAACTGAAACCAAAAATATTTTAATAGAGAATTGAATAATACTTTTTAAGAAAATGTATTTTTAGCACAAAAAATAATTTATTAATAATTTTTCTAAAAAAATAATCAGATAAATATTAATTTATTTGTTCATATATATTATTAATATATATAATTAATATAATTTTTCAATAGTGATAAATTTATATATTAAGATTAAAATTCACAATACATAAAAAATTATTCTCTAAAAATATCATTTTCTTAAATAATTTTAACCCCATCGTCTTAAAATTGAATATTCACCTTCAAAAAATTTAATGTTATCCCTACATTGGCATTCAAATGATTCATTAAATTTTATAAATACATAAAATCATTCATTAAAAATAATAATAACAATAATACATAAAAAATAAAAATAAGTTTATTTTTATAATTAAATATTTTATTTTGGTTTCCTTCAAAAATTATATTATTTTTAATTTTTTATTAAAAATTACACAAATTATATATACTCATTAGATACATGTATACCCAATTACAGTATATCCAATGACCATATTTCTAATGACTATATTATTAACAACCATATTTCCAATGACAATATTTCCAGTGACCATAATTATAATGGTTAGATTTTGTTCCTATATATAGTCTTATATAAATTCTTATAATTATTTATCTCATTCATTTACTTCACTCTTAATATATCTATAATATTTCTAATACTCTGCCACATTTCCAATATTCCAATCAAGGTTATGATCTTCATGGGAAACCAGGACGATAAAATTTCATGTTTATGGTATATATATACACATGGTTTATCTCCACTTATATTACTCTTATGGTCGCTTCATATTACATTCTGATAGTGTATTTAACATTCATTATAGAATTTTTATCCTGATAAGATGAATTGAAATTCATTTTCATTTAGGGTTTTGTGTGAAATGGACTATTATACAAAGTATATGTAATATCCAGGACTCCAAAAACCTAGATTTGGTAGTTACAATTCATTATTGAAAAGAAATACATTAATTGAGAAAGGATATGATAGTTTAGAAGTATTTTAAGACTTTATAGATACATACATTACATTTCAAAACATAAGATAAAATGTGAACATATTATGATAACATTATTATACTATCTATAAAATCCCTAAAAATTGCACATAGAACTCATCTTGGACTCCTAAGGAAAGGAAAACAAAAAATGGTGAGCTTAGATGCTTAGTAAGAAGTAGAATAATGAAGAATATTACATTAAATAAACCTGAAATATGTGATATTTCTGAAATAAATTAAAAAATTATTCTACAATTAACTAAAACTGAGGGTTTTCTAAATCCATGAAAATAGATGAAAAAATGGATAACAATAATCATTGATCTCATAGTGATGATATTCATAATTTTATATATAAAAATATAGTTGTTAAGGCCTTATGGTAAGATACATGTCCTATTATGTTAGGAGGTTTATGCCAAAATACAACTTGTTTTGTCTCAGGATACATGTTTATTCATCAAGGGGAAATATAATTTCATGCCCCACTAATCCCCTAATTAAGCTTAATGAAATCCCAATAAGAGTCATCAGGACCTTTCATATTATTCCCTAAGGAAACTCTTAATAAATAAAACATGGATATCTGTATAATTAGAAATACTAAAATTAAATACTTTCATTTTCAATATATTATTTTTGATGTCTAGAACAACATTTCTTAATCAACTTAGATGTTGTAGGGTATCATCATAGTAACATGAAGTACACTCATTAAATAAATATAGGGGAGGGTACTTAAAATGTGTTGAGTTATCCATAGAAGATATTAATTTGGTTTAGTATTATTCATTAGTAGGAGACCAAAAATAAATTTGGGAAAATCCTTTATCATGGTTCATTAAGAGTGTTTGAATATTCCAAATGATACCCTTCAGGAGTGTCTCACAAAGAGTGTAGTTTTAAACCCACTCATCACACAATAAGGTGATGAATAGATCAATACTAAAAAAACCCTTTTGGGATGATTACCCCTTAGTTCATCTATTCCATAGGCTCATCCACATTCCATTATCCATATTTGTGTGAATTTACTAAGAAATTGCAGGCATAATTTCTTTACAAAAACATATAATGGTTATTCCACCATGTAAAAGATAGGGTTTTACATCAATTTTCTTACCACTTAAATCAAAATAATATGAGAGTTGGATAATAATAAATAATTCTAAATCCAATAAATTTCAATATTAATATTGTAAAAATTATTACATGGAAATGTATTAACCCCATAAGATAAAATAGGTGGTGGATATAACATGTGTACTGAAGAATAAAAATTGAGACTGAAAAACCCTACATATGGATTTGGTATAAATTCAAACAGAACCCCTTTAAATAAAGGTATTATAATTGATCATTAAATTCTAGGTATAAATTAATTTCATGATTCAAAATCTAATATAGGTATTATATACTCCACATAAAGGCAGTTAGGTCTATAATACTAAATGTGACCCAAAGAGAGTGATTTGACATGAAAATTCCTTTTTATTATCCTAACTTCTAAAAATGTTCTATATCCTCCTATGTCGCAAACATAACTATCTTAATCGCATAATTCATAACCTTAATCATATCCATTTTTCAAAATATTAATAAATAGTCATTCTCTATATGAATTATTAGGATTTTCTTCATCGAGTGTTTATAGTTATGATCAATTGTATTGGTTTCATAATAGTGGTGTTTGTATTTATTATCTTTAATATTTAATTATTACTAGGTCACTAATTTTTATTTTAGGTATTATCTAGAGTTATTTATGATGTTTTATATTCCATTCATAGGTGTTTTATTTTTTATACTTAAATATGATATCAATAATAAGCATGTTTCATTGATTTTTGACAATCGAAGGTTATTTTATTAATTAATGAATTAAATAATGAAATAATTTATCAAAAAATTAAAAAAAATCAAATTTATAAAATATTATACAATTAATTATGTTTCCATAGTCTTTAATGATATAAATTCATAGTATTGTTCATGTAGGTGGTAAAACTAACCCATATATGAACATACCCAGATTTGATGAATGATTATGAGACGGTTTTGTTGTAATATCATTATAAAAGAATCAAAACTATATTATATAGTTTTTATTAGTGTGATATATTATAATTTGGAGGAATTAAAATAAGAATTAATTGATATGAAAATGTTAAATAATTTGAATAAAAGGTTACCATCTTAGTATGCTTGTTTTAAATGATTAAATTAATGATGATAATTTGATAATGATATCATTAATAGGTTCCCTAATATTTTATGAAAACCTTAATGAAATAATAAAAATAATATTTATCATTTAATATCATCATTTTATTCATCCTTGTAAGGTAGTGATGGAAAACAAAACATGATGTGTCCTGGAAGCGGTAGTACACCCAACGCACGAACAATAGTTTTGTTTATCTTAATGGATGGAGTATATGAATAAAAAATGATAATACATTGATATAGTAACATTAAAGTATATTAATTATACTAATATCATTGTATTATGGTGGAAATAATAAATTTTAAAGAAGATAATAAATAAGAAAAACTAAGTAGTTGAAAATACTAACATTGGGGACTTGAATTTTTCGTAGAAGTCTCCTTGTAAATGAAGCCCTTATAATAATTAATGGTGGAAATAATATTTTAAATTATTAATAGGGTTCTAATATGATGAAATTGTTATAAATTCAATATGGAATTCAAATGAGAGGTCTATCTTGAAGTAGTGGAGATGTTACCCTTTTATATGTGACGTGAATAGTAGTTTTTTTAGTAACCATTATATTTTCAATAATATAAGTTTATTATTCAAGGTTCAATTGTAAAAAAGAATAAAATAATATATTATAGTGAGTGTGGGTAAATACTCACCTCAATCACTCTATTTAGAGAAAAAAATTAGGGTTTTAGACTTTTTTTAACTTTTAATTTTTTATCCCAATTTACTTTTACTTTCATAATTAATTTATAACCTTATTAATTAATTTTAATGAAAAAAATTATTATTTTAACTTTTACCTAATTTGAACCTTTTTATTTTAAATTTTAAAATCATTTTACCAAATAAAATTTCTAGAGGTGTGAAATATTGATTTTCAAATACATACAATTAATCATATAGGAATTTTTTTAGAGAAATGACAATTTTAATAATTAAATTTATATATAAGATAAAATTATCTTGCATACTTATTTTAATAACATAAATATATTTATATTAAATAAATAAGTCGTTTGATGACTTCATGGAATCCCAAATATAACACCCTGACTCAAACCACTAGGCATGAGCTAGAGAGTTTCATATCCTCATACATTCCTCCCTATATGTGTGAGCCTACCAACAATAAATGAGGGTCTGAAAACCGTTGGTTGGGAGACTATACCCTTAGTATCATGTCATATCTATACACAAAAAATAAAAATAATAATCATAGTATAATTTATAAAACTAAATATATGAAAAATCAATCATACAAAAATGGTAAATATGGATCTAAGAGTGTAATTCCAAACCAAGTATAAATGTCGGTATAAAAATAAAATAAACAATTTAGATTCCTCTAGAGTCAATCCTAGTCTACTACCATCTCCATGTCCTACTACTCAATGATCAACCACGAGCCCCTTTCACATACTTTGATCCCTATAAATGAAATATCCATGCACATTGAGGTTCCCATATAGGTTGTGAGTAATAAGTCCTAATAGGACACCACCAATTTATCCTTAAAAATTGTCCACATTTATAACAGGTGTATTCCATGATAATAATAAATAACAAGAAATCATAAGGAACACATATAGGTCACTTTTGTTCTAACCAAGACATCATGATCCCTAGACATACATATTTCAACTTCATACTAAAAGGATAAACAAAATGGATTTCATCAGTGATCAAGGGATAGAGACAAGGCTGGCCAACATGTAACACAAAATCATCATGACATCTAGTCAACTTGCTTCTCAATATCTGCAAGTAATTGAGTTTGGTTGTCACTTGATATCCTCATGGTATAGAGTTTCGTCTCAACCACAAGGATATCATGCTACTACCCTATGAAAGGTTCTACCACCTTCATCACTGAACATCTTATGTTCTCCCTCTCTAAAAGAAAAACATACCATAACGGTCCACTTTTTATGAGTGCCAAGATGATCCTCCAAAAGAATAATAATAAAAAGTTAGGCTAATTCATACATGTAATGCATGGTGTATCATCATTAGAATATAGTTGTAACATAAAATTTTGATCAATATCAAAAATGGAAAAATGATACTCTATCCACACTCATGGTATCAATAATCATAAACTACCTCATTGGATACACATACCCACATTAAATTTCCATCAAGAATAGATGTCAAACATTTCATTAAAATTATCATTGCAAGAAAACATGTTTATATGAGATCCCAAAATGGTAAGAAACTTACTACCTCAAGGTTTTTAATGTCAACATCAAGGTTCAACTAGGGTGTCTTCTCCTAAGACAAATTCTCAAAAATAATGGAATAAGATTCCATTTCAAAACTCCTAGAACTATTTATAAAACAACATGATAATGTTTCTTGATTAAGGTGAAGGTGAAGTATAAGAAAATCATATAATCAAAACTTAACCAAAGTAAAGATGGGATAAAAACCACAACCCAATCTTCTTATAGTCCCTTATTGATTTTTTAGGTCCTTATAAATAACCTTTATAAATTGTGTCACATAAGAAGACATTGTCATCAATATTTTCCAAACCTTAATGAACACCTGCACATTATTTTATGTTAGTACAATCTATAATAACTATTTAAATAATGTTTCCTTGATGTTAATCCAATTCAAACCTTCATATCATTGATCTTGATTCAAAACACCCCAGCATCTCCGGGAAGGTCCTTAAAGCTTAAGATAATCCAACCTTGGTTGAAATTCCTCGGTTGTTTATACTAGTTTTAATGATCTAATTAAGATAATATCTCAAATACTCTACCATATATGTCTATTTTGTTCCCTGGAAGAAAGGAGGATATTGGAGATGTAAGTCCTTGGCATAATTCTCCATGGACCTCAAATGAGGAGAGACCACTGCCTGTATGACCAAAATAGGTCATAAATCATGCCCTATAGGACCCACCTGTATAATAGGTAGTGGAACAGTGGAGTTATCCCTAGTTTATGTACCTCATCCCATTAAAAATAGTTATGAGATCTCCCATAACCCTAGGTATAACACTCTTATCACTAACCAAGGTCGTTCGTAACTACACTAAAGTCATAGTCACAAATATAAAAACATAATAGCATGATCAAGTTCTACTAATTAATTATAGCATATATTTATCAAAATAATAGTAAATAAATATATAATATAATAAATAACATACATGTTTATCCCAAATAGATAGCACAAATAATGTTATTAAATTACAGAACTAGTATATAGCACAACAACCAATATATATATAGAATGTATTCCTATGATCCTACTCATGATGCATGAATTCACCCCAAAATCCTATAAAACTATAATAATAAACCCTTAAATGGTAAATTGGGGGGTCCATTACACATGATCTTACCAATAACATGAAAATACATTTTAGATGTTGTGGTGAGTGGAAAACACCCTAGAAAAGGAAACCATGACCTAATGGATATCATTTCAGTGTCAATATTTCATTATAATGGCCAAAATTCAACCTTTTTCCATGGTTTTTTACTGAACTGAAAGGGGAAACATGTGTGAGTTTAATTATGGGAACTTAATGTGTTCATTAATTGATTCTAACCCCTATTAATCAATTTATACCCTTAGATTCGATGAATTCTTCAATTTTAGATATTTTTTGTTTAAACCCTATAATACTTAAATCCATGCATTTTATTTTTGATTTTCCTTGATTTATTATATTTTTGGGTTCATTTTTTATCTAATTATGACCAATATGAGGCCTTGGTTCGTTCTCTATCACTGGTTTTTTCATTTTTATGGATCTTGGTGTGTTCATCTAGTTTGGATGAATTTTCCCTATCTGGATGAATTTCCTTTTTCTATCTAATTTTATCAGGTATTTATTTTGTTACAGAATACAATTTGATACTTCTTAATTAGTGAGTTAATTCTAAATTTGGTCTATCAATGATGTTATTGATGATTGGTGGTGTTCTTGATGGTTGGTGGAATTCTATTATGTCAATGGTATTCTCATAGTGACTTCCTCTCTTATTATTATCCAATAGTGATGGTTTCTTCCTATCATAAATTGTCTTGGATTATATAATTATTGGTAGCCTTCATTGGGTAATTATTTATTCTACCCTTTTATTTTTCCTCTTCCTCACCTTACTCAAGATCCCTTATCATGTTGGTTTGGAACTGATTCTTGGAATTAATGTCATGTGAAGTTGTTCTAGTTGGTGTGCTAACATGATTTGGTAGATGAAACCCTTGAATAACCATAATGTTGAAATTTACAACCTTTAGGTTGGGAGGTTTTTACCATTTAGGGCTCTCGTATACACATATTTCCTTGGTATGATGTTTTTGATGCCATGTTTGATGATCATACTTGAGTGTGATTACATGTGGTTTTGGGTGTGTAACTCATGAGACTATTTATGATTATTGATTCCATGAATGTAGTTAGAGTATAATTTACCGTTTTTGATGTTGATAACATGTTTATTTTGTTGTTGTTATATTCTCAAGACAATAGGACATTCTTTCCTTGTATTCTTCACCCTATTTTTGTATTGTAATCGCTTTGGAGGGTTGTTTTGGAACTCATGATAGGTGGAACATGGTTGAAGGATTTTTTAATAGATAGGGTGTTCACATGATTTGAAACTATGATGATAGTGGACCCTTTCATAGGGTAGGAGCATGAAAGTCTTCTGTTCAGGCTGGAACTCAATGCCTTGAGGATACCGAGTGTGCGTTGAAAGTCGATGCCTTATAGATACTGAGTATAAAGTTGGAATGATGATATAAATATTCAAAGTAACTTGTTTGATACACTTTTGGATAGATTTTTATCACTTCTAATATCTATTTTTTATCTTTATATCATGTATGTGATGGAGGTATGACTTGGGCTTATGGTTTCTTAATTAGCAGATGGGTGTTCAGTGTGTGTTTTTATTATTTCTAGAGAATTTATTATTATCATGGAAAAAATTGTTTTACCTGATCACATTTTTTAAGGATACATTGGTGGTTTCATACTTGTTTTTAATTGAATGACTAATTTACCTTCTATTTATTTTTCCAAATGATACTCTAATTATTTATTTATTTTTTATTTATTTAATATGTATAGACGTGACATGAAACTGATGATATAGTCTCCCCAATGATAGTGTTCGGACCCTTAATGCTAGTCGAAGACCAATTATGTATAGTGAGGTATGCATGAGGGCATGTGACTCTCCGTCTCATACCCAGTGGTTTGTGTTAGGGCCAAAATGGATTTCACTAGTGTTAATCCTTTTGGAGCTAGGATTTGGATATGTTGTTTACTATAATGCATCATCAGTTGTCTTAGGAGTAGTGATGATGAAAATTTAAAGGGTAGTAGCTTATGTATCACATGAGTTACATCCCCATGAGTATAAATATATAACTCAAAATATGTATCAAGTAGTTGTGATGCATGAATTTTAGTTATGGAAACTCTAACTCTTTGGTGGGAGGTTTTTTGTCTTAGTTCCATAGATATATCTTCATAGATAGGGACCTAAATCTAAGTAAAGGGTACTGGGTAGAGTACCTAGAAATGTTTTAATTTTAAATATCCTATGAACCAACTAAAGATATCATTATTGAAGACACTCTTGGCCATAAGACGTAAGAATCTCAAGAGCTTGGTTATTAGACTTTGGAGGAGAAATGTCATCTAATGAGCTTCTTGGTCAATTTAATGATGGATTCTTCCAAGGGTTAAGGATTATTGATGTGTGCTCCATTTTTCCATCAAATATTCTCTCATACATGGGATAAAGCTGGGTTAGGAATCGGACCCTGAGTATGTCGTGATATGGGAACAACTTGCAAGAGATGAATCTATACCTAGGTGTTCATTGGATAATGATGATGTGATCCTATTACATTGTAGACTTATATTACCTTATTTCATTAGGTAATTGATGATGAGATAATTACATACCTCTAAGTGGAAGTTACATCCTATATTGACAAAGATATATTATGATCTCGTATGGTAATTCTTATGTCTAGGGATGAAGAGGGGTGTTGTTAGTTTCATTTCCAAATGCCTTACCTACCAGAGGATAATTGTCAAGAACCCGCATCCTGGTGGTTTTCTCTAAGAACTTCTAGTTCCAATGAGGATATGGGATGATTCCATGTTGTATTGTTTTATGGGGTTACCTATAACCCTAATAATTTATGATTTTTTCTAGTTTATTTTTGATTGGATAACAAAAGTTTCTCATTTCCTATCAATCATTGAGACTCACTTAGTAGATGTGGTGGTAACAATTCATGTATATGAGATCATATGATTACATGGAGTTACCTTGATAATTTTATCTAAATAGGACTCATGTTTTATGTTTATATATTTTTAGGTCTTGTAAAAATCCCTATGGACTTAGCTAAGATAAATGACAATATACCACCCCCAAATAGACCAACAATTAGAGAAGATGATCCATGTACAGTAGGATATGCTTCGATATTGTGTCCTAGACTTTATTAAATCATGGGATGGTCATATTTTCTTGGATGAGTTCTCTTAATAAAATAGTTACCAAAAAAAATTTCAGATGTAACCTTATGAGGCTTTTATGAAATGTCATTTTGTTCACGCTTTGTTGGCATGAGGCTGGTGAGGCAGCCATTATAAGGACTGGTTTTATTCAAGAGACCTCTAATAGATTGAAGCTGATTTAGAATTGTTTGGTCATATCTTGTAGTACAAAGATATCTTATGATTACTAAAGGAGGATACCATTATATTTTATTGTAGGTGATGGAGTTCTCTTCAGAGTAAATCCTCAGTGAGATCACTAAAATTTGAGTGATAAAGGGGATTTATCCTCATATAATGTTGGACCCTTAGAGATCACTGAGTGATTTGGGTAAATGTAATATTATATATATTTCCTTCACTTTACCAAGGTTTTCATGATTTGTTTCACATTTCTAGGCTTTGAGGTACATGCCACATCCTACAAATTTGATCAACGATGAGGAAAATGGGTTGTAACTATACGCATATTTTAAGGAGTTCATAGTGTGTATTATATATGAGAGTATGAAATTCCAACAAGTAAATATGGTACCACTTTTTGGGATCCCATGGGAGAATGGATGGATCTAGTAGGAGACTTAGAAGAGGGATAAAAATGTTTGGGCATAGGGGTCCAAGTTTTTTTGGTATAATTTCTTGAGACACTTGTAGAGGATAAAAAGTATTTGGAGGGAGAAATTGTAATGGCCTAAAATTTTTGATTTATATATGTAAGTAAATTTTTAAATTTATTTTTCTTACGATTTCCATGTGGATCCATGCATGGGAGATTCCTAGTGGTCTTTGAATATCTTTTGGGAGTATAAAAGTGTTTTTTAGTTCTTTTTTGTACAAAATAGCCAACTCCACACCCTAGGGAAAGATTTTTTGGCCCTTATATTCTAATGTATAAAATAAAAAATGTAGAATAGTTGATCAAGCCATATTGGTGGCTTTGATGAGGTAAAAATGCCCTATCAATGGGTATTATACCCAAATAGATGAGTTTTTAGCATCAGGATAGATTTTTAATTGTTGAAACACCTCTTTATTAATTGTATATTGAAAAAAAACAAAAGGGAAAATGCATGTTGCTTAAATTATGGTTCTTTAATGTGTTTTTTAATTGGTTATGACCCCAATTAATTGAGCCATCCTCTTTTATTTTATGAATTACTTCCATTAAGACATATTTTATCTGAAACCCTAGGATCCTTATATTCTAGTGCTTCATGGTAAATTGGCCTCAATTTATTCCATGTTTGGGTTATTTTTTATCACATATTGACAAATCTAAGGAATTTTTTGGTTCTCCATTTTGATTTTTCTTAATTTGGCTGATTTTATTGCATTTTTTAGTTTTGGATGAATTTTCCTTATTTGGTTTAATTTCCTCACTTACCAGTAATTTGATCATGGATTCATATTGTTATGGAATATATGTTTATACATGGTGTCATCTAGTGAAGTAATTATAAATTTGGTGTATCAATGATGATTTTTTCAAATAGTGATGTTATAGATGATTAGCAACATTATTGATGATTAGTGGAATTCTGCGATGTTGGTGGTCCTATCTTGGTGACACCATCTCTTATCACAATCCAATATAAATGTTTTCTTACTCTATCAACTAGGATAATATTCTACTATTATAATTTTTCATCATTGGGTATGTGTTTCTTCTACCCTTGGATTGTTCTTCATATTTTTTACTCAAGAACCCTTATCATGTTGGGTTATAATAGGTTCTAGGAGCTCTTGTAATACAAGCTTGTTCTGGTTGGCGCATGAACATGGTTCGGTAGACCGCACCCTTGATAAACCTTGATTTCAATGTAGGAAACCTTGAGGTAGGAAGTTCCTTAAACTTTTTTGTATCTCTTATACACATGTTCTTTGGTATGATTCATGTGTGGGGTTTATTTGATGATTGTTCTTGAATGTGATTGAATGTGCATGTGTGTATAGCTTGTGAAAACTGTTTACACTAGTTTATTCTTTGAGTATTTATAGAGTGTCTTTTTTCCAATATTTATATTGGTCACATTTTTTTTATGTTTCTACTATATTCTCATGATTATATGTTGTTCTTTCCTTGAATGTTTTACCCTATTTTTGTTTTTTTATGCCATTGGAGGACCATCTTGGCACTCATGATAGGAATACCATTGTGGTATGATTTTACCATATAGGGGAGCATGAATTATGTATGGTGATGATGAAGGTGGACCATTTGATAGGGTAGGATCATGATAGCCTTGTGTCCCAAGTTGAAACTCAATGCCTTGAGGATACCGAGTGACGCAACAGAACTCGATGCCTTATGGATTCCAAGTAGCATGTTGACATAATTTTATGGGGTTTTTTAGTAACATGTTTTCTCTCCTTGTGTTTAGTCCTTGATAACATTTTACATTCATTTGGATTATCCTTCTGGAGTGTAATTGAAGTTAGTATGTTCGAGGATCATTGTGGCTTTTTTAGAACATGAGTTCTTGAAATTAGTCTATTATGATTTATTGTGCATTTATTATAATCATGGAATATATATAATATACTTTTTCACATTTGTTAAGGATTCATTAGTGGTGTCTTATTGGGGTTTACTACTCACACCCTAAACGAGAATCTCAATTCATATGCATAATTCATGTATAAGGATCCTGATAATGGAAGGTGGCATGTGGCTGATAGTTGTGCAATGGATCACAGAGCTGATAGAAGATCAGGATGGACTCTATATGATTCTGTGGTATATTATTTTATTATTATTCTCTCATTTATACTATGTTTTAGATTTCCACAATAGTAATACTATTTAACTTTATTTGCATGACTGATTTTTAATCTTTTAGTTTACTCTATATTACTTGGATTATTTATTCACATTTTTATAATTATATTTATTTTTGATGTAGATTACATGATAAGGGGTATCAAAATGGGTTGCACGCATGGAAAAAATTTTATATCAAACTCAACCCCTATATCAAAGGGATATTTCTAAAGTTGTTCTATGATATTACTATTAAGGACCCCAATGAGATTCTTGGTTTATAGATCATGTCACGACCCGTCCAAGTGGGGCCTGAGCTGCAACTTCCCAAGCCCACATCCAATAATCCAGGGGCTGGTGACTAGCACCGAGTTGGCATGCTACTAACATGGGAGGAATTACTTATAAACCTGAACACACGCACACACATCTCCAAGCCCATAAAGCTGAAAAGTAAAAACTACTAAAAGAAAAAATATGAATTCATACACTAATACCCAACCAATAGAGTACGACAGGAAAGTAAAGTACAAGAAAGTAAAACCCTGGGCTAAAAGTATAATCCCACCAAAAGAAAGTCTGTAACAAAGTCCAACCTGTAAAGAAAGGTGTTGGGACTACAGTCGGTAGTCGTAGAAACACACCTCGGCCTGTCTGATCTCACTGGGCACCATCCGGTCCTGGTCTGCCTAGAATCCTATCAAAGGCTCCCTCGTCTGCTCAAGACACGACACATGCGGGCAAAGCCCATGCAGGGGTGACTATAACAATACCCAGTAGGACACCCCGAAACCACAAAGGAAATACAAAAAGGGAAATATCACCAAGGAAAGATATAGTCAGCTCCACACAGTATATGTCTACAGAACATATAACAAGAATATCCAGATATACTCCTACACGATCGATTACCATGATACCGCCACTAGGATCCAGCTCGAATATTCCACTAAGCACAAAACAAGGAGAACACACTCCTAGGTCTAAAGAGAGAGATGAAAAGTAAAAATTATGGGAGAACACACTCCACAAGTACTATGAGAACACGATTCTCAGATGAGGATCACGGAAAAGTCATGGGGTTATTCCGACAACTCAATCTGAGCTAATCCGCTAAGCAGAGGATCGGCACCCGGGTAAAGTTGGTCACATCGATACCAATAACTCTACCTAGGGTTCTAGGAATGAATAGAGGATCCGGATCTAAGTCTCACAGAGGGGACTCCAACAACTCTATTCAAGAATTCCTGCTGAAGGGATCGTACTCCTATATAAAGGAAATGATACCAGAACCTTCAGGGAAAAGACCAAGGGTATGAACCCTAAGAAAACTAGTCCAAGTCACATAAGACAAGTGGATCAAGCCATAAAGAATTGGTTACACATTGTGTAGTATGGTTACACGACGTGTTCCTTGACCCCGGGTACTGCCCGTGTAAATGGCCAGTGTCATCTGTCCAAGCTGTGTAAAACTAAACTACAGGGCATGTAGAATAATCACACGTTGTGTTCCTTGACTCTGGGTACTGCCCGTGTAAACGGCCCGTTTCATTTGGCTTGTCGAATAGAAAGCAACTACACAGTGTGTAGAAGAGTCACACACCGTGTCCGACCACCTGGGCTCACTCTGTGTACGCTATCCATGTGCCCATACATGGCCTCTATCCATGTCTGTGACGCCTCCCTGTGTACCAGTACACGGGGTATCCCGTGTATCTGGCCGGGTCTAGCCGGGGAAGGGTATACACACTGTGTCCTTGGATGTGTACCCATCCTATGCATGTGTACTCCCAGAGTACATGTCAAGTGGTCCGCTGATGAACACACGCCATGTAGCCCATACTACATGTCATGTAGTGGGGATTTTTCCAAAAACATTGTCTTCTTCCTCGCGCTGCGACTGAACCTCTATGTCCTCGGTTTCTCGTCTGTTCGTCCCGATACTCCAGGGATTGGTTCGTTTTGTCATACGAACATCGTAACTGGTGTTTTTAGCTCTTAAATAAGATCATAAACCTCGAACGATCCATCCAAAGAAAAATTCCTGAAAACATGTATCTCCTGATCCACTCCAAATCGCCTGCTGAAATCGTCGTCGCACCTCCATGACATCGCTTCGGGGTTGGATCTTCAATCTCAGATCGTTGCACCTACAAACGAATGTGCAACGATCAATTTCCTCCAAGAATGCGTATAACAAAACGAAGAAAGTGAGGGAGAAAAATAAGAGAATCAAACAAGAGGGACGAACCTCGATCTTTGTTTGTGATGATTCGGGTTCTTCAACATTATATCAAAACCAAACAACCTCAAAATCCCCGCAAAAACATGTCCCGTAAGAACGATCGATCTGCGGGCTAATCTGTTCGTGGATTAGTCCGCGTTTGTCACGGAAATCAAAAACAGGGAAGGAAATCAAAAAAAAAAATCCTACCTGGATCCGCGGCATTCGTTGGTGAAGATCCAGTCTCCGCATCATCGTTACCGGCGAAGCTCGTCAAGAACACCGTCGCCGCATTGGGAGGTCTCCTCCAGAGCCTCCAGAGCTGCCACGGGTTTCAGGGTTATTAGGTTTTGTAAACCTGGACCCCTACGTAGGCCTATATTTAAAAAAGATAAGAGATATCTATTTCAGTAGATTTAAAAGATTTCACTATAGAATAGAATATTTTTATTTAAATATTTTATTACTCTTACGTCCCAAAAACTAGATTTCGCCACCAACCTGCGTCGTCCGATGTTAGGCCTCGCCTAAGGTAAAATCAATGTTGTGAACGCAACGGTGCCTTCGGATTTATGATCTGATCACCCGTTTAGGGATTATTCTACTTTTTTATGAAAACCACATGTGCGCGTAATTTAATTATTTAATTAAATTCAAACATTTTTTCCGGGCTCACCGGGCCTTGGAACTGCATGTCGTCTCAGAGCCTGGTCTCGAATTAATTCTCATATAATATTAAAATAATACATGGAAAAATCTGGGACATTAAATCACACTCACCTTAGGGCTTTTACATCCCTGAAAAGAGAAAAAAAAAAGGCTACTCAAAAACATGTGGGTAATTCAGGAGAATCTAAGCCTCCCACTCCCATGTGCTCTCTTGGAGATTCTCATGATGCCACCGGACACGCACTAAGGGAATAGCTCTCCCACGAAGTATCTTTTCCTACCGATCCTTGATCTCTACTGGGTACTCAGCAAAGGTCGCTCCATCATCTATGTCTAGCTCGCCCCAGTCGATGACGTGCGATGGATCATGCATTTACCTCCGCAGCTGTGACACATGGAAGATGTTGTGTACCCGGTCCATCTGAGGAGGTAGAGCCAAGTGATACGCCACCTCACCAACACTACTAAGAATCTGGAAAGGGACAACATACCTCTGAGATAGCTTTCTACCTTGGCCAAATCTCTGCAATCCTCATCGAGGTGAGACCCAACGGAACACATGGTCTCCCTCCTCGAACTCCAAGGGCCTCTGCCTCCTGTCGGCATAAGACTTTTGCTGACTCTGTGCAGTCTTCATCCACTCCTGGATGACCTGCACCTTCTCTGTAGTTTCTCTCACCATCTCTGGGCCTATAAGTGATGAATCTCCTAGGTCATTCCAGCAAAGCGGTGACCTGCAAGGTCGCCCATACATAGCCTCGAATGGTGCCATACCAATAGGGGAATGATAACTGTTGTTATAAGAAAATTCTTCCAGTGGTTGGTGATACTTCTAGCTATGACCGAAGTCAAGTATGAAAGATCTAAGAATATCCTCCAGGACTTGGATAGTCCGCTCTATCTGACCATTATTCTGGAGATGAAACGATGTGCTCAAGCGTAACTGAGTTCCAAAAGCTTCCTGCAATCCCTTCCACAACCGGGATGTGAAACGAGCATCACGATCTGAGACAATCGTGGATGTAACTCCATGAAGTTGAACTATCTCCTGCATGTAGAGGTGTCCCAATCTCTCTACTAAACTCTGCTCCCATATGGCTAGGAAGTGGGTCGACTTGGTGAGTCGATCAACGATCACCCAGATGGCATCGTGTCCCCTGAACGTATGTGGTAAACCCATCACAAAGTCCATGGATATCTCATCACACTTCCACTCTGGCACCTCAAGGGGCTGAGTCAAGCCTGATGGCACCTGGTGCTCAGCCATTACTTTCTGGCAAGTAAGGCACCGAGAAACAAACTCTGCCACAAACTTATTCATTCCTGGCCACCAAAACTGACGTCGGAGGTCCTGATACACCTTTTCCACGCCAGGATGCACCGCCAAAGGGGATGTATGGAACTCCCTCAGAACCTCCTCTTGCAATGTCACTGGTACTATTTTATGCTTTTTGAAAAGAACAATGTGCTCCCCACCTTCTGAATATCCATCAGCTGCAACACCTGTGGATATCTGAGCACGTAGAGTCTCACAGCTAGCATCCTCGCGCTGTGCTTCCCTGACTCGCTGTAAGAGTGGAGGGGTAACAACCATCGATTGAAGGTAAGAACCCTCATCTCCATGCACAAAGGATAACTGTAAAGAGGCCAACTACCTTGTCGCCTCATCCAGCAACTGCGAACTGGATTTCCTGCTGAGAGCATCTGCCATAACGTTCCCCTTCCCAGGTGTGTAAAAGATCTCAAAGTCGTAATCCTGGAGGAACTCAAGCCATCGTCTTTGTATAAAATTAAGATCCTTCTGAGAAAATATATATATGAGACTCTTGTGATCATAGTAAACGGTAAACTGCTCACCCATCAGGTAGTGTCGCCACATCTTCAACGCGAAGACTACCGCTACCAACTCAAGATCATGGGTCGCGTAGTTCTGCTCGTGTGGCCTCAACTGCCGTGAGCCATAGGAAATCACCACTTGCCTCTGCATCAGGACATAACCAAGCCCATTTCCTGATGCGCCGTAGAACACTACATACTCGACACCCTCCTCCGGTAATCTCAAGATCGGGGAGCTCATCAGACTCTGTCTCAACTACTAGAAATCCTGCTGGCATCTCTCGGTCCACATGAAAGGTTGTCCCTTTTACTTCAATGCTGTCATGGGTGCTGAAATCCTATAGAAATCAAGAATGAATCTCCGATAGTAGCATGCCAACCCAAGGAATCTATGCACCTCTGTCACACTCCAGGGTGGCTCCCATACTAGTATTGCCTCCACCTTGGCTGGGTCTACTGCTACACCATCTACTGAGATAACGTGTCTTAGAATATGGACCTCCTGTATCTAGAACTCGCACTTAGAGAGTTTCCCATACAACTGGTGCTCTCGGAGTGTGTCCAGAACCATCTGTAGGTGTCTTGTGTGCTCCTCCTCGGATGTAGAGTACACAAGGATATCATCGATGAAGACCACTACGAACCGATCTAGATAGGGCTGAAAGATCCAGTTCATGAGTCCCATGAACACTGTCGGGGCGTTTGTCACGTCGAAGGTCATCACCGGGTACTCATAGTGACCGTAGAGGCATATGAAAGTCGTCTTCGGTATATCCTCATCCCGTACCTGCAACTGGTGATAGCCTGATCGTAGATCAACCTTCGAGAACCAACGTACCCCTCTCAACTGGTTGAAGAGGTCATCGATCCTTGGTAGTGGATACTGGTTCTTCACGGTCACCTAATTCAAGTGTCGGTAATCCATACAAAGCGTCAATCTCCCGTCTGCCTTCTTGGAAAACAGAACTGGGGATGCCTAGGGTGAAATGTTGGGTCTCACAAATCCCTTCTTCTGCAAGTCGTCCAGCTACACTCTCAGCTCACAAAGCTCTGCAGGAGCCATCCAATATGCTGATGCTGATATCGGTGTCGTCCTGGGTTGCAACTCAATGCAGAAATCTATAACCTGGCGGGGAGGTAGTCTGGGGACATCCTCCGGAAAGACATCCTCATACTCAAAACCTACTGCTGGAAACTAGAAACTCGTAACAACTGTCGTGCCAAGGGATAGGCTAGCCAACTGATGTAAAATCATTTGTGCCTTCCTATGCACGAGTCCATCCTGTGTTGCCTAGGTCTCCCTTTCACCGACAAAAGATAACATTGTTCCATCACTGCGGACATACCGCACCCTTCACCTAAAACAGTCGATCTGGGCATGAACTTTGGATATCCAATCCATACCAAGAAAGACATCGTAAGGCCTCGACGCTACCACCAAGAGGTTCCAACTGAAACTCTCACCTCCAAGAGTCAGGTCACACTGTCTACAGATGTGTGTGATCTCTGAATCTTCTCCAGTTGGTGTTTCTAAGCGTAAGTGTCGAGTCAATGGCTCAACTGGAATCTCAAGGTCTCTAAAAAGATAAGCAACCAGAAAGGAATGACTAGCACCTATGTCTATCGGTACGGCACCCAAAGTACAAAAGACACAGATTGTACCTCTAATCATTTCGGGAGTACCTGGGTCATAAGCCTATGCTGCCTGTAGTTGTCTCTGCCTCTTTCCACTAGCTCCCTGAGCCTGGGGTGGACCTCCAGGGGGTGGTGGTGGTAAAGGGTCAAAATGTCGACCACTTCCAGCTGCTCTCCCAGCTCCTCTACCGCGTCTGCTGCCCCGCGGATCTGTCTGCTCCACACGTTGCCTCTGCCTCAGTGGTCCATTCACTACTCTCATGTCAGTAGTATAGCGGGTTGGAAAATCTAAAGAGAGATGTCACATTCCATTACATGAGTAGCATCACCTCTCTCGAGGCTAGCTGGATGCGCCCTGCGAACACTGTACGGAAGATCCCCTGTCCTGGGACCTCCAATGAAAACGTCTCCCACGCCTGGGTCCCTGACGTCGGCTCCCTGCTACCGAGGTCTCTGCTCCAGATCGCCCACCACTGACAATTGTTGGTTGTCTCTGCTCTCCCAAGAAGCTCTCGACCACCAAAGGCCGCTCGAGCACCCCAGCATAAGTAGGAATGCTCATAGGGATGATGCTAGCTCGGATATCTCTGCGCAAGCCCTGCTCAAAATTCTGAGCTCTGAAGTACTGATCTCTGACCATATCCATCGAGTACCGCCAGAGGTCGGTAAACCTCGATGTATAGTCAGCCACCGACAAGGTTCTCTGCTGGAGCTGAAGAAGCTCCTGTATACGTTCTGCTATCAGGGTAACCGGTGAAAACTCCTCTCTAAAGAGACTCTCAAACTCCGACCACGCAAGAATCACCTCATCGTGGGTCTGGATAACCAAACTCCACAATCATCCTGTCGAGCCCTGTAGAAGGCTCGCTTCCAGGATCACCATCTGGACTACTGGTGTCCTAACCAAATGGAATAATCTGGTCACTGCCTCAAGCCAGTCCTCTGATGCCTAAGGGTCAGGCTCGCCTCGAAACTTGATGGGTATCTGTCTTTGAAACTCGTGGAGTGTGCTCATCCTGCACTCCACCTCCACTGGTACAGCAGGCACTAAACACTGCTCCACAGGTGGCGAGATAAATGGCACACCACCAGATGGTAAAACTGGGGGATCCGGTCCCTGTATCGAAGCTTCATCACTAAGGGGGTCATCCCCGTGATCGAGCTGCTAGATCCTAGTGGGTATGCGTCACAGAGGCATCCTGTAAAGAAACAAGATGTATCTCAGTCAGTGAGTATATCTAGAGAGATGACTCAAGAAGGACATGGAAACCACAACCCATTCCTATAAGATTCATGTACCATTATTCTCCCCATCAACTAGTGTTCTCATGCTCCGAGTCAAAAAGCAGGTTATCAGAGTCCTGGTGTATGGATACATCAGCGGCCCGCACCAACACTGGGATCCCTGGCCTGAAAGCCGAACTCGAAATACTTAACATTGTTGCCCCAACCAACTCACAGACTCTCAGTCCTAAGGTTTAACTGAACAACTCTGATACCACTATGTCACGACCCGTCCTAGTGGGGCCCGAGCCACAACTCCCCAATCCCACCTCCAAAAATCTAGGGGCTGGTGACTAGCACTGAGTTGGTACGCTACTAACATGGGAGGAATTGCTTATAAACCTGAACACACGCACACAAATATCCAATCCCACAAAGCTGAAAAGTAAAAACTACTAAGAGAAAAATATAAATTCATACACTAATACCCAACCAATAGAGTACGACAGGAAAGTAAAGTACAACAAAGTAAAACCCTGGGCCAAAAGTATAAGCCCACCAAAAGAAAGTCTGTAACAAAGCCCAACATGTAAAGAAAGGTGTTGGGACTGCAGTCGGTAGCCGTAGGAACACACCTCGGCATATCTGATCTCACTGGGCACCGTCTGGTCCTGGTCCGCCTAGAATACTATCAAAGGCTCCCTCGTCTACACAAGACACAACACATGCGGGCAAAGCCCATGTAGGGGTGACTATAACAATACCTAGAAGGACACCCTGAAACCACAAAGGAAATACAAAAAAGGAAATATCACCAAGGAAAGATACAATCAGTTCCACATAGTATATGTCTACAAAACATATAACAAGAATATCCAGATATACTCATACACGATCGATTACCTTGATACCGCCACTAGGATCCAGCTCGAAGATTCCACTAAGCAAAAAACAAGGAGAACACACTCCTAGGTCTGAAGAGAGAAATGAGAAGTAAACGTTCTGGGAGAACACACTCCAAAAGTACTATGAGAACACGATGCTCAGATGAGGATCATGGACAATTCATGGGGTTATTCTGACAACTCAGTCTGAGCTAATCCGCTAAGCAGAGGATCGGCGCCCGGGTAAAGTTGGTCACGTCGATACCAATAACTCTACCTAGGGTTCTAGGAATGAATAGAGGATCCGGCTCTAAGTCCCATAGAGGGGATTCCAACAACTCTATTCAGGAAGTCCTGCTGAAGGGATTATACTCTTGTATAAAGGAAATGATACCAGAACCTTCAGGGAAAAGAACAAGGGTACGAACCCTAAGAAAACTAGTTCAAGTCACAGAAGAAAAGTCGCTCAAGACTTGCAGAATTGGTTACACGGCATGTATTATGGTTACACGCTGTGTTCCTTGACCCTGGGTACTGCCTGTGTACGTTGGCCATGTGCCCATACACGGCCTATGTCTGTGTCCGTGTCACCTTCCCGTGTACCAGTACACGCGGTATCCCGTGTATCTGGCTGGGTCTGGCCGGGGAAGGGTATACACGCCGTGTACCCATCCCGTGTCCGTGTACTCCCAGAGTACACGCCAGGTGGTCCGCCTATGAACACATTCCATGTAGCCCATACTACATGGCGTGTAGTCGGGATTTTTCCAGAAGCGTTGTCTTCTTCCTCACGTCGCGGCTGAACCTCTGGGTCCTCGGTTTCTCATCTATTCATCCCGATACTCTAGGTATTGGTTCATTTAATCATACGAACATCATAATGGGTGTTTTTGGCTCTTATATCGAATCATAAACCTCGAAAGATCCATCCAAAGAAAAACGCCTGAAAACTCGTATCTCCCAATCTGCTCTGAATCGCCTGCCGAAACCGTCGTCGCACCTCTGTGACATCGCTCCGGGGTTGGATCTTCAATATCAGATCGTTGCTCCAACAAACGAATGCACAAGGATCGATTTCCTCCAAGAATGCGTAGAACACAACGAAGAACGCGAGGGAGAAAAATAGAAGAATCAAACAAGAGGGACGAACCTCAATCATTGTTTGTGACGATTCGGGTTCGTCGCTGTTAGATCAAAACCAAACAACCTCAAAATCCCCACGAAAACCCATCCCATAAGAACGATCGGTCCGTGGTCTAATCTGTTCGTGGATTCGTCCGCGTTCGTCACGGAAAAAAAAATGGGGAAGGAAATAAAAAAATCCTGCCTGGATCCGCGGAGTTCGTTGGAGAAGATCTGGTCGTTGCATCGTCGTCGCCGGTGAAGCTCGTTAAGAACATCATCTCCGCGTTGGGAGGTCTCCTCTAGAGCCTCCAGAGCCGCTAAGGGTTTCAAGGATTTTATTTTTTGTAACCTTGGACCCCTGCGCTGGCCTATATTTAAAAAAGATAAGAGTTATCTGCTGCAGAAGATTTAAAATATTTCACTACAGAATAAAATATTTTTATTTAAATATTTTATTACTATTACGTCCCAAAAACTGGATTTCACCACCAACCTGCGATGGTCGATGTTAGGCCTCTCCTATGGTAAAATCGTTGTTCTGAATTCAATGGTTCCTTCGAATTTCTAATCCAAGCACCCATTTAGGGGTTATTCCACTTTTTCAGGAAAACCACATGCACGCGTAATTTAATTATTTAATTAAATTCAAACATTTGTTCCGGGATCACCGAGCCTTGGAACTTCACGTCGTCTCAGAACCTGGTCTCAAATTAATTCCCATATAATATTAAAATAATACATGGAAAAATCCGGGACATTACAGATCACATCCTTCCTAAACCTCACAAACCACAAAGATATGGAGAAGAACTAATGGAGGTGTCCCATCTTCCAAAATAGGTTCCACTTGATCTAAGGATTTAGGAAAAAATTTAGTTAATGCCCAATGATTCAATAGTTATAACACTCCCCTTCCCATAGAAGGTTTCAATGAACCCCTACTCATCTTTAACTATATGCCTCTGTTATAGCGTGGCTCATCTACCTTACTTTTCCTTCATCTAGTAGTACCACTAGGAATTCCATTGAGAGATGGATGAAGAGTCCCAACTCGATCCTTCTTCGGACCCTTGTTTATCAATAGGGTCTTGGAATTCACCTCTATAAATCGTTTTACTATGAAAATACTATTATCACTCTTTTTAAAAACATTATGAACTCATAAGAATGGTTTGGATTCATTGTACCAAGTAAAAAAAATCATTGAAGAATATTTCCTTGATGGTCATCCAAGTTTGATGTAGATAATTTTCTACCTAATTCATAACACCCTACCACCTATTGTTGGATCCCAAGATCTTAAGAGAAACCAACCTTTCTTGATTTTATACTAGATTTTCTACTAGTTTAAAAAACTTCTTAATAGTTTGTATCAAATCCTCTACATACAAAGGTCCTCTGGTGCCTTGGAAGGAAGGATGATGCTAGATTTGTAAGTCCTCAGTGTAAGAGACCATGGACCTCAATTGAGGTGGGTTTACTTCTTATACTACTAGAACATTTTTTAGCAGTTCTATACAACACCCACATGAATAGTAATTTTTTATTGGGGGTGTTCATCCAAATGGGAGTACCTCGTCCCAAGTTAGCTAGTGGTTCCAGAATTTTTATATGAGGTGGTATGTTCTATAGCATGAGGAAAAATATGAACATAAAAAAACATAACCAGCATATGGGACAATGAAAAGGTTTTACTAGGAGGCTAACCACAACCCAATGTATATCCCTAGACCCATAGATAGTCGAGACAGTGTTTTCCAGGACACATCTTTGGAACATGTCCTAGATCAAGAGTGTTTTAGGTTTATCTAGATACTATCAATACTTTATCTAGGACATATCATATTTATCAACATCCATGATAGTGCTGATGAAGATGGAAGTGTAGATTCAATAGTTATATTGGCTTCTAGAATATTTTTCTTAAGTTGATGAGGAGGATTGCTATATCCCCAGTATTGGTTATTATAAATATTATTATTAGTTATGTAATGTACTACAATGCATCAAGATTTGGTTCTCTATTAGTACTAATATATAGGGAATGGGTTGTATCTTAGGGGTCAAAATAATTGAGACCCCATGAGCAGAACTATCCCACTCATTTCATCGAGGTAGAAGTTGTGGTCCACACATTGAGGTATTAGAGACACTATCTCTTAAGCTAGAGGTTTGTTGTCTACACTAACCTTAAGATCCTTCACTATATCTTCAAATGTTGGGAACTAAATCTGAGATAGAGGTGTTGGATAGAGTATCAGAATATGTTTGAATTTAAGATATCTTATACACTAGGTGAAAGTGGCATCTTTTTAGATTCTCTTAGCTATAAGATGCAGGTTGATAAATAAATCAATTAATATCGTTTGGAGTAGTAGTAGAACTTGATGATCTTGTTATCAAATTAGAGAATGGATTCTTTTGAGGAATAGAGGTTGATGGGTTATACCCTATATGTAATTAGATCTTCTCTTATATACTAGGTGAACGATGTATGGGAATCTAATACAGAGTGTTTTGTGATGGGAGAATGGCTATCAGGTGGTGATCCAATACTTGGGTGGTCATTGGATGGAAACAATGTGATCCTTATATATATAAGAGTTGTAATACTTGATTATTTTAGAGAGGAGATGATTAATGACTTCTATAAATGTAATTAAGAGGTATATCTTGGAGTGAAAAAAAGGTCCATGATCTCAGGAAGTAGTTTTGGTGTCTAGGGATTAAGAGAGATGCTACTAGTTTTGTCTAATGATGCCTTACCTACTAAAGAATAAAGGTTGTTCATTATCATCCTAGTGGACTGATCCAAAAACTTCTAATGAAATTATTAATGTGGGAAGATGTCATGATGGAAGTTTTTATGGGGTTACCCATGACCCTGAGGAGTTATGACACTATCTAAGTAATTTTGGGTTCACTAATGAAAGTTACTTATTTCTTACTGATCTATGAGACACACATAGTAAAATATATGGGATGGATTTATGTCCATGATATTTTGTTCTTACATGAAGTTATCTTGGGCATCGTATCTGAAATCAATGAAATTTTTATGTCCTAGTTTTGAATATACATACAAAAATACTTAGAGAATTCGTTTATATTGAGCATATAATACCATGCCCAGATAGATTTAAAGTCTTAGCAGATAATTCACATCAAAAAATACAGTCTTCAAGATTCTATTATAGACTTCAGTGGATCACGGGATGATCATTTTTCCTTGGTTGTGTTTTCATACAACTGCAGTTACTAAGATTTGATTCAGATAGAACCTTATGAGGCTCTTTATAGAAGGTCATGTTATTCACTAACTTGTTAGAATAAGTCTAGTGATGTAGAAGTTGTGTGGTACAATATTGATAAAGAGACCATTTATTGAATATAGATGATAAAATAGAGTTTCATCATAGCTCAGAGCATGAAGAGATATTGTATTGATCTTAGGAGGAGAGATATGGACTTTTCAGTAAGCGACATATTTTTATTTAAATTTGCTCCATTTTTATCCCACATATGTCTGAGGAAACATAGAAATCTTTACCCATGTTATGTTGGACCCTTTGATATCATCAAGAGGGTTAAGAGAGTGGTATTACATCCAGATATTTCATCATGTTACCAAGTTATTCATTGTTTGTTTCATGTGTCTAAGCTCAATAGGTATATACCATATCCCTTACATATCACTGACTATGAGTATGTTAATCTAGATCCTGACTCATCATTTGAGGAGATTCCAGTGCTGATCATAGACCGAAGTTATACTGTACTTCAAGGGATAATGGTTCCACTTGTCCAAGTTCTATGGAGTCATGGATGGATCTTGGATAAGACTTAGGAGTGGTATACAAATGGTCAATCTTAGTGGAATGAGTGGTTAAAGAAGGACCCATAGGGATGCTTCTCAAGGATGATAAGTAATTTGAGGTGGACATTGTAAAATCCTTGAACATCTTATTTCTTTTATGTAAAAAAAAAATTCCCACCTTTTCCATTTTGTTTTAGTTAGATCCATTGTTTTTTGAATCTTAGAGATTTTTAATACCATTTATAATCTTAAAAAAATAGACATTTTCTATTAAAAATATTCAACACCATGCCCTGGTTGAAGCTATTTTGGCCCTGGTTTTCTTTTTTGTAAAACAGGAATAGTAAAATTGGTGGTCAAACTATTTTAAAGGTCATGATAAGGGTAGAACACCCTAGAAATGGCCACCACACCCTAATGGAAGTCGTATCAACATCATGATCATGTTGTGATGGTATAAATGACACCTTCTTCCTCATATCATGACTATACTAAAAGTTTAAACATGTGTGCATTTAATTATGGGTCACTAATGTGTTATTTAATCAATTATAAGCCCTATTAATCAAGTTAGGCCCTTTGATTTGGAAAATCCATCTATTCTGGATGTTTGTTTCCAAAACCCAGGAATATATTTGATTATCGATGTTTCTATTTGAATCTGCTCGATCATTCCTTGTTTGGGGTCATTTTTGTCTCCCCATGATAGATCTATGAACTTGGTTTGTTCTTCTTCATTATTTTTTCTGTATTTAGAAATTATCATTGATTTATTCTAGTTTTTCCCAAATTTATAGCTTTCTTGATTCAATCATGGATTGATGTTGTTATAAATTAGATGATGTTTTCTTATTCCACTAAGTATGGTAATTTTAGAATTGTATTATTAATGATGTTGTTAAAGGTTTTTTCCATTCTAGATTACCAATAGTATTTTAGGATGTTAGTGGAATTCTTTTGCTAACATCCTTTCCTATCACAATCCATGAGAGATGATTTCTTCCTCCATCAACTTGGATCAGATTATACTATTGTCAATATTCATAATTAATAAAATAGTTCTATAATTATCTCACTATTAGAAACATGAGAACATTGTCTACATTATAACAACATCAAACCAAAATTGACTCAAGAAGAAAAGATGGAAATTTAGCCTAAGTAGTGGAAATTCAGTTAAACTTGAAGAAATCACTGAAAATACCAAAATATAGAAGAAAAATAATGTAGAAAAAACTAATACCACATATCAGTGAAGGGGTGGAAACCGTAAAAGTAAGGAACTATCCTGATTCAAATATAAACATCAGGAAAAAAAAGTGATCTTATGTTTTGGCCCAAAACATCAGGAAGAGAGGGATTCCCTGAATCAAAGGGACTAACTCAATTAATTAGGGTTATAATCAATTAAATAATTCATTAATGACCCCTAAATAAAACAAAAAAATTCCCCTTTAATTTTGGTCAAGATCATAGGAAGAAATTGGTGTTTTGGCCATTATGAAGTAATCTCAATGCCAAAATGACATCCATTAGGGTGTGGTGGCCATTTCCACAGATGTCTTCCCTCACTATGGCCTCCAAAATGTATTTAAAAGATTTTTTACCTTTTAAATTTTATATAAAATCACTCTAGGTCCAAAAAAGTTGGCACTAGGGTGTTGTGTCAGCCTTTTTGGACATAACAACACTAAAACCCCACTTTTAAGCTTCCATAAGCTACACAAATCCCACTAAGATTCACCCAATCTTGGATATACCTAAAATACAAAGGAAAAGTATGAAAACAAATATTTCTATTAAAGAAACAAAATTTCTATAATTTTACACCAAAACAAAATCTCCACTAAAAATAATTGATTCAAATAAATTGCTGAAAATAAAAAAAAATTAATGTAACATTTTAATTAGTTCTAAAAATGTTTTCCATTTTCGTTCTATATTAATAATATATTTTAAAATGAAATTTTTTTTTCAAAAATTCATATTTCATTACATAAAATGTTTTTTAAACTTCAAGGGAATTTTAATATAATTATAAATTCATACAAATTACATGTTTTGTGAAAATCATTTGTTCGACTAAAAACCAAAATTTTTAAAAAATGATCAAAAATCAAACTAACATAATTTTGGTAATATAAATTTAAAAATGGAGTAATTTTGGTAAATATAAAATTATAAAATTAATATTTTAAATAAATTCATGAATAAATACTTTTTAAAGGGAACATTGTGTGATAGTTTAGGATATGATATTTACCTACTACATTAGATTATCTAATGCTACATTCTCCCCCCTTTAAAATAATTTTCCTAGTTACTGGGGTACATGTCATCTATTTAAAATGTATGGATATTTCTTCCTCATAGATTATCTAGACTCCCATGTTTCCTCTTATAGTTTGTGACTTCTCTAAAGTTCTTTCACCAATCGATTTGTTCTATTCATAAACACTTTCTCTATAGAATTAATATTCTTGATAAGTTCTTCGTTATAGGGTATTTGAGACTCTAACTCTATTCCTTCATATGAGAGAACATTAGTATGACCTATAATTAATTTCCTCAATAATTAATCATGGGAGTTGTTGTAAAATTTATAAATTTTGGGTGGCATAGTTAATCAGCAAGTGGTAACCCAAATTCATTATGGTATTTCAAGTGGCCTAATACACCTAAGGATTAAATTCCCGTTTTATCAAATCATATAAATAAATTACATGGAAAAAACTTCAATAATATATGACCCATAATATAAAATTAAATGTATTTAAGTGGATTATCAACATTGAACCTTTATCAACTCAAGGCTTCTTCAATATGATCCAGAATATTCTATACATTAACAGTCATGTCCTCTGATATCTATGGGCCAACATGATTTCTTTCCCCATATTATTCCTAATATTTTTAATTATTACATCTCATTCCATAAAATTATTTTTATGGTTCTATATGGATTCTCTAATGTAATCTATTATTGTTTTAAAATTTCATCAAAGATAGATACAGATCCCACATATCATGGAAGTCAATAGAACAAGATCCTAACATGTACTCCAAAGTCTGGGTAGTCCTTTTAGAATTTCCATCTATCTGAGGTTGACAGTAAGTGCCTAAATTTATCTCAATTTCAAACACCTTTGAATATTATTAAATAATTTCAAGGTAATATGAGGTTCTTGGTCAAATAAAATCAATAAAATTTCCCCATAAATCATTATGAATTCAATGATATAGTGTCATGAAAGGTTATCTAGGGGTAGAACATCTATTATTACTATGAAATAAGAAGACATAGTAAGATGATCAATAATAACCCATATAGCATTGTTATTTTTTTGAGTCTTTGGGAGTTTAGTGATAATTTCCACTAAAACATTTTCTCAGTTCCCTATTTTTATAGAAAGAGGATTTATAACCCCCTTAGGATATTTTATTTCATCATTTACCTTTGGTTATACTAGGAATTTTCAAAAATAGTATGCAATTTTCTATTTTATACCATCCCACAAAAACATTTCTCCTAAATCCCTATACATAATTTTTCTACTAGTTTGTATATAGAAAAAAAAATTATGTGCTTAATTTAGAATTCCCCTCTTCAATTCTGGTATAGATGGAATATATAACCACTTCCCATGCCAAAACTACAAGGACTCAGCCTTATTACATTACATAATCTTTAATTTAGTCAAGAAATCACTTACTTTAACATTGAGGATCTTTTATATTTTATAGATTTATAGAATTGTGGAATAATACATTCATAACATTAAACATTAATATAGAGTGGATACCATTAAAACAGTATTCATTTCTTCCAAAATATAAAACATTTCAAGTAAAACATGATTTATTTGAAAATTATTCAAACATTTAACTTGTCATCCTTATTTTTTCTACACATCCTTATATTCTATGAAAATCATTTAGAAACTTGGGATGAGTATGAAAATATCATTAAGGGATATAAAAATAAGGAAAGAACATATTTGTCGTATGAAATTATTTTCAAAAGACATACTTGTCTCCCATATATACTTAATTTTTGAAACACGATATTTCAAAAATATTCCCACAAATATAAGAACATAAATAGAACCATAAAGGTATCTCGGATCACTACTTACATAATTTGGTAACCCTTCTAGCTACCTTACAATCTGTAACCCTCATGGATACCTTACAATTTGTGTAACTATCACAGTTACACATGGAGTAACCATACAGCCGACCTCCAACATACACATACTCAATGCATTGGAGGTAGATATAGGTACCACCATTTATCGTAAAAAATTCCCAATAACCATAACATAATCATAAAACATTAATAATTCCATAAAAACATTGCTTTTGAATTTTGTAAAACAGAATTTTAAAAGAGGTTTTTAAAAGAAAAGTCCCTTACAAATATCATATAATTGAGGTGAAGACTTAATATAGTGGATAGAATATGTATGTAATCTATAAATACACATAATTAAATATAATATATATATAAATTAATCAGCCAAACAAGTTTAATACTACAAAAATAATGAAGTAGAATCTTATCCCAAAGAATGGAAATTGGGTTAAGAATTTCTTTACCTCGGATTTGTCTTACTTAAAACTCATTTAAACCACATTTATAATGGTTAAGAGAGTTTTATTAATATCTTATAGAAACATATTCATATTTATAATACCTTATATGATCATTTAATTACATTATTTCACCCTTTAATTGTTAGTATTTTGTTCTTTGCATTGTTTTGGGTGCCTTCTTTACATGATTTACATGATCGGATTATGATGGATATTCTTGTCAATTGGAAGTGAAACTCCAGAATTAGAATAAAGTAGTACATAAATATTACCAGAATAATAAATTATACCATTTAAAATTTTTAATTCTGACATGAGGATGATTCATAAGTTACAACATTATTGATATTTGTTTAGGTCATTTTGGCGATTCTTCAATCGTAAAGAACTCATTTTGTTTTATAAATTAATAACATGTGTAAAAAATGATTCCAGAACCTTATATAAGATATGATGAATAAATTATAATATGTTTCAACTATAAAAATGGTTTCATTACTATTCATGAAGGAAGTAAATGAAATTGAAATCACATTGTCCACGATGTCGGTAAATCGACACATCACAGACGGTGTTTTAATTTCTTGAATAAGTGGGAGAGAAGAAAAAGTATAATGGTGAGTCTCCCAGAAACATGATGAAATCCATAATATTTAAGATACTATATCATTCATGATTCTTGGATAAGAGGAGGTGGGGAAATAAAAATAATATAATTTAAAATGAAAAGAAAAGAAAGAAAACAAAAGAGGATGTTTACCTCTTGATTTCTTCTCCTTGAGATCCTTCTTAAGGCCTTTGGTTTTGGCCTTTTGGTGAGACCAGTAGATATAGGACGTGGGTAAGACCCTTGAGATGAGTATTGGGAAGAACATAGGTATGGCTCAAGGCTTGATATGTTTTGGAGGAAGAGGGGAATGAGGGTGGTATTTATAGTGGAGGAGAGGAGGTATTTTACATTATTTTAATCAATATTATAATATTTTTGCTCAAGATTATGAATAGTCTTAATTCATGTAACCCCAAATAGTAATAGTGGATTTTTAATTAAAACTAAGTGGGATTACATCACTTATTATGTCATAAATAACCTATTTAACTAATAATTTGAAAATACAATATTTTACTGTATTTCACTATTCATCAAAAATTCAAGAATTTCATAAAAATCCAAAAAATTCACCCTAGAAATTTTTTAACTTATAGAATGAAAAAATGCACCCATTTTTTTAAAAATATTTTTCTAAATATTATTAATTTAATTTTTAAATAAAATCATATTTTATTCAAAAATAACAATTTTAAATCTATAACTCATTTTTTAACACCTTGAAAAAATAATCAAGTTGACATTAACTTAAAGCATTAAGAAAATAAAATAATAATACAATTTACTATTCATTACGGTCATATAACTATTAATATTACTATTTATAAGGGTATGTTACTATTCACCAGAAAAACAAGTTAGTCCTATCAGAATCTAAATAACTTACTGATCACAATTGTAGAGGACCATTTTTTTAAATTCAAAACACAGAAGTGAAAAATTATGTTTAAAGGCTAGTTATAAATATCTACTTAAAAAAATCATGCTTTTCAATTAATTTTTAAAACCTTGGGGTACTACATAAACACTCCATCTCTATAGATGAATTATATTTTTTTTCCCATCAATTACTACTTTAATCTACCTTTATATGTTCTCATCATCCTGCTAGGACATCTATATATTTTATAGTAAGGATGGTTTATAAATTTCCTTTAAGATTAAAAATGGATACCCTTACCTAGAAATTATCATATCTATCTTTATTTTTTATTTTTATATTGGATCCATGTTAATGGTTATCATGGTTATAACTCCATGGTCCATTATACTCTAGGATCAACCACCTTATTTTCCTTCCTAAGGTGGTAGTGTATCGAGTATTCATGGTCACTAAGTATTTCCAACAGTCTTCTTTACCTCATTTTGATCTCCTTTAGATAAAAGATATACTTAAAACTATTTTGGTCTATATATATACTGCATATTTTTCTATACTAATAGTATATCCATATTTATAAAACAAATATTATGGTTGTCAACTCAAGATCATGAGTTAGATGAATTTGTTCATGGATTGTTAGTTTTCTTGATGAATAAACAATCAACATATCATTTTTCTTAGGAAAAAAACCATGTCCTTTTTTTATACATCACTATATATTACAAATGCTTCTTTAGTTTAAGGGAATGTAAATATCGTTGCATTCATCTATGAAAAATACAATACTATAAAATCATAATGTTTATACCTTATTAGAAACTTCATATTCATTATATTATCCTTATGAACCCGTAATTGATGATAACAAGAGTAATAATTGATATTTGGAAAGCGTTGGGCTCCTTGGAGTTGATCAAAAAAAACATATATATGTGGTAAGTTGTGGTTATTATTTATAGTAATGGAATTTTTATCCATATAATTGATGAACAATCTCATAGACACATAATTTTCCTTCACGAATAAAATAAGGGCTCTCTGTGGTGAAACACTATGGCATATAAATACCCTATAAATCAACTCCTACTACTATTTATTTAACTTGACCAACTCCACTGGTTCCAATCTATAAGGATTTTTAGGAATAGACATTTCATCAATAATGAGTTTAATAGAGAACTTAACTTCTCACTCTAGTGGATGATAAGGTAATTCTTCTGGAAAAACATATGTGAATTTAAGTACTCTAGGTACATACTCTATTCTTAAAATATCATCCGCATCTATAGATCATACCTAATATTCCTCTCTACCCAAAATTTTATAAAGAATATCTAATAGGATATCATTTATGCATAATTTTAATGATGAATTTTCTACTTTAAGAAAATAGATTCCACCTCACCATCACAAATCATAATCTCCTTCTCTGGGAAATAAATTTTTACGTTATAATTTCAAATCCAATCCATACCAAATATCATATAAATTTCAAACCTAGATATAATAACCATGATTTCAAATAGGTTATTCCTATATATCATAATTGGAATTCCTAACACATCTTTATTTCCATATGATTCCCACTGGGTGTCTTAATTGATTACTCCCTTTCTAGGGTTTTAGGGAAGTATCTGGGTTTTTAGAAAATATGGAAGATATAAAAGAGTGTGAAGTTCAATAATCAAATAAAACATTAGCTAAATTTGTGTAAATAATTAAAGTACCTTACACTTCATTATTAGGAACATCAAATTCAGTTTTAGTAATTACATAATATTAGTTTTTCTCACTTTTCCTTTCTTGAGGTAAATTCTATTCACATGTTTTGAATTTGCTCAAATAATATCCCTTTTCAACATATTTAAATCATTGAAAATAAATAGATACTAACTTTACCTTGAATTTCTAGGCTTGATGGCATTTTTTCATACATGTAACAGACTCGGATTCTATTTCCGCAATCCCTAGGGTATTTCTTATAATAGTTATCACATATAAGAAATACCACACTCCTTTTTTCCCTTTTTCACATCGTTCATCCCATGATGTTCATCCAACCTATTAATATCCTAATTTCCCTTGAATACATACATCCTATAGAACTCATTTTCTGTTTTAATGGAACATGATATAATATCCTTATTTGAATAAAATATTTGAGAGGCCAACGCCCTTTTATGGAACAAAATTAACCAATCAAGGAAACAATCAATATTTATTTTTGTTCTATGTATATATTTGGTAGCATGTTTATATAACCTTATAAGGTTCTCCCATTATCTACAAAATTTTCTCCACTTTTTTATAATATTGTGGAGTTTTCTTCCAATTTATTATCTTTTCTCATGAAAAAATTATTTTTCATGGAATTCCTCTTTAAAAGTTACCCATTACATGATCTTTATCTCATATTCCTCTTTATGATTTTGAAATAGTGACTATCATTTGTTTTCATCTCCCATAATATGATAAAACACCATTATTACTTTTTTCCTTTTCACTACTTCCCAAAGAAAGAAATTTCTTCTTCATGGGATTGATATATTTTTTAGCAAGAAATGGATTAATAGTTCCACTACATTTTGGAATTTTTTGTCATATGAAGTGTTTCATCATAGTTACACCAAATTCTGGATCCATGGGTCATTATATATGGGTTATATTATTTTTTACAACCTAGTTTAACATACCTAATATGGTTGTGAACATGTTATCCTCAAATCTAGATTCATTAACCTATTCTGGGGGAATATCCCTACATTAACTTTGGATATTGATACGGTTCTCATTCCTCTCATTATTCTCCATATTTATTAATGGAGTACAGATAATTATCAAATGATATTGACTTGTAAAAAATATCCTATAATATTTTCTAGAGTGTTCCCTAGAAATCTTGAGGGTTTTTTCATATAACATTTTTTATTTAATTTGATTCCTCTAAATATAATCCCCAAGGTTGCTACTAAACTGAATCTAATACCATTAGTAACTTCCAAAAAATACATTATTATTAAATAATACAAGATATCCCAAATTATCGAATAGTTTAGCAGTCTTGGAAGACTAGATACATTCATACATTACATTTTAAAACATAATATAATGGTTATCTCATATTGGTGGAACATTATTAGTCCTTCCATAAAATTTCTAAAAATTAAAAATAGAATTTCTTTAGGTTTTCTGGGGAAATGAAAACAAATAATGGTGATCTTATATTCTCTATAATCAGTAGAATATAGAAGAATATTAGATAACATTAACATGGAAAAAGTGATATGGTAGGAATAAATGAACCACAAAAATCCATAATCAACTAAAACTGAGGGAATTCTATATGCATCGGAATAAATGGAAATATGGATAATAATAAAAATTGATCTTATACTGATGGAATTTGTAGTGTTGTAAATAAAACATTATTGTGAATTATATGTTCTAGGACACTTATATAGCTATAAGAGGAGTTATACACTAAAACCCAACCTGTTTTTTCGCATTAGACTTGTCGATTCGTCAAGGGGATATATAATATGGTCCCCACCTGTCACCTGATTAAGTCCAATGAATTCTCTATAAGATTCATCAAGACCTTTCATATCATTCTATATGAAACTTATTATTGAATAAAACATAGCGATATGTATAATTAGAAATAAAAAAAATAAAATACTTCCATATTTTATATAATAATGTATATGTCTAAGAGAACACTCCATAATAAAATTAGAAGTTGTGGGGTATCAAAAAAGTAACATGAAGATCCCTTATCAAAGAAATATTAAGGATATGGTACATCCAATATGATGAGTTATCCCTGAAATATAGTACCTTTATTAAATATTTTTCATTGGTAGGAGACTAAAGAAATTGTAGTAAAAATCCATTATTATTGTTTTTTAAGTGTCATGAACCAGGTCCAGCTTCCATCCAACCTGACACTCGACTAAACCCAAGACAAGGCTCAAGAAGAATTCATGATCCTCCTAAGCTAGCGGCAAGTACTGTGCATCGAAGATAAACCAAGTGGGAATTATTTACCCCAAAAAAATAGGCTCAAATAACCAAAACAGAGCTCATCGGATAAACCATAATCCATGAAATCAAATAAATACAAAATCCAATCTAGATACAACAACAACTTAACAAACCTTTAAACTAAAAAACAAAACTACAACTAAACCACACAAAACCATAACCTAACTAGATCTCTATGTGATATCCTGGTCACCACCAACCATAATACTAGCCTAATCCACAGAAAAAATAAACAAAACATTAACCTATAAAATAGAATAGGTCCACCGATTCTGAGTGGAACATGTATGGTGTGATCCTAAAATAGATCAATAGGTAAGAAACATATAATCCATACATTTATTTTCCCAAAATATTCTAAAAATACTAATTTTAAATACATTTAGAAAATAGGTTTTATCATTTCAAAAACAAAACACATATTTCCTTTTTAAAACAATTTTTCATTTGAAAACCCAATAAACAATAAGAAAACCTAAATAAAAAACCAAACAAGGTGATCAAAGGGACCAACCAAGAATGAAATAATAAATTAAAGAACATACAGGTAAAAGTAAACAAAACTAGTAACCATGTATAGAAGAAAAAAATAGGATCATATAATCATACGAATTTACTAAACATCACTAAAAGTAATCCATGGACGTACTCAGGTAGGAATCACCTGTTAGTGTATAGTGCATCTCTCTAAACTAGCCTCACTAATGACACATCCCACCTAGCCTCTCCAAAAATCTTGGGGATACCAATCCATCTAATCAGGGTTAGTAAGAAACCATTACTTGACCCTCTAGATGACTCCCAAGAAACCCATGATAATAGACCACGGAGAATGGGTAGGTCTTCATAGGCATGGAATTAATAAATAACCCATAGAAGCCATAGTGCATGCCTAGAACAAACTCTGAAACCAAATTTGCAGTGCCCCTCCCCTCATATAGATATCCATAGAGGTTCCCATCACATATCAAATCATATGAAAGTTCTAACCAGGATTACACATCACATGAGTCTTAAAACAACTTTCCAAAACAACACAAAGTACCAAATAAGCCTTTAACATTTCAAATCAGAATCCAAAACCATTTCCAAATCAGTTCCAAAACCAATATTAAATCATACAACACGCTTAAAAGGTTAAAATCGTGCGTTTTTAACCATTTAGTTACCAAACCACATCCCAAAGTTCCAAACAAACCATGATTTAAAAAATATATTATAAAACCACATTTTAAATCATTTGGGAACCAAGCAACCACTTAGAAAGCATTTGGGGTTTTAAATGGACCATTTGGAAAGAAGAGGGCTAAGGAAGAGAAGAAGGAAGAGGGAGAAGTATTTTGAAATCATGGGTTTAAAATGAACATCATCTTAGTAATCCATTATCAATTGTGTGCATATCCATATGTGCACTGCATGCACAAATGGATATGCCCACATTCAATGTCAAAATTATTGAAAACAATAACAATACCAAAGGTTCTAACTAAAGAAAAACAAGGAGAATTTTAATATTTTACATGAATTTTCACACAAGCATCAAACCATAAAGTAACAAAAACCACACTCCATGCTCAATTTCATATGGAATGAAAATTACCAAAACCGGAACCACACTAAACACCTTCACCAAACACCTAAATTCATTTGAAATACTACTATGAATTTTATCAAATGCATTACATACATATACATATTGTAATAATTATGAAAACTCTTTTTAAACCCATTTTCTTCAAATTTACATTATGAGAACACAATAAAAATTCAAAGTAGCACACAAAAATCTTGATTAACACATTTTAGAAAAAAATAAGGAATGGTCAAGAATAAATGGTATGTTCTGGAATGGAAATGGATAGAAACAACTTCCTCAATGATGTGTGTATGCAAAAAAAACTCTCAAAAGTGTAATAACAAGGTCCAAGGAACCAAATTCTAACTCTATCATTAAAGGAACACAAGAAAAACATCTTCCCACCACCCTAGGGTTTTACTAAGATAGGACCCTACAAAAAGAACCAAGGAACTAGGAGAGGGGGATGAAAGAGAAAGAAAACCCCCAAAAATCAAAGAAAACTCACCTATAAAGCTTTGGGGAGAAATCATGTATGGAGGATAATCAAAGTAGAGGATATTCAGAGACTCTCTTGTTATCCTAGTTCAAGAAAAGGGATGATAACCTAAAATGGGTTAAAAACATAGGATGGAAAACTTTTAATTTCAACTTTTTAATGAATGTGGGAAGCTCACATAGTTTGGTCGCATGGTTTTCCAAATTGTGTTCCAAATAGGTGCACCCTACTAGAGAAGTATAACACTCACACAGGATGATTGCATAGTTTGGGAAACCATGCGCCAACCATGAAAAATGGATTCGTCAAATTTCACAGTCGCCATGCATGCTTATCACATAGTTAGTTATAACTGTGTGCAAGTTGTTCACCTAGTCCCTGAAACCAAAAATAGGTCACATAGGTCACATGATTTTTCCTTAGTATTTCATAGTTTGGAAAAACCATTTTCAAGTTGTGACAGGACAATAGTTCTAAAAGAAATTAAACTGAAAATGACCTCATCCTTAACCAGCCACACTGATTACCCTCGAAGCATTAAAATAACCAAAAACTACTAAGAGCCTCCAAAAATAAAAAATTAACTAGGAAATCAAAAAAAACCTCAAAAAAATAACCAACACAGGGAAAAGAACAAATTAAAATAAAAAAAATGGTTGAGGTGTGACAATTCTCACCACCATAAATACTTTTTCCCCATAAAGTCAGTCATCTAAATAAAGAACAAAACTAAAACTTGAAACTAAAAAATCAAAATGAAAATAAATACCTTGGTGTGAACTTTTAACACCACAAGTCATGCTAGACCAACACTAGAGAAAACTATAGGGGGTCCCATGGTGGGTCTCCCCACCACAGGAAATCAACAAACACTGACCAATAATAGGGTAGGGAACTCCTCACAAAGACCATCCATCACAAACAAACATTAGAACTCCTAGAACCAACTAAATCCCAAACAATAAGATCTATAATAGAAGGAACGAAAACCAAACACCAAACCAAATAAAAATTAATCATTTCCATAAAATAGGATCATCTCAAGAATGAGCACAATCAAAACTTAAACCAATAAAAAAAATAAGATCCATTTAAATATTTACTTCCTTAAGGCACCAATAATTGAATTACACAGAAATGAGACTACCAGTCTGTTATAATAATAAGTAACTTTCAAAATCAGGAAACCACAATAAGGAGAATATAAACCATCCCTACTCTAAAATCGGAGACAAAAAATGGGACAGGATTTCCCATTACCAACAATTATGGACTATATGAAGAGATTAACTTGAGGGCCTATGGTTGTAGTCTTGGTGTCTTGAAAAATCTTTTTCCCCATATTCAAGAGCGGATAACCTCTTTCTATAATTCCTCTTCTGGTCATGCTTCTTGTAGAACTTCTCTAGATGATCCAAAAGGCCACATATACAATACGACTTCTAAGTATTATGGAAAGAAAAATTTGAATACTCAAACAAAACATACTAGAATCACACAATCAAAAAGACTAATGAACGACAGTTCAGAACCAACAAAGGAAAACATCTCAAGAAAATGTTCCTCTATCAAAATCTCTTCACCAGATGGGGAACCCTCGCGAATTCTAGAAACTTATTCATCTAATAAAACTTCATCCAAAAGCTTCTAAAACTGGTCTTCACTATATAATAGGACTCACTCCTTGATCTCTATATGAAGTCCCCAGACAATGATAGGAGCCTTCATATGATCCTATGATGCTACCTCAGGAGAGAAAGAAACTATCACTTTGAAATGATCTATATAGGTCTTCACTATCTGCTAACTTATTTGAATACTCAAGAGATCCCCCACTTTTCTTGCCTTTACCTCCTTGGGAATAAACAATCAGATAATATTGGTCTTAAACACTTCTCAATTCATTCTAACTTGCAATGATGATTGGAGAATTGCCTTCCACTAATCCAATACCATGCCCTCAAATAAACCCAAAACACCTCACACTCTCATGGATTCTATAATTCTCAATGACATAAAGACACCTTCAACTTTCCCAAGCCACTCTATAGATTCTAACATCCCTTGATCACCACTATAGATAGGAAAAACACAAAATATTATCATCACTTCCACCCCACTAGAAGTCTAGTTAAGTCCAACAACTGGTATGGACTCACTGTAAAATTTTGGTATCTTTCTTCATGACATACTCTATGCAATAAAAAAACACAAATTTGAATCATCCTCAACCCAAAAATTCAACCAAAAATAACATTCCTAACCAAAACACAATTCTTGTAAAACAAACACCACAAAACAAGACCAAAATATTCTCTAAACCCCACCATTTCAACAAATTTCTTCTTCTAAGGACACTTTTCAAAATTCCAAGCTTACTTTAAAAATCCAACTCATAAATCATATTCCACTTTTAAAATAAATAAAGTCTCCAAATCGTTTTTACTTTCAAAAATCTCTTCCAAAAAACCATTTTCCAATTTAAAATCCACTCACACTAACCAAAATCAAACCCAAACACAACTCACACCAAACTCTTAGGATGGGGAACTAGTGGACATGAACAACTCAGCCACATTGTTTAGAAGACCACACCCTGAGAAGGAACCAATCACTAGAATCATCTTAAACTATACACTCGGGATCCACAGGGGTTTCTACTCAATGTAAACCTACCATACAAAGCTTTTTCTCTTCAATTTTCATCCCCTAAACTGTAAATCCAAAAAATAATAAAAAAGAATCAAATCTAGGACTACCCATAGCAACTTCAAGATCAAACTGAGAAATATTTCATGACTCTCTTCATATACCAACCTCTCATGTCCCAATAGTTCTAATCTCTAGCATACCTAACACCCCCAAATAATAAAGGGATCATATGATGACATTTTTCATGAACCATGTTGGGATTCCATCTCACCTGACACCCGACCCAACCTGAGACAAGTCCATGAGGCATTTTTTATCCTCATGGCCTGGAAACTAGTGTCGGGCATCAAAAATTTACTAAGTGGGATTGATTTAGCTCAAAAATACATGATGAAATAACCAAAACCAAGCTCATAGTATAAACCATAAACCACATAATCAAATAAATACATAATCCAATCCATATACAATAGAAACTAAACAAAATAAAAACTAAAAATTATAATTGAACCACACTAAACTGGAGCCTTAACAGATCTCCATGTAACCTCCTGGTCACCAAAAACTATAAGACCGGTCTGATCCATAGGAAACCAGAACAAAACTCAAACCTTCAAAATAGCTTGACTATACTGAAGTAGAGTGGAACAAGTAGGGAGTGAACATAAATTATCATAGTAGGTAAGCACCATATAATCCATACGTATTCTCTCCCAAAACAGTCCAAAAACCCTTGTTTGAAATATTGTTAGAAAATATATTTTTTCATTTCAAAAACAAAACACATATTTCCTTTTTATAATATTTTTCTATTTAAAAACCTAGTTTATAGGACTAAAATCCAAATAATAAAAAAAACAAGGTTATCATTAGGGAAAGCAGGTATGAAATAAAAATTGCAAGTACGTATAGTTAAAAGTAATCAAGACTAGTAACCAAGTGCAGTGAAAAAGAAGTAGGAAAATATATATAGTAATCATGGGAATTTCTTAAACATATCTATAATAAATCCCTAGAAATATTGAGGTCAGACTCACCTTATAGTGTATGGTGCATCTCTATAGTCAATAACCAACCTTGCTCCTCTAAACTAGCCTCACCAGTGGAACATTCCATCAGGCCTCTCAAAAACTTCATGGGGTACCAATACGTCTAATTGGGGTCAGTAATAAACCATCACTCGGCCCTCTAGATAATGCCTAAAAAACCCATGATAATAGTAAATAGAGAATGTGGAGTTTATCACATGAGTGGAATAAATTAATAACCCACATATGCAATAATTCATGCTTATCCCAAACTCCAACACCACGTATGTGGTGACCCTCTCCTTAGAGGGACAACCATAAAGGTTTTCATTGCACATTGAATCATCTGAATGTTCCAACTGGGAATACACATCAAATTAGTATTAATACCACTTTCTAAAACAAACAAAAAATTAACAATAAGGCTTTCACATTTCATGTCCAAATTATTTCCAAAATCAAGATGAAATCATACAATGTTCTTGAAAGGTTCCAATTGGGTCTTTTTTATTGTTTAGATACCAAAACATATCCCAAAGTGACAAATAATACATGACCTAGTAAATATATTGTAAAACCATATTTTAATTCATTTGGGAAGCAAGGAACCACCAAGAAAACATTTGGGGTTTAAAAATAACTATTTGGAAAGAAGAGGTCCAAGGAAGAGTGGAAGGAAAAAAAGGAAAAGTGTTTTATAATCCAGGTTTTAAAATGAACATCATCATAGAAAATCATTATCATTTTTTTCCTATCCCTATGTTCACCCAAAGAACATATGGATATGAAAAAAAACAATATAAAACTTTTTAAAAAGTATAACAACACCATAGGATCTAACAAAATCAACACAAATATAATTATAAGCATTTACAAGAATTTTCATACAAGCCCAAAACCATAAAGGCACCAAAACCACACTACATTATCAATTTCACATGGAAAGAAAATTAACAAAACCGAAGCCACACCAAACACCTTTATAAAACACTAAAATCCATTTTAAATTCCACTAGTAATTTTATCAAATAGTATACATAAATATACATATAGAAATAATTAAAAAAACTCATTTAAAACCCATTTTCTTCAAATTTCCATTATGAGAGAACAATAAAAAATAAAACTAGCACATAAAAATCTCGATTATCAAATTTTATAAATAATTATTGAATGATAAATCATTATTGGTATGTTCATAAAATTAAATGGATATAAAGACATACCTCAATGACATGTGGATATGATGAAACTCTCAAAGGAGGGGAGCAAGGTCCAAAGAACCAACCACACACTTTGGAATTAAAGTAACACAATCTAAACATCATACCTCTACCTTAGGTTTCATCTAAGATATAACCCTACCATAATAAAAAAGGAACTATGAGAGGGAGAAGATAAGGGAAGGAAAAATACCCAAATACCATTGGAAAATCACATACAATTATGGAGGAATAACGGAGGGAGGATCATGGGAGTCCCTCTCATGAACCAAGGTCAAGAAAATTGAAGGATAACCTAAAATGGATCTAAAAAAATAGGAGTACAAACTTGAAATTTCAAATTTTTAAAAATCCTGGGAAACTCTCATGGTTTTTCCACACGATTTTCCAAATCATACACCACCCATGTGCACCCTACTAGAGAAGGAGGAGGACTTCACGTGTTGGACACATAGGTTGGGAAAATATATGTCAACCATTAAAAATGGATCTACAAATTTTTAGAGCCTCCCCACACACTTTCTTCATGGTTACTCCTAACTATGTGCAAGTTGTTTGCCTTATCCATGACAAAAGAATTAGGCCACATGGCTTTTCCATAGTCTCTCATGGTTTGGCCAAACCATGCTCAAGTAATACCAAAAAAATTGTACAAGAAGAAATTGAAATGAAAGCACCCTATTCCTTAATTAGATGCACAGTTTACCCACAAACTGTGAACATAGACCATGATCCAGGCCAAAAAATACTTGAGACCTCCAAAACTCAAAAAATATCATCGATAAATCAACATAAACCTTAAACAAATGAAAAAACTCCAAGAAAATAATAAAATAAAATAAAAAACATGGTCAGGGTGTGAAATTAAGAATGTGTGAATATTCCAAATAATATCCCTAGTTAGTGTCTCACTAGGTGTGTAGTCATAAGAACACTCTTCATATATCATCATACTATTGGATTCAATGATAAACTAACCCTTTAGTGTGATTAACCTTAGTTGAATCTGTTCTACAACCACATCCACTTTCCAGGATCCAATCAAGGATTTATTTTCTAAGAAATTACACACCCATTTATAATATAAAATCATATGATGTGATATGAGGGTTTTTTCATGAAAACTTCAATAAAAAAATATCCCCTGAATAAATTCAATATATTAGTCTATGGATTGTCTCTCAAGGAGGTTTCAATTCCAATTGAAAAACTCCCACTTTTGTTTTCTTTGTTTTTGAAAGAAGAAAAATTTTGGGATTTGGTTAAAATTAATACTAAAAAACCAAATATAAACTAAAATTAAAAAATTTAAATAAAAACCTAGAAAATTTATTGGAAATAAAATGGGTTTAAAATCAAAATCATAACAGTGGTTGAAGACAAGATTTAACCTCTTAGACACTCCCCCCTTACTTGTTTAAAGTTATTTCCCAATTAAATATCTCAATACCTACCAAAATACCTCAGTAAAAACACTTTATTTTTTAAGGATATCATATTAAAACCTCAATATGATTGTTTCCCCTCCTATAAAAGTGATTCATTTACTTGAGTACCTCCAAGTAATCAAACCTAATCGAAATCATTATTCTCAAGAACAAGACCACACCGAAGAAATTTAAATACTGAAATAAATTATTTTACTGAATATATTTGGAAACCATATAAAAAAAGTTGAAAATATATTCAAGAAATTAAAAAAACCACTTTCATTCAAAAAATATAAATTAAATAGATATTACACTTGAAGATTAAAACTCGAATAAGAGTACCTGTCTATTTTCGTCATCCATAACCACTTGGTGATTAGCATCACATCACTTGAGAATCTCACATATTATCCATTAAATAAATAATGCACAAAATATTAATTAGGATATCTATCTCAAACTATCATTTTATCTCTCAATACAACCCCTTTGAAATGATGAAGATAAGGAAATAAAAAGAGAAAGGAGGGTCTGGAAATCTATTGCTCAAAATATATTTTCCCGAAAGTATTTCAAATTTATCTACCTTATAGGATGAACATTCCTCTTCAATCTTCTAAATATTTTTTAAAAATTTAATTCTCTGTCGACCTAAAAATTTCATATCTTTTAGATGCTTGGGGGAAAAGATAATATTTAATTACTAGAGGTAAATATTTCTAGTTGAGGAGACCCTTCATATTTTTTCTTTTAGACTCGATCATGGACTACCTTAATGAGATAATTTTTGATCTAAACGCCTCATGACCATGTGAAATTGAGTCCTCTTCCATATACACTTTTAATAATCAAATTTTACACCTATATCCCAAATTATACCTTATTTATTTTGGTGGGGTCCATTCTTCCAGCCAGAAACACTTTCTATAAACACTAAATTGTTTGGGCCTCTATAAAGTCAAAAAAATACTTTTACCAGTTAAGAAATATGTATCTAAAGAACCTATGAATACTAAAAAAATAATCAATATATTTTTATCACTAAGGAAAAGGTATTCCTAAAATACAGTAGTGATTTAAAACATTTAAAATTATAGAATTGTTCAATTTTTAATTTTAAGCTCAAAAAATACCAAAAATAAAAATTAAATTAATCTAAAATTTTAAATTGGTTGAGTTTAAAACCTTTAATTACAAATTAAAAATAGTGTAAATTTCATCTCAATCATGACGGTTCTTCCATAGTAGAAAATATTGGGTTTACAACTATTTTTGTAACTCTTAAATCAAAAGAATATGAGAGAGGGATAACAATATATAATTTTAAATCATTTAAATTTCATGAGTAATATGGAAAAATTCCTTCATGGTAATGTATTCACTAGAAATAGTATAATATGTGGAAAATATAACATGAATCACAATGAATTAAAGTTGATACAAAAAAATACCACATATAGCTTGGGTAGCAATTTATTCAAAACTATTGAAATATAGGGCTTAAAATTGATATTTAAATTTAATTAATAAATTAATTTTGTGATAAAAAATCTCAAATAGGCAGTATATACACCACATAAAGTTAGTTAGGTGCATAATACCAAACATGTCCCAAAGAGAAGAATTTTAAATGAAAATCCCTTACCTCTTATCCTGAATTCCATGTATATACTTTAACCTCTTATATCAAAAAAATATATTTTAATAACTTAATTTATTACATTTCTGATATCTATTTTCATTCATAATTTTCATAAATATTCATTATCTACATTAATTATTCAAATTTTCCACATCATGTGTGTATAGTTTTGAAAGTTTATACTAGTTTCATATAGCAGTGTATGTATTCATTATCATTCCAAATTTCATTATTAATAGGTCCATAATATTAATTTTAGGTATTATTTATATTTAGTTATGATGTTTAAAATTCCATTCATGAGTTTTTTATTCTTTATCCTTGAATATCAAATTGATAATAAGAATGTTTCAGTGATTCTGGATAATCAAAGGGTGTTTTTTTTAATTAATGGATTAGATATTGATATAATGACTCCAAAATTAAAAAAAATATTTACATTTTATTATACCATAAATTATTTTCCAATAGTTATTCATGATATAAATTCATTTTATTGTTCAAGAAGGTTGTTAAACAGACCCAAACATGAACATACATTGATTTAATGATTGATTATGGGATGATTTTGTTGTAATATCATTATAATATAAGCATAATGATCTTATTTAGTGTCAATTCGAGTGATATATTAGAATTTAAAGTAATTGGAAAATAACAAACCGAAACCCATGTTCCCAGATCTGTTGTTGAAATCATAAACCTTACAATTCCATATTTGATACCGATTGAGGTGACCCAATTTTCACAGTCCATAACTTAAATTATTTAAAGGAAATATTGGATAACCTACATTTTCAATGAGATTTTAGGTTTATATTTTTATATAATTATGAGAAATTGCATAATAATTTCCCATGAATTCAAGAGAGTATCTTTCCCACTATATCGATCTTTTCATATTCCATATTACATCATCAACATCATCCATATGAAACCCTTCTCTACATAATTTATTCAACATCATACATGATAACTTTGGGAAAATTAAATATAATAATGGTGAGATAAAATGGAAAGTAAGGCCAAACATAATCATTAAAAATTGAATGTCATCATTGAGTATAAGAAGAGCTTAAGGGTATGATGACATAATTAGAGTGCATTAGTGAATCATAAAATAACCCATACCCATCGGTACCTAGATCATAAAATGGGAAAATATGGCATGAGTCTTTAACAAATGTATGATTCCTCATAATCAATCATCATGAGGCATTTGATATCAATATTGATCATAATAAACATTAAAAATCCATATAAAGTATAAAAAAATATGTTGCTATCTTGAAACATTTGTCTTCATAGCCCATGTTAAACCCATGATAACAAGATACTAATTAAATCCATAAGAGAAATCCTCAGGTAACTCTATATTTTCCTCTCAATAAAAGGTACATTACCTAATGCATTAGAATCATATCTGGTTACACCCATTATTTAAGATATATCTGGACAACTTAGCACTATCTGGGCACACCCATCATATAATCTATATCGAGCTCACCTAGTACACCCATCATATAAGTTACAATTGGCTCACTTGGTGATATTTTAGATCACCCATTGTATATAATTTCTTAGAACTGCAGATAAAGTACAATAGATTTCATTTGATCATAAAACTCATAGAAACATTCATTATTCATTACATAACATGATTAACCTATAGAAAAGAAATGGATACCAAGGAAATTCCTTTGAAACATGATTAACTTGTGGGAAAGAAAGGGGTTGCATAAAAATCACTACGAAACAATCTTTTTCCATGGAAAAAAATGGGTTCCATAACAATCTCTTTGAAACATGATTAACCCGTAGAAAATAAATGGGTTCCACAAACATATTTTCATGATAAATTGTTCATTGAAATAATAAGGATGGTATCCATGGTTAATATCCCTATAAAATCCTAAGTTACCTAAAAGGATGTCATCTTAGATAGAGAAAGATTTTGAAATATCACTTGGATCATTTCTTACGCAAAATAATAATTATTTGAAAGTCGTTTTTTAAAACCTAAAATATTTTCAAAATCCTCTTCTTTGAAAGTATCATTCAAAATTTATGAATAAATAATTAAAAATCATTTTAAACATTTATTTTTGAATATATTTTTTCCCTTTTGAAAATATCTTTTTAAAACATTTCAAAAATGATTTTATTTTAAAATAACCTTGAAAACTTATAAATTAAGATTCAAAGAAATAAATGGTTATGATGGAGGAACATTTTGTTCACTTCTTATATGTTAAAATAGAGATACCTCTTTAAAAAAATAAAAAAGTAAAACATGGGTAAAATTTATTTAATAAATCATTTAAATAATTAAGAAAATATTTTTTATTACATTTTTATAAAACATCTATTTGGAAGAAAAGGGGTTTTCAACCAAAGAGGTAAATAAAGGAGATTTGTTTAAAACATTTTATCAATTATTTTAGGTACCATAGAGTGTAAAAATATTACTATTACTTAAAATTTAATTAATAACCCAAGTATATGAAAATTAATGAGGATACTAGAGAATTATATAATAATATTTCAACATTGGAGACTTAATCGTAAAGAATCTTGATAAATAATGATATTGTGACACAAAGCCGTAACCACTTTATTAACTCTTAAATCATAAGAACCCTGAAATAATAACATTAAATGAATCTTAAAATATAATTATAATAAATAAATCCATGATATTACATTTAAAAGGTTAAATATGTACACCATATATAATAAATTAGTATCACAATAATAAAATATGCCTTAATGAAGGGAAATTTAATGAATTCACTTACCAATTTAGTAATCTTTTGAATAATAATCCCTAATAAATAATGACAGAAAATGAAATTTTATTTATCATAAAAATAATGGGATTCATGATATAATATGTAAAAGGGTAGTTATAACCATCACATTAAATAAACAGGTGGTGAATTTTCATATGTCTCTGAGAAATAAAAGAGAGAGTGGAAATCCCTTTCCTTGAGTATTGGTATTCATCATAAACATTCAAAACTCATGTATAAAAAATAAAAGTTTATTATAAATATATTTTATAAACATTTTTATATATATAATATCATATATTATTTTCTTATGACCATTTATTTTCTACTTATCAACAATTCCTTGTTAAAATCCCTTTTCGAGTAATAACTAATTTGTTTTTCATGTAAATTTTGATTTTTTATTTCTCTCCATATTAATTTGATCATAGTTTAATAATTTATAGAATAATTATCATGAAATAATTATCATACTTATTCATCAATTAAACTTTTAAAACTAATCATGAAAAATTGTTTTGAAAAATGGAGTATGTTGCGATCATGGAGATAGTAGGTCGTAAGTACGCATGAGTAACGTTTCCATTTTTCAACAATCATTTAGTTAAGGAGGTAATTAATATTTTATATATTCCTAATTATATTAATATAATATATAAAATATTATTTTTTATTTAAACTTATATTTATCATCCATGTGATGTGGTGATGAAAAGAGAGTCATATCGCTTTGTGAAGGCGGTAGTCCACACATACACAAACGAAATTATCACTTTTTAGTAAGAGAAACATAAGAAATAAAATAATATATTATTCTTTAATAATGATAAATAAGTCATTAATGTAATAATTATGTTATTTATATCACATATATTCATTATATTTACCCTTATTACATTCCATGTAAAGTGTTTGTAAAAAATGATTCACATCACTTCATGAGATGGTAGTCCATCATAGAAACAAGTGACGTTATCGTATCTCCTAAGAAATGAAAAAATATATATATTATATAATAAATACATAGGTAAATTTATGTTATAAATATAAATTATATACTTAATATTCATCATCATATCCAACCATGAGGGGTTTTAATAGAAGAACGAATGACCTGGGTTTGTGAGGCGGTAGTCTACTTTACACACGAATAATGATTTCATAACCCATTTGATGGAAGTGGAGAAGGATTTAGGTTATTAAATTAAAAGAATAAAAACAAATTATATTTTTTTTACTAATTTTATTATATAATAATGGTTTAATATTAATTTAATTTGGTGGTGGAAGAAATAAAATAAAAATGCTCTTTGAAGAACAATACCTCTTTTTTTGGTAACTTCTTATGGTTTTCACCAAAGGACTTTATTGGTAGGATTTGTGCCCAAAATGAGGATTATAGTATGATATATCATAATTATAGAAGTTATTTGGATATGTTTTGGAAGAAAAATGGGTTTTCAAGGCTTGAAGATAGGGGAATTTGGGTGGCCTTTTATAAGATAAGTGAGTGGAACACTTACAAATTTTTAAAAAGAATGAATTTAACCCATGTTTTTTTCATGTCACAGGGATCCAATAATGAATAATTATCAGTAAAATAATTTATAAGGATGAAATATGGCCATTAAATTTATTTTTTATAAGTATTTAGGTTATTTTAACCCTTATCATTTTAGTTTAACCCCCTATGAAACCATTTTTACCTTAACCACGGTAATTAATTTTATAGTTTTCAAATTTCATTTTGGTTAAAAAAAATTACCATGTTAGAAATTATAAATCATACTTATTAGAAAACTTTAATCTATTTTACCAAATTAAATTCATGTATGTGGATAAATTTAATTTAAAATAAAACAGTAGATGCGACAAAAAAGGTGTGTTTTCAAGAAGAGTTTTTTTTGAGAAAAACAGGATTTTATAATAACTGCATAACTAATAATAATCATTAGATTAAAATAAATTAATATTTAAATATATATAATCTATATATATAATTTAAAAAATTACCCATTAGTTATTATTTTAATTAATTTAAAATGAGAAACATTATGCATTTTAATACATTTTTTAGAAAAATCCCATTTTTAAACCCAAAAACAAACTTATACTAAAATAAAACATAAATATGATTAATTAGTAATTAAGTGGATTAAATATAACTTAATAATTATTATTTTAAATATAAATAATATTCAAAATATTTTTGTATTATTAAATTACATAATTTATTGAAAATAAATCATTTTTTTACAAAAATCAGTATTTTTCACTATTCACTGAAAAATCAATATTTTATAAAAATCCCAAAAAATAACCCAAATTAAATTTTGATTTGATGATTTAAAAAATTAATTTCATTTTATTAAATAAATTTTATAAAATTTCTAAAAAATAATTATAATATTTTTCCATCAAAATAAATAAAAATCATTTTTAAAGAAAATATATTTTTGAAAAATAAAATTACTTTAATAACAATTGATTTATTATTTAATAAACATTTTTTAATAATTTATATTGAGTAGTTAATATATATATATATATATATCATAAATTTGTTAATACTATTCATTACTTCCAATTTAATAGGTATGTTATATGAGTTGTATAAATCGTGGGTCATTTAAGCTTGGTGTTGTGTGATGAATATGCAATAGAACATAAAAATATCTGGGTTTCATATAACAAAGTCTATATGATATATTAAATTTATCATAATGTCTCAAGGTGATATGTTCTCATCTAATCTCAGTGTTTCATATCATTTATGTTATCGAACATAATTTTCCTCTTTTAAAATCACGTGGTGTTACATCCCCCCCCCAAATAAATTGTGTCCTTGATATTTGAAATTTACCTCAATAATAGATGTTGTGAATTTTAAAATAAACATTTTTAAAAACCCACATCATAAAAATGGTTAATAAATTATCCTTTTGGTAAAGTAGAAATGGAAGTATAATGGTTATCTGATATAACACATACTTGATTACCAAATAAGAGAACATATTTGAGAATTGAATATTAAGACATGGAAGAAAATAATAATACAAAAATATTGATATATAGTGATAGATAACATTTATTAAAATAAATTGAATGGTCAATGGAAAATTAAGGGCCTCAAAACCATAAATCTGTGAGGATTTAAAGGACCATTTGTTTCATCCGATATAAATGTAATAGGATAACATTTTTGTTTCAATATACCTTTCCTAGAGTTAAATAATTACATTTCCATATAGAATATTATAATAAGTAAATATATTTACTTAATGATTAAAACTTCATCCTTTTTGTCAATTTCCATCACAATCTCATATTTTTAACCAAATGATGAGTATTCAAGATGAATTTTTCATGCCTGATTAACTAAAATAAACATTTAAATGACACCTAACAATAAAAGTGATAACAAATATATTCCACCTATATTTAGATATTAACTAAAAAAATTGTTATACCATGGTAAGATAATTCCAAAAATGGATAAAACTTCAAATGATACATTAATATTGAAAATTTTACAATAATACCAAAAATTGAAACTAAATAATTCCATGAATGAACTAACCTATATCCTAAATAACCTTAATAAAATCAACCTTAAAAAGTGTTTCAACCTCAAAGGTTCTCTTATACCATTAATATTACATACACAAAAAATTGGTGATCACTTTTTTGTAATAATATTAATCAATTAGTGACTGGATCATTAATCAATATCATGGTTATCTGTATGATAAAACATTTATTCATATAATTACCATGATATTTAAGATCCAATAAACCCTAAAGGTTATAAATACCTTAAAACATATTTTAAAAATATTTAAATTCATACTTCACGTTAAACCAATTCTTTACATATACTTAAGCCTAATAAAACTTCTCCTAAAATGCCATTAATAACTTTAAGATCTCATCACATAAAACCTAAAATGGGTGTCTATGATTTTTGAACTTATGCTCATAATTAATATTATAGACCTATAAAATTATCCATAACTTAATTAAACCTCACATAAAAACATCATAATCTCTAAAGGTATCTTAACTGACCTATGATACCAACTATCTACCTTAAACCTGCACTTTGGGATCCATTTTGTAAAAAGGAAACTTTACATTTCCGGATTTTGTAGCGATATAGGTGACCCAATTTCACCATATAAATATTACCATATGAGAAGTAAATTATTTTATCACTTAAATTCTTAATGACCTTTTTCTTAAGAGTTTTATATAATTAATAAAAAAATATTACATAAACAATACCCAATAATTAAAGAGAGTATCTTTCCCATTAAATCTATCTTTCATATTCCATATTAGGTTATTAAAACAATTCATATTTAACCCTTATATACATAATTCATTCAAAATTATCCTTGAAAACCTGTGCAAAAGGAAACCTAAGAAGGGTGAGCTCAAATTCTTAGTAATTTTAAACATAATCATTAACAATTTACTGTCATAGGTGAGTATAATAATAGCATAAGGGTATGAGGACATAATTAGAGTGTATACGTGAATAATAAAATAACTCATACCCATCAATACCTAGATTTTAAAACATGAAAAAAATCATAATTCTTTAACAAAGGAAAGAGTCATTAGAATCAAGAATCATGAGCCATGTGATATCAATCTTGATGATAAGAAACATTATAAGCCCAAGTATAACAAAAAAAAAATTGGTATCTTGGAACATTTTTATTCATAACCCATGTTAAAATAGTGTTGGAAATAAATAGATACCATTTATAAGAGAAACTCTTAGGTAAATCCCACATTATTTCCTCTCAAGAAAATTTACATTAACTAATGGGTTGGACTGTTAGCTGGGTTCACCCATCGTTTAAGATATATCAGGATCGCCTATTATATCTATGTGAAATCATCTTATATAAAGTCCAAGAACTAAAAATAAAGTATATAGAGCTTTCATTTCATCATAAAAATCATATAAACAATCATTATTCCATTTATAAATAGATTAACTAGTGCAAAAAAAATGGGTATCATGTCAATCCCTATAAAACATAATTAACTCATGGAAAAGAAATGGGTTCCGTAATAACCTCTTTGAAATATTATTAACCCATGGAAAATAAATGGGTTCCGAGAAAATCTCTTTGAAATGTGATTGACACATGGAAAAGACATATCTTCCAAAAACATTTTGTCATGATAAAACACTCATAGAACTAATAAGAATAGTATCCTTGATTCATATCCCTAGAAAATCATAAGTTACTTCAACGGATATAATCTTACATTGAGAAATATTTTGAAAGATAATTGGAAATTTTCGTAAGGAGAATAAAATTTCTTTTAAAATATATTTAAAACAAAAACCATTTTGAAATCCTTTTCACTGAAAATAATATTGAAATTTTATGAATAAAGATATAAAAATAATTTAAAACATTTATTGAGGAATACAAACTTTCCACTTTAAAAAATAATTAAAACATTTTGAAAATAATTTTATTTTAAGATAATATTGACTAAATATAAAGGATGCTTCAAATCAAGTAATGTTCATGATGGTGAGAAGTTTTATTCATATCGTACATGTTAAAATAAATATTCCTTTTACATTTTTAGTAAAATCCAAATGGGAATTATTCGGAAAAAAATGAATATTTATTTCAAAACATTTTTAAAAAATTAAATCATTGGTAAAATTTATATAATAAATCATTTTAATAATTTAAAAAACATTTTTAGAAATCATGGTTTTGCATGAAAAAATGTTTTTTACTGAAGATGGAGATAAAGATGATTTTTATAAATAGAATATTCTAAAAAAATTTAAGTAACCAAGAGTGTAAAATGATAATATTACTTGAAAATATCTTGACTGATTATATTAGATTAAAATTTATAATAATTATTGATATTTAGATAATAAAATTTCAATATTGTATACTTAATCATAAACAATCATGATAAACTATGATATTGTGATACAAAGCCTTTTCCACTTCGGTAACTCTTCAATCGTAATCCCCATGAAAAAATAACATTAAATGAAACTTCAAATATAATGATAGTAAATAAATTAATTATATTATATGTCAAAGGATCAGTATGTACACTATTTATAATAATTAAGGTTCACAATAATAAAATGAGACCTAATGAAGGGAAATTAAGATGAATTCCCTTACCACTTTAGTAATCTTTTGAATCATAATACCCAATAATAAATATTATAAAATGAAACATTAATTATCATTAAAATAATGTTATTTAGTATATATCATGTCAAATGTGTAGTATATACACCACACTAAAGAAATATGTACTTAATTTACATATGTCTTCCAGAATTAAAAGCGATACTAGAAATCCATTACCTAGTGTATCAAATTCCTTCATTCACATTTGAATTTCATTTATAATAAATTTTATTTTATTATACATACATTATAGAACCATATTTATATATATATCATATCACATATTATTTAATTATAATGATTTATTACCCATTTACTAACAAGTCCATTATAAAATCACATTTTGGGTACTAACTGCTTTGTTTTTCAGGAGTGTTTTGATTTTTAATTTTCATTCCTCTTTATTTGACCATGGTTCCATCATTTACATAATAATAATCAAGAAATTATTATAAAATTTATTCATAAATTATAATTTTAAAATCAATCATGAAAAATATTAATGAAAAAAATGAAGTATGTTATGATCATTGAGACGGTAGGCTACATACGTACATATGAGTAACGTTTTCCATTTTTTAAAAATAATTAAAGCAAGGAGGTAGCTAAAATTTTATCTTAAATAGGGATAATAATATCATTTATAACATATTATTTCTTTAAATATATTTTGATATATCATCCATGTTTTTTTGTGATGAAAATATAGTCACATCGCTTTATGAAGGAGTTGTTCCACATGTACACATACGACATTATCAATTTTTAAGTGATTGAAAAGATCATAAATAAAATAATATATTAGCTTTTTAGAATCATAAATATGTCATTAATATCATAAATATTTTTTTTATTTCACATATATTCATTATATTTACTCTTATTACATTCCATGTAAAGTAATAGTTAAAAATGAATCACATCGCTTCGCAAGGTGGAAGTCCATTATACATACGAGAGATGTTATCATATCCCATATGTAATGGAATGAAAATATATATATATTATATAATTACTCCATATGTATAATTATTTAATAAATATCATGAAAAAACTTTATATCCATCATCATACCCAACCGCAAGAGGTGGTAATGGAAGAGGAGAAGGATTTAAGTAATTAAATTAACATAATAACATATAATTATATTTAATATACTTATTTTTTTATATAATAGTGGATTAATAATAATTTAAGGGTTTTTAGAAGAAATTAAATAGAAACTCTTGTTGAAGAACGTTACCTCTTATTTGGGTAACATCTTTTGGTTTGCACCAAAGGCCTTATTTGGTTGGATTTATACCCAAAATAAGGATTATAGGATTAGAGTATTTAATTATAAAATTTATTTGGGTATGTATTTTCCAAACCAATGGGTTTTGAAGGTGTTAAGGAAGGATGGTAGGTGTGTCATTTTATAAGTGAGGTGAGTGGCACACATGATATTTTTAAAAAGAATAAATCTCACCCATGTTTTATTCACATAACAAGGATCAAATAATAAACCATTGTTGATAATATAAGGTATAAGATCAAAATATGGCCATAAAATATATTTTAGACAATATTTATAACATTTTAACCCTTATCTTTTTATTTTAACCCGTGGTAAAAAACTTTTTCGCATTAACCGTGGCAATTAATTTTTTCTTTTTTCACTATTCATATTATTAAAAAAAATTCAGTTGAAATTACAATAATATATAAATTATTGTGATTCCTAAAATGGAATTAATTTTAATAAATTAAATTCAGATAATTATAAATTTATAATTTTAAAAAAATCCATAGAAGTGATGAAAAGTGGATTTTCAAGACAAGTATTTTTGGAGAAAAAGAAGATTTTATAATAATTGTTTGGATAATAATAATCATTATATGAAACCAAATTAATATTTAATTATATATAATCTATAAATTTAATATAAAAAATTAAACATTATGAATTTTTTTAATTAATTAAAAAGGATAAACATTATTCATTTTAAAAAAACTTTTTGAAAAATATCATATTTAAACCAAAAAAAAACTTATACAAAAATACAATATAAAGTTGATTCAAAACTAATTAATTTTATTAAAAATAAAAAAAGAATACTTATGTAAGATTAAATCATATTCAAAAAATATTGTGAGATTAAAATTTCTTAATTTATTGAAAAGAAATGACATTTTTACAAAAAATGATATTTTTCACTATTCACTAAAAAATAAATATTTTCCCAAAAATCCCAAAATATCCCCCAAAGTAAATTTTGATATTCTGGTTTCAATAATGAATTTAATTTTATCAAATAATTTTTTTAAAATTTCCAAAAATTAATTATAATATTTTTTTAAGAAAATAAATAAAAAAACATTTTTGAATAATACATATTTTTGAAGAATAAAATTACTTTACTAAAAATTGATTTATTATTTACTAAACATTTATTAATAATTTATGCTGATTATGAAATTTATATATATATATATATATATATATCATAATTTATTTAGATTATTCATAACAAGTAATTTAACGTCTAAGTTATATCAGATATATATATCATGGGTCGTTTGAGCTTGGTGTTGCATGTTGAATACACTATCAAACATAAAAATATCAGGGTTATGTGTTCTAAAAGCTATCAAAGAGATTAAATATATTTAAAAATAAATTAATCAAAAGGTATTAGGGTGTTAGATTCTCATCTATGCTTAATGTTTCATGTCATTTTTTCTATCAGACATAATTTTCTTCTTTTACAATATTAGGTGTTACATAAAAGAATAAGTAATGGATATGGAAAAATTACACAATTTTAATAAAATTTTATACTCTTAATACTCCTATTTTAAATGATTAAATATATGATGATCATTTATTGATCATATAATCAGTAGGTTTTCTAATTTTTGCAACCATAACCCTAATTACATCAAAAATCATATTTATCCATTAATTACATCCTTATATACATCCTTGAAAGTTTATGTAGTATAATTAAACATGTTTCATCATGGAGGTAGTAGTTTTCACAATACGTGAAAAATATTTTTGTTTTTCTTAGTGGATTGATAGTTTGTAAAATACATGAAAAGTAGTTTTTTTTAATGGATTTATTAGGTGAATAAACTATTATAATAACCCTAATATAGTAACAATAAATTATATAAATGAATAAAATTTTGTTATATTTCTTGTGGGGGTAATAAATTTATAAGAATATAATTCAGAAGAAAAACTAAGCATTTTATAATACTCATGTCAGGGACTTAACTTTTTTCTTGGAAGTGTCATTTGAAATGAATACCATATAATATGTAATGGTTAAAATAAGCTTTTAAATGTGTAATAGGGTTTTATGGGGGGGGGGGGAAATATAATATTATCATGATGGAATTTTACTGATATGTGAGTCTTGAAGTAGTGGATATATTACCCTTTTATAAGTGAGTAGAATGGATGTTTTATGATTAACCATTACATTTTCAAAAATGTAATGTTAATATTCTAGAGTCAACAACCAAAAATAGAAAACGATGTGGGATAGTGATTGTGGCTCATAAAACACATCAACCACTCCTTTTAGAGACAACATTAAGTGTTTTATATATTCTAATAACTTTTAAATTTTTTCCTAATTTATTTTTTCTAGGGTAATTAATTTCTAACGTTAGTAATTAATTATAATGAAAATGATTAAGATTTCCCCCTTAACATAATTTTATCCTTTCGATTTCAAATTTGAAAATTATTTTATAAAATAAATCCAAAGGTGTAAAAGTTTAATTTTAAAAAAAAAATTAGTCAATGATGAAGAAACAATTTTTGGAGAAATAACATGTTTAAGATTTAAATTTATATATAAGATAAAATTATAATTCATTATTATTTTGATGAAATAAATTGATTTATTGTAAAGAAATAAATTTTATTATTCCTTCATGTAAATACAAAACTAAATATCCCTTGAAAATAATTAATTCAATGAAAAGGTATAAAATGTTTTTTTATTAAAGTAACATTTTAATTTGTTCTAACAAAAATTTCTATAGGTTTTATATGTTCAAATAATATTTTAAATTATATAATATTTTACATAAAATGAATACTTTATTAATTTATAGGTTTTTTAAACTTCTAGTTCATTCTTATATAATTATAAAGTCGTACAAATTAAAAGTTTCATAAAAACCGTATTTTTTTGTCTGAAAATGTCATTTTTAGAATAATATAAAATATTAATACTATGATAATTTTGAAATTATGAATTCAAAAACTGAATTTAGTTTTGTCAATTTAAAATTATAAAATTAGTATTTTAAATAAATTCATGAATAAAGGGTATTTAAAGGGCGTATGGTGTGATAGTTCTGGATATTGTGTTTACCTTCAATAATAGATTCTATAGTCTTATATTATTTAGTTAAAGGAAAATTAATACTAAAATATCATGGTTTCATATTCTAACCCCCATAAATAAATTAAATCCTCATCAAAAAATTTAAAAAAATCCATAGAAATATATTAAAAAGTACAGTGTTATTGTAGTCTGATAGTGGGAGTTTTACAATGATCCCTTTTATAAAGGTGATTTAAATCAACTTGTAACACAATAGAAAAGATATTATTATTTATGTTGAATCCCTAGTTATCATTCAAAAAAAATATTTCATATTATAGATGATAATAGTTAAGGGTATCCATACGATATAAAATACTAAATATACTATTTGTAAATAGATATTAACCTTATTATCTTAGGTAAGACTAGTAAACTCATATTTTACCACATAACTCGCATATCCCAAACAATGAATTTCTCACCAAAAAAATTAGATGAATAATCTGCATGATTGGGTATTAACACACATATGGTAGGATTTATTTCTATAAGGAGTTCATGTAAACATTTCACCAATAAGTGATTATAGGTTGATCTCAATTATGAAATACATTTTCCCTACACCATAAATTTATATAGAGTCTATGAAGAGATTGTAAATTCATGCCTAAAATAACATCAAATTTTTCTAAAGGGAGAATAATAGGATTTTTAGAAAGTACATTCCTAAAAATTTTAATCGAATAAGAGTTTTATATTTGTGATGAAATAATCATATGACATGAAATTTTCACCAACAATATAATTATTGGGTTGGTGAATTTATTCTCTTAGAAAACTTCTGAGGCATAATAGAGTAGGAATAACTAGAATAAAATAGAAAATTTGTAGTTATTGACTAGATGACGAGTGTACCTTACAAAATTTAGTTTTCATGGCTCACTTTAGCAATTTTTATTTCATACAAATTCCATTTTTACCTTGTATTATGAGGTTACAAATATTGTTTATAATTATTAACCCATGGATTAGTTCATTTGTCTGCACAGTTCCAAAATTATTTACATTTAATGCATTGAATTTTTAATGATACCTTAGGAAGAACATTATTTTTACTGAACATTTTTACTGAAATCTACTCATTTCTTAATCAGTTTATTATTATATACCCTCATTTATCATAAATAAAACATCTTTCTACTATTTTGAGACATCCTCATGAGTGATTATTTTCTCATATATAACATACATAAAGTTATATATTAATTACTCCATGGTCTTTATCACCTATACTTCAATTAAACTTCATTTTTATATATTTTTATTGTGTTATAGAGATTTACAAGGTTTTTGTTTTTAACTCGATTACTCTAAGTTTTATCCAATGAATAAAAACAAAATGGTTATTTTTAGTAGTGAGAAATAATAATCAGAGTGAGTGATTATATGATAAGGTAAATCAATCTTAAGATTTCCTAATTTATGAAGTATATGGAATTTTAGGTTCACCCAAAATCAATTTTGATTCATCATAAGTTGTTTTAAGTTTTATCCCAATATTCTTCATAACCTCATCCTTAAAAATAACTAAACCTCACTCTGATACCAACTGAATCACCCTCAAACCACACTCCGGGATTATGTTCTATAGACATACACCTAAAACATTGTCTTTGATATTGAGTAATAAGTCTCACACATAATATATATAAATTTTATATCAATTACATCTCATAAATAATTGCATAATCCTAAAACCCAAAGGTTTGGTGCCTTTTTAGATTTTCCACAAATAAGCCTTATTACATAGAGTTCTTCAACATCTCCCAGAAACTTCTTTATACAATACAACCTTATAAATATATTAATGAATTAAATTCCCATATGGAAATGGGAAAAATTATTTAGATCAAATTCTTAGTAAGGGAAAAATTATCACTAATTCATAAAGAGGTTAGATCAAAAGACTTTAATAAAAAAAATTAACAGGGATGAAATATTGGATTAAAATGATCATGGAATCATAATATTTTTTATAAAGAACTAAATAAGGACATATAACCTCAAAAGATCAAACATATACCATGAAATAAGAATTTAAATATGGGATATAATAATCATTATCCATGAAGCATGACATATTCATATGTTATAACCTATAAATAAGGCATGAATATAAACATGAAACATGTATTAAGAATCACTACTAAGATAATCAACAAATAATGGGTCGGGTTAACCACCATACCAAAATCTAGTTGGCTTAGGATAACCACCAGTGTATATTTTTAGTCTTGGAGTAACCACTCATATACCTTTTTTGGTCTTGGTCTAACCCCATGTGTACCCTTTGGCTTGGACTAACCATCTGTATACCATTAGTCTTTGGATAACCACTTGTGTACCCCTTTTGGTCGTGCGCTAAGAACTCATGTACCCTTGTGATTAGAGTAACCACCCATTTACCCATTTTGGGCTTAGTTTTTTCACCAGTATACCCTTGGGCTTGGGTTATACACCCTTATACACTTAGTCTTGGGATAGAGTCTTTTGTACACTTTAGGGTTCAAAAAACCTCTCATGTGCCATTTCAAACTCATGAGATATAAACTTTAACAATAAATTAGATGGATATATAGGACCCTACCAATAAAATAATGTTAAACCTTATATATGTGTATAATAACGAATCAATCATAGATAATATCATGTATAAACTCAGTAAAATATAATGGGTTTCATAACATTTTCAAAGGGTATCACATAAAATGACATCAAGAGTCAGATCAGTTGATACAAAAATCCAATATTCTAAAGTAATAATATCTTAATAGTAAATAAAGAATGATTGAAAACATTAATATAAAATAAATAAATCTTTTTGGATGAAAAATGAAAATATAATTTAAATAATAAAAAGTTATTTCATAAAATATTTTTAAATTCTCATAAAAAGATGAAGTTTGGAATCATTTTCAAAAAAATAATTTTTGAGAAGGTGATAATATGACTTTTTAAAAACATTAATTTGAAATAACCACCAATAATTTAATCCTAAAAATAAATAAAAATAAATTTAGGAAATGTAGAGTGAAAGATACATAATAGAATAATATAAAATAAAAAACCTTTCCATGCTTCCTAGATAGATTTATAGAAAACTCCTCATCGATGAAAAGGCTACAAAACATTATTTTGAAAGGATTCAATAAGAAATAATTAGATTAAAGAGGATAATATATTTTTAAATTTCAAAGTAAAAAAGGTAAAACATGTGTGGAATTAATGAATATATACATTAAGTATAATGATTACCTACTGAAAAATTAGATAAGGTTGCCTCTACTAAAAGCAATCCATTCGGTTGGATTGAAAACCAAAGGGAGTTTATATGGTAATAAGTTATGTAAAACCAAAAAATAAAGATATTGGAAAAAATATTTGGGTTTTAAAGGATAAATAATAATCATTCTCCCTAAATAAGAGTTTATAAATAAACAATCTCAATTCAATAGTGATATTTGAATGAAACCCTTATAGTTTTGGTAACTATTGAATCAATATATATTGGAAGAGAAAACATGGAATAGAAATTTAAATAAAACTAATATAATGATACACCTCATATAATATTCAATTAGATGGCATATACACCACATAAAATAAAATATTTTTGCAATGTGAAACCTGTCTCAAAGAACAGAAATTGAGACGAAACAATCATTACCTTAGATTATCTCATAGTTGAACATGATCTAACCTCCTATATAATAAAATAAATATCATTAATCAACTATTTAAAAAGATTATTCAATTATATTACATTTATATTAATATTTTAGTCATTTATATGATATTTATTACTTATTTTTAGTTAATATTGGTCATCTGTGATTAGTAGTTTCAAATATTCCTTATTGATATTCGATACAATGGATTCAATAATTAGTCCATGTTCATGAGTTCATTATCTAACTAATATTAATGGTATTTTAATAAAATATCCATAATTATTTATGAAGTTCCAAGTTCATTCTATGGGAGTTTTAGGTGTGATTATTTAACATGAAATCTATAACATGATGGTTTTAGTATTTTTTAATGAATAAAATATTTTATAATAATATTTATTTAAATATTAATATTTCCATTAAAAATTTAATAAAACACCTAAAATTAATCATTATTACATTATATTACCATAATTTATATTTTCTTTATAATTCATGACATTATAATTATAACACTGTTCTTTTTTTTGTGTAACAACCATCCCAGACAAGAACGACTTATAACAAATGAATGAGTAATAAAGTATAGTTATATTATTATAAAATAAATTTAAATTAAGAATAATGAATTTAATATAAAGTTATTTTATTAATTAATTATGTTTGGTAATTATTAAGTGAGAATGTAAAAGAAAATAATGGATAAATAATTATTTACTTTGATGAAATATCCCCTCAAGATGAATTCCCATGAAATAGATGGGAATATGATTCCTTCTTGTTAACAGAGGATTAAAAACATGTGATGGGAATCTATGAGTGGAAAATTGGAAGGTATTAAAATTAAAATAATAGTTTGGATGATGTATCGGATATGTCCTTTTATTAATGAAAATAAGGGATATATCCTTGGAAACGAAATTAGGTTTATGGGTAATAATGAAAGCACAAGAAGTTAGGTGTGTTAGGTTTGAATTAATTATGTGAATTGTACTATTGACTCCAAAACCTAAAAATGTTCTACTTGAATTTCTATATTTTATGTTAACTAATGAAATTCATAGTATAAAAAATATCTATTTTAACCACTTTTAAACTTGTTTAATTATTTACTATTGTAATTATTTTATAATAAAAAAATAATATGACCTTTCTTGCCCAATTTGGATATGATGATTGAAATTTTTTAATAAATATAATATAATTCAATATCTATTATGGGAAAAATTACTTTTAAAATAAAAATATGATGAATAGAAAAAATGTTTTCTATAGAAAAATAACTTTTCATCATTACAATAGTAACTAACTATTACATCGATTAGTTATTTCTTATTAATATAAATGAAATTATAAAAAATAAATATTTTCAATACTATAATTAGAAATATGAAATAATTTTTTTTTTCTAAAAGAGGTAAAAAATAATTCTAATATAAAACCGCGTAAAAAATTTCATAAAAATGCATTTTTTATGTTTAAAAAATTTATTCTTGATTCATGGAAATACAAATATATATTATATGAATATTAATTTATTTATTTGTATATAGTATAAATATATTTAATTAATAACATTATTTAATAGTTATAAATTGAATTTATTATGAAAACCATATGCAAAATTTAGAAAAAATCTTTCTTTAAAAAATATCATTTTATTAAATAATTTTAACAATATATTATTAAAACTATTTCTTCATATTCTAACCATTTAATTTTATAAATTCACTTGTATGAAAATATTTATTTTTAATTTTATAAATACATCATTTCATTCATTAATAATAATAATATGTAATGTATAAAAAAATATTTTTTTTATAATAAAATATTTTAATGAAATATTTTATTTTTTTATTCCATAATTATATTATTTTCAATTAGTTGTGCAAATTATAAAAATTCAATATACCTATAAGATAAATTCATTCTTGATAACCATATATACAAAAATAATATTTATAATTACCATGTTTCAAAGAACTATATTTTTAACGATCATATTCCCAATGACCATATCTAAAATCTTCAGATTTCATTCCAATATATAATCTCTTATACATTCTTATAATTATTAATCTAATTCATTTACATCTATATATAATTTTTTATTATATTTTTAATCCCCTTCCTCATTTCCATTATTGCATAATAGGTTATTATATTTATAGAAAACCATGATGATAAAGATTTCATGTTCATGGTATTTTCATGTACTTTTAGTTTTATTAAACTTTTTATTTTGTTAATTTTGTTTCGAATTTCACTCTCATAACATATTTATCTTGTATTGTAATATCTTTGTCTCGATAAAATGTATTATAGTTTGTTTTACTTATGAGTTTTATGTGAAACAAACTATTTAATAAAGTATTTTTTTAAAATGAACAGAATACTAAAGTCTTAAGATTTTACAGTTGTTACGATTATGTAATAAGATTTTATGATATTTGGATATATAGATATAAAGAGTATTGTAGTTCTAGGATATAATACATTAGAGAATTAGAGTGACTAGTTTAATGGGTAATTTTGTGTGGGGTACCATCTCATATATTTTCTTGATATTATATTACTTTAATTGTGATTGGCTTCTCATGAGTGTGCCTTACTGAGTATGGTTTGGTAGATTACCTGATTAATTAATTAGTTTTATTCATTTTTTATTCAGTGATACATTAGTATGCTTCTTCTAAATTTTCATGAGAGGTTTTGGTAAGGACCCTAGTTAGCATACTAACATTCTCACCCATATATTCTATATTTTTTCAAATTTTTTGTAAGGAGTTTGTGAACAGGATGGATATTAATAGATTATTATGGGGGGATAGATTGTGGTTATTAATTTCCTATCATTGGGGTTTTTTATCCATTAGTATTCAATTAAATATTTTTTATGTATAATATTTAATGTATTTTATAATTTTTTTAAGGAGTTTATTAGTGGTTTGATATCATTATCTTGGGAATTTATTAAACTCATGGCCTATTATAGATAGGTTTTAGGGGTGAAAATTAACTTCCATAATATCCCATGAGTGGTTCTAGAATGGATGGGTCATGAAAATATTAATACTTAATCTATAATTTGAATAATGAAAACATATTTAACAGATAAATACAAATTTTCAATCTACTCTTTACATTTAAGTATCCTCTAAAATAATGTAGTCACTATTGTACACTAATATCCCAAATCATATCCATTTCGTAAAATACTTGTTTTAAACATACACAAATTTATCTTAACTCAATTCAATATTACACAACCCATGAATCATTATGAGACAAGATTAATAAATACATGTTTTCACATACACAACCATTCTTCAACTCTTATAATGATACTATAAATTTTGGTTCATAGTTACACAATTTTCTACAAACTCAAATGAAACAATATTCTATTAAAATATAGAGAGATCAATATTCACTTCATTATTATTCAATATTTTGATAAATCTTACATAGTCATTGAATTTTTAATAGCATCATTAAAAATCAATATAAACTCAACATTAATCTAACAAATCTTCTATGAATTTACATTAATATAATTATATAATCTATACTCTTTTATTTCCTTTAAAATATTTTAGGATCATCTAAATCAAAAAAAAAATAAACATTCCCCTATGTTGTTTTTAAGGAATTTTAATGTCATTCCAAGCAATGTTATAATGATCATTAAATAATAATTATTCAATAATATTTACCATAAGGATGATTCAAGATTCAAAATAATCTTCTATATATTTTTTAATATATACCATCAACATGTATATGACATAGAAATGTATATGCGAATTAATAATATTTTAATTCTTTATTTACATATTACATCACATGTTACCATAAATAATCATATTTATATTGTATATTGATATAAGCATGTACATATTTACAATTTGTATTAATAATAGTGAAAGAAATATATTTATTAAAAATAATTATAATAAATAAGTGAATCCAACCATGGGAGCTTAAATATACCTTTTTAACCACCAAGGAAACCTCATTCTCCTATATGTGAACTTCAATATCACCCTTTGGATTTTATTTTAATAAATGTTATCTAATTAAAAAATCATAGTTAATAACGTATATTTTATTTTCTCTAAAATAATAATTAATAAATATTTTCTATATAATAGTAAAATCTATTAATTCCCCTAAATTTTAAATAAACACCACCCCTATAGATAATGAATTTAAGGTGATGAATTTTTAGAATACAACTTGTGGTTACCCATGGATATACTCTCTACCTTTTAAATTTTGGGTCTCTAATACCATTTTCATATGAATCTCTCCCCCTTTGGAATATTAAATAATTATTACATATATATTCAATAATATATGTCATATTCATTAATATTTGTCTAAAAATATAATCCATAGATTAAAATAGATATTAGTAAATTGGATCTCATCCAACACAACCAAGCAATGACACTTTTAGTAAAAAAAATATCAATATATAAAATAATTCTAACTCATATAAAATGGGTACCACATGAAAAAAAACTAAATACATAAAATATAGATATAATTAAATCATACTAATCCTATATGAGAAACTGAAAATAAGAAACAAGTAAAATTTAAAAAAACATAATATTCCCCACTAATGATATTCTCAAATATATGACACATTCTATACTCCCACTCAAATTTATAAATCCTTATATATTAAACCTTTACTTAAAATATCATATATAAATTAAAAACATAAACATTTCATTAAATTTAAAATCAATATAGATGGAATGGTTATACATCCAATATATATGGGTTCTTAAATGGGGCCTAGATTGTGTTTCTTGTAGTACTAATTCAAATATATTCCATTATTGGGAGTATATTATTTGATGAAATAAAACTAGAATTTTATTCTTTGATTTTAAAATATTGTAGTCATCTCTAAATTTATATAAATTTATTTCTTTCTTATCCATATGTACACAATTTACAAATAGATAACTCAAGAAAATCACATCATTGAAACTCTTATTAATATGAAAATAGATACAATCAAACTAAATTTATCAAAATAAAAAATTTCAACCATGTACCATAAAATAATTCCCTAAATATCACTTTAATATCCAAGTGAGATTCATAAAAGTTATAAATTGGGGGTCAGTGCACATGTTCTTTTTTAATATACTAATTGCATCAATATCAACTTATTACACTTTTTTTAGTCATATAATCACTTTATAAATGACTCAAAAATTACTCTAAATTTTCAACGATAATTATAACATTATTTAAATAACTCTTATTTAATTCACACCCTAAATTTCCTTAAAATTTATGACACTTAAAGATATAAATAAAGTGATTTATTTATCAAATTATTCATAAATAGTGATTTTTCACTACCTATATCAATGAAGTGGTATTTATTTTATATTATTTTAGATAGTTTTGGGGAAATTTATTTTTTTTAGTTTTGGTATTTATTTTTAATTTTTTATAATTTATTTTATGCATATAGTTTGGGGAACATAGTTTAGAAGAAACAATATAGACACCCATATATGGGGTAATTTCAATTAATCTTAAACATTCATGGTTTGATGTACATCGGTAGTACATGATTCATGTGTGTTCTAGTAGAAACTATTAATCTTCACCATTCATCAAGAGTTTCATGGTGCACAACTTGCGCACAATAAAGAAAACTGTGTGATATTGGCATAGTCTGGCTCTCTAGTTTAATGAAGATATTTTCCAAATTTATAATATAGATAGTGAGCCATGTGGGAAAACTATAAAAAGGATTTTTTTTTTATTCTAGTGGATCTCACATGATTTTCATATGATTAGAAAAAATTTGTGTCTAAAACATGTTAGTAGACCAGATATCTAAAATTTAATTTCCAAAATTACCACTAGACTAATTTAAGGGTTTTCCTCACTTTTTCCCTTATCCCCTCATATGGATTAGCCCAAGAACCATCAAATGAGGCCCCTAATCCTTTATTTAGTTATTAAAATACTGTAGATCCTTTTTTAAAACAAAAATACTATGTAATATCTTCATTATTTCTATTTTTATCTCCTCCTTCTTACCCCTTCCCTTATTCTTTGGTTTTTTCAGATCTTTAGAAACCTAGATCTCATGGGTTTGGGGTGTTTTACTCATGGGTGCTTAATGTGTCTGGATTTAGTGGGAATCCTTGAGTCTCATTTGAGTATTAATTATCTTATAGGGTGACTTCTCACTCGATCTTCATTGAACCAAAGTAAGTGTTTTGTGATTTCATTAATATGCAAATAAATTTGATGCTTTATGATTAAATTTTTTTTATTTATATATGTTCTTCCTATTCATGATAGGTAGAGTGTATTTCACAAAGGCTCTAATAACAATTTCCAAATTTCATTAGGGTTTCACATGGAATTTCATGTGGAACTTGAAATACCATGTATTGATAAAAGTTTGAATGGATATTTTTGTGTAAATTATAATGTTGGAAAAAAATTCCATATATGGGTCAACAATTAAATTATGAAATGGTGTTTTGATATTTTTGGTATTTTTAATGATGAAAAGCTTGAGTTGATTCTTAAGTGTATATTCAAATGGTTTTGATGAATTAATTTTGAAATTTTTTCATCATTTGGGCTTAAATCTTTGATTTAAAATAATGGTTTAAAATGTAATTTTAAACCATTAGGAAATGACTTGGTACTTTGAGTCGATTTTAATAGAATTATTATTTGTAACTTTTTAATTGATTCCAAATGGTGTGTGTAAACATGATACCCTCTTGATCCCTTATTGAATTTTGAACCCTGAGGGGGGTATTAATTATAATTTTGATATGGATTTTAGACCAAGGGAAATATCATATAGTGTGAATGAAATGTGAGGGGTTGTTTCTTGTAAAGGATAAAAGAAGATATGGTTTTTCATGGTTTTTATTATCTTAATTATTTTTATTTCACACATTAAATTTATTAAAATTAATAGGGATACTAGTAATCTTAGTGAGAGATTATATATAGGTAATTTCTAGTCCCAATTAGAGGGACTGGATCCCCTATGGGGATGGATGTACCTTGGCATGGGGGAGTTCCACCAGTGGGTCCAGTTGAGGGAAGTTAGTTAGTTTTAGACATATAAATGCATTGATAAGCCAGTATATGGTTCCAAATTTAGTATTTATGGGGTTTCCTTAAGAGATGCCTTGTAATTTACCAAGTCTATTTGATTAATATCATTAAAACACTTCCTCTTTTGGTGTTCCCTATATTGATTGTCACTATGGAATATTGTGTTGTTTCTTATTATATGACACGATGCCTAATTGATTTGTTATGATTTTTGAATTTACTTTATCTATTTAAATTTTTCAAAAGATTCTTAAATGGTTTTTCTAAAGTGAATTTTTAGTGGATTTAATAGGTCATTTAATTAAAAATTGTTTTAGGCTCGATAATTAGTTTTCCAAGTGACTGTTTTCATTTAACAATAAAATTTGATTGAGATTTTTTCCGTGATGGTGGAAGTGTTATTAGACTTTCCTATGAGATATAAAACCTATTTTATATTATATTTAAAAATAGTATAAAATTTTATTCCTTTTATAAGGAATTTAAAAATCTCTATGGTACGTACCTTCTAGAATTGGTTTTTCTCAAACCCTATATACACCATTCGGTGTATGAAGTTCTTATGATCTTATTTCAAATTCATTAGTTGGGTCTTCTTCCAGTGGGGGTTTTCAAGTCGATGGTTCACTTTAGGTGGGGAGAGTGATCAATGTTCATATGGATATCATGGTTGTGGGTTAGTTTGTTGCGTCTTCTATTTTATTATATATATATATATTGACCTATGGATTGAATCTTGTTTAGTTAAATTATGTGTTGGTGTATATATTTTTTACTCTTTCTTGTATGAATATTTTAGTTTATTTTACTTACCCATTTTTTATGTATTTATATGTATATATAAAGGGTTAAATAATTCCCAATGATTATATTCTAATACCCTGGATCTAGTTTCCCTCTCAGGTGATCAGAAACGTGCATTGGGAATATCATGGACCAACATGAGCAAATGATGCATGGACATCCAGAGTTGGTTTTTCAAAAAATTGGATCCTAGCACACCCTATTATTATTTTGGGTGTGTCTATGTAGTATGGAGACTTTGATAATCATTAGGACTTGATTGGATGGTGTAGGGGACTGCTTTGATAGCTCTTCTTCACACCAAACCTCAAGTTTTCACAGGTGATTGGGTTTAATTCTTGATTTTTGTGTTAAATTTTAGATATTATTGAGGATTTTTATATGTTTTAAAGGTCCATTAGTTCCCAATGGGTGTTTATATGATTCTACATATTGTTATTAGTTCATAGGAAAAATGGTGAATAAATCATGGTTTCATAGTTATAAATAATTTTCTAGTGAATCATGTGGTTCCCATATGGAATGGTTCATTAATCCTTACATATCCAATCATAAAGTAGGTGCACATTTCACTATACCAAGTGGATAAACCATACACAATTTTGTTTCACCTCAAGGTTAGTTATTTTCTTCCATCCCTTCTAGATCGAACCCAGTGATTTATTCTATTGGGTTTATTCTTATTAATGGAATTTTATTGGGGTTTGATATTAATTGAGTGTACTTTCAATTAAAAATTAGGTTTGGATTCTTGGTTTTTTCCCATTTGGGTTGTTTTTTTTAACTTTTTTTATAATTGTTATTAAAAATGATTTTATTTTTGTTGTTCATGTTTTATTTTATCGTGGAAATTAGTTTTTAATTTTGTGTATATTTTATTTAAAAAATAAGGGGTTTCTTTTGGGTAAATGGGGTGTTTAAGTTTAAAATTGAAATTATGAAACATTGAATTTTAAAATGAGATATATAAAATTGATTATTTAGAGTTTCTTTAAAAAATTAAAATTCAAAATAGCATTCTAAACGTAATTTAAGAATGAAATAAGGGATTTTATTTGAATTGAATTTTAAAATAATTTTTGAATAATTGATTTTTTATAAATATTTTTTGATTTTATGATGGAAATGTATGAGATTATTTGGCCTTGAAATGAGGTATTTTGAAAATTTAAAATGAGAGAAGTCGTTTTAAAGGGTGTTTTATTTTATGGAATGTGAGTTTTGAAAAATGGATGTTTTTTGTAATGTGTTTGTTTGGGTGATAGTTGGTGTTGATTTTTCGCTTTGTTCGTGGTATTGGTTGATTTGTGTATGGATCATTGGAATTTGGGATCATGATTCATTTCAGTTACTATATAACTCTAATAAAGGTCATTGGGCTAAATTGTATGCATCTCTTTTTCCTAAGTGTAGTTATCTTGGTTTGTGTTTTTTCCCAAAATTAGTGTGGAGTGTTGTACTTAGAACTTATTTACTCCCTATGAATTCTTAGTTTAATTACATTCTTCAATTATGATGTAGTAATTAAAGATCCCTATTAGTGAGTCTTTTAGGTGTATTCTTAGAGACTCATGTGTTTTCCTTAGTTGGTTGATTTTTTGGGAGATTTATTTTTTATAGGTATTGAGTATTTATTGGTTTCTATTTTATGAATGGTATTGAAATAATGATTTTTAGGTTATTTTTTCCTAGGGATATCATTTGATTGTACCTTTAGATGGCTCTAAGTTTCTTTCTTGTAAAAGCCTTGTTATTTTTTGTTCTTTTTTCATAGATTCAAGTGTTTTGGTGTTACATACATTTTTGTGGTCAGTTTCATGTTAGATTGAAAAATAATGACCCTTAGGTAAGTTCATGGGTAATTAAGATGAATGTCACCTTTGGGATGTTGAGAGAATAATGGTGCTAGTTTTTTGGGTTTTTCATGAGATGGTTTTTTATGATTGAGGTCCTAGTTTACCCATTTAGTATAGTGAACCATGTCTAGAAATATAGTTATTACTTATTGGAAACCTTATCAGTTGTCCTTTATTAGACTTTTGTTTGAGATGTATATAGATCATAGGGATAGTTTTTCTTTTTGAATATTGAGTTTCTTTTGGGATGAGTTTGCCTTGGGGGTTAGAACTGGTTTCTTTGGTATTTCTCATTTTTTTGGGGATTTTTTTTGTTTTAGATAGATTCTCAAGGCATTCTATTATGGTTGATATTTTTTCCTTGTGTAGGTTCTTTCCTTGTCATTCCATTTAAAGAATTTCTAAATGGTTGAGAGTCCTATTCCTGACCTTTATTCCTTTAAATTGTTGAATTTCCCTTATATTTATGTTCTTCTTGGAGATTATTGTATTTTTTTCAATTTATCAAGTTCTTTAAAGGATATATTTTTCTCAGTGTTTTCCCTATAAAGTTTCTCCATGAAAGTTCTATTATATAGATCGGTTTATTCCATGGGGTGTGTTGGTGGTGATGTTTTAGTTGTTTATGCTCTTTCCAAGGATATTTTAGGGGAATGAAGTGACATATTGAGAAATTTTTCATAACCAATGTCATTATTGATGTATTTATATTGTATTATTTTAATTAATTTTTGGGATATTTAAAAAAATAATTTTTGGACTTGAGTTTTTGTTTTTCAAGTTTTTTTATTTTGTACACAATTTCAGGATTGTGGTTTAGAAGAAACCACATTGGTACCCTTACATGGGTGTTGGGTCCTGAAAACTCTGAATGCAAGAAGAAAAGAATTCCATTAATTTGGAAAAGGGTAGACATAAATCCAAAAGAATAGTTTTAAGAAAATATTCAAAGGATTCCATTCTATGAAGGAGGACTATGGTTTGCATAGCAAAATCACTATGCAGACTGCCACTTTGCATGGTGTTCCGCTGCTCTGTGAGGCATCCTATAAAAGAAATATTTTTTATGATGAGATGGTACCATAGGTTCAAGAAAATAAAACCAAATAATTTATGTAGTCAAATGGTTATTTACATACCCCACGAGCGACTGTCCCCCACAAACAATAAATCGTTTGTGGGCTGGGGTGATGATTTCCATCCCCTATAAAAGAAATGGTTTATAGGATGTGGAATCCTTGATTAGGCTACAATGAAAGAAATACAACAAACCACCATAGATGATCTTATATCCCAATACTCATTCCCTCCATTCCTTGGTAAAATAAAACTGAGGTAAACCAAAAAAGAAAGCATAAAGTGGAGATCAAATGAGATCCAATGCATGGAGAAAACTTTGAACAAAAGTCTCCCCTTCACTAATAAATAGGTAAACCCATCTTATTTCATTAAGGAAGAAATTAAATTCACCTATAAGTCCACAAACCAAAAACACTTTGAAAATTTAATCCCAAGGATCATAAGAGTGTGGCCCCTTTGTGGACCATCACCCCGCATCGCGAAAAGCTATGTTGAGGGATCCCTTACTCGCATAGAAAAATACTCTGCCGGAGGAATTCAAGTCTGTGTAAGAAGATGCCATGTAGATGAAACCCAATCCTTTGTAGTGACACACTATGAAAATTGAACCCATACCCATGTAGTGAAGTTCTATGTGGATGTCCCCCTCACCCACATGGAAATATGATATATGGAGGGAACCCCATCCAATATAAGATCCCACTATACGAAATGGGGCATCCTAGGTTGTTCTTCTCTCCATATATCATTACTTCCCTCTGTTTTGTCATTCGATCCAACTTAGGCCACTCTGCAAACTAATCTAATGGAATTAGTCCAATGCCTCTTCCAAATCCCCCTAATATGTACAATAAAATCATTGGGCACATCATAATGTCCTCTTGTGTATGCATACCCTTGGTAAGAAGATTCATGTGTGTAACATCCTCGACAATGGGGGTATTTCGGATGTTATCAAGTTTACATTCCCATGTTAATAAGGGTCTTAACCATAGAGTTTCTCATGTAAACCTTCTAATTCTGGGTGAGGAGGGAAGGGGGTCACACTCAACATTCCCTTTGAGGTGTAGTTTTTTATCCACCTCTCTTCCCTAGGAACTGGTAACATGGAATCCCTCTTGGATTAATCCCCTAGTCTTTCTTCCTAGAGGTGGAAATATTGATTCTATTCACCTAACTGGGTCATAGCTGGATAAATCATCATATGTTACTAACCATGTCACCAAAATAAAAGAGGGGAGATGGGCACACTCAAATCCATCTCCCTCTACCTTTGGGATTCAGCATCCATTTACTAGAGGACAAAATAGATTGTGTGATCTTCATATCTACTACATCCACTTGTTTCTCAAATAGAACATGACTCGCATGGGATTATAGGTTAGTGGTGATCATGATATCTGCATGATCCCAAGCATCTAATGGGATTATGAATTGGTATAAGCCTCAACCATACCTACTCAAATGGGCCTCCTACTTGGTCTAATCCCCAACCATTCCTACTCAAATAGACCTCCTACTTGGAATAAGCTTCAACCATACCTACTAAAAAGGGAATCCTCCTTAGGTATAATCCCCAAATTCCCAAACTACATGGGATTTTATTCTTGGCTAACTGGGATACGTAGAATGTCTCTTGAGGTTCAAATCCCACATCCCAAATACATCATAATGTCCTCTGGACCATATTCCCAATAGGTTTGCATCCAAATCCAAAGTCCATATTCCTTACAGGCCCCCTTTCATCACCATACATAATGGGTTTTGTTCCTTATAGGATCATCCTCTCACCTGGGAGACCACCTATCTTCCAGGTTCCAGGGTCCACCTATATGTAAATCCCACACCACTCTTTGACAAGGAACCATCCACCTACGCATCCTTTTTGTTTGAGGTTAAATTGCATGGTTGGGTCCTTATCACATGAGAATAAAAGGTATGATGTGTTTTTTTAATTGGAATATAACTACATGCATTTTGATTCCTTTCAGGTGGATTCATAAGAATCCCATATTATGGTTTTGATTCTGACATCTAAACAACTCATGTCCTCCTGGATGACAATAAACCCCAGAGTGCCACACTTTGTGTCTTAAAACCAATATCATAACAATAAATGCTATAAGGATATTTGGTCTATAATTTATATTGATGGAGAATTTTTGATACATACAGATTATCCCAAACTGAACATGATAATAATTGATTGTTAATTCATGGGTGACCTATTTCATAATTGATAATCAACCAAGGATTCGTGAATATATCTTAAATATATAATAAATTCCCGAAGAAGACAATAATTCCCCCAAAAAAGGGTGTGATGAGACTGACCACTTATCCTATTGACCAATGTGAGTTATTAAGTATTGTTTTCCAAGCTACCCAATGAACGCATACCTTGGGAAAGTAAATACATGAGTCATAACAGACTGGTCCAAGAGTACCACTAGAAGGGTACTCTCCAAACCTTTGAGGTAGCCTGACAGGCCCTCCAGTACATAAATACCCATCATTCATCCACTCAATAATGGTTGGAATTCCAAAAATCCAATGGCACCCATATACATCTCAAACTATTTTGGAATCCTATCACCGAGATGTAATAATGAGTTCCTCCCTTACCTTAAGGAGGCTGAGGAAATGTTCACCACTGACTTTATCCCAATGATATAGGGGTCCCTCCCAAGTGATCATATACACAGTCACCACTTCCAATGTCGTGTAACCCAGAATCTTCATTGTGAAGAGGATAATGTTCAGTGGGATTTGGATGATACCACTCAGACCGAGGACCTCAGAGTGGCCCACAGAGGGTGACAGTCGAACAACTCGAAACAGAACATCATTCTTGTTCTTAATGAGGAATAATCTAGTAAAATATGAACATAGTAAATGAGTAGATAAAAATCCATGCTCACACATATCAATCCCTTCATGAGAATATGGTGAAAACTAATGAGAATATGCAAATACCTGTTCGTGCATATCAAGATCATCATGAAAATATGGCAGAAAACAATGAGAATATTCAAATCTCTGAATGCACATATCAATCCCATCATTCAAATATGATGGAAAACAATGAGAAAATAAAAATACATGCTCACACAGATTAATATTGTCATGAAAATATGGCAGAAACCAATGAGAAGATGAAAATATCTTCTCTCACATATCAAACCAGTCACAAAAATATGGTGGCAACCAATGAGCAGATGCAAATACCTTCCCACACATATCAAGGTCATCATGAAAATTTAGTGATAAACAATGATTATATGAAAATATATTCTTACAAAAATCAATAACATTCATATAATTAAAATGGAAACCGATGAGAATATGAAAATCCTTTTCCCGTACATAACCAACCCTTTTAGAAAATACAGTGGCAACCAATAATATATTCAAAATCCATGATTGCACATGTCAATACCTTTATGAAAATATAGTGGAAATCAGAGGACCTAGTCGAAACACCTTGTCTAGGAATTAGGGGTAGACTCAAATTTCTTCCCCAACACCAGAATGGGTATACATCCCCATTCCCACTAGGGATATTTCTCCTTATGTACTTTAAATAATGGAAGGTCATACATCATTACCTAACCACATCCAACAAATATTCCTCGGTGTAATCTCAATAATGGAAATGGTAAGGATTCAGGGTCATGGACCCACCTCCCCATGTGGGATAGATCATCCTAAAAATATAGGGGTCACTTGGGATTATACATAAATACCATCTCTCATCTAGGAGGGTCGTTAGTGATATTTCGTGATAAATGGAAATTAAGATCATGTGAAAATACTCATTCCAATTATGGGTCACTGATCCACTCTAGTGACCAATCTAGGGTAGGAATATATCCCTATAATAATTCCATAATCTTGATGGAATGTCCTAGAATCACCCTGGGAGAAATTTGAATTGGCACACATATATGAAGGTCATCACTTATAGAAAGTGGCCCCAGTAGCCCACAAGAGAGAACCTAAAAATGATATCATGCCAAAGGTTATTGGAAAATTAAGAGAAGACTCATAACTCTACTCTAATAGATATTTGAGTTCTTAAATCCATCAAACATATATCATTAAAGTTCATAATCCTTTCGATCCATTACCAAATTATAGAAGTGGTAGTAGTAGTTGTGAGGTCCTCCCCCTAACATTATTACCAGAATCTCTGGAGGTCCTCCCCAGAGCATCTACCATGAAGTCCCCCTTCATTGGTGAAAACGGATTGATAATTAGATCCTATATCCTAATGAGCATCATGATAATACTCCTCATGGATAGAAGATTAGATAGTAAAGAGGTCTTCCCCTATAAATGGTCCTCTGTAAAGGTCCTCCCCAAGGTATACACTATAGAAATTCTCCCTCTAGTTAGACATCAAGTTATGATGGTAGTCCTCCCCATGATGGCATCTACTATAAAGGTCCTCCCCTTAGTGAAATTTCATTTTGGCAAGAAGATAGTCCCCTTTCCAAGTAACATATGAGAAATCCCTCATATTCTCAAGCACTTAAAAATACAGTGTCGGTCATGGTATATACTATATCAATGATAACAAGCATACATTATCAACTAGAAGATGCTCTGAGTAAATGTTCATCCTCTGAAACACCTCCAGAACACTTCCACACTAATTAAATACCCACTAAACCCAATTACTATGAAAAAATAGTTTGGAAGAACCCATGTTTAACTGGCTTGGTGGGGGAATATCTAGTAGAAGAACAAAAAATATGTTTCTCATGAGAAGAAAATTGGCCAAATATTATATACCCATCATGTATTTCCCCTTAGAAACTTCTCAGTTTTACATTCCAAAGGAATTTTTTGACGAATGTATACACAATATCTATTTGAATATCTAGATGACTCTTTTCCACCTGAAAGTGAAGTTCCTACCTTACAATGGGTATGTGATCCATGTTAAAGAATTGGGAGAGCTCTGTTGTTAGGAATAATTGGAAGCCCTTCCATCTGCATGGTGACCATAGTCAGAGAAGTGGTGAAATGATATTAAACTAGCATTCCTCAATGCATTACAAAAGTTACATCATCTAATCATTGATGCCTCACCTGTAGTTCACATATGAGGATGGGGAAAGCATGGAGCTCTACACTTCACCTCACATCCTGATCAATAAATTCCACTAGAGGTGACATACTGTAATGTTATCACTTTAGGGTAGCTACCATAAAATACCCCCACTCAGGGAAGATAGTGTAATCAACAAGAATCATCCATGAATAAGTAAAAAAAGCATCAGTCCTGACAAAATAATTCCATCAAAATTATCCTATGTCAAGAAATCAAGAACATTAATGAGTATTCTCACTTAAGGGAATTCAATAATCATACACTACTAATGTCCTTGAAATTAATTTGTTCACATATAGATCATGAATCATACCTGACTCATGAAAAAGAAAAGATGTAAAAGATCAGGAGAGTAGTGGAAGTAGTAGTAGTCGTTGTAGTACAGGATCAACCCCAGCCTAGAGGGCTAGGGGAATTTTAATGTAAAATTCCCTTCCAAATCTGACAAATTCAATGCAAGGAGTGAAAATGGTAGAATGGGAGAAACATCATCCCACGGGGTTGGGTGAATTTTTACCTAGATCCTCTCTTAAATATAAATCCATCATGTCCCATTATGGGGGGATACTAAGGAATGAAGTATATCAATTCATCATGTATCGTGGTCTGTTTACTTCATAAAGGACATGAACAACAAGGTTGTTTGGTGGTTATCTTTGAGTTACTCTTCTCAAAGAATCCTGAAGAGGATATTAGAAAGGAAGGAAAAGTTCCACTAAATAGAATCAACAATCCTCCTATAATTCAGAAGTCAATACAGTACCATCAATTCATTACACATTGATGAACATCATGGAAATAAATCATGTGGATAGCATCGAATTTAATTTTAATACTGAGGATCAAGGAGAGGGTGGTTCCATCAAGAATGTGTTCCACACTAAAATTGAAGGAAGTGTGTGTTCCCAAAACTAGATATTTCCCTAAATCCGGTCTCTCTTTGGAACAATCATTCATTACCTCCTTAGAAAATTTTTAACAAGGACAAGGGTAAAATCAAGGCTATGGATGACCCACCTCTTGAATAGGTTGAGACCCTCACACTTGAAGAGAGATTACCTTGGAAGTAGGAAGAGATTAAAGAGTTAAGAAGACTCAATGAATAATTTATTAGAGGCCTCATTCCTTCTAAATATGCACTAGGAAAAGATCCTCAAATCACACACCCAATTTTTGAACCTCAAGGGTTATCCCCAACAAATGAGGTGAAAATAATCCATCTGTCCAATCCAGTGCCTAGATTATTAGATTATATGGACTTGATTGTATGTGGATATGAATAATTCCCTTCATTAGCGAAACAACAAGACCATATTTCATAAAAACCTCAAAATATTTCACCAACTGAATATCAGTAACAAATACTTGTGAATCAAGTACATCATGTGATAGATATTTCCACCCCTGTTTAATCACATATACATCCAAACATTTATCAAGGGACTATTGATACCATTGAATCATCGGTAGCTCAATTAGAATCTATGGAGGGACGGTGTGCACTGGAATAGCTAGTAAAGAAACCTTACCCTGAATGGGTGATCCACATCCCACCCCCACTAAATTCAAGGAGTCATATATTTTCAATTTTTGATGGATCATGAGACTTGGAATAACATCTGACACATGTTGAATCTCATTATGATCCTATGATAGGAACCCTTAATCAATAAGAAATATTAAAACTCGGATTATTTGTATAAATATTTCAAGGACCGGTCTTCATATTGTACACCAATATTCTATCTCAGTCAATCATGGGATGGGAGGAAATATATTTTATGTTCGTATCTCATTTCAACTCAACACAGCAAAAGTTTACAATCCTTGATCTCTCAAACTGAAAACAGTGAGAATATGTGAGAGTATCAGATTTTATTTCCAGATTAAAATGGCTAACCTAATCCTTGAACCTGCTACTTCCCCAGGAATAATTTTGTGTTATTTTTATATACAACCTTGATGAAGACTTGAAAACAACACTCAACATAGTGAAATATATGGGAGGGCTTCTGGATTTCTCCACAATCTCCAAAATAATGGGATGATTCCATAAAGATAACTAATCTCATGTCCTGAGTGAATACACTAGTCCTAGGGAAAATAACTAGAAATGTGGAGGATATATCCTTCACCCTTGATCTAGCCTCTACACTAGATCCAGTTCCAAAACATGCACCATATCATGTGTCACTCCTTGGGCATCAACAAAACCCCCACCCCATCAAGGTGAGTGGATGGGACCAAAGAGAAATAAATTTGAGGATTGAAGAAATAAATTTTAATCATTCTGAGATGATAAAGTCTACGAGTAATTTATAGTATCCATGAATAATTAATTTCTCCACCCAACAGATCCCAAGAAGCTGGATCAAGTAGGTATTGATGACCGGTCAGATTATTTCCATTTTCACTAGACACTGGGGAACACCATCCAGAAATGTTTCATCTTCAAATACATCTTGAAAAAAATGGCGGACTCTATAAAAGTGAAGCTGGGGAAACTATCGGCACAAGTAGCTTATGTTTCCGCTGCTACTCCTGATAAAGGACGTGAATGGAAAGAAGTTATTAGTAAAGGAGTTCAAAACATTTATGGATGGATGAATTGAATGAAAATCAACCAAGATCATGGAATCCTATGAGGATATTTTAAGAAATAAACTATGGCTCCAACCACTTATGCTATGAAAAATACAACATCATCTACCTCACAATCCTCTAGAATTCAGTCTTCCAATAAATATTCTAGCTGATAGGGAAGATAGAAAATGCAGGAAGATGAACTTGTGTCAAAGAGGAAATTGGATTTGACCCTCTCAAAATTATTCCCTTATATATGAATCAATGGTCATTGTCTTATCAAACAAATATATGAGAACCATCCCATCAAAGGGATATACGTGCACTACCCCCACCAAATAATAGCACCATAAGTAGTCATCCAGGAAGAACCCTCATATGATGAGGAATTGATCTTTTGATCAATTAATGTTAGCTATAATAATGTTATTAATTTAATGGATCCCTTCTCAAATGAAGAGTATGACTATGAACCCGATCTCCCAAAACCTAATTGGGGAATTAGAGGAATAGGTTATAGGAGTTGAGGGAGTAAGGGAAGATATAGTTTCAGTAGAAAAAATAATTTGGGTTGTGCCCCTACTCGGATCGTCAGTACTATGGAAACTCATAAAAAAATCCCTACAGTGATTCCAACAGGATTAAGGATACCCCCCTTTCACATACCACAATTCACCCTGACCCAATCATTCACTATAAAAAAATTATTTATACCAATAATAAATTATTTAAAAATAATATATATTTTGGTAAAATTGAACAATTCAAATAGATATTAGGTTTTATTTGTATTAATTTTAAGTACCAACACATGTTTTTAAGAATAGTTATATCTGTTGATATTGATAGTTTAATGCCGACAAATAAATCTATTTTTTTCTCATACTAATACAGAAAGTTTTTACTAACACATGAATCTATTATTAATAATAAATATTACCAACAAACCTTTTACCAAAAATAAAATTTTTTGCAATATACTATTTAATAACAACAAAAAATGTATCAAAAACCATTAAGAGAAGTCAATATTGTTAAATAAACTATTATTTTTATAGACAAAGTAAATATCCATATCTTTGGTTTTTATTAAAAATATCTCATTAATTGATTTTAATTTTCAACTATATCTACATATCAATAGTGTTTATATTTTTCAATCGTGTATATTTAATAATCATTTCAATATTTTTTATAAAAAAATTATTTAAATCATTATGTCATTTTATATATTTAAATATATGTGTGATATTCTGTATAAATGATGATTTAATTTTTATATTTAAATTTAATAAACATAATTAAATATAATAAAAAATAATTATCTATATTTAATAAATAAAGCCATAAAAACCAATTATGTAATATTATTTTTTTAATAATTGATAATCAAATATTGAATTTTTATTTTTTATTATAAAAAAATTAATATAAATAATTTTTATAAAATTTTATGCCATTTAATCCCTACATTATTTACCTTTTCTTTGCACCTCTCATCACCCTATATTCACTCTTGATAGAAGACCTTCATTCCTCTCCAGTCTTTTATCATCATCCTCTATAAAAACCTACTCTCCTTTTATTAAAATGACTTTTTGATTACCAGTCTTGTATTCTTCCATTCATCCAGGGTTTCAAATATCTTTAATTCTTAGTAATCATACCCTATATTAATCCCATCCATGACAGCTTCAATCTATGGTTGTTTAATTTTCTCAATCTCCCACTGATTTCTGCCATCAGGAAAGTTTTTTTTGAGTTTGGATCCCTAATCTCGACATCTGATTTGTGTTTGTCAGTGTTTCATTGTCTTGATTTATTATTTGGGTATATTTTATTTTGATTTGTCATCTAATTTTAATTTTTTTATCACATACATATAATTTTTTCAAAATCCTTTGTTTAATTCCCCTTGTGTTCTGAATAAATCGATTGCAGATTTAACCATGTCACTGGAAGCAATTTCCCAATTTATCAAAATGTAATAACTTCTACACTATTGAAAAATGTTTTACTATGAAAATCTTTATATTATTTAAACTTTTAACATAATTTATATGTTATCTATTTCTAACAGAATTGATATTTTTTACACTTTTAATCAATAGAAAGCAATGGTTCCATTGCACTTGATTTTTAATGGCTTTGATATCTATGCCAATTTTCTCTATAATTTAGTTTACATTTTACATCAATTTCCTTCATTTTATTTACTTCTTATATATCCACTACATAATATTTTTGGTATATTATCATTTTACCCTTTTTCATTCAACACATAATTTCATGCATGCCATCCAACACATAATTTCATGCATACCATCTAATTACAAACAAAATTATAAGGAAGAAATATTATAGGTAATAATAAAAATGTCACAAAAAATCAAGGTACATTTATAGGGTTGTAAACATTTATTTACAAAAATTGTTATCATACATGTAAAATTATATTTTTTATGTAGTTTCCAAATATTCACACATTAAATTTGACTATTATTTATCAGTTACATGTAGTTATTTAACTACAAATAAAAAAGTTCCAAAAATTGTTTAAATGGGTAAAATTTTGTATAAAAATATGTTCTTGGAGAGTTCAATTCAATTTTCATTATAAAATTTACATATGTACAATTTTTTTATTTCCTTGATTTATTCTTACATTCTTTGTTTCATATTATCTTTATGTTAAAAAAAATATTAAATGTCCAGTAATCATTTTATGGTTTTGGAGAACTATGAATTTTTAAATTACCAAAAAAGGATATATAATTTGGTTCCCATTACTATAATGGATCCCAAGGACATAGGTAAATATTTTCCAAAATTTTAAATATGTTTCTATTTATTACATATAATTTTTAATTACTATCTTTTTCTTTATAAGTAAATCTATTATCTATATTTTTTTCATGTTCAGATGAACTATATACTGACAATATCTTTCCATCCACTAATGCATTGACAACTGTGAGATATTCTACCTCCATATACAATTTAACTTTTTGAACATCAACTATTCCTTAAATACACTATCAAGAAAACTACATAAAAAATTCATGAATTATTCTTCATTAATTAGTTGTCATTAAAATGACTTTTATAATTCAATACTATCTTGAAATCTATGAAAGGATACATATTTTTTATAAATATATTATTTAATTCAACATTCACCTTTCACATAGTAGTTTCCTATTCCATCTACAAAAAACGATAACAATGTTGTGTTAGAAACATCTCATCATGTGAGGGTTACAAAAAAAGTGTGAAGCTTAAAAAATCAATGGAAAATAATTATGTAATGCAGGAACGTTTTGATCATATGTTCAGATATGTGAAAGATAATATTATAAAGAAAATCAATTACAATATTTAAAACTAGATGCAATATTTTTGAAGAGTGAAATTAAGATTATGCTTCTTCTAATGAGCAGTTGAAAAGTAAACAATATTTCAAATTTTACATTTTGACCTGAATATGAGGAAGTGTTTCCTAATTTTCATATATCTAGAAATATAAACACTATATTTAATTGTTTAATTTAATAATTCAATCCTAATAGGATTTTATTTTTCAGAATTTAATAACTCAATCACTTATAATAAAACCCATTTATGAACTAACAAATATCATTACAAACTATATTTTTTAATCAATGTTCTATATTTTCTTATATATTAATTGACATACATTCATTTATATTTATTATTATGATATATTAGTTTACCTTGTAGTTATAGAAATTCTTGACACTGTGTACATGTTGACTTCTATAAAGAGATGATCTTTTGATAAATATATTTCATATTAATAACACGTAAGTTATGAAATTTTTAACTTATGGACTATATTCATATAAAAAATCATATAATTATAAAAAGTTGTTCAAAAAAATCTTGTAATGTCATTTTACATTTTTTCAGTATCTCATTCATTATCAGTTAAATTTATTATTTCACAACATCAGCTTCGATAATGCAATTTTTATATCATAAATTTAACTTTTACTCGATATTATTTGTTGGTGCCTAGATATGGAGAAAAATCAACAGATAAATCTCACTAGAGAAATTATCCTTCTCTAAACAGCCTTTTTGTAGTGCACACCTTTACCACATATTTTATTTTCTATATTTATGCTACTTTTTTATTCAACCATATCCCTATTATGGTTTTAATTAACTAATCCATTTTGACTGACATACTAACATATGAGTCTATAATACTTTATAAATCATTCTCTCTATTTATCATCTGATTCACCTATTATTACAAATTTTTTATTCTAATTATAATATTCTCTTCCCAAATATTTTTTATACCCATTTCAAACTATTTTTTCATTAAAAATATATGCCTTCAAGATCATTCTACATTTTCGTAACTACTCAGTTTGTTTGGGTTCATACTAGACCAAATTGATTTTGAGTGATTTACAAGGAAAGGATCAATCTACAATTGGATATATTGTTTTTCTGAAAAATATTGGCACTTTATTCTATTAACACATGTTTCTCATTGAAAAAAATGACCCTGATATCTCTGAAAGATATTTTTATTGTATTTTATGTCCATATTTTATTAGTATACATCCAAAAACTGAACATATGTAGAGAAACCAAAAACCTATCAGTGAAAGTAGTCTATTATCTAACCATATATCTTATGGGGTTTTATATCCAGTTACTATAGATAGAGAATTTTGATAATATAAAAGTTTTTTTATTTCTTTTTTCCAAAAAATATTTATTAAATGAGCATTAGTTCCCATGCATGTCACATTCTCCATAGTTATTCTATTTAATCCCACCATTATCCCCATACCAGTTATTTTTTACCTTCAATTCCATTATTAAGTAGAATTATTTTATTATTTATATTTATTCAATATCCATATGAATTATCAACTTTTATAAATTTTATTGTTTTGAAAAAAAATTAAACATATAAGTTTAGTCATGAGCAATAGCACGGGAGAATCAATAGTTTTTCAGTAAATTTATTTTTCATGGGACTTTATATTTTATATCATGAATGATAATCCCAATTTTTATTTGATTCATTGAGGTCTTGGGATTTATATATTAGACTCAATATTCCTTATTTTATTTTCATCTATTTTTTTAATCTATCTATATCATATTGGTAGAGGACATCAACAAAATATATTTTAAGAGATGCATCACCAGGTATCATGATACTAGTATGCTCACCACCATCACCCATGCCTCAAAATCTGATAGTAGGAAGCTGAAGTTTCTCACTGAGGAAATGTCAAGAATTAGGAAAGTCCAAATCACTACCTAGGTCTTCTCATTCTCAGATACTATGTTGTAACATAAAACTTTTATCCTTGTTTCCTTCTGGGAGAAGGGGGTTTGGGAGGGTCTACAAAGGGTACCCCAAGAGAAGAAAAATTGTGCCCTTTATCTCTATGATTTTACTATGTTATCCAATTTGATTATGATTATTTTGTAACTATTACTCAAGATGTTTCTGTTAATCTACATGAAAAGAATGGATTCCAAGGGAATATGGAATTCCTAGTGTAGGTCATCATGTTGATTTTATTCACCCTCTTGACCTCATAAACATGGTAGATTATTACCTTGATGGAAATAAGAGGATTATCATATACGAATGTATGCCTGGTGGTTCTTTGGAGTATCATCTTCAAGGTATCTATCTTCATTTTTTATTAATAAATCACATAAAAATGAGAATTCAAATAATGCCTAACTCAAAATACTAGGATAAAAAATTATTGAGGGGCCAATAAGTGGGATTCAATAGATGTGTGAGAAAAAAACATGAATGTCTTATACAATTATTTCAAAGACTCAAACATTTTTTAGAAGTGTAATTCAATCCTAAACTCTCTGATTTTGGGATTTCAAAACCTAGTTCTTTGGACTATCCTCTCATGACTCAAGATGGGTTTTCTTTTTTTCAATTTTCTTAGTTAATTCCATTTATTTTATAAGTATGTAATGTTTTAGTGTGTTATTCTTAGAAATTATTTATTCATTTTTAATCTTGAAGTGGAACCTTAATTTCATCAACCAAATAAGCCAATTGGGTTGGAAGGAGTGAGTCTTCTTTTTTTCTCATGCATGTTTTTTTGGACTAACCTTATAATTTTATTATTAAATTTTTTTTCATTATAAATGATTAATATATTTTAATTTTATTATGTGTGTTTTATTTGGTTCATTAATCAAAGAGAAATTTGTTTAATATATGTCCCTAGACTCTTCTGATCAAAAAGTCTGATATTTTTAGGGTTTCACCCCAAAGAAATTAGACAGCAACTTTCAAGTTATTCACCGTTTGGTTTTTATTTTTTATTTTTTAATTAGGTTTGAACATAAATTATTTCCAAAGGCTAGTTTATTTAGTAATAACCTATTAAGGGGATTTAAATTCATGTGTTTTATTTAATACAAATCAACTTGCTCTCTATTTTTTATCATACTTTTCCAATGCTATTTTTGTATGTTTATTTTTGGATCTTATTGGAAGAAAGTATTAGCCACTTGAAGTTTGATTGTAACATTTTTACCATTCTAGTTTTATTCTTAATTTATTTTTATTATATATCAATTAATTCTAGAAAACTGAATTCATCACCCAATAGATATAAAATTCTTGTTCAGTGGCTAGAGAGCTTACTCAAGATATGGTATAGTAACACGCCTCACAATAAAATTGCTGAGAAAGGGACATTAAGGATGGAAGAAATAGGAAGACCCATATTTTTTCTTTCCCTATGGTTTTACAATGTTCCTTGATGGATTAGTACAATATATTGAGAAAGTCAAAAAATACTTCCCAATAATTAGAGGATTTTTTAGGAAAACACTCAACATGATATTTGGGGTTGCTAAATTTGGTGGAAAACTACTAGAAAAATGAATTTTAACAATAATTTTCACCAATTTATTAACAAAAATCACAGATATAATTTTCATTGGAGATGGGGATACCTTCTTTAATTTTCATTCAGGTCACTCACATATTTCTATTTCCTTCATTTTCATTAAACCTGGTAAAATGTTCTTGATTTTTGATAACTTTTACAGAAAATAATGCAACATATTTCATAGAGTATGATGGGATGCTCTACCCTGGTGGTTAAATGGTCAACTCTAGTCCACTTGTAGAGTGTCTAAGGAAAGATATAGAGTGGGAATATCTCTAAGGTGTGGAGTGAGCATTCTGTTATGAGCTAACTTTTATGCATGGGAATACTATCATTTGGAAGAATTTTATTGGAGATTCATATCTCCAAACCCACTAAGAATTTGGACTATAATTCCATAATGAATCTGATGATCCAAACCATGAATGGTGTTTTAGGTTAAAAAATATCCCTAGTTAAGGATGAACATGGTGTTGGTATAATTCCAATGTGGATGGATAGCTTAACAAAAGCACTTTCAATGACCAATGTCTTAAAAATTAGGGCTGATGTGTTTGAAGATGATACACAATGGTGGGGAAAGAGGATTACATACTTTAATGTATCATTAATATTGAAACTAGGTACTCCATCTATACACAATATCATGGAAAAAAACACATTTTTTAGAGGCTTTGTTGTAGCACTTGCATCTGATACAGTCTGGGTAATGAATTTAGTTCATCCTCAAAATACGTTGACACTTCATGGTATTTTGACTGTGTCCTTATTGGGCTCTAAAATGACTCATAAAATTTTACCTTGCTTTTATTCCTCAACATTTTGTGAAAAAAAATATATTTCAAGTTTCTAGTTTAGTTTTTTCAGTTCAATTTTAATTTTCAATGTGGGTCTCACTCTTCCCAAAAAAAATTGGAAATCAATGCTGATATGTGTGAACCATTCTCAACATATCATGGTCTTATTACTTCATCCATATTTCCAACATCAATTCCCTCAAATATTGATAAAAAAAAGTTATGTAAACAAATATAATGATGTATAATAATTTTCATTATAAATTGAAACCAGATATTCCCAATTTCTCAATTTTTATCAGCATCCTCTTACAATATTGATTTTTTATTTTTTACCATCTATTTTTCACAAGGTGACTTGGGAAACATCAATCATTTAATTATTACTTTTTTGTGAAGGATACTGAACTGGCTAAAACAACATGGCCCCTGATACCAAGATTTACTGGAGTTAAAGAACATCAAAACCCATGAAATTATAAACTGAATCATTTTGAACAATTGTAGAAAAATATTGCATTAGTACCATCATTCTCTTATAGTAAAACTATAATATTTGTATTGAAATATTTCCAAGATGATTAATACATTAAATATCTAGTTTCTAGTAAAATAAGGTATTCCCATTCCCTAGTTAATGGATTCATAAAAGTCTCCCTGTTGAAAATTTTACAAAACCAAACACAGTCTCATTTCAACTCATTTTGATAGGTAGAGTGATTAGTATTTTTTGTTACAGGTGCAGCGTAGTGGAATTGATATCATAGATGGACCAAATTTTGTGGCTCGAGGGGACTGTGGTGTTCTTAGACTCTACCAAATTCATTATCAGAGTTTTCCACATAATATTTTTTGTATAGTGGACCACTTCCACACATAATATGGAACCCATATCACATGGATGGGAGATGATTCTGGTCACATCCAAACAAATTTGGAAGCTCTTATGATCATTCCACTGAAAAATGTAGGCAGTTTCTTCCTCCCATGCATGTCTCCATACTGTAAAACACAAATTTGAAATATACCTAAACTATTAAATTGGATTGGACTAATCAAACATATTGTTTTGATCATGGTATGATTTCAATGATTCACAACTATGTAGTAATTTTATATAACCTATTTGAAATTTCTATATTAATTCCTTGAAATTAACTTGAGTTTGACTATTTTATGATTAATATGCATCGTCATTTTTTTGTTAGTGCTATATAGGGGAAAAACTACTTCCATCCCCAAGTGTATGAAATGGGACTTATGAGTGGTGAACCATGACATTGAAAACCATCTCATAAACATTTTCTTCTATCCATAAGTATAACTGAAATAAATGGAATCGGTAACAAATATAAAGAAATAGACCTACTTTGTGAACCATGACCGTGAGATCAATCTCATAGATGTCTACTTCTACCCACATGTACAAGTGCAAGAAAAGGGAACTATAAAAAAGATGACTTTATTACATGCATGGATCCTGCTTCCAGTGTGAGCTATGAATAACACCTGATGTATGAGAGAAATAGATTGTGAATGAACATGATTGTGGGGTGTTTTCATTCGAGGGAAGTTGTGATACTCTCTCCCTCTTTGTGGCGGTGGTGGCCACTGAGCCATTCCCTCTCCCACCAGTGGGGGAGGGACATCCGACATCAAACAAGAGTGTGGGATCTTATTTCCTTCCCTTTTATAACCCTAATCTTCTTCCTCCTTTTCCTCAAGTCTCATTATTCCTGAAATTTCCAAATTTTCTTGATGGATGCCCTAACCTCTCGATTTTGATTGTGAAGGTTAATGAAACCTCATCACTCCTGAAGCTTACTCTAATATCTTGGTTTAAGTATAGATTCGTATCATTTGACTCGTTTGATAGGTAAGTCTTCAGATATTGGGATTTTCCAGAGAGGGCGATAGTGGGTCTTCTTGACAGCCATCAGATTATGATACTTTTTTCATCAGAGTAAGATTTAATCAAATCCTAGTCAAGTTCCCCCCATATATTCAACATATCTTGCTTCTTCTTATTTATATGTTCTTTTAACATTCATATGAAATGAGATTATCCTAAGATGGTGATTTGGTTGAGTTTTCCCAATCTACCCTTATCATTTTAAAACCCCTCATTTATTAGACTGCTTGGGAATATTGTTGGTAGATACTTATGCTCAGATATCCATACCAATTCAATCTGTCATTCAATTAACCTACCTATCTATGTGGAAATGGATATTTCTAGGGTGTCATTTGATTATGTTTAGATTATAGTTGGTTAGGGGTACTAGTGTAAATAGAGTGTGGTCTATGAATCTTGGACTGATTTTTGTTCTGTCTATAAGAGTTTGGGACACTCTTTAGCTAACTGTAGGTAGGGTTCTCAGCTTCCCGCAAAGTATATGCATAAGGTAAGTGGTGATGAATCAGAGGTTTGTGTTGTGGTAGGCTTGTCGGATCAGTTGACAATGGGTGTGGAGTGTAGCTTACCAGGAAAGAATCTACCTCTGATCAATTTTTTCAATAGATTATGAAAATATCTAGATGTTCCTTAGTCTCTACTACCTACTTATTTGGGGAAAGAGGGGTGTGTGGAGGAGGAGTGACCTTCTAATGCCTCTTATGTTGAGGTTGTGCATTCTGGTGTTGTGGTGATTCAGGGTGATGCAGTGTCTTCAGGTGATGCCACTGTAGGAGTTTCTATTAGGTTGAAGCACTATCTAGAAGTGGGGAGTTCTAGAGATTGTGTGAGGATTCAAGGTGATACAGAAGCCTCAAGTGAGGAAATATCTAGATATTATGTTTCTAATGCTAGTGTAGAAGTTAAATTGGAGGTTGAGGGAGTTCCCAAGACTCTTGTTGATGGTTCTTATGTGGATCCAATCCAGTCATGGGAAGGTACCATTGTTGGAGGATAGGTTAAGGCACCTAAGGATCGAATCAAATCAAGTCCAAGAAGGGAAGTGTTTTATATTGAGATCAAAAACTATTTTGATGGATTTCCTAATGAAGATCTGGTGTAGGAGGTTGAAATAGATCAGATTAGACTCTCTAGGGATGAGTAGAAGGCCCCGAGGAACATGACCAGAGATGGGTACCAGAGGGGCATCCATAAAGGGTGAAAATATTACTCATATTTTCCACCTCCCATGGAGATATATTTAGTGGGGAAATTAAATGCCAAGAATATGGACATTGATGTTCTCAATCAACCCTTAGAATACCAACTAGAGGAGGTATAGGTGTCTTATCACCCCTGACATGTGGGAAGACCTTCTAAACCCAACCCACTGAGGATAGGAGCACCTTCATGTCTTGTTCTGATGGCCTATCCATCAATATCATTCACTTAATCACCTAAAATTCCTTTAAAAGATCATCAAAACTATAAGAAGAAATGGTCTTCAGATCATAAGGAATACATCTTGAAGAAACTAGCCTTGGTGCTAGCTTTTTTGTTGATCCTGAATGGTCTGAGTCTATAAAGAGTCCACATGGAAGCACTCATAGGGTCATTATTAATCCCCCTAGGAGTTTGAAGTTGAGGTTTCCACTTCTGAAGTCTATCAGATAGAGATCTATCTTACAGAATGTCACATGATGATCTCCATTACAGGTCAAGATGAGAATATTGATAAAAAGGGACACATCAGACCTCTGTACATGTCTATCATGATGAATGGTGTTGATATAAAATTATCTTTCATTGACAAGGGCTTAGTATAAAACTTTATTCTTGGTCAGACACTTCATCGGCTACGCTACAGTGAGGATATCTTAGCACCTTTAACCCTGACATGAAAGGGCCATGAATAAAACGAGCAAAGGCCCCAAGTCCTAATAAAGCTTAGGTATTTGTTTGGGGACCTTATATCTGAAACATAATTTCTAGTTGTTCAGTAGGATACATCCTTCAATGTTTTTTTAGAAAGTCCTTGGTTGAATTAACATGAAGCAATCCCCTTATTACACCATCATAGCTTCAAATACTACAATAGTGTAAAAATTGATTTGTTTCTTGCCAACAAGTCTTTGTTAAAAACTTATGAGTCACATTATATTGACATAGGATTCAATTAGAGGGATGGGAAATAACCCATGGTTGATGGTGTTTCTTGGTCTACTACCCCAAATAGTCTGGAAACAATCCTATCCAACCCCTTCAAATAAATCGGTAAAGATTACTTGATACCCATCAATAATATCAATCAAACGGCCCTAAATTCAAGTTCATATTCATCCACCTTCATGGTATCTATCATGGTAACTGAGTTGAATGAAGGTGAAAATGTTGTGGAATCCATAGAAAATGGAAAAGGCATAGAAGAAAATTCACCCATTTCATTTCTTGAGATTCAATAAATGTCCACCTCATCAGATGAGTCATAATAGGTTATCATGTCACTAGGTTAAAGTAAATAGGCTCATCCCTTTTCCCATTTAACTCCTTCATACCTTCAAAAAGACTCATCATCATCAGTTTGTTCTGAGAAAGTCACTTCATGTTCTGAATTCCAAATCATCAACTCCCCTACAAGCTCTAAAGAGTTCCCTTCACCACTTGATACCCCTATGTAACAAGGAAAAGAGGAGGAAGAGGAAGGAGAGTAGGAAAAAATAAGATAAGTAGGACCTTAGGGATGCACCTCCATAATTCAAGGAAGACATATCTACTCCAATTGATGACCTCATAAAGGTAAACTTGGGTACATAAGAGGACACATAGACCATTTTTATTAGTGTATCCATGTAGTCCAAAGGTTAAGAGATATAAACCTCCTTTCTAAAGAAAAATTGGGATGTGTTTTTTGGGAACTGCCCAAAAATTCTAGGCCTTGATCCCGAGGTGGCCACTCACCACCTATGGTTTACAGAAGATCATTGGGGTTATAAGTAGGCATCTAGAAGAACACATCTAACACAAGTTGTGAAAATTGAGGCTAAATTTTACAATCTCATCAGGTTCAACTTCATTAAGTATGTCCAAGATTCATAATGACTGGCCAATATAGTCCCCATAAAGAAAAAGAATGGAAAAATCAGAGTCTGCATTGATTTTAGAGATCTCAACCAGCACTCTCTAAAGGATTATTTCCCCATCCCGATAACTGATCTACTGATTTATGTAAGGGCCTAAATCAATCCCTCTTATTCATGGATGGATATTCAATGTAAAATAAAATTTTAATGGCCTGAGAAGATGAAAAATCCACTTCCTTTAGGTCCCCTCGAAGAGTATTTTTCTATCGGGTAATGACCTTTGTCTTAAAGAATGTCAGCACCACATACCAATGTTCCATGATTTTCATATTCAAGACCTTCCTAGGTAACTTTTTTGAATTCAATGTTGAAAATTTGGTGGTTAAGTATCGACAGCACTCAAACCACTTGGATGATCTTGAAACTATCTTCAACAATATATGATAACATAGCCTAAAAAATAACCCCTTGAAATGTTCTTTCGGTGTTACCTTATGAAAATTTCTTTGCTTCATCATACACCATCATGGCATTGAATTAAACCCTAAGAAGAAAAAGGATATCCTAAACATGTCACCTCCTCAAAATATCAGGGAGTTGAGAAGAAATAAAAGACACTTTTCCAACATTCGATGCTTTATAGAAAACCTTATAGAAAACTTTTTTCCCTTCACCAGGTTGATGAAAAAAGGGGTTATATATAAGTGGACTGATGGATTTTAGGAAGAATTCGATAGTCTTAAGAATTAACTCTTAATACCACCAATTTTGATGCCTCTTGTTGATGTAAGACCACTCATTATATATGTGACCTCCCTGGACACTTTTCCTACATTCGATTCTTTATATCCAACCTTATAGGAAAATGTTTTCCCTTCACCAAGTTGATGAAAAAAGGGGTTAAATATTAGTGGATTGGTGAATTTTATGAACAATTTGATAGTATTAAAAAGTATCTCTTAATCCCACCAGGATTGATGCCTCTTATTGAAGAAATACCCCTCATTATATATGTGACCTTCATGGAGTGATCACTAGGTGCCTTCCACACAAAAACGAATGATGACAACATCAAAAATAACCTTTACTACCTCAGTCAAACCATGATCTATGCTAAGACTCATTATTTAGATATCAAGAAAAGATGCCCGGTGCTAATATTCATGGTCCAAAAGCTAAGGTATTACCAGTAGCATAATGAGGTCCATCTAGTTTTTATTAGTAACTCATTCAAAAACATCCTCAGTCATCCTATGTTGACCAAGAGTCTGTCTCAATAGTGGTCATTCTGCTTTAGTTTGAAATCTAGCTCATCCCTTAGAAAGTGATGAAAGGCCAAGAATTGGTAGACTTTCTCATGGAACATCCCACGGAAGAAATGAAATCAATGGATACTAAGATGCTCGATGAGGATATTTTCTTTATTCAAGATGAATCCCTAATATGGGAAATTTATTTTTATGGTGCATCCATAAGTCCAATAGGGAAAAGTATGGAGGACTATAAGATCAATAAGTTTGGTTTGGAAGTCATCCTCATCTCCCTATCCAAGGTAGTGCTGACTTACCCCTTATTGTTTTCAAAAGGGTGCATGAACAATGAAGTGGAATATCAAGCTCTCATTACAGGTCTAGAGATGGAACTTCAATTACAAGTAAATCACTTGATGATAAAGGGTGATTCAAAACTAGTCATCAATAATTTCAATGGTGATTAGTCTATAAAAAAGAAAGATTGAAACCCCCCTTTTAGACTAAATCTGAGGGATAATGGTGGAGTTCCATTTTGAGCTGACACTGACTCACATAACATTCTCACAAAATGTTCAATATGATGTATTGGAAAATGCATCCAATACCCTAAAATATCCAAACTAGGATGAAACAATCATTAGTATTTCCCATCATCAGATGGTCTCACATTTTGTTCAATGTGATACATAATAGATCGATGAATTCAGCCCTTTCCCCAACCGTATGGTCCTACCACTGGGTGGATAGTTCTCATTAGGGAATACCTCCAAAATAGAACACTCTCACCCGATAGATATGGGAAAGAGAAAATAAAAATATGGGAAATTAAAAAAATTATGTATGATGTCACCAATCATCAAAAGGTCCTCTATAAGAGAGGAATTTATGGGGTCCTTATCAGGTACATTGATGGAGAAGAGACTACCTATGTCATTAAATAAGTGCACATCAGAGCCTATAGTGCCCACTAGTTAGGAGTCAAGATTTATCATCCAGTCAAGATACTTGGGTATTAATGTCCCAATATGATGAAAGATTGGGAAAAAACTTACTAAAAATGACATTTCTTCCAAGTCAATTCCAAATTTATTCATCAACCCTAGAGTTTCTTCATACTTCCAAATACTCATGTCCATATTTCATACAAGGAATGGACATCATGTTACCATATCCTCTAGCCACACCAAAGTAGTTCAAGTAAATTCTCACTTAAACTGACTTCAGCTCCAAGTAGATCATAGATATACCCCAAAAAGAACTCGGAGCAAGAGATATCAATAGATTCATGAAATCTATCATCATTATAAGATTTTGTGTCCCTTATAAAATATTTATGGACAATGTGACCAACTTCTATTCTGTTGAGTTGGATAATCTGTATCAAGAGTATAACATCAAATCCAACCATTCATCCTGCTATCATGTAGAGACTAATGGATAGATAGAAGCCTTAAACAAGACTCTATAAAACTTAATTCAAAATATGGTAGACAAGGATAAAGAGTCTTTTCCAAATAATATTATGCATGTCTTGTGGGATTATCAGACAACAAACCATACCACCATACAAGAAACCCTATACTCACTGGTATATGGGACAGAGGTGGTTCTTCTAATCAAAGTTCAATTTCATTCACTCTACATAACCATCTATGATATGTTATCCATAGATGAGAAATCCTATAAATGGTTGGATTAATTGGAGTTCCAATATGAGAAGAGATTGATACACTCCATCATTTTGAGGTCCAAAAAAATCGGATTGTGTAAGAATTTAAAAAAAATATCCTCCAATCATTCCTTAAAGGAGAGATAGTGTTCATCCTTAGGACTCCGATGATGCCTCGGAGGAAACCTCTAAAGCTGGATCTGATGTGGGAGGGACCTTATGTCATACACACAGTCTATTCCAATGGATCCTATTCTTTGATTTCAATGAATAGATAGCTTGTTACAGCCTCCATCAATGAAAGGGTTATCAATAAATACTTCATGTGATAAAAGATCACACCCTCATCAAGATCACATGAAATTAAACTAAATGGTACATTGTCCATGTCAAAAGATAATAAAATGTGTAACACCAATGTCCTAATTGCATGCCACTAAAATTCATAGCATCTATGTGTAATCTTCATAATGATAAACTACATAGTCAGTCTTTAATTACACGACCTTAAATAGAATAATACCCTCATCTTAATCACATGATGTTAAACCACATAGTTCTTACATCCTGATCAATTGAAGTTAAACTACATGGTATATCATCCACATTTAATGACGATGAACTGGATAACATTTTGGCCATTACATGATTGGACCACAACCTTGGGTGTTGGCCCCCTACTACACCTCTATTCAAAGAACTATGTGCGGCGTGATTCCTATTCACATGAAATACATAATGATTCCTAGACCTCCTTGGTCCAGCCAAAACTTTACCCTCATTTATAAGATTTTTTTCACTAGCCTCGGGCCCCAATGCCTTTCTTCACACCAGGTTTGCCTCTTGCTTGTCCACAAAACTATCTTTCCCACAACCATATCATCTATGTCATAAGATGATAAATTGAACAACGCCCACATCCTCATTCTATGATGTTAAAATAAAAATAACTTTTTACTTACCACATGGCGTTAAACTACATTGAAAATTTCATCTTTACAACGATTCACCACACTCCAACCAGATATATGTGAAGGGAGAATGAAGTACCCTTATCCCTATGTGAGATCCATATCCACATAGGGAATATATTATTTCAGAACTACATGGGGTTTGATTCTCACCTAAATGAGGTATGTAGTAATACCCAAACCCTATGTCTTGGGCCCATCAATAACCATAACGAAAAATTCCCCTCAAAGTGTATGGGTCATACCTACATAAAGAACCTTTTCCACAATCATCGTCTTCATCGCATGATGTTAAAATACATGGTAAATCGTTATTTTCACTTGACATTGAACTATAGAGGTACCCTATATAATATAAATGGGACACATTATTCTGAATATGTGAGGTTTCAATGTCCTCTCCAGAGAATAAATCACCCCCAACATCGGTTATCTACCATTCCACGTTCAAGAGCCAATTTTGGATTGATTCAAAATCAGATGGGATACGTAGTAATGGCTAGATCCTATGTCTCGGTCCTAGAAAAAAAGTATAGAAAATTCCCATTCTTTATGTATAAACAAAACATATGCAAGGAATTACAACACCAGTCCTTTCATACATAGATCCATTCTAAGTAAAATGCCTTATCTTTGTGCATGAGCTAGATCTGTAAATGGAATTGCAATCAGAACTACATGTGTCTTGATTCCAATTCAAATGGGATATGTAGTGACACCTAGATCTACAATCACGAATTTGGCTACAATGAACAATGTAAATGATCCCCCCCCCCTCTTTGTATGGGTAAAACTTTCATAGAGAGATTCCCATTCAAGGACTATGTGTGGATTGATTCCTTTCATCGCATGATATGTAGTGACACCTAGACCTCAACTCTTGGGCCTAGTCACACTATTCCCTTTTCACGTCAGGGAGCCTACATCATTACTACATTATGTTAAAATACATGGATTCTCCATAAATATGTATGACTTGATTATAATTATGATGAGATATGTAGAAATTCTTGGATTTTACATCCTAGACCAGCGCCACAAAATAAAATACCCCTATGCTTTATTTTTATTACCTTTATGTGGTTAGATGAGCATTTTCCACCCATTGTTCCTCACACTAAGAATAGCTCACATGGGATTAAGAGTTTTATTGTAACACCCCAAGATTTCATAGTATGTACTTCTTCAAAACAATTCAATAAATTTCACTACACGCAACACCGAGTTCAAGCGCACCATGACTTACCAAACAAGTCGTTCAAAAGAGGTTATGAATATTATTAACTAAATTTTGAACATTATATAATCCTAATAATTTTAGAATCCATATTATGAGTTTCATAGACATAATGTAAGAACAAATTCATTTTTTTCAGATAAAATAAGTATTTTTCAAAAATTCACTTTTACCAACTTTTAATAGTGAACCCTTATTAAATCCAATATTTTAAACATTTATATATTTGACTAAATAAATTTATTCTTTAAAATGGGGAAATCAAAAAATTTACAATTTAACACCCCAAGCTTTCATGGTACGCTTTCCTTTGAATAATACAATAGCGTGTGTTGTATGCAACTTCGAGTTCTAACACACACCACAACCAATCAAACTAGTCGTTATGAATAGTAATACCTGCTTTTTAAAATTTTAGAAATTTTATCACTCAAAATGGACTTCATTTTTGGATTCTTAGTATCGAATTTAGCTTAAGGTGAAATTTTGGTACCTTTCGGATAACATTAATATTTTGATGAATATTGAAAATTACTAAATTTTAATTAAAAACAACTTTTTTAATCAAAATAATTAATAGTGATAAATTATGAATTTTAGTGGTTTTAAAGTATATTTAGAATATATTTTTACCATTTAATACAATGTTGGTCATAGGACATAATTTCACAATTAAACCGAACATAAACAAGTATCAAACTTTTGATAGTTATTATATCTTAAAAACACGCTTCTTGTTTTGACAACGGGAATTAATTTTAAATTAATTTCTTCCACTTCTGTGTTTTGAATTTGGAAAAATGTATTCCATATTTGGAATCAGAATGTCCAAATTGTGTCAATAGTTAACTTTTATTTTTAGACATTTTGAATAATTACTTCGGTAAATATTTTATTTACCATGGTTAAAGGGTAAATCCGGTAAATAAGGGTTAAAACATAATATTATAATAATACAAAATTAACCTAAAACATGTCCTAACATTATTGGTTGATACATATCCGACTATGGGAATATTGGGGTCGATTTTTGGACCCCATGGTGCCACTTGTAAGTGATAATGACACTTTATATTAATTAAGTTAAAATAAATACAAAAATGACATAAGCATATATCTTTTAGAAAATAAATTTTTACATAGGGTTATATATGTTGGATTTTCGAATATAAATATTCATTAGAACTCTAAAGAGATTTTATACATAATTATATTTTATTTATAATTTTTAGACATTAAATAATATAATTTATTTATGACACAATGATGATGCAGTAATTACCATAATAGTGAAAAAATTAAAATAATTGATATTATAAATACCCAAATAAATATAATTTGAGACTTTTTATGAATTAAACTAATTTTATAGGTTAATAAGACATGTTAGGATTGACTTAATTAACTTTTTTCGAAGTAATCATTCTGTTATGATTTTTACAAAAATCAATTATTGAATAGTGTCAAAATTGACATAAAAGAGTTTTTAAAAAAATATTATATTATTAATTGATATTAAATTCATAAAAATCTAAGGTTCATCCAATAGACTTATATCATGATGGGTGTATTATTAATGGACCACTTTGGGGTCTCTTGGATGTATATAGTAAGTTTATTAACCATATAATATAAAAATACAAAGAGACATTGTAAAAGTGAAACTAATTAACTAAGAGTTAATACTTAAAGATAAGGTTAATATAGTGACCCAAACCTGTATAAATTCTATTGGTTGAGTGATTTTAGACCCATGCCCACCTTAACCTTTAAATAATCTACTTTTGAGCCATTATAAACGGAATATGAATTTATTATAAAATAATATTTCTAGATTTTCTAAAGGTGCCCCTCACCCCTCTTATAAAAGGGCACTCCCCCTTCTCACTAATTCACACATTAAAAGCTTTCTGGTACAGCCGAACCCTGCCAAAATACTCTCTAAACTTCCCTAAATTTATCCTATATGCCTTCCTTTAGTCAGAAAGCCAACCTAAGGAGGCCTTTTGATCAAATCAAAAGGAAGAACCCGAAGAAGAGGTAATTATTTCACCACCCTTTTTCAAGTTCCTTTCTTCTTCCACTACTTATTTCTTTGTTATTACCATTCTAAAATAATAACTCCAGTATATTATATATAATTTTATGTTATTATAAACATGGTACAACCGTATTTCAGTATTCTATCCATCCTTTTAATGACATGTCACCATACGTGCATACGTACGGCTTACCGTCTCCACGTCGTGGTGTAATTGTTATTCAAAACATTATTATTTGGATGGGTATAATAATGATGTGTAATTCATGTAAATAATAAATATAACATGATAATTATTATGTATATATGACATACCATCCAATTATATAATATTTTAATATCAAAAGAATGATATTGTCGCTCGTGTGTACGTACGGACTACCATCTCCACGAACACAATGAGATTCATTCTCTATCGTATCCATTCAAGTATAATTATCATTTGATGATTTAAAAATAATGTTTAAGGACTTTATATCATTCTGGATATTAATAATATACAACCTATACATTACAACCACGGCTTACGTAACAAAACATATAAAAGAAAACGAGTAAGTTAACACCCAAAACAACGATAATTCTAAGATATTATTAACAAAGCAATGTTAAAAGATAATATATGATATCATATGAATGTATATGATTCTTGTATAATTTAATAACAATTATTTAACCATTATACAGGAGGTTAACCTACCCCGAACCAAGTAAAAGTACAAGGTAAGGGTTTTTTTCTCAATCTCTTCATTATCTGAGGTTGTTTATACGTAATAATCTACTGGGATTTCTTTATCGTCCACATCCATGTTTCTTCGAAATGTATTTCAAAACATTTTTACTATTTACAAATAATATGGGTTAAAGTCATTTATACCCTTGTTTGACTTTTTATAAGAGGTTTATAAATTAATCTTTCCGTCGTTTTCCAAACAAGGTGCTTTTAACCTTTTCGATAAAATTAAGGTAAGAATGTTTTTTTTAACTTATACGGAGGGTGCGGCTATTATCCGCCGTTATAAAATTGTTGAAGCTTCCCTTACAATATTATAAGAATATTTTCAAATTAAATGTTTTATTTTATAATTATGTGACTTTAAATGATTTCAAAATGAATATTTTAAGAATTTGTGAAAGGTACTCTTTATCAAGATCATAATTTTAAATGTTCTAAATCTTTTAATTAATGTCCATGTTTTCAAAATGATTTTAAGGAATTATTTATATGGACATGAATGTTTTGAAATGATATTTCTTTTCAAAAGTTTCAAAGTGGTATGGGACACTTTCATTCAAAAATCTCTTTTAAATTACTTCCTTTATAAATGTGTGACTTTTCAATGATTTCGAGAAAAGAGATATTTCTCTCAAATAGTTTGATTTCATCTATGTCAACATCCCTTTATGGATTTTAAGATTATTTGAAGTTGATTTATTATACAAAACTTTGATTTTATATTGAAGGTTTTGTGATATGTTTTACTGTGGATGTGTTATTTTTATACCATTCATGGTTTATGGAGAAAGTATTGACATTTCGTATGCTAGTTTTAATACGAATGTTTATGTTATGTTTAAACCTTTTCATATGGGAATGCATTGGACTTAGTAAGTGACAGGTGGAGCCCACTATAGCTCCTCGATGCATCGGTAGGTCTCATGAGACAAACTACTGTCTTGGTATAAGGCCTTGACAAAATCTTATTTGTAGTCTTGGCATGAGGCCTTGGTTATGTGGTTATGATAGTCTGGCATTATGCATTCCATCATTATGAAAGTGGTTATTGATATTTCATGTGATTATTTGACTAGTAGAATATCCATGTGAATAATAAAAAGGAATTATTTCATTTTATATTTTCCATATTATGTTGAAGTTCAAGTTTTAAAGGCTTTTGTGTTACTTATACATTGCCTCAAATGTTTATGCTTATTTCTGAAAGTTTTTGTTGTATTGTTTACCCTTACTGAGCGTTTGAGATCACCCCTTTCTATGTTTTATTTTTCCCAGGATTCCAAGAAGTGTATTGTGATTGATATGCAGGGTTAAGACAAGGGAATAATGGCATTCATAAAGGATTATTTATGTTTTTTTGTATGTTATGAAGTGTAATGTAGCATTCATGTATGTAATCTATTTTCCTATACTGCTAAACTGATCGGTTCTTCGGGACTTGATTCCTTATAATCATGCTAATGTATTAAAATAATGCACTGACTCTGGGTCACTGGGGTTGGGGAGTTACAGTTGGTATCAAAGGAAGTTTAGAAAAAATCTTAGAAACTATATTTAGATAAAATCTGATTAGAGCACATATCCCTAAAATATACTATGAGGATTAGTATAGAAGAACTTCCTAGAATTTTGGTATTCTAGAGATTTTGTGATTTTTCCAAGAAATACATCCCTTTCTGGATATGAGTAGGTAGAGGCGGCTCTGGCACAGATGTACCTAGGGGTAAATCTCGAAAACACCGCTTTGATCTAGACTCGAATGGGAACCGGTGCACGACAACGGGCCTTGCTGCACTCTTGGTTACGACACTCCCGGGGGATATGATTAGGATAATTATCATTTTATTTAAAAACCATTATGAAGGGCTCATGATTATATACTTACTCAAAGAAAACATTTTTTATGATTATGGATTATATCCATAAACTGTTCAATTTGCATTAGGAATTATTTATTGCAATTCATAAACTGACCTAGTTTATGCTATTGTATAGAAATGGTGCCCAGTAGAAGGAATGTGAACTCTAGTAATACGTATGATCCAAAGAGTAATAAGGATCGTATCTTTCATGGTATTAAGACATCATTTATAAGGTAACTAGTCCCCCGTGTATTATCATCATATGAAGAAATAGTATCATGTGTGGATAAGATAAATAAAGAGTTTACTGAGTCCTATGGATTTGAAGGGAAGCAAGAGAAGAAAATGATGGAAGAGAGAAAGATGGATAAAGGGAAGAGGGAAAAGAATAATTTCCCCATATGTGATAACTGTGGGAAGAAACACCCAGGAACTTTCCTGAAAGGAATGGGAGTTTGTTATAAGTGTGGAGAAAAAGGGCATAAAGTACGTGACTGCAAGGGTAAGAAATTGGTTTCAAATGTACAATGCTTCATTTTCAAGGAGTTTGGACACTACGTGAACCTATGTCCCAGTCATCATACTATGCCTCAAATGATGCTATTGGATAATAATCAAGTTATGATACTACCACAGATGAAGAGGAATGATTAGAGTTCTTATGTTGATTATGTCGTTTGAGTGTTGTATCAACAATGTACTTGTTATAATAATTATGGAGTATATAAGGATTGTACTGCAGTACTATTTCATTAAGGACATGAGATTGTGTGGAACAAAGAAAAGTGACTCAATAGCAAGATAAATTTTTGTAAAATATATGGTTGAGAGAATGATAAACCATAATATAGTTCTGATACCGAGGTAGTGATTTTGGAATAATACATTATCGATTTGGATAAATTATATTGGATATTCGTTACTACCTTGAAACTGATTAATGATTTTTATATTCCATCATTGTGGGGGTTTACAAAATTTTTGGATTGAAGGGGTATATCCATTATTATTTAAGGAATAAGGGATCATGAATTTAATCAATAAGGTTTTATGGTTATTCAGGATGTTGCAGTGTTTTAAAAGAATACATGATGAAGGTGTTCACATGTTATTACGTAGCAAAAAGGATCTTCATTTTTTGGACTAAATCATTTTGGATAGTTCTAGTTTGGATTATTTTTCGATTTCCATAAAAGGACAACTCTGAGGTCAGGCGGGAACCTATCGCGTCTGGTAGGGCCGTGAGACTAGAACCCACAACCGAAGGGCGACATGGGTGTATCACCTACCACTGGCCCACGTAATGTCCAGGATTAAATAATGTAGTTTTTTTTTAAGATCTGGTAGATGAATTATAAATTCCTTTTTTTGGAACCCTATACGAATAGGATAAATAGAATATATTTTTTATGTTCTATTATCTTTTAGAGTGAAAGATGTGTTTGTGGTAGAAATTAGTTAAAGGATGGAACTCTACTTGTCAAAAATATATTTTCTTCTTCTCTTATTCTATGAAGAAATTAATTCTTATACTTTATTTAAGGAATCCTAAAACCAAAAATGTGTTATCCTAATACCCTATGTTTTGTTGAACCGATGGTATTTCAAATCATCATAGATTGGTGAATTTAAGGACCTCAATTTTACACTTGTTTGTGATTGATGACCTCAATCACTACCTAAAAATATTTATGTTTTTCCTCCAATTATATGTCTCTAATTTCAACCAATGTTATCCTAATGGAGATCATAATTTGGTGGTGACCCTTTCATTTCTCTTTTCCTCTTATTAAGACTAAATTTTATTAACCAAATTTCCGATGTGGGTTTTCCCACAAAGATATTTTCAATTTTCAACCTTTATTTTCGAAGAACAATACCAAAATTAAGAGGACACAATTTATTGAAGGAGGGAAGAATGTACCACCCCGATATTTCATAGTATGTACTTCTTCAAAACAATTCAATAACTTTCACTACACGCAACACCGAGTTCAAGCGCACCATGACTTACCAAACAAGTCGTTCAAAAGAGGTTATGAATTGTATTAACTAAATTTTGAACTTTATATAATCCTTATAATTTTAGAATCCATATTATGAGTTTCATAGACATAATGTAAGAACAAATTTATTTTTTTCAGATAAAATAAGTATTTTTCAAAAATGCACTTTTACCAACTTTTAATAGTGAACCCTTATTAAATCCAATATTTCAAACATTTATATATTTGAATAAATAAATTTATTATTTAAAATAGGGACATAAAAAAATTTACAATGTAACACCCCAAGCTTCCACGGTACACTTTCCTTTTAATAATATAGTAGTGTGTGTTGTACGCAACTTTGAGTTCTAACACACACCACAACCAATCAAACTAACCGTTATGAATAGTAATACCTAATTTTAGAAATTTTATAAATTTTATCTCTCAAAATGGACTTCATTTTTGGATATCGAGTATCGAATTTAGCCTAAGGTGAAATTTTGGTACTTTTCGGATAACTTTAATATTTTTATGAATAGTGAAAATTACTAAATTTTAATTAAAACATCTTTTTTAATCAAAATAATTAATAGTTATAAATTATTAATTTTAGTGGTTTTAAAGTATATTTAGAATATATTTTTACCATTTAATACAATGTTGGTCATAGGACATAATTTCACAATTAAACCAAACATAAACAAGTATCAATCTTTTGATAGTTATTATATCTTAAAGACACGCTTTTTGTTTTGACAGCGGGAATTAATTTTAAATAAATTTCTGCCACTTCTGTGTTTTGAATTTGGAAAAATGGATTCCATATTTGGAATCAGGATGTCCAAATTGTGTAAATAGGTAACTTTTATTTTTATACATTTTGAATAATTACTTCGGAAAATATTTTATTTACCATGGTTAAAGGGTAAATCTGGTAAATAAGGGTTAAAATATAATATTATAATAATAATAAATTACCCTAAAACGTGTAATAAACTTATTGGTTGATACATTTCTGACTATGTTAATCTTTGGGGAGATTTGTGGACCCCATGGAGCCACTTGTAAGTGATAATGACACTTTATATTAATTAAGTTAAAATAAATACAAAAATGACATAAGCATATATCTTTTAGAAAAATAATTTTTACATAGGGTTATATATGTTGGATTTTCGACTATAAATATTAATTAGAAATCTAAAGAGATTTTATACATAATTATATTTTATTTATAATTTTTAGACATTAAATAATATAATTTATTTTTGACATAATGATGATGCAGTAATTACCATAATAGTGAAAAAATTAAAATAATTGATATTATAAATACCCAAATAAATATAATTTGAGGCTTTTTATGAATTAAACTAATTTTATAGGTTAATATGACATGTTAAAATTGACTTAATTAACTTTGTTCTAAGTAATCAGTCTATTATGATTTTTACAAAAATCAATTATTGAATAGTGTCAAAATTGACATAAAAGAGTTTTTAAAACAAATATTATATTATTAATTGATATTAAATTCCAAAAAATCTAAGGTTTGGACAATAGACTTATATCATGATGGGTGTATCATTAATGGACCACTTGGGGTTCACTTGGATGTATATAGTAAGTTTATTAACCATATAATATAAAAATACAAAGAGACATTGTAAAAGTGAAACTAATTAACTAAGAGTTAATACTTAAAGATAAGGTTAATATAGTGACCCAAACCTGTCTAAATTATATTGGTTGAGTGATTTTAGACCCATACCCACCTTAAACATTAAATAATCCACTTTTGAGCAATTATAAACCGAATATGAATTTATTATAAAATAATATTTCTAGCTTTTCCAAAGGTTCCCCTCACCCCTCTTATAAAAGGGCACTCCCCCTTCTCACTAATTCACACATTCAAAGCCTTTTGGTTCGGCCGACCCCTACCAAATACTCTCTCAACTTCCCTAAATTCATTATATAGGACTTACTTTAGTCAGAAAGCCAACCTAAGGAGGCCTTTTGATCAAATCAAAAGGAAGAACCCGAAGAAGAGGTAATGATTTCACCACCCTTTTTCAAGTTCCTTTCTACTTCCACTTCTTCTTTCTTTGTTATTACCATTCTAAAATAATAACTCTAGTATATTATATATACTTTGATGTTATTATAAACATGGTACAACCATATTTCAGTATTCTATCCATCCTTTTAATGACATGTCACCATACGTGCGTACGTACGGCTTACCGTCTCCACGTCGTGGTGTAATTGTTATTAAAAACATTATTATTTGGATGGGTATAATAATGATGTTTAATTCATATAAATAATAAATATAACATGATAATTATTCTGTATATATGATATACTATCTAATTATATATTATTTTAATATCAAAAGAATGATATTGTCGCTCGTGCGTACGTACGGACTACCGTCTCCATGAACGCGATGAGATTCATTCTCTATCGTATCCATTCAAGTATAATTATCATTTTATGATTTAAAAATAATGTTTAAGGAATTGATATCATTCTGGATATGAATAATATAAAACCTATCCATGACAACCACATCTTACGTAACAAAACATATAAAAGAAAATGAGTAATTTAACACCCAAAACAAAAATAATTCTAAGATATTATTAACAAAGCAATGTTAAAAGAACATATATGATATCATATGAATGTATATGATTCTTGTATAATTTAATAACAATTATTTCACCATTATACAGGAGGTTAACCTACCCCTAACCAAGGAAAAGTACAAGGTAAGGGTTTATTTCGCAATCTCTTCATTATCCGAGGTTGTTTATACGTAATAATCTACTGGGATTTCTTTATCGTCCAAATCCATGTTTCTTCAAAATGTATTTCAAAACATTTTTACTATTTACAAAGAATATGGGTTAAAGTAATTTATACCCTTTTTTGACTTTTTATAAGAGCTTTATAAAGGAATATTTCCGTCATTTTCCAAACAAGGTGCTTTTAACCTTTTCGACAAAATTAAGGTAAGAATGTTTTTTTTAACTTATACTACGGGTGTGGCTATTCTCCATTGTTATAAAATCGTTGAAACTTCCCTTATAATATTATAAGAATATTTTCAAAGTAAATGTTTTATTTTATAATTATGTGACTTTAAATTATTTCAAAATGAATATTTTAAGAATTTTTGAAAGGTACTCTTTATCAAGATCATAATTTTAAATGTTCTAAATCTTTTAATTAATGTCCATGTTTTCAAAATGATTTTAATGATTTATTTATATGAACATGAATGTTTTGAAATGATATTTCTTTTCAAAAGTTTCAAAGTGGTATGGGACACTTTGATTCAATAATATCTTTTAAATTACTTCCTTTATAAATGTGTGACTTTTCAATGATTTCGAGAAAAGATATATTTCTCTCAAATAGTTTGATTTCATCTATGTCAACATCCTTTGATGGATTTTAAGCTTATTTGAAGTTGATTTATTATAAAAAACTCTTGTATTGTATTGAAGGTTTTGTGATATGTTTTACTGTGGATGTGTTATTTTTATACCATTCATGGTTTATGGAGAAAGTATTGATATTTTGTATGCTAGTTTTAATACGAATGTTTATGTTATGTTTAAACCTTTTCATATGGGAATGCATTGGACATAGTAAGTGACGGGTGGAGCCCGTTATAGCTCCTCGATGCATCGGTAGGTCTCATGAGACAAACTAGTGTCTTGGCACAAGGCCTTGACAAAATCTTATTTGTAGTCTTGGCACGAGGACTTGGCTATGTGGTTATGATAGTCTGGAATTATGCATTCCATCATTATGAAAGTGGTTATTGATATTGCATGTGATTATTCGACTAGTAGAATATCCATGTGAATAAGAAAAAGGCATTATTTCATTTTATCTTTTCCATATTATGCTGAAGTTTAAGTTTTAAAGGCTTTTGTGTTAGTTATACATTGCCTCAAATGTTTATGCTTATTTCTGAAAGTTTCTGCTGTATTGCTTACCCTTACTTAGTGTTTGAGCTCACCCCTTTCTATGTTTTATTTTTCCCAGGATTCCAAGAAGTGTATTGTGATTGATATGCAGGGTTAAGACAAGGGAATAATGGCATTCATAAAAGATTATTTATGTTGTTTTGTATGTTATGAAGTGTAATGTAACATTCATGTATGTAATCTATTTTCCAAGACTGCTAAACTGATTGGTTCTTTGGGACTTGATTTCTTATAATCATGCCAATGTATTAAAATAATGCAGCGACTCTGGGTCACTGGGGTTGGGGCGTTAGAGTTAGTATCATAGGAAATTTTTAAATAACCTTGAAAACTAGATTTAGATAAACTCTGATTAGAGCACATAGCCCTAAAATATACTTTGAGGATTAGTATAGAAGAAATTCCTAGAATTTTGGTATTGTAGAGATTTTGTGATTTTTCCGAGCAATACATCGCTGTCTGGATACGAGCAGGTAGAGGTGGCTCTGGCACAGATGTTCATAGGGGTAAAACCCGAAAACACCGCTTTGAGCTAGACTCGAACGGGAACTGGTGCACGACAACGGGCATTGTTGCACTCTTGGTTACAACACTCCCGGGGGATATGCTTAGGATAATTCTCATTTTATTTACAAACCATTATGAAGGGCTCATTAGTATATACTTACTCAAAGAAAACATTTTTTATGATTATGGATTATATCCATAAACTGTTCAATTTTCATTTGGAAATATTTATTGCAATTCATAAACTGACCTAGTTTATGCTATTGAATAGAAATGGCGCACAGTAGAAGGAATGTGAACTCCAGTAATACGTATGATCCAAAGAGTAAGAAGGATCATATATTTCATGTTATTAAGACATCATTTAGAAGGGAAATAGTCTCCCACGTATTATCATAATATAAAGAAATAGTATCATGTGTGGATAAGATAACTAAATAGTTTACTGAGTCCTATGGCTTTGAAAGAAATTAAGAGAAGAAAAGGATGGAAGAGAGAAAGATGGAAAAAGGGAATAGGGAAAATAAGAATTTCCCCATATGTGATAACTGTGGGGAGAAACTTCCTGGAACTTGCCTGAAAGGAATGGTATTTTGTTATAAGTGTGGAGAAAAAGGGCACAAAGTGTGTGACTGCAAGGGTAAGAAAATGGTTTCAAATGTACAATGCTTCATTTGCAAGGAGTTTGGACACTATGCGAACCTATGTCCCGGTCATCAGACTATGCCGCAAATGATGCTATTGGATAATAATCAAGTTATGATACTACCACAAATGAAGAGGAATGATTAGAGTTCTTATGTTGATTATGTCTTTTGAGTGTTGTATCAACAATGTACTTGTTATAATAATTATGGAGTATATAAGGATTGTACTGCAGTACTATTTCATTAAGGATGTGAGATTGTGTGGAACAAGGAAAAGTGACTCAATAGCAGGATAAATTTTTGGAAAATATATGGTTGAGAGAATGATAAACCATAATATAGTTCTGATACCGAGGTAGTGATTTTGGAATAATACATGATTGATTTGGATAAATTATATTGGATATTCTTTACTACCTTGAAACTGATTAATGATTTGTATATTCCATCATTTTGGGGGTTTACATCATTTTTGGATTGAAGGAGTATATCCATTATTATTTAAGGAATAAGGGATCATGAAAGTAATCAATAAGGTTTTATGGTAATTCAGGATGTTGCAGTGTTTTAAAAGAATACATGATGAAGGTGTTCACATGTTATTACACAGAAAAAAAGGATCTTTATTTTTGGACTAAAGCATTTTGGATAGTTCTAGTTTGGATTATTTTTGGATTTCCATAAAATGACAACTCGGAGGTCGGGTGGCAACCTGTCGCGTCTGGCAAGGCCGCGAGACTTGAACCCACAACCGAAGGGCGACAAGGGTGTATCACCTACCACTAGCCCACATAATGTCTGGGATTAAATAATGTAGTTTTTTTTTTAAAGATCTAGTATATGAATTATAAATTCATTTTTTTTGAACCCTATACAAATAGGATAAATAGAATATATTTTTTACGTTCTATTATCTTTTAGAGTGAAAGATGAGTTTATGGTAGAAATTAGTTAAAGGATGGAACTCTACTTGTAAAGAATATATTTTTCTTCTTCTCTTATTCTATGAAGAAATTAATTCTTATACTTTATTTAAGGAATCCTAAAACCAAAAATTTGTTATCCTAATACCCTATGTTATGTTGAACTGATGGTATTTCAAATCATCATAGATTGATGAATTTAAGGACCTCAATTTTACACTTGTTTGTGATTGATGACCTCAATCACTACCTATAAATATTTACGTTTTTCCACCAATTATATGTCTCTAATTGCCACCAATGTTCTCCTAATAGAGATCATAATTTGGTGGTGACCCTTTCATTTCTCTTTTCCTCTTATTAAGACTAAATTTTATTAACCAAATTTCTGATGTGGGTTTTCCCACAAAGATATTTTCTATTTTCAACCTTTATTTTCGAAGAACAATATCAAAATTCTGAGGACGCAATTTATTGAAGGAGGGAAGAATGTAACACCCCAAGATTTCATAGTATGTACTTCTTCAAAACAATTCAATCACTTGCACTACACGCAACACCGAGTTCAAGCGCACCATGACTTACCAAACAAGCCGTTCAAAAGAGGTTATGAATAGTATTAACTAAATTTTGAACTTTATATAATCCTTATAATTTTAGAATCTATATTATGAGTTTCATAGACATAATGTAAGAACAAATTCATTTTTTTCAGATAAAAGAAGTATTTTTCAAAAATGCACTTTTACCAACTTTTAATAGTGAACCCTTATTAAATCCAATATTTTAAAAATTTATATATTTGACTAAATAAATTTATTCTTTAAAATGTGGAAATCAAAAAATTTACAATGTAACACCCCAATCTTCCACGGTACGCTTTGCTTTGAATAATACAGTAGCGTGTGTTGTATGCAACTTCGAGTTCTAACATACACCACAACCAATCAAACTAACCGTTATGAATAGTAATACCTGATTTTAGAAATTTTATAAATTTTATTTCCCAAAATGGACTTCATTTTTGGATTCGGAGTATCGAATTTAGCCTAAGGTGAAATTTTGGTACTTTTCGGATAACTTTAATATTTTGATGAATAGTGGAAATTATTAAATCATAATTAAAAACAACTTTTTTAATCAAAATAATTAATAGTGATAAATTATGAATTTTAGTGGTTTTAAAGTATATTTAGAATATATTTTTACCATTTAATACAATTTTGGTCATAGGACATAATTTTACAATTAAACCGAACATAAACAAGTATCAATCTTTTGATAGTTATTATATCTTAAAAACACGCTTTTTGTTTTGACAGCGGGAATTAATATTAAATTAATTTCTGCCACTTCTGTGTTTTGAATTTGGAAAAATGGATTCCATATTTATAATCAGGATGTCCAAATTTTGTAAATAGGTAACTTTTATTTTTATACATTTTGAATAATTACTTTGGTAAATATTTTATTTACCATGGTTAAAGGGTAAATCCAGTAAATAAGGGTTAAAAAATAATATTATAATAAAACAATATTACCCTAAAACGTGTCCTAATCTTATTTGTTGATACATGTCCGACTATGGGCATCTTTGGGTCGATATTTGGACCCCATGGAGCCACTTGTAAGTGATAATGACACTTTATATTAATTAAGTTAAAATAAATACAAAAATTACATAAGCATATATATTTTAGCAAAAAACAATTTTTACATAGGGTTATATATGTTGGATTTTCTACTATAAAAATTAATTAGAAAGCTAAAGATATTTCCTACATAATTATATTTTATTTATAATTTTTAGACATTAAATAATATAATTTATTTATGACACAATGATGATATAGTAATTACCATAATAGTGAAAAAATTAAAATAATTGATATTATAAATACCCAAATAATTATAATTTGAGACGTTTTATGAATTAAACTAATTTTATAGGTTAATATAAAATTTTATTATTGACGTAATTAGCTTTGTTTGAAGTAATCATTCTGTTATGATTTTTACAGAAATCAATTATTGAATAGTGTCAAAATTGACATAAAAGAGTTTTTAAAAAAAATATTATATTATTAATTGATATTAAATTCCTAAAAATATAATGTTCGGTAAAGAGACTTATATTATGATCGGTGTATCATTAATGTACCACTTGGGGGTCTCTTGTATGTATATAGTAAGTTTATTAACCATATAATAGAAAAATACAAAGAGACATTGTAAAAGTGAAACTAATTAACTAAGAGTTAATACTTAAAGATAAGGTTAATATAGTGACTCAAACCTGTCTAAATTCTATTGGTTGAGTGATTTTAGACCCATCCCCACCTTAACCTTTAAATAATCCACTTTTGAGCCATTAGAAACTGAATATGAATTTATTATAAAATAATATTTCTAGCTTTTCCAAAGGTGCCCCTCACCCCTCTTATAAAAGGGCACTCACCCTTCTCACTAATTTACACATTCAAAGCCTTTTGGTTCGGCCTAACACTGCCCAAATACTCTCTCAACTTACCTCACTTCATCCTAGAGGCCTTCCTTTAGTCATAAAGCCAACCTAAGGAGGCCTTTTGATCAAATCAAAAGGAAGAACCCGAAGAAGAGGTAATGATTTCACCACCCTTTTTCAAGTTCCTTTCATCTTCCACTTCTTTTTCTTTGTTATTACCATTCTAAAATAATAACTCCAGTATATTATATATACTTTGATGTTATTATAAACATGTTTCTACCATATTTCAGTATTCTATCCATCCTTTTAATGACATGTCACCATACGTGCGTACGTACGGCTTACCGTCTCCACGTCATGGTGTAATTGTTATTCAAAACATTATTTTTTGGATGGGTATAATAATGATGTGTAATTCATGTAAATAAAAAATATAACATGATAATTTTTCTGTATATATGATATACCATCCAATTATATGTTATTTTATTATCAAAAGAATGATATTGTCGCTCGTGCGTACGTACAGAATACCGTCTCCACGAACGCGATGAGATTCATTCTCTATTGTATCCATTCAAGTATAATTTTAATTTTATGATTTAAAAATAATGTTTAAGGACTTGATATAATTCTGGATATGAATAAGATACAACCTATCCATGAAAACCAGGGCTTATGTAACAAAACATATAAAATAAAACGAGTAAGTTAACACCCGAAACAACGATAATTCTAAGATATTATTAATAAAGCAATGTTAAAAGATCATATATGATATCATATGAATTTATATGATTCTTGTATAATTTAATAACAATTATTTCACCATTATACAGTAGTTTAACCTACCACCAACCAAGGAAAAGTACAAGGTAAGGGTTTATTTCGCAATCTCTTCATTATCCGAGGTTGTTTATACGTAATAATCTACTAGGATTTCTTTATCGTCCACATCCATGTTTCTTCGAAATGTATTTCAAAACATTTTTACTATGTACAAAGAATATGGGTTAAAGTCATTTATACCCTTTTTTGACTTTTTATAAGAGGTTTATAAAGGAATATTTCTGTCGTTTTCCAAACAAGGTGCTTTTAACCTTTTCGACAAAATTAAGGTAAGAATGTTTTTTTAACTTATACGGTGGGTGCGGCTATTCTCCACCATTATAAAATCTTTGAAGCTTCCCTTACAAGCTTATAAGAATATTTTCAAAGTAAATGTTTTATTTTATAATTATGTGACTTTAAATAATTTCAAAATGAATATTTAAAGAATTTGTTAAAGGTACTCTTTATCAATATCATAATTTTAAATGTTCTAAATCTTTTAATTAATGTCCATGTTTTCAAAATGATTTGAAGGATTTATTTATATGAAAATGAATGTTTTGAAATGATATTTCTTTTCAAAAGTTTCAAAGTGGTATGGGACACTTTGATTCAAAAATCTCTTTTAAATTACTTCCTTTATAAATGTGTGACTTTTCAATGATTTCGAGAAAAGAGATATTTCTCTCAAATAGTTTGATTTCATCTATGTCAACATCCTTAGATGGATTTTAAGCTTATTTGAAGTTGATTTATTATACAAAACTTTTGTATTGTATTGAAGGTTTTGTGATATGTTTTACTGTGGATGTGTTATTTTTATACCATTCATGGTTTATGGAGAAAGTATTCGTATGCTAGTTTTAATACGAATGGTTATGTTATGTTTAAACCTTTTCATATGGGAATGCATTGGACTTAGTAAGTGACGGGTGGAGCCTGCTATAGCTTCTCGATGCATCGGTAGGTCTCATGAGACAAACTAGTGTCTTGGGACAAGGCCTTGACAAAATCTTATTTGTAGTCTTGGCACGAGGACTTGGCTATGTGGTTATGATAGTCTGGAATTATGCATTCCATCATTATGAAAGTGGTTATTGGTATTGCATGTGATTATTCAACTAGTAGAATATCCATGTGAATAAGAAAAAGGCATTATTTCATTTTATCTTTTCCATATTATGCTGAAGATCAAGTTTTAAATGCTTTTGTGTTAGTTATACATTGCCTCAAATGTTTATGCTTATTTCTGAAAGTTTTTGTTGTATTGCTTACCCTTACTGAGCATTTGAGCTCACCCCTTTCTATGTTTTATTTTTCCCAGGATTCCAAGAAGTGTATTGTGATTGATATGCAGGGTTAAGACAAGGGAATAATGGCATTCATAATGGATTATTTATGTTGTTTTTTATGTTATGAAGTGTAATGTAACATTCATGTATGTAATCTATTTTCCAAGACTGCTAAACTGATTGGTTCTTTGAGACTTGATTCCTTGTAATCATGCCAATGTATTAAAATAATGCACCGACTCTGGGTCATTGGGGTTGGGGCGTTACAGTTGGTATCAGAAGAAGTTTAGAAATAACCTTGGAAACTAGATTTAGATAAACTCTGATTAGAGCACATAGCCCTAAAATATACTTTGAGGATTATTATAGAAGAACATCCTAGAATTTTGGTATTGTAGAGATTTTGTGATTTTTCCGAGCAATACATCTCTGTCTGGATACGAGTAGGTAGAGGCAGCTCTGGCATAGATGTACCTAGGGGTAAAACCCGAAAACACCGCTTTGAGCTAGACTCGAACAGGAACTGGTGCACAATAATGGGCCTTGCTGCACTCTTGTTTACGACACTCCCAGGGGATATGCTTAGGATAATTCTCATTTTATTTATAAACCATTATGAAGGGATCATGAGTATATACTTACTCAAAGAAAACATTTTTTATGATTATGGATTATATCCATAAACTGATCGATTTTCATTAGGAATTATTTATTGAAATTCATAAACTGACCTAGTTTATGCTATTGTATAGAAATGGCGCCCAGTAGAAGGAATGTGAACTCCAGTAATACATATGATCCAAATAGTAAGAAGGATCGTATCTTTCATGGTATTAAGACATCATTTATAAGGGAAATATCCTCCCACGTATTATCATCATATGAAGAAATAGTATCATGTGTGGATAAGATAACTAAAGAGTTTACTGAGTCCTATGGCTTTGAAGGTAAGCAAGAGAAGAAAATGATGAAAGACATAAAGATGGATAAAGGGAAGAGGGAAAAGAATAATTTCCCCATATGTGATAACTGTGGGAAGAAACACCCTGGAACTTGCCTGAAAGGAATGGGAGTTTGTTGTAAGTGTGGAGAAAAAGGGCACAAAGTACGTGACTGCAAAGGTAAGAAAATGGTTTCAAATGTACAATGCTTCATTTGAAAAGATTTTGGACACTACGCGAACCTATGTCCCTGTCATCAGACTATGTCGCAAATGATGCTATTGGATAATAATCAAGTTATGATACTACCACAGATGAAGAGGAATTATTGGAGTTCTTATATTGATTATGTCGTTTGAGTGTTGTATCAACAATGTACTTGTTATAATAATTATGGAGTATATAAGGATTGTACTACAGTACTATTTCATTAAGGACGAGAGATTGTGTGGAAAAAAGAAAAGTGACTCAATAGCAGGATAAATATTTGGAAAATATATGGTTGAGAGAATGATAAACCATAATATAGTTCTGATACCGAGGTAGTGATTTTGGAATAATACATGATTGATTTGGATAAATTATATTGGATATTCTTTACTACCTTGAAACTGATTAATGATTTGTATATTCCATCATTGTGTGGGTTTACAACATTTTTGGATTTAAGGATTATATCCATTATTATTTAAGGAATAAGGGATCATGAATGTAATCAATAAGGTTTTATGGTAATTCAGGATGTTGCAGTGTTTTAAAATAATACATGATGAAGGTTTTCACGTGTTATTACGCAGCAAAAAGGATATTTATTTTTGGACTAAAGAATTTTGGATAGTTCTAGTTTGTATTATTTTCGAATTTCCATAAAAGGACAACTCGGAGGTCAGGCGGCAACCCGTCACGTCTGACAAGGCCGCAAGACTTAAACCCACAACCGAAGGGCGACAAGGGTGTATCACCTACCACTGGCCCACGTAATGTCCGGGATTAAATAATGTAGTTTTTTTTAAAAGATCTGGTAGATGAATTATAAATTCTTTTTTTGGAACCCTATACGAATAGGATAAATAGAATATATTTGTTTACGTTCTATTATCTTTTAGAGTGAAAGATGAGTTTGTGGTAGAAATTAGTTAAAGGATGGAACTCTACTTGTCATGAATATATTTTTCTTCTTCTCTTATTCTATGAATAAATTAATTCTTATACTTTATTTTATGAATCCTAAAACCAAAAATGTGTTATCCTAATACCTTATGTTTTGTTGAACCGATGATATTTCAAATCATCATAGATTGATGAATTTAAGGACCTCAATTTTACACTTGTTTGTGATTGATGACCTCAATCACTACCTATAAATATTTACGTTTTTCCTCTAATTATATGTCTCTAATTTCCACCAATGTTCTCCAAATCGAGATCATAATTTTGTGGTGACCCTTTCATTTCTCTTTTCCTCTTATTAAGACTAAATTTTATTAACCAAATTTCTGATGTGGGTTTTCCCGCAAAGATATTTTCTATTTTCAACCTTTATTTTCAAAGAAAAATATCAAAATTGCGAGGATGCAATTTATTGAAGGAGGGAATAATGTAACACCCCAATATTTCATAGTGTGTACTTCTTCAAAACAATTCAATAACTTTCACTACACGCATCACTGAGTTCAAACGCACCATGACTTACCAAACTAGTCGTTCAAAAGAGGTTGTGAATAGTATTAAATAAATTTTGAACTTTATATAATCCTTATAATTTTTGAATCCATATTATGAGTTTCATAGACATAATGTAAGAACAAATTCATTTTTTTCAGATAAAAGAAGTATTTTTCAAAAATGCACTTTTACCAACTTTTAATAGTGAACCCTTATTAAATCCAATATTTTAAACATTTATATATTTGACTAAATAAATTTCTTATTTAAAATGGGGACATCAAAAAATTTACAATGTAACACCCCAAGCTTCCACGGTACGCTTTCCTTTGAATAATATAGTAGCATGTGTTATACGCAACTTTGAGTTCTAACACACACCACAACCAATCAAACTAACCGTTATGAATAGTAATACCTGCTTTTTGAAATTTTATAAATTTTATCTCTCAAAATGGACTTCATTTTTGGATTCAGATTATCGAATTTAGCCTAAGGTAAAATTTTGGTACTCTTCAGATAACTTTAATATTTTGATGAATAGTGAAAATTACTAAATTTTAATTAAAAACAACTTTTTTAATCAAAATAATTAATAGTGATACATTATGAATTTTAGTGGTTTTAAAGTATATTTAGAATATATTTTTACCATTTAATACAATTTTGGTCATAGGAAATAATTTCACAATTATACCAAACATAAACAAGTATCAATCTTTTGATAGTTATTATATCTTAAAAACACGCTTTTTGTTTTGACAGCAGGAATTAATTTTAAATTAATTTCTGCCACTTCTGTGTTTTGAATTTGGAAAAATGGATTACATATTTGGAATCAGTATGTCTAAATTGTGTAAATAGGTAACTTTTATTTTTAGACATTTTGAATAATTACTTTGGTAAATATTTTATTTACAATGGTTAAAGGGTAAATCCGGTAAATAAGGGTTAAAAAATAATATTATAATAATAACAAATTATCCTAAAACGTGTCCTAACCATATTTTTTTATACATGTCCGACTATGGGCATCTTTGGGTCGATTTTTGGACCCCATGGAGCCACTTGTAAGTGATAATGACACTTTATATTAATTAAGTTAAAATAAATACAAAAATAACATAAGCATATATCTTTTAGAAAAACAATTTTTACATAGGGTTATATATGTTGGATTTTCGACTATAAATATTCATTAGAAATTTAAAGCGATTTCATACATAATGATAATTTATTTATAATTTTTAGACATTAAATATTATAATTTATTTATGACACAATAATGATGCAGTAATTACCATAATAGTGAAAAAACTAAAATAATTGATATTATAAATACCCAAATAAATATAATTTGAGACTTTTTATGAATTAAACTAATTTTATAGGTTACTATGACATGTTAGTATTGACTTAATTAACTTTTTTAGAAGTAATAATTTTGTCATGATTTTTACAAAAAATCAATTATTGAATAGTGTCAAAATTGACATAAAAGAGTTTTTAAAACAAATATTATATTATTAATTGATATTAAATTCCTAAAAATCTAAGGTTCAGCCAAGAGACTTATATCATGATCGGTGTATCATTAATTGACCACTTGGGGGTCTCTTGTATGTATATAGTAATTTTATTAACCATATAATATAAAAATACAAAGAGACATTGTAAAAGTGAAACTAATTAACTAAGAGTTAATACTTAAAGATAAGGTTAATATAGTGACCCAAACCTATCCAAATTCTATTGGTTGAGTGATTTTAGACCCATCCCCACCTTAACCTTTAAATAATCCACTTTTGAGCCATTATAAACCGAATATGAATTTATTATAAAATAATATTTCTAGCTTTTCTAAAGGTGCCCCTCACCCCTCTTATAAAAGGGCACTCCCCCTTCTCACTAATTCACACATTCAAAGCCTTTTGGTTCGGACGACCCCTGCCCAAATACTCTCTCAACTTCCCTAAATTCATCCTATAGGCCTTCCTTTAGTCATAAAGCCAACCTAAGGAGGCTTTTTGATCAAATGAAAAGGAAGAACCCGAAGAAGAGGTAATTATTTCACCACCCTTTTTCAAGTTCCTTTCTTCTTCCACTTATTATTTCTTTGTTATTACCATTCTAAAATAAAAACTCCAGTATATTATATATAAATTTATGTTATTATAAACATGGTACAACCATATTTCAGTATTCTATCCATCCTTTTAATGACATGTCACCATACGTGCGTACGTACGGCTTACCGTCTCCACGTCGTGGTGTAATTGTTATTCAAAACATTATTATTTGGATGGGTATAATAATGATGTATAATTCATGTAAATAATAAATATAACATGATAATTATTATGTATATATGATATACCATCCAATTATATATTATTTTAATATCAAAAGAATGATATTGTCGCTCGTGCGTACGTTCGGACTACCGTATCCACGAACGCAATGAGATTCATTCTCTATCGTATCCATTCAAGTATAATTATCATTTGATGATTTAAAAATAATGTTTAAGGACTTGATATCATTCTGGATATGAATAAGATACAACCTATCCATGACAACCATGGCTTACGTAACAAAACATATAAAAGAAAACGAGTAAGTTAACACCCGAAACAACGATAATTCTAAGATATTATTAACAAAGCAATGTTAAAAATCATATATGATATCATATAAATGTATATGATTCTTGTATAATTTAATAACAATTATTTCACCATTATAAAGGATTTTAACCTACCCCCAACCAAAGAAAAGTACAAGGTAAGGGTTTATTTCACAATCTCTTCATTATCCAAGGTTGTTTATACGTAATAATCTACTGGGATTTCTTTATCGTCCACATCCATGTTTCTTCGAAATTTATTTCAAAACATTTTTACTATTTACAAAGAATATGGGTTAAAGTCATTTATACCCTTGTTTGACTTTTTATAAGAGTTTTATAAAGTAATATTTCCGTCGTTTTCCAAACAAGGTGCTTTTAACCTTTTCGACAAAATTAAGGTAAGAATGTTTTTTTAACTTATACGGCGGGTGCGGCTATTCTCCACCGTTATAAAATCGTTGAAGCTTACCTTACAAGCTTATAAGAATATTTTCAAAGTAAATGTTTTATTTTATAATTATATGACTTTAAATGATTTCAAAATTAATATTTTAATAATTTGTGAAAGGTACTCTTTATCAAGATCATAATTTTAAATGTTCTAAATCTTTTAATTAGTGTCCATGTTTTCAAAATGATTTTAAGGATTTATTTATATGGAAATGAATGTTTTGAAATGATATTTCTTTTCAAAATTTTCAAAGTGGTATGGGACACTTTGATTCAAAAATCTCTTTTAAATTACTTCCTTTATAAATTTGTGAATTTTCAATGATTTCGAGAAAAGATATATTTCTCTCAAATATTTTGATTTCATCTATGTCAACATCCTTTGATGGATTTTAAGCTTATTTGAAGTTGATTTATTATACAAAACTTTTGTATTGTATTGAAGGTTTTGTGATATGTTTTACTTTGGATGTGTTATTTTTATACCATTCATGGTTTATGGAGAAATTATTGACATTTCATATGCTAGTTTTAATACGAATGTTTATGTTATGTTTAAACCTTTTCATATGGGAATGCATTGGACTTAGTAAGTGACGGGTGGAGCCTGTTATATCTCCTCTATGCATCGGTAGGTCTCATGAGACAAACTAGTGTCTTGGCACAAGGCCTTGACAAAATCTTATTTGTAGTCTTAGCACGAGGCATTGGCTATGTGGTTATGATAGTCTGGCATTATGCATTCCATCATTATGAAAGTGGTTATTGATATTTCATGTGATTATTCGACTAGTAGAATATCCATGTGAATAAGAAAAAGGAATTATTTCATTTTATCTTTTCTATATTATTCTGAAGTTCAATTTTTAAAGGATTTTGTGTTAGTTATACATTGCCTCAAATGTTTATGCTTATTTCTGATAGTTTCTTCTATATTGCTTACCCTTACTGAGCGTTTGAGCTCACCCCTTTCTATGTTTTATTTTTCCCAGGATTCCAAGAAGTGTATTGTGATTGATATGCAGGGTTAAGACAAGGGAATAATGGCATTCATAAAGGATTATTTATATTGTTTTGTATGTTATAAAGTGTAATGTAACATTCATGTATGTAATCTATTTTCCAAGACCGCTAAACTGATCGGTTCTTCGGGACTTGATTCCTTGTAATCATGCCAATGTATTAAAATAATGCACCGAATCTGGGTCACTGGGGTTGGGGCATTACATTTATCAAAGGATTACCCATATAATTAAGGAATATTAATTCACATCAGGGTTACCATGGTCCTTGTCACAAAACCTTTAAAGGAACACTAGATGTCCTTACTACATGACATTAAACAACATAGTTGACAAAAGTTCAAGAACTATGTATGGATCGATTCCTTCCATCACAGGATATGTAGTCACACCTAGGTATTTAAGCTTTGGTTTAGATTCAATATTTCTTTTTGGAATTATGAAACTATTCCCTCACCGCATGATGTTAAAATGCATGGATTATTTCCTCATTCCATGACACTAAATAGCTTGATTCTGTAAGAACTACATGTGTTTTTATTCTTACCTAAGTGAGATAAGTAGTTTCTCCTAGACCATATGATCTAGTATTATCCATGGGGATAGGAAGAAAACAAATTTCCCCCTCTCCTATATACAAACAAAGATCTATGTAGGTGATCTTGATTTGGGTTCCCTCATTTGGGGGTCCATCAAGGAAATAGAAATTTCCCCTCCTACATGTGAGTCAGATCTATGTAGGGAACTTCACCCTCCATGGAAAATGTCAGTCTAAATTCTTCTTTCATACACAAACACATTCATTTAATATGTCACACTCTCTATATTGGGTAGTTTTAAATCAACACAATATTTCTCTATCTATAGATGATCGGAAAGTTCAGTGTCCTGAGGACACATTTGGTTGAATATGAAAAATACTACCTAATTGGATTTGCATTAATCACCCTAATTGGCCTGCCAGCTAGAATAAAATTAATTCACATGATTTTCCACCTCTATCTCTATAAACCGCAATAGAATTTTTTGCCTCGTATCATTCCTCCTGATCTGAGAACCCCCGGAATTATGGTTTAAATATTCTCTCCTCACGTCTGAGGAATGTCAAAATATCGTAGCCTAATAAGGCTTTCCTTTCTCATCATTTCCCTCACCATGGTCCTATTTTTATGACCTAAAACTAAAAAACACCATGTGATCCTAGTCATATTACCTAAAACTAAAAAGACACCATGGTCCTAGTCGTATGACTTAAAACTAAAAGACACCTTGTCAAATTATTCACTTGATGTTAAACTATACGATAAATTCTTTAGGATATGATGTTAAAAGTTAGTCTTACCCTATTTTTCAAGCATAGGATGCCCTAGGAAACTAGCTCAGGAATCCTTATGCCATGATCTCAAGATGATACCCATGAAGAGATTCCCAAAATTCCCAAATATCATTTATGGAGATCTATACCTTCTCTTTTCACATTGATTCACCCAAATACTTACTACATGACATTAAACTACATGGCTAATGTCTCTATTACTCAGAATTAAAACTTAAGAACTATGGTTGGATTGAGTCCTATTAATATAGGTTACATTTTGATGCCCAAATATCCAATTATGTTCCAATCCACCCCATAAATAAAAATGTTCCCCTTTCCTATGCATGGTCCAGACCCGAATAGGATACTTTTGACACAAGAACTGTGTATGGATTTATTCTCACCTCAATGAGATATATAGCGACACCAAGATCCTATATCCCAATACATCCATAATTCAAGTTATCCCCACTCTATAATGTATGATCCGGATTTACATAGGGGAGTCCACTATGGATTCCCTCTCCATTTGAAAGTCTATATTCACATAAAACAAAAAGAAAAAATTCCACCTCCCCATAAGAGAGTTTGATTAAGGTACAGGGAAATCTACTCTAGAACTATGTATAGCTTGATTCTCTCTTTTATGAGATATGTAGAACCACTTGAATCCTATGTCTCAAGATCAGCCTCACAAATCTCCTTTTTCATATGGGTCAGACCTACATAGATGAAAATTTCCTACCCATTCTCTTGTAATTTTTGTAGACAATGAACCGTCCATATTTGGGCCCTTTATTTAAACAAACCAAACTCTATGTTTGAGGAACTCTGAATCTCTATAAGCTTCATTGGTCCATTTTAAATGGAAGTTCAATGTATTAAGGACACCTTTGGTTGACTCTGCATACTAAACCCATGTTTTCTTTACATCAATCACCCCATTTGGCCTATAAACTAGAGTAGAACTTATTCTCAGGAGAGGCCTCATCTATCTCACCAAGCCCTGATGACATTTTCATCCCACATTAGTCCTTTTATTTAGAAGTCCCCATATTTCATCTTACAAACTTTCCACCTCATTCTTGAAAATGGTGTAATGTTATTGGATGAATTACCATGAATATGGAAATTCTCTAATATTTTATCCATAGTTATATGATCTTAAATCATAGCCCTCAAACACCCTTACCAAAATAGGTTAAACTATGTGGTCCATGTCCTAGTTGTATGATGTTAAAATACACTATAACTGACTGAAAATTAAATTTTTATTATTATAGAACTTTTGAGGAAAAATTGAGAAACCATACATGACTTCACGACATCATGACATCAACACTTAAATGGAAAAAAACCCAATGGACCAAAACTCAAGATCAAGGACAGCCATCACAACAAGAGAGAAGCTCCTCCCAACAACTATTATATTAAACTTCACTATGATTAAAACCTACTTTAAATAATAAAATTTTTTATATGAGAGGTTTCTCATTCATGTCCACTTCCAATATAGATACCCTAGTCATTCTCGAACATCTTATATTAATGAACCACCATTCATGGTCATGAAAAAATATGAATCTCCATAAACTCCTTGGCCATCATAGATGGAAGGTTAGTGTCCTGATGACACCGTTTTTTGGCTTGGCATAATACATCCTAGTTGTCTTCGCATCAATTACCACATTATGCCTATAAACTAGAGGTAAATTCATTATCATTAGATCTATGTATTATATATTTAATCCTTGATCTTATGATATTGGAAGATACCCTTCAACATGGTCCATGGTTACTCCTCACAAACTTTTACCCCATTATTCATTAAATACAGAAAAAAAATTGTGAATAAAAAATCCCCCCTCATAGGTCCGAAAAATGTTGTTACATTATTAGCCATCCATCCTTGTTTGGTTCATAATTCCAAAACCCATGGTCAAAGTTGTTTGACATAAAACATCAGTTACATTTGTTCATCTTTCATGACTCTAAAATACTTAGAAAAACAGATACAGTACTCACCAGGTCGAAAAACTAAAAAGGGTCCCCTAGGTGGAAGTTGAGTACCATATCTCTAGACATATTATTTTCATGGTTTAGAAAAAATTATGAAAATAAATAGGCACAAAACGTGTTTTTTTGAAAACCCACAAAGGGAATCCAAAGGAAAATACAAGTCATTCCCACTAAGTCTAAACCATAGTATACTTTGGAAAATTTAAGGAATTAATAAGAAAAGGCAAAAAAAAATATTTTTTTCCATTCACCCTTAAAAATAGTAAAAAAATTATTAATCCCCTCATATCAGGAAAAAATTAGTGAATTATACAATCACGTTATCTTGGTTATCCTAGGCTAGGATAAAAAAATAAACATTGCAAGGAAAAAAAGTTTCCATTTATTTATTGAATAAGAATAGAGGATCATCCACATCCTAGAGTCTCTCCTAACATTACTAAAAATATAGAAGGTACAACTGAAATGGATATAATGAATCTTTACTTGTTTGATTTAGAATATCGGTTAATGGCTGATGTGATCTATCATGGGCCCGCTCCTGACCAATTCATTTCCTAACTTCAAATTCATCTAAGGGGAACATTTTTCTAAAAAATCCATTCAACACTTGATTATTCAATTTGGTTTATTCTATCCCAACACTTACTGACAACATCTATACCTTTATTCTAGCTATGTGAGCCTCATATTCTCGTAGTTCCATAGTATTCATAGAAACCCATTCATAAAGTTTCACTTCTTCATTCGTAGAGTGATGTATCTCATTAGATGCCTATTTTAAGGTTTACACATGATTATTGGAATAATTCAACTGGATGAGATAACATTCATAGGAATCCACAACTTCTTGAGCAATCATAACCTGGTGAATGTGGACATGCCGTAATCAAGCCTACCTACACCCATTCCAATTAAGATTTGATGGAGGCTATCCACCTTATCATCAATATCTTATTAATAATTATAAATGATGATGGTGAAAATTTGGAACCAATACCTTTTTCACATTGACAGATGTTCAATAGTAGTTCAAGGGTCAAAATTGTATTTATCAAAATCTATAGGTATATAATCAATGATCATATTCACTATGGATAGGATCAATCCAACACGCAACATTGGAGAGGGTAAATCCTCCATTTCCACCTCCTATTTGATCTTAAGAACTGATTTGACCAGCTTAACATTGATCAGTAGTATGTCCAATGTCGTTACATTAGGATTATCTTTAGTGGGACTTCCAATGGAAGCAGTTAGATGTGTGGGTTTCACACTACTCCCTACAAAAGGAAACCTTGAGGACAAAGCTCCCCTAAAATGTTAGTAATGTCTAGAAGAACATATTTCTCCTTAATAATTGAAAAGTATGGCATGATGGGAAGGGACATAGGAGAGTACAATGGTTTATACACCCAACAGACTAGATTCCCCAACACTCCATCCAGATAATATTCTATGTCATGGAATATCCCCATGACAAGTTGGTTTCAGTGCCTATTAAAGGTAAAATGATTTCCATGCCAAAATCTTCACGCATCATCATCAACCATAATTGATGGAGAATTAATGGATGTGAATCACTCTTAATATTGGTGAGGGGAAAGGATAAAAACTATTGAAAACATCCAAATTTCCATGAAAACCTATATAGAGAATAGGGTTTGAAAATGGTTACCCCATCCACTCATGAATATAGAACCCCATACCGCAATGAGATAATATAGGACTCCTCTATTAAGGTTCCCATTCCATTATCTATCACTACTCAGGAAAGTTCGAGATAGGGAATGAAAACAAAATTGGAAAAATATCTTAACAACTCAATAACACTTTCTACATCTGGCACGATTGTAAGAACAATAGGTATGTTGAGTAGTACATGGAAAAATATGGAATGATGGATTATTGTAGTATACTGATATTTGTAACATCAAAATTGTTCTGTCACCCAACTATAAAAAAAACTAAAATGTCCTAAAAAGATGATATAGAGATATTCCTTATAGCATATGACTCAACAACTCATATATGCAAGAAAGAGTAGGAAAACCCATGTTTATAGGTTGTCCCATAGCTAATGTGTCCACCCTCGCCAAGGAGTATACCCTGACACTGGTGTAGAAATCATGAGATGGGAGGATCCATCTGCTTAGAAACTTGGAAAAAATTCATTCCAAACCAAAGTATGAAGATTCATCTTTTTGGACTCGATAACCCCAAAAAGTATGTTGGAATTCCCCGAGAGTGTCCTACTATGAACATTGAATACCTCATGATTGTTGATTCATGTGAGTCAAAGTACACTGAACCTTCATCCTCGAACCACTAGCCTAAAAAAACAGATTTTTATAGTCACTAAATGGAATAAGTGAACAATCATTAAGAGGATATCCCAATGCCTTCCCTTCCATAGTTAGTAGGTCTCTAGATAATGGTGATACCAATTCAGTATCTTACCAGAAATTATTTTTAAGAAGTAATTCATTGTACATTTTTTCAATAATGGGAATTCCTCTTAATTGGTGAATATCCCATAGGTTGATCTATAATTCACCATATGTTAAGTGAAAATTATTGGTTCTTGATCACCAATGGATGATTAGTTCAAGTGAGATCTCATTTTGTGAGTAAACTGCAAAATAAGAAATCCATATTTCCTGATATAAGTTTAAAACCTCCAAATGATTGGAAAATTCCATGGAGTTACGGTTCACCCTGAAATCCCAAGACCATTATTATGAAAAACTCCCTCCAAATTGCAACACCCACTTAGATATCCACCCTCAATTGTGTCACCTCATGATAGGTTGAAGATGGATAGATAATCTTGAATGGTATACTAAAGGGATATATCATTAGTATGATGATTTTTTTGAGTCTACATGGAACCATTCAGACCGAAAACCCTCTATTGACTTTATTTGAAAATGATTTTCCCTACGATATAGATTTTTTCTTGAACATGATCCAGGTACACCATGATACAAGAAGATGAAATATTCATATCAATAGATGGAATGGAAGAATTTCCTTATAGTCCAAAGTTTTACAGTGGTGATATGTTGGAAAATAAGTAATTGAGAAGCCCTGGTGAAAGGAGACTCTTCGGAATACCCTCCTGAGGGATGATGTGATGTCAAAAATCATCTTCACTTTTCTTAGCAATGGAATTTCTTCTCCCAATTAAAATCATTTAAGTAGAAACATGACTCAATTTTATCTTTATGTAAGGATCATAAAAACATGTGAGATTCATCCATGAAAAATAGAAAATTATTAAGCACCATAAACCATTTCTTCATAAGGTGTTAGCCTACAAATCATCATCCCATGAGGCACTCATCCTATAAGGCACCCATCCTTCAGGGTGCTCGGTCCATGAAGAAACCATGTGGATGACCAAATTTCTATTTGGGTAAACAGAATTACCATTTATGGGTAACTGCCTTGGAGTTAACTAAAAGAAAAATCACAAGGGAAGAGAGCTTCACCAAAGCACTAGGTGATGTAGAATTCATAGAATTCTGGTTTATAGAGAGATTCAATAAATGAAAAATGATTCTGGTCTCCCTTTTTTATATTCATGGTCCCCTCTATGATTGTACAAGAATACCACAAACCGATTCAAAATAGGTGTATTTTCTTCATCAAAACCACCTCTTCTTCAACTTTATCAGATTCCATTATGATAGGGTGATTTTTTTGGGTCCTAAAAATCCCGAATACAAAAATAAAATAATTCCATGAATTTTAAAAAATTTATAAATAAAACCAAAATAAGAGTTTGAAGAAAATATTTAAAGGATTCCAAGACATGGAAGAGGACTACGGTCTATGTAGTAAAACTGCTTTGTGGAACACTGCTTTGAATGGCGTTCTACCACTCTGTGGGGTGTCTTGTGAAGAACAATTCATGGGACCACATGAATGAAACCAAATTATTTTTGGGTCTATATGGTAATTTTCATCCCCCAAGAATTATCATCCCCCAAAAACAATAAATCATTTATGGGATGGGGTGTTGATTTTCATCCCCCACAAAAAATCACATGTGGGATGGGGTGTCCTTGATTGGGCTCCCACAAATGATGTCCCACATCCCACCATGGATGACTGGACATCCTGGTACTTGGTGCCTCCATTACTCTATAAAATAATCCCAAGGGAAACCAAAAAATAGTGCATGAAGGGGATCCTGAACGAGAGCCGAAGCATAGAGAAAACTCAGAAGAAAACTATAAGCCTTCAATTATAAGAAGGTAAACCCAGTGTATAGCATTAAGGAAGAAAAGGAATTCACTTGGCCATCTAAAAGACAAAAAAACTTCACAAAAAAATACCACAGAGCACAAGAGGATAGCCCCTTTGCATAACATCACCCCAAGTAGGAAGAAGCTATACAGAGCGATCCCTTCCCTGTATAGAAAAACACTATGTGGGAGGAACTTGAGTCCTCCTAGGAAGATGCTTCATGGATGGAACCCCATCTCGTGTAGCGACATGCTACATAGAGCAAACCCAATCCCATGTAGCAAAGTGTAAGGTAGGTATCCCCCTCACCAGCATGGAAATATGATGTGTGGAGGGAACCCCATCCTACATAAGAACCCACTATGTTGAATGGGGTATCCTAGGGTTTTCTACTATCCATCTCCCATTTCTTCCCTCTATTGTACCATGGGGTCCAACTTTATCCTCTTAATGAACCATTCTAATGGAATCGGGGTAAGGTATCTTCCAAATCCTCCCAATATGTACGATCAAATCATTGGACATGTCATTTTTTCTTCTCGAGTCTACATACTCATGGTAAGAAGAGTCGCATGTGTAACCTCCTCAACAAGGGGGGTCTTTAGGATGTTATCCAGTATACATTCCTATGGTAATGAGGTTCTTAACCTTGTAGGTTCCCACATGAACCTCCCCATTCTGAGCAGGGAGGTAGGAGGATCACATTCACCTTTCCCTTTGAGGTATAGTGTCTTATCCACCTCTCTTCCCTAGGAACCATTTGTAGATCATCTCTCATAGAGTAAGTCCCTAGTATTTCTTATTGGAGGCGGCACTCTTTATCCAATTTACCTACCTGGGTCATAGTCAGATAGATCATTAGATACCAAAATAAAATAGGGGACATGGGAACACTCAAATCCCACTCCCTCTCCCTTTGGGCTTCAGCATCTGTACACTAATAGACAAAGTGGATTAGGTGATCTTCATATATACTACTTCCTCTTGTTTCTCACACTGATCCTAAATCATGTGGGCTTATAGGTTAGTGGACATAATTATATTCACATGATCCCAAGCATATATTAGGCCTCCTACATGGTATAATCTCAAACCATACCTACTAAAATGGGCCTCCAACTTGGTATAATCCCCAACCATACCTACTCAAATGATCATACTTCTGAGGTATAAGCCCCATCATTCTGAACTATGTGGGATTTGATTCCTGGATAAATGGGATATGTAGGAAGCCTCCCGAAGTTCCAAAACAAACATCACAAATACATCCTAATTTTCTCTAGGCCATATTCCCAATAGGGTTACATCAAAACCAGAGTTCCATATTCCTTATGATACCCCTTTCATCATCATCCTTATAGGGATTTCTACCCAATAGAATCATGCTCCCATCTAGGATACTACCTCTCTTCTATGTTACTTGGACCACCTCCACTTAAGTCCCACACCACTCTTTGACTGGGAACCTTCCACCTAGGAGTCATTTTTGCATGATGTTAAAATGCATGGTTGGATCCTTATCAAATGACCTTAAAATGTATGATGTGTCTCATTATGTGGAATCAAACTTCATGGTTTTTTATTCCTTTTAATATGATATGTAGGAATCCCAACTTATGGGTTCAATCCACAAATCTAAAAAACTCATGTCCTCCTGAATGACAATACACTCCAGAGTGCCTCAAATTGTGGCTTAAAAATAGAATCATAATAATAAATAATATAAGGATTTATGTTCCACAGGTTCCATTGATGGAGAACCTCATATGAATACAAGTGATTCTAAACCGACCATGCTAATAATTGATTATTAATTTGAGGGTGAACTGTATCATACATGGTAATCAACCAAGGATTCATGAATATGTATTAAATATGTAATAGTGTCCTGGAGTAGGCAATAATTCCACTGCCCCCCCCCCCTCTCAAAGGGAGTGATGAGTTTAACCTCCCATCCTATTGACCAATGGGAGTTCTTATGTATTATTTTCCATGATACCCAATGATTTTCTTCCTTTGAAAATAAGTTCCATGATTCATCACAGATATGAGATTTTTTTGGTGTTTCCAGTTTTGTGAAAAAACCCCACTGGAAACTAGCTTGTTGGGTGTGAAATTAGAATGGATAACATGATGCAAATTATTGTGCAATGTTCAAACCCCCCATAATCAATCATACTAGGCATATTAAAACCCTCCCACCACAATTATTTTGGATATAAAATGGTAAAACCAGTGTGAAGTCATCTAGCCTCAACATCTTCTTCATATATTAAAAATGATAGATTATACGGTTCTCATTAGAACATCTGGTTCCTACCAAATTCCACTACCATGATTTCTTCAGAAATAGTGGGGTGAATTTTAAGTTCATTTATCATGTGCATGGTCTGACCATCGTGGGTATCACACTGTTCATGTGATTCATAGTAGAAACAATTTAGTTCCACCTATCCATGAGTGTTACCTAGTGAAAAGCTTGTGTACAGTTAGGAAACAGTTTAACAAACCTGAAGTGTGGCTCCATAGTTTAATATATTTGTTTTACATGGTTGGAATATAGTTATTGAACCATATATCCAAAACATGAAAATGTGTGTTGGCCTTATAGTGGCTCCAACATGATTGGAACATAGTTATATAAACCTTGTGTCCAAATCATGTGAGTTTTCTAGAATACAAAAAAAATTATCCCTAGCATGATTTAAATGGATTCCACCTCTTTCCGCTCCTCCCCCTCATGAAACTCAGCATAGTAACCTTCCATGGAGTCCCTTCCTTATTCCATATGTGATTTTAATCCACCACATACTTATTTTTCAATTTTAAGCCCTAGGTACACTCCTTCATATTTAATATTTTATCTTCTCCTTCTTCCCCCTTCTCATCTTGTTTAGGTTTTCCCTTACCTAAAACTCTAGGTGCGGCTAATTTTTATTTTTTGTTTAGGGAGTTATATTCATGGTAGTTTTTATTTATAGGACATTATTTGGAATCCTTGATGATTTTTTTATAATTTTTCAATATAGGTGAAGAAATCCAGCTCAATCATCATTGAACTAGGGTATGTGTTTTTGTGATTTCTCTTAAATTGGCATGGTATTCAATGATTATTGGTTTTAAATGTTTTATTTAATTAATAAATTCCTATGAATTATAGTTTGTGTATATTTCATAAATTTTTAAATGAATTTATATTAATTTAATAAGGGTTTTATATGTAATTTAAAGTGGAAATTTGATTTTAAAGTACTGATAAAAGGATAAAGGAACTTTTTTAAAATGTGATTTAAAAACAAATTAACCCAGATTAGGTCAAGAATTAAATTATGAAATATTCATTTTTTATTTTGTAGATTTTTAATAAAACAATTGGGTGTATGTTTTTTGGTTCATTTCCAAATGCTTTCCATGTATTATTTTTTTTTTAAAAAATTGAAATGGATTTAGAAACTTAATTTCAAATAATAGTTTGAAATGGAATTTCAAACAATTAAGAGATGACTTGGTAATCTGATTCAATTTTAATTGAAGGAATTATTTTAACTTTTAAATGGATTTTAAATGTTTTGTGTGTGTGTCCAAGATCATATTGATCCCTTATTGAATTGTGGCCCCCTGAAAAGGATATTGATTATTATTTCGATATGTATTTTTACCCAAGGGTCTTGTTGTATTACATGAATGAAATGTTAAAGTTGTTGTTTCTTGCAAGGGTGTAAGAGTTGAGATAAGTTTTCTTGATTTTTATTATATTTATTCTTATGATTCATCACCTACTATTAATTTACATGCATTGGTATCCTTGAAATATTATTAAAGGGTGATAGATGGTTACTCTATAGTATTTATTAGATAGACTAGATCCCCACTAGGGATGGATATACCTAGGCTACCGGGTGAGTTCCACTGGTTAGGGAAGTTGAGGGAATATGGTTTATTTTAGACATGGGAATGCATTTCTAGGTCTATATATGGTTTTGAATGGAGTACATCTAGGGTTACCTCATGATATGTTTATGAATCACACTTGTCTACTTGATTATTCTCAATAGGTAACTTCCTTCTATTATGTTCCCTGGATTGATTGGAACTTCTTCATCATGTGTTGTTTCTTTTTTTATGATACGATGCCTAAGTAATTTATTATACTTTTCTAATTAACTAATCTATTTAAATTGTTTTAAATAATTGAAAATTATTTTTAAAGCGGCTATTTTAGTGTATTTAAAAAGTGGTTTTGATTAAAAAGGGATTGAGGCACAAAAAAAATATTTTCTAAGTAATTTTTTTCATTTTACAAAAAAAAGTAAAAAGGGTTTTTGTTAATATTGATGGATGTATTATTAGCTTTTCCTATGAAATATAAAACCTAATTTCTATTTTATTTCACACTAGCATAAAATTAAATGTATTTTATAAGTAATTTTTCTATCGCTTTGGTTCTTACCTATGTGGTTTGGTTTCTCTCACACCCTGCATACACTATTCGGTGTATGTTGTTTTTATGATCTTCATTCAGGTGCCTTGTATGGGTCCTCTTCTAGTGGGGTTGTTCAGGTTGATGGTTCTTTTGGTATGTGGAAAGTGTACAAGGGACATATAGATATCATGGTAGTAGATTAGCTTGGGGTTTCTTATGTACTATATTTTATATGTATGTGTATCATAAAATGGATCAGATCATATTATGTTAATGTATTCATTCATTATTTTATTTAATACTATGTTTTTTTTATTCTTCACCTTTATTTTATACTACTTACTCTAATTGTATGTATTTATATGTTTATATTGAGGGTGAAATAATTCTGAATGACTATATTCTAAAACACTAGAACTAGTTTCTAGACTTGGTTGATTGGGAACACACCTTGGGTATGTCATAGACCAACTTGGGAATCTATTAGATAGACATCGTGGGTTAGTTGGTGATAGATATGTTTGATAATGTCTACCTAACCCAAAAAGACATTTATTATTAGAAATTCATTTATAAAATATTCTCATGATGGTATTATTTTCCTACTAATTAAATTTTTAAAACCCAAATTATTCTCATTTAGATATAACTAATTTTTATTTAGATTATTTTTCTCCTTGAATATTGTTTATAAATTAACTTTTACCAGTATAACACGTTTCACTCTTCCATTTTTCTAATTATTATTCAATATTCCTGGAATTTTAACCTATGTTGAAATTATAACAATATAGTTTACAATACTATTGCTAGATTGATCACATTTTCCACTAGTCCTCACAAGAAATTTAGAAATTTAGTTATCTTATTCAATATCTAATGTATATTCTACATAAGTATAAAAATATGCTATAGCCACATGCCATGTATGTGGTTATAGACCAAACACTAGTGGTTGTAGGCTATACCCATGGGTATAGTTTTTATGGATAAAAACTCTTTATCTATAGAATTTTATCTATTATCATGGGTGGTGACTATGGTTATATTATATTATTATAGCCACCTTAACATGGAACCAACTCCACATTTCAACTATAGGCATAGACCAATTATCGTGATTATAGATGGATATCTACATGGGTGGAGTATCTGTGAATCTAGATTTAACTTATATCCACAGGCATCTGTATGTGGCTATAAAGTTCCAAAAATTAAAAAAAAATTACAACTCCTGGGATCTTAACCTGTGTTCCCAACATTTACAACCAAATAACTTACTGCTCCTCTAAATTGGTATTGATGATATTACATGAATGAAATATGAATATATATATATATATCCCAAAAAAATTAAATTTATAATATAATAATTATTATATAGATTCTAGTAATTTTTAAATACTTATTTCCATGGATGAAATGCTTCTATCTATAGGAAAATTATAGCCATGTTTGAGTAGTACCATGGGTATAGAGTTTAGTTTCATGGGACAATAGCAAAGGTCCTACTAGAACATTGATATTGAGGTTGTGTTCAAGGACCTATAGCCACATTCCTACTTCTTTGTGGCTATAAGGATCCCATATAAGGACATATATCCATGGTATTTCATGGCCATGGAAATAAGTGGTATATATCCATGGTTCAGTGGGACCATGGATATTGGGGTTACATTCAAAGATGTATAGGGATGGTCCTACCTGACCATGTATATATGGGTTGGTTGTGAGACCTATAGTCGCGGGAATATTTTTCTCATGTCTATAGGTTCTTCCCTCTATCTCATTACATAAAAAAATCTCCACGCTAATATATAGAAACACATGGTTATGACCATGTCTATAGGGAATCTATATTAAATGTTATAATCTTCGTATGGTTATAGTGGAACTATGGACATGGAAATTTTTCCCATGTTTATATGTTGTTTTTCTAGTAGTGATATCCTATCTTGAAATTTATTTCTAACAAGAATATATTTTCTTTATTTCTCCATCACGCTTCCTTTTTTAATACATTCATCTTCTTCATCAAAACTCAAAATGTATCAATCTCGTCCAAAGAAATATTATCTTATAATTTTTTTTTCACCATTTATTATAACCTAACTATTAAATTTATAAGTATTAATAAGATTAACTACTTTATGAAATATATATATATATATATATTTCAAACTCAATATAATTTTACTAATAAATTATTAGTGAATAATCACTGAATTCTTAGTAATGTCATTTTATTCATCAGTAATTGTTTTCTTCAAAAATTATTTTTATAGATTTTTGTAAGAAAATATTATAATTAATTTATGGAAAATTTGAAACTTTATTTGATAAAATGAACTTAATTTTTTATAATATAATATCCAAATTAAATTAGGGTTAAATGATTTGATTTTTTCAAAAAATATTTATTTTATAGTGATTGGTGAAAAAAATATCGATTTTTGGTAAAATGAAAATTTCTTTTCAATAAATTAAGTAATTTAAAAGTAAAATTATTTTTTTAATTTTAATTAAAATAATTAATATTTATTAATATTTAATACAATTAATTACATTTTAATCACCTCTATACTATATTTTATTGTAAGTTTATTTTTTTGGTTTAAAACCACATTTTTCTAAAAACTGTTTTAAGATGCATAATTATTCAAATTTTTAATTCAATAAAATAACTCCTAATAAGGAATGATTTAAATGAAATTTATAAATTATATATCTATAAATATTAATTTAAATTCATATAATGAGGATAACAATTTATATAGTTAATATAAGAGCATTTTATGCTTGAAAATACATTTCTTTAAAAAAAATCATCACGCCGATGGGTTTATTTTATATTAAATTTTGCCACTTTGGTGAATTAAATTTTATAAAATGGATTAGATGTTTTTAATCAGAATAACTTATATTATATATTAATATCAACATAATTTTGTGACATAATGAATAGTGAAAACTGTAAAAAACGTTTATCGCGGTTAAGGTGAAAATGGGTTTACCAAGGGGTTAAACAAAAAAGATAAGTGTTAAATGGCCTAATAACTAACTAAATTATATTTTATTGAATTATCTAGACCTTATATCATATAATTATTGAAAATGGTCCATTTTTTCATTTTTTTTATGTGTAAAACGTGGATATAACTTATTCTTTTCAAAAATATCAAGTGTATCATCTCCCCCACCTATAAAAGGTCACCCTATATCCTCTCCAATTAACACCATAAAATCATTTTTTTCTCAAATACCTACCCAAATAACTTCGTAAATTCCCTCATCAACTCATATAGGCCTTTTATTTATTATATAACCCTCTTAGTATTGATTTTGGTACAAATCTATAGAGGTCGTCTGAAGAAGAGGCGGCGTTCTTAACCGAGTGTTATGTTTTATTTACTATTACAATACCATAAAAACTTATTTAAACATGATGATATAATAAAATCAATATATATTATATACTGAGATTTTATTATGTTAATTTAATAACCTAAATTCAACTCATCTTTCATCAACTGGGAAATGAAACCATCGTTCATGTGTACGGTATACGACTACCTCACAAACCGATGTAATTTGTTTTTAATAATCGCCACTAATGGTCATTAATGGTGATGAATTTAATGTTTATATATGATATTCATGAAATATTTATAATTATAAAAATATAATATGTCATATATTTTCATACCTTTCCATTTATTGAATGACAATAACATCATTCGTGTGTACATGTGTACTACTGCCTCCAGGAAGCGATGTGATTCATTTTCATCATCACATCGCATTAATGATATATATAAATGTATTTAAAGAAATAATATGATATTTATGATATTATTATCATTATTTAGAATAAAATAATACTTTCTTTCTTTCCATAATGATCGTTGAAGAATAGAAATATTTCTCATATATACATACGGCCTATCGTCTCCATGATTGTAACGTAGTTCATTTTCCATAAAAATAATTCATTTTTGGTTTCAAAAGTATCGTTGATATATAAAAATTATAATTATTTCATGATTATTATTATATATATGATGGAATAAATACCCCTTTTACAATGGTAAACATACCGAATCCATTTTGAAAATATGGACCGAATATCCTCAACACACTCGATGTGGACTTAACTGATTAAGTATTTAAATTTGTCATTAAAATAAATAAAATCAATAATTTATGTATAATTTATTAAAACTATAAAAGTTTTTTAATAAACTAGATAATTTATATAATCTTATTATATGGTATTTAAAGGACTTACATGGAAAGTCTAGACTCGAGGTAAGGATTTCACGTCTCACATTTATTTCTATGAGACATATTTAATATTCCCCACGTATTTATATTATATAGTGCATATAATTCAATGAATATATTTTATGTTTAATTTAATGAAAAATTTTGTGATTTGAAATTCCATATGAGGTTCTCTCTTTCATTGGGTTTTGATCCATAGATTTTTCAAGCCGTAAGGGACTTCATCTCGATTTACTTTCATTGAAGAATATTTTATTATTATGCACCTAATTTATTTTATGAGTTGTATATATACTACTAATTTTTTATTTTTTATCTTTAATCCTTCATACATAATGATATTATCTATTTCAATTTTAATTATTTCATCCAAGGGTATTTGAATTGAAAGTTACCAAGTGGTAAAGGGTTTATTAACACAATTTCCTTTCATTGGGTTATAACTCATCCTCATTGAATCTATTATGACATGATTATGTGTGAATTGATATCTAAATTATTTTATTCTACATTTTAAAAAAAATGTGTGGATTAAAATATTTTATTCATAATCTATCTATTTATTAACTCTCAATTCAATGATATGGTCTTTGTAAGGGTTATTCATATCAAATTATCTTTCTTTGGGACATACGTTTATGATATGTAATTGTATTCCTTTATGAGGTGTATATAATAAACTTTTTATATGTTTTATAGTGAATATCATTATTCTAATTATATTTAAAGATTCATTTGAAGTTATTATATCATGGGTATTATGATTGAAGAGTTACCAAAGTGATAAAAGATTTATATAACAATCTCATTTATTTTCAGGATTGTTTATGTTCAAGGTTCCTTTTTGGGAATAATATGTTCTTATTTTATTAAACTAAATCCATTTTCTTATCCTTTGGTTATGAATGTGTTTTACAAGTTTAATTTATATTTCCACCATTGTTGGTTAAAGAAACATCAAGAATGTTTCTTGTAAGTGATATTGATCACGTACCTTCTTTTAGATCGGGAATCTTTCTCTTACATATCCTTGATATCTAAAATGTTTTCAAAAAATTTATTTTCTAAACCTAAATTATTTCCTAAAGTTATTTTACTTTTTATTTAAACTTATTTTAAAAACTTTTAAAATGAAATTTCTTAATGCTTTCCTAATCGGTCACTTTTTACTCCCATTACAAAATGTTTGAAAAGAATGCTTATTTTTAATATTTACAATATGAATGAATTTTACCAACATCAAGAGCATAATTTTTCACAAAGCTTAATTTTTATGTTTCAAAGGTTATTTTCGATGTAAATTATTTTTATAATATTTTTTTTATTTTATTTTTAAAATTGATCTTCAAAATGAAGAGTGTATTTTCCTCAATAATGTTTTAATGATATTTTAATGGAATTTCCATTCATCAATGTTAACAAAACATGTTGTTACTTATTCTTCAATGGAGATATGTGGTAATTATACCATCCTTATTATTTATCTGGATTCATTATGAGATTTTTATGGAACCTATTAATTTTCTATGGGGTAATTAAGTTATGAAATGAATAATGGATGTTTCTATGAGTTTTATGATGAGATAATAACTCTTTAAATTTTATTTATTTTATGGTTCTTGGAAATTAATTATGATGGGTGTACCCATATAGAATTTGGTGAGCCTAATATATATTGTATGATAGGTGTGCCCAGATTACACTCTAATGCATTGAGTAATTATATTGGAAGTTGACCTTATAGTTATTCCAATTTTAAAATATTCTGTAAGGGTTTTGTAAGAGTTTTATGAAGATAATTTTCCAATATACCAACATGATTTATTTATTCTTATTATAAATTATAATGATTCATTTTATCAAGATTGATATCACATGGCTCAAATTATTATTGATTCCACTGACTATTGCATATGTTAAATCTTTATGTCATGTTTCATGATTGATGATCCAGGTATTGATGGGTATGAAATATCTTATGTTGTTCTTAAGTGATGTGATTACGTCTTCAGACCCTTATTATCATCTTATTCTCATTGATGATATCCAATTGTTAATGCTTAACTCTTGCTGATAATTTGAGCTCACCCTTATTATTTTTTTTATTACCCATGTTATGCAGGATAATGTTAAATTATTTGAGTCTATGAAGGTTTAAAATGTGAATAAATTCATGGGAGATATTTAAGACTTAATATGGAATATGAAAAGATGTGTATTATTGAAAAAATACTCTCTTTAATCCATGAGTTTTGTTTATGTAAGAGTTTGTCCTAATTTTCTAAAACTATAAACTTAAAAGGTACTTAGGTATGTAATTTATCCAATATTTCCTTTTTATGTTGTTAGGTTTCAATTAAAAAAATTGAGTCATATTTATTGATATCAAATCCAAAAATATAAAGTTTATATTTTTATTACCAGGTGTGGGAGTGCGGGTTTGGAGCTATTACATATTCTTATTTTACTCCTTGTCATATTTCTATCTCATTTACCTTTTGATTCCATTTTATCTTGTTTTGATTAAGTATGCATTATTTTTTAGTCATGTTTATATATTTTGGATATTAATACTATTATATTTCTATAACAACTCCAATTTTTTCATGTATATTTTTTGAATATTATATGGATTATTTTCGAAGCTAGGAATAGAGACGACATGAGATTCTAAGGTCTGGTGTGGCTGGATATAATTTTTTATATATATTAAATATATTAAATACATGTGTGTGCAATTTTCCTAAAAAACTGTAATAACATCTAAACAGAGGTTCAGATCAGAAATATGAGGTCTTCGTTGAGTTCAAAGCATGGGATTTACCTTAGCGTGACATAACCTTGGAGCATGTCGGACGCTCGGGTAGGGTGCGGTCATGGGAGAACAATTAAATAAACTAATTAATTTAAATTAATTAATTAATTTAATTTTTTATGACTGGAGGTTTTCTATAAATATGCAACTATAAAGAGATATTAGGGTTTTCTGCTAAACCTTATAGATCTAGAGAAATGTTGGAGAGGGAAATGGAAGATATTCCTTAGATGAACAACCTCCAAATTGGGGGTCATCTATAAATGTGCATCAGAACGTGTGGATCTCACTAATTATAGTGATGTTTGATCATTCTTCACCAATGACTTATCCATATTGAGGTAAGATGCTTCTTTTTTGGATTTATTCCTATTTATTTATTCCTACAATGAACATGAATTAATCAACCAACGGATTGATTTGTGGATCGTGTGTATTATGGGGATGGGTTAGATTTATCCTGGAATTGTGAATTTCTTTATGATTATATTATTATCTCTTCTTTTTTCATTATAATATAAAATAATATAGGCCAACATGAACATCATATGAGGTCCATTCCTTTTGTTTGTGGTTGTTCATTTATTCCTCTATTTCTTCGTTTATCGCGAAAAAATATATTGGCATGTGATTCTAAAAATACTGGATAAATAATCATTGCACACCCGCTTCTTAGCATAATGGATTTTCATCATAGATCTAGGTTCAGATTAATGATGTGATTGAGCCATGATGATAGTAATGACAGATTGGGACTAGATCGGTCATATTGAAGTGTGTTTCTTGGACATATAATGATGGTAGACCTCAAGGGAGATTCTTGGGAGAACAAGATGGAAAAAAACTAGATTTCAAGCAACAAACAATTCTGTTTGAATTATATCCATGACTTGCGGAATGATCCATGTTTGTATTGGATGTTGGAGGAGTGGGTGATGATGCGTCAAATGGCTCTATGGGTTATGGAAAATCCCATAGAACACAGTGTGTAATCTGAAATTACATGGCATGTGGGACCCCTGGTGCGGTGCTAGGGTTCCTGTGATAATTTAAGTATCACATGGTGTGTGACCCCTATCACACAGTGTGTGATTATGTCTTGGAATCTCAGTGTATACCTAGGAAGGTATATGGGTACAGTCATGGGAACAGCTAGCCATACATGGACATGGCCAGCTAAACACTGATACGGCTAGGATTATATGATCTTGGACCTTCCATGTGCTCTGGTATGGACATAGACATAGACACGGACCATTTTACATGGGCAGAACCTAGTTTCAGTGGTACGCACTATGTACTACCATTATATGTCGTATACCCATTCAATGTTGGCTTGCTCCCTTATCCTCTTCAGTTTATAAAGGATTCATTAAGTATAATTCCCTTGATCCATTCCTTGATGGTTAGTATAGAATCATATCCTATGCATAGGATGGTGATCACTTTAGTAGGACTTCTTCAATAGTGTTTTTGGAATCCTTCCATGAGATCTTAAGTGAGGTCCTCTATCATCATCTTTCCCTAGGTGGTTTTTTTGGTAACTTCATGACCAACACTATGTGGGTGTTAATACACTACTTAGCAGGTTATTCTAGAATTATTTTTTAGTATATCCCATGGCCTTGGGTGTGATCCTTATCTGTGTATCATTATCTTCAGAATTCCATCATGTCATTATTATGGTGAGACCTGATGATCATGAAATCTCAAATGGACGTCATCAGTGCTATCTGGCTCATGGAGAGTGTTCTCTCTAATGAGTGTTATGTGGAAACTTTGAGCAGGATTCATGTACTGGAATTATAGTTGTGACTTTACCTTGAGATCATGTGTATTTTTTTGATTATATCTTGATATTCTTGTTATATGTGTTGTAGACATATACATGTGTTTAGCTGAATATTATTATTTTTTTGTATACTTAATGAATTTTGGGTGTCCTACTGGGTATTGTTATACTCACCCCTACATGGTCTTTTTCTTCACATGTCACATCTTCTGAAAATGATAGAAATTTTGATATATTCCTTGAGAGACCAGGACTAGGTGGATCCTAGTAAGCCAAAATGGCCAAGTTGTGTTCCATTTGTTACCTTGACAACATTCCCCTTCCATACATTCTTGTTGGACTTTTTTCATACTCTTTTTGGTGGGCTTGTATTTGGACCATTTTTCTTTCAGTACTAGTTTTCATACTCTGATAGTGGGATTTATATGTATGCATGCATTTTTTATATTTTTTTAAAATTTCAACATTGTATGAGCTTATAGATGTGTGCATGTGTATAGGTACCTTAGGCTAAGGCCTCCCATGTGAGTGATATACCTACTCGATGCTAGTCCTTAACCCCCAAATTATTGGAGGTAGGCTTGGGGTAGTTTTGAAATGGGCCCCATTGGGATGGTTCATGATAGAGTGTTATCATAGAAGTTGGTTCTAACTTAGGACCAGAGTCTATTGATTGGTTTTGGGAAACATTGTTAAGTATTAAATTTTGGTTTTTAGGCTAGGGACTCTAGTGTTGGTGCAGCGGCCGATGTATCCATACACTATAATTTTGATATCCAACTTTTTGACTCAATATATATGGAAAATTTTTGAAGATAAAACATTGGTATATGTATCATATAATAATTTTTTGTGGTTTGTATGTCCTTATTGAGTCATATCTCCAGATATACTCATTTATATGGTACATATTGTCAAGTTTTGGATGAATCCATGATGTATTCCATATAGGATTTAGTATAAAGATAACAAAGTTGATCCCTTCCACGATGAGTCTTTGATACAAGGACCAGTTCTAGTGGTATTACCTCTAGGTGATGCACTAGTTATACCACCACCTATTGAGCAGCAGATGGTACCTAAAATATCAGTAGATGAGGTGTGAAGGCTGAGTGTGCTTCAAAAGTTTCAGTTACATCTACCCCTCAAGTTCCAAGGTGAGCCTAGCCCACAGGTGGTTGAGGACTGGCTTGAGGAAGTGACATGAGTTTTTCATCTTGTTAGGACACCAAAAAATCAGATGGTGGTCCTAGAAGTGAGCCTTCTCTTTTGCTTAGCAAGATGATGGTGGGGTTTAGCGACCCAGTATTATGGAATGGAAACTCTATCATGCTCATATTTCAATAACCTTTTCATATAGTAGTTCTCTCTAGCTGCATTGAGGGTCGTACACATACATAATCTTTTACATCTTTAGCAAGGCGGTACAACAGTGGTTGAGTATTCATCAAGATTCATCAAAAGCTCCCTAGTTACTCAATGGATGTGGTTTGTGATCAGTTATTTTAGTCTCAAACATTCAAGTGAGTACTGTGTAGAGACATTATATCCAAAACTATACCTATGTGCATTACTACCTATTCTGGGGTTCTAGAGTGAGCTTTTGTGTTTGAGAGTTTCATTTCTAAGAAAACATATATAGTTGTTACCGGCAGTGGGAACATAGAAGAAAAGAGTTCAGTGGAAGGGATTTGATGTCAATATCATGGACCTGGACATGAAATATGTTTCATGAGGTGATCCTAGGAAAGAGGTTTTGTGATTCAGGGATCACAATATGGGTCTAGTCACCCCAAGGATAGGCGGTGTTACTCTTGTGAGTGAAGGGGACATCATATGCGAGGTTGTCTGACCAATTGAACATATGATTGGGAGATAGTATATAGGAAACCTTGACAGATGTAGTGGAAGGATAATACAGGTCCATAGGGTAGTGGATGTGGTAGAGGAGCTGGGAGAGTAGTTGGAGGTGGTATACATTTCAAATTGTTACCACCACAACCCCCAGGTGGTCCACTCCAGGCTCAGGGAGCTGGAGTACTGAGGCGAGGGCAGTTACAGGCGATCAAGTATTATAACCCAGAGGATATAGGGATGATATGAGGTACGATATGTGTCTTTTATACCTTATATATAGTACTGATAGACACATGTGTGATTTATTCCTTTATTTCCACTTATCTAGTTCGAGAGTTATAGATTCTAGTTGAGCCTTTGGATAGACCCTTATGCTTAGAGACTCCTATGAGAAGTGAATCAGTGATCACACACTTATACTGACAGTGTGACTAGACTCTTAAAGGTGAGAGTTTTATTTGGGATGTCTTTATAACAATGATGAGGCCTTATGGAATCATCTTAGGTATGGAATGGTTATATATAGTCCATGCCCAAATTGACCATTTTAGGTGGATGATGTGGTGTGTTCATTGCAATGGGACTAGTTTTTTCTTTGTGGGTGAGAAAGAAACCCATGGAGCACGGGATGGACTCATTCAAATGAGGGTGCATCCGATTACTCATCAATTGGCTAGTATGACCCTTGGTGTAGTGGAATCTATGAGTTTTAAGTTCCCTATAATTGTGGTGGGGTATGATGATGTTCTAGGCTTACCTACCCACTGAGAGATAGACTTATACTATGATCTATACCCTGGGATGACCTTAATATCATCACCAGTATATCGAATGGATCTGGCATAGCTTTGTGAACTAAGAGTGCAATTAGAGAACTTGCAGAGGAAAGGCTTTATTAGACTCAGTGTTTCACCCTAGGTAGCCCCAATATTTTCTGTTAAGAATTCATACTGTAACTTGAGGTTATTTGTGGAATACCATTTCCTAAACTAGGTGAACATGAAGAAAAATTATCTATTATTGAGGATCAATGGCCTCTTTGATCAGTTGAGAGGGGTACGATGGTTATCGAAGATTAACCTCAGATCATGGTATCACTAGTTGTGAGTACTAAATGAGGATATATGAAAGACGAAATTCATATATCATAGTCACTATGAGTACATAGTGATGTTCTTTGGCATGATGAACTCTCCAGTAGTGTTCATGGGACTCATGAACTGGATCTTTTAACCCTTATTAGATCGGTTCATGGTAATCTTCATCGTTGATATCCAAGTATACTTGGAATCCGAGGAGGAGCACCCAAGACACATTAGGATGGTTTTGGATGTACTCAAAGATCATCATCTTTATGGGAATCTCTCGAACTTTCAGTTTTGGATTCAGGAGATCCAATTTTTGGGACATGTTATCTCAATAGATGGTGTTATATCGGACCTGAATAAGGTTGGGGTAGTGTTATATTGGCATCCACCAAAGAGAATGATGGTGGTATGAATATTTATTGGGTTAGTAGGATACTATCAGATATTCATACCTGATTTCTCTAGGATATCTATTTCCTTGACAACTTTGACCTAAAAAGGGAATACTTTCATGTGTACAGAGAGGTTCCAACTAGATTTCCAAGAGTTGAGATATATATTGACAAGATCGCCCATCTTGAGATTGTCAGAGGAGGGTGTTGAGTATGTAGTGTTCTTTGATGCATCAAGAACCGGATTTGGTTTTGTTCTGATGTAGTGACAAGTGGTTATTGACTGTATTTCATGTTAGTAGATTCCACATGAGCATAACTATGTGACCCACAATCTTGAATTATCAGTGGTAGTCTTCACACTGAAGATGTGGTGACAATTCCTTATGGGTAAGAGGTTTATAATCTATTCTGAACATAAGAGTCTCAAGTATATATTATCTTAATAAGATATTAACTTGAGATAGAGGTGATGTCTAGAGTTCCTCCAGGATTATTACTTCAATATTTTCTATGTTCATAGGAAGGGGAATGTGGTATCAGATTCTCTCAGTATAATATCTTGTATGTAGTTGTTGAGAAAGGTGTCGGAGTAGTTATCCTTGTTGCAAATATACTTTATGGATGGGGATGGAGTAGCTTACCTCCAATTGATGGTTGTTACCCCTCCACTTTTATAACAAGTCGGGAGGCATAGCTTGGGGATATCTACTGTGAGAATTTATATACTTAGATATCCATTGGACATGATCCGGATGGATTTTCTGAAAGTGTGGTGTATATCGTTCTTTTCATAGGACGCATGATGGTACCAGTGACATTGCGAGAGGTGGTTTTGAGAGATCTTCATACATATCCTTTAAAGTTATATCCAAGTGTGTTAATTATTTAATAGGACCTCCTACGTTAGTTTTTGTGGTTAGGGATAAATAAGGGAGTTTCAGAGTTTATCTCTCGATGCCTTACTTGTAAGCAAGTGAAGGCTGAGCACCAGGTTCCAGTAGGTTTTTCTCAACCCCTTTGAGGTTCCAAAGTGGAATTGGGATAGAATATCTATGGAATTAGTGATGGGGTTACCACATATTTTTAGGGGTAACGATGTCATCTGGGTGATCGTAGACCGAATCACATGTAGGATATAGTAATCATCCATGGAATTCCCTCGACAATAATTTCTAACCGTGATGCTCGCTTCACATCTCAGTTATAAAAGGGGTTGAAAGAGGGTTTTGGGAATCACTTTCATTTGAGAACATCTTTTCACCACCATAATGGTTGTCAAACTAAGCAAACCATTCTGATCTTAGAGGATATGATGAGGACTTGAATGTTAGATTTTGGTTGTATTTGGGAGGATCACCTTCCATTGGTGGAGTTTTCATACAATAATATCTATCATTCCACATTAGGTATGGAACCATTTGAGGCCTTGTACGAACGACCCTGCAGGTCACCACTATGCTGGAGTGACCTAAGAGAGTCTACCCTTTTGGGCCTAGATTTAGTGCAATCAACTACAGAGAAGGTGTAGGTCATCCATGAGCAGATAGGACTTAATAGAGATGTTATAAGTCATATGAAGACAGGCGATAGAGGCCTTTAGAGTTTGAGGAGGGAGATGATGTATTCCTGGGGGTCTCACCTCAGTGTGGATTGAAAAGATTTTGTTGGGATGCCAATCTATATACATGATTCATGGGATATTTACAAATACTTCGTAGATTTGGTTAGGTGGTTTACTTCTTAACTCTACCACTACATTTAGACCAGTCACATGACGTCTTCCACATGTCACATCTGAGGTGGTACGTTCAGGATTTGTCATGTGTTATCGACTAAGGTGTGATGTACATTAAGGGTGGAGATACCTTTGTTGACTACCCAATGGAGATCGAGGATCGACATGAAAGGATCCATCATGGTTGATTGATTCCCCTATTTCATGTTTAGTTTCAGGATGAGAATCTTCCAGAGAGCAGCTGGGAGTGGGAGACTCATATGTGCAATTAGTACCCCCATTTTTTAAGTATCCTTTTGTTTTGGTTTTCTAGGATGTAAAGTCCCAAGGTGGGGAGAATGTAACGACTTAAATTTTTTCCATGTATTATTTTTGGATATTTTATTGATTATTTTCAAATCTAGACATAGATACAATGTGATATTTTGTGGCCCGGTAAGTTTGTAATTAATTTTTGAAATATATTAAATACACACATGCACAGTTTTCCTGAGAAAAGTTTAATAACTTATAAATGGAGGATCATATCGGAAATCTAAGGATTTCATTGCTTTAATAGAATGGGTTTTACCCTAGGTGTGACATAACCTTGTAGTGTATTAGATGCTTGGGTTGGTCATGGTCATGGGAGAATAATTAATTAAATTATTTGATTTAAATTAATTTATTTAATTAATTTGTTATGACCTGAGGTTTGCCACTAAACCCTGGATATCTAGAAAACTGTTGGAGAGAGCATTGGGTGATCTTTCTCATATGAACAACCATAGGATTTTGGGTCATCGATCAATGTGCAGCATAAAGTGTGGATCTCACCAACAATTATGACGTGTGATCATTATTTTCTAGTGAATGAACCAAATAGATGTAGGAAATTTGTTTTGTTTGGATTTATTATGGTTTATTTAATCCTTAAAAAATTAAAACCTATCAACCAAATGATTGATTCACGGATCTTTCATATTATGAGGATAGATTAGATTCATCTAGGAATTGGGAATTTCTTTGTGATTATTTCATTATCTTTTCATCCATTGTTCTAACAAAAATCAATCAAGTCCAACATGAAATTTGGTTGAGGTTTTTTTCTTATGTCAGTGGTTGGACATTTCTTCCCCTCTTTCTTTATTCATCACAGGAAAATCTCTTGGCCCATGGTTTAACAAATACCAGATAAACAATTGATGCACACTCATTTCTTGTCACAATAGATTATTATCGTAGATCCAAGTTTATATTGGTGATGGAATCAAGTCATGATGACAGATTGGGATCATATTAGGAAAATACAGTTGTGATTCTCAGATGTATGGTGATAGTAGACCTCCAAGGCAATTCACGGGTGACTGAGATGCCTGAAAACCAGATTTTTGGTGATGAACAGGCTTGTTTGACTCAGATCTATGACTTCTAACATGATTTGGGGCTGTATTGAAGGCCAAAGGATGGGGAGATGATGCGTGAAATGGATCTATGGATTCTAGAAAATCCCATCGAACACAGTGTGTAATCCTGGATTATACGGCGTGTGGGACCCCTGGTGTGGTGATAGGGTTCCCATAAGAAGCTATGTATAACACAGCTTTTGATCCTGGATTATAGCCTAGCATGTACCTAGGAAGGTTCATGGGCACAGGAATAGGCATGGTTATCCATACATGGACACAGCCATCCGAACATGGACACTTTCAAGAGTACATTGTCTCAGACACACTGTGTACCCATGAACATACACGGACATAGACATGGGCCGTTTTACACTGCAAAACTCGATGTTGATGGGAAATTTCGTGTACTACTAGTACATTCCCTGTACCCATTCAAAGTTGTATTATAGTCCTTGTCCTTTTCATTTTGTACAAGTTTCGTTAGGGGGTGTTCTATTAATCCATTCATCGAGGGATGGTATATGTCACGACTCTCTCCTCACAAAGTGTACCCCTCATGGGACGACAATGTAATAAGGGAGATAATGACCCCCGATTCCCGCCTCTAGTAGGCCCTGGGTTGGTGACTAGCACCAAGGGTATAGTAAACACACAAATGGGAGGCATTACCCTCTAAGATAACACATGCGAAAGAGAGAGATAAGATAGACACCAACCGACTCCAACTCAGACAACAATATAAATGAAATCCCAAGTACACATATGTAATGTTATGAAAAACTACTACAACTAAAAGGGTAAAAATGAAAGTACCCAAAAGAAAGTAAAAACAACAGCAACCATGAATCCCAAACAGCTCATGCAACCCCAAGCTAGTAGAAACCAGCATGATCTCCAACCTGCTCCAAGTGACCTGAAAACAGTTTATATATACATAGGGTTAGTATAATAGTATACTTAGTAGGATACTCCCTAGAGCCTCTCGTGCAAAAGTAAAGAAATCATGCTAAAGAACAGTGAACAACAAGTGATAATAACTCATCACCTAAACAGGTATACTAAGTTCCCAACCTCACCATGGATACTCTCACCAAGTATTGCATACAATAGTATATAATATAATAAATAATATCATGGGTACCCCACTACTACTTCGCCACTATTTTTCTTCTTTGCCTCAACGTCGCACGTCCTAAGCATCTCTCTCCAAAAAGGCTTGCCCGCAGACACCTGGGTAAAGCACCACAACATGCACCTCATGCAAAAAAACCACCACGTCCACGTAATCAAGTAACCAGGTAGTTTCTAGGATCCCCCACAGCTCATATAACGTGTATCATACATCGGGTATTATACCTCAATCCATTACAGCCCATACACTGAGTAAGGATCCTCAATCCATCACAGCCTATACATGTTACACCTATAGTAGTCCATAGGAAACTATATCCAGAATATATGTGTGTGAATAACCACAAGCCATTACAGCCCTCTACACATATATATGGAGAAAACTAACCGTTGTAACTACCAGCACAAGTAACTACCAAGAGAATAGAGTAGGAACAAAGGAGGTAGTCGGTCATCCATCCTCCCACCAGAATGTTGGGAAAACACCCCCCCCCCAGGGCTCAAAATCCCCGGGGTGTCATTTTCCCTAACTGACAGGGTGGAGTAGCATATAGAAACACAAAAATTATAGAATATAATATAGCTTAGAACCACACTATGGGCATAACCTAGTATTATAATCAACTACAACTAACATCTATCAGACTCCCGACTACCAATTCTAAGAATAGGTATCCTATAAGAACACAACCATTTAAAGAGCTTTATTACATTACGTCATTTTATTTTTATCAGTTTCACTTTATGTTAATTAATTCTTTAAACATTAATTAAACATCAATAATTTCCACATTATATTTCATTATCATCACACCCAAAGTTAATAGTTCCTTTAAATTGCAACCTCGGCATTCCACCACAACCAGCTTCAACCCCATGGGTTAACATCATTTATTCAATCATTTATTTACAGCATTAATTTCTCATATTCCCAGGAATTCTAGAAAAACATTCTAAGCTACTAAACACAAGGGGCTCAACATGGTGAGTAGATGAACTACCCATCGAGTCTTTGATGCCTATAGCAAGAGCATAGACCCATCCACCCTCAGGAATTTAAACACGAAAAGCACGTGGCATACCCCGCGCGTCTTCGCCCCTTTTGGAAAGAGGGTAAGAAAAACCAGATGCATTGAGCAGTGGGGAAAGTAAATCAGATAAAAAATCAATAAGAATCAGTAAGCATCCAAACATTCACATGTGTCCTCCCCAACACCCACATGCATAAACCGATGCATCTCACCACTCTAGGCGTCAACTGCTGCCACAACCATTAGGCCTCCCTACCCCCACATATCACAATAGCCATATATTCTCACATCACAACACAATCATAAGGAAAACAAACATCATATCAATTGGGATTCTGTCCCTTAAACAAGCAAGAGGGTAACTTAGAACCCTACAAAGAATTATCTTTTATTAAACAACCAGTTCATTAATCCATCATGGATTAACTGATTTATTATTCGTAGGTTCCAACTTCAGGAAACCTAAACAGTAAGCTATCACAAATAATTAAACATGCTTACTGCACCAATTTTATTAACATCAAATTACAAAAAGAAGAACCAGATTCAATTACATGCATCTTTATCTTTATCCAAACAATTGTCAATTTTGTCTTTACATTCTTTACTAATTTCCATCAAGAACGAAAATCTAAAAAAATCAAGAATAGATGTCACACTATCTAGAAAAACAAGAAGCAATAACATACGATCAATATCAATTTATTTATCTAGTTCAAATATTTATTATGTCAATTCCATTGTGATCCAGTGGGACAAAACATGCTAACTATACAGTTACACATAAAATAAAATAGAAGTAGTTAATACCCTACCTCAAATAATTCTTGATGTTCTTTATATGAGAATGAGCCACACAACGAGTTACGATCTCCTCCCCTATGACAAATGTATCCACCCAAGGATGTAGAGACACCACCACACTGGTCAACACCCTATAAAAGTCCATTAGGAACATGGATACAGCATTCCATAAAAGGGAAAGGAGAATCATAAGGAGATGAACCCAAAATAATGATGATAGATCATACCTTATGTCGATGATTGATCGATACTGCTTGGTTGCATCAAAACAGAGTAGAACCAATCCAAGGAGTAAAGTTTGATTGTGGAACTCTTATGCGATGGAATGAAAGGTTCAAGTGTCTCATAGCTAAGAACAAGGAGGAAGAACTAGGGAGGAAGATATATCGTCCCTTTAGAAGATTTAACAGAGTAGTGGTTTAATATATGCTGGATTTCCCATTAAAAGCGGATAGCATTGAACCATGCAATTTGACCAAGTAAAAGAATCCCAAGCCTTAGATAAATTAATATAGGGTTTATGTCCTTTGAAACGAACTTAGAGTTCTTAAAACGAGGCTTTAAATTCATTTTAAGTCAAAGGAAACGTTAAAGGGGAGAAACTGTAGGAAGTTGGAAAAACTGTTCACGAACTCGAAATTTGGCAATGGAAAAACATTGTTCATGAACCTCACTGTTGAAACCTCACCATTGGAACCTCACCGTTCTAGGAACACTTTTCATGAACCTCACCGTTGAAACCTCACCGTTGGAACCTCACTGTTCATGAAAAAAATTTCATGAACCTCACTGTTGAAACCTCACCGTTGGAACCTCACCATTTTGGAAACACTATTCATGAACCTCACCATTGGAACCTCACCATTTTGGAAACACTATTCATGAACTCAAAATTTGGAAAATAAAAGAGGTTACCATTGGAACCTCACCATTTTGGAAACACTGTTCATGATCTTGAAATTTGGCATAGGAAAGAGGCTATAGTTGGAACCTCACATAAGGATACCGATGACACTATTTACATAAGGTTACCATTGCACTGTTCACATAAGGCTACCGATGACACTGTTCACATAAGGTTACCATTTCACTGTTCACCTAAGGTTACCAATGAAATTATTCACCTAAGGCTACTGTTGCACTGTTCAACTAAGGCTATCGTTGAACTATACACTGAACTAGAAATTTGGAAAATTGTTGGGGATAAGTCACATTGACCTCCCAGAACACCTTAGACGCTATATTTTTACAAAGGAATGGACCAGAGAGTTAAAGGCCATTACATCAAATACCTCTCAAAACATTCTCATCCTAGAGAATTCAAAACCAACCTAAAAGGAAACTGAAAATAATTCTGAACAACCACCCATCGAGATACCTCTCAAAAGAGGGAAATACACAAGAAGCAACCAAAGAAATCCATCTCATAAACATGAATGGTATACAACCACAAAGTGAACATCATTATATGAAAATAGTTAAGCATCAAACAACTCTATGTACTTAGTGCATATCTGTGACTCACGTTCCTAGGTACTCTCCTCCACACCACCATGTCACCACAAAACATGAACCAAGGGGATAGAATTCCCATTAAACACCTTCTCTTTGCGGTCTTGGATCTCCACAGTTCGCTCCTCTAAGGTCGCATTATCATCAACATCGATCTCTCCCCAATCGATGATGTGAGAGTCATCATGAAGATAATGACGGAGCTGTGAAAAGTTAAAAACATCGTGTATCTGACTCATCTGTGGGGGGAGTGTTACTCGATATGCCACATCTCCAACACAAGATAACTCCTCAAAAGGCTCAACAAACTGGGGATAAAGCTTACTCCCATGAACAAAACTTTGTTTCCCACAATGGGGAGTCACCTTCAGAAACACGTGATCCCCAACATCAAACTCTAAGGGTATCCTCTTTTGATCGGTATATGATTTTTGAAAATCTTGTGCTGTCTTCATCCTCTCATGAATCACCTGAAATATCTTAGTTGTATTATGCACTAGTTCTGGTCTGAGATTTACTGACTCTCCAACCCTAGTCCAGCAGAATAGAGAATAGCAAGATCGGTCGTACAAGGCTTCAAACACCACCATACCGATGGTGTAGTGAAAACTATTTTTTTAAGAAAACTCTACCAAGGGTAAGGGCCTCATCCACAAACCTCCAAAATCCAGTACACAAGAGTATAACATGTCTTCAAGAATCTGGATGGTCCGCTCTATCTGACCATCCATCTGAGGATGAAAATAAGTGCTAAGGAATAGCTAAGAACCAAAAGCATGATGGAGACCTCTCCACACCCTAGAGGTAAAACAAGGATCTCGATCATAAATGATCATCCTTAGAAATCCATGAAGTCTCACCACCTCCTTCAGATACTGCCTCGACAAAACTTCCACTGAGCTTGAATCCTTGATTGATATGAAGTGGTATGATTTTGTTAAATGATCCACTACCACCCAAATAGAATAATGTACTCCCTGAGCTCAAGGTAAACCAGTAAAAAATTCTATTGAGATTTCCTCCCACTTCCACTGAAGAATATCTAATGGTTGGAGCAGACGACCCGAAACACAGTGTTCGACCTTCACCTTCTGGCAGACTAAACATCGAGACAAAAACTCTGCAACCGCATGCTTCAGCCCAGGCCACCAAAACTGGCTCCTCAAGGATCGGTACATCATTGTCACTCTAGGATGCACCGCTAAAGGAGAACCATGGAACTCTTGGAGAACCATCCCGCGCATGGTCAAAGGAACAAATATCCTTCCATGATACAACACTCAGTGTTGTTCATCCTCAGACCAACCATCAGGGGCCTCACAAAAAACAACTCGGTCTCTCCAGATCTCCACCTCAAGATCCCCCAACTGGGACTCTTCCACCTACTGAACTAGAGATGATTGCACTGTCATCTGTAAAAGACAACATCTTCCCCCAACTTCTCCCATATCAAGATATAATGCTGACAGTTCTTCCATTACTCTCCAGAAGTCACCAGATTCATGCACTACATCACTACATGACTTCTGACTCAGTATATTAGCTACAACATTCCCCTTTATAGGTGTATATGGTATTTGGAAGTTGTATTCCTGTAAGAACTCTATCCACTGATGATGTCGTAAGTTCAAGTCATGCTGGGAGAAAACATACCTCAAACTATTATAATCGGTGAAAACCACAAAGCTCTTGCCAATGAGGTAATGTATCCACAAATTTAGAGAAAATTCCACGAATTACAACTCAGGATCATGGGTGGAACAGTTACATTCCTGGGGATGAAACTTCCAAGACCCATAAGAAACAATTGATCTCTACTACATCAGAACACAGTCTAACCCCAGATGCGAAGCATCGCAGAAAACATCAAACTAAACTACCTCTGCTGGAAGACAAAGAACTGGAGCACTTACTAACTTCTCCTTTAGATACTCAAATGATGCATGACACTGATTAGTCCATATGAATGTCTGGTCCCTCCTGGTCAAAGCTATCAGAGGATTCGTAGCTCGAGAGAAATCGGATACGAACCTTCTGTAGTAGCCTGTGAGACGAAGGAATCTTCGCACCTCTAACACTATCTTGGGGGATACCCAAGACACAAATTCTTATATCTTCGATGGATCCATAGCTACTCCCTGTTGGGACACAACATGCCCCAATAAACGGACTTCTCGAGCCCAAAACTCACACTTCAACAACTTCCCAAATAGTTGATTTCGATGAAGAACTTCCAAAATGGCATGTAGATGCCATGCATGCTCCTCATCAGATGTGGAATACACAGGTTTTTCATTGATTAAAACCACCACGAACTTGTCCAGGAACTCAAAAAACATAGTGTTCATTAATCCCATGAACACAGCTAGAGAATTTTTCATGCCAAACGACATTATAATGAACTCATAATTCCCATGACGATAATGGAAATCATTCTTCAGGATGTCCTCGTCCTTTACACACATCTAATGATATCCTGACCACAATTAGATCTTTGAGAACTAACATACACCCTTCATTTGATCTAATAAATCATCAATACTTAGAAGAGGATAGCGATTCTTCACTATCACTTTGTTTAAGTGACAATAATTGACACACAACTGCAAAATGTTGTCAGCCTTCTTCACAAACAAAACTGGTGCACCCCATGGTGACACACTCGGCCAAACAAAACTGCACTGTAATAGAACATCAAGTTATATATGTATCTCTCGTAACTTAGAAGGGGTCATCCTATATGGAGACATAGAGATAGGAGACGCTCCCGGTTATAGCTTGATCACAAACTCGATCTCTATGAGGGGGTAATGTTACAACCTCTTCTGGAAAGACATCAGGGTACTCTTCTACGACCCTATGAAATTCCAACTATTAAACCTCTAAAGAACTCAGCATCAGCTCAGCCGTCATGGATGATAAGTATGGAATATGCCTCTGACCCATCTGAGGGTCTCACTCACCAATGAACATCATTAGATCTCCATCTGCATCGAAGAACACAACCTGCCTCCTAAATCAATCCACAATAACCTGCAACGAATACAACCAATCCATGCCAAGGATGACATAATATGGTTGTATTCATAAACATAGTAAATCTCCCCAAGAGCGGTGTTTCCCGAACACTAGCTCATAGTCTCTACATACTTCAAACAAGTCATCTCAGCCTCCAACTGGTGTAGTCAATGCCAAGGGCCCTGGAATTCTCTCTACCTCAAGTCCCAAAGCATGGAAAAGGGTAGGTGATATGAAGAAGTGTGTCTCTACTAAATCAAACAAGGTATACACCATGGTAGAAAACAAGAAAAGGGTACCTCAAATGACTTCTGGCTCTCCTGGAGCTGGCAACGCTAAAGCATGAAGCTGACCACGATCTCCTCCACAGCCTCTCTAACCCTGATGATGACCACCACCATGGTTGCGCTCTACTCTCTGAGGATGGGGAGTGTCATGAGGATGTCCTCTGCCTACCCCATATACCCTCTGTTGATCCAAAGCTGGTGCAACCTGCTGCTACAACCTCACCTAGAACTTCCTAAATAGAGGAACCTAGAGCAGAGCACCTGGTACATGATGGCTTCTTTTAAAGGTCGGGCATTCTTGCTGCTGATGACCTCAACCACCACAAGAAAAACAAGTGTCTGATCCCTTGGCATAGTCCTGAGCGCTGCTGCCTCCAGATAAATGAGATGTGGAGGGTTGGGACCTACCCCAGGATGAATAGAAACTCTTCTGCCCTGAAAACCAGGAACCCCAGACCACAACTCTTCTTCGTGAGGAATCATGAAGACTCCCCTCTCATGATGATCCGGTTGTGGAAAAAGTCCTCTCGATAACCTTTTCCCTTTCCATCACCTCAAGATATGTCTTCAGCATAAATGGGGTGACCTAATTCTGGATATCTGGATGCAAAGCCTCCACAAAATGTCTCACCCTGGCCTCCTCATCTAGAAACAGGTCTGAATCATACCGTAAAAGTTTCCTGAAATAGATTCCAAACTCTCGCACACTGGAGCTCCCCTATCGAAGGGTAAGAAGCTCCTGGTTACTGGACTCCTTCACAGTCGAAGAAACAAACTCGACTCTAAACTTGTCTTGGAACTCCTCCCATGAGATCACTAACTCCTTGCAATCCCCGAGGAACAAGAACAACCACTACCTTATTTCTCCACACAACATCATCACAAACAAGAACACCCAGTGCTCCTAAGCACAGAACAAACTAAAGCCTATCTCGACCTCCTCCAACCAGTCTTCCATGACTCTATCTGAAATGGAGCCCTTGTACTTATGCAGACTCTAGCGCTGAAAATCTCATAGTGTCCTCCTCCAAGTGTTGTCATCATCAACCTCTACCCTGCGGTGATCTACTGGCAAAAACTGCTGGACATCTTCTATGCGATCCTGATGAGGACATCGACCTGAAGCCATACCTATAAAATAACAAACAGTTAGAGCCCCTAAACATGTAATAAGGAAGACTCATCATTAATTAATTAATTATTTTCTTTTTATTTATTTTAGGTTACCCTATCCCAAGGTCTATCCATTCAAGGACAGGAACAAGGAAGAATGATGCATGATCCTTTCCTGGGTCTCTACCCTACAAAAAGTATTACCGCATTTAGTATCCATTTTAAACTTAAAGGTTCATACATCAGATCATAGTGGGCCTTAAATTCCTATGTCCCAGCCGGTCTTTAGTGTTTACATCACTTGCTAAACTTGACTGGCACTGTTTCCCTACCAACCCATGCAACCTCACCTGTTCCCAACTCCAAAATCCATCCTATCCCTTAACCAGACCTTTGATACCACTCTGTCACAACTCCCTCCCCACAAGGTGTACCCCTCCTGGACCGGCAATGTGAGAAGGGAGATAATGACCCCCGAGTCCCTCCTCCAGTAGGTCCCGGGTTGGTGACTAGCATCGAGGGTATAGTAAACACACAAATGGGAGGCATTACCCTCTAAGATAACACATGCAAAAGAGAGAGATAAGATAGACACCAACCAACTCCAACACAGACAACAATATAAATGAAATCCCAAGTACACATATGTAATGTCATGAAAAACTACTACAACTAAAAGGGGAAAACTGCATGTATCCAAAAGAAAGTAAAAACAACAGCAACCATGAAGCCCTAACATCTCCTGCAACCCCAAGCTAGTAGAAACCAACATGATCTATAACCTAAATCAAGTGACCTAAAAAACAGTTTATATATACATAGGGTGAGTATAAAAGTATACTCAGTAGGATCCTCCCTATATCCACTCATGAAAAAGTAATGAAAGCATGCTAAAGCACAGTGAACAACAAGTGAAACTAACTCGCCACCTAAATAGGTATACTAAGTTCCCAGCCTCACTATGGATACTCTCACCAAGTATTGAATACAAGAGTATATAATATGATAAAGAATATCATGGTTACCCCACTAATACTTCCCTATTGGTTTGGCACTTTTCCCCAACGTCGCACGTCCTAAGCATCTTTCTCCAAAAAGGATTGCCCGCAGACACCTCGGCAAAGCACCACAACATGCACCTCATGAAACAAAACCACCACGTCCAAGTAATAAAGTAACCAGATAGTTTTCGGGAGCCACCATAGCTCGTATAACATATATCGTACTTTGGGTATTATACCTCAATCCATTACAGCCCATACACCGAGTATGGATCCTCAAGCCATCACAGCCTATACACGTTACACCTATAGAAGTCGATAAGAAACTATATCCAGAATATATGTGTGTGAATAACCACAAGCCATTAAAACCCTATAGACACATATATGGGGAAAACTAACCAATGTGCCTACTAGAAAAACTAACTACCATGAGAAGAAAGTGGGACCAAAGGGGGTAGTCATCCATCCATCCTCCCACCAGAATGTTGGGGAAAACACCCCCACAGGGCTCAAAATTCCTAGGGTGTCAGTTGCCCTAACTGAAAGGGTGCAGTAGTGTATAGAAACACAAAAATTACATAATATAATATATCTCACAACCACACTATGGGAATAACCTAGTCTTAGACTCAACTATAACTTATGTCTCTCGGACTCTCATCTACCACTCCTAAGACTAGGTATCCTATAAGCACACATCCATTTAAAGAGATTTATTATATTACTTCATTACCTTTTTATCAGTTTCACTTTATATTAATTAATTCTTTAAAAATTAATTAACCATCAATAATTTCCACATTATATTTCATTATCATCACACCCATAGTTCATTGTTCCTTTAAATTGCTACCTCAGAATTATGCCACAGCAAGCTCCAACCCCATGGGTTAACATCATTTATTCAATCGTTTATTTATAGTATTAATTCACCATATTATCAAGCATTCTAGAAAAACATTCTAAGCTACTAAACCCAAGGGGATCAACACGGTGAGTAGATGAACAACCCGTCGAGTCTTGGCCGCCTATAGCAAGAGCATATACCCATCCTCCCTCAGGAATCTAAACACGGAAAGCATGTGGCATCCCCCACGCATCTTCGCCCCTTTTGGAAGGAGGGTAAGCAAAAACATCTGCCTTGAAAAGTTGGGAAAGTAATGCAGATAAAAAACCGATAAGAATTATCAAGCATCCAAACATTCACATCCAACCCGTTTCACCATCCCCGGTGTCCTCCCCGACACCCACATGCACAAACTGATTCATCTCTCCACTCTAGGTGCCAACTGCTACCAAAACCAGTAGGCCTCTCTACCCCCACTTATCACAATAGCTATCCAAGATCACATCAAAACACAAGCAGCAGGAAAACAAACATCATATCAATTGGTCTCTTAGACCTTAAACAAGCAAGAGGGTAACAAAGAACCCTACATTGAATTATCTTTTATCAAACAACTAGTTCTTTAATCTATCTTGGATTAACCGATTTATTATTCATAGGTTCCAACTTTAGTAAACCTAAACAATAAGCTATCACAAATAACTAAACATGCTTAGTGCACCAATTTTATTAACATCAAATTACAATAAGAAGAACGAGATTCATTTACATGCCGCTTTATCTTTATCCAAACAATTATCAATTAGTTCCGGATTTATGTTCTTTACCAATTTCCATCAAGAACAAAAATCTAAACAAATCCAGCATATATATCACACTATTTAGAAAAACAAGAGGCAATAACATATGATTGATATAAATTTATTTATCCGGATCAAATTTTTATTATGTAAATTCCATTGTGATCTAGTGTGACAAAACATGATAACTATACAGTTTCACATAAAATAAAAGAGAAGAAACGAATCCCCTAACTCAAATGGTTCTTGACGTTCTTTATATGAGAACAAGCCACACAACGGGTTATGATCTCCTCCCCCTGTGATAACTGTATCCACCCGAGGATGTCGAGACACTACCACACCGGTCAACATCCCATGAAAAGTCCATTAGAAACATGGAGATAGCATTTCATAAAAGGGAAAGGAGAAACAGAAGGAGATGAACCCAAAATAATAATGATATATCATACCTTATATCAAAGATTGATCGATACTGCTTGGTTGCATAAAAACATAGTGGAACCAATCCAAGGAGGAAAGTTTGATTGTGCAACTCTTATGGGATGGAATGAAAGGTCCGAGCGTCTCACAGCCAAGAACAAGGAGGAAGAACTAGGGAAGAAGCTATATCGTCCCTTTAGAAGATTTAACAGAGTAGTGGTTTAAGATACGCTGGATTTTCCATTAAAATAAGATCACATTGAACCATGTGTTTTGACCAAGTAAAAGCATCTTGAGACATAGGGAAATTAATATAGGAGTTATGGCCTTTGAATTGGACTTAGAGTCTTTAAAACGAGGATTTAAATGCATTTTACATCAAAGGAAATGTTAAAGGGGTGAAACTGTAGGAAGATGGAAGCACTGTTCACGAACTCAAAATTTGGCAAAGGAAAAACACTTTTCATGAACTTCACCATTGAAACCTCACCATTGGAACCTCGCCGTTCTGGAAACACTATTCATGAACCTCGCCATTAGAACCTCACCATTCTGGAAACATTGTTCATGAACCACACCATTTAAACCGTGCCATTGGAACCTCACCGTTCTGAAAACACTGTTCATGAACCTCACCATTGAAACCTCATTATTGGAACCTCACCATTCTGGAAACACTATTCATGAAATTCACCATTGAAACCTCACCATTGGAACCTCACCGTTCTGGAAACAATGTTCATGAACTCAAAATTTGGCAAAGGAAAAGGGTACTGTTGGAACCTCGCCGTTCTGGAAACATTGTTTGTGAACTTGAAATTTGACAAAGGAAAGAGGCTACTGTTGGAACCTCACATAAGGCTACCGATGACACTCTTCACATAAGGTTACCATTTCACTAATCACATAAGGTTAATAATGACACTGTTCACATAAGGTTACCATTACACTGTTCACCTAAGGATAACGATGGCAATGTTCACATAAGGCTACCGTTTCACTATTCACCTAAGGCTACCGTTTCACTATTTACGGAACTGGAAATTTGGCAAAGTGTTGGGGATAAGTCACATTGACCTCCCAGAACACCTCAAACACTAGATTTTTGCAAAAAATGGACCACATAGGTTCGGGGAATTATAATATGGAATTGCATCCTATGCATAGGATATTAATCCCTTCAGTGGGACTTCATGGATAAATTTTTTGGAATCCTTCCATGAGGCTTAGGGTGAGATCCTCTATCTTCATCTTCCCCTAGGTTAAGTTTTTAGTATCGTTGTGACCAACACTACATTGGTGTTAATACTCTACTTAGCAGGTTATTCCAAATTGAGTTATTGGTATACCCCCATTGACTTGGGTGTGATCCTCATCTATGTATCATTCTCTTTAGACTTCCAATGTGTACTTATTATGTAAAGACCTAATGAGCATGACATCTTGGACGGATTCCATCGGTGTTTTCTAACTCATGGTCCATGTTCTCCCAAATGAGTGTTATGTGGAACCTTCAATCAGGATTCTTGGATTGGAATTATGGTTATGACTTTACCTTGAGACTATATGTATTTGATTATTATATATAGATATTCTTGTTATATGTGTTTTAGTAATATACCTTTGTTGAGATGACTGTTATTCTGGTCATTATATACTCAGTGATTTCAGGGTGTCCTGTTGGGTATTTCATACTCACCCCTACATGGTATTTCCCCGCACGTGTCATGTATTATGCAGATAATCAACTTTTTGATGGAATCCTAGAGAGACAAGGACCAGAAAGATCCTAGTGATTCAAACCGGCCATGGTGTGTTTCAAAAGTTACCTTGACAATTGTCCCCTTCTATACATTCTGGTTGGACGTGTCTTTAAACTCTTTGTGGTGAACATGTATTTAACTCCTTTTTCATTCAGTACTAGTTGTTGTACTATGATAGTGATATTTAGATGTATGAATGCATTTTTTATAAATTATTTTACATTTCAACATTTTATAGCTTTAAGATGTGTGTGTACATGTACTTTAGGTTAAAACCTCTCATGTGAGTCATATGTCTACTCGGTGCTAGTCGTCAGCCCCTGGGAAATTAGAGGCATGTTTATGGTGTTCACGACATAGGCCTCATTGGGATGGGTCATGATAGTTTCCAGGTTATTATTTTGGATGAGATTTTTTATTTATGCCATGTTTGGGTTTTTTATTTACATGTTTCATTACTTATTAGAGTGTATATATCACTAGTTTATAGAGGGGTGATGTGTATATTATTTGAGTATGTTTTGTCGCATCTTTTTTAGACATTTAATGAGATTTACTATTGAAATGAGATTTAACATGATTAATATGGGATATTAGATAAAATGGGGTTTAATATGGAATTTATTGAATATTTTTATGGTGTTGTAAATTTTTTTGTTTCTTTGGTCAATTGTTCTTGTGTTTAATTTCATATATTATTTCAAACTAACAGTTTTTAGATCGAGATAATTAAATTGAAATTATTATTTATAGGTCCTTGAATATAAATTTTTCATTATATAATGGCTTCTTAGTTGTTGATATCAAATCATGGAATTTATTTTGATAAATTTATTCACAAATATTATATGTGGATTCTGAATTTTGGTTATTTAAATTTATTTTTGGAGTTGTATTTTAATTATATAATATGTTTAAGTGTAGGATGTTGTGAGGTTTTTTCTACCACAAAGAGGTCTACTACTAGGACCAACATTATCTCAGGTTTACTCTTTAACTGGATTTTCTAGTACAACCCTCGGATGAGGACACTTGTACTATTATAATATCAGTCGTCAGATCATTTCTTCAGTCTGTCAGATCATTTTAATTCTTAGTGAGATTTTTCATTTGAGATGGATTTAATTTCACTCATTATCATCTCTAGCTATGGAGAAAATGGAAAACACCACAAATCTAGTAGCGATAACGACAAATCAAGCCACTCCTGAGACAACTTTGGGGAATCCAATGATTACAGGGGAGGCGATGACTTCAATTAATCTAGTATCACGTTCTCCCCTAGTATCCTCCAACACAAAGGCACGATTTATCTTCTCGGAGAACTTCTGACTCTGGTGGTGTTTCGTCTTAGTCCATGATAGTCTTTTTTTTTACAAAACAGGCTCAAATGGCTACTGAAGGTGGTCTAGCCTAGTTATTTTTTCTGAAATATGTATTTGAAAATCTATTTTCCATTTCATCAAAAAAAATGTTTCGTTGTTATGATTCCTTTTTTAATACTTCTTTCTTATGAGAAATTTTCTCTAAATTTTTTCTATCTATCATTTTTGAATTAAAAAAAATCCAATTTCACCATTTTGAATTCATTGAAAACCATGTGAATAGATGAAAAAGATACTATTTTTCAACTGTAATCATGAAAGTTCTATTGGGAGTTATACTAGAGCATCCATTGAAATTTCCCCATTTTGTAATTTTTGTAGGTTCGTTCTATTGTTTCCCCACTGAAGGATCCACTAGAACTTCCACTGGAGATTACACTAGAACATCCACTGGAAGTTCCACTAGAACCTCCATCGAATCCTCCACTAACTGTAGGTTTGTGGATGGTCTAGTGGAACTAAAAGTTGAGGTTCTAGTGGAAATTCCAATGGAAGTTCCACTTATAGTTACATAGGAACTTCCACTGAAGTTCCACATATAGTTTCACTGGGCCTTCTAATGGAACTACCAGTCATCAAAATTCCAAACCTGGAATCCCCTAAAAAAATTCATTGGAATATTACAGTATTCAATAGTGAATTTTGTGCCATTTTATACCACTGGAACTTCCACTGGAGGTTCCAATGTAACTTCTAGTAGAATCTATTCTACCAAATTGCAGTGAAAAGATAACTTAAGTAAAAAATTATGGTGTTATTTCCAAGGTGAACTTATAGTAGAAGTTTTAGTGGAACTTATAGTCATATTAAACCTTCCAAAACCTATAGTTTAATTTGTGTAATCCCCAAAAAAATGGAGTGAAGTATTATAGGATCCATTAGTGAATTTTGTACAGTTTTATACCACTAGAACTTCCACTGGAGGTTCTACTGAAAATTCCACTATGATTTATTCTACCAAATTTTAGTGATGATATATCTTAAATAAAAAACCATGGCGTTATTTTCAAGAGGAACTTCCATTGGATCTTCCAGTAGAACTTCCAGTGGAGCTTAGATAGAAAGTTTCAGTGGAAGCTCTAGGGGAACTTCCAATCATATTCAACCTTCCAATACTATAGTTTAATTTGTGGAATCCCTAAATAAATATTTTTAGTAAAATATTATAGGATTCATAAGTAAATTTTGTGCCCTTTTATTCCACTGGAACTTCCACTGGAGGAAACTTCCACAGGAACCTATTCTATCTTATTGGAACTTCCAGTGGAACTTTCACAAAAACTCCCACTGGAGGTTCCACTACAACCATCCACCAGAACTCCCATAGTTCCACTAGAACTTGTACTAGAAATCATAGTAGAAATTCTACTAGTGGTTCCACTAGAAATCCAACTTGAACTTCCAGTGGAAATCCCACTGGAACTCCCAATGGAAATTCCAATGGAACTCCAAGTGGAACTTCCAGTAGAACTCCAACTGTAACTTCCAGTGGAACTCCCATAGGAACATCTAGTGTAATTCCCATAGGAAATTCTAGTCCTTTTCAGTAGGGCGTTTTGTTTTTTCCCACAACACTTCTAGAAGATATTACACTAGAATTTAGACTTATTCTACTTTCTATAAATTAATTTTTGGATTCTCCCAATAATTACTTAATTTCATTATTTTAGTTAATTTTTTAAAAGATTCAGCATGGAATTATTCTATTCTTTCTATCCTATTGTATGTTTTTTGATTCCTAAGGAAAATTCTTACTTTCAATTTTTAGGAGTGTATTTTAGGTAAAATTTGACATCGTTACAAAGTGTTTTACAAGAAATAAAACCAAAACTGAAATATTATCATAAAAATACTTTGTGGAATACTAATTTTTGGAATATGATTCAAGAATTACTATCTAATGATATTTCATCATTCGATTGTAAGAAATACAACACTTTGTTTGTTATCTATTAGATAACATTGTTCCATAAAAAATGATTTTCAATTCGGTGGAGTGGAAAGAAGTTTCTATGAAGTTGATTTCCAAAGGATGTTTGGAATAACAGAAAATGAAACTGAAATGGAGGACTCATACTCCTTAAAGAAAACCAAGGAATCATTATATATAAGAAGATTTAAAATAGGTGTAAAGTTGTTGAAAAAAAAGTAAATAAAATCAGCTCTTTTGGAAGCACTAAAAGAAAATGAAGAAGTCGATCATCTTGATACAACAACACTGATATGTTTATACACATGTGATACTATGTTTTTACCTACTACTGGTGATTACTTGAGTTGGGGATTTATCAATTTTTTCGATACTATGAGAGAGATGAGAACACTGAGGTGGTCTCATGCAATCCACCAACAGTTGATGAGATCTGTTAAATAATTTCATAATCACCATGAAAATATTATGGGGTAATAATCATATTATTGGTATGGATTAATATTTATTTTCACTTCTATATATAATTTAGTATTCATAGGCTTGTTATTTTTTTAGTATTGGTACTGTGAAAAAAGAAGATTAGTTAAAGAAAATGAACAAGCTGCCAATCAACCATTCACAATTGGAGCTTGTAGGATTTTGATGTTACTGTAAAAAAACTAAAGATTCATCAAGTTCTATATAGTGAGGTAAGTGTTCCAATTATATTATAAATTTCATAGTTATGTAAATCAAGGGTATCTAAAAAAGAAAAATATTAAAGATACAAAAAGAAGAAGAACTTACTGAGGAGCTAATAATGCATAAGGAATTTTTTGTTGGCTATTATGGAAAATTGGAACCATATGATGACAAAATATGCATTCTTGAAAAATAAAATTCATACTTGAAAATAAAAATTTATAAAATGGAAGAAATGGTTAAGAAATAGGAAGATAAAATTAAAAAACTAAAGTTGTTGGTAAGTGAGAATTCTAATAAAGAGGGAAACAAAAGAGAAGGTATCATTTTTGGCATCGAAATGGTCTATTCTATAAAGGATGAAGACTAGACAGTGGGTACAAATTAGGATAGGATGTAGGAGGAACCTGCTGAAAAATGAACACCTCTCCCTAATAGGACCTAAGTAGAACAACAATAAATAACCCCTTCTCTAATGCAAGAAAACTAAAAACAAGGTACAAAGGAGGGTGGGATTCATCTTGAGGCTACAGATCAACTAGAGACAATGTCGTTCCATCCCGAGGATATAGATCAACTCCAAGAAGTTTCTAAAAAACCACACCTCTACTTAAAAGCATCCATATAGAAAATCTAGAAATAGAAACTCACCAAACTCGATCAATGATTAGAAATTTAATTTCAAGAGCAAGAAAATAAAATACATTGGATTTACTATTTCAGTATGAACCTCAAAATATAAGAAGAAATACAACAACACCTCAAAAAAATGGTAGAGGATCCACCTCAGTTGAAAAAACCCATTTATGTAGGTAGTGTGTCAAATAAAACACAACAAAAAATATATTAATAGGATGGAATTTATACCTCAATGGGTTACAAAAAGTAATCAACTGCCAAAAACAACTACGAGCAGCTAGAAAAGATTATGTAGATGGACCCAAAATGGTATGCTACTAGGACCAAAGGGAATAAACACCTTTAATTTAGAAGCTTTATATTAAATTCTACTAAATTTTACATGTTTTATTATAAATTATTTTTATTATTATGTAATGAATATTTTTAGGAAGCTTAGAACAATTTGTATTCAGTTGCATTAGATGATATTTTCTCTCTTTCAATCAAAAGCATGATAATTATTTGGGTGAGTATTTAAGTTAACTAAGCTTACTATAAACTAATATTCAATTAGTATGACATCCTCCATTCCTTTTTTTTATATCAGGTGATATATTCTTATGCTCGTATTATAAAAAATAAATGTGAAACGGAGAAAATGGGTGGAATTTTCCCAAATAAATCAACAATTATTACAAGTGATGTCATGGTGAGTGTGATGTTGTCTATATTCTTGAATTTTTAAATATATTAATTAATATTTTGTCTAACTTTATTCATTTTTATAGGGCATAATATATGGGAAAAATAAAAATTTGATAGGGATTTTGTTAGAGAGACCAATAAAGGAAGCAATGCAGTTGAATGGAAAAGTGTTTATCCCCATCAACTCATCAAATCTGTATTGTACATTGCTCATGTTTGATATTGAGAAAAAATATTTCATCTACTATAACTCCATGAAACCTCATATGGGTGCTTCTACAAATGATTGTTATCAAAATTATGCTTTTAAAATGGTAAATGTTATCCTCTTCGGCCTTAAATCCATTTTAATACAAAAAACTGACTAAATAAAATTTCTACAACTTGAAAAAAAACATTTATTGAAGAAATCATAAAAAAATGTATCCCTGAATACTTAGTCAAGACTGATCCTGCATTATTGTTCATAGTGGAAGGCACTCCTCTGTAGGGGGATGTATCATTGTACTATGTAATAATTGTTTGTTATCTCATAGAGAAGCTGGAAACTGATCAGGAATATAACAAGAAGCTACCCCAAGATGAAGTTGATGAATTGATCCTATATATGGAACATTGTTTCCTTACAAACCCTGCATACAGCTGGACTAAAACATCATATAGAAGAAAGAGTTTCATTTTGGAAACAATGTTGTTGGGAGCAACATAACCAGTTAAACATCCTGGTTAAATGGATGTGTCATCAAAGTGGAATTGAAAAGGTTTGGAGGTTTTTAAAAATTTATACATCCCACTTTTATGGTTGTTTTTGGAAACTGCATTTGAATGTTTTTCAGGTTTTTAAACAGTCATACAGCCTAGTTTCATGGATTTTTCTTAGTTTGGGTGGTCACTTTGGGAATTATGTTCTTATGAGGAAACTTATTTGGTTTTTCTATTATATTTAGTGTTGATAATTGCAATGGATATTTGATACTAGTAATTGCAATGGGTTAAATTTGGTTTCAGTAATTACAATGGTTCATATTTGGATTCCGAAACTACAATGGGTTAAATTCAGTTTTGGTAACTGCAATTGGTAATTATAATGTGGTCTTATTTGGTTTTTCAAATTACAATGGGAGTATTATGTTCTTATGAGGGGACTTATTTGTTTTTGCTATTATATTTGGTGTTTATAATTTCAATGGATATTTGATGTTGGTAATTGTAATGGGTTATATTTGGTTTTGGTAATTGCAATGGTTCATATTTGGTTTTCAAAAATTAAATGGGTTAAATTTGGTTTTGGTAACTACAATTAGTAATTTCATTGTGGTCTTATTTGGTTTTGAAAATTGTAGTGGGAGTATTATGTGCTTATGAGGGGACTTATTTGGTTTTTTTATTATATTTGGTGTAGATAATTGCAATAAATATTTGATATTGGTAATTTTAATGGGTTATATTTGGTTTTGGTAATTACAATGGTTCATATTTAGTTTTTTAAAATGAAATGGGTAAAATTTGGTTTTGGTAACTATATTTGGTAATTGCAATGTGGTCTTATTTGGTTTTGAAAATTAAAGTGGGAGTATTATGTTATTATGAGGGGACTTATTTGGGTTTTCTATTATATTTTGGGTTGATAATTTTAATGGATATTTGATCTTGGTAATTGCAATGAGTTATATTTGGTTTTGGTAATTTCAATGGTTCATATTTGGTTTTTAAAAATAAAATGGGTTAAATTTGGTTTTGGAAACTGCTCTTGGTAATTGAAATGTGGTCTTATTTTGTTTTTCAAATTGTTGTGGGAGTATTATGTGCATATGATGAGAGTCATTTGGTTTTGCTGTTATATTTTGTGTTGATAATTACAATGGATATTTGATATTGGTAATTTCAATGGGTTATATTTGGTTTTGGTAATTTAAATGGTTCGTATTCAGTTTTTGAAAATGAAATGGGTTAAATTTGGTTTTGGTAATTACAATTGGTAATTGGAATGTGGTCTTATTTGGTTATTAAAATTATAGTGGGAGTATTATGTGCATATTAGGGGAATTTTTATGGTCACATTTTCAGTACAACAAATATGTTCTTCATTGTTGTCACATTCACAGTTTCATAAATCACAAATATATATAGAACATTTATAATTTTTGAATCCCAATCCATTACAACGAGGGTGGACTATGAAATATTGCAGTCTATTAATGCTTCAATTCAGTCATTAAAATTTAAAAAACCACATCAATCCAATTTTCTCTACAAATATCGGCCACTTCCAATGGTAAGAAAGCCTACCTCCAAATATAAAGTTCCAAATTGGTTGATAACTCTTCCTAAAACAAAAAAATAACACATTTACAATAGTTATAGAAAAGAATGTTGATAATTTAAAACTATTTTTCTAGAAACAACACAAAAATTTGGTCTTTCTTGCTCTGTAATTCCCTATGAGAAAAGAATAATGCTATCAGATACCACATTAACAATTGAAAACTACTCTTATAAATGAAATTCATCATAAAATTAAATCATATCATCATCATAGCAGTAGAATTTTTTTTATTCAGCCGTGTCCCATTTCAAAAGCCATTGTCTAAAAATCTTTTCACTCTATCTCCCCTTTCCTATTTGGTTTCTTTTTAAAATAATCCTTTCTTACAATTATATCTGAACTATCATGACCATTAACTCTATTTGATGATGTATTTTTGATAGTCAAATATTTTTCAAAATTACTGAAATTAGAGAAGGTAATGTCATAACCTACATATGTCTCACAAGCTATGGTAATTAACTTCATTAAAATTCATGTTAAATATTTGTAACCCTTTTCTATAATTTATTCTCTATGAGAAAGTACTTCAACGGAAGATCCTTCAAACATCACAATATTTCTATCCAATTGGGTCCATCTCCCTAAAATATATTTTTCAGGTATTTCTCTCACATTAGGCCATTCATAAATTTTTATGAAATGACATCAAAGATACCCAACTAACTCAAACTTTTTACAAGAACATTCAACAACTTCATTGGAATCTTCATATGATATAAGAAATTGATCTTCACAGCCAACCATTCCAATAACTTAAATGAATTGAACTCTAATTTCAATACATGATATCATAAAACCAGCCCCAATCATTTGATATTCATGTTGAAATAAATCAAATAAATTGGTATATATCTAGTAGAAACATGTCACATAAATTCATGATAAGGGTACATATTATGAGGGAACTTCTCTCGCATCTCAAATTCTGCCTTTATTTCGCAATAACGATTTTTTCCTACAATCGCCCAAACTGCATAAAGAATTAAACAACACTAAACCTATGATGAACATATTATTTAATAAATCTATTAAAACATTCACTTAATTTATTTCTTTGAATACCCAATGTTCAATAATCTTTCAAAAAACAATGCACCCACTTTTATCAAAATATAAATACATCATCTAACCACAACGATTTCCCATCCCCACATTCTTCTCTAAGGGAAGACCACTCCTAATCAAACATTTGCATCATGGTATTGGAGAATTCACTTCTTAAATCTAGTAAGAAAAATAGATCTATATTTCATCTGATTACCTAACTAGTTAACACCATTTTTCATCAAATTCCATGAACAGAGGAAATGACAAGTTCCCACTAAAACTTCAGAAATGGATTTTCCCATAGCCGCATCTTGATCAGTAAAAATATTTTGAGGTCCCTTCTTGTGATGCACCTGTAATGTTTTTGGAAATAATCAAGAAAAAGAATTTGTGCTTTCATCATATAATAAAGCTTCCCACAAAATGATAATTTCTTGATGATGATTGAACCCCAAAAAGATACCTAATGGCCCGAACTCTTTATTAGTGACGAAAGTTGTGTCAAAACAACAAAATATCCAAAAAAATCATAATATGTCTTCATTTTTGGATCAACCCAGACAATATTACTAAGTTGATCCTTCATGTCAAACTGCATAGTATAGAAAAATGATGGATTATCCTGACTTTCTTTTTCTAGGTACTCCAACATGAAACATGCATCACTATGAAGAAATTCCATTTCCCGTTTAGACCATAAAAATTCAACTAATCAAAACATGTTTACCCAATAACATTTCAACCCCCTACAATAACTATCACCAAGGAGAATGAATCATTTGGTTTAATACCTTCTGAAGCATTCACATCTAAATCGGTTGCACGTGGTTCTATTATTTTTCTTTGGGACCTCATAATATGAATTGATTCAGGATAGTGAAATGGATTATTATGTTATTCAACAAATAAAGTACATGCATATTAACCAAAATATAATAAACTAATCCCTATTCGGGTAAAGAAACCTGTAGGTGTCTCATATTGAGGAAATTTCACCATGTTATCACGTTTTTCAATGATCCTATGACCTTCTTTGCTACATGAAAAAATTCTCGATGTGACAATTGATTTATCCTTTCACCTTTTATTAGAGTATTTTTGGTGTACAGTGAACCTATTTACTCCCCCAAATGTGACATAAAAACATTAATCTTCATCAAGTGACTTGAAAGTCATCCCTACTTTTGGCTGGTTTAATAGAAGCTATTACAACATCAACATCAATATCAACAGCATTGCAACAACCTGCAACAACATAAATGTATATTTTTAAAACTAAAAATAAGGAATATAATATTGTTAAATATAATTAAAATAAATATGAATTGAAATTTTTACACAATTATTATAAAAATGATTCAATTTAGTATTTGAAATTGTATAAAAAAATTAAATTGAATTTATTTTCCACTACCTAGTGGAAGTTCCACTCGAAGTTACACACTACAACATAAATGTATATTTCTAAAACTAAAGAATATATTATTTTTAAATATAATTAAAATAAATATGAATTTCAAATTTTACATAATTATTACAAAAATGATTCAATTTAGCATTTTAAATTGTATAAACAATCTTAAATACTACCTAGTGGAAGTTACGACTTTGGAAGTTCCACTTCCACTACTCGAGGTGCCACTAGAACTATTGGTGGTACTTCTAGTGGATGTTTCAATGGGGCTTCCAGAGGAAGTTCTAGTGGGACTAGTGGGACTTCAAGAGTGACTTCCACTAGGACTTCCAGTGGGGCTTCCACTACCCAATGGAGGTTCCAACCTTGGAAGTTCCACTTCCACTGCTCGAGGTCCCAGTAGAACTTCCAATGTGAGTTCTAGTAAAATCCCCACTAGAACTCCAACTGTAACCTCGATTTCAACACCCAGTGGAAGTTCCAGTGGTCCTTCCACTACCAGAAAACTAGTGGAAATTCCACAATGCAACAAAACGGTATATTTATTTCAGTAAAAAAACCCTTGCAAACTTCATCAAACTATTTTGGAATGATTTGCCACAAAACTAACAGTAAAAAAACTTCAAATATAATCTCCAATAACTTCAAAAAATTCAGTATACAATCATGGATAGAAACTTATTCCATGTTTACCAAAAAAACATTAAAAATACTTAAAATATAATATGCAAGACCTTTATCAATATCAATTATAAGGAGAACCAAAATAAAAACTACCATGTTGCGACTCAAACGAATCACACTTCTTTGAAACCCAAAGATAATGTCTTATGGTCCCGCAATCACAAACCCGCTGAAAATTCCCCAATCCCTCAGACTACCCACAATCATTCAGACCTCGACTGATGAAACCTAACAAATGAAAATTGTGCCATGATGAAACTAACTACGATGAATCCCACTGCAAATCTCAATCCCAAAATCTGGTGCACCTTGCTCACAATACTTTAGATCATGATCGTGAGCACCAATGAAAATGTGAAATCATGAAATACTTGACGTAAAAATGTCAGTCCCCATACGATTCATCATTTCGCTTGTGCTTAATTTTCCATGAGACGAAAATGTCCTCTAGAAAAACAAAACAACATGATAGCGCCACCTGTAAAACTGAACATTTTTCAAGATCCCTTCACATCACAAGAGAATCCTATAAAAAGGGGAACCAAATATGATAACGATCCCTATTTCTATGCTTTACATTTTGTGAAGGGACTGCTTGTGTGACTTGTGCTTCCATGGGTAACCCTACTATTGGGCTGAATCAACTATGCCCTTCAGCAGTCGTTCCTGAGCCTATGAAACCATGTTCTTGGTAGTCCTATTGTGTATCCTTTTATATCTATGATTTCATGTAGAGGGGTAGTCAATTATGTTTTAGATATTTCAATTTACTATTCCATATTCATTTTAATAAACTATGAAGTAATAATTGAGACCGGATTGGAGATTAGTGATGATTTGTGATTGAAGTAATCTTGAGACTCAAAAAAATGGGTGGATGAGACTAGGAGAGACTTGGAAGATTGATTTCTGAGGCAGAATTCCAACCTAGATGAAAATTTTGAGTTGAATATGATGAAAAGTTTCAATTTATTGAGTCCCTATTTCTGATGCTGATACCTATTCAAAGCCATGTAAGATGACAAGGAGGCAACCAAGGCCAAACAAGATCAAAGGTGAACAACCAATGAACCCACCAAAAAACCAGGTTTTGATGAAGGAGTTTTGATTCTATGTTTTTTTTTGTTTATATTTATTTTTGAAGGTTCGAATGAAGATGGTGCAGACCTAATTCATTCCCATTAATCTGGTTTTAAAGTCAAGGATAGATGCTCACTCTGTGCTCATTGAACTGTATGAATCAGAAGTTATTATCTCTGATCTTTGAGGTGTCAGTGTGATGATGTTGCACCTTTAGGTTATTGTTGGGGCATTAGAGCATCGTGGTGATGAAAACAAACCCATTAAAATAATAAAAATGAATAATGCAAAAAATTAACATGGTTCAACAATATGACTACATCCACAAGAGAAGGGGGTCTTTCTTCTAATATTCTCTCTAGATAATCGTCAAAGGATACACAATAGGATTACAAAAAATTTCTGATTACAAAATCATTGTATTTAGATTCTTTTAAATATATTAAGGAATTAAAGATGTCAATGGGTTGGTTTTCCAACCATTGAATTCCTCCATCTCTGGTTGTTGCACATCAACAGCGTTAGCTGCCAACCATGGAAGAAAACATCCAATTGGAGTTGTTGTTGTCTAGGGAAAAACTAACATGTTGAAAGTTCTTCTTCTTTTTCTCTTTCCTTACATTGATTTCTCTAAAAATGGGAGTGTCCCCCATAAATCTTCCCCTCACGACCAATTTGGGGTAGAAGTTGGCCCCGCCATCTCCTTGCTGGCGTCCAGCTTCTCTTTCGGTAGAACATCCATCATCGTGTCTGCCCAATTATCATTGGAGTGGAATTTATCAACTTTAAACAATCTTTATTCCAAAAAATTTCATATTTAGTGATATTTCACATTGATGTGTTTAGACCTGGAATGAAATTTTGGGTTCTTATTGAGATGAATAGCACTCTGACTATCACAATATAGAATATAATTTTCCTGATTCTGTCAGAGCTCCTATTAAAATTTCTTCATCTACAGCATCTCCTTGCATCCCATAGTGACTGCGATATATTATGATTCTATGGTGGATAAGGAAACACGCATATAAAGTAATTATTCCCATGAGAATTCTCCCCTTGAAAATGATATCAGGTACCCAGACATAGATTTCCTCATGTCTACATCTCTTGCCATATCTGCATCTGTGTATCCTTATAAAACATGTTTTTCACTTCCAAAACATAAACAATGACTATATGTACCTCAAAGATACCTCAATATCCATTTGACCATTGTCCAATGATCCTTTCCTAGATCTGATAAGAACCTGGTCACAACGCCAATAACATGAGCAATATTTGGTCTGGTGCACACCAGGGAATACATAAGACTACCAACTGCTGACTAATATGGAACTTTTTCTATATCTACTGTATCCTCCTCAGTTGATGGACTATGACCTATTATGAGCCTAAAATGACTCGCAAGTGGAGTACTAATTGGTTTCACCTTAATCATGTCGAATCTTTCAATAACCTTCTCAATGTATCTCTCATGAGATAGAAAAATCATATAATTCCTCCTATCACGAGTAATTGTCCTATTAAGAATCTAAGTAGCATCTCCCAAGTCATTTGTCTCAATAGACATGTTCAAATCCTTATTCAACCAATCAATCTTGGTGATATCTCTACCAATAATCAACATATCATCAACATGAAGCAATAAGATAATGAAATAACCGTCATAAAATTTCTTGATGAAAACACGGTGACCAGTAGTTATCCTCCTGTACTCATTTTTCTCTATGAATGAGTCAAATTTCATGTACCATTGCCTCAGTGTATGTTTCAGACCACATAAAATTTTATTAATCTTGCATACCATTTTTTCTTTTCCTTTCACTCGAAATACATCTAGATGATCCATGTATATCTCCTCATCAATATCACCATGTAAGAATATTGTCTTTCCATTAAGTTGTTGAACCTCCATGTTCAAACTAGCCGCCAATCCAATAACAACTCTGATATAAGAAATTTTAACCATAGGAGAAACAATTTCATCAAATTCAATACCTTTCTTCTGACCAAATCCCTTCACAACCATTCTCACCCTGTAGCGCAGCTGTAAACTTCCATCTTCTCCTTTAATTCTATACACCCATTTGTTATTCAGTGCTTTATTTCCTTAGGGAAACTCTACCAAATCAAATGTACAGTTCTTGTGCAAGGATGTCATCTCCACTAGTATGGACTTCTTACATTCCATCTTCTTCTCACTCCCGATTGCATCATCATAACTGTTTGGCTCTCCCCCATCAGTGATCATCACATACTCATGTGGTGAGTATCTACGAATCAGTTTTCATTCTCTGGTGGATCTCCTCAACTGTTCTTCAGTGGGAATTTGCTCTGTAATATCATATTATGGAGACATGTCAGCAGATGAAGACATATTACCTGGTAGTGATGTATCATCAGTGTTGTGTATCTCTCTCATGCTAGCTAGTACTGATGGTGGTGAGACTTGTTCTAGACTAACTAGAATTTCCTCTGACTGTGAATTCTCTACACTTTCTAGATTCTCAAAATCATAAATCGCCTGAACCTAAAGAAACACCACATATATGCTTATGAAGATCCTTATACTGATAGGTTCTTAGAGTCTGTATCCAAAATCCTCATGATCATATCCCAAAAAGATACACTTCTTTTCTTTTCCATCCATATTTTCTCACTCATCTTTTGGTATGTGAACAAATTCCCTACAACCAAATACTCTCAAGTGTTTGTAAGAAACATCTTTACCTTTCCATACACTTTATGGAACATCGTAGTTCAGTAGAACTGATGCAGAAAGGTTGATAAGATCAACTACGATCGTCATTGCCTCCCCTTAAAAGGTTTTTGGTATCTTTTCATTTGAGAGCATAGATCTTACTCTCTTGAAAATTATTCTATTTATCCACTCAGTAAGTTCATTATGTTGAGGCATCTTCGGTATTGATTGTTCCAGCCTAATGCTAAAACACATACAGTTCTCCTCAAATGGACCACGGTACTCTCCTCCATTGTCTGCTCGCACACACTTTAACTGCCTACCTATTTCTCTTTCCACCTTGACATGAAACTACTTGAAAACATCCTCCACTTTGTCTTTAGTTTTAGAATAAAAGGCCCAGCCTTTTCTAGAATGATCATCTATGAAGGTAATAAAATAAATAGTACCTCCCATAGACTTAGTGCTCATCATGAAAACATCAGTGTGAATCAAATCTAAAACATTTTCTTTTATGGATGGTATATAACCATGAAATGATACTCTGTGTTATTTTCCCATGATGCAATCAACACAAGTATCCATATGTGTACCCTTTATTCTTGGAAATAGATCTTTCTTAAAGATCATTTTGATTCCTCTCTCACTCATGTGACCCAGCTTCCAGTGCCAAACTTCTACAGGAAAATATTTTTTGGCTGCATTTACTTCTCCTACACACAGTTCTGAATCTATGAGATAAAGAGAAGTATATTTCTTTCCTTTAGAAATTACCAGGTTACCTTTGGTAAGCTTCCATTTCCCATCACTGAAGTAACTGACATATCCCTCATTGTCAATAATTCCGAAGGATATCATATTGAGGAGAATATTAGGAACATGCCTTACATCCTTCAATAATAACATACATCCAATATTAGTTTCCAAAAAAATATTACCAATACTAGAAATTTTGGATGCACCATCATTTCCCATATTCACATGTATAAAACTCCTTGAATGGTAAGATGAGAATAAATCAATTCTAGCGGTAACATGGTAGGAGGTTCCAGAATCAATCACCCATGTCGAGTCTTGGCTTGAAAGATTGACCTAATTGTCTTCTTGAACAATAAAAATCTCTCCATTTAAAACTGCAGCATAATTATTTTGGGTCTTACCATCCTGATTAACTTGATCTGCCTTCAACTTTATAGACTCTCAGATTAAGTGTCTGGGATTTCCATAGTGGTGGCACATCATGTCATATCTTGATCGAGATTTCGATCTCTTCTTCCTTTTAATACTTTGCTCATGAGGTTCTCTTCCTCTATTTCTTCCCTTCCATTTCTGCTTCCCTTGTCTTTTAGTGATAAGAGCCTTTGATTCAGGTGCATGCCCCTCATCTTTTCTTCTAGACTATTCATTCAACATTCTATCTTTCACTATCTCCATAGTGAGAGTTCCATCTAGATTTGAATTGCTAACTGACACATCTAATGTGTCCCATGTCTTCAGTAAAGAACTCAACATTAACTGTGTCTGTAACTCATCATCAATCATTATTTTCATGGAATTTAACTGATCAACGGTACCTTGGAACTCTCTCGTGTGATCTGATACGTTGGTCCCATATTTTTATTTCAAGTTGATAAGACGGAATATCATGTTTTATTTTTTTACACGGTTGTCCTTGCATACATCATTTCCAATTTTCACCAAAGAATAGAGGCATTGTGTTCATTGGAAAAATTTTGGATGATTATCTTGTCGATCCACTGTCTAATTTGGGTAGTTCACTTTCTGTTGATTATAACCCACTCTGCATCAAATGGTAAGATGTTGGCTGACATCTTCTTATTGGATTGACTGCTTGATTATTCTCTTTCTTGCACTGCAACAGGCTTAATTGTCTCCACTATTGGTTTCCATAAATCTTTAATATACAAAAGAACCTCCATTTTCAGTTTCCAGATGGGATAATTAAAATCAGTAAGTTTAATATTGTAGCTAGTATTTTTCCATTTCTGGAGTGTGAATTTCAAAAAACTAACCATACGGATGTGTCCAGAATGGTTGAAATATTATGAATCGATTCTTGGATCACTGAAAATGGACTCCAATTGGCCAATATATGACCAAAATAGTTTCAACAGTCAATATTAACCACTAACATGGCACTGATGTGGCTCACCGGAATAGTGTCCAAAAAAATTTCCGGAATGTCACCAGCGGCATGAACAGTGTCATCTTCTCCGGCATGGGGATACTATAGCACCCACGGTTTGACCGAAACATTGATCGGCTCTACTATCTTCATTTCATCTATATTTTTTACACCGTTTGTGCCATTGGAATCATTTTGTCATGCTCTACATGGATCTGGCCTCAATGTTTTTGAGAAACTTCAGTTTACTGGTCACCAGAAAGTGTTGTTGTTACTTTGTTGTTTCGTACCTAAACCCTCTAATGCCATTTTTTTAGAGCATCAGTGCTTCTTGGTGATGAAAATGAACAGATGTAAAGAATAAAAATAAAGAATGCACAAAATTAATGTGGTTCAGAAATATGCCTACATCCATGGGAGAAGGGGGTCTTGTTTCTATTATTCTCTTAGGATAATCATCGGAGGATACACAATGGGATTATAGTAGTTTTATGATTACAAAATCATTTTATTTTGATCCTTTTAAATAAATTAAGGAATTAAAGATGTCAAAGGGTTGGTTTTCTAATCCTTTAATTCATCCATCTCTGGTGGCTACCAATCATAGAACAAAATAGCTCATTGGAGTTGTTGTCATCTGGGAAAAAACCAACCTGCCTATAGTTCATCTTAATTTTTTCTTTCATTCCATTTATTTCTCCAAAAATAAAAGTGTCCCCTATAATGATGAAGGAAGGTTTTTCCTGAGTTGGGTTATGTGAGCTCGAAGAAGACATGCCCTGATCGAAGAAACCGACTTCAGGTGAGTTTGATTTCATTGAACCCAGACAAACCCCAATGAGGAATCTAGGGGTGTCATGGAGAATTTAAAGAATATGATCTTGATTTTTGATGTTGATGAGTTTGTATTTTAATCAAAAGATAGAAACAGAGCTATTGAAAATCACCAAAATAGGTCAGGCAGATCATCTGATTTTTTGTAAATTGGGGCATGAAGTAAGGTGTTATTGATGTTTTGTACTTTTGTTGATGTTTAAGTGGTTTTTGAAGATTTGGGATACGAAGAGGGAAATTTTCATGTCAGATTCTATTCAGGAAAGGGTCAGGTGGGTATTTTTCATCAATGTTGTTAAAGGATTTGGATTCTCAAATGATGTTTGAGGGAGGTGTAGACCAAGCCAATCAAAGTTGGAGCGGTTCTCGTGATGATTATAAGCTTAAGATCATGGATTCTATTCTTAGTCAAGTCTATTTTATTATGTTAATCTATGTTTCCAACCCCTATCCACATCTCAAATTATGGTCTCCAGTTCAGGTGGTGAACTTGATATGATTCTGGTCCTATCAATGTCAAAGTAGATGAAAAGCTACGGAAAGGTCCACCACGTTCCTCGTACGATAAATAAATATCATTATCCAAGTGAATGTGAGTTCAAATTGATTAAAGGAGATCCTAGAATATTCATGAGGATGTTGAGAGGTTTTGTAAATTTTTTACATTGACTAAATGAGGACTAACAAGTTGTCTAGGTGCATGTTGAGCTTGAAGCATGTGTAAGGAATTAATTTTTTACAAGGGGAATTTTATTTTCACCTGTCATTCATAAGAAAAGTATATCAAGTAAAAAAAAGGTTATTCCACCTAGATAGTGAATATGTGAATAAGGTACTAATATCTAAATATTAAATTTCAGAATATATTTTATAGAGAGAGAGATAAAATTATTGAGAGTAGTAGAGAATCAAATCACGGGAGGATAACCAGGACAGAGGATTGAGGAGAGAAACTAAGTGAGAACCCAGAAGTAGAATGGAGAATTTATTTGGGGGAGAATATTATTGATTGATAATATTCTATTCCTTTATATTTCTCCTTTTTTTGTTTATTGAAATCAATTCATTTGAAATTTTGAATTCAAAATTGTTTTTTTTTATTCAGGAGAACAAAATTGGCTAGTATCATCTCTTATTTCGTTCCTTCAATTTTTTCTCAACTATCATCATTTTTTCAAATCTAAGTAATCCATATCTAAAAAATTGAGAACTAGTGAAAACTATTCTTGAATTAAATCTTATAAATTTTCTAAACATTTTAACTGTTATCATCAGTAACACACTGAGATTTATTGATCGTTTCATTCTAATGAAAGCAGATACATATTTTCGTGAAAGGTTAATTATGATAGTTGAGAAATTGTAGTACATAATCATTCATAGGATTAATAGTTGACTAAATTGATCAATATTTCTATAGATTCAATTGCATAAGCTTCATTGTGAATGAATGAAGAAATGTATAATTTTGACTGGACAATTGAGTTCCCTTGCACTATCAATTGTCTATTTCCCATGCTCTATTAATTATTGTTCTTTCTAATTCATTACATAGTATTATATACACTTAATTTTCAACATTTTTTCTTTTCATAGAGTTTTTTTAACTGGTTGAGGTCCAATCACTACAAAAAAATTCACTTTTACAAACATATTTTAGCATCAAATAAAGTATATATCAGTAAAAATGAGTAATTCCAACAGATATTATATATTTTTGTTAATATTTTAAGGTACTATAAATTATTTTTACCAATATATATATCCATTGGTGTTAATTGATCAATACCAACAAATATTTTATTGATCATTAAATTTATTGTTTTATTGTAACAATACCAACATTTTTTTACTAATAAATGGATCTTTTTTTAACATTTATTATTACCAATAAATATTTTACCATTATATATATATATGCTATATTAAAATATACAATAAGAAAAAAACATTTTTATCAATGATTAATTATATAATTATTTATTATTTAGTATAAACATATCATTTTTTAATAAGAATACATGATTGTACATCAAAATTAAATATTGATAATTTAATAACATAATAATAATTATTGATATATGTAACTTATAAATATATTATGGAAAAATAATTTTAAAAAATAATTATACCCTACCATGCCCTGCCTCATCAACCCTAATTTCCCTGAAGAGCCTCTCTGCCTTCATCGCCACCTCTTCACCTTTGTGTCTCTTCAATCGGCCTCAGCCGCTCCTAAATTCCAATTTTCCGGCCTAAATAGTCGCCACCTTTCCTGCATCACATATTATATTTTAGTGTTACCCTCAAATTCCCATTTTTTGTCAATTTTTTTCACGTATTCAGCATGTTATACCTTACTGTCAGAAGTGTGGTGTCAACTTTGGTGCTCTCTTATTCTAAAATTCAATATCTTTGCATGAAGGATAATGAGTACCAAAGGTGACCATCATGAAGATCAAAAGATTAATTCGTTTCCACAAAATGGTTTTTAGAATGTAATTAGGTTTTATTATTCATTTTATATATTGTTCTTTATTGTATATTGAACCTTTATTTTCCTTTTCTAATTTTAAAATATCCATTTCTTCAATCAGCACTTGTTCTAATTCCTTATAATGCCTTCCAGTAGTGATTTATTATTTGAAAATTTTCAACAATGCCATATTTTTTTGGATTTAGATAGATATTTTGGTTATTGTTTTCTAAGATGGATAACTTGAGTTGAACAGAAATATTTGTTTTAAAATGTAGTGTTTTGTTTATGCAGTGAGAATCCATGTGTACTAAACAGGTTTCAATTCTTACAACTACTGAATATTTCTAATTTGTTTTGGAATTCTCATAAATTATAAAACACACAGAATTTATTAAATTAATTGAGTGAGGAATTATTCTGCTCACACTTATTTAAAACTGGTTATAACACTTTCTACTTATCAGTGCTTATTCTATGTTTGAAAAAAAATAAACATAAATTCTAGAATAAAATCTCATAGATAAGTGCTAGAAAAACACTTTTTCAATAATCAATTTATAAGAGGTTATACATAATCATTTATCATAAGTGATAAGGTTTATAAGAAATCTATGATAAGTGTTTTCAAATGGACCCCTATTTCTATATTATATTTATTTTGATCCTTTTGCATCCATCCTGTTTTCTTGAAGGTATACTAAACATTTCTGCCTTGGTATCACATTATGTTAATATGGAATACGTTGAAAATCCATTTAGTGGAAATATTTTTTTTCTAGTGACATCAATTCATGTATCACTACCTACACTACAAGAAAAATTACTCCTCATTGTGAAGTTTAGTTTCTTTTGCACAAACATTATTAAAACCATCATTGTACAATAGTCCTGACATATGTGATTCAATCAATACCATGAAATGCATTCGGCAATGTGCATTACACGTTGATGGATCAATGTTTGGTTCACATAGTAGTGATGAGTTATATAAAGTTCACCAGTGGTAGGAAGACATACATACTATTCAATGTATGTAACTTTTTCATCATCGATTGATCATTAAAGAGGTAGTTGTAAATGCATAATTTGTTTCATTTTTTGTTACATTTGATCACCTAATAATCATGTTCGATCTGAATTTCTTAAATGTAGGTTTGAAAACTGATCTCAAGTTGATTAGAAATGAATTTTTTTCATCTGACAAAATTAAAAATTCACAAGTGAAATCCTTTTACATTTTTTTATCCTTCTATAAAATTGGATTTCAAAATTGAACTTGGGTGGGATAAAAATTATGATATTTTATTAATTGATCACTGTAAAAATATTGAAAAGTATGGTGAACTGGATCCGGAAAAAAAATTACATTTATAAAATTATACATGGATATCATATTTCTACCATGACATTGATTTAGGGAAGTCTGCAAGGCTGCTATTAATCTAATATTAGGGTTATTTTTCAGAATATTGACATATGAAATTATTAAATTATTTTTCTCAAGAATGATATACCATTGCACATGATTTCATGATAAAACCAAGAATGATTTTTTTTACCTTATGATATGTTTTTATTCCACTACCAATTGTTTAATTTCTTGAATTTTTGGTTCTTATTTTTTTATCTCAGGACAAAACTTTTCCACTTTAGTGGGGAAAATATATACCCTAGAAGGGGTATTCAATTTTTCATAATCAATTCTCAAGTACTATATTGAGTTCCATTAACCTGCTTTCTTAATCATCATGATTTTGTTTTTTCATTGAATTCTCTTATGTTGTGTTATGTTGAAGGGAGGGTAGGTGATCAGTGGGGAGGGTATTTTATTAACCAAATTTCATAATGGTTGAAATTTTATGGAGGGGAATGGTAAGGTAGGGATTTTTTTACTAAAAGTTAAATCTTTATTTGGTTCATAAATTAATAGGGGATGAAATGGATAATAAGGAAACCAACTAATTTGAAGGAGAGGGTAAATAAATTAAAATTATCTATAAACATGAGTCAACTTACCTCCTCTACCCTTACAAACCTGACAAAAAGTTGTTATTTTATCTTTCCTCCCCCTTCTCAACCAACCAAAGTAAACAATTTTATTTTCACTCCCCTAACCTATAAAACATATGAGGAGATGTTATTTTATTTTCCCTATGCTCCCCTACATTGAATCCTTACCCTTCCCTCCCTTAACCCTGTGGAACCAAAAACTTTTATTGTTATTTTTTTATTTCTCATGAACCATTGTTGTGAATTTTTGAAAATAACTTTTTAAAGAAGAAATATTATTTATTTATGTTATATAGTAGCAATGTGATGACTTTATAGTTGTTTAATTAGGTATTATTTTTTGAAAATTAAAAATACAAGAGGTATTTCAACAACTGGTTGAAGCCTTCAAATCTTACCTAGACTTTCATGTATAGGAAGAAACATAATAAGGTAAGAAATTAATTTCCTATATTTGATATTTTTTAAAAGAACTTTCTTTATTTTAAGAAACTAAGGATGTATTTGGTTTATGAAAAAATTTCCTATTTAAATTTTCTTGAAATGTATCAGATTATGTAACATAATCTCTCTATTTTATATTGAAATTTATAGGATATTTATACTAAATATATTAAGTGGTGTCGTGCTTTCAAGAATCCATATTCAGAGGTCTATTATTGGCACTACATAAGAAGTCATCCAGAAGAAGTGAGCTGAAAAACCAGAAATCCACAATGTTGCCCATGAATCATCCCATCAGTTTGTTTTTATTTACCTTGTTCCTGTTTCAGATGCTTCGGTGGGAATGTTTCCAAATTTTTTAGGGTATGTTTGTAAACTCTTATTTATAATTGCTTATATCACTTCATTTGTACATGATTTTGTGGCATATACCTTGTTCTAAAAGGATGAATAAATGGAAACACTTTTGATACTTGGCCTTTAGTTTCCAATAACATCATTACCATCATTTTATTCTTTTTGATATTTTCCATTATTTTCATATAAAATTGTAATGGTTGTTCATACATTCCAATGTGTAATTTAAAGGTTTGAGAAATAGTTTGAATGAAAATAAGATCATTTTTTTGAGAAAATTTTTTAATTTTATCTTTAGACTGTATGTCATATTTTTTTAATTGGATGATCCATGATTTAAAAATTATAGAGTTAAAACTCATTTATGATAGGAGAATTTGTAAGATATTTTTTAATTTTATATTAATTTTTTAAATCATATCTATGAATGGGATGCTTGATTATTTGAAAATTTCACTATCAACTGCTGGGTGACATGTGGGATTCTTGTCACTGATTATTAGAAAGATTGGGGTTATTCATTAGCCTGATTAGATTTGTGATGTTTGAAGGGTACATGATGTTTATATATATGATATTTTCATGGGTCTTTTTAAGGTGATTTTAATTTAACTAAAATTTGATAGTCCCTTACGTGATCAATGATATTATTGTTCATGTAATTCCATGTTTTATGTTTTTGTAGAGTTTTACTATCATTGTCATTATTATTTTGTGAGTTTATTTAGACAGATTTTGTTTTATTCTTATATAATTTTTACATAGGTTCTAGTAAAGTATTGTGTAGTTGTTAACTTTACAGAAGCTTTTGGATCATATTTTTTGTGTTCATTTTGGTTGGGTTGTTCTAGGTTATGGTTCACTATGTTTTCTTATTGTTGGTTTTGGTTATTGTTTTGGATGTTTACAACCAATATTTTTTTAGTCCTCTTTTGATGGATCCATTCTAATTTCAAATATTGTTTATCAATATTCTATACTCACGATGGTCTACTGGCGGTGGACCATATTCAAGGATTTCCTATTCATATATGCAGTGTGGAAAGCTGGAAATGTTTGGACTAAGTTTTGTGTGTTGTGGATTTTAGTGCATGAGTCATTTCACCATTTTTTAGGTTTGTGTGAAAAAAATTCAATGTACCTTAATTGTGTATTATATTTTGTGTGACCATAGTTTGGTGGATTGAATGAAATGAAATCATGGAATCAAATTCATGGTCGAATTTTGGTTGGTTTATTTTTAAAATTCCATGAACTATCTCCACATTCCATTGATATGGTTTTATAAAAGTTAATTTTATAATTATTATATAATAATTATAATCACTATATTATATATAATTATTTTAATTAACATATTATAGTGTCTCTATTAGATATTATAATGATATCACATAATTTTTCATTTAAAAAATAATTCATAAATAGATAATAGTTGTTGATATTTCTACTATCAATAGATAAAATTGTCATATAATTCATTTTCTAAAAAATTTGACCAACATATATATTATCTGTTAGTATTATTATAATTTAAATAGAACTAATTTATCTATCACAACAACAAATTTTTTACCAACAATTTAGTGATGGGAATATATGTTTGTTAAACGTTTTACCAACATAAAATGAACATTTTCCAACAGATATTCCCTTATTGGAAAAAGTTAAATATTACCATTTATTAAACATAAAATAATAATACCTCTTTTAAAAAATGGGAGAAGAGGGAATCCATTACAAACACATATGAAAAAACCTTAAAAATCACGACCTGAAGGACAAATGAACTTGAATATCCAATGGAAAACAAACATCAAGGTAAGAAAAAGAAAAGGTCTCATTCACATCATTTCACCTTCTATGTGGCTTGATACCTTTATTTTCACTATCTAGGTAGTCTATAGGTTTTAAAATTAGATATATTTAATGACATTTCATCAAGTTTTTAGTTTTATTATCAGTGAAATATTTGTTCCACCATGTAAAACTCATAAAAAATAAAAAATAAAGGAACAAAGTTGTTTAAAAAATCTAAAATCTATTATGTATTTGGAAAATTGTTGTGAAAATATCTTGAATTTGTGTGTTGATCACATTAGGTCAAATAAAGGAAACATAAAGCCTATTATTCCCATGATTAACATTCACCACACAACTATTAAAAAAAATAAAAATGGAAAATCTAAGATGGAGATATCTAGAGAATAATGAGTATAGTTTTCAACATTTAATCATTTAAGAAAATTTTTAATGGCATAGGGTGAGAGATTATTAACTCCCTCGGGTTTCAAGAAACTCTTATTACACTAGGCTATCTCAAGCTACATGAAACTATGAGAAAAAACATTCTTCTCTATAATTTTTCCAATATTTAATGGAATCCCTAATGAGAAATCACTGGATTTCATTAATGATTTCTAGAACACTATGAAACAGCTTCTACTTCAAAATATTAGGGATAATGAACTAAAAATGATGGTTTCCCCTATCTTTTTAAATAGAAATGTAAGAAAATATTTCTTAGCTTTAGATGAGAAAATAAAAAAATAGGATCAATTTTATTATTATTTTCATACAAAGTTTTATCCTTGAAGGATTCAAGAGGAGTTTAGGAATAAAATTAAAAATTTATTCCAAGAGGATGGATAGTACTTAAATGAGGCTTGATATAGGTTTAGGGACGTTATTAGTTAGTTTCCCCTTACTATATTCCCTCTCATATTTTTATGTATATCTTTTATGAGGTTTCATCACCCTCTGGTCAGAATATGGTAGATAAATCATGTGTGGTAATTACACTGACAAAATAGCTAAAGATATAAGAAAAATATTTAATACCCTTTCATTAAACTCATTACACAAGGATTATAAAATAAAAAGAGTCACCAGGGGATATTTCACTACTAGTCTAGGTGTATAAATGCAATCTCAACTTTCTCAAATAAAAGGAAAAATTCAATTGTTAATGAACAATAATTCCTCTCAATGTGTCAAACTAGTTTAGAGTCAAAAAAAATACTAAAGCCTTAGAGAATAGTTTCAACAATGTGGACTATTTTTTCATACCCATAATAATTTTCCTTTGAAATTTTTTCACAATCATATGAAAGTGTTATTTTTGTAGGTTATGGTCCTAGGATGCAAGTTAGGGATGATCCATTTTCAAATAATTACAATTTTAGCTAAAAAAATATCCTAATTTGTCCTGGAAAGAACATTGAGTAATTATACAATTGGCTTCTCCTTAGTTCCAAAATCATCCAAGATCACAGCTTCAAAACCAACCTAGAGCTATATCCTTAAATTCAAAAGAATAACTAAGGGGCATGTTTAATCAATTGTTAGGAATGTATGATTCACAAGCTGCTATGATCAAAGCCCAAAACACTAATAAAAATCAAAATATACATAATCTTAATCTTCAAATGGGATAATTGACTAGACAGTTATCTATTAGAGAAAATGGAAAACTTCCAAGAAAAACTAACATAAATACAAGTGAAAATTTTGTGTATGTTATCACTATAAGTGGATTGGAAACTCAAGAGGAAGCTATAAGTGACCCAAAATATTCTAAAAATGAAAGTAATGATGAAACTGGTAACCAAAGTTTGGAATTTTCTAAATCTATAATTCTGGATATATTGGAAGAATCTATAAAAAAATCATATTGTTTCACCTATTAAGTAAGATTAAAAAGATTTGAAAATCAAGAAAAATAATAGAAAAGAAAACTATGAAATAGAACCTAAATGGATGGACATTGTTTTCATAAATTTGGGTCCAAACGTCCCTTTTCTTAAAATATTCATAAAAATTGACCAGAATCCTGAACTTCTCAAATTTCATAAGTTATTTAAAAATATTAACATTAATATCCTACTCCTTCAAGCTTTGGTTCAGGTTCAATCATTTTTTAAAATTCTTTACTAAATTATTTAAAATAAGAAAAATATTGAGGAATTTTTCACTTAGAGTTTAACTGAGGAGTAAAGCATTATAATTCAGAATAGGATCCATCATGAGTTAAAAGACCTAGCAGTTTTGTTATTCCATGCACTTTTGGAAATAGTAAATAGGTCAAGTGAATTTTTGACCTTAGGGCCATTATTAATCATATCAGTTACTCATTATTTTCATTGCTGATATTAGGAGATCTAATTCCCACTATAGTGGTATTTCAACTGGATAACTACTCCATTACACATCCCATGGGAAGATTTTAAAATATGATTGCAGGGGTTGGAAAAAAATTTCTTTCTGGATGATTTTATTATCCTTGATATGTAATTTGACATAGAAGTCTTATAATCCTAGGTAGGCCCTTCCTTTACACTGAAGGTTCTTTAATTAATTTTACAAAATGTAAATTTATTTTCTACTTGGGTGGTAATAAAATCTTGGAAACTGCTATAATGATAGGTTCTTGAGTCTAAGGAACCATATGATGAATAAGAGGAATACATTTTAAAAAATTATTGATGAGATTAATCAATACACATACCTATTGAAACATTTATGGGAATCAGTTCTAGTAAATAGGTAGAGTAGAGAGATTCTTTTGAGTATGAGTTTTTAGAAAAAAAAATTAATCAATTCATTGATGATTTTTTTTAAATAAAATAATGTAATTGAGTTTGAGATTTTTCCAAGTCTAGAAAATATTTAGGAACAAGCTATCTCTAGCACCCATTCATTTTTTGGGAATCATGTTGAAGACTAAGGGCCACATATACCCAAAATTCTATCCTCTAGTCATCAAAAACAAGTTATATAGATTAAACCTCTTATTATTCATCTATAACATTCATTTTTGGGAATAAATTCATCTATACGAGTCATTATTTCTTTAAAAAAGGAAAATGATCAAGAGGTAAAACTGTTAGAAGTTTTCAAAAATTTTGAAATTGCAATAGGATGTATTGTTGTTAATATTGAATTAATAATCCCATCATATTTCATGTATAGGATTCCCATGGAACCTAACCACAAACCTAGAGTTGAATTAAATATAATACTTTGTCCCAACATTAAAGAGATTATTAGAGAATAATTAATTAATATTCTTGATTTTAGGATTATTTATCCCATTTCTGATATCTCTTGGATTATTCTGGTTCAATTGGTTCCAAAGAAAGGATGTTTCATAGTTTTACCAATGAAAAGAATGAACAAATTCATGTTAAGAAAGAAACTAAATGGGGAGTATTTATAGACTATAGGAAGCTCAATTCTATCACTAAGAAAAAACCATTTTCTTATGTCATTATTGGATTAAATTCTTGATAGGCTTATTAAAAATTAGTTCTTTTGTGTTTTGGATGATTATTCTGTTTATAAAAATATTATTATAGCCCTATAAGACCAATTGAAAACTACATTCACATAAACCTTTGTGAAAGTTTCTTACCGGTGAATGCCTTTTGGGTTGGGTGGTGCCTAGACTACCTTTAAAAGGTATATTATGGCCATTTTTATGACATTATAGAGAGGATTAGTGAGTTATTCAAGGATGATTTTTCTACTATTAGTATAAATTTTAAAAAATATCTTGAAAATCTATAAATTTTGTTAAAGAGGTGTTTATAAACCAACATGGTTATAAATAAGAAAAAAACACCAGTTCATGGTCACTTTGGGTATTTTGTTAGGCCATAAAATTTCATATAGGGGTATTGAGGTGGATAATTCCAAGGTTGATTTTATTCAAAAGATACCCCCTCCATACAATGTGAAAGGTAATATATTTTTTTAGATCATACCAGTTTTGATAAGTGGTTTTTTAAAGACTTTTCCAAGATCATGAGGACATTGTGATAACTTCTAGTTAAAGACACTACTTTCATTTTTGATGAAAATAGCTTGGAATAATTTATTCTCATGAAGTAAAAACTTTTTTCTTCTTCCATCATTGATAATATAGACTATAAACATTCTTTTGATTTTATATGTGATTTTAGTGCCATTTTTGTATGAGCTATTTTAGTCCATAAGAAGTATATGAAGTTGTATGTGGAATAATATGCTAGTAGATTTATTGATAATTCTCAAAGTAATTACACCACAATTTAAAAAGAACATTTGTAAATGGTTTATGACTTAGAAAATTTTGAGAAATATTTGATAGGGTCAAAAAGTCATTATTTTCACTAACCATTCGACCCTTAAATTCCTTTCGTCCAAAAAAAGAGACTAAACCATGGTTGATGAGATGGATTCAGTTATTACAAGAATTTAGATTTAAAATAAAATATAAACAAGGGGTTTATTTTTTTTGCTAATCACATATCTAGGGTTTCCTTTACTCACAAGGAGAATCCTGGGGAGATTAATTCCTTATTTTTGGATAAAAATATGATTACTTGTTTCACTGTAAAATCTCTTTGGTTTGCTAATTTTTTTAACTTCATAGCTACTGGAATTGTATATAATGGGTTTTCATAAACCAGTGGATAAAATTCATTTCTAAGATTATGTTTCATTTTTGGTATGATCCTTTATTATTTAAGATTTGTTCTGATGGAATTTTGAGGAGATATGTATATGAGGAAGAGATTCTACATGTTCTAGAGAGTTATAATTGTTCTTCCTATAGAGAAAATCATGGGATTAATTGAATTTTATTATAAGTTTTTAAATCTAATTTATTATTGATTACTCTTTTTAAGAATTATAGAAGTTTAGTTGTTTGTTGTGACAGCTACCAGGGGATGGGAACTATTGGTAGGAAGCAAGAACAACCCCAAAATTGTATTTTAGATATTGAATTTTTTTTATCTTTAAGGGTTGGATATTATATGAACTTTCCCTTCATCACATGGGAGTGAATAAATCTTATTTTATATTGATTATATGTCTATATAGGTTGAGTAAGTGGTATTACTAAATAATCAAGCTAGTGGTGTGATTAAATTCACTAAAAAGAAAATTTTTCCAAGGTTTGTGGTTCCGAAAACATTCATCACTAACAATGATACTCACTTTAAAAACATGAAATGAAAATATTTAATGGAAATTTTTGGTTGTGTAGAAAAAGCTGGTACAAACTATCTTCAATAGTCAGGCGTAAAAATGGAAATCTCAAATAGGGAATTGAAAAAGATTTTGGGGAAAACTAAGAGTATTTATAGAAAATATTATTCTTTAAAGTTGGATGAGTAAGTATGGTCATATATGAATTCTTTTAAATCCCCAATAGTAATGTCTCTATATAGACAAATTTTTGGAAAGTATAGTCATTTTATTATGGAATTACATTATATGTCCTTTTTTTCAATAAAGGTTTTGAATTATGATTTAGGTATACTAGAGAAATAATTTTTCTTGAGTTGAGTTAGTTAGATGAAATAATGAGTGAATCTTATGAGAATTATAGGATTTACAATGAGTGAATATAATATTTTCATGATTATATAATTCAAAATAGAAACTTTAAAGTGGGTCAAAAGGTGCTTCCTTTTTTACTCTAGGATCATTCTTTTTTTGGGTAAAATGAAAACCAAGTGGTATAGTCCCTTTACTGTTCCTAGAGTTCTAGTAAGTGGGGAATTATAGTTAGTTGGAGAGGATAATAGACCATTATTAGTTAATGTTTAGAGGGATAAACATTATTTTGAGGGGCATTAAAAGGTCTTGGATTCCATCTCTTTTCTTGAAATTTGAACACCTTATGACTCTAATTGAGGTCTTAAAACTCAATGCCTCATGGTATTAAAATCATGGTCCCTTTTATTTTTCATTTTTTTAATAAATTTTTTTCTTGGTGTATTCCTTATTCTCAATTCTTCTCCTATAACTATTTTAGGATTAACTAAAAATTATTCTTTTATATCCCAAGTATCATAAGTGTTTGACATGCTCATTTGGTAGATCATTTTTATAATAGAGGACATAAGGCTACTATAGATGAAACTTCAATTGACCATGAATTCTATGAATAACTATAAGCATGAACATACTCGATTAACTTCACTAAACATTTTATCTTGTAATTTTTCTTTCTTAAACTATGGATTCTAGAATTTTATGTTAATCTTTTCATATTGTAGGAGTTACAACATTCTAGATATGACACTTCACTCAAGGAATAGATGAGTATATCTTTTTAATGAACTTAAATTAGTAAAATTCATATTATTAGGGGAGTTTACTGTTATTTTCATTTACTTAAATTTGATTCATTCATTTATCCATACTTCATGAAATTTAATGTGGGGGGGAACTCCTTGAATATTTGTAAATCTCATTAAAATTAGATTTTATCTAAGTTACATGTCATATACATTCCATTATGTATTATGTTCATGATTATTGTGAATAAATTGATATCCTACTTATCACCTTAAATATTATATGGATTTCATAAGTAAATTTCAATTATGTTGAGAAATAAATTTTCTTGATGAAACAATTGTTAAAAATTATAACATTACTTATTACTTATTGAGAAAAATTATGTTCTATCATTTATGAAAATAAAGGTAAATTTTTAAAATTGTTTAGAAAATCACTATAACTTTTGGAAAAATCTATTTGAATTTCTTATGCCCCTTGAACATGATTTTGAACTACTGAGTTGAAAATTTGTTTCAACAAAATGTTGTTAAGTGTTTCTTCCACATTGAAGTTCAACATTGGGGAAAATTTTGGGTTTTATGTGTGGGGGAGGGGTATTAAGTTCTTTAAGTTTTAATTCAAAGAGAATGCATAAAAAACCCAAATTTTTTCAAAATAGGTTGATCATGAGTTCCAATTCTCTTACTTTATGGTTAAAATTTTTCTGAAGTTTGGGATATTATTTTTCACCTTGTGGAGGTTATATTTTTTTACATTCTAGTAAATTTAATAAACTCCATAATTTTTTTTACTCTCTTGAAATTTTTTGTTTTTGTTTAAACTTTTGGAGTAGGATTTAAATTATCATTTATTTTGAAATTTTTGATTTGAAATTAAATTCCTAATTTTTTCATCCATATGGATAATGAAATGAAAATCCTAATATAGGGTGAAATTTTTATTCATTATTCTTTTAATTTATCATTGGGTTAATTATTCATTCATTTTATTTATTATCTTTACCTATCCATTCAGCTGCATCTATTTATTCTCTACTAAATTATTCATATCTATTCACCTGTGGTAAAGGGAAGTTTGGAATTTTAGTTCGATAAAAATTTAAGGGAGTTTAATTCTTATTAAAATTTATAATTTCAATCATGTTTGTAAAACTAAAACCAAATTTTGACCAAAAACTTTTTTAGAAGATAAAATCAATTTTTCTTTTTTAGAGAATCCATAAGGGAGAATCCATTTGAAAATAAATTTTTGGAGGCACTCAAATTTTCACCATTGAAAAATCATTTCTTACAAAAAAAAATTTAAATTGTTTACTTGAGTGTAAGAAAAAAGATAAGTGTGGGGGGATTTGATGTAGATCCTATTTGAGTATGTTTTTTCACATATTTTTTTATATTTAATGAGGTTTTACTATTAAAATGGGATTTAACTAGAGTAATATTGAATATTAGATAAACTAATGTTGAATATGAAATTTATTGAATATTTTTATAGAATTTTGAATTTTTTTGTTTATTTACTCATTTTTTGTTATATTTAATTTCATATATTATTTTGAAAACAATATTTTTTTAGCTTGATGTAATTAAATTGAAATTTTTATTTTCAGGTCCATAAACGTATGTATTCCATTATATAATGGCTTCTTAGATTTTGATATCAAATCATGGAATTTGTTTTGAAAAATTGATAATAACATATTAATTTTTGAATATGAATTTTTTTATTGAAATTTATTTTTGGAGTTATATATTAGGAATTGATTTAGGTGTAGTCTTTCACCATGAGATGGAGACCTACTACTATGAGGTTTTTTGTACTTCAAATGGGTCTAATGTGGTTCAAACATTAAATTTAGAAAAGGGGAATATTCATTGACCTATGATTCCATAGCAGTGGTATCATGGATCTATTATCATGCTGAATTCACTGTTTCCTTAAATGACCACACCTGATCCTATAAAATCATGTTCTTTGAAGTCCTCCTACCATGACTCCATTTATGGATTTGATTCCATGTATATGGGTATTCAAATGATCCCTAGTGATTTCAAATGACCATGTTACCTTCAATTTACTAATCCATGAAGTAATTACTAGTCTTAGATTAAATATAAGTTCCAATTTGGTATTGAATAAATCTTATGACTCAGATGAAATGGGAGGATGAGACCATGAGACATTAGGAATATCAAAATCCAAGGATGAATTTGATCATGGATTAAAAGTTTGAGTCAAATACAATATGATATTTTAGTGTACCAAGACCCTATTTTTGATATTGGTACCTGGCCTAAAACCATGGAAGCTTATTAGGAAATGATAAATTCCAAATGATATAAAATATTGACAACTCATAAACCCACTAACAACATTGTATTATAAGAAAAATTTCTGATTTTTTGTCCTTCAATAGTTATATTGATGTTTGTAGGTTTGAATGAATATGGGTGGGGACCTCATTCATTCCTATAGATTCAGTTTCCATGTCAAGTATAGATACTCACTAGGAACTCATTGAAATTTAGTAATTAGAATTTTGAATCACCAAGATTTTAAGTGTTGATGTGATGATGATTCTCCTCTAGGTGATAAAGTAAGGTATTTCCCGAGTTGGGTAGTGCAAGTAGAAGAAGACGTGATTTGATCGATGAAACTGACTTCGAGTGAGTATGATGTTGTTGAACCTAGAAAAACAAAATTGAGTATGTGTGGAATGGATAATTTGAGAGTGTCATGGAAAATATAAATCATTTGATCTTGATTTTGTAATTTCATGAGTTTTTATTTTAATCAAAGGATGGAAACATAGTTATTAAAAATCACCAAAACATATTTGGAAGAAAATAAAAATTATTGTAGACTGGGGATTGAAGTTTAGGTGTTATTGAAGTGATGTTTATTTTATGATGTTGAGGTAGTTTTTGATGATTTAGTATGTGAAGAGGGCAATGTTCATGGAATATTCTATCCAAGAAAGGGTTGGTAGTGTGATGGTTTTCAATTATGTTAATGATTGTTGAGCCTCATATAATGTTTAAGGGAGGTGAAAACAAATATAATAGAATATGGAATGGTTGTTGCAATGGATATAGTCATGAGGTCATGGATACAATTCTTATTCAATGATATTTGATTACTATTCATCTTTGTTTTGAAGTTCTATCTGTGCTAGGGTAGCTAAAAATCTAATGAAACTTCCACCACATGCCTATGAATATACATCAAGATAATTATCCTAGTGAAGTGGAGGTAGAATTAACTAATAGAATGAATTTCTAGAAGATTTCTAAGGATTTCAAGAGGTTTTAGAAATTATTTCTAATGAATGAATAAAAACTGATGGTCTTTATAGGATCATAGTGGGATGGATTCATGATCAAGGAATTAATTTTCTATGAGTGGAATTTTATTTTCACCAAGAAGTCACAAGAAAAGAATCTCAAGGGTGAAGCAGACACTACCACATGGAAAGTGAATCTCTGTGGAAGTTATAGAAATCTTGAGATTAAATTTTATAATTTATTTTCTAGATTGAGAGGTATCAAATTACTGAGATCATTCGAGAATCATTTCATAGAAGAATCGTCCGGACATGGGACTTGGGAGAGAATCCAGATAAGAACTAGACATCATTACAAAGACTCAATTCAAGAGAGAAGATCCTATAAAGATAATATTCAATTATCAATTCTTTCTATATTCTCTTATTGATTGAAATAAATTCTTTTTAAATGTTTAATTTGAGTAAGTTTTCTGGATAGATTTCTATAGGTGGACAAAATAGGTTGGTATCATCTCTTACTTCATTCTTGTAATTTTTTTTCGAATGTCACCATTATTTCAACACTAATAAGTTCATATATAAAAAGTATTGAATTAGGGAAAAATATTATTCAATGAAATATTCTCAACTTTCTGAACATTTTAATCTATATCAAGAGTAAAATTCTATGATTTAATTATGGTTTCATTCCAGTGAAATATCATTCATCTTTTCAGGAATGTTTAAGTATGATAGTTTAGAAACTATTGTACATAATCATTCTAAGGAATATAAATAAAATAATTTGATCAATATTTCTATAAAGTTAATTTTATAAGCTTCATTATGCATGAATGATGAAATACATAATTTTAACCAGCTTGTTGAGTTCCCATGCACTATAAATTTTCTATTTATCATGAAATGTTACTTATTGTTTCTATTATGACATTTATATAACATTTTATCTAATTAATATTCATCATACTTAATTAAAAGAGATTTTTTTTATGTTTTTTTGGTTTTTTTAGTGTGTTTCTTTCTTCTTGATCTGTACACATCATTTCCCTTTCCTTGTGGTTCAATGCCATGATTACCACATTCTAGGTATTATGTAGATTTTAAAATTTGATATGTTCAATGAAATATCATAAAGTTGTGTCATAAGGTTCCCAATATAGACTCTTAGTTGTCTTTATATTAGGAGAAACCATTATCAAAGTTGTTAACTTCATGCCTAGGAACTGGTTTCCGATCTTTGGGGATTAGAAGCGCCCTTCAGGTGTTTTTATTAGCTAGCTCGGGTATCAAGCTTGGGGTAGCCTAGATTGATTCAATATGGGGTATTTATTTATTTATTAAACAGTTCTAAATATTCTCCATGTTGTAATATTTTAATTTAATAATGTTACAAAATTAATGGATATTATGTATAGAGAGGCTACTCTTAAGTATAAAGTGAAAATTAGAAGCTAACATTATATTCTTAGATATTTCAATGTATTGGATCTTATGTATTCAATTAAATTTGGATTATATTATTATGTATTTGATATTTGTACAAGGATGTTATCATATGAATACATATATTACTATTACATTTTCAATATGAATTGAATGTTATTCTTCCTTTTTAAATTTTATACATGTTTTGGACATTATATGAGTATAATTTATTCTTACATATTTAATTAAAGTTACATATTTTCTAAGTATAATATCTTTTGTACCAGTAAAAGATTCTAAAAATGGAATGTTTACTCTTATGTGTCATGAGTACTCTTATATATATTAAAATGAGAGATCTTACATATTATGTTTAAATTCGAGATTGATTGTAATGTATCATCATAAGTTATTATTAAGTATATGAGGGAATTTTTTATTTTTACATATGTCATAAAAGGAAGTTATTTTTAATTATGAAGAGATGATTGCATTATATTTTTGGGTTTAAATTTAAAAAAAACATGAATATTTTTTAGTTTCTATTTTAAAGGATAAGATTTATAAACATTAAACTAGTTCATTTTTAAGGTTATGACTTTAAGAAAACTCTGACCATGAAGTTATGAACTATTATTTCTAGAAGTAAGAATGATTATTTAACATCTATATAGACACCTACATTCAAATAGATGATTGAGGATCATTTTTTAACTCAATTAAATTTTAAGGTATTATATTTATATATCTTGATTGAATAATATAGCATATATTAATGATATAGAAAATTTAAATGGACATCTTTTATAATAATTATTTTAATTATTCTAAAAGTATTTTAATTCATGTTTTTGACTATGAGATTGAGAATAATGAATAAAGAATAAAATATTTCTAATATTATATGTTCTTTAATATTTGAGGTATGATTGTGGATCCTTCGGAGATATGATTTAGAGACATACATGTTTCTTTGAAGAATAATCAATTTAAATAAATTATATTTCTATAAAAATATATGCAATAACTATAATAAATTTATATATCTTTTATCTTATTTATGAAATGGTCACTTATTTTACTAAGTGTGAGAGGAGAGAATAAGGAAATGTATTTTTGTGAAGAAGACGAGGAGCATGGTTAAAAGCTCTTATAACATATACATGTCAAGTGTCAATCGATCGAACATAGCTATGAGATCCCTAGTAAAAGAATCTAAATAAAATCACCATACACATAATTGGTGTTATTCGAGTGGAGGATAGGAAGTTTTGTACAAACCACATACCACAATAAAATCATTTCTTTCCTGTCATTAATTTACTTTTTTCACCTCTATATAATCTTATATAAAATGAAGGACAAACTAAGTGAGTTAATAAAATAGGGATGTTTAATTTATAAAATGTAAAATTTAAGAACACAATTATCCCCCATATTGATTCATTTTAAATAACAATTGGGAAACATAACCTACAGGTGTAGTCATCCAGTTAACTAAGTGAGGTGATGCTTTTATCAGAGGAATAATCAAGGTTGTTTTTTATCAATTCAATGAGCTAATATTTCCTATTGATTTCTATATACTTGATATTGAAGGTAATAAATCTTATTACCAATATCATTTTATACTTCCAGAAAAAAAATCATTTTCCATGCGGTTATATAATCCATGTAATTTAGTGACAAGTCCAATTTTTTTATGATCCCTATGATACCCTTTATAGAATCACTATACTTTTTCTATAAATGATTCTAAAAAATATCTTGATAGTGAAATGAAACCTAAATATTTATTATTGTTCTACACAAGTGAGAGTTTAGTTTTTTATATTTGAAAACATGTTAATAAGGTTATCAATAGTGAATTTGAAATTGATATTTTTTATCTAGGATCTGTTGTAGAATGTAATATTGAACACTATTTTAACTAACATGTAACCTATGATACTTTATTCTTCATATTGGAAAATATTGATAAAAATGCGTTTGAAATAAATGGGATCTCATCATCTGATCTAAAAAAAATCATCGGGTACATAAATTCACCACTAAACCTAAAACCTCTTCCTGCACACTTGAAGTATGCATTCCTCTTCCATGATCACTTCTACCTTGTTATCATTTCTACCAAAATGAAGTAAATAATGGAATCTAAACCAGTTATTATGTTATAATAAGATAAGACCACCTTAGTTTGGACCCTAAACAACATACCGAGTATTAACCCTCCCCTTGACATACATCATATACATCTAGTGGAACCATCAAAACCTATTAAAAACCTTAAATAAGACTAAATCTACTAATCCATAAGGTTCTAATGGAATATATTTCCTAGCTTCACAAATATATTATTATCTACACTATTTCTGATATTGAGTGGGTTATTATAATTCAAGTGGTCCCTAAAAATGGAAGAGTAACTTTTTTACTAATGAACATAGAGAAATGGTTTCAACTTGATTGTAAAACTAGTTTTGTGTTTGAATTTATTATGAAGAATTGAATGATAAAATAAGAAAAAAAACATTACCCACTTCCCTTTCTAGACCAAATTCATGAATTATTAATTGGGAAGTCATATTATTACTTTTCATGATGGTTACACTGGATACATTTCAATCCTTGTTTCACCAATGGACTAAGAAAAAATGATGTTCAGTTTCCCCTTTAGAAAATATGTATAGAAGATAATGCATTTTATCCTTTTTAGTGCTCCTTTTATATTATATAGGTTCGTAGAGAGAATATTTTCTCAGTATATAGAGCTTTGTATAAAGGTTTTCATGAATGATTTTACTATTTATTTTGATTGATTTTAATCCTTCTTGAATTTAATCTATGTTTTATAAAAAAAAATTCGATTATCACATTGTACTAAATTTTTTAAAATGTATATTCATGGTTTATAATGGGATTTTTTTGGGACACATAATCTATCACGTGGGTATTCAAGTTGACCTTACCTAAAATGTGGCATTCAAATCACTTCTTAAACCAACTTATATCCCTCATATATAATTATTTCTTTTATATGAAAGTTTCTATTAGATATTTATGCATAATATTAGTAGGATTTCACTCCTAGTAACCACATTACATTAAATTAATATTCCATTTAGTCCCAATGAGTCTTTCAAGAGAAATTTAATTAAACACAAAAATGTACTAAAATATTATATAATATTCCAATCACCAAACTAATACTTTCCATTTAAAAGTGTTGTATGATGAATAAGATAGAGAAATTAGGGATTTAAATGGTACAAAAAAAATACAAGACCCCATATGTCCTCTACTATGCCATAAAAACATTGGATTAAACTCAATCTCATTACACTGTCATATAAAAAGGACTTTTAGCTATGGTTTTTTTATTTGGAGAATGTTAGGACTAATATACTAGGTTTCAAAGTCATAATATTCAATGGCCAATCCACTTTAAAGTTATTGCTTAAAAATGATTCCAAACTGAGGTTAATAAGAAAATTTTTAATTATTTAACAATTTTAAATTGAGATTATAGATATACATAGAAAATAAAATCATGTTTATAATCACTTGAGTAAAATTTATAATTTTTCTCATTTCATGATTGTTGATCCCAAATTCCTAATTGAACACAAGTTATATCTCACTCCAAAAATTACAAATGTAAATCACAATTATTAGTTACTTGGTTGCAGAAAATTTTCCATGAAAATTTTCAATATAATGAAAATAAAATTTAAAATATGAATCTAAAACCTATTTTTGGGAAGATAATAAACTTTGGAAAACATTGACTTACATGTTAATTTGGAGATGTGTTGATAATGAGTGACATTCTTCAATATTATTATTTTTACACTCATTACTTTGAGGTGGCCACTTTAGACAACAAAATACCTCAAGAAAGGTTATAGAAAATGGTTTCTTATAGAACTCATTCAACAAGGATGCATACAAGTTCTTTCAATCATGTCACACATTAAAAAATTTATGAACATGTTATAAAAAAATTAAAATTCACCAAACACCATAAATACTCTATGAAATCTTTGATGTATGGGACATTAATTTCATGGGTATCTTTGCTACTTCAAATAGCTTCATATACATCCTTCATGCTACTAAATTTGTGTCTATGTGGGTAGATTCCAAACCCACTAGAAAATATGATTCTTATACCATAAGTTAGTTATTAAAAACCCCAATCTTCCATAGTTTTGAAACCCCATACACCATGGTGAGTGACTTAAAAACCCATTTTTACAAACAAACCTTGGAATCAATTTTGAAACAAATATTGGGTTATATATAAAACATTCAGAATTTTTCATCCATAAACAAATAGTCAAGATAAATTATTATATAGGGAATTTAAAATTATTATTGAGAGGATTATTTATCCCATAAGGAATTATTATTCTAGAAAACAAGGTGAGGCACTTTGGTATTATCGAATATCTTATATGACATCCATCGAGTTGTCTCCATTTAGGTTTTTTTTAAAGTGTTTAATTTACCTATTTAAATTTAACATCAATATTTTTTCTATAAGAACATGAAGTTTTGATTGTGAAAAATAATTTGAGGATAAGTTAATAAAATTGAATGAGTTGTAGGAGTTTCAAATTTATTCCTTTGATAATTCCAATCAATAAATGGAAAGAAACTAATGCACTCTAACAAAAACATGTACTTTGAGATATATTTCATGTAGGTGAAAACATAATTATATTCAATACTCACTTTTTACTTCACCTAGGTAGATTAATTCTCATTGGTAAGGTATTTTATCATTAATAATTTTTACACCTTTAGTGTGTGAATTCCTAAGATATTTCTACCAAAATGAAATTCATAGTTAATGGGCATAGGTTAAAGCCCAACCATGAGAGTACAAATGAATCGAGAGTAATCTTTAATTCCATTGAACTCACTTCTGGTAGAAAACTCCCACCATTAGATGGATAATTTCACATGCCAAATCTAAAATAAAAATCACCTGTTTTACTCTAAATCTATCTCTCCCTCTCTTTACCCCTATCTCTATATATTTATCCTTAATTTTATTCAAATCCTTCTCAATTTTTCTCTTTCTCTCTTATAATTTTATTTAGTTTTATTACATTTTTTCATCTCCCATCTCAATTTTTTTTTTTTTTATGTGTGTGTCTTATGTAAATTAAAAATAAAAGTCATAATTACTCACCATAAAATTATAAAAAAAATTCCAGCCATTTAATGGAAGTAAAGTGAAATTTTTTTCATCTCAAAAGTTTTTTATTTTCAGCAAAAAAGTATGTAAATGGTTTTGTGTAAAAAACTAATAAATATTAAATTATCACTTTTAGATTAGAAAATGATTTTCTCATAACTGTGATATATACACCAAGACTTTATTCCAAAGTCATATATGACCATCTTTTAATCTTGTGTTTCTCACCACTAATTGTGAGTCTCAAATTTTTTGACCTTTGAGACAAATTTCCAAAATTAGTGTATATTAATATGAAAGAATCGTTTTTTAATCCACATGAGAATCATTATAGAAAAAATATCCTCCCTTTACCCATATGTTGATCCCCCTTCTGAAATCCCATTTTATCTATTGAAAACCTATGTCTTGATATCTATGTTACATGATCATAACCACGACCACACAATATTTACATGGGTTTTCAATACGTGATTTTTCTAAAATTTATGTGCAGGATGAATTAATTTCACTATGGTTTTATTTTAATATACTTTATATTAGTTTTCCATATGTTTTAGGAAAATCAACCATTTTATTTTGTGGGATAATTTTTCATCTGGTTTCATTCTGTGAGGATTGGGAAGGAAATTATTTCTTTTTATTTTTATCAAATTTTATTTAAAAGTATTAGAAAATATGAAGAATTGTGAAAAAAATATTATATAAAAATGAAAAAAACAATTTAATCGTGGTTTATATCATCCCAAGTTCATTTATCTACAAATCCTTAAACTACATCCCTAAAAAATCAGTCATTTGGAGGGAATTTGTATCATATAAGAAGGCCCAAAAAATCTATCATCCAAACTAGATTATTTTGGATTTTTAGTTTTTGAAAATAATAAATAATCCTAACAACCAAGAAACTTCTTGGACACACTCACCATATTGATGGTTAAAACATGTAATTTTTTTTCCCAATTAAAATCCATGATTCCCTAAAAATACCTATAATAGAGACCTATAAAACTCTTTACAGTTTTGAAAACAACTCATTAATTATACCATGTATCCTAAACAACTTGTTCAAAGGCTCTAAATTTTTTTATGGAGAAATTGGACATTTTTGGAAAAAAATACTCAATTATGGATGGTAGATATTTAAAAAAAATTCATTGCCATAAATGTGTTTAAATTTAGTCCGTGAAAAAAATTCTTGTTAATCAATGATAATAGCACATGGTTTTCCAAAACAACCATAAAATTGGATAAAAAGGACCAATCTACATGATATCTAGTGGGTAGAAATTATTAGGGCATATATATAAAATTTTAGAATAATATTTTTTGAGATAAGGCTTTCTTGAGGGTTAACAAGGTCATATAATTTAAAGGATCAATTTATATGGAAGAAATTAAACCATCATGATATAAGAATAAATTTCCCTCTTCTCCTTACAATTGGTTAGAATTTAAAAATTATTGTAGGAGATATAGGACAATAAAACATTGATTAAAAGTCTAGAAGGACCTCACAAACTCTAGTTATCAACTATATAATCCACTCCTCTATTCTTCTTTGTCATGATTTCAGCTTATAAAATTTATTTTAATATTATATGTTGATTTAATTCCATTTAAATTTATTTAAAGCATTATTTTCTATTCTTTATCTCAACTATATTATCTATTTTTACATTTATTCTCTTAAGGTATACTAAATTATTTTGGAATCTAATTCCATAAATCCCTTTTAAATTTAATTACATACATGCATTATTTCAATTCTGTTTTTGTGCATGAGTTTGTTGTGTGTAATTCTTTCCTTAACCCATTATTTTATTTTTATTTTATTTAAACATTAAAAACATACCCAACTAAATTATTCACCATCTTAATGTCTTAGTAATCCTCCATTGTGGTGAGTTTTAATTTTGGGATGTCTAGTGATAGTGATCAATGCTCATTTAATATTCTCTAAGTTAAAATCTTGTATGATTAATTATATATGTTTGGGTTTAATAACTTGTATAGTTTAAATTTCAGATTCCATGGATTACTGGAACCTAAAATACACTAGGGTTCATGGAATGATGAACCTTCCATCAAAAATATTTTATTTAGATATATACCCTAGTTAAGGCTTGGTTTAAACTATAATCATACAAGAAATCCAATTCAAATCATCTTATGAAGTGGATATTATCTTATTACAATATTTCTCAAGCTCAGTGATATCATATGCTTAATTAAATAATAACGATATCACCCTAATCTATATCAAATAGTTTAATAAATATAAAAAATCTAATTAATTCACTTAATCTCTACGAACAAATAACCACACACCATTTTAAATATGAACTAAAATAATAAATTCTAAAATAAAATTACCATCATACAGGATTCAACTTGAGTGTCTATATAAAAATAATAGCAGTAAACTGGACATTTGATGGTTGATAGGTAAAAATTAGTTGTGCTTAACTTCTCAAATTTGAAACAAAAACTCAATGTATTTAATATTCTCAAATTACCACATTGGATCATTTATCTCCTTTTTGAGCATGGTATTTTGATCAAGTGGGGATTAAATTTCAGAGATAAACATGTACACCACATAACCTTTTACACCATCATCACTACTTTAGAATTTTCTAGCATCCACACTATTTTCACCATCATAATTTGGTTCCACATGATCCTACAATGTTTTTTTCTTTGGATTATTCTTTTCCTGAATTATTTTAATAAGTTTTATTTTCATGATATTTGAAAACTTTAGTAAAAATATAACTTTTTATCTTATAAATTCTTTTCTTTTAATAGGATGGTTTCTTCTCTCTATTGTGATTGTGTGTCATACTAGGATTTTTATTTATGTAAGAAATCTCCACATATTATTTTTCAGATTCATTAAACATCTTCTCATAAAGAGATTTCCTTATAAAATCCATAGTAATATTCCAGAAACCAACACCAGAAAAAACCTTCAATGGTATTTTTCTCTATGTTTTGTTATCCCTATTCTAAAATTATTTGGAACTAAAGATAATATCTTATCAACCTTGACATTTTTTTCTTCATATTATTCTTTTTTTATAAGTCATCTCCCCAATTCTTCATTTTATCACTTAAAAGTCATTGAATGAAATATCCTATTTCATTTTAATGTTATGTTTCAAAAAATACTTGATCATATCATATAAAATATGAATAATATGTAAATATTTAATAGTAATTTTATTCATTTGTCTATCCTCTAATAAAGTTACTTTAGAATCAAAATTTCTAAAAGGCATTCTCAACATATTCTTGGAAATAGAAGAATTCTCCAACTTTTCCCTAAAGCCTCTAATATTGCTCACAATCTCAATGAATCTTATGAAAAATCCATTAATGGATTCGTCATTGGCCCTCATTATATATTTAAATCTTCCTCCTTGAATTTTGAGTTTTTTCTCTTTACTTTGGAGTTTCCTCCCTAAATATACTAAATCTACTCCCAAATGTCTACAAAATTCTTAAAGACCACCACCTTGGTGAATTCTTTCACTAAAAGAGATGATATAATTATATTTTTATCCACGTCATCATACTCAATATTTTTCTTTATAGAAGGATTCATCATAGGATTATTGTTAAATCATGCAGACCTAGTCATGGTAGCTTGAATAATTATTATAAATATAAAATACAGCAGTGTAACATCCCATTCATCCAAGTATGAAAAAATTTCTAATAAAAATTATGAATTATTATACTATTAAAAGAGTTCAAATTATTAATAATTTTTTTATAAGAACCGAAAATACTCATAGTAAAATTCAAATGTAGAGAAATAAGTTTCAATCAAAGATAAAATATGAATACTCTAAAACCATTTCCTATATAAACTAAAATAGACTATCTCATATGTAAAACCTAACCACTCTTATACTTGGTAATGTGACATGTAAAATTGTATGAGAAATACTAAGAAGGGTGGTTAAATCTGCAATGACCATTTTTACTAATTTTACAAAAATTGAACCTATGCACTTTTTACAGAGAATGAATAGGCTTTTACTTAGTAATCTCTCACACACAATATATGTCACGACCCGACCCTACCCGGGCTCGAGCTGCAACTACCCCAAGCCCGCCTCCATAGGCCAGGGGCTGGCGACTAGCGCCGAAGGCACAATAACTTAGGGAGGCCTTTTCCTAAGAACCTGTACACACACACGCAGCACACTCAATGCAAAAGTGCAGAGTAAAAAAAAAGAAAAAGCAAAGGGAAACTGCTATATGTAAACCGCAAATGTGCATCGACCTCTAAATAGTACAAAGAAAAAGCTGAACAGAAAAGGGAAAAACACGCGCCCATCCAGAAAAGATGCCACAACTTGGCAACAGGTAAACAAAAAGAAACAGCTGATGGGTATCCCTCCTGGAACCCGGCTACGACCACCGCACGCGGTCCAAGCTCCCAAGATCCTACGCTCCACTGAAGTCACGCTCCACCTGTCTGTCGTCTACAAGGGCACACCAAGTGCGGGCAAAGCCCAAGAAGGGGTGAGTATAAAAATACTCAGTAGGATACCCCGAAGGCTTGAGGGAGAAACAAAGGAGGTACCGAAGGGTGATCAGTAGAGCGAACAAGGAAAAGTAAAGGAGTACAACCGAATGTGCAGTGAAGAGTAACAGCTCAACCCAACAAGAGAAAGGTAGAAGACTTGTCCTAAAACAAGGAGCTAAGAACGGTGAGAAGATAAACTTCTTGTCGAGCATTCGCTGCCTATAGCAGGAGAGTAGACTCATCCAACCACGAGAATCTAGACGCGGAAAGCACGTGGCATACCCCACGCGTCTTTGCCTCTCTTGGAAGGAGAGCAACTAAACCCGAGAAGTGGGTACCGGAACATGGTATATACAGATCCATATGCTCTGTCAAGAAGCCCGAACAAGACTGTAAGGGGATCTCCATCCCGTAGCTCAGCCCAAGAAAAGTGAGTCTCCAACAGTCCCATAAGTAAACTCCATCGATGCCCAGCATCCCATACGTCTGCCCCGAACCGCAAGCCAAGGGGCTCAAACACCGCACCTCGACACTATCCTCTTTAGGAGGCACTGACTCACCCTCAAGGTTTTAGATCGCATTACAAGGATGCGTCTTGGTGGGGAAAGTGCCCCTCGTACTTGAGAGTTATGGGGGAACGTCAAGCCATGCCTCGTCACTACCCCACAGTCGAGAGATATCCTCAAAGTAAAATTTTTCACATCACTGACTCGTACAAAAGAGGGTCCCACTCCAGTAGTCACGGAGGAATAGCTACAGACTAGCCTGGTAGAAAGGACTGAGTCTGGAATGTCAACAGGTGTCCCACTGCCCAGCCCCGCTGGAGGGTAATTCATAATAAGATACCGGGTGACCCACTGCCCTGCCCTGCTGGAGGGTAAACCATAATAAGATACCGGGTGACCCACTGCCCATCCCTGCTGGAGGGTAAACCATAATACATCATTAGGAAACCCACTGCTCAGCCCTACTGGAGGGTAAACCTGGAATAAGTCGTTAGGTGACCCACTGCCCAGCCTTGCTGGAGGGTAGACCTGGAAGAAGTCGATGGGTGACCTGCTGCCCAGCCCTACTGGATTCTAAACCTGGAACAAGACGACAGGCGACACACTGCCCAGCCCTACTGGAGGGTAGACCCTCAAGAGTCATCGGGTGACCCACTGCCTAGTCTCTTCTAGAGGGTAAACCCTGAACAAGTCGACAGGCGACCCACTGCCCAGCCCTGCTGGAGGGTATACCTGAAACAAGACGACGGGTGACCCACTGCCCAGCCCTGCTGGAAGGTAGACCCTCAAGAGTCGTCGGGTGACCCACTTCCTAGTCTCTGCTAGAGGGTAAACCCTTGAAGTCAGTGAGCAACCCACTGCCCAGCCCTGCTGGAGGGTAAACCCGAAGAGGTCGATGAGTAACCCACTGCCCAGCCCCACTGGAGGGTAAAACTCAAAACTTCCCTGGCCATCTCTACTGGAGGGTATACTACTGGCCAACCGAACACATAGTGGGTATCGTGCAATCACCCAACTCCATAAAAACTCCCCCAAAAGAGGTTCAACGCCTATTCAATCACTGGGTGTCACTAGCACCGCTACCGGCCAATCCATCGAGAACGAAACCAGGGGGAGACCCGGCCCGAGACCCCCCGGCTGGCCCGATCTGGGTCGACCCGCCCCGGAAAGGGTCGGCCCGGCCCTGCACGGCCCGGCCCAGCTAGGCGCGGCCCGGCCCGGCGCGGCGCGGCCTGGCCCGGCCCGACTCAAGGCAGCGCGCTGGGCGCGCTGCCAGCTCGGCCTTCGGCCGAGCTGATTCAGAAAACGGGGGGTGCCTGCCCCCCTTTGTAACCGCGCCCCCCCCCTCATAATGTGGGGCTGTTCAACTGGCCGGGGGAATTTAATTCCCCCGGCCTTCCCCATTTTCGGCCGGCCCGACCTGGCTGGCCGGCTCCTCCTCAACGGGATCGGCAGTGGTCGGTCCCTTTCCGACTCCGACACCGGCTGGCCGCCGGTCACCAAGCTCCGCCGCGGCCCGGAACCGGCCGCGGCCCTTGTCGTCCGGCGCGGTGCGACGGCACCGCGCCCCTCCGTCGCGGCCCCGCTCCGGCCGCGGCGCTTTCGATTTCCTTTGACGCGGCGCGACGGCGTCGCGTTCTTGAATTTCATTCCACGGCGCGGCGCGACGGTGCCGCGCAATACTCGCCGTATGATTCCCGCGTGGTGCGACGACACCACGTCATCCCGTTCCATCCGCAAGGAAACAAACATTAACATAGGAGGGGGGTTCGGCCGTGTTTGTGCGGTCCGGGCCCCTCTCGTTAAATGATAACATTTAGTCGATTAACCACGAGGTTCGATATGCTAGAATCAAGAACGGAAACAATTAATAAAATAACAATAATCCCCTACCTCGGTTTTAAGAGCGGAGCACGCCAACAAGCCGCGGAAGACAAGCGTCGCGGAGGTCGGGCGTCGCGGTAATCGTACGTCGATTCCGTTGACGTCGAGGTGCGTCCGAAGAGGTAGCGTCACTGGAGAAGCTTCGTAAGCTGACGGAGAAATCCCGAAGAGGAAGCGGCGTCTCCTTTCGTTGACACGGGAAGAAGATCGACAGAAGCGGTGTCGTCGATCTTTGGAAACACACCGGCTGCGAAGAAAAGAAGAGACGACACGTCTTTCTCTTCTTATGGTGACGGTGTTCTTCGTCGGAGCCTAAGTGTTCTTCGCGTTCTTCGTCAAGGTTGAAGAAGATGAAGAAAGATTCCCCAATCCTCTCAAGGTGGCAAAAGAAATCTAACCAAAATAAAATAAGTCTAAGGCTTATTTTATTTACACAACTAAACCACTTTGAATTTCAAAAGTTTGAAATTAAGCCACTCAACTTAATTAATAACACAAGTTGTCAAAATTAAATAGAGTGGAGTTATTGGGGAGTTTAAAGGGGAGTTGAAGAGTTAGGGTTCGGGTGGGCCCCACCACACTTAATCCTATCAAGGGAGGTTAAGTGGATGTGGGTCCCACCTCTAACTCCCCTTGGGAGTATATAACCAACATAGTTTAAAATAAATTGTGTTTCCACAATTTATTTAACTTCATTTAAATTCCCCCAAAACTAACTCTCAACCCGCATAAAGCGCAACCTCGGAAAAGGTCTCCTTAAGCGAATATCGGCGCTGCGAGTTCATCGGTGCCCTCAGAATTCGATTCCGGGCAACGGTTCAAAAGTTAGAAATTTCCGCTCGTTCGTTCACTGAACGTACCCGAGCCAAACTTCGGAAATTGATTCAGGGCACACCGGGCCTCGGAATTAGGTGCCGTCAGAAACCGCGTTCTTGTAAAATTCCAAAGAAAATTAAGAAAAAATTTCCCTTGAATTTTACGAGACTTTACAAACATGGTAGAAGAACCGCCACCAGGGCACCTTCACATTTCCACATTTAATAAGATCACGAATGAGCCTCCGCTTGCCTGAACAGATTACACTGTTGTAATCCTCACGGAAAAACATGCGAGATAGACTACTTACTCGCCTCAAAAGGATATCTGATAGAAAAGTCGCCAACAACGCCTCACGCCTGAACGACATCCCGTGATCCCGAGCCTCGGCCCCAAAAACAGTCGGTCTCATCGCACCAATGCGATCCCCTCGGGAAAACACGTCAAAATCACTACTCACATGAGTGCAACGGATATCCGGAGAAAAATGGGCATTCCGGCGCACCGCACACGAGCGGTGCTTCGTGGGACCTGCAACCCAGTCCCGAAACACAACGAACGGATCCCACTGTTGCGATCCTCTCGAAAAAGCACACAAGATCGACTATTCACTTGTCCAAAACGGTCGCCCGGTGATAAAGATGGAAAATCACCATCGACGCCCAAATGACCCTCGTGGGCCCCGCACCATCGTGCGGAATTGGGCGGGCGGATTGCAACATTACAATCCCCTTGGAAAAACATCCAAAAATGACTGCTCGCACACCCCGAACGGACGTCCGATGAAAAAGTCGTGAAACGCTGCACGCAGCTCGAAAGACGGGTCGTGGGGCCTGCGCCTCAACTCCGGCCTCAACGCCTGAAACCACCCTGGAAAGCTCTGCCTCGGTGCCAGGGTCCCAAAGCCACTGACGGTGCTAAAAACGGACGTCGGACGCGTCTGCGCCGTCCAAAACAAGAATTCCCGGGAAGCCCGCTTAGCTGCTTTACGCACGTGTCGTGCCCCCGAGCCCCTCGTCTAGGAAGTTAGAACTCCTGGAACCACCTCAAAAGGTCCGCCTCTGCGTCAGGTCCGCGCCGCCGCAGACGGCGCGCAAAACGGACGCCCGTAGCGAAAGCTACGGGCGTCGGAAATTCCAAAGGGGGAAACTGCCTTGGGCCGGACCGGCCCGGTCCGGTCGGTCCGCCCACAGCCGGCCCGCGGCCCGGCCGCAGGTCCGGTTCGCTCTGCTGCGGCCGGCTGGCCGCGGCCTGCCGCCTCCGACCGGCCGTCAAAGCCGGTCTCTTTTCTCCCGCAGCGACCCTCGTCACGCGGGTCGTGGTCGTGTCGCACGGGGCCTCGCACCTTGCGGCCCCCTTCCCCTTCTGCCCTACACCGGCGCCGCCACCTGGGACCCCGGACCGCTGCCGGGATGCCGCGCCGCCACCGCGCCAGGCCGAGCCGCCGTGCCACCCGGGAAGCCGCCGCCGTCGCCGCCGTCCCGGATCGCCGGATTCTGCCGCCTGGAGCCGCTCCGCCCTGGGAAATCACCGGACCGCCGGAACCCGTCGGAACAACCCAAAACCGGCCGGAAACAAAATTAAAAACCCGCAAACTTCGACGAGGTGTTGCGGCCTCCTCCGAACTCCGATTTCAATTCAGAAAGAAGTAATGGAAAGAGTAAAATGTGTACTACACGACCATGGAATTGTTTTGAAGATTAAACAACAAATCGATGCTAAAATTGGGGTTCAAAGGGGGGTTTGGGATTTAAAACTCAAACGAACACCGCCTACCTCTTGGGACTAAGCCCGTCGCTTCGCCGTCAACCCGCCGGGGTGGTCGCGCCTCGCCGGAGTCGCCTCGCCGGAGATGGAGGAGGAGAGGGGAGAGGCTTGCCAGGGGAGGGGGAAATGAGGGAGAAGAGGGGGGGGGTTAGGTTAATTAAATAAATTAATTAACTTAAACACCCTCCCGCGGCCCTGTACCCGAACTCCCGACGGGGTCGGGATTTAGCCTCCCCTAGGCTAAGAACTATGCTCTGAGCGCAACAGCGGTCTCAGAATTTTAATCCGAGGCCACGTTCAAATGTTCTTAAGTTTAACGTTCAAAGCCACCAAATTACGAAAACGTCCCCGGTGCCATTTTTCACAGACGGCCCGCGCCCGCGAAACTTACACCCCTCCTAGGGTAAACGACACGTTCCGAACTCAACGGTGCCCTCGGTTTTCCAATCCGAGCCACCGTTTAAGAGATACTTACGTTTCAACATTAAACGAATAAATTAATTAATTAATTAATCCGTTTAACGTTCCAGAAGCGGGCGAGGGGTCCAAACGTCCTGCGCCGACAAGTTTTATGTCATTCGTAGGGTAAACACCCCATTCCAGACCCATCCGTACACTAGGATCTCTGATCTGGATCCCCATTCAGGAGTTATCCCATTTATTTGGCGTTCAAAGTGTGAACGCGCTGAAAATTTAATTCCGATCACTCCGGGGCTCGGAATCGCACGCCGTTTGAATGTGCTGCTCTGGAATAACATCAAGAAATATCTCAAAGTCTTTCGCAGCAAAAACTGAGTTCCTACAATATAGAGTAATGAATGAAAACATAATAGGTGCGCAATTTTTTTTTTTTTTTGAAAAAATGAGGGGATAAACTCTTTTGATTGAACAAAGAAAGATCTCATTTTGAAGGCGGGGCAAAGGAGAAACTCATTACAACGACACATTGAATACCGAACGAGCACCTGCAACATTGCAATCAGTCCAGAATGATGGGCCGCCCACAGGTACACAATGTATTAACTTGTTAAATATTAAAATTTTGAAGACTATATCCTTGTTGTGCAGTGTAAGGTCGGCATTACCATCTTTCCACTTATAAAGAAAAATTATAATTGGATAGATGTGATCCTTGAATACTTTGAATTATTTTGGTATCCCACCGGTTTATAATTGGTACAGTGGCCCTGCTAGTACACTGAATCAACTATGCCCTTCAGCGGCCGTGCCTGAGCCTGTGAAACCGTGTGCCTCGAAGTCCTACCGTGTCTCCTTCCGTGGCTATGCTTTCGTGCAGAGGGGTAGTCAATCGTGCCCCAGAGATTTCAATTGACTGTGCATCTACATTCGACTGAACCATGAAGTAACGATTGAGCCCGGATTGGAGATCAGTGCTGAGTTGAGATTGAAGAGATCTTGAGGCTCGGAAAAAATTGGAGGATGAGACCAGGCGAGACTGGGGAAGATCGAAGTCTGAGGCCGAAGTCGAACCTGGACGAAAAGGTTGAGTCGAAGTTGATACGAAATTTCAATGTACCGAGCCCCTGTGCCCCTGTTTCCGACGCTGATACCTAGTCCGAAGCCATGTAAGCCGACAAGGCGACGACCAAGGCCAAAAAAGATCGAAGATCAACAACCCATTAACCCACCGACAAAGCTGGTTTCGAGGAAGGAGTTTCGTTTCTGTGTTTTTTGCTGGTTATATTGATGTTTGCGGGTTCGAATGAAGATGGCGCGGACCTCATTCATTCCCATTAATCTGGTTTCAAAGTCAAGGATAGAAGCTCACTAGGTGCTCGTTGAAATGTCTGAATCAGGAGCTGTTATCTTCGATCTTTGAGGTGTCGGTGTGACGATGTTGCACCGATGAAGGAAGGTGTTTCCCGAGTTGGGTTGTGCGAGCTCGAAGAAGACATGCTCTGATCGAAGAAACCGACTTCGGGTGAGTGTGATGCCACTGAACCCAGACAAACCCTAATGAGGATACATGGAATGGAGAATCTGGGGGTGTCATGGCCGATTTTAAGAATCTGACCTTGATTTTTGATGTTGATGAGTTTGTATTTTAATCAAAGGATAGAAACGGAGTTATTGCAAATCACCAAAACAGGTCTGGACGACCATCCGAGTTTTTGTAAACTGGGGCATGAAGTTTAGGTGTTATTGAAGTGTTGCTGTTTTGTTGATGTTTAGTTGGTTTTTGAAGATTCCGGATGTGAAGAGGGAAATGTGCATGTCGGATTCTATTCAAGAAAGGGTCTGGTGTGTGTTGTTGTTCAATGTTGTTTAAAGGATGCGGATTCTCATAAGATGTTTGAGGAAGGTCGAGACCAAGCCAATCGAAGCTCGAACAGATGTGGTGATGACTATAGGCTTAAGGTCGTAGCTTTTATTCTTAGTTAGTCATCTTTGTTTCTCAGCCCTATCCACGTTGCAAATTATTGTCTCAATTCAGGCGGTGAACTGGACGATCCAGTCCACTGGAACCAGGCAAAATTTCAGGTGGAACTTTCCCTGTTCACTGAAACAGTTGTTACAAGAGGAATTTTATTTTCACCTGCCATTCACAAGAAAAGTAGCTTGAGGACAAACTAGGCATTTCCACCTAGACAGTGAAGATGTGAGGAGAAGTTATTGATAGCTAAATATTAAATTTCAGAATATATTTTATAGAGAGGGATAAAATTATTGGGAGTAGTTGAGAATCAAATCACAATAGGGTCATCACAATAGAGGATTAGGAAGAGCAACTAGGCGAGAACCAAGAAGCAAAATGGAGAATTGATTTGGGAGAGAAGATTCTTGATAGAGAATATTCTATTCCATTATATTTCTGCTTTTTGTTGTTTATTGAAATCAATTCACTTGAAATTTTAAATCCAAACTTGTTTTTTTATTGAGGGGAACAAAATTGACAAGTATCATCTCTTACTTCGTTCCTTTAATTTTGTTTTGAATGTCATCATTTTTTCAACTCTAAGTAGTTCATATCTAAAACATTGAGAATTAGTGAAAACTGTTCTTGAATGAAATCTTCAAAATTTTCTAAACATTTTAATTGAGATCATCATTAACACACTAAGATTTAATGACTGTTTCATTCCATTGAAAGCGAATACAGATTTTCCTGAAAGGTTAATTATGATAGTTGAGATGTAAAGACCCAGAATTTTCATGCAATTTTTTTTAAATATATGAGAATTTTACGAGTCCACGAAAATTGACGACGCGTGTTTCCGAGTCTCGGAGTGCCCGAAATGAATTTCAAAACATTTGTTCGGGTACGTTCAGTAAATGTGCGAGCGAGTTTTTCTAACTTTTGAACAGGTGCTCGGAATTGAAATTTGGGGGCACCGTTGAACTCGCAGTGCCGATATTTGCTTAAGAAGACTTTTACCCCGATAACAGTTGGTCGAGGGTGAAAGTTAGTTTTTGGGTTTTTCGTGAAAAAATAAAATAAAAATATGAGTGCGTGACACTTTATTTTTATTTGCAACACCCATGTGGGTGTTGGGAGGTGGGGTCCACCAGAACTAAACCTCCACGTGGAAGTTGAGGTGTGGGGACCACCAGACCTTAACCTCTCATGAGAGGTTATGGTGGTAGGGACCACCCGGAATTAAACCCCCCTTTAATTGAGAGAAACTCTCAACCCCCCTCATTAATGTGGAGAAGCCTCTTGACTTCCTCCACATTAATTGTGCCAACACACATACCTTTAATTGTGTCAACTTAGTTAATTAGCTTGCCCCCGTTTTAAATTAAGTAACAACGTCGTTGGAATTTAGGAAAGTTCCTAATAAATGAACTGTCATAAATTCCACGATCGTTACCTACCTTTCCCCCTCTCCTATATATATGGAGTTTGGGAGGAAGATTTGGGACGGCTTCACCAAGCGACGAAGCGCTGGTAAAATGACGTGACCCCCAACACTTGGAGGATTACGCTCTCCAACGAAGAACACGTTCTCCAATGAAGAACGCGCTCCCCAACGAAGAACGCTTCGCCAACGAAGAACGCCGTCCTCCTTCGACCTTCTTCATCAGGACTTCTTCCGACGTGGGACGTCCTCATCTACGGCAAATCAACGTTCGTACTTCTTCCCGCACCAACGTCAACGAACGAGGTAGGGGGGTTTTTTGCGTGATAATACTTTCCCTGTTTTCTTTTGCGGTTTGGAAAAGAATCGTTGTGGAGGTTGTAAAATTTGAAGTTCATCGTTCTTCTTTCTTATTGAGCCAAATCCTACCACCCTAACGCGGAGGGTGCGGGCCAAACCAACATGGCCCGACCCCTCCGCTGTTCTTCTTTGTGGTGTTCTTCAAAATGAAGGAAGGCGACGAAGGCAATGACACCACCGCCCGCGGCCCCCGCGACCCGTGCCGCCCCCACGACGCTTCGGCCTCCCGACCGAACCGGCTGCGCGCCCTCGCCGCGCCGCGCCGCCCCGGGCCGAACTGGCCCCGCGCCCCGGCTCGCGCTGCCCGCCCACCGCGACTCCCCGGCCGCGCCACTCCGCCCGCCGCCCTCTGAGCCGCTTCGGCTCGTGCCGCCCGCGGCCCTCCGAGCCGCCCCACGGCCTCGTGCCCTCACGGCACCCTCTGCGGCCGAGCCGCCCTTGCAGCTCTTCGCGGCCCCTCGCGGCCTGCCGGGCCGGACCCAGCCGGCCGGGCCGGGCCGAACCCAACGGGCCGAGCAGGACCCAACGGGTCAGGCTGGGTCGACCCGAATCGGTTCAGCGTAGGCCAGGTCGGGCCGGGTCAGTCCGACCGGGTCGGACCAGACTCAGGCCCACTACGACCCTTTTTACACTCCTTCAGCCATATCTTTGGCACCAGACGTCCGTTTGATGAATCGTCAGCAGCGATGGAATTCTTGGAGCGAGGCGGTCCCTTAGAGTATACTCCACTGGAGTTTTGGTTTGAGATGGAAACGGTCAGGTTGGATCGAGCACGAATCCAACTGGGCCCCAGGGACTAAAAGACTAATAACTCACAGACTGAGTGTCCGTTTGACGCGTCGTCTGTTGCGTTGAGACCCCTATGATGTGGCGGACCTTTGAGATACTTCTTCGTGGGACTTCGTGATAGTTGGAGTATCGACCAATAGCTCGTGGAGCAGACTCTCCCGGTGACGAGCGAGCGTAGTGCGGAGACCTAGTAGCTGGCTGAGACCTGACGACTGCTAACCGTTATGACTCGGAGTGACTCGACTAACCTAGTGGGGAGTTCCTTGGCGTCGCGGCATACCCACATTGGGGAGCGCCTTGGTGTCGCGGCAGACCCACGGTACTCGACAGGAGGAGTACCTCAGCAGGCTATGAGGGGGAGCACACTTGGTGACGGAGCAGACCCACGGTGGGGAGCGCGCTTGGTGACGCGGAAGATCCACGGTACTCGATAGGAGGAGTACCTCAGAAGTCCAAGGTTAGTGGGAAGCACGCTTGGTGTCGCGGCAGACCCACTATACTCGATAGAGGAGGAGTTCTCCATCAGTCGACGTTTCAAAAATGTGACTGGGGATGTTACTTGATACTACCCCCCCAGAATAAAATCATGGTTTGAGCTGAGTCAGTTTTTCTATGTTTTCCTCATGATTGAGATGGATCACTTGATAACTTAGGTATATATATGGGCATATACCTAAGTAGGGTTATCTGATGATTTCATTCTTTTTGGTTTATCCTTGATGGATTTTGTGAGACCTTGAGGGTCTCGGGGTCCCTACTGAGTATCGTTATACTCACCTCTGGACGGGCTATGTCCGCACCTTGTTGTGTTGGATGCAGACAACGGACAGTGCTGACGGAGGCTGAGAGTACAAGGATTGGACGGTACCCGGAGGTGGACCATACGGTGTGTCGGTATCCAGCGGAGACGGACGGACGTAGAGTGTTGAGGAGGCGATTTGTACCTACCCTTCAGGTATGCACCTCAGAGGACGATTGAATAGCTATGTTTTCTCTTTCTTCAGTTGTATTTTATTTCAGTTGTACTTGTACCTTTACTATTGGGCTTGTATTCTAGCCCCTTTTATTTTCAGCACTCTTTTTTTATACAGTTTACTTAGTGTTTCGTATCCAGCTGTGTGCTTGCTTGTGTGTGTTATTACAGGTTATAAAGGCAATGCCTTCCCAGTTTTAGGGAATTACGCCTTTGGTGCCAGTCGCCAGCCCCTAACCTATAGAAGGCGGGCTTGAGGTAGTCACGACACGAGCCCCGGGGGACGGGTCGTGACAAATTGGTATCAGAGGAGTCGGTTCTACCGCAGAACTTAGGACTCTGATCTTTCTTTTTCTATGAAGAAATAGTGTTAAGTGTAGTGAGTGTGGTTTTCAGTTCAGGAAGTCCAGTGTTGGTGCGGCGGCTGACGTATCCATACACCATGACCATGAATTCTGATTTCTGACTTAGTGCACGAAAACACCGATTGAGTGCGTGTTTTCAAAAGTTTTCTTTAAGTCAGCTCACCAGGTCAGCTCACCAGGTATGACTTTTAACCACAACACACCTGTTTCTTTTCAGGATGCCTCCACGCAGACAACCAAATAGAGTTCTGAGAGTTGTACGCACTGATAGCCCACCGAGCGACGAGGCTTCGGTGCAGGGCCCTCTTCCAGTAGAGGCACCAGCGGAGGCACCAGTGGTACCATTACCCGTTGGTCCACCGATTCCACCGGCCCTAGCAGCAGACGGTGCATACCGCTTGAGCGCATTGTACGAGTTCCAGCGCCAGAGGCCACCCTGGTTCAGGGGAGAGATGGGCCCACAGGTGGCTGAGGATTGACTGGAGGCTGTAGTGAGAGTCTTCTAACTCGTAGGGATACCAACCGATCCCATGGTGATCCTTGCCGCTAGATTTCTACAGGAAGCAGCAGGCAGATGGTGGAGCTTGATGCTCCAGGTTCACGAAAAGGTGACGCTTCTCTGGGCATACTTCGAGAGCCTGTTTCAGACATAGTTTGTTCCAGTGACTCTTCGCGTAGTGCGCATTCAAGAGATACTTCATCTACAACAGGGCAGCATGAATGTAGCTCAGTACACAGTGAGGTTCACTAACCTCTCAATCTACTCCATAGATATGGTGCGGGACCCATTCTTCAGGTCCCAGACCTTCGAGCATGGATTCGGGCAAGAGATCAGGGCTTCGGTGATCTCACTTAGTATCTCGACACAGACGAGGGTGTTAGAGAGAGACCTCTTGGTGGAGAGTTTCCTTGCTGAGCAATCTCCAGCAGCGAGACCCACTACCAGTCATCACATAGCGGAGTCTTCTGTAGCTAGTAGCAGACAGACGTCACATAGGTCTAAGAGGACTAGACATACAAGTGGACGACTGCATGACTCAGGATCGGTTGTACGAAGCACCCAAGGCAGAACCAGTCATGCCAGGAGCGGGCAATGTTATGCTTACGGCGGGCAGGGTCACATGGCTCATGACTATCTGACCCACCGTTCGGATGATCAGTAGATGGTCGAAGGACCACCCAGGCAGAGACAGAGATTCGATTGAGGTGGTCTACAGGGAGTAGAGGGACGTGGCATAGGAGCTGGTCGTGCAACTGGTGGTTGGAGACGATTCGACATATTACCGCCACCACCACCAGGAGGTCCATCCCGACTGCAGGAAGCAGGTGGAAATGGGAGAGCTTAGCTCCAGGCAGCTGAGGCTTACGATCATGGCGCTCCGGAGATGATACAGGGTACGATCTATGTCTACTCCACCTTAGCTGCAGTACTTATAGACACATGTGTCAGTCATTCTTTTATTTCCACTGCCCTTGTTTGGAGCTCGAAGTTTCCGACAGAGCCGTTGGCTTGATCCTTACGGCTAGAGACTCCCACGGGAGTAGATTCGATGATTACGCACTAGTGCCGGTAGTGTGAGATTACTCTAGGAGGTGAGAGCTTTGGCTCAAATCTCCTAGTAGCGACGTCGAGGCATTAAGATGTCATCTTGGGCATGGACTTCTTATCTACAGTCCATGCTCAGATTGACTGTATTAGGTACAAAGTGCGATGTGTCCGCACGGATGAGACTGGGTTTACCTTCACCGGCGAGAAGGGAGCCTTTGCAGCACAGGATGGACTTGCTCGGAGGAGAGTGCAGCCGATCACTCATCAGTTGTCTAGCCTTACCCTCGAAGTTGTTGATGTGGAGAGTCCGAGCTATCATGTAGTGGTGGACCAGTATGCAGATGTCTTCCCTGATGATGTCCCAGGTCTACCTCCTCACAGAGAGGTGGACTTTTACATTGACTTGTAACCCGAGACGACACCACTCTCTACACCAGCATATCGGATGGCTCCCGCCGAGCTTCGTGAGCTGCGAGTACAGCTAGAGGACTTGTAGGGGAAGAGATTCATTCGGCCTAGTGTTTCACCTTAGGCAGCCCCGATTCTGTTCACCAAGAAGGCGAATGAGAGCTTGAGGCTTTGTGTCGACTACCGACGCTTGAACCTGGTGACTGTGAAGAACAAGTACCCACTCCCGAGTATTGATGACCTCTTTGATCAGCTGAAGGGAGCACAGTGGTTCTCGAAGATAGACCTCAGATTAGGCTATCACCAGCTTAGAGTTCGAGATGAGGATGTGCAGAAGACGACCTTCAAGTGTCGGTATGACCATTATGAGTTCTTGGTTATGTCATTCGGTGTAACCAACGCTCCAGCAGTGTTCATAGGGCTCATGAACATGATCTTTCAGCCATATCTTGATCGCTTTGTCGTAGTCTTCATCGACATCATTCTGATCTACTCGTCTACTGAGGAGGAGCATGCCTATCATTTGCAGGTAGTACTGGACACACTCTGAGAGAACCAACTTTATGGTAAGCTGTTGAAGTGCCAGTTTTGGATCCGAGAGGTTCACTTTCTGGGACATGTCATATCGGAGGCTGGAGTTGTAGTAGATCCAACAAAGATTGAGGTGGTACTTGCTTGGGAGCCACCCAGGAGTGAAACAGAGGTACAAAGTTTCTTGGGTTTGGCTGGATACTACCAGAGGTTTGTGCCAGACTTCTCCAGAGTTGCAGCACCACTATCAGCATTGATGAAGAAGGGGCAACCCTTTGTGTGGTCAGAGAGATGCCAAAAAAGTTTTCAGGAGCTGAGGCAGAGGCTAACTAGTGCCCCCATCTTGAGGCTTCCAGAGGGAGGCATAGGGTACATAGTCTACTGCGACGCATCAAGGACCAGACTCAGATGTGTCCTGATGCAGGAGTTAGAAATGATCGCATATGATTCTCAACAGCCGAGACAATACGAGAAGAACTACGTTACCCATGACCTGGAGTTATCAATAGTGGTCTTTGCCTTGAAGATGTGGTGACACTATCTGATGGGCGAGCGCTTTACAGTGTACTCTGATCACAAGAGTCTCAGGTATATCTTCTCCCAGAAGGACCTGAACCTGAGACAACGGCGTTGGCTTGATTTCCTCCAAGACTATGACTTTGAGATAGTCTATACTCCCGAGAAGGGGAACGTTGTTGCAGATGCACTCAGTAGGAGATCTGGTATACAAATGCTAGGTTAGGCGATGGAGTAGCTGGCCGCTTTGCAGACATCCTTTGTGGATAGAGACGGAGCATCTTTTCTACAGTCTCTTACAGTCACTCCCCCACTTTTTCAGCGATTCAGGGAGGCGCAGCGTGGGGACACTGACTGCGAGACACGACATGCTCAGATATCCACAGGACAAGAACCTGATGGATTTTCTGAAGGTGGGGAGCACGTCGTCCTCTTCAGAGGACGTACCATGGTACCAGTGTCACTTCAGGAGGAAGTGTTGAGGGAGTTCCACACATCCCCTCTAGAAGTACATCCAAAAGTGGAAAAGATATACTAGGATCTCTGACGACAACACTAGTGGTCATGAATGAAGAAAGCAGTTGCAGAGTTTATTTCTCAGTGCCTCACATGTCAGTAAGTGAAGGCGGAGAATCAGGTACCACCATGCTTGGTTCAGCCTTTAGAGGTCCCAGAGTGGAAGTGGGATGAGATATCTATGGACTTCGTGACAGGACTTCCATGTACATCCAGGGGACATGACTTGATCTGGGTGATCATCGATCGACTCATCAAGTCGGCCCACTTCCTACCGATCATAGAGCAGGGTTCAGTAGAGAGCTTAAGACGCATCTATGTGCAGGAGATTATGTGACTACATGGAGTACCTTCGATGATTGTCTCCGATCATGACACACATTTTACTTCCCAGCTATGGAAGGGGTTACAGGAGGCTTTCGGGACGCATCTTCGTTTGAGCACTGCCTTCCATCCTCAGACGAATGGTCCGACTGAGCGGACCATGAAGTAACTATTGAGCCCGGATTGGAGATCAGTGCTGAGTTGATATTGAAGAGATCTTGAGGCTCAGAAATAATTGGAGGATGAGACCAGGCAGGACTGGGGAAGATCGAAGTCTGAGGTAGAAGTCGAACCTGGATGAAAAGGTTGAGTCGAAGATGATATGAAATTTAAATGTACCGAGCCCCTGTGCCCCTATTTCCGACGCTGATACCTAGTTCGAGCCAAGCAAGCTGACAAGGTGATGACCAAGGCCAAACAAGATCGAAGATCAACAACCCATTTACCCACCGACAAAGCTGGTTTTGAGGAAGGAGTTTTGTTTCTGTGTTTTTTGCTGGTTATATTGATGTTTGCAGGTTCGAATGAATATGGCACGTACCTCATTCATTCCCATTGATCTTGTGTCAAAGTCAAGGATAGATGCTCACTAGGTGCTCGTTGAAATGTCTGAATTAGGAGCTATTATATTTGATCTTTGAGGTGTCGGTGTGACGATGTTGCACCTCTAGGTGATGAAGGAAGGTGTTTCCCGAGTTGGGTTGTGCGAGCTCGAAGAAGACATGCACTGATCGAATAAACCGACTTCGGGTGAGTGTGATGCCACTGAACCCAGGCAAACCCCAATGAGGATACATGGAATGGAGAATCTGGGGGTGTCGTGGCTTATATTCTTAGTTAGTCATCTTTGTTTCTCAGCCCTATCCACGTGTTGGGAAAGACTGGAAAGCGACGAACGCACAAACAATTGAAAAGCGAACGCGCAGCGGAAATAAAATCCTTCCCCCCAAATAAAACAGATGCGCAACGACCCAAAATTAAATGTGCAGAAAATAAAGTTGACACCAAAAATTTTTACGTGGAAACCCCGAAAGGGAAAACCATGGGACCTAGTCCAGAAAGAGGGATCCACTAAAATGAAGAGGTACATGGTAGAGACTCCTCAAAAATGGAAGGGTTCTCAAAAGTAATTCTCAAGAATAAAAGTGTGGATCAAACATGGAGAGCAGTAAAGATGATCGTCAAAGAAAGGAGATCATCAAATGGGATTTTCTCTCGGTGTTATTACTTTTGGTGATGTTGAAATGCCTTGCCTCTGCCTCTTTATATAGAAAAAAGAATCAACGTCAAATAATATCGTCGCGTCAAAATAATGTCACCGCATGAATTAATTCACGCGGTCTTGGACCACATTAAAAAACACCACATTAAAAAAGAAATCGCGTGTGCACCATTTGAGGAGGCGTTACGCGGTGTGCCAACTAGGAAGACACCCAAAAAACTCCCCCTTCGACTCAAGTGGGGATCACCGCCAACCCTGCAATCTGTCGTCAAGTCTCAAATTTTCCTCTGGGTAAACTCTTGGTCAACATGTCTGACTCGTTGTCATCAGTGTGGATCTTATCAAGCTCTAAATGTCTCGAATCAAGGACATTGCAGATCCAATGATATCAAACATCGATAAGTTTTGACTTGCCATGAAAAGTGGAATTCTTTCCCAAACAAATTGCACTCTGACTATCACAAAATAAAACATACCTGTCCTGATTTAAACTGAGATCTTGAATAAAAGTTTTCATCCACAGCTATTATTTGCATGCCTCTGTAGCTGAAATAAAATCTAACTTTGTGGTAGATAAAGCAACACATCTCTGCAATTTAGACTGCCAAGATGCAGCTCCCCCTGCAAAAGTGATCAAATAACCTGAAGTAGGCTTCCTCGAATTGATATCTCATGGGAAAATTTTGTGTGAGGGTTTTTTTAATGGGTTTAGGGTGTATAAATTTAGGGAAATGGGGCCTTTGAGCCCCACTTCATGTGGCACTCAACACTTCGGGTGGCTAACACCACTTCAAGTGGCGCTTTGCCACCCTTTTTTTTGTTTTTTTTTGTTTTTCACCCCTTGTTTTGTTTTTTTGCACACCATCCCTTTTTAAATAAATAATTACAAAATATATATTTAAAAATTAAAAAATATACTTATAAATATGTATTTAAAAATGTTAACTTATTTATAATTATATTTATAAATATAATTATAATTATATAATTATAAATTTATATTTATATAGTTATAAACCTTATTTAATTATATAATAAAATAATGAAATAAACCTTATATATAATTTTTTATATAAATTTATAAATTTATATATAATTTTGTAAATAATAAATATGTATTAAATTAAAAATATATGGTTTATTTATATTTATATAGTTATATTATATAAAATATAAGGGTTTTTTTTTCTGATTTGTGTGTTTTATTTATATATTTACATATAAATATTATAATTATAAATAGTTAAATATATATGTGTGTATAAATATAATTATTTATATATATAATTAAAAATAAATATTTATAAATATAAATCTATTTATATATATTTTTTAAATAAAAAATATATTTGTAATTATATAATTATAAACTAATCTTTATAAATAAATATTTATAATTATATAAATATGAATATATTTATAAATATATAATTATGAAAATATTGTTACATATATATTTAAAATTTATTTATAAATATATTTAATATTCATATATAAATATATATAAATTTATGTATAATTATATTTAGAATTATATTTAGAATTATATTGTAATTATAGTTATACTTATATATTTATAATTATATATTTATACATATATATATAATTTTAAATCTATAATTACTAATCTATGTTTATATAGTTATAAGTAATTATTTATAAATAAATTTGAAATATTGTTAAACATATAATAAATTGGTAATAACAACAGTATTATTAATGACTAAAATTTAAACTATATGACCAATATAAATGAAACTTAAAACATGGATTAAACATATACTAAATAGATGAAATTAAAAAAATTACATAAACAATGTCGATAAAAAATATTTTAGTCTTTCAAAACCACCTACTTGAAACTTAAAAATGTTTCAAGTATGTGACTTTGAAAGCCTATAAAATATAAACTATATGACCAATATGAATGAAACTTAAAACATGGATTAAAAATATACTAAATAGATGGAATTAAAAAAATTACGTAAACAATGTCGATAAAAAATATTTTATAGGCTTTCAAAACCACCTAGTTGAAACTTAAAAATGTTTCAAGTATGTGACTTTGAAAGAATATAAAATATAAACTATATGACCAATATAAATGAAACTTAAAACACGGATTAAACATATACTAAATAGATGAAATTAAAAAAATTACGTAAACAATGTCGATAAAAAATATTTTATAGGCTTTCAAAACCACCTAGTTGAAACTTAAAAATGTTTCAAGTATGTGACTTTGAAAGCCTATAAAATATAAACTATATGACCAATATAAATGAAACTTAAAACATGGATTAAACATATACTAAGTAGATGAAATTAAAAAAATTACGTAAACAATGTCGATAAAAAATATTTTATTGTCTTTCAAAACCACCTAGTTGAAACTTAAAAATGTTTGAAGTATGTGACTTTGAAATCCTATAAAATATAAACTATATGAACAATATAAATGAAACTTAAAATATGGATTAAACATATACTAAATAGATGAAATTAAAAAAATTACGTAAACAATGTCGATAAAAAATATTTTATATGCTTTCAAAACCACCTAGTTGAAACTTAAAAATGTTTCAAGTATGTGAATTTGAAAGCCTATAAAATATAAAATATATGACCAATACAAATGAAAATTAAAACATGGATTAAACATATACTAAATAGATGAAATTAAAAAAATTATGTAAATGATGTCGATAAAAAATATTTTATAGACTTTCAAAACCACCTACTTGAAACTTAAAAATGTTTCAAGTATGTGAATTTGAAAGCCTATAAAATATAATTATTAAATATACAATAATTAATTAGTTAGCAATATAATTTTTAATTATTATTCGTCATTATAATTATTAATTATTAATGGTTAATTATTAATTAATTAATTACTAATTAGTAATTTACATTTATAAATATATTTATTATTATATAATTATAAATGTAATGTTTTTAAATATTTAAGTAGTCATGTAAAATATTTTTTGTTTACTATATGTATGTTTTTATTTTCATTTTTCAAAAAATTATCAGATGCTTAGTCTGTGTGACAAATTTTGTTTATATTATACTTGTACTTTATAATTTAATAGTTAATTTAAATCAGTTTGTATTTACTATATTTTTGATTTTCTTGTTATTTTTCTTAAACAACAATTACTTATCATAGTAAATAAGTTTTTAATATATACAACATGATTTCCAAAAACATCAATGACGATGCCCTCCGGTACCACAACGCGGTGTCTGAATCACACGTCCTTTCTGTGTCCAATGTCTATGCCACTTTGGTGTCCTATCTGCGGGTTCCTCCTCTTCCGGTGCTTCTGGTGCCTCCCCATCGTGCTCCAGTGCTTTTAGTGCCTCCCCATGGTGGTGTGTAGAGGACTGACCAAAACCATGTGAGGAGGACGCCCCAAAATCATATGGGGTGCCATATGGCTCCGAAGCTCCTATAAATGGTAGAAATGGGGTACTGAAGAAGGCCTCGTCGGGAGGAGAGGGGGCCGCCATAAGCTATGTGACTGCACCCAAATCGAAGTCCATAGTAGTCTGCGAAGACGCCATATGTGGTATATAAGCGTCTCCCTGCTGTGAAAAATCTTCAGTCGGCTGGGCCGAATCATCTCTATGTGGTGTGGCGAAATCTGCAGGAGCCGCTCTCAGATGTCAATGTCGTCGCCTCTGCCCCTCCGGATGTGCTCGTCTCTGTCGTCCAACTGGCGGCGACGGTGGCGGTGCATCCTCCTCAGCAAGCATAGCAGGGACATCATCATCCTCAGGTGCTTCAGCCTGAAGATATGGATCAAGATATATCTGTGGCTCCTCATCAAAAAAACTGTCACGTATCAGCCGAAGATGATCGAATAGAGCCACCACATCCCGATATCAACCAGAGATAATTAATTACCTAATTATAATTAACTAATTAATTAACTAACTATAATAATTTCATTACCTAATTACATTTGAAAAAACTATACTTTTTATATAATACAAATATTATATACTAATTCTATAAATTAAACAACTAAATTATTAAATCAAAATATTAAATAAATTTAAAGAAATATTTACCTCAAAATTGTGGAGACGTAGCTACGCAGGCAGAGCAACTGGATAGGCAAAGCACAGAGAAACCAGAGATTTTTAGAGAGAGAATAACTTTGAGAGAGAGAGGGGGGGAAATGAGGAGGTGGGAAATGGGGAGGGCGACTGACCTTATTTATAGGTAGGGGGGATGTTTCGGTGCCACTTGAAGTGGCGCCGAATGGAGAGGGAATAAAGGATTAGAGCCACTTGAAGTGGCACTACTCGTTGTTAGTTTATTCCTTCAACGCCACTTCAAGTGGTGCTAAAGAGTTACTCGTCTGAAATGGCCGAGCGCCACTTGAAGTGGCGCTCAAATGCCCCATTTCCCTAAATTTTTACACCCTAAAACCATTAAAAAAAACATCTCACGCCAAATTTTCCATATCTCATGCCATATCTGAATCTGTAAAGCCACAAAGCATAGGTTCCCCTTTTCCAAAACACAATCTTAGATCAAAAGTACCACGAAGATAACGAAAAATGTACTTCACTACTCTCCAATGCTCTCTACCTAGATTTTATAGAAAATGATTGATCACACCAACTGCATGAGCTATATCAGATCTTGTACATACCATTTCATACATCAAACAACCAACGACAGATGAATAAGGTATGTGCTGCATATCCTCTCTCTCTTCATCAGTAGAAGACTGATACTGAGCTTAAAATGTAAAGCAAGAGGAGTACTAACCACTTTCTCTCTATCCATATAAAATCTCTAAAGAACTTTCTCAATGTATCTCTCATGAGATAACCACAACTTCTTGGCCTTCCTGTCACAGGAGATCGTCATGCCAAGAATATGTCTTGCTGGCCCCAAGTATTTCATCTCAAAAGATTGACAAAGATCATTCTTCAATCTTTCAATTCTAGAAGTATCATGGCGAACAATGAGCATATCATCAACATAAAGCAATAGTATAATAAAATCATCATTAGTAAATGCCTGAACAAAAACACAATGATAAGAAGATGTCTTCCCAAAACCCTGATGAGAAATGACAGATTCAAACTCCTTATACCAGTGCCTCAGAGCTTGATTCAAACCGTACAAACTCTTCTTCAACCTGTAGACGTGATTTTCTTTACATGTTTCAACAAAACCCTCTGGTTTCTCCATATAAATATCCTCCTCTAAATCTCCATGGAGGAAAGCTATCTTCACATCCATCTTCTCAATCTACAGATCTAAACTATCATCCAAACCAAGAAAAACCCGAATGGAAGACATTTTGACAACAGGTGAGAAAATCTCATCAAAATCAATACCTTTCATCTGACGGAAGCCTTTGACAACTAACCTAGCCTTGTATCGTGGAATAGAATTGGATTCTTCATTTTTAATCTGATAAATCCACCGATTTTGCAAAGCTCTCTTCCCTGTCAGTAACTTCACCAGCTCAAAAGTGTGGTTGTTGTGCAATGATGTCATCTCGTCATCCATTGCCGCAAATCATCTATCCTTCTGTGCACTTTCCATTGCCTCATAAAACGATTTTGGTTCTCCCCCTTCACCGAGGAGCACATACTCATCAGGTGAATATCGAGTAGAAATGGTGTGATGCCGAGATGACCTCCGGAGTAGAACTGCGGGTTCATTAATGACCCCTGGAACTGGATCATCAGAAACAAAAGGTGCATCAAAAACATCAAATCCAACCTGTTCACCTTGAGCATCATTTTGTACATCAACATGATCATCAGAATAAACAATATGAGGTAAATGTGAATTAGAACCTGGCTCAAGACTTATAAAACCATCATAAGTTGGAGAAGCAACTTTTTCTCCCTTATCAATGTCTACAATAATCTGATCCTCCTTAAACACAGTATCGTGGGTTCTGACAAGTTTCTTTAAAACATGATCATAGAACCTGTACCCAAACTCATCGTTTCCATAGCCAGTAAAAATAGATGGGCGTGTCTTACCATCTATCTTGGATATCTCATCTCTAGGCACATGAACAAAAGCCTTGCAACCAGAAACACACAAGTGATCGTACCTGATCTCTTTTCCATACCAAAATTTGTTGGGAGTGTCTGTCTGTAAAGAAACCGCAAGTGATAATTTGATAATATAAGAAACAGTAAGTAAATCCTCACCCCAAAGATGTCCATGAAACTTTTCTTTTGAAAGCAAACAACGAACTCTTTCCATCAAAGTTCTGTTCATCCGCTCAGCTACACCATTCAGCTGAGGTGTCTTGGGCGGCGTCTTCTGATGCCGAATACCTTCCTGCCTGCAATACTAATCAAAAGGACCACAATACTCTCATCCATTGTCTGTGTGAATACATTTCAATTTTTTCCTGATTACCTCTCAACAAAAACATGAAATTGCTTAAAAACACTGAGCACCTGACTTTTGGTATTAAAAACATAAACCCAGAGATTTTGTGAGTAGTCATCAATAAATGTAACAAAATAAATACCGACACTAAAGGTCTTAGATTTCAAAGGACCAAAAATGTCAGAATGTACCAGTTCAAGTACCTATGAATTCCTGTGTGGAGGATGACTGCTGAAACTCACTTTCCTCTATTTTTCCAGCCATGCAATGATCACATGTGTCCAATTTTACACTCTTCAAATCTAGAAGAATATTTCTCTTGACCAAACAACCAAGACCTTTCTCACTGATTTTACTGAGCCTCTTATTCCAAAACATGGATGAAACACTGCACTCAACAATGCAAGCAGTATCACAAGAAATAGAAGCTCTACTCCAGTAAAAACCTGATTGCTTCTTCCCTCGAGCCACAATCAAAGGGCCCTTGGAAAGATTCCATTGGAAATCACCAAAAGTGCTGATAAAACCTTCATCATCAAGAACGCTGGTAGAAATAAGATTTAAACAAACCTCAGGTGCATGTCGAACATTCTTCAAAATCAGCTTACATCCTGTACTGGTCTCTAAAAAAATAGTCCCGATGCCTATAATGTTAGCATGACCGTCATTTCCCATCTTCAAAATCCCAAAATTACATGGGCTGTAAGATGTAAAGAACTCCTTCTTCGATGTCATGTAAAAATAGGAACCACTGTCAACAAACTAGCAAGAATCATTAAAATCAATGTTAATGGAATCATAAACAATAACAAGATCACCCCTGAAGCAGTGACGACATGATCATCTCCATCGCCATTTTTCTTCTGTGGGTTTTCCTTCAATATATTCTCTCTTTTCATCTAATAAAAAAATTTCTTAACATGCCCCTTCTTACCATAATTATGACATTCGAAATCTCTCTGCTTTGATCTGGATTTTCTTCTACCTCTTCTCTTACCTCAATTGCTCTGCCCCCGTTCCTGGCTTCTCCCCCTATTTTCTATGACTAAAATCTCTGATGAAGATTTATCCTAAGTGCGTCTCCTGACATCTTCATTTAAAATAGCAGACTTGACAAAACTAAATTTCACAACACCATTAGGAGGATAACCGATTAGAGTAACACGTAAATTCTCCCATGAATCGGGTAAAGTGTTAAGCAGCAAAAGAGCTAAAACCTCATCTTCAAAATTGATACCTATGCCAGAAAACTGATAAAAAAATCCTGGATATTCACTTAAATAATCATAAATAGAATTACCTTATCTGTATCTCAACTTCATCATTTTCTTGAGAAGAAACTGTTTATTATTTCCCGTCTTCGAAGCGTAGGTCGTCTTAAGGTTCTCCTGAAAAGTTTTAGCGTGAGAGATATTGACAATGTGGTTCATCACGTCGTCTTCAACCCATTGGAGAATTAATCCACAAACCATCTCATGCTTGATCGCCCATTCTTCGTCTGACATCCTCTCTAGCTTCTGGGTACTAAACACTGGAAGATGAATTCGCTTGACAAAAAGCATATCCTTCATTTTAAGTCGCCACATATGGTAGTTGGTACCATTAAGAAAAATCATCCGACTATAATTGGCCTCCATAATAAATATGAAAAAATAACCAAAACCTATGATACCAGATGTTGGGAAAGATGGGAAAGTGATGAATGTACAAACAATTGAAAAGCGAATGCGTAACAAAAATAAAATCTTTTCCCCCAAATAAAACGGATGCGCAGTGACCCAAAATTAAACGTGCAGAAAATAAAGTTGACACTGGAATTTTATACGTGGAAAACCTGAAAGGGAAAAACCACGGGACCTAGTCCAGAAATAGGGTTCCACTAAAATCAAGAGGTACACGGTAGAGAATCCCCAAAAATGGAAAGGATCTCAAAAATAATACTCAAGAATAAAAGTATAGATCAAATATGAAGAGCAGTAAAGATGATTGTCAAAGAAAGGAGATCACCAAATGGGATTTTCTCTCAGTGTTGTTACTGTCGGTGATGTTGAAACGCCTTGCCTCTGAATCCTTATATAGGAAAAATAATCAGCATCAAATAATGTCACCGCGTCAAAAGAGTTTCACCACGTGAATTAATTCACGCCGTCTTGGCCCGCATTAAAAAACACCACATTAAAAGAGAAACTGTGTGGGAACTATTTGAGGAGGCGTTACATGGTACCCCAACTAGGAAGGTGCCCAACACCACGTTGCAAATTATCGTCTCAATTCAGGTGATGAACTGGACGATCCAGGAACCAGGAAAAATTTCAGGTGGAACTTTCTCTGTTCACTGGAACAATTATTATAAGAGGAATTTTATTTTCAGCTACCATTCATAAGAAAATTAGCTTGAGGACAAACTAGGCATTTCCACCTAGACAGTGAAGATGTGAGGAAGTTATTGATAACTAAATATTAAATTTCAAAATATATTTTATAGAGAGAGGGATAAAAATATTGAGAGTAGTAGAGAATAAAATCACAAGAGGGTCATCATAATAGAGGATTAGTAAGAGCAACTGGGCGAGAACCAAGAAGCAGAATGGATAATTGATTTGGGAGAGAATATTCTTGATATAGAATATTATATTCCATTATATTTATGATTTTTCTTGTTTATTGAAATCAATTCATTTGAAATTTTAAATTCAAACTTGTTTTTTTATTTAGGGGAACAAAATTGGCAAGTATCATCTCTTACTTCGTTCCTTTAATTTTGTCTCGAATGTCATCATTTTTTCAACTCTAAGTAGTTCATATCTAAAACATTGAGAATTAGTGAAAACCATTCTTGAATGAAATATTCAAAATTTTCTAAACATTTTAATTGAGATCATCATTAACACACTAAGATTTAATGACCATTTAATTTCATTAAAAGCTAATACAGATTTTCATGAAAGGTTAATTATGATTGTCGAGAAGCTGTAATACTTAATCATTTATAGGCTGACCAGGTGACTAAATTGGTCAATCCTTCTATAGATTCAATTTCCTAAGCTTCACTGTGCATGAATAAGGAAATATATAATTTTAACTGGACAATTGAGTTCCCATGCACTATCAATTGTCTATTTCTCATACTCTTATTATTCTTGTTAATTCATTATATAGCATTATATCCACTTAATTTTCATCTTATTTACTTTGAATAGAGTTTTTTTAACAAGTTGACGGTCAAATGCTACAAAAAAATTGATTTGTAACAACATATTTTTAGCATCAGATAAAATATATGTCGATAAAAATGAGTAATTCCAATAGATATTATATATTTCTTGGTAATATTTGCAGGTACTAACACTTATTTTTACCAACAGATATATCCATTGGTATTAATTGATCAATATCAACAAGTCTTTTATTAATAGTTAAATCTATTGTTTTATTGTAATAATAAAAACAAGTTTTTTTGTCAATAAACGGATCTTTTTTGAATAATTATTATTACCAAAAATTATTTTACCAATAGAAATATATGTAATATTAAAATATCCAATAAGAAAAAAACATTTTATCAATGATTAAATATATATATTTATTATTTAGTATAAACATATCATTTTTATATAAAAATATATGATTGTACATCAAAATTAAATATTGATAATTTAATAACTTAATAATATTTAATGATAGGTTGTAGAAAAACAACTTTTCAATAATCAATTTAGAAGAGATTATACAAAAACATTTATCATTAGCGATAAGGTCTATAAGAAGTTTGAGATAATTGTATTCAAATGGACCCCTATTTCTATATTATATTTATTTTGATCCTTTTTCATCCATCATGGTTTCTTAATGGTATACTAAACAATGCTGCCTTGGTATCACATCATGTTAATATGGCATATGTTGAAAATCCATTTATTGTCATTTTTTTTCTAGTGGCATCAATTCATGTATCACTGCCTACACTATAAAAAAAATTACTCTTCTTTGTGCATTTTAGTTTTTTTACACTAACATTTTTGAAACCATTATTGTACAACAATCCTCGCATATGTGATCCGAGCAATACCAGGCAATGCATTCGACAATGTGCATTTCACTTTGACGGCTCAAAGTGTGGTTCACATAGCAGTGATGGGTTATATAGTGTTCACCAGTGGTGGGAAGGCATACATACTATTCAATGTACATACTTTCTTTATCATTGATTGATCATTCAAGAGGTAGCCGTAAATTCATAATTTGTTTTATTCTTGGTTACATTTGATCACCTTTAATCATGTTCGATCTAAATTTCTTAACAGGATGTTTGAAAAATGATCATAAGTTGATTAAAAATTAATTTGTTTCATTTGACAAAATTAAAAGTTCATAAGTGAAATCCTTTTACATTTGTTTCTTGTATAAAATTAGATTTCAAAATTTGAACTTGGGTGGGATAAAAATTATGATATTTTATGAATTGATCACTAAAAAAGTGTTGAACAATATGGTGAAGTGGATCTTGAAAAGAAATTACATTTATATAATTCTATAGGGATGTCATATTTCTACCATGACATTGATGCAGAGAAGTCAACAAGGCTACTATTAATCACATTAGGGGTATTTTTTAGGATATTGACATATGAAATGCTTAAATTATTTTTCTTAGGAATGATATACCATTTCACTTTCTTTGACGATAACACCAAGAATGATTGTTTTTAACTTATGATATTTTTTCAGTCCATTACTAATTGTTTAATTTCTTGAATTTTTGGTTCTTATGTTTTTGTCTCAGGACTGAAATTTTCCACTTCAGTGGGGAAAAGTTATACCCAGGAAGGGGTATCCAATTTGTCAGATTTGATTCTCAGGTAGTATATTTATTTCTATTAACCTTCTTTCATAATGTTCATGTTTTTGTTTTTTCATTGCATTCTCTTATGTTGTGTTCTGTTGGAGGGAGGGTAGGTGAGTAGTGGGGAGGGTATTTTAATAACCAAATTCTCTACTGGTTGAAATTTTATGGAGGGTAAGGGGAAGGTAGGGATTATTTTACTGACAGATAAATCTTTATGTGGTTAATAAATTAATAAGGGAGGAAATGGAAAATAGTGAAACCAACTAATTTGAAGGAGATTGGAAATAAATTAAAATTATCTATAAACATGAGTAAAATTACCACCTGTACCCCTGAAAACCTAACAAAGAGTTGTTATTTTATCTTTCCCCTCCCTTATAAACCAACCAAAGTAAATGATTTTCTTTTCACATCCCTACCATGAAAACCAAATGATGAGATTTTATTTTATTTTCACTCCACTCCCCTACATTGAATCCTTCCCCTTACCTCCCTTACCACTTGTTTAACCAAACACTTTTATTGTTATTGTTTTTATTTCTCACGTACCATTTTGGTTATTTTTTCAAAAATAACTTGTTAAAGAAGAAATATTGTTTATTTCTATTTTAGAGAAGCAATGTGATGACTTGATAGTTGTTTAATTAGGTATGCTTGTTTTAAAATTCAAAATGCAAGAGGTATTTCCACTACCGGTTGAAGCCTTCAAATATTACATGGACTATCATGTATAGGAAGAAAGATAAGAAGGTGAGAAATTACTTTACCATCTTCGATCTTTGTTTACAAGACTTTTTTCATGATAAGAAACCAAGGATACATTTGTTTTATGAAAAAATTTCCTATATTAATTTTCTTGAAATATATTAGATTATGTAACATAATATCTCTATTTTCTATTGAAATTTATAGGATATTTTTTTGAAGCTGTTAAGTGGTGTTGTGCTTCCAAGAATCCATATTCAGAGGTCTATTTTGGGCACTACATAAGAGGTTATCCATAAGAAGCGAGCTGAAAAACAATAAATCCACAATGTTTCCCGTGAATCTTCTCTTTAGTTTGTTTTTATTTACCCCATTCTTGTGTCAGGGGATTTGGTAGGAATGTTTCCAAATTATTTAGGGTATGTTTGGAAACTCTTATCACTATTATAATTTCAAGTATTTGCGACGTAACATTTATGAAGAATAAATTTCACGTCGCAAATAGGTCCTGTGAATGGACTATTTGTGATAGGGGTAGAATTTTGTCGCAAATAATAAGTATTTGCGACAAAATTATAGATCCATCACAAATAGTTTTGGTGTGGTTTCCTACACCCCAGTTTAAAAATCATTTGCAGCAGGAATTTTCAATGGACTGCTTAGTCTGTCACAAATTCCCTTTGAGTTGAGATTATTTGCAATAAAATTCAATGCCCATCACAAACAATTTTGACCGGAAAACTTTTTGCGATGGAATTAATTCCATCACAATTACTCCATTGAAAAAATTATTAAGATTTAACAGCACACAACCCCTCCTTTCTTCCTCATCCTCTGTTCTTCCTCCCCTCTCCTGAAATGATTGAACCCTAACACCTCCCCACTCCGTATAGCCCCAGAAAGGTCCATTTCTTCTGATTTTTAGGCGATTTTAAATCAGATCAACAAGGTATGGACTCTACTTCTATCATCCGTCAGTTTTTTTTGCGTATTTTGGTTATTTGTTATAAATATTGATTTGAAAAAACCTAGGTTTATAAATTTACCCCATTTTGATGATTTATTTGACATGTAAGGTTAATCTAATTTTATTATTTCAGATTTGAGTGTCTTGATTATGCATGAGTTGTTTTAATTTGGTTTAGAGTATTTTTCACTTGATCTTTAAACTTAATAGTTTTTTTGTGTGTTTAGGGTTGCTGAAATGTTATTATTTCATATTATTATTTGAAATATGATTATTATTGAAATATGCTGAAAGTTAGTATTTGTTTGCAAATATGATGATCTAGTCAATACATATATTTATTGTAATTTTTATGGTGTTTTTAAGGTTGTTGGAAGTTTATTATAATTTTATCCATTCATTATTGCTTATTTTTTTGGTTTTTCTATTCATTTCATTTTTGTCCTGGTTCTATTTTTTTGTGCACGCTTGTATGTATGTCTAAATATTTGTTATATTAATTTGTTTATAATAAAAATATTTGCGTGTGCCTATAATATTTGTTTATAATAATATTTTTTTATAATAATTTTTTATGCACGTGCATGTATGTATATATTTCTAAATATTTTTATGTCTAAATATTTATTATGTTAATTTTTTTACGCGCGTGCATATGTGTAATAATAAATTTGATGCTAATAGATCTGATTAAAAAATTATGTAATATATATATATATAACATTTGAAATAAATATAATTTATTGGTTTTTAATAATGAAAAGAAAATTAATTTAAAGAAATCATTTTAATAAAATGTCATTTATAAGATTTTTTTTATAAAAAAACGTTAAAAACTGGTTTAATGAAAAACAATGAAAATTTAAAATATGTAATATTTATTAAAAACTTAGTTAATAATAATTAGGATAATTTTTTGTAATAGTTTGTAAAAATATATATAACAAATATAAAGAATTATTATAAATTCGTAAAAAATATTATTTAATAGAAATGTAGTATTAATTTAAATAATTATTAAAAATTAGTAAATAATTTATAATATGTAATAATTAATGAGAATTTATTATTAAAAAATTATAAATATTAGTGATAATTATAAAATATCAATAATTTGTAAAAAAAATATAATAAAATATAAAAACTTTTAGAAATTCATAATAATTCCTATAAAATGTTGTATTAATTAAAATAATTAGTATTAATATTTCGTATAAATGCAATAAAAAAACTCAAATCGCACACCTATTATAATGCATTTAGGGTAAAAATTATTAATTCAAAATTTATTAATTCAAAATAATTATTAATACAAATTAATTATTAATTCAAAAATATTAACTCAGTTTTATTTATAAATTATTTATATAAATTATAAATTCAAGGTAATTAAATCTATTTATAATCAAAATTAACCATAAGTAAAAATATTTCTAATATATATATATATATTTATATAAATTTGATATTTGTATAATTTTTTAAAATTGAGTTAGAATATATTTGATGTATTTATATTAATTAATAAATTGTGATATATATATAGTAATTATTAAAATTATAATAATACTTTAAATAAATTAATAATAACCATTACATAATTTATAATAATTTAAAAAATTTACGAAATTGTAATAATAATAATAACTAAATAATAAAATTGTAATAATAAAATTGCAATAATAATTTAAGAAATTTCAATATATATATAATCACTACATAATTTATAATAATTTTAATAATTAATAGTAATCATTTCATAATTAATAAAAATCATTAAATAATTTATAATAAATTGTGATATATATATATAATAATTATTAATTAATTAATAATCATTTCATATAAATGTTTAATTAATTAAAATAATCCGTATTAATAATTTTTATAAATATTTTAATATATATTTATATATAAAAATAAATAATTATATAAATAATATTAATAAAAGATTAAAAATGATACCACCGCGTGCGATGTAAAGAAACACTCGACGCTAATAAATGTTATGTTGTGACTAGGGTAAACCCCATATCCTGGACCTAACAACGGTCTATGATTTTTCATATGATAAATAGTTTGGGAGACACGTTAAATTTTAATAAGAAATTATAATAAAAATATTAAATGAATTACCCTTGCATGCAATCTAATGTAACACTCAATGATAACAAATGTTATGCCTCACCTAGGGTAAACCCCACATATAGGACCCAATGGTGATCTCCGATTTATCATATGATACATAGTTTAAAAGATACATTGATTTTTTATAATAATTTATAATAAAAAATATTAAATGAATTACCCTCATCTGCACTGTAACTAAACACCTGATGCTCACAAATCTAATTTCACATCTAGGGTAAACCCCATATCCTGGACCCAACAGTGGTCTTCAATTTATCATATGAGACACCATTCAAGAGATATTATATTATTTTCAAAAAATATCATGTGTCTTATATAATATATATAATATTTTTATTTTTATTTGTGCTGAGCCTCTATGACCCCTGTAAAATTGTGCTAATCCAGTGCCTCACTATGCACATATTTCACAGAATATTTTAAAATGGTAAAATATAATAATAATTTTCAACTAGTCAAAATGATCAGTAATAATTATTCTTATTCTTATTGTTTTTTAGATAACTGTGGACTCGATAAGTAGATATCAATATCTATTACGTGATAGTGATCGGATAAATAATCAAAAAAATCCAGACAGGTGTAGTTTAAATCCTATCTACATTGAAGGTGTTTGAACCTTTAAATCATTTACATCATCAAATTCATATTTTGTTTCTAAAGGAATAATTAAATTTCTATGTTAGAAATGTGATCTCAAGACATTAAAAACATTTAAAAATGTTGGACTTCATCTATTGCGTTTTGATTTTCAGAAATATTATATTTTTTGGTATCAACATGGTGAAAAGACTTCGGTAGAAAATAAAATTTTTTTGGTTCTAGATCCATCATTTCAGAATTTAATACATGAGGCAGTTGGTCCATCTATTCCTAAAACAATAACTTAGAATGATATTCCAAATCCTGAATCAGAACCTTCTTAGTTTTACAATTTATTGAAATCTGCTGAGGAAACCTTATATCCGAGAATCCAGATGAGCAAACTTGAAGCTGTTACAAAATTTATGGCTGTTAAATCATATTTTGGAATGTATAATAGTTGTTTCAATCAGATTTTATCTTTGGTTAAGTCGTTGTTTCCTGATATAAGTACATTACCTATAAGTTTCTATGAAACTAAAAGTTTGGTTCATAATTTGGGTCTAAGTTATCAGAAGATCCATTCATATTCAAATGAATGCATCTTATATTATGGTGATTATGAATCTATCATTAATTTCCCAACATGTGGAGAATCAGGGTATAAAGAGGCACAGTAAGGAAATTATAGAGTTCCCATGAAAGAGTTTATATATTTTCCAATTACACATTTTTTATAGTATTTATTTATGTCTCGCAACATAGTTAGATTGATGACATGGAATAAATCAAATATTTCGATCAAAAAAATCTTAAATTATCCATGTGATAGTTATTCATGGAAATATTTTGATCAAACACATCCTTCTTTTTCTTCAAAACCTCGTAACATATGGCTAGACCTTTATACTGATGGTTTTTGTCCATTTGGTGCTTACGACAATCAATATTCTTGTTGGTCTATTTTCATTACTCATTACAACATGCCTCCTTTGATGTTGATGGAGGAACCATATATATATTTGACGTTATTAATTCTAGGACATCCAAAGAAGAATATTTATGTTTATTTAAATCCACTAATTGATGAGTTAATTTCATTATGGAACAACAGTGTGACTATATTTGATATAACTGCAGATCGGAATTTTATATTGAAGGTTGCATTAATATGAATGATTAGTGACTTTTTGGTGTATCGTATGTTATCTGGATGGAGCACACATGGTCTAAAATTATATCCATACTGCATGGACGAGAACAAAGAATTTATGATTGTTAATGGTAGAAAGGTTAGTTATTTTGACCATTATCAGATATTTCTTTCTACAGATCACCCTTTTTAAAGGAACATAATTAATTTTAAAAAAGGTTGAATTAAAACAGACACACATCCATAAGTTCTCTCAGGTAATCAGGTAAAATATATTGTCTCTGCATTACCTCATGTTACTTTTGGACCAACCATAAATGGGAAAAAGATAAATGGTTTTGGGGGAGATCATAATTGGATAAAGAAGAGTATTTTTTGGTACATTCCATATTGGTATGATTTTTTGGTTAGTCACATATTAGATGTAATGCATATTGAGAATAATTCTTTTGATAACATGTTTTATACCATGTTGGAAACAATTTCTAAGACCAAAGATAATATAAAGGTATGGTCATATCTTACACAGATTTGTAGACATCCTGAACTTCATTTATTTGAATACGAAATATCACAAAAATTAATGAAGCCAAAAGAAGCTTAATCACTTAGTAAATAACACTATTTATTATTCTTTCAATGGATTAGATATTTGAGGTTACTAGATGGTTATGATACTAATTTTTCTGATTGCGTCATAAATAGGCACATTACTGGGTTAAAAGGTCATAAATGTCATGTCATAATTGAAATATTACTGCATGTTGGTCTTAGAGTGTCACATATGTGTTCTCTTTTTCAAAATTTTTTCTATTTTATTTTGTTCTTTATTTTATACTTGAGTTTCCCTTGAAATTTTGGAAGAAAATGGAAATTTTTGGAAAGGTAGGCCCAAGAACACGATTAGTAGTAACTGTGCACAAGCCTAGGAAATAGTGTGACAGGAGACAGTACCTACCACATGGATTCTGTATGGCTATTCTCCACTTCCCAGGTAACCATGTGAGATTTTCTATTCAGACATAATGGTCAGCACGATTACCACACAGTTTCCCAAACCGTGTGAATTAACCATGTGGATCTACCAACACATTAAAAATGTTACTTTCTTTCTCCCTCCTCTCGATTTTAACCCCAAAACTCCCCCATTTGATACCCCACTCGGGATCTTTCTCCCTATACGTGTCCCTCCAGCCCTCCTCCTCTCTCGAATCTCTGTTTTTGTGTTGGATTTGGTGTTATTTCTCCTCGGATTCTCAAGTAAGACTTCTTCCTTATCCTAATATCTCTCTATCCTAGGGTTTTCTCTTTTCTTTTGGGGGTTTCATCTTCTCTAGCACTAGGGTTATGATTTTAGGGTTGAGCCTTGGCATTCATGACTTGAACTCTTATTTTAGGGCTCAATATTGATTCCTCTTGGTGTGGTTAAGGTGCAGTGGAAATTCCGCACTGGATTTTGGGGTTTCCATATCAAATGTAGGTGGTTCCATGATTAAATGTTCTTTAATGAATTTAAATGCTTTCTTGTGTATTCTTTATAGGTTTTATGACTATCATGTGTGATGTGAATGCAGTTTACAAAATTTTTTGATATTCTTTTGGTGTTAAAAAGGGGTTTCCATGGGAAATTGGGTGTGATTTATGTGTAAACCCTTGTTAGGTTATTTTTTTGGAATTTTTTAAATTATGTGGGTGGTTTATTGAATTGTGCATGAGGAGTGAACCATGTTTTAAATGGTCTTGGTGTGTGTTGAATTATGAAAAACGTTTTTAGTGTGTAAATGGTGGTTTTTGGTTTCTAGTGCCTCTTTTGGTTGTGTGAATGAATGTGGTGGATTTTATGAAAAATAAAATATGATTGAGCACTAAATGGGAAGCCTGGGTAGCTAGGAGGGAAGAATAGGACCAGTTTTCAAGTGATTTGGAAGTGGCTACAACTCGACTTCACTTAGAAGGATTGACTATGACAACACTAACTAAACAAATGGATAATGATCAGAGACCACTATAATATTGGATTGTTTTCCTATCTAGTGGCTCGTACACGAGAACATGGGTGATTGTGGATACTATACTACATTACACTGAGACATGAGGTTCTAGGGTCCCATTTTCTAGCTAACACCCATAGGGCCTCTCCCATGTTGGTGCTCATTGACTATGTTGCACTCACCATCGACATACAGTGTGGCTTTGGGTTACTTTAAGGTTAATGTGTTTTTATTAAAAATTGCATTCCTTTAGAGGTATTTTCCATCAAAATTGTTTTCCTTTAAACTGTTAAAACATTTTATTTTGATTTATTAAACTTGAAAGTTTATTTTTCATTTAACGTTTAGAGCATGTAATCATTTTGGGTGGCATCCTACTGGGCAATAGCTCACACCCTACTTACACCTTTGGGTGTAAAAAGACTTGGTCATGTTTTATACAGTTAAGGTTAAACCTTTTAGTGGTGGTGGTTTGGGATGCATGTGATCCTCTTGGGAGATGTTACAGTGATGGATTGGGGGAGATGCTTACCTTGACTTGTGGTGGTTTTTGGAGATGGGTTTTGGTTCCATTTTTTGCAGTATCTCTCTTTAGGTTTTGCCAAACTTGTAGAATTAAATCGAGAACTTTGAAAATACTTGTTTGGTTTGGTTTTCCAGTTTTGGTGTACATTATATTGTTTATTATTTTATATTTTTATGATTAGGAAAATCATTACCACTTGAATTTATTGATACCTGGGCACTTGTGCCAGCCCATGGGGATCGGGAATACCCTTTGGGCCTTTCCACGAACCGGGTCGGGCACTGGGTCAGATGGAGACCTGACTTGGTTTGTGACAAAATGGTATCAAAGGGGGTTTTATCTCTTTGGGTCATTTGAGTTGGGATGGGTCTAGATAGACAAGAGCTAGGACTATCAGAGATATGAGTTTGGGTTGCGAGTAGGGTGCCTATCCAGAACACCTCATGATAGACCTCGGGTCACTATGGGATGTTGGGATGCTTTTTTGGATTCTCCTCTAGGTAGGATGTGCAGGCTACAGACTATACGTGGACATCGGGTGGAGGTGAAGTGGTTTGGTTATTGCGTTGTGTTGGAAAGATTGATTTATTGGTTCTATGTTATTACTGTACATTTTCAAACTTGATGCATTGATGAGTCTCTGATGTGAATGTTGCTTTTTGTAGCAACATGCCTCCCCGGAAAGTCCCCCTAAAACCAAGGGAAGGATCTAGAGAGGGTTTTCCCTCACCACTTGATCATAGGTTGGTAAATGTTGGTGTTTGAACTGTTAATGCTCTCAGATAGGGAGTGGGTCCTACATCTGCTTCAGTTAGAGAGGCTGAATATGGTCCTCAAAAGGATCAATCCCAAGAATTCATGAAGAATAAACCTCCTTCTTCTTGAGGTATCTCAGAGCGTCAGGAAGTAGAGGAGTGGATCGAGAATACAGAGAATATGTTCGACTTCCTGGACACCCCGAAAGATTTTAGGGTGATGTGTGATTTGTTTCTATTAGAGGGTCCCGGTCAAAGGTTATGGGACTCAGTGATTCAAGCTAGGAAGCATGAGTATATGAGTTGGAAGGACTTCAAGGTGGTCTTCAATGACCAGTACTTCCCTGAGGTCTTGGCATATACTAGATCTCAGGAGTTCATGGATCTTGTTAAGGGGAACCAGCTGGTGATGGAGTATGCCAACCGTTTTGCTGATCTTGTTTGGTATACTCCTAATATAGTCTCTAATGAGCAGACAAAGGCTCAATGGTTTGAGAAAGGATTGAATCCATATATCTATTAACATTTGTTCTTTTTCAAGATGAAGACTTATGTTGAAGTGGTTGACTAAGCTTTTATGGTAGATATTGACCATAAGGGAAGGTCAGGTGGCTTTGGGGCTATGTCTGTAATGGGTAGTGGTAGTTCTTCTAAAAATAAGAGGAAGCATGAGGAGAAAGGGAAGAAGGGTGGTAGTAGTTCAGGCCAAACTTCTAAGCAGCCGCCCTCTACAGCCTCTGATTCTCAATCTATCATGTGCCATCAATGCGAAATGGTGGGAAAAACTCATCCTTCTTGTACGTCTCCTCCCAAATCATGTCATCAGTGGGGAGCATTGGGTCACCTACATCGATTATGAAGAACTACACGTTCTTATCAGGGTGGTGTAAGATCAGTGGAATCCAGGGGAATGTCAGCTCATTCAGAACCATCAAGGATGGTGGGATCATGGTTTGGTGGTCGAGGCGGTAGGATTGGATCTTCTTCTGGTAGAGTCAGCTCATAGAAGCTCTATAGGCTAGTGGTCATGGTTAGACTCATACAGATACCATCCATTTTCATAATATAGAGCTGGAACCAGTGGGACAGGATACAGGACCCTCAACTATTCAAGGTACCAGTCTAATTTCATATTCTATAGATACAATTTTATTTGATACTAGAGAATCTGTGTCTTTTATATCTTCCCATCTAGTGAAACTATTGAATTTACCAATAGAGCTCTTATCTTTCATGATAGAGTTAGTGATTCCGTTGGGAAAGAAGAAGGAACAGGGCCTCAAGTGTCCATTGTGTGCACTTTTTCATGTTAGGGGTTAAGATGGAATAAGATTTATTGGTCATAGATATGAACCTCTTTGATGTGATCCATGGCATGGACTATATGGTGCACTTCCAAGCGCACAATAATTATTATCAGCGGTAGGTTGGTTTCATGGAACCTAATGGAAGTACCCAGGTTTTCCTTGGATAATCGGATCCTCTATCGGGTCTTGATGGACCTCCACTCCCATAGTTGGGTAATAATTATTTTCAAATATCATTTCTCATGTTGGAGGATGATGGTGGTGCTCTTGAGGGTGGATTACCTCATGTGGTGGATGAGTTATGAGAGGTATTTCCTGCTATTTTTTTGGGCTTACCCCCAGAGAGGGATGTGGAGTTTTCGATTGATTTGGTGTCGAAAATACAACCAATATATCTTCTATCATATCGTATGCTCCCAATTAATTGAGGTAATTTAAGATGAAACTAAAATATTTGGAATTTAAAGGATTCATTCACTTGAGCATCTTTCCTTGGGCCGCTCCTGTCCTTTTTTTAAAGAAGGACAATAGATACCTTTGGTTGTGCATTGATTACCAGAATCTGAATAAGGTAACCATAAAGAACAAATATCATTTTACTCAAATTAATGACTTTTTTGATTAGTTGAAGGGGGAAAATTGGTTTTCCAAAATATATTTGTGTTCAGGTTACCACCAAGTCAGGGCGAAAGAGGCAGATATCCCGAAAATGGATTTCTGAAGAAGGTATGGACACTTTGAGTGTTTGGTCATGCCTTTCAGATTTGAAAATGATCCAACGGTCTTTATATAACTCATGAATAGGGTGTTACACCAATACCTTGACTCTTTTATTGTGGTATTTGTGGATGATATCTTGGTCTACTCCCAATCTGAAAAAGATCATGAACATCATTTTGGGATTGTGCTGGGCACCTTGTGGGATCATTTCCTTTATTCTAAGTCCTCTAAGTTCACTTTCTGTATTAGGGAAGTGACTTTTTTGGGCCAAGTCATCTAGGATCAAGGGGTTTCCGTTGAACCTGAGAAGATCACCATGGTTATGTCATGGGAACATCCAAAGAGCGTGTTTTAGATCATGAGTTTCCTTAGACCGACAGTGTATTATAGGCAGTTCATTTGGGATTTCTCACAGCTTTCCTCCTCTACCACCGCACTCACCCAGAAGGGGGTGATGTTTTAATGGATCCCGGAATTTCAATCATATTTTGAGGAGATGAAGTGTCAGTTTACTACCACACCTATGTTAATATTTTTATAATATTGAAAGGGGTATGTGGTTTATTGCAATGCTTCAGGTATGGGTCTCTGGTGAGTGATTTTGTAGAATGATCATGTGGTGGCATATGGTTCTCACCAACTCCGACTATACACAAATAATTACCTGACCCCAGACTTGGAGTTAATAGTGATAGTTCATGCTTTGAAGACATGGAACCACTATCTCTTTGGGAAGAAGTTTGTGGTTTACTCTGATCATAATATCTTGACCTACATCTTCTCATAGAAGGATCTCAATATAAGGTAGCTCTATTGGATCAAATATTTGTAGGGGTTTGACTTTGATATCATCTATACCCTAGGAAAGGGTAATTTGGTGGATGAAACCTTGAGTAGGAAAGTGACGGTCTAGGCATTGAGGAAGTATAGTGATGAGTGTACCTTGATGGGTATCCTTTTCCCAGATGCACTTAGAGACCAAAGAGCACAATAGAGGTGCATTCCTAGTGAGTGTGTTGTTGGCTCCATCTCTTTTGGGGCAAATTTAGTGGGAGAAGACTAGTGAACAGTTGTGTCAATGGTATGTGAAGTTTATTCACAGTGGTGAGAAATCCTCCGATTAGTCATTGTATCCTAAGGGAACATTGTGTTTCAAGGACTGTTTTGTGGTGTCGTTATCTCTGAAGAAGGTGGTGATGTAGGATAGCCACCAGTCTTAGTGGGAAATTCATCTTGGCACAACCAAGATGTATTATGGTGTTTTTAGGTAGTTTTTGTGTCCAGTTATGATATGGGACATAGCTGACTTAATATTGAGATGCTATACTTGTCAGTAGGTGAAAACAAAGCATCAATGACCCTCTGGTTTTCTCCAACCATTAACCATTACTACCTGAAAGTGAGATGAGGTCACCATAGACTTCGTTACTGGATTACCTCTCACACCTTGAGGAAGGAACACCATTTGGGTACTGATTGAATTATGTACCAAATCAGTCAACTTCACTCAAATCAAAGATTCAGTAAAAGTAGATGAATTTGTCCGGTTATATGTTTAAGAAGTGGTTAGGCTTCATGGTGTGATATTAGCGATTATATTTGATTGAGATCCCTATTTTACCTCTCAGTTCTGGGAGGGACTTAAAAGGTATTTGGGGTCATAGATTAAGATAAGAACAACATACCATCCACAAACAGATGGTCATATGGAGTGGGAAAATCAAATTCTAGAAGACATGATCCGTGCATGTGTTTTGGACTTCAGAGGTTCATGGGAGAGGCATTTGGGATTGGTTGAATTTTCTTATAATAATAGTTACCAATTTTCCATTTGAATAGATTATTTTGATGTGCTTTATAGTTGTCCATTTTGGTCTCTTCTTTGTTGGTATGAGGTAAGTGAAACATCACTTTTGGGGCCAAGATTGGTGCAATAGATGTTTAAGAAAGTCAAGATTTTAAGGCAATGATTATTGATAGCTCATAGTTTCCAGAAATATTATGTAGATCAAAGGCATCAGGACCCGGAGTTCTCTATGGGAGATCAGGCATTCTTGAGAGTGGCCCCTCATTTGGGTCACTTTCATTTTGGGAGGAAATGGAAGCTAACATCAAGGTATGTCGGGCCCTTTGAGATCACTAAGTAGATTGGTAGGGTGGAATATAGGTTAGCTTTACCTTCTTAGTTTATGTTGATTCACGACATGTTTCATGTCTCTCAAATGAAGAAGTATAACCCAAACCCATCTCATGTGATGAATTGGGAAGAGTTGGAGACAGATTCCGATTTATCAGTGTTTGAACAACCAATACAGATATTGGTTTACCAAGATAAGGTGATTCATGGGAAGTCTATTCCATTGGTTTCATGGAAATGATACACATGAGACCTGGGAGTGGAAGTCATGGATTGAGTAAGAGTAACCATTTTTTTATGATCAATATTTGGGTTGAATTTCTGAGGGTAGAAAGTTTTTATGGTGTGGAGAATTGTCACATCTATTTTCTTTTTTTTTTTCAAATATTTTTCTATTTTGTTTTGTTCTATCTTTCCTCCTTGAGTTTTCCTTGAAATTTTTGAAGTAAATATAAGTTTTTGGAAAGGTAGGCCCATGCGCATGGTTTTCACATGGTTAGTAGTAACTGTGTGAAAGCCCAGTAAACCGTGTGGTAGGAGATAGTACCTACTGCACAACTTCCTCATGGTCATGCTCCAATTATCAGGTAACCATGTGAGATTTTTTATTTAGAAAAAATAGTCTGTACGGTTACCACACAGTTTCCCAAACTGTGCAGACTAACCATGAAGATCTTCCATCACATTAAAAATGTTACTTTCTTTTTCTATCCTATAAGGTTTAACCCCAAAACACCCCAATTTGACACCCCACTCAGGATTTTGCTCCCTAGGTGCCTCCCTCTAGCCCTCCTCCTCTCCCAGATCTCCATTTTTGTGCCGTATTTGGTGTGATTTATCCTTAGTTTCTCAAGTAAGACTTCTTCCTTCTTTTAATCTCTCTTTATCCTAGGGTTTTCTCTTTTCTTTTGGGGGTTTCATCTTCTGCTTCCCTAAGGTTCCGATTTTATGGTTGAGCCTTATCATTTATGACTCGACCTCTTATTTTAGGGCTCAATCTTGCTTCCTCTTGGTGTGGTTAAGGTGTGGTGTAAATTTCTCACCAAATTTTGGGGTTTCCATGTCAAAGGTAGGGGGTTCCATTCTTAAATTATCTTTTATGAATTTAAATCCTTACTGGTGTAGTCCTTATAGGTTCAATGACTATCACGTGTGATGCCAATCTGGTTTAGAAAAGGTTTGACATTCTTTTGGTGTTAAAAATGGATTTTCCTAGAAAATTAGGTGTGATTTATGTGTAAACACTTTCTAGGTTATTTTTTGAAATTTTATAAATTATGTGGGTGGTTTATTGAAATTTTCATAAGGTGAATACCATGTTTTAAAAGTTTTTTGTGTGCATTTAATTGTGAAAGAGGTTTTTGGTGTGTAAATGGTGGGTTTCGGTGTCTTGTGCCTCGTTTGGTTGTGTGTATGAATGCAGTGGATTTTATGACAAATAAAATATGATTGAGCACTCAATGGGATGCCTGGGTAGCTAAGAGGGTAGACTAGGACAAGTGTGATAGTGATTCAGAAGTGGCTATGACCTGGTTTCACTTAGAAGTATTGATGATGAAAACACTAACTAAACATACAGATGATGATCGGAGACCACTAGAATATTGCATTCTTTTCCTCTCTATTAGCTCGTGCATGAGAATGTGGATGATTGTGGTTCCTATACCACTTTACACTAAGACACGAAAATTTTGGGTCCCATTTTATAGCTAACACCCATAGGGACTCTCTGATGTTGGTTCTCTTTGACTATGTTATGCTCACTATTGGCATACAATGTGGCTTTGGGTTACTTCAAGGTTAAGTTGTTTTTATAAAAAATTGCATCCATTTAGAGGTTTTTTTCATCAAAAATGTTTTCCTTTAAACTATTCAATATTTTATTTTTTATTTATTAAACTTGAAAGTTTATTTTTCATTTAATGTTTAGAGCATGGAATCCTTTTTGGGTGGCATCCTACTAGGAAATATCTCTCACCCTTCTTACACATTTGGGTGTGATAAAACATGGTCATGTTTGATATAGATAAGGGTAAAGATTTTGGTGGTGGTGGTTTGGGATGTATGTGATCCTCATGGGCGGTTTTATGACAATGAATTGGGGGAGATACTTCCCTTGCCTTGTGGTTTTTTTGGAGATGGGTTTTGGTTTCCTTTTTATAGTAGCTCTCTTTTGATTTTTCTAAACTTATAGACTTAAATCTGGAACCTTGTAAAGGCTCATTTGGTTTGGTTTTCCAGATTTGGTTTACTTTATATTTTTGATTGATTTATATTTTTATAATCAGGTAAATCATTCCCACTTGCTTTAATTGATACCCGGGCACTTGTGCCAGCCCGTGGGGATCAGGAATGCCCTTCGGGCCTTACCGTGAACTAGGTCAGGTGCCGGGTCGGATGTCGACCCAACTTGGTTCGTGACATATAGGGATATTGAATTATTCAATCTAGGATGTATTGACCTAAATATCATATTTTTTACAAGATATTTGTGTGGAAACATCGAATTATGATGCATTGAGTTTGCTAGAAAATTATGTTTTTTTAATTTTATCTAAATTGGAGAAAATATTCCCACCATACTTCTTTGATTCCATGGAACATTTAATATTGAATTTTCCATATGAAGTTAAATGTAGAGGACCGGTACAATTCCATTGGATGTATCCATTTGAGATATGTATTAAAAATTTAAAGAAGAAAGTACATAATAAAGCATCAGTTGAAAGGTCGATTGTAGAAGCATACTTGCATGAGAAAATTTCGAATTTCCGCTCTTATTATTTTTAGTCGAAATATCCTTCAAAGCACAATCACATGGGTAGAAATGAGAATTTTTTTTGATGATGTCATAAAACATCAGTTATCAATTTTTAATCAACTCATGCTTGGTTTTAGTGGTTATTGTGAGCAATGGATTACAGATAAAGAACTGCACAGAGCTTATACTTATGTTCTGCTGAATTGTGAAGAAATGACACAATTTGTGCAGTAAGTAATACTTTTTTATTATTTAATTAAACATTTATAAAATATCTCTTTATTTACATTAATTTTTTTGTAGACTATATGATGACCATATGAAAAAACAATTTATAAAAATTAAATATGTTTCTCTTAAAGAATGTCGACAACAAAATTTTACGTATAGGTTTCAAATAATGGCAAGATTAGTTTATTTCAATGGAATATTAAATCAATTTTCCAATCATATCTACTATTAATAATTTTTATTATTTATAGGAAACACAATATTAAAATAAATTGACAGTCGATTATGTGTTTTAAAAAACCCTTTATCAAAACTTGTAATATATTATAATGTGTATGTGGTTAATGGATTTTGATTCCATACACACATATATGGTGACTCAAATAAATCAATGAATAGTGGTGTTCATTTGAAATGATACCATCATAAGGAATGTGAAGTTGAATTTTATGGTATACTAGATGAAATAATTGATTTATGTTATCTGGGATAAAATTATGCTACAATGTTTAAATTTCATTGGTTTGACACTGATCGGGGGGTTGCGAGTTCCTCAATGACATAGAGTCATTGGAATTAAATATAATAGTATTCTTGAATCAAATGAACCATTTATGTTATCACATTAAGAACATCAAGTCTACTATGAAAATTATACCGATATTTTGAGATATTTGAAGGACTGGTGGAGTGTGATAAAAATAAAATCATGTGACAATCAGTTTATTGAAAATTAAAATGGTTATATGGAAGTACAACATATTGAATTTTTTCATGAAACTTACCAAACTATTTCTCTTACCTGAAATAATATAAATCTCAATGATGAAACCCCCCAGTTAAGGGATGATAATATAGATAATTTTTATGAAGTAATAAGGGATAATGAAACTAAAAGTCATATGGAAGTAGACAATGCTGAAGATGAGGATGAAGACATTGATGTCGATGAAAATGCTGATGAAGATGATGCTTGATGTATTATATTCAGGTCTAGTTATAGTTAATTTTTATATTTTTATATTTATTAGTATGTAAAATTTCATATTTATATTAACAATATATTATAGGCAACATTATTTCATTCTGAAATTTATTAGTTTTTTATATTTCATATCTGTTTTAACAATCTCTTACTGGTGAGAATATTTGTTTCAGATGGATGGAGATGATCCTGATGATCTATTACATTCCCTCACTGATATCAGGCTTCATGATGATAATCTCTATTTAGCTCCTCCTCCTCAGGCTGGTGTGCCTACTCAGAGGGGGTGTGGTATTTCTTGATTACTGATTCCGAATCCTATTCCAGAGAGATGACTATATGTAGATTTTGATCGTCATTTACAGAGGTATGTTTAATTTTTTAAGATATTTATTTTATATTAAATATGTTTATTAATTTTGATAATAATTTTATAATTATCTATTTGTTTCAATTTGAAATGTTTTTCATATTTATCCATTAGACAGGCTGGTTCGATTCTGAGAAATTTTTTGCCAAGCTATGGGTGTCATGGGACCTAGTACCCATCATCATGCATGACCAGATGTTTGGCCACTGGATTGTATGTTATTAAATAATATATAATTTCTTAAAATTTATTTAATTACTAACATATTTTTTTAATTGTCTTGTAGAATTTGTTTTCTATGATTTTTGATAGCCAGAAAGGTCATATATAAAATGCATGGGATAATTGTATATGTGAGCGCTTTCATCAGTTTTAACATAACATCAGAAAGCGATCTATGGATAAAGCTTGTGCAACCATTTTCAATCAGTCTTGTGTCTCCCATCATCCCAACTATATATTAGCTTAGGTATTGGATGAGTTGTGCTCCTTCTAGATAGGAGAGACTTTAGGAGGAGATCATCATTTAGACGTCACATCCAAGGGAGGTAAGTGGTAACACATAGGGCTAGGAGTCATACATTTGGCATACATAGATGACAGTAAGTGATATTTTTTATTAATGTTTATATATTTTAACTATAACATGTTTTTTATATTATACATGCCGCTACTGACCCATATATTATGGAATTTGATGTTTATAAGAAGATGTAAATAGATCCTCATACAAGAGAAGTTATAGGTGAATGATATCACCATATTATAGGTAGTGATTTTGTTTAAAAATGTTATGAATATTAATTTTATTATTATTTGAATTTTTCATTATATTTAAAGGAAAAATATGAGGCTGTGACTTCTCATTCATGGGAGAGTCAAGATGTGACCGAACAAGATGTCACTGCTGATCTAGGTTTCGATGAGGGGTCTTAGATATAGGGGACCTCGCAGGGTGTCGAGAAAGTTCGAGTGAATTGGTATTGGTTCTAGACTCACACCTACGAGTTATTATGGTAGTTCTGTGATTGTATCAGTGAGTGTGAAGGGAGCTTGTGGAGAGTAGTCATCGACGCCATCATCTGCTGTATAGTATAAGGATAGGTTGATATCTCAGAATGAGATGATACAACAGATACAGAATGAGAGGGAGGAGGAGAAGGAGAAACAATGTCTGAGAGATGAGTAGATGATGGAGTATATGCGATGAATTGTTCGTGGCATTGGTATAGAGTTTCCTATTCTGGTCCTTTGAGTGATCCTCATCCACCAAGCAATAATTGACGATTTATGAAGTTTTCATGACTTTTTTTTTGTAATTTGGTATGACAGACATGTTATTTTTTAACTGATGTATTACTTTTAAATCTTTTTTAATTTGTTTAATTTTCTATAATGCTTTGTAAATATTTGTAAATTTATTAAAATTTTAATTGTTTTAGCATATTTTAATTAATTTTAGGTTTTTTAATTATTCTTAAATAAATATAAATATATATATTATTTTTCTATTTATTTAATATGTTAATTAATTTCAATAATTTTAATAATTTTAATAATTCTTTAGTTTAATTATTTTGAAAATTAATTTTATATTATTTAATATTTATATACTTTTTAAATATATATATTTTTAATTTTTTATTAATTTTATTTTATATATATTTTTTAATTTTTTTAATTTTTTTTGATTTAATTTTTTGGAAACATTTATTATTTAAAATGGATGAATTAATCCTTCACAAATAACCTATTTAACCTTTTGTGACTGATCATCGCAAAAGGTTATTTATATACCACTACGGGAGTCTTTTGCGATGGCTAAAGGGTCTATCACAAATAAATATTATTTTCGATTGATCGTTGCAAATAAACACATTTACAATGCCACCATTAGCAATGAGGTATTTGAGACAGAATCTCCTCACAAATGACATTTTTTTATGGGAGTCCATCTCAAATGACGTTTTGCGATGAGAGTCTATCGTAATCACCTTAAATTACTACTGTGTATTTAAAACTACTTATAGAACATCAGTTGTACATTCTTGTGTGGAATATACCTTTTTATAAAATTATGAATAAATGGAAACACTTTTTGATATATAGGATTCAGTTTCTAACAACATCATCACCATCATTTTATTCTTTCTGATATTTTCAATTCTTTGCATATAAACTTTTAATAGAAGGGCATACATTCCAATGTAGCATTTAAAGGTTTGAGAAGTAGTCCTAATGCAAATAAGATCATTTGTTGAGATTTTTTTTTAATTTGAACTTTAGACTTTATATCATATTTTTTAATTGGATGATCCATGAATTTAAAATTATAGAGACAGAACTCATTGATGTTAAGAGAATTTGTAAAATATTTTTTTTTAATTTGAGATTTAGTTTGTAAATCATATTTATGAATTGGATGCCTTATTCTTTGAAAATTTTGCTATCAATTATTGGGTGTTAGGTGGAATTCTTGTCACTTATTATTAGAAATATTTGGGTTATTCATTATAATGATTGGATTTTTGATGGTTAAAAGGTCAATGATGTTTAGATATTTAATTTTTCATGGGACCTTACAAGTGTATTTGACGTTAACTCAAAGCCAATAGTCCTTTATGTCATCAATGATATTATTATTCATGTAATTCCCTATTTTTTTTTGTAGATTTTTACTACCGTTTTCATTATTATTTTATGAGTTTATTTGGAATTATTGTGTTTGATTCTTATGTGTTTTTTATTTAGGTTCTAGTGAAGGATTTCACACTTGTTGAATTCACATAAGCTTTTGGATTATCCTTATTTTTGTGTTTGTTTTTGTTGTTTTGTTCCAGGTTATGGTTCACTGTGTTTTCTTATTTTTTGTTTTGGTTATTGTTCTAGACATTTACAACCATTATTTTTTGAGGTCGCTTTTGATGGAACCATTCCGATTTCAATGATTTTTCATCAGTGTTCCATAATCACGAAGGTCCACTGGTGATGGACCATATTCAAGGAGTTCCTCTTCATAGATGTAGTGTGGAAAGCTGGAAATGTTTGGACCAAGTTTTGTGTGATGCAAATTCTAGTGCATGAGTTGTTCCTCAATTTTATTATGTTTACATGAAAAAAACATTCAATGTACCTTGATTGTGTATTAGATTTTTTGTGACCATGGTTTGGTGGATTGAATTAAATGACATCATTGAATCAAATTCATGGTCATAGTTTGGTGGTGTATTTTTTGGTTTCCTTGTACTATCTCCATGTCTTTGATATGGTTTTATAAAATTTAATTTTATAATTATTATAATAACTATAATAAATATATTATATATAATTAGTTTAATAAATATTTTATTGTGTTTCCATCAGATATTATAATGATATCAAAAAATTTTTTATTTTAGAAACAATTCATAAATAGATTATAATTGTTGATATTTCTATTATCAATAGATAAAATTTACATATAAATATTTTTCTAAAAATTTTAACCAACATATATATTATTAATTTGTATTATTATAATTGAGACAGAACTAATTTATTTACCACAATAACATTTAGTGATAGAGTTTTTACCAATAATTTAGTGATAGCAGAATATATGTTGGTAAAACGTTTTACCAACATAAAATATATATTTACCAATAAATATCTCCCTATTGGAGAATATTAAATATTTCCATTTATTAAACATAAAATAAGAATACGTATTTTGACAATTGGGAGAAGAGGGAACCCATTACAAACACATAGGCAATAACCTTAAAAAAACACGACCTGAAGGAAAAATGAACCTGAATATCCAATGTAAAAAAACATCAAGATGAGCAAAAGAAAAAGTCTCATCAAAATCATTTCACCTTCTATTTGACTCTATACCATGATTTTCACTATCTATATAGTCTTTATGTTTTAAAATTAGATATATTGAAAGACATGTCATCATGTTTTTTGGTGTCATTTTCAGTGAAAGATTCATTCCACCATGTGAAACTCATGAACAAAATAAAAAATAAATAAACAAAGTTAAAAAAAATCTACTGTGTCATTAGAAACTTGTTCTCAACATATCTCGAATATGTGTGTTTATTCACACTAAGTCAAAGAAAGAAAACACAGAACCTATTACTCCTAAGATTAAAATTCACCGCATAACTATTAAAAATAAAAATAAAAATGGAAAATATAAGATAAAGAGATCAAGGGAATAACGAGTATAGTTTTCAACATGAAATCATTCAGTAAAATTTTTAATGGAATAGGATGAGAGATTATTAACTCTGTCAGGTTTTAAGAAACCATTCTTCCACATGGCTATCTCAAGCTTCTCAAAACTATGAGCTGAAACAATATTCTCTATAATTTTTTCCAATATTTAATGGAATACCTAATAAATACTTACTGGACTTCATTAATGATTTCAAGAATAGTGTGTAACAACCTCTAATTCAGGGACTTAGTGAAGATGAAATAAAAACAATCATTTTATCTATCTGTTTAAATGGAAATGCGAGAAATTATTTCTCATCTTTAGATGAGAAAATGATCAAAAACCTGGAGAAAGTTTATGAGTATTTTCTTACAAAGTTTTATCCTAGTAGGATGCAAGGGGAGTTTAGGAATAAAATTAAAAATTTATTCCAAGAGTATGGATAGGACTTCAATGAGGCCTGATATTGGTTTGGGGACATGCTTAGATAGTTCCCTCATCATCAGACTCCCTATCATTTTTTATGGATGTATTTTATGAGGGATTGTCACCTTCTGGTTAGAACATGGTAGATAAACCAGTTGATGATAATTACACTTACAAAATAGCCAAAGAGATAAAAAAATATTTAATTCCCTTACATTAAACTCACAAAACAAGGATTATAAAATTAAGAGAGTCACTAGGGGAGAGTTCACTATTAGTCCAGGTGTAGAAATGCAATCTCTACTTTCTCAAATAAAAGACAAAATTTGATCATTAATGAACAATAATTCCACTCAAAGTGGAAAAAAGGTTGAGAGTCAAAATTAGTACCAAAGTCTTAGATAATAGTTTCAATAATGTTTAATATTTTTTCATACCCTTAACAATTTTCATTACTTTTAAATTCTTTCACAATCATAATAAAATGTTAGTTTTTTGGGTTATGGTCCCAGGATGAAAGTTAGGGATGATAAATTTTCGAATAATTAAAAATTCATCTAAAAAAATTATCCTAATATGTCTAGGAAATAACATTTAATAATTATACAACCAACTTATCCTTATTTCCAAAATCATCCAAGATCATAGTTTCAAAACAAACCTAGATCTAAGTCCTTAAATTCAAAAGAGGAACTAAGTGGTATGTTTTAGCAACTGTTTGGAATGTCTGATTCACAAGATGCTATGATCAAATCCCAAAACACCAATACCAATTAAAAGAATCATAATATTAATCTTCAAATGGGGAGATTGACTATATATTTAGATATTAGAGAAAATGGAAAACTTCAAAGAATAACTAAAATAAATAAATGAGAAAATTTTATGTCTATTATCACTAGAAGTGTATTGGAAACTCAAGAGGAAGATATAAGTAACCCAAAATATTCTAAAAATGTAAGTATATATGAATCTAGTAAAAAAAGTATATAAGTTTTTGAATCTGGAATTCTGTATAGAATGGAAGAATCTATGAAAAATAATCCTATTTCACATATTAAGTAAGATGAAAAATATATGAAAATCAAGAAAAATAAGAGAAAATAAAAGCGTGAAATAGAACCTAAATATAAATCCATTGTTTTGAGAAATTTGGATCCAAACATACCTTCTCCTAAGAAAGTAATTAAAATTGACCATGATCCCAAACTTCTCAAATTTCATGAGTTATTTAAAAATATTCACATTAATATCCCATTCCTTCAAGATTTTTCCCAGGTTCAATCAGTTTTGAAAATAATTTACTAAATTATTTCAAATAAGAAAAATCTTGGGGAATGTTTCACTTAAAGTTTAAATGAGGAGTGTTGCATTTTATTTCAAAATAAGACCCCTCATGAGTTAAAATACCCAGTAGTTTTGTTATTCCATGAACCTTTGGAAATATTAAATAGGTCAAGTTCTTTTTTGACCTTAGGGCCACTATCAATCGTATATGTTACTCATTGTTGAGATTATGTGATCTATTTACCACTATAGTGGTCTTTCAAATGGATAAATGCTCCATTACACATCCCATTTGAAGAGATGAATATATGATTTTAGGGGTAGGAAAATTGTTCTTTATTGATGATTTTATTATCCTCAATATGGATTGTGACAAAGATTTCCTATAATCCTAGGTAGAACCATACTTTACACTGGAGGTTCTTTAATTAATTTCATAAAATGAAAATTTATTTTCAACTTGGGTGGGAAAAGTGAGTATTTTAATGTTTTTGAAAAATGAAAGTGTCATAAAATATTGGGAACTGCTATAATGATAGGTTTCTTGAGTATAACGAACCTTATGATGAACAAGAGGAAGAAATTTTCAAAAAAATTTAATGAGATAAATCAATACACTTACCTACTGAAACATTTATGGGAATTAGTTCTAGTAAATAGGTAGAGAAGACAGATTATTTTTAGGGAGAGTTTTTAGAAAAAATTGATCAATTCATTGATGATTTTTTTTAAAGAAAATATTGTAATTGAGTTTGAGATTATTTTAAGGCTAGAAAACAGTGAGGAACAAGTTCTCTCTAGCACCCATTAATTTTTTAGGAATAATTTTGAAGAATAAGGGACACATATACCCAAAATTCTAACCTCTAGTCAACAAATAAATGTTTTATAGATTATACCTCTTACTGTTCATCTATGATAATTTTTTTGGAAAAAAATTTATCTATACCAATCATTATTTCTTAAAAATAGAAAAATTATCAAGAGGTAAAACTGTTATAAGTTTTCAAAAAGATTAAAATTATGATAGGATAGAACCTTATTTATATTAAATGAATAATTCCATCATATTAAATACATTAGATTCCCTTGAAGCCTAACCAAAAACCTAGAGTTAAAGGGAAAATAATACTTAATCCCAACATGAAAGAGATTATTAGAGAATAGGTAATTAGTATGATTTATTATAGGATTATTTATCCCATTTATAATAGCTCTTGGATTAGTTCATTTCACGTGGTTCCAAATAAAGGATATTTCACAGTTGTTACCAATGAAAATAATGAAAAAATTCATGTTAGGAAATCAACTAAATGAAGAGTTTTATAGATTATTGGAAGCTCAATTCTGCCACTAGGAAAGACCATTTTTTATTTCATTATTGGACTAAATTCTTGAGAGGCTTATTAGAGATGATTTATTTTGTTTTCTATAAGATTATTATGGTTATAACTAGATTCCTATCTCCCCATAAGACCAAGTGAAAAATACATTCACATAACCCCTTGTGATAATTTCTTACTGGTGAATGCCTTTTTGGTTGTGTAGTGCCTTGGATACCTTTAAAAGGTGTTTATAGACATTTTTTATGACATTATAGAGATTATTAATGAGTTATTCACAGACTAGTTTTCTATGATTCATAGAAATTTTAACAACTATCTTGAAAATCTGGAAATTTTGATAAATAGGTGTTTGTAAACCAACTTCATTCTAAAACAGGAAAATTAGCAGTTCATGGTTATTGTGGGTATTGTGTTATTCCATAAAGTTTAAAATAGGGGTATTGAGGTGGATAATTCCAAGGTTGATGTCATTCAAAAGTTACCCCCTCCAAAAAATGTGAAAGGTATTATATTTTTTTAAGGGTTATACCGGTTTCTATAAAGGGGTTTCTAAGGACTTTTCTAGGATCAATATGAAATTTTGTTCCCTTATTTTTAAAGACACTACTTATTTTTGATGAAAACATCTTGGAATAATTTAATCTCATTAAGTAAAAACATTAATCTTCTCCCATCATTGCTACATTGGACTAGAGAATTTTTTTTGAAGTTATGTGTGATGCTAGTGCCATTTTCGTAGGAGCTATTTTAGGCTATAGAAGGTATATGAAGTTATATGTGGTATAATATGATAGTAGATTGATTGATAATGATCCAAGGAATTACACCATAATTTAGAAGGAATATTTGGAAATGGTTTATGATTTATAAAAGTTTAGGAAATATTTGATAGAGTAAAAATTCATTATTTTCACTAACCATTCATCCCCTAAATTCCTTCAGTCCAAAAAAGAGGCTAAACCATGGTTTATGAGATGGGTTCTATTATTACAAGAATTTGGATTGTAAATAAAATATAAAAAAGTAATCCAAAGTTTTGTTTCTAATAACATATATAGAGTTCCCTTTACTCAAAAGAATAAACCTAGGGAGATTTATTCCTTATTTTTGGATGAAAGTATTCTTACTTGTTTCAAAGTAAAATCTCATTGGTTTGCTAATTTTGTTAACTTCTTAGCTACTGGAATTATCTATAATGAATTTTCTTAAAACCATAGGATAAAATTAATTTCTAAGATAATGTATTATTTTTGGGATGATCCTTTATTGATTAAGAGTTGTTCTGATGGAATTTTTAGGATATGTGTGCATGAGGAAGAGATACTACATGTTCTAGAGAGTTATCATTCTTCTTCCTGTAGAGGTAATCATGGTAGTAATTGAATTTACCATTAGATTATTTAATATGGTTTCTTATATATTACTCTTTATAAGAATTATGAAAGTGTATTTATTAGTTGTGACAACTATCGGGGAATGGGAAATGTTGGTAGAAAGTAAGAACATCCCCAAAAATGTATTTTTGATGTTTAATTTTTTGATGTTTGGGGGTTGGATGTTATATAAACTTTCACTTAATCACTTGGGAGTTAATAAATCTTATTTTATATTGATTATATGTCTATGTATGTTGAAAAGGTGGTATTACTAAATAATCAAGCTAGTAGTGTGATTAAATTTATCAAAAATAATTTTTTCCCAAGTTTTGTGGTTCCTAAAGCATTCATCATTAACAATGGTAATGAATTTAAAAACATAAAATACAAATATTTGATGGAAATGTATGGTTGTGTGGAAAAAAATGGTACAAACTATCATTCATAGTCAAGTGTAAAAACTAAATTCTCAAGAAAGGAATTGAATTTTTTTTGGGAAAAAACTAATAGTATTTATAGAAAATATTGTTCTTTTATGTTGGATAAGGAAGTATGGTCATACATGAATTCCTTTAAAACCCCAATATGTATGTCTCCATATATAATAATTTTTGGAAAGTATTTTCATTTTCTTTTGTAATTACATCAAAAGTCCTTTTTATCTATAATTGTTTTGAATAATGATTTAAGTCTATTGGAGAAATAAGGTTTCTTGAGATGAGTTAGTTAGATAAAATAATGATAGAATCTTATAATAATTATAGGATTTAAAAAGTGTGAATATAATATTTTCATGATTATATAATTTAAAATTTTCACTTTAAAGTGGGTCAGAAAGTGATTTATTTTTTACACTAGGATGATTCTTTTTTAGGGTAAAATCAAAACCTAGTGATCTAGCCCTTACCATTCCAATATGTATTGTAAATAGGGTATTATAGTTAGTTGGAGAGGATAATAGGCCATTATTAGTTAATTTTTATAGGTTGAAACACTATTTTGAGGGGTAGTAATAGGGATTGGATTCCATCTCTTTTTTTTGAAATCCAAACACCTTATAACTCTAATCAAGGTCTTAAAATTTAGTGCCTCATGGTATTAAAAACATGGTCCCTTTTTTTATTTATTTTTTTTTAAATAAAAATATTTTCTTGGTGTCTTCCCTATTATCAATTGTTCTCCTCTCACTTTTTTAGGATTAACTAAAAATTATGCTTTTATTTCCAAAGTATCACTAGTTTTTGACATGTTTATGTGGTTTATCATTTTTCCATGAGAGGAAATAAGGAAACTTTAGCTGAAAAATCAAGTTATCTAAAATTATAAGAGGAACTATAAGCATGGACATACTCGACTCACTTCCCTAAACATTTTCTCTTATAATTTTTCTTTCTAGAACTCTGGATTATGGAATCTTATGTTAATATTTTCATATTGTGAATCTTGAAACTTTCTATCTAGGACACTTAACTCAAGGAATATATAAGGAGAACATTTGAATGAACATAAATGAGTAAAATTTTTATCACCAGGGGAGCTTACTGTTCTTTTCCTATACTTAAATTAGACCCATTCATTACTCCATACTTCATGAAATTTAGTTTTTCAAACAAATCCTTGAATATTTGTAAATATTATTAAAATTGGATTTTATCCAAGTTACTTAGTCCTATACATTCCATTATGTGTTATGTTCATGATTATTGTAAAGAAATTTATATCCTACTTCACACCTTGAATATTTTATATATTTCTTAAGTAAATTTCTATTATGTTTAGAAATAAACATTCTTGATGAAATAGTGGTTAAACATGATAACCTTAATTATTAATAGATGAGAACTTTTATGTTCTATAATTTATGAAATGGTAGGTAATTTTTTTAAAATTGTTTAGAAAATCACTAAAACTTTTGGAAAATTCTGTTTGAATTTCTTATGCACCTTGAGTATGCTTTTGAACAGTTGAGTTGACAATTTGTTTGAAAAAAATAGTGTTAACTTTTTCTTCCACCTTGAAGTTCAACATTGGGTAAAATGTTGGATTTTTTGTGTAGGGGAGGGTTATTAAGTGTTTTAATTTTTAATTCAATGAGAACACATCAAAACCCCCTAATTGTTTTCAAAATTGGTTGACCATGAGTTCTAATTTTCTTACTCTATGGTTTAAAATTTTTCTGAAGTTTGGGATCTTATTTTCCAAATTGAGGAGGTTATATTGTTTTACATTCTCATGGATTTAATCAAATCCCTCAATTTTTTTAATCTCTTAATTTTTTTACACTTTGGGAGTATGATTTAAATTATCATTTATTTTGAAATTTTTGATTTGAAATTATATTCATAAATTTTTCATCCTAATGGATTATGAAATGAAAACACTAATCTAGGGTGAAATTTTAATTCTTTATTCCTTTAACTGATCGATGGGTTAATTATTCATTCTTTTTATTTATTATATTTACTTATCCATTCAATTTCATCAATTTATTCTCTGATAAATTATTCATGTCTATTCACCTGGAGGTAAAGGGAAGTATGGTATTTTAGTTCGATATAAATTGAAGGGAGTTTAATTCTTATTAAAATTTACAATTTTAATCATGTTTTTAAAACCAAAACCAACATTTTACCAAACCCTTTTTTAGAAAACAAAATCCATTTTCCTTCTTTAGAGAATACATAGGGGAAAATCCATTTAAAATATAAATTTTTGGAGGCACTCACCTTTTCACCCTTGAGAACTGTTTTCTTACAAAAATATTTTAAAATTATTTACTTGAGCATAAGAAAAATGCTTTCTATGGGGTGATTTTATGTGGCTATTATTTGAGTATGTTTTCCACATATTTTTGGATATTTAATGAGGTTTTACAATTAAAATGGGATTTAACTAGAGTAATATTGAATTTTAGATAAACTAAAGCTGAATATAAAATTTATTAAATATTTTTATGGAATTTTAATTTTTTTGAGTTTCTCTAATCATTTTTTCTTATGGGTAATTTAATATATTATTTTGAAAATAATAATTTTTATCTTAATGAAATTAAATTTAATGTTTTATTTTTAGGTCCTTGAACTTATGTACTCCATTATATAATGGATTATTAGTTTTTTATATCAAATCATGGAATTTATTTTGATAAATTGATTCTAAAATATTAATTTTGGAATAGGAAATTTTTTAATTGATTTTTTTTTGGATTTTGATTTTAATTATGGAATTGATTTAGGTGTAGGCTTTCACCATGAGATGAAATACCGACTACTATGAGGTTATCTATACCAAAAATGGGTTTACTATGGTTCATACATTAAATTTAGAAAATGGGAAGCTTTATTTACCTATGCTTCCATAATAGTGGTATTGTGGTTCTGCTATGAGGCTGAATTGACCGTTCTCTTCATTGACCACACCCAAGCCTATAAAATCATGTTCTTGGAAGTCCTTCTACCATTCCTCCATCTATGCATATGATTCCATGTATATGGGTATTCAAATGTTCCCTAGTGATTTCAAATTACCATGATACCTTCATTTAACTAATCCATGAAGTAATTAATAAGCTTGGATTAAATATGAGTGTTGAGTTGAGATTGAAGCTATCTTGTGACTTTAATGAAATGACAGGATAAGACCATGAGACATTGAGAAGATCTAATTACAAGGATGAAGTTGATCCTGGATGAAAAGGGTGAGTCAAAGAGTATATGAGATTTCAGTGTACTGAGACCCTATTTTTGATATTGGTACATGGCCAAAAAACATGGAAGATTACTAGGAAATGATAAATTTAAAATGATATCAAATATTGAAAACCCACAAAACCACTAGAAAAGTTGGGTTCTAAGAATTTTTTCTGATTCTTTGTTCTTCACTAGTTATATTGATGTTTGTAGGTTTGAATGAAGATGGATGGGGATATATTTTATTACCATTAATTCAGTTTCCAAGTCAAGGATAGAAACTCACTAGGTGATCATTTAAATTTCATAATTATAATTTGGTGTCACTAAGATTTTATGTGTCGATGTGATGATGATTTTCCTATAGGTAATGAATTAAGGTATTGCATGAGTTGGGTAGCATGAGCTCGAAGAAGACATGCTTTGATCAAAGAAACTGACTTTGAGAGAGTATGATGCTGCTGAACCTAGAAAAAAATGAGGATTTGTAGAATATATAATTTGTGAGTGTTATAGAAAATTTAAAGCATTTGATCCCAAGTTTTGAATTTCACGAGTTATTATTTTAATCAAAGGATGGAAACATAGTTATTAAAAATCACCAATACAGGTCTAGAAGACAATCAAAATTGTTATAGAATGGGGAATAAAGTTTAGGTGTTATCGAAGTGATGTTTATTTTTTAATGTTGAGGTAGTTGTTGATGATTTAGGATGTGAATAGGGAAATGTACATGGAATATTATATCGAAGAAAGGGTATGTAGTGTGATGGTTTTCGATGTAATTAATGGTTGGTGAGCCTCAAAAAATGTTTGAGGGAGGTACATACCAATCTAATAGAATATAGAATGTTTTTTTTGATGGATATACCATTTAGGTTATGGATAAAATTCTTATTCAATGCTATTTTATTACTATACATCTACGTTTTGAAGGTCTACACAGGTCTGGGTATCTAAAAATCTAATGAAACTTCCACCACATGCCTACATAGATACATCAAGATCATTATCCATGTAAAGAGGAGTTGGAATTGACTAAAATAGAGAGTTTCTAGAAGAATCTCGAGGATTTCATGAGGTTTTGGAAATTATCTCTAATGAATGAATGAAAAATGATTGTATTTCTAGGTTCATGTTGAGATGGATGCATGTGAAGGAATTAATTTTTTATGAGTAGTATTTTATTTTCACCTGGAAGCCATAAGAAAAAAAGCTCAAGGGTGAAGAAGACACTACCACATGAAAAGTGAATCTGTAAGGAAGTTATAGACAACTAGAGATTAAATTTTATAATTTATTTTTTTGATCAAGAGGTATCAAATTACCCAGATCATTCGAGAATCATTTCATAGGAGAATAATTAAGATAGAGGACTATGGAGATAATCCAGAAAATAACCAAACATTAGAACAAAGACTCAATTCAAGAGAGAAGATCCTAGAAAGATAAGACTAAATTAACCTTTATTTCCATATTATGTTGTTTATTAAAATAAATTCTTTTGAAATTTTGAATTTGAACAAGTTTTTTGGATAGATTTCTTAAGGTGGAAAAATTGGTTGGTATCATCTCTTACTTCATTCTTGTATTTTTTTAAATGTCACAATTTATTTCTACACTAAGAAGTTAATATATAGAAATTAAATAATTAGTGAAAAATATTATTTAATGAAATATTCTCAACTTTCTAAACATTTTAATCAAGTTCAAGAGTGAAACACTTCAATTTAATGATGGTTTAATTCTAGTGAAAGCTCCTATCTTTTCATGAAAGTTTAAGTACGATAGTTGAGTAACTATTGTACTTAATCATTCTAAGGTAGATCATTAAAATAAAATTTTCAATCTTTCTATAAAGTTAGTTTCATAAGCTTCATTATGCATGAATGAGGAAATATATAATTTTAACCAGCCAGTTTAGTTCCCATGCACTATCAATTTTTTATTTCTCATGAAATGTTACTTATTGTTCTTATTATATCATTGCAACAACATTATATCCCATTAATATTAATCATAATTACTTATTATAGAGGTTTTATATGTTTTTTTTGTTTTTTTATTCTTGTTCTATACACATCAATTCACATTCCCTGTGTTTTGATGGCCTGATTACCACATTCGAGTTAGTCTATAGGTTTTAAATTTTGATATATTCAATGAAATATCATCAAGGTGTGTCATATTGTTCCTGAGATAGACCCTTATTAATTTTTATTGTTTGAGAAACCATTATCAAAGTAGTTTCCTTGATGTCCAGGAAATATTTTCTCGTCTCCGGGGATTAGAAGTGTCCTTTATGCATTTTTGTTGGCCAACTCAGGTATCAGTATAGGGGTTTCCTAGGTCAGTTCAAGATGGGGTATTTATTTATTTATTAAACAGTTTTTCAATATTCTCCATGTTTTCATATTTTAATTTAATAATGTTACAAAAGGAATGGATATTATATATATAGAGGCTACTCTTAAGTATGAAGTGAAAAGTAGAAGCTAATATTATATTCTTAGATATTTCAATGTTTTGGATCTTATGTATTTAGTGAAATTTTGATTTTATTATTATGAGTTTGATATTTATATAAGGAAGGTATCTTATGAATTCATATATTAATATTATATATTCAATATTAATTGAATGTTATTATTCCATATCAAATTTTATACACATATTGGAAATTATGTGAGTATAATTTATTCTTGCGCATTTAATTGAAGTTATAGATTTTCTAAGTATAATATCTTGTGTACCAATAAAAGATTATACAAATGGAATGTTTACTCTTATTTATCATGAGTTACTCTTATATATTAAAATGATAGATCTTACATATTATGTTTAAAGTTGAGATTTATTCTTATGTATCATCGGAAGTTATTATTAAGTATACAAGGAATTTTTTTTATTTTTATATATTTCATAAATGGAAGTTATTTTATACTTATTAATAAATGATTACATTATCTTTGTGTGTTTAAATTACGAAAATTTTCATAGATATTTTTTAGTTTCTATTTTCATGGAGAATATTTCAAAACTTTTAATTAGTTCATTTTTAAGGGCACAACTTTATGAAAAGTTTGACCATGAAGTTAAGAAATAATATTTCTAGAAGGAGGAATGATTCTTTAACATCTATGTAGACTCCTATATTCAAATAGATGATTGAGGATCATTTTTCCACTCTATTAAATTTTATGGTATTATATTTATATATCTTGACTGATTAATATAGAATATATTAATGATATAGAAAATTTTAATGAACTTATTTTACCATAATTATTTTAATTATTTTGACAGTATTGTAATTCGTGTTTTTGACTGTGAGATTGAGAAGAACGAATAATGAATAAAATATTACTAATATTATATTCTCTTTAATAGTTGAGGTATGATTGTGGATCCTTCAGAGATATGATTTGGAGACATATATGTTTCATTAAAGAATATTCAATTTCAATAAATTATATTTCTATAAAAATATGTGAAACAACTATAATAAATTTCTATATTTTCTATCATATTATTGAAATGGTCACTTATTTTACTAAGTGTGAGAGGAGAGAACATGGACACGTATTGTTGTAAATAATAAGGGGAGCATGGTTAAAAGATCATGTAACATATACATGTCAAGTGTCAATCACTTGAATATAGATGTGAGATCCCTAGAAAAGAGTCTAAATAAAATCACCATACCCATAATGGATGTTAGTGGAGTGGAGGAGAGGAAGTTTTGTAGAAACCACAATAAAATATTTTCTTTCCTATCATTAATTTACCTTTTTTCCTCTATATAATCTAATATAAAATGGAGGACAAACTAAGTGAATTAATAAAATATGGATGTTTAATTTATGAAATTTGAAATTTAAGAACTCAATTGACCCCCACATTGAATCATTTTGAATAAAAATTAGGAAAGCATAACCTATAAGTGTAGTTATCCAATTAACAAAGTGAATCAATTCTTTTATCAAAGGAATAATCAAGGATGTTTTTGTTTGATTAAATGAGATAATATTTCCTACTAATTTCTATATAATTGATATTTAAGGTGAGATATATTCGTACCAATATCATTTTATACTTGGAAGACCATTACTCTTGTCATCCTAAACCAAAATAATTTTCCATGCAGTCATATTATCCATGGAATTTAGTGACCAACTAGTGAAGTTCAATTTTTATGATCCTTATGATACCCTTTATAGAATCACTCTACTTTCTATATTAATGATTGTGAAAAATATCTTGAGAGTGAAATTAAACCTGAATCATTATTATTGTCCTACACAAGTGAGGGTGAAATTTTTGATTTTTGAAAACATGTTAATAAGGTGATCAATGGTGAATTTGAATATGATATTTATTTTATCTTGGATCTATTGTGGAATTTAATATCAAACACTATCTGAATTACAATGTCACCTATGTTAATTTATTCTCCATATTAGAAAATAATGATACAATTTTTTTTGAAATAAATGGAATCTCATAATCTGATCCAAAATTTCTCATCTAGTACACAAATGCACCACTTGAGCTAAAACCTCTTCCTGCACACTTGAAGTATGGATTCCTATTCTATGATCACTTATATATTGTTATCATCTCTAAAAAAATTAAGTAAATGGTGGAATATAAACTGATTATTATGTTATAAGAAGATAAAAACACCTTAGGTTGGGCCCCACATGACATGTTGAGTATTAACCCTCCCCTCAACATACATCATATACATCTAGTGAAACCATAAAAACCTATTATACAACATCAAAGAATACAAAATACACTAATCCTTAAGGTTATAATGGAATATATTTCTTATCATCACAAAGATATTATTATCCACACTATTTCTGATATTGAGTGGATTAGTATAGTTTAGGTGGTCCCTAAAAAAGGAAGTGTAACTTTTTTTACTAATTAACATAGAGAAATGGTTCCAACTTGAGTGTAAAACTAGTTTTGTGTGTGACTTTATTATCAAAAATTGAATGCTAAAACAAGAAATGACCATTACCCACTTCCCTTACTAGACCAAATTCTTGAATGTTTAATAGTAAATTCAAATTATTACTTTCTTGATGGCTAAACTGAATACTATTCAATCCCTGTTTCATCCAAGGACTAAGAAACAATGATGTTTAGTTTACCCTTTAGAAAATGTGTATATAAGATAATTAATTTTCTCCTTTTCAATTCTACTTTGACATTACATAGGTTCACAGTAAGAATATTTTCTCATATATATATATTTTTATGAAGGTTTTCATTAATGTTTTACTATTTATGATGATTGATTTTAATCCTTCTAGAATTCAATATCTATTGTCTAAAAAATGTGTCGATTATCACATTATACTAAATATTTTAAAATGTCTCTTCATGGTTTCTAATGGGATTTTTTGGGACACATAATATATCATGTGGGTATTAAAGTTGTCCTTTCCTAAAATGAGGCATTCCAATCACTTCTTAAACCAACTTCTTTCTGAGATATGTAATTATTTCTTTTATATTCTATTTTCTATGTGAAATTTATATATAATTTCTGTTGGATTTCACTCCCAATAACCACGTTACATAAAATTAATATTCCATTTAGTCCCAACGATTCTTTCAAGAGAGATTTAATTGAACTAAAAAATGTACTAACATATTCTATAATATTCCAACCACCAAACCATTCCTTTCCCTTTAAAGTGTTGTATGATGCATAAGATAGAGAAATTTGGGATGTCCATGGTCCAAAAAAATACAAGACCTAATATGTCTTCTAATATGACTCAAAAAAATTGGATGAAACTCAATATCATTACAATGTCATATAAAAAGGACTTTTAGATATGGTTTTTTATTTGGGGAATGTTAGGACCAATCTACTAGGTCCCAAAGTTATCATCTTCACTAGCCAAGCTTCTTTAAAGTTATTACTTAAAAATTATTCCAAACTAAGGATAATAAGAATTTTTTTAATTATTTAACAATTTTAAATTGATATTATAGATATACATAGAAAATAAGATCATGTTTATAATCACCTAAGTATAATTTCTAATTATTCTCTTTTCAAGATTATTGATCCCAAATTCCTAACCGAACAAATGTTATCTCTCACTCAAAATTTACCAATGTACATCAAAAATATTAGTTACTTGGTTGATGAAAATTTTCCAAGAATGTTTTTAATAGAATGAAAATAAAATTTAAAATATGAATCTAAAACTTATTTTTGGGAAGAAAATAAACTTTATAAAACATAAACATACATGGTAATATGGAGATGTATTGATAACGAGTAACATTTTTCAATATTAATATTTTTACACTCATTACATTGAGGTGTCCACTTTAGACCACAAAATACCTAAATAAAGGTTAAAACAATGGTTTATTATAGAAATCGTTCTTAAAGTACTCATAAAAGTTCTTTCAATCATGTCCCACATTCCAAAAGATATGAAAATTTTCTAAAAAAATTAAAATGCACCATAATCTATGAATATTTTGTTAAATATTTGATAAGTGGGATATTAATTTCATGGGTATCTTATTTACTTATAATAGCTTCATATACATACATGAGACCCAGGTTCAAAACCAAGCAGAGGCATAATTGTAGGTTACTATAGAAGCATTGTAGCAGCATTGTAGTAACACTATAGAAGCACTGTGCGAGTACTATAGTAGGTACTGTAGAAGGTATTGTTTGGTAATATAGTATCTAAAACTATTCACCTTGGGCCACCGGTTTGGGATTAGAGTCCTTAAGTCCTTCGGGACACCTAGGCCTTCAGGTCAGTAAGGATTTCAGGCCACCTTTAAGGCCTTCGGTCCACCTCAAGGCCTTTGGGCCACATTATTAGCCCCATACAGACTCTAAAAAAAGGAGTATCCCCAGAGGATAATTTAGAGCAGGCACACTCACTAGAGTAGAACCAATTAATTTGAAATAATGAGAGGGTATGGCTACGCCATCAGGACCATCCTGTGCCTGCACGAGAAGCTTAACCAGACGACCATGTGAAGTTGGAGAGCTACTATCATGATGCAGATGTTGGGGAGGGGAAGTTCTTTGTATTTATATTCTGGTTCAATTCCCTAATACCTTCATGTCATTTAATGTCTCTTAAGACCATGAGCCATGTAATCACTAAGCCTATGGTCCTTTTAAGGGTTCCCCCTCAACCATTGAAATAGGGGTTAAAAAAAATCAATAAAATATGAAGGCCTTCAGGCCATTAGGGTATACCATAAGTTAGTTACTCAAAACCCCAATCCTCTATAGTTTTCAAACCCCACACACCTTGGTGAGTGACTTAAGAACCCATTTTTACAAACAAACCATGGAATCACATTTGAAAAAACATTGGGTTATATATAAAATATTAAATATTTTTCATCCCTAAATAAATGGTTGATATAAATTATTAGATAGGGAATTTAAAAGTTTTATTGAGAGGATTATTTAGCCTATAAGAAATGATTATTTTGGAAAACATGGTGAGATACTTTGGTCTTATACAACAACTTATAAGACATCCCTAAAGTTATCTCCATTTAGGTTTTTTTTTGGAAAAGTGTTTCATTTACCTATTTAAATTTATTTTTTTTTCTATAAGAAAATGAAAATTTTATTGTGAAAAATAAGGTAAGGATCAGTTACTAAAATTGAATGAGTTGGAGGAGTTTTAAATTTATTCCTTTGATAATTAAAATATTTATATGGAAAGAAGCTAAGTTACTCTTAAAAAAACACATACATTGAGATATATTTCATGTAGGTGAAAATATAATTCTCTTCAATACTCACTTTTAACTTCAGCCAAGTATGATTAATTCTCATTGGGAAGGTCCTTTTATCATTAATAATTTTTACCCATTTTGTGTGTGAATGCATAACATATTTCTAATAAAAGGACTTTAATTATTAATGGGAATAGGTTAAATACCTTCCATGAGAGTACACATGAATCCATAATAACCTTGAATTCCACTGAACTCACTTCTGGTAGAAAACTCCCACCACTCGATGGAGAAGGTCACCAGCAAAATATAAAATAAAAGGCAACTATTTTACTCTAAATATATCTCTACCTATATCTCTATGCCCATCTCTATATATTTATATTTAATTGTATTCATATACTTCTCAAATTTTCTCCTTTTCTCTTGTAATTTTATTCATTTTTCTTCGATTTTTTTCATCTCCCATCTCAATTTTTTCTTTATCTTTTATGTGTGTGTATTTTGAAAATTAAAAATAAATGTCATAATTAATCACCATAAAGTTTTTATTTTTTTCCAACCATTTAATAGGAGTCAAGGGAAATTTTTTTCATCTCAAAAGTTTTTTATTTTTACGAAAAATTAAGGTAAATGTTTTTGTGTAAAAAGATAATAAATATTAAATGAGAAAATTTATATTCGAAAATTATTTTCTCATAACTGTGAAATATAAACCAAGAATTTATTCCATGTTCATATATAACAAATTTTTAATCTTATGTATTTTAACACTAATTGTGAGTCTAATTTTTTTTTGACTTTTGATCCAAATTTCCAACATTAGTGTGTATTAACATAAAATAATCATTTTTAATCCATATTAGAATAATTATAGAAAAATAGCATCCCCTTACCCATATGTTGATATTCCTTCTAAAATCCCCTTTTATCCAATGAAAACCTATGCCTTGATAGCCATGTTACATGCTTATAACCATGAACACCCAATATTTAAATTCATGTTATATACATGATTTTTCTAAAATTTATGTGCGGGGGAAATTTATTTCATTTTTTTTATTTTAATTGATTTTATATTAGTTTTTCCATATGTTTTAGTAAAATAATCCATTTTTGTTTGTGGGATAAGTTTTAATTTGGTTTCATTTATTGAGGATTGGGAAATAAATTATTTATATGTATTTTTTTTCAAATATTATTTCAAAGTGTAAAAAAATATGAATAATTGTGAAAAATATTTATATAAAAAATGAAAAAACACTTGAATCATGGTTTATATCATCCTAGGTTTATTTATTTATAAATCCTTAAATTATATCCCTACAAAAATAAGTCATTTGGAGGACATTTGTATCATATAAAAATTCCCAATAAGTCTATCATCCAAAATATATTTTTTTGGATGTTTTGGTTTATGAAAATAATAAATAATCCTAACATGCATGAAAATTATTTAACACACTCAACATATTTATGGTTAAAACATGTGAAAAATTTGTGGCCTAATAAAAATCCATTATTCCCTAAAAATACCTATAATAGAGACCTATAAAACTATTTAAAATTTTGAACACACCTCATCAATTGAACTATGTATCCTAAATAAATTTTTGAAAGGATATAAATTAACTTTATAGAGAAATTAAACATTTTGTGGAAAAAATCATTCAACTATGGAAGGTAGATATTTAAACATTTTCATCACCATAAATGTGTTTACATTTAGCCCATGAAAACAATTCTTGTTAATCCATGATAATAACACAATGTTTTAAAAAACAACCATAAAATTGGATAAATGACCAATTTTCATGATATATGGTGGGTAGAAATTATTGGGTCATATCCATAACATTTTAGAATAATAATCTTTGAGATAAGTATTTATTAAGGGTTAACAAGGTCGTATAATTTAAGGTTCAATTTCGATGGAAAACAGTCAACCATCATGATATAAGAATACTTATCCCTCTTCTCCTTATAATTGGTTAGAATTTAAGAATTATTTTAAGGAATATAGCACAATAAAACATTTATTAAAATTATAGAAGGACCTAAAAAACTCTAGTTCTCAACTATATAATCCACTCCTCTATTCTTCTTTTTCATGATTTAATCTTATAAAATTTATTTTATTATTATATGTTGATTTAATTCAATTTCAAGTTATTTAAAGCATCATTTTCTATTCTTGATCTCAACTATATTATCTATTTTTACATTTATTCTCTTAAGGTATACTAAATTATTTTGGAATCTAATTCTATAAATCCTTTTTAAATTTCATTACATACATGAATTATTTCTATTATGATTGTGTGAATGAGTTTGGTGTGTGAAACTCTTTCCTTAACCCATTATTTTATGTATATTTTATTTAAACCTTAAAAAAATACATAACTAAATCATTCAAAATCTTAATGTCTTAGTAATCCTCTATTAGGATGAGTTGTAATTTTGGGATGTTTAGTGATAGTGATATATGGTCCTTTAATATTCTATAAGTTAAAATCATGTATGATTTATTATATATGTCAGAGGTTAATAACATGTATAGTTTAATTTTTAGATTCCATGGATTAATGGAACCTAAAATACACTAGGGTTCATAGAATACTGAACCTTCTTTTAAAAATATTTTATTGAGATCGATACACTAGTTAAGGCTTGGTTTAAACTATAATCATATAGGAAATCCAATTGAAATATTCTTATGAAGTGGATATTATCTTCTTAAAATATTTTTTCAATCTCAATGATATCATAATATTAATTACATAACAATTAAAAAACCCTAATATTTATCAAATATTTTAATAAATAAAAAATCTAATTAATTCAATTGTTCTCTATAAACAAAAAACCCACCACATTTTAAATATGAAAAAAAAACAATCAATTATAAAATAAAATGACCACCATATAGGATTCAACTTGAGTGTATATATAAAAATAACAGTAGTAAACTGAACATTTGATGGTCGATAGGTAAAAATTAGTTGTTCTTAACTTCTATAATTTAAAATACAAACTCAGTGTATTTAATATTCTCAAATTACCACATCAGATCATTTTTCTCATTCTCAAGCATGGTATTTTGATCAAGTGGGGATTAAATATTAGAAATAAAAATGTGCACCACATAACCTTTTACACCATCTTAAATACTTTATAATGTTCCAGCATTTCCACTATTTGAACTATCATCATTTTATTCCACATGACCCTACACTGTTTTTTTCTTTAGATTATTTTTGACCTAAATTATTTTAATAAGTTTTATTTTCATGATATTCGTAAACATTACTAAAAATAAAAATTCTTATCTTATAAATTATTTTCCTTTCATAGGATGGGTTTTCCCTTTATTTTAATTGCATCTCATTCTAAGATTTTTCTTTATGTAAGAAATGTACTCATATTATTTTTTAGATTCATCAAACATCTTCTCATCAATAGATTTACTTATAAAATCCATAATAATTTACTCAATACCAAGACATGAAAAAACCTTAAATAATAGTTTTCTCTATGTTTTATTATCCCTATTCTAAAATTATATTAAACTAAAGATAACATCTTCTCAATATTATCATTTTTCCTTATATTTGTAACACCCCAAGGATTTAAAAATAAATTTAATATTAAATGCAAGAAACATCGAGTCTCTAAAAAAACGTTGTTATAACCGAGCCAATAAACATATTTTTTCCACTTTTATGATTAGAATTTCTAAAATATGACATACAAAGTTGTGTTCAGGGTGATTTTTAGAGTCAGATAGAATAAACTTAGTTTTTTGGTGAATAGTAACCTACCCTTATGAACAGTAACCTAACCTTATTAATAGTAATATACCCTTATGAATTGTAATTTTAATCTTATGAATATTAATAGGACCTTTTTGAATAGTAACCTCACCCACAAAAGTACAAATAAAATTTAGGTACCATATAAATGAAGTAAAATATTTTATAAATTATTAATTAAGTATTCATATTTTTCTGAGTCATAAATATTTAATTAAAATTAAAAATTAATAAATTTATTAATTTTCATAAAATGGGTTACTAATTATATTTTTTTTCCTAAGATTTTAGGATAATTTTATGAGACCATAGTTAATTTTTGAAAGTATTATAAAAGTATTTTTCAATATAAAATCTGTATTTTTCAAGTAAATAATGATTTTATTTAAAAACTAAATTTCACATATTTAGAAAATTATTTTTATTAAATGGAGTCTATTTTTGGATTCTATATGTCAAAAAATGGTTAGGGATAATTTCTGGTATTTTTTCTAAAATACATGAATTTTTTACGAATAGTAAAATATGATAATTTATGATAAATGCTAAATACATGGTTTATTGAGTTATAGGTGATGTAAGGATGATGTTGTAACACTTGGTTAGAACTCACATGCACTTATTACTATTTTTGGTCACATTAATCAAGACTACTCATAGTCTTGAGCAAAAATATTAAACTAATGATTAAAATAATGAGAAACCCCTCATCTCCTTCACTATAAATACCACCCCTCCTTACGTCTTCACTTCACTCCTCTCAGGCCTTATGCCTTTTATAAATTCTTACAAAATATCCTCCCAATATCCTCTCCCATTACCAGAAGCCCTTTTTCTCATAAAAAGACCAAATACACTCCCCTAAAGAGGCTCTCAAGGAAGATTAATTCAAGAGTTAAATTCCTCTTTTCAATTCATTTACTTTTTTCCAAGTTGCTTTGTTTTCTTTTCTATCATCACCTATATTCACCAAAATGTTATGAAAACTCCAGTAACATAAATTTACTGTAATTTTTATTATTATTATGGAATAAGTTATTATCATATATCCTTTACCATTCTTTTATGTTAGTAGTAAAAACCACCATCCAAGGCCTCTTCAGTGGTGGCGTGGTGGTGATGGTGAGTGGCCTAAACATGTCATTCATTGGGAGGTTCAAGGTTAGAATACTGGGAGTCCAATTTCATGGTGAGCCTCTCCCCTAGGATCTAACCATTTTTCTGGGTCTCCCAATTTCATCTAGGCAGGAAAAATGAGGTGCGGTCCACTATGCTGACAGATTGCTTTGATGGACCATCGCCAACCAGACCGTTACCCTTTGGGATGCTTTACCATCTCGACCAACAACGACTCATTCCTCAAATAGGGATCTACCTCTGGGTAGTGACCCCTTCATGGTGGAGGGGGGTGACCATGTGTGGAGGGTTTGAAAAGTCCACACATGGTAATTCACTTTTTACAGAGAACACCATCCAAGATGTGCTAATTTACCACATTCAAGGAGGATGTGTTTTCAATTTCTATTACCGTATTCAATTATAGTCATGAAACAATTATTATGGTTGAACCAGAATATAATGTATGTATTATGTCTCATATATTTTTCTATAATCTTTTGGTACACATGGTTTTTATTTAAAAATCAAAATGAGTTCGTTGTGTTTAGAAACTGCTAATTAATCCAAACGATTATCATTAAATAATTTATATAATGATTCATATTCACTCCATGTAACCAAATAAAATTTATAACCATGTAACCATATTTATATTAACTATTAACATATAACTTCAATTATGGACAACCATCCTCATTTTACATGATTCTTTATTCATGTATAAAAGTATTCCGATCATGAAACAAACAGACCCGAACAATGAAATTGAACATATTAACCCATAAACAATTCCATGAATGAACTTAATAAGGTTATAATAAATCAATTCAATGAATATGAGGTTATTTAATTATTAATTAATGAACCAAAATTTGATTATTCCGGTCATTAAGATGAAGTGGAGGACACCTTCAGACTTAAGGTATGGGTTTCTTCATCTCACTTCCATTTTTTGTGAGATATTCTGTATTCACTACTAATACTTGTGTATGGTGTATGCATTCTTTCCATTTATGTTTAATATCATTAATATATTTATTTTAATGATATTAAATGTATCATTTTATGATTATTAATTTTTGGTCATACGATTCAATTGATTACAAAGTCTTAAGTATTTTCTACATGAACCTTCATTTTCATTCGGGATGCTATAATTCACTACTCACCTCAATGAAATTATTATTTATTAATATATAATCATAATAAATTCTCTGTGAATTTTCTATATCTTTGTAACAATTATAATCCATCTTTATTTTATGGGGAGTTACATGTTTTAAAAGAATCTTTCAAAAAAAAATTCAGAAATGAAAGCTCGATTCAAGGAACTTCTAGAATTCTAACCTATTTCGAAGTTAACTATATAATATATTTTAAGACATATATATCTTTATAAAATAAAAAAAATTTAACATGACAAATAAATTCTTTTTTATTTCTAATTTTATGAAATCAAACATTCTTTGGCGCTTTAAAATCTATTAATATTTTCCTTAAACTGAACTAAAATGTTATATTTCTAAATATTATTTAAAATATATTTTTAAATGATTTTACCAAAATAAGAATTTATTTAAGCCTCAAATATAATTTCAATGAACTTACCTTTTATTCTCTGGGATATACATGTTTACAATCTTATTTCATGACAAATAAAAATGATTTTCCAAAAGAACTCCTCTTTCTAAAGTAAAAATATTTTTCTCATATCACTTTAACTTTTATGAGATATATGCCTTGTTAACCACTTATTTATTACTTGTTATGTATGTAATTAATTTTGTAATATCATATCAAGATTATCCTTATTCTCATGACATTCAAATGGATTATGATTTTAATATTTCAAAGTGGTATGAGGCATTTTGGAATGTTTAAGGATTATTTCCTCAAGGATTTTTCAACGGTCTCATTTAAAAGTATGTTCATCTATGTCAACATCATTTTTTGAGTATTGTAATTAATTTATGTTTATCTCATATGATACCATACAACATTTTTATTGAATGTTTTATTATTAGTTTAAATGTGGGTGTGCTATCTTGAAACCATTCACCATATTACTTTGAATGGTTATTGTTTATGTTTAATGATTGGGAAAAGTTATTTACATTTCATATGTTAGTTTCAACATGAATGCGTATGTTTTTTATGTTAATAACAATTCATATTAGGAATTCATTGGACTTAGTAAGTGTTAGTTGGGGCCCGCTATAGCCCCTAGGTTCATCGATAGGTCTTATGAGACAAACTATGGTCTTAGCACGGGGCCTTGAAAATATGATTATTTATGGTCTTGGTATGAGACCTTGAAGGTATGGTTATGGTGTCCCATATTATGTATTCCCTCATTATGAAGCTAGTAATTAAAAGTTCATGTGGTTATTCGACTAGTAGAATACCCATGATTATGTTTTATTATGGCATTATTTATTCATCTCTTATTCCTACCATAGTATGTACAAGTTTATTTTTAATGGAATGTGTTTTTAGTTATTCAACATGACTAATGTTTATTTTTATGATATCTTCTGTTGTATTTTTTACCCTTACTGAGCATATGATCTCACCACTTTTCTTATGTTTTATTTTTCCCCAAGATACAAAGAGGTGTTTTATGAATGAATTACAGGGATAAAATTAAAGTTGTGGATATTCTCAATAAAACTTATATGTTGTTTTTAATTTCAAGTTGTAATGTTGAACCTATGTATTTATCTTGTTTTCAAAAACTATTAATATATTGGGTCCTTCGGGATACGACTTCCTTGTAATCATGCCAATGTAATGAAATAATTCACTGATGTTGGGATTCTGGGGTCAGGGTGTTATGGTTGGTATAAGAGAAAGATTAGTAGAAAAATTGGTTACTAGATTTAGAAAATGTAGATCAGGGAAAAAACCCTAATATATACTTGAAGATACACATATAAGAACATCCTATAATTTTGGTAATGAATATATTATTTGGATCTTCCTAGAAAATAAATCCTTGTCTAGATACTACAAGTGGACATGGTTCTAACACAAATGTACCTAGGAGTAACAAATCAAACAAGGTGTTTCAAGCTTGAATCGGGGTAAACTGGTACACGACAATGATCTTTACTGCGCACTTGGTTCAACACTCTCAGGGGATATTCTTAGAATAATATACATTTTCGTTCTAAGACATTATGAAGGATTTATGACCCTAAAATATCCAAAGTATATGGTTCTAGGATTTGTGATGGATAAATATTTGTTATGTACTATACAATTTTTAGGGTTATATAGAGTTCATAATTTTATGATCTAATTTAGTATATGGAATTGATTAGAAATGGTTCCTAGGAGAAGGAATGAGAACTTCACTAATTCACATGTTGAAAAGAGTAAGAAGAACTATATCTCTTATGATATTAAGCCATCATTTTGAATGAATATAGTCTCCAAAGTATCCTCATCATATGAGGAAATAATATCGTGTGTTAATAAGGTATATAAATAATTCTCTGATTCCTATGTCTTTTAAGGGTAGAAAGAGAAGAAGAGAGTGAGAGAGGAAAGAATAGATACAAGGAATAATAAAAAGGGTAGTTTTCCAACATGTGGTACTTGTGGAAGGAAACACCCCGGAGACTTCTTAAAAGGAAAATGACTTTGTTACAAGTGTGTAGAAAAGGGACACAAATTTCACGATTGAAAGGTTAAGAAAATGGTTTTCGATATACAGTACTTCAACTGTAAGGAAATGTGACACTATGCGAATCAATGCCCCAATCGTCAAATGAATTTTCTCCAAATGATGTTACTGGATAACGATGATGTCATGATACTACCGCAGATGAAGTGGAATGATTAATATTCCTCATCAAGAATCATGTCATTTGAATATTTTATCAGCAATGTACTGGTTATAAGAATTATAAAATATATGAGGATTGTACTGCAGTACTATTTCATTATGAATTTGAGGTCATATGATGAATTATAACAAGGATAAGTGACTCAGAAGAAAGTTAATATCTTGGGAAAGTATATGGGTGAGGGAAATAAAACCTTAAATATTTTCCTAATGATTAAGATAATGGTGAAGAAATGATTTATTTGGATAAGTACTCACTACCTCAAAACTGATTATTGACTTTTCTAAAACTAGTTTATGATATCATTGATGGATTTTTCAATATTTATTGATATAAGAAATATATAAATAGCATGTGTAAGGATGAGTTAATGTTTACAATAAGGTTTTATGGTAATTTGAGGTATTAAAAAATTTCAATAGGATATATAATGAAGATATTCACATGTTTGGAATGTGAAAATTTAGGGCTAATTTATGTTGATTGAAGGAAAATAAGGTAGAAGATGCATTTAGTAGGATGGATTAGGGAGTTCTAAACAAAATGGGTATTTACAAGGACCTCGTGTACATGGATTTAGCAAGGATCGATATGGGAATGATTCTAACATGTTGGATCATGATATTTTGGAATGTTAAACCATTTATGAAATGGTTTGAGTTAATCATTTTATTAGGATTTAGAGTTTAATGTCACCACATGATGAAATATATGATAAGAGATGAATTATAGATAATTCAAGGCACAAAAAAGGATAATATTGTGTTTATGAAATAGAAACGTATATTTATACTCTTATAGAGTGTAATAATTCCTCAACTCTAGGAATATTCTTAAACAAAAGTTTTGTCCTATTATCATTTTTTTTCATAATTGTAGTTTATGGTTTTTTGGTAATGATCATTCATTTGAGCATGTTCTCTATCACTTTCCATCAGAACATGATGGTTTGATTATTCTTCCATAACCATGTTATCCAATTAGAATGCATAGTTGTGTAGTAACCATTTCATTTTCCTTTCCCTCTTATTAAGAGGATATTTTAACTATATTTCTGACATGTGTTTCCAACAAAGGAATTTTCAAGTATCAACCATTAACTTTAGAAATTTTATTTCAAAATTTTGAGGATGAAATTTTTGTAAGGAGGGGAGAATGTAACAATCCAAGGATTTACAAATGAATTTAATATTGAATGCATGAAACATTGAGTCTCTACAAAACATCAGTTTGTTATAACTGATCTAATAAACATAATTTTTACACTTATATGATTTGAATTTCGAAAATCTGACTTACATTATCGCGTTCAGGGTGATTTTTGGAGTCTTATAGAACAATCTTAATTTTTAGTGAATAGTAACCTAACCTTATAAATAGTAACCTACCCTTATAAATAGTAATTTACCCTTATGAATAGTAATGTTATACTAATGAATAGTAATATGACCCTTATGAAGAGTAACCTCACCCATGAAAGTATAAATAATATTTAGGCACCTTATAAATGAAGTAGAATATTTTATAAATTACTAATTAAGTATTTGTATTTTTGTGAGTGAAATATTTAATTAAAATTTTAAATTAATAAATTAATTCATTTTCTTAAAATGGGTTCCTAAATAAATATTTTTTCCTATGATTTTAGGATAATTTTATGAGACCATAGTTAATTTTTGAAAGTATTATAAAAGAAGTTTTAAATATAAAATCTGTATTTTTTCAAGTAAATAATGATTTTATTTAAAAATTATTTCACATATTTAGGAAATTATTTTTGATAAAATGGATTCCATTTTTGTATTATATATGTCAAAAATTGTTTAGGCTGAATTTTTGGGATTTCTTCTAAAATACATGATTTTTTAAGGAATAATAAAATACTACAATTTATGATAAATGATAAATACATGGTTTATTGAGTCATTGGTGATATAAGGATGATTTAGGCACACTTGGTTCAAACTCAAAAGAACTTACTACTATTTTTTCACATGAATCAATACTATTCATAGTCTTGAGTAAAAATATTATTCTAATGATTAAAATAATGAGAAACCCCTCCTCTCCTCCACTATAAATACCACCCCTCCTTACCTATTATCCTCACTCCTCTCAAGCCTTATGCCTTGTCTAAATTCTGCCCAAATATCTTCCCATTATCCTCTCCCATTCATTGAATCCCTTGGTCTCATAAAAATAGAAAATCCTCTCCCCTAAAGAGTCTATCAAGGAAGATTAATTCAAGAGGTAAATTCCTCTTTTCAATTCTTTTACATTTTTTCAAGTTCCTTTGTTTTCTTTTCTATCCTCACCTATCATCACCAAAATTTTATGACAAATACATAACCATACATGTACTATAATTTTTTTATTATGATATAATAATATATTATCATCTCTCCTTTACCCTTATTTTATGCTAGTAGTAAAAAACAACATCCGAGATGTGCTAATTTACCACATTCAAGGATAATGGGTTTTCAATTTCTATTTTCATATTCAATTATAGTCATGAAACAATTATTATGGTTTGAACAAACTATAATATTTTTATTATGTCTTATTTGTGGTTATGGAATCTTTTTTTACACATGGTTTTTATTTAAAAAGAAAAATGAGTTTGTTGGGTTCAAAAACCACTAATTAACCCAAACAGTTATCATTTAATAATTTATATAATGATTCACCTTCACTTTGAGTAACCAAATGAAATTTACAACCATTTAACCTTATTTATGTTCAATAATAACATATAAATTCAATTAAGGACAACCATCCTCATTTTACATGATTCTTTGTTCATGTATATAAGTATACCGATCATGAAACAAACAGACCCAAGCAATGAAATTGAACATATTAACCTATAAAAAAGGCCATTAATAAACTTAATAAGGTTATAATAAATCAATTAAATGAATAATATATTCTATAATTATAAATTAATGAACCTAAATTTGATTATTCCTATCATTAATATCAAGTGGATAACACCTTCAGAGTTAAGGTAAGGGTTTCTTCATCTCACTTCCATTTTTGTGAGATATTCCGTATTCACTTCCACTACTTATGTATATTCTATGTATACTACCCATTTATGTTTAATATCATTAATATATATTTTTTAATGATATTAAATTTATCATATTATTATTATTATTAATTTTGGGTCATACGATTCAATTGATTACAAATTTTTATGTATTTTTAACTCGAACCTCCATTTTCATTCAGGTTGCCCTTATTCTCTACTCACCTCAATGAAATTATTATTTATTCCTATTTAATCATCATAAATTATATTTTAATGTTATATATATGTTTAAAATTCATAATACTTCTTTATTTTACGGGGAATTACATTCTTTAAAAGAATATTTCAAAAATTTGTTCCGAAATGCAAGTCCAATTCAAGGAACTTCTCAAAATCTTACTTATTTTATGTGAACTCTATAATCTGTTATAATCCATATTTATCTCTCTAAAATCACATATTTTAACATTAAAAATATATTTTGGTTCATGTTGGGTTTTATGAAAGCAAACATGCCTTTGAGCTTTAAAATCCTTCAATATTTTCCTTAAACTGCACTAAAATGTTTTATTTCTTAACCTTCTTTAAAAGATATTTTTAAATGATTTAACCTAAATAAGAATTTATTTAAGCCTAAAATATAATTTCAATTAAATTCCCTTTTATTTTATGGTATATACATTTTTACAATTTTATTTCATGACAAATACAAATTATTTTCCAAAAAGAACTCATCTTTCCAAAGTAAAAAGGATTTTTCTCATTCCACTTTAACTTTTATGAGATATATTCCTTGTTCAACCCTTATTTTTTTCTTGTGGTGTATATAATGACCTTTGGTATATCATATAAAGAGTCTCATTATTTCCATGATATTCTAAGGGATTATTATTTGAATGTTTCAAGGTGGCATGGGAAACTTTGGATTGTTTAAGGATTATTTCCTCAAGGATTTTTCAATAGTCTCATTTAAAAGTATCTTCATATATGTCAAAATAATTTGTTTAATCTTGTAATTCATTGAGGTTTATCTCCTATTATATCATCCACCAAGTTTTATTGAATGTTTTATGATTAGTTTGACTATGTATGTGTTATCTTAAAACCATTCACCATATTACTCTGAATGGTTAGTGTTTATGTTTAAGGATTGGGGAAAATTATTTAAATATAATATATTTGTTTCAATATGATTGTGTATGTTGTTTATGTTGATCCCAATTGATATTAAAAATTCATTTGAATTAGTAAGTTTTTGGTGGGTCCATCTATAGTCCATCGATGCCTCAGTAGGTCTCATGAGACAAACTATGGTCTTGGCATGAGGCCTTTACAATAATATTATTTATGATATTTGCATGAGTCCTTGAAGGTATGGTTATGATATACCATATTATGAATTCCCTCATTATAAAGATAGTAATTGAAAGTTCATGTAGTTATTTGACTAGTAGAATACCCATGATTATGTTTTATTATGGCATTATTTATTCAACTCTTATTCCTACCATAATATGTACAAGTTTAATTTTAATGGAATGTGTTTTTATTTATTCACCATGCCTAATGTTTATGTTTATGATATCTTCTAGTGTATTGTTTACCATTACTGATCACCTGATCTCACCCCTTTTCTTATGTTTTGTTTTTCCCTAGGATGCAGAGAGGTGTATTATGAATGAATTGCCGGGATAAACTTAGAGTTGTGGATGTTCCCAATAAAACTTATATGTTATTTTTCATTTCAAGTTATAATGTTAAACTTATGTATGTATCTAGTTGTTAAAAAATACTAAACTATTTGATCCTTTAGGATAAAAATTCCTTGTAATAATTCCAATGTAATGAAATAATTCACCAAATCCGGACTTATGGGGTGAGGGCGTTACAATATTATTCAAATATTTTATAATTCATATCCCCAATCCTTACTTTTATCTCTTAAAAGTCATTAATGAAGATTATTTTTCCATTTTAATTTTAACATTAAAAAAATACTTCCTCATCTCATATAAAATTGGAATAATACATAAATACTTAAGAGTAAGTTTATCCAATTTTATATCCTCTAATAAAGTTACTTTAGAATCAAAATTCTCATAAGGCATTCTCAACATATTCTTGGATGTAGAAGAATTATCCAACTTTTACCTAAATCCTCTAATATTTCTCATATTCTCAATGAATCTTATGAAAAATCCATTAATGTATTCACAATTAGACATCATTATATATTTAAATCTTCCTCATTGAATTTTGATTTTTTCCCTTCACTTTAGAGTTTCCACCATAAATATATTAAATATTATCCAAAATTTCTACAACATCCTTAAAGACCATCACCTTGGTGAATTATTTCACATAAATATATGATTGAATTATATTTTTATCCACATCATCTTAATCAATATTTTTCTTTATAGAAGGATTTATCATAGTATCATTGTTAAATATTGAAAACCTAGTCAAGGTATATTCAAGAATTATTATAAATATAAAAAACAGTAGTGTAACATCCCATTCATACAAGTTGAAAACATTTATAATAAAAAATATGAATTATTATACTATTAAAAGAGTTAAAATTATTATTAATAATTTATAAGAACCAAAAATACTCATAGTAATATTTAAATGTAGGCAAATAAGATTCAATAAAAGATAAAATATGAATACTCTAAAACCACTTCCTGTATAAAATAAAATATATTATCTCATATGTAAAACCTAACCACTCTTATACTTGGTAATGTGACATATATAATTGAATGATAAAGACTAATAAGGGTGGTTAAATATGCATTGATCATTTTTATTAATTTTACAAAAATTGAACCTATGCACTTTTTACAAAGGATGAATAGGATTTTACTTATTAAAATCTCACATAAAAATAGAGTAATGAATGAAACTATAATAGGTACATAATATATTAACTTGGTAAATCTTAAAATTTTGAAGGCTATATCCATGTTGTGCATGGTAAGGTATGCATTACCATCTATCCACTTATTTCATAAAGAAAATTATAATTAGATTGATTTGATCCTTGAATCATTTCAATGATTTTGGTATCCCACTAGTTTATAAAAGCATGAAACTCATAATATAGGTATACCCCAAGCCTTCATCATGTTTTGGTATAATACTAGTTTATGGAGAAACTTATGTTGAACAAATTCTCAATATTGAACTTTTAATAGATTTATCTTTTCTAGGAAGGATTAATTTCAACAAAACCCAACTAGAATAGTAATCAAACATGTTTTTAGTCAAATCTATGGACGAAAAAGAACATGAAATAATGTCTTTTGTGTTGAATATTTTTCAACCTTCCGAGTATTCTTCACAAGTGATTTTTTTTTCTTCTTCTTCTCCTATATCATTTTAATTAGTAGGATATCATTAAATATCATTCATAAAAATTATAGAATATCTATAAAGTGTATCACAGTTGATCCTAAATCTCAAAAATTTATAAAAAACCTTAATATTTTATAATTATGAGTAATATCTATAATATTTAGTTTCTAACTCCTTTTTTAATTCCTCAAGATATTAGATATGTGTTGATGTAATGTATTGAAACTTATTTCTAATTTTTTTTATCAAATATTTTTAGAACACTTATCTTAAAAAATATCAATATTAATATTATGCATATTTCAAGAAAACTATATAGTTTATGTTATAAATATAAATGATATAGGATCCTTTTTTATTCTCATTATCATTTAAATAACCATTATATTAATATTTATTAAATACTTCAAGAATATTAGTAGATATTGAAAATCATAAAAAAATTAAAATTATATAAAGATAAATTGAATGATTCTAATTATTCTTTACATGGATGAAACCTTAAAAACAATGTAGTAACTTTTATATGTCATCATATCAAACCTTAAAATATCTATGAAATAATTAGTTCAAACTTATGAAACTATTTCTAAGATTAATTCAATGACATAAAGATCATGAATCGTTGTCACATAAGATTATAAACTCCCAGTTATATATTATAAAAAATTTATTTAATAATTATATGGGAAATATTTTTTTTAACCATTATATATTTTTCTAATAAAACTTACAATAATTTAAGTAATTATCACATAATTTGTTCAATATTCACTTCAATATTACATAATTATTAGATAATCTTGTATAGTATTTTAATTTTCAAAATTTCTCTCACAACATATACAAACTCAACATCAATATAAAAACCCCCCTTAAACATTAATTGAATCTAACTTAGTAATATGAAATCTTAAACATATACTAAAATCTTAATGTATCATAGAAAACAAAAAACAAAACCTTATTTTAAAAAGATTAAAGATATTTCAAGGATTATCTAAGAATCACCATAATGATTCTCTAAGAATAATGATCCACTAAGATTTACCATATGGATCAATCATATTTCAAAATTATCATTCAAAATTTCACTAGAATATGTATTTAATATTAATATTTATTAAAATCCATCATCTGAATTACTATTATCACACTTCATTATTTCCGAGATGCATCACTTTCCTTATGAAATCATAAAATTGAAGATTTATATCAACAAAATAAAATATATATTAATAATTTGTATTGAAAAAATAAAATAAAATGTTTACTAAAAATAAATAAATGAAAAAATTCTAGTTGGTAATGGTCAGTTCACTCTCCCTCTTTAATAACAATGTTAAATTTAATCTCATAAGGGGACTTCATTCTATCCATTTGTATTTTTTTAATAAATTATATCTAATTAATCCATTATTTTTAAATGTAATATATTAATATTTACCCAAAATTATCATCAATGTATCCTTTAATTTCTTATATCTCTTTTAATCATTCCCTTAAATTATATATACTCCATACCTGTTATTGATTGTGAACTAAAAGGGATGAATTTATAGAATACCACTAGTTGTTTTTTATATAATATAACCATTTAGGTTTGAGTCTTTACTGAACATTTCCAATGAATACCTCCCCATTTGAATAATTAAAAAATTCTTCAATATGTGACAATGAATATTGGTTTGTGTCAACAATACCCCTTTATCAATATAATCCATAAATAAAAAATTGGAGAGTTGGAAACCGGGTCTCCTGATATATAGTCAAGAAATTCCTTTTGATGTGAATAATTTTACCACATATAAAATAATTATAACTCATAAAAAATATATACCACAATAAATAAAACTAAAATCATAATAAAAAAGACATTAATCATTCATATCTAATTATACTTTAGAAAAAAACAAAAGGAAAATGATAGAAATTAATAAATAGTCAATATTTCCCATTAAAATCATATAAAGTATGTCAAACTTATTCATTTATACACATTAAATATATAATACCTTTTATATTAAACATGGAATTCACATGTATTTCACTAATTGAACAAATAAAAATTTCACGAAATATTAAATCAATATAGTGGGAAGCAGAACAAATCCAACATACCGAACTTCATGAAAGAGTTCTGGACTGGGTTGGATATTGTTCTTTATCAAACATCATTCTTCAGTAGAGGTATATTATTTGATAAAACATTAATAAAATCTATTTATGTTCCTATTTAAATTTCTCTATCATCATAATTAGATATTCCTCAATTTATTTCAATATTAATAATGTACAATTAGAAAAGAGATAACTCCATAAATTCTAACAAGTCTAAGTCTAATTAAAAGAGTATTAGAAACAATACAAATCAATTTAACAATTTAAAATTATTCAAAAATATATAATGATTTAATTCCATAAACATCACATTGATAAAAATTATAAATTCATCAAAGTACTGAATTAGGGATCAAAACACATCTTCTCATGCACTCTACTCACTACATCAATATCAACTCCATACACATGTTGTTTTTATATTTATACTTTTGAAAAGTATCAAAGCTACGGAAAATTATTATCACTAATTATAATTTTTTCCCAAGGTATATTATAGGATTCAAACCACAAATTAACTTTATAAATAAGAAAACTATACATGTAAATATATTGATTTATTCAACACACATTTATTGAAGGGTAATATGGTTAAGAATTATTACTTAAACCTATAACTATTTACTTTTAGAACTATGTTTGAAATAATTTCTCATGAAATGATTTTTTCCTAATATAAATTTCTCATAAAAAAATTATTATAATTATTCTACACACTTTAGTTATTTATATTACATTATTACATGTATAATTTTTAAAAATTAACTTTAATCAATATAACACATTTAAGTCTACAAATTTTTAGAGCATGCTTCAAATCTATTAGCCTATACTCCTATGAGGAAATATAATAATAATGTTTATAGAACTAATATTAGACTCATTATATTTTATTTAAATATTTACAACATATTTTAACCAATAGTGGACCTCTTTGTTCTCATAGGTATCTCCCATCAAGTCATGAAATTTGTAAATATTTTTTTAATCATTTCAATAACTTGTTTACTTCTCCAAGAATTTCATATTATAAAAAACTAATAATCAGTGTTTCTATTTAATATAAATAGTACTTATAATCTTTTCCCTCCATTAATTTAATAATATATTTATTATACATTTTAATTTTTTAAACATTTACCTCATATAAACTATCTCATACAACTCTCAAGTTACACACATATTCATATTTTGATTTATTCTTCCAATTTTATTACATTGTATCATTAGTAATATATTTCAAGTTTTTAGAAATAAAATAATAAAATTATTCATTATTATTACCAGTATAATTATATCATTTAGAGGTATTCTTTGAGTAAAAAAAATCTATTTCAAACATCTATAATTGAATTTATTATCTTTTTATCATTATGATTCACTTTAGTGGGATTTTTTATAATCATAGAGAAATTATTCCTCACTTGATAACATAATTTCATTTTTTAAAAGACATGTTTTATATAAATAATATAATTTATATCCATATACTCTATATCCTAAAAAATTTCGATTAACATTTTCTTTCCATTTTAAGAATATTATTCATTATCTTTGTTTCTTGATTAGTTGGAGAAAAATATGCATAAAAATTAACCTTGTTTTAGGAGAAACTTTTCTTAGAAGTTAATACACTCTATTTTGATGAAAAAACATCATTTTAACAACTTTTTAGTCATATTTTTTTAGAATTTGTCTTTAAATCTATAATTTTTATAAAATTAGTTTTAATGCATTGTAAAAATTCATATACAAATTATAATTTTTTTCCTTTAGATTATGGAAATTTCATATATCTAGAGAATCCAAGACCATTATTAACTTTAGATTGATGTTATTAAATGTTATGATTCTCCTCTAAATTATTAATTCTTAGATATATCTTCAAAATCACTTTGGAGTATTCAACTTGAACCTCTTTGGTTTTATTGAAATCATCTCCCAACTTATTTAACGTGTAATAACTGTCATTAAATATTAGTTTCAATCATTACAAACCATTATCCAATCTTGAGTACTTATTATATATCTCTCTATTTATCACATAAAGTTTATTATGTTGACATTTTTTAATTTGGAGTTCTTAAAGATCCTTAACATCTCTAATTTTAAATTCGCACAGAATGTTTTTAAAATTTTGAAATTCCTTATTAAGATACTCAAATTTATATTTGAGATATATTTTGATTAATAAAGTATTCAATAATATAATCTTATAAATATAGTTTTTATCCATAATTATAATCCCCACTACCTTATATTTTTATAGTATCCTCACCACCTAAACCATCTTAATTGTGTTAAACATGATCTAAAAATGTTCCTTTTTCCAGTTTATTCTTATACTCATGTATTATAGGAATTAGTGATAGTACAATCCTGTTCATATTATTAAATCAAAATACTATATTTCCTGATAGAAAATATTTCCATTTTATCATATGTTTTATTCACTTAATAATAATTGTGTGTCCTATATGTATTTTTCATTGAGGTCGACTCTTCTTGATCTTTTTTTTTCAAATCCATCATATTTTTATTTGTTAATCCTTTTAATTAGATAATAAAAAGTGAATTGTTCAATAACACCACAATTAAAACACATCAAAAGGAGTTTTCACTTATATTTTACTTACTTTTTCTATAATGTTTTGAAAAAAGAGGCATTATTTCCTCGGTCTTCTCATTTTATCTTCATTATCTAAAAAAGTGGTAGATAAAACATCATAATTATCCTTGAGTTTAAGATCATTTAAGGATCTGAAAGTAAAGTCCTTCACATTTTTAATTTTATTTTATGAAAAAGACTTCAACATTTTATATAAAATAATATGAATATGAAAATATTCAAGTCATACTAGACTAAGATATACACCTTCTAATAAAACAACTTTATCATGAAAAATTTCTCAAAGCATTCCAAATATATTCTTGAGAATAGGATAATCCTACTTATTTTCTCCAAACCCTATTAAGTCTCTCACTATGACATTTAAAATTATAAATAATTAATCAATGTTTCATCATTTTTAATCTTTTAATATTAAATCCATGCACTCTGGATTTATATTTCTAGCTTGATCAATTTAGAGTTTTCTTAAAAAATATTCTCACATTTCTTCTATATTTATCTATTTCTTTCAAGCCCATCACCTAGGTGAATTATTTCTCTAAGAGATATTATAGAAGTCTATTTATACCCTTTTCCTTTGTAAAGACCTGTAAAATTAAAGGAATGTTTTTTCTTAATTTTCTTGGAAATTTTACAAGAATGCAGTTTCTGATGACACCTGATTCTGAGGCCCGGTGTGCCCGGAATCATTTTTCCAAAGTTTAGCTCGGGTACGTTCAGTGAACGAACAAGCGGGTTTTTCTAACTTTTGAACCGGTGCTCAGAATCGAATTCTGAGGGCACCAATGGAATCGCAGCGCTGGTATTTGCTCAGAAATTCCTTTTCCGGAGTTGTGTTTGCTCGGGTGTGGTTTTTAATTTTTTGGGGTTAAGTTAAGAAATAAAATAAAAGTGGTGCGACACTTTATTTTATTTCACTTAAATCCAATTAACATAAGTTAAGTGGATAAGATGGGACCCACAATATCCTACCCACTTGGTAGGATATTTGTGAGGTGGGGCCCACATGAGCCCCGCCGTTTCTTCCCTCCTAAGCAACGCACCCAAAACCCCCCTTTTTTTAAACAAAGTCAACCGTGCATTTATTTGGGTTAAGAAACGCCTCATTAATTGGGCAGTTAATTTGTTACAATTAATTCGTTGAATTAATTATTCGGTTCTTATCTTTGAATTTCAAATTGTTTGCATCAGGAATAAAATAAGACCAACACTTGTTTTACTTGATGGTGGCTTGTTGAGAGGATTTGGAGAAGACTCTAAGGCTTGAAGATCTTCATCCTCCTTCGTGAAGAATGCAAAGAAAGCGAAGAACGCCGAACTCTGATGAAGGGCGAAGAAGAACGCCGAACCCTCGGAGATCGACGACGCGACGCCGTGTACCACGACGCCGACGATCCACCTTCCGCGACGCTTCTTCCGCGACGTTCTTTCCCCCACGACAATCTTCGATCAACAACTGATTGAGGTAGGGGATTGCGGTTCTTTTAATTTCTTTGTGAATTATATCCTCGGCATGCATTCAAATGGTGCATTTAAATCTTTGTGATTTTATACCCACAACTTATGTTTAAAATTTTTGTCTGAAGACTTTTTAAAACCGCTAACACGGTGGGTGCGGGCCAACGAAAAAGTCCGAACCCACCGTCTCTTCGTTCTTGGTGAGAGGATTGGCGGGCGATGACAAAGCAGGCCGCACAGGTGATGTGAGGTCCTAGTAGTGAAGGACGGGCCCCAGGAGGACCATTGGCGAAGACGAAACGCAATTCCGACCACCGGAACTCGTTCGGGGGTCCGCGGAGCAGCCTGCCGGTGCACCTCACCGGCACGATGGAAGGGTGCAATCCCGCGATCGCACGGGACTGAAGGGAGCGGGACGTGACAACCAGACGCATTCGCTGGCAAGGGTGGCCCCACGCGGGGCCACGGTCTCTCCACGTGGGGGCAGCGCGCCCCCGCTTCGCTCGGCCGTAACGGACGAGCCGACCCGCTGGCCACCCAGCCAGCGCCAGCCGGGTCGCGCCCAAGCCGGGCCGGGCCGCGCCAGCCGGGCCGGGTCACGGCCAGCCAGGTCGGGTCGACCCGATTCGGGCCGACCGGGGGGGGGGGGGGGTTGGGCCAGGTCGGTCCGGGCCCAGACCCCCCGTTTTCGGACCCTTTCGGTCTTTTGCCCATATCTTGGGCTACAGACCTCCGATTGATGCACCGTCAGCAGTGATGCGATCTTTGGATCGACACAGGAGTTTCTATATATTGAACTCAAGGTTTTAGAGTACTTTGGGTTCGGCCAGGTTGGTTTGTACACGAAACCAACCGGGCCCTCGGAGCAGAAACACTCATAACTTGAGCTCCGGACATCCGATTGACCTGCCGTCGACTTTGATGGATTCCTCTAAGTGAGAAGGATCTTTTGGCTTACTCCGCCTGAGGTTTGGACGTAGGTGAAGTACGGTCAGGTTAGTTTTGACTTAAAAACCAACCAGGCCCCTGGGACGAAAAATCCAATAACTCTCAGACCGGGCGTCCGATTGAAGCGCCGTCTGTGACGTTGAGTTCCTGTTGGAGATACGGAACTTTTGGATACATCAAATTTGGACTATGTGTCAGTTGATGTATCAGCCTCTCGGCTTGTGGAGCGGACCCTCCCGAACGAGCTTGCTGTGTGCGGGAACCCTAGAGCTGGCTGCGACTGCGATGACGACGACGACTGTATAGAGATCCTCAGTTGATTCAACGACGATGACTACAGCACTCAGCGATCCTACATGGATCAGTGCTACAGATCCTGTGTGGGTCTGATCCTGTGTGGGTCAGCGCTCAACGGTCCTGTGTGGGCCAGCGCCTACAGATCCTGTGTGGGTCCGATCCTGTGTGGGTCTTTGCGGGGGTTAGTTACCTATCGATCCTGTGTGGGTCAGATCCTTTGTGGGTCATTGTGGGGGTTAGTTACCTATCAATCTTGTGTGGGTCAGATCCTTTGTGGGTCATTGCGGGGGTTAGTACCTATCGATCCTTTTTGGGTCCGACGGCTTAGATGAATCAGTGGCTATATCTGATCATCTCTATCGTCATACGAAGAAGTATACCTGTGTGAGCTGAACCCTGTTTTGCTTTTCTTTGTGGATTGTGTTGTGCTATCCTGTGTGGATTACGTTTTGCTTTTCTGTGTGGACTGGGTTGTGCTTGGGCTCGGAGGTTGGAGCGAACTGGAATTGATGACTCAGGTATATGTATGTGCATATACCTAAGTAGTGTTAGACGTTACTTCGTGTTTGTATCTTTCCTTTTTGGATTATCCTTTGTGGATTCTGGGAGACCTTCAGGGGTCTTGGGGTCCCTACTGAGTATCTTATACTCACCCCTGCACGGGCTATGCCCGCACTACGTTGTGTTGGTTACAGACGACACACAGCGCTGATCGCAGTTGAGGCTTGCGGAGCAGGTCGGTACCCGGAGGTGGACCACTGGGCGGGACGTACTCGGAGTGGACGGCTGGACCCGAGGAGCTATGGAGGATATCTGTACTCACCCTTCAGGTGGGACTTCCAGTGGGCGGCTCGACGTTGCGGCTTTAATTTCAGTTGCTTTTTTCCCTTTCCAGTTGTACTTTACATTCAGTTTGGGTTTTTATTCTGGCCCACTTACTTTTCCGCACTTACTATTGTACCCAGTTTTACTTAGTGTTTACTTCTTCTGCTTGTTTGCTCTGTGGTGTTTGTTTACTTTACAAAGGAAATGCATTCCATTTTTACCGGGATTTACGCCTTGGTGCTAGTCGCCAGCCCCTGGCCTATGGAAGGCGGGCTTGGGGTAGTCACGACATGGGCCCCGAGGACGGGTCGTGACAAATTGTTATTGGAGGAGTTCGGTTCTACCGCAGAACTCAGGACTCTGATCTTTTTCTATGTGAAGCAATAGTGTTAAGAGTATTGGTTGTGGTTATCAGTTCAGGGAGTCCAGTGTTGGTGCGGCGGCCGACGTATCCGTACACCAGGACCCTGACTTCTGATTTCCAACTTAATGCACGAAAACATTGATTGCATGTGTGTTTCAAGTTTTCTTTGTGATTACTTTATGTCAGCTCACCAGGTATACTGTTTGACCGTGGCACACCTGTTTCTTTTCAGGATGGCCCCACGACGACATCCAGATAGGGTTCCGAGATGTGCGCGTGACGAAAACCCACCGAGTGACGAGGCCTCGGTACAGGGCCCTTTGACAGCTGAGGCACCAGCGGTACCTCTACCCACCGAGCCACCGATGCTACCAGCCCCAGCCGCTGACGATGCACATCGCCTGAGTGCACTGCATGAGTTTCAGCGCCAGCGACCGCCCAGGTTCCGCGGGGAGACGGACCCCCAGGCAGTCGAGGATTGGCTGGAGGCAGTGGTATGAGTTTTCAGGTTAGTGAGGACACCATCAGACCTCATGGTGATCCTCGCAGCGAGCCTACTGCATGCGGCAACGGGCCGATGGTGGAGCTTGATGCTCCAGGTGCACGATGAGGCATCTCTCCTCTGGACGGAATTTGAGAGCCTCTTACGCTCGGAGTTTGTCCCAGCCAACCTCCATGAGGTGCGCATCCAGGAGCTTCTACAGCTACAACATGGCAGCTTGACGGTCGCCCAGTACTCATCGAGATTTACCGATCTATCGCGCTACTCGACAGACATGGTACATGACCCATTATTCCGGGCCCGGACCTTTGAGCAGGGGTTGAGGCATGAGATCAGGGCATCACTGATCTCCCTCAGCATTCCGACTCAGGAAGGAGTACTGGAGTGAGAACTTTTGATCGAGAGATTTCTTGCTGAGTCTACATCAGCAGCGAGACCTACCGTAGGACGGCAGGTAGCAGAGTCTTCTGCAGTAGGCAGTCTACAGATGACTCATGGGTCCAGGCAGACCAGACCCTTAGGCAGACGACCTCAGGAAACTAGCTCAGCAGTGCGGGGCACACAGCGTGGAGCCAGTCTCCCGAGAGGCAGACAGTGCTACGCATGCGGCGGGCAGAGCCACATGGCTCGTGACTGCCCGACCCACCATGCCGAGGAGCAGCAGACGGTTGAGGGGCCACCCAGGAAGAGGAAGAGGGTCGACCGTGGTGGTCTGTAGGGAGAAGGAGGATGAGGTATAGGAGCTGGCAGAGCAGCAGGTGGTGGGAGACGCTTTGAGGCTCTACCACCACCACCACTGGGGGGTCCACCCCGACCACAGGGAGCTGACGGGCAGAGACAGGCACAAATACAGGCAGCGGAGGCCTACGACCACGGCGCACCTGAGATGATTCTAGGTACTATCTATGTCTATTCCACCCTTGCTGCAGTTCTTATAGAAATAGGAGCTTATCATTCTTTCATAGCCGCTGCCCTTGTTCGGAGCTTGGAGATTCTGATAGAGCCGTTAGCTCGATCCTTACGGCTAGAGACTCCTACGAGAGAAGACTCGATGATTACGCATTGGTGCTGGCAGTGTGAGCTTACTCTAGGAGGTGAGAGATTCGACTGAGATCTTCTTGTAGTGGAGTCGAGGCCTTACGACGTCATATTGGGCATTGATTAGTTATCTACAGTCCATGCTCAGATTGACTATATTTGGCGCAAGGTGCGATGTGTACGCACCGACAGGAGCAGTTTCACCTTCATCGGCGATAAGGGAGCCTTCACAGAACATGATGGACTCTCGCAGAGGAGAGTACAACCCATCAATCATCATTTGGCTAGCCTCATCCTAGGAGCAGTTGGCGTGCGAAGTCCTAGTTTTCCTGCAGTGGTGGATCAGTATGCGGACGTCTTTCCCGACGATGTTCCAGGACTACCTCCTCGCAGAGAGGTATACTTTTATATTGATCTGTACCCCATGACAACCCTGATATCCACCCCAACATATCAGATGGATACCACCGAGCTTCAAGAGCTACGGGTACAATTGGAGGACTTGCAGGGCAAGGGATTCATCCAACCCAGTGTTTCACCCTGGGCTTCCCCGATATTGTTCGCCAAGAAGGCGGATGGGAGCTTGCGACTTTGTGTCGACTATCGTCGCCTGAACCAGGTGATAGTGAGGAACAAGTATCCGCTACCGAGGATTGACGACCTCTTTGACCAGCTCAAGGGAGCACGGTGGTTCTCAAAGATAGACCTCAGGTCAGGCTATCATCAGCTCAGAGTTCGGGACAAGGAAGTGCAGAAGACGGCCTTCATATGTCGGTATGGCCACTATGAGTTCTTGGTTATGCCATTCGGCGTAACCAATTCTCCAGCGGTGTTCATGGGCCTCATGAACAGGATCTTTCAGCCATACCTTGATCGATTTGTCGTGGTCTTCATCGACGACATTTTGATATACTCGACCACTGAGGAGGAGCACACCTACCACTTGCGGGTTGTACTGGACACACTCCAAGAGCACTGGCTTTATGGTAAGCTCTCAAAGTGTCAGTTCTGGATACACAAGGTCCACTTCTTGGGACACGTCACTTCTGAGGTAGGAGTTGCGGTGGATCCCGCGAAGATCGAGGTAGTGCTAGCTTGGGAGACACCCAGGAGCATAACAGAGGTTCGAAGTTTCTTGGGACTAGCTGGATACTATCGGAGATTTGTGCCAGACTTCTCCAGAGTTGCGGAACCACTCTCAGCTTTGAAGAAGAAGGGGAAACCCTTTGTGTTCTCAGATAGATGTCAGCAGAGCTTCCAAGAGCTGAGACAGAGATTGACCAGCGCACCTATCTTGAGGTTTCCGGAGGAGGGAGTAGGGTACATAGTCTACTGCGATGCATCAGGGACCAGACTCAGATGTGTCCTGATGCAGGAGTGGGAATTGATCGCCTATGGATCACGTCAGTTGAGGCCGCATGAGCAGAACTACGCCACCCATGACCTGGAGTTATCAGCAGTGATCTTTGCTCTGAAGACATGGAAACACTATCTGATGGGCGAGCGCTTTACAATCTTTTCTGACCATCAGAGTCTCAGGTACATCTTCTCTCATAAGGACCTGAACCTGAGACAGCGGCGATGGCTCGAGTTCCTCCAGGACTATGACTTTGAGATAGTCTATACTCCTGGGAAGGGGAACGTAGTAGCCGATGCTCTCAACAGGAGGACGGGCATTCAGATACTTGAGGAGGCGACAGAGAAGCTAGCCGCTTTGCAGATATCCTTCATGGATAGAGATGGAGCAGCCTTCCTCCAGTCTCTCACAGTCACTCCTCCACTACTGCAGCGGGTCAGAGAGGCACAACGTGGGGACGCCGACTGTGAGACGCGGCGTGCACAGATATCCTCAGGACATGCACCTGATGGATTCCCTGTAGGAGGAGAGCACAACGTTCTTTTCAGAGAGCTTACCTTGGTAATAGTTTTTTTACGGGAGGAGGTGCTGAGAGAGTTTCACACTTCTCCCCTAGTAGTACATCCTGGAGTGGCAAAGATATACCAGGATCTCAGACGACAACACTGGTGGCCGGGCATGAAGAAGGCTGTGGCAGAGTTCATTTCTCGATGCCTCACCTGCCAGCAGGTGAAGGCAGAGCACCAGGTTCCACCAGGTTTGGTACAACCCTTGGAGGTTCCGGAGTGGAAGTGGGACGACATATCTATGGACTTCGTGACTGGACTTCCACGCACTTCCAGTGGTCATGACTCCATTTGGGTGATTGTTGACCGACAAACCAAGTCGGCACACTTCTTACCCACCAGAGAGCAGGGATCAGTGGAGATCTTGGGACGTCTCTATGTTCAGGAGATTGTAAGACTTCACGGTGTGCCATCATCTATCGTCTCCGATCGAGATGCTCGCTTTACTTCTTGGCTTTGGAAGGTGTTGCAGGAGGTGTTTGGGACGCAGCTATGTCTGAGCACCGCCTTTCACCCACAGACATATGGTCAGACGGAGAGGACCATTCAGACTTTCGAGGACATGCTCCGCGCATGGGTCCTCGACTTTGGTCGCAGTTTGGAGAACCACCTACCCTTGGTGGAGTTCGTGTACAACAACAGCTACCACTCCACCATCGGGATGACACCATACGAGGCGTTGTATGGCCGACCTTGCAGATCTCCTCTGTGCTGGACAGACCCTGGGGAGTCACCACTTGTGGTATCGGAGATGGTCCAGGCCATGACAGAGAAGGTCCAGGTCATCCAGGAGTGGATGAGGATAGCTCAGAGCCGGCATAAGTCTTATGCTGACAGGAGGCAGAGGCCACTTGAGTTTGAGGATGGTGACCACGTCTTCTTGCGTGTCTCACCTCAACGTGGATTACGGAGATTTGGCCGAGGCGGAAAGTTGTCTCCACGCTTCATCGGACCATTCTAGGTCCTCACCAGGATTGGCGAGGTGGCTTATCGCCTGGCTCTACCACCTTAGTTGCACCGGGTGCACAACGTCTTCCACGTATCTCAGCTGAGGAGATACGTGCATGACCCGACACATATCATTGACCATGGAGAGCTGGACGTTGATGATGGGGTGACTTTTGTGGTGGTCCCAGTGGAGATTGAGGATCGACAGGAGCGGGTCCTACATGGATGGTCGATTCCTCTAGTGCGAATCAGATGGCAGCATGGGAACCTCCAGGAGAGCACTTGGAAGCGAGAGGCTCAGATGCGTGCTCAGTACCCACTTTTGTTTCCCTAGTTTATGATGTATCTTTAAGGGGACGTAAAGCCCTGAGGTGGGAGTGATGTAAAGACCCATAAAATTCAAGGAAATTTTTTCTTAATTTTCTTGGGAATTTTACAAGAACGAAGTTTCTGACGGCACCTGATTCCGAGGCCCGGTGTGGCCGAAATCATTTTTCCGAAGTTTAGCTCGAGTACGTTCAGTGAACGAACGAGCGGGTTTTTCTAACTTTTGAACCGGTGCTCGGAATCGAATTCTGAGGGCACCAATGGAATCTTAGCGCCAGTATTTTCTTAGAAACGCCTTTTTCGGAGTTGCATTTGCTCGAGTGTGGTTTTTAATTTTTTGGGGTTAAGTTAAGAAATAAAATAAAAGTGGTGCGACACTTTATTTTATTTCACTTAAAGCCACTTAACCTAAGTTAAGCAGATAAGATGGGACCCACAATATCCTACCCACATGGTAGGATATTTGTGAGGTGGGGCCCGCACAAGCCCCACCGTTTCTTCCCTCCTATGTAACGCACCTGAAACCCCCCTTTTTAAATAAAGTCAACCGTGCGTTTATTTGGGTTGAGAAACGCCTCATTAATTGGGCAGTTAAGTCGTTACAATTAATTCTTTGAATTAATTATTCATTTCTTATCTTTGAATTTCAAATTGTTTGCATCGGGAATAAAATAAGACCAACACTTGTTTTACTTGAGGGTGGATTGTTGAGAGGATTTGGAGAAGACTCTAAGGCTTGAAGATCTTTATCCTCCTTCGTGAAGAATGCGATGAAAGCGAAGAACGCGAAGAACGCCGGCCTCCGACGAAGGGTGACGAAGAACGCCGAACCCTCGGAGATCGACGACACAACGTCGTGTACCGCGACGCTGACGATCCACCTTCCATGACGCTTCTTCCGCGACGTTCTTTCCCCTACGACAATCTTCGATCAACAACTGATTGAGGTAGGGGATTGCGGTTCTTTTAATTTCTTTGTGAATTATATCCTCGACATGAATTCAAATGGTGCATTTAAATCTTTGTGATTTTATACCCACAACATATGTTTAAAAGTTTTGTCAGAAGACTTTTTAAAACCACTAACACGGTGGGTGCGGACCAACGAACAAGTCCGAACCCACCGTCTCTTCGTTCTTGGTGAGCGGATTGGCGGGCGACGACAAAGCAGGCCGCACGGGCGATGTGAGGTCCTCGTAGTGAAGGATGGGCCCCGGGAGGACCATTGGCGAAGACGACATGCAATTCCGACCATCGGAACTCGTCCGGGGGTCCGCGGAGCGGCCCGCCGGTGCGCCTCACCGGCCGGCGGCGCCGACGGTAGGTGGCGGCGGCGCCCGACGCGCCGCGGTCCCGCAACCGCGCGGGACCGGAGGGAGCGGGACGCGGAAACCGGCTGCGTCCGCTGGCAAGGGCGGCCCCACGCGGGGCCGCGGTCTCTCCACGAGGGGGCAGCGCGCCCCCCGCTTCGCTCGACCGTAATGGCCGAGCCGACCAGCTGGCCACCCGGCCAGCGCCAGCCGGGCCGGGCCACGCCCAGCCGGGTCGGACCCGGACCCGGGTCGGGTCGATGCGGTTTGGGCCGACCGGGGGGGGGGGGGGGTTGGGCCAGGTCGGTCCGGGTCCAGACCCCCCATTTTTAGACCCTTTCGGTCTTTTGCCCATATCTTGGGATACATAACTCTGATTGATGCACCCTCAGCGGAGATGCAATCTTTGGATCGAGATGGTCATTGCGATATATTGCACTCAAGGTTTCAGAGTACTTTGGCTTCGGCTGGGTTGGTTCGTACACGAAACCAACCGGGCCCTCGGAGCGGAAACACTCATAACTTGAGCCCTGGACGTCCGATTGACGATCCGTTGACTTTGATGGATTCCTCTAAGTGAGATGGATCTTTTGGATTACTCCGCTCGAGGTTTGGATGCAGGTGGAGTACGGTCGGGTTGGTTTTGACTTAAAAACCAACCGGGCCCCTGGGACGAAAAAGCCAATAACTCTCAGACCGGGCGTCCGATTGACGCGCCGTCTGTGACGTTGAGTTCCTGTTGGCGATACAGAACTTTTGGATACATCAACTCTAGACTATGTGTCAGTTGATGTATCAGCCTCTCGGCACATGGAGTGGACCCTCCCGAACGAGCTTGCTGTGTGTGGGAACCCTAGAGCTGGCTGCGACTGCGACGACGACGACCACTGTACAGAGATCCTTCGTGGATTCGACGACGATGGCTACATCACTCAACGATCCTATGTGGATCAGTGCTACAGATCCTGTGTGGGTCCGATCCTGTGTGGGTCAGCGCTCATCGGTCCTGTGTGGGCCAGCGCCTACAGATCCTGTGTGGGTCCGATCCTGTGTGGGTCTTTGCGGGGGTTAGTTACCTATCGATCCTGTGTGGGTCATATCCTTTGTGGGTCATTGCGGGGGTTAGTTACCTATCGATCATGTGTGGGTCAGATCCTTTGTGGGTTATTTCGGGGGTTAGTACCTATCGATCCTTTGTGGGTCCAACGACTTATATGAATCAGTGGCTATATCTGATCATCTCTATCGTCATACGAAGAAGTATACCTGTGTGAGCTGAACCTTGTTTTGCTTTCCTTTGTGGATTGTGTTGTGATATTCTGTGTGGATTACGTTTTGCTTTCCTGTGTGGATTGGGTTGTGCTTGGGCTCGGAGGTTGGAGCGAACTGGAATTGATGACTTAGGTATATGTATGGTCATATACCTAAGTAGTGTCAGACGTTACTTCGTGTTTGTATCTTTCCTTTGTGGATTATCCTTTGTGGATTCTGGGAGACCTTCAGGGGTCTCGGGGTCCCTACTGAGTAGCTTATACTCACCCCTGCATGGGATATGCCCGCACTACGTTGTGTTGGTTGTAGACGACGGACAACGCTGATCACGGTTGAGGATTGCGGAGCAGGTCGGTACCCGGAGGTGGACCACTGGGCGGGACGTACTCGGAGTGGACGGCTGGACCCGAGGAGCTGTGGAGGCTATCTGTACTCACCCTTCAGGTGGGACTTCCAGTGGGTGGCTTGACGTTGCAGCTTTACTTTCAGTTGCTATTTTCCCTTTCCAGTTGTAATTTACTTTCAGTTTTGGTTTGTATTCTGGCCCACTTACTTTTCCGCACTTACTGTTGTACCCAGTTTTACTTAGTGTTTACTTCTTCTACTTGCTTGCTCTGTGGTGTTTGTTTACTTTACAAAGGCAATGACTTCCATTTTTCCTGGTATTTACGCCTTGGTGCTAGTCACCACCCCCTAGCCTATGGAAGGTGGGCTTGGGGTAGTCACGACATGGGCCCCGAGGACGGGTCGTGACATCCTCATACTAAAAATGCTTATTTTTTTATGAGTCATTATAGGTTTATTATAAAATGTTCTAAGACCAATCAATGTATTATAAATAACTTCCTTACTCGAAATAAAAAAATATAGGTTTTTAATATATTCATCATGAATGATAATTTTTATAAATAAAATAAAATTTTCTCTACATTTTAAAAAGATAAAATTATTTATAATTTCTCAATATAATATCTAATTTGAATAATTCAAAAATACATGATTTCTAAAAAAGTGATAGATCGTATCATATATAGAATCTAACCACTTTTATAAGAGTTTATGTTATATGGAAAAGTGTATAAAAAATGATAATAATGGGGTTGAATTAGTACTGTCTATTTTTAATATTTTCTCACAAATTGAGCTAATATGATTTTTAGGAAGAGTGAATTTTATAGAACAATTAAACTCATACAAACTATTTGAAATAAGTAAACAAAATAAATAATAAATAAAGTATACCCATAAAATTCATCACTTTATTTACACGATTATGTCTTTTTTATTCACAGTAAGATCAATGATATAACTTATCCAATTATTTTATATTGTATGATATAGTTGGAAGAATATGATCCTTGAATATTAAAAATTATTTTTATTTCCGATTTTTTTTTAAAAAATTATCCCACTTATGATATAATAATCTTTAATAACATCTTCAAATTTTTTGTTTTAATGTTGTGTTAAATATTTTAAGGCTACGACTTGGAAATTCTGGAAGGAGTGGTTTCGAACACCCAAGTCTATAACTAAATAAAATCTATACAACATAACTAGGTAATTTTATAAGTTAAAGTATAAGAGAAATAGGAAATTGTAGTAGGTGGAATCATCTAATCAACATTAAATTATGATTTTGAAGTTAGAAAAGGGGTACTGGCTCACATTGAAATAACTTTGGCAGATACATAAGAATATCATAGTGGTTTGAAAATATAGAAACCTATGTATTTTACAAACCGTGATTCATGATCTATTAACTAAATATAAACATAATAAAATCCCAAAATATTAGTAGGCCTTGTTTATTTGGGGAATTAGATACATATAAAATCAATATAAAAAATGGGTAAACCTTAAAAACTCTAAAACCTTCCATTATATTCCATTGATCTTATAATACTTCATGGGATAATCTAGGGACATGCATAAGAAATGAGTGAGATATAAATATCAATGAGGGGATAATAAAATAATATCATGATGAAATTAATACATTATGGTCAAGTGGTATATCAAGATGACATAAAAGGGGTGAGAATAAAAAAAATAAACATCAAATCACGATATAAGATGATAACATCAAGGCAACATAGGAATGTGGAAACAATATGAAATATGAAATTATAATAATAAGTCAATGATAACCAATAATAAATCATTACATAATGTTATTAGGATAACATCTTGTGCACCCTAAATGGAATATCATGAGATAAAAAAAATTACCCAACACATTGGAGGGATATAAAATTCTAGGCTCTCCCATCACATTCATATAAGGTACATGAATTTGTGTTCCACATAGTTCATACAAAAGAAGAGGATCATTAATCACTTTTGATTTCTTGATTAAGGAGTGTGGGTTATATACATGGAATTCCCCAATCAATGAAGGATGATTACATCTATGTGAATATCCATGAGTGGAAATGGGGATGGGTACTCACTATATAAATGTTTGGTCTGGAAAATCGTAAGATAATATTTTTGGCATAATGAGAATATATAAAGATTCATAGAAGTGTCTAATGAGAGTGTAAGTTATTATATCATTACTTGGTCATAAAAATGATAGTAAAAGGGATGTTTAAAAACACATTCCAACATAAATAATTGTAAATAAAATGACAATGAACAAAAAAGTACTTTAATAAAGAGAATGAGAGAATACTTTACTTTGAGAGGGAAATCTAAATATATGGTAGGATATAAATAAGAGATTGGGAACAAATTAGGATGGATCTAAAGAGGAATAGTTAGACTAAATTCATGTTAAATGGGTTTTTAGTGAAAATTATTGGGAGGATGGATGGGTATTTATATAAAAAGAGAGGGAATTTCTTTATTAATTTCTAAAAGTAAGCTTTGGAATCTATATAATAAAATAATCAAAACCAAAAACCTTACCATGCAATTTGACTATGGTTTCTTCTAAAGTGGAGTTGTTTTAAAATTTTTATATGTCCATAAAACAATAATATTAAAATAACACCCTTGGTTATGTGGAAGTGAGTCATGTTCATAAACAAATTATTTTAAAAACGTAAAATTTAATATAGGTTTTTGAGGATTCACTAATGGTTTATAAAATTAATCTAATAACCTCAAAAAAATTATCATAATGGAAAAATATATATTTGGTCATGGATTCATTTTATAGAATTTATTAAATCATTGTTGGGACATTATGAGGTCATAAAAAACTATATATTTATACAGTATTTAATTTTTAATCTACAATTCAAATGTCTTATAAAATTGTGAAAAATTAACCATTAGATCATTTTTATGTATTTATTTAAAATATAATATTTATTTTATAATATTTATTTATAAATATGATAATTTTTACTTTTAAATAAAAAAACCCTACTTAGTGTAAAATAAATGTTTTTATGATATTTACCACTTTATAACCCATATTAAAATTAAATTGGACTTCATTAAAGTATATTATCATTTATATTTAAATTATTATTATCTAATAATAATGTTTTATTGAAATATTAATTACATAAAAAATTCTTGAATTTTTCAAAAGAGTGTCTTAATTGAAACAGTATATTTCTTAAAAATACAATTTTGAGTCCTTCATGTCAAATTATAATTTTTACCGAACATATATAATCATTGATAAAGTAATCATAAAGAGTGATAAATAATTTTTTATTTCATTAAGAATAAAATATAAAAATTCATACTGCTATGTTACAAATACATAACTAATTATTATACCAGCATATTCACTTAGGGTTAGGTGTGTGGTGGTGGGGATTTCATGGGTTGGTTTGGTGAAAATAGTTTGGTTCATGATCTCAATAAGCTTGAAATTATCCCATAAATGGTTTCATTCATTCTTTAGTTATTTAATTTTAGCTTGGTAAAAGTCAAGAGAAAATTCTAGTGATGCCATATCCCTTAGAAGATCCAATAAATGGGTTCCACAGGGCACAATCCTACTGGCCAAGGCCATAAATCCTTCAATATGTTCAAATTACACTTTATTATAAGTCTTAATATATACTAATCTTATCTATTATTGCATAATGACTATATTATTAGTAATTAAGTTGCTTAATGAAATTTTAAATCTGAAATGCTATATTTTATAACTGGTCCAAAATAACCAAAGTAGTGCATGTATTTTCTATAACTATAATGAATTTACTCGATCAAAATGGAATTTCATTTATAAAAGTTTTTTTCATTAAATTCACCCCCATTAAAAAAATTTAGCCTCATAATTTCATTTTATACACTAAAATTGATGAGTGTACTTCTATTTCATCACCTCTTCTGATTCCCATGTCGCTTCCTCAAACTTGTGGTTTCCCCAAAAAACTTTGACCTGATGAGTTGTCCTGTTTCATAGAACTTTGTCTCTATTATATAAAATATTAATTAGATTATCTTCATATGAAATATCATTCTCCAAGGGCATCACCTCTGGATTTAGTATATGTGAGGGGTCTGGTATGTACTTCCTCAAGAGGGATACATGGAAAATGTCATGTACTTGATATAGGTTAGGTGGTAGTGCTAGTCAATATGCCAAAACTCTTATAAATTCAAGGTTCTAAAAGGGAAAAATGTATCTTGGACTAAGCTTCCCTTTTTTCCCAAACCTCATGATATTTTTCCACAGTGATATATGAAGGAAAACCTTATCACCGACCTCACACTCTATAACTCATCAATAATTTGTTACATTTATTATATGTAAAAATTTCATGAATTTTATTTGAATTTTAATGATTTAAAATTTTTCTTCCATCTATTGGATAAGATCAGGTCCCATCATATTTCAATCTCTGACATTATCCCAACAGGTTGGAGTCCAACACCTCTTCCCATATAAAGCATCATAAGGTTATATTTTAATGATATAATTGAATATATTGTTATATGAAAACTAAACTAGGGGAAGTATTTATCTAAACATCCTTGGAACCTCAAGGTAAACTTCAGATCTCGATTTGATACAATAGAGAGTGGTACTCCATGTCGTCTTACCACTTTACTCATGTATATCATAGAGAGTTGATCGAGAAATAAATATTCTTTAATAAAAATTAAATATGTTAACTTTGTAAGGTGATCAACTACAACCCTGATGGTTTTATGAACTTTATATGTCTTGGGGAGTCCTATAATGAAATCCACAGTTATTTTACCCATTTACATAATGGAATGGAAATGGTTTCATCATACCCATAGACTTCTATTGTTCATCCTTGACTTGTTGGTATACAAAGAATAAAGATGAAAATTCTAAAATCTACCTCTCAATATTTCCCCCCAAAAGTTGTGATTTAGATCTTGATACTATTTAGTGCTTCCTAGTTGAATAGAGAAGGGTGATATATGTGAATAATCTAGAATTTCCCACTTCAGTTCTGGTTTTCATGGGACACATATCTGGGTTCTTTCTTTATAACTTCATACTTTGGAATGTTGAACTCAAACATATTACCTTTCAATCCTAATCATGGATAGGGTTGTAGGATCGTTTCTACTTAGAGAATCTCCTATAATTTTTGCCGTCCCATGATGGTAATTTATTAAACAGTCATAATCCTTGGTTATCTCGAACCACCTTCATTGTTTCATATTGACCTTTTGTGTGAATATAAAATTATGGATTTTATGATCCATGTATATTTTAAACTTATCTCCATTTATATAATTCCATTTAATATTTAATAAAAATATCACTTCAACCAATTCTATATCATGGTTTGGGTAGTTATTCTCTTAGATATTTAATTGGTGAGAGGAATGGACTATAACATTTTCATCTTACATGAGTATACAACCCAAGAATTTTTTAGATTCATTGTTTCATATAATTAATCCTTCCCCAATGGTGGGCCACGTGAGTGCAGGTGCAGTGATTAGCCTCTTATTTGACTCTTTAAATCTTTCCTCACATTCCTCAATCCATAAAACTATCACTCCCTTCTAATTTATCCTAGTTAGAGGTCTTGATAATCATTATAATTTTCTCACAAATCGATGATAGTAACTAGCTAATACAAGTAAATTATTGATCACTATCACAAATATTAGTCTGGGCCATCCTTAAATTGTCTTTATTTTTAAAGGATCAAAAAATATATCTTTACTGGTGATAACATACCCAAATAATGTTACTTTATCCATAAAAAACTCACATTTACTATAATTCTCAAACAAAATTTCCTTTTACAAGGTACTAAGTATAACATTCAAATAATCCTATTATCCCACCTTTATTTTGGAGTAGATAAGATTATCATCTATAAATAATAATGAAAATTTATTATGGTAATACCTAAATAATATTTTCATTTATATATGAATATAGATGAAACATTAGTGAGTCAAAATGGAATCACTATGAACTCATAACCATCGTACCTTGTACGAAAATAAGTCTAGTGGAAATCCTCCCTTTTCACCATTACTTAATAATATCCCGACTGAAGATCCACTATAGAGAATTACTATACTACATGTAGTTGATTGAACAAGTCATCAATCCAAGGAATATGATACTTACTCTTTATCATGATCTTATTAAGATCATGATAATCAATAAAAAGGCACATTGACCCATCCTTCTTCTTAATAAAAATGAATAGTGGACCCCATAGTGAAGCACTTGGGAATATAAACCATTTACCAATATAATTTTGGAATCATAACTGGTGTAGATAGAGATTCATGGAAGGGTTTAATGAGAGTTAAATGTGGCATATCATTACTTTGAAATAATAAGGAGAGTAAAATGGATGTTTAAAAAAACATTCCAACATGAAAAATTGGAAATCAAATTGAATAATACATGAAAGTGATTGAATAAAGAGGAGAAGAAAATCTATTAACTAGGGAGGGCACTTAAAAATGATTGGGAGGATATTATTAAGAGATTAGGAAAACCTTAGGAGGGATTTATAGAGGGATAAAGAGAGTAACATCATTCCAAATTATTTTATAGTGAGGAGGAGTGGGAGTATGGGTGTGTATTTATATGAAAAATAGAGGAGAATTCTTTATTAAATAATAAACATAGGTTTTGGAGTAAATATGATAAAATGATCAAAACCAAAAAAAATCCCATGTATTTTGACCATGATTTCCACCAAAGAGGAGTGAATTTAAATATTTTATAAGTCCAAGAGCCTATAATATTAAAATAATACCCTTGGTGATGTGGAAGTGAGTCATGTTTAAAAAGAATTGATTTGAAAATGTTAAAAACATAATATAGGTTCCAAAGGATTAATTAAAGGTTTATAAAATGATTAAAATAACATAAAAACACATTATTTTAATGGAGAAAAATATATTGGGTTTTTTATTTCTTTTATGGAATTTATTACATAACGTTTGAGAAATTATGATTCTATAATACATATTGTATACTTATTCTGTATTTAATTTAATCCCAAAATTTTACTGTATCAGAAAATTATGAATAATTCACCATTGATTAATTTATATGTTATTATTTCAAAAATAATATTTATTTTTTGAAAATAATTTTACGAATATGAGAATTTTCAATTTTAAATAAAAATCCTTATTTACTAAAAAATATTAGTTTTAATGATATTAACCACTTATGGAACCTTATAAAAACTACATTGGATTTAATTAAATTATATTATCATTTATATTTAAATTATTTTTATCTAATAATAATATTTTATTAAAATATTATTTACTTCAAGAATTATTAAATTTATCAAAAAAGTTTCATAATTGAAACTATATATTTCTTAAAAATAAAATTTTGATTTATTCATATCAAAATCTTTTTTTATAAAACACATTATATATTCATTTATAAAATAATAATAAAGAGATAAATATAATAATTATTTAATTAAAAATAAAATATAAAAATTCATACTTCTAGGGTCTAGATACATTACCCCTTATTACACCATCATACACCTTAAGGGTAATGTGTGTGATAGTGGGGATTTATAGGGGTGGTTCAACAAACATGGTTTGGGATGTGATATTGATAATATTGAACTTCTCTTATAAAAGGTTTCATTATTTCTTTGGTTGTTTAATTTCATCATGGTATTAGTCAAGGGAAAATCTCAGTGATGACATCTCCCTCAGAATCTCTGATAAATGGGATTCATTGGGTATGATCCTATCTATCATGGACAATACCCCATAAATTTGTGAAAATTTTAATTTTTCATGACCCATAATATATAATAATATTATCAGTCTCTGTGTCATAGATGTATTATCAAAATTTAACATTCTTAATGGTATTTTAAATCCAATAAGATATATTTTATAATTGGTCCAAAATAACCAAAGTAGTGCAAGTGTTTTATATAATTATATGGCATTTGAAAAATAAAAAGGAAATTTCATTTATAAAAATTTAGGTCATTACAGAAAAGGATATATAGGATTCAATAAAGATACATGTATGAGTTAAAGGAAATTCTTGCACTATTTATTGGATAGATCGGTTTAGGTGGTGGTTCTCAGGTATTAACTTTGACTATATTGAGGTCAACTCATAATGATTATAATGTGGTGATTTCATCCATGAAGATAGGATGGTGGTGCCACCAAATAGAACTGTCTATAAATAGATGAGTTGGATTATGTAACATCTAGACCTAGGAGCCACTAAACAGTGCGCCGATCCAGCAGGTTACATAGCCTCAAGTAAGCCTCCCCATATTCCAGAGGCTTTAAACTATATTATAGGGCCTAGGGTGTGTATATGGGGAGATTATACCCTTAAGTGAGAGTGTAACACAGTGGTAGTAATCATGCCAGTCAATAGAGGAAGCCATAAATCAACTATAAATAAGATGAACATCCAAGAAATGAATATATAAACAATTTCAAAAGTAATATCATATAAAAAATTATGTGTCATGTCACATGTCTATAAATAAGGAAAATTGGTATACAAGCATCCAGTAAAATACATGTATCAAAATACCGAAAAAACAAAAAGTACTATCTCAACTTGCATCACGAGCCTTGATTAGTCCCATGCTGCCCTGATCCTAATAAAAAATAAAATTAAGAATCATATAGTGGGAGATTTCACTGATCCCTACACGAATCCAATTATTATACCTAGGTATCCAACTATTACCCAAATAGGGTTTCTGTTAACACTTAGTATGACACCACAAACAATGTCTATAACCTGTCCAGTATGTGAATAACAATATAATGTAGTGTGTAATATATAAAAGGTATAACAGTTTTACAAGTGAAATTCCCATAAAAAAGTAATAATTAAAAGGTGATACTATCCATACTTTCAAGGATAATCAAGTTCCAATACTAGGGTCAACTATAAAAAAAGACACTGTAAGCAAGGGATAACTTTAAGCAAGATAAATAAAACACAATGACCATTCTGTTTAAACAAATAAATAAAATATACCATGGCCTAACTATATAATACAATGTGTCATTTCATCATGACCATATCATATAAAAAAGTGAGAAACATCTACCAAAACCATTACATATAAACAAGTCATCCATAATGACCTCTCCATGTAATCAAAAGTGTCAGACTATAAAGGGCCAGCTCCAAGTTATAGAAGACCAAGGAATTATCATCAACTCCCAGGAGCACCTCTATGGAGACTCAACAATGAATTGATTGGAGTACAAGGTACATGTCAATAGAACATGTCCTATGTGAGTCTAAGAAAGTTAGATCAAAGGGGTATCAAGGCTCAAGGCATCAAACCAAATTAGGATCCAGGGAGTAAACATGTCCAAGGAATCCACTACTGTAAATAGGATCCAACAGAGAAACATCTATGGAATCTTATGGAATCAGGATCCATGGTATACTAACCAAGTCATCCACTACCATAAAAAAATCATCATCTCATTCATTCATCAATTCATTACATTCACATTTCATGAGTTATTACAACTCATTTCCAAAATTTCTATAGAAGTAATTTAAACAATTTAATCATTCAACATCATGTAAACACATGTAAAAAGAGGCATATACTTATATGAATAAATTCAATTCAATTCATTCAACTTAACATTCTCCCAAATTATTAGAGATATAACATGCACCCAACAGGGTGGTATAATATAGGGAAAAAGTAAGCACGCACCCCATAGGGGGAATAGGTTGAGGATAAATGACCTCCAACCATAAAATGGTACTCAACGGGAAACCTAACAGGTTCTAATTCATCCAATTTTTACATTTAATTAACTTTAGGGGGTAGTTTTGGAAAGTTCTATGTGCGACACAATATAAATATAGCTTATTAAACACCAAACCTAAAGAAAAATGTTTAGAACACCTAACATAGGTCCGTAGTAGAGAAATCATCTAGTATCAATCTATGATTTTGTCTAGAGTGAGATAAAAAAGAAAAATAGAAAAATAAACTAGAAATATGTTATATTATCTTGCACCTAAATATCTCCATCGATACGAAGATGAAAAAGAACGACATAATAGGAATTAAGAACTAACTAGCATGGATTCAATGAGAAAAATAGCGTTCAAATCCTTTTTTGGATGGATAAATAGTGGAAAAACCTATTATTTGAACTTCAAAGGATCCCCAAGCCTTAAGGATATCTACTGGAGGAAATAAAAGATGGAGGTTTGGGTTATTAAGGATATAGGAGAAAAATAGATATTTACCACTTTTTAATTGGGTCGTACGGTTTGGCTGCACGCTTGGCCAAACCATGCCCCAACTATGTTCCCTTAAATTTCCCAAGGGGTAACTCATATGGTTTATATCCACATTTTGACTAACCATTCACAAAATGAGTTTCTTTCCTTTTCTAAAAATTATAGATCTACCCTCATGGGTGTGCACCCCTAGTAGCATAGTTTCTCAAACCATGTGGCCTCCCACTGCTCACTATCCAGCTCTATATGGTTACTCCTAAATGTGTAGATTGAGTATCACTGTTTATCCTAACTGTGAATCGAAATAATTTTCTCACAAAGTTTGGATCTAAGATCCAAACAAGCCTTAGAAATCCCAAAAAATCCCGTGATCTCAAAAGTCACTCAAATTAGGTCAAAACTGAGGACTTAAACTAAAAGCAAAAAATATCCAAACCTTATAGGAAAAACCAAGATCTTACAATATCCCCCTTAAAGAAATTCTTCCCTGAATTTTTCTTCCAAGGGTGGTCAAGAATTTCCTGAAAATTACTCCAACCACTAAACACATATGTGAACCTCCCACTCATAAGTCTTGTCCTATAAACAACAATTCTACCATAACAGCAATACTAGGGGAACTAACTAGACTTGGAGAACCTTAATTCTCCTATAAATGATATGAATAGAATGCTACTCAAAGGATGCATCTACCTATAATTCCACCTCATATGGATGTAGAGTGTGAGACGGGTCCGAGTGATAATGATGTAGCTGAGATACATGGAAGATGTCGTGCATGGATCAATATTTATAAGGTAACTAAAAATGATTGAATAGAATCTTGAATCTCTCCTAAATCTTGAAAAACCCAACATATCATGGTGAAATATTACCATATCTCATAATACGTCTATGTCCTAGCCTTGGTGAGATAGATAAAAAGACATGATCCTCCCCCTCGAACTCTAGAGGTTTTTGATGATGATCAATGTAAGATTTCTATAAAGACTTTGTTATAACCATCTATTTTAGAATCAACTGGACTTGCTCCAAAGTCTCCTATACGAGATGAGGTCCAATAAACACTATCTCACCTACCTTTAACCAAAAAAGGGGTATTGACATGGAAAACTGTACAAATACTCATAATGTTCCATCTATATAGTCATCTAATAGCTATTATTGTAGGAAAAGTAAACTAGGGGTACATGCCTATCCCTAGATCCCCCAAAATTTAGGATGAATTCTCTCAGAATTTCCTCAATCACCTGAATTGTGCACTTTAACAAGCCATCAATCTGAGGGTGGTATGCCATTCTCAGAAGAACCTGTTTACCCAACTCCCTCTACAAACTCTTTAAGAAATAATACACAAGATAAACATACCTATCTGATACTATAGTGTGAGGAACCCTGTGAAGTCATACTATCTCATATATATACAACCTTCCAAGATCATCTACTGAGAAGGTCTCCTTGATCGAAATTAAATGAGAAAACTTCACGAGTCTATCAAAAATAACCCCAAAAATATCACTAACTTAGGGAGACCTTGTAAAATCAGTCATGAAATCTATCGCAACATCATCACATTTCCACTCAAGAATAGTTAACTATTGTAAAAGTTAGAATGGTTTCTGGTGTTATGGATTCACTTGCTCAGAGGTGGAACACCTTCTAACAAAACCAACTACCTCACATTTAATACCCGACCACTAGTACTGATGATGTGATTCATGGTACCTCTTAGTGATGAAAGGATATACCACAGAAACTAAGGCATGAAACTCGCACATCATCTTCTCACGTATGTGTAATGGTACCCATATGAAACTATGTATAAGCATAATTTCATCATTACCCATAGTCCAACTAGGAGGTGGGTTATCATCTTCCACAATATCCCGTAGAACTAGGCCTTATGAATCAGATAACCATGTCATCCTCACTATATCTAGAATAGTGGAATTAAGAACTAAGGATAAGAGAAAAGTTTGGCCATAACTATCTTTCACTTCCAAGTGAATATTTAAAAACAAAGCTATAAGATGCCACTCACTACCAGCCTCTTGAACTGCATGTATCTGATTCCTCATGATTAGGGAATCAGCCACTACATTTCCCTTTCCAAGCATATAGGAAAGATAAAAATTTAAACACTATAGGCACTAAACCACCTTATCTACCTCAAATTTAGATCACACTGTGTAAATATGTACTTGAGGATTTTTTGGTTCGTATACACCACAAAACAATCTCCATGTAAATAATGAATCCAAAAACACAAAGCATGAACAACTGAAGCCATCTAAAGATTGTGAATTGGGTAGTTCCTTTTATGTGGACTCAACTGATGAGACTTGTATGCCACGACTTTCTCCTATTGCATCAGAACTACTCTTTGCCTGATACCTAATGCATCACAATACACAGTACAGATCCTTCCCAACTCTGGAAGAATCAGAATTGATGATGAAGTAAATCTCCCTTTCATCTCTTAAAATATTATCTCATAGGTATCTAACCATAAAAACTTCACCACCTTATCAGTAAATATTTTAAGAGGTTCTTATAAGAATCTGAAGTCTAATATGAGACACATGTCATATCAAACTAGCCCTAAGAAACTTCATATATCAAATATGTTCTTGGGATTATCCAAGGAAACTACATCTCTTACCTTCTTTGGGTCAACTGATACTCCTGTATCTAAGATTATATGACCTAATAAGTGAATCAGATCCATCCTTAAGTGGAACTTTGTGAAATTATCATATAACTAACACTCTCTGTGTATCTAAAATGATCTCAAGTTGTTTATCATGGTCGTGTTGATTGTGTGAATACATCAAGATATCATCCATGAATACTACTATAAAAGAATATAGATAAGGATCAAAAAATTGGTTCATCAAATCCATGAAAACCACTAACATGTTTGTTAGACCGAATGACATAGCTAAATACTCATATTGACCATACCTGATATGAAAAGATATATGAGGTATATCTGTAGGTAGAACACACAAAGGATGATATCTATATCTCAAATAAATCGTTTATAACACCTGAGATCCATGTATCTGGTCAAAAAGAGCATCTATTCTTGGAAAATCATACTGTTTCTTAACCACCAACTTTTTTGATTTCTAGTAATCCATGCAAAGACTGAGGGTAACTTCCAACTTTTTCAGAAAATGGACTGGAGAACCTCATGGAGAAGTACTGGGTTATATAAACACCTTTTCCTCCAAGTACTCTAACTGCCTCTTGATATCCTACTACTCCATATCACCCATCCTATAAGGAGGAATGGATACTAGTATATCTCCTTGCACTAGCTCGATGGAGAACTACACCTCTCTATTAGGAGGAAAACCAAAAAATTAATTTGGGAACAAATCACTGAAATGCTCAAACACTAGAGGTAAATCTTCCCAAAGTGTACCCTGATCATCAAGATACAAACTAGAAATTTGGGCAATCATCCCACCTAGCCCACAATACTCAGGCCTAACTCAGCTCGCTTGGACATCCCATTCACCTTTGTGAATAAAAAACATACCCTCTATTGATGTGAAATTCACCCTCCGGTGATATAATTAAACATGGTATTGATAATAAGCTATATAGTCCATCCTGAGTATAATGTCAAACCATGTTATCTCAAGGGAAAAAAGATCCTATACAAAGTGAAACCCACCAATATCAAGGGGTAACTCCCTGCACTGGCGTATACCCTCTGTTATAATCCCCAATGGTGTATCCAAGGTCACAAAACCATCAGAAAACTATAAAATGAGCCCAAGGCTCTCCATAATAGGTATATATATGACACTATGTGAAGAATCTATATAAAAAATAGTAAATACTAGTGTAAAGGCTACAATGATGGTACCTCTCACCATAGATCACCCAATGCTCTGATCCTTAGGTGTAGGCTATACAAAATATATCTAGACTATAATAAGGTCCTATAAAACAACCTCAATACCTAGAGTAGTTCAAATATGCTATCTAGGTACAATAGGTTCTTGGTCTCCACATACATGACCACCACCTTAGCCTAAACGAATTGTACTACTCCATCTCCCAACCTGACGCGGAGCTATGAATCCCACTCTAGAACCTGGAGTCAGATCCAATCCCATTCCACTGAATATTGGAAGTAAGGTATTTTAAAAATGTTGTACATGTTCCATCCTACTATAATATTATAATTTGATAGGTTATTGATCTCACCGATTCATCATATTCCTTTTTCTTCCACACTGATGAAATAAAACAAGGATATTATCACTAACAGCCTAGCTCATACTCCCCTTATGGGAAGCTTGAAAATGGTGCTTCCTTCTACTAAAAGATGAACCACTCGGTTTATAGGCTATACTACCCTTCTTTACGACCCCAAAATCCCTTAGGTTCAACTTTATAATAATCAACTGCTTCACTATTTTAGTAATAGTCATCAACTTGAACATGTTGACCCATGATCGAACAACATGTCTGGGACCTTCCTTGAAGCATATCTCCCACAAAGCTTCATCAACAAGATATATCGATGTAAAATAATTAATCTTTATAAAGTGTACCAAATATTCCACAACTTACATCTCTACCTACTCAAGATGCTTGAAATAACTGGAACTTTCAACTCTTAGGGTCTCAGGAAAAAATTAATCATAGAACTTGTTTTGTAAATCACCCCAAACCATGTATTGTAGCCTATTAGATTGGTCCAAAACATCTCACAAGTGCTTTTATGCTCCTTTAATAATATATTTCACGATCTTCACTCTCTTCTAAGGAGGTGTATCTAGATACTCAAAGATTAAAAAAGTAGTCTCTAGCTATAGCTCAGTAGCCTATAGATCACAATCCCCCAAAAATATGGGTGGATGTTGTTGCTAGAACACATACATCAGCTATTCCATAGATGAGGTAGGATGTTGTGCTCCCTGAATGGTCTGCATAAAGTGAATAAAACTCTAATGAAACTATACATCAACACCTATGTCTACTACAACCTCTTGTTATCTAGTTGGTATTAAGAGACGATCTACTAGTAATTCATGGACTACCACCTCTAAAGAATGGCCATTGACACCCTCCTGGAATACGATTGGAGGTCATCATGGTGGAATATATCTACATTTCCAAATACACACATCAGAAAAGATAAAAAATGAAAGATCAAAATTTTAAATGTAGGATAGGTCAAAACCTTCCTAAAAAAATCCACACCCCTATGTTTGCTCTAAAATCATAATGATAAAAGATAAATAGTCATAAACATCATTAGAGACACTTCCTACTATCCACCCTAAAGTTGGGTCTAGGTCAAGTTCTCTATTTCAAAACTTTTCAATTTCCATTTGATTTTAATTCATATTCATTTCTAAATTAAATTTAAATGGTTGAACCAAATGGATTACCACTTTTGATCCTTAAGTGCCCATACTTTACATAAACCAAAATATGGGGTCCACCTAATCCATACCATAATGCATTCTAGTCCATGAAAATAATGGTCCCTGACTCAATGTGCCATAATTTACTGCTTAGGGTGTCTGTTGTAGCCTAATTTGGAAAACACTTTTTATGTTATGACATTAACTCTAGGTACCAACTATGTTTCTCAATTACATGCACAAAACATTTTTAAACAGTTGGTATATCACTCAAGGAACATATCAAAATAGTTTCATACAATCAAGCAATGCGTCCTATATGACATGGTATAATACATGACATGTAAATTATAACAGGTTCCTAAAATGATGCATGAAATGGAACACCCTCATATCATTAGGAAATAAAAAATTACATAATCAAAATTAAACCAAAAATAACCTCTCAACTCAAGTGCATATCCCAATGGTTGACTCAAATCAACTATAATAGGAAAAATCTAGAAAACAACAACTTCAATTCCAAAAAATTTTGATTTTTTATATATGGTTATCTACTCTGAGGAAAAAATGATTACCAACTTATAATAGCTTCCTAATATTTTATCTATTTAGCCAAAATAGTAAACTAGAAAAAAACCCTTTGATACCACTTTGTAATGTCACAACCTGGGAGCCACTAAATAGTGTCCCAAGACGGTGGGTCACATGGCCTCAAGCATGCCTCCCTATATGATAGAGGCTGTTGACTAGCTACAAGGGCCTAGGGTGTGTCTATGGGGATACTATTCCTTAAAGTCATATTGTAACATAATGGAAGTAATCATGTCATTCAATTTTGGAAGCACAATTCTACCAGAAAGAAGATAAACATCCAATAAAAGAATATATAAACAATTCCAAAAGTATTCTCATATACAAAATGACAGTCATGTCATGTATATACAAATAAATAAAACAAGTATACAATAATCTAGAACAATACATGTATCAAAATACCAAAAAACCAAATATAACTATCCCAACTAGCATCAAGAGCCTATCTCAGTCTTGTGCTCCCCTCATCCTAAGTAACATGAAAAAAAGCATCATACAGAGGGATCTTGTGTTGATCCCTACCTACATCCAAGAATTCTAACCGTGTACCCAACAGTGACCTGAACAGGGGGTGAGATAACACTTATTAGGGCACCACCAATGGTGTCTATAACCTATAAAATATTTTTATAACAAGATATAAAGTAGTGTGCATTATATAAAAAATATAATAGCATTATAAGTCAAATACCCATGGAAAAAGTAATAACTGTAAAGTGATGTTGTACAACCTTTCAATGACAATCAAGTTACCATAACAAGTGTCACCTATAAACAAATCCCCAATAAACACGAGCTAATTATAATAAATATAAATAAAATAAAATGGACATCTTGCGTAAACAAATTTATAACACCTGCCACAACCTCACCATATAATCCAGTGTATCATGTCATCATGAACACACCATATAAATAAATGTGAAACATTTACCATGGACACACTCTATAAACAAGTCATCCAAAATGGCCTTTTTATTTAATCCAATGTGTTAGACCACAAAGGTATAGATCTATGGTATAAAAGACCAAGGTATCCTCATCGATTCCTAGGAGAATCTCGATGAAGACTTGATAATGACTTGTTTGGAGTCCATGGTGCATGTCAATATACCCTGTCTAATGTGAGTCCAAACAAGTTGGATCCAAGGGATATAAAGTCCTAAGTCATCCCGTGGAATCAGGATCCAAGGAGAAAATAAGTCCATGTCATATACTAATATAAATAATATCCAGGGTATAAACATCTATGGAATCCTATGGAATCAGGATCCTTGGTATACCAACTGATTTATCCCCCCTAGAAACTGGTTATCTATTTATTTGTCAATTATTTTGAATAAAAATGGTAATGTTGGTGTGTAAAAATAAATTAAATTAAAGTCAATATACCTAAAAAGTTCCCAAATCAACGGTGATCTAAGACACATCCAACGAGGTGGTATAACATAGAGAAAAAAGCAAGGGCGCACCACATGAGTAGCCTAGATTGTGGATAAATAACCTCCAACCATAAAATGGCACTCAAGGGGAAAGATAATAATTTCCAATTCACCCAATTTAAACATTTAATAAACTTTTAAAGAAATTATGAAATGTTGGGCATGTTTCACAAAAATAATACAGCTTATAAAACACTAAACTGTAAAGAAAAAGGTATAAACCACCTTCCATAGTTCTATAATAGAGAACTCATCCAATATCAATTTATGATTCATTATAAATCTAGAGAAAAATGAAGAATGGATAAAGAACCAGGAAATAGGTAATATTAGGTTGAAATTAAATAAATCTACTGACACAAAGAAAAATGAAGAATGATAGAAGTGGAATGAAGAACTCACTAATGCAGATTGAATGAAAAAAACAATGTTTGAATCTGATTCTGGATGGAGAAATGGTAGAAAAACCTATTATTTGAGCTTCAAAGGTGCTCCTAAGACTCAATGATGTCCCATGGAGGAAATAAAAGAATTAAGTTTGAGTTATTAAAGATCCAAGGGAAACATAGATATTACCTAATTCTTAACTGGGTCATACTATTTGACCACATGTTTGGAAAAACTGTGCAACAAATGTGTGCCCTTAACTTTCCCAAATGGGAACACACATGATTCATGTGCATGATTTGACTAACCATGTGAAAATCATGCTACACGCCTATGCTAAAAATTAAAGAGCTACCCGCATGGGTGTGCGCCCTTGGCAACACAGTTTCTAAAACCGTGTGGCCTCTTGATGCTCACTATCCAACCCCACACAGTTACTCCTAACCATGTGGTATGGGTCACATAGTATCTCCCAACCATGTAGAACATAAATTTTTCTTCCAAATTTGGGATTCATACTCCAAAAAATACCCGGACACCCCTAAAATTCCCATGATCTCAAAATTCTATCACATTAAGTAAAAATGAATGAGTTTAACTGAAAAAATATGCACACCTCATAGAAAAACCCATTATCTTACAAATTACATTTTCACTAAATATTAGAATTTGATTCTTTATGTTTTATTATTAATAAATTTTCAATTGATATTCCCCCATGAAATATGATCAAGTTTCGAACTACGTTAATCTATTTTCATTGTTCTGATATATGGGTGTGATTTTATTTCATTTTTCAAATTGGGTTTATTATGGAAGTTCTGTAGGAGATCTAGGATGTTCATTATTAATAATTGGAATATATTTCCCCAATTTAGATGTTCAACTGGAGGTGATATTAGTTCTATAAGTTTCAACTATGTTATGTACGAGAGCTTATCAAAGGTCTTCCAAAATTTGGGATTTCAGAACAAAAAGTAGTATCAGATCATGGTTATAGACTTATACTGAGTTTATTACATTAATTTAATTCCATTTCAGTTAGTGTACATTTTTTATAAGATATGGTGTCAAAATAAGGAATGTTCCAAAATGAGAAGTTCGATAGTTCAGGCTTTCAATTTTGGACATTGAAGATTAAATACTATCTGTATCAGAATTAGATTGAAATTTAATTTAAGGTTTAAAAAATAAAATAATAGAAAAAAATCATAGTAAATACTCAAATATAAATAATTATGGGTAGTGAGGATGATTATGACCCAAAATGTAGCTCTCAATATCTAGTAGGGGAAGACCACAGTTAATTTGATGGTGAATCTTTTGATTTTTCAAGAAAAAATTTCTTAATAAATAGATTAATCATGTTATAGCAACTTTAATCATGGGGATATTAGAAGTATGGTTAGAGGGTGACCATCTAAATGATTTTAATGTGATACATAGTCATCATAAATCCATTAGTCTCAAGTTTTCTGAATGTGCGTGGGTATTAAATATCTTTCATAAATTATAGAATCTTGGGATGTGATGGTTACTGTTGTTATTAAATCTAGTGAAAAGAATGAATTCGAGTTCAAGGGAACCAGTGATATAGTCACTAATGAGATATAGAATAAGGATAATTAAAAAGTGATACTATAATATCTTATAGTGTGGAAATTAAGGGGTTTTCTGATAATAATGAAAACTAATGTCATAATAATGTAAAAGAGAAAAGATAGAAAACCCAAGGAAAATATGTAGGGACAAGACCCATTTACTAGAATTTTGGGAAGAAGGGTAACTTGTATAAATATTTTAGAGATATTATGACTAATTAAATAATTTTTTCTCCCATAATAACTTTTAAAAATACCATGGATTAGGAGGGAATTTTTTTATTACTAAGTGTTTCCAGTCTGTTGGAAAAAAGATAATTGATTCTAAGGATTCATTTCAATAAATGTCCTAATGGGGGATAATGAATAATTATATCTCTAGATTATTAGGAAAGATAAATCTTGTGAATGATAAAAACCCCTTTATAATTATAAAGGATGATTTGGAAAAATAAAAAAGGATTATATACTTATTATATTTACAAGGGGTGTGACACATTTCGAGATTAAGGAGAAATTTAATCTCAACTAGTCAGGTAGATAATGTGTATTTATATATGAGTTTTTCAAAAATATAATTTAATATAACACATGTTATTACAGTGGTGTCCAAATGAGTGAATATGGGATTTTGTATCTTACTAATAGTTTGGAAGATACAATACTTTTATGGGAAAAAACTTTCAGAATATGGAAGTCATGGAATGATCATCTAGAAAATTTGAGTAAGAGAGGGATAAAAATATTAGTGGAAATAGATTTCTAAAACTCAACTATGTGGAGTATGGAACTTGATAAGAGATAATCCTAGGTAAGAAACATAAGGTTTATTTCAATACCAAATTAATAATTTCAAATAACTAAAAGTTAGATTTAGATTATATGGATGTATGTGAGATAATGTCAGTTATTTCTCATGGAGTGTCATTGCATTATATTACCTTAATATATAATATTTCATAGAAGGTGTTGGTTTTATTTCTCAAGAACAGGTTCAAAATTATTAAATCCTTCATTCATTTTAGGTCCATGGTAGAATGATATACTTATTTAAATCTTGTTTTCTTAAGGTATATAAATGGTGGGGGAGTATAAAAGATGGGAGTCATGAAAGATTTGTATAAGAAATGAATTCATTTTGAGGGAAAATTTCCCAAAACTCCAAAAAATAAATAGAGTGGATGAGCAGATAAAATTAACTCTATATGAATTATCTAATATCATGAGAATTCACTTCACATTTCTTGAGTATTTTTGGAAAGAATTAGTAAATTATATTGAATATATCTTAAATAGAGGGTTCTTTCACCATTAGGGTAGAAGATTATAAAATAACGGTTTACTTGAATAAAGTTTTATTTATACAACCTCAAATTATTCAAATGTATTAACTATTTACATATTGATTCCAAAAATAGGGTTAAATTAGAAGTAATGTCTAAATCATGTTTATTTATAGGTTATGATAATGATAACATTGGATTTTGGCTATGGGATATTGACCTTAAAATGGTCATCAAAAAATTGAAATCTTAAATTCAATAAATGTATCTTTTTGAAGGATCATAACAAAATAGACAAATATTATGAGATAAAAGTATTATCACATGTTATGGTTCAACTAAAATAAATTCCATAGTTATTGAATAATTCAAAAATCACTTCGGTAACAGAAGAACCAGACTATTTGAATGATGATTTTTTAGATTAAAAAGATATCTTGGAGGTTCATACAGGGATAAATACACTAGAATGATTAGTGATAATGGAATCTTGGAGAAGTGTTATGGAAGGAGTACTATTGGATGGTGCAAAACCTTAATAATTGAGGTGGTTTACCAAAGTCATAATAATGGTTCCATGGTTTGGATCTAACATACATTATCTATTTATTATGATTGTTGGAGATCTCAAATGACAAAAGGAGCTAGTAAGTCTCAATGGATAAAAGTATTAGGAGTTTGTAATAAAGGATGATATAGACTCTATACATGATTCCATAACATTGGAGATTTATGATCTTTAACTAGGATAGAAAGCATTGTAGAAAAAATTGGTCTTCGAGTTGAAGGAAGATATGAATGGTAGGAAGTTGTACAAGGTAAGGTTAGTTTTTAATGATTTATAATAAAAGGACGGATTGTACTTACATGAAAATTTTTCTCTATTTTTTAAATACACACTAATCTAAATGGTGCATGAAAACTTATAGAAGAAGGTATACATATGGAATACTTAGTTTTTAAAACAAATTTCCTTCATTGAGACTTTCAAGAATAAATTTATATAAAGAAACTAGAAGGATACAAATAACCCAAAGTAACCTAGATTGAAATCATAATAGATTTATCTATTGGTTTATGTAATCACTTAGATACTGGAACTAGATGTTAGATGCCTTTATGATAGAAAAAAAGGCTATATAGTAAAATAGGTATCATTAAAGCTACCAAAAAGTGTTTAATGATGGGAGATTAATCATAATTATCTTATATATGGATGATATTATATTGGTGTGTCTAGATAGGAAATGGTTTGAAAAACTGATGAATGAGTTTTCTAGAAGTTTCAAGATGATGGATATTAGGGAATCCATATGGACATTCAGAATATAGATCTGGAGACAATAAAAGCATGGAACATTGATGTTGTCCCAGTTGGATTATATCTAGAATATAGTGGAAAGGTTTATAATCACTAAAGGAGACCCGATATATACCCCATTATCCCAACATTTAAATTTTTCAAATGAGATTTCACCATTAATAGAATATGAGGCTAAGTACATGGAAAATTATTTTTATGCATAAGTAGTTGGAAGCATGATGTATGGAATGATGTGTATAAGGTTTTAAATTGGTCAAGAAGTGGGATTAGTAAATATATTCCTATAAAATTTTGGAAAGGATCACTGGGAAGCCATGAAGTGGATACTATAGTGTCTCAAAGGTTCAGAACCACTAGCCTTATTTTTTATAATAAATTATTTGGTTTGAGGGAATGTTGATGCATAAATTAGAGGAGGTATACACACACATAAAAGTTCTACAATCTTTATGTTAACCAATCAAGGAACTAAAATAAGTGTAATGTCAAGACTCTAATAAATAGCTACACTATAAACTATAGAATCAGAGTACATTTCCCTAATGGATCAAAGGAATTAGATGATAAGTTTGAAGTTTTAATTATATAAAATTAGTAGGGATCGGGGAAATGAAATGCTATTTTTGAAAATCAAAGTGCGGTTCATATTTCTAAGAATACGAGGTCTCATTAAAAAAACACATTCAGCTAAAGTATCAATTTATCTAAAAACTTTTTAAAGGAGTGATTGATCTATAGAGGATAAAATTATTTCAAAATCCAGTTGATACAATAAATGATTTCATAGGAAATGAAAGTCTAGGGTGGTGATATGACTCAATAGTACTTGGGTGACTATAAAAAAGGAATAGAGACTCACCGACTCTTGTTGATGAAGGGATGAATAAATTACATAAATGATATAAATTAATTGGAGTTGAATTTGAGAAAAAAAATCTCAAGTGGGATATTGTTTGGATAATGATATGAAAAATGGTTTTTGGATAAGTATTGGGAATTATGGAAGGAATAATTCTGGACTTACAACATTGTAACTAGTTAAAATAATTATAGTAGTACTAGGGGATTCTAGAAATTGAGAAACAGAATCAGAAACTAGAGTAAGTGACAATGGATAATGATCACTGAATCTGGATGATGAAGTATAGAAGGAGATCATAAAAAGAACTATGATGGATATATAAAAATATCATAGTATCATGCAATGGATTTGTAGGATTCATCATAAGGATGTGAAAGAGTAAAATGGAGTGATTTTTCTATTCATAAGATGTCTAGGTTGAGGTAGTGGTTCTTATAAAGTATCATTGACTAGATGGAGGGTCTCTTTTAAAGTTTAGAAGGGGGTGAAATAATCCTAAAAGATAATAAGGTAGTGTCACTGACTACAATTAATGATAAATAGAAGAGTAGAATCACTTGTTCACTAAATATTGCAATTTTTCTCTTTCTTCATTTTATTAATTGAAGAGAAAAAGTGTTTCTCCAATATAATAGGATTAAGTTCTAAACCAAATTTATCATTTTTTGTTCTATGTTTTAGGTATGAGTTTCTTCCATGTTTTATATGTTTATATTATAGAAGGTTTATTGGATATCAATGTGTTTTGGTGTGATATATTGGAAATAAGTTCCATAATTTACACTTTGAACATCAGGTTCTTATAGTTCCAGTTATTATGGTCTTATTCCACATGTGATTTTTTTGAAACAACTTCTAAAATTTTGGTTTTAATCATAAAACAGTTGCAGTTTAACACAAGATGATGAAGAAAATTCTCTTTAAAAATATTGATATTTAATTTTAAACCAATGTTGGTCCCCTTAGAGTGAATGAATTTAATAAATAAACAACAAAAAAATTGAATTTTACCAACACAAATTTATTGACATACAATACATCTGTTGGTAAAAATGATCAATTCCAACAGATAATAAATTTTATTGATATTACTATTTAATTCCAACACTTATTTTTACCAACATATATATCTGTTGATATTAATCATTCAATACCAACATATCATTTACTAACAGTTGAATATATTACTTTATCATACTAATACCAACATTTTTTTACTAACACATGAATCTGTTATAAATAACACTATTACCAACAAATATTTTGACATCCATAAAAAATGTTACAATAAACCATTGAACAAAAAATAAGATTTTATCAATAACCAATTAAAAGAAAAATTATATATATGTATTATTTTTATGATCAGAGTAAATTTTTATTTCTCATAGATTTATTAAAAACATCTCAGAATTGATTTTAATTTTTAAGTTTCTCAAAATATTAAATGTTTTTATATTTTTCAATACCATTTATTCAATTTTCTTGAAATATTTATTGTTTTTATATTTTTCAAGATTTTTTATTTAATAAACATTTAAATAATATTTATAAAAAAAACACCAGTAAAAACCTAATCCTAATTGGGACTCCATCGCCACCCCTGTCCGTGTTCGGCCTTGCCCCCGCCCCGCCTCACATCCTTCCCTTCCCTACTCCAACATCACATCCCATCGCCCTGCCATGCCCTACTTCGGCCTCACATCCTGCCGTGCCGCCGCTGCCCTACCTCGTATCCCATCGCGCCGTTTCTGCCCCACCTTACATCTACTAGATAATCACATCCCGCCACCCTGCTGATGTTCAAAAACTGATGGGGGAAAATATGCGGTCGACTGGTCTTCCCAATAAGAAAGCGGCCCAACTATTGCCTATGAATGACCAGTGCAATTACTTCTTGTTCACAACACTTCCATGATGGATCATTTGCCATAGATATAACTTTACTTTGATATTTTCCTTTGAATGTGACATTGGGATGCGGAGGTGGATTTTGTGAGGTACTAATTATTGTTATTTTTTTCCATTTTGTTGCCTTATTATATTACTGTTACTATATTCTCATATTTTTGTGAGTCTGTGGTTTTTTTGCTTTGCTGATCATATTTCTTGCTTGTACAAGTCTTCTTTGGTTCTTCGAACATCATTTATATGTCTCCTGTTATGACTGTGAGATTTCAAATTAGGATAAATACCAATTCTATGGGCCGAGGTGATGATGACTCATGGTTTTTCAAAAGGAAATCTTTCATCTTTCTGATAATATCATTTCAAAATTTTTTCTTTGTTTAATTTTGTGAGAGAATCCTTTCTGAGGATTATAAATTATTGGTTTTAACCTTGTTAAATCGGTGTGTTCTTTCATGTTTTCTTTATATTACTTTGCATGTTTTCTAATTTGCATTTCTTTTTTGGTTCTTGATTTTTTTGTTCTGTTTGATTGTGTATACTCCATTTGACATATACACTGAATTTAATTTATATTTTGAACATTAAAATGATATTTTTTTTGTGATTATAAACCATTGGTTCTTCATGTTAATGAATCATACTTTATTTTAGTATTTAAAATGAATTATAAAATGTGTTATTTTATTTTCAGCTTCTTTTTTAATGTTCAATTATGAATTTTTATTAATTGTTGAGCAATTTTACACACATTATCACTCAGAAACAACATCATTTTTCCTCTACTTGCATTAGTTTCTTTGTTAATTTACACTTATTACTTATTATTAATTGTTGAGAAACGTTATCCTATTCATCACTAATCAGTTTCTACTCAACTTGCATATTTTTTGGTGTCATTGATGTGAAAATTTCTAAAAATAAAATGGAAGGATCGATTTCATTCATTAGATATGTGTTCAAGCTGACTTACTTAGAGGGTAACAATCATTCCCACTCATAAACAACATCAATTTTTACTCAATTTTTAGATTTTAAGGAGTACTTGTAATCCTTATGTCATGACAGTGAATTTTACTTTTTGGGTGTGCTCTAGATATTTTTGCAAGCACAACGACCAATAGTGTAACACCCCGACCCCAGTTACCCAGAGTCGGTGCATTATTAAATAACCTTATCATGATCACAAAAGATCAAGTCTTGAAAGACCGATTAGTTTAGTAGTCTTGGAAACACTAGATATATTCATAAGTCTTACATTACATCATAAAGTAAAAAAAACTACAACAACATCTTGTCTTCATATCCCCTCATACTATCCCTGTAGGTCATTCATAAATTAATTCTTCACATCCTAGGAAAAATAAAACATTGAAAGGGGTGAGCTCAGATACTCAGTAAGGATAACAATATAGCAGAAACTTTCATAAATAAGCATAAACATTTAAGGTAATGTATAACTAAAACAAAAGCCTTTTGAATTTGAACTTCAGCATAATATGGCAAAGATAAAATGAAATAATTCCATTTACTTATTCACATGGATATTATACTAGTCGAATAACCACATGAAATATCAATAACCACTTTCATAATGATGGAATGCATAATTCCATAATATCATAACCACATAGTCAAGGCCTCGTGCCAAGACTACAAATAAGATTTTGTCAAGGACTTGTGCCAAGACACTAGTTTGTTTCATGATACCTACCGATGCATCTAGGAGCTATAGCAGGATCCACCCATCAATTACTAAGTCCAATGCATTCCTCATATGAAAAGTTTGAAACATAACATAAAAATTCTTATTAAAACTAGCATATGAAATGTCAATACTTTAACCACAAACCATGAATGGTATAAAAATAACACACCCATAGTAAAAAATAACTCATTCGATACAATATGGAAGATTTTATTGTATCAGATTAACATCAATCGAGAATAATGGAGGATAAATTAAAATAATTATCAGACTATTGAGAGAAATATCCCCCTTTTTCTTGAAAACATTTAAAACTCACACTATTTGTCAAGAATCCATTTAAAATAGTTTTTTGAATCAAAGTTTCCCATACCAATTTGAAACTTTTAAAAGGAAATTTGATTTGAAAAATTTAATGTCCATATAAATAAATCCTTAAAACCATTTTTAAAACAAGTACATTAATGAGAAAGATTTAGAATAATAAATCTTTAAAACATTTTAAAATGATATTTTAGTTAGAGTTCCTAACCAAAAGAGAGACACATGAATAAAAATAATTGAGGTAATAAAAACTTTTTAATATCATGAGAATAAAGGGATTCATGATATACTATGTCAAAGTAAATTATATACAACATATAAAAGTGATTTGGTGTATAACAACAAAGGAGTCTCAATGGAATGTAAATTGAGATGAAATCTCTCATAAAGTCCGTATCCTTAGGTTAAGGATAAATCAACGACGTAATTATGTGTGAAAAATATAAATACACTCAATATGATTGGATATTCAGTGTAAAACAATCAATGGACGTTCACATATATTCTTGTAAAAAAACACCAATGAATTGGATGTTTCACTCAACAAATCGAGATTGAGTAAAAATTACTCATATCAAGTTCATACCGATGACTTGAGAATCTATAAATGGAGTGATTATGTGTATCAAAAGTATATCCACATAAAGGGGAGTGGAAATTATGACATAATAAAATTAATAGTGATTCCACACATAATCTTGGAGTAAAATAGTCAATGAATTACACGTAAAGCTGAATGATTGGAAATTGAAATTTCAAATTCCCTTATCGATTTGGTAACTTACGATATATAAAAACATGAAAGAAGGATCATACAATGATGATGTAAATATCCATAAATTAAAGTATATTACACAATGAATACAATCATGGACAGTACACACACCACATGCAATAAATAAGTGGTGAACAATGGAAATCTCACGGAATTAAAAGTGAGATAAAAAACCCCTTACTTTGTACTTTTTCCTTGGTTGAGGGTAGGCTAGACTCCTGTATAATGGTGAAATAATTTTTATTTAATTATACAAGAATCATATACATTAATATGATATCATATATGATCTTTTAACATTTCTTTGTTAATAATATCTTAGTATTATCGTCGTTTCGGGTGTTAACTTACTCGTTTTATTTTATATGTTTTGTTAAATAAGTCATGTTTGTTATGGATAGGTTTTATATTATTCATATACATAATGATATAAAGTCCTTAAACATTTTTTTAATCATAAAATTAGAATTATACTTGTATGGATACGATGGGGAATGAATCTCATCGCTTTCGTGGAGACGGTAGTTCGTATGTACGCACGAGCGATAATATCATTATTTTGATATTAAAATCATATATAATTGGATGGTATATCATATATAAAGAATAATTATCATGTTATACTTATTATTTACATGAATTACACATCATTATTATACCCATCCAAATAATAATGTATTGAATAACAATTATACCACGACGTGGAGACGATAAGCCGTACGTACGCACATATGGTGACATGTCATTCAAAGGATGGATAGAATACTGAATATGATTTTACCATATTTATAATAACATAATAGTATATAAAAGATACTGGAGTTATTATTTTATAATGTAAATAACAAATAAAGAAGAAGTTTAAGAAGAAAGGAACTTGAAAGAGGGTGGTGAAAACATTACCTCTTCTTCGGGTTCTTCCTTTTGATTTGATCAAAAGGGATCCTTAGGTTGGATTTATGATCAAAATAAGGCCTCTAGGTTGAATTGAGAGAAGTTGAGAGAATATTTTGTCAGGGGTTGGCCGATCCAAAAGGCTTTGAAGGTGTAAATTAGAGATAAGGGGGAGTACCCTTTTATAAGACGGGTGAGGGGCACCTTTGGAAAAGCTAGAAATATTATTTTATAATAAATTCATATTCAGTTTATAAAGGCTCCAAAGTGGATTATTTAAAGTTTAAGATGGTTATGGGTCTAAATACTTTCAACCAATAGATTTTAGACAGGTTTGGGTCACTATATTAACCTTATCATTTATATTTAACTCTTAGTTAAATAGTTTGACATTTACCATGTCTCTTTGTATTTTTATATTATATAGTTAATAAACATACTATATACCTCCAAGAGACCCCCAAGTGGTCCATTAATGATACCACTATCATTATATAAGCCCTTTTTCCAAACCTTATATTTTTATGAATAGAATATCAATTAATAATATAATATTTGTTTTAAAAACTCTTTTATGACAATTTTGACACTATTGGGTATTTTGTTTTTTGATAATTTCATAACAGCATTATTACTTCGAAAAAAATTTATATAACCAATCATAACATGTCATATTAACCTAGAAAATTTGTGTAATTCATAAAAAGTCTAAAATTACATTTATTTTGATATTTATAATATCAATTATTTTAATATTTCATTAATTAGGTAATTACTGCATCACCATTGTGTCATGAATAAATTAAATTATTTAATTTTTAAAAATTATAAATAAAATACCATTATGTAGGAAATATTTTTATATTTATAATGAATATTTATAATCGAATTTATATTTTTTATAACCCTATATTAAAAATGTTATAGTTATTAAACTTTGATTTTATCTCTTTTAACTCTTCTTTGAATTAAATAATAATAAATGTCCTAATCTAACCCAAGTGGACCTAAATGATAATATTTTATTCCTAAGGTTGTTTTTGGTCGAGATAAACTTGTCAAATAGAATTAGGACATGTGTTAGGGTAATATTAATATCATTTTTACCCTTAATTACCCTATTTACTTTTTACTGTGGTAAATAAAAGTAAAAAGTTACTATTCACCAAAAATTATTTTCATCTCATTGAACCACATTTTACTCCTTGATATTAACTGTGTCTCTTGGATTTTAGAAATTCCACTCATAGAAGTGGTAAAATTAAGTTTTATGTGAATTTCCAAATTCTCCTAAGAGGTGGGTAAAAGATGGTGAAAAGTTCAATAAAATTTTTATATATCTAAAATTATTCTAAAAAACTCCAATGAATTACATTTAACTTATATAGGTATTATGTATATATTTTGACCTTAAATAAATTTAATTAAAATAAATAATTATTTAAAAAAAATTCGGTTTTAAACTATAACTTAATGTTTTTTCACTATTCATAAAAAATTGAATGTTTTCAGAAAAATACAAAAAATTCACCCTAAGCTAATTTCAGTATTCTGAATCTAAAAACGAAGTCCATTTTGAAAGATAAAATTTATAAAATTTAAAAAAGTGGGTATTTCTATTCATAACAGCTAGTTTGATTGGTTGTGGTGTGTGTTAGAACTCGAAGTTGCGTACAACACACGCTACTGTATTATTCAAAGAGAAGCGTACCATGGAATCTTGGGGTGTTACATTCTCCCCTCCTTCAATAAATTGCGTCCTCACAATTTTTAAAATTGGGTTGGGAATATAATGGAATTTCCCACATCGGAAAAAGAGTCAATAAAACTATCACTTTAAAAGAAATAAAGAGAAGTACAAAGGTCACCCAAGATAACCCATACTAGGATTCCATGTTGGAAAACATGGATATGGAAGATAAACTAAGTGTTAAGTTCTGATGGAGAGGGATAGAAAACATGACCAGGAAAAAGTTAACAACAAGAAAAACCCAAACTTGTGATGGGACAAATGGTCATTAGTTTCCCAGTAGAAAAATTAGACGACCAACATTTTTTTTGTTTTAAGTTACATTACATAAAGATGAGTAATTCATTTCTGATATTGACTAAGAACATTAAGAGATATACTTACTTTTTAAGTAAAATTTCATTCTTTAATAAATTTATACTACTAACTCATTTTTAAACGATGAGTATTCAAGAAGAATAGGTCACACTAGAAGAGCTATAATAAACTTCTTATAGAATCACATGATCCACGAATGATAAAATATATATTTTCCTTGTCTTTAGAGATTAATAAAAACCAAAATGGTTAGTATAAGATCTGATGATCCCCCAAAAGGATATTCCATTATAGAAAGAAACACTAATCTTAATTTCTAAAATTAAACCAACAATACCCCAAAGTTAAATAAATACCATTCAATAAATAATTGTCCTTAAAATCCATCAATATAATACAAACTAATATTGAAACCCAAAACTTAGAAGAATTTGGTTATGTAGTCTTCTACGTTAAATTGTATCTCCAAATGACATCAAATACTCTTAAAGTCACATACTTAAAAGTAATTAACCTAATCAAATATTCTCTATTATAGGTTAATCATTTCCATAGATAACCCAAATCACTATAAATCCAAAATAAAAACATAGATAAAAATCCACCATTACTCCTCAAATGAAATCCCATATTATTCTATTTTCCTTGGTCATATAGTGTTCCCAACAAAGTGAACATCTTCCAAAAAAACATTTATCACTTAATCACCAAATCATTTTCCTATACTAAGGGTATTCATTTGATAAGGCATAAAAACCCAAATCAAATTATTATTGATCAATAAAATCATTTAACTAAAAATAATTAGTCACTCTAACCAGGGACTTCACGTAGTCCAATAGTAGGTGATAAATCCCAATCACACTTTGGTTGTGGGTTCAATTCCCACAGCTTTGTCTGACGTGACGGGTTGTCACACGGTATGTGTGTTGTCCTTTTTCAGAAACTATATTTTATAACATTACCAAAATGAGATAAATTCCTCAGGATAACCATAACATAATTTTAACTTGAAATGTTATCTCATATCTTGCATTTTCATCCCAAAATATAATAACTTTTAATTTCCTCAAACCCAATGATCATATAAAACTAAATGGTTATTTATAACTATATCCACAAGGGAAAAGATAAGTCTTCCTCAAATATCATTCTCACATGGAAAATTGTAGGGTTACAAATACAAGAGAAAATTATTCCAAAGTAATCCCATAAACAAGGAGCACTAATACTTTTAAACATTTCTCCAACCATTTATTTCCACATATCTTCTTCTTTGACCAAGAAAATATCCTATAGAATAGGGCATTCACTCGGGTAATGGACAGGTCCCCTACATTTACAGAAAATGACTGTAAATGGATTCTTGGGACCATTTTTATTTTCTTCCATAGTACTCTTCATCTTTCCCACACGTAAATCATTTCTTTGTTCCATTGAGACACTTTCCTGGGTGTCTCCTTCCACATTTCCTGCATGATGCAAATTTAGGATTCTTTTCTCCATGGTCTCCACTAATGGAGCTCTTATCATTCATCACCTTTCTCTTCTTTGTTGAGTCTGGGAGTTGGTTAATATATAGGTTGTTGATCATATTTTTGGAAAACTGATTTGGCATGAACATGATATCTTTTACGCCTATCAACATTCCATTTTTTTCTCATTTCCACCACTTTTCCCACCTTGTACATCATTCTCAAAGTTACTATGACTTCCTTGGACTCCATCCATTGACTAAAACCAGAAAGCATTGTGTGAGTAACAGTAGTCATAAAATCATTTAGAGAATATCATGACACAATATTCTCAATTTGAAACACCTTAGGATTAACCAAGGTAATTTATTATCATATTATATTAAAATACTTCAAATTGGTTTGTAAATAAAATGTAAATTATCCTAAGTATATCCCCCGGGAGTGTCGTAACCAAGAGTGCAGCAAGGCCCGTTGTCGTGCACCAGTTCCCGTTCGAGTCTAGCTCAAAGAGGGGTTTTTGGGTTTCACCCCTAGGTACATATGTGCCAGATCCACCTCTACCTGCTCATATCCAGACAGGGATTTATTTCTTGGAAAACTCACAAAATATATACAATACCAAAATTCTAGGAAGTTATTCTATACTAATCCTCAAAGTCTATCTTAGGGATATGTTCTCTAATCAGATTTTATCTAAATGTAGTTTCCATGGTTTGTAATAAACTTCCTCTGATACCAACTATAATGCCCCGACCCCAGTTACCCTGAGTCGGTGAATTATTACATAACACTGGCATGATCACAAAATATCAAGTCTCAAAAGACCGATTAGTTCAGTAGTCTTGGAAACACTAGATATATTCATAAGTCTTACATTACATCATAAAGTAAAAAAAAATACAACAACATCTTGTCATCATATCCCCTCATACTATCCATGTAGTTCATTCATAAATTACTTCTTCACATCCTGGGAAAAATAAAACATTGAAATGGGTGAGCTTAGATGCTCAGTAAGGATAACAATATAGAGAAAACTTTCATAAATAAGCATAAACATTTAAGGAAATGTATAACTAAAACAAAAGCTTTTTAAACTTGAACATCAGCATAATATGGAAAAGATAAAATGAAATAATGCCATTTACTTATTCACATGGATATTCTACTAGTCAAATAACCACATGAAATATCAATAACCACTTTCATAATGATGGAATGCATAATGCCAGACTATCATAACCACATAGTCAAGGCCTCGTGCCAAGACTACAAATAAGATTTTGTCAAGGCCTTGTGCCAAGACACTAGTTTGTCTCATGAGACCTACTGATGCATCGAGGAGCTATAACGGTCTCCACCCATCACTTACTAAGTCCAATTCATTCCTCATATGAAAAGTTTGAAACATAGCATAAACATTCGTATTAAAACTAGCATACGAAATGTCAATACTTTAACCACAAACCATGAATGGTATAAAAATAGCATATCCATAGTCAAACATAACTAATTCGATACAATATGGAATATTTTATTGTATCAAATTAACCTCAATCGAGAATAATGAAGGATAGATTAAAATAATCATCAAACTATTGAGAGAAATGTCCCCCTTTTTCTTGAAAACATTTAAAAGTCACACTATTTTTCAAGAAGCCATTTAAAATAGATTTTTGAATCAAAGTGTCCCATAACACTTTGAAACTTTGAAAAGTAATTTTTATTTGAAAACTTTAATGTCCATATAAATAAATCCTTAAAACCATTTTTAAAACATGGGAATTAATGAGAAAGATTTAGAATAATAAATATTTAAAACATTTTAAAATGATATTTTAGTTAGAGTTCCTAACAAAAAGAGAGACACTTGAATACAAATAATTGAGGTAATAAAAACTTTTTAATATCATGAGAATAAAGGGATTCATTATATAATACGTCAAAGTACATTATATACACCATATAAAAGTTATTTAGTGTATAACAACAAAGGAGTCTCAATGGAATGTAAATGGAGATGAAATCTCTCACAAAGGACGTATCCTTAGGTTAAGGATAAATCAACGACATAATTATGTGTGAAAAATATAAATACACTCAATATTATTGGATATTGAGTGTAAAACAATCAAAGGACATTCACACATATTCTTGTAAAAACAACACCAATGAATTGGATGTTTGACTCAAAAAATCGAGATTGAGTAAAAATTACTCTTATCAAGTTCATACTGATTACTTGAGAATCTATAAATAGAGTTATTATGTGTATCAAAATTATATCCAAATAAAGATTAGTGGAAATTTTGACATAATAAAATGAATAGTGATTCCACACATAATCTTGGAGTAAAACAATCAATGAATTATGTGTAAAGCCGAATGAGTGGAAATTGAAATTTCAAATACCCTTATTGATTTGGTAACTTACGAAACATACACCCATGAAAGAAGGATCATACAATGATGATGTAAATATACATAAATTAAATTATATTACACAATTAATACTGTCATGGGAAGTAAACACACCACATGCAATAAATAAGTGGTGAATAATAAAAATCTCACAGAATTAAAAGTGAGATAAAAAACCCCTTACTTTGTACCTTTTCCTTGGTTGAGGGTAGGTTAGCCTCCTTTATAATGGTGAAATAATTTTTATTTAATTATAAAAGAATCATATACATTAATATGATATCATATATGATCTTTTAACATTACTTTGTTAATAATATCTTAGTATTATCGTCGTTTCAGGTGTTAACTTACTCGTTTTATTTTATATGTTTTGTTACATAAGTCATGTTTGTTATGGATAGGTTGTATATTATTCATATACAGAATTATATCAAGTCCTTAAACATTTTTTTAATCATAAAATTATAATTAGACTTTAATGGATATGATGGGGAATGAATCTCATCGCGTTCGTGGAGACAGTAGTCCGTACGTACGCATGAGCGATAATATCATTCTGTTGATATTAAAATAATATATAATTGGATGTTATATCATATATATAGAATAATTATCATGTTATACTTATTATTTACATGAATTACACATCATTATTATACCCATCCAAATAATAATGTATTGAATAACAATTACACCACGACGTGGAGACGGTAGGTCGTACGTACGCACGTATGGTGACATGTCATTCAAAGGATGGATATAATACTGAATATTATTGTACCATATTTATAATAACATAAAAGTATATAAAAGATACTAGAATTATTATTTTAGAATGTAAATAACAAAGAAAGAAGAAGTTTAAGAATAAAGGAACTTGAAAGAGGGTGGTGAAAACATTACCTCTTCTTCGGGTTTTTCCTTTTGATTTGATCAAAAGGGCTCTTTAGGTTGGATTTATGATCAAACTAAGGACTCTAGGTTTAAGTGAGGGAAGTTTATAGAGTATTTGGGTAGGGCTTGGCCGACCCAAAAGGCTTTTAAGGTGTAAATTAGATATAAGGGGGAGTACCCTTTTATAAGAGGGGTGAGAGGCACCTTTGGAAAAGCTAGAAATATTATTTTATAATAAATTAATATTCAGTTTCTAATGGATAAAAAGTGGATTATTTAAAGGTTAAGGTGGGTATGTGTATAAATCCTATCAACCAATAGATTTTAGACAGGTTTTGGGTCACTATATTAACCTTATCATTTATATTTAACTCTTAGTTAAATAGTTTGACATTTACCACGTCTCTTTGTATTTTTATATTATATAGTCAATAAACTTACTATATACCTCCAAGAGACCCCAAGTGGTCCATTAATGTTACAACTATCATTATATAAGTCCTTGGTCTAGACATTATATTTTTAGGAATAAAATATCAATTAATAATATAATATTTGTTTTAAAAACTCTTTTATGTCAATTTTGACACTATTGGGTATTTTGTTTTTTGATAATTTCATAACAGAATTATTACTTAGAAACAAATTTATATAACCAATCCTCATATGTCATATTAACCTAGAAAATTTGTGGAATTCATAAGAAGTCTGAAATTACATTTATTTTGATATTTATAATATCAATTATTTTAATATTTCATTAATTAGGTAATTACTGCATCACCATTGTGTCCTAAATAAATTAAATTATTTAATGTATAAAAATTATAAATAAAATACCATTATGTATGAAATATTTTTATATTTCTAATGAATATTTATAATCGAATTTATCTTATGTATAACCCTATATTAAAAATGTTTTAGCTATTAAACTTTGATTTTATCTCTTTTAACTCTTCTTTGAATTAAATAATAATAAATGTCCTAATCTAATCCAAGTAGACCTAAATGATAATATTTTATTCCTAAGGCTTTTTTTGGCCGAGATACACTTTTCCAATAGAATCAGGACATGTGTTAGGGTAATATTAATATCATTTTCACCCTTAATTACCGTATTTACTTTTAACTGTGGTAAATAAAAGTAAAAAGTTACTATTCACCAAAAAATATTTTCATCTCATTGAACCACATTTTACTATTTGATATTAACCGTGTCTCTTGGATTCTCTAAATTCCACTCATAGAAGTGGTAAAATTATGTTTTATGTGAATTTCCAAATTCTCCTAAGAGGTGGGTAAAAGACGGTGAAAAGTTCAATTTTTTTATATATCTAAAATTATTCTAAACTAACTCCAATTAATTACATTAAACTTATATAGGTATTATGTATCTTTTTTGACCTTAAATAAATTTAAATAAAATAAATAATTATTTAAAAAAAATCGGTTTTAAACTATAACTTAGTGTTTTTTCACTATTCATCAAAAATTGAATGTTTTCAGAAAAATACCAAAAATTCACCCTAAGCTAATTTCAATATTCAAAATCCAAAAATTAATTCCATTTTGAAAGATAAAACTTATAAAATTTAAAAAAGTGGGTATTACTATTCATAACAGCTAGTTTGATTGGTTGTGGTGTGTGTTAGAACTCGAAGTTGTGTACAACACAACTATTGTATTATTTAAAGAGAAGTGTACTGTGGAAGCTTGGGGTGTTACAAATAGTTGGTATGATTCTGATTTTTTTATATATTTGCAATGTTTTGTATGAAAAACAGTTACAATAACTATTTATAGTTTTTAATGGTAATTTGCAATATTATATGAAGAATCCCTTAGAAAATTTTTATTCTACATGGTATTTTGTTAATGGTTATAGATTTTGTGGGAGTTACTTTTACCCTAACATCATATGTGATAGATTTTGGTTCATCAAACCACTTCACAAAGAACAAGTTACTAAATTTATCTGAACCAAAGGTAACCCTACATCACTTTATTCTACATTTTTGGTTACATTAATGTGAAAAATATGCATCTTTATCTCTATTTAGCCTTCTATATCGGCTCTTATATGGATCCACTTAGAGAGTTTCCCATTCCAAAGGCAACAATTACATTATTAGTTATATTATAAATAAAGGGAATATAATCATGCCAGGTTATATATAGTTAATTAGTATAAGGTGGGTGTATATGTTTGTCTCAAATTGAGTTTAAGTTCCCTATTAGGGGGTGTAATCAAATTAAGTCGAGTAAAGAAAATAGATGATACTACTTCAACCCAAGTTTGACTCTCATTTAAAACTATATTGAATAATGACTTTCAAGATTGAACTCTACTCAAATTTGAAACCGAGTTAGTCGAGCTCACCTGATGAAGCTTGATTCTGTAAATGATATATAAACACATATACAAAATTGAAAATACATAGCACCAATTATATAGTTACTTTAAAAGTATTCCAACTAATAAATATGTATTAACATTAATTTTATATCTTAAAATATCATCTCATCCATTATGTTCACAACTTCTCAATTATTTAATTTCAAAATGATGACTTTCTAGAGTATCTCAAGATCAAACTCAAAAATAATTGAACCTCAAATATTGCATGTGTGCTAAAATCAAGTATCTTTAGAGTATCACTATATACATTTACTTCCCTACTCAGAATTTGGATGTTTTGAATACTTACTAGTGAAGTTCTCTTTCAATCTTGTGATCTTTTCCAGTTCAATTCCCATTTGTTAGAGGTTATTATTTAATTTTGGATACTAGATAATTCAATATCAAAAATCATATTTGGGTGTATATACTGATATCTGTGTGAGTGAGTTAGTATAAGGTGAGTGTATATGTTGATATCTCAAGCTTGTGTTAACTGTGCACCTTTTATTTGTCAAGAACTCTATTGTTGATAGTTTTCTTGGTCAGTCACTTATTATCATCTATGTTGTTTCATTTTACTTGAACTGGTTATAATTCATTTTGTATTTTAGAATTGTAATCGTGATAATTATGATTCTGTTTTATGGAACAAACTATTTTGTTTTGACCACTACTACATTGTTTAGATCATTTAATTTTGTGTATTGAATCATAACTATGTTGATATTTTTGTGAATATTTTCATGAATTAAATTTTTTGTGTTCAATTTTGGTTTTGAAACTATGAATCTATCTTGCATGTTTTTGTTATTTGATACTATAACTAAATTATAATTTTTGTATAGTATTTGCTAGTTATATTTCAGCTTCTATAGAGTAAAATATGTTATCATATTTTATTTCTGATTATTTGTTTTATGAATTTGAAAATGATCTTAATAAATAATTTAGATATTCCATATTTTTGATATTTATCTAATAATTTTTATGATCATTATCTCTTGGTCATTGAGTGATGACTTGAACAGATTAAGGATGTTTGATTAGGCTGGTTGTTTTATTTATTATTTTTTGGTTTCAGTTAGTTTCTTGGAAATTGTTCGTCATGTTTTTTTGGTTCACATTTTTTTTTGTGTTATTTATGGTCACTCATCATCTTTAGGGTGAATATTTGATCACTTACCTTGTGATATTTACTTGTGAGAATGGTATTTTGGAGAAAAATTGGTTGTTCATGGTCTCCCTTTTTATTTACTGATTATTGCGAACAATATAGGGCATTCCCTTTGATAAATTTTCAATGATTCACCTATTAGATGTTTGTATGCATTTTTATGGTTTGTGATAGGTTGTGTTTGCATTTCTTCTCTTATTCTATTTCTATATTGAGGGTTCATTTCAAGGTTCTTCATGTGTACTTTGGATTTCATGGATGATTTTTAGTGGTGTGTTGCAGTGTTTGTGTAGGATCTACAACACTATATTCACAGTTGTTATTCAAGGACGGGTGGTGCTAGTGGTATGACTATTATTTGGACTGTTCATTATTGTTGGGTTCGTTGTTGTGGTGCAATGTGTAAACAAGTGGCTTGGATTCTGAATCCATGTGATGATAGGAGCAAAGAAATTGAGAGTGATTTGTTTTTCCTCAAGGTTGTGGGTGTTTTATCATTACAGTAGTAGAGAATCCTAAGATGGATATGGAATTTGTCTATGCTTTGGGTCTCTAGGTTAAGGGAGTGTTTTTCCGACTCAAGATTTCATTTGGATGCACCATTGAACCCATTCTTATCATGATTTTGTGGTATTTTTCCTTTACTTTCTTAGGTAAAGTCAACATGGTTTTAGGATTATCCATTAATTTATATTGTTTCTCTGATCAACTAATCATGAATATGCTCGAATTGGAGTACCATTTGATCATATTGGATGTTTGTGGTCTTAGTTTTGATATGTTCAAAGATGTGCGAGGTGAGTTTTCTAGAATGTTGATTGTATTTTTGTAACTGTTTGTCTCAATGTTTTTGTAATTCATTGCTGATATAAATCTATTCAGATAGATGGTGGAGTTTTTGATAGGCTAGTGATTATGAGGATGGAAGGAAGATACTGGAGGTCTATTATGTTCTTTGTGGGGGTCCATGATTCTATTGCAATTCTACGGTGTCTCAGAATTAGAATGTTTCAATCTCCAGTTCATTGCACTCAGCTTGGTTAGTGTTACATTATTAAAGTCTAGCTTATTTTTGTTAACTGTCACTTGGTTTTTAACATTTTTTTACTTATAAAAAATAATTAATGTTGTAAAGATTGTTTCTCTCTTGGAAGAGTCAGTTTCACTTACAAGGATTGAAACACTTGCAAAAATGTAATTCTTCTTAGACACAAGCACCTACAATTTAAATTAAATGAAATTGTATTTTGATTGAATGTCGATATCTCATTGGTATATTGATGTATGCAGTTGGAAAGTGAATGTTACATTTCTAGGATCATGAGAGAAATAAATATCCTATGTGAATCACCGTAGTGATAACTAATGTTGGAAGATCATGGATGAATTCTAGAGGAGTATGAGATGCATCATGAGTTTCTATTTTTTTAACAGGTTGAGTTTCTATTTCGAATGTACATATTAATGTATTTATTGAGTTTTTGTTATTTTTTGTTTGTGTTTTGATTATAAATTGGCAAATTATTTCTTTTCTTCATAATTATTTTTGAAGTAGGTTGATGTTGGAAGACCATGGATGGATTCTAAAGTATAACAAGCAGCTTGAGCCTTCCAGCATGGTGGTCGATTAGGATGTACATAGACTATACCACAACTTCCTCTGTTTTTGGTCAAAGTTAAGATTTCTTTTATCTAGAGTTGGTCACTGGAGTTGGAGGTGAATAGATGACATGGATGGGATGCTGACATGGTTGAGGAGTTGGAGATGGAACTGACTAGATTGCATGGATGAGTCACTGACATAGTTGGGGTGCTGGAGTTAGAGCTGACTAGATGGCATGGATGGGTCGCTTAGAGGTGGGATGAACCCTATTAGAGGATCCAACATGGGGGGATTGGGGGATCCAGTGTTTTTTATAAAATATTTCATTATTAATATTGGGGGATCCAAAGTTTTGCATAAGATATTTCATTATTAATATAATTGATTTTTTTCTATCTTTGAACATGTGATAAAATTGTATTTTATATATTATATATGATAAAATAATAAATTTAATATGAAATTTTATTATAAATAAAAATATATAATTTTTATTTAAATGAAATTTATAAATAAATACATATTATGTATTGGTAATATTATTACCAATAGATAAATTTGTCACCATAACCTGTTTCTAAACACTTAAACCAACATATATATTATCTGTTGGTATAATTAGAATTGCAATAGAACTATTTTATCTGTCGTAAAATCATTTAGTGACAGAGTTTTTACCAACAGATTAGTGACAGAGAAATATATGTTGGTAAAACGTTTTACTAAAAGAAAATTCACTTTTACCAACAGATATGTCCCCATTGGAAAAAGTGAAATATTTTGTAGTGATATTAATTAAAATTTTATCTATCCACCTATTTTCTATAATCCATGCATAATCATGAACATTAAATAATGGATTCAAGAACTAAATCTCCCTCAACCTTATAACTCTTCTTCAATCACACTTGGATTATTTTTCATACCCTCTATAATTTTTATTAGAAGCATATCATCATGTACCTATCATAAAAGTAATAAAATATATCTTGAGAGTCTCACACTAGATCCTCATTCTCACAAATTAAGAAAAAACCACTCCCATTTATTATTATGAATAATATTTTTAATATATATGAGAAAGTTCATTTTAAAAACCCTAGTTTATATGATATAACCTGAATCAAAATATAGAAACATATTCACATAAAATCCTTTAAAACATATTGCATACACTAAAAAATATTTCACTTTTTCCAATATGAGAATATCTATTGGTAAAAGTGCATTTTTTGTTAGTAAAATGTTTTACCAACATATATGTACCTGTCACTAAACTGTCGGTAAAAACTCTTTCACTAAATGTTTTTGTGAAATATAAAACAATTCTGTTGCAATTATAATAATACCAACAGATAATATATATGTTGGTTAAAGTGTTTAGCAACAAGTTTTGGTGACAAATTTTTCTACTGGTAATAATATTACTGACATATAATATTTATTTATAAATTACATTTTAATAAAAATTATAAATATTTATTTCTAGTAAAATTTCATATTATATTTATTAATTTATCATATATAGTACATTTGTTTTAATTATTAAATCAAAGAATAATTTAACATATACTCAAACTTATAAAAATAATAATTATATTAATAATTAAATTCATTACAAAATGAATCAATACAAAATCCATCCCCCCAACAGGATCCATCACACCCATTAATACAAAAGTAATCCCCCCATGCCAACATCACCCATACATGCCATATTAGGGACCAATGATCACCAGAAACTCATCCATGCCTTAGGACCAGCAAGCCAACTCCATCTCTTCCACGCCACACCATGGACTAGCGAGCACCAACAACTCATCCATACCCCAGTACCAACGAGTCAACTCCAACTCAAATCAGTGCAAAATATCTATATGAATTGGAACCAAAATATGAATAGAGGTATAAAAATGATTTTCATAGTAAGAATTTTTCATCGTCCTTCTTGATATTTCATTAGAGGTATGTAAACTCTATACCATATATAATGTTTCCTAAACCAAATGAAACCCTGAAAAATAATGTTTTCCAAAATAAAATATTAATAGAGACAGAATTCAAATGCCAAATTAATGAGCTTCTCCATAATAAAATTATAGAATCCATCTCTCAGACCTTTGGAGTTTTAGAGGCTGAAGAAATTCAAAGTATCAAAGTATTAACAATGGCGACGTCAACCTCCACCCTATACTCGATTGTGATGGACCTGATTTGCTTCACCACATCCAGAGAGATGTACACCACTCACACACATGCAGTTCAAACAGATCCCATGTGTAGGTCCCTGCAAGTTTTAATACAAAAGCAAAGAAATAGAGTAGAGAATATCAAGATATCAAACAAGCTTCAATATGAGTTATGTTTCAATATGAATATAAACCCACATATAACCTATTGGATCACAGAAAAACTCTACTCTTGTATTACAATAAAGACATAACCTGTTTGAACCATCAATTACATTCACAACAATTATATTAAAATAATTTACTGACTTAAAATTCCAAAACATAATGTTGAATGTCTGATTTGAGACAACACATCAACTTTTCATGAATTTGAGGTAAAACTAGGAAGTGATCAAGCAAGAAATTATAAAATACCTTCTCCACAAAGGGACTTCATGGTAGTTATGTGAAGGACCTTGGTAGGGATTCTAATAGGTCCCTTGACTTTCAGCTTCTTGGAATTGGCACCACGAACCAGATTATCACACACTGAAAACAACATAAAAACATGAAAAAAAGTCACTTCTGAAATAACAGAAATAATAAATCATTGGGTCTAAGGACTAGAAGGATTTTACATATTAATAAATCCATTTTTTCATTTTAATCATATAAATTTGCTCTAATGATTGAAGCTAGTCCTCATTTTTGGAACTTGTATTTGAACAAATTTAATTTCAAACAGAATTTAAAGTGGTTAATGTTCTTCCACTTAAACTCCGTACATGTGGAGAGCCAATATACAAGGACACAAAAAATCATGTTGAGTTAATGTAAAATAAAAACTAATGACAAATGATTTTTTAAGTTAAGAAGATATAATTAATTGAAAAAAGATCCACCCCAAACCATGATAAAGACAAAAATTAGAACGAGAATAAAAGATTCCATATTTTATCAAAATATAATTAATAATCAATATAGAAAATCAAACAGGAAATCATTTAAATGAAACAATAGAAGACCTTTTTTTGAGGTTCTTGATATTTTTCAAGGAAAGTGTGATCCTGATCTTGTGAATCTTCTCCAGGTGGTCCTGTATACAAGGTTTCCTTGGTTTCATAGTCTCATACTCCATGACCTCTTCTAAAACCAACGAAGAAAAAAAATAAATGGAGTGCTGCAACTACAGGATGGGTTCCCGCAACCCCCTCCCCCACCATAATGTTCCTTCCATCTCCAACATCAGGTCCACCAGGATAAACCCGAAACAAAAAAATCACAATCACTAATTAAAATTAAGAGTGACACATATTCTGTGACCACAAACCATTCATCATGACACTAATTTCAATTAAGAGTAACACATAACTCAAAATTTTATAATCTTATAACACTGCATAAAATTCTGTAATCAAGTAAAGATACTTTCAATTTATAATGACACTACATTCTAATTGATAATTACACCTAATTCAATAGTTAGATAACCATTAAGTGCAATGAAAAACTTAGTCGCTAAAGATAGAGTTACAAAGATGGTCTTGAAGGAAATTATCAAATTGTATGAATATAATTGGGATCCAGATTAAATCAATTATGAACATGTTATATCATCTCCATCATAAATGGAATTGAGATTCAATTGAAGATGAAACATAAGGTCTCGAAATGTCAAGTGATAAATCTACCAATATTATAAATACCAAAACTTTCATAAGTTTTGGACATGAAATGTTGGATACCATGTACAAATCTGATAGAATTACAAAATTAAAAACCAAGATTGAAATGTTGGATCATCTTCTTTGATTTATAAAAAAAATTAGACTTGAAATTAGGTTTGAAATAATAAATTATAGTATCATATTTTTCTCATCAGTGGGCCCAACATTATCAATAACCCTCCTTCCATCAATTATCTCCAAAACATGACACTAAATTTTTACACATTAGATTTGGTATTCAACTGACCAGTCAGTTCATACTCAAGAGCATAATATTCAAAGGTCCCCATTTCCATTGTGGAAACATGGGTCTTATCCCTAGGTGGAACAATATTGGGAAGCCTAAAATAATAGAGATTTAGATTGAATTCATCATCCAAAAATATGATAAATGCATTGAAATTATGGTATATTACTTGGAGGTTTTCCTTCTCATGAAAGTATTCAAGTTAGCTTGTTACCCCATTAGATATTTTTATGTTGGCATTCTAATCCAAGGGATTAAGGTTAAGGAAAAGTTTCTTCAGTTAGGCATTGTTTAAAGAATCAGTTTTTATGTGATTTATGAACACAAAATGAAGATACATACCAATAAGATGACCCTTTAGAGAACCATTTATTTATAGAAAATAATCCTCATATCTCTATCAAAATAAAAACCTTCCAATATTATGAGGCTGGTATGGTGAAGAAGGTTCACCGTGAGGACCTCCACCATGAATTTTTTGTTACCTTGCAATCCAATATTTTCAAGTAGCTTCAAAACACATATTAAGGAACATTTTACAAAAGAATAAAAATCAAAATAGAAAATAAAGTAAAATAACTGGGAGAAAGTTCACCTTTTTGCTGCTCTCGAGGTACCCTTTGTACACCATTCCAAACCCCCTTATTCCAATAGGAAATTGGGATCAAAGTTCATTGTATCAACATAGATATCCTAGAATTAAAATACCTGGGAAGGGATTTAGCCTTTCTCAATTCATGACATTTCATTGGTGAGGAACCTCTACTTGTCACTATAACATTTGATTGAGACATGGGTGATGGTGGGAGGAAGTTCTAGTATCATGATACTCGGTGATTCATCACTTCAACACCTTTATGTTGATGTCCTCCATTGAAAATAAACAGAAATATGAAACAAAAAATGATGAAATGAAATGAAGGAATCCTAAGTCCAATCTATATTTTCCAAGATCTCAATGGGTCGAGAAAAAGGATCCATTTTCATTCATGATATAAAATATAAATTCACTGAAAAAACTGCCCTATGGAAAGTGTATCCTTTCACATGCATTCATTCTATTATATGCATTTAGAAATGTGAAAGAAAAGGATCAATAAATGACTCAGAAAACGATGATTTATTTAGAATTTTCTAATTCATAAAAATATATAAACATTCATCCATTAAAAAAAATCATGTCACAAAGGACACATTAACAAAAACAGAGACACACAAAAGACTTGAGATGGCAAGCTACAAATAGAAAATCTAACTCGCCAAAACATAAGAGTTCTTCTCAAAATGCATAAATGGATTTCAAAAAAATCAATTGTAGGACATATCCTTTAAGGAAATATATGTCTCATTGGAATTAGTTGTAATGTTATTTTTTAAGTCATACACTTATTGTATGATATCTTCTTCCATTTCAAATAAATTTCTTGGTATAGTAATGAAATCAACATGAATTTTTTTCTCTTTATATTTTGTTATATAAAAAACCTATAAATCTTGAGATGCAAGAACAAAGAGCTCATTTGTTTTCATAATCCTCTTAAGACTGACAAGAGTGAATCCAAACATATCTTCTTTGACACATTTAATATGATTTACCCAAATCAAACTGAAATAAAATAACAATGATTCTAACTAGATAACTCAACTCAATAATTTTAGTCAAAACACCATAATATGATACATTACTAGTATTTGTTGTTGTGTTCACAAGAACAACATAATTTTGAGTCACAATCTTCTTAGAAATAGATTTCACACACCATTACAAGAGACATTAGTGAAAGGGTTATATTGGTTAAAGATGAACTGATATGGAGAAAGGGAGATGACAACCAACCTTAGGGGTAGGGGAAGGGGCAGGCATTGAAGGAAATCCTAGGTAGTGACAAAATAAATGACAGAATGAAATAACGATCCAGGGTTAACCTTAGAAAATTTTCTACGTAATTCAACCCCACCTGGAAACACCCAGAATCTCGATAATGTCTTCTAATATGCCCAAGCTCTGGACTTCCATCATCAATATCATGCATTCCATTTCCATGTTATAATATTGTTGGGTTTTGATACATAAAATAATAAAATTATCTAAAATAAGTTGTCAAATTCCACGTGAATCCAAATTATTCTTCTTGAAAACAATCATACACCTGGAGAAGGATCACCAGCTGCAAAACCCCATTCACCTAACACTCAGGGTATGAAAAAGATGAATTTAAGTAAATAAACTGATATAAAATTTATATTGAACTGAAAACAGGCAATTAAACCCATCACAGAAACTCTATAGTGAAACAAGTGGAGGATTCATGAAAGTGTATCGACTCCTTGTAATTTGGAACAAAATGGACACCTTTGCAGGCCGGGTGAATGCTTGTCGAACGAGAAGAAACTCATCTTGATAGCGTGTCGACTCAATGTAATTTCACACACAATACATAGATTCTAGATTTCACACAAAATTCATAGATTCCATATTTCATATAGTAAGAAACTCATCCTAATTCTACTTAGAAACCAACCTAGATTCTACTTAGACTTCCCACACAGATGAGGCACCAATCTATGTTAGTGATAACACTAAAAAAAATTCCATATTTAAAACCAAAGGAAGATTAAGGAATACCTCATGTGGGGAAGGCTAGGTGGGGAAGGCTGGGGACGGCGGGGGTCGAGCAGGGAAGGTCAGGGACGACGGGGGTCAAGCAAGGAAGGCTGGGGAGGGAGGAGGTCTTCCGGTGGGGATGATACGATGGTCGTTGAAAGAGTGTGGCGGGTGTGGAGGGTCACGGTGGAGGAGGCCGATGGCATAGGCGGAGGGTCATGGAGGGAGGTGGTGGGGGTCACGAAGGAGGTGGGTGGCATAGATGAAGAGTGGTGGAGGATGCGACGAAGGGCGACGAGGGGAGTGGTAATCACAGAAGAGGTGAGGGATTGGGAAGGAGGAGGCAGTGTCAACGTCAATGGAGGGCATCAATGCTGCAGGTCGTCGGACAAGGAATGGGTGGGGTGGATCACACATTGGAGATGGGTGAATTAGGGTTGGGTATTTTTAATTATTTGAAAAAATAAAATAAAATAAATAAAATATCAAATTTTATTTAGTTTTTTAAATTAAAGATATAATAAATATATATATGAATGGTATAAAATTTTATAAAATTTTTTAATTTTCTTTTAATATAAAATAGAATTTCAATACGTGAATATAAATTATTATTAAAATAATATTAATCAATTGATTGTTATGTTCTTTATTTATTAAATTTAAATTATTAAATTTTTCAATGTATTTTGTCTATTTTATTATGTTTATTAAGTTTAAATATGAATATTAAATTACTAAGTATGTAGAGAATAACAAAAATATATGTAAATATATCAAATATCATAATGATTTAAATTTCATTTTATAAAAATTATTTAAATGATTATCAAATGAACAACATTAACAAATATAAAAACAATTGATATTAGAAAATTGAAAAATAAAATATGTTAATGAGATATTTTTAATAAGACCTCAAAAAATCGATATTTACTTTGGTTGTAAAAATACAAATATAATAAAAAAGTTGGGTTCTCTTAATTTTTTACTAATAAAATTTATGTTATTATTAAATGATTAATTGTAACAATTTTTATTGATTGTAAAAGATTTGTCGGTAATAGTTATAATTACTAACAGATTCACATCTTAATAAAAAAATGTTGGTATTATTATGATAAAACAATAGATTTAACTGATGGTAAAAGAATTGTTGGTGTTGAATGATCAATATCAATAGATATATCTGTTGGTAAAAATAAGTGTTGGTATTAAAAATTAACACATATAAAACTTAATATATGTTGGAAATTCTCATTTTTACTAAGAGATATATTATCTGTCAATAAATTTATGTTGGTATAAGCCATTTTTTTGTAGTGATATATTAATAACTATGATCTTCAATAAATAATGGTATTTGGATTCAATATATATATTGAAAAAAATGACATAATTTGATCAATATCAATGACACAACCCCTTTTATTTTGAATTTAATTTAAATAATCATAAAATAATATCTAAGACATCCAATAATAACATCACAAGATATTTAGTAATTTAAGTAAAAATTAATATAATAGATAAATGGAACATTTCAAATTATTCATCACAATTATTCATCTTTCAAAATAATTGGGTCAATGTTATACAAAAATATCTAAAAACTTATACAATTAGAAAAATCATTAGTTCACACATAACCAATTTACCCACAAATTAATTAAATATAAAATAACTCTCAAATCAATATAATACAAGCTCATAATCACTTATTTATCTCTTATATAACATTTACTCAACTCTTATGAAAATAATATAACTTTTGACTCACTATTTCAATATTTTTTACTAGCACTTATGAAACTCTAATAAATTATTATAAATAAAATTCAATATTCAATTAACAGATGTACAAGATTTAGATAAATCTTAAAAAATATTTTAATTATGCAATTTAACCTTTTTAAATTATTTAAAAATAAATATCAATTTTATTAATCTACCTTAAACATTACTATAATCCCACTCAGTGATATAAAATCTTCAAATTCCACTAAAATCCTCATGGATCATCAAAAAAATAAACTAATATTTCTTTTAATTACTTTAGAGTTATTTTAGGGATATTATATACATATAAAAAATAATACTCCAACCATAATGATCCTATATGATTTACCATAATTATCCTTCATACATCATAATGATTATCCTATATTTCTTTATTATATATCATCAATATGTATATGTATTGATAATTTGTATATTAATTGATAATATTTCACTTGAATGTTTACTTGTTCCATCACTTAACTCCAAAAATTATTAACATGAAAATGTATATTGATAGAATAATTTATGTATTTAAAACATATATTGAGAACCATAATAAAAAATGAACATCAATAGTAAATACAATACATAATTTTATTCATATATAGTCACTTTAATCAAACTTTTTAACAATAATGGGCACTTTAATATCCTAAGAGAACCTTAATTTTCACATTTTCTTTGTTTTTAATACCTTCTATTTCATTAATCCATTTTTATCAATATAATTGTTTTCCTTTTTCAAAAATCATCATAAAAAAGTAATCTTAATTCCAATATCTCTTCCATTCCTACACCATAATTTTCAATACATCCCATATTGATAATGAAATTATAGAGATAAATTTTACTAATTGCATTTGTGGTTATATATTGGTATATACTCCTAATTTTTATGTTTGAGTTTTAACTGCCAATTTGATTTAAATCATTCCTTATTTTGGTATTTTAACATATTCTATATACCTCTCTATGAATATAAGTTTGAGTCATCAATATCCCTTAAAAAATTTAATCCAAAGGTAAAAAATACATATTATGGAATATGTTATAATATCATATATCCAAGTAGAGCCTATTTAAGTGAATAATAATACCAATTATAATAAAATTCCAACTGATAATCAATAAATAACACTTGAAATAAAAATAAAATAAAAAAAATCAATATGAATCAATCATATATAAGCCTACTTGGAAAAAGAAAACATAAAAAATTATATAAATTAATCAATACCAAAATTTTTCTATTAAATATCATGTTATGTATTCTCTAAGTCATTATGTTCTCCTGAATACAAATATAACCCCTTATATATTAAACTTACAATTCCCCAGTACACTGTGAACTACTAGAAAAATTACCTATAACCAAATATCTATATCCATGACTTAATAGGTTTATGGATATATCTTGAGATATAATCTTGGTTATTTAAAAATCATGGCTATATATATTCTAAATTCATGAGATAATCTATCCATATAAATCAGTTTTCAAAATATTTTAACCCCTCGCCACCCCTACCACTTTATTATCCTACATACCCATATCCAATCTGTTCCCCTCGATCCCATCTCCCTCAGATTATCCTTACATGATCGATTCCTTCTCCCTCAGTCGATCCTCACCAACTTCTCCATTAGGTTCCTCAATCCCTTTCTTGATCCCCCCTTTCCCCTAATTGTGCATTCCTCCCCTCCTCAATCCCATTGATCATGCATTACTCCTTTATTTGGTGTGTTATCTAAACCCTTTTCCTTCTATGATTGGATTTTGCATGAGTTCTACAAACGATACCTTCAATGAGTGGGACCTACACGAGTTGAACCATAGTATTCCCACAATACTTAATCCTATAGATCCTTATAGTCAATATTTTTACCTTATCCACATGCATGTGTTTTAGTATCCTCACTTTTTTTTGAAGAATCCTCTAATTAATCATAAGGCATATTTCATTTGATTTTTTCATATTTTATTCATATTTTTGTTTATACATTGGTTTTTTACATTATTATTTTATATTCTTTCCATAATAGGTGGACATAAAAAAGTGTATGGGATATAGAATTTGTCTCAAACATTACATAATGGTTTGAATCCATGATATACTAGTAAATTTCATGTTGCACTATAATTTTTTATGGTTATAAATATATATAGTTATCAGGACCACGATTTCAAGTACCTCAAATTCAAATTTGGAAATCATTTTTTTGTTTACTATGTGATTTTAGGATACTACACCATAATAGGATGTGTCACATTATAATTCCAAGGATTGAGAAATATTTTTGATGCTTGAATACTTTTCTAATATAGAAATATTTGCTTTATTTTTTTGGATTAATTCAAACATAATAGATGGATTTTAGGGTTAATGACCACCTTGTATGTTTATTTGAAGAGAAAAAATTTTAAAATATGAAATTTAATATGTAAAGAATATGATGGTAATAGTTATTGAAGAAATATATAGAATGTTATGGAATACTAGTGACTATTTTAACATATCCAAAGTAATTTTATTGATTATGTAAAGATATTATAATAATAATTCAATATTTAAATTGATCAAAAAGACTATATATAAATAGAAAAAAACAAATTCAAGAAGTTTTATTAATTAATTTGATATTTAATTTGAATGAAATGTTTATCATCAATTCTTGAATATATTATTTTAAGTATCATGTGGATGATAATATAGAGGTAGTGGACCTTGGTTTGATAGTGATCCCTACTAATATATTTTTATTTCATGCGCTGAGAAGTAATTGTTTAGTACACCAGCATATCCCTAAGTGTATTATTATTTGATGTATCCCTTTGTATCGAAATATTTACGTTTATTAGGTCACTATATTTATTAAATATATTTCTGAATATTTATATTTGTTTATTATCTTTATTATAATGAACAATAAAACATATCAAATGAAATGATTTGTTCCATGAATCCAAATACAAACTCATAGTGGTGGATCAACTATTTCTGGAAATATTTTTCTCTCCCACCAAGTTTATCATTATCTTTTCATAAGCCTTTGGATATATTTATTCTATTTCATGTTGATAAAAAATTACTACAATTTTTATGATTTAATATTTAAATTTATATCACTCACCATGTAATATGATTTTTTATATATCTACAATTGTATTTGAAATGATGTCCTATATATTGAGTTATAAAATGGAATATAAAACAAGAAACCATTCCATTTTACGTCGTATAATTTTAAGTAATATTGAATTCAAAGAGGAACTACACAGTTAATAAATCAAAAATCAAATGAGTATATTCATTTACCTAAAAATATTAATATTTTCCATATTAAAACCTATACATGAAATAAATATACCTTATATAACTATAATATTAACAAATGATGGGTTTTAGAGTGAATATTAAAAGATTATTAGTATATTTTTATCTCCTTTTAAATTAATGATAATAAAATCACTAATAATTATGAGTTTACCAATTCATACTAATCAAACTTAATACTCTAATTAAGTTTGTAATTGATGGGTTGAGTAACTAAAATAATGTTGTGGTGGGTTTATATTCTTTAAGATCCAAATAATTAAATTTTAATAATGACGTTTAATGAACTATAAAATATAATGATCATTCCCTATACCTGACTACCATTGAACACAAGAATGTTCTATATAATTTCAATTACAGGTGACTAAAAAAATGGGTTTACACACCATTTTGGAGATTACTTTTCTCCAAACATATAAATTTCCTAAATGAAAAATACCAACTAAAAATTCAGCTATGTCATCCATACATGGAATAATAATAATGAGATTCTAATGATAAAGAAAATATCCCCAATAGGGATGCCATAATTCAATAACCATAAATATTTAATTAAATAAACATATAAATTTTTTAATTCATATAAAACAATGATTTAAATTAATAAATAATGATATCTCTTAGGTGTGTGTATATATAGGTTTGAGTATAATAACCCAGTAGGATATTCCAATAATATGTACTTATAATGAAAACATTAACACAACAATATGTATTTGTAAAATAGTTTTAAAAAATTCTTATAGATGAAGATATTTAAAATTCCATGTGGATGGTTGATGAGTGTGGTTGTATTTTTTGTTAACACATAAGAAGGAATTGAAAGTCAATGTATGATGAAGTCCTCTATGATTGGTGATTAATCATGGAATGAGTCTGAGAAATATTCAAGAAGGATGGTGATGATTATTTTAGAACTATTATGGATTCTAGGGATCTCATTCACTAATAAAATTATCCATGTTTAATGTAATCACTATTAGATAATTGTTATGGACTCATTAGTTTCCATTTAGTAAGAAATTTCTCCATGATTAGTGATGATACTTAGAGAATTGATATGGATTCATTTAATGGAATTGGATGTCATGCATGATCAATTCCCCATGTTTTAATTGTGATGATTTTTTTTTATCTTAAATTCCAAAGACATGTTCTTAGGAGAGAAAATTTCATACAACAAGTGGAATACCATGAAAATTCTTATTTTCAAGAAGTAAAGAAGAGGAATTCAATTGAAGGCCATGAAAAAAATGTAATCATATACACATATATATATATATTCATGAATATTTTGTGAAGAATATGAGTTGATAAGTTGGTTTATAAACTTATAATATTCCTTATACGAAAAAATAGGGCTAACCTTAGAATCCCACAAAAGTTATCCCTCAACCACAAGTGAGGGACCCAATGATCAACCTCACAGGAAGGCTTGACAAATGTGGTCAAATAGTGGCAGATATGGGAGCAAAGAATTATCGTATGGGGTTGAGTATAATCCCATAATATCACACCTATATATAAGTCATGTAGAAGAGAGCACTTGGAGGTGTGTATAGGAAAGAGAGGCTCACTAGGACAAAGCTCGTGAGTGTCTGAAGGGTGTTATGGGTAATGATCCACTATTTCCAGCTTAGAGGATTGGAAACACAAGATTATTGATACATCATGGCTCATACATATTGGATTTATGATGTGGGGAAACAATATCATATTACTATTCACCCATATTAAAATATACAGATAAAATGGTGTTAGCCCAGTCAAAACACTTTGAGTCGTCTGATCATTATGGGATTTTATCTTAAAACTCAGTCCCTCGAGGATCTTCTATTTTCTTTAGATCTTTAAAAACCTCTATTAATTGAGAAAAAAACTATATTCCACATTAAATATGGCCATTATGATCTCTAGAATTCCAGGAGAGTTTGAATAACTCATCACACATGATATTCACATAATTCCATGCACGAAAAGAGAACCCCAAGCTATGTTTATTTCCTAATGAAGAAAATAATTTAAATGATGAAAATTATGAGACTAATTAAAAGTATTGACAAAAAATGGTCATGCATATAGATTCAAATTCCATGTTTAAAAATTTAATGAAGATATGAAGATGTTGTGTGATGATAATCCATGGGTATTTGTTATACTTGTGATGAAATATGAATAAATAAGGTTGTTAATATGGAGTTATGTTTGAGTATTTGGGAATTTGAGTATCTGTATAAGGAAATATAAAAATTGATACTTTCGAGTATTAAAAATGAATCCAATGAATATTTAAATGCATGCATGAAAAGGTGAGTTTCATGTGTGAACATAAATAAGAACAATCAAATAAATTGGGAATATAAAGGGGGAAGATACACTGCTTGAATGATGGCAATTCATGTGAAGAATTGTGTTGCATTATTTATAGTGTTTAATCCATGTGATGAAGAAGTCAATAAACAACCCATTAGGGAATTCTCAAATGATAAAACCTAATTTTAATATCCATAATTTATGGTGTATTTATGTTGAGAAATATAATGCCTTAGAACCAAGGGGTATTTATGTTTCAATAAGGAATAAATGTTTTTATTGATAAATATATTTAAACAAGGATTTAAATGATTAATTTTAAATCATTTAATTAATGATATCCCATGCACAGTTATTTTTTTATAAATGTTTTGATGAAGGTGATGATAAATGTTGTACACCATTGAAATATATTTTGGAGATCTCAATATAGACAGACAAATAAATTCTTCAAGAGAGTGATCACATGAATCCAAGAATTTTAAGAGGAGTCTCAAGACCAGCATTGATGATGTTCTTGAAGAAGTATACAAGGAAGGAGAAAACAAATTTCTTATAGAGAATTACTATCTAATAAACTCGTGGTTGTGGTACAAAAAATTTCATAAAATCTTAGTGGTACTAATATAAAAAATCCACTGACTCAATATTATATATAATTTTCTATATGAAGATGTGAACCAATTCTAGGAACTTTTAATCATTACAAAGTTATAGTGATAAGAGAATCGATGAAAAAACCCTAGGTTGATCATGAAAAGGAGTAGTTCTTTGTACCAAACCTTGTAAAAATATTTACATGATGATTTTTATTTTATTATCTATATTACATGTGTATATGATTATTTAGAGCACAAAACAGATCCATTCCTCTTAATTGGGATAGAGGTTCAAGAGTAAGAGGGGATTTTTATAATGAAAAAAATAGTAAAAGTTGGGTACATTGATTTATCCCCTTCTCAGTGTCCTTGAATGATCCATATAGTATCTAAATGTTGTATTAGATTATATTTTTACCTCTAATTGAATCAATGTTTCTATCCCCAGTTGAATTTATAAGGTTTTTATGAAGTGGAGTTTTGAAGTTGACACTGGAGTACCTCATGTGGAAAACTTAGTTTCCACTCCTATTGGAGAATACATGAAGGTCATTTCCAAGACTCTGAAAAATAAGATGAATAGGGAAGAAATGAGAGTGTGAAAAATATCAAAGAAATAATATAAGGATCAATGGTCCTTTATCAAATAAGATAACAATTATCCTTTTAAAGAAACTATCTCAAACCATGGAGATTATGAGGAAGATGAGTCTATCAAAATTATTTAGTACTTATACAATAAATTTGAAATATATATGAATAATGTTCTTGAAAAATATATTTTAAATATAATATCTTTTATCAAGGTATTTTTTATGATAGAGCATATCTTGAAGAGGAAATCAATAAAATAGAGGATGAAATTGGTGAAAAATTAAAAAGGTTCAATGTTCTCATAGACCTTGTGGAATTAAAATAATAATATGTTATTTGTTTAATTTAAAGATTTCAATAATTTAAGAATAATTTCAATGTCATTCTTATTAGAGCACTATGAGTAAACAAGTTTTTTGTGAAATAATACATGCACTTGAAACATTATTCAATGTTTCCATGAATGTAAGAAATTCTCATATTGAATAAAAAAAATATAAGGATAAATATCTTGATATGTTAGTGGAAGAAAATACCAAAATAAATAAGTAGTATATTTAGAAGATCCATGCTCTATTAGAATCACATAAAGATACTTTTAGTGTTAAGGAAGCTCAATTGTAATTCAAGGCTAGAAAAATCAAAGTCCATGAAAAATATTTGAATGAAGCTCACATACAACATGATGATTAGATTAATAAAATTAAAATTGAATGGGAAAGTAGCTTAGAATCAGTTTAAAATGAGCAGTTTTCCTTAAACATGCAATTTCTTGAACTAGATATTGAATTGTGAAATTTGAAGGAGACATGTGCTAGAACTTCCCACATTTTTGAGAAGAAGAACTCTTCCATAAAAACATGTGAAGAGTGTTAAAAATCAAAAATGGATGTTTCTATAAAAAATATTGACGAGACTAATGTACCTAAATAGACTCATATTAGTGGCAATAATAATTCAAAATCACCTCTTAATCAACCTTCCAAAATATCATGCATAAAGGTAACTTATAACCTAGTTAATTCTGTTTATAATAATGTAATATCATCTTATAGTACTGGTTGAAAGATAAAATATAGGAATATATGGGTTGATAAAATTACTAATAAATCCACAAATAAACCAAGGGTGTATACTAAAATGATTAAAAATAATATATCTCAAAATGGTTCTACAAATAAGGAAATAAAAACCCAGAAATAGTAAAGTACTAAATCTATCCAGACTTGTACTATAAGAAAAAGAAGGATATTCTTTGGCTATAGTTGATGCCATTGGAATTTTGGGAATCAGGATGTTGAATATTTTAAAAACATGAGAATGCATTTGGATTACATAAGTATTATATTTAGGGAGATTAGAGGTGAAAAAATTGAAGAAACCTGTTGAACAAAATTAGCTTCTATAGAATAAAATGAATCTGTACTCTAGAAATAGATTCAAATGTATTAATTAATTTTGTGTGTAATGAAACATGGGTGGTCACATAGAAGGAGAGTGTTGGTATACACCAGTAAGGTACAAATCCTATGCTAATAGAATACCATTACCCATAAAGAATCAATTGGGAAAGAAAATATAACTACCTACCTTGGGAGAGAAACAGGTAATGAAAGATATTTAAAAGATGAAAAGAACTAAATAAATCACCCATATGAATGATGATAATATGGATTCAAAGAATTTAATTTCAACCGATAAAATATTATTCTAATATGGAACGATATGTTATACCATTGACCACTTCAAAAAAAAGGATATGGAAACGAATAGAAGAAAGGTGAAATCATGAATAGATTCAATCCAAGAGAGAAATTAGGAATAGGATTGATTGAAGATATTACTGATGAATATTTTGATAAATTACCAAAAAAAGGTAACTTAAGAACATTGAAAAATCCACGTAGAAGCTCCAAAAAATAATATGTTAAGAAGGAATTATTAATCATTTTTCCTGAACAAGTGAAATATACTGGAGAAATATAAAAAGTTAATGTTGAAGAACTAGATAAAGAAAAGGAAAAGGGAAAAAAGATTGTTCCACATGAATAATAATTCAAATTTCATGAGAGGATATCAAAAAATGATAACTCTAGTGTCTCAGAAAATTCTTGTGGAAGTTTTAAGAAGACTGTACACAATTCAATAAATTTCATGACTATTCTTCCTTCTCAATAGGAGATCCTAAAGATAGAAAAACAACCATTAGGGAGAACCTATTGAACTACTGTAAGATGTGAAGATAAATAGTCCATAGAAGATGAAGGTGAATAAAATAAAATATTCCATACTATTGAAAAGATATAAGAATGTGAAATAGGAGGGAGATAAAAGCATAAAGAGTACAAGACATTTTAGATCTATGAGAAAAGGAGTCTCTGGGTTGATAGATACTTATCTATCCAGTTTCACTTATTATTAATCTCATAAGTGTTCCACTTTATTCCCTTACTTATTATTCAGTTTTTGTGTGCCTACATGTTATGGAATTGAAGGTGAAGTTCATTCTCAAGAGGATAAATGGATAAACAAAGTAGAAGATAATAAATTAGAATGATTATTCAAGATCTATAAAAACTTTAATTGTTCCAAAATGGTGGATCATTAATATGAATAGATTGAAAACTATTTTATGAAACTATCCACTAGGTAAAATAAAGGGTGTACACCCCTTGAGGGAGATAAAACCTAAAGTATATTATATCAAGGACTTTTCTATGTATATCTAACAGACCATTTCATCTCTATATAAGTTTAAAATATATGTATCCCAATAACACTTTTTCCCCTTACCTTGATTATTTCAAATATGTGCATAATGGGGGAATGTTGTTTGATGAGTAAGCTTATATTAGGGGGGAAAAATTATTAGTGTACTTTAAATTTCTAATGTGTTTTCTAAAGTATGTAAGAGAATATATATCTTGATAAATTTGGTTTATACAACCCCAATTTTGATAAATAAGTAATTTTTGAGAATGATAACACTTGCATGGTTGTTAATAGACAACATATAAAACCTTTGTTGTATCGATCTTATTTTCTACATTGGGTTAGCCCATGTAGACTTGGAGTAGAACAACTAAATTCCTATTTGTGAAGAGAACCATTTGGTACTATCCTTCCTTTATAAAAAAGAGAAGTTATTTCCAAATTACATTTAAAGGAAGAAGAATGAGAAAACCCCCACATTAATTATTTCTATTTATTTACAACAAGGGTGAGATGATACATTAAATTTATTTAAGGAAATGATATTCACAAAAAAATAAAAATGGGGATATTTTAAAGCCCATGTGGATGTATGATTAGTGTGGTTGTATTTGTTTTAAATTTATAAGAAGGAATCAAAATTCAATGTAAGATGAATTCCTCTATGATTAAAGATTAATCATCGAAATATTTTTAGAAATATTAAAAAATGATAGTGATGATGCTTGGACAGTTGTTGTGGATTACATGGATCTCATTAATGAAGAAAATTCTCCAAGATTGATGTGATTATTCTTTTAGAATTGTTATCGAATCATTGGTATTCGTTTGGTAAGACAATTATTTATGATTGGTGATGATTCTTGGAGAATTATTGTGGATTCATTTAATGGAATTGAATGTAATGTTTGAAAAACTCTCTATGTTTTAATTTCAATGATTGTTTGTGGTGATCTTAAATTTCAAATACATGTTCTTAGGAGAGAACATTGCATAAAAAAAGTGGATGATCATGAAAATTCTTATTTTCATTAAGGGAAGGAGATTAATTTAATTGAAGACCATGAAAAAATATAATCATATATATTTTTCTCATGATTATGTTTTGAAGAATATTAGATGATAAGTTGGTTTTATCAATTTATAATATTCCTTATATGAAAAAATGGGGCCTAAAATACAATCCCCCAAGGGCTATCCCTCAACCAAATTTAAGGGACTCAATGATCAACCACATGGTATGTTCTTCATAAGAAGAATGAATGGAAGTAGATATGGGAACATAGAGTTCCTTCATGAGCTTTAGTATAATCCCACAATAGAATTATCATGTATAAAGTGTGCAGGAGCGAGCACCCAATGGCTCAGACGTGCCAAAGAGGCCCATAGGGCCGAATCCCATGAGTGAGTGAAGGGTGATATGGGTGATAATCCCACATCACCATCTCATAGTAGTTATAACACATGATTATTTATATACCACATTTCAGAATTATTGTATTTCCAATGTAGGATAGCCAAAGCACATTACTATTCACACATATTAAAATATACAAATAAAATGGTGGTCACCTGATCAGATCACTCTGAGAAATTCGATCATTATGGCACACCATCTTTAACTTCTTCCACCTGAGGATATTCTATTCTCCAAAAATCATTCCAAACCTCCATAAATTGAGAAATTATCTATCTTCCACATTAAATATGGCCATGATGACCTCCTAAATTCTAGGCATGTTTGAATAACTCATCACACATGATATTTATGTACTACCATGAATTAATAGAGAAACCTGATCCGTGATGATCTCTTGATGAAGTCATTAATTTGAATGATATAAATTATGAGATTATTTCATAGGTATAATCAAAATGGTTAAGCATATACATTCATAATTCATGCACGAAAATCAAATAAAGATATAAAGATGTCACAAGATGAGAAGCCATGGGTATTTATTATCTATGTGATGAAATGTTAAGAAACAAATTTATGAATAGGAATTTATGTCTGAGTATTCATATATTTGGGTATCCTCATGAAGAAATAGAAAAACTAATAACTTTGGGTATTCAAAATGTAATAAATGAATATTTATATGTCTATATGCAGAGGTGATCCCTAGGTGTAGATAGAAAGAAGAACACCTGAATCCTTTAGGTGTTTAAAGATGGAAGATACACTACTTGAATAATGGAAATATGAGTGAATAATTATGTTGTGTTATTTACAGTGGTGAATACATGTGAATAATTAAATACCCAACCCATTAAATTATTCTCAAATGAGCATGCATAATTTTAATACCCAAAGTTTATCAGGTATTTAATTTTAGAAATATAATACCTTAGATGAAAAGTGTATTAATATTTCAATAAGGACTAAATGTGTTTATTAAAAAAAACATTTAAATGAGTATTTAAATGAGGGATTCTAAGTCATGTAATTATTTATATCCATTTACAATTATTTAATATAAATATATGCATGTGGGTGATGAGAAATACTGTACACCATTGAAATATATTTTAGATATCCTGATATAGTTTTTGTATCAAAGAGATAAGGGGTCAAATCTGAGTAATTCTTCAATAATGTGATCACATGATCCTAAGTATTTTTATAGGAATCTCAAGACCATCATTACTAATGTTCTTGAGTAAGTACCCATGGAATGAGAAACCATCTTTCTTATGGATGAAGACTATATGATGAATTGGTGGTGCCAATATAAACAAGGCTATTGACATTTGGTGGTACTATTATAAAAATAACTTATAAATTGTGAAGATTAATAATTTATTTCATAAACATGTGTGCCAATTCTAGGCACTAGTAATCACTAAAAAGTTATAGTGATAATATAATCCATGAAACAACCACATGTTGATTATGAAAAGGAGTAAGTATTTGTATCAAACCTTGTAAAAATATTTGTGTACTGTAGTTTATTTTATTATATACCTTACATATGTATGTGATTTTTGAGAGTGCACAATATATACATTCCACTTAACTAGGGTAAAAGTTTTAGAGTAAGACGGGGTATTTAAAAATAAATAAAAACTCAATAAAATTTGGGTACAAAAATTCACCCCTCTTAATTTCTCTACATGATTCATATGGGCTCTACATATAAAAAATAAAATATTTGAATAAAATTTAATTAATAAATACTATGTATTATGAATATAAAATTAAATAAAATTTAGAGTTTAACAATATACAAAATATTTTGTTATATTCCATTTAAGATATTTTTTTATGATTTTTTATAAACATGTTATTGATTATTAATTTTTATATTAAAAAATAATACATATGTCATTAATTAATTTTGAAGATTATTTATTTATTAAGTTTTTATTTACATCATAATGGATATAAGTTGGATGTAAAACATTGAATAGACCACTGAGGAATTTCATAAAGAGATATGAAATTTCTTGGACTTTGCATTCAATAATGATTCAAATGGAAGATTGATTTGGTGCCCATATATTTATTGTACTAGAAGACCATGGTTAAATCATGAGGAAGTGATGGTTTCCAAAAAAAAGATATGACATGTGGTATCAAAATTGAGAATTTTTTTAAGTGAAGAATGAAATTTATTCAACTCAAAGGATTGATATTAAAAATTAGATTTCTAACTGGTTTAAATTTTTTTCTCAATCTAACTCCTTATATAGACTAGTGCATGAGGAAATGAAGATTGAAACACAATTTTTTTTATTTTGATAAAAATAATTATTTTGAGCATGTTAGATAGATTATGAAAGATAAAAATACAATAAAATACCAAGTATATGGAAAAAATGAGAAACCATGAGTTTTTAATGTGATTAATTCATTGGAGTGAAATGTGTGGATTTAGTAATAATGTGGTTGACTATCTCCTTAAATTTATTAAGTATTTACCACCCAATTTTGAATTTATTCTATAAAATTATTACATGTTAGAAAATTTGTTTGAAAAATTTTTATTTTCATCTATTATAATCCATGATTTCCCAAAATATTGTTGTCTATTCTAGAATGTAAATACAGGGTTCAATAAGTGAAAATAGTTTGGTACATCAAGGTGAAAGACTAATAAATATATAACTCAATCCCATATACTAGAGAAAGTGATGTGGAACTTTCCTTTAATTCATATGCTTTAAAATTTTTTTAGATAAGAATAAATGAAAAAAATATGAGATGACATAAAGATGAAATAAATAAGGATAATAATGAAATATTGAATCTAATAGACGCGTTAGCTTGGATGAAATTTGGAAGGATAAATTCTAATTTTTTAGCTGACCCACTAAATGAAAAATTTGGATTATCTTATGATGGTTTCAAACCATATCACCTGATGATTAATGCACATAGTACTTGAGCTATTTTTATTCACATTTATTACTTTCTATCATGGATGTGTATGAAAAATCCGTTTAATATAATAATTTTATTGATATCTAGACCTAGTGATCCTGGAAATGATATTGACATATACTTGAAACCATTATTAGATTAGTTAAAGGATATTTAGATCATTGGTGGTCAATCATATGATGCATTTAGGAAGGATTACTTTATGTTTCATGAAAATTTATTATGGATAATAAATGATTTCCCTAATTATTGAATGATGTATGTTTGGAGTGTAAAAGGTAAATTATCCTACCCTATTTCTATAAAAATACATGTTTTTAGAGGTAAGTTTTTTGATGAAATATCAATTTTATTGGGAATCGACAATTTATACTAATGGATCATCCATGCAGAAAAAATTGGAGATAGTTTGATAATGTCGTAGATATTGAAGAAATAAATCAATGAATGTCATGGAATGCTATTGTTAAAGAACATAATATTTTGGATTAAATTCTTGGAAAGATTCAATAAAATTAAATAAATAAAAGGAATGCTAATTAAAAATATAATTATAATTTGATAGAGAAATTGCATTCTTTAAGTTTTTGTATTGGTCATTGAGTTTATTGTGTCATTTCTTTAATGTGATACATAATGAAGAAAACATTTATGAAATGTTACTTGAAACTCTTTTAAACCTCATGACTACCATGTATTGTTACATTAGTTGATTCCCATTGGAATTATACATTTAATTTATCGTAATTCTTGAGTTTTTTTGAATAGGTTATTCCATTTTTATTGAGACCTTTATGCCCAAATACTGAGAAGAAGTATTGTTCAGAAATTACAGTGATGTGCACTAATTATTATTTGTGACTTAGGGAAAATTCTCCCTCTATAATTTTTCACATGTATATCACATCTGTGTTTTAATCTTCTCAAAAAAGTTCTTTTATGTTGTCCTATTTTGAGTCGTTAGATGTATCTGACCAGAAGGATGATGTTTACATTTAAATATTATGTGGGAAATAAATATCATCCTAAAGGGTTTATTTTAAAAGTATATTTATCAAAAGAATGCATATATTTAATTCATCACACTTGGATAACAACACTATAAGTTATAATCAACTAATGTAAATTGAAGATGAGTAATATGATCCCATTGAGGATTCTTTTCCTTCAATATAACTAAATATGGGTAATATCTGGATTATAACCATTATGTAATTTAAGTAGCGAAGAGTGGGGTATGTCTCATCCTATAGTATTATTCAATGGTGGTGTTCTTTATGATTATATAAAATAATTAAAATAATTAATATGAATTTTTTCATTGTTTAATTTTTTCATAGCTTTTGAATTTTTAATGATTTCATATTTATAAATAACATTTAGAAATTATAGAAAGGAGACATAATTCCCTATCTATTATGAGAAAGGAACAACTTCACAAAAAATAATTTACTTCTTGGTTAAATTCAAAGGTAATAGATTTATTTTTTAAATAACTTAATCATAGGTATCTATTTAATATTCGATGTTGGTATGTTTTAGGTTTTTACGTTTACCTATGAATGGTGTATCAAATGAAATAAGGGAATTGTAATTTTCTCCAAACAAAGTGTTACATGATTAAAATACAATGGTTTTCAATAGCTTTAAATTAATTATAAATAGTTGTGCAACAAAATATAAATGAAACATGAATGTGCCGCACTATGAACTATAATATATTTTTATGTGAGTGCATCATAAAAGAAATCTCGATAAGAAAATATATCATATTATTTGGATGTGGAAAGAATAATTTTTCTAGATTACTATAAACATAGTCATTTCACAATGATGAAACTAATGTGGTTGGATTCAATGAAACAAAAATGAATTCATATAGATAACTATAGATTTAGAGTGATTGATATGAAATGTCAACTTCATAACGACGAACCTTATATTCTTGTATCATAAGCTAGACATGTGTTTTATGTAACTGAACCATTAAAAAAATAACTTAGTGATATTTTTATGTCATTTAAAGAATTTTTTTGACTAAATCTTGGATATTAGTGATGTTTTGGATGAACCTATCAGTATTTATACTAATTTTTAATTTGATGACAAAAATGATTCAATTGTTAGAACATATTGTCAATGAGAAATTGTAAAAAATAACACATAGTGTTGGAACATTTGTAAGTATTTACTATATATTATTGAAATATTATATATGTTTATTTAAACTTTCATACATGATATCAATTTAATTTTTTTAATTACATTTCACAAATTTCAAGTGAAAAGTGTATCTTCTATATTATTCCGTAAAATATATATATAATATAGCATGTAAGAATTTGAGGTATAATATAATGGTATAATAAAATCAATCTATCCTTTAATTAAATCCTTACTAATACAATATTATCAAAAGACACACATTTTTGAAATGAAGTCTAAATTTTTTCACAAACAAAACATTAATAATCATGTGAAGCTTTACAAAAAAGAAAATCCAAATTTAAAACTCCATGTATGAAGGGTTATGTTTTATGAAGGTAAGAGTTAAAAAAAACATATTAAAAACCATTTCATATGAGCAATTCCACAAAATAAGAGTAAATAATTATAACTCTTCATTAGATAATATATGAGGCCATTGATCACACATCAATGATTCTCACTCCCATGTTTATTGAATATCTTTCATGTTATTCCATAATACCCAAATAAAAGGAATTAGGTTACCCTAAATAACTATATTATATTTATCCATCATCTAAACATGTTGCACAAGGATAGTGGAATCCTTTAACTATTTTCCATGAAATGAATAAAAATAAAACATTGAGTACACACCCTTAAGAATGGGTAAATTAAAGGAAATAGAAAATAAATCCCTTTTAAATGATTCATGATAAAGGAAAGTAAATTGGAGTAAACAATAAATGAAGTGGAAATAAGTTAAAGCATGAATAAGAAAAGGATTAAGAATCTATAAGGAAATGGGTATCTGAGAAAAATATTTCAAAATAAAAATAATTCATGTCATCTAATTTTGTAGGATTTATTAATTAAAGATATTAAATAATTATCCATTTATCTCTACCTTTTCACTCATATGATCAATCTAGTCCAAATAGTTCTCCCCATAAAACTTCCTCCTAATTTTTTATTATCAAGAGGAATTATAAATTACTTAATAAAGTGTAAAAAATTAGTCTCTTATGATCATTAAAACAATATAGTCTATAAAAAAGAGAAAGGTGATATCAAGGATGACCCAAAATTCTAATTTTTTTTATTATCATGAGTCATAGTACATTAACTCATTAAAGAAAATGTCTCTTGGGATTTATTGGAGACTTTTTGGGCTGGTTGAATCTAGGAAGACAAAAATACGTATAGTATTCTCTGATTAATTACAGATCTTTATTTCAATTAATCTCTATCCCTTTTGAATAAAATGATTTTAACTGAAATCTCCTCCTTTTTGAGAAAAAATGGTTATAATTAAACTCTCCCCTATTTTGATTATCAATAATACAATGGAATGGTAGACTCTCCCCTTTTAATTTTTATTTTCCTTATTGGTTTCTAATTTTACACTCCCATATTGTTATGAATTTTTTTTCACCATTATGAAAAGAAGATGTTGATAATAAATTTTTAGGATTTATGTCTCTACCTTAATCAATAAACTTAAGATATAGAAGTTAATAAATTATCCATCGACATTTGTAATTAATATTCTAGAAATATAAATGGAATAATTTCATAAAATAGATTTATACTAATATTATATAAAAAGTACATGAAATTATTTGTAAGGAATTGATGTTATACTAAAGCATAATATTTTATTGAATTTATGATTTTGATTAATATTTTTTAAAAACATAAATATGGATCAAAATCAATTTTTTCTATAATAAATACATATAGATTTTCAAAAAAATGTGTAGTTTAGTGAAAGTTTTTTCTTTCATTTAATTGGATGTGAAATATTTATCTCTAGATTTTTTATATCATTCATAAATGTACAAATTTTCAATTTATAATTGAATTTAAAAAGTTGTAGTATTTAATATTTATATTATTTCTATTTATATTAAAATACTATTTTAAATTAACTAGTCATAATTCCCAATCAAGAAGAATTTAGAAGGAGAACAATGTAGAGAAATGAAAAATTAATTAGAGATTTAGGCCTGTGTCCTATGATTAGCACTATAAGTATATTTAATGACGAGATATTATGTTATTTCATATTATTTATATTTTTATCATTAATTTTAGTTTATTATCCATTTTATTTTAGGCTGTTTAATCAATGATATGGTTATATTATATCACGGATCATGATAGTATGGTGGGGGGGGGGGGTACTAGTATGACAGATTCTATGGTTCAACCTACCACCATGTTGCTTCATTCACCAGGAGGTAATCTACTTCGAAATCCCTTCATGTTTCTTTAGTAACCAAGAGGTCATTCTATGATTATTCAATCTCTTTATTTTCAATACCCAACTTTTTTATATCCCTTTACACCTACAAAAAAATAGGATTGTAGTATTTAGAATCCCATCCCTACTTATTATCTATTCCCACCATACACTATACAGGGCATTGGTCCTCCATATATCCCACCACCGTATCCATATCCACTTCATCTGTCTATCCACAAGTTTTTTTCTCCACAAGTACATTTATCTCCATTTACTATACATAGTTGTCATACAGTAGATATCCCACCTCCCACATATGATAACCCCTCTCCTTCTTCATATACATCACTCTAGGAAAAAATATCCCTCATATACTCTTATGTGTTTAAACATTGCTGATAGTGATTAATGATAAAGTCATATATATATATATACTGTTCCTTTACTAATAATTTTTCAATATTAGCTACAAAATCTACCAGACAATGAGGTCACACAAAAATGTGAGAGGTCTAGAATCGACACACATAGATTATGGTTCAATACCATGAGGATGACATTATCATTGGGAAAAATGTTAATGAATGTAAAATTTTTATAGATAAATGTTCTATACATAGAAATATAATTCCGATTCAAGAAATAACTTGGTGCAAAGTTAGAGACCAAATAAAGGATAATTCCTAGGTAGAGATTTGTGTATGAAATGTTAATAAAAACACACACACACAAATATATATATATAATATATATATTAATTTAAAATATTTTGTTAACAAATATTTTTTCCAAGGTATCTCCAATATAATTTTCCTACTGGAAAAAATACAAGGGACAAAAGGTTAATGGAGTTGGGTAAAATGTGGTGAGCATACTAGAATGACCTATATCCTAGTTATAAAGAAAGAGTTGATATATAGATTAATTAAATGTACATCATTCCTGATTTCCCAATATCACAGTACAAAGAGATGATTAGGTATTGGAAGAGTCCATAGTTTAAGATATTACTTAAATTTATATATATAATAATTTAATTATTTTAAAATTATTTTTCATGTATAATAATATTTTTTTATTAATATTAATGTAATTATATATTTTTTTGATCACAGAAAAAATCCAGTAGAAATAAAAGAAATAAAATTTCAATTAAATAAATTTTCACTCTTGGGTACACTTATCTCTAAGATAATGAGAAAGAATATTTAATTTAACATTTAGAATATTCAACTTCATTTTATTTAAAAATATATTTATCACCATTAATGTTTTTAGAGTATAAAATTGGTTTTCTTTTTATAGTTTTATGTTTTTGGACACAACCATTCTTATTCTCATATTCCTTCATTATTATGTTTATTTCCACATCAATAATTGATATGTATCAAAATATGATCATAACTTAGAATTCAAAATATTATCCAAACAAATAATTGAAAATAATTTGACAAAATTTCCATGTTTTATCCTTTTAATCACATCATCACATCATCTTTAAAATACTATAATTACAAAACTAGAAATATCCTTTTGTGTACTCCTTCAACAACCAGGTGTATTGATAATACTCCTTCCCATTTTTCTCATGAACCATGACATGTAATAAGCTATATGTTTCAATATGTTATTATCTCTAGAAATATATTTCTTATTCTATAAATCTAATATATCTTAATATCCTAAACCTTCTCACCATTATACTCTTATTTAGAATCTAATATTTTAATTTGATAACTTCTGCACCAGAACCACAATAAGAAATATTTTAAAAAATGTACGAATCCATGAATTATCATCAATGTTTTTCATCCCACATTATTATTATATACTCAATGATCATTCTAGGTCCCCCCTAAAATATTAGTGCAAACAAACATTCCTATGCAATTCTAATAATATATTTAGTTATTACTCCAAATTACTCGCATTCAAAAATTAATTATTCCTTTATTCCATTTACATTTTGGTTTATTAGGAGTGAAACATTTCATAGTGGAATGATATAGGTCAATTAATCAATCCATGGAACCTTTATGAATCTTAACCTTTAAATATTTAAATTAATAATATGATCTTCTACGAAAACTAAAATACATTTCCAAACTTCCTTAATAATTTCTTTCACAAACTATATCATCCAAACTACTAATCTCCAAGAAAATAGTATAACACTTAATAGAAACTTGAACCATATATTTCAAGGATGAATTATTCAAAATATTCAACCAATATATAGAATTGGGCTGAATATAACCCTTTAAATATCTAAATTATCAATATGATATTGAATCGTTAAATTCTGTATTCACTTTCAAATATGTCCATTATAATCATTCTATAATTAATTTAAACAATTTAATATATATTTTGAACAAATTAACAAATCCTTTAATCCCTTTTATGTAACTAATACAATAATTTATCAACCACTTCAATATATATTGAAAAAAATTTAAACATACTTCCTTATGATCATCAAAATATCTATATTTCACTCATAAATCCTTCATTCAAACTTTGAATTCCACGGATCTTTCATATAAAAATATAATTATTATAAATAAATTATATTGAGTAATTCTACTAAATCATAATTATCCTTAAAAAATCCTCTATTTAGATTGAGTTAGAACTTAATATATGAAGCAAGATTTATTTTTAGCAGCATCAATTTTATTAACATGTCTTATTAATTTTCATGAAACTCATATACCTACTCCATTTATTTTATTCCACCTTTTAAAATCAACCAATAAATTGGAAGTGATACTTAAAATGAATAATTAAAGATTTAAATAAACATAATTAATGTATCTTAAATAAAACAACCTTTAAAATAATTTAAATTGAACCCTGTAAAAATATAATATCCCCTGAATCTACTTTATTAACCTATCATGTAGATGATATTAACAAATGAGTTGAATTGAAGGTAGGTCCTTTTTATGAGTATAACTGGATGGAAGAGATATGAGGAAAAAATAGGAAAATTAAATAAATATAAAATAAAATGAAACATAATTTGGGTCAAAGTGAACATAATATAATTTTAAAAAATAATTTTTTTTTTCATTATTTTCTTTATCAACTACTGAAACCTCTTATATTTTGGATACCAAAACTACATGATGCATACAAAATTAAATGATGTGTACATGGTTAATGGAACCTATTTTCAAATATTCCATGTGCAATATCAACAATGCTTGAATTTTGTTGGATTTGGACATTAAAATTGAGGAGCTTGATATATAAATAACCTATATTGAAAAAACATCTTATATAAGTGTAATTTTCCTCTACCTATTATAGTTGTTATTTGATAAATAGTATATTCATTACCTAATGTTTTTTCATGTTTATATATAATTTAGTTATCATGTACTTATTATAAGATCTGTAATATATCTTCTAATTTATATGAAATATCACTTTAAATAACCTACCACACATTTCATCAAATATGTAATGTTTTTATATTTTTCATAATTCTTTTCCTGATTATACATAATATATTTTTCATTACATTAATGAATTAGACAAGATCAATTATTATGAACTATTTTTAATGATTATCAATATATATGGACTGAGGGTAAAATTAAACATATTTTTAATAAAATAGTTGTTTGAATTCAATCCCCCAGACTGGAAAAAAGAATTAGATATTCTCATTTGGATATAAGAGATCACAATATAAAAGAGGAATAATAAAACAATATATAGAAGATCTGTCATAACACAAACATAAAACATAATTAAAAAAACATAAAAACTATAAATGAATATGAAAAGTAGCATCAAGTAAAGAAGTATATGATTAAAATATCAATGATACTCTTTTCTTAAAATCTAATCATTGTTAAAATATAGGTAAGTATACCTTATAATTTTTCTTTTTTTCTTTTTTTTACCAAAAAAAGGCATTGAATATCTAGGATCCTGTTCCTCACTCTACCTTTTTTTACAAGAATGAAAAAGAGATATAATATCTTTGTAAATATAGAAAAGTTACTGTAACTATATTTTAATTACCTTTATTTAGACTAAATTTAATTATTTTCATCATTATATATTTTTAATATACATTATATATCACTCAATAGATTCCTTTGAGGCATTAAAAGAAAAAGAATTGGTGAATTTGGGCATATAGTATTATCTTAATTAGGTATTTAGAGATGGAAATCATGGTAGGGTGCATTGTCAACTTGGGAAGAAGACTGTACCAAATAGATTATAGTATTTTGAAAGAGATTATTTGTGTACTAGTTATATTATGGAAATAAAGGAACAAATTAATTCAAAAATCAAGAAAGAAACTTAAATATAAAATCAATAAGCATAATAAGATATTCAACATCAAAATATGATAAATGAAAATATGATGAAAGTTATATCTTCTAATTATTTTGTACTTACACCAAAGGATTCTATAGTATTTGATGATTGTTTGATGATGATGCGTTCTTATGATGATTCCTCTACTCCTTCCACCAATTTTGGTACAGATACAAATTTTAATTTTGATTTGAATTATAATGATGATGCTGATGGTATAAGAAGAGGTTGTGAAAATGGTGGTGTGAGATGAGGTGGTGTTGATTCTAGTGGTGTGAGGGGATGTTCTAGTGATGAGGGTTTTAATGGTTTTAGTGATATTGACATCGAGTTTCATATATTATGTAAACTATATTCTTGGTCTATAAGATGAATTTTATTATGTGGGGTTTTTTTATTATGGTGATGGTGATTTCTATTTTTTTATTGTTAAATTATATTTTGGTATGTGTTTGCAGATTTTTGGAACAGTTTGGTGTGTATTCCAGTTTCTATTTTGTTTTTTAAGAGTGACTAAGAAGCTAATTTTTTATTCTGACTAGAATTCAAAGCTATTTCCATAGTTTTAAAATGTGTTAGTAGACCTATATCCATGGTTCAAACCCTGGAAATAGACATATATCCATAGTTATAAACCATGTAAATATACATATTACCACAAAATAAATTGTTTATTTATAAATTAAACAGGTGTTTATGGAAACAAGAAGTATCCATGGGTGAGGGATATGGAAAATAACCTATTTCTATGGTTACAACAATGGCTAGAAGACTATTTTCATGGTTTTAAACCATGGAAATAGCTTCAAATGTATTTATATGAAAATAGAATCCATGACCAGCTGGACTACAACTATTACCTATAGCCATGATTTAAACATCTACACCTATGGTTTTTTCTCATGGATATAGTTTATTTTTATAGTAGTGGTATATTGAAAAAATAATTTATTCCTCAAACATAAAATAAATAGCGATATAAATTTTATATATCTAGTTTATCATAAATCTATAATAAATAGTAGATTCTCTTCCCTATAGTTCTTCAAGTATCTTTCATAATTATAATATTATTATTTATTGAAACATTACTATTTTTTTAATTTTTTTTAAGGATTACATTCCTCTTCATACAAATCTACCAATATTTATTTTAGAACCATCTTTAAATAATTTATAATAATCTAGAAAAGTATAAATTGTGAAACTCTTAATAGATTCATATTAGAAACAATCAAACATTTTTATTAATGGGAAATTTTTGGCTGTTAAAAATGAAATAATTCCATATACATATATTAAAAAAAATTATGAATCCTAAATTTATAAAATTGTTAATCTATACATATCTTCTTATGAACTCTTCTCAATACAACAACATCAACTCTATATACTTTTTATATTCCAATATTTAATTTTTAGAGGACTTAAGACTATTAATAATTCCCTATGCTCACTTAAATCTTATATAAAATTCGAACATAAAATTCCATTCATAAATGAAAATATACACATGTGATTAAGTTGAATTTTAAACACATTCGTTACAGAGAATGGTATGATTGATAATAATTACCCAACAAATAAAATTTTATTTTAAAAAGAATCGTCAAATTAATTTCTTATGATAGACTTAATTTTATTTTAATATGAATTTATTCACCCAAACTACACTAATTCACCTATATAATATTTATATTTAGATTAATTTTATCATTTCATATTATTTTCAAATTAAAATCAACAAATAAATCCATTTTATCACTTCAATTATTCGAATAAATCTTGAAATTTATTATCATATTTCACCTGTGAAAGAATCCTAATATGACTATTTACAAAACTGTTACATGATTGATAATATCTCCCATAATAAATCACAAAATATTAATACATGTAGTTTCCCTAATCATTATCATTGGTCTCTTCTATCATTCCTGAAAATCTATTTCTAGCATGAAGAAATTATCTCCTTTTCACCAAATTACTTCCATCTAAAAGACATGAAACTTCATAATAAAACTCATTAGGTGACCAAATCCTCTATTAAAATATTATCTTCTAACATATCATTTCTCTATTGATATCCTTTTGGATTGATAATAAACAATCTTATTTGGTGATTTTGTATCATACATATTATCCATTACATATCTCGAGTTAAATTCATCCTATATTTTTTATTTCTTCTTCCACATTTATGATATTCTAACATCAATATTACGAATCTATTTTTTGATACTTTATACTCACTATATTTTGTTCCATTGACATCCAAATTACATCATTTAAATTTCCTCTTCAAATAATCAATTGTATTTTGAACATTTAGTCTTTATTTATTAAACTTATTCATGATATGATTCACATAAATATGATTATTTATCTTTATAGTTTGATTACTTTCCAAATCAAGACATTATTTTATTATTTTAAATGAAATATTATACAAAAATAATAATATATATTTTACACCAACAAACTATATATCCTTTGAAAATTACCCTAAATCTTTCTTTTATATCTTAAATATGATTATTTCTACACATTATAGTTTTCTATTTTAAATCCTAAGAGACTTATAATTAAATCTTATTTTAGGGGAATAAATTTTAAGAATTTAATACACAATCCATTGATGTATTCATAGGTTTTAATAAAGTTTAATGGATCCATTACATTAAAAATTAGTCTATAAATATACAGAATTAATAAAAATCCTGTTATTACATTATAAAGATTCATATTAAAATTTTACATTTTTTCCTCTATGTTATAGACCACTTATATATCCATAGAATCTATGAAAATTTATGAATTTAGATTGAAGACATTGAAAGTGAATATACTAATCACAATTCCTCATTATTATAATTATCTTCTCATTATCCTTTCATATTCAACAAGAAAATATTTGGAATTATTCAAATCATATCTTAGGTTCTTAAATGTGTTCTCTACATCGAGAAACATTAATCATTATTCCATTAGTTAATATATTTTCTTAAAAATTATTTATAAATATTACTATTGATCATATCATGTTGATCCACTTGACACTACAAAATTCATTTAACTTCAATATAATCAACTTATCTACTATACAATTCAATCTCAATATTTTAATTATCCTCAAGTTATTTATTTAGATTATAAATATATTTTGTTGGCTCAGAATTTTATCATGAGAGATTTAAATATTAAAAATAATTATTAAAATCATGTATCATTATTCATCATCCTCTAAACAAGATAAATTTTCGGAATCATCACTATTTGAACCATGTTCACTATGTTCAACATTATAAAAATAAATGTATTCATTTTTTATTGTATTTTTCTACTGTTGGATTATAAAAATTAATGCCACTCTTATCCTATTCAAATTTTTTAATAAAAATAACACCTATCCTACTATAATATACATTCCTTTAATTAGATTATTTATTCACATTATTATAATTTTATTTATTGAAATTAATTTTTCTTTGATGCTATTTATTATTGATCTTTTTTGTTAGATTTATCATCTAAATCTTAATTAAGAATTTTAAATGGAAAATCAATATAACTTTTTTTAATACCATGAATTTTGAAACTCATCAAAGTAAATTTTCCCTTTTATTTTCTTTCACCTTTTTATAAATTCTATGAAACAAGAGGTATTATTTTCTCATGATTCTCACGCATCTCTTTATAATATTTATAAATTAAGGATAACTCATTTTCTTTATTGATTTTATTTCTATTTATGATATTTTTTTTTAAAAAAATTCTTTAACTCATATGGGATAAGAATACACTACAAATCATTATGTGGAAATTTATTTAAGGTTGTATCCTCTAATGAAGATACTTTAGAATCAAAATAGATATTTACCATTTTAAACATCATATTTAAAATAGTATAATCGTATTAATTTTATCCAAATATACAAATAATTTTTACAATGATATCAAATCATGTGAAAAATCTATTAATGGATTTATTGTTACCTTTACTTAAATATAAAAACTTTCATCTTTGGATTTTGAGTTATTATTCCTTAAATTTAGTGTTTTATCTATTTTATTTTTAAAACTATCTAAGATTTATTCAGTATTATTTAATCTCATCACCTTGATAAATTATTTCTCTAATAATTAATATAAAAGTATGTTTACAGGCTTACCATTATTCTCTATATTATTTCTTAATATTAGAGTCCTCATTTGTTCATTATAAAATTATAAAAACATTATTAATTTATTATTAAGCACTTTCATTCCTAGAATAAAAAATGTAGTTTTCCATAATATTCATATAGGAATAAAAAAATTTATAATCCAAAATAGATATAATTTAACTATTGATATAGTTATTATTATCCATAATTATTAAAGAAAGATCCATAATAAAATTGAGAATAAACATATTAGAATTAATGTACGAAAAAATAAGATCCATCCGGATATATAATTTGGATTATCTGAACCCATATGATGTTAGAATTGGGATAGATCATGTTATATGTAAACCAAACTAATATAATTCTAGTTAATATTCAAAAATAAATTTCATGAGCAATAATATTTAGGGTTCTGAATATGTATTTTAATTATTCTACTTATTTATCACAAACTGGATCATTGTACATGTTATAAAGAATGATTTTTTTTCTAAACTCTTACACACATTATGTTACAATGAAATAAAATATATCAGGTACATAATATGTTCAAAATTTACACCAATATGTTTGGAATACTCTATCCTTTTCGTGAATGGTAAGTTACAAGGCACAATATATCCAATTATTTAAAAATGAATATTACAGTAGAGTGACTGTGATTTTTAAAAATTTAAAAATATTTTGGTATACCACCAATTTATAAAACTATACCACTTATAATACAAAACCTCTTATCAATTATTCATATTTTTGTGGAACAATAGTTATTTATGAAACTCAACTTTAAAAACATTCCAATATTCAATCTGAAAAAGATGTAATCCCTCTTTGAGGGAGTAATTTTAATAAATCTCTACTAAAATAGTAACTCTCAACCTCTTTTATTTTGACACTATAACCTCAAATCTCTTTGTAATTTTATATGTTTATTGATTTTTTATTTATTGATATGGGTTACTAGATTTGTTTTTGTGTTATTTGGTTCTTATTACTTTTGGGTTTGTTGTAATACATTTTATGAAAAATGAGAAACCTCACCTGAAGGGATGGGGGTGAAATGTTGAGTCTAGCCTAATCTAGGATCACATAATGGAAAAAAGGAATCACAACATGATGTATTTTAAAATTATATTTCATAAATTTTCAATGAAAAATATCAATTTCTAAAACCATGCATTTTTTAAAATTGGACATATAAAATATATTATATTTTAGTTATTTTGGAAATTTGGTTTAGTATATTACATAACATTCATTATATGGAGAGTTTTAAAAATGTATATGTATTAATAAATGGGGATATATACATAATGGAAACTCATTTTATATTTAAGATTCATTTTGGAGTTTCACTATCTATATACGATTAAATCCATAGCTATGGAAAAACATAAGAGTAAATTCACTAGATATACAAGAGTCATTTGATAGGTAAGGGTCCTAAGGGAGTGGATTTTGTAAAATTATAGGAGATACATGTGATATGTAAAGGTCATTTCATGATACCTAAGGGTCGTCCTTTTTGTTTTAACATCACACCTTACCCTCAATGATGAGACATTTAAAATATCATTTTTTATCTTTTTAGATATTTTGAATCTTGTTTATAGGTTTGAAAATCAGGCATTTGGTATTTGAATGAGGGGGAAAAGAGGGCTAAATGGTGGTTGAATAAGGACACTGACTAGATGGTGGGATCCAACATCCAACCTGTGGAATAATATAAGAATATAGTCCCTATAAGAACTCCATCATCCAGTTAGTGGAATCCCACATGCCAGCCGTTGAGACATCTAGTAGTGCAGGCTAGCTGCCTGACACAACCGGCTAGATGGTGGCCTTAGGATGGTCCAAAATAATCAAGGTAAGATTAGTATTTTATTCCCTCAAACCCCATATTTAACCTCTTTAATTTCCTCTATGAAACTAATTCACCTTATATGAATCCAAGGGCTCTCAAATGATTTATTTGTCTCTCTCTATGATATTTTCTTTGAAAATTGATCTTCGGTCAATATATTCTTCCTCATTTGGTATGTTTAACTAAAAACCTATTTTATATTTCATTTATCTTGGAATGGGAGGTATTTCTAGGATATTTTATAGAATATATTAATCATGTTATGACCCCTCTAAACCCCTTATAGATTCATTGTGCATTTTTCTCTCAGTGGATGGATCTATTATTCATTTTGGTGAGATGCATGTGACATTTAAGTTATGTGTTGATCTATCATTTACTCAACATTATGATTATGGGAAATAGATTCTAAGATATAAGAATTTATATTTATGGGATCCTCTTATTTTCACTTTTGTCACACTGCTAGTGTGTGGATCCTATTGTGGTTGGAATGCGACCCATGTGTGAGGTATGTGGTTTCATCTCTAGCCTATGTTTTATGAACCATGAATGATCATGGGTTAATAAATTATAATTATAATGATTAATAATTTTTTGATATGTGTGTAAATGGTTTATTCATGAAAGATTACCTTTCCCCCTTATTTTAGTAAATGAATACTTTTTTAAAATAATTATGAAATGATTTGTAAAACTTGTTTTCAAATTATGATTTTGGGATGGAAAAGAGTTGTGTTGAAATTGTATCATCAAATTTGAGAATCCCTTTTGAAATTATTTTACATATGAATCACCTAGGATCCTAGTACACATAGGATGGGGTTTAGTATTAGTCCTAGTCCCTGTTAATGTAGGCATTTAACTTATAGGGTATTCCTTTATTCCCTAGTCTATATGTCCTAGGGACTTTATTATCTTACATCGAAGGGGGTTTGTCCTTGGTGATCTTCCTTTATTTATTAGATACTTTATCCTAGGTAATTGTTTAGCACACTGATATTAATTTATTATTGTCATATGAGATACCTAGCTAGCATGAACCTATGCTATCATCAGGGTAATCTCATTGTACTTTGGATTATCATTGTTTTGGATTTTATGTGATATATGACAAATGATTTGATAAATGAAATTTGGTTTATTTGAAATGTGATTTGAAACTGTATTATATGGATATTTTGTAAGAACTATGAAAAAGGTAATTTCTTTACCATAATTTTTATATAAATGTAAAAATATATTTATCAAGCCATGTTTCTCTTATATTTTTCTTATTTGGATTATTTGAGAGATAGTTTTTAAGGAAAAATTCAGTGGGATCCTACTAAGACAATTTATCTCAGACCAATCACACTACCTATGGGGTGTGTATACATTTTTTGTTTGATGCTGTAAACAATAGGGTGCCACATTGAGGTCACAATGTTTCATATCAACTGGGTATGTGTGGCTGGTGGTGAAATGAGGGGAACTTTCCCATGTATCACATGGAGTAGATGTTGATAGTTTGGTTTGACCTTTTTATTTGTTTCTAACATGTAATTTTGTTGTATCACTATCATTTCTGTTCTTTTTGGATAGGAAATACTTCTTTTTTGGTTATCATTCCCTATATATATGCCATGTATCTTATCTTGGGGTGTGAAAACCATTCCCTTTGGTCATTTTTGAATTCTTATTTGACTGTCTCCAACATGTTGGGATCATTAATTCCCTTTTTGATTTACTACAGTATGATATGATGCCTAGTTGGATGGGTTTTCTAGGATGGGTCATGAAAATTTGGTATTAGATCATGGTTGTGCTCAGTCTTGGGAAGTTGGTAAAAAAATATTGGGTTTTTAAGACTGATGGGGTTTATTTTGAGTGATTTCTTATAAATTTCTTATCAAAATCATACTTATCTAACTATGGGATATTGGGATGTGTGTCCCTTGTGTTTTTTAATCTAGATTTCAGTTTATGGTTATGTTCTTTTGGAATGAACTAAGATTATCTCATTATATGATAATTCACTTCTTTTTTTGGTATGTAGAATAATTCACCTAGGGTGTCTTCTAAGGATATGTTGGGAGGGTGAAGTAGTAAAATCTACTCAAGGGAATATTTCTCATGATTAGAATCTCATAGAGGATATCATGTGGGCAGTTTATGTTCTGGACTATAATGTACCACCTATTCAGAACTATAGTTTTTAGGTGTAACCAAGAGCTAGAGGAGATATGGATCGAGCATGATAGTTCCTATGCTAGAATCCCACATCATTTAAGGGTACTAATTACCCTCCTAAGGAAAAAATGGATATAAAAAATAAATCAAGTATTTTATTTCTTGGATACAAATAATAATTTCTAGGTAAAGTGTGCAACATTTAAGCTTGTTGGTCTTAAAAAGAAGTGGTTGGACTCCATGTTTTAGGAGAATCAACATGTTGGTTTTCAGTAGAAAGACTTCAAGAACCTTTTATTTCAGTAGTTATACCAAGAATACTTTATTATGTAAATGTATATGGAGTTCCTCTTATTTTATATGGGATAGTATTTGGTGATAGATTACACTAAACATTATTTTGAGTTATTCTATTTTTCTCCTGTGGTGGTGATGAATGATATGATGAAGGATAAAAATAAATGAAGTGATAGAGACCCAATATTTAATCATAGGTATATATGATAAATATCCCCCAACTATATTGTAGTGTTTGATAGGGCTATGATCACAAAGATTGATAAGGCAGAAAAAATGAGTTTCTTTGGATATTCCATTAAACCCAATGGTATCTCCAATGGCGCACAATGGAAGAAGGGGAAGTGAAATTTTAGTCACATGGTTAAGGGAGGTAGTTCTTAGTAATATGATATTTCTACCCCATTAGTAGTTGATTTTTGTATACCCTTAACTTTCTACCAGTGTGGAAAGGTGGTCCACAACCAATAGACTTCAATCGAACCTCTAAAAAATTGAAATCCATGTGGCCATCAAGGCCATTTGAAAATATTCTAACTTGATCTATCTATAACCCATTATGGTAAGGTTTATTCATCTCTAAAGGGAACTAAGTTATATTCAGAAACAGCAAAGTTAATAGGGATCCAGCCATAGGTTTTTGAAGTGATGTAATTACATGAAATAGAGGAGTTTCTGATGGAATTTTATTTGGGAATGACTATAGTGATAGGTACCATTTTTTTCATCAAAATAGAAAATGATCTATTTGATATAGTTTCCTCACACTCTTTTATATCTTCCCATTTAATAGATGCGTCGAAACTTCAAAAGGATCCCATGTAATTCATTATAGAGCCGAAAAAACCTCTTAGTAAGAGTAAATAAAATGGGTTTCATTTTCCTCCTTTTTGTCTTTTGGTAGATGATGATGAGTTGGTCAAGGGTTGCTAGTTATGGATCTATGTATTATCAACATCATCATTGGGATGGATTGGTTGGTCACTCACTTAGATGAGATCGATTGTTATCACAAGTGTTTTTCATTATTTAATTCTTATGAGAGTTCCTAGGTGTTCCAGGTATAGTGGAACTCAAGTTCTAATAGTAGATAACCTTTTTTTTCCAAGGCTCAGGAGTCTGGTGTTTATAATTGTGATTGATCTCAATGATGTATCCACTCATGTTGATCTTAATTAGGTTATTTATAATTTCCCAAAGGTTTTCCCAAATGAATTTTCCAATATTTCTCTAGAGGTGGAGGTAGAGTTCTGCATATATTTGGTTCTTGGTACTCAATAGATTTATATACCCTCTAATTATATAGAACCTATTAAACTGAAATATCTCAAGTTCTATTTGGATAGCCTTCTAAGACAAGAATTATTCTCCCTAGTGTTTCACTATGAGTGGATCCTATGCTCTTTTCCAAGAAGTCTAATGGTTCTCTTCATCTATGCGTATATTATCGAAAACAAAAGTGGGTAACAATTAAGAATAATCATCTCTTATAACATGTGGAAGACTTGTTTGAATAGATAAATGGGAAAAGTGGTTTTTGAAAATCTATCTTTAGTTGGGTTTTCATGGATCAGAGTTAAGGAATAAGATATTATGAATACTTATTTCAATAAAATATATTTAAACTCTGAATATATTGTGATGAATTTTGGACTAACTTATGCTCTTATAGTGTTTATAGACTTGATTAATTGTATATACCATCGGTATCTCAATGACATTATTGTGGTATTTGTGGGTTATATACTAGTCTATTTGATAACTAAGAATAAATATGAGTACCCACTAAATTTGTTTTTAGAAATACTTAGAATTCATCACTTATATGAAAACTATCAAAATTAAATTTCTCGATCTGAGAGGAAAATTTGTTGGGGAATTTTATTTTAGAACAAGGTCTCCCAGGCTATCTTGAAATGGTGAAGGTTTTATTTTCATGGGAAGAAGTATGGAATGTCTTTGATATTTGGAGCTTCTTAGGTCATTTTGGATATTAACATCGGTTTGTAAAATATTTCTTGAAGCTCTCATTTATTTTGAAATATCTTACAAATAAGGGGGTGAAATTATTTTTGTAATCTAAATGTGATCCCTCTTTTGATGATTTGAAAGGGTGTCTGAAATCAGCTCTTATTTTGATCTTGTCAGAATCTAATAACGATTATGTAGTTTATTATGAGGATTTAGGTGCTAGTTTTGGGTGTTTTATTATATAGGATTACCATGTAGTGGTATACGGTTCTCAATGGATTCAACTATAATAAATTAATTACATAACTTATGACATGGATCTCACCACTATTATTCACATGCTTAAGTATTTGAGAAAATATAATTTCTTAGAAAGGTTCCCATTCTTTTTCCACCATAATATCATTAGCTATATATTTTATCAGAAGGAACCAAACCTTAGGTAAATTATATGGTTGGATTAACGACATATATTTTACTTTGACATCACCTAAATCCAAGGGAAGGTGAATTTATTCATAGACACTCTTAGTAATAAATTTAGTTCTCAGGCTATCTTGGAAGTGAAAGGGGAGTGAAACCATATGTGTATTTCACCTAGTTTCATTTGGATGTGCAGTAAGATTATTTAGGTAAGGTCATGAGTAGTTTTAACATAACACCCCAATATTTTAATCTATGTATTTTTTAAATAAATTAAATCTCTTAAATAACTTACTTTTCAAAAGGCACCAAGCTTAAATGAACTCCAAAATATTATTATTTAATTTTGATATTTATCACTTAGCTGTTGGAATTGTGGGAATGAACGATATTTACTAAATTTTAAAAATATAGTCTAAAAATGTTCATAAAATTAATTCACTAGTTACAAATTAATTATACATGAAAATAAAAATCAATTGAACATAAAGGATGTGTTTTTTATAAATTTATTTTATGCACACAATGAAAATTTATAATAATTAATTTAATTAATCACTATTAGTGAAAGATATTAATTAAATTTATATGTAATATATTAAAAAAAATGTTTTTAAATTCCTCGAGTATGGTTGATAGGCATAAGATAAGAATAAATCCAATTTTAAGCATAATAAGCTATAATATTTTTTCTAAATGTAGTATTTCCATCTTTTAAAGGCAAAACTATTTTAAAAATAAAGTTTTAAAATTTTGTAAGTATTATTTTAAAACATAAACTTTATTTTAGTTATTGGTATATAAAAATTATCTTAGGGTGATTTTTTTTGTATTTTTATAATATGTTTCATTTTTTAATGAATAGATAAATATACTACTTTTAATTGAAAAATTAATTTTTTTCTAATGTATTTATATAGAAAAATTATATTTTAAATTAGATTTATTGTATAATTATTATAATTATACATCAATTAAACCAATTTATTCCATCATAATAAATTTCACAATGAAATTGGAAATAAAAGCATTTCAACGTTTTGAACTTTTCACTTTAAAAAACCTCTTTTTTCATTATTTCTAGGGTATTAATTTTAAATATAAATTTTCCAATTATGTGAATTGTATTTGGTAAAATGGATTATATATTTTTAATCAGAAGGTATAAATTAGGTATTAAGGTCATTTTCATTTATGGCATAAAAAATATACCATGGTAAAAAAATTATTTACCGCGGTATAGGTAAAAAATGAAACTGGTTAAAGATTAAAGTGTAAAAGCATAAAATACTTAAAAACTATTGGTTGGAGTAGGACACTCAATATGGGGGTGAATTGAGTTTTGATAAAAATTTCTATTAAAAATTATTTATTTTAATGTCCCCCAATTTAAAATCAATCATGCTAGTTAACCAAAGTAATAACTTTGTAAAATATTTGAGAGTTTGAATGATTCCTAAAAGATTGATTAATTCTCAATTAATGAAATTTATGAAGTTACTTAAAATTTTGAAATCATTCTACTAAAGAAAATTCTAGAACAAAAAATATCTAAGATTAACTATTAAAGGAAAGTAATGTTTTCTTGTTTGAATTAACAAAGACAGAAAGGGAAAAACAACTTGAACACAGTAGCTAAAAACAAGACATTCAGTCTAAAGTATAGACTTAGTCATCTCCACTTTGTGTTCAACTTCCACAAAGTATTTTATATTAATAAACCTATTCCACACACTGGATCGGGGTTTAAATCTATCCAGGTCTAATTAGACCTCTACCACATGTATTTGTGGGAAACTAAAACAACCAGGTCACACATGGACCTATTCCACATTTTTACATGGGAGTGAAATGGTGTAAGATAGTGGTAATTAGTGGATATCTTATATCCTCTAGTTTATCATATGAGACATTGTGGGTTTATAATAAAAATACACACATTGCTCGAAAAGTATTAAAATAGTAGAAAATAGTGAAGAAATGATAAGAATGGGTTTAGAATGATTTTAGTTATGTTATTGATGTTTTAGGACTTCATGGATGTATCATATGTGAAGCTTGAGCAAACTTCTAGAAGAAGACACCAAAAATAGAGTATCATGAAAGCTATGTGTTCTAGTTTCAAAGAAAAAATGAGATGTTCTACAATGATATCCTTTTATAGGTTTATTTCTACTGGGATGTTCACACTTTGGTGTAGAGAAAGTTATCCTCTTATTAAATACAAAATAGAAAAAGTATAATTTCTATAATTTTTGGTTTTTTATTACACCATGCATAATTTTTTACCTACTTCACATGCCACCTTTTAATTTAATAGCAGGTGCTTCTCTTTTAGCGGACTGGGATCATGATCTCCACACATCATACCCCATACTGTTAACTAAAATGTCTACAAAAGATCATTAATAATATTAGTTTAATTTAATAACTCAAATATTTCTGTTATAAATAACATTGAATTTAATTTAAAATAAAATGACTGAGTTTGGAATGGTGTCACAAAATCAGTGACTTGGGAGCACTGTCTTGGAATGGTGTCACTAGAATAGAGTCACTGGAATGGTGTCACTAGAACAATTTCACTCAAATGGTGTCATTATAATGGTGTCACTGGAACAATGTCATGTCCTTTTTGAATATTATATAATAGGTGTCTTGATACAACAATGTCTGGTCCTCTATAAACATTCTGAACTGGTTGGTTTTTGAAATAGTGACTCATACCATACCAATTTTTAGACTAAACAGTGATTGTGAGTCCTCTGACTGGTGACTGTGACTTCACTTTAACGGTGACTCACACTTAGCCAAATATTTGCAACCTATCTTATGAAATAATACTTAACAGTATAGATTTAGATTATTCATAAGCATATTGAAACATAATGAAACATGATTAAACATGAATTTTGAGCATTAAAATTAGAGGAGTCCAAAAATCTCCCCCTTTTTGATGATCACAAATAATGGAAACTAAAGGATATACATATTGATCATAGTAAAGGATAAATATTTTTCTTAACATAATAGACAGATTGTGATCACAGTAAAGGATCATCATTTTTCTTAACATATCACACAGATTATGTGAGATTAATACATAAACAAATCCCAAATAAATTTAGCATAAATACCATTTTTGAGTTATCCCTTTAATAAAATAAAAATTATTAAGTGATTGAAATGAAAATTCCATCTCTGCGTTCTCTCCCTTTTGTTATTATCAAAAAGAAAATAGGAAAATAAAAACAGATAAGAAATATTAAAAGGCATCAACAATTTAAGAAAATAGAGCACATTTCATTGAATAAAATATAGAGCACATGAAATTGAATACATAAATACAGTAAAACTAAAAAAAGTAAATCACAACCCTATAAAAAAACAAAAAATCAGTTTAGCTATAAGTCCACCACATCTTTTCCTTTGGAAGAGACATCATGTGTAGAGGCAGTAGGTGTAGAAGTGGTATTTGTATAAGAGACAGAGCCAATAGAGAGTGAAAGGAGAGTAATAAATTAAAAAATAGAAGGTTTAAGGCTTGGTCTTGATGAATAATAATGAATATTCTTCTTTGTAATGACTTTTCTGATTAGGCTCAGAGCCTAAGAAGGGGTCATGGCCACATGAGAAAAAGAGGTAGAGGAAGAAGGAGTGGTAGAAGGAAGTATTCCAAGTCTGAGAGGAGAAATTATAGAAGAAAATATGGTTATGCTATGATGATGTAGATAATGATTCAAAAAAATTATGAAATCCTTAGTGATATCACCACCATATTCCATATCCTTCTCAAAATCATACTTATTTTCCATAAACATTAAGAGTAAATCCTTTAACTACCGGACTTTCTCCTTGAAATATTGAGTCACTAAGGGTAGCTTAAAATTCTCCACAGATATTTGAAATGACTTTTCAATTTATGTTTGGTATAAATTTTTGTATAATAGGAATCCACCTTCTTTGAAATGTCTACTTGAGCATTAGTGGAAGTCTTGGAGTAAAATATGACCATATCATGCACATGCTCATTGTACTTTTCAATATTACTCAAGATTTCTTGACTTAGACCACTAACCATGGTCTGAAGCTCTTCTCTAATCATTGATCTTATCAAGTCATTAGACAAAGGTTGAGAGGTTTGATCAGAAGAATATGTAGTTGAAGTAGTCGAGGAGAGAGCATTAATACTCTTAAAAATAGTTTCTAAAGATCCTTTATACTAATCTCTTAGTCAATTTATTATAGAAACAAGCCCACACATTTAATTTTCTAATATGGTGTTGTTCTTGGTCACTTCCTCAACCACTGAAATAAAATTAGGTTGAATCTTAGATACAACCTTGTTTGAGATCTTGATAGCATCAATGTCACTTAGTCTAGAAAAAGAAACTAGAGTAGGTGCAGCTTGCAAATCATTACTCATCTACTCAACCAAAGATATTAAGGATTTAACTTCATCACTTAGTAGTTTATTTTTAGTCCTAGATTCCTGAATCTCATGAAGAATTTTCGGTTGAATTTTCCATATTAACTTCTGTAGAAGAATTCCAGCATCCCTTTCACTAAGGTTAGTCACATGAGCGGTCTATGAATTCATAATCTTGCTAAAACCAGATAATAAATTATCTCCACATGCATTTAAATCCTCATGGCTTATATAATTTGGCGTTTCTTATGAAGAATCAAGAACAAGTACTAGTTCTTGAAGAGAAACCAATTATTTGGTTATGATAGGTTTGAGTTGAAACACAGTTGAAAGGTCCATTTCCCTAAACACAAACTTATTAGAATCATCAACATCAAAAAATATTTGAAACCTATACTAGGTATCAACTAAACATGAATCAACAGGATTTGAAACCTCAATCCTTTCCAAACCAGGGTTTTTATCCCCCTCAACTGATGCTTCCCTTAGATAATTAAGTGACTCCATCATGTGAACTCTTTACACCTATTCTATTATCTATTGGTACCTCACAGTTTCATCCACATGTATTTCTAACTAATCATCCTTTTCAATACTTGTTCCAGTAGGTACAAGGACTTATCTTTCATGGAATTAATAACTTACCTCTTTTTCTTTGTCTTTCTATCTTCTATTAGCTTCATATACCAAAGCTTCTCCTTCAGTATGATTTTCATTTTCAACAACTTCTTCCGTATTATCTCCTTCCTTATCAGCATCATCACCATGATCTACATTATCTTCACTTTCTTCTTTATTACTCTTGTACTCTATATCAGTATCTGATTCATCTCCTTCATCTGAATATTCTACTATTTCATCTGATTCTAATAAAGGGTCCTTGATATCCTTAGGTCTTTAAGGATGATCAACATGATTATAATCCTCATTCTACCTTTCATTGTCTACAAACCATGACTTCTTCCCGGGATTCCAACTGATTTTCATTCGTTTGGATATATCCTTAGAAAAATGAAATTCATATTCCTCAACATTTTCCTCATATTTCCCTACTATTATTTTGGCTTGAAACACTGTAGAGATGAATCATGAATAGAACATGGAAGTGGATTTAGAGGAATTTTTGATCATGTTACACATTTGAAGAATGAGATACTTTCACAGATTTATCTTATGACCATTCTTTAATAGACGCAACAAGAATACATCTTGATATTTTAGAGTAGCATAGACACCTTTCCTTAGACGGATTAGGTGTTGAATAAGCCTAAACAACAACCAAGTTTCTCCATCCAACTCAGCAGTAATCGGTCTTCTCTTCCTTTTGTTTCCTATTAAAACACCCCAAGACTCTTATAGGATAAAAATATCACTTGATGGAGGAGGGTTTCTTTGATGATACTTGAAGATACATTCATGAGGTAATCCTAAAAAAATACATATCCTTGAATAAAAATAACATCTTTGTATATTTACCCAACACCTAACCACAAAGTCATCATTTTTATTGAATAAAAACTCAACATACTGATAAAACCAAAAAAAAATATTCAGATATATGGGTATATTTTCATTTTTAAACTAGTCTAGCCATACCTGCTCTTCCAAAACATTAATAATAAGAAACCTACTAAAAAGAATCCACTTCGCACATACTTTCTTTTTAGTAATGACTACATGATCTGCGAGACTAGGGTTTAGTGGTTTCTCAGGAATTTTGATAGAGGCCTTTTTTCACTTTATTTGACAAATTAAATTTCTCTAGAGTCAAGGAATAAGGATGATTCAATCCATCCATTTTAGATATTAGGAAAGGTATTTTTAAGGGGAACATAAGGTTTGCGAGAGAAGGGTATAGATTTTAGTAGTAGAGATAAAATTGAAGTGAATAAGTTATTCAGATTGACCGGTTTTATCATTTAAGTATTTGAAGATTCACAAATAAAAATGTGGTAAAAAAATCAAAAAAATATATTTAAAATAGTGAGGAAGAAATATTTCTAAATATAGAAAGACAGGTCTCAATGGTGAGTCTAGATGGTGAGCTATCAGTGACGAGACATCAAATAGTGAGACATCAAATGATGATAAATCAAATGGTGAGACATAAAATGGCGAGACATCAAACAAAGAGACATAAAAATGTGAGACATCAAATAGTTACTCAAAGTTGATCATTCTTAATTCATATATGATGTGGCTCATTCTTTCAGAAATTAATGGCTTAGTAAAAATATCGGAAAGCTGATGTTCTGTGCCAATGAATTTAAATTAATATCACCTTTTTGATAATGATATCTCAAAAAGTGATGTATTACATGAAAATGTTTTGTTCTCGAGTAAGAAACTGGATTCTAAGAGATGTTAATAGCACTTGTGTTATCACATTTTATAGGGAAATGTCTAAATTGATATCTATAATCTTGAAAAGTGTGTTTCATCCACAAAATATAATCACAATAGATACTAGAATCTATGTATTTAGGTTTAGTAGTAGATAATGCAATAGAATTTGGATTCTTACTACACCATGATACTAGTGACCTGCCCAAAAAAAGTCACATGTTTCAGAGGTACTTTTTCTATCTAACTTGAATAAAAATAAACATCAGAATAACTAAGTTAAATGTTTTCCCTCTAGGATAGAACAGTCCTAAGTTGGCAGTACTTCTAAGGTAATTCTTTTAACAACAGTTAAATGATATTCTTTAGTGTTTTCTTGAAAATGAGCACACATACATACAATGGACATAATATCATGCCAAATAACAGTCAAGTAGAGAAGACTTCCAATCGTACCTATGTAATTGGTTTGATAAACAGATTTCCCATTTTCATCAAGATCCAATTTACAAGTGGTAATCATAGGATTATCACTACTTTTAATGCAATCCAAACAAAAATGTTTTAGGATATCATTACTATATTTACACTAATTTAAAGTAATAGCTTCTTTATTTTTATTTATTTGAAATCCAATAAAGACTTTGAGTTCACTCATTAAACTCATTTCAAACTCATTTTTCATCATTTTTGAAAAATCAACACATAAAGAGTTTTTTGAAGATCCAAAAGTAATATCATCAACAAATATTTGTTCTACCAAAAAATATTTATAAATCATTTTTATAAAAAGAGTAGGATTATCTATACCTTTTTTTAAAACCTTTAGAAATAAGAAAAGTACTTAGTCAATCATACTAGTCTCTTGGAACCTATTTTAAACCATATAAATCACCTGTTAACTTAAAAACATGATTTGGAAAAATAAAGTTTGTAAAACATGGGGGTTGTTCAACAGAAAAATCCTCAACCATATACCCATTTTGGAATGCACTCTTTACATCCATTTGATATATCTTGAAATTTATATGTGATGCATATGTTAACAGGATTCTAATGGATTCAAGTCTAGCAACTGGTGAAAAAGTTTCTTCATAGTCAATGCCTTCTTCGTGACTATATCCTTGTAAAACCAATATAGCCTTATTTCTTACAATAGTACCATCTTAAACTTCATTATTTCTAAACACCCACTTAGTTCCTATAGTCATGGTGTCTTTAGGTCAATCCACTTGTTTAAAAACTTTATTTGTTTCAAACTGATTTAGTTCTTTTTTTCATAGAAATTACCCAACATTCATCATTGATTGTATCATTGATGTTCTTAGGTTCAAGATGCGACAAAAAGTCTTAATGTTCAACCTAGTTTCTAATAGAAGCTCTATTTTGAGTTCCTTTATCTAAGTCTCCAACTACAACATCTAAAGGATGGTTCTTAAGAGTTCTTGTAGGTCTAGAAAAACAAAGGCTGGTAATTTTAGCTTCTTCAACTGGTTCAGTTTCATTATGACTAGACTCTGGATAATTTTCAGAACTAGATGATTTAACAGGTTTCTTAATAGTAGTATTAGAAGATTTGGTAGTTATGTCTAGATTGGACAGACCATCCTCAATATTTTATAGGGAGGTCTTGGGTTCATGTGGATATATTTCATCAAATTTGACATGTAAAGATTCTTATAAACACTTGGTTCTTTTATTAAAGGCTATATAATATTTTATAGACATTTAGTAGCCTAGAAATATTCCTTCATTACTTTTGGAGGCAAACTTCTCAAGATTATCCTTATTTTTAAGAATATAAACTTTGCAACCGAACACTTTAAAGTAGCTGACTTTGTATTTCCTATTCTTTTATAACTCATAAGGTGTTTTCTTAAGAATAGGTATGATTAAGACTCTTTTAATTATGTAAAAAGTTGTATTGATAGATTCAACCTAGAAATAAATAGGTAAATCATATTCATTACGCATAGTTCAGGCTATTTCTTGTAAGGGTTTGTTTATTCTTTCTACAACACCATTCTGATGGGGTCCTGGGAGTAGAGAAGTTACGACTATAGTCACTTTTTGAGAAAAAAGATTAAAAAAATCTTGGTTTTTCAAACTCACAAACATGGTGACTCCTTAAGGTTTTAATCCTAAGACTACTTTGGTTTTATACTATTCTAGCATACTTAGGGAAATGAGAGAAAGCATCACTTTTGTGAGAAAGAAAGAAAGTCCAAGTATATCTATATTAGTCATATAATAGAACATAAACATAGTGCTTCTCATTAAGACATGAAACTATAGATGGTCCAAACAAATCTATGTGAACAAACTCAAGATTTTGAGAAGTTGAAACATCTTTCTTTGGTTTGAAAGATAATTTTTGATTTTTTCATTTTTAAAAAGGATTACATAATTTATTTTTTAAAAATTATAACTTTGGGTATATCCTTGAATAACACTTTCCTTGCAAGCTTTATAAGTGAGTGAATATTAAAATGTCCTAGTCTCCTATGACAGAGCCAAGACTTTGTGAAAATCACTCAAACAAGCAACATTTTGATAAATTAAGTAATCTAAATTAACCGCATAAACATTTTCATTGGTAAAAGTATTAAAAACTAAAAAATATTTTGAATTAAACACATTATATGAATCATTTTCAAATTTAATATTAAAACCATCATCACATAACTGAGATATGCTAAGAATATTGTATTCTAATCCATCAATAAAAAGAACTTTCGAAATTAAAATTGAATTTGAGTTACCAACTTGGATGAGACCAAATATTTTTCCTTCTTCACTATCAACAAAGGTGAAATGAACACCATAAATATTTATCAGATTCTTGAAGCATGAATAATATCCTATCATGTGTGTTGAAAATCCACTATCGAAGTACCATAGTCTTCTACATGAGCTCTTAAAAAACTTTCCAACAATGGAAATTCAAACACGAAAAGATTTTGGTACCCATACTTTCTTGGGTCTAGTAATATTTTTAATTAATTCTTTGGGAATATAAACTTGGTTCATGGGTTTCCTATAAATAGTTTGTAAAGTATTGGAAAAATAAACTCTATTTTGGTGCAACCTGCTTACCAAGAATTTGTGTTAGAGTGTTCTTTCCATTGGTAAACTTTTTTAAATCCATTTTCAATTTATCATTTGATAATTTCTATTCATTGTTCTAATTAAGAAATTGGGGATTTTTCTCTTTCTCTATAGTAATCTTGGATTTGACAGTAGAGGTGAGACCGGGATGTTTATTCAAAATTTTATATTTATTTTTTAACTCATTGCACATATCTTCAAGCATTGGTAAGTATTAAAACATTTCTTCATTGGTCAGGTTTTCAAAATTAGAATCATCTCTAGAATAATAATAATTTTCTATAGGAGACCCAAGGGTTACCTCATATATGTTTGTCATGTAACACATATTGGCTTTATTATCCTTTTCATCATGTGATGACTCTGAGTCACTGGAGATATCCTCCAAAGCACTCCAGGTGGACTGCACTAACTTCTTATACTTCTTATCTTTGTCCTCACACTTATTCTTATATATTAACTTAGGAAATTAATCCTTTACATTTACTATTCTTTTACATTAATATAAGACTATCTCATTTTTTTTATTTTTCTTCCAATCCCTTTTCCAATTTCCCTTATTGTCATATTTTCTTTTGTAGCCGGACTTCCAAAAAAAATTATTCTTTCTATAAAACTATTTAAAACTTTTGGATAAATGATCCATTTCCTCATCACTGTATAATGGTTAATCTTCAATACTTATACTATTATAAAGAGTTTTTACCCTTTTCTTTTCTTTATTTTTTTGAAGTAGGGGTTTTAAAAGACACTGAATTTCTCTTTGGTTCATCTTCTTCTTCTTTTTTGACTTTTAATTCTTCCTCATACATTATAAAATTTCCTATTAGATCATTTAATAGAAACTTAATGACATCACATGATTATATAATTGATACTGAGGTTCATATCCACCTATCATATAGACATTTAAGTAGCTGCATGATTTATTCTTTGGCATCCACTAGCTTCTCAAGAGAGCTCATTGAATTGAGAAAATCATTGAATCAGAGATACATATCAGAAATGGATTTTTCAGGATTCATCTTAAAGTTATCATATTTAATATTATATATATTATGTCTCATTTATTTGACATTAGTGGTTTCTTCATGTGAAACAACTGACGTATCCCAAATTTCATAGGCACATTTACATGCATAAATTCTATTAAATTCTTTATCCCCAAAAGAACAAAACAATGAATTCAAATCTTTACAATTATTATTGTATGTAGTTTTTGTGGATTAACTCCATATAGTTCATGGAGTATCTGGTTTTTCATATTTATCTTCTTATATAGTCCAAATATCAAACCCCATGATTTCTAAGTGAATTTTCATCATTATTTTTTACTGGGCATAATTTTTACCATTAAGGTAGGGAGCTCTGTTGGTATCAACACATTCCTATCTATTATCCATAATAAATAATAAAGAATAGATTTTAAGGAGATAAAGATTTATAACTAACATAAATATAGAGATATTTAAAACACAACTAAAATCATAGTTTAAAAGATGTTAAAATAGTAGTTTAAAAACAACATTTGATACCAAATGTTGGTCAGAGTAGGACACTCAAGAGACTGGTGAATTGAGTTCCAATAAAACTTTCTGTTAAAAATTATTTATTTGAATTTCCCCCAATTTTAAATCAAAGAGGTCAGTTAAACAAAGTATAAGATTGGTAAAATATTCTAGATTTTGAAAAATTCCTCAAAGATTGATTAATTATCAGTTAAAATAATTTATGAAGTTACTTTAACTTTTTAAATTAGTCTACTAAAAAAATTCTAGATCAAAAACTATATAAGATTTACTATCAAATAAAAGTAATTTTTTCTGGTTTCAATAAACAACGAAAGATTAGAAAATATAATTTGAACACAATAGATACAAATAATAGGTTCCGTCTCAAGCAGATACTTAGTCCTATCCACTTGGTGATCACCTACCACCAAGAAGTTTATATTTATAAACTTGATCCATACCCTAAACTAGGGTTTACAATAGCATATAAAGCTATCTAGGTCTAATTGGACCTCTACTATAGGTATTTATGGGAAACTAAAACAACTAAGTCACAAAGGGAGATCTTCCACAATTGTAAATTGGAGTAAAATGGAGTAAGAGAGTGTTAATGAGAGGATATCTTGTATCCTCCAGTTTATCATAGGATAAAATGTGCGTTTGTAATACAGATACACACACTACTCATAAAGTATTAAAATAGTACCCAGTAGATCAGAAATGATAAGAATGGGTTTAGAATGGTCTCAGTGATTTTCTTGATGCTTTGGGACTTATTGTATGTAGTAGATGTGAAGCTCGAGTCCACTTCTAGAAGTAGACATTAAAAATAGAGTATCATGAAAGCTTTTTATTCTAGTTTCCAAGAAAAAATGAGATGTTCTATGGAGATATCTTTTTCTAGGTTTGTTGCTGCAGGGATGTTCGCACTTTGGTGCAGAGAAAATTCTCATCTTGTTCACTAAAAAACATAATATGTTTCATGGATCTACTTATTTGTTTCTAGTGTGTTTGTTTAATGGTTTAATGATCAGTTCATTTTTGTATAATTATGGACTTTCTTATAAAATGGAAATAAAACATCATTGTCCTTAAATATAAAATAATCATTATTTTAGTAACTTAAACCAACCTCTACTCAAGTATAAATACCACCCATCGCTACCCTATTTCAACTCAAAAGCATTGAAGATCCAAAAATATCTTACAAAAACTCTCCTACTCACTCTCACCATGTACTAGTTATTCTGGTCTTATAAAAATACCAAACCCAAAGTCCTCAAGGGTTCATCCAAGGAGGTGATATTCAAGATGTTATTCTCTAAAAACACCTCTCTTAATTTGTTTTCTTTTTCTACTTTATCCTCCCATGATTAATACATCACGAAATGATAAATACATAATAAAGTATATAGAGAAGTTATATTTTTATAATGTAATATATTATATCCCTCATTTTTATTACCTCCTCTTATTCAAAGAAACAAAATTGTTGTCTAAATTTTGTAGGTTAATCATCACCATGAATAATGATTTTGTTCGTTTTCTATTACCACCTTCATGGGTGGTTATAAAACTATTATTATATTTAAAAAATATTTTAATAGGTATGTTATATCTTATTTCATTTTCTTCAACTAATTTAGAATCATAATATTAAATAAAATGAATCTAGTTTATGATGTTAGGAAAAACCGCCAAAATAAACCAAACATTTATTGTTATCATTTTACCAAATAAATCATCCCCATGTAAGAAAAAAAATGATATATGAGAAAATTTAAACTTATTTAAGTTAATTAATACCATTTAATTTCACCAATTATGTTTTATTTACATTTTATAATAAAATCCATAATTATACAAAAATGAACCGATCATGAAATCATTAATCGAACGCACCAGAAACCGTGAAAATAATGCAATATTATTAAATAATGGGTCACAATATCTTATAAAATTAATTAATAAGGTATTATAAATTTTAATAAAGTTATGTCATTAATTAATAAAATATTTAACCCTTTATAAAGTGTGTTAAATAATGAAAAACTAAAGGGCACTGTGAGGTAAGGATTTCTCGTATCACTTTTACTGCAGTGAGATATATGCCTTATTTACAAATTATTTCTTATTTGTGGGGGTATTTAATGGAATTTTATATCATAACATTAATGTCATTATATTCATATTATTCAATTTTTCTTTTGTTAATTATTACATTTACAGGGGATACGATTTGACCAATTTACAAAGTGGCAAGGGAATTCATAACCCTATTTCCATTCTTTGGGTTAACCATCTATTTCATCGATTATGTCATGCTATGATTATGTGTGGGATAAATTATGATTATATTATGATGTATTACCATTTTTATGTGGATTTATAGGGATTACACATAATTTATCAATTTTATTCTCTCTTTAATTATATGATATTTAAGAGGTATTTTCTTTTAAAAATTATTTTTTTAAAATATCCATTAAAACTTTGTTTTATTACATATCCATTTTTCCAAAAATTATTTCTAATTTTTTTTTTAAAATTATCTTATGATTGTTTAAATTTTTTTATACTCATTTTTTTTAATTTTAAAAAATGAATTTAAAGGATTATTTTCTTCAGTTTCTAAATGTGGTTCTTTATAACCTTGTTGACAAAAATATAGAAGGAATGTTTTTTTTAACTTATACAGAATGAGAAAAATTTCCAACCATCATGATGACTTAATTCCTTATAGATTCTTTTATAGCCTTACAATGTTATTTTAAAATATAATGTTTTCTCTTATAATTTCATGGAATTTTAATATAAGAATATTTTCAAAATATAAAGGATATTTTCCTCAATATTATTTCAAACGATATCTCAAAATTATTTTCCATCTAAGATAAAATTATTTAATATTACATATGATTTATTCGGAATATTATTCATGGAAATTATCATTACTATTTTTATGGTTGGGTTATATTTATAATGTCTTGATATTTATGAAACCCATTTTTTTCAATGGGTTATGGTACAAATAAATGTTTATGAAACCTGTTTCTTTTCATTCAATTTGATACGATGATGGATTTATGTTATCATGGAACACATATCTATGGTTTTAATTATGTAATGGATGGGAACAATATATCCATCCAAGGAATTGGGTAATGATATTATATATCATGATATAGATAAGACTAGAATGGGGATTGAAATCGTGTTATACAAGAATAGAATGGAAAGTGAAACCTGTTCAATAAAGGACTTTATCCCCCATGATAGTCCTGGGAGTGAACTCTGACTTCTACGATGTTTTGAGGAGTGAACCCATTTCACTAAGATAGTCTTGGAAAAGAGACTTTAATAATAATGAAATTATTTTATATGCTTATGTTTTTTCCATAATTCTTTGTTTTATACCAAAGTTATTATTTTATGATTCATTCTTATGAATTTTTATGATTTATTCTATGACTCAATATTATTATATTTGATATGAAGGGTGTAAATTTAAAATGTTATGTTCAAATTGTTGTACCATTATTTTTATGTTATAATTCATATATCCCTTGTTTACTATTATTGAGAATCTAAGGTCACCCATTTCATATGATTGTTTTCCCAAGGATACAAAGAAAGGTATTAAGTTTGATATGTCAAAAGGGTTCAAGTTAAAAAAAAAATAAGTGCGAGACAATGTGTACATTTTATGAACTAGTTGTTTTTGTTTCCAAGTTTCCAAATACACAAAACCCATATTATTATATAATGGGTTTGTCATGTTAGTTAATTAATATTAATATATTTATATGTATTATCTATGTATGAAAAGAGTGGGTCATTTTAGTTGGTATAAGAGTAAGGTTTAGTTAACCTTTGGAAACTATTATGAGAAAACATTATTAATAAACCTAAGTGTAAGTCTATGTTATATTCATAGTGTTTTGGTAACAATCATTAATAACCTATTATTAAACCTAAGGTGTCATGGATTGAAATATTATAAGTATCTTTGTTTGACTATATAGTTTTTGTAGTATGATTAGTGCTAGTAACCGTATTCCTTTTAGTTTAAGTCAATGATTGGAACACAAATGAACAATGTTAATATTGAATGTGATATGAAATTCAATGATTTTACTCTCAAGAAAACGAATGTTATGGGATCTGGAATGAAAAATATTATTTCTATTCTCACATAAGATATGAATCATTCTAAAATTCTAAATGAGAAAAGGAGGTTCCAACATTATGTTGAGTCCTTAATGAGGAAAAACACTCCTTTTATTGGATCTTTTGATCCACTAGTGGAGAATAAATGGATCAAAACCATTGAGGAGATATTTTCTACTCATCAATGATCGGACATGAAAAAGTTATCCAAGATATTTATCATCTAGAAGGTGAAGCAGATTAATGGTGGAATATTATCAAGAATATAAGTAAAGAAGAATAAATTGAATGAATAGAATTTGAAGAGTTCAAGGGAATATTACTCTTCAATTAATTCCTTCAAATTATCGGAACAAAGTTAGAGAATTAATTTCTTGAGATGAATCAAAAGAATGATGAATCCCTCATTACATTTGAGGAAAATTTTATAAGTCTTACAAGGTATGCCTATGGTTTAATTATCAGTTTCTAAGGTAAAACTAATTGATTCTTTGGTGGTTTAAAACATAGTATTAAAATGGATTTAGATATAAGATACTTCAGTACCTAATAATAAATTTTTTAATGTGATATGAAGGTGGAGATGGAAATAGAAGTTACCTATCAAACATATGGTTTTGATAAGAAAAGAAAAATTGAATTGAAAGGAAATTCTACAAACCATGTAGAGAAGAAGATGATATTTCCTTTATGTTAAATATGTGGGAGGAAGCATGGAGGAAATTAGATTAAGATGGGTTAGTAAATATTTCAAGTGTTGAAATTTAGGTCATCTGGAAAGAGAGTGTCTAAGTGATGTGAAAAAGATGGTTAATTTTGTGAATAGAGAGAAGGATTCACTGAATGCACCCCCACACATCAATGAATCAAGTGTAAGGAAAATGGTAATTATTCTAATTAGTTCCCAAATCAAAGTTTTAATAATTATTATTGACATAATTAACCTACTAAATCCAAAGATGAATGGAATTATCATATGGCCTCTATTGGTGTTGCAGAGTATAATATTAAAGTAGTGGATGATTGTGTGTTTTTATATTAATAATGTTATAGAATTTCCTTTATAGTATAATGGAACATCTAAGGATTGGTCCACTATAGTTTCTACTTAAGGATTTTAAATAATTTTTTTAATGGTACTGGTAACCATAAAAGCGATTGAGGATATATTTTTGGAGAACACTTGATTAAGGGAATGATAAACCTTAATATGTGCATGATGAGGGAATACTAATGAGTTAAAGATATTTTTTTAGTGATAAAATAAATGGTATAGTTTTGATAAGCTTGTAACAAATTAGTAATATGATGGAAATGTGTTTTATGGATTTATTTTATAGAATTTTTGGATTTATGGTATGAGTAAAGAGCTAATTTTTGAAAGAATTCATTTTTTCACTAAGATTTCGAAGTAATTATGGGGAATTCATGTTAATGATGTTCACATGTTTGGTGTGTGTCAATTAAGAGATGTATAATGTTATTTGGGGGATTAATTAAAATTTTATTCTAGAAATATAGAGACTATATTTTTTTTTTTGGATTTTAATATATTGGATGGTCATAAGGGTAAACATTTATGAAATTTTTTAAATTGAATTTTGGATGATGTTTTAGAGATTAATGTATTACTTAAAAATGTGAATATTTATGAATATTGAATAACTTGTTCTAACCATTTTTTTAAAATGGTAACTAGGGATTGAAGGAGTGAATTTTCATCCCATTATGGATCTTATGATCCTCTAGTTTTGCCAAAAATAAAATTTTCACTTCATTCCTTGGAGTAAGAAATGGAGTAGAAATTGAGCAAAGAACAACAAAAGAGTGATATTATACTTATGAGATGAAATAAAGTAAGTATATCTTCTCAAATTACTTTGAAATAAAATATTATCCTATTATCATCATTTATGATGATATCAATGAATTTTTTGGACCTATTTGATCAATGGTTTTGTGGTCATTAACCTTATAATAACTATGTTATCAATCATTCTCCATCATAACATGATAGTTATAATTCTATTTCATGTTCATGTTTTCACTTTCTGAAAATTTTCTCTTAATTGGAAATCTAGTTATGTGGTGATCTTCACCTTTTAATTTCCCTATTTCCAAGAGGAAGTTTTATTGACCCCTTCTCCAATGTGGGTTTTCCAAAAAATAAATTTTCTAACATCCATAATTAATTTTCAAGATCATTTTAAAATTTACAAGGATGCATTTTTTTAAATTCTTGATCATATCGGTATGGTATCTTATCAATTGGATCTTCCACTAAATATCTCTCAAGTTCATGATGTGTTCCATGTTTATCTCCCGAGTAAGTACATAACTGTTACTTTAGATGTACTAAACTCAAAGGTCATACCACTGTAGAAAGATATTTCTTATATGGAACAACTTGTAATTATTCTAGATCATATATATAAGGTTCTAAAAAATAATATCATTGACCACGTTAAAGTTTTGTGGTGAAAATACTAATTTGAGGAAGTTATTTGGGAACCCAAGGATGTGATGAGGTGGAGGAATTATCATATTATTATTTTCAAGTAATTAATTTCGAGGAAGAAATTAATTTTAAGGGGGTAAAATGTAACAACCCAATATTTTATGCTATGTATTTCTTAAAAATAAATTTATTCTCTTCAATTGTTTACTTTTCAAAAAACATCAAGCATAAACTAACTACAAAATATTATTATTTATTTATAATTGTTATCACCTAGACATTAGAATATTGTTAATGAATGATATTAACTAAATTTTGAAAATATATTTTATACATGTTTATAAAATTAATTCACTAGTTAACAAATAATTAGAAATGCAAATAAAAACTAATTGAACATAAAGGATGCGTTTTTGTAAAAAAACAATTTTATGTACACAATGAAATTTTATCTTAATAAATTAAATGAATCAATATTAGTGAAACAAGTTAATGAAATTAATATTTTATATATTCAATAATTTTTTTAAATTCATACAATATGTTTGATAGGGTTAAGATAAGAATAAATCCAATTTTAAGCATAAAAGCTATATTTTTTCTAAATGAAGTATTGCAGCCTTTTAATGGCGAACCTCTTTTAAAACTAAAATTTAATTTTTTTTTACATATTATTTGAAAAAATAAAATTCATTTTTGAAATAGACACATCATAATTAGATTAGGGTTATGTTTTGTTATTTTTTGGATAAGTATCATTTTTTAATGAATAATGAAAAATACTGAATTTTAATTGACAACTAAATTTTTGTCTAATTTACTTATATAGTTAAATTATATTTAAAATTAGTTTTAAATTATAAAAAATTTAAATATACATCAATAAAACCAATTTAGGATATTTTAGTATATTTACAGTTGAAATTCTATATAAAAACATTTCAAAGTTTTGAACTTTCACTTTAAAAACCCACTTTTTTGTTGTGATACAAGATTATTTTTAAATATAATTTTTCCAATTATGTTATTTGAATTTGGTAAAATGGAGTCTATATTTTGAATCACAAGGAAAAAATTAGGTTGTATATTTTTATTTTTTTTATTTTTGGGCTGAGCCTCTCCCCTGGTATCCACCCGTCTTGCCGGGTTGCTTGGTCTCAACTGGGCGGGCAAAATGAGGCGCAACCTAATGTGCTGACAAATTGCTTTGATGAACCATCATCGATCGGGCTGCCACCCTCCAGGATGCTTTTCCATCTTGGTTGGCAACGACTCCTTCCCCAACTGGGGCTCTACCTAAGGGCGGTGACCTCTTCGTGGGGGAGGGGGGTTACCATGTGTGGAGGGTTCGAAAAGGCCACACATGGGAATTCCCTTTTGAGTGAAAAAATAAATGAAACTAGTTAAAGTTAAAAGGTCAAAGGATTAAGTAACCTAAAAACAAAAAAATTTAATGGTTGGTTGAGGTATTTATCAACCCTAACCATCCTATACAATATTTATTATCATCCAAATTCATGGAAATTAATTCCACCATAGTGTGATTGGCATTAAATATAAAATAATCATTATTTTAATCACTTAAACCCACCTCTCCTAAAGTATAAATACCGCCCCTCACCACCCTATTTCGACTCAAAAGAATTGAATCTCCTAATATCTCTATACAAATCTATCCTCCTCACTATCTCCACATCCTAGTACATATGGTCTTACCAAAAGAAAAAATCCAAGATCCTCAAGTGTTTCTCTAAGGAGGTGATATTCAAGAGGTAATTTTCTCAAAACACCACTCTTAATTTATTTTTCTAAATTATTATCACACCCTTCATCCATAAAGGAATGATAAATCCTAAATCATGTATATAATCTAGTTTTATTCTTATAATCAAATATATTATATCCATACCTTTCATTACCTCCCCTTATTCAAATAAAAAAACTATTGTCCAAATTTCTCCAGTTAATCATATTTGTGAATAATGATTTTGTTTGTTTTCCATTACTGCCTTCATGGATGGTCATAAAACAATTATTATGGTTATATATAATCTGAATAGTTATATTATATTGTATTTAATATTTTGGAATTAATTTTTACATATAATATTAAATAAAATAAAACTAGTTTGTGATGTTGGTAAAATGCCACCATAAATAAAACATTTATCATTAACATTTTATAAAATGAATCATGATCATGTAAAATATATATATGATACATGAGATCATTTAAACTTATAGAAGTACATGAATAACATATCATTTCACTTATGAAGTTTACTTTTCATTTGATAATAAAATACAAAATTATACACAAATGAACCTATTGGTCAGAGTGGGTAACTCAAGAGGGTGGGGGGGGGGGGGGTTGAATTATGTTCCCAAAAAAATTTACGTTAAAAATAGAATCCATTTAATAAAACAAAATAAAAAATTAATCAAAATTGCAGATCAATATAATATTTTACTTTTTAAAAGATTTCTTAAAGACTGTTCACGTCTCAGTTAAAATAATGTTAAAATTATCTTATCTTTTGAAATCAATTTACTTAGACAAAAACATATATAAACAATAGTTAAGATTAACTAAAAAAGTAAAAGTTTTGTTTATAGATTGAAAACAACATAAGTTTTGGTAATAAAACAAAACAAAATAACATAGCGGAATAAACCAGAGGTTTGGTCTCAAGATGACACTTAATCCCCTCCACTAGGAAATCACCTACTACCAAGAAGATTATAATAATAGTCAAATAGATCTAAAACTTCGATCTGGTAAAAAAAAACAACAAAAATATATCTAGGATAAAAAGAATATTCCACAGTTAATCATGGGAAGTAAAATTGTAATGCCCTGACCCCAATTACCCAGAGTTGGTGCATTATTACATTACATTGGCATGATCACAAGGGATCAAATCCGAAAAGACCTATCAGTTTTATAGCCTTGGAAGAACTAGATACATTCATAAGTTTTAAATTACATCATGAAATAAATACATCAACAACATTTTTTCCCCTTTGAATATACTTATATATTTAGCCTATCCCTGCAGTTCAACCATAAAATACTTCTTCACATCTTGGTAAAAATAAAATATAGAAAGGGGTGAGATCAGATGCTCTGTAAGGATAACAATATAGCGGAAACTTTCATAAATAAGCATAAAAATTTAAGGTAATGTATCAGACTAAAACAAAAGCCTTTTAAACTTAAAATTCATCATAATATAGAAAGGATAAAATCAAATAATGCCATTTACTTATTCACATGGATATTCTACTAGATGAATAATCACATGAAATATCAAAATCCACTTTCATAATGATGAAATGCATAATTCCAGACTTCATAACCACATAGTCAAGACCCTATGCCAAGACTACAAATAAGATTTTTTCAAGGTCTTTCGCCAATACACTAGTTTGTCTCATGAGACCTACCGACGCATCGAGGAGCTATAGCGTGCTCCACCTTTCACTTAATAAGTCCAATGTATTCCTCATATAAAAAGGTCTAAACATAACACAAACATTCATATTAAAACTGGAATACGAAATGTCAAAACTTATCCATAAACAATTAATTGTGTAAAAAATAACACATCCATAGTCAAACATATCACAAATCCTTCAATATAATATAGAAGTTTTGTATGATAATAAATCAACTTCAAACAAGCTTCAAATTCATCAAAGTATGTTGACATAAATGAAATCAATTTTTTTTAGAGAAATATATCTTTCTATTTAAAAATCAGTTAAAAGTTATATAATTATTAAAGAAAACATTTATTTTGAAAATATTCTTATAATCATGTATGGGAAGCTTTGACGATGTTATAACGGTGGAAAATAGCCGCACAATCTGTATAAGTTAAAAAAAGACATTCTTACATTAATTTGGTCAAAAAGGTCATACAATACCTTGTTTGGAAAACAACAGAAAGATTAATTTCAAAACATATATGGTAAAATAAGGGTATAAATGACTTTGAAAAATAGTCTAGTAAATAGGAATACTGTTTTGAATTACATTTTTAAGAAAACACGGATGTGGATGATAAAGAGGTCCCAGTAGATACTTACGTATTAACAATCTCAGATAAGTAAAGAGATTGTAGAATTAACCCTTACCTTGTACTTTTACTTGGTCAAGGGTATGTTAACCTCCTATATAATAGTTAAATAATTGTTATTAAATTATACAAGAACCTTATATGTAAATGTGATTTCATATATGATCATTTAATATTTCTTTGTTAATAATATTTTAGTAGTATCATCATTTTGGGTGTTAACTGATTCATTTTACTTTATATGCTTGGTTACCTAAGCCATGATTATTATGAATAGGATGTATTTGATTCATATACAGAATGATATTATGTTCATAAAAATTATTTTTAATCATAAAATGAAAAGTATTCTTGAATGATTACGATGGAGAATGAATCTCATCACGTTCGTGGAGACGGTAATCTGTACATACGCACGAGCGACAATATCATTATATTGATGGTGAAATCGTATGTAATTGGATGGTATATCATATATAAAGAATCATTAGAATTTTATATTTATTATTTACATCAGTTATACTCATTATTATACCCATCAAAATAATGAAGTTTTTGAATAACAAACTACACCATGACGTGGAGACAGTAAGTCGTACGTACGCACGTATGGTGACTTTGTCATTTGTAGGATGGATGGAATAAATAATATGGTTGTACCATATTTATAATAACATCACTATATGTAGAAGGAATTGGATTTATTTTTTTGGTATGGAAACAACAAAGAAAGAGGAAGTGGAAGAAGAAAAGAACTTGAAAGAGGGTGGTGAAATTATTACCTCTACTTCGGGTGTTTCTATTTGAGTTGATCAAAAGGGATCCTTAGGCTGGATTTATGATCAAAATTAAGGAATCTAGGTTGTATTGATAGAATTTGTGAGGATATTTTTTCAGGGTTTGTCCGATCCAAATGACTTTGGAGGTGTGAAATTAAGAGAAGGGGAAGTGCCCTTTTTTAAGAGAGGTGAGGGTGACTTTAGGAAAAGCTTGAAATATTATTTTATAATAAAATCATTCTCGATTTCTAATGAATAGAAAATGAATTATTTCAAGGATAAGGTGGGTATGGGTCTAAAAACTCTCAACCAATAGGTTTTATACAGGTTTAGATAATCATATTAACCTTATCTTTTAGATTTAACTTTTAGTTAAATAGTTTGACATTTACCTTGTCTCTTTGTATTTTTATATTATATGGTTAATAAACTTACTATAACAAGCCAAGAGATCCCCATTTAGTTCATTATTAATATATATAACCACATATAAGTCCTTTTGACAAAACTTATATTTTTAGGAATATTATATCAATTAATAATATAGTGTTTTTTTTAAAAACTCAATTATGTCAATTTTGACACTATTTAGTATTTTATTTTTTTTGAAAGCCATAAAAACTTTATCACTTAGAATAAAATTTATTTAACCAACCCTAACATGTCATATTAACCCAAATAATTATTTTAATTCATAATAAGTCACAATTTACATTTATTTGGATATTTATAATATCAATTATTTTAATATTTCATTAATAGGGTAATTACTTCATCATCGTTGTGTCATAAATAAATTAAATTACTTAATGTTGAAAAATTATAAATAAAATAACATTATGTAGGAAATATTTATATCTTTATAATGAATATTTATAGTTGAATTTATATTGTGTGTAACCCTATATTAAAAATGGTTTAGTTATTAAACATTGAATTTAACTCTTTTTAACTCTTCTTTAAATAAAATATTAAGTAATATACTAATCTAATCCAAGTGGACCAAAAGTGATAATATTTTATTATTAAGGGTTTTTATGGTCTACTTACACTTATACAATAGAATTAGGACATGTTTTAGGGTAATTATGATATAATTTTCACCCTTAATTACCCCATTTACTTTTAACCATGGTAAATAAAAGTCAAAAGTTACTATTCACAAAAATTATTTTCATATTATTGAATCACATTTTACATACTAATATCAATTGTTTCTCATGGATTTTTGAAATTATACTCATATAAGCAGTAAAATTAAGTTTTATTCAAATTTGCAAATGCTCCTAGGAGGTGGGTAAAAGGCGATAAAAAGTTAAATAAAATTTTTATATATCTAAACTTATTATAAAATGACTCTAATGAATTACATTGAACTTATAGGTATTATGTATCTATTTTGAACTAAAATAAATTTAAAGAAAATAAATAATTACTTAAATAAAAAATTCGGGTTTAACAAAAAATGCAGTGTTTTTCAGTATTCATTAAAAATTGAAAGTTTTCAGAAAAATACCAAAAATTCACCCTAAGCTAATTTTGATATTTCAAATTCAAAAATGAAGTCCAGTTTGAAAAATAAAATTTATAAAATTTCAAAAAGTGGGTGTTACTATTCATAACGGTTAGTTTGATTGGTCAAGGTGTGTTAGAATCTCGAAATTGTGTACAATGAAAGCTATTACATTATTCAAGGGGAAACATACTGTGGAAGCTTGGGGTGTTACATTCTCCCCTCCTTAAAATAATTTCAACCTCAAAATTTCTAGAATATTACTGCATAAAAAGATTTGGGTGGTTGTTCATCATAAGTTTTTCAGGTTCCCAAGTTGCCTCTTCCATCTTATGATTTATCCATAGAACTTTTACAAGAAGAGTCATCTGGTTTCTCAGCACTTGTTCTCTAGTATCAGGATTTTGACAGGCTCTTCACAATAAGACAGATCAGGTTCCAGTTCAATTTTTTTATAGGTGAGTACATGCATTGGGCCAGGCATGGATTTTCACAATAGTGATACGTGTAACACATCATGAACTTTGGAGAGACTTGGAGGCATTTCCAAATGATAAGCTACAAACCCAATTTGTTCTAGAATTTAAAAAGGTCTGATGTTCCTGGGACTTAATTTACCCTTCTTACTGAATCGTATAATTCCATTCCATGGAGATACCTTTAATAAAACATGATCTCCTACCTGAAATTACAAATCCTTCCTTCAGTTATCAACATAGATCTTCTACCTACTTTGAGATGCCTTGATTTGGGTTTGGATAACATTAACCTTTTCCATCCTTTCCTCAACAAGTTCTGGGCCTACGAGTTTTCTTTCACCAACATCATCCCAAAGAGTTGGTGTGTGACATCTCTTTCTGTATAACGCTTCATATGGTGCCATCTGAATACTTGAATGGAAGCTATTATTATAGGAAAATTATACCAGTGGTAAATATTGATCCCATATACCTTTAATGTCAAGTGAGAAAGATCTCAACATGTCTCCTAAGGTTTTGAATAGTCTGTTCTGATTGTCCATCGGTTTGAGGGTGGTAGGCAGTGCTTAAACAAAGTTCAGTATCCATGGATTTTTGAAGTCTTTTCCATAATCATGATGTAAAATAGGGATCATGATCATAAACAATCGATAGAGGTACACCATGGACTCTTACAAATTCATTAATATATAGTCTTTCCAAATTTTCAATTGGTAAATCTTCTCTTATAGAAAGAAAATGTGCTAACTTGGCAAGACGATCAACAATGACCCATATTGCATCATTTCTTAAAGGAGTCTTTGGTAGCCCCATGAAAAATTCCATCATAATATTATCCCATTTCCACTCAGGTATGGGAATAGGTTGCATGAATCCTCCAGGCTGTTGCCTTCTAGATTTCACTTGTTGAAAAACCATACATCTTGACACAAAATCAACAATCTCCCTCTCCATGTTGTCCCACGAAAAATGTTCCTTGAAATCTATATACATGTTGGTGATCCGAGGGTGTATAGAGAAACTAGATCTATGAGAATCATACAACAATTCCCTTTTTAGATCAGGTATGTTTGGAACACAAAGTCTCTTCCCAAATTTCAAAATTCCATCTCCATATAGGAAGTCACTCAATCTCCCATCATAGATAGCTTTAATATTCTTTTAAAACTCCTCATCATCAGTCTGAGAACTTTTTTTCCTTTCTAGTAAAGAAGGTTTTGCAACCATTGGAAAAAGCATTGATGTTTCACCTTCCGTGGTTATTCCCATATCCATATTTACTAGATCCTTGTATACATGATCCTTTTCAACTCTCATCTTGTCCAAAAATCCATGATCCTTTCTACTCAAAGTATCCACCCCCTTATTTTCATTCCCCAAGTAGTAGTGTATAGTGAAATCATAATCCTTGAGTAGTTCAAGCCATATCCTTTTCTTCATGATGAGTTCTTTTTTTGAGAAAATATACTTCAAACTCTTGTAATCAGTATAAATATCACATTTTCACCATAGATATAGTGTCTCCATATTTTTAGATCAACGATTACAGTTGATAACTCAATATCATGAGTGGGATAGTTTTTTTCAGGAATGTTTAGCTGCCGCGATGCATAGGAAATTACTCTATCATTCTGCATAAGGACACAACCAAGTCCTTTCTTTGAAGAATCACTATAAATAACAGACCCATCATTCCCTGATGGTATAGTCAAGATAGGATCATTAACTAATATTCTCTTCATTTCACCAAAAAATTCTTCACACTCTTTTATCCAAACAAATTTAACCCCTTTAGGTGTGAGCTTGGTTAATGGGTTAGCCAACCAGAAAAAATTTTGGATGAAACATCGACAATAACCTACTAAACCAATAAAACTATGTACCTTAGTTATACTTATTAGTGTAGGCCACTATTGGATTTCATTTGTCTTAGAAGGATCAAAAGATATTCCATACTTAGAGACAATATGTCCAAGAGAAGAAATCTCCTGAAGCCAAAATTCACACTTGCTAAACATCCCATATAATTCATTTCTTCTAAGAGTCTTTAGGATAACACGTAAGTGATTTTCCTGATCTTCATAGCTTTTTGAGTATACCAAAATATCATCAATAAATACCACTACAATGTCACCAAGATATTCCTTTAAAACTATATTCATTAGATTCATGAAGACAAAGGGTGCATTAGTCAATACACAAGGAATTAATGTAAACTCATAATGCCTATACCTGGTTCAAAATGCTGTTTTTGGAATGTCTTCCTTCCTCACACACAACTGGTGATATACAGATCGAAGGTCAATCTTTGAAAAATATTGATCTCCATGAAGTTGATCAAATAAATCATCCATGTGAGGTAGGGGATACTTGTTTTTTATTGTTATAGCATTTATCTCCCTGTAGTCAATGCACAACCTCATAGATACATATTTCTTCTTAACAAAAAGAACAGGGGCTCCCCATGGAGAAAAACTAGAGAGAATAAATCCATTATTACTCAATTCCTCTAGTTGTTTATTTAGTTACACTAATTCTATAGTGGCCATTCTATAAGGGGTCTTCGATATGGGCCTTGAACCCGGAATTAAATCAATGAAAAACTCAATTTCTCGTTCCAGAGGATGTCCAGGTAAATCCTCTGGAAACATGTCAACATATTATTTCATAACAGGTATGTCCAATATTCGAACATTATTTTCCTCACCCATATTTATTTTATTCTATTCCTCCCCAATAATTCAATTTAGTAGAGCTACTGGGGGTGGATCTAGATAAGAATCAAGTGGTGACATTTCTTCTCTAAAGATAAGGTACTCTTTATCATCATCGAAAATTGTAACCTCCTTCTTCTTGCAATAAATTTTCGCATCATGGTCCAAAAGAAAATCCATTCTGAGGATTATATAAAATTAAATCATTGGTATGATGATGATATTAGCAGATAAAAAACATTTATATGCCCTAATAAGAACTGATTCACAAAACTTTGTTGTGATGATACTCCCATTAGGTGGTTTGAATGACAACTCCCTTGTTAATTCAAATTGAAAATATCTAATTTTTTTATAAAACTTGTAAGATATAAAATAATGCAATGATCCATAATCAAATAAAGCATTGGATAAACTTGAGGAAACCATTAAATTACCTGCCACCACGTCTTTCGGAGCTTCAACCTCAACATTAGTGATCGTATAATCTTGGCCTTGCTCCCTTGGCCTTTTTCGAGGTATGTTCCCTTAGAATTTAGGACATTCATTTTCATAATGACCATTTTCTCTAAAATTGTAGCATTCAACATTGAAAACATCTTTATTCCCCTTATAATCACAAGCTTGGTGGCCTTTTTCACCACACTTGTAACAGACTCTCATTCCCTTCAGGAAAGTATTGGGGTGTTTCTTCCCACATTTACCACATGATGGATAATCAAATTTTCCCTTATTCTCCTTATTTCCATTTATAGAGTGTTCACCAGATATCTTTTTCTCTTTCTTTTATTTAAATTCATAAGAATTAGATAATTACTTTTCTATCTTGATAGTGCATGAGACAATATCTTTGTATGATAAGAAGTATTGTGATACTAATGATCAACGGAGAAACGGTTTTAACACATAAAATAATCAATCAATCTTACTCCTTGGGTTACGTTTATAATCTGCTGCATGCCTTTCTAACCTTATAAAGTTAGCCTTATACTTTGTGACATTATCATCCTTCTTTTTCCTCAGACTCATAAATTTTCTTTCCATATCCACTCGTGGTCATGAGGAAAGTATTTTTCTAAGAAAATCTCTTTAAACTCCCTCCATTACATGTTCGATACTTATTTATCTTCCTTTGTGTTTTGGATTAATAACCACCATTGATCTGCATCTCCCGTGAGGTGATAAACTTCCATGAAAACTTTTTCCCTTTCGCTACTCCCAAAAACATGAAATATTTTTTCTAAGGAATTTATCCATTGCTAAGATACTAATGGATTTGTACTCCTATTGAATGTTAGTGGTTGTTGATTCATGAAGCGGTCTAACATTGATCCTCTACATTGGGGATCAAGGTGATTCATACGGGTAAGGTTATTATTCATTACCTGAGTGTGTTTTCCTAGTATGGTGATAAGATGATCAACACCAGTTGCATCACCATATCCACTATAATTATCTTGAGTAGGATGGAAATTCCTACATGGATTACGTGAGTTGATAAAATTTCCATTCCTTCCACTAGGTTCCATTTCTAAACAATTTCATATAGTAGATTAGTTTATGAAAAAAATACATAATTCCAAACTTGTAAAAAACTTAACATAAATTGAACAGTTTATGGATATAATCCATAATCATAAAAATGTTTTCTTTGAGGAAGTATATACTTATAAATCATTCATAATGGTTTTTAAGGAAAATTTGAATTATTCTAAGCATATCCCCCAGTAGTGTCATAACCAAGAGTGCAACAATTCCCATTGTCGTACACTAGTTCCCATTCGAGTCTAGCTCAAAGTGGTGTTTTTAGGTTTTACCCCTAGTTAGATCTATGCCAGATCCGCCTCTACCTGCTCATATCCAGACATGGATGTATTGCTTGGAAAACTCACAAAATCTATACAGTACAAAATTTTTAGGAAGTTCTTCTATACTAATTCTCAAATTATATCTTAGGGTAGTGTCTGTAATCATAGTTTTTCTAAATATAGTTTCCAAGTTTTGTACTAAACTTCCTATGATACCAACTGTAACGTCCTGAACCTAGTTACCTAGAGTCACTACATTATTACATAAAATTGGCATGATCACAAGGGATCAAATACCAAAAGGCCAATCAGTTTAGTAGCCTTGGAAGTACTGGATACATTCATAAGTTTTACATTACATCATGAAATAAAAACATCAAAAAAATGTTATCCCCTTTGAACACACTTATATCCTTAGCCTATCCCTACAGGTCAACTATAAAATACTTCTTCACATCCTGGGTAAAATAAAACATAGAAAGGGGTGAGCTCAGATGCTCAGTAAGGATAACAATATAGCATAAACTTTCATAAATAAGAATAAAAATTTAAGACAATGTATAAGACTAAAAAAAGTATTTTAAACTTAAAACTCATAATAATATGGCAAGGATAAAATAAAATAATTCGATTTACTTATTCACATGGATATTCTACTAGTCTAATAACCACATGAAATATCAATAGACACTTTCATAATGATGGAATGCATAATGCCAGACTTCATAACCACATAGTCAAGGACTTGTGCCAAGACTACAAAAAAGATTTTGTCAAGGCCTTGTGCCAAGACACTAGTTTGTCACATGAGACCTACTGATGCATCGAGGAGCTATAATGGGCTCCACCAATCACTTAATAAGTCCAATGTATTCCTCATATGAAAAGGTTTAGACATAATAAAAACATTCATATTTAAAATAGAATGCAAAATTTCAATACTTATCCACAAACCATGAATGGTGTAAAAAATAACACATCCACAGTCAAATATAACACAAATATTTCAATAAAATATGGATGTTTTGTATCATAATAAATCAAAATCAAACAAGCTTAAAATTCATCAAAGGATGTTGACATAGATGAAATCAAAACATTTGTAGATAAATATTTCTCTCTATTATGAAATAATTTAAAAGTTATATAATTATAAAATAAAACATTTATTTTGAAAATATTCTCTTAATCTTGTATGGGAAGCTTCAACAATGTTATAATGGAAGAAAATATCCACACCCACCGTATAAGTTAAAAAAAAGACATTCTTACCTTAATTTTGTCGAAAATCTCATAAAGTACCTTGTTTGGAAAATGACGGAAAGATTCCTTTCAAAAAATATATGGTAAAATAAGGATATAAATGAATTTTACCAATATTATAGTAAATAGGAATAATATTTTGAATTATATTTTTAATAAAACACGGATGTGGATGATAAAGAGGTCCCAGTAGATACTTACATATTAACAATCTCGGATAAGTAAAGAGACTGTAGAATTAACCCTTACCTTGTACTTTTCCTTGGTCGAGGGTACTTTAACCTCCTTTATAATAGTTAAATCATTGTTATTAAATTATAAAATAACTATATATGTATATATGATATCATATATGATCTTCTAATATTTCTTTGTTAATAATATTTTAATAGTATCATCGTTTTTGGTGTTAACTGATTCATTTTCCTTTATATGGTTGGTTACATAAGCCATGTTTTTTATGACTAGGATGTATTTGATTCATATACAGAATTATATTATATTCATAAACATTATTTTTAATCATAAAATGAAAATTATTCTTGAATGATTACGATGGGAAATGAATCTCATCACGTTCGTGGAGACGACAATCTGTACGTATGCACAAGCAACAATATCATTATATTGATGGAGAAATCGTATGTAATTGGATGGTATATAATATATATAGAATCATTAACATGTTATATTTATTATTTACACCAGTTATACTCATTATTATACTCATACAAATAATGAAGTGTTTGAATAACAAACTACACCACGACGTGGAGACATTAAGTCATACGTACACATGTATGGTGACTTTGTCATTTATAGGATGGATAGAATAATGAATATGGTTTTACCATATTTATAATAACATCACAGTATGTATAAGTCACTGGATTTATTATTTTGGTATGGAAATAACAAAGAAATAAGAAGTGGAAGAAGAAAAGAACGTAAAAGAGGGTGGTGAAATTATTACCTCTACTTCAGGTGTTTCCTTTTGAGTTGATCAAAAGGGCTCCTTAGGTTGTATTTATGATCAAAGTAAGGCCTCTAGGTTGAATTTAGGGAAGTTGGGAGGATATTTGGTCAGGGTTATGCCGAGCCAAATGGCTTTGGATGTGTAAAATTAAGAGAAAGGGAAGTGCCATTTTTTAAGAGAGGTGATGGTCTCTTTTGGAAAGGCTTGAATTATTATTTTATAATAAAATCTTTTTTGGTTTCTAATGGCTCTAGAATGAACTATTTCTAGGATAAGGTGGGTATGGGTCTAAAAACTTTCAACCAATATGTTTTATATAGGTTTATCTCATCATATTAACCTTATCTTTTATATTTAACTCTTAGTTAAATAGTTTGACATTTACCATGTCTCTTTGTATTTTTATATTATATGGTTAAAAAACATACTATAAAAAGACAAGAGAACCCCATGTGGTTCATTATTAATATATATAACCTTATATAAGTCCTTTGGACGAACTTTATATTTTTAGGAATATTATATCAATAATAATATAGTATTTTTTTTAAAAACTCAATTATGTCAATTTTGACACTATTTAGTATTTGATTATTTTGAAAGCATTAAAAACTTTTTCACTTTGAATAAAATTTATTTAACCAACCCTAACATGTCATATTAACCTAGAAAATTATTTTAATTCATAATAAGTCCCAATTTACATTTATTTGGATATTTATAATATCAATTATTTTAATATTTCATTAATAAAGTAATTACGACATCATCATTGTGTTATAAATAAATTAAATTAATTAAGGTCTAAAAATTATAAATTAAATACCATTATTTAGGAAATAGTTTTATCTTTCTAATTAATATTTATAGTCGAATTTATATTGTGTGTAACCCTATATTAAAAATGGTTTAGTTATTACACTTTGAATTTAACTCTTTTAACTCTTCTTTAAATAAAATAATAATTAATGTTCTAATCTTACCCAAGTGGACCAAAATGGAAAATATTTTATTTTTAAGGTTGTTTTTGTTCTAATTACAATTATCCAATAGAATTAGGACATGTTTTAGGGTAATTACGATATCATTTTTACCCTTAATTATCCTATTTACTTTTAACCGTGGTAAATAAAAGTCAAAAGTTACTATTCACAAAAAATTATTTTCATCTTATTGAACTACATTTTATATACTAATATCAACCATGTCTCTTGGATTTTTGAAATTAAACTCAGAGAAGCGGTAAAATTATGTTTTATGCAAATTTGAAAATGCTCGTAGGAGGTGGGTAAAAGACGGTAAAAAGTTCAATAAAATTTTTATATATCTAAACTTATTATAAAATGACACCAATGAATTACATTGAACTTATATAGGTATTATGTATCTATTTTGACCTAAAATAAATTTAAATAAAATAAATATATATTTAAATAATAAATTTGGTTTTAACCAATAATGCAGTGTTTGTCCCTATTTATTAAAAATTGAATGTTTTTAGAAAAATACCAAAAATTCACCCTAAGCTAATTTCGATATTCCGAATTCAAAAATGAAGTCAATTTTGAAAAATAAAATTTATAAAATTTTCAAAATTGGGTATTACTATTCATAATTTCTAGTTTGATTGGTCGCAGTGTGTTAGAATCTCGAAGTTGCATACAATGAAATCTATTGCATTATTCAAAGGGAAACATACCATGGAAGCTTGGGGTGTTACAAAAATAGTACATGCCACTCAAGGACCTCTTCCAAAAACATCTTGGGTTAACAGATGTAAAGTGAAGGAGAGAATATAAATTATTCTTATGTTTAGGTGAAGGAGAGAATATGTGTTTGAAAAAAAAGTGATCAACATAATACTCAAAAAATAGAAATAAAAATAAAAATAATATAAAGAGAATAGTGATGTTCAGTTTGGTATGCTCAATATACGAAATCCTCAGATAAAATTTTGTGGGGAGTTCGGTCATATTTTTTGAAAGTTTCAGAAAAATAGAGGATCTTAGGAATTTATAGGAATGTTCTAGTTGATCTCTATTGATATCCGAATAAATATCTGTAATGAATTTTACTCTTATGTTTTGATGATCTTCACAGCATATGAATCAGTAATCTTTTATAGGTTCCTAGATTCAGTCACACAATTTTCCATAGAATTGTGAGAGAGTATCATCATACATAGAGAGAGATATGGTCCTTTGCATAGATATAATAAAAATGGTTGAAAGAGATCCAAAATACTTGGAAAGGTTTTGAATTTCTCATTAAGACTTCGTCAAATTATTAAAGGATTTATCCTTGAATATAAATATATATTGGGCCATTAACATCAAATTACTCAGAAAAAATGGTAACATGAAGCCGGTAGTGACTCCACATATGGAAGTACCTCAAACTGGAGGTGGCTTAGAGTCCATTGGTGACACATAGTCTAATAGTGACTCAAATTCCAGTGGTGACTCAGAGTCTAGTGGTAACAAGACCTGGTGGTAGCTCATCCTTAAAGGTGAATCAGATGGTAGTGAAAAGCCTAGAAGTAACTCCTCTGGTGGTAACCATATTTGTAGCAACTCCATTGGCAGTAGCTGATCCTTAGTGGTGACTTCTAGATGGTGGTAACTTGCCTCAGAAGTAATTCCTGACTAGTGGTGACTCACCTAAATACTTAGCCGAATTAGCATAAAAACTATCTTACAATATAAAATTCTATCATACAATTTGCAAATCAATATTATTAAAATAATCACGATTTGTTATCATTAAAATAAAGAAGTTCTAAACACTCTCTTCATAATGAGGTTCCAACATTATCCCCATTTTTGATGATAAAAAACATGGAATTTTATAGGTCATATAATAAAAATTAAACATATATAATAAAAGGTGTATTTTAGCTAAAACTAATTGATTAAAATTTTAGAAGATATATGAGTGATATAAAAAAATGTGATATCAAGGAAAAATATGATCTAAAAAGAGAAACATTATTCAATATAGTAATATTAAGTGATTAAAATAGATGAAAAAGATAAATATCAGAAATACATAATTAATTTGTCATAGAATATTTTATTTTCAATTTTCTCACCCTATAATTAATAAATACCAATTATATCTCCCCCTTTTAGATTATCAAAAAGATAATAAGGATAAAATAAAAGGAGAAGTAAATAAGAAAAATAATAAGATATTGCATTGAATATGATCTAAAAAGTGTCGAGTACATCAAACAAAAGATAAAGTGTACAAGAATAAGTTCCTATCAAAGACTGAATCTAATTGTCACACCTGAAAAACCATAATAATTTATTTTATTTTAATTATAATTTTATATAGTTTTAATTTTTTTGTGGAGGTTCAGGCCAGGCCCGACGTGAGATTTTTGGTTTTTGCTGATAAATCAGCGTTTTTGCTGATAAATCAGCGTTTTTACTTTGAAGTGTCTGATGTGAGGGTGGGGCATGGATGAAGCCGTTTGGATTCACTAGAACAATATATGCCTGCTCGGTCCGCGACTACTTAATTTGTTGATTGGATAAAAATTTAAGTGAATGCTAAAAATAAAATTATTTTAGAACTTCCAAAAAATAATAATAATAATAGGATTAAGGTTAATATTAATATTAATATAATTATTATTATTATCTTGGTTAAAAATTTAATTGGGTTGTTAAAATTTAATATTTTCCAGGATTATAAGAATATTATCATATTATTATTATTATTATTTTTATTATTGTTATTAATTTTAATATATTTTGATTTTTATTTAGGTTTAATTTTATTTTGTTTTATTTTTTTTCTTCCTTCTCTACTCCCTCACCTCTTTTCATCTCACATGGCCCTCCCCACCCCTGTTTTTTTTTCACTGCCCCCTCCTTCGAACCATAGCACCCGCACCCCCCTCTCCTTGCCTTCCTCCTACGGCGTGGCCTCCTCCGGCGCGGTCTCCTCCAATGCGGCCTCTTCCGGTGCGGCCTCCTCCGGCGTGGCCTCCTCCGGCATGGCCTCCTCCGGCACGACCTTCCCCAGCGCAACCCCCCCTTCGGCGTGGACCTAGACTTCACCCCTACTCCTCGCCGGGAAGCCTTGGTCGTGCCCCACCATCACAACCGGACCCTTTGACGACCTCCCTTGTGTGCAGCGCACCACCAAAACCTCTCCGCTGTGCTTGGTTAGCTTCCCAAACCCTCGCTGTAGGTGCACTCTACTTCGTATAGTTGTTTCTTCCATTTTATAGGATTTCAGATTAGGGTTTCATGTTTTAATTGGTTCAGTTTTGATGTTTTTGGTTTGATGTGTTGATTTTAGGGGTCGTCGAGTGCCGTCAAGGTCGGTTCTAGCCACTTCCATCAAGGGAAGTGGGTTCTCCATGGATTTCAGGTGAGGATCATTGAATTTCTTCATTGCGTATTAATTTTGATTTAGGGGTTTTAGGATTTTTAAATTTTCATCTACTCTTTTTGGGTGTGAAAGATGTTTTGGAAATATATTAGCTTGTGTTTGATTTTTATATGGTATTATTGTGTGAAATGAGGTGTGTTTTAGATATAAATGCATTTTGTATTGCATGGTTGTATTCTGTAACTTGTGCACTTGATTTATTAGATTTCTAAGGGTTTTATATTAGGTTTCAGTATGGTGTTGGTTTGTTTCAGTTCGCCGTCAATGTTTTGGGGTAATGTGTTCCTTTCATTTGTTATTTCACACCTATATTATTATGGTTTATGGATGTTTTTACTTCTTTTTAATTAATTAGTTGGGTGTTGGGTGGTGCCATGTGATTTTGGGGTGTCATTGCCATTCAAGGTGAGGTTTAAATCTTATTGTTTGGTTTTATAACATCTTAATTAGTGTCTTTATTTTTTTAAGGTTTATAATAATTGTGGTATAGCTCATTGAGCTCTGATTTATGGTTTCTAGTTGCGGGTGCCTCGTTTCATGTCGGACCGTGCTCTGTCTGCCGCCACTGAAGGCGAAGCGATTTAGATTGCTTCGGATTGTTTGCCTTTATTTGCGGGGAACACCTTGTTTTACCACATGTTTTGGGTTCGTTCTGTTTCGTCTACACCAGTTTCAAGGTGGGTTTTACTATGTTAATTCATTTAGATTATTTTTAAGACAGTGTTTCTGTGTTTTTAGATTCTTTGCGTTGTTGCAGCACATTGGTAAGGTTTTTCTTTGATTTTACAGTCGTCGACAAGTGGTGCGTGCTTGTGCGCAAGTTGGGACATACCGCATCGTCGTCGTAACCGAGTTGCGAGTCAAGGTAGGTCCCCCACTACACTCACCTTTAGATCTAGAATTTATTAATTTCTTGATGTTTTATTAATTTTAATAAATAGAAAATAATAGAAGATAATTAATTTTTAAATGATTATTTGGTGTAAAAAGAGCTGTTTATTTTATATACGACACCCAAAATATTTTCTTGATGGGATGAAACCTAGTATTGAAAGAATGCCCATTTGGCCATTAAACATAATTCATGGAATTTCAAATGTACTTCTAGTTTTAAAGATAAATTACTTCTTCTGAACAAGTATTCTGGGTTTTCTCAAGAAATGAGGTTTTTCTTGAAAATTGGTGAAGGCCCGTTTGACACTTTAATAAAATAAATTATTTTGGAAAACCCATTCAAGGGTGATATTTGGTGTGCATTGATTGCATGAGATGTGTGTGATGTTTCTACATCGTGACTGATTGATTGGCATTGTTGACTCACCCCTCTTTTATTATATGTGTTGACATGGGAACCTGGAATAGTGAGTGAATCTTCTGAGAACGATTACTGCACTAGTTTAGACTACGCACTGGCTTGTGGCCCCATAGCAGGGGAATACTAAGTTATTGCTCTTATGAGAATTGGGCCCCTCAGTTAGGCCATGTAGGGCTATGCCGAGCGTTAGGGCGTTATGACATCATCGAGTTAGGGCATGCCTTCAGGATGAGTCACATGTATAGTATGTTCTGAATTGTTCACGATCTTCTAGGTTTGACCCATGTTTCTTTTAGTGTTTATTTGTATTTGGAAGATGATTGAGAGGTATAGTTCGGTAGCTGGCCCCTGTGTGACACTTTTTTTTCCATTTCCCTTGGCATGTGTTCTGTTTTATGTGTATTTTTCCTTTTTGGATAATAACTAAAGTTTGGTTTTCTAATTGTTCACAAAAATGTTTTAAAATGCAATGCACCTGTTCCTTTCAAACATTAAAAATTGTTTTTAAATTAGAAAGGGAAATGGACTAATACTTATTTTAGAAATGAATGTGTGTGTGTGTGTGAAAACCAATTTCTTGTATATTTAGTTCAAACTTGGAATTAATAAATTTCTTTATTTAAAGGTAGTGCATTGGAAATAGTTTTTTGGGCACTCCTACTGAGTTTTAACACTGACGCCTATAGTTCTTTTCTATTTTTAGTGTTTGTGTAGGCTACAGCTTGGGTGCGTTTGCTTTGGGTGACATTTGGTATTGGGTGGGAGAGTGACCCGTGAGGTCACACGGAGATAGTGATTGTCTCTTTCGATTAGTTTTATTTTCTTTTGTTCTTGTTTAGTAATTTTTACTTTGTTTATTTATTTTGTGCTACTCTGTTTTATTTCTGCTGCTTTATTTATTTATTTTAAATGGGTGAAATCGTTCCCCACCTCCTCTATTGATGCCCTGGTGCTTGTCGCTAGCCCGGGAGGATCGGGAACACCTCTCGGGCCATGTCGTGGACCGGCTCGGGTGACCGGTTCAGGGTCGACCCGGGTTGTTTCATGACAAAATGGTATCAGAGGAGTTTTTGTTCTTGTTATTTGGGGTGTCAGGTACATCGAAGATAGGTCTATCGGTACTCGAGGGGTAGGTGTGGGAAGAGCATCACAAACTTTTACTCATTCCGATCCTCGAGTAACTAGGGGTAGTTCAAGATTTAAGAATTTAGATTTGGTCCTTGTGGATGGGGAATGACGATAGGAGTGAACCGGTACTACGCACGGTCTTCCATGGAGTAGCAACCCATGTGATGCCCGAGAGTACGGTTCGACACTCCTAGTGGTTGGTTCTTGCCTAGGGCATGGTCTACTAAACCATATAGCCAGGTTAGACACGACCACTAGTCCTCCGCCCATGTGCTTTAATTTTTGTGATGTCTTGCTTCAATTTTGGGATTGGTGCAAAATTGTTTTCATTTAAAAAGGGAAGCGGAACTTAGTGTTGCTCTTATTTTATTTTGGTGTCCGGTTGGCATGCTTTTTTGGGTGCGTTTCTCTTGGACCTTGTTTTTGAAATTTGGCGTTGATTTGTCGAAGTTGAATTTCTAAAAGAATGTCTTGGGTTATTTGAAATTAGTGTGAGTTGTTTTATAAATGGAAAGCATCTTTAAAATTTGTCTTGATTTTTTGAAATAATTTTTGAAAAAAAAGTGTATTCTCGGAATATTGAGAATGTTTTATTTTTGAAAGTGGAAGAACCTTGCTTTTTCCAGTAGTATTCCTATGGATGCTCACGTGAGCATGTTGAAGTGATTAATGGATAGTTGGTGGATTATGTGGATGGGTGCCTGGGTGGCATAGAAATTCAAATATGAGAGGCATCCATGAATATCAGTGGTGAGTGATTGGTTTTAAAAGCTGCATTTTGATTCTTGAAAAGTGGGGTTTTCTCTCAAACGGGTTTTTGTGCTTAAATGGTTTTGGAATTGGAAAATGGTTTTGAGTCCAGAGTGAAAGCGATGAATTCAAAAGAGTTTCTAGGTTTTATTGTATGGTGTTTGGTTTTTCAAGCGGCTATTTTTATTTACAGATGAATTGATTTTTTAAATTGAAATTGTTTGATTTGTGTCCGATATGTGGATGTTTTATTTGTGACGTGTTTGGATTTTTGGAAGGCTTTTTTGTGTTTCTTGTTTCGGATATTCCCCCTAGAAACGTCCCATGGTTTCCAGCAGTTCTCTCTCAGTTCTTGGCCCGACCTAGACTCAGTGGAGTGACAGAGTTGGGTTCTGCTCAGTTGTGTTAGCTTTTTGTAGATGTTGAGGTCGAGTGAGTATTGTTGAATGCTTTTTGAAGTTGGGAGTGTCTTTAGTTTTTGAGGAACCCTAAATGTTGTGTGGGTGTAAGTTGTCTCGAGTGTGTTTGGAGGAGCGGGACTGGACCAGTAAACAATGATCATCTCGTTTAGATATGAATGAGGATGTCTTGAGTGATCCTCAAGACTACCTTCATCCTCAGGTTGCACCTAAAGAAGTGAAGGTGAGAGAAAGTGGTGGATCTCGTAGGTGCTCAGCCAATCAACATGCGGATGTTGAGGTGTGTTGACCTTCCTGATGAGTTAGTTTCATGTTTCCCAGGAATAGTGTGGAGTAGTCAGTTTAAGACTAGCAATAACTATGGTCTTTCTCATATTGTGGTAAGTGTAGGTCCCTCATCCGATGAGGGGTGTAAAAAAAGGGGCTTGTTCTTAGTGTGATACTTCCACCAGTTTGTTCCACGTGTCTAATAGACAACTCAATATCCTATCTTTAGTATGGTGAATCAGACACTCTTAAGTCGTTCGCTGCAATTCTTAGTTGGTATGTTGACGGAGTGGCTGCATTAGAAACAAGGAGAAGTAGGTAAGTTGTTTTTACAATGGAGGAAGTTCCAGTCAGAGGTGGTCAACTTATGACTACAAGGAGGTAGATGCTTCAGACATCAGGGCCCCAACCATAGGTCTCAGGGTGAAGCTTGCGCGCAGTCAAAACTCATCGGACGTGAGATGGGCTTGATCTGACTTAAGTATTCAGTGACGGTATGGGGAAAGATTAAATTTCATTATTGCGGTATCGCCTATAAAGGCTTCTTTTTGTTGTGATGGGTATGAAGGCTGTGTATCCTAGTTGTAGTCTTAGCTTGTGGGAGTTCCTCTTGGGCCTTAAAAAGGTTTGGAAAATCAGCATTCTCGTAAAGTTGGCAGATGTGCTCCGTGAACCTTCTGGTGGTTGGTTATGGATCAAATTCATAATCATTTCAGAGATGCTCATGTCTTGTGGGATTAACGCGTGCCTGTCCAGTTTTCCACTAGGTTAGGAGTTTCCGCTATCAAAACCATCTCATGTGACAGAATATTGTCCAGTGTAGAAATAATCCGTGTAGATCGGCCCGTGTTGGCGGGTTCTGTGGTGTTAGGAAATTTTAAAATGGTGGGGAGACCCACATCAGATCTCTCCATCATACCATCTTGTGTTGGTTGGTTAAACTTAGTGAACTTGGATGGTCAAAGCAGTGTTAGATGTTTGTCTGGGTTTTTGAGTTGTTTTGGTTTGAAGAACCAATGTTTGACAAGAACCCTACTATGATGGGGAGGCCACTATAAGACGAACTTTTGGAAAAAAAACTTTGTTTTCAAAGTGCGATTGGCGGGGAAACGCCTTGATTTTGCTCCGCCTGACCTTGACCATGCTAGTTGGTTAGCTCGGATAGTGGTTCGTAGGGCGAGTGTTTTTGGTGGTCTCGAGCGGCCCCGGTGATCCCTAAGTTGGGAGTCAGGGTGTTCCATGTTGTAGTTGTGTTTTAAGGTGAATTCTTTATTGTTGGATTTTATTCTTGGTGATTCGAGTTTTGAGATTTTATTGGAGTGTCATGTTATGAGTGTTTTGATTGCTAGGTCTTTAGGTGATTGAGGTTTTTTTTAAGTGTCTTTGTGTTCTCGCTTGGAACCCTTGGCTGACCTAATTTTTTAGGACTTTATGGGGGAAGAAAGTCTCATGGTGGGGAGAATTGTCACACATGAAAAACCATAATATTTTATTTTATTTTATTTATAATTTTATCTAGTTTTAGTTTTTTTTGTGGAGGTGCTCGCTAGGTCCGATGTGAGATTTTTGGTTTTTACTGATAAATCAGCGTTTTTGCTGATAAATCAGCATTTTTTCTTGGCAGTGTCTGATGCAAGGGTAGGGAATGGGTGAATCCGTATGGCTTCTCCAGAATAATATGCGCCTACCCGGTGCGCGGCTACTTAATTTTTTGATTGGATAAAAAAATAATTGAATGCTAAAAATACAATTATTTTAGAACTTACTAAAATAATAATAATAATAGGATTAAAGTTTATAATAATAATAATAATATTATTATTATCTTGGTTAAAAAATTTAATTTGGTTGTTAAAATTTAATATTTTCCATGATTATAAGTATATTAGGATGTTATTATTATTATTATATTTATTATTGTTATGAATTTTAATAGGTTTAGATTTTTATTTAGGTTTAATTTTATTGTGTTTTTTTATTCCTTCTCTCCTCCCTCACCCTCTTTCCATCGTGCATGACCCTCCCCACCCCTGGTTTTTTTTGCGCTTCCCCCTCCTTCGAACCCTATCACCCACACCCCCCTCTCCTTGCCTTCCTCCTACGGCACAACCTCCTCCGGCGCGGTGTCCTCCAGCGCGGCCTCCTCTGGCGCGGCCTCCTCCGGCGCGCCCTCCTCTGGTGAGGCATCCTTTGGCACGGCCTCCTCCGGCGTGGCCCCTTTGGCTTTGACCTACCCTTCACCCCTACTCCTCACCGGCCAGCCTTCGCCGCACCCCACCATCACAGCCAGACCCTTCGACAACCTCCCTTGCATGCGGCACACCTCCAAGGTGAGGTTTAAATCTTATTGTTTGGTTTTATAACATCTTAATTACTGTATTTATTTGTTTTAAGGTTTATAATATTTGTGGTGTAGCTCGTTGATCTCTAATTTTTTGTATCTAGTTGCGGGTGTCTCGTGTCACATCGGACCGCACTTCGTCCGCCACCACCGAAGGCGAAGCGATTCAGATTGCTTCGGATTGTTCGCCTTTATTTGTAGGGAACACCTTGTTTTACTGCATGTTTTGGGTTCGTTACATTTCTTCTGCACCAGTTTCAAGGTGGGTTTTACTATGTTTATTCATTTGGATTATTTTTAAGACAGCGTTTCTGTGTTTTTAGATACTTTGCATTGTTGCAGTGCATTGGCAAGGTTTTTCTGTGATTTTATGGTCGTTGGAAAGTGGCGCGTGCTTGTGCGCAAGTTGTGACATACCACATCGTCATCGTAACAGATATGTGAGTCGAGGTAGGTCCCCTACTGCACTCACCTTTAGATTTATAATTTATTAATTGCTTGATGTTTTATTAATTTTGATAAATAGAAAATAATATAAGATAATTAATTTTTAAATGATTATTTGGTGTAAAAAGAGCCATTTATTTTATACACAACACCTGGAATATTTTCTTGATGAGCGGACACCCAGTATTGAAAGAATGCCCGTTTGGCCTTTAAACATAATTCATGGAATTTAAAATGTACTTCTAGTTTTAAAGATAAATTACTTCTTCTGAAAAAGTATTTTGGGTTTTCTCAAGAAATGAGGGTTTTCTTGAAAATTGGTGAAGGCCCGTTTGGCACTTTAATAAAATAAATTAATTTTGAAAACCCATTCAGGGGTGATCTTTGGTGTGAATTTATTGTGTGAGATGTATGTGATGTTTGTATATCATGACTGATTGATTGGAATTGTTGACTCACCCCTCTTTTTTTATATGTGTTGACATGGGAACCTGGCATAATGAGTGAATCTTCTGAGAATGATTGCTACACTAGTTTAGACTACGCACTGAATAGTGTCCCCATTGCAGGGTAATACTGAGTTATTGGTGCTATGGGGATTGGGCCCCTCGATTACGCCATGTAGGGCTATGCCGAGCGTTAGGGCATTATGACATCATCGAGTTAGGGCATGCCTTCAGGATGAGTCACATGTATAGTATGTTCTGGATTTTTCACGATCTCCTAGGTTCGACCCATGTTTATTTTAGTGTTTATTTGCATGTGGCAGATGATTGAGAGGTCTAGTTCAGTAGCTGGCCCCTGTGTGCCACTTTTTTTTTCCATTTCCCTTGGTGTGTGTTTTGTGTTATGTGTAGTTTTGATTTTTGGATAATAACTAAAGTTTGGTTTTCTAATTGTTCGCAAATTTTTTTTAAAATTCAATGAACCTGTTCCTTTCAAACATTAAAAATTGTTTTTAAATTATAAAGGGAAATGGACTGATACTTGTTTTAGAAATGGAAGTGTGTGTGTGTGAAAACAAATATCTTGTATATTTATTTCAAATTTGGAATTAATAAATTTCTTCATTTAAATGTAGTGCATTGGGAAGAGTTTGTTGGGAATACCTACTAAGTTTTAATACTCACGCCTATAGTTCTTTTCTGTTTTTAGTGTTTGTGAAGGCTACAGCATGGGTGCGTTCTCCTTGGGCGACGTTTGGTCTTGGGTGGGAGAGTGACCCATGAGGTCACACAGAGATAGTGATTGTCTCTTTCGATTAGTTTTATTTTTTTTGTTCTTTTTTAGTTACTTTTACTTTGTGTATTTATTTTTTGCTACTCTGTTTTATTCCTGCTGCTTTATTTATTTATTTTAAATGGGAGAAATCGTTCTCACCACCTCTGTTGATGCCCTGGCGCTTGTCTCCCACCCGGTAGGATTGGGAACGCCTCTCGGGCCATGTCACGGACCGGCTTGGGTGACCGGTTCAGGGTCGACCTGGGTTGGTTCATGACACTAATCATATTCGCTATTAGAGGTAAATTGAGGACTTTCAATGAGATTTTCTTTAGCATTGTATTTTTCTTAAGGTACTGAAGCAGTAATAGTGATAGTAAGAGAATATGTTGTGATGTAATGGATTTTTGTTGAAGAATAAAGACATTCATGAATAAGAATAGGCCACAGGTGTCTGATGGAATCAACTAGTGATAAAATCATAGGTTGATATAGTGGACGAAGAAGACCATCTGATTGAGTAATCACTGTAGGTCTATATAGAAATGGCTCTCTAGATATTGATGAATGAATAGTTGTCACTATGATGGAATCTCTTGTAATTAAAACCATACTGTGAACATGTAAAAATGTCTTTATGAGTTTTATGAAGTCCATAGTAACATTACCACCCCTCTCCATAGAACAAAATAAATTCATTTTCTCTTCCATAAATATTTTCCACATTGGTGTGAGAACCTTCAGTTCAATCACATATTCTTTGAATGCCCTTTTAACTAGTGTAATTCTCAACTTCTATGATAGAAATTTGAAGTTAGCAGACATATCATGCTTTGTATAAATTAATGAAAAATAATACTTTATAGCTTTCTTTATGGTTTATTTATTTTACATAAGTTCAATGGAAAAATCCCATATCATATCATAGATTTACTCTCCATGATGGTGTATTTTCCTTAATTTCTCTTCATTTTTTGAAAAATTACCCAAATAAGTATTCAATTATTCCCTTATAATGTGTCTGATCAGCTCTCTATTAATCGAGACTGAAGAAGGAGGAGGTTTAGTGGATGAATTTATAGTAGAATATATTCTTTCAAATTTTTGAAAGATATAATAGAAACTCTCTAAGAAGGAGGATGCTATTTTCTCTATTAAGTCTTTCAGACTTTCCACATCCTTTAACAATCTTATATTCTCCACTTCTTTTTCTTGAATATGAAATAGAACCTTTGGTTGTAAATGAGATATAAAAATCTCAAACTAATATCGAGTATTTTCTTCACTGAGTATGAAAACTGGATATGGATGAGAGTTCAAAACATCATTAAAATATGAAATCAAATTTCTTCTAAAAGATTCCAAAAAAGAAATAATACTTATTTGAAAAGTTTCTAAATCTCATTTTTTCAAAAAATCAGGTTTCATATCAATTTGAGTAGTAGGATGAACTCTATTTTCAGGTGTTATGCTGATCTATCAGTCTATATTTGATTAGAAGGATGCTACTCACCATCTTAATCAATCAGATCCATTAAGGATCCTTCTCATCTGATAGGATTTTCACTTTCTTCATCATCTGAATCAGTGTAATATAGAATAATTCAAACTAAACCAGGATACTTATCCTACTAATTAAAAATAATAAATTAATATCTGATATATAGAAGAATAGGTGGTTATCTTTTAATATTATAAGATTCACTTAGTTCAGGTACAATAGAGGTTGGTTCTATATGAATTTTTTTGTGTGAGATCTACTAGATATAATTTATCACTAGGATAAGGTGAATTATCCCCCCTCACTAGTATATTTCATATCAACTATAGTAATAGGTGGTATAACAACCACCTCATCATATTTATATCTATCCTCTTCCCTGATATAACTTGATACCACTGGTGATGAAGGGTGTGACTGAACCATTGCATAATCATGATCATCATGATAATTTATATTATCATTATCACCATTTTGACTATATCCACACTCATCTCCATGATCATCATTATCTCCATCATCATGACCATATGCATTATCATTTTTATCTTTTTCTCCATCACGATCCTTATCATTATATGATTCCTTAGAAGCATTATTATCTGTGCCACTTCCATTTCAAGAAATATCAATATGGTCTCTTGATGATTGGAAGGAATATGTATTAAATTAGTCTAATATAGATAATTATATTTCATAATTACCTCCTCTATCCAAAATTGATTCCCTTGTTTTTATAGAACCATATAGATAAATAGGTCTATAGGAAACTCCCATTGGAGAGATTGGTATTTTGGAGTCACTACCCACTTCAACTGAGAATTATTCTTCTTTTTCCACAACTTCCTAAACTTTATCACTATCATAATCATCTGAATATTAAAATATTTATTCATCATTAAGACCAGGGTCCACCATTTACTTTTTTCTGGCTAGATGATCAATATAATTGAATTCATCTAATAATTTATTATTATCTCCCACCCATTACTTCTTACAAGAATTCCAACTTACCTTCACTCTTTTGAAAATTGTTTTTGAAAAAAAACCACCATAAATATTTTCATCTTCTTCACCTTGTTTGACTAGGACCTTAGTTTCAAATATGGAAGATATCATCTTAGGGTATGTTAGAGAATTTGACCTGGAATTTTTTTTCACATTTCATACATATAGATCATCAGAAATCTAAAAATATTGATCCTTTGACCATGTTTCATCAAAAAAAGGAATTAAACATACTGATGTCGCATAGTATTGAAATATCATTTTTTATGAAAAGATAAATGTTGTAAAAACTTGAATAACATTTTATACTCAACATCTAGTTTAGCATATATAGCTCTTCACAGTTTACCATATCCTATTATGTGTAGAAGAGCTTTTTTGGAATTAAACAACCCACTGTCCCTGGGAATGCTGTCTTAAAAATTCTCATATACCCCTTTATGAGTTACTCATAGGTGCATTTGACATTCCTTTAAAGATAAAGAAAATTATTCTCCATTGATGTAACTTATTATTATATCCTCTTTATCTCTAAAAACAAAATAATAATTTTGATAGAAATACTAGAATAACTTTGGATAATACACATAATTATTCACTGTAAACTAGTTCATTTTCTTATGATATTCTATAAATTTAAAAATGATCATATTTCTTAATGGAACCCATTGCACATCTATTTCCATTTCTTCTTCAAAAACCCATTTAACCAAATTCGGGTTCCGTGAAATAATAATTGAACTACTAGTAGATCTTTTTCATTTCCTAGGTTTTCTCAACTCTTTGAGATTTGATTCTACTGATTGATTTACTTGGTCCATATTGATCAATTGTAGATTTAGGTGGAATGATAGAGGAAGAAAAAAAATTATTGCTCTGATAGGAAGAGAATGATTCAGGATTTAAAGGGTTTGAGGGTAAAGATAATCAATTAGACTTATTCCATGTAATATTATTTTAGGATTCAAAATATAAAAAAATAAAAAAAATAAAAATTTTAATAAAAAAAACAAAGTTAAAAAATAAATGATAAAAAAGGAATGGAGAAAATGTAAGGGTGACTCATTCATAAGGGAAACTCGTCAAAAGTGACTCATCAATAGTGACTCATCAACAATAACTCATCAATGGTGACTCATAAACAATGACTCATTAATGGTGACTCATCGACGGTGACTCATCAATGAAGACTCATCAATGATGAATCATCAATGGTGACTCATTAATGGAGAGTCATCAATGGAAACTCATCAATGAATACTCATAAACAGTGACTCATCAATGGTGACTCATCAATGGTGACTCATAAATAGTGACTTATCATCAAAAAGTTATCATTACTAATTCATGTTTTATATAGTTTAATATTTCATAATTAAAAGGTTTTGTCAAGATATCAGCAAGCTGATGTTTAGTTATAAAAAATTATAATGTTATATCACCATTTTGATAATGGTGTCTCAAAAAGGGAAGTCTCACATCAATGTGTTTTGTTCTACAGTGGGATACTGGATTCTTAGAGACATTTATTGAAATTTTGTTATCACAATTTATATGTAAATTTCTAAATTAGTATCCAATGTATAGTAAAGTATGTTTCATCAACAAAATTTGTGCACAAAAACTACCTGCAGCTATGTATTTATCTTCAATAGTAGACAATGCAACCAAATTTTGTTTCTTACTACACTATGTTACAAGATATTTTCCTAAAATATGACATTTTACTGATTTTATTTTTCTATATAACTTAGAACCACTAAAATTATCATCTAAATAGATTTCTAAATCAAAATCTTAACCTCTTGGATGGAAAAAAAATCCAAAATTAGTTATATATTTGAGGTATTTAAAAATTATTTTAACTGCTAATAAGTGTGACTCTTTAAAATTTTCTTGAAAGAAACCACACATTAACACACTAAACATAATATCAAGCCAAATAGAAGTCAAGTACATAAGACTTCCCATTATACCTCTGTAATTATTTTTATCTACTCACTTTCCAATTACATCATGATTTAGTATAAAGGTGGTAATCATGGATGTATCATTGATTTTTATGCTGTCTAATTAAAAATGTTTTAAAAGATATTTAGTATATTTAATTAAATATATAAAAACCAAGAATGTATTTAATCTAACCCATAAAACTAATTTAAAATTGATTTTGCATTAGTTTTGAAAAATAAATACATAAGGAGTCTTTTATAGATCCAAAACTAATGTCATCCACATATATTTGTAATATTAAAACATCTTTCGAAAATATTTTTATAAAAAGAGTTGGATCAGATATACCTTTTGAAAAATTATTTTGAAATAATAAAAGAGGTACGCCTATCATAACAAGATATAGGGTTTTGTTTTAAAACATATAAATCTTTTCTTACATGATTTGGAAAATGAGGATTTTAAAATCCTAGGGGTTTTTCCAAAAAGAAATCCTTAATTATAAACCCATTTAAGAATGAACATTTAACATTAATTTGATATATTTTGAAATCAAAATGTCCTATATAGGAAAGGAGTATATTAATGGCTTCAAGATTATATACAGGTGAATTTTGTTTTTCATAATCAACACCTTCATCTTGATTATACCCTTGTGAAACAAATCTAGCCTTGTTTTTTACTATAGTTATTGACTCATCAACCTTGTTTCAAAACACCCACTTAGTGCTAATAGTTAAGATATCTTTAGGTATATCAACAAGTTCCCAAACCTTGTTTCTCTAAAATATATTAAGTTCCACTTTCATAGATATTACCCAAAATTCATCATTGATATCATCATTAATGTTCTTAGGCTCATGATGGGACATAAAAGATTGATGTTCAATTTGATTCCCAAGAGAATATCTAGTTTTTATACCTCTATATATGTTTCCTATTACTACATATAATGGATGGTTTCTATTATTCCTAACAAATCTTTGAAAAGAGGGTATGGTTGTCTCATTATTTTATTCAGGTTCGACTTCTGGGAGTTCACTGAATGAACTTTTTTCTTGTTTAACAGAACTTTCAAAAGTTTTATAATTAATGTTCATATTTGACATATCAACCTCAAGGTTCTCTAAGATAGTCTTAGGTTCATTGGGATTAGTTTCATCAAATTTAATATGAAAATATTCTTCCACTATTTTAGTTATTTTATTAAACACTCAATAATATTTACTGAAGGTTAAGTATCCAAGAAAAATTCCATCATCACTCTTGGAAGAAAATTTGTCTAGATTATCCTTTATATTTATAATAAATACTTTTCAACCAAAAACTCTAAATTAATTAACCTTTTGATTTCTATTATTCCATAACTCATAAGGTTTTCTTATTAAGAGTGGTTTAATTAAAACTCTATTTATTGTATAGTAGGCTGTATTAACAGCCTCTTCCCAAAATTATACAGGTAAGTCATATTCATTTAGCATATTTTGGGTTATATCTCGATGAGTTCTATCTATTCTTTCTATCACACCATTTTGTTGTGGTGTCTTGGGAGCAGAAAAGTTGTGATTATAACCATTTTGAGAAAAAAATTGATTCAAAGTCTTGATTTTAAAATTCTTGACCATGATCACTTCTTAAGGTCTTAATCCTATATCCACTTATATTTTCTATATATTTTGAATACTTAATTAAATATGAACAAGATTCAATTTTGTTTGCTAAGAATAATACCCATGTGTACGTAGAAAAACAATCTATAAGAACATATACAAGATTTTTTCCATTTAAACTAAGAACTTTATAAGGTACAAAGAGGTATATATGAACTAACTCTAGAGGATGATTGGTTGATGCATATTTGCTAGATCTAAAAGAAATATTATGTAATCTTCCTTTTTGACAGGTATTACAAACTTTATCATTTGAGAATTCACGATTTGGTAGATCTTTAACTAATCCTTTTTCAGTTAGCTTTCTCAGTGAATGAATGTTGCAATGGACTAGTATCCTATTCCAAATAAAAGAATCTTTATTAAAGTAACTTAAAAAAGAAATATTTTTAGAAAATAAAGAATTTAAATAAATATAATATATATTATCATTAAATAAATTAGTAAAAATTAAAAAAAAATTAATCAAAAACATGTTAACAATTATTTTTAAATTTTTTATAAAAATCATAATCACATAATTGAGAAATGCTAAGTATATTATATTTTAAACCATTAACATATAAAACTTTAAAAATTTACACTAAATTATAATTACCAATTTTACCAAGGATGATGATTTTCCCTTTATCGTTGTCGCTAAAAGTTATATGACCACCATCAACTTTGATCAAATTTTTGAAATTTGAGTACTCACTATTCATATTTCTGGAACACCCAATGTCCAGATACTATAGGCTTTTACAATAGTTTTCCAAATAGTTTTCCTAAAAAAATGTTTATACTAAAAATGATTTTCGTACCCAAATATTCTTAGGTCCATTTGTGTTAGTAATAAGTGATTTTTGGAACCCATATTTTTCTACTTGGTTTATTATAAACTGATTATAAGCTTCTAGAAATAAATACTATATTAGATCCAGTTGAGTAGGTACTAGAATTATATGAATTTTCATAATTGGTGTTGGACATAAATCTGATTTTTATAATTTTTCTCTACCTAGGTTGATAACCTATGCCAGTGTTATACTTGGGAGCTATTTTATTTCCAATTATCCGAGTTATAGTTTTCTTACCATTGGTAAAATTTTCTAAGTCTTTCATTAAGCGATCATTATAAAAATTTAATTCATTTTTTTCTTTTAATAATTGATCATTTTTCTCTTTTTTAATAGTAAGGTTAGTTTTAAAATTTACTTTCAAAGCATGATGTTTTTAAGTGAATTATTTTTATCTCTCAGTTCATGATAGGTATCTTACAACATGTTACAATATTCATACAGATATTCATGGGTCATGCTTTATTGATTACATTAATTTTCAGAATAATTTGGAATATTATTTGGAGTAACATGAAGAATATTTTGTACCTTTGTTGTGATTTCTAAAAAGAACATATTTTCCCCATCATATTTATCTTATTGATTATGGTTTGAGTCACTAGATCTATCTTCAGAGTCACTCCAAGTTTCTTTCATGGATTTGTTGAAACATTAGTCATTATCCTCATATTTCCCTTTATATTTAAATTTGTAAAATCATATTTAATGATTCATTTACTCTTATATTCACATAATATGATTTCATTTTGAATATCATCATTTTTACAACACTTTTTCACTTCTCCTTTGTCATCTTAATTTCCAATGAAATTTTACTTATTAAAGAAATTATTTTTCCTATATAATTTCTTATATATTTTGGCCATGTGAGATATCTCTTCATCACTATAATTAGGATATTCTTCTTTATTGGTATATTTAGTTTATATATTTTCTATTTTTTGGAGGTAGTTGTCTTGAAATATACTGAGTTTCTTTTTGGTTCATCTTTATCGATCTCCTTGTTGAATTTAATCTCTTCTTCATACATCATAATATTTCTAATCAATTACTTGAAATGAAATTTGATTACATCACAAGATTCTCTAATTGACATAGATGTTCCTCTCTATCTGTCCAGTAAGCATCTAAGTAGTCTCATCACTTGATATTTTTCTGTCAATTATTTTTCAAGTTAGTTCCTTGTATCAGAATTTCATTGAACCCATGATATATATATTAGAAATTGGTTTATCATATTTAATTTTAAATGTACCATAATTGATTGTATATATATATATTTATTCTCATTTATTTATCATTTGATTTCCCCTCATATGAAATAGATAAGGTATCCCATTTTAAAAATATTATTTTCAAGTAGATATTATATTAAATTCATCATCACCCAAGACACAAAATAAGGCATTCATTGCTTTAAAATTATTATTGTATGTAGTTTTTTTCATCACCCCAAGTAACTCTAGCAGTTTGTGGTATTTAATAATGATCTTCTACTATAGTCCAATTTTTAATACCCATACTTTCTAAATTCATTTTCATTTTTATTTTCCATTGAGAATAATTTATACCATTCAAATAAGTATGTATGTTGGTATAAGATCCTTCTTGACAATTATCCATAAAGAAGTAAAATTTAGAATTCACAGAAATTTTAGATATTTAGAATACAACTAAAATCATAGTTGAAAAGATAATTCAAAAACACATTTGGTACTAAATGTTGGTCATAGTGAATAACTAAAGAGGGGGGGGGGGGTTACTTGAGATACTAATAAAAATTTATGTTAAAAATAAATTCCTCTTAATAAAATAAACTGTCCATTTAATAAAAATACCATATTAATGTAAAAATTATCTTAGCTTTTAAAATAAATTGACATAGATAAAAACACATATAAACACTAGTTATGATTAACTAACAATGTAATATTTTTGTTTATATATTAAAAACAATTTAGGATTTGGTAATAAAATAAAACAAAATAACACAATAGAATAAACACGAGGTTCAGTCTCAATATGAGAATTAATCCCCTCCACTTGGAAATCACCTAAAACCAAGAATATTATAATAATAATAAAATAGATCCATAACCTCAATCAGGTAAATAAAAAATATAAAAAATATGCCCTAGATAAAAATCCCGTTACACAGTTATATGTGGGAAGTCAAATAGTATAGGACACTCAAGAACCTCTTCCAAAAACACCACGGGTAAATAGATGTATAGTAAAATAGAGAATAAAAATTATTCTCTAGTTTAGGTGCATGAGATAGTATTTGTTTGGAAAATAAAGTAATAAAAAAACATCTCAAAAAATAGAAAGATAAATCAAAATATTACAAAGAGAATAATGATGCTTAGTACGGTATGCTCAGAATATTTGAAATCCTTAGATCATCTTTGGTGGGGTGTTCTATCTTCCTTTTTGAAAGTTTTAGAAAAAAATAGGATTTAAAATTTTTTAGGGATATTCCAGTTGATCTCTATTGATATCTTAATAAATATCTATAATTAGTTTTGTGCTTCTTTGTTGATGATCTTCAAAGAAGATTAATTGGTAAGCTTGTATAGGTTCACAGATTAAATATGAACATTTTCCATATAATTTTTAGATTGTATCATTATACATAGAGAGAGATGGACTTTCCCATAGATATAATAACAAAATTTTATGGATTTACACAATCCTCAGGTAGGATTTGACTGTTTCATTAAGACTTGGTCAAATTATTAAAAGATAATGATTTATCCTTGAATATAAATATCCATTGGGGAATTGATGTTAAAGTCCTTGGACAACAACTGTAGCATGAATTGGGTGATTACTCATCATTTTGAAGTATCTCAGGCTGATGTTGAATCAAAGTCTAGTGGTGACTTAGAGTCTAGAGGTAATAATCCATGACGATAACTCATCCTCTGTGGTGACTCAATTGGTGGTGATAAGCTTGGTGGTATCTCCTCTGGTGGTAATAAGCTTGGTGGAATCTCTACTGGTGGTGACAAGGATGGATGAAGCTCATCCTTAGTAGTGAATCCAGCCTATAGGCAACTCACCTTAGTAGTAGTTCCTGTCTGGCAATGAATCACCTCAATTCTTAGCCAAATTATCATAAAAAATTTCTTGCCATATAAAATGCTATCATACAAAATGAAAATCATCAGTACTAATGAAATATTATCAATGAATGGGTCATAATATCTTATAAAATCATCAATTTATGTATAATAAATGTTAATATAGTCATAGAATAAATTAATAGCATACTTTAACCCTTTATGTTGGAGGTTAAAGTACACAAAACTAAAGGGAACCATGAGGTAAGGATTTGTCATATCACTTTTACCTCGGTGAGATATATTCTTTATTCAACACTTATTTTTTGTGTGTGGTGTATGTACTAAAATTTGATTTATAATACCATAAATCTCATTATATTAATATTATTCAATGTATCTTTTTTTAATTATTACTTTTATGTGGAATATGATTAAATTGATTTACAAAGTAGCAAGGTAACATATAACTCAATTTCCATTCTTTGGGTTGATCTTCTACTTCATCGATTATTCTATGCTATGATTATATGTGGGATGAATTATAATTAGATTATGATGAATTAACATTTAATATATGTTTATTTACATATAATACATATAATTTATTAATTTCATTCTCACTTTAATTATAATTTGTTTAAGAGTGATTTTCTTTTAAAAATTATCTTTTTTAAAAATTTTCTTAAAACTATTTTTATTTTCCATGGCCATTTTTCCAAATATTGTTTCCAAAAATGTATTTACAAATCTGTTATAATTTCTTGAAGACATTTTTACTGATTTTTTAAATTTAAAAAATTAATTTAAAGGATTATTTTTTTCGTTTTCTGAATGAGGTTCTCTATGACCTTTTCCAATTAAAATATAGAAGGACTATTTTTTTAACTTATACGACATGAGTGGATTTTCTTTCCACCATGATGCCTGAATTTCTTGAAGCTTCCTTTACAATATTAAAAGTTTATTTTCAAAGAAAAGGATTTCTCTTATAATTTCACTTTATTTTAATATAAAAGTATTTTCAAAATAGAATGTATAGTTTCCTCAAGAATTATTTCTTATTATCTCTCAAAATTATTTTCCATATAAGATAACATTATTTGATATTACTTATTATTTACTAAGAATATTATTCAAGGAAATTTTCGTAATTATTTTTATTTTTTGTTTGTTTTTATTATGTTCTGATATTTATGAATCAAATTTATTTTCCATGGTTTATGCTATGATGAAATGTTTATAAAAACAGTTTATTTTCATGGGTTTTGATATAATGAATGATTTGTGTTCTTGTGAACACATATTTATGGTTATTATTATGTGTTATGAGTTCGAACTATATCTACCCACAATTAATTTGGTAATGATGTTATATATCATGAGATATATAGGACTTGAATGGGGACTGAACTCAGTTTAGATAGCATTGGAACGTGATGTGAACTCTGTTCATTAAAGGAATTTTTCTTCCATGATAGTCTTGGGAGTGAACCTTTAATACTATGATGGTTTAAGAAGTGAACCCATTCAACTATAATAGTCTTGTAAAAGATACTTGACCACTAATGAAATGATTTTCTATTCTTATGTGTTTTCCAAAATTCCATGTTTTATCCCAAATATATTCTTTTATGATTCATGTCCTATGAATTTTTATGATTTATTCTATGACTCAAGATTATGATATTTGATATGCAAGGTACAATTTTAAAATTTTATGATCAAATTCTTATGTATTTATGTTTATGTTATGATTCATATCTTCCTTGTTTACCCTAACTGATCAAGTGATCACACCCTTTTCATATATTTCTTTCCCCTAGGTTATGGAGAAATGTGTTAAGTTTGATATGTAAAAAAGGGTTCTAGTAATGAAGGAACAAAAAAGATACGATGTAGATATTTTAAAAACTAGTTGTTTGTGTTTCCAAGATTCCAAATCAACTAAACCATATTATTCTATCATGGTTTATTTCATGTTATGTAATTAATATTCATCTATTTAGATGTATTATCTATGTATGAAATGAGTGGGTCAATATAGTTTAGTTTCCGTCATCTATCTATGAGTATATTATATAGGACCATCATAAATATGATGAGTTTAGAGGAATTGGAGAATCCTTATATGGTAGAGAGACCATTTCAAGTTTACCAACCCCCTCAAAAGGAATTCTTCATTTTGGGAGTAGGTTAATCATCCCATCATATTTTAGGAAATAATGGTGCATGATTTATAAAGTTCTTTAGAGGTCATTTATCCTAGAACTGAAAAATATATATTTTTATATAATATGTAATTTATAGTGGTTGGGTACTAAACCAAAAATTATTGACTATGTGCCTCTTTTTGATACCTGTTATATGATTAATGTAGAGAACTAGAAGCCTTCTGGTCCGCTCTATCATGTTTTGGTTCTAGTGTGGAAATGGGATTATGTGTTTAATGAAATCATATTTAGATTACCATAGAATCCATGAAGAAATAATAATATATGGGTGGTGATTGATTGGTTGATGAAATCATATCATTTAATTTTTATTAGGGACATCAATAAGGTTGAAGATGTGGGTAAGCTATACATGTAATAAATTGTGAGGGTTAATTTGGTCCCCTATGCTATTGTGTCTAATAGGGATCTTATGTTTAGCTACTCATTCCAGAGAAGTATTAAAGAGGTGATGGGGACTTAGGTTATATTGAGTGTATCTTATCATCCAAAAATGGATGGACATATGATGTATGGGATTCATATTCTAGAGGATATGCTTCATGTTTTTATCTTGGATTTCAATGGATATTGGTATATCCATCTGGGACTAGTCAAGTTTCTTTATAATAATAAATAGAACTTGTTGATTTGAATTTCTCCATTTAAGGATTTATATGGTTACCCATACAGGTCACCTATAAATTGGTCCTAGGTGGTTGAGATATATCTTGTGGTAATGAGTATCATTTAGGAGATATTAGTGAGGATTCATGATATATGTTGATTCTTAGTCATAACTCAAAGTCAATAGAAATATTATTTGGATCCTATACACCACCATTTTTAGTTTTCTATTGGTTACTATGTGTTTTAATGGTTTATCCTCAGCTAGGTCACTATATGCTTGGGAAATAGGGGATGTTAGATTCAAGATATGATGGAATGTTTGTGATTATAGAGTGGGTTGGGGTAGGTCTATTATTGGTTGGAACTAACGGATCATATGATTGGTATTCATGATGTTTTACACATATATTAGAATAAGAAGTATCATATGGATCCTAATCAAGATCATAATTAGGAGGAAGTTTAATTGAAATAATACATTTTAATTCTGGAGTTTTCATTAGTGATCATTAAATCTTAAGTGAATGTTCAATGTGGGAAGTATATTATTATTTTCAAAGTTTTATGGAAGAATTAATGGGATTCTCATGAGACTTGGAAGCAAGAATCATCAGTGAGGGAGTAGTGGCATCACCTTTTTCTAGAGTATCCATCATCTACATGACTTTATATGGATAGAAAGTTCTATAGTGGGGAGTATTTTGACATCCTTACTTACCCTTTGGTATTATCTCATTAAAATAAATTTCATCCACCTTTTAAATTTTATAGATCTTTTTCGAATGTTTGATAATCTAGTGATGGGAGTTTGGAGGAAGGGGGAAAGAAAATAAGTCTAAATAGTCACTACAAAAGGCCACCAACTAGCTTGTGTGAGACACTGGCCATTTGATGGCACATTGAAAGAATAAATTCCCTATAAGAACTCAACTTTAAAGTTGGTGGGACTTCCCATATTGAAGGATCTTTTCCTAACACCACTGGCAAGATGGTGGTAGCCACCAGGTAGTCAGAAAACAATGGGAACAGATGAACCAATCAAGGTTAGATTAATATTTTACACCATAAAACCCCAATTTAACCCTTTTAATCTCGCTTTAAAATGTAATTCATCTTGAATGAATCTAGGGGATCTCTTGGGATGTATTTTTCTCTTTGTACCATATTTTCTTTGTGAATTAATCTTTGGTTAATCAATTGATCCTCCATTCGTATGTTTGATCAAATACCTCTCATTTCCTCTATTTCTATTAGAATTGTAAGTATTTATAGTCTATATTGTTGGAATATATTGGTCATGTAATGTAACCTCTCAACCCCTTATATAATTTTTGTATGTTTGTCTCCCAAAGGCTGAATCTCATGTTTATTGTGGTGCAAAAAATGTGGACTTTGAGGTATGTGTTGATCTTTATTCTCTGATGAACTTATGATTATGTAAAATAGATTATAATTTTAGAGAATATATTTTTATTGGATCCTATAATTTTATATTGTGTTCCCCTTACATCTAGAGTGTGGATCCCATTATGGTTGGCATGCGACCCAAGTGTGAGGTATGTGGTTCCGCCTCAAGCCTACGTTTGATGAACTCTGAATAATCTTGACTTTCTAAATGACTTTTTAAACGATAATTTTCATGAAACTTAATTTTTTTTGATATGTTTTTATAAATAGGAATTTGATAAAATATGTTTTTCCCCTTGTTTTTGGAAAATAAAGAGGTTATCAAATAATTATGAAATGGTTTGTGAAATTGGTTTTCAAATTATTCTTTTTAGACGGAAAAGGGTTGTTCGGAAGTTATATTATGATTTTTGATAAGAACTTTTGAAATTATTTGACTTATATAGAACATGGGAGCCTTGGGTACCTACGATTAGGTAAATTATTGGGCCTTATTTTTATAGGGGGTTTACTCATGGGGTGTTACCCTACTCCCTAAGCCATGTTTCTTAGGGAGTTGATTATCTAACATCATAGGGAGTTCTTCCTTAGAGATGTTCCTCTATTCTCTAGGTTCTGTGTTCTAGGTACCTAATTAGTGATGTAGTATTGATTGATTATTTAGGCATGATTGAACTAGCTAGAATAGTCCCATGTTATCCTAGAAGTGATCTCTATTATGCATTTTATTTGATTTTTTTTGGATTTGATATGATATATGATGCATGATTTTATAAATGAAAAATTATTTATTTGAAGTGTGCTTTGAAACTATAGTACATGTATTTTTTTAAGAACTATGAAAATGGGATTTTTTACCTTTCTTCTAATATTACTGTTAAAAATGATTTATCACTCCATGTTTTTATTTTATTAAGAATATAAGGATTATTTGATTGATAATTTTTATGGAAAACTTGGGTGGGATCCTACTGAGGCAATTTAGCTCACACCCTTCACACTCCATAGATGGTGTCTAGTCCTTATTTTTTCTGATGTAAGAAAAGTAAAGGATCTACACTTAGGTAGAAAGGTTCAATTTTAGCTGGGTATGGGTATCTGGCAGTGATATGGTGGTAAACTTCCCACATATCACATGGAGTAGTTTTGGATAGTTTTGATTGTCATTTTTGGTCTATTTTAGACATGTAACTTGGTTTTTACTTACTAATTTGGTTATATCGGTACCACTATTATTATTTTTTTCCTATAGAATATTTATTTTTGGGTTATCATTTCCTATATTTATACAATTTATATTGTTTCAATTTCTTAAATTAATTCACTCTAGTCATTATTAGATGCCCGAGTTATTTTCATCAGCCGATGGGGATTTAGAGCACCTTTTAGGTCTTTGCTCAGTACAATTTGGATCCAATATGGATGGGTTTTCTAGGCCGGTTCATGGCATTTTTGGTTGAGGTGGAGCCTTTCACTTTAGTCTGAATCATATATTACCATTGATAAGGGAATTCGAAATCTTATAATATTATTGATATATTGTTTTAAAATATGATTATGAATTCAATCATAAAAATTATAATTTTTTATAAAATATAATAAAATAATATTTGACATATTTATAAAATTATAAAAGTTTTGGAGAATAAATCATGTTGTGAGGATGAGTGTGCTAAATGGAGGGTCCTCTAGAGGCGGTGACCACAAGCTGCATCAGGTAGATGGTTACACCATTAAAAATAAGGTTATAGTGTGATGGATTATGGTACGGTACCCATGATCTATCCCGATAGAGGTCCATCACACTATGACGTATATGGTCATGTCGTGATGTCTTATTTATAGCTTTGAATTTTTTTAAATCCTATTATTTCCCTTATTTGAAATAAAAACCCTTAGTTTCCTTTTCCCCCATTCAACTTCCAATAGTCCAATAATTCCCCCACTCATTATTCTCTCAATATGAGATCATTCATGATTTTTGATCCTAAATTTATGAGTATTATTTTAGGTATTGTGATTCAAACCTCCAGTTTTATTCTTCATCACCCTTTTTCTATTTACTTTTTTACCCTCAAATGGTTATTGTGACCTAGGGTTTGACATTTCATGATTTGAATTTGTGATTTTTTAACATTAAGGTTCATAATCATCCTTTTGGGATTCTCCTTCATCTTAGTGGGGAAATAACACCCTAAATTATGAATTCAGCAGAATTATGTTGGTTTATACATGAATAGTCATTTTAATTTAAATCCATGTATTGTTTGATTATTTCTAACTCATTCATGAACACATTATAAATTATGTAAAATATATTTATTAATCATACCTTTCCTCATGTTTTTTATATTAAAAGGAATACCTTCTTGTTGAAAGTTCATTTCAGCACATGGGAAAAAAAATTAACAAAGAGAAATTCCATAGAAAAATTAGAAGAAAATACATGGAAAATTTCAAGATTTGAAAAGGGTCATATTTGAATTTTCCCAAGGTTAACCAAAACATTAGTGTAACCCAAGAACCAGTGTACCACTATGTTGGAATTCACCTTAATTGTGTGCCAAACTACCCACTGCCCAGGGTCCTATTTTTTCCTATAAATAGACCCTTGGAGTCTTCATTTGTACGAACAAGTTTCACTCAAGCCCGATTGCTGATCTGGCCACCCTAGTGCTTTTACCTAGTCCTCAGAAACCTCCAAGGTAGTTCTTTAACACCAAAGGTGAGGTAATTAAAGGAGGATCATAGTACTTAACTCCATTAAGTGTTTGAAATCTATAACAATTGTGTACCTCAATGTGCCCAATCCCCTTAATTCAATAAGACTTGTGTGCCCTCCATTCATTATACATGAGCTTGAGCACCCCACTTTTGGGAATACCTATGAAGAATATTGAAGGATCGATCTAAGTCTCATCCAATTCTAGTCATCCAAGTTGTTGTTCACTTAATTTTATATCAAGTCTCCCAAGAATACTTGCACGCCCATACTTGCACGCCAACCACTCACTTGAGCTCCCGTTCCTTAATGTTCACCCTACCCTTTTTTCGGATCGATCCTTTTATGAAGCCACCTTCAAATCCATTAATGGAAGATATTATTATTCATTGGATCCCTTGCCTCAAAGGGATCATGTATAAACCTCCACCAAGACCTATTTATTTAAAAAATATTACGGAAAGGCACACCAACATATCTCCTATTTGGATTTGTATCTCTACGATCAGAGGTTTCCCACAATGGTCCTGTTGGGTGGGGGGGGGGGGGGGGTTGTGTCCTCACAATGTACATGGTTTTGTATCTCCAGGTCATAAGGTATCTTCTCCTAGGAACAATGTTGAGGAGTTTCTGGTCTCTAATTATGGGGATTGGACTCAATCCTTCCCTTCTCATCTTTAAGTCCTAGAGCCTCTGATCCCTATTAGGGAGGGTATGATTCATGCTCTCTTTTAATTTTGGACAAAAGATAAGTCTCCCTCTCCACCAAAAGTCCAATTATAGGACAACAATCATAGAATAATCCCCTAGCGATTCAGGCCAGAACCAATGACCTACACATTCATTTCAATTTGAACGGTTCGTTATTCCGTGACCTCAACCCCCTTTTCCATGGCCTCTTCAACTATAAGCCCATCCTCTTCTACTAGGGGAGAAGGATATGTGTGTGCATTTATTGAATCTTTAATATCCTCTTGTTTCTCACACAAAAAATGAATCACTTGGGCCTACAGGTTTGTGATGATCACAATATCCATACAATCAAGAACTAGTGAAATATAAGAACTCTGATTCCCACCATATCTAGGATATATAGGAACCCTTAACTTAGGTCTAGAGATCACTAGATATCCTCTTCAATAATCCAACCCTAATTCCCTTAATCCGGGCATCCTACTTAGGAGTAAGCCCCAAATTAAGTCCTCCTTAAATATCCATGAGTAAAGACACCTCTCGTGGACCCTATTATAAGGGAATTTTTTTTTAGGAGTAAGAACCAACTTAATAATTTTAAGGTCCATACTACCATGAAAGACCTACTGAACTACATGTTATTTGATTCCCATAAAAGTGGGATATGTAGGAAGCCTCCTGAAGGTTCAAAACCAACACTCAAAATCAACCATTTTCTCTTTCGGTCATATCCCCTATAGGGTATAATTCAACATTGGAGCCCATGTTCCTTCCAAGTTCCTTGGGTTGCTTCGTCATAAGTCCCACACCAAGATTTGACTAGGAAAATTCCACTAAGATTTCATTACCACATGACACTAAACTATATGATTAGGTCCTTATCACATGACATCAAAATGTATGATGTCTCCCATTAAGCGGTACCAAACTCTGTGGGTTATGATTCATTTCATGAGGATAAACAGGTATCCCATCTATGGGTTTGATTCCAACATCAAAACAACTTCTATCCCCTGGATGATGATAAATTCTAGAGTAACTTATTTCTAATTAGATTAAGATAGATTCCAAAGTTCCCCACTGAGTGGCTTCAAAAACATTATCATAATAATGACCAAATAATCTCTAAGTAGATTATGAGAGGATACCATTGACGGAGAAACTTAAATACATACAGATATCTCTGTTGATGAAGAACCAAAAATACATACAGATGATTCTGAATTCTAAACATACGAATAATTGATTTCAAATTTCAAGGGAAACCTACATTACACTTGGTAAATTAATAAGGATTCATGAATATATCTTAAATCTATAAGAGAGTCCTGAAGTAGGAAATAATTACCCTCAAAAGGGTGAAATGAGATCGACCTCCCATCCTCTCATCCAATGTGATTTCATAAGTATCATAGGTCAATAAACCTCATGAATACATGCCTTTGGAAAGAAGGTACGTTTGGATAAAAAACTGTTGGGTGTTTTTGATTCCATAAATAAATCCGATGGAAACTATCCAGAAGTAATGATTCCTAACCAGAACACAAATTTTGGGGGAAACCAAAAAAAGGTGAACCCGACATGAATACTTAACCAAGAGTATAGTGTTACCCATTTATTAGGCCCCTATCAATTTGATAAAATATGGCTAGACAATGGAATCAATCACACATGTGTTCATATAAAAATATGATACTTTTCTAGAGTTTACTGTATATATTTTTCATATATATAGGAACTTTATTTCTAAGAATTTCCTTCATTACAAATGGATTCTTTCAAGTTTTCACCCATGAATTCCCTAAATAATTCTCATACTGGATCCTCATCTGCTCAAAGGATGTCATCACTGACTTAGCATCTTCAATACTGGGTCTCCAATGCATTGGTATGGGAGTACCATCAACACAGTAATATCTCGACCTTAGAGGCTTCCCGATAGGCCCACCAAATCAAGAATAACACCTGGTCATTCGGTCAACAAAAACTGGTAGTTCAGAAGTAGATGGTTCTAACCACTATCTTCAACATTTTCGGGAGTTTATCCCAGAGATGAAATCACCAGTCCCTCCCCTATTCCAAGGAGGTCGACCAAGAGGTCACCCATGGCCTCATCCCAAAGACACAAGGGCCCTTCCCAAAGGCTCTTACCAAAAATCACCATCACTAACGCCACATGGAAGAAAACCCTCAACATGATGAGATTGTTAATTTTGGTTGTCTGGTCTAGGTCCCTCAGACCCAGACACACAGGATGAACTAGCAGGGACAACAACCAGACAACGGGGGGAAGGTTCATACCTTTTTTCCTTTGGAGATGTCCATCCACCCATCTTGGTGTCAAATAGAGAATGAGCACATACACCAATCTACCTTAATTTTGTCACACCGCAGACTCATCTGGCTACATTCAATGAAGCTCTCCAACCAAATGTGGTAGTAATTATCCAGTAGGCACATACACCTACCAACATCCATCAAGCCTTCCAACGGTCTCATTTGGAAGCACTCGAAAAAGTTAGTTGGAAAGCTCTGATGAAAAACCATGGGTATACTCAACTCTCTTCCCCCATGCACAATTATTGTCAGTATCCACTAATAGGAAAGGGAGGATATGAGTAGGTACATACAACTACTCTTGATACAGAATGGATGTATATTTCCATTTAGTCTGCTGAAGTCACCAATATAATTTTTGGAAATGGTGAAAGGGAATATGAAAATACCTTCCCATATTCTTGATACATTCTATAATATTACAATAGAAACTTCAACAGTACTAGAGGGAAGAACACATAATTCTCTCCCCATATCTGGGATGAATCATCAACATGCCATCCCGAAATAGATACACACATTTGTTATAGTCTAGGGGGTTATGGGGTATACTCCCCCATATCATATGGACAATTGGATCAGGAACATACACTCATTCCAATTGGAGATAATTAGTATATTCTTACATCCAATCCAAAGAAGGCACATGAACCTTCTCATGATAACCACTTTTCCCATCAAGTGGCCCAACTACATGTAAGAGAGCATATAAGAAGAATTATCACCGAGCACGGTTGTAGAATCAATAGTTGATATGTGATCTATATCCTCTTAATGATGGATTTCTTGACGCCCTTAGAAATTTATCTATTGCAGATCAAGATCCTACCTTCCCATTACTAAATTATGAGAGTAGTAGTATAAATTTTGATGTTCATCATTAGACACTTTATTATGAAATCTTGATTCATAACAATTATATCAATATTGAGAACCTATATTTGGATGAGATCCATGAAAACCCTCAATGTGGCCAGAATACCAAGGATTAAGACAATTTATCCCTTGCTGTAATCCACCCTGGTGGTCCTCCCCATATTGGCATTCACTAATAAAGTTTTCTTCATAGTATTGTTTCTCTTTGTCAAGAAATTTCTCCAAATGACAATATAGTGATGAGAAATCACTCTTATCTTGAGGAACTTTCAAACATAAGGCCAGTCATGTATGATGCCTTATTACTGGCAGGTGAAATAATTTCTCATCCAGATGACAACCTAAGGTGATAGTCATTCTATAAACCTCCCATGGGTCATTTGAATTCTAATATAGCAAATGAAACACCAACTTCTCCCATTTCATCTAATAAAGGAATCGGGAAGCATCCAATTTGGTCGGACCAAGTTGATAAACCTTTAGAAAAAGATGAAGTGGATATGTTGAATATGAGAAAAAGAACTGTATAAGGGTGAAATACTAGTCATGTTTTGGAATTTGGAAACCTCTCAATACAACATTTTAGAGATGTTGGTAGAAGATTATATTCATGATATCTGCCTCAATATATGGTAGACACTTCTTCATCTGAAATTCAAAGTATTACCATATAATGAATATCAAATTCATGTCAAGGTAATATAAGGGTTGTAACACCAAATTGACTTGACATCTCTCTAGGATTCCCAACATCAAAAGATTGAGAAGCAATAAGAGGCCCTTTAATGTGCATGCCTGAATGAATTAAAGAGGTTGTGAGAATTGATTGCGAAAATCCCATATGGTGTTCATATCAGAGGATGGGGTGCATATGGATTATTTCATTTCACTGCAATCCAAAATTAATAAATCCAATCAAAAGTGGTTGCATGAAATTTTATTTCCCTAGGATTGCTACAACAAGAAAATTCTATTCATGACAGAAGATATGATCATCAAGAATGGGCCTTGATCAGTTTTCCAAAAAAGTCAGGCCCAAAGAGAGAAGGATATTGAGATTCTTATAAATCAAGTTTCTGAAAACATCGAACATGTTTCCCACATAGAGTATGTTAGCCATTAGATCACACAAATATCTGAAATAGAATTATGGTCTTCCAAAATAGGAGATTTGAGTGGGTTTGGGATAATGAACCCAACCAATTTGTGGACCAGAATACATAAAATCAGAAGAGTAACTGTCCTAATATCAACCATAGAAGTTCAAGAATAACCCCATCCCATAGGGCTGGTGATTTTGTATCCCAACTTTTGAATCAAAAAATAAAGCTTGAAATGTTGAGGAAGAAGAACTAGAACAACACCAGCCTACAAAGCAAGAAGAGTTTTCACATCCACAATCCCCTCTTCAGCGAAAATCATTTTTCTCCTGATTTGAAAAGAAGCCACAAAGTGAATGGTCAACCAAACTATTCAAATATTCCATTCATATTACTATATGTGAAACAATTCCAAGGGAACCAAAAAATTGGTGAACAAAGTCTTGTGGATGATGAAGAAAAATGTGATCTCAAAAAGATACCAATTGAATGTCATAAATTCATTATGCGTTAGTAAATGTCATTAATACTATCATGGAATATCCTCCAAAAAATGAGTCTAGTTCGGGGGAGTCATAGGATGATGTTTTTATACATAATGTGGTACACATTTAAGCAAATGAAGGAGGTTTGCGTACCTGAAATCATAGGCTTAACCAAAATATAGGTATTCCCTCGAATAATAAGTTTCCACCTCTTCTAAAGGAACCTAATAAAGGGAAAGGTAAAGGTCATATAATCTCTCACTTTTACACTAGAGAAGGTAAATCCCATTCTCTTGAAGAAATATTTTACCAACAAGAGGAGGAGATGAAGGAGTTGAGAAGACTCAATGCTGATTTACTCTGAAGCAACATTCCTGCTTTAAATGATCCATAAGAAGATCCTTAGCTTTCACTTCCACTAATACCTCCTTAGAAAAAAGGTTTTGTTGGAACTGATGATGTGGATAATTAATTTCCTCTATTGGGTACACAACCAGAACAAGGTCAAGTGCATCCTTATAGGTATGTCACCATGGGTCTTCCAAGAAAAATACAAGTAGTACCACCACTAGTGGTCTGGCTAGTTGTCACACCTATTCAAGCTCTAACTGCCACACCTGTTCAGGCTTCAGCTGCCACATCTATTTAGGCTCTATTTTCCACACCAGTTTAGGTCTTGGCTTATCTTGATGTTTTCCAAATGCTTATGAATACAATTGAGTCATTAACAACTCGATTTGAAGCTATGAAAGGATGGAGCACACTGATAAAAACAGAAAATAAGGCTTACCTTGAATGGGTAGATCTAATTCCTCCCTCTCCAAACATTGTGAATACCACATTTCCATCCTTCAATGGTTTGGGATATCTAGAGAAACACTTGACATATTTCATTTCTTATTGTGATCCCATGATGGGGACCCCACAACAACAGGAAGCAGTAAAACTCAGATGTTTTTTGAAATCACTACAGGGGCCTTCCTTTGTCTGGTATACAATTTTATAGTCTCAATCGATTACTGGATGAGAAGAACTCTGTCCAAATATTTCTTTTCCAATTCATCTCAACACTGTATAAAACAATCATTTTTGATCTTATAAACTAAAAACAAAGGGATAATGAAAGATTTTATGATTTAAATGATCTATGTAAAGTACTAACATATTCTTTAAACCCACCACCCCCTCAAGAAGAGTTACTACTAATATATATATAAAATCTCCCTAATGAGTTGCACACACCACTAATACCTGTGAAATACACAAGAGGGTTTAGTTACCTTTCTTAAATTTCGAAAAAATGGATAATTACATATAGGAAACCAATGATAAGTCTTATGTAATCTCAATAGCTCCAAGAAGAATAATAGGAAAAGTAGAGTCTGTTACAGTTACACTCAAGAAATCACATGTACTTGCTTCTAGTTAAAATTCCTCATTATACCAAAGGGATACACCTCTTTAGTGTCAGAAACAACAACCGTCTCATCAAGATGATTAAAAATATCAAAGGAAAATATAGTTTAAGGAGTTAAAAAATAAGGTATATTCTTTTCAAAATGACCATGTGCTCAGCTACTTCATCTCAGTTTTGTAAAACAACTTAGATCAGTTGCTAAGGATGAAGAAACCTAATAAAGTTGGGGATGAATATATCCCAAATTATTTCCCATTTCATCAAATTTTAGGGAACCCCATTTAGAATTATTTTTTTAATGACCTCCTATAAATGATGGTTGAATCTAAGCAGGTGGGGTTGAAAAATTCCCCAACCCAAGTAGCATGTATTATTGCTACCGATACAGGGGAAGAAGGGAAGTGATATGATGTCAAAATCAAGAACGCATATAAGTATGATGAATGAATGGTTAGAAAAATGATCAATATAACTCATTCCATTCTATGAACATATTTGAAACAACCGACTAGGACTCCTTTCACTTCCGCTGAAACCAAGTCATCTTTATCAAAAGATCAGTCCTCTAAAGACCAATCCTCAAAGAATCGACATGGTTAGAAGGATAATGAGAATTTAGATGAAGATGATATCTAGTTAAGCCAAAATTTTTCCTTTACTTAAAAATATTTCATGCCGTATGTCTAAAAGGCATGGGCACCACATTTCCAAATGGAACAACAAGAATCAACCTATCAGGAAGAATCTTCATTAGATGAGGAGTTGATCTTCAATTCTGTTAATGTTATTCACTTAATGGATCCCTATGAAAATGATGATTATGATTATGAACCTGAATTACCTATACTTGGTTTTGGAAATAAGGGAATAAGTTATTAAGATCAAGGATATTGGGGAAGATGTGGGTATGCTAGAAGACACTATTTTAATTACACCCCTAATCAAACTGTTTATGAAGCAGAAACTCGTGGGAGAGTCCTTCCGCAGGCTCAACAAGAACAAGGTAGTTCTCCCACAAATGATAGGGTTAGACCTGGAATGATCATGTTTTAAGACCGATTAGAGGGTATAAGACCACTTTCTTGGTAGATGAGCAGACCTAGCCAGCCTAATCCACCAAGAGAAAAATTATTTCCATCTTCTGCCATGAAAAATGGCCCATCTACATCAGGAGCATCAACTTCCAAGGAAACTGTAAAACAACATCTCCATGATAGAAAACCCAGACCTTTGGACAATAAGTATGATGTTTTGAAGCAAATTTTCCAAGTACTAGCTATGTTATCAATCATGGATGCTCTGAATCTATCAAAATATCTTCAGAAAGAACTTGTTGAGGCTTTGTCATGTTCGCAAGAGTTTGAAACTAAGGTTTTTGCGGATGAGGTCTAATTTATAGAGAATGAACCCACAAAATTTCATGTAGTTATATATTTAACAGACCAAGATGAGGATGATTTTTTACATGGAGACATCAAGCCCTTGTATGTATCTTTAAATGTTAATGATATCGACATATGAAGATCATTAAATGATAATGTCTCAGGAGTCAACCTCATTCCCATCTGTACACTTCGTGGGTTGGGCCTCAATAAATATGACTTATTTCCCTCCAATATGTTGTTTCAAGGTTATGAATAGAATGAACAATAACCTCTAGACACAATTACACTCATAACTCAATTTTAAGATCTTGTATATAATTCAGATTTCATGGTTTTCTGACATGACAGAAATTTCAACATTCTGCTTGGAAGGCCTTGACTACATGAAAATGAAACCATTCCTTCATCATACCTCCAATGTTTCAAGTATTGCTTCAATTGTCAAATTGGGACATTTTACTGTGACAATGCCCCATTCAAAACTTTCAAATCTAAGTATATTTAGGTAGAGTTCTATCACACAAAGGGAGCATGGTCTGTGGAAAAAGATATAACAAGAATCAATGCCATATTCAAGCATATCAATGTATATTATGTATTGTATATCAATCAAATTGAAAGGGTTGACCCAAATATAAACACCCGTTCAATGGATTCTATAATTTTAGTTGTGGAAATTGATCCTGAGAATACATGATAAATTATTGATTTACGAAAAAATGATGAAATCCAAAATGGAGATGTCTTCATTCTAAATATAAAAAATCATCATGTCTCTACTTCATCAACCAGGCTAAAAGATATTGTTTCATTAATACAGAAAGACCCATATATTGATTCCCAACCCATCATTTTCCCTCCAATGATCCAGGAATACCCTTCATCATCAGTAGGGTCAGAAATGGTTATCTCTTCTTTAGGATGTCCAACTACCGAATCATACCCTAGTTTTGAAAGTATTGCTTCAACACATACGCTTAATTTATAGAAATAAGAAGTGATGTGCAAGGAATAGTAAGCAGAGGAAGACCTCGGGGATGCCCCTAAAACATTTTAGGAAGGCATCTCCACCACTATTAATGAGATCAGAGAAATAAATTTAGGTATAGTGAAAGATCCACACCCCACTCTAATTAGTGAGACCATGAATTCTGAAGAGAAAGAGGTGTATAATTCATTTCTCAGGATACAAAGGGATGTGTTTTCTTGGAACTATAAAGAAATGTCAGGCCTTGACCTTGATGTGGACACCCACCATTTGGGTTTTCTAGAAGAGCATCGTGGATTTGAACTGGAAATAAGAAGAATGTACCCAACTAATGCCTCCAAAATTGAGGCTGAAGTCGAAAAGATTATCAAAGTTGACTTTATCAATAAGGTAAAATATCCCAAATGTTTGGACAATAATTTTCTAGTTAAAAATAAGAATGGGAAAATCATATTTTTCATTGATTTTAGAGATATCCACCGACATTATCCCACATATGACTTCTCAATTCCAATCACAAAACATTTGATTGAGGCAAAAACTAGATACAAATATCTCTCCTTCATGTATGGCTACTTTGTGTATATCAAAATCAGAATGGCCTCAGAAGATGAGAAATCTATTGTTTTCAGATCCCCTCAAGGCGTATTCTGCAATCGAGTAATGCTCTTTGGCTTGAAGAATGCCGGTGTGACCTATCAACGTGAAATGAAACATATTTTCAAACCATTCTTAGGTAAATTCATTGAATTCTATGTAGATGATATAGTGGTTAATTCTAGACAACATTCTGATCACTTGGATGATTTGGAGATCATATTCAGTAATCTTTGATAACATAATTTGAAGATAAACCCCTTGAAATGTACTTTCGGGGTATCCATGGAAAAATTTCTCGGTTTTTTTGTACGCTATCATGAAATAATATTCAATACCAATAATAATAAGGCTATATTTTATCATATCATCTCCTCAAAACTTGAAAGAGTTCATAGGAATTAAAGGAAACTTGACCTATATCAGGAACTTAAAATCCAATTTGGTAGGCAAGTGTTTTCCCTTAACCAAATTGATGAAGAAGGGGGTCACATATCGATGGACCATTGACTACTAAGAATCATTTGATACCCTTGATAAATAAATCTTGAGCGCATTGGTATTGATTCCACCTATTGAAGTAAATCCTCTCATTCTTTATGTGGAAGACTTGGAACGATCACTGGGAACCTTATATGCACAAAAGAATAATGTTGGGAAGGAAAATAACCTTTACTATCTCAGTTGAACCATTATTGACGCAAATACTCGATATTCAGATATTGAGAAAATATTCATAACATTAATCTTTTTATTTCAGAAATTGAGAAACTATTTACAGAATCATGAGGTCCACTTTGTATCCGACAATAAACCGCTCAAATTTATCCTCATTCGTACTGTGCTTCCATGAAATCTGGCATGGAGGTAAGTTATTATACAATAGTATGATATAGAGTATGTTCCTTAGAAATTAGTAAAAGGAAAATATTTAGAATAATTCATTGAAAAGAACCCATCTGTAGAAGAGACATAATTGAATATTGAATTTCTAGATAAAGAAATATTCTCTATTCAAGAAATTCCCTCAATATTAGAAATATAATTTGATGGTGATTCTAGAAGTCCAACAGGGAAGAGAATGGAAGAACCTAAACTCAACAAAGTTGGGTTAGGAATTGTACTTATCTCCCCAGAGAAGGTAGTGCTTCAATATCCCCTTATGTTATTAGAAGGTAGTACCAACAGTGAGCTAGAATATGAAGCTCTCATTGCAATACTAGGATTAGCACACCAAGTACCAGTGGATTACCTGGTGGTGAAGGGTTATTCAGAATTATTAAAAAAACAAATCAATGAGTATTAAAAAATTTGAAAAGAATAAATAATTCCCATATTTTATTATATTCAAGGGTTAATGGAAGAATTTCACTTAGATCCAACATTGTCTTACATCTTGCGGTCAAAAAATGCCCAAGTCGATGGATCGGAAAATGCAGCCACAGCCTTGGAAGATCCAAATAGGGATGAAGAAATCATTAACATTACTCATAGTCCTATGGTTTCAACCTTTGTTCAAATCATAATAGAGGAAATCAATGAAATAAGTCCTATTTCTAAGCCATATGGTCATACTATTATATGGATGACACCCATCATAGAATATCTACAAAATGGGGTACTTCCACCAGATAGAATTAAAATAGAAGAAATCCGATGATGAGTAGTTAATTTCACTCTTTATGATGGCCTAGATCACAAGAAGATCCTTTATAGATGTGGATTCAACAAAATTATTTTCAGATGCATTGATGGGTACAAAACTGCGACTTCCATGAAAGATGTACATGTAGAAGAATGTGGTTCCCACCAGTCTGGGTATATAATTTCTGATCAAATCTGAATGCTTTGATACTTTTGGCCTTCAATAACGCAGGATTGCATAGATTTCATTAAGAAGTGTCATCCCTGCTAGATGCATTCCCACTTCATTCATCAACCCCCAAGTGTCTACAAACATCTAAATACTTCATGCCATTTTCTACCTGGGGAATTCATGTAGTAGGACCCTATACTCTAGATACGAATAATAAGTGCAAGTATGTTCTTAATGCTACTGATTTCTTCTCCAAATGGGATAAGGAGATACCTCTCTAGGAATATAGGGACAAAAGTATTATTATCTTTTTCAAAGATTATATAATTACAAGATTGGGTGTCCCTCATACTATATTGATAGAGAACAACACCAATTTCTATTCTACTGAGGTAAAGAAGCTATATCAGGATAAAAATTTCAAATCCAACCATTCATATCACTACTATGAAGCGGCCAATGGATAGATAGAAGATTTAAATATGACCCTATCGAATATACTACAAAATATGGTGGATAAAGATAAAAATTATTTGTCCAATAAGCTCTTACATGCCTTGTGGGATTATTTAACTTCTACTCATACTACAACATAATCAACCTCGTATTCATTAGTGTACAGGACAGACACCGTTCTGCCTATTGAAATTATATTTCCTTCACTCCAAGTCTCTATCTGTGACTAGTTATCTATAGATGAACAGCATCTGAAGCGATTTGGTGAGAAAAAATGATTATACAAAAAGAGATTGCATACCTTACATCACTTGGATATCTATTAGAATATAATAACACGATCATTCAATAAGAAAGTTCACCTATACTCATTTCTTAAAGGATAATTGGTATCATTCTTTAGGACTATGATGATACAAGGAAAGAAGCCTCAAATTCTTGAGACAAAGTTGGAAGGACCTTATTCCATACATAAGGTCCACTCTAATGGAGCTTATTCCCTAATCTCAATGGATGGAGAGCTTATTAAAACTACAACCAATGAAATATTCTTGAAGATGTACTTTGTGTAATCACATAGAGCTTTGTCATAGTTGCATGACGTTAAACTACATAGAAACTATGTACTTGTTTCATGACATTAAATTGCATAGCAACCATATGCATCCATGATGCATGATGTTAAAATTCATAGCATTTTTCCCCTTGTCTCCTAACATTAAACTACACGATATAATTTGTCCTCAATACACAACATTAATCTATACAGTTAATGTCTCATTCATTTGATGTTAATAAATCCCCCAAGATAACACAAATTGGAATTCATTAAGGTTATTTTAAAAAAATGAGTAGCTTCTATATGAAAGCATTACCCACATCATTTTTACTCCCTAGTAACACATAAACCCCATTTCTCTCTATATTTGAATCAGATCCTCATAGGGACCCCTTTTCAAACACTATGTATTGATTGATTATTACCCCTAGAAAGATACACAGTGACACATGGGTCTTATCCCTTGGTCCAACCGTAATTTTTTACTTCACATCAGTTGATATATGTCCTCACCACAAGATGTTAAGTTTCACAGTTCTTCTAGAACTATGTATGGATTGTTTATAATTACAATAAGATATGTAGAGATTCCCAAATCTCCAATTTTGGGACCAACCATGAAAAAATAAAAAATCACCCATTCCTTGTGTTTATGAGTCAGATCTGTATAGGGAATAACATCTTTTAAAAACTACATTTGGCTTGATTCTCATTCTAATAAGATATGTAGTGACACCCAGATCTACAATCTAGGGTCTAGACATAACTAAACGCCCTTTATCACATCAAAACTAAGTTTTTATGGGGATACTTATCAAGAACTACATATGTATTGATTCCCATTACAATGGTATACATTGAGATGACCATATATATTCAATTTTGGGCCCATCCACGACTAAAAAATAAAAATCCCTTTATTCCCTATGTGTATGAATCAAACCTGCATAAGTAATGATTCCATAACTACGCGTGGCATGATTATTTCTCAAAAAAGATACGTAGTGATTCTTGTGTTTTAACCTAGGCCCAGTTGTAATATCTATATAGTTTTACATTAGTTCATCTTCGTCCATGCTGCAAGACATTACACTACACAATAATTCAAGAACTATGTATGGCTTCATTTTTACCCCTAGAAAGATACACAGTGACACCCAGAACCTATATCATGGATCATCAACCATTAAATCATTTAACCTTACCTTTTACTTGTTGTACCATTATGTTTCAAAAGAATATTTTACCACCCATTGTTTTCAACACCAAGAACAACTTACATTGGATTAGAAATTTTGTAAAAATATTTTATGCATAAAGAAGGTATCACAATTCCTATTTGGGGTTATCAAGGTCACTGGCTGTAATACCTTAAAAGAAATAATATATGTCCTCACTACATGACTTCAAACTACACAACATAATGTCCTTACTAAAAAAATTTAAAATATGCATTACCCAAAGAACTACGCGTGGTTTGATTATAATCCTTTTGAGATACATAGTAAAAACTAGGACTTAGATCTTAGTCCCAACCATGTGATAAAAGAAAATTTGTAAAATTTTAAAATATATGTATGAGCCCTTATTTTTAGTCATTTATTTAAATAATCCATCATGAACATAGAAAATATTCCAATTATAGATATGAGTCAGATCTAGGTAATGGAATCCAAACTCATGGCCAATATTGATCCAAATATTTCTCTTGTGCATTGGACATTTCCCCTTTCACATTTCATACTCCTAATCTTAAATAATTTTTGATCTTAATTATACTTCTTTTATTTATAGTGATGGAATATCTGATACTTGATAGCTCTTTTTCCTGACTATGCAGTACATACCTCTCGGTGGACTTGCATAAGTTTCTTATATAACGGGCCTGTCATCCAAAAGATGACACTGTTTAGATATGAAGCATATTCCCTAGTTGGACCTGCATAATACAACCCCCATAACAGGTTTTTCAAATAATGGTAACTTAATTATTAAGATAAGCCTCTTTTTTCCCCTTAAAGCTTTTATGATGGTATGTAGGAACCCATATTTTAAAGTGGTCATCCATTTCCTATTTTCCCTATATCCTTCCTCTGACCTAAAAGACCCCAAGACTCTGGTTTATAGTTTTTATCTTCACATTTTTCAAAGCATACTAAAATAACCTTGGATCATTTTTCCATATGTCATCCATTGTTTTCATAATATTTTGGTCATAGTCGAATGACCTAAAAACCACAGACACCATATTTCTTTCATTCATATCAGACCTTTTTAGAAATTATATTCCTCCATTTCTTTGAAAATCATGACTAGAAATACTATTTCTATATTCAGGTACTTTTCTCCATAAACCAAACTCCATTCTTTCGAAAAAAATAATCTCCATAAACATTCTTCATTATTTAGTAATAGAATTTATGATACATGAGAGCTATTTTTCCTAACTATGCAGTACATGCCTCTAGATGGACTTGTATATGTTTCCCACATAACGGGCCTATTAGCCAAAAGATTATATTGTTTGCCTATGTAGAGCATTCCCCAGTTGGCCTTTCATAATACATCCCCCATAATAGGTTGGTCAAATAGCAGTAACTTTGTTCTCGAAAAAGACTTCCTCTAATACCTTTATCCCTTTTCCCATGTCATTATTCGGACCCATAAATTTACAAATCACAATTTACAATTCTTTATTTACATACCTGAATATGGTAGATTTTTTCTAGACATATTACCATGAAATTGGAGATTCATAAACCATTGGTCAAAGTTAAAGGCCTTAAATTAAATCCCTCTAATGTCCTTGATACATGAATTGAAACTGCATGACCCCCCTAATTTCTTTTCTGCATGAAAATAAACTACACAACATATTATCAAAAATCTTATTTTTCAACAAATGTTCCCTCATTCACAAACCAAATTTGTGGAGTGGTTTCACATTCATGGACTATGTTGGGAAAATCATTCCCTTTTATTATTAGATATATTTTCTTAGAAAATCCACCCATTGTGGTCTTGATACATCTAAATCTTAAATCCATTTTTTATTATCAATAGAATCTCAGAATTATTGATATAGCCTTTCCGAACTATGAAGTATGATTTCCAGTTTGTCCTACATAAAATCCACCTACATAACGGACATGTCAGCCTAAGGATACCACCATTGACTATATAGAACATTCCCTAATTGAATCTGCATAATACAGTCCCCATAATAGGTTTTTCAGTTAGTGATAACTTTGTTCTTGAGAAAGACCCCTTCTATTCTTATATTTCATGTTTTAGATTTATTGATCATATAAAAAATCATGAATCAAGATTCCCCTTGGAAGTATCTAAATAATATTATGACATTCCTCAACCATGAAGCCTTGTTTGGGTTATAATCTCAAAATTCATGGTCAAATCTATTCGACCTTAAACATTTTCCATATTAATACGACATGCATAAATTTAAAATGCAAATAAAAAGAGACATAATACTTAGCAGATTAAAAACCCACAAAGGGAACTCTTGAAAAAAGTTGATTCTTTCCTCACTAGACCGACACATTGTATGGTCTAGGAAATATGTGAGTGATAAAAAGTTAATAGGAAAAACTTATTTGGATAAAAAACCAAAAGGGAAATCCTAAGAAAAAAAATCAAAATCTTACCTGCAAAGTCTCCTTCATGTTGGGTGATGATACAGAAGATTCAAAGTTTATAAGATTGTTCATACGACCCTAGTAACAATCAAATTGCACTCACTAGGACCCCTGGATTTGGTAAAAGTTAAAGAACTCCCATCAAAATCAGAGTAATTATGATTATCTAACATAAAGATGAAATGTTATGAAAATCATATTTGATATTAGAATTACTGAATGAAAATAAGGATGAAGATATAGATGATCAAAAACAAAATTCTTTTCATTTATATGAAAAAGTCCCCAGAAGAACATCCACAAATTGGAGTCTCACTGTCACAAGTAATAAAACTCCATCAACATAATTCTTCATTTGTTGAATGGTAACCTAGGCCCTATCATCCACTTATTGAACTTCCATCAGTCGAACAACCTCAACCTCCTTGTCCTAATGAAGTTCTTCCTTAGCATCTACAATGGCCTTTTTCCCTTCCTTTTTGTCTTCTACTTCTGAGCAGTGCAATTGTTAAATCTCCCAATGAATATAATCCAACTCTTATTGAATACACAACATTTAAACAATCTTCTCTATGATTTTTTTCCTAAATTACACAAATTTTTCACTATGAATAGCCTCAGTTTCAGATACTACTACTCATAATTCATCAAAATTAGTAGGAAGTTTGGATTCTATTAGATTCTACAAAAATTTGTACTATTGCTCCCATTTTTGAATGGTCTCCCTCACCACAATATGGATTTCACGATAATCGAAACCTCTGAATCCCAACATGATGAACATATTTGAGAGTCGTGGGATTTTTGAAGGTTGTTTCTCGAGGGGTGTCTTAGAGATAATATTCAATATGTCTTTCCAAGATTTGTGAAATGTGATGCATAGATCATTCTAAAACTCTAAATCAGAATCAAAATCACCATCATTATGAGGGAAGTGCTCTAGAATTAATACACTTAAAGATGTACCCTATTCTGATTATTCCCTAGTAGTGACTACTTTGCTTCCCAATTATGGTTGAGTTGATGCAAAGGTTTCTCCCACCGAACTAGACATACAAGATGATAATCCTATATGTTAAAAAAATAACGATTATCCTTAAAAGGAATAGATGGAATGGGAAATAATTACAATGGTTGGTAACTTTCTACCTAACATAAATTCCGAATCCTGAGAAGATTCTTCACCAACATTCCCAACCTCAACAGTTTTGGTTGGCACCTCTTGGTGGAGGATGATTTCTTAAACCTGATCAGGGTTTTCTAGTTAAACCTTATGAATATTTCCTATTTCGAAGTTCACCTGATCTAGAACTTCCCAAATAGTGGGATAGAAAGTAATTTCAACGTCTCCTCCAGGAGATATTACTATAGTATCTTTTATATATATAACTACACATTCCAACCAATTATAGTAAGAAAATAATTCATAATAAGATTGATTGTATGGAAAATAAAAACTCACATCCATTTGGTTCTATATAAGGGGATTCAAATTCTTCTAAAGTATTAGGCATATTAACATGTTCTAATACTTCTTCAAAAGATATTCCAAGAATCATCATATCATCCAATGACATCCCAACCCTAATATTAGTCTCACCCAAGGGAGTGGTTGGTTAATGACCCTCCTTAGATGACTTTAAACCCTGAACAACCTCTTCAGTGAAAACCATAAGGTTAGCATTAGTCATTGTAGGATTTTCTAGTGCATGCGATAAACCTAAAATATTAGAAAAATGGAAGTTAGTTGTTAATACACATAAATTCTCATGATACATTTCTAACTTACCAGAGGCCTCCTCTCTCACAACAGCAGGGATAGGATCCATGATGAGAACATATGTTTTCTCTAGCCTGGATGCCTCTTTAGTTAATGGAGCAGCTTCATTGGTAGGAATCTGCACTTGATCAGAAGTTCCCTCTATATTTCCCCAAGTATCATTAGTAATTTCCCTAATGGAATAAACATAATATGTTACTTAAATTTCAATTAGTTTAAACATTTTCTACAGATAAGGCTGAAATTAATACAGTCACGAATGCTTACCACTACTGAGAAAATGTTTAACCATAGTTTTATTTCATCAGTGTATTTTCTTCTTTACTTTATTATTGGGAGGGATATCATCATAATATCCAAAAATAGGTATTAGATACCTCAAGACTTCTTCCATATCATCCTCAATGGCCTGTTGGCCTAGAGATATCTCTCTCGATTCATGAGGTGATCCAGCAGCCCCGAGTTCGTTACCACTAGGACTATACAGTGGTGATGGAACTTTTTTAATTTTTTCCACAGCCATATGCAATTTAAGATGGTATTTCAGTTGAGAAATAATGATTAGGATAAATTAAAAAGGAAAAGTACAGAAGAATATGAGAAGAAAGAAACTTACATCTTCAGGATTGACAAAATCATGGCATTCATCATCAAGAGAAGGACCAATTCCTTTGTCCATGCCACAATATATCATTTCTTTCACTCATTTTTGTGGAAGGGATTTAATTTTCAATTGTATATATGATCATATCCATATCTTAGATGTAAATTCTTACGTTATCGGGTTTTTTTCTAAAAAATAATATCAGATGAGGCTCAAAGATCTCCTATTTCTGGAATACACAACCCCTCATATAAAATCACCCATATGGTTTTAGTATCACAAAAAAACCTCTACATTGTTTGAACCACCTCTATTCATACATATTTGGAATACATATCATATCCCTGTAAATATTATCCTACAGTCTTAGATCTGATAGGATTCCCAATTCCTTTCATCATAAACAATGGATGAGAAAATGGAACTCGCTGCTCTTCTGAACGATGTTGACTGGACCTCTTAGGTGCGAATTCAGTTAAGGTTTTTAGTGTACCCTCTTGAATTTTGTGGGTGGATTGTATCTTGCATGAGGTAAATTTGGTGAACTAGGAGCCTCATCATCCTTACCATTTAACCCTGATGAATCTTCCTCTGATGATAAGGAAACACCTTCCAAATTATAGGGTTCCTTCCAACTCCCTCTCTTTACTCTGACCTGAGGGACAATATTGTTTAACACCCCTCTATGGTATGATTATACATAATTCTCAGCATACCAGATAGTAAATCTACTCTATGCACTACTACAAGGTAAATAAAACACTACCCGGTCTTCTCCATAGTTGTTAACAACTATAGATATCGAGACACAATTGGATGCTACTCTAATATGACATGTACTAGAGGAGATAAAATAATATGTTACAAAAATTTGAATTTATGTGATAATATGTAAGGAGCATAGTCCTCACATATAATTTCCCCATCAATACTAGTGGCCAATACACCACCTATTCAAGCCAATATATTCACCATCAACTCTAAATTGGAAACCCCATCATCAAAAACTCTTCCCATAGGATGATTTCCACATATAAAGAAATGGAACTCCTTGAACATACTCAAACTTATCTTAATGTCATAAGGATTCAAGGAAGAAGGAAGAATACCATAGAAAGGTTGAATAGATGGTTTGAATGAACTTCTAAGGACATGGATCCCACTCTAAAAAGCATAGGTTATGAAATGAGTTGTGATCCATCCCCATAAAACTGGGGGTGGTCCTGCTATTCTGAAAGGATACCTCCCTCTATGGACATTCAATAAGATACTATAGATATTATCTAGAATAGGGGTATCCAAACCCACCATATTCCCCTATGATAGCTTGGACTCTATAGAAAAGTTCCAGCACTTAAACCTCCCATATAATCTCGAATCGGAAACAAATATACACTAAGCCACATGGCCAGGAAACCCAAAAGATATGTCTTTGTAGGAATTTTAGAGTTGACTTCATACCCCCAATTTTCCAATATCCAATCTCTATTGTTGGCCAAAAAGTGTTGCACGCACCTCTCTTTTTCACCTTTAGAAAACTTTATGGATGTGTGCAGGTGGGAACTTTATCCTTCTTCTTTATCAGGAATATTCCCATCCACTCCTCTAATGAATATCCCTTATTGTGTTGGATTTTGTGTCTACATTCTTGATTTGTAAAATATATTCAATAAATCACCTTCCAAGGATGGTGTATTTTCTATATCATTCCATGTTGTCTTTGGAGGAATAATTTCATCACACATATATCTAAGGACCATAGCTCCAGATATCTTATAGACATCCCAAAAAACTGATGCCCTACTTCTCCATGTGTCAAATGGAATGAATTCATCTCTAGAATCCATCAACTCAATAGATCTATAAAAAAATCATCATTCCTATACACACAGGTTTGCCCGACCCATAAAGACTCTTAAATTATGACTCTTTTTATATAATCATAAACTCTGCACATGTTTTTCGCACCTAGTATGCCCACATCCATGCAGGTTTAACACCCCTAGGTGAAATTCCAAGCCTTTCTTCCAGCCCTTCTATTGATCTATCTGAGAATATTGAAAAATGGATGAATAATAGTTCGGTGCATCTTGGGTGTATGTGTTTTCTTGTATGGAGTGCTTGGGATGTGATGTATGAAATAGGCCTTGGCTTCCATCTCGGTATTGATATATGTGCCCATGACAGAAACATTGGTAGATGAGAAATTGGTTTGGTCTTGAAACCAAGAAACTGGAACATAGTTCTTTGGGTCTGGTATGTTGGCATCCTGTAGATGTCCATGATTGTAAAGTGGAAGTTAAATACTCCTTGTAAAATCTTGGTGATACTTCTTTAGATACATTTCTAGATCAGGAAGGGTAGTGTCACAGACATCATAGTAATCATGCATGATGACTTTCATCACATCATCAATTATCTTTCTAACCAATTCACCAGTAGTTCCAATTCTCTTGAGAGTTATTAAACCTACAAAAGAGATCAAAACTCATTTCAAAGTAGGTTCATTTTGGATTTTTTTGAATTTTTTTTAGAAAATTTGATAATGGAATTGCGGCGCGTAAGTGAAATTGCAGCTCATAAGTGTGTCACCCCACATTCAATGCGCAACTAAAAACTGTACAGAAGAAACATGACTGTAATTTTCAGAAAAGTCATCTAAATGGAAGAACTTGTGTGTGCAAAGAAGAGATTTCAAAAATCCTTTGTGATTTTCACTGAAGTGAAGGGCCTATATATAGATTACGAAGTCAACTTTCATGAAACTAACTAGCGCTCCACTATGTGGTAGAACCAGAGTGATCCATCAAACATTTTCACCACTTTAACCTTAGGACTAGACCCTATTTTCATTCGGATCCAATCCTAATGTGGGGGGGGGGGGGGGTGTGGGAGGGGGATTTGTTGACACTTCATTCCATCACATGGATAAAAAAGTTAAAAAGGTAAATTCCTTAGAAAAAGTAGAAGAAAATACATTGATAACTTTATGATTTCAAAAGGGTCATACTTGAATTCTCCTAAGATTAGGAAAAACACTGGAGTTACGCAAGAAACTACATGCCACTATATTTGTGTGCAACATACTTGAGCACCAAACCACCCATCACCCAGGGTCCTATTTTTTTCTTATAAATAGACCCATGGAGTCTTCATTTATATGGACAAATTTCTCTGAAGCCCGATTGTTGATCTGGTCTCCCTTGTGCTTCTTACTAGTCCTCAAAAACCTCAAAGATAGTTCATTAACACCTAAGGTGAGGGAATTAAAGGAGGATAATAGGACATAACTCCATGAAGTGTTTTAAATCCATAAAAATTGCACACATCAAAGGTACCAATTCATTTAATTCAAGAAGTCTTTCAGTCCCTTCATTCCTTATATAGGAGCTTGAGCACCCCACTTTTAGAAATACCTACGAAGACTCTTGAAGGATTGAGCCAAGTCTCACCCAAGTCTAGTCATCTAGGTTGTTTGTCACTAAAGTTTACATTGAGTCACCCAATCCTTCTTCCACACCCATACCTATGTGCTAGCCACTGAATTGAGCACCCCTTCATTGATGTTCACTCTACCCTTCAGCCTAATCGAGCCTTTTATGAAGCCTCATTCAAAGCCATTTAGGATAGATAATCTTCTTCATTGGTTCCATTGACTAAAAGAGATCATGTTGAAACCTCCACCAAGACCTCATGATTTAAAAAATCTTAGGGAAAGTCACACCAACGTGTCTCATATTTGGATTTGTATCTCTATGGTCATAGGTTTCCCACACTTGTCTTGTTAGGGAGCTAGGGTCCTCTCAATGTCTGTGGTTTTTCATCTCCATGGTCACAAGGGATCTTCTCCCAAGAGTAGTGTTGAGGAGTTCTCGGTCGCGGATTCTGGGGATAAGACTCTGCCATCCCCTTCTCATCTCTAAAACCCGACCTCTAATCCCTAGTAGGGAGGGTACTGTTAATTCTTGCTTTTACTTTTGGAAAAAAGAGAAGTCTCCCTCCCCACCACAAGACCAATTTTAGGGTATCAATCATATCATAATACCCTAGCCTTTTGGGATGCACCTAATGACCTTTACATTCATTTCACATAGAAATGTTCATTCCTCCACTCCTTAATCCACCATTTCCATGTCCTCTTCCCCCATAGGCCCATCCTATTCCACCAATAGTACAAGAAAAATATGTTCCTTTGATGAATCATTATCATCATCTTTTTTCTCACACTGAGCAAGACTCACATAGGATTATAGGTTTGTGATGATCACAACAAACACAAAATCAAGAACTAATGAACTATGAGAACTATGATTCCCACCATAACTGGGATATGTATGATGCCTTCACTTAGGTCCCAAGATCACTAGATATAATGTTTATCAATCCAACCCTAATTCCCTTAATCCAATCATCCTTATAAGGAGTAATCCTTGAATTAAGTACCCCTTAAATATCCACGAGTAAAGACACCTCTCATGGACCATGTTACAAGGGTATACTTTTTTATTAGTAAGCCCTACTTAATCATTTTAGGGTCCATAATCCCCTGAAAGACCTACCAAACTCTGTGGGATTTTATTTCCATCCAATTGGGATACATAGGAAGACTCCTTAAGGTTCAAAACCAACACTCCAAATCAACCCTGTTCTCTTTGGTTCATATCCCCAGTAGAGTCTAATTCAACTTGGTAGCTCATATTCCTTCCATGTTCTGTGGGTTTCTTAGGAATAAGTCACACACCAATCTCTAACTATGCATATTCTACCTAGTTTCTCTTACCACATGACATTAAACTATACGGTTGGGTCCTTATCACACGACTTGAAAAGGTATGATGTGTCCCATTAAGCGTCACCGAACTACATGGGTTCTGATTCCATTCATGATGATATGTAAGTATCCCATATATGTGTTCCATCCCAACATCAAAAAAACTTTTATCCCCTAGATGATGATAAATTCTAGAGTAACCTATGTCTCTCTAGATGAAGATAAATTATAGATTTCCCCACTGAGTAGATTAAAAAACCCAACATTGTCATAATAATGACCAAAGAATCTCTAATTAGTTTATGAGAGGATTCCATTAATGGATAAACTAAAATACATATAAATATCTCTCTTGATTAAGAACCTAAAATATATACAGATGATTCTGAATTCCACACATGCTAATAATTGATTCCAAATTTCAAGCAAAGCATACATTATGATTGGTAAATAAATAAGGATTCACGAACATATCTTAAATCTATAAGAGTGTCCTGGAGTAGGAAATGATTACCCTCAAAAGGGTGTGATTAGCCCGACCTCCCATCCTATGGAGAAATGTGAGTTCCTAAGTATCATAGGTCAATAAACCTGATGAACACCTACCTTTGGAAAGTAGGTCCCTTTGGATACAGAACCCTTGGGTGTTTCTAGTTTCATAAATAAATCCAATGGAAACCACCTGGAAGTAATGATTCCTAACCAGAACACACATTCTAGAAAAAAAACTTCTATTTATATGAATAAAATCTATTATCATATTAATGGTTCTTACCAAGTATCTAAATAAATTCTTATGACAACCTTTTTAAAGAGTTTTATAATTAAAAGTGTTTTTTTAATTCTCAAATGATCTTTTGGAAGTATTTTAAAATTTTTTTTTTAGAAATTAAGGGAATATTTTTTTCTTTTGAAGGTTATCCCTATGAAATTTAATGATTTAATTTTTTCTAATGATGTTCCATAATTTGGTGGTCAAATATGATTTTATACCATATTTCTTTAAAGAGGTTGTGAATTTCCAATTGTCACTTGATAAAAAAGGTTTCTTTATTTAATTAAACCCATGAAGTGATATCCATATTTTTTATGTGTAAAATATAAAGTTTTATATTATTTTATGTTTTTTTGATAGAATTAACCGGATAGGAGGATATGGATATCATATTTTTGTTTTTGAAAAAAGGGTTTGTTTTGTGAATGGTTTCTAGAGGTGAAAGTGTTTTATGATTCTTTCTTGCTACATGTTTTTATATGTCACTAAGATTTTATATGCCTGATTTAATGGTTAATATTTCTCACCATTATTTGAATAATCATGGGTACCCTAGACACATACATAGGCCCTAAGGAAATTACATGTATGTATTTATAACACTCTACCTAGACTTAGATTACATTGCTAGTTGTGGTTCTATTTTGACTGGGATATGACTTTACCTGTTAGGATTTGGTAATTCTATACCCAATGGAATGCACATAGTTTCATATGACAAGTATATCACATTAACTTCTAGTCATTGATGATTATCTTCGTAGAGGGATTGTTTGTAGTTGGATATGATTGTTTTTTAACATAAAAAAGTCTTAGGATCCTAGTGTACCCTAGAAAGAGTTCCCTTGGGTTAATCCCATGATGTTTGGTTATGATTAATTTACATGAGTGGATACTATTTATCTTTTAATTTATTTTCATGTTGTAGTTTATCCACACTTGTGTATATTCTGATTCTAGTAAATTTTTATTTACTATGTAATTATTCATTATCTTCAAGGATTTTCATTTTTTAAAAGTATAAATTTATCAATCCATTGAATTATTTATTTTATTTGAAAGAGATATTAAAGGGTGTATTTTTTTATTTGACTTATACAATGTGATTATTTATAAAGTGAGTTTTTGAAATTATTTCTTATACATTAAATTCCTTCCCTTCTTAAAATGATTTAAAACATGATTATGTTTAAATGGGTTAATTATTTATGGTGGATAAAATAATCATAAATGAAGATCTCATGTGACTCATATTAATTAAAATGAAAATGATTACTTTTTAACAATATTTTAAAACAACCATGAAAGGGACATACTTTTAAAAGTTATGTATCAATATGACAAAACTGGTGTTTAAAAGTGCTAGTATTTATCGATGCTAGAATAAATAACTGATAAATGGAATCTTTATTATAGCTGAAGAAAGCATTGATAAATTTAACACTTTATCAGAATTGATAAAGGTACCATTTATCAATGATTTTTTAGCACTGATAAAGGGTACCCTTCATCAGAGCTATATTTTTAATGCTCATAAAGGAGTCCTTTATCTGACTGAAAATTAAAATTTTATTTTCCAAACACTTTTAAGGAAAAAGTGAGAAACCATGTGTTCAACCACAAAAGCTGATTACAGAATTATTAAAGTACAATTTAAGTCTAATAGTGTTAATTTCCCTAAATAATTTCCATGAGATATTGTTCACCTGAGTGTTGGGTTCATCCATAATAAGATCTTCGACTGGATATGCCAGTTTGTCCCAAGACTGGATGTACTCTTCCAAGTTTATCTTCCCATTATTGAAACACCCAACTAATATTAGGTCCTTCTTTTCAATCTAGGTATATTTCTCCTCATTGAGAGTCACCCTCAATGATCTCCCCATAATTTTAGCATCTTCTTCTTTAGTGGAATTGAGAGATAGAACCTGTTCAACCGCTTATTCACCAGAGCTCATGAGAAACTCCAAGGATTTCGCAATCACATCATCTGACTTACACTAATTTTACTTCTACTTTCCATTCATTTTCATTACTGACCATGTCTTCATCAGGGGAGGAAAATGGTAATAATATTTCCTCTCTTTGCGGATTCCCTTCGCCCCATCCGTTTCTGACTCCTGAACCAGATCGTCTGTCTCTTTAGAAAGTTGTACATCTTTATTGAAGCCATTATATTATAGCTCAAGCTCACCATCAACATATTCAATATGAATCTCATTCATCAAAACAACAGTTTCACAAGACCTATCCCCCTCTTATCTCAGGTCCTCAATATTATGGCACTCAAAATGATTATAGACTGTTACCTTTGAACTGATTCTTTCCGGTCTCACCCTAATTACTGCCTTCACCCAGCCTGCACTATCAGTATTGTGTATAAGTGCCATTTCACCTACATCCCGCCTCTTCTCATTACCACCCTCTGCAACCACAAAATTATGATCCATATTCTTTTTTAGATTGGACTGCAACTTCAAAAATTCCATGGCTCTCTTTAGAGAGACTACACAAGATCTCAGTATTGTTATGAGGTAAAATCACCACCTCAAGAGTCACTCCACGAAAATCACATTTCAATCTGCTAAAAATATCTTGGATATTTGGATAAGGAGTCGTAAACAAAGGTTTCTTTGGCCTCACTGGATTAGTTTCATCATCCTGAACCAAATTTTTAGATTCATGTAATACCTTATCCAAAGAGGAGTAGCAAGCGACCCTCAAGGTAGAGCTACCCTGCATCCTAGAGGAGGCATGTTCAACTGGAATCAGATTAACAAGAGCCTTAATAGCTGGCTTCTCGCATCTGCAAACCGCACTCTTATTCCCCATCCAATTTCACATGGAGAAAGAATCAGACCAAGACTCAAAAACAACCTTTTATTTGTATCTAAAGTCTTCCCTTACAGCCACCTATAAAGACTCGACCAGCAAATTCGAAACATAAACCTCAACACAGAGTCTAGGAGAAATGGGATGGCATACATATTTCGTTCGTCTATCCAAAAAATGATATCTACCAACTAGGTTCCCTAACATACATAAAATAGATGGGTTTTGAAATGGAAGTGGAAGATTAGGAAACCTTACCCAGATTTCAAAAGTGGGCGAATCACGCCGCATATGAATGGTGTAGGAGCACTTGAAGAGCAGAAAATGAAATCCACCCCAAACACACAGAGCACTCGACCAATCCAGGATCATATCGTCCTTTGAGGCAAATCTGATCATTATACACTTTGAATCATGGAGACTGACGATTTCCCACTCCTACAAACCACAGGTGTGAAAGACAAAATTGTCTAAGGAGTTCACCGAAGGCCTACAGAGCTTGAATCTTGAAATAAGAGTCATACCTAAGTGGGAGGACCCTTTAGTGAATTTCAAAGTCGAGATCAGAAACTACGGGATTCCATTGAACAAGTCCGGCACCTTCAGACTGAGATAAATCAGAAGAAAAGGGGGGATGAAATCCTAGTTTGAGAAGGGGGATATAGCTGAAGGTTGAAAACTGGGTAAAGGCAATGAAGTACCCTCCCCCTACCAAGGGGGGAGTGGCCAACATGGAGGCCATCGATGCTAGGTCATCGTTTCATCCATGCACGAGATCTCCCAAGCATTGTATTCTAGGTTTGAGAGAAATCAAGGAGTCCTTTATCAACACCTTTTAAGTTATGATAAAGATTCAAATAAATAAAATGAAATAATGAAATAAATAAAAATAAAAAAGCGAGTTTATTAAAAAAAATTTAAAAAATTTATTAATTAAATAATAATTGATAAAAATGAATAAATCGATTATAATATATATAAATTATAAATACTAAAAATAGAATATATTAAATATATAGATATAAAAAATGAAAATTTAAAAAATGAAAATTAAAAATAAGTAAATTTAGAAAAATATGTAACATTTTATTAATTAAATGTTTTTTTATAATGTTAATAAATACTATATATTAAGTATATAGATATATATTAATGTATATAAATATGATTTATATATTACAAAACTTTTATGTGCTATATTTAGTGAATAATGGTTTATAATTAAAAATTAATATGAATTAAAAATACAAACTAATTGCATAGAGTAATCGACTTATAATTGAATGTCATTCGATTTTTCAATTTGACATAGATCAAATATTTGTTATTTTGACTTCACATATACATAATTAATGAATTTTTATATATAATGCGCACACAAAAAATTTATCCGTTTTTTCAATATTATTAATGTGTACTTATTTTTAATTTAATCAATTTCACTCATTTTTAACACGCATACACTTAAAATTAGATATTATTTAATAATGATAAAAAAATATCTGTAAAAAAATATTTAAAAATAAATTTATTTAAAAATTTACATACTATATTTATAAAATTATATATTTATAATTATCAATAAATAAATATTTTTTAAAATTATTTATATAATTATTAATAAATAATTACATATATATAAATAATTATAAATAAATAATTATATATGTATAAATAATTATTAAATTTATAATAAATTAACTTAAATAAGTAATATATTTATATTGATATTTATTTATTAAATAAATAAACAAATAAATATATAATTGTATTAATATATGCAATGATATAAATATTATTTTTTAAAAATATTTATATAAATATAAATAAATAATTATATATTTAAATAATTATAAAATTATAATAAATATATTTAAATAAGGAATATATTTACTATATTTATATTTATATATATTGATTAAGTATATATATATTTACAAATTTTTTATTTATATTTATAATTATAAAACCTTTTTCAGCGCTTAAGTTATTAGGGTCGATAAAATAATTATTTATTAGTGTTTTTCTTAGTGTTGATAAATATGAGGCTTTATCAGCACTAAGAAAGAGCTGATAAAAGTAATATTTATCAGTTCTAAAGCATTCATGCAGATAAATATGAATTTTATCAGTGATTTTTTAGCACTAATAAAGACCCACCTTTATCCGTTCTAAAAGAGAGATGATAAATATGCCTTTTATCTGCACTTAAATAATAAGCCTTGATAAAAGGACTGTTTATCAACACTTTTTAGAAGTGCTGATAAAAGTGTCCCGATCTAATTTAAAAGATCAAACCAATTACGAACCCTTCGAGGGAACTTCTAATTCATTCCCACTTTCTCTAACCCTAATTTTCCCTAGCCTTTTCCCTCAATCGCTTCACCCTAAGGTCCTTGATCTCTTTAATGGTGTTCAAAATATTTTTATCTTGACCTCGGAGTACAATGAGACATCGAATCATCTTAATCTCACATTGATTTTTTGATTTAAAGCACCATCGCCCTTTAGTGGAAACCTTCAATAGGTTAATCTTTGACTCTTGGGGGTTGCAAGATCGGCTAATGATAGGACTCCTAAAAAAAGAACATCATGATTCAGTTTTCTTTGGAGGAAGATCAGGTTAGGGCTTGGTCTAGTGCCCCCCCATAGCTTCAACAGCTTCAGGTTTGATCTCTTTAGGTGGTTATATGACTTCCATATGAAGTGTGGAATTCCAACAGCAACAATCTGAGTTAGTTTCCCCAACATCCCTTTACTTTTTCAAAATCCATCGATTATACACATGCTAGGGAATCTTGTTGATATATATTTATGTTCTGATTGTACAACCAAGCCAGTTTCTCCCCTTTTTTATCCTCGTATGAGATGGAATTTTTTGTCTTGAGAGTTCCTAAAAATTATATTTTGATTACATTGGGGGAATAATTTTGATGCTAGTATGTTGTGTGGCTTGAATCATGGGTTGATTTATATGGTTCCTATAAGAAATAGGGTCATTATACATCTGCTTGTAGGAGAGGGACCATGAACTGTGAACAACAGAAGGTTTCAGTTTCTAGAGATTACACCAAGGGATTCAAGCCTGGTTTTGTTGAAGATTAGATGGGGCAGAGTCAGTTAAAATGTTTTGAAATATATTTTTAAGAAACATGGATGTGGATGATAAAGAGGTCCCAGTAGATACTTACGTATAAACAACCTCAGATAATGAAGAGATTGTAGAATTAACCCTTACCTTGTACTTTTCCTTGGTCGAGGGTACGTTAACCTCATGTATAATAGTTAAATAATTGTTATTAAATTATAAATGAACCACATACATAAATATGATATTATATATGATCTTCTAATATTACTTTGTTAATAATATTTCAGTAGTATCATTCTTTTGGGTGTTAACTGATTCGCTTTGCTTTAACAAACTACACCACGACGTGGAGACAGTAAGCTATACGTACTCATGTATGGTGAATTTGTCATTAATAGTATGGATAGAATAATGAATATAGTTGTACCATATTTATAATAACATCATAGTATGTATAATTTACTGGAGTTATTATTTTGGTATAGAAACAACAAAGAATGAGGAAGTGGAAGAAGAAAAGAACATTGAAATAGGTGATGATATTATTACCTCTTCTTCAGGTGCTTCCTTTGTATTTGATCAAAAGGGCTCCTTAGGTTGGCTTCTAAGAAAAGTAACACCTCTATGTTGAAGTGAGGGTAGTTTGGAGGATATTTGAGCAGGGTTTGGCCAAGCCAAATGGATTTGGAGGTGTGATTTTGAGAGAAGGGGAATTACCCTTTTATAAGAGAGGTGAAGGTCACTTTAGGAAAAGCTTGAAATATTATTTTATTATAAAATCATATTCGGTTTATAATGGCTACAAAAAGATATATTTCGAGGCTAAGTAGGGGATGAGTCGAGAATCTCTCAACCAATAGGTTTTAGACAAGTTTAGGTGATTAGAAATTAAATGAGTCTCATATTAATTGTTAATATATATAATATTAATGTGATTTATTATTTATAAACACCATTTTAGTGCATTTTACACTTTGAACATCACTTCACATTATAATTGTAATTCCTTCTTAAAATTCACTATTATGTGTTTCATTTTTGAACATCATTTAAAGTACCCAATGATCTTGATTTTATTTTAATATTCAATTTTCAGGTTTCTAATTATATTGGGAACAATTCATACTTGTGGAGTGTTGGAAGATTCACATTGGAAGACCACCAAAATGGGATTCCATGAAAACAATTCTGGTAAAGGCAGATTGGACACCAGCCCACTGATGAGAATGTGAGACCCAAAATACAGACCCAATGAGGCCCAAATTTCCTGGGATGGTAGAAGAAATATAGATTAACAAATCAATCTACAGAATCCAGTGATAATTCGGATTTTATGGTGGTTATTAAGACAGCCCAATTTGGAGATAAAATTCTGGGCTAGATTCTGAGGCCCATAAAATCATCCCACCAATGTAACAATATCTCAAAAACCACATATTCTTTTGGGATGAAATTTTACAGATATTTAAGGGACATCCAGAGATTAATTTTTTGTAATATATGGAAAACTCCCAATAGGTCATCTATAAGGTCTTTTGGGCACCTCTGTTCGGTGGAAGCAAGCTGGTTACCACCTCGGGTCAAGGGTAGAAAAGTATACTCTCTCTTAATTTTACACCTACCTAGGCCCACCACCATTAATTGAGGTGACTTACACTATTGTAGGCTCGACCCAAGGCTTCAAAATTTCATATTTAAGGCATTTCTGGTAGAGGAGCTGAGGATCGATGAATATTTGTTTTCATTGTAATGTTATTATGTCGATTTGGCTTTGTAACGTTCTTCTTTCTCATGTATGTTGTTCGAATCACCTTAGTTCTTAATAAAATTTCTTCCTTTCCTCTTATTCTATTTTTATTACTATAACTTTGATATCTTTGCCTTAAGGTGGGAATTTATTCACACCATACCTTGTTATATTCTTCACACAATGATGTAGTGATTGCTTTCTTTTTATTGTTTTTTTTACTTCTCCAATTCCTCCCTCACGAGTCTACTTTCCTATTCCTTTTAAACCATATAATAAATGGAGGGATAAATCTTTTATGGGTTGATCCAATGGATTAGAAAGGGGAATTTTTGGATGTTATTTCTCACTCCATTAATTTCTAATCACTTCTTTTAATTTAGAATTTTGTTTGAAGATCTTTAAAATTTTTTCATCCTTGTTGAATTTAAGGCCACACACTTCAAGTGCTAATATGAACCTTTACCTTGAAGTTATCAAAACTTTTATCCTTCAAGTGTATAGGTGATTATTATTAAAGGGTGTAGGTATTGAACCAGTAAGTGATGATGATTTTTTATATTCTTAAATGAACCCATCTCAAATATAATTAATTGAAATCATTAAAAAAAATTCATCCCATCCACCCCAAGCGATAACCTAGGATCAACTCATTATCTTAATTTGAATTAATATAAATCTGTTAGTGATACCTTAAAAAAATATAAAATAAACTCATGTTGGATACTTCATAGCCAAAAAAAATCCACATAATGTACGTGTCTGTAGGTTACTTCTTAGGTCTATGAGGATTCGTTAACCCAAGCTAAACTACAAGGACGGTTTTTCCTTCATCTCTTGGGTAAATTTGAGTGTGAATCAAATTTTGGAACCGTTGGCAGGTACCCAAGTAATTCATCTCAAAAACTATTCTATTCTCCACCATTTCATCTATTCTCACCCAAGATCTCTCATATTTTCCCTTTCTCATTTTTTCCTTTGGCGCATGTCCGCCTACACTCGTGACCAATCAAACCGTCTAGTTAGGGTGGATAGTCCTAGGGTTGGGGAGTCAAGTACACCAAGGTAACTATTTCCATTAGAACCTAATCTTCTTAATACTCCGGAGTCAAAAATTGATCCCATATCAATGGAAGGTCTTCAAAGAAACCATCTCATAAACCCGAGTGGGAACCAAAATGGAAACCCAAACGAGGTAGCCCCAAACTAGGGGAATGCAGTTGATCAAACCATGAATGACTACCTCACACCTGCCTGAACCAATTCCCCTCATGCATTAGACACAATTCCCTAGGAGATTCCAACTACATTTTTAAACCCCATGTCGTAAACCACCTTCCCACATTCCATGGAATGGAGTCTGAGATGCCCTACCTTCACGTTAAGGAGTTCAATGACATTGTCATTCAATGTTACTTTTTTATTTTCAAAACACTTTTAAAGGGGAAGTGAGAAACCTCAAAGGATTAAACACCAAAAGAGATTACAATATTGTTGAAAAAAAGTTTGAGCCGATTGAAATCACTCTACCTAAACAAAATCCAGGGGATTGAATTTACCTGTGAGTCCGGGTATCCCTTAAGGATGCATTCATACTGATTCTCCAAGTTGTCCCTAGATTTCAAAAATTCCTCTATGTTGATCTTCCCCATATTGAATCCTCTCAATAGAATGCGGTCCAGATTATTAATCCACTCACCATCCTCCTTAGTGGTGGTCACACAAATCGTTCTTCCCATCTTCTTCAGAGCTTTCAAGTCCATTGCTTCTTCTACCATTTCTTTATCTGGGTGCATAAGTATGTCCATGTGTTCTAGAACTGAGTATATCTGTCACTATGGGTCTCCAGTGAAGTTTTACTCATGTTACTGTCTAGGATCCCTTGTCTCTGTTCCACTCGGGTGTTTGGCTGGGAAAAAAGCCTCACCACCTGCAACCACCATGTCACATGATGTGTTGGGCGCTGTATTCAGGTTTCTCATAGATATGGGAGCTTTTGGGGGCAGCTTTCCCTTACTTGTAGATCTAGTTGTAGGAGGACTGGGAAGGTTGGAATACTCCTTGCGGTGTGCCCTACGATTGTTCTTAATAAAGCCATTCGAATCAATAGTCGTGTACCTTCCTTTCCTTGAGGAGGATCTGATATATTCCTCCGCAATGGCCATTTACTTGGATTGAGTAGGGAAATCCAAAGGATATTCACTCTCCTCATGGGAAGCTCCCTCATCCTCCAAATGGGCCTTCCCCTATTTATGGATGACCTCCATCCCATCTCATTCTACACTAGCTTGGCAGTCGTCCTCTCCCAACACTGCAAACCAGTTTTGATAGAACATATTTTCTCCCCCAGCTATAACCTTCTCAGCATAAGAAGGGATCACCTGCAGGTCCTGACTTGGAAGCTCAGAGACTCCTGCCTGATGAAAGCCTCATCCCATAAACTACATTGAGGTATTCTACAGAGCCAAATGCTTAGATCCCCCACCAGTGTCTTGGTCCTCGCAGACTCCTCCAATCACCTTGGTAACCATCTCTGCATTTGATGAAGCCAACTGGATTCCCATATCCACCTGAAGTACCTCCTCCACTCGGTCACTGCTAACACCATGTGAGCCACCTTCCAGATATGTGTGAAAGTCTTTCACTAACTTTACAATACAACCTGGAACATATTTATAATGGGATACCACCTTTCCAGCACTCATGTTCGATGAAGTGACTTTTCTCTCCATTTCCCCTAGAGTGAGCACCCACATATCACTCTTCAGTCTATCAAACACCTTTTCAACACTCGGGTTTGGATTGTGGACCTGAACTTGACTCAAAAACCTAGAACTGCAATACCAAGACTGTGTCCTAGTGCCCCTTTCACCAGTTGCTTTCCAGCTTTTGGACCACTTTTAGCACACACAGGTTGGACTTCCATAGTTGTATTACTAGCTTCACCCATGCACAACCCCCTGCCACCAACGCTTGTATCCTCAACCTGTAGAGGAGCCGAATTCTTCCCCACTCATTTACAGGAAACCACAGAATGGTCCAGTTTCATGTAGGAATTACAGAAGTCGAACCATGTTTCATAGACTACACGTTGTTTGTGTCTAACCTCTCCCTCTACTTTAGTCCACACATAATCTAGGGTAATTTTTGAGACATAATGTTCCACACATAACCGCGGAGAATCCGGATGGAAGAGCGCCCTTATTCTTGAATCAGAGCACAAATATCTACTGAAAAGATTTCCTAGCATCCTCAAGATAGCAAGGTTCTGAAAAGGCAGAGGGAGTTCTGAGAAACTAACCCAAATCACAGCCATAGGGGAGTCGCGCTGCAAGTGGAAGTCATAGGACCATAAAAAGAGATATAAACAATGACCATCACAACTGCGCAGGGAACTTGACCAAGCTCTAACCAGATCCTCCTCTGAAGCGAAGCGAATCCAGATATGTCTGGAATCAAGCAAACCCACCGTTTCTCTGTCTTGTAGGTTCCATGACCCAAATATGTGCATGTAGAAGGAATCCACCAAGGGACACCATTGTTTGAAACGTGCTATAAGGGATGGATTCCCCAAACTCGAAGCCCCGTTTAACTCCGAGGGAGAGATCAAAAGGTTCAGAAGGCCGTTTATCAAATCTGGGACTTTAGGGAAAAGAGAAATCGGAGGGAAGGAGGTAAGAAGATTGGGATTCAAGAAGGGGGGGGGGGGAGATGAAGCCATAATTAGAGATCCCTCCCCCAATGGGGGAGGAGGGACCATCCTGGGAGCCGCCTCCATCACCGGTGGGGAAATACCTCACGAATCATCCGATGAAATCCTCTTTTTTTCAATATAATCCAGCATAATGACATTGTAGAAACCATGTGTCCCCCACATCAACTAGAATCAGCTAAGTTGATGATATTTCCTTTTTATTTAAAGGATCTATCTATAAATTGTCTAAAAAATTTGAGACCATCATCCATCAAGTCTTGGGACCAACTATAATGATAATTCTACAAAAAATAATTTCCCCACCACAAAACAATTGCACTTAAAAATAATATCCAAAATTTTTTTGAAAAAGAGGAAGAGTCATTCTATGAAACATGGGAGAGGTTCAAAGACACTCTAAACATGGTTCCACACCATGGTTTTTATATTCCTGAACAAGTGAGAATTTTTTATGAAGGGTTGGGTATGAGGAACAAACAATTCATTGACAGGATGTGTAATGGAACCTTTAAAAACAAATCCCCAAATGATGCTTACAAGTATCTGGGAAGCCTTGCTAAACAAAACCAAACATGGGGAAATTCAAATTATTATGAAAAGACACAAAGAACTACTAGAATTCATACACTTAATGAAGAGTAAATCCTTAAGTATAAACTCACAACACTCTCTAGGAAGGTTGAAGAGACAGACCTTTTGAAAGTCCATGAAATCCAAACTGTAGTCTCTGTTTACACAATTTTTGAAAAACATGACCATAAGACAGACATTTTCCCAACCATTTCATCCATAAAGTATATTATTTTAGGAGGACCCCCAATGTAAGTAAATTATTTGAATATTCAAAAGACTCAATACCAAAACACCTTCAACCCAAGGTATAATGACCACGCATGATTTTGCTAGAATGATAACCAACAACCTAGACAACCACATGGAAAAAATCCTTACCTCTATCAGAACTACCAAACCCAACCTATCCAATACCAATATCCACTAGTTCATTTTCAACAAACCATCCCACCTCCAAAATATCCCCCTGGGATAAACCAATCTTCTTAAGCACCAACCAAAACTGTTCCATAAATCCTACTAGAACAATTGTGCAAACAAATGGACAAAATGAACTCAGAATTATCTTTCCTTAAACAAGAACTTCAAACCATAAAAAGTGGAAAGGAAACCATGCCTACTCAGGAGGTACCATCCTCAAATTTAAGGGCAGAGTCAAGATGTACTCAAATAACTCATGAAAAACTAAAGGCTGTGACTATTTTAAGAAGTGGAAATCAATTGAGAAACCTGAACAACTAATTCAGAACCCATCTGAAGATTCAAACTTGGTTGAAAATTCAAATGAACCAAATGATCAAACTTAAAAACACGATAATATTTTCAAGAAAAAAATCTTCAACAAAAAACCCCACAACTTGCACCATTTCCTAAACGCATGAGGGGGAAAATCAATCCTGAATTGAGTGAAACATTGAGGTAAATATTCTCAAAAGTCAAGTTGAACATTCCTCTTCTTGATGAAATCCAAACCATACTTGGCTACTCAAAGTACCTTAAGGACCTGTGCACTTTTAAAATAAAATTTTCACATAAAAACCAAGTCCTTTTGGATGCTAATGTTAGTACCACCATTCATGGGACCATTCCTCCTAAGTTGAAAGACCCAGGTTGCCCTTACATCAAGGCTGAACTAGGAGAGGGAAAAGTTGTAAAGGCCTTGTGTGACCTAGGTGCTAGTGAAAATCTCATCCCCTATGTTTTGTACTGCACTTTTGGCCTAGAAGAGCTCCAACCCACATCTGTCACACATTAACTTGATGATCGTAGCATTAGGGTTCCAAAGGGTATTTTAAAGGCTATTCTGGTAAAGGTTGAAACTTCATATAACCTGCTGACTTCATTTTCCTTGACAACCATCCAAACTTAGGAAATATGAAACAAACCCCAATCATCCTTGTTCATACTTTCATTAAAACAATCAACTATATTATCTGAGTTCGAAATGATAACATGACCATAAACTTTGGAAACATGAGTCTAGACTTGAACATCTATAATGAAAGCTCACAAATAGGGGATGATGAGGACATTCATGATGTAAACATGATAAGAAGAATTGATAATGAATCCATAGAACATCAAGGAATATTTTAAGAATGTTTAAGCCAGGATGAGATTGATTTCCTTTATTCACATGAAGTAAGTTTATCTCCTTGGCTTGAATCATTTTCAAATTTCTCTTATGATGAAGTCTTAGGTCCATCAATCAGTGAAAACTTTTAGGAAACCACTTTCATGGAGACAACTCCAACTTCCTTCCCTAAATATGATCAATCCAATATAGTAGCTAAACCTTCTACATGTGGGGAATCAATCCTATCTAAAACTCTAGGAAACAAAATTGATCTTGATCCAATGTCCCAATATTCTGCTAAAATTCTGAAGCAACCTGATCTTGAATTGAAGTAACTTCCTGTTGCACTCAAGTACACCTTCCTAGGGGACAATCAAACAAATCCTATTGTCATTTCTTCTTCTCTTAAAGACAATCATGAGAGGATGATTTTAGATGTCCTTAGGAAACATAAGACAGACCTTGGTTGGACCCTGTCTGATATTCCTGGGATTAACCCACTTATTGGGACTCATAGGATTATTCTAGAATTTGATTCAAATCCATGTCATCAACCTCAACTGTGACTCAATCCTAATATCATGGAAGTAGTGATAAAAGAACTTCTGAAATTGTTAAAATATGGTATCATATATCCCATAGCTGAGAGTGAGTGGGTTAGCCCAATCCAAGTGGTTCCCAAGAAGTTAGGAATCACAGTGATAACCAATAAGGATGGAGAGATTCTTCCAACTAGGGTGAGTAGTGGATGGAGGGTCTGCATTGACTCTAAGAATATAAACTCATTTACCAATAAGTACCATTTCCCCTTACCATTCATTGAAAATGTCCTTGAGAGAGTGGCAGGTCATGCCTTTTACTATTTCTTAGATGGGTACTCGGGGTATAATCAAATTGAGTTTTCCCTATTGGATCAAGGTAAGACTACATTCACATGTCCATTCGAAACCTTTGATTTCAAATGCATTTCCTTAAGGTTATGCAATGCACCTAGAACCTTCCAACAGTGCATGATGGGAATATTCTCAGACATGGTAGGGGATTTTCTTGAGGTCTTCATGGTTGAATTCTCTCTCTTTGGGGATACATTTTAAGGATGACCAAGGAATGTGGAGAGAGTCTTGTCAAGATGTGAAGAAAAGAATCTGGTCCTAAACTGGGAAAAATGCCATTTCATGGTTAAAGAGGGACTAGTTCTAGGCCATCTAGTCTAAGGTAGGGGGATTGAAGTTGATAAAGCCAAGGTTAATATCATTCATCACCTTCTATTAACCAAAACTATTGAGTAAGTGAGGTCTTTCTTAGGACATGATGGTTTCTATAGAAGATTCATCAAAGACTTTAGTTCAATATCCCATCCCCTTTTTGCTCTCCTAGTAAAGGATGCTCCATTTCTTTGGACAGAAAGATGCAAGGGTTCATTCTCAACCCTAAAATACTCTCTCATCTCTCCCCCCATTATGAAATCTCTAAATTGGAGCCTTCCTTTAGAACTTATGTGTGATGCCAGTGACATTGCTGTAAGAGTTGTGTTAGGACAAAGTTGTGATAAAACTCCTTATGTCATTTATTATGCAAGAAAATCCTTAAATGATGCCCAAATCAACAACACCACCACTGAAAAGGAGTTACTTGAAATTGTGTTTTCTTTAGATAAGTTTAGGTACGACCTCTTAGTATCCCCCATAATTGTGTTTATGGACCATTCTGCACTGAAATACCTCTTCTTAAAACAAGATGCTAAGGCTAGACGGATTAAGTGGGTCCTTCTCTTATAGGAATTTTACATCACAATCAAGGATAAAAAGGGTGTTGAGAATGTTGTAGCTGATAATCTCTCTAGGATGGAATTAAAATACAACTTGAATCTATTTTCTATGTCTGATTCATTTCCTGATGAACACCTTTACTCTGTGAGTGACTTCCCTTGGTATGATGACATAACCAACTTATTAGTTACAGGAGTAATTCCAAAATTCTTAGGGAATCAAGATTGAAGGAAATTCATTTCTGATGTTAGGAACTATGTGTTTGATGGCCCATACCTCTATAAGTTATTCCCTAACCAATTCATTAGGAGGTGTGTCCCAGAATCTGAACAAGAGTCCATCCTTAAATTCTGTCATAGTGAGGCATGTGGAGGTCACTTTTCCTCTAGGAAAACATCTTCTAAGATTCTTTAGTGTGGTCTCTTCTAGACCACCATCTCAAGGTACTCCTACACATTTTTTCAAAGCTGTCCTAAGTGGCAACAAGTAGGGTCAATCACAAAAATGAATCAAATGCCACTCAATCCCATCTTATTAATTGAAATCTTTTACTACAGGTGAATCGATTTCATGGGTACCTTCCCAAAATCTAGGGGATACCTATACATCCTCTTAGCTATTGATTATGTATCAAAATGGGTTGAAGCCATTCCCACCAAGTCTAATGACCATCATGTTGTGATCCTATTTTGGAAAGAGCATATATTTTCTCAATTTGGAACTCCTAGGGCTATAATCAGTGATCGAGGAACCCATTTCTGCAACCGTCCATTCTCTTCACTCATGTATAAGTATGGTATTTGTCACAAGTTTTCCAATGCATACTATCCTCAAAACAATGGTCAAGCTGATTTAGAAAATAGGGAGATTAATAATATTCATGAAAAAACGGTCAATACTTCTAGGAATGATTGGTCCGAGAAACTCTCGGATGCTCTTTGGGCATATCGTACAACATACAAAACCATCCTAGGAATGTCACCATATATGTTAGTTTATGGAAAAGCATGCCATTTACCTCTTGAAATTGATCATAACATGTTTTTGGAAATTAGGAAAATAAATTATGACCTCTCATTGGCCGGAACAAAAATGAAATTAGATCTCAATGAACTTGATGAACTAAGGATGGAGGCTTATGAAAATTCAAGGATCGATAAAGATAGAGTTCAAGCCTACCAATCTAGGAATATCAAAGTCACACATTTTGAAATGGGAAAATTCATGCTATTGTATAGTTCAAAACATCATTTACACCTGGGAAAGTTAAGGTCTAGATGGTCAGGTCCTTTCATAGTGAATCATGTGTACCCCCATGGGGAAGTAGAGTTTCAAGATCCCACAAGTGGTTAAAATTTCAAGAAAATGGTAAAAGGTTAAAAAAATTCATTGAATAATTCAATAAACAAGAAACAAAGGTTGAGTTAACTGAGCCAACCTATGAACCAGAAAAAAATTGATAGATTTTGGATCCATGTCGGGATAACGACGTTAAACAAAATCTCTACACGGAAGGAAACCCATGGTTTTCATGTTTCTAATATTTGTGAATCATTTTTATTTTTCAAATAGGATTAATAAATCATCTTGATATTTTAAAAATAAAAAAAATAAAAAAATTAGACTGTTGACCTATTCTCTTATTATGATTATGTATGGGTATGAAAGGGGAGAACCATATTCATCCATGTCAGGTGGTGTGATCCTTGAGTAATACCTTACCCTAAAATTTAAAAAGAAAAAATGTATCATAAGTTTATTTTTATGTGTTTTTAGGATAAAATAAATAAAAATATAATAATAAAAAAGGACACATCATAGGTCATGGGTCAAACCTCTTCACAACAGGTGAAGCCGCGGGGAATCGAACCCGGGACCGAAGGGAGGCAGGGGCGCGTGCTTACCACTGACCTATGACTTATTTTTCTTCCTTATTCTATAATTTATATATATATAACTATATTTTACTTTTTTTATTATATGAATATATATATATAGTTTTGTTTTTTGTTGTTTGTTTTCCTTTTTCCACTAGGTAACTCTCCGAGTGACATGAAGATCAAAGAAGTAAATTGGAGCATCAATAATTTCAACTTCAACCACCGGGTGACTTTGTTCCATGTTTATTATTTAGAATTACTTTTAGAACTCATCTCCTCTGTCTCTACCCACTTCTAAATTGTTTTTTCTTTAAACACTAAGTTAGTTTTATTTTAAGTTGGGGGGGGGGTGATGAAATAATATTTTTTCTATTGTGTGAAAAAAATGATTTGAAAAAATGTGTGAAAATGGAAGGAAAATATAATTTAACTTTGAACATGGTAATACACATTGCACAATTTAAAACTGAATATTAAATAATTTAGCATGCCTCGATTCTGATTTTAATCCATATATAATTTCATGATCATAGATATTTTGGAATGTTTGGATGTCTAATGTGAAATTTCATCATTTATATTTTCATCCAAATAAAAAAAAGATCAAAATGCACGTCCTTTGGATAGTGGGGTCTTATTTTGAGTTCATGAGGTCCCCAAAATAAATTGCATAGTTTTGGTGATCATTTTAGTTTTAATATGAGTATTCAAAAAAAAAACAAAAAAAATCAAAAAAATAAAACAATAAATTGCGTGTAGAGAAATGAAATGACCTAATGTGTGGTTTTCGACACTTGGGGATCGTGACTCCATAGTTTTCTATCCCAGAGTGAGTAATTTTATCTCTATTTTTGGTAATTTGAATTTGTTTTTGACTTAGTTAAATCGACATGATTCCCAAGTATGAGAGATTCACTTGATGCCCTAAGGTCTTTGAGCATGGGAGTCATCGGCAAAGTCTCACAATAGGGGTTGACTCTTTTGAGTGGAATTTAAATTACCATGAAAAAATTAAAAAAAAACAAAAAACAAAAAAAACAATATTTTTTTTGAATACTCATCTTAATATTGAAATGTGATTCCACCTAGCGCTTTCATCATTTCTTTCTTGAATAAAGATGAAACCCCCATGTCTAATGTGATCCACAACACATCATCACTCTTAATTGATATTGGATGAAATATGGAGATGAATTTGAACAAAGGAACGGGCTTAGGATTGGGATCTTCTTGTAAAACTATCATGTATTACAATATTCTGATGGGTTTCATGATTTTTTGGTATAAAGGTTTTCAGTGATCATTGCGTATTAAAATGTTTTTGGAAAAAGGAATTCAAATATCATATTGTTGAGATATATTTTTCTTGGGACTAACAATACTCAAGTTGGGGGGGGGGGTGTGATTATCCACTAAATGAGGATAATATTCATTGTTAATAAATATAATATTAATGTGATTTATTATTCAAAAACACCATTTTAGTGCATTTTACACTTTGTACATCATTTTACATTTTTATTGTAATTCCTTCTTAAAATGTAATATTACGTGGTACATTTTTGAAAATCATTTAAAGTACCCAATGATATTTATTTTATTTTAATATTTAATTTTCAAGTTTATAATTATATTGGGAAAAATACATACTTGTGGAGTGTGTGAATATTAACATTGGAAGACAACCAAATGAGATTTCATTCTAACAATTCTGGAGAAGGTAGATTGGACACCATCCCACGGATGAGAATGTGGGGCCCAACATATAGGCCCAATGAAGCCCAAATTCATTAGGATGGTAGAATACATATAGAGGAACAAATCAATCTGCAGAAGCCAGTGCTAATTCTGATTTGATGGTGGTTATTAAGGCAGCCCAATTTGGAGATAAAATTATGGGCCAGATTCTGAGGCCCATAAAATCAACCAACCAATTTAACCATATCTCGGAAACCACATATTATTTTGAGCGGAAATATTACAGGGGGATAAGGTACATCAAGAGATTCATTTTTGTCTTCTATGTCCCACTCAAATTAGGTTATATAGAAGTTCTTCCAGGCGCCTCTGTTTGGTGGAAGCAAGATGGCTGCCACCTCAGGTCAAGGGTGGAAAAGTCTACTCTATCTTAACTTTCCACCCACATAGGCCCACCACCATTAATTGATGTGAATTCCACTGTTGTAGGCTCGACCTAAGACTTAAAAATTTCCTATTTAAGGCTGTGTTGGAAGAGTATTTTAGGATCCTTGGAGCTTTGTTTTCATTGTAATGTTATTATGTTGATTTGGTTTTGTAGCATTCTTCTTTCTCATGTATGTTGTTTGAATCACCTTAGTTTTTCATAAAATTTCTTCCTTTCCTCTTATTATGTTTGTATTATTATCCCTTTTATATCGTTTCCTTACGTTGTGAATTTATTCACACCATACCTTGTGATATTCTTCACACAACGGTGGAGTTATTTCTTTCTTTTTATTGTTTTTTTACTTCTCCAATTCCTCCCTCATGAGTCTACTTTACACTTCCATTGAAACCATAAAATCAATGGAGGGATAACTATTTTATGTGTTGATCCAAGGGAGTAGAAAGAGGATGGTTTGGATGTTATTTCTCACTCCATTAATTTCAAACCACTTCTTTTAATTGAGAATTTTGTTTGAAGTTCTTTAAACTCCTTCATCCTTGTTGAATTTAAGGACACACAATTCAAGTGACAATACAAACATTTACCTTGAGGTGGTCAAAACATTGATCCTTCAAGTGTATAGGTGATTAGTATTAATGGGTGTAGGTATTGAACCAGTAAGTGATGATGTTATTTGATCTTCTTAAATGAACCCATCTCAAATATAAGGAATTTAAATCATTAAAAAATAAATTCATCCAATCCACCCCAAGAAATAACCTAAGATCAACTCATTATATTAATTTGAATTAACTTAAATCTGTTAGTGATACCTTAAACCCATATAAAATCAACTCAAGTTGGCCACATCATAGCCAAAAAACAATCCATATAATGTACGTGTCTGAACGTTACTTCTTAGGTCTCTAAGGATTAGATAACCCAATCTAAACTACAAGGAACGTTCTACCTTCATCTCTTGGGTAAATTTGAGTGTGAATCATTAGGTCACCATATTAACCTATCTTTTATATTTAACTCTTAGTTAAATAGTTTAACTTTTACCATGTATTATTGTATTATTATAATAAATGGTTAATAAACATAATATAAAAATACAAGAGAACCCCAAGTGGTTAATTATTGATATATATAACCTTATCTAAGTCCTTTGGTTGGACCCTACATTTTTAGGAATATAATATCATTTAATAATAAAGTATTTGTTTTAAAAACTCATTTAGGTCAATTTTGACACTATTTAGTATTTGGTTTTTGTGAAAGTCATAACAACTCTACCACTTCAAAAAAATGTATTTAATAAACACTAAAATGTCATATTAACCTATAAAATTCATGGAATACATCATAATTCTCAATTTACAATTATATTAAAACTTATAATATCAATTATTTTAATCTTTCAATAATAAGGAAATTACTGCATCATCATTATGTCATAAATAAATTTAATTATTTAATATCTAAAAATTATAAATAAAAAACCATCATGTAGGAAATCTTTTTATATTTATAATGAATATTTATAGTTAGATATATCTTATGTATTACCCTATATTAAAAATGGTTCAGTTATTAAACTTTGAATTTAACACTTTTAACTCTTCTTTAAATAAAATAATAATGAATGTATTAATAGAATAAAAGTGGAAAAAAGGATCATATTTTATTCATAAGGTATATTTTGTTATAAATACACATATCCAATAGAATTAGGACATGTGTTAGGGTAATTATAATATCATTTTTACCATTAATAACCCTATTTAATTTTAACCTTGGTAAATAAAATTCAAAAGTTACTATTCAAAAAAATTTATTTTCATCCTATTGTACCACATTTTACTTACTAATGTCAACCATGAGTCTCAGATTTTTGAAATTCAATTCACAGAAGTGGTAAAATTATGTTTTATGCAAATTTTCAAATGTGTCTAGAAGGTGGGTAAAAGACGTTAAAAGTTCAATAAAATTTTATATATATGATCTTATTATAAAATAAATCCAATGAATTTAATTGAACATATATAGGTATTATGTATCTATTTTTACCTAAAATAAATTTAAATAAAATAACTAATTATTTAAAAAAATTGGTTTTAAACAATAACGCAGTGTTTTTCACTATTCATCAAAAATTGGAAGTTTTTAGAAAAATACCAAAATTTTTTCCTAAGCTAATTTTGATATTCCAAATCAAAAAATGAAGTCCATTTTGAAAAATAAATTTTTTTAAACTTCAAAAAGTGGGTATTACTACTCACAATGGCTAGTTTGATTGGTCGTGATGTGCTTGAACTCGAAGTTGCTTACATCACAATCTATTGCATTATTCAAAGAGAAACGTACCGTGTAAGCTTGGGGTGTTACATTATTCCTTCGTTCAAATAATTTAATCCTTGAAATTTCTAGAATAATACTGCATAAAAATATTCAAGTGGTTTTTCATCATTAGTTCCTCAGGTTCCCATATTGCCTCTTCCATCTTATGGTTTCTCTATAGAACTTTTACCAGACGAGTCGTCCGGTTTCTCAACACTTGTTATATGATATCAAGAATCATGATAGGATCTTCAAAATAAGATAGATTAGGTTCCAGTTCTATTTCTTCCTATGTGAGTACATGAATTTGGTCATGTATGTATTTTCTCAATAGTGATACGTGGAACATGTCATGAACTTTGGAGAGACTTAGAGGCAGTGCCAAATGGTAAGATACAACTCCAATTCGTTCAAGAATTTTGAAAGATCCTATGTACCTGAGACTTAATTTACCATTCTTACTGAATTGTATAACTCCCTTCCACGGAGATACCATCAAGAAAACATGATCTCCAAATTGAAATTCAAAATACTTCCTTCAGTTATCAACATAGATCTTTTGCCTACTTTCAACTACTTTGATGTGGATTGGGATAATATTCACCTTTTTCATTGTTTCCTAAACAAGTTATAGACCTATGATTTTTCTTTCACCAACATCCTCCCAATAAGTTGGTGTGCGATATCTCTTTCCATATAATTCTTCATATGGTGCCATCTAAATACTTGAATGGAAGCTATTATTACAGGAAAATTCTTCCAGAGGTAAATATTGATCCCACACACCTTGAAAGTCATGTAAGAAAGATGTCAACATGTCTTATATTATTTTAATAGTCTGTTCTGATTTTCCATCAGTTTGAGGGTGGTAGGAAGGGCTCAAACTAAGTTCAGTATCAAATGCCTTTTGAAGACTTTTCCACAATCTTGATGTAAAATGAGGATCCTGATCAGAAACAATCGATAGGGGTACTCCATGAAGTCTTAAAACTTCATTAATATATAGTCTTGAAAAATGTTCAAGAGTTAAGTCTTCTCTTATAGTAAGAAAATGCGTTGACTTGGTAAGGTGATCAACAATGACCCAAATTTAATCATTCCTTCTAGGAGTCTTTGGTAGCCCCATGATAAATTCTTTCGTAATATCATCCCATTTCCACTCTGGTATGGGAATAGGTTGCATGACTCCTAAAGTATGTTGTCTTATATCCTTTACCGGTTGAAAAACCATACATCTTCACACATAATTAGTAATATACGTCTTTATATTATACCACAAAACATGTTCCTTCAAATTTCTATACATATTAGTGATACTAGGGTGTATAGATAAATTGGAGCTATGAGCATCGCCCAATAAATCCCTTTTTAGAGCAGGTATGTCAGGAAAAAAAGCCTCTTCCCAAATTTCAAAATTCCATATTTATATACGAAGTTAATCAATCTCCCATCATTCACAGCTTTAATTTTCTTTTGAAACTCTTCAACATCAGTCTGAGAACTTTTTATCCTTTCTAGTAAAGATGGTTTGGAAAAAATTTGAAAAAGTATTGATGTTTCACCTTCCATGATTATTCCCATATCCATATTTACTATATCCATGAATATATGATCCCTTTCAACTCTCATCTTGTTCAAAAATCCATGATCCTTTCTGCTCAAAGCATCTTCCACCTTATTTGCCTCCCCCAAGTGGTAGTGTATAGTGAAATCCTAATCCTTTAGTAGTTTATGCCACTATCTTTTCCTCATGTTGAGTTCTTTCTGTGAGAAAATATACTTCAAACTCTCTTAATCAGTATATATCTCACATTTTTTCACCATAGAGATAGTGTCTCCATATCATCAAAGAGAAGATTACAGCTGCTAACTCAAGATTATGAGTGGGATAGTTTTGTTCATGAATTTTTAGCTTTCGTGATGCATAAGAAATAACTTTATCATTCTGCATAAGGACACAACCAAGTCCTTTCTTTGAAGAATCACTAGAAATAAAAAACCCATCATTCCTAGATGGTAGAGTCAATGTAGGATCATTAAATAATATTCTCTTCTTTCTTCAAAATATTCTTCACACTCTTTTTTCCAAACAAATTTAGCCCCTCTACATGTGATCTTGGTTAATGGGTTAGCCAATTGGGAAAAATTCTTGACGAAATACTAATAATAACCTACTAAACCAATAAAACTATGTACCTCATTTATACTTGTCATTGTAGGCCATTATTTTATTGCCTTTGTCTTTGAAGGATTGATAGAGATTCCATCTTTAGAGACAACATGGCCAAGAAAATAAATTCCCTAAATCCAAAATTCACACTTGCTAAACCTTCCATATATTTCATTTCTTCTGAGGGTTTTCAGAATAGTGCGTAAGTGATTTTCAGGATCTTCGTAGATTTTGGATTATACCAAGATATCATCAATAAATTCCACTATAAATTCATCAATATATTCCTTAAAAACATTATTCATTAGATACATAAAAATAGAGGGTGCATTAGTTAGTCCAAAAGGAATTACTGTAAACTTGTAATGCCCATACCAGGTTCGAAATACTGTTTTTGGAATGTCTTCCTTATTTACACACAAATGATGATATCCAGATCGAAGGTTAATCTTTGAAAATTATTGAGCACCATGAAGTTGATCGAATAAATCATCAATGAGAGGTAGGGGATACTTGTTCTTTATTGTTATAGCACTGATCTCCCTTTACTAAATGCACAACCTCATAGATCCATCATTCTTCTTAACAAAAATAATAGGGGGTCCCCATGGAGAAACACTAGGGCAAATAGATCCTTTATTACTCAATTACTCTAGTTGTTTTTATAGTTACACTAATTCCATATTGTCCATTATATAAGGGGTCTTTGATACAGGCCTTGAACCAGGAATTAAATCAATGGAAAACTCAATTTCTCATTCTGGAGGATGTACAGGTAAATCCTTTGGATAAAAATCAACATATTCTTGCACAATATGTACATCCCCTATTTGAACAATCATTTCCTCACCCATAGTTATTTCATTCTCTTCCTCCACAATAATTGAATTTAGTAGAGCTACTTAGGGTGGATCTAGATAAGAATCAGATGGTGATGTTTCTTCTCTAAAGATAAGGTACTCCTTATCATTATCGAAAATTGTAACCTCCTTCTTCTTATAATAAATTTTCACATCATGGTCCAAAATCCAATCCATATCGAGGATTATATCAAATTCAATCTTGGGTTAGACAATGATATCAACAAATAATGTACATTTATATACCCTAATAGAAACTGATTCACAAAACTTTGTTGCAATGATACTTCCCTTAGGATTTTGGACTGACAACTCCCTTTTTAAATAAAATTGGAAAAATCTAATTTTCATAGAAAACTCGGAAGATATGAAACAATGTGATAATCCAGAATCAAATAATGCATTGGATAAATTTGTGGAAACCATTAAATTACTAGCCACCATGTTATTCAGAGCTTCAAACTCAGCAGTAGTGATCGAATAAGATTGAAGTTACTCCCCTGGCATTTTCTGAGGTAAGTTTCCTTGGCACTTAGGACATTAATTTTCATATTGACCCATTTCTCTTCAATTGTAGCATTCAACATTGACAACCTATTTCTTTCCCTTATATTCACGAGCTTGGTGGCCTTTTTAACCACAATTGTAACAGACTCCCATTCTCTTCAAGAAAGTACCAGGGTGTTTCTTCCCACATTTACTACAGGATGAAAATTCAACTTTTCCCTTATTCACCTTGTTTTCATTTCCAGAGTGTTCAACATATATCTTCTTCTCTTTATTTGATTTAAAGTCGTAAGACTTAGATAATTCCTTTTCTATCATGATTGCACATGAGACAATATATTTGTACGATGAGAAGGACTGTGAGACTAATTCCTGACAGAGAAATGGTTTTATCCCATAAAATAACCGATCAATATTACTCCTTGGGTTACATATATAATCTGAAGCATGCCTTGATAACCTTGTAAAGTTATCCTCATACTTTGTGACATTATCACTCCCCTTTTTCATCAGACATAGAAATTTCCTTTCCATATCTGCTTGATGTTCATGAAGAAAGTATTTTTCTAAGAAATTATCTTTAAACTCCCTCCATTCCATATTCGATACTTCATCACCTTCCTTTTTGTTCTGAATCAATGACCACCATTGATCTGCATCCCCGGTGAGGTGATAAAATTCCATGACAACTTTTTTCCCTTTCGCCACTCCCCAAACCAAGAAATATTTTCTATAAGGAACTTATCCATTGCTCAGCTACAAATGGATTTGTAGTCCTATTAAATGTTGGTGTTTGTTTCCTCATGAAGTGGTTTACATTTATCCTCCGCGTTGTGGATCAGGGTGATCCATATGGGTAATGTTATTTTTCATAACCCAAGTGAGTTTTCCCAGTATGGTAATAAGTTGTTCGGCACTAGTGGCATCACTGGATCCACTATAATTATCTTGAGTAGGAGGAAAATACCTACATGGATTACGTGCGTTGATACAATTTCCATTCTTTCCACTAGGTGCCATTTTTAAATAATGGAATACACTAGATTAGATTATGAATCACAATAAATAATTCCAAACTTGTAAAATACCTAACATAAATTGAACAGTTTATGCACATAATCTATAATCATAAAAAAATGTTTTCATTGAGGAGTTATTTACCCATAAATCCTTAATAATGGGTTTTAAAGAAAATATGAATTATCCTAAGTATATCCCCTAAGAGTGTCGTAACCAAGAGTGCAGCAATGCCCATTTTCATGTACCAAGATACCCTAGGTCATGCCTAAAACTACTTGTCAGATTTTTCACTCCTAGGTACATATGTGGCAGATCCACCTCTACCTACTCGTATCTATAAAAGGATGTATTTCATGGAAATACAAAAAATCTCTACATTACCAAAATTATAGGAAGTTCTTCAATAATAATCCTCAAAGACTATCTTGGGGTAATGTTCTATAATCAGAGTTTTTTCTAAATCTAGCTTCCAATATTTTTAATAAACATCCTCTAATACATACTGTAATGCCCCGACCCTAGTTACCCAAAGTTAGTGCATTATTACATAACATTGACATGATCACAGATGATCATGTCCCGAATGACCGATCAATTTAGTAGCCTTGGAAGTACTATATACATACATAAGTTTTACATTACAATATGAAATTTAAAAACAACAACATTGTTAGCCCATTGAACACACTCATATCCCCTTAGCCTATTCCTATAGTTCAGTCATAATATACATCTTCACATCCTAGAAAAAATAAAACATAAGAAAGGGGTGAGCTCAGATGCTCAGTAAGGATAACAATATAGAAAAAACTTTCATAAATAAGAATAAAAATTTAAGGTAATGTATAAGACTAAAAAACAAGCCTTTTAAACTTAAAATTCAGCATAATATAAAAAAAGATAAATCAAATAATTCCATTTACTTATTCACATGGATATTCTAATAGTCGAATAATCACATGTAATATCAATAGCCTATTTCATAATGATGGAATGCATAATGCTGGACATCATAACCACATAGTCAAGGTCTCATTCAAAGAATACAAATATTATTTTGGAAAGGCCTTGTGCTAAGACACTAGTTTGTATAATGAGTCCTACTGATGCATCAAGGAGCTATAGCGGGCTCCACCCGTCACTTACTAAGTCCAATGCATTCCTCATATGAAAAGGTTGGAACATAACATAAACATTAATATTAGAACTAGCATAAGAAATGTTAATACTTTAATGAGAAACCATGAATGGTATAAAAATAACACATCCATAATCAAACATATCATAAAACCTTCATACAATATGTATGATTTTATCATAATAAATCAACTTCAAACAAGTGTAAAGTTAATGAAAAGATGTTGACATAGATGAAACAAAAACTATTTGATAGAAATATATATTTTTATTTTGGAATCATTTAAAATTAAAATAATTATAAAGGAAAAAAAATTATTTTGAAATTATTATTATATGCATGTAACAAAAGCTTCGAATGTGTTATAATGGTGGAAAATCTCTGTATAACAACCCTACCTTTTATTACACACTTAAACCTGATTTATTACATAAATATTCACTTGATACAACATAGAAGATCGAGAGGACTAGTGTATTTGGGGATTAGGAACATTACATAACATCTTAGAACATAAAACACACAACATAATTATTTAAAACTTCCTTTACATGACCACTACATTCCCTCGTACTTAGTATTGCATGGGATAACCTGAGGACATGCATAAAAAAGGGTGATATATAGAGCCCAGTAAGGGAATAAACATGGAATAACATGAGGAATACAATATATGTTAGAAAATAGGCATTTAAGTGGAGCACAAGAGAAACATGAACATAAAGTCATGATAAATCATGATAATCATAACATGGAAATGTGGCAACAACACTTAACATGGAATTAGTATGAGCCAAGGCTCATTGCACATGGAGCATGAGTAAACCCTTATTGCACATGAAGCACCAGTAAAACCTCATTGAACATTAATTAGCATGATTAAACACCCATTTATCATGAAATATCAAGATACTATACTTTACCCAATGCATTGGAGCGTTATCAGGGCACACCCTTCTTAAACATTTCATTTCATGCATAAGTGTGCCACATGGATCATATAATATGGAATCAATCAACATCATAAGTTATTACATGATTAATTAATGTGGAATAAATACATAAAAATGCCATTCAATATGTATATGTGCATAAAGGTGAATACCCTTGATAGAGACATGAGTATGGTATTCACTACACAATGGTCTTGGTTTGGAAAAACGCGGTGCAATTTTAGCAGCATAACGACGTGACATAAGGATTCATAAAAATGGATGATGAGATAGAAAAAGGTTTATAATCATATTTACATGAAATGTATAGTAATGGGGTCATATAAATACATGTCCCAACAAACTTAATTGAATTTAGATGCATAATACAAAATAATTACTTGGATGTAAAAGAGGGGAGAGAAATTCCTCTCGGAATTTTGACATGGTAACAAGTGTACATGGGAGGAATTAATGAGACAGAAAGGGGTATACCATCATAAAAACATAAAGTGGGAAGTATGGGGGAGGTGAAAAATCATAACCCAATATTTTTAAGTGAAAAAAGGTCATAACAACTTAAAGAAAATTGGAAAAATTGAGAAAGGAAGAAATCCCTTACTTGGAAGTGTGATCTCAAAGGCTTGGGAGAGGCTTGAGAGAGGATTCTTGGGAGATTAGGGAACATTTAGAGGATTATAGAGAGAGTAGTTCAGGGGTTTGTCAAACTCTAAAGCCTTTTAGTGAAGAGGAAGTGGGATCTTGGGTGGGTTTATATAAGAAAGGAGAGGGAATTCTTTATTATTTAGGTTTGGGACACCTCACATTAAACAAATCAAAACCATATAACAGACCATTGTTTTTTACCATAGTTTTTTCAAAAGGGGAGTGTAATACAATATTTTATAAGGCCAATGGCCTAAAATCTTAAAATAATAGGGTTTATTATGTGGAGGCGAGTCACACTCTTAAGGAATACAATTTAAAAAGATAAAATGTTTTATAAGCCTTGAAGGGCCCACTAAAGCTTTGAAAAATAAATAAAACAATCACAAAATCACATTATTTTAATGGTAAAACATATATTGGATAAAAATAATGTTTATATTATTTTATTACATCACTATTGGGTCATTATGATGTCATAAAACACAATATATATTTAAATGGTATTTAATTTGTACCCCAAAATTCGACTATCTCAGAAAATTATGAAAACTTCACCTTTGGATAATTTCAACATCCAAATTCGAAAAATAATATTCATTTTATCTAAATAATTTTATAAATATTCAAATTTTTACTTTTAAAATAAAAATCGATATTTACTGAAAATTATTGGGTTTTGACAAAAACAACTTTCAAACCTTAATAAAAATTACAACTACATTCATAAAATTATATGATCATTTATATTTAATAAAAAGTAATTTAATTATAATATTATTTTACTAAAATATTATTTAATTCAAAAATAAATTAATTCTACTAAATATATTTCTTAGATGAATATTAACTAAAATTACTATTTGTGCTTTTAAAACTATTTACAAAGTAACAATAATAAAATGAATGCGCATTCTTTATAGAAAAATAATGTACATAGTCATAATGCTAGGGTATTGTTACATAACCACTTATAACACCCACATAATACTAAAGGGTAAGGTGTGAGATGGTGAGATACTCTTGGGGTGGCTCAGATAAAATCGCTCGGGTGGTAATCTCTATTAACTTCCACTTCTCCCGTAGTCGGTTCTGCTCAAGCTTAACGTGTTCAAGCTTGGCTTGGGCTTAGTCAAGAGCGAATCCCAATGATTCCAACTCCTTTTAGAGCTCCGAAAAATTGGATTCTTATGGGGCAAGTCTACTGGATGAGGCCATCACTTCCTTTGTCTGAGTAAATTGGATTTGTTAGAGCCCTATATTTATACTAATCACGTGATCACTATTCAATGACTATATTAGCAATGATCACAATTCATAATGGTATTTTAAAATCCAAAAACGTAAAACCAATGAAGTTAAAAGTTTATAAAACCATAACAAGACATTTAATTTTATCAAGAGGAATTTCCATTAATGAATGTTTGGGTCGTTACACGCCGCACCCGCCATATACATTAAAAAACAATTCTTACCTTAATTGGTTGAAAAGGTCATAAGGTACCTTGTATTGAAATTGACAGAAAGATTCCTTTAAAAACATTTTATAAAAAGTAAAATATGGGTATAAATGTATTTGACTCATATTCTTGGAAATAGTAGAAATGTTTTGAAATATATTTTTAAGAAATGCAGATGTGGATGATAAAGATGTCCCGATAGATACTTACGTATAAACAACCTCAGATAATTAAGAAATTATATAATTAAACCTTACCTTGTAATTTTCTTTGGTAGAGGTTAATTTAACCTCTTGTATAATAGTTAAATAATTTTTATCAAATTATACAAGAACGACATACATAAATATGATATCATATATTGTCTTCTAATATTTCTTTGTTAATAATATTTCAGCAGTTTCATTGTTTCAGGTGTTAACTGATTCATTTTATTTTATATGTTTTGTTATGTAAGTCATGTTTGATAGGGATATGATGTATTTTATTTATATTAATAATGATATTAAGTTCTTATATATTATTTGTAATCATAAAATGAAAATTATTCGTCAATGGTTACGATGGGTAATGAATCTTATCGTGTTTGTGGAGATGGAAATTTATACGTACGCACGAGAAACAATATAATTCTATTGATGGTAAAATCGTATGTAATTGGATTTCATATAATATATACAGAATCATTAAAATGTTATATTTATTATTTAAATCAATTATACTCATTATTATACTCATCCAAATGATAAAGTGTTGAATAACAAAAAATACCACGACGTGGAGATGGTATTCCATACATACACACGTATGGTGAATTTGTCATTGATAGGATGGATAAAATAATTAATATGGTTGTAACATATTTATAATAATATCATAGTATGTATATGGTATTTTAGTTATTATTTTGGTAAGTAAACAACAAAGAAAGAGGAAGTGGAAGAAGAAAATAACTTTGAAAGAGGTGATGGAATTATTACATATTCTTCGGGTACTTCCTTTTGATTTGATCAAAAGTGATAATTAGGTTGGATTATGATCAAATTAAGGCTTCTAGGTTAAAGTTATGGTAGTTGGGAGGATATTTGAGTAGGGTTGGCCAAGAAAAATGGCTTTGGATGTATGATTTTGAGACAAGGGGAAGTGCCCTTTCATAAGAGATGTGAGGTTCACTTTAGGAAAAGATTGAAATATTATTTTATTATACAGTCATATTTAGTTTATAATGGCTTAAAAAGGATTTATTTAGAGGATAAGGTGAGTATGGTTCGAAAAAATCTCAACCAATAGGTTTTAGATAGGTTTAGGTCACCATATTAACTATATCGTTTAGATTTAACAGTTAGTTAAATTGTTTAACTTTTACCATGTATTCTTGTATTATTATTATAAATGGTTAATAAAAATATTATAAAAATCCAAGAGAACCCAAAGTGGTCAATTAATGATATATACGAACTTATCTAGGTCCTTTGTAAGAACCTTATATTTTTAGGAATATTATATCAAATAATAATATAGTATTTTTTTTAAAAACTTATTTATGTCAATTTTGACACTATTTAGTATTTGGTTTTTGTGAAAGCCTTGAAAACATTACCACTTCTAAAAAATTTTATTTAATCAACCCTAACATGTCATATTAACCTATAAAATTCTTTGAATACATCAAAAGTCATAATTTACTATTATATTAATGTTTATAATATCAATTATATTAATCTTTCAATAATAAGGTAATTACTGCATCATCATTATGTCATTAATAAATTTAATTATTTAATGTCTAAAAATTATAAATAAAATACCATTATGTAGGAAATATTTTTATATTTCTAATGAATATTTATAGTCGAATTTATCTTATGTATAACCATATATTAAAAAGGGTTTAGTTATTAAACGTTGAATTTAACACTTTTTACTATTCTTTAAATAAAATAATAATAAATGTCCTAATCTAATACAAGTTGACTAAAAGGATAATATTTTTTTATAAGGTTGAATTTGGTCTAAATACATTTCTCTAATAGAATTCGGATATGTTTTAGTGTAATTATAATATCATTTTTACCTTTAATTACCCTATTTACTGTTAACTATGGTAAAACAATTCAAAAGTTACTATTCATAAAAATTTATTTTCATCCTATTGAACCATATTATAATTACTGATGTAAAAAATGTTCTTGATTTTTCGAAATTCTATTCACAGAAGCGAAAAAATTACATTTTATGAAAATTTGCAAATGTGCCTAGAAGGTGGGTAAAAGTCATTAAAAGTTCAATAAAATTTTATATATCTAATATTATTATAAAATGAATCCAATTAATTACATTGAACATATATAATTATTATGTACCTATTTTGACCTAAAATAAATTTAAATAAAATAATAAATTATTTTAATAAAAAGTCAGTTTTAAACAATAACGCAGTGTTTTTCACTATTCATAAAAAATTGAAAGTTTTCAAAAAATACAAAAAATTCACGGTAGGCTAATTTTGATATCCTGAATCCAAAAATGAAGTAAATTTTGAAAAATAAAATTTATAAAATTTCAAAAAGTAGGTATTACGATTCATAACGGCTAGTTTGACTGGTCATGGTGTGCTAAAACTCGAAGTTATATAAAATGTAAGCTATTATATTATTCAAATAGAAATGTACCATGGATGCTTGGGGTGTTACAAATTAATTTAATTTTTATCCTTGAAATTATACATAGGGATACGAAAAAAACATTCATAAAATAATTGGTTGAGGATTTTTTTAATGTTTCTTTCAACAAAAAATGGAATTTTTAAAAGGTTTTTTATTAAAAAAATGATAGGGTTTTATATGATTGTAAAATAGGTCGATGGAGGTTTATACTTCGTTCACACTTACCTTGATAGGCAATAAACCTGAACGAGGTTCATGCCTTCCACCATCAAAAACTAAAAAATAGCGGCCACTCCTCATTTGATAGATAGATAAATAAAGCGAATCTACCTATATATACATATATTTATTCTATTAGTAACTTTATTTTAATATAATTATAATTATAATTATATATATATGTATATTATTTATCATATTTAAATTTATTTATTTATATAATATATTATTCGATATATATAATACTAGTTTTTATAATGAAACAAAAAATAGTAACAATTAAACATTTTAATTTATATTAATTATAAATAATTATTATTCTAGGTAAATGTGTACATTATCATTTTAAAATATAATGTTTAGTTTAAAAAATTTCACTCAATGAAAATAAATAAAACATGCTCTGATTTTATTTATAATTTATTAAATCGATTCATCAGTCCTTTATGATATGTAGGAATCGATCTCATGTCAATCTGATACATGATGTGATTGATATAGGTTAAAGTGCATGTTTCTAGTTTAAAATGACATTTTTGTAAAAAAAGTGATGTACACAAAACCAAGTAAATGCATTCGGATTGTTTTGATACTTTTGGAAAAAAAATCCATATGTAATTTGAGATATGTAGGAATATTATGTATATCAATCCGATGCATGGTGTGACCAATATGACTCAAAGAGCATATTTTTATTTAAAAATGACATCAATTTTAATAAAAAGGACAACTAACATTCTCAAAACTAAGGAAATTCATTCATATTGTTTTGATAATTTAGTGAAACGATCCATACTTCATTTTTGACATGTAGGAATCACTTTCACCTCAATCTGATGCACGATGTTCCTAGTATGACTCAATGTGTCCGTTATCAGTTTAAAATCGACAGTTTAGCTCAAAAAATGCCACTCACTAAAAAAATGAGAAAATGTGATCTTATTTCCTTGATAATTTGTTACATTTGTTCATAAGTCATTTGTGATGTATAATAATCAATCTCATTTCAATCCAATACATGATGCGATCAATATGAGTCAAAGTGTGCATTTTTAGTTTAAAAATTTGTTTTAGTAAAAAAGACATATGACGTACTAAAAACTAAGTAAACACATTCATATAGTTATTATAATTTATGAAAATGATCTATAATCCATTTGAAATGTGTAAGGATTAACTGAACCTCAATCCGATGCATAGAGTTACTTATATGACTCAAAGTGCATATTTTTATTTAAAATTGACATCAATTTTAGTAAAAAGGAAAACTCACCTACCCAAAAAAGAGAAAACATATTTTTATTGTTTTGATAATTTAGGAAAATTATCCATAAGTCATTTAGGACATGTAGGAATTAGTCACACCTCAATCAGATTCACGGTGTTACCAGTATGACTCCTAGTGCGTATTTTTATTTAAAAATGACATCAATTTTAATAAAAAGGAAAACTGACCTACTCAAAACAAGGAAAACACATTCAGATTGTTTTGATACTTTAGGGGAACAATCAATAAGTAATTTTTGATGTGTAGAAATAAGCTACACCTCAATCCAATGCACAATATACCTGGCATGACTCAATGTGCCCGTTATCAGTTTAAAATCGATAGTTTAGTTCAAAAAATTTCACTCAGTGAAAAATAAGAAAACACACTCATATTTTCTTGATAGTTTAAGTCATTTATTCATAATTAATTTTTGACTTATATTAATTGGTCTCACATAAAACTGATACATGATGATATCAGTATGAGCCAAATTACACATTTCCAGTTTAAAATACCATTTTAGTGAAAAAGACATGTGACTACTCAAAACCAAGTAAACTCATTAATATTGTTTTTATATATTATAAAAATGATCATTAAGAAATTTGGGACATGTAAGAATTAGCCTCACATAAATCTGATGTATGGTGTGATGGATATGACTCAATGTGCATCTCTTTATTTAAAATTGATATCAATTTTAGTCAAAAGGAAAAATCACCTACTTAAAATTGAGAAAAAGAATTTGGATTATTTTGATACTTTAAGAAAACAATACATAAGTCATTTGAGACATGTAGGAATTAACCGTACCTCAATCTGACACACAGTGTGACCAGTATGACTCAATTTGGGTATTTTTATTTAAAAATGATATAAGTTTTAATAAAAAGGGAAAATGACCTACTCAAAATCGAGAAAACACGTTCATATTGTTTTGATACATTTGGGAAATGATCTATAAGTAATTTTTGATTTTTATGAATCATCTACACCTCAATCTGACGCACGGTGTGCTGGGTATTACTCAATGTGTCCATTATCATTTTAAAATCTATAGGTTTGGTCAGAAAATGACACTCACTGAAAATTGAGAAAACATGATCATATTTTTTTGATAATTTAGAAAATTGATTAATAAGTCATTTTTTACATTTCTTAATCAATATCATGTCAAATCGATACATGATGTACTCATTATGAGTCAAAGTGTGTGTTTCCAGTTTAAAATGTCATTTTAGTAAGAAAGACACGTGGCGTACACAAAACAGAGTAAATGAATACAAATTGTTTTTATAATTCATTAAAATGATCCTTAATCCATTTGGGATGTGTAATAATTATACTCAACTCAATTCAACATATGGTGCGACTGATATGACTCAAAGAATGTCTTTTTTATTAAAATTGACATAAATTTTAGTAAAAAGGACAACTCACCTACTGAGAACTGACAAAACACATTCGTATTATTTTGATACTTTTGGAAAATAATACATAAGTCATTTTTGAAGTGTTGGAATCAGCCTCACCTCAATCTAATACATGATGTGTCTGGTATGACTCAATGTGTCCGTTATCAGTTTTAAATCAACATTTTAGTTCAAAAAGTGTCATTCACTAAAAACTAAGAAAACAAAATGAGATTTTATTTATATTTTTGAAAAATTATTTATAGGTAATTTTTGAAATGTTGGAATTAGTATCCTATTAAACTAACACACGATATGACCAGTATGAGTCAAAGTGCATGTTTCCAATTTAAAATGACATTTTAGTAAAAAGACAATCGACATACTCAAAACTAGGAAAACACATTCGAATTGTTTTGTACTTTAGAAAAACATTCCATAAGTCATTTGAGATCTGTAAAAATCATCCACACCTCAATCCGATGCACAATGTGACCGGTATGACTCCATGTTCGTTTTTTCAATATATAAGTATCATTTTAGTTTAAAATGTGCATCATATCGTCAAAATTGAGAAAACAAGCCTAGGTTGTTTTATCTTCATTTCAATTATGTATTCGTACTTTTTTTTTGTTTTTTCAGTTCTATAGTGTGATATTACAGAACACTACACTAGTGGGGTAGTGTGATTTTACAGAACACTGTAGGATTCCCTTTTATCAGCACATTTAAAAGTGTTGATAAATAAGTCCTTTATCAGCGCTTTTTGAGCGTGGATAAAATAATAAAGGTTTTAACCTTATTCTATTAGTCAGTTCTTATTAAGTACTGAAGAAGGTCATTTTTAGTGCTCTTGAAGTCTTATTTTGTAGTAGTGTATGAGGAATGGGAAGGATAACTATTTTGAAATTTTATTTTTCTTATATACATTTCATGTTCAGTACAGGATCTACTTGGAAGTAGTGGATGGTTTTTGGATTTTAATTTGAGAATTGCTGTGGTGCTGAGCAAAGGGGAATTTTCCTTTCTATATGGATATGGGTGGTAGTGGTCCTTATTTTTTTGGTAATTAATTCATTTTATATATTATACCAGGTAGGTAATTTCTACTTGGTCTCTCATAGTTATGTTATTCTTTGTATTAAAATTTTATGTTGGATATATATTGTGATACTTTGGTTATTATTGTTGGGTTCCATTTATAGTAGATGAGTTATGTTATATTTTTAAGCCTCATTTTCGTTTTCCTATTATTGAAATTTTTTATATTATATTTTTTATCATCCTACTAATAGAGTAGTGATATCAGACACTCAGGTGATGTTTCATGTTATTCTTTTTTCATAAGTAAAAAATCATTCCCACATGCATACATTGGATTCCTAGGGACTCATTTCTATACCATTAGTATTGGGTATTCCCTTTGGGTCATTCCACATTCTAAATTGGGTATGTGTATTGGGATTATCCCAGGTAAGTTCATTACAAAATGGAACCTGAGCCTGATTTTTATGCTATTTGGTGAGTTATAGAAGATAATATTAGGATTGTAAGATCTCAAGAGGTAGCTACAAAATAGTTTACAACAAAAAATTTCTATATCAAACCATTTGTTTTTATATATTTTAGGAATTTATAATTATAGTTTTAGGTTTGATTTATCCTTCTATAAGTGTATAATTCCTTCTTTTAAAGAATATGAAAGAGGAACTAATAAGTTTAATGGGTAGGGTGCAAAGGATGTAGACTATGCAAACATTCCATGCATCTTAAAAGGGTGTGATTTTGATTCATTCTTAATGATTCATAATGTTTTTAATTCTTAATGATTCATAATGTTCTCTATTTATCTCATGTAATGATTATGATTGATATTAGTAATGTTTAAAATATCTCATGTTTCATTTACCCTATCTTAATAGAAATTTTTATGAATTGAGATAATTTTCTTGAGGTATTATTATTATTCAATTAGGTTTTGAATCAACCCTTATATTGTGGATTTTATTTCTCGCTTTTTCAGAATATGATTTCTTAGTCATAAGGGATTTTTACTAACTTTCCTTGAATTTCAATTATACCTATAATTTTTTTTTCTTTGGTTTAAATTAGTGAAAGGTTCATTATGTTATTTTTTTTAATTCGATAAAATTTTTAATAGAAGACTATAGTTGTATGATTAAAATTTCATAAGACATGGAATTTAAATTTGTGTGATAATAGTGTTTTGAAATTTGAAATGTGGTGGAAAACATTTCCATTTAACCTGGATAGGTCATGACAAGCATGTGTTTACATTGTTAAATGGATTTAACTTGAAACCATAATTTTAAAGTGAATTTCCTTATTTGTTTTGTTTTTAGAACTATAAATATTGGATTGTGGTAGGATTCCATAAAACAGACACAGAATTATGTTATTTTAATTATCAGAAAATATATTTCATAGATTTAGAGAAATGACTTTTTTTAATGGAAACCAAATTATAATGTGTTTACTGGTCCATTTTATAGACTAGTGTGTTTTAAATAATAATTTTCTAATGTTTCAATATTGTATGTGTTTTTTTGATAAATCTCATTTTTTTATCTTCATGTTCTCTTGAAATAGAAGAGAATACCTATGAGTTTAGTCAAGGGCTTAAATTTTTTTTATGTTATGTTTTTTTGAAAAATAATTTTGTCTAAGTTCATAATAAATTACCATATGGATAATATGGTTTTATTTTAGTTTTTATTTTTAAATAAAATGTATCTTAGATATTTAGAGGATCTTGAATTCTATCATTAGTGACATTTGATTATTATTTTTTAAAGTAAATACCATATATTAGGGTTTTAAGTGGTGTTTAAAATGAGAAAATATTTTATTTAAAAATTATTATTTAGTATAATATAATAAAATAATTTAAATTATGTGGTTTTGTGTATTAGTTTGTGTCGAAAATGATATATATATTAATAACAGATTATATGTTTAGGAGTATGCTACTTAATATGATCTATCTATATTAAGATAATCTGATTTTTTTGAATTGATTCCTTAGTGTCTAGACATGTATTTTTCATTTTGTTTCTATTTTTTGGTTATAATTTTAATGATATTTGGTTTTTAGATTATGGTGTTGTTTATCATAGGGATAACCCCACTAGTGTATAGGGATTAAATAAATGACTTTTTAACATTTTATATGGAATTTTGAAGTATATAATTTAATCCCTTATTTTTTATGTTTTTTCTTCTATTGGAGGTTCATGATACTTTCTATGGATTAGAAGTATTTATAGAGGGGAAAATTGTCACACTTATAGCACACATTTCCTTACTATTTTATCCCCTTATATAATTATAGTTTTATTTCTTGATATGGATTCCTATAAGTGTTTTCAGTGTTATTTAGATCTTTCCAGATTTAGGTTGGTTGTATTCCATGTCATGGATAAGGGGAAATACAACATGCAGGGATATAGGTGAATTTTTTTATTTGGGAAAATCGAGGACCATGTCATGTCCAAGAAGAATAATGATATGATGGGTGTGAAAATAATATTTTATATATTCTTAGTGAAATATATCAATGTATAAAGCCCTTTTTTGTTTTTAAATTCCCATATATATAATTTTTTACATATTAGTTTTTATGAAATTTTGTTATATATTATATGTAAGAGTCATTATATGGATAGTCAGAAAATTGGATAAGTGTCGATATAGAAGAATAGATTTGTAATAGTAACTCAGGGGATATGCAAGAGTCACTATTGAGTTTCCTTTTATATGTAAGACTAATTTTATGGATTAGGGATTATGTAAGATTAAGACTACTAGATATGTAAGATTGATTTGATATATATGGTCCCTCGTGTAATAGATTATGGAAAAGTATATGATCTCCCTATGATATGTAATGGTCATTTACTAATAAGTGTGGTTAATACCATTTTTATAGAGGTGTTTCATTCCTGTATGAACTAAATCAAAATTTAAAATGGATAGTCGAATTATCATTCATAAAATATGATTGATCATAAAAATGGTTTTTCCTAAATATGATTATTAATGGAATAATATGATTTATGAAATTTATTAAATGTATAATAATTGTTTTGGTATTTATTAAAATTTTAATGTGTTTGAGAAGAAATAACATCATGAGTATGAGGCTCTGTTGTGGAGGGACCTTAAGAGGTAGTGACCTTAGGCTACTCTAGATGGCCAGTTTCACCATGAAAAAGAATACCACATAATGATGAACTAAGATGAGTGTCTCTTCATCCTAAATTTGATAGGTTTTTCATTCCATGACATTATTTTTCATTCCATGAAGGCATATCTATAATTATAATTTTTTGGAAATTCTGTTATTGTGATTATTTGAAATAAAAAACTATGGGTCACTTTTTCCTCTTATTTGACTTCCAATAGCATAGGAATTATACCACTCTTTATTCTATCCCACTTGGATCTTCCATGGATCTCATTAATATATTGATAAGGAAACTTATATAAATTGATATAAACCTCTTAATTTCTTCTTCTTCTCACATTTCATCATTATTTTTATCTTAAGGATGTCAGGGATACCAAGGCTTTGGTGTTGATTTATTTTAATTGGTGTTTTTAAAACTTAATGGTTCCTAATCTTCCTTTATTGGATCCTCTTTTATATTAGTGGTGTAGTAACACCCTAACATGAAAATTTATTTAATGGAGGTAGGTTCCTATATGTAGTGATATTTAAATTTAAAACCATGGATTGGCTTCAAATTTATACCTTCTGATTAAACTATATAGAAACTATACAAAATGTACACATTAATCCTCCACAAAGGAAGTAAATATTTTTCAAGATTTATGTTTTAAAAGGGATGAATTATGTTTCTATGATAACAATATATTTTTATTTAATTTATTATTACCACTAATTTTATTAAATTTTTATGTGTCCCTTTTTAAAGAGTTCTATAATTAATTTTTTGTTTTTCTTTTTAAAATTTTTCTAATGGAGGAAAATTATTTTCTATATGGATTTTATATAAACTAATGGAATGTTTGTATTCTTTTTAAGTTATACTTATGCTCATTAATTATTTTTAGTGTTCTAATGGTCTTAATTGATCTAGTTTACAAACATGATTTTCTAAATTTTTTCTCTATAGTGGTTATAAAGTCTCGTTTAGAACTTCATATAAATGAGTATCTTGAGATGATAAAAATATGAAGTGATCCCCTTCACGTTGTTGTGTAAAAGATATACTGATAAGTTATTTTATATTGAGATTATAGAAATAACCCATTTTGGGGATGTAGATATTATGTTACTTTTATTGTTAAAAACTATTTTTTATGAAGGGTGTTAAGAGGTGTGGGTGTTTTATGATTCTTAGTTTTTATATGCATGTATATGTCACTAACATTTTATATGAATCACTTCATTATTGATTTCACTCACCTCTATTTTATTGATCATGGGATCCCTTATCACTTTAGTAGGACTTAAGACAAGTAACTACTAGGAATTGATGAAACCCTCCCTAGCCTTAAATTAAACTAATATTTATGATGATATATTGATAAGGATGTGATTTTACCCATTAGGAATTGGTGATTCTTCCCCAAGCATCCTAGGAACAGTTGGATATATTGGTGATATCACTTTACCCACTAATAAATGAAGCTGTTATATATAAAGAGCCTACACATAGTCATATATGATTTGTTATCACATAGTAATGTAATGGTATCTTATTGAATCTTGACCTTAGTTTCCTAGGTTTATTCTTAGGATGGTTATATTTCCATTACATATGGGGATGCTATAGCTATATTAATTTTTTTCATGTATTGATTCATCCCCACTTCTAAATATTTTGATGTTAGGAGATTTGTGTTAATATATTAGTGTCAATTATATTTAGGATTTTTTTTATTTTAAAATTATAAATTTACCTCTTTGTTGCATTATTCATGTGATTTTAAATGGATTTTAAAGAATTTTTAAATTTCCATTACATTTACAAGGTGAGTATTTATAAATTGTGTTTTTGAAATTGTTTCATTTACTTTAAATTCAATCCCTTATTAAAATGTTATAAATAATGATTGTGCTTAAATTGGTAAACTATTTTAATTGTATAAATTGAGTATAAGTGAAGGTAAAACGTAATTTTTTAAATTTAATTTGAAATCTTACATTTATTGTTATATTTTAAAACAATATTGAAAGAGATTTAGTTTTAAAATTTATTATTGGGGTATGGGGAGGATACCTACCAGGGATTTTTCCCATGATTATATACATTTAATGTTCTGTATAAGATCTATGGGGATATACCATATGTTTTTTGGATTTTAGTTCAAGTATGATGGTTGTTCCAAGAAAAGGGACATTTTTTGACAAGTAGAGCTGGGTGGTTGTGGTCCTTATTTTATTTTTGGCATTTCATTCATTATATATATTATGAAATGTCACCGATTTTAGTTTTGTATCTCTCATTTATGTATTCCTTTTTATTAAAATCTAATGTTGGATATATATTGAGATACTTTGATAATACTTATTGTATTTTATTTATAGTAGGTGAGTTATGATAAATTTTATGCCTCATTTTTTGTTTCTTATTGTTGAAAGCTACTTATTTTATATTTGTGATAATATAACCTGTGGATGGGCCATAATGGACTATTGGGTGGATGTTAATTGTTGTTATTATTTTATCTAGTGAAATTATTTCTTCTTTCACGCATTTAATTCCTGACCACTATTTTATAGCTTGTGGGGATTGATAACACCCTTCAAACCAGGCCATAATCTAGAATAGGTATTTAGTTAAGTAATAGCCTGGGTTTGTTCATGAAATTTATAAAATTCATGAATAGTAATACACATAAAATATTGTCTTTAAGAACATAATTTCTATTAAATTTATGGCTGCTTTATGATTCATTCATTAGGGTGCACCCCACATGGTGGTAACATGCTTCTTTTCCTGGACTTAAATTCTATCTTTCCAAAGGTGGGTGACCTCTACCACTATGGATTGAGATGTCGTCTCTTTAATCAAAATAGGTTAATGGTATGTCAGTTCCTACCTCCATGGAATCCTATTTAGAGCTCATTTCCTTGTACGAGTCTCCCTCATAGATTTCAGTCATGTTCGTGAAACTTATTCCTAACACCATCTTGAGGTGGACATTAGTTAATTATACTAATTTTACCTCAACAGGGTAGCTACACTAATCAGAAAAGTATGGTAATGTTGGACATTTCTGTACATTGATGGACATTGGGCAAGTTTGGATCCTATGAATTCTTCAACTTTTGGAGTCAAGTGCATCTCACATATGATGCATCTTTGGAGTAAAACCCAAGTTACCCCATGTCTATCACAAGGTAGTTTTCACTATTGTTGTAATAATTATAAGGTATTTTACCTCCGAAATCCCATGTGAATCACATGATTTAAGGATTCTGATGATTTTAGTGGAGTTATAGGGTCTGGGGATTTTGAGTGTAGGTTGGTCACATTTTTAATATCTTGTGGGAATTGTTTGATCACAGGTTTAATGTGTTAAGGTGATATATTGGTCATATATTTTACTTATTTTTGGGATAGAATCAGTCACATCCTATATACCTTTTTTAGGATATAAGGATAAAAACTCAGGTAATTCAATTTCACAATTTAATGTCACATGATAGGACCATGCCCAGCTATTTTTCATAAAGTACTAGGGATAACCACATCATGAAAAGAGGAACAACAGAAAATGGTGTGGGGAATACATATAGGAATACCTTGGTTTTTCAAGGTTTCATCCCAAGTATAGGGGTTCCATCCCATATGTGGGGGTTTCATCCCAGTTTTGGGGGTTTCATCCTAGGTGTGGGGGTTTTATTCCAAGTGTGGGGGTTTTATCCCATTATAATGTTGGGATTATGTCTAGAAGTTTCCCATTGTAGGTGTCTCATCCCATGGTAACAAAGGCTGGCATGGGGCCTACGAATGGATGATTCCCATAACAAGTGTCTTATCCCATGGTGGGGAAGTAGGTGTCATCCCATGATATTCAAAATTGGGGAACCCTATGATTATCACATAGGTAGGAGGAAGGGGTCATACCATGTTAGTCACACATTAGGAATCCAATGTTCACTCTATAGGGTAGGATTATAGTTTAACATTATGCACTAAGGGAATTTCCATGAATATTAACGTCATATAACTATGAAAATGGTATATGGAGTTTATGATATTAAATATCAAATGTTGTATGATCCTACACCCTGGGACGCCATTTTCAAGTTGGAGAGAAGGATATGACATTTTAACTCCCTATTGGAAAAGGTTGGATATTTCCCTTGATGATCCCACCTTTGAGGCTTACATGTCATCTACGTAGGCACCTCTAGGAGGATTATGGTGTAAACATCACCATGGTTATGTGGTAAATGTGTATACTAATGTTAGGGTTTCTATACTTAGGATAAATAGGCATTATGGTGCTTATTTTTAGGATAAAAAACGTAATACAACTATTTTGGTCGTGCTTGAAGAAAAGTATTTAGACAAGAGGGTTGATGATACCAATCTTGTAGAAGATTGGGGCCTAAAAGTACTATGTTCTAATGTTTAAGTGTGAACATGAACACAAATATCATGAAGGCTTGTATATGTAAAGGAGATATTAAATAATGAAATACAAGTAGGTTTTTACAAAACATAAGGGTTTCATAATGCTTTCGTATTTCAAGAATATTAGGTGTTTTTTAAGTAATGACTTTCATGAAACTGGGTAAATCTACCTTAGATTTAATTATTTGTTCCTATGTGGATGGTTTCATAAAGAATAATTATATTTTGTAATTACAAGGATTTTAAGGGTTTTCCTTCTATCATGAATGTAATGGACCTTCATGAAGATCATCTCTCCCATGGCCTATAAATTTGTAGGATCCATGGGAGTTTGTTTCAAAAATACGTTATAATAAAAATAGGTTTATTATAAATCTATTATAGAGCCATAATCATATATCCAATACCATATATATTTATGTATAGTATTTTATCACCCTTTTATTTACAAATATTTGTTAAAATCAATGTTTTGGGTGATAAATGATTTGTATTTTTTGTATTATTTTGTTCGGTAATTTATGAACTTTTAACTTGATCATGGTGAAATCATATCTATAATTTAAACCATGTTATAAATATAATATCTATTCATTATCGATATCATTATTTTGATATATAAAAGCCCGTGATAGGAGATGGATTGCACCATTCATGGAGACGGTTGGCCATACATATGCATGAACGTTGTTTCCATTGTATCGATGGATGGAACAAAAATAAATTAAATTTTAATTAAAATTTACAGAATAATTATTATGTTGTATTTATAATTTATATTAATTAAATTCATCCTTATTACCATCTATGTAAAAATAAAATAGAAAACATTTCACATCGCTATGTAGAGGCGGTAGTCCACATGTACGCATAAGAAAAGTTATTGTTTTACAAAAGGATTGGAAGGTAAGAAGTTAGATATTTTATTATATTTATATAATTATATTTACTTAATTAATATAAATAATATTAATTAAATTTATCTTTACTACTTTCCATGTAAAGTGTAAGTGAAAAACTAATCACATCACTTCGCAAGGCGGCAATTCACTGTACACACAAGTGACGTTATCATATCCCCATTGAATGGAAAGTAAGTAGGTATATGTAATATAATAATTAAAAAAGTATAATAATGTTATATATATAATTTAAATATGTTTAATACATAATTATATCCATACTTGAAATGTGTTTATGGAAAATAAATGACATCAGTTTTCATGGAGGTAGTCCGCTGTACACATGATCAATGGTTTCGTTTCCCACTGGATGGAAGAGGAGATGGATATTGGTAATTAACATAACATAATAACATAAAATTATATATGGGATACTGTATTTATTATATAATCATATATTAATAACATTACAAAGATTTATAATAAGAAGTAAAATGAAAATGCATAGTTAAAAACATTACCTTTACTTCAGGAATCCTCATAATGCTTAAACTAAAGCCATGATAGATTGGATTTATGATCTAAAAAAGGACTATATGATGTTGTTGGGAAATTAATTAGGATATTTTTTCAAGGATTATCAAAATTAAATTGTTTTTTTTATTTTAAATAATATAAGAGAGGGGGTTTTCTTTTAAAAGTAGAGGAGATGACACACATGGAATTTTTGAAAATAATAAAGTATACCCACATTTGTATTATAAATAAAGCCTCCAAAATGGATCATTAAAGAATAATAAAGGTGATAAGGTTTAAATATTTTCATTAAATTTTTTTTGGATAACTTGGAAGGTCATTTAAACCCTTTTTTTAGTTTATCCCCACGGTAAATAACTTTTTACCTTAACCATAGTAATTAATTTTTTACTATTTTCACCATTCATTATGGTCAAAAATTAAGTTGGAATTAATAGATAATAATAATTATGATTATTATAAATATGGAATACATTTTTCTAAATCAAATTAACATAAGTTAAAGAACTCATTTTAAAATTTAACCCATAGGCATAATGAAAAAGCTATTTCCTAAAGAAAAGTTCTCATTAGTATGTGAAGTTTTTTTATTTAAATTGAAACTAAAATTGATAATAATGAAATAAATTTGTTAAATATTAATATTATAGTTATAATTTAAATTTATAAAAATGTAAAATATAATTTATGTTATTAAATAATTTAAATGAAAAGGAAATTTTCAATAAAAACAAGTATTTTTCACTATTCATGGAAAAATTAATGTTTCCATAAAATTATAAAAAATTAAATGAAAGTTAATTTTTATATATTGATCTAAAAAATGAATTTAATTTTTCAAAAATAAATTTTATAAAATAGTGAAACATTTATTTTAAAATAATTTCTCAAAACGCAATGAAACTGATCTTTAGAAAAAATTGGGTTTTAGAAATACTTATTTATCTTTCAAATGATTTTTATTTCTTTATAATCAATAGATAACCATTGAATTTATTTTATATATGTTTAAAAAATATAATATATATAATATATTTAGTCATATTCATAACATAAAATTTAATTTCCAGGTTATAGTGACATAATATATTATAGTTCATTTAGACCCAGGGTTGTGTGTTCTGAAAGATATTGAAGAGGATGGATTTATTTTAAAAGGAAATATATCATAAATCCATAGTATGTTGTATATATAATCATAATTGATATTTTTTAGGACTAGCTCATAGACACCTTCACATACAAATGGGAACATCAATTTCAAGATCCAAATCGAGGCCAGTAATAGGATTATGATATTCTGCCTGATTATTGGTGTGGAATTCAGACAATAGGTAGTAGTATAGAAATACTGTTGGTGAAATAATAATGAAGATGATCCGGAGTCCCACTTTTTTGAACTTAGGGTTGTCAATCCTTCTCCTAGCCGGGCTCTGTGAGGCACCATCAAAGTCCATCTGTAAGCACAATGCCATCTAATATATGGAGAAAATGGAATCATCTAGGAAGTAGACATCCATGGGAACTTTATTAGGGTTAAAATTCATTGTAAATAAATCTTTCAAATCTTATCCCTTGACATATTTCTGAGGAATATAATTGACATAGAACTCCTGTAGAATTACTACCCAATGAAACAATTGTATGGTTAGCATTGGGTGACTGATGATGTACTTCAATGGATCAACATGGGATAATTTCTATATCTCATAATTATGTAGATATTGTCACAAATTTTTAACTAAAAATACTAGAGTGAGGATACTCTTGTCGATATGTGAAAATTGGGCCTCCCTGTCGAGTAGCTTGCAATTGAGATAGTATAAGCTGTTCTCCATGCCTTCATTATTCTTCTATCCTATGAGGGTACCATAGGATCATTCTAATGTGGTAATATAAAGGAATATAGGTTTCTCTAGGAGGGTGGAATAAAGATCTAAAGTAATAGAAAATCATTCTTGATATATTTAAATTATATCCAGCAGTCTCTCCTAATGATAGATGATTCCTTCTTCATGAGTCTTGAAAAGGGATTACACTTTCTATCCAAATTATCAATGGATCGATGGATATAGGATAGGTGGACTTGGAATCCTCACTAATCTTGGAGGTTTCATGGAGGTGGAATATTATATATATCTTGGATCTTATCTTAGTTAACTTTAATGCCTCTTTATTAAGAAATAGAGTTGAGGAAATTTTTAGAAGTAACCCTGAATGCTCACTTAAAGGGGTTAATATTCAGGTAGTGGGATCAGAGGAAGTCAAGTACTTTCTCAAGGTCATTGAGATGGTCCTCACATTGGTGGTACTTGACCACCAAATCATCCATATCTCACTTTACTTATGTACCAAGGATCAGTTTGATGATATAATGTATAACAATCTAATAGGTAGATCCTGCATTCTTAAAACCAAATGGAATCACTATGTAGAAGAAGGTTCCCATGAGGTCCTATGAATGTAGTGGATTATTCATCCTTAGAATCCATCAATATTTTATTGTACCTAGAATATCCATCCATTAATGGTAAGTCTTGGAAATAAGACATAACATTAATTAGTAGCTCTGTTATCAGAAGGGAAAAATCCTCCCTCAGGAAATGGAGGCTGAGGTCTCAAAAGTCGATATTGACCCTAATATAACCATTTTTCATCCTAACTGGGATGATGTTGGTTATAAAATTGGGGTACTAGACCTCCCTAAATAAGTTGTATCTAGTGAAATTTTCAACTTCTCCCAAAACCATGAAACCATGGGAAGGGTACATTGGGGGGGGGGGTGTTAGAATCAATGGTGTCCACTGAAGAGGCCAAGGCGTTGGAATGAAACCTAGGAATTGAACCCTAAAATTTCTTCATATCTCTATGAAACAAATCATGGTGATATTTTATGAAATAAACATACTTATATTGTTCCTATAGTAGCATGAGTGCACTGATCAATATTGGCCTCAAGTCTTCTTCTATATATAGATTTACCTGAGTCATCTCATCAATAGTTGTAGATATTCCTTTTTATAAGGAAAGAGTGACTTAATTCGGATCCTCTTCATTATCTGAAATGTGATGATTAGATGAAGGAGGAGTCTTTAGGGGAATTATAAACTCAGGAGAGGTATAAAAAACTTCTCTTATGGGGGGGATCCTCCATAAGGGATTATTGTTCCATGGAAACTGTGGTGACACAAGATGTTGAACTACTCCCACATGGTATTTGACCGTGATATCCACTTTTAATGCCTAATTCATGATGTCATGTTGACCTCTTTTGGGTGAAACCTACCTTTTTGAATGTACAAAAATGTTGTAGATCAGTGGCCATGGGGAGAACCTCCCAATACTCCACATGATTGGGGATTCCTGAAATTATTAGAGATTTTTCCAGGTATGAATATGAGGCAATTTTAGAGAACTTCTTCATTTTTGAGGATATTAAATAACCTCTCATATCTAGGGTTTTATCCCCTAACTGATGGTTTGGCAAGAAAGATATACCCCTAAAATCTTACATAGGGTCTATTTAAGTGGTAATTGTATCATTGGGGTCCCTAATATGCTCAAACCCATCAATATAAGGCTATTTTCCTTCCCTTTGATAATACCCTATATCTAGGTAATAGGTTTCAAAATATTTTAAGGGAGAATAATTTCCCTAGAGCACACCTACTTGATGATAAAGAGAGTATTTGAGGCACTATTGGTATGAAGATGGGACAATCACATGCATATGAATCTAGGGCCTTTCAAAAAGATCATTTTAGGTGGTATCCTATGAGATGAACATGAATTCAAATAATTCAACCAAGTAATCTAATTAGATATTCTTCCAAATATTTTCATGATGTTTCTATTCTCCCTTATTATTCCTATGAATTTTTAGGTTAAAAGGGGTTAGATCATATTCCATGAGTCCATGTTTTTTGGATAATTTGAGTCAGGATGAGATTGATCCTTAAACTAGTATCCACTAGGAAGTGGTGAATATCTATGCTACTAAACTGGCTTGTGATATATAATGGGAATATATTCCATTAGACTATGGCATCCTCATCCCTTTCAAAAATTGATATAATATATTGGAACACTTTATTCTTTAATTTTTTAGTGTTATTGGCCTCAACGACTGTAAGATAACATGTTTTCCCTTGAGGTATATATCTTTGGAGTTTCAGTTTAATAGATTCATTTTTACCTCATGTGAATTCCTAACAAGGTCATAAGAGTTTTGGGGGTGTATATGGATTTTTAAGATCCTAGAACCTGAGTTTTTGGAAGATCTAGTTGGGACTCATGGTCATTATAAACTGTGTGAAACAGGTGATATAGTTTGATTAAACAGTGTGGGGAATTTCAGAGGCTAGAGAGGGGACTCAGAGTTTGAGGAAACTGTGTAACCAGGGTCTCATGCATGTGTGAGCCACCTTCAATTTTTATAAGAGGCTAAATGAACGACCATTGCATGATTTCTTTAAACATGAACCATGAAAATGTGAATGGGGTTATTGGACAAATAAGGAAGCATGGTTTGTGGAAAGTTTTTCCAACCAATCAGCCAAACTATGTGACCGACTGTTTTGATGAAAAATGATCATTTCTCACTTAAATTTCATTAAAACATAAATCCATATTCTTATTTATTCTAGTGGATAAGGTGGCTTCTTTTTCACCCATTTAATAGTTACTTCAATCATACTCCTTGGCTTGGGTTTCAATTCATCATCTAGACATAGAATCCTGATCCATTCATCTCACTGGATATGCATTGGTGATTTATCTATTCCTTAGGCTCCATTTGTTTTTATTTTCATCAACTAAGTTATTTTTGTTCAAGAAAGTATACCCTATTTCTAGGGTAATCATCCATTATTTTTATTTCTTCCAATCCATCTCAAGTTGGTAGCCAATACTAGACGAGTGTTCTGCCATGATTATGTGGTAGGTGGTCTATAAATTTTCCCTTAATGTTGGGTTGTTTTATTGCTAGTTTCCACTATGACACACAACATTATATTTAGAGTCTCCCCTAAAATTAATTGAAATCCTTGATTAAATGATTTTAACCATTATAGGTTTCCCATTTAGTACCATTGTATGGTTTGCGGTCATTCACCTCAACCCCGAAAACCCATGATGTTCGATTATAAATCTCCCCTATGAGTTACGAACCCATTGGGTGCATGTGTGAGCTCACTATTTTAGTGGGAGATGTAATGAATTAAAATAGATTTTATGAGAAGGTTTATTCCTCCATTAACATATGATTATATGTATCAATATAGTTAAATGGTTTAAATTGAAATTGTGGAATTAGTTGGATGAACTCATGGATTGTGAATGAATTATGAAATGTTTGATGAAACGATTTAATGAAAAGGTTATAATTATATCAAGTGAAATGAAAATTTCTACTCCATGGGTTAATAATTATATTTAATTCCATAGACATTTCTACTTCATGTATTTAAAACTATATGAAATACCATGGATATTTCTACTTAATGGATTTTGGATTATATTGGATTCCATAGAAATTCCTACTCCCTAGATCAGGCCATTGGGTTTGACACTTTATTACACAACATATGCCATTGAGGATTCCTTTTACATATCTACACAATGGATCCAATCATTTGGTCTGACACTTGATTAAACATCATAGTCCATTGAAGATTCCTTGGACATTTATACTCCATGGATCCACTCATTTGGTCTAACACTGGATTAGTCAACATAGGTCACCCGAGATATTTATCATGATTTATAGACATACCTTATTATAGGTTCTTGATTACGGTCACTAAACTAGATAGTATCACTCTTATTTAATCATGCTTTATGGTTAACCAGTGTTTACTGTTTGTGGTTTACAATGAGCCTTGGTAGTCCGTAAAATAAAACTCTTACATGTATCACACCATCTTATTTATTTATATCTCTGTTTTTTATTTCACACTAATTCAGCTTATATACACATAATAGACATGTTATGGAAACCATTGGTGTTAGCCTATTGAGTGTTTATCACAGCCTTTTCGGGTCATCATTAGGTAAACAAACACACTTCATGGATGCAGGTGGGGACGGGGGTAAGCACTTACTTTACGATGATTGACTAAGTATTCTTAGGAGTATGGGAGAATATGATTGATATATGCTATTGATGTTATCTAGGGATAGTTCTTTTTAGGTTTTATGTATTTTGATACATTAAATACACTACATTCACGTTTCTATGTATTTAATTCATTTTTATATATAGACATAACATACATCATTTTGTATATGATATTTCCTTCAAATTTGATTACTACTATAGTTATTTGGATATTTATCTTCTACTGCTATTTATTTGTTATACTTCCTCTATTGATTTTTGTGATTAAGCCATTTCTCTACACTCTTATTATGAGGTAATTTTCTACCCATTATACCACCTCAGACCATCACCGCTATCTATAAGCCTCTGGCATATGTGGAGGCATCCTTTAGATGATGTGACCCACCAACTCAGAAAACTATTTAGTGGATATCATGTTGAGACATTACAAAGTGGCATTAAAGGGGTTTTTATTTGTTTTCTCTTTCTAAATTACTATTTGGGATTATATGAAAGAGAAATAGAAATGTATCATAGTTTGGTAATGATTTTCTCATTGGATTAGCTAACCCATGTACAAGAAAAATCCAAATTTCAAATGATGAGATATGTGGTTCTAATTTATTCCCATTATATTTGATTTGATTCAACCATTGGGTGAAAGACATGATATGTGATTTTACTATTTATATTATTAAGGAATTTTATTTTATACTTGTAATGATATGGAATGGAAATATGGATCATGAAAAAATGCAGGCACCTTATCATATTCACATGACATGCATGTTCCATGCCATATATGATGTATTTATTGACTTCCTGACATTATTATGTGTTCCTTGGGTGATATATCCTTGATTTGATTAATATTTTACATTGGGTAATGAGAAATACAACTAGTACTTAAAGTGATATATGTACACTAAATAGTGTTTCCTTATTATGCTATAATAGTCACCTTAAGTAGTCTATTATGGAGTATTGAGTCATGTAACATTAGTCAAATGGGATAGAACTTGTTGTGGTTGGGATTAAATGGACACCATATTTTAGTTTATATTTTTTATGGGGAATTAGGGACTAGAAGTGTTGATCGATAGAATTCAACCATTTATATAAATTTTTTTAAAAAATGAGAATGAACTTAAGAAAACTAGAATTTGGAAATAGAAAGGTCACTGATAATGGACTTTAAATTTCAATTAAAAGTCCATATACCTGGAATCATGTTGTAAAGCAAAGAGATTAACCCTTACCCGACATTAGGAGTGGGTAGTAGGTAGCATCACTAGTGTACTTTACAGTTCTTCCAATTACCTAGTCCAAGAGTTAGGAGGAGGCAGGGGGTATGGATTGTTTATATGAAGGATTATACCTGTATTATGTTTATATTTGTGATCCGGTTGTTACCAAATCATTTATGAGGTGTGTTATTGGAATTTTTAGAGATATTACACCATGAAGGTATTGATTCATTCACTAGGAGGGTGGTTATGAACATCTACTAGAGGTGGTGGGACCTGACCCTCTAATAGAACCTCCAGTAGTGCCACATGCAGCATTGCCTATTATTCATACTACTGGTAATGATACCCTATTCAGAGAGGTTTTCCTATGATTTATTCATAACATTTAGGGATCCCCATCTCCTTTCTCATCTATGGAAGATATGACATGTGTGTTCTAATAATTTCATTAACCAATGTTTTTAGGGGATGGTGTTCTATATTATGCAGAGTTATGGCTTGAGAATATCTTATTTTTTTTGAGAATCTATTTAAACCACACGAGAGGAGAGTAAATCTCATGATGTATATCATTATGGGATCCACTAATCACTTGTGGGATTTTCTAAACTAGTTTGAAATGATTTGAGATATATTTTGGAGGGATTTCCAATCCAAATTTTATGATTAAGTTTTTTCTAAGACTCTGAGAGCTAAATGAGCCAGTGAGTTCATGAATTTATAGTAGTTTGAGATGAAGGTTATGGATTTTTCAGTTTGATTTATAAATATTGAAAATTTTACACCTTTCTATCTTGTAGATGGGACTTCTATAGAGAGACACTTTTTGGAAGGTCTCAAGTATGCTGTTCGATTAAAAGTGAAACATGTTTTAGCTGAATAAAATATCAGAGATAGTGAATTAGGAGTTGATTATTGAATGTAATTTGAGTTAAGATGGGGTCCCTGGTGAGGGTAGTGCAACTTCTTGACATAGTGGTTACATGTCAGGTGGAAGGAAATGGTTTATTGAGTATTATTGTGAGGAGAACACCATGTAGAGTGTGAGTGCTGGTAGGTTTATACTTTTTCATCAGCGTGGAAGGGGAAGATATATGAGGATTCAATGTTATAAAGACCAGTTGAGTGTCATGTATGAGGCATGATGGTCCATATATAGCAGTTCTGCAGTACCTTTCATCTAGTGGTCGGTGGGAGGATGGAAACATTGACTCAAGATTTAGGACTGGGATTCATAGTTCTATGTAAGGCTGGGAGCTAGAGTACTAATGGTCATTTAAGTTGAGGGGGTGGTCATGTATGGGGGATCCAAACACTTGTTTCACCTCAAAAATAGAGTAGTGATACTCAGGGTATTTTGGTTGTTTCATAGGGATGTAGTTCTAGACAGATATATTCATTACAACCTATACCTGAGTATCATAGTGTCGGGTCATCTACAGTGATAAGTTTAGTCATAGTATCTTTTACTCTATTATTTTTTATTTTTTATATATTATCTTCACATTCTTTTATATAGGTACCTATTGTGGAGATCCCAAGTCTTGATGATCATTTTTCTAATGGGGTTATGACACTTGATACTCTATTAGGAATTAGATCAAATAGTGTATCATAGTATCAAGAGTTACCCCATGAGGTAAGTGGGTATATCTTCTTATGTAATCTATTTTTTATCGAGATAATTGGATTTTACATCATACATAGGATGTATGAATTGTTTGTTGTCATGCCCATGTTGATTTCAATCACCAGAGGGTGAATCTCACATCATTAGAGGGAATGATTTTTATTCACATGGGTGAGTGGGATGCACAGGTTGGTAGAGTTGGATTGGAGTATCTTGGGATAGGGGGGATAACATCAGAGGTTGCTAGTTTAAATTTGGATGATTAGGTAATATGACAGACTAAATTCCCTTCCACAGCCAATAATATTAGGGATTTATTGTCAGATGACTTTTCTAGTTTACCTCATGATTGAGAGGCAGAGTTCTCTATTGAGATGGTTCTAAGAGTTTAACTAGTATCCATTCCTACTTATAAGATGGATACCACTATGATTCAAGATATCAATAGATTGTTAGAGGACTTAGAACTAAAGGGGTGTATATGAACCAGTACTTCTCCATGGGATTCATTGATCCCTTTTTAAAAAAAGGTGGGAGAAAACCTAAGGATATGTGTGGATTACCATTAATTAAAATAGTTTATTGTTAATAACCAGTATACCTTACCTCAAATAGATGATCGATTCAACAATATCTGAGGATCTCTTGTGTTCTTGAAGATTCATATGAGATAGAGTTATCTGGTGCATGTTAGAACAACAAACATAACACTTATATCTTTCCTTAGCTGTTATGGTCTATATGATTATTTGGTTAGGCCATTTGGTCTCGCAAATTCTCTATAAGTTCTCATGGAACTGATGAACTGAGTTTTCCATACTTATATGGACCATTTTCTAGTGGTATTTTAGGAAAAACATTTTCATATTTTCATACTCAACATGATCATTCCAAACACCTTACATCATTCTGAATGCACCGAGTGAGAATAATTTTTTTTCTAATCTCAAAAGGTGCCACTTCTAGATAGATAATATTCACTTCCAAGGCCATATTATCTCTTAGGAAGTAGTATAATTTATCCTAGATAAGGCGAGATATGTAGATTCCTAGGTGCATCTCAATTAAAAAATTTATATTCAGAGTTTCTTGGTGGTAGCTGGTCATTACAAGCATTTCCATAGTACTTATCATGCCTAGAAGCACTTATTATTGGATTGATTTAGAAGGGTGTGAAGTTTTTATGGTCATATACCTATAATACAACCTTGAATTACCTGAAAGGGAGATTTAATTCAACAACAATTGTGATTATTCTAGTTCCTGGAAGAAGTTACACATTTTACTATGATGCACTATTTTTTTGGGGTAAGAGTAGTTTTGATGTATAAGGGTTGATTCATGGCATATGAGACTCTTCAATTGAGTACACTCAAGAGGAACTACCCAATGCATGATCCTGATTGAGTCATTATTGTTCATGCCTTATGCTATTGGATGCATTATTTACTAGGAAATGATTTTGTGGCACACATGAACCAAAAGCCTCAAGTACATATTTATACAGTGTGACTTGAAAATTAGGAAACCAATATGGGATGAATACTTACAGTTTTTTATCATAGAGATTTTCTATATGACCAGAATAAGAAATTAAGTTTTCGATGCACAGAGTAGGAGGACTCCAATACAGGTAGTTCACAAGGCCAGTGACGAGTGGAATCTTATGGACTTATTTTTAGAGATGTACATGAAAGTTAAGGAGAGTATCATGAATAATGTTTTCTCATATGTGGCAGTGAATTCCACTCTTCTGGATGGGGTAAGGATGAGAATGTTATCCGATGATGAGGGCCTAGTCCTGTGAGAAAGAATGCTAGGTGATGTAGAGTTTCTCTGACCACATATCATAAGGGAGACTTCAGAGTAGGTATATTTGATTATAAATCTAATGAATACTTTATAGTATAGTCAGAAATCCTACCCTAATCATCATTGATGTCCTTTAGATTTCAAGGATGGGCATCAGGTCTTTTTACATGTCTCATCGAGGCTGGGGCCCAAAAGGATTCAAAGATAGGGTAATAATTCACCATGATATGTTGGGATATTTAATATTATAGAGATATTCAGACCAATATCCTATCATTTTCAATTACATAAAAGGTATCAACCCATACACGATGTCTTCCATGTATCTTAGCTGTGCCATTATCACTTAGACCCATCTCACACTCTTCAACCGAATGAGGTTTAGTTATAGGTAGATGATTCATTCGAGGATAATCCTATAAGTATTTTTGATAAAAGCATGGAATACCTCCAAGGAAGGTAAATTCCTTTAGTTAGGGTTATATGGAAGAACATTTGTGTGCAGGATGAGAATTGGGAGAGAGAGGCAGATGTACATTCTCAATGGATATAACTCTTCTCAGACTACTTTTTAAAACCATCATGATATAAACTCATGGATTAGTTTTCTTAAGTGGGATATATTTTACGATCATAGGTTTCTACTTAAGGTAAACATATTTTGAGTTTTAGTTTAATTTCATGGTTTTAACCTAATGAAAATTCATAATGAGTTCACTTGAGTTTTCGGGGGTGTCTAAGGCTTATTCAGAGCCTAAAGCCTAGGTTTTTGGAAGAGGTAGCTGGGAAACATAGTTATTAGAAACCATAAAACCTTGGACATGCGGTTTGAGTAAACTATGTCAGGTGTTTCAGAGTCGAGTGCTGGGTGGCATGGTTTGAGGAAACTATACAGCCATGGTTGTGTGCTTGTGTGAGCCATATATAATTATTAGAAAAATATAAATGATTAGTCAGTGCAAAGTTTTTATAACTATGCTCCATGACTATTTGAGGAGGGGGGTGTGGGGTTCTTAGACAGAGGAGGTAGAATGGTTGGTGCATGGTTTGGTCAAATGTGTGTAAAAACCCTAAGACCTAGTGTTTTGAGCCAAAATGAATGTTTTTCCCTTAAATTTCCTTAAAACCTAATTACCTGAGCTTATTTATTATAATGGATATGGGGTTTTTTTCTTCCATTGGAGATATTCTTTAAGCCTTATCCTAGGGTTGGGTTCCAATTCATCCTCCAGACATGGAATTGGGAGTAGTTCATCTTATTGAATATGCATCGGTGAGTTATCTATTCCCTTGGTTTAGTTCATCACTTGTATTCACATTGATGGAGTTATTTTGGTGTAAGATAATATGAAATATTTCTAGGGTAATCATATATTCTTCCAATTTATTCTAATATGGATTGAGTTGGGAGTTGATACTGGAAATTGTTTTTACCATGGGTACATGTTAGGTTATTTATACCTTTTTCATTAAACTAGGGTTGTTTTATAGCTATTTTCTATTGTTCTGAATGCTAGGATTTATGTTTTTTCACATAAAATTAATCTAATTCCTTGATTAAATGATTATAACCTTCATAGGTTTACCGCTTAGTACCATTTCATGGTTAGAGGTCGGTTACCTCAACCTAGACCACCCATGAGATAGGTTTATGAATATACCCTATGAGTTACCACCATGTTGGGTGACTTTGTGAAATGTTCCTTGTAATGTGAGATGTAATGAGTCAAATGAGTTGTTAGGGGAAGGTTGATACCTTGTTTTCAATATGATTATATGTATTGAAATGGTTAAATGGTATAAATGGATATTGTGTAATGACTTGGATGAACTCATGAATTTTGAATGAATTATGACATGATTAAAACAATCTAGTGAAATTATAATAATTATATCAAATTCCATGTACATTTATACTCAATGTATTTAAAATTATATTGAATTCCATGGAAATTTATACTCAATGTTTTTAGAACTATTTCAAATTCCCTAAATATTTATACTCTATGGATTCAAAAATATAATAGATTCCATAGACATTTTGGCTCCTTGGATCTAGTTTTTGGGTTTGACACTTGATTACACAACATAAACCATTAAGGATGTCTTAGAAATTTATACTCCCTAGATCTGACCATTGGGTTTGAAACCTAATTATAGGGCATATTCCATTGAGGATGCCTTGAAAATTTCTACTCCTCAGATCTGTCTCATCGTGTCAACCATAGTATTACTTGGAATAGGCCGTAGTGGATGTTTATCATGATTTATAGATGTCCCATGTTATATCTCATGATTACTATCATTAGAATAAATTGTATCCCTCATTTTTTATCATTATTTATAGTTAGCCCGTGTTTATGGTTTTTGATTTATAGTGACCCTTCGTAGTCCAGACAATATCTTTCTTATATGTACCACACCTAATTATTTATTTGTACCACAATTATATATTGGACACTTATCTGCTTATATATACAGACTTGACTTGTTATAGACATCATTGGTGGTGGGATACTAGGTCTTATATCACACCTTATTTGGGTCGTCGTTTGGTACCCTAATAGTCTTCATGGATGCAGGTAGGGACTGGGGAAAACACACTATTCTTGACTGAGTATGCTTAGAATCATGAGAGAATAGGACTGCGATAAGCTCGTGATGTAGCTTATAGATTTTCCTTTTTGGTATTTTTTATTTCGATACATGTATAACACTGGAAGCATGTTACCATGTATTTATTGACTTTTTTAATAGAGACATGACATACATAAGTTTGTATATGACACTACCTTTGTAATTTTTTACTGTTATAGTCATCTGGATGTTTATCTTATGCTTCCTATTATTTGATACACATCCACAATTGATTATTGTGATTAAAACACTATTTTACACTCTGATTATATGGTTATAGTATCCCCAACATACCACCTTTGACCATTGTTTCAAGTTGATAGCCTCTGGTATATAGGGAAATGCACTTTACATCATGTGAACCCCTTGCTGATGGAACTATTTAGAGGCTCCCTAGTTGGGATATTAAAGTGAAAACCACATTAGCCCAAAATTAGAGAGGGATATCTAGGGCCTCACTAAGGGACCTAAGCATATCCATTTATAGGTAGAGCATGTTAAGGATCAAAACCACATTATTATTCCTGTAAGGTGCTTTATTATGTCATAATTTTGGGTGAGAGGCATGTTTCTGCATGCTGAGGGCCTCTCATTAACTAGGAGCATAATGAGTGTTGTCTGATGAGGTGTCAACATATGAATGATACTGGTTGTATTCTAGTGTTGACTTGATGGTCTATTCTAATCACTAGATGGACGTGGCCATGCCTTAGGTAGTCATATATGTGAACAATTCAAGTATGACTGATTTACATGGTCAACTAATATTGTATGATGAAGAGGCATACTCAATGAAGTGACTTGAGGGGGTTGTTCTTAATAATCCATATGTGTGGATTGTTCTATGGTCTCAACGAAATTAATGGTCTCTTTTGGAGAACTAGTTTAAATTCCCTTCCAATTAGTGTATAATCAACCTCTTCTCCAAAGGTGTTGGATTGAAGCGACTATGGGTGTTGTGGGGAACTCCATATCATTGAGTATGTTAAAAAAATATAATAGGTTATTGGAATTCATAGAAGAATACTCATGTTCTTCATTTATGGAATACTTCAATATGGGATGGGTTTTGGTGGCCTCCCCAAAATCACCAATATAAATTCACCATGAGTACATGTCGAATTGGGAACCAAAAAGAGACTCTAGTTTCACTAGCATCATCAATGTCTGCTCTCTTGATATTTGGAAGGATTTGATACTGAAATAGTGGCTGGAAGAGTCATGGTGGTCATATGAGGATCATGTTTTCTCATGTAGGAACAAATAATGCTATGTCCATGAGTTACTATCTTGTGAGCTATCCATTCATTGTAATTTTGTGTACCACATCTTGGGACCTATTTCTATTAACCAATATCCTTGTCGCCACTATCAAGATTAGTGGATTCATGTGATACCCATGTTGGGATGTCACAAAACATGACTATAACTTGATCCACATGGACCTAGAGACAATATTTTATGATCAATAATTATTTAATGGAATATCTCATAATCCCGTGTTACAGGATGTGATGGGAACAATCGACAAGTTCATCCTCTTAGGGTCTCCTACATTCTGTAAACTTTAGGATAACCTTTTCTAGGGTGTAGATTAAGTATCATGAGACCTTTATATTCTTAAAGTACTAGGTCTTGTTCTTCCTCTCTATGAAAGGAACCCTTGGTGTATGGCCTTAAGGCGGGGTGGGGGGTCGAGGAATCATTCTCCCAGTGCGACTACACCCAACGAGGATATGAATGGAGATGAATTTCTTGGAGAGGCTTAACCTAGTGATGTTCTTCCACAAAATTGGATTATAAGTGAACCATTTCGGGAACCTATATGTGCATAGATGTAGTTGTTTATATTTCAGACGCCTTCTCATGTGATCTAGAAGGGGTAATTTTCCTGAACATTGAATGGTTTTGTACATGTATTCTTTTAGAAATTATTCTTTTTTAGATTCTTTTTGAAATATACCAAGATAATTCAGAGAGTTGAGTATAGAGACCAGATCATATTTAGCATTCTCCACACACATTGTTAATATATTCTTGACGCACGCCTGTTGTAGGTCATGGCAATTTTTTTTAAAATTTCCTAAGTGTAGTCTAGTGATTAACCCTAGGAAGTCTCCCAAAGAGGACTGCACAACAATTATGTTTGTCACTTGAATATAAGAAAGAAGAAAAGGTTTTTTTTGAAATTGTTTTTTTTGAAAAATAAAGAAAGAAATAACAAGAAAATTCAAACACTAATGGATGAAGAGAGTGATGGGGTCAGGGTAGGATTCACTTTTTCAATGTCATCATAGTAATAAAGATCATATTCTCTCTCTTCCTTTCGAATAACAAATGATGAACTCCTCGATCGAGTTATTAATCACCCTTGGTTTAAGAAACAAATTAGACTCACTCCTATGTGCGTGAATGTTCTTAAACAATCCCTAAAAAACTAAGGAAATTACCGACCGGGACTTTTTGCTCCTTAGAACTCTATAAAAAGTTTAATAGTTTCACACACGTGCCAACGATCACTAGACACTCACTACCTAACACAATCTTCTCGATCGAGACAAATTGCACTAGGCAGAGGGAGATTAAAAGTATTTAACCAAAGATATTAACAATGAATACACAAAACTCAAATCACAATTGCATTAATATAATTGGGAAACAGTGATAATATAATTCATTCAAAAGATAAAGAGGATTTTAAATTTAAGCACAAAACTCCGACATTACAAAAGTGAAACTCCCCCTTCCCCGATCACTCAAAGGATTTACCCCTCCATGTGAAGGGTAATAGAGTTGAAAGGGGAAGAAGAATACATTACCAAACTATGAAAAAGAAAAGAAATAAAAGAGGAATCTGAAAAGTTCTCCTTCTTGGTGTCCCGAAGGGAATGGGGTGGAGAATGGGATGATTTGAGAGGGTGGAGCTCTCCTCCTTTTATAGACAGAATTTGTCCCCCGGATGTTGATGCATTGAATCCATATTAAATGGAATCTTCATGCGTTGAGACCTTCTTGAATGTTTTTCATAATTCCCTTGGCCGTGTCCCCTCAAAATTGTAGAGGATTTGGACATGTATTCCGAGAGTTATGGTCGTGTTACTCTGAGAATTTATTCTGTCCAGTCAGACTCTCCAAAACGAAATCATCCGGATTAGAGTGATTTAATGACCCTATAAACGGCCGATTAATGCAGCCCTTCCTTCATAAACAATGATCCAAAACTCCTTGCAGGACCACCCACCGAATTTCACAACATTTGGTCCCACCATGAATGAGTTATGAAGCCCACACCAAAACTAGGCAGAACTGAAAACAATTCTCTTTCTCCAACTTGTGAACTTTATTTGAGATTCTATATGGCCGATTCAGCTTTTAGTACAAAAATAGTAAATGATTCCCTAGATGTGTAGAATCTATAAAATAAAGAATTTTTACATTTTGATTAGTGTCGATAATGTTATGGTCAAACTATAGAAATAATTTAAAACTGTTAAAAATCCAAAATGGACAATTTTTACAATTCAGCTCAAAATAACACCAATATCAGAAAAATGATACAATTCATCTTGAAGGAACACTTTTGTGGGTTTAAAACAATGATATTCAATATAAATTAATTGAAAATATTTTCTCTATCAATTCCCCTACACTTAGCACTTGGACTCTTGGACAAGTAAAAATCAAATCAAATCAAATCCAAAACACATATCAATGAGATCTACCAAATCAATTCCAAGAAATAAAAAGATTTCATGCTCATAAAAAACAATTATTTCAAGTTCTCAATTTTAGATTTTAATATATTTCCACTTATTTTTTATCCCATGCACACAAAACACCTACCTCACATGAATTTTCTCTCATCTCACAAATGTAAATGCTGAACAAGGCTTTTCTCATCCAAACTCACATAAGAGTCACCATAGGCTTGATAAATTCCTACTTCTCCACCCGATATGATTCAAGGACATGTGTTTCTCACGAGGACTTTTAAGGGTTGTTTTGTGTCTTTCGGTTGGTAGGATTTAGATGTTAAAAATTCTGAGGCCGAAAAAGGAGGGCTTGACTCTTTTTGAAGTAAATTTGAAAGATTCTAATTTTCACTCAAGTATGGTATCCTTATCTTCCCCTTTGTAGAAACTCAGCTCCATCATCATTCAATGAGCTCAGGATTTCATCAGCAAAAATTTCAATCTTTTGAAATATGATTTTTCTTGAAAGCTCCATATAGGCACAAGTTTCTTTTTTTTTTACATCGGAAGCTCCAGAAAGGCACAAATTCTCTTATCATGAAAGCTCCAGGAAGGCACAACCTTTAACAAAATGAAATATTCATTAGGAACATCAACTCTTCAACATTTTATATTCCACAAAAATTATCACCAAATGAGGTAGTACGCCACAAAAAATCATCCCCCACACTTAAGTTCAACTAGATCATGCAATTTCACTTCAAGAGCAGGTAGGATAGGGAAAATTGTCTTGTAATGTGGCTAACCTAACATGAAATTCATGGATACTAGGGGCTACAATGAAGGATAAAAGTAAAGGTGGGCCATAATGAAAAGGATTATTTTAAAAATGGGGCTTAAAACCAAATAAATGCCTCAATAATTTAAAAAAAACGTACCCCAAACCCTCAAGTTTTGAAAGGAATAAATCATATTTTGGTTAAAGCAAGCATGGTCTGGTTCTCTTAATAAATGAGGTGAATGAAAAAAATATGACAAAAATGGTTCAGAAGCCTCACAGGAAAGTGATTTCAAAGATATAGACAGTGAAATATGGCATGAGTTTCAAAAATCAATGTACTTTTAATGAAATTCCAAAAGATTCTAACTTGAAACAAAAGTAATTTTAGCATTCATTTAAGCTCAGTTTCATGAAATATATTGTTTTACTCATTGAAATGGGTTTCAAAAATGGTATTGATAATATTTTCAGCTCAAATGTTTCAGAAAAACACCAAAAGTTGAAAAATAAACACACAAAAATTTGAAAATGCACATTTTTTTTTGTGAAAACAAACATCAAATGAAAATCCTATACTACAAAGGTTCCCTTGACGAAGAGTTTTCATGTACGCTCTCAAAAATATTTATAGCTAAGTGCAGCACAAGGGCTAACCTAGGTCGATCTCTTGAGGAGCTGTCATGGTCAATCACTCACTACTTCTAATTCACTTATATAAATATATAATAGAATGTTCAGAAATTAATATTGAGAATTGAAAATGAAATACTAAAATTAAACATGAAATGCAATGAAAACAAAATGAATGCAAACATAATGATGTTAGAAAGAAAGGAGATATTCCTGAGAGAATCACCCAGATTAAACCTTCATCTTCTCATTATTAGATTCAAATATAAATAATAAACACAATCCATAGTATGTGTGAATATCCTCTTTTATATGTGGGTGTGAATATATAGTGCTCTCAATGATCGCCGAGAGACCGCACATCCACCTCCTCGATCGAGGGAAAATATTATAAAAGAGTAAGTTAAGTCTCGGGTGGAAAGTGGAGACACAAAGGATCCTTACCCACTAAGATCCCCCTCTACCTAACTCTAATTAAATAAGAAACAATTAATATGAATGTGCAAATACTTGGGTTCAACCCTGGATTGATCCCCCTGGAAGTTCCTCGTGTTAGTTACTCATGATCACACGTAGAAGAGATCACGATGGAGAAGAATGGGGTGGAAGAACAAAAGATAAAATGAATGAGAATGAGATGAATAAAAGAAAAATTTATTAAAAATTCATAATAATATTACAATGGAAAGAAAATACAAAACAATGGAAAAAAGGCCACACAGATGTTCCAATGCTTTGAGAAGGGGTGAGGATACATATTTATAGGGAGATGAGGTGAAATAATTCTATCCAATATAATCCTCCAAATGATTCCGTGTGGATGTCCCATTAAATGGCCAAATTGGTAATAGATTTCTTCATAAAATATGTTACATAATGTCTCTTAAGTTCACCCTCCAAATATTAGATTTATTGGCTCTCAGATGTACGAGGTATTACCGATTTAATGAGAGACATTTAATCTGTATATTTGACTCACCGAATTTTCAATTCTTCAACTTCCTATGACATTATTGCCCTGAAAAACGTCGCTTTAAGCATTTATTCCTTCACAAAAGTTGTTCCAAATGAAATTTATCGTCTCTCCACAACATATGAGCCATTTTGGATGACCTTTCGAGATTCTATGAATTTATTACCCAATTGAACCGTTTCTTCCAGGTGAGATGTTTCGTCTTCCACTTATTGTGAGCATTCCCATAATGCCTTAATGAGAGTATTTTGACTTGACATTCATCATGGACATGACTTGTTGAATCCTAGTTCCTTTACATATAGAATCAATGAATTTGGAGGTGTGTACGCTGAGTTATGCTTCTGTTACGTTGGTGGGTCCCATTCTGTCCACCCGGAAACTTTTCAACTTCATTGAATTTTTACGACCACTAGATGATCGATTAAGCCCCTTCTCCAGAAGAAAAATATTAATGAAGTTATATAAGGATTATAAAAAAAATTAATCATAAAATTTGGAGATATATTTAATGATAAATGACCAAAATACCCCTATGATAACAATCTGTTAAAATTGCAGAATTTGGCCATTTTTTCATTTAAGCTCAAATTACCACTATAACCTAAAAATGTGGCAATTACCCATAAAATAACACTATGATGGGATTATAAACAATGATTTATAGTATAAAATATATGAAAAGTTTAGCTTCATCAATTCTCCTGGTATAGCTACATATAAATAGTGTATGTGACCCCATCTATTGGGTAATGAAATCAACAACATGCTCATTAGCACTTTTCATTCACTTAGAGAGTTCTGAAATACTAGTTTTGCAAAAGGTGGAGCTAAAATGGTACAGGAACTTCTTATGGATATCCCCAACCAACAATATATTATGGGGCCATCTATATATAACAAATTAATGTGGGTCCTTCTAGAGTCTAGACGAAACAATAGATCTTGACAGCTTCCTACTATTTTAGAGTCCCCAACATTGGGATGCACCATAAGGCCAAGTGGGTTAGATGTTCTAGTAGATGAACTATATCATTTAACTGGTTAAATCTAGGATTTTCAAACTCTATGGTTGGATTGAAATTTTCCACCCAATCCAAATATAGATCCCATTCATAGAGAATTAACACCTATCATGTTTTCATATCCTCAAGGTGGGCGATGAGATTAGCTAACTCATCATCTTTGTGAGGGTAAATCATTACCAAATCTTTGACTAGATCAGAATATTCGGAGTTTTAGTGGCCTTGATCAATGGGTGGGTTTTCTCACTTCTCATGAGGAGAAGGTTACTCATATCGTGGTTGTTTTCCATAGCCCCTATCTTTTTCCAGATTATATTTCCATATCCACTTAGTTCAAATATGGGCATCTAGATAAGGAGGACTGAGTTCCCAAATAGAGGAGAGATGGGTTACCTTTTGAAATTTCCTTGACCTAGGTTCTAATAAGAGATATGTTTAATAATAAGCCTCTTTTAGCGTATAATCTATTAGAGAAAAGTGGATAACCTAGCACCGGTATCAGTTTCTAGTGTGACCTTAAATGAACTGAAAAGTTGAGTGGGACCCATGATTTTTTCAAGGTGTTGATGGTGATGCATCAATATCTTATTTGGGTGACTCCTAAGGCACAACACTTGTCTATTTTTAGGAGTTTGGGAACCTATTATAAGATAGAATTGATATCATGTTTCTCATTTGGGTGGGTTCCCTATATCATTCTCTATTTCATTGGTGAAATTTCTTTGATTGTCCTTAGGATTGATCGAGATGACATTCACAGTGTATTTTTTTGGAAGAGAGGTTTCCCTGTTGGTGGGTGGGACAACCTGATGGTCCTGCTATTTCTATAAAATGGAGTGTACGTGAAGTGAATCACACTAAACTCATCCTCTTATATGAACATGTGAATATACCTCCTATATAACTCACTATAGAATAGTGAGGCTCTTTAGACATGTCTACTAGAAAGAATAACGACTTCCAAAGGAATCAGGGTGATGATCTATGGGAAGATATTCAAGATCAAATCTCCACCATTGATGATGGATGGACTCAAGATGATCAAAACACTATGGATAGTAAAACTAGTGATATCAGAGATGGTTGAATGCTTCCCAAATATCCGGGAAAACACAGGTCACCTGACCCTCAATGAGAAAATACAACATGGTGAAACACAGGGTTGCGAGTGGACATAACATGACTAAAATCTATTTGGTTTCCTAGAATTCCCAAAAATATTCCTCCTACTCATTTACTAGAGAGGATTATGGTTCTTGATCACTACAAGCTCCGATCGACATGGAATAGGAAACTGAGGGGAGTAATTATGTAGACCTTTGCTACTGATAATTTTTTGGTAGAGGTGGTCTCACATGGGCCAACCATCCCTGGAATGCCATAATGTCTTCTAGAGATGTGGATAGCTTCATGAACACTACCATATAGGATGAGGTGTCCATGTTCTATTAACGATCAAGAGATATATCATCCTTCTGTAATTTACTAGAGTTCTCACCATAATCCGAGGTGCCAAACTAGACCAAGACATCTCTCCCACCTCCAAGGTGGAGGTTGAGATGAGGGATGATGGTGGTGGAAGGAATGGTTTCACACCAGGTCCTTGAAAGGTGTAAAAAACATCCCGAATGTTTATATTACTACATAGTCACCTAGAAACTATTTGAACTTCCACTTCAGGGATGGTGAGCCATAATTTATGGGTTTCCACCCCCATATCTTGTGGTGGGGGTGATGGTGTTTCTGTTGATCCGTCTATTATCTTAGACTCTGAAAGTTTGATTGTGACATAATGATTTCCATAATCCTACCTTAGCTAGTGTGTGAGTTCTCCAATCCATATAATTTGAGAGTCATTAGGAATCCTTCCATTCATTATATTTTTGGTACTGTCAGTAGTTCCCCCATGGTTTTCAATAATCCTCCTTTCCTTTGAAAAATCCTTGGGGTAGGGAAAGTTTTCGACATGGGTAGGGCCTTTTCATAGATTGGTGGTATCACATGGAGGACCTATTTGATGAAATTATTAATCATGGGGAAACCCATTATTGTTTTTGGTTGTGCCTACGATAATGACAGTAAAACCAACCTAATTTTTGAATGGTAGGGGTTTAAATCCCAACTAGGAAAAGATGGTATCCACATGGAGGTTAAAAGGGTAGGATGATGTACACTAGTGGTGAAATGGTCCACTATAGTAATTAGAGATTCCTCTTATAGGGAATGGGTTTATAGCATGTGACTGATGTCAACGCTGGGTATTCTGGACTGAGGCTGGTGAAGTGGAAAAGGAATCAACCTACATGTTGGCTCATAAATCAAATCATTATTGTTAGTGTGGTTTGGTGGGATCCATCATGGGTAGTTCTTGGGTGATTGATTCCATGTATGTGACATGTACGTTCCCTATCTCCTCGGTGTAGGGGAGAAAGTTAATGGACCACTTTGAAGAGAGGATTTCAAAATAATATTTTACAGAGAATGAAGGGGTTATTTCCCCGATGAGGTGTTTGGGGTCTTTTTTTTGATTAATTACTAAGGATTATAGGTCTTCTCAGGCCATATCCCTAGTTAAGATTACCCCTCACTTTATTATTGGAAAACTAAGGAATTTATCACCCTCTATTAGATGAGTTTGGATGGGGAGATGTGGTGAGAGTTCCTAGTATCCATGGTGATGGTTGATGTTATGGTAGGAGCATAACTATGAAGGATTGTTGAATCACTATTTATCCTGCCCCTAATCTGATTGGTGGTGGTTCATCTAACATTTTGATCAACTTGATTCCTATGAAGATACATAAAGATAACTATCAATATAGGTATAATGAACCAAATTACCAATGTTCCCAATTTTATACATTTTATCCCTGTAGGAGGAAAGATCAATGTTGTTGATATCTCAGACTGGTAATGCCTAACATACTTCATTTTCCCCCAATTGTGGGAGAACATTTCCTTGTCAATCCCTAACTCTTCTTTAGTGAGTCATGACATCAGATGTCTAGATATGATAATGTTAAAATATGGGGAATCAAAAACATTACTAATCTACCCCAAGTTTAAGTAGAAGAGTTTCTTGTTAGGTTCACCATTGTTTATTGGTGAAGCCTGATGCTAGAAATTTTTGGCCCTGACGTTGTCCAAATCCAGTGTTGTCTAATGTTATTTATCCAATCACTATTTAATTAGAAGTGTTATCATTGGGTTAAAAATTGTAATTTTATAAAAATTGGACCAGGGAATTCATCATAAGGTTGAGACATAGTTATTTTCCTTGACCTTAATTCCCTCTTTCAAAAGGTGGGAAACCTCTATCACCATAGACTATGATGTTGGGTCCTTGTTCAAAATTGGATTATGGGACATTAGTTCCTTCCTTCATGGAATCATCCATGGATATTGTTTCATAGTCTAAGTCTCCCTCATGTATTTGAGTCATGTTCATGAAAATTGTTCCTAATTCCATCTTAAGGTACATTCCAATTAACTAGGTGGCTTCTTCTTCAATAGAGTAGATACATTTAGTCAAAAAAGGATGGTAATGTTGAGCATGTTTGGACATCAGTGGATGTTGTTCGTGTTGGGAACCTATAAATTATTACTATTTTGGAGTAGAGGGAATATCATAATTGAGGAATATTATGTGTAGAAACCAAGGAACCCTATTTATGTCAATAGATAATTTACACTAGGGGAGAAATAATTTTTAGGCCTTTTGCATCAGGCATCTCATGTGAATCGCATGAGGTAAGGGTTTTGATGCCTTTGGGACCATAGGATTAGGGTCTTGTGGGGATAGTTTGGTCATCAGTTTAATGTATTGTAGGGACATGTTGATTAAAATTTTAACATCTTATGGGGAAAGGATTGTCACATGTTTAATGTCTTATGGGGAAAGTTTGGTCACAAGTTTAACTTCTTGTGGGGACAGGTTGTTTGGTAAGTTTGAGTGTGTCCTAGGGGATATGATCACACTTTGGAGTTGTATCCTTCCAAGGGGAAGACACAAAGATTTGATGGTGGTGCTAATGAGTGGGTATTGAAACTTAGGATATATCCTAGTTATCTTGGAATGTGGGAATTGAAACTTATAAAGGAGTCCTACATACCTTGTTTAAGATACAAGGATTAAATCCCACATAGTTTGATGTTATATTTTAAGGTCATGTGACAGGAATGGTCCATGCGGTTTATCATCATGTGGTAAGGATACTCATGTCATAGAAAAGAAACAAAAAAGGATGGTGTGAGGATTACATATAGGAATTCCCTCATGTTTGGGGTTTCATCCCAGGTGTGGGGGTTTCTTCCCATGATGGTATGGGTATTATGAATGGAATATTCCCATCACAAGTGTCTTATACCACGGTGATGGAGGCATTTTTGGGAATTATGCATGGAGGTGGCCCATAACAGGTGTCTCATCCCATATTGGGGAATGAGGTGTCATCCCATGATGATCATACACGGGGTATCCTGTGCTTATCAAACAGGGTAAGAGGTGAGGGGGAATTCCATGATAGTCATCCATGAGGTATCATCTATTCACCACACAAGGTAGGATTATAGTTTTATTTCATGTACCAATTACCTTTTCATGTAGTTTAACATTGTACCAATAGGATGTTGGGCTATGAGATTTAGAATATTAAAGCTTAGATGTGGGATGTGCCTATATCTAGGGAGACAATATCTAAGTAGGAGAGGATGATATGAAATTCTAAACCCCTATAGGGAATCGTGGGAAATTTCACATGAGGATTCTAACTTCGGGGAATTTGTGTCGACTATAAAGGTTCTTCTGGGTGGAATATGGAATAAACACTACAATACTGAATTGGAAAATGGGGATCCTGACATTTGGGTGAATATGTTTAGGATAAAGAGTCATTAGGGTTCCTGTGATTAGGAGATAAATCTGATAAAACTATATAGGTTGTTCTTGAAGGAAAGAGGCTTGAAAAGAGGGATGAAGATACTGGTCATGTAGAATATTGGGGCACAAATGGACCAGGTTTGAATGGGTAAGGGCTCATAGGCACTCAAATTTCACAAAGGTTTATCTATGAAAATGAGTAATTATATAGGGGCATACAAGGAGGGTTTCAAAAAAATATATGGTTTCATTGAGAACCAAGATTTCATAAAGGCTAGGTGTTTCATGAAGGAATGAACTCCCCAAAATAGGGTAACCCAACATTGTATTAAAGACTTGGTTCCCATGGACAAGGTTTTTTGAAAGATAATTATCTTGAAATACCCTACTAATTTCATGGGTTTTTCTTCTATAATGAAGGATATGGACCTTTTTTAAGGGCATCTCTCCCATGGAATATGATTTACTAGGGCCCATGGGAGGCTATTTTTCAAAATTCGGCTACCTTGGGAAATCCATATTCTCTTGGGCTCAAATAGATTCGAGTTTAGAAAATTCAGAGCTTTTGAAGGAATTCCAAAAGTCATCCTCCCTTAAATTTCGAAAGGGGGTTACATTTATAGACATTGTGGAGGTGAGAAATCCATTTTCATGAATGTTACCATCCAAGTGGTAGGTTTCATGAATGTTGGATACCTCTGAGAATGGGAATAATTTATACAAAGGTTACCATCATTTATATACGTATTCTTAAATGGTGTACAAGAGATATTTTCCTAGACCCTAGTATTCTTTATGGATTTACCTTCACAAATACAATTCATTTGATGGATTTTGGTTCCGTTTTGGACTATATACACTTTCCTACATTCTTCTATGTCCTCCATAGCAGAAATTTCTTAGCATCAACAATTACTCTTATTTATACTTTATTAAGTTTTTCTTATTCTCTTTTGAATTTTTAATCAAAACTATTTCATCAAGTATCTATTACAAAAGTATTATATTATCATAAGATAGTCTTAAACTTAATACTATCTCTCCTAATTTAATGGTAATTAGACAATTTTTTTCTTATAAATAATAAATTCAATATGCAGTAGATTAATAATTTTCATTTTTTAAATTATAGTTTCTATTTTGACCTAAAATATATAAACTTATATACATAAATTCATTTTATATATTTTAAATTTATTTAGTGATCTAATCTTCTAGAAATATTAATATCCATATTAATAATATTTCTAGAAAACATCATGATTTCAACTAAAAAATATTTGTGATATCATCTCCCATTTTATTTTTATTTATTTTAAATAATAACTAGATAAATAACTAATAAATATTTGATTAATATTAGTAGACATTTAATAATTATAATAATAGAAACTTGTATAATGAATAAATCTGGTGTTTCAATTTATTATTTATACTTATAAACCCATTGAAATAATGAATCAACTGTTACACATCGACATCAAAACACTTAAATATTCATTGAAATAATTATTTTTTACTTATTCATATATTTCATAGATTAATTTAGTATCACATAACTCCTAAATTAGTGTTACATAGGCTCAAGAACTTTACGTTGTATCTTATGTGTACATTCCTTAACTATTATATAGATTTTATACACTTCAGTTTGTTATTACATTATATTATATTAACAATTATACAAATTTAATCAATTTTTTCTCATATAATTCAATATTTACTAAACTATTTCATATACTTCAAATAAATCTTATACAGTCTCTTCATTTTACAATTTACCCTTATGTAATCAGAATAAAGTCAAATTCAAACGTATAAAAATACTTTGAACTTTTTTTAACCTCACTCAATTATTTTTAATATTCATCTTATATTTAAATCCTTAAACATCATAAATAAACCAAACTAAACCTTTTTCATAGTATTTTAGTTAAATTTTAATTATATTTCAGGAGTCACTACAATGAATTTCCAAACATCACCATATAGATCTATCAATACTTATAATTATCCTCCATATATCATTTAGTATATATCATCATAATCTTATGATATTTATAATGTATATGTGAATAACAAATGTTAAACACCAATATTTCCTTATTACAACACTTTTTTCAAAAACTCATCAATATTACAAATTGAATTTATAGAAAGTACATCTACTGATAATGGGTATTGTAAAAATAATGGTCATTGATAGAAAATTTAACACAAAAATCTATCCAACCATATAAACTTCAATGGCCTTCATTAATAACAAAGTGTGCATCAATGATGTTGACCAATAACTAGCATCAATGTTTCTAGGGGTCCCTTTTGAGGTGTATTATATTGTTACACATTGAGGATAATATTTTTTTGGTATAAAAGATATATTTCAATATTTATTGGTCAAGATAATTTCTTTATAAAAAACATTATAAATCCCCACATTACATAGAGTTTTTTTTGTGGTTTTCATACTGGGATTTTGGATATGCTTCCAATTGGGTGAATATTTTATGGTCTTTACAAGCTATAAGATATTTTGATCTATCTTTTCACAAATGAAAAATAAACTAAACTAGATTTTATGGGTTTAGTTACTATCCATTAATGATTTTAAGATCACATATACCCTCAACATAGATAATGTGGAAATGGACTCCATAAATTTGTAAATTATATAGAGAGGTGGCTTAAGAATAAAGTGATAAGAAAAGGATCATAGAGATGTTTGAAGCCTTATAAACAAACTTGGATAAAGTTTATAATTAATATTTTTTATATCATATATTATTTGACTCCTCCCTAGTGATATAAGTAATCGAGTGTTAGTAAGAAGATAACTAGATGAAGGCATGGAATGGGTTTATCATTCATAGAGATGAATCTGATGGTGGTCCAATGTGGGGAAGAAATATAATATATTTTTAATGAATATTTATTTACCACAAAGTATGTGAGAAATGCAATTAATAAAGTTCCATATTTTACTCTTTGTTGTACACCTGAGAGTACCAAATACATGTTATAATGTCCCAAACTCAGTTCACTCATATTTAACCAAACCTGGTTGGCCACATGACTTCAAGAACACCTACCCATACACTAGAGGTTTCTGATTATTAGTGATGGTATGTAGTGATCTAGGGGGAGACTATACAATCATGATCAGAGTGGAGAACAACAATGATATACAAGTAAAACAATAGAATAAGCAATATAATGAATAAAAGAAACATCAATCAGATATATATAATAATAAAAAAGGACAAAAAAATTATCCAAACCATATCAAGTAACATATAAATTTTTTTTATATTATTTCTATATGCAATAAAAAAATTAAAATACAAGTAAAATAGAAGTTTTATGATACATTATATAAAAAAATAAAAAAATAACAAAAACTATCTACAATATAATCATGAGTATAACGTCATTCATATTCCCCTATACTCCATCCTAGAATATAATCATTCATTCATCTATATCTAGATCCTTCCCTTTGTCACAAAGGAGTCCATGCATAATCTTAAGAGTCACAATCTTTAGAAAAGGGAATTGTCCTAGAATTCATTTAGTAATATGAAATGTCTTGTCTATCATTCCAAATCAATGATGTGGGTCTTAATTCCAAACTTCCCAACCAAGTACCATGAATTATTATGACCAACATCCAGATAAGTGATGTCAAATTCCATGTTCAAATCCAATGTTAGTGGACCATGAATCATCATATCAAATAATTCCATTTATAGTTTCACCATAACCAATATCCATGGTCTAATAAAAATGATGAAAATAAGTAATTACCTATAATACATTAACATAATAAAATCTCTAGTTTCCAAAATATTTAATATTATATTTAATCCTATTTATCCATGGGTGTAATACACAATTAAAAGGAGGTCAAGTGGAATAGTCTTACTGAACACATTCCATTAATTTCAATTTATCCTTTTCAATTAGAAGTCAATCAAAGACCACTTATAAGGTAGTTTAGGTTACATAAGAATTTAATAATTCAATGGAAGTTAATAAACTCACCCAAATGGGTGGAACTCATTGAGGTGGAAGACCTCAGACATTAACAAGAGTTTATGGGAGTTTATATTACAAGGAATCGTTAATTTTAAAGGATATAATAATTTTTTAGGAAATTAACTGAAATTATAGAATGTTTTAAAATGAAATGTAATATGAAAAAAAATAAATTATGGTAAAGTTATTATAACATCTAACTTATATTTTTGGTAGACTCCTCATCTAGTATTAGCCATAATCTGGGCTAGAATGGGAGAAATCAGAGAAATAAAAAAATACCCCTAAGATAGGGCATATTAGATCATATAGAAATAACATCCAACATAGATAGTTAAGTGGAGGAAATTGTAATAGGAATAATAATCTTATAGGCAGTGATACAACATGGATAATTACATTTGAATCAGAGTTCATATAAAGTAGATCTGAAAAAACCTTGGTTGAGAGGAGATGAAGGATTTAGTGTGATGTTGTATGATATAAAGAGGGAGGAGGAGAATAAAAAAAACATTTTAAAATGAATAATGTAAAAAATTAATTCACACATTTTCTTTACAAGACCCACATAGTCATTACGATTTAAATTTGAAATTTACACCATAAATTCCCTTTTATTTTAAATGGCCAAGAGGTATTTATGGGGAAAATATCAACATTTAGTCATAAAACCCCATTTATTTTTGAGTTTTATTGAGTCAATTCTAGATTAAAAAGTTTTTACACCTTAAACTAATAATTTATGAATTAAACCACTAATTTACATTATAATTTTGTCTGCATGAAGACTTCTCATTAAGCTTTTCTACAACTACTAATTCATCCTTGAAGCAACCAAAATGTCTATGAATGTGACTTTAATAGGGTCCAAACAATGTTTTAACAATATTTATATGAAACCATACCTCTCTAAAAATTTGTGATATTACATCCTCCCTTCCTTAAAACAACTTGTACAAAAGTTTAACTTATGAGGGTGGTAAAACATCATCTGCAAATAAATACTTCCATTGGGCATGTATACCAACCTCTCATTCACAGGTCTCTTCATGTACTTGACTATTATTCCATAGAACCCAAAATAGAGAAACTAACCTTCAACATAGAGCCATAATGATCTATTCAACAATGCGTACAAGATGCTCCTCAAAACAAGAACCAACCTTTAACTCAACCTAATTAGGATGAAGAACATCAGATAAGTCAGATAGAAATGGAAAGGCTATGAAACATGGAAGGCATCATGCATTTACCAACACCTCTGAGGTAACTAAAATGGATATTCTACCAACCTGACTCTTTCCAAAATATTAAATTGTTTAATAATAATAGGTGATAGATTCCCTTATTTTTGAATCCATCAATGCCATAATCTAGCATAAACACACAAGAATAACTAATCTAACTACTCAAACTATAGAGGTAAAAAATTATAATCAACATAATACTTATTCCTAGACCAATCTATATCCATGTTCTTTCGAATATGATATGCCTACTCTAATGTATCTTTAATGAGATAAGGTCCCAATACCACTTCCTCTCCTACCTCTAACTAGCACAAAGGTTAATGGTATGACCTAATGTATATGATCTCATAGGTATCTATAATTATAGTCACTTGGAAGGTATTATTATAAGAGACTTAAGAAATAAGTAAAATTTTATCCTAAGAACCTCCAAAATCAAGGATGCATGCTTAGGTCATGTCCTCAAACACCCATATAGCACAATTAGACTATCTGTCAGTCTGTGGGTTATAGGTTATACTTGGATGTACCTATGGAACTGGTGTATTCAATAACCATTTCCATAAAAATGATTTAAAATTATCATCCCAATCTTATACGGTGTTATAAAGGATACCACAAAGTTGTATAGCCTCACAAATGTATAGTCTACCAAGCTCATCCAATGAGAAATTATCACGAATAAGCAATAAGTGGGAGATATTTATAAACTTATCAATGATAACCCATATTGCATCACTACCTCAAGGGGATTTTGATAACCCATCATGAACTACTAAGTGATATCATTCCATTTATACTTCAAAATGGGTAATGATTGTAACAGGCCAACAATACACTAGTGTTCAACCTTCATTTACTGACAGGAAAATGAAATGATAAAAAAACCTTCTATCTCCTTCTTCATGATCATCCACCAATTCCAATGGGGAATTTCATGATACATATCGATAAGAACAATATTTATTTCCCAATAATAGGCATGATATTCTCACATAAACTCCTCCCATATTTCTGTGTGAACCCATACACACCCAAGAATGTTTAAGATATCATCCCCATCAATGACCTAACCAGGAAACTATTACACTTCTGAAACACTCTCCCTTCATAACAAGACTTTGGGATATAAAATCTCCCTTATATTCACTCTATCGAGAAGTGAATAGGTCATTGGATATAATTTGAGTTAAATATTTCCATGATGGTATTGAACCTACAAATTCTTCTTAGAGAATAGGGCCATGAATTTTCAGTCACTACCACCCTCCTAATTTTCTTGTGTCTGAGTCTTCCATGTCAGAGCATCAACCACTATATTTCCCTTCCCAAATATATAATCTTGATCAAAATAGAATTACTATTGGTATTAACACATATTCACTCACTTAGATCCAATTCATGATGAGTGAATATGTATTTAAGGATTTTATGTTTTGTGTATATATTAAATTTCTATCCCAATAGATAATGCATCCAATAATTAAAGGTTTGTACCATAGCTACTAATGTTAGATCATGCATTGAGTAATTATTTTCATGAGGTCTCAACTGACAAGAAACATATGTCATGACACACTCATCCTATATCAAAAATTGTTCCCAACCTGATGCATGTTTTGTCATATTAATTGGCGTAGTCTCTTATAGGCTGTGGAAGATCTAGGACTGGCATTAACTTCAACATTATTTTCAGCTCCTAAAAGGTTGTTTCAAAAGATTACTACCGGTAAAATATCATTAAATTATTGGTGAATCCCAATAGAGTTTCTTTAAATCATGAGAAATTCTAAATGAAGTTCCTGTAATATATATACATCCTTAATAAATTTCAAAAATCAAATAAGTTCTTAGGATTCTTCCTAGAAACCACATCCATCACCTTTTCTAGGTCAATATAGACTCCTTCCTCTGAGATAACGTGACCCATGAAGTGAACCTTAGTGATAAATAATTGTAATTTTGAATGTTTAACATAAAACATGTGATCTATCTGTGTACACAATATGATATCAAGATATTTTTCATGATCGTTTCTAGTACATGAGTACACTAATATGTATTTTATGAATACTACCAAAAAATAATCTAGATACTGGTGGAAAAAATGATTCATCAGGGACATAAAATCTACCATCATGTTAATTGGACCAAATGACATGACCTAATACTCATATAATCCATATCAACCATGAAATGTTTTATGAGGTATATCTAGTGGCTTAACCCATACATGATGATAGCCTGAACTCAAACCAATTTTTGAGAAAACTATCACTCCTTAGAGATAGTTACAACGACCATCTATACATGGAAGAGGATACTAGTTCTTAATTGTAATATGATTAAACTGGTGGTAATCCATACAAAACCTAAGATTCCCATCATCCTTTTTAGCGAAAGTCATGGGTGAACCCTAAGGTGTAGTACTAGCTCGTATAAATCCCTTTGCTTCCGTGTCCTTCAACTACCTCATAGGTTCCTAAACCTCAGTAGGATCCTTATTTTTATGAGTAATAGACACTCTTGTCACCCTTGATACTACCACAATAGTAAAATCTACCCCTCTCACATGAGGTATCCTAGAAAATTATTCTAGGAAGACATCCCTAAATCACTCAACTAATAGAGGAAAATATAATTGACATGTTCCCTAATAGTCTAAAAGAAGGGTAGAAATTAGAGTTGTCAATCCAACTAGACCATAATACTTAGGTCTATCTCAACATTAGTTGACATAAAATTTTATATTATAAGTATATCTACGACCCTTAGGTTATGTGAAAGACACACTCAAGAAAAGATAGTTTTTGTGGGGAAAAATTTGAACCAATTATCCCATCTTGAGAATGATGTCGAAGCCTAAAATCTCAAGGATGAAAATTTTACATAATAATTGATAGTCCCTGATATTAAAGGGAAACTCCATTAATTTTTGTAAACTCTCCAATAGAATTACTAATGGGGTATCTAGAGTCATTACCCCACATAAATACTCAATCTCGACGCTAAGACTTTCCAAAATAGAAATAGACATGAATTAATGTAAAGAACACGTGTCAAATAAATAATTTACAAAAGTGGAGGCTAGTAGGATAATACCTTATGTTATAGAAGGCCCATTACTCCACTTCTTTGGCATAAGATTCAATACATGCAACTAGCTTGATCTATGACCCTAATATGAAACCTGAATACTAATAGTTTGTCTTCCCTATTGATGCTAAATATCTATTGTCTAGCTCCCTCAGACATGACCCCCTCCATGGCCTGATTAGATGGTAGTAATCTAGCTACCTGCCTAAAATAGAGCTACTGAGACCCCTCCTAAATGTGGATTCTGTGTAGACCCATTCTCACAAGACATTAAAAAAGTGGTACTCAAAAACCTATGAATATCCCCCATTATACTGTGGATTCATAACTCAACTGGGTCTTTATTTCCTTTGGGATCCATGTGTCCTAACATCCCATACTGATGACATATCATGTAACTATCTGTGTACGCCGCCTGCCTCCTACTTCCCTCACGAGAAGACTCTCAACACCCACAGTAAGTTGTATTTATAGAAGACTATCTGAAAGTACCTATAGACCATATCCTGATTATGATATACCTAAGAAATAAAATTACACCAATTATTATAAGAAATAGATATCGTATATGTATCTTGCTTCAATCCCTATTTAGGATGGATCCCAAGATGCTCGAAGATATATAACCAGGCCTCCTGCCACGACTCGTAGGCATGGGGAAAGACTTTCCTTGAGAAAGTTGGAGGGTGATGATTATGGAACCCCGTAGTCATCTCTTCCATGACAGGGGTAGGTCATGTATCTCCCTATATAGATTTCACTATCCATAAGAAACCCTCATGAAACTAGGAATCAGTTCCCAAGTCATGTATAACTAGAGGATCCACTAGAGGAACTACTAGAGGGTTAGGTCCCACCACTTTAAGAGCACAGTCATCACCAATTTATTTACATTAGACCCAAGGAAATCATGGAGGCATATGTATAAAATTTCAAATGCCTTCATTAAAAATATTTTGATAAGTTAAATGATTAGAAATAAAAAAATAGGACATGCACAAGCCTTCCCATGTAAGAGTCAACACCCCATTATCTACTCCTAAATATAGGTCTATGTGATAAATAAGATCATAAGGGTCATGAGAGAGAATCCCTACTTCCCACCAATGAGGTCAAGTCTGGGTTAAGGTCTCATATATCATAGTAGAGGTTCTGGTATATGGAGTGTAAATGGACTGTTAGAGAGGAAAACACCCTTTAAGTTACAATTAGTATCCCCAATTAGCAGAAATCATTTAATTTAATAATTTCAATTAAATAGTTAATAGATTTATATATATCATGGTTTAGTTAGATGCGTCTACCATTCCCAAATTATGAATTCCAATGATTTATAAGTTGTAATTGGTACTTCATGTAACTATAACCATATTTCCATGATGTTTTTATTACATGGATCACTATTCCCAATTTATAGAGGTCTACGCATAGTTTATAAATTGAAACTGTCATCCATTTAATTATAACCACAAACCTTTCATCCCATTAAAGCAATGGTCTATGGATCAAACATATGATAACTGGTCAGGTAAGGTTCCATCATCAATCTTTGTGGAAAAACACCACTTTGGTTAATAAATTCACTTTAATTAATCAATTTTTTATTCCCCTATAAGAAACATAAACTCATTTGAAGTATGAAGATAAAGGAATTGCATCATTCTACAGACTATGCATGCAGTAATGTAAATGTGGAATGACATATTCATGGAATGTAAGTCCTCAATTGCCTAAAATGATGCACGAGACAGTATTTCCTTAACATAATAAGACAATGGTTAAAAGAGAATCACATTATAATAATAAATTCCACAATCCATGTGCATCATCCAAACATTGATATTATTACAATTGTAATTACAAAAATATAGAATAGTAAGTCCTATCCCAAGATACTATATTTTTCTCGATACATTGTTTTGTTACTCCTAGGAAGAGGGTCATTACCAAATTACAAAATATCATAGTCTCCTTTTTATAAACTATAAATAGTAAGACAAAGGTAACAACATATATAATCCCACTTTGTAACATCCCAAACCTGGTTCCCTCAAAAGTAACTTGACTCAGTTGGCCACATGACCTTAATCACACATCCTCGTATGCTAAAGGATACTAAATAACAACAAGTTTATAAGGTGATGGAGTGGGGAGACAATACATTCATGATCACAGTGGAGCACAATGGTATTAGAAAAATAAATAAATAGTTTAAGTAATAAAATGAACATCACAAACATAAAATAATCCAGATATAATAATAAAATATGTACAAATAATAAGCCTAGCCATATCGAGTAACATATTCACAATCATGTATATATGTGATACAAAAATCAGAATATAAGGAATATGGTAGCAGACATATACCACATGCTATACAAAAATGAACAAAAGACCAATAACTATATCTAATAGTATCATGGGCATAATCCTAATACCCTACTTTTATACACCATCCTAGAACAAAAAAATAGGCATCCATAGTTGGTCTCTTCCCTTTGTCCATAGTTTCATCCAATATGTCTGTCAAGGTACCTATTGGTGGCCCGAATAGGGTGTGAGATAAAATCAATAAGACACCACTAGTAGAATCTAGTATAACCTAGAAAGTGAATATAAAAGAGAAGTGGGTAGGTATACTAAGTAAAGAAATTTTTAAAAATAAACTAAACCCATCTGAATCGGGTTCCTCAAGGACACCTATCTGGTATTACTTGGTTTGTCCCAAGCCATAATGCCACTGAATATGTGTCATAAAATAAATATGTATATGTATAAATGAGTATATATATATATATATATATATATATCTATGTTTATATATATGTGTATAAATATATATTTATATATATAATGGTATCCAAGACCCAAGGAATATAGCCAAGGCATCCATGCATAATCTTAAGATTCATAGGCTTTAGACAAGGGTATTGTCCAAATATTCATCTCGAAATACAAAACATCATGTAAATCATTAAAAATCAATTATATGGGTCTTCATTCCTAACATCCCAACCAGGGTTCATGATAGAGAATGTCCAACATAATGATAAATAATGTGAAACACCATGTTCAACATCAAGCATAAATGGACCATAAATCATCATGTCCAACTATTCCCTTAACTATTTCACTACAACAAATATACATGGTCTAATAATAATGATAAAAATATGAAATTACTTATAATACTTTAAAATAATCCAAGAGGTTGTTTCCAAACCATTTAAAATTAAATTTAATCTTGTTTATCCATAAGCGTAATACAAAATTTAAAGGTGATTAAGTGGAATAGTCTTACCATCCACAATCCATTAATTGGAATTTATCCATTTCAATTGGGATTCAATCTAGGACCACTTAGAATGTTGTTTGGGTCACATAATCATTAAATAAGTAAATTTCATTTAATGTACTCACCCAAAAGGGCGTCACTCATTGAGGTGGACGACCATTAACAATAACAAGAATTTAAAAGAGTATCACAAAGAATGCATCATTATTTTAAAATGAGTTACTCTTTTTAAAGGAAACAAATAGAATCTATTGCATGAATCACAACGATGTGTAATATAAATAAAAAGAATTTAATGGAAATATACTTGACTGTCTACCTTAGATGGGTAGTAGGATCCTCATCAAGTATCAACCTGTAATATGGGCTATAATAGTATAAATAAGAGAAATATAAAAATACCCTAAAGATAGTTCATATTATATCACAAAAAAATAACATCCAACAAAGTGAGATAAACTATGGAAAGTGGGAAGAGGAATCATAGTCTTACCAAAAGTGATACAATGTAATGGAAAATGTTTGAATATGAGTTCATATTAATAATATCCTAGGAAACCTAGGTTGATATGAGATGATGGCTTCAATGTGATGTTGTAAGAGAGAATGTGGGAGGAGGAGAAGAAGAAAAAAAGATTTAAAATCCATAAAGGTTAAAAAGGTATTTTACCTTTTTATTTACAATCTTCATGAGTAATTCATGACATAAATAAGAAATTTACACCAGAAATTATCTTTTTTTGTTTATATGATCTGAGGTATTTATAGAATAAATATAGAGTTTACTCTATAAATCCCCTATTTATTTTGGGGTTTTACCTAGTCACCTATGGCGTAAAAAGGTTTTATTCCATAAATTAATAATATATAAAATACACCACTAATTTAAACCATAAGTATACATATAGATAGAATTATCTTGTAGCTTATCTATAGCTATTGCTTCCTCCTAGAAGCACCCTAAAATTCCATGAAAGTTCCTTTAATAAGGTCCAAACCAACACAGCTGAACCCACCAAAGGATTAATTGAATTTAAATGAAACCAATACCATATAAAAAGATAGGAAATTAAATATGTTAATCTGTAAGTCAACATTTCTATTGGTTATATAACACCCTAGTATTTTATGGTATGTAACATTTAAAATAAATTTAATTTATTTGATAGCTTACATTGCATGCAACACCGAGCTTAAATGAACTGTGATATACTATTAAATACTAACATAACCGTTAAAATAAAAATGTGACCATTAGGAATAGTAATATATCTATTAGAATAATAACCTCACATATGAAAGTATAAATAAAATTTAGGTATCACATAAATTAAAATATTATATATTTATATCAGGGAATAAGTAAATAAATGTTTTAAAAATTATAAATTAAGTGTTTGTATTTTTTTTGAAATTTAAATGTTTATTTACAATTTTATAATTAATATAATTATTTAAAATAAAAATTATTTCGATAAAATAGATTCATAAATTAATATTTTGTTTCATTATAATTATAATTTAATTTTATGAGACCATAATTAATTTTTCAAAGTGTCGTAAAATCAGTTATATTATTGAATGATGTTTTTTAAATAAATGATGATTTTATTTAAAAATTAAATTTCTAATATTTAGAAAATTATTTTCATATAATGCGGCTTATTTTTGAAATCTAAATTAAAAAAAAATGTTTTGGGTGAAATTTTTGGTATTTTTCTAAATTATTTGAATATTTGATGAATAGTGAAATACAATAATTTGCGGTATTTAGCGTTATAAGTTGAATATATAACTTTTTTAGTCATTGATGATGTAAGAACCCATTATTTAGAAATAACATGCACTATTTATTGTATTTATTCACAAAAATAAACAATATTTATAGGCTTGAGTGAAAATAAAAAATAAATGAATAAAATAATAAAGAAACACCCCTCTCCTCCCCTATAAATACCACCCATCACTACCCCTTCTCCAAAAACCTTTTATGATTTGAGAATTATTTTAATTATATCTAATTAACTTACCAATCCTCTTCCCCACATCCAATACTTTTTTGTCTTACCAAAATTCCAAATACTTGTGTCTTAAGAAGGATCCCAAAGAGATGATATTGAAGAGGTAAAATCCCCCTTCTTTATCTTTTAATTTATTTTATTTTCTTATAATACCCTCACATACCCAATCCAAATTGGAATGGTAACTCCATTATCATATATATACTATAATTTTATTTTGATAATGTATTATCCATCATCAAATCCATTCTCCTCTCCTTTTATTTTAAAAATGAAAATATCATCCATGATGTGTCGATTCATCACCTTTATGGATGATGGGTTTTGATTTTACATTACCGCCTTCAAGGCTGGTCATAAAACCATTATAATGGTTAAATAATATTTTAATATACATATAATAAGTTATATTATGTTTTGGAAACAATATATAAACATAATATTAATTTAAATGACAGAGGTTCGTGATGGTCGTAAAAACTACCAAAATAAATTAAGACATTTTCATCCACATTTTATCTAATGAATCATCATCATACCATGTAATAAAATGATGTATAATACAATTTAATTTTTTAGGTTAATTAATAATAAATAAATTTTTTTCTGGATAAGTTGTTTTCATTTGATAAGAACTCCCATATTTATTCACAAGGGAACCAACCATAAAACCATGAAATGAATGCTCCCTAAACCATGAAATTAAACATTATAACTCATATAAATGGTCATAAATGAACTTAATAAAATTATAATAAAAAAATATATGTTTACTAGGTCCTTAATTAAGTAATTAGTGAATCTAATTAGATTATTCAGGACATTAAGTACAATTTAAGATTGCTTTCGTACATAAGGTAAGGGGTTCTCGTCTCACTTTTACTTATGTGAGATATATTACTTATTCAACCATTATTTATAACATGTGGTGTATATAATTCACTTTAATGTATCATATCATTAATATAATTATCTTCATGACCTTAAATGTTTCATTTTATGGTCATTAATTTTATGGGGCATACGGTTCGATTGATTACAAAGTGGTAAGAGAATTCTAAACCCATTATCCATTCTTTGGGTTAAACTTATAATACATTGATTATGTCATTATATGATTATGTGTGAAATGAATTTTGATTATATTATGTTTTATTTTCACATTTTTATCTGGATTTATATCTGATACACATAATCGATTCATTTTGTTAATGCCCCACATTCTTTTAAAAGCACTATTTTAAAAGTTTCTATTTCAAAATTTCAAAGGAATGGGGTTAATTTAACTTATATGGAATTAGTGTATTTTCCCACTTTCAAGATACCTTAATTTCATGGGGAATACTCTTAAATATTACAAGGTTATTTTCAAATAAAATTATATCTTTTATAATTTTACATCTTTTTAAATAAATTATTTCAAAGTGTAGTGGTATTTCTCTAAAGTATTTCTCAATGAATTTTTAAAGTATTTCCATATATGCCAACACACTTTATTAGATCTTATGATTAAATGAGTTTGATCTCATATGATACCATATACTATAGTTTATTTAATTTTTTATGATCAGTTTGAACATGGATATTCTATTTTGATAACATTCATCATATTACACTGGATGGTTTATGATTTTTTTTGTTTGGGGAATGTTATTAACATTTCATATTCTAGTTTCAATACGAATGTGTACGTTGATTTTTTTTTCAACCTTTTCTTATGAGGTATTAATTAGACTTAGAATGTGATGGGTAGGGACCTCTATAGATCCTCGATGCATCGGTATGTCTAATGAGATAAACTAGTTTGGGTATTGGATGATGTCTTACCTGATTATGTATGGTGTCTTGGATGAATCCTTAACAATGTGTTTATCATATCATTCATTATGAATTACTAAATTATGAAATTAGTTATTGATAATCCATGTGATTATTCAAATAAAAGAATATATATGGTTAAGTTTCATTATCATGTGATTTTTTATATGACTTTATTTGATCAACTTTTATTCCTGCCATATTATTCTCATGATTATGTTTTAATGGCATGTGTTTTTAGTAATTAACCATGACTTATTATTTATATTTATTTATGATATAGTCCCTAGTATTATTACGCATAATGAGAATCTAATATCATCCCTTTATGATATTTAAATTTTTCCAAGGATGCCAATATGTATACTATGATTGACATGTAGGGATAATTTTGGAGAATAGGGGTGTTTCCAATAGAGTTCCTATACTTTATTTCATTTAAATTTGTAATGTTATAATTATTTTTGCATCTAGTTTTCCAAATATACTAAACTATTTGGTCATTTGGGATGTGATCACTTGTACTTAGTACTAATGTAATAAAGTAACTACCAAATCTGAGCTACTAGGTATTGGGAATTTATAGTTGGTATTATTGATAGCTTAGTTGAAACATTGTAAACTAGATTTAGAAAAACATGGATTAGGGAAATATAAATCTATAAACACCTTTTATAAAATTTCTAGGGTAACCAAGATTATGATTTTGAGATTAGTTACACATAATTTTTTAAAGTGTTTCACTAGTTTCAAAATTTCAAAATCTAATCTAGTGTATTCCATTGTTTAGAAATAGTACACAGTGGAAGGAATGAAACCCGTATTAATGAACACATTACATGTAAGGATTTCCATCCTATGAATGATAAATATATTTTAGTTAGAGCCTCAACTAGAGATGAATAATTTATAACCATACTGGGAAAAGTAACTCAGGTTATTAGAAATGACCTTACTCACATGGGGAAACCCGATCTATAACATGGTGTAATAATGTTAGATTGATTCATACGACAACAACCTCAATAATTCAATGGGTCTACAAACACATTTTGAGATGATTAATGGTTAATTTGTTTAGAGAATATATTTCTTTCTTTGGGAAGTAACAAAAAGGATAAGGTTATCATGGTATTTTTCTATCTCTCAAAATATGGAGACAAATGATGGTCATTAATTCGATGAAAAAAAGGTGGAGGAAGAAAATTAAAATATAGAATGCAAGGATTTTAAATATTTTTTTTGGAAAAATATTTCTCTCATGGATAGTGATCGGATATGGAGAGACAGATCTTGAGTTTGATATAGAAATAGAATGAACATGTTTCTAAGTATAAAGGCAATGTTACAAGGTTATAAAGGCATCCCAATGACTACATACGTATTCCAAAGAGAAAGATTGACTATTTATTTTATAGTATTAATCCAATTATATGATGTTCACTAGTTTCCCTGAGATGATTATTGTACGCGGATATAGTATCAATTTCAATTAAAATAGAGAAATAATTTTCCAAGCCATATGGATTCAAAGGGAAGAAAGATAAGAAGAGGGTTCTTGAGTACTCTAGAAAAGTAAATAAGAAAAAAGGGAAGAATGGAATAATATAATTCCAAAAATTGTAATAAATGTGGAAAGAAATATCATAGAACATGCCTATTGGGAATGAGATTTTGTTATAACTGTGCATAAAAGGCCACTAAGCTCATGATTTCAAGGGAAAGAAAGATGCCAGCAATATGAAATGCTTAACTATAACGAGATGGGACCCTGTGTATTTGATTTTATTAGATGTCAAGGAAACATTACCAAAAAAGGAAAAGGGAACAAGGCCATGCTTATGGAGTCACAATAGCTGAGGTTAAAGTTCCTAATGTTATGGTGGTAGGGGAATTCTTAATCTCTTCAAATTTAGCTAAAGATTTATTTGATTATGGATCATCACGTTATTATATATCTTCCAAGTTTACTATAAAAATTAGATATTTCCAATTCAAATTAACAAAGGATTTTTTAGGAAAAAATACTAGTGGAAACCTTATCGCAACAAAGAAGTGTCAAGTTCTTATTCTAACTTATAAAAATTCTCTAATTGATGATTTTATTGTCATAATTATGGTTTATTTTGATATAATTCTTGGTATGGGATGGCTTTGAAAAAATAATACAAAAACTTAATGAAAATAAACAGAAATTATAATTTTTGATTAAGATATGGAACTTCTCATCTTTAGAGGGGAGACTTCATCATCTGAGTCATATCTAGAACCACCTCTAGTAGCTATTCTAAATTTGATTCTTGGAGAAGAAGAGAAGATAAAACCTGTTGATGAAAAAGGTTATCTTCAAATTGAGGATGTAGCTATTAGACAAGAATACATTGATGTATTTCCAGATGAATCACTTAGACATACTATAGAATGTAAAGTTGAGTTTTCTATTGATTTATTATTTTATGAAAGACCTATATCAAATACTCCCAATAGAATGGAAATGATGTAGTTAATATAGTTAAAGAAACAACTAGAGGAATTGAGGGGTAAGGTATTTATATTCCCTAGTTTTTCACCTTGGGGAGATCCCATTATTTTTGTAAAGAAGAAAGATGGATCTATGAGTCTATGAATTGAATATAGGGAGATCAATGTTATTATGCTAGAGAACAAGTATCCTTTTTCTCACAGTGATGACTTATTTGACCAAATTCACAGAGAAAAATATTTTTCAAATGTTAATCTTCATTATGGATATCATCAGTTGCATGAAAATAAGGAAGTTATTCTAGAGACATCATTTGGAACAAGGTATAGACATTACAAGTTTACAGTAATTCCATTTAGACTGACCAGTTCACCCTATATTCTGATGGATCTAATGAGCAGAGTATTCAAGGAATACATTGATAATTTTATTTTGTTATTTATTGATGAAATCTTGGTGTAATCCAAAAGATACAAGGGTTATGATAATAACTTGCAGACTATTATGGATACTCATAAAAGAAAAGGGTTATATGGGAAGTTTAGAAAGTGTGAATTTTAGCTTCAAACCGTTTCTTTTCTGGGCCATATTGTCTCATTGGATGGAATATCAGTTGATCCTAGGAAGAAAAAGGAAGTCCCGGAATGGAATACAACAATAAACATAATTGAGGTAAATAATGTCATTGGTTTAGTAGGTTACTATCTACATTTCATTCATAATGTTTCTGGATTAACTAACCCATTAACTATGCTTAGTCATGAAAGGGTTAGGTTTATTTGGATAATTGAAAGTGAATAATTGTATAGTATATTAGTGAATGATAAAATTGTGACTCTACCATTAGGAAAGGTGTATTTGTGATTTATAGTTATTTATTGAAGAATGAACTTGGTTTTGTAATTATGAAAAATGATATAGTTATTTCATATTCATCAAGGCAGTAAAAAATTACTAATAAAACTATCCAACACATGATCTTGAGTTAGAAGATGTAATATTTACTTTGAAGGTATGGATACACTATATCTATGGTGAAATATGTTATATATATATATATATAGATCATAAGTGTTGGAAATATATCTTACCATAGAAATAACTCAAACATGAAGAAAAGGTGATAGCTTGAGAAACTCAAGGATTATGATTGTTCAACACAGTACCACCCAGGGAAGACAAATATAGAAGAATATGTATTGAGAAATAAGGATCATGGAGTTATAAATAAAATGGGGATTGATAGAGATCCTGTATACATAGATCTAGGAAAGAGGGATAATATAATTATAAAGGAAGGTGGAACATCACTACTTTTAAAAATGGTTTCCAAAAAGTCTCTATTAGAAATGAAAAAAAGTTTTCAGCCTAATGATGATAATTTTCAAAAGAATATTAAAGGTATAAATGATGGGAAATTAGTAGAATTAATATACCAAGATGGAATTTTAAAATTATGGAAGAGGCTTTGTGTCCCCCTATACCCTTGATAAAAAGGGAAGTATTGGATGATTCTCATAGAAAAAATTTGTCTATAAACCCTAGTAGCGCTAATATTTATAGATATTTGAAGGAAAAGTTTTTGTGGGATAATATGGAGTAGGAAATTACTGATTATGTATCAATATATTTAGTTTTTAAATAGGTGAAGGTTTAAAGAAAACTTACTTAAGGAGTCACGCAACCTGTACCTATTCCTACATAAAAATGGGATGATATTACTATGGATTTTTTCATAGGATTACCAAATAATCAAAGAATGAATGATTCGATAGGGGTAATTTATGATCGTCTAACCAAATCTACAAATTTTCTTACTACAAGGGAGGATTTTACACTAGGTAACCTTGCATGAATCTATATATATAATGTTATAAGAATTCATGGTGCAACTATATTGATTTTGTCTAATTGAGATCCCTATTTTATATAAACTTTATGGAGGATTTATTAGAAGGATTTGGATTCTGAGCTTCATTTAAGCACTGCTTATCACCCTCAAACTAATGGAAAGTTTGAAAAGACAATCCACACATTATAATACATGTCTATATCATGATCACTTGAATTTCAAGGTTTGTGGGACCATTATTTACCTTTTTTATAGTTTTCATACAATTATAGTTCCCATTCTTGTATTAAATTGGCACCATATGAAGCATTATATGGAAAGAGATATCATACTCTCAATTGTTGGGATAATGTGGGTGAGATGAAACTTATAGGCCCAGAACTTATTGAAGAGACAATAAAAAAGGTAAAGACTATTTCATCACATATTAAACCATCTCAAAGTGGGAAAAGAGTTATGTTGAAAATAAGAGAAAGGACTTGAATTTCAAGTGGGAGATCATGTATTTTTGAAAATATCTCCATGGAAGGGTATCATAAGGTTTGGTAAGAAAGGGAAAATGAGCCTAGGGTACATCATACAATTTGAAATCTTGGAAAAAATTGGGATTTTAACTTACCTATTAGCAATGAAATCATGTCTCTCTAAAGTTTATGATGTGTTCCATATATCATTTTTATGGAAGTACAAGCTTGAACTAACACATGTACTCACCTTTGAAGAACTATAACTAGAACTTGATTTGTCTTACTGTGAAGAGTATATCATTATTCTTAACACTAGAGAGAAAGTATTGAGAAATCTGATAACTCAAATGTTAAAAGTTCATTAGATAAACCATAAAATTGAAGAAGCAACGTGGGAACATGAGAATGCTATGAAGAAGAACCACAATCATCTGTTTAGAAGTTAATACTCATGGAAATTTCAAAGATGAATTTTTTTGATGGAGGGAATGATATAACAACAAAATATTTTATGATGTGTATCATCTTAAATAAATTCAATTTATTGGATAGCTTACAATGCATGCAACACCAAGATTAAATGAACCACGATATACAATTATATATTAACATGACCATTAGAATATTAATGTGAAAATTATTAATAGTAATCTAGACGTTAGAATAATTACTAAACCTATGAAAGTATAAATAAAATTTAGGTATCTTATAATTAAAAATATGTTATATTTTTATCCTAGAATGAGTAAATAAATGTTTTAAAAATGATAAATTTAATGTTAGTATTTTTGTGAAATGTATATGTTTATTTACAATTTTATAATAAATATAATGATTTGAAATAAGAATTTATTTTTTTCATAAAATTGATTCATAAATTAATATTTTATTAAATTATAATTATAATTTAATTTTAGGAGGCCATAATTAATTTTCCAATGTTTCGTAAAATCAGATATAATATTAAATTTTTTTTATAATAAATGATGATTTTATTTAAAAAATATTTTTATCATATTTAGAAAATTATTTTAAAAAAATTGATTCCATTTTTGAAGTCTACATGTCAAAAAATGGTTAGGAGAACTCTTGGGATTTTTCTAAAATAATTGAATTTTTTTGATGAGTAGTGAAATATGGTAAGTTATAGTATTTAACATTATAAATTAAATACATGAATTTTTTATTCATTTAAAATGTTATAACACATTAATTAGAACCCATATTCACTATTTACTATAATTAGTCATAATAATCAACACTATTGATAGTCTCAATCCAAAATAATAAATAAATGTGAAAAATAATCAAGAAACACCTCTCTCATCGCTTATAAATACCACCCCTCACCACCCCTTATCCTCACACCATCTAATCCTTGAATCATGTGTAAATTCTACCACATTACCTTACTAATATTCTTACCCATGTACAATACTTTTTGGTCTTACCAAAAGTCATAATACAATTATCTCAAGGAGGTTCCCAAGGAGACAATATTCACGATGTTAAATCCTCATTCTTTCTCTTTTAATTTCTTTTCTTTTCTTTTATTCTCATTACCTAACCTATATAAAGTTTAATGGAAGATATATTATCATATATATACATTAATTTTATTGTGATAATGTATTATCCATCATAAAATCCTTACTCCTCTACTTCTATTTTAAAAATGAAAACATAGTCCGTGATTTGTGGATTCACCGCCTTCATGGATGAAGAGCTTTAATTTTCCATTACCACCTTCAATTATGGTTATAAAACAATTACTATTATTAAATTAGTTTTTAATATACATATTTAAAGTTATATCAAATAATTTAACCAATACATAAGCATAATATTAAATAAAATTACAAAAGTTCAGGATGGTAATAAATACTGCCAAAATAAATTTATACATTTTCATCAAAATTTTATCTAATGAATAACCCTCCTACCATATAACCAAATGATATATGATACCATTTAAACTTCTTTTAGTTCATTAATAATAAATAATTTCACTTCTATAGATGTTATTTCGATATATCAAGAACTCCCATATTTATACTCAAGGTAATCGACCATAATACCATCTAATGAATGCTCCAGAAACAACAAAATTAAATATTATAAGTCATAAAAATGGTAATAAATAAACTAGATAAAATTTTGATAAATAAAAAATATATTTAAGAGGTTCTAAATTAAGTAATTAGTGAATCTAATTTGATTATCCAGGACATTAATTAATATTTTAGAACGTTTTCAGACACAATGTAATGGTTTGTCTTCTCACTTTTATTTACATGTAATATATTACTTTTTAAACACTTATTTCTTGTGTGTGGTTTATATACATAACTTTAATATATCATATAATTTATCTATTTATTTTAATTTAATTCATTTTTTTATTTTATGACCAATAATTTTATGGGGAATATGATTCTACTAATTACCAAGTGGTACGAGAATTCTTTACCCATTTTTCATTCTTTGGGTTAAATTCTACTCTACTGATTATTTCATGATATGATTATGCATGAAATGACTCTTTATTAAATTATGTTTTATTTACACTAATTTTATGTGGATTTATAGCTAATGAACACAATCAATTCATTTTTTAATTCTCACACTTTATTTAAAAAATTTTATTTTAAATGTTTCTCTTTTAAAAATTAAAAGGATTGTTTTTTATTCTTATACGACATGAGAGGATTTTTCTGATTTTAGGAATCCAAAATGTCTTGAGGAATAAATTACAATTTTACAAGGTTATCTTAAAAAAATATATTTTTTATTATAAATATGAATCTTTTTTAATAATTGATTTCACAGTAAGGTGGTATTTCTCTCAAGAATTTCTCAATGATTTTATTAGAATATTTTCATCTTTTCCAACACCCATTTTTGGATCTTATAATTAATTGAGGTTGATCTCTTATGATACCGTCTACTATATTTTATTTAATTTTTTATAAAAAGGTTGAATGGGGATGTACTATTTTGATAACATTCATCATATTTCACTAGAAGGATTGTGATTTTTTTTGGGGAATGTTATTAACATTTGATATGATTGTTTCCTACCCATGTGGGGTTCCCTAGGTCCTCTACATGGAGGCACATTATTGGAATACAGTTTGGACAACCATGATACTAAACCTTGTGAATTTTCAATTCTTTTAAAAAAATTGGGTTTTATAAAAAAATACCCTCTATTTTACCCTAAATTCATCCCCACACACTCTACCCCTCTCACTAATTCTATGCACAACCAAGTATTTATAGAGATATATAACATTCTAATCCTTCAATTTTAGGAAATCTCTTTAAATATTTATAGAGGGATATATTCAATATGGGAGTTAATTTCTCTTCTCATTCTATTTCACTCACTTATCTCTTCTCACTTTTACTTTCAAATATCATTATGCACATGGAACTTCAAACTCTAGGTGAGAATAATTTAGGATTTATTTTGGTTTTGGTCCAAGTCCTTATTTATTCTTATTGGGAAATTCCTCACTTTGTTTTTTGGGGGTTTTCATCATCTTCGCATGTTCTAGGTTGGTGCATCAATCCATTTACTTCCCATAGAACTCTATGTATTGTTTTAGATTTTTTAAATTTATTTTTATTTATTCTTCAGTTAAGATGAATTTATAAATTGGTTATGAAAGCCTGATATATTAAAGGTTTAATTTAAAATTGTATTTCAATAAATTTTCAAGGATCATGTGTTTTGTTGAAAGGTATATATTAGCTTTTAGAAATATATAAAGGTTTTAATTGGCAAAACTTTTCATTTTATGGAAATATTTTTATTTTAATGACTGAGATTATGATGGTAAATTCATGGGTTTTGAAGAATTATTTAAACTTGAAAACATTACCTGATTATTTATCATTCTATATAAATGTTTGTATATATGAAAGAGATGTGTACACATCTGTATGTACATGAATCTATACATATATATTTATTCATGGATATATATATTTATATATATATATTTCATAGAGTTACTTCCTTTAAAACCGGGATTCTAAAACATGACACTTGGTTTCCAAAATATGCTCCAAAAGGGGGTTTATAATGAATTTTAAGAACTTTTATATATTCAAATAAAGTTATAAGGTAATTTTAAAAGGGGGAATTTATGTATACTATTTATTTGGGAATGTGTATGTGATAATGTTTTGAAATAAATTGTAATATGAGTTTAATTTTGTTTTTATATGTGATACCTTAGGTAAGTGGGTGATTATATAGGCGCAACCCTACCCTTAGGCATGATTCCAGTGAGGGTTTGTTTCTAGTGTTTCTTTAAGGGTCCATATTGTACTACTTGTTTTTTTCACATAAATTTATTGTGTTATATGGGAACCTCCAAGTGCATTTGGAATATATAGGTCATAAATCTTCCCATGTTTTTTTACTATGGTTGTGATGATTAAATTTTATTTATTCCCATAATATTACTTGTTTTATATATCATGTAATATCAATTGGTTAAATACCCACTTAATTTCATATTTAATTTTATTTTATATCATTAATATTTAAGATATATGTTTTTCTTTTCCTTATTCATTTTCCTTCCAAAAAAAGATGAGGTCAACAGAGGTTTTGGGAAATAAATGATTTAAAAATGATTTTTCATAGTCATAATTTAAAGGAAATTCTTAAAGGGGGTTTATAATATTTATTAAAATATTATATTGAATCTTAAAAGAGGATTTTAAAAAATATTGAGATATATGTCTTGAAAATAATAGAGAACTATATTTTAAATTATTTAATTTCAAACTAATATTCCTAAAATTCTTTGAGATAGGAAATGTATTTATTTTATTGTGCTTACATACCATGATTTTAGATAAAAACCTACATACACCACTAAGTGTCTATAATATTAGTCAACTTTTGTAGATATCGATTCAGTTAAATATCAATCGAGCCCTAAGATGAACCGTGGGATGGAGAGTGAACGTTGAGTCACACATAGATCTTGATATAGGTATTTTAGTGTTTTGTTTAGGATCCTTAATTGTATAATACAAATTGTAAAACCATTTTTTTTTCATTTATCATTTTAATTGGTGGTGACATATATATGTGGAGATTAAGTGATCTTAATAGGTTTTTCTTGGATGGTGTTGGGGGTGAGTTGAGGGATTTTTTAAAATTATCTAAACTAGTTTTTCTTTATATATATATATTATTTCATATCTACTCATTATTTTTTTTATTTTGGAAAAAACATCCAATGTATGCCAGGTCATGATGTAATTTCATGAGAAATTTAACTACTTATTAACACCTATTGGGATAAATCACCCACATACATTTCATTTGGGGACACCGATGATTTTCTTCAACTAGGGGGAACAGGGGAATCCCTCATGTTAAAGGAAATTAAGGTTGGATTCTGGTATATATATCACCATATGATGTTTTGTTTCAAATGGAACCAAATTTAGGTTCTTATTAGGGACTAGGTTTTATATCACCCCTTTTTATTTTGGAAATAATGGTATATTGGAGATATGATCGGTGAATATTTGGAGGTAGGTCATAGATGAGTAACTAATCACCACTATTAATAATCAATCCTATGTTTCCAGGTGATTCTTGGTTTTAAATTTTTATTATGATATTTATTTCATGTGTTTCAATTTTTAGTAATGAAGTTTTAGATTTATTAGGGGATTTTTATGTTTTGAAAGACAAATATGTTAGTGAACTGGAATCACATAATGATCTAACCATGCCTAGAAACCCATATAGAGTTGAGTGCATAGTTTATCATGACATCCAGTTGTGCAATCTTGATTGGAACATAGTATGATAAACCATGTGGCCAAGTAATAAACAACCACTAGTCCATCTAGAGATTTTTTTTGGTTTCATATGAGGTTGTTAATTTAGTTTTGATTTGTGTTTTATAAGAAGAAGTTCAGTTTCAAATGAAAAATAAATTGATTTTAAATAATTAATAAAGGTCATTTTATTCCTAAATTATGTTTCAATAGAAAGTTAGGATTTTAAGATTTAAAAATTTACTTTAGGTTTCTAAAAGTTGATATCTTCTCCTTTTAAAAAATAAATTTGGGGTTTTAAATTGAAATGGGAAAGTTTAAAAATGTTTTAATTGAATTTTTATAGTGAAAATTGATTCTCAAGTAAATATTGAAATATGGGATGGGTTTTTTTCTAAAATAAATTGAAATGGGTTTGATATTTAAGTATTGGTAAATGATTTTATAAAATAACTTTTAAAAATTTATAATGGTTTTAAAGCCAAATTTTAAATATTTAAAAATAAAAAATGAATAATTTAGGGTGGTTTTAATGGAAAGGAATTTTATTTTTGTTGTATTTTGGTTTGGTTTTGAGTGAATGAAACTGGTTTGAATAATACATAAGATACATTCTAAATAAATTGAAATCAAAGCATTATTTGGAGAATCGTGAGTGATTTCAAGGAAAACCATAAAATGTTTAAAATGGGACTTCATATGGATCCTTAAAATTTAAAAATTTATGGATGTGATATTGAAAAGGTTAAAAGGGAATTTTTTACTATTTTAGTGTTGTGGATTTTTTGGGTGGTGGTTTTTTTCAATCCTTTAGATAGTTATTTTTATTTGGGGTGTTATTTTGGTAGAGGGTGATTGTTTCTTTTATTATGGTTGACCAGACCTTGTGTTCTCCCTATTATTTAGAGAAATAATCCTAAAATGTCTCAAACATCATTGAGTTAATGATATCATCTCCTATATTATTTTAATTGATTTGTTTTTAGGGTAATTCTTTTTGGGTGTGCCTCCAAATACACCTCTTATTTATTTTATATGGATTTTGTTTCTTAGAGGATTCACTAATTCCATATTAATATATTTTTGTCTTATAAGGGTTTCATATGATTAGGGTTATGATGAAGTTTATCGTGGGATCATTGGGAATAGAAAAAGTCTTTATTGTGTTTCTCAGGTTGCTAGGATGTGTATTTAATATTTTGAGTTTACAATCTGGCTGGTGTTGGTTTTATTTTTTTGGGATCACTATGAACAATTTTCTAGGAATGAGGCCGTAGATCACCATTCATTATTATTTGACCAAATCCTAGATCTATTATGTATTTTTGGAAAAATTTTCTTATAGACTACAACTATATATTAACCTCAGTTATAAGTGTTTGAATTGATGTCTTGACACCCTTGTTTTGTTATTTTTTAGATGCTCTTTTATGGGTGTAAATTATTTTATAGTATATTATGCCTCTTGTTCATTTGGAAAATTAATACTTGTTTTTAGAAACTGTCTTTGTGTGTTGGATGGATTGTTTATATTAGAGTTTATTTTATTTAGGGTTTTGTATTTTCCTATGTTACTCCATTAAAATGGTTTAGTCTTATTAATCTTTAATGTCCATTATTAAATGTATGGGAGATCCACCTTGGGTATTATTTTATTTATATTAATTTGGGATGGTTAGATAAGAGTGTGAATTAAGGTATATGTATTCTTGAAGGATTTGAAGAGATGGATGTGTTTTTGGAATTATTGATCATGTATTAATCTATTTATTGGATTGATTTATTTTGGTTGGTGGATCATATCATATTTTGCAATTTTATTTTTGAGTTCTTTGACTTGAGAATCCACCATGATAATAAAATCCTTAAATGGTGGAGAGTACCATTCTAAGTATAATGTATCTATTTATTCCTTGCAATCATCAGGTGTTACTATTAAAGATAATAATCACACCATAGTTTGTAGTTTCATATAGGATTGGTTCAGTTTGGGATATTTTCATTTGGGATAATTAGAATTGGTCACCTTATGGAGGATGAAAGTATTATATTGTGTATAATTGTCACTACATAATGTTTTAATTTATTTTTTTAATTATATGATGGTAATTTGTCTTTACCTTATTTTTTCGTTTGAACCTATCAGAATTTTGATATTTCTTGAATTTTATATACGGTGCACAGTTAGTCCACATGGCTAGTACTAATTATGAAGAAAATGTGTGATTGATTTTTCCACTTTAAAAAAATGCCAACCACATGGTTAGAGAATGATTTTTGGACCATGTATCCTTCCATTGTGGGGTTATCTAGGTTATCCAGTATGAGGTATATGGTTGTAGAATAGTTTAGATAACCTTGTGGCCAAACCGTGCACATTGTGTAAAATGTTTTTAATTTCTTTTACCAATATACCCCTATCCCTTTTACCCTAATTCAAACCCTGCAATCCTAGTATTCCCACTCATGTAACACATGGCCCTATAAACCTAGGGATGTCTACCCTCTTTTAAATCCTCTAATTTTAGGCATTATCATTTGTGATTTTAAGTGATATCTCTTCAAGTTATAGTTCCCACCTCATCTCCTTCACTATCCACTTCGTCTCCCTTCTAGATTTTTTATTTCCCCACTCACTGCACACATTCTATGTCAAACAATAAGTGGTATTTCCCCCATATTTCTTATTTTTTTCATTCCTAGAGAATGTAGAATCTATTTGGGACATTAATTTATTTTTTTGGAAGGTTATCATCATATGTGCATATTCCAGGCATGTGTCTCTATATTTTATTCCTATAGCAATCTATGGGTTGTTTCATGTTTTATAAATTGATATTTAATAAATTCTTCAGGTTAATTTATCTTATAAATTGTTTTAAAAAAATTAATGGATTAATTTTTTATTTAAAATGGTATTTTTATGAGTTTTATGGATTATGTTTTTTATTAAAGATATATGTATGTAAGGTCGATGATAAGACTTCCGAGAGAACTTTTTAAAATAATTTTTTGTTTAAAGTAATTAATTTCCTTTGATAAAACTATTATATTTTTTTGGGGTCAAATTATGAAATATTAAATTATTTTTGTTTTAGTGGATTTTTTATCATGGTTACAAATTTAGGTGTCTGGATGAATGATTTGAATTTTACCACACTACCTTATTTATTAGCATTATTTATGGATTTTTATATATAATGAAGTGATATATATATATATCTATATGTACATACATGTATATATATATATATATGTGTAAATGTATATATATAAAAGTTTCATATAATATCTTCATTAAAAACATGGTTTCTCAAAGGTGACACTTAGTTTCCAAAATACGTTTCAAAAGGTGGTTTCTAATGTGTTTTAAGCATTTCATAGTTTTAAAGTGGATTTCCCATAGTCTTTTAAAAACATTAATTAATTTAATTAATTACTTTGTCTATATGGTCTTGACACTTCTCATAGAATGAATTTTAGATGAGTTTAATTGCATTGTCACATAGGATACATGAGGTATTTAAGTTAGTGGTTGGGTGCTTCCCCATAATTAGACATGATGTCATATACGGTTCTTTCATGGTGTTTCTTTGAGGGGACCAATTTGTATTACTTATTTAAGTAAAATATCCACCTAGTTTTCCATGAGTTGGTCTGATTGACTTTGAAACTTTTTGTTTATGGTTTTTCCAATATAATATGTATTATACTTGTGATAATTCACTTTTCTTTATACACACACTCTATTTTTTTTTTTATAATGTTATATTTTTTGGTTCACTTCTACATCATTTTAACTTGTTAATTCTCTTCTATATCAACATGATTTTGGAGATAAAATAATATTATTCTTTATTTGTTTTACATCCTAAAAATATTGTGGTAAAAAGGTTTTTTGGGAAATGAGTGATTTAAAAATGATTTTTCAAAGTCATGATTTAAATAAAATTATTAAAGGGGTTTCAAATATTTCTTAAATTTTTTTCTTTAATTTTCAAAGAGGATGGTAATGATACTAAGTTAATTTTCTTAAAAATAATATAAACCCGTATTTTCCATTTTTATATTTCAAAATAGTTTTTTTTGAAATTATTTTAGAAAGGAAATATAAGCTTTATGTGGTGTGGTGGGCCATGGTTTTGTCACTTACTCGAAATATAACTATCCAGGTGTTGAAACTCTATTTTCCCATGGTTTCCAAAGCCTAATAACTTATATTAAAAACCCAACCACTTACCTATGTTTATCAAATCTATGATCAATGGGGAAAATAAATCCCTACATCTGGGTATCCAGATCGTGAATGAAACAAAAAGGTGTGTGTTTTCAGACTCACTATTTGAATGTTTTTTTACTGAAAGGACTTTAGAAAGTAATAACATGAAGACATTAAAATAGATTAAGTTACTTTTAGGTTTTATTGTAAAGGTATACAAAAAAAATTTAATACTTTTTTTATTTTCTTGAGGAACCAAGCTTTACCTACCGAGGATAATATTCAAAATAAGGGGATCTAGTTGGCATCATATTGTCAGTGTTTTTTTATACCATCCTATAAATAGTTTGTAATATCATTTCTAATGTTGAATGGGATTTATTTTCGTGGAATTTTATTGGATTGTTCATGGGGATTTCTCCTAAATGATATTCCATTTAGGTGTCTCTTTATTTTTGGATCTAGGGTACTAGACAGGATCACTCTGAAATTAATATTCATATAGTGGTTGTTAGAGTGAAGGGATGGATCATTTGTGATAATATGAAATACATTAGGAATAATGGAAGACACTACCTTTTAGGTATGAAGGTCTACATTCAGTCTCTAGGGGAAAACATTGGTTACCTCTTTACTAGAGCTGGGTCATCACTTTCCTTAATAGGGATACTTCTGAGGACATCTTTTCCTTCACTGGGTAGAGGTAGATTGTGTTGGTGGAGATGGGTTATATGGTCATCTCCAAAATCAATGATGAAGATGAATGTGTATAGTTCATGTGTGCATAGGGTTATGTCTGGGGGAGGTATTGTTCATGATTATAGAGTCTTTTTTCTTCCCAGTTTCAATATTTTTATGGCCCAGGTAATTCCATTGGATCGAAGGTGCAGTCCTTGCATATTGTTATTTTAATTTTCAATCTCTATAACTTCAATATTTCTATATTGGAATCTAAATCCTCTATTTTGGTTGATTTTATTCAGAAAAAATATTCTAGTCCTTAAGACCTTGATTATATTATCTGGAATTAAAAAATGATCTTCAATCAAGGTAATGAGGTCAATCATACATTGAGAAGAGGGAAATTTACTATGGATTCCTTGGCTAGTCAAGTGAGACCTAGTGAGATAATTAGTGTTATCCATTGGATCATATCTATCCCCATAGACCATTTTTTTTTTCATTTTGACACCTTCAACATCAACTATTTTCACCCCCTCAATTTCTCTTCCCTTTTATTACAAAATTTATAATAAAAAACAATCTTTCAGTCTGTTAGGTTCTATGAATCTTACCTATTGGGATTTAAGCTCACACCATACTTATACCACTCGGTGGTTGTAGACTGAGTTTAACTTTATATATTTATATTCAATTATTCATCTCTCAAGTGGTGTGACAACATATGTTATAGAGAGTTACCATGGGGTACATTGGGATCTTGATCTTGGTATGTCAGTATTTTTTTGGTTCCTTAGTAGTTTCGATGAAATCAGACAACCCTATTTTTGTATTCTTACATTAATTAGTGTCTCATTATATATATAGATACTATGTGATCAAAAGGTTCCTTTTATATAGTGGTAATTGGAGGGATATATGGAGTATTTTTTTACTTCAAACTACTTTAAATACTTTTTTTATATATATTGTTTCATATATTCCTCATTTTATTTATTTAATTTTTTCATGGATGTCCAATGTATAGAGAGGGAATACCAAAATTTACGGAGAAATTAAATTACATATTAAATTATATTTATTGGAAAAAATTATCCGCAATAAATGAATTTTATTCCAATAATAGTTGACATTAGCCTAGGGGGATGGGTGATTCCCCTCAGGCTAGTGGTGAGATGAGTAAGGTGCTAGCTCAAGAAAAAATACATAGAATTTTCTAACAATATAGATAAATTAATCGTGATTCATGATATAAAAACAAAAAAAATATCCCATAGAATGAATTATACCAAAACTATAGTTGAATCCGAAAAATAGATAAAATAATTTCTAAAGCATCCCATGAAATAGAAAACCCAAAGGCACCGATTTTTCCCGATGATGACTCCGTTGTAGGAAAATAAAAAACTCCAACACCCAAAGGACATGAGTACTACATCAATATGATCTTCTATAAAAGTATTAAATATTATCTATACCTATATCATTTTTGAAAACGACTTTATAAGAACCAAATTCCATTTGAAGGGGTGAGTATATCAACTAAGAAAGAAATACCCAATATTTCTGACCCACACCAAAAAACAAGCACAAGTTATCTCATAACAATCATATATATATATATATATTAACTTTAAAGAGGGTAAGTAGGATAAAAAAATATAGATTTAGTATCCATGATAAAAATACCACACAATTAATGTATCCCATGTCATGAAAGAAAACCTATGTGACTCACACACAAAATGCATATTCATGCCCAGAAATCCAACTAAAAACCCATACTCGTGAGTGCTAGCTGTCCCTACAGACTCAATTAACTTTTTAATGGTAAAATACATTGTGGATAAATTTGGTTTGGAAACCAAGTATAACTCTATAGGTCCCTTTCTATATTCAATGTAAACACACACTAATCTATGCCAATGTCTATATTCATATTTATTTAACCACATAACATTAATTTTAGAATCACTTTGTATTTTTCAAAAAAAATATTTTCTTTGAAGAATATAGCATACATCATAACAAATATGGGATGTTTCATTCAATAAATTTCATAAAAAATCAAAATTATATGTTAAAAACAAGTATTTCATTTTTTTGTGTCAAATTAGAGTGATATAGAAGCCACCAACATCAAGTTTAATAGTAGAGTATAAACTAAGAAGAATAAATTCATCTTCATGGGAAAATTTCTTATAAACCCATCAATGAAAGCATGTTTATAGAGCTAAATAAAGTTGAGATATATATATAATTATCTTGGAGAAAAATATGTTAAAATTTTAATTTAATATCCCTAAAAATACTCCCATGAGTCAACTCTTGAACATAGTCACCCCCTTAAATATTTCCAACCATTTCACCCATTTTATAACCATGATGACTAGCCCCATGACTTGGACCACAATGAGGCTCATCCACCCAATCTATTTTGTGTATCCCACACATGAATAAAATCAACTAGAAACTTTCTTTCACTAAGGAATAATTAATTTTCCCAAGATTTGTTAGATGGTTCCCATGAAAGACTAACCATTCCCATCCACTATGAAGACTCACTGGGATCTTTACTCTAAATATTTACAATAGGCAGGGCTCCCATCCACCAAACCACTAAAACAGAAGGTGTAAAGGCATGATGAAAACCCATTCCTCCTATCTGACTCCCACACCTGATCAGAAAAATGATCGAGGAAATGAACTTCACTAGGTCGGTCCCATAATGTGGTGAACCTGAGAAAGACCAGTCACCACACCCTTTTCTTATCTTTCCTTCAATGCTTCCCAAAACCAAACATAATTTATGTATTGATAAAAATATGTAATAATAAGTACAAACCTCAAAATATGGGTTTTATAGGTTTAAATAATATTTCTTTTGGGGAGTGTTATAATATTGTTAGATCTTACGATTAGATTACTTGTACATAGAAACTGGACTTTGGGGAATATTTTTGATCAATCATTTGAGGCATGTGTTCTACTATAAATTTTTATCATATAATTTTTTAGAGTATTATTATAGTGGACTCTATAGAAACTTTTATCTCCATTGACTGTACCCTAGGACATTATGGATCACTAGGTTAAACATTAAAAATTATAGATAGATTATCATGAAATATTCATGAAGTTCCCAATGGAAAATGATGATTGTATTTGTTTTAAATGAATAAAATGGTTACCAACAAGTTTTGAGTAGTATAGGAATATATTAATACATAATGAGTTTGAAAAATGATGCACTTAATGTCGTTCTTATAGATAATATGTGTTAACTCTATCTTCTATTTTACATTTTTATGAATATATATTCCTGTATTGGAAAAAGGTTTTACTCATATATTTCTTGGTGCCGTGAATGAATAAAATACATTTAATGATTAGATATATTATCTTGTAATGTTAATCAATAAAAATTGATGTTATATTGAGAGATAACTTTCTACCACATTCTCTTGATGGTTTTGATATGATGGATGTGATTGCAGTAGTTTAAAGAAGAACATAATTGGGTGGAATGTTGGATAAAGAGTTTTCTTGAAGTTTCATAATGAAGTTAGTTATTTTGGAAGTTAAACTTATGAAAGAATCACTAAGAATACATGAATATCTTGAGATGGAATTGGAAACCACTTTTCATGAAAGGGGTATACATTTAATACAATTAATTTAATTCTAGAATACACTATCTAGAGGTTAAATGATGTGCTGTGGATGATTAGCTAACGTGAATACAAAACTATGAATATAGATGATATGATTTGAGGTAAATTAATTTGGTTCCATAAGATACAAAAACGTGTTACGAGTGAATTTATTACATATTTAAATTTTTACCATTTGATGAATTTTTATGTTACATGAATATAAGATGAACTATATTTGTTGAGAAGACAGAGTATAAATGTTTATAAGATCCTGAAAATGGAATCAAAGAAGATCAACTAATGTGAATATTAATTAGAGTGACTTGGGATTCCTCAAGAGTTTTTTAAAAATCTTGTCGACTGATTTTAATAATTTTTATATTTCTAGGTAGAAGCATAAAAATTTACAAAGGTATACAAAAGGATTTCCCCAGAAAAAAATAATTAGAAAAGTGTTAGAAGATACCATAATATTTAAGGGTACACTAGACGATATGTAAGAAGAAATTTTAGTTATAGTTGAAATCAGTAAAGGAAACACCTTAGGTATGGGTTTCTCTAACACATATGAAAGGTTTATCACATGAAATACATAATGGAACTCATAGTGAGATTTTTTAGAACTACCAGACAAATTATGATACATAAAAGTTTCCATAGTATATGTAATATATCTGTTAAATTTTATACAAATATATTTCAAAGTAAAAAAATACATATATAAGTAATATATTTAAGTTCATACATAAGATAGTTTCTACAATGCATACGAAAATATGGAAAGGGAAAAAACCTTACATTGATATATAAGAGAGACATAAAAATGATACGTAAGGGTTTCCTAGTCCTTTAATACTGAAATTTAGGAAAATTACATCATTAAGACTATGATATGTTAGATTATGTTTATCGACAAGTAATTTTTATCATATTTTATCTTGGGAAATACATAAGGGTACTTAGCGGGTGAAAGATTCAGAATTCAAAACGTATCAAGCTATATAGATATACATAGTATTTTACTACTGATATTTATGAAGTTATGAACATTCATAGATTATAAAAGATACCTCAAAATAGATATTTGAAAAATTATTCTACGTTTATATATATATATATGATATTTCATTTATTGAGTAAAATTTTCCAGTTAATAAAAACGTGATATTTGTAGATAATGATATAGATGATCTTGTTTTGATATTCAAAGGATAGATATCATAATTATTTGTAGAATACTTATAATACTATCTATGTTATGAGGATGAAGGTTTCACCATGAGGAAGAATATCAAACATCACAATGTGATGAAGTGAATATTTTAGGATAATATGGTTCTATGAGATGTGGATATTTCTATATTGAATAACCAAGGAAGATAAACATAATGGAGATATAGAAAGGATTTTTCCACGAGGATATCCTTAATACTGAAATAGTAAAATTCATGTGATCACACACACCTAGGAAATGAGATATGGATTTTGTAGAATATTTAAGGAAGATAAATCTTGAGTATGTAGGAATATTAAATTAATATATCATTTATTGGGATTGAATAATAATAAAAATAAAATATTGAGAAGATCACTATGGAACATCATATAAGTTTTCTATCATTAAAATATAGAAATTATATTCATGTTATTCTCTGAGTATATAAAGAATAATTATAAGATAAATACATGAGAAAAAAATGATTCAACAAACTAGTGAATCTTTTTGGTATTATATGGATAGAGAAAAAAGATAATGATATTATATAATGTAGATTATATATGTCATATAATATGAAATAATAAGAATAATTAGAAGAAGATAAGAGTTGATAAAGTTTACACTATTTCTTTTTATTGATAATATTTTTATTGAGACTCATTAAGAATAATAAGATGATTTTGGAAGAATATAAGATCAATAATTTACATCTATATTCATTGACCATTCCAAGATCAAGTTGAACCACATGGCTGACAGTCACACTTCAATAGTAAAATATAGATTGGAAGATGATAACCTATTACTAAAGAAAATGATCTCATTAATTTATACTATTAAATCCTTGATAATATTAGAGAATATATTTAGGAATATTAAGAGCAACCATTTTACACTAGTAGAAACAAGTATAAAAAGCTAGTCAGGAGACTATAATCTGGAGGGAGATAGTGTAAAGAGAATATTAAGAAAAAGTGATTTTCCTTGGGATGTTGATGTCAACCTTGTCCTAAGGATTGATATATTGTAAAAAAAATCAGTTTAGGTGTTTATTTAAGGATAATATCTTCCCAATAAATGTAATAAATATCCTAAAATAGTGGTAAAACTGGTGTATTATAACTCAACTTGAATATATTAAGGATTAGATTCTTAAATTGAGGACTAACCTTGTAAAATTAAAATGTGATGCTTCTCATGTATTCTTCAATAATTTTTATGTTTTAATTAATTTTTAGGAATTCATAAGTAAATCTAAGTATCTTAATGGATATAGTGGTTAAACCATTATGGGGATAATTAAAATTTAAAAAGAATTCAATAAAAATGGTTACAATGATTCCCCCTCGACCACTCGTAATGACTACACAATAATGCCATGACACTAAAAGTGGAATCATATCTAATATAAGTTACCTATAATTGTAGATAAATAATTTCCTAGTTATTTTTATTAGATATATATGAGGTAAATATTTGAATAATGTTTGGAATTTATTCATATAGAGATCGCATTCTCTATACTTATCAAATTTGATAGGGAGGCTTCTTCCAAAACCATAATGAATATAGAAAATAATGAGACAATTTAGTTCAGAAAAAATTAAAATGATAAATATGATACATCACTAGTTAAAGGTAATAAAATTATTTTTTACTTGTTAAATCTATCGATAATGTTTTTATATAATAATAAAGTTATACTTATGAAGATTTTGTGGAGAAAAAGTTACTTAATATATTTTATTATAAGGTAAAGTATTTTTTTAAATGTTCCTGATGAAGTTACCACTTTTATATTTCCATACATCAAGGATCAATATAATTAAGATTCATAGTTGGAGTTGGAATCTCGTGTAGTGGAAGATGAATTAGTCACCGTATTTCAAATGTGTAACAAATTCATCAAATAATTGAATGAAATGGAATGATCCTTAATGACCCGTAAAACAAATTCTCCATGGATGATGATTTTTTTTAAATAAATCTTCATGGGAAAATTTAAGTAAGAAATATATGTGAAGTAAATGTCCATGCCCTATAAGAAACTCACAATGATACTACTTCAATTGGGGATTCCCAATTAGTGATCAAATATAAAAGTAAAAAATCATCTTAAAAATTATTTTAATAAATTATAAAAAAATTTATGATTAGATTGTGAAGATGAGAAAATAATGGGATGGATGAATGAAATTTATTGAGGATGATAAAAGTAATCTTAACATGAAGTGATTTGAACCTGTTGTCCAATTGATAAATCTAGAGAATATTCAACGTAAAACTTCCCTAGATGCTAAAATAAGTTCAATTTACATGCATGTTTTCAAAAGGAATTTTGATTATAAAATAAACATTTAGGTGGAAAGAAGTGATTGATATAATCTAAAAATGAATATATTATATGATTTTGGTAATAGATAACCGATGTCCTTGAAAATTTGATTGGAATAATGTTGTTTCATCTTTTTGGAAAGGTTTAAAATAAATAATTAATAAAATATGGGAGAGAAAATTGTTTAGAAACCCAAAAAACATCAATGGTGGATGTTATCAAGAGTAGGAATATTGGTTCCCCTAAAGTTTTCTAAAATAATGGAGTATTTACTAAAAAAAATGCAATTCATGCAGGATATATTGGTTCACAAAGGAAAAGAACAAGATATATTGGTCACTACTGATGTTTTGGAAGATTGTGAAATCATTACATTGATTTCTGGTACAATTTGTTAATTATTAAAGATTATAGATGGCCTGAATTATGGGGGGTAGATATGAAGTTATGTGACAACCAATTGTGTATCATATTGATTTGGATTAGTTCATGAACAATAATTGAATCTGAATGTTATGTGGGATCATTTGTGCTTACACATACAATAGAGGTTGCTGATTAGGAGTGGGGGTTTAAGGTGGTATTTTTGGGATACTATACCCCGATACCAGAGTGCATGGTAATAAAAAATAACCAAACATTGAAAATAATAAATAATTAGAATGTAAAAGTAGTAAATATAAAAAATATGAATAATAAATCAAATGTAATAATGATCTATACATCCATGTCATATATTAAACAAAACACCCAATATATTGGTTATATATACATACCAAAATAAAATAAATAAAACAAAATAGATCCACTACATCTATAAAAAAATCACCATCCAGTCTCCTGATACCACCCAAGTTATCATACTTGATCAGACAATCTCGGGCCTCATCCCAACCTATACACACAACCATGTTTACATTTAATTAGGTTCCCAATTGTAGTGGTGTCTTGATAATGATGTAAGTAAAAAACTCAATTGAGAGCCACCAATATGGTCTGATACTAACCAATATATATCATGATATGTTCATGTGATGTGATCACTTTAAATAAATAACTAACTACTAAAAATAAAGAAATTATTGTTTTTCTATAGTTTTGTGGCCTCAATAATCCATATATACTTAAAGGAGTTTCTATGTGTCTCTATAACATAATTAAGAACTTACATATATTTTAATATGTGGGCTCTAATTTAACAGCATCCCTAGATAATCCTTACAACTATTGGGACCCATCCCATATTAGTCCTATATAATTGGCTCCTAATCCAAGGAAACCCCAATCATGTCCTCAAGACATCAGGGATACGGCCCATGATAGACCTATCATCTAGGATTTAAATCCATGGAATTCCATATCAGTATCCATCCTCCAAATCTATAGAGGATCTATCATATCCTCCCGACTTTGGGGAACCCTACCATGTAATACCTATCATTCGAGCTAGAAATACAAGGTATCCCCTATCATATTACATGCCCCAAATCCATGGTATTTCCTAAAATGAACTCCAATATCATGGAAGTACCAAATACTTACCGGGATCCTAGTCTATGGTAGTTCCAACCTGTACCCATTTCTAAAATCAGGAAACCCATATTTATCGAAAAAAACATGGAAGCCCAACTATATTCCTTCCTCCCCAAGAGTGTGTTATGTTTATAATGAAAACAAAAGGGCCAACCAAAATCCACACCTGTATTCACTATCCACATCCTCTCTAGATCATTATTCTAGTGTATATCCTATGATGAAAACTGACACATCCCACATACCCCAGCACAGTGTCAGTCTATTAGTGAGGGATCAAAATGGTTCCTCTTAGTCTTAGTATAGTAGAGGAACCATATCATGGGTCCTTGGTCTCATTCATGGTCCTGATTCAACACCTGATGCACTATGATATCACATCCCTTGAAATCATCAATATGAAAACATGGCCTCAGTGGCTACATGGAGTATCACCACATGGGAAACAACCAAGAGATAACCCATTGAATATCTCAATCCTCACAGTCTCTATGTGTTAATATTTTCACCCAACATGATCCCAGTCTTCCAAATATATTTCCACATATACCTATTTACATCATATGGGATGGGTCACCTCTCATGTCATCTTCTTGTTGAGACTTAATGAACTGAATTCCATAATGTTATCCTCTATGGCCCAGATGGGCTATCGTCTCTAGGTCCACCCTCACCTCCAGCATGGTGGTGTATCAAGCCCCTATGCTTGGGAATGTGTGTTTCGTATCTCTAACTTCACATCAAAATTCTGTTTAGGTCCATCCAATATAACAGGGGTATTGTTCTATATCATGAGTGGATGAAGCATCGAGCTGGAACATAGTAGTTTTTCATGAACCCTAGTGATCAATCATTTTATGCATTCAATTTAATTTAATTAATAAATTTTTTATTTAATTAAACTAACTTGGGGTATCACCCTTAGTGGAATTCTCGAGCTTCCTCATGCAATATAATTCAATTTATTAAATCCATAGGTCTAGTATGCGAGACCATATACCTTTATTCGATGATTTCCAAAAATTTAAAAGGGATAACAATAGCTTCCAAGTCCCATCCAACCTCATATAGCCTCACCCTTGGTCAATTGGGATCATCTCCCCTTACCAAGATTCTAAATCACACAAAACACAAATACTTACTCAATTATAAAATTTATAATTAATTAATTAATCTAATTAAAAAATGGAATGAAGCTGAATAACTCATTGGGTTTTTACACCACACAAGAACTACCTCAAAAGACACCTTACGAGTCTATATCACATCCAAGACACTAAAATAGGAAACATCCCTAGTATCTGACACCAAGTAAATAGGAATTTCAATTAAAAGTTATTAAAATACTAAGAAAAATTTATGGTGTGGAAAATTTGTAATAAAATGATGAGGCACTGCATATAGACTGTGTACTTGGCCAACCTCTTCCTCAGTAGACATAAGACCCCATCACAGTCAGCTAATTCCACTAGGATCTGGTGGAATCAAAACCAAATCCATAATAATGTAAATGAAAAACAAGTATGTAGTATATGTTAGGGTCTAAAGGGATTACTAGAGTCAAATATTAACCTTAAATCACTGAAGAATAGCCTAAAAGACCCCAAATAAGATGGAATGAGAAGGATCTATAGGAGAGGGAGAAATTATTGACACACATAGGAAGGATGAGAGGAGAATGGAAAGATATCCCCTTATAAATCTAGTGGTGAAAGTAGCTAATTTAAATCCATTAATGAGCCTCCTAGTTTTTCAAACCATGTGTTTGGAACTACATCCAAATCCACCACCCCATATAGTTTGGTTTCATAATCATCCAAACCAAGCACCGACCGTGTGGTGACTCTACAACACCACCACCCCACATTCATGGTTTTCCTAGAGAAAAATATGGTTTAACCTTAAATATGCACCAATAATTTAATCTAATCATGATACTTACAAAAATAACTGAAATTTCATCCTTCCTTATGGTTCCAAAATGTTTCCCCCAAATGATGTGCCCTAAACCATGGCCCTAGCTATAATTTTCCAAAAAATCTTGAAATTTAACTGTACACTCTTACAGATCACCCAAAATACCAAGATACCTTAAAATACTCATTCTTCATATAAAAAATTACTTTGACTCATTCGAACCTTTAAAATCCCATTCTAAAACTTTAATTAAAATTTGAACCATTGAGTAATAGAAAAATCGAATTCCTTCTAAAATTTTCAAGTCATTTGGACATGTGGGTTTAAAACAACCCCATATTATTACTTCACATCCTCAATAATTCTTGGTGGAATTCTAAATTAACACACTAACTTACCATGGATTTTTATTCCCGCTGAAATGACCACATTCCACCTCTAAATTCCCAACATGCTTCTATAGCTCCACTTTAATTATAAGGTGCTTAAGCCACCAAATCCTTATAAAACCCTCACAACCACAAAAGAACTGAGGAAAAACTTACCCAATACCCTCTAACATGATAAATTATTATGTAGTCATCCGATTGATATATCGGATTGTGGAACTCCCCACCATAGGTCTTAAAGTACAATGGAAAATTCCGAGTTGAAGTGCCTCCAACATCAAAGTTTCCTATGAGAACACAAACCTTATGTTATAATGAAATACCCAATATAGTCCCCAAATCATCATTCCTGAAATTTCTCCCAATCCTCAATTCCAATCCAAAATATTCCAACCCTAATCTTCTTGGCTCGAAACGTGATGGTGCCATCTATTCCTTGAAAGTCCCTATTTGGACTTTGAAGCACTCCAATTGCATCCCATATCATGTGATAAATATTGTGAAAATCAAACCTAATTCAATTAATTTTTTGAATGGTATTCATACATTCTCTTTTTAACCTATCCCTAAACCAATCATTTCCTACAACAAACAAATCACCAACCACCATATCCTATTTTCCCTGCTCTAGGAGGAACCCTTATATCATTCAAACATACTCACCAGAGTCAGTGGATGAATCCTACTGTTACTTAATAGTTCATTTATCGATCAAAATATTCTATCATCAAGCCTAAAATTTGAGTACTAATGTATTTATAATCCCACACCTTTGGATAGTCACAAGCTACCCTATCCTAATTCCCACACTCAGACACCACTCGATCTCATATATGAAACTATAATTTGAATTCACCTAGAAATAAAATTGTAATTAGTCCATTTGTTTGGTGCCCTTAGAATGAACCAAATTACTATCTTATTATTGGTCTCCCTCATCTGGATGACATCCCTCTCCCCACCCTTGGGGCACCCTTATCATCAAAAAATTGAAAACAACTCATGATCACCACACCCCCAATCCCGTATATCACTGAACGTGATGATTGGCATGTTTGAACCCTCTCATAACCACACATTAATGAAAAAATTACTTATAAACCATTCCCATTCCATTAAAATGACATCCAAAACCTTCACTAAATTTCAATTCATAATAGAGGCCACCATACAAGATCCGTTACTCAGAAGATTCTACCATTGTACAAGTGTGACTCATCTCAAGCCACACTCACTTACATCCAGATGAAACTTTCCCTTACCACCCACTAGAACCACACATCCCCAAAAATGCATTTGAAATTATAGACTATGGTAAAATAGTCCACAACACCCAATCTATCACCAAACACACACTATCATCAGTTGAACATTACCAATAAAAACTTGACTGTTCTCTATGTCATGTGAGTCTTAAAGTGCCAAGATCTCCCTTGGAGCTCCTCTTAAAAATCTTTCACCTTACCTGTTCCATGATTTATCCAATTATTTCCATCCTCATGGAATCATTCTGGAACCAAAATAACTTATCTTAATCGAATTGATGTTAACCTCATCCCCATGATTATCTACCACATGATATTGTTCTAGTCATGAGCATCCACATGTTAACTCACCACGATCCTATAAGAATACATTCGTAAATAGGGTCAAGAATTTAAACTATACTACCTATTTAAACTAGTCTTGAAATCCATGCACTCCACGTTCTTCATTTGAAACCATAAGAGTCATCATGCTGAGGTCAAATACGCAATGAAACCTCATGTGAATCTATCTATCCCCAACGAACCTACCCATGCTTCCATCTCAAAGAAACTACTACCTAGAGCTAACCCCTTATAAGGTTCACCCTTGACCAAAACAATCATTAACTAAATAAGATCCATTTCAAAACTAAGGGTCATTAGGTATCTATCTTATCCCTACCCTTCATGTCACGTAAAGGGTCACTAGGTTTGACCACATTTCCCCTATGTCAAAACTCACAGAAGGTAAAAACCCACCATACATCATACATTCTCCCATCTCAAAATCACAGAACATCAACATGCCAAAACCACTGGCCAAAACTAACACATAATCCTCTATAAGAATATTCACATCAAGAAATTCCCTGTATTATCTCATCTTCTTGGACGACTCTTTCAATATACATTGACAATATCCTAGATGATTCATACCATGGGTAACACAAACACAAAGACTAATTAAGTTGAATCCCATTCCATTTTATATGGGGAAAACCCTATAGGTTTTTACTGTAATTTTAAATAACAAAACAAAAGTAATGAATCACCATGAGGGGTTAAATTATTAGACATCATGTGATATACTGACCCACTTGGGTCACTACACCTCTTGTGCAAGATTATTGATTAAACATCCTCACCCTAAAATGATTCATTGTAGAACTACATGTCTTTCCATTAGATTAAAACCATTATTCATGTCAGAACAGTTGAGTATAATTATACCAATTAATCATATGATAAAATTTCATATGAGTTATTTTTGACTCTTTAAATAGTTGATTCATGGTCTTTAAAAAACTTACACACTAGAAGGAATATAACATGTTGATACTATATTCTCTATATGATATCTAAGATTAATTTTTTTACTCTGGGGGTGAATACTCAAAATCTAATCAATGTCCTCTTTTCAGTGGTCCAATATCCATAATTAAATTATAAAAAATATAATAAAAACCACATGTGTATCACTTGATGCGAAAAAATACTAATATAACATAATAAACCAAAATAGTAATTCTAACCATTGTAACCTATTCTTCTAACCGAAATAAGCATTGTTGACATGCATGCCTGAAATCCATCATAGGCTTTGATGGATTCCTAAGTCAATATTATACAAAAACCTAAAATTATAAGATGAAAATAAAACAATTATTTGATACAAAATTATATTATCTAGTATTGTCTCACTCCATGAATATTTATTGGCCTAGAATAGAACATGATCTCCGGTGCACCTCCTCGTATTACAGAGGCTTATGACTAGCAATGAGGGTCTAAATTGTCACAATGACGAGAATATACCTATATATTAGAGTGTGTGAAGATAAAATTTAGAAAAATAATCCACAATATAAAATAATAGAAATGTAAAAGTAGCAAATATAAAAAAATTAGAATAACAAATGAAATGCAGTAAAGCCCAAATATCCATGTATTACAAGCAATAGATCACCCACCAGTCCAATTACATATACTAACCATAAGAAAATAAATAAAATAAAAGGGATCCACTACATCTACGATAAAATTCTTATCTAGTCTCCTATTACCATAGGAGATATCCTACTCGATTATGTGATCCCAGGCCTCAGGACAACTTGTTCCTGCAACCAAGTGAATGTATGATCAGGTAACCATGTGATGTGGTAGACCGAACAATGTGTGATTATATAATTATGTAGTTAACCACAAATTAGGTTATGAACAATCCATCATATTTTGTGATATAGGCATTTCACATGCACAACTATAATAAATAATTGATTTATAATAATAAATAAATTAATATCAATTTATAGGTTTGTGATAATGATCATCCATACCTTCTTTGGCGAGTACTAGGGTGTATCTAAGAAGGTCTCAAAGATAGTTCATCCCATTAATTATGCGATATTTAGATCCAAGGTCTCGCCAGCCAATTCTCAGGACTCCAGGTACCAATCCCACTGTAGATATATCAACCAGACTCTTAATACAAGGCATCACCTATCATGTCTTCATGAATCCATGGATGAGGGCCATGAATGACCAATAATTCCAGCTCTAAATCATTAATTTTATTTATTATATATTGATACCTAAATCAATTGTGGCTCTAGAAATGAGCTCCAACACTGTAGTAGTTCCAACAACATACTAAGATCCTTATTCAAGGAAGATTCAACTCGTAACCTACTCAAAATCATGGATGCCAATTTATACTATATCTAAATGTGGTGTCTTAATGGTATTCCATTTTCATCAATTATAAATTCCATTGATAAGGAAAACATAAGATTTGGGAAAATTTCACACCCTCCATTACTATCCACATCCCATCTGACTAATTACTCTGGTTTGTGTCCCATGATGACACCTGGCACATCCCACAAACACCTTCTCAGGGTCAGTCTATCAATGGTTTATCCATTGGGTCCTCTAGGTCTTTGTATGATATTGGTACCCACATGTGGGTCCTAGATCTCAATCATAGTATATGGTCAACAACTGACACTCAAGGAATTCATGTCTCATAGTATCATCAATAGGAAAGCATGACATCACCAAATGCTTGGGGTATTTCCACTTAAGAAACAACCAAGAGATGGTACATGACCTATCTTTATCCTCATAGTTTCTATATGACATCTTTCACACCTAACACATTTTAAGATTGGTTAGGCTTTACCCACCTTGGCTAGGTCGCATCATACATAAGATGGTTAGTCATCCTTTCCTCGTCTCAAGGATCCCAAACAACCCAAAGTCCATAAAGAGATCCTCTAAGGACCACATAAACTATTGTATCTATGTACAATGATTCCTACAACTTGGAGGTGTCTCAAGCCTATATGCATGATATAGGGGGATTGTTGGTCTAACCACATGTCACAAGTGGTCTGGAGGAAATCCATTTTCATAAGGTTCTCGACCACTTCCATCGGTTTCTAAGGAATCGAACTAGACCACATGAGTTTTTCAAGACCCATAGTGATCAATATTTTTTTCAATAAAATTAAATTTAATTTAAAAAAAATTGAATAATTTTACTGGCTGAATCACCCTTATTTGAACACCCATTCATCCATAAGAATCGCAATCAATAGGAATGTTCTATAGGGAGCGTAAGTCAGACCACATACCATTATTCAAAAGTTCCCAACCATTTACAAGAGTTATAAATATCTTGCAAGTCTTGTCTAAGCCCATAAATCCTCTCTATTGATCGATCGGTTCCATCTTCACTTATGGAGCTCCAAACTCAAACAAAACATCAATAATTAATCAATTATAACATTTATAAGTTGTTAATAATCTAATTAAAAAATGCAGTAAATCCATATAACTCACTAGGTTATCACATCACCCCAGAACTACCTCCATCATCACCTCATAGGTATGTCTAAAGTCCCTGAACATGTGTTTGGTGAAAGCAACAACATATGACACCAAATAAAAAGGAATTTAAATTAATTCTTAATTAAAAACCTAACAATAACTGACTGTTCCAAATAACCCAACTAAAACAATGAGCCACCATATGAAGATAATGTCTCAGGTCACCCTTTTCCAAGGTAGAGAAAACCACTGATCTAGATCGACTGATTCCACCATGATTCCATGAAATTAGAATGAAATCACTGGTCAGGGAAACCCAAAATTAGTAATGAGGATAGGGGAGGGTCCAAAGAGATCAATATAGTCAAATATGCACCTATAATTATCAAATAATAACCTATACCCCCAATAAAATGGTGGATAAGGATCCAAGAGAGAGGAGAATGACTAGCCTCTTGCACATAGGATGACTGGAGAAAGGGGGGATTCCCCCTTAAGAATTTATAGGAAAAATGGTAAAATTTCCCATTTTCCAAGCCATAGAGTTTTGACAAATAGTTTTATAAACTATGTGATAACCATGAAATTGTAGAAACCTCAAAACCCACCACCCCTCATGGTTTGGCTGCACAGTCTTCTAAACCATGCACCAACTGTGCGGTGGTTCTACACCACCACCTTCCACTCACACAATTTTCTATGAAACCTGCATGGGTTATCCTTAACCATGTACCAATCATGTGAGATAACCATGATCCTTGCCAAATGAACTAAAATTTCCCCTGACCTTAGGGTGGAGCATAGTTTTCACCAAAACATACACCCCAAACTGTTTTCCCTTGAAATAATTCTCCAAAAACTCCTACAACATAACTCGATTCTCCAGAGGATCACCTAAACATCCAAGATCCCTTGTAAGCCTCTCTCTATGTATGAAACCTTAAATTTAATACATTACGACCTTTACAATCACATTCTAAAACTCCAATAAAAATTAGAGCTATTCATTAATCAAAAATTCAAATTATATATTAAATTTTCAGCTTTTGAGGACACATGGTTTTCATGTTAAGAAAATTAAATGCTCACAGAAAATGAGAAGTTTTTCTATCAATAATGGATTTAAATAGCTTGAGGACTTATATGGAAATTCAGAAACATGTGATTATAATGGAGAGGAATAATTATTTACATCATTCAAGTATACAACACATGCTTTCAATGAAATAATACCAAAATTGATGAGAAGAAAGTATATAAATTGATATGAATAGAATGCGTGATTTATGAAAATGTAATGTTTTATTCAATGAATCACTAATAAGAATATTATGAGAGATGTTACAATAATAAATAGATGTATCTATTATGGGGGAAATGTGATAGATCTTGGAAATTAAAAAAACATATATGAATATTAAAGTTGGAGGAAATAAGATAAAGAAACAATAAGAATTAAACCAAGAGATAAATAACGATATTTTTTGGTAGAAGACATCCAAGTTGAAGAGCTTGAGAGTATTCCTAAATATTTTACCAAAAATATTTGTAAAATGTTTTGTTTAAGGTGAAAATAAATTAGCATAACTTATAATAAATTTATAACAAAGATACCATTGTAGAAAGTGGTGTTTTAAAATAATGATAAATCACCATTAACTTCATGTTTCAATAATGGTGTTACGATACAGAACATTCCACATAATGAAAATTTCAATACTTTTCTTATAGAATGCATGACTATATGAAAAATGCAGTTAGAAAAGTAAAAGAAGATAAATCAAAAAATAGAAATTGTAAATTGATAGATAATGTGAACAAATCAATTCAATATGAGAAGGAAAATGTGAATAATAAAAGTAAAAAACTTCCCAAAGAGTCTCAAATCTATAAGAATAAATGAAGAGTTATAATAAAGAGTTATAAAAAATATAGATCTATAAAGAAAGGGGTATCTGGGTTATGAAGAAAACTCCGAACCATAATACTATCATTAAGAAGTAAAATATGAATCAACCATATTATAATATCCCAAAAAAATTGTTTCCATGAACATAATTAATGTTTTTTCATGTAAGGGGAGAATTGGATGAATTCTATGATTTCAAGGAAATATGAATGTAAATCCATCACAAAGATATCAAGAATGGAAATATTGTTGCCTATTTGGAATATTTTCAATTGGTGTAAATCATAATGAATATTTATGGAATTTATCCCTTGATGGGGACCTAAAAAAATTAGGATTAATATAAATAATATCATTCCATGTGAACTCAAAACATGGATAGTTTTTGAAAAAACTTAAGCTAAGATATAATTAAAAGACTTTCCCCATTCATTTTCTTATTAAATCCATTCTTATTACAATGTATGAGTATTTATTAATATAATTAATAGTAAATGAATATTGAAAGGGGAGAATACTTATTTTTATTTAATGTTATGATGTGTTTGTTAATTTTAGTACAAGTAATAAAACTTAGATTCTTCTTAAAAAATACTCTACAAAGAGGATTTTTGAGTTGTTGTCACATAATTAATATATTATATATATTTTTGATATCAATTTCAATCACTTTTTTTCTACACTAAGAAAGCTCACTTGGACTTTGAGATGATTGATTTATCCATAATTTCATTAGAGAAATGTGATTCCACCCTTCTCTAAATGAATCAAGTTTTACCAATGCGGAGAAGATGAAATATCAAGTAGTTATTAAATATTGTATGAATAGAAATTTCCACCGCCCTTATACCTTTGTATTTATAGTTAATAAGGTGGAAATAAAATGAGAACTCTTAATCATATATTGATAGGAATTTATGTGAGGTTGTTAAATGTATTGAAAATAAAACCAGAGGGAGATATTGAATATCCTAATGGATTGTGATGATTTTATTTGTTGTCAATGAGTTTTTTACATCAATATATATTGGGTGATGGAAGAAGAAATAAATTCATATAGAGTATAGATAATTATATATATATTGGAGTTATTATAGATCATATGTATTGATGATTTCTACTATTATAAATATTGATGTAGGTATATCCCTATGTTGTAAAAGAGTTTACATGAGATATAGTTTTGTTTGGTGAAATAATCTTATGCATATAATGATTATAAAATTTATCTTATAATGTGAATTAATAATAAGTGCTATTGAATGATGAGAGAACTATATACCACATGGTCTTGAAGAGTTTGAGATGTTGGATGTGATTGAAGTTTTTTGATGAAGTCCTTAGTAGTTCGAACATTTGAAAGAAGAGTGATTATGAAAGCTATATATAAATGTAAGTGATTATGAGAGTTATACTTATGAAAGAATCAATAATGATTATGGAATATCTGGTGATTAAATCTGAAAAAACTATTTCAATAAGGGGAGAACATTGAAGATACTAAAAGGAAATTCCTAAAGTTATTCTCTATAAGTGTTATGATGATCTATTGATATTGAGTTTAGGTGAACATAAAAGTACAAAATAAGATGATATGATTTGAGGTGGATTAAGTGGCTAGTTCTAAAAGATATAATTATATGTTCTAGGTGGATTTATTCTGTACTCATAAGTTTCACATTCTAAGGAATCTGTACGTTACATGCATATAATATGAGTCATTTTTTTCAATAGGAAAATTCTAGAAGTTTGTAATATGGTGAATATGGAAGTATATATTATTGAAAGATATGAATATAAATTATATAGTGACATGATATTCCCTTGGTATACTTGAAAAATTTATAAGATGATTTAAATAAGTTTCATATTTTTTATGTTCAATCTTGATAATTCAGAAAGGAATATATAAGGATTTCTTCAAAACCTTAGTATTAGAGAAGTGTTTTAAGACATGATGATATGTAAGGGCACTCCGGATGATATATAAGAATCATTTTGTGTTGGATTATATATTTAGAAATGAAAAATACTTATATAAGGGTTCCTCTATAACATATTTATGGGTTATCCCAAAAATTATGTAATGGAACACTGAGTGAAAAAATATTAAGGTATCGGTCCCATTTTAATACATTTTTTTCAGATCATTCAAAATATATCAGTTGAAGATTTTATAGATATGTGGAAATGTAAAAAACAATATGTATATACATAAGATATTTTAGATCATATTTAAGATACCTTTTTCAGTTCATATATAAATATGGAGAAGGAAACATATCTAATTTTGACACATAAGTGTATCTTCATGTGAATATATAAATGTTACCTAGACATTTAAGACTGATGATATAGAAAAGTAGTCAAGTCACATTATGATACATAAGATTAATTCACTCAATACATAAAGGTTATTATTGTTTTTAAAGTGTAATACATAAGGGTACTCAGTGGGAATAATAATCGAAATTAATACTGTATCAAGCCACACTGATATATGTAATATTTTAATGATGAAATATAATGATTTTTGAGATTTAATAGAATAATTAATATATTTCAGAATACTTTTTTTGAAAAGTATCAACAGAAATTTTTTATGTAAGATATTATATTTATTTTTTATGTTTTACTTGCTATAAAGAATATTAGAACAAAACATTAATACAGATGAGGTTTTACAAGTATTTGATGGATAAATATCATGATTCTTTATAGAATAATCATGAAACTAGTTAGGATATGAGGGATAAGGTTTCACTACAGTGAATAATATCATGCCACATGGTGTGATAAAGTGAATTATTTATAAGAATACTATTTCATGAGATATAGACAATGCCTCAGTGAATAACTATGAATGTAAAGCCGAATGGAAAGAGATAAAAGATTTTTTATGAATAAATAATTCACACCATAAAAATTCAATGCAAGTAGTCATGAACATAAAAAAAATGAGATGTATATTTTTCAAAAGTGATAAAGAAGATAAATTTTGATACTCTTGGAAGATTAAATGACAATATATTTGATTAGGAATGAAAGAGAATAAAAAGAAAACATTGAGATGATTGTTGTTCCAAATTTTATTAATTTCATATAATTGAAATATAGAAATTATTTTCACCTAATTAATTTAATATATAAATAGTATTTATAAGATATTTATGTGAGAAAAAACAATACTACATGCTAAGGAACATTCGATTATCAAAGAGAGTGAGAGAGAGTGAGTGTGAGAGAGAATTTGAAGATATTCTTAAAATAAGATCTCGTTCATCAAAGAAGAATAAAGAAGGGGGACATAATATTTTAGTGAGTCCAATGGTACAATTTTTTGTTCATGATCCATGTGTTGAGACTCTTGAAGAAAAAGAATATTGAGGATGGAGGTAATGTGATGAAACATAGTGTCCATATGCATTGATCATTCTGAGATTGAGTTGAACAATAAGGATTATTTGTAAGCTTCAGTATCTGATGATTGATTTTAAGATGAAGTAACATTACTAAGGAAGAAGATATCACTAGTTGATACAGTGATATCTAGAAGAAACTTATAGATCTTGATCCAGGAGTTTGGATGGACCCATTGTACACTAGTTTAAGAAAATATAAATAACTATTCAGGAGACTGTAAATTAGTGTGACCTATAATAAAGAACCTATAGAGATAGTGATTTTCTATGGGATGTTAATTGCATCCCTTTCCTAACACTTCCTCAAGATTAAAAATAATCTATGTAGATTTTGAGTTAAGGATGATTCCGTCTCACCAATTTTAAACACTAGTCTACACTAGTGATATAATCTATCTCTCGAAACTGAACTGAAACATAAAAAGGTGTAGATTACCACATTGTGGTTGAGTATATCAAGAAATAATGTATTATTAATAGTTATTATAGATATTTATATCTTAAGGGTGAATGATTGTTTAAATAGTTGGTAGAGTAAACTTTCATATTTAAGTGTTTCTTGACATCTATTCATATTTTTCTTTATAATGTATATTTTTCATTAAGGATGTTTTAATATTTATGTAACTTTTTAAATACTATTTAATTGATTTTTTATATTTAGGTTTACGACACCCAGGTATTGTGATTATATCCTCAAAACTATACATGATTCTATAACTTAGGATAGGATGGATTGTATTGTCACCCTTGGTCTCATTTGTAGACAAAGGTGGGGTCTTAGTAGGATCTTGTCATGAAATATACAATGATGAAGGTGGTGTGAATTAATCGGTAAATTTAAAAAATAGAGGCTTTTATATCATAAAGGATTATGTTGATCAATTTTGAGATGAAAATACATTGATCACATAGGCCGATAACCATAAATCTCACCATAAATAAAAAAGTGTCCCAAAATATTATTTTTTTATTTTCAAGATATGATATATCATAGAAAGGTACTTATGTAATTAAATCATTCAATAAAAACTATTTTAAAAAGAACTATAGAGATCCTTTTTCATGTTATATATAATGGATATGTAGGTTTTTATATCTAGCTAAGTCTATATATGATCATTATGTCTTGAATATGTAAAAAAATTAACTTTATAACAAGTGGGATGTGTTTAACCGTTCTCTATAAATATATATCATGATATTTCCATTTTATATAAAATTTGTATCAAACATAACATTATTTATTAATTTATGGAATTTTTTTATTATTACCGTAATTTTTTCACTATATTTAAAAAAATATATAGTGTAATAATAATCATATTGTGTGTTAAGAATATCATGTTCTATCCCTAACCAAGAATCATCATGAATGTTAGAGTTGTGATATGATGTTATCTTAAGTATTAAATACATATGATATTAGTCATAATGTTTGTTATCAATGATTATAGGTAGAAAAAATATATGAAATGTGACTTCACAAGAAGATTTATGTTTCACCATTTATAAAAAAAAATTATTATGAATTCATGGTAAATTAATTTTAGAATTTAATTAAATAGAGTATCATTGGGTATGTTATTAGATATAGATAAAATATACATCGAATTTTAGATAGGTTTATTAGATCTGTGATTAAATGTCTCTTTATTTTGATAAGTACAACATCAATATTTATTAATTTGATTTTTGGATTTATTATATTCTTATTTTTTTTCTAAATGAACTTATTGATAAAAAAATCTCTAAGTGTCATAGCCTATTAATGTTTTTGAGATAATGTTTTTCATGTGGTAGTTATTAGAATGCTAACCCAAAACAAAATTTTATGTGTAACACCCTGACCCTAGTTACCCAGAGTCAGTGCATTATTACATATCATTGGCATGATCAGAAGTGATCAAGTCCCAAAAGACCGATTAGTTTAGTATCCTTGGAATTACTAGATACATACATAAGTTTTACATTACCTCCTGAAATGAAGAAAAACCACATTGTGTCCCCATTGAACGCACTCATATCCCTTAGCCTATTCCTTCGGGTTAATCATGGTATACTTCTTCACATCCTGGGAAAAATAAAACATATAAAGGGGTGAACTCAGATTCTTAGTAAGGATATTAATATAGAAATTTTTTTCATAAATAAGAATAAATATTTAAGGAAATGTATAAGAATAAAACAAAATCCATTTAAACATAAATTTCAGCATAAAATTGAAAATATAAATCAAATAATTACATTTACTTATTCACATGTATATTCTACTAGTCGAATAACTACATTTAAGATAAATATCTAATTTCATAATGATGGAATGCATAATGCCTGACATCATAACCACATAATCAAGGCCTCATTCCAAGGCTACAAATAATATTTTTTCAAGGCCTTGTTCCAGCACACTATTTTGTCTCATAAGACTTACAAATGCATCGAGGAGCTATAGCGGGCTCCAACCATCACATACTAATTCCAATTCATTCCTCATGTGAAAATGGGGAAACATATTCTAAACATTTGTATTAAAACTAGAATACAAATGTCAATACATTAACCACAAAGCATGAATGGTATAAAAATAGAACATCCACAGTCAAACATAACTCATTAAATACAATATGAAAGATTGTATTAAAATAAATCAACCTCAATTAATAATAAAATACAACGAAGGATATTTCCATAGGTGAAAATAATCAGTAAAACTATTTGAGGGAAATATCCCCTTTTTCTTGGAAACATTTAAAAGTCTCACTATTTATCAAGAATCCATTTGAAAGAGATTTTTGAATCAAAGTGTCCCATACCATTTCCAAACATTTAAAAGTAATTTTAATTTTAAAAAATTAATTTCTAAATAAATAAATCTATAAACCATTTTTAAAACATGGACATTAAAGAGAATTATTTAGAAGAATAAATCCTTAAAACATTTTAAAAATGTTTTAGTTAAAGAGTTCCTAACCAAATGAATGATTCTTGAATACAAATAATAGCATTAATCAAATTTTTTTAATATCATGAGAGTAAAGGGATTCATGATATAATATATTAAAGGACAATATATACACCATATAAAAGTGAATTGGTTTATAACAACAAAGAATTCTAAATGGAATGTAAATTGAGATGCAATCCCTTTTAAAGACTGTATCCTTAAGGATAAATCAATGACATAATTATGTGAGACAAGTATAAATACACTCAATATGATTGGATATTCAGTGTAAATCAATCAAAGTACATTCACGCATATACTTGTAAACACAACACCAATGACTTGGATGTTTAACTCAATGAATATAAATTGAGTTAAAATTACTCTTATCATGTTCATATTGATGACTTGAGAATTTATCAATGGAGTGATTATGTGCAACAAAAGTATATCCACCAAAATCGGAGTGGAAATTACAATATAAGTAATAAATTGTGATTTCAAATATAATCTTAGAGTAAAATAATCAATGAAGTTTGCGTAAAACCCAAGGAGTGGAAATTGAAATTAGAAATTCCCTTACTGATTTGGTAACTTACGAAACATACACCCCCATGGAAGAAGGATCATACAATGAAGATGTAAATACAGATAAATTAATGTATATTACACAAATAATACAATCATGGGAAGTACATACACCACACAAAAAGAAGTTGTGGCAATATAGTATGAATATCATGAAATAAGAAGTGGGATGTAAACCCATTACCTTATAGTTATCCTTAGTTGAGGGTACGTAAAACTCCTTTATAATGGTAGAATAATTGTTATTAAATTATATAAGAACCATATTCATAAATATGATATAATATATGATCTTTTAATATTGTTTTGTTAATAATATTGTAGTAGTATCATTGTTTCAGGTGTTAACTGATTCTTTTTTCTTTATATGTTTGGTTATGTAAGTCATGTTTGTTATGGATAGGATGTTATTGATTTGTATACAGAATGATATTATGTTCTTAAACATTATTTTTTAATCATAAAATGTTATTTATTCTTGAATGGTTATGATGGGGAATGATTCTCATCGCGTTTGTGGAGACGGTAATCCGTACATACGCACGAGCGACAATACCGTTCAATTGATTGTGAAATCATATGTAATTGGATGGTACATCATATATAATGAATCATTAACATGTTATATTTATTATTTTAATCATTTTTACTCATTATTATACCCTTCTAAATAATTAAGTGTTGAATAATAAACAACACCACGACATGGAGAGGGGAAGTCGTACATACGCACGTATGGTGACTTTTTCATACATAGGATGGATAGAATAATGAATATGGTTGTACAATATTTATAATGAAATCAAATTATGTAAAAGTACTGGATTTATTATTTTGGTATGGAAACAACAAAGAAGGAGGAAGTGGAAGAAGAAAATAACATTGAAAGAGGTGATGGAATAATTACCTCTTCTTTGGGTGTTTCCGTTTGATTTGATCAAAATGGCTCCTTAGGTTGGATATATGATCAATGTAAGGTATCTAAGATAAAGTGAGGTTTGTTGGGAGGATATTTGAGCTGGTTTTGGACGATCCAAATATCTATGTAGGTGTGATTTTTAGAGAAGGGTAAGTACCCTTTTATAAGAGAGGTGATAATCACATTAGAAAAATCTTGAAATATTATTTTATCATACAATCATATTCGGTTTATAATGGCTGAAAAAAGATTTATTTTGATGATAAGGTGGGTTTACGTCGAAAAACTCTCAACCAATTAGTTTTATATAGGTTAAGATCACCATATTAACCTTATCTGTAAGATTTAACTCTTGGTTAAATAGTTTAACATTTACAATGTCTCCTTGTATTTAGATATTATATGGTTAATAAACTTACTATAAAATTCCAAGAGAACCCAAAGTGGTTAATTAATGACATATATATTATTTTATAAGTCCTTTGGCCTAACCTTATATTTTAGGACTATTATATCACTTAATAATATAGTATTTTTATTTAAAAACACATTTTTGTCAATTTTGACATTATTTAATATTTGGTTCTTGTAAAAGTCATAAAAATATTATTTCTTCAAAAAAGAAATTAATCAACCCTAACATGTAATATTATCCTAGAGAATTTGTGGAATGCATCAAAAGACTCAATTTATATTTATTTTAATATTAATAATATGAATTATTATAATATTTCATTAATAAGGTAGTTACTACATCATCATTATGTCATAATTAAATTTAATTATTTATTGTATAAAAATTATAAATAAAATTCAATGACATAGGAAATATTTTAATATTTCTAATGAATATTTATAGTCGAGATTATCTTCTGTATAACCCTATATTAAAAATGTTTTAGTTATTAAAATTTGAAATTACACTTTTAACTCTTCTTTATATAAAATAATAATAAATTTCCTAATCTAAACCATGTGGAAAAAAGGATCATATTTTATTCCTAAGGTTTATTTTGGTCGAAATAACCTTATCCAATAGAATCATGACATGTTTTAGGGTAATTATAATATCAATTTTACCTTTAATTTCCATATTTACTTTTAATCATGGTAAATAAAATTCCTAAGTTACTATTCGCAGCAAATTATTTTAATCTTATTGAACCGAATTTTAATTACTGATGTCAACCATGCCTCTCAGATTTCTGAAATTCAATTCACGTAATCGGTAAAATTGTGTTTTATGCAAATTTTCTAACTTGTCTAGAAGGTGGGTAAAAGACGTTAACAAATTCAATAAAATTTTATACATCTAATTTTATTATAAAATGACTCTAGTAAATTATATTGAACTAATATAGGTATTTTGTATCAATTTTGACTTAAAAAATTTAAATAAAATAAATAATTATTTAAATAAAAATTCATTTTTTAAACAATTACACAATGTTTTTCACTATTCATCAAAAATTGAATGTTTTCCAGAAAATAGAGAAAAATACACTTATGATAATTTTGATATTCTTAATCCAAAAATGATCTCTATTTTACCAAATTCAAAACATAAAAGTTTAATTAATTAATTTAATATTAATTCCCATTGTCAAAACCAGAAAGCGGGTTTTTGAGAAGTAAAAACTATGAAAATATTGATATGTGTTTATAACTGGTTTAAAAGTAAAATTACATCCAATGACCAACATTGTATTAAATGATAAATATATAATATAATTATACTTCAAAAGAATTCAAATGTATAATTTAACACTCTATATTTTTTTGATTAAAAAAGTTGTCTTTAATTAAAATTTAGTATCTTTCACTATTCATCAAAAATATGAAAGTTATCAGAAAACACCAAAAATTTATCCAAAATTAATTTTAATGTCACAATTCTAAAGAAGAATTTAATTTAATAAAATTTAATTTATAAAAGTGTCAAATATTTTATTTAGAAATGGTTCTCCATTAAAAGGTGGAAAAACGACAATTTTTGAAAAATTCTTTTTTTATCTGAAAAATTGAATTTGACCTTATATTATGTCTAAGAAACACAAAATATGAATGCTAAAATTATATGGGATATATATAAAATTAAATATCTGGTTATTACTATTCATAACTGCTTTCTAAATGACTAGTTTGATAGGCCGTGGTGCGCTTGAACTCAGTGTTGCGTACATCAAACACTATTGTATTATTCAAAGAGAAGCATTCTATGGAAGCTTGGGGTGTTACAGAAGGAATGTTGTGATATCTAATATGATGCTATATCTTCTAGGGTTTTTGTTTTACCAATTTATTGTGATATATTTGTTTTTTTAATTATAAACAATGATAATATCCTTAATCATTGAATATTACTTGCGTGTTTTAGAAATGAACTCTAATAGAAACCCTATAGGATTCATTTTAAATAAAATTTAAATATAATAACAATAACTATTTAAGATAGTGTCATGAAAACACTTCATTGAATTTTAGTAGGGAATAGTGTGAAACCAAAAACATGTCTATTGAGTTATTTTTATTGTATTATGTTTTATATGTATCTATTTCGTCTACCAAATGTTATATTACAACAAAAAAGAATATTCAAAATTTGAGAACATTGTGTATATAAGTGGATATAGACATTATAATTAATATAATGTTGTATTAATAACAAAAAACTAGAAAATAATAAATACTCAACCATTTACTATGGGGAATCAAAAGATAACATAGAAGATATATCATTGTACTTGGATTTACTGTGAGGAAGTGAAATCAACTTAACACCATACCATGAATTATTAAGGAATATTGATTAAAAATTAATTCCTAACTATTTAAAGACATGGTTTTCATACTTCAATCAATGTCGCAACAATAATTTCATCTTAATGAAACCAAATATGATAATAGTTCTAAATAAAATATAAACCCTTTATTTTAGATACATGTAATAGATTATCATTAGAGGTAAGTAATTTATAAATCAATAAGAATAAAGAATAAAGACAAAGAACATGGAAGGGATGAACTAAATCCTTTGATTCTTGGTGTGAATATTTAAGTCATTACATTGAAACTAAAAAAACTACATTTTCTTACTTTGGATAATTAATCACTATCATGATTCCTTCATTATTTTATTCTATGATTTAATATTTATTTTATATGACATTCCATTATAAAATCAAGTTACTATTAAGTTTTTGTACCTCCTATAAATGATTGGGTGTGCTTGTATTTCTAAAAAACCCAAAGATAGAATGATTTTGGTTGTGATTCCCATGGAAAATAAATATTTTGAAGCGTTATTAATCTAATTTAAATTGTAAGATCTTCTTAGTTCTACTCTAACTTTTTGAGAACTATACACGGTGTGATGAGTGATGTTAGATCATGTAAACCTAAACCACTATAAACATTACTGTATTTTTTTAATTTTTATTTCAATCAGTATAATTTTATAATTATAAAATCACCTCACTATAGAGATATTTTTTATTGTTTATGAGAAAAAATTAGTATTATGTCATCAACTCTATTTGATTTATCTATTATAGTAAACATTATTATAAACACTACGAAATGAATGGTAAAGATAAATTTACATGGGGTTTTAAGGAAATAAATATGTATGGATACCATAATGGCCACTATTATTTTGTGGGCATGACTAAAACTGTTGGAAAACCTGAATAGAGTTTTTCTTAAATATTTTAAGCACAGATTATTGATCATGTGTTGTGAAATATTATAAAATAATTTAATTTTATGTAGATATAATTACTAGTAATAATGCTCTGAAGTTTGTATTGAATTATAAATTTATAAATATATTATACATATAAATTAGTATAACTATATTTAGTTATGTTTCAACATGTAATATAATGAATTATATTTGTATAATACTCTATTTAAAACACTAAGGAAGTGAAAATTTTCAAATAATGAATCTTGGGATATTTAGATATAAATATTCTGATTTTTAAATAAATGAGAATAATGTAGTTTATCAAATATATCAACATTTATCTAAGATAGTGAATTTGATGATTAGTTTAGGAGAAAATTTGGAACACCCTTTACTGGTTGAAAGAATACCATGTTATTTTCTAGGGAAATTGAATTCAAAGAAGTTATCAATAGATAAAATAATGAATTTCTAAAAAACATGATGAATGAGATATTTTGTTTACTATTATAATATGTTATTTCATTTAAGATCCTGAAAAATTAGTACTATTTTTAATCATATAATATCATATATACTAACACTTTTTAAATTAACGAGGAATAGATGAGTGGTGAATAATTATACAAAATTGATAAATGAGAAAAGAATAATTTAAAGAAAAGGAATGGTTTCAAATAAAGGCCAATGGTAGGTGACAAGAGAGATTATGGGAGAAAGGATGTAAAATACAATACACCTCATTTTAATTTCATTCCTATGTTGTAATATGATATGAGTGTATAAACAAAGTCTATATCAAGACTCACTATCCCAAAATCAAAAATGAGAGGATGGAAAAGACCTATTAGATAAATAAAAGGAATTATATTAAATAATCTTGGAGTAAAAACTAAGATAACTCATCCCATGAAGAGTCTGATTAGGAATCAGAAAAATTTAGTCGGATGGAAGGATTTGATCATGTAAATTATTATGAATCTGAATTAAAACATGAAAATAATTCTATATAAAATATTAATGATGTTTAAGATAAATACTAAGAATAAGTAGATCATATCATATATTTATATAAAATCATAAAGTAAAACCATAAATAATTGGTAGGTAAAAATAAAAATTTAACTCAATATCTTGAAAATATAAAGGACATTTATTCTATAAGTAAATCATATGAAGAAATTAAGATAACTAAGCATAAATATAAGATTAATCTGATAGATGAATCATTATCAATGTTTACCAGTGGAAGGGATCACTTTTATAAGATAAAGAGCATGTAAAGGATGTAGAATAATAGGAATGACATTGGTTATACATGAAACAATAAAAAATGTATATAAATTTTTAGTGAAATTTTTTAAATTTATTGTTTCTTTTCTAACCAATTTTATATTTTGTACTTAGGTATATTTTTCAGTACATTTTCAATAAAACATCCTCAAAATTTGGGGTATAAAAAACCCTTCATTTATTAATATTATTCTTATAATAACATATTTAATAATATTATTAAAATTACATAGGTTCCGAAATGTTTTCTTTCTAATCAAGTTGGATCTAAAGTAGCATGGTTTTAAAGAATTTCGTTTATTTTATATTAATAGGATAAATTCCTTATAAGTATCAAGAATTCAATTTGGTACATGTAAAATGGGTTCATAAGACCAATGCCTTGGGACCCATAAAAATTTAATATAATCCACAACTATTTTTGAAGGAAATGTGACATTTAGAGGTAATTACCAAAATTAAATATCAAATATTTTACATAACTTTATTTCCCAAACTATACCACCAAATGATGGGACATTTATATTGATGGTTTAAAGTATAATTGTATTTGTATCTCAAAATTATATGATGATAACTTCCGTATTAATTTTAGGAATAACAAATTATATATGTTAAAGAATTATATATGTTAAATAATTATATATTTCTATTTATTACCCTTAAATAATATAGTGTTTACATTATCAATCTAATTAATATTTTCATGAAAAATGTTACACTCATTATATTCTGATTTTTTCATACGATATAAAAAATTAGACCACCAAAACATTAAATAATTATTCAAGGATATTAATCATAAAAATGATTTAAAATTACCATATCTTATATTAAATAAAAAATTTATCCATGATAACAATGTGAAATTAAAGAAACAAAAAGAATATTTTATATTTTTTTTATAATTTTATAACTAGAATACCATTATATATTTTTCATTTGGACTTGTTTAGATAAAAAATTAATAAAATTGGAATGAAAAATGAATTTTTTTGATTTTTTTGGTGATTAATCCAGATTCAAATAGGTTTATTTTTTTTCTCATTTAATGAAACAACCTAGTGCAACATAAAACATCACCCGTGACAACACACCACATAGTGTGGGTCAATAAAAGAAAAAAACATGTCTCATGAACATAAAAAATACGAAGAAAAAATAGAATAAAATGAGAAATAATAGTTCACATCCATGATACATAGAACATTAAAAAAGAATAATCATATAAATAAAAAATTCCAAGATAAAATCCAAATATCAATGAAACCAACTATCCCCATCAATCCATATCTCAAAGATGTTGAAGAAAAATTGGAGGATCTTGTGAACTACATGATTCCCTTCCCATTACCTGAGTCCTTTAAAACCAAATCTACAGAGTCCCAAGGAAAAAATTAAGGTGTGAACAAAGATCCTAGTAGGATAACACTGAATAATCCATACAATATCTATCATGTTTTTTTGAAAACTGTTGGGCCAAATACTTATTTATTATCAAAGTAAAGTAACAATATCTATCTTGTAACCATTTGTTCAATATTTTAAATGAATTCATTTTATAAGGAAATTCCATTTGAAAAAACTTTTCATTAAAAAGTAAATATTCAAAGATGTAAGAATATGAGTATCAACATGAGTTACAATATGGAGTTAATTAATCAAATTAATAACTATACTGAAGATAACCAAGTGAGCATGTAAAATAAGATACATTGAAAACATTATGCAAGAAACATCATTAATATCTAGCATATGAGAATACATAACTAGGAAAAACAAGTAACACTAATATTGCAAGTTAATCCTAACAATATTTATCCCTATAAATTTTTTTCGAAATCACAACAATATTTCCATGCCCAAGGCTCCCAAATGTTCCCATGTTCCATGTTTTCACAAAAAAATAAAAAAAATATTCAAAATTTTGTTAAAACTTTTCACAGGATAAGTACCGCCACTTACATGATTTGAAAATACACTTTAGAATAAAAACCATCTTGTAAGAGATCCAATGAAAAATGAAGTGAATAAATTCATTTTTGAAAAACAAAATCTATTTAAAGACATTTTGTAAAACCATCTAAGAAGGAATATTAAAAAATATCCTCACTTATTCAAAATCAATGAATTTAATAAATATTCTAGAAGGAATTTTCAAGAAAAAATGATATATAAGGGTTAGATCCATTGTATAAGGACACCTACCTAAAACAATATTAATGGTCACCCAATATGAAAACCACTAATGGAACCCTTCTATTTATCTCATGATGAGGAATAACAAGGAAGTAGATAAAGTAACCAGGTACATTTCTACTATTGCTGGACACCTAGAATTCTCCTCAAGAGGATATCAAAAATTTCATGAACTAATGATTTGGGTATTTATTTTAAAAATTATGAGAGGTGTTCTAGTTTGTAGCATTAAAATACCCAATTTAAATATCACCATTTAATTTTTATTTTACCCAAACCATGAATGTAGAGGAATAAATTCCATCCAAAATATGGGTTAAAAATATAAGTATTTAATAAGTAAAAATTACATGATTATAGACCATTAAAATCATTAAAAATACATTACAGATGCATGATGGGAAAAAAATAAATAGAAAACCAGATTTTAAAAAAATTCACAAAAAAGGGTGTTTCATAAGGGTAACATGTTTTTACCCTTAAAAAACTCATGACTATCATGTAAGGGAGAATGTTTACCCTTATGGACCATTTGAAATATTGGAGATGACCTTATTCCTAATTATAGCTAATTATTGCTAATTATAGCTAATTATTCATAATTTTTGATAATTATTCGTAATTATTGATAATTATTCCTAATTATTGCTAATTATTTCTAATTAAACATAATTATTACTAATTATTACTAATTATTATTAATTATTACTAATTATACCTAATTATTACTAATTATTACTAATTATTACTAATTATTACTAATTATACCTAATTAAAACTAATTATACCTAATTATTACTAATTATACCTAATTATACCTAATTATTTCTAATTATTACTAATTATACCTAATTATTACTAATTATACCTAATTATTACTAATTATACCTAATTATTACTAATTATACCTAATTATTACTAATTATACCTAATTATTACTAATTATACGTAATTATTAATAATTATACCTAATTATTAGTAATTATATCTAACTATTACTAATTATATCTAATTATATCTAATTATTACTAATTATATCTAATCATTACAAATTATATCTAATTATAAATTCTGCTAATTATCTATAATAATCTCTAATTATTGCAAATTAATACTAATTATTTATAATTATCACTAATAATATTAATTTCTTACTAAAAATAAATATAAATAAAATCATTTTAAATCTAATTTAATTACAAGTAATAAACAACAATTAAAATTAATAAAATAAATAAAATAAATATAAACAAAATAAAATATAAATACCTTAAACTTTGATATTATGAATGACTTGGAGCCTTCCAATTGCTCTCGTATAAAAAAATTTAACAAACAAATTTTTTTTCCTTAAAACTGGAGAATCAAGAGAAAGGGTGAGAAAGATCTAAGTTATTTGAAAACAAAACGGATGGGGGTATACATAGATTAGATTAGTTGCGACGGGGTTAGTTGCGACGAGTATCCCGTCACAAATGGTAGTATTTGCGATGGGGCCCGTCTCAAATACCCTCGCCTGCATTAATTATAGTCGGCGGTTAAAAGGGTATTTGCGACGTGTCCCGTCGCAAATACCAACTGCCGACATACTATTTGCGACTGGCGGCTTTGCCCGTCGCAATTGGTATTTACTGCCACTGGGATTTTTCGACGGGGCCCGTCACAAATACCCTTTCCCACATTAATTACAGTCGGCAGTTAAAAGGGTATTTGCGATGGGACCCGTCGTAAAAGCCCGGCAGCGGTAAATACCAATTGCGACGGGTGGCTTTTCCTGTCCCAAATGGTATTTACCACCTCCGGGATTCTGCAACGGAGATGCGTCCCCGTCGTAAATACCCTTCCCGTGTTTTGGCGCGCAAACCCCGCCAAACCTATTGTGACAGTTCGCCTATTCCCATCGCAATTAACCTACTATTTGCGACGGGAAAAGACTCCCGTCACAAATACGTAGTTCGTCAGACCATTTTTGATGGTATATATTCCCGTCGCAATTGACCCGTCGCAAAAAACCACTTTTCCCATAGTGGAAGGTTTATTTTCATTTTAAATAATTCTATTTTTTATTTTTAAATCTAATTTTAAAATTTTAGATTATTATAATAAATTAAAATTTTAAATAAAATCTTATACATAGATTAAAAATATCATATATTTCCCTGGAAAATTTTTCTCTCTAAACATTTATATTATGAAACATAGAAAATATTACTCTTGGAATAGAAAATCTATTTATCAATAATATTAACTTACATAATGAAATAGTATTACATATCATCTATATTTTTTATGCATTAATATCTACATAATTAATTAATTTTATGCATATAAATTATGTAATGTATCTTTTATATATATTATGTGACCAACCGAAGCATGTTACCATCAAAATCAGCACTCGAACTAATCTGCAAGATAACCATGGGGAATTCCTTATCCCCATGGGATAGCTACTAGAAACAAAGAATCCAACAGAAACCATAAGGAATGAGTTCAACCAACCTAAAACAAATATAATGGTGTAGATATATACACAATAAAAAGAAACAACCAAATAAAACTAAAAGATGTATATACCATAAAAAAATAAGAACAATAGTAGCAATAAAACATGGAAGTTATAAGAAACCAATGGTACAAGTCCAAAAAATTATAAATGAAAACTAAAACCAACAACCGCTACTCCATGTGATATTTGGGAAATCCATCACTCTCTCATAACAAGGAACCCAAACCTAGATGACAAAACATCACTACCTCATCACAATACTTTTCCTTTTCCTACATCAAAATTCATAAAAATTTATACACGCTACCAAAGGGGGGTGAAGGGTTTGAGATAATAGGCTCAGTAGGATCCCACATGGGTGTTCCATATCATGTCTCTATGAAATAATCCAATCTTTTCTACTTTTTAGAAAAACAGGGATTGATAGGGGGAAAGCCATTTTATATCAAAATTATGGTAAATGTTCCCTTTTTCACTATTCTAAAACATTATAGATAAAATAGTTTCCAATAATTGTTTCTATAATAAAAATCCAAAGAATGTATATCAAATAAAAAATAGTATATAATTGAAGAAAAATGCTAAACAGGATGAGGATCACAACAGGTCGAGCTAGTAGACTACAAATACCAAAATCAATGACTAGTGCAAACTCATATCCTTAGAAATTAGGTCTAATGAGAAGTGGGAAACCCCATGAGTGAACCCCCCAAAAATTTTCAATAAATTCCCTGTAAAAACGTCTTGGGATATTACGAACACCCCATGAGTGAACCCCGCAATAAAAAATGAATGAGGCTCTATAATAAAACTACCACATAAGTATCCAAGGCTTCTCATGTCCTCTACATTCCAAAAAAAATTCAAATATGCATTAAAACACCATTTCCAAAACCATAAAAAATGGTTTGAAAGGACCATTTTTTTCCAAAAAAGAGAAAAGCCATCCTTTCTCATAAACCATTTTATAATGAACAAAAAACATTCAATCATTCCATTTCATCTATAAAAAAAATTATAATAAAATAATATCAAGTTATGATTCAATACTGCATGCTATAAGTTGAACCACATACCTCAAACTTAGATCTCAAACCACCAACAACGGTATCCAATAACCCCAGATGGAATGAAAAAAAACAAATTCCCTAGGATTGATTCAAACATCATAGAATCACATTCCAAAAACATAATGGTTAGCTAAGAGGATATATCACAACATACCTTGAGATGTAAACCTATCACACCATGACCCAAAAGAGAGCCAACCTTGAGTAAAAGATTTCATAATGGATCTTGAAGTGATAAAAAAAATCTCACCATAAGATAAATGGATCCATGAAATCATTGAAAATCCACTACCATATCAAAGAGAAATGAAGAATCCAAAATTATACTTACCTAGAGAGAAGAAATGAAACCTCTATGGAGATTAATCACTGAATTAAGTGATCTAGAAGAGGAGGAGAAATAAAAAAATCAACTGTAAAAGAGATAGGGTTCATGGGAGGAAGAAACCTACCTAATTTGAGAAACATTAGACACGAAACACAATAAAAACCTTCTGGGCCGAAGGATTTACATCATAAACCATAAATTTATTATGTAAAATACCTATGAATCATATCTACAAAAAAAATATGTCACCCTAGGTTAAAATCCCCGATTTAATATTTTTAGATGTAAAATATATTTTTACATTGTAAATTTTTTTATGGATTGAAGGGTTATATAGACTGTTCGCCATGACATTTAGGCTATAAGCTATAATCTTATGATGTAAAAACATCATGCAGAAAGTTCCTATCACAGTCTCCTACAAACACTCCCTAAATTTCTAGAACCTAAAAAACATAATTAAATAATAAAATATTAAACCATAAAAACAATATGTTATAATCTACCCACTACATGACCTTCCATCCCCAAGAAGTCACGTATAAGCAGGGTGTTAGGAAAATAGGTCAGGCCACTACTCCCTCACTAACAACTAGTGATCCCAAGTCTCATAAGAATCTAATCCATGTCACCATAAAACTAAGACCAATGAAATAGACTTCCCATGTAATATATTCACATGTGAATAAAAAATCTCCACTGCTTTCTCCATAATAAAATTCCTAGATCTAACTAGATCTCTTACCAACTCAGAACATGAGAGGGATCAGTATGATATTTCCTGAGATAATATTTGTGAAAAACATCATGTATAATCATCAATAGATCTGGTAATACTAACTGATAAAAAAACACCAAGACTCCCAGTGACCAAAAATGGTCTAAAATATTTCAGAGCTAGCTTTTCTTGCTTTACAAGATGACGATGATGCAACCAATGTGAAAATTTCAAGAAAACTCTATCACTAATTGAAAACTCCAAAGGACGACATTAATGAACGACAAACAATTTATGGAAAATTATTACTCTAACCATACATTTATATATTTCTTGAATCTTCACCGATATCAACTAAAGGAGACCTGGTACCATAATAGAGGCCACTTCGACCACTTCACAAAAAATATGTGATCATATAGGTATCCATACAAAGCCTCAAAGGGAACAATCCTAATATAAAATTGATAATTTTTGTGAAATAAAAATCAACTAGTCTTAGATGGTTATCCCATGATCCATCAAATTCAAAGAATCAATTGCAATGAATATCCTACATGATCTAAATAGCATGATCCATCTGATTCTCCATATGTGGATGGTATGTTTTACTCAACCTACCCTGACTCCCCATCACCTCAGGGATACTCTTATAGAATGGAGAGGTAATCCTATGATCCCTATTTAAGATAGTATCATAGGGGAACCCATGAGACCTCAAAATATTCTCTATATAATGATTACATAGATCTTCCACTTTAGTGGAATCCCTAATCAAAATAAACAAGTAGATTTCATCAAACGATAAAGGATTACCCATATTGAATTCTTCCCTTAGAAATTATGTGGTAATCCACCAAAAAAATCCTTGGAAACCTTATCCCATTAAAATAATGACACTGGATAAGTGTGTAGAAAGCTAAAAGTTTTTTGTTTTTCGACCTATATCTGCTAGTAGGTGTAATAGTGGTAGACATAATCAAAAATGTCACGCTTCATACATGACTACCTAGAACACCATCTCATGTAATAATATATCATTAGGAAACCTAGATGAATGAACCATGAAGAACTATGAACTCTATGTAGTGTTGACCCCCTCACACATACTGGGATGAAAAATTGATTCCCAAAGTGGATAATACCATTAGAAGGGAGAGACAAACCTAGAACAATCTCCCCATTATAGAGGGTTTCTCTAATTCCTATGAACTCATCGTCCTACTACTAGATCTGCATAATTGGAACATTGAGAGGAGAAGATAATGGAACACTATTCAAAGCCATACCTGAATCATCCTCTTTAGCATCCCAAAGAAAATAGGAGAAAATCCCAATAAGCTTCCACTCTTCCTTCATCTCTAAGATTACATATGATGAAATTCATATGATAAGTGAATCAACTACAACATTCCCCTTCCTTAGGGTGTAGGGGATGTAAAAATTGAATGTATCATGGTAATTCTCTAACTACCTCTATCTGAGATTCAATTCATTATAATAAAATATATAACTCAAAATCCTATGGTTAGAAAAGACTGAATCTCTCCCTAAAAAGGTAGTGTTAGCGAAACATAAGTCAATGCATAACTATGGTGAGTTCCAAATCATGGGTGGGGTAATTCTTCTTATGTGGATGAATTTGAAGAGAACTATAGGCCACTACATGATGGTATTACATAATTACACAACCTAGATGAGAACCCAAATCATCACCACATACTAGATATCCCTTATTAGGCTCATGAAAGATCAAAACAGGTGATGATATTAGATAATCAGTTCAACTCATTGAAATAAGTCTAACAATTTTCATCCCCATGTAAATTTTACCCCTTTCATGGAAATATTAGTCAAAAGTGATTCCAACATTGATAAATCCTTAATGAAGTGCAAATAAAATCTAGAAAGACTTAAGAAGTTCTAAATCTTGAATATATTTTGTGGCTCCTCCCATGAAAATAAAACCTTCACCTTATCCATATCAACTGATAAGCCACACTTCATGATCATAATCTATAAGAACCACAATTCATTGATCCATAAATTTTATTTCAAAAGATTCCAATAAAGATACTAACATATTTGGATTTCAAAAAACGTCACATATGACGCTCGTTCTCATGGTCATATTTCTAATAAACCATGATATTTTCCCAAAACAAAACAATAAAACTATCGAGATACAGATGAAATATCTAGTTTATCAGATCCATAAAAACCACATGAGAATTATTTAGACCAAAAGGAAACCCATGATTTATGAAATTTCCATACCTGCTCTTAAAAGAAGTCTTTAGAAGATCAGACTCTTGAACACTGATTTGATGATATCCAAATTAAATATTGATCTTAAAAAAAAACCTCACCCCATTTAATTAATTAAAAAATTCATCCACATCAGTAAAAGTGTAATTATTATTAACCGTCACCCGATTCAAATTTATATAGCACACACACAATATAAGTGAACTATCTACCTTCTTGGGGAAAAGTATAGGGGATTACCATGGTAAAACAATTGGGTGAACGAAACCTTTCACCATCAGACCATCCAATTAAATACTGAGTTATTTCATCTCAGCTGGTGCCACGTGATACTAGGGTATTGAGATCAGCTACATAGAGAGAACCAGATCAATTGAAAACTCCACCTATCTATCTATAGGAAGACTAGAGAATTCACATATAAAAATTTCAGGAAGGTACTGAATAATAATAAGAAGATAAAAAGGAGAATAATCCACATTAGGATCTGACATAATAGAAAAAAATCTTCAAATCTGGGCAGTAAGGTCTTACATGAACAAGCATCAGATCCCAATCTCTTTGAAATACCCAAGATGTCCCATCGACAAAAAATAATGTCACATGCTGATAATAAAAATAAATATCATAATGATGAGAAATAATAAAACCCATTAAGATAACGATTCCAAACAAATATAGAATGAGAACCATGATATCCTAGGAATTTTTCTCATCAACTATCAATATGGAACGTGATGGAAAAACCCCTTACTCTTTACACTTTACAAGAGGTTTCACTAACTCCATAAAAAAGGAAATCATCTTTATTGGATGTTTCAATACTGCTGGGGCTTAAATACATGTTCCATATGAATAGTAAAATAATGCATGGTCATTTTTGAATGAATTTGATCCTAGAATATCCTAAAGAACCCTCTAAGTGTCAAGTTCATGAAGCTAATGAGCTTCATGAAAAGACAAAGATTTCCAATCACCCTAGCTGAGTTGTTCTTTTGTGAAATCATGAATTCATAATGGAAAATCTCTTTGTAATGACATTTGGAGTCTTATAGTGATTCATGATTGTGTAAATTGTTGGTAAGGACCTCTACAAACATGACTCTCAGACTCATCTATTCGCACCCACATTCAACAGTCTTAAAGATTTGTGAAGGTCTCTCATATTTTTGAAACCAATTCCCTACAAATACCCCCTTAGTCCAACTTTATATAGATGATCCTTGACCTTTCAACATCCAAAGTAACTCCTTATTCAAAAACCTCCTAAGATTCATGAACCAATGAGAAAATGGAACACTAAAGGTATTTAGGACTTCCAAAACCTCCTTCATGGATTTCTTAAGATCCTCCACCCCATGTGTAGATGCCTTTAATGAAGGAAAATTTCCTTTATAGAGGGAGAAATACCTCCATTGAATTTGGGGATTAATGAATCATTCATCCTTTGAAAATTACTCCCCTTTTGAATTAGGACATACATTTGAGGCAGGGTCACCCTATTTCAAGAAGAATACTCCTTCACAAAGCCCTTGACCTCATTGAAGACCCCAAACCTCATAGTTCCCCCGCTAAGAACCTCTAGTCTCTGTGAAGCACCTCTTCTGGGATTATCCATGGTGCCTCTATTTTTCTAACACCCCCTAATGAAGGTTGAGTGCCCAAGGACCCCAGACCAATCTAGGGTTGGTCCAGATGCACCTCGAGTCCCCACATGACCAGGTCCACCCACTCCATTATCCTCTTACTTTATCTAAAGTGATTATTGTTTCTCCAAGATTCCTATTTCTTCTAAACATAGGTTTTGTAACCCATTCATCTTGTAATCATAGGGACCATAATGTGGACCTCATGATTGACCACTCCTGCACAGTAGTTCCAAATCTATGCCTCACCCAAAAGCATATGAACAGTGATCATGTAAGACCAACGAGTGAGGAGTGAGTTGATCCATTTCTGAGCTTCATGATGAAAAGATTCCTAGTTATAAATTATTATTTCATGTTCTTAAACTACCTTACATGCTAGTCATATGATGTTAAATTATATGAAAATATCCTCAACACATGACATAAAATTATCATGTAATATTGTGTAATACGTGAAAGATGCCCTGTGTGTGACTCACATGGGATGAGATACTCTGAGAAGATTCCATGTATTATCCCTACACCATTACCCCAAGATAAATCCTATTTCAAAGGGAAAATTAAATGCATTATCCCCATACCTTAAATAATTGAAACTCCTTTTATGACATGATCTTCCTTACCACATGACATTAAAGATCATGGATCGGTCCTGTCACATAACTTTAAACTATTGGATCAAACTATGTGAGTTTTGATACCTGAATCTAAACTATGTACCTATCTATCTGAGTTTTAATTCTAACAATGACTGAATTTTAGGTGTGACATCTTCCATCTTAGGGACTCACCTTTCAGGTATTCCTCACTGATAATTTGACCCACAATGTTAAACTCAAGATGTACTTCACAAGGAGTTCAATCCACTTTGTAAAATCACGATCTTCCATATTAGGGACACATATTTCGGGTTTGACGCTATAGGGTATTTTGATCTATTAGTAAAATATCCTTGTGTGACATCTTCCCTCTCAGGGACAAACCTACAGAATTTGGCTCTATGGGGTGTTCTGATCCACAAATTATGGATCAGACTCACCAAGCATTCGATCCCAACTATTAAACTATCCATTTGTGACTTCTTATCTCATAGGGATGCACCTCCTTGATCCACCTCCATGGGACATTCTGATCAACCTCATCCCATCTCGATGATATGTTAAATGCATTCCCTAATCTATGTAAAAAAGATGTTATCATCCATATCTATAGGGAATTGAACTTGTGACCTAACCCAAAACATCTACCTCATGAGAAAAATGAGATGCATGAGGTGAAAATCCATGTGAGACTTTAACCTCAAATGTCAACTACCTCGTGGCCTACATGGGATTCCTTGGGTTCTGCACCTAAGATGCCTCACACATGAGATACCTAGAACTTCAAAAGGAGAAGACTTTACAAGATTCCAATGCACCTAGATTATAGCTACTACCAAACATGATTGAAGTTACCATCTAATCAAATGAATTTTTTATACACTTTCATGAAATAATAAGTGTAATTAACCAGCATCCACATATATATGGAACTAGGAATGAGTCCACAAACATGACTCAAATCTATGATACACGGACAAGGAGATGAGCTCCATGGAGGAATCCATGGAAGGCGGAACTAACATCACATCTGGTAGAGGCCTCTAGACCATGGAAATAGGGAATGTGTGGGGAGAAAAGCATGTCAAGGGAACAATACATTCCCTAACTACAAAAGCATTAGAAACAGAATAGGTGATCCGAATGTGAAACTCATCATCTCAACATGGGGATTAGTAATGACTATGGAATTAGAATATTATCATGTCACAAGATCTAGATATTTGATTCTAGGTCCCACCAAGAAAATGGAGGTCCCATCATGGAACTCAGGAATGGATTGGGGAAGTTAGCTTTTGGAATCCTCATTATGCAACATTGTCAGAATCAATCTATCTCCATATTTGAAAGATTAGACAATGTTTAGGAATTGGGCATCACTTTCCTTGTACCTGTATTAATGGAAGAATCCACATTCCTTACAAGACTAACACAATTTCGAGTCAGCAACCTCGCACCTACAGGCACCGGGGTAGGAGATGTATTGATAAAATATCCATGAACAACTCCAACCCTTACATAATTTCTATCAATACTTAAGATACCAGTGTCCCACACACTATCTCACCCTCAGAGGTCAATAAATTAAGGATTATCGACACCCATGTGCTCTAGTATTAGTAGAAAGGGTTCATTCCCATGATGGAAATGGACCTCCCGGACCAAGAGGCATCAACTCCTCAGCAATACCGCCACCCCTAGTGGCAATGTAGGGGGAATGACCTCGAATTTCCACAAAAAACCATTTCGGGATTCTCTCGTTAGAGAGATGAAATGATTCTCACCCCTATGACATGAAGGTGGTAGATGATTGTGTTGCGCTAGACATGAATACAATCTAGTATCCCCAAAGGTGGGCTCCCACTTATCCCCATAAAATTCAAACAATGATCAATCCCACAAAATGAAGAACAAGTGTACTTCACCCCTTCTCTATATAACCTAGTCTGAACCACCTGAATCCAACTTTAGAGGAAGCCCCAAAACATTACACAATAAGTGAAATCTAATATAGCTCTAGTGCCCCTTACATAACTGGAAAATCCCACTGGATCCCTAAAATATACTAATAATTATTTTTTTCTGATAAAATTTGATCAATACCTCAAACACCTCATTGGCATGCTAAGTTGACCCTTTAAATCACGGGCACCACCGACTGTCATTATGGGATGACACATAATGATGAGACACAAATATATAGCACTCCCCACTTCATGGAAAACTAAAGATTTGTTCCTCTCCCCATCTCCACTAGCCAAATATGAGGTCTCCTCCTCTCCATCATCAACCGAAGTATAAGCCCTCCTCACTTCATCGATAACCAAAGCGTTGGTTCTCACCTCCATTTCAGTAATTAGCATGGGGTTTATCCCTGCAATGTCACCAACCAGAGTGGAGGTCCAATCTAATATATAACCAACCCAAGTAGAGGCCCTCCCCACTTCATTAGAAATTATATATTAGGTCCTCAGCATACTCCCATTTCTCAACACGAGTTCCTACCCGTGTGGACACTAAATAATGGAGGTCCTTCCCCCTCTAACAAAAATCAATATTAAGGTCCTCCATTAATCTCAAACAAGAAAAGTAGATTCCTTCCATACATTACCATCCACCAACATGGAGTTCCTCCCCGTACTAAATAGGTACCCTTCCATAAGGAACTATCTCGATGCAGAAGTGAGAATACTGATAGTTAGAGGTGAAAAACCAAGAAATGCCATGTTATCATCGATATTGTTGATCTTTCAGACACTAAGGGGATAGAAGAATCAATAATAAAATCTCCACCCTGAATTATAGATCCTAGTAAGGATACCAATAGATGATATTCTACATCCCATAGGACGAGATCCATGGGATCCCCATGTCCCTCTACAGGTACATATTGGTGGAGGAAATTGTGTCCCCTTTCTAGTGGATCACAATGTAGCCATCCCCATCACTACTATTTTCCATCATCTCTACATCTTAATATGATATAGAAAATATATTAGGGTATAGGATGAATAATTCAAATGATTACCAACTAGTTCAACCAAAGATGAGAATCTCCGCCCTCTCACATGCAGTAATGGAAAATACACCATCCTATAGAGATGTCATAAAGTGGTTTGTACCACCCCTGAAAGATGTATCATAATGAATAAAATAGATGAATTGGGTAAAGACTACCCTACTGAACAAAAAACATCAAAACTAATCCATATAAGTGACGCCACATATCTCTCATCCAGTTCCGATCAGAATTTGGTCCATCCAAGAATATGGCCCTTCCTTTAATGAAGAGGGCATGTGGGAAGCTCATATTTTTGATAAAATATGTGGGGTATTTTAGCCATAATTAATAGAAACATTAAACATTCTAGAGTCTCATACTAGGGGTCTAACCATTTTTTTTTCCATATCACTAGGGAAATGCTTCATCACCTCCACGACCGTTAGTTGGCCAATCTAGGAAGATAGGGGCACCGTGAGGACTTTGATCAATATTGCTTAAGGGATTGGTTGGAAAAAATACCAGTAGATCAACACCACACTTCATCTATATAACATAAAAATATCCAATAGATATTCATCAAGATCCTCAAAATGCTCCACTAAATTATGGTAGAGGCATCCCCTCATGTGCATATCAGGGGCTGGGGGTAGTACCATTCTCTCCACTTCAACCCTATCTTGTGACGGCCAGAACTACCCATCGATGAAGAGGGTTACCCTATAGGATTAATTAAGGTAAATATGATCATCCCAACCTTCCATTGGATTATAAGAATAGGGTCATCAAAACAGGGTGATGATCCGCCTTAAGAGTCAGGATAGTACCACGTAGACCCTTAGATAGGTGTCCTCACCCGCCAGTAGCGGCAAGCACATGGAATCAAAGATCTCTCCAATGAGGAATTTTTTCATCCTCCTAAAAATATCAATAAAGGTAATTAGAATTATGGGTCATAGAATCCATCTATGATTTTCCCAAAAAACTAGAGGCAGATCCCATGATAGCCTACTAGATGAAGCATCTTGAAGAGAAGAAAAAACTCATAGATACTCTCATCACTGATCGATCCTAGATTATAGAATTTATTGATGGGACACAATTTCATCTCTAGTGTGGCATCAAGTCCTCCTTGTTTAGATTCCCCTAGTTGATCTCAGTAATCCTATATATCCTAAAAGAGTAGAGGCATGAGAATATGGCAATGAATGAAGGTATGAGTTGCTGAAGCCACCCAAGAAGTGTAATTAACCTCCTCAGGACCTGGAACATGATTCATCACAATTAAATGATCCTCCCACCAAGTTGAAAATCCTTTAAATATATTGGTGGTTAGGAATCTTCAAAAATATTGAGACCCACTCCAATATGACTTCATATTCTCACTCACTACTCACCTTGTGGCCTTAGAAACAGAACATCTGGTGATCCCTTCAGAGGAAAAGTTTTACCAAGATTCGGTATACAATATCCAAGAACCCCCAAGGATTTAAAATCCTAGATTCACTCCATTCATCAAGATGGGTGACCCTCTATAGAACTTTTCCCACCTTATCTCAAGATGTAGACCTATGCTGGGAACCCCAAAGTAGTAGGAGGCCTCCATGATTTGGTGTATCATTTAGAAATTCGAAGGAACCACATTAATTTGGTAAATCCATGTACCTATAGGGTCCATAAATAGTTGGGAAGAACTTCATATATAGTTTTTTTACATGTTCAACTCCACCATTCTCAACTCAAGTATTGTTGATCTCTTCAAGTGCAAGAAAATTTTTGATGAGTGAGTCACATAATTTTCTTCCTCGTGGAAAGTCCTCATATACTCACTCAACATGTATCTAAACTAGGAGAAACTGCTAAAGATATGTTTGGTAATGTTAAGACTGATATCGTCTTACCCTCATCACCTAGAAATTTCCAAGTCGGTTCTGTTAGTTTTCTAATAAGGCTCACCATCTCGATAAATCCCTACAATATGAGAGAGAGTAACACTAATTTACTAATGTAGCTACCTCAAGGTGACCTACCAAAGTAGAGAATATTATCATCATTTAAGTAGATGACCCCGAGCTAGTAGAATTGATGTCCATTTTTTCTAAAGATACATGTCGAGTGCATCCTTATCAAGTGAAACCTCATCTAGTATAGAACTTCTAGGAACCACCTCACCAAGTACAACCACATAGATGATAGAATGTGGTTTAAAACCCTCTTCATGTATAGTCCCCCGCAGTTCCCTTCCCAAATAGAATAAATTGAACCTACTCTTTTAAATATGCACATGTTTTGGGATATTTCATCTTTTCCCTATAGAAGGGAATTCTGAAGCTACCTGAGTGAAAGAGGCCCCAGGAAGCCAAATGCGTTGACTTCCTGGACCATTGCTCAAACCATAGGATCCTCATATATACCATTATAAAATTATATGTGCTTAAGGATTGAATCTAGTTCCATGTAGATCATGGTTTAATAAAATTAGGTGACGCCCCCATGTAGGTGATGCATATATCTACCAATTTTGGTAGAGACAGCGACTATTCAGGTAAATGGTAACAGACTTCCAGCTATGGAGCCCTGAAGTATGATGAATAATTGGCTCTATGAGCTATATCTAATGCCCAAAATGTCATCCAATACCTTCTAGGAAGAGAGAATCCTCCAATGGTCACCACAGCCTCCTCGACTGTGGCTTCAACATTATATCACATCCTTCCAAATCCCATAAAAATTGGCATTAATGATTCAAGGTAAATCAAACCCCCTCTAGTATAGAATCCATCCCACAAAATCATTTATTCCATGTCTCCATAGTTGGGATCCATCCTCAGGGTCTTTCTAGCACTGTATGGCCTCACTAATGATGAGAGTGCCTATACATCCAGGAATTCTATTGATCTAGTGGACTTGTTGACAATGAATGGTGATGGGGAAGGACACAAGAATCTCCTGAATTCCTCTATTTGACATCAACAAAGGAAAGGATTAGGACATGTGAATCGTCAGAATGATCAGGATACTATATCAGACTGATCCATGTACTCTGCCAAAAACAGGTAGTATATGTTACATAGATTTCAATAAGAACAGTCCTCCCAGCCTGCTCTTTCAGATACGCTTCCAAAGCTGACATTGTTAACTGGCCGTGAAGAGTAGCCGTGAACACAATGTGATCATTTGTGACCATCGATAGCAAAGTCCCAGTCAACCGATAATAAACTAATAGTTTTTTAGAGTGTTTTATTAGGTCATTAGTGGGTATTACTTATACAATCTAGAACCCAAAAATTTATCTAACATTATCTTTTGTGCCCCTTTCTAAAGAGTATCCCCCTTCATGATAAGGTATGCCTTTGGCGTGGAAGTATATAATGTCGAAGCACCAAACAAGCATAACTGCATGGATCTCAATCCAAAAAGACCTCCTATTATCAAAATAAATGTGGGATGACCGTTTAAAATCCATGAAAATCCCACCAATTTGAATCATAGGTAGCTGACGTAGTGGAATACTATGTGGAGGAGGCAGAGCATGATGAATTCAAAGCCATCATCTCATTATATAGGGAAGATGAGGGTTCCCTTATGTAGGGGCACAAACACCCACTATAAATTATAATATAGTTAAATGGTGTAGAGATACACTATCTTCTTGAAGACATAGGTTCTAGGATCAACCACATCTTATCCCGGACGCTCTATAAGTTGGGACTAACCAAAGTAGATCTGAGTACCTCTAAGATGATAATATAGGGTTATTATAGGATAGATCAAAAACTGTGTAGTCGAATCTGATTAGAGACCTAGTTTTGAAGCTTTATTTTAAGTGATGAATTCATAGTAGTCTCATATGATACCTCTTACAATGTTCTTCTTAGTAAGAAATGGATTTATTAGTATGCAAAAATCCCCTATTCGTATCACCAGTCCCATGTTTACTCCCTAAATGGCCAAGTAGGGGTAATCCAAGGTGATGTGTCTCCCTTAAACTCCTTTCAATCCCATTATATGGATGTTAGATACTCTAGGGAGAAGTGAAGTAGGTTTAGACCAATGGGGTTGAGTGTAACTATGATCTGTAGACCACTATGGCCAATCCATGGGTAGAATTGGATGAAAATTCCATCCTTCCATTTCATATGTTAGAGGCCACAATTCAAGATCTAGGAGGCTAATTTTTTATCTTTATAAAGAAGGGTTTCAGTGTCACTAAAAATAAGGAATGTCCCTATATTACCTCATACTACTACATAGTACAAGATCGAATGGTACCGAAATCCCCCACACCTATGAAGTACTGATTTGTTTTCCCTATGATCACTATTTAACGATAGCCCCACATGTTCTATAGATCAGGGTTGAATTGATGGAATCCCGCTCACCACAATCTCTTTGACATCAATAATAGACCCAATGGTTAGAGTTTATATGTAAATTTCTTGATAGTATCACTCTCCACAGTTTCAATAAGAAATAAACCCTCTGTCGTGATTATGTGTCTTCCCACTCAAGAACTAATGATTCCCTTGATTCAGTTGTCCTGGAAGAGCCACCTCCTCTGAATAATTCTCCCACCATAGATGATGAGGATGATTTTTAAGATTCTCCCTCTACATTCAAGGATAGTTTCTCCACCACTATCAATGATTTAATTAAGGTTACCCTTGATACTCACTACCACAAAAACAGTTTTTCGCAGCGCCCCCCCCCCTTTATCAGCGCTAATGAAAAAGCGATGATAAAGGGGGGTGCCTTTATCAGTGCTCAAAAAAGAACTGATAAAGGGTGCCTTTATTAGAGCTAAAAAAAGCGCTGATAAAGACACCCCTTTATCGTCACTTGTTTAGTAGCGCTGATAAAGTGGGGGGGGGGGGGCTTTATCAGCGCTTTTTTTAAAAGCGCTGATAAAGGGTCGGCTTCAATTTTTTTTTAAAAAATATATTAATATATTAATATATTAATATATAAATATAGTTATATTGATATATAAATATAATATATAATTTTTAAATATATTTTAGATAACTATAAATGTACATTTATACTTATTATACATAATATATAAGATATTTAGTGAAAATGGCTTCTTAAAAAATTAAAAAAAATATTTTTAATTAATAATTTGCTAATAATTATAGAGTAATAGTCATTTAATAACAATTTGAAGACTAAAAAAATTAAAAAAATTAAAAAAAGATCCAAAATATGTTGAAAACGCAACTCAAACTTCAAATGGCCATAACTTTTGATCCGGGTGTCCGTTTGAGCTCTACCACATATCAAATCGAAGCCTGTAACGAGCTCTACGTCGATGGGACTGGGGGGGACCATGTTCAAGCAATTTTAGAGGCCAAAAGAGGCCCATAAGGCCTCCAAAACTGAGTTTTTAGTTGGGGTACCCCGATTTTTTAACATTTTGTGGATTTTCACCCTCGTTTAAGGGGGTATTATTGGATTTTTTTTGGTGGGGTATGAATTTATTCCAAGGTATTACATTCACATTGATATTATATCTTTGAAAATTTCATCATTTTTTATAATGCACTGCTATTTATAATCAAATATATAACAATATATTCATATTTTTTAAATATTCACACCTAAAAATTTAATTATAAATATAAATAATAAAATATATTTACATATAAAATATATTAGCTTTATATAAATAATAACTAACATCCATTTTATTTAAAATAAAATGAATATTTATATACCTATATATAAATCTAACTATATATATATATATAAATCTAACTATATATACATATTAATCTAACTATATATATATTAATCTAATAACTATATATATATTAATATAACTACATATATATATATTAGTATTACTATAAATATATATATTAATATCACCATAAATATATATATTAATATCAATATATATATATATTAATATAACTATATAAATATATATTCATATAACTATATATATGTTAATATAACTATATATATGTTAATATAACTATATATATGTTAATATAACTATATATATGTTAATATAACTATATATATGTTAATATAACTATATATATGTTAATATAACTATATATATATATTAATATAAATATATATTACTATACGAATAAATATAACTAAATATATATATATATATAGATATATATATATATATATTAATACCACTATATATATATTAATATTACTATATATATTATAATATAACTATATATATATATTATAATATAACTATATATATATTAATATAAATATATATTACTATACGAATAAATATAACTAAATATATAAATATATATATATAAGGATATCATGAATTGGAAAGCAAATCAAAATAGAGTAGTGGTAAGGGCTTATGCGCGCAGGGGGGAGGTCTCGAGTTCAAATTCTGGTGGAGGCAGGGGTGCGCGCGCATGGGGAATATTAGAGCAAGCGCTATTAAAGGGTGGAGGGGGGTGCGTGGGGTGCGTGGGGTGCTGTATAGGGGCCGAAAAGCGCTGTAAAAGGGGGGGGGGGGTTCAAGCACTATAAGAGCCCCCCGATTGGAAGTATTTTTTAATTTTTTTAATTTTTTTTTAAATTTTTTTAAATTTTTTTAACTTTTATCAGCGCTTCTTTAAAAGCGCTGATAAAAGGGTCCTTTATCAGTGCTAAAACGAAAGCGCTGATAAAGGGGTACTTTTATCAGCGCTTTTTTTTAGCGCTGATAAAGGACCCCTTTTATCAGCGCTTTTTTTAGCGCTGATAAAAGTGGTATTTATCAGTGATTTTCGGAGCGCTGATAAAGGGGACCCCCCCTTTATCTATGACGGCTTTATCAGCGCTTTTTCTAGCGCTGATAAATGCCATTTTTAGCGCTGATAAAGGCCGTATTTGTAGTAGTGTACTGATGAAATATCATGGACAATGATGATCAATTCATACATTCCTTCATAGGAGAAATAATAGTAAGTGGTTCTCCTAATGTAGAATCACAATTTATCTTCCTAGAGCTATGATGAGGTTCTAGGAAAATATCCTCAGTTCATTTTCCTTCGTCTTGGTATCCCATGGAGTCACTGTGGGTTCAAGAAACCTCTTAGGAAAATGAATCCCTCCCATGTTTCCTTGGTCAAGGTTTGAGGTTGATAAGTTTATCAAGTCCAACGTCATCAGCGAATTCTAGTACCATAAATGGCTAGTTAATATCATCCAAGTTAAGAAGAAGAACATGCATATCAGAGTCAGTATCGACTTTCGGGATCTCAAACTCTATTTTTTGAAGGATGATTTTCCACATCTAGTGAAATAATTATTTATTGATGCTACATATAGGTTCTAGGCTCTCTATTTTATGGATAGATATTCCAGGTTCAACCATATCTGGATGGCCCCTGAGGATGAGGAGTCCAGTACCTTCAGAACACCCAAAGGTAGCTTCTGCTATTTGGTGATGCCTTTTGGGTTGATGAATTCGTGATCCACTAATCAACGATTCATGAACCACGTCTTCAAACAGTTTCTTGGGAAATCAGTGAAATTCTATTTCGATTACTTGTTGGTCAAATCCCAATAGTTTAAGAACCATCTTAGAGACCTTGAGAAATTTCTTTACTTCCTTCACCTAATATTTTATGTTGAACCCCTAAAGTGTGTTCTTGGGGTTACCTCTGGGAAGTTTCTAAACATCATCATCAGATACAAAGGCATTGATATTTACTCAGAGAAGATAAAATCCATCAGCTAGAAGCCTCCCCTAAGTAACCTCTAGGAGATGTGTGGCCACCAAGGATACATATCCGATATATGCTGATTTATCACATATATGTAAGTAATGTGTAATACATTTTTGAGTATTATAAAGAAAGGAACCATCTACCAGTGGGATGATGAGTGTTAGAAAAACATTGTAAAAATCAAGAAATATATGATACAACCTCCAATTATGATTTCACATATTTCTAGGAAGCCTTTGGTCTTCTATGTGACTATCCTAGAATAGTCCCCTGGTACCATTTTCTACCATAAAAACAATAAGGGAAGAGAAAATATTTTATACTATCTCAGTCGCATGCTCATTGAAACATGGACCAAATACTCCCATATGGACAAGAGTTTCCTCACTCTAGGTTGTGAAGTGAAGAAGTTGTGACATTATCTATAGCATCATGAGATAAAGTTGGTGTCCAATGTGGACCCATCAAAGTATATCCGGAATCTCCCCATGTTGACAGGATGTCTGTAGGATGTCTAGCATGATGGGAAGTGATCCTTCAATATTTCAAAACATGTTTCATATCAAAGATAGAATTTAATGGATAGGCATTGATAGAATTTTTTTCACCCTTACGAAGCTTAAAGAACTACTAATAGATGCTGATTTCTTAGACGATGCTGTCATCGTAGTGGAAAAGGCTATTCTATTTTGGAAAATTAATTTTGATGGTTCCGATCAGAGTTTGATCAGTAGTAATATCAACAATCCCAAGATCAATAGAGTAGGCCTCGAGACCTTCATCATCACCCCGGCCCAAAATTTCATGTCATACTCATTCCTATTGTAAGAAGGATGTACTAACAATGAGGAAGAATATTAGGATCTCACTACTAATCTTGAGATGGCCCTTGAGATTAATGTCCCCTACATTCATATGAAGGGAGACTATGAATTAGTAATCAAACATATTATTTGTGGTTACATCATTAGTGAACTAGATCTCATTCCCCTACTGGAGTGTACTCATCAGATGATGGCCCGATTACCTTATCAGTCGAATGTGACTCATATCCCTCAATCACATAATGGTTGATTTGATACCCCGTACAATTTAGTCGCATATCTTTCATGTCCTAGCCTAGATGACCTGTTTACTCATGTGTCACTTCATAGGGTCATCGATCCCATTATTTTAGATGATGATGATGAGAAATAGGTGAATCAGATGGATGCTATTGCTTCTAGGTCAGGACCCTTAGGTTCCCACAAAATAGAGGAAACACCCAATTAGAAAACTCCTTTAATTGAGTATCTATTGCGAAAAATTCTCCCAGAAGATCGATCCAATCACAAGGGAATACATCAGTGTGTAGTACATTTTACCCTCCAGAGTGGACGCATCCTTGAAAAGTCTCTCTAAAGACATGGGTTTCATGGGAATATCCTATATTTCATCCAATGAGATGTGATTCCCAATTTTATGCAAGAAGTTCATTCCGATTCCAATGGTTCCCACCAGGTAGGATTGAAGTTCTTCCACTTGATTCCGAGGTTGGGCTATTTTTGGAAAACCGTGGTCCTCGATTTCATTGAAAATTCAGTGATACATCAGTTATGCCTGATCAGTTCCAACTTTATGCATCTCCTTCCGGAGCTAATACACACCACCTAGTATTCTTGTATGTTTTAAATATGGTGAATCAATATGGTGGGCCCATATCCACTAGTAATAACACTCTATTGTAGGATCATTCTGATCATGATATATTAATCCCCCGAGTGCATAAATTTAATTCACCTCAAGGTAGTCAAGTTCTCATTTCTCATCAAATTCATGATCTAAAACATTATCCATACATTTGGAAACCCTCATGCCATTCAAAAAGAATGAAGAACCAAATTATGGGATGTTGAGATGAATATATTTTACACAAAGTACAACATCCGGTAAAACTAGACTTCCCACAACCACATGCTAAAAAATAGACAGATAGAGGCATTTAGTAAGATCCTATATAACATTCTACAGAAGATTGTGGGATAGAACAAGAATATTTTTCTAGAAAATATCCCCAAATCACATTGGGATTATCAAATGACAACTCAAAGTTCCACCCAGGTGGCCCCATACTCTCTAGTGTATAGAATAATGGCAGTCATGCCCATTGAGGATCAGTTTTTATCACTCTAAACAACTGTTTATGACTAAAAGATTATAATAACATAGTATAAGTATGTCTAGATGGGATGGAATCACTTGAAGAAAATAGGATCCAAGCCTTTCACAATTTAAAGAGGTAACATAATAGGATAGAAAATAAAATTCAACTAGATGGTTCTCATCCACTATTTTCTAGAGGGCGATACTATACTAGTCCTCAGAACTCCAATGATACATAATGAGAGGCTTCCAAAGTTAGATCCCAAATGGTAAGGATTTTACATCATTCATAAGGTTTATTCCAATGGTATATACTCTTTGATCACTTTGTTTGAAGAGTGTATCAAACCTCAAAAAATTCCAAGTTTCTCAATAAATACATCATATAAGGGGAGAAAGTAGTCTAAACTCTATGACCCTAAACTAGAAGTCCAAGTCCTAGGATAATTACATTAAATATTGTGTTATTATATATTCCAAATGTGTTTTGTGGTGTGGGCATCCTCAATTCTCATCCACGTATTTTTGTTCCTATTATGACAAAAATATCCATTTTTTTGGATACTCCCCTTATGATCCAAAAACTATGACCATAAACTAAGATCCTCAATACTCTGAATACAATGACCATAATCTAAGATCCTCATGATTCCAGACTCTATGACCTTAAAATAAGAGTTTAGTTCTGATAATCATGAATTTAAATAGTGTTTGAGTCTTCTCATGAATATGTGGTGTGGCATTGGCCTCGTTTCCCCACATTCACATCAGGTTTTTCACTCCACCATGCTACATATATCTATTTGAGAATCCCCTCTCAATGGTCCAAAATCTATGAAATTAAACTGAGATCATTTTGTTTATAAAATATGACCTTAAACTATTCACAATAGGTCCAATAATTATGAACATAAATTATTTGTGTTTCATATGTTTTGAGTTTTATCACATTAAACTACAAATATTGAAGTCCTCAACACACAATGAGAAAATGTCATCTTACCCAATCTAAAACTAGGATGAATCATGGATTTTAAATAAAAAATTATGTTTACCCCATATTAAACCAGGATGCCTCTAAATAAGAGATGATATTTACCCCATTCCTTTAACATCAGATTTCCCAAAATAACCTTGGGATGCCTCAAAATCCCTCTCCATAGAGGATCGCCCCTACCGAAATTATCCTTCTAACACATCATATTCTATAACTACATGTGGGTTGATTCCCATTCTCATGGGATATATAACGATGCCCAGACTTCTTGTATTTGGACCCAACCACAAGTTCGCCCACCCATTTCTCCTTATAGCTCCATTTTTATTGTGCGTGACTCCTTATCCTCCATTCACATCAAGTATTTCATCTATCCATTTTAGAAATGTTTTTTTGGGTCCAAGCATCAAGTCCTTAAGTTTTTTACTACCTTTTACCCAATCCAATCATTACAAAATTAAACTATGAGATATTTTTATCTTGATAATTGTGTAGTACATGATCCTCTATTGGCTCTATTCACATCGGGTATTCACTCTATCAATAACACACATGTTTTTTAAAGTCTAAGAATCATGACAATAAATAGTTTGTTACCTTTTCCCTAGTCCAAGAATTATAAACTTAAGCTATGTTATATGTTTATCATGATATTTATGTGGTACACAAGCATCATTTTGATCCATTCCTTCCAAATATTTCCTTTTTTTGTGCTGCAAAATAACTATGGGAACAAAATCTTTTAAAGTTTACACATCACAAATTTAGTTTGATTTGCCGTAGTCTAAGAAACATGACTCTAAACTATTTTCCATGGTCTTTATTGTTTGAACATAAATTATGTTTATCAAATTTACAACTACTTATGACTTGATTCCCATACTAATGGGATATGTAATGACACATAGACTTTATGTCTCCAAGCCAAACCATAGAATCACAATGATACCATCCGTTATCTATGGTGTAATCACCCCAAAATGTCCCACGAGCCTCCATCTAGGTATAATAACCACTCAATTACCTTGACCCATTAGTGATATGGGATTCACTTATAGCATAATATGAGGAAGAAAGGAAAAAAAGAAACCTTATTGATTGCTCTCCAACATCCTCAGTGCATGATGTTAAATTATAACTCTACTACAAACAAGTTTGGTATTCCTCAGAATAAGATATGATCTTACCCTGTATCAAACCAATATGCCCATCATGAAGAATAAAAGATGAAAAAATGTCCGCAAAACATGATGCTAAACTTTATCGTTAACCCAAAAAAAATCTAGGATGCCTCATATCCAAATATGAGGAGATCTAATACTCTCGTTCGAGAGGATAACCCCCTACTGACATTAGTCTCCTACCACACCATGTTTTATAACTATGTTTTGACTGATTCCCATACTCTTGGTATACATAGTGATTATCATATATTGTATCTTGGGACCAACCCCTCAATCGAATCATTATGGGGAATTTTCCTTCCCTGGTTTCATGGACCAAACATTATGGCCTTAAACTAGAAGCTACGGTCTAAGAAACAGAAAATTAAACTATTTTCAACCAACCCATTATGTTTTTCATGGAACAAAAGACTTATTATCCCACCATTCATGTTGTTTCAATTAACTTTTATTCCATACCAAACACATTAGAGTTCCCCATGGTCCAAACTCCATGATCTTAAACTAAGATTCGAACTCGATTCAATAGGGGTGTTTTTTGCAGTGTAAGGTGTCCTCCAAGGACCCTCCATTCATGTCAAGAATCCTTTCTTGGATATTACATAAAATCCATCAATATAACCTCCCCATGGTCAATGCAATATGACCATAAACTTTTTTTAACATATCCAATGTTAATTACCTTAAACTAAGAGACATGGTCTAGGAATCACAAATATAAACTCTATGCAACCTACCCCATATTGTGTTTTTGGGTTTGTGGTAGCTCGTCATGATACCCCACCTCATCCCCAGCTCTCATGGTTGGGAAAGTATCATTCATTTCAATTCACTATGTCCATTTTTCATGATTCTAAACTAAGACTCTACCCCGTTCAATGAACATGGGAAGCTCTCTTGACTTGACATGGGAAATAAATGTTGGGAAGCTCAAAACATAAGCCTCACACACTCCACATCCTAGTCACATGATGTTAAACTATGAGGTTCATCCTGATAACATGATGTTAAACTATAAAATGCATCATCCTAATAATAATATACTAAAAAATGTGTCCAATACCCTCACTATATGATAGTAAACTACTTCTTAGTCATCCTCATTACATGATGTAAAACTTTACGGCACTTTAGTCCCTCACCTGAGAGGCCCTTTTCTCCAGTGCAGGTCGTCAACTACATCATTCATATTATTCGACTAAAATTTGGTATTTGAGAGTATGATCATCCTGCAAGATCAATTTGACCTTTTTTTCTGACTGATATACTTACCCAATGTTCTTCAAGTTGCAAGGGCATAATTTCAGGAGTGTTTCAATCCATTCAAAAATTTCATCACTTCATCTCTATGGTTCTCTTTCCCCTTATTTGAATATTTACCCTCCTCCATGTCCAAAGGGACCCCCTAATGACATGGTTCCTAGAAAAAATGTCTCACCTACCGTCTTATTCCAAAATCATGAAGAACTTTAGATGACATTCTAAGACCAGTCCTGTGTTTTCGAACATGGTCAGTGGTTAACCCTTGGTTGTTTTCCCCATTCCTAAATAAATGTTATAGATGCTATGTTTTGAGCATGGTCATCAGTTATCTTGTATCCTCATTCCACTCGCATTGTGTTCCAAATTTTGGATGTCATGATTTGTGCTATCAATTCCACTTTGTTTGGATTGAATTCAACACCCCTAACATCACCCCATTCCTGCATTAGTGCACATTGGAAAAGAAAGATGGATATTCATAGATCCCCATTATCCAACCATAGCCCCTCTTAGTCTAAGTACTCTCAGTGATCTTTCATCCAACATAGACCCAAAATTATTTATGATTTTTGGATATTATCATATGAATGAGTGGTATCATTCTCATACATTGTTTCTCACACTGAGTATGACTCACATGAGCTTAGGGATTAGTCATTGGTTATCTCAAGAATGTAATAAAAGTGGGGTGATAAAGAAAAGGAATATGTTCAACCATGTATGATTTTAAATAAAAAAACAAAGTTTCAAAGGTTCATCCACATATTGGAGCCTCTCCTTTGTAAGAAATACTCCCTTATATATTTACAATAACGATTGAGTTCTCAAGCATATCCATCATCTGCTGAGTGACCTCCATGGTTCGCTGTCTCTCTGCTATATCTTCTTTGTCTTCATTGAATTTAGGATGATATTATTCATCTTTTATACAATGATGGTTATATTTATCCTGGTACCATACCACTAAGGATGCCACCTCAAGATCGTTGGACTCGGTAGCTATCAACTGGGACTCCAGATAGTTAGTGAACCCATATTATATAGTAGTGACCATTATGTGCTTCCAAAACAGAACCTCAGGGAGGAAGATATCTCCTTCAGACTACTCATCCTCCTTGGGGCCCTCAACTATGTGCCTCTTCCATTCAAGGTAAAGTTCCTGCCATTCCATATGATCCCACTCAACAAGAATGTCTAGGGCTAGTGCATGAAGTATGCTGGAGTCCACCCCACTAGTCCTTTTGCTGACTAGACGGTGAAAAATAGAACCTATCTGGATTTGAAATACATCTATCAAAGGGTTTGTGATGAAAATATTCACATAACTCCCCGCCTTGTGATGGAAAACCTTGTTCTCCTCGGTGGTGTCTGAGCCGAAATCCTCTAAATCATCTAGTGGTGTAGGGTCATAAGTATGAAAACTCTCCTCTTTATTACACACTTAACATAATTTATTACATAAAACATTCACATGATACAACATAGAAGATCGATAGGCCTAGTGTATTTGGGGATTAGGAACATTACATTATAACTTAAAACATAAAATATAACATCTTAATGAAAACTTCCTTTACATGACCACTACATTCCCTCGTACTCAGCATTGTATGGGATAACCTGAGGACATACATAAGAAAAGGGTGAGATATATAGAACAATAAGGGAGTAAAGAAAGCATTAAATTAATATTAAAATACATGTTAGTCAATAGGCATATCAATGGAGCGTAAGAGAAACATAAACATAAAGGCATGATATAGCTTGATTATCATAACATGGAAATGTGGCAACAACACTTAACATGGTGTTAGCATGAGACAAGGATCATTGCACATGGAGCATGAGTAAACCCTAATTGAACATGAATTAGAATGAGTAAAACCTCATTTCACTTGATGTATTCAGATACTAATCTTTACCCAATGCATTGGAGCGCTATCAGGGTGCACCCTTCTTAAATATTTCGTTTCATGCATAAGTGTTCCAAATGGATCATATTACATGGAATCAATCAACATCATAAGTTATTACAAAATTAAAGAATGTGGAATAAATACATGAAAGTACCATTCAATATGTATATGTGCATAAATGTGAATACCCATTACTGGCACATGGGTATGGTATTCACTACACAATGATCTAGACCTTCCAAAATGCGGTGCAATTTTAGCAGCATAACGACACGATGTAAGAATTCATAAAAATGGTTGATAAGAGAGAAATGGATGTCTCAACATAGGTACATGAAATGGAAAGTAAGTGTTGTCATATAGATACATGTCCCAACAAAATTTAATGGAATTTAGAAATGTAATATAAAACAATTGCTTGAATGTAAACGAGGATTGATAAATTCTTTACAGAATTTTGGCATGGTAACAGGTTTACATTGGAGGAATTAATGAGAGAGAGAGGGGATCTCTCATTATTCAAAAATAAATAGGGCAGTATGGGGGAGGTGAAAAAAAAACACCCCAATATTTTTAATTGAAAATAAAATGTCATAACAATATAAGGAATCTTGGACATAAATTAGGAAAGTGAGAATCCCTTACTAGGAAGTGTGATCCCAAAGGATTGGGAGGGGCTTGAGAGAGACTCTTGGGAGCTTGGGGAACCTTGGGAGGATTATATATAGAGTAGGGTATATTTTGGACGAACTCTATGGGATTTTAGTGAAGATGAAGTGGGAGCATGGGTGGGTTTATATAAAAAAGGAGAGGGAATTCTTTATTATTTAGGTTTGGGACACCACACATTAAACTAATCAAAAACACAAACCAAACCATGGTTTTTGCACTTGATTTTTTTCCAAGGGGAGTGGAAAACAATATTTTATAAGGCAAATGGCTGATATTTTTAAAATAATATGGTTTCATATGTGGAGGTGAGTCACACTCTCAAGAAAATCAATTTAAAAAGCTAAAATGTTTTATTAGTCTTGAGGGGTCCACTAATGTTTTATAAAATAAATAAAAGAAACCAAAAATCACATTATGTTAATGGAATAACATATATCTTCCAAAAATAATATTTATAGTATTTTATTACATCACTATTGGGTCATTATGATGTCATAAAACACTTTATATATTTAAAGAGTATTTAATTTTTACCCAAAAATTCGACCATCTCAGAAAATTATAAAAACTTCACCGTTGGATAATTTCGACATCATGATTCCAAAAATAATATTAATTTTATCAAAATAATTTTCTAAACATGTGAATTTTCACTTTTAAAATAAAAACCGATATTTATTGAAAATTCAAGGGTTTTCACAAAAAATTCTTTCAAACCATAATAAAAATTAAAATTGTATTCATTAAAATTTTAAAATCATTTATAGTGAATAAAAATTAATTTACTACTAATAATAATTTATTAAAATATTATTTAATTAAAAAATCTATTAATTTATCAAAATAGGTTCCTTAGTTGAACATTAACTAAAAAAAATACTATTTGTGTTTTCAAAAATATTTACAAAGTAACAATAATAATATGAGTGTATATTCTTTATTATATACAAAAATAATGTACATAATCATAATTCTAGGGTCTTGTTACATAAACCATTAAAAAAACCTCATAAGACCTTAGGTTAAGGTGCAAGATGGTGAAAGACTCTTGGGGTGGCTTAGATAACATCGATCGAGTGGTAATCTCTATCAATGTCCACTTCTCCTGTAGGCGATTCCACTCAAAATTAATGTATTCAATCTCATCATGGTCTTGGTAAATAATGAATACCAATGACACCACCTCCTTTCTGATCTCTGACAAATGGGATTCATACGGGCCAAGTCTACTGGATGAGGCCATCACTTCCTTCGTATAAGTAAATTGGATTTGTTAAAGCCCAATATTTATACTAATCAAGTGATAACTATTCAATAGCTGTATTAGAAATGGTCAAAATTATTAATGGTACTTTAAAATCCAAAACATAAAACCAAATAAGCGCATAAGTTTTACATAACCATAAGAATACATTTAAATAGACCAAGAGGAATTTTCATTATTGAATTTTTGAGTCATTACAATCTTCCCCCTTTAAGAATTTTTTTTCTTGGTAATTTATTTTCCCACACTAAAACAGATGCGTGTAAATTTTCTTCATCACTTCCTCCAATTCCCACATTGATTATTCAAACTTGTGGTTTTTCCATAACACCTTGATGAGGGGAATTTTCTTATTTCATATAACTTTTTCCCTATGATCTATGATCTTCACTGGTTTCTCCTCATAAGAAAGATCATCCTCTGGTTGTACTAACTCTGAAGAGATACATGTCAAGGGTCAAGTATGTACTTCTTTAAGAGGGATACATGAAAGATGTCATGTACTTTGGCCATGGTAGGTGGAAGTGCTAGTTGATAGGCCACATCCCTGACATGATTAAGAATCTCAAAGGTGTTGACGTACCTAGGACTTAACTTCCATTTATTTGTAAACCTCAAAAACTTATTCCATGGAGACATGCATAGAAATACCATGTCTCCAACTTGGATCTCGTGGTCTCATTGATGGTTATCTACATAACTCTTCTGTCGACATTGGGTTGCCTTGATATGATGCTGATTGGTTTTCACCTTCTCCACCATTTCTTCCACCATTTTAGGTCCTAGCAGCTTACGCTCATCAACTTCATCCCAACACACCAATGTTTTTCACCTTTTCCAATAAAGGGATTCATATGGTTCCATTCAGATGCTAGAGTGGATGCTTTTATTGTAGGAGAATTCAACTAGTGGAAGATGTTGGTCCCATCCTCCTTTCAAGTCCATTGAACATGATCTTAACATATATTATAGTTTCTGAATAGTTTGCTCAGATTGGCCATCAGTTTGAGGATGATAGGCCGTACTGAAGTTCAGTTTAGTGATTAGAGCATGCTGGAGACTTTTTTAGAACTTATAGGTGAATTTATGATCATGATAAGATACAATAGATAGTGGTACTCCATTTAGCCTTACCACTTCTTTGATGTAAATACATGCAAGTTGATCCAATGATAAGTCCTCTCAAATCGCGATAAAGTGAGTTGTCTTCATAAGACGATCCACAACGACCCATATAGAATTGTTTCTTCTGGATTTCCTTGGAGTTCCAGTGACAATGTTCTCCCACTTCCATGTTGGTATGGGTAGTGGTTGCATCATCCACTTATACTTTTTCCTCTCAGCCTTCACTTGCTAACATACCAGGCACTTTGACATATATTCAGAAATCTCCCTTTTCATATTGTCCCACAAAAAGTTTTCTCGGAGATCTTGATACATCTTTGTGATCCCTGGGTGAATAGAGAAGGTTGAGCTATGTGCATCATTAAGAAGCTCCTTCTTTTTCTCTGGATCAGATGGTACACGTAATCATGGACCAAATCTCACCATTCCATCCTTGTCAACCATGAACTCTGAGGATTTCCCATTTCAGATATTTTCCACCTTTTTTAGAATTTCCACATCATTTCTTTGAGCATCCTTTATTTTATCCAAGAGAGATAACTGAGCAATCATTTCAGAAAGGATTGATTATTGTTCCTCCCTCAACGATTCTCATGTTTATATTATGAAAATCTAAGAAGATTGGAACCTTATAAATTCTCATAAATGATAGAATTGATGGATCCTTTCTACTTAGAGAATTATCCACCTTGTTCTCTTTCCCAGGGTGGTAATGGATTGATTAGTCATAATCCTTGATGAGTTATCTCCATCTTCATTGGTGCATATTAAGCTCTTTCTATGTGAATATATATTTGAGGCTCTTTTGATAAGTATATATCTCACACTTCTCACCATAAAGATAATGTCGCTAGATTTTCAATGCAAAGATCACATATTCCAACTCAAGATCATGCATGGGAAATTTTTTCTTAGGGATTTTCAGCTTCCTTGAGGCGTATTCTATCACTTTACCATTATGCATCAATACACAACCCATGTCCTTCTTTGAAGCATCACTAAATACTACAAAAAGTTCCCCACTCGTGGGTAATGTGAGCATGGGTGCAGAGATAAGCCTCCTTTTCAACACCTTAAATCTCTCTTAGAATTCATCACTCTAAGAAAAACTAACTCACTTCCGAGTTATCTTGGTAAGAGGGTTGGACAATCGTGAGAAATTTCTCACAAATCAGTGATAATATCCAGCTAACCCCAAGAAACTACAAATATCTTTTACCAATGTTGGCCTTGTCTATCCCTCAATTTTAGCTATCTTGGAGGGATGCACAGATATCACATTGCTTATGATGGTATGACCCAAGAATGAGACCTCCTTCAACCAAAACTCACACTTGTTATACGTTGCATAGAGATTCTTCTTTCGCAAGGTCTCCAGTACAATTCTTTGATGCTCATCATGATCCTCCCTGGTTTTGGAGTATATTAGAATATCATCTACAAAGTCTACCATGAATTTGTCAAGGTAATACCTAAAGACTCTATTCATTAAGTCTGTGAAGATTTATGGAGCATTAGTGAGTCTGTAAGGCATTAAAATGAATTCATAGTGCCCGCATCTTGTACAAAAAGTGGCCTAGGGGATTTCTTCCTTCTTCTCCCTTACATGATAATATCGCGACCACAAATCCACCTATGAGAAATATTGTTCTCCAGCCATATTATTTAACAAGTCATAAGTTCATGGAATAGGATACTTGTTCTTTATCAGAATTTTGTTGAGCTCATGATAATCAATGAAAAGGTGCATTGACCCATCCTTCTTCTTGATGAAGTGGACCGGTGCACCCTATGGTGAAGCCCATGGGTGTATAAACCCATTATCTATATTATCTTGTAGTTGTTCCTTTATCTCCTCAAGCTATACAACAACCATTCTATACAGAGTCTTGGATATTGGCAACACCCTAGGTATAGGATTAATTTGGAATTCAACATCTCTACTAAGAGGAAGACCAGTCAACTCCTCGGGAAACACTTCAGTGAATTCCCTCACAATAGGCATGACTTCAAGGATGATTTCCTCCTTGGACTCAATCATCTGATCCAGATACACATTCTTATAGGGAAGTAATATACATTCTTGAGATGATGGTGCTAAAGAAGATTCATATTCCTCCTTGCATTTGTATAGAATCAGGGGTCGATTCTCCATATGGAGAGCGATTTTCCTCTCACGGAAATTTATGTTGGATCTATATAAGGAAAAAAAATCCATGCCAAGAATTGCATAAAATTCTAGCATAGGGAGTATGAAGAGGTTCTCCAAGAAGTTCAATCCACAAATTATGACAAGAGAGGATTTATAATCATGGGATGCAATGATTTCCCCATTTCTTGTACTCACCAACATCTTTAATTCTAGGATTTGTGGTGGTGTTGGTATTGTTATACTAATCTTTCAGGATATAAAACAATGTGTAGAACTATAATCAAAAACTACATTCAGTATTCATGAATGAATAAATAGCGTACCTATAACCACTTCGTTGTTGGGGTTCACTTTGGAGGAAGTGATGGAAAAAGCTCACCCTTGCTGCCTTGGAGGTTTTTTTCTACCTCTGAAAACCCTTGGCTTAGGGAACTGATTTGCAAGGTACCTTGTTTCTTTGTAGTTTAACCAATGAACAACATGTTGAGAGTTAAATGGAGCGTTCTTCTACTCTATCACAGCAATGGGTTTTTCTTGTTGTCAGTTAATGGCTAGGTGCCCTTCTCTTCTACATCTAAAGCATTCCCTTGTCCCCTTCAAGAAATTTTTGGTGTGATTCTTTGCACACATTTGGAAAGTGGGGTGTTGGATTTTCTTAGCACCATTGGATTTATCCATGGGACTTCTAGTATCAAAGTCCACCTTACTCTTCTTATCCCCATGATACCCTTGAGATTCTCTGATCTATATTTTGACCTTAAGGGCACATCAGACAATTTCCTCATAGCTTTCAAAGTCATAGATCGCCAGGTCTTTCCACAGGCTAGGTTTCAGCCCACCAAAGAAGTGGTCAACCTTGCATTCAGGGGTAACAACAAAGCTAGAGGCATATCATAAACTCCTTTTGAAGTTTTCCTCGTATGCTCTGATCGATTTTTTGTCTTTTTTTCTTGAGGGAAAAGAAGTCTCTTTCCATCTTTAGTCAGAGGGATCATGGAAAATATTTATCATAAAACATCTTCCATAAATCCTTCCATTCCAATACCTCGACCTCCTCCTAAAGCTTTATATTTTTTATCAATGTCCATGATTGATCAGCTTCACCCTCTAAATGATAAGCAACCAGAAGAACTTTACCTAGTTCATAACATTGAAGGATGAAGAATATCTTTTCAATGGACTTGATCCATTTTTCGGCGATTGAGAGATCATATGATCCATTAAAAGTAGGAGGCCTTTGTCTCATGAAGCTCTTGATAATTACTTTTTATTTCTTATGGGGGTTTGAAATTTCTTCTTTACCCATGTTTCTATTCAAATCTTGTGTTAACTAAGAGATTATCGTGAAAAAGTTCATGATTCCCGCTCCCATCAAATTGCGGATATGATTAGAACAGTCATCTCATTGATCTTCTCATCATTTGCTAGTTTGAGTCCCCCTATTACCAATCATTTGATGGAATAAAAGGAAAGTTATGGGTAACAAATAAAGGTTAGTCCAATTACAAAAATGGATGACTTATAAATTACTTTTATTTCCTTAACATATGAATCTATATTCTCCAATCTATGTTATCCATGATATACTTTATAACATATTTTCCTAGGGGAATTTTTTAAATTCCCTTAATAATGGTTTATACTATGCTTGTAAATTTACCAAAGCATATCCCCTGGGAGTGTCATAACCAAGAGTGCAGTAAGGCTCGTTGTTGTGTACTAGGATACCCTCAGTCAAGCCTGAAACTCCTTTTACAAGTTATCACTGCTAGGTACATCTGTTCCAGATCCACCTCTATGTGATCGTATCCAGACAGGGATGTAATTTTTTGATAAACTGCTTACTGAATACTCACCTAAACTTAGGGATGTTTTTATTATACTTAGTCTTATCTCTAAGCCTTTCACTAGGGGTTTCTAATCCTAATCCCAAAAATAACTAAACCTATCCTTTGATACCAACTATGATAACCTTTATCTTTATTACACACATTACATAATTTATTACATTAAACCTTCAGTTGATAAAACATATGATATCAAGAGGTCTAGTGTCTTTAGGGATTACGAACATTACATTAAAACTTAAAACATAAAACACAACATCTTGTTGAAAACATCATTTACATGACCACCACATTCCCTCATACTTAGCATTGCATCACATAACTTGAGGACATGCCTAAGAAAAGGGTGAGCTATAAAGCCCAGTAAGGGAGTAAAAAATCATAACATGAAGATTAAAATACATTTTAGTAAGTAGTTCTATAAATGTAATGTAAGATAAATATAAACATAAAAGCATGATATAACATGATTATCATAACACAAAAATGTGGTAACAACATTTAACATGGTATTAGCTTGAGCCAAGGATCATTTCACATAGAGCATGAGTAAACCCTCATTTCACTTGATTTAGCACGATTAAACCCTCATTTCACTTGATGTTTCATGATATGAATCTTTACCCAATGCATTGGACCACTATCATGGTGCACCTTTCTTAAACATTTTATTTCATGCACAAGTGTGCCACATGAATCATATAACATGGAATCAATCAATATGAAAAGTTATTCCAAGATTAAGGAATTTGGAATAAATACATGAAATTACCATTCAATATGTATATTTTCATAATGGTGAATACTCTTGATAGAGACATGGGTATGGTATTCACTACCCAATGATCTTGGGTTGGAAAAATGCAAAGCAACTTCGGCAGCATAACAGCGTGACATAAGAATTCATAAAAATGGTTAATGAGAGAGAAATGGATGTATCATAATATTTAAATGAAATGGAAATTATGGGGGTAATATAAATATATGTATCAACAAATGTAATTGAATATAGATACATAATACAAAATAATTTCTTGAATATAAACAAGGAGAGGTAAATTCCTTACAGAATTTCGGCATGGTAACAGGTGTACATGGGAGGCATTAATGAGAGAGAAATGGGTTCTATCATTATTTAAACATGAAGAAGTCAGTATGGGATAGGTAAAAAATCATACCCCAACATTTATAATTGAAAATAAAAGGGCATAACAATATAAGTAAACCTAGACATAAATAATTAAAGTGAGAATCCCATACATGGAAGTGTGTTCCCAAAGGCTTAGGAGGGGATTGAGAAAGACTTCTTGGGAGCTTGGGGAACATTGGGAAGATTATAGAGTGAGTAGGGAAGAGGTTGGACGAACTCCAAATGCTTTTAGTGAAGAGGAAGTGGGAGATTGGGTGGGTTTATATTGGTAAGGAGAGGAAATTCTTTATTATTTAGGTTTGGGACACCTCACATTAAACTAATCAAAACCACAGACCAGCCCATGGTTTTTGCCCATGATTTTTACCAAAGTGGAGTGGAAAACAATATTTTATTAGGAAAATGACCTAAAATATTAAAATAATAGGGTTTCTTATGTGGAGGTTAATCACACACTCAAGAAAATCCATTTAAAAAGCTAAAATGTTTAAAATGACTTGAAGGGTCCACTAAAGATTTTTAAAATAAATAAATCAAACAAAGATCACATTTTTTAAGGGTAAAACATATATTGGACGAAAATAATATTTATAGTATTTTATTACATCACTATTGGGTCATTAGGATGTTATAAAACACATTATATATTTAAATGACATTTAATTTTTACCAGAAAATTCAACTGTCTCAGAAAATTAGGAAAAATTCACCATTGGATAATTTTGACATTTTGATTAAAAAAATAATATCCATTTTATCCAAATAATTATCTAAACATTAGAATTTTAACTTTTTAAGAAAAAACCAATTTTTAAAGAAAATTCAAGGTTGTTGAAAAAAATAGCTTTCAATCCTTAATAAGAATTACAATTGTATTCATAAAAATTATATGATAATTTATAACTAATAAAAAGTAATTTAATAATAATAATAATATTTTTTTAAAATATTATTTAATTCAAAAATCCATTAATTTATCAAAATACATTCCTTGTTTGAACAGTATCTAAAAATACTATTTGTGCTTTAAGAACTATTTAAAAAGTAACAATAATAAAATGAAGATATATTCTTTATTATATCCAAAAATAATGTACATGATAATAATTCTTGGGTCTTGTTACATAACCCCTTAAAAAAATCACATAAGACCTTAGGTTAAGGTGAACTATGGTGGAAGACTCTTGGGGTGGCTAAGATTACATCACTTGAGAGTGGTAATCTCTAAAAACATCCACTTCTCCCGTAGGTGGTTCCACTCAAGCTTAACAAATTCAAGATCGGCTTGGGATTGGTCAAGAGAGAAGCCCAATGACGCCAACTCCTTTATGAGCTCCGACAAATGGGCTTCGTATGGGGAACGTCTACTGAATGATGCTATATCTTCCTTTGTGTGAGTAAATTGGATTTGTTAAAGCCCTATATTTATAAGAATCATGTGATCACTGCTCAAAAAATATATTAGCAGTGGTCACAATTCTTAAATATATTTTAAAATTAAAAACTTACAACCAAATAAGTGTATACATTTTACATAACTATAATAATACATTTAAATATTCCTAGATGAATTTTCATTAATGAATTTTTGGGTCGTTACAATATGGGGGGAAGACAGCTAATACATAATCAGAAGGATCATCCATGTGAAAGTTTTTTGGTGTGAGTAGATGAATATACACTCCCAGAAACAACTCCTAGTTAGCCTCTCCACCTAGGATGGAAGTCTCTACCACCCCCTATGGAACATTCTATGTAAATGCAACTATCTGAACCCCCTCAGCTTCCCTTTCTGGAGGAGTGACCTCAGTTATGTCTCTTTTAGCCACCACAAATGGAAATTATAGGGAAAATGAATGTAATGAATCCTCCCCAATCACTTTGTTTAGAAAAAAAACATCCAATTTGTCCATGATGACTTCATCTCAAATAGTTGCCTTTGGTGGAGCCTCTATGATTGGTTCAACCATCATAGATACTTTTGATCCTTTGGAAAACCTTTCCATATGACTCACTTTGACCCACTATATAGAGGTAACAATATTAGTTATCCCCTCTAGCATAAACTCCGAGGTTGACCCAACTTCCATAGTCTCCATGGTCATTCCTTTCAAGAGAGTATTATCTGCTATCACCACCTCATCCCCAGGCGCTGTTAATGCATGTGCTGGTGCTAGTGGATGAGTCTTAAGCACTGTTCAAACTATCTTTCCAAAATATGTCATTCATGTATGGGAAGGAAAATTTAAATAGACAAGGTCATAGAATAGGATGATACATACATGAATTTTATAGTTTAGCAAGGATCTCCGGGAGGTTCGTAGGTAGTTCCTCGGTAAGGTTCCCTCCATGACCACTTCCTCAGTTGCATGCACTAATGGTTGGATTCTAACAGCTACAATATCAGGAAGGTATCATAAACTCACCCCTTTATGGGTTGAGACTCTCTCACCCTCCACACAAGACATATCACAGACCTCCCCCTCTTTCGTGCTCCTGATTCCTATGCAAGTGAAAGTAGGGATCAGTCGATGAGTCTGAAAGGTTGATTGATGTCCGATATAATATAATGACCATAGGTATTACCTAGTCAGTAGTAAAACATATGTTTCTATCATATTTTTGATAGGAATCACTCCCAATAAATCATTAGACTCTTAAATAAGAGTTGTGAGCCCAACCATCTCAGTTGTAAAAAATTATGGGGTAGAGAGGTCATATTTAATAGTGTATTTACCTGGTAGGTCATAGGGTGTGTAGTGACTTGAGAGTGGATTCTGTCCTTAAGCTCCCCTATACATTAATTCACCTCATCACGGGACACATGAACTTCATTCTTATCTTGAACAATATCAATGAGACACATCATGTATCTATTACGATTCTATTATATCCTACAAGAATTGATGAACTTCATGTAGACATACCAGTTGTCTCCAGATTCAGGAAAGATGGAGTCACTGGGAATATCAATGAAACACAACTACTTTCTATGTTGTTGGATGAATTTCCACAGGACCGCCTTAGAGGGTTGGCCTTTATCATGAAGTCACTTGACTCTGAGCATCGAGCCTGATGCAGCTCCTCTCCCTACATCTCCTATCTTTTTTAGGTCAGGTACTATAGAACATGATACTATTTCACTTCTCCCTATTCCATCCTTGTATTCACGATGTGATTTGAACACCACTCTTCCTCATCCCAACTAGTACGAGGCCTCTCCTTCATTGGCCCAGGTGGTTCGACACCTAAGAATCTCCCCAAGATATGTTCTATCCCAACTCATCATGTAATTATGAGTGAGTCCATATGCATCAGTTGGTGGTGGTAGATAATTAAAAACTTTCCCATCCTCCTATGAGAACATGCACCAGATTTTTGTCAGAACCAAAGTTTGATAATAATGGCCCACCTCCGTGTACACCTTAAGGGTTAGCGACTACATACATCTGAACTTCTTTGAAAATTGTTGCATATTATATGGTTCATTGATTGTCCCATAGTAAACCTTTTCCACTAGTACCCTAACTCCAAAGGCTAGAAGGTACGATTTATAGTAAATAGTCCCTACACCATCATCAGTCACTATCCCCAAAGTAAGGGGGAATGGGTTGAACATGAAACGATCCACCAACCTGACCTTCTCCACCACTTCCACCAAACCAAACCCAATAGGGAGACTCCGGATGATATTTTGGTTTTTTGGTTGGATGTCATTTGTAGGATGAGATATGGGGTTCATGTAATCATACCCCCCCATGTATGGGGACACCAATATATATAATAAATAGAGGGAACCACACACACCGAGCAGAGTCTTCGCTTCGATGATGTAATGAAGTACTATGTACAGCTTCACCAATATTGGGATATCAAAATTGATGTGATATCCCATCAGCAAAATCACCACCATAATAAAGGTTCTCGGTCACACCCCTATAGATACATCCCACACCGAGAGAATCCATCCATAAATAAACATGATGATGAACTATTCCAGCCTAACCACTAGAGCTTTAGGCTTGATGTTGTATCCCCATATATCCCATTGGTTTTCCTCTAAGATCTGCCTGTTGGAGTGCTCCATAACCCTCTAGAATGTTCTCGGGAATGTGAATGGACTCCTTGTTAGATTCTCTTCCATATCCTCCCCTTCATCTAGTTCCTATGATAACTCGTTCATGAATTAGCTAAACAACTACTTGAATGGGATTTCCCTCATCGCTAGACTCTCTTCGTTGGTCCCTTGCACTAGATTTAGCAACACCCTCTATAGAGATGGAATAAGTTCATAGTCTTCCAAAACATTCTCTGCATGGAGTAACTCATCTTAAATCTCCCCTGTATTATGATCCATGTGATCTGGTGAATATCCCTTTGGAAGATCCAACCTCTCCATGGAACAGATGAAGATTGTTGGTCCTTCATGACCACTAACTCAGTTACTTAGGTATAATGTTTTTATTGGTGGTAGACATGAAACTATGAGGCCCATGATATTTATTATATCCCCACTCAATTTATATCTACCACCTATTAATTTATTATGCACATGTCCAATAGCTCTAGGCCCATTCATCGGTAAATATTCCACCCAGGTGCGGGTCCTAGTTGGTGTTCCCTCTATTGAGTGGATTCCTCAAACCCTCTTTAAGAATAATCTAATGTTGTGTAGGGGGGTGGTCCTTATCCTTTAGCTTCTATGCATATATATTGTTAATGTGATTATAGAGAGTTTCTTCTATTATTGGAGAGTGGTCCTTCTAGATATTACATTTAGTAGCCCTATGTCATTAGTACTATCACAGTGTACTGCTGAACAAGTGGGATGGCTCTTCTCTGCTTTTTGTGGGGATGAAAACATCATCTCTTAGCCTGAAACCATAGAGTTGTAGTCTCTTTCTGAGTGGGTAATCCCTTTTATCCTCACTCAATAGTGTGATAATTGATTCATGGCATGAAAGGATTCCACATCTCTCCCCAATCATTATATTCTCAGACATTTCTTCCCCAAGAGTGACAATGAAAATGACTCATTGTGCATCCATTTTGTTCAAATACGTAGTTTTCTTAGTCTAGTTCCCAAAGGTAATTGACAAAGATCAGGTTCATGGGGTCTGATTCACTGAGAAGCGTTCGATGATCTAGGATTACATAAATGATGAGCTTCAAGAGTGATAGGGATCAAGATCAAAAAGTGCTTATGAAGGATGTGAGATTCCAGAAAATAGATAATAATATTTTTTTGTCAAAAAATGTCATGTGGTCACTCTCAAGGTCCCCTCCACTATTTATTGTAATATGGATAGATTTGGGTTTCATGATGGGCTTCTAAGGGTGACAATCATTAATTGGATTTGTGAGTGAGCTTCATGAACAAGAGTGTATTTCCAATTTTCAGTGATTCTAACTCATAATCTGACCCTCCTTTTACATTCCAAACCCATTCTAAGGAGGAATTTTTTGACACTGAAATATGCATGCCACAAAGATGTTTGAGGAATTCATGACTAATTTGGGACAAATCCATGACAAAACAGACCAAAGAACCCTCAACAGGTCTGGTTCAAGAAGATAATGACATTCATGAATGGATGAAGATTAACAAGATACCTAGATGAGTAATTACATCATGAAATCATAGATTCCCCATGGTAAATCTATGCGCAATGATATTCAGAGTCCAGGAGCACCTCACAAGCATTTGAAATGTTGACGATGACCTCCACAAACACCAATCTCAGACTCATGGAACCATGACCACTCATGAAGCTCATAGAGATTAATGAAGGGATATCATCTTCAGTAAACCAATACCCTATAAATACCATCACATCCTGAATTTTTAGGGGAAATTTCCAACCTTTTGACATCTAAAATCTCTCATGAGATGAAAACCTTCTAAACTACATGAAACGAAGAGATAATGAATCATCCAAGGTAACCAGGCTTCATGAAACCTCCTTCATTGTATTCTTAAGTGCCTCCATCCCAATTAGATATTAATTTCACAAATTCTTACACCCTTAATAGAGGAAGAAGGTCCCCTTGGAACATGAGGCTTTTCCAAGCATTCATCTTTCAAAAATCACTCCCCCTTTGAATGAGGACATCCCTTTGAAGTAGGGACATCCCGTTTTGCAAAGAAAACTCTTTCACAAAGCCCCTGACACCCATAAAGATTGAAAGAATCATAGTTCCCACCTTCATGAACCCCCAATCTTCACGAATCACATTTTATAGGATTATATATGGTTATGCACTTCTACTAACACCCCATCATTAAGGTTGAGTTCCTAGGACCCCCACAATAATCCCAGACCAGTCCAGCTACACCTCAAAACCCCATGTGACATATGCCACCAACTCCTATGTCCGTCTACTTCACCCTAGGTGTGTTTGGAGCCCCCAAACACCTATTTCTTCTAATAATAGGTAATATAACAAATTTTTAATCTCATAATTGGGACCATAATGTGGACCTCATGGTTAACCAGTCCTCCGTGAATGTTTTAATGCCATTCCCCACCAAAAGGTGCATGAGTGGTGGTCAAGTAAGCCCAAGGGGTAAGGCGTAAGTCCACCCACATCCATGATGCATGATGTAAAACTACTTAGTTACAAGTAATTATTTAATAATGTTAAACTGCACTATATACTTGTCATACGATGTTAAACTACACAAAAAATCCTCAAAACATGACCTACAACTATATCCTTACACTGTGTGATAAGCACATGATTCCATGTGTTTAATTAACTTGGGATGAGATCATCCAAGAATATTCTATGTAGAATCCCCACACCATTCCCCCTAGGTAAATCCTCTTGAAAATGAAAATTAAATGTGTAATCCCCACACCATCCCTTGTTGACGCTCATTTTGGGACACGATCATCCTTATTGCATGATATTAAATTGAATGCATCAGTCCTTTCAAATGACCACAAACTATTAAACCAAAATATGTTGGTTAAAATCCCTGAATCCAAATAGGGTATGTAGTAATACTCCCCAAGGATCAATCCTGAAAATGGTTAACATTCATGTGTGACATCTTTTCTTCTAGAGATACACCTTTTGAGTCTTCCTCACTGGGTGTTCGTCCCCCATTGGTAAACTCCCGATCAGCCTCACAAGGTGTTCAATCCACGAAGAAAACTCATGGTGTTCCCTCCTAGGGATACAAATTATTTTTTCTCCCATTAGGCATTCTGATCCATTGATAAACTATCCAGGTGTGACCTATTTCCTCCTAGGGACACACCTCATATATCCTCCACTATGGGGCATTCCGATCCACACATTTTGAATCCTCCTCACTAGGTGTTTGATCCAAACTAATATACAATCCAGGTGTGACATCCTCACTCTTAGGATCCCACCTCCCTGATCTATGTCTATAGGGAATTCTGATCGATCTCATCCCATCTCTATGAGATGTTAAACTCGTGCCCTGATCCATCTCAAATAGATATTTTGATCTATCTCCACATGATGAAGAACACATGACCTAACCCAAAACATCTACATTATAAAAAACATGGCATGGATGAGGTTAATTTTTTTGGAAGACTTATTCCCCAAGATTCAATTACCTCATAGCTGACATGGGACACCTTGGGTTTTGATCATAATATTCCTCAATTGCCCGAGTTCTCCTCACACCTTGGATCACTAAAGTTGAGGTCCTACTCACTACAACAATAGCCGATACGAAGGTCATCCTCATGTAATGACTAGCTAAAGAAGAGTCCCTCCCTGCTCTACCACCAACCCATATGGAGGTCCTCCTCATGCCAAATATCTACCCTACCCTAAAGAACCATCCTGAGGCATAGGGTCTGTAATGAATCAAACTTTTATTAATGAAAATTCCTCTGATTTGATTAAATTCCATACTATGTAAAATGGTTATATTGGACATATACGTTTCCTTGGTTTTATGTTTTTCTTGTATTTTAAAATATCATTAAGAATTTTTTCCATTTCTAATATAGCCATTGAATAGTAACACATGATTAGTATAAAATATAGAGAATTAACAAATCCAATTTATGTGGACAAAGGAAGCGATGGACACATCCAGTAGAATTGATCCATATGAATCCCATTTTTCAGAGCTCGGAAAGGAGGTATCGTCATTGGGAATCACTATTGACCATGACCAAGACAAGCTTCAACACGTTAAGTTTGAATGGAACCTCTTATAGGATAAGTTGAAGTTAGTAGAGATTACCACTCGAGCTATGTTATAAAAGCCTCCCCAAGAGTCTATCACTATCACACACCTTAGATTTAGGTATTTATCAGGTTTTATAAGGGGTTATGCAATAGGACCCTAGAACTATTATTATATAAATTATTTTTGAATAAATAATATACATTCATTACATCATTGTAACTTTTTAAATGGTTTTTGATGCACAAATAGTATTTTAAGTTAATATTCATTTAATAAATATATTTTGATGAATTAATATATTTTTGAATTAAATAATATTTTAATAAAATATTATTATTAAATTACTTTTTATTAAATATAAGTTATTGTATAATTTTTATGAATACAATTGTAATTTTTTAAGGTTTAAAAGCTATTTTTGTCAAAACCCATGAATTTTTGATAAATGTCAGTTTTTATTTTGGAAGTACAAATTATCATATTTAGAAAATTATTTAGATAAATTGAATATTTTTTTTTGAATTAGGAAGTCAAAATTATCCAATGGTGATTTTTTTATAATTTTCTGTGACAGTCGAATTTTCTGGTAAAAATTAAATACTTTTTCAGTATATAATTAGTTTATGGCATCATAATGACCCAATAGTGATGTAATAAAATTATATAAATTGGATGTTCACAAAATATATGTTTTAAATTTAAAATACTATGATTTTATATTTTTTTGATTAATTTTATAATGCCTTAGTATACCCTCAAAGACTTATAAAATATTTTAACATTTTGAAATTATTTCCTTGAGAGTGTGACTGACCTACACATAAGAAAGCCTAATTTTTTAACAATTTCGACAATTTTCCCTATAAAATAATTTTTTCCACTCCACTTTGGAAAAAACCATGGGCAAAACCATATTATGTTTTGTGGTTTTGATTAGTTTAATGTCTATCGTCCAAAACCTAAATAATAAAGAATTCCATCACTTTTCCTATATAAACCCACCCAAGCATCCACTTATCTTCACTAAAATTTTTTAGAGCTATATAAACCCCTTAAATCTTCTCTATAGAATCCTCCCAAGGTTCCCCAAGCTCCCAAGAAGCCTCTATCAAGCCTCTCTCAAGCCTTTGGTATCACACTTCCAAGTAAGGGATTTCTTCTTTTTAATTTTTGTCCACATTTCTTTATGTTGTTATACCCTTTTATTTTCAAATAAAAATGTTGTGGTATTATTTCAGATCTCCCACATACTTCACTCCTTATTTATTAATGATTATATTAATATTTATCTTTAATTAATGCCTCCCATGTACACCGATTACCATGTCGAAATTCCGTAAGGAATTTCTCTCTTCTCATTTACATTCGAGCAATTCTTTTATATTATTCATCTAAATTAAGTTACATATGTTGGGATATTATGTTAAATTACCCCCTTAATATCCATTTAATTTATAAATTATGAGATACCCCTTTCTATCTCATCATCCCATTTTACGATTTCTATTTGACATCGTTATGCTGCTGAAGTTACACCATAATTTCCATGTCAAAATCATCATGTAAGTGAATACGATACCCATTTCTATATCAAGGGTATTCAACTTTATGCACATGTAATTTTTTATTTAGGACTTAAATTTATGTATTCCACATCTCTTATTCATATAATAAATTATTATGTTTAATGAATCCATGTTGTATGATCTATGTGGCACACGTATTCATTAAATGAAATGATTAAGAAGGGTGCGCCCTAATAGTGATCCAATTCATTGGGTAAATAGTAGTATCATGATAAACCATGTGAAATGAGGTTTTACACATCCTAATTCATGTTTAAAGAGGGTTTACTCATGCTCCATCTAAAATGATCCTCGGCTCAGGCTAATATCAGTTAAATGATGTTTCAACATTTCCATGTTATGATAGTCATGATATATCATGCCTTTATGTTTATATCTCTCTTGTGCCCCATTGATATACCTATTTCCTAACATGTACTATATTATTCATGTTATTCCTTGATTATTCCTTTACCAGGATTTATAGCTCACCCTTTTCACATCTATAACCTCGAGTTATCCTAAGAAATGCTAAGTACGCGAGAATATTGTGGCCATGTAAATGATGTTTTCAATAAAGATGATGTATTTTTATGTTTTAAGTTGTTATATAATGTTTCTAATTTACCAATAAACTAGACCTATTTATTTTCAGAGTCTTCTTAAGTGAATATTTATGTAATAAATCATGTTTAAGTGTGTAATAAATATCATGGATGTTATAGGGGCGAACCGTCATCACCGAAAGAAGAAATTAAAGAAGCGCTAGGTCATTGTCAATCGAGTCTGCTTCTCAGATTCTGATGTGGAATGAAACTCGATGATGGAGCCTTCATTCTAATCCTCTAAATCAGAGGCTAGTATAGGAAACCAAAGTGGTAGTTTCATCCTCCTAGAATGTGAGATGTACTAAATTCCTAAAATCCTCAATAGGTATGTGCAAGGGGAGGAATATTTGGCTACCTTATTGGGTTTTTCCGTGGAGTCTTATAAACCATCAACATACTCATTCTCTAACTGGACATGAGATCATAGATAGTTATTTTGGGGGATGGTAGACAAAGATCACTAAATGGAATCATCACCAACAACCACGTCCCTCACGCGTGAAGCGATGGTTGAAACCCTGTCTTACAGGGACAAGATGATGCAGTCAGTACCACCCCCAAGAGATGACACAGTCAGCAAAAGCCTACAATCTCGTACATAAATATCTCCACTGACCAGTAAACTAACATAATAGTCTATATCTATGTATTTTCCATTTTCTCGGGCACCCCCATTCAAATAATGGGGAAACCAGGAACTGGATCCCCCCTCTAAAAGAAGAAGTATGTGGGAAACTCCTATAGTGGACCAGTTATCTGAGATGTTCTATCCAATCCTAACTCCAAACATTGACATTCTAGGGTCCCTTTCCCAGGATGAAGTCGTGTGCTTCTTCCAAACCCTCTGGGTTACACATTTATTTCAACAAAACCATTAGTTCACTTATCAAAAAATCCAAGAATATCATGATGACATTGTCCTGCAGTGTCTCACGGTTGACCTAGCTGCACTTCCCATGGCTCAGCACCCTGTATCACCTGATTTTCATCATTCTCTTTAGTATAGATGAATTTAGAACATTCATGTTCTCTGTAGAATTATCAAAGTGGCATCTCTTTATGCACAAATCCATGGTTGGGGGAAGTATGATAATCTCCATTTAATTATGATTTTGAGAAAGATGGACCTACATGATAATATTGAGGATATGCCTCTGGGAACTATCATGGTAAATATGGTTGTTCTCAATATTATACCCAAAAGGAAGTATTGGAATGGGGTCTAAAGAGGATGACACACCCCTGGGGAAACAAAACATTCAGAGGACCCTACAAGTGTCCAATGTTCTTAGTAGAGATGGTTTCTTGGACTTAGAGACCCTTCTGCATCATTGACCATCATTTGGAACACCAATAAGGGTAAATGATCAATTTGGTCCTTTAATCACTCTAACCCATCTGGTTCAATGTAGGAGAAGAAGGATAATCCTGATAGGTCCATGTTTCTCCAATAGCTCGTAGAATAAAAAAATCTCATTATTGAGCATTTTGTTGAGTACCTTACAGAATGGAGACCAGACTACAGTGATCCTCAGTACCATCACAACCATCCTCCACAGGGGTAGCTGGGGAAATCACATATTCTTCTCAATTATTTTCCTCCTGTTAACATTTAAAATCCCATTCACCCCGATAGGTTATAGATCGGGGATTACAACATGTTACCATGGTGGGTACCCCCAATCTAACCGAGTTGCATGATAATCCTGATCAAGACCTGACTTTGGATGTTCCTTTGGCAGTTCCTCATGTTGTTCCTCTGCAAACCCAACAAGATTCTCTTGTAGTTCCATGATCCCTTAATCCTTTCTATCTTGTTAAAGAGCCTGCCAATACACTGTTGGTTAGGAGTCCTCGCCAAGATAGGAATCCCCATCAGGCGTATCTGATGGCGTCTGTCATTTCCTAGGTCGAATTACTTAATACATGATAGGTGGAGATCCCACTTGATGTAATCCATACCCAGAATTGGTGGATGATATTCCATCACCCCCAGATTATGGTAATCCTACCTTCTCCCCATTCAATAGGATGGGTGACTTGATGTATCATTTGGACCACGTTTTTTCAAGGTGTGAACCCATGCTGGGAAGTATAGCTTAACCGGAAGCCAACAAGTTCTGGTGTTTTTTTACAGACATTAGAAGTTCCCACGTTTGTCTAGTACATACAGTTACCCATCAGGTAGATATATGGTTGGGAAGACCTTTACTGGCATCTTATTTATAAATTTAGCTCCACTGTGTGAAAGATAAGTATTTATTACCTCTTTAAGTGAAAAAAATTTCTAGATAAGTGAGTCACATACTTTTTCTCAACATTGAAGGGCATCACATATTCAATAGATTTTCCACTAAATCAAGAATAGATATTAACAATGTGCATGTGGAATGTTTAGACTGAATTGGTTATCTCTCTCATCACTCTGTATTTCCTAGGTGGATTCTGGGATTTCTCTAACAAGGCTTAGTTCCTAGAGGATGCCTTACTGTAAGGAAATCAGGCATGACTATTTCCTCTCACATCTCATTAAAGAAGAGCTTCTAAGGCTGATATTACTATTGTTACATAGGTATAGGATCCTTCACTAGAAATGTTACCAGCAGGGCCTCACCATAACCTCACTGAAGACAATAGCCTCATGCCTAACCTCATGCTCAGTATCATCCACCGTAGAATCATCTGGTATGACCCTATAATGAATTGGGGCCTAGGAAAGACAATCAGTTTCTATCCCTCATTAGGCTCCTACCCCTTATCAGGTCTAGGCCCCCAGAGTTCCTTTCTCGGATAGAAGAAACCCAAAATTATCATTTTATGAGGCTCAGGTCCTCAGTTATTTCTAAAGTGCCTTGGATTTGTGAATCTAGAAGTTTCTAGAATGTTGGGAGCCACAGGAAGTCGATCTCAATGATCACCTCGACTAATACCATTATTCTAGATTCCATAGGCACACCATCAATAAATGATATGCATTTAAGGAATGTCTCTAGGAGTTGATTGATAACAATGTGGTTAGATTGGGTCCTACCCCAACACAGATAGTGTGTATCTTTTTAAATCATAACAATGATTGTTAAAGTTAATAAAAACAGTTCTCCATCCGCATGTATTAGAAATATGATGATTGGTTAGCTCACAGAGCAGTTACTTGAACCCATGGAATCATTTTTTTTCTTATTTGAATCAACACAAGACTCTTGAAGTTTCCACAACTCCTCCCAATTTTTCTTCTACATCCACGTATAATCCTTATACAACCCAAAAGATCAGGCATTAACCGATCATGCGAAAGGGAAGCCCCACACTGGTGCCAAGTCCATCTCACACTATTAGTGATTTCATGCCCCCATAGATGGGAATCACTCCCAAAATTTTCCATATATTGGACGATTTCTCAGGTGACGATCAAGAGTATTCCTCATTGAATATTGTCGAGTGGGTGGACCCTTGCATGGTTCCCAAAAATGAGGATCATCCGGAAGATCCTCCCAATTTTCCCGGTTAATTCCATCACTGACAAGGTCATGGATATGTGAATCATTGAAATACTCATGATAGTACTTTAAGAAATTCTGTGAATTCTACTGAGACCAGATAGTAGGCTCTGCAAAGAGCTCTAAATGTGTAGTCCTATTATACTATCTTGTCTGATCCACCACTATCGCCATTTGTGTTACTAGAATAGGAGTCATAGCGGCCATGTCATGATCATTCATGTTCATCTATGGCTAGACCTTAGTAATTCGATGGTCAGCCAGTAATAATTTGGCATGGTTCAGCTGGTGAGTAATGGGATATCTCCAAAACCAGCCAAAATCTTCATGTTCAAATAATGATGACCCTCATGCCTCATATCAAGGAGCGAACCACTACTAGTAGAAATTTGCATCTATCATGGAAGTATGATGTGATTAAGTATCTTTCCAACATACCTGAAAGCATCTCATTCCTTGAGGCCATCCTCCTATTATAAGAGATGCATGAGGCCCTCACAGAGGCCTTGAAAAGCCCCATAATGTTTGAAATAGAGCCAGTAGATATAGATTCCTTTCATACGGAGGTAGTCGAGCAAGAAGGATACCAAGGAATCATTTTATTTTAAGGAGATGATGAAGGCTCTCACGTGCAGGGGAACATTCAACCACTATAAATCACAAGCCAACTAAAAGGTGTGTAAGTCTTCCATCGTCTCATTGACATAGCGTTTGGGATCGTTCTAATCCCATTCCAGATGTTCCATAGGATAAAAATGACTTAGCAAGATCTGAGTCCCTCTAACCTAAATATTCAAGGTTATTACAGGATAATGAAGAGGCCATGTGGAAAATTTCTTTTTAATACCCAGTTCAATGGACTAATCTATTGCACTGAATTCATGGTCATCTTGTAGGAAATTTCCTATAATGCACTTATGGGAAGACCCTGGCTCCATCTACATGAAACACTTCCCTCTGTATATCACTAATGCCTGAAGTACTCCCTCAATGGTCGAGTGGGCGTACTCCAATGTGATTCATCTACCTTTACCTCTTGTGAATCCAATTATCTAGACACTAACTATTATAAGAGAAAAGGAAAAAAAGTTTACACTAGTAAGTTTGTGCACACATATACTGAATCTAATCTCTGGATGGACTTGGATGATGTTTTCATCCTCTCGATTCACCAGTTGGAGGATACAATCCAGACTTGGGACATTTCTTCATCGCATCTATGATGAGGGGAAGAAATGTTCCCATATATATGTAATACCATAATATTACCTCGTACTCCTATACATGATAGGATAGAGTGATAACAGAGCCTATTACCCCTTTGAGGTATCAAGATGTTTTCCCCATGGCCATACATAGTCTACACACTTTCCTGTTTCACCAATCTAGGATAAGTTGACACATACTAACCAGACACCACTACTTTGACATCATCATGTGTGGGCCCATCAGTCAAAAGCCTGATTGAATCAGTTCAATAACTTTTTTCATTATTTCAAAAGTGAAAGATTCTCCTAGTGAAGATTCTACCACCGATCAAGCCGACACCAACATTCCTCTAGGGCCAGTTAAATCAAATGAATTTCCTCATACCGATGATCCTCTCACAAAAGATGATGAGAAGGATTTCAAAGTTTCTCCTCTAACATTCAAATAGGGTTTCTCCTATAATTTAGATGAGTTGGTGCATATGAATCATGCTACCCAGGTAGACCTGAGACCAACAATTATAGGCGAATCTATGCCTATAAAGGAACAACAACAGTATGTGTATTTCCTGAAGCAACATCATGATGAATTTTCATGGAGTCATGATGAGATTATTGGACTAGTCCCTGAGGTCTCTATCCACCATATTTGTCTCCTATTAAGCCATCACAGGTTCAAACAACCTCCCAGGAAGAAGAACCCTTCCTATAGTGTCGTGGTTGATGATAAATTTGATAATCTCATTAAGGAAAACTTTTTTAAGGACGTTCAGTATCCCATGTGGTTAGCCAACATCATCCATGTCGGGAAGAAGAATGGGTAGATTAGAGTCTGTATTGAATTCTGAGATCTCAACCACCACTATCTGAAGGATGATTTTCCACTTCCAGAAATAGATCTTTTGATTGATTCCACCACTAGGTTCGAAGATCACTCCATCATGGACATATATTTAGGGTACTATCAGATCTAGATAGCCCCCAATGATGAAGAGTCCACCAAAATTAGGGCACCGTAGGGTAACTTTTTATATAAGGTAAATCCATTCAGTTTGAAGAATTATGGGGACAAATAGTATAATTCCACGCATTTCATATTCAAATGAATCCCTGGTATTCTAGAGGAATGATATGTGGTTGATTTTTTGTCAAATACTGCCAGCATCAAGACTATCTCAAAGATCTTGAGAAATTGTTCGACATCCTCTCCTACCTTTATATAAAAATTAAAACCTTTAAATGTGCATTCGGTGATACCTATGGGAAGTTCCTTGGTTTCTTTATCATATACATAGGCATCATTATTGACCGAAAGATGATTAAGGCTATCAGCTAGATGCCTCCTTCGAGAAACCTCGGGGAGCTCCGAGGATTTCAAGGACACTGAACCTATATATGCTGATTCATCATGAATCTAGTTGGAAAGTGTAAGATCTTTTCTTGAATCATTAATAAAGGTTTTTTCTAATAGTGGGATGAGGAGTTCTATACTGTCATTGAGGAGATCAATTAGTATTTTTTACATCTCCCATTTTTGATTCCACCTGTCTCTAGAAGTCCACTGGTCCTTTATGTGACTTCCCTAGAATGATCCCATGGATCCCTTCTCACCTAGAAGAAGAACATAGGGATAGGGAATAGTTTCTACTATCTCAGTATAACTCTACTTTCCACAGAAACTAGATATTCTTCTATTAATAAGAGAGGCCTTGTACTAGTTTTCACACTGATGAAGTTGCGGCATTATCTGCTACATCACGAGATACAGTTGGTGTCCCGCATGGATCTGATAAAGTATATTCTAAACCACCATATGATGACAGGTCGTCTAGCTCAGTGGGTAGTGATCCTTTAGTAGTTCGACATTAGGTTTTTCCAATAGAAGTTAGTCCAGGCTTAGGCGCTTTCCAACTTTCTGGTTACTCATCTGACCCCCACAGAGAATTCCCTCGATCTTGATTTTCCATATGAGGTAATTCTCTCATTAGATCTGGGTATTCCATGTTGGAAGTTATATTTCGATGGTGCCTCCTTGAGTTTCACTAGAATAACGCTTAATCATCTCTAACTCAAGAGAGTAGGCCTATGGATTAACTTAATCACTACTGTACTGGCTGTCTTTCTCTATTCATTCTTTCTATTAGAAGGCTACACCAATAATGAGGCAAAGTATCAGGATCTCATCAATCGTCTTGAGTTGGCACTCAAGATTGATGTTCCCCACCTGCATGTGAAGGGGGAATCTGAATTATCATCAAGAAGATCAATGGTGACTACATCATCAAGAATCTAGAGCTCATTCCCCTAGTAGAGTGAACGAACCAACTGATGGACTAGTTCCCTTATCAACTAGAGGTCACTCATGTTACGTAGTCGTAGAATGGTTGAGTGGATTCCTTGGACGGTTTTGCTACTTCTCTCACTGAGACTGACTAAGAAGATCTATTCATTCATGTGACACATCTAAGGTTCCTCGCCCCTATCAGTGCATATAATGATGAAAACTAATAGATAATCCACCTTACCTCTAGTGCCTCCATATTAGGAACTGTAGATACCCATGTTATGGTAGAATAAACCTCTGATTAGAAAATTCCTTTCATAGAGTACTAACAACATGGTAGTATCCTAACTTACAGAGCTGAGCATGAGTGATTTCATTGAGGTTAAGTGTAGTACACCATCCAGAGTGGTTCTATAATTGAAAAGATCCTCCAAAAATTTGAGTTTGATGGATTTACCCTTTATTTCATTTAGGGATACGATATTCTCAAGGTTTTGCAGTAATTTCTTGTCGGTTCCTATGGTGCTCATTAGGAATGGTTCAAACTATCACACCATGATTTGAAGGTTGAGCTAATTTTCTCCCACCATGGTCCATCACTGCATAGAGTCTTCCAAGAGGTTCCACACATGTCAGATTCATACCAACATTGTGCATCAACTAGTGGATCCCCTCCATACCACCAAGTAATCTTGTCCATTTATGGGTTGGGGAATCGATGTCATGGGACCATATCTGCTAGCAACAACTCGCTAGTCTAGGTTTATTTTGAAAACAACATATTTATTTTCCAATTGGGCAGAGGTAATTCTGCTCAAGGTGGTTAAGGCCCATTTCATTTTTGAGTTCATGAGATCCAACATCATCCATTGATTTGAAATTCCTCACATTTTTATCACTGATAACAACCAAAATTTTCATACATTTGAGAAGATAAAATTTTACTCCATGTATAGCATTAGATCTAACCACACTTCTCATTACCATGAATAAGAAAATGGATAGATAGAGGAATTCAACAAGACCCTCTCTAAATTTTTGCAAAGATGGTGGGCTAAAACAAGAAGATTGGGATAGAAAATCTTCTCAACATTCTCTAGGATTATCAGATGAGAACTCAAAATTCCACCCAGGTGACCCCATATTCCCTGTTGTATGAAACAAAGGCAGTTTTTCCCATAAAGATTCTATTTTCCTCACTATGTACAACTATCTATGATCAGAATACATCAGATATAGTAATAGAAATTTATCTAGATGAGATTTAAGCCCTTGATGATAATAGGATCTTGGCCTTACACAATCTATAGAGGCATAAAAATAATATATATATAGCTTTAAACAATAATTTTCAGCTCCTCTCCTTCCTTTAGGGTGACACATTATTGTCCATGAGGATGTCGATGATACCTAGTAGGAATCCACCAATATTGGAGCCCAAATATGATGGACCCTACATCATTCAAAAGGATTACCCTAACAATTAATAATCTTTGGTTACCATTTATAGTGATATAATTACCCCTCCCACTAATTCCAAGTTACTCAAGTAGTACATTTTATGAGAACCATTATCTTCTCATATAATGTTAAACTATATGAAAATTTCTCTCATCCTGCATGATGATAAACTAAACAGTGTTACCTTATGGTATGAGCTCTATGACCTTAAAATAAGATCCCTTTTGATGAAGATACATGTTGGAAAACTTAATAGCACCCTCTTCCTTACCACAAGACATTAAAGAACACAGAATCGAAGAAATATGTATGGCTTGAATCCCTTCCATATTGGATATATAATAACTCCCATATAGTTCATATTCGGGCCTAGCCACCAATTCAACTTTTCGGCCCCTTGGCCTGAGTTTTGAGGGAGTGTGTGGTGTAGTGTTATGGTCCACCTTAGTTCCCACTCATATCAGGTCGCTTCATAGTGCCACACTACACATCCATATATTGTATGATTCATCCAATGGTCTGAGTTCTATGAACCTAAAAAAGATCTATTTCATCCATGAAACACGATGTTAAACTATACCATCACATCCCTTACAATGTTAAACTACTTTATCCTATTTGATAGATGTTAAATTGTATCACATTTATACTCCTTTATGCATGAACTTAAAAGGAATGTGCCCCTTTTTCCACCATGAATCTAAACTTCCCCATCCCACATGATGTAAAGTTTCCACTTCATCCAGATTGCATGATGTTAAACTACACAATAACCTCCATCTAAGATACATGATAATAAACTACACAACACCCTGATGAACTTATCTGATAGGTCGTCACCTTTCACTACTGGAAATTTTGTATATACCAACAGATTTAAACCGTTGGTAATACTTATACCAATGGTTTAGCCAACCGTTGTCAATAAAGTCGTAGGGATAATATTATACCAATGATTATGAAATAACCATTAGGATAATCCACTAGAATTAATATTATACCTCCCAATGGTTTATAAACCATTAAAATAGATCTTTACCAATGGTTTATGGAAAGCATTGGTAAAGATTGATAAAAATAGGCCTTTACCAGTGGTTTCTGAAACTATTGGTAAAGATTGAGACTAACAGGCCTTTACCAACTGTTTCTGAAAACCATTGGTAATGATTGAGAAAAACATGCATTTACCAACGGTTGTAAATCATTGGTAAATAGTGGGTTTTTAAATTCTATACCAATGGTTTTGGAAGCCTTTGTTATAGATCCTGCAATTCAACCTGTCTAGAAGCAAGCAGATTCCCTATGTGCATTTACCTACAAAATAACATAGATTTCAGAATACAGAATACCTAGCATTCTATACCATTGGTATATAAATTCACTTCAGGTTTATAATGACCTCCCCCTTTAAAAATCCTAAAATATCATATTATGTCTTATCCTTGAATTTTATAATCTGTGTGTTGATTTGACTGGAGACTATATCATTATTAAGGATCTATTATGCAACCCCTAATTAGAGTTATTTCAAAATGGTATCACTTGTTGAGTTTATTAATGTAAAACCTTTATGTCTGGGTTAATTCTATCTTATTTTCTATACTGAGTTATCCCATATAGACATAATGTAGATTAACCAAAGTCTCTTAGGTAAGTTGTCAGTGAAACTTTCATTCTATCAAAAGGTGATGCGGGGTGTAATTTTGAGTAAAATAGGGATACTATGTTATGTTTTAGAGAAGTTAAATAAAATGAGAATATCCCAATATATCCTTTGTATTTATTATCAATAATGTGTACAAAGATACAAACACATTGTTATAAGAGCTATTTGTTTGTATTGTAAAACAAATAAAAGGGGGACATTGATATTCCTATTGATTGGATTGTATTTTTACCAATGATTATGGAATGATATAGTGTTGAGGAGTGAAATAAGATATTGATGTCAAGGGGGGGAGGGGGTGTCCAGGGAGTTGGGGTGCTGTCCAAGGGGGTAGGAGATGTCTAGGGGGTGGGGGTCTCTTGGGGGGGGGGGGCTGTCCAAGGGGTGGGGGCTGTCCATGTGGGTGGGGGTGTCCAAGTGGTGGGGTGGTGTCCAGGAGGTGAGGGGGGTGGGTCTAGGGTCTTGGGGGAGCTATCCAGGGGGTGGGGGTGTCCACATGGGCTGTCCCTGGGAGTGGGGGTGTCCATGGGGGGTTCCCAATTGGTGGGGTGGTTTCCAGGGGGTTGTCGAGGGGGTTGGGGGACTGTCCAAGGGGGATGAGGTGGTTTCCAGGGGGTGGGGGCTTTCCATGGGGGTGGGGGTGTCTAGGGGGTGGGGTGTCCAGGGGGTGGGGGCTGTCTAGGGGGTTCGAGGTGCTATCTATGTGGGTAGCGTTGTCCAAGGGGTAGGGGTTTCCAAGTGGTGGGGTGGTGTCCAGGTGGTGGAGTGGTGTCTAGGGGTGTGTGTGGGAGGGGGGGGGGGTGTCCAGGGTGTTGGGGGATGTCTAAGGAGGTATGGGGTGTCCAGGGGGTGGGGGTATCTAGGGTTGGGGGATGTCCGTGGGGGTGGGGGTGTCCAGGGGGCTGTTCAGGGGTTGGGGGCAGTCTAAGGGGGTAGGGGGTGTCCAGTGAAGTTGGGGGGGGGGGGGGTCTGGGTGGAAGGGGGTTCTAGGCGGTGGGGGATGTCCAGGGGGTGGGGTGGCAGTTAAAGGGGGTAGTGGGTTTCTAGGGGGTGGGGGTGTCTAGGGGTGGGGGCTATCCAGGGGGAGTGTCAAGGGGGTGGGGGTGCTATCCATGGGGGTGGGGGATGTCCAGGGGGTTGGGGTGGCCGTACAAGGGGGTATGGGGTGTCCAGGGGGTGGGGTGTCTAGGTGGGGGGGGGGCTGTCTAGGTGGTTAGGGGTGGTACAAGGGGTAGGGGTGTTCAAGGGATGGGGTGGTGTCCAGGGGGTGGGGCTGTCCATGGGGTTGGGGGGCTGTCCAAGGGGTCAACGGTGTTCAGGGGGTGTCTAGGTGGGTGGGTGTGTGTGTGTGTGGGGGGGGGGGTCCAAAGGGGTAAGGGTGGGGGTGTGTCTAATGAGGTGGGGGGGGGGGGGGGGTTGTCCAAGGGGGTGGGGGCGGGGGCTGTCCAAGTGGGTGGGGGCTTCCCACGGGGGTGGGGGTGTCCAAGGGGTTGGGGGTTGTCCAGGGGGTTGGGGGGGGGCTGTCCAAGGGGGTTGGGGTGTCTAGGGGTGGGGGGCGGGAGATCTCCATGGTGGGGGTGTCCAGGGGTTAGGGGTACTATCCAAGGGGGTTGGGGTGTCCAGTGGTTGGGGGTGTCCAGGGGGTGGGGTGGTGTCCAGGGTGGGGGGGGGGGTTTCTTGGGGGTTGGGGGCTATCCAAGGGGGTAGGGGGTGTCCAGGGGGGTCCAAGGGGTGGGGTTGTCCAAGGGGGAGGGGTCTTTCCATGGGGGTGGGGTATTAAGGGGGGGGGGGGGTCTATCCATGGGGGTGGGGTGTCCGGGGTTGGGGGCTATCTAGGGGTTTGGGGTTGTCTAAGTGGGTAGGGGTGTCCAGTGAGGTGGGGGGGGGGGTGTCCAAGGGGATGGGGGTGGGGGCCTATATAGGGGGTTGGCGGGGGGTTGCCCAAGGGGGTAGGGGGTGTCTATGGGTGGGGTTGTCCTGGGGGTGGGGGGCTGTCCAGGGGGTTGGGGTGTCTATCAAAGGGGGTAGGGGGTGTCTAGGGGGTGGGGGTGGGGGGGGGGGGGGTTATCCCGGGTGGGTTGTGTCTAGGGGTGGGGGCTGTCTAGGGGGTGGGGTTGTCCAGGGGGTTGGGGTGGCTGTCCACGGGGGTAGGGGTGTCCAGGGGGTGGGGGTGTCCAGGGGGTTGGGATCTGTCCAGGGTGGGGGTGTCTAGGGGGTGGGGGGATATCCGGGAGGTCGAGGGGTGACGCCCATGGGCGAGGGGGTGTACAGGGGGATGAGGTAGAGTCGAAGGGGGTGGGGGATGTTCAAGGGGTTAGTGGGTGTCTACAGGGGTAGGGGTATCCAGGGGGTGGGGGTGTATCAGGGGTTTTCGGGGGTGGGGGTCTGTCTAGGGGGTTGGGGTGGCTATCCAAGGGGGTAGGGGTGTTCATGGGGTGGGGGTGTCCAGTGGGTGGGAGGTGTCCAGGGGGATAGGGTGGCTGTCCAAGGGGCTAGTGGGTGTCCAAGGGTTTGGGGGGGGGGGGGGGGTCTATCCAAGGGGGTAGGGGTGTTTAGGGGTGGGGTGGTCCAGGGGGTGGGAGCTATCCAGGGGGTTGGGGTGGCTGTCCAAGGGGGTAGGGGGTGTCTAGGGGTGTAGGGGGGTGTTGTCCCATGTGGCGATGTCCAAGTAGTGGGGGTTGTCCAGGGGGTGGAGGCTGTCCAGGGGGTTGGGGTGGCTGTCCACGAGGGTAGGGGTGTCTAGGGGGTGGGGGTGTCCCAGGGGTGGGGGTCTATCTATGGTGGGGGTGTCTAGGGGATGGGGGCTATCTGAGGGGTTGGGGGGCTATCCAGGGGGTTAGGGGTGCTGTCCAAGGGGGTCGGGGTGTCCGAGGTGGGGGGGGGGTGTTTAGGTGGTGGGGTGGTGTTAAGGGGGTGGGGTGGGAGGCTGTCTATGGGGTTGGGGGTGTCCAGGGGGTGGGGTGGAGTCTAAGGGGGTGGGGGCTGTCCAAGGGGTTGGGGGTGTCTACAGGGGTATGGGTGTCTAGGGGGTGGGGGTGTATGGGGGTTTGGGGGGGGGGGGGGTCTGTCTAAGGGGTTGAGGTGGGTTTCCAAGGTGGTAGGGGTGTTCAGGGGGTGGGGGTGTCCAGGGGGTGGGAGCTGTCCAGGGGGCTAGGGTGGCTATCTAGGGGGTTGGGGTGTCAAGGTGGTGGGGCTATCCAGGGGGTGGGGGCTGTCTTGGGGGTTGGGGTTCCTGTCCAAGGAGGTAGGGGGTGTCCAGGGGGGTTTTCCAGGGTTGGGGTGTCCAGGGGGTTGTGGGGGCTATCCAGGGGGTTGGGACTGTCCAAGGGGCGAGAGCTATCCAAGGTGTTGGTGGTGCTATCCAAGGGGGTAGGGGGCGTCTGGGGCGGGCGATGCATGTGGTGGGGTGGTGTCCAGAGGGGTTGTCCAGGATGTTTGGGGGGGGGGGTGTCAAAGGGGGTAGGGGGTGTTCAGGGTATTAGGGGATTTCCAGGGGCTTAGGGGTGTCTAGGGGGTGTCCAGGGGGTAGGGGGATGTCAAGGGGGTTGGGGGTCTGAGGGGTTGGGAGGATGTCCAGGGGGTGTGTTGCCTCTCGAAGGGGGTAGGGGTTTCTAGGGGTGGGGGTGTCTAGGGGATGGGGCTATCTAGGGGGTGGGGGTTGTCAAGCGGATGAGGGTGTCCAGGGGGTGGGGGAGGGTCCAGGGGGTGGGGGGTGTCCATAGGAGTGGTGAATCAGTCACAACAAATCATAAAGTATAGTTTTATTATTATAGATTAAGAAATAAAGATAACTTAACCTACCTAATCACGCATATATTCAAGCACAACAAATCATCAATCATCAAATGTCAATAATATCAGTAAAAAATGTAACAGATCAATCTGTCCCTCTTCACTATCAATATCATCACCATCATCATCTAGCTCACCTCATCCTCATCGTTGTCCCCATTATCATCCTTACCCTCCTCAAATCCCTCCTCCTCTCCCTCGTACTCCACCTCGGCCTCCTACTGACCTTCCTCCTCTGCCTCAGCCTCCTCCTCGCCATCATCTTGAAAACCACTAGAACTACCACCTGGAAAACCATATGTAGAACGCATTGAGGAAATATATTTATCACAAGTTTTTATGGCCTCTAGTGGAAGTGTTGGACATAAAAATTCTATCAGATTCATAAATGCAGTGTTTTCCCGGGTAGATTGTTCTTCCATCATTATGGACATTTTTTCAACTTGTTCTTCCTATTAATTATCCTACCGGAACTCAGTGGCACTACAACTCATAAATAAGGTGGGTAGAAACGTCATCAGAACGATACACTTCTCAGGTTGGCAGTATACTCTACTGGGGTGTACATCTCCGAACACCTGATGTAAGTGATCGTTTGGCCCCAAATTGTCATGTTATTGGGCATCAAGGGCCTCTAAAGAAGCCTTTTAAAAACATAAATAGATTATTAAGTTTGAAAATTGACATTAAAATTTAAAACAAACCAATTAAAACTGAAAATCTGATGTTGAGTCGGTTCATTAACTGCACTTCAATCTTCCTTCTTTCAACTCGAGAAAAATAGTTTTGCATGAGTCATCTGTCCTTCAATATTAAAATTTTCCCTCTTCAATGACATTGAATATAGAAAAACATAATTAAAAATAGGTTTCAAATAATTAAGTTCATAAATAAAATAATATAACAACTTTGGCAATCAAATAAATTATAAAGTAAAAATATAAAGTTAATGTCATAAAGAAAAATTATAAACAACTGTCATACCTACTTCCTCTCATGAGCTGGAATCATAGTACATCCCAACGTGTGGAGGTATTTTTTTGAATCAATGTTTTTTTTATTTCCCCCAGATGATTTCTAAATAAAATTCAATAATAAAAAATATAGTATTAATTCAAAACATGAAATTTTTCATTTAAATACCTCAAATGTGATTAATACCTTAAATTGGGTTGTTTTCCAAAGAGTAATCATCTACCGATATTGTTCTATCAGATAGAAATCATCAATAAGTACAAAATCTAACTATGTTCCAACATTAGCATGCCAACCAATATATAAATCATACTTATGGGCTCTCCAAAGCTCACCTAAATCATTTAGACATTCTGGCCATACACCCTCACTGTCGGGGAAATTAAACCGAAGTTGACACCAAAATATTAATTCATATAAAATAATAATAATAATATATTACATAAAATACAATAATTTTTTTACCCATATCTCTTCCCAAGAATTATCCTTGACTTAATTTGGAAAATGCCTCCAGGAGAGAAAGCTAATAGGAATGTTTTCAGAGTATTTGGAAAGTGTCACCAAGAGACTCTAACATTGCTGCCCTATTTTTTCAATTATTTGAATGTCTTCATTATAGTCTACCATCAATTGCATGTGGCGGTTCCCCACCACACACATGTTTGTACGCCCTCGCTGCCACCTCCTATCAATATATGTATCTGCTATGAATAAAAACAAATATTTTATTAATACATATTAGAATTAAAATAAATAATGTTATAAAAATTTGTTAGGGTTCAATAAATATTCTTACATCAGTCTGATCAATAGGTGCCACTGGATCCGCATAAACTGAAGGAACACCCTATGCCAGTGGAGTTGGACTTAATGTATGCTCCGTAGGGACAAACTCTGGAAGAGAAGAAGTCGAATAATATGGAATATTGAAGCTTAGAGAGAAGTAAGTATAAGTAAAAGAAGATCGTACAGATGACTGGCCGAATGCTGGATGTGGAGTGGGAACCATCATCGGATATGGTAATGATGGGTAAAGAGACTCAGACGTTAAGGGTGGTGAAAACATTGGAGGTCTAAATATCCCATGTGTTCCTAATGACACACATGGATCAGAATGTGGTATAGTTGGTATGTCAATGGGAGGGGAAGTGTCTAATCGGGTACGCTAACCAGATCGGCTAGCTCTCGTACCCCCCCTCGTACAAACACCCTAAGTACTTGGATCACTAATAGGATTCTCATCAAATAATTGTCCCCTAATATGTGGATCCTGCAAAAATGTTTAAAAAAAAATTAATCACATGACATTATATATTATTTATTTACATATATATTTGAAATAAAATAATTACTACAGGAACTAGTGGTGGAATTATCATCTCATCCATGCGATGATTGTTTTCCATCATCTTTTTTAGTCACCTCTCTTCAATTGGTTGCATTTCCTGCATTTGAAAACAAATATGGAACTAATTAGAAAAGGATAACTAATGTGTAACCCAAAAAACAAAATAAATGAGAGGGAATAGGGGGATTCATGGATAATTTAATTATCCATTGTTTTAGGTGATCTTGAATAGATATATAATGAATTAAATAAATTGTAGAATATGTAATAATGAAATTTAATTTTTATTAGTATGGTTATTTACTAAGAATACAAACCATCATGTCCATAAGGGGTGAATCAGTTGTCAAAATTAGGGGAAAATTTAATTTATTTAGCCTAGGTAGATGATGTAGGTTTCTATACATTTTATTCATAACAAGACAAACCATCATGTTCATTATCTAGTGAAATGATAAAGGGAGGTCTTAGAGTTATACTAATTTTATACATGGTCAATAAAGCATTGAAATGTTCACCATGTTCGAAATGTAGGTTTCATAGGCTTGAATATGGTTAAATTCTAATTTAGAAAATGTAATTCAAATAAAATTACAACCAATAAACATTGAAAATTCACCTAATGGTAAAGTCGTATACAACATATTTGTAATCAATATTAAATAAATTTGAATAGTACCAAACTTGACAACCCTAGTTGAACTAAACCAAAATAATTGAGAACATGGATGGCTGATTTTATATATTTCCCACTTCAACATCAGGTTCATAATTAACTTTGACAATTGAGCTATTGGAGTCATAAAAAGTAGTAAATGGATTGCTTCAAGTGGAAATAGGGATGATGTCAATTTCATAATCACCATCATAAAAAATTAGTCTCCTAATTACTTCAATAATAACACAAGATTCCGGTCGAAGATGGACTTTGACCTAAAAAACATGTTTCACCATTGATGCTAATACATATGGTTCATCAGTAGCAAGAGTGAGAGTCATATCAATTACCCGAAATCCACAATAATCAATAAATGTACACTGCCTCATCATCAAATCAAACAACTGGAAATTCATCATCGTGACTCATCCATGAGAATAATAATCCAATATTATTATTATTTCAATGACTCCTTAATAACCTATATTTTCAAATCACGGTCTACTATCTGATGCACTAACATAATAGTATGTTGTGGAAGTAACGATAACACCATCATGTTGTGTTCTCAAGTACTTTTCTCATTCAATGATAATAAATATCTACCCATTGAAAATAATTGATTTACAGTCACGAACATTGGTATTAGGACCAAAATACCAAGATATTATTTCCTTAGAGACAGAGTCGGCAGGAAAACTCAATACCTGAAATATAAATGAATATTAAACTTAATTAAATATTGATTTAATTATTTTAAACTATAATATTTTTACCTTGAATTTTAAACATGCAGAAAACTCTTTTCTATGAAAAGTCTCACTCCTTCTCAAAGATAAAGAATGATGATTTATATTTATAATTGCATTATGTTTCTTGTAGATAAAAATAGGATTTGTTTAAAAGATATATATGTAAGATATACATATATTCAATTTACTTACCTGTTGTAGTCATCGAAAAAATCATAGTTGAACAAAATTATGTGATGTGCCATCCCTCGCTCTTCTAGGCTGAATGTCATCAATGAATATGATCTAGGAATTCCTCCTGTTTGAAGAAGTGATGGAAAAATTGGTTCAATTTTCTCATAATATTATTATTCATTTCTGATTGGTCTATTCAATCTTCTAGTAAGATCAGTCAAATACATAGAGAAGAAATCCATACATTCCTGAGCCAAGTAACCATTCATGATAGAACCTTCAGGATGATTCCAGTTTCGTACATAAGACTTTAGTGGGTACATATTTCTTTCTGTTGGATACATTAAATGAAAATAAATAGGTCCTCCGAGAAGCATTTTAGTTGGAATACGGACAATCAGAAGTAGCATGCATGTGAAAATTATGGATGAAATATTTTCTCTAACGCAGACAAAATTATTGGGGCATCTTCCCAAAATATTTTCAGGAAAGACATAGAAAACTTATTTTAACAAAGATCTCTAAAAAATGGAAAAACTTAATAAAATCCACCCTTACATTATTGGACAAAATATGGAAGATTGATATTGGAATAAACTCATGCAAAAGAAGTCATAATCATGAGTATTCAAAGATTTTAGCTTCAACTCTCTTACATTGACCTGTTTAGATATGTTTTTTGAAAATCCATAAAGAACATTAATAGTCTCTAGTACTTTCAGAAATTGCTTTTTTCTGTATGTTTTAACACTTAATAAACCCCTAGAACATTCCATTTATTTCCAATGATACACACATGATGCAATTGTTCTCGGATTCCCTAATCCACCAGGGTATGCCGATATCGTAAATCATATTTTGTCTTTCCCTTAACATTTAAAAGAATTTAAAGAAAAATTTCACAAATTTTTTTTCAATGTGCATTATGTCTAAGAAATGATGTAAAAAATTGGTTGACCAATAAGGAAAATCGAAGAAGATACTCCTCTTCTTACAATTGTAACAGGTTTCATTAAAAACATTATTTATATTTCTAGATTTCATTTGACCCTTCCTGAATGAAAAACTGAACTCCTTCAATTCATTAAGCACATCATTTCCATACATACACAGAGTTGGATCATTAGTCTCCATGGTATTGTCAAATCTTCAATGATTATTTCTATATGGATGGTCCATTAGAAAGAATCATCTATGTCCCATAAAACAGAAACTACAGTGATTTTTCAGTCTTCTGGATCATGTATAATTTATATGAATTGGACATGATAGTTTTCCCTTCGTGCTCCATCCATACATCATTGCATAATGTAACACCCCAAGATTTTATGATATATATTATTTTTAATTTCTTTGTTGTCTTCTATTATACACTACAAAAAGTTTAGCTTGTATTATATGCAACACTGTATTAGCTTGCAGTATACGCATCACTATTCTTGGATCGTGTTTCACACAATTTCAAGTTCGTTTTGTGGAAATTATTCTACACAACATTAAGTATAGATTCAGTTTAATGTTTAAATGAAATAAGTTTTGTTTATTTTATATGCAACACCAAACAGATCTTTCACTACACATAGCCTTGACTTGGCTTGCATTACACGCAATCAAGACCTTCCTCAATAGCATGTGTAGTACGCAATACCGAGTTTCACTAATAAAGATATTATTATAATAATATTATGAACTAGTCGTTATGAATAGTAATACCCATTTTTTGAAATTTTATAAATTTTATCTTTAAAAATTAACTTCATTTTTGGATTCTCAACATAAAAATTATCCTAGGGTGACTTTTTGGTATTTTTCTGAAAACTTTCAATTTTTTATGAATTGTAAAACACTGGGTTACTATTTAAAAACCGACTTTTTATTTAAATAAATATTTATTTTATTTAAATTTATTTTTGGTAAAAATTGATACATAATACTTATATAATCTCAATGCAATTCATTGGAGTCATTTTATAATAATTTCAGATATATAATAATTTTATTGAACTTTTCACCGTCTTTTACCCACCTCCTAGGAGAATTTTAAAATTTTCATAAAACTTAATTTTACCACTTCTATGAGTGGAATTTCAAAAATCCGAGAGACATGGTTAATATCAAGGAGTAAAATGTGGTTTAATAAGATAAAAATAATTTTTGGTGAGTAGTAACTTTTTACTTGTATTTACCACGGTTAAAACTAAATAGGGTAATTAAGGGTAAAATTGATATTATTATTACCCTAACACATGTCCTAATTCTATTGGATAAGTATAATTCAACCAAAAAAAACCTTAGGAATATAATATTATCATTTAGGTCCACTTGGATTGGTTTAGGACATTTATTATTATTTAATTCAAAGAAGAATTAAAAGAGTTAAAATAAAAGTTTAATAACTAAAACATTTTTAATATAGGGTTATACATAAGATAAATTCGACTATAAATATTAATTATAAATATAAAATTATTTCCTACATAATTATATTTTATTTATTATTTTTAGACATTAATTAATTTAATTTATTTATAACACAATGATGATGTAGTAATTACCTTATTAATGAAAATTAACATAATTGATGTTATAAATACCCAAATAAATGTAATTTTAGACTTTTTATAAATTCCAATATATTTATAGATTAATATGACATGTTAGTATTTATTCAATTAACTTTGTTAGAAATAATCATGTTGTTATGATTTTCAAAAAAATCAATTACCAAATAGTGTCAAAATTGACATAAAATAGTTTTTAAAACAAATATTATATTATTAATTGTTATTATATTCCTGAAAATAAAAGGTTCGTCAATATGACTTAGATAATGTTATATATATTAATAATGAACCACTTGGGGTTCATTTTTCTTGTTATAGTAAGTTTATTAACCATATAGTATAAGAAAACAAGAAGACACGGTAAAAGTTAAATTATTTAACTTAGAGTTAAATGTAAATGATATGGTTAAAATAGTAATCTAAACTTGTATAAAACCTATTGGTTGAAAGGATATCGACCCATACCAACTTTAACTTATAAAAAAATCAATTTGGAGCAATTATAAACCGAATATGACTTTATTATAAAATAATATTTTATGTTTTTCCAAAGGTGACCCTCTCCTCCCTTATAAAAAGGGCACCCCTTCCCTATTCCCTTCACACCCTTTTGAGCCTTTAAGTTCGTCCAAACCCTGAAAATTCCTTTTCTCAACCGATATAGTTGTATCATAGAGGTTCTGGTCTTCTCAAAAGACCATCTCTAGTGCCCTAAGAAGAAGTTTAAAAGAGGTGCGTTGAAGAAGAGGTAATCTCTTCAACTGATTCTTTCAAGTTTTCTTTCTTCTTAAACTTATTCTTCTTTAGTTGTTTCATTATAAAGTAATAACATCATTATAAGTAATATAATTATATGTTATTATAAATATGAAAAAAATCCCATTTCTCCTTCTATCCATCCTATGGAAAATGAAATCACCGCGCGTGCGTACGTACAGAATACCGTCTCCGGGCCGTGGTGTAATCTATTTTCCACAACCACCTTACTTGGATGGGTATAATGGTGTAAATAAATAACTATATATTATTATTTTAAAGTGATATCTATTCTTAAGTATTATATATACACTTCAATAAAATTCCACGATCATGGGAATGATATCATCGCTCGTGCGTACGTACGAACTACCGTCTCCACGAACGCGATGAGATTCATTTTCCATGATTAACCATTCAAGTATGATTATAAAGTATATATAATAAATAATAATGAAAGATATTACATAATAATGATAATGTATTTATGTACATATATGTTTCATTTACTTAATTCCATTTAATTCAATAAGGAAATGAAAACAACGTTCATGCGTACGTACGGCCTACCGTCTCCATGAACGGTGTATTTCATTCCATTTATCAATCTATCATAAATATTTATATAATGAATATATATTATATATAAATCATGTTTTACATTCTTGAATTAATTAAATCAGGATATAAGTAATAATATCAAGAACAACATGTCGAAACACGTAAGATAAAGGAAACGATTTTACACACACTACTGGAAAACTGCCCTATACCCACGGTTCAAAACCGTGGGTATAGCCCCCAAAACCGTGGGTATAGGCTATACCCACGGTTTTGGGAACCGTGGGCTGCAATGGCGTCGGGATAGGGGGGTCACCCTATACCCACGGTTTGGAAAAACCGTGGGCATAAGTTTGACACAGCGTGGCAAGTGCATGGCCACGCTGTCAAAGGATTTACCCCACGGTTTGAGAACCGTGGGGACTTAATCATCCAAAAAAATACCCAGCGCTGGGTTTCGAACCCAGATCCCGCACCCCCACCGCGCGAATCTGCCTACCTGTGAGACCAACTGAGCCAATAAATCATTATGATATATAAATATATATCATGGTATATATATTAATAAAGCATGTTTAATTTTTAAAAAACTCACGCGGGTTTCGAACCCGCGACTGTACTCACAAATCGCGAATGAACCGCGTTTCGTACCAACTGAGCCGTTATTGGTAACTGTTATATAATTATATATTTGCCTATTTATATTAATATTATCAACGCGGTGCATATTAAAATTATGCGCCCGTGGAGGTTTGAACCGGGGATCTGGGGCATAGGAACCGAAGTACTACACCAACCAAGCTGTCAATATAATTTGTTAACTAATTATATATTTGCCTATTTATATTAATATTATCAACGTGGTGCATATTAAAATTATACGCCCGTGGAGGTTTGAACCGGGGATCTGGGGCATACGAACCGAAGTACTTCACCAACCAAGCTGTCAATATAATTTGTTAAATAAAATATATCAGCTTATAAATAATAATTCAAATTGTGGGAATAAATTTTCCCGCCAAATTGTTTCTATTTTCCCGCGTCTATTTTTTTTTTTGCCGCCATAGGCTATCCCCACGGTTTTAAAAAACCGTGGGTATAGCCCTTCTAATTTTTTTTATCCCCACGGTTTTTGAAAAACCGTGGGGATAGGCCTTGAAAAAAATACCTATACCCACGGTTTTACCAAACCGTGGGTATAGGCCTTCGAAAAAAACTCTATCCCCACGGTTTTATAAGAACCGTGGGTATAGGTGACCAATACCCACGGTTTTCCAGAACCGTGGGTATAGGTTCCGACACTATACATATACCCACGGTTTTCTTAAACCGTTGGTATAGGGTACCCCTATACCCACGGTTTTTCCCAAAACCGTGGGTATAGCTCTATTTTCCAGTAGTGACAAAACACTGCTTTAACATGGAATTTACAAAAGAACGGGTAATATAAAGTCATAAGTGAACCGTATATGATATCATAAAAATTAATATGATTCTTTAATAAGTCAATTAAATTATTTAAATAATTATACAGGAGTTTTGGATACATATGAACCATATCAGACATAAGGTAAGGGATAACTTTTCCAATCTCGTTTTTATCCGAGATTGTTTATTCGTAAGTATTTACTGGGGTTATATTTATCATCCATGTACCTATTTTATAAAATTTTTTTCATGTATGTTTAAATTCATTTTACCCATTTTTTACTTTTACTACATGGTAAGTATGGAATATGTATTTTTTTTCCATACAATGTACTTTTTGACTTTTCTGGAAAAAGTACGAGAGGAATGTTTTTTTATCTTATATGGCATGAACAGATTTTTAAAGTTTCACAACCCCTAATTTTCATGAATAATCCTCTACATGATTTCATGAATATTTTCAACAAAATAATTTTCTTTTAAAATTACATGGCATTTTGTGAAAAGAAAATGATTTTTAAGACGAAAGGATATTTTCCTCAAGAATTCATTTCAAGTGTTTTATCAAAACCATTTTACATCTAAGATGAAATTATTTCATATGTGTATGTTTCAAGTATAATGTATCTATTATTTATATGGTTTCACTTTTCTTATGATGAAATGATATACATTTGTTTTATATGGAATATGTTATGATGGGATGATGTTTATGAAACTCATTTTTATTCTTTGGGTTATGATAAATGATTTATGTTTATGTTGTGGCACAAGTAAAAATGATTTCATTACGATATGGGTGGGACATATATATCCCTCCAATGCATTGGGTAATGATTTATATCTCATGAGATAGACATGGATGTAATGGTAAGTTAATCCGGTTCAGTGATATAGGACTGGAACAAGGAGTGAACTCAGTTCAGAAAGGGACTTTGTCCACTAAGATGGTCTTGGTAGCAATGCCTTGGCTACTATGGAAATCATAACATGGGATTAATGGTTTTACACAATTACATGTTTTATTCACATGATATTTTATCATGATTGATGATCCATTATGATCTATTCCTTACATACTGCCATGTTTTATGTCATTGATCATGATTTTGATGTTTAAATATTATGTTCATGTTTTGAAGTTCAAATGTATTTTGTTTGTTTTATTTTCTCCATGCATACCATTACTGAGCATTTGAGCTCACCCTTTATATGTTTTCATTTCCCCAAGATATAAAGAAAGGATTTAGGTAAGAAAAAAGGAATATCTTTATGGGATCTATTGAAGATCTTTCACCATGATTTGAAGATTATATTCTGAGCTTCCAAAGACACTAAACTATTACGATCCTTTGGTGTCTGTTTTTATTATGTATTAGATATTCCGAAAAAGTAATGTAATGTCTCTTTACGTCAAACTTTGGGTCTCTATAGTTGGTATTAGAGGAAAGGTTTAGTTAACCTTTTAAACTAGGATGCGAAAACTTTAGTGAAATCCCTAGAGATATTTCTAAGGTATGTCTAGGGATGTCCCTAAGGTTTAGTGTAACTATAGGTTACAGTCCTAGAATTATGTTGACGATCATGAATAACCTAGGTTTAACCTAAGTTGTCAAGGATTAAATAATTTTTGATATGTTAGACATCCCATAAGTTACATTTTATGATTATGTGGTTCCTCATTATTTTAACTATTTCTTACACCATGGTTTTTGGTTTTATTCAATTGAGGGAACCAGAAGGAATTGGGTCAACATTGAATCCAATAGAAAAATTGGTGATTATGAGAAAAGAAATTGCATAATGCCTAGAAAGAGAGATATTATGATTATGTCGAATCATTCATCGTGATATATTATTAACAAGGTGATTTTTTTGGTATTCCAAATTCATCAAATAAGATGAAGATGGACTTTTATGCATGTTCACATGGTGAGGAGCATAGATAAAAGAAGATTGAGATTTCTAAATAAGGAAAGAAGAACCTTGATGAATACATCAAATGGAGGGGAAGATGTTATCTGTGTGGGAAGAAGGGTCATAGAGTGACAGAGTGTTATGGAGTTCAATGTCTTATATGTGGAGAACATGGACATTACCCAACTCAATGACCTGACCTAAGATGTTACTTCTAAATAAAGGAAGGCATTATTCCTTGAAAATCAATGAAGATGATGGATTGAATTTTTATGTATTGGTATTCAAGAATAATTTTGTTGAGGTACTTTTATGGTATATTGGAATATCTATGAATTGGTCCATTATGGTTTCCATAAGATTACGATACCGGTAACCATGAAAAGTGATGGAAATATTTTTGGAAAGAAGATGATATGAACATAATGAAGTGATAAGGATAAAATTAAATGTTTCATAGTATTCATGAGCTCATGACTGATATAAGGAAAAAGTGATATCATGGTTTGAGTATATAGAAATTTTGGGATTTTGGTATGTGGAAAGAGTTAACTTTTGACAACATTCATGTTTTCACTAAGGTTTTATGGTAATTCATGTTTCAAAAGAATACATGATTAAGGTATTCACATGTTTGGAATGTGACCAAAAAGATATATCTTATGATATATGGGGGATAAATGATGGTTTTCACGTGCTTGTTATGTGACCTTTCAAGTAATCATTTTCTTTATACTATGAGATTGGACATATGTATTTTGGATAAGCCTAAAGATTTGAAATATATTATGTTGGACATCAGATATTATTGTTTAAGGATATATCTTTTTTTCGATATTATTTTTGTAATTTTATTATACTATAGTTTTAGAAAAAGGACAACCCGTAGGATGGGCGACAACCCGTCGCGTCGGACAAGGATGCGGGAATCGAACCCACAACCGAAGTACGATAGGCCTTTATCGCCTACCACTGGCCTACAGGAAGTCCCTGGTTAGTATAAATTAGTTTCAATTTATTATGTGGTATGATATACTAAGTATACGTCCAGTTTAGGAACCATATGCGATTAATCTCACCATAGATGGACTGATGTATATAAATTTTGCTAACCTTATGTTTGAGACAGATGTAATGACCTATCATTCTATTGCATGATCTGATAACACTTCACGGAAGATAAATTCAACTTCATTTCTTTAAGATATGAAGTGGAAATTGGTCAAGGCACAAACAACAGTGAGGTTGTACCAAAATCAAGTAAGTATTTCTTCTAATTAAAAATTTTCAACTTTAGGGAAATGATATTAAAAACCAAAATTTTTTGTCCTAGTTCTCTTATATATGATGAATCAGATGGTACCTTAGATCATCACAAATTTATGGCTCTGTGATTGTGGGATTTTTCATAGCCATGTTCTCTACCACTCTCCATCAGAACTAGATGGTTAGATTTCTCTTACATATCAATATTTTTACCTATGTTATCTTATGTGGAAACACAATGATTTGTTAATTTGGGTAACCATTATGTTTCATAATTTAGTTTTTAAAGTTCAGTTTTGGTATTCCTTTTTACAATGTGGGTTTCTATGAAAGAAAATATCAAGTAGAAAACTATTTATAACCACGACAAATTTTGAGGAAAAAATTCATTTTAAGTGGGGTAGAATGTAACACCCCGAGATTTTATGAGATATATATTTTTTAATTTATTTGATGTCATATATTATAAACTACACCAAGATTAGCATGTAATATACACAACACTGTATTAGCTTGTAGTATACGCAGCACTATTCTTGGCTCGTGTTACACACAATTTCATGTTCGTTTTGTGGAAATTATTCTACACAACATTAAGTATAGATTCTGTTTAATTTTTAAATGAAATAAGTTTTGATTATGTTATACACAACACCAAACCGAGCTTTCACTGCACGTAGCCTTGACTTGGCTTACATTACACGCAATCAAGACTTTCCTTGATAGCGTGTGTAGTATGCAATACCGAGTTTCACTAAACGAGATATTATTATAATATTATTATGAACTAGTCATTATGAATAGTAATACCCACTTTTTGAAATTTTATAACTTTTATCTTACAAAATGGAATTCAGTTTTGGATTCGGAATATCGAAATTAGCCTAGGGTGAATTTTTGGTATTTTTCTGAAAACTTTCAATTTTTGATGAATAGTGAAAACACTAGGTTACTATTTAAAAACAGACTTTTTATTTAAATTTATTTTAGGTCAAAATTGATACATAATACCTATATAAGTTCAATTTAATTCATTGGAGTCATTTTATAATAATTTTAGATATATAATAATTTTATTGAACTTTTCCCCGTCTTTTACCCACCTTCTAGGAGAATTTGAAAATTTACAAAAAACTTAATTTTACCGCTTCTTTGAGTGGAATTTCAAAAATCCGAGAGACACAGATAATATCAAGGAGTAAAATGTGGTTCAATAAGATAAAAATAGTTTTTGGTGAATAGTAACTTTTTACTTTTATTTACCACGGTTAAAAGTAAATAGGATAATTAAGGGTAAAAATGATATTATTATTACCCTAAAACATGTACTAATTATATTGGATAAGTATAATTCGACCAAAAACAACCTTAGGAATATAATATTATCATTTAGGTCCACTTGGATTAGATTATCACATTTATTATTATTTAATTCGAAGAAGAGTTAAAAGAGTTAAAATCAATGTTTAATAAATAAAACATTTTTAATATAGATTTATAGGTAAGATAAATTGGACTATAAATATTAATTAGAAAGATAAAAATATTTCCTACATAAAAAAATTTTATTTATAATTTTTAGACATTAATTAATTTAATTTATTTATACCACAATGATGTTTAAGTAATTACCTTATTAATGAAATATTAACATAATTGATGATATAAATACCCAAATAAATGTAATTTGAGACTTTTTATAAATTAAAATAATTTTATAGGTTAATATGGAATGTTATTATTGATTAAATTAACGTTTTTTTGAAATAATAATGTTGTTAGGATTTTCACAAAAATCAATTACCAAATAGTGTCAAAATTGACATAAAATAGTTTTTAAAACAAATATTATATTATTAATTGTTATTGTATTCCTAAAAATATAAGGTTCATCCAAATTACTTATATAATGTCATATGTATTAATAATTAACCACTTGGGGTTATTTTGGCTTGTTATAATAAGTTTATTAACCATATAGTATAAAAAAACAATAAGGCACGATAAAAGTTAATTTTTTAACTTAGAGTTAAATATAAATGATAAGGTTAAAATAGTAAGATAAACTTGTATAAAACCTATTGGTTGAGCGGATTTAGACCCATAACCACTTTATCTTCTAAATAAATCAATTTTGAGCTATTATAAACTGAATTTGACTTTATTATAAAATAATATTTTATGTTTTTCCAAAGGTGCCCCTCTCCTCCCTTATAAAAAGGGCACCTATTCCCTCTTCTCTTCACACCCTTTTGAGCCTTGAAGCTCGGCCAAACACTGCCAATTACTCTTCTAAACCTTTATAGTTATATCATAGAGGTTCTGGTCTTCTCAAAATACCATCTCTAGTTCCCTAATAAGAAGTTTGAAAGAGGTGCATCGAAGAAGAGGTAACCTCTTCTACTGATTCTTTCAAGTTTTCTTTCTTCTTAAACTTCTTCTTATTTAGTTGTTTAATTATAAAGTAATAACATCAGTATCAATAATATACTTATATGTTATTATAAATATGAAACAACCCAATTTCTCCTTCTATCCATCCTATGGAAAATGAAATCACCGCGCGTGCGTACATACAGAATACCGTCTCCACGCCGTGGTGTAATCTGTTTTCCACCCCCACCTTACTTGGATGGGTATAATGGTGTAAATAAATAACTATATATAATTATTTTAAATTGATATTTATTCTTAAATATTATAGATACACTTCAATACAATTCCACTATCATTGGAATGATATCATTTCTCCTGCGTACGTACGGACTACCACCTCCACGAACGCGATGAGATTCATTTTACATGATTAACCATTAAAGTATTATTATAAAGTATATATAATAAATAATCATGAAATATATTACCTAATAATGATACTGGATTTATGTACATATATGTTTCATTTACTTAATTCCATTTAATTCAATAATGAAATGAACACAGCGTTCATGCGTACGTACGGCCTATCGTCTCCATGAACAGTGTATTTCATTCCATTTATCAATCTATCATATATATTTATATACTGAATATATATCATATATAAATCATTTTTTACATTATTTAATTAAGTAAATCAGGATATAAGTAATAATATCAAGAACAACATGTCGAAACACGTACGATAAATGAAATGATTTTACCCAAAACACTACTTTAAGATGGAATTTACAAAAGAACGGGTAATATAAAGGCATAAGTGAACAATATATGATATCATAATAATGAATATGATTCTGTAATAAGTCAATGACATTATTTAAATCATTATACAAAAGGTTTGGATACATAGGAAGCATATCAGACATAAGGTATGGGGTAACTTTTCCAGTATCGTTTTTATCCGAAATTGTTTATTCGTAAGTATTTACTGGGGTTATATTTATCATCGATGTCCCTATTTTCTAAAAATGTTTTCATTTATGTTTAAAGTCCTTTTTACCCATTTTTGTCTTTTACTACATGGTATGTATGGAAGATTTATTTTTTTTCCATACAATTTACTTTTTTACTTTTCCAGCAAAAGTATAAGAAGAATGTTTTTTTAACTACACGACATGAAAATATTTTTACGGTTTCATAATGCCTAATTTTCATGAATAATCCTTTACAATATTTCATTAATATTTTCAACAAAATACATTTCTTTTAAAATTAAATGGAATTTTGTGAAAAGAAAATGATTTTGAAGAAGAAAGGATATTTTCCTCAAGAATTCATTTTAAGTCTTTTATCAAAACCACTTTCCATCTAAGATGACATTATTTAATATGTGTATGTTTCAAGTATAATGTCTCTATGAGTTATATGGTTTCAATTTTCTTATGATGAAATTATATCCATTTGTTTTATATGGAATATTTTATGATTTGATGATGTTTATGAAAATCATTTTTATTATTTGGGTTATGATGAATGATTTATGTTTATGTTGTGGCACAAGTAAGAATGATTTCATTATGAGAATTGTAGGACCTATATCTACCTCCAATGAATTGGGTAAAGATTTATATATCATGAGATAAACATGGATGGAATGGTAAGTTAATCTGGTTCAGTGATACAGGACTGGAACGAGGAGTGAACTCAGTTCAGAAAGGGACTTTGTCCACTAAGATGGTCTTGGCAGCAATGCCTTGTCTACTATGGAAATCATAACATGTGATTAATGGTTTTCCATAATTACATGTTTTATTACCATTCTATTTTATCATGATTGATGATCCATTATGATCTATGCCTTACATACTTCCATGTTTTATGTCTTTGCTCAAGATTTTGATGTTTAAATATTATGTTCATGTTTTGAAGTTCAAATGTATATGGTTTGTTTTATATTCTCCAAGCTTACCATTACTAAGAATTTGAGCTCACCCTTTATATGTTTTCTTTTCCCCAGGATGTAAAGAAAGGTTTTAGGTAAGAAAAAGAGTAATATCTTTATGGGAGATGTTGAAGATATTTCAGCAAGATTAGAAGATTATATTATGAGTTTCCAAAGACATTAAACTATTACGGTCCTTTGGTGTCTGTTTTTGTTATTTATTAGATATTCTGCAAAAGTAATGTAATTTCTATGTACGTCAAGCATTGGGTCTCTACACATAAGAAGGAAAATCATTGATCATCCACATAAGTGAAAAACACATCTGAAATATGTCTTTCTAAAATGCATCGTATGTGCGCACACCCACATCCAAAATAAGTTTCAACTCTTTTATTAAGGGTTTCATGTTTACGTCTATATCATTGCTGGGATCAGAAGGTCCATATATTAGTATACTCATAAAAGTGAAAGGTTTTTTCATACACAACCATGGAGGAAGGTTATAAATGTATATAAAAACCATCCATGTGTTGTGCGAAGTAAGTATATTCCCAAACAGATTAAAACCATCACATGAAATACCCATCCTCACATTACAAACATTAGCTACAAAATCTGGATATCGAGCATCAAATCTATAACATGAAAATACATCTTCATGGTGAACCAACACATCATTAGTCTTCTTTCTCTCGGTATCATGGTATCACATTTTTTTGATATTTCATCAGACATAAAAATATTCTGGAGTTTGTGGATCAATGGAAAGTGCCACATTACTTTATGTGGAACCTGAGATGGTGTTCTATTAGCTTTTAACTTCCAGTGAGATGTGTCACATTTTACACAATCATTTCGTTCATTAGTTTCCTCCTTGAATAAACTGCAATCTTTCAGGCAAGCATGAATTTTGTTTCTTGAAAATCCATGTTCCTCAACTAACTTCTATGCCATATAGTGGTTTGAGGGAATATATACATCATATAGAAGTCAGTCCATAAAGAAGGTAAGAATGTAATCAATGGCAGTATTAGAAATCCCATACATAGTTTTCCCATGATTCAAATGAATTGAAAATTCCAGCTTTCTCATTCTACCGCATTGTCGATATACTGGAGTCGTGGAAACATCATTCAATTTTTTCACCCAAAAAACATAATAATTTTCATTAGAAGGATAATTTGGGATCATATAAAAGCCTTATTGGGTTGGTATCCTTTCCTTCTCATGATGAAGAATAAATGGAAACCGACCATATAACAAATTCTCCAATCCATTCCTCTCATTTAGATCTTCAATAATTTGAGATTTCATTTTCTCCCCATTGTGAAACCACACATACTAGTTTTCTTGAAAACCACATTCGGTTATATGGTAGTGGACTTCTTCACGGCTCAACCAAGGTCTTCCAACACAATTGTAACATGGGTAGTGTATGCGACCCCTATCTAAAGCATTGTGAAATGAAAAATCTAAAAATATCACCAAATTGTTTTGAAAATCGCTTGATATCTGATAATTTTCATACATCAAAATTCTAAAAAATCTCTAAAAAAATTATTATACTTCATTTCGTCAAAAAAATTTAATAAGATTAAATTTTCATCGAAAATATATTTAAGTAAATGAGAATTGTTCACTTTATATGAAACCATAACTGACACACTACTCTATTTTATAATCATAATAAAAAATAAAACAAAATACAATATTTATATCAAAATATATTTGAATAAATATACTTGAATGTACAAGATCATATACACTTGTGGTAATAAGTCTTAGAAAACAATGGGTTATGTGGAGATGTAACATAGTACACTTATATGTTCTATACGACCATTTCATTTGAGGCTTTATCGGATTTATACTCAACTAAAAAAATTATCAACTGAGGAACAATCATAATTAATCATATTGATAAATCCACTAACAAGTTATATTGGAAAACCATATAAAACTCATTATGGACACATTATATAACTAAACCCTATGTTATTATAATATTCAGTCACACATAATAATATAAATGTCATGTGAATTATATAAGCCACGTATGTTGAATGCACACAATCCTCTTTCATGTATGATCTATGTTCCAAAACCAAAAATTGCAATATCAAATAAACACATCATATTTGAATAAATATATCAACTATAACATTGATAATCAATAATCAAAATTTCATAACCCTATTAACCTATAATTACCACTAGATATGGGTTCATGACTCACTTGTCCAATACAAACCTATCACCGTATAATTATCCAAAAATATTAAGAAAAATAAAACACTCTAATATTTATTCCTAATGACCAGAATAAAATAAAAATAATATAATCCAAGAAAGTGCACAACAACACCTCAAGTGCACCTCCACAGACTTCAGATACTATCAACTAGAAGTGAATAATTACATGCACATGACCATACTATTTTGTTTCATGAGATATATATCAGAGAGTAAATAATGTGTAGGCATGAACATCATTGGTGAGTTCTATGATGGTTATACTCCTTTATTATGGGTTCTTTACTAGGATATAAAATCATATAAATTCCTTAATATTTCTTTATAACAACCTATGAAAATTGTGACATGAATTCATAACACTCATTTTGAATTTCAAAAAATATTACAAGTGTATGACCAAACCTATTGATAGAGTAGGAATAAATGATCATGTAATAGTTTAAATTTTGGTTCTATCACCATTCACACATGAAAATGACCCAAAACTCAATCTAGTAGTTCAAGTGGAATCACTACTTCATTTAATGACTTATAGTGAGGGTATCATCATCTTAAAGTGAGAGTGAGATATTTCAAAGACAATATTTTGGGGTGCATTCATAATGAATGAGTATCTTATCATTCCTATTAGGATAAAAAAATTTATAACTGTATTTATGTTTAACCAACAAAATTATGTCAATTGATCTTAAATTTAAAATAAACCAAGGATAAAATAATTTAGGATCATATTGACCTCTTCAATGTCAATCAAAATTATTCTATACAGATAAATCGCAATGAAACCGCAACCTAAAATGATATATTTCTTGTGTTCATAAGGGGATCATAATACATAGTGCATTGTAGTGAAATGGAATGAAAAAATCTGAAATAAATGAAGGCATGCGTATAGATTTAATATGGAAGAATAAAAATTCTTTGAATCATAGATAGATGGCCGATTGGAAATTAGAGATAGCACCCTCAAGAGCATGTGGGGAAGTACATTTTGAACCACAACCTAAAATGATATATTACATGTGTTCTTAAGGGTATCATAATACATACTACATTACAACAAAATGGAACAACAAAATCTAAAATAAATGAACTCACATGTACCTATTTAAAGTGGAAGAACAAATCGTTGGGAAACCAGACCTGTCATGCTGGGAAGTAGGGTTCACATCAAGATTTAGGGACAAATCTTTGATATGGTCGAGATTTTGGGAAAAATATTTGAGATGGGGCATTGATCTCTCAATTATAGAAAAACTTTCAATATCTATGGAGTTCGAGATCTCTGGAGGCTTTGACATTTGGGTATTTTCTTTCCCAATACTTTATAAAAACCGTTACGAAAAAAACTCTTAACAAAACTATACCAATATGTTTGTTTAAACCATTGGAAAAAAAACTCTTAACCATACTACACCCAATGGTTTACTTAACCCGTTGGGAAAACAACATTATACCCAACAGTTTTCTTAATCCATTGGGAAAACAAAAAATCCATAATAATATACCAATGTTTCTACATAACTGTTGGTATAGTAGCCTTCTCCCAATGGTTTTTTTAAACCGTTGGGAACATTGTGTTGGTATAGGTTGGATTTCCACCAGTTGATTCCCATCCTTATGGATACGTAGGAACAACTTGAAATTTTTTCTATGGTCAAGATGCAAGTTCTTTCAAATTATCAGACTATGTATCAATTGATTCCCATCCTTATGGATATGTTGAAACAACTTGAAATTTTTTCTATGGTCAAGCTTCAAGTTATTTCAAATTATTGGACTAGGTTCTTCCTGGGGAAAAATGGTGTGACAGGACTCCTTGTTCCTCATTCAGGTTGGTTTATAACAGCTGCACCATGTGTCTCACTCTGAAATATTCCTATTGGCCTTCATTCTTACCACATGACATTAAACTACACAAAATTCAAGAATTGTATATGGATTGATTCTCATCATTATGAGATACGTAGGATCGTTCTGATATTTAGTCTTTGGGACCAACCATAATTTCATCCTTTTGGATCCTTATAATGAGATCTCTCTTAGGAGTGCGTGGTGTAATATGGAGTTCCACGGTCCTCATTCACCTTAGGTTTATTTTTCCACATCGAGAACACCGCCTTTGGGATACCTTTCTCCCCAATGACCTAGTAGCATAAAACTAAACTATGTCAGAATATTCATCCTTATCGCATGATGTTAAATAGAACAAAACACAATAATTATGTATTCCTTAATTCCCATCCTTATGAGATATGTAGGAACGCCCAAAATAGAGTCTTCAGGTCCATCCCAGGTTCAATACCCTTTTTTCTTAGGAATATGTGGTATTGTCGCAGGTCTACTTGGTCCTCATTCACATCGTGTTCGTCACCTCATAATGATACATATATCCATTATGAAGGCCTCATCTTTTTGTTCCAGCTCCAAAAACATAAATCGAAAGCCCAGTTGTAGGCATTATGACTTTAAACTATGCATGCCCTAGAAACATATGGTTTGATGAACCTCCATGGTCCTTGTTCATGTGGGGGTATATCGACCGTGTGATATGTATTTCATTGGGATACCTATTCCACTTTTTCCTAGTCGCATGACAATAAACTACATCACAACCCTCTTCCTTACTTCATGATGTTAAACTATGAAAAATCCAAAAACTATGTGTGTATTGATTCAAATATTTATATATATTGATTCAAATATTTATGGTATACATAGGAATTCCCTAAAATTTTGTCTTTGGGTCCATCTGTTGGTTTATTAACCCTATTTAATCCCTCATCACCCTCTTAATATGGTATTGGTCCATTACCATGTCATATCTAGGAGCCCTCTCGAGGATTCTTCCCTTAAGAAGGTATTTGAATCCCTTTATCTGATATGCCTCATTAATACACATAGATGTGTTGTGGAATAGAACCTAGAATGTTGGATTCTACATGGACATTCTCTCAATAGATCTCCAAGCTTCATGTTTGACTTTATATTGGTCTCCATCATCTTTCATGTCGGAAGGGACCCCCAAGCGGCAGAGTGTCTAGCCATATGGCTCGCCTACCATCATGGGCCAATGCCCCAAAATCTTTTAGATGACATCTTGAGTTAGATCCCATGTTTTTAATTTGTTCAATAGTTAACCATCATTTATCTATTACCTTTCCATGTCACACTATATGGATGCTATGTTTAGAATAAGGCCATCAATTATCCTCTATCATTACGACACCCTCATTGTGTCCCAAATATCGGACGCTTTGACTCACATCTCCTCTTACATCCTTATGTCTATTAGGATCTACAACACACTCAGTCTTACCCCTCCATGCACCTTTGTGCATTGAGAAAGAAGATCAACATCATTGGGATATCCTTAACATGACCTCCCTATTCCCCTATTGTGTGTTCCCTTGTGTCATAAGAATCCTCTCTGCCCCTTTTTTCCCACATCGATCATGGATCAAATGGGATTAGGGGCCTCAGTATGGTTTTTACACACATGGAAGAATCTCATCCAATAGACCAAACTCTACAACCTTAAACTAGGAGTTTACATCCCAGGATCATGGTTTTAAACTGAGCATCCAAGTCCAAGCCTTATGACTTTAAGCTGTGTGCGTGGTTTCATTAAGGAATGTGGGATGAGATGTGGATCTTCTTCATACTCATTCATGTTGGGTCACTTCATGGTGCCACAATACACATATCCACATTTTAAGAATCATTATATGGTTTGAAATCTATGACCATTAACTAAGATCCTCAATATCTACATTACATGAAGATAAACAATTTAATATCCCCCGTCCTTATCACAGGATGTTATACTATGTATCATGCATCCGAGTTTTATGGTGATACACTATAAAACACTATGTGTTATTCACTTAAGAAGATGTCACCCCTTGGCATTGGCCATCTACCATGCCATATTCAAGAACTATATATGGCTTGATTCTTACCCTCACAGGGTATGAAGTAACGCCCGGTAATCTAGTCCTCGGGCCTAGCCTCACAATTTTAATTTCATCCATTTTGGCCCCTTGTCCTGAGTATTTTTTAGTAGTGTTCAAAATGGGGTGGACCTATTTTTTATCCATTCACATCATGTTTCCTCATGGTGCCACACTGCACATCTCTTCCCTTTGCAGTATAAACTCAATGTCTTTAAACTAAGATTTTTAATCTCTTAGTTGCATGATATTGAACCACATAACAACCATGATATTCTCATTTGAGATAACATTGCCCCATTTTTTTTGGCACTTTCCATCTTGCATTCCATATTCTAGAATTGCATGAGGCTTGATTATCATACTTATGGGATATGTAATGATGTCTATATGTCTTTTCCATAGGCCCAACCATAGAAAAATGAACCCCTACACTCTTTCTTGTCCTAGGTTCCCTCCACAGGAATGTGTGGTGTAGGTCACTTTTTCCCCTTTCATTTAGGGTTATGTGTTGCGCCACACACTCATTTTTTTGGTATGCACATGTCCTAATCACCTAATAATAAATTGCATGACATTTTCATCCTCACTACATGACTTTAAACTACATGGGTACATCCCAAGAACACGACACTAAACTGGTCACCAATAGTCCACACTATATAACCTTAAACTGAGATATTTTGACCTAAGAAACATGACCATAAACTATTCTCAACGCTCTTCAGGAACCTGATCCTTATGGATTTGTTTGATCCTTCCTATGTATGTTCCACACTAGTATGTTTGAATATATAGTGGTGTATTTATTAGAGTGTCAGAATCCTTTCAAACATTTAATCACTCCACTCCAACACGTTATAAATTTCCTTATTTGGATTTCTATTATCTTCCTCATTTGGAGGGACCCACTAAGGGAAAGGTATCTAGCCATATGGATCACATACCATCTTCGGCCAACAACCTAGAAGATTTTGACTGAGTTTTTGATTTAGGTACCTCATTTCTAATATGGTCTGTGGCCGAACCTCATCTGTCTATTCACATTTCAGGTCACACGATATGGATTCTATATTTAGAATAAGGTTAACAGTTGTCCTCCATCTCCATGACATACTCATTGCCTTCCAGATATCGAGTGTAGTGATTGTTATTTTCCTAGCCCCTCATATTTTTGTGGATCTTCAAAACCCTTAGTGTTGTCCCTCCATGCATCCATGCGCATCGAGTGGGAATGTTGGCATGGTTGGGAATTTCCCACCCTACATTTCCTTTACATTATTTCATGATCTTGTATGATGAGGAAATCCTAAAATCACTCCTTATTTCCCATATAAAGCATGGATCACATGGGATTAGGGGTCTTGGTAGGGTCACACACACATAGAGAAGAAGCACAACCATACGATCTAATCTCTACGACCTTATAATAAGATCTATTTCATCTAAGAAACATGAAATTAAACTATGATTACCTATCCGAAATGATGTTAATATATTACATCCTTACCGTGCAATGTTAAATTAAATGGTTCAGTCCAATCATATGACCTTAAACTGCATCATCATTTCCCTGAAGACATGAAAAAATGACACAATATTGTGGTGTTCTCACTTGAGAGGTAATCACCCTTGGAACTAGTCATTCAACATGCCACCTGTCATGACCTTTACACAGATTGATTCCTATAGTAGCACCTGGACCTTTCATCTTTGTCTAAATACTCAAAAAAAGAAGAAGAATAAGAATAAATGAATAAACAGGAAATATATAATGCCTATTCTCTCTGTTCAAAGGTCAGACCGGTATGAAAAAAATACCTTCAAGAACAATGAATTGATTGATTTAAATACTTATGGGATACATAGTGATGCCTAGATCATTGATCTCTAGTCTAGTAACAACATTATTTCCCATTTCCACATCAAAAAAACCCTCTTCCATACCACACGATGTTAAAATGCACAGAATCTAATACCTACATGTGGCATGAAGGTAGGTCTCCTTGAAATTCATTCATGTTGGGTTTTTTCCCTCACCACATCACATATGCCTCCTTTCCATCTATTCCTTGGTATTTTTTTGGTGTTCCAGCCTCCTTTGGCACATTAACATCGGTTCCATCACCTCCATTCCATGAATAAAGTATAAGAATAGATGTCATATTCTATGTAATATTACTTTAAACATTTTTATAGGCTTTGGAGAGTATGAATTTAAATTATGTACACATTTCATAATAATATGACATTAAACTATGGGATTTCTTGATCACATGACATTAAACTATACCATGCATTTTCCTCAATTTCATGACATAAATCTACAAAGTATCTAAGGCCCTTAATTGTCACTCAGTATCCAAGGCGACACTCCCTGGGAAGGTAGGATTAATATTTATTCAGACCAATGCACCTACACCAATGTGCTCGAAATCACATTGGAATAATTTCAAGAGTGTTGGAATACTTTATAACATTAAACCACTCCACTTATATGATTTATATTCCCCTTATTTGGATACTCATCTTCATTCATGTCTAAAGGCACCCCACTGACGGTCTGGTCCCATGCCACTTTGCCTCACCTACCATTTCAGGACAACACCCTAGAGGAATTTGTAGGATGTTTTGAGTTTAGTCCCATGTTTTGAATATGATCTACAGTTAGTCCTCATTTGATTGTCAAAATTTCAGGCAAGTGGTACAGATATTGTGTTTCAAATTTAGTCAGAAGTTATCTCATGTCAATATTCCATCATCATTGTGTTCAAATTTTTGGGATTTTGATTCAAACATTTCATTATACTTTGTTTGGATTGATTTTAACACCCTTGGTGTTGTCCCATTCATGCACTAGAGAACATAAAAAAAAAAGTTGGAAGTTTCAAGAGCTATGTTCTCCAGTCACAACCTCTCTCAACTTGAATAATCTTAGTGGTTAGTCAACAATAGTAGACCCAGAGTATTCAATGATTAGATGGCACTATCATACAAATTGAATGATTATGTGGTCATCCTTTGTTTCTCAAATCAGGCATTACCCATGTGAGCTTAGGGATTGATCATTATTTGTTCCACAGATGTGATCAAAGTTTAATTATTGAAGTAAGAATAAAATATTCCCATACACACATTTAAAAATAAATAATAAAAGTGAGAAAATATGTTTCAGGAGTGTATAAATACATGTACCTTATGGATTATCACTATAAATGGATCACCTAAACTCCCCCACCCTATGATGTGTGGAATCTAGTATTTTCTATATTCCCCCGATCTCCCTTTCTTTTTTATTAACTATATAGTGGAGCTCATTGTCTCTAATCTGTGATAGGTCATGTTCATCTTGAAGGTCTGCCACTTGACTGATTGTCTATTCTAGCTGCTCCTGGGATTTCTCCAGCTGGATCATCAATCACTCAGTGATTTTGGACTGATTTATGATGAATTTGGAACAATTGTTCCTTTGATTGTGAAGGTGATGGATCTCTTTTTTGGCCACCCAGAGTTTTTTGGTCGTTTTCATACTTCTTTTGGAACTAGGAAACATCCAAATGATGACTGAATTCTTTTATTTTCTCATAAATATAGTCCCATATGAGCATGTGAAAATCTTAATCATCCACCCCTCCAAAAAAAAGTTCAGGTAGCCAGTGGTGAAGTGATCGCATCCTGCTTATTCACTGAGGTTATAGAGTTTTGTTGATGAAATTCTTGACTTACTCTTATGACCGGTGCTGGGTAGCCTGGCTGTCCTAGACCTCATTGAAGTCATACTCATCCAGATCTTCTAGTTCTATAGTTTCATACTATGAAAATTTGTCTAATAATTAAGTGGTAGGATATTCATTCTTTATTATTTATGTAAGGTTAGGATCTATATCGTAAGTTTTATCTTCCTAACTTGATCCCACATCGATAAGGTTGTAATAATTAGCCCTACCGGTAACACTATTAATAACCATGATTGTCTGATTACTAGAGGTCATAGCCTGGTAAACTTGGAAACTTGGATCCATATAAACCATCACCCCTCTCAGGAACGGGGCTTTGAGTCTACCAGACATTCACACCAGCAGGGAGACCCCACTTTGAAGACTGTTCAGACAAGGGTCATGTCAGTCAATATGATTGAGGAAATAAAAAGTATAACTATGTGAGGAAAAAAAAAAGATATAGTGGTAATGTGATGGATTCTCGTGATCTTGACTTTGGTTTTCCATCACTGGGATGCTGGGATGTGGCCCCCATATATGATTGAGGGTTCCAAAGGTTCAAGAGAGGCCGTACTTTCCTCCCCAGCACTGCTAGACACTACAACTACAATTTATCTGGATGCGGGTCCTGGTTTCAAGTTATTAATGCCCATCAACATGCCTCTTTCCCCATTAGAAGTTGGGATTCATGCTTCAATGTTTCTTGGTATCCCTATCCCAACATGCATCACAAACCTTTCATCATGATCCCACCTCGCGACCTTTTAGTTTTCAGTGACCTACCCTCAGAATCTAAACATCCTTTTCCATTAAGATCCTATTTTGATGGGGGACTTGTTGGCACTAAAATATGCTCCCCAAGATAAATTTCAGAGTACAATATATGGTTGAGGTTAAATCCAAGCTCAAATTTCCCAAATATCAACAAAGGGGTCTGCCTCACAACACACTTTCACGCAGACCCCAACCCTCACGAACTCACAACGTGTTAAGAGAAGTCAATTCCAACCCGACAAGACTCATGACCACTAAAAAGGATGATTAAGGTTAGAACTATGTGTTTGAAGAGCCCCATGACCACCAGAAATTTAGTTGAGGGCTGGATTCGCATGTCTGATGAGCCCCATGATCGCCACAATTGATGTTGATGGTAGGCTCTGCAAGTCCGACAAACACAGTGCCTTTTTGCGAAGAGGAATATTGCTTGATGAACATCTTCAAGCATCACAAGACACATTTGATGGTAAATAGTCATCTCAAACCCCCTCATAATCACCCTTACTTTGACCTTTCTCCTTCCGATATCCATTTTTGTGGAGCTCCTAAGCATCATGGAACTGAGAGAAAAATTATTTCCCCAAGGTAATAGAGCATCACAAAACCCCATTTTCATAGTTCTAATTAACCCCTTCTTATGGTAAGTATTAACATCATGAAGGCCAATTCCATTCTCAAAGGTGGAAGTCCCTCTCGGAAACATGAGGCTTCATGAAGCATTAAGACCTCATGAATTACTCCTCTTACAAATCATGAATCATTGATAAAGTAGTGTCACCCTACTTCATGGTGCTCTTATCATCGCAAAGCCCCTGACCTCTATGGAGCACCTAAGCCTCATGAAACACCTCTCAAAAAGGACACCTTATTCATGAGACCCTCTTATGATATTCACAATAGGTTTGTACGTAGTTATTTATTGGTCCCTCATGTTGAGTTCTTTATTTAATTTCACTATCTATTGATTCTATTCATAGTTATGCTAATAGTTATTTCTTCTTCACATATATATGCTAACACGGACCCCTCAGGTGATCACTCCTCCACCTCGTCGTAACCTATCATTTCTAGGTCCTTCCCTTCACCATGGGTGAAATAGAATTAGTAATGTATGTACTAGGGGTGAGATGTGACCCCCCTTTGTCCAATCTGCAGGACATTAAATTGCCAAGAACCATCGTCCTCAGCACATGACGTTAAATTGTAGCCTCTTCCCATGAAATGCACATGGTTAACCCGCCTCTAGAATTTTCCACACCCACTTTTCTCCATGGGAGTGATATATTCCTCACATGGAATGGGATCCTCCTTGAATGGAATGACATATTCCCACGGGGAAGAGAAACCATCGTTCTGTAATCCCCTAGCCTTTCTTGTAGGAGGTAGCTCTCTTTCACCTCCCTACCTCCCTAGGATGAAAAGACCAGAGAGGCTATGGGAATAGGGGAATATCATCACCCCATCCCTCACAATTTTTTTATTTTTCTCCATGGGCCTTTAACCATGTGTAAGCCTCAATATCCATCTCCCTAGGCCGCTAACCATGCATAAGACCTGTATAATTCCTTGACGACACATATTTCCTGACGCGACTGTCTGGTCTACAACTTCATCTTGTTTCTCACACCGAACATGAATCACATGGACTTAGAGGTTAGTAGTCACTATGAAACCCTTCTTCTGGGCATCCATCCTAGAGTAAGACCCAACATCAACCTTGATGGGCTGCTAACCATGCGTAAGTCCTGAAAAAATGAACTATGTGGGTTTTAATCCTTTTCCTCTATATAGGGTATGTTGGAAGTATCCACGGGGTTAAATCCAAATCAATGGTAACTCTGGTTCTCACATTGATGGATAGACCCTCATGATGTGACTTATTCCCTTTTTATGAAACATCCCCCAGATCAACCTCCCTTAGGTGTTCTGGTCCATCCACCCAGGAAGCTAGCAGGTGTAAACCTTGATGCCTTCTTGAACATTGTGGAATTTGATCCCTCTATTTTAAATATATTATATAGGAATCCTCCATGAGGTTCAAGCTAGAAAACATCACATTCATGTGGGGTTTCCCATGTCCTTACCTCATGACATTAAACTACATGGAATACCATAACAATATGGAATTTCATCCATTTACTCTATATAAGTAATGTAGGAAGCCTCACTGAGGTTCAAACCCACCATACCCTCCCATCTTGGTCCTTCCATCGAGTCACTATGTCTCGGTAGGATCCTTCCCCTACCCATATGTTACATTTTATTTGGGTCCCCATCCATGCGCTCCATTATCATGAGTTGCCTCCTTAGGTGTCTCACAACCCCACAATAACTACATGGACATTGATTCCCAATTAGTTGGGATACATATAAAAACACTATAAGGTTTAATACCTACACAGTAATATTCACGTGGGTCCATCCCATTCATTCCATCCACTTCATCCAACCCCCAATCATCCCTTCTGATTCTTACCTAGACCACCACATCTCAGTGGGATCATGCCATTCCTGGGTATCTTACAATGTGTAATCACCAACCAAGCCACATTCATTCAAAAAATAATGCTCCTCTTGCAAAGGGAAACTATCCATGTTTAGGCCCCAAATCACTCCTCTTGAACTATGTGCGTTTTTATCCCTGTCTTTTATATATGGTATGTAGGAAGCCTCCCTGAGGTTCAATCCCATCCAATGGTAAACCTTGGTGTCCCCCTCATTAGGGTTCAATTTCTCTGATCTTTCCTCAATGGTGTTTAGATCATCATTCATGGTGTGATACCATTCCTTTATGGGACACCCCACTCCCCAGTACGTCCTCATAAGATGTTATAATCCATCCATTTGGTAAACCATCCAGGTTCTCCCTCCTAGGGAAATGACCATCTAATTCACCTCTATTAGTGTTTTGATTAGTCCAACATGTCTATGATAGACAATAAACTCATGGTATAACCTATGTTAAATGTGGAATGTCAAGGAAAACATCAGAGATATTTATATAGAATAATATATCCCACAATAGATGTGGGAATCCTCAGGTTTCTATAACCTTTAGAATCCCTATGATGAGGAATAATACAGGTGATCCAATGTTTAAACGTCTTGACATGCCACTGATACCCAGTGTGAATACACTCCTAACCAAATTTTGATACCCTAACATGAACAATTGGAATGTCTTTACTAAAGAAACATAATTAACCAGAATTCATAGAGTGATGGAACTAAGAACATGTTTCACAAACAATGTCTTAATCAATAAGAGAGACCCAAACTATGCAATGAATTACGAGGAATCCACCGAAGGAGGTACCGACATCCCATCATACCATTTCAATCAAATAGTATACATCTATAATGAAGTGATGAAAAATTCCCCCCTTTGGAATGTGGGAATGTGGGGTAATAGTCAACGTGTCCCCTTGATGATGCGCACCCCTATGAAAGTGTTAGAAATAAGTACTTATCCAATGAACAATGCTAAAAAAGAAAAATATCACAGTAGGTCAGGTTACAAGACTACTCATACCCAAATCAATGACTAGTGAGAACTCATTTAATTAGGACACAAGCCTGACATGAAGAGGACCAATCCATGGGTGACCCCCAATGTTATATCATGTCCCTACAACACAATAATAGAGAGAACAGAAACACATCATGAGTGACCCCCCCACAGAAAAATAGATGATTCCCTATAATACACCATCCACCTAAGTACCCAAGTATTATCATGTGCTCTATGATTCTAATATTTTAAAACATTATTTAAAATTCCATTTCAGAACCCATTTCAAAATTCTTTGAAGACACCATTTCTTTATCCAAACAAGGGAAAAGTATATTTTCTCAAAAAACCATCCCTCAAACACCCAAAACATTCAATCCAACAATTTCATTTATAGATAAATTTATAATAATTAATGGGAAATTCACATTTCAATGATATAGGATAGAGATGAAACCACCTACATCAAACTAGGGTTTCAATCCACCTACAACAAGATCCAATAACACTAAAAAGAATACATAACAACAAACAGAGGCCCTAGTATTGATCCTCACATCCTAGAATCTAATTGAAAAAAAGGTTAGTGGAGAGGATAGATCCCATAATAAATAAAGAAAATAAATTCACACCACAACCAACATTATAGTCAACCTCTAGAAGAAGTTAGAACAAATTACCTATAAGGGATTAAAAAATAATTACCATAAGATCAATGGATCCATTAACACATCATAAAGTCAGTAACATATCCAAGAGTAATGGAGAAAACAAAATACCTCTTACCTGGAGAGAATAAATGCAACTAAAACTGATTTCGAGTGCTGAAATAAGTGATCCAGAAGAGGATGAGGCTCCAAAAATCACTTAGATAAGAGAAAGGGTTCTAGGGAGGAAGAGTGCCTGCTAAATCTGAGAAACATTTGATACAAAACATGTGCAAAACCTATTGGTCCAAATGATTTATGTTATAAGCCTTAAATTTACTTCATCAAATCCCTATGAATCATATTCACCAAAAAACTTGTCTCCTCAGGTAAAAAATATTGATCATGTTTTTTATGAAGTAATGTAAATATTTACACCATATGTTTTTCATCATAAAGGGTGTTACTAAATATTACCCATTATATTTACACTTTAATCTATAATATTATGATGTGGAAATGCCTTGTTGGAAGTGTCTAGTCTAGGATCATTTAGAATCTCCCAAAAAAACTGTGAACCTAAAACACACTCTTTAATAAGAAAATAAAATACCTTAAAAATATGGGATTTTACATAATATGTATCATCTATAGTTTTTTGTATGGTGTTTTCCACAGGTAAATTATTTTATGCTTATAAAATATATTATATATATATATATATTATGTTGTTATAAATTATTGTAAACCATTTATGTTATGAAATGTTATATTTATATACATATTACATTTTTGATAATTATATTGTAATATACATATATTATGAATTGATCTTATTATGATTCCATTAAGTTTATTTTTATGATAAAAATGGTTTATAGAAAATCATTAGAATATTTTAATTATTTTAAAAATATTAAATGATATTTTCACTTGTGGTAATCTACTCATAAATAAATTGATAAAATAAACCCCTTAAACAAATAGTTTATTCTTGGAATTAAATATCTAATGGTCAACTATCTTTAAACAATACTATTATTTTTTATGCATGATTACAAAACATTATATTATTTTATTATCACTGAATTATTATTTATTCTCGTCATTGATATATATAAATATTTAATTCCATTGATGAATTATTGAAAACCTATGGTTGTATGAATTGTGAGGGTTTTTCTATGATGATAATATTTTGGTGTTGGTAGCCTATTTTGGAGGAAGTTTTGTTGTGTGGCTAATGTGGGATAGTGATAATGATGATTCAGGATAGATGGATTATATTGAAAGTCTTATTATTGTTTCCTTTTATTTTTTCATGTATGTTATATTTTATTATTCATGGTACATATAATTAATTTCCATTAAAACATATTTATATCTTAATATATATAGGAATATATGTATTAGTGATCAGATTTATAGAACATTAATTAAATAATTAATTTATATTAAAAGGTAATGGTTAATGGGATTAAAAGATGGTATAATTTTAAATGAAGCCATGGATTGATATATGAATTAATAGGTTGGATAATGGACGTTGAATATAAACTATTAGATCATATAATTAGCCATAGAGTAACTATAGAACAATATTAAATATATGATTAATTATTTATTGATATTAATCAAATTATGATTGAATGATTATATTCCAATTCCTCTGTAATAGAATCTAAGTTTTCATGTCAGACACTTTCTATAAAATGATTCTAGGGATCAAGCAGTTGTCGCTATTTTCGTGGTTTTCTATATACATCATTATGTTTTTGTGAATTGTTATGTGCCACCACTAAATTTGTATGGGTTGGTAAATACCAATATTGTCCTTGGGTTTCAGTTTTTTCCTAAAATATATCTTTTTAGGGAAAAAATGGATAACTACACCCTCTACGATGCTTTCTCCTTCATATGTTTACGAAGTATGTGGTTATCTCTATGCTATAGTGAATTACTATATTATATGTGTACCCACAGAATTTGTAATGGATCTTGGTTATTTCATGATTGTATATGTGGGATGTGGTGGAATATGTTTACATAACATACATTTAGAATATGTGTAATTATTCATGTGTTATAGTGTTTTGAAATATAATGATTTTTGAAAAAGTGCAGTGAAGGATCAAGTCTTTTACCTATAGATATGTGATTGTTATATATCTAGAATCATGTGGATGTTCCTATGTTGTTTATCCATGGATGTGTAGTGTGGCTTGTAAAGGGAATTTGAGAACCAAGATGTAATTTATTGGGGTTTGTTGGAGTTGGTTCCCTAGAACCAAATTTTGTATACTTTATGATAACATGTATTTGTAGTTTTTAATATTAATAAACTTCTTATCACATCATGATTCATCTTGCACATAATATAGTATTTGATAATGTCCTAATAGTAGATATCACAGTAAAATGTCATAGCAGTTCCCTAATATAATAATAACCTCAAAGTTATGTGAAAATATTCTTAAATATATGTTCTATAGTTGGATGATTTCATTTGAGGGACATAAATGATATAGGCTATCAGGGATATAGACATATAAGACATTGTAGAACCTTCTCACGGTGCACGACATTGGTAATATTTAGTGTAGGATATTATAATAATGAGACACACTAGTAAGAAGTCAATATTTAAATGTTTCATTGGATGTTCCTATCTCCAGATGTGTGTATTGATCCTTAGACATTAAGATTATTATTAATGAGTATTATGAGTCGTTATGACAAAACTGGTTTTATTACAAACATAAACATGATTTATTACATAAAACTTCACTTGATACAACAAAGTAGATCAAGGGGTTTAGTGTATTTGGGGCCTAGGATCATTACATAAAAACTTGAAACATGAAATAAAACATCTTTATTGAAAACTTCCATTACATGAACACTACATTCCCTCGTACTTAGCATTGCATGAGATAACCTGAGGACATGCATAAGAAAAGGGTGAGCTATAAAGCCCAGTAAGGGAATACACATGGAATAACATGAGGCGTAAAATACATGTTATACAATAGGAATATCAATAGAGAATAAGATAAACAAGAACATAAAAGCATGATAAAGCATGATAATCATAACATGGAAATGTGGCAACAACACTTAACGTGGAATTAGCATGAGCCAAGGCTCATTGCACATGGAGCATGAGTAATTAATAATTGCACATGAAGAATGAGTAAACCATAATTTCACTTGAATTAGAATGATTCAACACTCATTGCACATGACGTATCATGATACTATACTTTACCCAATGCATTGGAGCGCTATAAGGGTGCACCCTTCTCAAACATTTCATTTTATGCATAAGTGTGACCCATGGATCATAAAACATGGATTCATAAAACACAATCATTTATTACATGATAAATGAATGTGGAATTCATACATGAAACTTTATAATAAATAAGTAAATGTGCATAAATTTGAATACCCTTGATGGACAAATGGGCATGGTATTCACTACACAATGGCATTGGCATAGAAAATCGGTGTGATTTCGGCAGCGTAACAGCATGACATAAGAATTCATAAAAACAGGTGATGAGAGAGAAAGGGGTTCCTCATCATATTTACATGTAATGGACAGTAAGGATGTCATATATATACATGTCCCAACAATTATAATGGAATTTAGATTCATGATACAAAAGTATTGCTTGAATATAAAAGAGGAGAGAGAAGTTCCTTTCGGAATTTCGGGATAGTAACGAGTGTACATGGGAGGAATTTAATGAGAGATAACGGGGTATACCATCATTCAAAAATAAATAGGGAAGTAAGATTGAGGTGGGAAACCATACCCCAACATTTATAATTGAAATTAAAATGGAAAAACAACTTAAAGGAAATTGGACAAAAATGAGAAAGGAAGAAAAAACCCTTACTTGGAAGTGTGCTTCCAAAGGCTAGAGAGAGGCTTGTGAGAGGCTTCTTGGGAGCTTGGGGAACCTTGTAAGGATTCTATAGAGAGTTGGGAAGAGGTTGTATGTACTCTAAAGGCTTTTAATGAGGAGGAAGTTGGAGCTTGGGTGGGTTTATATAGAAAGGGTGAGGGAATTCTTTATTATTTAGGTTTGGGCCCCCTTACATTAAATTAATCCAAACCACAAACCATCCCATGGTTTTTTCCCATGTGTTTTGGAAAAGGGAAGTGGAAAATAATATTTTATAAGGCAAAAGTCCGAAGTTATTAAAATATTAGGGTTTCTTATGTGGAGGTGAGTTACACTCCCATGGAAATTAATTTAAAAAGGCAAGGTGTTGAATAAGTCTTGAGGGGTCCAATAATTCTTTCAAAAGTAAGTTAAACAAACCCAAAATACCATTATTTTAATGTTAAAACATATATTTTCCGAACATAAAGATTATAGTATTTTATTACATCACTATTGGGTCATTACGATGTCATAAAACACATTATATATTTAAACGGTATTTAATTTTTATCCAAAAATTTGACTATCTCAGAAAATTATGAAAAATTCACTGTTGGATAATTTTGAGATCCTGATTACATAAATAACATTTATTTTATGTAAATAATTTTCTAAATATGTTAATTTTCACTTTTAAAATAAAAACCGACATTTATCGAAAATTCACGGGTTTTGACATAAATGGCTTTCAAACCATAATAAAAATTTTAATTGCATTCATAAAATTATAATATCATATATATTTAATAAAAAATAATTTAATAATAATACTATTATTTTATTAAAATATTATTTAATTCAAAAATCCGTTAATTTAATAAAAAAGATTTCATAATTAAATAATAACTAAAAACACCATTTGTACTTTAAAAACTATTTATAATGTATCTATAATGACTAGAAATTATATTCATTATTATATACAAAAATAATGTACATGAACATAGTACTACTTATTTGTTACATAACCCCTTAAAACAGCTGCATAAGATCTAAGGGTAAGGTGTTCGATGGTGACATACTCTTGGGGTGGCTCAGATAACATCGCTCGAGTGGTAATTTCAATCAACTTCCACTTTTCCCGTAGATGGTCACGTTCGATCTTGACATGATGAAGCTCAGTTTGGGCTTGGTCAAGGGTGAAGCCCAATGACGCCACCTCTTTTCCGAGCTCCGAAAAATGGGCTTTGTATGGGGAAATTCTACTGGATGAGGCCCTCACTTCCTTTTTTTTTGAGTAAAATGGATTTGTTAAAGTCCAATATTTATACTAATCACGTGATCACTGTTCAACTTCTATATTAGAAACGGTCAAAATTCTTAACATAAAACCATAGAAGTTGACATTGTATATAAACATAAAGAGACATTTAATTAGATCAAGAGGGATTTCCATTAACTAAACTTTAGGTCGTTACAATATTCCCCCCTTAAGAAATTTCGCCCTCGAAATTTTCATTTTCCCACACTAAAACAAATGTGGGTAACTCAACTTCATCATATCCTCCGATTACGAATTTTCTTATTCAAACTTGTGGTTTCTTCACAACACCTTGATTAGGGGCATTGTTTTATTTCGTAGAACCTTTTCTCTATGATCTAAGATATTCACTGGTTGCTCCTCAAAAGAAAGATCATCTTCCAATTGTACCACCTCAGAAGAGAGTACATGTGAAGGGTCCGGTATGTACTTCCTTAAGAGGGATACATGAAAGACATCATGTACTTTGGCCATAATAGGTGGAAGTGCTAGTCGATAGGCCACATCCCCAACACGATCAAGAATCTCTAAGGGGCCGATGTAACTTGGAATTGAATTCCCTTTCTTTACAAACCTCATGACCTTATTCCACAGAGATATGCGTAGAAAAACCATGTCTCCAACTTTAAACTCAAGTCTCGTCAAAGGTTATCTGCATAACTCTTTTGTCGACTCTGGGCTGCCTTGATATGCTGCTGAATGGTTTTCACCTTCTCCACCATTTCCTCGACCATTTCCGGTCCAAGAAGCTTACGTTCACTGACCTCATCCCAACAGGACGGTGTTCTACACCTTTTCCCATAAAGGGCTTCATATGGTGCCATTTGGATGATCGAGTGGAAAATGTTATTATAAGAGAAATCAACCAGAGGAAGATGTTGATCCTATCCTTATTTAAATTCCATTGAGCACACTCTCAACATATCCTCAAGTGTTTGGATAGTCCTCTCGGATTGGCCATTAGTTTGAGGATGATAGGTTGTACTAAAGTTCAGTTCAGTATTCAGATCATGTTGAAGACTCTTCCAAAACATAGAGGTGAATCTTGGATCTCGGTCAGACACAATAGATAGTGGTACTCCATGCAACCTTACCACTTCCCTAATATATATCTGTGCCAGTTGATCAAATGAGAAATCCTCCTGAATAGCAATGAAGTGTGCAGTCTTTGTAAGACGATCCATAACAACCCAGATTGCATTGTTGCCTTTGGATGTCCTTGGAAGTCCGGTGACAAAGTCCATCGTGATGTTCTCCCATTTCAATTATGGTATGGGAAATGATTGCATCATCCCCTTAGACTTCTGCATCTCTTCATTCACTTGCTGAAACACCAGGCACTTTGATGTATATTCAGCGATCTCCTTATTCATATTATCCCACCAAAAGTTTTCTCGGAGATCTCGATACATCTTTGTGATCCCTGGGTGAATAGAGAAATTTGAACTATGTGAATCATCCAAAAGTTACTTCTTCATCTCAGAACTTGATGGAACACATATTCTTTTCCCAAATTTCACAATTCCTTATTCATTAACATTAAAATTTTAGGATTTCCCTTTTTTGATAGCTTCCACTTTTTCCTGAATTCTTACATCATCCTTTTGAGCATCCTTTAACCTTTACAAAAAAGACAGTTGAGCAATAATTTGTGAAAGGATTGATGATATTCCCTTCTCTATGATTCCCATGTCCATCTTCATCAAGTCTAAGAAGATTGGATCCTTCTCAATTCTCATCATTGATATAATCGCTGGATCCTTTCTACTTAGGGCATCTTCCACCTTGTTCGCTTTACCAGGGTGGTAATGTATTGAACAGTCATAATCCTTGATGAGCTATATCCATCTTCTCTGGCGCATATTAAGCTCTTTCTGTGTGAATATATATTTAAGACTATTGTGGTCAGTATATATCTCACATTTCTCTCCATAGAGACAATGACGCTAGATTTTCAAGGCAAAGATCACAACCGCCAACTCCAGATCATGCGTTGGATAGTTTCACTCATGGATTTTCAACTGCCTTGAGGCATATGATATCACTTTATCATTCTACATCAGCACACAGCCTAAGCCCTTCTTCGAAGCATCACTGAATACCGCAAAAAGTTCCCCACTTGTGGGTAAAGTGAGCACGAGCATAGTGATAAGCCTCATTTTCAACTCCTTGAAGCTTTCTTCGCATTCATCCCTCCAAGAAAACTTTACTCCCTTTCGAGTTAGCTTGGTAAGAGGGTTGTAAAATCATGAGAAATTTCTCACAAATCATCAATAATATCTAGCTAACCCCAATAAGCTACGGATATCCATTACCAATGTTGGCCTCGGCCATCCCTCAATTGCATCTGTTTTGGAGGGGTCCACAGATATCCCATTTCTTGTGATGATATGTCCTAAGAATGAGACCTCCTTCAACCATAACTCACACTTGCTGTACTTTGCATAGAGCTTCTCCTTGCGCAAAGTCTCTAGTATAGTTTTTAAATGCTCCTCGTGATCCTCCTTGGTTTTGGAGTATATTAGAATATCATCTATAAAGACTACCAAAAATTTGTTGAGGTAATCTCTAAAGACTCTATTCATTAAGTACATGATGATTGATGGAGAATTTGTGAGTCCGAAAGGCATTACTATGAATTCATAGTGCCCGTATCTTGTACGAAAAGAAGTCTTGGGGAAATCTTCATTCTTCACCATTAATTGATAATATCCTGACCGAAAATCCACCTTGGAGAAGTATTGTGCTCCACACAACTGATCTAACAAGTCATCAATTCTTGGGAGAGGATACTTGTTCTTTATCGTGATTTTGTTAAGTTCACGATAATTGATGCAAAATCGCATTGAACCATCCTTCTTCTTGATGAAGAGGACTGGTGCACCCCATGGTGAAGCAATTGGGCGTATAAACCCTTTATCCAGATTCTCCTATAGTTGTTTATTCATCCCTTCACTCTCAACAATATCCATTCTATATGGATTCTTGGATATTGGTAATGCCCTGGGTATAAGTTCAATTGAGAACTCAACATATCTTCAAGGAGGAAGACCAGGAAGTTCCTCAGGAAATACTTCAGCGAATTCCCTCACAATAGGCATTTCTTCAGGGATGGTTTCTTCTTTGGACTCAGTCATCTGAGCCAGATACTCGTGCTCATAGGGCAGTAATATCCATTCTTGAGATGATGGAGCTAAAGGAGATTCATCTTCCTTCTGACACTTGTAAAGAATCAGTGGTCGATTCTCCATATGGAGTGTGATTTCCCTCTCCCGACAATTTATGTTGGCTCTATATAAGGAAATACAATCCATTCCAAGAATTGTATCAAATCCCACCAGAGGGAGTATGACGAGGTTCACCGAGAAATTCAATACACCGATTATAATAGGAGAGGACTTATATTCATGGGATGCAATGATTTCCCCATTTGTCGTACTCACCGACATCTTCACTTCCATGATTTGTGGTGGTGATGGGATTGTTCTACTAAACTTTCGAGATATAAAAGAATGCGTAAAACCTGAATCAAAAAGTACGTTCGCTATTTTTGAATGAATAACTAGCATACCTTTAACCACTTAGTTGTCGGGGTTCACTTTGGCAGAAGTGATGGAAAAAGCTCTTCCTTGATGCCTTGGAGATTGTTGGTTGTCTCCGAAAACCCTTGGATTAGGGCACTGATTTGCAAAATGACCCGGTTCTTTGAATTTGTAGAATTGAACAACACTTTGAGGTTTGAACAGAGCGTTCCTCTCCTCTTTCGCAGCCGTGGGTCTTTCTTTCCAACAATTAACAGCTAGGTTCCCTTCTCTTCCACACATGATGCATTTTCTCATCCCCTTAAGGAAATTTCCAGGGTTCTTCTTTCCGCACTTTTGGAAAGTAGGGTTCTTGATCTTTTTAGCACCACTGGATTTATCCATCGGACCTCTAGCATTGCAGTCCACCTTATGCTTCTTGTCCCCATGATACCCCTGTAATTCCCCGATCTCCATTTCGACCTTGAGGGCACATCAGAAAATTTCCTCATAACTGTCAAAGTCACGGATCGCTAATGATTTCCGCAAGCTAGGTTTCAGCCCACCAAAGAAGCGGTCAACCTTGCATTTGGGGGTAAAGACAAAGACGAAAGCGTAACGTGAAATCCTTGTGAAGTTTTCCTCGTACGCTCCAACAGATTTTTCACCTTTTTTCTTGAGGTAAAGGAAGTACCTTTCCATCTTAAGCCAGAGGGTGTGCAAAAAATATTTATCAAAAAACATCTTCCGGAAATCCTTCCATTCCAACACCTTGATCTCCTCCTCAGGCTTCGTATTTTTGAACGACATCCAACATTGATCAGCTTCACCCTCCATATGATAAGCCGACAGGAGAACCTTCTCTTGTTCAAAACATTGGAGGATGGAGAATATCTTTTCAATGGAGTTGATCCATTTTTCAGCGATCGTTGGATCGGATGATCCACTAAAAGTTAGAGGCGTTTGTCTCATGAAGCTCTCGAAAGCGACTTGTTCTTTCTAAGGGGGGGGGGTTGAACATTCCTCTGGACCTGTATTTCTATTAAAAACTTGAGTTAGCTGAGAGAGAAGCGTGACAAAGTTCGTGATTCCTGCTCCCATTGGATTGAGCATCTCATTAGTACAGTCATCACACTGATATTCACAACGGTTGTTAGCCTGAGTCCTCCAATTACTGGCCATTGGCTGGAATAAAAGGAAATTTAGGGGTAATACATAAAGGGTAATCCAAAGAAAAAAGTTGATGACTTATAAATAAACTTTTATTTCCTTACTCAAGAGTCTATAGGCTTCAATCTAGGCTTTTCATGATCTACTTTCTATCATATATTCTTAGGGGAATTTTTTTAATTCCCTTAATTAGAGTTCATACTAAGCTTTTGAATTTATCAAAACATATCCCTCGAGAGTTTCGTAACCAAGATTGCAGTAAGGCCCGTTGTCGTGCACCGGTTCCCATTCGAGTCTAGCTCAAAGCGGTGTTTTTGGGTTTTACCCCTAGGATACATCTATGCCAAAGACGCCTCTACCTGCTCGTATCCAGACAGGGATGTATTTGATTGATAAACCACTTACTCAGTATTTACCAAAACTGAGGGATGATTTTATTATACTTTGTCTTGTATCTAAGTCTTTACAAGGGTTTCCTAATCCCAAAAATAACTAAACCTATCCTCTGATGCCAACTATGACAACCCTGATTTTATTACAAACATAAACATGATTTATTATATAAAACTACACTTGATACAACAATGAAGATTGATAGGTTTAGTGTCTTTGGGTCTTAGGATCATTACATAAAAACTTGAAACATGAAATACAACATATTTATTGAAAACTTCCTTTACATGACCACTACATTCCCTCGTACTTAGCATTGCATGGGATAACCTGAGGACATGCATAAGAAAAGGGTGATCTATAAAGCCCAGTAATTTAATACACATGGAATAAAATGAGGAGTAAAATACATGTTAGACAATAGGAATATCAATAGAGAATAAGAGAAACATGAACATAAAGGCATTATAAAGCATGGCAATCATAACATTGAAATGTGGAAACAACACTTAACATGGAATTAGCATGATCCAAGGATCATTGCACATAGAGCATGAGTAAATCCTAATTGCACATGAAGAATGAGTAAACCCTTGTTGAACTTTAATTAGAATGAGTCAACACTCATTGCACATGATGTATCATGATAATATACTTTACCCAATGCATTGGAGCGCTATAAGGGTGCACCCTTCTTAAACATTTCATTTCATGCATAAGTGTGCCACATTGATCATAAAACTTGGATTCATATAACATAATAATTTATTCCACGATAAAGGAATGTGGAATTCATACATGAAACTTTATAATCAATAAGTAAATGTGCATAAAGGTGAATACCCTTGATGGAGAAATGTGCATGGTATTCACTACACAATGGCATTGTCTTAGAAAATCGGTGTGATTTCGGCAGCGTAACGACGTGACATAAGAATTCATAAAAATGGTTGATGAGAGAGAAAGGGGTTCCTCATAATATTTAAATGTAATGGAAAGTAAGGAGGTCATATAGATACATGTCCCAAAAATTGTAATGGAATTTAGATTCATGATACAAAAGTATTGCTTGAATGTAAAAGAGGAGAGAGAAGTTCCTTTCAGAATTTCGGCATAGTAACAGGTGTACATGGGAGGCATTTAATGAGAGAGAAAGGGGTATCCCATCATTAAAACATAAAGAGGGAAGTATGAAGGAGGTGAAATAACATACCCCAACATTCATAATTGAAATTAAAAGGTCAAAACAACTTAAAGCAAATTGGACAACAATGAGAAAGGAAGAAAAAACCCTTACTTGGAAGTGTGCTTCCAAAGGCTAGAGAGAGGCTTGTGAGAGGCTTTTTGGGAGCTTGGGGCACCTTGGGAGGATTCTATAGAAAGTTGGGCAGAGATTGGATGAACACTAAAGGATTTGAGTGAGGAGGATGTGGGATCTTGGGTGGGTTTATATAGGAAAGGTGAGGGAATTCTTTATTATTTAGGTTTGGGTCACCTTACATTAAATTAATACCAACCACAAACCATCCCATGGTTTTTTCCCATATTTTTTGGAAAAGGGAAGATGAAAACATTATTTTATAAGGCCAAAGTCCGAACTTCTTAAAATATTAGGGCTTCTTATGTGGAGGTGAGTCACACTCCAATGGAAATTAATTTAAAAAGGCAAGGTGTTGAATAAGTCTTGCGGGGTCCATTAATGCTTTGAAAAGTAAGTAAAACAAACCCAAAATCACATTATTTTAATGGTAAAACATATATTGGCCGAAAATAGAGATTATAGTATTTTATTACATCACTATTGGGTCATTATGATGTCATAAAACACATTATATATTTAAATGGTATTTAATTTTTACCCAAATATTTGACTGTCTCAGAAAATTATGAAAAATTCACCGTTGGATAATTTCGATGTACTGATTCCAGAAATAACATTTATTTTATCTAAATAATTTTCTAAATATTTTAATTTTCACTTTTAAAATAAAAACTGACATTTATCAAAAATTCACGGGTTTTGACAGAAATGGCTTTCAAACCTTAATAAAAATTTTAATTACATTCATAAAATTATAAGATCATATATATTTAATAAAAATTAATTTAATAATAATAATATTATTTTATTAAAATATTATTGAATTCAAAAAGCCCTTAATTTAATAAAATAGATTTCCTAATTAAATAATAACTAAAAACACCATTTTTACTTTAATAACTATTTACAATGTATAAAAAATGACTAGAAATTATATTAATTATTATATAAAAAAATAATATACATGAACATAGTACTAATTATTTATTACATAACCCCTTAAAACAACCGCATAAGACCTAAGGGTAAGGTTTGAGATGGTGACAGACTCTTGGGGTGGCTCTGATAACATCGCTCGAGTGGTAATTTCAATAAACTTCCACTTTTCCCATAGATGGCCACGTTTGAGCTTGACATGATGAAGCTCAGATTGGGATTGGTCAAGGGCGAAGCCCAAAGATGCCACCTCTCTTCCGAGCTCTGACAAATGGGCTTCATATGGGGAAATTCTACTGGATGAGGCCATCGCTTCCTTTGTTTGAGTAAAATGGATTTGTTAAAGTCTTATATTTATACTAATCATGTGATCACTATTCAACGACTATATTAGAAACGATCATAATTCTTAACATAAAACCATAGAATTTGACATTTTATATAATCATAAAGAAACATTTAATTAGATCAATAGGGATTTCCATTAATGAAACTTTGGGTCGTTACAGTCGTGTACTTTGATGTATTGATAAAAAGTATGATGATAGATGTTTTTGGTGAGTTAGGATATATTGGGTGTGTCGTGAGTAATATTTTATTAATGAATAATGTGGTAAAGTATTTATACCTTATGTTATTTAACAAAAGTTGATATCTTAGGACCTTTGATAGAAATGATATATCCTAAATTAATCCATGTCCATTGTGTTCTATAGGTAAGTTAAATTTCCCATAATTCAAAGAAAGATATATCGACCACATAGGTTGATTATATTTGTACGAAACCTTATTAATCAGATATATCATGAAAATGGGATTATATTGAACAATAATATTCTGTGTGTGGTATTATTTCATTATAAAGTTAACTTATTTCTCTATGAATGATATGGTATGTTTCTAGATGCTAACCATGGACTTTAAGCCACTTCACCTAATTTCACTGAGAAAGTGGTCTAGAGGGTCACACACTATGTGTACCCTAAATCACAGTTAAATAATATATTATTATTTATTATTTGACATGTTGAATAAATAATATTCCCACACATTGTTTAATAATTATTTATGTTTACATGATCAAATGAATTCCATCAAAAGTTATTTGTGTTAATAAAATCTTATGATAATATTTAGTAAATATTTATTTTCTATTTAGTGAATATAAGAAATATTTATTTATTAACAAATAATGTAGTGATATTTATTTATTAAATAAATAATCAATATTGAAGGCCTAATAAATATTATGGAGGAACGAAAGACCAAAATTTTAGATTCAGTGGAAAATAATATATATTGAATATTATTTGAGTAAATAATATTTAATTAAATTCAAAAGTTAAGTTCATGTCAAGGAAATTATAAAAATAATATTATTATAGACATGGGGGTTTTCAAGGGATTAAATAAATAATAAGGGGAACTTGTGAAATTATTTCTTTCTAACCTCATCCATATATAAACCTAATTCTATTATTTTTTATCCAAGATAATACATTAGTTTGGTTATTCACAACAAATTTGGAGAATCCACTCAAGCCATAGAGAGATCCATTTTCCAAGAATGTTCCCATGAATGGAGAGCGATCTTCCTCCACCTCCCACTCTCAAGTAAAAATAGGTCACGGAGAATGATTTGGAAGTGGTTCTCAAGACGATCAAAGGTGGATGATCCAAATAATAGGATCTTTCATGATAGAACACAAATATTGTTTTGCAGATTATTAGATATTTTTGGAACACATATGGACCTCCTATAGAGAGAATATTCTCTTGATTCCTATAAAAAAATGATTTTTCAAGGAATATCTATTGACAGATCCATCAACGAATAAATAATTCTAATAAGGTAATTGTTTAATTGATTAAATTAATTATAAATAATATGTGACTATCCTCATTATGATTCCATAATTTTATCCGTTGTTTTTTTATTCAATTCTATTGATAACAGTATTTTTCATCATATAGATCTCAGATTGATCATCGATCATGAAAAAAAGAAAAGTTGGGCATGACCCATCGCATGCTCCCACTATACCCGAAACCTAGAATTATAATCAGAGTGGTCACATGATTATTTATAATTATTTTAGTATCATTGATTTATTTACACATTTGTCATTTAGTTTTTAATTCATCTTTAATTGTTATTTTAATCTGAATTTCATGATATTATTTTTCCTAATTAGTTTCTCTTAGATCTAATAAAAATGATTAATTTTATTAATTAAATAAAATTGAAAATCTCATACAAAGGTGATAATTATTCTAGTGGGATAACACAAGAGTACACACCATGTAACCAGAGTAACCCAATGTGTAATTTTGTTCAATGCACCAAGAATTAATTTGAAATTAATTCAAACAATGTTCATTGAATACATACAATGTCTTTAATTTCATACACCACTTGTTGACTTGGCTGTCCTGGTGCAAGGTCAGTCGGAGTAGGTGTTGTGTATCCCACATACATTAACTGTAGTCATTTAAGTCACAGATGAGATGTGTATTTCCATACACGACCTACTTGAATTATGACCATATAAATCATAGACTACAAACTGTGTATCCCTTTTTACACACCATGTAATGAATTTTTTATGAAGCATGATTTTCCCACTTAGTCCCTCGGAGTGTGCCTCTACAAGATGATGGGATATATACACATTGTGTAGCTCACCTATACATTCCATGTATTTATATCAAATTATACAAAATTAAATTTAATTTATTATACTATGTAAACCTTATCGAGATGTTATTTCATGTGGTAATTAATTTTATATTACATTACATGTGATGGGTTTTAATATATATATATATATATATGTTTAATTATTTTTTGAATAATGTTAAGATCTTCATATCATGTATGATTTGTATTACAGTTTTTTAGAGAATGTGCATTGAATCACAAAACATGAAGGAAGAATCATGTAATTTGTGTAATCATTAATTTGATATTACATGTCATGAAAGTAAGTGATATGTTGTGTATTCCATATGTCACAATATGTAAACAATATAAGAGTATAATATATGTTGGGCCGATTCAGATGGGTATTTACTGGTTTGCCTCCAAGTTACATTTATGTACACAGTTAATTTTAAATAAATTTATTTAATTTTTTTAAAATTATGATACATGACAATCTCAAAGAAATTCGGATGAGAATTAATATAATAGAATTGATTAATTAAAGAAGATGATTAATAGATTCGAGTATTATTTTTCCTAAATAAAAAATAATAAAAATTGAATACTAGTGTTATTAAATATGTAATTCATTGCATGCATGTGGAAAATCATAAGAATAAAAATGACCATTTTATGTGATTGGTTTCATTTAAATTATTAGTAAATTAAATTATTGTCTCGCACGCCTTGTCTCTTATTACATAAGGATAATCCTGCCCATATTTCCTTTTGTGTAAACCCTTTTCCACTCACCTATGTGTGAGTAAAAAAATATGTAATAGATGGAGCTCCCAAGCTATAGGATGCGGTTCAAGTTGGGAGCCTAGGAAAAACCAATCCATGATAGATACATAGGTGGATAGGTGGAAAGCTGTAACACGAATGTTAACTAGTTCAAAGGGGTTTTCACCTATGTGAATGGTTAGTTTATCATTCGCTAGGTAAACTGATCATTATTAAAATCTCATGATCATACCTTTTTATTATTATATTTCAGTCAATTTTCATGGTTGTTTTATTATGTATGTTTTTTCATGATCACGGGAATTAATGAAATTAACAATAATGCAAGATAAAACTAAAATGAATTTTCTTATGCATAAATATTATATATGACATGGTTAATCAGTTAGGTACTGTCCCTTAATATTAACAACCATGTGATAAAGATATTAATTGTAAATTAATGCATAAAATGTTAAAATCCCTAAATAATATATATTATATTGGTATAGCCTTCAAAAACCTTAGTTAAAATCAAACCATACTTCAATGTGCTTGACCATCCAAAGTTGGGGTTCTTTCAATTATCAGGTAATTCTAATTTAATGTTTTTGGTTTAATTAACTTAGTTCAAATAAAGGGTTTACTTCCAAATCCATACATGGTGTAACCTATATCTAAGGTTTGATGAAATACAATTTAAGTATTTTCGGATTGGGGAGTCCACTCAAGAGATACTGGAGTTGTGAGTTAATGCAGTTGGATTTTTGAGCGCCTACCTAAAACCAGGAAAATTATTTTACTAACTGCTGATTGGGTAATGAAAAGGGTAATATGGATCCTTCCCACTATAATGTACAAGAAACATGATATTATGAAGCTAGTGGTAAGGGATATTGGGTTTTGATAAAATATTCAGAGATTAATTAATACAATGTTTATTTATTTGTAATTGTTTTCCAGAAAAATTACTAATAGTTTTTTATACATAGTTATCTAAACAGAAATAAAATATCACCAAACATATTCCTATGATTAATACTTGAGTATAACCTTATAACTGACACAAATAATCAAGAGTGGAAATTTTTCTTGCACATTATACTTCACCATGAAAGGAAATTGTATGTGATGGAAGAACCTTTTACTAAGAGCATGGTAATAAGGTTAGAGATGAAGAGTTAAAACTCTATGAGATTAATTTGAACAGTTCCAAGAATGTTCAATGTTTTATGATATCATCCATGACCAATGATCTTTTGAAGTAACTTGAGGACATGGATACATAGAGCATGATGTCTCACCTTTAGAATAATTATCAAGATAAGGCGAGACAAGAGGGATACGAGATCCCCAATGATTTTTTACAACTATTATTGGAGAGTCTTCACTTGTTGGGCCTCATGTAGTCATGATTATTGGCTAAATTGAACTCTTATACATCTTAGTGATTAAATTCCTAGTTGAGTTGCATACAGATCCCATACATTCATCACCACCCAAGGTCTTCACTCGTTATATTATTAATTACAATGTGAGAAATAATGAGACGAGTCTTTCAGAACTACTTACTTTGATTATCAAAGTAGATAAGGAAATGGGGAGTTATAAAACCACAATACACATAGTGAATAAGCAAAGTAAAAACAAGGAAATGTGGCCTAAGATTCATAACAAGTATAAATCTCCCAATAAATGTCCTTCTAATAAGACGATGATTCATTGGAAGGAAAAAAATGAGGTAGTATATTTTTCATGTAGCAAGCATGGCCACGGGAAGAATAAGTTCACCTAGAAGCCAGTAGAATCTAAAGGTGTGTTAGTTATAGAGTATAATATTTCAATATCTACACATTATGTTTTTAATAAATCATATGGTTCTCACATCTATAACCAAATGTAAGAACCATGTAGATTCCAAAATATTGCTAGGGGAGAGGTGGATTTAAGAGATTATACTGGTGATATGATCTATTCTCTAGCCATTGGTGACTACCACCTTTCATTTCCAATGGAAATGATTTTTGTTTAAAAATATTGTTATTATGTACCAATTATTCCCAAGAACATAATTTCTATATAATTCCATGATATATACGGTTTTATTTTTTTGTTTGGAAATGGGAATTTCATCTATTATAAAGACAACTTATGTTATGATATGGAACATTTTAATAATGGTCTTTATGTATTAAATATCAGAAACCAAGTATTGGAAATTGATAACGAATCATTCTCACACAACTCATATGAAACCCAGATATGGAATCACCATGTTGGTCATGTAAATGAGAAGTGTTTGCAAAATATCTATAAACATGGTTATTTAGACTCTTATAATCTAATCCAAAGAATTGATGTCATTCATTTTTATAAATAAAAATGAACAAAACACCATTTGTTGGACAGGGTGAAAGGTCCATAGAGGATATAAGATTGGTATACACTAATGCGTGTAGACCATTCCTAGTAGAAGATAGATGTGATTATTCTTAATGTTTGACTTTTACTGATGACTTCAGTATACATGGTTATGTATACTTGATGAGGTATAGGTTGGACTCCTTTGATAAATTCAATGAATTCAAGAATAAAGTAGAGAGTCTAATAGGAAAGAAGATAAATAATCTTCGATCAGATTGAAGTAGTGAATACATTAACCAATAGTTTATCGACTTTCGACAAAATTTTGTGTTTATATCACAACTCAATACAAATTACACACCATAGTGTAATGGTTTCAGTGAAAGGAGGAACTATACCTTGGCATACATGGTAAGGTTGATAATGAGTCTTGCAAATCTTCCATTATCCTTTTGGGGATATGATTTACAAACTATGAAATACACATTAAAATTAGTACCAACTAAAGTGGAAAATGAAATTACATTTGATTTATGGAGTGGGAAGAAACCTATTTTTTCACATAGACTATTATATGGTTGTGTGGGATTCATTAAGCCCTTATCAGGAAACAAAATAGCACCACGAGGCAGAAAGTTTATCTTTATAGGGAATCCTAAGGAAATAAAGGGATAATACCTATGTAACCCCACATATAATAATGTTAATATCTATAGAAAAGTCATATTTATTGAGAGGGAGCACATAATCCAAAGGGATAGTTGGAGAAATATTTACTTTGATGAAATTTATGTTCCATGTAAATAATAGTTAGTATATGAAAATGTTCCACAGGTCTTCATAGAAGAAGTAGTTCCAGAAACACAAGTACTATGTGGGAGAACAAGAGAGGTAAGAGAACCAAAGAAATATTATTTTCTAGTTAGAAAATATGGTGACTCGTTATTGGGTTTAAATGAAGAATCTCACTCCTACAAAGAGAAAGTAGAGAATGTAAAAGCTGCAAGATGGAAATAAGATATAAATTCTGAAATAGATTCCACATATCAGAACTATGTTTATATTTGTTTGAGGTTCCATTTAATGTAAATCCTATAGGGTAAAAATGGGTATTCAAGGGTGTAAATTTAAATTTAAGGTAATTTAAATTCATATAAAGAAAGGATAGTGGAAAAAAAGTTTAAATAGAATCAATGAATTAACTATAATGAAAAGTTTTCCCTAGTTTCCATATTTCTATCCATAAGAATTATACTTGATATAGAATCATACCTTGAAAATGAGATTTGTAATACAGATTTGAAAATACATTACTTAATGGGAACCTTCATGAATATTTCTATATGATAAAATTAAAAGGGTTTTGGAATGCATGTGATGAAAAATGTATTTGAATGTTTTAGATATACATTTATGGATTGAATAAAACATCGAGGTTATGGAACATTCGATTTGAAGTGTCCATAAAATAATTTGGTTTCACTAATAATGAATTTGAGACTTGTTTTTATAATATTTTTAGTGGTAATGTGGTCATTATTCTAGTAGTATATATTGATGACATATTACTTCTTGGAAACAACATACTGGTCTTAAAGAATATTAAAGAATGGTTAAACAAATGTTCCTCCATGAAGGACTTTGTTGAGGCATCCTATATTATAGGGATAAAGATCAATTGTGATATATCCCAAAATATTCTTGGACTATGTCAAAGTACATATATTGATAAAATACTATATAAATTTAGAATGAAACAATCCAAGATGGGATTTGTTATAGTGTCACATGGCTTACATGTTTTCAAGAAAATGCATCCTCTAACATGATAAGAGACTTAAATAATTTGTAAGATCCCATATGATTTAGTGATATGATACATAATATATTCCATGTTATGTACCATACATGATGTTACATATACATTGATCAGGGTTTGGAGATATTAATAAGATCCAGGAGAACAACATTGGTATGTTGTTAAGGCTATCCTTAAGTATATAAGAAGCACTAAGGATTTGTTCTTGGTGTATGGAGAAAATTAGGAGCAGGTTATTTGGGGTTATATGGATCAATGATTTTATAAAGGTCATAATGATCTAATGTTTCAATCAAGAAATGTTTTCTATCTTAGTGGAGGAGCAATGAGCTGGAAGATTTCAAAGTAGTCAGTTTTTGTTTATTCTACACCAGAGTATAAGTATATAATTGTTTCTTATGCAACCCAGGAAACCATTTGGATACAAAAATTTGCCTAGAATCCTGATTTGGTACCTAGAAATAAAGAAACTATCACATTTTATTGTAATAATACTTCATGGGTGATTCTTGTAATAGAGCTAAGGTCACACCAACAGAAAAAACATATACTCAAAAAGTATCACCTCTTGAGTTATTTTTACTAGAGAGGGTTGTTACAGTAAGAAGAGTACCCATGGAAGAAAATGTGGTAAACCAATTGAATAAATGTCTATCTCATCAAAATCATGATTATTATGTGAGATCTATCGTACTAAAGGTATTTATCAGTTGGCTCTAGTGGAAATTAAAGTCTATTGAAGTTGGTTCCCTAGAACCATTTTTTTGTACTTTATGATAAAATTTATTCATAGTTTTGAATATTAATAAACTATTTATAACATAATTATTTTTATTCTATATAAAAAAGTATGTGATAATGTCATAAGATTGGATATCATGCTAAAAGTGCATAGCTATTCCCTGCTAAAATGAGAACCCCGAAGTGCTACTATAACACCTGGATGTTTTTATGAAATATTTTCTTTAAATATTTTTTATTATTTAGTGTGTTTATTTTCACAAAATCATGAGTTTAAAATAACTATTATATGCCTTTATTATAAATTTACCGTTATATCCTAGTCATTAGGATTGCGGGAATAATAATAACTAACTTATGAAAATGCATTGTGAATTCATTGGCTATCAATTATTTATGAAAAATATAAATCAATTTGATATTTTTATTTTTGGGTGAAGTACTTTTGGTTATGAAATTAAATATATATTTGTGTGTTATATACTTAATGAAATATTTCTATATTCATCCAATGGATATTTAAGTCATAGGGTATCAATAAAACCCTATTTCATGTATAGAAACCTACTTTTTTAAAAGATTAATTTTACACCTCTGAATGGAAAACCCCTTTTAAATTAAGATTTTTACACATAAATAATTTTAATATGACAACATAAACATGATATTTGGAAGTGGGATATAAAAAATTACTTTGGATAAATTTCTGATAAATTTCTGATAATTTTCATCATTTGATGAATAGTAAAAATACGCTAAATATTAATTTAAAAAAGATTTTTTCATTGAGATAATTTATATAGTTAAATTATAATATTGAATGGTTTTTATGTATTAATAAAATACATATTTATCATTCAATATAACATATGTCCTTATCATTAATTTTACACGGAATTTATATATAGAAATATTTCAATCTTTTGCAATGTTTTTACTTTTAAAACTCGCTTTCTCATTACAGCAATGGGATTAATTTCTAATTAATTACTACAAATTTTTTTATTTTTAATTTTGAAAAATGGATTCTAAATTTGGAATCAGTAGGTCAAAATTATTTTAATAATCTACTTTTATTTTTTGGCATTATGAACATTAACTTTGGTAAATATTTTTATTACCATAGTTAAAGGTAAATCGGGTAATTAAGTGTAAAAATAATATTATAAAAATACCTTAACACCTATAAAAATAATTTTTGATTGCTAAATTATACCCTTAATATATATTTTTTGAAATGCAATGACTTTATGTCCACTTAACTATGAATATGACATGAATGTAATAAAGACCGATGAATGTAACAAAATGTCACAGTCTCATTTTATATAAGTATATTAATTTTAATATAAGGATAAATAGAAGATAATATCAACTATTTATAGTTTATATAAGTATTAAATAATTACCTACATCATAATAACTTATTTTTAATATTTTTAGATTAAATAATTACCATTAATGGTGATACAATAGTGATGTAAAAATTATTTTATTAATAGAAATATAAAACAAATGGTTTCAAAAATATAAAAAGAAATATATTTTTAATTAATTAGTGAAATAAACTAATTTTATACAGGACTATTACATGTTAAGAGTTTATTAAATATTTATGTTTTAATTTATCTTCTGTTTGACGTTAATTCGAAATCAAATAAATGAATTGTGTCAAAATTGACACTATTGATATTTTATAAAAATAACATTTTATTAAATTATTTCAAAATAATAAAAATATTTAAAAATTAAAAATTGATAATTATAAAGTATAAAATGTCATAAAATATGCATTTATGATCAATTAATACCATTTAAGTAAATATTTATAACCATCAAATATTTAGAATATTATTACCACAATTAAAATTTAATAGAATAACTAAGTGTGAATTAAAAATATATGCTTTAAATTGAAAATATAAGTTGTCCAAATTTATTAGTTGTTGATATTGCAACCCTATCACATCTCATATTCTAAATTTGGACACTTTTGCGGTTTTTTGGAAGGATTTAATTTTATTGTAAATTATTATTTTGGGAGTTTCCAAAAGTTTTCCTCACCTCAATTCTAAAATGGCACCTCCTACCTCACCTCCTCACTCCATTTTGAGCCTTCAAACTCTGAAAAACCATCCTCTTTTTCTTTCTCCGCTTCCCTATTTTTATTGTAGAGGTTCTGGTAATCTTCAAATACCAACTCTAGTTCTCTAAGAGATGATTTAGAGGAGGCACATCGAATAAGAATCAATATCATTCACCAATTCTTTCTAACTTATATCCTCTTATACTTCCTCTTAATTAGTCTTTTAATTATAAAGTAATAACATATATATAAATCATATACTTATATGTTATTATAAACATTAATCAGTGATATCCCACCTTCTACCCATCCAATGAAAAATGAAATCACCACATGTGCGTACGTACAACTTACCATCTCCACGCCATGGTGGAATCTATTTTCTCTAACACCTTACTTGGATGGGTATAATGATGGAAAAAATAAATATATATGATTATTATAACATGAAACTAATTCTGAAATATCATAAACTATCCAATTCAATACCATTCAACAATTATGGAAACGATATCATCGCTCGTGCGTATATACAGCTTACCGTCTCGACATTGCGATGTGATTATTTCTACATAATATTCATTAAAGGATGGTTATATAAAAGAATTTAAGGAATAAATATGATATATATTATAATAATATAATTATATAAATGATTTAACTATATCCCAAGAAGTGTAACATTAACTTATCTTACAAATCATTCATAAGAACACAAAGAATTTAATATTCGAATAACAAGTGACAATGAAATGTTATGAATAAAGTGATGAAATTATATTCATATATGATAACATAAATATGATTTTGATTCTGTAATAAGTCAATAAAATTATTAAAGTCATTATACAGGTGGTTCAGATACATACGAAAGATATTAGACCTATGGTAAGTCATAATTTTACAATCTTATTTTTATCTGATATTGTTTATACATAAGTATTTACTGGGGTATATTTATCATCAACATACATGTTTCCTAATTATGTAAAATTATTTCTATTATTATAAAATTTTCTTTAAATTTAATTTTACCCTTTGGGTAAATTTTTTAAATGGTTAGAAATAAATCTTTTGTCATTATTCGATTTAAGGTACTTTTTTACTTCTCTGGAAGAAGTACAAGGAGAATGTTCTTTTAACATAAATGATGCAAATGGTATTTTTATGGTTTCATGACACATTATTTCCATGAAACTTACTCAACAAAATTTCAAAAATATGTTCAACTAAGTTCTTTTCTTTTAAAATTGTGTGGCATTTTGAGAAAAGAAATCATTTTTAAAAAGGAATGATATTTTCCTCAAGAATTAAGTTCAAGTGTTTTATCAAAATTATTTTCCATATAAGATGAAAATGGTTTTTGTTTCTATCCATATTATTAATATGATTTTATTGTGTTTATTATGGAATTATTTTTATGAAATATATTTATTTTATATGGATTATGATGGATTGATGTTTAAGAAACCCATTTTATTTCATGGGTAATACTATGGTGAATGTTTTTATATTTTTGTGGCACATGCAAGAATGATTTCATTATGAGATGGGTGGGCCCTATATCTCCATCCAATGCATGGGGTAAATATTTATATATCATTATATATACATGAATGGAAGAGAAAGTAAATCTTATTCAGTAATACAGGGATGGAACAAGGAGTTAACTCAGTTCAGTATTGGACTTTGTGTGCTATGATGGTCTCGATAATGAACCTTGACTAATATGATATTATTTTTTATGATTATGTGTGTATGACACGAAATTTCATTTATTATGTTATGAATATTGGGATTACATTTCTTGTTTATGATTTATCCCATGACATGATATTATGATATTTTATATTCAGGAAAAGATTTTCAAATGCCATGTTTATGATTGATATTTCCCTGGTTTACCCTTACTGAGCATTTCAACTCACCCTTTTATATGTTTCTTTTCCCCATGTCATGAACAAGGGTATTAATTAAGATATGTTAAAAAGAGACTAGTTATGAATAAATTTGTGGGAGAAAATGTGGATTCTTAATGAACCAATTGTTTATGTTTCCCAGTTTATAAAGACACTAAACCTATACAGTCCTGGCGTAGTTTTGTTATGTTATGTAATAAATATTCTTTATTGTTTAATTAATATCTACATGTAAATTATGCGCCTTGTATTTGGTATCATAGAAAAGTTATAGTTAAACTTTGGAAGCTAGGATGAGAGAACCTTTGTAGGAACCATAAGTATATGTCTTATAATAGGTTAAAATCATATCCTAGTGTTTAAGATATGTTCATGAATAACCTAGGATAAATCCTAAGGTGTCCAAAATTAAAATTTTATTCTTTATTATATTGTTTTCCAGTTATGATTAGTGTTTCTCTCACTATAATTATTGGTTTTAGTCAATGGCTAGAACCCAATGGAACCAAGTTAATGATGAATGTGACAGGAAATGCAATGATTGTCCCTCTAAGAAAACAAATATTATGGAATATGGAATGGAAAATCCTGTATCCATGCTCACACAAATTTACCAAGCCATAAATCATGAAATACTTCCAAATGAGCAAAGCAGGTAGCAAAATTCTGTTGAGTCCTTCATGAGAAAACTTCCACCATCATTCAGTGGGAATTTTGATCGATTAGCGGCTGAACAATGGTTCAGTACCACTGAAAATATATTTTTAGTTCTACAATGTTCTGAAAATGATAAATTCATCTTAGCATCCTATAGTTTGGAAGGAGAAACTGATCAATGGTGCAATCTTATCAAGAATACGAGGCAAAGAGATGAAATTGAGTCCATAGAGTGGAACGAGTTCAATAATTTATTTTTCAATAAGTGACTTCCTTGTATTCTTCAAAAAAATATGGATAAGGTGTTCCGTTAACTTAAGAAAAAGGATTATAAATCCATTGGAACCTATGAAGAAAATCTTATAAGACTTTCAAGGTATGCTTCTGGAATTATTATCTAACCTGAGAGTAAAATTGATCAATTCTTTAGTGGATTAAAACCAAGTCTCCTAAGGGCATTATCCATAAGGGACTTCAATAGCTATTAGGAAATTGTTCGATGTGCTCTCAAGGTTGAGATAGAGATTAGAGTAACCCATCATTCATATGGATTTTATAAGAAGAGATAAAATGAATTTAAATGAAAATATAAATACCACATTGAAAAGAAGATGAGTTTTCCCTTATTATCAAATTGTGGAAAGAAACATGAAGGTAATTTTCATAAAGGGACTATTGAATTTTTTAAGTGTGGGAAAGAAGGTTACTAGGAAGTTCAATGCCGAAGTGATGGAAAAAATATGTCTACTGATGCGTACAATGAAAAGGCTACACAAAATTCACCTCTTACACATCAATGTTACTAGGGAAAGGAAATGGGGCATTATTTGAATCAATTCCCTAATCCAAGGGTTATTAATGATGATCGATGTCAACAAACTATTAAGGAGAAAGAAAATGGAATGTCACATTCAATCACTATTGTCGACATGGAGTATGATAATAAAGTGGTGAAGGTACACTTACCATCCTCTCTAAAGTAGAAAATGTTTTATTTTCTTCTGAATCCACCCACTCTTATTTTTTTTAAAGTTTCTAAGGGTATCATCGTATTACCTCAACAATTAGATGTTGAGTTGGCCAGGAAAAATCTTAAAGGCATAATAGTCACATCAAGAGTTTATAACTCTTCTCTAGTTGAAGTTTGTGGGAAAGTGCTTCCTACAAATCTTATAATCCATTCTATAGTGGAATTTGATGTGATTGTTGGCATGTATTGACTTTCCCTATATGGAGATCATATCAATTTCTAAATATGGGAAGTCAAATTTCATATTCCAGATCAATCTATGATCATATATCAATTCAAAGATGAATTTAACCTTCTAGTATAAATTTATTCCATATTATGGGTCTTGATTCCAATAAATGAAGGTTATTTATCTCAAATGGTTGGGGAGAAACTCACAATTAAGAATACACCCATTGTATGGGAGTTTTATTGTGTCTTTCTAGAGGAATTTCCAGGTCTTCTTCCAAATTGTGATGTTGAGTTTTAAAAATAACTCATACCAGGTGCTATGAATATTTCAAATACCAATTATAGAATGGCCCCAATTGAATTGCAAGAATTAAAGAATAAACTCCAAGAGAATATTGATAAAGGATTCATATGCCCTAGTGTGTCACCTTGGGGGGAACCTATTCTATTTGTTAAGAAGAAAGATGGATCAATGAGTCTATGTATTGATTATAGAGAACTTAAAAGGATCACTATCAAGAAAAAATAACTTATTTCCCACATTGATGACTTATTTGACCAATTATGTGGAGTTCAATACTTTTCCTAGACTGATCTTCCTTCAGGATATCATCATTTAAGGGTCAAAAAAGAGGATATACCAATGATGACATTCCATAAAAGGTATGGACATAATGAATTTATAGTGATTCCTTTTTGTCTTACTAATGACCTTTCCATCTTCATGGATCTAATAAATAGAGTCTTTAGAGACCATCTTGATTAGTTTGTGGTAGTCTTTATAGGCGATATTATTGTCTATTCAAAGAGAAAGTAATAACATGAAGATCACTTGATAATTTTACTAAAGACCCAAATAAAGGAGAAGATTTATTCCAAATTTACCAAGTGTGATTTTTTTCTTCGGAAAGTATCATTTTTAGGTAACATAATCTCTAGAGTGGGGATATATGTGGATCCAGAAAAAATAGAGGTTATTGAAAGATGTTCAAGACCCATAACAGCAACTGCAATCTAATGTTTTCTTAGTTTGGATGGATATTATGGACATTTTGTGAAATATTTTTCATGATTATCAAATCCATTCACAAAGTTGACTCAGAAAAGAGTGTAGTTTATTTGGATGGAGGAATGTGAAGAGAATTTCAAAGAGCTAAAAAAAGGGTAGCCAGTGCACTTGTGATCACACTACCTTGTAGTGGAGAAAGGTTTGTGATCTACAGTGATGAATCCTATAAGGGGATGGGATGTGTTCTCAGGAAATATGATTTGGTGATAGCTTATTCCTCATGGTAGGTAAAAAATCATGAGAAAAATTTCCCAAATCCTGATTTGGAGTTAGATGAGGTAATCTTTTTATTAAAGATATAGAGGAATTATCTTTACAGTGAAAGGTGTTATATTTATACTGACCATAAAAGTTTAAAATATAAATTCACACAAATGGATCTAAATATGTTCCAAAGTGGATGGTTTTAGTTGATTAAATATTATGACTACTCGATAAATTTCCACCTTGGGAAAGCGAACAAGGTGACATATGGTTTGGGTTGAAAAGAACATGCTAAATTATCCCTGATGACGATCATGAATGATCTAGTATTTATGGATTTGAAAAGGATGGATTTGGAAATTTTATCTGAAGGGTAAAAATAATATCTTTCTCAAATTAATTTTTATCCATCTATAAAAGTGAATATTAAAGAGGCACATAAGTAAGATTTAGAGTTACAAAATAATGTGATAAATGTTCCTTTATTCAACCTTAGTTGTGATGAAGTAATAATGATCAGGAACAAGGTTTTTTATTCTTCCCATACCAGAATTAAAGGAGTTATTGGATGAGGCTCATAGTTCTTCATTGTAAATTCACCATAGAATCACAAATATGTATATGGACCTAAAAGAGTACTTCTGGTGGGATGAAATGAAAAGAGATGTAACTGAATATTTCTCTCGATGCTTGGTTTGTCAACAAGTAAAGGCTGAGACATAGAAGCCTAAGGTGATGTTACAACCTTTACCCCTACCAGAATGGAAATGGGAAAACATCACTATGGACTTTGTCATCGGAATTCCAAAAACATCCATAGTCAATGATGCTATCTGGTTTATAGCTGATCACCATAGGAAGTCATCACACTTCATTGCTATTAGAGAGAATTTCTCTCTTGATTAGATTTACGAGATATATATATATAAAATAAGATATAATATTTCATAGAGTACCACTTTACATTATATCCAATTGATATATAAGGTTTACCTTGAAGTTTTGGTGAAGTTTTCTACCATCTCTGGATACAGAGTTATGTTTCAACACTGCTTATCATCCTCATACAGATGGTTAGTCTGAGAGGGAAATTCAAAATTTGGAAGATATGTTGAGATATTTCTTAATGTATTTCAAAGGTTGTTGGGTTCAACACCTACCATTGGTGGAATTTTATTACCATAATTATTTTCACTCTAGTATTAAGATTGATCCTTATGAATCCCTCTATGGAAAGAAGTTCCAAACTCCAACTTCCTGGGATGATGTTGGGGAAAGAAATCTATTAGGACCTTATCTTGTTGATGAAATAACAAAAATGGTTATATATATTCAAAAACACATAAGACCATACCAAAGTTGACAAAATATTTATGTTGAAAACCGAATTAATGAACTAGAGTTTGAAGTGGGTGATTAGTGTTATTAGAAATATCTCACTAGAAGGGAGTAATGAGATTTGGAAATAAGGGAAAGGTGGGCCCTAGGTTTATCGGTCCATTCAAAATTATAGATCATTTTGGGAAGGTATCTTATAGATTAGAGCATAAAACAAATATCTCTCATGTTCGTGATGTGTTCCATGTATCTCTATAGAAAAAGTACGTACCTAATCCTTCACATGTACAGAGCTCAAATGTCGTACCACTGGAGAAAGATATTTCTTATGAAGAACACCCGATAGGGATTATGGATAGTAAATCATATGGAGGAACCACCAATTTTATTAATCTATATGGGAACTTGAGGATATGATTAGGGAGAGGTATCCTCATATGTTTGTTTCCAAGTGATGAATTTTGAGGGCGAAATTCAATTTAAGGGGGTTAGAATGTAACACCGAGATGTATTTATGAAATATTTTCATTAAATAATTTTAATTCTTAATAAGATTTATTTTATTTAAATTGTGAGTTTAAAAGATCCATGAGATTCCCTTATTATAAAATTACCATTATAGTGGAGTTGTTAGGATAGCAGGATTAATTATAACTAAATTATGAAAATGTATTGTGAATTCATTGGCTATAAATTATTTAGGAAAAAAAATAAATCAATTAGAAATTTGTATTTTTGAGTGAATTACTTTTTCCAATGAAATTAATAAGATATATATGGGTTATATACTTAATAAAATATTTTTTATATTCATCCAATAGATATTTTAATCATAGGGTATGAATAAAACCCGATTAGATGTATACGAACCTATTATTTAAAAGTTTAAATTTACACCTTTGAATGGAAATACCCTTTAAAATTATGTTTTTTACACATTAATAATTTATATATGAAAACATAAACATGATATTTTTAAGTAGGATATAAAAATTTACATGGGATAAATTTATGATATTTTCCTGATAACTTTCATGTTTTGATGAAAAGTAAAATTATTCAAAATTTTAATTAAAAACATCTTTTTTCATTGAGATAATTTATATGGTTAAATTATAATATTGATTTTTTTAAAGTATAAATAGAATATATTTTTTACATTCAATATAATTTATTTAATTAGCATTAATTTTACATTTAATTCATAGGTAAAAACATTTTAATATTTGGAAATGTTTTAACATTTAAAACTCGTTTCCTCATTTCTATAATAGGGTTAATTTAAAATTAATTAATGAAAATTCTGTGTTTTGAATTTTTAAAAATGGATTCCATATTTGGAATCAGTAGGTCTAAATTATGGTAATATGCTACTTTTAGTTTTGGGAATTATGAATAATAACTTTGGTAATTATTTTTATTACCATTTTTAAGCTAAATCAGGCAATTAAGGTTAAAAATAATATTATAAAATTACATTAACACCTGTAAAAATCCTATTAGATGACTAAATTTGACCCTTATCATCCATTGTTATAAATTGAATCAATTTATGGCCACAAACCTATTAATATCACATAAATGTAATAAAAACTAATGAATGTGACAAAATGTCACAATCTCATTTTATATAAGTGTATTAATTTCAACATATGGATAAATAGGAGATAATATTGACTTTAGATAGTCTATGTAAATATAAAATAATTAAATACATAACAGTAATTTATTTATAATTTTTATAGATTAAATAATTGTAATTAATGATGACATAATAGTGATTTAATGATTATTTTATTAATATAAGTATCAAATAAATGGTTTTAAAAATAATAAAATAAACATCATATGAATTAATTAATGCGATCCAAGAATTATCTAGGTTAATATGACAAGTTTTGAGTTTATTATATATTCTTTTTAATTTATCTTCTATGTGGATTTTATTTCAAATTCAAATAAATAAATAGTGTAAAAATTGACACTATTGATATTTTATAAAAATAACATTTTATTAAATAATTTCAAAATCATAAAAATATTTAAAATTTACAAAGTGATACTTATAATTTCTATAATTTCATTAAATATCCATTTACGGTCAATTAACACCATTGATTATCCAATAAAAAATTTATTTTAATTACATTTTAATGGTATTAAATGTTCATTTTTGATCTTATGGGCCTGAGTTAGTGCATTTTCATTATGAACATCTATTCTCATCATTTGTGCACATTATGCCTAATATACACCAATTTAGGCCCAATGAGTCATCTGATTCTAAGGAATGTAATTATCAATATTTTAATTTGAGATTTTTGGAACTATATCTACACTTAAATGTGAACATTTTTCATTCAGGGATCAATGGATGATTCATAAACGATGATGGAGATATTTGGAGATGAATGGAAGCAATTCTTGAGAAGGAAGATTGGAAACCAGCCCACTTATGACACTGTGGGGCCCAACATACAGGCCCAATGAATCCCAAATTCTGTGGGATGATAGAAGAAATGTTGAGTAACAATTCACTATTCAGGAGATAATTCAAATTCGGCCTCTATAGTGTTCATTAAGGCGCCCCAAGTTAGAGATACAATTCTGGGCCAGATTCTGCGGCCCAGAAAAACAGCCCACTAATTTGATCATATCTTGGAATCCAAAACTCCAAATGGTCCCAAATTTACAGGGGGTTAGAAGAAATACGGAGCTACATTTTATTCTTCTATGGCCCACTCTGATTTGGCCATCTAGAAGGTCATCCAAACGCGTCTGTTTGGTGGATGAAAGCTGGATACAACCTCGGGTAAAATGTGGAAAAGTCCAAATTCCAAAAGTTTTCCACCACCTATGGCCTACCAAATTTAATTGAGATGCTTTGTAATGTTGGAGGCTCGACCCAAAGGCTCAAAAATTCCTATTTAAGGCAGTGGTGTTGGAGGATTTAGGAATATTTGGTGCATGGTTTCATTGTAGTGTTATGCTGCTGCTTTGTGTTTATAATCGCATTTCTTCCTCATGTAAGTTGTTTAATTCACCTTAGTTTCTTAATAAAAGTTTTCCATTTACCCTTATTCTGTTCTTCTATTTATCATGTTGATACCGTTAGTTCAAGGTGTGAATTTATTCACACCATACTTTGTGGTATTTATCACACAACGGAGGAGTGATCTTTTGTTGTTGTTGTTTTTAATTCTTCAATTCCACCCTTGTAAGTCTAATTCCCACTTCCGTTGAAGATATGTCATCAATGGAGGGCTAACTCTTTTATGGGTTGATCCAAGGGAGTTGCAAGGGGCTGGATTGGATGATATTTATCACTCTATTAATGGCTAATCACTTCTTTTAAATGATATTTTCATTTGATGATTTTAAAACATCTTCATCCTTATTGAATTTAAGGTCACACATTTCAAGTGCTAATACGAACCTCTACCTTGGAGTGCTCAAAAATTTGATCCTTCAAGTGTATAGGTGATTAGTATTAGAGTGTGTAGGCATTAAACTAGTAAGTGATGATTTCGTTTGATCTTCTTAAATGAATCCATCTCAATTATAAGAAACTGAAATCATTAAAAAAGTAATTCATCCAATCCACCCCGAGCGATAACCTAGGATCAATTCATTCTTTTAAATTGAGTTCAATTAAATCTGTTAGTTATCCTTTAAACAAATCTAAAATCAACCCAAGTTGGCCACTTCATAGCCAAAAATAGTCCTTAGAATGTGCATGTCTATAGGTTACTTCTTAGGTCTCTGTGGATTCGACAACCCAAGCTAGACTACAAGGACTGTTCTACTATCATATCTTGGGTAAATTTGAGCGAGAATCAACCATATATGTAAATATTTATAACCACTAAATATTTAGAATGTTATTACCATAATTAAAATTAAATAAAATAACTAAGTTTCAATTAAATAGGTATGGTTTAAATTGAAAAAATATGTTTTAAAAAAATATATAGGTTGAGTATATTACAACCCTATCTCATCTCATATTTGAAATTGGGACACTTTGGATGTTTTTGGGTAGGGTTTGATTTTATTATAACTTATTATTTATAGACATTCCAAAAGTGCCCCTCACCTCAATTATAACAGGGCACCTCCTCCCTCACCTCTTCACTCTATTTTGAGCCTTTAGGCTCGAAAAAACCCTTCCCATTTTCCTTATCAACTTCTCTATTTTTATTATAGAGGTTCTGGTCATATTCAAATAACAACTCTTGTTCTCTAAGAAGAGATTTAAAGGAGGAATATCGAAGAGGAGGTATTATCATTTACTGATTATTTCAATCTTCTTTCTTCTTATACTTACTCTTAATTAGTTATTTAGTTATAAATTAATAACATAAGTATCACTCATATACTGATATTTTATTATAAAAATGAAACAACCATAGTCCACCTTCTACCAATCCTATAAAAAATGAAATCACCATGCGCGCGTACGTACGACTTATCGTCTCCATGTCGTGGTGTAATTTGTTTTTCACCACCACCTTACTTGGATTAGAATAATTATGGAAATAATAACTATATATTATTATTATAACATTAAACTAGTTCTAAAATATCATACACCATCCACTTCAATATAATTCAATAATTATGGAAATGATAACATCGCACGTGCGTCCATATGACTTACCGTCTCCACAGAGCGATGTGATTCGTTCTACATAATATTCATTAAAATATGATTATATACATAAATTAAATGAATAAATATGATATATACTTTACTAATGTCATTATTTAAATTATTTAACTATAAAATATGAAGTGGAACAAGAACTTATCTAAAAAATCTTGCATAAGAACACAAAGTAGTTAATATCTGAATAACAAGTTACAATGAAATGTTACTAACAAACATATTATAATATAATAATATATGATATCATAAAAATGATTATGATTCTGGAATAATTCAATAACATTATTTAAATCATTATAAAGGATTTTTGGACACATATGAAGGATATCAGACCTAAGGTAAGAGATAATTTTACAATCTCATTTTTATCCAAGATTGTTTATATGTAAGTACTTACTGGGGAATATTTATCATCCACATCCATATTTCCTAATTATGTAAAATTATTTATATTATTATACTATTTTTTATAGTTAAATTTACCCTTTTGATATTTTTTTAAATGATATTAAAGAAATATTTTGTCATTATTCGATTTAAGGTACTTTTTGACTTTTCTAGAAAAAGTACGAAGAGAATGTTTTTTAAATTATATGACATGAAGGGATTTTTTATGTTTTCATGAAACATTATCTCCCTGAATCTTCATCAACGTGATTTAAAGATTATTTTAACTAAATTAATTTTTTTTCCAATTTCATGACATTTTGAGAAAAGAAAAAAAATTTAAAAAAGAAAGGATTTTTCCTCAAGCATTATGTTGAAGTGTTTTATCAAAATTATTTTCCATACAAGATTACATAGGGTTATTTTTCTATAAATATTATTACTTTGATTTTATTTTGTTTATTATGGAAGTATTTTTATGAAATAAATTTATTTTATATGGATTATGATGGAATGATGTTTAAGAAACCCATTTTATTTCATTAGTTATGCTATAGTGAATGTTTTTTTTGTTTTTGTGGCATATGTAGGAATGGTTTTATTATTAGATGGATGGGAACTATATCTCACATAAATTCATTTGGTAAATATTTATATATTATGAGATAGAGATTACTGGAAGGACAAGTAAATATGGTTCAGTAACATAGGGCTGGAGCGAGGGGTGAACTCGGTTCAGTAAGGGACTTTGTCCGCTATGATGGTCTAGGAAATGAGGCTTGACAGATATGAAATGACTTTCTATTATTATGTGTGTATGAAACAAAATTTCATGTATTATGATATGACTATTGGGATTACATTTCACATTTATGATTTATCCCATGACATGATATTATGATCTTTTATATGTAGGATAAGATTTTCGAACATTATGTTTATGATTATTATTTCCCTAGTTTACCCTTACAGAGAATTTGAGATCCCACTTTCATATATTTATTTTCCCCAGGTCATGAATAAGGTTATTAAGTAAGATATGTCAAAAAGGATTCTAGTTATGAAGAAAGAATCAAGAGAAAATGTGGATATTTTAGGAACCAATTGTTTAGGTTTCCTAGTTTCTAAAGACACTAAACCTATATGGTCTTGGTGTAGTTTTGTTATGTTATGTAATAAATATTCTTCAATGTTGAAGTAATATCTACATTTTAAGTATGGGGTATTATATTTATGACACTATTCTTTCATATATTGTCTATAGCCTGATAATATCATTTTAGGGGAAAAATGATACAGGCTATTAAGGGTGTAGACTCATATGAATTTTAGGAACCTTCTCAGGGTGTAAGACCTTGGTAATATCTAGGGTAGGATATTATGAGAACAAGACCCACCAGTAGGAAATCCACATTTATATGTGTCATTGTATGTTCCAATCAAGAGAAATGTTTATCGATCCTTATAATTTAAGATTATTATTAATGAGTATTATGAGTTGTGTACTTTGATCTATTGATGAAAACAATGATGATAAATTTGTGTGGTGATGTAGGATATGTTGGGTGTGTTATGAGTAAAATTGAATTAATTAATAATATGATAAATTATTTGTACATTTTTGTCCTTAATTTATGATGATATCTTAGGCCATTTTATAGAAGTGACATAGACTAAACAAATCCATGGCCATGGTGTTATATAAGAAATTTTAATTTCTTGGAAGTCAAAGAAAGAGACATAAACCATATCAGTTGATGGAAACAACATGAATCCTACTTGATTAGAGAAATCATGATAAAAGGGATTATATTACACATTAAGCATCTGTATGAGGTATTATTTTGTTGAAAAATTAACTTCTTTCTCTATGGGTGTCATGTCATGTTGTTAGATGCTAACCTTGGACTTTAGGCTACTTCACCGAATTTTGTATAGAAAGCATTTTAAAGGGTCACATACTAAGCATATCTAGAATCTCTATTAAATAATATATTATTATTTATTATTTAACAATTTGAAAAAAAACTATTCCCACCTGTGCTTTAATAATTATTCATGTTTTCAGGATAGCATGTATTCTGCCACCTGTTATTCAAGGGAATATAATGTTAGTGGGATATATAATAAATATTTATTTTATATTTAGTGAATATAATTTTTATTTTTTTTATTAATTAATAATTTATTGATAATAATTTAATAAATAAATAGTCATTATAAAGGGCCCGATAAATATAATGGAGGAATGGTAGATTGGATTTTTAGGTTCGGTGAGAAATAATATATATTGACTATTATTAAATTAAATAATATTTATTTAAATTATAAATATAAGATCATTTCAAGGAGATAATAATAATATTATTATTATAGACATGTGGTTTCTTATGAGATTAAATAAATAATAAGGGGTACTTGTGCAATTATTTCTTTCTAACCCTAGCAATATATAAACCAAATTATATTATTTTCTGTCCAAGAAATTTTTTTTGTTAGGTTGTGCACAACAAATTTGGAGAATCCTCTCAAGCCCTAGAGAGCACCCTTCTCTAAGAATGCTTCCAATAATGGAGAGAGACCATCCTCCACCTCTCACTCTCCATTCAAGAGGGATTAAGGAGAAAACTTTGGAAGTAGTTCTTTTAGCGATCAAAGATGGATGATGAAACCAATAGGATCTACCATGCTAGCACCTAGAGATTCTTCAGCGACATTCATAGATTTGTGGAACATGTGTGGATGACCGCTAGAGGGAATCTACTCTTGACTCCATTAATGAAATGATCTTGAAACAAAGATCTATTGACAAATTCATCAATACAGAAATTATTCTAACAAGGTAATTATTTAATTGTTTAAATTAATGAGAAATAATATGTGATGATACTACTCTTGTTCTGGTTTTTTATACATTTCATATTTTCTTTGATTTAATTATGTTGACCATGAAATTTATCATTTTTTAGATATCAGGTCGACCATTAGTCATGAAGAAAAGAAAATTTAGGAATGAACCATCACGCGATTTTTCTATTTCTGGAACCTACAGGGTTTAGGGTGACTAGTTCAGTGGGATAGAGGTATTTGTGTACCCTTCATTTATACATGATCCATTATTATTTATGTATCATTTGTGTGTTACTTGGAGAGAGTGTCTTAGTGAGGTTGGAAATATTTTTTAAGTAATTTAGGTGATGATTTGGTTCCTGTATTTATTCATGGGGGACTTTGTATGCTTCGTCCAAATTTTCATAAGAGGTTTTGGGTAGGATTATACTAGGTATACTTATATTATCATCCCTATGTGTGTGTTTGTAACTATTGTTTTGGACCCTAGGTGTGTTTTCGTGATAAATTTGGAAATTATAACATGTGAATATTGACCGTCAATTATTGTAGTTTATGGTCACTTCCATAGGAGTGGTTCATGGTTTATTTATAGTTTTACATTGTTTCTACATTATATGGCATTTTATGTATTGGATTGAGTTGTTTCATATTTTTGTATGGGTTTTTTGTGGATATTTTATTATTCCTAAGACATATTGGGGAAAATTACATTCATTTTTGTATGTTCTATACCATTGGTTATAGTTGTCAACCTATAGCCTATTAGAGGTGGTTTTTAAGAGTCACAACCATCTTCCCTACTGGCCTAAAAGGGGTACTGGTTAGGGAATTTCATGAAAAAGCATACTAAATATTATAACATAAATTATAATGGAACAATAAATGAAACTTAACCCCGAAAATTCTTAAATATAGGGAATTCATACCTAAGACAACACAATAATAATAATTTTATATTAACTAAACCATGTTTATTAATCTTTATCAATAAAAAGGAAACCCTTTGATTTGGAAACAAAATGGAAATTACCATCATATGGAAGTAGTATAAAAAATATAAATAAGAATGAAGAACAAATAGTACATGAACTGAATTCTTTGATACTTGATGTGCATAGAGAAGTGATTACATGGAAACTTAATGAGCCAAATTTTTTTTCTTCTAGTTCATTCATCTTTATTGTATTTATTGTAGCATTTTTTATTATGCTATATTATATAAGATTTGGATTTATAATTTTTTATCACAAAATAAAGTTATAATAAAAAAGTTTATACATATTTAAAAATATACGTTATATTAATTCTACGAACTAACCAAAAGGAATAAAGATTATGGTTATGTCTCCCATAGAGAGGGGAGGTTATAAAGGGTTGTGAATCCCCATTAAAATTCTTAATCTATATAGTACTAATTACACTTCTCAAGTATTTGAGATGATGTGAAGAGTATAGTCGGATCACATAGATTTGTGCCACTACAAAAATCAATATGTAATTTAGTATTCTATTTTAATCAATTTAATTTTATAATTGTCAATTCACCCACCACCCCACATAAACTTTTTGGATTATACCAAGGAAACCAAGGATGTAATGAGTTTGATTGGATTTTTAAGTCATGCTAGAGTATATAAGATCCAAATAGTCAATTTGTGCATAAGATATCCATGCTATGAATATGATAGATGATTTATTGCATTAAAAATATCTATGTCTCATTCACGTACTCCATGTTAGAGGAAAAGATGGAAATGATAAACATTTTATTAACTTATGTAATTGAATAATGTTAATTTTTAATATTATTTTGTCCTATATAATTGAGAATATTGTTTTTAGTTATTATAAATACTCTAGAAGATTACGGAGTAACAAAATAAATATTGAAATTTTACAATTTTTGTTCAAATAGTTTTTTACATGATTTTGTGTTTATTAAATATAATTGACATAAAATATATTTTTAATTATTCATTATGGGAATTATATATTTAAATTATATTTTAAATTAATTTTTCATAGACTAATTCGAGCAGTATGAGTGTTATTATGATTATTAATGAATTTAATCATAAATAATGATATTATGTTTTAATAAAATTCATTAAAACAAAATATTATATATACCTATACATACATACATACATACAAACATGCATAGATAGATGCATACATATATATATACAAACAAACAAACATAGATACAAGCATGCATACATGCATGCATACGAACGTACGTACATACATAGAAACAAACATTCATACATACAAACGTACGTACGTACGTACGTACGAACGTACGTACATACATACATACCCACATACATACTTACGTACCTACATACATACCTACATACATACATACATCCATCCCTACATACCTACGCACATACATACATAACTATATACATAAAGACATACATACATACCTATATACCTACATACACACGTACGTACATACGTACGTACCTACTTACATCCATGCATGCATGCATACACACACACATACATACATACATACTTACATCAATCCATCCATCTATCCATCCATCCAAACATCCATACATCCATCCACACATACATACATCCATATCACCATACATACATACATACACACATACATACATACATACATACATACATACATACATACATACATACATACATACATACATACGTATGTACGTACGTACTTACATACATATATACATACATACATACGTACGTATGTATGTACATACATACATACATACATACATACATACATACATACATACAGAGATACATACATACATACATACATACATACATACATACATACATACATACATACATACATACATACATACATACATACATACATACATACATACATACATACATACGTATGTACGTACGTACTTACATACATATATACATACATACATACGTACGTATGTATGTACATACATACATACATACATACATACATACATACATACATAAATACAGAGATACATACATACATACATACATACATACATACATACATACATACATACATACGTACGTACGTACTTACATACATACCTACATACATACATACCTACATATATACATACATATCTGCATACATACATACATAGATACATAGATACATACCTACATACATACATACCTACATATATACATACGTCCATGCATGTATTCATACATAAATGCATACTTACCTACCTACCTACCTACCTACCTACATACATACATACATACATACATACATACATACATACATACATACATACATACATACATACATACATACAAACATACATACATACATACATACATACATACATACATACATACATACATACATACATACATACATACATACATACATACATACATACATACATACATACATACATACATACATACATACCTACATACATACATACATACATACATACATACATACATACATACATACATACATACATAAATACATACATACATACATACATGCATACATACATACATACATACATATATACATACAAATATATGTACCTACCTACGTACGTACTTACGTACATATGTACATACCTATATACGTAAAAATGTACATACGTACATACATACATAGATACGTACGTACTTATGTACGTAATTACATAGGTACATAGGTACCTATATATATACAAACCTACATACATACATACATACATACATATATACTTATGTACATACCAACATATGTACGTATGTACATACATACCTACAAACTAACAAACAAACAAACATAAATACAAAAATACAAACATCTTTGTGCGTGTGTTTACATAAATTAATATAAATAACTAAGTATAGAGCCATCTAGAGGGGAATTTATCCCACTACTCTTAACCTTTAGAATTAATCCCAAACAATGGTAAGGGATGGTTGGTTTTATCGTTCAAATTATTTAAGGACCGATTTTATTTTTCTTTATTAAGAAAATTATGGATTGTTTTCATGATTTTATTCAGGGATCTTGAAGGGATTTGATGAAAAACAACATGCGTGAAGATGATGGAATAAAAAAACTCAAAACCCAAGGAGTGGTTCGAAATAAATAAAAAGTAATAATTAACATATATGTCAATTAATATACAATCCTTCCACTTCCATTATAATTAATATAAACCACATAGAAACAAAGGACACTTACTACTATAACTGGCATATTTCTTATGGAATCGTATTAAAACATTGTAGTATTATCTTATTTTATCATACATGTTAGCACCAAAAAAACACTGATGGGAGATGGAAGAATGAAATTGTTTCAGATATTGAGTTCTAAAAATCTATATCTAAATCTATAAGGCTCTTACAATTTATGTAGAACTATAATGTTTTGATCATGGGATAATAATTTCAAAAATACTCTCTAATGAATAACAACATTGTAAAATATTTTTAATATAATCTATTCAATTGATTAGAAAATTTTATTAATTATATCAAATTTAAATAATTAATGTAATAAATTATAAAAACCCTTAAAAATCAATGAATAATGCATTGAAAAAATGGATTATAACTCACACGAAGGGAATCAATGTTTTTTCCATGTGGCCAAGTGGTATAATATATAAAATTAAATATGAAATATCACATAGATTTATATATCCTATATCAAACCATGTGATATAGGCTTGAGATATTATTTCATAAATATAACAAATGCACTAAATCTTCATAATGTTTACACATACATCAATATATGTTATACTATTTGAATTTTTTAAAAATCATACATAAACCTCTTTTGGATATACTCTAAACTCCTTGGGATAAATTTTCATACAATCTCTTTTAGCTTCAAACACAAATTTTGATTCAAAACAATTACTCATTTACATAGTGTTATATTTGAATCAAAAATACATTGTAACATTGAAAAAGATTTTTATTTCTTAATATACCCATATGTAATGAGTGTTTACTAGAGAAACATCATTGTTTTTACGCTACAATGTTATTTGGTGGGATCTTCATAACACCATCTATCTCCACACAAGTATGTCTTACCATACCTATCTCCAGAATATATGAATAATTATTTAATCCATTTATATAAGACATTAGGTATATTATTAGGATTAGAAATATTTTATTAAAATATAGGAAAACTCATACATTCTCAATTATCTAAGTCAGACCTGGTAGGATAATTGAATGAATTTCATTCAATTAATCTAAATAGATATGAATTTCACAAGTCATGTAAATCTATGTATGACCATAAACATACTTAGTATTACTCAACCAACGTATTAAATGTTATACACCTAATATCACTACGACAAAAAAGGCATTTAGCGGTGGTTTAAACCGCCACTAAATCGATTGGCGGCGGTTTTCAAAAACCGCCGCTAAATCGTGCATCGGGAAACTATTCGCGGCGGTTTTCAAAATCGTCGCAGAATGTTTCGCGGCGGTTTTTTAGCGGCAGTTTAAACCGCCGCTAAATGATTCAGCGTCGGTTTTTTTTTTAATTTTTTTAATTTTTTTAATTATATATATATATATATATTTATTTATTTAATATTTATTTTATTTATTTATTTTATTTATTTTTTATTTCGTATTTATTTTTTATTTATTTTATTTCGTATTTATTTATTTATTTCATATTATTTTATTTACTTTATTTATCCATGCAAGCACATCTCATGCACATGCACATGCATGCCCATGCAATATAAATAAATTCTGCATCTGGTGAGATTTGAACCCCTAACCTCTTGCATATTTTCCAAAGACTTTACCACTCTAGCAAGCTCGCCATGTGGTTAATAAACAGAAATTAATATACTTATATATATTAATTGAAAAAACAAATAATACATAAATAATGGATATAAAGTCGATAATAATAAATAATAAATAATAAATAATAAATAATAAATAATAAATAATAAATAATAAATAATAAATAATAAATAATAAATAATAAATATTAAATAATAAATAAATAATAAATAATAAATAATAAATAATAAATAATAAATAATAAATAATAAATAATAAATAAATAATAAATATTAAATAATAAATAAATATAAACAATAAACAATAAATAATAAATAATAAATAATAATGAAAAAATAATAAATAATAAATAATAAATAATAAATAATAAATAATAAATAATAAATAATAAATAAATATAAATAATAAATAATAAATAAATATAAATAATAAATAATAAATAAAGATAAATAATAAATAATAAATAATAAATAATAAATAATAAATAATAAATAATAAACAATAAATAATAAAAAATAAAAAATAAAAAATAAATGATAAATGATAAATAATATATAATAAATAATAAATAATAAATAATAAATAAATATAAATAATAAATAATCAATAAAAATAAATAATAAATAATAAATAAATATAAATAATAAATAATAAATAAATATAAATAATAAATAAATATAAATAATAAATAAATATAAATAATAAATAATAAATAAATTATAAATAAATAATAAATATAAATAATAAATAATAAATAAATATAAATAATAAATAATAAATAATAAATAAATATAAATAATAAATAATAAATAATAAATAATAAATAACAAATAACAAATAATAAATAATAAATAATAAATAAGGAATAATAAATAATAAATAATAAATAATAAATAATAAATAATAAATAATAAATAATAAATAATAAATAATAAATAATAAATAATAAATAAGAAATAAGAAATAAGAAATAAGAAATAAGAAATAAGAAATAATAAATAATAAATAATATATAATAAATAATAAATAATAAATAATAAATAATAAATAATAAATAATAAATAAATAATAAATAATAAATAATAAATAATAAATAATAAATAGTAAATAATAATTAATAAATATAAATAATAAATAATAAATAAAGATAAATAATAAATAATAAATAATAAATAATAAATAATAAATAAAAAATAATAAATAAAAAATAATAAATAATAAATAATAAATAATAAATAATAAATAATAAATCATAAATCATAAATCATAAATCATAAATAATAAATCATAAATGATAAATAATAAATAATAAATAATAAATAATAAATAATAAATAATAAATAATAAATAATAAATAATAAATAATAAATAATAAATAATAAATAATAAATAATAAATAATAAATAATAAATAATAAATAATAAATAATAAATAATAAATAATAAATAATAAATAATAAATAATAAATAATAAATAATAAATAATAAATAAAAAATAACAAATAACAAATAATAAATAATAAATAATAAATAATAAATAATAAATAAATATAAATAATAAATAATAAATAATTATAAATAATAAATAATAAATAATAAATAATAAATAATAAATAATAAATAATAAATAATAAATAAATATAAATAATAAATAATAAAAAATAAAAAATAAAAAATAAAAAATAAAAAATAAATAAAAAATAAATATTAATAATAAATAATAAATAATAAATAATAAATAATGATAAATAATAAATAATAAATAATAAATAATAAATAATAAATAGTAAATCATAAATAGTAAATCATAAATAATAAATAATAAATAATAAATAATAAATAATAAATAGTAAATAATAAATAATAAATAATAAATAATAAATAATAAATAATAAATAATAAATAATAAATAATAAATAATAAATAATAAATAATAAATAATAAATAATAAATGATAAATAATAAATAATAAATAATAAATAATAAATAATAAATAATAAATAATAAATAATAAATAATAAATAATAAATAATAAATAATAAATAATAAATAATAAATAATAAATAATAAATAATAAATAATAAATAATAAATAATAAATAATAAATAATAATTAATAAATAATAAATAATAAATAATAAGTAATAAATAATAAATAATAAATAATAAATAATAAATAATAAATAATAAATAATAAATAATAAATAATAAATAATAAATAATAAATAATAAATAATAAATAATAAATAAATATAAATAATAAATAATAAATAATTATTAATAATACATAATAAATAAATATAAATAATAAATAATAAATAATAAATAATAAATAAATATAGATAATAAATAAATATAAATAGAAATAATAAATAATAAATAATAAATAATAAATAATAAATAATAAATAATAAATAATAAATAAATATAAATAACAAATAATAAATAAATATAAATTATAAATAAAAAATAAATATAAATAATAAATAATAAATAATAAATAACAAATAATAAATAATAAATAATAAATAACAAATAATAAATAAATATAAATAACAAATAATAAATAAATATAAATAATAAATAATAAATAAATATAAATAATAAATAATAAATAAATATAAATAATAAATAATAAATAATAAATAAATATAAATGATAAATAAATATAAATAATAAATAATAAATAAGAAATAATAAATAAGAAATAAGAAATAAATATAAATATAAATAATAAATAATAAATAATAAATAATAAATAATAAATAATAAATAATAAATAATAAATAAATATAAATAAAAAATAATAAATAAATATAAATAATAAATAATAAATAAATATAAATAATAAATAATAAATAAATAATAAATAATAAATAATAAATAATAAATAAATATAAATGATAAATAAATATAAATAATAAATAATAAATAATAAATAATAAATAATAAATAATAAATAATAAATTGTAAATAATAAATAATAAATAATAAATAATAAATAATAAAAAATAACTAATAAATAATAAATAATAAAGAATAAAGAATAAATAACAAATAATAAATAATAAATAAACATAAATAATTAATAAATATAAAGAATAAAGAATAAAGAATAAAGAATAAATAATAAATAACAAGTTACAAATAATATATAATAAATAAATTAAAGTATATTATAAATAATAAATAATGAATAATAAAGGAAACACATGAAAAAGTATGAAAAGACGTGATAAGGGATGAAAAATCATGAAAATGCATGAAAAAGGATGGAGAAGCATATGAAGAATGATGTATTAGAAAGAATGGGAACGCATGAAAACTCGTGACAACTCTGGAAAACTACTTAATAATTCAACATAATCATCATAATAACCCATAAAAAACCATTGATAAAGATAACAAGTCCTGGAAACCCAAATAAACAGTAATAAATGGAGCTACCGTTAAAACCCGTCAAAACTGTCATAAAAAGACAAAAACATTGGACTCACATTAACGGATATAACTTAAGATACGAGAGTCCTTTTTAGATCCGCGACCCATCAAATAAAAGATCCTGAAACGATCTTCAACCTGAAAGGTGAAAGAGTCCGAATGGACAGGCGGATCGGAAGTTACGACCATTTTAAAAAAAGTTGACGGGGAACGGGTGCTAGAAACGAGGCATTGAAAAACATAACAAACCTGATACCCACTAAAAAGGCCCTAACATACGATCTAGGAGTGCATGTGGGTGCCGCGACCAGTCAAACTGAAGCTCATGGAACGAGCTATGATCTGGAAGGTGGAGGAGGCCGAACTGACACGTGGATCGAATGTTAGGTCCGTTTGAAGACAAGTTCGACGGGACACCGGTGACGGAAACGGGATTTTAGAGGCCTTCAGAGGGGTTTTTGGGGTCAAAAAACATGAAAAAAGCTTCCTTATATCCAATTTGTGCGTAGCTCTCTTTTCTGGCTTTTATTTGATATGTGGTAGAGCCCAAACGGACACCCGGAGAAAAAGTTATGGCCGTTTGAAGTTGGAGAACTTTTTTCAACTTTTTTATAACTCTAATATCTTCCACACCTTAGATCGTCTCACGGTTTTGATTATATGTTCCTCTAGATCTCTTCATGATCTTCGATTTGACTAGTCGTGGCGCTTCAACGGACGCACGGATCAAAAGTTATGTTCGTTTTAGTGATTTCGGGGTTTCTCACGTTTTTTTATTTTTTTCATTTCATTTCGCGGCGGTTTTACCGAAACCGCCGCTATTTTGCGGCAGTTTTTAAAAAACCGCCGCTAGTTCTCGAATAATATTTAAAAAAAATAAACAAATAATTTAAAAAAAATATTTTTTTTTTGCTGTTTAGCGGCGGTTTTTTCGCGGCAGTTTTAAAAACCACCGCGAAATGCCGGCCCGAAACGCATTTCGCGGCGGTTTTTAAAACCGCCGTGAAAAAACCGCCGCTAAACGGCGGTTTTCTCCTAGTGTATAATATAAAAATCCTATCATGGTTATCATAACCGCCTTGCATGATCAAAAAAAATCCCAATTACCCCTTCATTAGAATAGACACAATGTTGATATAATAATGTTATCAAAGTATAAATTTTCATACTTATTATTCCTTATTGAAAATAGGTAATTGCGATTTATTTAAAATATACAACCCAAGTATATCAGTGACATTATGTATGGAATTCCATGTCGTATACTCTAGTGATTCAATCTATACTTAAATTAAAACGTGGGTTATATGAGTGAAATTATTATCTATATAAGATCACATATTCATTATACTAATAACATATCACCATCACCCATACATTTTTAATAATGATGATAAATTAGGGATAACTCAACTATTTTTTTCTAAGGTGTTATTTTACATTTAAATCACTTATTATAATCATAGAAGACATGAATGAATGATATTGTGGAAATTTCCATTTATTATAAATCATGATAGATTTTATACATTAAAAAACATTCATTATATTAATATTTTAAAGACACATATAAAAAATAAATCATATAAATTACATCTAGTCACACCACATCTTAATATGAATGGTCTATAAATGATCCTATGTTTTGTCTCATTTTTTGTTTTCATCAAGGAATATGTTTTAAAAACATGAAATTATAGCTACATAACTATGTAACCCATTGAGAATTAAATACAAAATCCCTCACACAAAACTCATTAATGATATAATATATTTTAAAGAACATGTAATTATAATTATGATATCATTATTATAATTCCTTCTATTTAATCTATGTTCTTTTTTATAAAAAACACTTTTACTCATAACATCCAATATTATAATGCACCCGAATTATATTATCAAGAACTGTAAATACATTAAACATTTAAAATACTCTTCCTTTTCATTTTTTTTTCAATTTAATAATTTAAATTTAAAATCATTATTTCTGATCAATCATATTCAATACAAGTATAAAATTATATCAAATGACATTACATTTTATTTAAATTGTTTTTATAACATAATAAAAATTTAATAAGAATGTTTGCTGATTATAATATGAAACATTTGAAAATTTTAATAAATAAAAAGGTAAAATATTACCAAATTGATATTAAAAAAACTTTGAATAATTTTACTCTCACAATTAAATGTTTTTTATCATGTTGAATATATAATAAAATTAAAATCTATATGCATGAAACCATAATATTCAAAATAATTCAAATAAATAATTTTTTTATATAAATTATAGGATGTTACTTCTATTTTAATAAATTAGGTAATGAGATATATCCTTGTTATTGACAATACATTATTTCATAATCATTAAATTAAATCCCTTAAGATAAAAAATATCATGCAATATTCTCATACAATATAAAATCTTTAATTACATTTTCAAAATGCAGGCCTCTAACTATTTTTCCCAACTTCTATTCATTTATAAATCTGTATAAATTTACGTAACAGTTTAATATACAACTTCTACTATACAAAAAAAATATTAATTTGAGAAATTTACTTCTATAACATAAATAACATAATTGGACTCAAAATGATACTTTTGTATCCCATTTATCTATTCTTTGAAATTTAATATCTATTATTTTGGATTCCCACAATAGAAACATTTCATCAACATGAAATCAACTACATTTATTTTAAAAGATATAGTTGTGTTATTGGAATCTTTAAAAGAATTATCTTTTTAGCATAACATTTTTCTTTTTAGTACATTTTACCATAATTATAAAAATATATCTAGAACTTTTCATATCTTTCTCTATAAATATCCATGTATTGAGAAGATAATGTGATGTATAATTACCTTCTTTAATATTATAATTAATAATAAATTGATATAACCTATATAGGAACAACTATTATACGAAGTCTGTAGCTAGAACTAGATGAAGTAGTGAGCCTAATTTTTCTAGATCATTTAGTTACCAAATCATGTTGATCACATGAGAGGACAATGAAGTTATCTCTATTATCTTGCATCAAAATAAGGATTTAAGGCCTCATATCACCCATTTAATTGTATTTTATGACAATGGATATTCAATATATCTATCACTTAAAATTGAACCAAATTATCAGGTTAATTTTGTAAATATTCCACGAAGGAAATATGCATAAGAGTTATGACATTAATTGAATACTTCTTGAGTTTTCAATAAAAATAGCTTTCACTATTATTTGTATTTATTAGTAGGTTCATTTTTTTGTAAGATATGTCTTTATTATTTATAATTTTACATATTTATTTAGAAATATGTTTCGATACTAGTTAAAAAAATTATTAATTTTTGGTTGTTATCCATCAAAAAATATATAAGATACATTTGGGATATATTTTATTTTTATTTCAATCAATAGAAAAATGAATTTCAAGATGAGTATTATATTTCAAAAATTACCTAATAAATTAATTTATTTAATATTACCCCATTAAAATAATTTCCCAATCTTAATGTTATATATATTAAGGGGGGTGAACTCTATATTTCACAACTCATTATTTTATAATTAATATTTTTCTTATTGAAGTACTATTTAGGTATATGAACAAGTCAAATTTATTATATTTAACATTTATAAATCTTATGGATAAAATTAATTTCTAAATTTTATCTAATAAATTATCTCAAATTCACTCTTCTCCTTAAATATAATTTCTGAATTTTAAAACTAGTTATTTTTTTTGATTGTTAAGTGGGAAAGAGTACTAAGAACATGGATAAAAGTGAAAAATAAACCACCACTATCACTGTGGAAGTAAAAAATATACATTATCTAACAAGGAAACTCTCATTTTCATTGAGACCAATGTGGAGGGAAGAACAAAACACATATAAATAAAAATCATGCTCTCATAGATCAAACTATTATATAACGAAGCTGCCTAGTCAACTGAACACCATCACCAACATTTGGAGTTCTACCTGAAAAACCTAACCCTTTCATTTCAATCCTCACATGGAAAAAATTGGTTCCAAACACCTCATACCTACATGTGATAATGCTGAATGATTCTTCCACATAATCAAATAAAATAATAATAATAAATAAATATTTTTAATGTATAATTGATATATTTTTGAAATGAACATGTTTAGTAAAAATAATTAAATAAGAGTGATTTTTTACATATATAAACTAAAAATTATGAACCAAATTAAATTTATTAAAATATATAATATAAAACTTGATTTAATCAAGAATATTATTCTTAATTTCACTCTTTTATCTTTAAGTAAAATTAAATAAGAAGAAATTGATAAGATATGGCTCCTCCTAACCCCATTGTCATCCCTACCATAAGTTAGTATAGAAAAATATTAATGTGGTTCAATGGGTCAAGATAGACTATTAATGTTTTAGGGCTAACCACATAGGAATGAAAAAGATATTTCATACTTACCTAGTATAGTATAGCCATGAAAATTTGGAGGTCGAGAAAGGAAAAATGGAATAAAAAATGATGAAATTAATAGAGGAGTAATCTAATGAAGACATTGACTATGAGATTTAAACTACACACAATAATAAAATCCTCAATTACAGTAATAAAAAAAGGGGAACCATATCCATGATGAAAAACAAATATTAAACATATTTCACTTACTTATATTTAAAAACGTCCCCCTCACCATAGATTATGAGGACAATAACGAACTACCAAGCTTGATGCCGCAAAACTATAATAAAATAATACCTATAAATTTAAAGGAAACATCATGAGAATTTGAACACCAAATCCTCACTAGAAACCATAATTCTAATATCTTTTCAGATTTATTATGGCCACTATTATCACAAGTACCTCATGAACAAGCTTCAAGGGAATGAAAAGGTTGCCTATGGAGTCAAATGTTCTTAAAATCAAATGAATGATTTTATGGCCACACCCTTATTTTATTAACCACTTAATCATAATATGATAATTTCTATAATTAATTAGGAAAATAACCATGATAAGTTAAAATTTTTATGGATGGTATTTGTGTGGAATGTTGAGCCAAAACATCTAAAACCTAGGTAAAGAAAAAATAAAAGAAAGAAAAATGTGTCCCAATAGAGATGATTCAGTGAAAGTAGATGATATGTAACACATCATTGAAGAAACCCTTTATCCCGTAAAAAATATCTGGAGATATACAACATCTTATATCTTTCATAGAGACCTGATGGACCCAAGCCAAAAGTAGGAGTGTATAGTATAATGATGCTTTGTGGGATCTGGAACCACTATGATGTTGGTAAAAGGCATGGAAGAAATAATTATAATTATTGAGAAAAAATATTATGAGATGAAAAAACTATGATAAAAAGGACTTATTGAAGACCTAACAAGGAGGGGAGTTAGCTGTATGACTTCATTCATATTGGTACATAATTTTTAGGGATACCCAACTCCATGTGTCACAAAATTCAGGTTAGGTATAAGATCCTAACTGTTATAGTTTCATATATTTTCTCACCTTACATGAGACAATTAATTGGAAGATAACAATAAGGTTTATTATAATGAATGATTGGGATATTAGTGAGTAATAACTTTTGAAGTAACCCAACAACTGTATCATAGTTTATAAACTACATAATATGTTTATAAATTTATGTGCAAATTAATTTTCACCAAATTCCTTCAATTGAAACTTGTCAGAACGTCATGGAGAATTAATTATATACGAATCACATCCCGAAATAATAAAAACCATATAAAATGCACTTTCTTGATCTCAATGGAACCCCAACTAGAAATAATACAAAATAATGCTTGTTGAGCACCACACTTCTATCAACACTAAATAAAAGAATGAATTTGGCATACTTTTATCAGTAATAATGATCACTTATAAAAGGATGTCATTATTATTATATTTTTTAGCGATCATAAATGTCACCCTTTATCAGAAATTTTTTTAGTATTTATAAAGTGAAACCTTTTTCATTTCTTTTTGTTGAATTGAAAGGATCTCTGTTTGTCATCACTTTTTTAGTGATGATAAATAATGGCCTTTATCAACACTTTTTCTAGTGCAGATAAAAAATTATATAATTCGAAATCATATTTTTTAAAAAATATATTACTATTGATACATATATACAATATTTTCTTAAATATGATACATATAAAACAAAATGTATATTTTTAATTAATATATAATATATTTAGTAAAAATTGTTCAATATATAAGTAAAATTAAATATTAATTAATATTGTTCTAATTTTTATCGATTAATAATAATTTAATATTAATTTCATGATAAAAAAATTCATAAATTAAATTATCTTTTATGAATTGATGAAAAAGGGTTGGAACTTCAAACAACCATAACTTTTGACCAGAGTGTCTATTGGAGAATCAAAAGATATCAAATCAAATCTTGTAAAGATATATATTTTGTTTAAATTTAATGGGGCTCAATCCCTATTTTTCCCCACCAAAAAGGCATAGAAGGCCCCCAAAAATTTGTTTTTTTTTGGGATACCCTAATTTTTTTATCCCTCGATGGATTTTAAGTTTCTTTTAAGTGGGTATTATTTTAATATTCAAATATAAACATAATTTATTCCTTGGTCTTACATTCATATAGATAATGTAGTGATGAAATTTTAATGTTTTTCATAATTTTAGTGGTATTTAGAAATTAAATTCTAAATATATATATATATATACATATTTTTATATATTTTTAAATAAAAATTAAATTGTGTAAAAAATATTTATCCATTTTAATTTTTTTTAAATATATAAACCAAGTGGAAATGAACATATATTACATCATTTATTTAAAATGAAACTTATCCATTTAATTTACATTTTAAAAACTTATGAATTGATATATACTTATAAAAATGCATGTATAATGTTTATATATAAATATATATGTTTCTATGGGTGTATTAATATATATATATATATTATATAATAAATAAAAATGAATATTAATTCATAATACATTTAAATAAATATAAATATAAATATTAAAAATATATTCATATAGGAATATATGTGTATATATATATTAACTTACACAAACATACAAAGAAACACACACAATAATATATATTTTATAAATGAATTAAATAAATTATATAAATATACATAAAAATATGGATAAAAAAGATCTATGTCAACATATATAAATAAATTGATACAACAAAAAATATGTAATAAAAAAACAATAGTGGTTAGGGCATTCACTTTGCACATGGAGGCCCTAGGTTCAATTCTATGTTCACTCATCTGAGTAGGAAAGGGGAAACACCGATTAGTAGGGGTATTGGGGCATGCGTGTAGGTAAAGGGGTTTGAACAGAGATAAAGGGTGTGAGATGTGATTAGAGTACCTAATAATTTTGAATAAAATAATATACTATTTTTATCAGCCCTAAAAAATAACTAATAAAGGATACTTTTATCTATGATAAAAATAATGAAAAATGGTGTGTTTAACTATACTAAAAACGGGATGATAATCGGGGACTTAATGTGAACTGATAAAGAGGGATTATATCATTATTTTTTGATCATTGATAAAAGAGATCACCTTTATCATCACTTATCGTTCCAAAACATTTATTTCACTAACAATTCCCATTATGAGTGTTAATAAAGGTAATTTTTGAAGTCGTGTGGGTAGTGGTGAAACCAAGTGTAACCCATGAAACCATCTTTAATAGGTCATGAGTTACAAACTACTAATAAGGGAATAAGTCAACAAAATGAGATGTGTAACAGTCAGAACTGAAAGACTATTATATTAATAAAAATTCACAAAACAATGAATTGTAAGGAATCCATGGTAAATAGATATTATATGTAATGTATAATTCATGAATTTCATATAGTATAAATATAATGAACAACATCTATAACTGAAAAAGAAACTATAAATCCCTAAAAAAATAAACCCAAATAACTTATATATCCCAATGGTATACACAAGAATCCTTGAACATCAATCACCAACTATCCTCCACTATAATTGAGCCAATATAGCCCCAAAACATCAGAAAAAATTCTTCCAAACATGTATGTAAACTATTAGGTGATTATATACAAAAAATAGTAGGCTATCCCCAAAGGGCTAAATAACCAAATCAATATCATTCATGTAAAATAATAAATGTTTTAAGAATTAAATTACAATGTCGTGTCCTAAATAACTAAAACCACCTAATGGAAATCTCATCAAGTATCAACTAATAAACAATAATATCCTCAAGAATTAATGGATACTACACAAAAATCAATTTTAGTCCATCATTTTATGCATAATTATCAATGAATTTAGGAATTTATTTTATTTCATCCATAATCATACCACAATCATCGATAAATAAATAAATTGGTGTATCACATGATTTCAACATATTATAGGCCACTAAAAACTTAACTCCCACTAACTAGTATCCACATATTTAATGGATAACATCATATCACCCACTAAAATTCATTACCTCACCACCTCATATTTAATCAATATCGCATCCATATATTATCCACAATAATTAGCAAGGTGAGAGAGGGAATACTAGTCTGACTATTTAGTCGGTCTGCTCCCCAATCTAAATATTGGTTCACACTTGAGAAAAGATCCCCTCCAGTGGCAGTTGTTTAGGAAATGATAATCCCATCACTTAAAGAAAATTATAAGTACAATAAGTAATATATCACATAATATCATACATGGATATAATTTAAAAATATAAATTTTTGTAGTAACCTTAATGTAATCATTACTTTACTACTAGTACCAATAGAACTACCATTATACTATCCTTATCACCATACCTTATAAACTACTATCTATCAAAAGGTGAATTTACTCATTTTATTAATCATGAAACTACTCTCCATCTGGAAAGATTCATCAAGGGACATACATATCATATTAACTAATCCACCGATTTTTTATCCCAATGGTTAGAATAAAGAATATATATCACCAAGCCAATTCACTATATCCATATGGTTTGTTCAGTGGTAGGTCAAATTTATATCACCCCACGATAATCTAATTTATAATAATTATACAATAAACAGACTAATATTCCCCCACTATCGTAGAGCCACACTTAATATATACTAAACACAAGAGATATTGAAAAGTAAGGATCATCAATATCATAATGTTTGTTTTTTCATAATAGCACACTTATAAGTGTAGTGTTTTTGTCGATCAAGCCATAATTCAAACATGAATATTCAAAACATTAATGTTAAACATATAACTATATAAAGTTCATTTCATATCCTTGGGAAGTCCAAATTCCTAATATTGGATGAATAAAAGTGTCACATCATCAATTAACATTTCAACCCACAATATCTATATCAATTTATACATAGTTAATTTCTTGAACCATACTACTTAGAAATGTCTCATCACAGTATAGAATCACGATAAATTTCATAAAACCCTTGTCTCATACCAAATAAAAAATCATAATGAGTCATAATAATTATACTTATGAACATAGGTTTTATCAGAGTCTCCACTATGTTTTTCGATTATCAAAGATGTCATAAAACTACCCACCCTCATGTTCCAATATTACAATTATTTTATATATTTCATCATCTTATGAGATATAAATAACCAAATTGAGGTATCCATATTGATCTTAATAGAAAAATAAGTAAAATAGGTACCTTTAAAAATTTATTGATCCATGCCACCAATAATCTCAGTATCCAATATTTAAAATTCCAAAAACATTCCCTTAAATGGACTCCTTTAGGATCCAAATTATCACTACCATGATCTACATAGAAAAATTTTAATGACCGTCTACTTAGTTACAACATTTGGATGTTGGAGAAAGATGTTATATTTTTCTCCTATTACACTCACATAAACACACACATTGACACCCATATAATTATTTATTTATTGAATAATAATGGTGATGATATTATTATTATTTTTTTGTTTTGTTTTTTTATTATTTTCATTATCATGATCCTTATCATTATTATTAATATTAAAATTTATAATCAAACTCAATAGATTTCTCATACCAAAGTTCCCCATAACATGTATATATATATATATTTCTATATATATATAGAAAGACAAACACACACATATATAAATTATGTATAATTATATATTTAACATAAAATATATATAATTTCAATTATTTATTTTTTTAAATATAGATTACCACCTTCATTAAAATATAATAGGATTAGATCATCCTAACTTTCTTTTGAATGTCATCCATATCATCTTGATCCAATGTGGGACACCTCAATTTTAGGGAAACCTATTTTCATTTTGAACATGGATTTTCATCTTCTTTTTAAGTGATTATAGAAAGGTTAGAGTCGTTTTAGAGGTTTGGAATGGGTTCAGGTAGGCCTAGGGGAAGTTATATACCTTCATGAGCAATAATAGTCCCACCAGATAGTTGGTGGTTCCCCTGGGTAGAATGAGATCTTCCCAGTGACCACCAGGAAGTCAGTGGCACTAGACATAGCCGAGTGAGGATTCTAGGATTATATGTATTTTTCTTAAAACATAACCTCTTGTCACCTTTAATTATTGAATTAGTATCCGTTAGACTCCCAACACCCTAGAGGCCCTCTTCTATGATTTTTGGGGTGCTCTTCCTCCCATGGAACACCTCTATTCGACACCTGAATAACGAATAGATCTAGAGAGACATTAATTATTCTAAAACAATTATAATATCATATTATTGATTAAAAAATTATTACAAAATATATATTTTGAATAGATATAGAGGTTTTGTAAATTTCTAAAAGGATTTTTTTATTCTTTATTAAATTGACACATGAATTCACAGAATAGGGAAATGTGCATCCTTTAGACCAAGATCATTGTTTGCAGCATATCATGTCAGGTATGTTTGAACTTTACCTACCTTAAGGGTATGATTTTTTACCAACTTGAAACTATATGTATAAATATTTTTGATTTGGGAGTTCTTATTGGATTAAGTTGTGATTTTTAACTCAGATAATGACCCTTTATATAAGTCACCATTTCACCTAAGGTATAAATACTTTAACACTAGAAAATTTATTCAACAGATTCTTGGGATGTTTTTTGATATCACCATGTAGACCAGTTATGTTTCAATTCTAGGCTAGATCACATTATATACACTTGTGTAACATTATTGATACCTATATTTGTTGTTTTATCGCATGTGGAAAGTCATGGATTATGGTTGTTTCTTGATATAAAGTGACTTTGATCTATCATTGGAACCTTTTATTATAAGTGATATTATATGTATCCTATAGTTGAGTGTTTTCATTGAGCCTGTTTGGATATCCCTTGAGAGAGATGTATCATACATTGGAAAGAATATACTTGGGGTATCCCAACAAATAGAATGTTTCAAACATGTTTTTGGGGTACCACATTGAGTGGGATGGTCCATGAGGTTGATCGGTCTTCCTTATGACATGGTTCCAAAGTTGGTAGAGCCGATCTTTAGGGAACCGAACTATGTGTTGTACTTTTTGATATATTTTTCCCATCTAAATCTATTTAAATTCATGTAATTCACAAATATACCTTATACACTTATGTTAGGGGGTTTTGGTGGTGTCTTACTCAATATTATACTCACACCCTTATTGATATTTTCAGTACACTTGCATATTTCCCGACTAGTTATTCGATGAATGGAAAGGGGCTTGTGGTAGATGTATAAGTAAGATACTTGGAGGATGATGATATTTCATGATGGAGTTTTTTCCAGATGCTTGTTGTTTATTTTATTTACAAGATTTCTCTATTACTTGGGATCCTTTTGTTTAGTTTTTGTTTATATATCTTGAATTCCATATTAATATGAAATGGGATAATTTTATTTTTAAATACCGTTACTCTGATGGTTATTTATTTTTTACTTATTTATTATTATTATTATATATTTTCTTATTACACTATAATGTTTACCTATTATCAAGGGCATAATCTCCACATGATGTTCTGTAGGAATTCACTACTAGTTAGAACAAACTTGTATAGGGTAAGGCGCACATGAGATTAAGAAAAAAACCTATCTCAAACTCAGTTGTTTGGGTCGAGGTATTACAAAATGGTATTAGAGATCCTATTTTTCCTACTTTTATATTTTATTTTTCAGGATTTAGGATTGGGTATACAGGGGTTATGATGATTGGGAATCAGGCAGGGGAACTTTGTTAGTGTTTATCCAGCACTATATAGGGGAACTCCAAGTTGCCAAAATGTTGAAATTTATATTGTTTATTTTTGATGTCACCATTGATTGAGTTTACGTTGGGTGATGCACAAGATTTTAGTGTATTAATTAATGAAATTTTTTGTGTGTCCATGAATATTGTTAGTAATTTGGATCGCAAACCATATACCTATTTATTACAGTAGATTGAACCGAAATAATTAAAATTTATTTTGAACTTTTGATATGTTCTTTGTGTATTATTTCTATCAATCTTTTATTTTATCTTTTATTATTGTATGATTTAGTGTATATATGTGGATATGAATAATGTGCATGTAATAGATGATTTTATTAGGTTTTGTGTAGTGGTTAGGGGGATATGACTTATTCTTCAGGGTAGCCTATTAGGATGAAAATTTTATAGAACCCTGTGTATTCCTGTGGTTTTTATCAAGTTTCATTATTTATGTTGTTTTTCTTCTATAAGGGTTCTTCTATCATTTCTAGAAATTCTGCCCTCTAGACAACTTGCATAGTTAGTTTCACCCCTATCATGCAGGAGGATATAGTTGAGAATGCTACCTTAGTTTCTATATTGGGGAAATCTATATAATCGGTCCCTCCATGAATCTTTTGACTAGTTACTATTTAGGGTGGAGGATCCCAAAAAGAGAGGGACAATGATAGTTGATAATTCTTGTGAACTCCATCAGCATTCTCTTATATACTTGTAGGTAATTGTAACTCTTTGATATACTGAATAATTAGTATGGTTCATTGAGATAATATTTTACCAGGTATATACCCCATAAAATCTTAAGGTCAATCCTTCATCCATTATGATTCAAAGGGTAGCTAGTCAACGGTGGGATGTTAGGATGGATACTGGTAGATGGGAATATATGACTTGGGTGACCTTCAAGGATCATTTATACATGGAGCTATTACCCAGTTCACTAAAGATGGATCCCGCTCAAAAGTTTATGGACTTCTATAAAGGGATGATGACAATGTCTTCCCACTCAGCACGCTTCACTAAGATGATTCTATTTTATACTCTTCTGGTAGGGAATGAGGCACATAAAGATAGAATGATTGAGTTTTGTCTTCACCCAGAGTGAAATAAGCATTCTAGGAACTTTGATCTCGTGACCTATGTTATATTTATTTATATGGAACTAAGGATCAAGAAGGGAATTGAGGAAGACAATGCTATTGGTTTTATTCCATCTATGATTGGATTGATAGGTAATATCTTTAGAACAGTACATCTTTATTATTTTTGGATCAAGGATAGGAAGTTAGAGGATGGATTTCTTGGAATTTTTCATCATTCATAGTAGATCAGAGGTTCCTTAACTCCATCTAAGAGAGTTTAATCTACAAGGTTATACAATGGTGGGAAGAATAGACAGTTTCTCAAGGATTATACTTATTCTCTAAATAATTATCACCATTGGGGAATGATAGGGAATCTGAAGTGGTTTTATGATATAGATTCAAGGTTTCACTAAGAAGGGTAGGCATAAGACCTCAAAAATAGGCAGATCCCCATAAGGGTTAGTAAATTAGTTGAATCATAAGCCTATGGATTTTCATAGAGTGGTGGTTGGAAAAGATTATATTGTTGATCATTTTTTAGTTGATGGTGGAGAGGGACCTTCCAAAGTTCAAGGTATGATCTTGATTTCTTATACTCTATCTGTTTCAATTTTTAATACAAGAACAACCCCTTAGTTTAAATTTGTCGGCTTGGTTTCCAGGATGGATCTAATGAATAAATTTTCTTCTATGCATTGGTATATCGATACGCCCGAGGAAAGAAATTGGATCATCTTCACATCTATCAAGATTTTATGACAGTGGTTTCTATATTTTTTTTCATGTTTGCAGCTTCACAACTATATATATGAGATGTTTCAATATGATCCATAACATGGAATTGTTGACCTGTTACCATGACCACATCAATTATTTTCATATATGAATGATATTTATGTCACATTTAGTAGATGGTTAGTATGATCCATATAGTAGATCATATAGTGACTCCCTCTCTTTTCTATATGTGGTTTTCCAATATTAATAATTCCCTCCAAATAATATCTTAAAGTATCATCTACATAGGGGAGTTGAGTTTGAGATTGATCTTATATGAGGTACATGACCCAGGTTAATTCCACCATATCTCTTGGAACCAAAAATATTAAATTAAATCATGTAGTTGGATGTATTTAAGTTTAAAGGATTTATAAGACTAATAACTTCTCCTTGAGGTGATTCAGTGTTTCTCTCCAAGATGGTAGATAATATTTATTATCTTTCTATAGACTACCATAATTTTCTTTAGATCACTATGAGGAATATGTACCCATTTACAAGAATATATGAATCTTTTGATCAACTGAGGGGATCCTATAGATTTTCAATGACTGATCTAAATTCTTCCTATGATCATATTCACTTTTGGGTGGAAGGCATAATAATGACAGTGTTTAGGAGTATGTAGGGATTGTATGAGTATCTCGCTCTGCCTTATGGGATGTCGAATGCTCTAGTAGCGTTCATAGACATCATAGAAAATATACTTCACCCATACTTGGACTAATTCATAATTTTTTTCATTGATGATATTCTATTATATTCTAGGATGTCAAATCACATGATGGACATTTGGATGTCATATTGAGTACCCTTTGGGAACATTAGCTTCCAAACAATGTCACTTTTGGATATTGAAGGAGTGTTACCTTAAGAAAGTGGTTTCAAAATTAGGGATATCAATTTATTTGGAGAATTTTTATGTAGTAATGTATTGGAAATAGTTGATATTTTGTTTTGATATACATATTTTTATTGGATTGGTTGGGTACTATGGGATATTTATTCAAGATTTTTCCCTACCTGGAAGTTCCCATGATATTCTTAACCAAGTTGACAGTCATGATTGGTTGGGTAGTGTGAGGAATTATTTTCAGATCTAAAGAAGAAGTATAATTCATGTCTGATCGTGATTCTTCTCAAGCTGGGATTTGAGTAGGTATTTTGTTATGATTTATCTGGAATTGGCTTAGGAGCTGTTCTGATTTTGGGTGATAAGGTAGGTTTGTATTGGTCTCATTAGCTATGATCCTATGAGATGAATTATCCTAACCAAGACTCAGATGTGGTGGTACTGTTCCATGTATTGAAATCTTTTTCAAACTACCTATTTGGCGAGTTATCTTTAATGTATACTGACCAAAAGAGTTCATGGAATATCTTCTCCATGTGTTACCTTAGTCCCTATTAGATGTGTTGGGTATAATACATGCATACTTTTGAATTTGATATGTAATATGTTCCTAGGAAAGAAAATGTAGTTATATATTAATTTAGCCCAAAAAATTATGAAGTTTGAGAATGAATTTTAGTAGTAGAATGAAAGATCATGGATCTGTTGGTATACTGGAAAGTGGGAAAAATAGAGAATCAATGGAAATAGGTTTTCACACCCTTATTTATCACGTCCTTATTTTTAGAATGAGTGAAGGACCTTCATGAACTTGGTCCAGAGTCTCGGGAAGTACTTGAGAGGTTTTTATCTAGTATTTTCATTATAGTTTATGATTTAGACATATGTAGAATTATTCTTGTTCATGGTAGTGTAATGGTTTCATCTTCCCTGAGGGAGGAGTTGATGAGAGCCTCTCATACTGCATAGTGCAAAATATACCTGGGGTAAACCAAATGATAAGAAGAAATCATGATGAATTATCATAAATGGATGCATTTTATATTTTATATTTCTTTTTTTTTGATAAGTCATAGGATCAAGGCTGAGCATCAGAGACTTTAAGGGTTACCCCAACAACTTCCAATGCCTCTTTGGAAGTGGGAAGTGGTGATTAATGATTTTATGATAGGGTTTCCAAGACCCTATGTGGATGAGACATAATTTGGTCATAGTGGATAATTGGATTGTGGTGGATCACTTTATATTGATCTAAGAGAAAATATTAGTGGATGAGATAGTAAATATCTACATTATACAAATCTTCTAACTCCATAGAGTGAATTTAAGAAACATATCTGAAAGAGACTCTTGATTTACATCATGGTTTTGGAAAGTATTATAGAAGTTGACCGGTACTCAGTTGAAGCTGCATGTGACCTTTTATCCTTAGTACAATGGTCATTTTGAGAGAATTATCTAGAATATAGAGGATATGATTCAAGGGTGTATCTTTTATTTATTTGGAGATTGGGATGATCACAGGGATATGGTAGATTTGTCCTAAATTAAATCCTTTGATCCCTCAATTAAAACGAATTCATTTGCGGATTTGTATGAGTTGTATGTTATTATAAGGTTTTTTTGATATTTTATAGAATAAGAACCTATATTCATTGAATCAGTACATGTAAAACCTTTGGACCTAGACAATTGTTGACAAAAACTCTTCTATGGTTTATTTTAACTTGACCTACCTGTAGGGTATTCTTTTCTCTCCAACATGATCATAGATTTATAAATCATGTATATTATGAAATGGATCCTAGATTAAATGGTTATTGTTGACTAAAACATTGACCATTTCCATCAATAATCACCACTCCTAAGGTAAGATGCCTTTGAATTTAGAGAATTTTTTCTATAGATTCTTCAAATGTTTTTTTGACATGACTGTGTTTCCCAGTAAGACCTTTGCTTGATTCATGATCACATGATGTGTGCATGTCTATCATATTTTATACCTATGAACAATGTTGTTTCACATGTGTAATTTCATTGATTGTGATTCTTTAATTATATGACATGATTTTTAACTATCAATATAATCTTGTATCATATATACCATTCTATGAATCCTATAGTTCAGTGTTTAGGTTGATCCTATTGGACTATCCCGTGAGAGGGATGTGTTAGAAATTAGTCAGCCTGTACATAGGCTATCCCAACTGACAAGATATGTCACACATGTTTCTGAGATATAAAATTGAGTGGGATGATCCATGAGGTTGATCTGTGTTTCCTACACATGGTTCAAAAGTAGATATATCTAATCTATGAATACTTGAAATATGTGGTGTACTTTTGGGAGATATATTTTGTTATTTATATCTATTTAACTTCATGGAATGGAAAAATTTAACTTATTCACTTATGCTAAAGGTCATTGGTGGTGTCAAAAAAATCTTATACTCACACTATTCTCAATAATTTTGGTGTTCTTATATATTTTTTGACTAGTGATCCAATGAATGGAATGATCCTTATGGTAGATCACTGTACTAGCAAGCAATACAATTTATTTGTCGGGAGATAGTTTTTGGGATAAATTTAAGTTGTTTATTTTATTTATAGGATTTAACTAATATTCTGATCTTTTTTTTAAAATTTTGGTTTATATATCCAACATTCCATATTGATATGACATGGTTTAGTTTCATTTGTATATACTATTACTCTGATGGTTATTTATTCATTATTTATTTGTTGATTATTATTATTTCTTTTCTTATTTTACTCTTATGATTACCTAGTACCAAGGGAATAATCTCCCCATAATGTTCTACCGGACCTCACTACTATTTAGCTAGATCTTGCATATGGGAAGCTACACATGAGGTTATATAGAACCCCTAGATTAAACATAGTTGTTTGGGTTGGTGTGTTACAAAATGGTATCAGAGCACTAAGTTTACTAATTTTCATATTTACTTTGTTTTGATTTAGGATAGAGTATACACAACTTATGGTGGTTGGGACTCAGGTAGGGGAACTATGTCAGCTCCTCTCTGACACTATATTTTGGACCTCAGAATTTCCAAAATATGGGAATTTATATTCGTGATTATTGCTGTTACCATTGGTTGAATTAACATTGTGTGATTCACATGATGTTGATGTTCTAATTTAATGATTTATTTTGTAAGAACATGAATTATGTTAGGAACTTTGGATCAAATAGCATATACCAGTTCTTTACATTAGATATAACCCAGATAATTAAAATGTATTTGAAATTTTGATATATTATATGGTTCATTTTTTATTTCATTCTTTTATTGGATATTTTAATATTATACACTTAAAACTATATGTGTGGCTATGACTAATGTGAAAGTACCAAAGGATTGTCTTGTTTTTTGGGTAGTTCCTAGGGGGTTATACCTTGTTCTTGAGGGTATCATATTAGATTGAAACCTTTTTTGAACCTGTGTGCATGCCTATGGATGTTATCGAGTTTTTTTTATGTTTTTGGTATCCTGTAGGGTTTGTTCCATAATATCCAAAAATTTCACTTCATAGATGTACGGAAAAGACAATTACACCCCTATCATATGGGAGGATTAAGATGAGCATGTTCCATTAGTTTATCTAGTGAGTCAAGCTATATAATCAGTCCATAAATGACTCTTTCAACTATTTCGTTTTTTGGGAAAAAGATTCCATAAGGTAGGGAAAATGATAGCCGATTGTTCTCATGAATTTCATCTCTAGAATCTCCTATACTTCTAGGGAGTTATAGGACATCAAGATGTAGAATAGTGGATATGATTCATTGAGACAATTTTCTACTTGGTAGGTACCCATAGAATCATAAGGTCATTCTTGTATCCTTTATGCTTCATGGGGCAGTTGGATGAGGGTTAGATGTCTGGATGGAGATTGGTAGATGAGAATGGATATCTTTGGTGACCATAAAAGATCTTTGATTGATGGAGTTATCCCCTAATACAATGAAGTCATATCATGCTCATAATTTTATGGTGATCTAGTAGGTATGATGATGGTGTCCACCTAGTTAGCATGCTTCACTACAGGGATTTTATTTTCTCATCTTCTAGAGGGGAATTATGCATAGAAGCATAGAAATCTTGAGAATGGTCTTCACCCAAAGCTAAAGTGACATGTTTTAAACATTGATCTTGGGACCTATATTATACTTCTTTGTATGCTACTAATGATCAGGAAGGCCACTAAGGAAGAAAGAGCTATAGTTTTTCTCCCATCTATCAATGGATTTAAAGGTACTGTCTCTAGTGTAGTCCTAGTTTCTTATTTTGGGAATAAGTAGAGGAAATTATAGGATGGATTCCTAGTTTTTGGTTATCTATTGGAGAATATAAAGGTTTCCTAAACTCCATATAAGATATATGACTATAGTAGGTGCTAAAATTGTGGGAAGAAGAGTCGGCTCTCCAAGGATTGTACCTATTCTTTCAATAATTTTAACTATTGGGGTTTGATAGGACATCTAAAGTGGTTCTATGATAGAGATTCTTGGGTTCACAGAGGAGGTTAGGCAGAAGAACATGAAAATTGGTAGATACCCCACAAGGGTTAGTAAATTATTTTACTCATGATCCTTTAGGGTGTCATGGAGTGGTGATTAGAAAGGATTATGTAGTTGATCATGTTTCAATGGATAGTAGAGAAGTAAATTCTACTATTAATGGTATGATATTTATTTCTTCCACTCCATTAGTGTAGTTTTTTTATTAAAACAACATCCCAATAATTTATGTTAGAAGAACATGTTTTAGGTTGGATGAACTGACTAATTTCTATTCAGATATTTAGTCTATTGATACACCCTTGTGAAATAAATTGTATCATATTCACATCGTTTTAGATATTCAAATAGTGGATGGTATTTTTTTCATTTTTTGAGCTTCAATACTATAGATATGTTAGGTTGTAATGTAATTCTTAGCATGAACTGGGTGAAATGTTACTATGCACAGATCAATTGTTATCAAAGATAAGTGACTATTATGTCACCTAATGGAGAATATTTTATGTTACCCGATGAATGGGCCATCAATGTTGTCACAGTGGAGCCATAACCACATTAGTGGGATGTTTGTTTAGCGTAGGATGATAGTATGATACTTACAGTGGATCAGATAGTTATTTCCTCTCTTTTCTCCTAGTGGTAGACCTATATCAAGATTTCTTTCTAGAGGATTTCGTAGGGTAACCTTCATAGAGGGGAGTTTATTTTGATATCGAGCTTGTTCCAGATGTTTGACCCATGTCATTTCCACCATATCTCATGGAACCAGCTATGTTGTAGGAACTCAATGTGCATCCACATGTTCTTAAGGATAAAGGATTCATCAGAACAAGATCTTCCCCTTGGTTTATTGGGTTTTGTTATCCAAGAAGGAAGATGACAATATTTGTATTTTTGTGGACTACCAGAAGCTAAATTAGATCACTATGAGGAACATGATCCCATTTTCAAGAATAGATGACTTTTTTGATCAATTGAGGGGAGACCAGGGGTTTTCAATAGATAATCTACATTCTTCCTACTACCATCTTCATTTCATGGAAGAATACATATAGAAGATAGTGTTTAGGATTAGGTATGGTTTGTATAAGTATCTTGTAATGGATTTTGGTATGATGAATTCTCTGGTAGTTTTCATATCCATCAAGAAAAATATATTTCACCCTTCCATGGACTAATTTAGCATTATGAACATTGATGAAAACATAATATATTCTAAGGCATTAGAATCACATGCAAGAGACTTGAATATCATTTTGAGTACAATTTGGGAACATCAGCTTCACACCAACTACTAAAATTGTCACTTTTGGATATATATATATGGTGTCTTTCCTTTGTCATGTGGTTTCTCAATTAGAAATATCAGTTTATCAAGATAAGTTTGATGTAGTCATGTATTGGTAACAGTTGAAGAATGTGTTCATGAAACTTATTTCCCTTAGGTTTTTGGGTACTACAAGAGATTCATTTAAGACTTTTCTCACATGGGAGTAACCATGAAAACACTAACTATGATTGGAGTCAGATTTTATTAGAAATTTTGTGGAAGTATTTTGTGACCTGATGAATAGGTTTAATTCATCTCCAATCTTGATTATTCTCAAGCCTTGAGTAGGGAAAGAAGTTTATTGTTATGTGTCTAATATTTTCTTATAAGATGTTATAAAGTTTGGTGATAAGTTAGTTACTTATGGGTCTCATCAAATGTGATCCCATGAGAAGAATTACACTACCCATGACATATAGGTGGGTTCAGTGGTCCATATATTGAAATTTTGACCGACCTCCCGATTTTTTGTGTTATTTTTCTTATATAATGACCACATGAGTTTTAAAAATACCTATTCTTATTGATAACTAAATATCCATAATGTTGGGTATAATAATTCCAGAATTTTTACTTTAAGATGGAATATACTCATTGGAAAGGAAATGTAGTTATAGAAGAACTAATCAGAAAAAAATATAAAGTGAGACAATGGATGTCATAAGTGGGATATAATCTCATGGATTTATTGGAATAATGAAAAGTGGGCATAAAAAAGAATTATGGGGAATCAATTCATCAACCCTCAGTGATCATGTCCTGTAGGTGGAACGAGTGAAGGATAGTCATGAACTTGATCTGGAGTGTGGGGAAGTGTGTAGAGACCCAAAGCTTAATGTACATGGACATTACATTCTTTTTCGGAATACTTAGTACATAACAAAAACACACACACAAGGATCTTAATAGTTTAGTGTCTTTGGAAACTCGGAATATAATCTTCTAATCAGGGTGAAAGATCTTCAATATCTGCCATAAAGATCTTCCTTTTTTTTACCTAAAAACTTTATTTATATCATGGGGAAAAGAAAACATAAAAGGGTGAGCTCAACTGCTCAGTAAGGGTAAACAAAAGAAATATCAATCACATCATATTCATAAGAACATAACATTTTGGAAATATTAACCTGCAAAAGAGAGCATAATTTCATAACATGGGATAAATCATAGTAGTGAAATGAAATCCCAATAATCATAACTTATAACATGAAAATTTGTGGAATACACACATAATCATAAAGAATCATTTCTTATTAGTCAAGACTCGTTGACAATACTATCTTAGTGGACAAAGTCCATTTCTGAACCGAGTCACCCTCGTTTCAGTCCTGTTTCACTGAACCGGTATAACCTACCGTTCTAGCCATGTCTATCTCATGAGATATAAAATATTTACCCAATGAATTGGAGGGAGATATAGGTCCCACCCATATCACAATGATACCATTCTTATGTGTGCCACAAAATCATAAATCATACATCATTGCATAACCCATGTAATAAAAATGGGAATCTTAAACATCGTGACATCGTCAAACAATTCATATAAAGGAATTCATAAAAATAATTCCATCACAACATAATCAAATCAATGTAATAATAGGGATAAAAACATAACCCTTTATTATCTTAGATGGAAAATAATTTTGATAAAACACTTGAACTCCATTCTTGAGGAAAATATCCTTTCTACTTCAATTTTTTTTTCCTTTCTTAACATGTCATACAATTTTAAACTAAAATAAGTTGATTAAAAATAAAAATGAAAACTTGTAAAGTAAGCTTCTTGGAAATAATGTTTTAAAAATCCATTCATGCCGTATAAGTGAAAAAAACATTCTTCCCGTACTTTTTTCGGAAAAGTCAAAAAGTACCTCGTATGAAAAACGACAAAATATTCCTTTCATATTCTTTAATAAAAACTCACCGAAGGGTAAAATTGAATATAAAATATTTTATAAGGATATAAATATTACATATTGAGGAAACATTGATGTGGATGGTAAAATACACCCCAGTAAATACCAAAGTATAAACAATCTCGGATAAAAATGAGATTGTGATATTTCCCTTACCTTAGGTCCGATATGATTTGTACGTGTCCAAACCTCCTGTATAATGATTTAAATAATGTTATTGACTTATTCCAGAATCATACATATTTTTATGATATCATATTTGGTCATATTATTAGCTTCTTAGTAGTAATATTTCATTGCTACTTGTTATTCGGGTGTTTATAACTTTTTGTTCTTATGCGTGTTTTGTCAAATAAATTCTTATTCTTCTCTTTAGGTTATAGATACCTAATTTCCAGAATGTTATTATTGTAATATATATCATATTAATTCATTCAATTCATTTATATAATCATTATGAAATGAAGATCATGTAGAACGAGTCGCATCACATCATGGAGATGGTATTCCGTACGTACGCACAAGTGATGATATCATTCCTGTGATCGTGGAATTGTATTGGAGTGTTTGTATACTATTTCATAATCAGTATAACTTTATAATAGTAATATATTGTCATTATTTACACCATTATACCCATCCAAGTAAGGTGGTGGTGGAAAATAGATTACACCACGGCGTGGAGACGATATTCCGTACGTACGCACGCGCGGTGATTTATTTTTCGGTAGGATGGATAGATGGTGAAATTGGGTTGTTTCATACTTATAATAACATATCATTATATGAGTGATACTGATGTTATTACTTCATAATGAAACAACTAAATAAGAAGAAGTGGATGAAGAAATAAAGATGAAAGAATCGGTAACGGACATTACCTCTTCTTTGAAGTGCTTCTTTGAGACCTCCTTTTAGGGCACTAAAATGGGTCTTTGAAGAAGACCAGAACCTATATGATGTTTCTAGGGAAGTTTAGAAGATAATTTGGCATGGTTTGGCCGAGCTTGAAGGCTCAAAGTGGTGTGAGGAAGAGAGGGAGGAGGTGCCATTTTATAAGGGAGGAGAGGGGCACCTTTGGAATAACAAAATATATTATTTTATTATAAAGTCAAGTTCTGTTTTAAATAGCTCCAAATTGATTTCTTTCGAAGCTAAGGTGGGTATGGTTCGTAATCCTATCATCCAATAGAATTTATACAAGTTTAGGTTACTATTTTAACCTTATCATTTAGATTTAACATTAAGTTAAATAATTTTACTTTTACCGTGTCTTCTTGTGTTCTTACACTATAAGGTTAATAAACATACTATAAGAAGACAAACGAACCCCAAGTTGTTTATTATTAATATATATAACATTATATAAGTCATTTGTCCGAACCTTAGATTTTTAGGTATAAAATAACAATTAATAATATAATATTTGTTTTAAAAACTATTTTATGTCAATTTTGACACTATTTAGTAATTGATTTTTGTGAAAATCATAACAGAGTTATTAGTTCGAAAAAAGTTAATTAAATCAATAATAACATTTAATATTAACCTATAAAATTAGTTTAATTAATAAAAAGTCTCAAATTACATTTATCTGTGTATTTATAAAATATATTATGTCAATTTGTCATTAATAAGATAATTACTGCATCATCATTGTGTCATAAATAAATTAAATTATTTAATGTCTAAAAATTATAAATAAATTATCATTATGTATTAAATCTTATTAGATTTCTAATGAATATTTACAATCGAATTTATCTTATGTATAACCCTATATTTAAAATGTTTTAGTAAATAAACTTTGATTTTAACTCTTTTAACTCTTCTTTGAATTAAATAATAATAAATGTCCTAATCTAATCCAAGTGGGACTAAATGGTCATATGTTATTTCTAAGGCTGTTTTTGGTCGAATTAAACTTATTCAATAGAATTAGGACATGTGTTAGAGTAATAATAATATCATTTTTACCCTTAATTACCCTATTTACTTTTAACCGTGGTAAAAAAAAAGTAAAAAGTTACTATTCCCCAAAAATTATTTTCTTCTCATTGAGCCAAATTTTATTTACTAAAATCAACCGTGTCTCTAGGATTTTTGAAATTCCACTCACATAAGTGGTAAAATTATGGTTTATGAAAAATTCATTTTTTTAACTACCACTTAGTGGTTTCACTATTCATCAAAAAATGAAAGTTTCCTGAAAAATACCAAAAATTAGGACTAAGCTATATTTGATATTATGAACTCAAAAATGATGTCTATTTTACCAAATTAAAAACATATCAGTTGCATTAACTAATTTAAAAATTAATTCCCGTCGTCAAAACAAATAGCATGTTTTTAAGAGATAATAACTATCAAAAGATTGAAACTTGTTTATAACTAGTTTAAATGTGAAATTACATCCAATGACCAACATTGTATTAAATTGTAAAAATATATTCTAAATATACTTTAAAACCACTAAAATTAATAATTTATCACTATTAATTATTTCAATTAAAAAAGTTGTTTTTAATTAAAATTTAGTAATTTTCACTATTTATCAGAAAATGAAAGTTATTCGAAAAGTACCAAAATTTCACCCTAAGCTAATTTCGATATTCTGAATCCAAAAATGAAGTCAATTTTGAAAAATAAAATTTACAAAATTTCAAAAAGTGGTTATTACTATTCATAACGGCTAGTTTTGATAATAGCATATCGTTGTTTAGTGAAACTCGGTATTGCGTACTACACACGCTATCGAGGAAGGTCGTGATTGCGTGTAATGCAAGGCAAGTCAAGGATGCATGTTGTGCAAGCTCCTTTTGGTGTAGCGTACAACACAAGAAATTAATGAAATTAAAAAGAATATTTTTCATAAAATCTCGGGGTGTTACATTCTACCCCCCTTAAAATGAATTTCTCCCTCGAAATTCGTCAGGGTTATAAATGGTTTACTATTTGAATGTTTCTTTCATAGAAACCCAAATTGTAAAAAGGAATACCAAAACCAATCTTTAAAAACAGAAGTATGAAATGTAATGGTTACCCAAATAAACTAATCACTGGGTTTCCACATAGTTGAAAATATGGATATGGAAGAGAAATCTAACTATCATGTTCTGATGGAGAGTGGTAGAGAACATGGCTATGGAAAAGCCAGCAATCACAAAGACATAAATTTGTGATGATATAGGGTACCATCTGATTCATCGGATATAAGGGCACTAGGACAACATTTTTGGTTTTCAATATCATTTCCCTAAAGTTGAAAATTTTGAATTAGAAAAATACTTGCTTGATTTTGGTACAATCTCACTGTTGTTCATGAATTGAACAATTTCCACTTCATCCCTTAAAGAAATGAAGTTGAATTTGTTATTCGTGATGTGTTAGAAGATCTTGTGATAGAATGATGGGTTATTCCATCTCTTTCAAACAAAAGGTTAGCAAAAGTTATAAGTCCATCTTATGGTTAATCGTATATAGTTCCAAAAATGAACTTATACTTCATATATCATACCGCTTAATAAAATAAAACTAGTTTCTACTAACCAGGGACTTACTGTAGGCCAGTGGTAGGCGATAAAGGCCAGTCGCACTTCGGTTGTGGGTTCGATTCCCACAGTCTTGTCTGACGCGATGGGATGTCGCCCGTCCTGCAGGTTGTCCTTTCTCTAAAACTATATTACTATAACATCCCATCAATAATATCGAAAAAACTTCTATACTTAAACAATACTAACTTATTTCCAACATAATCCATTCCAATACTTAGGCGTATCCATAATACTGCAGTCCACTCTCAAAATATTGTGAAAACGATTACCAGAGATTTAATACCATCGTTGATCCCCAAATATCATAAGATATGTCTTGTTGGTCACATTCCAAACATTCAAAGTCCTTAATCATGTATTCTCTTGAATACCCATTGAACCTTAGTGAAAACACGAATGCAGTTAAAAGTTAACACTTTCCACATACCAAAATCCTCAAAATTCTATATACTCAAACCATGATATCACTTATTCCTTACATCAATCATGAGCTCATGAATACTGTCAAATATTTAATTTTCTCTTTTTCCCTTAATTATGCGCATATCATCTTTTTTCCAAAAATATCTCAATCACTTTCCATGGTTACTGGTACCATAGAATTATTGAAAACCACAATAGACCAATACATAAATATTCCAATATTCCACGATACTATATACAACATTATTTTGGAATCCCATTACATAAACACTTAATCATTCCACCACATCGTTATCATATTCAACATCGCCAATGGTGATCGCATGTGACTTCCCTTTGTCTTTTCCCTAAAGTGGTTGCTCATGTTGATCATCACTAACCCTTGGATTAGGGCATTTATTTGTATAATGCCCCATTTCCTTGCACTTGAAGCATTGAAGTGTAGTAGGTTCATTCTATGTATCCCTTCCTTTATTTGCATCATTAGACATCTTCTTCCCATCATTACGGCATTCAAATGCCCGATGACCTTCCTTTCCACATTTGAAACATTTACTTGTCCCTTTAAGACAATCTCCACCATGCTTCTTTCCACACTTTGAGCATAAGGAAACATTTATCTTCTTTTCACCATTATTCTGAGATTTCTCCTTGAACTCCATCTATCGTTTCTTTTCAAAAATATGAGATAGATAAGTAACACCAACTTCCATTTCTACCTTGATAGCACAACGAACAATTTCTTCATAGCTACTGAAGTCTCTTATAGCTAATGCCCTTTGAAGATTTGGTTTTAAGCCACTGAAGAATCGATCAACTTTACTTTCAGGTTGGATGATAAATCCAGATGCATACCTTGCAAGCCTTGTAAAATTCGCTTCGTATATACCAAAAGATTCATCATCCTTTTGATTTAGTTCAAGAAACTCCTCCATATTTTTTCTAAGAATATGAGGGAAGTACTTATTGAAAAATAAGTTCTAGAACTCATCCCATTCCATGGACTCAATTTCATCTCTTGACCTCGTATTCATTATAAGATTCCACCATTGATCAGCATCACCTTCCAAACGATATACTACTAAGATGACTTTATCATGTTCAGAACATTGAAGAACTGAAAATATCTTTTCAGTGGTAATGATCCATTGTTCAGCAACAAGTGGATCAGAAGACCCACTGAAAGAAGGTGGACGTTGCCTCATGAAAGACTCAATAGAATATTGTCCCCTTCTCTGCTCATTTGGAAGTCCAGAATGATTCATATCTTGTGTAAGTATAGCAATAAGATTTTGCACTCCATATCCCATAACATTTGTTTGTTCAGGAGGAAAATCATTTCATTGTCCATTGCATTGATCAACACGGTTCCTTCGGGTTCCATCCATCGTCTAAAACCCAAAAAGAATAGTGTGAGAGGAAAAAATCATGCTAGGGAAAACAACATAATAAAGGGGGATTACCCTTAATATCTAACATCTTAGGTTAAATTATATGATTGTTAGCACAATTCTAGGACTATAACCTATACGTATACTTAACCTTAGAGACATCCCTAGACATACCTTAGAAATATCTCTAGGGATCTCACTAAAGTTCTCGCATCCTAGTTTCCAAAGATTGACTAAACCTTTCCTCTGATACCAACTGTAGAGACCCGAAGCTTAACGTACATGGACATTACATTACTTTTGCAGAATACTTAGTACATAACGAAAACACACACACAAGGATCATAATAGTTTAGTGTCTTTGGAAACTCGAAATATAATCTTCTAATCATGGTGAAAGATCTTCAACATATCCCATAAATATCTTCATTTTATTTTACCTAAAACCTTTCTTTATATCCTGGGGAAAAGAAAACATAAAAGGGTGAGCTCAAATGCTCAGTAAGGGTAAACAAAAGAAATATCAATCACATCATATTTATAAGAACATAACATTTTGGAAATCTTAACCTGCAAAAGAGAGCATAATTTCATAACATGGGGTAAATCATAGTAGTTAAATGAAATCCCAATAATCATAACTTATAACAAGAAACTTTGTGGAATACACAAATAATCATAAAGAATCATTTCTTATTAGTCAAGACTCATTGCCAAGACTATCTTAGTGGACACAGTCCATTTCTGAATCGAGTCACCCTCGTTTCAGTCCTATTTCACTGAACCGGTATAACCTACCATTCCAGCCATGTCTATCTCGTGAGATATAAAATCTTTACCCAATGCATTGGAGGGAGATATAGGTCCCACCCATCTCATAATGATACCATTCTTATGTGTGCCACAAAATCATAAATCATACATCATTGCATAACCCATGTAATAAAAATGGGAATCTTAAACATCGTGACATCATCAAACAATTCAGATAATGGAATTCATAAAAATAATTCCATCACAACATAATCAAATCAATGTAATAATAGGGATAAAAACATAACCCTTTATTATCTTAGATGGAAAATAATTTTGATAAAACACTTGAACTCCATTTTTGAAGAAAATATCCTTTCTAATTCAAAAACATTTTCCTTTCTTAACATGTAATAGAATTTTAAACTAAAAGAAGTTGATTAAAAATAAACTTGAAAACTTGTAAAGTAATCTTCTTGGAAATAATGTTTTAAAAATCCATTCATGCCGTATAAGTTAAAAAAACATTCTTCCCGTACTTTTGTCGGAAAAGTCACAAAGTACCTCGTACGAAAAACGACAAAAGATTCCTTTCATATTCTTTACAAAAAACTCACCATAGGGTAAAATTGAATATAAACCATTTTAGAAGGATATAAATATTACATATTGAGGAAACATTGATGTGGATGGTAAAATACACCCCAGTAAATACCAAAGTATAAACAATCTCGGATAAAAATGAGATTGTGATATTTCCCTTACCTTAGGTCCGATATGCTTTGTACATGTCCAAACCTCATGTATAATGATTTAAATAATGTTATTGACTTATTCCAGAATCATACATATTTTTATGATATCATATTTGGTCATATTATTAGCTTCTTAGTAGTAATATTTCATTGCTACTTGTTATTCGGGTGTTTATAACTTTTTGTTCTTATGCGTGTTTTGTCGAATAAATTCTTATTCTTCTCTTTAGGTTATAGATACCTAATTTCCATAATGGTATTAGTGTAATATATCTCATATTAATTAATTCAATTCATTTATATAATCATTATGAAATGAAGATCATGTAGAACGAGTCGCATCACATCGTGGAGACGGTATTCTGTACGTACGCACGAGTGATGATATCGTTCCTATGATCATGGAATTGTATTGGAGTGTATGTATACTATTTCAGAATCAGTATAACTTTATAATAGTCATATATAGTCATTATTTACACCATTATACCCATCCAAGTAAGGTGGTGGTGGAAAATAGATTACACCACGACGTGGAGATGGTATTCCGTACGTACGTACGCGCGGTGATTTCTTTTTCCGTAGGATGGATAGATGGTGAAATAGGGTTGTTTAATACTTATAATAACATATAAGTATATTAGTGATACTGATGTTATTACTTCATAATGAAACAACTAAAGAAGAAGAAGTGGAAGAAGAAATAAAGATGAAAGAATAGGTAACGAACATTACCTCTTCTTTGAAGTGCTTCTTTGAGACCTCCTTTTAGGGAACTAAAATGGGTCTTTGAAGAAGACCAGAACCTCTAGGATGTTTCTAGGAGAGGGTAGAAGATAATTTGGCAGGGTTTGGACGAGCTTGAAGGCTCAAAGTGGTGTGAGGAAGAGAGGGAGGAGGTGCCCTTTTATAAGGGAGGAGAGGGGCACCTTTGGAATAACTAAAAATATTATTTTATTATAAAGTCAAGTTCGGTTTTAAATAGCTAAAAATTGATTTATTTCAAAGCTAAGGTGGGGATGGGTCGAAATACTATCATCCAATATAATTTAAACAAGTTTAGGTTCCTATTTTAACCTTATCATTTAGATTTAACATTAAGTAAAATAATTTTACTTTTACCGTGTCTTCTTGTGTTCTTACACTATAAGTTTAATAAACATACAATAAGAAGCCAAAAGAACCCCAAGTTGTTTATTATTATTATACATAACCTTATATAAGTCATTTGGACGAACCTTATATTTTTATAAATAAAATAACAATTAATAATATAATATTTATTTTAAAAACTATTTTATGTCAATTTTGACACTATTTGGTAATTGATTTTTGGGAAAATCATAACAGAATTATTAGTTCGAAAAAAGTTAATTAAATCAATATTAACATTTAATATTAACCTATAAAATTAGTGGAATTAATAAAAAGTCTCAAATTACATTTATTTGGGTATTTATACCATCATTATGTCAATTTTTCATTAATAAGATAATTACTGCATCATCGTTGTGTCACAAATAAATTAAATTATTTAATGTCTAAAAATTATAAATAAAATCTCACAGGTATGAAATCTTATTATATTTCTAATGAATATTTACAATCGAATATATTCTATGTATAACCCTATATTAAAAATGTTTTAGTAAATAAACTTTGATTTCAAATCTTTTAACTCTTCTTTGAATTAAATAATAATAAATGTCCTAATCTAATCCAAGTGGGCCTAAATGGTCATATTTTATTCATAAGGTTGTTTTTGGTCGATTTACACTTATCCAATAGAATTAGGACATGTTTTAGGGTAATAATAGTATCATTTGTACCCTTAATTAGCCTATTTACTTTTAACCGTGGTAAAAAAAAGTAAAAAGTTACTATTCACCAAAAATTATTTTCATCTCATTGAACCACATTTTACTTACTAACATCAACCGTGTCTCTCGGATTTTTGAAATTCCACTCACAGAAGTGGTAAAATTATGTTTTATGAAAAATTCATTTTATTTTTAACTACCACTTAGTGGTTTCACTATTCATCAAAAAATGAAAGTTTCCAGAAAAATACCAAAAATTAGGCCTAAGATATATTTGATATTATGAACTCAAAAATGATGTCTATTTTACCAAATTAAAAACATATAAGTTGCATTAACTAATTTAAAAATTATTTCCCGTTGTCAAAACAAATAGCGTGTTTTTAAGAGATAATAACTATCAAAAGATTGAAACTTGTTTATAACTGGTTTAAAATGTGAAATTACATCCAATGACCAACATTGTATTAAATTTTAAAAATATATTCTAAATATACTTTAAAACCACTCAAATTAATAATTTATCACTATTAATTATTTCAATTTAAAAAGTTTTTTTTTAATTAAAATTTAGTAATTTTCACTATTCATCAGAATATGAAAGTTATTCAAAAAGTACCAAAATTTCACCCTATACTAATTTCGATATTCTGAATCCAAAAATGAAGTCCATTTTGAAAAATAAAATTTAGAAAATTTCAAAAAGTGGTTATTACTATTCATAACGGCTAGTTTTAATAATATCATATCGTTGTTTAGTGAAACTCAGTATTGCGTACTACACACGCTATCGAGGAAGGTCGTGATTGCGTGTAATGCAAGGAAAGTAAATGATGCAGGTTGTACAAGCTCCTTTTGGTGTAGCGTACAACACAAGACATTAATTAAATTAAAAAGAATATTTTTCATAAAATCTCGGGGTGTTACAAAGTGTATGAGTGGTTTTCAACAAGCAGTTTCATTATAGTTTAGGCTTTAGATAGATCAGGAATACTTATCGAATATGGAATTGTAATGGTTCCATATTACATGAGAGAGGAGTTAATGAGAGACTCTCATACTTCATAGTGGGAAATGTACCTAAGGTTGAATTAGATGTATCATGATGTAAATCAAGAATTCTTATAGATGGGTTTGAAGAGAGACATTGTAGGATTTGATCCATTTGACTGACATGGAAGAGAATCAAGGATGAGAATCAGAGAGGTAGAGGGTTACATCATCCACTTCCAATGCCTTTATGGATGTTTTATGAGGTGATGAAAGATTTTTTGACAACATTTCCAAATACCCCAAGAGGTTGAGACATCATTTGGGTAGTAATAAATCATTTTACTAAAGTGGTTCACTTTATATTGATCTCAGATACAATATCAGTGGATGATCTCGGAAATCTCTATGATCAATAGATCTTGTGACACAATAAAGTGATTTTGATAGAATAATTTGATAGAGATGGCCATTTTACATCATGGTTTTGGAAACTATTATAGAAGGTTAAGTGTAATCATTTGAAGTTGAGTATAACCCTTCATCCTTAGAAAAATGAACAGTCAAAGAGAGTGGTATAAACATGAGATGATATGATTTGAGTGTGTATCCTATATTTTTAAGGATCATGGGATGATCCATTATATCTAGTAGAGTTCACCTAAAATAACATCCTGAAGTCCTCATTTCTTATGGATTCGTTTGAGGATTTGTATGGGTGGACCTTTCATTCAATTTGATGTCAGAATGAGGCATGGGAGTTTATAGAATAAAATTAAGTGAATTTTTTTATTCAAATTCAAATAATTTATCTTTATTTTCAATATTAAAATCCATGTATTTCAATTTTTTTATAAAATAATTGGTAATTTTAATTATAGAATGTGAATTGGATAAAATATTAATATTTCTTAATTATGGAATTTTGAAATATTTTAATCACTTTGGAATTTTTATCGTAACATTTAAATTATAGATCCTATTCTTGTGATTCATTTTTTAATGATTACATGATTTCTTGGAAAAAAAATTGTCCTCTAGACCAAGATGTGATTTGAACATCTATAGGCCCAAAAAAGTCAATCATTTTGAGAAATTTTTCAAGAAAATAGAGTGGACCCCACTCCGGAAAATATGTATAAATCACGTTAAACACCTCATGTTGAGTTTATTATAGCTATATTCAAAAGAGAACTCATATTAAAATTTTAAAATTATATATTAAAGAGTTATTAACTCATTAATGTGTCCATTGAATTCTCAACATTGAAGGACGATTCGATATGCATTCATCCAGAATAAAAACTTTGAGTAAATTGCCTATATGTTCTTTTAAAAGTTGTTTATTATGTTTAAATACGAAGTAAAAATTGGGAAATAAAATTTCTAAAATGTTTTATGAATACACCATTTCCCAATTCAACAACATAATGGGTCAAATCTTGTAGAAACTTCTAGAGTACATATTCTAGAACAAAAAATATGCATTCTCACAAAAAAAGTAGGTGAACCCCTCCTTTCCAAATCATCAAAGGTAGTAAGAATGATATCTCCACCAAGGGAAAATAGCTACTATAACCTTATCCCACCTTATCCTTCTTCAATTTATTTTTCTTCTTTTCTATATTTTTTTGGTTTAAATTTTCATTTTAAATTGTAATTTTAATTTTAGTATAAATTAAATTAATTCATGCGTGCATTATTTAAATTTTGTTTCCACCCATTCTCTATCATCTATAATTCTTCCACATAATTTTATTGTTTTAGTATTATTATTATTAGTATAATTATTAATATTATTCTTTATATTACTATTACTATAATTATTGTTAACACCCTTTTTACATTTTGTGTTCTTACTTTATTAATCTCTTCTTATTTTAATAATAATTATAATAATAAATTATTATTATTATTATATTGTTTATAAATTAGACAATTTAATATATTTTATTTTATTTATTTATTTTCTTATTTTCTCTCCTCTCTCTCATACCAATTCTATTTTAATTTATTCTCATATTTTCTAATCACCATCCTTTTTTTAAATATTCTTTATTTTATTTTATTATTTTTATTATTCTTCTATTCCACCCACTCCACTAATTATATATTACTCTTAGAAGAGCAAGGCTAACCCTGAGGCATGGCTCGAGAGGAGATGATGGTGTTGTTGAATTTTGTTTAATGTTTAATTTTATATTTGTAGATAGAATTGAGTATCATGCATGGGTGAGGTGAATGTCTCTGATATTCCAAATTCCCTCAATGACATGAAACTAAATCTATCTTTGTTATTTTATTTAATCACTTTTACCTCTCTCTATTATATAGTTCTTCACAAGTTAGAGTTGAGGTAATCAATGGATGAAACAACATTGATTGAGCTGGTTTCTAGAAGATGGAATCTCTTAGACCAAGGAGTTCTTGACGTTCAATGATATTACACAATCTCTATATAAAGAATGATAGTTTAAAAATGAGATTTCATGATTTTATTATCAAACTAAAATAAAAAAAATAAAAAATGTAATAATTATATAACCTTAAACCGAGTCTGAAATTAATGTTCTTTCTTATTAACTCATCTTGTTTAGATTTTCATGTGAGTTTAAATTTCCATATTCCATGTCATAAGAAAATTAATCAAAAACACAAAAACATTGAAAATGTTTTAATATAAAACTAAAAAAATAGATAGAATATGTGATTTAGATAAATTATGTGAACAAATTGAAATTATCCTCAAGTTAGATGACCCTAGTCGACCACTATGCTACACTAGGAAAATAATACATCTTCTTCCATGCCCAATAATAGGAATGCGTCAATACTGGTGTTGTTTCCAAGGATCCAATCAAAAGTTCATTTAATTTTTATATTTTCACATCTTAGATATATTTCATATGTTTCTATAAAAATAAAAAAAAATCTAAAAAAAGTCTTCCATGATTTTTTCATATGATAATTTTTTCAATTCATGGAACAAAGCATACTATCTGGTTCAAGAACCAGTGATTCAAATTGATAAAGGGGTGGATCTCCTAGAAAATATCGATGATGTCCCTGATCAAGTTAAACATATGATAAATGGGGAGGAAACACACATTTTATTTCATGAATAGGAATAAATAGTTGATAAAGTCAAACTTTATTACCAGACTGAAGATCAAGAATAAAGTGCCACCAAAGTTCCCCAATTTTACTGAGGACATTAAAGTGGATGAATAATAACTTGTGTATGAGGCCACAATAGTGATTAAATTTTATGAAAGGATGGAGGATCTCAACTACCTACCTCCATATACTAAGAGTCTACTCGAAGAGGCACTTACGACTGAGTTAGAGATTGAAGCTATACTAACTCGGGGGGTTAATATTTTTCTCATACTCTATATCTCCTAATATTATTGAAAATAAATTATTTATCACTACCTATTGTTTAGAGTATGAAAATTCATACAATATTTTCTATTCCTTGGAGGAAGATGAAGAAACTAGACATGCACCTATTGAGGAACACATGGAGCTCCCTGATTTTGATGAAAATACATTTGAGGAGCCCCATCAGGAAGAGTTCCAAGATGATAATCCTAAGGAAATCAAAAACCAAGATGCTAATATTGAAGGGAGGAAATTAATTTTTAAAAAATAACATTTTATTCAAGTAAAAATACATGTTTACTTCTCCTTTTATTATTCAAGTCATGAAACCTATATTAAGCTAGCACTGTAAGATAAGGAGGTTCCACAACTAGAAACCAAGAAGAAGGATGATCCATACTTTATCCTACCCCCATTATTCAAGATAGGTCTCATTTTGAAGTGGTAAGATATAGAGTAATATATCAATTGATCATTCCTCACCAATAAGAATTATGTACAAGCTGGGAAAATCCACATGTGCTGGTTCAAATCAAAGATGCTTCATCCACCATCTGATTTTAGATAATAGTTGGTACTTCCCTATACAGGAAGTGAAAATTTAGGGCACACTTGGGGGATCATACCATGACTCATCCAATTATAAATTATTTATAGTAATTTCTTTTCAATTTATATTCATAGGAATTAGTTTAACATGAATCCCAATCCCTACTATCTTTTTGAGATTTAATTCCATCATGCTTATGACTTAATTGAGTAAGACTATTTTATATGGTCATATATTATAGAAGGTATCCTAGACCAGTGAAGGATATGGACTAAGATTCCTGGAAAAGTGAGTTCATTTTTATTGTTTTAACTATTAAACTCCATATTATTTTTTTTCTAAATCATGTTTTGAACATTAAAGTGAAATTGCATTCCCACACTTAGAGTATGCTTTACTTAACTTGTCTTGGAGACATGAGTTTCTTATGAATCCAGTGATTCAATATTTTATATTTCAAATGTTAATGAAATTGAATTATTAAAATGTAAAATTACATGATTGAAGTGAATAATGTATATTAAAATATGGACTCATGATTTAAAGAAATTGATTCATTCTTGTAAATTAAATTACCCAACCATTTTTCATGATTTGAATTTATAAAATTCATGTGAATTTATTATTTATTATTAATATTTCATTGAGTGATATTATAATATCATATGTCCATTCATGAGTGTATTTCTAGACAAAGTAATTCCTATTTTATCTTGAGCATATTTACTGAGTGAACTTGGGACATTCCACCCGCCAGAACATGCATTTGAACTTAACAAAGCTATGACTTGGCAAAAACAAATTTAAAATTATTGAGTCATAATTTGACAACCACATATCCTAAAAAGGCCACCTTTAAATCAATAAATATTGAACCTATAGAGACCATGATTAACCTTTAGAGTAATCAGCCGTGTTTCAAGCTATTTTTATAAATTCATACCCTCATATTTTTATTTTCATTATATTTTAATGTTTAAGTGTGGGGGAGCAGGGTATCCTGGTAAATGGGATGATTTACATTGTTAGGAAGATGTGTGTGTGAGATTATTATGGGAATTTTAAAAGGTTGTGAAATCAATCACTCTACTATATTTATATTCCCTTATTTAATATAAAAAATGATAAAAAGAACAAAAAAAATAGAAAAATTGGTTGTTATTTGGGTAAACAAAAAACCAGAATTACTAGACCTCTAATTTTAATCATACTCAGTTAGGTGGTGTATTTGAGGTATATTCTAATCATAAAATCTAAAAAATAAAAAAAATAATGATTCTTTAAAAATAAAAAAGTATAATAAAAAAATATTAAAGAGAGGGCACAAATCATTCATCATTTTTAAACTGATCATAATCTTTACTTAGAAATTTTGTAGATATTCGGAGTTGATATAAATTGAAGGAGGGTAATTCAATTAAAATTTTATTTTAAATATCAGGTTTTATTATTTAGGAGATAACCCTACACCTTGAGCATTAATTTTCAACATCATGTCCTACCAAGCTTAAGCCTCAAAGACATTTGAACCTTAATTACAACCCCTCATGATTTTTTGTGCCTTTTGTCATTACGAATTGGTGAAATTAGTTCCTTTACAAAACTATGGAAAAGGAGCATGTTCTCATTATAGAGCATAAATATACTTCAATTTTTTCATGAGTTATGGGAAAAAAGAATAAAAAGTGTAGTAAATCATGACTTTTCTTATTTAATATTAATGAATCAAGGATCTTGAATGAATAATAGGAGAAGTTGAATCCTTTTTCAAACTGGAAAAGTAAAATAAATGTATTGGATGTTTCTTTATAAAATGAGAAATTGAATTCATATTTTATATGGAATTTTAAAATTTGATTTTACATTGACAATTGTATTATTTTTTTGAAATGAAATTAGAATATTTTTAACATCAATTTCCTCTTTAACTCCTTGTTGAGATTTCATGCTTGAGGTTATATATGTTTTATGTGTGGTTGTTTTTGAAAGAAAAAAATTAAGTGAAATTTTATATTAAAATTTTAATTATTTATTCATGATTTTCTATGATAAAACCCATACATTTCAATGCTTTATTAAAAAAATTGTTAATTTGAATTATATAATTTGAATGGGCTAAAATATGAAAATTTATTAATTCTCGAATTTTGAAAGGTTCTAATCAGTTTGGTATTTGGATAATTAAATTTGAATTATAGATCCAATTTAAGTGATTAGTTTATTAGGATTACTTGAATTGTGGGATAAAACTTTTTCTTCTTGAACAAGACGTTATTCGAACATCTAGAGGCCTAAAATATTGTGCAGGCAAATAGAGTGGAACACACTCCAGAAAAATCATAAATCATGTTACATGCCTACACCTAAGGTGATTACCACTATATTCCAAATAGGAATCATAGAATAAATTTACCATTAAATTTTAAGGACTTATTCAATCATTAATGTAACCATTTTATTCACAACATTAAACGATGGTTCCAGATGCATTCAGATAGAATAAAAACCTTGAATAATTTTACTAAAACTTCTTCTACAAGTGGATGATTAAGGTAAATATTTGTGGACAAACATGAAAGGAAATTTCTAAAAACTTTAATGATTACATCTTTTCTAATTAAACCATTTTATGTGTTAAACACATGAAAGAACTTCATAGGATGGATTTTATAACAAAAAATACCCCTCCTCGCCTATAAACAATGCTAAACCCCTACTTTACAAATCATACGGGGCACCAAGAAAGATATATACATAGAGGTAGGTCGGATACTGACACATTTTCCCCCTTATCCTTATTCATTTTTATTTTCCTATTATTTTTTGTTTTAGTTTACATTTTCATTTTAAGTTGTAATACATTTTTTTAATTAATTTAATTCTTGCTTGTATGTTTTGCATTTTATTTCTACCCATTCACCATCCTCAATTCATATTCCTATTAATTTTATTATTATTAGTATTATTATTGTAGAGACCCCAAACATGACGTACTTGGACATTACATTACTTTTGTGGAATACTTAATACAATACAAGAACCAACACTCAAGGACCGTAATAGTTTAGTGTCTTCGGAAACTCGGAACATAATCTTCTAATCATGGTGAAAGATATTTAACATATCCAGTAAAGATCTTCCAATTTTGTTTTCAAACCTAAATCCTTTATTTAAATATAGGGGAAAAGGAAACATATAAAGCGTGATCTCAAATGCTCAGTAAGGGTAATCCTAGAGAAAATAAAACAAATCATATACATTTGAACTTAAAAACATGAACATAATGTTTAAATGTCAAAACCATGAGAAATTACATAAAACATGGTAGTACATAAGGAATAGATCATAAATAAACATTAATCATGATAAAATAGAATGGGAATAAAACATGTAATTGTGGCAGCCATTAAGCACATGTTATGATTTCCATAGCAGCCAAGGCATTGTTTCCAAGACCATCTTAGTAGACAAAGTCCCTTTCATAATCGAGTTCACTCCTCTTTCCAGTCCTGTATCACTGAACCAGATGAAATTGTCATTCAAGACATGTCTATCTCATGATATATAAATCTTTACCAAATACATTGGATGGAGATATAGGTACCACCCATCTCATATTGAAATCATTCTTACGTGTGACACAACAAAATCATAAATCATGCATCATAACCCAAAGAATAAAATGGATTTCATAAACATCATCCCATCATAACATAATCCATATTAAACAAATGGATATCATTTCATCATAAGAAAAGTGAAACAATGTAAATCATAGATACATTATATTTAAAGATACACATATGAAATAATGTCATCTTAGATGGAAAATGGTTTTGATAAAACACTTGAAAAGAATTCTTGAGGAAAATATCCTTTTTCTTAAAAATCATTTTATTTTCACAAAATGACACACAATTTTAAAAGAAAATGATTTTATTGAAAATAAACCTTAAATCTTGTAGAGTAATATTCATGAAAATAAGGCGTTATGAAACCATAAAAACTTGTTCATGCCATCTAAGTTAAAAAACATTCTCCCCATACGTTTTTCAGAAATGTCAAAGAGTTCCTCGTATGGTAAACAAAAGAAAGATTCCCTCCATAACACAAAGTAAAAGTCAAATAGGGGTTAACATGACATTAAACATACATGGAAGAATATTAAACACTTTATGAAAAAAAATTATGGGCATGGTTGAAAAATATAACCCCAGTAAATACTTACATATAAGAAATCTCAGATAAAAATGAGGTTGCAAAATTATCCCTTTCATTATGTCCGATATGCTTCGTGTGTATCCTAACCTCCTGTATAATGATTTAAATAATGTCATTGACTTATTACAGAATCATATTCATTGTTATGATATCATATATGGTTCACTTATGAATTTATATGACCTGTTCTTTTGTAAATTTCATGTTAAAGCAACGTTTTGGGTAAAATTGTTTCATTTATCGTACGTGTTTCGACTTGTTGTTCTTGATATTATTATTTATATCCTGATTTACTTAATTCCATAATGTAAAAAATGATATATATATATATATAAAATATAATCAGCTTATAAATATATATGATAGATTGATACATGGAATGAAACACACCGTTCATGGAGATGGTAGGCCGTACGTACGCATGAATGCTGTTTTAATTTCCTTATTGAATTGAATGGAAACATATATGTACATAAATCTATTATTATGTAATATCTTTCATGATTATTTATTATGTATTCTTTATAATCATACTTTAATGGTTAATCATGGAAAATGAATCTCATCTCATTCATGGAGACGGTAGTCCGTACGTACGCACGAGTGATGATATCGTTCTCATAATTATTGAATGGAATTGGAGTGGATGATATAATATCTCAGAATCCATATGATGTTATAATAACCATATATATTTATTCTTTACACCATTATACACATCCATGTAAGGTGGTGGTGGGAAAATAGATTACACCATGGTGTGGAGACCATATTCCCTACATACACACGCACGATGATTTCATTTTCCGTATGATAGATAGAAGGTGAAATGGGGTTGTTTCATATTTATAATAACATATAAGAATATTATTTGTACTGATGTTATTACTTTAGAATGAAACAAATAATGAAGAATGTGTTTAAGAAGAATGAACTTGAAAGAATCAGTAGAAGAGATTACCTCTTCTTTGACACACTACTTTTAGGCTTCTTCTTAAGGGACTAGAGTTGGTCTTTTGAGAAGACCAAAACCTCCATAATATTACTAGGGTAGTTGATAAGAGTAATTTTCAGGGGCTGGACGATCCTTAAGGCTCAAATATGTGTAAAGAGGAGAGGGATGAGGTTCCCTTTTATAATAGAGGAGAGGGGCACCTTTGGAAAACTCAAAAATATTAATTTATAATAAATTCAAACCCCACATGAAAACATCCAAAATGACTCAAATCAGAATATTATATGAGATAGGGTTGTATTCTCATCAACCAATAAAATTTAGGCATGTTGGGACTTCATTTTAGTCATTATCAACTTGATTTATCCTTATTTAATCTATTTAGTTTTATTTGTGCTAATAAGATTCGAAATTTTAAATTGTTATAAATAATTACTTATGTGTTGTGAACTGTCCATAATTGGATAATTTATGACATTTTATACCATATAAATTTTAATTTATAATTTTTAAATATTTTTGTGATTTTTAAACAATTTTATATTATGTTATTTTTATAAAATAATAATAGTGTCAATTTTGACACTATTCATTTATTTGAATTTAAATAAAATCCTCACAGAGGATATGTTCAAAATAAAAGCTTTAATAGAATAATAAAATTTCATATGTATCTATAAAATTAGTGGAGCACATTAAATAGTTCATATAATATTTATTTTAATATTTTTAAAACCATTTATTTGATATTTCAATCAATAAAATAATTTCAACATCACTATTGTGTCACCTTTAATGATAATTATTTAATCCCTAAAAATTATAAATAAATTCACATGATGTAGAAAATTTTATTAGATTTCTGGATACTATTAATGTTCGATGTTTCATGAAGTTTATCACTAAATTAAAATTAATATACTTATATAATTTAAGAGAGTGACATGTTGTCACTTTCTTTGGTTTTAATAATATTTAAATTATTTTCATGGTCAAAAGACCACAAAATTTATCTATTCAGACTCTTAGGTGATATGGGTATACTTTTAGTCATCCAATATAATTTTTCAGGTGTTAGGGTAATTTTATAATATTATATTTACCCTTAATTACATAATTTACCATTAACTGTAGTAAATAAAATTTACCATAGTTACTATTCATAATGCCCATAAATAAAAAGTAGTCTATTAAAATAATTTGGACATACTGATTCCAAATATGGAATCCATTTTTTGAAATTCAAAATAAATAAATTGCAGTAATTAAATTAAAATTAATCCTGTTGTAAAAAAATGGGTTTTTGTTTAAAACATTGCAAAAGAATGAATTGATTTAACCTACAAATTCAATGTAAAATCAATGCTAATGAAATAAATTATATTAAATGATAAAAATATATTCCATTTATACTTTAAAACAATTTTATATTATATTTTAACCATATAAATTATTTCGATGAAAAAAATTGTTTTTAAGTAAAATTTAGCGTGTTTTTACTATTCATCAAAATAAGAATGTTGTCAGGAAAATATCAAAACATTATCCAATGTAAATTTTCATATCCTGATTAAAAATAAGAAGTTTATTTTGTCATATTTAACTTATAAACATGTCAAAATTATATTTAAAATGGGTGCACCATCAAAAGGTGGCAAACCCACAGTTTTTGAAAAATAATTATTTTACCTAAAAAATTTATTTTGTTCTTATACCATGTTCTAGAAAATTTGTAAGATGAAAAATATTGTTATAAAATTAAAAATTCAGTAAATACTATTAATAACGACTAGTTCATAATAATATTATAACCATACATCGTTGTTTTGTGAAACCCGTTATTGTGTACAACACACGCTATCAAGGAAGGTCGTGATTGCGTGTAATGCAAGCCAAGTCAGGGTTGTGTATAGTGAAAGAATCATTTGTTGTTGCGTATAGTACAATATAATTTTGGTGTAGTGTACAACAGAAGATATGAAATAGATTAAAAAGAATATTTCTTATTAAATCTCAGGGTGTTACATTCTACCACCCTTAAAATGAATTACACCCTCGAAATTCGTCTGGGTTATAAATGGTTTATTACTTGGGAGTTTATTTCATAGAAACCCACATCGTAAAAAGGAATACCAAAACATAACTTTAAAAACTAAATTATGAAACGTAACAATTACCCAAATTAACTAATCACTGGGTTTCCATATAGGATAACATCGGTGAAAATATGGATATGGGAGAGAAATCTTACCATCATGTTCTAATGGAGAGTGGTAGAGGACATGACTATGAAAAATCCAACAGTCACATAGCCATACATTTGTGATGATCTAAGGTACCATCTGAGTCATCAGATATGAGAGCATTAGGTCAACATTTTTGGTTTTCAAGATCATTTCCCTAATGTTGAATAATTTTTGAAATAAAAGAAATACTTACTTGATTTTGGTGAAATCTCACTGTTGTTTGTTCCTTGAACAATTTACACTTCATCTCTTAAAGAAATGAAGTTGAATTTGTCTTCCATGATGTGTTAGAAGATCATGTGATAGAATGATAGGTCATTCCATCTATCTCAAACAAAAGGTTACCAAAAGTTATCAAATATACATAAGTCCATCTATGGTGAGGTTAATCTTATGTGATTCCAAAAATGGACTTATACTTCATCTATCATACCGCTTAATAAAATTAAACTAGTTTCTACTAACCAGGGACTTACTGTAGGTTAATGGTATGCGATAAAGGCCTGTCACACTTTGGTTGTGGGTTCGATTCGCACAACCTTGTCCGATGCGACGGGTTGTCGCCCATTTTGCAGGTTTTCCTTTTTATAAAACTATAGTATTATAACATTTCAGAAATAATATCGAAAACAAGTTCTATCCTTAAATAATAATATCTTATGTACAACATAATCCATTCCAATCTTTAGGCTTATCCAAAATACATCCGTCCAATCTCATAGTATAAAGAAAACGATTAGTTGAACGGTCACATAATAAGCACGTAATTACCATCATTTATCCCCTATATATCATAAGATATATCTTTTTGATCTCATTTCAAACATGTGAACACCTTAATCATGTATTCTCTTGAAACATGAATTACTATAGAATCATTGTGAAAACTTGAATACTGTCAAAAGTCAACTCTTTCCACATACCAAAATCCAAAAATTTCTATATACTCAAACCATGATATCACTTTGTCCTTATATGAGCTCATTAATATTTTCAAACATTTCATTATCTCTTTGTCCCTTAATTATGCGCATATCATCTACCTTCCAAAAATATTTCAATCACTTTTCATGGTTATCGGTACCATACAATTATTGAAAACCAATACATAGATATTCGAAAATTCCAAGATTCTATAAATGAGATTCAATGATACTATTTTGAAATCCCATTACACAAACACTTAGTCAATCCACAACATCATTTTCATACTCAACATCACAAATAGTGATCACATGTGACTTACCTTTGTCCTCTTCCTTAAGAGGTTTCTCACGTCGATCATCATTAACCCTTGGATTAGGGAATTGATTAGCATAATGCCCCATTTCCTTGCGCTTGAAGCATTGAAGTGTTGGTGGAGCGTTTTCTATGGTATTTTCTCTATTCACATCATTAGATAAATTTTTCCCATTACTTCATAACTCAACTAATCAATGACCTTCTTTTCAACACTGAATCATTTTTTAGTACCTTTTTGACATTCTCCACCATGCTTTTTCCACACTTTGAGCATAATGAAACATTCATCTTTTTTTCACCATTGTACTGAGACTTCTCCTTGAAGTCCATCTTTTGTTTCTTGTCTAAACCAAGAGATGGATATGTAATACCAACTTCTATTTATACCTTGATATCACAACACACAATTTCTTCATAGCTACTGAAGTCTCTTATAGCTAATTCCCTTCGAAGACTTGGTTTTATGCCACTGAAGAATCGATCAACTTTACTTTCAGGTTGGATGATAAAACCAGATGCATACCTTGAAAGCCTTGTAAAATTCACTTCATATATACCAACAGATTCATCATCATTTTTCTTAAGCTCAAAGAACTCCTTTTCCATATTTGTTTGAAGAATACGAGGGAAGTAATTATTGAAAAACAAGTTCTTGAACTCATCCCACTCGCTCGATTCAATTTCATCTTGGGGCCTTGTATTCTTTTTTAGAGTCTGCCATTGGTCTTCTTCACCTTATAAACGATAAACATCCATAATGACTTTTTCATGTTTTGAACAGAGATGTATGGAAAATATCTTTTCAATGGTATTGATCCATTATTCAGTAATAAGTGGATCATAAGATACACTGAAAGAAGTTGGGCGTTGCCTCATGAAGGACTCAATAGAATATTGTTCCCTTTTCTACTCATTTGGAAGTCCAAAATGATTCATAGCTTGTGTAAGTATAGAAATAAGATTTTGCACTCCTTCTCCCATAACATTGGTTTGTTCTGGATGACAATCATTGCATTTTCCATTACATTGATGAACACGATTCCTTCGAGTTCCAGACATCTTCAAAAACCCAAAAAGAATAGTTTGAGAGGAAGAAATCATGCTAGGTAAAACAACATAATAAAGGGGGAGTACCTTCAATATATAACATCATAGGATTAATTCTAATATAGTTACCATAATTCTAGGACTATAACCTATACTTATACGTAGCCTTAAGGACATCCCTATTCAGACCTTAGAAATATCTTCTAGGGATCTCACTGATGTTTTCACATCCTAGTTTCCAATGTTTAACTAAACCATTCCTCTAATACCAACTGTATAGACCCCAAACTTGATGTACATGGACATTACATTACTTTTGGGGAATACTTAATACATAAAAATAACCAACACTCAAGGACCATAATATTTTAGTGTCTTTGGAAACTCGGAACATAATCTTCTAATCATGGTGAAAGATCTTTAACATCCCCATAAAGATCTTCCCCTTTTGTTTTCTTACCTAAAACCTTTCTTTAAATCCTTAGGAAAAGGAAACATATAAAGGGTGAGCTCAAATGATCAGTAAGGGTAAGCCTAGAGAAAATAAAACAAATTATATACATTTGACCTTAAAAACATGAACATAATGTTTAAACATAAAAATCAAGAGCAATGACATAAAACATGGTAGTACGTAAGGCATAGATCATAAAGAAAGATTAATCATGATAAAATATCATGGTAATAAAACATGTAATTGTGTAAACCATTAAGCACATGTCATGATTTCCATAGTATCCAAGGCATTTTTTCCAATACCATCTTAGTGGAAAAAGTCCCTTTCTAAATAGAGTTCACTCCTAGTTCCAGTCCAGTATCACTGAACCAGATTAACTTTCCATTCCTGATGTGTCTATATCATGAGATATAAATGTTTACCCAATTCAGTAGAGGGAGATATAGGTCCCACCCATATTATATTGAAATCATTTTTATGTTTTCCACAACACAATCATAAATCATGCATCATAACCCAAAGAATAAAACGGGTTTCATAAACATCATCCCATCATAACATAATCCATATAAAACAAATGGATATCATTTCATCATAAGAAAAGTGAAACCATGTAAATCATAGAGGCATTATATTGAAAGTTACACATATTAAATAATGTCATATTAGATGGAAAATTGTTTTTATAATACACATGAATAGAATATTTGAGGAAAATATCCATTCTTCTTAAAAATCCTTTTATTTCCACAAATTCCCCACAATTTTAAAATAAAAACATTTTATTGAAAATAACCATGAAATCTTGTAGATTAAACTTAATGAAAATAAGACGTTATAAAACCATAAAAATACGTTTATTCCGTATAATTTATAAAAACATTCTCCTCATACTTTTTTCGGAAAAGTCAAAAAGTTCCTCGTATGGTAAAGAAAAGAAAGATTCCCTCCATAACACAAAGTAAAAGTAAAAGAGGGGAAAAATAAAATTAAAAATACATGGAAGAATATTAAACACTTTATTAAAAACATTTTATGGGAATGGTTGAAAAATATAACCCTAGTAAATACTTACGTATAAGTAATCTTGGATAAAAATGAGATTGAAAAATTATCCCTTACCTTATGTCCGATATGCTTCGTATGTATCCAATACTACTGTATAATGATTTAAATAATTTCATTTACTTTTTATAGAATCATATTCATTGTTATGATATCATATATGGTTCACTTAGGACTTTATATTACTCGTTCTTTTTAAAATTCCATGTTAAAGCAGCATTTTGGGTAAAATCGTTTCATTTATCGTACGTGTTTCGACTTTTTGTTCTTGATATTATTACTTATATCCTGATTTACTTAATTCCAGAATTTAAAACATTATTTATATATAATATATATTTATCATATAAATATATATGATAGATCGATACATGGAATGAAACACACCGTTCATGGAGACGGTAGGCCGTACGTACGCATGAACGCTGTTTTCGTTTCCTTATTAAATTGAATGGAAATGTATATGTACATAAATACATTATTATGTAATATATTTCATGATAATTAATTATATATTCTTTAGAATCATTTTTAATGGTTAATCATGGAAAATGAATCTCATCACGTTCGTGGAGACGGTAGTTCGTATGTACGCATGAGCGATGATATCGTTCCCATAATTATTGATTGGAATTGGAGTGGATGATATAATATCTCAGAATACGTATGATGTTATAATAACCATATATAGTTATTATTTACACCATTATACCCATCCAAGTAATTTGGTGGTGTAAAAATAGATTACACCATGGCGTGGAGACGGTATTCCATATGTACGCACGCGCGATAATTTCATTTTCCGTAGGATGGATAAAAGGTGAAATGAGATTGTTTAATGTTTATAATAACATATAAGTATATTAGTGATACTGATGTTATTACTTAATAATGAAAAAACTAAAGAATATGGTTTTGAAGAAGCAATAAACTTGAATGAATCGAAAGAAGAGATTACCTCTTCATTGACGCACCTCTTTTAGGCTTCCTCTTAAGGGACTAGAGTTGGTATTTTGAGAAGACCAGAGCCTCCAGAATATTACCAGGGAAGTTTAAGAGAGTAATGGTCAGGGGTTGTCCGAGATTTAAGTCTCAAAGTTGTGTAAAGAGGGGAGGGAGGAGGTTCCCTTTTATAATGGAGGAGATGGGCACCTTTGGAAACCTCAAAAATAATAATTTAAAATAAATTCAAACCCCAAATAAAAACAACCAAAGTAACTCAAATCCGAATCTAAGATGAGATAGGGTTTTAATCTCATCAAAAAATAAAATTTATACATGTTGGGACATTATTTTAAACATTATCAACTTGATTTATCCTTATTAAATCTATTTAATTTTATTTGTGGTAATAAGATTCTAAATTTTAAATTGTTATAAATAATTACTTATGTGTTGTGAATTTTCCATAATTGGATACTGTATGACATTTTACAACACATAAATTTTAATTTATCATTTTTAAATATTTTTGTGATTTTTAAACAATTTTATATTATGTTATTTTTATAAAATAACAATAGTGTCAATTTGGAAACTATTGATTTATTTGAATTTAAATAAACTCCTCACAGAAGATATGTTCGAACTAAAATCTTTAATAGATTAATAACATGTCATATTTATCTAGAAAATTATTGTATCACATTAAATAGTTCAGATAATATTTATTTTAATATTTTCAAAACCATTTATTTGATATTTCAATCAATAAAATAATTTCAACATCACTATTGTGTCACCTTTAATGATAATTATTTAATACCTAAAAATTATAAAAAAATTCACATGATGTAGATAATTTTATTATATTTCTGGAAAATATTCATGTTCTAAGTTTCATGAAGTGAATCACTAAATTCAAATTATTATACTAATAATATTTAAGAGAGTGACATGTTGTGACTTTCTTTGATTTTAATAATAAATAAATTATTTTCATGGTCAAAAGTCTATAAAATTAATCTATTCCAACCCTTAGGTGATATGGGTCTTCTTTTAGTCATCCAATAGAATTTTCGTAGGTGTTAGGGTAATTTTATAATATTAATTTTACCCTTAATGACCTAATTTACCTTTAACTGTGGTAAAGAAAATTTACCGTAGTTACAATTTATAATGCCCAAAAATAAAAAGTAGCCTATTAACATAATTTGGACCTACTGATTCCAAATATGGAAACAAATTCCAAATACAAACCACAAATGTTTTAGTAATTAATTTGAAATTAATCCCATTGTAAAAAAAAACGGTTTTTTGTTTAATACATTGCGAAAGATTAAATTTATTTAACCTACAAATTCAATGTAAAATCAATTATAATGACATACACTACATTAAATGGTAAAAATATATTATATTTATACTTTAAAAAAATTTAATATTATATTTTATCCATATAAATTCTCTTGATGAAAAAAATTGTTTTTAAGTAAAATTTAGCTTGTTTTTACTGTTCATCAAAATAAGAATATTGTCAGAAAAATATCAAAACATTATCCAATGTAAATTTTTATATCCTGTTTCAAAAGAAGAAGTTGATTTTATCAAATTTAACTTATAAACATGAAAAAATGATATTTAAAATGGGTTCTCCATCAAAAGGTTGCAAAACCACATTTTTTGAAAAATACTTATTTTACCCGAAAAATTTATTTTGTTCTCATACCATGTTCTAGAAAATGTGTAAAATGAATAATAATGTTATAAAATTTAAATTGTAGTTAATTCTATTTATAACGTCTAGTTCATAATAATATTATAACCATATATTGTTGTTTAGTGAAACCTGATATTGCGTACAACACACGCTATCAAGGAAGGTCGTGATTGCGTGTAATGCAAGCCAAGTCAGGGTTGTTTGTAGTGAAAGACGCCTTTCTTGTTGTGTATATCACATGCTAATTTTGGTGTAGCTTACAATAGAAGATTTGAAATAAATTAAAAAGAATATATCTTATAAAATCTCGGGGTGTTACAATTATTGTTAGAATAATTATTAATATTATTATTACTATTAATATAATTATTATTAAATTTTTTTTAAAAATTTTATTTTATTTTATTACATTCTTAATCTATTCTTCTCGTAATAATGATAATAATAATAAATTATTATTATTATTATTACTATATTATTTACAAATTATATAATTTCATATTTTTTATTTTCGATATTTACATTCTTATATTCTCTCTTCACTCTCCCTTACCCGCATTCTATTTTACTTCAATATTTTATTTTCTCATCCCCATTTTTTTAAAATTTCTTTATATTATTTTATTCATTTTTTTCTTTCATCCATACCACCCACTCCACCATGTAATCTCTTACTATAAAAAATGGGAGGTTGACCCTGAGTTTTGGACCAAGGGAGGTGAAGGTGTTATTGAATTTTCATTAATGTTTAATTTTATGTTTTAGATATAATTGAGTAGCATGCATGGGTGAGGTGAATCTCCCTATTTTAGTGACAACCCCTAATGATATGCAACTAAATCTATCTAAATTATTATACTTATTCACTATTCCCTCTCTCCACTGGTTAGTCCTTAAAACACTGGAGTTGAGATAATAAATGGATTAAACCACACATAATGATCTAGGTCCTAGAAGATGAAATCTCCTAGACTAAGGAGTGTCATCAACCTTGATTAAAGGAGGTAGTATAATTAAAAGTTCTTGTTATTCAACATTATTCCAAAATTTATAATTAAAGAATAGTAGTTTAAACCTCAAATTTCATTTTTGGATTATAAAAATAAAATCAAACATATAAAATGGAATAATTATTGAACATTAAGTCGAACCCTAAAACCAAGTTCTTTCTTATTAACTCATTCTGTTTAGATTTGAATTTTAGATTAAATTTTTACATTTCACGTCATTAGAAAAGTAATAAAAATTCCCAAAACATTTTAATTTTTTCATTTAAAAATTAAAACAATAAAAAGTGATAGAATAGGTGATTTAGATAAATTAGTTAAACATATTAAAAGGCTCCTCAAATGATACGAACCTAGTCATCCCCTGTGCAACACTAGGAAAATAATATTTCATTTTCCACACCCCATGATAGGTGTGCATTGCAAATATTTTGTTGTTTGTAAATATATAGTATAAGAGAGCGTAGAGAAGGTGTCGTTGATTTAGAAATTTCTAGTTATGGATCCTAATAGTAAACAGTCATATTATGATTGAAAGAAATGACCCTTGGAGTTAATTGTGGGTGACAAGGTGTTCTTATTGGTGTCCCCTCGGTTGGGAAACTGGTGTTTCAAGAGGAAAGGAAAATTGGAACAATGGTATTTCAGATCATTAGATTTCATTGAATGCCTATTCTATGGAACTTCCTCCATGATATCATGGTATAAAAAACATGTTCCATGTTTATCATTTATGAAAGTAAGATCAGAATATTGCACATGCACTCAACTATACGGATTTTGAGCATGATCATGATGCATTTTTTTTTAGGATACTTATTTGGATGGTCAACCAAACTGAGAATGTACTGTGAGGAAATATTATTCTTCTTATCAGTGTCTAATGGAAATAAATGTGCATTCCATAAGATATATATAGTTGGAAGATGAAATTCAGGTGTTGTGGCTAGAGCTATTCAGGCAGACCACATGGTATATTTTTCAAGGATGAGAGGTCATAATATGGGTAGAACTATGATGCCTCTATTTTAGGTACACCAACCTTCATTTTTATGTGGATTGTAAGATTTTATTAAGTTCTTATCGGTTGGTTAGAGGAATATTTGGGGTTATAAATTGGATGAGGCAGGGATATGGGATTTTCTAAGGATTCTTGAGCTATATAAGTCTCATAGGCTCACCAATGGTTCTCTTGGAAAGAATCAGATCTACCCACTATCCAATAGGTAGACAATGGAGGAAGAAAAATAACTAGTGGTTTTTGATAGAGCCTAATGAAGAAATTTAGTTTATAAGTTTTTTTCTTAAACCCTATACCCTTATCACTTTTTTATTAGGGCCCATTCAACTACAAAAACCATAGTGATCCTCTCTATTGATTTTTGGGTGTTCTCCCTCCCAACACCTCCATTTGACGCACAAATGATGAATCCATCCTATGTTTATAATCTATTGACACCTTCATTATTGTATAATTATTATAATATCTTCCCCATGATCAAAAATAATTACATCATATATGTTTTGATTATATATAGCAGTATTAGAGTGGGTTTATAAGGGTTTCATTGATCATTGATAGAATCTGAACCTGAATTTAGGGAATTGTCACCTCTACAACATTTGGACCAAGATTATTATAAAAAATGGATCTTATTAGGATGTTTGACCTTGAAAAACTTATTGGGAGTGGTTTTATTAAAATAATGATCCTAGATTTATAAATTATATCGATGTGGGAATGGTTATAGTATTCAGTAGTGCTTCTAGTCTCAAATGATGACCCTTTCCATTAATAACCATTTAACCTAAGGTTAGAGGCCCTTTATTTTAGAATATTTTTTATACAAGTTCATGGAATGTTTGTTGGCATGTGTTTTTAGATCAGTGAGACCTATGTTTGATGTTTAATCACCTAAGGTGTGTGTGTTGCATTTTTTAGATATATTCTTGATCTTTTTATAACCTGTGGAATATTAAGGCTTATGATTTGTTTCTTGATATAAGGTGATTTTGATATGTCATCTATATCTTGTATTATATGTTCTATTATCCATATCCTATAGTTGGGCATGCTGGTTGAGACTATTGTAATATCCCATAGAAGGTATGTTTCATAATTTTTTTGATATGTACATGGGTTATCCCTAATAAAGGGATGTTTAAAATATGTTTTTTGGTTTTCTCATCATGGGTGTGTGTCAAGAGGATGATCGATGTTCCTTCTCGTATGGTGCTAAAGTAGGTAGATTAATTCCTTGAGGACCTAGTATATATGGTGAAATTTGGTGAGATATTTGTTTTTATCTATATATGTTTACATTATTGGAACAAACTTTTATAAATTATTCACTTATGTTAAGGTGTTTTTATGGTTTCCTACAAATTCAGGTATTCACACCCTACTTCGGAATATCACTCTAATTATAGATTTCATGACTTGATATTTGGAAAAGGGTAAGGGACCTATGGTGGAAATTAGAGTATGCTATTTGGATGATTCCTATGTTGATGGATAGAGTTTAGGATACATGTTTGATGCTACTTTTATTTACTACATTTACATAATAAATTTGATCTTGTTGTTTATTCTTGGTTTTTATATATAGTATTCCAATTTATTACTACAGGTGATTGTTTTATTTGTATATGTTGATACTATTATGGTTATTGATATATTCATTTTTTGATGATTATTTTTATCTCTTTACCTATTTCACTCTAATTCTTGCTTGGTACTAAGGGCATAGGCTCCCAATTATTTCAACAAGCCCACTCCCCTATTCAACAATCTCTGGAATATTGGGAGGCACATATAAGGTCCCATAGAACCCCATCATAGACTTAGTTGTTCAGGTTGGGGTGTTACTAAATAGATTTAATCGAGATACCATATATAACATTAAATTCCCCCTTCACTGCCCCAAAAAATAAACACATTTTATACCTACATACTAGCTTTCCAATGCCACACATTGACCATCTGTATCTATTACCACAATACTCAACCTATTTATGTCATTCCCACTAGGTCCAACAATTATTGAACCTCCTTTACTAACATCGAAGGCCTCCACACTAGTGACAATAATAATAAATTACACATTTAGAAAACACTTTCTTCAACAATAGACTAACCTCACACAGTGCTCAAACAAAGGGTTAAATCTCTGATCAAATAACTTTTCTTTAAACACTATTTGTTAACTCCCTCTTCTGAAAAAATTACATCATATAACACCTATTTTAGTTTAGTCCCTCACTATACCACCTGATATTTTTCCATCTCGTCTTCTAAATACAGAAATATAACTCAAAATACCATGCATCATTCCATCATTGTCCAACCCCATTTCTTTCCACTAACTCCCGCTCACTTGTATCCATATACCTCCTCTTTTTACTCATAAAGAGTCACTATAAATATCTCTGTGACACCCTCAATATCATTGAATGATCCATCTATGAAAAATATAATATCAACATTACCTTAAGTGGAATCATCGGTTATTTCATGGTGTGGTATGGTTAGATATCACTTCACTAAGGGAGAAGGATTGTCAAGATCCTCCTTTATCATAGAAAATTTTAGAGGGAGTAGGTCAACCTTGTCAACCATATAGTGATAATTTTAAAAATATTAAGTTGATAATATTAAAAATATTATTAAAATACCGATTAAAAGTATAGACTAAATTATTCAAGACCCCTCACATTACTGGGGTAAAAGGGGGTGGGGTGTGTGTTGAGGTCACAGGGTTGAGTCCCCATATATGGAACATGAATTGTAACAAGAACCCTATAAAAATAGTATTTATATTATCTAAAACAATAATGAAAATTAATAAATGAAATGATGATGAATTTTTAAAAATCATACATGAAGTGGGACTAGTGGACTAAAATATACTACTTTAGGAATGATTTCATTCAATTTCATGTTTAGAATTATAATTAGATAGTCTTAACCATATATTTTTAAAAACATATTATAAAATAAGGGTGATTTTGGTATAAATACTGAGTCAAAATTACATCACCACTAAAAGAAAAATTTTTTCCAAGAAATTTCTTTTTCTTATAATTTCTGTCCAAGAAATGATTTTGAGAAAATAAAAATAAAAATTTGTCTTGCCATAAATATATATTTAAATAAAAGTGCATCGGGGTACAAATATGTTTTAAAATTTTAGAGATCCATTATAATTTTTTCCAAACATCATGATTTTTTATACTTATGAGTGATAGAGGGGTTTTAGGAATCAATATTTGAGACTTATCCTAATATCTGGATGGAAATATATCCCTGATGTAAAGCCATAACATGATGGGTTAGGGTCACATAATGATGAGGGATGTGTATGAGATCCTCACACCACATCATGGGAAGGTAGTGTTATGTTAAGTGTCTGCCATATATTAAAAAATCTTTTTATCTCAAGAGGTCACATCGTATCCATGGTCGATACGATATGGTGAGGCTTTCATGTTATTCAATTACTATGTTTAGTTAAGGACAACATAATAGTGATGGGATTTTTGAAATGGTGGGTGTTTCATAGGAATGGAATTCATGTAGTGTATGAAAAACTTTTTATTGCATTTGAGGATCACATCATAGTGGTAGAGGGCCATATCATGATGGGGTTGTATAGGATTAAATCTAAGAAAACATGATATTTTAATAGATTCCAAAAAAATATTAACAATATTATGAGGGTGAAGGTTGGTCATTTTATAACCCTGAAGGGATTCATAATAAAGGTTAGAGAAGGACCACACCAAAATGGGGGAGTTGTGTCATGGAATTGGGATGTGGAAATTTTCTAAAATTCCATGTGCAAAGGACACACCCTGAGGGATTGGGTTGGGATATTTTGGTTCTTAATAGAGGTAGGGTGCCATGTTGTGTCCATAAGGGACACACTATAAGCATGACCTAGAAAGGTATCACCATGGATAGTGTGTTAATGTCACAATACATAACCTAGATGTTTTTTAATTAAGTGATTTATTAAAGGGTTAAAATATTAAAAGAATATCAAATGGGTTATTCCTTGATTTCTTTAGTGAGCATCCATAGATCTTCCATTTTCTTTTCCTCTTACAAGAAAATATCCACACCGTTTCTCAACAGTTTCATCTTCCATCACACTGTTGGATAATTTTTGGGGAATTTATATTTTCTATTGTGATAATACATTGTTTCTCTCCCTATTTTTTTTGTCTTATGTTGATTGTGGATATTTTTTTTCTAGTTTTCAATGCTTCCCTCTTACCAATTGATTTTGGTAATTTGGGAAAAAAGCAATAAATGATATATAATAGTTAGTTTCCTACTATCATACATTTGTATTTCTTTAATCTATCCCTATGTTATATCCATATTTCTATTTTTCTTTGAGAATGGTAATGTATACCTATTATATGCTTGAAATAAAAATTTGTTAAATGGTTTATAAATACATTACTTATTGGATACCCCTAGTTTGAGATTGATTTTATCTATTGTTAACTATTGATCCTAAACCCATTTATAGCAAGTGATGGGTCCCTTGAAAAATAGGATGGAAAATGTTATAGGAATCCCCATAGGTTACCTTAATGGAATTCAACCTTTTTTCGAATAAACATAGAATCCTTAGTGTAACGACCAAGGTATTTATAGAATAATAATTTTTTTATCTATGAATTTTTATTAATAAGATAATGATTTTATGTTGAATATGACATTTTTTCAATAGCATACTCAACAAAGAATAATTCGTTTCTTTGAAATATTATGTTTCACAAAACATTGAGTTATACTGAAATATAATTTAATAATAATATTATTTTAAATTGAAGTTAACACATAGATGTTGTATTTATAGGAATAAACAGAATTAAAAATATTATTATTACACATTTTTGTTAAATGACTTTACATTTATATAATACATTTTTGATTCTTCAAATGAGAATCAATCTGATTTTAAGCATGAAATACTCTAATATTCTTTAAAAGGTTGATTTACCACCTTTTAATGGAGAAACAATTTAAATCTAGTATTTGTCACTTTTATATGTTATATTTGACAAAATAAACTTCTTATTTAGAAGAGGGACATCAAAATTTACTTTGGGTAAAGTTTTGGTATTTTTTCTGATAAAGTTCATTTTTTAATAAATAATGAAAAATACTACATTTTATGTCAGAACTATCTTTTCATCTAATTAATTTATATGATTATATTGTCCATTTAAATGGTTTTAAGGTTTAATTAGATTATATATTTATAATTTAATCCAATTTTCGTCATTTTATGTAATTTCACTTTAAAATTCGATATAAAAATATGTCAATTGTTTGGTAGTTTTTACTTCTTAAAAACACTTTTTGGTTTTGATAATAGGAATTAATTTTTTTTTCAAATTATATGTTTTTAATTTGGAAAAAATGGATTCCATATTTGGAATTATGAGGTCCAAATTGTTTAAATATGTAAATTTTATTTTTAGAAAGTATGAATAGTAACTTCCTTAAAAATTTTATTTACCATGGTTAAAGGGTAAATATGGTAAATAATGGTAAAATAAGAATATTAAATTACCCTAAAAAATGTCCTAACTCTATTTGATGATATATTTTAGAACATGGGAATCCTTGGGTGGATTTTAGGACCCCATGGATCAACTTGTGTGTGAAAATGACATTTAATTACTTTTAATTTAATGTTAAGGAAAATATAACCTAAAAATTTATCTTTTACTAAATTTTTTATATGGATTATATAAGTGATATATTCTACTATAAATATTAATTAAAAAGATAAAACTATTTACTACATCCTGGAATATTATTTAGAATATTTATACATCAGATAAATAAATTTATTTATGACATAATGACGATGTAGTGATTACCTTATTACTGAATGTTTTAAATAAATGAGATTATAATTAATTAAATAAATTTATTTTTAAACTTTTTGTGCCATCTAATAATATTAGGGATTATTATGACTTGTTATATTTGAATTAATGATGTTTTTTTCTAAATAATAAAGTTGTATGGATTTTTAAAAAGTCATGATATAAATAGTAAATTTTTTTGACAAAAATGAGTTTTTAAATAAATTAATATTTTATTAAATGATATAATAGTCCTAAAAATATAGGACTTGTCCAAAAGAAATATATTATGTTAGAAATGTCATTAATGATCCATTTTTGGGTCTCTTGGAATTTTATTGTAACTATGGTAACCATATATTATAAATATACAGGACATGGTAAAAGTTAAATTAGTTTACTAAGGGTTAAAGCTAAAAAGATAAAGTTAATTTTATGACCTAAACTTGTCTAAAATATATTTAATGAGAGTATTGAGACCCATAATAATTTTATATTATAAATATATCACCTTTTTATTATTATAATTAAAAATAAATTAATAATAAAACAATATTTTCAATCTTTTTTAAAGTGCCCCTCTCCCCTTTTATAAAAGGCCACCACCTATAGCAGCTTAATCACACCTCTCAAGCCCCTTTCCTTATCCAAAATCTACTAAAATAAGCTCCAAAAATCCCAATATTAGTCCTATAATCCTTAACTTATACATAATGAAATTCAAGACAACTTGTTGGCTCAAATCAATGGGAGTTACCCATTTTAAGAGGTAGTGTATTCTCTAAAGTTCCTTTTCAATAATCTACTTATCCACACCCTATTATATTATTATTAATTGATTCAATAATACCAACAGTATCACCAATATACTAGTATTGTTTATGATAAGTATTATAACTAAATTTACACACACCTCCATCTAATGGATTTAGAACAAGCTTTTTTTGTAGACGGCGAATTACTACCTCACGAAATGATGATTGTTCAATTATCTCCTACTGCCTATCATGGTGGAAATTATGATGGAACTTTATTTATATGATATATATTATGATTATATTTTATTTATTATTCTGCTATTTTTTTACAACTTTCTTTTATGCTTTTCATAATGTGTAAACATGAATATTTCAATTGAGGAAGCGCAGACTACCACCCCCTCAAAGTGAAATAACTAGTTCATTCCATACATGGAACATATTAAAGATGGAGTTAATTAACCAATATAATATATATAAAATATAATATTATAATATAATTATAATATACCCATGTATTATTAAAATTTCATTCCATTAAATATGAAAGAGAAATGAAAGTAGCGTTAATGCGTATGCACAACTTACCGTCTCCATGAACTGTGCATTTAATTTATTATCTCCAAATGTTATGGAATATTATAAAGACCTATATAATGGATATGTATGATATATATATATGAATTATATTCTAGATATAATGGAAATTTGACCTCATGGAAATATTGTAATTAAAATAAGATCATTTTCGACCCAAGTACCCAATATCGACAAAATGACCGCTATTAACTTAAATAATTCGGTAATTTTTATAAAATAGTAATAAGCGATATAAAATTAATAATAAACTAGAAAAAGTTTCTGAAGAAAATAGAAATTTACTTATTTTAATTATTTAATAAATTAATGAACGAACAAGTCATGTCGTACACGAGGTAAGGGACTTCATCTCAATCACCTTTCATTGAGAAATATTTTGATAATATAGACCTCCTTATTTTATAAGATGTATAACAATCCCATTTGAATTTTAATTTTATTCAAAGGGAATATTTTTTCTATGAAGCTTTTTACTATATTAAAAGGGAATTATTTAATGTATGCGGTGATAATGACCTCTCCGCTGCCGTAATCATTTTTTGGATTCCTCTATAAGCCATAATGTTTTTAAAAGGAAAAAATCCCCTCTTTCCATTTTGGGTGTTTTCATATTGAAAATGGTTTTTGAAATGGATTTTTTATTTCAATATCATGAAATGATTTCTTGTGATTATAAATGAAATGTCATTAGTGAAATATTGATATTTTCAATATTTTATGTGTTATGATTATATAATGGCACTTGGACATTTTGATGGGTGGTTATGTGATAAACCAAATGACGGGTGGTTACGTGATAAACTAAATGATGGTTGGTTCTGTGATAAACCAAGGAAATGTTGTTACATCATAACCTCCAATACATTGGGTCTGGAAGTCGGCCGTATGACAATTCCATTTAGCGATATGAGTAGAAGTCGACTGTATTATTATTCCATTTAAGTATGTTTATGTCCCAAGTTACCTTTATATGGTATACATTGTTTTCTATGAGATTTATGGCCCTATTTTGATCATGGAAAAGGTTAGAAATGAGATTATATTTAGTGAAGTGTTTTTTCTACTTCATTAAGGTGAAAAGTATTACTTAATGATAATGTATTCATGGTTTACATGTTGTTTTGAAAAACTAATAGTTTTACTTCTTTATGAATCCCTTAGTGAAATTTTTATTCTCATCCCATGTTTTTAAATGGTTTTGACATGACATAAAGTTTTATAGGGTCAAGGATGGGATCAAGGAAGATTCATGCTCTCTAAAACATTGAATTATACATGTTTCTTTTTTAATTGTTTTTGTTTTATGAAAAAAATAGATAGTGAGTAAAAGTGTCTACTTGTAAAATTCAACTTGATATGTATAATTTATGACCTAATTCATTAAATATCTAAACAATAAAATATACTTAATGTGAATTATTAACTTATTTCAAGATTATGTAATGTTTAAGTCTAGGGCCTTATAGTTGGTATCAGAGGTCAGTTAGAAAACTTTAGAGGTTATGGTGTTATTTAAGCATTAGTGACATAACGATAATGGTTAGAATATTATAATGAGTCGTAGTTATTTTAGATAAATTTAATGAGGTTAATATTACATAAATATTTATATCTTATAGTTTAACCTCCTCAATAGATCATATAAAATTATTTTACTAATATAACCACACTGACCTTTTTGGTTTTAGTAAATGGATGGATCTAGTAGGCACCAAAGTAACAATGGATGTGAAGGAAAATGTTGTGGTTTTCAAAATGATAAACTGAATGAAATAGAAGCTACAATTTGAAAACATGTGGTTATTCTTAAACAAATATCTGGAGTCATGATTAACCACATTAACCTTGTTGATTTTTCTAAGGTATCACATATGGGAGAAAAATATCCCAATAGTAGTTCAGGTAATAATCATAAAGGTAAGTATATTCAAAAACCCATGTGTTAATTTTGTGAAATTAAACACCTAGGAACATTCATCAAAGGGATGGGAATATGTTTCATATGTGGTAATGAATGTTATAAAGCAAGAACCTACATGAAAAAACGAAGTGTCCATTTGACTCCATGAAAGGGAAATAAGTTCTTTCCACAGGATGAATTGAATGTTTTAAATATGGTTTTCATGGTAATTATAAAAATATATGTCCTATGAAGAAGGGTCAGGAATGGGATCATAAGGACCATAAAAATATATGTTTACCAATACCTAATTCCATTCCAATTGAGGATGAGGAAACTAATAATAACCAATGAATGGTATGGATTATTTCTTAGCTCATGTTTTGACATTACTGAAATATTAGAACATTATGCATGAAATTGTCTATAGGAAAGAGGTATAAAGGAGAAAGATGTAAAAACATGGATCCAGGATCATGAAAAATGATTTATGATTAATATGTCTAAATTTTAGGAATTTAAGAGTTATATTGGATCTATGGATGATGATATGTTTAAATGTATTAATGATATGATTACATTGGAAGAATTTTTCTAGTATGTGTTACCCTGAATGTTGATATGAGAAAATTTTATTCAAGAAATAATTATCTTTTATTGTTTGGAAATAATGGATAACCTTAGGGGTTCATATAATAATTTTTGAGGTGATAAATGGTTATTACATTTTGGGATGCAAAATGAAAGGTATTAGATAAACTTTAAGGATAAAATATGTTTCGGTTATTTTTGATGAAATTATATTATTTTTTAGAATTTTATAAGAATGATATGGTTTAATAAAAAGGACATCCCATAGTATGGGTGACAACCCCTCTCATCCAGCAATTCCATGGGAATCAAACCGACAATAGAAGGGCGACAAGGGCGCATCACCTACCACTGGCCTATGTGAAGTCCCTAGTTAGTATGACTTATTATTTTTAGTTAAATGATGTTATAGATAAATAATAAGTTGATTACGGGAACTTATTTTTTATCAAATAGATATCCTTAGTATAGAAAAATGATTTGGTGATTATGTGATAAGTTTATTTTGGAATACATTCTCACTTTTAGGAACACTATATGCTTAATGAAAATAGAATACTGTGGGTTCTCATTTGTGGAGAAATGGTTGAAATTTTATTTTGTAAGAATCATGTTTTTATTGTGTACATATAGAAATTTTGGTTATTTATGGAAATAATTAACCTATCACAGAGAAAATGTGATTACGATAATTACTTTTCAGTATGAGACTTTAAGAGTAGTCGATGTTATTTGGAGATAAATGTTAAGATTTATCATAGAAGACTACGTAATCAAATCCTTCTGAATTTTTTATTTTAAATTAGATTAAATTATTCTACATAATTTTAAGGAAAATTTTATATTGAATGGTTTTTTTAGCTTTGGGTATTGTTTGTTAAATTTTGGGTATTAAGGGCAGTATTTATTTTTATAAAATATTATCCATTTTAGCGATTATCTGATATTTTACCAACCCTTTTGGTTTTAGATAATGTCTAAAGATAGGGGAAATATATGGTTCATCTTTTTTGGATCATGTTATTATCTAGAAGTTGATTATTGTGCTCTAGGTGTGACCAAGTCATCTTGAATTCCCATCATTTGGAGAAAAGATGAGTTTAACGTAGAAACTTTTAATGTATGAAACTATACATGAAAATTAAGTTTATTTCCTTATGTTAATAGTCAATATCATAAATAAATTATCCAAATTTATAACAGGGGACTTAATTTTTTTTCCAGTTTACTTTTCCAACTGTGGAATCAAAGACGGTTTAACCAATCATAATTTTTTTTTGTTTTTAGGGGGTTAACTTTCCCCTAATCATAGTTTCTATCTCTCTCCATCAGAACATAACACTTAGTTTCTCCTCCATATCAATGTTTTCATACAATACTAGTATATTTTATCTCTTGTGAACATTATACTTCCCTTTATTTCTTTTAAAGTGATATTTTTATTGACTCTTTTTACGATGTGAAACATTTAATGAATTTTCTAAGCCCAATTTTAAAATCACGAGGATGCAATTTCCAAAAGGGTGGAAGGATGTAATGACCCAGGTATTTATAGAACAATACTTTTTCATATATATTAATATTTATTAATAATATATTAATTTCATGTAAAAGAGGACATTTTGTTCGATAGTGTACTCAACATGCAATAATGGGTTTCTTTGAAATCTTATGTGGCACATAACTTTGAGTTATACCGTAAAATAATATAATTATAATAATATTTTAAATGGTTGTTAACGCATAGCCATTATATTGCAAGGAATGAACATACCTAACTATATTATGATTAAACATTTTTTTAAATGTCTTTACAATTATCCAATAAATTTCAGAGTCTTTAAATGAGAATGAATCTGATTTGAACTATGAAATACTCTAATATTCTTTAAAGGTCGATTTACTGCCTTTTGATGGGGAAAACTTTTTAAATATTGTTTTGAAACTTTTATATTTTCCATTTTACAAAATAAACATCTTATTTCGAATCTGGGAATCAAAATTAACTTTGGGTAAATATTCGGTGGTTTTCTAATAAAGTTCATTTTTAATGAATAGTGAAAAATAATGCATTTTAAATCAAAACCATCTTTTCATATAATATATTTATATGATTATACTGACATTTTAAATGGTTTTAATGTGTAATTAGATTATATTTTTATAATTTAATACAATTTTGGTCATTGGATGTAATTTCACTTTGAAATTGGACATAAACATATGTCAATCTTTTGGTAGTTTTTACTTCTTAAAAAATGCCTTTTGGTTTTGACAACATGTATTAATTTTAAATTAATTTCTGCAACTTCTATGTTTTGAATTTGAAAAAATGGATTCCATATTTTGAATCAGTTGGTCCAAATTGTGTAAATAGGTGACTTTTATGTTTATACATTATGAATTGTAACTTCAGTAAATATTTTATTTACCATGGTTAATGGGTAAATATGATAAATAAGGGTTAAATAATAATATTTAATTACCCTAACACATGTCCTAACCCTATTTTATGAGATATTTCCAACCATGGTCATCCTTTGGTCTATTTTAGGAACCCATGGATCCACTTTTGTGTGAAAATGACATTTAATAACTATTAATTTAATGTTAAGGAAAATAGAACCTAAACATGTATCTTTTACTAAAACAATTTTTATATGGGGTTATATAAGTTATATATTCTACTATAAATACTAATTATAAAGATAAATATATTTTATAAATCATGTTTGTTTATTTATAATTTTTAGATATCAAATAAATAACATTATTTATGACACAATGGTGATGTGGTGATTACATTATTAATGAATGTTTTAAATAAATGAGATTATACATATTAAAATAAATTTTTTTAACTTTTTATGCCATAAAGGAATTTTAGGTATGATTATGAATAGTTATATTTTAATTAATGAATTTTTTTTCCAAATAATAATGTTGTTGTGGATTTTTAAAAAGTAATGATATTAACAGTTTAAAAATTGACAGAAATGAGTTTTTAAATCAATTAATATTTTATTAAATGATATAATAGTCCTAAAAAATACGATTCAAAGAACTGACAGATCTGATGATTAAAATTTCATTAATGATCCATTTTTGGGTATCTTTACATTTAATAGTAACTATGGTAACCATATATTATGAATATACAAGAAGACATGATAAAAATTAAATTAGTTTACTAAGGGTTAATGCTAAACAATACGGTTAATTTTATGACCTAAACTTGTCTAAAATACTTTTTCAAAGAGTATTTGGACCCATAATTATCTGATATTCTAAATATACCACTTTTTTTATAATAATTCTAAAATCAATTAATCATAAAATAATATTTTCAATCATTCCTAAAGTTCCCCTCCACCCTTCTATAAACAACCACCACCTCTAACTCCTTACTCACACCTCTCAAAACCATTGTCTCATCCATCCTCAAATAAAATAATCTACCAACATCCCTATATTTCTCCTAGAAGCCTTACTATAGGTAGAAGTCAATTAAATATTACCTTTTGGCTCAAATCAAAGAGAGTTACTCATTTTAAGAGGCAGCGTCTTCTCTAAAGTTCCTTTCCAATATTCTACTTCTTTACATGCTATTGTTTTATTATTATTTCATTAAATAATAAAACTAGTATCCTAAATACACTATTATGTTTTTATGAGAAGTATTTTAACTAAACATACACACACCTCTATCTAATGGATTTAGAACATATTATTTTTGTGGACGGCGAACTACTGCCTCACGAAATGATGATTGTTCAATTATCTCTTTTCACCTCTCATGGTGGAAATTATGAAGAAAATGTATTTATATGATATATATTATTTTTATATTATCTTTATGATTATTTAATTTTTGTTTACAACATACCTTTTTTATCTTCATGATGTCTAAACATGATAATTTCATTCGAGGAAGCGCAGACTACCACCCCCTCTAGGTGATACGACTCATTCATGCCATACATGGAACATATAATGTATGGAGTTAATTAAAATATGTAACATATATAAAATATGATAATATAATCTAATTATAATATACTTATCTATTGTTAATTTTTCATTTCAATAAATATGAAATAGAAATGAAATTAGTGTTTATGCGTACGTATGGCTTACCGTCTCCATGAATGGTGCATTTAATTTCATATCTCCCAATGGTATGGAATATTATAAATACATATATACTGGATATATATGATATATATATATAAATAATATGGTGGAGATAATTTAATATTTACCACATGGACAAATTGTAATTATAACAAGATCATTTTCTACAAAAGTACCCAATATCGACAAAACGATCGACATTAACTTAAATAATAATGTAATTTTTATAACATGGTAATAATTGAAATAAAAGGAATAATAAACATGAAAAATGTTTATAAGCAATTATATATTTACTTATGTTTATTTTTATGGAAATTAATGAACGAATGAGCCAATTCGGATGCGAGGAATGGGACTTCGACTCAATATCTTTTTATTGAGGCATATTTTGTTAATATACACCTCCTTCTTTTGTGTGGTGTATAATAAACCCCTATTACTTTTAATTTCATTAAAAGGGAATATTGTTTCTTTGAATCATTTAAAAAAATGAAAAAAGGAATTTTTTTAACATATATGGTGACAATGAACTCTCCGCTACTATAATCGTTATTTGGTTTCCTCTATAAGTCTTAATGTTTTTAAAAGGAAAAGAAATCACTTGTTACATTTTTTGGTGTTTTCATATTGAAAATGGTCTTTGAAATGGATTTTTTATTTCAATATCATGAAATTATTTCTTGTGATTCTAAATGAAATGTTAATAGAGAAATGTTGATATTTGGAATATTTTATGTGTTATGATTGTATAATGGTACTTGTACATTTTATGGGTGGTTAATTGATAAACCCAATGATGGGTGGTGATGTGATAAACCAAATGATGGGCTATTCCATGATAAACCAAGTATGGGTGGTTACGTTGTAACCTCCAATTCATTGGTTATTAAATTTAGCTGTATGTCTATTCCATTTAGTGATATGTGTGGAAATCGACTATATGGTTATTCCATATAAGTATGTTTATGTTCCAAATTACTTTTATATACTATACATTCTTTTATAAAGGATTTATGGTAATCTTTTGATTACAAAAAATGGTAAACAATGATCTTATATTTAGTGAAGTGTTTTTGCTACTTATTTAAGGAGAAAAGTATTACTTTAGGATATTGTATTCTTGGTTTACATGTTATTTTGAAAAACTAACAGTTTTACTTCTTTATGTATCCCTTACTGAGATTTTTATGCTCATCCAATGTTTTTAAATGATTTTCACAGGACTTAAAGATGAATAGGTTCAAGGATGAAATTAAGGAAAATTCATGTTATATAAAACAAGGAACTATACATGTTTCATTTTTTAAGAGTTTTTGTTTTATAAAAAATGGATTCTGAGTATACGTGTCTACTTGTAATATTAAAGTTGTTATGTATAAGTTATGACTTAATTCTCTAAACCTATAAACCTAAAAATTTCCTCAATGTGAATTATTAACTTAAATCAAGATTAGGTAATGTTTAAGGCAAGGGATTTATACGTAGGATGATACCTTTGTTTATAATGTGTTGTAAATGTGGGATAACATAGTGATAGAACTATGTGACTATGGGTTAGGGAGCATGGTTGGGTGAGTGAAAACCTCTTTATAATAAAAATAAAATTCCTTATCTCGAAATTGATATATATTTTCATGATGTTAATTTGAATACCATTTATACCATTTTTATATTTGAATTGTAAAATGTGATTATTATTTCACATTAAAATTTAATTAATAAAAACATTATAGAAAATTGTCTGTGGTTTAGGTTCTTATCCACCCATAGATATGATATTATTCCAAAAGATGTAAAACTGTTCGTTTTTCAAAAATGTGATTATAGTTTTTCATTGTGTTTTACACACCAATATTAAAATAAATTTATTCCATATATATATATTGAATAATGAATAATGGATACCATATTTTTTGTAAAGTAGTTAAAATTTGGTAAATATGACTTTTTGGTCATTTTGAATAGTATTTTTTGTAATATTTGTCATCTTGATAAGGGTAAAATTAGTAAAATAAGGTTAAAACCATGAGATAAAGTCTAAACATCCACCCTAAACGTTTCTTTATTTCATTGTATGGTATTAATTCAACCACATCCTTCCCAAATTTGAATCTACATCATCTTGGTTCCATTTTTACTTGATAATGAAATTTATATTCTTTTAATTAAAAAATATCAAAAATGTCACTATCTTTATTTTAATTCTTATTATATGTTCACATAGGAATAAAAATAAGTTTTGAATTAATATTAAATATTATTTTTAGGATAATGAAATCATTTTCAAGAATGTAATTTATTTTCAATTTTTATATATTATATAATTACCTAAATTTTTTACAAAATGTTAACGTATTGCTTTTGTAAGAAGTAGAAAAATCAATATAAATGATTAAAAAAATAAAAAGTAATATTTTTTGAATGAATTAATATTTAATTAAATTTTTATATTTAATAATAACATATTAAATATAGTAAATTGGTTTATATTTTAATTCCTTTATAATCATGATGTCTTTGAAATAAAATTAAATAAATAGTATCAAAAATGGAATTAATGATATTTTATGAAAAACAATATTTTATTAAAATATTTAAAAATCATAAAAATTGGGAAATAATACAATTAGTGTGATAAATTGTATAAAATCTCATAACATATCCATTTACGAGACAATATGGAATATATAACAAAAATTATAACCCTTTGAGATTGAGAATGTTGTTACCATAGTTAAGGTTAAAAATGGTTAATGAAGGGGTGAAAATCAAATATAAGGTTTAAAATACCACATAAACTACTAAACAATTTAATTTTTGAATTTATTTTGAAAATATCTTATATTATCTTCCAAATTCTATAAACAATTTACAACATTCACTATAAAATGAACTTATTAATTTTTTAATCTTTTCATTAATTCCATGTGTCTCCTCGCCCCACTTATAAAAGGAATCCCCTCCACCACCTTATTTACATGATTTTTAGACATATATATTGACCAAAACCAACACAATTATCCTATAAAATTCCATAGTCATGAATTAGAGTTTCTGGTCTTTTTAAAATACCATTCCATGAGTCCTTAATAATGGATTTTAAGGAGGCATGCCAAAGGATATGTAATCATCATAACTAACCTATTTTAATTTATTACATATTATACCTCCACTATATTTGTGGTGTTCATAAAAAAAATTAAATTATGTATCCTAAATATAATTAAATTATATTATGATTATAGAACCCCAATTATTCCACTTTTTTTTTTGATAAAATGCGATTTGAAAGTATGACTGATGAGTTTGTGTGGCCTCCACGTCCACAGAGCGATACAATACATTTTTCATGACCATATTTCACTGATGGTTATTATGAATGGTATAATATTTATATATGATATTAGTGATATAATTATTCTTATGTAATTATAATATCAAATCTATATTCTTAACATTCAATCTATTGTAAAATGATAAAGCCGCTCGTGCATACGTGTGGACTACCTTTTCCATGATGCGATGAGATTCATATTTTCCACTTTAAATGGTTGGAATTAAGGATATATTTAGTGAATATATATATATATGATATATATTATATAATAATTCTTCTTTAAAGTTTAATTATTTTATACCTTTCTTTTTTTCTATCCAATGAAATGCGAAAACAGTGTTCATGAGTACATACGACCTACCGTCTCCCTGAATAGTGTAATTTAACTTTATATTTATACCTTTTAAGGATGGCTCTAAATATATATAATGAATATATATGATATTTTTTAAATGAATAAAATTTTTATATTATGGAAACGTGATCAAAGTATAAGGAAAAAAACTACTAAATCAAAATTCTCAGGAAATACAAAATAATTGACAACTGGAAATGGAAATTTAATAAGGAATTAATAAAAAATTAGTTTTAAAATGTTATAAGTGGATCATATATGATATTATAATTATGTGAACTAAATTTTTATATACTTATAATTTAATTAAATTTATTATGCGAGAGTTTATATTGATTTTGAATATAGTAAAACTTGAGGTAAGGGTTTTCCATCTCACATTAATATATGTGAATCATATTCCATATTCACAACATGTTTCAAATGGGTGGGTTATATAATTCCCATGAATTTATTTAATTTTTATTTTTATTTTTATAAAAATTTATTGTATTTTTAAAGTCATATTATGTTATCTCATTTATGATTTTTTTATTTAGTGATTACCAAAGTTGTATGATTTCATCGTCTCTATATTTTTTCATTGATAAGTGGTTGATATTATGAACCTATTTATGTTTATGAGGTGTATAAAATATCCATTTCACATAAAATATCATGGTTATAATTAATTTAATTATAATGAAAGATTAATTTGAAATTATTATTTCTTGTAGATTACAACCCAAAAGTTACCAAAGTGATAAGGGTTATGAATTACATTCTCATTATTTACAGGGATTGTCTATGACTAAGCTTATAATGATGAAATTTTATGATGTTACTCTCTATAATATAATGAATTCTCTTATACTGTGTGTTTTTATGTAGTTTTCAAATAATAATAAAATTTTACTCTCTTTGGTACTTAAAATGAATTAGAAAATGTTTTTTATGAAAAATAGAAATTATTTCATCTTTGGTCATGAATTTTTTTTCCATGCCCTTGTTTTATTTAAAATATTTTCAAGAATTTTTTTCATATTAATATATTATTTTTAAATCCATTTTTATATATGTTTGATTTTTTATAAATTTTATCAAAGTAATAATCTTATTGGTTTCCAAATTTTCTACTTCTTACTTTTTACTAAAATGGTTGATAGAATCATTGTTTTAACATGCATAACATGAATTGAATTTTTAGCCATCATGTCTCCTTATAGATTTGAAGTTCCATCTATGAATTTTGATGGTTCTTTTCAAATATAAAATTTTCTATTCTATTTTGGAAATATTTATATTTTAATGAACTGATTCCAAAATCAAAAGGGTATTTTTCACAATATATATTCAAAGTGATATTTTAAATGTATTTTTATTTGTGATATGATATTTTGATGTTACGTATTATTTAATTTGGATATGATCTAAAGATATCATCCTTATTCATTATAAGGAATATTTTTTGATTATGATAGTGATATATTTATGAAACCCATTTCTTTTCCACAAGTTATGATATATGATTATTGTTTTATGATTACATGATTTGTGGGGAATCTTATATACCTCTAATTAATTGGGTAAATATGGATACCTAATGAGATAATAAGAACAATAACAAGGTGTGAACCCAAATTAATAATAGAACTTGTCCACTATGATAGTCTAGGGAGTGTACCATGACTAAGAATCTAATGTAATGTGGTGTGAACCCAATCCACTATAATAGTATTATAAGTGATTCTTGATTAACGAAATTATTTTATATGATTTTTTGTCAAAAATTATCTCTTATTTCATTATTATACACTCATAGAACATATTCTTTAAATCCTTTATGATTCATGCCTTATGAATTGTCAAGAGTAATGACAGGATTATAGATTATGATCTATGATATGGTGTATATGTATTTTCAAATGTAATTCTCATGTTATGAAACTATTATTCTCATGTTATGTTTAAGGGACATTGAAATCTCCCTTGTCTCCCATACATGGCATCTGATCTTACCATTTCTTATTTTTCATTTCCTCAGGTTTTGAAGAAAGATTTTAAGTATATAATGTATAAGAAAAGTACTATGAGGGAATATTTTTTTGGGAGATGGTTAATATATTTCATAAAATAAAATGGTTGTGTATCTAGTCTCTAAACACACTAAAACATTATGGTCCTCGGGCATGTATTTGTAAAATATATTGAATTTTATTCTACTAAGATATAATATCTATGTTTGAGAATTATGGGTCTCTATAGTTGGTATCAGATGGAGGTTTAGTTAGTAATTGGTGATTAATATTGTAGAACTTTGGTTAAAATGTTAAGGATAAGTCTATGTATAGGATACCATCCCTAAGCCTTAGTAAAGTATATATTGTGATGTTTTCATAGAAAATGCATCCCAGAATGGATACTAGAAAGACGAAGATAATACGACACATATTCACAGAGGGATAAAAAATTTATTGGGTAACATTGTTTATTAACTCAAACCTCACCAGTGGATGATTAGTGGATCTAAGACTGCACACTTGGATACAAAATCTTGAGGGAAATACATAGGTTAATTCACATTTTTTTATGAACCACTTGGAATTATTTAAATAAATAATAACCATTGATGAACCAGTAAAAACCAAATGTGTCATAGATCGAGAATATGGTGTAATTGTTTAGACATCGTACAAATTAGTTTTCAGGATTTCTCACTATAAATATTTTTTCTCACACTATTCTTTTTGGTTTTAGTCAGTGAATAGAACCAGGAGGATTTGTGTTAATGTAAAATGTGAAGGACAATGGAATCATTGTCATAATGGGAAAAAATTGAAATAGGAGTTGGAATTAGTAACCTTGTGGCTATTCCTAATTATCTATCTCATTATATGATTATCAATGTCAACATGGGTGAGATTTATGACACAAATAATAAGAGAAACATGGATTTTCATGAATACCATGGAGTGGAGAAGATTTAGTTACCTACATGTCAAGTATGTTTAATGAAGGACTAAGGTAAATGTCTTAGAGGAATGGGGATATGTTATATATATTTAAATTAAGGGAACATAGAAAGTAATTGTTGAGGAAAAATAAATAGTTAAATGGTGGGATATGAATTTCATCCAATGGTACCATTAATAGTATAATTTTATATGTATGGTGAACATGAGATTTAACCAAGTCAATTCCTTAATCGTATGGTTAAATCCTATACAATGGAAGGACCTATTCTATTCCAATCATTTGAGTGAAATAATTGAATTGATTATGAATTAGGATTTGAGAATTATGTTTTAGAAGTGTTATATCAATTATAATGCAATTATAAGAACCATGAAAAATATAAGCATTGATCCTTATAATTTTTTCATTAAGGATTTTAAAAATGTGTTGAATGGTTCTAATATCCCAAAAAATGGTTTAGCTATACAGTGACATTTTTTGCAAACACATGATGAAGTGAAATATATCCCTCAATATTTTCATGAAATTTAGTAAATAATTTTTAGATGGGATAATGAGATTTTTGACATTGATAATTAAAATTAGATAGTATTGGTGACCTTTACACTAGTCAGTGGTTGGATGATAAAGTCATTTATGTTTTTTATGAAGTTTTATTTCATTTTTTGATTTACAAAATACCATGGGTAGATTTAACTTATTGAATAATATATGGTTTCATTGATGTCATATGGATAATCAGGTTATTAAAATGTTTTTATTGAATATATGATCTAGGTATTCAAATGCTGGATATGTGACATTTTAATCTAGTATATGTAGTTTGAGGATAAATGTTAAAGTTAATCTTGAAAAAATATATGTAGTAAAATATTTTAGATTTTTGGGTTTTGATTTTGGTCTAACATATTTTAGAGGAGTGTGAAGGATAAAAATTTATTTAATGAAATAAGTTAATATTTGGTAGTTATTATTGAGGTTTTAGATATTAATGTATAATAATTATCCATATTTGTAAATTTGTTCCAACCATTTTGGTTTTGGTAAAAATTTAGTTAAAGGATTAATGAATTTTATTTCTTTTATAGATATTATGATCCATTAAAAGTTAATTTTAATACTTAAGGTGCGAAAAATTCATCTTTAATTTTTATTTATTGGAGTAAGATATGAAGTATAAATTCATTGAAGACAAAAGAAAGGATTAAATTGTTCTTATGATATGGAAATAAATAAATTAATTACATTTTATTGTGTTATATATCTTGATAGTAAAATAATACCTCAAAATTAGGTAAATAATCTTGAAATAATAATTTTATTATTTTACCTTCATTTCAGATTAGTTGATGATATTTTCACCCCTCATTGGTTTATGACATTGTGGTCATTAACTTTCTCATGCACATAATCTTTATCACTCTCAATTTTTTCCTCTGACATTAGATTTCTCCTGTATTTAAATATTTTAAATTACCAAAAATATTCTCATTATTTTTAAACCCAATTATGTGTTATTTTAGGTAATCTTTTAGGATTTTCACTTTCATTTATCATGTAATTATTATTATCTCAATGTATACTATCAATTTTCAATAAATATATTTTCAGATATTGATCCTCTCATGAATGAGATAAAATTATAAGGAGGAAATTTATATTAGTGTGGGTAGGGGTGGGGGGGGGGGAATAATTTGATATCCCAAAAATTTATTGAAAAATAATAATAAGCTTTATAGATTTCTTAAGATGAACGAATGAGCATCATGAAAATTAGAATATATTATAAAAATGTTATTATATAAATGTGATCGCTATAACCTAGATGTTAAATTAGAGGGTAAAAATATGAGTACCCAAATTATGAAATATATGTATAATAGTATTAGTCAATAAAAACGCGTTTATTTCTTCTTATTAAATAAGTAATCCATTTTTTATTGAAGCCATTTTACGCCTCAAAAAGGCATTCTCTTCAAAAATTATTTTATATCCTTTTGTGCATTGAAATTATAATTAATTTCTTCCAATTTTAGGAATTATATTTTATAAAATGAACTTACATTTTTAAATAAAAATATAAAAATTAAATTATGGTAAAATTTTGGGATTCTTCTGAAATGATTGAATTTTTTAGTTAATAGTAAAAAATACCGATTTTTCAAATACTCTCATTTCTTATCATTGAATCTATTAAACTAATAGACACATTATATTTTTATTTGGTAATAAATTGAAACATGATACCTTTTATTTATAATAACCTAATAAAATATATATTATTTAATAATATTTCGGATTATAATGTAAATTAATTTTAATGCCTTAAATTACATTTTCTAAAAATTATTTTTCATCGCTTTTTATGTATTTATTTTCATCACTTACAGTGATTGAATCATAAAAAATGGGTACCAAATTTTGAATCATGATGTTGAAATTTGGTAAATAGGTCACTTTTACTTTTTTTCTTTATGAATAGTAACCTTGGTAAATATGTGTCACCTAGGTATGGGTAAAATTTGTAAAATAGGGTTAAAACCATGAGATAATGTTTCTAAATCAACCCAAAACATTCCTTTAGTTTTTTGGATGGGATTAGTTCAAACATATCCATCCCAAAATTTAATATATATACTTATTCCACAATATTTCCTTGATAATGACATTTATATTATTTTATGTGAAGAAAATTCCAAAATGGCACTCTCTTGATTTTAATTTCACTTATAAGTTCACATTGTGATTAAAAGGAGTTACAGAAATGTTAAAATTTATTTTATGATTAATGGAATTATTTAAATTATGGAAATTTCTTTCTATTATTTTTTGATTATATAATTACCTTAAATTCCAACACTACTCGGACATAGTACTTAAGCATGTAGTATAAAAATCAAAGTAAATGATATTAAAAACATCAAATGATTTTTAGAAGAATTACTCTACCAAAAGTATTTTATGCTTAATTATAATGTATAATTTATGTTTAGAGAGTTTATCTTCAAATTAAATTGTTATCATGAAGTTATTAATCACAAATTAAATTAATAGTATCAAAAATGTCATTAATGAAATTTTATGGAAAATAACATTTTATTTTATTGTATAAAAATCGCAGTTATATTGAAATTGGAAAAGTAGGATGGAAAATGGTCTACAATTTTACCCCTTTTAAATTTATAATCCTATTTTTAACCTATTATTAATTTTATTACCCTTTGATTTTGAAAAATATATTAGCATATTTATGGTTAAAATAGTAAATGAAAGGGTAAAACAAAAATATAAGGTTTAAAATACACCTTAAACATGTAAAAATTTTATTTTTAAATAATTTAAACCATATCATATCATTGATTCAAAATTATTTCCACGTGATACATATTTCAAATGAAAATGAATTTATTATATATGATTTTTTTTAAGTCCATGTGTGTCATGTCCCCCTGCATATAAAAGGGAACCTCTTATTTATATCATTAACATCACATAAATCCTTCTAGAGTAGTTAAATCCTTCCCAATTATATTATAAATTTTATTACACATAATTTAAAGGTTTTTTTATTCTGAAAATTACATTCCAAGGGTCCTTATAAAGGATTTAAATGGGGAGAAGTAAAGTTGAGGTAATAGTCTTACCTTACCTCTTTCAATTTATTTTTTCTTATTCCATATCAAAATTTGGGGTCATCATTAAATAATAAATTAATAATCCTAAATATAGTGAACTATTATTGTGATTATGGAGCCACCAATGTTAACCATTTTCTCCTCAAATGGGATGTAAATGTATTGCTCGTGTATACATATAGACTACCACCTCCACAGAGCGATACATTTCATTTTTGATCACTATATTTCATTTATGGTTATTTTTACCAGTTTAATTTTTTATATTATATTTATTATATAATTATACTTCTATAATTATAATCTCATATCTACCTACACACCTTTCTATCCACTTGAAAATGATAATGTAAATCATTTGTGCGTGTGGACTACCACCTTCACGAAGAGATGTGATTAGTTTTTAATTTCATCTTTAAATAGATGATAATAAGGATATATTTAATGAATAAATAAGATATAATAATTATTATATAAATGTTGTTTATTTTTTATAATTATTTTTTTCCAGCTGTCAAAAAGTGAAAATTATGTTCATGCGTACTTACGACCTACTGTCTCCATGAATGGTATAATTAATTTATCAATCTATAACTTTTATATTTGATTATATATATATAATGAATATATATGAAACTTATTCTATTAAAAATATAATTTATTTTATTTAACAATGATTAAATTACAATGATTGGAACTATCAAACAGAAATTATTAGGAAAAAGAAAATAAATAACAACAAAAAATGTTAATTATAATGATGAATTATTAATAAATGGGGGTTTCAATTTTATAAGTGGATCATATATAACATTATAATTATGTAAATTACTCTTTTATATATTTATAATAAATTGAAATTTATTATACATGATTATATACCACTTTGAAAACAAATCAAATGTCACAACCCATCCCCCAAGGCTCGTGCCGTGACATACCCCAAGCCCACCTCCCAAAGGATAGGGGTTGGCGACAAACGCTGAAGGCATCAACATGCCATTGAGAGAAAATTTCTTGAGTACCTTTACTTACACACATAGAACTACATCCCAACGCTGAAAAAGTAAAACAAGAAATCCATTATAGATAACCACTGAGTACAAGTACAACTGAAAGTCAAATGGGCCAGAATACAAACCCCATAAAATATAAACCCATGTCGTTGGTCATCTTCACAAAAAAAAACACGTGTGGGAAAAACCCATGTAGGGTTGAGTAATGAAATACTCAGTAGGGAACCCCCAATAAAAAAGGAAATACCACAAATATATCTACAAACAAAACGCAATGAATGATAACCATGCATGATCACAAAGTAAGACAAATAGCACCATGTGTGTTATAGAGTACAAAAGGTAAACCATGAGTCACATCATTGAACACCATGGGATACTAGAGAACTCCTCCCCAATGAGTGTATTGGGATTGTTTTGTCACATAGAAGTTTCTTCCCAATAACCTTAGGGCTGTTGTGGTACTCATCCCAAATGTGTACCATGGGTATGCAGGTTCACATAGAAGCCGCTCCCCACCATGGGAATTCTAGGTCACACAGAATCTGCTTCCCACTAATCTGTTGCCATACTAAGGTACTCCTCCTATCGAGTATCGAGGGTCTATCGGGTCAAACAAAATCCACTCCCCACCATGGGCCTACTGGGTCACACAGAATCTGCTTCCCACTGGGCCATAGTATCCGATCCACATAGGGTTGCTCGTTAGTAGTCCTTAGATCTTATCCAACCATAAGGTTTCAGCACGTAGAACACTAGATATCAGGAGAATCAATTCCCAAGTCATTCTTAAAATTTAATCTTAAATTAAATCCTCCATAGATTATTCCCAAAGATATATTTAGTCTTGAGGGTTCCAATACTGCAAACGGCTCGTCAATCAGATGCCTGGTTTTCAAGATATTAGAATTTTCCCAAAAAATGGACTGGTTAGGAACGGGTCCAGGACAACCCTGTCTAACTAACTTGACATGTTCAGGGATGGGGTTCATCGACCTGAACTAGGTACACCGATCCAAGTCGGACCTGTCCTGGCCTAGGTTAGGTCTGTTGGGCTGCAGGTCCAGCCCGTTGGTCTGCCCGGCCTGCCAGAGGTGGACTAGTTCATCGCCCGATCAAGACCTGGAATGCCACTGTGTTCGGCTCCCCATCACCATACGAGTCATCAATGGGGTCATATCCCAGCATTGTTAGTTGATAGTGGTTTCTCCACATGGGATGTGGTGCGGTGCTGTGTCCGCAGTGCGCCGACGTGGTCAGGTGGCTGTGTCTACTCACCATCAGCCATCAGCCCCAGCTGGCCACAATAGTCTTCTCTGGCACATCGCCACCCGAGCCAAAATGCCAGAAGAATACTCTGTGGACCACTGATTTCGCTCCGGTTTTTTGTTATTCACACCGATTACACCTACGACCTCCCTGGGGTATCACCTTCCCCATGAAGGCCACGAACTTTCCTTTCCACCATTTTGAAAATTCGTTCACAATGAACGCACAAGGTGGAAGGGGTCCGGACCTATTTGTTTTGGATCATGCTTTATGAATTATTAGTTTAGAACATGGGAGGCTTGTTAATAATGTTCCATCAACAATAAATTAATCCCAAAAATAAAACCCAAGAATCGTCACCCTCTCACAAGAACAGATGATCTGCGGATCAACCTGTTTGTGGGTTGATATGTGTTTGTTGTTTAAAATGATTAATGTGGAAAGCATAAAACAAAACAACCCCAAACTTGATCAATATTCGATGTTGAAGCGGTATACCCGAAAAGGTTAAAGAAGTTGAAGGTATTCGTTGATTCTCGGTTCCATTCTTCGTAAGGCGTCGACATTTATAGCGATCCTGCTGGCGTTCATCGTTCATCATTAGAGAGGAATTTCTTCATAGGTTCATCGGTTAAAATTATATGGTTTAATTCCCAACTCTCTAATGTGTTATCGTAAAAAAGGAAACATGTCTCATCATTTCTATTACGTTGCGATGTTGCGTCGTTATGCTATTTCATTTATGAAACAGGGTAGAAGTCCAACTTACACAAAACGGGTCATTGAGGATTTTCCTTTAATACACCTCATCACTGCACCACAAAATCATCATCTGCCACTCAAAATTGAGAAAAAAAAACCTTTTATGTTATTTTATTATTTTCCCAAAATTCCAAAAATTAATTTTTCCATTCGACCCTTGCTGGTTGAAGTTATGTCCTTTCTAGGAAAATCCTAATATTCCACGATCAACAGTGCCCTCATATTTTCGATCTGATCCGCATTTACAAATTTAGAAAGAAATGTTCGCACGTTTACTTATGTGAACTTAAAAAATGTTCAAAATTCCCTTTCTGTCTTAACAGGCCACGAAACATAGGTCTTCAAAGTGCGTGGTCTCAAAATAATTCCATATAATTTTAAAACAGTTTATATGGAAATAAGGGACACTAAATTCTCCCCACCTTATGGATTTATGAACTCAAAAGCCAAAACAAGGGAAAATCAAATAAATGGGGCTACTGGGCACGAATATAACCCTACAGTTCCCATCTTCCCTCCTTGTGGTTCTCGTTCTGCCAATGAAAACGCACTAGAGGAATTGACCATCGACAAAGGACCCATTCCTGTCAATCATCAATCTATACTAGGAACTCTATAGATGCTGCCCCATTTTAAATGTCTAGATCTCCCTAGTAGATAACGTGAAATGGATCATGCACGTACCTCCTCAGCTACGACACATGGGAAACATCGTACACCCGGTTCATATGTGTGGGAAGATCTTGGAATTACACCACCTCGCCAAGTCTTCTGAGGATCTAGAAGATCCGATGAACCTCAAATATAGCTTTTCACCCCAGCCAAATATCCACAATTCTCATTGGGGTTAGACCTAAAGGAAAATAGGGCCCCCTCCTCAAAATCCAAGGGTATCCACCTCCTGTCATTATATGATTTATGTCTTCTCTGTACAGTCCACATGTGCTCCTAGATGATCTGAACCTTCTCAATGGTAGCCCGTACCAGCTTTGGACCCATGAGTGCTAACTCCATAGGGTCTTTCAAGTATAGAGGTTATCTGGATGACCACCCATACAAGCCCTCAAACGGTTCCATGAAAATGGTGGAGTGATAGCTATTGTTGTTTGAAAACTCCTCCAGTGGTCGGTGATCCTCCCAACTATGTCCAAAATAAAGGACAAAAGCAAAAAGCATGTCCTCCAAGGTCAATATGGTCCATTCTATTTGACCCTCTATCTAGGGATGAAATTTTTTTCTCCAACACAGCTGAGTCCTGAATGCCTCCTGAAATCCCTTCAACAATAATTATGTAAATCATGCATCACAGTATGATATGATCGTTGAAAGAACCCCATGTAGCGGCTCTATATCCTAGAATTAATGTCATCCCAATCCCTCTATCGATCCCTACTCCCTGATGGGTTGGATGTGAGCCGAAATGGTGATACAATCAATGATCACCCAAATAGAATAGTTGACGTCGAATGTGCATGGTAACCACATCATGATGTACATAATGATACCATCCCACATCCAATATGGTACCTCATGTGGTTGTTCCAAGCCTACTGGGACCTAATTCCCATCCTTCACTTGCTGAAAAGTGAGGCATCGTGAAACGAACCCTATCACCACTATCTTCATCCCAGGACACCATTACTGACGTCAGAGGTCTTGGATCATCATTTCCAAACTAGGATGTACCACCAAAGGAGATATATGGGACTCCCTAAACACATCCTCCTGTAACGTCATAGGTACAATAGTGCATCCTCTGAAAAGGATGAAGTGCTTCCCACTTATCCAAAATCCATCAGGAGGATGTCTTAAGGATAACTGAGCACATCAGGCCTCACAGTCAACATCCACAAGCTTTTCCTCCCTAACTCACTGTATGAGTGGGGTAGTGATAGTCATTGAATAAAGATAAGAATCTCCATCATCATCCAAAAATTATATCTGTATCGCGGATAGCTGGTTCATAACCTCACTCAGTAGCTGTAAACCAGAAATCCTATTGAGCACGTCTGCCACCATGTTTCCCTTCCCATGAGTATAGACTATTTCAATGGCGTAGTCCTGGAGGAACTCTATCCATCACCTATGTATCAAATTTATTCCCTTATTTTAGAAGATATAACTGACACTCTTATGGTTAGAGAATACGGTAATCCATTCACCCACCAATTAGTGATGCCACATTTTCAAGGAAGAGACCATTGCTGCTAACTCTGGGTCCTCAGTCGCATAATTATACTCATTCTGGATTGACTGTCATGAACCATAGGAAATCATCACTTTCTCCTACATCAGGAAACAACCCAATATGGTCCCTGATGTGTTGTTTAAGACAAGATACCCAATGCCCTCTTTTGGAAGTCTCATGATTGAGACACTCGTCAGTCTCTGCCTCAGCTTCCGAAAACTCTGATGGAACTTCTCCATCCATATAAAGGGTTATCCCTTCTATGTCAAGGAAAAAAAAGGTGATGCTACTCTATAAAAGTTGTTCATGAACCTATGGTAGTATTCAACTAACCCCAAGAAACTCAGCACCTTAGTCATGCTCTTGGTTGGCTCCCAAGAAAGAACTACCTCTATCTTCGCAGGATCCACTGTAACTCCATCCTTTGAGATGAAGTGTACTAGAAAGTGGAGCTCCTGAATACATAAATGGAACTATGAGAGATTACCATGATGTTGGTTCTCTCGGTGTGTATCGAGGACTATTTGTAGGTGTGTAACATTCTACTCCTCTAACGCCGAGAACACCAAGATATCATCAATGAAGACTACCACGAAATGATTGTGGTAAGGCTAGAACATCCAATTCATGAGTCCCATGAACACTGCTAGGGAATGGGTCACACCAAAGGTAATCACCAAGAACTCAAAGTGGACATACCAACATCTAAAGGTTTTCTTCAGTACATCCTCATCACGCACCCTAAGCTGATGATATCCATACTTGAGATTGATCTTTGAGAACCACCTCACTCGCTTCAACTGATATAAGAGGGCCTTGATCCACGACGGTGGATACTTGTTCTTTACGGTCACCTAGTTCAGGTGTCAGAATTCCACGCAAACCCTAAAACTCTAGTATTCCTTCTTGGAAAACAACATTAAGGTTGACCATGGTGAAATTATAGGCATTTCAAAAACCCTTCAACTGCAAGTCCTCTAGCTATGACCTCAATTCAAGAAGCTCTGCAGGAGCCATATGATATGTCGGTGTGGATACCGATGTCATCCCTAGGTGAAGACCGATACATAAGTCTACCTCCATGTGAGGAGGCAGTACCAAAACATCCCCAAGAAATACATCCTTATTCTCATCCAACACTACAGGAAAGATTGGTCACCTCTCATCCACCACACTGAGGGTGAGGATAGCCAACAAGTGAGTGATCAGCTGCACCCTCCTCCGAGAAATTCCATCCTTTGATTCAAAGTATTTCTTCATTCCAGTGAAGAAAAACCTTGTCACATCACCACAGACACACCGTAGTTTGTGCCTAAAAAAGTGGATCTGAGCATGGATAGTAGGTAGCCACTCTATACCCAAGATGACGTCATAAGTCCTAGAAGCTGATACCAGGAGGTCCCAGCCAAAGATCTCGCCTCCTATCATACACTCACACTATTGGAACCAATGTGTAATTATGAAATCCCATTATTTATGTGACTCTAATCATATGGATAGATCTAATGAGTCCACCAGAATCTCGGATCCTCAAATGAGGTTCATGGAAAGGAAAGAGTGAATGGCACCTCTGTCTATAAGAACTAAAGATAAGGTGGAGAAGACACATATTGTACATCTATTCATCTATAGAGCCCCGTGGTCATAGGCCTCCATAACCTGAATCTGATCTCAACACTCTATACCAGCTCCCTAAACTAATGGTGTACCAACTAGGGGTGGTGGTGGTAGCACCTCGAACCGTCATCCACCGCCAGCCACTCAGCCTGCTCCCCTACCACATCCGACACCCTACAGACCTCATCACGCGAACCTCTACCTCTACATAGATGGTCCCTCAACCACCTGCTGATCATCTGTCTGGCGGGTCGGGCAGTCACGAGCCATGTGTCCCTGCCCGCATCACATGAAACACAACCTAGTTCCCTACTGGCTCCCTCTTCTCTAGGAGCCCCATAAAACTGACCCCAATTCCAGGGGTCACCCCCTGAAAGACCTATCCTTCTTAGGCCCTCATGTCTTCTATATTCTTCTCACCACTAAATACTATGTTGCCTAATGTCTACTAGTGGCTCTAGCTTTTGGCACCTTCTCCTCCAAGAATCTGTCCACAATAAGGGCTCACTCCAGCACTCCAGCATGAGTGGGGATTCTGAGAGACACAATAGAAGACTTGATCTCCCATATAAGTCCCTGCTCAAAGGTGTAGGCCCTGAAGAAAGGGTCAGAAAACATATATGTCGAGTAGGGAGAGAGGTATGTAAACTTCACATCGTACTCAGCCACTAATAGGCTTCCTGTTGTAGGTGAAGCAGCTTCTATATGCGCACGTAGAGCAATGTCGCGGGGAAAATCTCCTCCCCAAAAATCCAGTCTATGTCTTCAAAAGAGTGGTTCGCCTCATTATGAATCTAGATGGTCAAGCTCCACCATCCCCCTACCGATACCTATAGAAGGATCACCGCCAAGATCGTCATCTGGTCAACCATTTTCCTCACAATGAGAAAATCATGCATCACTACCTCTAACTAGTCCTCAGTGACCTGAAGACCTGTCTATCCCATGAACCTATGAAGTCTCTATCTCTGGAACTTATTCAAGGTGCTGAGCCTATGCACATAATTTACCGGTAATTCCAATAGTATATTCTAATAAACGGGTGGTGGCAACACTAGTGCACCACCTAGAAGACCCATATCTAGTGCTAGTACATGAACCAATGGCTCATCCTTAGAAGATTTGTCCACACGATCACATAGAGAAATCCTAACAGGATATATTCATTGTGGAATCCTTATATGGATAAATATGTACCAAAATTATAATATTATACCTGGTGAGCTGACTCTTATTCAAGAAAATAATTTGGAGACACTTATTACATCCATGTTTTAATGTATAAAGTCGAAAAGCGGAATTCAGGGTCCCGGTGCATGGATACGTCAGCTTATGCACAAAAATGGACTCCCCGAATATGAATGTCAAACTCGAAACATTAAACACTATTGCCCAAAAAATAATGAAACAAAATCTTGGTCTTTGAGGTAGAACCGACCACCTCTAAAACCACTTTGTGACAACCCGTCCACCAAGGTCCATGCCGTGAAATACCCCAAGAACACCTCTTGAAAGCCAGTTTTTGGAGACTAGTACCGAAGCTGTCAACCTACAAGTCAGATGCATTTTCATGAGTACTTGTATGAACACTCAAAAAATAACATCCCAAAGACGAGAAAGTAAAATAAGAAAGAAACTATAGATAACCCCTGAGTATAATTACAACTGAATGTGAAATGGTCTAAAATACAAACCCAATAAAAGAATAACTAGAAAAATATAATATTCAAAAGAAACTCTGGAAGATGCTTGTTGGAAACCCCACCAGATGGGTAAGTATAGAGTATATATTGGAATGCATATATGTAAGCCCTAACAGCCTAGTTTCACTGGGCACCACTATGTCCTGGGCCACCTAGTCCTTCATCAAGTTGTCGGTCATCTGTACTGGACACAACATTTGTAGGAAAAACCTATGAAGGGATGAGTAAAAAAATACTCAGTAGGGGCCCCAAAAAATCATGGAAAGACCACAATGTAATCCAAAAACAATCCACAAAGCATGATCACAAAGAATGATCACAAAACAAGATAGCTCACACTAGATATATCTTAGGGTTGGATAGAAGAACCATGAGTCACATCATCGAACACCATCAGCTATTGGAGAACTCATCCTCAATGATTACAGTGGGCCTGATGGGTCACATAGAAGCCACATCCCACTAATCTTAAAACTGTCATGGTACAAATCCCTGATTAGTATCGTGGGTATGTTGGGTCACACAGAAGACGCTCACCATAGTGGTCATGCCAGGTCACATCGAAGCTGCTTCCCACTAATCTTTGGCCATACTAAGGTACTCCTCCTATCAAGTACTATGTGTTTGTTGGGTCACAAACAAGCCATTCCCCACCATAGGCCTGTCAGATGACACACAAGATGCTTCCCACTAAGCCATAATATCCGATCTACATAGTGTCACTCGTTAGTAGACTTTAGGTCTTATCCAACCACATGGTTTATATACATAACATGTTTGATCTCAGGATAATTTCTCCCCAGTCCATTTTTTTTGAATATCAACTTCACGGAAATCCTCTATATAGTATTCAAAAATATCTTTCTCATTAGAAGGGTTCCAAAACCACAAATGGCTCATCAATCAGATGCCTGATTTGAAAGATGTTGGTGTTTTTTTAAAAAGTGATGGTTGGGTCCATGTCTGGTCTGACCTGGTTGGACCGACCCGACCTGACCCGAGTCAGCTGACTTGACCCGGACCAGGCATGGCCTGGGTCTGGTCCATTGGGCCATGGGTCCTGCCAATTGAGGTGGGTCTAGCCTTTTGAGGTGGGTCAATCCTGTCGGACTGCGCAATATGCTAGAGGCGGACCGGTTCGTCTCCCGACTGAGACATGGCAGGCGACCGCATCTGACATCCCATCACCCTGTGGGTTATCCGCGGGTCTATCTCCCAACCGCGGTTCGTTTACTACTACTTCACTACTTGGGATGCAGTGCAGTGCCATGTCTGCGGTGCACCGATGTGGTCGGGTGGCCCCCTCTACACGCCGCCAGCCTCCGGCCCTGCCAGAATCTCTCCCCACTATGCCACAACCCAATCCAGTCGTGAAAGTCTTCTACGACGCACCATCGTTGCACACCACTACCAGAAGAATACTCTGAGGACCACTAGGTCTGCTTTGGTGGATCATTATTCATGCCGATTGCACCTACATCCTCTGTAGGTTATCGCCTTCCCCGTAAAGGCCTCAAACTTACCTAGCCGTCATTTTGAAAATTTGTCCACTGAGAATGTAGATAGCATAGGGGGTCGGGAATTGTTCATGTCTACCCACACCCTCTACGTTATAAGTTTACTACATTGGAGGCTTGATTATAATGTTCCATCAATAGTAAATTAATCCGGAAAGGAAAACCCTTGAAACATCACCCTCCCACAAGAACAGATGATACGATGATCAACTTGTTCCTAGGATGATCTATGTTCTTCGTTTATAATGATGAATGTGGAAAACATAAACAAAAACAACCCCAAAATTGATCGAAATTATATGTAAAAGCAATCCCCCCCGCAAAGGTTCAAGAAGTCGAAGGCATTCATTGATTCCCAGTCTCGTTCTTCACAAGGCGTCGACGTCGCTAGCGATCCTGCAGGCATTAGTCCCTCATCTTTGGAGAATAATTTCTTTGTATTTTCGTTAGAGTAAATTACATGTTTTAATTCCCAACTATCCAATACATTAGCTTAAAAAAGGAAACATGTCGGAGCATTTCTATTACACTGTGACATTTCAGTGTCACACTGTTTCATTTATGAAACAGTGTAGTAGTTACACTTTCACAAAATGGATCATTAAGGAGCTTCCTTTAATGTGCCTCGTCACCACACCGCAGTGTCATCATTCGGTGCTCAACGGTGAGAAAAATAAAATAAAATAAACTTTTATGTTATTTTATTATTTTCTGAAAAGTATGAAAATTAACTTTTCTGTCCGACCTTTACCAGAAAAAGTTAAGTCCTTTCTTTGAAAATCTCATCATTCCATGTTCAACAACGCCCACATATTTCTAATCCGAGCACTAATTCAATAGTTAGAAAACCCCAATCTCATGTTTTCTTATGTGAACATAAAAAAATATAAAAATTCCACTCTGTGCTAACCAGGCCTCAGAATCATGTGCTTTCAATGTGTGTGGTCTCAAAATAATTCCATATAATTGAATAAAAAATGAAATGATAACTACTACAAATATGTCCTTTATCAGCTCTAGAAAAGAGAATTTATAGTGAAATAAAAATGTTTTTAATTGAGGTGATGATAAATGGGGGGAAGGGGTTGCCTTTTATCAGTGCTCAAAAAAGGGCAGATAAAGGCTATGTTTTGCATTACTAAAAAATGAACTGATTAATGGTTACCTTTATCCGTGCTTTTTTTAGCATTGATAAAATTCAAAAAAAAAAAATAAAAAAAATTAAAATGCTTGGGGAGATTTTAACAGTGCTTGACACCACCTTTTATCAGTGCTAAGAGGACCCCCTCCCACTCCCCCACACGCTGCACTTGACCACACACCCGACACTTGGTTGTGCGCCCCTCCCTACTTCAACCCAAACTCGAACCCGAGACCTCCCCCTTGTGCGCCTACACCTTTACCACTAAACTGTTTTGTTTTTTTCTCTATTTAATGATATATCTATATATATATATAGTTATATTTATTTTTATATTAATATAGATTCATATTAAGATAAATATATTTAGTTATATTAATATATATATATATATATTTATTTATTTATTCATAAATATATATATTTTTTCATATATTAATATATATTTATATTTATATATATAGTTATATTTATTCATATATTGATATAGTATCATATTAATATAATTATATTTATTTATATTAACACATAAATATTTATTCATATATTTGTATATATATATTTATTTGTATATTAATTTATATATATATATATATATATATATTTATATATATATTTCTATTTATAAATTTTTATCTGTATATTTATTTGTATAGTAATATATATTTATAAGATTAGTTTTAAGTACATTTATAAAATATTTTTTTTAATGTGTGTTTATCAATAAATAAATAAATACATACATACATATATACAACACACAAACACATATTTATTTATGAATAAATACATATATATTTGTATTTGAAAAGCCGTAGAATTTTAAAACAACCATAACATCTAATCCATAAGTCCGTTTCAACTCCACAAACAGTAAAATCGATGGAAATGACACAATCAACCATATGATTTGTGTTTGAGGCCTATAGGACATCCAAATCATAAGTTATACCTTTTTTAATGTTAAAAATCAAGGTATCCCTACTAAAAACTCTGTTTTGGAGGCCTTCTAGGCCTTTTCGGTCTCGAAAAATGTGAAAAACAGATCTCTTTGATCCCTAGTGCCTAGATCCCATCACATGCTTCGAGTTGATTTACTGTAGAGATCAAATCGACACCCAGATCCAAATTTATGTCTATTTTATGTTTGAGTTACATTTTCAACTTATTTTAGATCTTTTATTATTATTATTTTAATTTTTCTCTCTTATAATTGTTATTAAATGATTATTAATCGTTAATTATTAGAAAATTATTAATTAATAATAATTTTTAAAATATTTGAATTCTTTTATAAATAAATTTCTTATATATTAAATGTAATAGTCTATTTATACTTATCTAAAATATATTTAATATATATATATATATATATTATATTTATATCGATATAAATATACTTATTTAATAATATATTATTTTTCATAATTTTTTGGGAAATATAAACTTTATCAATGCTATTAAAAAAGTACTAATAATTCCCCCCCTTATCAGTGCTACAAAAAAATGTGCTGATAAAGGGTCCCCTTTAACAGTGCTAAAAAAGCGCTGATAAAAGGTGACATTTACCAGTGGTTTTTTAGCATTATTAAAAGTTCCATTTTTCAGCACTTTTTTAGTGCTGATAAAGGCACCCCCTTTATCAGCATTTTTTATCACTAATAAATGTTGGTGCTACGGAAACCCAGTTTCTTGGTAGTTGGAAATTCCGGGACATTATATCAAACATGAGGTTAGAGTTTCTCATCACAATTTTATTTCTAGAAAACATTTTCCATATTAAAAACTTATTTTCCTTGTGTGGGGTATATAATTCCCATGATTTTATTTTATGATAATTTTCATGGAAATTATTTTTATTTATATATACATATAAGCTTCTCTATTTCATGATGTTTTGATTTAGAAATTACCAAAGTACTAAGAGTTATTTATCTTAATAATGAGTCTTTCAGAAACTTTTGATGTTATGCCCCTATTTATGTTAATGTGGTGTATATTCTATGCCTTTCAGATTTTATATCATCATTCACCTTATTTTCATGCTATTTAATGTTTTATTTTATGGTATTATTTTTTTGGGGATTACAAAGAAAAATTTACCAAATTGGTAAGGGTTTTGTATTACAATATCATTTTTATAGGGATTATTTTCTAGTAAGATATGGATGATGAAATTTCAAAATCTACATCTCAATAGCCACATTAATTGACTTATCCTATGTATATTCATGTAATTTTAATTTAAATGAACCATTTATTCTCTTTTCTACTTAAAATAAATTAAAAAATGTTTTTAAGAAAAAATTCATTATTTCCTCTTTAGTTGGGAATATATTTCTTCCATGCCCAGGTTTACATTAAAATATTTTCAACGATGCTTTCAATATTCTTTTATGATATCATAAAATAATTTTTAATAATTTATTAATTTTTAATCAATGGTTTAAAAGTATTTTTTTTATTTTTTGAATGATTTTTGAATGAGTTTTTTCCAAAAACGAGGAAGGAATATTTATTTTAACACACACCACATGAATATAATTTTCTTCTCTCATGACCACTCAATGATTGAATCATAATTTATATGTTTCCATTTTTCTTGTTAATTAATTTTTTTTCCATAATATATTTAAAGTATTTTGACTTTAAAGAAGTGATTCCAAAACTAAAAGGGTATTTCCCTAAACAATTATTCAAAGTGATCTTTTAAAGGAATTTTCATTTATGATAACATAATTTGATATTATTTATGTTTTACTATGGTATGATCTAAGGACACCATATTTATTCTTTATCTGGATGGTTAATGATTATATTGATTAGATGTTTACAAAACCTATTTATTTTCCCATGTTTATGAAATATGATGAATTCTTTATGATCTTATGGAACACCTATGAATATATTTTGATTATGTGATGGGTGATCATAGAATAATATATCCCTCCAATTAATTATTTAAGGATGTATATTTCATGTGATAATAAGGACTGGAATGGGGAGTGAACTCCGTTTAGTAATGGAATTTGTATACTATGACAGTCTTGGGAGTGAACCTTGATTAAGTATATAGATAAATGGGGAGTGAACCCAATCCACTATGATAGTCATGTCAGCGAGACTTGATTAATTAATTAATTTCACCCAATTATGTGTTTGACATTAACTTATGACTTAGGACACTATTATGATCTCATTGAACATGTTCTTTGATTCCATTATGATTCATGTACTATGATCTATCAAGATTTATTCCATGATTTAAGATTATTATATATGATATAGTGGATATATATTTTTAAATTTCACAGTAATGTTCTCACACAATTATAAATTATACTTGTTTTTTTTATTAAATTACTATTTATATTTTTAATGACTTCCCTTATTGTTCATTTGAGCTCACCCTTTCCTGTGTTTAATTTCATTGGGTTTTGAGGAAAGGATTTATGTTTGGTATTTCTAAGAAGAGTACTATGTGGGAAGAACATCCAGGATAATGTTTAATAGCTTTCATTAAATATGATTATTTTTTATCTAGTATCCAAAGATTATAAACCTTTACAGTCCTTATGAATTTATTTGTGAAATATATTGAATATTTATATTTTAATTTATATTATCAATGTATGAAGAGTATGGGCCACTATATTTGGTATTAGAGGGAGGTTTTTTTAATATTTAGAGATTAGGATAAGAGAACATTATTGTAAACTACAGATATAAGTCTATGTATAGGATGTTGTCCTGATGCTTTGTTAAAGTATAGATTTTGTGGTGTTCCTAGAAAATACATCCCTGTATAGATACTAGTATGTAGATGTAGATGTGGGCCAAATGTAGCAAGGGAAAAATATTATTTTTTCAGATTGGGAAATAAATCAATCTTCACCAGTGTATGATCAGTTGGAATAAGACTACATAGTTATCTAACCATTTCTGGGTGATATTATTGAGTTAATTAAAAAGTTATTTATAAATAATTATTATGGATTTGAATAAATAATAACCATGGGTAAACAAGGTTAATCCTAATTTGTTGTGGAGTGAAAATATGGTGTCATGATTTAGACATATTTTGAATGAATTTTCATGATTTATCACTATAAATATTATTTCTCATGATATTTTTTTTGGTTTTAGATAGTGGATGGAACCCTATGATTTATGTTAACATTGAATAAAAGGATAATGGAATGATTGAACAAAATACCAACTAAGGGAAAAATGATATGTAACGTGAAACCTTGTGATTTTTTCTAATAAAATCCCTTGGTATATCATTTACAATCTCAAATTTTGTGAGATTACTAACACACATAATAATTGAAATATTTAGTTTTATAAAGGCCATGGAAGGAAGAATATTAAGTTTCAAACATGTCCAATATGTGGGAATATACACTCAAGGAAATGCATCAATTGAAAGAGATGGTATTTTATGTGTGAAAAAGTATGGAATAGAGAATGTAATCGCTGTAAAAAAATGAAGAGTTCAATGGAAGGATATTATGTACATTCTAAGGTACTATTTATAGATCAATGCGTTTTGTGTAGTAAACATGGAAATTATCTTAGTCAATGACTTAATCTAAGGGTTAACACCTAGACCAAGGAGGGATATATGCAATTCAAATCATTAATGTTAAATTATTGATGTGTTTATATATTAGGGTTCAATAATTTTGTTTTATGTGTTTTGTATCAATGATATTAGGATTATAAGAATCTCGAAACAACTAAGGATTATTTCAAATTACTTATTGTTTAAGGATTTGAAATCATATAGTGAATGGTAATTTTAACCAAGAATATTGATTTAGTGGCAAGGTGATATATTTTTAGAAAATTGATTTAGGTAAATCATACCATTAATATGATATTGATATTGACCAAATAAGATTTTTGGGATAAATAGATGACTGACATTAATAAAGTAATTCAGATAGTATTGGTGACCATGAAATTGGCTAGTGGTACAAAAAAAGTTATTTATATCATATTTGATGATGTTTAATTCTATTTTGTTTTTATAGAATATATTGGATAAAATTATGTTAGAAGATACGTTTTCATTGAGGTTATATGTTGATTTTGGTTAATAACAAATTTCAGGATATATGATCAATGTATTCACAGGTTTGGTATGTGACATTATGAGATACTTTATGTTGTTTTAGGATAAATGTTAAATTTTATCATGACAAATAACATGGGATAAAATATTTCATACTTTTGGGTTTTGAATTTGGTCAGAGTTATTTTGGATCACTCTTAAGATTAAATTTTTATGGAATTTATTAGGTTGAACTTTGGTATTTATTGTTGAGGTTTTAGAGATTAATGATTTATATTTATCTATATTGGATAACCTGTAATAACCATTTTGGTTTTGGTAAATATTTAGTGAAATAAATAATGGTTTTTATATTATTTTTTGGATCTTATAATCTATTAAAAGTTAATCTTTGTTCATCAGACATGAATCATTCATCTTGAATATTATTTTCCTCAAGTAATACAAGATGTATAAATTCATTGAAACACAACCAATAGATAAAAATAGGCTTATGAAATGAAGAAACAATCATGTAAGTAATATTTTTAGGTTCTTTATATTGAAATTAAAATAATCCCTCAATATTATTAAATTAATGTTGAAATAAAAATACTACTATTTTACCATTTTTCTGATGAATCGCTAGTTTCTTCACCCCTCACTACTTTATGATTTTGTGGTCATAAGATTTCTCACTTGTATATTCTGTATCAGTCTATATTAGTCCTTTGATGTTATTTTTCACCCCAATTAATATATTATAACTTCGCCCCAATTATTCATTTATATGGTAACTCGATTATGTGTTATTTTAGTTAACCTTTATGTTTCCCACTTTCCCTTTTTAAAGGAAGTTTTATTATCTTTATTTATGAAGTCAGTTTAAAATAAATTTATTTTCGTTTTTGAACCTTTTAGCGACTAAAATAAAATTTTGAATGAATATTTATTAGGTTAGGTGAATATGACACCCCAAAAAATTAGTTTAAAATAATAATAATTTTCAAATCATTCTTAAACCAGAAACATTGTGCTTTATGAGAATTTGGATACATTATAGTGATATTTTTTTTAAAATTTAACCATCATAACCTAGTCATTGAATTAGATAGTATTAATATGAGTAACCAAATTATGAAATATATGTATAATGGTCTTACTCAATATAAATGTATTGATTTATTATTAGTAAATAAGCACTGATTTTTTTGTGAAATCATTTTATGCATCAAAAATGCATTTTCATAAAAATAATTATTTTATTAAATTTTTTGAAAAGAAATTATAATTAATTTATTCAAATTTTAGAAATTATATTTTATAAAATCAATATAATTTTTTAAATCATATATCAAAATTAACTAAGGGAGAAATTTTTAGATTTTTCAGAAATGATTGATTTTTTAGTGAGTAGTAAAAAATACCGATTCTTCAAATACTCTTGATTATTTTCATTAAATCAAGAAATTTTAAAGTCCCATTATATTTTCTATTTGATTATAAAGTGAAATATAATCCATTATTATTATTATAATCAATCTTTTTTAATTTTAATATGTAATATTCTTGATTTTGATATATGCTAATTTTTATGGTTAAAAGACATTTTTCTTGATAACCTTTTTCATTTGGATTATGAAATTATATGAAAATTTATTTGATAAACTTGTAGAGATTGATTATTGAAATATTTATACCATATTCTGAATTATTTGTTTCAATTTTTTTTTAAATATTTCCCTTTTATTTTTTTACATTTTGAATATCAACTATGCAAAATATTTGTCACCTCTATAAGGATAAAATGGGTAATACGTGGTAAAAACCCTGAGATAAGGTCTCAAAATCAACCCAAAACATTAATTTATATAATTTTATTAGATTAATATTACTATATCCATAAAAAATTCTAATATATATCATATTACCACTATTACTTGATAATAAAAGTTATATTATTTTATGTAATGAGAATTCCAAAATCTCACGCTCTTGCTTTTAATTTATCTTATATGTTAAAATAGGGATAAAAATGAGTTTTTAATGAATCTTAAAGGTTATTTTTATCATAATGATTTTTTTCTAGATGTTAAATTATTTATAAATTTTAGTTATTTTATAATTACACTGTATTCTAACACAAAATTGAAAAAACACATGTGAATGTAGTAAAAAAATCAAAGAAAATTATTTTAAAAAACCTCAAAAGTAATATTTTCTGGATTACTTATACTTTAAAATGAAATTTATGGTTAATAATAATGTATTATTTATTTATAAAGTGTTTATATTCGAATTAATTTTCTTTTTTTTTCTCTTTAAATCCGAATTAAATGAATACTGTCAAAATGGAATTATTTATAATTTATGAGAACTATGTTTTATTACATTATTTTAAAATTATAAAAAATAATTCAAGAGGAAAATTTTTAATTTAAATGTTTTAAAATTGAATCCCCTATCAATTTATAAGCCGATAGTTACTATACAATTAAAATTATATCCATTTAATATTGAAAATATTATTACCACCATTAAGGTTAAAAATTGTTTACAAAGGGGTTAAACAAAAAGATAATGCTTAACATACCACATAAACCAGCCCAATTTTTTGGTATTAATTTAATTAATTCATAAAATATATTATATTAAAAATTATTTACACATTTTTTTATTTAACAATAAAATTTATTTATTATATTTAAATATTCTTTAATTTTTAACGATGTCCTCTCCCCAGCTTATAAAAGTCCACCCTTTATTTCTCTTATCTATGCCACTCTGATCTATCTAGATATGAAAAACTCTAAGAAATTATATTATAAAGATAAATATATACTTATTAGAGGTTGTTTTCTTCTTAAAATACCATTCAATGAGAACATAGCAATGTATCTAAAGGAGGGCAACCGAAGGAGAGGTAATTATCCTACCTGAGGACATTCAACTTATTTCTTATTCTATCTACAATAAATAGAGGGTATGAATTATTAATTAATAAATTCAATATCCTAAATATACGTAAATTTTATAATTATTTTTTAACCACAATTTTTCACCATCTTTTACATCAAATGGTAATTGAGAGTATCATTCTTGCGATTGTGTGGACTAACACATCCACATTGTGATACAATTCATTATAAATCATTATTATTCATGGATGATTTTTAATATGGTATTAATTTTTATATAATAAATTTATAATATTATAATTCTGATTTAATTATATTATCATATATTTATTCTTACATTTCCATCCACTAGAAAACGATACGTCGCTCATGCGTATGTGTGGACTACCGCCTCTACGAAGTGATGTGATTAGTTTTTAATTTCTCCTTTAGATGGAAGATAATAAATATTGATTTAAGGAATTTATGTAATATATCTGATATAACAATTATAATTTAATTTTCAATTATTATTTTCATTTCTTTCATTATCCCTATCGAAAATTGAAACTGGTGTTCGTGTGTCTGTATGGATTATCATCCCCATGAATGGTGTAATTTATTTTCCCATATCTACATTTTATGGATGAATATAAATATATATAATGAATGTAAATTTTTTCTATATCATTAATTAAAATATGATATTATCTAACCATGATAAATGTATAAGGACCATAACTATAGAACTAAAATACTCATGAAAAAATGAAACAACTTTCACATTGAAAAGTAGATTTTAATAAGAAATTATTAATAATCAGGTGTTTAAATGTTATTAATGGATCATATATATATATATATATTATAAGTATTCAAATTTATATTTTATATAACTATAATAAATCTAAATTTATTATAAAGGTGTTTATAGATCATTCTAATAAATCTCGACTTGAGTTAAGGGTTTCTCATCTCACTATTTTTCATTGAGACATATGCCATATTCACCACTTTGTTTTTTTATGATGTATATACTACAAATAAATGAACTTTATAATTATTTTAATGAAATTTAATTTAATTTATAAATAAATATAATTTTCTCTCTTTCATGAGGTCTTGATTTAGATATTTCGAAAGTAGTATGTGCTCTTCATCTCAATATTATGTCATTGAGACATGTTTGGTTTTGTACACCAATTTATTATTATGAGGTGTATATAAAATCAATTTAAAATTTCATATCACGATTCTACTTATGTTCATGGTATTTAACATTTCATTTGAATAAATTCTATCATGAGGCTTCAAATTAAAAATATACCAACGTTGTAAGGGTTATATAATACACTCTCACAGTTTACTTAGATTATTTTTATTATGTTTATGATGAAGAAATTTAATGATATACATCACAAAAATACCATTAATATTAATATACTATGTTTATTTATAAAATTTTCATTTAATAATACTAATTTACTTCCTTGATAATTAAAATTATTGAGAAAATTATTTTAAGAAAAATAGGCTTTATTTCCTCTTAGGTTGGGTATCTTTTTTCTGTTATATCCATGTTTTCTTAAGACTATTATGAAGAATGATTTAGATATACTCTAAATACTTTTTAAATAAATGTTTACCACATTTTACCTTTTAAAAAATTTCTTAAAAGCAATATTCTTCTCTCTCTATAAAGAAGATGCTTTTTCCTTTTTACAAAAAAAATTGTAAGAATCATTGTTTTATTGTACACAAAATGAGAAAAATTTTCCACCACCATAAATACTCTATGATTTGAATATTACATTACATATTTACAAGGTTCTTTTCTAAGAAAAGTTTTTTAATAATATTTTCAAAATTTATAAATTTTAATGATCAGATTCCAAAATGGAAAGGATGTTTTGCTCAAGAAATATTGTAAGTGATATTTTAAAGTAATTTTTATTTATGATAAAATGATTTGATGTTTATTTTAATTTATTGGGGGTATTATACAAGGATACCATCCTTATTATTTCTATGAATGTTTATTATTATGATTGTGAGGTGTTTCTAGAACCTGTTTCCTTTCACTAAGTTATGATATATGATGAAAATTTCATATTATTATGTAACATGTATGAATGGACTAAGATTATGTGATAGGTGGTCCCACAATTATATTTTACTCAAAATAATTTGGAAAATAGAGATATATAATGAGATAATAATGAATGAATATTGAGTTAACCAAGTTTAGTAATGTAATATTTTTACTATGATAGTCTTGAGAGTGAACCTTGACTACAGATATGATGGAATGAGGAGTGAACCCAATCCACTATGATATCCATGGTAGGGATCTTGGAAAAAGGAAATTATTTTCTATGATTTTGGGAATTCTACAAACTTATGTATTATTCAATTTTCATGATCTCAAGACACATGTTATTTGATTCCTCTATGATCCATGACTTATGAACTACCAAAATTAATTCCATGATTCATCATTATGATATATAGTATGCTGGTTATGGCTCTTCAAATGATAAGATCTTGTTCTCACACCATTATGATCATGTTATGTGTTAAGATGTTATTGATATGTCCCTTATTTACCCTTATGGATCATCTAAAACACCCTTTCTTTTGTTTTCATTCACCTTGTTTTGAAGATAAGTTTTATGTATGTTATGTCATAGAAGAGTACTATATGGAATGTTCTTTATGGGATATGTTGAATATCCTTCATAAAATAACATCATTTTTACCTAGTATATAAAAACAAAAAATATTTATATTCTCTTTGTGTATATTGGTAAAATATATTGAATATTCATATATTAAAATTTAATATCTATGTTTGAAAAGTATGTGTCAATATAATCCCAAGGTATGGAGTTATTCCCACATTTTTTATTGATATGTGATGGTATTAGGGGTAGGGATTGTACCCCCTATGTGGATGTTATGAGATGATACTATGAGTGGGTGATATATTGACCATTGTTTTGGTTATGTACCATGTTTTGAGATACCCTATCAGTGGACAAAAATCTATTCTTAATCCAGGTTGTCACCATGTGACTCATAAAATGATAATTATTTATTTATTACACTTTTTGTTATTTTTTTGTGGCACATAAAAATTCATCATTTTTAGACTCTATACATTTAGTGACATTGTTGGTTATTTAAAACTTAGTTTTACTCAAATCCTTTTTGGGAAACATGAGTACTCTATAAAAATTATGGTTATAGGTTCGGATAAGGGAAAAGTATAAATGATCAATAGATATCTAATTTTCTTAGATTATGTTTTGGTTTTGGAACATGCTAAGAATCATGAATCATTTTTTATGTGCCTTAGTTTGATTATTTTTTGGGTTCTTTAATATCATTACATATATAATACTCCAATGGGGGATCCTATTTATGTTCATGAGACTTGTATAACATGTAAAATGTTCAAATATTTATAGCATAGATCATGTTGTTTTACTATTATTATCATTATTTTATGTTGTATGATTATTATAGTTTCACGTAGATGGTTGTTATTATTTTTTACTCCACATTTATTAATGGTTACATAATCAAGGGGGTATGATCTTCCTGCATCTTTATTTGACCCCCCTAATATATGGATGTCTGTGGTGTATTGGGAGGCTAACATGATGAATATGGTGACTCGACTTAGAAAGGAAAGAGGTAAAATGGAAATATGAAATTAGAAAATGATACTTAGGGAATTGTTATTTTATTTTATCTTATTATTTGGGAATGTTAGATAAGAGATAAGATGTTTTGGATCTTTGTATGGATCTTGTTCTTAAGAGTATCTAACCTATATATGATGGAAGTCCAAGGTACCATAGATTGGATTGTAATTTTTGGGTTTTAATTTAAAAAATGGTCTTTTTTACATAACTTGATTCCGTTTTATGTTTATGTATGATTTATATGTTTTTACACTTTTCACTAGGGGGAAAGAGGGCGTGTGTTTACGTATCATTCCAGAAAACTAGGATTCACATGTTGTTTATGTGATTTCTCTAATTGATTCTCATTATTATCATGTGGTCGGTCAGATAAAATGTATATAACTACATATATATTATTTTACTCTATAAAAAGTTATTAAAATTTCATTTAACTAAAGAATTTTTATGATTCTATTATAATGAAATGAGGTGGATCCTATATATATATATTAGCTAATGACCTTGAGAGTGGGTAAATTTGGAAAGAGATAGTGATCTAGTTAGGAGACCATTATGATATTCAGTGGTTAAAGAATTATTCTATTTTATTCCTAATACTTCATTACTCATATAATGATATTGAGATCTATCATCAATATTTTTTATGAGGCGTATGGTTGGCATTGTAAATATATTCCACCCAAAATACCTACAACAGAGCAGTGTGCCGATAAAAACAATAATTACCCATAAGTAATTAATCTAGGAACCCATATTTCATAATTAATAACTATATATGATCATTTATAAGTGGTATTGTCATAGTTTATACCTTCCATGGATATAGAGACCCCACACACTGTAGTTTTTATGTTTGATCTAATTTTGTGGTTTAATATGGATAATTCGCCCCTATTTATGGGAAAGGGTGGCTCTCATGCTGCTATGATATAGGTAAAATAAATACATGATATATTTTATTATATTTGAGACACCCCTAATAGGAATTTGAGTCAAGTTACCTATATTTCATGCGTTCTATCTAAGCACTGATGGGATTCCTTGATTCATGAAAACCAAAATCATGGGTTAGAATAAGAGAATTTTTTCATTTTGTTCTACAATAATTTCTTCCCATAAATCATGGGGGAGGGTAGGTCTTTGGTTTTCATGAATCCCACCTAGGGGTTATATTAGTTATTGAATAAAACTTGTGATTTATAATGATTCATCATTTTTATCCAATGCCAATTAATGATAAGGGAGCTATACCTAGATGGATTGAGAATGGTTTTTAGTATGAAATTCAGGTACATGTGAATTTATATCACGTATCTTATTTCTTTGATTTTGTGAGAAGGAAATTATATCATAGAATAACTTCAAAGAGGATTTAGTTTTTGGGTAGTTGGATTTTACTTAGGGGATTGAAATTGGGTTTTTAGTCTTTAAGAAGAACTAGTTTGATTGTTATTACTCAAGCAGTGGTGGGAAGATTAGCTCAAGTCATGGTTTATCTCATCCACCTAGTAGTGGAGGTTTTGTGGAGTGTTACCAGCATGATAGGACTTGTCATGTTCATACTTAGTTCATATTACCACAATTCAAGTGATGATTATGAGGAATTATTAGGATCCTGAAGCGAAATTTCATGGGTTCGAAATAATATTCTATTAGTAAGGGATCTATTTAGATACAGGGTACTAGAGAATTACGAGGAGTGACATAATAGAGTGTAATATATAGTTACACTAGAAATTTAGGTCAACGTGGGGGATAGAGTTCCTAAGGGTAAGAGGAACAACATTTATAAGGAGTTACATTTCTAGGGAGTTAGGTTGGAGATGGGGGAGAATGATCAATCTAGACACATTATTTTGAATTCCTTCTCGTATTTGTCATGTTGATGGTCCATCAATGGTTTGAGGTATAGTTTTGGTAGATTCCACCATGGAAACTTTTCTATTAAATATAGGTGTATCATATTCTTTTTTATCTATTAAATTTATTAATTTCTTGTGGATTTACATAGATTAACATTATGTGGTGATATTAAATGGTACACCTTTAAGGGTGTTATCTGAGGGTATTTGTTGTTTTCAAATGTATTCCATAATTATTTGATGTAACATATTCATTTGGGACACCTTTAAGTAAGATAATAGTTGTTTTTATGTGACATTTATAATGGGCCATGTGGTTTATCATTGATACCACATCAATTTATTTCATTTGTGGGTATCATATACATCTATTCAGGTATATATATATATATATATCAGGTAATGATATACTTGGGTAGGTTGTGTGGGACCTGACCTTCACCAGTAAGGTGGTATCATTCCCCAATCACCTAATGTAGTTCAGGGTGATGAGGGGACATGTCAGTTGTCCTTCCAACCCATGGTTTACCAATTTCAATATTTATTTCCTTGTGATTTTTTAGGGTTTATACACAATATTAAGATAGATTTCATTATTGATATTTTTCCATGAGTGGAACCTATATCGATTTTTTCTTATAGGATAGAACGTGTAAATCATTGAAAGATGAAGGCTCATCTAGAGGATCTGTAGGTGGAATGTATTTTATATGGCTGAGTAAGTCCCCTTTGGGTGCTCTAATATTATTTTCTAAAAATGTGTATAATTTAAGTTTGTGGGTATATTATCAAAAGATGAACCTTGTGATGGTGAAAAACCTATATCTACTTCTATATATCAATGACATATTTGACTTGTAAAAAGTGAATAAAGTTCTCTCCATGATTCATTTGAAATAAAACTATAATCCATTAAGGGTGATGAATTTTAAATACTTTATATGAAATTCAATAGTCATTATGACATGTATTAATTCCTTGATATGTAGTTAGAATGTATTGATAGTGTTTATGACCCGAATTAATTAGGTTTTAAACTCATACATTGATTCATTTTTATCATATCTCTTAAGGATTTTACAATAAACTCTTGGATGGGGGGGGGGGGGGGGTGAACATGCCCATAATTTGGATATTATTTTTATTATTATAATATAGAATAAGTTATATTATAAAATCTAAAAGGGTCACTTTTTTATTGATTAATTTCATTAATAAGGTTATGTGATATCGAAGTCTAGTATATTTGTAGATCGTGAGAAGGTTAAAACTATGGTTTCCCGGGGGTATCCTATGAATTTTTTTATATACCCAGTTTCTTAGTACTGGATGGTTATTCTAAGATGTTAATAGAGGAATTATCTTAATTAGAAGCTCCAATAAAGGCCCTAACTATAAGGGGGGGGGGTGAAATTTCAGTAGTCATATTCTCTTGAGAGAGACTTTTAAGGGATGAATGGAAGTCTAAATATTCTGTTGATTATGCTCTTACCTACACTATCAAGGAGTATATGATATATTTTTATGCATCGAGAGTAGGTATCATATTAGTCTTAATTAAGGATGATCATTTAGTTTCTTATGTGTCAATGTATTTGAGGTCTTATGAGTAGAATTTCCTTAAACCTGATCTAGAGTCGGTAGTGGTGGTGTATTCCTAGATGTATTGGTGGAAATATATTTTGGGTGAGTTGTTCATGGAATATATAGATCAAAAAATATTATGATACATTATTTCATAGTATGACATGAACCACCAATGGTAAAGGTGAGTTGTGTGCCGATAATAATTTTATTTTGAGAGGTTATACACCCAAAAAAGATGGAACATCATTTTTAATGCATTGATTAGAAAGACTTGGGTTCAAGTAGTGTGAGAATAAACTATAAAGTGGAAAATAAAATGATTATTCACTAAGATATATCATGATATTCATTTGTTTTGTGTCCAAGAAACACTTATATCCATGACCATTTTTGCCTCACTCATCAGGAGGGTTAAATAGTGTCATCTTTCTAGTTGAAACTATCTAGTAATGAGAGATAATATATATGGATGGGTGACACCACCTGATTAGTATCCTAATATAAGTGAGATTATTTTTATCCATAGTAATGTAACAGTCCCTACTATCATGTGTAAGGAGTTGATGAGGGGCACACATTCTTGGATAAGGAATTTTATTCTCAGCTTACCATGATGTACCTTGATATTCTCAAACTTAAATTCACTCCTAGAATGAAGAGGAATATAATGGGTTTTTATGAAATGATGCACCACCAATTAGTAGGTGGATGATGAGAACCATTGGGAAAATTATTTCATTTATTATTTTCCTATTCCTAGGTTGAAGTGGGATGATGTGACCGTTAAATTTTTATGGGGTTTCCAAGAATTCCCTAAACTGGATACGCATTTTGGGTTATTGTGAACCAATTAAAAAAGGATACTAATTTTTTATTGATCATTGAGACATTATTAATCGATGATATATAAATTAACAATATTCAAGAGACAATAAGTCTTCATGGGTATCTTTAATGTATTGTTTCATACCACGATTATCATTTTACTTTTTTTCAAATGAAGAGTTTTATGTATGGCTCTTGATACACAATTGAACCAGAACAGTACATATTATTCCAAGATTGATGTGAAGTCTGAGACTAATATTTGGATATTGGATAACATACTGATATCATGTTTCATATATATCATAGTGATAGACCAATGGTCAGATATATCGCTAAGATAAGGAGGGAATGAATCAGTGATGTTCTTTTTACAATTTATTCTTTTCAAATCGACATATATAACTGGTTAACATCTTGATCTATCATTTATAAATTCCCCACATCTCCTGTATGAAAATAAATTAGAGCACTAAAAAGTACATGATGATTTTCACAAGGTTCTCCCCAATGTGGGTGACTACAAAAGTTTTGTTTTTGTAATGGTCTAACAGACAAATTCTCTACTAGTAAAGAAATGTGATTATAAACAATCTACTTAAAAGACTAATAGAAAAAATATTGTAAATCCTGATAACTAATGATTACAGTGGTCCATATCTTGAGGGTATATTTATATGGGAATCCAATTAGATAATATATCTCCCAAATAACTATTGTTATTTATACTCAAACCCCATAAGTTCTTTATTGATTTTACCAAGCTCCCATGGAAAGGTCTTCAACTTCCACTAGATTTTGATGTCATGATATGTTGGACTTGTTCTTCTAAAAGTCTAAACTCAGAAATCATCTATAATACCAGTACATTAATCCATTTTCACCTTCAATATCAAGTCCATCTATCAAAATTATCTATATGGTTCACTGGACTTTCTCACATTCAATTCACCTCTATCTTAGCTTCTTCTCATCATCTACCTTTGGTGTTTTTCCAATGATGTTAGAAATTATTTTCAACAACTGAATTCTTCATTAACAACTCAGAAAAGTGAACCTAACTTTTTATGATTACATTAAAATATTATTTTATTTACTTATAAACTTTTTTCATGCAACTTCATAAAAATATATTGTTTTTCATAAAATTTTCTATCACTTATTATCTCAATTTGGATGGGATTATCTTCTTCACCATAATTATATCATTTAAAATGTACACATTCACAATAAAAAATGTTCAAATATCTCAATTCATATTTTAAAATATTTAAAATTCAAATGAAGACTTAAAGCTCACTATCCAATTTCACTCAACCTCATATTATAAGAATAACCTTTTGTGCGGCCATAAAGGCTTTAGAAAGAAAACACAAATATTTTATTGAAACCCTGTTAAGAATAAATAGCTCCATAAATCTAATGTTTTAGTTTCTTGATATCTATTAGATTATTATTATGATCTATAAAAAGCAGAGTTAATAGTTTGAATTTATATACAAGACACCCCAACTTAGGTCTACCACTACAAACACCATGTGAACCGCCATACACTTTACTCATGCACCAAAAAATCTAGTTGGCTTACAGTATCGAAAATTCATTGTTAAACCTATATGAAACATATTTTCCACAATCATTAGACATAATTCGTTCAAATTATGTCGCATGAGTGTGCTTCATCATACCTTATAAATATGATCTAAAACTATATATCACTACAACATTCAATCATGTTTCTGATTTTCTAACTACTATTGGTTTGATGTTTTTATTTTATTAAAATAAACTACAAAAATTTCATATAAGTCATCTTAATATTTAAACGATATCATAAAATTGATTCCATTAGTTTAATAAGATCACAATAGATTGGTTTATTCCTTGGATATCATGAAAAGTTGTTCTTATGGTGAATAGAAACACTCTAATGGCTCGATATTGATGATAACGAAAAATTATATCAGAGGACTCTCGTCAACTTCTCCAGAAGGTGTAGGTTTTTTAAGTAACATTTTATGGTGGAGGGATATTTTTAAACTACCTATGTTCCAAAATCTACATTTCCTTCATCAGAATGTTTCTTAAAAATAAAGGGTTCACTCATTTGGTTATAAGAGAGTATCATGGATTTCTCCAGAATCCTGCAGGCATAGGCCCTTATAGAAAACCTCTACTTCCATACTGCCCCACATAGTGCTTCCACCTCTTCTATATACACCTCCATATGAAAAACAACCCTTATATATTGACACCCAGCACCATTATAGCATTATGAAAAGATTCTCTCATGTCGTTGAGGCCTCCTCCCACACGAGTAGGATTGAATTAGTTCCTTACCTTATTTGATATAATTGTTTTTAATAAATTACCAATCTAATTGAAAATTTTAAAAATAATTAAATTCCATGAAATTTGAGTAAATTACTAAAAAATCAATCAAAACTGTTCTAAAATCATCTTAAATAATCCTTTATTATATATTTCATATTCTAAAATCATTAATCATTCAGTTGATGATAAAAAATAAAATTAAACAAAAGATATTAAATCTCTAATCCTCTATATTTACTCAAACATAATGATTATCAATAAACATTATGAAAAGATATTATTAAAATTTTAAAAACAATGTGAATTCTCCTAATGCAATTGGAACATCAAATTGGAATTAATAATGGATCTCAAATCATCAAATTTAAAACCCATTGACTTTTCATCTTCAAAAAATACTAAAAAAATTTATTATCATCATACTTTAAACTTTAATAAAAAACATTGGTTCTCTAATATCTCCATATGAATTTATTCTCTACACTAGTTTCATTTATAAATTCAATTTCATCTTCTATCACTTAATGAAAATAATTAAAAAGATATAAGTATGGTAAAAAATTCACATATCTTTCAACCAAATATTAAGAAAAAATATTCTCTAATTCTGAAAATACATCGTAATTATAATTAGAGAGGAATGGAATCACTTTTTTCAAAAAAATGAGTCAAATTTCACCATCTCTAACTCTGCATTGGATAACCTAGTATTGAAAACAAGACTTTTCAATCAAGACAACAATGTTTTCCATAATAATCAAACATATGATACCAATTTCTATTTTTATTAAGGAAAAATTTGTGATATTATCATGATAATCTTATCAATGATGAAAAGATTCAATATCATTTTAATCATATATAATATCCAAATACACCCTTAACCAGTACCACATATATATATGAGACACAAACTATTATATATATACTTGTAATTTTTTCATATTTACTCCACCTCAAGGTATGCACTCTCCAATTAATACATTTTAATTAATTTCATGTATCCCACTAAAAACACTAATCACTTTTTAATCCCTACATATAAATGAAAACATAATATAAAAAAGAGGAATAAAGAGGTTCATTAATGGTTCAAAATATAAATAAGTGAATAATGTGGCTCTTTAATGGTTCTCAGTTAGGGAAATAAGGATGGTATTTTACCCAACTAGAAACTCTTTTTAATTTTTGATAGATCTAAAAATAATAAAACTGCATTTGACTTTCTAGTTTTTATCATATAAGGGTATATTTATATGAAATTAATCCTCTTATTATTAAATATCTATTATTACTTTATCATAAAAAATTTATTGAGATTTATTCAACATTCCCTTCTAAAAATAATTTCTTTGATCTGGATGATCTGAACCATTTTCTCTCCTCCAAACATTATTTACTTTAAAATCCTATAATGACTGTCCTGGAAGTATTATCATGAAAACATATTCAAAATGACCCTTTTGGTCACATATTTCAATGATTTCCCTTACACAATCAAATTTAGTCTATATAGATTGACTTATTAAATTCCCAGTAACAAACTTTTTCAATCTAAGACTGTTCCTCCCTCTCAAGTTGATACTTCTTTTATTTTTAGAGTTTATCCCTCTTCAATGTGTAAAATTATAAGGAAGTTACATAACATACTATGAGTTGTAGGATTTTTATCAATAATCACCACAACACTAGTAATAACCTGATAAAAATTATGTTTCATAATTATGACTATTCAGTTGATGATAACTTACTTTTTTCTAGATACAATCTAGGTTTTATTTTTACTTAGTCTTGGGGAATATAATTATTTCAACTAATTAATGTTTTCACTATCATCATCATTTTATATACTTTCAGTTTTTGTGTAAAAACAAACAACATTAGAATAAATATATTTAGAATTACTTGAATAATCATAAATAACCTATACATTTTTCATTAGATTGGTCTTCCAAGTATATTTGAATGGCACTGGTTAAACATCCAATACTTTGTCAAAATCTTTTCTCATCATTTTGATGGTGTTTTCTGATTTAACACATCTAGGAAATTTCTCATTTAGTTCTTCTTCTTTTGCAGCTTATTTTTCTCAAAGTAAAGTCAATATATTTTCCCTTTTTATAATTTTCACCTTGGATGTTTTAATCCCCTCATTAAGATCATTCTCGTTCTTATATTTATTTATTTTTTCTTTCTATAGAAATATGATTATTTTCTTGAGATGAGGGTCTTGATTCAAACTTGATACCATTTCATATGTTAGTATGTACTCATTATAACACTCTTATTTTTTATCATCGTCCCTTGATGAATATTACTATCTCTTATCATTTTCTATAATACTTTTACAATTTTTATTTTGTACATTATATTTTAATTCACTCTAGGAAGAAGATTGTCCATCCAATTTTCTACTCATCAAATGTTCTTATACTTCCTTGATTTTTTTTATTTTTTCTAGTATCAAAATTTCTAGTTTTTCCTGAAAATCTTTTGGTGTATTATTCTTCTTCAACATCACTCTCAAAATCATCATATCATTTATTAGGAAAATCAATTAAAAAATATCCAATTTTACCATAATTGAAACACTTTAATTGTAACACCCCAAGATTTTATGAGATATATTATTTTTAATTTCTTTGATGTCTTATATTATACACTACAACAAGATTAGATTGTACGATATACAACACCATATTAAGTTTCAGTATATGAAACACTATTATTGGCTCATGTTACACACAATTTCAAGTTGTTTTTGTGGAAATTATTCTACACAACATTAAGTATAGATACTGTTTAATGTTTAAATGAAATAATTTTTGATTATGTTATACACAACATTGAACGGAGCTTTCACTACATGCAACCTTGACTTGGCTTGCATTACACGCAATCAAGACCTTCCTCGATAGCGTGTGTAGTAGGCAATACCGAGTTTCACTAAATGAGATATTATTATAATATTATTATGAACTAGTCGTCATGAATAGTAATACCCACATTTTGAAATTTTATAAATTTTATCTTTAAAAATGGGGTTCATTTTTGGATTCAGAATATCGAAATTATCCTAGGGTGAATTTTTGGTATTTTTCTAAAAACATTCAATTTTTTATGAATAGTGAAAACACTAGGTTACTATTTAAAAACCAAAATTTTATTTAAATAAATATTTATTTTATTTTAATTTATATTTGGTAAAAATTGATACATAATACCTATATAATTTCAATTTAATTCATTGGAGTCATTTTATAAATTTTTTTTGATATATAAAAATTTTATTGAACTTTTCACCGTCATTTACCCACCTCCTAGGAGAATTTGAAAATTTACACAAAACATAATTTTACCGCTTCTGTGAGTGGAATTTCAAAAATCTGAGAGACACGGTTAACATAAAGGAGTAAAATGTGGTTCAATAAGATACAAATAATTTTTGGTGAATAATAACTTTTTACTTTTATTTACCACGGTTAAAAGTAAATAGGGTAATTAAGGTTAAAAATGATATTATTGTTACCCTAACACATGTACTAATTCTACTGGATAAGTATAATTAGACCAAACACAACCTTAGGAATATAATATTATCATTTAGGTCCACTTGGATTATATTAGGACATTTATTGTTATTTAATTCAAAGAAATGTTAAAAGAGTTAAAATCAAAGTTTAATATCTAAAACATTTTTTATATAGGGTAATACATAAGATAAATTCGACTATAAAAATTAATTAGAAATATAAAAATATTTGATACATAATTTTATTTTATTTATAATTTTTATACAATAATTAATTTAATGTATTTATAATACAATGATGATGCAGTAATTACCTTATTAATGAAATATTAACATAATTGATGTTATAAATACCCAAATTAATGTAATTTGAGACTTTTTATAAACTAAAATAATTTTTTATGTTAATATGACATGTTAGTATTGCTTGAATTAACTTTTTTTGAACTAATAATGTTTTTATGATTTTCACAAAATTCAATTACCAAATTGTGTCAAAATTGACATAAAATAGTTTTTAAAACAAATATTATATTATTAATTTTTATTCTATTCCTAAAAATATAAGAATCGGCCAAATGACTTATATGAGGTTATATATATTAATAATGAAACACTTGGGGTTCTTTTTGGCTTGTTATAGTAAGTTTACTATCCATATAGTGTAAGAAAACAAGAAGACACGGTAAAAGTTAAATTATTTAACTTAGAGTTAAATCTAAATTATATGGTTAAAATAGTAACATAAACTTGTATAAAACCTATTTGTTGAGATTATTTCTACCCATACCCACTTTAGCTTCTAATTAAATCAATTTGGAGCTATTATTCACTGAATATGACTTTATTATAAAATAATATTTTATGTTTTTCCTAAGGTGTCCATCTCCTCCCTTATAAAAGGGCACCTCCTCCCTCTTCTCTTTACACAATTTTGAGCCTTCACGCTCAGCGAAACCCTACATAGTTACCTTCTAAACATCCCTATTAACATTATATAGGTTCTGGTCTCCCCAAAATACCAACTCTAGTTCCTTAAGAGGAGGTTAAGAAGAGGCGCGTCAAAGAAGAGGTAACATCATTTACTGATTCTTTCCAATTTATTTCTTCTTCTACTTTTTATTCTTTATTTTTTTCATCAAAAATTAATAAAATTAGTATTTATCATATACTGATATGTTATTATAAATATTAAACAACCCTATTTAATCTCATATCCATCCTACGGAAAATGAAATCACTGCCCCTGCGTACGTAAGGAATACCGTCTCCACGTCGTGGTGTAATCTTTTTTCCACCACCACCTTACATGGATGGGTATAATGGTGTCAATAAATAACTATATATTATTATTGTGAAGTTATATTGATTCTTAAATATTACACATACACTTCAATACAATTCCACAATCATGGGAATGATATCATCGCTCGTGCGTACGTACGGACTATCGTCTCCACGAACGCGATGAGATTCATTTTCCATGATTAACCATTAAAGTATGATTATAAAATATATATAATAAATAATCATGAAATAAATTACATAATAATTATACTTGATTTATGTACATATATGTTTCATTTACTTAATTCCATTTAATTCAATAAGGAAATGAAAACAGCGTTCATGCGTACGTACGACCTACCCTCTCCATGAACAGTGTATTTCATTCCATTTATCGATTTATCATATATATTTATATGCTGAATATATATTATTTATAAATAATTTTTTACATTATGGAATTAATTAAATCAGGATATAAGTAATAATATTAAGAACAACATGTCAAAACACGTACGATAAATGATACAATTTTACCCAAAATGCTTCTTTAACATGGAATTTACAAAAGAACGTGTAATATAAATTTATAAGTGAACCATATATGACATCATTACAATGAATATGATTTTGTAATAAATCAATGACATTATTTAAATCATTATATAGGAGGTTCAGATACATACGAAGAATATCGAACATAAGGTAAGGGATAACTTTTCCAATCTCGTTTTTATCCTATATTGTTTATTCGTAAGTATTTACTAGGGTTATATTTATCATCCATATCCCTGTTCAATAAAAATGGTTTCATGTTTGTTTAAAGTCCTTTTTACCCATTTTTGTCTTTTACTACATGGTATGTAAGGAATATTTATTTTTATTACAATACGATGTACTTTTTGACTTTTCCTGAAAATGTACGAGAAGAATGTTTTTTTAAATTATACGACATGAACAGATTTTTACAGCTTCATAACACCTAATTTTCATGAAGATTCCTCTAAAATATTTCATTATTATTTTCAGAAAAACCATTTTCTTTGAAAATTGAATGGAATTTTGTGAATAGAAAATGATTTTTAACAAGAAAGGATATTTTCCTCAAGAATTCACTTCATGTGTTTTATCAAAACTATTTTCCATCAAAGATGACATTATTTCATATGTGTATGTTTCATGTACAATGTCTCGATGATTTACATGGATTAAATTTTCTTATGATGAAATAATATCCATTTGTTTTATATGGATTATTTTATGATGAGATGATGTTTATGAAACCCATTATATTCTTTGGGTTATGATAAATGATTTATGTTTATGTTGTGGAACACGTAATAATGATTTAATTATGAGATGGTTGGGACCTATATCTCCCTCCAATGAATTGGGTATAGATTTATATCTCATGAGATAGACATGGCCTGAACGGTATGTTAATCTGGTTCAGTGATAGAGGAATGGAACGAGGAGTGAACTCGATTCAGAAAGGGACTTTGTCCACTAAGATGGTCATGGCAGCAATGCCTTGGATACTATGGAAATCATATCATGTGCTAAATGGTTTCCAAAATTACATGTTTTATTACCATTCTAGTTTATCATGATTGATGTTCCATTATGATCTATGCCTCACGTACTGCCATATTTTATGTCATTGCTCAAGAATTTGATGTTTAAACATTATGTTTATGTTTTTATGTTCTAATGTGTATGGTTTGTATTATTTTTTCTATTCTTACCATTACTGAGAATTTGTGCTCACCCTTTCTATTTTTTATTTTCCACAGGATATAAATAAAGGTTTTAGGTAAGAAAACAAAAGGGGAAGAACTTTATGGGAGATGTTTATAATCTTTCACCATGTTTAGAATATTATATCCTGAGTTTACAAAGACACTAAACTATTACGGTCCTTCTGTGTCTGTTTTTGTTATGTATTAAGTATTCTGAAAAAGTAATATAATGTCCATGTATGTCATGTTTGGGGTCACTACAGTTGGTATCAGAGGAAAAGTTTAGTTATCCTTTGGAAACTAGGATGCCAAAACTTTAGTGACATCTCTAGTGATATTTCTATGGTATGACTAGGGATGTCCCTAAGGTTAAGTATAAGTATAGGTTATAGTACTAGAATTATGGTAATGATATTAGAATTAAACCTAAGATGTTGGATATTGAAGGTACTCCCCCTTTATTATGTTATTTTCCCTAGCATGATTTTTTTCTCTGACACTATTCTTTTTGGGTTTTAGAAAATGGTTGGAAACACGAAGATTCATGATAATGGAGGATATGATAGACAATGGAATGATATTATTCATGAGCAACCAACTGAAACGGGATTTGTAAGTCCAAACACCATTATTATTCCTAATCAGCAATCTCATAATATGATCAATAATCTCAACTTTGGTAAGTTTCCTCACTCAACTAATTAGAGAAAGATGGAGTTTCATGATGATCATAGAGGAAAGAAATTTCAATTTCCATCATGTAAATTATGTGGTAAGAGGCATCAGGGAGAAAGTTTCAAAGGAACTGGAAGATGCTTTGGGTGTGGAAAAGAAGGACACAAAGCCAGTAAGTGTAAAGGAAAAGGTTCATTTAACACCTTGGACAAGGATAATGGTATTTCTAGGACATCAACAATGGTTAAATGTTTTAAATGTAGAATGTACGGGCATTATGAAAACCAATACCCTAAGAGAAAGTCTCATGAAGAGAATCAGCATGGTCGTATGGGTAGTATTTATGTTGATGATAATGAAGAGACTACAAATGATATGTGAGATGAAAGAATTGTTCAAGCTCTGTCAATGGTTTAAGAAGGTGGTGAAATGATTTGTGTTTATCAAGAGTTATGTTGTTTAAGTAATGGTACTATGGAATAAAGAAACATCTAATGATTGTTACACTATTGTTTTTCCTAAAGTATTTGAAAGTATATGTAGAATGGTACCAGTAACCATCAAGGGTTATTAAAATATGTTTGGAAGGCAGATGATATGTGAATAATTAAAGGATAAGGAGATAATGAGATGTTTGATAGTATAAATGAGATCATGACTGATATGAGGATAAAGTGATATCATTGTTTGAGTATAGAAAAATTTTGGGATTTTGGTAAGTGGAAAGAGTTAAATTTTGACAACACTCATGCTTTCACTATGGTTCTATGGTAATTCATGTTTCAAAAGAATACACGATTAAGGTATTCACATGTTTGGAATGTGACCAACAAGATATATCTTATGATATATGGGGGATAAATGGTGGTATTCACGTGCTTGTTATGTGACCTTTCAAGTAATAATTTTATTTATACTATGAGATTGGACATATGTATTTTGGATAAGCCTAAATATTTGATATAGATTATGTTGGACATCAGATAGTATTGTTTAGGGATAGAATTTTTTTTCCAATATTATTTTTGGAATGTTATAATAGTATAGTTTTAGAAAATGGACAACCCATAGGATGGGCGAAAACCCGTCGCATCGGACAAGGATGCGGGAATAGAACCCACAACCGAAGTGTGACAGGCCTTTATCACATACCACTGGCCTAAAAGAAGTCCCTAGTTAGTATAAATTAGTTTCAATTTATTATGTGGTATGATATACGAAGTATACGTCCACTTTAGGAACCATATACGATTAATCTCACCATAGATGGACTTATGTATATAACTTTTGATAACCTTATGTTTGAGACAGATGGAATGAACTATCATTCTATCGCATGATCTGCTAACACTTCATGGAAGACAAAATCAGCTACATTTTGTTAAGAGATGAAGTGGAAATTGTTCAAGGCACAAACAATAGTGAGATTGTAACAAAATCAAGTAAGTATTTCTTCTAATTCAAAATTTTCAACTTTAGGGAAATGATATTAAAAACCAAAGTTGTTTTCCTAGTGCTCTTATATCTGATGAATCAGATGGTACCTTAGATCATCACAAATTTATGGATTTGTGATTGTTGTCTTTTTCATAGCCATGTTCTCTACCACTCTCAATCAGAACATGATGGTTAGTTTTCTCTTCCATATCCATATTTTCACCTATGTTATCTTATGTGGAAATCAAATGATTAGTTAATTTGGTTAACCGTTACGTTTAATAATTTTGTTTTTAAAGTTCAGTTTTGGGATTCCTTTTTACAATGTGGGTTTCTATGAAAGAAAGTTTCAAGTAGAAAACCATTTATAACCCCAATGCATTTCGCGGAAGAAATTCATTTTAAGTGTGGTAGAATGTGACACCCCAAGATTTTATGGGATATATTATTTTTAATTTCATTGATGTATTCTATTATACACTACACTGAGATTAGCTTGTACTATACGCAACACCATACTATCTTGAGTATATGCAACACTATTCTTGGCTCGTGTTACACACAATTTCATGTTCGTTTTGGGGAAATTATTATACAAAACATTAAGAATAGATTCTGTTTAATGTTTAAATGAAATAAGAATTGATTATGTTATACGCAACACCAAACAAAGCTTTCACTATATGCGGCCTTGACTTGGTTTGCGTTACACGCAATCAAGACCTTCCTCGATAGCCTGTGTAGTAGGCAATACCGAGTTTCACTAAACAAGATATTATTATAATATTATTATGAACTAGTCGTTATGAATTATAATACCCACTTTTTAAAATTTTATAAATTATACCTTTAAAAGTGGATTTAATTTTTGGATTCAGAATATCAAAATTAGCCTAGGGTGAAATTTTGGTATTTTTCTAAAAAATTTCAATTTTTGATGAATATTGAAAACACTGGGTTACTATTTAAACACCGACGTTTTATTTAAATAATTATTTATTTTATATAATTTTATTTTAGGAAAAAATTTATACATAATACCTATATAAGTTCAATGAAATTCATTGGAGGAATTTTATAATTATTTTAGATATATAAAAAATTTATTGAACTTTTCACCGTCTTTTACACACCACCTAGGAGAATTTGAAAATTTACGCAAAACATAATTTTACCGCTTTTGTGAGTAGAATTTCGAAAATATGAGAGACACAGTTAAAATCCAGGAGTAAAATTTGGTTCAATAAGATAAAAATTATTTTTGGTGAACAATAACTTTTTACTTTTATTTACCACGGTTAAAAGTAAATAGGGTAATTAAGGGTACAAATGATATTATTATTACCCTAACACCTGTCCTAATTCTATTGGATAAGTATAATTTGACTAAAAAAAACATTAGTAATATAATATTATCGTTTAGGTCCACTTGTATTAGATTAGGACATTTATTATTATTTAATTCAAAGAAGAGTTAAAAGAGTTAAAATCAAAGTTTAATAACTAAAAAATTTTCAATATAGGGTTATACATAAGATAAATTCGACTATAAATATTCATTATAAAGATAAAAATATTTCCTACTTAATTTTATTTTATTTATAATTTTTAGGTCCTAATTAATTTAATGTATTTATAACACAATGATGATGCAATAATTACCTTATTAATGAAATATTAACATAATTGATGTTATAAATACCCAAATAAATGTAATTTGATACTTTTTATAAATTCTAATTAACTTTTTTAGGTTAATATGACATTTTAGTATTGACTTAATAAACCTTTTTTTAACTAATCATGTTGTTATGAGTTTTACAAAAATCAATTACCAAATAGTGTCAAAATTGACATAAAATAGTATTTAAAACAAATATTATATTATTAATTTTTATTCTATTAATAAAAATATAATGTTCTGAAATATGACTTATATAAGGTTATATATATTAATAATAAACTTCTTGGTGTTTGTTTGGCTTGTTATAGTATGTTTATTAACCCTATAGTGTAAGAAAACAAGAAGACATGTTAAAAGTTACATTATCTAACATAGAGTTAAATCTAAATGATAAGGTTAAAATAGTAACATAAACCTGTCTAAAACCTATTAGTTGAGAGTATTTCGACACACCCCACTTTAGATTATAAATAAATAAATTTGGAGCTATTATAAACTGAATATGACTTTATTATAAAATAATATTTTTAGTTTTTTCTATGGTGCCCCACTCCTCCCTTATAAAAGGGCACCTCCTCCCTATTCTCCTTACAAAATTTTGAGACTTCAATCTTGGACAACCCCTGAACATTTACCTTCTCAACATCCCTAGAAACATTATAGAGGTTCTGGTATCCTCAAAAGACCAACTCTAGTGCCTTAAGAGGAGGTTAAGAAGAGGCGCGTCAAAGAATAGGTAATATCTTTTACCGATTCTTTCCAATTTATTTCTTCTTCTACTTCTTATTCTTTGTTTCCTCCATCACAAATTAATAACATAAGTATTTATCATATAATTATATGTTATTAAAAATATTAAACAACCCGATTTCATCTTCTATCCATCATAGGAAAATGAAATCACCACGCGTGCGTACGTACGGAATAACATCTCCACGCCGTGGTGTAATCTATTTTCCACCACCACCTTAATTGGATGGGTATAATGGTGTAAATAAATAACTGTATATGATTATTGTAAAGTGATATTGATTATTAAATATTATACATACACTTGAATACAAATCCATGATCATGGGAATGATATCATCGCCCGTGCGTACGTACAGACTACCGTCTCCACGAACGTGATGAGATTCATTTTCCATGATTAACCATTCAAGTATGATTATGAAGTATGTATAATAAATAATCAGGAAATATATTACATAAAAATGATACTGGATTTTTGTACATATATGTTTCATTTACTTAATTCCATTTAATTCAATAAGGAAACGAAAACAGCGTTCATGCGTACGTACGACCTACCGTCTCCATGAACGGTGTATTTCATTCCATTTATCTATTTATCATATATATTTATATTCTGAATATATATTATATATAAATCATGTTTTACATTCTGGAATTAACTAAATCAGGATATATGTAATAATATCAAGAACAACATGTCGAAACACTTACGATAAATGAAACGATTTTACCGAAAATGCTTCTTTAACTAGGAATTTACAAAAGAACGGGTAATATAAATTAATAAGTGAACCATATATGATATCATAACAATTAATATGATTCTATAATAAGTCAATGACAATATTTAAATCATTATATAGGAGTTTCAGATATATATGAAGCACATCAGATATAAGGTAAGGGATAACTTTTCCAATCTCATTTTTATCTGAGATTGTTTATTCATAAGTATATACTGGGGTTATATTTATCATCTGTGTCCCTGTTTTCTAAAAATGGATTCATGTATGTTTAAAGTCCTTTTTAAAATTTTTTGGATTTTACTATATGGTATGTAAGGAATCTTTTTTTTACCATACGAGGTACTTTTTTACTTTTCCGGCAAAAGTACGAGAAGAATGTTTTTTTAACTTATACAGCATGAACATATTTTTACGGTTTCATAACGCCTAATTTTAATAAATATTCCACTACAACATTTCATTATTATTTTCAAAAAAATAACTTTATTCTAAAATTGAATTGAATTTTGTGAAGAAAAAATGATTTTGAAGAAAAATTATATTTTCCTCAAGAATTCATTTCAAGTGTTTTATCAAAACTATTTTCCTTCTAAGATGACATTATTTCATAGCTGTATGTTTCAAGTATAACGCCTCTATGATTTTCATGGTTTCAATTTTCTTATGATGAAATGATATCAATTTGTTTTATATGGATTATGTTATGATGGGATGATGTTTATGAAACCCATTTTATTCATTGGGTTATGATGAATGATTTATGTTTATATTGTGTCACATGTAAGAATGATTTCATTATGAGATGGGTGGGACCTATATCTCCCTCTAACGCATAGGGTAAAGATTTATATCTCATGAGATAGACATGGATGGAATGGTAAGTTAATCTGGTTCCGTGATACATGATTGGAACGAGGAGTGAACTCGATTCAGAAAGGGACTTTGTCCACTAAGATGGTCTTGGAAGCAATGCCTTAGATACTATGAAAATCATATCATGTTCTTAATGGTTTCCACAATTACATGTTTTATTACCATTCTATTTTATCATGATTGATGTTCCATTATGATCTATTCCTTATATACTACTATGTTTTATGTCATTGCTCAAGAATTTGTTGTTTAAACATTAGGTTCATGTTTTTAAGTTCTAATGTGTATGGTTTGTTTTATTTTTTCCATGCTTACCCTTATTGAGCATTTGAGCTCACCCTTTTCATGTTTTATTTTCTCTAGGTTGTAAATAAAGGTTTTAGGTAAGAAAAAAGGGGAAGATCTTTATGGGAGATGTTGAAGATCTTTCACCATGATTAGAAGATTATATTCTGAGTTTCCAAAGACACTAAACTATTACGGTCCTTGTGTGTATGTTTTTGTTATGTATTAAGTATTCTGCAAAAGTAATGTAATGTCCATGTATGTCAAGTTTGGGGTCTCGAAATTAATAGAATAAGAATATGAGATTTTCCCCTTACTCATCTATTTTTTTGGATATAATGTTCATGAATCTTTTAAAATATGAATCATTTACCTCATTCTCATTAGAATCTATTAATGGTGTATCATTATTTTCCATCATCAAGAGTCCATTCATTTATTTGAAATCCCTCTCCTCATTTGATTTCTTTTTGAACATATTTTCTTTTCCCATCTAATAAATGAGGAGTGAATTAAAAAACTCATCTAGAGGTATGTATATAATTCTTTCCAAGGTAGAGATGTTTGTATTGAATCCATTAGAAAAATCTCTCATTAGCTTCTTGACAACAATTCCATATTCCATTGTATGTCCAACACCCATAATATGAATTGTTATCTTAATTAACCTAATAAAGTGGCCATATATAGTATTATAATCATATACATGGATATATTCAAACCCATATCTCTTGATATTTAGTTTAGTATCTTTGATATTCACATTCCCATCATCAGTATTCTCAAGTTTATCCAACATCTACTTTGCCATATTTTGTCACATTACTTTTGTGAACACATTATATAACACAGATGAAAAATTATTATTTCAAAATTTCCAATATACTTTAATGTTCCTATTACCAGTATATGTAAGGTGATATTATATCCTTGGTAGAATAAAACTGACTATAATAGCTTCACTAGCATCATGGCCATGAGAATTAAGAAACCAAATTATTCAATTTTTCCATCCATAAGAGTATATTCCAATAAAGAAAGGACCTCATATACTATTGATTTAATAAAAACTGTCCATCATTAGTCATTATTAATGGTTATATATTCTCAATGGGAACATTATTCTCTGATATCACTTGAAATACCTAGGTTTAAATATGTGACTAAGAGGGGAAGGGGTGACATAGTGAGGTTTTTTTTATAATTTATTCTTTATAAATAATCCCTTTTTATTGATTAAGATCTTGAACATTTATTTTTCAATTCCCTACCATTCCCATATGCAATAAAATGAGATATTTGAAAACACAAATAAACATTTTTACATGGTTGTCCCTCAATATGGATGACCACGTACTTTCCATATTTTGGATGATCCATGACATAGATTCCCCACTAGTAAAGAAATGTTATTTAAACTCTTCAACTTCAACTGGATTCTGATATAGTGATATGTTGGCCTCATTCTTATTTTTGTCTAGATTCAATGATTTCAATATTATTTTTATAGTTATCTTTACTCACCTTCAGTATCAATTCAACATATCCAAATACTATATAGGGATCACTAGCCATGATCAGATGTTGATTAGCTTTGTCTCAACTTTTGATCATCTTTTTTTACTTTGTTTTTACATGAATTATACCAATTATTTTTATCTTCTCACTTATTCATGTAAAACTAAAACAAATACAAATTACTATTCTAATTTCATGAAAATATTGTTTCATTTAATTCTAAATCATTTCATGTAACATCATATAATAAAATGTTATTCATGAGATTCTAAAACACTCATTGTCACACTAGGAATGGGTTAATTTCTTCATTATACAAACTTCTTTAAAAATTTCCACATTAATTGCACACAATGTTTGAAGTTATCACTTATTATTTGTGAAATTTTCAAATTTTTCTCATGAAACCAGTAAATCACAGTATTATTCCATGCATCCTCAGACATGCATATTATCACGTGTATGAATTAGAGATCCTATCATATTCCTTATCTTAAATAAGTATTTGGTTCGTTGTTCTTTATAATTTCCGTCATGTTTGTGTATCAAGGTGAATGTGATTTAAAAATATGTGCTCATGGTATTATATGCTCCTTCTTGTAATCATCCAATCTTTAGAGAGAACATCAATATGGAACATGAACCCCATTGAAAATATATATATCCCAAAAGTATCTATTTAAAATTATTCCTCTATATCAGATGCATGTTAAGATTTATCACCATATAGAGAGAATTGTGGGTATTTATAGGAAAGATGCATTTACATGTCCCCACCGCCAAAAACACCACATGTACGTCAATACACTTCCATTACACACCAAATCAGAATGTTGGTATATGACATCAAAACATCACTATCAAACCAACATGAAAGACATATTCCATGAGCATTGGACTTTATTAATTAATTAAAATGAATTCACACACATGAATTTTAGTTTCCTCCAACAATAAGGTCTAAAAAATCCATCACTAAAACATTTTATTATGTGAATTATCTTCCCTTTGTCACCGGCTTGGAGTTCTTATTTCAGGGGAAATAATAATAAAAAATACTATTTATGTAATTTAAAGCTTCAAAAGATATCATATTATAGATCCCATGAGTTTAGAATGATCACTGTAGCATAGTTAATTCTAAGGATGTCGTGGCATTCAATTTTTTCAGTTATAATAAACCCTTTTAATGACTAATATAGAAGATGATGTTAACATTGACTGGATAGATCTCATCAACTAGATCAGACAACATAGGTTCTTTATGTATCATTTTATGGTGGATGAAAAATTTCATGACACTTTAGAAACCACACTAATATTTCTTTCAACTGATCAATTCTTATACTCCAAGGTGTTCTATCGATAGGCCATAAGAAATTTCCAAGGTCCGCACCTAGATCCTGGTTACAATGATCTATGTCAGAAACCTCTATCATCATACCACCCTATACGGTGGAACCATATATTCTCTCATACAACTCTATGCGAACACCATCATACCTATGTAAGAACCCACCACCATTCCATCACTATGAGTCAGTTATACTATTTTGTTGAGGGCTCCTTCTACACATGAAGGATTGATATGATTCCTTAGCATAAGGGTTTATAAATTTTTTAATAAATACTAAACTAAATTGAATCAGTATGAAATATGTAAATTATAGGAAATTAAAATAAGAAACCTTAATAAAACCTCTTAAAACATATAATTAATTCCTTTAAAATAAATATATCTTATCTTTTTATCTTCTTAATTATTTAATCACCCAACTGAGGATCGATAATTAAAATCACCAAAATACTATCAATCTCCAATTCTCTATATTAACTCAAATCTAATGATGATCGATGAAAAGAATAAAATGATACTCTTCAAATGTTGTTTCGAATGTACATTTCCCTAATGTAGTAAGAAGATGTCTTTGTAATTTATAAAAACCCTATAATCATGAAATTTAAAACACATTGTCTTTTCATCATCACAACCTATTGAAAAATAATTAAAAATCATGATAATTAAAACATTAATAAACATCTTGGGCTCCTCACATAGGTTATTGGTAGAACTATCTTACCTTTTTTGAGTTTGCCTACAACAGAAAATACTGAAAATCTATTCAGACTCCAAATATTGAATCTTTATATGATAATTCATGTAGATCACCACTATTTTGGATAAACATATTGATATCAATGATTATAAGGATGATTATAATATAGAAGACATTATATCGTATCTAGATTATAAAAAAGTTGTTTGTAAATAATTAGAGAAGAAAGAAATAATATGTAAAATGGTGAAACCATCCATTAGAGTGTCTATGGGATTGGGTAATGATCATATTATAGGAGAGGGTAAATTAGAAACCAGGTTTAAGGGGTCATTAGAGATCATGGAGAGAATAAATATTGAAGAATATTGATTAGATCTTCTTTAGTTTATCATGAAATACATGATATCTTACCTGTATAACATATTTGGATATATCAACGTTACCATTCTCATGAAATTATCCAAGATGATGTAAATATTGAGGTAGATATTACATTTTAGGATCATATGGTTTATATTAAATGTTGTAGATAAAAATACTTTTTCATGAAAATGGTTCATCATGTATTTATAGTAGGTTCAAATACATATTCAGTAGAATGCATTTGTGTGAAATTATAACATGTGGGAAGAGTGGCCAGATTTTTCCACCAATAAGTCCCAATGATCTTTTTTAATAGAGATTGTGGATAAGAAACTATATGATTGTGTGGTTAAAAAACCCCAAACTGAATTCAAGTATAAACTGATTTTATTTTTTATTCCAAAGAAGTTTAATAATTTTCTTAAACTCATGAATTTTTTATACTTAAGAGTATTAAATATGTTAGTAAAGGAATGGGAATCCATTTATAATATTTTTAACATGTTAGGGAAGGAAATTGGTTCTAGGTGGCCTTCCCCACCATGAAAGGTGAGAGTTAAACAATGAAAAGGGTCTATAAGGGGTCCTTCGTGTCATAATAAGGTATCTTTTTTATGTGATATGTGTTTTTGTGATATTTAAAGATCATATAAAAAATATTGGTTACACCATAGACTTGGGTGTTACCATGTGGTTAGGATTTTATGTGATTAAATTGTTATTTCCCATTGAGTATAATTCCACAGCCAAGGGCTTTATAGTGTGGCAGGTTTTTTTGAATGAATGAAATTCCACTGGTGTGGAATTAATATTTTTTTATTTTGGGATCAGGAAATGTTACTTAACGTTCATGTAATGGTGGTGTTGTGTAGGATTAATCTCTATAGAATTATCTCTAGGTCTGCATGTGAATAAATTTGATGGCCAAGTAAAATTCACAATCTTTAGTGGGGGAAGTCTAATCAATTCATGAAATCGAGGGTTTAACTATACAGGATGGTGAGGGAGCATACTCTAGTGAGGTATTTGGGCTATGAATCGAGACCTAGGGAGATTGTTTGTGCTTTTAATAGGTAATATCATGTTATGGGGTCTCAAGGAATGAAAATATATTTCTTTCTAGAGGCGGGGTGACATGTGGTGAGCTGATGTTCCATGATGTGGGGGTGAAATTTAAGGGCAATTACATCTTTTTATATTTTGTTGCACTGAAATTATTGACGTAGATATTTTTTAAAATAGAAATAAATTAATTTAAGGTTTAAAATATTAAATTATCATCAAATGAGATATTTTTTTACATTGAACATCTATAGATCTTCTTTCTTCCATTTATTTTATATGTCAATATCTCCTCTATAAATCAGCAGTTTCATGTGTCATCATTTTCTTGGATCACAAAAAAATGATGTACCCATTAACTTTTGATATTACTATATTTTTTCATTATTTTTAATGGAAAAATATTTATTTAAATTATTTTTATTGGGATTAACTATAATTTCTTGATTCCAGTCATTCAAAACTAAATCGATCAATGACATTCAAAGAGAATCCTCCTACAAGAATATGTTTGGAAGTTTCGAACCCATCCCTAAGGACTATCCTCATAATATATGTGTGTATGATTCATGTTTATGTTGACCTATTCTGTTATTTAACTAAAAAAAATAAAATGGTTTATACCATCATTCCTTATTGGATTCACCTTCTTTTGGTAAAAAGTGGTCTTCTATTTATTACAATTATAAAAAACTTGGCTTACAATTTATGTGTGCCTTGAATAACATAGTGGGATATTTTAGAGGAAACCTAAGGTGTTACTTTAATGTAATATATTCTATTATGTTGACCATATATTCCCTATGATGATCCATAGATTGATAATGTGTGATTAATGTAGGAAAACAATGTGGTAGCCCTAGGTAAGTATGGGTTTGGGACTGTAATTGGATAAGTACCTAACTTTTGAAAGAAAAATAAAATAATATTCCAATAAATTGATATTTTTTGGCATGACCGTACATTTTAAACCATTTATAACATGTTTATATAAAAACCATTAAATGTGATTAATTTATCACATTAAATTATAAAGGCAATTGAATTGATTGTAACATGGATATGGATTAGTCCCTTATCCAGATTGAGATATAGGATGGACCTAGGGTTGGGTTTTATTCTCCCTTGGGTGGTTGAAATGATATGGTTCCATGGGAGAGTTTTATTCCCTAATATTTTTGATATGAGTTGGTTCTTGGGGAAAGTGATCTTCCCTATATCTGGTAGAAAGGAGATAGTTCCACAAGCATGAATTATTCCCCACTGTGTATTAGAAATGAGATGGTTTTAGGGTTAGGGGTTATTATCCTTGGTGTGGTTGAAATGGAATTGTGATTATAAGAACCCAATATTGATGTACAACAATATTACATTAGTTTTATAGAATACTTAATATGTTACACAAATAGACACCTAAAGACAATATTTGTTTAGTGGCATTGGAAACAAGGAACACATTCATACAATTTGATAAAAGATATTCAAAATACCCCATAAATATCTTCCTCTTTAGTTTTACTACCTAAAACTTTTCATGATATAGTGGGGAAAAGAAAACATATGAAAAGGGTGAGCTCAAATGCTTAGTAAGGGTAAACAAGAAAAATATCATAAAAAAACATGAAAATAAGAATGTAAAAACAAGAACCTACATTTTGAAAGTCACAAAACATATAAAATATATCAAAATCTGGAGTCATGAAATAAATCATGTAAGTTCATAAGGAATAGATCATAAACGAACATGAGCCATGAGAAAATAACATTAGCATAAGACATGTAAATTTGGAAAACACATAAGCGTAGAAAATCATATCCATATTAGCCAAGGATCATTTCGAAAGAACATAATATTAGAAAAATTACTTTACTAAACTGAGTTCCCTCCCCTTTCTTCCCCAATATTACTAAACCCTGTATACTTACCATTCCATCCCTATATTACTCAACTGAGATCATTTACCTTTCCATCCCTATATCACTGAAATGAGATCATTTACTATTTGAATCATGTCTATATCATGAGATATAAATCTCTACCAAATGAATTGGAGGGTTATATAGGTCCCACCCATCACATAATGAAAACCATACATATGTGTGCCATAAGAACATAAAACATATCATAATCGATGAAATAAAATGGGTTTCTTAAATATGAATCTATCATAAAATAAACCATGAAAAATGAATGGATTTCATAAATATAATTTCTTCATTAATAAAATAAATAATAGGAATAATATGGTTATTATAATTGAAACATATCAATATTAATGAATGTCATATCAGGTGGAAAATAATTTTGGTAGGACACATAAAATTAATAGTTAGTGAAAATATCATTTATTAATTAAAAAAAATATTTTCATAAAATATATTGCAACATTAAAAGAAACTATTTTCTTTAAAAATTAACTTTTAATATTTTAATGGAAACTTCAAGGAAATAAATAATTATTAAATAAAAAAAATCAATTCATGTCATATAAGTTAAAAGAATACGTGCTTCTCATACTTTTTCTAAAAAAATTATAGAAGAATCTCATTTGGAAAATGAAAGAAGGATTCCTTTAAAACCATTTATTAAAAGATAACAATGACTATAAATATCCACATGAGAATAATAAAACATTTTATGAAATCATTTTTAGAAAATATAGTCATGGAAGATATATATTTCTCAATGAAGAGTTAAAATTAAACAATTTTAAATATTAAATAAGTTGTGAAATAAATAATTTTCAATTTATAATCAATTGAATTGTATACCCCATGAAAGAAAGAAAATTATAAAAATAAAATACTCTTCTTGATAAGACAAAAATTTTTTTCATGTTAAGTATACACACCGCTTAGAAAAAACAAGTAGTGTATATGGCATGAGTATTACAAAAATAAATTTGAAACAAAAATAATCCCTTACCATAGGTATGATTCCCTTGGTACATATCAAAATATCCTATATAATTGTTTAAATAATGACATTAGATTATTCTATAACCATTTTATATTTATGATAATACATATGATCATCTTATCACCTGTTTGTTAATTACATTTCATTGTTACTCTTCTTTCGGGTACTAACAACTTTGTTTCTCAGGGTAGTTTTGTCTTATATGTTCTTGTTCATATTCTTAGGTTATATTTATATCATTTCCAGAATTATATTAATATAATCTATATCATATTTATTGATTATATACATTTATATAATTATTATTTAATGAAGATCATGTAGAATGAATCACATCACATCGTGGAGACGGTAGATCATATGCACGCACTAGCGATGATATCATTCCCCAAATTGTGTAATGGTATAGAAGTGGATGGTATATATTTTGTTATAGAATAAATATCATGTTATAATAATCATATTTAGTTATTATTTCCATCATTATACTCGTCTAAGTAAAGTGGTGGTAAAATAATATTACACCACATCGTGGAGATGATAAGTCGTATATACGCATGTGTGGTGTTTTCATTTTTCATAGGATGGATAAAAGGTCGAATATTTTTTTTTAATAATCATAATAAAATATCATAATATATGTTATACTTTATTTATTACATTATATTGGAAAAAACTCCTGAATCGGTTGTAGAAGAAGAAATGATCGTGAGAGAGTCAACAAATGAGATTACGTATTCTTCGGCGAGCTTCCTATAGATCTCTTATTAGGGACACTATATTTGGTATTTTTAGAATAAAAACACCTTTAGAACCTATATAGTAATTTTTATAAGGTAATTAGGTAGGATATATTTAGTCCTAAAGGATCAAAGTGATGCGAGGAAGTATGGGAGGAGGTTCTCTTTTAAAATTGATGTAACGACACTTTTGGAATCTCCAAAAAGCTTACTTTATAATAAAATCAAACCCCATCCAAAAACATCTCAAATATCAAGTAGTTGTATATAATATGAGATAATGTTTTAATATCACTGTACGATAAATTTTAGACACGTATTTATATCAACTTAAAGCATATCATTTTAATTAATCCTTATTTATACTATTTTATTTTTAACAATGGTAAAAATAAATCAATATTAAAGAAGTATAATTTTTAATTAGACCATAAATAAATTTTTTATAATATTTTAAACTATATTATAATTATTTTATAATATTAAAAGTATTTTATTATTTTTAAATAATTCAATAAAACATTATTTTGACAAAATATCCATAGTGTCAATTTTGAAAGTATTCATTTATTGGATTTTTAAATATTTCAATATATGATTTTAACCTAGAAACAAATATTTTATTTTATCCCTATTTGTTAAGAGTAATATATATATTTTTTGTTATATTAATTGATCCAAATTATATTTATCTTAATATTTTTAATAAAATTTATTTAATATTTCCATTAATAAAATAATTACTACCTTAGTTTTGTGTAATTATTTTAAATAAAAATTTGTTGAATTAAAATTAAAAATAAAATGTTATGAAGAATATAAATTCTATATATTTCATAATAATACTTATAATTGAATATATATTCTATAAAATCCTACATTAAAAATGTTTTATTTATAAAAACATTAGTGTGAAAACTTTAACATAAAATTAGATAAAATATTATAACTGTCATAATATTTTTCATGTGGCTCCAAATGGTCAATAATTCAATCCTTGGATGATTATGGAGGATATATAATCTACCAATATCATTTTTCGATTTTTTGTGGTCACTTAATGGCCATTATCATTTTAATTAAAAAAATTATTGATTTTTCATCGATTTAATAATTTCTACAATATCATTGTATAAGACCATAAGGTAATAATTTGTTTCCAAAAATTTAAAAAAATAACCATGTTAAATAAAAAAATTTATTTCAAATTAATATTTATATTAGAATTTATCTTATGTATGTCCTATATTAAAAATAAAAAAGTTATTAAAATTTGAGTAAGACATCACTAACTTTTCTCTCAATAAAATATATTAAATGTCATAATATCATCTAATTGGATTCCAAAGGATACCATTAAGAATGAGGGATGATTTATGTCAAGACACACTCATAAAATGATATTAGTAAATGACTTAGGGTAATTTTATAATATTATTTTTACCCATAATTACCTGTTCTAACTTTTTACCGTATTAATAAAAATTTGTGTAGTTAATATTCATATTTCCCAAAAATAAAATAAAGTTATTTACACAATTTAAGAACACTGATTAAAAATATGGAATCCATTTTTCAAAATTCTATACACAGAATTCTTAGTAATTAATTTTAAATTAATCCCACGGTCGGAATGAGAAAATGTGTTTTAAAGGTTAAAACCTAAAAAATATTGAAATATTTTGACAGCTAAATTAAATGTAAAATTAATTAAAATAAACAAAATTATATTAAATGAAAAATATATAATCTATATATACTTAAAACCCATTAAAATATATAATTTAGTACTACAAATAAATTTGACAAATAAGTAGTTTTGAATTAAAATACATTATTGTTTTACTATTAATCAAAACATGAAACATATCAAAAAAATACAATGAATCTAACCAAAATAAATTTGGTAATACTATTTAAAATAAGGATTTTATTTTGTAAAATATATTTTTTAAAAATGTGAAAAACTAGATTTCAAATGGGTGCACCATCAAAAGCTGGCAAAACTGATTTTTTTTTAAAATATTTCTTTTTTTTCTTAAAAATAAATTTTGTTCTTACATCATGTCTTGAAAAAATATAATATGAATTTTAAACATTATATTGAATATATTACGTATATAATTCATTAATAAAATCTATCAATAATTTTTTTTATTATTTTATAAACTCACTTATTTTTATTTAAATTGTTTTTTAGAAAAAATTTCTTTTATTTTAATTTTTTTATTTTTATTTATAATTAATTTCCAATCAAAGAATTAATTACATGTACCTGTGTAAAGAATATTTTCATAATTAAATTAATACAGTTCATACCTTCCATTATAATGGCTTTCTTTAAAGGTAACATAATGTCTATTTGAAAATACGAAAATATGGATTTAGAGTAAGGTAACATTTAACATTTAGTTTTTCTCTTAAAATCGGACTTGAATGAAATGAAATATATCAAAATAACTTGAACTTGAATCTAACAGAAGCTATGAATAGTGTTTTTCATATATCAAGGTAAGCCGCTGTTGCGTCTAGTGTAAGATTATCTGGGTTTAGCGTACATCACAAGACATCAAAGAAATTAAAAAAATATAAGTCTCATAAAAATATCAAGGTGTTACATTATACCACCCTAAAATGAATTTCTCCCCCAAAATTCTTCTTGGTTATAAAAAGATTAATACTTGAGAGTTTCTTTCATAGAAACCCATATAAAAAAATGTTAATAAAACATACATTTAAAATGGAATGTTAGAAACATAATGGTTACCCAATGTAACTCGTAACTAGGTTTCTATATTGGATAACATTGGTGAATATTTGGGCATGGAGTAAAATCCTAAATAAACATATAGATTGATAAATATCATTGATCACAGGAAATTGGGTGACCCAGAGAAAGTTAATAATCATAAAACCATATAATAATGAAGCATGAAATGGGTCATTTATATCATCAAAATTATGATATCATCACATCTTTTTCAAATCACTATATTTCATCATATGTTAATGAATTTTCATTAGAAGACATACTTACTTGATTCCAGCTGAATCTCACCATTTTTCTTGACTTGATTAGTTTGAAACATATCTTTATCCAAGATAAACACAATTTTCTCCACATCTTGAACACATTAATGGTTACCTTCCCCTAATCAAAATATTACATTTCCCTTAAATCCCTTTTCCAACTCTTCAGCACAATTAAACATGTCCTTTTCAATCATTAATGAAAAAATTATACTAAAAATACATATATATAATCCCTAGATTCCAACACATATACCCTCTAATCATCCAAATCTATTCTTAACCCATTAATCTAGATTCATTATTTAATTCATTCCAAGAATATGAAATTTGAATCATTTATTATCATTCCTCAACATTAATGAAATAATGCTTCTTATCTTTAAGGTAAAAAATATGGTTCGATCATCCCATACCTTTCATATTTCATTTTCAGTTTCTTTATACATAGTTGATCACCAATACTCATAGCACTTTCCCAATTCTCTTCAAGAGATTTCCTCTTAGTGCATATAATTCCTATTCTTTCCATATCTGAAACATTTAATGTTAACTATGTTCTATCTAGTAACAACTATTGACTAAGAGAAGAAATAAAAGTCCAGTAAATACTTATCATAGATGAAAAACACATATTTAAGGGAAATTACTTATAATATTTCAATATTTGATATAGTAGGTTTAATTAAAGGATATTCATGATCGTTACCAAAATTATAGGATTGTAACCTATCATTAGGATTATCCTTAAGACATTACTAGACATATACAAAGAAATATCTCTAGGAATCTCACTAATGTTTTCACATCCTACATTCCAAAGTTTGACTAAACCTTCACTCTGATACTAACTCTAACTACCCAATCTTGACATACACAAATATTCCATTACTTTTGTGGATTTTAAATACATTAAAACAATATATTCCTAAGCACCGTATTATAGTAGTGCCTTTGGAAATATGGAACACATTATACTAATATGTTGAACGATATTCAACATCTATCACAAATATATTCCTCTTTAGTTTTCCAACAAACATATTTTCTTTATTTCTCTTGGAAAATAAAAGATATGAAATGGGTGAGATCAGATGATCAGTAAGGGTGAGAAAGGAAACTATAAAAAAATAAACATAATAAATTATAAAAATGAACATAACTTTTGAAAATAACACCACATAAAACATATATCAAAATATTGAGTCATGAAATAAATCTTAGTAGCTTATCAGGCATAGATCATAAAAGAACACAAGCCGTTGAAAAATAGCATTGGAATAAAACATGGAATTATTGAAAACACATAAACATATAAAATCATTTACATATTAGCCAAGTATTTTTACCATTTTTATTATAGTATAAAAATTATACTACTGAAATAAGTTCACCCCTCGTTCTAGACCTGTATTACTTAACCGATGTCATTTCATGCTCCATCCTCGTGTGACAGAACTGAGATCATTTCCTAGTCTAGTCTTGTCCACCTCATGAGATATAAATCATTACCCAATGTTTGAGAGGGATATATAGGTACCAACCATCACATAATTAAAACCATAAATATGTGTGAAACAAGAACATAAAACATATCATAACCCATGGAATAAATGGGTTTCTTAAATATAATTCCATCATGAATTAATCAATAGAAAATGAATGGATTTCCTAAATATTATTACATCATAAAGGTAATAAACTATAGGAATAATAGGTATTGTATACTTGAAAAATATATCCATTAAAAACTTTAATCTTATATGGAAATCAATTTTGGAAGAACACATGAAATTTATTAATTAGGAAAATATCCGATCTTCTTTGAAAAAAATTTCTTTTCATAAAATTTTGTGAAACTTTTAAAGAACATTTTTTATTAAAAATAACCTTAAAATTTTGTAAGGAAAACTTCTATGAAATATATTATTATGAAAGAATAAAATTCCATTCATTCCATATAATTTAAAATAAAAAATTCTCCTCATACATTTTTTGGAAAAATAAAAAAGTACCTCATTTGGAAAATGAAATAAATATTCATTTCAAACCATGTGGTAAAAAGTAAAAATCAATATAAATATCCATATGATATTTTTAAAATAGATTATGAATTTTGTTTAGAAAACGTGTATATGGATGCTAAATATTCCTTAATAGAGACTTAAAATAAAATAATTCTAAATATTTAAGAGATTGTGAAATAAATACTCTTCACATTATAATCAATAAAATAGTAATCCCCATGAAAGAATTAAATTTTAAAGAATAATATAATATTTTGTATAATTCAAAAAAAAATATTCATGGGAAGTATATACACCACTTATAAGAAACAGGTAGTGTATATGACATGTGTCTCATAGAAATTGAGGTGAAAAAAATAATTCCTTACCTTAAGTATGATTCCCTTGGGGCATTTCTGAGCCAAATATATAATGGTTTAAATAAGGCAATTAACTTATTCCCGAATCATATTATATTTATGGAACAAAATATAATCATCTTATCACTTTTTTGTTAATTTCATTTCATTGTTACTAGTATTTCGTGTATTAACTACTTCATTTCTCAGGCATATTTGATCATATATGTCTTTTTTATTCTTATGTGATAGTTATATCATTTAAATAATTATATTAATGTAATTTATACCATATTTATTCATTATATACATTTATATAATCATTCTTTAATAAAGAAAATTTAGAATGAATTGTATCTCATAATGGATATGGTAGCTCATACGTATGCATGAGCGATGATATCATTCCCTTAATTGTGTAATGGTATTAAAGTGGATGGTATATTTAAAAAAATAATATAAATATCATATTATAATAATAATATTTAGTTATTATTTCCATCATTATACCCATCCATGTAAAGTGGTGGTGAAACATAAATTACACCACGGTGTGGAGATGGTAAGTCGTACGTACACACACTTGGTGAATTCATTTTTCATAGGATGGATAAAAGGTAAAATATGGTTCTTCCACAACCATAATAAAATCTTAGAATATAATTGATAATTGATTTATTAAATTTTAATGGAAACAACAAATGAATATGAAGTAGAAGAAGAAATTATCTTGAGAGAGTTGTTAAAGTAGATTACCTTTTATTATACAAGCTCCATAAAGATCACCTCTTAGATACAATAGAGTTGGTATATCTAGAAGACCAGAACCTCTATAAAGTGTATAGAGATGTTTATTACTGAATTTGGTAGGGGATAGACCATATTTGAGGCTTAACGTGAAGTGAATAATTTAGGGAGGAGGTACCCTTTTATAATTGAGGTGAGGGGAACTTTTGGAATCTCCAGAAAATTAATTTATTATAATATTAAAACGTATACAAAAACAATATAAATGTCATGTATTATAATATTATATGAAATAATATTTTAATATAATAATCAAATATAAGATAGACAAGGTTTTCTATTAATATGAACCATATAATTTTAATTAACTATTAGTTATTCTATTTAAATATCAACTAAGGTAACAAATATCTTAATACTAAAAGTGTATAATTTTTACTTATATTATGTAAATTAGACCATAAATGAAAAGTTGATATAATTTTGTACCATGTAATATTTATTTTATAATTTTTAAAACATTTTGGGATATTTAAGTAATTTAGTAATGAATTATTTTGACAAAATATCAATAGTGTCAATTTCGACACTATTCATTTTGTGGATTTTTTAAAATATAAGTATAAGATGTTAACCTCAAACAAATTTTTTTATTATATCCCTATAGAGTAAATTCTATATATAAAATTATTTGGATATATTAATCATCCCAAATTATATTTATTTTAATATTTTAATAACATTTATTTGATATTTCCATTAATAGAATAATTACTACATTAGTTTTGTGTAATTATTTAAAATACATATTTTGAGAAAAAAAAGTAAAAATAAAATACTATGAAAAAGATAAATTTTTAATCTTTAATGAAAATACTTATATCAGAATATATATATATTGTAGAAAATTTTATATTAAATGTTTTATATTTTTTAAAACATGAATGTGATAACTATAACATTACATTAGATAAAATATTATAAGTGCCATAATATTTTTTATGTGGCAGAAAATGGTAAATAATTTGTCCATTGGATGATTATGGTTGAAAAATACAAGAAAAATAATATTTTTCCCTGCTTTTTGGTCTTCTAATAGTAATTATCATTTTAATTTAAATTATTTTATTAAATTTTAATCAACTAAATAATTTCGGTATCATCATTGTATAAAAATTTAAGGTAATTATTTATTTCTTAAAATTTAAAAATAAACTTAAATTATAATGAAAAAAATATCTTTAAAATTAGTATTTATATTAGAATTTATCTTATGTATAACCATATATTTATAATAATATAGTTATTAAAATTTTAGTAACACATAATTAACTTTTCTTTAAATGATATATATTAAATTTAATAACCTTATCCCAAAGGCTTCCAAAAGATACCATTTTGAACCAGGGATATTTTAGGTTGAAAAAAACTAATCCATTGATATTTGGACAAGTGTTAGGGAAATTTTATAACATTATTTTTAACCATAATTACATGATTTACCTTCTTACTTTATTAATACGAATTATTGAAGTTACTAATCATATTTCCCAAAAATAAAATAAATCTATATAAATAATTTGGAAACACATATTATAAATATGGAATCAAATTTTCAAAATTCTAAACACATATGTTTTAGCAATTAATTTATAAATAATCGAGTGATCAAAATGATAAAAACAAGTTTTAAAAGTTAAAACATACAAAATATATAAATGTTTTCACATCTAAATTCAATGTAAAATTAATTCCAATGATCTAAATTATATTAAATGAAAAAAATATAATCTATTTATACTTTAAACTCATTTAAATATATAATTTAACACTATATCTAAATTTTCAGAAGAAGTAGTTTTCAATTAAAATTAATTTTGTAATTATTCATCAAAATGTGATGTTTATCAAAAAAATAGAAAAAATTCAACCAAATCAAATTATTATAATCATATTTAACATAATAATTTTATATTTTCAAATATAATTTTAAAAAGTGTCAAAAAATATATTTAAAATGGGTACGCCATTAAAAGGCAGCAAAACATCATTTTTTTTTTCAAAAATACTTCTTTTATCTGAACAATTTAATTTGTTATTATATCATGTCTAGATAACATATAAGATGAATTTTATTCATTAGATTTAATATATTAAATAAATATTAAATCAATAAGATCCATAATGATTTATTTTTTTATAGGCTCACTTATTTTCATTTAAATAGTTTTTCAGAAACAATATTCCCTTTTTTAAAAAAAATGTTAATTTAATTTATAACTACTTTCTCCCAAAATAATTAATTATATATGCACATGTAAATAATATTTACATTATTCAATTTATAATTTTTACACCATCCATTATAATGGATATTTTATAAAGTAACATAATAATATTTAGTTGTTTCCTAAAACTTGGTCTTGCATGAAATTAAATTTATCAAAATAAATCGAACATGGATGTAACACAAGACAATAATATTTTCACATATATCATAATCTAAGACGTTTTTGAGTGTAAAGAAATAATATCTTGGTGTATCCTAGAACAGAAGATATCAAGGAAGTTTAAAAAATATATCTCATAAAGATCTCAGGGTGTTACAATGATAGGGTGGGTGTTATTCTAAACCGTGTGATTAAAATGATATAGTTATAGGGGTAAGAAATATATTCCCTATGTGGTTGATATGAGTTGGTTCCATAGGTGTGAGTTATTCCATCATATGTGATTAATTTTATATTGAACCACATTCCACCCCTATTCCCTCAATGTGGATATAATGAGATGATAATATGGGTGAACACTATCCGAACCCTTTATTTGGTTATATACCACGTTTAGAGACAACCCAACACTAGAAGAAGTAGGAATGGTCAATCATGGGTATCAACAAGGTACTTGATGATAAAAAATGATATATTTATTACACATTCATTTATTTTTTATCGAATATTAGAATCAATCATTTTTATATTTGACACATTTAGGGACACCGTTATTGGTATCCTAATTAGTAATACACACACCATTAACATGTGTTGTCTATACCTACGTAAACATCATAGTTTTTTGGTTTGGATAAGGGAAATATCCCTATTATTGATGTATATTCTAGTTAACTGGAATGAAGTTGGTATTTAGGGTCTTTCCAAGACCCAAGACTACTTTTTGAATATTTTTATGGTTATTTATTTTTTTGGGTTTATTTTTTATCCTAGTGTATATGATTCACCCACAGAGGATCCTGTTTTTTTCTATGTGAATTTTATAGAATGTACGACATTCATATTTTTATATTTTGTTTGGTTTTGTTTTACATTAATTGGAATATAATTGTGATTTATATTTATTCTTCTTTTAATTTGATGGTTTTCATTATTATTACATGCACTTTTAATAATGTTTACCTAATCTATTTGGTATAGTATCCCCATGTTATCATTAGTCCCTGTCCATTTTTCAGAAATTTTGGACATATAGGGGGAAAATTGAGTTATGTGATGACTCAGTCTAGACACAAATGAGTTGAACATGGCTATATAAGTTACATATTAAATGTTAATTAAACATTTTTACTTATAAATAAAAAATTAATATGGGTAAATTTTAATAATTAGTTATTTAACTGTTAAATTTTTTGTAATTCAAACATCTTCCAATTTACACCAAACTTCAACCAAAAATACCATTTTTAACGATCAATGGAACCTTAAAACAATTCAAGAATGTTTTCTTATTTAAATTCATATTTTAACATATGGGTATGAAATTACCAAAATTTCTTTGAAAATTTATAAACTCCTACACACAATATTTTTATATTTTACTATAGGTACAAATTTAAGAAAATTATCATTAAAAATACATACTAATATTTATTAACTTATAAAAAAAATACTTATTAAATATTTCAGTGAACAAACATATATTGAATATATACCTATAATAAGAAAAAATAAATAATTCAATTAAAAAAATATTGATATGATATAATCATTAAAAATTAATGATCCATTTCTAAATGATGACACAAAAATTTATTATATAAGTAGTACTTTTAAATTTATGTAATTTATCCATAAAAACCTCAGAGATTAATTTCATGAAGATAAAAAAGGTAAATAATTAAAATTAGGGTGTTATTACATTACAAGAAATTCTCACTCCTAGGTGATCACCTTCACATCATTATGAATTTATCAAAATCTAATTAATTTAATTTTCCTACCATCATATTATTTGTGTATTATGGGCTTAAAGACCTGCATTGCGTCACTATATAATGTGATTAGATATCTAAAAGGGATCTAGTAACCCTAATGAAAAAAACTACCACATCAAACCACCAATTTAATAAAGGAAATAAACTGATATCATTATTATACATTACCATTAATAGATCACTACAAATCCCACTATCCATTTCATAAGAAACTACATTAATATAAAATCTATAACATGGAAAAAAGATAATTCATCCTTCTATTTCAAAAAATTTCCACTAATTTGTATTAAACAAAAATGTAATAATGGGTCATGATTATAAACATTAATTACTAAAGAATCACTTAAAACCAAAATAATCGCTTGAGGAAGATATAAAATATCCATAACACAATGCCAAAAAATAATGATTAATGAAAAATTTCATAATACACTTTATCTCACATATATATATAAGGAATTATTATAGAATACTAATATCATATATGGTGATAATTAAATTTTCATAATCATACACCATGATTACTTAATCACCTGCACTTTATCTTTACCTATTTGGTTTCTCATTGCGTGACTTATTAATCAAGATAGTAATAGGATATTAGATTTCAATTGAATAAATAATTCATTTATCCTTTAACTAATTATAAAAATCATTGGATGAAATCACGGTAAAACCTCTTAAAACAAATTTTTACTAATAATACATAGCATGGAATATAAGTTTTTTCCTCCTCTATAGAAATTTTTATTGGGTTATTATGTGAGAAATATTTTTTGTTAATATTTCAATATTTATCAAATTTATGTTCCTAGAATTTAAACCTGAAAGAAAAATATATTGACACCATGACCTTTACCAAGGATGTTTAGATTTAGTTCAGTTGAAGTAGGAGTGGTAGAAACAATTTTCATGTTTAGGAATGAATAAGGTGGAATGTTCAAACACATAAACATGGGGAGAAACCACAATCCTGAGGATAATGTTCAATAGGAAGAAAATATTTCAACAATAAATATTCATATTAATGTAAAATGATATTAATGTAATCTCACATAGTAGTAGACTTGATATTTTTAGGGTTCTGTTAAAATAATTTTAAGGTTATAGAAGATTGATCTAGGAAGTCAAGAATGATATAAATTCTAGAATATGAGTGTGGAAGATAAAGAATAAATTTATAGAATAGGTTGTGTTAATGCACTAAAAGTGGTGTATATTCTAGAGCATTATTCCAAAAAAATATCATTTAGGTGGTGGGTCTCACCAGATATTCATTAATATGTTTGGGAATGAAAATTATGTTAAGAATATGGTGAACTAGAATAAGAGGATTCCTTTTACGAATCATGCTTATAAAATCTGATCTAGGGGACATAATTTCTATAATTAATGTTGCGATAGTGTGCTAAAATCCTACGTCTTGATGTCGAATGTAGGAAGGTTATAATTTTGATGGCTAATTGATTGAAATGAAGAGGAGGGGGTATCATATACATTAATGGGGGAGATTATTTTCTCACGGTTCACTTGTGAAAAAAGGACACTATTGGAGGCATTGTTTTGTTTCTTTGAGCAGCGTTTCTAAAATAAGTCCCTTGTAACTCAAGCAGGGTAGGGTATTCAGAACGATGACCCCCTAGTAACTTAGTTCCTCTATTAATTAAAGATGTTGTGTATTCCTCTATGGAGTAGCAATTAGATAGAATAATGTAATTTCAATGTTTTTTTCTTGATATGTGTTATTTGATGTGTTTATTTCTTACATTATCACGGAATATTATCATATCAAGGACCATGAAGTTATAAGAAGAAATATTTGTGAAGGGAGACTCAACTTAGGGGATAGGATTCATGGATATTCTAGTTCAAGAAATTTATCTCATTGGGGTGTGTCGTGGTGTCTATGACCTTCTAGTGTCCTTTTTTTCTAAATTTATGTAAGATATCATTAACTAAAAGGTGGTCATTCATTATGAAATAGTAGTTAGAATTCTTTATATGTGGTATGGGATAAAAGGAATCCATAGGATACAATTGGAAATGAAAATCCATGAATAAGTGGAGTCAAAACCTTGGAAGGTGTTCCTCCTAGTGGTTCAGAACCCGAACAAGTGGTATTAGAGATTGGTTTAAGAGAATTTATGGAATAATTTATTAATATTTTTAATAAAATTGGTAATTTTTTGTTTCTTTTTTGGTAGATTTGGTCAGATGTTTTACTAATTTCAAGAGAATTTCAATAATATGATAGTGGAGGTTCAAGAGTTTCTTGGTTAATCAAAAGTTTTCATGGTATTTGGTGTTATTTAGTGGGTTTTATTGTTAAGGATTCTTTTAAAAAATGTTTAGAAGACTAATGAAGACTCTTAGATTCAATACATATCCCTTATGTTTTTCTTGGATTTAGTGGGAGTCAATTATTTTCAGAGGCTTGTGTTAAAAGGGTATGGTTTGGACAGATTATTTTATTGTGGGTTATTTGGAATTTGGACGATAATGAATTTTATACTCATAGATATTTAAAAAATTTAGTCGATGGTGCAATTTGATTAAAGTAATGTGTTTTGAATAATGGGAGTCCATGATAGGAAACCATGATAGAATGTTCTGGAAGGTGTATCATATCATGATAGTTTATGCCCAAGAATCTGGATGAGAAGAATTTTTATTTTATTGTGGATAAGTAAGAAAAAGTTAATGATATTTAGTTATTACCATAGTTATACATCTGTTAATGTATAAGAAAATTGATAATGTAGTAAAATAGTTGAGACTAAAAGGACTATTTAAGAAGGTTAACATCTAGAAGCTCCTCAAATCTCACAAATGAGGGGTTTGGGAGGAGTTTTTTTATCAGTGTCCTCTATCCCACTTGATTTAGTGTGTTTTCGATATTTTTTTCTCACTACATGATCCGTGATAATATATTAGGTATTTTTTTTGAGAGGCCTTGGTTTGGAAGAGCTTGATATAATTAGAGAGTTATTGGTTTAATCTGGAAGTCAAACAAAAGCAATGAGTGCATCATGATATCTATCAATAATAAGGTAAATATGATGATAAATTGGAGAAGAAAACAATTTTTATTCAATGAATTAGGATTCACCTAGGGGAGGAATTTTATATTAAATTGTGGAAAATGATAATTTTTATTGATATGGGGACTTTAGAGGTAAAATTCATGTTCGGATGACAGTTTTTTTGAAACCATAAGCCAATGGAATGGGTGCCTCAACCAAAAATATGTGAGAAGGAATATATGTTTCAATTATAAAAGGAGAGGTTATATATAATTTGGATTTGGATAGTTTTGATTGTTTTCACAAATCCATAATACTTTTTAATTTTATTGAAAAAGAAGAATTAATGGTCAAGTGATGTTTCTTCTAGAAAAAGTAATAGGTATCTTGTAAATTTCATCAAAAACAACTATATCAGAAATAATTAGACCAAATAAGCTTCATAGGAATGACAGTTTGGATGAAATAAGAGTTTTCTGATATTTGAGGGATGATTTTCACATAGTTTGAGGAACCTAGAACACCCTAATGTGTGAAAAATTGGGAGATGAATTTTTTTAGTGTATGATAATATGGAGATAATACTATTCTATATATTGGATGGGTTTTATCCTCTCAGCTAAAATTTATTTAATAATTCATCCACAATAATGATGATTCTGATAGAGGGAAAATTCCAAGTCCCAGAAATATTTATTTGTAAGGATTTGAGATAAAATTTACTGTTTCAAGGTTAATGTGAATGAATATTTATAAAGTTATTCATGCAGTTAATAAAACTAATCATAAAATTAATTTAATTTTAATTTCATGATTTAGATAATATTTCTCACAAATAGTCACACAATCTGAGGATTGAATGTTTTAGAGTTTAATATATTGGCTAAATAAACATATATTTTATATCACTTTACAACATTACTACATAATCATGATAATGTAGAACATTTTATAGAAATAACATGCGATATAATCGTCTATATATCCTAGAGTATGGAATCATAATAAAGGGGTGAGCTTGGGGTCTAAGTAAGGGAAAACATATCAAACTACTTTAGATCATAAAAATGAAGGAGGATGTGGGTAATAAGATAAATATCTCGTTAAAAGAACATATTACCATAGATGATAGACATAAAATATTTTATAGAAACATAAGATGATAAAAAGTTTTTTATAGAAGCATGAATTTAATAAATGGATCAAAATATATTTCAATAATAATAAGAAAAGTGATCATGACATAAAAGTGTATAGTATTTTAAAAATAAATTATAACATTAAAACATGGATTATCATGAAAATTAAAATTATCTTGGAAATAGGGAATATAATTATAAGTAATATAGAATTGTAGAAACTCACATTTGTGGGAATCTTTTAATATAAAAATCATCATTACAAATCCTCTTTGAACAAACACATTATGTCAATGCTTAAAAATGTGGGAAAACACATTATTCCCACACTTATGTAAACAAAATCACTATTTCCATGCCCAAATATTTTATTATATATAAACATAAAACAATGAATTATAGGGAAATACTGTACCCTGCCAATCAATATCCATACATATGTGTTCCACATGAAATCCATCATCATTATATCTTAATGAACCCATAGAAAAACAATGGGTTTATTATACTTATCACAAAAAATTAAATTATGAATCCATTAGATATAAAAAATTTAATTTTTCATAATAGAATAATTTCATAATAAAATACATAGGGTGAAAAAAAATCCATTTATTGTAGATAAATCTTTGAGGAAAAATAATTTTTAAAATTTAAAAGTTTTCAAAAAACAATTAAAATATGGTTAAAAAAGGACGTGAAAAATAAATTGAATTTTATTTTTTTAGAAAGATATTAGTTTTGAAAACATTATTATAAATATATACAAATAAATGATCCATAAAAAAAACAAATCAATATTTAAATACAATGTGGTAAATAATGAAAATAAATTTGTTTTTTAAGATTTTTAGACTATTTTAAAGTGAAAACATCATCACAGAAACATTGAAATACTTTCATATAATTAAATAGGTATAGGAATGTAATGAATTAAACCTTTTCAATGGAATCCTTTCCCTTTTTATAATTATGGTATATGGTAAAAACACATACATAGAACAGAAATCCCAATAAAAATAGTATCCCTATAAATAAAGAATAATATATGTGATGTGAAATGAAATTAAGGAACCTATACTGATAGAATAGTATCATAATCATTTGAATAATAAATTTACCAATAATAAAAGTAATTTGGCCAATAGAATAGTAACCTCAACTATTAATGTATAAATAAATTTTTTAATTTTTTTAAATGAAAATATGATATAATCATACCATAGTATAAGTAAATAAATGATTTAACGGTAGACAATTAAGTGATGGTATTTTGGTAAAAAATAAATGATTATTTAAAATTTTATAATTTATATAATGATTTAATATAATTTTTTTGATAAAAAATAATCATAAATTAAAATTTTGTTGGCTTATTATTTTTAGATAATATAATGAATCCATAAATAATTTTTCAATGTGTCATGAAGTGAGTTTTAATTTTAAAATCAGTATTTTTCAAAGAAATGATGTTTTTAATTAAAAATTTATTTTCTCATATTTTTGGAATTATTTTCATAAAATGGATTTCATTTTTTAATTCTACACATTGATAAATTGTTAGGGTGAATTTTCGATATTTTTCTAAAATAGTTTGATTTTTAATGAAAAGTAAAATACAGTAATTTAAAGTATGTATAAATTATAAATAAAATACACTATTACATGATTAATTTATAGTTAAATCACCATAATATCACAATACACTTAATTATTTAATATATTTAGTGATATGGTTTAAACTATTCAAATTCTTGATCTAAAATAATAAACTAATGAATAAAATAATCAAAAAACACCCCTCTCCTCCTCTGTAAATACCACCCCTCACCACCTCTTCTTCTCACACCTAAAAAGATTTAAAGATTTTACAATTTCTACCCAATTCTATTCCAAATTACCTCCCCCTTGTCGAGGATCCTTTGGTCTCAACAAAATGCCAAATCCAATTTCTATAAGGAGGTTCTCAATGATAAGATGTTCAAGATGTAAAATCATCTTATGTTTTCTTTTCATACCTTGTCAAGTTATTTTATTTTCCAATTCTCTCTTAACCCCCTCATCCAAGTAGCATGATAAATATAGTATATTATATATAATATAATTTTATTATGTTAATGTAATAATCCATCATAAAATCTTATATACTCTCCCTTTTATTTTATAAAGGAAAACAACATCTGTGCGGTGTTGATTTTTCGCATTTGAGGATGAAAATTTTTCATTTTCCTTTAACAACTTAAATGCTTGATTTAAAACCATTATGAATTTTTAGACAGATTGAATATTTTATGTTATAAACTTTTTATGTTATAGATCTAACATATATACATAATTTAAAAAAAAACAAAACGAGTTTGTTGTGATTGAAAACTACCAAAATTAATCTAAATGCTTATCATTAACATTTTATCTAATGATTCATACTTATATCTAGAAACAAATAATATATAAGACCAATTAAACTTTTATAAGTTCATTAAGAACATATAATTTCAATTTTTTTTAATTATCACCATTTTACATGATCTTCTTTACATGTATACAAGTGAACTGATCATGAAAATCAAGAAAATCCACAATCCTGAATAATGAAATTAAACAATCTGAACCATAAAAATTTCCATAATTAAAATTAAAAAATTATACTGAAGAAAATAAATTTGAAATAGGTTCTATATTTAGTAATTAAGGAATAAAATTATATTTTCCAGGATATTAAAATGATGAAATCATTCAGGCATAAGGTAAGGGGATTGTCGAACTCAACTCTGTTTCTTTAGGGTTTCCATATTTCACTCCATTTTCAGTATGGGTGACCCTTTAAAGTTCCTTAAATATCATTTATTTATCCTAACCTTATCTTTTCTAGGATATAATTTTTTATAAAATTCTTTTATGTTAAATTAAACTATTTTTCAAAAATAACTCTTCTTTCAAAAAATAAATCTTTTACTTCTCACGAGATTGTTTTTTCTTGATTATTATTATACAAAGTATTTTATTCCCTATTTATTTTGGGATCCCGAAATTTTATTCGTGGATATATGATTTATGAAATGTAACTAATTCCTTTCCAAGGGTCATTTTATGTCCCTGGTTGATATACATTCTATGTGGCATAGATGATTATGTAAATGTTATGATATGATAGGTGCACCCAGAATTATAGAGCGTATGTAAATGTTATAATTTGATGGGTGAGCCCAAAATTATATATAGGTCTAATGAATTGGGTAATGTGATATATTTAATGGGATAATGTGCAATATTCATGAACTTGAAGCTAGAATTTTTTAAAATGATTATGTTACATTTATGCACATATAATATGAATGAACATGATGATAGCTTTGTTCACAACTATGTGTTGTAGTTCACCCCAAATACATGATGTTTCATTTTTATGAATTTACAAGTTCTATTACATTATCATATTCTTACACTCATTTTTATGATGATTATCCCATGCTTATATTATGATAATAAATAATATTCTCACCCCAAGTTATATTTATTCATGTCTTTCTCTATCCCCTTCATGGGATATTAGCTCACCTCTTTTTAATGTATATCATCAGGTGATTACTTATACTATAGGTAATGTTAAGGTCACTAATAAGAAAGATAAGAAAGAATTAAATAATTTTTAGGCTTTATTATTTAAATTTTATGTATAAGACTAATTTTTCCAATACACTAATGTTCTTGATCCTGGATTTGTAACACTATTATGTTTTTTATCTCTAAAACTATGTAATATTCATGTAAGAAAATTTAGGGTCACTATTTTTTTGTATGAGATAATAGATTATTTAATTTTGGAACTAGGATTAGAAAAAATTGGTGAGTACCCTTAGTATGAGTCTATGTATATGTAAGCACCCCATAAGTATTGTTTTAGAAAAATTCATAACACAAGTAACCCACAAGATATGCCTTTTGAGTTAATTCCAAAATGGAATAAAATATTTATTCATGACATTGGGATTATGTTTTTTTCACACCTTTTATATTTTAGGAAATTGTGGGAGCCTAGAGAAACCATGACAATAACCCATTCGAGGGACAATGAAATGATTTCCCGAATGAAATCCCAAATGCCTTGGGAGGTGAAGTTAGAAATTTTATGGTGGTGCTTGCCCAGATATCTTAGTCTTTGAATAATGACCAAAATATTGTTGAACATTATCCTTACCCTAAGAGGGAGAAACTAAATATTTATTCATTTATGCAAAAATAAAGACCAATGTTTTGTGGATCCTAGGATCCACTAGTCTTGGAACAGTGGGTCAACTCAATATAGAAGATATTTTTTTTCTTTATTGTTTTGAGATGGGGAAGGTGACTGGAAATTTATCATTTAGATAGAGAGGATGATTAATGGTGGGTGTTGGTTAAGAACACTAAGAATAAAGATGAAATTTAATATATTTTGTGGGAAGAATTTACTAAAACATATCTTAAAAGTTATTTCCCTAAAACTCTTTGGACAATGATAAAGAGATAATTCATAGAGCTGAAGAAAAAATGAAGGTGAATTTATAACATCTTGTGAAGAAAATTTCACGTCATTCAATGTATGTCTTGAGTTTTTTTATCAAAAAATATAGAAAAGTAGATATATTCTTAGTGGTTTTAAACCACACCTTTGAAAGGATTTATCTATTCTAGAATTTTTGAGTTTTGAAGATGTTGTTATATGTGCTCTTAAAGTGGAGGTGGTGTTTGGGGAATGGCCCCATTTCATTGGAAATTAGAAATAAAAGTTGATTTTTCAATATGTATGATCTAATGGAAAAGTTGGAAAGAAATCTTAACCACTTACATGTCAAAAATAAGGAATGAATTATCATTGGAATTGCTTCAATAGGATGTATAGATGCTTCAAATTTTGGAGAGAAGGACACCAAGATCAGGAATGTTTAAGAGAAATGATTTAGTGGGACAATTTGATAGAGAAATAGATAGAACCACCCATCGTTCAATGATTCAACTATAGGGAGAAATGTTACTATTCAAGTCAGTTCCCAAAATCACAAGTCCTCAAGGGTAATCAACATCAGTAGAGACCAAAACCAAAGGAGAAAGGGAAAGCTTCTGTCATCACTATTTGTTAGGTGGATCCTGAAAATGATTTTGTGATAGCTATGGTGGTTATTAATTGAATAATATCAAACATATTATTCGATTCTTGTTCCACCCATTCATTATAATCTTTCACGTTTAGAAGAACAATTCAAACACCACCCCAAAATTTGGTGGTTCTGTTTTATGTGAGAATAGGAAATGGGGAAATTATTACATCCAAAGTATATAAATCATCCCTGATTAATATTTATAGACTGTTCCTAACATAAAGTCTTTTCTTACTTCCATTAGGGGATTTTGATGTTATTTTGTGCATGGATTAGAAATCATTATACTAAGAAAATAGCAACTGTCAGGAATGGGATATCACTCTTCACTTCCTCAGGCATCCTTCAATTATGTATAAGTGTAAGTGGGACAATGAATATACTTTAGAATAATCATCTCAATTAGGGATATTATTCCCATATAATCTATCATATATTTCTCAATTTATTGAGGCAAAGGATAGAATCACGCTTGAGGACATTCACATTGTAAGGGACTACCCTGATGTGTTACCTAAAGAATTTCTAGGCCTTACTCTAGTCAAGAGGTTGATTCCTCAATTGAGCTTATTCTTAGATATTTTCCTTTTTCAAAGAAAACTTATAAAATAGAAACCATTGAGTTAGAGGAAATAAATTAGCAGTTATAAGAGAATTTGTACATGGGTTTTATATTATTGAGTACTTCACCATGGGGTGTGCCAGTCCCATTTTTCGTAAAGAATATGGATTGATGACCCTCTTCATGGATTGATGTGAGCTCAAAAAAATCACAATAAATAACAATTATCCCCTTCCATAGATAGATTATCACTTTTATCAACTGTATGGGGCCATGTATTTTTATAAGGTGGACCTTCGGCTGGGAAATCACCATTTAAAGGTGAGGAAGTAAGATATTCCCAAGAATTCATTTAGAACAAGATACATACACTATGAGTTCATATAGATAACTTTAGGACTTGATAATGCTCTATAAATATTCATGGACTTAATTAATAGATCCCTTATTGATTAATTCAGAAAAATCATGGTACTCTTTATCAATGATATTCTGATATACTATGGACCCTTCCAAGATAAAGGTAATTGAAGAATGGGCTTGGCCAAAATCTATAATATAGATCTATATTTTTGTTTTTCTATTTGGGTATTACCGATTACTTGTTAATAGCTTATTTTGGTTTTCAAACACACTATCCAACTCGAATCGGAAGGGGGAAATGTTTTTTGGGACCAGGGAATGTGAAGATTTCTTCAAAGAGTTAAAAAATAATTTTATCACAGTGTCAGTAATCACACATCCGATAAGGGGAGAAATATTTGTGGATTAAAATGATTCTTCAAAGAAGGTATTATGATTTTTACTTATGTAAAATGATAATGTGATGTTCTAAACTTCAAGGAAGTTGAAAAATCATGAGAAAAACTATCCTACACATGATATGGAATTGGAATATGTGATCATTCTTTTAAAAATGTGGTGGAATTATCTCTATGGGGATAAGTGTGAGATATATAATGATTTTAAGATCCTAAAAAATATATACACATAAAAGTATCTTAATATGTTCAAATGAAGATATTTAGATCTCTTTAAGGACTATGATTGCTCAATCCACTACTATGCAGTGAAGGAAATAAAATCGAAGATTCTCTATATAGAAAAGATCCTAAAAAATTATTAATGATGAGAATATATAAGGATACAATATTATTATATTTTAAAAGGATGTACATGGGAATCATTAAAGAAGGAACCTCATCAATCCTTTCTCAAATTCTTTCCCATCCATACCTCATGGAGAAAATAATGTATGCTCAATGAAATAATGTGGAAACTCAGAAGAAGTTGGAAGCTCTCTAGAAAAGGGAAATCCTCAGAGTTTAAAATAGATGATGAATGAGTTCTATGATTTTGGTCATGAATGTACATACCATCTAATCTGGAGATAAATAAAGAGATTCTGAATCATGCACATTTCTTAAATTTCTATATCCACCTAGTGATCACATAGATTTATTGAGATCTCCTAGAGAACCATTGGAGAGACAATATTAAAAAATAGATCACAAAATATAAAAAAAATTTCTTGGTATGTCATAAAGTGAATGAAAGGGAAAAAGTCTAAGGCTATGATGATTGGATTACCCATACCAACATAGAAATGTGGAAAAATCACCATGGACTTTTTAATTTGACGTCTGAAGACTACTAAAGGAAAAAATACCATATGGGTTTCTGAGGATCATCTTACAAAGACATATCACATTATCTCAATTCTAGTTTTGTTTTAATTAGATCAACTTTAATGGATAAAAATAAATGAATTGGTAATGCTTCATGGATTACCACTATCAAATGAATCCAATAGATGTATGAGATTCACGTCTATGTTATGGAAAAGTATCCATCATGATCTAAATAATGAGATGAACTTTTGTAAGACTTATCATCGTCAAATTAATGGGAAATTTTAGAATAATATTCAGACACTGGAAGACATATTGGGAGCATGTTCTATGGATTTTAAAGGATGGCGGGATGAACATGTACCCGTGGTTGATTTCTTCAAAAATAATGGTTACCCCTCAAGAATCCAAATGGCTCCATATAAATCCCCTTAAGAGAAAATATGCAGAACCATTACATGATGGGATGAAGTCTGTGAACATAAGCTGCTTGGATCTAAAATGGTAAAATAAATGGTAGAGAAGATGAAAATGATTCAAAAGCACATCAAGGCAGCCCAAATTCGATAGAAGAGATGTACATACAATCATCGATGATATTTGCAGTATATGGTTGGAGACATGTTATTGCTCCATATATCATAATGGAATAGGATCATGATATTTGAAAAGAAGGGAAAGAAAAGCCCTTGGTACATCAGCATCTTCGAGATCCTTGATCATGTCCAAGCTGCGACCTATCAACATGCAATTCCACCAATCATGTCTCAAGTACCTAATGTATTCCATGGGTCCCTCTTGAGGAATTACAAATCAGATCTATCACATATATAGAATCGAGAGGTGGTATAGCTGAAATTTTTTCTCTCTTACGAGGAGAATCCAGGAATGATCTTAGATGGTAGAGACAATATTCCATGCAATAAAACTACTAACCTAGTAAAATTAAAATGGAGGAACCATAAGTATGAAGAGGAAATGTGGGAAATGAAGGAAGTAATGAAGGATAATTACCCTCAACTATTTATGTAATATGAAATTTCAATGGAGAAATTTCATAATGGGGAAGAATTTAATGACCTAAATTTATATCAATGGAATTATTTCACTTTATATAATTAGGTTATATAGAATAAAACAAATAAATAGAATATAAATCCCAATAAAATCTTTATCCTCAAAAATAAAAAATGTAATATTTGATATGTAAAAAATTAAGGAACCTATACCGATAAAATATTAACAAAACCCTTGGAATAGTAAGATGACCATTAGAAATTGTAACACAGCCAATATAATAGTAATGTCATATATGAATGTATAAATAAAATTTATAAATTTTATAAATGGTAATATGATATAATCTTATCATATTAAAAATAAATAAATTTTTTAAAAATAACAAATTAAGTGTTTATATTGTAAAAAAAAGTATATTTAAAAATTTGTAAGTTATATAATTATTTATATAAGGCCCCAGCCTTAAAACTTACTTAATCTTGAGTTATTACAAGATTACACATTGAGGATCTTTTCAGGTTTAGAGTTTTAGAGAATTAGATCATGAAACTTGCATTACATTCCACATTTAAACAAAGTGGATTACATAAAAGACAATATTCATTCTTCCCATCAACGAGAACATATTTAAAATAAAATATGGATTCTCTCTTAACACATCCTTGACTCTAACGTCTTATCATGTACCTTTCCTCTTGACCTGAAAAACATTTCAGAAACTTGGGATGAGCATAAAAAGCTCAGTAAGGGACATAAAAATATGGAAAGGAAACATGAGTTCATGTATACATAAAGATGAAATCATAACTTACCCATAAAACATAGGCACTTTAACCTAACTCATCAAAACATGAATAAATCATAGAAATCATAAGACATAAAGGTAACTTGAGGAATTCATAACATTCTTACGTAGGGAGTAACCCTCTTGGTTACGTTTGGAATACCCATCACAGTATATTCCCTAAAATCTCTTCGGAGAAACCTTAACGTTTCACTCCTTCGCGTTACCCAATGCATTGGAGAGCTATAACGGGCTCACCCGCCCTTAGTTTATCACGGAACCACCCGTTCTTCATAACAATGCCCAAGAACCATAACATACACGTATCACATAAAATATTCATAAAGGAAACAAAACATTTCCACATTTCAAACACAACATAACATTTTAGTATTTTGAAATAATGAATCCATATAAAAAGAAACCATTTCCAAAACCATTTAAAACATTTAATAAAGATATTTTTGAATCAAAGTGTCCCATACCACCTTGAAGCTTTTAAAATTTTAAACCATTAATATCCATATAAATAAATCCTTAAAACCACTTTGAAAACATGGATATTAATAAGAACGAATAATTAAAACATTTAAAATGATATTTTGGTTAAAGGGGTTTTACCAAAATTAGAGACACTTGAATACAATAATTGAGGAATAACGTTTAGTCAGAACTTTATAATATCATGAGAATAAATGGATTCATGATATAATACTCCAAAGGACAGTATATACACCATATAAGAGTGAATTGGTGCATAACAACAATGAACCCTCAATAGAAATGTCAAATGTGATGAAATCCCTTATAAAGAAGGTATCCTTAAATTAAGGACAAATCAATCTCAAAAATATGTGTGAAGAATATCAATACACCCAATATAAGTGGATATTAAGTGTAAAACAATAAAATGTCATTCACACATATTGAATGGATGACATATTCAATGACTACATGTCGAACCCAAAGAAATCGAAATTGGGTTAAGAAGTTCCCTTGACAGCCTAACGGCGTCACATCAAAATGAGTTGATGAGAGATAAAAAGAGTATCTCATCACTTGGACACAAAATTTACATCATTAAGGATACATGAGAACATATCCCAATGTAACAATATGTAAATTAAAAGACCCAATAAAAGAAGTCTTTTAAAAAGAGGGGGGTGAAAGGTTCCCTTACCGACTTGGGTATCTTTCAAAAAATACACCCCATGAAAGAGGGACAATAGATCATTGATGTAAATACTCATAAACGAAAGTATTTTACACAAAGTGTAGAATAATGGGCAGTACATACACCACTCAATGAAATTTGTGGCAAAAGTAGCGTAAATCTCACGAGAATAAAAGTGAGATGAAAAATCCCTTACGAGAACTCGGCAGCCTAACGGCGCCACATAAAACTTCCAAAATGGATTGATGAGAGAGAATAGGGTCTCTCATCACACGAACATAAAAATTACAGTAGGATTAATATAAAATAACATCCCAATCATCAGAAAGATGAGCTTAAAAGAAATGACATAATAGAGTGTACTTAAAGAGAAAGAGAGTTGCAGGATCCCTTACCTCGGGTCCGACTTGACTCGATCGTTCTTTAACGTCCTGAATAATAAACTTGAGTTAATTTCTATTTTCTTAAGAACCTTTTCCAAGTTCATTATTCCTTTTATATCAATTATTGACATGTTGTGAACATTATGTAATCATTTAAGTTAATAATGTTCATTTTGTCGGTATTTGGTTCTTAAGTCGAAAGTGGACTTCTTACAATTACATGTTGTTCATGTGGCCAAATGTTTATTATATCCAGAATTGTATTCATGTTGTAGTTATAATATATGTCATATATATCCAGTACATTCATGCATTTATAACATTACATAATCATTTAGAGGTAAGAAATGAAATGCACCGTTCATGGAGACGGTAAGCCGTACGTACGCATGAACGCTACTTTCATTTATATTCGTATTTTATAGAATGGAATAATAATGATATAAAGGTATATTATAATTCCAGTATAATATCATATTTAATATCATAGTTCCATCCTTTATATGTCCCACATATGGTATTTAACGAATCAAATCACTTTGAGGGGGCGGTAGTCCGCACTTCCTTAAATGAAGATATCGTGTTTACCCATAATGGGAACCATAAAGGTTTGACCAAAATGTAAAAAACAGAATCTTAAGGAAAACATAAACATACTATATATCATATATAAAAATAGTGACATCATAATGGCCACCTTTGAAGGTGTTAAATGAGTATTGTACAATCATCGTTTCGGGAGGCAGAATTTCACCATCCACGGAAACCGTATGTTCTTTAACCATTTGATGTAGTTGTGTGAGAGTGTAGCTCAAATAAATATTATAACAACATCCTAGTATATTGAAGATACTGTTGTTGTTACAAAAGAAGTAAATAAAAAGAGATTAGGGGGTTGGAGAAGCAAAATAAAACAAATGAATATGAGAGAAACAATTACCTTTAAAAGTGTAACTCTTTTTGATTTGAGCCTAAAGTCTTCCTTTGAAAGGATTCTGCCCAAGGTAAATCCTCTAGGATGAGGAGAGGGATGTGGAGATAGCAAATGGGCAGGGGTTGGCCGAGCCAAAGGCTTTTGAAGTGTGTGAAATAAGGTGGAGGTGGGGGCCTTTTATAAGAGAAGAGGAGGGGCACTTTTGGAAAGCAAAGAAATATTACTTTATTTGAAAATGCTTTTCGGTTTTAAAGGGTCCCACATTGGTAGAATTCGTGGATAAGGTGATAAGGCATCGAAATCCACTCATCCAATTGGTTTTGTCCATGTGTATATTGTAGATTTTTCATTATCTTTCCATTTTAATTAAATTGTCAAATAATGATGTCATCGCTGCATCATTATTATGTCATAAATAATTTAATTTCTTTAATGTCTAAAAATTATAAAAAAAAATACTATGATATAGGAAATCTTTTTATCTTTCCAATGACTATTTATAATCAAAATTTGGACTTGTATAACCCCACTTAAAAATTGTTTTAGTAAAACATACTATGTTAGTGTCATTTTCACTTTAACATTAAATAAAAAGTATTTTATGTTATTTCCCAACAAAAGTGGATCCATGGGGTCCCCAAGTTAGGCCATGGCTTGTCTTGGTCGGCCATGACACAACCAATAGGGTTGTGACATGTGTCTAGGTCATTTCATATTTTTAAAGTATTATTTATACCTTAAACTACACTAATTATCACTAATCGCGATTAAAAACTTAATAAGTTACTATTCACCAAAAATTATTATAATCTCATTGAACCACATTTTACTTCTTAATGACAACCATGTATGTCGGATTTTCAAAATTCAATACACATTAGTGGTAAACTTTCATTTAACTGAAAAATCAGTTTGCTTGATTATCACTTAGTGGTTTCACTATTCATCAAAAATTGAAGTTTTTCAGAAAATTACCAAAAATTCACCCTAAGCTATATTTGATATTCTGAATTCAAAAATGAAGTCCGTTTTACAAAATTCAAAACATATTAGTCACATTAATTAATTTAATAATTAATTCCCGCTGTCAGAGCAAATAGCGTGTTTTTATAAAACAATAAGTATCAAAAGATTGACACCAGTTTAAGTCCGATTTCAAAGTGAAATTAATTCCAACCACCACTATTGGATTTAATGGTAAAAATATTTTCTAATTTCACTTTAAAACCAATTCAAAAGATAATCTAATCATATAAATAAATTAGATTAAAAAGTGGTTTTGAATTAAAATACAACATTTTACACTATTCCTTAAAAAAATGAACTTTATCGGAAAGATACCAAAAATTTACACAAAGTAAATTTTGATGTCCCGATTCTTAATAAGAGTTTTATTTGGTCCAAAAGAATGTTTAAGAGTGAACAAAACTATATTTAATGATGGTTCAACATCAAAAGGTGATAAGTGAACCTTTAGTGAAAACTAGGGCATATACGCCTAAAATTGAATTCTTTCCGTATTTTAAGCCTCTATTCTTTATTGGATAAATGTAAAAACAATTAAAAACATATGAAATCATATTTTAGTTATTTCTATCCATTCCCGCCAATACAACGGCTACATGTTAACTATCATTTAAAATAATATTATTTTATTATTAGAGTGCAACGTAAGATTCCCAAGAAACTCGTTGTTGCGTGTTGGGTACGCCATCGAGCATAGCGTCCCCTTTAAAGTCATATTAATATTTTATTCACAAATATGGATAAATACAAAAATTTCGTATTCTTTATTTACCTGGGGTGTTACATCCTTCCCCCCTTTTGGGAATTGCGTCCGCGCAATTTTAAAATTGGACTTGGAAAAATCCTTGGAAGTCCCACATCGGAACAAGAGTTGGTAAAACAATCACTTTAAAATAAAGAAAGATAAGTACAAAGGTCACCCGAGTTAACCCATACTAGGACTCCAAGTATGAAAATATGGACATGGAGGAAAAAACAAAGGGTCATGTTCTGATGGAGAGTGTTAGAAAACATGTTTAGGAGAAAGTTAACCACGAGAAAATCACAAACTTGTGATGGGTTAAACGGTATTCGATTCCCTAGTAGAAAAAGTTAATAGACAACATTTTTGTTTTAAGTTACATTTTATTGAGGAATTTTATTCATAAGGAAACATAATCACTTATCATGTTGACCTTCAACTTTTACTAGATTCCTTAATCAAACTCATATTTTTTTCAAAAGACGAGTATTTAGGGAGACTTGTTCGCATTCAGAGTACCATAATCAACTTCTAGAGAATCACCTAATCCACAAAAGAGAGCTATATACTTCCCATGTCTTTAGACTTTATCCAAAAACAAAACCAAAAAGGCTAGTACAAGATCGGATAATCCAGAAAAGGATAACCCTTTATAAAAATAAAATCTATTCTTAACATCCAAAATTTGTCAAACAAAACCCAATGTTCAACAAGGATCATTCGATAAACAATTTGTCCATAAAATTCTTCAAAGTAAACCAAAATAAGATCGAAACCCAAATATTTGAAAGATTTAGTCACATAGTCTTCCAAGTTAAATCGTAACATTTATCTCCAAACAACATCAGTTGCTCCTAAAGTCACGCATTGAAAAGTAATTATCCCAATCACATATCCTCCATGATAGGGTAATCATTTTAATAAATAACCCAAAATCAACTTACTCTTAATTCATAAAATCATATAACCAAAAGAATCAGTCAAACTATCCAGGGACTTCACGTAGTCCAGTGGTAGGCGATAAATACCAGTCGCACTTTGGTTGTGGGTTCGATTCCCGCAGCTTTGTCCGACGCGACGGGATGTCACACGGTCTGCGTGTTGTCCTTTTTCCAAAACTATATAATTCTTAAAACATTCCCCAAAACGAGATAAAATCTTCAAAATAATCATAACACATTTTAACCTCAATTTCATCTCATGCCCTCCACTTCAATCATAACCTTTAGTAACCCATAATTACCTCAAAAGTAAGGATCATATAAACCCACGTGGTTCTTTATAACTATGTCCACAAAAGAAAAGGTAACTATTCCTTGGATAAAATTTGCCTATATTAATCATCAGGGTTACACATAATATAAAAAGTCTTCTAATGTAACCCCATCATCAAAAGAGACATAATACTCTTAAGAATTTCACCATAACTCTTGAAGCCCTTATATGTTGACATCTTACTCATTCAACATTCTTCATGATCCATTATCCATTCCTTTCCAACCTATTCCGAAATACCTCTTTCCTACAAACAAAATCATGAATCATATCCTAAGATTTCAAAATAGGAAAACAACAGTCATGAAATAGTACATACCTTTGATTGGTCATTGTCAGTTTCTTCATCCTCAATAGGAATGGCATTAGGTATTGGTAAACGAACATTTGTACGCTCTTGGTGACCCCATTCACGATACTTCTTCATAGAACATGTGTTTGCATAATGACCATGCACACCACATTTAAAACATTCAATTGATCCCTCAGAAAGAACTTCTTTCTCTTTCCTCGAGTCAACGGGATGCTTCCTTTTTCCATTACAGGTTCTTGCTTTATGACCTTCATTTCCACATCTATAGCATATTTCTGTCCCTTTGAAACATTTCCCTAGGTGTTTCTTTCCACATCTCTGACACATAGGTTTTTGAACACTCATACCTTTATGATTATTACCTGCACTTCCGTAGGGATTTGTTTCTTGCATATTTGATGCCTTAGAGAAAACTCCAAGGTTTAGGTGGTCAATCATGACTCCAGATAGTTGGTTGAGGATAATCAGAAGAGTTCTTATTGCAGCTCCCATATCATTCAGTTGCTTGCTCAAAAGACTATCACAATTTCCTTCACATCCACTGTTACTTTGGTGCCTGCTAGATCCAGCCATTTACTAAAACCAAAAAGGTCAGTGTGAGTATATCAACAAAACCATCATGTACTAATGAGGAAGATAAACACTAATATACACTTACTCATTCACTTTATCTAAAACTAGGACTCTTTCTGAAATCCTAACCATTATGGTAATGTCACTTATGCTTAAGGAATACCCTAACCTCTAAAGTTATCTAAACCGACCTTTGATACCAACTATAAGGCCCCAGCCTTAAAACTTACTTAATCTTGAGTTATTACAAGATTACACATTGAGGATCTTTTCAGGTTTAGAGTTTTAGAGAATTAGATCATGAAACTTGCATTACATTCCACATTTAAACAAAGTGGATTACATAAAAGACAATATTCATTCTTCCCATCAACGAGAACATATTTAAAATAAAATATGGATTCTCTCTTAACACATCCTTGACTCTAACGTCTTATCATTTACCTTTCCTCTTGACCTGAAAAACATTTCAGAAACTTGGGATGAGCATAAAAAGCTCAGTAAGGGACATAAAAATATGGAAAGGAAACATGAGTTCATGTATACATAAAGATGAAATCATAACTTACCCATAAAACATAGGCACTTTAACCTAACTCATCAAAACATGAATAAATCATAGAAATCATAAGACATAAAGGTAACTTGAGGCATTCATAACATTCTTACGTAGGGAGTAACCCTCTTGGTTACGTTTGGAATACCCATCACAGTATATTCCCTAAAATCTCTTCGGAGAAACCTTAACGTTTCACTCCTTCGCGTTACCCAATGCATTGGAGAGCTATAACGGGCTCACCCGCCCTTAGTTTATCACGGAACCACCCGTTCTTCATAACAATGCCCAAGAACCATAACATACACGTATCACATAAAATATTCATAAAGGAAACAAAACATTTCCACATTTCAAACACAACATAACATTTTAGTATTTTGAAATAATGAATCCATATAAAAAGAAACCATTTCCAAAACCATTTAAAACATTTAATAAAGATATTTTTGAATCAAAGTGTCCCATACCACCTTGAAGCTTTTAAAATTTTAAACCATTAATATCCATATAAATAAATCCTTAAAACCACTTTTAAAACATGGATATTAATAAGAACGAATAATTAAAACATTTAAAATGATATTTTGGTTAAAGGGGTTTTACCAAAATTAGAGACACTTGAATACAATAATTGAGGAATAACGTTTAGTCAGAACTTTATAATATCATGAGAATAAATGGATTCATGATATAATACTCCAAAGGACAGTATATACACCATATAAGAGTGAATTGGTGCATAACAACAATGAACCCTCAATAGAAATGTCAAATGTGATGAAATCCCTTATAAAGAAGGTATCCTTAAATTAAGGACAAATCAATCTCAAAAATATGTGTGAAGAATATCAATACACCCAATATAAGTGGATATTAAGTGTAAAACAATAAAATGTCATTCACACATATTGAATGGATGACATATTCAATGACTACATGTCGAACCCAAAGAAATCGAAATTGGGTTAAGAAGTTCCCTTGACAGCCTAACGGCGTCACATCAAAATGAGTTGATGAGAGATAAAAAGAGTATCTCATCACTTGGACACAAAATTTACATCATTAAGGATACATGAGAACATATCCCAATGTAACAATATGTAAATTAAAAGACCCAATAAAAGAAGTCTTTTAAAAAGAGGGGGGTGAAAGGTTCCCTTACCGACTTGGGTATCTTTCAAAAAATACACCCCATGAAAGAGGGACAATAGATCATTGATGTAAATACTCATAAACGAAAGTATTTTACACAAAGTGTAGAATAATGGGCAGTACATACACCACTCAATGAAATTTGTGGCAAAAGTAGCGTAAATCTCACGAGAATAAAAGTGAGATGAAAAATCCCTTACGAGAACTCGGCAGCCTAACGGCGCCACATAAAACTTCCAAAATGGATTGATGAGAGAGAATAGGGTCTCTCATCACACGAACATAAAAATTACAGTAGGATTAATATAAAATAACATCCCAATCATCAGAAAGATGAGCTTAAAAGAAATGACATAAAAGAGTGTACTTAAAGAGAAAGAGAGTTGCAGGATCCCTTACCTCGGGTCCGACTTGACTCGATCGTTCTTTAACGTCCTGAATAATAAACTTGAGTTAATTTCTATTTGCTTATGAACCTTTTCCAAGTTCATTATTCCTTTTATATCAATTATTGACATGTTGTGAACATTATGTAATCATTTAAGTTAATAATGTTCATTTTGTCGGTATTTGGTTCTTAAGTCGAAAGTGGACTTCTTACAATTACATGTTGTTCATGTGGCCAAATGTTTATTATATCCAGAATTGTATTCATGTTGTAGTTATAATATATGTCATATATATCCAGTACATTCATGCATTTATAACATTACATAATCATTTAGAGGTAAGAAATGAAATGCACCGTTCATGGAGACGGTAAGCCGTACGTACGCATGAACGCTACTTTCATTTCTATTCATATTTTATAGAATGGAATAATAATGATATAAAGGTATATTATAATTCCAGTATAATATCATATTTAATATCATAGTTCCATCCTTTATATGTCCCACATATGGTATTTAACGAATCAAATCACTTTGAGGGGGCGGTAGTCCGCACTTCCTTAAATGAAGATATCGTGTTTACCCATAATGGGAACCATAAAGGTTTGACCAAAATGTAAAAAACAGAATCTTAAGGAAAACATAAACATACTATATATCATATATAAAAATAGTGACATCATAATGGCCACCTTTGAAGGTGTTAAATGAGTATTGTACAATCATCGTTTCGGGAGGCAGAATTTCACCATCCACGGAAACCGTATGTTCTTTAACCATTTGATGTAGTTGTGTGAGAGTGTAGCTCAAATAAATATTATAACAACATCCTAGTATATTGAAGATACTGTTGTTGTTACAAAAGAAGTAAATAAAAAGAGATTAGGGGGTTGGAGAAGCAAAATAAAACAAATGAATATGAGAGAAACAATTACCTTTAAAAGTGTAACTCTTTTTGATTTGAGCCTAAAGTCTTCTTTTGAAAGGATTCTGCCCAAGGTAAATCCTCTAGGATGAGGAGAGGGATGTGGAGAGAGCAAATGGGCAGGGGTTGGCCGAGCCAAAGGCTTTTGAAGTGTGTGAAATAAGGTGGAGGTGGGGGCCTTTTATAAGAGAAGAGGAGGGGCACTTTTGGAAAGCAAAGAAATATTACTTTATTTGAAAATGCTTTTCGGTTTTAAAGGGTCCCACATTGGTAGAATTCGTGGATAAGGTGATAAGGCATCGAAATCCACTCATCCAATTGGTTTTGTCCATGTGTATATTGTAGATTTTTCATTATCTTTCCATTTTAATTAAATTGTCAAATAATGATGTCATCGCTGCATCATTATTATGTCATAAATAATTTAATTTCTTTAATGTCTAAAAATTATAAAAAAAATACTATGATATAGGAAATCTTTTTATCTTTCCAATGACTATTTATAATCAAAATTTGGACTTGTATAACCCCACTTAAAAATTGTTTTAGTAAAACATACTATGTTAGTGTCATTTTCACTTTAACATTAAATAAAAAGTATTTTATGTTATTTCCCAACAAAAGTGGATCCATGGGGTCCCCAAGTTAGGCCATGGCTTGTCTTGGTCGGCCATGACACAACCAATAGGGTTGTGACCTGTGTCTAGGTCATTTCATATTTTTAAAGTATTATTTATACCTTAAACTACACTAATTATCACTAATCGCGATTAAAAACTTAATAAGTTACTATTCACCAAAAATTATTATAATCTCATTGAACCACATTTTACTTCTTAATGACAACCATGTATGTCGGATTTTCAAAATTCAATACACATTAGTGGTAAACTTTCATTTAACTGAAAAATCAGTTTGCTTGATTATCACTTAGTGGTTTCACTATTCATCAAAAATTGAAGTTTTTCAGAAAATTACCAAAAATTCACCCTAAGCTATATTTGATATTCTGAATTCAAAAATGAAGTCCGTTTTACAAAATTCAAAACATATTAGTCACATTAATTAATTTAATAATTAATTCCCGCTGTCAGAGCAAATAGCGTGTTTTTATAAAACAATAAGTATCAAAAGATTGACACCAGTTTAAGTCCGATTTCAAAGTGAAATTAATTCCAACCACCACTATTGGATTTAATGGTAAAAATATTTTCTAATTTCACTTTAAAACCAATTCAAAAGATAATCTAATCATATAAATAAATTAGATTAAAAAGTGGTTTTGAATTAAAATACAACATTTTACACTATTCCTTAAAAAAATGAACTTTATCGGAAAGATACCAAAAATTTACACAAAGTAAATTTTGATGTCCCGATTCTTAATAAGAGTTTTATTTGGTCCAAAAGAATGTTTAAGAGTGAACAAAACTATATTTAATGATGGTTCAACATCAAAAGGTGATAAGTGAACCTTTAGTGAAAACTAGGGCATATACACCTAAAATTGAATTCTTTCCGTATTTTAAGCCTCTATTCTTTATTGGATAAATGTAAAAACAATTAAAAACATATGAAATCATATTTTAGTTATTTCTATCCATTCCCGCCAATACAACGGCTACATGTTAACTATCATTTAAAATAATATTATTTTATTATTAGAGTGCAACGTAAGATTCCCAAGAAACTCGTTGTTGCGTGTTGGGTACGCCATCGAGCATAGCGTCCCCTTTAAAGTCATATTAATATTTTATTCACAAATATGGATAAATACAAAAATTTCGTATTCTTTATTTACCTGGGGTGTTACAATTTAAAAGAAAATTTATTTGAATAAATTAGATTACTAAATTAATATTGTTTTTCTAATGATTATAATATAATTTTATGTGACCGTAACTAATTATTCAAAGTGTCATAAAAATCAGTTATAATTTTAAAATTGGTATTTTTTAATAAATAATGATTTAAAATGAAAATAAAATTGATTATACATATAAAATTATTTTCATAAAATTTATTTCAATTTTATAATTATACACATAAAAAAATTTATGGGTGATTTTTTTTTATTTTTATAAATAGTTTAATTTTGGTGAATAGTAAAATATGTTAATTTATGGTATATATACCATATAAGTTAAAAAAATTATATCATGATTAATTACTGATAATAATATATAAATTCACTTCATTATTTTATATATTTAGTGATAAGGTTCAAATTGTTCATAATATTTAGCGAAAAATTTAAACTAATGAAAAGAATAATAAAAAATACCCTTCTCCTCCCTTTTAAATACCACCAATCACCACCTCTTCTCCTCACACCTCCAATGCTTTGAAGCTTCCATAATTTCTACCCACTATTCTTCCTAATCCCCTACCCCAAATCTAAGATACTTTTAGCTAAGAAAAAGACCAAATCCAATTTCCCTAATGAGGTTCTAAAGGAGAAGAAGTTCAAGAGGTAAAATTCTCTTCCATTTTCATTTATTTTTTTCATGTTATTTTATTTTATTATTATATACTCACCTAACCTCATCCATGTAGAATGATAACTCCAGTATATTATATATAATATAATTTTATTATTTTATTGGAATAATACATCATCAAATCTCTTCTCCTCTCCCTTAAAATTTATAAATGGAAACATTGTCCGTGTGGTGTTGTTTTATCACCTTTGAGGATGACAAGTTTTCATTTTCCTTTACCATATCATAGGCTGGTCATAAAAACATTATAATTATTGTAAAATATTTTAAAATATATTTTAAAACATTTTTATGATCTTGAACTATCATATATACATAATATTAAATAATAAAACAAAATTCGTTCATTGTGATTGAAAACATCCCAAGTTAATCTAAACGATTATCATTAACATTTAATTTAATGATTCATCCTTATATATGAAAAAATTAATATATAATACCAATTGAACTTATTTTATTTCCTTAATAACATATAATATCAATTCTGGATAATTATCCCTATTTTACATGATCTTCCATAAATGTATACAAGTGAACCGATCATGAAACTCATGGAAACGAAAACTCTCGAATGATGAAATTGAACACTATAACTCATCAAAATGTCTATAAATGAACATAATAAAATTATATTTAATCAAATAAATTTTGAAAATGTTCTATACATAGTATATAATGGATCTAATTTTATTATCCGGGAAATTAATGTGAAGAAATCATTCAAACATAATGTAAGGGGATTCTCAAACACACCTAAATGTCCTTTGGTTTTCCTTCTTTCATTCTATTTTATGTATTTATGTTCATTTAATGTTCCTTAAATATAATTTTTTTACCCTTCCAATAAATTTTATAGGATTTAAATATTTATAATCTTATTTTGTGACCGATTAATATATTTTTCCAGAATTACTCTTCTTTCAAAAAATTTAACATTTATTTCCCATGAGATTGCATTTCTTAATGATTATTTTACCACGTATGTTATTAACTATTTATTTTGGGAATCCAAATTTTTATTCATGGATATATTCATTATGGAATGAAACTCATTAATTTCTATGGGTTATTTTATGTACAAGATTGATATATGTTCTATGTGGAATGCATTATTATGTTAATATTTTGATGTGATGAGTGAAACCAAAATTATACAGCATATGTAAATGTTATGATGGGATGGGTGCACCTGGAATTATATAGAACTCCAATTAATTGAGTAACGTGGGGTATCTCATGAGGTAATGTGAAATATGCATGAACATGATGCTATATTAATTCACAATGGTGATGTTATGGTTATGATCATATGTTTTTGTGAACATGATGCTAGTAATGTTCACAATAATGTGTTGTAGTTCACGACTAAGACATGATGTATCATTTTTATGCATTTCAAAGTTCCATGACATTATATAAATTCTTCCTATCTTGATTATGATGATGATCACACACTTATGTTATGATGATGGAGATTACGTTCACCCTATTTTATATTGATTCATTTCTTTCTATGTCCTCTTAGCATGCATTTAGCTCACCCTTTTTTTATGTATATTCTTAGGGGTTTACTTGTACTATGAAGAATTATAAGGAAACTAAGATGTAATAGAATAAGTAAATAAATTACCCAAGATGCTAAACCGTTTGATCATGGATTTGTAAAACTATTATATTGTTTATCTTTAAAATGATTTAATAGTCATGTAATGAAATTCAGGGATGTTATTATTAAAATATGAATAATATATTGTAAAAAAATATTTTTATTTTAATAAAAAACATTCAATAGAAAAAACATGGACATGTACGAGAATATTATTTATTAATAATGAGATTTATTTTTACAAATTTTACACTTTTATATAGGAAAAAATCATATCAAGGAAGTGGTTATGGATCAAGATAATTAAATTTAAAAAATAAAATTGAAAATATCATATAAAATAGTGGAATGGTTGAAAAAAAATAATTATTTAAAAGTATAATCCTGTAAGAATTACTATGAACTAATCAATAACAAATTATGTTGATGAAACCCTTATAAAATTTTTTATTTTTTGAGTAAACATCCCCTGAGAGAAAGAACATTAAATAGAGCATTGAATATCCAAAATTATAATCTATTCCTAATAGAAAAGATTAATGGTTTAGTAAATAAACCATTCTAAATAAAACATGGTGTACAATAAGAGTATGTATAAAGTGGTTGAAATTTGAGACTAGAAACCCACACAACAATCCTCATTCATTCGATGCATACACCTAAATTCCTAAATAATCAAATTAATTTTACTAATTAGCATTTGGGTAATGTTAGTTATCAATTTTTTATTTAATATGGGAAATTTATTATCATATTATATTTATTTTATATATTGTTTTTTTAATGTTTTGGTGAAAATAGAATCGTTGTCGGATTATTTTGGAACTTTTAGCCACCAAAGATGATATTTTAATAGTATATTAAAAACAGAATATAACCATTATAGAAAAATAAAACAATAATTATTTTCTTATTAAATTATAATGATTTTATTATTTATGATCCCAACTTAATCAATGTATAGTTTTATAGAAATTTTCAATTATGTGGTTAGACCAACACAAACATGAATGTAACATAATTAGATAAGTGAGTATGATTAAAAAATTTATTATATCAACATAATATAATAAAAAAATAATGAAATAATTTATATGTTTTTATGTTTTTAATTTTATTTCAAGTGTTTTTGATAAAGAATTAAAATAAAGATGAAAAACAGAAATGTTACATCATAGTTGAGGTATTACACACAATGTAAGATCAATGTTATTCTATTTTTCTAAATGGATAATAAGGAATAAATAATGTATTTTCTATTTATATAATAACACTTATGTATAATAATGATTTTAAAGTAATTTTATTACTATTTTTATGAATTCTTTTGATGTTAAATAATAATAATAAAACGATGATGATTAATTAATACTCACTTTGGGACCTTCAAATTTCTCTTAATATATCTTTGGAGATGAAGAAATTAGTATAAATTATGGAGACCATATGATAATAAAAAATATATATGTTTATATGGGGAATAAAATAGAAGAGTTTTAAGAATAAATTCATGTTATTATTCTGGAATAAAGAGATGGAAGTGTCCCCTTTTATAAGTGATGAAAAGGTCACTTTTGTGAACACCCATTATTTTTCAACAATGAAATGACGCTATTAAAAGGGAGAACGTTCCAAAATTGTCAAATAGTTATTTTTTTAGTTCTACAAGGTCTATATATCATTAAGAAAAATTCACAGATGTGTAAAAAAAGTTCCACATGATTTACCATTAGGTTATTAAATTTTACCATTTTCATTTTTTACCTTAGAAACTAGATCTTAGAAAATTTATCAATATTTTGTTTTTAATATAAGTTAAACAATACTAAAAAATTTGGGTTTATAGAAATTAAATTTAATCTCAATTTAATATAATTTAATGTATAAATAATATAACATTTACTTTTAAATTAATAAAATTTATATATAAAACTATTTTCTGTAGAAAAATTATGTTTTAACCAATATGTTCTCTTATTATTATTTAAATTTTTTTACTTATTAAATTTTTTTAATATAATTATATATCTGTTTAAAAATATTATAAAGTCATTATTAATTTTTTTTAATTTAATTTATTAAAAAAAATTACACAATATTCATAGAACACATATTTGAAAATAACATAATAATCATTATCATTGTAATTAGATTTATTATTTTAATATTATTTTTATGAAAATAAAATAAAATGAGTGTTTTGACATAATTTGGAATTTCTAATAACAAATCAGGAATCCATTTCAGTAAATAAAATTTATAAAGGGGAGAAAAGTGGAATTTTCATAAAATCTCACTTAATGTGTAAAACCCATTTTCAAGAAAAGTTCATATTTATTCATAAAATGAAATTTCATTTATTATAACTATTATTCAGTTCTTATAAACTTGTTATGCCTCTTCTTACCTTCTAATTTCATAGCTATAAAATAGTGACAATATTTCTTTATTTTATTAAGTTAACATGACATTGCTTTTGGTTTAGTGTTTCATAGAATACAAGACGCTCAAATAATATTTAATTAAGGAAGAATATTTACTAAAATCATTAGTCATTATATTCTACCCCCTTAAAAATCTCATTATTTAAATTTTAATACATTGATTGAAACATATAAGTATTTTTTTTTCTCTCGTCACATCCTCAAGTTCTCACATGGCATCCTCAAACGTATAATTTCACTGGATAACATTGACTAGATGGGTGGTATTGTTCCTAAAAAACATGTCTTTAAATATACTATTTCCATAGGTTATTCCTCATATGAAGGATCATTTTACATCTGTACAAATCTCATGATCAGTACATGTGATGGATCTGGTATGTGACTCCTTAGAAGAAATATGTGAAACACATCATTCACATGAGAGATGTTTAGTGGGAGTACTAAACAATAGTCTAAGACCCAGACATGATCAATGATATTGAAGGTAATTATATATCTTGGGTTAATCTTCCCTTTATTATCAAATCAGATAACCTTATTTAAAGTAGATATTAAAAACATTAGTTGGTCACCAATTTCAAACTCTAGATCTCTTCAATGATTATCATCATAACATTTTTATTGAATTTGTGTCACTTTAATATGACACTGAATGGTTTGAACCTTATACATAACTTCTTGGACAAGATTAAGACCTATCAGCTTCTTCTCTACAGCTTCATCCAAGTATGTTTGATTCTTACATATCTTCAAAATTAGAGCCTCATGTGGTTCCATATGAATTCTATAATGGAAACTATTATTATACGAGAACTCTACCTTGGGGAGGTGTTGATCCAAAAATCCTTGTAATTCCATCAAATAAGATCTCATCATATACTATAGAGTATGAATAGTACTATGAAATTTATCATTATCATGGGGATGAGAAATAGTGCTATCAATTATCCCCATCTATAATAAATTCAGAAGAATTTTCTAAAAAAATTATGGTAAACATCAGTTCCTGGTCAGGTGAATTAAGAAATCGCACTCCATATATCCTTAACACTTCCCTTATGTATAACATGGAAATTTGTTCATGAGATAAAACATATTTGATAGAAGTAAAATGAACTAAATTTACAAGGAAATCAACTACAACACATATAGAATTATAAAATTTAGATGTTTTAAGGAGTTATATGATAAAATAAATGGTGTTGTTTTCTATTTTCCATGAATATGTGGGTAATTCTCACCACATACACATCAATGTTTTTCATTCAGTATTAACATTCTAGCATACCAATCATTGAGATACATATTCTTCAATTTTTCTCTTTGGTTTATCCCATCATAATTTTATACATATATATATATATATTTAACCTTTCAAGATTAATAGGGAAGGATTGGTTAGGTTATCCATTCAAAAGATCATTCTTGGGATACATATCTAGGTTCAAAACCATATAACTTCATTTTTATCAAATTTGATCTCTATAATATTCACAGCTTTTCTACTTCTCATCATCAACATTATGATACCTTTGGATTATCATTTAGATGGAAGTTTGAGTAATATATTAGAAAAGATTGGATTTCTCTCCTCCCATTATGACTTTGTGATCTATCCTCTACAAATCCATGAGTATTGGGGATTTTAAATAGTCGTCATGGATAAAGTATCACTATATTTCCTTCTTGGAGAATAAATAATATTTCTTCTTTCCCCAGGTGGTAATGTATTTAGAAAACATATTCTTTTATCAATTCCAACTATCTCCTTGGGATAATATTCAACTACTTATATGTGAATATATATTTCAATCTATTTGGATCAGTATATATATCACAATATTCTCTATAGATATAGTTTCATAGAATATTTAATACAAAGATCACCACAGAGAACCCTGAATCATGTGTGGACTAATTTTTCTCATGACTCCTTAATTAGAATAAGGAATAATGAATTACATTATCATTATACATGAGGATGAATTCCATGGAAATTTTTAAATAATCACTCTATATTAGAATCCCTTTCTCACTATAGGAACATATAAATGAATGAGTGGTGATCAACCTCCTTTTTAGTTCCTTGAATTTTTTTTCACAAGCCCCAATAATAGGAAACTTACTCCCTTACTTGTTAAGTTATTTATTGGATTTGATATCTATGATAATTTTTGGACAACACATAGGTAATACACTATTTTCATAATAAAATTACATATCTCTGTTATTATTTTTGGTCTTTCCCATTTCTTGATTACATCTATCATTGATATATTTACTAATATACCCCTAAGTTTTGATGAAAAGACTAAATAATGACACTTTATCCATCCAAAAACCACAATTTCATATTTTTTCATAATATTTACCATTTACCAGGGTATTTAACTCAATGAAAAAAATAATAATCATGATAATTATTTATCATTAAATATATTACAATATAATATAAAAATACAACCCCAAATTGATTAATGTAGTCACTAATGAATCTATTCATTATACTTATGAAGAATGTTGGATATTTAATAAGTTCAAATGGAATCAATATGAATTCAAACTTTCTAGACCTTATTCAGAAATAATTCTTGGAAATATTCTCAAGTTTATCCCTAAACTAGTGATATATAGATTTAAGGTCAGTCTTTGAGAAGTATCGATCTCCGGTAAGTTTATCAAATATATCATAGATACTAGGTAGAGGATAATTGTTATTGATCTTGATTTTATTCCATCATTAATTTTGAAAAATAGGACTAGTTTACCCCCTAGTAAAGAACTAGATCATATAAAAACCCTACCTACATTCTCTTGTATTTTCTTATTTAATTAATTAAATTCAATGGGATCCATATTATATGATATTTTTGGGATTGTTATAGAACCATGTATGAGTTCTATTGAGAAATAAACCTCCGCATCTAGAGGAATACAATGATGTTAATCCATTAATAAATCACTATACTCTTACACAATAGTAATTTCATAAATTTGGAATCCTCCTTAGAAGCTTGATTCAATAGTCCCTCAGTGTTGGGAATCATGATCCGTACTATAGAATTTCATTACACAAGGATTTCATAATCCTTATCTCATTGAAACACTATATTAAAATAATTTGGGATATAATATGTGATTACCTTCTCCAAATAGTTTATATGTGATTGACTCAGGGAAATCTAATACATACACAGTAAAAATTCAAATTCAACCAAATGACAAAGAGATTGATCTACATTAAGTATCCTCTGAAAAATCCCAATAAGTATATAGTTATTTATCTGTTATTTGATAATTATGACAATAATAGATTTCAAATATGGTTCTTTATCCATTTATTGTGGTGGTGATTCTATATTTTTAGAAAAATTGGGAAATATAAAAGAATGTGATGAACAAGAAACAAATAATATATTAATAGATCTTGAAAATAGATAATGTGTACCTCACATCACTTCATTACATTGATCTAACTCAATGGAAGTTTTAGTTAGTACCCATCCTTGTTTCCTTAGGCTGGGAGGTTTTTTGGGCTTTTATTATTATTGTCCCTAGGGTTGGGAAATTGATTCAAATAATGTTTAAAATCCATGAACCATAATAATTTTAGTGTGTGTGGATCATTATCTATGATATTCTTCTCTTATTTTTAATTAATCATCCACTTATCCTTACACCAATAGTTGTGGGATTCTTTTCCTTATTTACCACACTCAATACACTTCCTTAACCCCCAAAGATTTTATAATGATGTTTCCCTAAAATTTTATTTCATGTTGGAAATTCTAATTTCATTACACCTTGTGTCTTAACATCAGAGCATCCAAGATACTACATTTTCTTTTTATGTTCCCCAGAATAATGAGAGGTTCCATTTTCTATCTCTTCATTAAGTACATAATAAAAAATCTCTCCGTAGATGCTGAAGTATCTTATGGATAAATCCCTATGAATAGAAGTAATTAATTCCATAAATAATAGATCGATTATTTTGTTAATATCATAGATGAAATCAGAGGCATAACTTAAGAGTCTTGTGAATGTTTATTCATATGGTCCAATTGATTCATCATATTTCTACCTCAATTCCAATAATGCCTTCAATATTTTTTCAATGAGTCTAAGTAAAATAAATAGGGAATATTTTCTTTTTGAAATAATCCATTCTATAGAGTCTACTTCCTTGAATTTAAAGGTATTATTAAGGAGATTACATAATAGTTCAGCATGACCTTCTAAATGATAGATGACCAAAATGACCTCCTCATGGTCTGAGCACTAAAGAATGGAATGTATTTTTTCCATTCCATTGAACCACTACTTGGTAAAAAAGGGATCATAAGACACACTAAAAAAGGGTGGGTGTTTCCACATGAATGAATCAATGGTGAGTAGTTCATTCCATTCATAATTTGTGAGCTCAACAAATTTTTCCAATATTTCTCACATATTGAGAAAATTCGGTACTCATTACCATAAGGGTTTTCATTCCTTCCCTATTCATATTATGTTTCCCATTGTAAAAATCTTCACATAGTCCCTTACGACCATTATTAACTTAGTTATTTTGGATTCCCACTACTAACAAGACTATAGGAAGATGTGGGATAAGTATACAAAAATTAATAAATTTATATATAATTAAACTATAAACTATTATATAAGATTTCCTATATTACATGAATATGTTAACAAATGATTCTCCATGTGTCAATCTAGGTTATCAATGGTTAATTTAATAACCTAACTCGTTATATATTAAAATCGATCATAATTTTTCATAAAGAGAATTTCAAGTAATCATAGAATACCCGACAATAATGTCAAACCAGGTGTTTTGTCAGGCCTCTTTTTTCATACTGTTGGTAAAAATTGATTTAATACCCAATTATCCCATTTCCAAGTTACCAACCCTAGATACATCTATGACCGAGCCATCACAGACTTATAGTATCTATAAGAAGATATAATTTCTATTAAATACCATATAATACATACTCTATCAAAAGTTAAATATTTTATCCTATAATAATAATATCCCTAATAATTATCCCTCATAATTATCCCTTATAATAATCCCAGAAGCTATTACCATAGATTTATCCCAAGGTTCTTGTTTAAAATTCTATAAAACAATCCCCAAATTAACTAAAATAATCTGTAAAAATAACTCAAAACTCCGTTAGAACCAACTATAGATACCCAAAATAATCATACCCTATATAGTAAAATAATTTATTGATTTAGATTATACATCTCAGAAACATTCTCCCAACCTTAGAAGAAAAAGGTTCAATATCTTGTAGATTGTCTACATAAACATATTATTTTACTAAAATTTAAAATCTTACTCCACAATCCAGATCCTATAGACTATTTTAGGAACATATGACATGATATAATTATCTTCATAACATAGGGGAAGGAAGTATAAGAGAGGTATGCACTTATACGCTGAGTAAGGGAAAAACATATAAAAATTTATAATAAAATATAAATGAATGAGAACAATAGGAAGATGATAAATATATTATTAAAATATCATAATATGATATATAGTAATAATAAAGCTTTGTAAATAAATATAAGATCATATAAATATAATTAAGGAATAATAAAATTTATGACATAGATCAATATACATTTAAATAATAATAAAACATGAGAGAATGAAATAAAAATGTGGAATATTTTAAAGATAAGGTGTAACATGAAAATATGGAATATTATGAAAATTAAAATACTCTTGGAAATGTATAATAACATAAAAAAACATGGAGAAATTTCACAAAAATAATAATAGGAAATTATTTGTGATAAAACTCATTAATCCCACGCCCATGTGAAAAAACTCATTTTGTCCACGCTAAAAATAAATGAAAACCCATTTTTCCTAAACATGTGTGAAAAAATATATTATGTACATTATTTTATATATCATGGTATATAAACGTAAACTAATTAATTATATAGAAATATAGTACTGTACCCATCATCATTCATACATGTTTCTACCACTTAAAATCAATCACCATCATATTTTAAAGAAACCACTAAAAAACATGTTTTTGAGACTAATTATATAAAATGAACCTATTAAATCATAGGATATCAAAATATTCATTTTTATAAAAAGAATCACATAATTATAAAATATATAGTGTCATAAAAATATCAATTAATGAGGGATAAACCCTGGATGAAAAATAGAAATTAAAATACAAAAGTTTTCATAAAAACATTTTAAACATTTTTATAAAATATCAAATTCAAATTACATTAGAAAAATTATTTGAAATATAATTTTTTATAAAATTATTATATATATTTTAAAATAAATTATCCTTTAATATAAACAGAAAATAAAAAAAAATTAATCTGGATTGGTAAATAATGAAAAAATTACCTTTAATAAGATTTTTAGGATGTTCTAAAGAAAAGAAGACACATCTGAAAAATGTTGAAAGAATTTAATTTATTATAAGTGTTAAAAAAATATGTGTAATATAAAAATAAAAAACATAATTTTATTTCATTAAATAAATTACCTTCAAAGTGAAAAAATCACAAGGAAGAACAGATTTAGTGATAAGAATAAGGGTCCGTATTACCAACTTTATACCATTATTTGGAAAAAAAATTTCTCAAAGAAGTTTTTAAAAATGATGATAAGTAATTTACCCAGAGAATAAGATGAAATACCATATAAAATAATGTAATGGTAGAATCAAATAAATCATAAAATGTATATTCAAGTAAGAAAGACTATGACCCAATAAATAAGAAATGTAGTCGATGAAGCCCATACAACTTTTGTAAATTTTGAGTAAAAAATAAATGATAGGAATAAAATAATACTAGTAATTAATTATTAATAAATATATTATAATCATGATAAAAAATATTGTAGTTGTATAAGATAAACCATTCCAATGAAAACATGGGCATGAAATTTTACTCAAGAGGGGAAAGCCTAGATTCGTTCTACGCCAGCACATAACATCATAAATAATTAAATTATGTTTATGATATAATTTTTTAGCAACAATATTCCTATATATATAATTTAATAAATACCATTTATTTTAATATTCTTTTAATTTATTAAATTATTTTTTTGTTTGTGAGAAAGTAGATTTAGTGTCACCTTATTTTGCTAATTCTTTCCATTGAAAATGATATTTTAATAATATATTAAGTAATTTATATAACCCTTTAAGAACACTCAAGCAATAACTATTTTCTTATTAAATTTTGAAAAAAAATTCTTTATGTTCCCGTATTCGTCCATGGAAGATTTTTGTAGTGTTGTTCAAGTAGGTGGTCAGACTGACCCAAACATGAACTTACAATAATTCAATGAGAGAGTACTGATAACATGTGGTTTATATTGACCAAATATCATTATAAACTAAAAAATTTAATTGTTTTAAATATTTTTAATGTTTTATTCATAATTAATGTGTTTTGTACATGGAATGAAATCCAAGTTAAAAAATGAAAAAAGTAAATTAATTGAGGTTGAAGTCTTCCGAACACATGATCAATAAGTTGATGGAAAGAAATAAAAAACGGTTTTTTAAATTTATATAATAACACTAATTATTCAAATAAAAATAATTTCATTATTTAACTATTATTTCTATACATTTGTAATGTAATAATAAGAATAAACGGACAAGGATTAAGGAATACCCACATTGGGACCCTGAACATTCACATGAAAGTCTCCTTGGAAATGAAGGAAAAATAAAAAGTTATGGTAGGATAGAATTTTTAATATTATAGAGGATTAAAACAAGAGATAAATTTTTGTGTTTTAAGTAGAAATTAAAATTTATGGGTGTGTTATGAAGGTATGTAAGTGTCCCCTTTTATAAGTGATGAAAAGGGAACTTTTTTGAATTCTTGTTACTTTTCAATAGTGGAATGAAAATACTCAAGTTTCAGAGATTTAAAAAAAATAAATAATATTGTTATAAATTTTAAAATGTTGATAAATACTCAACCATGAATTTTTATAAAATTTTTATACATTTTCCAATTCATTTACCGTCTGGATTTTCTATTTTAACTTTCAGGTTTTTTGATTTATCACTAGATTGTAAGTAATATATATTATTTAAAATATAAGGTAACCCCTCATAACTAATTTGGGGATGATGAACCTAAATTTTATCTCAATTTAATATAATTCAATTTCAAAAAATATAAATGTAACTTATGCATTAAATTTTTTTATATATATGAAAACTATTTTTTAGAAAATAAATTTTTAACTGTTATGTATCCTTAATCATTTTCATCATTTATTACTAATTGAATGTGTGTCAATATAATTTTATTTGTGTTTAAATATATTATTCTATTAATTATATTAAAAATTATTTTTAATTTATGAGATAAAAATATTACAATTTTAATAAAACAAATCTTTAAAAAAACATTTTCACCAATATCACTATAATTAATGTGAATCTCGGAAATCTTATTTTTATGACTAAAAATTAAATTAGTATTTTTATATAATTTCAACCAATTAAAACCAAATTTTAAAACCATTTATTCAAATAATATATCTTATGGTGATAAAATATTTATTTCCATATTTGTGCCCATGATGTGTAAAAAACATTATTAGAAAAATTGTATCCCCAAGAATAAAATGAAAATTATTTTATTATACCTTTTATATAGTTTTTATAAATTTTTCACTTACTATCATACATAAAAATTTAATTGTTATAAAATAATGGTAACATTTAATAATTTTGATAAGGTAATATGATTTTCTTTTTAGTTCAATTTTTCGTGAAAAACAAGCTACTTACACATTATTTAATAAAGGAAAAGTATTTTATAAAATCATGGGTCATTAAACTTTAGAAATATAGAAGGTAATTTTTATTATTGGTAAGAATTTAATAGGGAGAATCTAATTTTCAATGTTTTGGGTGATAAGATCCAATGCATTACAAAGTTTCACTGAGAAAAGGGAACCAGAAGGTGCCAACTTATTTCAATAGGTGTATGTTATATTAATAATATCAGACACTCTGAAATTTATCTTTTTATAGAGTTATTTTCTAGGGGTATCACTGGAGTTTAATGATCTCTAAATATCATATATTATGGAATATTTTTTGAAGAGTTTTGGAATCATGGGTCTGGATGGAGTGGGTAAATGGACACTTTACTCAACAAACATGTTGATATAACTTTAATAAATTTTAAATGAATAAGAATCCTATTTTATTTTGAAAAATTCAATGAAGTAATTTTTATGGCTTCCTGGGAATTAGTTGAGTGGTTATTTTCTATAAATATGAATAGGTTTTGTCTTGGTGTTGATCTTATATGTTCACATCCAAAGTTGGAAACCCTAGAAACACTTTTAAGAGAAAAAATATGAAAAGTTATTTTTAAATGTTGGTTGAGGTGGAATATGGTGAAATAAATGAGAATGGTATCCTAGTAAGATAATGTTAGTCTTAATCTATAAAAAAATATCTAGAAAGATATTTTTGGGTTTTGGTGTGAAAACTGTTTTCTAGTTGGATGTTTGGATTTCTAGAAGTCATGTTATTGATATTTACACTTGACAGAACTTGATTGAGACTTATTAACATTCATAATAGATGTACAGATTCATGTCAATGAAAGAAGTGGAAGCTTAAATTATTTCCAAACATGGAAATATATATTTATGAAAGTATGGACACATTAAATTATATATAAACAAAAATATACATTATGAATTTTATAAGGAAGTGAAGAAGTTTTCATTAACTACATATATTGGTAACAGTATCACGGGTGTTTCAAATGTTATGACAGTTTAATCAAACATTTCATGGGATATTTATGTTAGAAATGGAGGATGAGACATATTGTTTCATTGGAGTTTATATGCTAATGGATCTAGTTCTGGAAGTATTCATTTGAGTATGATGAAAGCTATAGAGATTTCAGGGCACTATTTAATAGAGGGATTGATTGAGTTCATAGTATTCACCTAGTTATCATGAACTAGTGGTGAAATAAACCTTATGATAAAAAAATAGTGAAGTTATAATAATTGGTTTACTATTATGGAACTTAGATATAAAGGATTAGATAAATGACACTTATTCGTTGATGACTTTTATGATGTACCACTACATTATAGAGGCTTGATGTTGAGTTCTGGAAGGTCATTGTATGGATGTATGGAATACTGGAAGGAATATGATGGGGTATCATTCATCTACATGGGGGGTAATTTCACCATGGAGATATTGTGGCCAAAATAAGTTTTCTATAGGCATCATTATAGTTATTCTATTTGGGTTTCATGATTATGTCCCCATCAACTCATGTTGGCTAGGATTTTTAAAAGGAGGGTCCCCTTTTAAGTCATTATCTCATATTGAAAACGTTATACTGTGTTCCCTATCGACCATGACATTGTATGACTAAATGAATTATTTGTTTTTTTCTCATTATGTGTTAATTTGTTTTTTATTTCTTACTCATTGAATTAAAATATCTTTTCAATGAATAGAAATTTACAATAAGTATTTATTGTTAATGGATTATCAATTTTGTGTTTTGGGTGATTAGATTTCCTAGTTCTATACATTGATTCCACTAGGGTGTGTTGTATAATCTTCAAGCTTATGATTGATTAATCCACATGTTTATTTCTAGAATATATCATCTTATACTAGGAAGTTATAAAATCTTATTCACTGGTTTTTTTCCAAGGATGTGGTCAGGGATATAGTGGATTCTGAGGATATGATCGGTAGGTAAAAATCCCCATGAAATGGAGTCATAGTTATATAAGGTTTATATTTCAATGGTATGGACCCCCATAAATATCTACCCATATTCAACTCATTAACTACACTAAGATGGATATTTATTTAAAGTAAATGATTGTTTAATCTCTCTATGTAGACCTCATAAATCCATTAGATATATAATACTATTGATTATTTCATCCCAACAACATCTTCACTTCTCATTCTATCACTCACTACAACGTTTTTCCTATGGGTACACAATATCTCATCAAACATTTCATCATCTATTCATATAAGAAAATACCCAAAACAATTATCAACGAAAAAAATTTCTCCTAATTAAAATGTTACTTTAAAATATCTATTATTCTAATAAAAAATAAATTATCATCATCTCTCTACACACATGTCCCCCATCACCTTAGTCATTATTCACACTAAGGACTTAAACTTTTATGATCAAAAGATGATAGGGTAATTTTCACCCAAAGGGCCTTAGTTTTTTTGTCGACTCCCATGAATAAATCTAGTCGAGTAAGAAACTATAACTAATACCAATGAAACATATTTATAAATTAGATGTTTAACACTTCAATAAAATTAGGATTTTAACTAAGATGAAAATTAACATATAAGAATATATATAAATGATCCATTTATTTTCTTATATATCGCTCATTTATAATGAAATTGTAATAGATTGAACACAAAATGTTAAATTTATAAGAGAATGTTCAATCAAATATGTAAGGTTCAAATTTTTAACATGATACCCGAGGTTATTCTATCTATCAAAAATATTTATGATCATATCAATGAAACTAAAATTCATAGGGGTGATTTTATTCTCATAGAATTGACTATCATCTCATTTGTACAAGTGGAATGGGAATTTCAATCCATGTCCCACTAAAATGATCTTATATGATCATATATTATGACACTATAAATAAAATAAATATGAAATATCATCAACCAAACTCATCAAGAAACACATAAATTTACTGAGGAAACCTCAAAAGCACATCACTCAACCTCTCACAAAATTTTAAAAAACCAAAATAAAAAAATATTATATGTATATATCAATAAACGCATATCAAATTATATATCTTAATTAGTTAATACATACTCAAAATAAAGGGATAAAAATAGTTGATGTGACCTAAAAAAGTATATGGTCAATATACATATCTCTAGAGGACAATAGTTAGTATTACTATGACAAAAATAATTTGTTCTAATAAAATATATATAAATAATGGTTATATAAAAATACCCTCGTTATGGTATGGATAACACTATATGTTTTTTAATAACCTGTTCATCTTTTATAAAACCTCAGGACTTGAAGCTCGCATCCATTTTAATCCCTATATTGGTGGGAATCCAACCTATAGTACTACTGGGTATGACTTTTGATGTAATAGACACCATCACTGATAGAGTTTGAGGGCCATCTAACAATATATCTTGATTATGGTATGAAAATCATTTATGCTTAAACATTTTTCATGAACTATAAAAATTAATAAAATTAGTAGGAATATAAAAAATGATATTAGATAATAGTGAAAATTAAAATTACGTACATTATGATTTATAATAATATACGAGTCTTAAATAGTACATTAAATGATAAAACCGTTATTTAATTTAATCAAATGGCCATTATTATAACATATAATCTATAATCAGGACCATACTATTTTATCTCCATAATGTTAATTTATACCTGTTAATGCCTAAATTAAATTACTTCACCCATATCACATTCAAAATAAATATTTCCCATTTTTTATTAAAAAATAATAATTGTGTACTTTGAACATTAATAACATTTTTTTGAAACAAAACTAAAAAAATGAATATGATTAAATCTCTATTAAAGTATCAATAACTATTTTATAATTTTAAAAATTATATTAATTACTAATTATGTTAAAGTTGGACCAAATATATATAGTTTCATTGATAATTTATTTTCATTATACATAGTTAGCTTCGTGTTCTAATATTTAACCTCTCCGACACATTTTACAGTTTCAATGTCATTATAGATAAATAGATCAATCCATTTCTCATGATGGGGTTAATTTTCAATAAAACATTCTTTAACATCACTATGTATATCATACAACACTCTCGGTTTTATTTGAACTATAACACATCAATTTTTATTGACTTAATCATCAAAATAATATACCATTTTAGCTAATAAATAAGAAATACATAGATATTGTTATTGTCACTCACTATTTCCCATAATGGAACTAAAATTAACATAAGTAGACAATAATAAATCGTTATTTATACCCTAGTGAATATCAACCCACTTAAATTAAAATAATAAAGACAAAAAATGTACTTGATAATTTAATTTAATAATATCAAGATGATTTTTATAATATCCTAACTCTATGGACTGTGTGATGATTCCGCTACTTTTTCTAAACCATCATCAGGATAAACTATACAAATATTTAATCCATTAATATTACTTTTATTAATTCATAGGGACTGGATTAAAGGTCCTTAAGTTAAAAATAACAAATCATCAGAAATTTATTCTTGATTATTAATGTTTACTTCTATTCTAATGGATATGAAATATTGTTAATTATATAGGATAAATATCAATTTATTATAAATATTAAACTTGTCAGAAAAATTTCATGACATGAAAACCAATTAGTAATGTCTTTATTGATAACTTTTATTATCTCTTGCTTATTTTGTGTCCAACTCTAATGTGGTCTCTTTATTTATCTATTTAGTTCTTCAATGAAGTGACTGATAATATCATTATCTAGTAATACAAATTATTGTACCTGAATGAAACACATATATGATTGTAAAAATAATGATATTATACAAGCTAAAGAACTAATAATTGAAATTTTTTTTGATTTACTAAAATACTATGTAAGATTTGTATTGTCATCGACAAAAAATACTTGATTGAATATTGTCTCAATTTTATCCAAATATCATAAATAGAAGGTGAATCACAAGTCAAAAAAGAATCCTTTTTCTAATAGAAGATTATGATGTAGTTTTTTCTTTATAAAAAATTCAAATAACCATGGTAGTCGAAAAAACTTAGTTGTTAATCCTAAAAATATATGAGTTAGAAAAATAATAATTAAGAAAAATGAGAAAATTCTAAAATTATTGTATGTCTCTATTGGATATATACATCAATAATTTATTATACATAAAACATTAGCTTCCTCAACCAGATGCACTATCAAATGAATCATCACTATAATAAATTATTAACGAAATGTCATATCCAGATGTAATATTATCCTTATGATTTTTTGTAGTTCTTAAGGCACATATATGTTTAATGTTTTCTTTAAAATATGCATAAAAACAAGAAAACTTCAATTATAACAATTGTTCTTTTATCGGGTAATAAGTTATGTATTTACAAAAGCAGCAGTTTATCAACTAAAAATATGCATGTCACAAATTTTTATCCTATGTAACTTATAATGTTTTAATTCAATAAATCATTAAATTTTAATTGAATATCTATTAGGTACTTTTAAATATCAATATCTTTGAAAGAATACTTGTTTTTCATAGTTTCTTTATGAATAATTTTAAAAAACATACTTCTCATTCATCTTTTGACATATATCATTCTTTATATTTATTTATTTTATTTTTTATGAAAATTAATATGTTTTTAAATTTTAAAATAATAATTAAGTTTTTTTTTAAAATAACATATTCTTCCATGCTGTTCTCTATGTTCCTAAACTCAAGATTATGATGTCCCATATCACATTCAAAATAATTAATTTTGAAAAATACTCTTTATTTCTCATATTATTGTGTTCTAATTTTTTCTAATAATGTACCATCACTTTTGACACAATCATAAAATTGATATTCTTTCCTAAATTATATAATAATAGTTAGTAGTTAGGTTAATATTTATAGTCTAGATAACATTTTTAGAATGGTCCACAAATTATATTATCCATTAAATCATGAATTTTTATACATAAATCGATGAATTGCATCCCTGAATATATGGTGAAACAAGAAAAACCATATTCTACTATAAGATTTCCTTTTGAAGTAAAAATTAATCTTATAATCTATTTTTTTATATTCTTGTGTGAATATTCAAACCACAAAAAATTCTTAATCCCTGAAATATATTAATGTTCTACATTATTTTTATAAGAATTTCAAACATTTTTCTACTTGATACATCATATGAATCCATATAGTTTCCATATAATTATTTATGTTTTTTGTATACGAGGCATAAGGTATATAATGATATCACTTTTATGAAATTTTTTTCATTGAATAATCATTAAAATAAAAAAGGAACCTTATGGTTTATATATATATATATATCTAAAGAGAGTGATTTTGAGGGATAAAAATAGTAGTATTCTTTTATTAGAAATACTTACCATCTTGAATCAATTAAATCTATCATTAAAAAATCTCAAATTCCCATTACTAGGATTTAAATATATTTTGGTTTCATGAAATGAAGGGTATTTCATGCTTATAAATCTCATGGATCTCAAAAAGACCCTTCATAATTTTTCCCTAGAATTTCACTTCATTATATCTATTATTTTTTATGGTGTTTAAAATATTTTCCACTTTTATTTTAAAGAAAATTAATGTAAACAATTGATAGTAATTTTTATTTATCTTATTCTATATACTATTAACTCATTTATCCTCTCATCACAAATAAAAAATGTCCATTAATTAGTATAAAATCTTTTTCACTATTTTTTCTAAATATCTACTCAATGTAACATGAAATGTTTAGTGTATGTATGTATATTTAAAAAATTAAAAAAATGTATATTAAAAAGTATATTTTTAATAAAAAAAATTCTATAAGTATTTTATTCATTAAAATTATAATGCAATAACTCTAATATGGTTATCATTGATTTAATTATAATTACCCATAAACATTAGAAATTGTACATCATCAGTAGATATGGTAATTTTCAACAAATTACACACCCTTAATAAAAATAAAAATTTGTATCCTACTAAGTTATAAAGATCATTTTAACAAATAGTTAGGTATATGTTTTTATTAATCTCCCTATAAATATAATGAGGATATATTGACATGTTATGATATTCATATTTTATATTGTTATTCTTAAATAATGAATAATCAATTTCTTTACCTCATTATAAATTATCAAGGATGTAGCTTGATCTTTATTATGATGGAAAAAGTATTAACTTTCTATAATGTTTCATTCAACAAGAAAAATCCTTTTCCAATACCCAATGAAAAATTGTTTTGAAATCACTTGATCATAATCCTTTTATAATTACAAAAACCATTTGTAATAAAAAACATAATATGGAAATTTAATTATACCATCAATTAATTGATTTACTGTTATAGAATATAAAATTTCATCGAATATCATAACATGTGGAGGTGTATTTAATGGTAATGAAATGTATCTTTTACCTATTTATAAATTCAAGAAAAATAACATTAAAAATAATATCAAAAATATTAGTGAAATAAAATCATCTTTATCCTAAATCATGGGATTATGGAATTTATCAAATATAATATTCAATCTCAATTATGGATATATAAATATATCAATAAATAAAAATGCATGTTCTTGAAATGTATGTTATTATTTAAATGAAAATACATCATGTTAACACATAATTAACACATATATACAACTATAAAATTTAATATTTATTACCCATTGTAAACCTATGATAGTAACATAAAATGAAATTATATTTTAAAAAATAAAATAATATGATATTTAACACTCATTAGAAACTAAAAACATATATTTAATAGAAAACAAAAATATTAATTCATTAAAATATCACACCCACACATCTAATACATTACACACATGGATAAAATTTAAATATCAATGAAAAAAGGATATAATATACTTTCTATTTTCTGTTTTTATATAGTTTAAAGAAATAAGCTAAATATTTCATTGAATAATTAATGAAAATGATAATTGTTAGAAAATATTTTTAATTAAATCAAAAATTTGTATTTGTATTTTATAAAACCTAATGAAAATAAACACCTTTAAATATTTAATAATTTTAACGTATATATAAAATTTCAAAAATTCCAACCCATATAATTTCTAACATATATCTCGTTAAAATAATTATCATGGTATAAATTCTCTTTCAACATGTCAATACATGAAATAATATATTACATAAGATAAAGATATTCAATCAAATCTTTAATAATTTCAAAATCCTGAACTCAATTTAAGAAAAAATTCAACAGTACCAAACCATGACATAGGTATATTTATATTTTACCTAGATTACGTATAAATTGAAATAAATTGAAAAAACATTGAATAATCGTGCATATAATATCATATAATTAGAGAATATTAAAAAATGAAAATCATTTATATCACTAAAAAAAATAATATCACTAATAAAACAACCTTAATTGAATAAAACTGGGAGAAGAGGAATAAATATTTATAATATGAATGGAATCAGGATTTAATTTTCCAGTTTCAATGAGAATTAACTTTAAAATTATCAGGAGAGGTAGTGGTGGAGCTATGTTTGTCACTGGAGGGATATAGTATGATGGTGTAAAGTACTATCTAGATAAAAGAGGTGGTGTTTCTAGGGGTGTATGGTGTGTCTATTAACTATTTTGAAAGGTTGTTTGTAGTTGGAGATAATGAGATAGGTATGAAAACAAGTTGGATTTCTAAATTTTGTTTTAAATTAGTTATATTTTAAAAAACCAAACACAAAATAATGAAATAATGGTGGTTAGTTGAAAACCCAAGCAATTTTTATTTTTTTATGAGTAAAAAATACATTAAAATAGAAGTAATATTCTAAAAATCATCTAAAATAATTTTTACATGTTATATAAAATCACCTTGAATAAAATGTTTATAATATATAGTTTTTTTGTTTTATTTGTTGTGTTGGTTATGTTTTTTATTATTTTCCTCATACTACCTAATCTAATTGGTAAGACCTTTTCAATTTTAAATATGTCATTTTGTGATCCATGTATACTTAAAATTGAAACTTTACCCTTAGAAAATACTTCTCAGTTCTCTTCTCTATTTCATATGAATGGCACATTAATTTTTTGGAACACTCTCATTTATTTTTTGAGCGTATTCTGAAATATTTTTCTTCCCTTTATCTACTGATATTTTTTGTTAATATTATAATTTTTTCTGCTTATTGTTTCTCCTTCATATCCAAGTACACATTTTTTTTTAGGAAAATGGAATTTTATTTCTCCACAATTCTTTATGTTTTTTAAATATGTATTCTTCTTTTTCATTATATATCCCGGAGTTATATATTTTAAATTTCAAATTAATCACAAACTTTTATATTTTTTAATTCAAAATAAATTTGTTATTTCGAGTGACCACTTAATTATTAAGTGACTCAATCAAATTTAATTAATCTTTAATAAAATAATAACTCTATTCAATCTCTTTTACTTTTTTCAATATTTATTTTTAAATATTCTACATTATGAAAAAGTTATTAAAAATAGAATTTTCAGGAATCACTTGTTCCTGTATAATAGTTTTTTCTACTAACTCATCAATATATTCATAATATTCTTTTAATGAAATTATAATCTCATTTTTTCTATATTTGTGTTTCATGTTTGACTAAAGTACCTTCAAGATCAAATTTTAGATCAACGAAACTTTCCTACTGATCTAAATCATTAATTATAGTCTATGTTCTATAAACCATTAAAATAAAAAAATCTCTGGTTTTAGATTATAATTCAATATATTCTTCAATAAGTGAGGATTTATCAGTATATTCCTCTTTGAAAAAAAGAATCTCCTCTAAATTATAGGTTTTTTCTAATCAAAGAGATATTTTGATTCACATCAGGGGGGAAATTATTTTACATTAAAATTGGGAAATCAATCTCACCTAATTATTTTTCTCATCCTCTTAGACATATATTATCTATGTTACCATCTATTATTAAATTGAATCAGTTCAATTATAGATTATCATGAAAAATACTATTTTTTCATTTTATTTTTATAGCTAGTGATAACAATTAATCATGGGTATCGTTATAATTTTATTCTAGGATCAAATACGGATTTTTTATAGTCTATAAATTCATTTCATTGGATTAATGGATTAAAATTCCCATTGTATATACTCTCATCACATAATCCATAAAAATAATTTGGAAATCATTGATAGTACTGAGGATTGGATCTCATTTGATAAATATTAAAAAATTTATTATATAAAGGTGGAGGTATACATTATATTTTATATAAAATGTTATCATATAAATTTTTTTAACTAATAAGTGACATTTATACTAATATGGAAATGTTTTATTTGAAAAAATCATCAATTTTATTATTTAAAAACATTATCAGGTCCTAAAACTTATCATATATGTTATAAAATTTATAATATATCACTTATTATTACTTTCATAAATACTCTATGGTGTATCTTATATTTACATAAAATATGTGAAACACAAAACCTTCATGTAGATTTTATTTGAGGGGGATTTAGATAAAATATAGTAAGCCTTTTAATCCATATTAAAAACATATTATCATGATTTTTATAGAAATAATCCTTGGATGTTTTTTTTATATTTCAATAACAGCTCCAAATTACACATAAATATTGAGTGATTATATATTTCATCCAATATAACTATTCCATATTCGATAATTATAAATTTTTTATGTTGGAACTATTTTTTAATTAAAAATTTTTCTATGGATATAAAAAGTCAAATTAGATCCTTATAATTTAAAAAATGTTATAAGAATGAGCCATCTACATCTAAAGCCACTTGTTGGAACCATAGTCTCAAAAACACTGATATGCGATGAATTTAGGTGTTAATTAAGATTTTTAGATCCTTAAATTTTATCTTGTTACCATGTGTAGGTTGAACAATGATTATTTCAAGAACTTAAGGTAAAAAATAGAAACTATATGGAAAATAAATACACATAGACCTAAATATCTTACTTGGTTCACTAAATGTGTTAAATCTAAAGAGCATATTCAGGTTGATGTATTAGTGTATCAAAATATTACTACCACATTTTCTATAATTACAATGATTTGTTTTGGTTCACTACCATGACAAAGGATCACTCCCACTCCTTTCCTCTGTACTCATTGATTTGAAAACATGATTACATTATGAATTTTCCTTTAAGACATTAAATTGAAAAAATTTAAAATATAAAATACACAAGACAAATAATTGTATTATATGTTATAAACTACATGTTAATCTCATTAACTGTTTTGGTTTAAGTTCAGCATCATGTATTTTAATTAATCACTTAAATATTACAATTACATTATCTAATATATATATATATAATTGTGTGTTTGTGTCTTTGTGTGCGTATATCCACCTAGACCTCTCTTTAGCTGTCAAATACCACAAAATATTACTTTTATATTCTAATAAGAATGTAATTCCAAATCTGTAGAAATTAATTTAAAAACATTACTTTAGACTTATAACAAATAAACGAGCAATTTTTTTGTAACCAAGTTAAATCTAAAGTTATACCGAGTTTTAATATCCTAAAATGCATGGTATTGAATATAATGAAGAAAATTTATAAAAAATAAATTTAAACATACAAATATTAATAATATAAAAACCTCATTTAAAATAATATTCCAAATATGTAATGAAATATATATATATAAATTTTATATATTTAAAAATGATATATATTAATAATTTAATATATAATATTTAAATAATTTAAAAATTCAAATGACAAGAATATAAAAAAATTATAATTCATATAATAGATGTACTATTTATTCATATAAAATATAAATATTAACATTTCAAATTTACATCATAAATATAAGAAATAATATCTAATAATTATATAATATATATGAATACCATTATTTTTTTAAGATATATAATTCAAGAAAAAAATAAATACTTCGTATCTCATATATTAGATAAACAGTAAATATTTTATATTGTTGATACTTTATATTATTTAAGAATGATATATTTTAATATTGTGTTCCTATTTAAAAATATATTTTTACCAATTATTATGGTTTAATATCCCCTTGAAATTATCATAGACCATACAGTCCTATGCTAATGATATTTTTTAAAATTAAATTTCATTAAAATACAATGTAGTGATCCAAGTTTTTCCTTGGTTGAGTCTTGGCCTATTGATTGAATTTTGAGGCCTTATACATTAAAATGTTCCAATGGTAAATTTATAAAAGTAAATTGTCTAAATAAATATAATTTTTTTTTGTATCAAGATATGGAATTTTCCCTATGGTTTAATTTTGGTAAAAAAATTACTAGTCTAATTTCATTGAATATTTAATACTTATTTAACAAATAAATATTTTTCTTATGTACACAACTAGTGGTATATTATAGACGGAGTCTCATATTAAAATTTAAACTTTTCATTTGTGTCTTGAATATGGTTTTTTTCTAAAAATGGTATAAATAATGTGTTTGGGTTCATAATTATAGGTTGGGCCTTTTCAACTGTTTAAATTTTTACGCGATTTAACTATATTCTGATTACTAATTAATTATTTTTACTCTCTTCAAGGATTATAAATTTTTGAAAAACATGAACTGTAGAGTAATGTTGATTATGAGATGATTATTATGTGAAATTATAATGAATCCTTATATTAATTGTCTATAAATACAGAAGTTTGCAAAAATAGCATGATATTGGATTATATTACATGGATTATTCATTTTTTATTTATTTCTAGTTGGATTACATTTTCAGTGGCATAAAATATATATTTTTAAAAAATATTTATATCCCTTGGATTAATGAGTTCTGTCTGTTTGATTATTTTAAGCTAGAATAATGGATGGGAAGTGGATTATTAATGTCATTTGAATGCGATATGCCTAAATTAGATGATATTTCTCAGACATATATCAGTATTATCTCTTTAGTTGAATAATATTATGTCTCATGGTTTATGAATAGAATATATATATGAAAACCTTGGGAATATGATTTATTTTAACCATGTAATGTGTGGAGAAATGGGATATTGTGTGATACAATATCTTTTTATAAAACAGACTACTTCGGTATATCATTCCATAAGCTATGGGGATATCATAGGTAATGACCCACCAATTCTCATTGGCTTGAGAGTGTAACGAGTCATTACTTGGCCTTAAGCGACATCCCCAAGGTGCCAAATGCTGGAAATAAATGCCGAAGGGTTTTTAAAATACACAGCGGACGATTTACCCTTTAACTGAAAACAAAAAACAAGACAAAAAAACCAGATAAAATCTCCAATAAACCACTATATGATGCATGATTTAAAACCAAAACAACTCAACCATTATTTAAATAAACCAACCAAGAGTACCACAACGGAAACCAACACTCAGACATCAGGGTAAATAGCAGAAATACAACTCAAAGACTACAAGACAACAACCCAACTCCATGCTCCCCAAGATCCAAGCTCCAACATCACAAAGCAGTGCTCTAAACATGTGATAGTTTACCTTTTCCAATGTCCTGGTATATAAAATCTGCAAAAGCACCAACGTGCCAATGCAGGGAGTGAGTAATGAAACTCAGTAGGTTTTCCCTGATGACTTCCCAACCCTTGTCTCTAGGATAAACCATGTTAGCAAATTTATATAAAACAGTTCATATAAAACAATTCCAAAATAGTTCACAACAAACAAGTTCTATGTCAAAACCATTTTCCCACAAAACCCATATTTATTATGAAAAGAAACCATGCAAAGTTCTCAAATCCATTCACATCTCCATTTGGCACATTCTTTCCATTTCAACAATCCACACAACCAACTATGCATGCAACTTGGACCTCCCTTCACTCACGAGTGGTGAGTTATTCTTCCACTAAGTCGTCACTTAGTGGACTACCTTGATGGGGGTACTTCACGACCTTCTTCGTCCCTTTTGATGGGGGTACTTCACGACCTTATCCATCCCAAAATTTTTGATTGGGGTACTTCTCGCCCTTATCCATCCCAATGCATATGAACACACACCAAAACCCATGCAATTCCATGCCCAAAACCAATTGTGTTAAAAAACATTCAATAAATCATCACCCTTTTATTGAAAACCATTTCATAATGCAGCAAAAACCATAGCCAATTTAAAAATCACCATTTTTAATTTTACTTAAACAAACACTTTCCAAAACCACACAATTTCCATCACCCATTACTAAAAAGGGTTTCAACCATTATTTCATAATAGATAAAAAACCATTTCAATCAAGGAAAAAAAATTGAAAATAAGCCTTCACGTTCTAAGAAAGCGGAATCGAGAGTGAAGACACCTACCTCAACAAATTTGGGTGAAACCAACCGACGGACAAATAATGCCAAGAACACCAGGTCAAAACTCCAAAAAACTCCTTAGATCTCTTATAATAACACAAACAAGACAAAATCTTGTCATATTTGGCATCCAGACCCTTAGATCTACCCATAACGGGAGTATATCTAATAAAAAACAGAAGAGGAGAAGTCGATCTAAGTAGATCTAAGAAACCGATCAAGAATGATAACATACCTTAAGAATCCGGCTTCGATTTTCAAAAAGAATCCTTCAGATCGCCTCTAGAACACTTGGGAGAAGTCTTCCAACCTTCAAGGGAGAAGAATCCTGAGTTATGGCCGCTTAGGAGGTTTAAAAAAAGAAATTAAAGGGAAAACGAATTAGATCCACAATTTTAGGTTCTAATTTTAAGTTACTACACAGTTAGTCCGCACGGTTTGACGAACTATGCACTAACTGTGCATTAGATTCTGCCTCAACCATCCTTCACGCACGGTTCGGCCGCACGGTTAGACAAACTGTGCACCGAACGTGCAGAAGCCACTGAATCCAAGACTCACTGCGCATGGTTTGGCTACACGATTAGACAAACTGTGCCCCGACCGTGTAGCTTCTCCTTTGTCTCCAAACCTCATTCAAAGTTCTACCGAATCTCTCATTCAACACCCTTAACTTTAAAACCGTGAAAATCATCAAGAAAGGGTTACATACCAGAAACTGGGGGTACTACATTCTCCCCACAATTGGACTTTCTTTCCTCGAAAAGTAGAAAACCCTTGCTTGATTGAAAGAGTTTTGGCCACTACTCCTTCATATCTTTCTTTCTTTCCCAAGTCTCTTTTTGAATCTGACCATGCACCCATAAAACCCGCACTCGACCGATGCTTTTTCCACGCAAGACTTTATCTTTCCTATCAACTATACATACCAGGATATGTACCAACGAAGCATCCGGCTCAAGGTCAACGTGATCCCATCTGACCACATGGTCAGGATTGGGTTGATACTTCCTTAACTGAGATACATAGAACACATTATACACTGCACTAAATCATGGTGGTAATTCCAACCGATTCACCACCTCACCAACCCGTTATAGTATCTCAAAAGGGCCTATATATCGAGGAGATAACTTTACCTGCTTCCCAAAACAACGTTGTCCAATTCTTATAGAGATCCACAAGAAGACATGATCACTCACTGCAAATGAAAACGGTCTTCAGCGATGATATGGATAAGATTTCTGACGACTCTGAGTCGTTTCCATCCTCGTTTTAATCAACTAGGTCTTCTCCTTTGTTTCTTAGACAAGGCTCACCCCAACTAGTGAAGTATCTCCTGTTTCCACCCAACAAAGTTGAGAATGACAAGGAAGCCCATACAATACTTCAAATGAAGCCATGAGTTTCGAGGCTTCATAACTGTTATTGTATGATAACTACACTAAGGGTATATAATTCTCCCATGAGAGACCAAAATACATTACACAAGCCTGCAACATGACTTACAACGTTTGTATCATCCGCTCAGATTGCCCATATTTCTGAGGATGATACGCCGTACTCATCATCAACTGAGTCCCCAGGGCTCGCTGTAATGATTTACAAAAATGAGATGTTAACCTCAGATCTCTATATTGGACAATAGACACTGGTACCCCATGCCTCTTTACCACTTCTCAGATATATATTTTTGAAAGATCTTCCATTGTATGGGTTTCATGAATTGGGATGAAATGGGATGACTTGGTTAGATGATCCACTATCACCCAAATCACATCATGTTTCCGGACCTTTCTTGGAATACCTGTAACAAAATCCATTGCTATCTGTTCCCATTTCCATACTGGGATAGGTAAAGACTATAACATACCAGATGGTATCTGATGCTCTACTTTAACCTACTGACAAGTTAAGCATCGTGAGATGAATTCATCCACCTTCCTTTTCATGTCGCTCCACCAAAACTGCACCTTTAATGCCTTATACATCTTCTGTGTACCCGGATGTACAACCCATCTCTAATGGTAGTAAGAATGAATGAGGTTTTTCTAAAAAAACCATAGGTACAACCATCTTATCTCTGAAACAAAAAAACTGAACTCCCATCTAGCTTCCATCCCTAAATTTTCTGCCCACCATTGAGTTTTGAACTCATTGCAACACAGTCTACATCAGATGTCTGTTCCTCCTTTACTATCTCCGCAAAATTAGGAACAATTGTAGTTGAGAAGAAAACAGCAACATCACCTCAGTTTTCACATTCCACATGCATGTCATCTAAAACTGACATCAACTGCCATTCATCTGATGCTTCCTTTGCCAACTAAGCATACGACATCCTGCTTAATGCACCAGCCACCGAATTGCCCTTACCTGGTGTATACATTAAGTCAAAGTCAAACATTTGAAGATACTCCATCCATATCCTATGCCTCATATTCAAATATCACTGTGAGAAAATGTGTTTCAAGCATTTTTGATCTGTAAACACAATAAATTTCTCACCAAAGAGATAGTGTCTCCATGTTTTCAAAGCATGGATGACTACAAGTAACTCTAAATCATTTGTTGGGTAATTTTTCTCATGCACTCCCAACTGCCTTGAGCCATAAGCAACAACATGGTCTCCTTGCAAGAGAACACATCCCAACCCTGTTCCCGAAGCATCACAATACACCACATACCCTTTTCTTAATTCAGTCAAGATCAAGATGGGTGTTGATGTAAGGTGTACATTCAAATCTTGAAAAGATCTCTGACATTCTTTAGTCCATTAAAATGCGTTGATTTTCTTTGTCAATGTTGTCATTGGTGAAGCTAGTCATGATAAGTCACACACAAAGCGTCTGTAGTAACCAGCTAGACCAAGAAAACTTCGTATTTCAAAGACAATCTTTGGCGGTTTCTAAGAAAGAACAACTTCTCTCTTTTCTGGATCCACTGAAACACCTTTCTCAGATACGACGTGGCCCAGAAAACGTACCTCTTGTATCCAAAAATTGAACTTTGATTATTTGGCCTACAATTGATGGTTCCTCAAGATTTCCAACACTATCGCTATGTGTTGCTCATTCTCAGCCCTAGTTCTTGAATACACCAATTTTTCATCCAAAAACACCACAACAAAAGAATCCAGATATGGATGAAATATCTGACTAATCAAATCCATGAAGACTGTTGGTGCATTCGTCAGACCAAAAGGCATGACTACATATTTGTAGTGTCCATATCTGCTTCTGAAGGCTGTCTTTGGAATATCCTCCTTCCGAACTCACAACTGGTGATATCCTGATCGTAATTCAATTTTGGAGAACCACTAAGCTCCCCTCAATTGATCAAACAGGTCATCAAAGCGTGGATGTGGATATCTATTATTTATATGAACTTGGTTAAGTTTACGATAATCCACACATAGCCTCAATGTTCTATCTTCTTTCTTTACAAACAAAACTGGTGATACCCACAGAGACATGCTTGGATGAATGAAACCCTTGTTTTCAAGATCCTCTAACTTTAATTTCAATTACTTTAACTCTGTTGGTGCCATCCTATAAGAAGGAAGTGAGATCAGACTGGTCCCCGGAAGGAGATCAATCGTAAACTTCACTTCTCTCATAGGTGGTAACCCTGAGAATATTTTAGGAAAAACATTAGGAAATTGATCCACCACAGTTGGAAGAATATTTTTCATGATCTCTTCCGATGATGCAAAAGTCAATGCTACCAATCGGTAAGAAATCATTCCCACCATTGGTGCCAACAAGCTCTTTGTACCTTTCTTTACTATCCTCTCTCCTCTGAAAAGATGCTCCATGCCGTCCTCATTCGTGAAACTAATTGTTCTCCTATAACAGTCTATGTGAACCTTAAACGTTGTCAACCAATCCATACCTAAGATTATATCATAGACATCCATCTCCATCATAGAGAAATCCCATTTGAGCTCAACTCCATCAACAGTTATATCACATGCTCTACACATGAAGGCATGGAATTCTCTTTCACTAAGAAGAGTTTTCAATTTCAAGACAAAATGAATCATTTTCTATTTTAAACATAGGAAGTCAACATCATGATAATCAATGAAGGAATGTGATGCACCAGTATCAAACAACACTTGCAAAAAGGTAGAATTCAAAAGAATCATACCTCTTACTGTTGATGGTCTAACTTGATCATTAACAATCATCTCCTCAGCTCTATACAATTGCTTTGTCACTGCACTATTCTCCTTGTTGCTTTACTGAGATTTCCCCGGTTGAGGATTCATGGTATTTCGAGAATCACCATGTCTAGCTCTGTTATGCTGACAACACTACCTCTGTGCTCGTCCTGTCGAAGCATACGATGCTTGCGACGCCTGGGAAGTGTCACGTTCACCCGACCTCATATCATTTCTACAATAGCGATGTAGATTCCCCATTTTCTTGCAATTGCGAGATTTTCTAGGTTGATTCGTACACTCTCGCTTTATGTGATCAGTCGAGCCACATTGAAAACACCAGGCTTTCATCATGGGTCATGGAGGAAGGTTCACCGATCCAGCCGTCTGATGCTGATTCACACTCCCACCTTGGAAGTAGGTGTCCCTCTTCTGCTTGTTCCCAAAATTAGAGTTCCCACCCATTTTCGTGGGTATCATCATTCTTCCTCCTATAGATCCCAAGATATCACGTTTAGAAACCGTTGCTCTGTTCACCATCTCTATATAATTCATAATACAGAGCACTGCAATCATCAATCGAATCTCCTGCCTTAGCCCCGATTAGAAGATGCGTGACTTCAAAGAAGCACTTTCCGCAACCTCTGGTGCAAAACGGACTAAATTCACGAACTTAGCAGCCTACTCTGTGACAGAGAGGCTCTCTTGTTTCAAGCTGAAAAAGTCTGTCATTTTCTGGATCTTGAACGTGTGAGGATAGAATTATTTGTTAAACAATTCTTCAAAATCCTCCCATGTATGGCCTTCAACAAATTTAGCCTGCGCCGCTATATCCCACCACTGACGTGTAAGATCCTCTTCCATATACGTCACCAAATTTACATTCATCTCTACTGGTGTGCCGATGAAATCGAAGATATCATTCATCCTACTCAGCCACACCTCCGCCCGTTCTGGTTCAGAATTACCCCAAAAGGTGGGTGGATTCTTCTTCTGGAACTGGACGAAATGGTCTATATGCCTTGACTCATCCCTCTGATTCCCTGTCTCCACAACCTGGAACTCTTGAAAGATACTCTAAACTAGATCTTGGTTCACACATGGTTCAGGTGCAACCACATTCTCCGCAGCTACTTCGGGTTGGTTTCTATGATGCCTAACAGGTGCCATTTTCTATACAAACAAAGCACGTCGTTACTCTCACTTCATAGAAACTGAAGGTTTAGAATTTCAATTTCTATCACCTAAACTATCAGATCATTATTTTCCAACCATCCAACTTATCCACATGTTCAACCATTTTTGAAAACATCCCACATACATTTTTGAAAATCCACCCATTTTCACAATATACGAAATATCCAGGTTTCAAATTCATTCATTTTAAAATCAATTAAAGCCTATTTCAAAAAGTTTCACCTTGACCAAAATCATAAATCATTCTTCACAGTGAGATATTCCATCCTAGAGGGAAGTCATTCCTCTAATGCATGTCATGCTCATCTCATTGGCTAAACCCATGACAAGGAGATTTGTAACATTCTAGAAGTGTATCCAAAACACTTTTGTACCCAACACCCTGGTAACATAGAGTTCATCATAAATGGGTTAGATATGTCCTTTTATGTTATACATTTCACGTTCCGACAATGCTACTCCTATCTAAGAAGATCACCCAAGGAATAGACCAGAAGAAATTTCAACTCCAGGACCAAGAACATCGATGACCACTTGTTAGGCAAGGACCGAACAAGCTGATACCATTTGTAATGACCCACTAATTCTCATTGGCTTGAGTGTATAACGAGTCATTACTTGTCCTTAAGAGACATCCCGAAGGCGCCAAAGGCTCGAAATAAATGCCGAAGGGTTTCAAAATACACGGGGGATGATTTTCCCTTTAACTGAAAACAAACAACAAGCCAAACGAACCAAATAACATCTCCAAGCAACCAATATATGATGCATGATTGAAACCAAAACAACTCATCCATTATTTACATAAAACAACAAAGAGTAACATAGTAGAAACCAACACTCAAACATCAGTGTAAATAGAGGAAAGACAACTCAAAGACTACAAGACAACAACCCAACTCCATTCTCCACAAGCTCCAAGCTCCGACATCACGAACCAGCCCCCAAGTATCACGAAGCAGTGCCCTAAATATGTGACACTTTACCTTTTCCAACGTCCTGGTATATGACATCTACAAAAGAACAAACATGCCATAGCAGGGAGTGAGTAATGAAACTCAGTAGGTTTTCCCCGATGACTTCCCTACCCATGACTCTAGGATAAAACATGTTAGCACATTTATATAAAACAATTCATATAAAACAATTCCAAAATAGTTCCCAATAAACATGTTCCATGTGAAAACCATCTTCCAACAAAACCCCTATTTCTTAAGAAAAGAAACCACGCAACGTTCTAAATTCCGTTCACATTTCCATTTGGCACATTCATTCCATTTCACCATCCCACACAACCAACTATGCGTGCAACTTGGACCTCCCTATACTCGCGAGTGGTGAGTAATCCTTCCACTAAACCATCACACAGTGGACTACCTTGACAGGGGTACTTCACGACCATATCTGTCCCTTTTGATGGGGGTACTTCACGACCTTATCCATCCTAACCTTTTTGATGGGGGTACTTCTCGCCCTTATCCATCCCAATGCATATGAGCACACACCACAACCCATGCAAGTCCATGCCGAAAACCAAGTGTGTTCAGAACCTTTCAATAAAGCATAACCCTTTTATTGAAAACCATTTAATTCAAGAAGAAAAAACCATATCCAATTTAAAAATCACCATTTTAAATTTACTTCAACAGACACTTTCCAAAATCACACAATTTCCATCACACGTTACTAAAATGGGTTTCAACCATTCTTTCATAACAGATGATCAAACCATTTCAAGCAAGGAAAAAAATTTGATACTAAGACTTCCAGATTTAAGAAAGGGGACTCTAGTGTGAATCCACCTACCTCAACAAATTTAGGCGAAAACAACCGACGGATGAAGAATTCCAAGAACGCCAGGTGAAAACACCAAAAACCCTCCTTATATCTCTTCTCCTAACACAACCAAGACCAAATCTTGTCATATTTGGAATCTACACCCTTAGATCTACCCATAACGGGCATATATCTAAGAAAAAAAATTGAAGATGAGAAGTAGATCTAAGTAGATCTAAGAAACCAATCAAGAACTATAACATACCTTTTGAATCTAGCTTTGATTATCCAAGAGAAGCCTTCGGATCGCCTCCAGAATGCTTGGGAGAAGTCTTCCAACCTTCAAGGGAGAGTAATCCTGAGTTAGGGATTCTTAGGAGGTTTAAACAAGGAAATTAAAGAAAAAATGAGTTAGATCCACAATTTTAGGATTTAACTTTAAGTGACCGCATGGTTATTCTACACGGTTTGACAAACCGTGTGCTAAACGTGCGTTAGATTCTGCCTTAGCCATCCTTCACACATAGTTTGGCCGCACGGTTAGACAAACCGTGCACTGACCGTGCGGAAGCCCCTGCCTCCAAGACTCACTGCGCATGGTTTGGCCGCACGGTTAGACAAACCGTACGCCGAACGTGATGCTTCTCCTTTGCCTCCAAACATCATTCCAACTTCTCCCGACTCTCTCATTCAACACCCTTAACATTAAAACCATGAAAAGAAACAAGAAAGGGTTACATACCAGAAACCGGGGGCACTACATTATAAGTATTTCAAATACATTGGAATGGAAGTGGAATGTTAAATATTTATAGTCAAAATGTTCTATGTAAGTTAATATATTATTATTTAAGATATATCGTATGATGATACACATGGGAGAATCAAATGATTCATTAATGTGAAAAATAAGTAAAACAACTACATGAATAACATTTAAATTCCATAACATATGAGTTAATATATAAAAAGATCATAAATATCTCAATGTCCAAATAAGGAGGATAAACACCATTGAAATGGTGGAATAAAATATAATTGCTTCATGTTGACTCTCCAACTCCTAATGTTATGTTTTTCTCGCTTCTTTTTTATGAGTGGAACTAGAATTCCATAAAGTATATTAGATTCCCTACCATGTAATAGGTGATTCATTATAGAATCTATATACACCATAGAGAGGGTATTATGAGGGATTCCATTGATTGATCTTTATTAAGAAAAATGAAATATAGATGCAACAATTGTTGATGGTAAAAGTTATAAACATAAAATTTTGTCATTTTGTATCATCATGGGTATGGTTTCTTCCATAGTAAATATTGGGTCTTAAGGATTATAATTTATTTTATTGAGATAAATAATTATCATTGTATACATATAACAAATAAGTTTTATCAGAACATTAATATGTGATTTTATTTTAGATTTTTTCTAAAATGAAGAAATTTGATATCATCATTAATGTATTTTTTTTATTCTATTAAAAATAATTTAAAATTGTATATGTGGCAAGATAAATGTTACGTTGTATCATTATCTATGATTAAACTACTTTATATATGATATACAATATTTTATTATATGATCCAATGTAAATCCTTTGGTTTTAAAATATCATATGGTATGATATAGGGGATAGTATGGTTATATAGAACTAATATGTTATAGATAAGAAAGCATTGAATTGGTAAGGATATTTTCCAACCTATCATATAAAATGATCACCAATGTAGAAAAGGGTTTAAGTCATGAAAGATTACATAAGATTATTTTATGTGATTATTTGAATGAAATATTTATGTTATATAGAATCCAAATTTTTGGATTTAACTGATAGTATTCTGCAAGGGTAAATCCAATGAAAAGAAAATCATTACATATAGTTCAAAGAAATTATTACACAAGATAGTATAAATTTACTCCTCTGTAGGACGTTTCATGTTTTGTAATTCTTATTTAGATGTTCTTTATAGCCTACAATTGTCAGAATCACACCAGGTTTATCCTTTCTTGAGGCTTATCATAGGATACAATTTCTAGATTCAGTTCTCTAAATGATAAAATATGGGTGATAACATAAGAATGAAATTTTGTAACATTTCAGTATATCTATCATACATGATGATACAGGAATATTGTTATACATGATAAATAATGAAAATTAATTTTCAATGTTTTCAATATATAAATGATTAAACATAATTTATAAATGGTTTACAAATCATAAAAAATGAATTTTTCGATATTAAAAATTTTATAAAGGTTTTTATAAATTGATTAACAAGAAATTATTAATAAAAAATTAATTAGATGTTTACGAAACATTTAATAAATAAATATCTTTAATGTTAAAATTTAATTTTGAAAAACCTTTTTAAAGTATATAGAATGAAATAAAATTTATATAAAAATGATTATATTTATATTAAAAATGTAATTTAATATGTATTTAAAAATTAAATAATAAAGAAAAGGTATAGATGAGATTATATTTAAAAAATAATGATTTTTTTCATAATTATTTAATTTGAATTTTTCGAATCTATGGCCTTATTGGAGAAAACTATTTGAAAAATGTGAAGTGGTGTTTTTGTAATTGATATGATCAAGGTATAAATAATATTAAATCTATGATATTTAGATTATGTAAATTATTTACATAACAAAATATAAATATTACTATTTTAAAATTTTTATAATAGAATATATTTAAATGAAATTAAATTTAATTAATAATATCTTGGAATTAATATTATAAAAATAAATAAATGGTGATTTTGTTTATTTAAATTATTGAAAGTCTACAATTCATCCTAAAATGTAATTTTTTTTATAGTTCCATAATTTATGAATTTCTCCTAAATGTTTATTTCATGTTTTAATATATGTATTATTCAGTTATTTAATTTATTCAATGATTTTTTTTCATAATTATACTTTTTAAATTATAAATTTTTATGTTTATACTTTAGTTTAATGTTTTTGAACTGCTTCTATATTGTCATACATGCATTGAGGGAATTACATGCAAGGTATGTCAATTATTTTAGTTTTCATCAACCTTGAAATTAAATTTTACTTAGTTATGAACATGAATTAAGAAGATAATTATAGTATATACATATTAGGTGTTATAATTACTATGTAATTAAATTATATATTATTTAACGTATCCTTGGGTATAGGGACTTTTGGTCAGACTACCCACTAGACTATAGGCTTAATCCTTATCTTAAAAAGTAGAGGTTCGTTATATATCGCTCTTTGTTTACTCTTGTGGGGAATTATTGGATTCATAAAATTATAATAATTTATATGAAATATTATCTTGTACCTTATTCATAGGATGAATTTGGATATGTATGAATTTTTTTTTTATTAATTTGAGTTAGTAGCACCTGATATAAGTTGTGTAAATAGTTACACATCATATGGTTTAGTACACTGATTTGGTGTAAGGATTAAGATTTAAAACTAAATAATTAAAATCATGATTACATGTAAAAGGACTAACATGAGAAATGATAGTGAGATTAAATTTCCTTTATAAAACTAAGCTTGTTTTGAAGAAATCACGTTTCAATAACTTAGTCATCAAACTGGGTAGGTCGTGCAAATGTTGGTGTGTCTTGGATAGAGGTGGTTTGGTCCAATGGATATTGGTTCTATGTGGATATATTATGGTTTGTTACAACATTAAACATGATATGAATTATTGATTATTCTACTCTTTACTAAACTATGATGGTGAAAAGTTATGGTGGAAGGTTCTATAGTGAAGGTATTTCTATGATTAATTTAGGGAAAGGTAATGATAAAAATCTAGTTTTGTGTAGGTTTTCATAGAATTTTTTATCAATGGTGTGATGAAAATGATAATGTGAGATGATTATGTTAGTTTCATCAATTTTTTTGAATCTTCTTAGTGTATGTATTGAGGCACATATGTTGACTCAGAGATGAATACCTTGTCGAGAAGAATTTAGATTTTTCTATTCCAATTTTGAATTTGTCTGCTGGTTATTTGTTATGGTGTTTAAATTTTCAATTTGTGTACTCATTGTTTATTGTTATGTTTAATGTTGGATAATCCTAATTTCTGAAAATGTATCCAGATTCCTCTTAACCCCCAAGTGTATTTCTTGAAAAAAAAATATTGGATAGAAGGAAGGTTTACTCTAATATGATTAAGTTACCATTCCTGACATTTTTTTTGGGTTACACTTAACTTGGAGACCCTAATAGGATTAGGTTACTGGAGTAATGAAGGTGGTGTTATCCACATGATGGATTTAGAAAATAATATTCTTATAATCTACAAAATAATCATATATGATATGTTTGGGATGATTCCCTAGCTAAATAACTAATTTTTTTGCTAAATTCTACAAATTAATAATTGATTACAGAAATATAGATCTTGGTCCACTAATGGAAAGATGGATTTTAAAAGGTGTGATAATTTTTGTGGGATTACAGTAATAAAATTTTTTATTAAATTTTTTAAAATCATGATACTTATCCAATAAAATATATTTTTTGTAGATTAATGTTATAATCATTATTGAGCATAATTTTGATATAAATCCTTGAAAATTATAATCATAATATAAGAAACTCCTAAAACTAATAAGTTCCAAAAAGAATCTAGAGATAGAATAATTATATGGGTTAGAGATACCAATACTTTGGAAAAAAACTATTGATGTTACTCAATAAGTGAATATATATGCTTATGTGAAACAAAAAATGATTTACTAAAGGTTTCTAACTAAGAAATTAATTATGTTGTCATTTTTTGACATTTTATGATAAGTGAAGAAGTTTAATAAAAGTATAAAAAATTTTATCCAAGTATTAAGGAATGATGATCGAGGGAAGGTGATTGCATAGTTATGGTTTTTTTAGATAGTATATGTTGTTAATGGTTCAAAACAGAAGAAGAACAGTTAGTTGAAATGTACAAAAATATTTCATCATGTAGCTAGTCATGGTCACTGAAACCTAAAGGTTTTATTAAAAATGAAAAATAATGATAAAATGGATCTAAAATTTTTACAACACGTTTGGGGGTTTGGTAAATTCTAGGGAATGTCCATGTCAAAATAATATTGTTATAGAAATAAATTTTATGGATTTGAGTGGTATATTATATCGAATGTATGTTTTACATTTGTTGTAAATAAAAAGGAGTTCTAAAATAAAGTAATGATTCATAAATATTATATTTTTCATTCATGTGATAATGAAATGATTTGATACATAAAATATTTGAATGTAATGAAATATATCAAGATTAGATGGATCTAAGTAAAGGATATTTATCTTTATCTCATTTATCTTATATTATAATAGATCTTGTTTACTAAAAAATAGTTTTTATGAATAATATGATATTAATATACATTCGTTATGATTCATCATATTTTATGACATTTTTTGAGCAAAATAATAAATGGACAATTTATTTATTGATGATAAAAAAAATTCATCTAGTAATTTATTAAAAATTGAGAGATACCATCTTGACGCCATAAGTGTCACATTTGGATTAATACTATTCCTTTTATAAAAAGGATCAAAAACACATAAAATACCATATATAAAATAGAAAAAAATGTTTCTTTACTAAATATTCACACTTAAGGAAATAACTGTTATTTCATAATATAATTAAATTTTTGTGTGTCTTATTATGATATTATGAAGAGAATATATTATCTAATAAGCTAGTTATAGTCTGTTTTTACTTAGAGAAGTTCAAAGTTAACAACTAAAAGACAATTCTTGTAAAAATACAATGTGAATGTCCCCTTTTCTGAAAATAGTTTAGGATTTGTTTGTGATGTAATGATGTAAAAATTATCATTAAATTTCACCATAAAATATTAATAGAAATAGTTATAATATTATGGTTAAAAACATAGAAAGAGTTCTATATAGACAATAGAATTTAATAACATCATAACTTTTGATATTATGAAGTTAAGGAGTTTTATTATGTTTAAGGATTTGAAAATAAGAATATGATTCCTAAATATCACTATTATTAAAAATATAATACTTCATAGATGTTTCTCACTAAAGAATTTAATGTGAGGGTTTTATCATTTGGTCAGAGAGTGATGTTACAGAATTTACAGAGAGGTGTATTGTGTTTAACAAAACCTCTAAACCTGTATCAAACATAAAGATAATCTTGCAGTCTATTATATATTAAATTTTATATAGTAGAATATGTGTCATTTTATAAGTTTCCTTAATGCGATTTAAGAATATAAAATACATGAGGTTATATAATATGCAATCTATACTTTATAATTCTTTCACATTGGTCATATATATATATATATATATCAGGAAGTGAAATGAAATATTACCGCTCAATATACAACATTGTGTCATACCTAAGTGATTTTAATAATATATTATTATAGGTTATTATGAAAAATTATTGTTATCATGAGTATAATTATTTTATCAAAATATGGACTATGCTCACTATAAGGACCCATCCATAAATATTACATAATCTACCTGTTTCAACTAGATTTCAATTATTTACATTCCTAAAGATCTTTTTAGTTTAGATTTTTATAATGTTATGCAATAACTCATATATATCAACATAAATTCATAAAATGTGGGCACAGTTAAAATAGTATACATTTTTTCAAAAATAAAAAAAATTAACAGAAAACAACAACACAAATTCTTTCAAAATTGTTCATAACTATTCACATGACTTCATTATTTCTATTAAACATCCTTATAACCTGTAAAAAACATTTCAAAACATGTATGAACATAAAAATATCCGAATGGGTTATAAAAACAAAGAGATAAACCATTAGTCCATGAATACTGATAACCATATGAAATCATTTTCACAAAGACATACTTCTCACACATATATACTTACTTTGTGAAACCTGAGAATTCCATAAAACATTAAAGAAAATATATAAAACCATAAAGTTTTCTTGGGGAATTAATTACTTATATTTTAACCCTCACAACGACCTTATGATTTGTAACAGTCACAACTACTTTACAATGTAACCCTTACGTCTACCTTACAATGTAACCCTCATGGCTACCTTATAGTGTAACAATGTTATTTACAATTGGAGTAAACAAACAACAGACCTCCAACATACACATAATCATTGATTTTTAGGAATATATTGGTACCACACTTCATAATAATCAATTCCCAAGAACCATAAAATAATCATAGATAAAGAACAATTGCATAAAAACATTCCTTTTTAATTTTGTAAAATTGATTTTTAAAAGAGAATTTCTAAAGGAAAGTCTTTTACAAATATCATATATTTGAGGAGATAAATTAATAGAATGAAAGGAATTTGTGTATATAATATAAATACACATAATAAAACATAATTTAAACAAAAAATCATCACAAAAAAACATAATTTAATCAAAAAATCATCACAAAAATAATATTTCTAACACATAATTAATAATATATAAGGTTAACACAAAGAATGGAAATTGGGTTAAGAATTCCCTTAACAGAGGTTCTTCTTACTTAAAACATGTTTAAAACATATGTATATTGGATAAAATGGTGTTATTAAAATTATAAATAAGATTAATAAGGTTTATAATACCATATATGACCTCTTTATAACATCATTCAACCGATTTATTAATAATATTTTGTTATTTTTATTATTTCGGTGCATGGTTTACATGATTTCCATGCTCAGTTCATAAAGGATTTTCTTATATAATGGAATACAAACTCCAGAAGTTGAATGAAATTTTGTTCATCTATTTCCAGAATATTAAATAATTCCATAAATTATTTTTGGTTATATGGTGTTAGGATGAATCATTAGATAAATAATTAGTGATATTCGTTTAGATCATTTTTGTGGTTCTTTAATAATCACGAACTTGTTTCATCATATACCTTTAATTTTATGCATATAATTTAATTATAGAACATAAGAGTGGTCATTGAATACACATTAAAATAATTATAACCCTTTAATATGGTTTTAAAACCATCATTAAAGGACTTAAAAGAAATTGAAGACACATCGTTCACGATGTTAGTAAATCGACCCACCACAGACGATAATATTATGGATATTTCATTAATTTTAGATAAGGGTATGGGAAGAGAGTATAAGAAAATAAAAATAATTGAAAAGAAAAAGAAACAAAATGAAAGAGGATTTTACCTATTGATCTCTTCTCCTTGAGATCCCCTTTATAGCCATTGGTTTTGGCCTTTTGATGAGACTAAAAGGTATTGGAAATATTAAAGATACTTGGGAAGGGTATTTTCCATAATTTATATAATTTTATAAGATTGAGAGGTGTGAGAGGAACAGGGGGCTTGAGTGTCGTATTTATAGTGGAGAGGAGGGAGTTTCCATTCTTTTAATCATTTGTTTAATATTTTTTATGAATACTATGAATAGTCTTGATTAATGTGACCCAAAATAGTAAATAGAGCATTCTATTTTTAACCATGGGTTATTACATCATACATGATTCTAGGAATAATGTATTTAGCATATAATGTGTATATATGGTAAATTACCGTATTTCACTATTCATAAAAAATTTGACTGTTTCAAAAAAAATCCCAAAAATTCACTTTAAATATTTTTTGACTAGTAGAATTCAAAAATATACTCCATTTTTTGGAAATAAATTTCTATATATGAATAATTTAATTTTTATATAAATTCGAAATTTATTCAAAAAATAAAAAATGTAAAACTACAACTAATTTTTTATTAGCTTGAAAAATTAATCAAGATATTATTATCTTATAACCTTAATAAAATAAAATAATAATATGATTTACCATTCGTAATGGTCATATTAATATTCAAAAATGTATGTTACTATTCAATAAAAATCATGTTGGTTCTATGAGACACAAACAACTTATTGATCACAACCGTTGTTGTCCGTTTTTCAAAATTCAAATTATAGTAGCGGAAAATTATATTTAATGGCTATATTATAATTATCTCCTTAAAAAGTTCTTATTATGTAGAGACTTAGTGTTTAATTCATTTCAATTTATTTTTAAAACCTTGGGGTGTTACATTCTCCCCACGTTCAAGAAATTATGTCCCCACAATTTTCATTACTTATTAAACAAGTGAGGGTGCCTTTCCCTCATAGAATTTTCATATTCCAATGATTCTTCTTCATCCATGTGGTTTCTCTACAAAAAATTTACCTGGTGAATTACCTTATTCCATAATACATGCTCTCTTCGATCAATAATTTGAATAGGTTTCTCTTTATTAGAAAGGTTCTCTTCAAGCTGAACTTCCTCTAGGCTCAAAATTTGAGATAAATCGGGCACATACTTTCTCAACACAAAAACATGAAAAAAAAATTGTGTACTTGAGATAAAATTGGAGGAAAAGATTCTTGTTAGTCAACTTGTCCATCATTCTCCAAGATTTAATATGGTCAAATGAACCATGGACTTATCTTTCCTTTCATACCAAAATATATAACACTTTTCCATGGTGGGATTCTAAGAAAAAAGTGATCACATCCCTCAAAAAACAACTCTTTCTTCCAATTATCTGTATAACTTTTCTGCCTTCTTTATGTTATCCTCATGTGTTTCTAGGTCATCATCAGCTTCTGATCCAATTCCTCTTCTAATTATAGTGCCAACGAATTCCTTTCACTAACTTCATCCCAAAATGATGGAGTTCAACACTGATTACCACATGATTCCTCAAAAGGTACCATCTGTAAATTATAAAGAAAACTTTTATTATAAGAAAATTCATGTAAATAAATATGATGATCCCAAATTCCCTAGCAATCCATTTAACAAGTTCAAATAATATCCTCTAATTTATAAATTTTCCATTATGACTGCACATCTAATTTAGGATGAAAATACATATTGAAATTTAATTTTGTTCGCAATGAATTGTGAAGGCCTTTCCAAAATATAGAAGTGAACCTGGGATCACAGTAACATACAATGGAAAGAGGAACTCCATCTAACCTAACAATATATTTGAGGTATAGTCGATATAGAAGATCCTAGGACATAGTATCTTGAATATGATCTAAATGAGAAGTTTTTTTTAGTCGATCAACAATATCCCAAACTTCATTGTTACCTTGAAAAGTCTTTGGTAGTCCCACAACAATGCCCATGGATATGTTTTCGCATTTCCAATCTGGAACTAGAAAAGGCTAAAGTATCCCCTTTAGTAACTGATGATATTTTTAAACCTATTTACATGTCAAAAATTTCATAGTAAAAACATTAATATCTATTTTCATTCCATCCGACCAGTAATACTCCTTGTCACAAACTAACTCGGGTCGACCATGAACCAGTCACCCAAGCCGATCCACAACATATACCGAGGGGAATTTTTTATCCCCATGGGCACGCAACAAGTATGGCATTCAGTATATATCCAAGGGAATTATTTAATACCAAAGAAGAAAACTTAGACCAGATAAATAAATGGAACAAACAAAGCTAATAGAAAACGACCACCAAATCATAAATAGAGAAAGAACCAAAGTAGATACAAAGTACCACTAAAAAGAACAAATCTGGAAATAAGACCCATCTACAATTATATCTGTGTGACCCCTCGGTCACCTCCAACAAATTTCACAAAACATCACCCACACAAGAAGCCACTATAGAAAATCCTGAACAACAGCTGGACCTAAGAAAAGGGGAACTTGCAACAGAAATGATAAATGACAGGTTTGAGTACAAGAATGCTAAGAAGGGATGAAAAGTTAAAACACTAAATCCAAGTATTTCCTTACTCAAAGTTTTCTGAGCACATAGGTTTGGAAAAAGAATTATAAAAGTAAGGTTTTCCCATTTAAATAGAATAACAGCTCTTTCCCACAATGAGAACCAAATCAACCCACATATTATTTCAAAAAAAGTTATCCAATTTAAAAACAAAAGAAAACATGTAATATCAGGGCTGTAAAAAAGGGATGAAGGTAAATAATACATGATAAAAATAAACCAGTGTAGTAGAAAATAAACAAGTAATACAAGATGTAACTATGGGAAATCCTGAACATCCTTATACAACCCCTGAACACACTCGGTTCTGAACCACCTTCCGATATATGAAGCTCCACAATCTATAACTCACTAATTGCCCTCTTGAAAAAATCAGCGAAAAATCCCACCTGGCCTCTCAATCTACCACGGGTAGAAACCCATCTAATAGGGGCTGGTGAGTAACTATCACCTGATAATCTATAAGATGACCAGGATCCCGTGGTGTTTATAATATTACCGTATAAGTAAGAGGCCCTTGCATGCGTGACTCATCTCACCGCACTTACCTATCCCAAAAATGAACACCAATATATGGTAACCCTTAAGGGATATCACTCCTATAATGGTACCCCATATTTATATAAATATATTTCATATCACACTATTTTTCCAACTTGGCCGTCATACCCCTTAACATTAAATCCATTTCATTAAATTATCAATGTTTTCAACCGGGCATACACTTTCATCAAAATGTAATCTCCTTTCACAGTTTGTACAAACATTACCCTTGGGTTTAATATTCTGAACGAGCCTTTAACTAAACATGTTTAAATGCATTTACCCAAAATATCTTACCAATACCACTTTTAAATTTACAAAGCCCAATGAGCCCTTAAGAAAACATTCACCAAAATCCACACCAAGAGCCAAACAGGTACACAGTTTTAAACACACACACCAAAGAATTTTTCAAGTCCAAATGGACCCAAAACATGAGGAATACATTTAAATAAATCCATTCAAAATTCACAATGAACCCCCATCCATTATAATTTTAAGAGTCAATTTGTGTAACCATGTTTCCTGAGAAAACAAAACACTATTTTAGGTCACTATTTTCAATTGGAGGCACATCCAAATGTGCAACTAGTGAACCAATGGAAGTGTCAACATTTAATGGTGCATGAAACATCTAAATGGTTACCCAATAACTATTTCCATAAAAAATTATTTTCATTAAAACCATCTCTATGTACCCACTTTAATTAAAAAGTACACAAACCAAAACATTGAATCCATTAAATCCTTACCAAAGTGTTTTAACACAATAACCAAGCCATAACATAACCAATTAATATGCACCAAACCTAGTTAATTAATAAACAATTCCATTTCAATATAATTATAGCTTAAATTTTATGAAATACACAATTACTATTTAAAATATCAAAGTCAATTTGTACAATCTTCCTAGGTACCACAAACCTTGGTGAATAATAAAAATCTCATATAAAAAAATATTTTTAACAATCCAAATAAATTTCAAATTTCTATAATAATTTAAATAAGGGTTCCATAGAGTTTTGAAACTAGTTTATAAATTTTTTTAAAATGGAAAACATCAAAGGAAAGGCTTTAGGAAAGAAAAACATGGAAACACCTACTAAAACCTCGTGCAATTGGAATAAAACTTCAATGAGAGGAAGAACGACGCCCTGCAGACTAAATGCACACCCTAGTAAACTAGAAATAAACAAAAAAACAACACCCAAGGTGTTAGGGTTTGGCTGAAAAAATAATAAAACTGGAAAAGGAAAGAAAACTACCACAGGTGAGGTTGGATGCGCCCCCGGCTAGAGCAAGGTGGCCGGAGTACAGCCTGGCAAGAGGTGCGGAATGCCGGGGGGTAGAGGCATATTTGTTGGGGCACGAAGGGCTGGAAGACATAGGGATGGGGTACCTAGAGGGAAGATGAGATCTATTCAGAGTGGATTTGGTGTGAGAAAATTGTGGAAGGGACCTACATGAAGGATAAGTCCAGGGAGTGAGACCGAGAGTCAACTTCTACGAGAAGGAAAGGATGACGTGAGGCAAGGGAAAGGTCTTGGGAACGACGCACATGCAACAAGGAGGGGTGAGGTCGGTGGGGAAATACAGGGTGGCAACTGAGAGCCAGGGGAGAAGGATGAGTGCGGAGGCGGGGTCCAGGGGAGAGTATGAATGAGGGAAGGTCGAACGTAGGAGGGAGAGATGGAGGTGGCAACTCAGGGATGGGCGCCACTGCATGAGAGAGTAAGGGGGAAGGGGGTGAGTAGAATATATTTTTATTTCTTTTTTTCATTTTATTATAATGTTATAATAATAATTATAATAATAGTTTAAATAAAAATAGTAATAATAATAATATAACATAAATAATAATAATACAATAATAATAATAACCAATTACACGACAGCTGTTAAGACTGTGCGGCTACCGCTAACTGCACGGTGACCGCAGATGGGTTTGAATCCTAGTAAAATTATGAAATGTCATGAATTTTAAACTAGAACCCAACCTGAACCATATTTTGCGAACCCAAATCCATGAAATAAAAAATAAAAAATAATCTTAAAAATTCAAGGTGTGAAAATTCTCCCCACCACATACACTTTCTGCCCCAAGAAAATCACGCAGCCGAACAATAGACAAAACAAGAATCCATGCCCGGTTAAATCCAAAATAAACCACAACACAAGAGAACATGAGAACATGAGAGGGATCCCCCCACCATAAGAACAAAACTAGTGAGAAAATATAACACCAAAACATATCGCCTCGGGAAGGGGGATGATGTGGGAACACCCAACCGATCCAACCTAACCTCTATAGCACGAGCGAAACAACACCTCTTCTAAAACATGGAACTCTCTACCCAGACCAAAAACCCCCAACACTTGAGAAAAACCTCCGAGCAAAATATAACCCAAGAAGAGAAACCAAACAAAACCACAAACATTGATTCTTCCACATTCACTTACATCTCCAAAAAAACATAGCTAAACCATGTTCAACCCATACAAGATCCAAACACACTTTTAAGAAAAATGTACGAGTCAGAAAACCACATACACAAAAACAAGACTTCTTTTATTATACTACAATGAGTCCATTAAAACTTCACGACAATACAAAAATATTATAACCACATTAAAACAATAAAAACATAAAAACATGAATGAAAAGACATTAAATATTCTACTACCAACATGGAATCAGAAAAACCGAATCAAGGAATCATACCACTAGTAACTCATGACTATATGTGACATTCACCCCAAGACCTGTGGCTAGGGATCTGATGGATTAAGTATATCCTTCCACAAAGTAAGCCACTATAATCCTATATTCACATGGATTTCTTTAGGTGATCCTTCATGAAAAACTTCTCTAGATAACCTAGAATTATGAAATGATGACACATCTTCGGAGGGATGTGACATGACAGTTTCACGTGACCGAACCGACCACATTGGTGGCACACCACTAAATGGTCTGACGAACTGGAATCCAAAACCATTATAGAATACTCATTAAGAATAGTCCCCTTTGGTACACCCTTCTCGGTAGATGGGGAACCTTCACGAGTAACTAGATATGCTGTATTGCAAACCATCTATGCCCCGGATACCAACTCATCTAGGAACAACTCAACAACCAGCTTATCAAAATGATGGTCCCTAGAAGGGGGACACGCTCCATGATCTTTGGATGAAGACCCCTGATGAAGAGAGAAGTCTTCCTCAAATCCTGTGATGATACCTTCAGATAAAAGGACCCAAGTTCCTTGAAATGGTCAACATATACTTTGACCATTTTTTGACCTTAATGAATATGCATGAGATCTTCCATTTTCTTCACCTTCGCCTATTCAGGTACGAACCATCAAATGAAACAGATTTAAGGACATCCAATACCATCCCAAATTATAGTGATGGTGGGGAGAAAAATCCCTTTCATCCAAAGGTGGAGAATCAAACAGACCTAAAATAAAATGCACTCTGACAGCTTCGAGAGTTCCCAATATCTTGAAGATGTGCTCGACCGCTTCAAGCCACTCTACTACCTCTAACAGAACCTGATCACCATAAAGAAAAAGAAACATATGAAAAGGACCGAAAACTGGTCATGACTTATTAGAAACCTTAGGGACCTTTCTAGGTGGCATTTTCTGAACAATGTATAAAACAAAAATCCAAAACTGATATCAAATCAGAGTGTAATTGATAGTAACATCCGGAGACAGAATGACCATATCAAAAACCAAACAAATAAAAACGCAACCCAGAATTTCCTTTTTAAAATCCCCATTTCATTTTATATTTCTAAACTGAATTCTTTCAAAGAAACTTTCCAAACCGAATTCAATTTCCAAAAGCATATCCCCTTTTTAAAAATTAATTTAGAATAGCTAGGTAAAACCTTTAATTACAAGTAGACACCCTAGTAATTCCATGAACCGTTGCACATGTATTCATTGGAATTCATCCATACATTCCAACACACATTTCCCATGAATTAACTCACATGTTCCAACATTCATAATGAGTACTTGATGTTTCACCGAAACCATTTCTCTACTAATTCACATAAAAAACCAGTTCTTTAGACTAAGAGCTTTCAGTTTTAAAACCCATTTCCTGAATTTAGATCCATTTAAAATAAATAATTCTCATTTAAAAAACCCTTTTTCACTTTAAAAAACAAACATACAAAAACTAGAAAAAAGATGACACTTAACTTGTATCAAACTACCGGAGTGAGGGACTAGTAGTCATGCTTAAACTGGAGACATGGTAGTGGGCCCTGATAAATGTTAGCATCAACAACTAGGAAAAACATAAACCATGTACCCAGACTCCGTATGGGTCACTACTCTATGTGAAATCATGATGTAATAATGGATTTCCTCCATTGTTATCCCACAATATAAAACAAACCAGAATGAGACAAGAAATCAATTCCCAAACTACCCCTGGGAACTCGAGGTTCAAAATGAGTGAGGGTTCATAATGCCCTTCCCATACCTACCTCTCGAGTCCCAAAAATCCTAATCTCTATATAACGGATAACCCAAATAACAAGGGCCTCCTATGATACCATTTTTTCATGAACCAACCCCGTTAGACCCTAAACCGGTCAACTGAGCCATTCCAAAACATGTCCCAAGCTGCTTTCCCAATCCCCATGGGCTGGAAACTAGTGTCTGGCATCAATGTATACACGAGGGAATGATTTAATCACTATATAAAAAACCAAAACCAAAAAAATAAATATAAAAAAAGATCACACATAAAAAAGACAACTGAATCTTAAATCGACAAAGAACTGATCTAGATATAATGTACCACTAAAAAAAACTGGAAACAGTAGCCTACTATAATGATCACTATGTGACCCCTTGGTCAACTCTAACCACAATCCCCAAACTACTCTCACATGAGCATCCACTAAGGAAGAGCCTGAACAACAGCTGAACCTAAGCTAAAGGGAACCTGAAACTGAAATGAAAAAGGATAGGTGTGAGAAAAAAATGATCAATAGGGATTCCAAAAGTAAACAACTAAATGAAAGTGTTTCCTTTCACAAATTTTTCTGATGAAAAAAGTTTGAAAATACAGCTATAAAAATAATGTTTTCCTATTTAAACAAAATAACACTTCATTCCCACAATGAGAACCAACTCATGCATTATATTATTTGAAAATTAGTTTACCATTTTATAAACCAAAAGCAAACAAGTAATATCAGGGTTGTACAAAAGGGAGAAAAGTAAACAATACAAGATTAAAATAAACCTGTCCAGTAGAAAATAAACTATCAATACAAGTTGTAACCATGGGAAATCCCGAACATCCCTAGAAAACCCATGGATGCACACTGTTCGGAACCACCTGCTGATGTATGGTGAAGACCCATAGATTATAACCCATTGATCACCCTCGTGAAAAAATATGTAGAAAATCCCACTTGGCCTCGCTATATACCAGGGGGACCCAACCCTTCTAATTAGGGTTGGTGAGTAACCATATCTCAATAATCAATAGGATTCCCAGGAACCCGTGGTTATAATAGTAATATTGTTTATGAAGGCGGTCCTTGCACATGTAACCCGTCTCACCCAACTTGCCTACCTAAAACACGAACACCAATATACAATAACCCCTAAGGGATATCCTTCTATTATTAATGTCCCATATTTATATACATACATTTCAAATAACATGAAGGTGCCAACCGGGCCCCCATAAAATTTAACATTTAAACCATTTCATAAAACATTCAATGTTTCCAACTGGGCATACACTTTTTCCAAAACAAAATATCCTTTAAAATATAGTACAAAAATTATCCTTGGGTTAAAAATGCCAACATGCCTTTAACTCAACATGTTTTAAAACATTTACCCAAAATATATTAACAATACCCCTTTTAAATTTACAAATCCAAATGATCCCTTAAGCAAATATTCACCAAAACCCAAACCAAGAGCCAAACACACATATAGTTTTAAATTCAAACACCAAAGAATTTTTCAAGGCGAAATTTACCAAAACCTTGAAGAATAGATTTAAACCTATTATTTAAAATTCACAATGAATCCCCAACCTTAATAATTTGAAGATTCATTTTTTGGAACCAAGGTTTTTAAGAAAAAACACAATTTTATGTCACCATCTTCGTTTGAAGGCACATACAAGTGTGCTTCTACTGTACCCATGGATGTATCAAAATATAATGGTGCATCACACATCCAAAGGGTTACCCATAAATCATTTCCATAAAACACCATATGATTTAAAACAATCTCCACACACACACATTATTTTAATGGAAGAAAAACCAAATCATTGAATCCATTAAATCCTTACCAATGTGTTTTATCACAATAACCAAGCCATAATATAACCAAATCATACACACCAAACCAAGTTCATTAACAAGAAATTTCATTGCAAAAAAATAATGGCTATACCTTTCATAAAATACAAAATTTTTTAATTAAAAGAAAAAAAATGCAATTTGATCAATTTTCCAAGGTACCCCACACCTAGGTAAATTATACAAAACTCATTTAAAAATTATTATTAACAATCCAAATAAATTTAAAATAACTATAATTATTTAAACAAGGGTTCCATAGAGATGAGAAACTAATTTATAAATTCATTTAAAATGGAAAGAATCAATGGAAAGTCTTTACGAAATAAAAACATGGAATCACTTACCAAAACCTCATGAAATTCGAATAAAACATCAATGGGAGGAAGAACAATGCCCTAAAGACTAATTGCGCACCCTAATCAACAAGAAAAACAAACCAAAAAATACCAAAGGTGTTAGGGTTTGGAAAATTAAATTAAAACACCTTAAAAGAAAAGAAAACTTCCACTAGTGAGGTCATATACGCCATGAACCAGAGCAAGGAGGTCGGAGCACAGCCTGGATAGAGGTGAGGAAGGTTGGAGGCCGAAGGTAGATTTGTTAGAGTGTAGAAGGCCAGAATCTGGAGGAGCCGGGAACCTGGAGGGTGGGAGGGAGCCAATTGGAGCGCCTGTAGTGTGAGGCAAGGGAGGCAGGGACCTGTAGGGTGGACAAGACTGGGGAGTGATTCTGGGAGTCGGTTGCTTGGAGAGGGATAGGGAAACATGTGTTAAGGATGAGGTACTGGGTATGGTGCACAGGGAACAAGGAGGGGTGAGGTCGGTGGGGGAAACACAGTGTGGAATCCGGGAGCCAGGGGTGATGGGAAAGCATGGAGGCAACGTCCTGGAAAGAAAAAGGATGAGGGCATGCTAAACGCAGGAGGGAGAGATGGAGGCGACGATACAGGGAGGCGATCCACTGGATGAGAGAGTAAGGGGGAAGGGGGAGTTGTTTATATTAGGGTTTCCCTTATTTTCTTCATTTTATTATAATCTAACAATAATAATAGCAATAGTATAAAAATAAAAACAAAATAATAATAATAATAATAATAATAATAATAATAATAATAAAAAGAAATTACACTACACATGGTCCAACTATGCGGCAACCTCCAACCGGACGGTGACCACACATGGGTCCGAAAACCAGTAAAATTATTAAAGTTTAGGAATTTTAAACTGAGACCCAACCCAAACCTTATCAAGGGAACCCAAAACCAAGACATATCAATTTAAAAAAAATAATTTAAAATGTTGGGGTGTGACACTCATGAAGGTCCTTTTACATCTTTATGCTGTTAGAATAAACCGAAAATAGAGAACTATGAGCTTTTCACAACAATGGTATCTTCAATTTGAAAACAGAAGGCACACACAATCATTTTCCAAATCTCAAAACACAATCTTTATAAGTGTTAAATTTTGAAAATATACCCCCTTTGACCAACTTTAAATTTCTCTATTTCTCCCCATTTTCCTTATGTTCTTGCATAATTCTGTTAGACAAAGATAAATACACTAAAACCTGAAAAAAAATAGATGAATTTCTTGCACCAAAAACTTCCAAGCCAAAATTCATCAAATCATTAATCAAAGGGTCTTGTTCTAGCTGTAACATAGTTAATGATTTATGATGTTTTCTACTCAAGGAATATGCCACTTTGTTTTCTTTTCAAGGATTTGAATAGATCATAAAATCATAATATTTTATAAAATACAACCATCTTCTCTACCACATGTTTAATTCCTTATAAGTGAATATATACTTCATAATTTTATGTTTAGTATATATTTCACATTAGTATATGTATAAATGATAGTTATAAATTTTCAAACCAAAAAAACTCCAGATACTAATTATAAACCTTGTGTGGGATAATTTAATTCAAGTGGTTTCAATTGTATTGAAGCATAATCAATTACCTGGTCATTCTACATCCAAAAACAACCAAGTCCGTTTAATGAAGCATCTATGTAGATGGGAAACTTACCATTCACTAAAGGTAGGGAAAAAACTAGATCAGTTACCAATTTATTCTTCAGTTCTAGAAAGAAAACATCATATTCTTCTGTCCAAATAAATTTAACTCCTTTTCATGTTAACATAGTTAACTGTCTAGATAACATTGCATAGTTTTTAACAAAATATCAGTAATAAACTTTTATTCCAAGAAAAATAAGAAACTCTGTTATATTTGAGGGTCTTGTACATTCTTCAAGATCATTCATTTTAGCAGGATCAACTGTTATTTCACCTTTAGTTACAATGTCACTGAGGAAATAAATTTTATGTAACCAAAATTCCTAGTTCACGAATTTTCCATATAGTTTCTTTTATTTTATGTTTAAAAAAACATTATATTTTTTTCATTCTCCTCTTTACTTCTATAATATACAAGAATTTCATGAATAAAAACAACAAAAAACATATCCATGAACTCATGAAAAAATCTATTCATAATATCCATCAATAATGTAGGTGGATTAGGTAACAAAAAGGCATAAAAACAAATTCATAATACCAATATCCAATTCGAAAAATATCTTTTTGGTATTTTATCCATCTTCACATTCAATTAATGGTACTCATATATTAAGTCAATATTGGAAAAATAATTAGCTCCCAGGAGCTGATCAAACAAGTAATTGATACGATGAAAATGATGCTTATTCTAAATAGTAATGTTATTTAAAGGTCTACAATCAATGAAAAGTATTATGGAACCATATTTATTTTTAAAAAACAAAATAGGAGCTCCTGGTGGTGAAGTGCGGGCTTGAATGAATCCTTTATCAAGAATATCTTGCAACTAATTTTTCAATTCAAGAAGTTCAATTCGATCCATTAGACAATGGGGATTTAAAATTGTCTCAGCATTAGGAACAATGTCATTTGTGAATTGAACTTTCCAATTAGGTATAACACCTATATTTAGTGGATCTTGGGGGGAAATTTCCAATTTAATAGAAACTTTATCATACATAAAGGAGTGTGTAAACCCCATATCAAATAAAACTTTAGAAAAATATGAGTAAAAAAACAAAGTACTTGATACCACTTCATTTGATGGCCCGACATCTGATAATTTTTTTGTATAGGATCTCACTAAACCTTTCTACTTATAGTTTGAATGCTTTCCATCACATGGATCTTTCTTTTGGTAGGCATCTTCATAATAAACCATCTCACCACATTTAAAACACTTTACATATTTCTTATCAGGATTAATCTTAGGATCATTATAATTATAATCTCGGTCCATATGTCCCAACTTATCACATCAAAAACACTTCCCAATTTTGTTAAGACACTCCATAGGGTTCCTTTTACTAGAATTTTCAGAAAATAGAAACTGGAACTTCATACCATCAGATTTTATTGATTGATTATTACACATAGATTACCAAATAGACCACTTATTATATTTTTGTTTAAGTAAAATTGATCTTCAGAAAACTCAATTTCTACCATCTCATTACATTTAAAAAATTTTCTCATAACTTTTGAACTATCACGAGGCCAATTACCATTGTTATCTTGGATTCAATCCTGATAAAAAGTGATTGATTTTTCTATCAAGATCATAAATATGATTTGGATCGTACCTTACTAGTCAGGTGAAGTTTGATTCATACAAGGAAACTGAATCTTCCTATTTTTTCCTCAATTCATGTAATTTATTCTCAATCCTAAGTTAAACCACCTTGTTAAAATATTTATCAAGAAAACAACTTTTAAATTTATCCCACTCTAATTCTTCAATATCCTCAATATCCCTAATATTATTCACCATTGACCGCCAATGATCAAATACACCTTCAAAATGATAAATGGATAGATGAATATTTTGATTATATAAGTATTAAATAATATCAAATATCTTATCAAGGGACTTAATCCATCCATCATCTTCTTCTAGGTCAGAAGATCCACTAAAAATAGGTGGGTGTTGCCTCATAAAATTGTCCACTATCGGCATGTTCCATTGTGGTAGACCTGATTAATCTCTTGCATGGATTACACTACCATTTAATATTTACATTATCTGATCCATTACTATATAAAATTGTTCATTTCCAATTCCCACCATTCATGGTTGCAGATTTTGAATGATATCAGCCACTCTGTTCTTTCCAACTTCAGCATCCCTATTTCTTTTATGAAAAACGTTTCAGAAAAAATCATATCTTAGAGGAACCAATATAGTAATATTTAAATTCTATACCATTTCAACATAAAAATAAAGTAAAAATCATTTATGGTATTATATTAACATCATACTAACTCATAAAGTAATCTAAACCATTCTTTGATACCAACTATAAGGACCCATCCTTAAACATTACATAATATAGCTATTTCAGCAAGATTTAACTTATTTATATTCCCAAAGATCATTTTAGTATATAGTTTTAGAATCTTAAGATATAACTCATACATATCAACCCAGAAGCATACAAAGTGCGTACCACTAAAACATTATCCATTTCATCCAAAACATAAAATTTTTAACAAAAAACTACAATATTATTTCTTTGAAAAATCATCATAACATTTATCTTTACTTCCTTATTTTTCTTAAACATCTTTATAATAAGTGGAAAAAATTTAAAAGCATGGGATGAGTATAAAAATATCAGTATGGGACATAAAAAGAAGGAGAGAAACCATTAGTCCATGAATACTTATAAACAAATGAAACGATTTTCAGAAATACATAATTCTCACCCATATATACATTCTTTGTGAAATATAAGATATACATAAAACATTAAATAACATATATAAAACCATAAGGGTATATTGGTTAATTGATTACTTATATTTTAATCCTCGTAACTGCCTTATTATTTGTAACCCTTGGGGCTACCTTATGATTTGTAACCCTCCCAACTACCTTATGGTGTATCCATCACAGTTACAGTTGGAGTAAACAAACAACCAACCTCCAAATTACACATACCCAACACATTGGAGGGATATATAGGTCCAAAACGTCATCATAAATAATGAAAAATAACCAGAATATAATCTTAAAACATGAATAATTGAATAAAAACATTTCATTCTAATTACACAAAATAAAATATTAAAATATGATTTATAAAGGAAATTCTGTTACAAATATCATATAATTAATGTGATAAATTAATATAATGAAAGAAATACGTGTATAAACTATAAATACATTTAATGAAACATAATTGAAACAAAAAATCATTACAAAAATAATCTTAATACCACATAATTAAAAATGTATTATGTTAACCCAAAGAATGGAAATTGGCTTAATAATTACTTTACCTTGGGTTATTATAACGTAAAACTTATTTAAAACCCCTAAATAATGGTTATATTAATATTTTAGAGAAGCATAATAATTTTTATAACACCATATATGATCATTTTATAATATAATCTAACCCATTTATTAATAATTTTATGTTATTTCCATTGTTTCTGGTGCATGCTTTATATAATTTCCATGATAGATTCATAAAGGATATTTTTATCAAATGGAAGAAAAATGATATAAGAGAAATTAAATGGTGTTAATATGATCCTATAATATTAAATTATTCCATAAAGATTTTTTGGTTATATGTTATGAGGATGAATCATTAGATAAATCATTAGTGACTTTCTCTTAAATCATTTTGGAGGTTCTACGATAATCACAAACTTGGTTCATCATATAAATTAAATATTATGCATATAAGTAAATTCAATAACATAATATAGGTTATATAATACACTTTAAAATATTTTTAAACCATTAAAATGGTTTTACAACCATATATGAAGTATGTAAGGAAATTCAAGACACATCATCCACGATGTCGGTAAATCGATACACCACGAATACTGTTTTTAATTTTAGAATAAGAGGGAGAAAAGAATAAGTAAGTTGATGAATATTTCCAAAAACATAATAAAATAAAGAATATATAAGTTTCAAGAGCTTTAAGTCCTCTTGGATAAGGGGAATAAAAGAGAGTATAAGAAAATAAAAATAATTGAAAAGAAAAACAAACAAAATGAAAAAGGACTTTTACCTCTTGATCTCTTCTTCTTGAGATCCTCTTTAAGGCCTTTAGTTTTGGCCTTTTGGTGAGACCAGAAGGTCTTGGACGTGGGTAAGAGGCTTGGTAAGGGTAATTTTCATAATTTATACAATTATCAAAGTTTGAGAGGTGTGATAGGGAGAGGGGGGTGACAGTGATTTTTAATGCGGAGGCGAGGAGGGGTATTCCATTATTTTAACCATTAGTTTAATATTTTTACTCCAGAATATGAATTGTCTAGATTAATGTGATGAAAAACAATAAAGAGACCATGTGAGTTTTAACCATGTCTTATTACATCATCCATGATTCTAATAATAGTGTTTTTAACTTATAATGTATATATACGGTAAATTATCGTATTTCACTATTTATAAAAAAATCGAATATTTCATAACAATCCCAAAAATTATTTCTAAAAAATGTTAAAGATGTAGAATTCAAAAATAAACTACATTGTTTTAAAATAATTTTCTAAATACAAATAATTTAATTTTTAAATAAAATCATAATTTTCTAAAAAATAACAATTTCAAAATTATAACTCATTTTTTATCACCTTCAAAAATTTACCAATTTAACATTATCTTATAACCTTTAGAAAATAAAATATTAATATGATTTAATTTTCATAAGATTCATATTAGTAATCATATTTATATTCATATTGTTATGTTACTACTAACCAAAAATCATGTTGGTTGTATCAGACTCCAAATAATTTATCGATCACAGCCGTAGATTTCTGTTTTTTAGAAGTCAAATTGTAGTAGTGAAAAAATTATGTTTGGTGGATATATTATAATTATATCCTTAAAAAATGTTTCATTATGTTGATAATCAATGATTCATGAATTTTAATTTATTTTTAAAACCTTGTGGGTCACTCACAAGAGGTATAAAACAAGTATTGTGTGTTGGGTCACCCACAATGTAAAGCACATGGGGTGTCATATCGTATATTTTTGACATATTAAGGGTACATAGTTAATATTTGGAGTCCCAAATACCCATGGTTAGTGATATAAATAGAATAAAAACCTTTATTACAAAATCCTCAAGGATTAGATAATCATTGGTTGTTGGGTATGTCAGTGATCATGTCGTTGGTCAGATCTTAAGCACAATTTGATTTTACTCTCATTTGAAGAGTATAAAATTTAGGTCCTTGATTGAGATATGTTGAGAGTGTGTTTGAAAATACCTAGATAGTACATATGACTTCATAATCTATTTTTGTGAGGTTCATATTATTTTTTCATCTGCTAAGATGGATGACATGTGATTTCTTCCTCAGCCTAGTCATTTATTACACAAAGAATCGAGAATTTAAAAATTGAAAATATGAGAATGATAAAATTTGTGTCACATGTCACTCAATGTATTATAAAAAGGGTTTATATGGACATGTATACGGATATATGATGAAACTATTGGAAACAGGTTTAGAGATACATGTGTTTGATAAAAATCATGATAGACCCCTTTATTGCTTGAGTAGCACTAATGATTTGGGAGAATTTACTCATTACTTAAATTTATGAATTTCGGAATTCCAATATTATTTCAATGATACAATTTACAATTGGTTCATGATTTTTGTTTTACAAAATGGGGATTGAGTTATACTTGATGATCTATTTAAATTATATTAGTTTGTATCCAAAATGAGTTTTGGATGGGAACACACAATGTATTGCATATGATGTGATAAATTGTGAGGTTAATGTTATAATTCCCAACCATTGTTTATAGATTTCCAAAAAGAGTTTTGGAAATTATTTCATTGGTTGTTGAATATGATAAAAAATATACTGAAATGAACATATTTCTATATGTCAACCATAGAAAATATAATGATATGAGAAGTCATATGGTCTGATGTTTTTTAATGAATCATATTTCCTGGGTATATCATTCCTTAGGAAATTGGGATATAATATGGATTTCCACTTCCTTAACATATATTGGAATGTAAAAGGGTTGACATTAAAATATACCAAGTATTCTATGAAATCATAAATTATGAAGTTTCAAATGATGAAACACATGGAAGGATCAAGTAATGCATTCGTGTGATGGATACATGAAATGATCACATGGATAAGTCATATGATTCATAAAATATGAGTTAAATAATGAGATTATCAAGAATATCTTGAGGAAAATATCAATAGGTTAAATATCATAGAGATAGTGGTCTAAACCAGCTAATATTCCTTTTTATTCTCCAATACATAATCTTATTATCTTATTCCTTATCGTCCATGAGGGGAATTGTAAAGTCATATAGTGAAAGACAGTCCTTCCCATGTGATTGGATTTTCACCACATCCCATTGATTCAAAGTAGATATGGGATACTGATATATACCCTTGAGTGATCTTTATCTTACAAGATGAATAATCGATGTGGCAGTGATTAATGACATAAGGTATACATATTCATGTTATTGATCATATATATAGAGTTTTCAGGGTTTTATATATCATAGATACATGGTTTAAAGGATTATAATTACTTCATGATAAAAAAATATCATCTTTTTCCTTATAAAAAAAGAATTAGATATATATTTTTCATCCATCAATTATCCTAATGATTTTTTTTAGTAATTTGTTGAAAACTATTCTTCATGGTTAAACCCCCTCCCCCCATAACATCATTGAATTCAAAGAACCCACTTCTTAATGTTTTTCATTGTGATTACTTAGAAAATCTTATTCATTGAAAAAATAATTATGTACAAATGTATGGGTTATTGGATTCAAATTTCACAAAAATTCCTATATCTTCCCATTTCTATTTTCCCCTCCCTAAAATGAACACTCACTATCTGAATTCACTATGGATATCGATCTAAAAATTTGATCATGGGTAGTGGTTCAACTTCATGTGAATGGTGAGTCATATAATCATTTGACTATACACACATAAGTGTGACGATGGTCAGTCGACAGTCGACTGATGATGTCTGTAATGGAGCTACAGAAAGGATTGAGTGTGTGTTTGGAAGGGAAGAGGTGAAATGTGAGCTATTGTTTGGAATTTCAGAGATAATTAGTTGGTTAATTGAGGTTAGAACACCCTAAAATTGAAATATATATTTACCTTTAAATATGTAAATGTGTTTTATATCTTGATTCACAAACAACACCATACTTAAAGGAAACCATGATATATTTAAATAATATATAAATATTTCATTATAACCTTAAAAATAAAAGTTGTAGAATTAAAAATATTGAATATGAGTAAACACATTATAATATATATAAATATATATATTAAATTCTACTTTTAATATGAATTATATCCAATTAGTTTACCTTAAATGACTAAAAATGATTTATTATTTAGAAAATTATTCTTCTTACTTTTTTTTACAAAAAAAGACATTTTTATATCAAAAATATACGATTAATGAAAAATTATATGTGATATTAATATGTTTCTAACAATAATACAGTTTTTAGATGATATTAAATAATAATAATAATAGTAAATATTTGATAATTTCATTTTTCCAATTAAAACTGGTTTTCCTTTATTATTTTATATTTTATAAAATAATGAATTCATAAATTTTGGAATTTTAAATTAATAAAAGAAACATAATTTATGAATTCTTCATATCAAAATTTTGTAATTATTATTTTTTTCAACTTTTTCTATAATGGTTGATTTTTAGTTAAAAAATATGGATGTCACGAAACCTGTAATTTGTATAACTATTACACTATATAAGAATGAACTATAAAATAATAAAACGTTTTAAATAATAAAATAATATTTTTATGGAAAATATTATTCATTTTAAAATAATTTTTGAACAAATAGAACCAATGGTAAACACTTTAGTAACTAATTAAAATATTACTTTAATATATTAATTGTTTTATTATAATTCCATTTATTTAATTCTGATCATTATCTATGTGAATTTTATAATATATATAAATTTAATTATTAAAAAAAATATTTATTTAAAAACAATTTTTAGGATATTAACTGATTTTATTTTAAAATCAATATCTCAAACCATTAGAAGGATTATTTGATAAAATTATTTTCAAATTTGATATCATATGTATAAAATTAGGTAAAATTTTAAACATTAAATATTTTTTTTATTAATATTAATTAACAATGATAAAAAAAATTAATCATCAAGGTACTACACAAAATTCATAGTTTAGAGGTGGTTTATTAGATGTTGTTCAGTAAACACCCACAAAAAATTGCAAAAACATAGTGGAAAGATTATAATAACTACCCTAAATTTCGTCCATTTACAAAAAAAATCTTTCTCTCTAAAAACCCAACGCTCCAAAGAACGCCCCCTCCCATGATAACACCCCCAACCCTACTCCCTCCCCACCACTAAATTTCCTCCCCCATTGTGAATACGGTTTCCACCAATTCAACTAATCCCTCACCAGTGCTCTGATTTCCCACAAGCATGAGCCCTCACCGATACTCCAATTTCCATTGATCCACCCCCACCCATGATCCATCTCCCTCTCTGATGCTCTAGTTTCCCCTGATCCGCCCTCACCCTATCACTCACAAGCATTATGATTTCCCCTAATCCCCCCAATCCCTCTACCTCAACCCCACCACCTACAACCTCTTCTCCCATGAACCATCCAAGCCAACCTTCCTTCCCCCATTCCACTCTGACCCACCTTCTCTTTTTGGATTCAAATAGTGGTAATCCATTATTTATTCATATTTTTTCTCATCCCTTCTTCCCTTTCCTGCTCTCTCTAGTTTTCTTACTCCTACAAACCTCAACTAATGTTTGGGTTTGGATTAAGTCTCAGGAAAGTTCTAATGATGTGGATTTGGGTTGTCTAGGTATATGAGGTTTTTATTGACTTTAATGTTCAATATCTGTCAAATGGGATAGGTTTTAGAGGGTTTCACTTCGCAAAAAAATAGTTTTTATGGAATTCCCTTATAATACATAGATTCTTCTTTGATAAAATGGGTTTTTAGTTATATGATATAAAAATGGGGGTTGTTTGATGCATATTAATGTTTTTCAATATGTTTGTAAATATATAATATTGGGTATATTCAATTTATATTCATTTCATGTTATTAAAAGGAAAAAATAATGGCAATTGATTTTTTCATCATTATAATACCTTTAGGGTGTGCATAATTATTTTTCACCATAATTGTCTTCAAAATAGAACTTTTTATTTTTCTTCTAAAATATTATACATGGAATGGTTTATAAGAAATGAAATAACTTCATAAAATATATTAAAAATGTTTTAAATAAATTAGTATAAAAAATGAATTCAAATACATTATATTAACAAAATCATAGTTTTATTTATGTTAACATTTTTTTATAAATGGATTTATTTTAGAATAAATATTTAAATATGATGTATATTATTTATGAAACCAAAAAATATCGAATTTTTATTTTTTATGCCACATCATAAAAAATGTTTTTCATGTTATCAGTATGAATTTTTAATGGCCTCTACCACATCTCATACTATTTTTGGTTTATTAAATGTTTAGATTGGTTGTTTCATAATCAACATCTTACGCATCATTTGGAATTATAGTTGTATGAATTAGAAATTTCTAATGATAGATCATATCATTTATTTAGTTTCCTACTATTATGTTAATTTTTCCCAATTTCCATATATTATATCCTTTTTCATACTAGTAGCTTGAATTAGTTGCTACATATTTCATCTCTTATACTTGGATTTTTTATAATTAACGTGAATCAGTAGTTCCATATTTCACATCTTGTAATTTTTCTTGGTTTACTATTTTTACGACCTAGATTTTGGTTACTCAATTCCACATTAATTATGTATATTGAAATAAACATTCCTTAGTTATTATTTATATCATTCTATCTCCATTGTTTATATTTCTCATAGTATTCCATTTTATTAAGTTATTTCATACCTTATACTTAGTCTGAACCTAATGACAAGCATCAATTATCATTTTGGTAATTAAATTATTTTAAATGGTTTAAAAACTTTGAATATAACTAGGTCACATGCCAAGTGGTAGTTAAAATTCCTGATGGGGTTTCTAATGGTAGTTATATATTTAGAGGGGTGTTCAACACTATTTGTTTCTTTAAAACATGTATGTGTTGTTTTAGAGGAATGTTTTAGGAATTTAAGGTAGTTGAACATTAATATTTTTTATATGGTTTTGAGACCATAGGTATCATGGTGGATTTAATGGTTTTAAAAAGGTGAAAGCTTAGTCTTGAAAAATGAGTGATTGACACCGGTTGACTTGCTTTAAAAGTGGGATATTTCCTTTAAAAGTTATTTTTATAGAAATAGTTTTCTTTCTAAATTGTTTTTCAATGTTCTATTTGATAATTGATTTTCAAATAACATTTAATGTTTTATTTTCTTAAGGATTTTATTATTTTTCTCTTTCTTTTATTTTAAAAAATAATATCCATGATTGATTACTTTTTTTAACTTTATACTTTTTAGTACATATATGAATCCTCTTATAACTACTTGGGTTATTTTTTTACCTTCCATTTTTATTTTACAATATAGTAATAGTTTGTGTTTTATTTTATTTCAATTTATCGTAACATTGTCATATATATGGATAAAAGTTGGATGATATTACCTAGGAACACACCTCATTATGCTAAGGGTTTGGATGACTTTTTAGATTTTTCAATTTCCAATCAATCCGTTGATGGGAAAATAACATTTTCATGTCCTAAATGATAAATTTAGAATATGGTTGAAGAGAAATTAATTTTATGAACACCTAATATTGAAGAAATTCCATTATGATATTTATTTTTGATTAGGTATGGGGAATCGAAAATTTTATAACTTTTTATAACTTATTTAAAACTATAGATTTATTTCCCAACATAATAAATAATGTTCAATGAAAATATAAACCATATAAATACAGGGGTTTTCATTAAAAGACAACAAAATCAACACAAAAACATATGAAAATAACCATTTGAGGGTGCTTAAAATAGCTACTTGAAAAGTGTTTTTTAGACTACAGGACAAAAATATCAAGATTTTATCACATCATAGAATCAACCTCTTGATTCTATGGAGACAAATGTAAAAGATATCTTCATTGAGTAGAAAAATGTTTTCTATGATTTATTTGATGATGGAAATCAAGAGTTTTATGGTGGATGTATAAAATATTCCAAACATTATTTTCTACTAAAGCTGAATAATATCAAATAACTATGTAGAATTACAAATAAGGTGATGTCCATGATATTGGAGTTGTTTCACTATGAATTTTTTAAAGCTAATATCCATGAGTCTTGTAACACCCCAAGCTTCTACGGTACACTTCTCTTTGAATAATGCGATAGCATGTGTTGTACGCAACACCAAGTTCTAACAACCAATCAAACTAGCCATTATGAATAGTAATACCTACTTTTCGAAATTATATATATTTTATATTTTAAAATGGACTTCATTTCTGGATTCGGAATATCGAATTTATCCTAAGGTGAAATTTTGGTACTTTTCAGATAACTTTCATATTTTGATGAATAGGGAAAATTATTAAATTTTAATTAAAAACAACTTTTTTAATCAAAATAATTAATAATGATAAATTATGAATTTGAGTGGTTTTAAAGTATATTTAGAATATATTTTTACCATTTAATATAATTTTGGTCATTGGACATAATTTTACAATTAAACCGAACATAAACAAGTGTCAATCTTTTGATAGTTATTATCTCTTAAAAACACGCTTTTTGTTTTGACAGCGGGAATTAATTTTAAATTAATTTCTGCCACTTCTGTGTTTTGAATTTAGAAAAATGGATTCCATATTTGGAATCAGGATATCCAAATTGTGTAAATAGGTAACTTTTATTTTTAGAAATTTTGAATAATTACTGTGGTAAATATTTTATTTACCATGGTTAAGGGTAAATCTGGTAAATAAGGGTTACAAAATAATATTATAATAATACTAAATTACCCTAAAACGTGTCCTAGCCTTATTGGTTGATACATGTTCGACAATAGGAATCTTTGGGTCGATTTTGGGACCCCATGGTGCCACTTGTAGGTGATAGGGACACTTTTTTTTAATTAAGTTAAAATGAATACAAAAATGACACAAGCATATATCTTTTAGAATTTTTTTTTAAATAGGGTTATATATATTGGATCTTAGATTATAAATATTCATTAGAAAGATAAAACGATTTCCTACATAATGATATTTTATTTATATTTTTTAGACATTAAATAATTTAATTTATTTATGACACAATGATGATGAATTAATTACTATAATAGTGAAAAATTAAAATAATTGATATTATAAATACCCAAATAAATATAATATGAAACTTTTAATGAATTAAAATAATTTTATAGGATATTATTATATATTAGGATTTATTTAATTGACGTTTTTCGAAGTAATCAATCTTTTATGAGTTTCAAAAAAATAAACTATTGAATAGTGTCAAAATTGACATAAAAGAGTTCTTAAAAACAATATTATATTATTAATTGATATTAAATTCCTAAAAATATAAGGTTCGGCCAAGAGACATATAACATGATAATTTCATCATTAATGGACCAATTGTTGGTCTCTTGGATGTATATATTAAGTTTATTAACCATATTATATAAAAATACAAAGAGATATTGTAAAAGTGAAACTAATTAACTTAGAGTTAATACTTAAAGATATGGTTAATATAAGTACCCAAACCTGTCTAAATTCTATTGGTTGAGTTGTTTTAGACCTATCCCCACCTTAACATTTAAATAATAAACATTGGAGCCATTTGAAACCGAATATAAATTTATTATGAACTAATATCTATAGCTTTTCCAAAGGTGCCCCTCACCTATCTTATAAAAGGGCACTCCTCCTTCTCATTTTTCACACCTTCAAAGCCTTTTGGTTCGGACAACCTCTGCCCAAATACTCTCCCAACATCCCTCACTACAACCTAAAGGCCTTAGTTTGATTAGAAAGCCAACCTAAGGATCCCTTTTGATCAAATCAAAAGGAAGAACCCGAAGAAGAGGTAATGATTTCACCACCGTTTTCCAAGTTCCTTTCTTCTTCCACTTCTTCTTACTTTGTTGTTACCATTCTAAAATAATAACTCCAGTATCATATATATTCTGTGATGTTATTATAAATATGGTACAACCATATTTAGTATTCTATCCACCCTTTGAATAACATGTCACCATACGTGCGTACGTACGGCTTACCGTCTCCACGTCGTGGTGTAATTGTTATTCAATATATTATTATTTGGATGGGTATAATAATGAATGTGTAACTCATGTAAATAATAAATATAACATTTTAATTATTCTGTATATATGATATACCATCCATTTATATATTATTTTAATATCAAAAGAATGATATTGTCGCTCGTGCGTACGTACGGACTACCGTCTCCACGAACGCGATAAGATTCATTCTCCATCATATCCATTCAAGTATAATTATCATTTGATGATTTAAAAATGATGTTTAAGGACATGATATCATTATGGATATGAATAATATACAATCTATCCATTACAAACATGGCTTACATAACAAAACATATAAAAGAAAACAGGTAAGTTAACACCCGAAACAACGATAATACTAAGATATTATTATCAAATCAATATTAAAAGATCATATATGATATCATATTAATATATATGATTATTGTATAATTTAATAACAATTATTTCACCATTATACAGGAGGTTAACCTACCCCAACCAATGAAAAGTACAAGGTAAGGGTTATTTCACAATCTCTTCCTTATCCGAGGTTGTTTATATGCAATAATCTACTGGGATCTCTTTATCATCCACATCCATGTTTCTTCAAAATGTATTTCAAAACATTTTTATTATTTACCAGAATATGGGTTAAAGTCATTTATACCTTTTTTTTTACTTTTTATAAGAGGAATCTTTCCGTCGTTTTCAAAACAAGGTCCTTTTTAACCTTTTCGACAGAATTAAGGTAAGAATGTTTTTTTAACTTATACGGCGAGTGCGGTTATTTTACACCGTTATAAAATCTTCAAAGTTTTCCTTACAAGCTTATAAGAATATTTTCAAGAAAATGTTTTATTTTATATGGCTCTTAAATGATTTCAAAAATAGAAAGAGATATTTATCCAAAAAGTGTTTTGATTTCATCTATGTCAACATCCTTTGATGGATTTTACGCTTATTTGAAGTTGATTTATTATGATACAAAGCTTATATATTGTATTGAAGGTTTTGTGATATGTTTGACTGTGGATGTGCTATTTTTATACCATTCATAGTTTATGGTGAAATTATTGACATTTCGTATGCTATTTTTAATATGAATGTTTATGTTATGTTTAAACCTTTTCATATGGGAATGCATTGGACTTAATATGTGACGGGTGGAGCCCGCTATAACTCCTCGATGCATCGGTAGGTCTCATGAGACAAACTAGTGTCTTGCCAAAAGGCCTTGGCAAAATCTTATTTGTAGTCTTGGCACGAGGCCTTGGCTATGTAGTTATGATAGTCTGACATTATGCATTCCAACATTATGAAAGTTGTTATTGATATTGCATGTGATTATTCGATTAGTAGAGTATCCATGTGAACAAGTAAATGACATTATTTCATTTTACTTTTTCCATACTATGTTGAAGTTCAAGTTTAAAAGGCTTTTGTTTTAGTTATACATAGCCTTAAATGGTTATTCTTATATATGAAAGTTTCTGGTATATTGTTATCCTTACTGGGCATTTGAGCTCACCCCTTTTCTATGTTTTATTTTTCCCAGGAAGTGAAGAAGTAAATTATGAATGATCTGTAGGGATATTATGTGGGGATATGAGTGTGGTTTATGGAGACAATATGTTTTTGTAGTAGTTTTTCATTTTATGATGTAATTTAAGACTTATTAATATATCTGGTGTTTCCAAGGCTACTAAACCAATCGGTCTTTTGAGATTTGATCTTTCTTGTGATCATGCCAATGCTATGTAATAATGCACCGACTCTAGGTAACTAGGGTCGGGGCGTTACAATTGGTATCAGAGGAAGTTTAGTACAAACCTTGGAAGCTAGATTTAGATAAACTCTGATTAGAGCACGTAGACCTAAGATGAAATTTGAGGATTAGTATAGAAGAACTTCCTAGAATTTTGGTATTGTAGAGATTTTGTGAGTTTTCTGAGAAATACATCCCTGTCTGGATATGAGCAGGTAGAGGCGGCTCTCGCATAGATGTTCCTAGGGGTAAAACCCGAAAACACCGCTTTGAGCTATACTCGAACCGGAACTGGTGCACGACAACGGGCCTTGCTGCACTTTTGGTTACGACACTCCCAGAGGATATTCTTAGGATAACTCTCATTTTATTTACAAATCATTATGAATGGTTTATGAGTATATACTTCCTCAAAGAAAACAATTTTATGATTATGGATTATATCCATAAATAGTTCAATTTATGTTAAGTGTTTTATAAGTATGGGATTATGTATTTTGATTCATAAACTGATCTAGTTTATGCCATTGTTTAGAAATGGCGCCTAGTGGAAGAAATGGAAACCGTATCAATGCACGCACTCCATGTAGGGATTTCCCTCCTGCTCAAGATAATTATAGTGGAGCTGGTGATGCAACTGGTGCCGATCAGTTAATCACCATACTGGGACAACTTACTCAGGTTATGAATAATAACCTTACCCGTATGGAGCACCCTGATCCATAGAGTGGAGGATCAATGTTAGATCGATTCATGAGGCAACAACCACCAACGTTCAATGGGAGTACAAATCCCTTAGTAGCTGAGCAATGGATAAATTCCCTAGAGAAAATATTTCAGGCTTTGGGGAGCAGTGAAAGGGAAAAAGTTATCATGGCAGTTTACCGCCTCACTGGAGATGCTGATCAATGGTGGTCATTGATTCAAAACATGAAGGAAGATGATGAAGTATCAAATATGGAATGGAGGGAGTTCAAAGATCTGTTTTTAGAAAAATACTTTCCTCGCGACCATCGAGCAGATATGGAAAGACAATTTCTAAGTCTAAGACAGAATGAGGATGAGAATGTCACAAAGTATGAGGCTAACTTTACAAGGTTAGAAAGGTATGCTGGTGATTATATATGTAACCCAATAAGTAAGATTGATCATTTCTTTTATGGGTTAAAACCATTTCTCCATCGAGCATTAGTCTCACAATCCTTTTCGTCTTATGAAGACATTGTCTCATGTGCTATCAAGACCAAAAAGGAATTCTCTAAGTCTTATGACTTTAAAGCAAAGCAAGAGAATAAGAGACCTACTGATCAATCTGGGAATGGAAATAAGGGGAAGAAGGGAAAGGTTGAATATCCATCTTGTGGTAAATGTGGGAAGAAACATCCTGGTACTTGCTTGAAGGGAATGGGAGTCTGTTACATGTGTGGTGAAAAAGGCCACCAATATCGTGATTGCAAGGGGAAGAAGGAAGCTACCAACGTTCAGTGCTACAATTGCAGGGAGATGGGGCATTATGAAAATGCATGTGCTAAGCATCAGGAGAACTTACCTTAGAAAAGGCCAAGGGATCAAGGCCAGGCTTATGCTATCACTACTGCTGAGGTAGAAGCTCCGAAAGATGTGGTGGCAGGTAATTTAATGGTTTCCTCAAGTTTAGCAAATTCATTATTTGATTCTGGATCATCGCATTGTTTCATATCATCCCAGTTTGATAAGAAAATTAGATATTTCTAATTTGATTTAATAAGGGAGTTGTCAGTTAAAACTCATAAGGGAAGTATCATTGCAACAATGTTTTGTGAATCAGTCCCCATTAGAGCACATAAATGTTCGTTATCTGCTGATCTCATCGTCATACCTATGATTGAGTTTGATATAATCCTCGGTATGGATTGGCTTTCGGACTATGATGCGAAGATTTATTGTAAGAAGAAAGAGGTTACGATTCTTGATGATAATGATAAGGAACACCTTATCTTTAGAGCTGAATCGTCACCACCTAATTCTTATTTAGATCCACCCCCAGTAGCTCAACTTAATTCAATTATTGGGGAGGAAGAGAATGAAATAACTGTCGGTGAGGAAAGGAATTTTCAAATAGAAGATGTACCTGTTGTGAAAGAATTTGTAGGTGTATTTCCGGAAGATTTACCTGGACATCCTCCAGAACGAGAAGTTGAGTTTTCCATTGATTTGATTCCTGGATCAAGGCCTATATCGAAGACCCCTTATATAATGTCCACTGTATAATTAGTTGAACTAAAGAAACAACTAGAGGAATTGAGTAATAAGGGATTTATTCGCCCTAGTGTTTCTCCATAGGGAGCCCCTGTTCTTTTTGTTAAAAAGAAAGATGGATCTATGAGGTTATGTATCGACTACAGGGAGATCAATGCTATAACGATAAAGAAAAAGTATCCCCTACCTCGTATTGATGATTTATTTGACCAACTACATGGAGCTCAACACTTTTCAAAGATTTACATTTGATCTGGATACCATCAGTTGTGTGTGAAGAAGGAAGACATTCCGAAGACATCATTTCGAACCAGGTACGGGCACTACGAGTTTACCGTAATGCCGTTTGGATTGACTAATGCACCCTCTGTATTCATGGATCTGATGAATAGAGTTTTCAAGGAGTATCTCGATGAATTTGTGGTGTTATTTATTGATGATATCTTGGTATAGTCCAAAACCTATGAAGATCATGAAAATCACTTGCGCGTTATCTTGAAGACTCTGAGGAGGCATGAATTATATGGGAAGTTTAGAAAGTGTGAATTCTGGCTTCAGGAGATTTCTTTTCTTGGCCATATTGTCTCTAAAGATGGAATCTCTGTTGATCCTTCTAAAACCAAGGCAATCCAAGAATGGCCAGCACCTACGTGTATTACTGAGGTACGTAGTTTTATTGGTTTGGAAGGTTATTATCGACATTTCGTCCAGAATTTTTCCCGATTGGCTAACCCATTAACGAAGCTCACACGTAAAGGGGTTAAATTTGTTTGGAAAAAAGAGTGTGAAGAATGTTTCGAAGAATTGAAGAGAATATTAGTCAATGCTCCTATATTGACTCTACCATCGGGGAATGATGGGTTCGTTATTTATAGTGATGAATCAAAGAAAGGACTTGGTTGTGTCCTTATGAAGAATGATAGAGTTATTCCCTATGAATCACGACAGTTGAAAATTCATGAACAAAACTATCCTACTCATGATCTCGAGTTAGCAGCTGTGATCTTTTCTTTGAAGATATGGAGGCACTACCTCTATGGTGAAAAATGTGAGATTTATACTGATCACAAGAGTTTGAAGTATATTTTCTCACAAAAAGAACACAACATGAGGCAAAGGAGATGTCTTGAATTACTCAAGGATTATGATTGCACGATACACTACCACCCGGGGAAAGCAAACAAGGTGGCAAATGCTTTGAGTAGAAAAGACCATGGAGTTTTGAACAATATGAGAATTGAAAGGGATCCAATTTTCATGGATCTAGTGAAGATGGACATGGGAATAACCAGGGAAGGTGAAACATCAATTCTTTTTCAAATGGTTGCCAAACCATCTTTACTAGAAAGGATTAAGAGTTCTCAGACCGATGATGAAGAATTTCAAAAGAAGATTAAAGCTGTGAATGATGGGAGATTGAGAGACTTTGTGTATGAAGATGGAATTTTGAAATTCGGGAAGAGACTTTGTGTTCCCGATTTACCTGATCTAAAAAGGGAATTGCTGGATGATTCTCATAGTTCCAATTTCTCTATACACCCTGGGAGCACGAATATGTATAGAGATTTGAAGGAACATTTTTGGTGGGACAACATGAAGAGGGAGATTTCTGATCTTGTGTCAAGATGTATGGTTTGTCAACAAGTGAAAGCTGGAAGGCAACAGCCTGGGGGAGTCATGCAACCTCTTCCCATACCGGAGTGGAAATGGGACAATATTACGATGGACTTTGTCATGGGGCTACCAAAGACTCCTAGAAGGAATGATGCAATATGGGTTATTGTTGATCGTCTTACCAAGTCAGCACATTTTCTTGCTATAAGAGAAGATCTACCCCTGGAACATCTAGTAATACTATATATTAATGAAGTTTCGAGACTTCATGGAGTACCCCTATCGATTGTTTCTGATCGTGATCCCTGTTTTACTTCAAGATTTTGGAAAAGTCTTCAGAAATCCCTAGATACTAAACTTCATTTGAGCACTGCTTACCACCCTCAGACAGATGGACAATCATAACGGACTATTCAGACCTTAGAAGACATGTTGAGATCTTTCTCACTTGACTTTTCAGGGTATGTGGGATCAATATTTACCACTGGTAGAATTTTCCTATTACAACAGCTTCCATTCGAGTATTCAGATGGCACCATATGAAGCGTTATATGGAAAGAGATGTCGTACACCAACCTGTTGGGATGACGTTGGTGAAAGAAAACTTTTAGGCCCAGAACTGGTGGAGGAAACGGTGGAAAAGGTGAAAGTAATCCAAAATCACATCAAAGCAGCTCAAAGTAGGCAGAAGAGCTATGCCGATAATCGAAGGAAGGATTTGGAATTTCAAGTCGGTGATCATGTTTTCCTGAAGGTATATCCATGGAAGGGAGTCATACATTTTGGTAAGAAAGGTAAATTGAGTCCCAGGTACATCGGACCTTTCGAAATTCTAGAACGAATTGGGGCTGTAGCTTACCGATTGGCAATACCGCCAAGTCTCTCCAAAGTTCACGATGTGTTCCACGTATCTCTGTTGAGGAAATACATGCATGACCCAACGCATGTACTCACCTATGAGGAATTAGAACTGGAACCCGATCTTTCCTATTGTGAAGAGCCCGTCAGGATTCTTGATACGAGAGAACAAGTACTGAGAAACCAGACGACGCGTCTGGTAAATGTTTTGTGGAGAAACCATAAGATGGAAGAGGCAACGTGGGAACCCGAGGAACTTATGATGAAGAACCACCCGAGTCTTTTCATGCGGTAGTATTCTAGAAATTTCGAGGACGAAATTATTTGAATGAGGGGAGAATGTAACACCCCAAGCTTCTATGGTATGCTTCTATTTGAATAATGCGATAGCGTGTGTTGTACGCAACACCGAGTTCTAACAACCAATCAAACTAGCTGTTATGAATAGTAATACCTACTTTTCGAAATTATATATATTTTATATTTTAAAGTGGACTTCATTTCTGGATTTGGAATATCGAATTTAGCCTAAGGTGAAATTTTGGTACTTTTCGGATAACTTTCATATTTTGATGAATAGTGAAAATTACTAAATTTTAATTAAAAACAACTTTTTTAATCAAAATAATTAATAATGATAAATTATGAATTTGAGTGGTTTTAAAGTATATTTAGAATATATTTTTACCATTTAATATAATGTTGGTCATTGGACATAATTTTACAATTAAACCGAACATAAACAAGTGTCAATCTTTTGATAGTTATTATCTCTTAAAAACACGCTTTTTGTTTTGACAGCGGGAATTAATTTTAAATTTATTTCTACCACTTCTGTGTTTTGAATATAGAAAAATGGATTCCATATTTGGAATCAGGATGTCCAAATTGTTTAAATAGGTAACTTTTATTTTTAGACATTTTGAATAATTAATGTGGTAAATATTTTATTTACCATGGTTAAGGGTAAATCTGGTAAATAAGGGTTAAAAAATAATATTATAATAATACTAAATTACCCTAAAACGTTTCTTAGCCTTATTTGTTGATACATGTTCGACCATAGACATCTTTGGGTCGATTTTGGGACCCCATGGTGCCACTTGTAGGTGATAGGGACACTTTTTTTTAATTAAGTTAAAATGAATACAAAAATGACACAAGCATATATCTTTTAGAAAAACAATTTTTAAATAGGGTTATATATGTTGGATTTTAGATTATTTATATTCATTAGAAAGATAAAACTATTTACTACATAATGATATTTTATTTATATTTTCTAGAAATTAAATAATTTAATTTATTTATGACACAAAGATGATGAATTAATTACTATAATAGTGAAAAATTAAAATAATTGATATTATAAATAACTAAATAAATATAAAATGAAACTTTTAATGAATTAAACTAATTTTATAGAATAATATGATATATTAGGATTGATTTAATTGACTTTTTTCGAAGTAATCAATCTTTTATTAGTTTCACAAAAATAAACTATTAAATAGTGTCAAAATTGACATAAAAGAGTTCTTAAAAAACATATTATATTATTATTTGATATTAAATTCCTAAAAATCTAAGGTTCATCCAAGAGACTTATAAAATGATAAGTTAATCATTAATGGACCAATTGGTGGTCTCTTGGATGTATATAGTAAGTTTATTAACCATATTATATAAAAATACAAAGAGACATTGTAAAAGTGAAACTAATTAACTTAGAGTTAATACTTAAAGATAAGGTTAATATAAGTACCCAAAACTGTTTAAATTCTATTGGTTGAGTTGTTTTCGACCTATCCCCACCTTAACATTTAAATAATAAACCTTGGAGCCATTGGAAACCGAATATTAATTTATTATAAACTAATATCTCTAGCTTTTCCAAAGGTTCCCCTCACCCCTCTTATAAAAGGGCACTCCTCCTTCTCATTTCTTCACACCGTAAATCCTTTTGGTTCGTCCAACCTCTGCCCAAATACTCTACCAACATCCCTCACTACAACCTAGAGGCCTTAGTTTGATCAGAAAGCCAACCTAAGGATCCATTTTGATCAAATCAAAAGGAAGAACCCGTAGAAGAGGTAATGATTTCACCACCGTTTTCCAAGTTCCATTCTTCTTCCACTTCTTCTTACTTTGTTGTTACCATTCAAAAACAATAACTCCAGTATCATATATATACTGTGATGTTATTAGAAATATGGTACAACCATATTTAGTATTCTATCCACCCTTTGAATAACATGTCACCATACGTGCGTACGTACGGCTTACCGTCTCCACGTCGTGGTGTAATTGTTATTCAATATATTATTATTTGGATGGGTATAATAATGAATGTGTAACTCATGTAAATAATAAATATAACATGTTAATTATTCTGTATATATGATATACCATCCATTTATATATTATTTTAATATCAAAAGAATGATATTGTCGCTCGTGCGTACGTACGGACTACCATCTCCACGAACGCGATAAGATTCATTCTCCATCGTATCCATTCAAGTATAATTATCATTTGATGATTTAAAAATGATGTCTAAACACTTGATATCATTATGGATATGAATAATATACAACCTATCCATTACAAACATGGCTTACATAACAAAACATATAAAAGAAAACAAGTAAGATAACACCCGAAACAACGATAATACTAAGATATTATTATCAAATCAATATTAAAAGATCATATATGATATCATATTAATATATATGATTCTTGTATAATTTAATAAAAATTATTTCACCATTATACAGGAGGTTAACCTACCCCAACCAAGGAAAAGTACAAGGTAAGGGTTATTTCACAATCCTTCATTATCCGAGGTTGTTTAAATGTAATAATCTACTGAGATCTCTTTATCATCCACATCCATGTTTCTTCAAAATGTATTTCAAATTTTTATTATTATTTACAAGAATATGGGTTAATGTCATTTATAACCTTGTTTGACTTTTTATAAGAGGAATCTTTCCGTCGTTTTCAAAACAAGGTCCTTTTTAACCTTTTTGACAGAATTAAGGTAAGAATGTTTTTTTAACTTATACGGCGAGTGCGGTTATTTTCTGCCGTTATAAAATCTTCGAAGTTTTCCTTATAAGCTTATAAGAATATTTTCAAGAAAATGTTTTATTTTATATGGATCTTAAATGATTTCAAAAATAGAAAGATATATTTCTCCAAAAAGTGTTTTGATTTCATCTATGTCAACATCCTTTGATGGATTTTACTCTTATTTGAAGTTGATTTATTATGATACAAAACTTCTATATTGTATTGAAGGTTTTGTGATATGTTTAACTGTGGATGTGCTATTTTTATACCATTCATAGTTTATGGTGAAATTATTGACATTTCGTATGCTATTTTTAATACGAATGTTTATGTTATGTTTAAACCTTTTCATATGGGAATGCATTGGACTTAATATGTGAAGGGTAGATCCCACTATAGCTCCTCGATGCATCGGTAGGTCTCATGAGACAAACTAGTGTCTTGGCACAAGGCCTTGGAAAAATCTTATTTGTAGTCTTGGAACGAGGCCTTAATTATGTGGTTATGATAGTCTGGCATTATGCATTCCAACATTATGAAAGTGGTTATTGATATTGCATGTGATTATTCGATTAGTAGAGTATCCATGTGAACAAGTAAATGGCATTATTTCATTTTACATTTGCCATACTATGTTGAAGTTCAAGTTTAAAAGGATTTTGTTTTAGTTATACATAGCCTTAAATGTTTATTCTTATTTATGAAAGTTTCCGGTATATTGTTATCCTTACTGGGCATTTGAGCTCACCCCTTTTCTATGTTTTATTTTTCCTAGGAAGTAAAGAAGTAAATTATGAATGATCTGCAGGGATATTATGTGGGGATATGAGTGTGGTTTATGGAGACAATATGTTGTTGTAGTAGTTTTTCATTTTATGTTGTAATGTAAGACTTATGAATATATCAGGTGTTTCCAAGGCTACTAAACCAATCGGTCTTTCGAGATTTGATATTTCTTGTGATCATGCCAATGTTATGTAATAATCCACAGACTCTGGGTAACTAGGGTCAGGGAGTTACAAGTCTTTTATGATATTAAATAATTTTTTAACAATATTGGTCTTAATTATTAAAAAATACACTCTTGTCCCAATGATTGTATGATTTATTGAGAAGAGTTTTCAAGAAGACCGGATTGAAAAAAATGTTCTTCTTTTAGATGGAATTCAATGGTTTATAATTGTTTTTTGATTCAAAATACTTTTATAAATATAAAAAAAACACCTATAATGTCTTTTTGTTACATCCATTTAAAATATAGATTTCAAAGATTATTCATTTAATCAAAAACCACCATGCACAGAAAGTGGAATTCTATAGGGAACAAAAATAATGGGTTAATGCGACATCTGATAGATTAATAATAATTGATGAAATATGATTCATTACATCTATATTCCTTATCTGATCCTAGTAATGTTCAATTGGGATTGGACATTGATGGATTCAACCCATTTGGGGCTTTGTGTATCAGTTATATCATTTGGATGGTTGTTTTGATCCCTTATAGTCTACCTATTTGGATGTGTATTCACCAAAAATATTTTATCATTTTATTGACTATTACTAGAAACAAAATGTCTACAAATGATATTTATGTATACATATAGCCTCAAAATGAAGAATTATAGGAGTTATAGAGAAAAATTATTGATTCATATGATGAATATTCTAGAACAATGTTCTAAATAAACACTTCACTAATGTGTACCATTAGTGACTTCCTTGGTGAGGGAACTTACCAGATTGGAATACTTATATGGTTTTTTCTTATCCTATTTGTAAATTGGATTTTGAGCTCGAATGACTACCTTATAGTAAAAAATGGGAATTCTTATTTCATTGAATATTTGTCTATGCATCTCATAGATTCCAGTTGAACAAGCCAAAATTAAATGGTTCTATTGATTGTAGAATGCCTCCAATGTTTTTGATAGGTTATAAAATATTGTCACAACATAGAGATATTATAAGAGAATTTAGGAAGGTGCATTATTTGAATGATAGTAGGAATCAAATTCAAGGTTTATCATTAATTAAAATTGGAACACAATTGTAACACCCCAGGTAAATAAAGAATATGACAATTTCTTATTTATCCATATTTGTGAATAAAATATTAATATTACTTTAAAGGGGAAGCTATGCTCGATGGTGTACCCAACACGCAAGAACGGGTTTCTTGGGAATCTTACGTTGTACTCTAATAATAAAATAATATTATTTTAGGTGGTAGTTAACATGTAGCCGTTGTATTCGCGGGAATGGATAGAAATAACTAAAATATGATTGTATATGTTTTTTTAAATGTTTTTACATTTATCCAATAAAAGATAAAGGCATAAAATACGGAAAGAATTCAATTTTAGGCGTATATGCCCTAGTTTTCACTAAAGGTTCACTTATCACCTTTTGATGGCGAACCGTCATTAAATATAGTTTTGTTCACTCTTATAAATTATATTGGACCAAATAAAACTCTTCTTAAGAATCGGGACATCAAAATTTACTTTGTGTAAATTTTTGGTATCTTTCCGATAAAGTTCATTTTTTAATGAATAGTGTAAAATGTTGTATTTTAATTCAAAATCTCTTTTTAATCTAATTTATTTATATGATTAGATTATCCTTTGAATTTGTTTTAAAGTGAAATTAGAATATATTTTTACCATTAAATCCAATAGTGGTCGTTGGAATTAATTTCACTTTGAAATCAGACTTAAACTAGTGTCAATCTTTTGATACTTATTGTTTCATAAAAACACGCTATTTGCTTTGACAGCGGGAATTTATTATTAAATTAATTAATGTGACTTATATGTTTTGAATTTTGTAAAATAGACTTCATTTTTGAATTCAGAATATCAAATATAGCTTAGGTTAAAGTTTTGGTAATTTTCCGAAAAACTTCAATTTTTGATGAATAGTGAAACCACTAAGTGGTACTTATAAAAACTGATTTTCCATTTAAATGAAATTTTGACACCTTTTTGTTTTGAATTTCAAAAAACTGACATACATGGTTGTCATTAAGAATTAAAATGTGGTTCAATGGGATAAAAATAATTTTTTGGTGAATAGTAACTCATTAAGTTTTTAATCGCGATTAGTGGTAATTAGTGTAGTTTAAGGTAAAAATAATGTTTTAATAATATGAAATGAACTTGAAACATGTCCTAACCTCATTGGATGTGTAATGGCAGACCAAGACAAGCCATGGGTCAACTTGGGGACCCCATGGATCCACTTTGGTTGGGAAATGACATAAATAACTTTTTATTTAATGTAAAAGTAAAAATGACACAAACATGATATGTTTTACTAAAACAATTTTTAATTGGGGTTATACAAGTAAGATTTTTTATTATAAATATTCATTATAAAGCTAAAAAGATTTACTACATCATAGTAATTTTTTTATAATTTTTAGACATTATATAAATTAAATTATTTATGACATCATAATGATGCAGCGATGACATCATTATCTGACGATTTAAATAAAATGAGAAGATAATGAAAAATCTATGACCTACACATGTCCGAAACTTATTGGATGGGTGTATTTTGAACCCTTATCACCTTATCCACGAATTGTTTCAATGTGGGACCTTTTAAAACCGAAACACATTTTCAAATAAAGTAATATTTCTTACATTCCAAAAGTGCCTCTCCTCTCCTCTTATAAAAGGCCCCCACCTCTACCTCATTTCACACACTCCTCAAGCCTTTGGCTCGGCCAACCCCTACCCATTTTGTCTCTCCACATCCCTCTCCTCATCCTAGAGGATTTCCTTTGGGCAGAATCCTTTCAAAGGAAGCCTTTAGGCTCAAATCAAAAGGAGTTACACTTTTAAAGGTAATTCATTCTGTCATGTTCATTTGTTTTATTTTTGCTTCTCCAACCCCCTAAACTGTTTTTATATACTTATTTTGTAACAAAACCAGTATCTTCAATATACTAGGATGTTGTTATAAGATTTATTAGATCTAAACTCTCACACAACTACATAAAATGGTTAAAGAACATACAGTTTCCGTGGATGGAAAAATTCTGCCTCTCGAAACGATGATTGTTCAATACTCATTTAACACCTTCAAAGGTGGCCATTATGATGTCACTATTTTTATATATGATATATAATATGTTTATTTTTTACTTTATCTTCTGTATTTTTCATTTGTGTCTTACCTTTATGGCTTCCATTATGGGTATACGCGATATCTTCATTTAAGGAAGTGCGGACTACCGCCCCCTCAAAGTGATTTGATTCGTTATTACCATATGTGGTACGTATAAAGGGTATATTTAATGATATTATATATGATACCATACTGGAATTAAAATACTATTATGTATCATTATGTTTTAATTCCATTAAATATGAAATAGAAATGGAAGTAGCGTTCATGCGTACGTACGGCTTACCGTCTCCATGAACGTTACATTTCATTTCTTATCTCAAAATATTATGTACTATTATAAGTACATATATATAATGGATATATATGATGTATGATACATCTAAATGATTAATATAATTCTGGAATTAAAATATACATACCTATCATATAGTTTTAATTCCATTAATACGACATAGAAATGAAAGTAGCGTTCATGCGTACGTACGGCTTACCATCTCCATGAACGGTGAATTTCATTTCTTTCCTCTAAATTATTATGTGATATTATAAATACATGTATATGATGGATATATATGAAATATATGATATCCAAATCAGGAATGTCATTTTTTATATAAAGAACCTTTGACCACACGAACAACATGTAATTGTAAGAAGTCCACTTTCGACTTAAGAACCAAATATCGACAAAACAATCATTATTAACTTAATGATTACATAATGTTTATAACATAGAAATAAGTGATATAAAAGGAATAATAAGCTTGAAAAATTTTCTTAATCAAGTATAAGTGAACTCAAGTTTATTATTCAGGATGTTGAAGAATGATCGAGTCAAGTCGGACCCGAGGTAAGGGATCCTACTCCTCTCTTTCTTTTCAAGTACACACTTTTATGTCATTCCCTTTAAATCTAATCTTTCTTGTTATTGGGATGATATTTTATATTAAACTTACTGTAATTTTTATGTTCATGTGATGAGAGACCCTATTCTCTCTCATCAATCCATTTTGGAAGTTTTGAGTGGCGCCGTTAGGATGCCGAACTTTCGTAAGAGATCTAACCTCTCTCTTTCTTTTTAAGTACTCTCCTTTATGTCACTTCTTTTAGGCTCATATTTGTAATGTTGGGGTATGTTATTTTATATTCCTCTTGCTTTAAATTTTATTGTAATGTGATGAGATACCCTATTTTATCTCATCAATTCATATTCGGAAGTTTTATGTGGCGCCGTTAGGCTGCCGAGTTTTCGTAAGGGATTTTTCATCTCACTTTTATTCCCGTCAGATTTATGCTACATTTTCCACAAATTCCATTGAGTGGTGTATGTACTGCCCATTATTCTACTCTTTGTGTAATATAATTTCTTTCATGAGTATTTACATCAATTATTTATTGTCCTTCTTTCATGGGGTGTATGTTTTGAAAGATACCCAAGTCGGTAAGGGAACCTTTCACCATCCTCTTTTTAAAAGAATTCTTTTGTTGGGTCTTTTAATTTACATATTTTTATGTTGGGATATGTTCTCATATCTCCTTATTGATGTAAATATTATGTCCACGTGATGAGATACACTTTTTATCTCTCATCAACTCATTTTGATGTGACGTCGTAAGGCTGTCAAGGGAACTTCTTAACCCAATTTCGATTTCTTTGGGTTCAACATGTAGTTATTGAATATGTCATCCTTTGAATATGTGTGAATAATATTTTATTGTTTTACACTTAATATCCAATTATATTGGGTGTATTTATATTTGTCACACATAATTTTTAGATTGATTTATCCTTAATTTAAGGATACCTTCTTTATAAGGGATTTCATCACATTTTACATCCCTATTGAGACTTCATTGTTGTTATGCACCAATTCACTCTTATATGGTGTATATACTGTCCTTTGGAATATTATATCATGAATCCATTTATTCTCATGATATTATAAAGTTCTGATTAAATGTTATTCCTCAATTATTGTATTCAAGTGTCTCTAATTTTGGTAAAAACCCTTTAACCAAAATATCGCTTTAAATGTTTTAATGATTTGTTCTTATTAATATCCATGTTTTCAAAATGGTTTTTACGATTTATATGGATATTAATGGTTTAAAATGTTACAAGCTTCAAGGTGGTATGGGACACTATGATTCAAAAATCTCCTTATTAAATGTTTTAAATGGTTTTGGAAAGGGTTTCATTTTGAACGGATTCATTATTTCAATATACTAAAATGTTATATTGTGATTGAAATGTGGAAATGTTATGTTTCCTTTATGCAAGTTTTATGTGATACGATTATGTTATGGTTCTTGGGAATTGTTATGAAAACGGGTGGTTCCGTGATAAACTAAGGGCGGGTGAGCCCGATATAGCTCTCCAATGCATTGGGTAATGCGAAGGAGTGAAACGTTAAGGTTTATCCGAAGAGATTTAGGGAATATACTGTGATGGGTATTCCAAAACGTAACCAAGAGGGTTACTACCTACGTAAGAATGTTATGAATGCCTCAATTTACCTTTATGTCTTATGATTTCTATGATTTATTCATGGTTTGATGAGGTATGTTAAAGTGCCTTTGTTTTATGGGTAAAGTATGATTTCATTCTTATGTATATATGAACTCATGCTTCCTTTCCATATTTTTATAACCCTTATTGAGCTTTTTATGCTCATCCCATGTTTTTGAAATGTTTTTCACAGGTCAAGGGAAAGGTACATGATGTGATGATAGTGTCAAGGATGTGTCAAGAAAGAATCCATGTTTTATTTTCAATATGTTTCCGTTGATGGGAAGAATGAATACTGTCTTTTATGTAACCACTTTTTCTAAATGTGGAATGTAATGCAAGTTTCATGATCTAATTCTCTAAAACTCTAAACCTGAAAAGATCCTCAATGTGTAATCTTGTAATAACTCAAGATTAAGTAAGGTTTAAGGATGGGGCCTTATAGTTGGTATCAAAGGCCGGTTTACATAACTTTAGAGGTTAGGGTATTCTTTAAGGATAAGTGACATTACCATAATGGTTAGGATTTCAGAAAGAGTCCTAGTTTTAGATAAAGTGAATGAGTAAGTATATCTTACTTTTTACCTTCCTCATTAGTACATGATGGTTTTGTTTATATACTCACACTGACATTTCTGTTTCTTGTGAATGGATGGATCTAGAAGGCACCAAAGAGACAACAGGTTCGAAGGAAACTGTGGTGGTTCTATGATTAAGATACTAGATAAAATGGGGGATTCAATGAGGAAAAATGTGGTTGTTCTAAACCAACTATCAAGGAGTCATGATCAACCACTTGAACCTTGGTATGATCTTTAATGCATCATGTACGAGATGACCAATCGATGTGGAATTTCAGGTAATAATTATAAAGGTAACCATTAGTGTTTATATGATCCTTACTTTTGAGGTAATTATGGGTTACTATATGTTATGATGGAAGTGAAAGGCATGAGATAAAATTGAGGTTAAATTATGTTATGGTTATTTTTGATGATTTTATCTCTTTTTGGGGAATGATTTGAGAATTATATAGTTTTGGAAAAAGGACAACACGCAGACCGTGTGACTACCCGTCGCGTCAGACAAAGCTGTGGGAATCGAACCCACAACCAAAGTGCGACATGTATTTATCGCCTACCACTGGACTACGTGAAGTCCCTGGTTAGTTTGACTGATTCTTTTTATTTATATGATTTTATGAATTAAGAGTAAGTTTATTTTGGGTTATTTATGAAAATGATTAACCTATCATGGAGGATATGTGATTAGGTTAATTAATTTTCAATACGAGACTTTAGGAGAAACTGATGTTGTTTGGAGATAAATGTTATGATTTAACTTGGAAGACTATGTATCTAAATCCTTCAAATATGTTGGTTTCAAGCTTAGATTGTTTTACTTTGAAGAATTTTATGGACAAGTTGTTTATCGGATGGTCCTCGTTGAACTTTGGGTTTTGTTGGACAAATTTTGGAGATTAAGCATAGATTTTATTTTTAATGGGTTATCCTTTTCTAGATTATCTGATCTTGTAGTAACCTTTTTGGTTTTAGTTTTGGTTAAGGTTTGAAGACATGGGAAATGTATAGTTCTTTTTTTGGTGGATTAGGTGATTCTCTAGAAGTTGATTATAATACTCTTAATGTGAACAAGTCTTCCTAAATACTCACCTTTTGGAGAAAATATGAGTTTGTGTAAGGAATCTAATAAAAGTTAAAAGTCAACATGATAAGTGATTATGTTTCCTTATGAATAAATTCCTCAATAAAAAGTAACTTAAAACAAAAATTTTGTCTATTAACTTTTCCTACTGGGGAACCCAACACCGTTTAACCCATCACAAGTTTGTGATTTTCTTATGGTTAACTTTCTCCTAGACATGTTTACTATCACTCTCCCTCAAGAACATGACCCTTTGCTTTTTCTTCCATGTTTTCCTACACGGAATCCTATTATGGGTTAACTCGGGTGACCTTTGTACTTATCTTTCTTTATTTTAAAGTGATTTTTTTACCGACTCTTGTTCCGATGTGAGACTTTCAAGGATGTTTCCAAGCTCAATTTTAAAAAATTGTGAGGATGCAATTCCCAAAAGGGGGGAAGGATGTAACACCCCAGGTAAATAAAGAATATGACATTTTCTTATTTATCCAAATTTGTGAATAAAATATTAATATGACTTTAAAGGGGACGCTATGCTCGATGGTGTACCCAACACGCAAGAAAGATTTTCTTGGGAATCTTACGTTGCACTCTAATAATAAAATAATATTATTTCAAATGGTAGTTAACATGTAGCCGTTGTATTGGCGGGAATGGATAGAAATAACTAAAATAGGATTTTATATGATTTTTTTAAATTTTTTTACATTTATCCAATAAAATATAAAGGAATAAAATATGGAAAGAATTCAATTTTAGGCGTATATGCCCTAGTTTTCACTAAAGGTTCACTTATCACCTTTTGATGGCGAACCATCATTAAATATAGTTTTGTTCACTCTTATAAATTCTATTGGACCAAATAAAACTCTTCTTAAGAATCGGGACATCAAAATTTACTTTGTGTAAATTTTTGTTATCTTTCCGATAAAGTTCATTTTTTAATGAATAGTGTAAAATGTTGTATTTTAATTCAAAACCACTTTTTAATCTAATTTATTTATATGATTATATTATATTTTTAATTATTTTTAAAGTGAAATTAGAATATATTTCTACCATTAAATCCAATAGTGGTCGTTGGAATTAATTTCACTTTGAAATCAGACTTAAACTAGTGTCAATCTTTTGATACTTATTGTTTCATAAAAACACGCTATTTGCTTTGACAACGGGAATTAATTATTAAATTAATTAATGTGACTTATATGTTTTTAATTTTGTAAAATAGACTTCATTTTTGAATTCAGAATATCAAATATATCTTAGGGTGAATTTTTGGTAATTTTCTGAAAAACTTCAATTTTTGATGAATAGTGAAACCACTAAGTGGTACTTATAAAAACTGATTTTCCGTTTAAATGAAATTTTTAAACCTTTGTGTTTTGAATTTCAAAAATCTGACATACATGGTTGTCATTAAGAAGTAAAATGTGGTTCAATGGGATAAAAATAATTTTTTGGTGAATAGTAACTCATTAAGTTTTTAATCGCGATTAGTGGTAATTAGTGTAGTTTAAGGTAAAAATAATGTTTTAATAATATGAAATGAACTTTACAGATGTCCTAACCTCATTGTATGTGTAATGGACGACTAAGAAAATCCATGGGTCAACTTGGGGACCCCATGGAGCCACTTTGTTTGGGAAATGACATAAATAACTTTTTATTTAATGTAAAAGTAAAAATGACACATTCATGATATGTTTTACTAAAAAAACTTTTTAAGTGGGGTTATAAAAGTCAGATTTTTTATTATAAATAGTCATTGGAAAGATAAAAAGATTTACTACATCATAGGAATTTTTTTATAATTTTTAGACATTAAATAAATTAAATTATTTATGACATCATAATGATGCAGCGATGACATCATTATCTGACGATTTAAATAAAATGAGAAGATAATGTAAACTCTATGACCTACACATGTCCAAAACTTATTGGATGGGTGGATTTCGAACCCTTATCACCTTATCCACGGATTATATCAATTTGGAAACTTTTAAAACCGAAACACATTTTCAAATAAAGTAATATTTCTTACTTTCCAAAAGTGCCCCTCCTCTCCTCTTATAAAAGGCCCCCACATCTACCTCATTTCACACACTCCTCAAGCCTTTGGCTCGGACAACCCCTGCCCATTTTTTCTCTCCACATCCCTCTCCTCATCCTAGAGGATTCCCTTTGGGCAGAATCCTTTCAAAGGAAGCCTTTAGGCTCAAATCAAAAGGAGTTACACTTTTAAAGGTAATTCATTCTCTCATGTTCATTTCTTTTATTTTTGCTTCTACAACCACCTAAACTCTTTTTATATACTTACTTTTTAACAACACCAGTATATTAAATATACTAGGATGTTTTTATAAGATTTATTCGATCTAAACTCTCACACAACTACATCAAATGGTTAAAGAACATACGGTTTCCGTGGATGGAAAAATTATGCCTCTCGAAACGATGATTGTTCAATACTCATTTAACACCTTCAAAGGTGGCCATTATGATGTCAATATTTTTATATATGATATATAATATGTTTATGTTTTACTTTATCTTCTGTATTTTCATTTGTGGCTTACTTTTATGGCTTCCATTATGGGTATACGCGATATCTTCATTTAAGGAAGTGCGGACTACCGCCCCCTCAAAGTGATTTGATTCGTTATTACCATATGTGGTTTGTATAAAGGGTATATTTAATGATATTATATATGATACCATACTGGAATTAAAATACTATTATGTATCATTATGTTTTAATTCCATTAAATATGAAATAGAAATGGAAGTAGCGTTCATGCGTACGTACGGCTTACCGTGTCCATGAACGGTACATTTCATTTCTTATCTCCAAATATTATGTACTATTATAAGTACATATATATAATGGATATATATGATGTATGATACATATAAATGATTAATATAATTCTGGAATTAAAATATACATACCTCTCATATAGTTTTAATTCCATTAATACGACATAGAAATGAAAGTAGCGTTCATGCGTACGTACGGCTTACCGTCTCCATGAACGGTGCATTTCATTTCTTTCCTCTAAATGATTATGTGATATTATAAATACATGTATATGCTGGATATATATTACATATATGATATCCAAATCAGGAATGTCATTTTGGATATAAAGAACCTTTGACCACACGAACAACATGTAATTGTAAGAAGTCCACTTTCGACTTAAGAACCAAATATCGACAAAACAATCATTATTAACTTAATGATTACATAATGTTTATAACATGGAAATAAGTGATATAAAAGGAATAATAATCTTGAAAAAGGTTCTTAATCAAATATAAATTAACTCAAGTTTATTATTCAGGATGTTAAAGAATGATTGAGTCAAGTCGGACCCGAGGTAAGGGATCCTACTCCTCTCTTTCTTTTTAAGTACACACTTTTATGTCATTCCTTTTAAAGCTTATATTTCTTGTTATTGGGATGATATTTTATATTACACTTACTGTAATTTTTATGTTCATGTGATGAGAGACCCTATTCTCTCTCATCAATCCATTTTGGAAGTTTTGAGTGGCACCGTTAGGCTGCCGAACTTTCGTAAGAGATCTAACCTCTCTCTTTCTTTTTAAGTACTCTCCTTTATGTCACTTCTTTTAAGCTCATATTTTTAATTTTGGGGGATGTTATTTTATATTACTCTTTCTGTACATTTTATTGTAATGTGATGAGATAAACTATTTGATCTCATCAATTCATATTCGGAAGTTTTATGTGGCGCCGTTAGGCTGCCGAGTTTTCATGAGGGATTTTTCATCTCACTTTTATTTCCGTGAGATTTATGCTACATTTGCCACAAATTCCATTTAGTGGTGTATGTACTGCCCATTATTCTACTATTTGTGTAATATAATTTCTTTTATGAGTATTTACATCAATGATATATTGTCCTTCTTTCATGGGGTGTATGTTTTGAAAGATACCCAAGTCGGTAAGGGAACCTTTCACCCTCCTCTTTTTAAAAGACTTCTTTTGTTGGGTCTTTTAATTTACATATTGTTATGTTGGGATATGTTCTCATATCTCCTTATTGATGTAAATATTATGTAAAAGTGATGAGATACACTTTTTATCTCTCATCAACTCATTTTGATGTGACGCCGTTAGGCTGTCAAGGGAACTTCTAAACCCAATTTCGATTTCATTGGGTTCAACATGTAGTTATTGAATATGTCATCCTTTGAATATGTTTGAATAAACTTTTATTGTTTTACACTTAATATACAATTATATTGGGTGTATTTATATTTGTCACACATAATTTTGAGATTGATTTATCCTTAATTTAAGGATACCTTCTTTATAAGGGATTTCATCACATTTTACATCCCTATTGAGACTTCATTGTTGTTATGCACCAATTCACTCTTATATGGTGTATATACTTTCGTTTGGAATATTATATCATGAATCCATTTATTCTCATGATATTATAAAGTTATTATTAAATGTTATTCCTCAATTAATGTATTCAAGTGTCTCTAATTTTGGTAAAAACCTTTTAACCAAAATATCGCTTTAAATGTTTTAATGATTTGTTCTTATTAATATCCATGTTTTCAAAATGGTTTTAACGATTTATATGGATATTAATGGTTTAAAATTTTAAAAGCATCAAGGTGGTATGGGACACTTTGATTAAAAAATCTCGTTATTAAATGTTTTAAATGGTTTTGGAAAGGGTTTCATTTTGAACGGATTCATTATTTCAATATACTAAAATGTTATATTGTGATTGAAATGTGGAAATGTTATGTTTCCTTTATGCATGTTTTATGTGATACGTTTATGTTATGGTTCTTGGGCATTGTTATGAAAATGGGTGGTTCCGTGATAAACTAAGGGCGGGTGAGCCCGATATAGCTCTCCAATGCATTGGGTAACGTGAAGGAGTGAAACGTTATGGTTTCTCCGAAGAGATTTAGGGAATATACTGTGATGGGTATTCCAAAACATAACCAAGAGGGTTACTCCCTATGTAAGAATGTCATGAATGCCTCAAGTTACCTTTATGTCTTATGATTTCTATGATTTATTCATGGTTTGATGAGGTATGTTAAAGTGCATTTGTTTTATGGGTAAAGTATGATTTCATTCTTATGTATATATGAACTCATGTTTCCTTTCCATATTTTTATAACACTTACTGAGCTTTTTATGCTCATCCCAAGTTTTTGAAATGTTTTTTCACAGGTCAAGGGAAAGGTACATGATGTGATGATAGTGTCAAGGATGTGTCAATAAAGAATCCATGTTTTATTTTCAATATGTTTCCGTTGATGGGAAGAATGAATACTGTCTTTTATGTAACCCCTTTGTCTAAATGTGGAATGTAATGCAAGTTTCATGATCTAATTCTCTAAAAATCTAAACCTGAAAGGATCCTCAATGTGTAATCTTGTAATAACTCAAGATTAAGTAAGGTTTAAGGCTGGGGCCTTATAACAATAATGGAAGAAAAAATATATTCTTAAAAATTAGGTATTGGGAATTTAATTTATTGGGGAATAATCTTGATATTATAAATATTGATTACAATTATTGTGACAATTTTATCTTGATATTTCTTAACGAACATGAATAATTTAAGGATTGTCTCAATGATCATAAGGACATACGAACAATGAACATGAATCATGATCTCTAGAATAATGATAATGTAATGTTTAATCAATAAATATTTCCAATTAAAAATATGGATAATGATACATGCCTTATATTTTTAAAACACGTGAAGGTATATGATGTTTATTCATATAACATCTCAAGGTGTGTCGACTTAAATCTACATAGGTTACAAGGATTAAAATTTCATGATTCCTATTTTTTTATATAAAATTTACTACCACTCAAATTGCATATATTATTACATAACAAGGTTACTAAAGTTGTACACCAATTTGGGACATTGGTTTGAGAAAACTCTGTGAGAAAACTCTACTACACGTTCATCTTTAAAACATTCAAGAGATATTTTTATTGACACAGTTTTCAATAGATATGATCTTTAATAAATCATTTTTAATGTCATAATTAATTTAACTATGAATTTTGTCAAGGAAACTAAATTAAAAGGCCCCATACCTGATCAATTGATGCATCCAATTGAGTTGTACTTTATCTGATTTTTTTCATCTCAATAAAAAATTCTTGGAACTTCATTAAATACATAATTATGTTTTATTTATTATATTTTATTGACATCTTGGTCGTTTTAATTCATTTCTAAAAAATAAACCTCAACATAAAGGGTCTGTTTTTGAAGTCTTTTTAGAAGATTAGTGTCTTGACCTTTGTTATAGATATATGTATGATATTGAGACAATATTTGATTGAGTTTGATGTGTTGAAGAATCATCGAACCAATCTGAAATACATGTGTAATAAAAAATATTTCCTAATATTAGCCGATAAGTTGGGAGTATCTCAATGTTACATTGATTGAAATAAAATTATTATAGGCACGTAGATATGTGATTCTGAATAGTAAAACTGTATATCCATTTATTGAAGAGCATATGATACAGACAAAGAGACAAATGAGAAACTGAACACAAAATAAGAAATATATAACAAAATAAATTAATAAAGTTCTTATATAATGGTTTTCACATCATGTATGTTCATATATACTGAACTCAATATGGATATTAGGTTGAAACATATCTTTTAAATCTAATAATGTATACTACTTTTTGAAGATCCTTAATAATGATACTTGGGTTGACTTATATTAAAATTTGATGTTTCTGGATAGAGGTCCTCTAAAATATGTTGGAATATTTGATACTTACAATGTAAATGTATTTAAATTTGGTACAATAAATTGGGAAGATGGCTTCAAAACACGGAATAGTGTTATATTTAAATTTTTCTAATTGGGATACTTTTGAAATTTGAATAATATTATCGAATTAAATTACTGGTATAATTTTTTAGTTTTTATTCAAATGCAAGTGGGTAGATATTACTAGGGGTGTTAAAAGAGATTACTTGTAATTTAATTCTTTGAACTTATCTCACTTGATGGATATCAGTGTCCATGAATTACATGATCTTTATATCTTCTCTTCCCAACAGAAAACAATATATTATGTTGTAGATTTCATGGATGAATGGTTTATAGTATTTTTTCACTTAAAAAAAAATCATGTTTGATATAGTGGATGAAGTGGAAGACTTGAACCATCACATTGAATCCCATCATTAGCAAGGAAAAAATTATTAGTTCATCATGATATTGAAAAAATTAGTCTTAGAAGGGTGGATGATGTAGATGAAGTAATGGTTGAGCAGGACAATGACATGATTGAAGGAAAAAATGATTCTATGTGTAGTAATCCATTAATTTACCAAACACTGATTTTGTATGTATTGTTAGTCATTATCATAGCTATGTAAATTTTGTTAGTAAGTATTGTACATCTGTTATTATTTCTATTTTTTTGTAATAATTTTCTGAAATATATTTTCCAAAGTAAATTTTATTTTTTTAAATGATTGGAATTGAAAGGAAGATGTGTTTCACTAATCAGATTTGACACCCAGTTGATATTTTCTTAACCAGAAAAATATATGATGATCCATCAGTCTCCCTCCCTACAATATCCGAGTCACCCTCCATCTACCCTTTCAGTATCTCTCACACCCACCTCTATTATGTCAGCTTCTAGAACACCTTCCTTTTCCACCCAATTAGCATCTAGGACATTTCCTCCCCATTCAGAAGGTTCAACAAAAAGGTAATAGGTTATTTCTATTATTTGATCCTGACGATATTGGGGGGGGGGTGATAGATATAAGTTCAAATTTTAATGTGAATGATGTTATTCGACTCATTTTCCCAATTCAATGTAAATATTAATTTAGATATATATATATATATATATAAACACCCACATATATATCTTTATATACATATAAACACACACACACATAAAAATAAATATATACATATATATATATATATAAATAAACATATAATTTTAAAAATAACCACATTTTTTAGACAATGTGGCTTTTTAGTGACATTTTTACCGTTGTTAAAATGTTTCTATTTTAGAGAAAATTTTACCATTATATTAAAACATTAATAATTATATAGATATATATAACTATAATTCTATTAATTTTTATAATCATATATATATATACACACACACACAGAGATATTTATAAAAACATATATATATATATATATATATATATATATCTGTGTGTGTGTGTAATTATAATTTTATTAATTTATATGAACACACACACACACACACACACACACATATATATATATATATTAATATAAACCCACACATATATAAAAACAAACATATATATGTTGTTTTAATTCTACTAATTTCTATATATATATTTATATATAAATTTACATATATATTAATATAAAATACAAACATATATATTAGTATAAATATATATATATATATGAAATATAAACATATAAATAAAAATTAACATACAAATATATATATATATACCTCAATATGCATAAATATATTAATATAAAAATCTTTATAAACATATATATTAATATAAATGTATATATATAAATATTAATATTAATATATATTAATATATGTACATTAATATATATAATTATATATAATTAATATATTAATCTTTTTAAAAAATTATATCTAGTAATTTATATACATAAATATAGTAAAATACAATTTTAAAATTAAATGATGTTCAGGTGATTTGGGTATGTCATCTAGTGGGTCTCTAATGGTCCTATATTCAATTCATAGTGGCCAAAAATATTGAGGATGGTGGAATAATTGTGGTATTGGATAATTCATGGAGACATTCATGAAAGAGGGTCCTCATCAGGTGTAGGAATGGGTAGTGGGTCATAAATGTGTTTGTGATGTTTATAAACATCTCTAATTGAAAAAATGCCACAAATGTATGTTTTTTTAATATAGAGTGATTGGGTGAGGTCTAGCATATGGAAAAGTATTCCCTCGGTCTTTAATAAGGAATAATTCCACATTATGGATTGAGAGAGGTGACATGTGAGTAATGGGATGTTGGGTAGTTCATATATCAAAATTTTTCGATATTCTATAGTCCTTCTTGGTATAATTTTTAATAGAGCAGGCTACGATAATTTTTGATTATTTTTTACTTTATTCTATATGAGATGAAATGTAAAATGATCCATAAAATTCAGTATTTATTGTTATTACACAAGGAAGATCATAAATAGTTATATTGTAAATGAGATACATTATGGTGTTAGGATTTTAATTTTGATTTTACCTATGATGATAATATCTCTCATGCATGTCATGATTTTCTATCCGTTATGCTTTATGTTTTTGAGTTTGAGCTAACAAGTTATTTTAAATTTCATTTTTTAATCAATCTACTGGTTATAATTATACTTGCACCCAACATCTACATTATAACCACACATGTTGAGCCTCTGCAAGAAAAAAAAGTTTGGTTGGAATTTTGGTAGATGTGGAGATGATGTATCCTATGTAGAAATGATTTTTTGTGTCTCTTAGTGGTTCAAGTTGGTGGAAGTTGGACTTGGTGATATTTTTGCAGTAGTTCCTTAAATAGGGAGGTGTTTTCCCCTAATAATTCATCCAAAGTTCTTAGTGATGTTTCCCTTTGTATATGGTACCTTTATAGCTTTACAATATTATGTTTTCATAGATATATATTTTCATATAAATTAATTTATTCATATAATGTAGTTATTTATATTTAATTCTAGTATTTTATAGTTATATTGTATATTGAAGTTTTATAAATTTCACAAGTTGTTATAGGCTAAGGCTTACCGTGTATTCTATATCTTCATGGTGGTAATCGAAATCCCTTAACATATTAGAGGAAGTCTTAGGGTGTATTGTGTGGGTTACTTCTACACTAAGTGGGGTCATTGTTAGTTGGGTCATGTCCCAAAGTGTCAAAATTAATAATTGATGATTTTAGTATTCCATATAGTCACAAAAAGTTTGGTGTTGAATCCGTATGATACTATTTTAACAAGTAATTTTCTCTTTCAATTACCTCTCTTAATATTTTTAAATTTTTAATTTTCAGATGAAGGGATCCTATTACTAATTTGTTACACAACACACCACATGAAATGTTATAAAAAAAATATAACTGAAACATATGATATTTTTTCAAGGTTCCCCCCTAATTCAACAACCACATATTTTCTATTTTTGGGTGGAGTATGATATATATATATCCATTACTATAATAAAGTGAATATAGGTTGAGATAGTATCATATTTAACATCTAGTCTATCTCTAGATAGTTTTACAATATACTAATGGGATTTTATGTTGACTCCCACAAGATAATAATGGTTATCCTCTAATAATAGTGAACATGTTTTTCCTCAGTTCTCAATATTAATGTAAAAGAAACTATCGAAATTCTTTCTCAACAATAATTCATTGATTTCAAATTTATAATAATATATTGTTGCATGAACTCCAGCAACGTTCTCTCAAATTTTAAATGATCATCACAAATAAATGTATGGTTCATTCATGTTTCCTTCCACCTCCTTCATATAATTCCTCCAATGTCAAAAACGTAATCAATATAGCTATAGTACATTGTTCTTACCTTAATATTTTAATTCTCACCCTTCTTCAAGAGACACAACATAAAATATATAGAGGTAATAGTTGTATCTTATTCGATTAAATTTTTTCTTCTCATGCACTTATTCATCCTTTATGATATATGATATCATAGGTTGGTCTTCTATTGTCTCCTTACTTTTTCTTCTTCCTCAATTCCAACGATAAAAAATTTCATCACCTCAATATATTTTTTATAATAATTATCAATTTTCAATATTTACAATATATTTCAGCTAGTGCTTGATCTTATCCTATCAACCACGCCACAAATCTCCCTTATTCTTATTCACTTTATATTATAAAAATATTACATGAATATCTCACCTATTAAAAATATATAAATTCTAATGAAATTATGCTCCCATTATTATCATTGAAACTGGAAAACAATAATATCAAATTAATTACCCTAGGTTTGGATCATCATGAAATATTAGATATAAATATATTTGAAATACCAAATTTACTCTAAAAGTTTTTTCTCAATAGATTACATGAGTAAACATTCCATGATCTATGGTCTATAATAAATTCTAAACTCATCATGAGGGTCCCCCCCCCCACGGTCCTAAATTTATTATTTCTAAATGATTACCTGAAATATTTAAAAAAAATGGTATTTTCTTTTCTCAATATGAATATAGGTTTTTTCATGCCATAATTTTTATTTTTCACAAAATAAAATATCTGCGTGTGTGAAAATTCTAAATTATTTTTTAATTTTAATAGTTATTATGTGGTATATTCTTTTTGTAGTTTTAATTATACACATATCTCAATTTTATACTATACTTAATTTTTATGGAATATAATTATAGTGTAAACTATTCCCATGATACTCAATCTTTTACATATAGTTGCATGGATTCGTCCTTGAAATATAAATATTCCAAAAATTTTATATCTAGTTCTATCTATCTCAAATAATTTTAAACATCTATTGTTTTCATTACAATGTAAAAATATTCTCATGGTGAAATAATCATCAATCAATCATCATCTTGTTACATGATCTCTCTTGATTATGTTTAAAAAATTAATTAATATCATAGTATCTTACTATTTAATTATACTAATACATCAATCTTAATTCTACAGTTTAATTTTTAAATATCAATAGAAAAATACTTCACAATATATCTTTGAAAAAACCACTCAAATAGAATGTGGTATCTTAAGTGAGAATATTTTATTCTTACATATCCTTTAAAATTTTATATTTAATCATATGAATATATATTTTATTCTTCTATATAAAAAAATTAATCTGGTGTTTCCATTTAAATTCCATATTTAATATTCTAAAAATCAATGTTAACCTCGCATAGCCTTCATATCATATGAGTTAATCCTTTATAACTCCAACATATTGTTATGTTTCACTATTTCAAATTATTTAATCCATTTGAGAAACCTTAAAATATAATTCATTCATACATTATAACAACCAAAAATCTAGTAAATAGATATGGTGTATAATTCATTACATTTTCACAAGTACAAGGGATCTCACCGTGTAATATTGATCATTTTGACAATATTTTAAAACTAGACACATACATGATTCCAAAATTACATTGGAAATGTAAAATTAAAAAGCGTAAAAACATTTTTTCATCCATGATATTATTCATAATATCTTTTTCAATATCCTATAGAAAGGAAAAAAATTAAATGGTCAGCTTAGATTCTCATTAAAGTTTTTGTATAACAGTTTCTCTCAGTGTAAAAATGGCACAATAAATATAGAAAAATAAATAACTGAAAACAAATATCATTTAATCAATATATTTAGGACATAATGAATCCGTTTATAATATCATTTTAGTAATATCATTGATAATAATAAATTAATTCTCTAAAAAGGAACTTCTTAATATAGAACAACATGGACTTATATATTATGATATGAATAAAATCAAGGAATTGTGTGAAGACAATTTTAATAATGGGTTGGCATACACCAAAAACCCATTTAATTAATGCTTACAGATTTTTATCGTGAGGAATGTTGATGCATTGAGGGGATATATAATTATGGGCCCTACCCAACATATAATTTCAAATGAATTCTTAATACATTAAATTATTAATTTAATTCATAAATAATAGGTCTTACCAATAAATATATATATTGAGTAAATAATATATATTTTTCAATATTTCCCCAATAAAACAAATCATAAAATATAAAAATAGTATTATATTTAGGTAATAATCATCTACCTGGTAAAAATAATAGGGATATTTAGGATAAAATTAATACCTAACTATCATAAGAAAGTGAATGTTTCAAGGGATTTTTAATGTTTATAAAATCAATCTAGAGAAGGGAGATAAATTTTAGAAAATTATCTTAATGTATAAAATTAATTATTTTAAACAATATATGAAAATAGAAATGAAATTTTTTGAATAATCATTCATAAAGAGTTTCATTTACAAAATCATTGATATACTAATCAATAATCTAAAAGGAAAAATATTATTATATTGGTGGGAATTTCTATTAACGCCATATATTTTAAAAATGTAAAGAATGTTAAAAAAGTTTTTTTATAAAACATTATAAATATTCCATCAATTTTTTTTAAAAAGACAAGGATTACATTAAAAACCTTAAATAATCATTTCATTAAAAATGACTTTTTGAAAACAATTTCGAGAAATATGGATCTCTAATAAAAATATACCTGATAAAAAATAGAAATAAAATATGACTTACTTTTAACCATTTCTCATGAAATATTTTCTTGAATTGAATAATGAATCATTATGAAGAAATTTATATTCATGTTAAATAAATTAGATGGTTAGAATATAAATGATAAAAAATCATGGTTCATTACCTTAAAATATTCCTCTATGAAGTGAAATTGAGGTAGAATCCATTACCTCAAGTTTCAGTTTCCCTGTTAGTTCTTTTAATATCCAATATATTGAATTTAAATTTATTATAATTACACAACAGGACCATATTCATATCATATTTGATTAATTTATAATATTTTTTGGCCCAATTTTTACATGATCATTTATATTCATTATACTTATGTACCAGAACCATATTCATATCTTTTTTATTAACAAATTTATTTTTTAAGTATGTTTTGATTTTGGGGTCTTGGTATTTTCAAATTTTACATTGTTACATAATCTAAAGAATTTTAATAAGGATATAAATATCATATTTAGTAAATATATTTTTATATTCAACCATAATATATAGATATTTAAAAATAAATTACATCGTTCATGGTGATGGTAGGTTATACGTACGCTTGTACATAATTTTAATTTTTCAATGAATGGAAATAAAGAAAAGTAAATAGTAATTAACCATTTAAGAATCATTATAATTTCATATATATTATAAATAGTCATTAAATATGACCTAATTACAATCAATGTAATATTTAAATGAAAAATGGTTCACATCACTTTATAGAGGTGGTAGTCTACACGTGCGTGTGAGAAACATTATAGTTTTACAATAGATTAGAAGGTAATAAGGTATATATGATATTAACATTTTATTATAATAATTATGTCATAAACATAATATAAAAACATCAGTTTTAAATTTATTACCTTCCAAGTGAAATGGTTATGAAAAATTAATTACACCACTATGTGTTAACGGCAAGTCGTACGAATGCTCAAGTGATGTTTTCACTTTTAATAAAATGGAAAAGGGATATAAAATGGTTTTGACATAACAATAATAAAATCTATTCATATTTATGTTTGTAGATTTAATATTTTATGATATACAATACATTTATTAATATAATTAGAAGAAAAAATAATTTGAAATACTCAATAAAGATGATTACCTCATCTATGGTAGACTTCCTTTATATAAATTCTTATGGGAAATAGAGTTAGTATTTTATAATGAAAAGAACCTCAAAAACCTTGTTAAGGGTTTTTATAAGAGAAACGATCTAGTTTTTTTATTTATATTTCTTAAAGTGGTGTGAATAATTGAGAGAAGGGGTTTCCTTATATAAGTTAGGGGAGGGGCATTCTTGAAATTTCTTAAAGTATTAAATTAATATAAATCATATTTTATCCTAAAATAGGTCAAAATTCATATAATTATAATAGAATATGGGGATTAATTTAATTACAATCATAAAAATAAAATTACATCATGTTTTAAGTATTTTTTTACCCTAATAATTTAGTTTTAACCCATGTTAACCCTTTTGAAAATTAGAATAATATTAATTTTTCCCTCCTTTACAAGTCATTAATGTTACCATATGAATAAAAATGACCCATAAATGGACCATGGATTATGTTTTCAACCATGTACCATTAATTTATTTAAATATAAAATTTTTATGAATTTAAAATAATTTAATAAAATATTATTTATTATAAAATTTCATTAACGTCATTGATGTCATTTGTCACTATTCCAAAATAAATTACATTAAATATATCATGAAAAATATGGAATTCCAATATACATTTTTAAAAAATCCAAAATATATAATATATATTATTATAATTACTCAGACACTATAACTCAACCAATTTTTAGTAATGTTAATATTTTTGAAATCATTTATTTTATTTTTCTATTAATGGAATAAATATTATATTAACATTGAGTAAGAATTTAAGGTAATTATTTACCATTCTGTTAGGATTCCATAGATTCAAGTGTCACTATACTTCTAGTTAACACCCATCATAATGAAAAACTGATTGTCTCACCATGACCTTATCTTGAATTATCAAAATTTCAATCACTTTATCCCCGTAGGGGCAGAGAACTCGTTGCTATATCAACTGTGATACTGGAGGGTCTATGGAAGTTGGAATAAGAGAGTAATAATCATGGAGTGGTCTTAATACATAGATGATTTCAGTAGTTACCACTAAAAATTAGAAATAAATTACCATGATAAAAAAATTCATTAAATGAACTATTCATAACCGAACATAACTTTTTTAAACCCTTTTTCAAAAATTTAATGATAATTAAAAAAATAGAAAGATATTTTTGAATTTTCATTACATGAAATATTTTAATGGTCAAAATCATGTCCATATAAACACAAATGTAATATATTATAACTTTGGAATATTATGGATGAAATATTAATGTAAAATAAAATTATGGATAATTTTAGGGATACCTTTTTGTCCATGTCACATTATTTTTACCCTTAATTAACCCATTTTACCTTTACCATGATAACAAAATTTACTATGATTACAATTCCAATAGACTGAAAATAAAAGGGGAATATTTACCAAAATTTAACCTCATTTTTAAAAATTAAATCTTTATTTTATGATTCGATTCACATAAGGGGAATAATTTAATTTAATACTAAACCTATAAAATGTAAGGAAAACAATTCTTTAGAAAAATGTCTTTAGTTTTGAAATTTATTTTATAGAAAAATAAAATATAAAATTCATTCCAGAGAAAATAATTGGATCAATTCTTTTAAAAATGATCTAAAAATATTTTATAACTACTCCAAAATATGTTTTTTACTTTTTAAAAACATTAAACTAAAATAAATTTTTCAATATAATTCCGTTTTTTCTCTATTCATAGAAAAATCATACTTTTTAAAAAAATCTCAAAATTACACCATAAGCTACTTTAGATATGATACATTCAATAATGATTTCATTTTTACCAAATAGAATTATTAAATGTTCCAGAAATCAATTATAATATTTTCTCATGAAAAATTAATAAAAACATAATATTAAAGAATAAAATTACATTACAAAAATTTTAGTGATTATTTACTTAGAATTTATTTATATTTATTAGGGACATTATATATTTCATAAATAATTTAAAACTATTCACACCCATCAATTTAATAACTTTGTTATAATGATAATATTTAAATATTAATATTTCATGGTTTGTTTAACCTCGATGGTTTGTGTTGTATACACCATTGAACATAATATTCTTTTAAAATCTCAGAGTGTTACATTCTACCCCATTTAATAAATTATGTACACACAATTTTAATTTGTGTTTCTTAATCTATGGTTTTAAATTTGAAAATTCATTTTTGAAAAACCAAATCATATAAAATCATTAATAAAACATCTACTTAAAAATATGAAAAGGTAAATGTGATGGTCGACAGAATATGTGGATTCTAAATAGGATAAAATTAGTGGGAAGTTAAAATATGGTAATGAAATATAAAATTAACACCCAATGACTAATATATAGTGATATAGAAAATTTGTAAGAGAAATTTAACAACTATGAAACCATAAAACCCTGATGGATAAAAATACCGTTGACTAAAACAAATGATCATAATAGGATAAAAAATTTTTCAATATATTTTTCCTAGATTTTACGAATTCCATTACCATATAGACTAATAAAAAATGTAAATATATTTAATTTAAAAGTATAATTTCATCCTTTAATAAACTTCCACTACAATCTTATACATTCTCCAAATGATGAGTAATGTGGATGAGTTATTTTATTTCTGAAGCATAGAAATTAACTTTTTACAAACCAAAAGATCAATAAAATAATTAAAAGTCATTGAATTATTCTATGTATTTTAAAAACCCCAAAAAATATCAATTTATCCAATAATACATTCAACGATAACCTCCAAAGTCTAACTTAATCCATTTCATAAATAGTAAACCTTATTACTCTTTGAATAATTCTAATCTAATTTAAAACCCAAAAATATGAAATATGTCATCATAGATTTATCCCTAGACCACATATAGTATTCCAAAATGTCATATACCAAACATGTGAAAACTTTGATAATGTATTCATTTTAATTATACTGATAACATGATTGAATATAAAAAATAAATGAAAATATAATTTCTTCCAAAAATTTACATTATCCCTATTCCTTAACTTAAATCCCATATTATAAAATATATTCGATAAACCCAAAAATGAAATAAAATCAATCATAAATTACATTATCATCAATTCTATACTCATTTTTTTTGTTATAAATAATAATCCATTTACATCATCATTTCAAATCTTCTCTTAAACTAGACTAAAAATTACTAACTCAACACCAGGGACATATTAAGAGGTATCTTTCACTTCTTCTCGTGTTCTCTAAAAATTTCACTTTAACACTAAATAACATTTCTTAATTATTAATACCGTTAAAATTATTCTTCAAAATAATTGAATAACTATAATTTACACAATAAATATTTTTTAAATGATTATTATAACCATAATTTCATTTACAAAACACTTCTATATGATTATTGAATATAAATATTCAAGATCATTAATTATTCCAATTCAGCTATAGCAATAGAATAATAATGGCCTTCTCAACTAGGATATTTCTATAGAATCATACCTTGATGCTTGAGACATTAATTTGAGTAATTACACAAATATTTACATTTGAAATACTAAACAATATATTTTTCCTTCGAACCCTTTCATTCCTATTTCTAATGGCCCTTCTCTCTACACTTGAACCAAACTCTCATTCCCATTAAGAATATACTAGAGTGTTTCTTTCCACAATTATCACATGTTTGATGTTTTATCCTTACCTTCATCCACAAAAAGGTACTTATTTATATTTGGTAATATTTTATCCTCTTTTTCTTTTTATTTACATTGAAAATATATGTCATGGACAATTATTTCTCCATCATAATGGCATAAGATACCATATAATCATATGATGAAAATGTCTAAGAAACTAATTCCCTTTGGAGTATTGGATTAACTATATTAAATAAATGGTCAATATTAATTTTTTATTATTTATTTTGTCTATATAATTCCTTTTTAATATTGTAAAGTTTTCCTAATTATTAGTAACACTTTATCTCTTTATTCTATCTTATTATAACACCATGTGATTTTGTGTATTTTTTTTCAAATAAATTTAATCAATTATATATTTTTCATTAAAACAAATATTTATTTTATCTTTTGTTTTACCAAAAAAGGAGTTTTTATTTATATACAAAAAATCCATGTTAGGTTTGCTCTACATGTGACACTAGCTTGGTTAGCTTGAATTACACATGACACTGAGTTTTAACAAAACCATGATATGTTATTATTATAATTATTTAATTGGGTACAATATACCTAAGCCATTAAACATAAGGATATGAATATTAAAAAAAATTAAAATATCAATTTTAGTGGTTTTATATAAAGATAACATATTGATTATTAAATATATAATTTTTATTAATGTCTCTATATCTTTCAAAAATACAATTTTCTCAAAAAAATTATATTTTTTGTGAAAAATAATAAAATTTATTTTTGAATATTTAAGAAAATTAATTTTATAAAATAAATTTCATTTTTTAAATAATCATTTAAAAATTATCTTTGGGTGAATTTTTGGGAATTTTATGAAATGTTACATTTCTTAATGAATACTGAAAATACAGAATTTCAATTGAAAATTACCTTATCATTTAATTTTTTTAGGAATCTAAATTATATTTTAAATTTATTTAAAAGCTTAATTTGTTAAATTGTATATAAATTAATATAATTTAGGCCATTTGAGTACATTTCGTATTTAATTTTGATATAAAATCACTTCAAATTATTAAATATTTCTCTTTAAAAACCCTCTATCTCATCGCATGTATGATATTATTTTTAAAATTACAATATTCAATTGAAGTGAATGGGATTTGGAAAATTATATTACCTATTTTTAATGAGAATAATATATATTATATAATAAGTTCAAATTAGTTTTTTAGAAAATGGATAGTAAAACACTAAAAAAACATTTACCGCAGTTAAGGTAAAAATGGTTTAATCAGGAGATTAAAATAAAAACATAAGGGTTAAAAACAACCCAAAACATATCCAAAACACATTTCATTGATCTATTTCGAAATTAAACATTTTATTATTGATAATTTTACATTATTGGATCCTTTCTAAGTGAACAAATGTGGTTGGATGTCTATATTTTAAAAAAATTCAATTATTCCACTCATCACACTTATAAAATTACACCCCTTATCCTCTCCCCTTAACACCATCAAATCATTTTTTTTCAATACCTTTCCATATAACATACCAAAACCACTCCTATCATCTCATAAGACTTATTTTGGATATAAATCCAACTTAATATGGCTTTAATTTCAAACCATAGGAGGATACATGGAGAAAAGGTAACATTCATCAGTGAGAATTTTTATTTTATTTCTTCCTCCACCTTCATCGATTATTAAAATACCATGGTGATATAATAACCAATGTTCCTACCATATAAGAATATGTTATTAGGTTTTTATAATTACCTAAAATCATATCCACTTTTATCAAATGAGTTATGAAATCACCACTCATGTGTTCCGAGGACTACAACCTCACGAACTCATGTCCTTCATTTTTCCATTAGCACCTCTCATGGTAGGAAATAATGAAGGATTTTTTTATAAAATATATATTATTTTAATATTATTTTTGAATTATTATATCACACATACCTTCATACTATCCATTTTGTGGGAATATGATAACTTTGTTCGTGTGTATGACGAACAACTACCTCGCGAATCGATGTGATTCGATCACGCTTTACATGTTATGTATTAAGGATGGTATTAATAAAAATACATTATATATGAAATAAAATTTATTCTTTAATGATAATATATATATTTCATTTAATTTTATTTCTTTCAATCTATTATAAAAATGGAAACAACATTCATGCGTATATATGGCCTAACGTCTCCAAGAACGGTGTTATTAATTTTTTATTACTATATTTTATAGATTACTATAAATAACTATATACTGAATATATATGATATAAATATCTTGGTTATCATTTTTTACATGATAAAACCATTATTTAATCAAGATGTTAAAAATAAAACTCAAAAAATACCTGAAAAGCAAATTATTTTTTGCCCGAAACATGACTTTGACAAAAAATTGTTTATAAAAAGGTCATAAAAACCCACATATGGTATGATATAAATTAATATGGTTCTATAATACATTTAAAATAAACTTATACTTATTTTATAGTAATTTTTAACTTGTACGATAGTATTCACGACTTATGGTAAGGGGATTTCTAGTCTCATTTTTATTTCTGAGAATCATATCTCATATTCAACGCTAATTTATTTGTTGCGGTGTATCTACTTCACTATGACATGATATATAATGAATATTTGTATTTTCATGATAATTATGGTTTCTATTTATTTTATTATTTCATGGGTCTTACGATTTTAAAATTACTCAATTGGTAAGGGATTTATCTTTGTTTCAATTTTCTAACTTTGAAACCTACGTTATGTTATAAACCGATATCCTTTTATGAGGTCTATATAATGCCTATTTTACATGTAATATCATGAATTTATTTATCCTCATTATATTTTGAGTTCCAATTTATTTTATTCACTCATGGGGCTTACAATTCAATGTTACCAAAGTAGTCATGATTTTATGTTACAGTGTCATCGTTTATCATGATTTCTTATAACATTATTTTTGAGAAAAAAATATTTTGATCCATCTCTAAAGAAACTCATTAATTTTATTCTACTCTCGATATTCATGGTATCATCATGTTATTGTACCATTTTTTAATCTTTTGGTCATAAAATAATTGAAAAAATAATTTTAATTAAATCTGAATTTATTTCTCTCTTCATTTAAAAATCAATTTCCTTCAAAATTTATGTTTTCTAAAAATGTTTTCAAAAATTTATACTACCACCCATTAATTTTTAAAAGGAATTTTTACCCATTATTAAATTTTAATCAAATGTTTTTAATGGAATATTCACTCTCTTTTCCAAATAATTCTCCTTTGGATTTCATTGAAAATGTTGAAGGGAACATTATATTGTCCTGTATGTCATGGATAAAACCTCATGTCATCATGAACATTATTTTATTTAAATAATCATTTATTTGTTTTCAATGTTATTTTAAAAAAATATTATTTCCAAAATGCCTTATTTTTTTAAAAGTTATTTTCAATGTGTAATGGATATTTTACTCAAAAAATTATTTACAGGATTTTCAAATCTTCCTTTAAAATATTTCAAAGTTATTTTAAATAAAATGGATTTTGAAAATGGGTTTATGCTTTAAAAAATGATTTTTAGTGAAAATTTAGTTTCCTCAATAAATGTTTTAAATAACCTTTCAAAACCATTTTCCATCAAATATTAAATATCTTTAGGTTATCTATATTTTACTATGATTATAATCCAAGGTTACCATTATTATTCTTTCTCTTAATGGATTATAATGAAAATGTATTTATGAAAACTATTTTTATTCCATGGTTTATATCATGATAAAATTCATATGAATCCCTGTAAGAAATCAAATCTTCCATGTGTTATTTTTTAATATGGTATGGATTATTTTTGAGCCCAAGTGCTGAGACAATGTACGATTATGAGGCCAGGTGTTCCCAGAGTAATATTTTGAAATACATATATATAAAATCTGAATTTGGTTCTCCTTAAAAAAATAACTTGAAAACAGATCTGGGATCAGAAATCAGAGGGCACCATTGAGTTCATATAATAAGGTTTACACTAGGTTCTGTATAACCTTGGCTGGCATGGGGAAGTTGTGGAAAGGTCACCACATACATTAAAAGAACAAAATAATTCAATAAATTTTTTTTTGTAGAAGTAGAATCTTAATCCCATTTATTTAAATACACACTTGTAGTAAATTTGTGGTGTTAGCCACATATCCTGGAAAATCATTGGAGAGACATTGGAGAGAATGGAAGGATATTGCATTGGTGGATGAAGACCTGATCAAGGACCAATAACTAAAACAAGATGGAATCAATGGATATCATCAACCACTTGGATACTGCATCTTTTTATAGTATTGAATGATCCAAATCAATGTAGGATGTATTTTTTATTGGATTTATTCTTCATTATTTATTTATATGGTGAAAAAAATCAATCGATGAACAGATGGATTTTTTAATCAATTTTTAGCGGGATGTGTTATATTATTTATGACTTGGGATATTTTTTTCATGATATAAATTGTTGAATATTTTATGTCATTTTAACATAAATGAATCTAGGTCAACACGAATATCGACTGAGTTACATACCTCTTGATTATTCTTTTTTCATTATTCCTTGATTCTTTTTTCATTGTAGGAATTCTTTGTTTAGCCCATGGGTTGACATATCACAATGAATGGATCATTGTGCACCCATTTCTAGGTACAATGATCTGATATTATAGATATTGGATCATAACGACATTAATGTAGTACAATGATGGAAGAAGTGTAAAATCAGAAGGTTTGGGTTACCTGATTTCATGTTATTCAGAATAAAATGAATAAAGACAGACTGTCTCATATTCCCAATGAAATGAAGGCCCATAATTTGTTAATCATTGATGGTAAGGTTTTTCTGTCTTTGTCCATGATTATACAAGCGAGGAAAGGGTAGATCATTGGCTGAAGAACTAAATAAGGTGCAAGAAAATAGATTTTAGAATTTAGAAGATTCCATGTTACACGGTGTGTAAGCTAGATCTATATGTCGTGTGGGATCCCCTACATGGAATCTAGGGTTTTGGAGAAAGTTAAGTATCCCAGGGTGTGTGAACCCTATCACACAATGTGTTGTTTCTCCCCAGCGACTCGGTGTGTACCTCGAAGGGTTCACAGACATAGGTTAGGGTACACGAGCTGAAGCACATCATGTAGTTCCTTACACATACACATCCTAGACTAGGTACTTGGAAAAATACATGTATTGGAACACAAGTAGAGTACATGGGAATCCTACACTCTTTATACATCTACATGGAAATGGGCAAGGGACATGGTTTGTTTACACCCAAAGGACCTAGGGTCAGTAGACACAATATGAAACCCCTTCTACACAACATGTACTTTTTTAAACATGGGTTGGATCCCTCGTCCTCTATATCATTGAAAAGTTTTTTTAGGATGAATTTTCATTATCTTTTTTCCCAAGATATAGTATGGAATCATCTCCTACTTGGACGATTGTGATCCCTTCAACAGTATTTCTTGGATAGAGTCATTGGAATCCCTTTGTGAGGCCCAGAGTGATATATTCTCTTAATCCTTGTGGCATAACTAGAGTTATTGATATCATTGTGACAAACATTACGTAGGTGTTTATTCTATACATAGAGGATTAATCTAGATTTATTATTCCCTATCACCCAATTTTAAAGGGTGTCATCCTCATGTGTGTATCGCATCTCTTCAAACTTTAGCAAGAACTTTCTCATGGTGAGACAAGATGATAATTACCCTTCAGACAGATTCCATCAAAGTTATCAGACTCAGGATTGTGTTCTCCTGGATTAGTGCTATGTGGAAACTTCAAGCAGTAATCCTAGGATGATATATTATGGTTGTGGATTACATTTAGATTATGTGTATTTTTTTATTATATATGTATATTCTTGTAATATATGATGTGTAAATATACATATATAGAGATAAATGTATTTTTGTTGTTGTTTTTCTTATGGTTTTGGGGTGTCATGTTTGATATTATTATAATCACCGCTGTATGGGATTTCCACACACATGTCGTGTCTTTTGTAGATGATCAAACCTTTGATAGAGTCCATGATGGACCAAGACCAGAAATTTCTTATAGATACTGGCCAAACTGAGATGTGTTCTTGCGATATCTAAATAGTACTCCATATGCTTTTAATTTCATAATCTTCTCAGACATTGTGGGGGTCTCTTAATTGTCCTTGTTTACATTCCTTTACTTATTTTCATACTCAAGTTGTGTGATTAGATATATGAAAGCATGGTTGTTCAGTTGTTTTTACATTTCATCATTGCACATGCTTGGAGATGTTTTTTTGGGTACTTATACATAGGATAAAGAATCTTGTGTTTGTAATATGCCTTCTCAGTGATATTCACTAGCCCCTGTCCTATTAGATTTAAGCTTGTGGAGTCACATCAGGTGCCCCACTAGGATGTTTCATGATAGAGTCTTATTAGAGATATCAATTCTACATTAGGACCAAAGTCTATTATTTAGGTTTGGGGAAACAGTGTTAAGTGTTTTGAGTTCATCATTCAGACCAAAGACTCTGATGTTAGTGCGACAACCAATGTATCCATATACCTGGTCTCTGACCACCTACATTTGGAATCTGTAAATGATAACACTAGTTTTAGGGAAAATAATGGTACACGAATCATATAGGAATGGGTTGTGGTTTCCCTGTCCATCTTGAGTCATAAATCCAGATATAATCATTGAAAATGGTAAATATTATTTATTCAAGGATTCCTCCTTGACATATTCAAGCTAGTATTCAACATCATGATCATAAGGGTGATCCCATCTATGATGAGGCATTGACACAGATATGAGTTTTAGATATGATACCTTCATGTGGTGCTCTATTTGTACCACCACCCGTTGAGAAGCTGATGGTACCCACATTACCAGTTGATGAGGTCCACAGGATAAGCATTCTTCATGAGTTTTAGTGACATAGGTCCCTCATGATCATAGGTGAGCTTAACCCAAAGGATAATGAGGACTATCTTGAGGTGGTGACTCGATTTTTTTCTTTTGTTTAAGAAACTAGAAGATCAAACGGTGGTCCGAACAATGATCCTTCTTCATCGATCAGTAGGTCGGTGAAGCAGTTTGGTGACCCAGGCTTATGATGAGGTGACTCTACCATGGATAGTGTTTGAGCGCCCTTCTAAAAATGAGTTATATCCTACTAAGCTAAAGGATGTACACATCCAGCTTCTTCTACAACTATAGCAGAGCATCTAGATAGTAGTTGAGTATTCATCGAGGTTTAAAAACTCTCCAGGTTCTCGATGGATATGGTTTTGATAAGTTCATCAGGCCTCAACCCTTCAAGCATGTTCTATGTAGAGACATACAATCTGGTGTTATCTATCAATGTATTCCCTCCTCTGTTGGGGTTATAGAGTGAGCTTCGGTTGTTGAGATTTTCTTAGCTGGGAGGATACAGTTAGTGGTTATTGGTGGTGGGTATACAATAGTATAGTCCTTGGAAGCAGTGAGCCAATATGATTCCCAGAGAATTTGATTTGTGAGAAGTTTAAGGAGGAGGCTCCCAGATAGAGTTTCTGTAGTTCATATCTCTCATGATGGGTCAATTCATCCCAAGTAGAGGTGATGTTACACATGTGATGGCATTTCACATATTGCATGATATTTTCTAACCCACCATAAAGCTACTAGAGAAGCCATATATTGGCCACAAAAGTATAGGAAGTGATAGGAGTCGACAGGTTCATAGGGAGGAAGATGTGGAGGAGGATCTGTGAGAGTAGAAGGAGGTGGTAGATGCTCTGACATATTACAAACATCAACCTTAGGTTGTCCATGACAGGATTAGTAAGTTAGAGGATAGGGGTGGGGACATCTATAAAAGGTCAAATATTAAAACCCAGAGGCTCCATGAATGATTTGAGGTACAATATGTGTCTTTTATACCTTCTGTATAGTAATAATAGATACAGGTTCTAGTCAATCCATTATTTTTTTTAAATATTGTTCATGATTAGAGATTATGTTTGATCCCTAGGCTCGGACCTTGTTTTTGTTGACTCATATTGGAGAAGACCTAATGATAACAAACTTGTGTTGATAGTATGACCTGGCTTGGGTATGTGAGAGTTTCTGTTTCAATCTCTTTGTAGTAGTGAAGAGGCCTTAAAATTTCATTGTGAGTATGAAATTTTTATCTATATTTTATGCATACAGTAATTGTTTTAGGCAGAGGATGTGGTGTGTTAGCAATGATGGAACTAGGATATCCTTTTTTGATAGAATGGAAATGTACACATCATAATATTGATTCATTCATAGGAGGGTGAATTATATTAATCAGTAGTTGGATTGTGTACCACTTGGTGTAGTTGATTTCATGAGTTCCCAATTTCTTGTAGTGGTTGTGGAGTATGAGGACCTCTTCCCTAAGGATTTACCAGGGTTAACTGCAAAAAAATAAATATAATTATTCATTTATCTATATACTAATATTTCATTTATATCTATGCTAGAATATTATATAGCATCCATTGGGATTTTCATGCTAATAGTGAAATTTTAGGGCTTGTAGAGGAAGGGATTTTTTAGAACCAGTGTTTCACTCTAGGAAGCCCCAGTTTTGTTCATGAAAAAGGAGGATGAGAGCTTGAGGTTATGTGGGGACTACGACTTCTAGAACTAGGTGGCCGCGAAAAACAAGAATCCACTACCTTGGATCAATGACCTCTCTGATAATTTGATATGGGCTTGATGGTTCTCGAATACAGACCATTGGTCTTCATGTCACTAGTTTTGAGACCGAGATGAGTATATACTGATGATGAAATTCATATGTCTCTATAGTCACTATGTGTAATTTATTATGAATTTCAATGTGATGAACACCCCATATGTGTTCATAGGAAAAATGAACCAAATATTTTAGTCTTTCTTAGACTGGTTTTTTGTAGTCCTTATTGATTGTATTCTTGAGTACATAATGTCTAGGGAGGATCAGGAATGACAATTGAGGGTAGTTTTGGATGTTCTTAGAGAGCACCAACTTCACATAAAACCCCTAATGTGAAAGTTATTTATTCAAGTGGTCCACTATCTGGGACACATTTTCTCAACAGATGTAGTTGTAGTGGACCCAACCAATGGTTGAGGTAGTGATAGATTGGGATCCACCCAGGAGCACAAAGGAGGTGTAGTGCTTCCTTGGGATGGTAGTATATTATAAAAGATTCATACCTGATTTCTCTATGATATCAGCACTCATTATATATTTGACCCAATAGGGGTAGTCATTTACGTGGACTAAGAGGTACCACTGGGCCTTTAAAAAGTTGAGGCATGTTTGATGATATCTATCATCAAGATATTACATGAGGTTGGTGTCAAGTGCGCAATGTTCTATGATTCATTAAGAACCAGTCTTGGTTGTGTTCTAATATAGATACAAGTGTTGATTTCCTATGGTTCATATTAGTTGAGACCACATGAGAAGAACTATGAAACCCACAATCTTGAGTTAGCAGGGATAACCTTCACACTAAATATGTGGTGAAACTACTTAATGTGTAAGAATTTTATCATCTATTATGATAAAAAGAGTCTCATGTATATCTTCTCACAGAAGGATCATAACATTACATAGATAAAATGGTTAGAGTTCCTCCAAAATTATGACTTTGAAATTCTCTATACACCTTTGAAGAGGAACATAGTAGCTGATGATCTCAGGACAAGATCTTGTTAACATTTACTAAATGAGGTTTCTAAGTATCCATCCTTTTTGAATTAATACATTGTGGATTGAGATGTACAAGATTACCTCCAGTATATGGTTGTATCCCCTCCACTATTATAGTAAGATAGGGAGGAACAACTAGGAGATACCGACTGTGAGACCCTAAATACTCAAGCATCCACGAGACATGTTTCTAATGGATTTTCTAAAAGTTGGGAGAATGTCATTCTTTTCCAAGGATGCACAATGGAACTGGTGACATTACAAGTGGAGTTTCTAAAAGAGTTTCATACATTTCCATTATCGGTATATTAGTTATGGAAAAGGTTCACTAGGACCTCCAACATTAGTTTTGGTAGCCGAGGATAAAGAAGGGATTTGGAGTTTTTGTCCCTTGATGCCATACTACTTAGTAGGTGATGGTTGAGAACCAAGTTACAATGGGTTTAGCTGAAGCCCTTGAAGTGCTGGAGTGGAAGTGTGATGGGATATCCATGGAAATTTTGATGGGATTACCATGTATATTTAGGGGACATGATTCCATTTGGGTGATCGTAAACTGACTCACTATGTCATCCCAGTTCATAGCAATTTAGGAGAGATGTTCAAAAGAGATCTTGGGGAACCACTTCATGAAAGAGATAGTATGACTCCATGGAGTTACATCGATGATCTTTTAGTCTGAGATGTTTTCATCACATCTTGATTATAAAAGAGATTTCAGGATGATTTTGGGACTTTGTTACACTTGAGCACATTGTTTCACCCCTAAAATTATTGCCAGACTATGTAGACCATTCATGTTCTAGAGTACATGTTTTGAGCATGAATGTTGGAATTTGGTCATAGAAGAGAGGGTCACATACTAATAGTGGGGTTTTCAAACAACATTTACTACCATTACACAATCGGTATGGAACTATTTGAGTCTTTCTACGGGTGACCATGAAGTTCACCACTTTAATGGATAGACCCATGGGAGTCAGCACTCATGGGGCCAGATTTGGTGTGAGAAAAAACCGAGAAGGTGCAAATCCTTTATGAGTGGATGAAAACAGCACTAAGAAATCTGAATTCTTATGCAAACAGACAATGGATGCCCATGGAGTTTGAAAAAGGGGTCTATGTGTTCATATGGGTTTCACCTTGATGTGGATTATAGAGATTTTTTTGGGGAGACAAGCTATCTATGATATTAGTTGGCCCTTTCTAGATACATTATAGAGTTATAAAATGATTAATACCGCAATAGATCTACTTCCACAGTTAGATTGGGTACATGAAATTTTCAATGTTTCACAGTTGAGGAAGTGCGTGCAAGACCCATCACATGTTATCGACTGTGGTGAGATGTAAATTGAGGGCAGAGTCAACCTTTCTGAGTACCTAGTAGATATTGAGGATAGGTAGGAGTGGATACTTCTTTGTGGATCAATTCCTTTCGTTCATGTTTGGTGGCAGCATGGGGATATCTATCAGATCATGTGTGATTGGGAGACTCAGATTCATTATTATTACCCACATATCATTGTGTAGCCCTTGTTTTGGATTTTATGGATATAAATACCCATGGTGGGGAGAATGTAATGAATTTTTTTATCATGTGTTTTTTTTGGATGTTGTATAGATTATTTTCAACACTAGGTTTTGAGACAGAGTGAAATTCTACGGCCTGGTGTTCCCATAATAAATTTTTAGACTATATTAAATATATTAAATACCATGTTCACATAGTTTTCGTGATAAAGTATAATAACATATAAATGGGGGAACATATCATAAATCTGATGGAAATGTTGACTTTTCAATGTGAGGTTTACCCTAGGAACATTATAACCTTGTTCCGTGTGGGAATTTTTTTGAAAAGTCATCACATGTGTTGAATGAATAAAATAATAAAATAAATTATTTTTTTGTTAACATAGTGACCTAATTTATTTATTTTTAAATAAAAACTTCTGGAAAATTTGAAAGTTTATCTACATAAACATAAAAATAATTGGGGAGTCATTGGAGACAGTTGAATGTGATTCAATTGAAGATTGGCAATCGAATCAAGGACCGACTATCGAAAAAGATAGAATTAAAGGATCTCACCAATAAATATGACACCACATAATTCTTCATTAGTGATTAATATATATTGATTTAGGACATTTTTTTGATTGGATGCATTCTCCATTTTTAATTTCTACGCTGAACAAAAATTTATTGGTGAATGGATTGATTTTCAGATCAGTTGTTTTGTGGGAAGGGTCGATCAATTGGGATTTGGGATATTTTCTTCGTGATATGAATTTTTTATTCTTCATTGTTCTTATAATGAAAAAGAATCAAATTTTACATGAACATAAACCAATTTCTACTAATCCTGATTGTTCTTTGGATTTTCCCCCGCCATTTTTCCTTCATTATGGATGTTCTTCATTTGGCTTGTGGTTCAACAAATCCCAATTAATTGACCATTTCACAATCATTTCATAGTGTAATGATCTAATTTTGTAGATTTGGGACCAACACAACATAGAGGTGGTAATATGATGTAAATGGTGAAGAATTAAATGGTTTCAGATACCCTATTTCTTTCTCTTTAGCACACAATGAAGAATGCCAACTAATATTGTTTTCCCAATGGATTCAAGGCCTGAAAGATATTAATTGGGGATAGTATGCTTTGTCAAGGCTTGGACCATGATTTTATGGGTGAGGAACAACAACATTAGTGGCCAGAGCATCATAAAAGATGCAAAGTACTAGAATTGATAATCTAGAAAATTCTAAGTTACACAATGTGTAAGTTGGATCTACACACAGTGTGGCCCCCCTATAAATTGGTTAGGATTTTGGTGAAAGTTATTTAGAACATGGAGTTTATTCCCTATTTCATGATGTGTGACCCCAATCACACTATGTGTGGTCTCTTTCCATCGACTTGACATTTACCTCCGAGGATACACAGACACAGGTTGGGGTACACTGGCCGATGCATTCCATGTACGCACTTACATAGACACATCCTGGACCAGGTGCATGGGGTAAGTCTTGTACATGAACACATATAGAGTACACAGGCAGCCTATACGATGTGTGCTTCTATATGGACATGGGTGAGAGACATGGGTCGTTTACATAAGCATTACCCAGGGTCTAGGGACATGACATATAACCCCTTCTACATGATATGTACTTTATTAATCCTGGATTGGATCCCTTGTCCTTTGTATCTTGGAAAAGATTCTTTAGGATGAATTACCCTTATCCATTTCCCTATGGGTTAGAATTAAATCATCTCTTACACACAAGACAATGATTCCTTTTAGAAATTATTCTTGGATAGAGTATATGGATTCTATTTATGAGTCACAGAGTGAGATCCTCTATTCATATTTGTTCCCAAGGTAGAGTTCGTGGTATCTTCGTGACCAACATTACCCATATTTTGATCCTCTAATTAATAGGTTAATTGATATTGAGTTATTGGTATCACCCCATGGATTTGAGTTTGATCCTTATTTGTGTATCATATCTCTTCATTATTCAGAGTGTACTTTCTCCTGGAATGAATCGATGAGCATTACCTCTCATATTGATATCATCAGTTCTATCAAACTCTTGAGTCTGTTCTCCTAGATGAGTGCTATGTTGAATCATTATGTTGGAATCCTAGGCTGGAATATTATGGTTGTGACTTTAGTTTAGACAACGTTTCATTATTGATTGTATTGAGATATTATTTTTATGTGTTATATATACATATACCTGTGTAGAGAAAACTATATTTTCTTTTTTTTATACCTTTTGGTTTCAGTGTGTTTTACAAGGGATTTTTATACTCACACCTACATGGGTATTTTCTATAAATTTCATGTCTTTTGCATACGATCATCCTTTTGATAGATTTCAGGACGGACCAAACCAAAATATTCTTAGCAAGAACAGATATAATGAGGTGTGTTCCTATAATATAGAGATAGTAGTCCCTTTACATTATAGTTGTACTTATTTTTAGACATCATGGTGGGATTGTATTTGGAATTGTTTACATTCCATTACTTCCTATCATACTCTAGTTGTGGGATTAGATGCATACATTCATGGTTGTTCGATTGTTTTTATATTCCTGCATTGTATAGACTTGGAGTTGTGCATGTGTGTACAAGTACTTAGGATGAGGCCTCCCATGTTAGTAATATGCCTTTTCGACACTAGTCACCATCCACTAGCTATTGGATGTTGGATTGGGGAGTTGTGGCATGAGATCCACTGGGATGGGTCATGAAAAACACCCTTCTTTTTCAAAGGTTATTCTATGATGAGATGATTATGAAACATGTCTCTTTTTTATAGGTTATGATATGATTAAATGTTTTTGAAACCCGTTTCATTTCATGATTTATGATACGATGAATGTTTTATGATCCTGTGGCACACAAATGTATGATTGTCATTATGTGATGGGGGTAACTATATCTCCTTCCAATGTGTTGGGTAAGTATAAATGTTCAATGAGCTAAGAGGGTACAAAGGTGGTTAGCCTATGACCGTAAAGGAGTGTACATAGGTGGTTATCAAAAGTAAAAAAATTAGGGTACACAAGAGGTTATACGAAGCATGGAAAATGGTACGTGGGGGGTAATCCTAACCCCAGTGAAGGTACATTGGTGGTTATCCCATTCCAAATGTAACAACTCAAAAATTCTAAAAGAATAAAATTTTATTTGATAGCGCGTATGACACACAACACCAAGTATAGAAAAGAATATGGCATCCCAAGAAATTATGATAAATTTACTATTTTAAATTATTTAAATCTATTCTATAGAATTTAATTCATTAAAAACTGAGTTATCCTATGATGAACATAACTATGAGTTTCTTCAATATCTTTCATTACACACAATCCCAAGTTTTACTAAATATAATTAAATTAATTATTTTAAATGAAAATTATGTAACATAATATAAATTATAGTTTATAAATAATATTAAAAAACTTATTAAAATATATGGTCCATTTTTTTTGTTTTTATTTAATTAAAAATTAATATAAAAACTAATTGAATATAAAGGATATGTTTTTATAAAAAACAGTTTTTATGCACCAAAGACGTACAATCATAAAAAATTAAAATAATTAGTGGGTGATATTAGTTAAAATGTTATATTATATATTTAATAAAAAAATTACATTACCCAATAGATTTTATATCCATAATATAAGGACAAATCCAACTTTATACCTAAAAAGCCATATTGGTTTTCAATAGGTCGTTCTACCGCCTTTTAAAAGCGTACTTATTTTAAAACTAATTATTGACACTTTTATAAATATTATATATCAAAATAATATTTATTTCTGAAATAGAAATTTCAAAATTATCTTAAGATTAATTTTTGGTATTTTTATAAGAAGATTAGTTTTTTGATGAATAGTGAAAAATACTAAATTTTAATTGAAAACTGAATTTTCATCTAAATAATTTATAATTTTAAATTACATTATAATTTTTTTTAAATTAATATTAGATAAATTATACATATATTAATCCAATTTAAGTCATTAGAATGATTTTTTATACTGAATAAATACCGAAAAACCTAGTAAACTTTTGATCATTTTCACTTAAAAACACCATTTTCTAGATTTGTTTACGAGAATAATTTTAAATTTACTTTTGAAAATTCTATGATTTGAATTTGGAAAAATATATTAAATTTTGTTAATCAGAAATATTTATACTTTAGAATTTGTAAAACATAATTTTTGACCAAAATTATTAGTGAAGGATGTTAAAATTAATTATAGCGACTAAGAAAAAAACAATTTCACTAAGGGAATAAATTTTAAACTTTTGGGGCCAAATGACCATGAAAAATTTCCAAAACCAATTTTATTGAATTTATTTGACATCAAACCTTCTACTTTACAGTTTGGGTCATTATTTTAACCACTATATATTGACGAAAATGTGCATGGAATTCCCTCTTTCAAAATTTTACAAGTTTTCCACTCACCCCACTTATAAAAGGTATCCTCCTCTACCCCATCTTCACCCCCATCAAAAAAAATTAGTTCAAAAAAACAATTACCGAATCGCTCCCCAAATTACACAAAATAATCCTATAATACTTTTTTTTGTATAAATACAACATATAAAGGCATTAGTGGAAACCTAAGGAGGATTCTAATAGATGAAGTGATGTTTTTCTAGAAGTGTTTTCATTTTAATTCCTTCTACACCAAATTTATATACTTTTATATCCTAAATATATAATAAAATAATTATATTAAATGCTATGAGATGTTTTCATATATATGGAATGACCTAAAACTTCACACACCTCCATCAACTGGGTTACAAAATCCACATTCATGTGCATGTCGGACTACCACCACATGAACCCATGTCATATGTTTTTCCATTAACACATTTAAAAGTTGGGAAAAATGATATAGATACTATTTTAATATTATATTAATGATATTTTTATCATATTCATGATTATTTGTTTATTATATAACAAATTCTTTCATAGTTTTTATTTTTTGGGAATATGATAACGTCACTCATGTATATGACAAACTACTGTCTTAGGATGAGATGCGATCCATTCCCACTTCACAGAGACTGTATAAAATATGGTTTAATAAAAAAAATTTATAATATTTGAAATAAATATGATATTTTAATGATAATATACATATATATCATTTAATTTTCTCTCCATTAATTTGATATGAAATTGGAAGCATCTGTCATGCGTACATACATCCACCGTCTCCATGAACGGAGCATTTCATTTCATATCTCTAAATTTTATGGATTACTAAAAATAAATACATGATGAATAAATATGATATTTACTAATTTTTTAAATTATTTATTTGATTAAATCATGTTTGACATAATAGGAACAAGAAAAAAAATTCAAAATAGACTTGAAATAACAAGGAAACTAACACCCAAAATAGTGAAAATAATGAAATATTATTAACAAATGGGTGATAATATTTTATAAACGAATAATATATGATATTATAAATATTGATATTGTTATTTATTAAGTTCATAACATTCTTAAAACCATTATAAAGTAGGTAGAAGTTCATTCAACCAAAAATAAGCGTAAGGTAAGGGATTTCGTCTCAATTTACATTCTATTGAGACTTAATTGTCATTATGAAACAATTCACATTTATGTGGTTTATATACTTCCCCTTTGACATATAATATCATTAATAATTTATTATTAATGGTATTATAATTTTCCATTTTAATTATCTCATCCAAGGGTATTTTACTCAAAAATCAACAAGTGTAAGATCTCGGATCATGGAAAGGTATGTTCTCATTCATGATTTGGTTTGAATCCAGCGTTTTGGTTAATTAAGTTCTTAACCAAGTCCTAGAGGAGGGTCAACAGTGTTCCAATGGTACGGGACAAAAAAATTGGAGAAAAGGTGTGTTTTTTGGGTAGTCTGCATGGTCTGTGCATGGTTAGTGAAAACAATGATGACAGCCTAGGAAACCATGCAGGATGTGTGTTTTGGACAGTGTATTCACACTGTTTTTTAATGATTTGGAAACCCATTTTGGTAAACCATTATAGGGGGCCTTTTCGCGACAAAATCATCCACACAATTTTCACATAGTTTGGCAAACTGTGTGGCCCAGAAATCATTTAAAAATTACAAATTTTCCACTCTAGAAATTTTAATACCCAACTCAGTATTTCTTCCCATATCACCCCTCTTCACCATAGCAACGAACCAAACCTACCAAGGGCTCCAAGATATCAATCTACCTCATTTATAAGGCTTTTTTGGTGTTGTTGGTTTCAGATCAAAGCTCTAGGTAACACTAATCCATTCCTTGCTTCTATTTTGAGTTTAGGGTCTGTATCTTCTTCTCCTTTCCTTCTGAATCTCTAAAACCATAATATTTGGGTAAGATATTGGTTTAATCTTCAAGGTTTTGTTGAATAAAAATCTAAGGGCTCGATTAAGAGTGTGTTCAACCATGGAATTGAGGTAGGTGGTCTATAAGTTATACCCCATGGTTTATTTGTGGATTTGTGCATGTGTGGTTTTGTTCTTTCATGTATCTTTGTTTGTTTTGATCACCCTCCGATTGTTTAAGTAATATTATTATTAAAATCTTAAATTAATACCCTCCTGATCCCCATGGGATGCGCCAAGGGTGATGAGACTATCCTAGGGCCACCCATGGGGTGTGCTGACTTTTCCAGACCAATGGTTTTGGTGAATAACTAGTGAGATTGTTGTGTAGTTATGCAGATAACTTCATAAACATGTTGGTGTGAATAATTGTGTAGTTTTAGAAGCTAGGTGACGCACCTAGGCTTTATAGTAACCTAAGGGATATAGGGTTAATATGTGGAAATGATTAAAGACCCTAATGGAATGGATTATGAGCATGGTAATGAAGCCTAGTGAGTTAGGAATAATAAACAAGCCTAGTGAGATAGACAAAATGAATGAATAATTAGTGGGATAAGAATGATAAAATTGAATTTGGCTAAATTGATAAATGATGTGAAATATGGTAAATGTGCTAATGGGTTATGGAATTGTGTTAAACCTCACGTGATTGTTATGGTTTTTGTTTTCCTTGTGAAATGGTTGTGATGTTGTGTAAAAGGTTAATGGTTACATATATGTATAGAATGTGCACATAGCTTGGTATTGTGGGGAATTTAATGAAGTTCTATGCCCATAAATGGAGTTGTACTGAGGCACTAAACCCTAACCCTAATCCATGGGGAATGGATAGGACTAATGCTTTGTTTCCCTATTAGTTTCATCCACCCAGACTGAGGCTATGATGTGAGGATAAGGTTTACATGAGGAAATTGGTCCTAGTGAGATTGTAAAACTGGGTGTTTTTTTCATATATGTCATTAAGTACTTTGAGCGTGTGTAAATTATTGTATTGATGTACCCATTATAAAGGTGTTTTAAATGGTAAGTAATGGGAAATGGGATGAACTGTTAAGATATGGAAATGGTAATAAATGTTGGTAATGGACCTAAAATGGCAAAGGGGACTTAATCATTTCCTTTTCATTTATTATTAATTTCCCTTTTTTGCATGTAAATTTGTTTATATTGGATATTTTCTATACAACGTTGGTGGGGGCCTACAGATTTGTACTCACACCCTGCTTGGGCCTCCATTGGGTACACGAGCAGACTTCATGTTTGTAAGTCAAGATAAGGGAAATGTCCCTTGGTAGACAGTTGGGATAGCACAAGTGTGCATAGAGGAGGGCCCGAACATTGTGTCAGGACCATTTTGGGGATTTTTTAGTTTGTCTTTATTTTGAGTTTTTCTTCACTTTTTCACTTGTAGAAAAACATGTAATATTTACTATTGTACTTGGTTGCACCTTGTTTGGGAATGGTTCCTTATTCATGCTTTGGCATTATTGGTTGTTATTCCGCTATTTTTTTATCTTCAGTTGTGGATTATGCTGATAAAAATGGGGTATAGTCTCCATAGAGGACTATTTGGACCCCCTATACTAGTCTGAAACCTTTTCCATACAGGGTGGCATGATTAAGGTCATGTAACCACCCGTCTCGGAGAACCAGTTTAGTGGCTCCTAGGATGGGGACTTTACAAAGTGGTATAAGTGGATTTATTTCTTCTCCTTCTCTGGAATCTTGTTCTTTGGGATGGTATATGAGTGTTAGGATGTGTTGGGCTTTGGTAATGAGCTCATACTTTGTAGAAGCTAACCCATGTATGAGGGAACCCCAAGTCACCCAGGATTGGAATTGTTGTTCTTGATTGGGTGATGTTGGAGTTCAAGATATTTCACCAATGGGTGAATCACATGTTGTGTGATGTGATTATTTTATTATATTTGGCAAGTGGACTAAATGGCATGAGTTTGTGCATTCATGAATCTTTGTAGGAAGATAGAGAGATATGTGGAAGGCATCATGATAGGCACATGCGGGTTGGGTGAGTGAGGAAAGAAAGATAGAATGCGCCTTGCATTTTGAAAAAAATAAAAATGGAAACTTCTGTAAATGAACAATGAAAGGGGGTGAATATAAAAGAATTATAGCTGATGATTCCTGAAACATGTGTAATTTAGTGGTTGTAATGAATTAAAATGTTGTTGGTAACATGTTGTTTGAGCCTTGTGGGGGTGCATGGTGGCATACCCTTGTGGATCATGGCCCACGATAGGGATGGTTGGGGTGATGTTTCGGAATATTAAGGGTTGTTGTGGCTGGTGAGGAGCCGTCTGGTTATGAAGTTGTGAAATTTTTATGGTATGTGTTTTAAACTTTGTGTTTGGTAATGTAGTGAAATGAACCACGATATCAAGAACTGGTTGGGAAATAAGAGGAAATTGCTGAGAACATTCCTCTAGTAGAGGTGCAAGAGAACGTGGTGATCCAGGAAAGTGGGGAAGAGTGGTTACGAGAGAACATGGATCATTTTATGCAGATGATGGATTGGGACACAGGTCAGGTTACATCGAGTATGTTTGAGCTGACCAGAGATTTTTAGCTGCAGCTCCATCCGACGTTTACGAGAGAAGGTGGGCCAGAGGCAGAAGAGTTCAGGATAGAGTATGTCTAGATGGAACTTGATCATCTAGATAGTTCATTTGGGAAGCAAGTTAAGTTGGCAGGTTATATGTTTTGGGGTCAGGAAAAGAGTTGGTGGGACATACTGGCTCAGACTGAATAGGCTGAGGGGATGTTGTGGAAAAAAATTGATGAAAAGTTTCTCGAGCATTTTTACCTAGAGACTCTGAGGAAATAGTAGGAAGTTGAGTTCATGAGCCTGACTTAGGGGTCGTTTTCAGTGAGGGAGTATTCTGGATGCTTCACGGATCCGCGATGCCTTGTTCTAGCATTGGCCAGGGATGTGGAATAAATTACAAGGCGTTTCTAGGATGGGCTGAGACACGAGATCAGGTCTCATGTGATTATCTTTCACTTGAAGAGGTTTACAAAGGTAGTGGATCAAACATTGATCTCATAAGGGAACCTGAAGGGAGATTCAGGTAGTGGGATTCTCGTGGCAGGTGGGAAGACTGGTGGTGTAGCTTCTGAGGGCCGGAAGCATCATTTTTGATGTTTTAAGAAAGGTTGAAGTGTGAATGGTAGCCAGAAGAGAGGGTCATCCTCTCAGGGTGGTGATCGGGTGCTTTTCTCTCAGTGTGGAAGGCCAGGGCACATGCATGGCTAGTTTCCTTGACCTCCAGTTGAGTTATGGTCATGCAGAAAATTGGGACACATGTAGATATTTTATAGGAACCCTCGGCCCGAGTGTATGAATTTTGGTTATATGAAGATTCTTAGTGGAGGAAAGGGATCAATTTATCCATATTAGGAAGGTAGTTGGAGCTCCAGTTTCTATACTGGTAGGGGGTGGTGGATGTGGAACTCTAGGGAAGGATTTCCCATGTCATAAGGGTAGTTCAGTGCATGGTGCATAGGTTGGAGCCCATGGTAGAGGGGCAGGTCATCTTCATTCAGTTTAGTCTATACCCAGTGATGGTGATGTTGGTCCATCAACTATCTGAGGTATGATCCTTGCAGATTATACACTTTCTAGTGCATTTTTTTATACTGGTTCCACCCACTCTTTTATCTCTACTTAGTTTGTGGTAGTGTTGGGTTTGCCTATGGAGAGAGTGTGTGGGGTTATGTCGATTGACACTCCGTTAGTGGTGCCAAATGAAGACATCCGACATTGTAAGAGATGAGCAATGGAAGTTTGTGGGTATCATTTCCTGTGGGACTTGTTTTTTCTCAATATGTCTGGATTTGACCTGATTTTGGGTATTGATGGTTAGGTGTTGCATCAAGCACCATTAAAATGTTACCATCGTAGGGTATCATTCAAGTCACATAAGGGTGATGATTACGTCCATCGTGGAGAATGGGATGTTGGAGAAGGTCATGCGAGGCGGTTTTGTCAACAGTTAGGTAGGCACACATCTCAAGTAGCTTTCCATGGGCATGATGACTAAAGAAGGGAATAGTTTGTCTTCCCTCCAGTATTGGATTAAATTCAAGATGTTTCTCTTGAGGATTTCTCAAGGTTTCCACCCGAGAGAGATGTTGAGTTCACAAGTGAGTTGTTGTCAGGAGGGGATCCTTTTTCTATTCTTCCAGACCGAATGGTGCTGGAAGAACTCCAAGATTTTAAGGTACAGATTTTGGAGTTGGAGAATGAGGGTTTCATACATCCTATTACATCTCCCTGGGGATATCATTTGCTTTTTCAAAGAAAACTGATTGGTCATTAAGGTTGTGTATTGATTATAAGAGGATAAATCAGATGACGGTGAAAAATCGATACCCTTTTCCTAGAATCTATTACCTTTTTGACTAGTTGAGGGGTGAATCAGTTCTTTCTAAGATTGATTTGAGATCAGTTTATCACCAATTGAGGGTGAGGCATTCGGATGTACCGCTGATGACCTTTAGGAGTCGGTATGCGTTGTTTTAGTTTTTGGTGATTCCTTTCAGCTTGACCAATTCACCAGCAGTGTTCATGGCTTTTATTAACCAAATATTTAAACCTTATCAAGATTAGTTTGTGGTTTTCTTTGTTTAAGACATCTTTTTGTACTCAAAAACTCATGATGATCATGCCCAACATCTTGACATCATCTTGAGTACACTAAGAGAGCATCAGCTATACGCCAAGTTGTCAAAGTGTTAGTTCTGAATTAAACAAGTGCATTTTATTGGTCAAATAAACTCTGAGGCAGGTGTGATGGTGGATCCAATAAAATTTCAAGATGTTGTGTCTTCGGATCATCCCATGATTGTTTCAGATGTTCGGAGTTTTTTGGGTTTGGACAGATATTACCATAGGTTCATTCAGGATTTCCCTAACATAGAAGCACCACTAACGGGATTGACCAAGAAGGCAATTAGGTTTTCCTGGTCTGAGTCTTGTGAGAAATCCTTTAAATAGTTGAAATTGTTATTCAAGGCTGCACCAATCTTGAACATACACGAGCCAGGTAAGATGTTTGTCCTATTTTTTGAAGCATCCGATATCGGGCTTAGGGATCTATTGATGTAATATGAGCAGGTCGTGGCTTCTGGGATGAGTCAATTAAGACCCCATGAGCAGAATCATCCCAATCATGATATTGAGTTGTCTGCAAAGTTGTAGGCCTTAAAATGCTTGAGGCACTACTTGTTGGGGGGAAGGTTCATGGTGTATACAGGTTACAAGAGTTTAAAGTATATATTTTCATAGCTGGATTGGAATCTTCGACAGCGAATATGTATTGAGTATCTCTAGTATTTGGAAATTGATATGGTATTTACACTGGTAAAAGGGAATATTGTTACTAATGCTTTGAGAAGGAAGGATTTGAACTAAGTGGTTCAGGAATCCAGCACCGAGTGGAAGGTGGTGGATTTGTTTGCAGAAAAGCACATGGATATATGGGAGGAAAACAGTTATGTGACTCTTTATTCCATGGATATTGATTCAAAAAATTTGATTTGCATTAGAGAAAGTATGCTCGATGATCTTGAATGTTTGTCCATGAAGGAAAGACTCAAAAGTTGGGGAATCACCTTCGGGTTGGGTAGTCGGTGTGGATAGGGTTATTTGTGTTCATAGTCATGTGGTTGTGCTGGTATGCATGATGGAAGAGTTGATACGTGAGTTCCATGAATCGAAATGGGAAGTGCAACCTGGTTTGACCAAGATGTATTGTGATCATTGTAGGAAGATTTAGTGTCCAGGAATGAAAAACGATGTTGCGGGCTTCGTGGTACAGTGCCTTACCTGTAAGTAGGGGAAGGGTGAGAATCAATGCCTAGGTAGTTTTTCCCATTCTGTAATGGAAGTGGGATTATGTGACGATGGATTTTGTAGTTGGTATTCTGAGGACACATCAGAAGAATAATGCAATCTAGGAGGTTGTGGATCGACTAACGAAAGTGGCTCATTTCTTACCAATTTAGGAGACTTACACAATTGATCAGTTGGGTGAGTTGTATGTTTGGGAAATTGTATAGTTTCATGGTGTACCACATAATATAGTTTCTTATCATGGTCCTAATTTCACATTGCCTTTCTAGAAAGGGTTTTAGAAATCACTGGGTACACAGGGGATCTTGTCTACGGCTTTCCACCCACAGAAAAATAGGCAGTCGGAGCATAGAATCCCAATGTTGGAAGACAAGTTGAGGGATTGTGTCCTGGATTTTGGTGGTTCTTGGAAAAAACACCTATCAGTTGTAAAATTTTCCAAAAAAAACAATTTTCAGGCGATGGTTCAGATGGTCCCATTTGAGGATCTACATGGGAGTCCATGTAGATCTCAACTTGTTTGTTGGAGGCCGGTGAAACCATACTATTGGGACCGAGTCTCATGTATAAGACTTCAGAGAAGGTTGAGTTTATTTAGAAACAGATGGAAATTTCTTAGTGTAGAAATAATTCATACATGGACTGGATGCGTAGACCTCTTGAGTTCAAGGTGGGTGATAGTGTGTTCCTTCGGGTATCACCGAGGTTGGATCAACGATGGATTCGAAAGGATGGAAAGTTGGAACCTGTGTATGTGGGGTCGGTGGCATACCAATTGGATCTTCTGCATTGATATAGTGGTATTCATGATGTCTTTCAAGTTTCATAGCTTCAGTGGTATCACCCTAACCTGAATCACGTGGTGGATGTTGAGGGTGTTGTGCTTGAGGCTGATGCATCCTTTGAGAAGCATTCGAATCATGTTATAGATTGTAGTGAGAAAGTATTGCGGGGAAAGGTTGTACCATTGGTGTGAGTACTATGGTAGAATGTAAAAGTTTAGGAAGAAACCTGGGAGATAGAATCAGATATACGGGTTCAATGGCCCGATCTCTTTTCCTTGGAATTGCAATAGTGCTTGGGATCTCGGCTGAATGATGAGCCATTATAATATGGGGAGGTTTTATGATACCAAATCATGGAAAGGAATGTTATCATTTAAGGTTTGTTTTGAGTCCCATTTTTTGGTTGATTAAGTGATTAACCAAGTCTCAGAGGAGACTTGGGGTTTTTTTGAGGGTTTAGAAGACAAAAAGTGGAGAAAAGGTGGGTTTTCTGGGTAGGTCACACGTTTTACACATGGTTAGTGCTAAATGTATGGACACCCCAAGAAACCGAGCAGGTTGTGTGTTTTTGGACAGTGGCTTCTGGACAGTTTTCACATAGTTTGGAAAACCATGCAGGTAAACCATGCAAGGGGGAATTTTTGAGATAGAATCATCCTCACGGTTTGAACACAGTTTGGAAAACTCTGTGGGTAAACCGCGCGACCCATAAATCATTTAAAAATTAAAAAAACTTCCCCTCCCAGCTTTTTAATACCTAACTCAGGATTTCCCCCCTTCTCACCCCCTATACCCTAGGAATGATCAAAACCACCCAAGGGTCCAAGAGATTAATCTCCCTTATTTATAAGACGTTTTTGGTACTGTTGGTTGCGGATCTAAGCTCTGGTTAAGGCTAGTACCATCCTTGATTCTCTTTTGAATTTAGGGTTTGTATCTTATTCTCCCCTCCTTCAAAAGCTCTAAAACCCTACTCTTTGGGTGAGATCTAGGTTGAAGCTTTAGGGGTTGGTTGAAGTGGAATCTAAGGGATCTATTAAGAGTGTGTTCAATAGTGGAATCGAGGTAGGTGGTCTACAAGTTATGTCTCATGGTTTATTTGTGGATTTGGGAATGTGTGGTTTTGTTCTTGGGTGTTTCATGGTATGTTATGATCACCCTTCTCATGTTTATGTAAAATGGTTCTTAAAAGGGTAAATGGACACCCTCATGATCCCTATGGGATGCATCTAGGGTGATGAGACTAACCTAGGGCCACCCATGGGGTGTGCTGAATTTTTCAGACCTAGGGTTTTTGTGAATAACAAGTGAGATTGTTGTGTGGTTATGTAGAGCCTTTGACAAACATGTTGATGTGAATAATTGTTTAGGGTTATAATCAAGGTGATGCACCTAGGATTGATAATAACCTAAGGGATATGGGGTTAATATGTGGAAAATATTAAAGACAATAATTGAATGGATTATAAGCATTGTAATGAATCTTAGTGAGTTAGACATGATAAACAATCCTAGTGAGATAGGAACAATGATTGAATTCTTAGTGAGATAAGAATGATAAAATAGATTTAGGATAAATGGATAAATGATGTGAAATGTGGTAAATGTGCTAATGGGTTAAGGCATGTGGTTAATCAACATGTGATTGTTATGGTTTATGTTTGCCTTGGGAAATGGTTGTGATGTTTTGTAAATGGTTAATAGTTACATATATGTATAACATGTTCAAATCACTTGGTATTGGGGGTATTAACTGAGGTTCTATGCCCAAAGGTCGAGTTGGAATGAGGCTCTAAAATCTACCCCTAATGCACAAGGTAGGTATGGGACTGATACTCAATTTCCCTATCAATTGCATCCACCCAGACTGAGGCTCAAAGGTGAGGATAAGATTTAGATGAGGAAGTTGGTGTTAGTGAGATAGGACAACTGTGTGTTTTTACTCATGTATGTGATTGTGTAATTTGAGTCCAAGTAACTTTTGGGGTTGATGAACCCATGATAAATGCGTTGGAAATGGTATGTAATGGGAAATGGGATGAAATGGTAAGATATGGGAATGGTAATAAATGTTGGTAATGGACCTACATTGGATAACGACACTTAATCTTTTCCTTTTCATTTATTATTCATTTCCCTTTTCACGCACATTTGTTTATACCATATATTTGTAGACATCATTGGTGGTGGCCTACTGAGTTGTACACACACCCTACCCTGCCCGATGTTTGGAAACCAAGTAGACATCATCTTTTCAGTTCTGGATAAGGGAAAAGGCCCTTGCTAGATAGTTGGGTTGGCACAAGTGTGCATGGAGGATGGTCTGGAATTCGTGTTGGGACCATTTTGGGGATTTTGTAGTTTGTATTTATTTTTAGTTTTGTTCACTTTTTCACTTGTAGTAAAACATGGAATATTTACTATTGGACTTGGTTATACCCCTTTGGGAATGGTTGTTTATTCATGCTTTGGAATTATTGGTTGTTATTCTACTATTTTGTTTATCCTCTGATGTTTCTTACTCTGATAAAAAGGGGGTATAGTCTCCCCAATTGACTGTTTGGACCTTCGCTGCTAGTCAACAACCTTTGACTTATAGGGAGGTTCACTTAAGGTCATGAAACCACCTGGCTTAGAGCACCGGTTTAGTGGCTCCTGGGTCGGCGATGCTAAACTATGTGTTAAAAGTTATTACTAAATCTCACATTCTTTTGTTATTGTTAACTTTCAATTATAAAAATACATTATTGTAATAATTTTTCCTTGTACAATAAATTTATGTTAAATATTCATGTTCTTGTGTCATGGATATTACTATTTCTTAAACCATATATCATTTTTAGATACCATGTTTACATTGAAATTTACTTTATTAAATATGGAAATATTGATAAATTTGTATCGTTTACTCAATAAATATATCTAATAAGGAATATTATTTATGAGTTAAATTGATTTAATCCGTACATAAGGAATTCTTTGGACTGGTATGTCACAGTTTGGGGACCATTTTAAATAAAACCCCTAATGAATTAGTAGTCTCATGAGATGAGTTAATTGGCCAAATAAGATAGTTTAATACCTGGTATGTTCTAAATTGTATTACAAAAGGTCCTGATGGTAAAGGTTCCATATTCATTGGAAATATAGAGTCTGATATTAAATCATTTACTTCATTGATGATTCAATTATTATTACTATAAAAGTGATTTATTATTTGAAAATTTACATCGATGTATTTTATTCTTAGTTCACTAATTATATGGCATGTTTTTAGTTATTTAACATTCTATATTGATTATTCCTTATCCAAATATTTATCTAGAATATTTTTTTAGTTATCTACCTTTCAATGTTGATTGTGATTATTGATTAATGATAGCTTCTATTGTACTTAACCCTTACTGAGAATTTTAAATCACCCTTATTTTGTTTCCTTTCCCCATGTTATGAAGAGGAATCATTCGAATGAATTTTCAAGGATTCTAGGAATTTTTTTAATATGTTTCATTTTCTATTAATAATTTACAATGGGTATCAATTATATAAACAAGTTTTCCAAAAAAGTTAAACTATTAAATCCATTGGGATCTTAATCATGTATCTAGGCCAATGTAATACACTATGGCACTAGTTATGGGAAACTAGGGTTAGGGGAGTTATAGTTTATATCATATAATTGTTAGTAGAAAACATGGAAACAATATTTAGGAAAATATAGATAAAATAAAAAAAACCCATGATATACTTTGAGGATAAGTATAGAATAACACAAAAACCCATTTTTATGATTATGAGATTATCCACATATAAATTTTTCCATTTATGATAAATATTTCACTTGTTTTGGGATTAAACATCAGGTTACCTAATGTTATCATATAATATTGTGTATTCTATAGGTTAAAAATTTAACCTTGAACGATGAAGAGTATCAATAAATATGGCCAGTGTAGATGATTCCCTATTGAGAATGATGATGTAGCATGTATTGGAACTAAGAAAGTTATTGATATGTCAGGGAATCATGATCACAAGATAAAAAATAACCTTTATCATATGAAGAAATCTCTTACACTATGATATTCTCTAATGATGTATCACTTTATGCAACTGTATCCCCCATCATTTAGTTGGACTACTGATCTAGTGAAAATTGAGCAATGTATTAAGTCTTTAGACAATATATTTATTGAATTAGGATATGGTGGAAAGGAAAAGGTTAAAATGACAATATATTTTCTTGATGGATGAGTTTATCAATTCTGGGTTTTTATCGAAAATACTATGGATGAAGGGGAAAACAAATCATGGAATTGAAATCTTATAAGAAAACATTATTTGAAAAATATTTCCCTCACTAGTAACAAACTGAGATGAAGGTAATGTTTCATTTGATTAAGGAAATATTAATAAAAAATTGTTGTAGAGTGTTAATATATCTTTAAAACATTGTAACAGTATTCTATGGATTTCATAGGAAATATAGAATGAAATATTGAAGATTTATTTGAATGGATTAAGCCATGTCTCTAAAGGGGGATAATTCCTCAAAAAATTTCTTCATATGATGAAATAGGTTTATGTGTATAAAGATTGAGAAATAAGTTTAAAATCCTTATATCATAAAAGGGAAGAAATATTATAATAGGATAAAAAAGAAAATAATAGATAGAGGGAAAAGGGAAAGAAGTATTTTCCCACATGTGATAATAGTGGAAACAATCACCATGGGAAATACATGAAGGGATTGGGATTTTGTTTTATGTGTGAAAAAAAGGTTCTCTAAAAAAATAATACAAATGGATGAAAGAAAACATTTTCATTAAGTGATTAAACTATAATGACATGGGGAACTACACAAATGAATTCCCAAGCCATCAAGGGAATATACCTCAAAAGAAGATAAAGGATCAAGGGCACACATCTGTTAGTGATACAACTGAAGCGGAATGATTGATATGGATAAATTAACTTCAATACGACTAACTACCTTGGAACTAATTCTTATATTTTGGATCACAATATTTTGGATGGTTTATAAGGTCAACCATTAATGATATGGTTTAAGTTGAACTTCATATGAGGTTATAGAGATTAATGTATCACTTCACCATATGATGTGATTTTTTATAAGATGTGAATTATAAATAGTTCAATGAAAAACCAAAGGGTTATATTATTTTTTTGATATCGAAACTTATGAATTAAGTTTGTATAATTATGTTGTTTGGGATTGAAATAATTATCAAACTATTTGAAAAAGGGTCTTAAAGAAAAAATATTGTCTTATTATCATCATTTTGGATGATATCAATGAACATTTTCACACCTTTAGTTTATGGGTTTATGTTCATTAACATTCTTCTAAACATACTATCTATCACTCTCTCTCAATATTTGAGTGTTATTTTTTCAGGACATATCCATGTTTTCATTTCAAATATATGTTTTCTCATCTGGAAACCTAGTTGGGTTGTTATTCAAAATGACTATTATAGTTCCCTTTCCCTCTTTTTAAGAGGATATTTTGTTAACACTTTTACTATGTGGGTTTATTAACAAAGGTATTTCCAAATGTCAAACCCTGGATTTCCATGATATTTTTTAAATTGCGAGGATTCAATTTACTTATTGTGTAGAGAATATAAGACCCTAAAGTTTTTTAAAGAATAACATTTTATTCGATATCCTATATGACATGGAACAACATGCCTAGAAAGGAATATAAAATCCTAATACATTATTATATAATTACTATTTTTAATAAATTTTATGTATTTTATAACATTCAATGCATGCAAATCAGAGTTAGCTTGCATTGCAAGCTATAATGTGTTTTTGCGATAGATTACGTTACATGCAAGACCATGTTTTATAAAATACTGTTAATTTTATTAATAAAAATGAAAATTATATCCTAGAAATTAAATTGGGTGTTATAAATAATATTATGAAAATATATGGTTGAATTCATTAATTACCAATTAATTAGAAACAAATATAAAAACCAATTGCATATAAAGGAAATGTTTTACAAAAAATGTATTTGAATGCATAGAAAGCATATAATATTGATAAATTAAATTAATTAGTGGATTATAATAATTAAATATATAAATTACATATTAAATAATTTTTTTACATTCATCCAATAGATTTTATATGCATAAGATAAGAACATATCTAATTTTACTCCCAAAAGATGTATTTCATATGGTTGTTTTGCTGCCAGTTAATGTCACACTAGTTTTAAAACTAAAATTTGACTCTTTTATAAATTTTATCTAAAATAATAAACATTATTTTTAAAATATAAATTCCAAACTTATTTGATGGTTAATTCTTGGTATGTTTCGTAGAAATTGCATTCCTTAATGAATAGTGAAAATACAAAATTTTAATTAAAAAATGACTTTTAATATAAATAATTTATAATGTAAAATTATATAATAAATTTATATTAAAGTAAAATCTAAAATATAAAATATATATTAATTCAATTTAGTTTATTTAAATAATTTTTATATTTAAATTTTATATAAAAACACAGTAGATGTTTAGAAAACATAAAAGTAAAAATCAATTTTCTTGACATGTCAGTGGGATAAATTTTATATTAATTTGTACCCCATATGTGATTTTAATTTTGAAAAATAGATTAAATATTTTGAATAATAATAATTTATAATTTATCGTATGGTTAAAATAATTTTTGACCATAATTATTATTCGAATCAGTTAAAATTAATTACAATGATTAATATAAAAATTTTTAATAAGAAACTAAAAATTAAACTTAATGGTCCAAATGACCTATAAAATTTCCCAAAATCCATTGGATGGAATTATTTATTCCTTTTTTATAATAGGATCTACTTTTCCATTATTAGAAGTAATTTACCTAGAAAAAATGTGGGTAGAATTCTCTCTTTCAAAACTATACAGGTTTTCCACTCACCCCACTTATGAAAGGCATTCCCCTATCCAAATTATTCAAACTACTCAAAACAATTTCTTTTATATAATACCTATAAAAATTAATACCCAACATATCTCCCCTTATCTTATAATCCATATCTTCAGCATAAATCCAACTTAGTAAGGCATTAGTGAAAAATATAAGGAGGATACCTGAAGAAGAGGTAATGTTTTTTATGAATTTTTTAATCTAATTATTTAACTCATTTAATTTTTTTATATAATTATTATATAATAACCAAAGTTTATTCAGTATATTTATATGTTTCTATTTCACAGTTGCAATATGAAACTTCACACACTCTCATCAAATTGTTTACAAAATCATCGTTCGTCTATTTGACGTACTACCATCTTGCGAACTGATGTTGTTTGTTTTTCCGTTACCACAATTAAAGTTTGGGAATAATTTTGTAAATACTATTTCTATATAATATTTATTATATTTATTATTAATTAATTCTTAAATAATTATTATATAACACATACCTCATAACATTCCATTTTTTGGGAATATGATAATCTCAATCATGTGTACGGTGGACTACCACTTCATGTAGCGATATAATTCATTCGCACTTTACAAGGAATGTATTAAATATACTTTTAATAAAAATATTTATTATATCTTAAAAAAATATGATAATGAAAATATAATATACATATATACTAAATAATTTTACTTTTTTAAATTGACAGGAAAATTGAAGCGACATTTATGCGTACGTACGACCTACCATCTCTATGAACGATGCATTTTATTTCCTATTACTAAATTTGATGGATTACTATAAATAAATAAATAAATAATATATTTTATATTTAAATAATTATTTTAAATATATATATGATAATATAATTATCAACGTAATATGAATAAAAAAATATGTCAAGACATACTCAAAAAACAAGGCAATTAACACACAAAACAAAGAAATATTTGAAAGATTATTAACAAAAGGGTGATAAGATTTTATAAAAGAATCATATATGATGTTATAAATATTAATATGGTTATATTTTATGTTAATTACAATATTAATAAAATTATATAGTATTATAAATAGCATAAAACCAAAAAGAAGTGCAAGGTAATGGATTTCATCTCAATTTACATCCAATGAATACTTAATTGTAATTATGCACCAATTCCCTTTAATGTGGAATATATAATTTCCTTTTGACATGTAAAATCATAAACAAATTATTCTTCATGTATTTTAATTTTTAGTTTGAATTATCTCATACACAATGATTTGACATGAAAATTACCTACTAGTAAAAGTTATTATACAGTCTCACTTTCTTTTGTGATTATTGAATTTCTATTAAAAAATAATTTTATTGTAATATTTTTTCATTGGAAATTAAATTTATATTAAATATTATAATTATTAATTAATTAATATGAATATTTCTTAAACCATATATCATTTTTAAATATGGTGTTTACTTTGAAACTTATTTGATAAACTAAGGAAAATTTGATAAATATGTATCCTTTACTCAATATAGATATTTGATATGGAACATTTTTTGTGAGTAAAATGAATTTATTAGATATATGAGGAATGTAATGGACTGGTATAACATTGGTTGGGTAATTTTTAAAGTAAACTCCTTAAGGCATCAATTGTCTCATGAGGTGAATCAATTGTCCAAATCCAATGGGTTTCTACATGGTATGTTTTAAATTTTCTTGTGAATAGTCTTGATGGTAAATGTTTGATGGGCCTAGGAAGCATGGTGTATGATATTTAATAATTTTCTTCATTGATAATTAAATAATTATTACATTCTTTGCTATTTTTAATATGAAATTATATGTTTATGCATTTTATTCTAAATTCATTGTTTATATGGAATGTTTTATGTTATTTACCTTATTATATTGATTATGCCTTATCTTGGAATTTACGTGGCAGGTGATTTTAGTTTTCTACCTTACTATGTTGATTATTATTATTACTGAATCATGATATCTTATACTTTACTGAACCTTTATTAATCATTTTTATCACCCTTATTTTCTTTCATTTCCCCAGGTTATAAAGAGGGATCCCTTTAATGAGTTTTCAAAGATGCTGAGTATTTTATTTTGTTATGTATTATGTTTCATTTTCCATTACCAATGTAAAATGGGTATCATGTATGTAATTTGATTTCTTGAAACTACTAAATTGTTCTATCCTTTGGGATTTGAATCTTTTATCTATCCAAATGTAATAAAGTATGGCAACAAGTCTAGGGTACTGAGGTTGGGGTTATTATACCTAACATATTATGAATGTCTTAGTGGGATGTCTTGACATAATATTTTCTATTCTAGTGTGCATTCCAAAAATCTATGTTTTATGCCCATTTTGTTCCCCCATAGCTAATTTTATTTGATTCATGTCCTATGAACTTCCAATCATTATTCTATAACTCATGCTTATTATATATGAAAGGTTGGGTATGGACTTTATATGTTATGTTCATTATCACTTACGCTTATTCTTATATTGTGATTTTATATAATCAAAGATTAATATCTACTATGATTACCCTTACTGAGCATCTTATCTCACTCATTGTTATGTTTCATTTCCCCAAGCTATTAATCAAGGTTTTATATAGGGTATGTCTATGAATATTACTAAATTGGAAGGTTTATATGGGAAATGTTGAAGAGAAATCACCATATTGGAATATTGTGTTTCATGTTTGTAATGGAAATAAACTATTACAGTCCTAAGGTATATGGTTGTTTAATGTAATGAATATTAATCTAAAAATATGCAACATCCATATGTGAGAATCCAGGGTCACTATAGTTGTTATTAAAGGTATGGTTTTGCTGGCCTTTGTAAAATAGGATGAGAAAACATTAGGGATGTCCCTATGTGTATTTATAAGTATATATCTACTCATGTATCTTATGTTAAACCTAAGTATGAGTCAATGTGTATAAAAATTTATTTTAATTTCAGAAAATGATAGAGCAAGTGGTTTCCAAGAATTTATATCCCTGTATGGATACAATAAGTTGATGTTGATCTTGCATAGAGGTACTTAAGGGTAATAACTACGAAAAATAGTGCATTGGGTTAGACACAATCCTCGCCTATAACATTAAAATGGGCATTGCTACACACCTAGGTTGACAATGATAGGGGATATTCATTTTAAATTCCAAAACACATTATGAACCACCATAAAAGATTATAATAGATGATATATTTGAATGAAAAAGAAAAAAAATAAGGTACCATATATTAAAAATGTTTCATGATTTAGAAATATAATAAGTAATTTTTCATGATTATATGGTTCCATACTATTATTAGTGTTTCTCATACAATGCTTCTTTTATTAATCAATTCTAGAAAACTAAAGGAGACATGTTAATACTAAGTGTGATAGAAAAGTAAATGATTGACAACCTAAGTAACCATAAATTATGAGGTCTATAAATAAAAATATTATTTGTTTTCTCCCAAAACATTTTCAATCCTTGAATCATATTTTACTTCTAAATGATAAAATGAGTGAAAAAAATTGTTGATTACTTTATAAGGAAACATCAACATTCATTCATTGGTTCTTCTAATCCACCATTTGTTGAGAAATAGATCAGCACAACTAAAAAGAAATTTTCTATCCTCTAGTGTTCAGATCATGAGAAAGTCATTTTTTTACCATTCAGAAGGTGAAGCAGATCAGTGGTGGACTCTTATCAAGAATACAAGGAAATTTGATGAAATTGAATCCATGGATAGGGATGGGTTTGAGATTTTTTTTTAAATTTAATTTTCTATTTTTCTTCATATGAATATGGAAAAGGAGTTCTTTGATCTAGAGAAAAAGGATGATGAATCCATTGTTATATATGAGGTAAATTATACCAGCCTTTTGAGGTACGATTTTGGTTTAATAATCTAACCTGAACATAATATTGATGATTATTATATGGATTAAAATAAATTCTTACAGGATGTTTTCCATAATAGACATTAGTTGTTGTGAAGAGATTTTTCAATGTTCTACCAAGGTGCAGATGAATGTAAGTTTTACATATCAATATCATGGTTTTAATAAGAGAAAAATTGAATCATAAGAAAAATATAAGATTCGTGGAGGTAAAAAGACAATATTTCCTTTATTTTCAATGATTGGGAAAAATTGTGAAGGAAATTGTCTTAAGGGGACAATTAAAATTTAGAACTATGTAATGGAATATCATCGATTGACTAAATTTTGAAGTGAGGGGATAAAGTTATCTAATAATGAGAAAGCTCAAAATAATGAACCTCACATGCTTTAGTGATTCAATTTCAAGTAGTTTGGTAATTATTCTAACAATTCGCCAAATATAAGGGTTAAAATGATGATAAAGTCCAAAAACCCTTGATGAAAATGGACAAATGTAAATCTTATATGATCACGATATTTTAATTGAATCATGATAATAAATCACACTAATCCTGCCCATCTTAGTTTGGAATTTCTTATTCAATTGTAAAAAATTCATCCAGTTATGGTCATTAGGATCTATTTCAAATTTAATTTTGATGTAAAAACATTTCAAAATTTGTAAAATTTTCCTTTTATGAACCTAGTTTCTCATCTTGTCTGTAGCATTATTTTTAGAATAAAATTTTCCAATTTTTTAATTATGGGTTTTATTCGATTACCTTAAAATTTCAATGCACTTCTTCTCTATCAGAAAATATTTATCTTTAGATATAATTGTGAAAATATATATTAAATAAGTGGTAATGTTTCATGGGGTACCACATTCAATTATATCTTTCTGGGATCCAATGTTTATGTAAATTTTTTGAAAATTTTGATAGTAAGATCTTGATACAATGTTGAGTTATAGCACTACATATCTTCCTCATATAGATGGTCAGGTTGAGAGAAAATTTAAAAGTCTAAATGATACACTAAGATCTTGTTCCATATATTTACATGGTGTTTGGGAGAAACAACTTTATCATGTTGAGTTTTCATAAAAAATATATTTCACATTCACATTGATAAGTCTCTTTAAGAATCCCTTAATGGAATATAGTATAGAACACCTACGTACCAGAACAAAGTTTCAGAAAGAATGCTATTTGGACCTGAGCAAGATGATGCGATGGAAGAAAAGATTAGACACATTCATTGAAATGTATGAACTAAAAAATTGATATATGTTTTATGATGATAATACTTATATTTATCTATAATTTTAATTTGGAAAGAAATTGTTTCTACGAATTTTTCACTAGTGTAAATAAGGGAAACCTAATACCTAAGTACATTATATCCATTAAAATAATTGATCATATCAAGGAAATAGATTATTATTTGGTTCTTTAGAAAAAACTCTCTCACAACTGTTATGTGATCCATGTATCTCTCCTGAGAAAGCCCATACTTCAATCATCACATGTACAAAACATAGAGGTTTTATTGTTGATGCTTGATTGTTCTTATAAAGAACAATCGGTTGAGATTATGGAGCCTAATGAGAAAGATCTACGAAAGAATATATCTTACATGGTCAATACCTACCAAAATAACTTCCCATATTACCTCCTCCCATCTAATAATCCTTATTTTTCATAGAAATCTGACCTGGTAGGGTTTTTGTTGAAACCCTAGAGAGGATACCTGAAGAATATGTAACATTCATCAATGGGTGCTTTTGTTTTATTTATTCTTTCACATAATTCAATTATTATTATAAAATGATGATCTAATAACCATAGTATCCCCAAAATTTTGGGAATTTTTTTAATGTAATTACCTACAACCATCTCCACCTCCATCAAATGGGTTATGAAATCATCTTTCATGTGTATGACGGACAACCACCTCGTGAATTGATTTCATTCATTTTTACATTACCACCACTCAATAATGGAAATAATGATGAATTTATTATTTATATATGATATTTATGATGTTAATATTATCATGGAATTATTATATCTTACATACCTATATACTCTCCATTTTTTTTGGGAATATGATAATGTCGGTCGTGTGTACGGTGGACAAATGCCTCACAAAGTGATGTGATTCATTCAATATTTACAAGGAATTTATTAAAGATATGTTTAAATACATATGTGATATAAATTAAATAATAATTATTGTGGAATTATAATATATACCATTTAGTATTCATTCTTCCAAACTTAGTAGAAAATGGAAACATCGTTCATGCGCACGTACAACCTACCGTCTCTATGAATGGTTTATATCATTTTTAATCATAAATTTTAGGGATAAATATAAATAAATATATAATAAATATATATTATATTTATATCATGGTTAACATTATGGGGATTATGAAACCATTATTCAAGTAATATTTCCAAAATAACAACAAGTCAAAATATACATGGAAAATAAAGCAGTGGTTGCTCTAAATGTGACTTTAACATTTAATTTTTAATAACCTGTTAATAAACATTCATAAGAAAACCATATATTGTATGATATATATAAATATGTTTCTTTAATATAATTATAATAAACATATATTTATTATATAGTAAGTTTTAACATTAATTATGGAATTGAAGACTCAAGGTAAGGGGATTTCTATTCTCACATTTATTTATAAGAGACTTATGTCATATTACCCACTTGTTTCTTTTAGGTGGTGTATATACTACCCCATTACATGATATATCATGAAAACCAAAGTTTCTTTTTATTTTATTCTTTCATGGGGATTACGGTTCAAAAAGTACTCAAGCATTATGGGATTTATCTTTTTATCAACTTTCATTATTTCTGACGCACGTTATGTTATTAACCTATATTATTTAATGTGGTGTATATTCAAATCCTTTGACATGTAAAATCAATAATTTGTTTATCCTAACAATATTCTATGTTTCATTTTATATAATTCCTTCTTGGTGCATACAATTCACATTTAACTTGGTGGTACTTATTTTATGTTACAATCTCATTGTTTTTCGAGATTCTTTAGGATTATGATTCTGATGATAAAATATCATGATCCATATCTCAATAAGCACCTAGAAATTATTATAATATTATTATTCTTGATATTTTTATGTAATTGTATAATTTTTCTCCTCTTTGGTACTTAAAATAATTGAGAATTTTTTTAAGAAAATCTAACATTACTTCTCTCTTCAATCAGAAATATATTTCCATTTAAATATATATTTTATGAAAAAAGTTTCAAAAAATCGTTATTGTCCTTTTATTTTTAAAATACATTTTTACCCATGTTTTAATTATTTTTTAAAAAAATTATGGAATATTCACATCATTTTCCAAACAATTCCCATTTGTATTTTACCAAAAATGTGAAAGGGATCTTTTTTTAACTTATATGACATGAACGAAACATCCCATCATTATGACCATTATTTTAATTGAAGATTAATTTATATGTTTTTATGGTTTTTCTCAAAGGAATATATTTTAGAAAAGATTTATATTATCATTTTTTCAAATAGTAAGTGATATTTTTATCAAGAATTGTTTTAAAGGATTTTTATGTTTTCTTAGTATGATTTGAAGGTTATTTTAAATGAAATTGATTTTCAAAAAGAATTCATATTTATAAAAAATTATTTCAATGAAAAGATATTTTCCACATTAAATGTTTTATATGATCTTTCAACATTAGTTACCATATAATATAATATCCCTGGATATTTCATATGCTTTACTGGGGATATGAACAAGGATACCATTCTTATTCTATATCTGAATGGTTTACTATGAAAAGGTATTTATGAAACCAATTTCTCATCCATGGTTTATACCATGAATTTTTTATTAAGAAACCCCCTTTTTTTAATGGGTTATTATTTGATTAAATGAATAAATGATTATAAAACACGCCCCCTTTCCATAAATTATTATATGGAGAAATATTTATGAAAACCATTTCATTTAATGGGTTATGATATGATGAAAATTTTATTATCTTTTGTGATACATATGTCAGATTTTCATTATGTGATGGGTGGGACCTATATCCCCCTCCAATGAATTTGGAAATGATATTTTTCTATGAGCTCAAAGGGTACATGGGTGGTTAAACCATTCCCAAAAAGGTGGGTACATGGGTGGTTAGAATAATCCCAAAAAGGTGGGTACACAGGTGGTTATCCCATTACCAAAAAGGGGACAGAGAAAGCTATCCCAAGACTGAAGCAGCTACTTGGATGGTTAGACCAATCTGAAGATATTTTCAATGTCCTGGTGGTTATCGTTGACATAATATTTTTATTCATATTTTTATGACAAAAAAATATGTTTAATGCCAATTTTAATCTCTCATATCTTATATTCTTTGATTCATGTATTATGAACCTCCAATTATTATTTTGTGAATAATTTTTATGATTTATGATAGGTTGGGTATGAACTTCATAAGTTATGTTCATTATAAAGTACCCTTATTCTTATCCTATTAATTATATAATCATAGATTGATATCTCTTATAATTATCCTAACATATCATTTGATCACACCATTTCTTATAATTCCTTTCCATGGGTTATAAAGGACAGTTTTACATAGAGTATGTCTATGAAGAGTACTAAATGGGAATATATATTTGGGGATAATTGAATATATTTCACCAGATTAGAATATTTTGCACCATGTTTCCAATGGAACTAAAATATTACAGTCCTCTGGTGTTTGTTTGCTCAATTTAATGAATATTCATATAAGAATATGTAATGTCCATGTATGAGATTCCCAGGTTTCTATGCTTATATTGAGGAATTACCTTTCTATATCAGTTCGTTGATCTCGAGGAATGTATTTCTTGATGAAAATCACATTAAAATATTTCCATTATATTTTTTATATTTTACCAACCTCTTTAGAGTTATAGATCAAGGACCAAAATTGATTGAAATCTCTTTTCAACAAATAAACTACTAGATTAAACATTTCAATTTAATTACCTCCAAAAGAAATGAATATTTTTTTTTTCAGACTTAGGCCATTTATAATATACCAATGGATTAGTAGTGCTACTAAAATATAGAGGCTTTTATCACATTAAGTGATCCAATATATGTGAATCACACTATGGAAAAACTGGTTGCCCCAATTTTTCAAGCTTCTCTTTCATAATTTGAGTAATCTTAACTAATATTTACATAATCTACTTATCTCCAATAATTGATGTATTGGCTTGTTTTGTATATAAATGTCATGACCCGTCCCATGGGGACTGTGTTGTGACTCCCCAATGCCAGCCTCCCAAAGGCCAGGGGTTGGTGTCTAGCGCCCAAGGCGTCAACCTGAAAGTGTGAGGAATTTGCCTATGTACCTATATGTACACACACACAACCACATCCCAAAAACTGGAAAGTTAAACAAGAAATCCACAAAACAATCACCGAGTAAAAGTAGAAGTTATAAGTCAAATTCTCCAGGATAAAACCCAATAAATGACAAACTGAAAACACGAAAGTACAAGGATCTCTAGAAATTAATCTACTGAAAACCCCACATGATGGTAGGTGTAGAGTAACTATTGGATATTGTAGAAGTATTCCCCACCTTCCTGAACTCACTGGACCCTACCTGGTCCTATGCCACCAAGTCCTCCATCTAGGAGTTGGTCATCTGCACAAAAAATGATGAATGTTGGCCGAGCTCGTGTAGGGGTGAGTAACAAATTACTCATTAGGGACCCCAAATCAAAGAGGAAAGACCAGAAAAAAGTATACACAAGGTACTATCAACTCATACAGGTATAATCTAGAGTATAAAAAGAAATACCATCATTCATATCACTGAACACCTTGGGCTGTGGGGGTAATCCTCTTTAATGAGTACCTTGGGTATGCTAGGTCGCAAAGAGCCACTCGCCACTGGGGGCCAGCGGGGTCACCATGATTCGCTTCCCACTATCCTTGGACTGTTTTGGTACTCATCCTTGATGATTTCCATTGGTATGCTTGGTCACATAGAGCTGCTCCCCACTGTGGGCCCATTGGGTTACACAGAACCACTTCCCACTTTGGCCATAGTACTGAGGTACTCCATCCCGATGAGTATCAAGGGTATTCTGAGTCACACAAAGCTGCTCAACACTATGGTCTTGTCATGTCACACAGATCCGAATCCCACTAGGCCATCATAGCTGATAAAAATAGGGTCACTTGTCAATAGTCTTTGGGTCTAAGTCAGCTTCCGGGGTCCCGCATGTAGTGCAATTGATTCTAAGAGAAACCTCTCCTCAATCCATTATTTGCATTTAAAATTATATGAAATCCTTTTTAGAGTATTCCAAAAGAACATCCTCATCACAAGGGTTCAAATTCCTCTACTCATCAATCAAATTCCCAGTTTGAGAGATATTGGTGATTTAGTATAGAGGCTTTGGTTATATCTAGGCTCGGCCTGACCCGGTCAGACTGACCCTACCAACCCGACCTAGGGGAGCTACATGCCCTGATTTGGTTTGACTGACCTAACCTGACCTATTTTAGGTCTGGGCTGGCCTGGTACAACCTATCCAGTGGGCTGGCCCCATTGGCCCTTGCTAGACCAGGCCCGGTTCAGACTGTGGTCTAGCCCGACGGGATGCCCGGTGACCATGTCTTATCCGAAAAGACCCAAAACCCACGGGCCAGTTTAGTCCATGCCCGAGATTCTTAAGATCCTATTGTTATATCACTTGTACATCCTGTAGAATCGGTTCGGCTTTGATTCCAGCCTAGGATGCGTAGGGCCCCAACTTGCATAAACTAGGTCCATCCCACCACAAGCGGGCAAGCCTCCCTCAGCCTCGACGTCGAATGAGGTCCGGTTCAGCATGCTATGGTTGGCTAGGTCGGTTGCATTTCATACCCTGCATGTGTTTTCTGAAACGCATTCCGATGAAGAAATGTATCCGATGTGGTGCGGGTTATGCACCGACGTAGCTGAGGGGTCGCATCCCCTGTCTGACTGTCATTGTCAGAAGCTCCTACCACTTCACCACAGCCCGACCCATCCATAGCTACCTCCCCCAACATTTCTTTGTGGTGCACCTCCACCCGGCCATAGCCACCACCATGAGTACTACTGACAACCACTGACCGAACCTTCTGCGGACTACCGGATCTGCTCTAGTGCTTCGTTATTCATGTCGTCTGCACCTCCAGCCTCAATGGGGTTTCGTCTTCCCAATTAAGGCATCAAAACTTTCATTACACCATTTTTATAGTTATACCACAAATAACACAAAAGGTGGACGGGGTCAGGCCTTGTTCATGTCGACCCATGCCCTCCGCATTAGGGTTCAATCATGGGGAGGTTTAGGATTGAAGATCTATCAGAAAAATAATTAATCCTAACACAAGAATCCAAAAAAAAAACTCCTGAAAGAACGTGTGGTCTGTGAATCAAAATATTTGTGGGTTGATCAGTGTTAGTAATTTTAGAATGAAGAATGAAGGGATGGAATTCAAATCAAAATAACCCATACCTGTGATCAAGTTCGTCACTTGATCGATCCGTCCGTGGGAATCCACATTCTGTTCTTCGAAGTTGTTGGAATTTGTCATGCACTGGTCCCATTCATTGAGCTGTGATGATGTCACTTGAGATTCTCCAGTGTTTTTCATTGGAAATAAAAACCTTCACCTTTTATCAGAGAAATTCCACCTTTTTATTCTCCAACCTATTATCTCATTAATAGATAAATGCTTCACAACGTTTCTGTTATGCTGTTTCACTACATCGTTAAGTTGTTTCATTAATGAGATGGTGTATCTGTTTCACATTAGTTAAAGAGTCTCATTAAAGTGGTTTTTCGCTGCCTTATCTCCGCACTGTAGTGCTGGCCTACCAACGCTCAATCATGGGTAAAAGAAAATAAATTAACGATATTTATTTACTTTATTTTTCTTCCAAAATTTCTAAAAACTATCTTTTCCAGTCGACCCTCTCCTATCAAAGTGAGGTCATTTATAGGAAAATCCCATTGTTCTCAGTTCAATGGTGCCCATAAATTTTTGATATGAGCACCTATTTAAATGTTTGAAAAACATGTTCATACATTTATTTAAATAAACTTATAAAAAGCACAAAACACTATTCTGGGATCACTGGTCCTCAGAATCAGGTACCGTCTGAGTGTCTGGTCTTACAATAATACAATATAAATTGAAAAAAACTAAATGTAATTTCTAGGACATTAAATTACCCCTACCTTTAGGGATTTTTGTCCTCATAATAAAAAATAAGGATAAAAAACAAATGGGGGTACTGATCACAAATCTGATCCTCACTCTCCCATGAGCTCTCCAGGAGATTCCTATGCTGCCACTGAATCCACACTAGAGATACAGACCATCCACAAAGGACCCACTCTCGCCAATACTATATCTCCACTGAGAACTCTATAAAAGTTTACCCATCATCAAAGTTCTACTCGCTCCAGTCGATGAAGTTCTATGGATCATGAACATACCTCCTCAGCTGCGGTACATAGAAAACATCATGCACCTGGTGAATTTGTGGGAGGATAGCTAGGTGGTACTCTACCTCACTAACTTTGCTCAGAATTAGTAATGGTTTGATAAACCTCAGATATAACTTTCTACACCATCCAAATATCTTCAATCCTTATTGGGGTGAGACCTGAAGGAACACATGGTATCCCTACTTGAACTCAGAGGGCCTCTTTCTTCTATCATAATAATATTTCTACCTAATCTGTGTAGTCCTCATCTGCTCCTGTATAATCTGCACCTTTTAGTGGAAGCCCGTACCAACTCTGGACTCATAAGTGATAACTCCCCTTGGTTTGTATAACATAGATGTTATCTACAAGGATGCTTGTACAGAGCTTCTAACGGTGCAATGCCAATGGTGGAGTGATTGCTATTGTTATAGGAAAACTCCACCAGTGGAAGGTGGCCCTCCCAACTATAAAAAAAATCTATAATGAAAGCATGAAGCATGTCCTCCAAGGTCTATATGGTCCACCCCGTTAGACCATCAGTCTCTGGGTGAAAGGGTATTCACAAGCACATCTGAGTCCCAAATGCCTCTTATAATCCATTCCACATATGGGATGTGAAACGAGAATCATAGTATAAGACGATCGTCGAGGTAACCTCATGAAGTCACATTATCTCCTGGATGTATAGGCATCTCATACCCTCTAATGATCCCTACTTCTGGATGGGTTGGAAGTGAGCCGACTTGGTGAGTAAGTCAACAATCACCTAGATGTAATTATGGCCCTTAGACGTGTGTGGTAATCCCATCATGATATCCATCGATATACCATCCCTTATCCTCTCTGGTACCTCAAGTGTATTTTCTAATCCTAATAGAACCTGATACTCAGCCTTCCCCTGATGACAAGTGAGGCACCCTAAAATCAACTCTGCCACCACTTTCTTCATTCTTGGCCACCAGTACTGACATTGGAGATCCAGAAACATCTTCACCACTCTAGGATGTACCTCCAAGGGTTAGTTATGTAACTCTGTCAAAATAAACTCTCGCAACACCACTAGTACGGCTGTGAACCCTCTGAAAAGTATGAAATGCTCCAGGCTATTGAAAATCAAACAACAACATGTCCTAAGGATAACTGATCATGTCATTCCGAACTGTCAACATCCACTAGTTGTGCCTCCCAAACTCACTAAAAGAGTGTGGGAGTTAAAGGCATCGACTGAAGGTTTGCTACTCCATAATTATCCAGGAAGGATATATGCATCGTGGCAGGTTACACCATCACCTGACTCAGTAGATACAAACTGAATCTCTTACTATGCGTGTTTTCTACCATGTTCCCCGTTCTAGGAGTATAGACTATCTCAAATTCATCATCCTGTAGGAACTCCACCTTTCGTCATTGTATCACATTCAGGTCCTTCTGGGAGAAGATGTAACAGAGACTCTTAGAGTTGGATTAGATAGTAAATCATTCACCCATAAAGTAATGCTGCCACAACATCAGATCAAATACCACTACTACTAACTCCAGGTCATGGGTGGTGTAGTTCTGCTCATGCTACCTCAATTTCTATGAACCATAGGTGATCAATAATTACTCGTGCATCAGGACACAACTCATTCTATCCTCTGGTGCGTCATAGAAAACTACATACCCAATTCCCTCCTCAGGTAGTCTCAAGATGGGGGAACTCTTCAGTCTCTACCTCAGATCCTAGAAACTCTATTGGAATTTCTCCATTCACTTATAGGACTGTCACTTCCTTTTCAAAGCCGATAAAGGTGTTGATACTCTGAAGAAGTTGAGTATGAACCTTTGGTAGTAACCTGCCAACCCCAAGATACTCTGCACCTAAATCACACTATTGGGAATCACTAAAGAAAGAATTGCCTCAATCTTTTTCAAATACACTACAACTCAAGCCTAGGAGATTTTGTGTCCCATAACGTGGAACTCACAAATCAAGAAATGGCACTTTGAGAGGTTCCCATAAAGATAGTGCTCTTAGATTGTATCCAGTACTATCTGCAGTTGTGTAGTGTTATCCTCTTGTAATGTCTAGTACACCAAGATCTCATCAATTAATACCATCCTAAAACGATATAAGTAGGGCTATAAGATCCTATTCATGAGTCACAAGAACACTGCTAGCGCATTGGTTGTGCCAAAGGGCATCACCAATAACTTGTAGTGGTCATACTGAAATCTGAATGCTATCTTCCATACATCCTCTTCCGATACCCAAAGATGGTGATAGCCATATCTATGGTCTATATTTGAAAACCACCTCGCTCCCTTCATTTGGTCGAAGAAGACATCAATTCTCGTTATTGGATAGTTATTCTTCACAGTCACCTAGTTTAGGTTCGGGTAGTCTATGCATAGCCTAATTATTATGTCTACCTTCATGAAAAAAACACTGGGGCTGCCCATGGTGAAATTATATGCCTCATGAAGAACTTCTCCTGCATGTCCTCCAACTATACCCTCAACTCAAAAAGCTCTGCTAGAGCCATCTGATATGCCAGTGTGGATATCGTTGTTAGACTGGGGTACCGATGGATTCATAAGTATACCTCCCTATGAGTAAGTAGTATTTAAATGTCCTCAGAAAATATGTCTTCATACCCATCCAACACTACACGAAAACTTAGACTCCTCTTGTTTACCACACCAAGAGTGAGGCTAGACAGCTTTTGAGTGATCAAATGCACCCACCACTAAGAAATTACTTCCTATGCTGCATGAATTCCCTTCTTGCTGGTGAACGAAAACCTAGACCATCTTTGCAGAAACACCACAATCTAAGTCTAAAATAGTCAATTTGAGTAAGAATTCTGGATAAACAGTCCATGCCCAATTTTACTTCATAAGGCCTCAACAATGCTACTAAGAGATCACAGATAAAGCTCTTTCCACCAAGAGTAATCACACACTGCTGACACCAATGTGTAATTATAGAATCCCCTCCCGTAGGAGTCTCCAATCATAAGGATCTATCCAATGGCTCCATAGGAATCTACGAGCCTCAAAAAGAGATATGTGGAAAGGAAAGAGTGACTGGAACCAACGTCTATAAGAAATGCAGCTAAGTTTTAGAAGACACTGATCATACCTCTAATCATCTCTGATGTTTCGGGGTCATAGGCCTCCACTGTCTGAAGATGAGATCCCCCATGTACTCTTTCTCCCTAAGGCCATGGTAGACTGCATGGGGGTGGGGATTGTAGTACCTCGAATCATCACCCACCACCTACTGCTCAACCTTCCCCTCTTCCACGTCAGCCGCCCAAAAGACCTCCTTACTTGAACCTCTATCTCTGCCTTGGAAGTACATCGACCATCTGTTGATCATTTTTGTGGAATATCGGGTAATCAAGAGCTATGTTTCCCTTCTCTCTACATGTGAATTATAGCCAGGCTCCCTGTTGACTCCCTCTACTCTAGGAACCCTATACTAGTGACCTAGAATCCATGGGTCGCCCCATGAAATATCCGACCCACTTGGGTCCCCGAGTTTGTTGTCTTCTATTTACTGCTAAAAACTATGCTAATTGTCACCTGATGGTAGCACCCACTATCAGTTCCTTTTCTTTACGGAATAACTCCACTACTAGATCTCGCTCTAGAAATCCATCCAAAGTGGGGATTCTGATGGGAATCATCGACTCCCTAATCCCTCATCAGAGTCCCTGGTCAATAGACTAGGCCCTTAACAAAGGGTCTCATACCATATCATTAGAGTAGCGGGAGAGGTCTGAAAAACTCACAGAGTACTCAGCAAGCAACATGTTTTCCAACTGAAGATGAAGATGTTCATGTATGTGCACCGAACATAAGGTCATGGGGAAGAACTATAACACCCCGACCCTAGTTACCCAGAGTGGGTGCATTATTACATAACATTGGCATGATCACAATAGATCATGTATCGAAAGACTGATTAGTTTAGTATCCTTGGAAACACTAGATACATTCATAAGTGTTACATTACAATATAAAATGAAAAACTAAAACAACATAGTCTCCATATTATACACTCATATCCCCTCAGACTATCCCTGTAGGTCAGTCATAAAATACTTCTTCACATCCTTGAAAAAATAAAACACAGAAAGGGGTGATCTCAGATGCTTGGTAAGGATAAAAATATAGCAAGAACTTTCATAAATAAGCCTAAACATTTAAGGAAATGTTTAACTAAAACAGAAGCCATTAAAACATGAACTTAAGCATAATATGTAAAAAATAAAATGAAATAATGACATTTACGTATTCACATGGATATTCTACTAGTAAAATAATCACATGCAATATCAATAACCACTTTCATAATGATGGAATTCATAATGCCATACGTTCATAACCACGTAGTAAAAGCCTTGTGCCAAGACTACAAGTAATATTTTGTCAATTCCTTCTTCCAAGACACTAGTTTGTCTCATGAGACCTACCGATGCATCGAGGAGCTATAGCGGGCTCCACCCGTCACTTACTAAGTCCAATGCATTCCTCATATGAACATGTTTAAACCTAACATAAATATTCATATTAAAACTAGAATAAGAAATTTCAATAATTTATCCATAAAAAATGAATGGTATAAAAATAATACATCCACAGTCAAACATATCACAAAACCTTCAATACAACATGGATGCTTTTTATCATAATAATTCAGCTTCAAATAAGATTAAAATCCATCAAAGGATGTTGACATAGATGAATCAAAACTATTTGAGAGAAATATCTCTTTTTTGAAATTATTTAAAAGTCACATAATTATAAAATAAAACATTTACTTTGAAAATATTATTATAAGATTTTATTTGAAGATTCGATGATTTTATAATGGAAGAAAATATCCGCACCCGCTGTATAAGTTAAAAAAAAGACATTCTTACCTTAATTTTGTCGAAAAGGTAAAAAAGGACCTTGTTTGGAAAACGACGGAAAGATTAATTTATAAACATCTTATAAAAAGTAAAAAAGGGTATAAATGACTTTAACCCATACTCTATGAAATAGTAATAATTTTTTGAAATACGTTTTTGAGAAACATGAAAATGGATGATAAATAGGTCCTAGTAGAAAATTATGTATAAACAACCTCAGATAATAAAGAGATTGTGAAATTAATCCTTACCTTTTACTTTTTCCTGGTCGAGGGTAGGTTAACCTCCTGTATAATGGTGAAAAAATAATTATTAAATTATAAAAGAATCATATACATTAATATGATATCATATATTATCTTTTAACATTTCTTTTTTAAAAATATCTTAGTATTATCGTCGTTTTGGGTGTTAACGAATTCATTTTCCTTTATATTCATTGTTATGTGAGTCATATTTGTTATGGATGGGATGTATCTTATTCATATCCAGAATGATATCAAGACTTTAAAAATTATTTTTAATCATAAAATTAAAATTATTCTTGAATGGATATGATGGGGAACGAATCTCATCGCATTCGTCGGGACGGTACTCCGTACGTAAGCACGAGTGACAATATCATTATTTTGATATTTAAATAATATATAATTGGATTTTATATCATATATACAGAATCATTATCATGTCATAATTTTTATTTACATCAATTACACATCATTATTATACATATCCAAATAATAATGTATTGAATAACAATTACACCACGACGAGGAGACAGTAAGCCGTATGTACGCACGTATGGTGACATGTCATTCAAAAGATAGATAGAATAATGAATTTGGTTGTACCATATTTATAATGACGTTATAGTATATAGAAGATACTAGAGTTATTATTTTATAAAGGAAAAAACAAAGAAAAAGGAGGTGGAAGAAGAAAGGAACTTGAAAGAGGTTGTGAGATATTTACCTCTTCTTCGGGTTCTTCCTTTTGATTTGATCAAAAGGGATCCGTAGGTTGGATTTATGACTAAAGTAAGGCCACTAAGATTAAGGGTGGAAATTTTATAGGGTATTTGGGAAGGGGATGGCTGAGCCAAATGGATTTGAAGATGTGAATTAGAGAGAAGGGGTATCCTTTTATAAGAGGGGTAAAGGGAACTTAAGGAAAAGATAGAAATGTTATTTTATATATAAAATAATTTTCGGTTCACAATGGCTCAAAAATAGATTATTTAAAGGATAAAGTGGGGATGAGTCGAAAACCACTCAACCAATAGATTTTAGACAGGTTTGGGTCATTATATTAACTTTATATTTTAGATTTATATCCTTGTTAAATAGTTTGACATTTACCATGTCTCTTTGAATTTTTATATTATATGGTTAATAGACATACTATATACATCCAAGAGAATTTTAAGTGGTTAATTAATGAAACACCTATCATTATATAATTCCTCTGGTTGATCCTTAACATTTTAGGAATAGAATTTCAATTAATAATATAATATTTGTTTTAAAAACTCTTTTATGTCAATTTTGGCACTATTTGGTATTTTGTTTTTTTTCTTAATTCATAACAACATTATTACTTCGAAAACAATTCATCTAACCAACCCTAATTTGTCATATTAACCTAGAAAATAATTTTAATTCATAAAAAATCTCAAATTACATTTATTTGGATATTAATAATATCAATTATTTTAATATTTCATTAATTAGGAAATTATTGTATCATCATTGTGACATAAATAAATTAAATTATTTAATGTATGAAAAATATAAATAAAATACCATTATTTTGGAATTTTTTAGATTTTAATGAATATTTATAATCGAATTTATCTTATCTTTAACCCTATATTAAAAATGTTTTAGTTATTAAACATTGATTTTAACTATTTTAACTCTTCTTTAAATAAAATAATAATTAATGTCCTAATCTGATCCAAGTAGACCAAAGAAGTTCATCTTTTATTCCTAAGGTTTTTTTTGTCTAATTATACTTATCCAATAGAATTAGGACATGTGTTAGGGTAACAATAATATCATTTATATCCTTAATTACCCTATTTACTTTTAACCGTGGTAAATAAAAGTAAAAAGATATTATTCACCAAAAATTATTTTTATCTTATTGAACCACATTTTACTCCTTGATATTAACCATTTCTCTCGGATTTTTGAAATTCAACTCATTGAAGTGGTAAAATTAATTTTTATGTAAATTTTCAAATTATCCAAAGAGGTGCGTAAAAGGCGGTGAAAAGTTCAATAAAATTTTTATATATCTAAAATTTTTACAGACTAAATCCAATGAATTAAATTGAACTTATATAGGTATTATGTATCTATTTTGACCTAAAATAAATTTAAATAAAATAAATAATTATTTAAATAAAATTTATATTTTAAACTAGAACTAATAGTTTTTTTCACCATTCATAAAAAATTGAATGTTTTGAGAAAAACACCAAAAATTCACCCTAAGCTAATTTCGATATTCCGAATCTAAAAATGAAGTCCATTTTGAAAGATGAAATTTATAAAATTTCAAAAAGTGGGTATTACCATTCATAAAAGCAACTTTGACTGGTCGTAGTGTGTTAGAATCTCAAAGTTGCGTACAATGCAAACTATTGCATTATTCAAAGGGAAACATACCGTGGAAGCATGGGGTGTTACATTCTCGACTCCTTCAAATAATTTTGTCCTCGAAATTTCTAGAATACTACCACAAGAAAAGACATGGGTGGTTCCTCATCATAAGTTCCACAGGTTCCCATGTTGCCTCTTCCATCTTATGGTTTCTCCATAGAACTTTTACCAGATGAGTCGTCTCGTTTCTCAGCACTTGTTATCTTGTATCAAGAATCTTGACAGGGTCTTCACAATAATACATATCGGGTTCCAGTTCTAGTTCCTCATAGGTGAGCGCATGCGTTGGGTGAAGAATGTATTTTCTCAACAGTGATACATGGAAGACATCGTGAACTTTGGAGAGACTTGGCGGCATTTCCAAATGGTCAACTATAGCCCCAATTCATTCTATAATTTCGAAAGTTCTGATGTACTTGGGACTCAATTTTCCCTTCTTATCGAAATGTATAACACCCTTCCATGGAGATACCTTCATGAAAACAATATCTCCTACCTGAAATTCCAAATCCTTCCTTCAGTTGTCAGCATAGCTCTTCTTCCTACTTTGAGTTGATCTGATGTGGGTTTGGATTACCTTCACCTTTTCCATCGTTTCCTCCACAAGTTCTGGGCCTATGAGTTTTCTTTCACCAACATCATCCCAACAGGTTGGTGTGCGACATCTCATTCGGTATAATGCTTCATATGGTTCCATATGAATACTTGAATGGAAGCTATCATTATATGAGAATTCTACCAGAGGAAAATATTGATCCCACATACCGTAAAAGTCATGTGAGCATCATCTCAACATGTCTTCTAAGATTTTAATAGTCCGTTCTGATTGTACATCAATTTGGGGGTGGTAGGAAGTGCTCAAATGTATCTTAGTATCCAAGGATTTATAAAGACTTTTCTATAATCTTGATGTAAAATGGGGATCATGATCAGAAACAATCGATAGTGGTACTCCATGAAGTCTTACAACTTCATTGATATATAGTCTTTCTAATCGTTCAAGTGGTAAATCTTCTCTTATTGCACGAAAATGTGGTGACTTGGTAGGATGATCAACAATGACCCATATTCCATCATTCCTTCTAGGAGTCTCTGGTAGTCCCATTACAAATTCCATCATAATATTATCCCATTTCCACTCAGTTATGGGAAGATGTTTCAAGACTCCTCCATGTTGTTGCCTTCCACCTTTCACTTGTTGACAAACCATACATCTTGACACAAAATCAACAATCTCCCTCTTCATGTTATCCCACCAAAAATGTTCCTTCAAATCCCTATACATTTTGGGGTTACCAGGGTGAATAGAAATATTGGAACTATGAGCATCATCCAACAATTCCATTTTTAGATCAGGTATATCGGGAATACAAATTCCCTTGAAAAATTTCAAAATTCCATCTTCGTGCACAAAGTCACTCAATATCCTATCATTCTCATCTTTAATATTATTTTAAAACACTTTATCATTGGTCTGAGAACTCTTTATCGTTTCTAGTAAATATGGTTTGGCAACCATTTGAAAAAGTTTTGATGTTTCACCTTCCATGGTGATTCCCATTTCCTTCGTTACTAGATCTATGTATATAGGATCATTTACAACTCTCTTCTTGTTCAAAACTCCACGATCCTTTCTACTCAAAGAATCTTCCACCGTATTTTCCTTCGACGGGTGGTTGTGTATCGTGCAATCATAATCCATGAGTAGTTCAAGACATCTCATTTGCCTCATGTTGAGTTCTTTCTATGAGAAGATATACTTTAAACTAATGTGATCAGTATAAATCATACATTTTTTACCATAGAGATAGTGTATCCAAATCATCAAATCAAAGGTCACACCTTCTAACTCAAGATAATGAGTATAATAGTTTTTCTCATTAATTTTTAGCTATCGTGATGCAAAGGCAATAACTCTATCATTCTGCATAAGGATACAACCAAGTACTTTCTTTGATGCATCACTATAAATAACAAATGCATCATTCCCTGATGGTAGAGTTAAGATAGGAGAATTGACTAATCTTCTCTTCAGTTCCTCAAAACATTCTTCACACTATTTTTTCAAAACAAATTTAACCCCTTTTCGTGTGAGATTTATTAATGGGTCAGCCAACGGGGAAAAATTATGGAAGAAACGTCGATAATAACCTTCTAAACCAAGAAAACTTCATACCTCAGTTATACTTTTCGGTTCTGGCCATTCATGGATTTCTATAGTCTTATAAGGATCAATGGAGATTCCATCCTTAGAGATAATATAGCCAAGAAAAGAAATCTCCTGAAGCCAAAATTCACACTTTCTAAACTTCCCATATAATTCATGTCTTCTAAGAGTCTTCAGGATATTGCGCAAGTGATTTTAATGATCTTCATAGATTTTGGAGTATTCCAAGATATCATTAATAAATACGACTAAAATTTCATCAAGATATTCCATTAAAAATCTATTCATTAGATTTATGAAGACAGAGGGTGAATTAGTCAATCCAAAAGGCATTGCTGTAAAATCGTAATTCCCATACCTGGTTTGAAATGTTTTCTTCGGAATGTCTTCCTTCTTCACACACAACTTATGGTATCCAAATCGAAGGTTAATCAATGAAAAGTATTGAGCTCCATGTATTTGGTCATATAAATCATCAATGCGGGGTAGGGGATACTTGTTCTTTATTATTATAGCATTGATCTAACTATAGTCGATGCACAACCTCATAGATACATCTTTCTTCTTAACAAAGAGGACAGGGGATCCCCATGGAGAAACACTGTGGAGAATAAATCTCATATTAATCAATTCCTCAAGTTGTCTCTTTAGTTACAATAATTCTACTATTTCCATTCTATAATGGGTCTTCGATATGAGACTTGAACCCGGAATTAAGTCAATGGAAAACTCAATTTCTCATTCTGGAAGATTTCCAGGTAAATATTCTAGAAACACATCAACATATTTTTTCACAATAGGTACATCCTCTATTTGAACATTCCTTTCCTCACCCACACTTATTTCATTCTATTTCTCCCCAATAATTGAATTTAGTTGAGCAACTAGGGTGGATCTAGATGAGAATCTGGTGGTAACGGTTCTGCTCTATATATAAGGTATTCTTTATCATGATCATAAAAAATCATTACCTCCTTCTTCTTACAATAAATCTTCACATCATGGTTTGAAAGAAAATCCATAACATGGATTATATCAAATTTAATCATGGGTATGACGATGAGATCAGCAGATAAAGAACATTTACATGCTATAATGGGAAAGGATTCACAAAACGTTGTTATGATGATACTTCCCTTAGTATTTTTAACTGACAACTCCCTTGTTAAATCATATTGGAAATATATAATTTTCTTAGAAAATTGGGAATATATGAAACAATGCGATGATCCAGAATCAAATAAAGCATTTGCTAATCTTGAGGAAACCAATAAATTACCTTCCACTATGTCTTTCGGAGCATCTACCTCAGTATCAGTGATAACATAAGCTTTTCCTTGATCCCTTGTCCTTTTTTGAGGTAAGTTCCCCTGACGCTTAGGAAATTCATTTTCATAATGTCCCATATCCCTTCAATTGTATCACTGATCATCGGTAGCTTATTTCGTCCCCCCTGCAATCATGAGCATGGTGGCCTTTCTCACCACACTTGTAACCGACTCTCATTCCCTTCAAGAAAGTATCGGGGTGTTTCTACCCACATTTACAATATGATGGATATTAAAATTTTCTCTTGTTCCCCTTATTTCCATTTCCAGAGTGATCAACATATCTCTTCTTCTCTTGCTTTTCTTTAATGTCGTAAGACTTATAAAATTATTTTTATTTCTTGATAGCACATGAGACTATATCTTTGTATGACGAGAAGTATTTTGAGACTAATTATCAATGGAGAAATGGTTTTAACCCATCAATGAAACGATCAATCATACTTATTTGGTTACGTATATAATCTACAACATGCCTCGCTAACATTGTAAAGATAGCCTCATACTTGGCGACATTATCCTCCTCCTTTTTCCTCAGACTCTGAAATTATCTTTCCATATTTGATTGATGGTCATGAAGAAAGTATTTTTCTAAGAAAATCTCTTTAAACTCCATTCAATCCATATTTGACACATCGTCATCTTCTTTTTTTTGACTCAATGACCACCATTGATCATCATCTTCAGCGAGGAGGTAAACTACCATGATAACATTTTCCCTTTCACTACTCTCCATGGTATGGAAAATTTTCTCTAAGGAATTTATCCATTGCTTAGCTACTAATGGATTTGTACTGAAAATGAATGTTGGTGGTTGTTCCCTCATGAAGCGATCTAACATTGATCCTCCGTGCTGTGTATCAGGGTGCTCCATACGGGTAAGGTTATTATTCATAACCAGAATGAGTTGTCCCAGTATGGTGATAAGCTGATCAGCACCAGTTGTATCTCCAGCTCCACTATAATTATCTCGAGCATGAGGGAAATTCTTACATGGAGTGAATGCATTGATACAGTTTTCATTCCTTCCACTATGTACCATTTTTAAATATTGACATAAACTAGATTAGTTTATGAATCAAAATACAGAATTCCAAACTTCTAAAACACTTAACATCAATTTTGCAGTTTATGGATATAATCCATAATCATAAAAACAATTTCTTTGAGGAAGTATATACTCAGAAACCATTCATAATGTTTTGTAAAGAAAATGAGAATTATTTTAAGCATATCCCTTGGGAGTGTCGTAACCTGGAGTGTAGTAAGGCCCATTTTCGTGCAACAGTTCTCGTTCGAGTCTATCTCAAAGTGGTGTTTTCGGGTTTACCCCAAGGTACATCTGTGCCAGATCAACCTCTACCTGCTCGTATCCAGACATGGATGTATTTTTTGGAAAACTCACAAAATCTCTACAATACCAAAATTCTAGGAAGTTCTTCTATACTAATCCTCAAAGTCTATCTTAAGGCTATGTGCTCTAATTAGAGTTTATCTAAATCTACTTTCCAATATTTGTACTAAACTTCCTCTGATACCAACTGTAATGCCCCAACCCCAGTTACCCAGAGTTGATGCATTATTACATAAAATTGTCATTATCACCAAAGATCAAGTCCTGAAAGACCGATTAGTTTAGTATCCTTGGAAACACTAGATATATTCATAAGACATAAATTACATGATAAAATGAAAAACTACAACAACAGAGTCTCCAAATTCTACACTCATATCCCCTCATACTATTACTGTAGTTAGTCATTAAATACTTCTTCACATCCTGGGAAAAATAAAACATAGAAAGGGGTGAGCTCAGATGTTCAGTAAGGATAACAATATAGCGTAAACTTTTAATAAATAATCACAAACATTTAAGGCAATGTATACCTAAAACAAAATTCTTTTTAAACTTGAAAATCATTATAATGTGGTAAAAATAAAATGAAATAATGCCATTTACTTATTCACATGGATATTATACTATTACAATAATCACATGTAATATCAATAACCACTTTCATAATAGAGGAATGCATATTGCCAGACTTTTATAACCAAATAGTAAAGGCCTTCTAGCAAGACTACAAATAAGATTTTGTCAATTCCTTGTTCCAAGACACTAGTTTGTCTCATGATACCTACCAATGCATCACGGAGCTATAACAGGCTCTACCCGTCACTTACTAAGTCCAATGCATTCCTCATATGAACAGGTTTAAACATAACATAAACATTCATATTAAAAATAGCATACGAAATGTCAATACTTTATCCATAAATGATGAATGGTATAAAAATAACACATCCATAGTCAAACATATCTAAAATATTTCAATAAAATATGGTCATTTTATATCATAATAAATCAAATTCAAATATTCTTAAAATCCATCAAAGGATGTTGACATAGATGAAATCAAAACTATTTGAGATAAATATCTATTTTTTGAAATCATTTAAAAGTCACATAATTATAAAATAAAACATTTACTTTGAAAATAGTTTTATAAGAATGCCAGGTATGCTTCAATGATTTTATAACGACACAATATAGCCGCACCCACCATATAAGTTAAAAAATACATTCTCACCATAATTTTGTCGAAAAGGTTAAAAAGGACCTTGTTTGGAAAACAATAGAAACATTCCTTTATAAAAATATTATAAAAAGTCAAAAAAGTGTATAAATGACTTTAAACCATAGTCTATAAAATATTAATAATGTTTTGAAATACGTTTTTACGAAAAATGGATGTGCATGATAAATAAGTCCCATTAGATAATTACGTATAAAAAACCTCGGATAATAAAGTGATTGTGAAATGAACCCTTACCTTCTACTTTTCCTTGGTTGAGGGTAGGATAACATCCTGTATAATGGTAAAATAATTGTTATTAAATTATACAAGAATCATATACATTAATATGATATCATATATGATCTTTTAATATTGTTTTTTTTTAATAATATCTTAGTATTATCGTCGGTTCAGGTGTTAATGGTTTTGTTTTCCTTTATATTACTTGTTATGAGAGTCATATTTGTTATGAATGGGATGTATATTATTAATATCCAGAATTATATCAAGTCTTTAAACATTATTTTTAATCATCAAATTAAAATTATTCTTGAATGGATACGATGGGGAATTAATCTCATCGTGTTCGTGGAGACGGTAATATGTACATAAGCACGAGTTATGTTATTCATATTTTCATTACTTATTAAATAATACCTTAACTTATTTTATATAAAATGTGCATAATTTATGTGAAATATTAATGTTTTAATACTAAGTATACTTTTTTGAGCATTTTTAGAAGTAGTCCAATTGAGTAAGTTAACTATATTATTTATAACTCTCACTATACTGATCCAAATTGTGTGTTTATTATTTTTTAGGATTCAAATTTAAATATTAAACATTTCATTATAAGGTACCATGAGCCAATTCTGCAATTTGAATGGTCATATAGTCCTCACAAACAAGAACAAAGAATCTGTGAAGAAATTGGACTATTCATAATGATTGATTTACTGGGCTAAATACAGACGTCCAAATTCCATTATTCTCCACCATAGTTCTGGGGACAATTTAAAAAGTCTTGGATAAAAATTTCAAGCCCCAAATATAAACACAAGTGGCCCAACATATGCATTGAATTCCAGCCGATCATTCTAGCCGAGAAATAAAATCAGTATAGTATGCATGACATATCTCATGATTTAAGAATCCAATCGAGCTGATATTTTTTATTGTGAAATAGGAGATATAGGGGAGAGACTTTGTTGAAGAACTCATTCGGATTTTAATGCATATTCCTATTCAAAAACCCTTTCAAATTTAGTACTTCAAAAAGACTGGATTGAAATGGACAGATTAAAATTGTTTACTCAGACGGAAATAACTTTGTCTACATAGGTCCAAATTACTCCAAATTTTGAGAGTAGTCATAAAGCTTTATTATCGATAACTTTTAACAAGGATATATCTCTATATTCGGCTGTCTGAATAGCCAAATTTGCAATGCAAGTGGAGGGACAGATTGGAAATGCAACAGTCCACTCATTGGGTTATAAATACCCTCCCCTTCTCTCCTTGAGAGGGGGTTGGCATTTCAGAAGAGACGAGATCATATTGGCACAAACAAATCCTTTCCAAAGGCTTGTGAGGATCTTCCATACTCAAGTTTTCACTTGAAAGACCTTTCCTCCTCTCTTTGTTTTCACTCACTTTCGTGTTCTTCGTTTTTGTAATTTTGTATGTCCTTTCTTTTGTAATTCCGTTTTAATGCATGTTTCTTCTCCAATATCTCTTATTCTCATCCACATTATGTAGTTTCATTTTAATGTTATTAAAATAGTTTAAATTCAGTTGAATAACCTTCCCTTATTTTTCTTCCTCATTCAACCGAAAATCTGTTTTTAATTATCATCATTGTTTGTGTGTGTATATTCTACGTACCACTCTTTTCTAATCCCTTTCTTTTTCTTCTATTTATAATTAAACACCATAAACTTATATTACCAGATTAATAACCATATTAATGGCTGAGTAAATCTCTCCTTGGGGTGAGTTTTAATTTAGGTATGATAAGAGATTGAGAGCTTTTGCTCGATGAGTATTTGTTGAATTAACATTGTGTATGTTGGACTTAGCATGTCATGGATTAATGACTTGTTTTGTTTAATGTGTGGTTTCCATAGATTATTGGAACCATAAATACACTACCATAAACAATGTATGATCAAGATTAGAACCTTAAGTTAAGTTAAGGCTTGGATTAAAGCCTTAACACTTGGGAATTCAAATCAACATCAACTTGTGACATGGGTGTTAATTTAAATGCAATATAAAGCAAAGCTCAAGGATATCAAAAGCTTAACTAACCTAATGATGAACTTATCCCAATCATTATCAATTTTTTAAATCAATTATAGTCAATCAATCATTTCAATGAAGCTCTAAAAACAAACCCCCCTAATCAAAATACAATCAACTAAAAACAAACAACTTTTACAAAGTATCATCATCGAGGATTCGACCCGAGTGCTGCTTTACAAATTAGCACAGCACTGGAACTTTGACCGGTCGATAGTCAACAATCGGCCGTGCGTTTCAATGAGCAACAATATCATTCTTTTGATATTAAAATAATATATAATTGGATGGTATATCATATATATAGAATCATTGTCATGTTATATTTATTATTTAAATCATTTACACATCATTAATATACCCATCCAAAAAATAACGTATTGAATAACAATTACACCAAGACGTGGAGATAGTAAGCCGTAAGTACGCACGTATGGTGACATGTCATTCAAAGGATGGATAGAATAATGAATTTGGATATAACAAATTTATAATAACATCAAAGTATATAGAACATACTGGAGTTATTATTTTAGAATAGTAACAACAAAGAAAAAGGAAGTGGAAGAAGAAAGGAAGTTAAAAGAGGTGGTGATATATTTACCACTTCTTCATGTTATTCCATTTTATGTGATAAAAATGGGTCCTTATGTTGGCATTATGACTTAAATAAGGCATCTAGGATGAAGGGAGGAAAGTTGTGAGGGTATTTGGGCAGGGGTTGGATGAGCAAAATGGATTTGAAGGTGAGGATTAGAGAGAAGCGGGGTGCCCTTTTATAAGAAGGGTGAGAGGCACCTTAGGGAAAGCTAGAAATATTATTTTATAATAAAATAATATTCCGTTTATAATGGATCTAAAATGGATTATTTAAAGTCTAAGGTAGGTATGGGTCAAAACCCACTCAACCAATATGTTTTAGATAGGTATGGGTCATCATATTAACTTTATCTTTTATATTTAACAATTAGTTAAATAGTTTGACATTTACCATGTCTCTTTGTATTTTTATATTATATGGTTAATTAACTTTCTATATACATTCAAGATAACCTCAAGTGGATCATTAATGATAAACCTATCATTATATGATTCTTTTTTCTGAACCTTATATTTTTATGAATAGAATAGCAATTAATAATATCAAATTTTTTTTAAAACTCTTTTATGTCAATTTTGACACTATTTGGTATTCTATTTTTTCTAAATTAATAACATCATTATTACTTCGAAAAAAATTCATCTAACCAGACCTAATATGTCATATTAAATTGTAAAATTAGTTGAATTCATAAAAATCCTCAAATTACATTTATTTGGATATTTATAATATCAATTATTTTAATATTTCATTAATTAGGTAATTACTGTATCATCATTGTGTCATAAATAAATTAAATTATTTAATGTCTAAAAAATATAAATAAAATACCATTATGTATGAAATCTTTTTTATCTTTATAAGGAATATGTATAGTCGAATTTATCTTATGTTTAGACCTATATTAAAAATGTTTTAGTTATTAATCTTTGATTTTAACTCTTTTAACTCTTCTTTAAATAAAATAATTATAAATTTCCTAATCTAATCCATGTAGACCAAAGAGGTTCATATTTTATTCATAAGGTTTGTTTTGGTCGAATTATACTTATCCAATAGAATTAGGACTTGTTTCAGGGTAATAATAATATCATTTTTACCCTTAATTACCCTATTTACTTTTAACTGTGGTAAATAAAAGTAAAAATTTACTATTCACCAAAAATTATTTTTATCTTATTGAACCACATTTTACTCCTTCATATTAACTGTGTCTCTCAGATTTCTGAATTTCAACTCACAGAAGCTTTAAAATTATGTTTTATAGGAATTGGCAAATTCTCTTAGGCGGTGGGTAAAAGACGTTGAAAAGTTCAATAAATTTTTTATATATCTAAAATTATTATAAATTGACTCCAATGAATTACATTGATCTTATATATGTATTATGTATCTATTTTGACCTAAAATAAATTTATATAAAATAAATAATTATTTAAATAAAAATTCAGTTTTAAACTATAACTCAGTGTTTTTATCACTATTAATCAAAAAATGAAAGTTTTCAGAAAAATACCAAAAATTCACTATAAGCTAATTTCGATATTCTGAATCCAAAAATGAAGTCCATTTTGAATGTTAAAATCTATAAAATTTCAAAAAGTGGGTATTACTATTCATAACGGCTACTTTGATTGGTCGCGGCGTGTTAGAATCTCGAAGTTGTGTACAATGAATGCTATTGCATTATTCAAAGGAAATGTACCGTGGATGCTTGGGGTGTTACAAGAACTACTATCAGAAAAGCTTCTCGAAGTCATCCCAAGAGAGGGTTTCCTCATTATGAGTTTGAATTGTCAAACTCCACTATCTCCCCACCGAGAACTGAAGAAAGATTATAACTATGATCATCATTTGGTCAAGTGTCATCTTCACAAAGCGGAAGACCTATGACACCGCCTCCAGCCAGTCCTCAATAACTTGAGGATCTGTCTCTCCCCTAAACCTAGTAAGTCTCTATCTCTGGAAATCATGCAAGGTGTTGAGCTTACAAGCATCCTCTACCACTAGCTCTGATAGTAACTGCTGATCAATGGGTCTTGGTAGTGCTGGGGTACCACTCGATGGGGCCATCTCTAGAACGGGTCCCTGAAAAGACACATCATCGATATGTGGGCTTTCCTTAGGGAAACACATCAGAATCCTAGCGGGCTATCTGTTTGGAGGTATCCTGAAACAGATCAAGATATACCACTTTCAGTAGATTATACATTGTGTGTTGACTCTAATTCAAGAAAAACATGAGGAAACACTCAATTCATATACGATGCATGCAACCTTTGTTTTTTATGTATAGATCTTAAATGTAGAATTCAAGGTCCCGGTGTTTGGATATGTCGGCCGCCGTACCAACAATGGACTCCTCAAATCTGAATTTCGTACTAGAAACATTTAACACTATTTCTCAAAAACAAAACAATAGACTCCTGATCATTTAGGTATAACAGAACACCTAAAATACCACATTGCCACAACCCATCCCCCAGGGCCCGTATCTTGACTCCCCCAAGCCTAGCTCCCAAAGGATCTGGGTTTGCGACTATCAATGAATTCATCAACCTGTAAGTGTGAGGAATTTGACTGAGTAACTGTAGTCACACATAGACAACCACATCCCAAAAACAAGAAAGGAAAAAATTCATGCCACTAAACAATCACTAAGTAAAAGTACAATCTTTAAGTCAAATTGTCCATGATAAAAACCCAACAAATGAAAAACTGAAAATAGGAAAGTACAAGGATCTCGGGAAAGTTGTCTGCTAAAAACCCCTCCTAATGGAAAGTGTATAGTAGCTTATGAATGTTATAGAAGTATTCTCCTCCTACCTAAACTCACTAGAACCAACCTGATCCTAGGCCAAAAAGTCCTCCTTCTAGGCTTTAGTTGTCTGCACAAGACCTGATATGTGCGGGTGAAGCCCGTGTAGGGGTGAGTAACATAGTACTCATTAGAGACCATAAAGAGTTGAGGAAAGACCACAAAGGAAAGTATACATATGGTACTGTTAGTTCACTGAGGTATAATCTAGATTATAGAAAAAAACAATCAGTCATATCACTGAACTCCTTGGGTTTCTGGGGTACTCCTCTTTGATGAGTTCTGTTGGTATGTTGGGTCACACAGAGCCTCTCGCCACCGTGGGCCTGCCAGGGCCCAACGACTCGCTTCCTACTATCCTTTGACTATTTTGGTACTCATCCCTGAGAAGTACCATGGGTATTCGGGGTCGCACAGAGCTTCTCCCCATCGTGGGCCTGTCGGGTCACACAGAGCCACTTCCCACATTACCCATCTTACAGAGGTACTCCATCTAGATGAGTATCGTGGGTCAGCGAGGTCACACCGAACTACCCCCCACTATGGGCCTTTTGGGTCACACAGAGCCTCTTCCCACTAGGCCATCATAGCTGATCCACACATGGTCACTTTTTAGTAGCCTTCGGGTCTCAGTTATCTAAATGGTTCTCAGACGTAGTGCGCTAGATTCTGGTAGAAATTGCTCCTCAATGCATTCGTCAAATTAAATCTTCTGTGAATAAAAACATAGAGTATTCTAAAAGAATCCCCTAGTTTCAAGGGTTGCAACACCACCAATGGCCTATCAATTAAAGGCCTAGTTTGAGAGATATTGGTGCATTAGTAAACATGGGTCAGTTGCGTCCGAGCCTAGTCCGACCCGACCAAGCATGCCTGGGGGCCCCACATGCCCTGGTGTGGTTCGACTGACCGGACCCAACCTGGTTCGGGTCTTGGCTGGACTGGTTCGTGAATGGGCCAGCCTAGTTTGGTTATGGGTCGGCCCAGTACGACTTGGACAAAGGGTCGGGCCGACTGGGCCTTACTTGACCCAGCCCGGTTCGGCCGGCGATCCAGCCCTCTAGGTTTCCTGGCGAACCGGTCTAACTTGGACTATCCTGAAACTGGTGGGCCAGTTTCGTCCTATCATGGGATGCTCAGCAACCTGATGCTATATCATTGGCCCTACCAGCAGAATCAGGCGAACTTTGATTTCGGCCCGAGACACAAAGCGGCCCCGGCTTTCATGCCTCGGTCCGGCCAGCAACCGGCGAGCAGACCTCCATCTACCCATATGCCTAGTGGATTTTGGATTAGAGTGCCATGGCCGGCTAATCTGGCCGCATTTTGTTCTTTACACATGATCTCCCAACTGCATGCCCATGGTGAACTACGGCTCACACAGCACGGGTCACCCACCGATGTAGCCGAGTGGTCGCATCCCCTATCTGTCAGCCTTTACCTGTAGCTCATGTCACATTGTTGCGTCCCAAGCTGACCATTGATTCTGCCCCTAGCATGCACCCTGTCGCCTTCGGCTGTCGCTGCAAGACACCGCCTGTAGTCGCTGATGGATCCTTTTGCAAACCTCTTGGTTCGCTCCAGCGGTCTGTTCTTCATCCGGTCTATGCCTCCTACTTTAATGGGGTGTCACCTTCACTGCTAAGTCTCAAAACCTTCTTGCCTCCATTTCAATGGTTTTCCAACAATTAATGCACAAGGCGGAGTGCCCAAGTCTTGTTTGTGTGAGCCCACACCATCCACATTACAGTTTAATCTAGGGTAGGTTTATGATTGAAGTTTTATTAGACAAATAATTAATCCCTATAAAAGAATCCCAATGAAAAGGCACCCTTCCACGAGAATGAATGGTCCGCAGATCAACTTGTTCATTTGTTGATCCACATTCATTATTTTAGAATAAATAATGGGAAAAAGGAATTCAAAACAAATCAACCCCTACCTATGAGTGAGTTCATAACTAGATCTATCCATCTGTGGGAATATACGTTCGGTTATTCAAAGTCATGGGAATTCATCTTGCACCATACCCATTCTTCATGGTGTTCCATTGTTTCTAGAGATTCACTTGTGTTCTTCATTGGAGAAAAAACAGATTTCCTCTGTCAAAGAATTCCACCTTTTGATTCTCGAACATATTATATCATTAATATATAAATGCATCACAACATTTCTGTTACACTACATCACTATGTCATTATGTTGTTTTATTAATGAAACAACATGTTTGTTTCACTTCAGTTAAATAGTATAATTAATGTGTTTTATCGTTGCCCGATCGTCGCACTGCAGTGTTGTCATGCCTCTACTCAACAGTGAGTAAAAAGCAATAAAAATTATTTATTTTATTTCTCTTCCAAAAAGTCTGAAAACTATATTTTCCAGTTGACCCTTGCTGGTTGAAGTTAGTTCCTTTCTAGGTGAATCCTGTTATTGTGAATTCAACAGTGCCCTTGGATTTTTGATCTAGTCAACTATTTAAAAGATTTAAAAACACCGTTGTACATTTATATAAATGAACTTATAAAAAGTTCAAAAAACTATTCCAGGTTTACTGGGCCTTAAAATCATGTACCTTTTGAGCTCCTGGTCTCGAAATAATCTCAAATAATTTTAAAAAAATTACATGGAATTTACAAGACATTACATTACCCCTCAACTTTATGGATTCATGTCCCAATAATCCAAAACAAGGATAAACAAAAAAATGGGGGTACTGATCATGAATCTGAGCCTCATGCTCCCATTTTCTCTCCTAAAGATTCTCGTGCATCCACCAAACACACATTAGAGGAATTTTCTATCCATGAAGTACCCACTCCTATCAATCCCATATCTATAAATGGAACTCTACAAAAGTAACTCCACCATCAATGTCTAGCTCACTCCATTCGATAACGTGTGATATATCATTCACGTACCTCCTCAACTGCGAAAAATGGTAAACTTTGTGTACATGGTGCATCTGTGAGGGGAGAGCTAGGCGGTACACCACCTCACCAACTCTTCTCAGAATCTAGAAAGGTCCAATCAACCTCAAGGATAACTTGATACCCTGGTCAAATCTCTACAATCCCCATCAGGGTGAGACCTGAAGGAACACATGGTCTCCCTCCTCAAACTCAACGGGCCTTTATCTCATGTCATCATTAGATTTATTCCTACTTTGTGAAGTCCTCATCTTCTTCTGTATTATCTTCACCTTCTCAGTGGTAGCATATTCCAACTATGGACCCCTGAGGTTTGACTCACCTGGGTCTATCCAGCATAGAGGTGATCTGTAAGGCCACTCATACATTTTGTCAAATAGTGTCATGCCAATGGTGGAGTGATAGGTGTTGTTGTATGAAAACTCCACCAGTGGTAGGCTGTCCTCCCAACTATAACCAAAATAAAGAATGAAATCATGAATCATGTCCTCTAAGGTCTACATGGTCCACTCCATCTAACCATTAGTTTGTGGGTGAAAGGTTGTGATAAAGTGATGATGAGTCCTGAATGCCTCTTGTAATCCCTTCCACAGTTGGGATGTGAAGCGAAAATCACAGTCTGATAATATCGTAGTGGGCTCCCCATGAAGTCGCACTATCTCCTGGACTTAGAGGAATCGCAAGCCGTCTACCGATCCCTGATCCCAGATGGGTAGGAAGTGATCCAACATGATGAGTCATTCAATTATCACCCATATGTAGTCATGGCACTTGGATGTGCATGGTTATCCCATCACGAAGTCCATTGATATACTATCCCACTAACACTCAGGGACCTCAAGTTGTTGTGCTAAGCATGATAGAACATGATGCTCACCCTTCACTTGATGACAAGTGAGACACCATGAAATGAACTCAGCCACCACTTTCTTCATTCGTGTCCACTATTACTGATGTCGTAGATCCTACAACCTATAGGCCACTCCATGATGTACTGCCAAGGGGGAGGTATATAAATCTCTCAAAATCATATCTCAAAAAACCACTGGTAGTACTATGATCCCTCTAAAAAGGAGGGTGTGCTCCCCACCTATCGAAAATCCATCAGGATCCTTTTATGATGATAACTAAGCATGTCAGGCCTCTAAGTCAATATCTACAAGATGTGCCTCCCTAGATCTCTATAAAACTGGGGGAGTGACAGTCATCGACCGAAGGTATGATGCTTCATCATCATCTACAAAGGATATATTCATCGTGGATGGCTTCTACATCGCTTCACTCAGTAGCTGCAAAACAAATCTCCTACTAAGCCTATCTGCTACCATGTTCCCCTTTCTAGGAATATACACTATCTCAAAGTCGTAGTCCTATTGAAACCCCAGCCATCAACACTATCTAAATTTCAGGTCCTTATCCGACAATATATTCCTAAGAATATTGTGGTCAGAGTAGATGGTAAATTTTTCACCCACCATGTAGTGCCACCACATATTAAGAGAAAAGACCACTGCAGCCAACTCAAGATCATGGGTTATGTTGTTCTGCTCATGCTGAATCAAATTCCTTGAACCATAAGTGGTCACTACTCATTCCTGCATTAGGAAACAACCCAATCTAGTTACTTATGCATCATAAAAAACTACATACCCAATTTCCTCCTCTAGTAGTCTCTAGATGGGGGCACTTGTCAGTCTTCGCCTCAACTTCTAGAAACTCTTCATGCATTTCTCCATCCACAAAAATAAATTTTCCCTTTCGTGTCAAATTTGATAAGGTTTCTGATACTCTAGAGAAGTCAGGAAGAATCCTTTAGTTGTACCCAGCCAACCCCAAGAAACACCGCACCTTAGTCACACTCTTGGGTGTCACCCAAGAAAGCACCACATCTATCATTGCTGGATCCACTACAAATCCAGCCTTCGAGAAGATGTGTCCTCAAATGTGGACCTCCCAAATCCAGAATTGTCACTTCAAGATCTTCCCATAAATATGGTGCTCTCAGAGTGTATCTAGGACTATCTGCATGTGTGTAGAAAGCTCCTTCTCTGACCCCGAGTACACCAATATGTCATTGATGAAGGCAATCATAAAATGATCAAGGTAGGGTTGGAAGTCCTTGTTCATGAGTCCCATGAACACAACTGGGGAATTGGTCACACTAAAGGGAATCACCAAGAACTCACAGTAGCCATACTGGCATATGAATGATGTCTTCAGTACATCCTCATCCCGTACCTAAACATAGTGATAAATGGATCTATGGTCTCTCTTTGAGAACCACCTCGCTCCCTTCAGTTGGTTGAAGAGGTCATCAATTATCAAAATTAGATATTTATTCTTTATGGTCACCTATTTTAGGTGCCAATAGTCTACGCATAGCCTCAAGGTTTTGTTTCCCTTCTTGGAAAAAACACTAGGGTCTCCCATTTCTAAATGACAGGCCTCACGAAGCCTTCTCCTACAAGTCTTCCAGACGTACCCTCAACTCACAAAGCTCCGCAGGAGCCATCCGATATGCCAGTTTGGAAGTTGGTTCCATCCCATTGTACAGATTTATGCATAAGTCTAACTCCCTGGGATGAGGTAGTCCTATAACATCCATAGAAAGGATGTCTTCATACTTATCCACCACTACAAGAATAATCAGACTCCTCTCATCTACTGCACTAAGAGGGAGTCTATCCAACATGTCAGTGATCAGTTGCACCCTCCTTCAAGAAATTCCTTACTACGTAGCAAGAGTTCCCTTATAACAGGTAAAGGAAAACCTGGTCCAATATTCATGGACACACCACACTCTACATCTAAAACAGTTGATCTGAGCATGAACGGTGGATAACTAGTCCATGCCCATGATGACAACCTAAGGACTCAACGTTGCTACAAGGAGATCCCAACTGAATCTCTCCCCTCCAAGGGGATGCTCACACTGCTGGAAACAGTGTGAAATTATTGAATCCCCTCCCGTAGAAGTCTCTAACTATAAGGATCGAGCCAATGACTCCACAGGAATCTCCAAGCCTAGAACAAGATATATGGAAAGGAAAGAGTGACTAGAACATGTGTCTATAAGAACTGCATCTATGGTAGAGAAGACATTGATCACACCTCTAATCATTACTGGTTCACTAGGGTCATAGGCCTCCATTGTCTAAAGCCCATATCACCCCTTTCTACCTACTCCCTAAGGCAATTGTGGAGAACCTGGTGTTGCTGCTGGTAGTAACACAAACCATCGCCCACCACATACTACTCAGCTTGCCCATCTTCAACATATGCCTCCCTGTGAACCTCCCTACATGAACCTCTGTCACTGCCTTGACAGTACCTCAACCATGTGTTGAGCATTTGTGTGGTGGGTAAGGTCATCAAGAGCCATGTGTCTCTACCACCCACACATGAATCACAAACTAGTTCCCTAATAACTCCCTATGCTCTGGGAGCACTACACTACTGACCTGGAGTCTTGGGGTCATCCCCTGAAAGATCTGACCCACTTGGATCCCCACGTCCGATGCCTGAGGCTCACTACTAAAGACTCTACCGCCTATCACCAGGTGGTATATCCCACTGTCGGTTCCTACTCTGCAAGGAAACACTCTAATATTATATCTCACTCTAGCACTCCATCCAGAGTGGGTATGCGGATAGAAATCATCGATGCCCTGATATCCTATCAGAGTCCATGGAAAAAGGTTTGGGCTGTGAAGAAAATCTCTCGTACCATATCCGTAGAGTAATAGGAGGGGTCCATAACCCTCAACGAGTACTCATCCAGTGACATTCTTCCCTTCTGGAGATAAAGAAGCTCATTTATGTGCACCGAGTGCAAGGTCTCAGAGAAGAACTCCTCTTAGAAAAGATGCTCAAATTCAGCTTAGGAGAGGGTCTCCTCATTATGAGTCTGAATCGTCAAAATCCCCCATCACCCTATCGAGCCCTGAAGATGGCTCAGGGCTAAGACCGCCCTCTAGTCAGGTGGTTTCCTAACTAGGTAGAAGACCCGCATCACCGCCTCCATAAATTCCTCAATGGCCTAAGGATCTATCTCTCAACTGAGACTGGGAGGTCTCTATATTTGAAACTCAGGCAAGGCGATGAGCCTTTTTGTGTCCTCTACCAGTAAAGCCTATAGTAACTGCTGATCAATGGATGGTGGTGACACTGGTTCACCACCCAACGGGGCCCTCTCTAGAATGAGTCTCTAAACCAACACCTCATCGCTTGGCATTCTTTCCCCACGGTGGCACATCAGAATCATAGATGGATTTATATGTGGATGCATCCTGAAATAGATCAAGATGTACCACAATAAATAGATTATACATGGTGAGTTGTCTCTAATTTAATAAGAACAAATGGAGAAACTAAATTCCTATATGATGTATGCAACCATTGTTTTTATGTATAGAGATGAAAATCATAAATCAAGGTCTAGGTTTACAAATTCATTGGTTTTCTTACAAAAACTGTAATCCCTAAATTTGAAGTCGAACTCAAAACATTTAACACAGTTGCCCAAAAAATAGACTCCCAATATTTAAATTAGAACTGACCACGCTTGATAACACTTTGTCATGACCTGTCCCCCTAGGCCCATGTCGTGACTCCCCTGAGCCCGGATCCCAAATGCCATGGGTTGGTGACTAGCGATGAAGGTGACAACATAAAAGTGAGAGAAAGTTTTCTGAGTAACTGTACACACACGCACAACCACATCCCAAAAACTGGAAAGGTAAAAATTCATTCCAATAAATAATCACTCAGTCAAAGTACAAGATGAAAGTCTGATAGGCCAGAATGCAATCCCAACAAAAGATAAACATAAAACAGTAAAGTACAAGGATCTTGAGAAAGTCATACACTAAAATCCCCACCTAATGGTAAGTGTAGAGTAGCTGCATAAAGTTGTAAAAATATGCTCCACTGGCCTGAAAAAATTGGAACCGTCCTGTTCCTAGGCCACTAAGTCCTTCGTCTAGGCATCAACCATCAGTATAAGACACGACACGTGTGGGCGAAGCCCGCGCAAGGGTGAGTAACACAGTAGACAATAGGGACCATGAAACACAAAGGAAACATCACAAAATAATGTATACACATTGTAATATCAGCTCATGTAGGTATAATCTAGAGTATAGAAAGCATGACCTTTAGTCGTATCCCTGAAAACCTTAGGTTGTTGGGGTAATCCTCTTTGATTAGTACTGTGGGTATTGTGGGCCACACAGATCCAATCCCCACTGTGGGCATGTTGGGTCACACATAGCCACTTCCCACTAGCCTTGGACTGCTGTTGTACTCATCCCAGATGTGTATCATGGGTATGCTGGGTGATACAGAGACTCTCCCCATGGTGGGCCTACTACATCACAAATAGTTGCTTCCCACTTTGGCCATCATACTACGGTACTCCTTCCCAATGAGTACCACGAGTCTGTGGGTCACATAATGTCTCTCCCCACCACGGGCCTACCGGTTCACACAATGCTGCTTCCCACTAGGCCACCATAGCCGATCCACATGAGGTTTCTTGTCAGTAGTCTTCAGGTCTCAGTTAGCCACAGGGTTCCCGCACGTTGTGTTCTTGATTATGGGAGAAAACGCTCCTCAAACCATTCGTCAAATTTATGTTCCATGAAAACCACTATAGAGTAATCCAAAATAACTGCCTCATCAAAAGGGGTTGAACTCCACCAATGAATCGTCAATAGGATGCACGGTTTGAAATATATTGGAGTTTTAGTAAACAGAAACTGGTTGCATTTGCGACCAGTCCGACCTGGCCGGATTGACCCGACCAACTCGGCCCAAGGGTCCCACATGCCCCAGTTTGGTCCGAATGTCCCAAATCGACCTGGTTTATGTCTGGGCTCACCTAGTCCAGCCCGACTGGTGGGCCAGGCCCATTTGACCCTACTGAACCTGGATCGGTTCGTCCTAGGGTCCTATCTGCTGGGTCGCCCAGCAACCCAGTCTAGTCTTGCTTGGCCTGCAACTAGTGGGCTGGTTTGTTCCTACGTTGGGTCGCACAGTGTCCCAGTGTTATATCAATTGGTCATCCCATGCCGTGTAGCATCCTGGCTTTCACCCCTTGTTCTGGCCTACAACTGGCAGGAAGGCCTCCATTAGCCTGGATGCCTAATGGAATCCGGTTCTCCACGTCGTGGCTGGCTAATCCAACCGTGTTTCATTCCCCGCACGTGGTCATTGGACATCATTCCCACAGAGAACATCGTCCCACACGGCGTGGGCTTCCCCCCAGATGCGGCCAAGGGGCCACGTCCCATGACTTCCATCCGCCAGTAGTAGCTATTGCCCTTGGAACGCCATCGTGGCACGCTGCGACCTACCCGTGACCACCGCCACTGGCCACTACCGACATTTGTCGCCGCTGGTGCCTTCCACAGACCACTGAGTCCACTTAGGTGGTTTTTACATCTTGTCATTTACGCCTCTAGACTCCATGGGCTGTCACCTTACCTTAAAAGGCCTCAAAACCTTCTTTCCACAATTTCAAAGGTTCATTCATGAAGAACTCACAATGAGGATGGGATCAAGCTTTGTTTGTGTCGGCCCTGGCCCAGCACAGTTGAGTTTTATCATGGGGAGGTTTAGGATTGATGTTATACCAGACAAATAATTAATCTATATACATGAATTCCAAGGAAAAGAAACTATCCCACAAGAAGGAGCGGGTTGTGGATCAACTTGGTTGTGGGTTGATCCGCATTGGACATTTTAAAATGAAGAACGGGGAAAAATAAATTCAAATCAAAACACCCCTAAAATTGATTGAGTTAATCACTAGTGTGATCTGCCTGTGGGAATCCACATTCCATTATTCGAAGGCGTTGGAATTATTTTCCCACCGGTCCCATTCTTTGAGTTGTGTCGATGTTGCTAATGATTCGTTCATGTTCTTCATTCGGGAGAAAAACAATTTTTGTATGTCAGAGAAATTCCACCTTCTGATTCTCCAACATATTATCTCATTAATAGATAAATGTGTCATAGCATTTCTGTTACGCTGCATTTTCAAGTTGTTATGCAGTTTCATTAATGAAACATCATATCTATTTAACTTCAATTAAAGAGTCTCATTAAAGTTGTTCATCACTTCCTCATCGTCGCACCGCAGTGCTCACATTCCACTGCTCAACGGTGATAAAAAGAAAATAAAAAAAAATTCTTATATATATTTTTTCTCTTCTGAAAAATCTGACAATTATATTTTTCGATCGACCCTCGTCTATTGATCTTATATCATTTCTAGGAAAATCTCATCATTCATAGTTCCATAGTGCCCTCAGATTTTTGATCTGAGCACCGTTTTAAATGCTTGAAAAACCTGCTTACACGTTTATTAAAATGAACATAAAAAAGTTCAAAAATCTATTCTGGGCTCACTGGGCCTCAGAATCAAGTACCATATGAGCGTCTGGTCTCGATATAATTTCATATAATTAAAAAAATTACATGAAATTTCTAATATATTACAAGATATATCTATAGTTTCAATGGGTGTTAAAACCATTTATTCCTTTATGCTCCATCTCTAAATAATGGAACACACAGAGTTAGATCATATTAATTTTGAATATTGATCTATAAAATAACATTCCAAATAATGGTAAAGGCTCTCAAATACTCTATGGTATTATGATACTTCTCATGAAACTATGTTTATTTATATCCCAGTAAACAAGGATTCAAATAAACATTATATGATACCAACCATTAAAACTCAAACTCTAGTAACCCATAGATGGTGAATACTTCATTACATTAGAATTGAAACAACAGATCTCACCATCCCAGATCAATCATTTTAGTACTCTTGAAAAAATAGATACTTACATGATTCCTATATTATATTGGAAATATAAAATTACCTATCATAAAAACATTCTTTCATCTTGGATATTATTCATAATATCCTTATTCTTATCAAGGGAAATGAAAAAAATGGGTGATCTCAGACACTCAGTATTTTTTACATATAATGGAAACTATGATAAGTAAATATGAAATAATCAATAATAAAAATAGAAAACAAATTTGATTTAATCATTCCGTTATTTAGAAAATTCATCCAAATATAATATTTGTATATTAATATAATGGATATTAATAACTGAATTGTCAATGAGTTATATGATTAATTATTAATTTCATGATCTTATATATCATGATTTGTATACCGTCAAGGACTTAGGCCAAGATTATTTAAACTATGGGTAGGTGTAAACCCAAAACACATTTAATTATAGCATAATAATTTCTCTCACAAGATATGTCGATGCACTGAGGGGTTATATAATCTCATGACTCACTCATAAATAGATTTCCAATGCATTATTCATTTTTATAATGATTAATTTAATTCATAAACACAATTCTATATCAACAAATATCTGTGTGGAGTAAAGAAAATAGATTTCACAACATATTCCTAGTCAATCAAACCACATTATATAAAAATGGTATATGATTTAGAAAATTATCATATCCCCAATACAAATAATGTGTAGATTTAAAAGAAATGTAATGTCTAATAATCACATGAATTTGAATGTTTCATTCCATTGTTAATGTTTACAAAATTAATAAAGAGATGAGAGATGATTGTTAGAGAAGTTACATTTATAGTAAACCTAATTATATCATAGAATAGAAGAAACTAGAAAAAACATTTAAAATTATCTTTCATAAATTATATTCCTTGAAAAATCCTTGAAATATTATAGAATAAGCTAAAGGGTACAAAACTGTTATAGCAGTGGGAAAGTATCATAACACATTATATGTTAAAAACCCATTAGTTTTTGACTTTTTGAAAATAAATTTGAAAAATAAATTTAATAAAACAAAATATATATTCCTGAAAAACATTTTAAAAAGTAAATTATAACATAAAAGTATCTTAAATAATCGTTTTTTAGTAATTATAACTTTTGTAAAACAATTTAGAAAAATATAGATATAAAAAAATTATACAAGATCAAAAAGAAAAATAAGATCATCTTTTATTTTAAAAATTCATATTAAATGATTAGATTTAATTTAATCATTAGTCATCATGAATAATATGTATTCATGTTATATACCTCAAATGGGATGTATATACACCACATAAAAGAAATTGGTGAATAACATTAAAATATACCTCAATGAAATGAAAGTTAAATAAAATCCCTTACCTTATGTTTAACTTTCCTCATAAGTGATTTTAATATCATTTATAATGAATCATAAAATATTATAATCACTTAAAATAACCATATTCATAGCTTACATGATCCATTTATAACATTTTATCAGTCGTTTGTTAATAATCTTTTTTTATTATGAATATTTTGGGTGTTAACTTCGTTATCTCTCAAGAATGTTTTGGATTGATACTATTATTACTTTCATCTTTATCATGGTTAAATAATAAAAAAATTTATTTATGATATAAATTTAATATATATTTAATATATAGATATTTATAACTATCCTTAAATGATAGATATAGAAAAATGAATTAAATTGTTAATGGAGACAGTACATTGTATGTACTAATGAAAGTTGTTTTCACTCTTCAATGGAAGAAATGAAAAAAAGATAAATAATAATTAACAATTATAAAATCATTATTATCTAATATAAATAATATATAATAATTACATTTGACCATATTACCATCCATTTATTTATTAAATGAAAAACAATTCATGATGCTTCGTGGATGTGGTAGTCCACACGTACACACAAGCGATGTTATAGTTTTCCAACAGAATGGAAGGTAAGAAGGTATATATCATATTATAATTATAGAATCATTATTTTTTTATAAATATCTTATATAAACATACATTTAATATTTATAACCATCCTAGTAAAATGGTGATGAAAAACAAAATACACCCCAATGTGGAGATGGTAAACTGTATGAAACCATGAGTGTCTTTTATTTTTTCTTAGGATGGAAAAGTGTTATTGAATTATTTTTAAATAATAAACATAAAATATTTGATATTTATTATACTATATTTATTATGTTAGGATGGTTACAACATATATTAAGAGGAATTATATTAACAAATAAACTTGAAATAGTCGATAAAGATGATTACCTATTCTTTGGTAGACTTCTTTTAGATATCTTTTTAAGAGAGTTATATTTAGTCTTTGGGAATGAACAGAACCTCTAGATCATTGATACATGTGTTTCTAAGAGAGGTTTTTATGTTTTTTGAGTAATATGGTCCAAAGTGGTGTGAATAATAGAGATAAGGGAGACCATTGTAAGTGGAAGGAGGGTTCTTGGAATTTCATAAAGTATTAAATTAATATAAATTATATTTCCACAACAAATAGATAAAAATTCCTATAAATTGATGATAATATGATTATGAGTCATAATACAATCATACATAACAATTTGGACACGTTTTAGTTTTTTTTCACTATTATCTTTTTGTTTCATCCCCCAATTAGCCCTTTTAACAATAACCACAATATTAATGGTTTTTATCCTTTAATGTTCATTAAAGTTTCCATATGAGGAATCAAGACCAATAAATGGACCATGGATTATATTTAAACCATTTAAAATTAATTTGGAAGATGATAACATTTTTAGTAATTTGAAATCATTTAACAAAATATTATTTATTATGAAATATCATTACTGCCATTTTCACACTGTTCATTTAATTTGACTTTAAATACATCAAGATAAAGAGAGAATTCAAATATATACATTTAAAAACCCATTATATATTTTATATATCTATAAAATTAAAATTATATTATAAATGGGGAAAATTTTATTGCTTTTAATGTTGTTAAATTAATTTATTTCATTTTTCTATTAATTGAATAAATACTATTTCAGTGTTATAGAATAATTTAATGAAATTATTCAATAATTAAAATTATAAATAAATTTCAATGATAAAAATAATAATTAATCATTAAAATTACTATTTATTGCCTAGAAAACATTATTTTAAACCAAATTTTCAACAAATGAAAGACAATAAACCCAAGAGAATGACATTTTTTAAATTTCTTTACCGAAAATATTATTATGGAAAAAATATTTTCCAAATAAGAAAAAAATGTAACACCCTAATATTATAAAATAATAAAATTTTATTTTATAGCATATGTGGCATGCATAACTAAGCTTTAACTACCCATGAAGTATATTTATTTAATGTTATTATCTTTGATGGCAAGTAGAACATGCAAAACCAATTCTAACAGAACTGTAATATTATATACCATTATAAACAAGAAGTTAAATTTGGAGGGTATTAGTAGTATAAAATAAATTATAAAAATTATTCTCATCCTTTTGATATAAATAAAATAAGAATCATTTAAAATTAAAATAAAAGTATTTTGAAAAATGATGTTTTTTTTCTATAAGACCGATTATTTTACCTTTGCATACATAATTAAATATTAATTTTTTCATATTATAGAAAATTTATATGGTAAAATGAAGTTAATTTTTAAAATAAATATATCAAAATTATATTTGGGTTTATTTTCAGTATTTTTTTGAAATGCTTTATTTTTAGATAAATAAGAAAAACAATGATTTTTATTGAAAACTATCCTTTCGTTTAAATAATTACCAAGGTAACATTATATTTTAAATTAGTTATCAAGTAAATTAAGTTAAATATTTATAAAATATAAATATTTTAGGAAATTTTAATCACCTAAAAGTTGAATTTTTATATTGAAACCTTATATTGTTAGGATATATACTTATGAGAAATTTCTCTTTGAAAACCCTATTTTTTCTTTGTGTCTGCGAGTATAATTTATATTGGATTTTCCTATTATATGAATTGAATTTTTAAAAATGGATTATATATTTGGAATTATATTACTTTATTTTACCTAATATATTAACATAATATTTAACTATTATGAACATTAAATGTAGTAAAAATTAATTACAATGATTATGATAAAATATAATTTACCAGGGGTTCAACTAAAATTATAATGGTAAAAATTCATAACAACCTATCCAATACCCATTGTATGGCAATAATTATACGTTATATAATCTAAAAGTAGATAATAAACCATCTAATAGGCTTTTTCATTATAATATATGGTTGCAATTGAATCTTTTCAAAACAATCTATGTGTGTCCTCCCTCCCACTTATAAAAGGTCACCTACTTTGCTCCCCTATTCACACTTTCAAAGACATTTTTTAAAATAAGACCTAAAAAATTCAAATTTTTACTCCCCTAAAAATATAATATATCGATTTTTATCAGAAATTAATTCTATGAATTATTTTTTTGTAAACCTAAATAAGTTTTTCTAATATTATGTAACATTCTTAAACGGTAGTTTTTTTGTTTCTTCATCCACCTTCCTCAAATATTATTATAAAATGATTATGTAATAACCTTAGTTTATTAAATATAGTAATATATTGTTGTATTAAGGTAATAACCTATATTCATCTCCCCTTCCCTCAAATGTGAAATGAAATTGTCGATCATGTGTACGGAAAACTATCACCCCACGAATCGATATCATTTTCCATCTTCATATTTAAAGGCTAGATATAATTATTTTCATAACCCAAACATTCCCAGTCCATGATATTGATCATCTAAACTAATTTATCTCCAATAATACCATGGTATTCATTCAGGCGCACTACACGCTATTACTCATCGGGGTCGATTATCAAACTAAATACCCTCCACATAGGACAACATATGATGTTTCAATTGTAATTTATTCTCACTCGCACACACATTGTGAAACATCTGAAAAGGTCGCCCATCATGATCATTACAGTAGTCCAAGAACACTTTACTATTTAAATCTATTTAGGTAGGCTTCCTAAAATAAAGTTACACCTTGTTCATATAAGTCAAATCATTTATCTTTTAACTCTTCAATATTATAAAGTTTCATATTCACCCACACCCAAAATTAGAGAAAAAAAATCCTAACTATGGACCCTATATCTCATCCCATTCAATTCCACCTCACTTAAGGCCAAGTTCCTAGTCTTATACCACATGCCTAAAAGAGGTCATCCGACTAATGACTATCCAGAGAGGCCAACCCTTGTTCTATCTGGTGTTATTTATCCTCACTCGTACACACCTTGGGAAACCTCCCATAATTTCACCAATCCTAATCAATACTCCATCCTAAGAACACTTGAATGTGTCATTCTAATATGGTAGGCTTCCAAAAATAATAGTTCACCTTGTTTACATGAGTCATAAAATTTAACCGTTTAACCCTTTTATATTCTAGGGTGTTACAATGATGGATTTATCAAATTTAAATTATATTTATGAAATTATTATTATATGGAATTATAATATCACATATACCATACTAAATTATATTTTGGTTAAATAATGATAATTTAGCTCTTGTATATGGTGGACTACCACCTCACAAAGTGATGTGGTTTATTTTTCATTTACACATTACATGAAAACAAATATGGATAAATTTAATGAATAAGTGATATATATGAGGTTATGTTGATTCTTTAATGTTAATATATATCCTACTTTTCAATCATTTCACTCATTAATGGAATGATATCTTCGATCGTTCGTACGAACAACCTAACGTCTCCATGATGCAATGATATTCATTTTCCACGTATGACCTTCAATAACGACTCTAAAAATGTATATAATAAATTAATATGATATTTATATGATTAATATCACTCTGGATATGAATAATATGTATTTTATAACCAAGAAGAAAAACTTTCATGAAAAATAATGAATAATAAAACAAGGCAATTAACACCCAAAATATTGAAAAGAATGAATTATTATCAGAAAAAGTTGGTAAAAGTTTATTAGAGGATCATATATGACATTATAAATATGAATAAGGTTCTCTTATAAATTAATAACAAGATTAAAATAATTATATAAGAGGTTAAATCATTTTCATCCAAGAGGACATGCGAGGTAAGAGAATTCTTCTCAATTTCTCTTTATTTAGGTATTTTTTTTAGGATTGTGCACATAATTTATTTTATATAGTGTATATACATCCCCTTAGACCTATAATTTCATGATTAATTCATAATCAATATTATTTTAATGTTTTAATCTTAATTATTTCATCCAAGGGGATCTGAATTGAAAATTACCTTATAGTAAATAATTTAATAACTCAATTTATTTTCATTGGGTTATATTACATATTTTTTATATGTGGTATTATAATATTATGTATATAATGAATTTTTATAATATTAGTTTTATTTAATTTTTTAAAAAGGATTTAAATTTGATACACGTAATCTATTATTTTATTAATTCTCACTTCAACATTAGGATCCTTCTAAGGGTTTATTTCACTATCTTATTTTGACTAGGACTATTTATTATTGAATTTGAATTGAAGGAAATTAATTTATCATTGGATAAAAAAATAAATTAATCTTATTCTAATCAAGTTATTCATTAATTTTTCATGTTTTAGTAACATTTTTGTTCTCATGGGTACTTTAAATTGTTAAGAAACTGTTTTAAGAAAATATGAATCCATTTCTCTCTCCAGTTAGAAATCATTTTTCTTTAAAAACCATTTTTTATAAAAAGGTGTTAAATTTATTTATATTATCTAAAAGATTTATTAAATAAATTTTTACCTATTTTTATTTTTTACATAATGGTTTTAGAGTAATATTCAACACATTTTCCAAACAATGCTTTCTCGGATTTTATCAAAAATTTGAAAGTAATATTTGTTTTAACATGTATAACGTGAATAGAATTTTCTTCTATTATGTACACTCAATATTTTAAAGTTCATTTTACATAATTTCAATGGTTATATTTAAGGAAAATTATTTTAAAAAATGTTCTATCAATTATTTTTTAAATGATATTTTCAATGTTTAATGGTAATTTTCCTCATGTATTTTTTAAACTGAATTTTTATCGTATTTATTTTCATCAATGAAATAATACCATTATTTTAATTGTAATCCACCGAGGAAATATTTTTTTGATACTATCTATATTATTCTATTGATGGTTTAGGATTATTTTTACTTGGGAATGTATTGGAACTCTCTTTCTTGATTAATTATTGTAATCATTAAATTTCAATTGAAATATTAACTTTATTGTTGTCATTAAAAATTATATTTCCCCAAAATATCCATATTATTCAAAATTTATAAAAATATTACATAAATATTATATCAATTATACATAATTTATTTTACATTGAATCTTATATAACTAACTATGATAATTATTTTTAATCTTTAATCCTTACATGATATGGAATTTTGTTCATATAACATATTTTTCATGAATTAAATTGATTATTCTATATTAGAGGAATGATTTGGACATGTAAATAGGGGTAGTTCCTGGTTATATATTTCCCCTTGACTCATAAATAGTATCATTACATGAATAATTCTTCCATCCTTAGTTAAATGGGATTCTGGAGTATATATACCCATCAGTTTCAAACTATTCAGTTAAAGGTCTTGATAGTAGAGGTATCACAATGTATGAGATCATGACGTCCAATAATTAATCATTTTATTATTCAATAATTTTTTATTATTATATATGATATTTACATATTGATATTTTCTCTGTATGCATTTCATTTCGAGTTTCTTGGTTAATGGAATGTGTTTTTAGTAATTTACCTTGCCATATTGATTATACCTTATCTAGTTAGGATAGTCATATTATTATTTAAATGGAATGTGAGTTAATTTATTTACCTTCACATATTTATTCTTCCATCAAAATTATATAAATATAATGTCTGTTTAGTTATTTACTTTTCCATGTTTATTATGCTTATTGATTCATCATAGCTTCCGATGTACATAACCCTTATATAGAATTTGAGCTCCCAATTATTTTTTCCCTTTACGATGAATATAGTAAGTGTGATATGAATTATATTCAAGGATTTGATAGAGGGGATAATAATATTATTTGAAAAATGTTTATATTTTAATTTTTAAATTTAACAACGGAATAATGTATGTATCTAGTTTACCAAGACAACTAAAATATTCAGTCTTTTGATATGTCATTCCTTATATCTTATACTATTATAATAATGTAAGATTTGGATCTAGGTTACTGGAGTCGATGTCGGTATACTTCGTATTAATATTTGTTTAGAAGAAACCTTAGGAAGTAGATTTATGAAAACATAGATTGTGTAACATAATCCTATGATATACACTGAGGATAATTATAGAATAACATAAATATTTTTTTGTTAAGGTATATATTTTGTGGTTTTTCCTAGAAATAAATCACTTTATAGATACTAAAATTGGAAGTGGTTCTGGTAAATATGTACCTATGGGTAATAAATATAAAAGGGGTGCGTTGGGAAGCTCCAAATATTCACCTATTGTATTACAGTGTGCCTTATTGTGCACCAAGTTTTATACTCCCAGGGGATAGGATTAGGATAATTCAAATTTTCATTACAACCCATTTGGAAGAGTTTTAGTATATTATTAAAATGAATGACCAAAGTTAATCCAATGATGTATTATATTGAAAATAGTGTGTCATGATTTAGAAATCCTATAAATTATTCATCATGATTATATGGTTTTCCCAATATGATTATTGTTTCTCACAATATATTTGTTGGATTTATTCAATGGACGTTACCCAAAGTCATCATGTAAACATTGATTGTGAAGGAAAATGTGGTGTATATGAGAAACAAAATGGTTTCAAGAAATTTGAGAAATATATCAGGATTATTACTAATCATTTATCGTAAAATATAATTAACAACCTATAACTTAACCAACTCTTGGAATCACTAAATAATTGGAGGATAGAGTTTTCTAAGAGATCCAGTGATGGAGACCATAGTGGAAAGAAGACAAGAATTCCTTTATTTCCAAAACATGGAAATATACACCTAGTAAAGTGTTTGAAAATAATGTGGAAAAGTGTTATTTTTGGAAAATAAGGGAATAAAGATAATAATTTAAAATAAAAAATGTAGATTATGATGGAAGGATATAAATTTCATCCTAGGGATCCATTTATAGTTCGTTATCTTAAATATGGGGAATCTAAGAATTATCTAAATCAATGACCACTATTTAAGGTTAACCCCTAGAACAGTGGTGGAAATATTTTGAAATAAAATAGATGAAGTATTTATGTATTTAGATTTAAGAATTAAATTTTAGATGTATTTTCACCAATGGAATTTTGGTGATAAGAATTATGAAACATGTAAGGATTTAGTAAAATTCTAGAACAATATATGTATTCATTAATATAAGTGTTATCAACACCATCATGGATTTATAATTTTATGTTTGATCGTAACATTAATGTCTTAAACACCCCTTTGGAAAATTTGTGTGGTAGTAATGTCAAATGAATAAGGATATTTTTAGAAAAAATTTCTGGGAATATAACCTATCGGATTAGTATATGAAATAGGTATTTGAAGAATAATGAATTTAAATTATTTTTTTACTAAAGATTCAAGGTATTTTAAATATTTATGTTTTATCTAATATTTTATATTATATAGATTATGGGTCATCACAATATTTTAATATTATTGGAATCATATTGATATAGTTTTATAAAAAGTACATCCTTTATTCTAGGTGACAAGAAATCATGGTCAGAAAGACCATGTGGATTGAACCCACTACCGATGGAGGATATGGATTAATGCCTAATATCGGACTATGTGATGTATTTATTAATATATCATTATTTATAGATAGAAAATTTACTAATAAATATTACTAATGAATCAACAGTATTATTATTGAGTCTTAGATATTAATGTATTATATTGGATAACTTATGTTAACTATATTATTTTTGAAAACATGATAGAGATAGTCAGAAATACTTTTCACTCTTTTATGAATATTATGATATATTAAAAGTGAATTTTAGTGCTTCATGTATAATAGAAATAATTTCTTGGAGTAAGTGATAAATATTAAATTTATCAGAGAACAACCAATAAATGAAATTCTTATTATGAAATAGAAATATATCATGTATATACATTTTCTTATAATATTAGATCATAATAAATTTAAAAAAATTGAAGAAAAGGATATTAAAACAACAAATTGTACTATTAAATTCATATATGGTGAATAAAAATGTCTTTTAAATCATCTAAGATTTATAGTTTTAAGGTCCATAACTTTTCATTAATCATTCACCTTCTTGTAATCAATGTCCTCTATCATTATCTACAATTATTTATTATTTTCTTCCAAGTACATATATTCACATTAGAACAATGTTTTTATACTTATAAACCTATTTATGGGTTATTACATATGTCATTTATACTTCCCTTTATCTATTATTAGGAGGATATTTGACTAACCCTTTTTATAATGTGAGGATTCAAAAATTGAATTTTCAAATATCATGACATTTATTTCTGAATGAAATCTCAAATTGTGAGTGTGATATTTAGTTAAGGTGTGAATAATGTGAAAATATAAAATTATAAAACTATAACACTGCATTTGATAGAATATGTGACATGTAACACAGAAATTAGACAACCCACAAAATATATTTCTTTAAATTTAATCTCTTTGATAGCTTTTGGAACACACAACCACAAGTCTACCCGAATCATATTATATATTTACTTTATAACATATATTTTATATTCAATGGTATGAATAATAATAAATAAATTTTGAAAACTAATATTATCTATTTATTAGAAATTAAATAACATTCATTTAAAGGAAAAAAGAAATGTTTTTTGAGAAATTACATTTGTTCTAAATGATGGTTTAGTCGTGATTCATGAACATAATTTTAAATTAAATTTGAAAATATATAGAAATTTATTTTATAAAATTAAATTAATATTTTTTATGGTCATATAAAAATTATATGAGTGTGATTTTTTCATATTTTTTTTTGAAATGTTTCTTTTTTCGATGAATTGCCAAAAAATTACTTATTTTTCTTTCGAAAACAACACTTTCATTTAAATAATTCAGAATGTTAAGTTAAATTTTAATTTCATTAAAAATAAAATATGTTAAATTAAATTATTATTTAACTATTCTTTGTCATTGAAACCAATTTAACATTGAATTTTGGAATTACAACCATTTATACTTATGAGAATTCTTTGTTTGAAAACCCACATTTTCGTCATGTTGGTGAGTAAAATTTAAATTAGATTATGAAACTTCTGTGAAATAAATTTTAAAAATTTGATTGCATATTTTGAACCATTATAATTTTTATTATTTAAGATTTTGAACATTATTTTTTAACATGATGGATAGTAATAGCAGTAAAAATTAATTACCGTAGTTAAGGTAAACCCTGAATTACCTGTGTGCTATACTAAAATTATTAGGTTTAAAATAACCTAAGAACTTGTAAAACACTGATTTAATGGACATATATAGATATCATGACCTATAATGGTTGTTAATGATCCATTTTGGATAATTTTTTCTAAATAAAAGGGTGTCTGTAATTGATTCTTTTTGAAAATTTCATGTCTGTCATCTCCCCCACATATAAAAGGCCACCAACTCTCCCCCTTATTCACATATTCAAAGATATTTTTTTCACCACATACCTACCAAATACCTTCCTTTATACCATATTAAACATCCTAGATCCCTTTTTCTGATCCCGAATCTATCTTATGAAAGGAACTGGGTGAAAACCTAATGATGTTATCCAAAGAAGAGGTAATGTTCATAAATGAGCATTTTTACTTTGATTCTTCTTCTACCTTAATAATATATAATTAAACTATGATTATATAATAAACTCTATATATTAAATAAATTTATTTTTTATTAATTTAATTTAATGATCTATAACCTTCTACTCTTCTATAAAATGGGAATCAAACCCATCGAACCTGTGTACTAAAGACTACCGCCTTGCAAACTGATATAATTCATTTTCCATAACCACCTTTTAAGGATGGATATAATGATATATTCAACAAATTTATATGATATTTATGATATTATTATACATATATAATTATAATATCACATATAATTTCTAACTTTCCATACTATTTAATTTACAATAATGTCCCTCATGGGTACGGTGGACTACCACCTTACTAACTGATGTGATTCATCATTCACTTATGCTTTACAAGGAATGTAATAAATATAAATTAAATTCACATATGTGAAAATTTAGAAATGATATTGATTTTTGAATATTAATATATCACGTAATTACTTATACTTTCACTAATTAATGGAATTATATTGTTGCTAAAGCATATATTTGACATATCGTATCTATGAAGCAATGCGATTCATTTTACTTATACAACCTTCAATAATGATTCTAAAAATGTATATAATTAGTGAATATTATAATTATACCATTAATATAATTATGTATATTATTTATCCATACCATATACCAAATAATAATAATGTTCATGATGATTCATGAATAATAAAATAAGGCAAAAAACATCCAAAACAACGAATAAGAATGAATTATTATTATCAAACGGGTGGTAAAATGTTATAATAGGATAATATATCATATTATAAATATTATTATTGTTATGGAATAAATTAATAACGTTTTTAAAATAAATATTCATTAGTTTAAATCATGATCAACCAAAAGGAAGCCTGAGGTAAAGGACTTCATCTCAATTTCCCTTCATTGAGGCTTATTTTACTATTGTGCAACTAATTTATTTTTTATGTGGTAGATAATTACCCTTTGAAATTTAATGTCATTATTCATTAAAAATTCATGGTATTTAAGTGTTTTAATTCTATTTATCTGTTTAATAAATTTGGATTATAATATTGAGTATTAAAAATGATTTTATATGTATTTAAATTTGATACAGATAATCTATTCATTGATTAATTATCACTTCAATATAAAAATCTTGGTGAGGGTTTCTTTTAAAATCTCATTTTGATCAGGATTTATTATGAATAAATCTCCATTAAAGGATATTATTTGATAATTGGATAATAAACTCATTTATGTTTCTTATAATATTGTTATTCCTGAATTTATCAGGTATTGTTCCATTTTTTCCATTTTTTGTAAATAAAAATTTTGAGAAATTGTTTTACGAAAATATGACGTCATTTCTCCCATCAGTCGAAAATCCATTTTATTCCAAAACCACATTTTCAAAAAAATCATAAAAGTTGTTTACATTATCCAAATGCCTTATTAACTACATTTTTACATAAATTTTAATTTGTTACAAATTTTTTTGAAAGTAATCTTTATGTCATTTTGAAAACAATTCATGTTTAGATTGTAGAAAAAATGTGAAAGGAATCATTGTTATAACATGTACAACATGAACAGAATTTTTTACCATCAAAACCAATCAATGTTTTAAATATTATTTTAAATTTTTTGAAATATTATTATGAAATAAATGTATTTTCAAAATTTTTTGTTAATTTTTTGTTTTAAAAGGTAATTTTAAATGTGAAAAAGTTTATTTTCCTAAAAAATGTTTTAATGAAATTTTAGGGTATTTCAATTCATCAATGACATAAAACCCTTATTTTAATTGTGATCCACTAAAGATATGTTGTATTTTTAATACAATTATTATATATCTATATGGTTTATGATTAGTCTGAAAATGGAAGTTATTGAAATTATATTTCTTGATTAAGTTTTGTTATCATTAACTTTTCCATGAAATACTAACTTTATTGTTATCATTGGATGTTACATTTCCCCTAAATATATATTATTTATCATGAATATAATTATTAATGAAATGATATATCATTTATTTATATGATATTTCATTTTTATGTTTATATGATTGATTGGGGAAATTATTGTTAATCCATATTTCATGCTCAAGGTGGAAATTTGTTGATATGGAATTTTGTTCAAGAATTAAATCGATTATTTAATACATGAGAAATGATTTAGACATAAAGATACATATGGGACCTCGTTATAGACAGCACCTTGATATATCAATAGTCAAATGAGATGAATCAATTAGATACCCCTAGTTATATTGGTTTTTGGTGAATAATTACCCATTATTTTTAAACATACTTGAGAAAGGTCTTGACAGTGTAGGTATCCTAATGTCTGAGATCCTTCTGTCCAATAATTAATAATTTTCATAATAAAAAATATAGTTATTATTATCCATGATATTTTCATTATGATATTATCTATGGATACATTTCATTATCAATTTATTGGATAAATGTAATATGTTTTTAGTTATTTAACTTTTCATATAGATTATAAGTTATAAAGGTATGATAGTCATGTTATTATTTAAATGGAATATGTGTTCAGTTATTTATTTTTCCATATTGATTATGTCATCCAATGTATTTAAATGGAATTAATGTTCAGTTTTTTACCTTTAGATATTTATTATGCTTATTGATTCATGATAGATTCCACAATTCATTACCCTTAGCGATCATTTAAGTTTACCATTATTTTTTTCCATTTCACACAAATTAAGGAAGTGTATTAAGGATAAAATTTAAGCATATGTTAGAGGGAATAATTATATTCTTTAAAAAATTGTTTTAAATAATTTCATCAAATGTAATATGGTTATCATGTATGTATCTAGTTTACCTAGTCTACTTAACTATTTGGTCTCTCAGGATGTGATTCCCTGTATCTTATACCAATGTCATAATGTAAGACATGATCTCTAGGTAACTAGTGTTGGGTTCACTAGAAAAAGGATCATATTTTCGATGTTTGGATTATTATGTATGAAATTAACTCATAATATAAAATTTATTCAAGTATAAGGCCTATTTTTTAGTCCTTATCAAATAATTTTTACCCTTAATTAACCTATTTTACCTTTTCTATCGTAACAAAATTCATTATGATTTCTATTCAGGATGAAAAAAATAAAAGAGACTTATTTACCAAATTTGGATGTTCTAATAAAAAATATGGAAGAACTTTTTCATGATTCAACTCATATAAGTGGTAGAATTTTTTATATAATTAAATCCACAAAACACGATGAGAACATATTTTAAGAAAAATGATTTTTAATTTTAAATATTTTTTATTCCATAATCAAGAATATGATTCATTGTAAAGACTACAATTGAATTAATTTTAATAAATAGAAACTACTATCATTTTTAAACTAATCCAAAATAATTTATTTGTTTTAAATACTTTAAATTAAAATATAATTTTTAATAAAATTTAATGTTTCCAATTTTCAAGGAAAACTCAAACGTTATAGAAATATATCAAAATATCACTATAAAATAATTTGTATATGATGATTTAAAAAATGATAGGATTTTTACGAAATATAATTCCTAAAATATCCAAAAAAATAATTATAAAATTTTCTCACAAAAAATCAATAAAACCCATTTTTGATGAAAACATACTTTTGAAGAATATAATGAAATTACTGGAATTTGAGAGATTGTTTTCTAAGAATTTGTTTATATTTATTAGAAACATTATATATTTCATATATTAGTTAACTTTATTCATACCCACCAATTTAATGGCTTGGTTATAATGGTTATATTAAAATTATAATATTTCATGGTTCATTTATCCTCAGTGTTGCATGTTGTACACCCAATCGAATGTAGTGTTATTTTAAAACCTTAGTGTGTTATAAAAACATAAAAAACTCCTTATTTATTCTTTAAAATAAATTCCATCATTCTTAAAATTCTTAAAATCAATTCCTACCAGTATAAATCATCAAAAAATGAATTAAATGAAATTATAAAATTCAAAATAATATTTCTAATGTTTTTAACATTATTCAAAAGAACATGAACAAAATATAACTCTATATTATAAGTTTTAAATATTTAAAATACCTCAATAATACTCAATACTTTTCAACAAATATTCTCAAAAATAGTGCATTCATTATTCACTAAACAATATAGAACCAACTTCATAAATTTAGAACTCAATTTATACCTTCATCAAAGTATGCATTCCACTTCAATCATGTTTTTGTAATAAAAACACACAAGGATGCATACTCAATTGAATCCCCCAAAAAAATATTTCATTCAACATATATTTATGATTTTCACTAACCAGTTACTCAATATCATGGAGATCATATAACTGATAGTGATTTCCTAACCCAGTAGAACATTTCAATGATTAATATTTAAAAAAATATTTGTAAACAACATATATTAGATTATTAAACTATTATTCATTAAGTTACCTCATCTTTAATATCATCAAGATTCATTATCCAAAACATATTGACATCATTCACTTGTTGAAAATAATCAAATCCATTATTTCAATTCATATTGTTCTTCAATATTCCCATTTGTATTACAGTCAACACACTAAAGAAAATACATTTCTATATATTAAAAAAATTGATTTTCCCTTGATCTCTCCTTTATTCAAATTAAATGCAAATAATATTCTATAAGTGTGGTATCTCATGTATCTTAAGTATTGATCCATACCTTTATTTAGTCTAATTCTATATGAGATAATTAAAAGTATAAGATAAGAGAGATAATATATACATAAAATTTTTCTATAAAGCAACTGAACATTTGTTACCAATTCAAAAAAATTTCTTCCAATGATTGTTTAGGTAGATATTTTGATTTATCCCATGTACTGAAATAAAAAAACACATAAAATCATTAAAGTGAATCCCACTTTATCTGTAATTCAAGATATCCTTCTTTATTAAAATATTAAACACATTCCCTGGTATAAAATTGGAAAAAACTACACCAAAACATTTATGGGAATCATTTTACTATCAAAACTCAATCATAGAATTCTCTTCATAAAAATCAGATATCCATATTTTAATGAAATGGTGATGTTATAGAAGCTTCTAATATTCTCATATTCCCCTCAAGGGATATACTATTTTAATTATTTTTCATGAAATTTATTATTTAAAATAAATTCTATGAATATATATGTGATACATATTGAAGTGTTTTAAGGAGTTAAAAATCAAAGCATTCCATAATGTTTATCTCATATTATTTTAAACCATCCAATTTTTTTTTACCTTTTATATTTTATTTATATCACCATCAATTCCATGCATAAAAAACTCAATAGATATAGGAATACTTTAGTTTCTTCTTAAATTATTAACAAGAGAAATAAGGTTAAGGGTTTCTTCTCAACTCAGAATGACATATCATCTCCATTGATTTGATAAATCTTCGTGATAACTCATAATTTGATTTTCTCTATATAACCACCTTAAGTAGAATGAAATTATTACTCTTATCAATATTTTAATCATTTAAAATTGAATTTTTCTCATCAAATATAAAATGGAATGTATTTGTTTCTTACATTATATTTATTTTTAATTATAAATGAGCAATTAATATGATCATGAATTATTTTGAATCCTATATAACTTTTTTTTCATCTTCATAACTTTTAAAGACCATTTATGTATCTCATATTTGGAAAATTTTCAGGTTATCCTTCATGTATACATTCAAAAAATAAAAAATTTAAATTACTTCTTAGATTGATTATCTCATTTGATTGTCTGAATGGATTCCTCTAACCCTGATTTTCATGGATTTTGTGTAATGATCTATGATTTAGACTTTTATTTTATAGAAGATTAATTTCTTCCTTCTTGGTGTAGCATCTTTAAAATTATTCTTCCTAGTTTTTCTTTGTTCAGTAAAATTTTAATTTTTATACACCACGGAAAAATCACCTTCACTTATCCATTTCATCATTCAGATATGATATGTTTTTTGTTTATGAGAATATTATTCATTACAGGAAGGTGTGAAGTGGAAATCATTTTCCTAATTACCATTGATGTGAACTTTGATGTGTGATTTTGTTACCATAAATAGATAATATAAATATATATGTTTTCATAGACATGGTGTTTTGATTGATGGATTGATTATCCCCCCCAATTGGAAAATAAATGTTACCCAATCATATATAGGTATATAGAATTTTTTATAACCCATGAATATCTAGCTAGATAGATTCTATGTTGTAGGTATAACACCATATGATTTAATGTGTAAACATTTATAAAAATACAAGGAATATTGCTGAAGGAAGTATGCCAATGCTATCAATAATATATTGGTAAGTACTTGAAATATCTTCGTAGATGGAGATATTGGATAATTCTTATCCAAGAAAAAAATTATAGCTTATGTATTGGAGAGGTTCCTTAGAAAAAGATAAAATGGGTTTTAAATTATTCTCCTAACTCATAAAATTATTTATAGTTATTATAAGGATATTTTAATATTTTTGAGATTTCCTTATATATATTGGAAGTAATTTGTGGGTTTATTTTAATAGTTTTATAATTATAGAATATAAATAATAAATTTTGAAAATTCATGGAATATCCTATGATCCATTCTCCTATACTGTATATGAGTCATTTGTACATAGTATATATAACATCAATGAAGTGTGTTTGACTAAATTCATCTACATCAGGAAAATATAAAAAACTTATAACCTATATATAGTTAAAACATGGAATACATATGATCCATTGGACTAAACATATGTGTTATCTAGTGTGTTGTGTCATTGTCATTACAGGATGAGTATGTGTTCATATGGCCTATGTATGTATCCATCAGTCTTTGGAAGTTTCACTCTAACCAAAATAATTTCGTTGGTGAATTTCATATAATTCATGTAAAATATAGAAAAAATCAATGTTTCTACTGGATGAAAAACTCATGTTTCTTGATTTCGTATCAAAATAATAATCTTATTGGGATGGTGTATGAATTGGTTTTCATATATCAAAACATCAAAAATTTAATTTTATATAATCATTTAATTTTATAGAAATGGATAATTGAATTGATAAAAGAATAAGATCAAAGAAAAGGAATTTAGGGATACATTTCACAGATAAAAAAAATACAGTCTTCCAATGTAGCTTAATTATAATGAAAATAAATCTAATGATTCATAAGTAATTCTTTCATGTTCTAAATATCATAATGATTTTTATAGCCATAACATTAAAGTAGTTTAATAAGTTCTATTATTCCTAATAATGAAAAATAAAATTCATGGGTTTATAATAATAATCAATATAATGTTCCATTAATGTTTGAGGTATCTAATAAAGGCTAAATTATTGGGATATAATCTATTAAGAAGAACATTGAGGTAGGATAAACATCAAAAAAATTATATTTAAAATTAAATGATAGGAATTTCAATAAAAAATAAAAATATAAGTACAAGGAAAAATAATATGGAAAAAATGTTTTACATTAGTGGATTAAAAATAGAATAATAATTTTTTATTCAAGGGAAAATATTAGAAGAGTTTAATATTCTATGGTTTAATCTGTTTGGTATAGATCCAAGATGGAATCAATTTTTTTTCATTTTAATCACTAATGAGAATGAGAGAAGTTATAATATACTATATATGTTAATTATAAAATGTATATATAGTGTAAAAATAGCTCAAAGTGTAGATATTGTGAGTTATTTTTGAGATTAAAATATACTGATCTTGTTATATCATATAAGAAGATCCATTCGATTGAGATAACGAAGGAAAAAAATCAGACTAAAAATAATGTTAGGGGAAATATTATAATATTATTTCACATGTTATGTTGAGTGAAATAGGATACACTCCCACATGATTTTCTTAAATGATACTGATGTAGAGATAATGGGATAAGAAGAAAAGGGGTGCAACCTATACATGTGATTTTTTGGTTTGTATGCATTCCCTAAAGTATATCTATTCTTGGAAATATAATAAGCTCATAAAAAAATATGATCCACCTATACAAATAGACATTGAGTGTACATTAAAATAAAAATGAATATAATATATTGTACATGGATAGTAGTTTGGTGGAAGGGAGTAATTCAAGGGAACTAGGCTCTCAAGTAAGAATAATGGAATAACTCTCGACCCCATGATTATTATAATATCATATGGGTTTCAAAGATAATGAAAAAAATAAGAGAGTTGTAATATTTTAAAACTATTTATAAAGGATAAATTTAGTCCGAGAAGAAAATAATGAAAAGTGAGCAAGGATGACATGTAGTGATATATATAAAAATACTATAGGTAGTAGTTTTCCTTTAAAGTTTTTGTTGACTTGAGAAAGATAGCCGGGTTGATTTTGAATATATATGAAGTTAAAATATGGTAAAATATTTCATTGAAAATTATTAATGGATACATGAACATATTTTATGTAACTAATGATGAATAGGAAGGAGGTCTATTCATCGATTTTGTTATGTCCCTATTAGGATAGGGATATACATCAAGAATGAGATTAAAATACATCACTTTTACATAAATGATTGGAAGAATTGGAACCGATGTGAATCAGATTATGTGAGGATATCGTAGTGTGAAGCTATGATTATAGTGATAATTTATTAAATAATCCCATTACAAAGCTACAAAAATGATGTTCCATGTGAAATTGGAAATTTATTCAGGGTGAGATGTTGGGAAGGTGTGTGAACTACCATAGATTATAGTCAATATATTATTATTACAGAGAATCCTTGATTATGGTAAATAAAAAATTAATTAATGGATTATATCTTTATACCAAATCATATATAAATGAATTGTGACTTTTTATGTACTTTACTTTAATTGTACATAAATGTTTATTCCTACGACGAATATAAAAAGATCCAACTTTCATAACCAAAATTTTTTTACATTCTAAGAGGGGTAAAAAATTTAATGTGAAAGTGTAATTTTTTAAAATTATAAAACATTGGATTTACCCCACCCCTCCCCACCCCCCACAAACCCCACCCACTTAATAGTCTGAACCAATATTAAGGGAAATTTCAATTGGTATCAGTGCACATATCCCTCAAATTTGGAATTTGTATGTATCACTACCAAGCTATTTTTACATGAGTTTATATCAATATAATATTTAATGTTATAATTGAAATGAATTTAGAAGTCACTCAAAAGGAATATCTTTTCTCTATACTTATCGAGATATATTGGTAGGCATGAACAAATATTTTGAAAAATTGTAATAAGAATGAGGAGAGAAATAAAATAATGAGTTCTAGAAATACACTAAAATAACTACTTTCTAAAGGTATTAAGAGTTGTAAAAATGTTGATAAATATATTTATAATGAGGTCTCTAGTAATTTAAGATCATTATTTAATGAAAATAATTTCAATTATTCACTTAGTGACTTCTATTTTGATGTTAAGGATTACAAGAGAAAAATTAATCTTCAATTTTTTACTTACAATTTTTATTATATCAAAGTGATATAATATAAGAAGTCAAATCTAGATGAATATTCTTTTGAAATAGAATAATCATTATCAATTAAACTATTTTTTAAAACACTCTTATAATACTTGTAAATATAATTGAATTTTCATCTATAATTTGAAATTAAGGAGTTTCATTAGTTGAAAAATTATTGAAAACATTTCTTTGTGAAATGGATTATTTTTGAAGAGTTATTTATGAGGTATTACTTGTTTTGTAAATACTTCATCATGTATCAATAAAGGTAAATTTGTTTTAGTTGGATGTAAAATAAAATTGGATAAAAGATATATATTTTTAATTTTATGTGATAAGTCTAATGAAGAAGGATTACTTGAAAAATATAAAGAAATATTTTAACAAAACTGTGAAGGAAATTAATTACCAAAAATAATTTCATACCATGAAATTTATGGATTTGATGTCAAGATAAAAATATAGGGGTACATATTCATAATATTAAAAATATGTTGAATGAATATTTGTTTCCATGAGAGTTTTTAATAATTATATTACATTTAATAATACTAAAAAACATTGAAATATGGGTCTTAAATAATATCTTTATAAACCATAAATAATATTATAAATAAATCTACCACATAACTTAACTGAATCTTTCAGTGATACAAATGTTTCAATTTAATTTTCAAATTACAAATCAAAAACTATACTAAAATGGAACAATTAAAATATTATAATACCAAACAAGATATCATTGTTGGATGATTGATAGTATATGAAAATCATTTCCCAAATACAGGCCTAAAAAATTTGTTTACATGTAAATATATAGCTAGGTAAGCAATCAAGAAAATATTTATAGATTTCACCTAAGGATAAAAGAATTCATATTATTAGATGATGCTGGTGTCGATGGACTTTTGGGGATAAGATATGGATTTATAGAAAAATATTTCAATTTGTTAATGTTTTATAAGAACTAAAGATATTGGAGAAAGGACAAAGTTGGGGGAAACCTTTTTTAGTTATAATATACTACAAAAATATCTATTCACAAGAAATATATTTGAGTATCTTGATTTTTTTTATGAAATATATAATAATAGTTTTCAAAATTATGATGAATGATGGTACAAACCTACTAGGTATTATTCATATTCTAATTTGATTATAATTTCATAACCACATAAATAGTATGTGATCAAAATATATAAGTCTACCTTGGGATAAAATAACAAAAGTAATATTCTTAATAATTCAATGGTGAATCCTAGGAAATATGTCACACTAGAGAAGTGAAGATAATTCCATAATGGTGGAAATTACCACATTATAGACCATTGAAAATTTTATTGGATAGATAATGTCTAACGGAGTAATCATGAAATAAAATGGAGGTTAATTAACGAAATTTATATGAATATTATAATTGGGGATTACATCACAAAGGATGATATTGAATGTTTTCATATAAAATTAAACTAAAAATCTAGTGTTAAGTTTAGATGTACAACAAGGAAGTTAAAATTTCAAATAATTGAATGAATTGACTACATATTCAATAGTATCTATCAATAGGTAAAGGAAAAACATCATTCATTCCCATTACCAAGCAGACTATTGATAGGAGGGATAATACAACTAAGAAGAAATTTTTTAATGATGCGAAAGATATATCAGTCGTATATATAGATCATCTGAGAGAAGCTGGTAAGGTGGAGAAAGCATCAAAGAGTGGGTGTTATTTGTTAACTCAGGAAAATAAAGCTATTTTATCTATGAAACAAGATGAGAACATTAATAAGTCCATGTTTTACAATAAATTATATAGTAGGAAACTTATATTGGATACAATAATGAACAATACTATACATTCTAGAGCCACATATAAAATATATTCTGGGTTGAGAAATAACTCTCTGATCCAGTTATACAACTAAATAGTATTGTAAGACTCTCCTTATTCCAATATTTTTAGAGTTTGTGATTTTCAGAGAGAAAGAAAGGTGAAACAGGAAGAAAATCAACCATCATAGTGTTTTGGAATTTCAATTGGTGTTCATTTTCATGTTTTATCAAACATGAACTGGTATTATTTTTTCTATGAGCTTATTTCTTGAATAATACCACTATGATGAAGAATTATTGAGTTTATCTCTTGAGGGGAGCAAAAAATGAATATCATGTATTCAAAAAATTATTCTTTCATGTTAAAACAGAAAATCTAGATTTCCCCTTAAGAATATAATGGTTAAGTTACGATACTAATTCTCTCATTACTATTACGGTTTATCTATTTTCAAAAAAAAATCAAGGGAGTTTAATTTTCTAAAAAATGGGTAAGTGTAATAACATTCACTTAATTAAATGATTTATTTATTAAAATGTGGGTAGATTTATGAACTATGTTAAAAATATGTTTCCAAATTCCCAAAAGGATTAAAATATGAGTTGGTACCATAAATAGTAATGTTGATGGAAAATCATGATACATTGATAAATAAATATTTTTTTCTATATTGGGTTATATAATGTAGTCATAATTTTGACTTAACTATAGATCATTACTAAATAATTTATGGTGTTATACTTCTCTCATTATTCTAGTTGAGCACTATAAAAGTGGAATAAAAAACGGTGAAGAAATCTTTTATATTCATCTGAGTGAGGGGGGAATATTTTTTCATCGGAATATATCCCCATTGATTTAATGTAAATTTAAAAATTTAATAGGAGAGAAAATAATTTTCATACTTTTTTATTTATGTTAATTACGTGGAGATGAAAATTTAACATTAATTGGAATATTGTAGTTCAACTTAAGTGTGAGGAAGTTCAGAGTATTGGTAGTAAATCCAAAAGTGGAGATTAACGTAACCTTTTATATGTTATTATGTTTATTTTAAATATAAAACATAAATATATATGTTTTCATTAATATATAAGAGTGGGTGATGGATTGAATATCCACTCAATTAATGAATAGATGTTTCCTATACATACATGGGTAATAGAGGTTCATGGAAGTTACTACTTCCTTGGAATATTTGACTGGATAGCTTCTAAGTTGGAGATAAAATAATAGAAATTTTAATGTTATGATCTTAATTGGAATAAAATGTAAATTAATGAAGTAATTATTCTATTATTTTCTATATATAATTGGTATGTGTTTGAAACATCCTTCTAGATCATGATATTGAAGTGTTATTATCCAAAATAGAATGCTAGTTGAATTAGTGGATAAGTGACTTGGAAAATGATAAAAAAATGTTTGTAAATATTCTCATAATTATATATTTATTTAAAGTTTTTATAAGGTTATTTTAATAGTTTTAATATCGATTGAGATAGATTAGAAGTAATTCATATTTCCTTTGAAGTGTACAGGAATTTTTGTAAATAAATCAAAAAAATTCTAAACCTTCTAATAGTATTTAAATCACTCTCCTACACTATGTATAATTAATTATATCTCAACATATGTATAATATGTAATATATGTATGTTTAAATTCCTTGATGTAAGAAAATCTATCAAAATCATGAATATATTATGAGAGAAATAAATACTATTTATGAGTTTTTCAATGTATCATATTTTCTATCTAATGTTTTTTTCAAGTGTCATTTCAGGTCGTATACGTGTCAATATAACCCATAAATATATCAATTTATAATTGAGTTTTCTATTTCAACTTTTTTGAGTTTAATTTAAGACCTATGTATGTTTCTTTGAATAATAGAAAAAATTTGTGTTTTTAGATGATGAGAACTCATGATTCCATATTTGATATCTAAAGAATAAACTTATTTTGATGATGTAAGAACTAGTTTTCAAGGATCAAAAAATCAAAATAATAATTTGATACATGAACTGAATTTTGGAGAAGATGATATTTAAATGAAGAATATTGAAGATCAATGAATAGGGGATTTTGAAATGCATTTCATGTGTAAAAATAGAGTTTTTGATATTTTTTTATTATTGATAAAAAAACAATCTCATTATGTGGAAGTTATGAATTAAAGTTGTAAATATCATGATGTTATATATAACCTCAACAGAATTATAGTTTGATAGGGTACATTACTCTTTATAATGAAATACAAAATTCATGGGTTTTTATAAATAACACAGATTCAATTCAATGGATTCTATAGATTTCTAATAATTCATAAATAATTTTCTTATATGCGGATGCAATGGACCGAAGGCCTTCAATTTTTATTATTTTTGATAATAAACCTTTCATGGGATGAGGTGGAATCCTTATAAGGTCCGAAGGCTCAGAGACAATTACATGACCCGTAGGTCTAGAGGTAATCACCAAGTCAATACAACTTGAAACTTCTCTTCCCAAGCATGTGTCATGAAATCAGCACTACATCTTCATTAGGCTAGTCGACAAGATGTTATATGAAAAGTTGCACAGGCCCGGTACAGATGGAAAAACCATACCCTCTCATTCTCCCAATTCTGGTAAGCTCTACTCTAGTGAATGTGCCTGCCCTGGATCCTCCTCTGAAGCCTTGTCCCTATTAGTCCAACTGGTACATCTTCATTCATGTGTCCTGAAGGCATTGGGGTGGCCCAAAGGCCTTAAGGTGGCCTGAATGCCTTAATAATCAACTGGACTGAAGGCCTTGGGTGGCCAGAAAGCATTGTTGGACTGGAGGATCAAACCGGTGGCCCAAAGGCCTAGATGGATAAATAGTTCCAAATTATATAGTACCTAATAGTTCCTACTACTGTGACCACTACAGTATCAAACAGTAACAACTATAGTACTGTTATAGTATGTAGAAATAAGCCTCCACCCGGATTTGATCTTGGGTCTATTGAGAAGAATACTAAGTCATTATAATAATTATATAATTATCATTATCTTGAAAGAGAGGGATTTCCAGTACATAATAAATCTATAAATATATGGAAAAATAAATTTGAGAATGTGATATTCTTAAGATGATTATAGGTAAACAAATAATTTATTATTCATTCCAAATAATAAGAGAAGATGATAATGTTCAGATTTAAGTTTCAAGGTACATATCTAACATGAAATTTTTTCATATTTTATTTGAATATATAAATCCAAATGATGGAAGCTCTAATCCACTCCACATGATTCTATTGTTTTATATATACTGGATAAATATTAAAAAGTGGAGATATTTTGAGTTGATTTTGATAATAAAATAATCCAATCCAAATATATTATATAAGAATCCCCATTCTCACGAGGCAATGAAAGAACAAAATCAGACATTAAATAGAGCGGAAATAGTGTAATATAATTTGAAATGAGCAGTAGATGAAAATGACAGGCATTCCCACATGATAATATTAAATGATATTGATATGGAGATCATTGGAGAATAATAAAAATGTGGTGTTCCCTAAACATGTAAAATTTTAGCCTACACGCATTAAATAAAGTATTTTCATTATTATAAATCTTGAAATAAGACAAAAATAAATAAGATCAACTTTTACAGTTGTGAATTTATTGGAGAGAAAAATAAAAACGATGTTATATGTTATATATGGATGGTGGTGTGGAATAACTGAGTAATCCCAAATAAGTATAATCCTAAAGAAACAAGAAAGGAAATGTTTACAAACAAATGTTGATCAAAAAATCTATTGTGTTTTGAATTAGAAGATGATGATTATGAATAACATGAAGAAGAAAGTGTTTAGGGTTACAACCTATTTCAAATGGATAATTTTAGTTGAGGAATAAGGGAAAAAAGAGTGAGGAGGAACAACTTATAGTGAGTTAAATAGAAAATCTATTGGTGGTCAAGTTCCTTAAAGGTTTCAATATATTCAATAAATCCTAGTTTGAATATTTTAAATATTTATAAAGCTAAATTAGGAAAAAAAATACTAAGATGTAATGTATTATTAAATACTTATTGACATTCAAAGTATCTACTATTGAATAAGAGGGAGATATATTATTGGATGTTATTAAACCTCTATTAAGATTGAGATGGACTAAAGGAAAGAGTTGGATTGATATCACATGCATTTACATAGTGGTAACCTATGGAACCTATGTGATTCAAGATATGATAGTCAGAAGATATGATTATAGTGAAAATTTGTTGAATAATCTTAGTGTATGTCTTAAGAGAGGAAGTCCTATAAAAAGAACGAAAGTATATTCATGACGATATATTGTGAAAGGTTGTTAAGAAACAACCATTGTAGTCAATCTATGATTATAGTGGACAATCCATTATTGATGGAATAACTAATAAAGTGAAAGAGTTTATATTTGTTTAAAAATGATTAAACAAAAACTACATGCCCTATTATCTACATTAGTTTTATTTCATGTGGTTTTCAAATTTTTAGGTTGAACCTAGAATAATCCAACAATCATAATCAAAATTAGATGTTAAATTCTAATACAGGTAAAAGTTTCAATAGGAAATTGGAATTTGGTAAAAATAGTCAATAAACAATTCACCCCTCGGTTTGGTGTTTAAACCAATCCTTATCGATATTTTAAAACCCCAAATATAATTTCCACAATAATTATCATGTTTCTCAAATCCATTTTAAGTAAAAAAAATTCCTTTTATTACGCACTTCATTTATTATTTTCCTTGATCCTTATAAATGTAGTATTTACTTATCATCCATGACTTAATAAATTATGTAAATAAATAGTGGAATTATTCACAAATATTCCAATGCACAAATAATGGATAATGAAATTTGATATCCATTTTTATGAAATCTGAACAGCTTAATATGTTTTCATTTTTTGAGTTACATGAACCATATTTTGAGCACCATTTCCAGAAACAAAATTTATTCTCTTACTCACATACACCATTGGTGAAATGGTGGGTTTCACATTATTTTTCTATACCTATTTATTTACATAATTTATTTTTAAACCTATACTTTTAATTGAATCATCATTAGTATAAACAATGTTTCCTTGAGAAATGGTTATCTCATAATTTGATCATGAAGTATATATATTTCTATACTATTTCAAGACATTATTTCCACTAGAATGTTTACTTTTAGAGAAAATACCATTATCAGAAACATCAATGGAAACACAACTTCTCTCAACATTATATGACAATTCATCTTATGACATGTCCAAATTTATCGAATTAACCTCAAGCACAAGAAATCTTATATTTAGAGTGTTCATATGATCATCAAGAATATTTACACTATCTTAACATTCCTACATACTATTTTCAATATGATATCCATGAAACTTACTTCTTCCCTGAAATAAAATGTCAAGATACTTTATTATTTTATTCCTCATATCCAATTTTTCATTCTTAACATTAATGAATTATTCCAATGCTAGAGTATTTTATTAAATTAATTTCTTGATATCATATTTCTCATAAAATATTTTTTAATGTGTTTTATCGATGAAGATTTTATATTTATCTATAAATGAATACTATTGAATTCTGTTAACATGTGTGATTAGGGTGTTTCACTTTTGAAAATTTTCATCCAATTATTTTTTAATTGCATTATATATTAATTCCAACTATAATTTTATATCCTTTGGGCCTTTGGTTCTTGTATTGTCCTTCGTGTCATGTCATTTCTTGTTCCTTGGGCCTAGAGGTCATGTAAGGGTTCCCCTTCAACCCTTAAAAGGGGGATTATGTATTATAAAATAAAAAAGGGCCATTCAGGCTATAAATCATTGACAAAATCCAATATATATGTGACTACTTTAGTAGTGTTATTTATTAAAATAATACATTATTCTATTTTAAAGAACAACTAAGTGGTTAAATATGAACATACTTATCAAAATATGGTCTTCATTTATTGAGTGGATGATTATATATTGATATACAAGATAAACTACCACTCCCAATTCCTTTAATTAGAAGTTCTCCCTCTTTCTCCCTTGAGATATTTATAAAGGTCATAGACTTTTTCCTAAATTTTCTTCAATTTTTTGGTCAAAATAACCTCCATGTTATTATGGAATGAGTTGGAAACTATATTCTCCAGATGATGTAACTCAAGAACATCATCAAATCAATACTTTATGTATAATAGTTAAAGAAAACTGGAAAATAATTATATTATTTATTCTTTTATGTCTCTACTAGTGTTTTAATGATAATAATAAATCACTTTTTCATATAATGGTTTTATGTGTGGGGAATTTATATATATAAATTGAATATCAATTCTTGTTTTTGAAGGAAAAATTTATGATTTTCAAATCAATTAGAGGTTCATGATAATATTTTATTGTGATCTTTAAGAGTATCGAGGATGTCTTATTAATGTCCTGATGGTTTGTTGAAATAATTTAACAAAGATGGAATATATAATTGAAGTTTTTGGTGGAAGATATAACAATAATGAGGTGTCATTAAACCAATAATAAGCACCAGAAAACTAGGGTAGTGTAACTACATAGCAAGTAGTGCGTCCGTAATTGAAAAAGCTCCATGATTCCATCAGCAAGATAGTGGAGAACCACCAAACAACTGGTAAAAGTTTGTAATTCCCATTGAACTCTATGTGACCCACTAGGTACTGGTAAAGTACACTAAGTAGATAGTGAAATCCAATCAGATGATCTGGAAGGGATTTTAGTATTTTCAAACACACATTTATTGTGGTCTTCTTCATCATTATTACACAAAAAAATTCCAAAATTTCATAGCTACACCATCCCCATTTTTATAAAAATTAAGGGTAAAGTGAGTTTTGTAAGGTTATTTCCTCAGTTTCCAAGGATTTTTATGTGTAACCTAGTACCCTTACCCAACACCCATAAGCTGAGTAAAGGTAGATACATGTTACCTATATGTAACACTCTTTTTGGGATAAAAATAATTTAAAATTGTGTATATTGTTTCTTCTCGTACAAAAAAGTCTAGTAATTCCATTTTAGTGTTTTTAAATAATGTAAATACAAGAAATCGATTCTTTAACCTATTTTAAAGTATTTAATTCCAAAATTAAATTTTTTAAACACTCTACATAAATGATATCATTAAAATGGAAATCTAAATGGTTTCATTAGTTATTGGTTTAAATATATCTATTCTTGGTATATTTAATAAAAAATACATGATTCACTATTGTCTTTAGTTCTGCATGTCCTCTTTTGGATTCTCGAACATATAGATACAAGGTAATCAATTTGGGTGTGTTATACATGTTCTTTCCTTGTTTATAGTGCATAAACCTTCTCCTATTGTTGTTTTGGATCCCTTATTAAGGATTCTATAATTCTATTATAAATGTAGGTGTTTTTATAAAGTTATTTCATTCTATAATTAATTATCACTTGAGAATTTTTAGAATTATATTTATTATTTTATAATATATTTTCTTTTAAAGTTCACTTAGAAATACCTCATAAAATCATATTTGGTCCTTTTCACTTTGAATTTAACATGGGATGGATAAAATTGTTATGATCTTGATTCCTCTCACTATTTACAATTAATTCAATTCCATATTGGTTTGGATTTATATTAAAATAGGTTTTAAATGATTTCATAATGAAAGAAAGGTCTTAGGCCGTGTTTTATTTTCTAAACTAAAATGTACTGATTTTAATTAAATGGACAATTTGTGGAATATCTTCTTTATTATTTTGAATGATATTCTAAAATGAATTCCAGACTTTTATATTATGATTCTTGAGGGATATTTTAAAAGATATTCTTTTTTTAAAGGATTGTTTTACATTTTAATAATGATTTGTGAGAGGAAACGGAAACCAATACACTTTTTAATGTTGATTTGAAAATAAAGGAATAATTTTAAATTGATGATTCTTAATGATATGGTAGGCACTTTATGATCATCCTCTTTTGTGGGAATCCCTTGATATGTCTTAAATGAATATTATGATAAATGTAGATGGGTGTTGATAAAATGGATTATTTAATCTGAGGGAGCTTGGGAGGTGGGTGATATCTAGACTGAGAATGAATTGAAATGTTGATTGAAAGAGACCATGTTGATACTAAAGGGGATTTCCCTCATAATTCGAACAACTTAATTATCTCACTCACCTTCATTAACTTGTCATGGGAACTAGTTTTATTAGATGATATGAAATATATTTATTCTTTACTAGTAGATTCACACCCTATCAAAAGGATTCGTAGATAACATGATAGGTTCAGGCTATAGATGTGTGAGAAGGAAAGTGGGTGGGTATGGACTAGGTTTTCTTGAGAACAATGATAATTGATATAATATTGATGACCATTCATGTTTTTTGGATTAAATTATTTATGGTAGAATCACAATCATATCTTGTTTGTACCCGTAACATTATTATACTTTGTACTCCGCACACACCAACATTCATTATCGCTACATGGCACTGGTGCTTCCTTTATTGATTGATTACATATAAAGATAAATTTTATTATTGAGATGATTCACCATGGTTTTGATGTATTGAACCTTGTAAAACTTTCAGATATAAGTTTCATGTTCTTATATATTCTAAACATATCTAACATTATATTTAGAAATTATTTTCATGCATTTTCAAGAAAAGTATAAATTTTTAAATGATGAAATAGAATGTTTCCACTATTGAATTCAAAAATAATTTTCAAATGATTAATGTTATATTTTTTAAATATGATCTTATTTTAATTTGATATTGATGTATTTAGTTTCATATTATAAAATTTAAATCCTTATTCTTTGTTATTACTATCTTCTTTATCACATATAAATTACCTTATCAAGTAAAAGTATATAATATTATGTAAAATACATTTGGATCTGTAGATCACACCCCACTTAAACTATATTGTGTTTGCATCCATTATGTTCTTGTTTTAGGTGATCATGTTCCCATCATCTTCTTTTTTAGTTAGAATTTAGTTGGATGAGGGTATGTTACTTGGGTCATGGAAGGTGATTGTGGATCATTAGAAAATGGGTTTTAGTATTTTATTTCTACTCCTATTTTATAATGTCTTTATGTAGCATAATATGGTCATATTGATTTATTTCTTTCATCATGTTCCCATAGTTTTATTTGGTTTTTGTTAACTCTTATGGGTGAAATAACTCCCAAAGGTTTCTTCTAGATTCCCAAGTTCTATTATCTAGCCTAGGGGATTGAGGACACTCTATAAGTCAGCAGAAAATAATCTCGGTTATAGGATTAGATGAAACATAGGCTTGATTTCATACAAATTATATTGACGATTTCATTTTCTTAAAAAAAGTACATAATATTATTATCCATTTATTTATTTGGGGTTAGTTATAGTGTAAATGACATTAAGAATGTTCCTCGACTAAAGACGTAGTTCTAGACTATGTTTTTGGTCACCACTTATTCATGATGGGCATTGAGATATTAAGGAATGTAGTGGAATTGAGCGTTTCATTTGAGTTATTAGTTTCCTAATCATAAATGAAATATAGATTCTCGATGAGATTATCTTTGATTTTTTGAATATCATATGAGTTTTCTATTGGATCAAAATGATTACGAAAGTTTCATTATTCCATCATAGTCAGGTAAAATTTGATGAATTTATGTGAATAATCTATTGGTAAATATTGGAACCTTTTTTGGGTTGGTGTGTAATTTACCATCCCATGTGACCAATCCATGCATAGTTTTACTATAACCTGAACGTGGTGCCCCATCTATTTGTTTCCAAAATTACTTCCCTCATGTGAGGTTAGTTCATAAGGTTCTTATTTTGTATGGAAATTTTGTGTGTGTTCTATTTCATGCCCTTATTTTTTGTGTTAAAATTAATCTCTTTTTTATTGCCTTTAAATCCATTGAAAAACCCGTTTTGACCGAAAACTAATTTTATTTTAGTTCTTTGAAAATTTTATTCTTTTACAAATATGTTTCTTTTATGGAAAACTTGCTTTTGAAAAACGCATGGGTGGTGTGATAATTGTATCTTTTAAGAATGAATTTTGGTCTGTAATGGATTCAAGATGGAAATGGTTTTATGAAGAAATGGTATTAATGATTTTGGAACCATGGAATAATTTCTAATAGTTAGTAAATGAAATTATGAAACTGTAATGAATTTATGTCAAGCCATCACATTTGGATGAAAATTGTAATTTTTTATAAATGATTATATCATATGTGCTTTGAAACCAATGATGTATAGATAAAATTGGTCGGTGTATTATTTGAAATATTTGGGATTATTTTTATATTGTTTCACATTTTATTCATTCTTATGTTGAGGAGGCTAGGTTTAATGATGTATATAAATATATACCTTAAAGTTACTTAATAATGATGGACTATTTGGTCATTTTTCTAGTATTTGGAGTAGTCCTTTACAATTTTCGAAATTTGAAGCTCCTGCTGACTACCCTACCTAGAATTTGAATTGAGTGGTGGATTCAAGGCCTTCCCTGTATTTGGACCCCACAAAAAGAATTATTTTATCATAATCCACCTTATTATGGAGGTTATTGGGGTTCTCCTAAATTTATAATGTATCCTAATGATGTTAGGGAGATCTTTGATTCTCTTAGTAATGCTTATACGCTAAGGGTCAAGTATATAAAATCATTGATTGATGGACTAGAATGAGAGTAATGAGAGGTCATGATTCTTTCCTATATACATGAAAAATGTCTTGGGAAATATTTAAGTTAGTCTTTATTCAGGGGGATTATCTTAAGGAAGTGAAGTAGGAGAATTTTTCTAAGTTCTTCTATTTTGATCTAGGTGAGCTACTGGTTGTAGATTCATCCAGGAAATTTTATTGTTTTGTATAATTTAAACATAAGTATCTTAGTGATGAAACCCTTATGTTTTTCTATTTTATAAAAGATCTCCACTGATACCTTTATACAATCTTCTCAGTGGACTATTCGGAAACTTATCTGGAGATTCTTGAAAGGTTATTTTCAGTTGAATTGGAGCTGGAAAAATAATAATAAGGGAAGGATTTAAGAGAAGAATTTTTATCTAGGGTACCATAGTATATGGAGGAGTAAGGATAGTATTATTAGTTAATGAAGAGGCATCTCATGTGTATTTAGTGTGGGTAACTTTTTCATTCAATGAATTTATGGTTTAAAGCTCTGAAAGTTTCTATATAGTGCAACTACATGAGTCAATGTAACTGGTTCAATAATTTGGGATACTAAAAGGGGATATTTTGATCAAGGGTTATCATCTCATAACTTTGCGGAAGAATACTCTTTCAAAACAAAAACATTTTGAAATATACCCTAGAGTGATGTTTTTTACATAGTAGAGGATCTGTTGGTTTTGATGGGTGTTGACCCAGGTTATTTTTTATAGCACTAGGGTGAAAACAGATTGTGTTGCCTTGTATTATCTAAAAGATATTTTTTGAATTTCTTATTTCAAGGATATCCTTTTGTATTTCCTTAGATCCTTTATGGATATTCTCTTACAGACCTAGGTTGTGATCATGAAGACATTTTGACTTTCTTGAGATATCTATTATTGTTCCTTGTGGATGTGAACTTTTGTATGGTGATCATTCTTAGTTATAGGTTTTATTCCCACGAGTTTTACTATGATATTAGGGAAATTATAAAATAAAATAATTATAACTTCAATATTTTTTGGGTTTTTATTTTTTAGAATCCATTTTTTCTATCCTTCTATGGTTTTTTCTATATGGTGAGTGTGGGATACCATTAAGTTGGACTTTTTTACTAAGTATCCACTTTTTTTTGGTTATTAGATATCAATCATAAAATGATAGACCAAATCCATTGTGATAGTATAGTGACATATATACACACTTATTTTTTTTTATCTCTATACAATTGGACATGGATATGCCACGAGAATATAGATGGGTAACTAGGATGTTGTGTATTCTTATTAGACCATACACTTGGAGGTGTCAGTGTTTGATTCAATGAGATCAGGTGGGGTGAGACATGATTTTGATAATCCTAGGTTACCTTCAAGTACATTTCATGATATAAATCTTGGTTGGTTTAATGCCTTGGTTTTTTATGGTTGTATTTTTTATATATTTATTCACTTTTTCCTCTATTGTGAATTGTTGAGCTATTTTGGATATGTCATTAATTGGGGCATCAGTTTAAACTATTGGATTTTTCATTATGATGTGTGATCAATGTCTCTTCTTTGGGTTAAAGAGATGTTCTTTATGGATATTATTTCCATGTTACACAATTTTTTTGAATCTTTTATTTGTGGAGATAACTATTCTACTTTTGTGGTTATTTGTTATTTTTTATAGTTCTTTCTAGTTGTTTTCACGTTCCTCTCACCATTGTTGGATTTTTTTTGAGAAATGTGTTGTTTTTGGAGTTTTTTTCATAGACCATACACCTCATAGGATATGTTAGGGAGTTATTTCAGTCTTGTATTTTCAATATTTTAGTTTTTCATCTTTATGGGGCTATAAATCCTTATGGTGGGGAGAATTGTAAGATACTCATTTTGAAAATAATTAAACACCCTTTGTGATTTTATTTTATAATCCATTTTATGGAAAAAAATAATAATGTTTCATATAAACCTTACTCATACACAAGACCTGTGGATTTTTTATGGGCAACTAACGATTTATGAAGGTCGTGTAAAGGTAATAAGGACAGATTATTGTTGTGTAATGGTATACTAGAGATTATAAACACCATGTATGGGTATAAATACTATTGTGTGTGGATAAATTGAGATGCCTAAAGCTATTTCCACAGTATGAAAGGGTGCATAAGTGTAACCCAGTACCTTAATGTGACACCCATGATCTTTATAAAGGTAAAACCTTGTTTCCCATATAAATTTCTCTTTTTGGGAGAAAAATAAATAAAAAATCAGTATTTAATTTATTCTCCTCCAAAATGACATATAACACAATTTTTTTATTTCTAAATTAATTAAATCATAGAAATAAACACTTTAAGCTATTTTAATGTCTTTAACACCCATTTTAATTATTTGAAACCATATTCATTAAATATTTTATTAAAATTTAAGATTAAATGGTTTTTTTAATTTGGGGTTTTAAATAATATGATACTTGTTATATTTTTTTAAAAAACCAATATTTTTTGTATTAGAGTCAAGAAGTTCTCATTGGGAGTATTAGTAATACAACTGCTAGGTTATCAGTGGGAGTGTGTTAGAGGTGTTCATTCCTTGTTTATTGTGTGAGCACATTCACCTATTATGGTTATGGATATAATGTATGGTGTTTGGCAGTTCAATTATTTAGGTAGTTGTTTTTATGAGGGTTTTTCATTATGTGATTATTTATTTCTTAAAAATTAATATAAATATATTAATAATTTTCTAATACATTTTCTTGGATGCTTGGCCTTGAAATTCTTCAAAAAATATTCTTTGATTATATTCTCTGTTAATTGAACATGACATGATAGAAATGTTATGTTCTTGATTCCTCTCATTCTTTAGACATTGTTGAAATAATTTATGGTATGGATTTCCCTTTAGATATATTTTAATTATTATTTTTATGAAATAATGGTTTTAGGATGGTTTTCATTCCCTAAAATTAAAATAATTTATTTAAATTTAATGGGTGATTTGTGAAATGTATTCCACAGGGTTTTGGGTATTATTTTGAAATAACATAAACCATTTTATATTGTAAAATATAATTTTTGATGAATTAAGGATTTATTTAATGAAATTATTGATTTAATATACACTTTGAAATTTTAATTATGATTTGTGAAAGGATGAAAATGTGAATACACGTTTTAATTTTCATTTGGAGATAAATGCTTGATGGACTAGTTGGAACTTTTTGATGACCCTCCATTGTGATAATATATTGATGTCCATTACATGACTATTAGGCTTCCCATTCATGGGTGTTGACGAATTGATAATAAATTTTTAAGGATATTGGTGTTGAGAAAGAAATTTTAACTGTGAATGAATTAAAACGATCAGGGAATGATCTAATGATGATAGTGATGGGGATTCCCTTTATAATCTTACTCACTCAATTATCTCCCTCACATTTATTGTATGGTCATGGGAACGAGGGTTGTTAGATGAGATAACATATAATTATTGTTAGATAGATGAATTACACCCTATCTAGTGGATTTATAGAGAATTAGATAGGTTTAGAATACAAGTGTGCAACTAGTAAAGTGAGTGCGTGTGTACTTGGTTTTCCTGAGGCTCATGATAAATGATATAATCCTACTAATTAGTTATGATTTTTTAAAACAATTTTATGGTGGAATAACTGTCATATTTAGGTTTTTTCCATGACATCATTACACTTTCTACTCAATACATAACATTGTTTGTTTCCACTACTTAGTATTGGAGTTTCCCTTATTTCTTGATTACCGATCATGATTGATTTACTATTTGAGATGATAGGCCTAGATCCTTTTGTATTTAATCTTGTAATTATTTTTGATATATTTTGTATGTTATTTCCTTTCCTTAAATTATCTAACTTTTTCATGAGAAATATTCTTCATGTATTTTCAAGAATAGTTAGTGTTTATATATGACAAAATGTAATTTTCCACCTTTGCATTCACAAATTATTTTTAATTGTTTGATGTTATGTTTTTAAAACCTAATTTTATCATAAACCAATCTCAATGGAATTATTTTCATATTATAAAATGGTAAAAATCACATTTTCCCCCTTTCTTCACTTCCTAATTAATTTATAATGTAACAACAAAGACTCTTTGGTGAAATCCCACTAGCCTATATAGTGTACTCCCTTCTTATACCATTTGGAGTTTATAGACTTTATGTTCTTATAGCTGGTTATTATGTTCTAAAAATCTTCCTTGTAATTTCATTCAATGTTTTTTGAGTGATGGTGATTTGGGTAATGATAGGTGGTCATATAACACCTAGAGATGTATATTACTAGTATTTCTATGCTTAGATTTTTACAAAGTCTATTTATACCATGGTATGGTTTTTCTGATTTTTTTATCATATGATGTTTTCTATGTTTACATTTATTTTTTATATCTTGTGGGATGAATCATTCTAAATGTTTTTTTATTCCAATTTTCTTCTTTCCGACCCATAGGGGTTGGGAATTCTCTTCGGGTCAGTAGAGAATTAGCTTAGAAACCATTTTAGATGGTATTTATGGTTATTTTGTTACACCAAGTGTTTTTGAGGATATAAATAGAGTCCATTGGTGGATTTTATTAAACAAAAAATAAGTTAAAGATTTTCTATATCATGATAACAATGAATCATTGTCAATCTCTAAGTCCTCTCCAAGAAAGAATTATATTTTCTATTTATCAAAGTGTTACTATTTTGTCTATATATCTCTATATTTCTCAATTGTATCAATTATTTTTTGAGAGATATGAAACATGTATTTTAATAGATTTATAGTTAATCTCTCATTTCGTTTCTCGTCTTATCAAAGAGTGCATAAAACCACAATGTGATAGACCAGTTCTCAAAACCGATAAAGGGAGTAATCTTCATCAATTAGATTCATTCCACAACTGAAAAATGGTTAGGTAAGATTGGTTTCCTTATTCTACCAACAAAAATAAATAAATTATGTTGGCTTTTTGATCTCTATTAAAATTATGGGAATGAGATAAACCTCTAAACTATAGGGGAGGAAATATAGGGGCTCACACAAATATTTTTTAGAACTCCTTTATCAAATTATTCTTGTTATCTCTTTTTTGTTTTACTCTTTGTGTCATCTGATCTTGATATTCACAATTAAATTTATCCTCTCAATTAATTTTCAATTTTTATTACTCTCTTAATAAAATTTGATGGTAATATTGTAACACCTCATGCTTCCATTGTATGCTTCTCTTTGAATAATACAGTAGCATGTATTGTACGCAACTTTGAGTTCCAACACACACCACAACCAATCAAACTAGCGGTTATGAATAGTAATAACCACTTTTTGAAATTTTAGGAATTTTATAATTCAAAATGGACTTAAATTTCGGATTTGGAATATCAAATTTACCTTAGTTTGTATTTTTGTTATTTTTCTGAAAACATTCAATTTTTGATGAAAAGTGAAAATCACTAAATTTAAATTAATTTTTTTTTAATAGAAATAATTAATAGTGATCAGTTATGAATATGAGGGGTTTTAAAATATATTTATAATATATTTTTACCATTAAATAAAATGTTGGTAATTGGAAGTAATTTAACATTTAAACTAGACATAAACAAGTGTTAATCTTTTGATAGTTATTATTTCTTAAAAACACGCGTTTTGTTTTGACAGTGGGAATTAATTTTAAATTAATTTCTGCCACTTCTGTTTTTTGAATTTAGAAAATTGGATTCCATATTTATAATCAGGAGGTATAAATTTTTTAAATAGGAAACTTTTATTTTTAGACATTTTGAATAATTACTTTTGAAAATATTTTATCTACCATGGTTATAGGGTAAATCCGATAAATAAGGGTAAAAAATAATATAATAATAACAATAAATTACAATAAAACGTGTCCTAACCCTATTGGTTGATACATGTCCGACCATGGCCATCTTTGGGTCGATTTTGGGACCTGATGGATCCACTTGTAAGTGATAATGACACTTTATATTAATTAAGTTAACGTAAATACAAAAATGACATAAGCATATATCTTTTAAAAAAAATACATAGCGTTATATATGTTCAATTTTAGACTATAAATATTAATTAGAAATCTAAAACTATTTCCTACATAATGGTATATTATTTATAATTTTTAGACATTGAATAATTAAATTTATTTATGACACAATAATGATGCAGTATTTTCCTTATTAATGAAAGAATCAAATAATTAGTATTATAAATGTTAAAATAACTATAATTTGAAAGTTTTGATGCCATACAAAAATTTTATTAGTTATTATGATATGTTAGGATCTCTTAAAGTAATTTTATTTGAATTAATAAAGTTTTTAAGACTTTAACAAAAATCTATTATTAAATATTTTCAAAATTGACATAAATGAATTTTTAAAACAAATATTATATTATTAATTGATATTCTATTCCTAAAAATGTAAGTTTCTTCCAAAGTACTTATATAATGACATTTTTATCAATAATAGACCACTTGGAGGTCTCTTGGAAGTACATATTATTATTATTAACCATATAATATAAAAATACAATGTGACATGGTAAATGTCAAACTATTTAACTAAGAGTTAAATATAAATTATAAGGTTAATATAGTGACCCAAAACTATCTAAAATCTATTGGATGAAAGTATTTCGACCCATACCCACCTTATACTTTGAATAATCCACTTGGGTTCCATTAGAAGTTGAACATAATTTATAATAAATTAATAATTTATGTTTTTCCTAAAGAGCCCCTCCTCCCCTTTATAAAAGGAAACCACTTCTAACCAATTCTTCATACCCTAAAAGCCTTTTTGTTCTTCAAAACTCTTCCCAAATAGCCTCTCAACAATCCTCCCTAAATCCTAGAGGCCATAATTTAGTCATAAAGTCATCCTAAGGATCCCTTTTGATCAAATCAAAAGGAAGAACCCGAAGAAGAGGTAATGTTCTCACCACCCTTTTTCAAGTTCCTTTCTTCTTCAACTTTTTCTTTCATTGTTGTTACATTATAAATTAATAACTCTAGTATCTTATATATACTGTGATTTTATTATAAATATGGTACAACCATATTCATTATTCTATCCATCCTTTGAGCGACATGTCACCATACGGGCGTACGTACGGCCTACCGTCTCCACGTCGTGGTGTAATTGTTATTCAATACATTATTATTTGGATGGGTATAATAATGATGTTTAATTCATGTAAATAATAAATATAACATGATAATTATTATTTATATATTATATACCATCAAATTATATATTATTTTAATATCAAAAGAATGATATTTTCGCTCGTGCGTACGTACAGACTACCGTCTCCACGAACGCGATGAGATTCATTCCCCATCGTATCCATTCAAGTCTAATTCTAATTTTATTATTAAAAATAATGTTTAATTACTTTATATAATTCTTTATATTATTAATATACAACCTAACCATAACAAACACTACTTATGTAACAAAACATATAAAAGAAAATGAGTATGTTAACCGCTGAAACAACGATAATACTAAGATATTATTAACAAAGAAATGTTAAAAGATCCTATATGATATCATATTAATGTATATGATACTTTTATAATTAAATACCAATTATTTTACCATTATATAGGAGGCTAACCTACCCTCGACCAAGGATAAAGTACAAAGCAAGGGGTTTCTTATCTCACTTTTAATTCCGTGAGATTTCCATTGTTGACCACTTATTTATTGCATGTGGTGTGTGTACTGCACATTATTGTATTCACTGTGTAATATACATTAATTTATGTATATTTACATCATAATTGTTTGATACTTCTTTCATGGGTGTATGTATTGTAAGTAACCAAATCAATTAGGGAATTTGAAATTTCAATTTCCACTCATTCGGCTTTACGCATACTTCATTGATTATTTTACTCAATGAATATGTGGGGAATCACTCTTAATTTTCTTATGTCATAATTTACACTCTTCTTTATGTTGATATACTTTTTATTCACATAATAATTTCATTGATAAATTCTTAAGTCATAGGTATGAACTTGATAAGATTAATTTTTACTCAATCTCTATTTGTTGAGTTAATCATCCAATTACTTGGTGTTGTTTTTACAAGAATATGTTTGAATGTCCTTTGATTGTTTTACACTGAATATACAGTCATATTGAGTGTATTTATATTTTTCACACCTAATTATATCGTTGATTTATCCTTAAACTAAGGATACGACCTTTATGAGAGATTTCATCTCAATTTACATTCCATTGAGACTCCTTTGTTGTTATACACAAAATCACTTTTATATGGTGTATATAATGTACTTTGACATAGTATATCATTAACCCTTTATTCTCATGATATTAAAAAGTTTTTATTACCTCAATTATTTATGTTCAAGGGTCTCTCTTTTGGTCAGTAACTCTAACTAAAATATATTTTTAAAATGTTTTAATGATTTATTAATCTAAATCTTTATAATTAATGTCCATATTTTAAAAATGGTTTTAAGGATTTATTTATATGGACATTAAAGTTTTCAAATAAAAATTCTTTTTAAAAGTTTCAAAGTGGTATGGGACAGTTTTATTCAAAAATCTATTTTAAATGGCTTCTTGTAAAATAGTGTGACTTTTAAATGTTTTCCAGAAAAAGGGGTATTTCTATCAATAGTTTGATGATTGTTTTAATCTATGTCAATATCATTCATTATTCTTGATTGAGGTTAATCCGATACAATTAAATATTCTATATTGTATCGAATGAGTTATGTTTGACTGTGGATCTGCTATTTTTATACCATTCATGGTTTGTGGTTTAAGTATTGATATTTTGTAAGCTAGTTTTAATAAGAATGTTTATGTTATGTTTCAAACTGTACATATGATGAATGTATTGGACATAGTAAGTGATGAGTGGAGCCTGATATAGATCCTTGATGCATCGGTAGGTCTCATGAGACAAACTAGTGTCTTGGCACAAGGCCTTGACAATATCTTTTTTGTAGTCTTGGCATGAGGCCTTGAATATGTGGATATGATAGTCTGGCATTATGCATTCCATCATTGTGAAAGTAGTTATTGATATTGCATGTGGTTATTTGACTAGTAGAATATACATGTCAATAAGTAAATGGAAGAATTTCATTTTTTCTTTACCATATTATACTGAAGTTCATGTTTAAAAGGCTTTTTTTTAGTTATACATTGCCTTAAATGTTTATGCTTATCTAAGAAAGTTTCCACTATATTGCTATCCTTACTAAGCATCTGAGCTCACCCCTTTCAATGTTTTATTTTTCCCAGGATGTGAAGAAGTAATTTATGAATGACCTGTAGTGATAATATGATGGGATATGAAGACAAGATGGTGTTGTGGTTTTTTTACATTATGATGCAATGTAAGACTTATGAATTTATCTAGTGTTTCCAAAACTACTAAACTAATCGGCCTTTTTAGAATTGATCATTTGTAATCATGCCAACGTTATGTAATAATTCACTGACTCTGGGTAACTATGGTCAGGGAATTATAGTTGGTATCAGAGGAAGTTTAGTACAAACCTTGGAAACTAGATTTAGATAAACTGTGAGAAGATCACATATCCCTAAGATAGACACTGAGGATTAGTACATAAGAACTTCCTAGAATTTTGGTATTGTATAGATTTTGTGAGTTTTCCAAAAAATACATCCCTATCTGGATACGAGCAGGTAGAGGTGGCTCTGGCACAGATGTACCTAGGGGTAAAACCCAAAAACACTGCTTTGAGCTAGACTCGAACGAGAACTGGTGCATGACAATAGGCCTTACTACACTCTTTGTTACAACACTCCAGGGGGATATGCTTAGGATAATTTTCATTTTCATTATAAACCAATTTGAAGTATTTTAATATAAGATGATAATAAATGACCTTGGTTAATCCTAAAGTGTTTTAAATTGAGAATATGGTGTCATGATATTATCTAAATGATTTTATGACTACTGTTACTCACACAATGCTTTCTGGTTTTAAACAATGGCTGGAGTCCAAGGAAGTCATAGTAACTTTGAGAATGATGTAAAAGGTGGGAACGGTGGTGGAAATGAGCAAAAAATTGTAATGTTTATAGGCATAAGAGATATCGTGTTCATTCCAAATCAGTTTTCCAAAAATATGATCAACAAAATATATATTAACCATCTCCTGGACTCAACAAAGAAGATAAAGGTGATGAATGATAAGAGCTCCAGCAGTGAAGACCATGGAGAAAATAATCCTAAATTTCCATCATGCCGGAAATGTGGAAGGGGAAACCCAGGAAAGTGTCTCAACGGAACAAAGAAATGCTTTACGTGTGGAAAAGAAGGGAATAAAGTGAATAATTGATGAGGAAAAATGAAGAGTACTATGGAAGAAAATAAAAATAGTCCCAAGAATCTATTTATAGTAATTTCCCATAAATATAGGGGACCTGGCCATTACCCGGGTGAATGCCCTATTCTATAGGACATTTTCATGGTCATAGAAGAAGCTATGTGGAAATAAATGGTTGGAGAAATTTTTAAAAGTATTAGTTCTCCTTGTTGACGGGATTACTTTGGAATAATTTTCTCTTGTATTTGTAACCCTGTATTTTTCCATGTGAGAATGATATTTGAGGAATTCTTATCTTTTCCCTTGTTGATATAGTTATAAATATCAATTTGGTTTTATATAATCATTGGGTTTGAGGCAATTACAAGTTATTATATTTTGGGATGAAAATGCAAGGTATGAGATAACATTTCTGGTTAAAATTATGTTATGGTTATTTTGAGAAATTTACCTCATTTTGGTAATGTTATAAAATATAGTTTATGAAAAAGGACAACACGCAGACCGTGTAACAACCCGTCGCGTCGGAAAAAGCTGTGGGAATTAAACCCACAACCAAAGTGCGATTGAGATATATCACCTACCACTGGACTACGGGAAGTCCCTCATCAGTGTGACTAATTATGTTTAGTTAAATGATTTTATTGATCAATAATAAGTTGATTTGGGTTCTTATGTCTTATCAAATGAATACCCTTAGTATAGGAAATTGATTATTGATTAAGTAATAAATGTTATTTTGGAAGATGTTCGCTTTGTTGGGAACACTATCTAACCAAGGAAAATAGAATACTATGGGGTTTCATTTTAGGAGTAATGGTGGATTATTATCTACATTTTTATTGTGGATTTATATTGATTTGGGTTATTTATGGAAATGATTAACCTATAATAGAGAATATGTGATTATGTTAATTAATTTTAAGTAAGTGACTTTAAGAGTTGTTGATGTCATTTAGAGATACAATTTAACATGGAAGACTACATAACCAAATTCTTCTAAGTTTTGGGCTTCAATATTAGTTTGGATTATATTGAAGGATTTTAAGGACAATTGTTTATTCAATGGTATTTATTTAACTTTGGGGTATTGCTGGTTTAATTTTAGAAATTAAGATTAGTGTTTCTTTCTCTAAAGGAATATACTTTTGGGGGATTACCAGATCTTGTACTAACCATTTTTGTTTAGATTAATCTCTAAAGACAAGGTAAATATATATTTTATCCTTTCTGGATCATGTGATTCTATAAATGTTTATTCTAGCTCTTCTAGTGTGACCAATTCTTCTTGAATACTCATCGTTTAAAAAAAATAATGAGTTAGTAGCGGAAATTTATTAAAGAATTAAACTCTACTTAAAAAGTAAGTATATATCTTTAAATTCTTAGTCAATCTCATAAATGAGTTCCTCATCATTATGTAATGTAACTAAAAAAATGTTGTCCGTATACTTTTCCTACTGGGAACCTAATGACTGTTTCTACCATCACAAGTTTGTGGCTTTCTTGTTGTTAACTTTCTTTGGATCACATTTTCTATCCATATCCATCATAACATGACACTTTTTTTATCTTCTATATCCATGTTTTTCTACATGGAATCCTAGTATGAATTATCTTGTGTGACCTTTGTACTTATCTTTCTTTCTTTTAAGGTGATGGTTTTATTGACCCTTTTTTCCGACGTGGGACTTTACATTATATTCCCAAGCCCAATTTTAAAAATTTTAAGGATGAAATTATTTTAAGGAGGGGATAATGTAACACCCCAAGCTTCCACATTACGCTTCTCATTGAATAATACAGTAGCGTGTGTTATAGGCAACTTCGAGTTCTAACACACACCACAACCAATCAAACTAGCTTTTATGAATAGTAATACCCACTTTATCAAATTTTATACATTTTATATTTCAAAATGGACTTCATTTTTGGATTATGAATATTGAAATTAGCTTAGGGTGAATTTTGGGTATTTTTCAGAAAACCATCAATTTTTGATGAATAGTGAAAATCAATAAATTTTAATTAAAAACAACTTTTTTAATCGAAATAATTAATAGTGATAAATTATGAATATGCGTGGTGTTAAAGTATATTTAAAATATATTTTTACCATTTAAAACAATTTTGGTCATTGGACGTAATTTCACATTTAAACCGAACATAAGAATGTTTTAATCTTTGCATAGTTATTATTTCTTAAAAACACGTTTTTGTTTTGACAGCAGGAATTGATTTTAAATTAATTTAGGCCACTTATGTGTTTTGAATTTAGAAAAATGGATTCCATATTTAGAATCAGGATTTCCAAATTTTGTAAATATGTAACTTTTATTTTTAGACATTTTGAATAATTATTTCGGTAAATATTTTATTTACCATGGTTAAAGGGTAAATCCGGTAAATAAGGGCAAAACATAACAATATAATAACAATAAATAACCATAAAACATGTCCTAACCCTATTTTTTGATAAATGTACGGCCATGGAAATCTTTGGGTTGATTTTGGGACCCCATGGATCCACTTGTAAATGATATTGGCACATTATATTAATTAAGTTAAAGTAAATACAAAAATGACATAAGCATATATCTTTTTGAAAAAAAAATTTTACATAGGGTTATATATGTTATATTTTCGACTATAAATATTAATTATAAAGATAAAAAGATTTAATACATAATGGTATTTTATTTATAATTTTTAGACATAGAATAATTAAATTTATTTATGACACAATAATGATGCATTATTTTCCTTATTAATGAAAGAATCAAAATATTTGTATTATAAATGTTAAAATAAATATAATTTGAAAGTTATGATTCCATACATGAATTTTATTAGTAAATATGGAATTTTAGGATTTATTAAATTAATTTTTGTTTAATTAATAATGTTGTTAAGACTTTAACAAAAATCAATTATAAAATATTGTCAAATTGACATAAATGAATTCTTAAAACAAATATTATATTATTAATTTATATTCTATTACTAAAAATATAAGGATCGACAAAAGGACTTATATAATGATAGGTGTATCTTTAATAGACCACTTGGGGGTCTCTTGGATGTATATAGTATGTTTATTAAAAATATAATATAAAAATACAAAGTGACATGGTAAATGTCAAACTATTTAACTAAGAGTTAAATATAAATGATAAGGTTAATATAGTGACACAAACCTGTCTAAAATCTTTTGGATGAAAGTATTTTGACCCATCCCCACCTTATACTTTGAATAATCCACTTGGGAACCATTATAAACCGAATATGAATTTATTATAAATTAATCATTTAAGTGTTTCCTAAAGAGCCCCTCCCCCCCCCTTATAAAAGGACACAACTACTAACCAGTTATTCATACCTTCAAAGACTTTTGGTTCGGAAAAACTCTGCCCAAATACCCTCTGAAATATCCTCCCTTAATCCTAGATGCCTTAATTTATTCATAAATCCATCCTATGGATCCCTTTTGATCAAATCAAAAGGAAGAACCCGAAGAAGAGGTAATGTTTTCACCGCCATTTTTCAAGTTTCTTTCTACTTCAACTTCTTCTTTCATTATTGTTCCATTATAAAATAATAACTCCAGTATATTCTATATGCTATGATGTTATTATAAATATGGTACAACCATATTCATTTTTCTATCCATCCTTTGAATGACATGTCACCATACGTGCGTATGTACGGCCTACCGTCTCCACGTCGTGGTGTAATTGTTATTCAATACATTTTTATTTGGATGGGTATAATAATAATGTTTAATTAATGTAAATAATAAATATAACATTATAATGATTCTGTATATATGATATTCCATCAAATTATATATTATTTTAATATCAAAAGAATGATATTGTCGCTCGTGCGTACGTACAGACTACCATATCCACGAACACGATGAGATTCATTCCTCATCATATCCATTCAAGTACAATTATCATTTTATGATTAAAAATAATGTTTAAGAACTTGATATAATTCTGTATATGTATAATATAAAACCTACACATAACAAACATGACTTATGTAACAAAACATATAAAATAAAATGAGTAAGTTAACACCCGAAACAACGATAATACTATGATATTATTAACAAAGCAATGTTAACATATCATATATGATATCATATTAATGTATATGATCCTTTTATAATTAAATAACAATTATTTAACCATTATAATGGAGGATAACCTACCCTATCCCAAGGAAAAAGTACAAAGTAAGGGGTTTCTTATCTCACTTTTAATTCCTTGGGACTTCCATTGTTCACCACTTATTTATTGCATGTGGTGTGTGTACTGCACATGATTGTATTCATTGTGTAATGTACATTAATTTATTTATATTTACATCATAATTGTATGATACTTATTTCATGGTTGTATATTTCGTAAGTTACCAAATCAATAAGGGAATTTGAAATTTCAATTTCCACTCATTCGGCTTTACGCATACTTCATTGATTATTTTACTCCAAGATTGTGTGGGGAATCATTATTAATTTTCTTATGTCATAATTTCCACTCCCTTTTATGTGGATATACTTTTGATACACATAATCACTCCATTGATAAATTCTCAAGTCATCGGTATGAACTTCATAGGATTAATTTTTACTCAATCTTCATTTGTTGAGTTAAACATCCAATTCATTGGTGTTGTTTTTACAAGAATATGTGTGAATGTACTTTGATTTTTTTTCACTGAATATCCAATCATATTGTGTGTATTTATTTTTTTCACACATAATTATGTCGTTGATTTATCCTTAACCTAAAGATACAACCTTTATGAGAGATTTCATCTCAATTTACATTCCATTGAGACACCTTTGTTGTTATACACCAAATCACTTTTATATGGTGTATATAATATACATTGACATAGTATATCATCAATCCCTTTATTCTCATGATATTACAAAGTTTTTATTACATAAATTATTTTTATTCAAGTTTCTCTCTTTTGGTTAGGAACTCTAACTAAAATATCATTTTAAAATGTTTTAATGATTTATTATTCTAAATCTTTCTCATTAATGTACATGTTTTAAAAATGGTTATAAGGATTTATGTATATAGACATAAATGTTTTCAAATCAAAATTCATTTTAAAAGTTTCAATTTGGTATGGGACACTTTGATTTAAAAATATTTTTTAAATGGCTTGTTGGAAGATAGTGTGACTTTTAAATGTTTTCAAGAAAAAGGGGGTATTTCTCTCAATAGTTTGATGATTATTTTAATCTATTTCAATAACATTCATTGTTCTTGATTTAGGTTAATCCTATACAATAAAATCTTCCTTATTGTATCAAATGAGTTTGTTTGACTATGGATGTGATATTTTTATACCATTCATGTTTTGTGGTTTATGTATTGGCATTTCGTATTCTAGTTTTAATATGAATGTTTATGTTATGTTTCAAAATTTTCATATGAGAAATGAATTGGACTTAGTTAGTGATGGGTAGAGCCCACTATAGCTCCTCGATGCATCAGCATGTCTCATGAGACAAAATAGTGTCTTGGCAAAAGGCCTTGAAAAAATATTATTTTTCGTCTTGTGACAAGGCCGTGAATATGTGGTTATGATAGTCTGAGATTATGCATTCCATCATTAAGAAAGTAGTTATTGTTATTGTATGTGGTTATTCGACTAGTATAATATCCATGTGAATAAGTAAATGGAATTATTTGATTTTATCTTTTCCATATTATGCTGAAGTTCAAGTTTAAAAGGCTTTTTTTAGTTATACATTTTCTTAAATGTTTATTCTTATCTAAGAAAGTTTCCGCTATATTGTTATCCTTACTGAGCATCTAAGCTCACCCATTTTAATGTTTTATTTTTCCCAGGATGTGAAGAAGTAATTTATGAATGACCTGCAGGGATAATATGAGGGGATATGAAGAAAAGTTGTTGTTGTAGTTTTTTTACTTTATGATGTAATATAAGACTTATGAATACATCTACTGTTTCCAAGACTACTAAACTAATCAGTCTTTCGAGAATTGATCTTTTGTGATCATGCCAATGTTATGTAATAATGCACTGACTCTTGGTAACTAGGGTCGGGGCGTTACAAAATTTATAGCATAGATCATATTTATAATTTATTTTTCTATAGATTTCCTTGTTTAATTTCATTTAAATTTCAAAACTATTTTCTTTTAAATTTTCTTTATATAATTGATTTATTTTTTATAAGGAAATTCACCCCAAATCATCATGACGATTTTTCTCCAGCCAAAATTTTTTATTTGAGGGGATCTTTGTGTTTTTTTAAAGAAATACATTTTTTCTAAAAATTGTTTTAATCTCAATAAATTCAATAATTAATCTTTTTAAAACAGATTTCTTCAAAATTTATTTTAAAGGACAATCTTTAGGGAATGATTTTTTCTTTAATGGGTCAAAAATTTTAGTTGAAAAAACATCTTTTCTACTATTATTAGTTGCATATTTGAACCTATTTATAAAATTATTGTGCATGGATATACCCCTACAATCGAATAAAAAGAAACATTTTCTCCTCAATATATTACACCTTATGAACATAATAGAAAATCCATGATTTATCTCCATTTATAGTTTCTACAAAATGAATTTAATCATATATATATTATAAAAAAATCCCATAAAATATAAAAATATCAAGAAGTAACATATTACGGAATGAATGATGTTACAAACACTATATTAGATATGTTTATACAATACTTTAAGATCATTACTATATATAAAAATGAATCTATTAACAATGCTTCTACATGGTTTACTGACATATTAAATGGTGAAAAATATATTGGTGGTTATTTTTCTACTAAATAAATAGTAAATAGGATTCTATGGGTCGTTCCAAGATCTTGGGAACCAACAGTGATGGTTATACCATAAGCGAAAGATATCAACAATATGCCTTTTGGGAAACTAATTTGATCCCTCATGATATATGATATAACTATGAATAGATAAACCAATAAAGAATAAAAATAAGTAAATAAAACAAAAAATACAAAATGATAAATTTATTTCAATGTTATTGATAATGGAGATTCATTAGATAATGAATCTAATATTTAAAGTTTGACTAAGAGATTGATCAAACTAAATCAAAACGAAATAACACATCCCATGGTTCCAAAAATAAAAATCTAATTAAAGTATCAATGATGATTTTTTATAAATGAAACAGTAAGGGTAATAATAGATTGGATTTACCAACATATAAAAAACAAGAGAAAATAAGATATTCAAGACAAGAAATACCTTAAATTATCAAATTAAAGTACTGGTTAAGACCCAATGGACTCAAACTCTTCATGTAAATAATGTCCTAAATGTCACATGTATCATATAAGGGATTGTTAATGGGTTAGTTATTCTATTTCTTAGTCTCAATCTCATTCCTCCTCTATATATCATTAAACCGCTTATTATTTCTCTTCTTATCAAGAGGAAATTGAAAATTCTATTAAATTAAAACTTTCAAAATATGAATATAATTCAAATAAATAAATAAAAAATTTAGATCATTTGATCAACTATTTATTAAAATATATCTCATTTTAAATGAGAAAACTAATTTGGTTTTGAAATAAAAAAAATCACACAAATGTTCAGAAATTAGAATCCAAAATAAAATAAAATAAAAATACTTTTCCCAATTCACTCAATGTGAAAATAATCTAAATTGATTTTGGGATATTAATATTAGAAAAAAAATAATTTCATAATAGGTTTTTAAAATTCAAATATCATTTCTCAAAAAACCACTTTGGTAATGGTATTTTCCCACGAAAAAAATTTAACGTTTTTGTAAATTTGAGAAACTTATTTCTAAGTGATATTGAAAAAATTAGAGATATGTAGAACCTAAATAGATCCTTACCTCAAATTATTTTTGTAATAAAAAATTATAAGATAAACCGATTTTGGTTTTTAAATCTCTATTATCCAATATTAGTGGACCCAATATGGTTTCTACATCATCATCTATGTTAGCTAACATAGCCAGACCCAAATCTAAATGGCTACCAAAAGGATATTTTTTTGAAATTCTGCATGACTACTCCACTAGACTTATTTTTCATATAAAATGTTGGATTTTAAATAAAAATAGACTATATTCTCTTGAATTTTTTGATCTCTTTTTTTACCTCTTGGGTTCTTTGTTATATAGTCTAGTCGATGGAATCGTAGATTTTTCGTAACTGATAATGTTTTTTCATGATCAACATTGGAACATGTTTTTCAATTTTTCAATTTTATTTTTTTATATCAAAATTCATTTATTGATTTATCCTCTCATTGTATCATATATTCATTCATATGCCTAAAAAATAAGAAGTTATCTTTTTAATCATTTTTATTTATTTATTTTTCTTCCACTGTTTCTCTTCAATTTTATTTAAAAATAAATTTATATTTATATTTATATTTTTCAAACCTCTATTTCTTATAAATTTCATTTTTATTTTTCATATCTATTAAATATTTCAATATCTTATATCCTTCTCTTGTCTTTTTCAAAATTAATTTTTAAAATATATTCTTCTTTTCAATATTGAAATTCAATATTTTCTAATTCATTAAATTTTATATTTAATTAATATTGTTTTCTTATTAAGGTAATGTGAACCTCCATGTAATATCTCTAATATTTCATCCATTCTTTACTTATTTATATCATATCATTGTCCATGCTTTACATGAATTACTCTTCTATACTGATTTTTGAGTTTATGATATTCATTAATGGGGAGTTATTATTTCTTATATCTATTGAGTTATCTTCTCTGTAAATCATTTAAAATATTCTTCCATGACTTAATTGATTTATTTTTTTATAATTACAATGGGGGACAATTTTTTGATGTTTTTTATTTCAAAGGGTGAGGATTTTTTGTTTTTTTGTAAAAAAATTTCAAAATGGGGGATGTTTGTTTAATATGTACATCTCTCTATCTTATAGGATATATTTTTTATATATTTAATTACATTCAATACATGTTTCAATATTTATTTACAATTGACATATCATTTTATATTAAGTTTTTTATCATTAAAAATGGGGGTATTGTTGTGCAGCTCTCTCTCTAGTACATTAGATGATCAAAAAACCCAGTTTTTGTATCTTATGGTTTCATGTGGGTAGATATAATATATATATATATATATATATATATTTAATATCATGTCCTCTTTTTAATGTACCAAGTTATGGTTTTAAAAGGCATTCGAGGTTCATGGTGACATATAGTTAAATTCATAAATATTCTCAATGTTGTATTTTTTACGTCTCAATTGTATTTTTTAAATAATAGAAGAATGAAATAAGTTGAAACTGAAGGCTTGGGTGTAGTTATAAGGACAAGGAAGTGTATTTACACTAATAGATAGCACTGACTCGCCAATGGTGTGGCTAGAAGCAAGAAATCTCCAAGATTTCACCAGCTAGTTAGTGGAGAAGAATCAGCCAGCTGGTGAAAGCATGAAGCGACTAGTGAACTCCAAGTGACCCATCATTATACCAGTGAGGTATGTTGGGTAGCTAGTGGTGAAGAGGAAATATATCTAGAATTTGTTTTAATGTGGTAAAAAACTCATCTATTATACTCTTATTTCAATAAATTACGCTTGGAGAACTCCAGAAGGTTCCCTGGTATTTTTCAGGCTATAAAAAGATCCCTTTAGTGGATTAGATCTTATAAAGAACAAGTTAAACATCCCTTTCATCGAATTGATTCTAAATTTATAGGATTCATGAAATCATTTCAATGATCTTGTAAGAGATATAACCTGATCCAATACAAATTAAAGTTCCCAATTCTCTATGATGTTTCACTAAGAGTGATATGAATTAATGTGAACAAATTTTACCAAATTCTTTCCTCTTTCAACTATGTCTCTTACTATTTGAACTTATGGACTTGTTGGGAGGAGCGGATCTTATTAATAATTTACAATAAGACAAAACAAATAAAAATTATTAAATAAACAATAAAAACATTACATATTATTTTCATAATGCTTTCCCTTAAGGTGTGTAACTACATTTTTGTTGTTTTCCAGTGAAATTTTTGCACACAAATATCCATTAATATTTTAATTTAAATTAAAGTGGTTTTGGTAAAATCCTAGACCCAAAGGAAATATCTAGATAGTTATACAGTCATACAAATGGTTTATATAAAGACTCTCACATGTTAAGATGTTTTCCCCTAATAATATTAATAAGAAATATCTTCTTTATTTCATCACACTCCTCTTGGGGAAAATATAGTTCTTCTTAATAAATGACACATCCTTAAATTCCTATTTATATTTTGCTACCATGGATGGAATTTTGATCATGTTCTAACAACTTAAGAATGATCAATCAATATAAATTGTGTGTTCATTATTGCTTCCACATTTCATATTCACATAAGTTCTATAATAGATAAAATATAGTCAAAACAACTACATCACAATGATTTATCTTGATCTAATTTTTATTTTTATATAGGATCCATTACACAAAATATATTGAGGTTTTAGTTGTGTAAACTTGCCTTTGATTTATTTTTATCTTCCACTTCTTGAACATTTATGATATATGATATCATAGGTCAACATTCTTTCTTAATATTTCTTATTATTCTCCCTCAAAAGAAACATAGAATTGTTATATAACCTTATTGGTTCCTTTTCCCCACAATTGTAATTATTTGACATTCTGAATTTATTCAAGAAATTGATTTGTTGGATCATCTTACTCACACTAATTCTTTATAATATCCTACTCCTTTTGTAAATTCACAAAATATTAATGGAATACTTGAAAATTATAAAATTAAGAAATTCTTATGAATTTCATAATTTAACAGTCATAATAAAATATGTCAAAAATAATATCTTGATAATTCTTCCAGTTTCCAATATTAATTAATAATTTATAGTAATTATATATCAAAATACAGTTGTTCTATATAATGTTCCTCTCAACATATCATATATATTAACTTCTCAAAATCTATGAGGCATAAAACATTCTTCGCTGATCACATGGTTATTCTCCAATGATCCTCAACTTCTTCTTTGTAAAATATTAATAAACCAATTTTAAAGAAATACTTGTGTTATATTTTTATATTTTTTATGTAGGATTTTTTATGGTATAATAATTAAACAATGAAGCATAAAATATCATGAAGTTACTGAGTTCTCAAATATTTTCTATTATACATGGTTGAAACATGACACATTCGGTTTGAGGCATAACTCATTCTCTTATCTCATCCCAGTGATAAACATAAATTTCATGGAATATCATTATTGTGAAAACTCTTCTCAAAAAAACCACTCCCACATATAATATCGTACAGACTTCTCCACGAAATGTGAATTTGGAGAATTTCACAAATGAATTTCCAACCGTATCAAATAATTTTAATCATCGACATATTATATTATTACATGACCATCTTCTCCTATTGTAGTACTCATTTGTCAAACTGCATCTTGTATGAGGATCTCATTTCATGATTTTTATTCCATGAAATCATATTATATAATCATCGTGATATATTATTTTTATATTTCACCTTTAAATTTTCTTTAAATTCTTCTCATATCAACCTAAAAATAATTTTCAAAATATCTTAGGAAATTAACTCTAATGTAACTAGATATATATTATGTTATTCTTTTGTAAACATTCAAAATTATAGATTAATGTCACATAGATAAATTTTATTCCTAAATATAAATAAATAAATCAATCATATCCTTTGAAATGGTCAAATTAATATTCAAAAGTTTTAATTAAATCTAACTTAGCCTTTAAATCTTCCAAGTTAATCTGACACATATTTCACTTTTTCTTATAATATTTAGTTCATTATTTATTCCAATATAGAAACGATCAGTTATAATTTTTTCATTGATAGAAAATAGAAATCAATATTTTTTCCAATTTATGAGTTCAGTCATTCTCATAATTCATCAAATCAACACAAGACACTCAAACTCATCTGAAAATACATGAAATGACTTCATAAAAATCATCATATTATTTAAGAATATTTCTATCATAATTCAAAATAATTTTTAGAAAATGTAAACTATTTTTGAGTATTTCAATTAATTTTCATGTCCTTGATTATACTAAAATATTTTCAACAATAATTCTAATAATGATTCATTATTTTGTAATTATTAAATAAAACACTAACCTCAAAAATTCTTAAACAAATTTTTATTTTAATTGATTTTTTTTTTCACTTCAAGTATATTTAATAATGATAAAATCACAATGATGAATTCTAATTATAACTCACAACCATCTTGTCACACCCTCTTGGATATGGTACTATATTATTCTAATTTTTTTATGAGTTCTTATATCGAGTTTTGGGGGTTTGGAGGAAATTTCATGTTTACCAATTACCCTACAAGGGGATTCTTTTTGGTTGGTATAAACTGTGGTGTAGTGAGGATAGTAGTGTTGTGGAAAATATGGTTGTGTGATAGAGTTTGGGAGGTGGATTTTTATAAAAAATATATAATTTTAATAGGTGAACTGTGGTGGTAGGTTGTGGAATCGGGGGGGGGGGGGGGGGTTGACTTATTCAGAATAGAGTGGGTGGCTATGTCATAGTGTACTTAGGATGGAATTTTGTGGATTCTAAAAAATTTATCACCACTGTAGTGTGGTTTAAGGCTATTTCAAAGCCCACTCCTCACATTACAATGTTCTGTGGTGTAGTGTATTCAGATACATTTTAGCCCCTCCCTTGCTATGTATAATATACAACATGGATTTCCCCATGGTTCTCACTCATGATTTGGCCAAGTAGTATATGAAGTATCCCCTTGTGCTATGTCTTGGTCCAACCTATTTCAGCCAATTTTTTGGTGTGGTCTTTGAAGTTGCATAGTGGTCACTTATTTTATTAATTACCTATAAATACTAATAAATTAAATTATTATTCCATCCTTCACTCTCAAACCATAATCACCTAATAGTGTTTTTCAATGTAATATAATACTCATTTTGATCAGTATCAACCCCAGGCTTTAGGAGATCAAATCTTGGTAGTTTATCTATATTCTTGAGGTAGGTTTCTCTACATGAAGGTTATAACTCATGCATCACATAATGTTCATGTAAAATAATTTGGTTTGTTTCATGTAAATTTTTTACTTGAAATAAAGGTTTATTTCCATCACTAAACCTATGTTTCTAAAGTGTTTAAATATTAAAAATGGTTTTGGACATGCTATGTTTCAATGAAATTATTTTACGGTTTTTTATTCAAATTATTTTTTCAAGAAAAAAAGATGTAATGATTCACTGTGAAAATGTTCTATGAAATTACATTATGTTTTGTTGGTTCTATAATGGATTTTAAATAATGAAATAATTATTTATTAACTATTAAAATTTTTACATAAAATTTTATCATTGATTTAAATGGTTTTGGAATTAAAATCATGTTTGGAACCTTGGGTGTGTTGGGAATTGAACACGTCACTTTAGTATGTGAAATACCTCTAGGGGATATTCGTTTTGACCAAATGTGATAGGAATCAATATCAGTTAGAATCACTTGATTCATGTCTTAGTGCTTTTTTTGTCTAGTAAATATGACCATAGGATAAAGCCCAAATCTTATGCTTTTTCATTTATGTTTTATTTTACACATGGTGATATGTTTCATGATTCATTGGTCACATGTTTATATTATGGTTTATCAATGGATGGATTTTATTAAGATATCATGATTTCTCTCATGTACGTTTTATATTACATATTTTGTGAATATTAATGTCCTTTATTAAAAATCAAATAATGTTTTTCATAATTGTTTTATCTTATAAAAATTCATTATAATATGAATTTGTTTTAAAGATAGTGCTAATGGTTTCATGATATTAGGATTTTTATAGTCTCTTTGGGGATATACTATTGGGATATGTTCTCATATCATACTTTTTCTTGTTGGGGTTTGTATATGTGGTTTTTTATGAAACAATTAAATGTAAGGGTTTCATGTAGTCCACTAACATCTCTTGATTGTCACAATCTGTGTAGTGGGATGGTTTGGTGGTGAATACTAATAAAATAGAGGAATGTTTTAGAATTTTCATGTTGTCTTTCATGTTTATCTATTTTTATTGTCATTTCATGTCACATGGTTATATATTTTTCTTATCATATGAACTCTATTGAATTATCTATTCTATGTTGTACATGATACATGGTTGGTTCTTTTTCATGTGGTGGGCCATCTTAGGTGTTGTGTTGGTTTAAACTAGGATTGTACATTACGAAATGGGTTTAGAGGAATTTACCCATACCGAAGAGTTATAAAACTACTTAGGTTTTCTTTAGGGTCATGGTAGATAGGATTTAGGATTTTTATAATTCAGGTAGTCAGACCGGAAGGGCCCATGGTTATATCATTAATGTGTCTGTACTTGATTTACCAAAGATGGTTAAGACTTTTTACCAACATTGGGACTGGGTGTTTGAGGTTATTTTAATTAATTAGATATGGTTTTTATTTAAATAAAACTATACTTTTTATGGTGTTATATTTTTCTCATATAATCCATTATTAAATTAAATTATTATTGTTTAAAGTCATAAATATGGTTTCCTAAAGTTGTTCATTGATTAACAAATTTCACTTGATCTAATTGGTTGTTGTATTTTTTATTAATTACAAATTTCATCCAAGAATATATCTTCCACATATCAGAGATTAATTTTTCAGATGAGTTATCTAGGAAAATATTGTATCAGGAACTTCTTGGGTATATGCAGTGATCCATAGTATTCAGATTCATGGTCAGGAGGGTGTAGGAAATCCTGGGTGAAAGACGGTTCGTGGGTCAGAATATACTAAAAAGAATATTCCCATATTCCATGTAAATAAAGGACCCTTGGAATATTAATATTTTATTGAGAGGATCTAATGTGTCTTCCAATTTTTTAAAACTCCTGAGGAATCAAATGTAGCTTTTTCTAATTACATGCATGATGGACTTAAAAGAAGATGGTGGGAATCCATTTTGCAATAAAAGTAGCTTGATGATATTACATAGACATATTCCAAGATGATATTATACTAAAAGTTTTATAAAAAAATTTGTGAGTGGAAAAGAACTATGGATTTTGACCTTAGAGAAGGGTGTGTTTGTGTTTCTAAAGTATTCCAACCATTTTGTACTGTTGGTACACCTAGAATCCAAGATTGTTACTAATGACTTCATAAAATCTAAAAGGTTTCAGTTGTGGTAGAGGGATGATATTAATTTGATATTTATTCTCTTATGGATTCCACATATTGTCATGGTAGTGGAAAAAGTGACTATGGTTGTTTCATACATATCTATTTAAATGTGTATAGGTAGATCATTGGTTACAACAGTTTTCACTTAGGGTGTGTGTTATAGTTAGAAAAATAAATTCAATGATACTTTCATTTGTTAACGAACAGATATTTGGGTCTCCTCAAGATTGCAGTAGTTTTTTTCTATCATTGTGTAAGGTCTGGTCACTCCAAACCTTACCATATAGAAGTGACCTAAACATTTCATCATTATTGAAAATATGGTCATCTAAAGTGATTTGTGGAATAATGTCTCATGGAAGTAACTTTATATCCACTCCTGCCAAGGCTTTTTAGGTTCATTCTGGTTTTCCAAGGCTGGTGGGTCTTACCTTTAGGTCATGCGAGATTTTCATATAGCTAATAGGGGTAAGGGAAGAGATAAGAACAGATGTCGTTTTTCACTAGATTATGCACCAATCGAATCTGTACTAAGGATGGATAATATTATAGGAATTGTATTTATATTTTCCTATATTATGTCATATTTATTTGATTTATGAACTACTCATTCTTTTATATCATCAATTTTTGTTGATGTGTTGGGAATCCATTTATTACTTGTCTCGTTCTTGTTGGATATTTCAACAACTTTTAGAAAGATTTTTGAATAAGGTTTGAAATGTTCCAAGTGTAAGGTAATAATGGATTACTTTGATGTGGTGGGGGATTTCGTTATTCTTATCTCGATATCAATGACCAAATTATTGGAATGGATTAGATGGTTAGTATAAAGTCCTAGATGAATTTTTATTAATCTCAGGTTAAGTTTTCATCTCCCTATGAGGTATCTCAGGTCTTTCTGGATGAGTGAGATTCTATATCTCGAAGATTAATGTATGTTGTTCCTTATCTTAGAGTGATATCATTCCAGTTAAATGAGATGTTCCTTGATGTTTTTGACTATCAATTGAAGATCCCACTTTTTATTGTGGTGTTTTAATATCCTATATTCTTTTCAGGTGATTTTTTTATTTTACCACTTCAAAGAGAGGTTTAGATTAGTATTTCTATGATCCCAGGTATGATTCCCATTTATATTCCATCTTATCTCATGAAACCTACTATGTTTATGGAGTCTAATTTCAATCTTGAGAGCCTTGATTATTATGGATTTTTTCATCCTAGAGTGTCATGTTGGGATTCTCTTATCCTCTTTTCTTAGATTTCATGTGGGAGACTTAAACATTGTGTTGATTATTGAAATATAAATCTTGTTACCATTAATAATAATTTTCCCTTCATGATAATTGATGATATATTTAATTGACTTTGATGGAATCAATGGTTTTATTAGATTTAGGTACAACCAGGGTACCGCTAGTAAATATTTTAAGGTGAGGATATATATAAGATCATATTATGTTGATGGTATGAGAATTTTGTGTTTCTAGTAATTAAATTCAGTCTCAAAAACTCTAAGGTGATATTTATGGTATTAATGAATACAATTTGTTATCAGTTTTGTAAATCCTATATAGTCCTATTTTGAGATGATATTCTTGTTTACTCTAGGTCATAAGAGGATCATTAGGATAATTTTGGAGATCATCCTTTGATTCTTGAGAAAACTTCTATTGTATGATAATATATTCCAGTGTGAATCATTCATCCCAGAATTAATGCTTATAGGGCATTTAATATCTGAGAGGGGAATCATAGTGGATCGTTAGAAGACATATGTAGTAATTTCATGGGAGAAGTAAAAAACAGTGTTTGATATCTATAGTTTATTAGGTTTAGATAGTTACTAAAGGTGGTATGTTTAGTAATTTTCCAACATTGAATCTCCAATTAAATATTTGACTCATAAGGGTGATATTTTTGAGTGCAATGATAAATTTTAGAGATTTCTTGAGGAAATTAAGGTGATTTTGGATTCAGGTCTCATTCCGATTCTTCTAGAACTGGTTTTGGGTTATAATTACTTCTACGAAGAATCTAGTATATGTTTTGGGTGTGTTTTTTTCTAGGGTAGATAGGTGTCATCCTATGTATATTTCTATTTGTACCTTCATTATATCAACTACTTTAACCATGATCTTGAGTTGGAAGCAATTATGCATGCACTCAAAATGTGGCATCAGTATCTATTTGGTGATTGGTTCAAAGTATATTCTAATCATAAGAGACTTATATATATTTTTTACTAATATGGATCCAATTTTTTTACGGAGTCACTTGGTTGCCTATCTTCATATTTTTTATCTTGATGTCACTTATACTCCTGGGAAAGATAATGTGGTATATTATGCATTTAATAAGAAATTAATTATTCAATCATTGATGGAATTGGTGGAGGAATGGTCTTTCATGATATTTTTGGTAGAGATGATCTTAGTAGTGGAAGAGGAAAGTGGGAAAGTGTTCATGGATTTAGTCTCAAGTGGGTTCTTTGTGTTTCTATGGTAGGTTGGTTGTTCTGGTATCTCAGTTATAGGAATTGATGGAACACAAAAACTAGTATTTTGGTCAATACACCCTAGGAATACCAAGATATATCATGATTAGAGATTTTTTTCGTTGGTGTTCCAGGATGAGATGGTCGATTGAAAACCTAGTATTAGGTTGACTTAATTTTAAGAGGATTATTAAAGAACACCAGACACCTATTGGTTCATTACAAAAATTTCCCATTCTGGTAAGGATGTGGGATAAGATTTCCATGAACATCGTTTTTAGTTTCTCATTTAGTCCTTGAAGGATGGGTATGATTTGTATCATAATTGTTCAAATCATTGATCAAATCATTGATCAAATTAATAAATTGGATCATTACCTCCCTATTAAGGAGATGGTGAATATAGAACTAGCTTGAGAACTTGTATGTCCAAGAATGTGTGATACTTCATTGGGTTCCCTCTGTGATCACTTCTGTAAGGCAAATGAGGTTCCCATCCAGGTTTTGGAAAATGTTATAAGAGGTGCTGTATTCTAGGTAGAAATTACATGTAGTGTATCATCTATAGATGGATGGTAGAAATAGAGACCTATCTAGATTTTTCGTGATATACTCTGAGCATGTGTACTTTATTTTAGTGCATCCTAGGGAAAGAAACTCCATGAAGTCAAATTTACCAATAAAAATTGTTATCATGCTTAAATTAATGTTGATCTCATTAAAACATTATAGGAGAGTCCATGTATACCTCCCTTATGCATGGAAGAGTTATTATAAAAATCCTTTGTTTGGTCGATCCTTGTTCAGGAGATGATAGAAAAGGATCAGTTGATCTGAAAGGGGTTCATCATGACATAGAGTCATCATAAATACTATATGGACCATCATTGTTGGATGCTATATTTTGAGGTTGGTGATAAGTCATTTCTTCAATTTTCACCCCATTTGGGACACCATCAGTTTGGTATGCAAGGTAAGTTATCGCTGTTATTTGTTGGCCCCTTTGAGATAGTGGAGTGATATGAAAATATGGAATATCAATTTGAATTTTTTAATGTTTGAAATTGATTCATGATTCAATCTATGTCTTATAGATAATTAGGTATAAAATAGACCCTTCCTATGTAATTTAATGGGAATATTTTGATCTTGAGCTCGATACCACTATGTTTGAGAAAAAAATTCAGATTATTGATTTCCAGGATAAGGTACTATTGTAATAGTGGTTTCCCTAAACCCAATAATGTAGTACGTTTGATTACCATATCTTGTATATAGTTAAATATAAATGATGTTTTCATACCATTATAGTGTATATATTAATGTATTTACTATTTAATGCTAATTTACATAAATTTAATGTCATTTGAAAAGGTTGTTATATATCCAAAGCTATAATGAGAATATAGAGGTATTATGACATTAATTTAAAACAAAGTTCGTATAGTCTAGATACGTCTAACTGAATGGACATTGTAGTTGTTTTAATATTAGAAGTTGGGGGATCGTAAGCATTAATACTTCTCCTCATGAAGTTCTCACTTTGTGATCTCTAGTAGTGAGATCACGAGGACAGACTCGAAAATAGGAACACCACATGTTTCAGGTGTCATTGGTTATTCTTATCTATCAACATGTGTAATGGTATCCTTACTTGATACCATTAGAAATGTGTTCCATTTGATCGCATACATTGATGTAAGTAGAAACCCATTATAATGAAATTAGAATGAGGCAGCTTGTGTTGGGTGCAACATTGGTGATATGACACTAGTTGAATGGTCAATAAAGGATTTTTCGCCTGCAGTTTAAGAATTTAATATATCATTTTCCATGATGATCAGGATGATTATACATTTATATGAAAATGGAAATGGCACATGAGTATTAATATGTTCAGTTAGATAAAAAAATAATATATAAATAAAAGGGTGATGATAAGGGTGTGCATCCTACTTTATGAGATATGAAAGAAAAAGACTTTATATTACACAGTGCTTGTTCGAAAGATGGTAGTCACTATTATGACTATCCTTAGATCTTAATTAGAAATAATGGTTTCCTAATCCCACACTTGGTATGTGAATTGTATTCACAAAAATCAATAAAGGGGCCTAAAAGGACACACACAATAGTGTATTCAAGAGACATCCTTATTCAGTTAAATAGGTATATTTTACATGGTGGGCCCCACCATTATGGTCTGGGTATTTTACAAGGTGATACGATAGCCAAAGTAATAAATAAATTCACATTATTCTAGTTATGGATAATTTTAAATGAATTTATTTATTAATTTTATTTACACGTTTCAAATTAAAAACATGGAAAATATTAATTGAATAAATATAGTTTAAACATCCATGTTTTATTTGATATTCACGATAACATCGAGATGGGTTAATGTCTTGGGAGTTATCTCAAAATATATATTTATTTTATTAGAAGAAGGTGAAAATAATAAAAAATTATATTTATGACTCGATTTAGTAGTCAAATTTTTTTTTATAGTGTATTAATTATTCAGGGGTCAGACATGCATTTCCAGGTAATTTCCATCACACACTATAAATAGTGAATGAGTGGGATTCTCAAATTACTATTCACCGCCTATCTCTATTATTCTCTCTCCCTTATAATAGAGATATAGTATCTATATCCAAGTCACTACATTAGGAACACTCTCATTCATCACAAATAAGGTGATGCGGTGACTGTCAGAGTGTTGAATGTGTCACCAGTACTCTTTGCTAGAAAATAGATTTTAAATATCGTCGCTAAAGAATATTTTTGAAGTGTGTGTTCATGATCTAGAAGAATTTAGATTTATATTATTTTAATAGTGATCACTGATGATTAACAAACATTTAGAATGAATCTGGATTTAACCAGGTATTTATGGTTTTAATTTTTTGCTTAGTACTCTTCATGCAGGGTCCCCAGCTTTACCTGGGCAGCGTTTCGTTGACAATGAAGAGATTATGTTAATCCACGAGGATAAAGTCTAAAATCCCATTTTCGGGGATTCCACTACTTCCCAAGTACCTTTATGTACTTCATGGTGAAATAATTCCATTGGTTTATGTACTCTGGTAGTGAAAACAAGATTTCTAGGAGAATTAGGAATAAAAATCATTAAGGGGTAGTAGTGGCCTTCAATTTTTGTGAGCCTAGAACTTGGCCACTTTCTAGGGACAGAAATATTTTATTATTATTTTAATTATGACACCCTTTAAGTTTTTGTATGTTCTTATTTTAATGTTTAAGAGTTGGTACATTGATTTTTCAGGGTTTTGGAGGTGATTTTGAGTTTACGTTGGATTCTAAAGGGGACTATGCTAGGGAGGGTATAATGTATTGTGCAGTGAGGTTGATAGTGGGGTAGATGAGCCTATAGTAGAATGGAACCTGAGAGGTGGATTTTTAGAGCTACTTCCATATATGTCGTAGTTTCACCATGGAGGTAGGAAATAGAATATGTTGGTTGACTATAATGTCACAAATCATTACTGTGAAATTGTTTTGTCACATTCACTATGGTGATTTTTGTAAAAAAATGAGCATTCAATCATGGATATAGTATGGATTCACTACTAATTTTTTAAATAAAATTTTCACATGGTTTTCAAATGGGTTTGACAATAAAATCAAGTATGAGACCATGGGTTTCTAGGGAAATAGACATGTCTCTTTAGTGTGTATAATAAATACATAGGTTATTGATATCGACAAATTATTGCATGATATGATATCAGATGTATTCACTTGATTCCTTGATTAGTTCTTTCTTTTTATATCTAATATGTATTACTATAGGATAGAGCCCAACTATTATTCCTTTTCATTTATATTTTGTTTTACCTGAGATTGTATATTACATGATTGGTTGCTCACATATTTATTTTATGACATATCCACGGATGGAGTTTTTTATGTTATCACACTTTCTGTCTTGTACTTTTCATATTCCTTATTTTTTTGATTATGAATTTATTTTATGAAAAACCAAAGGAAATTTTACAAAATGGTTTTATCTTATGAAAATTCATTATAAATTTTATTTTTTTGAAAGAAAGAGGTATCATTTCTATGATATTAGAATTTTTCTAGATTCATTGGTGATATAATAGAGTCCTATTTGATCATATACTAAATTTTCCTTTTGGAATTTGTAGATATGGTTTTTCGAGACATGTGTATATGGAAGAAAGTCATGTAGTTTTTTTATTCCCTTGAGTGTAGTTATATGCATAGTTGGATGGTTTGGTGGGGACATATGGGAACATGGAGGCTCGATTTAGTATTCTATTATTTTCATTCTTGTTTATCCACTTCTCAAGAAGTTTTATATCTCATGGTTATATCTTTTTTTCTGATTTGTACTCTATTTCATTGTCTTTTGTATGGTGTAATTGATAAATGGTTGGTTATTTATCTTGTTGCGGGCCAACATGGGTGATATGTTAGTTTTACCCAGGTTAGTTCACTACTAATCTCCCTTTATTTAGTATCTCATCAACTTATTTAATATCCATTTTTTCCATATCCTAAAAATCATGTTTCTAATAGTGCTTTTATCATCCATAAACGCTTATCATTGATTCCTAATAAGTCCAACTCAACAAACATTATATATTTTATTCCTTAAACTCTTCTTCATCAAGTTTCCCCATCTAAATCTTCTTTAATCTTAATCATCCAATGCATACTAACATCCTTTACATCTTGAAAAAAAATTGAATCATCATTACAATACAGTGTACTCATCAATAATATACACTATAATGATGTAGATGACATAAGTGTGACCTATATCACCAGAAAATTATAGTAGTGATATCTTATATCATTAATATATATCATGGATGTAGATATCACATATTGTGTCCTATGATATACATAATATTTTTTGTCACATCATAAACACATATTTCATTAGTCATGTTTGATATCATAGGCAAGGATACATTTATATAAATTATAGATAATTTTCCCTTAAATTTTTTAATATTATTTTTTTCCAATCGATGATAATGAACAACTAATTGAAGTTATCTTATAATGTGTAAATATGTTATAGAGATAGGATTTTTTATCACAATATTAAAATTATTGGAACATTTTATACTGATATGTGTAAGATTTAATTTGATTGTAGGAAGACTATGTTACACTGATTAGATTGTTTTGATGTTAGTCTAAAATTAATTCAAAAAATTTGATCTCTTTTTAAGTAGGATATGTGAATTTTTTGTACTATGTATCATTGAACACAAAACTGAAAATTTTGTGTAAGATTTTATAAAATGTGATGATCCAAATGGATTGTGGTTGTATTTGTTTCCATCATCATGCCAATATAATATCTAGGTGTAACAGGAGAACACCATCAATTACATGGGTTTCTCCCCATATAAATGGAAAATAAGAAGATGATAAAGCAATTTTTTTTGTGTTTTTTTAATGTCAATAAATTAAATGGACATAATTATAGGCATGTGATGATTTCTAGAGTCAATTATTAAAGGATTAATGACTAGTACTAATTTATATTCTAGAGAACTATCTCAAATAGTATATATAGAGTAGGATATTTTGAATAATGAATATATTATGATTTTCTTTCATATAGATGAAGGATGGCAATAATTTTATGAATCTATCCAATATAATAGTGAGCATTATTGATATTGTAATTCGTGTATAATATCAATTGTATGTAGGTTAATATTTATATGGTTACGAGGGAAATAACGAGGTAGTAAATGGTTATTGAAATATTTAGTTTCATGTATCTATATTATACTAGATTTTGGAAATTATTTCGAAATGTTTTGGAATGGATTGAATATTTGAAAAGGATTTGAGTTTATTAACAAGAATTCTAGAATTTTTAGTTAAAGCCTAAAAATTTTACAATTGTATTTATTACGTATTTTTTCTACATAAAAAATATATAAAATAACTAATGTTCCATGTATACATTTGTTTTCTTATATTGAATAACTCATAATTTACAAAGGTAAAAACCTAATAAGGATGTGTAGAATTCTCTAATTGTAACAAAATATATTCTATATATTCCATGAATAATTTATCTAATTAATTATTTTTTTAATATGTAATATTCCCTTATCAATATATAGTTTTATCTATGATGCTAAAATTGAAATCATAATAGGCATTGTATACGAAATATATTTTCTCGATAAGTGAATAAATATGGATAACATAAAGGATCACAGTGATATGAAATGATTTTTATTTAATTTATAAAATATTTTATGGGGGTATTCTAAAATATGGAAAAGGGAGGAAACACCATGAGATATGTAATATATTATCATGGTGAATAATTTTGAATATTCCTAAGTTTACAGTGATACAAAACATAATTTATGTGACACATAATATATTTAGAATATGAGTATGATATTTTGAGATTTTATAATATAGTATATGAAGTTCCCTAAATATTTTACCAATAGTGTTATCTTATACAACACATAATACAATTGGAACTCATAAAGATAATGTGTAAGATTTTATATATCATATGTATGATTCATTAGTTTAATAATTACGAGTAAAATTTGAAATTAAATATGTTGATTATTGGATTGGGATTTAATGATTTACATATCACAAATGCAGTTGTAATTTAGGATATGTATTGAGAAGGTAATATTTTCACAATAGAAATGAATATCATTTTTTAAAGTTGTTAGAGGATGAAAATATAGTAAATGATTGTTCTATTTTTTGAGAGCTAGTTAAACCAAAAGGTAAACACTGTGTAATAATAATATTATCTATTATTGATTCCATATTCAAAATATATAAAATGCTTTTGTGAATTTTTTTTGAATAAAAATGAAAAAATGATAGGAATAAGTTAAGTGTGACCTTGATGTTGTTTTGATATTGAATATATTTGAAAATCCATGGAATAATGAGGGAATATGATAAATAATTCTAATAAAACATGCTTATATATATAAGAAGAATAATCCAATGACATTTAGTGATATAATATCATACATGTTGAGGAAGTAAAAGAAGGAGAAAGAGTAAAAGTAGGTTTAAATCCCCAACTTGCTATATTTATGTATCATAATAGATTACTGAAGAAGTTTAACATGGTAGGTGAAGTTCAATATATCCGTATATTTATGAAATTAAAGAATATTAGGGATGAAATTAGTATATAATGTCTTTATATAGAATTTTTTTGATGATTCTGATAGTGTTAAAGAATAATTTTGGTGTGTATATAGTGTTTCTAATTATATTATGATATTTATATTCTTATGTTCTGAGGGTAAATATATTACTATAGATGATTCAATGACATTTTGAGTATAAAGAAAGTTATTTTTTGGCACTTGAGAAGAATCATTGATGAAATGAGGCTACCTGTTTAATCTAACCCAAAAAATTCATGATCCTAAAGAGGTGTCAGTATATTGTTGTTGATTTATTACAAATACTCTAGGAAGTACACTGACTTTATATTTTAATTTCATAGAAAACCTTCAAAGATTTTAGAAATTAAATTTCCCCCATCCTATTATATTCTCTTGAATCTTATAGTGAATATCCATCTCTCAGAACTCGACTCAAACAGAAAAAAATACTAGGTACCAACATTGTGATTGGACCTTGTAAATGTCAAGTGTAGTATTTCTTGTTTAGTTTTACATTTCTTATTGATTTTTGTGTTGAGAATTCACTGATATATCCATATATATTAACTAAGATATATATATATATATATATTAATATAAATATGATGTAGTTAAGAGACAACGTAAAATTTGGTAAAATAAGTTGACTATAATTCCACCCCTCTATGTTCTTACATGATCCACTGGTCACATGGATTTGTATTAAATATAATCTATGTTCCCTATGATTTGATCTATTTTATTTACTAATTGATTTTATATGTTAAACATAAAGTGATTACTTTAATAAGAATCAAAACATACTCATATAGAAAAATTAGACCCCATTCAATGTGATACAAATAGAATGGTTTTGGATAAGACACAATAAATTAAGAATAAAAGAGAGGAAAATAAGTTATAGAACTATTTAAAGGTGTAAAAGTACACACTGAAATTTTAATTTATTCAAATTTGTAGTTAATGAAAAATATCTATTAATGATCATTCTCATAAATAATTAGGTTTAAACACTGATGATGATCCATATAAGATATTAGTCTAAAACCTCTACTATAAGGTTAAGGATTACATATAGAATGCTCCTTTGGAATTTATCACCCATATATATGACATTATCTAGGAACAATATGATTATAATAAATAGCTATTATCATATGAAAGTATATGAAAACCAAACTATAAAAAAGGAAATAATAATGTAACACAGTCATCAACCAGGAAAAATATATCGGTGAACTTATATTTTTTAATTCCTAAAAGAATATCTCTTATCTAAAGAAGAATTTAAAAAAATATTTATATTAATGTTGAGATAATAAATGATATAGAATATTGAATCCCTAAATTGTAATAAAATCATAGAGATATTATTTTCATAAGGGATTCCCAATTAGAGATCAAGGGAAAAATATCAGGGACCTTGATAATCCTCTATATGAAATTTAGAATACTTTACGAGGATTGTATTTTGAATATTAAAAGACAGTGTAAGGATATGTAAAATTAAAATGAATAATATGTTAACATTTCAAATATGAAATGAATTGAGTTATAGGTAAATTTGATAAATACTGAAAACACCCCAGATGAATCTTCAAAGAATACTAAGAATGGAAATGTTTCTATAAGTGTTTATAATGATATTCATATCTCCAAAAAGACACATGTAAGGGGAAATATGATCTTGAGATCATTTAAATACCTTACCAGAGTAATCTCATGGAAAACTTAAATCATGATTAAGTTGTTTGCTCGTATTAATGTCAGTTCTTCTCCTTGTAAAAGTTACAATCAAAATCTTGGAAAATATCGGTGAATTGTTTTTGGATAAAACCCTATAACATCAAATGTGTATGTAGTCATGTTTAAGAATTTTTTTTTATCAAGATGATACCACGATGTTGGTGTTTGGACCCAGAAGTAGAAACTTATAATATCTAAAAACATTTCAATTATAGTTAAGAGAATATGATTTATTTATTTTTAAATTTTTATTGAATATTTAAGAATTGGACCATTGATTATTGGCCTAATATTTCAATTATTTTAAATTATAAAATTAATGGACTGATTGGTATTAAATTTAAAATATGTAAATGTAATCATTGGTATAATCATAATCCATAAAATAAGATGAATCTATTACTAAAGAATTTATTTATAATCATGGAAAATTTCTAGGGAATTTTTAAACATTATTTTCCTAGGGTAGAAGAATGTTGCTATAGATCAAAAATGCATGTGACATAACCTTCTGAGGTAATACGACTAAAAAATTTAATAAACTATGAAAATATGGTGCTTCAATACTAGGATAAAATGAAAAGAACAAGGTTAAACTATGTAATTACAAGAAGAAACAAAAGATGGATATCACCACAATAAATAAGAGCTCCTAATATTGTGATAAAAAGGGATATTATATAATCCATTGAAAAAATGACATAGATTTCAGTATTGGTGGAGGAAATATCAAAAAACATAAAGAAGATTCAATATATGAGAGGAATACCAATATTGATTTGGTTGATAACATTCCAAAATAAAATATAGAGACGTTACCTGAAATAACATAATAAAATTTTTAAATCAACCATATTTAAAAATAAATAAGGATTTAAATTTGAAGAAATAATGTTTGACTATCTGGCCAGACCAATTGGATAAGGATATAAATATATTTATTTTTGGGGAGAATTCAAGTGCTAAATTGTGTAAAATAATTCCACATGAATATAAGGTTCATGAAATTTTTTAAAATATTTATTACCTGATAATTCAATACTTGTTTTTGAAAAGTGACAGAATTTTGGTCACTCTCCAAATAATTTCATGGAATGGATTCCTAGATAAAATTATATGATGAAAAAAATATTGATAACATCATTTGATTCTTTTTTTTTTTGAGGAAATGGGAAAAATAATATACCACATAAAGACAAATGAGAATAAATGATAAATACTATGATTCCCTAAGGTATAAAAATATATAAATCTAAAAAGAGGATTTATCATAGAAAGTTCTTACCAAAATGGAGTTTAATGAAAAAGTTTTTTTTGTTGGGAGTCAAACCAAAGCCTTATGTCTCACACTATGAAGTTTATAGAGTGTGGTGCCTTTAAAAACTGAAGAAGAACCTGTATCTGATAGTGTTTATAACACGTGACAACAAGCACAGATAGTCATATAATATCCATATACAATATAATATTTTTACTATTTAAAGTATATTCTATATTTTTTGCAATTCATAAAACTTTGAGTTAGCTTTAAATGAATGTGACACTAGGTTATAATACATCATATTCAACAACATCCTTCCTCTATTGCTTTCATTACATGAAAAATAGTTTTTCTTCGATGGCTAACGTTATACACAATACTGAGTCTTACCGAGAAACAATCTATAATTAAAATAATATTATTTAATATAATAAGACATAAACTAGCCATTTTGAATATTATTAACTAACTTTGGAAAATATATGGTTTAGAAAACTAAATAATTGGTAACAAAAAAATTATAAATGAATATAATAACTAATTAAATATTAAAAATATATTTTTATAGAAAAACATTTTTATGCTCACAAAGTTGTTTTACCATAATAAATTTAACTAATTACAATTAGTGAGTGATATTAATTTAATAAAAATATTACGTATTCAATCAATTATTTTTCATATTCATCCAATATATTTGGTAAGCATAAGAAAGGATCAAACCCAATATTTCACATAAAACTAATTTTTATGCATTTTTAACCACCCTATAACGGCGAGCCTACTTTAAATATTAATTTTTAAACATTGTGCATTTAATTTGAAAAAATAAAAATATTTTTTTAATTTATATTTTCAAAATTATATTAGGATTCATTTATGGTATTTTTCTGAAAAAACATCATTTTTAGTGAATGGTGAAAAATACTATGTTTTAGTTAAAAACTACCTTTTCATTTAAATAATTATTAATGTTAAATTATATTATAAATTTATTTTAATGTAAAATTGGATAAATTTTATATCTATTAATATAATTTATTTCATTATAATCAATATAACTTTTAAATTGAATATAAAAACATAATAATCTTTTGAACATTTTTCTACCAAAACTAGTTAATCCATTTGTCTACATGATTATCATTAATCTTAATTATTCCACATCTGTGATTTGAATTTTGATAACCATAAATACATCATTTCAGTCAAGAAATTATTTTTTGTCAAACAATATAATGTTAATTTTTGACAAAAATTATTAGTGAAGTTGATTAAAATTAATTACAGTGATTAATGTGAAATTTGGCTTATAAATGGACTAAAACCCTATGTTTAGGGGCCCAAATGAACTAGACACTTGTCCAAAAATCATTGTATAGAAATATTTCATCATTTAATCCATTAACCATCCATTAATGTGTTTTAGTTTTAACACCCTACGGTTTTTTTAGCAAAATAAATGGAAATGCTTGAAACTTTGTTTTAAGTATATATTTATAACTAGCCTTTGAAAATAATTTTTTTGCTTCTATGTTTTAATTTTTGAAAAATGTTCATCTATATTTGTATTTAGTATGTCATTTAGAGTGTGATGGAACCAACTAGTTTTTGGTGAAAAGTAATATAACCTTATGAATAGTAATATGACCCCAATGAATAGTAAATTGTGTTATTATTTTATTTTATTAAGGCTTTCAGATAATGACATCTTGGTTAATTTTTCATTGTGATATAAAAGGAGTTACAGTTTTTAAATTTTTAATTCTTGATTTAAGTATGATTTTATTTAAGAAAAAAATTTATAATATTTAGAAAATTATATTTAAAAAATGGAGTTCATTTTTTAATTCTACACATTGAAAAATAGTAAGGGTGAATTTTTGGGATTATTCTGGAATTTATGAATTTTCAATGAATAGTGAAATAGAGTAAAATACCGTATATTCAAATTATCAGTTAAATACACTATTTATGACATCATAAGTGATGTAATCCCATTTGGTTCTAAATGACAAGCCATTATTACTATTTTGGGTCACATGAATTATGATTATTCATAGTCTTGTGAAAAAAAATTATAATAATGATTAAAATAAGAAACAATACCCCCTCTCATCCACTATAAATTCCAAGCTCATTTCCCTCTTCATCCCACACCTCTCAAGACTAGAGCCTTAACCTAGTTTTATCAAATACTCCTCTCCATTATCTTCTGCACTTCCTAGAGCTACTGGTCTCACCAAAATGCCAAAACCCAAGGCCTTAAGATGGATCTCAAGGAGAAGAGATCAAAAGGTAAACATCCTCTATGGTTTTATTTGTTTTCATTCATTTTATGTGATTCTTTTAATACAATTTTACATATTTTGGGATATTTATTTAAATATTCCCTTACTTCTCATATTATGTAATAATTATGAGATACCCATTTCCTATCATCAAAATATTTTATGAAATTTTAAGTGACATTGTTTGGCTGCCGAATTTTCATGATAGATTTCTCAATTTTTCTTTTATTTTGAGTTACTTTATTTTCATTCCTCACCTCCTATTTTACAAGAGTAATTAAAGATCCATAATATCTTATATTCAATATGATCTCATGCTCATGGAAAATTCCTCATCAATCTTCTTCTCCTCCCCCACTTATTCAAGGAATTAAAAACATTGTCTATGATGTGTCGAAATACTAACATCATAGACAATGTGATTTCAAACAGCATTAATTCATTCAAAGATGGTCATGAAACAATTTTTATTTTTGAACCAGGTTATAATATATGTATTATATCTCATTCATGGTTTTATAATTCTTTTGTACACATGGTGTAAATTTTTAAAACAAAATGATGTCATTATTATCAAAGAACCACTAAAATGATCTAAATGAACATCATTAATGTTTTAACTTATGAATAATCATCATGTAAGAATTAAAAATGATAAATGGTATATTTTATGGTTCCTTAAATATTTAAATACTCTTCCATTCCAATTCTGGAGTTTCACATCCAATCAAAATGAAAAACCATAATGAACCAATCATGGAAATCAAGTAAATAACTCACCCAAAAATAGTGCAAGGAACAAAATACTAACTATTAATGGGTGAAATGATGTAATGAAATGATCATATATGGTATTATAAAGATGTATATGTTTCTAAAATATATTAATAACACTAATTTAACCATAATACATAATGTTTAAACATGTTTAAATTAAGACAAGCCTAACTTGAGGAAATTCATAACCTAGTTTCCATTCTTTGGGTTAACCTTCTACTTTGTTATTTATGTGGTATTAGAATTGTTGTTTGTGATGGGATTTGTTTATTTTATGTTTTATTATGTGTATTTAAATTTTATATACATATTACATCCACTCTAATAAGTCTTTCTTCAATTATGTTATTTATGTAAGGGGTTTTTACATTAAAATCCTCTTTTAAAATTCTACTTTACAAAATACAGAAGAAATGTTTTTATGAAATTATTCCTATTGTATGATTGTGTTATGATATTTGTGAATTGTTTATGACTAAGGTTAGTACCTATATTTTCATCCAATTCATTGGGTATGTGTAAGTTGGTGTTCTACCGTATGATTACTCCATGTGTAACTGCGATGGTTACACAAATTTTAAGGTAGCCATGTGGGTTATAAATTATAAGGTAGCCAAGAGGGTTACAAGATTATGTAAGTAATTCCCCAAGATACCTTTATTCTTATATTAATGTTCATATTTATTTTTTAAGTATTTTTGATAACTCATGTTTCACAAAGCAGGTATATATGAGTGACGAGTATGTCTTCTGAAAATGTTTTCATACGTTATAAGTATTCATGGACTAATGTCCTCTTTCCTTCTTTTACATCCCTTACTGAGATTTTTGTGCTCTTTACATGTTTTTTGAAATTATTTTAATACGTCATAATGATGTTTAAAAAAATAATGAATCCAAGTTAAATTTTTGATGAATTTTCAAAGAAATCATGTTTTAAGCATTAATGTTTTATATTTTGAAAAAATTGAAACTGTTTTATTATATCCACTCTATAAAAATGTGTAATGTTATGAATAAATTATGTCCCAGCTCTCTAAATATCTAAACTTGAAAATATACTCAATGTAAAATGAATTTATTTCTTGACAAAAATTGAGAATATGTAATGTAATAAGGTCGGGTCCTTATAGTTGGTATCAGAGGATGGTTTAGAAAACATTAGGGGTGAGGATGATGTTAAAAGAATACCATAAATTATTTTTACTCAATGATTAATTTGAAAGGTTATTGCATTTAAAGATTTCCATATTTCATCATCAATGATATGTTTATTGAGAATGGTTTTACTTTGAATAAATACGAAAGCTTAAGAAGAGAGGCACCGAGAGAACAATATCCTTCTAAATCTGTCGCCTGAAATTGTAGGGATTGGAACCATGTAGTTTGGGACAATAATGGATGAGCTAACACAAGCAATAAATATTGGTGGCATCCACTCAAGAGAACAACTATAGGTACCACAACATAACATGACAATAGTGGAACATATTATGGGATAATAACCTCCTTCTTTTCATGGATCTTCTGACCCACTAGCAGATAAAGGATGGATTAAAGACCTTGAAAAGACATTCGATGTTATGGGATGTTCAGACAATCAAAAGGTAAGTCTTTCCATTTATAATTCTGAAGGAGAAGCTAATCAGTGGTGGGCAATGGTAAAGAATATCATGGATAGAGAGGTTATTGATTCTTTATAGAGGGATGAATTTATAAGCCTCTTCCTTGAAAAATATTTTCCTAAGGTGGTGATACTTTGGATGGAGAATAAATTCCTTGAAATGAATAAAATATAGGAACATTCAGTGGATTTGTATGAAGAAAACATCATCGTACTGGTGAGGTATTCTCCAAATATTATTCTGGATCTTGATAGAAATATCAACCTCTTTTACTCACGACTAAAGCCTAGGTATCGAAGTCCATTGTCCTCCCATAAATTCAAAAGTTATGAGAATCTTGTCCGATGTACTGAGAGGGTAGGGATGGGGTTTACTGGTGATCACATGCATTTTGGAAACAATGAGAAGAAGAGGTCCAGATGCAAAGTGATGGGTAAGAATCAACAAAAGAAATATGATTGTATGAAAATCTTATTTCTAGTTTGTGAAAAGTGTGGCAAGAAGTATCTTGGGGAAAGAAGCCAGGCTGTAATAAAAAAGGTGTAGTAAGATCTTTTGCAACTATGTCATCATATCCTGAGCAATCCAATGAAGATTTATCACGTACATTGTTTGTTTACTCAGATTTTTCTAATTTTTGTTATACTAGTTTTACACATTCCATCATCTCTGAGAAATTTTATGGTAAATTGGAAATATCACCTCAACAAATGAGACCATAACTTGTTGTTAAAACTCTAGGGGAAAATATTTTAGCAAATAGGAATTATAAGAATATTTATATTGTGGTCTGTGGAAAGACTTTACCAAAAAAACTTTTTGTTTTACACTTAGGTTAGTTTGATGTTATTCTGGGAATGGATTGGATTTCTGTTTATCATGATAAAATTGACTGTAGAGCTAAAGAAGTTGTTTTTTATAAAGTGTTTCAGTTTGTATACAAGAATGAACCCATAAAATAGATAACATATCAGGAATCTAAGAAACTATTGAAATATGGAAATGAAATTTATCTTGCTCATATTGTTGAAAACAAGGGAACTGTTCAAATTAATGATTTTCTAGTGGTAAATGAATACCTTGATATTTTTCCTGATGAGTTACCCGATGTCATACCTGATTGAGAATTCAAATTCATAATTGACTTAGTTCTAGATGCTAAGATAATTTCAAGAACCCCATATCATATGGACCTAATATAACTTCTTTAATTGAAAAATCACTTGCATAATTTGCTTGATAAAGGCTCCATTCATCCAAGAACTTCACTATAGGGAGCTCCTGTTTTCTTCATTAAAAATAAAGATGGTTCAATGATACTTTTAACTGATTATAGAGCTTTGAATAAATTCACTATTAAAAACAAGTATCCTTTTCCTCACATCGATGATCTTTTTGATCAGGTCTTGGGATCTCAATTATTTTACAATATTGACTTGAGACCCGGAAACCATCAACTGAAGTTGAAGGAGGATGAAATCCAAAAAACAGCCTTTCGTACTAGATATGGGAATTATTAATTGGTTTTTAGGCCATTTGTGTTAACTAATTAAGCTATTATATTCATGAATATTGTGAATAGAATATTTCATAAGTTCATGGATAAGATTTTTGGTTGTGTTTATTGATGACATTCTAGTATTTCACAAAAATTAAGAGGAGTATGAAAAACATATAAGTGTTATTTTATAAACCTTATAGGAAAAGAAACTATATGGAAAATTAAGCAAGTTTGATTTTTGGTTACAACATATTTCTTTTACTAGGAACATTGTAAATAAATATGGAATAACAGTTTATCGTTCTAAAACAAAAGTGGTTGATGAATGGCCAAGACCCACAAATGTAACCGAGATTCGTAGTTTTCTGGGATTAGTAGGTTATTACCGAAGGTTTGTGAAAAACATTGCAAAGTTATCTAGCCTACCATCTATGTTAATGAGAAGGGGGTTAAATTTATTTGGATAAAAGAATGTGATGATTGTTTTTAGGAACTGAAGAAGAGATTGGTGAACGGTCTAGTTTTGACCTTGCCTTCCCCAAATAGTGAGTTTGTCATCTAAAATTATGCTTCTTTGAATGGACATGGTTGTGTTTTGATGAAAAATGATCAGGTAATTGCTTATGCTTCAATAAAACTTAAACCTCATGAGTTAAATTATCCCACCCATGATTTGGAATTGGAAACAACGGTTTTTTGCTTTAAATATTTTGAGGTATCATTTTTACAGAGTCAAATTTCAAATATATACTGACCATAGAAGTATGAAGTATATATTCACTCAGAAGAAATTAAACATGAGCATGAGAATATGGCCTGAACTGATAAAGTATTGTGATTTCATGATCAATTACCATCCTGAAATAGAAAAAAAAGTGGTGGATTCCTTGAGTTAAAGATATCATGCATAATTAATCATGTTAGTTTTGGAACATAATCCCTTGATTAATGATTTGATTAATTTTGACGTAGAAGTTGTTGGTGATGGGAATACATCTGTTTTGTTTTAGGTTTTAGTGTAGTCATCGTTGTCAACTAGAATTAAGCAAGTGAAAAAGGAAGATCGTGAGCTATGTAAAAAGGTTGAATTGGTTAAAATGGGTAAGTTTCCAGAATGTAATCTTGATAAAGATTTTGTTTTAAGATTTAGAAAAAGGATGTGTGTGCCTTGTGATTCCTAGTTGAAGAAAGACTTTTTGTGTGAATGTCATTGTTCTCCATTTTCAGTTAAACCTAGTAGTAATAAGATGTACAGAGACCTTCAGGAGTATTATTGGTGGAATGTAATGAAAAGAGATATTGTTAATTTTCATGTGAAATGATTGGCATGTCAATAAGTTAATGCAGAGTGAAAATTGCCAAAAGGGATGATTCAGCCTTTTCTAGTGCCATAGTGGAAATGTTAGAATGTATTCATGGACTTTGTGGCAGGACTACCAAATAATTCATGAGGTAAAAATGTTATTTGGGTTATTGTTGATCGACTAAAAAAATCAGCACATTTTCTTTCTACAAACAATGTCTTTGGATCATCTTACTCGATTGTACCTCAAATAGATTTTATCCTATATGGAGTTCCTCTTTACATTTTATCTGACTAGGATCCCATTATCACTTCCTACTTTTGGAAGGGACTTCAGAAGTCATTGGACACAGAATTAAATTTATGCACAGCTTTTCATCCTCAATTAGATGGCCAGTCAGAATGAATGATTCAGACATTAAGGGATATGCTCCGAGTGTGTTCAATAGACTACCAGGTATGTTGGTATCAACATATATCTTTAGTTGAGTTTTCTTATAATAATAGTTTTCATTTTAGTATACAGATGGAACATTTCGAGGATTTGTATGGGAAGTGGTCTCAGACTATAGCATTTAGGGATGAAGTCGATGAAAGAAAGTTGATGGGGATATAATTAGTAGAATAAGTGGATGAGAAAGTGGAGATGATACAACATCACATAAGGACAGCTCAGAGCAGGCAGAAAGGTTATCCAGATAACATAAGTAAAGAATTCTATTTCGAGGTAGGTGACCATGTTTTCCTTAAAATCTCTCCATGGAAAAGTTTGATATGTTTCGGTATAAAAGGAAAGCTATGTCTGGGGTTCATCAGTCCTTTTGAAATAATTGATAAATTTGGAACAGTTTCATACTCATTAGCTTTTCCTCTGAGTTTTTATCAGGTGCACAATTTTTTCATGTTTTGATGTTGAGGAAGTATGTGCGAGATTCATCACATGTCTTGATCCCTGAAGTAGTTCAGCTGGAAGAGAAAATTTCTTATGAAGAGAAACAAGTTCATATATTTGATTGATGGGAACAAGTATTTTGGAATACGAAAATCCACCAGCTAAAGGTTTTGTGGAGAAAACACATGGTATAAGAAGCAACATGGGAGTCTGAAAATTCTATGAGGGAAAGGTACCCTCACTTGTTTAATAAGTAAATAAAATTGTGAGGATGCAATTTTCAGAAGGTGGGGATAATAAAACACCCCAAGGTTTTTATTTTTAAAAACGTTAATGGAAATTCATGATACATTATTTTACGTAGATATTTATAACTAGCCTTTAAAAATAAATTTTTCACTTCTATGTTTTGAATTTTGAAAAACGGTCATCTACAATTGGGTTCAGTATGTCATTTGGTGTCTAATGGAACCAACATATTTTTTTGGTGAACAGTTACACACCCTTATCAATAGTAATATGAATTGTAATATGACCCTAATGAATAGTAAGTTGTGTTATTATTTTATTTTTTAAGGATTTAAGACAATGACATCTTGGTTATTTTCTCAATGTGATATAAAAGTAGTTAGAGTTTTTAAACTATTAATTTTTTAATTAAGTATTATTTTATTTAAAAATTAAATTAAAAATATTTATAAAAATATTTTCAAATAAGGTAGTTCATTTCTTAATTGTACACATAGAAAAATGGTAAGGGTTAATTTTTGGGTTTTTTCTGAAATTCATTAATTTTCGATGAATAATGAACCAAATTAAAATACAGTATATTCAAATTATCATTTAAATACACAATTTAGGACATCATAAGTGATGTAAGCCCACTTGGTTTGAACTAAAATTCCATTGTTACTATTTAGGGGCACAATAATTAATATTATTTATAGTCTTGAGAAAAAATATTATAATAATGATAAAAATTAAGAAAAATACCTCATCTCCTCAACTATAAATACCACCCTCATTTCCATCTTCATCCTACACCTCTCAAGACTTGAGACTTACATAAGTTCTATCCAATACTCTTCCCAAAGCTCTTCCCCACATCCTAGAGCTTCTAGTCTCACTAAAAGGCCAAAACACATGGCCATAAGAAGGATCTCAATGAGGAGAGATCAAGAGGTAAACATCCACTTTTGTTTTCTTTCTTTTCATTCATTTTATGTTAATATTTTAATTCCATTTGGATTATGTTGGAATATTCCATTCTATATCCTCCTTACAGACAATATTATTTAGAATTATTAGATAACCTTTCCTCTCATCAGAATATTTTATGAAATTTTTTATGATGCCGTTAGGCTGCAGAATTTTCATGATAGATTTCTCAATTTTTCTTTTATTTTGAGTTCCATTATTTTATTTACTATTCTCCAATTTTCCAAGAGGGATGAAATACTAATAATTATATATATTCTATATTTTCTCATGTTCATGGAAAATTCATCATCAATATTCTTCTCCTCCCCCACTTATTCAGGGAATTAAATACATTGTCTGTGATGTGTCGAATTACCGACATCGTGGAAAATGTGATTTCAATATGCTTTAATTCCTTAAAGGATGGTCATGAAACCATTTTTATGGTTGAAACAGGTTTTAATATATATATTATTCCTCCTCCATGGTTATATAATTCTTTTTTACATGTGGTTTAAATTTATAAAACAAAATGAGGTTTTTATTATCAAAGGACCACTAAAATGATCAAAATGAACGTCAATTATGTTTTAACTTATGAATCATCCTCATGTAAGAATTAAAAATTATAAATAGTATAATTCAAGGCTCTGGTAATATTTAAAAACTAATCCATTCCAATTATAGAGTTTCAGTTCCAATCGACAAGAACAACCATCAAGAACCAATCAAGGAAATCATGTAAAGAACTCACCCAAAAACAGCGTAAGGAACAAAATACTAACAATTAATGGGTGAAATTATTTAATTAAATGATAAAATAAGATATTATAAATAAGAAAATGTTTCTAAAATATATTAATAACACTATTTTAACCATTATACAGGAGGGCTAAACAAGTTTGAAGTAAGACAAGCCTTATGTAAGGGAATTCTTAACCCGATTTCCATTCATTGGGTTTACCTTCTACTTTGTTATTTACGTGGTATTAGAATTGATGTGTGAGATGGTTTCTATTTATATTATTTTTTATTATGTTCATTTAAATTATATATAAATATTCCATCCACTCTAATAATTTTCTCTTCAATTATGATATTTGTGTAAGGGGTTTTCCTTTTAAATCCTCTTTAAAAATTCTATTTTACAAAATTCAAAATCAGAATTTTTATACAATTATTCGTTTTGTATTATTGTTTTGTGGTTCATGAGAATTTTTTATGATGATGGGTGGGACCTATATCTCCCTTAATTTCATTGGGTATTTTTAAATTGGAGTTCGGCCACATGGTTACTCTAAGTGTAATTGCGATGGTTACACAAATTGTAAGGTAGTCGTGGGGGTTACAAATTATAAAGTCGTCGATAGGGTCAAAAGATTATGTATATAATTACCCAATATACCTTTATTATTATATTTATGTTCTTATGTATTTTTTAAATCTTTTGGAAATATCATTCTTCACAAAGTAATTATATGTGAGTGATGAGTATGTCTTTTGAAAATGTTTTCATAGGTTACAAGTATTAATTGACTAATGTTATCTTTCCTTCTTTTACATCCCTTACCAAGGTTTTTGTGCTCATCCAACGTTCTTTTAAATGATTTACATAGGTCATATGGATTTTTAATACAAATAATGAATTCATGTTAAATGTTTGAATAATTTTAAATGAAATCTTATTTTAAGCATTAACATTTTATATTTTTTAAAAATGGAAACTGTTTTTCTAGTATCCACTCAATAACAATGTGTAATGTTATGAAAGTATTATGTCAAAATTCTCATTAGATCTAAACTTTAAAATATAATAAATGTAAAAGGATGTGATTTCTTGACTAAAATAAAGATTATTTAATTTAATAAAGTCGGGTCCTTATATTAGTGGTTTATTATGACTTTGTTTGGTAAGAAATTTTTCACACCTAACTTCTTTTCATGAATACCAAGTGAGTCATTTTCCTTTTCTATAAAAGGTCACCCCCTCTACCGATTTCTCTTAACTCTCAAAACACTTATGTTAGGATAATATCTGCTCACATTGTCTCCCAAATCCCTCCCCTCGACCACAAATCCTCTCTTTGGTTAGGATACCTTCCCTAGATGCCTTTTGGTTAAACCAAAAGAAGTTAAATAGTTAAAAGGTAATGTATTTTATCAATCGCTCGGGTTTCATTTACACTGTCCAACCCCTAAAATCTACTTATTAAATTCATTAATAAAACAATTATCCTATATATACTAGTATGTTTTTGTGCTAAGGTTTAGAACAACACTTACACACACCCCCATCTAATGGGCAATGAACATACCGTTTCTATGAATGGTAAATTACTGCCTCACGAAATGATGACTATTCATGTAACATACATGACTTATTTAAAATTTATTTTTCATTAAATTTATATTCATGCTTTATTTTGGGGTTTTGCCATGAATTTTGGTGGAAATTGTGGTTTTTTCAAAATTTGGGCCAAAGTGGGAGCCCATTTCCATATTTCAAAAAATTGATTTCTTTCATAACTCCTTCATTATTCAAAATTTTACACCCATTCCACTTGAAAATTGGAATAACCTGGTATATTAAAGTCACCATATAAATTTGGACCCCATAGGAATCTATAATCATGATGGATTTGGGTTTTTTATTAGGTATTTGGGCCTACCCATAATCCCATTTCATGCTATAATTTGTTTTCTAAGTTTTCAATATCACATTCATTTGTTACTATTTTTCGGTTATTACACCTCCCACTCAAATCCAAACACCTGAGGCTCACCCTCATTATCTATTTTGACTCTTTAGAGCTATTCTCCCCCACAGATTATGGAGATCTACCTAAATCTTTCTCAAATAGACCATATTTGAAGAGGTAAAATGATTCATTCATAACTCCCTCAATTTTCACTCTTTTCCCCCATTTCAGTCCCCACATGACCTACTATGACTCCTGCAAGCCTCCATACCAGTTTTGGTCAGCTTGAGATTTAGTGTTTGGTGGATTTAGGTTGATTTCTTCAAGATTTCTATAAGTAAGCCTTTCTCTCTTTGATTTCCTCCCTTTCCTTAGGGTTTCTTTCACCCTTTCTTGAGTTCTAAATTATCCATAAGTTAGGGTTCGTACCTAGGGTATAATGTTTCATATTTTGGGTGAAATATGGAGTTTTTAGGTTTCTTTTCACTTCCTTGATGTGCGGCGGTGGGGCGGTTGATGTTTCGCACCCATATTTGAGGTTGTCAACACTTTTGGTAGGTGATTCCATGTGCAATCATTTCTAGATGAGTTAGTTAACTTGAATTACTAATTTTTTAGATTCCCCATATGCTTTTTGTGGTTTGAAAACTATTTATGATGGATTTTTTTAAGCATTTAATTTTATAGTTTAATATAAGCTTGAAATTGGGTGTTTTCATGTCTAACCCTTGGTGTATTGTTTGGGTGTGTTTTATAACATATGAAGATGGTGTACTAAATCCTATTTGGATGAAAATTATGATTTGGTAGGGTCTTTGTGTGCCTTTGGGTTTAAAATAGGGTCTTTGAATGGGTTTTATGTGTGAAACCATGTAATACCTCTTGAAGCATTTTACAAAAATGTGTGTTTTTCATGTGCATCTTTTGTGGTATAATTTGATGTGATTTTATAATACTTGAGAGTGGTTAAATAAATATTTATAGGACTAAAAATTATGATTTGGATTGGTATTGGAGTGATTTTGTCTTTGAAATAGGATTTGGAATTGGGTTTTGTGGGCAAAACATAGTTATACCTCTTGGGTTGGTTTTATGTAAATTGTAAATGATTTAATGAGTTAAAAAATGTGTGTAATGGTTTCTTATGTACTCTTTTGGAGGTATTCTATTATTAAAATGTTTTTTTTTGAAATATAAAGTGGTCAGTTGGGATGTTAAATGTTTTGGTAATGTTTTCTAATTTGTTGATGTGGCTTATGAAATTATGATGAGGGTGCAAAACATGTTTTCATGCTGTTTTGTGTGAGTGTGATGTGAAAAATAGACTTTGTTTATGAAAACGGTATTATGTAACATGTGACTGGGATGTTATGTTATGTTTATCATATTGGGAAGGATTATATAAAATTGTTGTCATATGTTTTTGAAATTTGAAAGATGTGAAAAAAGTGTTGTGGGCTATTTTGGTGTGAGTTTGATTTCAAAATCAATTTGAATGAAAAAGTAGATTTTGTGACTTGTGTGATTTACATTTGGGATTTTTGGTGAATTTGTGGTGTGAAAGTGATATATTCATGTGAAAATTATATTTATTTTCTTGTTAAACTTGTTTGAGCATAATAGGGAAGCCCGAGAATCTAGGTGGGTGGATGTGTACTAGTATTCTTGTGATCCCGTGGGGTTTGGCCTCAATTTGAAATAGATATATTGACACAAAAAACACTAAATAAACTATGATGATGATTATTAGGGACCACTAGGTTATGGTTATGTTCCCAACTAGTGGATCGTTCTTGAGAACGAATATTTATGGTTACTTTCACTGAGATACGAGGTACTTGGGACACACAATGATCTAGTTCCTAGGGGTTATTTCCTATTGATTGTGCTCATTAGATGATTTATAAATAAATTCGGCATATGGAATATTTGGATGAAAAAGTTCAGTAGCTTTGGAATTTATTTTAAAAGTATTGATTCTTTAAATTATCCCACTCGAAAACTGTTTTTATTTAAATTTCATTTTTAGAAATTGTAACTAGCATTTCCTATTTATGAAAACATGCATGTTTTTCATCTTTGAATGTTTATCACATGGAATATCTTAGTGGTGGTATCTTCCAGGGTTTTTTCTCACACCTTACTTACACCTTTTGGTGTAGGTAGACTTCATTATTTTTTTCACAGGTTTGGGTACAGTTTGTATTGTCATTGGTTCAAGATTCTAGCAGGTTCTTTGTGGTGTGGTCTTGTGGAGACGGATTGAGGGTCGTGCCTCTTACCATGAGGCAGTTTTATGGGCTATCCATTGAGGGTTTCTAATTTTTTTAGTCTGGTATAATTGTATCAAACTATGTAATTCAGTTCTGAATTTTTGTAAAATAGTTTTTGGTTTGAAAAATCCATATTCATTTTATTGGATTCATTTGTTGTTTTATGTTTATAAAATCAGGAAAATCTTTCCCAATTATCATTTCATGGTACTTAGGAACTTGCTCAAGCCCATGTGGATTGGGAATTCCCTTCGGGCCTTGTCACAGTCGAGGTATGGAGCCAGTGTTGGTGGCAACCAGATTTGGTTCGTTACAAAATGGTATCAAAGGAGGTTCAGGTTAACTCATTGGGTCATGTTATTTATGGAACAGTTGGGATAGTCTATAGTTAGGATTGTCGTGACTTGGTATTCTGGATATGGGTATTTTTCCTGATCACCACACCCCATGACAAGATTCATGTCACTAGGGGAGTCGAGACTTATCTGATTCCTTTGGTTTTCTTTTTTTGATGATTATTAGAGTAAATGAAAAGAGAGTTGGGTTAATGGTCTCAGTGAGCTCAAAGTGCCTAGAAAGCCTTGTGGAGATAGGGATATTCCACTAGAACACTCTATATGATGGTGATGTGATTTTATTATGGCATCCGAACATATTTCCAACTCAACCAATGAATCTAGTTTCGCTTCACATTCCCTTGTGTCCTTTAGATTTGAAATCATGGAAGCTCAGTTTTAAAGAAAATATGTCATAGTTTTAAGATGCGTAAGGTTTTTTTGAAATTGTTTTCTAATAAATAGGGAAGGGTTCTATTTGTGAGATTGTGGAACTAATTTTTTAGAATTTTTTTGAAATGGAAAATGGTGCATTTACACATCTTTTGAAAGCAGAAAATTTTTCTAAAGTCCGTTTGGAAAAAGTGTTACCAATAGAGTTTTCTAAAAAATAAAAGGGTGTTTTAATTGGATGATATGTTTTGAAATTTATCTGAATAAATTGAAATTGAGTTCTTATCTAAATTTTTATTCATTTTTGAAATGTTTTGTACGATGTGAATTTGGATTTCGATCTCATGTTTAGTGGTTTTGAGAAAAAGGATGTGTTGGTTGACCATTTTCATTTTAAAAAGGGGAAAGAATTTTTGTTTTAAACTTGGGTATTTCCATGATTGACCGCATTCAAAGAGTTATATGAGATGATGGATGGTTGATGGCACAACTGTATGAGTGTCGGGATGGATATGAGGATGGTTCCTGTTGTGGCATCGAAACATGCATGTGTGAGGCACATGGGGTACCATTGGTGGATACGCTAACCGCTGAACTTTTTTTTTCAAATAAATGTTTTTAAATAAAAACATGATGTCTTGATGAATTGTTTGGGATGGTGTATATTATGTGTTTTTGTAAAATTTTGATGTTGTGGGATGTTTTGAGACAAAGAACCCCTCCTGTTCGAACTGTGTTTTGGGTATGTGGTTGGTCGGTAAGCTGGGTAGAAGGACCGGTTAGTAGTCTCATATGAGATATTTTTTGGGAAACCTTTACAGTGGTTCCCTTCATATGTTTTTATCTGTTTTGTGGCTTGTTTTGACCAATGAACCAGATTTATTGGGTCCTTGGGTTATCTTGTTAGATAATGTACACCCCCATTAAGGGATAGTGCTTGACAGAAGTGCAACCCAGATTGTTTCTCCATTGGAAAATACTCTAGTTGAACAATATAAGGAATATTTTTCTCAAGATTTAGAGATTGAGTTTTCAGCATTTCCTTTCATTATTTATGGATCCTCTTGTAGCGGGTGATTGATCGTGGAAGGTTGAAACATACATTACTTTCTTATGTTACCTGGTTCCTAGAAGGTGGAAGTGGTCTAGGGTTGTTAGTGTGGATGAGTTTCTCGATGGTGTCTAAGAGGTCATATGGGTTCTTCATAGTTTATTTGAAGTAGGAGTTTATGTTAAACCACTATTTTTTTGAATCTGATCATGATAGGCTATTATTTCCACTTTCTGGGATTTTGTGTTGTATAAGGACGTGGCATAAGGTCATGTTCCATGTATTGTTTGTATCAGTAACAATGGTCATGTTTGGTGACACCTTTTGATGTCATGTGCTCGTTTGACTGTAAAGGTGAAGTTTGTTCAATATTTTGAGAGTCTCTATTATGTTGGGAGTATGTATCCCTTGGAAAAATGTCAAAATCCACTGTTTCAGAGGAAGGTTTTTATATGTGTCCTTTATTTCTGTTGTTTCTCACCCTAAGAAACAAGGTGTGATGTGTGGGAATCTTCTAACACATTATTTCAGTGAAATGTTGGGTTAGGGTAATGTGAGTTTGGAATGTGTTTTCTCTTGGTAAACTTAACAAGGATTGTGGTGTAGTTTTTCATGTCACAAAAAGAATAAGTTATGTTTAGATGGTTTCCAAAGTCTAACAATGAGGTCGAAGATGCTTCAATCATTTGATCTCCAGCCATAGGTCCCAGAGAGAAGCTGGCATGTAGTTAGGGGAAATACCAGGGCTGTTCAAACCCTTGTACAAATTCCAATCCTCAGTATAAATGATAGGAAGAGTTTAAACATCTGGTGTCATCATCTTGTTCCATTTTTTCCCATTTGACGGTAGTGGTGGGAGGACCTTGTTTCCATGTTGTAGCCTGAGTTCATACTTTCACCTTTTGGTTTTGACTGGGTATTTGGAGAACGGTTTGAAGTTTTGCTAGACATGTTGACCGCATGGTTTTTACATGTTTAGTAGTGACCATTCCCAAAAAAAACTATGTAGATAGAAGGATCACCATGATTAGCACATGGTTTCCCAAACCCTACAGTCTAACAGTGCGGCCATTCAAACTCTTTAAATTTGGGGTCTTTATATACCATCCAGTGCTGGTCAGTTAAGATGGTTTGTTCTTATAGTGGGGAGACCCACTATGATCCTTTTATAAGTTCCTTTGTAATGGTCTAATTGAAGTATACCCCTTGAACCAGGGAGTCCGTTCAGGCCTCCCCCTGTTAGTGTCAGAAAACTCTCGAAGGAAAATTTAAGTCGTCTCTTATTATGGGGAGCCCATTTTTGTCTCCCCATACTAGTAACTCAGATTAGTCCATGGACTTCACCTAGTGGGAGGTAGTCTCATTCAGAGATATCTAACTACCAACATCTCCCTAGAGTAAATGTTGGGATTGGGAAGTTCCCAACTGTTTAGTCAAAGTAAAGTAAGTGCAACCTTGTTCGTTATTATTATTCATTTGGGTAGATTACTTGAGTCTTGCTCACATAGTGTTTTTGGAGTTTCCTTTTGGGGATAAAGTATGAATGATTTTTATCATTTCATGACCTTGATTAATGTTTTTGTTTGTTAGATTATTCCTTTATTAATTAATCACTGGGGGGGGGGTTTAACCTTTCTGGGGCAGATTGAACATGGTGAAGGGGTACACTTCTGGTCTTTCAGTTGGGTTTGGCTTTTTTATTTTAGCCTTTTTGTGGCTTTTTGGGGGCGGAAAATTTTATGGTGGGGATAATTTTCACATCCATGACTTCTTTAAAAGACATTTTTCATTTAATTTCCATTATTGATTTATTTTGTGGGTGTCCCATGAATTACAGTGGAAATGGTGGTTTTTCAAAATTTGGGCCAAGCTGGGAGCCCATTTCAAAATTTAAAAATAATTTTTGTTTGTTTTATAACTCCTTCACTTTTCAAAATTTTACTCTCATTACACTTCCCAATTGGCATAACCTGGTATATTAAAGTCACCAAATCAATTTGAACTATATAAGGATCCACAATCATGATGGATTTGGGTTTTCTATAAAGTTATTAGGCCTTCCCGTAAGTCCATTTCCTGTTTAAATAGTTTTTTTTAATTTTTCAATATCTCATTCATGTTTTGTTTTTTTTGGTGATTCCACCTCCCACTCGAATCCAAACACCTGAGGCTCACCCCCATTTGTTAGTTTGCCTCTTTGGATTTCATCTCCCCCTTGGATTAGGGATATCTTCCTAAAACTTTCTCAAAAATATCAGATTTGTAGAGGTAAAATGATTCCTTCCTAACTCCCTCAATTTTCACTCTTTTCCCCCATTTCAGTCCCCACATGACCAAACATGACTCCTTCAAGCCTCCATACCAGTTTTGGTCACCTTGAGATTCAGTGTATTATCGATTTAGGGTGATTTATTCAAGATTTCTACAAGTCCTTCTCTCTTTTATTTCTTCCCTTTCCTTAGGGTTTCATTCACCCTTTCTTGAGTTCTAAAATGTCCACAAGTTAGGGTTCATTCCTAGTGTCTAATTTCTTATATTTCATGTGAAATGTGGAGTTTTTAGGTTTCTTTTCACATCCTTGAGGGGGCAGTGGTGTGATTGTTGTTTCGCACCTATATTTGAGGGTTCAACACTTTCGGTAGGTGATTCCATTTGTAATCATTTATAGATGAGTTAGTTTTCTTGAATTAGTTAATTTTCATGTTCCTCATAAGCTGTGTGTGGTTTGAAAACTATTTATGATGTATTTGGTTAAGCATTTAATTTTTGTAGTTTCATTTTAGCTTGAAATTGGGTGTTTTCATGTGTAACCCTTGGGGTATTGTTTGGGTGTGTTTTATAACATACGAAATTGGTGTACTAAATCTTGTTGGCCTACCTATTTTACTTTGGTCGGGTCTTGGTGTGCCTTTAGGTTTAAAAGAGGGTCTATAAATGGGTTTTATGGGTGAAACCATGTAAATCCCCTTGAAGCATTTTATGAAAATGTGTGTTTTTCATGTGCATATTTTGTGGTATTATTTGAAGTGATTTTTTAATACTTGAGAGTGGTTAAATAAATAATTCTAGGACTTAAAATTCTAATTTGGATTGGTATTGGTGTGATTTTGTCTTTTAAAGAGGATTTGGAATTGGTTTTTCTGGGAAAAACATAGTTATACCCCTTGGGTGGGTTTTATGATAATTGTAAATGAATTTATGAGTTACAAAAAGTGTGAAATGGTTTCTTATATATATTTTTTGTGGTATTGTGTTCTCAAAATTAGTTTTTGAAAAGCAAAGTGTTTTGTTGTGATGTCAAACATTTTGGTAATGTTTTGCAATTTATTGAGGTGATTTATGAAATTGTGATGTGGGTGGGAAACGTGTTTTCGGGCTGTTTTGTGTGAGTGTGATGTCAAAAATGGACTTTAATTATGAAAAGGGTATTATTTAACATGTGAGTGGGCTGTTATATGATGTTTAGAATCGTAGGAAGGATTTTATAAAATTATTTACATATTTTTTTGAACTGTGAAATATGTGAAAAATGTGTTGTGGGATATATTGTTGTGAGTCTGATTTCAAAATCAATTTGAATGAAAAAGTGGATTTTGTGACTTGTGTTATTTAGATGTGTGTTTTTTGATTAATTTGTGATGTGGAAGTTAAATTTTAATGTTAAAATTATATTTCTTGTCTTGATGAACTTGTTTGAGCATGAGAGGGAAACCTAGGTATCTAGGTTGGTGGACTTGTACTAGTATGCTTGTGATCCCATGGGGTTTGGCCTCAGTTTCACATAGCATGATTGATTATTACAACACTATCTAAAATATGATGATGATGATTTGGGACCACTATGTTATGGTTATGTTCCATAATAGTGGCCCGTGCATGAGAGCAATTATTTATGATAATTACTTTCACCAAGATACGAGGTACCTAGGACCCACGGTGAGATAGTGCCTAGGGGTTATTTCCTATTTCTTGTGATCAATAGATGATTTATACATACCATCAGCATACAGTATATTTGGCTGAAGAAATTCAGTAGCTCTGGAATTTATTTTAAAAGTGTTGATTCATTAAATTATCCTTCTTGAAAACTATTTTTATTTAAAGTTGCATCTTTTTTAGATTATAACTGGATTTTCCTATTTATGAAAACAAGAAATCTTTTCATATTTAAATTTTTATCAAATGGAATCTCATAGTGGTGGTGTCATACTGGGATTTTTCTCAAGCCCTACTTACACGTTTCGTTGTAAGTAGACTTTTTTATTGTTTTCATAGGTTTGTGTATAGTTTTTTGTGCCATTGGTTTGGGATTTTAGCTGGACCTTTGTGGTACTGTCTTGTGGAGATGACTTGAGGGTGGTGCCTCTTACCATGATCCAGGTTCTTGGGCTATCCATTGTGGGTTTCTAATGTTTTTTTAGTCTTTTATAATTGTTTTAAACTATGTCATTCAATTCTTAATTTTTGAAAAAGATTGTCTGGATTGAAAAAAAAATGATTCTTTTTATTGGATTTATTTTTTGTTTTAGGTTTATAAACTCAGGTAAATCATTCCCAATTCCCATTTTATGATACCCGAACACTTTTTCAAGCCCATGGGGATCAGTAACGCCCTTTGGTCCTTGTCCAAGGCCCGGTTTTTCACCAGTTGTTGTGGAGACCAGATTTGGTTCCTAACAGTTCAATTCTCCATTACCACCTCTTATGGTGGCCATTATGATATACACAATATTTATATATTATATATGTGTTATTTATAATTTTATATAATTATGTAAATTTTATTTATAACATTCCATTATGATTTCCATGATTTGGGAATACGATAATCTCATTTGAGGAAGTGTGGACTACCGCCCCCTCAAAGCGATGTGATTCGTCTGCACGATACATGGAATGTATAAACAAAAATACATAGTTTAACAAAAGTTAAATAACAAAAATAAATAATATATTCATTAAATAATTAAATTTCTAGAAATATATAAATACCTCAGTTTCCTTATTACCCTTTCACACACTTTAAAAGAGATAACGTCGTTCATAGATGTGTGGACTACCGCATCCTCGACATGATGTGATTACTTTTACACCATATAATTATATATATAAGTATATATGATTAAATAATATGATATTTATTATATAATTATCATTATTTAAATATTTAATTTACTTACCTTCTTTCCAAAATGATCATTTAAAAATGGGAATGTAACTCGTACGTATGGCCTACCATCTCCTTGATTGTAACATATTCTCATTTTCATAATGATATTTAATGATTGATTTTAAAAATATAATTGGTGTAAAAATATGATAATTATTTCTCTGCTATTATTTTGGATAAGTTATATAATGACCACCTTTGACCATATTTGACCAGCAATAGTTTTTCTGACACCAAAACCGAATTTAGTCAAGAACACCCGATGCAAACTTAATAGAGTAAGTAGATTACATAACATGGTTATAAGTGGAATAAAAGTAATTATAAACATGAAAAAGGTTCAGAAAATTTATAAAATTAACATAATTTTATTGTACAGGTTTTTTACCTAAAAGGAAACAAAAGTTAAGGGATTCTTGTCTCATTTTCATTCCGTGAGGCGTACTTAATTGTTGTGAAGATAATTTCTTATATATGTTCTACAGACTACCAAATTGATATATAATATCATTAAATATATTATCTTAGTTGTATTTAGATTTTTCATTTGATGATTATCACTTTTTGGTATTTCGATTCAAATATAATGGATTTCGTCTAAATTTATTTTCATTGAGGCAGACTCTATTGTTATGAAACTAGATTATTTTATATGGTATATATATTACCATGTGAATTATATATCATGAATCTCCATAATCTAAAAATATTATTAATTTCATTCAATTTTACTTCATCATGAGGTTATGAATTTAGATCTTTCAATGTGGTATGGGACACATTGGGATGTTTAAAAATTATTTCCCTCAATACTAATCCTAATGTCCTTTCAATGGAATTTCCATTCGAAAAAATCGTATAAACATTGATAAATTAAGACTATAATTCTTCTCTAGTTATTCAGTAACATTAAAAGTGTTAGTACCATTTTCCACTCTTTTGTACTATGATGTTTTTAGAAATGGTTTCTCATAAAACCCGATTTTATTTATATTTTTAGTCGGATAACATATTTCTTATATAAACCTTTTTTTATTAAAATGTTTTCAAAAATGCTTTTTTAAATGATTTGGTAAATACATTTTTAACATTTGTTTTATTTTACCAATTTTCTTAAAGGAATATTTTTGTCCCTTTCATAATGAGGAATTTATAACGTTTTCCCTTATAAAAGGAATATTATTTTTTACCTTGTATGACATGTAAGGATTTATCCACTATAATTTCTATGAATCCTCCTACATAATTTAAAAAGACTTATTTTAAATGAATTTTTTTTAAAAGGAGTTTCCAATGAAAAATATTTTCAAATGGTTTATAAAAAGGATATTTTCCTCAAGAATATTTTTTAATGTTATTAGTTTATTTCATCAATGACAACAACCCTTTATTTTACTCTACATTGGGGTATGTTGTGTTGATACCATCCTTATTATTCCTTTATTTGGTTTATGATTTATTTGGACAAGGATAATATTCACATTCACTTCCTTGATCTATCTGTTAGTACCCTGGAAATATTCATTCTCCTATGATCGTTAAACATTGAATTTCCCCTAAATTATCCATTTCTTTTATCATGGATATTACAATTTCCTAACCCATATATAAATTTACATATAGTGTCTACTTTGAAATTTAATTGATTATTTGGGGAAATATTGATAAATGTTTATACATTATTCAATATGGATATTTGATCATGTGCATTATTTATTTGATATATAATGAATGCTTTGGATATGAAATACAGGGGTTGAAGACTAGTGAATGAAAGCCCCTTGATGCATCGGTAGTCTCATTGGATGAATTAGTTGCACAAATTGGAATGGTTTAAAAGTCATTTGATTGTAAATGTATCATGTTCATGGGAGACATGACATCTGAAAAATAAGTATTTACTTTATTGATAATTCAGTTATTTTTTATCCATGATATTTTGTGTCAACAAATATATGGATACATTCCATTTTCATTTATCTTGATGGAAAATGTTTCAGTTTCTTACCTTTCCATATTTATTTTTACTTATCTAGTTATAGACATGGAATGTGTGTTTAGTTTTTACCTTTCCATATTTAATATGTTCTTACATTCAGTTTATTGATTACATGGCATGTGTGTTCAGTTATTTACCTTTCCATATTGACTATTATCATTGATTCATTATTTATTCCTCTATAGTTTTTCCATTGATCAGCATTTGAGATCACCCTTATAATGTTTCATTCACCAGGAATCTAAGAAGGTTACTATCAAAGCTATATAGGGATTTACTAGATAGATTAGTGTTATCTTCAGATTTATCTATTTACAAAGGAGAGACAAAAATTATGTTGAAATAAATGTATTCATTTGTAATATAATACTCATTTTATGTATCTAGTTTATCAAGACTACTAAACTGATTGGTCCTTTAGGGATTGATTCCTTGTAATCATGACAATGTATTTAGTCGTAGACACTGGATCAGGGATATATTGTGATGGGTTGTTATAGTTGGTATCAGAGGATGTTTAGTAGAAACATTGGGAATTGGATTTAAGAAACTATAGATTAAAAAAATATAATCCTAAGGTTTAATTTGAAAAAGTATAGATGAAAACCGTATAATTTGGTAATGTATAGATTATTTGGGTCTTCTTAGAAATACATCCTTGTGTACATACAACAAGTGGGAGTGGTTCTGGTACAGATGTACCTAGGGGTAATAACTCTGAAAATGTGTTCCAGCCTTGACATGGGTTAATCGAGTACATGAAAATAGGACTTATTGTGCACCTGGTTTGACACTCTAAGGGGATATGCATCGGATAGATCACTTTTTCTTTACAAACCACAATGAAGTATTTGGATACATAATAAGTAACCAAGGTTATACCTAATGAGTTTTATATTCAAGATAAGGTGATATGATTTAGAAATACAACTAATGATATTATAGATAAACCCTATACCATAGAAGGAATGATGTGGAAATAAAATGGATGAGTTATTTATGTATTGAGTTTGTCTTAAAAACCAAAGTTAAAATTCTATTTAGAGAATAACCCAATTTCAAGTATTTATATCATATTTATATTTGGAAGTTATATTAATATTATTTTAAAAAAGGAAATACTATAAGCCAGGTGACAACCAATCAAATCTGGCAAGGATGCGGGACATGAACCCTTGACCGAATAAAGATAAGGGTTTCACGCCAACCACTGACCTACACAATTTCCTTGTTAATTTTAATTGTTTGTAGTTAAAAAATTTAACAAATAAATATTAATGATGAACCATTAGTAACCGTTTTTAGGAGTAGAAATTAATATATTAACCATATTTATTTTGGGATACATTTAAAGAAAAATAGTAAGACTTTCCACTCTTTGATAGGCCTTACAATACATTAAATGTTTTTTTAGTGCTTCAGGCATTAAAAAATTCATTATTGGTAATTATTTTTTGGGGGAGTAAAGGGATGAATTTGAATTTGATAAACGCGCAACCAAAAGTTAGTATTGTTCATATTATATTGAAACCTATCATGTAAGAGTATTTCATTATATTATTGGTCAATAAAACAAATAACAAACATTAGTAAAATTACATACAAATAAATTTTTTTCCTAATACCAAAATCTATGTTGAACCGATAGCCTTCTAAAACATCAATGATTTAGAGCTCTGTGGCCCTTAACATTCCATTTATTATTTAATTTTTTTGGGATTGATGACCTCATTAAATCCTTATAAATATTTACTTTTTTCCTCCAGGAACATATATCTACTTTTCGCTGGTGTTCTCCTACTTAGAGAACATGTTACATGGTATTCCATGTGACCTTTGTACTTTTTATTCTCTTTTTTATAGAAGATTTCTTATAAACAATTCTCATGATGTGGGATTTCAAAAATAGAAATTACCAAAAAATATATCACTAATTTCAATTTTAAATTTTTTGGATGAAATTTAAATAAGATGGGGATAATGTGATGCTCCGAAAAATTAAATTAAGAACCTTGTATTTGATAGCGTGTATGACACGAGACAACAAGTGTGTAATGTTATATAATACTCATATACTTTATAATATATTTACAATCTAAAATATATTCTATATATTTCAATGCATGAATAACTAAGTTAGCTTCCAGTGAACGTGACACTGGGTTAACATAAACCATACACAATAACGACCTTCCTCTATAGCTTGTGTCACAAGAAAAAGTGACCTTCTTCAATCGCTTTCACTATGTACTATACCGAGTCTTACCAAGAAACAATCTATAATTAAAATATTATTATTTAATATAATAATATATAAACTAGTAGTTAAGAATATTATTACATAAATTATGAAAATATATGGTTTAGAAAACCTAAACATTGGTTACAAAAAAAATTATAAATGAATATAAGAACCAATTGAATATTAAAAGGATATTTTTATAGAAACACATTATTATGCTCACAAAGTTGTTTTACCCTCATGGATTAAATTAATTACAATTAATGAGTGATATTAATGTAATAAAAATGATACATATTCAATCAATAATTTTTTATATTCATCCAATTGATTTTGTAAGCCTAAGATAGGACCAAACATAATATTTCACATAAAAACCAATATACAAGAATTTTTAACCATATTATAATGGAGAAAATTTTCTAAATATTAAATTTGACACGTTCATGAATTTAATTTTTCAAAATAAAAAATTGATGAATTTCAAAATTATCTTAGGATTAATTTTTTGGATTTTTCTCAGAATCTTCATTTTTTAGAGAATTGTGACAAATATTATGTTTAGTAAAAAAAATTCCTTTTCGTTTAAATAATTATTAATGTTAAATTTTACATTAAATTTATTTTAAGGTAAAATTTGATCAATTATACATATATTAATATAATTTAGTTCATTATAATCAGTATAGAATTTAAATTCAATATTAAAACATAACAATCTTTTGAACATTTTTCTACTAAAACCAATTAATCTTTTTATCTACGAAATTAACATTAATCTTAATTTTTCTACTTTTATGATTTGAATTTTGAAAATCGCACATAAAGAATTCTAATAAAGAAAATATTTCTATTCTAATAATATCAACTTAATTTTCTAATAAAAATTATTAGAGAAATTTATTAAAATTAATTATAGTGATTAAGGTGTAATTAGGCTTAAAATGGACTAAATCTTTGAGTTTAAGGGCCCAAATGACCTAGCCACTTGTCCAACACTCATTATTAGTAAATATTTATTCATTTCACCTTACATTAATGAGTTTGGGTGATTTTTTATTACTTTTATTAGGTAAGAACATGTTCACACCTAACTTCTTTTCAAAAATACCAAGTGAGTCCTTTTCCTTCCCTATAAAAGGCCACCGCCTCTACCCATTCCTCACAACTCTAAAAACTCTTAAGCATTCCAAGATCTGCCCAATTAGTCTCCTAATATCAATACCAATGAATTATAAGACACCCTTTTGGAAGAATAACTTCCATGGATTCCTTTTGGTTAAACCAAAATAAGTTACCTGATTAAAAGGTAATTTCTTTTCTCATCTCTCTAGTTTCATTTCGATTATCCAACCTATGAAATATCTTGATTCAATTATTTAATTATATAAATATTATCCTTAATATACTAGGATGTTTTTATAATATTTTTATAGATATACATACACACACCTCCATCTAATGTGCAATGAACATATTGTTTCTGTGAACGGCGAATTACTGCCTCGTGAAATGCTGATTGTTCAATTTTCCATTACCACCTCTTTATGGTGGAAATTATAATGGAAATCCTATTTATATATGATATAAATTTTATTTATAATGTTTTAAAATTCTATAGTTATTATTTATAACACACCTTTATACTTTCCATGTTGTTTGAATACAATATTCCCATTTGAGGATGTCTGGACTACCACTTGCTCAAAGTGATGTGATTCGTTCACACAATACATGAAATTTATATAGGAAAATTCATATATTAACATAAGTGACATGAAAAACATAAATAATATATTAATTAAATAATTAACCTTATGGATATATATATCATTTTCTTTATTTCCCTTTCACATGCATTAAAAGAGATTACGTAGTTTGTGGACATGTGGACTACTACATCCTAGACATTATATTATTCCTTTTACACCATATAATTATATATATAAGTATATATGATTAAATAATAAGATATTTATTATATAATTATCATTATTGAAATATTATAGTTACTTACCTTCTTCCAGAACAATCATTTAAAAATGGGAATGTTACTCAAGCGTACGTGCGGCCCACCGTCTCCATGATTGTAAGACATTCTCATTTTAAGAACCATATTTAATGATAGATTTTAAAAATATAATTGATTTAAAAATATAATTATTATTTCAGGGTTATTATTTTTAATATTTTATATAATGACCCCCTTTGACCATAATTGAATAACAATAGTTTTTTTAACCCATAAACCCAATTTGGTCAAAAACACCCGATGTAAACATAATTGATTAGGTAGTGTACAGAACATGGTTATAAGGGAAATAAAATTAATTATAAACATGGAAAATGTTACTAAGAAGTTATAAAATTAAAAGAAGTTTATTATATAGGAATTTAAAGGACATTCACATGAAAACAAACACAAGGTAATGGATTCTTTTCTCATTTTCATTCAGTAAGGAATACTTAATTGATGTGATCGTAATTTGTTATATAAGGTATACATACTATCACATTGACATAAAATATCATGCATTATATTATATTTATGGTATTTAGATGTTTCATTTTATTATTATCACTTTTTGGTATTTCGATTCACATGTAATGGATTTTGTCTCAATTTCTTTTCATTGAGGCACATTCTATTGTTATGAAACTAGTTTATTTTATATTGTATACATATTTCCATTGAAATTATATATCAATAATATCCATAATCCTATAATATTATTAATTTTATTATAATTTTCTCCATCATGAGGCGATGATTTAAGATGTTTCAAAGTGCTTTGAGACACTTTGGGATGTTTAATGATTATTTTCCACAAGAATAATCCTAATGATATTTCAATGGAATTTCCATTCGATGAAATTATATAACCATTGATCAATAAATACACTCATTCTTATCTAGTTATTTATGAAAATTTCAAGTGTTATTAACATTTTTCCACTATCTGTTTCTATTTTTTTAGAATAAAATTATAAAACACGACTTCGTTTCTCTATTTAGTCAGAGAAAATATTCCTTCTAAAAACCAAGTTTTGTTAAAAGGATTTAAAAATGTTTTTAAAAGTGATTTGGTAAAGAAATTTTTTACATTTTTTTATTTTAACAATTTTTTTAATGGAATGTTCTTGCCACTTTCTTAACAAGGTATTTTATAACTTAATTTATAAAATAAATATTCTTTTTCCTCATACAAAAACTATAGATATATCTGCTATCATTTCTTTGATTCCTCTTTCCCATTTTCAAAAGATACATTTTTAATGAAATTTTTTTAAAAGGGGTTTTCAATGAAAAATATTTTCAAAAGGTTTTTCAAAAGGAAAGGATATTTTAATCAAGAAAAGTTTAATGTTATTATTTTAGTTCATCAATAAGAACAACCCTTTATTTTACTATACATTGGGGTATGTTGTATTGATAACATCCTTATTCATCAACTAAAAGGTTTATGATTTTGTGGGACAAGGATAGTATTCACATTCATGTCCTTGATCTATTTGTTAGTATACTAGAAATATTCAATCTCATGTGATCATTGAACATTGAATTTCCCCTAAATTATCCATTTTATTAATCGTGGATATTACTATAGTATAAATTGTATAACGTTTTACATACAATGTCTACTTTTACATTCATTTGATTTTTTGGGGAAATATTTATTAATCTATATACTTTATTTAATGTGTATATTTGATAAGGAACATTATTTATTTAATATATGATGAATTCTTTGTACATGAAATACATGGGTTGGGGCCGGTGAATGAAATCCCCTTAATGCATTGGTAGTCTCATGCGAGGAATTAGTTGCAAAAATTGGAATAGTTAAACTGTCTATTGATGGTAAAGGTATCATGTTACTTGGAAACATGATGTCCCAAAAATAAGAATTTCCTTTATTAGGAATTCTGTTATTATTTATCAATGAGATTTTATGTCAACATATCTATGGGTACATTTCATTATATTTTATCTAGATGGAATATGTTTCAGTTTCTTATCTTGAAATATTTTTTTCCTTATCAAGTTACTTATGTGGCATATGTGTTCAGTTATTACCTTCCCATATTTCTTACATTCTTACATTCAGTTTATTGATTACATGTAATGTTTGTTCAGTTATTTACCTTTCCCTATTGACTATCCTCATGAATTTATTTTTTATTCTTCAATATTTTTTCAATACTTAGCATTTCACTCACCCTTAATATGTTTATTTTACATGGAATCAAAGAATCTTACTATGAAATATATTTTGGGATTTACTATATGGGTTAGATTTATCCTCATATTTGTTTATTTAGTAAGAAGAAAAAATTTGTGTTTTAATAAATGTATTCATTTGTAATAAAATACTCATTTATGTATCTATTTACCAAGACTACAAAAATAATCGGTCCTTTGGGGATTGATTTCTTGTAATCATGCCAATTTATTTATTAGAAGACACCAGTTTTGGGATATCTGGGGCTCGATCTCTACATAGAGAGCACTGCTTATTCACATATATTTATTCATTTGTGGTAATGTTCAAGGAATTTAACATTATGAATTTATATTGAGAAGTTAATAAATGTTTTTTTTCAGTACACAATAACAACATTAATCAATCTTAGATAGTGTCAACTATTTTTTGGATTAATCCCTAAAACAAAAAATTTTATATCAAAGTTTGTTACAATATTATCATTTATGAAGACCAACCATAATGTAGATTAAAAAAGTGAATCCATTATAGGTAATATAAGAAGTGAAATATTAATGAATGTTATTATTTGATGATTAATTTTTAATTTTGGAAAAAATATTAAGAATTTTTGTGATTAGGTATGAAAATAACATTATTATATGATTTTAATTCTACCAAATATGATTAATTAAGGTGGTGTGCTGGTTATGATGAAAGGAAAGTTTAAAGGGAGAATTATGTCTTGCACATGAATGTTTTTTATTTTTTTAAGTAGAGTTAATGTGACAAACATTCATATAAAAAATCATTAAACAAACAATGGAAATATAAAACAGTGATGGTATCACATGTTGGAATATTTATAGACAACCTTGATGTCTAGATTGGCCACCCTTTATTTATATGTAGATAAATACATATGTTGAAATAAATTTTATTAATTGATCTCTCATTTATATGTAAAATGTGATTTCATTCTTGTCCCATGTGAATTAAACTGAGTATCTTGATATATGGGAGAGAAAAGAATAGTAGGGAAGAAAAAGTAAACTAATAAAATTAAAAAATATTGTGTATGATTTTCCCTTTCATAAACACCGTAGTATTTTTTATCAATCAGGTGGAGATTAATTGTAAACTATTGAGAAAATATTGTAATTTTTTCATGTGTGTATGTTAAATGTATTGGAAATTGATCAAAAGGGGGATATTAAAGAAGAAATGGGTTGCGATTTTATTTTTTTCAATAAGCATGTCAATATTTGACTTGGATAATGGAGTAAGAGAACTATGATTATTTATTTAATAAAATTATAAATGGAAAATAAGAATATCTTGAATCTAATATTTTTTTTTCTAATGTAAACTTATTAAGTGGAAAAATACATATATTTGTGATGATTTCTAAAGATGGTTTGTAACAGATTAATGACTAATTCTTAAAGAGTTTAGATTGATCTCTCTAAAAAGACTTTCTGACATTAGAGAGTATGTATTTTGGAAAAACATGAGATAAAATTTTAAGGAATATGAATATTGGTTATAATTTTAAGAATCTATCCAAATGACTAGTGATCATTAAGGATACTATAATCAATTGATAATATCACATGTATGAAGGTTAAAGATGGATATGTTAAAGTTGGATATCTAGACACTATGTTTTTAATTGTTTTAAGAAATATTTAATTATGATATAAATGTTTATAGTGTATTGGGGATTCCCTTATAAGTATTGAGGATTTAAATGGATATTTACAAAAATACTATAATTTTGAGTTAAATCCTAAAAATTTAAATAAGGAAATTTATACTTGTGATTTTCAAATAAATGAAATTTATAAAAGGCTTATAGTCTCTAATATACATATTTTTTTGTATTTAGAATGACTAAAAATATTCAAAGGTAATAATCTAATAATGATGTTGAAGATTATATAATAATAATAAAAGATATTTTCTATAATTGCTAAATAATTTAGCTATGTATTGATCTTTATTGAATGAATAATTTCTTTTAATTAATACATAAGTTTGTTTGTTAAAACTATTTTAAATATTGACAAAGTCGTTGGATGCATAATATATTTTCCAGTGAAGTAAAAAAAAAATGGAAATTCATGAGCTCACAGTGATATATAATATCTTTGATTTGATATACATTATATTTAAAAGATGTATTTTGAAATGTAGTAGAGGGAGAAACCATCGAAAGATGAAAAATATATTTACAGGATAAAGAATTATGAAAATTATAGAGACTATTGTAAAGTGTGACACATATTATGTGATGGGTAACATTTTTAGAATATGTGTAAGATACTTTGAGAATGCGTAATATATTTTATAGACATCATAGAAGATTTGGAAATGGAAATTATGGTAAAATCTTTGTAATTTAATTAAAACACATATAATTTATATATAATATATTATAGATATATTTTATGAATCAACTTAGTGGAAATTAAATCCATCAATGCTTAGATTGTTAGTTTTTTATTTAAATATCACAAACAAGATTGTAATCTAGTCTTTGTGTTCTGAAAGTGTTATTTCTAGTATGGAGATAAAGACCACGATGTGTAGCTATGAGAGGATGAAAAGGAAATTGAGGATGGTTTTCTATTTTTAGATTTAATAGAACATCAAGGAAAATGTTAATCCATAATAATATCGTTTGAAGAAATGTGATTTGAGTTCATGCTTGTTGGTGAGTTGTGTTTGATATCTGTCCTTTTTCGGTTAATAAAGGAGTTTTTTTAATGGATGTTAGTTGAAAAATATAAATGTACTAAATTTTTTTGTAAATAGAATTTTTTACAATGTTTGATAATCTTTTGGGTTTAAAAATAGGAGATTTTAGTGAAGATAGGTGAGGTTCTATGGAAAATGGAGTTAGGCCACAAGGTTAAGAACGTGGATCATATGTTCACACTCATGGCTAATGCAGTTGAGTATGAAACCTAAATTAGGTGTTCTTGGTTCATCAAAGACCCATGTGGTTGTAAGGTGGTACTTTTTAGTCTACCACATGGTCAGAGGAAGTGGTGATGGATCATTTTTTTTGGAATGATTGAAAATTCAAGAATACAGTCATATAGTGGAGTCCATAGTACCAAAGGGGAGAAATCAATGTCGGAGTAATGGAGAGCATGTGATGTCAGAATAGAGGATTGTACACAAAATTAGAGAGGAGGTTGATACGTGGTCCTTAGGGGAGTATACAGATTGAATTAACTACAGTATCAAAAATTAAATACAATGATTATAGAGTCTCTTGGTGAGATTTCCTATAAATACATGAATAATCCAATAACTATTCAATGAATATTGATTACGTAAATCCAAAGAGTCCATTATTAATTGAGTATGGAAATAATTATTTTTAGAGTTATACCAGATAGGAAGCACATAGTTTGAATGGTTTTTTATGTGATACAGTAGGAAATTAGGTATTTGAGGAAGGTATATTACAACAAAGGTCCACATAGTGAAGTATGTAGTCTGCACAGTTAATTGCATACACCATTTGGATTGTTCATGAAGTAGGTAGGTAGATTGAAATGGTGATATGCGAAGTTGAATATCCATTATACTAAGGGGAGTAGGCATTACATATAGGGAGTACATACTATATAGGGGAGTATATGGTGTACTGGAATCCACATAATGACTTCTCATATGGAGATTTCAAGAAGTTTTTTCTCTCAAAGATCAAATGTGATAGTATTCGAAGACCATTAGATTTAAAGGATCATAAAATTCATGATAACAATATTGAAAATAAAATAATACATTCTTGAAAACATAATGGTGACCATCAAGTCCTTAAATAATTGAGAAATTCATCCAATCTATTAACTAAGAAGGAGTTGATAGAGTTAATCTCAGGTAGGATGCGTACTATCCATAAATATGATTAAAATTAAGTGAGAGTGAAATAGAGTGACCATGGAAAAAAATTAATCCAAATAATCTAGTGAATTATATTGGACTCTAACATGACCGACTCACTATCAGTGTATAATCCTTGGAATATCACTTATAGTTGATCAAATTAAAATTATTTTGTTCTTTTTTACTTCTTCATTTTTTTGTTTGGGGAATGTTTGTTAAAATTAGACAATTTTAATGGGTTCCTACCAAAATGTGGACAATGTCCATGTAAACTGAAATAAAAAGTTGATTCCTTGATTCACACATCCCCTCTCAGGACGTCCTAGGGTAAAACAAGTAGTATCAATGAATAAGCTTCCACCATTATATTTATCATTATAAATTCATTAATATAGATAATTATATTAATTATAAATTAGTTCCTCTATTTGATTGAAAAAAATATCATCTTTTTAAGAATATAATTATATCACATCTCTGATCTCCCATTCTAGATGTTATTTTCGCTATACTAAATAAGATGGATGTTAGTGATGGTACAAGGATGACTATGAATGAAGATGATAGGAAATTGTTATATACTGATGTAAAATCTAAAAATTATTTATCTAGAGATCTCGGAGACTAGATCCATATATAAGTGTTGAGATACACTAGTGAAAATGGAATATAGGAGAAATTTTCCAATATGTAAAATGGTGATAGTACGTTGAACAAGGTTAAGATACTGGCCTAACATAAATAGATTTGGTTATTTCAAAATTCTTCTATATGAGAATGATGACAGACTAATAAATTGAATCACTAACGTTTTCAGATACATTGAAGGACATTGGGAATAGATAAAGGATATTTATATTTTTAAGATTATATTACAATAGTTTCCACCTCTCTATAATATAGAATATAAATCAATTAATTATATAAAGGTTATGGAGTTCAAATCATGATGTATTTTAACAAATCAAATAGAGGAAATGAAGGATGATGAGATTCTATGCCACATGTCTTTAAAATTTAATAGATTAAAATGTATATTCAAAGGAAAGATACCTTTGTTTATTCTTGATGTGGTAAATCTAGATATATCACAGTAAGGTTCCTAAGATGATTTGTGGAAGAAGTTACAAAAAATCCATAGAAAATATTTCTTCCTTAAAGAGAATATAAAACTTAGAGTTCATTTGGAAATAATTTTTAGATTAATATATTTGTGAGAAAATAATAAAAAGATAATGAGGACTATTTAATGGTATTTTATACTAAATTCAAATCATACATGGAAGATTCTTTGATAGTAATAGTTGAAAATGGTTATTCTAAAAAGAAAAATGGAAAGAAACCAAAAAAAAATTAATCTCAAAGTATTATATGAAGGTGACCACAAATAAATAAATATTAAAAAAAGAATAATATGGTGATAAATGGTTTTATGAGAGAATTCTCATAAACTTTTAATTATCTTGATGTAGATATTGATTAACATGAAAAATAATGAGATGAAATTTATATCAGTATGGTGGGATAAAAAGATATATTGAATCTGAAACATAAAATTATATGAAAGAATAATGTGATCAATGAATATAATTTGTGTCTAAATAGAAGAGATAATATGGTCGATTCACTTCAATATGAGGTTTTTTCATTAAGAATGAAACTATAGTCAGAAAAAAACTCATAGTTTATGAAAAGTTTCACTTAATGAGATTAATGGATAAATTAATGACATAAAGGGTAAAGTGAAGCTTTAAAGGTGTAAAAAACATTATTAATGAATATTTTCCTTGATTTTTGAATAAAATTTTGATCAACTATGATTTTTATATATCCAAGAAATCGAAAATGAAATTTATAAATAATTGAATGTATAATGTTGTTTACTCTAACAATAAATCCTATGTCCCTGGATGTTTGAAAAATAATTTCACCAATAAAATTAATTAGGAGGGTAAAAAATAATTCACAATCCTAAAATATTTTTTATCAACTTAGTTGATATAAAATGGTTGGGGAAACGCGGAATAATGAAGGAAATAATTTTTTTCCTCTTTTTATGTATTAATTTTATGTCTTCCTTGGCCACACTATGTCATACTTTGAATCTACGAAATAAGGATGATTCTATATCCTTTAACCCATAAAATAAAAAAATTAGTTGATATTATTATCAATGATCTACCTTTTTACATGAATATATTTATTGTTGAGCAATAAGAAATGTTTCCAATCATACAGTGTGTCGAAGAAAAATAGATTCCAGTCAACAATACATGATTAAGTTGCAAAATTGATATCTTTTTCTATAATAATAAGATGAGTTTGATTTTATATCTACTAAAAAAATAAAAAGTTTAGGTCTTAAATAACCTCAAATTATAAATGAATCTCATGGATGGAAAATTATAAGATTTAAAAGGATTACATGAAGAAATTGGTCTCAAATAAATGCGGAGTATTTGTACCTAGAATCCCGATAGTAGGTGTTTGTCACACATGGTAGTAAATGTAAATATACTGAAAATTTTAATGGTAGTTTTGATTGAGAAATTCATTTTGGAATTGATAGTTCCTAGAAGATCAGGGGGAGTGATAATACACATTTAAGAAAGGGTGAGATAAGGAAGTCTGAACTCCACCTCATGGATGGGTTCTTGAACAACATATAATGTGTGAGTTTTATTTTTGACTAGTATTTGGGTGATATTTGACCAAAAAGGAATTTATATCAATGAGGGATATATAAACTCTCTAATAATAGAAATTAGAACTAAAAATAATCTATATTAGTTATAAAGTACTAAAAATTCATTTTTCATTGTTGTGGATAAAGGAAAAAACATATGGAATCAAAGGTTAGGTCATACTCAACAAAAAATCATAGAGAAGTTGTCCATGATAAAAACAATTACTGAGAATACAATTTATAAATAGACACAATTAAAATAAATGTGATTCTTGTTTGTAGTAAAATATGGAGAGGAATGATTAGTATATGAATAAAAATAAGTCATCTAATCTACTTGATTTAGTCCACATAGATGTGTGTGTTCTGATGAATATATCTGGAGCATATGGAGGAAGACATTAAATTTTATTAATTAATTAATATATAAAAATGGGATGTTCTGTTCTTATGGAAATCACAAGATAGGTCATGGGATTCTTAAAAAGGGATCAAGAATAGACAAAAAACTGATTGGGTTCACAATTAAGATATTTTGTCCTCATAATTGAATATAGTATACCACAATTGAGTCTAAAAAACTTTTGAAAAATGGAATAAATCAATAATTTTCCCTTGAGATAACATCATATAATTTTTTTTTAATTTAATGAATACTTTGAACCGTGAAAAATATGTCCAAAACCTTACTCAATAAATGTGGAATTTCTCATCACTTTTTTAAATAGGCTATAAATTTTGTATTGAACACTCAAAATAGGGAATTTCTAATATTTATTGAAATTAGGACTCCACATGAAATGTGGTATGTAAGGAATTATTCATTGAAATATTGTCATGCCTTTGGAAGTAAGTGTAATATCCAAAATAAATAATAAAATCAGGGAAAAATGGTAATGTGGTAGATAAAGGATAATTTCTCAGTTAAATGATAAAGATTAAGGACTATAAATTCTAAAGCAACAAGTTATGTTAAATTGTCGATATTAGTGATGTGAAAGTGTTTTTGGATAATGAAATTAAAAAAATCCTGATAAAAAATGGTGATGCATTATTTGATGAAGAAGAATAAAAAACATGGTCCTTAAAACTCTATAGTATTTATAGCATTATGTAAATGAAATAGACTTTCCGACCAAGTTGGAAGATGATATTACAGCTAAAGTCATAAAATATGTACCACAAAGAATAAATAATAGAAATATGGTTGATCCTTCTCATAAAATTGGAAATATATCTACACTAACCCATACAAGGAGAATGATAAATTTTTTTAAAAATGATATTTTCTAAATAATATATCTTGCCTTATTTTTTGAATTAGGGAAATTTAAATCATAAGATAAATCCATGAATGATGAATTGTATTACATTGATAAATCCTAGGCTTAGTATCCTTTTGAAATTAAATAAAATTCATATGTTCTCAAAACAAAATGATCTTCAAGAAAAAAATTGACGGTAGTGAAAATGAAATCATAAAAAAGGAATGCTTGGTCGATAAAAGAGATAAATATATTAAGGGTGTTAATGTTTATGAAGCATTTACTTTGGTGGCCCAGCTTAAGTTAATTAGGAACATTCAAGATACATAATTTCAAACAAGATACAATGATTACAAGATGGATGTAAGAATATATTTTATAAATTAAATTCTTGAAGAATTTGTTTTAAATTAATAGACAATAATATTTCAAATTAAAAATGGTGATTTTTTTAAAAACCTGATAATCAATCTATATGATTTGAAGAATGCACCATAAGTGTTGTATTATTGGTTGGATTCATATTTTAAGAAGTTGAAATTTCAAATGGGTGATTTCAATAATTATATATATGTTAATATATCAATGAAAGAGTAGATTATAGTGATTGTGTCTATGGAAAATATCATATTTAGTGGAATAAAGAAGAAATTTGTTTAATATTTTTCTGACTACATGAAATAAGAACATGAATGGTTCATCATTGGTGAACTCACATAAATTCACAGTTTTCTGGAGACAAATAATAAGGGATATGCATTTTTCTCTTATGAAACATATACATGAAATTTGATGAAAATTTTCAACATGAATGCTTCCAAACCTATGTCGACTAAAAATGTTGATTGAATGAATCTTGGGATATATAATGATTAGAATGCTTTATATCCTACCCTATATATATTGATAATTAGAAGAATTATATATTTTATCGTATTGTGGATAGATATTTTCGTTTTAATAAGTTTAAAAGATAAATTCCAAAGTGATCTAATGGAGGGTCACCTCATTGAGATTAATATATTAATTAGATACATCTATGGTACTCATAATTTTTATTTTTATTTATATTCGAAAATATCGAGAATAGTTTTAATTTATGATGTGGATTGGGCTATAGATGTGGTGTAATTAAAATCAATATGTGGTGTTATGATCATTATTAGTATTAAATGTGTTATATAACTAATAAATAATAAGTTAAAAAAATTATAATTATATCAGAAGTGGAATATATATCAATGAATACGGTTTTTATTCAACTTTCTTAGAATAATAAATTATTTAATGATATTGAGTAATGAATCATGTTGCCAATGGCGATATGCTATATTATTAAGTGTGTGATATAACACTCAAATAATCAAACCCAACACTATCATACCAAACATATAAAAATTTGGTATCACTTTATCAAATAAAATATGGGACAAGTAATGGTTACTTTGGAATATTTTGGAACTAATTCCCAAGTGGAAGATATTATGAATAAACTATTGGGCACACCTAATATTAAGAAGAATCACTTAAACCACATTGATCAAGAACCTCCATCAACCTAAGGAGGTTCATAATTACCCATGTACCAATGATTTAAACAACATTGAATCATTTTTATAGTGATGTAGGTTTGAGTGGGAGATATAACCCATGGGGTACGTTGTCCTAAATTTTGATATTTTGGGTCATTATCTTTGGGTTTATTTTCCTAATGGGTGAATGGATATTGAAATTATATGAAAATATATTAGTTGAAGTTATGTGGCGTTTTCCAAAAAGTGTCCTAATTGATTTTGGTTAATTATATGGAGATTATAAGTTATAATTTATATAGGAGTTCTAGTTTAGAATATAAAATAAAGATACTCTCCTGAATTATTTTTTTCAACACCAATCATTTCTCATGTAAACATAGAGTGATGGATGTGTTACTTTGGAAATTTTTTTATTATTGTGTGAATTTATGATTCAATTTGGATTTCAAAAAACCTAAGGGGTGAGAATGTTTGAACACATTCAATTTGATATGTCATTTTTTGGCGAGTTGTTTTTGTTTACAACCATTATTGGTCACTTTGAGGTGTTTTATCTTTAAGGTTGGATTTTTATAAATAAATAATCCAAAAATTCATATGTAAAAGTATTTTTTCCCACCATTTTCCTAAATAAATTCCCAAAACCCGATGGTTTTAGAGATGATGCTTAAAGATTTTGTGTAAAATGTAGGAATCCTGTGTGGTTAAGCCTGAAACAAGAAGGGTATGGCTTGTGACTCACTCATTAATAAATATCACTGAGTTTACGAGTAATTGGTTAATCAAAGAACAATTATGTAATATGGTTAAAATTATTAAGACACTAAAAGGTTGATTATGTGGGGAAAATAGTTTTGTTTTTGTAATGACCATGATATCAAGTACATGGTTGGGAAGTTGATTTTATAGCATGAAATGGAGAGTACGTTGTGTTAATTGAGAGGTGAGAACATATCGCTAGCATGGAGGCAAGTATGTAGAGTTGGAGTGGAGGCTAGTAAGATATAATTATAGGAGAACATATATGTTTTATTCCAATGTGTTAAATATTGAATTTAATGGTTAGTGATTTTGAAGGAGGTAGTGTTCTATAAATATCAGCATAACCTATTTAGTTATCATTAAACAGAGATTTACTAGATTTATATAGTATTGTGATGATCGATAAGAAATGATTCATATGAATAATTGAACCATGCATATAATATTATGTATACAAGGTTTTGTATGTGGTCTGATTGGTGAATATATGGTTGATGAAGGTATATTAATGTATTGGTAAGAAAAATAGAGTACACGGTCTTTAGGGTTGAGTATGTGGTCCGCTGGTATTGTTTTTGAAGGATGTTGAAATCCTATGATGGTGATTTTTTAAGTGGTGTAGGTGGTAAAATAAAAGGAGTACAAGAACATAATGGGAGTATGTGGTACAAAGAGAGAGTACATGGTTCGCTAGGTTATTTATGGTGACTTCACTTAAAGATATCTTGGGTAGGTTTTCCACACAAAAATCCTAGGTGGGATTTTTTGGAGACCATATGATTTATTAGAGAATTAAATTTAGGCTGATATTACGTAAATGTAATCATAATTTCTTGATAACATAAAGTTAAACTTATAATAATTAAATTTTTGAATACTTCATCTAATGTAATGATCAATGAGTAGTATATGGAAGTGATCTGGGGAAAGAAGTTCATTGTCCAAGGATATGTTGCAAAGGATGTGAACCATACATAGAGTTACAATGTAAAACAATTTTAATCGACATAATACAATGATTCTTAGTGGATTTTCGTATGAAAAACAGAATATCAATTTATTATCCTAAGAATAACCCTTAGAGGTAAACCAAGTAAAATTGGCATGTTCAATTTTACTTTTTATTTTTTGTGTTTGGTAAATGTGTATTCCAATCAGATATGTCTAATAAGTTACTACCCAAATGATTCCAACAACTATAAAATCTGAAATAAAAAAGTGGAGATCCTGATAAACCACTCCCCTCACAGGGCATCCTTAGGTGAAAATAAATATTATCACTATATTTTTATGAAGATATGAAGTATAAATGATTACGAATTATGTGTTATATTTGGATATAAATAAATGTTGTGTCTCATGGATGAATTAAATGGAGATTTTTTTCAAATGAGTTTAAATCAAAATAAATTGAAATATTCTGAATGGGATTATTCTACAATAAAAATTTGGGGATTTTTTACCAGCTTAAAAAGTGAGATGATTTTTCTACCATAAATTAATGGAATGTCTCTATATTAAATATGGAAAATTTTATTCAAATTATTCTATGTATAAAACAATAATTGGGGTGTTAACTCAATCTTATTTTGATATTTATTATATTATAATAGTTGAATAATAAATAGAGTATCTGATACATATTTCATTGAAAATAATATTTTTTATTTATGAAGTTGGAGAAGGAAAAAATGAAAATATATTTTAAATCCCATCCCTAAGATATTTTTATATTTGTAGAATATAAATAAATAAGGATAACATTGTATCTTTTTTTAAGGATAAATATATGTGAAAATAAATAAATAATATTTATAAGTAATAATACATGGAATACCAAAACATCTATATGCATATATCATTCTCATATTGAGTTAAATAATAAGGTTGATGTGAATATAGTTTTTTGGATTACATTCAAGAAATCACATACTAGTTCATTGGGGATAAATATATTATTCCAATTGATGTAGTACATTATGGGGTAGAAAGGAAGATATTTTTCTAAACTATGGGGAGAACCATTGAATAATGGAATCTAGCATATTAATACAAGACAAAACCATTCAATAAAATAATGATAAGTCTGGGGATATTTATAATTTAATTATAAAGACTCACATAATTACATATCCATTATCTTTTAGTTTCCAATAATGATTTTTATTAGTCAAATAAGAACACATCAATCATATTTTTGTATTCACATTCATCATACATGTAATATTTATTTCACTAAACATGTCTTGAAGACATTAAGGATTAGATACACACATTGGGGCATGACCTTTTAAAATTAATAAATATTTTTTATAGTTTACTTTTGATATTTCATGTGGTGTTGGGTATTGAGACTGAATTTAAAAACACATACACTTAAATAAAGATAGAATTTCTAATATCAATAGTGTTTATCTAAGAGTGAAATTAAAATTTTGTAAAATATATTCACACCACCTGGTATTCCTTTATGATCTAATATGAAATTCAAAATGCTATGTGATATTTATTTTCATGTTTAATTTTCCAATTAAGAGTGAAATAAAAAAATTTACATAGTTATAATATTTAATTTGATTTTTCCTATTATAGAAAAAGAATTTATCCATGTACGTTGAATTGGATTAATCATACCAAATATCTTATATGTGTAATCATATAATTTCATCGTATGTGTGATATAAATTCAAAGATAAATGAGATTGAAATAAATTTCATAAATATTTTAGGAGATTGATTTTATGTAAAAAACATTATATTTCAATTCTTGAAAAAATATTATTTTTAAAATTATTTGATAATTTATTACTCAATATCGTGGGACAGTTGGAGGATAAACAATGGGTTATTGGAGTAACTATATAAAATATTTTTTAAGTTTCAATTATATTTTTCCATAAAATATTCTAAAATTTGGGGTGATTGTTTGGTCTTAATAAAATCATAAATAGTACTAAATTTGGAATGAACTCTATTATTATGTTATAGATAATATCGGAAACATTTTGGGATTACATAAAGGAATTTAATTATTTATATTTAGAGTATATAATAATTTTTACATTTTGATAGTATAGTAAAATAAATGGAGTCATGAAGAAAAGATAAAATAAATAAGGACAAAATATAGATTAGCAAAATTTTATATGATATGATGAATTATTGGGATTTAAGTATCTTTATAGAGGTTTAATTATAAATAAATAGTTTTTTAAGAAATCATTTTGTGGTTGTTGGGTCAATATGTGTTGTACGGGTTTCATATTATTTGATATGGTAAAATTTATTATTCATCAGTAGCTGATTTGGTGATTAATTTAGATCAGTTATAACAAATTTTAGTATAATTTTTCTTTCCCTATAAATTTATTATGACAATAATTAAAAATATGAAAATAAGTGATTCTATAAATTAAAAGGATTCAATAATTTTAAGGAGTGTTGAACCCTTAAATTTTGAATATTTTTCTCGTGGTTGGTATTTATACTACTTGGACTTATATGAATGATTTGAAAATATTAAATATTATAAATTATAAAATATTACTAATGTAATTCACTATTGAATTATAAAATATATAAAAGAATATAAGAAAATAGTTAACCCAACCCACCCCTCTCCCTCTAGGTGAATCAATATATATCTGGGGACCACTTTAATTAATATCAAAAAAGTATATTTGTTTCTTTAAATATATTTCTACAATTTTTTGTGTTTATTATATTATTTTAAAATGGATCACATTAATTTTATTAATAGAAATTTTTTTCTTGATTTTATAAAAATAACTATCAGTTCTAAAAAGTAATGTATTCTTACATATATTCTAGTTAATATTCATGTCATTTTGTATGTTTTTACATTTATTTCAGAGCCTTTAAATGAATGAGATGTTATAACACTTCTTGGAAACAAATATTGAAAATTATGGAAGTGCTAAAAATGGTATTTTAGCATCACTCATATAATATAATTTTAAATAAGTGATGTGAATTATAACTATATAATTTATTTTTGATAAACATAAAAACATTAATGAAGATAATAAAAAGATGAAAGAATCAAATAATTATCTCTAAACTGAATAGTTTTGAGACATTGACTTGTTTGATAATAAATTATTACTTGTTAATTTTAACATGAGAAGGAAATTTTTTTTTAATATTATAACCTTAAGATATTTACTTGAAGACTCTAAAGTGATGAATGAAATCATGAGGATTATTTGAACAATATTGGATGGAAATTTTTATGCTCTTGAAAGAAATTTTTTTTATTCATTTTCACTTCATTACTTCTATAATGTTATAATTTATTAAAAATGATAATTAAGAAAACATGATTGTAATGTCCCAGACCTATCCAGACCATTAATTTGTTAAAATGTGGTGTTTGAGTTGTTCTGGGAGGTCAAGGGGACTTATTCACGACACATTGCCAAATTTCTAGTTCATGAACAGTGTTTCCAGAACAGTAGGCTATTTCCAATAGCAGGCTATTTCTTTTTCCAAATTTCTAGTTCATGAATATTGTTTCAAGAATAGTAGGATATTTCCAATAGCATGCATTTTCCTTTGACAAATTTCTTATTCATAAATAGTGTTTCCAAAATAGTAGGTTATTTCCAATAGCAGGCTACTTCCTTTTCCAAATTTATAGTTCACGAACATTGTTTCTAGAATAGTAGGTTATTTCCAAAAGTATTCTTTTTTCCTTTGACAAATTTATAGTTGATGCAATGTGATTCCAGAATAGTAGGCTATTTCCAACAGTAGGATATTTCCATTCCCAAATTTCTAGTTTATGAGTAGTGTTTCCAGAAAAATAGGCTATTTCCAACAGTAGGCTATTCCCATTGTCAAATTTCTATTTCATGAATTGTGTTTCCAGAATAGTAGACTATTTATAATAGTAGGCTATTCCCTTTTCCAAATTTCTAGTTCATGAATAGTGTTTCTTGACCAGTGAGGTTCTATAGTGTTTCTAGACCTGTCAGGTTTCCAGAACGATTGGTCATCCAACACTTTTTTTATTTTCATGTTTGGTGTACAATGTTTCTAGCTTCCAACAGTTTCAACCATTTGACGTTTTCTTTGATGTAAAATGCATTTAAATCCACGTTTTAAGGACTCTATGGCCGATTCAAAGGCCATAAATCCTATTTTAATTTTTTTTAATGGTGGGGAAACCTTTACTTTTTCAAACTGTGAGGTTTAATTCAATCCTCTCATTGATGTAAAAATTAAGCATATCCAAAATTGTTGCTCTGTTAAATCTTATTAAGGGATGAGATATCATTTTTCATTGGTTCTTCCTTCTTGTTCCCTGGTATGATATGGTCAAACCCTTCCTCTATTCCCATGAAGTCATGGGATCAATATGCACTCTTTAGATTATCCCTTCCTTGGGGTTTCACTACTCCTGTTACATGCCCCCTATTTTGGGTAAACCAAGAGATATTGATCAATTTCCAATATAAGATCTTTATATGGGGAAGAATATAATATCTTTTATCATCAAGGAAAGAAATTATACCTTCTTCTATCTTTTATGTGCATCGTGCGGGGTGGGTACGACAATGATTCCATGAGACATAGTTGAAACCGGGCCTCTAAAAAAGATAATAATCAGTTGTTAAATTGAAGGGGGATGGGGCATAGATGATGTGGTTATTATTCTTTTCTGTGTTTTGAATTGTACATGATTAAGCCTATTAAAAATTGTGGTCATTGGTGGTCCTTGTTTGCACACCGGTAATGATCTTTTCTATGGACATGGTAGTGATTAAAAAGGTGCAACATGGAAAATGGTTAATCACATATTCATGGATATTTAAAGGGATTCTTGATTAATGTAACATGTGTGTGATCCCCCAGTTAAACCAATGAAAAAAAAGAACATGGTGACCAGTGTTGGTCAAATATGTATACGAGTTGATCTATTTTAATAATATGCATGAAAAATCTATTTGGTTCTATGTACGGGTTATGTGGTGGTGTTGGTGAGATCACGAAGTCGCAATGGTTGTGGAATAGAACCTAACATTGAGAGTTTGATCAATTGTGTAGTAGATGATCATGTAGGTAGCTAAATTACCTTTGGTTTTGTTGTGGCCGCATGCTGGAGAGGACATGGTTTGAGGCATCTCCATTTGTTTTTTTTTCTTACAAGAAAAAATGTAGGTGAACTATTAAATCGCTACTTTGATGTTTCTATTTTTTTTGTTCCTACTTATGGTGATTCCTGTTAGATTCCCAATAGTGAAGGAATAGTTGAATAGTAAATTTTCAAACATGATAACTTGAATGGGGAGTTTTGGTATTATTGTTTTGTGTCAGCCTAAAGGGTATAAATGTTGTGGCTCCTGATTTGATTCTTTTTTAGAAGCCATAGGATGGGCAGAGTGCTTATTCAGCATTAATCTTGTGTTATCTTCATTTTTAGAGAGTACCCCACCCATGTTGATCACCTAATGTCGAACACCCCCATCTGATGTAAGAGGGTGTTTTACCTGATCATTATCTCCTTTCTTCTCCCCTCCCAGATGGTGTGATTGCCTAATGTGGTTAATTTATCCCAAGAATATTTAGGTATGGTGTGTTGTTTCAGCCCAAGACCTTTAGGGATATTTCTATTATGGATATAAGGCCTAAGTTTTTTCAAGTAGAATGATCCCTAGAGTCTTCGGGATGAGGCCCGGGTGTCTTCGGGTGAGATATGTGGTTTTAGTTTCCCATTTTTCTTTGAGATGAGGCCTTGGTATCTTCAGAAAAGATGTGTGACTATTTTGGATCATAGGTGTGTGTGGGTAGAACTGTGTGGGATGTGGTTATGATAGGGCCCAAGTGTCTGAAGGCAGGTTGTGTGGCTGTTTCCCAGGTGTTTTCAGGAAGGATATGTGGATGGTTGTGGACCATGTGAGTCTGGATGGGAAATAAAAGTGGATCATAAGGGGGAGGTTTGATGTGTAGGATTCCTAGATGACCAGTGGGAGGGTGGTGCGAGGTACCTTGTAATGATGTGTTATACTACTATATACTTGGCTTGCGATATTTGGGGTGTGTTCCCTACGAGGCTTGGTGGTTAGTTTTCCTTGCTCGGTGTTTGGTTACATCTGTTTTTTCACGGGGCATTAGAATGTCTCCCCACTTGTGCATAAGATCTTTATGTCCCTACTAGGTATAATTGTATGCCCACCCTACATTTACTTTCAGGATTCCATGAGGGATTTGAGGGCCATGCGGGACCCTACTAGATTGGATATATAGAGTTGTTGCGGGCCAATGATAATTTTCCCAACTGTTACTTAGTTTTCCTTTTCTTCCTTTTTTTGTATTGCACTTTGAAGATTATTGTACTTTTGTTACGTTTTTGTTTAAAACATGCATGTGGGTTTGGCTTTGGTTTTATTTTTATATATATTTTACCTTTGTGTTTAGTGGTTGGATTCTATTATCTTCCGATCTTGGTAAAATAAAAAAAGGTTAATGCCTCTCGTATTGTGAAAATATAAACCCTTGGTGCTAGTCTCACTCTAGGGCCTACTGAAGGTGAAACTCAATGGTCATTATTTGGTCTTCTTCATAAGTAAGGAAGGGTGGGGAACTTTTCCACCCCTTCCCTCATCTTTCCAAATTTTGGTCATGACAGAATGGTATCAGAGGTGATGGTTGAGAGATAGGATGGAGTCTGGAGTTAGGAACAGTGTTAATTGCATGGTATGGTTGGGAAATAGTGTTAGGCAATCTTGGTGTGTGACATAGGCTAGGGAATATCGGCTAGGACTTGGGATTTTAGGGCCCCCGGTGATCCAATTCAAGGACTCTGAGCCTACCGAACAACCAAGTGAGGCTACATTGATTGCATGGTAAAGACCCTAGGAAAGGTACATGCATCATAATGACTTGTGTTCTTACTTGAATTGGGGTGTATTGGGGAGAAAATTTAATAAGATGATAATGAAATATTAAGTATAATTCCTTACTACTCAGGCTTAGGAATTCCTAGTTTACCTTGCAGTTATGGCACCCGAACGTCGTCCATGTGTTTCATGGGATGTTCGGGCTCAGCAGGTTGTTCCATCCAATTAGCATAGGGATGATCGAGAGGATGAGGATGAGAGGAGTTAGAGGACTCTATGTTCTTTCCAGCGACAGACCCTCTGGAAATATGAGGGTAGCGTCTTCGACGTAGAAATAGAAGGTTGGCCTGAGGAACTGGGGATCACCTACACTCTGATTCATTACCAGATGGAGTACTATGTCCCATTGGTGGTCTTCTAGATGATAGGATCAATTCCTCATTGGTGGATTCTCTAACTCATGGAAAAGTTGGAGACATAGGTTCTTTGTTCATTTTCAAAAAGGATTTTCGAGGGTAATTCCTTTCTTCTACAGAAAAAAGCTGATAAGAGAACATAATTGATCTCCCTTTAGAAAGGTAGTATGTCGGTGAGGGAATTGGGGATCAAGTTCAAGTATATCCTGTGTTTTGCTTCAAACCTCTTTTCGGATGAGGAGTCTTTGGTGAGACGTTTAGAGGAGGAACTCCGACAGTCTCTTCAGTATGATTTCACTACCTTTATCCTACCAACGAACATGAATGTGAAGAATAAGGATGAGGTGGTGTAGATGATTCACTCATGAGGAGGTATTCTGTGAAAGGGGAGCCTGCTGGGTTCATCAAAGGGAAAGGCATTCAGCAACAAATCTCCAACAACAGGTCCTTCCAAGTTTTGACTATTGGGGAGTAGGCCTCAAGAGTTATAGTTTCAATCCATTGGTCCTCACACTTTTCCTACAAGTCCAGGACTAAGATGCTTTTCCTGTGGATTTTTTGGGCACATTCAGAGATGCTGCCTAGCTCGAGCTCAGTATGGTGGGGTTGGTAGGTTCTGAACCCACTTCTGTAGCAACAGTTGTCAGAGAGTCCCTTTCAATAGTAGGTCCCTACTACCCCGATGACATACATTGTGGGAGGAGCCCGACCACATGGTGATCCTTAGGGACCTCAAACGGGGTGTGGTTGAGAAAGTGGTTGATAGTATACTGGTTTAGGAGTTGGGATCGGACATTTGAACAATGCAAAGTTAGGTGTGCTAGCATGGGTAGAGGTATTTCAAGGTACAATCTGTTTGTTCAGCACTCTTTTTTCTGCTTTGTTTGATTTGGTGGCCACACATTCCTTCCTTAAACCCGATCTTGCCCAGGATCTAGGTTTGGATGCAGAAAGACGTCCTGTTTCCCGGGTTTTGAGTACACCAGTTGGGGGATAGAATAGTTTTTTTATGTTTACCGAGGATATAGAATGATGTTAGGGCTATATCAGTCTAGTGGGGATCTTCTTCTATTGCAGATGCAATTGTACTATGTGATTCTAGGAAACAAATGGTTGTTCTCGGTGTTTGATGTTATTGACTACTACCAATGAAGAGTCGTGTTTTCTAACGAGGAAGGTCGGTGTGTGGATTTGGTTGGCGAGCGGAGTTTTCAGATGGGAAGTCAATGTGTGGAGCCTCTTCTTTCTATGTTTTCTGGACTGTCAGTGGAGTTAGAAGATGTAGAGAGTGTGGGAGTTCTGGGGGATTTCACAGAGTTTCTGGATGTCTTTCCCAAGGAGGATGTGACTCTATCCCCTCAATGTAATGTTGATTTTGGGAAGACTGAAAACCCAGTGCCCATACGGTTTCAATAGATCCATATCGGATGGCGTCTTCTGAGTTTCTGGAGTTGCAGATTCATATTAAGGACCTGATAAAGAAGGTTTTTCTCTAACCTAGAATGTCTCCATGGGGTGTTCCATTTTTGTTTGTGAATAAGGCCTATGGTGGTCTCAGGCTGTGTATAGACAATCGGAGGTTGAATCAGGTAACGATCAAGAACCATTACCCTCTACCAAGGATAAAAGATCTCATCGACCAATTTAGGGTAGCAAGATGGTTATCTAAGATTGATTTGTAGTCTAGATATCACCAGTAAGGAGTGAAGGAGAGTAATATCCCATAGACAAGTTTCAGGTGCAGGTATGGACACATTGAGTTCATAGTTATGTCGTTCAGTTTCAAAAATGCACTAATCGTGTTCATGAGCCTCATAAAAACTATTTTGGGTGAGTTTCTAGACCAGTTAATCATTGTGTTCATCGATGAAATTATTACCTACTCTAGTTCAGAAGAGAATCACATTGAGCATCTCAGAATAGTCTTCGAGGTCCTTCAACGCCACCAGCTCTACGAGAAGTTTTCCAAGTGTAAGTTCTTGACACGAGTAGTTCACTTCCTTAGAAATGTGGTGTCTCGGAAAGGGGGAGAAGTGGACCCATTGATGGTGGAGGAAATTTTTTCTTAGGTCAAACCCAAGAATGTGGAGAAAGTTTGTACTTTCTTGGGAATGGCATGCTACTACGAGAGCATTATTCCTGAATTCTCTCGATTTGTATCTATGTTGACAGCTTTAACTAGGTAGGACTTGGATTTCTTGTTGAGCGATAAGTGTTAGGCAACTTTCAATAATTTGAAGGAGAAACTATTCAATGCCCCAGTGCTCGGGTTTCTAGAAGAAGGAGTTTTATTTGAGTTGTTTTGTGATGATTTCGGTGTTGGTTTGGTATGTGTGTTGACGGAGTAGTGAGGAGTGATCTATTATGGGTCTAGGGAGTTACATCCTCACAAGGATAACTATTCCTACCATGATCTGGATCTTGTATCTATAGTGTTCTAATTTATGTTGTGGCAGCATTACCTCATCAGGGATCACTTTGTGGTCTTCACCAATAATAAGAGTTTAAGGTATATCTTTTAGCAATGGGATCTAAATTTTAAGAAGTGGAGATGAGTGGAGTTTCTTCAAGACTACGACATCGATTTCTCTTACAGTGATGGTAAGGGGAATGTTGAGGCTGATTCCTTGATCAGAAAATTGCAGAAGGAAGTATTTCAAGAGTCTATAGATGCTTGGCGAGAAACAGTAGAAGTGGATTCCTTGCACTAAGATGTGAGGGAGGATGATGGCAAAGGTTTTTTGTTTCAGATGATGGTGCAGTCATCTCTGATGCGGTAGGTGGAGGAGTCTCAGTGGGGAGACTCATATATTGAAGTGATGTAAGATTTTGTTGACCAGGGAAATGCTCCTAAAGGGTGGTCGAAGGATTTTAATAATCGTATGGTTTTCTGTGGAATCTTGTTTGTTCCAGAGGCGATGCATGGGGAATTTCATCGTGAGTTCCATATCATAGCCCTAGCAGTACACCCCGGAGTTTCCAATATGTACTGAGTCCTGGAGGGATGGTATTGGTGGCCCGAGGTGAAGCAAGCATTGGTGAAGTTTGTGGAAAAGTGTATGGTGTGTCATCAGGTAAAGGTTAAACACCGTGTTCCGAAAGGTTTTTTGTAGCCTTTAGATGTCCATTAGTGAAAGTGGGATGACATATCAATGGATTTCATCATAGGGCTAACCATTACTGAAGGATTATAAGATGCTACCTGGGTAGTGGTGGATCAGCTTACAAAATTGGCTTACTTATTGGAGACCAAGGAGTAGAGTCCGATGAGTGCCTTAACAGAGAGGTACGTAGATGGGGTGGTGTGGTTCCATAGAGTTCTGAGGTCCATTGTCATATATTGGGATACTTGGTTTTCCTCGTGAGTCATGATGGGATTGCAACATGATTTTCGAACCCAACTACGCCTTAGTAGTACCTTCTAGCCCCAGAAATATGGGCAGATAGAGCGGACTATCCAGAAATTGGAGGACATGTTATGGTCAGGTGTTCTAGTTATGGGGGGATCATGGGTAAGACACTTGCCTCTGGAAGAGTTTTCCTTCAAAAAAACCTACCACTCTACCATTGGAATTGAATCATTCGAGGATATTTACAGAAGGTTGTGTCATTCACCCATGTGTTGGATAGAGGTTGGTGAGGTAGGTGTTCTGGGCGAGAGGTGGTGTAGAGAACCACAGAGAAAGTTTATCTTGTGTGTAAGAGGATTAAGAGAGCTTTGGACCAGCATAAGTCATATGTTGATCACAGGAGGAGACCTTTAGAGTTCGAGGTTGGAGACCAGGTGTTCTTAAAGGTTTCCCCTCGTCATGGGAAGCAAAGGTTCGGTCGCGGGATTATGCTATCCCCAAAAGTTGTTGGTACTTTTGAGGTATTGGCTTGTGTTGGATCCATGGTATATCAGATATCACTTCCCCCACATATGATGTGGATACATGATGTTTTCCTTGTATCAATTATTCTCCATTACCTTTCTGACGACTTATGGGTCATCGGTTGGAGCGAGGTCGATGTTGATGATGATGTGACATTCGAGGAGTGGATGGTAGAAATCCAAGACCCTAAGGATAATGTGTTGTGGGGGAATTTAATTCCCTTGGTTCGTGTCTTTTGGAAACATGGTGGTGTTGAGGAGAGCACTTGGGAGTGGGAGTCACATATGTGTGTTCAGTAACTAGAGCTATTTTAAGTTGTTGTGCTATGTTTTTCTTTGATTCTTTCATTTTTCCTACATTTGATGGGATGTTATGCATGATTTTTTTTGGATATGGAATAATTGTTCCCTTGTTCTTGGTATATGTGTGATGTTTCTGAATGTGTGGGGAAGGGAGGACCTGACTCCTAATCAGGATGCATTACTGTGGATGCGATTAAACCCATGCGGGTGAGTCAGTGCTACCTAAAGAAGATAATATCTTGACATGTAGGATCGAAATCCCGGACCCATGTGTTGGGAAGTGTGATCTTTGGGGTTGGTGTAGCTTTTTAAATGTGAAAACTCTTGGGAGAGTGTTATGAGATGTCAAGGATTTCTTCTAGATTTCAAAAAACTCAGGGTATTTGTTTGGACCCCTCTTTTAATCTGGGTTGGTTTTGAATTGTGGAGGACAAGAATGTCTTTAGAGGTATCTAGCGTACCGGCCCAGATCTCTCTAGTCCATTACATTGTTAAAATATAGTGTTTGAGGTGTTTTTGGAGGTCAAAGTGCCTTATTCCGGAAACTTTTCTAAATTTCTAGTTCATGAACATTGTTTCTAGAACAGTAATCTATTTCCAACAGTACATTGTTTCCTTTTCCAAGTTTCTAGTTCATGAATAGTGTTTCCAGAATAGTAGGCTATTTCTAGTAGCAGACTTTTTCCTTTTCCAAATTTCTAGTTTAAGAGTAGTGTATCCAGAATAGTGTTTTATTTTCAATAGCAGGTTATATTCCTTTTCCATGTTTCAAGTTCATGAATTGTGTTCCCATAATATTAGGATATTTCATTTTCCAAATTTCTAGTTTATGAAAAATGTTTCTAGAACAGTAGTCTATTTACAACATTTGGCAATTCCACTTTCCAAATTTCTAGTTCATGAACAATGATTCCAAACTAGTGAGGTTCTATTTTGTTTCCAGACCAGTGTGGTTTCTAAAATGGTGAGCCATCCAATACATTTTCAAATTTCATTTTTGGTGTACTGTGTTTCCATATTCTTATAGTTTTTCCCCTTTAACATTTCCTTTGATGTAAAATGAATTTGAATCCTCGTTTTAAGGACTCTAAGGCCGATTGAAAGGTCATAACTCCTATTTTAATTTTTTGTAATAGTGGGGAAACCTTTACTAGGTCACACTGCGGGGCTAAATGTGATCCTATTATTAATGGAAAAATTCTGTGTATCTTAAATCATTGCTCCATTAATTCTTATTAAGGGATAAGATATCCTTTATCATTGGTTCTTCCTTCATTGTTCCCTAGTGCGAGATGATTTGACCCTTCCTTTATACTCAATAAGTCATGGGATCAATCTTCACTCCTTAGATCATCCATTCCTTGGGGTTTTAAACCTCATATTGCACCCCCCTGTTTTGGGGGAAACCAGGCGGTATTGATCATGTTCCAATATAAGTTCTTGACATGACGAATAAATGACGATCTTTGATCATCAAGGTAAGAAATTATACCTTCGTCTCTCTTTGACGTGCATCATGAAGGGTGGGTATGACAATGCTTCAACGAGACATAGTTGAAACCTGACCTCTAAAAAAGTTAATAAATGGCTGTCAAATGGAAGGGGGATGGGGAAGAGATGATGTTGTTATTATTATTTTCTATTTTTTGAATTGTATAGGGTTAAGCCTATATAAAATTGTGGTCGTTGGTGGTCCTTGTTTGCACACTGGTAGTGCTCTATTTTATGGATATGGTAGTGATTAAAAAGGTGGAACATGAAAATAAAGGTTAATCACATATACTTGTTTGTTTAAATAGATACATAATGGAAGTAACCCCTATGTGATCACCCCAGTTAAATAAACAAAAAGGAGGAACATAGTTACCAATATGTTGTGGTGTTGCTGAGATCACAGGGTGGCACTAGTTATGGAATAGAACCTAATATTGAGAGATTGATCAATTTTTGACTGGATGATCTTATAGTCAGTTGAACATCCTTTGGTTGTGTTGTGGCCAAAAGTCAGATGGGATGTGGTTTGAGGCATCTCCCTTTTGTTTTTTTCTTATAAGAAAAACGCAAGTGAACTATTAAATCAATGCTTTGTTTTTTCTATTTTGTTTTTGTTCCTGATTACGGTTGTCCCTATTAGTTTCCAAGTAGTGAAAGAATATTTGAACTGTAAATTGTCAAAAGCGTTAACTTTAATGGAGAGTTTTTGGATCATTTTTGTGCATTTTATAGGGGTAGCAGTGTTGTGGCATGTTCTTGAATATTTTATTTAAAATCCATATGATGGGAAGAGTTATTTTTTAGTATTAATCATGTATTTTCTTGTTGTTTAGAGTGAACCACAACTATGTTGATAACATAGTGATGAACATGCCCATCTCATGGGGGGGTGTTTTCCCTAGTGATTAGCTCTGTTCTACTCCCTCTCCCAAAGGATTTGATGGCCTGAGGAGGTTTCTTTAGCCCAAGACTCTTCGATAATGGTGTCATGTTTTAACCCATAAACATCAGAGTGTATTCTATTATGGATAAGAGGCCTATGTATTTTCAAGAAAAATTTTCACATGTTTCTTAGGGATGAGGCTCAGGTGTCTTCAGGTGAGAGGTGTGGATATAGTTTCCCTGGTGCCTTTGGGATGAGGCCTAGGTGTCTTCGAGCGAGATGTGTGACTATTATGGAGACCAAGATTGTGCGGGTTGAACTATGTGGGATGTGGTGGTGATAGGGCCCAAGTGTCTGTGGGCAGGTTGTGTGGTTCTGTCCCATGTGTATGCAGGCAATATATGTCAATTGTTGTGGCCCAGGTGTGTGTGGGAAGGATATGGAAGTTTAACTTGAGGTCAAGGTTTGACGCATAGGATGTGTATATCACTAGTGGGAGGGTGGTGTGAGTTACCCTATAATGACATTACATACTAATATATACTTATCTTGTGATATTTGGGGAGTTTTCTTTGTTTGGATGTGTGGTTAGTCTTTCTTACTCGGTGTCTGGTTACTTTTGTTTTTTTCATAGGGTAATAGAATGTCACGACAGTTTTTCATGAGAGCTTTCAGTTACCTATTGTGTATACTTGTTTCCTCACCCTACGTTTAATTTTAGGTTTCTATGAGGGCTTTGAGGACTATACGGGACCCTACTAGTCTGGACGTTGGGAGTTGTTGTTGGACGGTGCTCAGTTTCCTTGTTGCTGGTTAGTTTTCACTTTTCCTTTTTGGTATTGCACTTTTGAGATTCTTGTACTTTTGTTTCAGTTTTTTTTAAACATGCATGTGGGTTTGGATTTAGGTTTATTTTTATACATATTTTACCTTGGTGTTTAGTGGTTGGCTTCTATTATCTACCGATATTGTTAAATTAAAAAAAGTTAATGCTTTCCATTTTGTAAAAATATATACCCTTGGTGCTAGTCTTCACTTCGGGGCCTACTAAAGGCAGGACTCAAGGGTTATTATCTCGTCTTCGTCTTGAGGAAGGAAGGGCATGGAACTTTCCCCCCCTTCCCTCTTCTTGCGAAAGGCAGGTCATGACAGTGATGAAGAGAAATAAAGGAGAAAAAATAAATATTAAATTATGGAAATATAATGGTGAAAAAATCAATAATACAATTTCACTAATTATGAAAGAGATGAATAATATTTTTTTTAAGTTTTTGAACTCGGTTTCATGGAATTTTAAAAGGGTAAAACTAATTTAATGGAATAAATTTAACCTAAACATATTAATTGTTTATATATTTTAAATTTTATTGTATGTTCTCTAAATCTCTGGAATTATGAAAATAAAGAGAAATATCAGTCAAGAATGATTTATAAAAACTAAATTTAAAAATATGAAAATTCTAAAATAATTTTAAAATGAAATAAAAAATTAATTTATAACTATGTGATGAAATATTACGTTGGAGAAAGTAGAAAATATAGAAGATAGTAGTAAGATGGTATTGGATTTTCTTGATGATCAAGGTGAAAAGATTTTTCTTGAAAATTATAATGATAAGATCAATAATCCCAGTAGTGAATAAGATGTTGAAGAGGAAGAAACATAGAAACAATTATGATAAGATAAATGATCCAAATACTGAATAATAAGATGAAGAGGAGAAAACATAAAAGTATTATATGTTAGAGTATTAAAATTCTTTAATTTTGAAAAATTATAAATGTAAAAAGAAATAAATACCTTATTCGTATATTCTTAACAAAATAAAATTAAAATAAACCACTATTAAATAGGATAAGGAAATATTTTCTAAATAATATTGATAAATTAAATGTATATATATCTAAATAAAATAACAATAAAACATATTTGGTGATAAAGTGTACAAAAATAATATGATATGGAAATTATTCATTTTAAACTACTTGAGGTTGAAAATATTATGAATAAAACTAAATTTAAAACTAAATTTTAGTAAAATAATTTATTGAAACATAATAAAAAAAATGATATTTAATCCTCATGCATTGCTAACACATGTTAAGGTAAACATATATCTGATATTGAAGGAAACAAATTCTTGATTGTGATAAAGATATGAAATTCAATCAATATTTAAATAAATAAGTGAAGTATATTTGTATAAAAGAAAATGTTATAAAATATAAATGAATTGAAATTTATAATCTAAATGATGTACTGAATTATTTAAAGACATAGTTAAAAATAAAAATAATAATTTCTATAGTAGAGTTTAATTGGATTTAAATTTATTAAAAATAATTATTGTAGATAAATTAAATAGAGTTGGTTTGATCAAAATAAATATTTATTTTATAATTATTTTTAGTATTATGGAGGCTTAAATTATTTTTCATTAAATTATTTATTTAATGAAGAGTTTAAATGGTTATGAAAGATTAAAAAATGAATTTTATTATAGAGTGATAATTAGAATAGTTTAAGAATTTTCAAAATAAAAGTATTCAATCTATACTTAAACTATGAATATAAATTTAAAATGATTGAAGAAGTATACAAAACTTTTCATTATATGGTTCATATAGATGAAATTTAATTTCAATTTTTCCTTTATAGTTTTATGTACAAAGGAAATTTATTATTTCTCATTGATAGAATAATGGGAAGAAAAAATAAATGGTTGTTAAAGGTATGTTGAATGAAAATGAAAATGTATATGTATGGGTTTAAAGATATTTAATGACCATCTCAAATAATAGGCGGTCTAAATCTTTTATAATATTTGAATAAGTGTTATGGATCAATAATTACAATCGGAAATGGTAGTCAACTAAAACTAAATAATTATGGAATAGTTTAAATTGGAAATTATAAGTTCGAATATATTTATATATTTTTTTTGGTACCAAAAAATTAGATTCTATATGTTACATCACTATTTGATAATGGGAATGAATTATTTCTTATAAAATATGGTTGTTTTTAATGTTTTTTAAATATAGAGTAATTATGATCAAAGGGTGGAAAGAAATGTGTGATTTGTTTCAATTAAGGTAATTTTAAATATTTTCGAAATAAATATTACCACCTTTTCAAACTAACTAATAGATATTCAAACTAAATTTTTTTTATAATCGATTCATTTTGATATATATAAATTTACTAAGTTTAATTCTACTAATTGTGAGAGATATTTTATATATTTTCTATATGATTTCACTAGGTTGATAACTATCATGTAGGAGAAGAATAAGTTAGAGGTTATTAATATTTTTATTAGTCATTGAAGAGTTTTAATGAATGAAATGTGAATTTTTATAGGAAAATAAACTTTTAAAAAGTATATGAATATAATTTATAAGTTTTGAGATATATCTTAGTAAATATACATTAGAACAAAAATTTATCATATAATATACACTATAACCGAATAAAGATTCATAATGGAATAAAAAATGATCTATAAAGATAGTCATTACTTTTTTGGTTTCATATGATATATCTATGTACTGATAAAGAAAAACTTTGATTCTTGTTGTTCTTATATAGAATAAGTGTTTATTGGGACCTAATTATTATATGTATCCATTTTCAATGTTGTTCAAAAGGAATACTAATGTAATTTATTTTTTAGTTTTTATAATCCATACCTATATAAATCATAATGTTATGAATTAATAAGTTTTATGGAAGATATAACAAGACTTGAAAACAATACGGTTATCATCCAGAACAGCAATTTCAATAACAAATTTTAAAAAAATGGGTAATAAAATGTTATAAGTAAATCATAATGGGTATGATATATATTATTATGTAACATTAATAAATTTATAAGAAATCTATATGTTATATATAATTGTTTGGATCATGTACAAATAAATATGAAACTTAAGGGAAGGGACTTCCATATCACTTTTATTTTTATGAGACACGTGCAATATACACAACTTTTGTCTTTTATATTGGGTATTTAATTATGAAGGAATAATTTTATTTTTATTCTCATAAAATTTAGTAGATATAAATATCCATATAATGTTATTTATTTCATGGTAATTATTATTAAAAGGTTACTAATGTGTTAATGTATTTATTTTTCAATAATATTTTACTCAGAATTGCTTATGGTTAAATTTTCATTAAGGAAATCATATGATACTTATCTAATGAGATCAAATTAATTTTATAAGGAAAAATGACTATGCATTACTATTCGATCGAAAATCATTTTTATTCCATGTCCATTATTTCTATTAAATGTTTTCAAAAAAGTTTTTCTATTATCCTATGATTTTTAAAATTTATTTTTTACCATGATATAATTTTTACAAAAAAATAAAAGGAATCTTCATGTCATTTTCCAAATGAGGTATATTTTGATTTTTTACAATGGTGTGAAAGGAATGTTTTCTTTAAACATATACGACATGAATAAAATTTCCCTACATCATGACCACTCAATTTTTTAAAGCTTACCTAAAAATTTTCCATCTATATTTTTAAATAAATTTTTTCCATAATATATTTTGAATTTTCGAATTTTAATATATTTTCAAAAAAATTTCATTTTCTTCAATAAATATTTCAGTGATATTTTAAATGAAATTAACATCTATAACAACATAATTTCATGTAACTTACATAATAATAGGGATATGATCCAATTATACCATACTTATTATTTTTCGTGATGTTAAATGAATATAATAGTGGGATTTTTTATAAAATCCATTAGTTTTCCATGTGCAATTCTATGATGATATAAGTAATTTTTCATGATATTGTGACATTTATATGATTGAAAGATGATTTTTTTATGGTTGGGTTAGTTATAACCCTCTATTGAATCAGGTAACGTTATATTAATATTTCTTTAGATAATGATGGTGATTACAAGTTTAAACCTTATTACTAATAGATGTGTTCAAATGTTGATGTGTGAGTATCATATCTTTCCATCTATGCTTATAGGAAAATCCATGGATGTGATTGTGATTTTTTTTGTTCACATATTGATGTGTGAGTATGATCACTTAATACCTATTCTGAAAATATTATGCCTAGAAATTATTAAATTTAATTATATTCTAAAAATTATGATTTATTATTCTTATGAGTCCACATGCATATATTATTACTCTTGGATGTTGATTACTAATTTTACACCCTTATTTATCATGATTCTTGATATGAATTGATTTTGGAGCTTATGGTCTATGATTTTCTATCGGTATGAATATGTTATGCCTAGAATACGAACATGAATACATTATTGTTCCCTTAGGATCATCTAATCTTCTAATTATTGACATCTCCCATGTTTACCCTTACAGAGTGACCGGTCCCACCCTTTCTTATGTTTCCATTCCCCATATAATACATAATGGTTCCAAGTAGGGTATGTCTAAGATATTTCCTATTTGGAAATATCTTTTTTTGAGATGTTGAGTATCGTTCATGAAATATTAAATATCTAGTATTGAAATACACTAAACATTTATGACACTCTATCATGTATTATTGTGATATGTATTGAATATTTATATAGAATGATGATATTAATATATTTTTTGTGCTTGGGTTGTTATATGGAATGATACATAGTATTTAATGTCATTCCTCAGGTTCCATGTTATCATTTCATCCAAGGGTACTACCTAACCCAGGTACCACCATTAATTTAAATTTTAAAATTTTAAATTAGTTTGGATATTTTTTAGAGAATTTATTTTGAATTTTGTTTCTCTTTCAACCCTTGATTGTGCAGTTCTCACTTAATCATAAACTAAATTATATAAAAATCCAAAAAATAAATGGTTTGATATTATTAAATAATATAATATTCCAAATTGTTTTTTGAACCTTTAAACTAATAAATAGTAAATGTAGAAAAGTCAACAAAAGAGAATCATCCATATTGTTCTTCCACTTTATATTCAATATCACCAGACACTTCCGCTTTACATGGAACAAAAAAGGGTTAAGAATGGGTCATGCATTTCACAAACTATTAATAATGAATAATAATATGTTTCATCCTTTAAACATTAAACTAATATTGTATCCAATCCTTTCACTAATCATTGAATATACGAGTAATTAATAAAATATTTTATATTTCCTCTTATGAATCACTTAATGATTTACTTATAAGAACCCCTTATCAACCAACCCATAAGAATAAGTTAAATATTATGGATTTCACATTCATACACTCCCATGATCTTTTACCATTAATGTTTTATAGAATGATAAAATCTGTTTTATAAAACATTAGACACTTAGATAAAATATGCAATGTTTTAACAAAAATATTATCTTAAATTTATGCCATAATTTCATTCAAGAAACTTTTTTTCTTTTAATACAAGTAACAATAGTGGAAAAATTAACCATAATATAAATTCTACCCATCCTTATATCCTATAAAAACAATTGAAAATACGGAATGAGAACAAAATTCTCAATAAGGGGTTCTGAAATAATGAAAACTCATTAGTATAGTGGAAATATGAAAACATATTATATGTTTACCATTTTCATAACAAAATAAGAGTATATAAATAAATCATTAAAACATATGAAAATCAACCTTTTCCCAAAGAAAATATTTGAAACACATGTCAATAAAAGAGAAACCATAAATAAATATTTGGGTATCATGTTTATATCCTATGTTAACTCCTTTATATGACACATTATATAGGAATAACTACAACAGTTATTTGTAACGTTTTTTCTTCCAAGACTAAATCTTTACCTAATGAATTAGAGATCTATATCACAGGCTCACCCATAATCATCTATAATTCCCAATTAAGGTATCATGAAATAAAATTTAAAATATTTCACATGTTCATCATTAAAATCATGAAACAAATAATTGAAATGATTAGAAAAAATAACATTCCATTTTCACATAAAAATGAGTTGAAATATCGTTTTTCAAAACTCTTAAAATTAAAATTTTCCAAATTTAATAAAATAGGATTATCATTAAAAATTATAAAATATTTTTATTTAAATATTGAAAAAAATAACTGTTGTAATTGTGGGAATTTGAGGCTGTGTGATAAATGAAAAAAAACATTGTTTTCCCGTAATTATAAAAAAGTTAAAATGACTGTCCATGTTAGGAAATGATGAAAAATTAACTATATCACTTTAGGGATGAGGTAGTCCACACATACACAAGAGAGAAATTTCAATTTTATAAATGATGGAAGGGTGGGATTTTTTATAATATTATATGTTTATGGAGTAATTATTATATAATATATATCATATATATTTATTAAATTCAACATTACAACCATCCGTGTGATGTGATGATGAAAAACAAATTGCATGGCTTCAGGGAGGCTGTAGTCCAAACGTACGCATGAGTGACATTTTCATTTTCCCCAAAGTATAAAGGATATAGAAAATAGTTATTCAATAATAAAATTAAATTTAAATATATTTACAAGAAATATTTCATTATATTATGATGGTTATGAAAGACTTTAAGGAGGTAGAAGTAGAAATAAACATGAAAGAATTTGGTTACAAATCATACCTTCTCGTTAGATATATTCCTTTGGATTACACCATAATCCTTCTAAGATTTATATTTTGGGAAGACCGGGACCTATAATATTTTTAGGATTGTTTTAATGTGATTTTGGTATATTTGGGTTGATCTATTGTGCTCAAGGTACGTGAATAAGTGAGAGAATAAGTGAGGGGAGTGAATCTCTTATAATTATTCATAGTTTCAAAATCATATAAAATTATTATTCAAATAAAATTGATATATAATATTAAATTTCAAAAAACAATATATGGATGGATGAAATAAACTCATCCAAAAATATTTTAGATAATATTTTGTGGCCTTATCACATTTTTTTAATGCTTTTTAATCTATTTAACAGTAAATGATGTCATGATTTTTTACCAAGTCAGTTTATTAATATGATCAACAATAAAAGGGATCATATTGAATAATATAAAACTAATTAAAAATATGAAATAATTTTTATATGATTCAAATTATCAAAATGTTAAAAAATAATATAAAGATAATTATCTGTAACAAAAAAAAACTATTTTTAGTAAAATATCATTTTAGGCATTAAAATTATTTTATACTATAATTTTTAATAATTTTGATTAACATGGAAGTAATAGTATTATTTTTTCTCAAATTAAAAATTATGAATTTAGAACCAATATAAAATTGAATTTAACCTTGTTAATACTTTATTAAAAGAAAATAACCATATATCTATATTTTTTGAATAAAAACAAAACTTAGATTTTCTAAGCATCAAATAAAGATTTATATGTTGAAAATTATAATTTTAAAAGAATTATATTAATTATTAACTATATATTTGGGATATAAATTTTTTTCCCAAACTTTCAATTAATTTTTATATAATGATAATGTCACAAAAGTTTGTGTCATTGAAAAATCAATATTTTTTACTTTTCATCCAAAAATAAACTATTTCAAAAAAAATATATTTAATTTATTTTGACATGATGATGTAAACATAAATTCTATATTGTAAATTTAATATTAAAAAATTATAAAATTTAACTTTTAAATAAAATCATTTAATAAATGGAAAAACAATTTAAATAAATAAAACTATTACTTTTTTTAAAAAAAAATATTATTAAAATATTTATAAAATTATGATGAATATGGATCCATAAAATGAATACATATAAATCATAAAAATAATTTATTTTTATGATTCCCAAGGTCATCACATTCTTTACCCCTTAATGAAATTTCATCCTCTCAATTTTATTCATTACTTAGAAAAGTGAGGATATTTGTTCATCACAGATTTATATGATTTCCAAGTTACAATTTTTTATCGTGTGATTCTTACAAAAAAATATTAACAAGGTGAGTCAAATTATTCCAGAATACATTCTATCTATGATATAGAATATGAAATGGATTTTCCTAACAAAAATAATTCTCTTCTAAATGTACCACTTTAAGGATCCGAACTTAAGATGCATTTGGTATATAATTCCTCAACAATGAAACAAGAAATGCATAATTTATATAAAATATACTCAAAGGTAACTAAACATGGTTTGAATATGATCCAACTTTTTCATGAATTTCATATGGGATAAAAAATATGGAATTAACATTCCCTTATTACAGAAACATATTATAACTTTCCATGTAGATATTCTACAAAATACATGATCTCCAACATCAAATGTAATATTTTTACTCTGGTTATCTACAAATCTATTCCTCACACTCTTAGATACCTTCACATTTTTTTGTATTGTAATTTATTTTCCAAAAATTTATTATACCAATTCTGATCCCAAAAACATCTTTTCATCCACATCATATAAATATAAAATAGTTTGGAACAACATTCCATATAATGTCTCAAATGGTGACATCAATATACTGAAATTAAAACTATTATCATAAGAAAATTCCCCTAATGTAAGATATTGATCCCAAAATATCTGATAATTCAATGATAAGTCTTGAGGAATATCTTAAAAAGTATAAATTATTCAATCTGAGTATTTATCAGATTGAGAATCAAAAGTGGTACTAAAATTTAATTCATCGCCCAAAAAAACTGACTCACTTTCTAAAAACTAAATTTAATTTTTTTATTTTTATTAAATATAATAAAAATATATAAACCCTATCTTTCATAAATTTCTCTTTAAGATAAATTTTATATGTTTATCCCAAGCCAGACTATCTCAAATAGGAAGAAAATTCACAGATTTTATATCAACCCATACTTTATATACATTGTCATTACTTCAGAATTTAAGCACACTTATTACAACATATAACAAAACCAGGAAAGGACCGTATAGGTATAGAGTCTTTAGAAACTCTGAAACATAAACAACTGGTTCATAAAGCATGTACTTTTCCTCCCATTTATTTCATCATATCTAGAGTCCCTTTTTGGAATATCCTACTTAATAACCTTTCTTCTGACCTAGGGAAATAAAACATACAAAAGGGTGACCTCAAATACTCAGTAAGGGTAAACAAAAGAAATATCAATCACATCATATACATAAGAACATAACTTTTGGAAATCTTAACCTGCAAAAGAAACCATAATTTCATAACATGGGATAAATCATAGTAGTGAAATGTAATCCCAATAATCATAACTTCAAACATGAAACGTTGTGACATTCACACATAATCATAGATAATAATTTCTTGTTAGTCACGACTCATTGCCAAGACTATCTTAGTGGACAAAGTCCATTTCTGAACCGAGTTCACTCCTCGTTTCAGTCCTGTTTCACTGAACCGGTTTAACCTGCCGTTCCAGCCATGTCTATCTCATGAGATATAAAATCTTACCCAATGAATTGGAGGGAGATATAGGTCCCACCCATCTCATAATGGTACCATTCTTATGTGTGCCACAAAATCAGAAACCATACATCATAGCATAACCCATGTAATAAAAATGGGAATCTTAAACATCATGACATCATAAAACAATTCATATAAGATAAAGGAATTCATAAAAATATAATTCCATCACAACATAATCAAATCAATTTAATAATAGGGATAGAAACATAACCCTTTATTATCTTAGATGGAAAATAATTTTGATAAAACACTTGAACTCCATTCTTTAGAAAAATATCCTTTCTGCTTCAAAAACACTTTTCCTTTCTTAACATGTCGTACAATTATAAACTAAATGAAGTTGATTAAAAATAAACATAAAAACATGTAAAGTAATCTTCTTGGAAATAATGTTTTAAAAATCAATTCATTCCGTATAAGTTAAAAAAACATTCTTCGTACTTTTGTCGGAAAATTCAAAAAGTACCTCGTATGAAAAACGACAAAAGATTCCTTTCATATCCTTTACTAAAAACACACCGAAGGGTAAAATTGGATTTAAAAAATTGTAGGTGGATGAAAATAATATTACATATTGAGGAAACATGTATGTGGATGATAAAATACACCCCAGTAAATACTAAAGTATAAACAATCTCGGATAAAAATGAGATTGTGATATTTCCCTTACCTTAGGTGTGATTTGCCTCATAAGTGTCTGAACCTCCTGTATAATGATTTAAATAATGTTATTTACTTATTCCAGAATCATAATTATTGTTATGATATCATATATGGTCATATTCTTATCTTCTTAGTAGTAATATTTCATTTCTACGTGTTATTCAGGTGTTTATAACTTTTTGTTCTTATGCGTGTTTTGTCGAATAAATTCTTATTCTTCTCTTTAGGTTATAGATACATCATTTACAGAATGGTATTAATGTACTATATATCATATTTTTCATTAAATTCATTTATATAATCATTATGCAATGAAGATCATGTAGAATGAATCACATCACATCGTGGAGACGGTATTCCATACGTACGCCCGAGCGATGATATCATTCCCATGATCGTGGAATTGTATTGGAGTGTATGTATACTATTTCAGAATCAATATCACTTTACAATAATCATATATAGTAATTATTTACATCATTATACTCATCCAAGTAAGGTGGTGGGGGAAAATAGATTACACCATGGCGTGGAGACGGTATTCCGTACGTACGCAGGCGTGGTGATTTCGTTTTCCATAGGATGGATAGATGCTGAAATAGGGTTGTTTCATACTTATAATAACATATCAGTATATGAGTGATACAGATGTTATTACTTCATAATGAAACAACTAAATAAGAAGATGTTGAAGAAGAAATAATTTGGAAAGGATCAGTAATGGATATTACCTCTTTTTGACGTGCCTCTTCTTAACCTCCTCTTAGGGCACTAGGGTTGGTCTTTGAAGAAGACCAAAACCTCTAGGATGATTCTAGGGAAGTGGGGAAGTGAAATGGTAAGGGTTTGGCCGAGATTGAAGGATCAAATTGGTGTGAGGAGGAGAGGCAGGTGGTGGCCTTTTATAAGGGAGGAGAGGGGCACCGTTGGAAATATAAGAAATATTAGTTTATATTAAATCCCAAACCCACTTAAAAAATTCAAAAATGACTCATATCCGAATATTAGATGATATAGGGTTTTAATCTCATCATCCAATAAAATTTAGACATGTTAGGAATTTATTTTAAACATTTCTAACTTTATTTATCCTTTTTTATCAATTTAATTTTATTGGTGGTAATAATATTCTAAATTTTAAATTATTATTAATAATTACATATGTGTTGTTAATTTTCTATAATTTGACACTTTATGACATTTTCGACCATATAAATTTTAATTTATAATTTTTAAATATATTTGTGATTTTTAAACAATTTTATAATATGTTATTTTTATAAAATAACAATAGTGTCAATTTTGACACTATTCATTTATTTGAATATAAATAAAATATATACAGAGGATATGTTCAAAATAAAAGCTTTAATAGATTAATAAAATTTCATATGTTTCTATAAAATTAGTGCAGCACATTAAATAGTGCATATAATAATTATTTTAATATTTTAAAACCATTTATTTGATATTTTAATTAATAAAATAATTTCAACATCACTATTGTGTCATAATTAATGATAATTATTTAATCCCTAAAAATTATAAATAAATTCCTATGATGTAGATAATTGTATTAGGTTTCTGGAGACTATTCATGTTTGAATTTTCATTAAGTTTATCACTAAAGTAAAATTATTATACTTATAAGATTTAAGAAAGTGACATGTTGTCACATTCTTTGGTTTTAATAATAATTAAATTATTTTCATGGAAAAAAACCAATTAAATGAATCTAATCCGACCCTTAGGTGATATGGGTCGACTTTTAGTCATCCAATAGGATTTTTTCAGGTGTTAGGGTAATTTTATAATCTTATATTTACCCTTAATTACACGATTTACCTTTAACTATGGTAAATAATATTTTCCGTAGTAACTATTCATAATGCCCAAAAATAAAAGGTAGCCTATTAACATAATTTGGACCCACTGATTCTGAATATGGAATCCATTTTTCAAAATTCAAAACATATAAGTTTCAGTAATTAATTTAAAATAAATCCCGTTGTTATGAAAACGGGTTTTAGAAGTTAAAACATTGCCAAAGATTGAAATGTTTTTACGTATGAATTGAATGTGAAATTAATGCTAATGGCATACATTATATTAAATGGTAAAAATATATTCTATATATACATTAAAACAATTCAATATTATAATTTAACCATATTAATTATCTCAATGAAAAAAGTTGTTTTTAATTAAAAAATAGCGTATTTTTACTATTCATCAAAATATGAAAGTTATCAGAAAAATATCAAAAATTTATCCAAAGTAAATTTTTATATCTTGATTCAAAATAAGAATTTTATTTTTTCAAATTGAACTTATAAATGTGTCAAAAACTAGATTTAATATGGGTGTGCCATCAAAAGGTGACAAAATTGCATTTTTTGATAAATACTTATTTTACCCAAAAAAAATATTTTGTTCTCATAACTTGTTCTAGAAAATGTGTAAGATGAATAATAATGTTTTTAAATTTAAAATTCATTTAATACTATTCATAACAGCTAGTTTATAATATTATAATAATATATTGTTGTTTAGTGGAACTCGTTATTGCGTACTACACACGCTATCGGGGAAGGTCGCGATTGCGTGCAGCGAATGATTCCTTTGATGATTTATATAACATAAAAACAAAATATTTCTCATAAAAGTCTCAGTTGCTACATTCTACCCCCCTTAAAATGAATTTCTCCCTCGAAATTTGTCACTTTGTAACAAACAGATGAGGATACCTCTCCCTCATCATATCCTCAAGCTCCCATGTAGCTTCTTCTAATTGGTGGTTCCTCCATAAAACTTTCACCAAGTGAGTGGTCTTGTTTCGTAGGACTTTTTCACTATGATCTAGAATCTATATCGGTTATTCTTCATAAGAAAGATCTTGCTCCAGTGGTACAACTTCTGAGCTGAGTACATGTGAAGGATCAGGTATGTACTTTCTCGGGAGAGATACATGGAACACATCGTGAACTTGAGAGAGATTCGGTAGAAGCCCCAATCGGTAAGCTACCTTCCCAACACAATCTAGTATATCGAAAGGACCAATATATCTAGGGCTCAACTTCCCCTTCTTTCCAATTCTCATGACCCTCTTCCAGGGAGATATTCGTAAGAACAATTTATCACCCACTTCAAACTCTAGGTCTTTTCTTAGGTTGTCGGCTTAACTTTTCTGTCGACTCTGAGATGCTCTTATGTTTTTTTGAATAGATCGGACCTTTTCTACCATCTCATCAACAATATCAGGTCCTAATAGCTTTCTTTCCCCAACTTCATCCCATCAAGTTGGAGTCCTGCATTTCCTTCCATTGAGAGCTTCATAAGGAGCCATCTGAATTCTGGAGTGAAAGCTATTATTATAAGAAAATTCCACAAAAGGTAGGTTTTTCTCCCAACCACCTTTGAAATCCATAGAGAAAGCTCTCAACATATCGTCTAGAGTTTGAATTGTTCTCTCAGACTGACCGTCTGTCTGAGGTTGATAAGCAGTGCTGAAACTCAACTCTGAATCCAGAGTATGCTGAAGACTTCGCCCGAACATTGAGGTAAACCTCGGATCCCAATCAGATATAATAGAAAGTGGTACACCATGAAATCTTACCACTTCCTTCACATATATCATGGCAATCTAATCTAGAGAGAAATCCTCTATAATAGCGATGAAGTGTTCAGACTTTGTAAGACGATCAACTATGACCCAGATAGCATTATTGCCTTTGGATGTTTTAGGAAGTCCGGTGACAAAGTCCATAGTGATGTTTTCCCATTTCCATTCGAGTATGGGTAATGGTTGTAACATCCCCTTTGACTTCTGTCTCTCAGCTTTAACTTGATGAAAAACCAAGCATCGAGAGTCATATTCAGCAACATCTCTTTTCATGCCATCCCACCAGAAGTACTCTTTCAGGTCCCTATACATCTTCGTGCTTCCAGGATGAATAGAGAATGAAGAACTACGAGCCTCATCCAGCAGCTCCTTCTTTAATTCGGGGATGGGAGTAACACAAACCCGATTATGGAACTTTATTATCCCATCACAATCAAGGTTGAATTCAGGAACATTTCTCACCTTCTTTTGTAACTCGACATCTTCTTTCTATGCCTCTTTAATCTTCACATATATATATGGTTGAAAATTCATTTGAGAAAGATTCAATTTTTTCCCTTTCATTATAATTCCAAGATCCATCCTTTGTAAATCCATAAATATTGGATCTTTTGTGATCCTCATCATGGATAAACTGGCATGGTCTTTTCGACTTAATGCATCTTCCACCTTGTTTGGTTTCCCAGGGTGGTAATGAATTGAGCAGTCGTAATCCTGAATCAGCTCCAACCATCTTCTTTGGCGCATATTCATATCCTTTTGTGTGAAAATATACTTTAAACATTTATGATCAGTATAAATATCACACCTTTCACCATAAAGGTAATGCCTCCAAATCTTTAATGCAAAGATTACCGTAGCTAACTCCAAATCATGAGTTCGGTAATTTTTCTCATGTATTTTTAACTGTCGTGAGGCATAAGCTATCACCATATCATTTTGCAAAAGAACACACCCCAAACCCTTCTTGGATGCATCACTATAGATCACAAACCTTTCTTCACTACAAGGTAGTGTGAGCACAGGTGCACTGGATAACCTTCTTTTCAACTCCTTGAAATTCACTTCACATTCCTCCGTCCAAACAAACTTAACTCCTTTCTGAGTCAACTTGGTGAGTGGATTAGATAATCGTGAAAAATCTTTCACAAAATGTTGAAAAAATCCATCCAAACCAAGAAAACTTCAGATCTCAGTCACTGTTGTGGGTCTCGAGCATCTTTCGATAACCTCTGTTTTTGCTGGATCCACAGATATCCCCTCTTTTGAGATTATGTGACCAAAAAATGAAACTCTTTCAGGAAAAATTCACACTTGGTAAATTTGGCATAAAGCTTATCCTTTCTCAGGGTCTTCAATATAATTCTCACGTGATCTTCATGTTCTTCCTTGCTCTTTGAATATACAAGAATATCATCTATAAAGACTACCACAAACTGATCAAGATTGTCTCTAAAGACTCTATTAATCAGATCCATGAAGATTGCAGGGGAATTAGTAAGCCCAAATGGAATCACTATAAATTCATAGTGTCCATACCTTGTACGGAAATCCGTATTTGGTATATCCTCCCTTTTGACCCTTAATTGGTGGTACCCTGAACGATGATCAATCTTGGAAAAGTATTGAGCTCCTCATAGTTGGTCAAATAAGTCATCAATGCATGGGAGAGGATATTTTTTCTTGATAGTGATCTTGTTAAGTTCTCGATAATCAATGCAGAGTCTCACTGATCCATCTTTCTTCTTAACAAACAGAACAGGTGCTCCCCAAGGTGACGCACTAGGGCGTATGATCCCCTTATCAAGATTCTCTTGGAGTTGCTTCTTTAATTCCTACAACTCAATTGGGGCCATTCTATAAGGTGTCTTTGAAATAGGCAAAGCACCTGGTACGAGTTCAATTGAAAACTCAACTTCACGATTTGGTGGAAGACCTGGTAATTCCTCCGGAGAGACATCATCAAACTCCCATAAAATGGGATTATTCTTAATCGTGAGTTTCTCACCAACCATTTGAGATAAATAACCTTCATTTAGTGTAATAAATACCCATAAATGGAAGAAATTTCCACTGGAAGGTTATGTTCATCCTTGCATCGATAGACGATCATAGATTGATCTGGAATATGAAATGTGACATCCCTTCTTTGGAAATTGATATGAGCTCCATGTAGAGAAAGCCAATCCATTCCATGAATCACATCAAATTCCACTATAGGATGGATCACTATATTTGCAGGAAGCACTTTCCCACAAACTTCAATCAGAGAAGAATTATAAACTTTTGATGCGACTGTTGTGCCATTAGGGGTTGTCATAGCTAACTCAACATCTAACTGTTGAGGTAATACGGTGATATCCTTAGAAAATTATTCAGAAATAAAGGAGTGGGTGGATCTAGAATCAAATAGAACATTTTCTAATTTAGAGTGGATGGTAAGTGTACCTTTCACCACATCGTTATCGTACTCCACATCGCTGATATAAATTGCATGTGAATTTCCTTTATCTTTAGCCTTAAGAGTTTGTTGACGTCGACCATCATCATCAAACCATGGATTTGGGCATTGATTGGCATAATGCCCCATCTCCTTGCACTTGAAACATTAATGTGTAGTAGGTTCATTCTGTGTGTCCCTTCCTTTGTTTGCATCATTAGACATCTTCTTCCCATCATTGCGGCATTCAAATGCCCGATGACCTTCCTTTCCACATTTGAAACATTTACTTGTACCTTTAAGACAACTCCCTCCATGTTTATTTCCACACATTGAGCATAAGGGAAATCTCATCTTCTTTTCAGTGTGCTGTTTAGATTTTCCTTCGAATTCCATTTTCCTCTTCTTATCAAACCCATATGACTGATGGGTTACTCCAATCTCCATCTCAACTTTGAGAGCACATCGAAAGATTTCCTCATAGCTATTGAAGTCCATTATGGCTAACACCCTTCGAAGACTTGGTTTTAAGCCACTAAAGAATCGATCGATCTTACTCTCAGGTTGGATAATAATACCAGAAGCGTACCTTGCAAGTCTTGTAAAATTTGCTTCATAAGTACCAACAGATTCATCATCCTTTTGATTCAGTTCAAGAAACTCTTTCTCCATCTTTTTTCAGAGAATACGAGGGAATTACATATTGAAAAATAAGTTCTTGAACTCGTCCCATTCCATGGACTCAATTTCATCCCTTTTCCTCATATTCTTAATAAGATTCCACCATTGATTAGCATCTCCTTCCAAATGATAAAATTCTAGGATGACTTTATCATGTTCAGAACATTAGAGAACTGAAAATATATTTTCAGTAGTACTAATCCATTGTTCAGAAACTAATGGATCAGTAGACCCGCTGAAAGAAGGTGGACGCTGCCTCATGAAGGATTCAACAGAATGTTGCTCCTTCCTTTGCCCATTTGTAAGTCCTGCATGATTCATAGCTTGAGAAAGTTGTGTGAGCATGGCTACAAGATTTTTCATTCTAGCTCCCATAACATTTGGTTTCTCAGGGGGGACACTCATTGCATTGCCCGTCGCATTCCGCATTAACACGGTTCCTTCGGGTTCCATCCATTGAATAAAACCAAGAAGAATAGTGTGAGAAACACTAATTATAATAGGAAAACCACATAATCAAGAATAAAATTTCACACTTAAGGTCTTATCATAGGTTGTTCATGGCCATTTTTAAAACACTAAGATTGTGTTCTATGCTTAGACTTATCCTTAGGATTCTTACTAAGGCTTTCACATCCTAGTTTCCAAAGGTTGACTATACTTTTCCTCTGATACCAACTATAACGACCCATACGTTACATACATTTTCATTACTTCAGAATTTAAGCACACTTATTACAACATATAACAAAACCAGGAAATGACCGTATAGGTATAGAGTCTTTAGAAACTGGGAAACATAAACAACTGGTTCATAAAGCATCTACTTTTCCTCCCATTTATTTCATCATATCTAGAGTCACTTTTTTGGCATATCCTACTTAATAACCTTCTTCCTGACCTGGGGAAATAAAACATACAAAAGGGTGAGCTCAAATGCTCGGTATGGGTAAACAAAAGAAATATCAATCACATCATATACATAAGAACATACCTTTTGGAAATCTTAACCTGCAAAAGAAACCATAATTTCATAACATGGGATAAATCATAGTAGTGAAATGTAATCCCAATAATCATAACTTAAACCATGAAACTTTGTGTTATACACACATAATCATAGAGAATCATTTCTTTTTAGTCATGACTCATTGCCAAGACTATCTTAGTGGACAAAGTCCATTTATGAACCGAGTTCACTCCTCGTTTCAATCCTGTTTCACTGAACCGGTTTAACCTGCCGTTCCAGCCATGTCTATCTCATGAGATATAAAATCATTACCGAATGCATTGTAGGTAGATATAGGACCCACCCATCTCATAATGATACCATTCTTATGTGTGCCACAAAATCAGAAACCATACATCATAGCATAACCCATGTAATAAAAATGGGAATCTTAAACATCATGACATCATAAAAAAATTCATATAAGATAAAGGAATTCAAAAAAATATAATTCCATCACAACTTAATCAAATCAATGTAATAATAAGGATAGAAATAGAACCCTTTATTATCTTAGATGGAAAATAATTTTGATAAAACACTTGAACTCCATTCTTGAGGAAAATATCCTTTCTGCTTCAAAAACACTTTTCCTTTCTTCACATGTCGTACAATTCTAAACTAAAAGAAGTTGATTGAAAATAATCTTGAAAAATTGTAAAGGAATCTTTTTGGAAATAATTTTTTAAAAATCCATTCATGCCGTATATGTTAAAAAAACATTCTTCGTACTTTTGCCGTAAAAGTCGAAAAGTACCTCGTACGAAAAACGACAAAGGATTCCTTTCATTTCCTTTACTAAAAACTCACCGAAGGGTAATATTGTATTTAAACAATTGTAGGTGGATGGAAATAATATTACATATTGAGGAAACATGGATGTGGATGATAAAATAAACCCTAGTAAATACTAAAGTATAAACAATCTCGGATAAAAATGAGATTGTGATATTTCACTTACCATAGGTCCGATTTTCCTCGTAAGTGTCTGAACCTCTTGTATAATGATTTAAATAATGTCATTGACTTATTCCAGAATCATAATTATTGTTATGATATCATATATGTTCATATTCTTAGCTTCTTAGTAGTAATATTTCATTGCTACTTGTTATTCGGGTGTTTATAACTTTTTGTTCTTATGCGTGTTTTGTCGAATAAATTCTTATTATTAAATTTAGGTTATAGATACATCATTTCTAGAATGGTATTATGGTACTATATATCATATTTATTCATTGAATTCATTTATATAATCATTATTCAATGAAGATCATGTAGAACGAATCGCATCACATCGTGGAGACGGTATTCCGTACATACGCACGAGCGATGATATCATTCCCATGATCGTGGAATTGTATTGGAGTGTATGTATAATATTTCAGAATCAATATCACTTTACAATAATCATATATAGTAATTATTTACATCATTATACCCATCCTAGTAAGTTGGTGGGGGAAAATAGATTACACCACGGTGTGGAGACGGTATTCCGTACGTACGCACGCGCGGTGATTTCGTTTTCCATAGGATGGATAGATGTTGAAATAGGGTTGTTTCATACTTATAATAACATATAAGTATATGAGTTATACTGATGTTATTACTTCATAATGAAACAACTAAAGAAGAAGATGTTGAAGAAGAAAGAATTTGGAAAGGATCGGTAATGGATATTACCTCTTTTTGACGCGCCTCTTCTTAACCTCCTCTTAGGGAACTAGGGTTGGTCTTTAAAGAAGACCATAACCTCTAGAATGATTATAGGGAAGTGGGAAAGTGAAATGGGTAGGGTTTGGCCGAGCTTGAAGGCTCAAATTGGTGTGAGGAGGAGAGGGAGGAGGTGCCCTTTTATAAGGGATGAGAGGGGCACCTTTGGAAATATAAGAAATATTAGATTATATTAAATCCCAACCACACTTAAAAACATCCAAAATTACTCATATCAGAAGATTAGATGAGACATGGTTGTTATTGCATCAACCAAAAAAATTTAGACATGTTAGGAATTTATTTTAAATATTACCAACTTGATTTATCCTTATTTAACAATTTAATTTTATTTGTGGTAATAATATTCCAAATTTTAAATTATTATTAATAATTATATATGTGTTTTGAATTTTCCATAATTTGACACTTTATGACATTGTCGACCAAATAAATTTTAATTTATAATTTTTAAATATTTTTTTGATTTTTAAACAATATTATAATATGTTATTTTTATAAAATAACAATAGTGTCAATTTTGAAACTATTCATTTATTTGAATTTAAATAAAATATATACAGAGGATGTGTTCGAAATAAAAGATTTAATAGATTAGTAAAATGTCATATGTATCTATAAAATTATTGGAGCACATTAAATAGTGCATATAATAATTAGTTTAATATTTTAATACCATTTATTTGATATTTTAATTAATAAAATAATTTCAACAACACTATTGTATCATAATTAATGATAATTATTTAATCCCTAAAAATTATAAATAAATTCCTATGATGTAGATAATTGTATTATCTTTCTATAGACTATTCCTGTTCGATGTTTCATTAAGTTTATCACAAAATTAAAATTATAATACTTATAAGATTTAAGAAAGTGACATGTTGTCACATTCTTTGGTTTTAATAATAATTAAATTATTTTCACCGGAAAAAGTCTATTAAATGAATCTAATCCGACCCTTAGGTGATATGGGTCGACTTTTATTCATCCAATAGGATTTTGGAAGGTGTTAGGGTAATTATATAATCTTATATTTACCCTTAATTACCCGATTTGCCTTTAACTATGGTAAATAAAATTTACCGTAGTTACTATTCATAATGCCCAAAAATAAAAAGTAGCCTATTAACATAATTTGGACCCACTAATTATGAATATGGAATCCATTTTTCAAAATTAAAAACATATAAGTTTCAGTAATTAATTTAAAATAAATCCCGTTGGTAAGAAAACAGGTTTTAGAAGTTAAAACATTGCCAAAGATTGAAATTTTTTTGCCTATGAATTCAATATGAAATTAATGCTATTGAGATACATTATATTAAATGGTAAAAATATATTCTATATATACTTTAAAACAATTAGATATTATAATTTAACCATATAAATTATCTCAATGAAAAAAGTTGTTTTTAATTAAAAATTAGCTTATTTTTACTATTCATCAAAATATGAAAGTTATCAGAAAAATATCAAAAAATTATCCAAAGTAAATTTTTTTTCTTGATTCAAAAGAAGAATTTTATTTTTTCAAATTCAACTAATAAATGTGTCAAAAACTATATTTAATGTGGGTTCTCCATCAAAAGGCGGCAAAACTGCATTTTTTTGATAAATACTTATTGTACCCAAAAAAATTATTTTGTTCTCTTACCATATTCTAGAAAATGTGTAAGATGAATAATAATTTTGTAAAATTTAAAATTCAGTTAATACTATTCATAACGTCTAGTTTATAATATTATAATAATATATCGTTGTTTAGTGGAACTCGGTATTGCGTACTACACACGCTATCGAGGAAGGTCGTGATTGCGTGCAACGAAAGATTCCTTTGATGATTTATATAACATAAAAACAAAATATTTCTTATAAAAGTCTCGGGTGTTACAGATTTATTGAACTAATCAATCGTTTCCAAAATCAGACAAATATAGTAAGATTAATTTGGTAATCACACCATGAAAATATGTAGATATAATATCTTATTTATATTTAGCTACTTATAAAGGTTGATTAATTTAGTTTGATGGTTTTCATTCTTCTTTAACCTTTTGAAGATTCAAATATTTCATGGTAAAATATGAGATATCATTCTTCACTCTGTCACACCAATAATGATCTTAAAGGTCTTTATACATCTCAGTTATATATGGATGAACACAAAATAGAGAAATTTGTGTCTCACTCAATAATTCATTCTTCAATTGAAAATCCTTCGGTACACATAACCATTTACCAAACCATATAATATCATTATTATCAATATAATGTTAAGTAAACATTCCATTCTCAATAAATTATAACATATATTCCAAGAAATGATATTATTTATGAGCATTCTTATTTATTTCTAAAAAATTTGACTACACCAACACCAAAACAAAAATGGAGGTAGTTTTGACATAAAACTTTTTCAATTCCAATATTTCAAAAATAATTCACTAATGGGTTATATTATAGATATTTCATAATTATTTATGCATTAAATTTTTGACATATTCCATCAACTAGATTTTTTTATTTACCATGACGATAGTGAATTGTGAAATCATAGTTATTCATTGGTTCCAATATTATTTTCCACCACATGTTTAACTCTTTATAAGTGAATATATACTTCAATATTTTCTAATCAATATATATTTCACATTTTTTTATATTGATGATTCATATAGATTTTTATGTAAAAACCATTGTATCAAATCAAGGTGATGCATGGTATAATTATCCACATGGTATTTCAATTGAAACGATGTATACATAATTAATATATCATTTTTCATCAAAAACAACCAAGGCCATTCAATAAACAACTGAAATAAATTAAAAAACCCCATTTCATGATGGAAAATATAACACTTTATAATTATCGGATTATTTTCTAAATTCCTAAAAAAAATTAACACTCCATTATCCAAATATATTTAACTCCATTTTGAGTTAATTTTTTTAGTTGGTTATCTAAATGAGAAACCTTTTCAACAGATCCTCAATAGTAACCTACTAGTCTTATAATACAAAAAATTTATGTGACACTCGTAGGTATTGGTCATTGTTCTAGAACATTATTTCTAATTGAATCAATTTTTATTCCATATTTAGATACAATATTCCCAAGTAAGGGAATATATTGTAACCAATATGACCATTTCATAACTTATTCACACAAATACTTTTCGTTTCAGTATGTGAATATTCCATATATGTTTTTAACAATCCACATATATTTTAAAATATGTTATAATTTCATCTTTAAATACCATAGAAGATTTATCCTGGTACATAAGGGAAACTCTATTCATAGGATCCATAAATATAGTGGATTTATTTTCCTACCCAAAAGGCATAAACCAAAACTCATAATGGTCATTCCTTATTCAATGTTATTTCCGCATAATGTTTTATTCTTTCACATTATGATTATGATATCTAAGGCTAATGTAACGATTAAAAAAATAACAATCTACATAGAGTTGATCAAAAAAGTCATAAATATGAGGTAATGGATACTTATTCTTAACATTTTTTTATTGATTACAATATATTCATTGAAAATCCTCATATATCCACAATTCTTTTTACAAAAAAATAGAGCATGCATAGGTGATGTTCTATCATGAATGATTCCATTATCAAGAAACTCTTATAGCTTCATTTTAAAATATAACAGGTCCAGTAAATAAATTAGATAAAGATTTTTTGAAATTGGGTAAGTATAAGTGACTAAGTCTACAATAAAATCGACCTTCCAATTGGGAATAATTCTAGGAAAATTATCCGACAATACATCCATTTTTTTTACCACTAACATATAAATAAAATTAATAATTCCCTTCTTAACAATTATATGTTCAATATAAATTTCACCCCCGTATTTAAATAGTTTCCCATATTCTGGAAATTTTATCAAAGGCATGAACTCATTGTTACATAGAAATGGAGACTCATTCTAAAAGTTGAATATAACTTCCTTATATATGAAATCTATCTTATCGTGATAAAAAAATATCCAATTCATATCCAAAATAACATAAAACTATATTTTTGGTAAGGAAAAAAGGTTTACATGATAATAAATACAAATAATGATAATATGAATATTGTTATAAATTTATGTTTATTTAATACTTCCCCCATAACTTTTTACAAAAAAAAATATCTCCCCATTTATTGAGGTTATACTTATATTTTTCTCGAAAACATCCAAGAAATTATAAAATGTGCATATACCAAATCAAAAAATTCATTGGAATAATTTTAGTAAAAAAGTAAAGTTAATGGAACCACTTAATATTATGGTTCAATATCTTCTACATTAGTAGAAAAATAATTTTCTACACAATTATTATTTTAATTTTGAAAGTTCTCACCTTGAATGACTAATTTTGGACATGATTTTTCATAATGACCAAAAAAATAAAATTATAACATTCCAAAGATCACTAGATTTTTATTTTCTAATTTATGGTTTGGTCAAAAATTATTTCCTTACGATCATGAGTCAAATGACTAAAAAACATACAAATAAAACATTCTGAATCCTATAAAACATTCCTTAAAATATATTTTTACCATATTTGGAATGTGTTGGTGTCTTAAATCCAGATTTTCTTATTGAATACTTCTCAATTTACTTCATAAGTGTAAATTGATTCATATTCCCTTTGATTATATACCATAAATTAACATTCCACAATAAATTGAATAGATTTTATTAAATATTTATGATGAATAAGGCCCTTAAATACTATCCAAACCATGTTATAAATTTCATTTTGTTCTCATTTTTATTATATAATAAATAAAAGAACTAATAAACTTCACCATCAAAATCATTAACTTAAAGAGTTGCCTTATGATGTTTCGTATAACCCAAAACATCAAATATCTTCTCAAATGTAATTATTCATCCCTTATATTTCAATGGGTCTAAAGAGCCACACAAAAATTAAATGGGTTATATCTAATGATATGATCTTTTATGGACATATTCATTTATAGAGAATCTGTTTTCTCCCTTTTATGAGTCTCGTCGTTAATTTTTTTTTCTTTTCAGTTAACACAATAATAATCTTCTTTACTCCAAATCCAACAATTTCAGGTTCTTTATTCGGTATGATATTATCAATTATATTCCTTCATAATTTACACTACTTTATTCTTAAGTGGAAAACCATTTTGGATAGACATTGATAAGATAAAACAATATGGAAATCATCAAAATCCATCTCATGATAACTATAAATTAGAATATCTTAAAAATGTATTTTGACATCATCATATTCTCTAAACATACTTAAACATTTATAATCATACAAACTATAACAAAACCATATTAACTAACCAATAATTATTATTTATATAGGAATTATTTTACATTCATACATTCCCATGTTATTTTAAGATTATATTTTTAATGAATTACGAAAAACATTTAATAAAAAAGTTTTCACTTCCACAAAGTGTATAATTTTTCCCATTAAAATGTATTTTAAATTTACACCCATGCCCATTCAGGGTAATTTTTTTAATTTTTATATGATTCACCATAGAGGTATAATTAATCTTTCTATAATTCCTACACATCCTTAGAACTTGTAAAAACATTAAAAAATTTCAAATGAGTAAAAAAATAATTGTATGGGATATAAAAATGAAGGAAACTTGTTTTTCGATAAAAAACATGAAAACCCATTAAAATGATTAATATTTTCATAATAAACACTAATAATATAAGTAAATTATAAACACATTTGGAGCCTAGTCTTTTCATGGAGTGAAAATTTAAAAACATAAAAATTAAATAAAAAAATAATGAAGTAATCTTGATGCTTCATGTTTGTAACCAGTCATAAATCGTTCATTGAACCCCCTCAATAAGAGTAAACTAAATGATTTTCTATAACCTTTTTTTAGAAAGGAAAAAATTGTTACCCAATGAATTGAAGAGTTATATCTCGATCTTACATATTATCAACTATAATTCACACGTACCATGTCATGAAAAAAACCATTTATAATCTCTTAAATTTTCAACAGAAAAATCATGAAAAACTCATATGAACACATAACAAAAATAACTTTCTATTTTTTATATAAAAATGAGGAGAAATATACTTTTATTTTGAGAACACATCCAAAAATTCTCAAATTAATGGGAATGTGATATTTTTTGAAAACCCATGAAATCTTGAAGAGGAATCTTGATAAAGAATAATGTATATAAAGTTTATAAATTCCCCACCTTAAAAATTACATTATCTTAAGTTGTAAGTGAATAATTCATTATCTTTCATTTTAAGATCTATTCAGGTTTATAATTTTATTTAATTAGGCCAAAACTCATACATAAAAAATGCATAACATAAATATTTTACACTAATAAGTAGGGTCTAATTTTCCCATAATGTAAAAAATTTAAAATAAATCATGATTTTATTTCATGGAAAATTACCATGACATTAAAATATATCTATTCAATTCCCTTAATAATTCCAATGTCCTGATAAAATCAATTAAAAATGTATGATGAGAATAAAATTAGAGAAAGGGATATAAAAAGAAAAAAAAACTATTGGTGTAGTAAACACATGAAAACTCATATAATGTAAAACATTATCTTAAATGTTCTTTGAGAATATAAAATAAAACATTTTCACAAGAAATAATTATAGTTTTCTCAAAGGAGATCATTGAAACCCATTTCAAGAAATTAAAACACATTTATGTGACATAGAATATCCTATTCATAAAACCCTTTTAATTGGAATAATCATACAGCTGACTTCTAATACAATCATTACTCAATGCATTGGAGATATATCATGGGGATCACACTTAGTATAAGATATATCGATCTCATCCGTGATATATAATGGGGTAAAATTTTTTGTATAAGACATATCATTCTCACCTATCATTCACGAGCTATAATATGGGTCATCCCTTCGAATAAGATATATCAGGCTCACCCATGAGCTATAATAGGACTCAATCCATCGTATAAGATGTACCATACCCACATGTTTCAAATAATTATCATGTAATATATCATTAATAAAAAAAATTATCATAAAACCCTTTTATGAACTCTTTTTATACCAATATTAAAAACACTTTTGGATAAAAAACACCTTTCTTTTAAGAACACATTTTCAGTACCCAAACACCCCTTTCCTTAAAAAATATTTTCATTAACAAAACCCCCAAAAATAAAATGATGGTTTTAATTTAAGTAAACATGTAATCTTTAAAATTATTATAAAAATAAAATAATTGTTATGTAAGTGAAAATTTTATTTTTTTCATGTACATTAAGAATAGAACAATCATTTATTTCAAAACATTCCATATAAAACATATAAAAACAATCCTTTTAAAATCCTCTGAAAATAAAGTAGAAAATAGACATGAAATGAGATTTGTAAATATTTTTTGTCAATAAAAAAGTATTAATTAAATCATTTTAAAATAATTTACATGTTAGATAAATCTTTGAAATTTAAACTCTAAAATATGATTCTTTATTAAATAAAAGTCCCTTATCAATTGAGAAACACTTAAATCGTAAAACCCATTAAAGTTTAAAAATATAAAAAACATTAAATATAAATAGATTAGATAAATTAATGATATGAAATGTAAAATGGGATATGTATATATACACTTTATGAAATAATTAATGTTCATAACATCAAAATATGCATCAATGAATGGAGAATGAGACAAAGTCCCTTACATTGGGTCTGATTTTTCACGTATATATTAATATTCTGAAATAATACACTTATGTTAATTATTTAATTTATTGTGAATGTTTTTCAATTTTATTATTACTTTTATTTCACTTATTAACAATTTATATACAATTACATATTCAATTAAGTTTAATTCATATATTTAAGTCATATTTGACTTATTTGTCAAAATGAATTTGGTAGTTTGAATATGGTCAAAGACGTCATAATTTAAACATCATTAAATTAATAATAATGATGATATAATAATGATATTTATACATTAATTATTATATTTAAACCCATCATGAAATATGGTTATGAAAAATGAACCAATGTAACAATCATGAAGACGGTAGGTCGTACGTACACATGTTTTACATTCCTATTTTTCAATGATCATTTGGGAAAGTAGGTAAGTGAAATTTATCTATCAAAAATGATAATTATATCATGAAAGAATAGTATTTAATTATATATTTCATTTTTGTGATTTTTTGAAGAAAAAAAGGAATAATAGTTCTTCTAGGAGGTAGTAGTCAACACGTCCAAAGATAATGTTATCACTTTTTTATTGTGGGAAAATGTAAGAGAATTTTATATTATATGTATAAATTTATAATTATGTCATGAATATGAAAAATATTTCTATTATATCATATATATTCATTATAGTTTCCCTTATTACCATCCTTTTAACATGTTAGTGAAACCCCCTTCATATAGTTGCGCGAGGCAGTAGTATGCAATACACTTAAGCGACATTATCATATCCCCAGTGGTATGAAATGTAAAAGACATCGTATATGATATAATTAATCCATAGGAATTATTATGTTATAATTTCGCAAATATCATATATAATCTATTCATACATCATAATCTCGAACCATGAGAGTTGGTAAAGGAAAAAAAGGAATGACATAATTTCATGATGTGGTAGTTTTTCGTAAACACAAACGATGGATTTGTAACCCATTTCATGGAAGTGTCTATTTATAGGTCATAAACATAAAATAAAAACATCTTAGTGTATTTAGGATACTTATATTATTATATAATAATGGTATAATAAAATTTTAAGCGGTTGTAGAAGGAAAAAAACAAAAATATACATTATAGAAAGATACCTCTTCTTTGAGTTACTCCTTTTAGTTTACACCAGAGGACTTCTTTGGTTGGATTTATACCCATAATTTGGCATATGAAATGTGTTGGGGTACTTTTTTAGTAATTATTATAGTTTTTGGACAAACCTAATTGGTTTCATGGTGTGAGGAGTGTGAGAGATGGGGTGGCCTTCTATAACTAGGGGATATGACATAGTTGGTATTCTTGGAAAGAAGTTAGGGTAACCAACATTTTTAACAAAATAATTTCATATATAATAATCAAAATTTTTTAATAAAAGTTTAATGGTTTAACTTAGGCCATAAAATTGGTTTTGGAAAATTTTCTATGTTATCTTTACCCAAATGATTAATGTTTAATACCTTACCAAACTCATTTTTCTCTTAATCACTCTAATAAATTGGAACTTTTATCTGTTATAATTTTGATAAAAATAAATTTGAACATCATAGAAATAATAAATTATGATTATTTATAATATGGAATCAATTTTTCCATATTCAAATCACAAAATTAGTAGATTTTAGTTTAAAATTGTTTCCTGCAGATGGAATGGGAAAGCGAGTTTAAATGTGAAATTGTTCAATGTTTACTAAGTATTTATATCCAAATTCAATATATAATTTTATTACAATAAAATAAATTGGATTAATATATTTATAATTGATCTATTTTAACATTAAAACCAATTGAAAATATAATTTTACTTTAGAAATTATATAGATGAAAAGTCAATTTCTAATTAAAATTTAGTATTTTTTCTATTCATTAAAAAATGATACTTCTCTAAAAGATACAAAAAAACACATTAAGATAATTTTTACATTAAATTATAAAACATTACGTTTATTAATTAAAATTATATTTATAAAAGTTTCAAATTTTATTTTTAATACAATTTCTCCATTAAAATATTAAAAACTGCCTTTTTGAAAAATAAGGTTTTTTATGCTTAAAGTTGGATTTCTTACTGAATTATTCCTATAAAACATATAGATATAATTTTAAAAAAAATTAATATATAATATAATAATTTCATTAATATTCCACTCTAATAGCAATTAATATAATTTATTAATATAAAATTCCTTTATGGGCATAAAACTAGTTTTTTTGTAAAAACATTTCCTACAAATTCAATTGGTTTTTTATTTTCATTTATATGTATTGGTAAAAAATGAATTCATTATAAATAAATTTTAAACCATATTTTCACAATTATGTTAATCATATTCATTCACTCCATTCCAACTGCTAGGTGATAAAATCATATTAAATAATAATAAAATTTCATGGCTTGCTGAAGCTTTGTGTTGCATGTCGTGTGAACTCTCAAAGAAAATTGATGTTATGTATAACTAAAGATAAACATAGTGTTGTTTATAATTCATGGTAAAATTGGTTTTTCCTTATAATAAATGATATCGAATAATTTAAATTATTTTGAAAGAACATATTTCATTAAATCTTAGTATGTTTCAAAGATGGTAAAATTTGGTCATGCAATAAACGTTAAAAAACATATCCTTTCACACCTTATATAAAATATTAAAGATGACACATTCAGAAAATATTATGAATATTCCTTGTAAAAACATTCTAAATGAAGAAAAATATAACTATAAACCATTTTTTAATTAATAATAATTAAATTCTTGAAAAAAAATTAAGAATATGGACATGTAAGATAAAATATTGAAAATAAAACATTAAAACATTTGAAAATGATGTTTTAAAGAAAAAACCATTAAAATGAGTGGTTTATTTCTTTTTACATTCTCTAACTCTATAATGAAAAAATTATATTAATTATTTACTTTATTAAATACATTTTTTAGGTTTTGTCCCTTATTATTGTCGCTATGATTTCATTTATTACCATGTTATATTTAGTTAAAAAATTAGTTTTCATTACATTGGTTAGTTTTAGGTATATAATTCATTAAATATGCAATAATATAATTTAGGTTGACCAAAGTCAAATGGTTCATGGTTTTAGTATTAAAAACTCAAACTCACACTCTAGGGTCTAATGCTAAAAACATAATATTTACATTACTATATTTGATACCAAGAAATATGACCCAATTTAATTCATCCAAAAAAATCGACATCAAAATTTAATATAATATCACTTGCATGCCCAATGAACATTTTGGTGTAGAGTTACAGATAGTTTGGAAAAAATCTAGCATAACATTAGTCAGATCATTAAGTGTCCTTTTTTCAACTATACCCTTATTTTCTTATTACAAATTAATTCATCATTATCACCCACATAAAACCCTTATAGAAATAAATTAATTAAAATCAATGTCTTTAAATTGGGAAGAGGAAATGTAAGAAAGGGTGAGATACAAATCTCTGTAAGGGTAAACGTAGGAATTTATAGTTAAACATCTTCTATGAGTAGAATATGTGTCTTATGTTCATGAAAAAATATTCAAGGCATAGGATAATTACATAAGATCATTCACACCCACCCAAACCAGAATTGTTAAACTTGTTAAATTAAATAAATATATAACAAAGAAAATAGTCATTATAATCAATAATCATGGTCCATGTGATGTCAATATTGAACAAATGAACCATTAAAACTTGTGGAAGGAAAAGAGAAAATTTATTGGAATATTAGAAAATTATTCTTAGAACATTTATTCAATCATGTTAGAAAGAATTAGATCTCAGTTAAATCCATAAAAGAAAAATTCATAGTTAACCCCTCATTTGTGCCTTTAAATAGAACAAACATCACCTGGTGCATTAAAGATCTTAATTGGATTCACACGTCGTATAAGCTACATAGGGATCACCCTCCTTCGTGATCTATATCAGGCTCACTTATCATCATAAATAATATAGTAGTATAATAAATGAATATAATACATAGAAGCCTATATTTTCAAAATAAATCTTTCAATAACAACATGCATTCAAATATAAATTTATTCTCCCACAGAAAATAAATGGTTTAAATGAAAATCTCTTTAAAACAACAATTATAATACTTAAAAAAGAAGATGAATAGATTTATATGATAATATTCCCTGTAAAGTAGAGGAATAATTTATGTATATTGAAATATAGTAGAATACCATTAAAAGTACATTTAATACATTAAATTGAAAACATGGGTGAATACTCCTTTTTAACAATTTATAAATATTTATAAAGTAATAAGAAAAATACTTTCATTGAAAATGACTGTGGAATCATAAAAAGTAATCTTCAATGAAAATAATATTCCTAGTTGGGGGGAAATCTATTCATTTCATAAACAACAAAAATAATAATATCTTTCAATGTACTCAAAAGAGTTTTAAAATTGACCCATGTGGAAATGGTCGGAAAATTTACTTTTGAACCCTAAAAAAGAAGGTCAATTATCAATGAAAATAACGTTATAAAATAGTTTTTTTTAGAGATTAAAATTTTTTAAATGGGATAAATTTCCTAGAGGACGATTTTGGATAAAACCTATAAAAACATTGAAGCGTCATTTTAAATAAAAAAACCCCTTTAAGGTATTTTGAAGCCAAAATCAATCTGAAATGATGAATATAACAAGGAACAGAAAATATCATGGGTATAAAGATATTCATTATATTATATTTCGAGAGTCATTTTATACACCATAAAAATGAATATAGGTTCTTCAATCAAAATATGAGTCAGTGAATGGATTTTGAGACGAGAAACCCAAACAACTTGGGAAATGCTTGAATCAAAATTCCATTGAATGATGGAATATAACATGATTATATAAATCCAAAATATCCTATGAAATAATATTTTATATTAAATTTATGGTGAAAATAATACACCATATAAAATAAATCATGATGTATAACATGAATTATGTCACAAATAATATAAATTGAGACCTTTAAAACCCTTTAAACCTTCATAATAATTGAATCAATATATCATGAAAGATATATCTTCAAAGGAAATTAAATATCATGATAACATATTCATTCATGATATAATATCTCAATACATCACATATACGTCTTGTAAAATGAAGTATTTGAATATTATAATACATGTCTCAAAGAAAAAATATTGAGATGAATAATCCTTACAAATATCTTATCATTGATGTTTTAATTAATCAATTAAGTGATTATGTGTAATAGTTATAAAACAAAAAAATATATAAATAAAATAAGATATAATCAGAGATCAATTCACACATAATAATTTCATGAAAAATTTTAATGAACAAGTATTATAACCTGATCAAAAGTAACTGAGTTAAAAAAATACTTTATGACTTGATAACTTCTGAACCAATGAAATATTGGAGGAAAGAACATTTAATGGATTTTTAAAAAATTAATTTTTAGATATTTATAATGAAAATTCATCCATAAGGTATTTTATACACACATAAAATACATGCGGTGATAATAATTTAAGTCTCAGATAAAGGTAATAGAGACTATAAATCCCTTATCATAGGTTAAAATGTCACGTATGTTTTTTCATTCCTAAATTTTAACGGCCTAGAAACTTATAGTCAGTCCTTTGTGTGTTGTGGTGTTGGAGATTCTAAGAGGAGGACACAAAAAGTAGGTGGGGAGTCACAATTGAAATCTCACTTGTAGAGGATTCTGTGGCATGGAGCTTGAGCTATGTTGTGGATTTCAGTTGTTACGTCATGGAGAGGTCGTCTAGGACATAGGGCCGTGGGGTGGATCTTCCAAATATTGTATGGTAGATTTTTAGTATCTAGGTTGTATCATAGGATCTTTGAGGTGGAATTTTCTATGAATATTCTTTCTTCCATTTTTTTCATGGAGAAGGGATGTAGTGTAGTCCTTCATAGGAGGTTGAGTTTTGGGGCGTAGAGAGGTTGGCTATGGTGTAGAGAATACTAGTGATGTTTTTGTGGTTTTAACAATTTTATCACTCCAACATTGTGGATGATGGTTTGTGGTGTATTATACTTCTTGGAGAATGGGTTTTAAATTGTATAAGTTTAACCTACATTTTGGTCCATTTAACATTTTGTAGGATTCGTGTCAAGATCTTTATTGTGTTCCTTGGATATTTATTTGACTAGGAAATTTGTGGTGTGGTATCTTATCATTCATCATAGTCTTGTCTTGTGTAAGCTTTTTTAAGTCATGGTGTAAATGGATGCACCATTATCTTCTAATTATCCATATTTATATAAATAACACAAATTCTATTGAAATTACTTTTCTCTCAATTTTATATCTCAATCCCTTGGCACCCAAGTTATTTTTTCAAAGGAATTTGCAGCCACCTTCAATATTATTCAACCACCACCTTCTAGAGATCAATATGTGGTAATGTGAGGTGAGTTCACCATATTTTCTTGTATTTTATTCCTGTATAATTTTTTTCCTCCCATTCTTACTTTATATGATATAATGTATAATCTATATCATTCTCATGGAGTTCCTCATGATATTTTTTGGCAAGGTGCTCGTGAGACATTCTTGGTGAGCTATAGTTTCCTTAGGGTATATGTGATTAGATATCTTCAATGTTGTTACACTCTCATTTTAATAATGTAGAAATACTTGACGTAGTGGATTCCCTGATTTCATATTTATTATATGTGAAATCTTAATGTTCCCATGAATTATATATTAGGATGTTGATGGAATTGACAATAATAAATAATAATCTAGATTAATGAAAGAAACACTTTATGGTTATAGTAATACCTTGTTTTTAAACCATGGTGGTGGTTTTAATATTTATTTTATAAATATTTTTACCTATTTTTAGTCTTTTTTACCATATTTTTCATTCTTGGGTTAACATGTTAACTCAATAAAAATAGAAAAATACATAAAGCTGATAATTCTTCATTAGATAAATAGTTCAAGAGGAATGTTTAATGAATCTGTTGATTCTTTTAATTTGACGAAAATCAATGATAATTGATTATTTTTAAAATGTACTTATCCTTTCATATTTTAATGAAATTGGAAAAATAAATTTAAAATTTAAGTATATTGTTTTAAATAGAAAAATGGGATGATAATGGAAATTATTTTTTCTTAAAATGTTAATACTGGAAGATTCTCCAAAATATGGTTAAAAACTATTAACATATTTTGTAGTATATTTATTTGGATAAGTATAGATTTAACCGATTTTAAATTAATTGGATAATCCTATATGGTAATAAAAAATAGTTGATTGTTAAAGCTAAATTATTAGTGTTGAGAGAGCATATCTTCATGTAATGGATGGATGCCTTGTTTTTTGGACGAATATACCCTATTGAATCTATTAGTTTTTTGTTTCCTTCTATGTTTTGTCCAGATAAAATCTATTCAATACGATGTGATATGAGCCTAGGATGATTATTGGTTGACTGATATAGGCGGGTTGGCCTGAGTTTTTCGCAGTGGTTAACACGTATGACTATGAGATGCATTGGGACATATATGATGATATCTGGTGTAGAAATGTGTTTGATGGAATGGGTTGAAGCATGGAGTTTCCATTTTTATGCTAAAAGTATGATACTTTATTGTTAACAAATATGCTAAAAAATCCTATGGATGAGTTTCTTATTTAGCAGTGTTTCTATCCCTATTGCTCGAGGTAGTAGGTTGTGCTATTTTATGTATCTCTTTATGGTAGCTTGTGATTTTTCATAGTGTAACAAGAATTATGGAATGATAATAATAGTTTATTAACATTTTATCCCATGGGTTTTGTATTTTTTGGCATGAAAAAGAAATTAATCCTAAGAAACCGGGGACATGATTGAATTATCACGAGAGGGAATAGACATCACTACAATTGTTAATGAGATGTAATTATAATAATGCAAATTAATGACTAATAAACTAATAATAGAAAAAATATTCATTTTATAAAATAAATAATTAATAAATTTATTCATATATACTTGTGTATTTATAGGATATCTTGATATTAACCAAGAATCCAGGTTTCCGAGTGATTATACCTATAGATGAGCCAAAGACAAGGTTAATTCTTATATTGTGTTTGTGAGATTATCTTTTATGTTTTAGGATTTAATATGCTTCCGCAGTAATATCAGTGGGGAGATAGACACCCACTAGACTCTAAGTGGGTGTTTTACCGAACATATGGGTTGTTAAAGAGTATATGGTTGAATACCCCCTCAAGACCCTCTCTCCTCTCTTGGTAGTACTATATAGTGGTATTCATGGTGTTTTCCCCTATATATGTGTGTAGTGGGTTGTAATGGATTGTGGTTATTCCTCACACATGTATCTCCAAATATATTATTTTAAGTATTGTTATATGTATGACATGTATGGGTCCTCATGGTTTTAGGTACATTACTCAATTTATTGGTTGTTATGGGTTTAGGTATAATACTTGATATATGATACATGACATATGTAATGACCAATAATTTTTTATATGAAATTTCCTTTCTTATAATAATGTCATGAAGTATAAAGCACATATATCACATAGATAATCTAATAAAAACATCATTCTAATAAATGAATAATGATACTTTAGTCATTGAAAAAAACCTATAATAATTCAAAATATTACTATGGGGTGATAAATAGATAATAAAATAATAATAATTATAGGTAAATTTGGATCTCCTCAATCCACTATAATGACCAGACTCATGAAAAGAGATGTAGAAATAAAACAAAATGTTAATCATAAAAAATTAATTTAATACGTGGAAATATATAAAACCTTGGGAGAAAATAGAATTTATTGATGAATAGAAAAAGTGGAATTTATAGGATGTAATAAAACCTTATGATCATTAGAAATATGATTGTTGGAATAGTGACTTGACCATTGGAATAGTAATTTGACTATTAGGAATAGTAATCTGGCTGTTAGAATAGTACCCTCACCTATGAAGGTATAAAAATAATTAGGTACATATTAAATGAAAATATGATATATGTTTATCATGGAATAAGTAAATAAATGTTTTAGAAATGATAAATTAAGTGTTGGTAATTTTTTTGAAATGTAAATGGTTATTAACAATTTCATAATTAATATATTGATTTAAAATGAAATTTATTTTCATAAAATAGATTCATAAATTAATATATATATTTATTATAATTATTGGATAATTTTATGATACCTAATGAATTTTTCAAAGTGACATAAAATCAGTTATCATATTAGAATCTGAATTTTTTGAATAATTGATTATTTTAATTAAAAATTAAATCTTACATATTTATAAAATTATTTCCCTATAATGGATTCTGTTTTTAAAATCCCTAAATTGAAAAAATGTTATGTTGAATTTTTGGGACTCTTCTAAAATAGTTGAATTTTGGTGAATTGTGAAATATTGTAATTTATAGTATTTAACAAATACATGATTTATTGAATTTTGGATGATGAATGGATGTGGTAAGAAACCATTTGTTATGACACTCCTAAACAATTTTCTATATTTATTCATGGTAATCAACACTATTTGCAGCCTTAATACAAAATAATAAACAATTGAATAAAATAATCAAAAACACCCCTCCTACCCTTATAAATACCCCCCTCCCCACCCCTTCTCCTCACACTTTTTAAGCCTTAAAGATTTTATAAATTATTCCCAATTCCCCTCCAATGAAGCTTCCCCACATACTAGTAGTTATGGTCTCACCAAAGTTCCTTATGTAGGTTCTCAATTAAGCGATATTCCAGAGGTAAAATCCTACATCTTTCTCTTTTAATTCCTTTTCTTTTATTATCATCCCTCACCTCTCATATATAAAGTGACATGATAAATATACTATCATAATTTTTTTTAATTTTATTGTGTTAGTGTAAAATTTTTCTTCAAATATCTTACCTTCTCCTTTTATTTTTAAAATGAAAACATCATCTATGATGTGTCGAGTCACCACCTTCTTGGACGATGGGTTTTTGTTTTTCATTAATGCCTACAAGGACAGTAATAAAACAACTTTTATGAATCAATTATTTTATCATATTTATATTATAACTTATTTCATGTTATGGAACTGATATATAAACATAATAAAAAATAAAATGACACTATTTTGTGATGGTCATAAAAACTGCCAAAAAACTAAACATTTTCCACTATTGGATTATCTTTGAATGTCATTTTTTTCTTTAGGTTACGCTTTCTTCTACTTACCCAAGTATAATTCTTATTTATTCTTATTTACTCAAAATAAATTATATTTTTATGTACTAAAAATATTTTCCAATCTTAATAATTCATTCTTTGATGGTGAAATGCATTTTTATAAGGTTCCCTTCTCAATTCCTCCATATATGTAAACCTGATTAAAGTGAACTTCCCAATTTCTTACCCATTCTCAAGTACACACTATAATCTATATTATTCCACCATTATTTTTAAAAAATAACTAATCTCATAATTGAATCTATATTATTTCAACTATGGTTTTATTCAAACAATTATTCCTTTGACCCCTTTTAAGACTCTTCAGTATTTTTCCCTTAAACTACACTAAAGTAGCAGATTCATAAATAATCATAAACGCTCTTTTTACATGTCATAAATTCAATTGGTCATAATTTATTATTATATATTCTTATTTTACTTTATTAACATACAATAATTATTTAAATTCATTATTTCATGGATACCATTATGATATGCATTTTGGATATTCCTCGAGACATGGTTACGATTCCCATTTCATTGCATTGGTAAATCTTATGTTTACTCACTATGTTTGATTGTTTATGCGGAAAAAATATGCACGAAATTTTTATGAAGGGTTCAACCAGAAAGAACTCCAATGTATTTTCTAATTTTTGGTCTCACTAAACGTCCTGTACGGGATTAGGGAGTAAACCTAATCCATTTGGGGACTTTCTCCACCATGTGATATAGTCTTAGTAGTTAGCCTCAAATCATATTTATGTCATGTTATATATTGTTTCCACATTCATATGGTACCATGATATTATCATTCCATGTTCTATGGGATATGAATCTAAATATTTATTCTTGTTCAATGCCATTTATGATATCATGTTAGGCCTTCTAACTCATGTGTAATGATTTATTCCCATGTTTTTTCACATACTGCACTTTTTAGATCATCCATTTTCTCTATGTATTGATCATGTTATCCTTAGAAGACATAGGATCTCAAACGATTTTAGAATATTTTTATATAATAATAATAAATATATGTTTCATTTTAGTTCCATACTTTAAGTTTTATGTACCTAATCATCCAAAGACACCAAACATTACATTCCTTGTTTGTATTTTATTGATAATTATGCTTAAAATCATTTAACAATATGTGTGAAAGGATATGAACACTATAGTTTCTATCATATCAATTTCTATCTATTTTTTGAGATTAGGAAAATAAAAATTTATTGATAAATTTAGGGACAATTATTTTTGGATTTGGTTCACTAGAAACAACATTGTTGTAATTTATAATAACATGATTTCATTGTTCTGAATTATAATAAACTCTTTATAAAATCAAGATTTTTCTTATGTGTAACATATTATGTGTTAACTCTCTAAGAGTAGCTTTTGTGCTAAAAGGTCATGGTATTTCCCCACAATGATTAGAACCCAAAATTGTTACGATGCTATTCTTAAATATATGTTCTATAGATAGATGATATCATTTTTGGATAAAATTGATATCGGATATCAAGGGTAGAGACTCATTGGAATTTGAGGAAACTATTCTTGGTGTATTTCCTTGGTAATATCTAGTGTATGATATTATGAGAACGAGACCCACCATTAGGAAATCCATATTTAAAAGTGTGATTGGATGTTTCTATATGAATACATGTGTATTTCTCCTTAGAATTTAAACTTATTATTAATATGTATTATAAGTTGTGTACTATGATTTATTGATGAAAACTATGATGGAATATTTTCGCGGTGAGGTAGGATATATTGGGTGTCCCAAAAGTAATTTTTCATTAATGAATAATGAAATAAATAATTTTTATCTTTTTTATTTAACTAGAGTTGATATCTCAGGCCCTTTGTTGGAAATTATATATCCTAAATACATTCATGTCCATGGTGTTCACTAGGATAATAAAATTTCCAAAAAGTCAAAGAAAGAGACATCCAGCACATAGTTTGAATGCACCGGTGTGAAACCTTCTTGATTAAAGATATCTTGATAAAGGGACTATATTACACAGTAACAATCTATATAAGGTATTATGTAATTGTGTAATTAAATTATTTCTTTGTGGATTCCTTGGAATATTTCTAGATTCTATCCATTGAATTTATGCTTCTTCACCTAATGCCACATACATAGAGGCCTAGACGTTCACTCACTTAGTGTATATAGAATCTCTATTAAATAATATATTATTTTTTATTATTTAAAAATTTGAATAAATATTATTCCTGTATAGGTATTAATAAATATTCATGTATTCTTGATCGTGTATATTATACCACCAATTTTTGAGAGAATTATTTGTGGCCAAAATATTAAATAAAAATTTATTTTCTTTTTAGTGAATAGAATATTTATTTATTTATGGGGTAATAATATAGTGGTATTTAAGTATTAAGTAAATAGTTATAATACAAGTCCAGATGAATATTTTGGAGTAATGGAGGACTATCTTTATAGGACTTGTAAGAAATAATATAAGTTCAATATTATTCTATTAAATAATACTTAAATTTAATCACATGTTAAGTGCATGTCTAGGAAATATTATTATTATTATTATCATAGACATGGGGTTATGTAAGGGACTAAATAAATATTGAAGGACACTAGTGAAAATATTTATTTCTAAATCATATTGTTATTTAAACACAATTATATTATTTTTCAATAAATTCAATTCATTTGTTTTGTTGTGAACAACGAATCTAAAGAATCCTCTTAAATCCCTTGAGATCTCCCTCTCTAAGAACACTCCCAATAATAGAGACAAATCTTCCTCCACCTATAACTCTCGAGTCTAAAGAGATCAAGGAGAACACTTTGGAATTGATTTTCATTGAGATCAAATGAGAATAATTCAAGTGATAAGATCTATTTTTATATCACCAATATATTCCTATAACGATGCTTCAAGATTGGTGGAACATCTGTGGATCCCCGCTAGAGGAAATCTATTCTTGATTCCTATAATTAAATGATGGTGGAACACAAATCTATTTGTATACATATCAATGAAGAAATAATTCATTCTAGGTAATTATTTAATTGATTATATTACTTATCAATAATACGTGATTATTCGGGGCTTAGTTCCAGTGTTTTATCCCTTGTCTATTTTGTTTTATTTAATTCCATATATTTTGTTGTTCATCATCATATAAAATCATAGAATAATCATCGATCGTGAAAAAAAAAGCTAGGAACAAAAAATCACAAGATATTTCTATTCTCGTAACAAACAAGTGTAATCAGAGTAGTCATATAATTATTTATAATTATTTAAATATCCTTGATTGATTTATTCATTTTTAATATAATTTTAAATCCTAGATTAATCATTATTTAAAAAGAATTGTGAGATATACTTCTTCCTCTTTTGTTTCATATAGTTATAATAAAATTGGTTAACTTTATGAATGAACTAAAATCAAAGAACTCATTCGTAGGTGCCAAGGATTCTAGTTGGATATCAAAAGAGTACATAGAGTGTAACCACAATTGAGCATTGTGTAGTAGTTTTCAATGAACCAAGAAATAATTTGTAATTAATTCAAACTGTGTGAAATGAATACACATGGTTCATTTAATTTTACACCGTGTGTTGACTAGGATAGGCTTGCACAGGTCAGTCGAGATACACGTTTTGTAGCCCATGAACATGGAATATAATCATACAGTCACAAATGAGATATGTATCAGTTTACAAGGCCAAATTGACTGGTGACCAAGTAAATTAGAGACACATTCCATTTAGCCCTTGTACATATTGTATACTCTAGTTTTTATGAGTCACGATTTACACACCAAGTCCCCAAGTGTGTGCCTCAAACATATGGTGATAAATATGAATTACCTATACTTAAATAAAATTACACAAAATTAAAATCAATTTATTATACTGTGTAAACCATATCAATCCGTTCTTATGTGTGTCCATTAATTTGAAAGTATAATCCATATGATGTGTTTATATATATATATATAAATGTTTAATTAGTTTTTTCAAAATTTTCAAATATACATATTGTGTGTGAGCTGTATTATAGTTATTACTCTCTGTGCAATGAAGTATTACTCATGACAGAATATTCATGTAATCTTTGAAATCACTAAGTTGATAATACCTATCATGAAAGTATGTGATAGGTCATGTACGTCATATGTCACAAGAGTAAACAATATACTAGTATAGTACATATTGGGTAGATTCAGACGGGTATTCACTGTTCTTCCCCTATGGTACATTTATGTAAATAGTTAATTTTAAATAAATTTATCTAATTTGTTTAAAATTATTATGGATGAGAATCTCAATGAAATTAAAATTAAAATTATGATAAAATAATAGATTAATTAATGAAGATAATTAATTGATTCTATAGTGATTTATAAAAAATAATAATGATTAAAAATTGAATTATAATTCTATTAAATTAATAATTTATTTCAAGCATATGGATGATCATGATCATTGGCTAGACCATTGTATGTGATTGGTTTCATTAAATTTATTATTAAATTGAATAGTTGGCATGTGTTCTATCTCTCATCATATTATGTAAGGGAATATATTCCCATTGTTACTTTTATTTAATCCCCTTCCCATCACCTAAATGTGGATAAAATTATATTTAACGGATGGGAATACCATGTTAGTGGAGGTGCTACAAATTTGGAGCTGAGGTGAAACAAATCCAATAGAAATACCTTTGTGGAAACGTGGAAATATGTAACATGAACATTAATTGATTCGAGGTGTTTTTCCCCTAGGTTTATGGTTAGTTTATCATCTGCTATATAAACTTACCATTAGTAAAATATCATAATAATGAAACTTTTTTATTTTATTTCTATCAAGTTAAATGGTTTTTTCCTTATGGATGTTTTTTCAGGATCACATGAATTAATGAATTAACAGGCATGTTAGATAGAACTATGATAAATTATATCATGTGTAAATATTATCTATCAAATTAGTAATAACTTAAGTAAAATCCACTTAATATTAACAAGAATGTAATAAAGATAATAATTGGTAATTTATGTATAAAAGATAAAATCCCTAAATTATATATTAAGTTAGTATATCCTTCTACTAATTCAGTTAAAATCAAACCACAGTTCAAAGTGATTTACTAACCAATGTTGGGATGTTTTCAATTATTATGGAATTCTGACAAGGTGTTCTGGGTTGACATAACATATTTCACATCAAGGGTTTACTGCCAAAGAAAAATAGTGTGTAACTGATAGGAAAGAGTTGAGAAAATCAAATTTACAGAATTTATGATTGGGGAGTCCACTCAATAGAACAAGGAACTATGATTTAATGAAGTTGGAATTTAGAATTCCTACCTAAAACCATTCATGTTTCTTGACCCACAAAATTTAGGGTAATAATAAGAGTAATATGGATTATTTCCACTAGAATATCCAAGAAATATGATATTCCTCATCCAAAGGTGAGGGATATTGGGTTTTGATAAAATAGTTGGATATTAATAAATTTAAAGTTTATTTAACTTTGTAAATCATACCAATTAAGGTACTAAAATTCTTCTCATATTATTAGTAAATACAAAAATAAAATAAATTCAATCATATCAATTTGATCCATACTTGGGCAGGATAACCTTCTCACAAGCACAAAAATCCATGAGTGGAAAAGGCCCTTATGTGATTTTATACTCGATGAAAGGAAATGGTTTGTGATAGAAGAAAAAATTACTATAATTCATGGAAATAAGTTTGGATATGAAGAGTTTTCTTTGTATGAGAAACATTTAAAGAATGCTACAGATTTTCAGTATTTCATGATATCATCCATGACTAATGTGATTTTTAATCGATTATAGGACATGGATCCATATAGAATGACATCTCACTTTCATGATACCTATCAGGAGAAGGTGGTAAAAGAGATATACAATATCTACAATTATTTTTTATAACTATTCTTAGATATTTAGTGCTAGATGGGCCTCATGTAGTCAATATTATTATGTACAATGGATGATTATAAGTCTTTAGGATTAAATTACTAGATGTTTTGTGCACAAATATCATTCTTTCATCACCTCCCATGACCTTATCCAGTTATGTTGTTAATTATAATATGATCACTAATAAAAAGACTCTTTTGTAGATTCTTACTCTAATTAATCTAGTGGATAAGGACATGGGGTGTGAAAACCCCAGGGTCCTTATAGTGAATAATAAAATAATGAACAAAGAAAAGGGGCTCAAAATTCACAAATGGTTTAAATCTCCCTAGAACTTTCCTCCCAAGAAATGGAAGATCTAGAGGTAGGGAAAGAAAAAGGGGGTAGTATGTTTTGCATGTGGCAAGCAAGGACATTGGAAGAAAAACTACGCCTAGAATCAACGGGAAGATAAATGTGTGTTTGTTTATGAGTGTAGTCTTTCAGTATAAAAACATTGGATATTGAATACAACTTCTATTCCTCACATATTTAACAAAATTTAGGAACCATTTATATACGTGAATATTTCTAGAGGAGAGTCAGAAATGTGAACTACCAATGGTGTAAGGATATTTTCACTAGCCATTGGTAACTACCACCATTCATTGCCAATAGAAATGATTTTGATTTTAATGGATTGTTACTATGTACCAATTTTTACCAATAATGTAATTTATGTATCATGCATATATGCAGATGGGTTTATTTTCATGTTTGGAAATAAAAATAGTTTTTATAAACACAACAAATGTTATTGTATATAAAATTTAAATAATGTCCTTTATGTATTAAAATAAAAAAAAACAAAGTGGAAATAGATAACAAATCATTTTCAAATGAATAATATAACACCCTACTATGGGATCACTATCTTAGTCATGTAAATGAGAAATGTTTGAAAAATCTCTTTGAAGATGGTTATTTAGACTTATCTGAGCAAAAGATACATGAAAAATGTCATTCTTGTTTATAAGATAAAATAACCAAACCACTATTTGGTGGATAGAGTGAAAGGTCCATGGATATTCTAGGATTGGAACACACGGATGTGTGCGAACTATTTCTAGTATAATTTGGAGTAGGTTATTCTTACATCATGAATTTTACTGATGAATTGAGTATATATTGTCATGTCTAATTGATGAGGTATAAGTTTGAGTCCTTTAAGAAATTCAAGGAATTTAAAAATGAAGTATAGAATCAACATGGAAAGAAGATAAAGATTCATCAATCAGATCTAGGAGGTTGATATCTTAACCAAGATTTTATCAACTTTCTCTGGGAGTTTAGGATTGTATCTCAACTAACTCCACCTTAAACACCACAATGGAATTATGTTAGTGATAGGTGGAACCATAACTTATTAGAAAAGGTATTGATAATGATGATTCATGCAGATCATCTATTATCCTTTTAAGGATATTCATTACAAACTAAAGCAAACACATTTAACCTAGTAACAAATAAATAGAAACCATATTTCCCGTCAAGTTAATGTAGTGGAAAGTAACATGTTTTGTTGGATATGCATGTATGGGTTTGTATGGAGTTTGTTAAGGCCTTATCAGGTAATAGACTAGAACCCCTAGGGATAGAGTGCATCTCTATAGGTTATCATAAGTAAAAAAAGTGTTATAACCTATACAAACCCTTAGATAATAAAGTGATTATCACCAGAAAAATCATCTTTCATGAGAGGGAGCACTTCTTAAAAAGGGATAGTGGGTGAATGATTGACTTTCATAAATTTTATGCTCAAGATATACAAGAGTTGGTATAAGAATAGATTCCATAGGTCCCCAGGGAAGAATTGGTTCTTAAAACACAAGTACCACAAAGTATTATAAGAGAGGTAAGAAAACTAGAGAGATATGGTTTCCTAGTCACCAAAGATAGTGACTCATTATTGGTTGAAAATGATGAACCTCTCTCCCATATAGAGGAAGTAGAGAGCTCAAAAGCTACAAGATATAAAAAATCCATGAATTCTAAAATAGATAACATATTTCAAACCCATGATTGAGTTATGTTTTATGTGCCTGTGGATGTAAATCTCATTTGGAGAAAATGTGTATTCATGAGAAAACAAGACAAGGAAGGTAACATAAATAACTAAAAATAAAGGATAATGGATAAAGTGTTTAAATATAATCAATGAATTTGGTATGATTAAAACTTTCCACTAGTTGACATGTTTAAATCCATAAAAATTATACTTTATATAGTATCTTACTATGACTATAAAATTTGGAATATGGATGTCAAAACTACTTTGTTAAATGGGAAACTTCGTAATGATGTTTATATGACACAACCATATGTGTTTGTGACTCTTTTTAGTGTTTACAATATTTCAAAGTTTCATATATCTATTTAGGAATTGAGTCAATCATCTAGTTCAAGGAACATTCAACACGATGAAACTATACAAAAAGTGGTTTTATTAAGAATGAATGTGAACCATGTGTTTAAAAGAGGATTAGTGGGAATTCAGTCATTATCATAGTATTATATGCTAATGTCATATTACTTATTTGAAATGACATACTAGTCATACATTCTTTTAAATACTTGTTAAAAAAAATTATTATCCATGAAGGACATAGGGGAAGTAGCCTATATTCCAGGGATCAAGATCATTCATGATAGATCCAAGTGGAAACATTTACTAAGTCAAAGTTCATATGATGACTAGATACTAAGGTGACTTAATATTGTACAATAAAAGAGGGGATTGGTTATAGTGTGACATGGTTTACCTATTTCTAATAAAAAATTTCCCCAGACACAAAATAATAAATACATAATTGGTAAGATCACATAAGATTCACTAATAGAATCAGTCGTGTATGTAATGTTTTCTTTTAGACTAGATGTTTCCTATAAATTGATCATGCTATGAAGATATCAAGGAAATATAGGAAAAAATAATTGGAATAATATTAAGGATATCCTCAAGTGTCTAATAATAACTCGGGATATCTTCCTAGTTTATGGAGAAGATGAGGAGCTAGTCATCTGGGGATATACTGATGCTATTTTTTAATTAGATCAGAATGATCCGAATTTGATATCAAGATATGTTTTCTTTCTTAACATAGGAGTTGTGAGCTGGAATATTGTGAATTATCTGGTTTTCACTCGTTATATAGTGAATTATGAGTATATAGAGGCTTCTGATGTAGTAAAGGAAGTCTTTTGGATATGAAACATTATCAATGATATATATTTGGTACCAAGAAGTAAAGAAATTATCACATTATATTGTTATAATACTACAGTGGTGGATCTTTCAGGATATCCAAGGTCACACAAACGGATAAATAATATACTCAAGATGAATATCCTCTTAAGGTATTTTTATTTGAGGGGTGAAGTTATAGTATGTAGAGTACCCACAGAAGATAACGTGGAATAGCCCTTGACTATGGTCATGTCTCAGTAGAAGGATGAGTATTATGTGAGATCTAGAGGACTAAATGTTATTAACATTTGGATTTAGTGAAAGTGGGAGTTTTTTCAAGTTAGTTCCTTTGAACCAACATCTATTTACTTTATGATAACATGTATTCATAGTTTTTAATTTCAAAAAACTCTTTATCGCATCATGATTACTCTTTTTTTAACTTGGTATGTGATAATTTTCTAATAGTAGCAATCATGCTAAAAGGACATATTATATCCCCACTATCATGAGAAACTAGAATTTCAATGAAACACTTCTTAAATATCTATTCTATAGAGAGTTGATATCATTTTAGGGACCCAAATGATATAGAGTATCATGGTTGGAGACTCATTAGATACTGAGGCACCTTCTCATGGTGTATTCCCAAAATAATATCCAGTATAGGATATTATTAGAATGAGACCCACCAGTAGGAAATACACATTTATATGTGTTATTGAATGTTCCTATATTTATAATTTCATATTGATCCTTACACATTAATATTATTATAAAAGAGTATTATAAGCTGCGTACATTTATGTATTGAAAAAAATTATGATGACATATGTTTGCAGAATGATAGGATACATTGGCTGCATCATGAGTCATATTGCATTAATGAATATTGATAGAAATAATTTTTTTCCTTTTACTCTTTAATGTAATTTTATATTTCAATCCCATTTATGGAAATTATATATCCTAAATAAATCTCGATGCATGGTTTTCTTTAAGAAAGTTTAATTTATAGAAAGTAAAATAAATAGACATCGATCACATAGGTTGATAGAACCAGTGTGAAACCTTCATGGTTAGAGATATCATGATAAATGGATTATATTTTATAGTGAGCATTCATATGAGTTATTATGTCATTAAATCATTAGCTTCTTTCTCTATGGGTTCATTTGTGTGTTAATAGATTCTAGCCTTAGACTTTAGGCAACTTTACCCATTTCTACAAAGAAAGAGTCCTAGATGGTCGCACACTACATGTATCCAAAATCTCAGTTAAATAATATATTATTATTTATTGTTTAACAAGTTGAATAACTACTATTTCTCCACTTAATTTAATAATTATTTAATAATTCTAGATCTTATATATTCTTTCACCAGTTATTTGAAATAATATTATGTGATCATAATATTTAATAAATATTTACTAGTTTTTTAGTGAATATAATATTTATTTATTTGTTAGAGAATAATTTTTTGATAATTATTTTTAATTAAATAATCATTATTTAAGGCCCAATAAATATTTGGGAGGAATAGAGAACTAAGTTTCAAGGTCCGATGATAAAAAATATATATTCAAAACTATTTGATTATATAATATTTAATTTTATTCAAAATTTAATCACATGTCAATGAAATAATATTACTATTTTTATTTAAGACATGGGGTTCCACAAAGGATTAAATAAATTTTAATTAGAAATTTAAAAAATATTTAATTCTAAACTATAGTGGTTTTAAAACCCAATTATATTATTTTTTAGCATAACCAATTCATTTGTTTTGTTGTGAACAATTAATTCATAGAATCCTCTCGAAGCCCTTGATAGAAACCTCTCCATGAAAGATCCCAAAAATATAGAAATTTTCTTCCGCCTCCCACTCTTGAGTCTAGAGAAATGAAGGGTAACACTATGGAAGTGACTATCATGGTGATCAAAGGTGAACAACACAAGTGATGTGATCTATCATGGTAGCACCCAAATATTCTTGTGGTGACATTCAGATATTGGTAGAACACATGTGGATAAATCCTAGATGGAATCTTATCTTGAATCCTATAACATAATGATGATGCAACACAGATCTGTTCTTCAAATCCATCAATGAAGAAACAATTCAAACAAGGTAATTATTTAATTGATTATATAATTATAAATAATATGTGATGATATTGTGCTTGGTTCCGACATTTTATACCTTATTTATTTTCATTGATTCAATTTCATTAATCATAGAATTCATGGTCATGTAAAATATTATATTAATCATTAATCACGATAAAAATAAAATTTGGGCATAACCCATCTCACACTTCAACTGCACCTAGACCAAACAATTATATCCCCATGGTTAACATAGATTCATACATAGGGAATAAAAACATAGGATATACTTTTAATTAATAATTTTATCCTTTTATGTTCAAAGTTTCCTTTTTATATCCTTATATGAGAAGTATTCAAAACCCCCTAATTATATAGTATTTATTTTCCTATGTTAATGGTGGAAAATAGGAGAACTCAGGACAATAATAAATGTGATAGGTTATGTGATTATTAAACTAAATAGAATCCAAATATTATGGGAGTGGGAGCCCATGACTTTATGACCATATTGGATCAACTAGCTCAAATTATTACTAATAACTTGAATCATGTGGAATTCCAAACTTCTCCTAAAAAAGGGAAAGTTGTGGTCGAATCCGTTTTGTGGAAACGACCTCTAATATTTATTAGATCATCCAATCACAATATAATGGTATAATGGATTAACTATATTAATAAGATATTCACTATCGTTCAGTGATGATAATAATAGAAATTCAAACTTGTGGTCTATATTTTTTATGGGAAAATTAGATTAGTGGTGGACAATAATAAAAAAACAAGATGTCTAAGGAAAAAATAGATCTTATGGTTTGGGAAGGATTTATGAAAATATTTTCAAAAAAATATTTCCCCAGAACTATTTATCTTAATATAGAGAGGGATTTCCTCAGGTATAAAAAATGAGGATGATACTATTAGGGAATAATATGAACACATTACAAGGATCACATGATATGCCCCCAACTTTTTTATGAACACTGAAATCAAGGTAGGTCACTTTTTCAGTGTACTAAATTCGATTCTAAAAAAATAATTGGAAATTCAAGACCTTGAAATATTTGAGGATATTATTCATTGTTCCATTAAGGTTGAAATTGATCTCAGAGGCTCTCCATGCTTTCATGGTCCTGAAGATGAAAAGAGGTTAATGGAATTTAATATGGGAATATCAATAGATAAATACCATAAAGGAACGAAAACCCAACATCAAACATGCCAAAATTGTGGGAAGATTCATCCTAGAAACCTCCTAATGCGAATTATGAGATGCTTCAAATTTAAAAGGGTGGGAGAAAAGATAATTTTTATGAATGGATTTAAAGAATCCCAATAATCTGTAATAATAAATGAATGTTCAAAACAACACACATCCTCTGTGTAGTGTTTCAACTGTAGGTGACATGGGAATTATAAAGGAAAATGACCTAGGCCAAGGGTCTTTTAAGGAAACCAAAAAAAACAACCTCCACGGTAGCAAGGAATGGAATATGTTTTCCTAACTACTGAGGTGGACCCCATAAATGATTTTTTGATATGTTTTCTTGTTATTCATTCATGAATAGTGACATTACTTTTTCATTCTGGTTCTACAGATTATTTTATATTATTAAAGTGGATTAGATCTATTCAAACACCACATTAAATTATAAAGGTTGAGTTATCTGTGAGAATACAAAATGGGGTAATTATTTCCAAAGTATACGATTCATCCCTAGTCAATGTTTGTGGAAATAACCTCCCAAAAAAACATTTATTACTCTTTTTGTGTAGTTTGTTTCTATATTGAGCATGGATTGAATATCTTAATATAAATCCAAACTCAGCTATCATGAAACTGATATCACTCTACACATCCTCAAGCATCCTCCAATTCTATACAATTGTAGGGATGATAAGGAATCTACCTCACAATAATCTTCTCAATTTTTGATATTATTTCCTTATAAGAAGGTATATCTATCTCAAATGATTTAGACAAAGGATAGGATCATTCTCAAAGACATGATCATTGTGAGGGATTGCACTTATGTGTTCCCTGGGAAACTTCCATGTCTTCCTCCTGATCGAGAGGTTGATTTTTCAACTACTCTTAGACATGGATCACTAACCATATCAAATACACCTTATAGAATATAAAACATTGATTTGGAGTAAATGAATAATCGTTTACAAGATAATTTGTAAAAGGGTTTTATATATGCTAGTGCTTCACCATGGGGTGTGTTGGACCTCTTCATCAAAAAGAATGACATATCAATGCGTTTATGTATTGATTATCATGATCTCAAAAAAATCATGATAATGAACAATAATCCACTACCATGGATATATGAGTTGTTATATCATCTATGTGGGGCCATGTGTTTCTCAAATGTGGGCATTCAGTCGTGATATCACCAAATAAAGGTGAGGAAGGAAGGTATTCCCAAGACTGCCTTCCAAATGAGGCTTGTACACTATGAGTTCATAGTGATGCCTTTTGGACCTACTAATGATTAAGAAATATTCATGGACTTATGGAATAGAGTCTTTAGATATTTCCTCAATATATTTTTGGTAGTCTTTATCAATGATATTCTGATATACTCTAAGGGTAAGGTAGAACATGTGGAGAATTTTATAATTTTTCTAAACACTTTGTGGATGGGGAAATTATATGAAAAGTGCAGTAAATGTGACTTTAGGATGGAGGAAGTATCATTCTTGGGGAATGTTATCACCATAAAAAGGATATCTGGGAACCCTTACAAGACAAAGGAAATCCAATAGTAGCCTTGAAAAACATCTGTAACGGAGACCCATGGTTTCCTTGGTATAGCTGGGTAAAATCGTTGATTTTTGAAGAATTTATCACCATTTTTAAACCCACTAACCATGATGACTCATAAGGGGGAAAAGTTATTTTTTACCAATAAATTTTAATACCACTTTAAACAGTTTAGAAAGAGTCTTAACATAGCATCGGTACTTACACTACCGATAGGTGGTGAAGTATTTATAGTATACAATGATTCTTCAAAGAAGTAATTAGGTTGTTTACTAATGAAAAATAATAATTTGATATCCTAAAATTCAAGGCTATATAAACTTCATGATAAAAACTATCCCAAGCATGATCTCGATTTGGAGGTTATGATATTCGCATTGAAAATCCAGCATCATTATCTCTATGGGAATAAGTGTGAGATATAGAATAATAATACAAGTCTAGAATATATCTTAAGATATAAGAAGGTTAATATGAACCATTGATGATTATTAGATATCATCAAGGATTACTACTGCTCAAACCACTACCTTCCTAGTAAAGTAAATATAGTAGATGATGCACAAAGTAGAAAACATCCTGAAAATTTATCAATGATGAGAATTGAGAAGGATCCAATCTTCGTAGACATTAAAATGATGGAAATGGGACTCATTAAAAAAAATAATATCATAAATACATTCTCAAATGATTTATTAATAATACCATATAGGGAAAATAAATAATTCTCAAATAAATGATGTGGAAATTTAAAATATAGTAGATTCCATATGAAATAGGAAATAATTAGGGTTCAAAATTTATGAGCAATGAGTCATAATATTTGGATCATGATGATGTGTATCGTAGAATCTGATAATAAAAAATGATATTTTTAATGACGCACATAGATAGACATTCTATATCCACTCGGGGGCAACAAAGATGTATCGATATCTCTGAGAGAACTATTAGTGGGACAATAAGAAAAATTTAGTCACTGAATATACATCAAAGTGTCAAGTATGTTAGTAAGTGGAGGTTAAGTGAAACAAGTATAAGGGGGTGGTGAAGCCATTTCCCATACTAATATTGAAATGGGAAAACATCACCATGGAATTTTTCACAAGACATCTAAAGTTATACAGAGGAAATGATTCTATATAGGTTTTTGTAGATATTCTCATAAAGACAACTCTCTTTATTGTAATTCTAGAGTATTTCCCACTTGACCAAATTTGAAAGATATAAATCATAGATTTTGTGAGGATTCATGGAGTACCATTATCGATTATATTTGGTTGTCATTCCATATTTTAGTCTACGTTCCGGAAAAGCCTCCAACATTCTCTATGCATTGAGCATAAATAGATTATGTCTTATCATCCAAAAACTGACAGAAAATCTGAGTGAACTATACAGACACTATAAGACATGTTAAGAGAATTTTCTATAGACTTCAAAGGAGTACGGGATAAACATCATCCACTATTCGAGTAATCATAAAACAATAGTCTCCACTCAAGAATCATAATTCCCTAACATAAATCCTTTTATGGGAAAAGATGTAGAACACCAGCATGATGGGATGAAGTCAATGAACATAAGCTTTTTGGACATGAAATGGTTGAAGAAATTGTATTGGAGGTGAAACACATTCAATAGCACATCAAGGTAGCAAGTATTTGACATCATAGCTATACTTATAATCATTGATGAGACTTAGAGTTTGAGTTTGGTGAAAATTTATTCCACCCCATATCTCCATAGAAGATGTTCATGAGATTGGGAATGAAAGGAAATCTATGTCCCAGGCACATAGGCCCCTTCAAGATTCTTGACTGTTTCAGAGTTGTATCCTATTGACTAGAACTTCTACCAACCATCTCTCAAGTACATAATATATTCCAAATACCTCTTTTGAGTAAATATAAAACACAACCATCACATGTAATAAATTCAGAGGTGATAACTCTAGAAAATGACCTCTCTTATGATGAGAATCACATGAAGATCTTGGACCATAGATATAATTATCTATGTAATAAGACTACTCACCTAGTCAAAGTACTATGGTGAGAATATAAGTATAAATAGGAAATACAGTAATAAGAGAAAGTGATGAAGGAGAAGTACCCTCACCTACTTTCACCTTAGAATGTAAAATGAGGTTTTTATGTTGGAATTTCATAAGGGGGTAGGATGTAATGACCCATAATTTTTTCAATTAAATTTCCTTTCCGATAACTTTGTTATACAGTATAAAGAACATATATTACATACATAACATAAGAAAAACATCATTCTCATAAATGATTAATGATACCTTAGTCTAAAAACAAACCAATAATTATTCCAAATATTATTGGGGGATAATAAATAGAATATAATATAAAAAGAATAATAAAATTAGGATTTTCTTGATCTACCAGAATAACCACAATCAAGAATAATGTTATATAAATAAAACATAATGTAAATAATAAAAAAACATTTAAAAGATAAAAATAACTACAATATTGCAATATAATATATGTGACAGTTGAGTGGAATAACAATTATTTATAGGAAGTATTAAATCCTTATGACTGTTCGAAATCTGACCATTGGAATAGTAACTTTACCATTTAAATAGTAATGTGACAATTTGGAACAGTAATATGGAAGTTTAAACAGTAACTTCACCTGTGAAACTTTAAATAAAATTTAAATATCGTATATATTAAAATATTATATATTTATATCATTTCATTAGTAAATAAGTATTTCCAAAATGATAATTTGAGTGTCGATATTTTTGTGAAAAGTAAATGTTTATTTACATTTTTATAATCAATATAATGATTTAAAAGAAATTTTATTTTAATAAAATATATTCATAAATTCATATTTTTTATTTTAATTATAAGATTATTTTTTTAGTCTTAATTAATTTTTAAAGTGGTAATAAAATCAATTATAATAACAAAATCATTATTTTTTATATAAATGATGAATTTAATTAAAAACAATTAACATACCTAGAAAATTATTTATATAAAATTCATTCCATTTTGGAAATGAATACTTCAAAAAATACTTAGGGTGAATTTTTTGTAGTCTTCTAAAATAGTTTAATTTTTTGTGAATATCGAAATACAGTAATTTACGTTATATAATACATGAGTTATTGAGTCATGGATGATGTATGGATGAAGTAAGTACCTATTAGATCGAAATATAATGAAACATTTACTATATTTATTCTTGGGAATCCACACTATTGATAATGTTCATTCAAAATAATAAAAATTGATTAAAATAATCAAAAACACATCTCTCCTAACCTTATAAATGCCACCCCACACCACCCTCCTCATAACACCTTCAAATCCTTTAATATTATCTAAAATATTCTCAATTCCACTGCCAATACTCTTCCCCACATCTTGGTCTTTCTGGTATCACCAAAAGACCAATTCCATGTTCTTTAGGTATGTTATCAATGAGACGATAATCAAGGTTTAAAATCATCCTTCTTTCTATTTTAATTTATTTTCTTTTATTATCCTCCCCTCACCTCCCCGATCCACAGTGATAAGATAACTACAATATTATACATTTACTATAATTTTTTTGTCTTAATGGAATATTCATCACTTCAAATATTATTTTAACAATGAAAACATTGTCTGTGATGTGTCGACTCACCACCTTCGAGGATGACGACTTCTTGTTTCTCATTACCACCTTTAATACTGGTCATAAAGACATTATCATGGTTAAATATGATTATTATATATATATATATATATTGTTACTTATTTCATTTTTTGTAACTAATATACTAACAAAATTATAAATAAAATGATCCTAGTTCATAATGGATGTAAAAACTGCCAAAATAATATAATCATTTTTCAATAGCATTTTATCTAATGAATCATTCTCATATATAGAAAAAAAGGATATATTGGACCATTTAAAATTATGTAAATATATTAATAAAATTACATATACTTATTTAGTTTTATTCCATTTTAAATGAACTCCCCTAACTATACACAATTAAATCGACCATGAAAATCATGGAATGGATGCTCCCGGAACAACAATATTAAACATTATAACTCATCAAAATTGCCAAAACTAAACACAATAAGATTATCATAAATAAAATACATGTGGACAAGTTTTTTAATTAATTAATTAGTTAATTAGTTTTGATTATCTATTACATTAAGTGAAATTTCAGAAAACTTTAGTATATTAGGTAAGGGATTCCATTCAAATATCCATTTTCTCTTTTGGGTTACACTTTATCTATCTTTACCATAATGTAATTATTTTTTTTCTTATTTAATCTAAAAAAATTCTATTTTTATGTTCTAAACATATTTACCCATCTTAATTATTCTTTATTTAATGAAGAAATTCATTTCTTTATAAGGTTCCCCTCTCAATTCCTGTTAATAAGAATATTGGGTAAAAGGGAACTCCCAATTACTAACCCATTTTCATGTACCATTCATAATATATTTTAAACCTAAATTATTTCTATAGAATAGATATTTTAATCAATAAAACAATCTTAGTTCGTTTCTGGTTTCATTTAAACAATAATTTGTCATTATTCATTAAAGACCCTTTAATATTTTTCCCTTAAACTACACTAGAGTGGCTTATTTATAAAGTTTCTTAAAAACACATTTTACATTTCTTCACATCAGTTTAAAATCATTTATCAAGATATATTATTATTTTCCATTACTAATTTACAAGAATTAATTAAACCCATTTTTTCATGGATACCAATATGATATACCTTTTGGTTATGCATTGTGAAATGATTACCGTACCCATTTCATTACATGGGTAAATCTTATATCTATTCCATTTGTTTGATTGTTTATGCGGCATATATTTGAATGAAAATGTTATTATTTTTGTTCCCAAATATTACTCCAATGCATTGGGTAATTTTTAATCATTTTAGATTTCATGTATGGGATTAGAATCTAAACCTAATCTTTTATGGGAAATATTCTACCATGTGATATAGTACATCTAGTTTTTCTAGACTCATGTTTATGTCTTATTATATGTTGTTTCCACATCCCTATGTTACCTTTATAATATTATTCTATGTTCAATGAGTTATTATTCTCTATGATTATTCATGTGAAACACCTTTTATGATATCATGTTACACATTCTAACTCGTATGTTATGCTTTATTTCCATGTTTATTCCCTTACTAGGGTTTTAGCTCATTTCTTTGGTCTATGTGTTCCCCAGGTTGTATTATGTGAATATACTAGCTTAGAGGAAGTTGGAAGATAATTATAGAAGATTAATAAAGATAATTTTTATTCTATTTCCATGTTTTCAGTTTTATACTCCAAATCTTCATAATGAACAAAAATTTACAATCCTTGGTATGTATTTTATATATAATAATGCCTAAAATCATCTGATAATAAGTGTAAAAGGAAGGGTCTCTATAATATAATGGTTGTGGTGGATCTTGAAAATTAATCGAACGCTCTATGGAGGTGTGGTTGGGATGATGATATGATGTGATGAACGAAATGCATGTTATGATAATTAACTAATGTTTTTTGGGCTAGATACTTTTTGAGAGAGATAGATTAGAATGTACAACAGTCGGGAAAAGAGGAAAATTAGTGGGGAAGTGGTAGCAGAGTACACTTTTTGTTATTGTAATATATTATATATTGTAAGTGTTATATAGTGAGAGATATCTATGGTGATGCTAAGAACATAGTGTACCTTCTTAAGAGAGGAGGTTGTTTCAATTTTTGTTCACTGGTATTTAATATGGTTTCTTGAAATTTCATATGAGAATCTATAGGGTGGAACCTACTAATTATACCTTTTATTCTCACCTAAAATATATATGAACTGTTTTTCTATTCACCAAGAGAATATTGGATATCGGGATGGCATTTACTTGCTTGTGGTAGGTAATGATCTATATGGGATTCCTGGTTGCTGCTGAGTTTATCTTTTCATTTAGGCAGTTTCATTTTCAATTGAATAAGTTTTGTATGAAATTGCATGCATGTAAATGGAATTATTTTACCTTTATCTTGAGATTGAGTTATTTGGTGTATTTCCTTATCTCTCATTCAATATCTTCTTTTGGGGGTAATACCTTCTTTTTGTATGTATGATATACCCTCATTTATTCTCTCCAAACCATGTCATATTAGAGGCTATATTTAAGAATCATTATCACCATTTTCTCATTACTGGAAGAGGAGGGGTACCTTTAGGGGGATGGGTCATGATAGAGTGGTATCAAAGGGTTAGGTTTTGTGATCAGATGGATTTTGGAGTTTGAAATGGGTGTGGATTTAATGGGTTGGTTGGGTGATAGTGTCATCTAGGTTTAATAGGCAATGAAAATAAGAATGATCGACTTAGATAGGAGTATTTAGGGACCCCTATGATATAATGAAAAAGAATTTATGTTTACTAATCGAACTAAATGAAGTGATATTGGTTTTGGGTTAGAGACCTAGGAAAGGATTAAGAATCATTTTTATTATCACGTATGTTTGAAATGTTTTGACCATGGGATTTGGTTAAACCAAAAGTAAATAAAATAATTAACTAATTAAAATAAAAAAATTATATATTATAGTTTTCTGGATATATAACCATTTTTTTAGGTATTTCACTAGGTCAAAGCCCCTATCAAGTTCTCACTAAATATGTGTTGTAGGAAAGGTCAGTAGATCATTAATGGGTAGTGGTTGACAACAAAAATAACATATAGGATAAAACTCTAATAGTTTTTGTACCAGTTTCTATAGAAGAATGAGATCTTCATTTCAAAATCAGTAAAAGAAGGATCGTTAAGGTAAGTGGACATATCATTCAATTTTATCTATTCTCAAGAGGACTACTAGGTTACATTATTTATGACGATGTTGAGTAGTGAGGCAGTGGTGGATCTTGTTTCTTTGGGATCATGAAAAGTCAAAGGTATTTTATAGAAGTTGAAGGACCATTTCTGAGCCGATTTCCTTTCTTCAACTATAAAGACAACCATTCTCCATGAGATACATACCCTTTGTCATGGGAGATCTAGTATGTAAGGGTTTTTGAATTATTTTGGGATACTTGTAAATTATAAATTGGGTTCATTTCTAGATGATGAAGCTAGGGAAAGGCATATCACGGAGGATTCGCATGCCTAGATCCAACACCAGGTCACCCCATTAAAGTTATTGATATGTCGTGATGTGCTTCCTAGAGTAGAGGTTATTGAGAAAATGTTGGCCAAAACCAAATCGTTTTGATAGTAATGTCATCATGAATCTCTATAGAGAATATCTGGGGTCTGTAGTTCTTGATTTTCTAGATAGAATAGATTTTAGACAATTGAGAGGTAGGTCTCAAACCTCAATATCTCATTTCTATGGGGGTGGAATATCTCAAGCCTTTACTAAGGGATTAGATGATTTTCATTCTTTTAGAGTTAATGGTCTTTAGAAGAGATAGTCATATCCTATATAGGTAGGTATAATGAAGTAGGTGTTTAGTATTATGTTCCTTTGTTGAGGAAAATTTTGTCTAAGAACTTATAGCAAGATTCTATAGTGTGGGGTTAGAAGAGAGAAGATGGGTAGGTAGAGTATAGCTTCTTTATCCTACTAACCCTTAGAGAGAAGACCACAACCATGGAGGTTGTATCCATTAGGGTCAGATAGGTCATGGAGTACACCATGGAAAGATGAATACTCTGTAATTTATTGTGGTAGTAATTCCTGACATTGATCGAGTTAATATTTTATTTTTTTCTTCTAGGGTTCATTCAGGATTCATTCAGAAGCTACAAACTATTTCAAATCACTTTCCATAGTCAATTTATTAGGACATAAGGTGAAGATACTTCATTGTCCATTGGAATTTAATATTCCATTCGGAGGTCGAACATAACAGTATTATGTTTTTAGAGACTATGAATTGGTTTTGGGGAAGCAGTTCTCTAGGGGAGACTTCTTATATTTCCAGATATAGACATGTCATATCATTCTTGATATTGAAAACTTTTATTTGGTGTCAAATATTTCATATTTATTTAGGAATAAGGTTATATTATTTGACACTTATGGAGATTATTTCTTGTTCATTGGAAGGAGAGACCCCTAGATGGTCAGAGGAAAGATTAATCCTTGGATTCTCTGATGTTCGACTTGATGTTGAGTTTTTCAGATGTTCATCTGATAGTGTTTCCTTGGGTTATGTAAGTGTACCCTGGTGTTTTTGTTGAGGAGGTTGTAGACTTAGCCCCCCTGATGAGGGATTGATTTTGGGATAAATCAATATTCAGGAGATTCGCTAATCTCTTTGTCACCATATAATATGGAAACTTTTGAGTAGAGATAGAGACCAGTAAAGCTAGAAGATCTATTGTATAGAGGCTTTGTTTTAATGAGTGTGTCCACATGGGCTGCATTAGTTTAGTTCATAAAGATGGTTGGTAGAATTTTTTTCCTCTATACTGATCATCTCCACTTGAATTAAGAGATATTGAGGAACCGATATCATCTTCCATGGATTGATGATTTTATTAATAAATTTAAAGGATCATGTTGGTTCTTGAATTTCAATATATATTCAATATATCATTATATATGAATGAAAACATTACATAGGGATAATATGGATCTATTTTTTTTGGTTTTCATTGATGAAATACATGTATACTTCGCAAATGTGAAATGTATGCAGAGCATCTACATGTCATTTTTTGAGTTCTTCATCATCAAAAGATATTTTTCTATGTTTCTGACATTTGAGTTATGGAATAATGATGTTAATTTAATGGGAATTTCATATCCTAATGAGGTTTTTCTATAGATATTTTGAAGACCGAGGCAGTCATTTCATGGGATGCCATAAGATAGTTGTAGAGGTGAAGATATTCCTTGGTATTGCAGAATATTAAAAGATTGTTGTAGATGATTTATCTCAGATCTTGACTCCACTAAAATAATTGAAAATAAATGGTTATGAATTATTTTTTACTTATCACTTCATTTCATCATTCACATACCTAAAGGAGATGTTGTCCAGCACTCTAATTATTCATCTTCTAGAAGCAGGTGCTTAGTTTTTGGTTTTCTATGATGCTCTGTGTCTTGGTTTTAGTAGTTTCCTTATATAGTTGATAATATATTTTTTGTGGGTCTTAGAAGATACATTCAATTGAGTTTTATTATTCCACCCATTATCTTGAGTTGGAAACAATAATGTTTTCCTTGAAGTTGTGGAAATATTACTTCATCAGTGATCATTTTCCTATTTTTCCCGATCAAAAGATCCTAATGTATGTCTTCTCCCAATGGACCTGAACTCATGGTAGTGATGGTGGATGGGATTGTTTTAGGAATATGATTTTTAAATTTAATATACATAAAAAATTGGTAACACTTTAGCTTTTTCACTGGAAAAGAAATCACATAATGATATCAAGCATGAATCTGGATATTCATGGAAATTGATAAAATATCACTAAGTGATTCATCTTGATATAAAATATTTTGGAGGTATAGTGTTTCTTTTTTAGATGATACTGAAGTAGTATTTGGTGTAGTAGGTGGAGTATTCCAATATATAGGATTATTAGGTGGAGGATTAGAGAGAATGACTTTTCTTTGGGGATGTCGTGACTCAACCCACCAGGGCCTGCCTGGCCAATGATGACCAGAGTGTTCCTATCGCATGCCCACCACTAATAGGATAGGTTTTGGTGACCAGTTCTAACTATCCATATCACACACATGGTATGATTTATCCTAAGGTAACCATATTAACACTTGCATCTCTAAGATCATACAATACAAAAATTAAATTACAAGAGATGCCAATGTATTCTTACATCTATAAACCACAATCATAGTACAACAATAATACTTAAAATCATAATGGAAAAACACAAGCCCATAAAAACATCAAATTAATACAACCTTATAGAAATGAGGGGACTTCTATCAACTAAAAAATCGATATGAAACTCAGTATGCTCGCCCAATCTATGCTTTTCCTACCCCTGACCTCCTAAGACTCTTTGGAAAGAACTATTGTCTATATAAGACATCGCATGTATAGGTTGATCCCATGAATGTGTGAGTATAAAAATACCTATTAATAAAACCTAAAATCAACAAAAAAATAATCAAGAGTACAATCAACTCATTATTACAATTCAATTCACATGATTCTACCCAACGATTAAGGTAACACACGTCTAGGTGAATCCACTCCCCAAGCCATCATATCACAGGGGGAGTTCATCCAAGAGGTCATTATCATCAGGTCTCACCAAATAGGTACTCAAATGATTTCCAATATCTCTATTCCTAGATAGGGGGTCATTCTTAGGTCATTTTGGGGACACCACTAACTCAATTAGAATATCCCGTAGAACAGCAGATCATATGCATGATGATACCACGAAACCTACTAGACAGACATTCTAGGTAGGGGATCAATGCCCCAAACATCATGTTTATGTTGATACCATTAAACATGACTAGTTTATAATAAATAATGATAGAGTATCACACACATGACTGCTAGGGGAGTCTAAAAACTCAATCAAATACAAAAATCATAGAGGGGGTCACAATCCTATGCTCTATAAATACTGACAAAATGTACACTCATAGGGATAGACCAAGGGAAGGATCTTAACTAGGATTATTCTACATTGATCAAATGAAGGTATCCAATCCATCTTTGAGGAAGTACATAGTGTGTATATGGGGTACACAGAGTGTGTCTCTAAACCCATCCATGCTCGTACTTGTGCACATGTTCATCTACCCATGTATGTATTTAGAATGCATCCCCAGGTACATGGACATGTTCATGCCCATGTATCCCTAGGGATACATTTTGAACTACTATAATCAGTTCACAAGGAATGGACACATTTTATATGTTTTGTGATATTTTATTTAATGTGAAACCCATGTACTACATCCAGGTTCCCTACACGACATGTGTACTTTGTGGTATGCGTCGTGTAACATTGGATTTTCCAGTATACTGTGGTGAATTCTTGAGTCTCGTGTTTTTTTGCAGTCATTGTCAATATATCTGGGAAACATGGATATGTGTTGGACTAACCTATCTCTATGAAGGTTTCTAGAATCCAAACTTTGAATCCAATTGGAAGATAACCATTTACTCATCGTGTCATCACTGCATGCCCAAATGAGAACTAACAACACTGATTGGATCCTGATCTATATCTGATCACTTGCAAATTTTATTACATTGTAACCTCACCCTTGATCATGAACATCGCACTTAATGTTTTTCTATTTTTCAAAATAATGTTCACAAAAATATTGAATATCAGGTATTCATCAAACAAAGAGATAAGGAAATACTGATGATGGATTGTGTGAAGAAAGGGGAAGAAATCCAAGAAACAAAAAATTGAAATGAAAATTGTCGGTTTTTTTAGGTTGGACTCGATTAATATCCATTAGAACGATTAATAAAGAACCAAAAACACAACAATAATTTCCCCAATTCCTATGTAAGTAAAGTTTTACCCACAACAAAATAAACCCATAAATCAATCTATTATTTGATTTTATTTCCATTCATCATGGGACCATCCATAGGGAAAAACCGAAAAAACATTTCCCTACCTTGGGTTTGGATCGATTGTTTATTAAGAAATAATATATGTTTTCATCATTTGTGAGATCCACAAGCTAAATTATCATTAGTGATCCATATGATACTACAATCAATGGTCCATGATCTCATAATCTTCCAATTCTTCTACACACTCTTCTCTCAAATCCTTGGGTTTATTTTGTAAACACAAATATTTGGTTATAAAAGGTTATTAAAAGGATTGGTTTAGTTTAATGATCATAAAATATCAAATAAATAAATTTTATAAATCAATTAATTATTTTTATTATTTGCGCCCATGAATACACTTTAACAAAATACCCAACACCGAAAATGGTTATGTTTCCCCAAGGTTAAAACCCATCATTCTAATTCAACGGTGGATTCCGATTTATTATATGAGACTCCATTTAGGATTTATTAAACTATATTATAAAAAAATTGATATTTGATATTAATATATTTAATATTTATATAATAGCAACACTGATCCACCCCATGCACCATAATCCCACGTTGACTCAGACACTAACTCAAAAAATATTCCTAGACATATTCCAAATATTTACATGGAAAATATATTCATCAAAAGTGATGCCCTTGATAGTTTTTTTAAGGACGAACATCACTGAGTTTTGTTCTATGAGAGGACTTTATCCCATTGTATATGAGTGAGATGGTTCAATGTGGATTCCATATCTCACCCTTGGTAGTACATCCTAGAATGACGAAGATATACCAAACTCTGAGAGGGATGTTTTTGTGGCCTGTGTTGAATGATGAATTTGCAGATTTTGTGTCTCGATGTTTGGTCTTCCAGAAGGTGAAGGTTGAGCACCATGTTCTTGGTAGTTTTCTCTAACTGTTAAATGTTTCTTGGTTAAATAGAGACGAAATATAGATTGAATTTGATATGGATTTACCACAAGATCATAGAGGCTATGATGTTTTCTGGGTGATAGTATACCATACGATGAAATCAAACCAATTTATAGTGATCATAGAGTCAAGCTCTTTGGAATCATTCCTAAGGAAGTAAAAGGAGGAATTGGTGAGACTCTATGGAGTCCTAAGGATGGCCATCTCTAATCGTGATCCATATTTCACCTCTTTCATGTAGGGAGGTCTCCATCGTGAATTTGGATCTCATTTATTCCTTACCGTCTCTTTTCACCGATAAATTTATGGTTATACATAGCTGGATATCTAGACACATGATGTCATGTTTCATTTTGGTGTCCTAAATTTTGGTGGTTTTTAGATTACTCATGTACTATTGGTCATGTTTTATATAAAAAATATTTTCCACTCAATCATTGACATGGAACCATTTGAAGCTTCATATGACAAATTGTTTTCTCTCCATTTTTATGAACTAGGGTTGGGGAGTTAGTATCTCCCAGTCCATAACTAGTGTAGTGAATGATTGTGTTTCTTTAGGTGATTTTCAAGAGGATTAATGAAGAACATGGTCATTATAAGTCTTATATCGGTCATAGGAGGACAACTATAGAGTTTGACATTGGAGATCATGTGTTACTGAAAGTGACTCCTCATCATGGGATGTTAACATTTAGTCATGGGCATAATACTTCTCCCCATTTTGGTGGGACATTTGAGGTGTTGGATCATGTTGGGTCTATGTAATATTAGATTGAACATTCCCTATGAATGGGTTGGATACAAAAAAATTTCCTTGTGTCACATCTCTTTCATTACCTTCATCATTACTCCCCATCAATGATTGGGGTGAGTTCGAAGATGAAGACGATATGGTATTTGAGGACTGGCCTGTAGATATCCATGGATTCCAGTAGAAAGTGTCATGAGGGTGTTTTATTCCTGTGGATTATGTCATGTGTAAACATAGTGGCATCATGGTAAGTATCAATGAGAGTTACATATACGTGCTTCGTATCCTGATTTTTTCGATGTTTATCCCTTCTCTTCTAATGATGTTCATTTTTTGTTTTTTATCATTATCTAGTTTAGGAGATGGTTTCCTCTAAATTTAAAATATGTTTGTATCCTTTATCTTGTTTGAGAGGTATGTCATAGGGTGACAATTTAGATTACCATTTGTGTTGTCTTTATCTTTTTGTTTGGTTTTAAATTATCATGGGGTGAATTGGTTTAAGGGTATCTAACATAAGGGTCTTGACCCTTGAATCCATTTCTTTGTGTGTTGAGGTGTTAGTGGTTCAAAGAGGAGGATCGAAGGAGAAGGGGGAGTTCCATGTGAAATCTAATTTAAAAATGACTCTATGGTGTAGATCTTGATTTATCCTAAGAATGGAGGTCAATGCGGTTGTATGGTCTTCCAAATGCAACATAAGATCTTCGAGGTGGGGGTTTTGGTGTTGATGCCATTTTTTCAAGGATGCATCATGGACTATGGTTTTGGTATAAGAATTTATAGTATGTTGAGTAATATTTCATAGAGAGATCATTTATAGCATGGATCCTGACTTTTGGAACCATTACAGCATGGGAGTTAGGATTTTATGTAGTACCCTTATTCTTGAATGGGTCATGCGGTAAAGTAGTTTAAAATGTGTCTTGGTCCACTTTCTAAGTTATAGGATCTACGAATTGGTCTGAAATGTGTTCCACATATTAAAATTAGACCTCGTGGGCTATGGTGTGGCCTCTTGTATTGCATCATTGTCTTTTCCTTTGTTGGCTTTTCTGTACCATGGTTTACAAAGTTGTAATGTGGTCTTGTTTTTCTCAGTATACCTCTAAATAATCTATAACCATATAAACTAACTTTTGTCTCAACTTTTTCCCTTGAACCCCAGGTTCGCTAGGGATACATTTTATGTACTATTAATCCCTTTTCGACCTAATTCAACCTCTTCCTTCTAGAGATCAATATGTGGTAATACAATATGATTTATTCTTCTTTTCTTGTAGTTTCTTCCTAAATTTAACTTGTATCCTCCCATTATTTCTTTCCATTATATAGATGTAAATCTATCTCATTATCATGGATTTCCTTCTACAATTTTTTAGTGTGGGGATGGAATAGTGTTCTGGGGGTGATATAGTTTCCTAGAGGGACATGTGATCAGATACATGCTATGTCATTCAATTCTCATTTTAAAAACATCCAAAGCTGGGTAGGGGATACTTTATTCACATTTTATTTTATGTGAAATTATAAAGTAACCAAAAATTTTATATTTTAAAATGGTTTAATTAACCTTAATTAATAATAAATAAATTTAATGAATGAAATTTTTTATTGTTGTAGTTATCATATGTTTTTCACCATGGTAATAGTTTGTCTCTTGATTTTTTATATTATTTTTTTCCTATATTGACGACTTTTTCAATTTTTTAATCCTTGGCTTATCATATTAATTCAATGTAAATGGTTAAATATTAAAATTGGGTAATTTTTCATTGGAAAAATTATTAAATAGGCAAGTTTAAAGAAACTATTGATTCTTGTAATTTGATAGAAATAAATTATCCTTGATGTTTATTTTAATTTAATTTTTCTCCCATATTTTAATGGAATTTGATCATGAACATGAATCTAGAATAAATTTTTATGATAATAATAATAAATATGCATGACAGTGTGAATATTTATTACTTATAATGTTGAAACTGGAAAAAATCGAAAGAAATATTATACAAGTTTAATGGATTTTTTAGCTTATTTTAAAGGTTGTATGTTATTGTAACCTGTGTTGAATTAATTAGTTAATACAATATAGAAATAAAACCTATTTTTTTATAAATGTAATGTTTTTAGGACAAGTTATCATACTTTCATGTAAATGTAGATTCCATATTTTTAGGGACTAGATTCCATGTTGACACTGTTTTTTGTTTTATCCCATCTATTTTTCTCAGAATTTGATCGTCACCATGTTATGTGATGTGAGCCGATGATGGTTGTTGGTTGATAATATATGTGTGATGTCCACGGTTTATGGTAGTATTTGACACTTCTGAAAAATAAATACATGGTGATATGCATTATGGTGTTGTATATAGAACTAGGATCGTTGAATGGGTTGAAGTTGGTATTTTCTGTAGTTGTACAGAGATCTAGATACTTTATTACAAATAAATATATTAATAGATTGAATGGATGAGTTGTTTTCTTGGTTTCATTCATTTACCAAATAATATAGGATTCTTTCGGGCTTATTTATGAATCTATTTATTATAGATTATGTAGTTTCCAATAGTTCCTAGAATTATGGACTGATAATTATTAATAAGAAACGTTTAAACCCATAGGTTTTGTGCCTGTTGGAATGAAAAGATGTTAATCATGAGATACCTAAGACTCAATTTATTTTTTCCTAGAGGGAATGAACATCACTTAAATAGTTAATGAGATTTTATTTGAATAATGTTAATTGATGACTAATAAATTAATTAATTAAAAGAGTATAATTTCAATAAAATATAGAATTAATTAAAGTACTCTAAAATTATTTTTGTTTATAAGATATCAAGTTCATAGATGTGGAAGTTGGGTGTCCAAGTGATAATAATTGTAGATGATCCTAAGTCTAGGTTAATTACAATAGTGTGGTTGGGAGATATTTTATATCCTATATGTTTTATGATTTTTATTCCTCCCCACTCATTTAAGTTGGGTTCCCAGAACTTAGTGGACTCTTGAGGGTGTTTTCCCCAATATCTAGGTCACTAATGTATGAATGGTTTACATTCCCCTCAACCACCTCTCTACTCTTCTGGTAATATTATTTTTTGGTATGTATAGTGGTTATTTTCTCCCCATATATGTGTGTAGAGGAATGTAATGGATTATGGTTGTTTCACACATATGTATATCTATATGTTTTATAATAATAATTACTACATGTATGATGCATATGGTTTTTGATGGCTTGAGGTGCATTAATCATCATATCGGCTATGAGGGATTGAGTTACAATACCCAATATATGATACATGACATATAGGTTGTGTTGGATCCTAAAAACTAATCTACTACTATATAGAGATATGGTTGGGATGATGATATGATTTTAAATATAAGATACATATTATGCTAAATTGTCATAGGATATTTTAGGCAAGCTTCTTTTGTATAGAGATGGATTTGGACGTACAATGTTAGGATAAAAAAATCAACGGGGTAGTGGTAGTGGGGTTACCTTTTTGTAACTATATTATATGATATCCTATACATTTCACATGCTTATAGATAGTCGTGGTGAGGATAGGAATTTAATAGACCTTATTATGTTATGAGTTAGTTTTACTTGTTATTCACTAGGCTTTGTCATGCTTTCTTTGCATTTTTCATGAGAGGATCTGGGGAAGATACTACATAGTATACCTATCATGATCACCCTACATAGATATAAAATATTTTTCATGTTAGAATAAATAAGTTAGTGATAGGGATATAATTTACTAGCTCACGGTTTTTCATTATTTTTTGAGCTTCATGGTGGCTTCTAAGTTTATGTTCTGGTTTGTGTGGTTCCCTTTTCAGTTGTATCAGTTTCGTATGAAATTTCATGCATGTACATGGTATTATTTTACCTTTATCATGAGCATGATTTGTTTTGTGTATTTATATTTTCCCACATTCCTTGTGTTATTTTAAATGTTAAATACCTCTTGTTTTATGTATGATATACCCTTAGTTATTTTCACCCACATGTGTCATATTGGAGGTGGGATTCGGGCATCATTATCTATTTTCTCTCATTGTCGAACCAAGAGGGGTTCATTTTGGGGTGGGGTGTGATATGAATGAAAAAATTTACATTAGTTATCAAAATGTTTAATAAATATTTATAATTTTTTTAAATTTTTCATAAAACCATTTATTTCATTTATTTCAATAATGTATTTAATTACTTAATCGGTTAAGTTTACATCGGGTGTTTTGGGGATATTTAATTGAAAAATGAATTTGGTAGGTTGAACATAGTCAATGGGGATATTATTTTACAATATCTAGAATAAAAATAATAAAATAATAATTTTTTTATAAATCATAAAATATTTTATACTTATTCATGAAAAAAGGTTACAAAATACAAAATAAATCATCTCATGAGAGGAAATCAACACGTATACATGAGTGACATTTTTACTTTTTATTAGTTAAAAAATAAATAAATAAAAAATTATATTATATTTATAGAATTTTTATCATATTAAAAATATAGAAAACCTTCAATAAATCCATCCCCATAACAATAAATGAGTGGCGTTTTTTTAAAATAGAGTGCATTACAAAGTAGAGATGGTAGTTCGTACATACGCACATGCGATGATTCCATTTTTAAGAAATTTAATAGTATAGTGATATATGTTATATTAAATTTAAATAATAATTATTATATAATAATAATTATATATATACATTAAATATATCATAATAACTATGCATAAAAGGTGCTGATGAGAAACGAACTACATTGGTTTGCGATGTGGTAGTCCACATGTACGCACGTATAGTGGTTCAATTTTCAGTTTTATTGAAAAAGAAGATGAATAAGTTTATTAAATTAACATAATAAAGTATCATTATATGGGATATAATTAAGGTAATATATTGTAATGGTTATGACATAATTGAAAGAGGTATAAGAAGAAGTAGAATGAAAATTCATAGTTAACACCATTAACACTTCTTTTAAGAACCTCCTTTCGTTTACACCTTAAGACTTATAGGTTGGAATTTTGTTGATTCCAGGACATATAAAAAGTTATTATCAATTATTTTAAGCGTTTTTGGAACATATTCTTAAATATAAAAGGATAAATAAATATGATGATGAGAGGAGGGGTGGTTTCCTTTTATAGGAGAGGAGGGGCGCACCCTTGTAATTACTTATAAGACTAAATAATATATACATCATAATCATATCAAGTGGAACCAATGATCCCAAAATTCATTGATAATAATTCAAAGTTTATAAATTATCTAAACCAATCATATTTAGATAATTTTTGGATGAATTTTAGACCTTATCACCCAGTTAAAACACTTTAAATCCATTTTAACCTTAACCGTGATAACTTAACTTTTTTACCATGATAAATTAATTATATATCCAAAATAAAATGAGGATTTTGAAAAAAAAAATACATGTAGATTGAAAATTTGGAATCAATTTTTTCAGACATAATTTCTATAGGTGGTGGAAATTAATTTTAAAAAAAGAACAAGAAATGCATGAAAAGCAGTTTTTAGGAAAATACCTGATTTAATCATAAACATCGTTTTACATTGATATTGAGTAAAAAAGTATTTTTACACAAATTTTTGGGTTTTTGGATAAAAATGATGTTTTTGAGTCTTTTAGATAAATACAAAATTTAATGGATCCTTCTAACCATACTATTAAATGAAAAGACCAAAAAATAGTTTCAAATTTGAATAAAATATAACTTATATTCAGAAAAGTCAATAGTGGGTTCCCAAATTCAAAATAATGTTTCAAAAAAAATAATATAATTCCTGAAACATTTATTTTTCATATAAACTCATAAAATGTGATTATGTTGAGAGTTAGATATCTTTTTAACGTTTTCCCCAGAGTTTAAACCCAATTTTACCAATTTTATTGTTACTAAGGTCCCAAATATTTAATAGAGTTAAAATCCATAATGAACAAAAATAAATAATTAACTATTTACAAAATTTGATTATCCTAATTCATGATATGGTTTTTTTAATTTTAATCTGTATAAGTGGTATAGATTAATTATAATATAAATTTACTAAACATGTTGAAAAATAATGTTTTAGAAAAAGAAGTGATTTTAAGACCAAATTGAACTTATACAAAAATCAAGTATAGGTAAAATTAAAATGTATTAATTAGATTATTTAATATATAATTTTCCATGAGTTACTTTATGTTCAAATTTAAAACATATTGAAACTTCTAAACATCCATATTTAATGAGAAGAAATTACAATTTCATAAAAATCTCTATATTTTTTTCTATTCAATGAAAAATAAAACTTTTTAAAAAATGTAAAAATTCCATATTAATATTATTTTGATATGATTATTTCAAATATGTTTTATTTTTTAGAAAAATAATTAAATGTGAAAAGAATTTTTTATAATATTTTCTCAAAATAGTGGAATAAAAACCATTTTGAAGAAAATTTATTTTTGCTGCATAAAATGCCTTTACTAAAAAATGATTTATTATTTCCAAAAAATAAATCAAGAAATTTTTATTGAGTATGAATTATATATATATATATATCACAATTGTTTTACTCCAATTCTGTAATGACCCACTGATTCTCATTGGCTTGAGAGTACAATGAGTTATTACTTGGACTTAAGCGACATCCCCAAGACATCGAATGTTGGTAATAAATAAAGAAGGGTTTCAAATATAAGTGGGGGATGATATAGAATTTAATAAAGAAACCAATAAACCAACCATACAAAACCAAACCATTCACTAAATAATGCATGAACATAATAAAGACAACTCAACGACTTCCTATATCTCAGACCCACATCAATGTTTGAAACAGCGGAAGACCAAAAAAGTTTCAAAGTAAATAGTGTTTAAACATATAAAGACTCTCAAGATACCACAATACTCCATAATCCAAAATCTCCAAGATCCTAAATCACCGAAAAACCCAAAGGTCATGAGGTGGTGCTAAAAATGTGAGAAACATTACCGTTACCCCTGCCCCGGAAGATAGCATCTGAAAACAAACCATAGTGCCAAAGCAGTGGTAATTATTAAACAAAGTAGGTTTTTTCCAATGAATTATATACTCATTCCATTATGACAGAAAATTTATCCAAATTCATATAAAATAGTTTATATAAAACAATTTACCAAAACACTTTATAACCAAATATTAACAAGTTCCAATAACCGTTTGGGACCAAGTGAAGACAAAACTAAATGAAACCAATTTACAACATATTATTTTTCCATAAAAATGTCCAATAATGATTTTAAAAACAATTATTTTTGTCATTTGGCATATGCATTCTACATTTCACAACACACCCACACATTCCTGCTTCGTTTGACAGTTTCATACTCATGAGTGGTCTCTCTTCCAATTACATTGTGTTCAAATGACACATTCCCATGATCCAGGGTCACATCCCTTCTACCCCAATGGTACTCATACCTTACTAAGGGCCCATTAATCATGAACTCACACCAACACCATTTATTCCAAATACTTCCATTTCCACAATAAACCATTTCAATAAGACTGAAATTTTATAGAAAACAAAAGCACAACCAATTTCGAAGAAACATTTAATTTCAATAAAATTTTACCCTTTTATTAGAAACATATAATCCCAATCATGTTCTAACAATCCATTTAAATCACATTTTCAAAATCCACATTTTAAAATCAAGAACCAAAACACTCATTCAAAATCCCCAATTTTCAAGATTTCACAACCATCACTCAAGAAGGTTTCCAACATGTTTTCAACAACCAAATCATAATCAATACAACACCACACATAAATTTTGAATTTAATCCATACAATTATACTAATTGGAGTCTAAAAAGAATAATCCTACCTCAATGGTTTTGACAGAAACCACAACAAATGAAGAACAAACAAGCAAATCGGGTCGATTATCCAAGAATCCACCTTAGATCTCTTCTCCTAGAAAGGCCAAGACCAAAACTCATCATATGTGGCATCCACACACCTATATATACCCATAATGGGAATAGATATAAGAAACCAAGAGAATAGGATATGTATATCAATGTAGATCTAAGAAACTAATTAGGAAAGATGATTAATGATCACAAACCTCAAGAATCCAGATTTGATTCGCCAAGGAAAGCCTTCATATCGCCTCAAGAATGATGGAATAACCTTCTTTGGCTTTAGGAGAAGAAAAATCCTAATTTATGGCCATTTAGTAAAAAAACGAGACACTTGGAGGCAAAAATGTGTTAGATCCACTTTTTTAGGATCTCACATAAACCATCTAAACTATTAGTTCACACGGTTAGACAAAATGTGTGCTAATTGTGCATTAGATACTTCTTAGGAAGACCCTCACATGAATTCCTCGCACAGTCTCACTGACCTTGCTCCAACCTTTTTGGAGCCACTACCTCAAGAGGACCAATTATATAGGGTTTGGCCATACGTTTCGACAAATTTTTCACCTTAGGTGCAACTTCATTTTTACCTAAATTTTTTTCCAAAGGTCTCCAAAATTTACCATAATCACCATTAAATTTTATAACCATGAAAAGAATCATGTCAGGGTTAAATACCAAAAATTGGGGGTACGAAATTCATCCCTCCATTGGTCATTCCACCCTTGGAAATTAGAAAATCCTCACCCATCTGAAAGGGTTTTGGCCATTGCTCATTCATCTCCTTCCCACATTCCCAAGTCTTTTCTTGAATTTTGACCATGATGCCATTAAACCCACACTAGGCCGAAACTTTTTCTTCACAAGAATTTATCTTACCTATCCCCAATCATCACTTTGATATTTATCAATGAAGCATGTAGATCAAGGTTAACGTGATCCTATCTGATCACATGGTCAGTATCTAGCTGATACTTTTTAAACTAAGATACATGGAACACATTATGCACAAAACTAAACCGTGGTGGTTATTCCAACCAATATTCAACCTCTCCAACATGTTCCAGTTTCTCAAAAGGGATTATGTATCTAGGATATAGCATTCCCAACTTCCCAAAATGACGATGTCCAGGCCTTGGAGATATCCCCAAGAAGACATGATCACTCACAGAAAACACAAATGCTCTTTAAAGGTGGTCTTCATAAGATTTATGATGACTCTGGATCGTCTCTATCCTCTTTCTAATCAATTGGATCTTGTTTATTATTTCTGGAACATGGTATGGCCCAACTAGTGATTTATTTCCCATTTCCACCCAACATAGTGGAGAACGATAAGGATTCCCATACAAACAGAGCCATATGTATTGAGGCCTGATAGCTGTTATTATATAAGAACTTTTCTATGTGTATATTATCCTACCATGGGACACCAAAATCCATTAAACAAGCTTGCAACATGTCTTCCAAAATGTATATTGTCCTCTCAGACTGGCTGTCTGTTTGTCTGAGGATGATACACAATTCTAATAGTCAACTGAGTCCCAAGGCATATCTGTAAGGATTTACAAAAATAATATGTGATCCTTTAATACCCTTTTGAGATTATTGACTCTGGTACTCCATGTTTCTTTAATCCTTCTCGAATATAGATTCTAGAAAGATCCTCCACCGTATGAGTTTCACGAAAGGGAATAAAATGGTCCGACTTGGTAAGTCGATCCACTATCTCTCATATGTCATCGTGTTTCGAGAAAATTCTTAGAAGTCCTATAACAAAATACATTGTTATCTACTCCCATTTCCACACTAGTATAGGTAAAGACTGAAACATACTTACTAGTCTCGGATTCTCTGGTTTAACTGTTTACTTTTTAAGCATCGTGAGATGAACATGGCCACTTTCTATTTCATGACGCTCCACCAAAACAACACATTCAATGCCTTATACATATTTTTTGTTCCTAGATGTACAGCCCATATCAAATGGTGGTAATCATGAAGGAGTTGTTCCTGAAAACCCATAGGTACAACCATCTGATTTCTAAAACACAAAACTAAAATCCCATCATGTTTTTAGCCATTAATGGTCTATCCACCATTCAGTTTTGAAAACATAACCAGACATTTTGTATAAGATGTTTGTGCCTCTTTGTCTATATTTTACAAATCTATAACAAGCGTAGATAAGAAGAAAACTACAACATCACCTCAGTTTTCACATTCCACATACATGTTGGCTAGAACTAACATCAACTGACATTCATCTGAAGCTTCTTTCTCCAACTGAGCATATGAATTTATACTCAATGCATCCACCACCAAATTCCATTTTCTAGGTCCATGAATCAAGTCAAATTTAAACATTTGGATATATTCCATCCATATCATTTTCCACATATTCAAGTCCCACTATGAGAAAATGTGTTTCAAGCTTTTTGTGGTCTATGAACATAGTGAATTTATCACCAAAGAGATAATGTCTCCATGTTTTCAAAGCATGGACGACTGCAACAAACTTTAAATCATGTGTTTGGGTAATTCTTCTTATGAACCCTCAACTGCCTTGAACCATAAGCAACCACATTGTATCCTTGCATGAGAACATAACCCAACATATATCCTAAAGCATCACAGTACATGGCATACCCCAATCTAGTTTTTGGAAAAATAGAGATAGGTGCTGATTTAAGACAAACATTTAGTTCCTAGAATGATTTTTGGCATTTTTTTTTCCATTGGAATGGAGCACTCTTCTTTTTCAGATCTTTCATTGGTGAATCTAGTCATGAGAAATGATGCAAAAAGCATCAGTAGTAACCAACTTGACCAAGAAAACTTTATATCTCGAAGATATTGTTTGGTGGTTTCCATGAGATAAAAACTTCTATATTTTCAGGATCAATAGAAATGCCTTTTTCAAAAATGAAATGGTTAAGAAAACGTACTTCCTATATCAAAAAATCACACTTTGATAATTTGGCATACAAATGGTGATCTGTTAGGATTTGTAGAACTATTTACATGTGTTTCTCATGGTCAACCCTTGTCTTTGAATAAACCAAGATGTTATCCACAAACACCAAGAGAAAAGAATCCATGTATCTCTGAAATATCTGATTCATCAAATCCATGAGAACTGCTGGTGCATTTGTTAGACCGAAAGGCATAAATACATATTCGTAGTGGCCATATATGTTTCTGAAATATATCTTTAGAATATCTTCCTCCTGAACTCGTAATTGGCGATATCTTAATCACATGTCAATCTTGGAGAACCACTAATCTCATTTTAATTGATCGAACACATCATCAATGCATGGAAGTGGATATCTGTACTTTATCATAACTTGGTTAAGCTTACGATAATCAACACACAACTGAAGATTTTTATATGCTTTCTTCATGAACAAAACTAGTTCTTCCCAAAGGGATGTTCTTGGCTGAATGAAACCCTATCTTTACAAGTCCTCCAACTATAGTTTCGATTCTTTTAACTCTATTGGTTCCATCCTATAAGATGGAATTGAAATAAGACTAATCCTTGGAAGGAGTTAAATCATAAACACTACTTATCGTATAGGTGGTTACCCTGAAAAGTTATTTGGTAAAACATTTTTGAATTGATCGAAAATTGTTTTAAAAATATTCCCCTCTCTCTCTTCTATTGAATCCAAAGAGAATTATGCCAATTGGTAAGAGATCATTCCCACCGTCGGTGCTAACAAGCTCTTTTCTCCTTTCTTTACCATCCTCTCTCCTCTGAAAGAGTTGCTCGATACCATCCTCAGTCATCAAACAAACTGTTCTCCTATAACAGTTGATGTGAGCCTTGAACATTTTCAACCAATCAATAACCAGGATTACATCATAGAAATCCATTTCCAACATCGAGAAGTCTCATTTTAGCTCAGCTACATCAATAGTTATAGAACATGATTGATACAAAAAGTCTTGACATTCTCTTTTACTAATAGGGGTTTGGAGTTTAAAAATAAAAGGCATCATTTCCAACTTTACACATAGAAAATCAACATAATGAGAAGCAATGGAAGAATGCAATGCTCTAGTATCGAAGAGAACTTGCAAAAGGGTTGAATTCAAAAGAATCGTACCTTCTCACCATAGATGGTCTGGGTTGATCATCGATAATCATCTACTTAGATCCAAATAATTTCCTCATCATTGAACTTTTCTATTTGTTACCATGCTGAGATTTCCCTAGTTGAGGAGTCATGCTATTTCGGGAATCACCATGGATAGCTCTGTTCTGCTGATGAGACTGATTCTGTTGTCCTCACCCTATTGAAGCATATGGTGCTTGAGACACCTGATATGTTTCTTGATCACCTAACCTTGGAGCACTGTGAAAATATCGTTGAAGATGTCCCATCTTTTAGCAATTATGGAAGGATCTAGGTTGTGTTGTATGCTATTGCTTTATTTGGTCAAGAGAACCACATTGAAAGCAACCTTCTTTACTCTGGGGTCGTGGGGGAAGGTTCACTAATCCAGTTGTCTGATTATGATTTCCACTTCCTCCATGGAAATAGGTTTCCCTTTTCTAATTCCTTTCATCATTTTAGTTCCCACCATTCCTTGTATATATCATCATACCTCCTCCTATCGATCTTGAGATATCACATTCAGCCATAGTCGCTCTGTTCACCATCGATATATAATTTGTGATATATAGTACTACAATCTTCGATCGAATCTCCTATCATAGCCCCGATTCTCAGATGCATAATTTTATGGACACACTTTCCACAACTTCAGGTGAAAAGCATACTAAAATCATGAATTTATCTACACACTCTGTGACAGAGAGACTTTCTTGCTTTAGGTTGAATAAATCCCTCATTTTAAGGATCTTGAACATGTGAGGATATAATTGTTTGTTGAATAATTCCTCAAAATCCTCCCATGTAAGACCTTCATTCAATTTAGTATGCACTACTATATCCCACCACTAGAATGAAGGATCCTCGGGCATATACATTTCCAGCTTGACCATTAGCTCTACCAGTGTGATGATGAATTCGAAGATACAATTCATCCTACTCAACCATACCTCTACCTTCTCTAGTTTAGAATCACCCTAGAAGTTAGTTGGATTATACTACATGAACTGAATGGTATGATCCACATGTCCTAGCTCATTTCTCTGATTCCCTGTTTCCACAGCTTTAAAATCTTGGACAATACTCTAAACTAGCTATTGTTTCACCCGTGGTTTAGGAGAAACCACATTCTCCATAGCGTCTTCTGGTTGCTTTCGATGATTCTTGTCAGGTTCTATTTCCTAAACCAACAACGAACCCATCAATCTCACTCTCTAGAAACTGATTTTTTAGCATTTTAAATTCAAACACATCACTGTCACAAATTTTTTTTCCTAAACACCTTATTTTTATTTCAACCATTCTTTTAAAACTTCTAACATTCTTTTTTAAAATTAAATTTTTTTCAAAATACCATATGCATTTCTTTTTTCAAAATATTTCAATTGAAAAAACAATTTCATACTTTTTCAAAAATCAACACTTCTTCCTAACTTGAATCATTACTCAAAATGATGTATGCACTCCTAGTGGGAATTAATTCCTCTACAATTCATGTCATGCTTATATAATTTGATAAACCCATGAAAATGAGATTTCTAAATCCTAAAAGTGTTTACAAACACTTATGTACCCAACTCCCTGGTAACATGAAGTTCAGCATCGAAGGGTAAGCTACATCATTTATTTCTATACATTTCATGTTCCAAAAATACTTCTCCTTTCTAAAATTCCAACCCCAGGAATAGAAAATAATGAATTTCAACTCCAATACCAAACCAATGATAACTAATTGTTGGGAAAGGACTATACAATCTAATAACATTTATTCCACAATGGAAGGACCAGATTGATACCATTTGTAATGACACGCTAATTCTCATTAACATGAGATTACAACGATTCATTACATGGTCTTAAGAGACATCCCCATGATTCCCAAGGTTAGTAAAAATTTCTAAAGCTTTTCAAATAAAAGAGTGGGATGATTTACCCTTTAAAAAGAATCCAACAAACCAACCAACCATAACAAAACCATTCACTAAACGATGCATGAACATAAGAAAGAAAACTCAACAACTTCAGATATCTCAAACCCACGTAAAATTGTTAAATAGAGAAATATCAGACATTTTTAAAAGTAAATAGAAGATAAAAAACTAAAGACACTCATGAGACCACAATACACCATGATATACAATCTCCAAGAACCATAATCACCAAACAACCCAAATGTCATGAGGTTGTGCTAAAAACATGAGAAGCGTTGCCTTTTCCCCTCTCCCAGAAGATAGCATCTATAAAAGCAATAATGCTCCAAATTATGGGTGAGTATAAACCTAATTTTGTTTTCCCCATTGAATTACCTAGTCATTCCACTAGGATAGAGAATTTATCCACATTTATATAAAATTTTTTATATAAAACAATTTACCAAAACTGTTTGTAACCAAATATAAACAAGTTCCAAAAACCTGTTGCAACTAAGTGAATAAAAAACTAGATGAACAAAATTTTGAGTAAGTTATTTATATAGAAAAGTAACCAATCAAGCTTTTAAAACCAATTATACTTTTAATTTGGCATACCAAATCCACATTTCACAACACACCCACACATGCATGATTTGTTTAACAGTTCCATACTCTTGAACGAAATCTCGTCCAATTACCTTGTGTCCCAATGAAACAAAACCCCATTCCAAGGTCATGTCCCTTGCACCACAATGGTACTCATCCCTTACTAAGGTCTTGTTAATAATGAACTCTCACCAGAACCATTTATGTCAAATACTTCCATTTCCATAATAAATCATTTCAATAAAATTGAACTTTTATTAAAAACCAAACAACAACCAATTTCAAAGAAACATTTAATTTCAATTAAAATTCACCATTTTTATTTTAAATATATAATCCCAATAATTTTATAACAATATAATAAAATAACCTTTTTAAAATCCACATTTTTTTAATCCAGAACCAAAGCACTCATTCAAAATCCCCAATTTTCCAGATTTCGCAACCATTACTCCAGAAGGGTTCCAAAAAGTTTTCAACAAAAAATTCACAAAAAATTCATCACCAAAAATAAAATTTTAATGTAATACAATCATTTATACTATTTAGAGTCAATAACGAATCCTCCTAACTCAAATTTTTTGACGAAAATCACAACGAAGGAATAACACACAATAAAACTAGGTTGATTCTCTAAGAATCCACCTCAGATCTCTTACCCTATCAAGATAAAACTAAAGATTATCATATTTGGAATAAAAATACCTTTATCTACACATAAAAGTTATAGATCTAAAAACCCAATAGAATAGGATATGTAGATCTAATTAAATCAAAGAAACCGATCAAGAATGAAGAAGAACGATCACATACCTCCAAAATCTAAATTTGATTCACCAAGGAATGACTTCGAATCCCTTCCATAATGATATGATAAACATATTTGGCCTTAGTAGAATACAAATTCCTGGTTATCGCCTCATAGGAGAAACAAAGATCCACTTAGAGGCAAAAACAAGTGAGATGCACTTTTTTAGGATCTCACTTAAACCATCTACACAGTCAGTTTGCACGGTTAGACAAACTGTGCACTATCCCTACATTAGATACTACCTAGGAAGACCCTCACATGTCTTCCTCACATAATATCTCTAACTGTGCTCTAACCCTTCTAGATCCACTACCTTAAAAAGACTAATTACGCACAGTTTGGCCGCACGATTAGACAAACCATGCACCTCCCTTGTGACTTTCATTTTCCCTCAAAACTACTTCCAATGTTCTCCCAACATTCACATTCATCACCCTAAAACATTATAAACTTGAAAATCATCAGGTAAGGGTTACATAATAGAAACCAGGGGTACTAAAAATTCATTTTCTCTAATTCAAAAACTATGTTATAATAGTCATATTTAAATGATAATATTTTGTCATCGTTTAACCTCATCATTAAGTATAATGTGTGATATCCAATATATTTCTCATTTCATATACTATGGAATTATATCTATAATCATTATAAAGAAATAATTTTTTTATATAAATTAAATATTGTTTTAAAACTATCCATGTAAGGCGATGTTGACCAATGAGATACATCGTTCGGGGAGGAGGTTTTCGACACGTACACTCGAGTGACATATGAATTTTTTAAATGATATAAAGGAAATTGATTTGATAAAGCTTTAGATTAAAAAATAATAATATTTATATTATAATTATAATATTATTCCTTAAATACATCCTTATGATATTCCATGTCAGGTGGTGATGAAAAATGAATTACATCGCTTCTTGGAGGTGGTAGTCTACAAGAACACATGAGTAACGTGTATATTTTCTAATAAATGGGTGGGTAATAAGTTATATAATATTTTATATTGAAATAATAATATATATTTTATAAATATAATATATATCCATTAGAAAAATCTTTATAATAAACCCAGTGAAGAAATATTAAAAAATTAATTGCATCGCTTCATGGATGTCGTTGTCTACATGTATCCACAGGAACCATTTTCATTTTATCTGGTACCAAATATAGGTATAAAATTATTATTCCATAAAAATTATAACATTTTAATACATTAAATATTCTAATTATACTATAAAAGGATGAATAAAATATATTTTAAGGAGATAGAATAATAAATAAACATGCATGAATTTGGTTAAGTCTTCAATACACTCATTTGATTTATTCCCTTGTCCAAGGCCATAAATATTATAGAATTGGTAATTTGGGGATATAAATACCTATATTATGAGGAGAGAAAATTTTGGAGTTGATCTGGATAGATTTTTTTAAACCTATAGTCCCCAAGGTTCATGAAGAAGTGATGATTGGAGATGTATTTTTATTAGTAAGGGGAGCGGAACTCTTGTAATTATTCAATGTTGAAATATAATATTAAAGTAATATAGAATGAAAATTGGTTAAAAATAGAAAATTTTCAAATATAATAAATGTTTTGACAAAATTCACTAACAAAATAAAAACTAATATATGATATTGTCACCATATCCTATAGTTTTCACACTTTTGACCTATTTAAACTTAATCGTAGTGAAAAATGTCTACCTAGGTAATTTATTTATATAACCAAACATAAAAGGAAATTTTTTAACTAATTTGAATTTTATAATTCAAAAAAATAAATTCATTTAAAATTATTCAATTTATGGTGGTGGTATAAATTAATTTATCAATAAGTATGCATAACACAGTAGAAAATAATTTTTAAAATAATTGCATTTTAAGAATAAAAACCATTCTATATCATAATCATGTTTAATGTTGATTCATAAAGAATTAACTAAATTATTTTAAAAAAATATTATTATTCTAATTTCAAACCAAAGAAAAACCGAAATTAACCATTTGAATAATTGTTTAAAAGAGATGTACAAAAAAATGTTCTTATTTGAATAAACACATTACTTGGATTATTTAAATGTAAAACATAGAAATATACATTCAAGATTATATTTTATAAATTAATTTTATTACTTATTAAAAATACATATTTATTCTATAATTTTTTTTTAAACTTTAAATTTGTTATTGTATCTGGATAATTTCATAAAAGTAACAGTATTTGTAAAGTCGATATATTTGATATTCACCCAAAAATAAACTATTTAAATTAAATATAAAAAATATCCCAACATTATTTTGACATTATGATTTTAAAAATGAATTTCATTTTATCAATTTTATGTTATTAAATTATGAACTTTATGTTTTAAATAAAACCATGGAATAAATGGGAAAAAATTAGTTAAATAAAATTATTCCTTTTCGGTTGAAAAATTAAATATAATTATTTATTAGACTATGATGAATATGAATCCATAAAATGAGTAACTATAAATCATAAAATTTATTTATTTATCGGATTACCTGGGTTTTCATAATACATGACAAATTAATGATATATTACATGTATGTAAATGTCAATGTACTCATATCATATCTCATATCTTATCAATATTTCACCAAGAATTATAAATTATATTGTTGAACTCAATATATTTCAAGGACTGATTAGACCATATAACACCATATGAAAGATAATTTCGTCAATTTTTTTATTATAACATTATCAAATAATATTCAAAAGGACATGTTTTCTTATGATCCTCTAAACTCAAAAAAAAAACTTTCTCTATCTTTTTTTAAAGAAATTTGAATTTCATCATTTTTTCTAGAAATAATAATAATATTATTTATTATTTATTTCATAGGGAGAGAAATTTCAAATTATGGTGTTTGATAAATTCCACATGAATTTTGGATATTAATCATGTTTGGGGGAAATTCCATTTTATCTTAATAAATGACCCAAGATGGAAATTTTGAAGGTAACATTCAGTTTTACATGTAGTGTTTGATTTTGGAATAAAAATTTGTGAAATTATACGGTGTTATGCTGTAGGGAAATTTATCTAATTTAATTATATAATTATTTAAATGAATCGTCAAATTTATATTTGTATGATAAAAAATATGGATATCTTAAAAATGGTTCCTTATAATGGAATTATGCCAGTATTTTATTTTTTTAGGATGCAGTGTTTCATTTAACACTAGTTTGAATGAAATATGGGCTCTAATACTATCCTAGACCCCTTTTTATAAATATTTAATTAATCCCTTAAACCCTAATTTACCCATGAATCAAGGTGATGATGTTTATAGGGTTAAAGAGTAAATGAGATGGTAGTTCTCCATGGGTAGGATGATGAACCCTAAATAATATCATTTTGGCATCATGATCATTAGAGTTTGATTATGATTTATAATTTTAATTTAAAATTCTTAAAATTATCCTATTAATAAATAATTTATGATTTTATTGGGGAAGTTGTTAGATATCTTTGAATGAAAAGTGTCAAATATCTATATCACCCTTAATTGAAAATAACCATGTGGTTATATTAGAGAACCCAGTTATCACCATTGTTCATACTGATGATTATCATGATGAAAATTTAGTGAGGGAGAGAAAGAGTGGGTTTATGTTTGGTGGGTAATGAGGGGATGAGAGTGGGGGATTAGATTTGTTTAGATCTGGTAGTGGTGTATTAGATATAGTAAGAAATATATGTGATAGAGGTTAAATTGTGTAGGTTATCTTTTTATAGTCTATATGGTGTAAAAAAATTGTATACGGGACTGGTTCACTGTAGTAGTAGGTGACCTAGATTCGATTAGGTGTGAAAAAAAGAGAGATAATCTGAATATGGTATTATATCAGGTAGCCTAAATGAATGTGATGATCCGGGTGTGGTTATGACACTCTACAATATCCAATGGATATCACAAAATGGTTTAGATTTTAGATGGTTTACGATCTATGTTACAGTTGAGAGTGTTTGAAGGATAAAATTAATCGATTTATAGAAAGTGTAGCGGCATGAGTTATAGTTACCAATGTTTCAAAAAATATGTTTTCAATATCTATTAGATTTAAAAATATAAATAAAATTATTTCATTTGTCTATCTAAATTTATAAAATTTGTATTTCTAATGATATTAACCATTAGACCCTTGTAATGGGGCCCTATGTGTACTTAGAATTGATCCATCTCTCTCCTATTTCCCTCACTATTTAATATATCTCACTATCTCTTTTTATTATTCCTAAATTTTATTTAATCTATAAATTTTATATATGAAATCGTATTTATTAATCCACTTGGGAAACTGTAATCATGACATCAATACAAATACTTTTTAACCCATGTGTTTTTGGTAATTTTAACCGATGATATGGTCCACGAGACTTCTACATGAAAATTTTATTTTTAAAATTTTATAAAATATTTTATTTGTTTTTTCATATATTTGATAAATAAATAGTGGGTTTTACTCATTTTACCAATAAAAATCATGATTCTAATGGTTTTTGGGCTAGTAGAATTAATTTGAAGCCCATATCTTTATTTTAATATTGTTAGACACTAAAATAGGTGGTGGCTTGGCTCGGTGAAATTTCAAGAGTTCCATTTTTTTTATCTATTAGAATGAAATGGTTACTCTCATTGGGTTATTTGGATCTAGAAAGATGATGATTTAGTTAAAAAAAATCCATGAACATGTGAGAAAAAGGCCAGTAAAAGTAATAGCCTTTACGATATAAAGGGGGTTAATGTGGGACCCACAATCTTGAGTATAACTATAATGACCAATATAGATCAAAAAAACATTACATATAAGGATTTGATGAAATTTCTCATGGTAGTGAGAATTGATTTAGCTTTAGTAAGTATTATGAATTAAGAGAGAATTGTTTTGTATGTTTGATGGATACGTTTATTAAACATGTTTATTGATGTTACGATAGTTATTTTTTTCTCATATGGATGACATGGACTCAATATAGTGATGAATTAGACTGTGGAATTGTTATGATAATTAGTTTAATATTATGTGGTTTGTGGTGGGACCTTTTATCAGGAGTTGTGTTACGATACCATAATGGTTTTTATAATATTTGTATCTCATCCATTCTTTATAATAGGAGGTTTTTTTATTTTAATTATAGATAAATTATAGGTGATGGATTACTCAAAATCTCACAACATAAAAATTATAGTATAAATAACATATTTTTTTATTAGTTCATTGTGTCATTAGCCATCTAATTTCACCGTGTAGGACTGGTAAGGAGTGTTATATGTACTAATAATATAGAGTGATCGAGTGGATTAAATGAGGATGATATTTATTATATGATAGTGGACTATATACATGGATAGATTATGGGAATGGATTATGTTTTTTAAATATTATAATATTTTATATATTATTTGATTATTGGTAAAATACTTTATTTTCTATGTGGTTACTAATAGTATTGTTTGTATTAGGTTTGACTTATATCTGGTTTCATATTTCAAGTTGACTATATTAGTTAGATCCATATTAATATGTGGCCCATGGTTTTTTCATGTGGTTATGGAATGAAGCTACATATATGGTTGTGGTAATGGTAGGTTTGGGTACAAGCTCATAATGAGTTAGTTTACTACGACACTCTTCTAAATGAAGTGGTGGGTGTTGTCTGTCGCATACATTGTTTTTTAGTGAGTGATTCTTTACATGATCTTGGAAAAGGATTTATCCAATGATTAAAACAAATGAAAGGTAAAGTGTGTATTTTTGTGTAACAACCATTGTTTTTTATGAAAATTCTTTCCTTAAGAAATGTATATTTCATAATTAAACTGTACTTTTAAGAGTCTAGAATATTAAAATATACTATAAATGAACCATATGAACCAATAAAATATTATAATTTTCTATAAAAGAAAAATAAAAATAAATGCAGAATATATTATATAATATTAATAAAATTATGATGGGAAAATAAAAACAAGTATATAACATTACTGAAAGATGGAAATCTAAAAGCACATAGTCTCCTGGAAGTACCATAGTTGTGAAATACGTTGTAAAAGAAAGAAAAATCATAGAAATAAAATATAAATTTTATAAAATAAATTTAAATCACCTTGAGCAGAAAATAAGTGAATAACAATGTAATTAAGTGGTATATATAGGATGTAAAATGGATATATGATTTCTATAAATGGGTAAAGATATTACTAGAAATATGATTTTTTGTATATTAACCTGACCATTATAATAATTACCAAACCATTAAAATTTTAAAATGATTTTTAGGGTATTTATAAAAATTACATTTTATAAAACATATACAATGAATAAAGTAAGAAAATATAAATTTCTAAATACCATATAATTAATTATCAATACATCAAACACAGATAATTTATAATTGTTCATTTTAACTTGGTTATGGTTTAACATCATTAGTAAAACCGGATTTTTTTAATTAAATTTAATTACAAAAATATCTAAATTTATAAATTTAGTTTTAGAAAATGGTTTTTGTGGTTTAAATTAGGAAATTTCTAATAGGATGGTATAGTATTTATGAAATTATCATAAATAGTTATATGTGAAGGTAAATATTGAAATATTCTAAAATACAGTATTGTATAACATGGAAAATTATGGAAAAAAGCATTATCAATGAGGTATTGGGGATGTAGGAACAGTTTTTATTAGCCTCTCAATCATAATATACTTTATATAGTAACAATAATCAATTTTTTCATAATTTTGTTCAAAAATAATAATTATTCAATATTGTATTCCAAAACACCTCTCTCTCTCCTTCACCTATAAATACCACTCTTCTTAAACCATTTATACTCTATTAAAAAACATATTAATTTAACAAATATCTACCAAAACATCCTTATTCTACCTCTTATCCATGTTTAGGAGTTTTTGGACTCCACAAAACAATATCATATAAATCATTAATTTGTATACCAAAGAAGTCGTCTCAAAGTGGAAGGTAAGGATTTCCATTCAGGGATGGATTTAAATATGGTATTTATGTATAAATTTAAAAATTGTGTTCAATTTATGTTATTATTGGAATTAAATAATGTTAAAGTAGATATAAAATGATAATAATAAAAATAAAACATCATGGATAATAAAACCACCTAAAACAAGTATACTATGCATATTTTACATAAATTATTTATAACATTTTTTAAACTAAAATTAAATTATGAAACCTTTAAATTTATAAGATGATATAAACCCTCTTTATTTACACTTTTATATATTATGAACTCATTGGAAAAAATAATTTCATTATGATAGTCATACCCATGCACTATTAAAACATTAAAAAATTAACATTCAACGAGTGACATGAATCTAATAAATGAATATAAATAAATAATAATTAATTAAATGAACATGAATAATGTTCTATCATTATAACTTTTAAAAATTAAATTAGGTCATTTTTTAAGTGAAATAAACATCATAAGGGATTTAGAACTCTAAGTTGGTGGTGTTTTTAAACCACAATTATTTTTATGTACTATTTCTCAATAAGCTATCTTCTTCTACAAATTTTATAACATATCTGTTTCACTTATTACATGTTTTTTACTTTATATTATTTCTTTAGTTTTCTATTTACTTATCATATTAATGATTAGTTTATACAATAAGATATCGATAAGGGAAACACCCTCTCTCACATTCAAAACTTTTGATTCTAGCTTTATCTTTCTTATCCAAACTATTCAATATTTCCATTATTTCTTTAAATAAATGTATAAAATAATTATTTTTCCTTCTTCTTGGGAACTTACATGTTAAATTATCTTTCACTAAATGATTAAGGATTATTTCTTTGTATATGTTATAATTAAATACTTTCCTTCCAATATTTTTCTATTTATTTTCATTTTTTTAAATCGATCTTTATTCTCCTATTATATGTTGTTTTAATCATAGGTTACATTATTTATTAAAAATAATTATTTATAATTCCTTGTTTTGAAATTTATATGATTTATCAATTTCTTATGTATTAATTATTCCATATGACATTCGTTTGTAACCGATTTATTTTTTCCTAAGATATCAGGCTTATGATTATTATAAGATTTTAATCTATATATAATGGATATTAAAGTACATTTTATGTTGTTATGGATGTCCAAAAAAATTATTTATCCCACATATACATCAGTAAATGCATATCTTTTGATCCCTCTGACCTACACTCCAAGATCTTATACTCATAGGCGCATAATTTACATACTTTCATTGATACCAAATATAAAAGTTTGGACATAACTATCCATAATTGCAATATCTATAACGATTACTGAACCTCCAAAATCTGAAGAAGACATTCAGTTTCAGATATTTATAGAATTTTGATTCATCACAAACTATTAAACCCCATGTCTTTCTCACCAAACAAACATTTTATTATTATATATAAGAAACTACTTAATTCATGATAAATATTCATTATCTCCTATAAATTATTTAATACATGATATCCTTATAAACATGTCACATGTACTAGTTGTAATTATAACATGGGGAATGGGATCATAAAAAAGGTGTTATCTAAAATGATTATTAAGGGAAATATATAATTGAAGTAATCATTACATAAACATGGCATAAATATTATGGCGGCAATAGGTGAACTACATAAATATATAATAAACATGAAACTGAGATCATGTTATCTCCATCATAAGAAATAGAAACAAGGATACTAATAATACAAAGCTCATAGTAATAGAATTAATAATTTCATACAATAAAAACATGTTTTTGATGCATTTTTTAAGAAAATTTTCTTGTCATTGAAACCACCGTCAGTACATCTTGCTGAATTGGATTGAAAATCCACAAATACCCAAAAAACTTCATAATGATACATATTGATGAATCAAGGTACTATATAATTTTGGTCCATAACCATCACCCAATTAAGTATAATATATTCACTATAAGAGTCAACAATTATTTTCAAACCATTCCCTAAGGAATCTCTTACTAAAAGAACATGGATATATATATAATGAAATATATAAAATTTTAATACAAAATCAACCTATGTTAGTATTCAATAATCAGAAAAAAAATGTAAAGAAATTTATCCATGTCAATAAAAGGTATATTATGATCCTAACGAATCCATATAAAGGAGGTGGATGATCCAAAAATATATAGTCAACTTTCCAATATTCACCTGTATTGGAACACTGAAATAAAAAATTATAATACTTGTCCCCATGTTAATAAAAGGAAGAACATGGTCATAAACAGTACAAAGGAAGAAGGTGGATGGTCAAACATTGCATATTAAACATGAAAACAATCATCTACATTTCAATTAGAACATATTAAATACCAATAATTTTCCCCATTCCATTATAATACCATTATTTCTTGGTGAACATCATCCAATATTCATTATGTAAAATTTGATATTTGTGGTATATATAGCAATGAGTATACGGATAATTAAATACTATAATAACACAATAATAATCCATATGTAGAAATAATTTGGGTGGTTTCAAATGGACATATACCTAGTGTAACTATGTAAATCAATAAGGGTGATGAAATAAATGAAAACACCCTCACAAAATGAAATATTTGAATGGTATTAAAAAGTACGGATCAAGAGTTTAATTTCTTGATACCACAAGTTCAATCCCAAAAATTATAACATATATATATATATATATTATAGGTTGAATCATGAAACATAAAACCCATTAGGGTAAATCCTTCCAAAAATGATAAGGGAAATGGAAGAAAAAACATAATAGATCTTTTAGAAATCATTTTTAATATTACAGTGAAATACAAAGATACATGTCACTTTAAATCGTAAAGTTAAATCTTTTGAGAACTATTACATTGAAAATAATATAAAATAATGGGCCCTGTAAATGAAATAAACATTATCTTGGATAAATGTGGAGATAAAGAATATACTTCTGAAGGATAAATGAAAACACAATTTATTATTTTCAAAATACCTTTTTCTGAAACACACAATGTAATAATAGTAACAAAAAATTGATTTAAATTAAAAAATAATTTTTCCAAATAGTATTATAAAATACCAAATAATAAAATTTTGGTGTGGGAGAACCCATGCATGTAATATAAATGGTCAAGTAGAAAAATTATAACTCAAATAAATGGGATTTGAGTTATCTATATCACTTATGGAAATCATGATATGTGAAGCATGAAACATTTGAAAAATATGTTATCTATTAAAAATGTATACAATAAGATAATTACATGTGACAAAATCAAATGGAAAAATTTACTTAACTTACATTAAATAAGTAGAATGGTATAATCTTAACTCAATTAATGGAAATTGAGTTACCAAAAAACTTTTACGAATAGGGTAACACTTTTTTCAAAAAACATATAAAAAAATAAATTTATATGGATTAGTTTAAAACATAAATTATAAGTAAAAATGTATAGATCATTCTGGGTATTGTAAATTTATATAATATCGTGAAAAGGAAACATCATTTATAATATGTAACATGTCTCAATGAATCTTCATTGAGACCAAAAAAATATTCCAACTTGAGAAAATCTTTAATCCAAACCCTAGAAAGAGTCGGCTTCTAATTGAACATAAAATACCTTTACTGAATGATAATTTATTTCATATTATCTCAAATAGTTTTTCTAAATATTATATAAATTTAATTATGTTCATAATAGAAAACATATCTCAATGAGAGTAATTTTATATGAAAATGCTTAACTCAGTCCTAATTAATTATGTAACTACACCAAATATCCTGAATTATTAAATTAAGTACCAAAAATATGTAACCAAGAGCCTTATTCATAACAATAAACATTTATAATCCTAATTTATAATCATTACTGAAATATATATATATATATATATATAAATTATTTTTAACCTATTTTCAACTATGGGTGTAAGTAATCTTTATCTCCTTGAAGTAGTTTCATAAAAAAGGTACAGGTATTAATTATTTTTCCAAATAAAATAATTATTATATCATCTATGAAAATATAATTTATGTTTCATGATAGTTATAAGGAAATAATTTCATTCTATGGTAGTTTCGATTATAAAAAATGAAGATGAAATATATGATAATCATGTTTTGGTGTTTCTGAATGAATGAATGGTTATTTCTTATTTAATGAGTTAGGTGTTGATAAAACCTTACCAATAAAATATGTACATATTTATATAATATTATATTTCACAATCCATCATAATGGGGCCCATTATGATGGAAATGTATTTATATATGTCTATATTATATTTATATTGTCTCTATGATTTGGATATTTTTATTTAAAAAAATAACTTGATGCTTTCCATGATGTGTAAATATGATAATTTCATTTGAGGGAGTGTGGACTACTTCCCCCTCAAAGTGATACGACCCATTCATGCCTTACATGGAACATATAAATTATGGTGTTAGTGAAATTATATAACATATATAAAATAGATATTATTCTTTTGTTATAATATAACTATGTATCATTTGGTTTTCATTCCTTTAATCTGACAATGGAATGAAAGTAGTGTTCATGTGTATGTACGGCCTACCATTTCCATGAATAGTGAATTTCATTTATTATATACAATTGTTATGGAATGTTATAAATATGTATATACTAGATATATATGATATTTTAATCATTAATATCATTATGGAGATAATGGACTTTTGACTACAAGGACAATTTACATAAGAAGAAGTTCAATTTTGACTCAAGTACCAAACATCAACAAAATTTACAATATGAACTCAAATAGTTATTTAATTGTTATAACATGACAATAAGTAATATTAAATGAATAATTAAAATTAAAAATGTTCTTAATCTAGTAGAAATTTACTTATGTTTATTATTCAGGAAATTAAAAAACAAACGGGACAAGTCAGTTTCAGGGTAATGGAACTTCTTAATCCAATTTCCATTCATTGGGTTAAAATTCTACTTCATGATTATGTCCTTCTATAATTATGTGAGAAATATATTTTTATATTGTATATTTTATTTATAATTTATTTGTGCGTATTTATAGTGAATACACATAAGTATTCTATTTTATTAACAAAGTGATCCTTGTAAGGTAATTTCTAAACTCAATTTCCACTCATTAGATTTTATGCATACTTCATTTATTATATTAAGCCTATATTATGTGTGGAATCACTATTTTTTTATTTATGTTTTAATTTCCACTTCACTTTGTGTGGATATAATATTTATACATGTATCACCACATTGATAAATTATTATGTCATTGATACGAATTTTTTAAGGGAAATCTAAACTCAATCTTCATTCATTGAGTTAAATATTCATGTCATTGGTTTTTTTTCAAGAATATGTCTGAATAACCTCTGATAATTTTACACTGAATATTCACTTATAGAGGGTGTATTCTTATTTTTGACACATATTTATCTCATTTATTTATCCTTAATCTAATCATGTGATATTGGTAAGGGACTTCATCTCAGCCTCCTTTCATTGAGGAATAATTTTATTTGTATATGACCTTATTTTTTAATGTGTATAATATTCCCCTTTTTACATTTAATTTCATTCAACGATTTTCAAAAGGAATAGTTTTCTACGAAGCATTTTACTGAATGAAAAAATGCATGTTTATTTTTAATGTGGGTAGATACAATGACCTTTCCACCACCATGAGAATTAATGGATATTTTTATTCCTCTACAAGCCATAATGTTTTTTAAAAGAAAACTAAATACCATATTCATTTTTAGTGTATTTTGGTATTTAAAATGGTATTAATAATTTATTTATTATATCAATATCTTCAGATTATGTCTTATGGTTGCAATGTGGAAATGTTAATTTTTTCCTTTTATGTTTATTCATGTATAATGATTATATTATTGTTCTTGGGAATTTTTTACATATACGGTTGGTTTTTTAATATTATGAGGTTGGGTGAGCCTAAGATTGATCTATAATGCATTGGGTAACAAGATGGAGGTAAACGTTAATGTTTTTTCTTATAGATTTAGAGAATATGTTATGGATGTCACAAGTTATCTTTATGATTTATGAATTCTATGATTTATTCATAAATCTAATGATTTCATGAGGTATGTTAAAGTGGTTCTTTTTTTATGAGTAAAAATTATGATTTCATTGATTTTTATTTAATCATGGACTAATGTTTTCATTCCTTATTTTATATCCAATATTGAGATTTTTAAGCTCATCCCATGGTTTAGAATTTTTTTCAAAATTTATAAGAAAGTATAAGAGACATGAATAATTCAAGAAGATTTTTTATCAATAAAATAATTCTTGTTTTATTTAAGTTGTTTTATTGTGAGAAAAATTGGATAGAGTATAAGTGTATACATGGTAATTTTTGAGATGTAATGTAATATTTATGGCCTAATTCTATAAAACTATAAACATGAAAAGATCCAAAATGTGAAATAATGTGAAATTATTGACTGAACTCAAGATTATTTTAGGTTTGAGGATGGGGACTTATAGTTGTTACCATAGAAATGGATTAAACAACTTTGGAGATTAGGATATTTTCTTTAGTTTTAAGGATATCATTATGGGTTTTTAATTTTATGGTAGAACAAAATTTCAATGTCATATAAACCCCTTTTGAGACTTTATGATCTTAAATATTATGGTCATTGATGTTATTTCTAGAGACATTCACCTTTGAGTAAATTATGGGTTATTATTTTTTGGGATTAAAAATGCGAGGTATGAGGTAACCTTTGAGGTAAAAATGTGTTATAAGTATTTTGGAAAATTTATCTTATTTTTGGTAATTTTATAAAATTATATAGTTTTTGAAAAAGTACAACATGTATATCGTGTGACAACCCATCGCGTTAGACAAATCTATGGGAATCGAACCCACAAATGAAGTGCGACTGAGATTTATCACATACCACTGGACTACGTGATGTCCCTGGTAAGTGTGACTTATTATTTTTAGTTAAATGATTATATGGATAAAGAATAAGTTGATTTTGTGAAATTATGTTCTATCAAATGGATATCCTTAGAATAGGAAAATGATTTGGTTATTAAGTGATGAATTTTATTTTGGAATATGTTTTCTATTTTTTGAACACTATATGCCTAAGAAAAATAAAATAATATGGGATTTCATTGGATGAGTAATGGTTAAATTTTATATTGTAAGAATTTATGATTGTATTGTGGATATATGGTGAATTTGGTTATTTATGGAAATTATTAGCTTATCATAGACAATATATGATTTGGTTAATTATATTTAAGTATGATACTTTAAGAGTAGTTGATGTTATTTGGATATAAATGTTAAGATTTATTGTAGAAGACTATGTGATTAAATACTTATGAATTTTGGGTTTCAATATTAGTTTGGATTATTTTGAATATTTTGAATGACATTAGTTTGTTTATTGGTCTATTTTGGAATTTGGATATTGCTATTGAATTTTGGAGATTAAAAGTAGTCCAATATAAAAAGTATTATTCTTCATGGGGGATTATCTAATCTTTCACTAACCATTTTGGTTATGGTTAATTTCTAAAGAAAATGGACATAAATTGATCATCTTTTTTTGGATAATTTGATTCTATAGAAGTTTATTCTAGTGATTTATGTGTGAAAAATTCATCTTGAATACCCATCGTTTGAAGAAAAGATGAGTTTGTTGTAGGCATTTGTTAAATAATGAAACGCCACTTGACAAGTAAGTATGTTTCCTTATGTTCATAGTCAAACTTATAAATAAATTCGCCAAAATTATTAAAATGATATTAAAAAAAATTCCCATTAACTTTTCTTATAGGGAAATCCAAGACCCTTTAACCCATCACAAGTTTGTTGTTTTCAGGTTTTTAACTTTCTCCTGATCATGTTTTCTATCACTCTCCATCAGAACAAGATGATCATTTTTTCCTCCTTATCCATGTTTATCTACATGTAATCCTATTATTTGTTATCTTGGGTAACCTTTATAATTATATTTATTTCATTTAAAGTGATATTATTATTGACTCTTTTTCCGGTGTGGGATTTTCATTGATGTTTACAAGCCCGATTTTAAAATTTTGAGAACTCAATTTCCACAAGGGGGAATGATGTAACGTCCCAGGTATTAATAGAATAATAAATTTTCATATCAATTAATATTTATGAATAAGATATTAATTTTAAGTTAAAGGGAATAGTTTTTCTGATTGCATACTCAACATGCAACAACAGGTTTATCCAAAATCATAAATTACATTAAACATTGAGTTATATTGGAAGATAATACAATAATATTATTATTATTTTAATTAGTAGTTAACACCTAGTAGTTGTATTATTGGGAATGAAATAAATAACTAATATATGATTACAAATGTTTTTTAAACGTTTCTATATTTATCCCATAAATTTTAGAGGCTTTAAATAAGAATGAATTTGATTTTAAGCGTTAAATACTCTATTATTTTAAAAGGTCATTTTACCTCCTTTTGATGGAAAACCCTTTTTAAATATTGTTTTTATTTCTTTTATATGTTTTATTTGAAAAAATAAATGTCTTATATATATAAGGATATAAAAATTTACTTTGGTTAATGTTTTGTTACTTTTCTGATAAAGTTCATTTTTTAATGAAAAGTGAAAATACTGCATTTTAATTCAAAACTACCTTTTCATATAATTTATTTTTATTGTTATATTTTCCTTTTAATTGGTTTTAAATTGTAATTAGATAATATTTTTATCATTTAATACAATTTTTTCATTTGAATTAATTTCCCATTGAAATTGGATATAAACACATTTCAATCTTGGGGTAGTTTTTACTTCTTAAAAACATGCTTTTTGTTTTGAAAACGGGAATTAATTTTAAATTAATTTCTTCCAATTTAGTGTTTTGAATTTCAAAAAATGGATTCCATATTTTGAATCATAAGTTACAATTTGTGTAAATAGGTATATTTTATTTGTGTACATTATGAATAGTAACTTAAGTAATTATTATTTTTTACCGTGGTTAAAGGGTAAATCAAGTAAATAACGGAAAAATAATATAATAATAATATAAAACAACCTTAAATGTTTCCTAGTCTTATTTTATTAGTCATGGGAGTCAAAAAAATCCTCATACTAAACTTTTGGCATTTGGGAGCCACTTGGGTGTGAAAATAACATGTTATAATAATTAATTTAAAATAAAGAGAAAATTAACATAAACATGTGTCTTCTTACTAAAACAATTTTTATATGGGTTTATATAATTGATATCTATGAATATAAGTAGTTTTTATAAATTTAAAATAATTTCCTACCTCATGTTTGTTTATTTATAATTTTTAGACATTAAATAAATTAATTATTTCTGACAGAATGATGATGTAGTGATTTCCTTTTTAAAGAAATATTCAAATAAATGATTTTATAAATATTAAAATAAATGTAATTTTATTTTTTTGATGAAATCAAAAAACATTAAAGATGATATTTACATATTATATTTTATTTATTTCCATTTTTTGAAAGAATCAAGTTACTAAGACTTTAAAAAAATCAATTACTAAATAGTGTCAACATTTACACAAATGAGTTTTTAAAATAAATAATATTTCATTAAAAGATATAATAGTCTTAAAAATATAATATTCATCAGACTAACTTATATAATTTTATAAATTTTATTAATTATCCTCTTTTTTGTTCTCTTGGCATTTTATAGTAACTATAGTAACTATATATTATGAAAATAAAAGAAGACATGTTAAGAGTTAATGTTTTTAACTAAGGGTTAAAGGTAAAGGATATAGTTAATTTTGTGACCTAAATATTTCCAAAAACTATTTGTTGAGATTATTTTGACTCATCCTAATATTATCCTAGAAATATATCACATTTTATCTATTAGAATTATAAAATAGTTTTATAATAAATTAATATTTCAAGACAATCCTTAAGTGCCCATCCTCCCTCTTATAAAGGGCTTCCACCTCTACCCATTTACTCACACCTATAAATACACTTGGATTAACCAAATTCTGATGAAATAATATCCAAATATCCTTCCCTTCATCTCATAAGGCTTACCTTTGATAGAAAGAAATTAAATAAATTCTTTTGGCTCAAATAAAAAGAAGTTACTCGATTTTGAGGTAATTTCTTCTCTAAAGTTCCATACCTTTATTTTCCTTCTCTACTCCCTGTGTTATTATTAATAATAGATTACAGAAACACACCATTATCCTCAATATAATATTATGTTGTTAGGATAATTGTTCCAAATAAAATTACACATACCTCCATATAATGGATACGAACATATTGTTTTTGTGTACGGAAAACTACTGCCTCACGAAAAAATGATTGTTCAATTTCCCCCTACCACCTCTCATGGTGGAAATTATGATGAAAACTAATTTATATATGATATAAATTATATTTACATTGTCTCTATGATTCTGTATTTTTTATTTACAACATTACTTTATTCATTCCATGATGTGTAAATAGGATAATTTCATTTGAGGAAGTGTTGACTACCGCACCCTCAAAGTGATATGACTCGTTCATTCCATACATGGAACGTATAAAAGAAGAATTTAATTAAATTATATAAAATATATAAAATAGATATTATAATTTAATTGTAATATACTTATGTATCATTTAGTTTTCATTCCTTTAATATTTCAATGAAATGAATGTAGTGTTTATGCGTACATATGACCTACTATCTCCATGAATGGTGCATTTCATTTATTATCTAAAAATGTTATGGAATGTTATAAAGACATATATACTAAATATATATCATTTTTAAATCAGGAATATCATTATAGATACAATGTACTTTTGACTACATGGAAAATTTACATCAACACGAGTTCATTTGTGACTCATGTACTAAACATTAAAAAGACATCTGATATGAACTCAAACAATTAACTAATTGTTATAATATGATAATAATTAATATAAAATGAATAATAAAAATTGAAAATGTTCTGAATATATTATAAATTAATCTATGTTTATTATTTTGGAGATTAAAGAAAAAACGGGACAGGTCAGATTCAAGGTAAGGGAACTTATTAAGCCAATTTCCATTCATTGGGTTAATTTTGTACTTCTTTATTATGTCATGATATGAATATGTGATAAATAAAATTTGATATCATATATTTTATTTATAATTTATTTATGATTATATATATTCAATGTACAAAATTGGTCTATTTTATTAACAAAATTATCCTTATAATGGAATTTCTAAACTCAATTTCCACTCATTTAGTTTTATGCATACTTCATTGATTATATTATGAGAAGATTATGTGTGGAATAACTATTAATTTTTTATGTTGTAATTTACACTTCCCTTGGCGTATATATACTGTTGATACATATAGTCACCCAATTGATAAATTCTTACGTCATTGATACGAATTGTTTAAGGGAAATCTTCACTCAATCTCCATGCATTGAGTTAAATATCAATGTCATTGGTTTTGTTTTTCCAATAATATGTGTGAATCACATTAGATTGTTTTGCACTAAATATCCACTTATATTTGGTGTATTTATATTTTTCACACATATATTTGTCATTTATTTATCATTAATCTATTGATGTGATCTTTGTAAGGGACTTCGTCTCAATATCCTTTCATTGAGGCATATTTTGATTTATATACGACTTTCTATTATATGGTGTATAATCGTCCTCTTTTGAATTTTAATTTCATTAAATGGTTTTCAAAAGTAAACTTTATCTATGATTTGTTTTACTAAATGAAAAAGGAATGTTTTTTTAACGTACGTGGTGACAACGACCTTCCCATCACCATGAGAATTATTTGATATTTGGCTTCCCCTATAATTTGTAATGTTTTTAAAAAGAAAACTAAATACCATATTCCTTTTTAGGGTATTTGAGTATTGAAAATTGTTTTAAGAATGGATTTATTATATCAATATCTTGAAATTATGTCTTATGATTCCAATATAGAAATGCTATGTTTTCTTTTATGTTAGATAATATTTTATGATTAAGATATGGTTCTTCAGAATAGATTACGTATATTACTGGTTTTATGATAAACCGAGGGAGGTTGAGCCTGAGATACCTTTTAAATTCATTGGGTAATGTAATGGAGGTAAATGTTAAGCTTTCTCCTAATATATTTAGGGAATATATTGTGATGGGTATTCCAAACGTAACCATTAAGGTTACTCTCTATGTAGCTATGAAAACTAGAATGTAAGTATGTTATGGATGCCACAAGATACCTTTATGATTTATGACTTCTATGATTTATTCATAAATTTTATGATTTCATGAGGTTTGTTAAAGAGTTTATGTTTTATGAGTAAAAATTATGATTTCATTGATTTGTATATATTCGTGGACTAATATTTTATTTCATTATTTTATATCCTTTACTAATCTTTTTATGATCATCCCATGCTTTTGAAATTTTTTTCACAGAGTTTAAGGAATGATAAGAGAAAGAAAGAATTAAATAATATTTTTATCAAGAAAATAATTTTTTAATTTAAGAATGTTTATTATTGTGAAAAAAAATTGGATAGAGTAGAAGTGTCTACTTTGTAATTTTTGAGATGTAATGTAATATTTATGGCCTAATTCTCTAAAAATATAAACATGAAAATATCCTCAATGTTAAATAAAGTCAAATTATATACTTAATTCAAGATTAAGTAAGGTTTGAGGTTGAGACATTATAGTCGTTCATTCATATAAGACATGACACGTGTAGGAAGAGCCCATGCAGGGGTAAGTATAACAATAACCAGTAGGACACCCCGAATTCAATAAGTAAATAACATTAAGAATAAAAATCTGTTCATCACAGGTATATGTTTAAAGAGAATATAAAAAAGAACATATAGATATAATAAACATATACACAAAGTCTCAAGGTAAAGTCACAACTATAATTCCAGTCTAGGATTCCTTCTTGGAGGTTACACATAGAACTCGTCCAAGATAACAAACTCCATGAGTCAGATAGCACTAATGATGCTTGTCTTAGATGTTGGGATCATATGGTCCCACTGTAAGAAGTCCATATTATAAGTCTCAATAGAACTATACATAGAAGGGGATCTCACCCAAGGCCATGGGGTATACGACAACCCAATATAAATTTACCCGCTAAGTCTATGATTGATCACCACGTAGTGTTGGTTACGATGATACTAAGAACTCTACCTAGGGAATAGATGATGACATTGGATCCCACTCCTTTCCTCATATAAGGATTCCAAAAAATTATATCCAAGTTTGAAGTCCCTCTAAAGGGATCACAATCGTATGTATAGGGTGTGATTCCATATTATCCCGCAGGGAATGGATCAACTGAATGTAGCTGAATGAAACTCATCCAAGAAGATGAGTAATATTGATCTAATACATCTTTTAAAGAGTACATGACATGTACTAGTAGTACACGATGTGTACCTTCAACGCCAGGTCCAACCCATGTATCATGTCCAATGATTGTGTCCATCTCCATGTCTGAGTACATGGAATGTCTAAGCCAATGAACTCTAGACCATGTTCGTGTAGCCTTTGAGGTAAATGCAGAGTCTCCAAGTAAGTGTCACAAGGCATCTGATATGTGTCACAGAGAGTGTTGTACATTTCTTATTTTCATAACCCTAGAACCACATAGGGGGTCCCACATGGTGGGTGATCCTAGATGACACACCGTGTAACCTGGAATTTCTAGATTCCATTGGATCTTCCTCACAAGTCATCTCCTGCTCCTCTATCCCCTGATCTAATCGTGAATCATGTTAGAGAGTATGGATCTGGTCAATCCAAGACTCACCATCATCAATTTTCTGAATCTAGGCACCAAATCACAAAGGAAACCCATCTGTTTTGTCACCCATTCACCTTATATCTAAAATTACACGAGGAACTTTGATCCAGTCTTGATCTATCATTACTGTCATCACATCTCAATCCCATCATTGATCTGAATCCAGATCTATGATAACAATTTTTTGTGCCATGAAATGGGTTTGCATTGATTGTTTATATAGTTTTTTTTCAAACCACTAGCCCAAATAAATGTCAATGGTTAATGAATAATAAATGGTGGGAGAAAATCAAGAAATATGAATAACATGAACAAAACTTGACTATTTTTAGGTTCACATCAATTTCTTGTCATTAGAATGACCAAAAAATATCCAAAATAAAGATAATAAACATCTTCCAATAATCTCCAAATAATAAGCACACACCCGCAAGACGATCAAACCATGAATCAATCTATTGGTCGATTGATTTTTGTTTAACATAGGATAAAGAAAATGGGATAAATTCACTAAATAATAACATCTTACATCAAGGTGGATCGATTAGTAATGATGAAGTAATTCATTTTAATAGTGTTCTCAAGATCCTTGAGTTTTGTCGCATGTTGATTGATGATCTTTGATCTAGTCATCATTTTCACAAAGAATCTCCTCTAAAGCTCTCTCCAAAGGCTCTCTCTCTCTAAAGTCTCTAAGGTTATGTTTCTATCCCTAAAATTCCATCATAACGATATACTTTTTGAAAAAATCAGGCCATGTTGTTTTAATTTAAAAAATAGTTTAATAAATTAATTTATTTAAATGTCCACCCATGACCGCACCCAACCCGAATATCTGATGCACTATAAGGTTAGGTCGTGCTTATGGTGAAACCCATGCTATGAACCCAAAAAAAGAATCTGATTTCTAATCTGATCCTTCATTTAAGATTTATTACAATTTTCTAGGAAAACTTCACATAAGTGACATTTAATATATTTAATATATTTTTAAAAATTAATTTCTAGCACACCGGGCCTTAGAATCTCACATTGTCTCAATTCCTAGATCCATAAATAATCCATGTAATATTCCACATAATACATGGAAAAATTGGTGCGGTTAATTTCTCCACAAATTTAATCTTTACATCCCATAAATCCAAAATAAAGGTCAACATAAAGAGATGTGGGTACTGAGCACACATTTGGGTCTCCTTATCCCAGGTTTCGTCTTGAAGATTCGCATGCTACAACCAGACACATGCTAAAGGAATCACATTCCTATGAAGGAACATCTCCTTTTAATCCGCAATCTATACCAAGTAACAAGAAAGGTTAGCTCTATCCTTGATGTTCAACTCTCCCCAGTTAATAAAATGTGATGGGACATGCATATACCTCCTCAACTATGTCAAGTGGATGACCTCATGTGTCTAGTCTAAATATGGTGGTAGATCTAACTCGTAAGTCACCTCGCCAACTCTACAATGTATCTGTAAAGGGATAAAGAATTTAAGAGATATATTTCTACCCTGTCCAAAACTCTGCAGCCCTCGTCAAGGTGAGACCATAAACAACACATTCTCTCCATCCTAAAACTCCAAAGGCCTCTACAGTTGGTCATCATGGGAATTTTGAAAGCTTTGTACAGTCCTAATAAACTCTTGGATGATATAAACATTCTCTATAGTGTCTCTTACCAACTCTAGGCCCATAAGTACCGAAACACCAGGGTCATTCTAAAAATTTAATGACCTATTGGTTTACCCATACAAGGACTCGAATGGTTCCATACTGATAGTGGAATGGTAGTTATTGTTGTGTGTAAACTTCACCAATGATAAGGGATCCTCCAAACTATATACAAAGTCTAACATGGAATCTTGAAACATGTCCTTCTAGACCTAAATGGTATGCTCTGTCATGCTTCATGTCTGGGGGTTAAAATTCATGCCCAAGTGCAACTGATCCACAATGGCCTCTTACAAGCCCTTCCACGATTGAGGTGTGAATTGTTTATCATGTTTATAAATGATTATCATGGAAAATTAATAGATTCAGACTGTATCATTGACATATTGGTATCCCAAAATCTATGTTTCAATTTTCTCTCGAATTTTTAGGAAGTGGGTCCACTTGGTGAGTCATTCTAAAATCACTCAAATAGAATCATGTCCCCTAGACATACATGGTAAACCTATCATGAAGTCTATGGATATCCCTTATCACTTACACTTTATCACTTTAAGGGGTTTATCCAAATCCACTAGAACCTTGTTCTCATCTATCACTTACTGAAAAGTATGGAACCGAGAAACAATCTCTGTAACTCCCTTCTTCATCATTTCCCATAAAAACTAATATCAGAGGTCCGAGTACATATTTTCTACACCTGGATTTACCTCCATGGTAGATGTATGTAACTCCCTAAAAACCTCCTCCTACAACATCACTGGTACCATCATGCTTCCAATTAATAAAATGATAGTGTCCGCACCTTCAGAAAATCCATCAAGAGAATGTCAGGTGGATATCAGAGTATGTAGGGTCTCACAGTCTATATCCCCAAGTTGTCCCTCCCTAAATTTTTTTATATGTAGAGGGGGGAAATAATTGATTTTAGGTAAGTTTCTCCATCCCCATACACAAAGGATAAATTGAAATATGCCAACATTTATAAAGTCTTGCTCATCCCCTATGAATAATTTATCATGCTCATATCTTCCTCTACTACATTCCCATTCCCATGAGTATAGACTATCTTAAAGACATAATCTCAGAGGAAATATATCCATCACCTTTCCCTCATGTTAATATCATTATGATAGAATATATACTTGAGACTATTATGGTCTAAAAAGATGATATATCTCTCACCCATCAGCTAGTTTCAACACATCCTCAATGCAAAGGCTGTCTCTACTGACTCAAAATCATGGGTCTCATAGTTTGGGTCATTTGAAAAAAACGATGTGAACCATAGGAAATCATCTCCTTCAACTGCATCAGAACACAATCAATCCCATTTCTTGATTCATCATAGAGAACTACATACTTGACACCCTCCAATATAAATATCAAGATGGGAGAGCTTGTAAATCTCTACCTCATCTGCTTGAAATCCTACTGGCACATGTTAGTCCATATGAAAGACTTCACCTTTCAGGTAAAAGCTGTTAAGGGAGATAATATCCAATATAAATCAGGCACAAATATTTGATAGTAGCCTGCCAAAACAAGTAATCTCTACATGTCCATTACGCTCTAGGGTAAAACCCAGGATAACACTTCCTAAACCTTAGATGGGTCCACTACCACACAATATTATGAGATAACAGGTCCAGAAAAGTGGTCCTCCAAAATCAAGACCTTGTAATTAAAGAGATTCCTATAAATTTGGTTCCCTCAGAGTATATCCAGAACCATCCCCAAGTTTCTCGTGTACTCCTCCTCATAGGCCAAGTACACTAGGATATCATCTATGAAGACTACCAAAATCAGTCTAAGAAATGATAAAATATCTGGTTCATGAGTCCTATGAACACTACTAGGGAATTATTCTAGAAAAATGGAATCACAATGTACTCATTGTGACCATAGGAACATATTTATTATAACTTTGGTATATCCTCTTATCATACTCACAATTAGTGATAACTTGATCTCAGGTCAATATTTGAAAACCATCGTTCCCCTCTCAACTAGTGAAAGACTTCATTTATCCTTAGTAGTGGATACTTTTTGTTTAAAATAACATGGTTTAGGAATGGTAATCAATAGACAACCTCAATCTCCCATCAAAATTCTTGGTGAAAAACATTGGGACTGCCTAGGGTGAGAAACAAGGTATGTAAAATCCATTTATTTTCAATTACTCCAACTGCACCCTCATCTCACAGATCTTGGTAGGAGGCATCTAACATACTGATGTAGATGTTAGGGTCATATTAGGGTGTATATCAATGCATATGTCTATCTCTCTACATAGAGGTAAGCCTGGAATTTCAATGGGAAATACATCCTCTTACTCCTCCACCACTACAAGAAACTAAAATGTTATAGAATCCATAGAAACAGTGTTATTTCTAGACTACTGATGGGTAATCATCTACGCCCTTTTATCAAAGAGTCCATCCTGTTCTTCCCCAGATTCGTTTCCGCCCACAAAAGAAAAATCGGTCTCATCATTGCGAGCACACTACATCCTCCGCATGAAATATTATTTTTAGGTATGAGCTGTAGAGAGACAGTCCATACATAATATGATGTCATAAAGAATCATCATTACTAAAACGTGATCCAAAAATAAACCCTTACCTCCATGATCCCATTCATACCATTAGAAAAAATGTGTGATCGATGATTCACCACTAGTAGAAGTCTCTAGGCACAAGGGTCAAGGAAAGGGCTCAATCTGAATCTATAAGTATAGAACCAGATAAGTGGAAATGAAGGAATTAATCACACATATATTTATCAGAACTAAATATCAGGTTGGAAATACATAGATTGTACCTCATATCATCCCTGAAGTCTCTAAGACATAATCCCTGACTGATTATAACTAACCTATCCCGTATCCCCCAACTCTCTATGCCTGATGTGGACCACCAGAGTGTGGTGCTAGAAATATGTCATAATTTCTTCCACATCGATCTATTATCTAAAATCCTCTTCCATGTTCCCCACAGTAAGGACCTATTAGATCATGACGCTACCTATACCAAGGAATCTCATCCACTATCTCTCTGTCAGTTGTACTGTGTGTCTAATAATCTCAGGCAAGATTTCCATTTTCATCACAAAAGTAGCACCACCTCTCTCTAGGAAGACTAGATCCATCCTATGGTCCCTGAAATATAGAACATCTATCTTGGGATAACCTCTTCAAATATATTGTGTGTTTGGATCACTCTATCTGATACTGTCTACCTGTCACTGAAGTCGCAACTCCGTTATGCCCACAATTGGAACCAACTGTCTACATCTTCTCATCTCAGACACTCTTAACCAGAAAAGAATGATCAAGTACCATATAATAGGAAGGAATGCATATATTTATCAAAATTTATCATATGTATCTTTGTATTCATCTCTATAAGGTATGCACTCAAATGAATTGATCACTCCCCAAATCAGTTGAGTACTAAGAGAGGTTGGTGAACCTTGATGAATAATCATCTACAATCATGCTTCCATGTTTAATTTTTAGATTCTCTAGGATATGTATATCCCTCAATCTGGCTATAGATAACACCATTTTGAAAAGTCACATGTAATATTACCATGCTAGATTAACCTAATCTTAAAATTATTTCACTAAGCCCCACCACCAACATATAGACCCATGAGGAAGTTTTTCTTCTTAGACAACCATATGATATTTCGATGACTTATCCAGATGAAATACTTAAGTTCGTACATCATTTTTTTCCTTGGGTAATTGTGGGTGGGACTCACTTATGAACCTGAGGTTTTCTTTTTGTTAAAACACATGATGTGTACTCAGCCTATACACGTCATATGCTGGTACTATTGGTACCATCTACTACTTGAAAAGTGGTGGCAAAAATTGTGCACCATTTGGAGGTAAAACCTTCTGAATAGGTCCCTAAATCAAAACATCATCACATGGGTGATCATCCTTGGGATCATAATGCAGAATCCAAGCTGTAAAATATCATGGAGCCATCTTGAAATAGATAAGATATATCACAGTCAATGAGTATATCCAGAGAAATGACTCAAGAATGGCATGGAAACCGAAAATCAATACAATATGATGCATGTACCAATACTTTTTCCTGTAACTAGTGTGTATCACCCACCAGATCGGGACGTCATCCAACCAGATACCAGGCCTGGCATGAGACAAGTCCCAAAGGGAATTCTCGATCCCTACAAGATAGTAAATATTGTAAATCATCCAAAATAATCCTAGGGGAATAATTTATAAAAAAGAAACTATGATCCAATAATCAAATAGTGCATAGAGAAAAACCAATGATAACTAAATATAAATAAAAACAAAACAAATCCAGATATGAAAATAGTGAGACAAAATAAAACTAGGTAAAAATTTAAGCTGACCACACAACATGATAACCATGTGACCTCTTGGTCGCCACCAACCACAAGACCAACCTGCTCCAAAGGATAACAGAACTAGAAACCTAAACCGGAAAAATAGATAGGTTCTACTAACGTTGAGTGGCATAAGTCGGGTGTGAGCTTAAATAGCTCAGTAGTTAATCACCAATGATTATGAGAATTTTATTTTTCAAAATATTATACCAACACTAGTTTAAAATAAATTTTATAAAATATGCTTCTAAATCATTTGAAAAAAATAATCCCTACTTTCTAGAAATTTTCTTTTAATAAAAAATACACATTGAAAACAGTCCTTTTTCAAAACATGGTTTCACTTTAAAACCTGAAAATTTCATAACCAAACCCCAATTAAAAATCCAAACTAGAAAAACCAAAAAAAATATCCACTAAAAATAAAGGAAACAAAAAAGTTAGTGAGAAATAGTAAAACACAACTTTCCATGAGTTCCCATTCTAAAACAACACACACATATTTTTTCAAAAGGTTTTCCATTTCAAAATTCAATCTCAAAACCCCAAAATTGAAACACAACCACATACCATAGGGTAAAAAGAGCCACACAGAAAGTAAAAAAGGTAATATACCATCATTTATAAACCAGCAGGTCAAATAACCAACATGAAACAAAAGTAAACAGAACATACAGATAGCGATTCATGGGAATTTTCTAAACATCTCTAGAGCAGTCCCAGAAAAATCATAGATCGAAATCAGATGCCTGTATAAGGTACATCTCTATATTCAATAACTATTTGGCCTATATAAATAGGAAAATAAAGTAGCATGTCCCACTTATACCAATCGATTCTAGGGGTACCAACCTGTCTAATCTGGGTCAACAAGGAATGGTAACTCGACCCTCTAGATGATGCTAGGGAATCCCATGATAATAGAAATATTAATACATAGTGAAACAGGGTATAAGTACTGCAATCCACCGCATTCACATGCATGATCCATTATAGGGTATATCATTAGAAGGCCTAATGGAATCAGTTCCACAATTTTCCCATACACAATCCACTAGAGGGGAATGCAGCCCAAGGTCTAGTGATCTGAAAATGTTTTCCTAGAATCCCAAAAACCCAAGATAATCCATTTATTTTACAATAAATTTTATTAAAAAAATGGATTACATGGAAACCAACATCTATCCCATAATCACAACCAAATTCTAAGACATTTCAAAATTCTAATAGGGCTTTCACACTACCAAATATTTCAATAATTTTTCCAAAACATGCCATGATTCCAACTGGACTTTCACATCACATAAATTACAAATAATTTTCCATAAAAATCCAATATTCCAATCGAGCATTCAAATAATTTCGATTAAAAAACTATTCCCCGGCCCAAGTGAAAACATGAAACAACGTGAAATATGGGATACAGGCCTCTTACATCACATAGTTACCAAGTATGTAATAAAGTTCCAAACGAGCCTCCACTAAAATCATTCACCAAAACATACATTAAAATATCAAATGGTTCTCAATAGACAATTAGAAAAACACATATTAAATTTAACCATTCTATTGGGTGAATCGACTTTCCAAATATATAGAGACACAAAATCCGTTTTAAAATTTTCTATGTAGCACCCTTACAATTTATAAACACGCCACAGGTGTACAACAAATAATTTCATGTTCCACAAAACAAATTTCATTTGGAAAACCAAATTTAAACCCATTATCACCTTTAAATAAATTTTTGAAAACTAATCGTTAAATAAGAATTATTTTCTTGTAATCCAATACAACAATTTCACACAATTACAAAACCTGAAAAAAACCATTAAAAACTGAAAGAACATTCCCAAACATTTTTCCATAAATCACCAAGACATAAAGAGTATTCTAAGACACACAAAATTCCCATTATATAATTTTAACAATGCTACAAAAACATAAACATGGAAAAAATAACCACAATTGTTCAATTTCACTTTTTAAGAACAATGGGAATTTCATCAGACACATTGCATGCATTAAAATATAGGAAAACTAAAGAAAACCTTTGAAAACAATTTCTCACCAACATTACTTTATAAAGATAAATAAGAAACTCAAAAAATCACATCACGTTCATGATTATAATAATTTGAAAGTATTAAAGGAAATCCAAAGTGTCAACAGAATGTGTTAGGAAGAAAATAGATGGAAACACCTATCACAACAATGTGTGAACACAGCCAAACATCTATAAAAGGAAGTCTCAATATTGAGAGACAATATGCACACCCTATCATCAAATAAAACCAACGAACACATCAACATTAACCCTTAGTATTTGTCCAAGGTGAAACCCCACCATGGTAAACCATGAAATTAAGAAAGAAAAGATAAGAGAGGATGAAATTGGCGAAAAACATGAAAAATAACCTTGGGATATTCAAAATGAAACCATGGGAAAAGGAGGGATAAAGAAGGGATGATTGTGAGATCCCATATTTCACCTAGGTTGTGCAGTGATGGAGAAACCTCAAATAGGATTCAATCATTGGAGGGGTAAAAGAGGAAATTCGCGCTTTTAATGATCCGAAAACTCACACAATTTAGCAGCATAGTTTTCCAAACCATGTGTTAGATGTGTGCTCCCTATGGGAGAAGAGGGTCACCCCACATGGGCTGGCCACATGGTTTCCCAAACCATGATAAAAATGTTCCAAAGACTACTTCAAAAATTCAGAGCCTCACAACATGCTTGTCACATGGTTTCCCTAACCGTATGCAGGTTGCGTGCTATTCCCATGGCACCAACCCTAAATCCACATAGTTTCCTATACAAAAATAAAAGGTGTCCCCTAACCCCACACCAACCATTCACCACATACTTTAAAGCCCAAAAAATCCCCTTGTCAATAATAACTCACCCGAAGGCCCTAAAAACACAAAACATAAAACCAGGAATCTACCTAATCCTCAAATAAATGATCTAAATCCAATAAGAGAATAAAATGGAAGAATTAAAAGATTATGGTGTGATTACTCTTCCCAATGAAAACACATTTTCCCCCAAAAATTCACCCAATAGGATGATAAACCATGCTCATCCCCAAAAACAAATAAAACCATGAACTAAGGGGTGACCTTTTTCTTCATTAGTCACTCCCAATCATTACTAGAGTAAAATGCAGCACAAGGAACAATAGGATAACATAAGAAGTATATCCCCTTGACAAGAACTTGACTTACATAATGGAATAAATTCAGATCAGACCAACATTGGAAATTCGAACAACATTACCCTTGTTTAACCAATGTAGGAACTCCTAACATGAACTAAGCCAACTCTGACACACAATATAAACAACAATTCCATGACAACTATAAATTCCCCACACACAAAAAACCCCAACACAAGGGGGACCCTAAAAAAAGATCCCAAACCAAGAAACAAAGCTAAAATCAAGTTGTAATAACCTATTTCCACAAGCATAGATATCTACAAACAACTATAATAGAAAACTAAAATTGATTTTAGAAAGTATAACCATTTATAGATCTAAATCAAAGGTAAAAAATGAACTACAATATAAATGGACTACCAATCCACAAACAAGGATATGAGAAACTCATAACACATAATAAACTATAACAGAATATAGACTATCTATGCTCCAACATCAGAGATAAGAACTGGGCTAAGGTACCCCACACCCCCTGTGATTTCCTAAATGTGCCCAAGATTCGCTCCAGGGCCTATGACTGGAGCCCTAATGTTTGAAGAATCCACTTCCATGAAGTTAGTAATTGACGTCCTATGATTAAGAATTCTTTGGGAAATTCTTCATACAAAACTTCTACAAATGACCCAAACAACCTCAATGATGACTAAAATTTGGAGGATTGCGAAAAGATGACTTTGATATCCCAAACCGATCATGATGGAGAATAAGAGAAAACATTCTGATGAATGAGGGGTTGAAACCAAGAAAATTGGATTATCAGGAATAAGTTTCTTAAGAAAACACCTCTCACCATATGGGGAACCTTCATAGGCATTGAGAAAAATGGGTTCATCAACCACCACTGATGACACCCCAAAACCCATCTTAGCTATGAATTAAACATCCACCAACTTCTCAAAATTAACTTCACCAGATGAAAAGATTATCTCTTTGATATCTGAACAAAGACCCTAAATGAAATTTGGATCTTTCAATAGATCATTTCATTCTATCTACGAATAAAAATATTTCAGATTCTTAAAGTCCTCAACAAAACCCGTTACAGACCGTTGCCCTTTATAAATACTCATGATCTCTTCCTTTTTCATAATCTTCACCTCCTCAAGTACAAAATATCAGATGAAAGTGGTTTTAAACACCTCCAACATCGTCCCATCTTTAATTGATGATGGAACAATCACCTTCCAGTTATCCAAATTTGGACCCTCAATAAAACCGACAACATCATCCACACTCATAGCCACAGGTGTTTCTAAGGATTTAAAGACACACTCAACATCCTAGAGCAACTCCACTGCCTCTGACAGAACTTGATCACCATGAAAAATGGGCAACAACTAAGAAGAACCAGAAACTGGGCAAGACCCATTAGAATCCTTTAGGACCTTTCTAGGGGTCATATTCTAAACAACACAAATAACATGAAACCATAATCTACATTGACCCAAACCACAATCGATGAGGACATCTCAATCCAAAACAACCGGATTACAATCCGAATATCAGAACAAAACCAAAAATCCACTTTTCAAAAAAAACACATTGTCCATTCTATTTTAAAACTACGTTAATCTAAGGAAATTATCCCAATCCAGAAATTGATTTTCCACAAAATAGGAAAAAATTATTTAAAGAAAAAAAATTCCTAAAACCATTTTCCCATTTCAAATTAATTTTGTGAGAAAAGTAAACTAAACCTTTGATTTCAAATACTCACCCAGGGAATCATATGAATCATCACATATATGTTCATCCAACTTCCACTTATATAGTCCATGTACATATTCCAACATGAACTTTACAAAAATACCCACATGTATGAGAATGTTAATAACGAATACCAAGGGTCGCACATACCACTTTTTCACCAAACCCAAAAATCTACAAAAATATCAATTCACTTTCCCCTTGAAATTTTCCCAAACCATTAAAAATTTGGAATCAATTTCTCATTAAAAAAATTCACTTTTCAATCTGAAACAATGTGTAAGAAATCATTTTCATCTCAAATTTTTTTTTATTTTGAAACCCCACTCACACTAACTGAAAATAAACTAAGACATAAATCACACTAAACTATACGGATGAGTAACTAGTGGTTATTCCTCACCCGACGACATGGTTAGTGGTCCATGACCCAAGTAAGAATCAGAAACTGAGAGGACTTTAAACCGTTCACTCAGACTCCACATGGGTCATTACACCATGTGAGATAACAACATGACACTGGGTTACCTCAATTTTCATTCTTCATCCATAAAAACCAAAAACAAAAATACTCAAAACACATATTACACCAAGAAAATCATGGATTAGAATGAGAACAGGTTCATGAAATCTTTCTTGTTCCTACTTACTAAGTCATGAGAGACCTAAACTCCAATCTACCTAACTCCCCAAATAACAAGGGCATGCTCTAATATCATTTTTTCATAAACCAAATCAAGATTACATCCCACTTGATACCCAACACAGCCCGAGACAAGGCCCGAAGGGATGTGATGGAAAATAGTGATGAGAATCCAAAATAATCCAAGGGGAATGATTTATCCCAATGAAATGAGGATCAATTAGTCAAACTAATCATGAATCAAAACCAACAATAACTGAAAATTAATAAATAAAAAAATAATCCAAATATAACAACTACAAAACAAAAATAAATAACTTAGTATAATATGATACCAAACCACCCAAAATGATCTCTAAATTACCTCTTGGTCACCAAAATCTGCAAAAACAACCTACTCCAAAGGATAACTTAACTAGAAACACAATCTTGAAAAACATCTCGGGTTTACCAATGTTGAGTGTCATAAGTAGGGTGTGAGTTTAAATAGCTCTATAGGTAATAACCATAGATTACTTGCATTCCCTTAACCAAAATAAAATAGGTTTTAAATCATTTTAAACAAATAAGAACCACTTTCGAAAACATCCATTTTTAGAACAAATACACGTAGAAAAAATTTCCTTTTTCGAAACATGACTCCATTTCAAAACATGCTAGTTTCATAAGAATAAACCCAATTAACAATCCAAAACAAAAAAAATAAGAAAACTATGAAAAAAATAAGGGTAACCGAAAAGGTATTAATTTCTACGAAAACACGACATTCCACTGTGTAAAACTTCAAAAAAAATACACACATATTTTCTTTAAAAATGCCTTCCTTTTACAATTTCCAACCCAAAAACCCAAAATCCCAAACACAAATACATAGAAGAGGGTAAAAAGATCAATACTAAAATTAAAAAAAGGAACAAATAGAATGTATAAACTAGTAAGGATAATAAACTACATGCATAAAAGGTAAACATAACAAACAAATAGTGATTGATGGTAATTTCCAAATCTTCTCTAGTGAAATCCCAAGACGTACTCAGATTAGACTCACTTATCGGCATATGCTGCATTTCTATAGTCAATAAACAATTTGCCACTCTAAACTATCCAATCTAGTGGAATGTCCTACCTAGCCCCATCATGTCAAAGGGGTACTAACACATGTAATTAGGGTCAAAAAGTAATCATCACTCGACCCTCTCGATGACACCTAGGAATCCCATGATAATAATAATATTAATACATAGAGAAACATGGTATAAAATCCATAATCCACATTCTATTCATGAATGATCAAATAGAGTGGATCTCAACCCAAGTTCTAATGGACTCAAAACCCTAGTGTTCTCATGCACGAGACACTAGATGGGAACACATCCCTTGGTATAGTGGTATAAAAGTATAAGACAATCATCTCAAACATACAAGATAATCCATTTCATTCACAATATATTTCATTCAACTATAATGTCTTACATATAACCCACCATCCTTTCGATAATCCAAACCACTTTTCGAAACATTTCAAAATACGAACTCGACCTTCACGCTACCCAATATTTCAATAATATTTCCAAAACAGCCCAAGATGTCAACCGGGATTTCACATCACATAATGTAAAAATAATTTTCCAAAAATATACCAATATTTCTATCAATAATTTACATAATTTAAAATAAAAAAGTTCCCAAGACCAAGTGAAAACATGAAACAACATGAAAAGTACCAAGTCAACCTCCTATATCACATAGTTACAATGTTTCTCTTAAAGTACCAAATGGGCCCCTACATCAATCCTTACTGAAAAAATATTGTAAAAAAATGGGCCTCAAGTGACCATTATGAAAACACATATGAAATACAACCTTTCCCATGGATGAATCCCCTTTAAAAATTCATACAAAATCCAATTCCATTTAAAAATGTGCCACACATCACCCTTAAAAAATAAAAACATGATTGAGGTGTACAGCAAGTAAATTCATGTTCCAAAAAACCCATTCCTTCCATTAAACCAACATTCAACACATACCCACCTTCAAACCCCTTTTTAAAAACTCCTCTATAAATAAACATCATTTTCTTTTAAACCAGCACAACAATTACAATCAATTAAAAAATATGAAAAAGACTTATGAAACAAGAATAACCCTCCCAAAAAATTTTCCATAAATCAACGATCCATATAAATTCTTCCAAACAACACAAAATTACCATCATATAATTTTAACCTTGATAAAAAACAAAACAAAGGAAAAAAATCACCACAAGTGTTCAATTTCCCTGTTTGAAAACAATGTTCAGTTCATCAAACACTTTTCATGCATTAAAATATATGATAAACTAAAGAAGCCATGTGAAAACTATTTCTAACCAAAATTACATCTTGAAAGCACCAAATAAAGTCATACAATCACATCATGAGCTTGATTATAATATTTTGACTCCATGAAAGGGTAGCTGAAGCATCAACATAATTTTCTAGAAAGGAAATGCATGGAAACACCTAACTCAAAGATGTGTGAACACAACCAAAAATTAGGATAAGGAAGACTCAAGCATGAGGGGTAATATACACACTCTCTCATAAAATAAAAACAACCCACACATCAACCCTAAACCTTAGGGTTCATCTAAGGTGAAACCCAACCAAGGTAAACCAAGAAATAAAAAGTGGTGAGAGAATAGATCTTCAAATCGACCAAAAACCATAAAAAACTCACCTGGGGAGCTTCAAAACGGAACCATGGGAAAATTATTTCTAAATAGGGGAATCATGGGAGATCCTATGGTGATCCTAGGTTGATAATGGGAGGATAAACTTGAAATATGGTTAAAACATCGAAGGGGGGAAAGGGGAAATTCACATGTTTAATGATATGGGAAAATCACATGGTTTGCATGAATTGTTTTCCAAACCATTTACCAACCATGTGCCCATATTGGATAAGTGAGGAACACTATATGGACTAGCCACATGGTTTCCAAAATTTTGCACCAACCATGCCAAATTCTGCTACAAAAATTCAATACCTCAATACATGCTTTCCATACAATTTCCCTAATCATGCATATGTCAAGTGTCATGTCCCTGGCTGCAACCCTTAAGCTACATGGTTTCCTGGATGAAGGTACATGGTTTCCTTAACTGTGAACCAACCATTTTCCACCTATTTTCAATCCAAAAAACTCTACTTTTCAACACAAATGCCACCAAAGGATTCCACAACTCAAAAATTCATATCCATACCCAACCCAAACCTCAATGAAAGGATCTAAATCCATTAAAAGAAATAAAATGAAAAGAATTTCATGGTTGGGGTATCAATGTTTCTATATATACCAAGCCAACAAAGAGGTTATAAGAGTCTTAGTGTATGGCTACATCAGCCGCTGCACCAAAACTGGGGTCCCTAACCTGAAATTTGTACTTGAGACAGCTAACAATGTTTCCCAATATAATTTGACAAAATCTAGTCCAATGTTATAACCAACTACCTTTGATACCACTATATCACAACCTGTCCTAACAGGGCCCATGGTACGACTACCCTAATCCTACCTCCAATAGGCTAGGGGCTTGCGACCAGTGCTGAGTAGGAATATCACAAATATTGGAGGCCTTATCCTAATGTTCCTACATAGATGCACACGTTTCAAATCAAATAAAATTCTGAAATGTAAAACAACTAATAACCATGCATGTATAAATCTAAAATCCCATCATCAGCTTATAAAAACAAGAAATCAAAAGAAAAAAACAAAAATACAAGCCCACCACAACGAAACTGAAAATAATCCCAACTAGTGATGTTTGTGAGTATTGTGGTCAGTGAAACCATAGGAACACACCTAAGTCTATTTGACTCACTAATCTTTTTCCAGTCCTAGTGTAGTGACTCGAGTTTAGCCCTATCAAACTTTGGAATATTTCTACATATATTTCTTGAGCAAGGCATTCTGATGACATATGATTCTGTGGACCTAGTATTCCCATAAGAAATTTTATAAAAATATTATATAGTTTTATACTATACACATAGAGGAAATGGTTTATCTCTAAAATAGTAGCTCAGATCAGAAAATTGAGGCCACATTGTGTTCAGAGAATGTCATTTACCCAAGGTGGGGTATAAGTTTTGTGGGAACAGTCTTTCTATGGAGAAAGTTATTGATGTATTTTCCGTAAATAAATTAAATTAAATTATTTTGGATGTCAGATTGAATAAAACTTGAATGGAGTCACAGATCAAATTTTTGAGACTGTGGTTGAGTCCAAAATTTTGTGTTTACCCTAGTCATGACATAATCCTTTTTGTTGTTGAGTACCTTGTCAGAGGTGAAGTGTAGGCAGGGAGTTAAATTGAGGGTTATGGATTTAATTAAAAATTAAATCCATTAACCCCTAATCCCTCATCCTTGGTGCGTAGGAAACAGAAGCTCCCCCTCCGATTCCTCTTCCTTCGACAAACCAAGGTACAGAGGTGCAATTGTATGCCATTTTCAATGTCGATCATCAGAAGATTGAGAATCAGCACATCGTGAGCATTTTTCTGCACTTAAAGCTTATAAGTTTCACCATAAGGTAGGAGGTTTGAGTTTTAATCCTATTTCCCCCTTATTTATTCTTTTATCTTGTTCGAATCATCGAGAAAAGCCTTATTCTGTGTAGATCACATTCCAAGGTTTCCTAATCTAGTATCAGATTATTTTTCTGATCATCGGTGTGTCACTGATGGTCTATGAAAGGTTGAGGCATAGTGAGCTACCAGCGGTGGCGGCACGGCGGTCTGCTCATGGAGGTAGAGCAGTGGTGTAATCCGCCGAAGGGTGGCTAGAGGACATGGTGGGGATGTTCAGGCAGCATGGGACGCGTAACGTGCATAGGTGGTCAGAGTGGGATGATACTGGAAGAACGTGGATGAACATGAAATCCCCCCCAATCCATGTTGGTTTTTGGAAAAAAATTAGAATGAATAAATATATTAATAATAAAAATATTGTTGTTATTATTATTAAAACGGTTAATCAGACATAATTTCACTATGCAGCATCCAATTTACATGTCTTCTAGAGAAACATGAACATGACTTCGAGGAAAACCTTTTGATGATAGTTTGATAAATTTTTGAATTAGGCCTGAGATTTAGTGACATGAAATGTTCAATTAAAATAATAATAATATAATAATTATTATTTGGTGAGTCTTGCGTCAGATGTATCTCCTACGTCTGGTGTCTGAGTGACACCTCATCAGTGGCATTGCAACATAGTTTTTAGTGTGGATATTTCAAGACGAATTTATGTTTCTTAAACATAAATTCATGTGTGGGCCCTGCAAGGTCCGGTCTGTGCGCTTGTAGTGAAATGTGACTTTTTCACCAGTTATCCATTTTGTGAAAGTAAATTGCCTATCCTGCATGTTTTCTCATGTATAACCCAATGGTTTCCATATTTTGGGACTAAGAGATGTGGGGTGTAGAAGATTTTTTGTGGGTTTCTTGGGTTAGTGAGCCCATTATCAGTATGGTTGATTGGGTCCCCCTGGTTCCTGTTTGTGATGTTTTGATCAGATGAGTTGAGTGAGTGTCCACATGTCCTTTAGTTGTAAGGGTTTTTGGTATCACATCCCATTTAGCATACTACGACCCCTCTTCATCTAAAATGATGGGTCTTTGCTATTATATCCTCAGTATATTATTGGTATCCCCTTGATATGATAAGCTTAGATAGGGTTCTAGAATATCTCCGGCAAGGCTGGGGTGGGATCCTCTAGCTTAATGTTTCCCTATATTGGGTTATTAGAATTTTTTTACCAATAGTACATGGGAACTAATCCCCTATCTAGGATTACAACCCAATAGGGTTTTGTGGAATATTTTGGTATATGATCCCCAATGTCGTAGGTAGTGCTACTAGGGTTTCGGTATCTTTGTTTATATAATCCCATACTTCGTGTTTGGTTCTATATGGGTTTGTAGTATCGTCGGTACGATCTCCTACATAGAAAGTTATTCTATATAGAGTTCTTTGGAATCTTCGTGACCACATATATAAGGGAAATGATCCTCTATTTGAGTGATGTTACTTGTGGAATGTCAGATCAGGTTGTAGTGTCCCCCGGTGGCTCCTAGGAGTGATACCCTTTCTGAAAGGCCTTAGAGTTACCGGTTTGGGTTCATGTTTCCCCTAGTGGTACCTATGAGTGATCCCCTATCTGAGGAGTTTTTTGTTTCCTCTAAGTTTTAGTGTACCATTCTCAGTGGTGATATTCGACAAGCATATTCTCTAAAATGGTCTATCTGGGATGGTGAGGTGAGACATGATAGAGTGTATCTCTCGGGTGAGTGCCATCTGGGATGACAGATCTCACGGAGTGTGTTATCCTAGTTATGTGTTTCCTTAGAGACTCAAATATAAATTGTCTATAGCAATGAGGTTGGAACCTCATAAGAATTTGTGCCTTAGATGAGTATATCTGGTGTAATTTTTGGGTTTCCATGCGGTGTTTTTAGTTCTTGGATCACAAAACCCAATGGTTTGAGCTAACTATTCCTATATAGATGATGATGGTATTGAGATGGAGTTTCTCTCTTATTCGGTTTCCTCTACATGGGTTGTTCTTACTAGTGCCTATCAGTTACTCCCTTTTTGGTTTGGGTTTTTGGGGCACCTGCTGTGTATCTTTATACTCACCCCTACATTGAATTTTCTCACACATGTTTTGTGTCTGGTGTAGACCAAAGGCCTTTTAACGGAATCCTAAGTGTACATGGAGAAGGTGGATCTTATTGATCTAGATTGACCGGATTGTTTACCAAATCTAGATGGAGGATATTTCTAACTATTGTATTTGATAGTGATCTCATATTTCAAAGTAGGTTGGACACTTTTGAAATTTTAGTTTTGTGGGTCATATATTTTTCCTTATTTTACTTTTTTTTACTCTAGTAGGGTTAGATGTTTGCAATCATTTCTTTTAAGTTTTTATATAACTCTACACTATTTAATGGAGGTGTATGTGGGCGCTTCTTTACATGTATAGTATTATAAGACCTGCAATGTGTGTGATAGCCTACTCTTAACTAGTATCCAGCCGCTAGCCTATTGAAGGATGGATTGGGGAGTCACGGCTCAAGCCCCATTGGGTTAGGTCATGACATAGTGGTATTAGAGGAGGTTCCACCTTTGGGACCTCAGGGGGTAGTTGGTCAAGCTGTGAACTTGGTTTGTGTTTTATATATAATGTGTTTGTATGTTTCAAGTTCAGTTTTCAGTCCAGAGACACTAGTGTTGGTGTGATGACCAATGTATCCATTCACCATGACTCTGATAACCTACCATTCAACTCAATATATTAGGACACTAGTCATAGTTGAAATAGATGTTACAAGCATCAAAGAAGACTGACTTAGGGTTTTTAACAGTCCTTCTTGATTCATCTCCCTAGATATACTCATTGATTATGGTACATATTGATTATATTTCAGGATGCCTCCATGATGACAGCTATACAGGGTTTCGTGATGTGATTGTGGTGATTATCTTCCCTGAGTAGAGTCTTTATAGTAGGACACGGGTTCTGAGGTTGAACCTCTTGGTGGCCCACTAGTGAATCCATCACCTGTTGAGAAGCAGGTTTTTCTGGTAGTGTAGGATGAGGATGCATGCATGCTGAGTCCAGAACAAGAGTTCCACAAGTAGTGACCTCTGAGGTTATAGGGTGATCTAGACCTCCAGGAAGCGGATGACTAGATTGCAGTAGTCAAACATGTTTTCTTCCTTATGAAGACACCTATCGATCAGATGATAGTCCCAGGGGTGATCCTTTTTCATGGTTTGGTCGGGCATTAGTGGACTCTAGTGACACAAATCCATGATGAAGAGACACACACCTGGGATGATTTTGGGTGGCTCTTCAGGGAGGAGTTTTATATAACCACACTAAAAATTGTGCAGATCCAAGAGATTTTTCCACTTCGGAAGGGGATCAGGACCATGGATGAGTACTCATCACGATTTACAGACATGTCGTGTTACTCCCATGATATGGTTTGGGATCCATTATATTGATCATGAACCTTCAAGCAGTGCTTGCATAGGGATATCAGGGTGTCGGTGGTATCGTTGTGCCTACCTACCTATGTTGAAGTGCTAGAGTGGTATTTGGTGGTGGAGATATTTATGGTCGAGAAGATTCTGATCATTAGTTCTTGGAACATCGGAGCTGTGACCTCGATAGTTGGTTAAAGAGTTGGTAGCTAATGATATGATCAGGGGTTCGGGTGTGCGTGACATTTTAGGAGGTAACCCCAAGACATGGGATCTGAGGCTTAGGGCTCCGATATTGGTTAGCCTTAGGATAGGCGGTGTTATTCTTGTGATGTCCAAGGACATATTTTGATAGAATGTCTGACCTGCTATGCTACTCAGAGGGATATAGTCAATGGACCACCTTTTTAAAGGAAAAATTTAGAGCATGGAGGTCTGCAAGGTAGTAGATGTGGTAGAGGAGGGGGTTTATTAGTGGTAGGTGGCAGGCGGTATGATTTTCCACCACCACCACCCCCAGGTGGTCCATTCCAGGCTCAGTGAGCTATGGGATGGGGGTGAGGACAATTGCAGGCCATAGAGGCCTTCGACATAGAGGATCCATGGATGGATAGAGGTACTCTTTGTCTCCTTTCTACATTCTGTAGTAGTTTTGATACACCATTAGGTGATACTCTTTCCTTTCCATTTCTATCTCGAGGTTTGTGTAGGGTGTTAGTAAGATCATGTTTTGGTGTTGTTCGTTGTATCTTCTAATGCACGAGGAAGATAGATCCTTCCCCACTGAGACACATTTTTTAGATATGATGCAAAAATGTATGGGTGAGTTAATATTTCCCAAAGAAGATATTATTGAGGTACGGAGGACGAGTCCCTTTGACTTGTTAGTTTGGAGTAGGTTGTTGGTCTCTGTGTCAAGTTAGCGAGGGGGCATACCTCTAGACACGTTGATTGTAGGAGACCAAGTGGTTGGTGTTTTCCCACCTAATTCATCTGAGGAAACATGTGCCCAATTGCATGATCTTGACCTGGGATGAGTTGTACTAGGGTGTGGTATCCATTGTAGTTCCCCTAAGCATGTGCTTGTGGGTATCAAGGGAACCCTTACTGGTCTTTGTGGTGGACTTTTGGTGTTTTGGTTCGTCTTAGTGTGTGTTTGTTACAACATAGGGTTCTCGTGTGAGCTCGCAGGTGTGGGAGTCCTAGTAGAGAACTCATGTTCTTTCGAATGTTCCTAGGATTTCTCTTTCCAAGGATGAAAGGCCTTAAGGTGGGGAGAATGTAGCCACTCAGGTTTGGACCAGTCATAATTTGAATAATTTTTTCATATATTTCAAGAGCTAGACACTGAGACGGTGTGAGATTCCATGGCCCGGTGTGCTGGGAATAAATTTTATAAAAATATTAGTTATTTTTATACTACACATGTGGAGAAAATGGGTTGTCTCTTAAAAGGATGCTCGCAACAGAAAACTGAGTCCACAGTTTAGTCTAGAGCATTTAGTTTAACCTTGGCATGGAATAAGTTTTATGGGCATAGGATTTATGTTGAGAATGTTATTGAGGTTGTTTCCATAAATTAAATTAAATTAAATTATTTTCATCATCAGATCGAATAACTCCTAAAAAAAGTCTTAGATCAAATTTTTGAGGCCATTTTTGAGTCTGGAATGTCTTTTTTACCATAGGTGTGACATAAACATTGTCAGCGTGGAGTTTTTAGGCGATGGATTAGTGTAGGAGGGGAGTTAAATGGATGGATACATATTTAATTTAAAATTTAATCAATTAACCTCTTTTAAACCTTTTTTGTGCACAGGAGACAGAAACTCCTCTTTCCCTTCTTCTTCCTTCTACAAACCAAGGCACGGAGGTGCCATCCGAGACAGATAAAATGCTTATTGGAAATCGATTTAGAATTAGTGTGTCGTGGGTTTCGTTTTACCACCGAAGCTTCGGCATTTTGACTCGAGGTAAGCAGTTTGATTTTTAATCTTGTTTCACCCTCTTTTATTCATTTCTCTTGTTCAAATCATCGAGAAAAGCTTGAGTTTTTTTTATCTCATTCCAATGTTTCCAGATCTATTCTCAGATTAATTTACTCAGCACTAGAGTTTCACTAGTGGTCTGCAAAAGGTGGAAGCAATGCTGGTCCAGTAAGGTGTAGGTCTGGCGGGCGGTGGTGAAGTGGCAGTCTTCTAGTGGAATTGGTGTAATGGAAGAAGCCTCTAGAGGGCGGCTGGAGTCCACGACTAGAATGGCCGGGTGGTGCATAGCGCACGGGGGTGAACGGAGCGGGATGGTGGTTGTGGAAGGCGGCCGATCACAGGATCCCCCCCCCATGTGGATTTTCAGAAAAAGAAAATAAATATAAATATAATATAATAAAAATAATAATATTATTATTATTACTAAATTGGTAAATCAGTTGTAACTTTCTCAATCAGCAACCAATTTATGTGTTGTCTGTGGTAACATGACCCCCACTATGAGGTGGACCATTTAAGGACAGTATGAGAACATTGTGAGTCAAGATCGAGGCTCGGTGAGACAAAAAATTCAATTGAAATAATAATAATATAATTATTAATTTTTGGAGAGTCTTGCATCATATTTATCTCCTCTATTTGATGTCTGATTGATTCATAGTCAGTGGCATTGTGACCTAGTTTATCATGTATCTATTTGAAGACTGATTTTGGGTGCTTAAACTAAAATCATGGTGTGTGACCTGTAAGTCCTAGTCTGGGTTATTGGGGTGAAATATGAGTTTATCACCCATTATCTATTTTGGGAAAGTAAATAGTCTATCCTATGTGTTTTTACATGTAAAATGTGATGGTGGCCATGGTTTGGGCCTAGGATATACGGTGTGCAGGCGATGTTGTTTGGGTCTCTTAGGTCAAAGATTCCTTTTTAGTAGGGTCTATTAGGTCCACCTAGTCCTTATTAGTGATGTTTCAATCAGTTTAGTTGATTGAGTGTCCCTTGGTCCATTGTCTATGAGGGTTTCAGGTTTCATGTCCCCTTTAGAGGACAGTGACCCCTCTTCGGCTACTATGAGGGTTTTGGAATTATGTCCTCAGTACAGGATTGAGATCCCCTTGATAGGATGAGCTTGGATAGAGTCTTAGTATCCCTCTGGTGAGGCTGGGGTGGGATCAACTTGCTTAAAAATTCCCTAGACCAGTTTCTTACTTTCCCTATAACCAACACTACATGGGAGGCAATCCCCTATCAATCAGGACAACCCTGCATTGTTTTGTGGAATCAATAGGTATTTGATATCCTATACAACGGGTGATTATAGTATGGTTGTGGTATCGTTTTTTATAAGATCACTTACTCAGGGTGTGGTTTTGGTTGGGTTTTAGGTATTGTTGGTATGATCCCTTACTTTGTGAGTTATTTTATATGTTGTTTGTTGCATCATCATGACCACATATACACTGGTGATGATCCCCTTTTTAAGTGATGTGACCTATGGAATGTAAAATTCGGTCGTAGTATCCCCAAGCATCTCTAAGGAGTGATATCATATCTGGGGGGGTCTTAGAGTTACCAGTTTCGGTTCTTGTATCCCCTAGTAGTCCCTAGTATCGATCCCATATCATAGGTGTTTTTTGTTTCCACTGGGTTTTAGCATGATGTTCTCAGCGGAGATATATAACGATTGTTTTCTCTTAGAAGGTCCATCTGGAATGGTGAGGTGAGACCCAATGGAGTGTATCTCTTAGGTGAGTGTCATCTGAGATGACAGAGCTCACGAAGTGTGTTCTACAAGTTATGTGTTGCCTTAGAGCCTCGAATAGAAAATTTTGATAGCAAAGGGGTTATATCATCCTAATACTTGGTTCATAAGATGACTATATCTAGTGGTATTTCTAGGTTTCCTTGTGGGGTTGTCATTTCTGGGATCACACACCCTATGGTTTGAGTTGACATGTTACATATAGTCGAGTGTGGTCTTGAGATGGATTTTCTATCTCATTTGGGTTCCATATAGATGGGTCCAGCTAATTGGGTCTATCAGTTACTCCATTTTTTGTTTAGGTTTTGGGGGATCCTACTGAGTATCATTATACTCACACATGCATGGGCATTTCCAACACATGTTTTGGGTCTGGTGTAGACCACATGCCCTTCAACAGAGTCCCAAGGGGACCCGTAACAGGCAGAGTTTGGTGAGATTTTTTGACCAGGGCGATTACTAGAAATGGGGTGGGGGGATTTCTGGAACATACACTTGATAGGGATCCCCTAATTTAGAGAAGGATGGATGCTTTTTCAGTTTTAGTGTGGTGGGTCCTATATTTTCCTTGTTTTTACTTCTTTTGTACTTTGGTTTTTATAGATGTATGCATGAATTTCCATTCAGTTTTTATATACCTCTGCACTATTTCATGGAGGTGTATATGATGGAGTGTGAATAGGTGAAATAGGATAAGGCATACCATGTGTGTGATATACTACTTAGAACTAGTCACCAGACCCAAGCCTATTGGAGGTGGTCTTGGGGATTTGTCGCTTAATCCCCATTGGGTGAGGTCATGACACCTGGTCTGACTAGGACTCTCTCAAATTGTCCTTCATCTTCATAAGATACGACACATTAAAACAAATATCATATAGGATTGAGTATAACAATACCTAGTAGGAAACCCAAAAAACACTATATGTATAATATTATGAATAATATTCATCTCATCGTAGGTATATGTCTAGATCACATATAACAAGAATGTCTAGATCACATATAACAAGAATGTCTAGATATAATCAATATATACACAAGGATTCATGGTTTATGTAACAACTATAATGCAATTCTAGGATTCTGATGTGAAGGATTCACATAGCACTTGATGGGGAGAACACACTCCTTGAGTTAGATATCATTGATGGATTCCATCTAAGAATTCATGCAAATTGGGTCCCACCAAAAAAATTATATGTTGGATGCCTCAAGATAGCGATACATATAATGGGATCAAGAACCGGGCCATGGATTATACCAAAAACCTAAAATGGATAAATCCACTAAGTAGATGATCGATGACAATGTAGTGTTGGTCCAGATGATAAAAACAACTCCATCATGGGAAAAGATGATGATAGAGGATCTCAATCTAGGACTCACTGAAGGATTCCAATAACACTATATAATATTGATGTCCCTCTGAAGGGATCCCCATCATATGTATTGGGAATGCTTCCATACTAAACCTTAGGGAATGGGTCAAGGGAATGTACCCTAATGAAAATCATCCATGATTAAGAGGAAAATGGTTGTAAGAAATATTTTAAGGAGTACAAACTGTGTACTAGTATTACACAACATGCCCCTTCAGTACTTGGTCCTGCCTATATATCATGGCCCATGCCCTCATTCATGTCCATGTTTGATTATATAGCATGTCTACTCCTGTGTACTCCTGTCCACGTCTATATACCCTCCAAGGTAAATGCTGATAGTCCAAGTAATTTTCACATATAGTATGGCATGTTTCACATGGTGTGTGATACTTTTCATCATCTTGGAAACCCTATCACTCCACAAGGGGTCCCATGTAGTGTGTGATCTTTGATGACACACCATGTGTCCCAAAATTTCGAGAAACACAAGAATATTTCTCATACATCATCATCTGCCCCTCTGACCTCTGATCAATCTACTAAACATGTCGAAGAGTAAAGATATTCTCCATCCAAGACATTCTATTTTCATTCTCCAGAATCCAACCACCAAATTAACCTAGGAAAACCATCCATCATGTCACCTAGTTTCAACATATCTAAAACTGCATGAGGATCTTGGATATAGTCCTAATATTTCATCACCATCATTTTATCTTGATACCATCATTGATCTAATCTCATTTATGTGATAACAATCCATTGTTCCACGAAATGGGTGTGTATTGATTTTTTATCTTGTATTTATTGAACCACCGAACAAAACGAATGTTTGTGATGAGAGAAAGAAGAATGGTGGGAGAAAACCAAGAATCTTGAAAAGGTGGAATGAACCATTTCCATGTTTTGGTTGGTCTTGATTTTCTTCAGTTATAAAAACAGTCTAATTCTATAATGAAAAAATCAACTCCTTATAATAATCATGCACCCATAATACGATTGATTCGTGAATAAATCTATTGGCCAGCCGATTTCCATTAATTATGGGACAAAAAATAGTGAAAAATAAACAAAATAAAAAAATTCATACCTCAAGGAGGATATATTTCTCATGAGGAATTAATTCATGTCATTGCAATTGGTGAGATCATCAAGTTCTGTCACACATTGATCAATGATCCATGATCTGGTCCTCATTCACCCATGGAATACCCTCCAAATCTCTCTGCAATGGCTCCAGGGTTATGCGGATAACCCTAAAATTACACCATAACCATATACTTATAGAAATATTAATTTTATGGTGTTTAAAATAAATTAAATAATTAAATAAATCAATTTATTTAAATGTTTTCCCACGACTACACCAAACCAGAATGTTGGATTTGCTCCAAGGATATGTCACGCTTATTGTAAAACCCATTCTTTGAGCCCAATGGTGGACTCAAATTTCTAATACGAGCCTTTATTTAATAGTTTTTACATTTTTTTCGGAAAAAATTCACATGTTTGATATTTAATATATTTCATATATTTTCAAAAAATTAATTTTAAGCACACCGGGCCTTGGAATCTCATGCCCTCTCAATAGGGAGATTCATAAAAAATAAAAATAAAATTCTAAAATAGTATATGAAAAAAATTTATTTGTTACATTCTACATGTAAATATGTAAAAACTGTGGTTTTTTCAATTTATTCATTTGAATATTTCTATGTATATATCTATATTTTTACTCGGAGATTGTGTTGTGTTTTAGGTGTCGTATGACCCAAAAATTAATTTATTAAAAAAATTACTATGTAATAAGGAATGTGCAATAATACTTTTGGTGTAAATGTTATTCATATTGATCTATACCTTTAATGGGAAATCCAAGACCATGTTCATTTCTAGAATATGAATTTAATAATTGGAATGAAATAATGTTGGTTGATGTTGGATGTTCGGTTGACGGTGACAATAGGTCATTTATTTTATTTATTTTATTTTATTTATAAAAACATAAATTCCCTCTATATATTAGTGGTTATGGAAAATCCATAGGTTAATCCACATAATCATGTTTGATTAGAGAGGATGATGAGATCCTATTGTGCATTGACAATCATAGATCATGGATTGTTTGTGAGCATATCAAGGTGGTTTGTAGCATGAATGATAAATACAATATATCTCCCTAATGAAAAAATTATGAAATTTTTCTTTTTTAGTGATCAATTAAAACTAGAGATAGGTCACATTACCTCATATTTTTCATCCCTATTTGATTAAATTAATGAAAACAGATAATTAATCTACTTTGATTTCTTGTGTTTTTCATTATTTTCATGAGTCTCATTTTGTTTGAAATTCTTATACAATTTTTTAACTAATTTTGAATATATGATTAGCATTCCATTTTTTTTCACAACTCATGGTAATTGTCTTGGATCACATTGGATAAAATTTATATTAATTTATTCTTTTGTTTTTCCCTTAATATTCTTTTGGTTCTTCACTGTTGGCCCATAGGGTAATGGTTAGACATTGTTGAGCCATATTTGGGCAAGAACAAACCCTCAGATTCCTGGTTGATGAGTGAACAAGATAGTGATCCTTATTTTTTTTATTGGATCATGATATTATGTAATATTTTTGTGTTATTGACATGTATTGGAGTAATAATTGTGGGTCTCATCCATGGGAGAGTCATTGTAGTGGTGCAGGGTGACAAGATCCAACTGACGATGGATCGGGTGGCCAGAATTTGGTTTATGATGATGAATCAAATTACATAATATTTATATCTATGTAACTATGTGTGATTCATAGTATAAATTATGGATTTTTTTCATGGTAAGTACATGTTTAATGAACATGACTATCTAAAAAATCCTCAGTTACACGGCATGTAGTTCGGATAAATGCACAGTGTGTAATCCCATTATTGTCGAGGCTATGGTTTTGGGCCAAGATTAATTTCACATTTCATGTTATCTATCCACATTACATGTTGTTGGGTATTGGTGGATTAGTGTGTCCCCATGAGTACATGAGAATGGAAACATCCAAGTACATGAAAACTTTAAGGGTAAGCGAGCACAAACATGGCCAGAGAACCCAGATAGAACTATAGTTCCAAAACATGGATAGGTAAACTAGCAAGGATAGGGTACACCGGATTGGGCTATAATACATGGGAATAGGGAGAAGTATGTTGGAATAGTTGGGGTAGAATAGTCACACTGTTAATTCCATATAAATTCCATTTACATCCCTCATAAATTTATATTATGTGTATCCTCATTATCGGGACCCATATTTGGGCCCATGAGGATCCTATCCTAAGAAGTTTTCTATGTGGGGTGCGATGATGGTATTAATTTTGTAATCAAAGATACTGTATGAGGTAATGTGATTATAATTATTTCTTTACTGATGCATGGAAAATGGTATTGATCAGGGTTTGATAACTAGTGGGCTGTTGAAGTTGGTAATCCATTATCGCACCAGGGTGTAGGTCCATGATAATCTTTTCATACGTACATACGGTACTCCCCTGTACTATATAGGGAATGATTTCTATATATTTGTAGTGTTACTCCCCCATCCTTGAGATCTGGGGTGAGAAGGTCCCCCACTGGATGTATTTCTCTCTCAACTGTAGAGCGTAGTGGCAAGGAGCAGGCACTTCATAGAGATTTTAGTGAGGTGTCATATGTTATTAGGAACAAAGGATAGACCGTTAAGATCTATAGGATTACTCATTATTTTTATCTAGGATATGGAGATGTGGATACATTTTCTCTCTCTCTTGGTTTTCTTTATGAGCATATTTTTTGGTTTTTCATTTACCACCTTGCTTTATGAGTTGAGCTAACAATTCATTCTTTCTGGTTCTCCATTTTTTTAGTTTTTGGGGAATACTATTGGGTATGTATATATTCACCTATGATTGGTTTTTCCCACATGTGTTGTTTCTTATGTAGATGACAAGAAAATCTATAGTTACCTCATATGGGCGTACTAGTACTTGGTGGTGATGACCATGTTCGGTGGTCATCCTTAGAGATTATGTGTTAGTATCTCTTAAATATTACTTTTTTCTAGTTTTTGTTAAGATTGTACTTCTTTTTTTGGGTTTTCATGTATTTAACACTTTTTATAAACTTTATTACATATTTTTACTTTGATTATTTCATAGAGATTATTGCATGCATGGTTTACACTCTAGATGTTATTAGTATTTTATATTTTCTATAGAATATTTCATGGTGCTTCTTGTGTGCATATAAATATATTCATTAGGATAAGGCCTCTCATTTAATTGTAATTACTACTTGGAGCATGTCTATGTACCCTAGCCAATTAAAGGCAACATTGGGATGTCACACATGGCTTATCCGCACCCAGGTCGGTCCCAGTGGGTCTAGTTATGATAGAGTGGTATCGAAGGTGGTTTTTCCTGTAATTTTGGTATTTCGGGTTGGTCCTTATAGTGATTATTGTTTTTGGAACTTAGGGAAATGATGTCGTGGTATATCGAGTTAGAATATTAGGATATGGATCCTAGTTTTGGTGTATAGGTTGATGTATCCATACACTAGGACTCTGATAACTGTGTTATCAAATCAGAATACCAATTCATCGGTTGTAGGGAACCAATGGTACGCACATCATATAGTATAGGTTTTTTTAACATTCATGTCCTTATTGAACTATCTCCCCGTATATTTTCATCTAATCGTGAAACATCTTGTTAACTTTCAGGATGATTCCAAAATGAAAGCCAGTTAGGATAGTGATAAAAGATTATGATGATGATTAGTGGAGTAATGTGACTTCAGTAAATGGACCTACTCATAAGTTTCTCCCTACAATGGTCCATAGAGATGATCGAAAGCATTTTTGATAGTCATTAGCTCCAAAAGGTCCGGCTGATAATGTACACAGTCTTAAAACATTATGCATGTTCCATCTATAGAGACTTCTGATGTTTCATGTAATGCTAGACCCTGAAGCACTAGAGGATTGGATTGTGGTGGAGGTTTGAGTTTTCAAGCAAATTTGAACCACATATAATTATTTGGTTTCAATAAAAAAACATTCTTCTCCAATGATTATAAGGGTGATGGAGGAGTCAAATTACCTAGACTCATGTTGGGATGATGTTTTCATGGTTAGAATTCAATAAGATTTTTGTGATGAGTATTACCCTTATATCTTATTCTTTATTAAGATTAAATAACTAATCAAGGTGAAACAAAGTGATATGATATTTGTATAATACTCCATGAGATTCACTAACCTCTCACACTAATCCCTAGAAATGGTGTGATATAGATACTTCTTGGCACAAAAAAATTGAGTAGGGATTACATGAAGATAACTTTGATATCATGGACTCCTTATTAATTACAACATTTTTGGAGTGATGGAGTGGGATTTGGTTACAAATAGCTTCCTAGAAGAGGGATTTTGATTATTGGGAGATGGAATTGTATATCATGTGGCTAAGTCATCTACAATATCTACTATGAATCAGCTATTAGGGTCTCGACATTGGATTCATACTCATAAAAGGAATCATACACACAGTTTTACAATATATGTATTTCATAGAGGGTCCAATAATCTTAGATAGGGGTTATGTTATTCTTATGATGAGTGGGGTCACAAAGCTCTTGATTTTCTGAACTAAGGTGTTGATAATGGTAGATAGGATGTGGATATACCTCAGTAGTAGTGGTTGTTTAATGATCAAGGATCTGCCAAGTGTGTTTAGGGTGTCCCCTAGGGAGGTGGTTCATATAAAGGATAAGTTGTAGCTTTAAATGGAGGAGCCACTGGTGGAGGATAGTGATACAGTATACTTCCACCACCACCACTAGGTGGCCCATTCCAGTCCCATAGGGATGAAGGTTGAGGGAACAGGTTATTTTAGGATATTAAATAATATAATCAAGTTATTCACAAGATGATTAAAGGTATAATATTTTTAGTTTATACATAATTTGTAGTTCTTTTAGACATAGGTTTGATTCCTTAATTCATATCCATATCCCTTCTGTGAGGGACAGAGATTCCAATTGAATCTATGCCAAAAAAATCTATGGCTATTGGTTCCTATAGGGATCAATTCTTCTATATCCTAAAACTATTGGTAGTTTGAGTTGGTCCATAATAGAGATATTTTAATATAGGACCTCTTGTTTGTTATTATATAACCTTAGGAAATCATCCTGATAATAGAATGGTCATCAGTGGTTCATTCCTAGATAGACTATCATCACATGATAGTTGTATGTATTTATGCATATGAGTTGATATTTTCCTTTGTGTATGATAGAGAACTTATGGTTGAGTGGTTAAGTATTACTAGATGGAATTTATAACCTATGACCCATTGGTTGGTGATTTTACCCATTGTCAAAATAGGCTCTTCCGAAGTTTTGATTCTATAAGAAGTGTGGGATTATATGCACGTATTTCCTAAATATGTCTCAGAACTACCTACATGGTGGAAGATTGACTAATACATCTACTGACACCAAAGGACCACACCAATATTTTATAGGCATGGTATTTGTCCCCTAATGTGCTCTGGGATCCAAGGATATAGTTGGAATAACTTCTAAAGAAGGGTTTTATGAGACCTAACGTGTTACCCCGGGTAGTTCCAGTTTTTTTTGTGTGAAAAAGATGGATCGATGTTTGAGGATTTTCATTGATTATCATTACTTGAATAAGGTAATGATAAATAAAAACTACCCATTTCCAAATATTTATGAACTTTTTGACTCATTTAATGGTGTCAGTTAGTTTTCAATGATTGATCTTAGGCCCCACTACAGTCAGTTGAGGGTTTGTTAGGATGATATTTTGAAGATGACATGTTGATGTCTGTATAGACACTATGTGTTCTTTGGGATGCCATTTTGTGTGAATATTTCCCCAGATATGTTCATGGAACTTATAAAATAGATCATCTATCTAGACATTGACCAATTCATAGTATTCTTAACCTAGTACATTCTTATATACTCTTCATTAGAGTAGGATCATAAAGAGCATTTGAGTTTCATCCTAGTCTTACTCTGGCAACACCAAATATATATTAATATTTTAAGGTTCCATTTTTGGATTCATGAGGTTCAATTTCTTGATAATTTCATTTATGAGAATGGTTTGTCTATATATCTAGTGAATATTGATGTAGTTCTTTCTAGGGAGCCACCCGAGAGTGCATCATAGGTGTAAAGTTTTTACATCCTAGTGGGGTAATATAAGAGGATCATGGAAGACATCTCTAGGGTTTTATCACCTTTTACTTCCTTGAAATAAAAATGTAGTATATTCACCTGAACTAATCTATGTCATAGAGCCTTAAAGGAGATAAGGTATAGGTTTTACCAATGCTCTTGTGTTGATACTTCCATAGGTGTGCATCAAGTATGTTTTGTTTTTCAATGCCTTTAGATCTAGGATTTATTTCTTATTGATGTAAAGGTAGGTATTGATCACTTATGTTTTGAGGAAATTGATCCCCCATGAGTATAAATACATGAACCACAATATATATTTTCCATAATTATTCTTATCCTTGATAATGTAAATTCATTATCTTCTAGGTGAGAGATTTTTTATTTACACAAACCATCATAGTCTTCGTTACATATTCACATATAGAGATATTAAATTGAGCAGAGGATATATTTTGAGTTCTTGTATAACTATGACTTTAATATAGTCAATACTACAAGGAAATTAAATGTTGTGGTAGATTCATGTATTATGAAAAATCATTCATTCTTAGGGGAGGAGTCTAAATAGTTGGTATCATTAAAACTATCCCCGATGGAGGAGAGGGGTAAAAATTATCTTCGGTTGATGGTAGTGACCCCACCGCTCCCTCAGTGTGTGATAGATTCTCAATTTGGTACAACAACTATGAGTTTATTCATGACATATATATCCATAGGAGATGCAACATATGGATTTTATAAAAGAGGAGATCACAACATACTTTTCCAAGGATGGAACGTGGTTCCAATCTTATTGAGTGAGGATGTGTTGAAAATTTTTCATAATTATCATTTAGTGTAACATATAGGTTTTTAAAATATACAAAAACACAATAAGAGGTTTTTTGGTGGGATTTAATAAGGAGGGAAATATCCATGTTTGTATCTTAGTGTCACCCATGTCAGCGGGTAAAGGATGAACATGAAGTTCCAATAGGTTTGAATCAACCCCTAAAGATCCTGGAATATTATTGGTATAGAATATAAATGTATTTTTATGGTTATTCCATGGATTGTGATAGTACATGATGTTATATGTGTGATTGATGACCAACATACCATGTTGACAAGCTTTCTTTCCATTACAGATCATAGTTAGGTTGATAGTTTGGGGAATTTGTATGTTTGGGATATAATTATCCTTCATCGTGTTCCCATGATGATTTTATTTGACCATGACATTGGTTTCACATCATAGTTTTGGAGAGTCTTAATGGAGAATTTCATGACCTTGTTATGGATGAGCGTAGATTTTCACACATAGAAGGATGGGCATACCAAGAGATCCATCCCAGTTTTGGAGGATATGTTGAGATCACATGTGTTAGACTTCGGTTAGAGTTGGGAGGATCACTTTCCATTGGAAGAGATTTCCTATAATTAAATATATCACTCTATTATAATAATGACACCTTTCAAGGTTCTGTATGGGAGAACCTACAAGTTACCCTTATATTGGATTGGGATTGGTGAGACATCTTTTATTGGGTCAATGATGGTGTAGGAAATGACATAGAATATACATGTGATCTATGTGCATATAAGGAAATAGAAGATGATATAAAACTATTACATGGATATACATCATAGAACTATTGATTTTAATCATGGAGACCTTATTTTCTCGAGAGTCTCACCACAAAGTTTATAATAGTGGTTTGGTCGAGGAAGCAAGTTATCCCCAAGGTTCATCGATCCATTCCAAATCCTTGGGTGGGTTGGTGAGATTTCTTATCACATAGCCATACCCCTATAGTTGGACCAATTATATAATATATTTCATGTTTTTTAGCTGAGGAGATATGTCCATGACCAGAAACACATTATTGACTGGGTTTTGCTGGACATAGAGAACGAATCCAAATTCATAGAGTACCTGGTGGAAAATGAGGATCTGCGGGAGGGGATCCTATATAGACTGGTCATCTCTTTGGTTTGAGTGCTTTACTAGCATGGGAGAATATAGGATATCCCCTGGTAGCATGAATTTAATATGTCAGCTTATAACCCCCACATTTATTTATATATTTTGAATTTTGAGGGAAAAACCCATGAAGGAGGGGATAATGTAATGACTCTGATTTTTTCACTTTAGCCATTTGAATATATATATATATATATATATATATATATATATATCTTGAGTTTGAAATGGATTTTCCAATGTTATTTTGGGATTCTTGAGACCTGGAAACTAATATATTAAAAATATTATTATATATTAATGCATATTGGGCACAATGTTTTGGTGTAAATGGTTTCCCCTTTTATTGAGTCCTCGGATGAGAAATCTAATACCACCATTGTTTCTTGAACATGGGGTTTACCCTAAGTGTGACATAAAATTATTTTATTTTAGATGCTTGTTTAAGGGTCACTGATAGTCGGTGCTTTGGTTAAATAAAATAATATTTTATATTTTATGTACTTAACTAGAAAAAACCATAATTCCTCTATATATTTTTCATTATGTAAAATCCACAGGGTTATCCTCATAACCCTACGATATTAGAGAGGAGAAGAAGAACCATGCGGGAATTGAAAAACTTGCATCATGTATAGTAAATAAATGAATTAAGGAGATTCATAAGAAGAATTAAAAATGTATTGGATCTCAACAATGACAGTGACACATAACCATTATTCATCATTAATCCAAACTCGATGTAGGGGTGTTATTTTATGGGTTTATTCCCTATTTGATTTATTTGATAAGTATGGATTTTTAATCTTCTTTGATTTATGTTGATTTTCATTCATCACAACAGCCTCTTTTATTTTTTTATTATTAAACCCTATTTTTTACCAATGTTGCACATATTATTCACATCTCGTATTTTCCAAAATTCATGGACATTGTTTAGGAATTAATAAGACAAAAATGATCATACTTTTTCTTATTCTTTTCCTCCACAATTCTTATAGTTCTTCTCCTTTGCCCCACTGGGTCACAGTTTTAAATTTTCAGGCGGGATTCAATCATGATCGAAGACATAGATACATGTAGGATTCATGAATATGTTAGAGATAATCATTTTTCAATATGGTCATGATGCGATGTGGGATTCGGTTGTTTGTGATATAGATTACAGGTTGAATCATGGTTCTTCTTTCATGGTAGAGGGGACATGGCAGTGTAGTATGATAGGATCCAATCAGATTGTGTGGTTGAAATATGGTCACCAGTGATGGATCAAGTATTTCCAACACTATATATGAGTGTTTCATCATGATTCATTTCAGAAATGGTGATGGTGGAAATGTGGGTGAGAAGCGATGAGTGGAGTTGGCTTTCTGGGAAATCTCTAGTCACATAGAAAGTTATTTGGATGAAAACATGTTGTGAGGTCAACTTACTATGGTGGATAGGGTTTGGGGTTGAGTTAAATATTTCATATTGTGTGGTATTTCAACATGTTGTGTGGTTGGGTAATGGAATCTCAGTATTTAACCTATGATTACATGGTCATGGGAACAACCTAGTATATGGTCCCGACCATGGTACATGGATCGAGTACCTAAACACAACCAGAGTACCCATATACGGCCAAGTACAAGGGAATGACTATTGAACATGGGAATGATATGTAGTATAGGGAACTATCTAAAGTACATAGCACGACCAATTGTAGTGAATAAACATCATGCATTCCCTATACACATCATGTACTTACCACATGAATTTTTAAAAAAATTATCTCTTTCACCAGGACTCAAATTTGGGCTTAGGAGTAGCCTATCCTGGGTAGTTTCCCACATGTGATGTGATGGTTTCATTCATTTTGGAATCAGAGATAAGTTTTGAGGTGATATGAGTAGTATTATTCCTTTAGAAACAAGTGGAATATGTAAGTGTTTGGGGGTTTGATCACCAGAGAGATATCGGGGTCAGCACTCCCCTATCGCATAAGGGTTTGGGTCCCCCAAACTCTTTTCATGTGTAGATTTGGTACACATCTTCACTATATAGTAAATAGGTCATCAATATATAGATTTTTACTCCCCTATCTTTGATCTCCAATAGTGATCAGGACCTCCACTAGATTTATTTAACCCTCGGTTGTAGAGCGTAGTGGCAAATAGTGGGCTATACACATATATTTTGTTGAGGATTTTCATAGTGTTGGTTATTGGATATGTACCTTTAGGAGTGCAGGATGACTTGACGTTATTAGCTGAGTTGTGGAGATGGAGATCCCAATTCTCATTTTCTTGGGTTTATTTATGATCATATTTATTATGTTCCTTTTTACCCTTTTGCATTAAGGGTTGAGATGATTGTTGTTTCTTTTTTATTTCCCCCTTTTTTGATTTTTGGTCCATCCTACAGATCATGTATATACTCAACCCTACATGGGAATTTCCTGCACATGTAGTTCCATATGAAGATGATAGTAAGAAAAGTGGTGACTTTGGAGGATTATAGTATCACTAAGTTGTACTAACCATGTTTGATGGTCAAACGTGTATAGTGGGAGCTACGAACGCATATGTCCTCCATTTTTTCTATTTCTTGTTAGGTTGGGAATTATTTTTCTCTTTGGGTCTTTAGTTTCACCTTTTTATTAACTGTATTAAACTAATGTACTTTTATATTTTCCTAGATATTATTTCATTCATGGTTTTTACTCTAGATGATTTTCGTCTTCTATATCATCTATGCATAGTTTCATGGAGCTTATTGTGTTTGTGTGTTCTAATGTACCTTAGGATAAGGCTTCCCATTTCAATGTTATGCCTACTCGGTGCTTATCGCTAGCCCATGTCCTCTTGGAGGTGGTATTAGGGTGTCACATTCATCTTATCATGGTCCAATGAAGCCCTAGTGGGTTGGATCATGTCAAAATGAGGCCTCATAATCATCCATGACATAAATATATAGTATTGTTCAAGTAGGTGACAAAACTGACACAAACATGAACCTATAATAATTGATGGATGATTATGATATGGTTAAGTTAAAAATATAATTATACCTGATGTATAATGATCTTATTTTGTGCTTCATAATTTTATACCTCCTAATTTCAAATAACTATAAATATAAGATAATGTTTAGAAATTCATTACATATAATGATGATATCATTTTTCTCTTAGTTTAGTCATTTTAAATTAAAGAATAAGTGATAATCATTTGTTGATCATATCAGTAATTGTTTCTAAAATTTAACATAAAATAATTTTAATGATTTCATCAATATTTATCCTTTAATAACATCCTCATTACCATCTGTGCAAGGTGGTGATAAAATGAAAAATGAAAATCAATCATTCCATAGAGGTGGTAGTCCACACGTATGTCAGGATGAAAATTTAATTTTCCAAAGAATGAGAAAAAGGTATAATATGTTTTAATGTTTTATAATCATAAAAATTATATAAATATCATAATTAATTATTAAATTCCCCCTTTCTACCATCCATGTTTGTTGGTGAAGGAAATTGAAACACGATGCATCATGGAGATGGTAGTCCTCACAACACACGAATTAGGGTTTCATTTTTCTTAATAGAAAATGGAAAAGGGAATTCTTGATTTTGAAAACAAAATAATAAAATTTTGTATATAAACAAAAATTATTTTTTAAATTGTGATTTGAATATTATAATTGGATAATATAAATATAAAGGGAATAATTAAATTAAAAATAATTACTCATGTTAAGCACTATGAGATTTCCTTAGAATATCCCTTAGAAGTGGATAAAATTGGAAAATCTCTTGTCACCATAACCTTAAGAGGACAAGATATTATTATATTTTTTATAAAAGGGAAATTTTTTTTAGGATTATACCTAGTTTTTATGAGTTAACAGATGGGGTGGTGGGAGACCCTTTTATAAGTTGTGAGGATGAAATGTTTTTAAATATTTTTGCATAATATTAAGGGATCACTTGTTAAAAATGTAAAGTGGATAAAAATTTGATAAATAACTGAGTGGGAATAGATAATATTTATACAAACCTCATTAAAAAAATTCTAGACTTTTTTTATCATGTTTTCTTCCCTATATATCTTAAATTTTTACTTTTACCCTTTTCGATTTTACTATGGTAACTAGTTTTTACTTAAGATAACATAATCATTATTACAAAAAATAAAGTGATCCTTATTAGATAATTTCTACTTAATGATTCTCAATTTTAAAACAATTTCATTGGATTCTATTTTTAAAATTACATGGAATTAATTTTAAAATAAAAATGTATAATGTGTTAAAAATAACTTTTTAGAAAATATTACTTGCTCTCATAAATATAAAATATGAGTTTATAAATTAAAACCAAAATTTTTAAATTTATAATTAAACATTAAAATTTAATATATTATCTTATAAATATGTTAAATTAATTTAAAATTCATACTAATATACTAATATTGTCAAAAAAGTCATTTTATCTGTAAAAACTATATTTTTCACTATTCACTAAAAAATAAATTATTTTAGAAAACATTCATAAACTCATATTGAGGTTATATTATTATTTGTAAGACAAAAATTATTTTATTTTTTAAAAAATAAATTTATTAAATTTTATACTTCAATATTTTAATAAAATCCAAAATTATTTTGGAAAACTGTTCATATTGGAAAATAATTTATTACAATTTTATTTATTCATTATTCTTATTTTTTTACAAATTATTAATTAATTAATTGGTGATATATTATTCATAGAATAAATATATTTTATTATTATCAGACATACTAAATTTATTTTCTTGAAATAATACATCAATTTAAAAAAAATCATAAAATTATTTTCTTATTTGTTTTAGATTAACTAATTGAATTTAATTTATATTAAAAGTATCCATTATATTCTTTCTATAGATATTTCATAAAGAGAATACTCATATTAATTCCCCCAAATTCAATGGCGTGTTTTTAACATTCATACTTACTATTTATGTTCTTAATAAATATATCACAGCTTTGTTTAAATTCCGAGTTGCATGTGGAGTATGTTATTGAACACATTAACCTATTTAAAGGTAATCATATATAAAAATATCAGGGTCTTACATATATCTCATGAAGTTTAATTTATAGTGAATCGGTATTTATCCTAGAAAATTTTCTTATAATTTCATTGTAGTAAACCCTAACATTTACTTATGATGAAATGTTTTATATTTCTCCTAAATTTCAATAATTTTCATATTCATTTGATATCGTTTCCCCAAAACATGTATCTATTTGTTTATTTATAATTCAATTTTATTATGATCCAATTTCATGCTCTATTTTCATATGATATCTAATTGCGAATATAATTATCTTTGTTATTTTGATTATTTCCGTACTGGAATTTTTGGACACCATTTATTTTATGTATATCTTCAGGGATACAAATGTTGTGATAGGAGTGTTATGAGATTTAGGAGATTATTATGAAGGTGGAAATAAATTATTATTCTGTCATGTTTTAAAAATTATATATGGTAAATATAATCTCCCAAAGTAATTAAAACTTTAGATCCTAGATGTGTATTATTATATTGTTTTATATGAAAAATGTTTTGATAATATATTAATGAGTTTTATGGTTGTATAGTTGGTATCAGAATAAGAAATAATTATTTTTTATAGATTAGGTTAATAAATATAATAGAAATTTAATTTTAAACAATCTTTATATAAAGATTAGGATACTTATATTGGGATATAGTCTTGATAAAGGTTAGAGGATATATATATATATATGCATAAGTTTCACTTTATGTTACTATTAATTAAATTATTATATTATTTACATCATTATATTTTCTTTGTTTTAGTAAATATTTAGAAATAAGGTGAACCATGCCCATAACCAACGTGATGGGAAATTTAATTATTTCCTAAATGAGATTCCAAATATAACGAGAGATGAATTTAAAAACCTTATGGAAATACAAGACAAATTTAGTTGTCTTATAAAAAATATCTTGGACCATGTAGAGCACTCAACTTCTCCAAATAAAGAACAACTATGGTTTTTTCGTTTATGTAATAAATATCAGCATCACTTAATAGATCTTATAATCCATTAATTATGAATAAATGGATAAATTTTATTAAAGATATGTTTTTTTAATCTAGTGTTCCAACAAAGAGATATTTATATTTCTTTTTTAATATTTAGAAGGATAATCTGACCAGTGGTAGACACTAATCATGAATACCATTCCCATTGAAAAAATCTATTCGATGGAATAAGTTTCATTCAAGAAAATATTCTTTAACAAATATTTTGAAAATCTTCATATTAAAATGGAAAGGGTGTGCAATCCCATTGAAATATATGATATACATACCTTGTTTTAATCATGGTTTAATTTGTTTTAATGTTGATTCATAGTATTTTCCATCACTTCTATTTTATGCTTGTTTATACATGGTTTCTTCCATTTTTTGGGATTTTATAGCTGTGTGGGAGATTTATTGGTTTCAGTTTTAGTGTTTTGGAGGTGGAAGGATCTCTTATAATGGGAGTGGGAAGGCACCTGTAACTAGAAAAGACACATGAGTCCCATTCGATTACTAGTGGGAGCTTACAGTGGCGGACTATAATTGGAAATAAACAGGAATACTGCTGGGATTTCTAAAATGGTGTCCATTCTACCAAGAATCTCTAAGTATATAGTTGAGTCCACCTGTGAGATTGTGGCATCAATGGAGATGAGAAATGACGTCCTAATATCATAACATCACATTATATAACCCTCAAATAAATTATAGATCACCTCTCTCAAATTTCATTTGACCCTAAACTCCTAAGGGGATCTCTATAGATGGTTTTATCTCCCCTAACTCATTTATTTATGGATCAAAGTTTCAGTTGATCCAATGGATATCATTCGGTATGTGTGATATAAATTTGATCATATATTATCCTTTACAAACCTCTCTCCAACTTTTAGAGTTATTTACCTCTAACCTCTATTGGTGGATCCAGTGTGGGTGTTTTTTAATCTTGATTAAGGTAGGTGGTTTTTTAAGGAAGTCTCTATAAATGAAAATATTAAAATAATGTTTCATTTAATTTGGTTTTCAAATTGATTTCTAAAACAATAATATTATCTCTTGATAAAGTATTTTAAATTTATTGGAATACATGATGAAATTTCTTGATAATGGATTTTGAAGATAAAGTATTGATTTCTAGAGAATGATTTTGATTTAGATGAATGATTTGAATCAATATTTTGATGAGTTAAAAAATAATAAAATGATTTATTATTTGAAATGTGTGGCATGATATTTTATGAAAACCATTTGATTATTGGGTATTAAATGAAATGTATTCTTTTGAAACATGAACATGGATTGGATTGAAGTGAGTATTTTAAATTATTGAGATCAACTATATTGAATGAAATCCCCATAAAATATTGATATACATTGAATCGCATGGGATCCTAGCTAGTTAGGTGGGAAGAACACATATTGGGAATTAATTAGCTCTAAAAAGAAACAAATTTCAATTAACAATTATAACTAAACAATATTTTAGGTATAGAGTATATTTTTTTGAATTCTATTTTACCCCCTCCTAGGCTTGGTATCTTGGGTGTGTCCATAGACCCAAATCTACATATCATTGAGATGTGTGAGAATACCTAAACTTATATAACATCATGTATCATAACCATGGTGATATTATTGAAAATTATTATACATGATGATTATTTACTAAATTTTTTCTCATGTATATTTTGATGGAAATTCATATTCATGAAAATTTTGAAAATGATGTTTATATCTTTTTTATAGAATTAAAATTATGATTTTAACTATTTAATACTGTCCATTTGAAATTTTTTATAAATAATGTTTTGAGACAAACTATGATAATATTTCCATTACATTATTTATTTAAAATTGACTAAATTTGGTTTATTTGTTATAGAATTCTTATAAAATTCTTAGTGTGATCTTGCAATGCTTTGTTACTCACATCCCATACATACCTTTGGTATTTTTATATATTCTAATTTCAACTCCTCAAAAATGGAAATAACCACTTGGAAGTTGCGTTTTTACTTGATTGGGTGACCATGAGAGTTGTCATTATAAAGTGGCTATTTTGATCCACTTATTTCATGGATTTTTAGGTGATGATTCTTTGATAGTTTATCTGATGGCATGGTTTGACCTATATTTTTTGAGACTTGAATCTATTTAATTTTTTTCTTTTCCCCCATGAGGAGTGTTTGGAATACCTATTGTTTATTATTTTATATCTATTTCTTTATCATGATGAGTTATATTTGGGGAGAAACCATTCCCTCTTAATTGTTTTGATGTCTGGGTTCTAGTCACTAGACCATTAGGGATATTTAAGTCCCTTCATTCCATTTCATAATTAATCCAGGTTCCATTTCGGCAGGTTATATGGGTTGGTTTATGAAAAATTGTAATCAAATGATTTTTTATAGCTTTTTTCAATGTTGTTATATAGTTTGGGATATCTATATTGATGGGATACAAGATTGTATGGACTTAATGGGTGGGTTTAAAATGATTTTAAGACCATATGTCATCATAATGAGACTTAATTTATTGTGTGTTATTGGAAAAGAGTGTATTTTAGTAGTTTTTTTATCAAATTCATTAATATTTATAAATATTTGATCTAAGAGTTGTGTTTCACCAATGAATTTTTATTGATAGAGTTTATGATCTCATGTTTCCTGACTATTGTTTCCCTTGTTATCTATTTGTGTTGTGTAGTACTAGTACACTAAGAATATTCATAAAAATAAATTAGGTGGGAGCTTTTGATTAACCAATGAAGGTGAAATCAATGTTGATCAAACCTGGTGGAATCAATTTTGTGTGTGCTCCAAGATTTGGGATATGTAGTTGCACTTGTTCCTACTTGGGTTGTAGAGGTTGTACCTTACATGTATTGAAGTAGAGATCATAAAAAATAGTTATTTCATCTAAATCTACCACCATCATAGAGTACCAATGATCCTCATGAGGTAGACGATTGGTTGAATAAGGTTGAGTTGATATTTTGTTTTTTGGAGACACTAGATTTAGTTAAGGTGAAATGTGTCATCTTCAAATTTTAATATCCTAATTGAAGGTTATGTGATTTGATAGTCCAAGAAGGTAAAATTTGTTCTTTTAGTGGAATGCTGCCAGGGATAATTTCACTGAGAAATTATTTTCAGAATCGATGATGTTGGTTAATTCGATGGAGTACCTAAAAAATTAATAGAAAGATCGAAGAATGGCCCGGTATGCCCACAAATTTTTTGAGATTTTTCATTTCAAACCATAGGTAGTATAAAATGAGAAACTATAAGCTTGGATTTTTATGATAGGCCTTCAAGTATATATCATATCTCAAATTTTTCTATAGAATATATCTTCATAATTTATTTTCATGAAAAAATATTTTATGGTGGAACTTGATTTATCTACTAATTTAGGTTTGATGAGAGTTACTTCTACTCCCAGTGGTAGCTGAGTGGTACCTATAAATGGGAGAGGAAGAAGGATGAATCTCACGGTGGAGACCATGGTGATGGTTATCAATAATTTAATTATTCTAAATATTATGTAGTATCTAGTAAATAACCACTTACTTGTTTCTAGTGAGGAAAAGTTAGGCACTCAAGGAATGAATTCAAAGATGCACCAATGATCTGTATATCATGCATATTTTTAGGTCACCTGTAGAAATTTTTTATGTTTGTGCACCACTATGTAGTGGTATTAGATCACATTACTGGGATGATCTAAGGTGTAGTCAGATGCTTCAAGAAAAAAGTGGTTCCCACCATAGGCCTTAGGAATAAAACTTCATCGCATAGTGGATGAGTCTTTAGGGGAATCATATGTGATTACGATGACTATAAGAGGTACTATTTTAATTATTTCATCTTTAGAGATTAATTTTTTTAATATCAGTGCCTCTAATTCCTTTTATAAACCCATGTTATGGTATTATTGAATCTTCCTATGGATCTCATGCCTTAGTTTATGGAAATTATTATACTTATCTGGACAAAGAGAGGGTGTGTATTTGATAAACTTCTTAATATTTTTATTTATTGTAAATCAACCATGATTGGGAACTTTTTCTAGATATGAAACCTTAAAATATAATTCCCAAGATAGATTGGTAAAATTTTCATATATCCTGTATTGAATATTATCTTTTATAGGTCTCCTTTTCTGCCCCTGATAGGGTGTGTCGTGTATTCCAAGAAGAATGGGACATTAGGTCAAGTAGATTTGGACATCCTATTCTAGAGTTGAGTAAGATCACACCTATATTTTCTTTTTTAATATAGTAGAGTTATTCTTGTGGTAAAATTCCTCCAGTAACATGTTATTTTCTAGGATTTTCCCATCTGACTTTTCTTACTTTCCATTGGTGAGAGAGGTTGAGTATTCTATCGAGTTCATATGAGTTACCTAGCCTATTTATATTCCATCTTACCATATGGAACCAGTTGAATTGAATAATTTAAATACTTATTTGGATTAATTTTTGTCCAGGTGATTCATTCGACCCTGTTTGTCACCTTGGGATATACCGTTGCGTTTTTTAAAGAAGAATGATGGAACCCTTCAACTTTTTGTTGACTACTACAAGCTTAATAGACTCACAGTTAAGAGAAAGTATATTTTTCCTCAAATTAATGATTTTTTACCATATAAAATATTATAGGTTGTTTTAAAATATTGATATTTGGTATATTTATCATCGTATTAGTATCAATGAGTCTTATATCCCCATGACCGATTTTAAGAGAAGGTATGGAAACTTTGAGTGCCTTCTTATTCCTTTTTTCATGAAAAATGATCATATGGTGTTTATAGGGATGATGAATATGATTTTCTATCATAAACATGATTCTTTTTTAGTGGTGTTTTATAGTAGAATATTGATTTACTTTAGAACCAAGGAGGATCGCATGTATTTTTGAGAGTAGTATTGGACATCTTGTGAAATAAAAAAGCTTTATACTAAGATTTGAATATGTGATTTCTATATTCAGAATAAAATGTTCTTGGTACACTTGGTCTATGAACATGGTATTTTTCTTTATTATTTTATGGATAGTGATTTTATGATAGCGGATGACCCATGTAGTGTCTTTTAGATTAAGATCTTCTTTGGTTTGGTAGGGTATTATAACCATTTTGTGGAGGATTTATCTATGTTGGATTTCCCATTCACCTATCTCACTCATAATGGAGAACCATTTATCTAGAATTCAACATACTTGGATTCCTATGAAGAGTTGAAGCATCGTTTGACTTATCTCCTATGTGGAATCTTCTAGAAGTGGGGTAGGGATATATGGTCTTCTATGATAAATCAGATTTAGTTTTGAGATGTGTTCTCATCCAGGTTAATAATGTGGTGACTTATGGTTATTTTTAACTATGGTTTCATGAGAATAATAATCCTACACATGATCTAAAACTCATAGTTTTTATCCATGGTCTAAAGGGTTGGTAGCATTAGCTTTTTTAATAAAGGTTTATTAACTACTATGGTCAAAAACAAATTGTGTTATATATTCTAAAAAATATACAATCCTTAAGTAGATGTTTTGGTTGATGTACCTGATGTATTTTTGACTTGGAAATTTTGTAGACTCCTGGTAATGGAAATTCCATTATTGATTCTCTGAGCAGGAAACTTCCATCCTATTCAAAAAATATATATATTGAGGAGGGTAATTTGATGGATCTCTATTTTCATATGCATTTGGATGTTTGGGATGATGAGATAAAGGATGTTTTTTCAAGTTTCTAGTTGAAACCCTCACTTATATAGATTATTAATTTGTAATAGTAGTTTTATGATGAGTTATAAGGAATTAAATACTCTTTATATGATGGGGATACCATCATAGATTGGTGACTATCTTATGAAGGTGTATTTTTATTGAATAACCAATGTGTTTCATTGTTACCTATAGTGAAGGTTGTGATGTGGTATTGTAATCATTCTTATTGGGCAATGATCCCTATCACCATGAATATTTTTTTATAATTTTAGGTGATGTTTCTAAATTCTGGGTAAGAAACAAGACATTTAAGATTTTTTTCCCTATTATTATACATGTCAATAGATTAAAACCATGCATCCTAAACTTTTATGTACCCTTCATCGACTTCCTAGGATGAATTTAATGTGGGATGATATATTTATAGAATTTATGGATAGGTTTCTATGTACCCATTGAGGAATGAATGTGATGTGGGTGATGATTGATCAATTGACTAAACTGTCTCATTTTATTCTTATTCGTGATTTGACTAAAGTTAAGGACTTGAGAAATCTATACATGTAGAAGACCGTGTGATTGTATGGAATTCTGTATGTTATATTTTATGATAGGGATCTCTAGTTCACATGTAATTTTTGGAGATTCCTCTAGGAGGAGATTGAATCCCATGAAAAAATCCCCATGGCATCTCTAACACCTCGAGATTTGGGTGAAATTGTTTGTCGAATTAATTTAATCTTTTGATATTATTCATTTCATGCAAAACTGAAAATAAAATTTCACTAAGTAAAAAATTACTTTCAAATATATATGACTTGTCGTATATTACATGAAAACCCAAATTTTCATACATTACATAGAACAACAAGATTAGCGTACATTACATGCAAGATTTAACTTCTTTGATGGCTTATGAAACACGCAAGACCTAGTATAACAAAACTATAATATATTATAAAAAAAAAATTTGTAATGGAATATAACCTAGCCATTAAGTTTCCAAATATTAATAGTATTAACTAAATCATGAAAATATGTGTTATACACAAATTTAAGTTTAATTCATAGGTTACTAATTAATGAATATGAAAATAGATTGAATATATGGGAAAATAGTGTCACAGTCACAAAGCTATTTTAACCATGTAAAATTAAACTAATTATAATTTTAGTGATATTAATGTAATACATATTTTATATATTCAATAAAATATTTTTTATATTTATCCAATAGATTCGATTGACGTAATATAACAATAAACCCAATTTTATACTTAAAAACCGCATATTTTTAATAAGGCATCTTTACCGCATTTTATTGGAGAACCCATTTTGAAATAAAATTATGAAATTTTTATAGATTTAATATGTAAAAATAAAAATTATATTTTTAATAGTAACATAAAAATTTAGATCAAATAAATTTTGGTTATTATTTAAAAAATGATTCATCATTTATTGAATAGTTAAAAATAATGGATTTTATTTCAAAACTGCTTTTTCATCTAATTTATTTATAGGGTTAAATTATGTTATTAAATGGATTAATAGTTTAAATAGATAATTTTTTTTAAAATTAATTAAATTGAGGTAATTGAAACCAATTTCACATTGAAATTGGATATAAAAACATACCAAACCTTTAATCAGTTTTACTATAAAACCACATAGTCTCGTCCCGACAATATGATTAATTTTAAATTAAATTCTACCACTTTTGTGATTAAAATTTGGATAAATGTATTACATATTTGGAACAAAAATATTTCATAATTTATAATAAGTTCAATTTTTTTTACCAAAAATATTAGTAAAATTAATTAAAATTTATTACATCGGTTAAGAGAAAAAATAGGTTAATAAAGTACTAAACCTTAAATTTAAGACCCAAAACAACATATAAACTCGTCCAAAACCCATTAAATGTGCATATTTAGACCCTATAATCAATTTTCTTATACCTTTTTCAATTATTTTATCCACTTGAAACATGAAAAACGTGATTTTAATTCTCTCCTCAAATATTTACAAGAGTGTCACTCCTCCTCCACTATAAAAGGCCACCACCTCTACCCATTCGTCACACCACTAAAACCATTTAATTTTGTACAGGATCTGACCATGTAGAATCCAAAAAATACTCCCTTAAACCTTGAATCCCTCATTTTGGATGAAATCATCTTAGGGAATCCTTTTGGCATAAACCAAAAGGATTTACCCGATCAAGAGGTAACGTCTTCTCTCAAGGTCCTTTCCTTTATCTTCTTTCTTCACCCCTCCACTATCTTTATTCCATTATTGTGTAAAAAAAGTATCCTACATATAATAGGATGTTTTTATTAAAATATTTACACCTAAAATTATAAAAAACTCCATCTAATGTATACTCAACATACTATTTTTGTTTATGGTATACTATTGCCTCACAAAATGATGATTGTTAATTTCTCCATTACCACCAATCATGTTGGAAATTAAGATAGACACTAAATTTATATATGTTTTATATAATATATATTATTTATTTATGATTATTTATTCATTTTTACAACACATACCTTTTTTCTTCCTATTTGGTGTTAATACGATAATCTCATTTGAGAAAGTGTGGACTATCGCCCCCTCAAAGTGATGTGATTCGTTCACACAGCACATGGAATGTATTAACAAGGGTTTTAGTGAAATTATATGATATATAAAATATATTAATGCTAATGGAATAATTATTTATATATATACAAATATATATATATATATATATATCATTTACAAACTTTCATTCAATACAATAATAAAAATGTAAACAACGTTCATGCATACGTACAACTTACAGTCTCCATGAATGGTGTATTCTATTTCATACTTAATTACGCTATAGATTATTATAATATAAATATACTATAAATAAATTATATTTATATCATTATCTACATTTTATTATCATGATATAATTATAAGGACCAACAAGATAACAAATTAAGACACATGCAAAAAACAACGTGAATATTACCAAAATTGAAACCTTAAAATAGGAACATTCATAATAAGGTTACATAAGGCCATAACAAAACCCTTTATGGTAATAGATATAATAATATTCTTATATAAAATTTTTATAATAAAATTATATTTATTATACAGTATTCTTGAACAAGTATGGAGTGATTCAAGACACAATGTAAGGGGATTTCATCTCACTTTTAATTTCCGTGAGATACATGTTATGTACACCACTATTTCATTTTTTGTGATGTTTTTAATTCCCCTTATTTTATTCTCTATATACTATACTGATATTTATTAGTATTAAAATCTCCATTTTTTATCCTTCTTTTATGGGATTTAAGTTTTAATTGTTACCAAATTGGTAAAATAGTTTTTTCTCAATTTTCTAAATTTGAGACACCTATTTGGTTATTCACCTAAAATATTTTTCGTGGTGTATATAATTAAATTTTACATATCATGAATATGAATATTTTCATTATATTCTAGGATTCATGTAATTTAATCTTGGAGAGTATAATCAAAATTTACCAGGTTATAAGAGCTTATTAGGATAGTCTGATCGTTTTTAATATTGTTTATTTTTATGCTTCCATTGATGAAATATTATGATTCATCTATCAAGAAAACTCATGATTTTATTTATCATATGTTATTTAATGATATATTCATGTATTGGTACCATTTTCTACTCTTTGGTACATAATATTTTTAAGAAATAGTTTTTAAGAAATCCCAACTTCACCCTCTCTTCGGTCAAAAATCTATGTTTTCTAAAAGGGGTTTCCAAAAATATTATAGAATTATACTATAATATCTAAATGAGATTTTGACCCATTTTATCTTTTACCAAAATATTAAAATTAATATTATTGAATCTTTCTAGACAAGTCATTTTCTAACCCTTTTACCATATAAAAGGAATGTTCTTTTTAACTCGCACAACATGTTTCGGTTTACCCTCTATCATTACATTGAAGGTTCCTTTTAATTTTTAAAAGGATCAACTTTAATAATAAAATTTAATAATATTATTCAAGGAAAATTGCTTTAAAAACAATTTCAAGCCTTATTTACATGATTTAAAAGTATTTTCAATAAAAATTGTTTTCAAAACATTTTCAAGCCTTATTCAAAAGTTTTGAATGTGTTTTCAATGAAATTGTATTCAAGAAAATTTGAATATTATTTCATAAGATTTAAAGGAAAATGGTTTTTAAAATTTTTTAAGTCTCTATTTATATGTATTCTTTGTTTTTTCAAATAAATGGTTTTCAAATGGTCTTACGTATTAAAAATCTTTTTTCAAATAAGAAAATACATTTTCCTCAAGAAATATTATTAGAGTATATTTGAAAGTTATTTTCCATATAAAATGACATCTATTGATGTTACTGATGTCCTTATAGAAAATAAACTAAAGATTCCATTCATATAATTTCTATGAATGGGATATGTTTAATGTAATTTTAATTATGAATCCTATTTCTCCATCATGGGATATACATATGTAAAATCCGTTTAACATTTACGGGTTATGATTTAGATGAAATGATTATGAATCCTATACCATTTTTCATGTGTTATGATATGTTTACATATTTATGATACCCATTGCATTTCATGGGTAATGATATGTTTATTTATGATATTTTGGAACATGTGTGTAAGATTTAATTATCTGACAGGTGGGACCTATATATCCCTCTCATTCATTGGGTAAATATTTATATCTTATGAAATAAATTAAGATGTTTTTGGGAGTGAACCTTAACTACAATGTTGTCTATGGGAGTGAACCATGACAACTAAGATGGTATGAGGAGTGAACTCATAATATTATGATGGTCATGGGAGTAAACCATGACTATTATAATGGTATAGGGAGTGAAATCATACGACTAAGATGGTATTAGTAGTTATTCCTTGGATACTATGAAAATAATTGTATGCTTATGTGTTTTCCACAATTCTATGTTTTATTCCCACATTATTATTTCATGGGTTATTCCCTCTATTCCATTATGATTAATGTCTTATGAGATTCTAAAATTTATGTCATGATCTATGATATGATCTTTCATTTTTAGGGTATGATCTTCTATTTTAATGATCACATTCTCATACCCTTATGATCATATTTATTCTTACATGTCTCCCTTGTTTACCCTTACTAAGCATTTGGGATCACCCATATTATGTTTCCTTTCCCCCAGGTTATGATGACATGTACTATGTTTGATATATATAATAAGGTTTTAAGTAAAAAATAACCTAATGGGATATGATATAGCTCACATATATTCTAGTGTTTATGTTTCCATGTTTAAAAAAGCACTATACCAACTATGGTCTTGGGAATCTTTTTGTATAATGTTGAAGTATTCCTCAAAAGTTATGTAATGTTAATGTTTTGAAAAGTGAGGGTCACTATAGTTGGTATCAGAGAAAAGGTGTATTTAACCTTTGGAAACTATGATTTGAAAACCTTAATGAGATCCCGAGGAATATTTCTAATTATATGCCTCTTGATGTCTCTACGGATAAGTATAAGGATGAGTTAACATTTAAGAAAATGTCTTGTAATTTTGGTAAAGGATAGAGTGAGTGTTTTCCAAGAAATATATCCATGTCTAGATACTATAGGTGGATATTCCTTTGGAATAGATGTTCCTTGGGATAAAAACTCTGATAAGATTTTTTGTGTTTGACTCGGGGTAATCTGGAACACGACAACGGGCCTTACTGCACACTTAGTTTGAGACTCCCAGGGGATATGCATTGGGAATTCACAAACTCTTCACAAACCATCATAATGGATTTAGATATAATTTAGCTATTAATAACCTAGGACAAACATAATGTATCATATATTATGGAAGTTTTCATGATTTATACATCCTATATATATTTATTTTCATGAAATTGTGGTTTTCTACTCTGATTATTAATACTCATATTATGCTTATTGTTTTATTCAATGGAAGGAACCATATAGAACTAGATTAATTCTGAATGTGAGGGAATATTTCTGGTGAGAAGTCAAGTGGGATAATCAATAGAGTTAATGATGTTGCGATCATTCCTAATAAATTTTCAAGGAACATTATTAACAATGTTTACCTTATCCAACTCTCGGACAAACCAAGGAATAGAAAGATGGAGTTCGCTTAGAGTTTGAGTAACAGAGACCATGGAGGAAATAAGTTTTTGTTTCCTTTATGTTAGGAATGTGGAAATAATCACCTTAGTGAATATCTTAGAGAAATAATAAGGTATTTTGACTATGGAAAAGAATGACACAAATCAAGTGACTACATGGGGGAAATGAAGAGTTCATTTAATGAAATGGATGGGAATTTTGGCCTCCCAAAGACAGTATCGAATGTTAAGTGTTTAAGTGTGGATAAAATGGTCATTATTCAAACAAATGTCCCAAGAGGAAATTTCCTAAAGAGAATCAGCAAGGAGGTGTGAGTAATGGTTACATTATGGATGATGATCAGACTAAGGATGAAATGTGAAAGGAAAGAGGTATTACTATTAATGTATTGATGATATAGTCATATAATTATTTATTTATTTGGATTCAAAAGTTATGAATGATGAAATATACAAGGATTTTTCTACTTATGTTTTTTTTCACTAAGTATTTACAAGTTTATTTTGGACTAGTGACGTTATTTAATGACAATATGGTATATAGACTTTGGGAAGTTAACCCTTAATATGATCTTTATGATACGATAATGATATATGGATAAAGATATGATGGATATGAATAAGTAAATTGGATAGTATTGATTACCTTATAAATAAGTAATGTCTTTTTTATAGGTGTATTATACTACCACTAATGAAGATTACAACATTTTTTGATTTAAGGTGTAAATCCAATATACTATGGAATGAGGAGGCATGCATGTTTTCCCAATGTATTTATGGTAATTCATGTTGTTATTATATTTCAAGAGAATATATGATGAGGGTATTCACATGTTTTGAATATGAAATTCAAGAGATACATTGTGATATGTAGGGGAATCAATGTTAATCTGATTTCCTAACTATCTTTCTAAAGTATTGGATTTTCATCTTTGAAAAGGGTTATATGGTTAATCGTTCATGATAAGATTAAGTAAAACTTCAGAGGAAGTATTTGTGCACTGTGTTTATGTTCAAAACCTTTGTAAAAAAGCTAATCAGTGATTAAAATTATTTCAAGGGTTTCCATCTTATATATTATATTTATGTGGTATAATAAAAGGAAATCATTTATATTGTGTGAAACCAATCATGTTTGGAAAGGTCGTGGGTCTTGAAACCATGAATAAAGGGGGAAAAGGGTATCATGCCTACCACTAGCCTACTTGATATCCTATTTAATGTATAATTATTATTTTTAATAAATATTTTTGATAAACCAGTAGTGTTACTTTTTATCTGTATAGATTAAAGAATTTTTCTTTTTTTAAGATAAAAATAGTAATACTTTTTATTCATTTATAGGACTTAATATCTATTAAAATCATATTTCAGTGATTTATTCATCAATTTTGATTTATGGAAATTGATTGAATGAGGAAATGGATGTGTCAAAAACTATTCAAATAATAATCCAAGAATGAAAATTTTCATATAGAAATTTATCTATAATTACTCATTTTTGCTGAAAGTGATCAAAAAAATTGTTTTCCTAATACCTTAATTTTTGTTGAATTGATGGCCTTTTAAATCATCATAGATTTATGAATTTGAGGCCCTCAGTACTCCTTTGATCATTCAATTTTTTCTATTGATTACCTAAATCACTCCCTCTAAATATCTATGCTTTTCCTCTATGTCCAATCTTCACTCCAAAACATTGTTCTCCTATGTGTAAACACAGTTATATGTTACTTTGGGTAGCCATTGTGTTTCAAATTACCTATTTTATGGTAATTTTTAGTATCCATTTTTATGATGTGGGTTTTTATGAATAAAGGTTTCATTTTTTAAAACTTTGATAGCCCAGACGAATTTCTAGGGTGAAATTCATTTTAAGGGGGGTAAAATTTAACACCCTAGGATTTTGGTGAAATTTTTTTTCGAATTAATTTAGTCTTTTGATATTTTTCAATTAACACAACACTGGAAATATATTTACACTAATTCAAACATTCATTTCACACAGATATGACTTGTAATATGTTATATGCAATCCCAACATGGCGTACTATTCACAGAACAACAAGGCTAGCATATATTACATGCAATATTTATCTTCCTTAATGGATTGTGTAACACACAAGATCAAGTGTAACCAAACTATAATATATTATCAAAAAACATTATAATGGAATATGACCTAGACATTATGTTTATGGATATTAATAGTTCTAACTAAATTATTAAAATATGTGTTGTACACAAAAATACAGGGAATTCATAGGTTACCAATTCATGAATATGAAAACTGATTGAATATAAAGTAAAATATTGTGAAAGTCCCAAAGCTATTTTAACCAAGTAAAACTAAACTAATTATAATTTTTATGTTTTATTAATTTTATAATTATGTTATATATTTAATAAAATGTTTTTTATATTTATCCAATAGATTTTATAGATGTAAGAAAAGAACAAACCCAATTTTATGCTTAAAACCCTATATTTTTTTAAGGAATCTAAAACACCTTTTAATGGAGAACCCATTTTAAATCCGATTTTTGTAAATTGTATAGATTTACTATGACAAAATAAACTTTATATTTTAAATGGAAACATAAAAATTGGTTTAGGAAAAAATTTTGGTATTTTTTAAAAATGGTTTCATATTTTAATGAACAGTTAAGAATACTGGATTTTATTTCAAAAATACTTTTTAATCAAATTTATTTAAAATCTTAAGTTATATTTTTAAATATTTTAATAGTTTTTTTAGTTAATATTTTTACCAATTAATCCAATTTAGTTCATTTTAACTAATTTCACATTGTAATTGGATATAAAATTTTTTCAAACTTTTGATCAGTTTTACTTTAATAACCTACACTGTCATCCCGACAACAAGATTAGTTTAAAGTTAATTTCTGCCACTTGTGTTATTAGAATTTGGAAAAATGGATTCCATATTTCGAATCATAATAATTTCTAATTTCTAATAAGTTAAACATTTTTTTCTAAAAATATTAGTGAATGTAATTAAAATTAATTACATTGGTTAAGAGAAAAAATAGGTTAATAAAGTACCAAACCTTAAATTTAAGACCCAAAAAATCCTAGAAAATTTTATAAAACCCATTTTATGTCTATATTACTACCCTATAATCAATTTTCTCTGACACTATACACTATTTTATCAACCTGAAACATGAAAAACGTTGGTGGAATTCTCTCTTCAAATATTTACAAGAGTGTCACTCCTCCTCCACTATAAAAATCCACCACCTCTACCCATATATCACACCTCTCAAACATTATAAGTTAGGAAAATATCTACCCAAGTAGCATCCAAAAAATCCTACCTTCAACCTTTAATACCCCCTTTTGGGATGAAATCATCTCAAGTAAGTCTTTTAGAATAACCAAAATGAGTTACCTGATCAAGAGGTAATGTCTTCTCTTAAACTCCTTTCCTTTATTTTCCTTCTTCACCCCCTCCACTCTCTTTATTACATTATTGTGTAAATAAAATATTATCCTACATATAATATGATTTTTTAAGAAAATATTTGGACCTAAACCTACACACACCTCCATATAATGGATATCGAATATAATGTTTGTATGTATGATGATCTACTACCACACGAAATGATGATTGTTTATTTCCCCATTACAACCAATCAAATTGGACATTATTATAGAAACTCTATTTTTATATGTTCTAGATAATATATATTAAATATTATATATATTATGTCTTTAATATTCTATATTATTTTTTAAAACACACAACTTTTTACTTCCCATTTGGTGTTAATATGATAATCTTGTTTAATTAAGTGAGGACTACTTCCCCCTCAAAGTTATGAGATTCATTCACACACTATATGGAATATATTAAGGATGGGCTTAGTGAAATTATATGATATATGTAATATATTAATTATAATGGAATAATTATGTATTCATATACATACATATATATATATATATACATTTCATTTATACTTTCTTTCAATAAAATAATAAAAAACTGAAATAGCCTTCCTGCGTATGTACGGCTTACCGTCTCAATGAACTGTGTATTACATTTTTAATTAATTATGAAATAGATTATTATAATATAAATATGATTTATATACATTATATTTATATCATTTTCTACATTATGGAATCATGATATAAGTATAAGGACCAACGATTTAACCGATTAAGATACATGTAAAAAACAAAATGAATATTACCTGAACTAAAACCTTAACATAGTATCATTAAAAGAGGGTAATATAAGGTCATAATAAAACCATATATGGTAATATATATAATAATATTCTTCTATAAAATATTTATATTAATATTATATTTATTATATAGGAATCTTGTACAATTATGGAGAGAGTAAAGACACTAGGTAAGAAGATTTCACCTCATTTTTAACTTCTATGAAATACATGTTATGTTATCCACTATTTTCTTTTTTTTGGTGTATGTAATTACCATTATTTTATTCTATATAAATTATACATAAATTTATGTGTATTCACAAGTTCATTTAATGATCTTTCTTTCATAGGATTTATGTTTCAAAGGTTACCAAATTGGTAAAACAACATTGTCTTAATTTTCCTTCTTTGATACTCATGTCTTATAATTCACCTAAACTATTTTACAAGGTGTATATACATCCATTTTACATATAAAGAATATAATTATTTTCATCATATTCTAGTATTAATTGAATTTAATTTTGGAAATTTTAATCCCAAGTTACTGAGATATAAGAGCTTATTTGGAAAATCTCATAACTTTTCGAGATTGTTTATATTTATGCTTCCTTGGATGAAACCTTTTGATCCATATCTCAAGAAATCTCATGATATTCAGTATCCTCAATTATTTAATAATATATTCATGTGTTGGTAATGTTTTCTACTATTTAGTAAATAATATTACTAAGAAATATTTTTTAATAAAGCCCGACTTTACACTCTCTTCTGTCAGAAATCTATTTTTTCTAAAAAGGGCTTCCAAGAATATTATACAATTGTCCTATAATGTCTAAAAGAAAAATTTGCACTTTTTTATTTTACCAATATATTAAAATTAATATTCTGGTCACCTTCCAAACAATTCATTTTTGTAACCCTTTTATAATTCGAAAGGAATGTTCTTTTTACCTGGTACGACATGTATAGATTAACCCACTTTCATTCATTTGAATATTCCTTTTGATTTTTAAAAGTTTCATCTTTAAGAAAGTGTTTTTAAAATTATTTTTCAATAAAATTTGTTTTCAAAAACAATTCAAGCCTTATTTACATGTTTTCAATGTTTTTTCAAAAAAATGTTTTTTAAAACGTTTTCCATCCTTATTAACAAGTTCTAAAAGTGTTTTCATAGAAATTGTATTCAAAATAATTTCATGATTATTTTATAAGTTTTCAAGTAAAATGAATTGTAAAATGATTTAAAACTCTATTTACAAGTTTTCAAAGTATTTTCAAATAAATGGTTTTCAAATGGTTTTATGTATTAAAAATCCGTTTTCAAACAAGTGGGGATATTTTCCTCAAGAAACGTATTTAGAGGATATTTAAAACTTATTTTCCATCTAATATAACATCTATTGATGTTACTCATGCCTTTATAAGAAATGATATAAAGGTTCCATTCATATAATTTTTATGAATTATTTATTATTAATTTACTTGTCTTTATAAACCCCATTTCTTATTTATGGGTTTTACGTATATGAGATCCATTTCTCTTTTATGGGTAATGATTTTGATGAAATGATTATGAAACATGTAACTTTTTCCATAGGTTATGATTTGTTTACATGTTTATGGTGGCCATTTCATTTCATGGGTTATGATAAGTTTATTTATTATCTTGGAGAACATGTATGTATGATTTCATTATGTGATGAGTGGGACCTATATCTCTATCCAATGAATTGGGTAAAGATTTATATCTCATGATATAAAATAATATGGTCTTGGGAGTGAACCTTGACTACTATGATGGTCATGGGAATGAACCACGACTACTAAGATTGTATGAGTAGTGAACTCATGATACTATAATGTCAATGGGTGTGAACCATGACTACAATGATGGTATGGGGAGTTAACCCATACTACTAAGATGGTCTTTTCAGCAATGCCTTGGATAATATGGAAATCATTATACACTTATATGTTTCCCACAATTCCATGTTTTATTCCCACATTATGATTTCATGGATTATGCTCTCTATTTTATTATGATTAATGTCTTATGAATTACTAATATTTATTCCATGACCTCTATAATGATCTTTGATATGAGGGGTATGATATCCTATTTTCATGATCACATTCTAATGCCCTTATGATCCTGTTTGTGCTTACATGTATCCCTTGTTTACCCTTACAGAGCATTTGAGATCACCCCTTTTATGTTTCTTTCACCGTAGGTTATGATGATATATAATATGTTTGATATATATAGGAAGGGATATAGTCAAGAAGAACCTAGTGGGAGATGATGTAGCTCCAATATGTACCAATGATTATGTCTCCATGTTTCCAAAGGCACTATACCAACTACGGTCTTTGGGCATCTGTCTATATAATGTTTAAGCATTCCGCAAAAGATATATAATGTTAATGATTTGAAAATAAAGGGTCTATATATCATCCCATACTTATAAATATGTTTAGATAAAATGATTTATACATATTCTTGAGGATATGCAATGATCTTGTGTTCATAACTTTCTTGGATCTTGGGATTTTCACTTGGGACTGGTTGAAGTTTCCATCAACAATAGTAATCATTGTTCCTTAATTATGAAACCCATTGAATCACTATATGGTAATCAATTTAAATATACTATTTTTTGGTCATACATTTTTGGCCCTTCCCTAGTTGGACCGAGTTGGTCCAAGAGATGATGGAAAATATTTAATTTATTTTTTGAAGAATAGTAACCACACAAAGACATTATAAATCCTATATTGATCATTTTTATGGTATTTGGAATTCTTAGTTTGTAACATTGTTTTTTGGTAGTTTCACATTTATTGGGTCATCGACATATTTAAGAACAAGTAAAGTAAGCACTGAGATACATGGTACTATTTGAGGTTGTTGAGTAGATTGGCATGGTGTCATTCCATTTGTATTTTCCACCTTATATGACATCAATCCATAAAGTGTCTCATGTGTGAGAAATAAAAATGTATCTCTCCATACATATTTTTTCTTGATTTGGGAGAACATTGATTTGGAATATTATTTCTCTCTTCCCAAGTAGCAGATTCATATTTTTTATTCCCTAACAATGATTTATCATGTAAAATATATCCCTTTGGTTCTAGTAATTTAAAAACATGGTTCTGATTTGTGTGACACTTGGGATCATGAGGAATTAATTAGGGACAAGAGTAATCACCTATTTGATTTAGATTCTTGTAGAAATGATTTTTGGGGGTAAATATAATTTAAGGTGGGGGTATTATAACATACAATTACTATATTTTAGGTGTGGACCATGTTTTTTTTCAGAGTTCACTTTGTTTTCAGGTTGATTCTAAGTTTTTTTCAACAATTCAGGGTTATAATTTTTTATATTTGACTTATTTTCCCCATGTTTTATTTCTTATAGGGGTGTTGGAGTGTTTTTGGTACTACTTTTAGTAGTCATGAGGTGGTTGGGTCTCTAAGCATAGGAGTGGTCATGCTCTTCTAGCTGGAAAAGCTATAGAAGGCCAATTTTCTAGCTAGTTCTAGGATGGAAATGGTGGATTCCTATATTAATACCACTAACTTGCTAGTATAATGCTAATGACCATCCAATAGGACTTTTGGAATTGTATTCACCCTTTCAAATACCACTGAGTTACCGATGGAGGCCATTGGCTAGTCGGTGATGCTAAAAGAGACCATAAATGGTAGGATAATATTGTAACATCCCTTTTATTAATATTTGATTCAATTATAAATCACCTATATAGAGTTTATATAGATCCTAAACTCATTTGAGTCTCTCAATAAACATTTTTGGCTCTCCCAACCCAGTTTCTTCATGGATAAATTTAACAGTTGATGGATTATATCTCTTGTAAAAGGTGTAATATCAATTAGAATATGGATTCTCCTATTCTATCCTCTCCCAAACATTGATAGTAGTGATTCCCCATTTTATTTATGGTTTTAGATCTTGAATTAATAAATTATGGTTCTCTAATTCTCCTTTTATTGTTCTAGACCTCAAGTCTCTATTGTGGGATCCTATATGGGTGTTTATTTATCTTTATTGAGGTAAGTGGTTTTATAAGGAAATATCTATCAATTGAAACCTTTTATGTGTATTTGATTTAAATTATTTGTCTAATTGATATCTAAATATTTAATTTAGTCACATTATAAACTATTTGAAATGACATGGTGTGCATGTTGAAATTCCTTAATAATGGGTTTTGAAAATTAAGTGTAAATTGCTAAAAAATGATTTTGATTGAGATGAATTATTTGAATCTTGATTTTTATGACATTAAAATGCGTGAAATGTTTTTTAAATTGAAAATATATGATTTTAAATGAATGAAATATTTCTTTTATTTAACCCATTTTATGGTTAGTTTTTGAAATCAAATGCATGTTTTGGAAACATGAACATGGGTTTGATTGAAATGTTTATTGAAATGATTGAGATTGATTGAATTTAAGGAAAGTCCCATAAAATTTTTATTTACCTTAATGTACATGGGATCCTAAGTAGTTAGGTGGGAAAAATACATGTTTGGAAATCACTTTTTTTTCATTTTAGAAAGCTGTATTGTGGGTTGTCTATACCCATACAACATGAACCCAAAACCACATACCACATTTCAAAATGGAAATTCAAAATTCGAAACCACCGCCACACCGCCTCAAGCCATGGGCCTGCACCACCTCAAGCACCGAACCGCCATCAGACCTGACACGCCATGTGCATCAGCCTATCCACATCACTGAATCACTAGTGAGATTCTCCGTCGTCCATCGTCACAACGTCTCCCCACCATACTGTCGAGAACAACCGCTGATGCCGATAAACAAGGTCTTCATCCCAACGAACTCCATAAATACCGTCAAAACATTCAACTGAGACAGAAAATTCAACAGAGCAACGAATAAAAAACTAAAAATCAACAGAAAAGGTAAAAATACATGTTGGGAATGTATTATCTCTATCTAAGATGGATTAATTATGACAACACTTAGTAAGATATCTTGAGGAAATCGATTTTATTCTTTGGGATTCAATCATATTTTTTATTGTCTTGGGATTTTGGTAGTGTGTGCCCAACTATAGTCGTATATCATTATTATTTGTGAGAATCCACATAAAAATATAACCTCAAGTCTCTTAACCATGTTTCTATTATTGAAAACTGTTATACTTTTCAATGATTGATTAAAATGTTTTACTCTTGTCTATTTTGATATAATTTATCATTCATGAGTATTTTAAAAAAAGTTTTTATATTGACTATATTGGATAGAAATACACGTTTGTACCTATTTTATACTTTCCATTTGAAATGTTTTATCAAGAATGATTTTACATGAACTATGAAATTCTTTATATTCCATGTTTTATTCAAAACTGTGAAAATTTGGTTTATTTATAATATATTTCTTTTGAAATACTGGGTGACATCCTACTAGGATTTATTGCACACACCCTACATTTTTCATTGGGAATTTATATATTTTCTTATTCTATGTCTTGGAAAAGGGAAATCACTACTTTAATGTGGTGGGTGTACTTGATTGGTATGACCTTGGAAGTTGGTAGTAACTCGTTGATCTTCTGATCCACTTATTTCATTGAGATTTTAGTGATGATTTATTGATGGTTTTAACTAATGAAATAGGTTCACAAACTACTTTGGATACTTGTATCTATTTAATTTTTGCCTTTTCTATCTTTAGGAGTGTTTAGTATACCAACTTTTTATTCTTTTATATAAAATTCTTTATCTTGATGAGTTATATTTGTGTAAAAATCATTTCCTATTGATTGATTTGATACCTAAGAACTAGTCTCCGGACCATAGGGATCGGTAACTCCCTTCGTTCTATCTTAGAAATGATTTTGGTACCATTTTGGAGGGTTATCAGGGGAAGTTCATGATAAAGGTAATCCCTTATACTTGAATAAATGAAGAATAATCAAGTAGATCTTATATATAAAACTTCATTCGAATTTCAACATGCATCTACATCTTTATCATTGACCCATGAAGCAAGGATATCCATTTTCTAGTGGATTAAAGTGAAGTATTTGAAAATAATTTATGATTTGGGACATTTACATATATAATTAAATATTATAATATTCCCTTACAGTATAGATATATATTGATGATTCCCTATGGTATCATGTGAATGTTGATAAGATGGAACAATTTAATTTTCAAAGAGGTTTAATTGAGAAATCTAATGGAGGGATGTAATTTCAATTTCCCACATGTGAAACTGTTGAGAAGAAACATTGATGGACCTATTTAAATGGAATTAGGAATTGATTAAATTATGGAATATTAGGAAATGAAATTTAATATTTTATAAGATATAAAAATAATCTAATCAATACGATGGTTCAAAAAAAGTTTCAGATAATGCTTCAATTATTTTCATATGATTCACAAAAAAGGAACTTGGAAAATATACAAGACATTGCCCCAAAAAATGGTTCATTTATGATAATCAGCATCAATATCTTCCAAATAAAATGGAATAAGTATGATCTTATATTATCATTATCATTGAGGTGGAATATAAAAATGAAGTGGTGATGCACCCACTTATTATTAATTTGTGAATTGTGAATTTCATGTTTGATTCTGGTTCAACGCATTCCTTCTTATAATAAAATTTCTCTACAAATATTAAATTAACACATCAAGACATATACATTGAGTTATCAATAAAAAAAACTTATGGTGTAATTAATAAAACTAAAGTATATAACTCTTTCTTAATAAAAAATTGTAAGCATATTTTTACAAGAAACCAAATAATAGTTCCTTGAGTAAAATTTGATGATATTTTTTTCATGGATTGTATCGAATATTTTAGATCCAATGTCAATGGTTAGAAGAAGAGAAATCCAATTCCATATCAAAAAAATATAATGATTATATACTGGTATGTGTCTTCTTTCCCTAAGATTGAGTATATATGGAAGAAACTTTTGATAAGAAATAAAAGTTCAACAATGAATACATGTTGATTTTTAGGGGATAAATTGATGTATAATAGGAGATTTCTCGATTTTCCCTAGGATTTTGAGGCAGGGTTCTCAATTAAACTTATACAAGGATCTATGCCTACATCAATGGGTACCTATAGATTATTCCCCACAGAGTTACAAGAATTAATGTATAACCTATATGACAATTTATAAATGGAATTTTTATTTCCTCTTTATACACTATGATGTGAATTAATCCTCTTTTTCAAGAAAAAAGTATAGTTTTATGCATCTAAACATTGATTATCATGATTTTGAAAAGATCATGATAAAGAAAAAGTCTCTTTAAAGTGTGTGAGAGTTTTTTATATATAATTATGTTTCAAAGAATGTATTTAGTTGTCTCTATATATTAAATCATAATCAGATACTGGGTGCCTCAATATAGTTGAACATCCCTGAGAAAATTTACTTGATACATGACCTATATAGTGGAAAATGTTACATATATAGTGAGTAAAGACTATAAATTATTAATTAATAACAATCCTAAAAATGTGAAAAGGTATATAATAATATAAGTAGATGAAATACAAGATTTTTATCTATGATAAGGATTTAAAAAAGATTTAATCATTAAGTGTATTTAATGTATTGACATTCAAATCATAAAGGAATAAAAAACTTACCTTTCTCAAATGATCATTCAATCATCATTCTTGGAAAAAAATTAGGTGGAATAAAAGTAGGTATAGACATGCAAAATAATTTGGAAATAATAAATAGGGTGATAACGTATTTGTTAAATATTAAAAAATATGGAGTTATAAGATTTGGAATACAGTTACATGTACTATCAGTGTTGGAAATAATGAAAAAAAAATTAGATAATACAAATAAATCATCTTCATTTAATCATCCATGAAGCACAACGATATATGGAGATCATTGGGATCACATCTAGTGTGATAATATGATTAAGGATTTCATTTAATATACATCAAGGTGTATGAAATTATATTAAATTAAGAAAGAATAAAAAATTGTTGGTCGGAGTGAGCAACTTAAGAGGGGGGAGAAATGAGTTCCCAATAAAAAAAATTGTTCTTGATTATGCTAAAGTAAAAACCCCCTCAATAAAAATAAACTATCCAACTAAGAAAAATACCAGATCTATGTGAGGTCTGTCCATTTAAAAGAATTATTGAAGAATGATTAAGTCTCAGTTAAAATTTTGTTTTGAAATACCATAACTTTTGAAATCAATTTAATTAGATAAAAAAATATCAACACTAGATAAGATTAATTATCAAAGTAATAGAATTATTTGTAGATATAATAATAATCTAGGATATATTAGTAAAATAAAAATTAAATACAAAGTGGAATAAACAAGAGGTTCAGTCTTAAGGTGAGACTTAATCCTCTTCGCTTGGAAATCACCTATTGTAAATCATATTATAAATACAATTAAATAAATCCACAACCTATATTAGGTATATTCTACATAAATAAGATTTCCACTCAAAAAATACCCTTCCATAGATATTCATGGGATGAAAGAAAAACACATGTCACACAGGGACCTCTTCCATAAACACAGTGGAAAATAGATTGATGAAGAAGAGAATAACTAATATTATCTAGGAATGTGATAGGGAAATTGTGTGTTGTATAAAAGGAAAAACAATACACTACTCAGAGGTAAAACATACAGAAAGAATAAAAATAGAAAAAACTCAATCTGATGTGTTTTTTATTTTCATTTTCCTAAGATAAACATTAGTGAGGAGTTTTTGCTGTGTTCTGGAAAATAGAAGCAGAACAGAGGATTGTAGAAATATACATGTATGTTTCAGTTGATCTCTATTTAATGTCCCAATCAATATCTGTAAAGGTTTTTAAGCTTCACTGTCATTAAGCTTCATAGAATTTGAATCGGAAAGTTCCTGAGAACTCACATATTAAAGTGCACAATCCAATATAGGTTTGTAAGAGAATGTATGAATCTATCATTTTGTGTCAATGAGGGATAGAGAGATCCTTTTCGAATATATAGTAGTCTCAAATAGAGGAGATCCAAATTCCTCAAATCGGATTTTACTAAGTTTAAAGGACTTGGTCAAACTATCCAAGAAAATTTTTCATCATTGAGTGATCCACGCCAAATTCCTCAAACAACTATGGTAAAAAGAATCTGGCGGTTACTCAGAAACTTGGAGTTACTCTTCTATAGTGGTATCTTCTCTGGTGGTAATGGCGACTCACCTCTAGTTGTACCTCATCCTCGTGGTAACTCCTGTTGGTGGTGATGGTGACATTATCTGGTGGTATCTCATCCTAGCGGTAACAGTGACTCCATCTGGTGGTAGCTCATCCTGGCTGTAATAGTGACATAGAGTCTGGCGGTAACAGTTTATTCCATCCAATATTGACTTACCAAAATACTTAGAAGAAATATCATAGTAGTCTTATCATATAAAAATCTATCATATAACATGTTAAACATTAGTAATAAATGAAACATGGTTTTTGATCATTAAAATAAGAGAGTTTCAAACACACTCCATACAATGAGGTTCCAACATTATCCCCTTTTTTAATGATCAAAAAAACATTTAATTTTATAAATAATGTAGTAAATAAGTAATCAGTAGTAATTATATATGTATTTTAGAATCTTCTTATAACTAAATTCCCAATTATCTCCCCCTTTGAGATAATCAAAAATTTAAAATAGTAATAAAACATTAGAACTGAAGTAAAAAATAACATAATGGTTTTGAATTATCTATGTGGAAAAACATATATGTTAAAAAAGATAAAGATAAAAGGGAGAAAGTAAATGATCCCTATCAAATAGATAACATCAAAACAGATTCAATTTTTAGAATATAGGAGTTGATCTTCTTTCTCTTTCCCTTTTTTTCCCTATCTATGGTACTAACTTGAAAATAGACTTTCGAAGTATATGTTTTGTAAAAGGTTATAATGGATGGTAAAGTTATAGTAGAAGGATGTTTCTATTTGAAAATAACTAGTATGAGTTGTTTGATAGCTTCAGCTGGTGACAAACTCAGAGGCTAAAAAGGTGGAGGCATAAGATTGGTTAGCTGAGTGATGATAGTAGGCTTGTACTGAACAAAGTTTCTCAACATGGTTAAAAGAATTATGGAAACCTGAACTGATTCTATATAAATTACCATGGTTTGATGGAAATGAATTTAGAGTTGCAAAATATTTATAAATTTCTTTAATTATTGAACCTCCCCTTTTAATTTTGTTAAATCTTTGTTCCTTATCATCCATAAATATTTGAAGAGTTGGTGTGAGAACCTTCAATTGACTCACTTATTCTTTAAAGGCTCCGGTCACTCATAGAATTCTCAGGTTCTCATTAAGAAACTTGAAATTATCATCCATTTCATGCTTAGTGTAAATCATTGAGAGATAATATTGTATAGTCTTTTTAATTACTTATTTATCTTGTCTGATTTCACTAGCATACTCTTTTAAGAATTGAAAGATATCTTATCCATGAATGTGTATCTACCTAATCTATTCTTCATGAGTGATTACATCACCCATAGCATTTATAATTTCTTCTCTGATTATATGTTGAATCATTTCTCTATCAAGGTGTACCAAATCAGGAGGAGGTATAGAAAAATTATAGGCAGTAGCAGCTAAACTATCCAACTTCTAAGAAATTGATTTCATGGATTCTGATATAGAGGATGTCAGAATCTCTATTGATGATTTTAAATTAGCTACTTCATATGAAAATATTATTTTCTCTACTTCCACTGATTGGATATGAAACCTAACTGTTGTTTTATTATGATATATCACTAATTCAACCAAGAAATGAACACTTTATTCATTGAGATGAGCAGTTGGTGGTGGTTAAAAGTTCAACACATGTGTGAAGTCTAAAACCAAATTTTTCCTCAAGGTGTCCAAATCAGAGTTCATAGTCCTTTGAAAATAATTCAATTCATTACTTTTCACTACATTAGGAGGTAAAACAGGTTAAAAAATTGTCTATTTGTTTCCATAGGGATAAAAGGTTGTAACTCTCCCTCTTGATCGATTTGATCCACTAGGGATCCTTCTCTTCTGAAAAAATTTTCATGCTCATAATCTGGGTCAGTATAATTAATTCTAAGTATAAAAAACCATGATACATCTCCCATTATTTAAAGGATAAAACTTATTCACTTTATCAAACTGTTCATCAAGATTATGAGTTTTCTCCCCCTTACTTTCAGCTTCCATATCCTCTATAAGAATTGTTGTAATATGATCCATCAAGATATCATGTGGTTGATTTTCATCTCTATGAGAACTAGATACTATGGTTGAAGTGGATTGATGTAGAACAGCCTTTTGTTCAAGATAACCATCATCTCCATTCCCTTCACATCCCCCATGATCAGTACCACCTTTTTGATCTTCTTAGTGATCAGGGCCACCATTTTTGTTTCCATCATCTTACTTAGAAAACAGACTAGAAGATTCATCAAACTTTTCAATATATTAAATCTCTTCATCTTATTATTTATAAATAATATCATTACCTCTATCACCACTCTCATCACTTAAAGTCTCATCAGTAGATGTTTTAAAATCTGCTTCTCCAAAAACATCAGTATCTACTTCATCATCATATTCAGGTAAGAGAGTTTCTTTGAAAGGTAGGGATCCATAAGAACTAACTTGTCCACTTGATACTCTGGGTGGGAATTTTATTGTCTCTATATCACTACCTTGTTCAACTAAAAGAGATTATTCTTCTTACAACTATGCTTCTCCCACTACATGATCATCTATTTCAGAAACAACATCATCATCAGAGGACAATGTTATCTCATCAGCTTCAAGATCTGGCTCCACTATATCCTTTGGTCTAGTTGGGTGATCAATAGGGTTAAAATCATTATATAGTTTTTCATTGTCCCTGACCCAACATCACCTCCAGAGATTCAAGATTTCTTTTATTCTTTTAAAATTGTTTAGGATAAGAAGAAACCACCAAATTTTTCTTCATATTCTTCTCTATCTTTGATATAACCCTTGGCATCTAAAATAGCAGAGATCATCTTGGTATAAATCAGGAAATTTGATCTTGAGCTCTTTTTTCACATCACATTCATATAGATACTTAAAATATCTACATATATTTATTCTCATCCCTTTCTTTATCATATATAAGATGTAGACATCTTGATATCTTAGGGTGTTCAAATCCCTTTTCCTGGGAAATAGGACATGATTCACAAATTTGAAAAACAACATACATTCACCATCAAGCTCAGAATCAGTAGGTATTCATAGAGTTCCATCTCTAGTCCAATGATGGAGCGCCCTTTGATAATATAAGTTCTCACTATCCCTCAGTATACTTCTTTGGAAATCTTCATACACTCTTTTATGAGAAACCTCAAAAAAATTTCCCACTCTCTTGTAGAGAAATAAATTTATTATTCATCTACTAGTTGAAATTCTATCTGATTTATTCCAAACAAATAAATCTATAATTTTGAAAAAATTCAAAGACTACCCTTAGATAAAACACTCAATGATTCAAGTTAAACATATTCATAAACTATTATTTTCTATTAACTTTGACACTAGCATATTTGTAGTGGGAATCCACTATGCATAAATTTCTTTTTCTGCTTAGACTACACAATTTCTCATATGAAGGTTTAGAGAAATGGTTTCTAAAATTATTTTTTAATATCTTATTTTCTTGGAATTACTCATCCCTTCGGGATTTGATTCTGTAAATTTATTCACATGATCCATTCATATTGGTTGAAGGCTTCAGGTGGAACAAGGAAGAGGGAAGATCTTTTCGAGGGGAAGGTAAAGGTTTAAAAGATCGATATTTAATGGTTTTGATAGAGTTATCCCAATTATTTTATCATTTATGGATTATAAATAACAAATAATAAAAATGATAATAATAATAATTTAATTTTGTAAAGTAGAATAGAAACGAAACTAAAACAATTGTAACATAAAAAAGGAACGGTGACTCATTCAACGGTGACTTACTCAACGGTGACTTATTAACAGAAACTCATCAATGGTTATTTCATCTATGGTGACTCATTAACGTTGACTCAACAATGGTGACACATCAATAGTTAATCATCAATGGTGACTCATAAATGGGGACTTATAAACCTAATTTTATCATTCCAAATTCATGTTTTATGTAGTTTAATATTTCAAAATTCAATGGCTTTGTGAATATATCAGCTAGTTGATGTTCATTTCCAATAACTTCTAAAGTTATATCACCCATTTGGTAATGATCTATCAAAAAGTGTTGTCTTACATCAATGTGTTTTTATAAGGCCTCAGCCTTAAACCTTACTTAATAATGAATTAAATGAATAATTCCCATTGATGATCTTTTCATGGTTCAGAGTTTTAGAGAATTAGGACATAACTATTACATCTCAAAAGATTACAAAGTAGAAACTTCTACTGTGTTTCCATAAAATAAAAACTCTTAAAAGGAAACATGTCTAGTTCCATGTTTTAGATAGCATGACTTCCCCTTGATCTCATCCTTGACCCTATTCCACATTAAGTCCTGTGAAAAAAACATTTCAAAAAAAACATGGGGTGAGTATAAAAAGCTCAGTAAGGGATACACAATGAATGAAAACAGTTAGTTTTTAAAAACAACATGTAAACCATGTATACTTTATCAAAGTAATACTTTTCACCTTTATGAAGTAGTAAAAAATCTTCAATGAATAAAAGATTATTACTTACCCTTTTGTAACCAAAACATTACCATAAAACCCATATAAGATCACATAACATATACAGGTAACTTTGGAAATAAACATACTTAAATGGAATAACCATACGGTCGACTTCCACACATATCACTTAATGGAATAGCCATAAGGTTGACTTCCATACCCAATGAATTTGAGGTTATAACGTAACCACCTATCCTGGTATTCACGCCACCACCCGTCATATGGTTTATCACGTAATCACCCATTAAATGTCCAAGTACCATCACAAAATCATAAGACATAAAACAAATATAATGGAAAGAAAACATTTCCACACTTTGATCACAATATATCACTTAAATATATTGACATAAAAAATCCATTATAAAAAACCCTTTTCAATACCAAAATATATAAAACAGTATATGATATTTATTTAATTTAAAAAAACATTATGGCTTGTTGAGGAAGCCAAATACCAAATAATACTCGCGGCGACGAAAAAGGTCGTTGTCACCACATACGTTAAAAGAAACATTACTTTTTTTCGTTTAGTAAAACACTTCGTAGAAAATGATTCCTTTTGTATAAAAGAAAAATTCAAAGGGGTTTATACACCGTATAAAATAAAGTTGTGTATAAAACGAAATATGCCTCAATGAAAGGAGATTGAGACGAAGTCCCTTACCTCGGGTCCGACTTGACTCGATCGTTCTTTAACGTCCTGAATAATAAACATGAGTTAATTTATACTTGATTAAGAACCTTTTTCAAGTTAATTATTACTTTTATATCACTTATTACCATGTTATAAACATTATTTAATCATTTAACTTAATAATGTTTGTTTTGTCGATATTTTGCTCTTAAGTCGAAAGTGTACTTCTTACAATTACATGTCATTCATGTGGTCAAAGGTTCTTTATATCCAGAATGATATTAATGATTTGGATATAATATATATAATATATATCCAGCATATACATCTATTTATAATATTACATAATCATTTAGAGGTAATAAATGAAATGCCCCTTTCATGGAGACGGTAATTCGTACGTACGCATAAACGCTACTTTCATTTCTATGTCATATTAATGGAATTGAAACTGAACTAGAGGTATGTATATTTTAACTTCAGAATTATATTAATCATTTAGATGTAACATACATCATATATAATAACTTTAAATCCATCCTCTATACTTCCCACATATGGTATTAACGAATCAAATCACTTTGACGGGGCGGTAGTTCGCACTTCAAAAAATGAAGATATCGCGTATACCCATAATGGAAGCCATAAAGGTATACCACAAATGGAAAATAAAAAAGAATAATGAAAACATAAACATAATATATATCATATCTAAATAGAGTTACATCTTAATGGCCACCATTAAAGGTGTTAAAAGAAGATTGAACAATCATCGTTTCGTGAGGTAGAAATTCGCTAACCACAGAAACAGTATGATTTTAACCATTAGACGGAGGTGTGTGTAGGTTTAGCTCTAATTATTCTTATAAAAACATCATAGTATATAGAAGATACTTTTGTTGTTACAAAATAATGGAATAAAAAGAGTTTAGAGGGGTGGAGAAGCAAAATAATACAAAAGAACACAAGAGAAAACACTACCTTTAAAACGGGTAACTCTTTTTGATTTGAGCTTAAAGGCTTCCTTGGGAAGAATTCTACCCAAAGTGAGCCTTCAAGGAGTAAAAGAGGGATGTGGAGAGACAAATTGGGATGGGTTTGTCCAAGCCAAATGCTTGAGAGGTGTGGGTAAGTTGGTAGAGGCGGGGGCCTTTTATAAGAGGAGAGGAGGGGCACTCTTGGAAAGTTATAAAAGGTTACTTTATTATAAAATGATTTTCGGATTTAAAATGCCCCAAAATTATATATTTCTAGTATAAGGTGATTAGAGTTTTAAATCCTCCCAAACAATATGTTTTTGACATTTTTTGGTCTTAGATTTTACATTATCTTTTTATTTTATTGAAATCGTTATATAATGAGGTAATCGTTGCATCATCATGGTGTCATAAATAATTTAATTAATTTATTGTCTAAAAATTATAAAAAAATATAATGATGTAGGAAATTATTTTAGCCTTCCAATGAATATTTATAGTCAAAACTATTACTTGTATAGCCCTATTTAAAAATTGTTTTAGTAAAACCACTCATGTTTGTGACATTTTAATTTTAACATTAAAAAAAAGTTATTAATGTCATTTTCCTACCAAAGTGGCTCCATGGGGTCCCCATGTTGACCCATGGATTGTCTTGGTCGGCCATGATACATCCAATAATGCTAGGACATGTGTCTAGGTCATTTCATATTATTAAAACATTATTTTTACTTTAAACTACACTAATTACCTCTAATCACGTTTAATAAATTTAAAAGTTACTATTCACCCAAAAAATATTTTAATACCATTAAACCACATTTTACTTCCTAATGACAACCATGTATGTCGGATTTTTGAAATTCAAAACACAGAGGTTGTAAAATTTCATTTAAACGAAAAATCAGTTTTTTTAAGTACCACTTAGTGGTTTCACTATTCATCAAAAATTGACGTTTTTCAAAAAAATACCAAAACATCACCCTAAGCTATATTTGATATTATGATTTCAAAAATGAAGTCTATTTTATAAAATTCAAAACATATAAGTTGCATTAATTAATTTAATAATTAATTCCCACTGTTAGAGCAAATAGCCTATTTTTATGAAATAATAAGTATCAAAATATTGACACTAGTTTAAGTCCGATTTCAAAGTGAAATTAATTACAACAATCACAATTGGATTAAATGGTAAAAATATATTCTAATTTCACATTAAAACCAATTCAAATGATAATCTAATCATATAAATAAATTAGATTAAAAAGAGGTTTTGAATTAAAATACAACATTTTTAACTATTCATTAAAAAATGATATTTATCGGAAAAATACCAAAAATTTACACAAAGTAAATTTTGATGTCCTGATTCTAAAGAAGAATTTTATTTGGTCTAATAGAATGTATAAGAGTGACCAAAACTATATTTAAAGCGGGTTCTCCATCAAAAGACGATAGTTCGACCTTTTAGTGAATATTAGAGTATCTATGCCTAAAATTGAATTCTTTTCGTATTTTAAGGATTTATCTATTATTGGATAAATATAAAAACATTTAACAAACATATATAATCATATTTTAGTTATTTCTATTCATTCACGCCAATACAACAGCTACGGGTTAACTACCATTTAAAATAATATTATTTTATTACTAGTATGCAACGTAAGATTTCAAAGAAACTCGTTGTTGCGTATCAGGCACGCTATCAAACATAGAAACCCCTTTAAAGTAAAATTAATATTTAATTTGTAAATATTAATAAATATGAAAATGATTTATTCTTTATTTACCTGGGATGTTACATCCTTCCCCCCGTTTTGGGAATTGCGTCCTCTCAATTTTATTCACTTATCAAAATAAGTGGGGGTATTTATCCCTCATAGAATTTTTGGATTCCCATGTTGCCTCATCAAACATACGGTTTTTCCAAAAAACCTTTACCTGGTGAATTACCTTATTTCGCAACACTTGCTCTCTTCGGTCAAGAATCTGGACTGGTTATTCTTCATAGGAGAGATTCTCTTCCAACTGAACTACCTCTGTTCTCAAAACATGAGATGGACCTGGCATATACTTTCTCAACATCGAAACATGAAAAAAATTGTGTACCTGAGATAAACGCGGAGGTAAAGCCACTCGGTAAACAACTGATCCAACTCTCTTCAGAATTTCATATGGTCCAATGAACCTTGGACTCAGCTTTCCTTTTTTACCAAATCGCATCACATTTTTCCATGGAGAAACCTTGAGAAAAACATGATCACTTACCTTGAAAGATATATCTTTCCTCCAGTTATCCGAAAAACTTTTCTGTCTGCTCTGAGCTGTTCTCATGTGTTTCTGAATCAACTGAACTTTTTCTACCATCTCTTCTACCAATTCTGGTCCCATCATCTTCCTTTCACCTACTTCATCCAAAAAAGATGGAGTTCGACACCGCTTCCCCTATAATGCCTTATATGGTCCCATCTGTAAACTAGAATGAAAACTGTTATTATATGAAAACTCAACCAAAGAAAGATGTTGGTCCCAACTTCCCTGATAATCCATAGAGCAAACTCGTAGCATATCCTCCAAGGTCTGAATTGTTCGTTCTGACTGCCCATCTGATTGCGGATGAAAAGCTGTACTAAAATTTAATTCAGTATCCAATGACTTCTGAAGGCCTTTCCAAAAGTTATAAGTAAACCTGGGATCACGATCAGATACAATGGAGAGGGGAACTCCATGAAACTTGACTATCTCTTTATGATACAATTGAGAAAGTTTATCTAGAGAGAATGTATCTCGAATAGGAAGGAAATGAGCAGATTTAGTCAATCGATCAACAATAACCCAGATTGAATTATTACCTCGAGATGTCCTCGGTAATCCCACAAAAAAGTCCATGGATACATTTTCCCATTTCCACTCTGGCACCGGTAAAGGCTGAAGAATCCCTTTTGGTAACTGCTGCTCTACTTTAACCTGTTGACAAGTCAAACACTGTACAGTAAAATCATCAATATCTCTTTTCATTCCATCCCACCAGTAATACTCATGCAGATCTCTGTACATCTTAGTACTGCCAGGATGAACTGAAAACGGGGAACTATGAGCCTCACATAATAACTCATTCTTCAATTGTGAATCACTAGGCATGCATAATCTCTTCCTAAACCTCAAAACACAATCATTATCAATGTTAAATTCAGGCAACTTACCCTTTAGAACCATCTCTACCTTTTTCTGCAACTCGCTGTCTTGCTTCTATGCTTGCTTAATTCTATATTATAGAGAAGATTTCACTAATACCTGAAACAAAATAGAAGGACATCCTGCACAAACAACTTCCATGACAAAGCTCATCAAATCCTTCACCAAAGGATCACGTTCCAAATGAAACATTGTTAATGAAGCATTACTTTTTCGAATCAAAGCATCAGCCACTTTATTTTATTTTCCTAGATGGTAATGAATTGTATAATCATAATCCTTGATTAATTATAGCCATCTCCTCTATATCATGTTCAATTCATTCTGAGTGAATATATACTTTAAAATTTTGTGATCGGTATATATTTCACACTTTACTCCATACAAATAATGCCTCCAAATTTTTAAGGAAAAAACAACAGCAGCTAATTCTAAGTCATGTGTAGGGTAATTTACCTCATGAGTTTTCAACTGACGTGAAGCATAAGCAATTACCTGATCATTCTGCATAAGGACACAGCCAAGTCCTTTCAACGAAGCATCACTGTAGATAAAAAATTCACCGTTCATGGAAGGAAGTGCCAAAACTGGAGTATTCACCAATCTTCTTTTCAACTCTTGAAAACAATCATCACATTCTTTTTTCCAGATATACATAACACCCTTCCGAGTTAGATTAGTCATTGGACTAGATAATCGTGAAAAACTTTCAACAAACCGTAGGTAGTAACCTTCCAAACCAAGGAAACTACGGATCTCTATTACATTTGTGGGTCTTGGCCATTCTTCAACAACTTTTGTTTTAGCAGGATCAACAGTTATGCTATCTTTTGAAACAATGTGACCCAGGAAAGAAATTTGTTGTAACCAAAACTCACACTTTCTAAACTTTCCAAATAGTTTATTTTCTTCTAAGGTTTGTAAGATAACCCTTAAATGACTTTCATGCTCCTCTTTACATTTAGAAAACACAAAAATATCATCAATGAAAACAACTACAAACTTATCCAAGAACACATGGAAAATTCTATTCATAAGGTCCATGAATATAGCAGGTGCATTGGTTAACCCAAAAGGCATAACTACAAATTAATAATGGCCATATCTAGTACGGAACACAGTATTCGGAACATCGGATTCTTTTACTTTCAACTAATGGTACCCTGACCTCAGTTCAATCATCAAAAAATACTAAGCTCCCTGGAGCTGATCAAACAAATCATCGATATGAGGCAAAGGATACTTTTTCCTAACAGTAATATTATTCGAGGCTCTATAATCAATGCAAAGTCTCATTGAGCCATCTTTCTTTTTAACAAACAAGACAGGAGCACCCCATGGTGATGTGCTAGGTCGAATTAAACCTTTATCAAATTACTCCTGCAATTGCTTCTTTAACTCTAGAAGTTCAACTTGAGCCATTCGATAAGGGGGTCTTGAAATTGTCTTAGAATCAGGAACTAAGTCAACAGTAAATTCAACTTCCCAGTAATGAATAATACCAGGAAACTCATCAGGAAAAACATCAAGATACTAATTTACCACTGGCACATCATTAATATGAACAGTTCCTTTATTTTCAACAATATGTGCAAGGTAACATTCATTTCCATATTTTACTAGTTTACCAACTTCCTGATATGTTATCAAAATCAAGGGTTCATTCTTGTACACAAACTGAAAATATTTTTTAAAAGAAACCATTTTAGCTCTGCAGTCAATCTTAGCATGATAAACAGAAATCCAATCCATGCCGAAAATAACATCAAACTCTACTAGAGGCAAAACAATAAGGTTTGCTGGTAGATTCTTTCCGCACACAAGGATAGGAAGGTTCTTATAATTCCTTTTTGTCTCAAAGTTCCCTCTGGGTGTTTTTACCATATGTTCAGGATTCATATCTTGAGATGGAATTTCCAATTTACTAGAAAACTTCTCAGAAATGAAACAATGTGTAGACCCTGAATCCAACAACACATTGGCATAATCTGAACAAACAAACAGTGTACCTGATACTACTTCATTCGATTCCCCAACATCTGCTGAAGTCGTTGCAAAGGATTTCACCACCCATTTCTGCTTATAGTCTGGCTGCTTTTCCCCAGTTGAGTTCTTCGTTAGACACTCATTTTCAAAATGACCCATTTAATTACACTTAAAACATCTTACCGCTGGCTTTTCATTGCATGCATGATCATATTCCTTATAGTTACGAGCAATATGACCAGACTTACCACACTGAAAACACTTTCTTGACTTGGATAAACATTCTCCAGGATGCATTTTCCACACTTCTCATAGGATGGATATTTGGTTTTCTTACCTCCTTGCTTCTTTGATGAATTTTTCCCCTTTCCCTTCCAACTGGACCTCTTATTCTGTTGTTTTTCAAAGAACATATGATCATCGGAAACTCCATTTCCACCTTCTCCGCACATCGAACAAGTTTTTCATAACTTTTGAACTCACGAGAATCTAAATCCCTTCGATACTTTGGATTTAACCCTGAGTAAAAACGGTTTATTTTACTATCAAGATCTCATATGATGTTTGGAGCATACCTTTCCAATCGAGTGATCTTTGCTTCATAAGCAGCCACTGAGTCATCCTCCTGCCTCAATTCTAGGAACTTTTTTCCCATCCTAAGACGAACTACCTTAGGAAAGTATTTCTCAAGAAAAATACCTTTGAATTCATCCCAGTGAAGATCATCAATCTCATCACTATCCCTGATATTTTTCACCATCGACCACCACTGATCAGCTTCACCTTCAAAATGGTAAATAGAAAGACTAACCTTTTGATGTTCTGAACACCCCATGACATCAAAAATATTTTCTAGTGATTTAATCCACCCTTTAGCTTGCACAGGGTCAGATGATCCTATGAATTATGGGGGATGTTGCCTCATGAAATGTTCCACCACTGACATGTTCCTCTGCGGTTGATCTGGCTGATATCGTGCATGGATACCACCACTATTTATAGCATGATTCAACTGTTCTATCACTGCAACAAACTATTCAGTTCCAATTCCAACTATCTCAGGTTGCTGATTAGGAAGGTTGTCTTCCTCCTAATGTCGTCCCAACATTACTGCCTTGTTTCCTCTGCGGAAAACCATTCTAAACACAGAAATATCTTAGGCGAAGCAACATGGTAATATTTAAATTCTATATCATTTCAGTCATAACATACATTAATTAATAATTTAACAATTTTCTAACTCCTAAAGTTGTCTAACCCAACCTCTGATACCAACTATAAGGCCCCGGCCTTAAACCTTACTTAATACTGAATTAAATGAATAATTTACATTGAGGATCTTTTCACGGTTTATATTTTTAGAGAATTAGGACATAACTATTACATATCAAAAGATTACAAAGTAGAAACTTCTACTTAGTTTCCATAAAATAAAAACTCTTAAAAGGAAACATTTCTAGTTCCATGTTTTAGATAGCATGACTTTCCATTAATCCTATCCTTGACCCTATTCCACATTAAGTCCTGTGAAAAAAAAAATTCAAAAAAACATTGGGTGAGCATAAAAATCTCAGTAAGGGATACACAATGAATGAAAACTTTTAGTTTTTCAAAACAACATGTAAACCATGTATACATTATAAAAGTAATTATTTTAACCTTTATGAAGTAGTAAAAACTCTTAAATGAATAAAAGATTATTACTTAACCTTTTGTAACCAAAGGATTACCATAAAACCCATAAAAAGAACACATAACATATACAGGTAACTTGAGACATAAACATACTTAAATGGAATAACCATACGGTCGACTTCCACACATATCACTTAATAGAATTTCCATACGGCCAACTTCCATACCCAATGCATTGGAGGTTATAACGTAACAACTCATCCCGGTATTCATGGCACCATCCGTCATTTGGTTTATCATGTAACCACCAATCAAATTTCCATGTACCATTATAAAATCATAAGACATAAAACAAATATAATGGAAAGAAAACATTTCCACACTTTGATCACAATATATCACATAAATATATTGAGATAACAAATCCATTATAAAAAACCCTTTTCAATACCAAAATATATAAAACAGTATATGGTATTTATTTAATTTTAAAAAAAACATTACGTCTTGTTGAGGAATCCAAAGACCAAATAATACTCGTGACGGCAAAATGGTCGATGTCACCGCGTACGTTAAAAGAAAAATTCCTTTTTTCCTTTAGTAAAACGATTCGTAGAAAAAGATTCATTTTTTATAAAAGTTAAAGTAAAATGGGTTTATACACCATATACAAAAAAGTTGTGTATAAAACTAAATATGCCTCAATGAAAGGAGATTGAGACGAAGTCCCTTACCTCGGGTCCGACTTGACTCGATCGTTCTTTAACATCCTTAATAATAAACATGAGTTAATTTATACTTTATTAAGAAACTTTTTAAAGTTCATTATTACTTTTATATCACTTATTTCCATGTTATAAACATTATGTAATCATTTAAGTTAATAATGATTGTTTTGTCGATATTTGGTTCTTAAGTCGAAAGTGGACTTCTTACAATTACATGTTGTTCGTGTGGTCAATGGTTCTTTATATCCAGAATGATATTAATGATTTTGATATCATATATATCATATATATCCATCATATAAATGTATTTATAATATTACATAATCATTTAGAGGTATGAAATGAAATGCTCCGTTCATGGAGACGGTAAGCTGTGCATACGCATGAACGCTACTTTCATTTCTATGTCATATTAATTCAATTAAAACAAAATGAGAGGTATTTATATTTTAATTGTAGAATTATATTAATCATTTAGATGTAACATAAATCATATATAATAACTTTAAATCCATCCTTTATATGTCCCACATATGGCATTAACGAATCAAATCACTTCGAGGGGGCAGTAGTCCGCACTTCCTAAAATGAAGATATCGCGTATACCCATAATGGAAGCCATAAAGGTATACCAAAAATGAAAAATAAAAAAGAATAAGGAAAAAATAAACATAATATATATCATATATAAATAGAGTTACATCATAATGTCCACCATTAAAGGTGTTAAAAGAATATTGAACAATCATTATTTCGTGAGACAGAAATTCTCCAACCACAGAAACAGTATGTTATTTAACTATTAGACGGAGGTGTGTGTAGGTGTATCTCGAATCCTTATTATAAAAAGATCCTAGTATATTAAAGATACTAGTGTTTTTCCAAAATAAAATAATAAAAAGATTTTAGAGGGTTGGAGAAGAAAAATAAAACAAAATAACACAAGAGAAAACACTACCTTTAAAATGGGTAACTCTTTTTGATTTGAGCTCAAAGGCTTCATTGGGAAAGCTTCTGCCCAAAGTGAGGATTCTAGGAGTAATATATGGATGTGTAGAGGAAAAGTCGTTAGGGGTTGGCTGAGACAAAGGCTTGAGATGTGTTGGTAAGGTGGTAGAGGTGGGGGCCTTTTATAAGAGGAGAGGAGGGGAACTCTTGGAAAGTTATAAAAGGTTACTTTATTATAAAATGATTTTCGGATTTAAAAGGTCCAAAAATTATATATTTCTAGGATAAGGTGATTATAATTCTAAATCCACCCATACAATAGGTTTTTGACATGTGTAAGTCTTAGATTTGACATTATCTTTTCATTTTATTGAAATCGTTAAATAATGAGGTAATCACTACATCATCATGGTGTCATAAATAATTTAATTTATTTAATGTCTAAAAATTATAAAAAAATATAATGATGTAGGAAATTGTTTTATCTTTCTAATGAATATTTATAGTCAAAAATATGACTTGGATAACCTCATTTAAAAATTGTTTTAGTAAAACATCTCATGTTTGTGACATTTTAATTTTAACATTAAATAAAAAGTTATTAATGTCATTTTCCTACCAAAGTGGCTTCATGGGGTCCCCAAGTTGATCCATGGATTTTATTGGTCTGCCTTGACACATCCAATAGGGTTAGGACATGTCTATAGGTCATTTAATATTATTAAAACATTATTTTTACCTTAAACAACACTAATTACCTCTAATCGCAATTAATAAACATAAAAGTTAGTATTCACCAAAAAAATTATTTTAATCCCATTGAACCACATTTTACTTCCTAATGACAACCATGTATGTCATATTTTTGAAATTCGAAACTCAAAGGTGGTAAATTTTCATTTTAACGAAAAATCAGTTTTTTTAGGTACCACTTAGTGGTTTCATTATTCATCAAAAATTGATGTTTTTCAAAAAAATACCAAAACTTCACCCTAAGATATATTTTATATTCTGAATTCAAAAATGAAGTATATTTTAAAAAATTAAAAAAATATAAGTTTCAATAATTAACTTAATAATTAATTCCCGCTGTCAGAGCAAATAGCGTGTTTTTATGAAATAATAAGTATCAAAAGATTGACACTAGTTTAAGTCTGATTTCAAAGTGAAATTAATTCCAACGACCACTATTGGATTAAATAGAAAAAATAAATTCTCATTTCACTTTAAAACCAATTCAACAGATAATCTAATCATATAAATAAATTATATTAAAAACAGGTTTTGAATTAAAATACAACATTTTTCACTATTCATTAAAGAAATGAACTTTATCGGAGAAATACCAAAAATTTACACAAAGTAAATTTTGATGTACCGATTATAAAGAAAATTTTATTTGGTCCAATATAATGTATAAGAGTGAACAAAACTATATTTAATGAGGGTTCTCCATCAAAAGGTGATAGTTCGACCTTTTAGTGAATATTAGAGTATCTATGCCTAAAATTGAATTCTTTTCTTATTTTAAGCCTTTATATTTTATTGGATAAATATAAAAACATTTAACAAACATATATAATCATATTTTAGTTTTTTCTATTCATTCCCGCCAATACAACGGCTACGTGTTAACTACCATTTAAAATAATATTATTTTATTACTAGTGTGCAACGTAAGATTTCAAAGAAACTCGTTGTTGCATATCAGGCACACTATCGAACATAGAAACCCCTTTAAAGTAAAATTAATTTTTAATTCGTAAATATTAATAAATATGAAAATGATTTATTATTTATTTACCTGGGATGTTACAGTTTTGTTCTAGAGTGATATACTAGTTTTTTGGAAATGTTTATTACACTTGTGTTATTACAATTTATAAGTACATTTCTAAATTGGCATCCAAATTCTGGTAAAGTATGTTACATATACAATATTTATGCACAACAACTTTCTGTAGCTATTTACTTAGATTCAACAGAAGATAGTGAAACATAATTTTTCTTTTTACTATATCATGAAACTAGATATTTTCCTAAAAGATAACATGTTCTTGATGTACATTTTCTATTTAACATTCAGACACCAAAATCAACATTTGAATAAATAACTATATAAAAATCATTCCTTATCGGATAGAACAATCCTAAATTTATTATATAATTGAGGTATTTAAAAAAATTGACAGCTAATAAGTGTTAATATTTTGTATTTTCCTAAAATATAGTTCTCATACAGGCACTAAACATAATATATGGTCGACTATTAGTTAAGTATAAAATAATTTCAATCATACATTTGTAACTACTTTGATCAACTAATTTCCCAACTTCATCAAGGTCTAGTTTATATGTTGTACTCATGGGAGTATCACTGATTTTGGAACGTTCTAGGCCAAAACATTTTAAAATATATTTAGTGCATTTACTTGGATTTAAGATAATTTCTTCTTTATTTTGAAAATTTTTAAATCCAATAAATAGTTTGAGTTCATCTATTAAAGTCATTGTAAATTAATTTTGAATTAGTTTTAAATAATTACATAAGGAATACTTAGTAGATACAATAATAATTTAATATAAATATATTTGTACTATTAAAACACATTTTAAAATTATTTTCATAAAGAGTTTTTGGTTATCTATACCTTTTGAAAAAAGGAAATATGTAAGCCTATCATACCCATATCTAGGAACTTATTTTAAACCATACAAATCATTCATTAATTTAATAACTTGATTTAGAAAATTTGGATTTTTAAATCTAGGGGGTTGGTCAAAAAAACATCATTAATTATAAATCCATTTAAGAATACCCTTTTAACATCCATTTGATATAGTTTATGTCCAAATGTGTTGAATAGGAAAGCAGTATCCAAATGGATTCATGTCTTGTTGTAGGTGAAAAAAATTCTTCATAATAAAAACCTTTTTCTTGATTATAACCTTGTGAAAATAGTCTAGATTTATTTCATACTATAGTAACAAACTCATAAACCTTGTTTCTAAACACCCACTTAGTTTCAATAGTAAAGGTGTCTTATGTTTGTCCAATAAGTTCCCAAACATTGTTTCATTCAAAAAATTAATTTCTTATTCCATAGATATTTCCCATAATTCATCAGTGATGGTATCATTAATTTTATTATGATAAATCTATGAAAACAAGGATTGATGTTCAATTTGATTTCAAAGGGAATCTCTGGTCTGTGTACCTCTTTATAGGTTTCCTATTATAAGATTTAAAGGGTGGTGTCTATGAGTCCTAATGGGTCTTTGAGAAGAGGGGATGATATACTAAATGTCTTCTTACTATTTAGGTTCTAGATGTTTACTGGATGAACTATATTTTTGTTTAATAGAACATTCAAAAGGATTATAATTGATATTCAGAGTTGACATATCACCCTTAGGGTCTTCTAGGATGGTTTTATCCTTATTGGGATCAGATTCTGCTATTTTTCAGTTCTATTGTTAAACATTCTATAACCCTTACTAAACGATGAATATCCAAGTAAAATTCCTTCCCCACTCTTAGAATAATTTCTTTGAAAATTATCCTTTTTATTTAGAATAAAAAATTTGAAAACAAAAACTCTAAAGTAATTTACCTTTGGCTTCCTATTATTCTATAACACATAAGGTGTTCTCTTTAAGATAGTTATAATCAATACTCTATTTACAGTTTAATAGGATGTATTAGTGGCTTCATCCCAAAAGTATAAAGGTAGGTCATACTCATATAACATGGATCGGGCAATCTTTTAAAAAGAATATTTATTCTTTCTACACATGATTTTTTTGTGGTTTCCTATGAGTAGAAAATTTGAGAATATAACTATTTTCTGAATAAAATGATTCAAAGTATTGATTTTCAAATTCTTGAAAATGATCACTCCATAAGGTATTAATCCTAAATATACTATGTTTTTATACATATTTTTCACACCTAATAAATTTGGAATAAACTTCACTTTTTTGATCTAGAACGTATACCCATGTGAATCTAGAGAAGTCATATATAAGGAAATAGACATAATTTTTTCCATTTAGACTAGAGTCTCTAGAAGGTCCAAATAAGTCCACATGAACTAAGCCTAGAAGTTTAGAGGTTGAAACTTTTTTTTTAAATTTAAAAGAAATATGATGATGTTTCCCCTTTTGTAGGGATTACAAACTATTTCATTTGAGAATTCAAGCTTTTGTAGGCCTCTAAGTAACCCTTTTCTAGTTAACTTTTTAAGTGAGTAAATATTTAAATGGCTAGGTCTCAGATTCCAAATCCGTAATTCTTTGTGAAAGGAACTTAAGTAGGAAATATTCATAAAATATAAATAATTTAAATCAATATAATAAATATTATCATTTCTCTAAGTAATATAAATTAAATATTTTTTATCATTATAAATAAGATAGGCATTGTATTAAAATTTGACATAAAATATGTCATTACATAGTTGGGATATGCTAAGAAGATTGTATTTTAAACCATCTACTTATAAAAATTTATAAATTAATACTTCATTAGAATTATCAATTTGGATAAGGTTGATGATTTTCCCTTTTTCATTGTCTCCGAAAGGGAAATTTCTATCATCAACATTGATCAAATTATTGAAGTTTGAATACTCATGAGACATTTGTCTAGAACATCCACTATCCAGACACCATAGGCTTCTGGGGGTGGTTTTCAAACAGGTTTCTTCCAATACAATTTTTATGCCAAAAAATATTTTGGTACCTGAACCCTCTTGGGTATAGTTATGTTAATAATAATAGATTTTGGAAACATTATTTTTATAAAAGGTTTCTTATAAAAAGATTTAATACCTCTAGAGATAAAAACTTTATTAGGTCCAGATGAGTAGATGTTGGCAGTATATGAACTTCCAAAACTGGTACTTGATGTAAATAGAGTATTTTCAATTTTTCTTTTTCCTGGACGGTAACCTATGTCAGGTATATACATGGGAGAAACTTTCTTTCCTAGTATTTGAGATATGATTTTCATACCATTTTTAAAAAAATATTTATTTGTTTAACTCTTCATTTAACAATTTTAATTCATTGTTTTCTTTCAAAAATTAATCATTTTTCTCATTTTCAATAGTATGGACATTTTTAACAATTACTATTAATGTATGTTGTTTCTTGAGTGACTTATATTTATCCTTCTTCTCATGAAAAGTGTCTTCTTGTATGTTATAATAATTATAAAAAACTTTTCTGGACATGTTTTCCATACTGTAATTATTTTCTTCAATTTCAGAAATGTATGAGAAATTACTAGAAGAGACAATTAGAGTATTTTGTACCTCTGTTATTCTTGTTGTAAATCACATATTTGATCTATTAGACTTGTCTTCTTGATTAGTTTCTCAGTCATCTGAGTTTTCTTCTGAGGAACACCATGATGCTTTCATGGCATGTTTGTATCTTTGTTCCTTATCCTCATACTTATTTCTCTATTTTAATTTTGGATAGTCATCTTTTTTTTCACCGTTCCGTTTATATTTATCACAGGTGACTTGATTTTCAGTGACATCCTTTTCCCAATCCTTTTTCTACTTTCCATTGTTATCATAATCTCCTATGAAATTTTATTTTTTGAATAAATTATTTTTCCTATAGAAATTATTGAATCTCTAGTCCATCTGAGCCATTTTTCAATCACATTCATCATGATATTATTATTCAGTGGTATCGTTAATTTTTTAAATTTCTCTTTGTCTAGAGGTAGTTGTGTTGAATGAAACTGATTTTCATTTTGGTTCATCTTCATAAATATCTTTGATTAATTTAAGCTCTTCTTCAAATATCATCATATTTCCTATCTGTTCCTTGGAAGTTAGTTTACTAAAATCACAAGATTATGTAATTGGTGTATATGTTCATCTCTATCTATCTGGTAAGAATCTAAGAAGTCTCATAAATTTTTCTTTATCTTTCACTTTCTTTCCAAGTGAGTGTAGGGTGTTGACTATCTCATTGATCCTGAGATACATATCAGAAATAGGTTCATCAGATTTCATTTTAAAAGTTTCATATTTAATTATGTATGTATTTAATCTCATTTATTTTACATTTGAATCTATTTCATGTGATATAAATAAGGTATCTGATATCTCAAAATAAGATATCAAAGTATATATTCTATTGAATTCATCGACTCTTAAATAACAAAACAAAGCATTCATAGCTTTAAATTACTATTGTAAGCAGTTTTTGTAGCATTGTACCATTCACTTATTAGAGTTTATGGTATTCTATATTGGTATTAAAATACATTACATATGCCAAAACCTATACCTTCCTAATTCATTTTCATCTTGCTTTTCCATTATGAATAGTTGGTCCCATTAAAATAAAGAGGTTTGTTGGTAGTAGATTCTTCTTGTATATTATCCATAAAGATTTAAAATTTTGAATTGGAAGAAATTTGAGGTTATTTGAATAGATCTAAAATCAGAGATAAAATGGTAATAATTTATATAAAATAAAAACCTTTGATGCCAAATGTTGGTTGGAGTGACTAACTCCAGAGGTGGTGAATTGTGTTCCTAAAAAAAATTCTGTTCAAGATTAGGTTAAAGTAAAAATTCCCTTAATAAAAATAAACATCCCAATTAAACAAAATAGCATATTGATATAAGAATCCTTTTAAAGTATTTCTTAAATAATGATTATGTCTTAGTTAAAATATTTTTTAGAAATACCGTAACTTTTGAAATCAATTTACATAGATAAAAACAAATGTCAACACTAGTTAAGATTAATTATCAAAGTAATAGGATTGTGTATAGATATAATAATAATCTATGATATATTATTATAACAAAAAATAAATGCATAGAAAACTAAATATGTGGTTCAGTATCAAGGTGAAACTTAATCCTCTCCACATGGAAATCACATAATGCCAAGAAAATTATATATATAATCAAATAAATCCACAAACTGTATTAGGTATATAGTCAACAATAACAAGTAGTACAGGATAAAAACCACTTCTACAATTATTTGTGGGATGAAATAAAAACATTGGTCACACAGGGACCTCTTCCACAAACTCGGTGGGAAAAAAGATTGAGGAAAAATTGAATAAAAAGTATTCTCTAGGAATGTGCATGAGATAGTGTGTGTTAGATAATAGGAAAAAAACATAATGCTCAAAGTTAAAATAGATAGAACAAATAAGAATATAAAAAACTCATTCTAATGTGTTATATAGGATCTTATTCCTTGGATTAGCATTGGTGAGGAGTCTTTTCATTGTTCTAGAAGATTGATGTAGAATAGATGATGGTAGAAATCTACATGTATGTTTCTGTTGATCTTTTCCTAATGTCACAATAAAACTCAGTAATGGGTTCTCTACTTCTGTGTCATTGACATTCATAGAATGTGAATTAGTAAGTTCGTTAGAATTCAAAAACTCTATTTCAAAATCCACTATTGGTTTATAAGATATTGTATGAATTTTTCATTTTGTGTCTGTGAGGGAGAGAGATATCCTTTGCGAATATATATCAGCATCATATGGATGAGATCAACATTCATTAGATCAGTTTTTACTAAGTTTTTAAGACTTTTTCAAACAATCAAAGAATAGTTTTATTCGTTGATCCATTCACACCAATGTCCATACACACCAATGGTAATAAGAATATGGTGGTTTCTTAGCATACGGTGGTGACTCTCCTCTGGCGGTAGCTCCTTTGGCAATAACGCTGACTCACCTATGGAGGTACCTCATCCCGACAGAAATTCTTGTTGGCAGTGAAGGTGACTTCGTCTGGAAGTATATCATCCTAGCGGTAATGGTGACTCTATCTAGTGGTATCTCATACTAGCGATAATTATGACTCTGAGTATGGTGGTAACAATGTCTTCCATCCAATGGTGACTTTCCATAATACATAAAAAATATCATAGAAGTTGTCTTATCATATAAAAATCTGTCATATAACATGTGAGACATTAGTAATAAATTAATTATGGTTTTTCATCATTAAAATAAGAGTGTTTCAAACACACTCCATACAAGGAGGTCTCAAAAAACATCCAAGGAGATGATAAAATATCATATATACCAACATAGAAGTGGAAAAACAACACTATATATTTTTTAATTGGATTACAAGAACTTGTATGAAGAAAATTGTCATATGGGTTATGGTTGATCAACATTAAAATTCATCCCATAACATTTTCAATCTATAATTCTTTTCACTCGATCAAATTTTCAAGATATATTATAGAAAATTAGCGAGGATTCATGGATAATAACTTTTTATTATATTATATTAAAATTAAAGGTGCGCTATATATTTTTGAGGAGTCACTAGAAGGCATTCATCATAGAGTTAAACATCAGAATTTTATATTACCTTGAGATAAATAGTCATTTTAAAAGTACAATTTAGATTTCTAAATACATGTTTAGATCCACCTCTATAAACTTAATAAGAGATTGGGGTACACATCCTCCACTAGTTGAGTTATTATTTAATAGTAGAATTCAATAAATCCTGAAAATTGAACCATTTAAATCTCTTTATAGTAATAAATTCACTACATTGAAATACTAGGATTATGTTTGAGATAGAAAGACATCGGGACCAAAAAATATAAAAGGAGGGACATATAAGATCTAATACATTGAAAATCATATTATAGAATCTCAATATTTATAGAAGAGTTATGATGGTAATCGAAAAAGAGACCTATAATTATTCCATCAAATATCTCCATGGATAAGAGTTATGAGGTTTAGGGAGAAGGGTAATATATTCCTTAAGTACATTAACCCCATAATGATTCTTTATCATGTGAGAGATGTAGCCTATTGATCATAACTTTAACCAAATCTATGTCAGTTATATAATGTATTCAATTAATCTCTCCTAATTTACTATAATCAAAATCTCTCAAATGTAGTGAGTATTAATGTTTTATAGTTAGTCCATGATCTCTCGTTTTGAGAAAAGTTAGTAAAGATCTTATATTTCTGGTATAAAGTGATATAATACATGATAACTTACATTGTTAAATTATTAGAGTGAAATAATATGTATAAAAATACAATAGAGTAACCTGAGGATGTAATGAAACAAAATTACCCACATTCAATTTTATCATAGAGTTTGAATTAAAAATAATAGAATAAAATTTATAAAGGCCAGAATGTGACATTAAATTTTTTTATATAAAAATTTAATTCTATAAATTTTATATGTTTCATACATAAATTATTTCCTTAAGAAACTAATGTATAAGACTATACATTAAATAATTCATATTCTCTAAAAAATATCATTTAATTTCATAATAGAATATTAAAAATGATGAAAAAATACTATAAGATTAATATAATTATGATTGTAAAATAAAAAAAAATTAAATAACATAAATATAAGTTGGAAATTATTTAGAAAAAATTCTTCGATAAAAACTATATCTACAAAAAATATAGAACTACAAAAGTAAAATATTAAAAATTAGATGAAATTTTTTTAAAAGTAATATAGAAAACGTTGATAGAAAGTAAATATATAATGATGGAATTAATTTGTATATATAGATATTATATTTTCTATATGACTATTATAAATGTGTAATGTATACATTTGAGATATTTCCATTATAATAGTAACCTATATATTAGAATAGAAACTCAACCATTAGAATATTATAATAACTATTATTGTACCTAAGGATGTAATCTTGTAAGTAAACATATTCATATAATAAAATAAATTAATATAATTTTCTAAATACCATAGAATTGATTTTTTATTCATGTAACTTGAATAAGGAAAAAGTTTATCTTTTTAATGAAGTATGTTTTAACTTATTTAAAAAAACTATAATATTTACATTAAAGGTAAATATTAGGACTTCCTAATTATTAATATAATTTTCATAAAATGGATTTCATTTTTAGAATAAATGTATCAAATATTGATAAGGGTGAGGTTTTTTAAATTTTTATAAATAGTGAAATAAATAATTAAATTGTGCAATATATAAAAAAAATTAATTTTATAATAAGGTAAATCCATGTTAAAAAATGTTATACATGATGGATAGATAAAATGAAAAATAGGTTTTTTTAGCCACACATTTATTAAATTTTGTAAATAGTCACAGAAATCAATACAATTCATAGTCTTAGAAAAAATAATAAATTAGTTAATATTTTATTAAAAACCACAAATATCCTTAAATTATAAATATAATCAATCTTCAGTCACTTATATTAATTTCCAAAAAATATTATGGTTCCAAATCTATTTCCAAATCCCTCTTTTAATCATATTAGAGATATTAGGTAGGTTCTATTCTAAATAAAACACCATCATTTGAATCCTTAATATGCATACCAAAGGATTCAGCTCACATAGTATATTAAGATTCATATCCAAAATAATACATTTATTTTTTATTATTTCTTCTTATACCTAATTATAAATATAAATTTTCCCTATAATAACTTTTCATAAGTATTATAAAAACTATTTTATTTGATAATGATAAAAAAATATTATTTATTTTCTCTTTATTGTATCATTTTTAAAACCACATAAATATAGATAAAATAATATGAAAATGGTTAAAAATGATGATGATATTAAAAACATTTATGTTTAATTTAATTTAGAAAAAATTAAAATACTAAAAAATATATATAAATGATGATATTAAGAATAAAACACCATGTCCAGTAAAACAACCTAAAATAAGTTCTCTAATATTTTTTTTATTTACATGGTTTACACCTATTTTTAAAAAATTATTAAAATATAGAGCTTTTGAAATTTTAAAAAGATATTAACTCTCTACATTTTCAGATTTATATTTTATTGACTCATTGTACAAAGTAATTTGATTGTTTTGATCAAACCAATTCATTTTTAGAACTGTTAAACAAAAAAATATAAATGATAAACCTGAATTTAATAAATGAATATAAGATAATAATAATATTTGAAATAAACAAGAATTGTATTCTAGAATTAGAATTTATATCTGTAAATTTGAACATTTATGAGTTTATAAGAACGTTTTATGTTGGATGGTGACTAGATGGAAGTGTTGATGACAGATCTACGGCCTGAGGGTGTTTTTGATCGGAATGGATAGTTCCCCTTCCTGTGAATGAGTCGCAACAAGGGTGATGTTTATAGGCAGTACACTGTCAGAGATCTCATATGATATTTCCTTGAAATGTAAGATTGACCTTGTAATCTGTCCAGGGATAACCTTGAGCTGATGGAGATGTCTTCTTGTTCCAAATGTCAATTTTCTCATGATAGTTAGAATTTTAGATGTAGCTATCAGTGGTGGAGTTTTGGGGTTTTGGCCAATATCATGTGAGTCTTCAAGTATTTTTTATGAGTCTTGGTATTGGTTTTATTTTGGGTGGTTTTTTGACCGAATTTATTTTTTGGTGTATTTTTGTGCTACTTTCTTTGTCTGTGTTGTAGTCTTATTTTATTTAATAAATTTTTAGTGTCGAGCATGCTTGGTACCTAAAATTTACTGGTATATCTTTTAATAATTTGTAATTTATTATTGTTATATATTATTTATATCTGAACTATAATGATGATAAGGGAAACACCCACTCTCACTTCAACTCTTTTGCATCAAACATTCTCTTTATTATCAACCATTTTTTATAATTTATATACATCATTGATTTCATTGATTTTTTAAGGATTATTTCATCCTTATGTTATCTCTACTAAGGTTCCTTCTATATAACAAATATTTTTGTTAGTTCTTCTACTTAGTCTTTATTCTCAAATTTTACATTATTTTATTAATGACATACCTCATTCATTCAAATCTATTCCCACTATTACTTAATTTTTAATTTGATCAATATTCTATATGAAATTGATTTGTAACCCATTTATTTTTTTGAAGGATTTAAATAAAATGGTTATTTTAATTATATTTATATGTGGAAGGTATATTCATGTACATGTTATGATGTGATGGGTGTGCTTGGAATTATACAACACCCCAATATTTTAGTTAATAATTTTATCTCATCAGATTTTATATATGGTGCATATGTAATTAGTATGAAACATTAAGTTATGATGTCATGACTTCTAAACCTAGAATATTCTCATGGTAACATATTTTATATTTATAACACATTCATATGAATAACATGTTCTTATGATATCTTTACTCTTATTTTATGTTTCTGTGTAATGATTTATCATTCAATTATATTTTGATCCCATGACATTGTTTATAATTCATATGATATCTCATCTTGATTATTCTTCTCGTGCTTATTTATATTATTCACATACTAGGATTTTTTCTACCTGTCTCTTTAAATTATGTCTTGAAGGATTCATGTGCAGTTATAAGAGTATTATAGGATATAGGATCTTATTATGAAGACAAAAATAAATAACTATATAGCTATGTTTAAAAAAATTATTATATAACAAATCTATCAAATACATTATACCATTAGATTTTAGGTGTATATTATTATATTGTTTAATGTAAAAGATTATCTAATAATATGATCAGGAATTTTTAGTTGGTTATATATTCAAAAATATATACTCATAAAATATAATATTATGAGGCATTTATGATGATATAATTTTCTATCCATTTTTTGACCTATATTACCCTTGGGTGGTATTTATATGAAAGGCCTTGACTGTGGATTATAATTTAACTGATTTTATAATTACTCAAGCACGATATTGACTTGGTGATCCTTGAGATATATAGATATACTCAACCTAAATATTTTTATATCAGGTAATATGATTGTGTTGACAGAGGTTTCAAGTGGTGTTATATTGGTTGATAAGATTTATTGAAGGACCATCATATTGGGGGATTGATGTATATACCACTGAGGTATACTGGGTGCTTGGGGTTTACATAAATGATAGGGGTAGGAATTTTTTCCTAGATAGTATTAATTAAATCATTACATTTTAGGACATTCATGCATTATAAAATGTTTATAAAAAAATTATAAATCGATTATAGATTCTTTATAGTTTATTTTTGGGGGGGGGTAAATTTTCTTTAAAAAAACTTTTTTTCTGTTCCCTAGATAGTAATTACTTCCAATTGAATTTTTAAAACCTTATGTGTTTATCAAAAAACACAGGAATATTAAAGGTAGACATGGGGTAAAACCATCATTTTAATTAATAATCCATGGAGGGGTCTTTTGAGGAATGGGACATGTAAGATATTTTCTAATCATTTGGATGATATCAAGGTTGGAGTTTAGATATAAACACATGTATATTTTTGCTGTGTTTGGGAAAAACTAGGTAAACTATCTCAATGGTATTAGAGTTAAATAACAGAATATATAAAATAAAATATAGGATAGTGGTCAACTCAACATTATTTAGGGAATATAATTATCTTCTAACAAAATCAAGTGATTAAAATGTTAATTGAAAGGTACTATTTGGTTGGGACATGAATTATATTTATAGTAAGGAAATTATCTATTTCAATGTATAATTATGATAGGGGTACTATTTGGAGATGTAGGTTACGTAAATTCCAATGATATCTTATAAAAATTATTTTTTTGATGTGATAAAGTCCTATTAAAATATGAAAATTCCTTTTAATATGATATTGTACCATATGAAAACTTTTTTTAATTCATGATAAAATAATGATTGAGTCAATTCCAATCAATGTGCCACCAATTTTTGATCATGAAGATGATGAGGAATTCATCAAGTGACCTGAATATTATATGTGAACATTTTTCTATATTAATGATTATTCTCATTCTAGGGGTTGGGATAGCTTAAGTTGGTGAGATTTTTTAAGTTATGTATGTGACCAAAGTTATCCTATATAATTTATTTTTATCCTAGGCCCCAATTTTGTAACTCCTCGGGTATTAGGATCCATTATTATTATTATTATTATTATTATTATTATTATTAAAGTTAATAATTTTAATTAATGCTTCTATATTCTTTCAAAATGATTGAAACATGATTAGAAAATGTTCCCAATAGGATTTGAACTAAACTAAATATGATTTATTCATTAATTATTGGGACATTACAATAAATTAATATAAAACTAAGTACTACACACTGTGGATTAGTACTTATAATGGATTAAGTACATCTATTAAAAGAGAGAAAAACAGTAGGGTAAAATAGATAAAAAAGGAATAAAATCATCATGACTCTGAAAACTCCTTGATCACCTTAAATCTCTTGGATCACCAATATCCAAAAAACCTATAATGATTACGATCACCAAGAATGGAGAAATAATTAAGAGAAATATGAAATAATAACTATGCATTATGAAGTGAGGGTAGCATAAATAAATGATTAATTGTATATATGAATGATTTGTGGTCATTGAAAATATGGTCATTACAATTATGGTTATTTCAAATATGGTCATTGTAATTGTGGGCATTAGTCATATATCATATTGGTTTACTAAATTCAATTACTGTAAATTGGTAAATATAAATAATACAACTCACAATTAATTAAAAATATTATACTCAAATATTATAAATATATATTGAAATATATTTACAAGAGATGTATAAATATAATTATTATTACTATTAAAATATTATATGTCATATATATATAATTAAAATAAATATTTCAACATCAATAGAGTATTAAAAAGGAAATTTTATAAGGTAAATAATTATTTATTGGTGTTTGTTAAAGCGTATTCAGTATAAAAGTAATATTTATTTTCAAAAAAAATTATTAAGTATAGTATATTTTATCATATGAAAAAAAATTTGTTATATAAAATATATATTCAATATTAAATATAAATCATTTCAAAAAGTACTATTTTAAATTTATAAAACACATGCTAAATATTTTTGAAACATATGTAATATTTCACACTACCAACTCTTTTTACACGCTTATAGTATAAATTTACATTTATCACTTTTATAAATTAAATATAAAAATTCATTTTTCAATTTCAGTTAAAATTTTTGACATTCTAAAATAATTAAAATTTATTTTTTATGCATAAATATAATATTATTAAGATTGGTGTTAATTGTTATGATAATGGTAAAAGAGGTCTTTTTAAAAGAAATATATTATTAATATCATGTAATTTGTTTATTTAATCAATAAAATTGATATAATTTAAATTGTGATTCAAATATTATGTTTTTTCTTATATATAACTATATAAAACCTCATTCAATGGGTAATCAACACTAAATAAGATTAAAGAACACATAAAGGTTAAAATTCCTTTTTCAAAAAAAAATCATTAATATTATATATTTTAATATTAAAGTTGATATTATAATATTTAAAGATTGAATTACATTAAATTGAGAATATATTTATGTTAATAATAAAAATTAATAGGGGTTACCTAATATTTGTAAATAAAATAAAAATTACTTAGTTAAAAATCCAGTTATGAAGTTAAAAAACAAAATGTAAAAAATGTAAAAACCTCCGGTAAAAGACTTGAAACATGTTTGTAATATGTGTGTAAAGTATTTTATGGTAATTTATCAACTTTATTTCACCCCACACTCAATTATAATTAAATTTTGGAGTTTGTTACTATGAAATCTAACCTTTTTATTACATTAATTTTCATTACATTATACAAACAGAGGATGTTTTAATGTTTTGTTTATTAGAAAAAAGATCATAATAAATTAAAACATAAAACATTATTCTAATCCACATAAAGGATTCATCATCAGTTTATCATATTAAAATATACTACATTTCATAACTTGGGGATATACATGAAATTAAAGGCAGAGCATAAATCCCGGTAAGAGAAATGAATGGAAACAGTTTACATATGTTCTAGAGAAATATCAATAAGAACTTGAGGAATATAATAAAGGCATGAGAAAAAGAAAAAGGGTAATATAATAAAAAAATAACTTGAATTGTAATATTGAAATTTGGATACAACATGTAAATGAGTCATATATAATCATATCACCAAGGTTCGTCATCCAGGATTCATAAATTTACCAATGTTATTCACCAAGGTATCATAAAACATGTCATCCCTAGAGATTGAATTCACTACCCAATGCATTGGAGAGATATCAGAGTATACCCTTCATATGTATTAATTAATGTGAGAAAAAATATCATAATAAAACATTTCATAAATAACCTATTGAGATTAGAAGAAAAGGGTTTCTTATAAAAGTCACGGCGTTTTAAAAATTACTCGACAAGATATTTATGTCATTTGTAACCCACAGAATGGGAATGAGGTTTTAATGTATGTAAATTAAAAAAAAATCACTTTTATATATCGGTGATTATCCCTAGAAAATAAATAGTTTTTTTATTTACATAAATAAAATAAAAGGTAATATCTTGAGGAGAAGAGAGAAATTTTGAGAAGTAAAATTCGTAGCATAACACGTATAAAACATGGTTTTAGAAAAGGGTAAAAAAGAGGTTATATGGGTCTCCCATTGATAAAACATGATTTGGAAGTATGTTAACTAATAAAATAGAACTAAGATAGAGTGAAAATAACATTCATAAGACATATACAAAAATGTGTTTCTTGAAACAAATAGAAAATAAGGATATTTTCTTTACCTTGAAGAGTAGTTCCTAAAACATGCGGATCGCGACATTGGGGGATTTAGTATACCTTGTGAGGACTCCATTGGAGCTAAAAATATATGTAATCACCCAGAATTTCTATGGAATTTTTTTTCTTAAATGCATGTAAATTCTAGGAATCCTCAAAAGTTGACGGCACGTGATTCCGAGGCCCGGTGTTCCCAAAATCAATTTTTTGAAGTTTTTTCAGGTACATTCAGTAAATGTATGAGAGAGTTTTTATAACTTTTGAACCGGTGCTTGGAATTGAAATCTAATGGAACCATTGAACATGAAGCATTGGTATTCGCCTAATAATACTTTCACCTCGATGACAGTTGGTTGAGAATAAATGTTAGTTTTCGGGTTTTTAAGGAATGAATTTAATAAAAATAATGTTATATATTTATTTTTATTAAAGTTGGTTGAAACATCCATGTGGAAGTTGGAGGTGGGGACCCCCACACCTTAACCTCCCATGAGAGGTTATGGGGGTGGGGCCCACCCGAACCTATCCTCCTCTTCAAGTTTAATATGGTGGGGACCACCCAGGTTTGAAACCTCTTGAACTCCTCATTAAGTGGGGAGAAACCTCTTAAACTCCGAACTTAATGGTGCCACCACCCCTCCTCCTTAATAGAGCCAACACACAAACATGTATGGTGAACCTTCACATTAATTTTGTGTCAACCTCATGAATTATTTACTTATAGCTAACCTAATTAATTAACTCAATTGAATTTTGTGGCAACAACTAAATAATAGATAAATTCAATTTATGCGTATTTTGGTTGGCAATGATCATTTGGTGGAACTTGGGAAAGGAGAGAAAGGCTCTCACCATCGAATAACGAAGAACGGGTTCTTCCATCAAAGAACGCCGGCAACGATCTCCTTGGACCTTCATCCTCGGATCCTACCAACCTGGGACGTCTTCAACTGACCTACCCTCCGCATCGTTGTCAACGAGCCGACGCAGCTCGGTATTGGAAGCGTGAAGCAGACGCGACGAACGACGATCTCCTTCATCTTCTTTTCGTGACTTCATCATCGAACAATGATCAAAGGTACGGGTTGTTTTCCTTTATGTGCAATGTTCTAATTTTCTTTCAAAATAGAGAATGGGGATCTGTTTCCTTTGACATGTGAGTTTTTGTACATCATTTGCCTACCTTGATGAACCAATTGTTATCACCCTAAACACGGAGGGTACGGGCCAAAATAAAATGTTCTGAATCCCTCCGTTGATCTCTTTTGTGATATCCATCGGCATGGCGACATGGAGACGAAGGTGGCGAGGAGAAAGGTTTTTCTACCCACGGCCACTATGACCCATGCTGCCCCCATGATGTCCCGCACCGCTGCCGGTCAAACCGGCCCTGGACGAGCCCCCGCCGGCCGTGCCGCTCTCCGAGTCGCACCGCGGCTGCCCGCTGACCTGCCCCACCACCTCTCAGCTACCTTCCAGACTTCCCGGCCACCTGCCAGCTTTCCTGGCCATCTCTTGAGCCGCCTCTCGGCTCCCGGTTGTCCGGCCTTCTGGCCTCTCGGCCGGCCGCACCTCCCAAGCACCCTGTCCAAACCGTGCCACCCACCGGCCCGGCCGCGCCGTGCCCTGGCCGAACCCACCCCGACCGACCCACATCCTCCCAGCCAAGCCAGCCTTAGCCGAGCCACCTCAGCCTCTAGGACGAGCCACCCCCAAAACATTCTCTCGTGGTGCCCTCCAGGCCGAGCCGCCCTCGCACGGAACAGCGGACGGTTTGCGCCCTCACGGCTTGTCCGCGCCCTAACGACAATACCTTCTCAGTTTACCTAGTGTTTTGTATCTAATTGTGTGCATTTATAGGTCATAAAGACAATGCCTTCCAAATTTTAAAGAATTATTCCTTTGGTTCTAGTCACTATCCCCTGGCCTATGGAAGGTGGGCTTGGGGTAGTCACTACACTAGCCCCGAGGGACAGGTCTTGGAAAATTGGTATCAAAGGAGTCGATTATACCACAGAACATAGGACTGTGATCTTTCTATTCTATGAAGCTATATTGTTAAGGGTATTGAGTGTGGTTTTCAGTTCATGGAGTCCAGTGTTGGTGCGGTAGCCGACGTATCCATAAACCAGGACCCTGACTTCTGATTTCCAACTCAGTGCACGAAAACACTGATTGTGTGTGTGTTTTGAAGAGTTTTCTTTGTGATCTCTTCAGTCATCTCACCATGTCTAATTTTTTGACTGTGGCGCACCTGTTTCTTTTCAGGATGGCTCCACGTAGATAGCCCGACGGGGTTCTAGGATTTGTATGAGATGGAATCACACTGATCGACGAGGCCTCGGTGCAGGGGAATATCACAGCGCAGGCACTAGCAGTACCACTACCCATTGGGCCATCGATGCCACCAGCCCAAGCAGTAGAGAGTGCACGCCTCCTGAGCATGTTTCATGAGTTCCAGCACCAGAGGCCACCCAGGTACACGGGCAAGATGGACCTGTAGGCTATTGAGGATTGGCTAGAGGTTGTGGTGAGAGTCTTCAGATAGGTAGGGACACTAGCAAACCTTATGGTGATCCTTTTCGTGAGTCTCCTTCAGGAAGAAGTAGGCAGATGGTGGAGCCTGATTCTCCAGGTGCTGACTAGGTGACACTTCTCTGTGCGGACTTCGAGATCTTGTTTCTAGAAGAGTTTGTCCCAGACACCCTACATGTAGTGATGATACAAGAGCTTCTGCATCTACAGTAGGGTAGCATGACGGTGGCACAGTACTCAGTGAGGTTCACTGACCTCTCATGCTACTCCATAGATATGCTGCGAGACCCATTCTTCAGGGCTTGGACCATTGAGTAGGGGCTCAGGTGAGAGATCAGGGATTCGATGATCTCCGTCAGCATCCCAACGCCGGTGGGGGTGTTTGAGAGAGCCCTCTTAGTGGAGAGTTTCCTTGCTGAGCAGTCACCAGCAGTGAGACCCACCACTGGGCATCATGTAGTGGAGTCTTATATAGCTGGCAGCAGACAAATGTCGCAGAGGTCCAAGAGGACCAAACCATCAAGTGGAAGACCATAGGACTCGGGTTTGGGTGTGCGAGGCACACGAGACAGAGCTAGTATTTTGAAGAACATGCAGTGTTTCACATGCGGCGGGCAGGGTCACATGACTCGTGACTATCTAACCCCTCATTCGGATGATCAATAGAAAGATGAGGGACCTCTCAATATGAGGTTAAGGTTTGATCTGTTGGTCGGAAGAGAAAAGGAAGTGATGGCAAGAGGGGGGGTGAATTTCCTTTTAAAAAAATAATAAACAATTTAAAATCAAAGTGAAAGTGAAGCGGAAATAAAAGAGGCAAAACACACAACTTGATAACGGAGTTCGGCTTAAACCCAAGCCTACGTCTCCGCTCCCAACTAAATCGTTGAGAGATTTACTACCGCTTGCTTTTCAATGGTTTTAGCAAGAAACCCACTAGACTTTAAGGTTAGTCTAGAACCTATTACAGCTTTCTTTTATTGGTTGAGCAAGAACCCACTTAATTTTATTGGTTGAGCAAGAACCCACTAGCCTTCTTACAGGTGAAGGCTAGCTCACCTTTGATTCAAGCCTTTTAAAGGGAAGGCTTGACTAACCTCTTCACACCTTGAAGGTGGTGTGAGAACCCAAAAGAGAGGATGAGAGAAAGAGATGGGGGTTTGTAGGCACAAACCCAAATTAAAGCTCAAAATGATAAAACAATGAAAAACCGTAATGGAGAAGTCTTGGGCGCCAAATGGATTGATGAAGTTGATGACGAGCTCTCCCAAGCTTCTTTGATGGTGCTCCTTGATTGTGGAATTGTGTTGGAGCAAGTGGGGTTCCTTGAAGCAATCCGCCGGAGGTTCGCCAAATGATGTAAAATGTGTCCCGTGGGCTTCCGTTTGTTTCGCTTGTGTTCCGGGGATTCCTAGTCATTTATTTATAGAGGGGGAACCCTCAAATGGCCTTTGGGGGTCTTCGGAGCCGTTGGAGAGGCCTTCGGAGCCGTTGGTAGTCAAGTGGACAAGCCTGGTCAAAGCCCAACGGCTAGTTTGACTGGCTCCACCGGCTGACCGGTGCTAGGCCACCGGTTGGCCGGTGCTTGTAAAATGGAGATCAATTCTGCCCAAGCTCCACCGGCTGGCCGGTGAGGAGGCCACCGGTTGGCCGGTGAGGAGACAGTAGCAAACACTGTTCTGTCTGGGTTCCACCGGCTGGCCGGTGGTGGGACACCGGTTGGCCGGTGGTCTGGACAGAGGGATGCCTTCTGTCCAGGCCTCCATCGGCTGGCCGGTGGTCTTCCACCGGTTGGCCGGTAGGACTGAAATCAGTCCACTTTGGCTTCTTGCTTTCTTGGGCGAATTCTTTGGCAACCTGAAATCATGCCTATCATCCAAAAAAACTTAAAACAAGATTAGATAAATAAGAGAGTGATTGTGATCATGAAAATTAAACCACGAGGGGTACGAGAGGTACAACAATCTCCCCCTATTTTGATGATCACAATCACCAAAACAAACAATGTAAAAATGAAATGAAAGGAATGCTTTATGTTGTTTACTTTTCAATTTATCCTTTAAAGCATGAGAGAAAGATTTTTCCCCCAATCAATCAAGTATTTCTCCCCCTTTGTGATTATCAAAATAGCACGGGGCATAAAACTTGATTGAGGGAAACGTTTTGAAAAACTAGATAGAATTTTAAACCAATTGAAATTTTTGAAATTTGAATTGAAAGTTTTGAATTGAATGATTTTTGAATTGAAGATTTTGAATTGAAAGTTTTGAATCGAAAATTTTGAATTGTAATCAAAAAGGGTTAAACAATCCTAACTCCCCCTAAATAAAAACAATAAATCATCGGGGAGAGGTTTTTGAAACCGAGACAAATTTTGGTCCGGAGAGACTCGCTAAAAGGGATTTTTCAATCCAAACTTGTCTTGTGGCGGGTCTTCTACTATAAAATTCATCATTAAAGAAAAACGTTTTGGGCCTTCCATACCGGGCATTTTTGCAATTGCACTCATAAATTAAGTGCCCGGGTTTTTTACAATAATTGCAAAATTTAAATTGGGAGCTCCCCCTTACAAAAATAGTAGGTGCATTGGAAGAGGAAGCTTGCTTGGAATAGCCATGCCCTTCGGTGGTTCTAGATATGCATTGGGAACCAAGCAATTTGGTCAAATTTTGTTCCCCTTGGGTGAACTTGGCAAGTTATTCCCTTAAATCTTTGATTGTTGATTCCATAGAATCAACATCGGGAAGGTTTTGGATTTTGAGGGACAACTCCTCCTTCTCTTTGAGAAGTTGTTCCTTTTCGGAAGAGAGTTTTTTGAAATTCTTTTTTAATGCAACAAATTTGGAAGAAAGTTCGTGAAAACCTTCCTCCAATTGATCTCTTGCATGTTGGAGAGCCTCATAAGACAAATGATTGAAAGAATTTGAAGAACTAGAGGAAGAGGAGTCGGAAGAGGTTACCTCATGGAATGCCATTAGGAATTTTTTACCGTTGTCACTTGAGGAGGAGGAGGATGAGGATGTGCAGTTATCACTCCATGTGGCCTTGAATGCCTTCTTCTTTTCCTTTTGCTTGGACTTTTTCTTGTGGAGTGGGCAATCGGGCTTGTAATGGCCTTTCTTGCCACACCCGTAACATGTTACCTCGGGCTCGGATTTTTCGTTGGGTTGAGCCTTGCGGGATTTCTTCTTCTTGTGCTTCTTCATAAATTTGTGCATATTTCGGGAAAGATTCTCCATTTCTGAATCGCCGCTTGAAGAGGAAGATGATGAGGAGGAGGAGGTTTCTTCTTGTTGAACTTTGAAGGCGATGTTCTTTGGAGTTTTGATTGGTTTGCCTTCCTTTTCAGCTTGCCTCCTCATGGTGATCTCGTAGGTCATGAGGGATCCGATGAGCTCTTCGACCGGCATATTCTTGATATCTTTTGCTTCTTGGATTGCCGTCACCTTTGGAGCCCATGTGCTTGGTAAGATCCAAAGGATCTTCTTGACCATTGTTTCTGCAGAAACATCATCTCCAAGAGACTTTCTACCATTGAAAATGTCAGTAAAACGTGTAAACATTTCAGAAATAGATTCGGATGGATGCATGGTAAAAGACTCAAAATCTTGACGGTACATGTCCAATCGAGTATCCTTCACTTTGTTGTTCCCCTCATGGGTAACCTCCAAAAGTTTCCAGATTTCATGTGATGAGGTGCATGGGGAAACTCGATTGAACTCATTACGATCAAGGCCGCAATGAAGAGCATTCATGGCTTTGCCATCAAGCTCGAAATTTCTAATATCGGCTTGGGTCCATTTGGATTCATCGGGAGAAGAAAGAGAATAACCATGCATGACAATTTTATAAATAGGATAACCTATACTTCTAAGAATAGTGGTCATGCGGGTTTTCCAATATGTATATTCGGTTCCATCAAAAAATGGAGCACGACCCAAAGAATAGCCTTCGGGGGCGAAAGAAGTTGAAGACATCAAAAAAAGGATCTTGAATTTGAAACCGGTTTGGGTATTACTCAAATTTTTCCTCTGATACCAATTGTTGTTCGGAAGAGAAAAGGAAGTGATGGCAAGAGGGGGGGTGAATTGCCTTTTAAAAAAATAATAAACAATTTAAAATCAAAGTGAAAGTGCAGCGGAAATAAAAGAGGCAAAACACACAACTTGATAACGGAGTTCGTCTTAAACCCGAGCCTACGTCTCCGCTCCCAACTCAACCGTTGAGAGATTTACTACCGCTTGATTTTCAATGGTTTTAGCAAGAAACCCACTAGACTTTAAGGTTAGTCTAGAACCTATTACAGTTTGCTTTTATTGGTTGAGCAAGAACCCACTTGCTTTTATTGGTTGAGCAAGAACCCACTATCCTTCTTACAGGTGAAGGCTAGATCACCTTTGATTCAAGCCTTTTAAAGGGAAGCCTTGACTAACCTCTTCACACCTTGAAGGTGGTGTGAGAACCCAAAAGAGAGGATGAGAGAAAGAGATGGGGGTTTGTAGGCACAAACCCAAATTAAAGCTCAAAATGATAAAACAATGAAAAACCGTAATGGAGAAGTCTTGGGCGCCAAATGGATTGATGAAGTTGATGAAGAGCTCTCCCAAGATTCTTTGATGGTGCTCCTTGATTGTGGAATTGAGTTGGAGCAAGTGGGGTTCCTTGAAGCAATCCGCCGGAGGTTCGCCAAATGATGTAAAATGTGTCACGTGGGCTTCCGTTTGTTTCGCTTGTGTTCCGGGGCTTCCTAGTCCTTTATTTATAGAGGGGGAACCCTCAAATGGCCTTTGGGGATCTTCGAAGCCGTTGGAGAGGCCTTCGGAGCTGTTGGGAGTCAAGTGGACAAGCCTGGTCAAAGCCCAACGGCTAGTTTGACTGGCTCCACCGGCTGACCGGTGCTAGGCCACCGGTTGGCCGGTGCTTGTAAAATGGAGATCAATTCTGCCCAAGCTCCACCGGCTGGCCAGTGAGGAGGCCACCAGTTGGCCGGTGAGGAGACAGTAGCAAACACTGTTCTGTCTGGGTTCCACCGGCTGGCCGGTGGTGGGACACTGGTTAGCCGGTGGTCTGGACAGAGGGATTCCTTCTATCCAGGCCTCCATCGGCTGGCCGGTGGTCCTCCACCGGTTGGCCGGTAGGACTGAAATCAGTCCACTTTGGCTTCTTTCTTTCATGGCCCAATTCTTTGGCAACCTGAAATCATGCCTATCATCCAAAAAAACTTAAAACAAGATTAGATAAATAAGAGAGTGATTGTGATCATGAAAAATAAACCACGAGGGGTACGAGAGGTACAACACGATCAAGGTGGTCTGCAAGGAGTAGGTGGACATGGTAGAGGAGCTAGCCATGCAGCTAGCGTTGGATGACGTTTTGATATGTTACCACAACCACCAGGAGGTCCACCCCGACCGTAAGGAGCTGGTCGATAGGAGAGAGCACATCTCCAGGCAGCTGGGGCATACAATCATGGAACTCCAGATCTTTTTTGAGGTATGATCTGTGCCTACTCCACCATATCTGTAGTTCTTAAAGACACAGTTTCCTATCACTCTTTCATTTCCATTTCCCTCGTTCGGAGCTTGGATATTTCGACGGAGCCATTGGCTTGATCCTTACGGCTAGAGACTCCTACATGAGAAGATTAGATGATTACGCACTAGTTTCGTGAGTGTGAGATTACTCTAGGAGGCACGAGATTTGGCTGGGATCTCCTAGTAGCGGTGTCAAGGCCTTACGATGTCATCTTGGGTATGGACTGGTTATCTACATACCTTGCTCAGATTGACTGTATTATGTGAAAAGTGCAGTGTATCTGCACGAATGGGACTAGATTTACCTTCACCAGTGAGTAGGGAGCCTTAGCAGTGCAGGATGGACATACCCAGAGGAGGGGGCATCCAATTACTCGTCATTTGGCTAGCCTTATCCTCAAAGCGGTTGATACGCAGAGTCTGAGAAATCCTGTAGTGGTGGTCCAGTACGCAGATGTTTTCCCTAACAATGTCTTAGGACTACCTCCTCAGAGAGAGGTGGACTTTTATGTTGACCTGTATCCTAGGACGGAAACGATATCTACACCAGCATATCGGATGGCTCCTGCTGAGCTTCATGAGCTACGGGTACAGCTGGAGGACTTGCAAGGGAAATTATTCATCTGGCCTAGTGTTTCTTCCAGGTCAGCCCCGATTCTGTTCGTCAAGAAGATAGATGGGAGCATGAGGATTTGTGAAGACTACCGTCGCCTGAACCAGGTGACTGTAAAGAACAAGTACCCACTCCCGAGGATTGACGACCTCTTTGATCATCTAAAGGGAGAACGATGGTTCTCTAAGATAGACCTCAGATCAGGTTATCACCAACTCAAAGTTCAAGACGAGGATGTACAGAAGACAGCTTTCAGATATCAATACGGCCACTAAAAGTTCTTGGTTATGCCATTCAGAGTAACCAACGCTCTATAAGTGTTCATGGGACTCATGAATAGGATCTTCCATCCATACCTCAATCGCTTTGTCGTGGTCTTCATTGACGACATTCTGATCTACTCAACTACTGAGGAGGAGCATGCCTACAATTTTAAGGTAGTACTAGACACACTCTGAGAGAACCAGATTTATGGTAAGCTCTTGAAGTGCCAGTTTTGGATCTGAGAGGTTCAATTTTTGGGACATGTCATCTCAGAGGCTGGAGTGGTAGTAGATCCAGTGAAGATTGAGGAGGTACTTACATGGGAGACACCCAGGAGTATGACGGGGGTATAAATATTCCTAGGTTTGGTTGGATATTACCGGAGCTTCATACCAGACTTCTCCAAATTTGCAGCACCACTATCAACCTTGACGAAGAAGGGGTAACCCTTCGTGTGGTCAGAGAGATACCAGCAGAGCTTTCTGGAGCTGAGGCAGAGGCTGACTAGTGCCCCCATCTTGAGGCTTCTAGAGGAGGGCATAGGGTACGTAGTCTACTGCGACTCATTAGGGGTCAGACTCGGGTGTTTCCAGATGCAGGAGAGAGCAGGGATCGCTTATGGATCTTGTCAGCTGATACAACATGAAGAGAACTATGCCACCTATGACCTGCAGTAAGCAGAAATGGTCTTCACCTTGAATATGTGGAGGAATTATCTGATGGACGATCATTTCACAGTCTACTCTGACCACCAGAGTCTCAGTTATATCTTCTCTCAGTAGGACCTGAACCTGAGACAGCGGTGATGGCTTGAGTTCCTCTAGGACTATGAGTTCATGATATTCTAAACTCTTAGGAAGGGGAACGTTATAGCAGATTCTCTCAGTACAAGATCATTTATTCAACTACTAGGATAGGTGATAGAGTAGCTGGATAATTTATAGATGTATTTTGTGGATAAAGATGGAGCATCCTTCCTTTAGTCTCCTACATTAATACCCCCACTTCTTCAGCGAGTCAGGGAGTCGTAGAATGGGGACACTAACTACAAGACCCGACATGCTTAGATATCCACAGGGTAGGTACCTGAAGGATTTTCTGAAGGTGGGGAGCACGTCATCCTCTTTAAGGGATGTACTATGGTTCCAATGTCACTTCAGGAGGAAGTGTTGAGGGAGTTCCACACATCCCCTCGAGTGGTAAACCTGGGAGTGGCGAAGATGTACCAGGATCTACGGTGACAACAACGGTGGCTAGGGATGAAGAAGGCAGTTGCAGAGTTTTTCTCTCGGTGGATCACTTGTTATCAGGTGAAGGCAGAGCACCAGGTACCAACAGGCTTGTTTCAACCTTTAGTGGACCTAGAGTGGAAGTGGGATGGGATATCCATGGACTTCATGACAGGACATCCATGTACATCCATGGGTCACGACTCAATTTGGGTGATCATCGACCAACTCACCAAGTCAGCCCAATTCCTACCGATCAGAGAGCAGGGTTCTGTGGAGAGCTTAGGATGCCTATATGTGTAGGAGATTTTGAAGCTAAATGGAGTACCTTATTCTATTGTCTCTGATCATAACGCAAGATTTACTTCCTGGATATGGAAGGGGTTATAGGAGGCTTTCGGGAAACAGTTCCGTCTGAGCATTTCCTTCCATCCTCAGACAGATGTCCAGACCGAGAGGACCATTCAAACCCTCGAGGACATGTTGCGTGCTTGTGTCCTCGACTTTGGTCGCAGCTGGGAGGATCACTTACCTTTGGTGGAGTTTTCATACAACAACAGTTATCACTCCACCATTGGGGTGGAACCTTTTGAGGCCTTGTATTGTCGACCTTGAAGATCGCCACTGTGGTGGACATACCCAGGGGAGTCAGCACTAGTGGGACCAGAGATGATATGAGCTACCATGGAGAAGGTGCAGATCATCTAGGAGAAGATGAAGACTACACAGAGCAGACAAAAGTTATATGCTGACAGGAGACAGAGACCTCTAGAGTTTGAGGATGGCGACCACATCTTTCTATGGGTCTTTCCTGGATGATGTTTATGAAGATTTGGTCGGGGAGGAAAGTTATCATTGAGGTTCATCGGAACTTTCCTGGTCCTCAGAAGAGTCGGTGAGGTGGCATACCTCTTAGCTCTTTCACCTCAGTTGCACCGGGTGCACGACGTCATCAATGTAACCAAGCTAAGAAGATATGTGCATGACCCTCCTCACATCATCGACCATGGAGAGTTGGACGCCGACGATGGTGTGACTGTTATGGAGGTTCTAGTGGAGATTGAGGATCGACAAGAGAAGGTCCTTCAAGGATGGTCGATACCTCTGGTGCGCGTTCATTGGTAGCACGTGAACCTCTAAGAGATCACATGGGAGCGGGAGACTCAGATGCGTGCTCAGTACCCCCATTTGTTCCCTTAGTTTGAGTTTTAGATTACGGGGACATAAATCCCTGAGGTGGGTAGAATGTAAAGACCCATAATTTCGGTGGAACATTTTTCTTAAATTCGTGGGAATTATACAAGTCCGAAAAAACTAACGGAGCGTGATTCTAAGGCTCGTTGTGCCCGGAATCAATTTCTGAATTTTTGTTCAGGTACGTTCAGTAAACGTACGAGCAGGTTTTTATAACTTTTTAACTGGTGCTCGGAATTGAAATCAGTGGGCACCATTGAACTCACAACACTAGTATTCTCATAAGAAAACTTTCACCTCGACAGTAGTTGGATGAGAATAAAAGTTAGTTTTTGGGTTTTTAATGAATGAATTTAATAAAACTAAACTTGTATCTTTATTTCTATTAATGTTGGTTGAAGCCTACATGTGGAAGTTGGTGGTGGGGACCACCACACCTTAACCTCTCATGAAAGGTTATGGAGGTGGGGCCCACCCGAACCTAACCTCCTCTTCATGTTTAATATTGTGGGGACCACCCATGGCTGAAACCTCTTGAACTCCCCATTAAGTGGGGAGAAACCTCTTGAGCTCCCCACATAAGGGTTCTACCACCCGTCCACCTTAATATAGCCAACACACAAACATTTCTGGTGAACATCCGCATTAATTTTGTGCCAACCTCTTGAATTAATTAATTGGAGATAACCAAATTAATTAACTCATTTTAATTTTGTGCTAATAAATGAATAATAGATAAACTCAATCTATTATTATTTTGGTTGGAATTGATCATTTGGTGGAACTTGGGATAAGAGAGAAAGGCTCTCGCCATCGAAGAACGAAGAACACGTTCTTCCAACAAAGAACGCTGGCAACGATCTCCTTCAACCTTAATACTCAGATCCTACCGATGTGGGACATCATTAACCAACCTACCCTATGGGACAAGCCGCCCCAAACAGTGCCCTCACGGTGATCTCCGGGCCAAGACTCCCTCACATGGAACCGCAGCCAGTCCATGCCCTCGTGGCCGGTCCCTGCCCTTTCGGCCCTCCGCAGCCCCACACAGCATGCTGGGCTAGGCCCAGCAGGTGGGGCTGAACCCAACGGGCCAATCCGGAACCAATGGTTTAGGATGGGTAAACCTAAATCGGGTCATCCCAGACTAAGTCAGGTCAGGTTGGTCCGACCGGGTCGGTCCGGGCCCAGGCCCACTACCGACCCTTTACTTTCTTTGGCCATATCATTGGCACAAGGCATCCATTTCACGAACCATTAGTGGCGCTGGTAATCTTGGAGTGTGACGGTACCTTTGAGTATACCCCACTAGAGTTGGGGGTATAGTTGACTTATGGTCAGGTTGGATCGTGCAGGAATCCAATCAGTTCTGCGGGACTAAAAGGATAATAACTCACAGACCAGGCGTTTGATTGATGTGTTGTCTATTGAGTTGAGACCCCTATGATGTGGCGTACCTTTGGGATACTTCTTCGTGGTACTTCATGGATGTATATGTATCGACACTTGGCATGAGTAGTGTACCCTCTTTGAATCAAGAATGCTTCGTATGGAAACCCTAAGGCTGGCAGCACTCTGAAAAATGATCCTGGATCCTGTGTGGGTTCGACAGCTCTGACAACTGTTCTTGGATCCTGTGTGGGTTCAAAAACTCTGACTACTGTTCCTGGATCCTACGTGGGTTGGACAGCTTTGACTACTATTCTTGGATCTTGTGTGGGTTTGACCTCTCGGATTACTGTTCTTGGATACTGTGTGGGTTTGACAGTTCTTATTTCTATTCCTAGATCCTATTTGGGTTCGACAGAATAGATGATTTAGTGGCTACATCTAATCATCTATAACTCTCTACATGAGTTATATACCTGTGTGAGCTGAGTCAGTGACTTCTGTGTTTTCTTCATGATTGAGATGGGTTACATAATAACATAGGTATATGTATGGGCATATACCTATGTAATGGTTATCCGTTGATTTCATACTCTATGGTTTATCCTTTGTGGATTTTGAGAGACCTTGAGGATCTCGGGGTCCTTACTATGTATTGTTATACTCAACCTTGCACGGGCTATGCCCGCACCTCGTTGTGTTGGATGCAGACGACAGACAACGCTGACTGAGACTGAGAGTACCAGGACTGGACAACACCTGGAGGTGGACCATACGATGTTTCAGTACATGGAGGAGACTGACAGACATGAAGTGCTGAGGAGGCTATCTATACCTACCCTTCAGGTAGGATTTGTGGTGGACAATCCAGGAGCGGCTTTTCACCTTTCACCTATTTTTTCCTTTTTAGTTGTACTTGTACTTTACAGTTGGGATTGTATTTTTAGCCTCTTTACTTTTCAGCACTCTTTTTTTATATAGTTTACCTAGTGTTTTGTATCTAGTTATGTGCATTTATAGGTCATAAAGTCAATGCCTTCCCAGTTTTAGGGAACTACGCCTTTGGTGCTAGTCGCCAGCCCCTGGCCTATGGAAGGCGGGTTTGGGGTAGTCATAGCCCGGGCCCTAGGGGATGGGTCGTGAAAATATCATATAATAGTGGATAAATAATTATAAGTGAAAGTGAATGGAGAAATGGGTGGGTATTTATAGTAAAACTGAGGGATTTTTTTATTAATTTCTAAATTCTGGCCTTGGACACCTAGATGGTGGTAAATGAAAAACCGTGGTATTTCTTTTTGTATTGGACACTTGGGAAACATGTTATGTTATAGTAATCCACAAGAGTCCACCATCATTTTATATTACTTATTTTGGGATGGAAAATTAATGTTTTGACAAAATAACATTTTTAAACTTAAAGTTTCCATTTTACAATTTTGAGAGTAAATTATACAATTGGAATTTGATTAAAATATACAAAAATACATGATATTAATAAAATAATATATTTCAAGTCTTGTATTTTGTTTAAATATTTTTATATTAGTATGAAATAATTATTTTTTCATTAAACATATTGAAAAAATGCAAACACTATTTTTACTATTCATAGAAAATAATTATTTTTCAAAATTCTCATAAATTCACCATAACCTAATTTTGATGTGATTATTTCAAAAAATATATTTATTTTATCATAATAATTTTATAAATATGATAATTTTAACATTTAAATATGAAAATATTTATTTATTAAAAATAATAGTGGATTTAAAATGCAACGTGAAATTTATTATAATCGAAAAAATATATTTTATCGTATATTTATAAATAAGAATGTTTTAATCATAGTACATCATTAATTAAGAAAAAAACTATTCATAAAACCGAAATGATGAAATAAAAAATTTATTAAAACAAAGGAATTACACACTAAGGTAAAGAACCTCTTATTACACCCACATACACCCTAAGAGTATGGTGTGTGATGGTAGTATTTTATTGGGGTGCCTCAGCTAACATAAACTTAGTGGTAATCTCCACTCACTTGAACTTCTCTCATAGGTGATTTCTTTCATGATTCACTTGTTGAAGCTCAAAAAGGTCTTGATCAAGGGTGAACCCCAGTGATGAAACCCCCCCCCCCCCAGATTTGAAAATGGGCTTCAAAAGGCATGAATCTACTGGTTGATGCCATCAAATCTTATTTATGTATCCATTATGCATTATCAAATTTTACTTATAGGATCTAATAATAACGTTAAAATTATTATCAAGAGTATAGTTTCCAATTTTCATGTTGACTAATAGTCATATAACAGTTGAAACCCAATGGTCACATTTTAATTTATACTCACTTAATTATTAAATAGATATAGTTTTTTTGAATACAAAATAATATAACACACGTCTTCTCAAGAAAAAAATTATTCCAAAATTTTGGGTCATTGCTTTTGTCCCCTTATTAAATTTTGTTCCCGAAATTTTTATTTGACTGCTCTGTTGAGAAAAGGTGTTAGTACCTTTTCCTTATTTTTTCATGTGGTTCCCATGTTCCTTCTTCATATTTATGATTAGTCCACAACCCATTGATGAGGTGGGTATTATTGTTACATATAACCTCATCTCTATTGTCCATGATCTCCATTGGTTGATCCTCATAATAGTGGGCACGTTCCATTTATACCACCTCTAGGTTCAGTAAATTTGAAGAGTCGGGTATGTACTTCCTCAAGAGAGATATGTGGAATACATAATGAACTTGAGATAGAATTATAGGAAGAGAAATTTGATAGGCCAGTGCTCCAAAGTGATCAAGGATTTCAAGGGGGCCAACTTACCTAGGGCAAATCATACTTTTCTTTTCAAACCGTATGAATCTCTTCCAAGGTGATATTTGAAGGAAAACATTTTCACCAATAAAAAACTCTAAATTCATTTGATGGTTGTTATCATATATTTTTTTTCAACTAGGACCATCCATTATCCATTTTTTGGATGGAACGAAACTTTTTCTATAATCTCTTTCACAAGATTTTTCCCACACAGCTTTCTCTCACCAACTTCCTCCCAACAAGTAGGAGTTATACATCACTTCTCATATAGAGATTCATAGGGTTCGATTTGACTACTCGAGTGGAAGTCTTTGTTATTGTTTGAGAACTAAACTAATGGGAATTGTTGATCCCATCCATTATTAAATTGCATTGAGCATGGTCTCAGTATGTCCTTGAGTTTCTGAATAATCTATTTTGATTTTCCACCAGTTTGTGGGTGATAATTAGTAATGATTTTCAATTTAGTATTCAGGTCAGGTTAAAGACCACTCTAGAGTTTATATGTAAACCTTATATCATGATCATAAATAATAGAAAGAGGTTCCCTGTGAAACATCACCGCTTCCTTTAAATAAATCATTTCAAGTTGATCAGGAGATAAATCTTCCCAAATAATGATGAAATGGGCATTCTCTGTGAGACAATACACTATAACCCATATCTCATTATTTCATATGGATGTTCACTAGACACCCATGAAAAATTCCATAGTGATATTTTCCCATATACAAGTTAGTGTGGGTTGTGGATTTAATTCCCCTTTAGGAATTTTTCACCCTTCTTTCACTAGTTGACACACAAGACACCTTGTTGTGTAGCTGGCAATCTCCATTTTCATTTTATCCCACCAATAATTTTCACAATGGTTCCTATAAATTTTAGAGATTATAGTATATAAAGATAATGTATATCTATGAGATTCATCCATAATATACTTCTTTACTTCTATAATATATATAACACATAGACTTGTATGATATTTTCGTACACATTCTTGAACAATATTAAACTTAGGAAACTTCCCATTCTTCAAAACCATTATCTTCTTCTTTAATAAAGGATATTCACTTTGATATTTTTCAACATTATATAGAAATGATAGTAAAGAAATCATTTTGGATAAGGTTGATGATTTCCCTTTCATTACAATTCACATGCCTAGTTTTACTAGGTCTTTGATCAAAGGATCTCCTTGAATCTTCATCTTTTTCAGAACAATAGGGTTTTTCCTTCTTAATGAATTAGTGACCTTTTTTCTCTTTTGGGGTGAGAATTTTTTGAAAAATAATAGTTTTAATATGTTCTAATCAACTCCTAAGTCTCATGATAAAATTATTTTTGTGTGAAAATATAATTCAAAATTTGTTGTCTTGTCTATATATCACATTTCTGCCAACAATGATAATGCCTCCATATCATGAGAGAAAAAACAACCACTACTTTCTCCAGGTATTGAATAGGATAAGTCTACTCATGGGGCTTTAATTTTCGATATGCATACTCAATCACTTTATCATTTTTCATGAGTATGTAACCAATCCCTTTTAGAGATTAATCTATAAAAATATAAAATCCTTCTTCAATAAAGGGTATAGTTAACACAATTGTAATAACCAATCTCTTATTTGGATCTTGGAAACATTCTTCATACTCCTTTTTCCAAATTAACTTGGCCCCTTTTCAAGTTTTCTTGGTTATTGGATTAGAAATATGTGAAAAATTTTCACAAAACTCTGATAATAATTTACTATACCAAGGAAAATGTGAATCTTAGTTATAGTTGAAGGATGTTCCCACACATCTACAGTCTTTTTTTGGTAAGATCAACTATGATTACTTCATTGGTTATAATGTTCCCCAAAAAGGAAAATTTTTTTAACCAAAATTCACATTTTCTAAACTTTCTAAGTAGCCTCTCCTTCCTTTGAGTTTTCAATATTATCCATAGATGATCCTCATAATCCTCATGTATTTTGGAATATTTCATAATATCATCAACAACAACTACCAAAAGGAGTTCAAAATACTCCTTAAAGACTCTATTCATCACATCCATTAATATAGTAGGAGGATTGATCAAGGGAAAGGGAATAACAATAAACTCATAATTCTCATATCTTTATTATATGGGAGTATCTTTGATATCCTCTTTATTGTCCATTAATTTATTATAACTAGATCGAAGATAAATCATGGATAAGAATTGGACCCCATTAATATGGTCAAATAAATCATCAATCCTTAGAAGAGAGAACTTGTTCTTTATTGTGATCTGGTTAAGTTGTCTATAATCAATGCAAAGCCACATTGATCCATCCTTATTATTAAAAAATAGAACAATTCCCCCAAAATGAGACTCACTTGGTTGGATAAACCCATTCTCTAAAATATCTTGTAGTTGATTCTTTAATTACTCCACCCCCAAATTTTCCAATCTCTATGGGGTCTTTGATATTTTCTTGGCTCCTGGAATGAGCTCAATAGATAACTATACCTCTCTTTCTGAGGGAGGTTCAGGTAACTCATCAAGAAATATTTCAGTGTATTCCTAAATTATGGGGATATTTTCTATTCATATACTTTTATTTATTTCATAATATTCATCGATCATTTTCATAAATAAGTTTATGGTAAGTTATTTTAAAAAAATCTCTAGTGGAGATTTCTTTACTTTGAAAACAACTATAGATTTTATATGAAAAACTACTAATATTTCCTTCTTTATATAGTTAATAATAGCATTATACTTGGATATCCAGTCTATACCTAGTATAGTATTAAATTCCACCATAGAAATGACTACTACATTTGCGATGAGATTATGATCACCAACGTCAATACTTGAGTTTCTATATATTACCAATGCATTGATAATCCCTCCCAGAGTGTCGAATGACAAATCTACTTCTAGAAGTTCAGGGATTGATTCTATATTCTTTTCATACTTATAGGAAATAATGGAATGGATATAAATATAATTAACCAATGTAATTGATAGAATTTATAGAATAACCAGAATACCCACCAATGCATCATTTTGAGAATCTCTTTCCGCCATTATGATATAAAATGTTTGACCTCAGTATTTTTTCCTATACTAAGGTTTATGGTGACTCCCCTACATTATCTTCTGATTTGGAAAGTGAATGGAAAAGTTCCAAAGTTATCCAAACTTATATAATTGGACTTCAGGCTAGGCCTGAAACATCTTCCCTTTTCATTAGTGTTGGGATGTTGAGCCTTCACCTCCCTACAATAGTTCTGATCAATATGGTCATGTCTTCCAAACTTGTAACATTTCTCGTGTATAGACCCCAACATTACATACATGGAAAATAAATTACTTTTGAGTAATACTTATTACATGACAAAAATAGACACCCAAAGATCGTATTAGTTTAGTGTCTTTGGAATCTCGAATCATAATCTTCTAATCATGGTAAAAGATCATCAACATCTCCCATAAAGATCTTCCCCTTTTATTTCCTACCTAAAACCATTATTTATATCTTGGGGAAAATAAAACATAAAAAGGGTCGTCTCAAATGCTCAGTATGGGTAATCATGGATAACATATAACAAACCATAAACATTTGAATGTAAAAACATGAACATAAAGTGTAAACCTCAAAATCTTGAGCAATGACATAAATCCCAGCAGTACGTAAGGAATAGATCATAAAGGAACATTAAATTTTTATAATAGCATTGGAATGAAACATCTAATTGTGGAAAACTAATAAGTGCATAATATAATTTCTATAGTATCCAAGGAAGTTTTTTCAATACCATCATAGTGGACGAAGTCCATTTCTGAACGAGGTTTACTTGTCGTTCCAGCCCTGTTTTACTAAACCGGATTTACCTGTCATCCTATCCGTGTTTATCTCATTAGATATAAATCTTCACCCAATGCATTGGAGGTAGATATAGATCTCACCCATTTCATAATGAAATAATTCTTACATGTTCCACAAAAACATAAATCACTAAGCATAGCATAACCCATGAAATAAAATGGCATTCTTAAACATCATTCCATCATAACATAATCCATATAAAAGATAATTCCATCAATAATATAATAAAATAATATTAATAATAGTGGTAGAAGAATAACCCTATTTAAGAGCTTCATCAAAGATGGAAAATAATTTTGATAAAACACTTGAACTTAGTTCTTGAGGAAAATATCCTTTCTTCTTCAAAAACTTTTTCTTTTCTAGAAATGCCTTGTAATTTTAAAAGCAAAAAAAATAGTTGAAAATACACTTAAAACAATGTAGATGAAGCTTCATGAAAATAAGGTGGTGTGAAATCGTCAAAATCCATTCATGTCGTATAAGTGAAAAAAACATTATCGTCGTACTTTTTCTAGAAAAGTCATAAAGTACCTCGTATAGTAAACAAATAAAATATTTCTTCCATACCATGAAGTAAAAGTAAAAAATGGGTAAAAATGACTTTAAAGAAACATATAATAATAATAAACATTTTATTAAAACATATTTATAAAACATGGACATGTATGATAAATATATCCCAAGTAAATACTTGCGTATAAACAATCTCGAATAAAAAATGAGATTGAAAATTTATCCCTTACCTTACATCTGATTCCTTCCGTAAGTGTATGAAACTCTTGTATTGTGGGTTTAATAATATTATTAACTTGTTATAGAATCATAATAATATTTATGATATCATATATGATTTACTTATGACATTATATTACCCGTTCATTTGTCAATTCCATGTTAAAGCAACGTTTTGGGTAATAATCGTACATGTTAGGACATGTTATTCTTAAAATGATTACTTAGATCATGATTAAATTACTTCCAGAATGTAAAACATGACTTATATATATATTATATATTCATTATATAAATATATATAATATATAGATAAATGTAATGGAATACACCATTCATGGAGATGGTAGGTCGTACGTATGCATGAACGGTATTTTCCTTTCCTATTGAGTTGGAAGGAAGTAAGTAAATGACATATATATATATATATAAATAAATCCAGTAGAATTATTATTTCATATATTTCATGATTATTTTTATATATACTTTATAATCATTCTTCAATGGTTAACATAGAGAATTAATCTCATTGCGTCGTGGAGACGGTAAGCCGTACGTACGAACAAGCGACGATATTATTCCCATAGTTGTTGAAATTTTTGGAATTGGATGATGTATATTATATAATAATTAGTATAATGTAATAATAATAATATATAGTTATTTTTTCCACTATTTTATCCATCCATGTAATGTGGTGGTGAAAAACATATTACCCCGCCGTGTGGAGATAGTAATCCGTACATACGCACGCGCGGTGATTTCATTTTTTGTAGGATGGATAGAAGGTGAAATAAGGTTGTTTCATATTTGTAATAACATGTAATTATATTAGTGATACTCATTTTATTGCTTTATAATGAAACAACTAATTAAGAGGAAGTAGAAGAAGAAATAAATTTGAAAGAATCAGTTGAGGAGATTTCCTCTTCCTCGGAGTTCCTCCTTTAAATTTTCTCTTAAGGAACAAGAGTTTGTCTTTTGAGAAGACCAGATAATATATTTTGGCACTAGGGAATTTTATAAGAGAAATGTTCAGGGTTTGACAGATCCTGAATTATCAAAATGGATTGAAGAGGAGAGGGAGGTGGTTCCCTTTTATAAGAGAGGATAGGAGCACTTATGGAAAGTTCCAAAATATTATTTTATTATAAATTCAATTTATATTTAAAATGGTCCAAAACTTATTTAATTATAAAATAAGATTATTTTGGTTCGAATACCCATCATAAAATAATTGTCTAAAAAGTTTGGAATATTTTTTTATCCTTATTTTTTGTTTTACCCTTATTTTACCCATTTTAATCTTACCGTGATATCATGTTATTTACACATTGTGGGTTAATATAATTATCATATCATGTCAAACGACCCAAAAAAATTATTTATGACATATTTTGATTTATATTAGCCATTTTTCTGAATACTATATTTTTATTAATTTCATACCATTTAATAAACTATTTTATGTTTTAAGTTATGAATTGTGTCAATTTTGGACACTATTCATAGTTTACTTTTTTAAAAATTAATAAGAAACTTATTACTTAAAAAAATGTCATTAAATCAAAGATAATATGTCAATATCATGTAGGGAATTATTTTATGACATTAAAATAACCAAATTTCCTTTTTTTAATATTTATAAATTTATTTATTTGAATCTTTCATTAATGAGGTAATCACTACATCGTAACTATGTCAAAATAAATATATTTATCTAATATATAAAAATTATAAATAAAAAACCATGATGTAGGAAATATTTTTATATTTCTAATGAATATTTATATACATACAAATCATTTATATAACCCTGTATTAAAATTGACTAAGTAAAAGATATATGTTTAACTTATAATTATCTTTACTTAAAATTAATTCTTAAAAAGTGTGATTTTCACGTCCAAGTCAATCCATGGGACCCAAAATCAACCCAGTGATTCCCATACTCGGAAATATCTCATCCAATAGGATTAGTTCATGTGTTAGGGTGTTTTAATATTATTATAATATTATTTTCTACCATTATTTACCAGATTTACCCTCCAACCATGGTAAATAAAATAATTACGGATGTTACTATTAAAAATGTCCAAAAGAAAAAGTTCTTATTTAAACATTCTGAACCATATGATTCCAAATATGGAATCCATTTTTTCAAATTCAAAACACATAAGTTTCATTGATTAATTAGAAATTAATCCCGTTTTCAAAAAAATGGGTTTTTGTTTAAAACATTTCAAAAGATTGAAAAGATTCTACATATGAATTTAGTGTAAAATTAATGAAAATGACTAAAATTTTCATAAAATATATAAATATATTCTATTTATAATTTAAAACCATGCAATAATATATTTTAACAATATAAATTATTTCGATGAAAAAAGTTGTTTTTAATTAAAATTTATCATATTGTCACTATTCATCAAAATATGAAAGTTATCAGAAAAATATCAAAAAAAATATCCAAAGTAATTTCTTTTGTCAAACTTCCAAATAAGATGTTTATCTTGTCAAATATAACTTATAAAAGTTTCAAAAACTATATTTTAAATGGGTGCTCCATCAAAAGGTGGTAAAACTACATTTTTTTTTAAAAATACTTCTTTTATCCGGAAATTTGATTTTTTTTCTCATTTTATGTGTAATATAAATGATAATGTTATATAAAATTAAAAATTGTGGTTAATAATATTCATAAATTCTATTTTATATAATATTTTAATAATATATTTTTGTTTAGTGAAACTCGGTATTGCGTACCATGCAAACTATCGAGGAAGGTCGATCTTGCGTGTAATGCAAGCCATGTCAGTGTTGCATTTAGTGAAAGGTTCCTTTGGTGTTGATTATAACATAATCCAAGCTTAGTTCATTTATACATTGAAAAAAATATATACTCATTGTTATGTGTAATGGATTCTATCAAAAGAACTTGAAATTGTGTGCAATATAAGCCAAGAATAGTGTTGTGTATACTGGAAACTATTACGGTGTTGTATATAATGAAATATAATATTGGTGTAGTGAAAAACACAAGAAATCAATGAAATTTAAAATAATATATCTCATAAAATCATAGAGTGTTACATTCTACCCCCCTTAGATTTAATTTCAACCACGAAATTCGTCAAGGTTATAAATGGTTTTCTACTTGAAATTTTATTTCATGGAAACCCACATCGTAAAAGGGAATTATAAAACATAATTTTAAAAAGGAAAGTTATAAACATAACATTTAACCAATTTAACTTATTATTGGTTTTCCACATAGATGAACATAGGTGGTAAGTGAAAACATTGATATGGTAGAGAAATCTAACAATAAAGTTCTAATGGATAGTGATGGAGAATAAGGTTTGGAGAAATTTAACTACCAGAAAGCCATAAATCTAAAATGAATTAATGGACCATCTGATTCATCAGATAATAAGGTACTAGGATACAGTTTTTTTTTCAAGATATTTTCCCTAAAGTTGAAGAATTTTTGGTGATAATAAATACTTACTTGATTTTGGTACAATCTTACAGTTGTTCGTTCCTTGAACAATTTCCAATTCATCTCTTATTTAAAGAAATTAAGTCAAATTTTTCATTCTTGAAGTGTTAGTAGATCATGAGATATAATGATAGGTCATTACATCTTTCTCCATTATAAAAAGGTTAGCATAAGTTATTAAATACACACAAGTCCATCTATGGTGGGATTAATCGTATATAGTTCCAAAAATGGACTTATTCTTCAACTATCATACTTTTTAATAAAATAAAACTAATTTCTAATAACTAGGGACTTCTGATAGGCCAGTGGTAGGTGATAAAGGCCTATCACACTTCGGTGGTGGGTTCGATTCCCACAGCCTTGTCCAACGTGATGGGTTGTCGCCCATCCCGTGGGTTGTCCTTTTTCTAAAACTATACTATTATAATATTCCAGAAATAAAAAAAGTCCCAGACATAAACAATATTATCTAATGTCCAACTAAATCCATTCCAAAATTTACTCTTATCCAAAATACATATGTCCAATCTCACAGTACAAAGAAAAATATTACCATAAAGGTCATATAACAAGGATGTGAATACGATCATTTATCTACCATATATCATAAGATATATCTTGTTGGTCACATTCCAAACAATTGAATGACTTCATCATGCATTCTATTGAGTCACGGTAATTACAATATATTATTATTGAGAACATGCATGTTTCTTTATTCCAAAACATATTGGATGTATTCCTTATGTCCTAAAAGGTTGTATACTTCATTTGTAACAACATAACACACATTTCAACAAAACCTTAACTACTTCCAAGGTAACTAGCATTGTCCCACATATCTTTATAAAAATATCATTATCTCAACATTAGGATCATATTAAGGGTTATCCTTCCCTTAATCATGTGTTTTTTTAGAAATATCTCCTTTTCATTAAATCACTTTTCTTATCCATTATAACTATTCCAAATATTATTGAAAATACTTAGTGAAAAACATAATCCTATAACTCTTATATAATTCACCATTCATCATTCATGGATTCAAATACATAAATAATTCAATCCTTATACTTTAATGTTAGGCATGGAATAATTCCTTCCTTGTATTAGAAGTAGATCCTTATGTCTGGGCAGTGAGTTGGGTAATGCCCATGTTTTCCACATATGATACATTGAACTCAATAATTTGTCACTCTATAACCCTGTTTTCCATATATATATCATCTTCCCCTCCATTTTAGGTATTCCTCAAGGATCTTCTGTAACACCCCATGCTTCTACGGTACGCTTCTCTTTGAATAATGTGATAATGTGTGTTGTACGCAACACCGAGTTCTAACAACCAATCAAACTAGCTGTTATGAATAGTAATAACTAATTTTCGAAATTATATATATTTTATATTTTAAAATTAAATTCATTTCTGGATTCGGAATATCAAATTTATCCTAAGGTGAAATTTTGGTACTTTTCGGATAACTTTCATATTTTGATGAATAGTGAAAATTACTAAATTTTAATTAAAAACAATTTTTTTAATCAAAATAATTAATAATGATAAATTATGAATTTGAGTGGTTTTAAAGTATATTGAGAATATATTTTTACCATTTAATATAATTTTGGTCATTGGACATAATTTTACAATTAAAATGAACATAAACAAGTGTCAATCTTTTGATAGTTATTATCTCTTAAAAACACGCTTTTTGTTCTGACAGCGGGAATTAATTTTAAATTAATTTCTGCCACTTCTGTGTTTTGAATTTAGAAAAATGGATTCCATATTTGGAATCAGGATGTCCAAATTGTGTAAATAGGTAACTTTTATTTTTAGACATTTTGAATAATCACTGTGGTAAATATTTTATTTACCAAGGTTAAGGTAAATCTGGTAAATAAGGGTTAAAAAATAATATTATAATAATTCTAAATTACCCTAAAACGTGTCCTAGCCATATTTGTTGATACATGTGAGACCATAGGCATCTTTGGGTCGATTTTAGGACCCCATGGTGCCACTTGTAGGTGATAGGGACACTTTTTTTTAATTAAGTTAAAATGAATACAAAAATGACACAAGCATAAATCTTTTAGAAAAACAATTTTTAAATAGGGTTATATATGTTGTATTTTAGATTATAAATATTAATTAGAAATATAAAACGATTTCCTAAATAATGATATTTTATTTATATTTTTTAGACATTAAATAATTTAATTTATTTATGACACAATGATGATTGATTAATTATTATAATAGTGAAAAATTAAAATAATTGATATTATAAATACCCAAATAAATATAATATGAAACTTTTAATGAATTAAAATAATTTTATAGGATAATATGAAATATTAGTATTGATTTAATTGACTTTGTTATAAGTAATCAATCTTGTATGAGTTTCGCAAAAATAAACTATTGAATAGTGTCAAAATTGACATAAAAGAGTTCTTAAAAAAAATTATATTATTAATTGATATTAAATTCCTAAAAATCTAAGGTTCGTCCAAGAGACTTATAACATGATAAGTTCATAATTAATGGACCAATTGGTGGTCTCTTGGATGTATATAGTAAGTTTATTAACCATATTATATAAAAATACAAAGAGACATTGTAAAAGTGAAACTAATTAACTTAGAGTTAATACTTAAAGATAATGTTAATATAAGTACCCAAACCTGTCTAAATTCTATTTTTTGAGTTTTTTTCGACCTATCCCCACCTTAAAATTTAAATAATAAACTTTGGATCCATTGGAAACCGAATATGAATTTATTATAAACTAATATCTCTAGCTTTTCCAAAGGTGCCCCTCACCCCTCTTATAAAAGGGAACTCCTCCTTCTCATTTCTTCACACCTTCAAAGCCTTTAGGTTTGGCCACCCTATTCCCAAATACTCTCCCAACATCCCTCAATACAACCTAGGGGCCTTAGGTTGATCAGAAAGCCAACCTAAGGAGCCCTTTTGATCAAATCAAAAGGAAGAACCCGAAGAAGAGGTAATGATTTCACCACCGTTTTCCAAGTTCCCTTCATCTTCCACTTCTTCTTCCTTTGTTGTTACCATTCTAAAATAATAACTCCAGTATCATATATATACTGTGATTTTATTATAAATATGGTACAACCATATTTAGTATTCTATCCACCCTTTTAATAACATGTCACCATACGTGTGTACGTACAGCTTACCATCTCCATGTCGTGGTGTAATTGTTATTCAATATATTATTATTTGGATGGGTATAATAATGAATGTGTAACTCATGTAAATAATAAATATAACATGTTAATTATTCTGTATATATGATATACCATCCATTTATACATTATTTTAATATCAAAAAAATGATATTGTCGCTCGTGCGTACGTACGGACTACCGTCTCCACGAACGCGATAAGATTCATTCTCCATCGTATCCATTCAAGTATAATTATCATTTGATGATTTAAAAATTATGTTTAAGGACTTGATATAATTCTGGATATGAATAATATACATCCTATCCATTACAAACATGGCTTACGTAACAAAACATATAAAAGAAAACAAGTAAGTTAACACCCGAAACAACGATAATACTAAGATATTATTATCAAATCAATATTAAATGATCATATATGATATCATATTAATATATATGATTCTTGTATAATTTAATAACAATTATTTCACCATTATACAGGAGGTTAACCTACCCCAACCAAGGAAAAGTACAATGTAAGGGTTATTTCACAATCTCTTCATTATCCGAGGTTGTTTATATGTAATAATCTACTGGGATCTCTTTATCATCCACATCCATGTTTCTTCAAAATGTATTTCAAATCATTTTTATTATTTACAATAATATGGGTTAAAGTCATTTATACCCTTGTTTGACTTTTTATAAGAGGAATCTTTCCGTTGTTTTCAAAACAAGGTCCCTTTTAACCTTTTCGATAGAATTAAGGTAAGAATGTTGTTTTAACTTATACGGAGAGTGCGGTTATTTTCTGCCGTTATAAAATCTTAAAAGTTTTCCTTACAAGATCATAAGAAATTTTTCAAGAAATTTTTTTATTTTATATAGCTCTTAAATGATTTCAAAAATAGACAGAGATATTTCTCCAAAAAGTGTTTTTATTTCATCTATGTCAACATCTTTTGATGGATTTTACGCTTATTTGAAGTTGATTTATTATGATACAAAACTTCTATATTGTATTGAAGGTTTTGTGATATGTTTGACTGTGGATGTGCTATTTCTATACCATTCATAGTTTATGGTGAAAATATTGACATTTCGTATGCTATTTTTAATACGAATGTTTATGTTATGTTTAAACCCTTTCATATGGGAATGCATTGGACTTAATATGTGACGGGTGGAGCCCGCTATAGCTCCTCGATGCATCGGTAGGTCTCATGAGACAAACTAGTGTCTTGGCACAAGGACTTGGAAAAATCTTATTTGTAGTCTTGGCATGAGGCCTTGGATATGTGGTTATGATAGTCTGGCATTATGCATTCCAACATTATGAAAGTGGTTATTGATATTGCATGTGATTATTCGATTAATAGAATATCCATGTGAAAAAGTAAATGGCATTATTTCATTTTACTTTTTCCATACTATGTTGAAGTTCAAGTTTAAAAGGCTTTTGTTTTAGTTATACGTAGCCTTACATGTTTATTCTTATTTATGAAAGTTTCCGGTATATTGTTATCCTTACTGGGAATTTAAGCTCACCCCCTTTCTATGTTTTATTTTTACCAGGAAGTGAAGAAGTAAATTATGAATGACCTGTAGGGATATTATGTGGGGATATGAGTGTGGTTTATGGAGACAATATGTTGTTGTAGTAGTTTTTCATTTTATGATGTAATGTAAGACTTATGAATATATCTGGTGTTTCCAAGGCTACTAAACCAATCGGTCCTTCGAGATTTGATCTTTCTTGTGATCATGCCAATGTTATGTAATAATTCACCGACTCTGGGTAACTAGGGTCGGGGCATTACAGTTGGTATCAGAGGAAGTTTAGTACAAACCTTGGAAGCTAGATTTAGATAAACTCTAATTAGAGCACGTAGATCTAAGATGAACATTGAGGATTAGTTTAGAAGAACTTCCTAGAATTTTGGTATTGTAGAGATTTTGTGAGTTTTCCGAGCAATACATCCCTATCTGGATATGAGCAGGTAGAGGCGGATCTGGCACAGATGTACCTAGGGGTAAAACCCGCAAACACCGCTTTGAGCTAGACTCGAACAGGAACTGGTGCACGACAACGGGCCTTGCTGCACTCTTGGTTACGACACTCCCGGGGGATATGCTTAGGATAACTCTCATTTTCTTTACAAATCATTATGAAGGGTTTATGAGTATAGACTTCCTCAAAGAAAACATTTTTATGATTATGGATTATATCCATAAATAGTTCAATTTATGTTAAGTGTTTTATAAGTATGGGATTATGTATTTTGATTCATAAACTGATCTCGTTTATGCCATTGTTTAGAAATGGCGCCTAGTGGAAGAAATGGAAACTGTATCAATGCACGCACTCCATGTAGGGATTTCCCTCCTGCTCAACATAATTATAGTGGAGCTGGTGATGCAACTGGTGCCGATCAGCTAATCACCATACTGGGACAACTTACTCAGGTTATGAATAATAACCTTACCCGTATGGAGCACCCTGATCCACAGCGTGGAGGATCAATGTTAGATCGATTCATGAGGCAACAACCACCAACGTTAAATGGGAGTACAAATCCCTTAGTAGCTGAGAAATGGATAAATTCCCTAGAGAAAATATTTAAGGCTTTGGGGAGCAGTGAAAGGGAAAAAGTTATCATGGCAGTTTACCACCTCACTGGAGATGCTGATCAATGGTGGTCATTGATTCAAAACATGAAGGAAGATGATGAAGTATCAAATATGGAATGGAGGGAGTTCAAAGATCTGTTTTTAGAAAAATACTTTCCTCGCGACCATCGAGCAGATATAGAAAGGCAATTTCTAAGTCTGAGACAAAAGGAGGATGAGAATGTCACAAAGTATGAGGCTAAATTTACAAGGTTAGCAAGGTATTCTGGTGATTATATACGTAACCCAAGAAGTAAGATTTATCGTTTCTTTGATGGGTTAAAACCATTTCTCCATCAAGCATTAGTCTCACAATCCTTTTCGTCGTACGAAGACATTTTCTCATGTGCTATCGAGACCGAAAAGAAATTCTATAAGTCTTATTACTTTAAAGCAAAGCAAGAGAAGAAGAGACCTGCTGATCAATCTGGGAATGGAAATAAGGGGAAAAGGGGAAAGGTTGAATATCCATCTTGTGGTAAATGCGGGAAGAAACATCATGGTACTTTCATGAAGGGAATGGGAGTCTGTTACAAGTGTGGTGAAAAAGGCCACCAAGCTCGTGATTGCAAGGGGAAGAAGGAAGCTACCAACATTCAGTGCTACAATTGCAGGGAGATGGGGCATTATGAAAATGCATGTCCTAAGCGTCAGGATAACTTTCCTCAGAAAAGGCCAAGGGATCAAGGCTAGGCTTATACTATCACTATTGCTGAGGTAGAAGCTCCGAAAGACGTGGTGGCAGGTAATTTAATGGTTTCCTCAAGTTTAGAAAATGCATTATTTGATTCTGGATCATCGCATTGTTTCATATCTTCCCAGTTTGCTAAGAAAATTAGATATTTCCAATATGATTTAGTAAGGGAGTTGTCAGTTAAAACTCCTAAGGGAAGTATCATTGCAACAAAGTTTTGTGAATCAGTCCCCATTAGAGCACATAAATGTTCGTTATCTATTGATCTCATCGTCATACCTATGATTGAGTTTGATATAATCCTCGGTATGGATTGTATTTCGGACTATGATGCGAAGATTTATTGTAAGAAGAAAGAGGTTACGATTCTTGATGATAATGATAAGGAACACCTTATCTTTAGAGCAGAATCGTCACCACCTAATTCTTATTTAGATCCACCCCCAGTAGCTCACCTTAATTAAATTATTGGGGAGGAAGAGAATGAAATAGCTTTCAGTGAGGAAAGGAATGTTCAAATAGAAAATTTACCTGTTGTGAAAGAATTTGTAGATGTATTTCTGGAAGATTTACCTGGACATCCTCCAGAACGAGAAGTTGAGTTTTCCATTGATTTGATTCCTGGATCAAGGCCTATATCGAAGACCCCTTATAGAATGGCCACTGTAGAATTAGTTGAACTAAAGAAACAACTAGAGGAATTGAGTAATAAGGGATTTATTCTCCCTAGTGTTTCTCCATGGGGAGCCCCTATTCTTTTTGTTAAAAACAAAGATGGATCTATGAGGTTATGTATCGACTACAGGGAGATCAATGCTATAACGATAAAGAACAAGTATCCCCTACCTCGTATTGATGATTTATTTGACCAACTACATGGAGATCAATACTTTTAAAAGATTGAACTTCGATCTGGATACCATCAGTTGTGTGTGAAGAAGGAAGACATTCCGAAGACAGCATTTCGAACCAGGTACGGGCATTACGAGTTTACCGTAATGCCGTTTGGATTGACTAATGCACCCTCTGTATTCATGGATCTGATGAATAGAGTTTTCAAGGAGTATCACGAGGAATTTGTGGTGGTATATATTGATGATATCTTGGTATAATCCAAAACCTACGAAGATCATGATAATCACTTGCGCATTATCTTGAAGACTCTGAGGAGGTATGAATTATATGGGAATTTTAGCAAGTGTGAATTCTGGCATCAGGAGATTTCTTTTCTTGGCCATATTATCTCTAAAGATGGAATCTCTGTTGATCCATCTAAAACCAAGTCAATCCAAGAATGGCCAGAACCTACGAGTATAACTGAGGTACATAGTTTTATTGGTTTGGCAGGTTATTATCGACGTTTCATCCAGAATTTTGCCCGATTGGATAACCCATTAACGAAGCTCACACGTAAAGGGGATAAATTTGTTTGGACAAAAGAGTGTGAAGAATGTTTCGAAGAACTGAAGAGAAGATTAGTCAATTATCCTATATTGACTCTACCATCGGGGAATGATGGGTTCGTTATTTATAGTGATGCATCAAATAAAGGACTTGGTTGTGTCCTTATGCAGAATGATAGAGTTATTGCCTATGCATCACGACAGCTGAAAATTAATGAACAAAACTATCCTACTCATGATCTCGAGTTAGCAGCTGTGATCTTTGCTTTGAAGATATGGAGGCACTACCTCTATGGTGAAAAATGTGAGATTTATACTGATCACAAGAGTTTGAAGTATATTTTCTCACAAAAAGAACTCAACATGAGGCAAAGGAGATGGCTTGAATTACTCAAGGATTATGATTGCACGATACACTACCACCTGGGGAAAGAAAAAAAGGTGGCAGATGCTTTGAGTAGAAAAGACCATGGAGTTTTGAACAATATGAGAATTGAAAGGGATCCAATTTTCATGGATCTAGTGAAGATGGACATGGGAATAACCAGGGAAGGTGAAACATCAATGCTTTTTCAAATGGTTGCCAAACCATCTTTACTAGAAAGGATTAAGAGTTCTCAGACCAATGATGAAGAATTTAAAAAGAAGATTAATGCTGTGAATGATGGGAGATTGAGAGACTTTGTGTATGAAGATGGAATTTTGAAATTCGGGAAGAGACTTTGTGTTCCCGATTTACCGGATCTAAAAAGGGAATTGATGGATGATGCTCATAGTTCCAATTTCTCTATACACCCTGGGAGCACGAAAATGTATAGAGATTTGAAGGAACATTTTTGGTGGGACAACATGAAGAGGGAGATTGCTGATTTTGTGTCAAGATGTATGGTTTGTCAACAAGTGAAAGCTGGAAGGCAACAGCCTGGGGGATTCATGCAACCTCGTCCCATACCGGAGTGGAAATGGGACAATATTACGATGGACTTTGTCATGGGGATACCAAAGACTCCTAGAAGGAATGATGAAATATGGGTTATTGTTGATCGTCTTACCAAGTCAGCACATTTTCTTGCTATAAGAGAAGATCTACCCCTGGAACTTCTAGCAAGACTATATATTAATGAAGTTGTGAGACTTCATGGAGTACCCCTATCGATTGTTTCTGATTGTGATCCCCGTTTTACTTCAAGATTTTGGAAAAGTATTCAAAAATACCTGGATACTGAACTTCATTTGAGAACTTCTTACCACCCTCATACAGATGGACAATCAGAATGGACTATTCATACCTTAGAAGACATGTTGATATCTTGCTCACTTGACTTTCAGGGTATGTGGGATCAATATTTACCACTGGTAGAATTTTCCTATAATAATAGCTTCCATTCGAGTATTCAGATGGCACCATATGAAGCGTTATACGGAAAGAGATGTCGTACACCAACCTGTTGGGATGACGTTGGTGAAAGAAAACTTGTAGGCCCAGAACTGGTGGAGGAAACGGAGGAAAAGGTGAAAGTAATCCAAAATCACATCAAAGCAGCTCAATGTAGGCAGAATAGCTATGCCGATAATCGAAGGAATGATTTGGAATTTCAAGTTGGTGATCATGTTTTCCTGAAGGAATCTCCATGGAAGGGATTCATACGTTTTGGTAAGAAAGGTAAATTGAGTCCCAGGTACATCGGACCTTTCGAAATTCTAGAACGAATTGGGGATGTAGCTTACCGATTGGCAATACCGCCAAGTCTCTCCAAAGTTCACGATGTGTTCCACGTATCTCTGTTGAGGAAATACATGCCTGACCCAATGCATGTACTCACCTATGAGGAATTAGAACTGGAACCCGATATTTCCTATTGTGAATAGCCCGTCAGGATTCTTGATACGAGAGAACAAGTACTGAGAAACTGGACGATGTGTCTGGTAAAAGTTTTGTGGAGAAACCATAAGATGGAAGAGGCAACGTGGGAACCCGAGGAACTTATGATGAAGAACCACCCGAGTCTTTTCATGCGGTAGTATTCTAGAAATTTCGAGGACGAAATTATTTTAAGTCGGGGAGAATGTAACACCCCAAGCTTCTACGATACGCTTCTCTTTGAATAATGCGATAGCGTGTGTTGTACGCAACACCGAGTTCTAACAACCAATCAAACTAGCCGTTATGAATAGTAATACCTACTTTTCGAAATTGTATATATTTTATATTTTAAAATGGACTTCATTTCTGGATTCGGAATATCGAATTTATCCTAAGGTGAAATTTTGGTACTTTTTGGATAACTTTCATATTTTGATGAATAGTGAAAATTACTAAATTTTAATTAAAAACAACTTTTTTAATAAAAATAATTAATAATGATAAATTATTAATTTGAGTGGTTTTAAAGTATATTTAGAATATATTTTTACCATTTAATATAATGTTGGTCATTGGACATAATTTTACAATTAAACCGAACATAAACAAGTGTCAATCTTTTGATAGTTATTATCTCTTAAAAACACGCTTTTTGTTTTTACAGCGGGAATTAATTTTAAATTAATTTCTGCCACTTCGGTGTTTTAAATTTAGAAAAATGGATTCCATATTTGGAATCAGGATTTCCAAATTGTGTAAATAGGTAACTTTTATTTTTAGACATTTTGAATAATTACTGTGGTAAATATTTTATTTACCATGGTTAAGGGTAAATCTGGTAAATAAGGGTTAAAAAATAATATTATAATAATACTAAATTACCCTAAAACGTTTCCTAGACTTATTGGTTGATACATGTTCGACCATAGGCATCTTTGGGTCGATTTAGGGACCCCATGGTGCCACTTGTAGGTGATAGGGACACTTTTTTTTAATTAAGTTAAAATGAATACAAAAATGACACAAGCATATATCCTTTAGAAAAACAATTTTTAAATAGGGTTATATATTTTGGATTTTATATTATAAATATTCATTAGAAAGATACAAATATTTCCTACATAATTATATTTTATTTATATTTTTTAGACATTAAATAATATAATTTATTTATGTCACAATGATGATGAATTAATTACTATAATAGTGAAAAATTAAAATAATTGATATTATAAATACCCAAATAAATATAATATGAAACTTTTAATGAATTAAAATAATTTTATAGGATAATATGATATATTAGGATTGATTTAATTGACTTTTTTCGAAGTAATCAATCTTTATGAGTTTCACAAAAATAAACTATTGAATAGTGTCAAAATTGTCATAAAAGAGTTCTTAAAAACAATATTATATTATTAATTGATATTAAATTCCTAAAAATCTAAGGTTCGTCCAAGAGACTTATAACATGATAATTTCATCATTAATGGACCAATTGGTGGTCTCTTGGATGTATATAGTAAGTTTATTAACCATATTAAATAAAAATACAAAGAGACATTGTTAAAGTGAAACTAATTAACTTAGAGTTAATACTTAAAGATAAGGTTAATATAAGTACCCAAACCTGTCTAAATTCTATTTGTTGAGTTTTTTTCGACCTATACCCACCTTAACATTTAAATAATCAACTTTGGAGCCATTTGAAACCGAATATGAATTTATTATAAACTAATATCTCTAGCTTTTCCAAAGGTGCCCCTCACCCCTCTTATAAAAGGGCACTCCTCCTTCTCATTTCTTCACACCATCAAAGCCTTTCGGTTCGCCCAAACTCTTCCCAAATACTCTCCCAACATCCCTCACTACAACATAGAGGCCATAGTTTGATCATAAAGCCAACCTAAGGAGCCCTTTTGATCAAATCAAAAGGAAGAACCCGAAGAAGAGGTAATGATTTCACCACCGTTTTCCAAGTTCCTTTTTTCTTCCACTTCTTCTTCCGTTGTTGTTACCATTCTAAAATAATAACTCCAGTATCATATATATACTGTGATGTTATTATAAATATGTTAAAACCATATTTAGTATTCTATACACCCTTTGAATAACATGTCACCATACGTGCGTACGTACAGCTTACCGTCTCCACATCGTGGTGTAATTGTTATTAAATATATTATTATTTGGATGGGTATAATAATGAATGTGTAACTCATGTAAATAATAAATATAACATGTTAATTATTCTTTATATATGATATAACATCCATTTATATATTATTTTAATATCAAAAGAATGATATTTTCGCTCGTGCGTACGTACGGACTACCGTCTCCACGAACGTGATAAGATTCATTCTCCATCGTATCCATTCAAGTATAATTATCATTTGATGATTTAAAAATAATGTTTAAGGACTTGATATCATTCTGGATATAAATAATATACAACCTATCCATTACAAACATGGCTTACGTAACAAAAAATATAAAATAAAACAAGTAAGTTAACACATGAAACAACGATAATACTAAGATATTATTATCAAATCAATATTAAAAGATCATATATGATATCATATTAATATATATGATTCTTGTATAATTTAATAACAATTATTTCACCATTATACAGGAGGTTAACCTACCCCAACCAAGGAAAAGTACAAGGTAAGGGTTATTTCACAATCTCTTCATTATCCGAAGTTGTTTATATGTAATAATCTACTGGGATCTATTTATCATCCACATCCATGTTTCTTCAAATTGTATTTCAAAACATTTTTATTATTTACAAGAATATGGGTTAAAGTAATTTATACCCTTGTTTGACTTTTTATAAGAGGAATCTTTCCGTCGTTTTCAAAACAAGGTCATTTTTAACCTTTTCGACAGAATTAAGGTAAGAATGTTTTTTTTAACTTATACGACGTGTGCGGTTATTTTCTGCCGTTATAAAATCTTCAAAGTTTTCCTTACAAGATTATAAGAATATTTTCAAGAAAATGTTTTATTTTATATGGCTCTTAAATGATTTCAAAAATAGAAAGAGATATTTCTCCAAAAAGTGTTTTGATTTCATCTATGTCAACATCCTTTGATGGATTTTACGCTTATTTGAAGTTGATTTATTATGATACAAAACTTATATATTGTATTGAAGGTTTTGTGATATGTTTGACTGTGGATGTGCTATTTTTATACCATTCATAGTTTATGGTGAAATTATTGACATTTCGTATGCTATTTTTAATACGAATGTTTATGTTATGTTTAAACCTTTTCATATGGTAATGCATTGGACTTAATATGTGATGGGTGGAGCCCGCTATAGCTCCTCGATGCATCGGTAGGTCTCATGAGACAAAATAGTGTCTTGGCACAAGGCCTTGGCAAAATCTTATTTGTAGTCTTGGCACGTGGCCTTGGCTATGTGGTTATGATAGTCTGGCATTATGCATTCCAACATTATGAAAGTGGTTATTGATATTGCATGTGATTATTCGATTAGTAGAGTATCCATGTGAACAAGTAAATGGCATTATTTCATTTTACTTTTTCCATACTATGTTGAAGTTCAAGTTTAAAAGGCTTTTGTTTTAGTTATACATAGCCTTAAATGTTTATTCTTATTTATGAAAGTTTCTGGTATATTGTTATCCTTACTGGGCATTTGAGCTCACCCCTTTTCTATGTTTTATTTTTCCTAGGAAGTGAAGAAGTAAATTATGAAGGACCTGCAGGGATATTATGTGGGGATATGAGTGTGGTTTATGGAGACAATATTTTTTTGTAGTAGTTTTTCATTTTATGATGTAATGTAAGACTTATGAATATATCTGGTGTTTCCAAGGCTACTAAACCAATCGGTCTTTCGAGATTTCATCTTTCTTGTGATCATGCCAATGTTATGTAATAATGCACCGACTCTGGGTAACTAGGGTCGGGGTGTTACAGTTGGTATAAGAGGAAGTTTAGTACAAACCTTGGAAGCTTGATTTAGATAAACTCTGATTAGAGCACGTAGACCTAAGATGAACTTTGAGGATTAGTATAGAAGAACTTCCTAGAATTTTGGTATTGTAGAGATTTTGTGAGTTTTCTGAACAATACATCCCTCTCTGGATATGAGTAGGTAGAGGCGGCTCTGGCACATATGTACCTAGGGGTAAAACCCGAAATCACCACTTTGAGCTAGACTCGAACAGGAACTGGTGCACGACAACGGGCCTTGCTGCACTCTTGGTTACGACACTCCCGGGGGATATGCTTAGGATAACTCTCATTTTCTTTACAAATCATTATGAAGGGTTTATGAGTATATACTTCCTCAAAGAAAACATTTTTATGACTATGGATTATATCCATAAATAGTTCAATTTATGTTAAGTGTTTTATAAGTATGGGAGTAGGTATTTTGATTCATAAACTGATCTAGTTTATTCCATTGTTTAGAAATGGCGCCTAATGGAAGAAATGGAAACCGTATCAATGGACGCACTCCATGTAGGGATTTCCCTCCTGCTCAAGATAATTATAGTGGAGCTGGTGATGCAACTGGTGCCGATCAGCTAATCACCATACTGGGACAACTTACTCAGGTTATGAATAATAACCTTACCCGTATGGAGCACCCTGATCCACAGTGTGGAGGATCAATGTTAGATCTATTCATGAGGAAACAACCACCAACGTTCAATGGGATTACAAATCCCTTAGTATCTGAGCAATGGATAAATTCCCTAGAGAAAATATTTCAGGCTTTGGGGAGCAGTGAAAGGGAAAAAGTTATCATGGCAGTTTACTGCCTCACTAGAGATGCTGATCAATGGTGGTCATTGATTCAAAACATGAAGGAAGATGATGAAGTATCAAATATGGAATGGAGGGAGTTCAATGATCTGTTTTTAGAAAAATACTTTCCTCGCAACCATCGAGCAGATATGGAAAGGCAATTTCTAAGTCTGAGACAAAAGGAGGATGAGAATGTCACAAAGTATGAGGCTAACTTTACAAGGTTAGCAAGGTATGTTGGTGATTATATACGTAACCCAAGAAGTAAGATTGATCGTTTCTTTGATGGGTTAAAACCATTTCTCCGTCGAGCATTAGTCTCACAATCTGTTTCGTCGTACGAAGACATTGTCTCATGTGCTATCACGACCGAAAAGTAATTCTCTAAGTCTTATGACTTTAAAGAAAAGCAAGAGAAGAAGAGACCTTCTGATCAATCTGGGAATGGAAATAAGGGGAAGAAGGGAAAGGTTGAATATCCATCTTGTGGTAAATGCGGGAAGAAACATCCTGGTACTTGCTTGAAGGGAATGGGAGTCTGTTACAAGTGTGGTGAAAAAGGCCACCAAGCTCGTGATTGCAAGGGGAAGAAGGAACCTACCAACGTTCAGTGCTACAATTGCAGGTAGATGGGGCATTATGCAAATGCATGTCCTAAGCGTCAGGATAACTTACCTCAGAAAAGGCCAAGGGATCAAGGACAGGCTTATGGTATCACTACTGCTAAGGTAGAAGCTCCGAAAGACGTGGTGGCAGGTAATTTAATGGTTTCCTCAAGTTTAGCAAATGCATTATTTGATTCTGGATCATCACATTGTTTCATATCTTCCCATTTTGCTAAGAAAATTAGATATTTCCAATTTGATTTAATAAGGGAGTTGTCAGTTAAAACTCCTAAGGGAAGTATCATTGCAACAAAGTTTTGTGAATTAGTCACCATTAGAGCACATAAATGTTCGTTATCTGCTGATATCATCGTCATACCTATGATTGAGTTTGATATAATCCTCTGTATGGATTGGCTTTCGGACTATGATGCGAAGATTTATTGTAAGAAGAAAGAGGTTACGATTCTTGATGATAATGATAAGGAACACCTTATCTTTAGAGCAGAATCATCACCACCTAATTCTTATTTAGATCCACCCCCAGTAGCTCAACTTAATTCGATTATTGGGGACGAAGAGAATGAAATAACTGTCGGTGAGGAAAGGAATGTTCAAATAGAGGATGTACCTATTGTGAAAGAATTTATAGATTTATTTCCGGAAGATTTACCTGGACATCCTCCAGAACGAGAAGTTGAGTTTTCCATTGATTTGATTCCTGGATCAAGGCCTATATCGAAGACCCCTTATAGAATGGCCACTGTAGAATTAGTTGAACTAAAGAAACAACTAGAGGAATTGAGAAATAAGGGATTTATTCTCCCTAGTGTTTCTCCATGGGGAGCCCCTGTTCTTTTTGTTAAAAAGATAGATGGATCTATGAGGTTATGTATCGACTACAGGGAGATCAATGCTATACCGATAAAGAACAAGTATCCCCTACCTCGTATTGATGATTTATTTGAACAACTACATGGAGCTCAATACTTTTCAAAGATTGACCTTCGATCTAGATACCATCAGTTGTGTGTGAAGAAGGAAGACATTCTGAAGACAGCATTTCGAACCAGGTACGGGCATTACGAGTTTACCGTAACGCCGTTTGGATTGACTAATGCACCCTCTGTATTCATGGATCTGATGAATAGAGTTTTCAAGGAGTATCTAGATGAATTTGTGGTGGTATTTATTGATGATATCTTGGTATACTCCAAAACCTACGAAGATCATGAAAATCACTTGCACATTATCTTGGAGACTTTGAGGAGGCATGAATTATATGGGAAGTTTAGCAAGTGTGAATTCTGGCTTCAAGAGATTTCTTTTCTTGGCCATATTTTCTCTAAAGATGGAATCTCTGTTGATCCTTCTAAAACCAACGCAATCCAAGAATGTCCAGAACCTACGAGTATAACTGAGGTACGTAGTTTTATTGGTTTGGAAGGTTATTATCGATGTTTCGTCCAGAATTTTGCCCGATTGTCTATCCCAATAACGAAGCTCACACGTAAAGTGGTTAAATTTTTTTGGACAAAAGAGTGTGAATAATTTTTCGAAGAATTGAAGAGAAGATTAGTCAATGCTCCTATATTGACTCTACCATCGGGGAATGATGGGTTCGTTATTTATAGTGATGCATCAAAGAAAGGACTTGGTTGTGTCCTTATGCAGAATGATAGAGTTATTGCCTATGCATCACGACAGTTGAAAATTCATGAACAAAACTATCCTACTCATGATCTCGAGTTAGCAACTGTGATCTTTGCTTTGAAGATATGGAGGCACTACCTCTATGGTGAAAAATGTGAGATTTATACTGATCACAAGAGTTTGAAGTATATTTTCTCACAAAAATAACTCAACATGAGGCAAAGGAGATGGCTTGAATTACTCAAGGATTATGATTGCACGAGACACTACCAACCGAGGAAAGAAAACAAGGTGGACGATGCTTTGAGTAGAAAAGAACATGGAGTTTTGAACAATATGAGAATTGAAAGGGATCCAATTTTCATGGATCTAGTGAAGATGGACATGGGAATAACCAGGGAAGGTGAAACATCAATGCTTTTTCAAATGGTTGCCAAACCATATTTACTATAAAGGATTAAGAGTTCTCAGACCGATGATGAAGAATTTCAAAATAAGATTAAAGCTGTGAATGATGGGAGATTGAGAGACTTTGTCTATGAAGATGGAATTTTGAAATTCGGGAAGAGTCTTTGTGTTCCCGATTTACCGGATCTAAAATGGGAATTGATGGATGATGATCATAGTTCCAATTTCTATATACACCCTGGGAGCACGAAAATGTTTAGAGATTTGAAGGAACATTTTTGGTGGGACAACATGAAGAGGTAGATTGCTGATTTTGTGTCATGATGTATGATTTGTCAACAAGTGAAAGCTGGAAGGCAACAGCCAGGGGGAGTCATGCAACCTCTACCCATACCGGAGTGGAAATGGGAAAATATTATAATGGAGTTTTTCATGGGGCTACCAAAGACTCCTAGAAGGAATGATGCTATATGGGTTATTGTTGATCGTCTTACCAAGTCAGCACATTTTCTTGCTATAAGAGAAGATCTACCCCTGGAACGTCTAGTAAGACTATATATTAATGAAGTTGTGAGACTTCATGGAGTACCCCTATCGATTGCTTCTGATCGTGATCCCCATTTTACTTCAAGATTTTGGAAAAGTCTTCAGAAATCCCTGGATACTGAACTTCATTTGAGCACTTCTTACCACCCTCAGACAGATGGACAATCAGAACGGACTATTCAGACCTTAGAAGACATGTTGAGATCTTGCTCACTTGACTTTCAGGGTATATGGGATCAATATTTACCACTGGTATAATTTTCCTATAACAATAGCTTCCATTCGAGTATTCAGATGGCACCATATGAAGTGTTATACGGAAAGAGATGTCGTACACCAACCTTTTGGGATGACGTTGGTGAAAGAAAACTTGTAGGCCCAGAACTGGTGGAGGAAACGGAGGAAAAGGTGAAAGTAATCCAAAATCACATCAAAGCAGCTCAAAGTAGGCAGAAGAGCTATGCCGATAATCGAAGGAAGGATTTGGAATTTCAAGTCGGTGATCATGTTTTCATGAAGGTATCTCCATGGAAGGGAGTCATACGTTTTGGTAAGAAAGGTAAATTGAGTCCTAGGTACATCGGACCTTTCGAAATTCTAGAACGAATTGGGGTTGTATCTTACCGATTGGCAATACCGCCAAGTCTCTCCAAAGTTCACGATGTGTTCCACGTTTCTCTGTTGAGGAAATACATGCCTGACCCAACTCATGTACTTACCTATGAGGAATTAGAACTAGAACCCGATCTTTCCTATTGTGAAGAGCCCTTCAGGATTCTTGATACGAGAGAACAAGTACTGAGAAACCGGACGACGCGTCTGGTAAAAGTTTTGTGGAGAAACCATAAGATGGAAGAGGCAATGTGGGAACCTGAGGAACTTATGATGAAGAACCACCCGAGTCTTTTCATGCGGTAGTATTCTAGAAATTTCTAGGATGAAATTATTTGAAGTAGGGGAGAATGTGACACCCCAAGCTTCTACGGTACGCTTCTCTTTGAATAATGCGATAGCGTGTGTTGTACGCAACATCGAGTTCTAACAACCAATCAAACTAGCCGTTATGAATAGTAATACCTACTTTTCGAAATTATATATATTTTATATTTTAAAATGGACTTCATTTCTGGATTCGGAATATCGAATTTAGCCTAAGGTGAAATTTTGGTACTTTTCGGATAACTTTCATATTTTGATGAATGGTGAAAATTACAAAATTTTAATTAAAAACAACTTTTTTAATCAAAATAATTAATAATGATAAATTATGAATTTTAGTGGTTTTAAAGTATATTTAGAATATATTTTTACCATTTAATATATTGTTGGTCATTGGACATAATTTTACAATTAATCCGAACATAAACAAGTGTCAATCTTTTGATAGTTATTATCTCTTAAAAACACGCTTTTTGTTTTGACAGCGGGAATTAATTTTAAATTAATTTTTGCCAATTCTGTGTTTTGAATTTAGAAAAATGGATTCCATATTTGGAATCAGGATGTCCAAATTATGTAAATAGGTAACTTTTATTTTTAGACATTTTGAATAATTACTGTGGTAAATATTTTATTTACCATGGTTAAGGGTAAATCTGGTAAATAAGGGTTAAAAAATAATATTATAATAATACTAAATTACCCTAAAACGTGTCCTAGACTTATTGGTTGATACATTTTCGACCATAGTCATCTTTTGGTCGATTTTGGGACCCCATGGTGCCACTTGAAGGTGATAGGGACACTTTTTTTTAATTACGTTAAAATGAATACAAAAATGACACAAGCATATATCTTTTAGAAAAACAATTTTTAAATAGGGTTATATATGTATGATTTTAGATTATAAATATTCATTAGAAAGATAAAAATATTTAATACATAATGATATTTTATTTATATTTTTTGGACATTAAATAATTTAATTTATTTATGACACAATGATGATGAATTAATTACTATAATAGTGAAAAAGTAAAATAATTGATATTATAAATACCCAAATAAATATAATATGAAACTTTTAATTAATTAAACTAATTTTATAGGATAATATGATATATTAGGATTTATTTAATTGACTTTGTTTGAAGTAATCAATCTTTTATGAGTTTCACAAAAATAAACTGTTGAATAGTGTCAAAATTGACATAAAAGAGTTCTTAAAAAAACTATTATATTATTAATTGATATTAAATTCCTAAAAATATAAGGTTCGGAAAAGAGACTTATAACATGATAATTTCATCATTAATGGACCAATTGGTGGTCGCTTGGATATATATAGTAAGTTTATTAACCATATTATATAAAAATACAAAGAGACATTGTAAAAGTGAAACTAATTAACTTAGAGTTAATACTTAAAGATAAGGTTAATATAAGTACCCAAACCTGTCTAAATTCTATTGGTTGAGTTGTTTTCAACCTATCCCCACCTTAACATTTAAATAATCAACTTTGGAGCCATTGGAAACCGAATATTAATTTATTATAAACTAATATCTCTAGCTTTTCCAAAGGTTCCCCTCACCCCTTTTATAAAAGGGCACTCCTCCTTCTCATTTCTTCACACCTTCAAAGCCTTTAGGTTCGGAAAAACTCTGCCCAAGTACTCTCCCAACATCCCTCAATACAACCTAGAGGCCTTATTTTGATCAGAAAGACAACCTAAGGATCCCTTTTGATCAAATCAAAAGGAAGAACCCGAAGAAGAGGTAATGATTTCACCACCGTTTTCCAAGTTCCTTTCTTCTTCCACTTCTTCTTCCTTTGTTGTTACCATTCTAAAATAATAACTCCAGTATCATATATATACTGTGATGTTATTATCAATATGGTACAACCATATTTATTATTCTATCCACCCTTTGAATAACATGTCACCATACGTGCGTACGTACGGCTTACTGTCTCCACGTCGTGGTGTAATTGTTATTCAATATATTATTATTTGGATGGGTATAATAATGAATGTGTAACTCATGTAAATAATAAATATATCGTGTTAATTATTCTGTATATATGATATACCATCCATTTATATATTATTTTAATATCAAAATAATGATATTGTCCCTCGTGCGTACGTACGGACTACCGTCTCCACGAACGCGATAAGATTCATTCTCCATCGTATCCATTCATGTATAATTATCATTTGATGATTTAAAAATGATGTTTAAGGACTTGATATCATTCTGGATATGAATAATATACAACCTATCCATTACAAACATGGCTTACGTAAAAAAACATATTAAAGAAAACAAGTAAGTTAACACCCGAAACAACGATAATACTAAGATATTATTATCAAATCAATATTAAAAGATCATATATGATATCATATTAATATATATGATTCTTGTATAATTTAATAACAATTATTTCACCATTATACAGGAGGTTAACCTACCCCAACCAAGGAAAAGTACAAGGTAAGGGTTATTTCACAATCTCTTCATTATCCGAGGTTGTTTATATGTAATAATCTACTGGGATCTCTTTATCATCCACATCCATGTTTCTTCAAAATGTATTTCAAAACATTTTTATTATTTACAAAAATATGGGTTAAAGTCATTTATACCCTTGTTTGACTTGTTATAAGAGGAATATTTCTGTCGTTTTAAAAACAAGGTCCTTTTTAACCTTTTCGACAGAATTAAGGTAAGAATGTTTTTTTAACTTATACGGCGAGTGCGGTTATTTTGTACCGTTATAAAATCTTCAAAGTTTTCCTTACAAGATTATAAGAATATTTTCAAGAAAATGTTTTATTTTATATGGATCTTAAATTATTTCAAAAATATAAAGAGATATTTCTCCAAAAAGTGTTTTGATTTCATCTATGTCAACATCCTTTGATGGATTTTATGCTTATTTGAAGTTGATTTATTATGATACAAAACTTCTATATTGTATTGAAGGTTTTGTGATATGTTTGACTGTGGATGTGCTATTTTTATACCATTCATAGTTTATTATGAAATTATTGACATTTCGTATGCTATTTTTAATACGAATGTTTATGTTATTTTTAAACCTTTTCATATGAGAATGCATTGGACTTAATATGTGACGGGTGGAGCCCGCTATAGCTCCTCGATGCATCGGTAGGTCTCATGAGACAAACTAGTGTCTTGGCACAAGGCCTTGGAAAAATCTTATTTGTAGTCTTGGCACGAGGCCTTGGCTATGTGGTTATGATAGTCTGGCATTATGCATTCCAACATTATGAAAGTGGTTATTGATATTGCATGTGATTATTCGATTAGTAGAGTATCCATGTGAACAAGTAAATGGCATTATTTCATTTTACTTTTTCCATACTATGTTGAAGTTCAAGTTTAAAAGTCTTTTGTTTTAGTTATACATAGCCTTAAATGTTTATTCTTATTTATGAAAGTTTCCGGTATATTGTTATCCTTACTGGGCATTTGAGCTCACCCCTTTTCTATGTTTTATTTTTCCCAGGAAGTGAAGAAGTAAATTATGAATGACCTGCAGGGATATTATGTGGGGATATGAGTGTGGTTTATGGAGACAGTATGTTGTTGTAATAGTTTTTCATTTTATGATGTAATGTAAGACTTATGAATATATCTGGTGTTTCCAAGGCTACTAAACCAATCGGTCTTTCGAGATTTGATCTTTCTTGTGATCATGCCAATGTTATGTAATAATGCACCGACTCTGGGTAACTAGGGTCGGGGCGTTACATCTTCTTCCATTTTTCTTGATATGTAATAATCATAATCTTCTTTCCTATATGTTCCTCACCATGGAAACATGCATGAAAGTCCATCTTCCTCTTATTTTATGGCATAATAATACCATTAAAGTTGACCTTTTTAATCATATAATCCAATAACTAATTCAGAATAATCACAATATCATTCACTCTAGTAATTACACAGTTTTTTTCTCATTGTCACCAATTTTTTCATCAGATTCAACGTTTAATCAATTCCTTATGGTTCCCTCTATTGACTAAAACACAAAAATAATAGTGTGAGAGGCAAAAGTCATTCTAATAAAACAACATAATCAAGGAGGAGTACTTTCAATCTCTGGCATCTTAGGTTTAATCCTAGCCTATTTATGATCATTATCATAATTTTAGTATTTTATCCTATACTAATACTTAACCTTAGGGACATCCCTAGACATACCTTAGAAATATCTCTAGGGATCTCACTAAACTTTCTGCATCCTAGTTTCCAAAGGTTGACTAAACCTTCGCTCTGATACCAACTGTAGAGGTCTAGAATTATTTATAGTGGACTAGAATTGATACCAATCAGATCACTCCATGTGTGGCTAAACCCCCTGGGTGGGACACACCACCATCCCCAGTGTCTTCCATTTCTCATGAAGCCCTTGGGCGGAGAGACATGCTTAATCCAACGCTCGCATGTGAGAGTCCCCATGTATCGGATTTATTCATGCCTCTGTTGCTCTGATACCAACTATATAGACCCTATATTTATGTACCTGGTCATTATATAACTTTTGAGGAATACTTAATATATGAAAAAAATAGACACCCAAAGACAGTATTAGTTTAGTGTCTTTGGAAACTCAGAACATAATCTTCTAATCATGGTGAAAGATATTCAGCATCTCCCATAAATATCAATCCCTTTTTTACTACCTAAAACATTTCTTTATATCTTGGGGAAAGAAAACATAAAAAGGGTGAGCTCAAATGATTATTAAGGGTAAACATGGAGTACATAAAACAAACCATAAAAAATTGAATGTAAAAACATGAACATAAAGTGTAAACATAAAAATCATGAGCAATGAAACAAATCATAGAAGTAAGTAAGGAAAAGATCCTAATGGAAAATTAATCGTGATAAAATAGAATTGGAATAAAGAAATAATTCTGGAAAACTATTAAGAACATAATATGATTTCCATAGTAGCCAAGGAATTGCTGATAAGACCATCATAGTGGACAAAGTCCATTACTGAACTGGGTTTACTTATTGTTCCAGCCCAGTATTACTGAACCGAATTTACCTTCCATTCCATCCAAGTCTATCTCATGAGATTTAAATCTTTATCCAATGCATTGGAGGGAGATATAGGTCCCACCCATTTCATAATGAAATCATTCTTACATGTTCCACAAAAACATTAATCATTCAGCATAACATAACCCTTGAAATAAAATGGGATTCTTAATCATCATGCCATCATAACATAATCCATATAAAAGATAATTCCATAATTTAGATAATAAAATTGTAATAATAGAGGTTTAAACATAACCTTATTTATGAGATTCACCTTAGATGGAAAATAATTTTGATAAAACACTTGAACTTTGTTCTTGAGGAAAATATCCTTTCTTCTTCAATAGCATTTTATTTTCTAAAAATGTCACACAATTTTAAAAAATAAGAATTATGTAGAAAATAAACTTGAAAAATTATAGAGGAAGATTTTTGGAAATAAATTATCCTGAAACTATAAAAAATCCATTCATGTCGTATAAGTTAGAAAACATTCTCCTCGTGCTTTTGCAGGAAAAGTCAAAAAGTACCTCGTATGGTAAACAAAAGAAATATTTCTTCCACACCAGGAAGTAAAAGTCAAAAATGGGTAAAAATGACTTTAAACAAACATAAAATAATAGTAAAAATTGTTTTAAAACTTTTTTATAAAATATGGAAATGGTTGATAAATATATCACCAGTATATACTTACGTATAAACAATCTCGGATAAAAAATGAGATTGGAAATTTATCACTTACCTTAGGTCTGATTTCTTCTATATGTGTCCAAAACTCGTGTATAGTGGGTTTAAAAATATTATTAACTTGTAAAAAACTATAATAATATTTATAATATCATATGTGATTCACTTACAACTTTATATTACCTCTTCATTTGTCAATTCCATGTTAAAGCAACGTTTTGGGTAATAATCGTACGTGTTTGGACATGTTATTCTTCAAATGATTACTTAGATCATGATTTATTTACTTAAATAATGTAAAACATGATATATATATATATTCATTATATAAATATATATAATATATCGATAAATGAAATGGAATACACTGTTCGTGTTGACGGTAGGTCATACGTACACATGAACGTTGTTTTCCTTTACTTATTGAATTGGATGGAAGTAAGAAAATGAAATATATATATATACATAACTCCAGTATAATTATTATTTCATATATTTCATGATTATTTATTATATATACCGTATAATCATTCTGGAATAGTTATCATGGAGAATGAATCTCATCGCGTCGTGGAGAAGGTAAGTCGTACATACGCACGAGCGATTATATCATTCCTATAGTTGTTGAACAGTATTGAATTGTATGGTTTATAATATCTATAAATTATTATAATGTTATTATAATCATATATAGTTATGGTTTCCACCATTATATGCAGCAAATTAAGGTGGTGGTTAAAAACATATTACACCACGGCGTGGAGACGGTAATCCATACGTACGCACGCGCGGTGATTTCATTTTTCATAGGATGGATATGAAGGTGAAATAGGGTGGTTTAATATTTATAATAAAAAATCAGTATATTATTGATACTCGTGTTATTAATTTATAATGAAACAACTAAATAATATTAGGTAAAAGAAGAAATAAATATGAATGAATCAGTAGAGGAGATTACCTCTTCCTCGATGTGCCACCCTTAAATTTTTTATTAGGGCACTAGAGTTGGTATTTTGAGAAGACCAGAACCACTATAATGTCACAAAAGAATTTGAGAAGAGAAATTGTTTGGGGTTTCTCGATTCTGAAGGCTCAAAATGGATTAAAGAGGACAGGCAGGAGGTGCCCTTTTATAAGAGGGGAGAGAGACACTTTTGTAAAGTTCCAAAATATTAATTTATTATAAATTAAATTTCTATTTAAAATGGTCCAAAACATAATTAATTATAATATAATATGTTTTTGGTTCTAATACCCATCATCCAATGATTTTTTGACAAGTTTTTAATATTTATTTATCCTTATCTTTTTGGTTTTACACTTATTTTACCCTTTTTAATCTTACCATGATATCATGTTATTTACACATTGTGGGTTGATGTAATTACCATATCATGTGAAACGAACATGAAAAAGTTATTTATGAAATATTTGGATTTATATTAAACATATTTTTCAAATCCTATATTTTTAGTAATTTAATATCATTCAATAAACTATTTTATATTTTAAGTTATGAATTGTGTCAATTTTGGACACTATTCACATGTGACTTTTTAAAAAAATCATAACAACATTACTAGTTCAAAAAAAGGAATTAAAACAAATATAATATTTAAATATAATCCATAAAATTAGTGTATAACATCAAAATAACCAAATTAAATTTTTTTAATATTTATAAATTCATTTATTTGAATCTTTCATTAATCAGGTAATCACTACATCATAATTGGGTCAAAAATAAATATATTTATCTAATGTATAAAAATTATAAATAAAATATCATGATGTATAAAATATTTTCAGTTTTATAATTAATATTTATAAACATAATTTTATATTATATAACCCTATATTAAAATATATTTATTAAAAGATATATGTTTAGGTTATAATTATCTTTACTTTAAATTTATTTTTATAAAGTGTCATTTTCACATCCTAGTGAATCCATGGGGTCCCAAAATCGACCCAAGGATTCCCATGGTTGGAAATATCTGATCCAATAGTATTAGGTCTTGTTTTGAGGTAATTTAATATTATTATAATATTTTTTTTACCCTTATTTATCAGATTTACCCTTTACCATGGTAATTAAAATAACTACTGAAGTTACTATTAATAATATACATAAATAAAAAGTACCTATATACACAATTTGAAATTTCAAATTCCAAATATGGAATCCATTTTTTCAAATTCAAGACATGTAAGTTGCAGTTATTAATTTAAAATTAATCCCATTGTCGGAAAAAATGGGTTTTTGTTTAAAACATTGCAAAAGACTGAAATGTTTCTACCTATAAATTCAATGTAAAATTAATAAAAATGAATTAAATTGTATAAAACTATAAAAATATATTATATTTATAATTTAAAACCATTAAATAATATATTTTATCCATATAAATTATTTCTATGAAAAACGTTGTTTTCAATTAAAATTAACCGTATTGTCACTATTCAACTAAATATAGAATCTATCAGAAAAATATCAAAAATTAATCCAAACTAAATTTTTATGTCCCGCTTCCAAATAATATGTTTATATTTTGAAATATAACTTATAAAAGTGTCAAAAACAATATTTAAAATCGGTGCACCATCAAAAGGCGGTAAAACTACATTTTTTTGAAAACAACTTATTTTATCCGAAAAAATTGATTTTGTTCTCATATCATGTGTAACATGAATTCTAATGTTATATAAAATTTAAAATGTGATTAATACTATTCATAACTTATAGTTTATATAATTTTTTAATAATATATCAATGTTTAGTGAAACTCGATTTTGAGTACCACGCAAGCTATTGAGGAAGATCGCTCTTGCGTGTAACGCAAGCCATGTCAGTGTTTCATGTACTGAAAGATTCATTTGGTGTTACGTACAACATAATCCCAGCTTATTTCATGTATGCATTGAAAAAAATCTATACACATTGTTTTTTGAAATAAATTCTATCAAAAGAACTTAAATTTTGTGCTATAGAAGAAAAGAATTGGGTTACGTATACTGCAAACTATTATGGCATTGCATATAGCACAATCTAATCTTGGTGTAGTGTAAAACACAATACATCAATGAAATTAAAAAAATCCATCTCATAAAATCTTGTGGTGTTACATCCTACTCTGAAGAAAGTAGTTTCCTAAATGTTTCTTTCCAAAAAAAATTCATGTGGGGCGTTCCACATACATCCCTCTTCTTCCATGATCAATGATCATCCCTAAGTTTGGTTCAACTAATCTCTTCATTTCATTTGATCTATGGGACAACTGTGGATCTTTGAACTATAGTTCAACCCTCAAATCAATTTTCACTATCTCATCATAACATTCATTGTCTTGATTGTTCATTTTCTTATATAGATGGGGTCTTAGTCCACCAAAGAATTTATTAGCCTTCCATTAGGATCTATGACGAAGCTATAGGTGTAGTGAGAAATGCTTGTAAATTTTATCTCATATATTCCAAGATATTCATTTTCATTATATTTCAGCTCTAGGAATTCCTTTTCTCTATTTGTTTTCATCAAATGGGGGAAATATTTTTTGAAATAGGTTCACATGAACTCTTCCCACTCTATTACTTCAATTTCACTTCACGGATTCATGTTTTTAATAAATTCCCACCGCTGATCAACTTCTCCCTCTAATTGATACACAACCAGGGTGACTTTATCTTGTTCCAAACAATGGATTAAAGAAAAAATATTTTCTATAGAGCTTATCCATTATTCAACAATCAATGGGTCCATATATCCCCTGAAAGAAGGAGGTCCATTATATATAAAGGACTTAGTAGAAATTTTTCCCTAAGAAGAAAACCCAGTCTCTCAACTAGATTCAAGTTATTTATCATGAAATGAGTCATTTGATTCATCATTCCCAATAAGTTTTCCATTATCAAATCCATTGTAGGGTTTTTAGTGCTTGGTTTATTACACTCATCATTTACATAGTTCATCTAATTTCCTACCATTTTTTAAAAGAATAAAAGTGGTAGTAATAAATATTTTAATAACATTATAATTTTAAATGAATTTTTTGTCTTAAAACATATTTCTTAAATATGTTATTATTTTACAATAATTACATTATTAATAAATCCTTCATAATGGTTAATAAAAATCCTATGATTAACCAAACATATACCTGAGGGGTGCCAAAAATAGAGTACATCAAGGATTCTTTCATGCCCCATTTCTTATTAGAGACTATTGAAAAATGATTTTTTCGTGTTTTACCCCTGGATATATTTTTTCTAGAGCCACATTAACTTCTTTGTATCCAAATATGGATTTATTTTCTTGAAACCCACTTACTTAATACTTTACCAAAATACCAAGATGTTTTCCTATATTTTAACTTATACCTAATATTATTCCTACTATTTTAAAATCCTAATTTTTACAAATAATAATTACATCCTTTTATACCAACTATGTAATCCCATCATTTTATTATGTAACTTTTAATTACACTGTAAAAAGAGAGGATATTTTAAAGTTTAGTTTCCTAGAAAATAGTTACATAATACAAAAATACATAAAACATTTTCTTAATATAATTGAAATGTTTCATTATAGGTTTATCCTAATTACATTTAATAAATCTCATAACCTAGGGACATACATCAAAGGAAAGGATGAGAATAATTCCTTGCAAGGGAAATCAAGGGAAACAGTTTACATGTGTTCTTGAGAAATATCAATAAGAACTTGAGGAATATAATACACTAATGAGAAAATAAAAAATGGTCATATAATAAAAAAATAACTTGAATAATAAAATTTAAATTTGGATAAAAAAATTTAATGAGACATATAAAAGCATATCACTTTGTTTTGTCACTGATGTTTCACAAAATTTACTAAGGTTATTCACCAAGGTATCGTAAAACATGTGATTTCTAGATATTAACTTTTTTAACCAACATATTGGAGTTATATCATGGAACACACATAATATATATTAATTAATTTGATCCACATATATCATAATCAGACATTTCATAAAAAACCTATGGGGAATTGAATAAATGGGTTTTATAAAAAAATCATGGTGTTTTAAAAAGTGTCGAAAGACAAGATCTTTATGTCATTTGTAACCCACAAAAATGGAATAGATGTTTTATGTTTATAAATTATAGAATAAAATAAAGCATTTTTACATATTTTTGAATACCACTAAAAAATAAATAGGTTTTGGTATTCACATAAATAAAATAAAAGGGATTTTTTTAGGCGAAGAGAGAAATTTTGGGAAGTAAAATTAGAAGCATTAAAGTTATAAAATGTGGTTTTATAAAAGGGAAAAAAGAGAGGGGATAAGGGTATCCCATTGATAAAACATAATTTTGAATTAAGGTTATTAATATAAAAAAACTAATATATAGTGACCATAATATTCAGAATACATATACAAAAAGGGTTCTTGAAATGAAGAGAAAACAAGGATATTTCCCTTATGTTGAAGAGTAGTTCCTAAAACATGAGGATCTGGACTACACGGACTTGAAGAAACATTTAGAGTAAAACTTGGGAGGTAAAAATATCATGTATTCATGGAGGAATAATTTTGACTGAACTAAAATGTATAAATTGGTGTGTATTTTATGGAAAAGAGGTGGATTTGTTTATTAATTTCTAAATTTAGGCCATGGAACCCTAGGAAGTGATAAATGAATGAACATGGGATTTCCCATAGTATTTTCCCAAGTTATTGGACACATGGAACAAATTTTTTTTTAATCAATAAGAGTCTACCATAATTTTATATTACTTATTTGTGAAAGAAAAATTAAAGTATTTACAAACTAACATTTTTAAAGTTAATGTTTCCATTTTAGAATTTGGAAAGTAAATTATATATTTTTATATTGATTAAAATCTATTAAAATAATTTATATTAATAAAATAATTTATTTTAATCCATGAATTTTGGTTAATTAGTTATTACATCATTATGACATAATTATGAAGTCATTAAAACATACCGAAAAACTAAAACTGTATTTTTACTATTCACGAAAAAAAAAGAATTTTGGAAGATTCTCATAAATTTACACTAACCGAATTTCAATGTTCAGATTTAAAAAATAATATTTATTTTTTAATAATAATTATATAATTTTTATAATTTTAACTTTTAAATATAATAATAATTATTTATTAAAAATAATAGTGGATTGGAAATGCGTAATAAAATTTCTCACACTTGAACAAAAAAATATTATTTTATCATTTATTTTTAAATAATATTGTTTTAACCATTCTATTTAATTAAAATAGACATTATTCATAATACCTTAGTTGATTATAATAATTACTAATTTTCTGAGAAGTATAAAATCTATCAAAAAATCAATTTATCAAATTACATATTAATTTTATTAAGAAAAACTATAGTTAAAATAGAAATGTTGGAATAGTAATTTTATTTAAACAAAAAAATTATACACTATGGTCATGACAAATAACCCCTTATTACACCTACATAATCCATAAAAATATGGTGTGCGATGGTAGTAGCTTTGTGGGGTGCCTTGGATAACATTAGTTGAGTGGTAATCACCACTAACTTGAACTTCTCTAATAGGATGTTTCATTCAAGCTTCACTTATTAAAGATAAGCTTGGTCTTGGTCAAAGGTGAACCCCCTGATGAAACCTCCATCCCAAGATCTGACAAATGTTCTTTAAATAGAACAACTATACTAGTTTAGATCGACGACTCTTCTTTCTGTATCAATTATTTTTTTTCAAAATTTACATATAAACACTAATTATAACGTTATAATTATTCTCACGAGTATATTTTCCAATGGTAATATTTAACAATGGTCATAATTGACCAGTGGTCATATAACGGTAGAAACTCAATGGTCACATTTCAATTAATACTCACTTCACCATAAAATAGATATAGTTTTGTTAATTACAATATATTATAACACATATCTTCTAAGGAATAAAAACTTATTCAAAAAGTCTCAGAAGTTATAATTACCATGTAATAGTGTAATGATATCATGGAAGGGTGAATTGAATTCCTAAAATTTCACTTTTCTTCACATATAAAAGGGGATTACTTCCACCCTTCCCTGGTTTCACATTCCATTTTAGTTTCCCATGAACCTCTAAAATATACCTCTAGTATAATTACTTTTCTCAACATTATTCCCCTATTATCTATAGTTTATCATATGTTTTTTACTTCCAAGGAAATCTATAAGAGAAGATCAAGTCTCCAACATAAGTATTAGCTACTTCATAACTTTTTATCCTTAATCGTTATCTTAGAATTCACTTATATAAGTAATAATAAAATGAAATAGGTATAATTATTATACTTATATGCAATTATATTTTTTATAAAAACTATTTATTCCTCTACATCCATTAATAAAAACAAAATTAGCGTTAGTGCATTGAGTAGACTACCTCCTCTACAAAGCACCACCTTCCATTTTTCATAACTTCCATTAATGGATTAAAAAAATGATTTTATGGATGAATAAAGATTTTATCTATAATAAAAATATAATAATAAAATTTTAAATTATAATTTAACTTCTTTCTCTCTCTTTCCTAGACAAATGGAAACATTAATCATACATACGCGTGAATTTTCGCCTGCATGACTAATGAGTTTCATTTCTCATAACCACCCATCACGGTTGGATTTAAAATTATATTTACTATATAAAAATTATATATATAACACTGTGAATATTATTAATATTATTGAATAATATTTCGGAGATTTCTGAAATGGTTAACATATATAAGGAGTTACAAATAAATTGACCAGACAACATCAAGTAACTGATAGAGGAAAGTAAAATATATTATAAATAAATAACATATGATAGTTAATGGAACTTTTAATAAGAGATATAGATGAATAATATTATTTGGTATATATATAATAAACATAATTTAATTATTCAGGATGATAATACATGGTCAGAGAGATTTTGGACAAGAGTTAATGGTTTTTTGTCTCAATTTCTCTTCATTCAGACATGTTTTAATATTATTCACCAATTTTCTATTTCTATAGTGTATACAATTCAAAATAATATATTTTCGAATAAAACAATATTTAATATTTGGTATTTATAGAATAATTTTATTTTCGATCCACTATTAACATTTTATTCAAAAATGACCGAAGTCTCAAGGGTTTGTCTAAAAATTTCCTTCTTGAAGTCATATTTTATTTTTTGCACATAATTTCGTTTAAACAGTGTGTATGCTACCATTTGGCTATATAATAGCATAAATTATCTATATTCATGGTTTTTAAACATAAACATTAATATTACACTATTTCAAGGGGGTTTAGTAGAATGCTCATTTAGACGTAAGGGGTTCTATCTCAACTTCCCTACATTGAGGCATATTTTTCTTTTTGAAAAATTTTACATTTACAAGGTTCATATTTTCCCTGTTTTTAATATTATAACTTGTATTATCTGATATTAATGGTATTCGATGTTAAATTTCAATCTATCTCTCTTTATTAATATTTTTTATTTAAATTTTACTCAATCAATAAGGGATAATTCGTACCTCCTTAGTGACTTGTCAATTACATGTTATCTTTATTTTTATCCCTTATATGAAATATTATTCTCATGTACCAATTATATTTTTTTATATGTGTCCCTTAAATATATATATATATAGCTAAATATCACTTTCATTGTAGTGATTACACATATTTTTGTTTCCCATTTAAACTCTCATGTTTATGAAGAATCAGTTTTAGAGAGATTTTCTATTTATTGTCTTGTGTCAAGAATCGCCTTCATAAAATGTTTTTAAATCATGAATAACTTCTATAAAACCTAATTTTTATGGAAAATCCTCTTGGTTCAATTTTTTTATGGAATAATGATTTGCTCCTCATTAAAAATATCATTTTTTAAATTTCATAAAGCTTCACCTCAATGGTATATTTTTATTATTTATGCTCATATATCATTCTTGTGAAATATATATATTAGAACTCAATGATCATGAAAAAAAATTCATTTTAAAATATGAAAATCCAAATTATTTAATTCCTTATTCTCTTGGGAATCCTTATAATATATCTTCTAGTTTTTACTTGAATCGTAGTTATTAAACCCAATTCCTCCTCATGCGTTTGATCATGCTTATTATTTATGAAGGTATTATTTTCCTCATGTGGGATTCATATGTATTTTTTAATTTATTTTGACAAGTGGTAGTTGAATTATATGTCCCTCTAATTCATTAAGTAAATATTTGTATTTTAATATATGTTATGTAAGGTATTATGGAGTGAACCTAATCCACCATTATACTTTTTCCAATCTATGATGATGGTATTGGGAGTGTCCATTGACTTATGATTATAATTTCATGTTTTATGTTGTTTCCATATGTTTATGACTACATAATATAAGGATATAATTTACTTATTCAAAATTTCTATGGTTATTATCATCTTATTTATGATATCGTCTTATTTATTTTAATAACCATTTCATTATTTTTCAATGTGTATTCCCTTACTAGGCTTTCTAGATCCCCATTTTTCATTATTTATATTTCCTAGGATATAATATATATATTTAAGAGATATTTGGGAGTTAGGAAACATTATGTTGTCTTAAATAATGATATCTTTTATGTTTATGATGATTTATTTGTATGTCTAATCATCTAAAAACTTTATACCTCTTGATGCTTGGATTTTATTTTTTGATAAGTTTTTTAATAATAATGAAATAATGTTTTTTTAATTCACGGTTCACCACATTTGGTATCCAATAATGTTATAGTTATTTATGGATAATAGGGTTATGAAAGATTAGTGAAAAATATAGTGATATGTTTATGTGACAATATTATGTGTAGGATAACATCCAAATATTTTGGTAAAGTATAGATTATGTGATTTTCCAAAACAATATATCCTTACTGAGATATTGGAAAGTGGATGTGTCTATGCCACAAATCCACCTAGGGGTAATCACCTTTAAAAGGGGTGTTTGAGCATTAACTTTATCGTTACTCTCATGCATGATGAGTGGACCTAATACTGCATGTACTACTAAACACTTCGGATTGATATGATTTAGTTTATTATGTACTCTTTAAGAACCAATATGAATGATTGATTTTCTAGTTATGTTGAATTTAATTGTAGAGAATTATAGGATTACCCAACAAAAAGTAACCAATTATAAACCAAAGTTAATATAGGTTGAACTAATGTAATTACATGCTATCATAATGATAAGGGTGATAGGTTTTAAGTTTGAATCCATTTTATTTTATTTATTTTGATAATACCCCCATGATGTTAAATGGTTATCACACGTGTTACCCCTTTTATTTTTATTAATGTCTAAAAATAGAAAAGACTGAGTTAACCTTCCATGTGAGGTACAATTCAATGATAACCTCAACGGAAAACCCAATGTTATGGGAGGAGTGAGAAATATGGTTCTTTTTTCCAACCTACTATCAAAAAACTAGATTAAAAAAGTAACCATAGTTTAAATTCTAAGTGATACAAATAAGAGAAGCATAAATTCTCATGAAAAATCACATAATGAGGATGATGAACTATATAAAAATCAATTTAATTCATGTTAAAAATGTTTGAATAACAACCAATTCAATTCACTAAAGGGGACCATAAAATTTTATGCTTCTTGAAGAGGGGGTCATCAAGAATCGAATTATCATAGGAATATGAAGAGGTCAATTAACACAGTGGGAAAGGAAATCATGCATCCAAAATCACCACTAGTAGACTAATGAATCATGTGTGTAAAACATGGTCATTATCCAATTAGATGCCCTATCCTAAAGGCTAACATGGATGATAGGAATCAATAACTTCCAGGTTCAAGGTAACATTTGAAATCTTAAGCAATAGAAACTATGGAAGTGAGTTCTGAAAATGATGAAGAGTGAGGAACACTGATTTTCAACTTAAAAACTATGATTATTATATTTATATCTTATTCAAACCACTAGTTCATATATATAATTTTTTATAAAAACATCAAATAGTCACCTCATGTCTAGATATTTAATTATTAATAAAAACCACGAGTTGTATGATTATCGTATCACAAGTTTATGGTTATGGAAAAGTTTCTTATAAAAATATTATTATCCTTCCTTGATAAATTTATTTTGATTTTGGAAATGGATTGTTTCTCTCTAGATAAAGGAAATTATTATTTGGAATAAAGAGATAAAATTATATATAAACCTATGATTTTATAGGAAAGGATTATTATGAACACATTTTACAAGAAAATTATACCCTATGATCTCTAATACAAAATAATGATGGAATCTTGGCTCAAATGGGTGGGTAATACTAAATATCATGGATAATAATATTCTAAATAAAAATATATGTGTTTCCTAAGTGTTTAAGGTTGATATCACTCTATAAATTAAATGTCAAGTCACCTTATAGATACCCTTATCTAACTTCATTTGTAAGTGAAAATTTAAATTGGGAGAATGAAATTTATTTAGAGTGGGAATGTACTACCTCGGGTTTTAAAATCCGCTATTATTGTTGTTTTTGTTGTAGTTGTTTTGTTATCGTTTTTGTTTTTTTATTATTATTATTAATTGTGTCTATAATTTTAAATAACATTTTTCTATTCATTCAAAAGTATAGAAACTTGAATATATAATACTCCCTATATGATATAAACCTAACTAAATACAGTTTATTCATTCATAAGTGGGACATTACAACAAAACCACACAAATATAAGTATATCACACTATATATTAATACTCACCATGGATAAAGTACATCCATTAAAAGAGAAAAAATAAAAAGGGTACACCAAATAAAAAAGAATAAAGTCTTCTTGACTAGGAAATATTTTCGATCATATTCAACCTTGAGGATTACCAATATCCAAGAAAAACATATAATGAGGAACAAAATCATAAAATGAGAAATAATTGTTCAATATATAAAATAAGAATTATGCCCCACTAAGTAAGAGTGATATAAATGAATGATTTAGTAACTCTATATATAGAAATGAAATATTGTCATTGAAAATATAATCATTGTAATTATGGAAGTTGCAAATATTATTATTAAAATTACGGTTTTGGGTCACATATCTTCTAGGTTTACTTAAGTAGAATATTGGTTGGTTCTAAATTTAAATAATATAAATCACAATGGAAAAAATATGAAATGATATATATATATATATATATATATATTATTTACATGTCATGTAAAAATGTTATTATTATTAATAAAATCTGATATGACTTATATATAATTCAAATAAATATTTCAACATAAATTGAGTAGTAAAAAAATAAATTTTATGATTTTATTAATTAATTGTATTTGTTAAAGCCTATTTTGAATAAAAGTAATATTTATTTTCAATGGATTTTTTATTAAGTATTGTATATTTTTCCCTAATAAGATAAATTGACACCATAAAATATTATTATATATGAAATGATATATTAAAATCACTTAAATTAGAAATCTATATTAAATAATATTCAGAACACATAATGCTTAAAATAATCATTTTCTTAAAAAAGCAATTTTATTTATAAATTAAATCTTTTTTTAAAGAAAAATATAAAAAATTTAAAATTTTAATTTTATAAAATAAAATTAATTTTATAATTTATTATTTCAATATTATCATAAGATGTATTTTTGATATTTTTTCTGAAATAATATATTTTTAGGTGAATAGTAAAATTATCTACTTTTACTAAAAACTATCACTTTAATAATAAATGAGTGACTTAAAATTTTAAGAAAAACTATTAATATAAAATATATATATTTTGTATGTAATATAAAGAACTAAAAAGTTACTATTTTGAATTTATAAAGCACTTGTTTAACATTTTTGAAACATTAGTAATATTTCACACACAAAAAATGTCTCCACATTGTTTTAATAACAATAATACTTTATAAATTTTAGGAATCAAATATATAAAAATTTATTTCCAATTTTAGTTCAAAATTTCAATACGAGATAAAAAATTAAATTTCATTTTTATGCTAAAAGATAATGTGTTTAAGATTGGCGTTAATTAACCCGGTAGTGGGAAATGAGTTTCTTTAAAGATATGTTTTATTAATATCTTGTAATTTTATCTAAATCAATAAAATTTATATAATTAAAATTATGTATCTAATATTATTATAAATCCTATTTATAACTATATTAGAACTCATTCAATGGGTAATGAACACAAAATAAGACTACATAATACATAATGGATAAAAGTCATTTTTCTACAAAAACTAGTTTTTATATATTATATATTTTATTTGAAACTTTTGCTTTCCCATATTTATAAATTTATTTATATTAATTGGTGATTAAATTTATGTTATAAAAATAAAAAATTTATAATAGGTTTTACCTATTATTTTTAAATAATGTATAAATTACTTAGTTAAAAAACTAGTTACCAAGGTAAGAATCAAAATATAAAAATATAAAAACCTATGGTAAAAAACATGAAAGTTGTATAAAAAATGTTTTTAAAGTATTATAATAGGATTTATCATACCAATATGTCATCACACTCCATTATTTAAAAAAATTGGATCCTTTTACCATGGAATACTAAAATTATATAATAGAAGGGTAAGGGGTTTTCCCAAAAGTGACATTTTCATCACTTATAAAAGGGGATCATTTCCACACCTTTATGTTTACACATACATTTTAATTGAAATTTTAGATATTACAAAACTATCTCCAATATAATTACTTTTCTCATAATTAATTCTCTGGTCTCTTGACATAATATTATGGCCCTCGCTGCCAAGTAAATCTCTAAGAGAAGATTGAGTCTCCAACAAAAGTAATACCTTTTTCATATCTTTTTTATCCTTAATATTTATCATCCAAATATAAAATATACCTAAAAATATATTTATATAATTAACATTTTTATACTGATATGTTATTATATTAATTTAATTACAATTATTTATTCCTCTCAATCCTATAAGAATAACAAAAGATTCGTTATTGTGTTATGTAGGCTACCACCTCCAGAAAGCGGTGTATTTGGTTTTTCATTGACACCTTTAATGGTTGATAAAAGGGAATTAATGGATTTATAATTATTATATGTATAATATAAATATTATTATTAAATATAAAATTATCATTTAACTCATTTCCCTCTCTTTCATTGAGAAATGGAAACATTAATCGTTTGAATATGAAAACCATCACCTCCAAGAGCAATGGGTTTCATTTTTCATCACCACCCATCATGGTTGTATTTAAACAAATATTTAATATATATAGAAATTAAATAACACTATTATAATTATTTATATTATGAAAAAAAATTATAACGACTTTTACCATTGTCATCATACATTAGTAATTATGAAGAAATTGACTGAATAACCACATGTAACCGACTTAGGTAAGAAAATAATTTTATAAATAAATGAAATAATCTATTTAAAGGAAACTAGAAGATGAAATATATATGAATAAGTTTATTTTATATATATATAATTAACTTAATTTAATTATTCATGAATTTAAATGCAATCCTAGAGTGCTTTCACGCAAGAGGTAAGGGTTATCGTCACAATTTCTCTTTATTGAGACATGTTTTAATGTTATTCAATAATTTATTATTTATATGGGATATAAAATACAAAATAATTTATTTTATAATAAACCATGATTTAATATGTGGTATTTCTAGAACCATTTTATTTTAAATCCATCAAGAACTTTTTGTTTAAAATTTACTAAATCTGAAAGGCTTTTATCTCAAAAAAAATTATTTAAGAAATATTTTATTTTATGTGAATAATTTAATATTAATAGTTTGAATACATAAAATTTGATATATAATTTCATGAGTTATATTTATTTTTGGTATTTTAAATTCAATAATAGTCTTATTCTCTTTCAAGTGGTTTCATTATATTGTTTCTTAATCCATACAGATTTTTCTCCAAAATTTCCTTCATTGATACATGTTTTACTTTATGTGATAATTTACATTTTCATGGTGTATAAGATTAATTTTTTAATATTATATAACTATATATCTTTTATTCATGTTATTTTATGTATAATTTCATTATATCTCTCTTTAATGAAATTTTATGTAAATTTTATTCAAACCATAATGGATCTTTTGAACCTCCTTCACGACTTTTCAGTTACAAGTTCTCTTTATTTTTATCCATTTTATGAAATATCATTCTCATGGAAAACATTAATTTTTGAATATATTTATCCTAAATATATACCTATTTAAATATTCTGTTCATTTCTTGGTTTATACATGTTTTTTGTTCCCTTAAAAATTCCCACTTTTATTTAATCCCGGTTTAAAGTAACTTTGCATTTTTATGTCATGTGTTGAGCATCACACCCATAAAATGATTTTAAATCATGCATAATTTATAGAAAACTCATTATGTTATAAATAAACCTCTTGTTTTAATTCATGTTTTATGTAAAATAATACTTTTTTCCTTCTCTTAAATGAACATTTACTTATAACCTAAGTTTATACCAAAGTGTTATGTTTTTTCCTTTTTCTCCTAGATATTTCACATAAAATCTATATATTGGAAGTAAGTAATCCAGACCAATGTTTCATTTTAAAATATGAAAATCAAAATTATTTAATTCCTTATTCTCATAGGAATCATTATGATTTATCATTCAGTTATGCATTGAATTAGAATTCTGAAACCTAGTTTCTTCTCATGAGTTTTACCATGCTTATGATTTATATATGGATTATTTTACTTATGTGGAACACATAGGTTTGACATTAATTTATGTGATGGGTGGGAATATAATTTTATATCCCTATAATTAATTGTGTAAATATTTATATCACATGACATGTTATGTAAGGGAGTATAGAGTGAACCCAATCCTCCATGGTACTTTGTTTATTATATTATGATGGTCTTGGGAGTGAACCATTACTTATGTTTATGATACCATGTTTTATGTAATTTAAAAATGTTTGTGATTCCACTATCTTATGATATCAATTCATTATTTTATGTTTATGCACTTATGATCTCCCTCTTTATAATATCATATTTTCCTTTTAACTCTCATGTTATGATTTATTGTCATGTCTATTCTCTTACAGGGCCTTCTAGATCACCCTTTTCATTATATATTTTCCCCATGATGTCCTATGTATATTTAGAATATATTTGGGATTGAAGAACACTATGAGAAGTTTTAAATAAATATATTGTTTTTAGGTTCACAAAGATGTATTATTTTTTATCTTCTAAAGATACTATAACTCTAGATCCTTGGATTGTATTCTTGTAATGGATTGATAAGAATCATTAAATAAAGTTTATTTTGTCTTGGGTCTCCATATCTTTGATTACTCATTTTTTATTATTTTATTATAAATTTAATTTTCTTATTATTTAATATTTGGTTCCTCTTGGATTACTATATTTTATGTTTCCCTAACTTATTTCCTTTTTAGTAGTATTGGTAAAAATTTGTTGATACTGAGAGGATCATAGGTTATCTCATCTGATAAAAAAGATTATTGTATAATTTAGAACAAATTTATAGATTTAAGAATATTTAATAAATAAATCCCAATAATAATACCATTTACCTATAATGAAATGGATTTACTGACACTGATGCACTTAAAAGTACACTATATAAAATTAAATCATTCCATACTCAATACATGGAGAATCCCTTGTTTTCATGATTAATACAAGTTATTCTATGGTTTAAACCCATATGGAAGGCACAATAATGTTTAACAACATCCAGTAAGTTATAGGTAAGTGGGTGTTGCAATGATGATAGGATTGAAACAAGATAATTTTTTCTATATGTTCTTGTTAATGGAATTAAAACCCCCAAAGTTTTGGATCATGGTTTGAATCCATGTAATATGGTATTCAACTCATTAATGATAAATGAGGCTTTAAATTTATAGCCTATAAAGAAATTATAACATGTAGTTTGAAGCCATGTTACAGAGTTATGAAACTCATCCTTGTTAATGAGTCATATTGTTAAATACATGTGGGGGGATATATCTTTCAATTTAAGAGCTTATGGGAAGGATATTATACTATATATTTTCAAGTCATGTGTAAAGGAGAACTATTTCATAACATTTAAGGTATATGAAAAGGGCCTATTTCTCTTTATAGAATAAGGTTATATTACTAGGACTGTTAGGTAAAGTATTCCTAGGAATGTCATGAGTATGGGTCTTACAAATGAGAAAACCAAGATAAAAAATTTCAATGATAAGTTAACTTGAAATAATGGGAGATCCAACAATAAATTATACATAAGAAATTGAGAATGGGGATTATATATAATCAGACTCAAAAGGATTCCATTAATTGGAGGTGTGAAATTGTGAATATTACATCACAAATGAAAATCATGGGTGTAGGGGTCCATGATAATAACCATTCTATAATTTAGGACAAGGGGGCATGGCATGGGTTCCTTAAGATGATGGATCCTTATTATCAGGGGTAAATGATTAATCACGCCATAAGGATCCACAATAGGACAAATAAATCCATGGGGAACATCTTCTACTACATTTTAAAGTATCATTTATCAAATGGATACATTATTGTATAAGTCAAATGTGTGTATAATATAGCACAATCATGAGAGTGGAATAGTAAAGAAAAGAAAGTCTTGGTGGAGTTACCCTTTTAGGGATAAGATCTTGGAGAGTTTCAACCATTATGTTAGATATTAACACCTTGGTGAAATGGGAATACTTCACCAAGGTAGGTGAATTTGGATAATATTTGGCTCCCAGTGAAGATTTAATACATTGTGAAGCCTGGGAAAAGGTAAAAATGTCCTTGAATTATAGAGGAAATAGTCAAGATTCATTTACCCAGCCTACTCATAAATATTCCTCAAAGGGTTATAATTTTTGAATCCAAGACCCTGGAAATGTGGTATATCCAAAATATATTATATATGTAGACTTTATATAACAAAAAATTATAAACATTCCCACTTATCCCCATGGTTTTATTAGAAAATCACCGTTATAAATTCCTAGAGCATAGAAAATGTGTGACGAACTAAGATTGGGGACATTATCTATCCATTATTTTATTTTCAGTTATCTCATATTTTATATCTCTATGTGTGTAATGGGAGTGTAAAATGGTATATCTACAGGAAAATGGATTTTAGTCTCCCTGGATTAACCTTAGAACATGCCTAAGCCTGAAGCATGGTGTGCACTTAGCATTGATCATGATATGCTCTAAGAATTCATGTTGGTGTGTTGTAATGTGTTAATCCATAAAATTGGAAGACTCTTCTTTTAACATGTGAAATTTTCCAAACACTTCCCCTAATACAATGCAATATTGTTAAAGAAATTACAGTATGGGTTGTATATGAGAGATAAAACCTTGTGATCCTATATCTTAGAGGCCCATGTTAAAAACCTATTAGGGGGTACTTTTGAGTTGTTATAGTATTATTGTATCAATTAATACAACTGATATTTTAGTAGGTACTATAGTAGTGTTGTAGCAGTAGAACTATTCACCCCAACTACGATTTTATGCTACAGATTTGAGCATATGATCCATAGGTCCATCGATATATCATCAGCCTTTAGGATATAGGAATTTTGAACCATAAATATTATAATTCCCTTAGGAAACATATCCTTATATTTTGAACTAGTGGCTAGAAGGAGTAGTAAAATGGACCTGGAAAATGGCTTAGCCCCACAGGAAGGTGATGTGGGTAGGAATAGTCGGGTGGGAGGACTCAATTAAAGGGGTAGGCATGATATTTCTTGTCATCCAGACTTCCATCCCCATGTACCACCTATGTGATATAGAGGGCTTCCCTTCCATGTTACCATCTATACTTTGGACCGATCTACGGACATAGAGAAACAATCATGTAGTGAGAGAAAAGGAAAATTAGTCATCATCGGGTGGGAGGCAGGAAAGATAGATAGGTGTTCTAACACCTATCATATGGTCATCCTCCCACTCCAGGGATAAGAGGGGAGAACTTCCATTATGCACATGTCTATCTTGATGAAACATATCATGGAATTGGGGGAGATGAAACTTATATACTAGTGATCATTATGTGAGGATTACTAGAAGGGGAAGTATGAAGTATGACTGGTGACATGGCATGATGCAAACTGGTCTCTCAAGGTATTTGAGACATGTATAGGCCATTGGGTTGTTGGTCATTTGGGCCATGCTGTATTGGTCCTTTAGGCCACTAGGCCTTCGATTCATGTAAGGGTTACCCCTTAACTTGGTTAAAAAGAGGGATTTCTTTCCTTATAAAATAGGGCCTTGACCCCTGCATATTATAAAAGTGTTGAACAACTTTTCATCTTCTCAAAAATATCATCCTCATCCCTCAAAAAAATTATATGTTTTTTATATAAAATAATTGAATTATAAAATTAAAATAATGAAATTGGAAATTATTCTAATTAGAACTAGAATGGTAGATGAAAGATAACCTTTCTCTTCATACATAGGTGCACCACCACCAAAGGAGAACCCTACTTGCCTTAGCCAATCTAGGGGATGTAGCTCTCTATTTTTGAACATGTTTGACTTTGGTGAACCGTAAGTTCATGTGACGGTTATAAATTCCTTATTTCTCTAAGTCCTTGTCATGCCCATCCCACCAAGTCCTTCCTTGCTATAGATAATACATGTGTGACACCCCAAGCCCACCTTCAATAGGTTAATGGATATCCACCAGCACTGAATAGAAATATCACACACATGGAAATAATTTACCTAATGTAGCTGTACACATTAACACATCTCTAAACACCCCAACAATTCTTCATGGTAAATAAAATGGATACCCAATGCATGCATATATCTATATCCCATAATCATAGTATGATAATTATATTGGATAGAAATAAAGGTCCAAATACAATCCCACCTAAAAAGTGTAAAGAGTCCAACCTATTATGAAGGAGGGGACTACTATCAAATGAAACCATGCTCTATCTAATTCACTATTTTTTTTGGTTCTTGGCCCTCCTAGTACACCTTCCAAAGTAATGTTGTCTATATATGTCATGACATGTGCGAGTATAGCCCATTTAAGGGTAAGTATAACATTACCCAGTATGACACCCTGATATCACCAGACATAAAGCTTCAAGAGTAAAGTTAGCTCATCAACTCAAAGGCATGTTAATCATGATATGAGATAAGAAATAAGGATAACCATAAACAAACCCCTAATATAATAATAACACACTCCAAGTCTCAAAGAGGTCTCATCCATATTATTATCCAAATAAATTTTCTCAAGCATTCAAGGAAATGCTCGTCCAAGATAATCTACTCTACAATCAATGTTTTTAAACATGGTACTCACCCCAGTGTTCATTTTCATTGGGTATCTCTAAAGTACATTCATGTTGGAACACCGAAAATCATGATACCTAGGTAGGTAATCACAACTATGGTGACTGGGGGATAGAAAAAAACCCTACTAGAATAACCTGCTAAGTAGGGGATCATCTTCACTATGATATGAATAACCCTACAAGATTGAACTGCTAGATATGGGATTGATTCCCTATGCATGATTTTCATGATTAAACCATAATCCCTACCTAGGTTATAAGATTGAAGTATAGAGGATCACACCCTAATCATAGAAAGGGGGACCACGAACTCTATCCAAGACTCATCCCAGTGAGGGGATCACAATCTTATTCACTAGATTTAATGTCCCACTTTACCCTTGAAGGTATAGTCCAAGGGAATAAAATAAATTGATACTAGTATATAATGAATAGATGAAGGCTTTCATTCCATTACCGAGGAAGTAAGCAACGTGTATACAGGGTACACAGGATATACCACTAAACCCAAACCTACCTATTTCTATTCTTATGTTCATCTACCTGTTCCCTTGTATATTGTATATCCATGTGTGCTAAGATATGTTTGTTTACCAAGCCTTGTCCAAGTACATAACTGTTCTCATGTACTTTGGTGGTGCCTATGTCCATTTCCATTTCCATTCCTGTTTACTTCCAATGTACAATTCAAGCTACCAATATCAGGTCAAATGGTGTGTGACACATGTCACATGGTGTGCGATATTTTTATCTACATTTAAACCCTAGAGCCCATACAAGGGGGACCACATGATGTGTTTTCTTTGGACTACACACTCTTTAGTCAGTAATTTCTTTGAAATTTTATACTATTCATGCATTTTCCCATGCCACCACCACTACCGATTCTTCTACTAATCACACTCAAAACTCAAGGGTCTAGGTTGTCCGAGCTATTTTTTCACCATTAATCAGAACCCTATTGTCAATCTAACTAATACTCTCCTCTATTACACTGATCTGTCACTGCATGAAAAAAATTGAAATGGGAATAATTTATTTATTCCTTCTCTATCTCTAATAATACACTATCACTGTTATACCTTAACTTCTCCATAGATCTCAAAATATAACCCACAGTATCGATATGTTCCACTTAAGAACATTCGTGAAATGGTAAAATATTGGGTATTAGTTGAACCACCATCCAAAGAAATTTCAAGTGATGATAAAAAATGGAAATCGTGGAGAAAAAGAAAAAAATAGAGTAATAAAACTAAAAAAAATTCATATTGTCCACAATTCATTTTTTAGAACAATGAATAATGTGAAATAATAATCAATAAATCAATTCCCCAAATACCGGGAATTAATAAACTGAAACCTGCAATTTTAATTGATTAATTAATAAAAATATTAGAATAATTGATTATAATTCATCAAGGGACAATAAATATGGATAAATAAATATAAAATAGTTTCCTACCTCAGGTTGGATCAATCGTTGATGAATAAAAATAATGTGTCATCATCGTTGTCAAGATCTACAAGCTGTGTTATTGAAAACAAACCTCAATCCATTATCATTCAGAAAACACTCCTCCAATGATATTTTTCTCAATCCTTAGGTTTATGGGGATAATAATGGGAATTGTATATAATTATGTATTTCTAGATAGTAATTAGGTTATAATTTTAATTAAACAGTTAATTAAATATATTTAATATATTTAATTGTTTCTCCCATGGTGGTGCTCAAGCCAAAAAACATGACACCAACAAAGATTATTTTGTGCCTAGGATAAAACCCACATTCTAGATTCAATGGTTGTCTCATATTTTTGATGAAAAACTCTATTTGGTATTTATTTATTTATTTCAAAAAAACTAATCATATGTGATATAATATATTTATTTGTTTTTATAACAATGTCAAGGATATCTGAACCTCATAATCTCATTACGTCTTAGGGCCTAGATTTATAAATATTATTAGATATTTCAAAATATTTAAATGGAAAAAAGAGTTATTACATTCTCCCCACCTTAGGTACTTTCATCCTAAAAAAAGTCGACCATGAAGATGGTGTACTAACCTCGCATCCGGATCTCCCAATCCCAGGTTTTCTATTGAATGTTTAATTGCTGCTAATAGACATGCACTAAGAGAATATCTCATAGAAAAAGGATATTCTCTTATATATCTTCGATCTCCACTAGGTAATATGAAAAGGCAGTTTGATCCATGATTTCCTGCTTTCTCTAGTTCATAACATACGTTGGGTCATGCACATACCTCCTCGGATTTGAAAAATGGAAGACTTCACGTACTCAGTATAAATGTAGTGATAGGGTCAAGCAATATTACACCTCTCTAACCGTATGCAATATCTAGAATATTATAGTGAATCTTACAGATAACTTGCATCCCCAACCAAATCTCTAAAATCCATTCCAAGGTGAGACCCTTAGAAACTCATTCTCTCTCTCCTAGGACCCCAAAGGCCTCCATCATCAGTCTATATAGGACTTCTAGTGGATATTTGAATTCCTATTCTGCTCATGGAAGATATTCATCATATCTATCATAGCACACACTAACTATGGTCCCATGATCACTAACTCTACTAGGTCCGTCCAAGATAGTGGCGTCCTATAGGGTCTCCCATAAAAGGCATCAAATGGTTCCATATCAATGGTGGAATGAAAGATGTTTTTGTAAAAAACTCCAAAAAGTGTATTTTTTCCTCCTAAATATGGCTAAAGTATAACATTAAACCCTGAAACGTATACTCTAGAACCTGAATAGTTCACTCGCTCCGGCTATCAGTCTATTGGTAAAGCATTGTGCATAAATGAAACTGAATCATAAAGTCCACCAATAATCCAATATATAATTGTGAAATAGAGATAGAATCATGGAATGAAACAATCATTGAAGGAACTATGAGAATCAAGGATATATATTTCACATAATGTAATATCAATATCTCTATTGTACTCTACTCAAAAATAGCTCGGAAGTGGTCTGACATGGTGATTCGATCTAGGGTCACCCAGTTGAAATCAAGTCTTCTAGAAATCCATGTAATCCTTATCATAAATTTCAAAGATATACCTCCCCACATCCACTATGAATCTTCAAAGGGTTGAAATAAACCCTTTGGAACTTGGTTCTCAACTATCACCTGCTAAAAATTGAGGCATCAAGAGAAAAAATCTATTACACCATTCTTCATTCTTGGCCACCAGAATTAACGTTAAAGGTATTGGTTCATCTTTTACTCATCTTGATAAACTACTAAGTGGTATGTATAAAAATTCCTCAATGCAACCTCATAAAATATCACTATTACTATCATTTATCCTGACAAAAGGATAAATATCTATCCACCATTAGAAAATAAATCAGGATAATATCTAGTGGATATTTGAGTATAAAAGTTATCACAGTTTGTATATATGTGTTAAGCAAACCTTCCATGTTATAGAAGTGTTGGGGTAACAACCATCTACTAGAGAAAAGTTTCACCATCCTTTTCCACTAAGGACAACTAAAATGAGGCTAATTTCTTTGACCCCTCAATCAACAACATTGAATAAGATATCTTGCTGAGATTATCTTCCATTGCATTCCCCTTCCCAAGAATATATACTATCCTGAGGTCAAAATCCTAGAAGAATTATAGAAATAGAATTTCTATCATGTTAAGATACTTCTATGACAAGATATACCTGAAACTCTTATGGTCATAATATATGATAAACTGCTTACCTATGAGGTAGTTTTTTCACATCTTTAGGGTGAAGAGCACTACTGCCAACTCAAGATCATAGATCATGTAGGTATGCTCATGATGTTTTAATATATAGACCCATAGGCAATCACTGCATGCCTCTTCATCAAGACACATCTAAACCAAGTCCATAAGGCATCATAAAACACCATGTACTCAACAACCTCTAGAAATCTCAAGATGGGGGTCACTAATCATCCTATATTTTAACTCCTAAAAATATTGTTCTCTTCTCTCCATCCAAAAGAATGGATTCCCCTTATAGGTCAAAGAAGTAAAATGTGTCGATATACTATATAAACACAGAAAAAATATAATGTAGTTTCCATCCAACCTAACGAAACTCTGCACCTTAATCATACTCTTGGGTGGTTCCCAAGATAGTAGTCCCTCAACCATCTCTTGATCCACTACTACCCCTTTTTAAAAAATGACATGTCCTGGTAAGTGGACCTCTTGAATATATAACTAAAATTTTAATATCTACCCATAAATCTATTTCTCTTGGAGTATTTGTAGAACCATCCTCAATTATCTCGTATGATCCTCCTTGGATGCCATGTACTCAAGAATTTCAACAATGAAGATCACTATAGATCGGTCTAAGAAAGGCTGAAAGATTTGTTTCATGTCTTCCATGAACACTTTGGGGGGGTTTTCACACAAAAATTCATCACCAAGTACTCATAATGATCATAGCAGCATCGGAATGTCATCTTCATTATATCATCATCCTATAATCAGAGTTTGTGATAGCTTGATAAGAGGTGAATCTTTAAAAAACATATCAACCCTCTAAACAAATAGAAGAGATCATCGATCCTTGTTAGTAGATACTTATTCTTAATTTTAACTCATTTCAAGCACTAATAATCCACACACAACATCAATCACTCATATTCCTTCTTGGTGAGCAACATTGGGGCTTCTAGTGGGAAACACTGGGTCTAAAAAATCACTTTATTTTTATGTCCTCTAACTACACCTTCATCTCATGAGTCTCTACACGATCTATCTGATATTCTAGAGTAGATATTAGGGAATTCTATAGGTGTAAGATAATATAGAGGTGAATCTCTTGGTAGGGTATTAATCTTAGAATGTTCGCATACACCGCCACCACTATAGGAAAATATAATCCCATAGAATCAAATATTTAAATGTTAACACAATCCAACTAGTTAGTGATCTACTGTACCCTCAAAAGAATGAGTTCATCTTACACATTATGGGTTTTCTTATCAAAAATGAAGGAAAAACTTTTCCCATCACTTTGAAAATGTCACATACTTCTCCTGAAATATTCAATCATGGAATTAAATATTGATATTATGTTCATACAAAAGATAAAATATACAACCTGATTGATGATACAAAGGTATCATATAATAAGCTATCCTCATAGTGTCATAACACACCATCGGTAGAAGTTTGTGATCACTGAATCTCCTCTAGTAATAGTATCTAACCATTACAGTTGAGAAACAGCTTCACCAAGAATCTATAGGTTTTGAACAAAAGATGTAGAAAGGTAAGAGTTTCTCGAACTGATGTCTGTCAATACTATAGAAAAAGTATATGAAAACATAGATCATATCTCAAATCACTCTCAAATTCTCTAATTCATAAGACTCCATGAATAGCATATGTCCATGCCCCTAACCACTAACTCCCTAATCCTGGTTTGGACCACCTGGGTAGTGGTGGTGAAAAAAAATCAATGTTTCATCCACCTCATGCAACTCTCCATGATCCTCAATAATGTCGATTTCCTTTTGGAGATTCTTAATCTAACCACTTCCTCTACCTAGGTTCTCCATTGAACATCCTTCTATCTGCAACATGATTAATAGGGAAATATCATGCAGTATGTCTTTATCCATCACTATCATAACAACACATCTTCCTTATAGAATTGAGATATTATTGATCTCCTTTTGAATGCAGAAACCTCATGTTCTATGACTTATCTAACATTCCTACTATCAATGGGTCTTGATCACCCTAGATTATAAGAAATTACTGACATGGAATATCATAATATATTCTTTTCCCCTCCGCATCATCACCCAGAACCAACAGATCCATCCATGGCTCAGTCTAACATGATGAATCCAACCAGACCACTGTAGGTAGGTCTATGTATTGAACATTGGGAAGAGGCACCACCATCTTTCCACTCATAAGGAAACCCACATCATGAATAGGCCCCTGCATAGAGGCCCCATCACCTATCAATTCTTACTATTAACTATAATATTGAAACCTCACTGGCCTTCATTAGGGAAGAATCCTAAAAGTAAACATGATACTCTATGGTCAATGAGTATATCTAGGGATATGAATCAAGAAATTATAAAGAACACAAATAATTAATATATGATACATTAACCAATGTTTTCCCCTAAAACTAGTGGCTAGATGTACCGATTCAACAAGAATGTTTTCATATTCCTAGTGAACAGATACTTTAGTTGTTGGACTAACACTAAAGTCCATGGACGGTTTGACAAACCCAAATCATCTTAACACTGTTGTCCCAAACCAATATCACTACTAGAAAGTATCCAAAATCTATTCTTAATATGACCCACTATGATACCACTTTATCATGACCCAACCCATCGAGGACCACTTGGCCATAGATAAGCTTAGTGTGATATCCCAATCCCACCCTTAATAGGCCATGGACTGGATACCAGCATTGAGTAGGCATATCACACACATTGGAGGCATTAGCCTAATGTACCAATACACTTTCACACATCTGTAAATACCCATAAAATTTTGACAAGTAAATACAACTGATGCTCATTGATTCATAGATATATATCCTATAATCAGAGTATGACAAGCATACTAGAAATATATAAAGGGATAAATACAATCCCTCCTAAAAAGTGAAAAGTGTCCAACTTTCTATGAAGTAGGGGACTACTATCAAAGGCAACGATGATTTATCTATCTTTCTATGCTCCACCTACTCTTAGTACTCCAAGGAAAGCATCTAAAGGCTTGTCTTCGGTATAAGATACAACATGTGTAGGTAGATCCTATGCAGGGCTGAGTATAATAATTCCATATATGACACCCCTCGATCACCGAACATAAATCATCAAAAATACAATCATCACATAAAATCAAATTAATGTAAATCAAGATATGAGATAAGTAATAAGGATAACAAAAAACAAAACCTAGATATGCTCATAATAGACTCCATATCTCAAAGTGGTTTTGGTCATAATTGCTGCCACAAAATTATACATAAGGCTTCAAGGAAATGCACATCTAAGAGAATCCACTAAATGATCTAGGTTTTCTCTGATGAAACTCACCTAAAAGGTCATGAACATTGGTTCTCATCAAAGGATGTACATGTTGTAACTCTAATGATCTCGATACCCAGGTAGGGGATCAAACCTAGGTTCACTGGGGGACACCAATAACCCTACTAGAATAATCTACAATGTAGAGGATCTTATACACTATGATACCATGAACCCTACTAGATTGAAAAAATAGATAGGGGATCAACTCTCTATTCATGGTGGTCATGAAGATATCAAGAACCCTTCCATGGTTACAAGAAATAATGGCAGAGGATCATAAACCAGTCACATGAAGGGATGCTACAAACTCTATCAGAGCCTCATCTCATAGAGCACATCACAATACTATGCTTTTGAAATAATGCCTCACCATATCAATGAAGGGGTAGACCAAGGGAGTGCACTCAACTGATACTCGTCTACACTTAAAAGATAAAGGGCTTCAAGTTATCTCTAAGGAAGTACATAACATGTATACAGGTACACTGTGAATACCGCTAAACCCAAATCTACCCATGTCCTTTCCCATTTTCCATTACCCATTCTTATGTACACTGTTCATGACTTTTACAAATCCATGTCCATGACACTATCCATGTCTAAGTACATGGTCATGCTCGTGTACTTGGATCTTGCTCATGTGCAAGGTTGTTTTCTAGTCCATGTACCTATGGGGTACATGTTGAGCCACCATCACTAGGTCACATGGAGTGTGACACATGTCACACGACATGTGATATTTTATTCTATATGTAAACCCCGGATTCATGGTAGGAAGACTACAAGGCATGTTTTCTTTGGACTACAAGCCATGTAGTAGGGAAATTATTAAAAATTACAAATTGTTCACATGTTCAACCATGTTTCCACCACCATGGATTATGTAACTAATAATGCCCAAATCTAAAGGATATGGGTATTATAAGAATGTTCATCACCATGGGTTGCAATTTAGTCATCAGATCTGATTGGGGATCACCTTCATCCCACCTTGAAATCTCTGCATGGAAAAACACGAAACAAGGATCACTAATTCATTCTTCCTCAATATCTAATCATCCAACACTATTTTCAAACCTAGATATTTCAATAAATCATAAAATGGAACCCTAGGTATCGATCTATTTCACCAAAAAATGTTTATGCAATGGTATATTTTTAGGTATTGATCAAACCATCATCCAAAGAAAATATTGGTGATGATTATGCATAGAAATGGGGCAGAAAATCATAAACCAAAAAATAGAAATGAACCTTGGATGTTTTTGGGTTTTCCTCCATTTGTTTCCATTATAATGATGAAAATGAGTAACATTAATCAACATATCAATTCCTCGAATACTAGGATGAAATAAACCTAAACCCAAAATCATGATTAAACAATGAATAAAATTATTAAAATAATTGCTTCCAGATCATTTTGGGATAAAAAATGAGGATAAATCCATATAAAACAACACACAACTTCAGGTTTGGATCAATTTTTGATGAATAATAGTCTCATTTCATCTTCTTTGGTAGGGTCCATGAGCTACATTGCCAAAAATGATCCTTAAACTATTTTCATTTTCCGAACTACCCCCCAATGGTATTTATCTAAATCCTCAAGGTTCTATGGTTGACCATCTGAATTGGATATAAATATGTATTTATATAGGTTAATTATTAAATTATTTTAATTAAGAAATTAAATAAATATATTTAATTTATTTAATTATTTCACCTACTGTAGCGCTCAATCCAAAAACCTATCACTGATAAAGATTATTTCATTCCTATAGTGAAACTCACATTCTGGATTTAATGGTGGTCTCATATTTCTTATACAATACCCCATTACGGATTTATTCCATTATTTCATAAAAACATTATGTGCATGGTATAATATGTTTAATATTTTTATTATATCAATATTGAGGCTCTTTGGGACTCAGAATATCATGTTTTCTTGGAGGATGGATTTGAAAATATCATTGGATATATTCCAAATATTTACATGGGAAAAAATATTTTCTACAAACCTTGAAAAATAATGGTTAGAGAAAAAAATTACTTTTTATAAATATCATATTTTTTCCTTTATACTAATTTTTTTCCCTTTAATGTGGCTTCATCCAATTTAAATGGATGATAACTAAATATGTAACTCTTTTTTACATAAATTATAACCCACACTTTATGTCTAACTACCTAGATTCATACACTACACAGATTGAGGAAATGACTAAGGAAATTGTTCCCCAATTCTTATATTTATATATTATTTAGATCTAGTCTCTTGAAAGGGTTATTTTCCAAAGTATGTGGTTTTTACCATTATTATATCTCAATATTTTTTATGGATTTGGGCTTCAAATTGACACTCCAATTTCAACACCATGACAATAATTTCCATTCTTATAGTTATCTCATGCATCAAGAAAAAAGATGGAAAACCTAATATTTTTATTATATATAAAGTAATAATATATTAAATTGGTGTATGTTTTATAGTGTATGATTTCCATCCAAGAAGATCATCAAAATATTACAGTTCCTTAAATGTATATTTTCTCATTAATCTATAACTTTTTTCTTACTAATCAACTCTATAGATGGGGAATGATTTGGGCCTTCATTATGAAGTTATATTCAAGTGTGATGGGAAGTGGAAATACTGAGTAAGTAAAAATATATATTGAGTTTGAATATTATATAAAATATATAAGAATATTTGAATCTATTTTTATTTCTTACATATATATAATCCTTTATATTTACTTCTTAGCCACATGAGAAGATGTATATCACAAACAAAAACAATACACTAATTACATTTGGAATTCAATATTAGTTTGTATGATGTGTATAAGGTGATTGGGGTCCTCATTCTATAATACTTTTATGATGAATTAACTCCCCCTTATTGATACTTTGGAGGATGAAAAAATAGAAAATATTAGAAATAAAAGACTTGCTAACGGAAGGGTAAGATATTATGTGGAAAGCTCCCCAACCAATAACTAATATCAATTTTGAGGTATGGTTGACCATTTTTCTAATGGGGTATGGAGATGGCCTGAAGTTGAATCATCCTATTGAATGTCCATCTCTCCATATGAGAGGGGCTATAGGCCCTTATTCTCCCTATATAAAAAAAGGTTCAGAATGGAGAGTAGGGATAGAAAATAATCCCAAAGGTGGACCATTGATTATGTTTTAGTGGATTCTTTAATATTTATCTATGTTTGTACCTGCTTATGATTCAAAATTATCATACCTATGTAAACGAAAATTAATTTCTAATAAAGGTGTAATTATCAAAAGGAATACTAATTAATCTAGAGGTACTATAGTTTTCTAAAATTTGTCAATACATGTGTCATATCTACTAGAGATAGGTCTTGTTCTATATATCATACCCATTTTATGTCATTTTGTGATGGATCTCTAGTCACTTTAGCATATTAAAATTTCAAAATATGTTAGAGATTCCACAATACCATTTTAGACCATACCTTCAAAGTGTGTCTAGGAGTAGGCCGCTATCAACGTACATCTATTATATCAACATGTTCTTATATAATCATTTATGATTCAATTTCTAATTATATGAGATTTTAAAAAAATGTGTATCATGTATTTTGGCTTTAGAATTTACAAAGAGTGAATGTACAAGGTAGTAATCTATGAAGATTTAGGTTTACAATTTTGAAAATGGATTATGTTTCAAGGATTCTATTCCCTATCAATTTTATCATTGGGTTTGGTGACTCTAAAAGAAAATCTTAACTCTATTTATTATATATTTGGTAGAAATAGAATTAAATTTAATTTTAATAGGTATGATTGAGGATGATAATGGAATATTCTCATGTTTATATCATGCTACCATTAATTTATGATACCATTAAACTACTCAAATATTATAAGAAGATATATATCTTTATCTAGTAGTAATATTAAAGAATATAGTGCTCCAAGTTGAAGTAACTCTGATTAAAGGGAATGAGATATGAGGTACCCATAAGAATATGGAAGAGTTATTGTCAATAGACCTTTACAATAATGATTTTGGATTTTATTTATCCTAGTTCTTGGAACTAACACTATAAGAATAGGTTATCCAAGTAGAGGATCTCAACTCTATGATTATTTCTTGATTCTAATTTATACCCATATATAAGAGGGTATGAGATCACAATGTGTATAGTTTTACTTGATAATGATAATGATATACAAATGTGTAACTTTGAGGGTATTCCGATCAATATAAAAATGAGATGTAGTGAATTTTATAAATAATAATTTAATTTTTTTTTCAAATATAGAAATGGGTTTAAATATTGATTATCATTTATATATGTTCTTATAAAAGGGTATAGGTGGGTCATATAAGAGTAACATATGTCATCCCTGTAAAATAAGGTTAGCCTATATGATAAAGGATAAAGGTTTTATTTCATCTTTGTAATGTGCAATGAGACATATACTTTGGGGCTATATTTTGGGCACATATACCTTCACCACGAACCATGTTAACTATATTTTTATAAAATATGAAAATGGTTTTATTACCTCCAGGATGAGTGCACATGGATAGATAGAGGTGGTTCATTTTATTGGTGAGTGTTTCTTCACCTTGAAGAACCTGAGCCTCAGCCCAATTAGTGATGAATCCTTAAGTGCATCTAGGCGACCTAGGATCAAATCCAGGAAGAGGAATATTTCTGGATACTGTAGCAGTAGTGTAGCAGGTATTTTAGCACGTACTGTAGCAGTACTGTAGCAGTATTATATCAAGTACTATAGTGGTAACTATAGCCGATACTATTTGGCACTGTAGAAGCCAAGAATATTTCCCCGTTTGGGCCTTCGAGCCACCAATTTGGTCCTTGTGTCCTTTAAGGCCTTTAGGCCACCTAGGCCTTCAGTTCAGTAAGGACTTCAGGCCACCTCAAGGCCTTAGGGCCACCTTAAGTGCAGATGCAAACTAGATAGACTACAAGGAACATGCTCCAGAAAAAGGATGAGTAGGGAGATTTTAACCATAGCATAAGCAAAACAGATTTCAAGAATGAGAGGGTATGGAACCTGCCATCGGAACAATCTTGTGCCTGCACAGGAAATCTTATCCAAACAGCCATGTGAAGGTGGAGAGCTGATTTCATGATGAAGATGTTGGGGAAGAGAAGTTTCAAGTAGTTAGTCAGGGTTGTATGTAATGATTGAAGTTGATTGGAAATGAACTCCTATAAGGCCTTTGGTATATGTAATACTTATGCCTATGGGCCTTGTAAGGGTTCCACATCACCCCTTAGAAGGTGGATTATCATAATCAATAAAAAAATGAATACCTTAGGCCTATTAGAGGTGTTTCTTCACCTTGAAATAAGGTTTGACTCTTATTATAAGGGATGGAAAGACACATAAGGTTGTTGAAATCATAAAGAAGTTCATTTAATGAAAATGGGGAAATTTTCTTGAAGGGTTCAAGCACCGAATTCAAATCAGGTCATGTTGATCTATTTTGTATTCAAGTTGAGTTTATCAAACCAAAACATATCCTATTTACTCAATGGGTTATCATAACTTGTAACCATGTTTCAACTTATTTATATATATAATTAATCATTTAAAATAATATAAATATTTATTATACTTATATATTTTTTTATTAAAAACTATTTTTAGAATAAAAATAAATACTAAAAAATAAAATTTATATATATACATTAATTTAATTAAAAAATATTTTTTTAATAATATGTGTATAAAAATTTAAAAGATAAAAAAATGTCATGACCCATCCCCCAGGGCCCATTCCATGACTACTTCAAGCCCGCCTTCCATAGGCTAGGGGGCAGGCAACTAGCACCAAAGGTGTATTCCCTAAAACTGGGAAGACATTGGATTTATAACCTATAAAATCATGTAACCCAACACATAGCAAGATACGGAAGCAAGTCAACTGTATAGTAAACAAGTGAGTATAGTAAGTAAAAAAGGGGCCGGAATACAAGCCCAACTGGAATGTATAAGTAAAACTGGAATGCAATACAACTGAAGAAAGAGGAAGACAACTACTGGATTGTACTCCAAGGTTCCTACCAGAAGGGTAGGTACAGGTCACCTCCTCAGCACCCCACATCCGTCCGTCTCCTCAATGTACTGACTCGCTGTATGGTCCACCTCCTGGTACCATCCAGTCTTGGTACACTCAGCCACATTCAGCGTTGTCCGTCATCTGCATGCAACACAACAAGGTGCAGGAATAGCCCGTGAAGGAGTGAGTATAACGATACTCAATAGGGACCCCGAGACCCTCAAGGTCTCAAAATATTCCACCAAGGATAAAACACAATGTATGAAATCAAAAGAGATCCCTAAATAGGTATATACCCATACATATACCTATGTTATCAAATAATTAATCTCAATCATGAGAAAAATATAGAAAAACTGACTCAGCTCAAACCAGGATTTTATTCCAGCGGTAGTATCAAGTAACATACCCAGTCACATTGTTGAAACCTCTACTGCTAGAGATCCTTTTCTCTGTCGAGTATAGTTGTCCTGCCGCAACACCAAGTGCACTTCCCACTAACCTTGGACTATTGAGGCACTCCTCCAGTCGAGTACCATGGGTCTGCTGCATCACCACGGTGCTCCCCACCGTGGGTCTGCAGCGTCACCAAGTGCGCTCCCCCTCATAGCCTGTTGAGGTACTCCTCTTGTTGATTATTTTGGTTCTGCCACATCACCAAGGCTCTCCCCACTATGGGTCTTCTGTGACACCAAGGTTCTCCCCACTAGGCTAGTAGAGTCACTCCGAGTCGAATGGTCAGCAGTCGTCAGGTCATAGCCAGTTACTAGGTCTCCATACTAAGCTCACTTGTCTCCGAAATGATCCACTCCATGAGCTACCGGTCGATACTCCAACTGTCACAAAGTCCCACGAAGAATTATCTTAAATGTCCTCCATATCATAATAGTTTCAACACAACTGACGACACGTCAATCGGACGCCCTGTCTGTGAGTTATTAGCCTTTTAGTCCTAGGGGCCCAGTTGGATTTATGCTCGATCCAACTCGACCATACCTCAACTATACCAAAACTCCAGTAGGATAAAGGGACCGTCTCTCTCCAAGTATTCTAGCGCCACTGATGGTTCGTCAAACGGACGATTGGTGCCAAAGATATGGTTAAAGGAGCGTAAATGGGTCGTAGGGGTCCGGGTCTGGTCCGACTCGGTCGGACTGACCCGGACCGACCTGGCCTGGGCCTACCCAGTTCGGGTTAACCCAACCTAACTCATTGGGCCTGGTCCGTGCCACAGGGTCTAGTCTGGCAGGTCACGAGGGCCGCGAGGGGCCGTGGAAGCTGCGAAGGAGGCGAGGTGGCTCGACTCGGCTTGTCACGGCCAGGGGGGAGGCGGTCTGGCCATGGGACGGTGGATAGACCATGAGGGGTGCCACAAGGGTGGTTCGTCCCGGAGGGCACCATGAGGGTGGATCAGATTGTAGGGAACCATGGGAGGAAGCTTGGCCTAGAGGGCACCGCGGGGGGCGCGGGCCAGTTCGGCCGCAGCGCTACGAGGGGTGCGGTCCGGTTCAGCTTGGGCGCTGAGAAGAGGTGAAGGCGGCAAGGCACGAGGCAGCGGCTTGGCTCAGTGACTTAGCATAGTGGCGGTTCGGTATCGGCATGGAGCGGCGGAGGTCACGGGCACCGTGTGATGACATGGCGAGGCCATGGGCATGGGAGCACAACGAGGTGTGTAGGTCGTGGGCGGCAGTGGCCATAGGTGGCAGAGCATCGTTGCCTTTATCGCCTTTTTCCATTTTGAAGAACACACCAAAGAAAAATGATGGAGGGTTCGGGCCATGTTAGTTTGGGCCGCACCCTCCTGTTGGGTCGGAGAAAAACGGAGTGATGGCAAGAGGGGGGGTGAATTGCCTTTTAAAAAAGATTAACAAATTAATATCAAAGTAAAGAATGCAGCAGAAATAAAAGAGGCAAGACACGCAATTGATAACGGAGTTCGGCAAAAAACCCGGCCTACGTCTCCGCTCCCAACTCAACCGTTGAGAGATTCCTACCGCTTTCTTTTCAATGGTTTTAGCAAGAAACCCACTAGGCTTTGAGGTAGCACTAGGACCTATTACAGCTTGCTTTTGATGGTTGAGCAAGAACCCACTTGCTTTTAATGGTTTAGCAAGAACCCACTATCCTTCTTACAGGTGAAGGATAGCTCACCTATGTCTCAAGCTATTTAAAGGAAAGCTTGACAACCTTTTCACACCTTAATGGTGATGTGAAACCCAAAAGAAAGAGGGGATGAGAAAGAGTTTGGGGTTTGTAGGCACAAACCCAATTTTAAGCTCAAAAAAGACAAACAAGAAAAACCGTAATTGGGAGAAGCCTTGGGCGCCTTTGATTGATTGATGATGTTGAAGGACGCTTCCAAGCTTCTTTGAAGGAGCTCCTTGGATGTGGAAGTTGTTGGAGCACTTGAGGTTCCTTTGAAGGAAGTCGCCGGAGGTTGGCAAATTGATGAACAACGTGTCCGTGGGATTTGTATATGATCCGGTTGGTGTCCGGGGCTTCCTTGGCCTTTATTTATAGGCATGGAACCCTTGGGGAGTCTTCGGAGCCGTTGTAAAGGGCCTCGGAGCCGTTGGAGGCCAAATGGGAGTTGACTGGTCAAAGCCAACGGCTAGTTTGACTGGGCTACCAGCTGGCCGGTACAGCTCCACCGGCTAGCCGGTGCCTTGGATGTTGAGAAGGCATTCTGCCCAGGCAGCACCGGCTGACCGGTGCCAGAGCCACCGGCTGGCCGGTGGGCAGACAGTAGCTACCACTGTTTCATCAGGTTGCCACCGGCTGACCGGTGGAACCTGGCAGTGGGCAATGCCTCTGCCAGGTCCACCGGCTGGCTGGTGCTATCACACCGGTTGGCCGGTGGACTGCAATTCAGTCCATTTTTGCCAGCTTTCTTGGGCCAGTCCTTTGGCAATCTTTTGCCTATCATCCACAACACTTAAAAACAAAATTAGACAAATAATAAGGTGATTGTGATCATGAAAATCAAACAACGAGGGGAATGAGAGGTACAACAATCTCCCCCTATTTTGATGATCACAATCACCAAAACAATCAAAGTAAAATACTGAAATGAATGGCATGCTTTAAAAGATTTCCCCCAATCAATCAAGAATTTCTCCCCCTTTGTGATTATCAAAATAGCACGGGGCATATAACTTGATTGAGGGAAAATTGAAAATCAAGATTTTAGATTTGAAAATGAATTGAAATTTTGGAATTTAAATGATTGAATAACAGTTTGAATTGAAAGTTTTGAAATCAAAAACCAATTGAAATTGAAAATTTGAAACGAACTCAAAAAAAAAGAACTTAAACAAACCTAACTCCCCCTAAATAAAAACAATGAATCACCGGGGAGAGGGATTTTGAAAAGAGACAATTTTTGGCCCGGAGAGACTCGCTAAGAGGGATTTTTCAATCCACACTTGCCTTGTAGTGGGTCTTCTCCTATAGAATTCATCCGAATAAAAAATTGATTTGGCCCTACCATACCGGGCGTTTTTGCAATTACATTCATATATCATGTGCCCGGGTTTTTTACAATAATTGCAAAATTTATAACTAGAGCTCCCCCTTACAAAAACAGTGGGAGCATGGGAGGAGGAAGCTACATTGGTGTATCCTAGCCCTTGGGTGGTTCTGGAAATTCGTTGGGAACCAAGCAATTTTGAAAGATTTTGTTCCCCTTGGGTGAATTTGGATAGGGATTCTCTAAGGTCCATGATGGTTGATTCCAAAGAATCAACATTTGGGAAATTTTGGATTTTTAGGGAGAGTTCCTCCTTCTCTTTGAGAAGTTGTTCTTTTTCGGAGGAAAGTTTTTTGAAATTCTTTTTCAATGCAACGAATTTTGAATAAAGTTCATGAAAGCCATTTTCAAGTTGGTCTCTAACATGTTGGAGTTCTTCATAAGACAAATGATTAAAAGAATTTGAAGAACTAGAGGATGATGAGGAAGAAGAGTCGGAAGATGATACCTCATGTTTTGCCATTAGGCATTTTGTACCTTGGTTGCTCGAGGAGAAGGAGGAGAAGGAGGAGCTATCACTCCATGTTGCCTTTGAAGCCTTCTTCTTTTTCTTCTTCTTGGCCCTTTTCTTGTGAAGTGGGCAAGCGAGTACTGATTTTGCATCGGGTTCTTGCTTTTGAGCAGGTTCTTGCTTTTGAGCGGGTTCTTGCTTTTGAGCCGGTTCTTGCTTTTGAGCCATGCTAGTACCTTCATGGGTTAGCTCTAAACATTTCCAAATATCATGTGAAGTAGAGCAAGAAGAAATATGATCAAAAACATAACGATCTAACCCACAATGTAGAGCATTCATGGCTTTGCCATCAAGCTCGAAATTTGCAATGTCTACGGGGGTCCATTGAGATTCACCTTTACTAGAGAGAGTATAACCATGCATGACAATTTTAAAAATAGGATATCCAATACTTTTAAGAAATGTGGTCATGCGGGTTTTCCAAAAACTATAATCGGTTCCATCAAAGAATGGAGCACGATCCAAAGAAAAGCCTTCGGGTGCGTAAGAGGTTGAAGCGGTAGAAGCCATCACAAAAGGATCTTTAATTTGAAACCGGTTAAGGAATTACTCAAATTATCCCTTTGATACCAATTGTTGGGTCGGAGAAAAACGGAGTGATGGCAAGAGGGGGGGTGAATTGCCTTTTAAAAAAGATTAACAAATTAAAATCAAAGTAAAGAATGCAGCGGAAATAAAAGAGGCAAGACACGCAATTGATAACGGAGATCGGCCAAAAACCCGGCCTACGTCTCCGCTCCCAACTCAACCGTTGAGAGATTCCTACCGCTTGCTTTTCAATGGTTTTATCAAGAAACCCACTAGGCTTTGAGGTAGCACTAGGACCTATTACAGCTTGCTTTTGATGGTTGAGCAAGAACCCACTTGCTTTTAATGGTTTAGCAAGAACCCACTATCCTTCTTACAGGTGAAGGATAGCTCACCTATGTCTCAAGCTATTTAAAGGAAAGCTTGACAACCTTTTCACACCTTAATGGTGATGTGAAACCCAAAAGAAAGAGGGGATGAGAAAGAGTTTGGGGTTTGTAGGCACAAACCCAATTTTAAGCTCAAAAAAGATAAACAAGAAAAACCGTAATTGGGAGAAGCCTTGGGAGCCTTTGATTGATTGATGATGTTGAAGGATGCTTCCAAGCTTCTTTGAAAGAGCTCCTTGGATGTGGAAGTTGTTGGAGCACTTGAGGTTCCTTTTAAGGAAGTCGCCGTAGGTTGGCCAATTGATGAACAACGTGTCTGTGGGCTTTGTATATGATCCGGTTGGTGTCTGGGGCTTCCTTGGCCTTTATTTATAGGCATGGAACCCTTGGGGAGTCTTCGGAGCCGTTGTAAAGGGCCTCAGAGCCGTTGGAGGCCAAATGGGAGTTGACTGGTCAAAGCCAACGGCTAGTTTGACTGGGCTACCGGCTGGCCGGTACAGCTCCACCGGCTGGCCGGTGCCTTGGATGTTGAGAAGGCCTTCTGCCCAGGCAGCACCGGCTGACCGGTGGGCAGACAGTAGCTACCACTGTTTCATCAGGTTGCCACCGGCTGGCTGGTGACAGAGCCACCGGCTGACCGGTGGAACCTGGCAGTGGGCAATGCCTCTGCCAGGTCCACCGGCTGGCCGGTGCTATCACACCGGTTGGCCGGTGGACTGCAATTCAGTCCATTTTTGCCAGCTTTCTTGGGCCAGTCCTTTGGCAATCTTTTTCCTATCATCCACAACACTTAAAAACAAAATTAGACAAATAATAAGGTGATTGTGATCATGAAAATCAAACAACGAGGGGAACGAGAGGTACAACACCTCCGCATTTAGAGTGATAGCAAGTGGCTCAACATAGGATAAGAATGAGGAACATCAAACCCTCCTGCAATTATTATTCCCAGAACCAACAAAAGGAAACATATGTAGATCAACTAGTTAGAATGTTGATATGCAGTCCTTGTTCTAGAAGGGAATAACATGGGTATATAAATCAATCCCAATAATCTCATACCTTATTCATTGTTGATTGATGTTAGCGCAAGAAGGCGGACGTCGATTTATTGTAGAAGAACACATCCTACGTCAGAGGAAGTTCCGAGGAAGAAAGTCAAAGTCAAGGTCGTTCTTCATAGTCAAAGGCGTTCCTCGTCAACATTCTTCATCGGTGGAGCATTCTTCATTGGAGAGCGTAATCCTCCAACTTTTGGGCGTCATGTCACTTTACCAGCACTTCATCGCTTGGTGAATCCATCCCAAAACCTCCTCTCAATCTCCATATATATAGGAGAGGGGTGGGGGGAGGTATGTAACGATCGTGGAATTTATTATCATTCATTTATTATAAACCTTCCTAAATTCCAATGATGCTATTATCTAATTCAAAAAGGGGACAAGCCAATTAATTTATGTTGGTGAAAATAAAGGCCGTGTGTTGGAATAATTAATGTGGAGGAAGCTCAAGAGGCTCATCCACATTAATGAGGTAGTTGAGAGGTTTCTCCCTCATTAAAGGGGAGTTGGGAGGTTTAGGCCTCGGGTGGACCCCACCACCATAACCGCTCGTGGGAGGTTAGGGTCTGGTGGTCCCCACCACCATATCCTCCCATGGGAGGTTAAGATCTGGTGGTTACCACTTCCCAACTTCCACAAGGAGGTTTAGTTCTGGTGGGCCCCACCTCCCAACACCCACATAGGTGTTGCAAATATAAATATAGTGTCACACACTTTTATTTTTATTTTTTTTATTTCACAAAAAACCCAAAAACTAACTTTCACCCTCAACCATCTATACTCAAGGTTAAAGTATACTTAATAGAATATCAGCGCTTCAAGTTCAACAGCGCCCTCAGATTTCAATTCCGAGCAACAGTTCAAAAGCTACAAAATTCCACTCACGTGTTTATTGAACGTACCCGAAAGAAAGTTCGGAAAATTATTATCAATCACCCTCAACCCATGCTAGTTGAGGTTAGGCTCTGCCTAGGTGAAACACACCCCAACGAACCCAACGGTACTCTCATATTTTCAATCCGAGTTACTATTTAGAATTTATGAATTTTATAATAAAATAATTGTCACGTAATTATTTTATTTGCGGCCAAAAACTAACCTTCTCTGGTGGCCCACACTGGTCAAAGTTAGTATCTACTTTAAGAAATTATACCCTCATGAGTTCAGCAGTGGTCTAGGATTTTGAATCCGAGTTACCGTTTGTGTGTTATAATAATATGAAAAATATAGTAATTTATTTAATTATTTTATTTACAATTATGCCAATTTTGGGTTTTTCACAGGAGGCATGTGCTGACTAATATTAAGTCGCGCCTAGGGTAAACCCACCATCCTGAGTGCAACGGTGCCCTCATATTTCTTATTTGAGTAACTGTTTAAGAGTTATTTTACATTTTTTGGAAAACTACTTCCGCGCATTAACTTAAGCTTGACAAAACATTGATGGATCATTCCGAGCACTCCAGGTCTCGGAAACACGCACTGTTAGATTTTTCAAACTCGTAAAATTCACATTTATTTTAAAAAAAATCATGGAAAAACCCGGTCTTTTCATTCTCCCCACCTTAGTTCTCTACATCCCCGTAAGCTACAACTCATCTAGGTAAACAATTGGGGGTACTGAGCACACATATGAGCCTCCCGCTCCCATGTGATCTCCTGGAGGTTCTTGTGTTGCCAACGAATGCACACCAGAGGTATCGACCATCCATGAAGGACCTTCTCCTGTCGATCCTCAAATTCTATTGGATCCTCTGTAAAAGTCACCCCATCATCGACATCCATCTCTTTGTGGTCGATGGCGTGAGAAGGGTCGTGCACATATCTCGTCAGCATGGATATGTGGAAGACATTGTGCACTCGGTGCAACTGAGGTGGAAGAGCTAAGAAGTAAGCCACCTTGCCAACTCTGCTAAGGACCTGAAAAGGTCTGATGAATCTCAGAGATAATTTTCCGCCTCAGCCAAATCTTCGTAGACATCGTCAGGGTGAGGCCTGTAGGAAGATGTGGTCACCATCCTCGAACTCCAGAGGTCTCCATCTCCTGTCGGCATACGACTTATGCCTACTCTGTGTAGTCTTCATTTGCTCCTGGATGATCTTCACTTTATCTATGGTAGCATGTACCATCTTTGGTCCCACGATTATTGACTCCCCTGGGTCAGTCCATCACAAAGGTGATCTTCAAGGTCGCCCATACAACGCCTCAAAAGGTGTCATCCCTATGGTGGAGTGATAGATGTTTTTGTATGAAAACTCCACCAAAGGTAAGTGATCCTCCCAGATGCAACCAAAGTCGAGGATACAAGCACGCAGCATGTCCTCGAGGGTTTGAATGGTCCGCTCAGTCTGACCATCTGTCTGAGGATGGAAGGAAGTGCTCAAATGAAGCTGAATCCCAAAATCCTCATACAACCACTTCCATAGCCGAGAAGTAAAATGTGCATCATGATCGGAAATGATCTTCGAGGGTACTCCATGTAACCGCACAACCTCCTGCACATAGAGGCATCCCAATCTCTCTATTGAACCATGTTCGTAGATCGGTAGGAAGTGGGCCGACTTGGTGAGTCGGTCGACGATCACCCAAATCGAGTCATGACCCCAGGATGTTCATGGAAGTCCTGTCATGAAGTCCATGGATATCCCACCCCACTTCCAGTCTAGGACCTCTAAAGGCTGAACCAAGCCTGCTGGTACCTGATGCTCCACCTTCACTTACTGACATGTCAGGCACCAAGAGACAAACTTTGCAACTACTTTCTTCATTCCCGGCCACCAGTGCTGTCATCAGAGGTCTTTTTACATCTTCACGACTCCTAGATGTACTGCTAGAGGGTATGTGTGGAACTCCCTCAACACTTCCTCATGAAGTGACACTGGTACCATGGTATATCCCCTAAAGAGAATGACATGCTCCCCACCTTCAGAAAATTCATCAGGTGCATGTCTAGTGGAAATCTGAGCACATTGTGTCTCACAGTCTGTGTCTCCATGTTGCGCCTCCCGGACTCACTAAATGAGTAGGGGAGTGACTTTAAGAGAATGAAGAAATGCTACTCCTTCTCGATCCACATAGGATATCTGCATAGCAGTTAGCTGCTCTATTGCCTCACTCGGCAGATGCCGGACAAACCTCCTGCTGAGTGTGTCTGCTACCATGTTCCCCTTCTGAGAAGTATAGACTATCTCAAATTCAACTTTTCCTGCCATGAGGGTGAGGTTGGCCAACTCACGAGTGATTGGTTTCACCCTCCTATGCATGAGTTTATCCTATGCTTCCTGGGTTTCCTTTTTCACCAACCAAGGAAAACCACATCCCAAAGTTGTAGATAAATCACAACATCTTTTCCTAATACAGTCAATCTGAGTGTGAACTAGGGATGTCAAGTCCAAACCCAAACTAATGTTGTAAGGCCTCAACACTTCCACCAAGAGGTTCAAACCGAAACTCATGCCTAAAGGGTCATATCATACCATTGGCGTAAGTGTGATTATCAAGTCTCCTCCCAAAGGTATCACCTAATGTGAGGGTAAAGTCAATGGTTTAACTGGAAACTCTAGGTCCTAGAAAAGATTCGTGGAGGGAAGGAATGATTGGTACCTATTTCTATTGATATGGTAGCTAGTAGTAGTAATAGACCGTACCTTGAATCATTCCTAGAGCCCATGGGTTGCTTTCCTTGACCGCATGAAACTACTCTCTTCCCCTGTCCTCCAACTTCTTGAGCCTGGTAGGGTCCACAAAAAAAGGGGTGGTTATAACATTTCAAAAAGTACATCCCCTCATGATACTCTCCTAGCTCTTCTTCCATGTCTGCTACCATTTAGACTTATCTGTCCCTAACACTTCTTCTTCCTGAAACATTTTACATGCCCAAGTCTCTAAGAATGGTGCCAGTTTCATTCTTTCCCACTGCTAATATTCACTGGCTGTATCCAGTCAGCCAAAGAGCATTCAACCACAAAGTTTCTCTCAATCACCCTAGAATAAGTAGGAATGAAAAGAAGAATAGTGCTATCTCGGATGTCCTTTAAACACACCTCACTCGGATGATCGATCCCTGAAGCACTGATCGCATTGTATTCATAAAGTAATAGGAACGATCAGTACGCCTTGATGAATAATCAGCTACTGACATGTCATCCTGCAGAAGCTATAGAAGTTCTAGAGAACTCTCAGCCACCTCCTCAAGATAGTCCTCAGTCGCATATGAGTCAAGATCGCCGCAGAAAATGAGGGGTATCTGATGTTGAAACATTTTTAAGGCACTAAGCCTACATGTTTCCTCTATCGGTACCACTAGTTGTAACTGTTGACCAGCAGGTAGTGATATCGATAGCACACTACCCGAAGGAACTATCTCGGGAAACAATCCACGTACCGAAGCCTCATCACTAAGCATACCATCCTTATGGTCACTCACTGAAAAAATACTTGTAGCAAAGATCACTTCCAGTTCTACTGGTGTCTCAACTAGACAACAAACTCTAACAATTTCCCACAGCCAGCCCTCAACTGTGTGGGAATCTGTCTCGCCTCGAAACCTCTGAGGCCTCGGCTGTAGGAACTCATGCAACGTGCTCAGTCGGTGTGAACCTTCAACTAGTGTGGTTGGTGGTATATGCTTCCTAACAGGTGGTGCTATTGCCGGTACACCACCCGAAGGTGCCAACATAGTAAGAGGGCCCAGAACCGGAGCCTTGTGTCTCAGTGGGCTGTCCGTGTGTAAAACTCTCGGAACTCTAACTGGTTGTTTGCATGGTGGAATCCTGAAAGAAACAAACGTGACATGGTCAAAATATTATACCTGGTGAGCTGACCTAGTGAGCTGACTTAATAAATCACAAAGAAAACACAAACGCAATCAGTGTTTTCATGCACTGAGTTGGAAATCAAAAGTTAGGGTCCTGGTGTATTGATACGTCATCCGCCGCACCAACACTGCACTCCTTGAACTGAAAACCGCACTCACTACAATTAACACTATTGATTCACAATAAATATCAGAGTCCTATGATCTTCAGTAGAACAGACCCCTATGATACCAATTTTTCACAACCCATCCCTCGGGGCCCATGCCGAGACTACCCCCAAGCCCACATTCCATAGCCTAGGGGATGACGACTAGAACCAAAGGCATATTCCCTAAAACTGGGATGGTATTTCCTTTATAACCTATAAACTCATGCAACCCAAAACATAGAAAGATATGGAAGTAAGTCAACTATATAATAAACAAGTGAGTATAGTAAGTAAAAAGGGGCTGGAATACAAGCCCAACTGGAAAGTCCATGTACAACTGGAATGAAATACAACTTAAGAAAGAGGAAGACAACTACTGGATTGTCCTTCGAGGTTACTACCTGAAGGGTAGGTACAGATCGCCTCCTCATCACTCCACATCCATCTGTCTTCTCCGTGTACCAACTCGTCGTATGGTCCACCTCCCTATATCGTCCAGTCTTGGTACTCTCATCCTCATTCAGCATTGTCTGTCGTCTGCATCCAACACAACAAGGTGTGGGCATAGCCCGTGCATGGGTGAGTATAACGATACTCAGTAGGGACCCCGAGACCCTCAAGGTCTCACAAAAATCCACCAAGGATAAACCACAAAGTATGAAATAAACAGCTTACCCTACTTAGGTATATGCCTATATATATACCAAAGTTATCAAGTAATCCATATCAATCATGAGGAAAACATAGATAAACTAACTCATCTCAATCCAAGATTTTATTCCAGGGGTAGTAGCAAGTAACATCCCCAGTCACATTGTCGAAACCGCGGCTACTAGATAATTCCTCCCATGTCGAGTACAGGGGGCCTGCCACGACACCAACCACGCTTCCCACTAACCTTGGACTACTAAGGTACACCTCTTATTGAGTATCGTGAGTATGTTGTGTCACCAAGGCACTCCCTAGCTTGGGTCTGCCGCATCACCAAGCCTGATCCCCCTCATAGCCTGTTGAGGTACTCCTCCTATCAAGTACCATGGGTCTATCACTTCACCAATGCACTCCTCACTATGGGTTTTCCGCGACACAAAGGCGCTCCGCACTAGGCAAGTAGAGTCACTCCGAGTCAAACTATCAGCAGTCATCAGGTCTCAGCCAACTACTAGGTCTACACACTAAGCTCACTTGTCTCCAGGAAGATCCACTACACAAGCTAATAGTCGATACTCCAATGGTCATGAAGTCCCATGAAGAACTATCTAAAATGTAATCCATGTCATAGGGTTCTCAACACAGTAGACGGAACGTCATTCGGACATCCGGTCTGTGAGTTATTAGTCTTTTAGTCCAAGGGGCCCGGTTGGATTCATGCTCGATACAACCTGACCATACCTCAACTATACCCAAAAATCTTATAGGGTATACTCAATGGGACTGTCTCGCTCCAAGATTTCCAGAGTCGCTGATGCTTCTTCAAATGGATGTTCGGTGCCAAAGATATGGTCTCAAGAGCATAAATGGGTCGTAGTGGGCCCAGGTCTAGTTTGACATGGTCGGACTGACCCGGCCCAACCCGGCCCACATTGTGGCCCATCCCATTGGGTTCTTTTTGGCCCACTGGGTCCTATATGATAGGATGCGAGGGTTCACGTAAGCCGCGAAGGTTATGAGGTGGCTCGGCTTGGCTCGACACGACCGCAAAGACCACAGGGGGAGGTTCGGTCTAGAGGGCACCGCGAGGGCGGCTCAGCCCGGAGGGTTCCACGGGGGGCGGCTCGGCATGCAGGGCACTGCGGGGGGAATCTCGACTCAGAGGGCACTGTGAGGGGTGCGGGGATATCTGTTTGGGTCATCACGAGGGGCACGGTATAGTTCAGCCGGGGCACCGCAAGGAGCGTGGGCCGGTTCGGTCGGGGCACCATGAGGAGGAAAAGGTGGCTCGACCCAGGACGGCGGTGGGGATCAAAGGCGCAGCACAACAGCAGTTCAGCGGTGGCACAGAGCGACAGAGGCCATCGGTTTCGCGTGGTGACATGGCGAGGTCATGGGTGGCGGAGTGCCACGGGGCACGGAGGCTGTGAGGAGTGGTGACCGCGGGTGGTGGAGCGTCATTGCCTTTGTCACCTCCCTCCATTTCCAAGAACACACCAAATAAGAACGTTGAAGGGGTCAGGCCATGTTAGTTTGGCCCACACCCTCCACGTTTAGATTGATAGAAAGCGGATCAACATAGAATAATAATGAAGAACATCAAACCCTTCTACAATGATTATTCCTAAAACCTATAAAAGGAACCATATGTGGATCAACTTGTTAGAAAGTTTATGAGCGTTCCTTTTTATAGAAGGTATGAACATGGGTATATAAATCAATCACAATAATTATGTACCTTGTTCATTTTTGGTTGATGTTATCTTGAGAAGGCGGACATTGATTCTTGTAGATGAACACATCCTATGTCGGAGGATGTTTTGAGGAAGAACGTCGAGGTTGATATCGTTCTTCGTAGTCGAAGGCATTCCTCGTTGGTGTTCTTCATCGTTGGAGCATTCTTCGTTGGAGAGCATAATCCTCCAAGTGTTGGGCGTCGCGTTACTTTACCAGTGCTTCATCGCTTGGTGAAGTTATCCCAAAACCTCCTCCCAAGATCCAAATATATAGGGGAGGGGGGTAGGTATATAACGATCGTGGAATTTATGACGGTTCATTTATTAGGAACCTTCTTAAATTACAATGACATTTTTACTTAATTTAAAAAGGGGTCAAGACAATTAATTTACATTGGTGAAAATAATGGCGGTGCATTGGCATAATTAATGTAGAGGAAGATCAAGAGGCTCCTCCACATTAATGAGAGAGTTGAGAGGTTTCTCTCTCATTAAGAGGGGAGTTGGGAGGTTTAGGCCTCAGGTGGTCCTGACGACCATAACCTCTCATGGGAGGTTAGGGTTTGGTGGTCCCCACCACCATAACCTCTCATGGGAGGTTACGGTCTGGTGGTCCCCACTTCCCAACATACACAAGGATGTCTTATTTTGGTGGACCCCACCGACCAACATACACATGGGTGTTGCAAATAAAAATAAAGTTTCACGCACTTTTATTTTTATTTTTATTCTTTCACAAAAAAACCAAAAACTAACTTTCACCCTCGACCATATATCGTCGATTTGGAAGTCTCCTTAAGTGAATTCTGGCGCTGCGAGTTCAATGGTGCCCTCAGATTTCAATTCTGAGCACCAGTTCAAAAGTTACAAAACAACGCTCACGCGTTTACTAAACGTACTCGATAAAAAGTTCAGAAAATTATTATCAGTCACCCTCGACTTGTGATGATCGAGGTTAGGCTATAACTAGGTGAAAAATTCCCCAAAGAACCCAACATTACTCCCATATTTTCAATCCGAATTACTATTTCGAAGTTATGAATTTTATGATAAAATAATTGTCACTTAATTATTTTATTTGCAGCAAAAAAATAACATTCTCTTGTGGCCCACACCAGCCAATGTTAGTATCTTCTTAAAGAAATAATACCCTCATGAGTTCAGTTCTAGTCTTGGATTTTTAATCCGAGTTACCATTTTTGAGTTATAAGAATTTGAAAAAAAATAATTTCTTTTATTAATTTATTTACGATTATGCCAATTTTGGGTCTTTTCACAGGAGGCACACGCCGACTAATCTTAAGTCGCGCTTAGGGTAAACCGGCCATATTGAGGGCAGTGGCACCATAGGATTTCTGATCTGAGTGACTATTTAAGAGTTCTTCCACTTTTTCAAGAAAACTGCTTACATGCATTAACTTAAACTTAACAAAACATAAACAGATCATTCTGGGCACTCCGGGCCTCAGAATCACGTGCCGTAAGATTTCACAGACTAGTAAAATTCCCATTTATTTTAAAAAAAATCATGGACAATACATGTCTTTACATAATCATTCACTTATTATGTTGGTATGTGATGAACCCTTAACCTTAACCAAACACATTTATTTGACCACATATCTAGTTCTTTTCATGTCCATATCATGTTCATGTGACTTGTCACATATTCCCACATATACCATGAGGTTATATAACTATTATTCTTTAAGGTAACTATAATCAATATATATTAGAAACATAAAGGTACCCTAATTTTTTTCCTTGATCTATGGACCTACTGATCATATATATGCATTTTATTAGACCAAATGTGCATCCCACAAGATCTGCACCACTTTCATTTTATTATATTACTTTTCATAAGTCATAAATATTCCTTCCTAGTGATAGTATAATCGAATTTTTCTTAGGATTTCCCTTCCAAGTTTTAATCAAATAATTTTTGTGTCTTTTTATGTATAGTTTAAATTTTTTTAATTTGGACTTAATGGGTTCTCGGAGTTTGAGGCTGTAAATTTTAGAGTAAATTGTATGTCTTGAGTTTAAAGTGGAACAACATAGACTAAATTGTGTTCCAAAAGTTTAATATTGTACAACTTAGATCAAAAAGTGACAATTATTTTATGGTCATAGAGTTTGAACTTAAGTGTTTTTCAATTAATGATCTTGCAAAATAGGGAATTTTACACACAACGATCATGAATTTAACCCAATGTGAATGGGGAATAATGTTGTTAAAAATGAATAAGGGAGAAGGAATCTGTGAAATGGGTCTCATCACAAAATGAGTAACTAGAACGAAATATCAACATAGATTTTCTGTCAACATGTTTTGTATTATGTTTATGATATATAAAGACATAAAATCTAAGGATATTATAATACATTTAAAGTTGAGCGGATGTTAGATAATATAAATCATGTCTTGAAATATTTTAAATGAATTTGATGAAATAAAAATGAATGGGATTGGATAATTGTTGACCATGGTCAAATGAATACTGTTAGATAGTTATATCAAGGATAAATGTTGGCTATATTCAAATGAAGGGTTCAATTGTGATGTTTAAGGAATTTTGAATTAGTTTACATCTTCTTATGGATAAGTATATTGCCTTATATGGGTATTGTAAAGACATATTATGGTCACATGTGTCATCACCATACTGAATGTGGTCCCTTCAGATTAAATGGACTCATTATCAATAGTATATGGGGGTTTATAGTAATCCAAATATTCAAGTCATAAATTATTTTTTATGGAAAAAGTATTATTTAAAATGTATTTTATAAAATTATTTATTTTACACATTATATATTAATTTTCCCAATAAAAAATTCAGTAAAATTATGAGGGGATATTGAAAAGGTGAATTAAAACATGAAGTAAATTAATAAGAACTTGGCACTAAGACAATTTTAGAAAAGGGAGATAAGTTAGATAAAGGTTGTGTTTAGGAAAAAGATAGGATATTTGAGTATTACTATATATAATGTAATCATAGAAATCAATCCCTACATAGTTCTAGAAAACGAACACACCCTGATGTATGAGGGATGATTTAAACCTAATGTGAATTGAATAGTACTCTAACACTAAAGTAATGGGGAAAAAATAGAGAGGAAACATGTAGATAGAATGAAAATAAAATATTTTCATGTCACTAGATATTAGATAAAAATAAGAATCATGGTATACATTGTTTTGAAACATGTTTTTTGTGAAATTGAAGAGAATTATGGTGTGAATGAATTGACATATACCTGAAATTATTGAGTAAAATTATAATGCCAAAATGTATTGGGTGGTGTGATTTAGATATAATGTTTAATGGGGATAAGATATAATATTTATAAATCACAATTTATCATGTATAAATAGCCTCATATAGTTCTCAAAATATACTCTAATATGTGAAGCCCAAATGAATATAGAGGAGATTGAAATGTCAAGGTGTGACATGAGAAAATGAGATGGAATGAAAGTTGTAGTTGGGATTCCTATGAGTATTTTTGTATGTAGTTATCATATACAGGAAGATAGGGGTTTTATAGTTTTACATTATTTACCAAGGAAAACTCCATATAGTTTCATTTCATACAAGATAGGGAACTCTATGAAATTTAATTGTTTTTGAGATAGACCACTTATCATGAAATTTAGGATCTTATTACTAAAAAAATTATGTATAGTTCAATATACATTAGAAAGGAAAATATATCATGTAGTTTAATTTTATATGTCAAGTAAAATATATCATATAGTTTAAGGTTTCATGTAATTGACTTTTCATGTATGGTATGAATTTTCTTGAAAAGTATTTCTTGAGGAACATCAAATTATTGGGAGGTGTAATAAGATATCCACCTTGATTATTCAATGAAAATGCTCTATTGAAGAAAAAATTATGTATGATATGAGGCCCTATCCATTTTAAAAACTCATCTCTCATCATTTTTACTTTTATATATAGGTCACTAAGAAACTAGTTTTACTTTTTTAAAATATAAAATATTCCCCAACAAATTTGGTGCCCATGATACCCATTCAATTTCTTCTCACTTTTTTTATGTGGGATTTTCTTATGATCTCATATTCTTTTAACATATTAAAACCTTTTTCTCCAAGGAAATTCTTGGAGTGCTCATGCTTTATCTTTAACGTTTATATCATATTTCTATTATCTAAAAGTAGTTTTATGGTGTTTTATGGTAGGCTCAATATCCAGTTACTTTATAACTTAACATCCTCTTTCATACTGAAACAACTCAAAATAAAAAAAAATCAACCTATAAAACCAAATAAAATTTCATCATAGATTAATAGATATTTTTTGGATACTTATAACGTTTTCTTAATATCCTTAAAATAATCTTCCCAAAATTCAATTATAAATACACATTTAAAGTTCTGTACTACAAATTAAAATATAAATCACTTCATATGTGGTTTGGACCAAATCATTTACTGTAGGAGAACTTCAGTTAATAAACAGTGAAAACACTATATTTTTTTGCACATTCAGAAAAGTGCTCAGCATCGACTCACTGAATCAGTCTAACTTCAATCACGTTGTTCATTATGATATTCATAAAACTTCAACACAAAATAATAATATTTAAATTTATCTTTATCTTTAATCACTAAATAATGATTTTCAATTATTCCATTTTGAAATCACAATATATGGAAAACTAATCCCTCATCTCATTTTCTTATCCAATCAATCTTGGATCATATAAATTCAAGGATTAATGATTTTTAAATATTTATAGAATAGTTCAATAATTTTATGAAATTACCTTCTTGTTTTTTATAATTTCTTCATTAAACAGCGTTTAAAGACTTCTAGAAATAATCCATCTCTTTAAAAAAAATTACAAGATTCAAGATCATTTTATTTATTTATCATTCTTGAATCAAGAACCAATATTTATTATTTTGATCATCATCAACTTCCAATTAAATCCATGTGAGGATTGCCAAGCTCCAATAATGGTTGCACTTCCCCTAGAATTTCCATGGCATGTAGCGACCATGATCCCAATCTCATATTGTCTCCAAAAGGAAAGCTCATTGGTCATGATTTCTAAGGTGAGTATAACATTAAATTTTCTTCCCCAATTTGATCTAACCTTAATAATTATAGGTGATGTTTACTTTAGTTTAGGAAAATACATTTATGAAATTCAAATTTAATCCTCAATTCTTCTTCTTGGGTTATATTTTCTCAATTTCTGAATTTGAGGGAACCTAAGAGACTAAAATCACTTATCTGGGCCTTGGTTAAAATTTTATCCCTAAAAAAGTATCCTTCTAATACAGAATTTTTTAAGAGTCATATTCTCTCTAAAAATTATAATTAATGTGAAATTTTCTTTCACGTAATTTTAATTCTATGGTATGGATTGATTTATGGTAGTTCCATCTAAAATTACCAGTATGTACTACTTCATTAATCTCCCACACCTATACCTTCTGGATTAAAAATATAAAACCCACCTAGGTGGTATGGTCCCAAAAATTGAACACCAAACATTTTTTCTCACCAAACAAATCTTGGTTAACCATGGAACTTCCCCTTCCTTCTCAGCTGGAAAACCATAAATTCCTTCCCTCCCTATATTAATTTTCCCCATTTTTATATTTATCATCACTACATAAACTAGATTCTATATATCTCATTAAAAATTTATCCTCATCAGTAATTATTCCATATTTATTTCATCTCACCTGAAAATAGTAACTCCCTCATATATCACATTACATAAAACTCTTCATCTAACTGGTTCTCTATAGTCAATATAAATCAATAAAAAACCTAGAATTCAAGTGAAGTAAAGCATTGAATCAACTAGATTAAATTGTCATTGAAAATGGCATGGATATATATTAGTTCTACTGATGCATAGCTTGGTTTTTGATGATCACACTATCTCATAAAACTCAATTTTCATCGATTCAACAACATCTCAAGTGACTGTTAAATAAATCGGGTAATTTTGAGTTTATTTTTAGTCAATCTTATTCGATCCATAATATCCCACCACAGACTGGGAGAAAATACATTGGGTTATTTCATTGAGTAACATGTGTATACTTGTTTTAGATCAGGAAACCATAACACAGGGGCATATAGAGGCTTGGTCCTCATCTTTGGTTGAACACTTTCATTAAACCCAAAAATAGAGAAAATAATTTCTTTCAACATGAAGCATCTTCTTCACTCGAATATTTCATGAGACCTGAGTGGCTTCGGTGGCATAAACTTTATTTTAATTAGTGGTAATTGTCTCTTTTCATCATGGGACTGGCCTTATCAATAAATAATATAGCACCATCATGCCATACATACTTCAATCAAACAAGGTGGGTTGGTGTTTGACTTTGTCACATAAAAATCTCATTATTAGAATTTTTCCTCAGCTTATCCAACTATGATTCTAGTTATCTCAATGAATTTCCATGTCTTAACTATAGAACGTTTTCAAAAAATCTCAGGTGGCTTGAAACATAAAATCTATAACATCAAACATAGGAAATAATGGGTCTGATTCATCAAACCTCGCTATTCTTGAGCTTTGTTCCCTATTCCATTTTTCAAATATATAATAAAATATCAGACACGCTATTTAAATTTTCAATATTCATATGGTCAGAGTTGATCTATGTCTTTCTATATGTAGTTACCCCACACAGGTGATCGATCGACCGTGGACTTACGGTAGGTGAAGCACTGTGGCACGATTTGTAGTCCCACATGGTATCTTTAGGTCCTACATACAGTCGGTTGAGATTTTTTCTTATAGAAGTTTTGGATTGTTAACCTAATGGTAGATTAAAAAATTATCCAAATATCTTCTTATCATAGTTTCTTGGGTGTTTTCGAAAAACAATCACACATTATTGATTGAGTGACCATACAAACAATTGAGTCTTTCAATGCAGTCAGCCATTTTTTTCTTCTTATGGTCAGTCAAGTCCTTTGTTGATTTTTCATGGATCTGGAATATTAGGTTAATTTTCTCATACAACAGCTCTAATACATAGGTATGATTTTGTAGCTTCTTCCTGTAGTATGTCGATGGACCGTGAAACTAATTTATCACACGGTCTCTCCATAACTTTGTATATTTTCATGCATGTTATCTATTTAGTGACCAAATGTGAATTATTTTCCCAACATGTTGTATATTTCCATTGTTTCTTTCTACCTTTTTATATTAGGTTTCGCCTTAAAAATAATTTATATTCCTGATAATTTCATCAATCCAGAATGAAAAAATAATAAACATAATTCAATTAAGTAAAAATAATCAATTTAAAAATTAAAAACAATTGAAATTAAAATTAATTCCATTAAAAATATTTACAATAAAATCATAGAAAAATAATTAATTAATTTGAAAATTTAAAAATCCCCAAAATTACTTCAAAAACAAATTCTCAGTAAAAATTTGAAAAACAATATTCTTAAAAATATATGTAAACAAAACCCAATACCTTTTAAATCATTAAATAGAAAAATCACTCATTTTCATTGAAATATTCGAACAATAAAAAAAATTAATAAAATTACAAATATAAATTAATTCCATATTAAAAACAAATTTCATCCATAAAAAACAATTAATTCCTCAAAATAATTGTGGAAAAATGTATTAAAATAATTTTGCATCAAATTTCACCACACTCAATCTATTTCACTCCATAATCAATTTCACTCCTTGGTAATAAAATAAATTTTATTTATTTATTAAGGATCTTAATAAAAATTGATTTTCCTATACAAATTATAATACACACAAAAAACGAGAATATGAAAAGATCCAATGCTCAATGAAAATGTATTTCATTCAATATGAAAATTTCTCATTACACTCAACTTGGGTTCGTGTTCTAATTCATGGATTTTTTAGAGATTACATTTTAGTGGAATTAAATCATTAATAATAACCACATTCAATTATCACTCTAACTAAAGTTTCTTAGACTAGATAAACAATTACACTTCATTTGTTAAACTCAAAATATTTTCATATAATTCAATTTTACATTCTTCATTTTTGTTCTATATTCACTTCACCATAATGATTTAATTTTGGTTGATATGGCTATTTATTTGAATTTTTTCAACCATGAATGAGAAAAGGACATATTGAATTTACATATAGATTTTATTATTGTTATTATTATTATTACTAAAACACTTAGTGCCTAATGTCTAATATATTCCCTATGGGATCTCAATTTCACATTTTACTCTAGTTTCAAAGGAATTATATGACTATAATTTCAGTTAGATATCCAATGTTTTCTATTTATGAAAGGTAAAGTTAATATTTTGATGTTCAAACATCTAATTCCATCAATTTATAATTCTAATTCCATAAAGATCAATAATATAACAATCAATTTCCTAGTTCCAAAATAAAATTATCATAAAAAAAGTGGACGAACATCTCCTAGAAATCGTACAATTTCTATAAATTTGGAAATAGTTAAATATATCAAACTAGCAAGAAATTATCCATAAGGAGGGACAAAATTTTAATCAAAATGACGAAAAAAGTCCTATAATTTTAAAAAAAATATGGGGTCTTAAATTTTTACAACATTAAAGTATAGTTTAACACAATGTAAATACCCTCTCTCACATACTAAAAAACTAACATTTTCATCAATGTTCAATCTAAAGGTGTAGGAAATAATTAAAAAAAGTTGGTTTAAAATATATTTAATGTTTTTGAAGTTAAAAAATGTATGATTGGTCTTTAATGAAGTTCAAGAATCACTTTTCCACACAATAAAATCAGATAGATTCCCTTCATGCAAATGGTTCCTATTAGACACTACTTGAACATTTTATTTGGAATATATTTTTAGGCAGTTCAATGTTTCATAATTTTTTTCACCATAAATATTCACAGGAATATAGGAATTATATTGAAAGAAATAGACTTCAGAAATATAGGAAAAAACAATAGAGAGGTAAATAATAATAGTTTTTACTAAGATTATAACATACTAGAACTTCCAAAAAAGATATTTGACATTGAGAACTTTAAAAAACTATTCATCGAATGTTAAAACATAATGGTAAGTATTAAAACTATAAAAATTAAAACAATACTCTCCTCTATGTAAAATATTGAGAATTTATATTCATTCAGATGTAACCCATGTGTTTGACTTGTAGAAGATCCATGGAAGATTCATTCAACTCCCTATAATGTGTAACACAATATCAACATTATAATACACCAGATAAAGATCAATGTAACTAGAAATAAATGTTTTAGTTAAATACTTTTAATTCAGTAAGCTATGGATTATATATCCTTTTGTCCTTGAATTTGAATTTGAAGTTCTTGCTAAAGGATGCTTACCATGGTTGATTCTCAACTATTAGTCGGGTATCTTAAATTAGATATGCCCCTTGTAAATGTATTTCCATGTAATTACCTATATGAAGACATAAAAAAGTAAAATAAGGAAAATTTAAATGAAAATAGGAAACAAAATAAACGAAGAGATAATCATGGGATATCCCCTTAAGTGTTTTCGTATTTATTCTATCAATAAATGGATAGTCCCATGGGCGAACCCCAATCTGATGGAGGTTTTACTCATTCCTTAAGAACATCCAGGCATAATCCTTTCAAATTTTAAAACTATATAGCTTGTTGAGTACCCCTTGATCAACATTAAACCGGTGTCAGCCCTTAGCAGTGTACCTCTTGTGGTGGATAGAGGGGAAAATAGAATATAGTGGTGTTGACCTTATTCTTTTAACTTAAAGATTGGTGTGATAGAGTTATAGAAACTAAACTTCGGGACATGACTTGTCTTCTGGTTTAACCTGAAACATTATTTCCTATTTCAATATAAATAATGTGTCATCATCCGCTTTTACAACAGTTCTAAGGAACAATTCCTCTTCTTTTTCATTCACTCCCAAACATGAATTTCCAAAAATGACTTTGATATCTAGAATCCATCAATAGGTGCAGTATAAAGTTCATACTGACTCTCCAAGAAGTTCCAAAGATAAAATAATTCTTTAATATCTCCATGAGGGAAGTCTCACTCAAAATAGTCTTCAATATAATAAAAAACCAATTTAAAAACAACTTATCCCATGATATAAAATCTCCTGGTATCAATTGAGTTACCTCTTAATCATGAGGGAAATGTCCTCCTAGGATTGAATCCAAAGTAAGACTAAGGTACTCAGCCTCCACTAACATCTCTTCAAAACACATTACCTCATTTATAGAATCTTACAAAGAAAGGATAGTGTCTCATCATCTTATTCTTCTATGATATTGAAAGAATCATTAGATAGTTCAAAACATAATGAATCATCAATTAAAGTATAATAAATTAAATGATCCTAAAAAAATTACAAATTCTTTAGGTTATAAATGTATCATTTCCTGTCATCCCTCAAAATATGACATGGAATGTCGATTTTGAAATTATAATTATAAATCCAAGTATAGATTAATCTCAAATATTGGTATATCCAACTATTTCTTTCTTTTCATACATCAACTTTATTTCCTTCTCAACTACATTCTAGAAATTTTGACTATGGTATTTTGGACTAATACCTTGTTCTTTTGGTCCTCCTAACACAAGTATGCATTTCCAAATAAATTCATATACTGCATAGTAATAACCAAGTCCTTCCTAGAAGGTTATTTCCCCTCTCGATCTTCTTTTATTTTATTTAAATCTTGGGTAAATATTTGCATCGTTTGGTGGGAAACAATCCTTTAATTATTACTAATCCCTTAATCTTATTTTTTTCGTCTAATATTGAAATGATGTAACATCCATGTAATTTTTTTCCCCGATATGTATTCTAACGTGGAAATTGAATCAAAATCATTAGTTTCCAACAATGTTGATAGTGGTAATAATTAAAAAAATAAAAAAATCACTAAAATTTACATTTCATCCTAATAAATGGTGCCAAAATATATCATTCTCTCACCATAAGGTGTGGTCATAGATACATTATATTCTCTCTAAATTTATCATAGTGTCTAACATTGGTGTCGATCTCAAGGGACGAGTGTCACCTATCTTAGTGATTCTTCTAAAAGCTTTTCTTTGTATTTGTATATTTAAAAATAAAAAATGAAAACATAATGATGAAATAGTGGAAAATTATGATAGTGGAAGAAATCTGAATGGAAGAAAAATGAAACATCAATAAGAATAAAGATTATATTATTTTCCTGAAAAAGTCCAAACATAAATTAATTTAATATTCAACCACTTATCATGGATTTACTAATATGAAGATCAACAATACTCAACATCACTCAATTCATTATCAAATTCCCAAATAACACACCTCGTTTACTCAAAACGTTGAACAAATGTTAATCCTTGGTAAATATGGAAATAGGAGTGAATATTCTTTATAAAATAAAGAAATTAAAGTGTTATGGGTACTGAAAATTAAAACAAAAAAATAATTTAAATAGTATAGATAGTGGTATCATAAAATTAAATAGCGCAAAAGTGATGAAAGTAATTAATTAATGAAAGAACTTAATAATTAATTTGACATATGATAATTGTGATCACATTATTATCAATTAAATATATTGAAAAAGATATTTTATAACCATAATTTTGTTATGACTTATAAAATATAATTTCAAAGTTAATTAATAAAGTATAATATTGAAATGAGGTGTATATAAATTATTTTATTATGTGATTCGATGTGAAAATGAAATGGAAAATTTAATAAAAATAGATTTTGTGATCTGAGGTATAGTTTATAACGACTCAGTGTGATACACTAGGTCTCCTCCAATCATCTTGATAGGTTTTTATATTATGAAATTTATTTTAATAGAGATCAAGAAACCAAGATCACTTAATTATTAGTGAAAGAGAAAAGAAACCAATATCCCTTAATTTTCCAGGTATCATCACCCATACCTCACTTTGTGGTTTTGAGCACCCTTTGAAGAAGTTGTCATTAGAAGAGAAATAATTTATAGGCATAATTTTGATAAAAATTTATTCCCTTATCTTTCATATAGAATAGTATAATTTATGATTATTGGTAAGAAAGTAATGGTAACATAGGTATTAAGAGATTGAGAAATTAAATTGGCTGTAAAAAGGCCACTTTGATAGTAATGGAGAAGATCAATATGATTTATCATTGGAATGCTCTAAATTTTTATACATGAACCATTATTGAGAGGGCATCCATGTTCCAATATGTATATCCTCATAAATTTATAGTAAAAATATATATAACTAGGGGCTTTAATCCCCATTAAACACCAATTGAATAATATAGGGTCCAAAAAAATCAAAACTTCACTTTCTATTTGAACACAACGAGGTACTTGGTTTCCTTCATTAGGTAAGTGGTGAGATTCTTGGGATCAAGCGCTTCTGGTAATCTTATATCAAGTAGTTGATGTTGTCCATTGGCTAGCTGGTGGGCCTCCTATAGGTTCACTAGTTATATCTTCTTTTACTGGGTGGTCGGTATACTCTTTTTCTTGTAATATTCTCACTATATGTTTCTAGTTTATTGGTTCCCTGCATTTCTAAGCCATTTCTACCTATTTTAACTGAAATATTCTTTGGAACTTCCAGATTTTTACAAAATTCCATCGATTATTTCAAGAACATTATTTTATGATATGAGCATGACCATCAAGACTTCAAAAAAATCCTTATAGAATAAAACAAAATTCCTTTATTTATATCATCAACACTTCAATATGATATCCAATTAAGTAAATATCATCCATTCCAATAAAATCGTTTGAAAAATAAAAGATTTTTCATTATCATGAAAACACTATAAGATAGACATAGGTACAATAATATCCTCTTTCTTAAGGATCACAAACACTTAATATAAAAATTTGTATCATGTTTAAATAAAGAGTGAATAATATAACAATCTAATCAAGATGTTTATAATATTATATCTAATGTGTTCGAGAAATAAACATAACATAACTAATCCATAAGTATATCCTACTTTTTCAAATAATGAAACTATTTTATCCCCCTAAAAAATTTGAAAAAATTCTCTTAATTTTTAAAACAAATTCAATATTGTATCCCCATCTAATATAAGAAAAAATCACCCCCACCCACCCCTACTGTTATAAAAAAGAAAATGGTGGAGGGAAAACATAAATAATTTTAAATATAATCAAGATAAATTCAAAAATAATTACAAAAAAATCAATGAAAATAAAAATATTTAATCTCAAGATTTAAAACCAACTAAAAAAGATATTTTAAAAATAAATGGATAAATGTTTTGAAATAATGAATGAGACTGAATTTAAATGAGTTTGAAATAAAAATAGAAAAAAATTAAATAAAAATATTTAATGAAAATAAATTTCAAAAACAAACTTTTTATTTTTAAATAAAGAAAAAATAGATTAGTGGGGGGATAGGAAAGATAACGAATTGAATTTCATGAAGGGAAATTGTGAATAGGATATAAAAAACATGATACCCATGTTGAAAGTATGTTTTTCTAAACTCCACTGAATGAAAATATTTAAGGCTCAACCTCAAAAGGTTCATTTTAAGATGAAATTGAAACTTGACAACAAGAGAGAATAAGTGTAATAATAATATCAATTACTTCAAAATAATTTAAAATATTTTCAAAAATATTCAAGTTGAAAATTTAAAAATATCCAATGAAAAACACAATCAAACTAAAAACTAAGATGATGAAAATTATATCAAAATTTTAAATCCCAAAAATTAAAACATTTAAGAAGAGGATTCTTGATATGATTTAAAATAAACCTCATATAGGATGATTTTAAACCTTTACATAAGTTAATAATTTCGAGTTCATTATTATTAATTAATAAAATATCACAAATGATATTACAAAAAAGTGAATGATTTATTCTTATACCGAAAAACATAATCTTATGAATAATATTTAAAAAAGTAAATGATATAAATATAAAATATATATTAAGTAATAAAGAAGGACAATAAATAAAATCATTACAAAATTTCTCCCTCAATATAAAACTAAAAGTTCTCATCAATTGATTTTAGAACACATTTATGATGGATATATCATCCTAAAAAAATTAGTGTATATTGATACAGTTTTTGTAAACCCACTATATGAAATATTTATGAGGCTTAGTGGTGTATTCCTACAAAATATCAATTTTCTTTTCCTTTTGGTACTCATGTGAACTTAAGTCCAGTAATAATGGATAATAATTATTTAGGAACCCAAACATTATTATTATGAGGTTTTCTATTAGAAATATAGGTAGAAATATTAGTAGATTAAGTTCTCTCATATATATAATTTTTATAAAAACACTTTTAAATAATATTCCCAAATTTATGAAAATAATTTAAAAAAAATTGAGAGCATCCCTTTACAAAATTGGTTTTTTGAGAAAAAATATTAGAATTTTTTAAACAAATTTTGGAGTTACATTTGGTATAATGTTGAAAACCCAATATCATATTAAGATATTTATCACTGTGCATGAATTGAGAAAGTGAATTTTAAAGCTCTTTGATTTGGGATTTTAAATTCTCTACCAGAGGTTGATCATTTTCTTTAATAACGAACATATGATTTTATTTAGAGATAGGTTTATTTTCGTTAAATAATTATTATTTTTCATTAATAACATGTTTGTATTTACTTTTGAGTTATTTTTATTTAGAGATGAGTTCTTCATAGAAATTTTCAAGTGTATTTATTTTAATATAGGATCAAGAAGAAGAGAACAAATGAGTAGAATAGGAAGAATAAGAAGCAGGAGACTAACCTCACCACCTACCTTGAGATGTGACATTAGACATTTACCACTTGAGTCGCATGAGGAGTCAAGTTCAATGGAATATTCACTAGAACTATAATATTATAATTTAAATTATTTTTCACATTTATTATTTTCATTCATATTTTTTTATATAGGATTTTATGGAAAGATATATCCCTTATTTTTTCATCCATAAGAAGTCACTTATGGTTCATATTTCTTTTCATTGTTGGTATGATGGGAAGATTTATTCTTTTTCATGAGTTTATTTGACTTCTTGGACAAAATGTAAACTTCAAATTCATTATTGGATAGATTTTCATATTAAATGGATTTTATTGAAATATTCATTTCAACTTATTTGGTTTCAAAAGTTTCCTTTATAGATTGACAATTTATCATAATTTCATATGTCATTAGTGATCTGAAAAGATCTTCAACTTATATTTTCATTATGTCCTTCACTTGTTGTATAGTTTTGACTTTGGGAGACCAATTTCTTGGAAGGACAAAAGTATATTTTTTACTAAGGTTTTTATAGATAAATCTTATCTAAGATACTTTTAACCTTTGGATATGTAATTATTCCATGTAAATATACTAGTAATGGATTCATTTTGATGAATAGAAAATCTTTCAAAATCATTCTTATATAGGTATAATCTTGTATATTTAATGTTTATGGTTCCTTTAAAATTAACATCTAGTGATTTCCATATTTCCTGCGTATTTTTTCATGTATAAACAAAATTAAATTCATTTTAATCGAGATCTTAGTGTAGAGTGTTCCTGGATTTGAAATTAATCCCAAAGGATTTAATATCATTTCATGTCCAGTTATCATCAGGTTCCTTAATAGCCGTATATTCATTTATAACAATTTTCTAGACATGACAACCAATGACACTAACAAAAGTTGATATCTTATTTTTTCAATATGATTAAATAGTTCCATCAATGATATGGTAATTTGAATAAGTGTTATATTCAAACATAATTAAATATTCATTGAAAACCCATTAATATTTCAAAAAAATTGGCTCTATTTCCAATTTTAGGCCCAGGTACAGATAGAAAGAGGGGAGGGGTGAATTAATATTATAAAATAAAACAATTAAAGTGTGATGGAACTCAAAAATTAAAATAACAAAAAATAATGTAAATATTATGAATATAATAATTATAAAATTAAATAAAAAAAGTAATTATGAATCTAATTGATGAATGTACTTAATAAATAATTTGAATTTTGATAAGAGTGAGTGAATTATTATCAGTTAAAGCAACTAAAAAACATATATGATCATGATAATTTTGATAAAAATTTTAAAATATAATTTAAAAGTTAATTAAATGATAAAATTATTGTATTAAGTCATATATAAACTATGCAATATGATATCAAAATGAAATTTGGAAATAATTGAAGGACAGGGAGAGAGAGTGATTTGATATTGGGGTTTGGAAATAACTTGATTTGTTCCCCTATGTATCCTCCTCTTAGGTTGAGATCTTTCTATATTACTCCCTTGATTTTATTGAAGGTGAAGAAATTAAAATCCTTTAATTTTTAGTGCAATTAATAATAATACATGCTCTATCACTTTTTTGGATGTGATGTCTCATCCCAAACTTTATGGTTGTGAGAACCCTTTGGAGATGTGGTGATGATAAGAGATAAATTTTCTTAGTGGATTTCCTACACAAAGTTTCTCCATTATCTCTCAATTATAAAAGTAAAATTTTATTAGTGTGATTTTGGGGTAATGGTTTAAGAGAGCCTATGATACTGAGATTTGAAATTTGATCTCGAAATTCCACTTGAGGCTAATTAATAAGAACACTTTGATACATTATTAGCACACTCCAAATTTTTATTCCTTCCACCATTGTTGATAGATCCTCCAATTCCATCTATTTATATCCTCCAACAGTCTATCAATGTTCTAAAATTATAGGGATCTATTGAGACATATAAAATTTCAATTTAATATTGTTGGTTCCACTTAAAAACAAAACATGACTTGTTTTTTTAAAGAAACAACGAGTAGTCGATAGCATCCACCATGTATTTGGTGAGATACCCCGGCTAGAGAGATGATATAAATACTCCAAAAGGTTAATTTGTGTTTTCTATTATTCGGTTGGTGGACCTCTTCTAGGTTCACTGGTTTTGTCTTCTTCCACTAGTCATTCTATGGACCTCTATCAGGTAGTCGGTGGACTCCTGCTGCTTGGGAGTTTTGGTCCATATTTCACTGGTTGGATAGTTCCCAACAGTGACTAGCCAGTGATTCTAGTAGTTGTGTAAAGATTCATTACCTCATAAATATTCCTTTAAATTCTTTCAATTAATTGAAGAAATTCCTTTTATGATATCAACATGACCATAAAAACATCAAAATATCTTCAAATAATGCATTAAATTCATTTATTTTAATCATTAACAATTCAATATGATATCAAATGAAGTACCTTTCATTAACTCAAAGGAAACTATTATACACATTAAATATTGTTTGTGGTCATGAAAACACTATAAGAGAGAGATGTAAAGAACACCTATTCACAGTATGTCTTCATGTACATAAATAATATATCATAAGTGAAAGAGTCACCCAATTAGAAAAACACAATAAAAAATCTATTTTTATCAAATTGATCCTTATGGGATCAATAAACACAAAACCTCCAATAGAAACTTGTATGAGTATAATAAGAAATAAATGGTACAAATATCAAGTGGAAAAGAGTATAAAACCAATATTTCAACTGAGTGTGATGTCTCACACCCCTTATTTCGAACGCAAACTTCTAAGAGTGAAGAAGAAGCATGGTGATCCGTATGGTGCTTAGATATCTAGGAATTATAAATATTCACTTTCTATCTATGTATTTAAAAAATACACCTTCATCTATGATGTTTTGATAAAATTTCAAGGGAAGATGATGAACAGGGTAGCACTTGTATTTATAATTGGTAACAAGAAATCCGAAAGAAAAAAAATGAGATTACAATTGGGAAAAAATATCCCATCTTAGAATAATTAATAAAAGATTGTGGATTGATCCTCTAAATTATAAATAAAATATAAATGTAGTTAAATACTAAATTATAGGTATTAAAATATATGTATAGTGTTCTATGAGGTTCTCTTCACTAGCTTTCAGTGAAGTCACCCTGAGGATATCCAAAAACCAGTAACAACATGCACTTCCCCTTGAATGTATATGCTGAGAGGTGACTGTGATCCCAATCATGGATGGTCTCCTAGTAGAAAATATCTAGGGTGATGATTATGATTGTGATTATTGTAACACCCCAAGATTTTACGAAAAATATTCTTTTTAATTTCATTAATGTCTTGTGTTGTATGCTACACCAAAAGGAGCGTGCACAACACGCATCCCTGACTTGGCTTGCATTACACGCAAGCGCAACCTTCCACGATAGCGTGTGTTGTATGCAATACCAGGTTTCGCTAAACAACGTTATGCTACTAAAATATTATTAAAACTAGCCGTTATGAATAGTAATAACCACTTTGTGAAATTTTGTAAATTTTGTTTTTCAAAATGGACTTCATTTTTGGATTATGAATATCAAAATTAGCTTAGGGTGAAATTTTGGTACTTTTCGGATAACTTACATATTCTGATGAATAGTGAAAATTGATAAATTTTAATTAAAAACAACTTTTTAATCGAAATAATTAATAGTGATAAATTATTAATTTTAGTGGTTTAAAAGTATATTTAGAATATTTTTTTACAATTTAATACAATGTTTGTCATTGTATGTAATTTCACATTTAAACAAGACATAAACAAGTGTCAATCTTTTGATAGTTATTATCTCTTAAGAACACACTATTTGTGTTGACGACGAGAATTAATTTTTAAAATAACTAATGCAACTTATATGTTTTGAATTTGGTAAAATATACATAATTTTTGAGTTCATAATATCAAATATATATTAGACCTAATTTTTGGTATTTTTCTGGAAACTTTCATTTTTGATGAATAGTGAAACCACTAAGTGGTAGTTAAAAAAATGAATTTTTCATAAAACATAATTTTACCGCTTATGTGAGTGGAATTTCAAAAATCCGAGAGACACGGTTGATGTCCGTAAGTAAAATGTGGTTCAATGAGATGAAAATATTTTTTGGTGAATACTAACTTTTTACTTTTTTTTACCACGGTTAAAAGTAAATAGGGTAATTAAGGGTAAAAATGATATTATTATTACCCTAAAACATGTCTTAATTCTATTGGATAAGTTTAATTCGACCAAAAACAACATTAGGAATAAAAAATGACCATTTAGGCCCACTTGGATTAGATTAGGACATTTAATATTAATTTATTTAAAGAAGGGTTAAAATAGTTAAAATCATAGTTTAATAAGTAAATCATTTTTAATATAGGGTTATACATAAGATAAATTCGATTTTAAATATTAATTAAAAGCTAATAAGATTTCCTACATAATGGTATTTTATTTATAATTTTTATACATTAAATAAATTAATTTATTTATGACACAATGATGATGCAGTAATTACCATAATAGTGAAACATTAAAATAATTGATATTATAAATACCGAAATAAATATAATTTCAGAATTTTTATGAATTAAAATAATTTTATAGGTTAATATGGAATGTTAGGATTAATTTAATTAACTTTTGTTGAAGTAATAATTCTGTTATGAGTTTCACAAAAATAAACTATTGAATAGTGTCAAAATTGACATAAAATAATTTTTAAAACAAATATTATATTATTGATTGTTATTTTATTCCTAAAAATCTAAGGTTCGGCCAAGATACATATATCATGATAGGTGTATCATTAATGGGCCACTTGGGGGTCACTTGGATTTATATGGTACGTTTATTAACTATATAATATAAAAATACAAAGTGTCATGGTAAATGTCAATTTAATTAACTAAGAGTTAAAACTAAATGATAAGGTTAGTATAATGACCTTAACTTGTCTAAATTCTATTGTATGAGAGGATTTCGACCCATCCCCACCTTATCTTAGAAATATATCAATTTGGAGCTATTAAAAACTGAATTTGACTTTATAATAATATAATATTTTTAGTTATTCCAAAGGTGCCCCTCTCCTCCCTTATAAAAGGGCACCTCCTCCCTCTCCTCCTCACACCAATTTGAGCCTTCATGCTCGGAAAAACCCTGTCAAATTATCTTCTCCACTTCCCTAGAAACATCCTAGAGGTCCGTCTCTACTTTAAAGACCAATCTTAGTGCGCTAAGAGGAGGTTTCAAATAGGCGTATCGAAGAAGAGGTAATTTCTTCACCCGATTCGTTCAAGGTTATTTCTTCTTCAACTTCTTATTTAGTTGTTTAATTATAAAGTAATAACATAAGTATCTATAATATACTTATTTGTTATTATAAATATTAAACAACCCTATTTCACCTTCTATCCATCCTACGTAAAACAAAATCACCGCGCGTGCGTACGTACGGAATACCGTCTCCACGCCGTGGTGTAATCTGTTTTTCCACCAACACCTTACATGGATGGGTATAATGGTGTAAAGAATAACTATACATAGTTATTATAACATCATACTGATTCTTATATATTGTATCATCCACTCCAATTCAATTCAATAATTATGGAAATGATATCATCGCTCGTGCGTACGTACGGACTACCGTCTCCACGACGTGATGAGATTCATTCTCCATGTTAACCATTTAAGAATGATTATAAAGTATATATAAGCAATAATAATTAAATATATGAAATTATAAATCTACTGGATTTATTTATATATTTATTTCACCTACTTAATTATATTCAACTCAATAAGGAAATGAAAACAGCGTTCATGCGTACGTACGGCCTACCGTCTCCATGAACGGTGTATTTCCTTCCATTTATCGATATATTATATATATTTATATTATAAATATATATTATATATAAATCATGTTTTATATTCTGGAATTATTTAATCTTGATCTAATTAATCATATAAATAATCACATGTCAAAACACGGACGACAAATGAAACGATTTTACCCAAAACACTCTTTAACATGGAATTTACAAAAGAACGGGTAATATAAAGTCATAAGTGAACCATATATTATATCATAACAATGAGTATTCTTCTGGAATAAGTAAATGACATTATTTAAATCATTATACAGGAGTTTTGGACACTTACGAAGAAAATCGGACCTAAGGTAAGGGATAATTTTGCAAATCTCATTTTTATCCGAGATTGCTTATTCGTAAGTATTTACTAGGGTTATTTCTATCATCCATGTCCATGTTTTATAAAAGTGTTTTCATGTATGATTAAAGTCCTTTTTACCAATTTTTTACTTTTAATACATGGTATGTAAGGAATCTTTTTTTTGTTTACGTTACGAGGTACTTTTTTGACTTTTCCGACAAATGTACAAGAAGAATGTTTTTTTAACTTATACAGCATGAATGGATTTTTAAAACATTATTTCCAAGAAGCTTCCTTTACAATTTTTCAAGTTTAATTTTAATAAACTTATTTTAGTTTAAAATTTTATGACATTTTAAGAAAGGAAAATGTTTTTTAAGTAGAAAGGATATTTTCCTCAAGAATGGAGTTCAAGAGTTTTATCAAAATTATTTCCCATCTAAGATAATATTGGGTACTGTTTCTATCCCTATTATTACATGGATTTGATTATGTTGTGATGGAAATATTTTTATGAATTCCTTTATATTATATTAATTGTTTTATGATGTCATGATGTTTAATATTCCCATTTTTATTACATGGGTTATGCAATGATGTATGATTTACGATTTTGTGGCACACATAAGAATGGTTTCATTATGAGATGGGTGGGACCTATATCTCCCTCCAATGCATTGGGTAAAGATTATATATCTCATGAGATAGACATGGCTGGAACGGAAAGTCAAACTGGTTCAGTAATACAGGACTGGAACGAGGAGTGAACTCGATTCAGAAAGGGACTTTTTCCACTAAGATGGTCTTGGAAGCAATGCCTTGGCTACTATGGAAATCATATCATGTGCTTAATGGTTGCCACAATTACATGTTTTATTCCCATGCTATTTTATCATTATTAATGTTTCTTTATGATCTATTCCTTACATACTTCCATGTTTTATGTCATTTCTCAAGCTTTTGATGTTTAAACATTATGTTCATGTTTTTAAGTTTAAATGTATATGGTATGTTTTATTTTATCCATGCATACCCTTACTGAGCATTTGAGCTCACCCTTTTTATGTTTTCTTTTCCCCAGGATATAAATAAAGGTTTTAGGTAAGAAAATAAAAGGGGAAGATCTTTATGGGATATGTTGAAGATCTTTCACCACGATTAGAAGATTACATTCCATGTTTCCAAAGACACTAAACTATTACGGTCCTTGTGTGTCTGTTTTTGTTATGTATTAAGTATTACGCTAAAGTAATGTAATGTCCATGTACGTCATGCTTAGGGTCTCTACAGTTGGTATCAGAGGAAAGTATTAGTCAACCTTTGGAAACTAGGATGCGAAAACGTTAGTGAGATCCCTAGTGATATTTCTAAGGTATGTCTAGGGATGTCCCTAAGGATAAGTATACGTATAAGATATAGTCCTAGAACTACTGTAACGATCTTAGAATTTAACATAAGATGTTAGATATTGAAGGTACTCCCCATTTATTGTGTTGTTTTTCCTAGCATGATTTTTGCCTCTCACACTATTCTTTTTGGGTTTTAGACGATGGCTGAAACCCGAAGGAACCGTGTTGATCAATGTAATATACAATGTAACGATTGTCCTCCAGAACAAACAAATGTTATGGGAGATAGAATGAAAAATATTATTGCTATACTTACACAAGCTATGAATCATTCTGGACTTCCAAATGAGCAGAGAAGGGAACAATATTCTATTGAGTCCCTCATGAGGCAACGTCCACCTTCTTTTAGTGGGTCTTCTGATCCACTTGTTGATGAACAATGGATCAGTACTACTGAAAAGATATTTTCAGTTCTTCAATGTTCTGAACATGATAAATTCATCCTAGCAGTATATCGTTTGGAAGGTGAAGCTGATCAATGGTGGAATCTTATCAAGAATACAAGGCCAAGAGATGAAATTGATTCCAGGGAATGGGACGAGTTCAAGAAATTATTTTTCAATAAGTACTTCCCTCGTATTCTTCGAACAAAGATGTTGAAGGAGTTTCTTGAACTAAAGCAAAAGGATGATGAATCTGTTGGTATATAAGAAGCGAATTTTACAAGGCTTGCCAGGTATGCATCTGGATTTATCATCCAACCTGAAAGTAAAGTTGATCGATTCTTCAGTGGCTTAAAACCAAATCTTCGAAGGGCATTAGCTATAAGAGACTTCAGTAGCTATGAAGAAATTGTGCGTTGTGATATCAAGGTAGAAATGGAAGTTGGTGTTACTTATCCATCTCATAGTTTTGACAAGAAATGAAAGATGGAGTTCAAGGAGAAATCTCAGAATAATGGTGAAAAGAAGATGAATGTTTCCTTATGCTCAAATTGTGGAAAGAAGCATGGTGGAGATTGTATTAAAGGGACTAGAAAATGTTTTAAGTGTGGAAAAGAAGGTCATCGAGCAGCTGAGCGTCGAAGTAATGGAAAAGGGTTGATAATGGTGTGAATAAAGAAAAGACTGCAGAGAACGCACCAACAACACATCAATGCTTCAAGTGCAAGGAAATGGGGCATTATGCTAATAAATTCCCAAATCCAAGGGTTAGTGATGATCGACATGAGCAACCACTTAAGGCAAAGGACAAAGGGAAGTCACATGTGATCACTATTGGGGATGTTGAATATGACAACAATGTGGTAGAATGATTAAGTGTTTATGTAATGGGATTCCAAAATAATGTTGTATATAGTATCGTGGAATATTGGAATATTTATGTATTGGTATATTGTGGTTTTCAATGGTACCGGTAACCATGGAATGTGATTGAGATATTTTTGGAAAAAAAGATGATATGCGCATAATGAAAGGAAAATGAGAAAATGAAATGTTTGATCGTATTCATGAGCTCATGACTGATATAAGGAGAAGGTTATATGATGGTTTGAGTATATAGAATTTTTGGATTTTGGTATGTGGAAAGAGTTAACTTTTGACTGAATTCATGTTTTCACTAAGGTTCAATGGGTATTCATTCTTCAAGAGAATACATGATTAAGGTATTCACATGTTTGTAATTTGAGAAACAAGACATATCTTATGATATGTGGGGATCAAAGATGGTATTAAATATCTGGTAATCATTTTCACTATATTATGAGAGTGGACTGCAGTATTATGGATAAGACTAAAGATTGGAATGGATTATGTTGGACATAAGTTAGTATTGTTTAAGGATAGAATTTTTTTCCAATATTATTGATGGGATGTTATAGTAATATAGTTTTAGAAAAAGGACAACCTACAGGACGGGCGACAGCCCATCGCGTCGGACAAGGCTGTGGGAATCGAACCCACAACCGAAATGCGACTGGCCTTTATCGCCTAACACTGGCCTACAAGAAGTCCCCGGTTAGTAGAAACTAGTTTTATTTTATTAAGTGGTATGATATATGAAGTATAAGTTCATTTTTTGAACCATATACGATTAATCTAACCATAAGATGGACTTATAACTTTTTCAAACCTTTTTTTTGAAAGAGATGGAATGACCCATTATTCTATCACATGATCTTCTAACACATCACGAATAACAAATTCAACTTCATTTCTTTAAGGGATAAAGTGGAAATTGTTCAATTCACGAAAAACAGTGAGATTGTACCAAAATCATGTAAGATTTTATTTTAATTCATCAACTTTAGGGAAATGATCTTGAAAAAAAATGTTGTCCTAGTGATCTTATATCTAATGAATCAGATGGTACCTTATATCATTACAAATTTATGGCTTTGAAATTGTTGGCTTTTCCATATCCATGTTCTCTACCACTCTCCATCAGAACATGATGGTTAGATTTCTCTTCCATATCCATATTTTCACCTATGTGGAAACCCAGTGATTAGTTTATTTGGGTAACCGTTACGTTTCATACTTTTGTTTTTAAAGATTGGTTTTGGTATTCCTTTTTATGATGTGGGTTTCTATTAAAGAAACTTTCTAGTAGTAAACCATTTATAACCCCGACGAATTTTGAGGGCGAAATTCATTTTAAGGGGGGTATAATGTAACACCCCAAGATTTTATGAAAAATATTCTTTTTAATTTCATTAATGTCTTGTGTTGTATGCTACACCAAAAGGAGCTTGCACAACACGCATCCCTGACTTGGCTTGCATTACACGCAAGCGTGACCTTCCACGATAGCGTGTGTTGTACGCAATACCAGGTTTCTCTAAACAACGATATTCTATTAAAATATTATAAAAACTAGCCATTATGAATAGTAATTATAAGGCACCAGCCTTAAACCATACTTAATCTTGAGTTATTACAAGATTTCACGTTGATGATCTTTTCAGGTTTAGAGTTTTAGAGAATTAGATCATAAAACTTGCATTACATTCCACATATAAACAAAGTGGTTACATAAAGATAGTATTATTCATTCCCATCAATGGAAACACATTTAAAATAAAACATGGATTATTTCCTGACACATCCTTGACTCTATCATCTTATCATGTACCTTTCCCTTGACCTGTGAAAAACATTTCAAAAACATGGGATGAGCATAAAAACTCAGTATGGGTTTTAAAAAAAACATGGAAAGGAAACATGAGTTCATATATACATAATAATGAAATCATACTTTACACATAAAACATAGGCACTTTAACATACCTCATAAAATCATGAATAAATCATAGAAATCATAAGACATAAAGGTAACTTGAGGCATTCATAACATTCTTACGTAGGGAGTAACCCTCTTGGTTACGTTTGGAATACCCATCACAGTATATTCCCTAAAATCTCTTCGGAGAAACCTTAAGGTTTCACTCCTTCGCGTTACCCAATGCATTGGAGAGCTATAACGGGCTCACCCTCCCTTAGTTTATCACGGAACCACCCGTCTTCATAATAATGCCCAAGAACCATAACATAATCATATCACATAAAACATGCATAAAGTTAACATAAAATTTCCACATTTCAATCACGATATATCAATTCAACACAATGATATAAAAACATTATGAAAACCATTTTCAATACTAAAATAAATGAAAAGTAAAACATGGTATTTATTTTTCTTTTAAAAAGAAGGTATGGCTTGTAAAGAAAGCCGAAACTCAAATAACGGTCACGACGGCGGAGAAGCCGTTGTCGCCGCATACGTACGACAAAAACATTCCCTTTTGTCGTTTAGTAGACACTTCGTATAAAAAAGATTCCTTTTGAATAAACGTAAAAGTCAAAGGGGTTTATACACCGTATAAAAGAAAGTTGTGTATAAAATAAAATATGCCTCAATGAAAGGAGATTGAGACGAAGTCCCATACCTCGTATCCGACTTGACCCGACCGCTCTTTAATCTCCTGAATAATAAACTTGAGTTAATCTCTACTTGATTATGAATCTTTTTCAAGTTCATTATTCCTTTTATACCATCTTATGAACATCATTTAATCAGTTAAGTTAATAATGTTCATTTTGTCGGTATTTGGTTCTTAAGTCAAAAATAGACTTCTTACACTTACATGTTGTTAATTTGGTCAAAGGTTCATTATATCCAGAATGGTATTCATGATGTAGATATCATATATGTAATATATATCCAGTACATACCTGCATTTATAATATTACATAATCATTTAGAGGTAAGAAATGAAATGCACCGTTCATGGAGACGGTAAGCCGTACGTACGCATGAACGCTACTTTAATTTCTATTTCGTATTTTATAGAATGGAATCATAATTATATAAAGGTATATTATAATTACAGTATAATATAATATATAATATCATAGTTCCATCCTTTATATGTCCCACATATGGTATTTAACGAATCAAATCACTTTGAGGGGGCGGTAGTCCGCACTTCCTAAAATGAAGATATCGTGTTTACCCATAATGGAAACCGTAAAGGTATGTCCAAAATGAAAAAACAGAAACTTAAGGAAAACATAAACATATTATATATCATATATAAAAATAGTGACATCATAATGGCCACCTTTTAAGGTGTTAAATGAGTGTTGAACAATCATCGTTTCGGGAGGCAGAATTTCGCCATCCATGGAAATCGTATGTTCTTTAACCATTTGATGTAGTTGTGTGAGAGTGTAGCTCAAATAAATATTATAACAACATCCTTTTATATTTAAGATACTTTTGTTGTTACAAAATAAGTAAATAAAAAGATTTTAGGGGGTTGGAGAAGCAAAATAAAACAAATGAACATGAGAGAAAGAATTACCTTTAAAAGTGTCACTCCTTTTGATTTGAGCCTAAAGGCTAACTTTGAAAGGATTCTGCCCAAAGGGAATCCTCTAGGATTAGGAGAGGGATGTGGAGAGAGTAAATGGGAAGGGTTTGGACGAGACAAAGTCTTGAGGAGTGTGTGAAATGAGGTAGAGGTGGGGGCCTTTTATAAGAGGAGAGGAGGGGCACTTTTGGAAAGTAAAGAAATATTACTTTATTTGAAAATGTGTTTCGGTTTAAAAAGGTCACACATTGATATAATTCGTGGATAAGGTGATAAGGGTTCGAAATCCACTCATACAATTGGTTTTGGACATGTTTATTTCATAGATTTTACATTATCTTTCCATTTTATTTAAATCGCCAAATAATGATGTCATCGCTGCAACATTATTATGTCATAAATAATTTAATTTATTTAATGTCTAAAAATCATAAAAAAAATACTATGATGTAGTAAATATTTTTATCTTTCCAATTAATATTTATAATCAAAAATATGATATTTATAACCCCATGTAAAAATTGTTTTCGTAAAACATATTATGTTTGTGTCATTTTTACTTTTACATTAAATAAAAAGTTATTTATGTCATTTCCCAACCAAAATGTCTCCATGGGGTCCCCAAGTTGACCCACGGCTTGTCTTGGTCGGCCATGACACAACCAATAAGGTTGGGACATGTGTCTAGGTCATTTCATATTATTAAAGCATTATTTATACCTTAAACTACACTAATTACCACCAATCACGATTAAAAACTTAATAAGTTACTATTCACCAAAAAATTATTTTAATCTCATTGAACCACATTTTACTTCTTAATGACAACCATGTATTTCGGATTTTCAAACTTCAATACACATTAGTGGTAAACTTTCATTTAACTGAAAAATCAGTTTGCTTGATTACCACTTAGTGGTTTCACTATTCATCAAAAATTGAAGTTTTTCAGAAAATTACCAAAAATTTACCCTAAGCTATATTTGATATTCCGAATTAAAAAATGAAGTCTATTTTACAAAATTCAAATCATATAAGTCACATTAATTAATTTAGTAATTAATTCCCGCTGCCAGAGCAAATAGCGTGTTTTTACAAAACAATAAGTATCAAAAGATTGACACCAGTTTAAGTCTAATTTCAAAGTGAAATTGATTCCAATGACCAACATTGGATAAAATGGTAAAAATATATTCTAATTTCACTTCAAAACCAATTCAAAACATAATCTAATCATATAAATAAATTAGATTAAAAATCAGTTTTGATGTAAAATGCAGTATTTTTCACTATTCATTAAAAAATGAACATTGTCAGAAAAATACCAAAAATTCACACAAGGTAAATTTTGATGTCCCAATCATAAAGGATAAGTATATTTTGACAAACATAGTTTATAAAATTTTCAAAATATAGATTCAAAAATGGTTTGCCATCAAAAGTCACTAAAACAATCTTTTAAGAATATTAGTGTATTCCATGCATAAGATTGTATTTATTTTCATTTTAAGCCTCTATAACACTATATTAATCATTAATAGACATAGATAAAAATATATATTATTCATTACTTACTTGGGATGTTACATCCTTCCCCCCTTTAGAAAATTGCGTCCCCGCAATTTATTTACTTATCGAATAAATGGGGGTACTTATCCCTCATTGCATTTTCAGATTCCCATGTTGCCTCTTAAATCATGTGGTTTTTCCAAAAAACCTTTACCTGATGATTCACCTTATTCCGTAACACTTGCTCCCTCTGGTCAAGAATCTGGACCGGTTGTTCCTCATAATATAGGTTCTCTTCCAGCTGAACTACCTCTGGACTCAAAACATGAGATGGATCTGGCATATACTTTCTCAACATCGAAACGTGAAAAACATTGTGTACCTGAGATAAACTCGGAGGTAATGCCACTCGGTATGCAACTGATCCAACTCTCTCCAGAATTTCGTATGGTCCAACAAACCTTGGACTCAACTTTCCTTTCTTACCAAATCTCATCACACTTTTCCAAGGAGAAACCTTGAGAAAAACATGATCACCTACCTCGAAAGATAGATCCTTCCTCCGGTTATCCGCATAACTCTTCTGCCTACTCTGAGCTGTTATCATGTGTTTCTGAATCAGTTGAACTTTTTCTGCCATATCTTCTACCAATTCTGTTCCCATCAACTTTCTTTCACCCACTTCATCCCAGAAAGCTGGAGTTCGACACCGCTTCCCATATAATTCCTGAAATGGTTCCATCTGTATACTGGAATGAAAACTGTTATTATATGAAAACTCAACCAAAAAAGATGTTGGTCCCAACTTCCCTGATAATCCATAGAACAAGCTCGTAGCATATCCTCCAATGTCTGAATTGTTCGTTCTGACTTCCCATCTGATTGAGGATGAAAAGCTGTACTAAAATTTAATTCAGTACCCAAAGACTTCTGAAGGCCTTTCCAAAAGTTAGAAGTAAACCTGGGATCACGATCCGATACAATGGAGAGAGGAACTCCATGTAACCTGACTATCTCTTTAAGATACAAACGGGAAAGTTGATCAAGAGAGAAAGTATCTTGTATAGCAAGGAAATGAGCAGATTTGGTCAAGCGATCAACAATAACCCAGATTGCATTATTACCTCGAGATGTCTTTGGTAATCCAACAACAAAGTCCATGGATATATTCTCCGATTTCCACTCTGGCACTGGTAAAGGCTGAAGCATCCCTTTCGGTAACTGCCGCTCTGCTTTAACCTGCTGACAAGTCAAACACTTCATAGTAAAATCAGCAATGTCTCTTTTCATTCCATCCCACCAGTAATACTCCCGCAGATCTCTATACATCTTAGTACTGCCCGGATGAACTGAAAACGGAGAACTATGAGCTTCACATAACAACTCTCTCTTCAACTGTGAATCACAAGGCACACACAATCTCTTCCCAAATCTCAAAACGCAATCATTATCAATGTTGAATTCAGGCAACTTACCTTTCTGAACCAGCTCTACCTTTTTCTGCAACTCACTATCTTTCTTCTGTGCTTGCTTGATTCTATCTGATAGAGATGATCTCACTGATACCTGAAACAAAACAGAAGGACTTCCTGCACCAACAACTTCTATGACAAAGTTCATCAAATCCTTAACCAAAGGATCACGTTCCAAACGCAACATTGTTAATAAAGCATTACTTTTTCGACTCAAAGCATCATCCACTTTATTTGCATTTCCCGAATGGTAATGAATTGTAAAATCATAATCCTTGATTAATTCCAGCCATCTCTTTTGTCTCATGTTTAACTCTTTCTGAGTGAATATATACTTTAAACTTTTTTGATCGGTATATATTTCACACTTTACTCCATACAAATGATGCCTCCAAATTTTTAAAGCAAAAACAACAGCAGCTAATTCCAAATCATGTGTAGGGTAATTTACCTCATGTGTTTTCAACTGTCGTGAAGCATAAGCAATTACCTGATCATTCTGCATTAGGACGCAACCAAGTCCTTTCAATGAAGCATCACTGTATATAAAAAACTCACCATTCCTGGAAGGTAGTGCCAAAACTGGAGCATTCACCAATCTTCTTTTCAATTCCTGAAAACAATCATCACATTCTTTTGTCCAGATAAACTTAACACCCTTCCGAGTTAGCTTAGTCATGGGACTAGATAACCGTGAAAAATTTCTAACAAACCTTCGGTAATAGCCCGCCAAACCAAGGAAGCTACGAATCTCGGTTACATTTGTGGGTCTTGGCCATTCTTCCACAACTTTTGTTTTTGCAAGATCAACAGTTATTCCATCTTTAGAAACAATGTGACTAAGGAAAGAAATTTGTTGCAACCAAAACTCACAATTGCTGAATTTCCCATACAGTTTCTTTTCTTTTAAGTTTTGCAAGATAACCCTTAAATGTTTTTCATGCTCCTCTTTACTTTTAGAAAACACTAAAATATCAGCAATGAAAACCACCACAAACTTATCCAAGAACTCATGGAAAATTCTATTCATTAAGTCCATGAATACAGCAGGTGCATTGGTTAGCCCAAAAGGCATTACTACAAATTCATAATGGCCATATCTCATACGGAATGCGGTCTTCGGAATATCTGCCTCCTTTACCTTTAGCTGATGGTACCCCGATCTCAAGTCAATCTTTGAAAAAAACTGAGCTCCCTGGAGCTGATCAAACAAATCATCGATATGAGGCAAAGGATATTTGTTCTTAACAGTGATATTATTCAAGGCTCTATAATCAATGCAAAGTCTCATAGAACCATCTTTCTTTTTAACAAATAAAACAGGAGCACCCCATGGTGACGTGCTAGGTCTAATGAAACCTTTCTCTAATAAATCTTGCAATTGCTCTTTAACTCTAAAAGTTCAATTTGTACCATTCGATAAGGGGGTTTTGAAATTGGCTTAGCATCAGGAACTAAGTCAACAGTAAACTTAACTTCCCGATCTAGTATTATTCCAGGAAACTCATCAGGGAAAACATCAGGATACTCATTTACCACTGGCACATCATTAATCTGAACAGTTCCTTTATTTTCAACAACGTGTGCAAGGTAACATTCATTTCCATCTTTTACAAGTTTCTCGACCTCTTGATATGTTATCAAAAGTAAAGGTTCATTCCTGTAAAAAAACTGAAAGTATTTCTGAAAAGAAACTTCTTTAGCTCTACAGTCAATCTTAGCATGGTAAATAGAGAGCCAATCCATACCCAGGATAACATCAAACTCTACTAGAGGTAGAACAATAAGGTTTGCAAGTAGGTTCTTTCCACAGATAAGGATAGGAAGATTCTTATAAAATCTTTTTGCCTCGACACTTCCCCCAGGTGTTTTTACCAAAAGTTCAGGAGTCATTTCTTGAGATGGTATTCCCATTTTACTAGAAAAGGTTTCAGAGATGAAAGAATGTGTAGACCCCGAATCAAACAACACACTGGCATAATCTAAAAAAACAAAGTACCTGATACAACTTCATTTGATGGCCCGACATCTGCTGAAGTAGTTGCAATGGATTTCACCACCCCTTTCTGCTTGTAGTCTAACTGCTTCCCATCACTCAAGCTCCTTGTCGGACACTCGTTTGCATAGTGACCCATCTCATTGCACTTATAACATTTCACTAACTGTAAATCAAATTTGTTCTTACCTTCACCTTGATCCTTTTCAGTCCATTCACGAGCCTTATGTCCCATCTTACCACATCGGTAGCACATCCCAGAATTCAGAAGACATTCCCCAGCATGCCTTTTGCCACATTTATCACAAAATAGAAACTTAGTTCTCTTACCATCATACTTTTTTGAAGAATTCTTACCTTTCTCCTGCCACCTCGGTCTCTTCTTCTGCTGGTTGTTATAGAAAACTTGGTCATCGGCAAACTCCATTTCCACCTTCTCAGCACATCGAACAAGCTTTTCATAACATTTAAACTCACGAGAAAATAATGCCCTTCGGTATTTTGGCTTTAATCCTGAGTAAAAACGATTGATTTTACTATCAAGGTCCCGGATAAAATTTGGAGCATACCTTGCCAATCGAGTGAACCTCTCTTCATAGGCAGCCACTGAGTCTTCCTCTTGCCTCAATTCCAAGAATTGCTTTTCTATCCTAAGTCGAACAGCCTTAGGAAAATACTTCTCAAGAAACATACCTTTGAATTCATCCCAGTCAAGAGCATCAATCTCATCGGCGTCCCGGATATTTTTAACCATAGACCACCACTGATCTGCTTCACCCTCCAAACGGTAAATAGCAAGACTAACCTTTTGATTGTCTGAACACCCCATGACATCAAAAATCTTCTACAGTGCTTTAATCCACCCTTCAGCTAGCACAGGGTCAGATGATCCTCTGAATGATGGTGGATGTTGCCTCATGAAATGTTCCACCACTGACATGTTCCTCTGCGGTTGATCTGGATGATCTCGTGTATGGATACCACTGCCATTTATCGCTTGAGTCAACTGTTCCATTACTGCAACAAACTGTTCAGTTCCAATTCCGACCATTTCTGGATGCTGATTCGGAAGGTTATTTCCTTCTGTATACCTTCCTAGCACTGCTTCCCTGTTTCCTCTGCAGAAAACCATTCTGAACAAACATGTCTTAGATGAAGCAACATGGTAATCTTCAAATGCTATATCATTTCGAAAAAAATATTTTTGGATAATCATTTAATAGAATTATAACTCCTAAAAATATCTAAACCTCCCTTTGATACCAACTATAAGGCCCCAGCCTTAAACCATACTTAATCTTTAGTTATTACAAGATTTCACGTTGAGGATCTTTTCAGGTTTAGAGTTTTAGAGAATTAGATCATAAAACTTGCATTACATTCCACATACAAACAAAGTGGTTACATAAAGATATTATTCTTCATTCCCATCAATGGAAATACATTTAAAATAAAACATGGATTATTTCATGACACATCCTTGACTCTATCATCTTATCATGTACCTTTCCCTTGATCTGTGAAAAACATTTCAAAAACTTGGGATGAGCATAAAAACTCAGTATGGGTTATAAGAAAAACATGGAAAGGAAACATGAGTTCATATATACATAAGAATGAAATCATACTTTACACATAAAACATAGGCACTTTAACATACCTCATAAAATCATGAATAAATCATAGAAATCATAAGACATAAAGGTAACTTGAGTCATTCATAACATTCTTACGTAGGGAGTAACCCTCTTGGTTACGTTTGGAATACCCATCATAGTATATTCCCTAAAATCTCTTCGGAGAAACCTTAACATTTCACTCCTTCGCGTTACCCAATGCATTGGAGATCTATAACGGGCTCACCCGCCATTAGTTTATCACGGAACCACCCGTCTTCATAATAATGCCCAACAACCATAACATAATCATATCACATAAAACATGCATAAAGGTAACATAAAATTTCCACATTTCAATCATGAGATATCAATACAACACATTAATATAAAAACATTATGAAAACCATTTTCAATACTAAAATAAAAGAAAAGTAAAACATGGTATTTATTTTTCTTTAAAAAGAAGGTATGGCTTGTAGAGGAAGCCGAAACTCAAATAACGGTAACGACGGCGGAGAAGTCATTGTCGCCGCATACGTACGACAAAAACATTCCCTTTTGTCGTTTAGTAAACACTTCATATAAAAAAGATTCCTTTTGAATAAACGTAAAAGTCAAAGTGGTTTATACACCGTATAAAAGAAAGTTGTGTATAAAATAAAATATGCCTCAATGAAAGGAGATTGAGACGAAGTCCCATACCTCGTATCTGACTTGACCCGACCTCTCTTTAATCTCCTGAATAATAAACATGAGTTCATCTCTACTTGATTATGAATCTTTTTCAAGTTCATTATTCATTTTATACCATGTTATGAACATCATGTAATCAGTTAAGTTAATAATGTTCATTTTGTCGGTATTTGGTTCTTAAGTCAAAAATAGACTTCTTACACTTACATGTTGTTAATTTGGTCAAAGGTTCATTATATCCAGAATGGTATTCATGATGTAGATATCATATATGTCATATATATCCAGTACATACTTGCATTTATAATATTACATAATCATTTAGAGGTAAGAAATGAAATGCACCGTTCATGGAGAAGGTAAGCCGTACGTACGCATGAACGCTACTTTCATTTCTATTTCGTATTTTATAGAATGGAATCATAATGATATAAAGGTATATTATAATTCCAGTATAATATCATATATAATATCATAATTCCATTTTTTATATGTCCCACATATGGTATTTAACGAATCAAATCACTTTGAGGGGGCGGTAGTCCGCACTTCCTAAAATGAAGATATCGTGTTTACCCATAATGGAAACCATAAAGGTATGCCCAAAATGAAAAAACATAAGCTTAAGGAAATCATAAACATATTATATATCATATATAAAAATAGTGACATCATAATGGCCACCTTTTAAGGTGTTAAATGAGTGTTGAACAATCATCGTTTCGGGAGGGAGAATTTCACCATCCACGGAAACCGTATGTTCTTTAACCATTTGATGTAGTTGTGTGAGAGTGTAGCTCAAATAAATATTACAAAAACATCCTTGTATATTTAAGATACTGTTGTTGTTACAAAATAAGTAAATAAAAAGAGTTTAGGGGGTTGGAGAAGCAAAATAAAACAAATGAACATGAGAGAAAGAATTACCTTTAAAAGTGTAACTCCTTTTGATTTGAGCCTAAAGGCTTCCTTTGAAAGGATTCTGCCCAAAGTGAATCCTCTATGATGAGGATAGGGATGTGGAGAGAGTAAATGGGCAGGGGTTGGCCGAGCCAAAGGCTTGAGGAGTGTGTGAAATGAGGTAGAGGTGGGGGCCTTTTATAAGAGGAGAGGAGGGGCACTTTTGGAAAGTAAAGAAATATTACTTTATTTGAAAATGTGTTTCGGTTTCAAAAGGTCCCACATTGATATAATTAGTGGATAAGGTGATAAGGGTTCGAAATCCACTCATCCAATTGGTTTTGGACATTTGTAGTTCATAGATTTTACATTATCTTTCCATTTTATTTAAATCGTCAAATAATGATGTCATCGCTGCATCATTATTATGTCATAAATAATTTAATTTATTTAATGTCTAAAAATCATAATAAAAATACTATGATGTAGAAAAGCTTTTTATCTTTCCAATGAATATTTATAATCAAAAATCTGATCTTTATAACCCCATGTAAAAATTGTTTTCGTAAAACATATTATGTTTGTGTCATTTTTACTTTTACATTAAATAAAAAGTTATTTATGTCATTTCCCAACCAAAATGTCTCCATGGGGTCCCCAAGTTGACCCATGGATTGTCTTGGTCGGCCATGACACAACCAATAAGGTTAGGACATGTGTCTAGGTCATTTCATATTATTAAAGCATTATTTATACCTTAAACTACACTAATTACCACTAATCGCGATTAAAAACTTAATAAGTTACTATTCACCAAAAAATTATTTTAATCTCATTGAACCAAATTTTACTTCTTAATGAAAACCATGTATGTCGGATTTTCAAAATTCAATACACATTAGTGGTAAACTTTCATTTAACTGAATAATCAATTTGCTTGATTACCACTTAGTGGTTTCACTATTCATCAAAAATTGATGTTTTTCAGAAAATTACCAAAAATTCACCCTAAGCTATATTTGATATTCCGAATTCAAAAATGAAGTCTATTTTACCAAAGTCAAATCATATAAGTCACATTAATTAATTTAATAATTAATTCCCGCTGCCAGAGCAAATAGCGTGTTTTTACAAAACAATAAGTATCAAAAGATTGACACCAGTTTAAGTCTAATTTCAAAGTGAAATTGATTCCAATGACCACCATTGGATAAAATGGTAAAAATATATTCTAATTTCACTTCAAAACCAATTCAAAAAATAATCTAATCATATAAATAAATTAGATTAAAAAGAAGTTTTGATGTAAAATACAGTATTTTTCACTATTCATTAAAAAATGAACATTGTCAGAAAAATACCAAAAATTCACACAAGGTAAATTTTGATGTCCTAATCATAAAGGATAAGTTTATTTTGACAAACATAGTTTATAAAATTGTCAAAATATAGATTCAAAAATGGTTTTCCATCAAAAGGCACTAAAACAATCTTTTAAGAATATTAGTGTATTCCATGCATAAGATTGTATTTATTTTCATTTTAATCCTCTATAACACTATATTAATCATTAATAGACATAGATAAAAATATCTATTATTCATTACTTACTTGGGATGTTACAGTAATAACCACTTTTTGAAATTTTGTAAATTTTGTTTTTCAAAATGGACTTAATTTTTGGATTCAGAATATCGAAATTATCCTAGGGTGAAATTTTGGTACTTTTCGGATAACTTTCATATTCTGATGAATAGTGAAAATTACTAAATTTTAATTAAAAACAAATTTTTTAATCAAAATAATTAATAGTGATAAATTATTAATTTTAGTGGTTTTAAAATATATTTAGAATATATTTTTACACTTTAATACAATGTTGGTCATTGGATGTAATTTCACATTTAAACCAGACATAAACAAGTGTCAATCTTTTGATAGTTATTATCTCTTAAGAACACGCTATTTGTGTTGACGATGAGAATTAATTTTTAAATTAATTAATGCAACTGATATGTTTTGAATTTCGTAAAATAGACATCATTTTTGAGTTCATAATATCAAAGATAGCTTAGGCCTAATTTTTGGTATTTTTCTGGAAACTTTCATTTTTTGATGAATAGTGAAACCACTAAGTGGTAGTTAAAAAAATGAATGTTTCATAAAACTTAATTTTACCACTTCTGTGAGTGGAATTTCAAAAATCCGAGAGACACCATTGATGTTCGTAAGAAAAATGTGGTTCAATGAGATGAATTGTTTTTGGTGAATAGTAACTTTTTACTTTTTTTACCACAGTTAAAAGTAAATAGAGTAATTAAGGGTAAAAATGATATTATTATTACCCTAACACATGTCCTAATTCTATTGGATAAGTGTAATTCGACCAAAAACAACATTAGGAATAAAATATGACCATTTAGGCCCACTTGGATAAGATTAGGACATTTAATATTAATTTATTTAAAGAAGGGTTAAAATAGTTAAAATCAAAGTTTAATAAGTAAATCATTTTTAATATAGGTTTATACATAAGATAAATTCGATTTTAAATATTAATTAGAAATCTAATAAGATTTCCTACATATTGATATTTTATTTATAATTTTTATACATTAAATAAATTAATTTATTTATGACACAATGATGATGCAGTAATTACCATAATAGTGAAAAATTAGAATAATTGATATTATAAATACCCAAATAAATATAATTTCAGACTTTTTATGAATTACACTAATTTTCTAGGTTAATATGGCACGTTAGGATTGATTTAATTAGCTTTTGTCAAAGTAATCATTCTGTTATGAGTTTCACAAAAATCGACTATTGAATAGTGTCAAAATTGACATAAAATAACTTTTAAAACAAATATTATATTATTGATTGTTATTTTATTCCTAAAAATATATGTTCCGGCCAAGATACTTATATCATGATAGTTTTATCATTAATGGACCACTTGGGGGGTTGATTTGATGTATATGGTAAGTTTATTAACTATATAATATAAAAATACAAAGTGTCATGGTAAATGTCAATCTAATTAACTAAGAGTTAAAACTAAAAGATAAGGTTAGTATAATGACCTAAACATGTCTAAATTATCTTGGATGAGAGTATTTAGACCCATCCCCACCTTAGCTTCTAAATATATCAATTTGGAGCTATTAAAAACCTAATTTTACTTTATAATAAAATAATATTTTGAGTTATTCCAAAGGTGCCCCTCTCCTCCCTTATAAAAGGGCACCTCCCCCCTCTCCTCCTCACACCAATTTGAGCCTTAAAGCTCGGCCAAACCCTGACATATTATCTTTTCCACTTCCCTAGAAACATCCTAGAGGTTATGGTCTACTTTAAAGACCAATCTTAGTGCCCTAAGAGGAGTTTTCAAAGAGGCGTATCGAAGAAGAGGTAATTTCTTCTCCCGATTCTTTCAAGCTTCTTTCTTCTTCAACTTATTCTTCTTTACTTGTTTCATTATAAAGTAATAACATCATTATCTCTAATATACTGATGTTTTATTATAAATATTAAACAACCCCATTTCATATTCTATCCATCCTACGGAAAACAAAATCACCGCGCGTGCGTACGTACGGAATACCGTCTCCACGCCGTGGTGTAATCTGTTTTTCCACCAACACCTTACATGGATGGGTAAAATGTTGTAAAGAATAACTATACATAGTTATTATAAAATCATACTGATTCTGATATATTTTATCATCCACTCCAATTCAATTAAATAATTATGGAAATGATAACATCGCCCGTGCGTACATACGGACTACCGTCTCCACGACGCGATGAGATTCATTCTCCATGTTAACCATTTAAGAATGATTATAAAGTATATATAAGCAATAATAATGAAATATATGACATTATAAATCTACTGGATTTATGTATATATGTATGTCACCTACTTAATTCTATTCAACTCAATAAGGAAACGAAAACAGCGTTCATGCGTACGTACGGCCTACCGTCTCCATGAATGGTGTATTTCTTTCCATTTATCGATCTATTATAAATATGTATATTCTGAATATATATTATATATAAATCATGTTTTATATTCTGGAATTATGTAATCATGATCTAAGTAATCATATGAATAATTACAAGTCAAAACACGGACGACAAATGAAACGATTTTACCCAAAACACTCTTTAACATGGAATTTACAAAAGAACGGGTAATATAAAGTCATAAGTGAACCATATATGATATCATAGCAGTGAGTATGATTCTGGAATAAGTAAATGACATTATTTAAATCATTATACAGGATTTTAGGACACTTACGAAGCAAATCAGACCTAAGGTATGGGATAATTTTTCAAATCTCATTTTTATCCGAGATTGCTTATTCGTAAGTATTTACTGGGGTTATTTCTACCATCCATGTCCATGTTTTATAAAAGTGTTTTCATGTATTATTAAAGTCCTTTTTACCCATTTTTTACTTTTACTACATGGTATGTAATGAATCTTTCTTTTTTTTACGTTACAAGGTACTTTTTTGACTTTTCCGACAAAAGTACGAGAAGAATGTTTTTTTAACTTATACGGCATGAATGGATTTTTAAAACATTATTTCCAAGAAGCTTCCTTTACAAGTTTTCAAGTTTATTTTTAATCAACTTATTTTAGTTTAAAATTTTATGATATTTTAAGAAAGGAAAATGTTTTTGAAGTAGAAAGGATATTTTCCTCAAGAATGGAGTTCAAGAGTTTTATCAAAATTATTTCCCATCTAAGATAATATAGGGTTCTGTTTCTATCCCTATTATTACATGGATTTGATTATGTTGTGATGGAAATATTTTTATGAATTCCTTTATCTTATATGAATTTTTTTATGATGTCATGATGTTTAAGATTCCCATTTTTATTACATGGGTTATGCAATGATGTATGATTTATGATTTTGTGGAACACATAAGAATGGTTTCATTATGAGATGGGTGGGACCTATATCTCCCTCCAATGCATTGGGTAAAGATTATATACCTCATTAGATAGACATGGCTGGAACGGCAAGTTAAACCGGTTCAATAATACAGGACTGGAACGAGGAGTGAACTCTATTCAGAAAGGGACTTTGTCCACTAAGATGGTCTTGGCAGCAATGCCTTGGCTACTATGGAAATCATATCATGTGATTAATGGTTTCCATAATTACATATTTTATTCCCATGCTATTTTATCATTCATAATGTTTCTTTATGATCTATGCCTTACGTACTTCCATGTTTTATGTCATTTCTCAAACCTTTGATGTTTAGACATTATGTTCATGTTTTTAAGTTCAAATGTATATGGTATGTTTTATTTTATCCATGCTTACCCTTACTGAGCATTTGAGCTCACCCTTTTTATGTTTTCTTTTCCCCATGATATAAAGAAAGGTTTTAGGTAAGAAAAAAAGGGGAAGATCTTTATGGGAGATGTTGAAGATCTTTCACCACGATTAGAAGATTACGTTCCATGTTTCCAATGACACTAAGCTATTACGGTCCTTGTGTGTCTGTTTTTGTTATGTATTAAGTATTCCGCTAAAGTAATGAAATGTCGATGTACGTCAAGATTAGGGTCTCTACAATTATTATTCCTAAAACTTTATATTTATGTGGTAGAGATTACCTAGAGGAATGGATGATAATCTTTGGGAATTGTTTTTGGATTTGATCTAGATGTGGTGATATGAATTACAAGAATGATTTCAATCTAGGATTCACTAAGAATGAAGGTTTTCCATATAGTGATGTGATATGTGATTTCCTATATGGGTAGTTTTTTCATTCCAGTAGACTAATTACATAGATGATGGATGGTTTGGGTAATATAATAAACTGATATGTGATTACTATATGAGAGGAAAGGTTGGGAATGATTCTATCCTAGTGAGATAATATGAGTTTATTTGGATTGATGCTAACCTAGTGACATAATATGAGAGGGTTGGGAATGATGCCAACCCAGTGAGATGATATGAGTGTTTTGGGTGAAGTGCCAACCCATTATGAAAATAATAACAGGTTATGAGATATTCCAACTCATGAATTTATTCCTATGAATGAGTAGGGATATATTTCAACTGAGAGATTGGTATTATTTAGTAGGTGAAGTGAGATACCAACAAATCATTAATGGTATTAGCATGGACCAATTGAACATTATGTCGATCCTATCCTATGATCTTTTTATGAGGTTGTGGGTGGATGAGTGGTCAGATCACTTCCATTATGAGGTACGAAAGGCCATGAGAAACTCTAACCCACATTATGACACAAGAAAATTAATGTTTCAGTTAAACACCAGGAAGGTCTCTTGAGCACCATATGATTTGATCAGTATGAGAATGTGTTTTTCTATGACCTTAATTTTATTTAATAAATGCATAAATATATATATTGTTTATTATTAGGGACACTACTAGTAGTTTCCTACTACGTTTTATCTACATTCCATGTGCATGTACCCCTAGGTGATGTAAAAATGTTATGTTTAGCATGCATGTCAGATTATGCGCCCTCACAGTAGGTGAGTATACTGGATGAGCTCAGTGGGGATGTGGATAAAATTTTGGGGTGAGGTCAAGGACTTGTAGTTGGTTCTCCTTTTTTATATATTGTTTTGTTTTATACTATATGTGATTGGTAATCTAAAAAACTTGTATTAATTTATGATTGTATGATCTACATAGGTTTAATTATATTATAGCATGGTACTATTATTTATTATTATATTCCCTACACCATCATTTCCTATAATCACTACAAATTATATAGGTTTTTTCAATAGGAGTATATCAGTTGGTAAAAGTTGATTTTCTTTTGTAATGCATTTTACCAACAAAAGATGTATTTTCACTAAATTGTTGGTAAAAACTCTGTCGCTAAATGTTATTGCGAAAGATAAAATAATTCTATTGCAATTATAATAATACCAACAGATAATGTATATGTTGGTTAAAATTTTTATCAATAGATTCATACGATCGATTTATTTTTCGATAATACTATTATCATTTATCCTTCCATCAGCAATATTATTAAAAATATTATAAGAAATACCAACAATTAATATTTATTTATAAATTATTTTTAAAAAAAATATTATGCGTAAGTATTACAAAATTTTTGGCTAAAAAATTATATTTTATTTATTAGATAATAATTATGAAATTAGATTATATGAAACTCCAACAAACTTGGATTTATTTTGAAAAACAATATTCAAAAATGATTTAAAAACATGTTAATTTTCAATATGTTTCTCTCATACATCAGGTGTCACTATCCTAGTTCACACTGATAACAAGATCCACACATGTAAGTAGGTCCCCTTTCTTGTAGGTCACTGTTTTTGGTGGATGGCAGTAGACTTTTGTGAGATGAATGTCGTTGTCTTGGCTCACCAAGCATGTACCTTTTCTTTACGTTTTTTTGCAGGTCCCTTTCTTGAACATGTACTTTTAGATAAAAGAAGTCATCTCACTATCATGGTTCACCACTTATGTTAGCAATTCCACTTTCATACACTTTAATATGGAAGCGATTCGTCCTCTTATCTCACACTGGAAACAAAAAAAAGATGCATATAAATCATCAACCAGTCAAACTGGATTTTATTTCAAAGAATTAATATAAAAATTTAAAATAGGCTATAAAATTACTCTAGGGTCAATTATTAATCACTATAATCATAACAAGATCACAACAATACATGATTTTACTAGAAATTTTATCTTTAATGAGTGAACAATGGCATCATGAACCTACCCTAATAGGGGAAAACGTATTCCCAGAAATCAAAAAGTAGTAAACATAAGAAAGTATCTTGACATGAGCCATGAATTTGACATAATCCAGTAAGATTCTACAAAATGTACCCTACTAACCTCTAATGATAGCACTAATCCACCGAAAATACTCAAAAGCTCACCGACTCGTAGCGGTAATGAAGTAGCCTGCAGTGGACCTGACTTAGAGCTCTGTGCTCCACCAGATGTGAAATAGATACAAAAGAAACTAGATTTGGAATCCCTAGCACTTCATGCAAGCTATCATATGCTACAATGGATTTGAACATGCACAACATTACCATCCCTTCACAGCGGAACACCCTTGTATGTTGGAAGTAGCACCCGACATGATCTCCATCCACTTTAGACAAAAAACATCAAAAGCATCATGTTGAGAACCCAAACATAAACAGTTTTCATCTAAAAACATGATATAAATATAATAATACATTGTAACACCCCAGGTAAATAAAGAATATGACATTTTTATATTTATCCATATTTGTGAATAAAATATTAATATTACATTAAAGGGGATTCTATGCTCTATGGCGTACCCAATACGCAACAACGATTTTCTTGGGAATCTTACGTTGCACTCTAATAATAAAATAATATTATTTTAAATAGTAGTTAACACCTAGCCGTTGTAATGGAGGGAATGAATAGAACTGACTAAAAAATGATTATATATGTTTGTCAAATATTTTTACTCTTTACAATAAATGTTAGAGGATTAAAAATGAGAATGAATCCAATTTTAAGCATAGACATTCTAATATTCTTTAAAAGGTCGATTAATCGCCTTTTGAAGGCGAACCTCATTCAAATCCAATTTTTGAAAATTTTATGTGTTATATTTGACAAAATAAAATTCTTATTTAGAATTGGGACATCAAAATTTACTTTGTGTAAATTTTTGGAATCTTTCCGATAAAGTTCATTTTTTTAATGAATAGTGAAAAATGTTGTATTTTAATTCAAAACCACTTTTTAATATAATTTATTTGTATGATTAGATTATCTTTTGAATTGGTTTTAATGTGAAATTAGAATATATTTTTACCATTTAATCCAATAGTGGTCGTTGTAATTAATTTCACTTTGAAATTGGACTTAAACTAGTGTCAATCTTTTGATACTTATTGTTTCATAAAAACACGCTATTTGCTCTGACAGCAGGAATTAATTATTAAATTAATTAATGCAACTTATACATTTTTAATTTTTTTAAAATAGACATCATTTTTGAATTCAGAATATCAAATATAGCTTAGGGTGAAGTTTTGGTATTTTTCTGGAAAACTTCAATTTTTGATGAATAGTGAAACCACTAAGCGGTACTTATAAAAATTGATTTTCCGTTTGAATGAAAATTTTTCATCTTTGTGTTTTGAATTTCAAAAATCTGACATACATGGTTGTCATTAAGAAATAAAATGTGGTTCAATGGGATTAAAATAATTTTTTGGTGAATAGTAACTTATTAAGTTTTTAATCGCGATTAGAGGTAATTAGTGTAGTTTAAGGTATAAATAATTTTTTATAATATGAGATGAGCTTGACACATGTCCTACCCTCATTGGATGTTTCATGGCCAACCAAGAAAATCCATGGGTCAACTTGGGGACCCCATGGAGCCACTTTGGTTGGAAAATGGCATAAATAACATTTTATTTAATGTTAAACTAAAAATGACACAAACATGAGATGTTTTACTAAAACAATTTTTTACATGGGGTTATAAAAGTCATACTTTTTACTATAAATATTCATTATAAAAATAAAAATATTTCCTACATCATTCTATTTTTTTTAAATTTTTTAGACATTAAATATATTAAATTATTTATGACATAATGATGATGCAACGATTACCTCATTAATAAAGTATTTAAATAAAATGAAGTGATAATGTAAAATCTATGACCTACACATGTCCAAAACCTATTGTATGGGTATATTTCGAACTCCTATCACCTTATCGTCTAATTATATCAATGTGGGACCTTTTAAATCTAAAACGCATTTTAAAATAAAGGAACATTTCTTTACATTCCAAGAGTGCCCCTCCTCTCCTCTTATAAAAGGCCCCCACCTCTACCTCCTTACCAACACTTCCAAAGCCTTTGGCTTGGCCAAACCCTGCCCATTTTGTCTCTCCACATCTTTCCCTAACTCTTAGAAGCCTCACTTTGGGCTGAAGTCTTCCCAAGGAAGCCTTTGAGCTCAAACCAAAGGGAGTTACCCGATTTTAAGGTAATGTCTTCACTTGAGTCCTTTTGTTTTATTTTGCTTCTCCAACCCCCTAATATCTTTTTATTCGTTTCTATTGTAACAACTCCAGAATCTTAAATATACTAGTATGTTGTTATAAGAAGGATTCGAGCTACAATTACACACACCTTCGTCTAATGGTTAAAGAACATACTGTTTCTGTGGTTGGCGATTTTCTGCCTCACGAAATGATGATTGTTCAATATTCTTTTAACACCTTTAAAGGTGGCCATTATGATGTCACTGTATTTTATATATGATATATATGGTATTTATGTTTACTATATGCTTCTGTGTTTTATATTTAAAACATACCTTTATTCTTTTCATGTGGTGTAAATGCGATAATTTCATATGAGGAAGTGTGGACTACCGCCCCCTCAAGTGATGTGACTCGTACGTGCAATACATGGAATGTATAAATAATGCAATTAATGAACATATGTGACCTATATAACATATAAATTATACTGAAATTATAATATATATATATATATATAATTGATTTTTAATTCCATTAATATGAAAAAAAAATTGAAAGTAGCATTCATGCGTACGTACGGCCTACCATCTCCATGAACGGTGCTTTTCGTTTTTTATCTTGAAATGATATGGAATAGTATAAAATGAATATGTACTAGATATATATGATATTTTAATCATTAATAATATTCTGGAAATTATTTACTTATAACTGCATGGGCAATCGTTTTTGAAACAAGTTCATTTTTTACTCATGTACCAAACATCAGCAAAAACGTCTGATATGAACTAACATTATTAAACAATTATTATAACATTATAATATGTGATGTGAACTGAATAATAATATTTAAATGAGTTACTTAGGCAATTATAAATTGACCAATGTTTATTATTCAGGAATATAAAGAAATGAACAAGACAAGTCAGACTTGAGGTAAGGGATCCTACTCCTCTCTTTCTTTTTAAGTACACTATTTTATATCATTCATTTTAAATATCATCTTTCTTGTTATTGGGATGTTATTTTATATTACTCTTACTATAATTTTTTTTCATATGATGAGAGACCCTATTCTCTCTCATAAATCCATTTTGGATGTTTTAAGTGGCGTCGTTAGGCTGCCGAGTTTTCGTAAGGGATTTTTCATCTCACTTTTATTACCGTGATATTTATGCTACATTTGCCACAATTTCCTTTGAGTGGTGTATGTAATTCCAATTATTTTACTCATTGTGTAATATAATTTCATTTATGAGTATTTACATCAATTTTGTATTGTCCTTCTTTCACGGGATGCATGTCTCAAAAGATACCCATGTCGGTAAGGGAACCTTTCACCCTCCTCTTTTTAAAAGACTTCTTTTGTTATGTCTTTTAATTCACATACTATTATGTTGGGATATGATCTTCTATATCCTTATTGATTTAAATTTTATGTCCATGTGATGAGATACCCTTTTTATCTCTCATCAACTCATTTTCTGAATTTTGAAGTGACGTCGTTAGGATGTCAAATTTTTGCAAGGGATCTTCTTAACCCAAATTTGATTCTTTGGGATAAACTTTTACTCCTTGAATATGTCGTTCTATGAATATGTGTGAATAACCTCTAATTGTTTTACACTTAATATCCACTTATATTTGGTGTATTCATTTGTCACACATAATTATTTAATTGATTTATCCTTAATCCAAGGATACCGTCTTTGTATGGGACTTCGTCTCAATCTGCTTTCATTGAAAAATATTTTGTTTTATACACAACCTTCTTTTATATGGTGTATAAACACCTTTTACTTTTACGTTTATTAAAAAGGAATCTTTTTAATACGAAGCTTTTACTAAAATACAAAAGGTAATGTTTTTGTCGTACGTATGCGGCGACAACAACTTCTCTGCCGTCGTGACCATTATTTGAGTTTCGACTTCCTCTACAAGACATACTTTTTTTAAAAGAAAAATAAATACCATGTTTTACTTTTCTTTTTCTTTGGTATTGAAACTGGTTTTCATAATGTTTTTATATCAATGTGTTGTATTGATATCTTGTGATTGAAAGGTGGAAATGTTATGTTTCCTTTATGCATGTTTTATGTGATATGATTATGTTGAGATTCTTGGGCATTATTATGAAGACGGGTGGTTCCGTGATAAACTAATGGTGGGTGAGCCCGATATAGCTCTCCAATGCATTGGGTAACGCGAAGGAGTGAAACGTTAAGGTTTCTCTGAAGAGATTTAGGGAATATACTGTGGTGGGTATTCCAAACGTAACCAAGAGGGTTACTCCCTACGTAAGAATGTTATGAATGCCTCAAGTTACCTTTATTTCTTATGATTTCTATGATTTATTCATGATTTGACGAGGTATGTTAAAGTTCCTATGTTTTATGGGTAAAGTATGATTTCATATTTATGTATATATGAACTCATGTTTCCTTTCTATATTTTTATATCCCTTACTGAGCTTTTTATGCTCATCACAAGTTTTTTTGAAATGTTTTTCACAGGTCAAGGGAAAGGTACATGATATGATGATAATTTCAAGGGAGTGTCAAGAAAGAATCCATGTTTTATTTTAAATATGTTTCTGTTGATGGTAAAAAATGAATACTCTCTTTATGTAACCACTTTGTTTAAATGTGGAATGTAATGCATGTTCTATGATCTAATTGTCTAAAACTCTAAACATGAAAAGATCCTCAATGTGTAATCTTGTAATAACTCAAGATTATGTAAGGTTTAAGGCTGGGGCCTTATAGTTCGTATCAGAGGCAAAGGAGGTAGGAATGTATCCGATCCTTGGGGACTCTCACATGTGAGCGTTGGACGACGCATGGCTCCCCTCCAAAGGGCTTCAGGAGGAAATGGCTGCCACTAGGGATGGTGGTGTGTCCCGCCCAGGGGGTGTAGCCGCCCATGGAGTGCCCTGATAGGTATCAATTATAGTCCACTGGAAGTAATTCTAGATCGTTATAGTTGGTATCAGAGGTCGGATTAGACAACTTTAGGGATTAAGAGTTTTTGTTAGACACATGATTAGTCCCTATATCTATTATTTCAGTTAAATCCTTGTTTTATAACTTTTTTCAGGTCAAGTAAAGTCGGTTACGAATGGAAGGAGAAGGATCTCAAATGACATTCCTATCTCTTCCTGATGACATGCTCGCAATAATTATTGCAAAGTCTGGTTTGGATGATTGTGAAACTTTTTCTAGCATACAACTCACTTGCAAGCAGTTGTTTGAGATATCAAACACCTCCACCATACCTCGTTATCATCATGGATCATGGGTTGTTTTTAGACAAATACTATTTTTACAATATTCCCATATTTTCAAGAAAGGTAAATATTATCAAGGTATTTTCAAATATTTTACCTTATCACAAAAATTTGAAGCATATTATGATTTTAAAAATGGTGCGGAGGAAGGAGACCCTTGCGCAACCTATTTATATTTGCTTTTAAAATATAGTCTCTTAGCACATACTTATGGTATTTTAAAAGGACCAATAATATAAAGTTTCAACTCAAATTATGTCTGGCTATTTTATAGAAATCATGTTTTATCAGATGTTTTGGAATTATATGTCATACATGATTATTTTCAAAAACTGTTTTTCTTTGAACACCCATATGAACCATGTTGTACAAGGTGTATTTGGAGGGAGGAAGTCAATGATTTTGAAGGATCTCTAAATAATTGTTGTAATTCATGGTACTTCTACCTACGTGAGCAAGATGACGATGAAACCGAGTGGATTCCATGATCAAGGTATGATGTTATTCATTTTGGGAATCGTTTTATTTTATCTTATGGTGGTGAAATAAGACTTCAAGAATTAAGATGTTGAGATCGTAACTAATTTGGATGAAAATGAGAGGTATATGGAAACTATTGAGGTTAAAACATGTTAGGGTTATTTTTGGATTTTTATAAAAAGGACAACACACAGACCGTGTGACAACCCGTCACGTCGGAGAAAGCTGCGGGAATCGAACCCACAACCAAAGTGTGACTGGTATTTATCGCCTACCACTGGACTACATGAAGTCCCTGGTTAGTTTGACTGATTCTTTTTAGTTAGATTATTTTATGAATTAAGAGTAAGTTTATTTTGGGTTATCTATGGAAATTTATTAACCTATCATGAAGGATATGTGATTAGGTTAATTACTTTTCAAAACGAGATATTAAGAGCAACTGATGTTGTTTGGAGATAAATGTTACGATTTAACTTGGAAGACTATGTGACTAAATCCTTCAAATATTTGGGTTTCAATCTTAGTTTAGTTTACTTTGAAGAATTTTATGGACAAATTTTTTATCGAATGGTCCTCGTTGAACTTTGGGTTTTGTTGGACAAATTTTGGAGATTAAGAATAGATTTTCTTTTTATAAAGGGTTATCCTTTTCTGGATTATCTGATCTTGTACTATCCTTTTCGTTTTTGGTTTTGGTTAAAGTCTAAATACATGGGAAGTATATAGTTCTCTTTTCTGGATTAGGTGATTCTCTAGAAGTTGATTATAGTACTCTTAATGTGAACAAGTCTTCCTAAATACTTGTCTTTTGGAGAAAATATGAGTTTGTGTAAGGAATCTAATAAAAGTTGAAATTCAACATGATAAGTGATTATGTTTCCTTATAAATAAATTTCTCAATAAAAAGTAACTTAAAACAAAAATGTTGTCTATTAACTTTTCCTACTGGGGAATCGAATACTGTTTAACCCATCACAAGTTTTTGATTTTCTTGTGGTTAACTTTCTCCTAAACATTTTTTCTATCACTCTCCATCAGAACATGACCCTATGTTTTCTCCTCCATGTCCATGTTTTCCTACATGGAATCCTAGTATGGGTTAACTCGGGTGACCTCTGTACTTATATTTCTTTATTTTAAAGTGATTGTTTTACCGACTCTTATTCTGATGTGGGACTTCCAAGGATGTTTCCAAGCTCAATTTTAAAATTGCGAGGATGCAATTCCCAAAAGGGGGGAAGGATGTAACACCCCGGGTAAATAAAGAATATGACATTTTTATATTTATCCATATTTGTGAATAAAATATTAATATTACTTTAAAGGTTATTCTATGCTCGATGGCGTACCCAATACGCAACAACGAGTTTCTTGGGAATCTTACGTTGCACTCTAATAATAAAATAATATTATTTTAAATAGTAGTCAACGCCTAGCCGTTTTAATGGCGGGAATGAAAATAACTAACTACAAAATTATTATATATGTTTGTCAAATATTTTTACTCTTTACAATAAATGTTATAGGATTAAAATGCCAATGAATCCAATTTTAAGTGTACACATTCTAATATTCTTTAAAAGGTCGATTAACCGCCTTTTGAAGACGAACATCTTTTAAATCCAATTTTTGACAATTTTATGTGTCATATTTGACAAAATAAATTTCTTATTTAGAATTGGGACATCAAAATTTACTTTGTGTAAATTTTTGGAATCTTTCCGATAAAGTTCATTTTTTAATGAATAGTGAAAATGTTGTATTTTAATTCAAAACCACTTTTTAATATAATTTATTTATATGATTAGATTATCTTTTGAATTGTTTTTAAAGATAAATTAGAATATATTTTTACCATTTAATCCAACAGTGGTCGTTGGAATTAATTTCACTTTGAAATTGGACTTAAACTAGTGTCAATCTTTTGATACTTATTGTTTCATAAAAACACGCTATTTTCTCTGACAGCGGGAATTAATTATTAAATTAATTAATGAAACTTATACGTTTTTAGTTTTTTAAAATAGACATCATTTTTGAATTCAGAATATCAAATATAGCTTAGGGTGAAGTTTTGGTATTTTTCTGGAAAACTTCAATTTTTGATGAATAGTGAAACCACTAAGTGGTACTTATAAAAACTAATTTTCTGTTTAAATGAAATTTTTCCATCTTTGTGTTTTGAATTTCAAAAATCCGACATACATGGTTGTCATTAAGAAGTAAAATGTGGTTCAATGGGATTAACATAATATTTTGGTGAATAGTAAGTTATTAAGTTTTTAATCGCGATTAGAGGTAATTAGCGTAGTTTAAGGTAAAAAAAATGTTTTAATAATATGAGATGAGCTTGACACATGTCCCACCCTCATTTTATGTTTCATGACCAACCAAGACAATCCATGGGTCAACTTGGGGACCCCATGGAGCCACTTTGGTTGGGAAATGACATAAATAACATTTTATTTAATGTTAAAGTAAAAATGACACAAACATGAGATGTTTTACTAAAACAATTTTTTTACATGAGGTTATACAAGTCCAATTTTTGACTATAAATATTCATTAGAAATATAAAAATATTTCCTACATCATGATATTTTTTTATAATTTTTAGACATTAAATATATTAAATTATTTATGACATCATGATGATGTAGTGATTACCTCATTAATAAAGGATTTAAATAAAATTAAATGATAATGTAAAATATATGACCTACACATGTCCAAAACCTATTGTATGGGTATATTTCAAACCCTTAGCACCTTATGGTCGAATTATATCAATCTGGGACCTTTTAAATCAGAAACGCATTTTAAAATAAAAGAACATTTCTTTACTTTCTAAGAGTGCCCCTCCTCTCCTCTTATAAAAGGCCCCCACCTCTACCTCCTTACCAACACTTCCAAATCCTTTGGCTCAGCCAACCCCTACCCAGTTTGTCTCTCTATCCCTACCTAACACTTAGAAGCCTCACTTTGAGATGAATTCTTCCCAAGGAATCCTTTGAGGACAAACCAAAGGGAGTTACCCGATTTTAAGGTAATGTCTTCACTTGAGTCCTTTTTTTATTTTGCTTCTCCAACCCCCTAATCTCTTTTTATTAATTTCTTTTGTAACAACTCCAGTATCTTAAATATACTAGGATGTTGTTATAGTAAGGATTCGAGCTACAATTACACACACTTTCGTCTAATCGTTAAAGAACATACTATTTCTATGGTTGGCGATTTTCTGCCTCACGAAACGATGATTGTTCAATATTCTTTTAACACCTTCAAAGGTGGCCATTATGATGTCACTGTATTTTATATATGATATATATGGTATTTATGTTTACTATATGCTTCTGTGTTTTATATTTAAAACATACCTTTATTCTTTTCATGTGGTGTAAATGGGATAATTTCATATGAGGAAGTGTGGACTACCGCCCCCTCAAGTGATGTGACTCGTACGTGCAATACATGGAATGTATAAAGAATGAAATTAATGAACATATGTGACATATATAACATATATATTATACTGAAATTATAATATATATATATATATATCATTTATTTTTAATTCCATTAATATGACAAAAAAAATGAAAGTAGCGTTCATGCGTACGTACGGCCTACCATCTCCATGAACGGTGCTTTTCGTTTTTTATCTTCAGATGATATGGAATAGTATAAAATGAATATGTACTGGATATATATGATATTTTAATCATTATAATATTCTGGAAATTATTTACTTATAACTACATGGGCAATCATTTTTCAAACAAGTTCATTTTTTACTCATGTACCAAACATCGGCAAAAACGTCTGATATGAACTAACATTATTAAACAATTATCATAACATTATAATATGTGATATTAACTGAATAATAATATTTAAATGAGGTACTTAGGCAATTATAAATTGACCAAAGTTTATTATTCAGGAATATAAAGAAACGAACAAGACAAGTCAGACTTGAGGTAGGGGATCTTACTCCTCTCTTTCTTTTTAAGTACACTCTTTTATATCATTCCTTTTAAAGCTCATATTTATTGTTATTGGGATGTTATTTTATATTAGTCTTACTATAATTTTTATGTTCATATGATGAGAGACCCTATTCTATCTCATAAATCCATTTTGGAAGTTTTAAGTGGCGTCGTTAGGCTGCCGAGTTTTCATAAGGGATTTTTCATCTCACTTTTATTCCCGTAAGATTTATGCTACATTTCCCACAATTTACTTTGAGTGGTGTATGTACATCCCATTATTTTACTCATTGTTTAATATAATTTCATTAATTATTATTTACATCAATGTTGTATTGTCCTTCTTTCACGGGGTGCATGTCTCGAAAGATACCCATTTCGGTAAGGGAACCTTTCACCCTCCTCTTTTTAAAATACTTCTTTTGTTATGTCTTTTAATTCACATACTATTATGTTGGGATATGTTCTTCTATATCCTTATTGATTTAAATTTTATCTCCATGTGATGAGATACCCTTTTTATCTCTCATAAACTCATTTTCTGAATTTTGAAGTGACGCCGTTAGGCTGTCAAATTTTTGCAAGGGAACTTTTTAACCCAAATTTGATTCTTTGGGATAAACTTGTACTCCTTGAATATGTCGTTCTATGAGTATGTTTGAATAACCTCTGATTGTTTTACACTTAATATCCACTTATATTTCATTGATTCATTTGTCACACATAATTATGTAATTGATTTATCCTTAATCCAAGGATACCGTCTTTGTATGGGACTTCGTCTCAATCTCCTTTCATTGAGGCATATTTTGTTTTATACACAACCTTCTTTTATATGGTGTATAAACCCCTTTGACTTTTACGTTTATTCAAAAGGAATCTTTTTTATATGAAGCGTTTACTAAAATACAAAAGGGAATGTTTTTGTCGTACGTATGCAGCGACAACGACTTCTCCGCCGCCGTGACCATTATTTGAGTTTCGACTTCCTATACAAGCCATAATTTCTTTTAAAAGAAAAATAAATACCATGTTTTACTTTTCTTTTGTTTTGGTATTGAAAATGGTTTTCATAATGTTTTTATATCAATGTGTTGTATTGATATCTTGTTATTGAAAGGTGGAAATGTTATGTTTCCTTTATGCATGTTTTATGTGATATGATTATGTTGAGATTCTTGGGAATTATTATGAAGATGGGTGGTTCCGTGATAAACTAAGGGTGGGTGAGCCTGATATAGCTCTCCAATGCATTGGGTAACGCGAAGGAGTGAAACATTAAGGTTTCTCTGAAGATATTTAGGGAATATACTGTGGTGGGTATTCCAAACGTAACCAAGAGGGTTACTCCCTATGCAAGAATGTTATGAATGCCTCAAGTTACCTTTATATCTTATGATTTCTATGATTTATTCATGATTTGATGAGGTATGTTAAAGTGCCTATGTTTTATGGGTAAAGTATGATTTCATTCTTATGTATATATGAACTGATGTTTCCTTTCTATATTTTTATATCCCTTACTGAGCTTTTTATGCTCATCCCAAGTTTTTTTGAAATGTTTTTCATAGGTCAAGGGAAAGGTACATGATATGATGATAATTTCAAGGGAGTGTCAAGAATGAATCCATGTTTTATTTTAAATATGTTTCTGTTGATGTAAAAAATGAATACTATCTTTATGTAACCACTTTGTTTAAATGTGGAATGTAATGCAAGTTTTATAATCTAATTCTATAAAAATATAAACCTGAAAAGATCCTAAATGTGTAATCTTGTAATAACTCAAGATTAAGTAAGGTTTAAGGCTGGGGCCTTATATACATTATACCAAGAACTTGAAGATAATCAAACCAGTGAGCACAATAAGATGATATAAACAGCGTCAGTGACCACAACAATTTCCATAATAATTTCAACACGCATGATATAAAAATAACCATTGACTACAACCTGAAAATAACTAGTGACCTTAACAAGAAGATAACTACTGACCAAAACAATAAAAAACAACCGATGACCATATAACAAAAAATAAAAACACATGATAAAAATTAAAAATAATATTATCTTAACAAGAAGATTATCTAAACATAAAATAACAACACGAGATAAAATTTAACTTTCATTTAAGTTTGAATTTTTTACATGGAATAATCATGTGGTAGCTTTAGTTGGGTCATAATAAATTCATTACCTCCCTTTAGTTCGGCTCAACACCTGTTCAGTTTGATTCCCCTTTAACAATTTCTTTTGAAGAGAGCATCTTTAACCATTTATCATTCTCAAACCACTTATCATGTACTTCAGACACTAGGAACTACTATAGTGATAAAGAAAATTATAATCCTATTACGCTTCATCAAAAACCAGCCACAAACTATAGCCGGTAGTATATCAGGACCATGATCCAGAAATGAACAGTACTAGAATAGAACTAAGAGTTTGAGATATTTGTATTGACACAAACCAGCAGTCTCCAGTCAGTGTGACCTCAAAAAAAAAGAACCCCCTTCATTATTTCGTCAAACATATGATAGGATGATAACTTATCCCACTTCCATGAAAACCCCTTCATCATGTGGCCTGGATGAACTGAACTAGAAATCTTGTTAAGAAAAAACAGCATTGCACCAAGAATAGGTATTTGGATAAAATCTACAAAACCCAACCCATATTTAAGTCAACTTAAACCCAAGCCACAACCAGCAGCATCACCACTAACACTAAACCTCCATTTCTACTAATGCGAGAAGTAGCTTTGTAGCCATACCGAAAGAACCTAGAATTGGCTTCTAAATCTGGACATTCGGCCCTGTGAACTAGTAAGTCAACAAATGCTTTAATTGATGATGGGTACTGAACCTGCTTCATTATTGTTGTAGGACCCATATTTTCATTGGCTAAACACAAGTGCAATGATGATCATCACAATCTAGCAAGATCAACAACAATGAACTCAGAACCATCCATGAGCAGACAAATTGTTGTAGTGAACAACAACTCCAGTTTGGGTTAAACTGTATGGTGCCAGCATGCTTGAAATGGTTTATTGAAAACACATTGTGTGACTCATGTTTCCTACAGAAATAGTTAACCAAAATTATAGGATGAAAAAGGTCCAAAAAAGATAACAAAAAAGTAAGGAAAAGAGAATGATGACATATTGGTTGTAAATGATAATGATTCCAATAAATAGATGCAACAAACATTAATTTTGATTGGATGGTGTTTAGACTATGAGAGTCGGGTTTCCTAGACACATTTTGCACATAAAGAAACAAATTGCACAGACATATTAAAAACTGAGTTTACTTGTAGAATTTTCAGACACCAATCACACACTGAACATACAGGCACAGATTATACACAGAGTATATAGACACACAGAATGCACACAATGATTACACAAAAATTGCACACAGAGACACAGATTTCACACACAGATTAAAAATTGTGATTAAACACTGAGTTTACACATTGTTTACACATGTAGATACTGATTTCACACAAAAATTTCACAATGAGGTTACACACTTAACATACACACTGAGTTTTCACTGATGATTACACAAACTTTTCACACAGACACAGATTTTACACACAGATTACACATTGAAATTACACACTGAACTTACACACAGTGTTTACAGACATAAATTAAACATAGGGTTTACAAACACAGATCACTCACTAACTTTATAGACACATATTAGACACACATATTTTTCACAAAGATTACACAAATAGATTTTTAAACAGATTACACAAAGAGCTTACAGACAAATAATTGTATTACACATACAGAGATTCCACATTTCAGTGTAAAGTATAATACAAATTATGACATGTCAGTCATAATACAAGAGGTGCGACTTATTTTAGAGATAATTTATTTATAGTAACTTTGTTTATAATGAAAAATATTGTAGAGTAGTAAATGAGAATATAAGGAAACTATGGTTCCTTTGTAAAGGAGGAATCATGTTTTCATGAAAATGAAATATGTTATGTTGAAAAATACAATTCATGGAATTAGAGGAATTTGATTCTAAAATAAATAAAGTTGTGCACAAAACACCAATGGATAATTATTTAGAGTAACCATCATGGAAAATGAAGCAAAAAAATTATAATATTAAATAGTATGAGGTTATAAACAAGAAAACAAGGAAGAAATGGAAAAAGTCACATGTTATTGATAGATGAAGAAAAATAAATCTGGTGATAAATATCGAGATGTGTATTATAGGATTTAGTTACATAATTTAGAAGAAAAATTGGCATGCTATAAATGGGATCAATTACACATTGAAGGGAAATTATAAAACACAGGAGATGTGTGATGGAAATATTCAAAACTGGAAAGATTTTTGCACAAGAGGTATCTATCAATTATGTACAACTAAAAAGGGTTTTGAAAGAAGTGGTTATAAATTGAATAAAAGTGATGGATCATAAATTATATCCACTCCTCAACTTCAAGAATTTTTAAAGGTAACCCTCTCCCCATTTATGTTATCATGTATTTAAAAGGTGGTTGAAACTATATATAGATTAAGTGGAGATAAAATCCATATAGTTTGTAAAAGGTAAAGAAAAGAAAAATTTATAAGTGTATCTAGGGATAATTTAAAGAAATTATAGTTGGAAGGCTACTATGGTCTGGTCAGAATATGAAAAACAGTATCAGAGCATAAAGGTTGAATTCATCATCAAAACGTGGTAAGAAAGACATGACTAGTTTCAAAGTCATTTTTCATTTTCTTCTCATATAGTGCATTAACTACATTTAGATAAATAAAGTGATGATTATTCCTTGTATTAAGTTATATTTGAAGAATATATTAATGTTTTTCATTTGATTTATGTGTCAGTAGATTTTCTCAAGAGATGTTTCTTGTAAACCAATAGCAAGTCGAATTCAAATCTGATAAAATTAATTAGTGTTGTGGATATAAAAAAACAAATACATCTAGAATTATTAAAATTAGTATCTCATGCAACATGATAAAATCTTTTGAAACTAAAATAAATTTAAGATCTAGAGAATGTTTGGAATTGTATGGAATGACTACTAAGGAAACAATGACAACAAAGAGTTGAAAATTGAATCTTGGGATTTTATTCACAAGTATTATGCTAGATCATTGGAAAGAACAATAAATAAGTTGAATAATTTGTTTATATCAGATACTTATTAGATACTAGTAAATTGAACCTTGAAGAAGAATATTCTGATTACAAGTTCTCTAAGGGAGTGTAATTCCTATAGGGGTCATGGTAGGTCGAAGAATATTCTCCACAAGAGTGCGATTCAATGTTAGGATAAAATGATTTTCCATGGGATGTGAGAAATGAAGAAAGATCATTTCATCTGGAGTGGATCCAGAGAAGTATGTAATTAGAATCCTAAAATCACCCAAGAAAATTAAGAAAATGAACAGTAAAGATCGTTTTAATGGAATTTCATAGAAACTCTAACTGAAATTCAATTAAAACACTAGATACCCAGGATTTTAGGTGCTTAAAACATAAATAGAAGACTTAAATACCTAATAAGAGGCCCAAACATCGATCTATTGAATGGTAAACTGGGTTTTGTCCAATACCCTCCCTGCCGCTTGTCATTGTATCTAAAAGTGTAAAAAATAAATCAAACGTTATTAGGGGCGTGAGAAATGACAAATAATCGAGGGTGTGGGTGTGTCTGTGGGTGTGGCTGTGGGTGCACTCGATGGTGATGAACTAGAAGTGTGATATGGGTAGTGATCGCCACTGTGTGGGCAACAAGCGACGAATAATGAGAGGTGATCGAGGGAGAGTTCAACTACTGGGAGAAAGCAGGGACATCTTCTATTTTTTTTATTTTTTTATGGCTTATTAAATATGAATAAAAAAATTTATTTTTGGTGTTTTAACTTTTATATGAATGGTTTTTGAAATCTCACTCATATAATATTTCAGCTCAAATAAGATATATTTAAGAGGTAATTTTAATTTTATTCCAAATAGAAAATATCTTGAATTTTTTTTATTATATTTCAAATATTTATCAATATATTTTTGTTAATTGCAACATATTTTTTAAAGAAAACTAATAACTAGTAATAAAAAAATTTATTTTTAGATGATTTGATTGTGACTAATAAATACAAGAAAAAAATATATATGTTGAAAAAAAGTGTTGGTAATTATAATTAAAACCAATAGATTCATTTTTTGATAAAACATCATTGGTATTAATATAATAAAGTAAAAAAATTTAATTTTTTGAGAAATATATTTTTTTATTAAACAATTATTAACAATAGATATATATTTTTGTATAAATAAATGTTGGTACTTGAATTTTATACCAATAAAACTTAATATCTGTTGGAATTGTTCATTTTTTCCAACAAATAAATAGTTTGTCGGTAATATTCTATTGGTACAAGTCATTTTTTATAGTGAATTCACTCTAATATTATATTGTGTTTGATTGAAATTCATTAAAATATACATTCATATGATTTATGTATATTGAACACATGAATATGATGCATGTGATATATATATATAAGGAGTAGACATAAAAAAGGTTTACTATTCAGGTATATTATCATTCATATGATAAATGATGTATGAATACAGATGGGGTATGGTATATTGCATACATGTGATGAAATATGAGTATTCAACCAAGGAAACACCTATATATTTAAGTGAAATTTATTCTTACTTTAATACATTAAATAATAGATTAATGGCTTTGATTTTAGTCATTGAACAAGTTCAATGAAATTAATCAATGAGGAATCAATAATGGATATTATATGATAATACTTAATGAATATGAATGTTTTATTCATTCATGAATAATTCACCATGTTCTACATATAAAATGGAATTTGATTCTCTCTATTGGTGTGTGGTTTTGTGAAATCCAAACATAACACTCTTTCTTCTGGGTGCAGGTTCATCACCCTCTATTCCTTTGGAGGATGAAGACCGATTATGCTTTATAGAGGAGAGATCTAGGTTATTTAAAAGTCATGATTTTAGTGGCATGATATGACAACAAGGAAGACGGGATGAATGGGGTGTGCGTCTGTAGTGTAAGGAGCTCCCTTCGATGATGAATTTTCTGGTTTGGCGAGCTCGAAATCAGGCCCTTCCAATGGAGGATAACATCCAGAAAAAAGGTATATCTTTGGCATCCCGATGTTTATATTACCTTAGTCCTCATGTGGAATTGATTTTCCACCTATTTATTGTAATTGAATGGGCGTGTTATCTCTGGAATAGCTCGAATGGAAGGGTTAACTATAGGGATTCTTGTAATTATAGAGTTTATTGAAGAGTGGTTATTGAGAGCAGAGTAGAATGGGATGGTGTCCAAGATCTGCAGCTCCATTGTAAACTCAATTTTTTGGACAATATGGGAGGTGAGGAATACATCTATATGGGAGGTTTGTCCTTCGTTTTCTCTTCTCTTATTGCGAATGAAGGGGCTATTTTTTGAGTTAGTGTCTTTACTAAATGGGGGGTTGAATTATTCTATGGTTTCCAATCTTGTGTATGGTCTGGTGGTTCGACCAAATACACAGGGAGGCTGGATAAGAAGGTAGCCTCCAACTAAAAGCCTTAAACTTAATGTGTTTGGGTCTTTCATGAATGGGATGATCCACGAGGGAGGGCTGGTTCAGGATAGTAGTGGCTCAGTTCTAATGGCCTTTAGCAGCTTTCTTGGTCCGGGGAATTCGCTGGGGGCATAGATATGGGCATTACACTCCGGTGTTATGATTTGTAAAAGGTTATCATTGGTGATCATAGAAGTGGAATAAGACTCTGGGGTGCTGATTCGAGACCTCCAAGGGAAAGGTGATGTCCCTTGATGTTTGACATACCTTGTTTGTGCATGTGGAGTAGAGTTTTAGAATAATTGTGTTGTTCTACATATCCCTAGGGAGGCCAACTTCACTGCAGATTCTCTTTCTTGGGGAAGTAGTAACGATCCTTTGATGATCTTCTCTAGAATGGACTCTTTACCCCAAGAATTTATAGTTATTGTGATGGGGGACACCTTGGGGCTCCATCATTTCAGGCCGCCTTGATGCTTGTTCTTGTAAAGATCTTTTCATTGGAATAAAAAAAATAAAAGTTTAGAAAGTTCATCACCCTTGGTGTAGGCACTAGAATGTATTTAGGTGTACATTAGTCTTATGATAAATATTGGGATCCATCAATTGGAATTCAGCCATTGAAGGTATTATTCTTATCATCCACTTCTCCTTATGATGTTATATGGACATTATCTTGAGATTTTGGAAGAAGGCTGATGTTGCACATGAGTTCCAAGTACTCTTTGTTATTATGGATTTTCAGAAATTTAATTTTTTGAAGATAGTACAACATAATTTGTGGGTTTTCTTCTACTTATAAGTATTATAGGATGATCCAAAAAAAACTCATCAATGGTATCAAATTTGGTTTCATTAATGATTAATCATGTTCTAATTTCTGGTTTCAATGAATATCATAATTGTTAAATGAAGAACAATGTATCATAAATTGTTTATGTAGTTTAATCTATCTTTATATAACCTGAAATCTACATAAAGGTCATTTTTTTATTACCTTTTTGTAGACGGGTATATGTAAATTTCATTATGGAATTACCCTAATGTATATATTCTATGTAGAGGTAATCTTATCTTATAATTACATAGAAATCATATATTTAAAGGTAACCTTGATTTATCTTTATAAAGACTATCTATGTAAAGGTAACCATAAACGTACCGTTATGTATAATTTTTACATATTGGTAACTAAAAGTTTCCTTCATGTAGGTAATAGTACCTATGTAAAGGTAAATGGGAAAGTTTTAAAAATTACTTTTGAATATTTTTAAGGCTTATAAAACATTTATAATACATAGAATAGGTGTTTTGGAATATTTTGATTTATAAGGAATTAATTTATCAATTAATTATAAAAGGTTTCTAATTAATTAATTAAATGTTAAAGAAAAATTTATCCACCAATTTTAAATGTTGATATTTTAAATTCATTTTACCAAATAATATGGAATGCTTTATGATTAAGAAATAAATTTTTTATTTTGAAATAATTAATAATAATTTATAAAGTCTTATAAATTAAAAAATGAATCCAAAATATAAAGAAGATTATATTTAATATTATTTTTCATAAATAATTATTTTGACATTGGTCAAATTAAAAGGGTCATTATTATGAAAAATTATTTAAACCACATCAAAATTATTTTTAATTATTTATTTAATATTGGATTAAATAATATTAAAATATAAGATATTTGGTACATGTAAAAAACTAAATTGGATTGTAACATTTTTTATAATTCATATAATATAAAATATTTAAAAGATAATTCAATATATTATTGAAAAGGATATTTTTATAATGAGTAAGATTATAAAGTTATTATATACATAATTCTAGAATGTTCATAAAAATTCTAAAAGGGTTTTTATAAATTATTTAACTATTAATGGTTTTTGGTTAATGAATTCGATTTTTTTTATAAATGTTAGAAAATATTAATTTAATATTAAATAGTTGATATTATGAATATAATTTTCATATTAATATGGATTAGAAAAGTTTTATAAATCATTATTAAAATTTATAAAATTACAAAAAATATTTTTATTATTTAAATAAAAATTTTATGTATAAATTACAATGATAATTAATAAAAGTATTATATACTATATAAATAAGACCTAAATATAAATAATTTTATAGTTCTAATTATAAATTTTTCATAATTAATTAACATGAAATTGTTAAAAATAAATTAAATACGTAATTTAAAAATATTACCTTGACTGCATCCAAAACAATTGAGGATTAATATGATTAAATTTTTAAATAATATAATGTATATGATATATACATTATGTAAAAGGGTTTACGTAATAGAAAATTAATTAAAAATAAATTTATGAAATGTCATATCTATAGAAATTTCATAAATATATAGTTCATATTGAAAGACAATAAAAAAGTGTTTATATCTAAATTTAGTCAATACTTGTAATGTTTATCTTAATTTGAAAATGTTTATAGTAATAATATTATTATTTAATCTTCATACATTGTTCTAATTTTTGAACCTAAAGGATGGAACGTCTCTTATTCATTAATTTCACTAATTATATCTTGTATAATTTTCATAAAAAGGATCAACATAATCCATGATGGGGGGTTTGTTTAATGTGTCTCATGCCATTGAATATATCAAATGCCACCTTTATTTGATTTCATCTGCTAAACTCATTTGGGATAATCAAGTTTTGATTATATATTTTTTAGATGATGAATATCTCCTTCCAAATTCAAACCAGGCCCACTCTAGATTCTATATCCTAAACTACAACCCCCCCCCCACACCTCAAAGTGATTTGTTAAAATAAATATATAAGCTTCGTTCACCACTTTATTTATAGTATTTATTATGATTTATCGTAATGGTAAAGGTTTATTCCTATATTCTTTGGCTAAATAAGTTGTAGCTCAGTTGGATTTATAGGAAGAGGTTATAGGTTACCTCCATTCCATTCATTGGATCAAAAGACATATCACATAAATGTTTTAATTGAATCATATTCTGTTCATTTGGTAAAGGCTATCGATTGTATTACATGGAACCTAAAATTTCATTTTTCTATTATCAGTTATTTAGGAGCACCTTTTTTCTCTACATGACACAAAATCAAAGTCTCCTTCAATGATGGTTAACCTTCTGGAGAGCTCTCTTTCTAGAAAGTGTTGGGGATACATGATTGGGTCCAAAACATACACATAAAGTGTGATTCAAAATCCTATAAAAGGATCATTATTTGTAATCAATAGCACTTTTGAGCCTTGAAGATACCATACTATCATTGTATACCTACTTTGTTTGTTCATGTATATAGTTCATCCTTTTCTACTTGTAAGTGTCCTTAAGTTTTTTCCCTCAAGGTTCTTGCGTCCTTCTATGTTTATTATTCTTTTCTAGTCTCATGTAATGTTTTGGGAAAAAATAATCTATGGCCACCCCCTTTTCATTGCACAAATTTAATATGGTTCTTTTTTCCATGGATATAAATGAGGACGTGAATAAAATTGGATGTTGTATTTGGGTGTCGTCCTGAATACATGTCTCTTATATAAAAAATAATAATTTATAAAATGTTTATTTATTTAAGTTATTAATTTATTTATTCATGTATACAAAATTTAAAATATTGTGAATATTTTTATCCAAATTTTATAGGATAAAATTCTTCTCGTAAATATATCGTTTCATCTCATGCAAGAAATGTCTCAAAAAAATTTATTTTTCATACACCATGAACATGGTTTGTTTTTAGATTTATAATATTGAATTTATTTGTAGAGAATAGTTTGTGAATATTTTTTGTAATAGTTTTCATGGATTAAATTCCCCATTAAGTAATGTCTCCATGTGGAGAGTGAATTTGGGTCAGACTACCTACCATACTGAAGGATTATTACATGTATCAAAAAGGTGAATGGGGATAGATATCTATCAGTATAGGCTTACTCAAATTGATATTATCAATCTCATATAATTTTATTACTTTACATTAATATTTCATGTACCTTATACATATGATTCATTCTAATGTGTATGAATATACATGAAGTTTATTTTGGTGAGTAACACACACTTTTGGGTTGTGTAAAAGTTACATATTATTATGGCGTGAACAAATTAATTTGGTTGTAGAATATGGATTTTAAAACTAAATTGATATAATCATGGATACACAAAAATAAAAAAAACATGAGAAGAGTTGTATTACATAATATATAATAGTAATGGATTTAAAAGTCATATGAGGTATATTAAATTTATGAAACATTAAACGAAAAGAAAACCCCTAAATTTCTAAGTGTGATATTCCTTATAAAATGGAACTTATAAAGACATCAATAATATAATTGGGTAGGTCATACTAAATCTGGGTTCCCCTAGATAATATTTTTTATAGTAATAATGAAATAATTGACTCTAGATTTTATTGTATAGTAGGTCAAGTTAAAGCTAAGTTCACCTTGGTTGTCATTTCTTAGCTTCTTTTTGGTATTTTATTTGTGTTAACGTAGTTGAGATACCCTAATAGTATAAGGTTACCAAAGTAATAGCATTTAGTGAATCAATATGATGGATTAGGATAAATTGTTATATTTTCAACTATCCAAGAGGCATAATAGTTATCATTAGGATAATTCTCTACCTAAATAGCAAAGTGGTGGGAGAAATTATAAAGGGACTAAGAATTTATTGAATTTTGGATATTAACCCTCTAAAGGGATATGATGTATGGGGTCATCAATTTTTCTTGTATCAATATCATTAAAATACCTTAATGAAAAGATATAATAGATTATATTTATCTAATAAAATGAATTTATTATCAATAATGGAGTCATCAACTACCTTAACTTTGAGATCTGTCATGCACAGAGAAAACTTGAATGGAATCAACATCCTTTATTGTTATAGAAACATTATAATAATAATAAATTAAGATAATAAATCATATGTACTATAGTAGCCACATCCATAGAACCCATTGAGAAAGATATTACACAAAAGCAGTTATATTTCTACAATAAGAATCTAAAAAACACAATGGATATTTCAATGATTATTCTTGTTAACATGGAATATATGTTGAAAAGGAAAAATGATAATATTGGTTACCAAAATATTATATACAGCCATAAAAGTATCTATCAATAATAAGAAATACATGAATGGTGTAAAGTTTCAAAGTCACTTTCTTGAAGTAAAACAATGGAAGTAAGTTCAGTCTTCACCCATGTACTCAATATGAATGGGTACGTTAACTATTTGTATTAGTTGGGTTCACTGATTAAGTTGGATATTTCCATAGATTTCATTTTTCAGTCACTATCATAAAACTTATGAAATTTTATTATCAACTAAAACATGAATTAATTATGAAAACCGTTATAAAATTTCTTTAACAATTTAGGGATAGTTGAGTAGGATATGGGTGGTCCAAGATCAAGTACCATTATAATACTATAGAAAAAAATTAATATTTTTGTAAGGAAATAGAATAAAAGAGGTTGTGATGAGTTTATACCACCAATTACATTAAACAAGAATAATAAAGGAAAATGATAGCATTGTGGTTAGAATGTCCCTTTGAGGATGAATTTTCCTGAATAATAGAAATATCACAATAAAAAATTGGAGAGACTACACCAATTATGAATATTATTGAAAATTATTATTATATTCTAATGGTTATTTGATACTAATGGTATATTTTACCAATGTTGTAAATGCAAAGGATTTTAGAAGAATAAGTGAATAATTGGAGGATGGAGGTGAACGTAATGAAGAAAGTAGTTTCTATATTAATGAATTCAATTTGGTTGATTTTTTAAAGAAAATATGTGTGTTTTTATGGTTTAAATTTGTCAACAATTGGTTCTTTCAAATAAATTGGGTTATTTTGTTAATACACAATTGATTTATCCAAATTTTTTTTAATATTTTTAGTAAATATAAAATGGATAAAATTGTTTTATATTGGATAAATGGTATATCCAGTTATCTTTTAACAATAAAATTATTTTCAAATAATAAATTTTAAATAAATGGAATTCCATATATTATATGGAATGAATAACTAATTGGTTAAATATTCCTACTAAAAAGAAATATTTTTTATTCCCTAATAGAGAGAAGTTTTTGTGGAATCTTACAAATATATTTTGAGAAGAATATAGTGTATAAGATGTTAGTTGAGGTATATTTGAACTTAGTGAAGATGAAACTATGTATCATACTAATAAATATTATGGTTATTTTTATCCTTAAGTGTTTAGGATATATTATAATAAATAAAATATAAATAGATATACTTAGTTGTCCTGAATGTCCTCATTTCTCAAATAAATGTTCTAGTTAAATAACCATGGGAATTAACTTGATATTACAAAAGGGTTTTATGATATGACCACAAAATAAATATAAATATATACATTCATGTCACCATAAGAAAGTGGATATCATGTTATCTTGAAAGGTTTTTAGTATTTATGGTATAAATATAATGTAAATATTTACATTTTTTATGGATGGATTTCATGGAAAAAATTAATGGATGTAAGAACTCGGATCTTCCTTTCATGTATGAATCTTTTTTTATGGTGTTTTTGAGAAAAATAAGAGAATTTGAAAATTTAAGGAGTACACGCAATGTATTCTGGAGTACATGTCATCTACCCGGTTGCTGTGTGTGACCGTGTACTGACCGTGTAATGGCCGAGTACATGGCCATGTGGAGTGACCTAGAGACCACCTAAATCAGAGGTTGGTTAAGGCAAGTACACGATTTGTAATTTTAAAGAACATGTTGTGTACTTGTCTTTTAAATTGTTGGGTCAAACTAGGGTCATGTCTAATTGAAAAAAACCTCTTCTTCTAGGTCTGTCTCGTCTAGGAGTGACAGATACCAACAAATCATCTTCGGGCCTCTGAATCATCGTCCATTATCCAAAATCGAACTATGTTTGTTGTGTTGGAATTGCATCGGTGAGTTTTTCTTTCTTCAAGATCTTCATCTCATGATTTATCCTCTATCGTGAGATATCCTCGGTTGAACATTTTTGGTGTTTTTAGATCTATCACATTCTATATCGATTCCAGTGCATGTGTCAGAGTATATAAATCATACAATGTCAAGGTATGTGGTTTGTGACTTTCCATAGTTACTCTTTGATTTATATTTGCAAAATTACCCAATACCTTAGTTCGGGGTATTGTGCGTTTTGGAATTTCAACCCTGTTAATTCCTTCAATGCTTTGTTTGCTTGAGTAGGGATATTGGACTGTGAATAGGATTTATTTTCCATGTTAGGGATGTATTTTCCTATTTCTGATTTGATATTGACCATTTGTTCTAGTTTTTCCTATTAGGCTGCTTTCTTTTTATGGCTAGTCTTGTTAGGATGGAGTGATTTATCCAATGTTGTGATATGATTTGTATCTTTTTATCCAAGTAGTACTTTTAGGTTTACTTTGGCTTCTGAACATTGTTGTGCATGATTTCTTTACATAGGGTTGTGGGAACCTGGTGTAGTGAGACCGTAGGGGGATTCCCCAGAGTGTCTATTATCCTTTATCACGCTGCGAGACCATCGGGTGGATTTATGTTGAGTGCTCCCTCAATTTTTCTATAGTTACCGTTACAAGACCACATGAGGAATTAACATTGAGTGCTTCCTCAGAGTGTCTATAGATTATTATTAAATGGATACAAGGGGAATTGATGGTGAGTGCTTCCTTAGACAGTCTTTGTTTTCATGAGACCAAGGGGGTTAGACCGTGTGAGATACCCAGGAGGTCGTTATATCAATTTTTAGTGGAATTAGAGGGGTTAGGTTGTGAGAACTTTCTCAGAGGGTTACATGAGACTGTTTGGTTGAACCAGAGGGGATAGGTTGTGGGTAATTACCAAAGGGATACTTGTTTTGATTATATTCTTACTTGTATATGAAAATTAATGCAACTAAAACTATAGGATTGTTTACTTTTGAGTACTTCCTTGTTTACTGCTTAATTTTTCTTATTTCCTGCCATATATATTCACTGACTGTTAGGCACATATCTTTAGGTGGTTGCCTACTGGGATTCATCTCACACCCTGTTTGATTCATGCTTTTGTGCCCAAATATATTATATTTCTATAGGTATATATAAGGGAAAGCACCCTTCTACTTCCGGTACTTGATTGTTGTGGATATGGAGAGCATGTGACCAAGATGAGGCTTGTGATGTTGTTGGAGTTGTTTACTTGTTTTACTTTGTAATTTGGTTTAGTACTTTATTTCATTATTTTGACTTGTTTGGATTCTTTCCTAGATATTGTGACATGCATCATTATTTATACGTATCTATGCTACAAATGTTTATTCACTATCAATATTCCAATGTTTATGGTTGCATGGTATTCTTATTGCTTCCTCTACTCGTGTATTTTTTTTTTGATGTGTTACTATTCCAATGAAGTCATATTTTCCCCACTATCACACCCAAGGCCCTCGCCACTAGTTAGAAGCCTCTGGAATTTTGGGAATTTCACTTGAGTCCATGTGACCAATCGGGTACGGGGCACATCTGAGCGACTCCTGCAACCGAGATATTACAAAGTTGTATTAGAGGAATTCTTTTCTTTTTGAATTATTGTTTGGAGCCTATAGTCAGGGATAGAACAAAATATGTACTTGGTAATAAGCTATTCCCATTAGTAGCTAACCTGTGTATAGGGAAAATCTAATTTACCTTGATTATTTCAATTTTTTGGTTTTTCAATTTTACAGTTGATTTGATTTCACCGTTGGGTGATTCACATGTTTTGTGTTGTTATCATTGATATTATTGAGGTTATATTTATGTTTTAACCTGATGAGATGAGTGTATTCCATCTCATACATCAAATAGGCACATGATAAAGATCTCATGTCATGCATTCTTGCCATGCCATTTAGGGTCCATTACTGATTACATGTTGTTTTGATAGATGTTTTCCAATATATGCATGCTATTGTGATAGATGCCTTGATAGAATACCTTCTATTTAATAGGGTATTGCTAATGTTTAAAGTTCATTTGAATGAATGAAAATCCATGGTCCCTAAGGTGTTATGGGCCCTCATAGATCAAAATTTGGTAGATCATTTCATTGTTATTCTGGTTTATGACATGTATAAGATGTCAAGATTTGATTCACATGGAGTATGCGCCCTCATAGTTTGGAATTTAACACTTTAATGTCTATTTCAATATTTTTCTGGGTTCTAGAGTAGTTTATCGGGCTTACTATATAGAAAAACTCAGAATACATTGTGTGTAATGATAAATACACTCCATGTATCCTTTTGTTCGAGAAGGAACTATTTTTCTTAACTACACGCCGTGTACTACATGTACACACCATGCAGTTTCTAACCATGTCACTAGCTGTGTGGGAAGAGACATGGGGTTGGGAATTTCTTTGTGGAACGCTCCATGTATTGGACGTACACGTCCTGTGTATAGACCATGTGTTTAGAAATATGACCAACAACACGGGTAGATTATGGGTATTTAATACATGCCATGTCTTTATTAAACACACCTTGAAGTGCCAGTCATGTAACCGGTCATGTGACTAACAACACGAGTCAGTGAAGTTCATTCTAGTACACACCATGTCTGGCACAAAAATGTCGTGTAGTTGTGTTTTATGAGAACTGTGTGGGTTAGTCATGTAGAATAACTTGGGCTGGGGAAGAGGATTCAAGTACACACCATGTTTTAAGACAACACGCCATGTGTATGGGTTGTTACATGACCAAGTTTGGAAGGAGTACACACCCATGTGAAGGCTTAAAGAAACACGTCGTGTAGGGAACATACACGCCAGGTATTCATGCTTTGATGAAATTGAATTCTTTACTTTCTCCTATTACCTTCTTGCGCTTATAAGTTTCAGTCCTTGATAATCTAGAACTAAGGTGTGTGTTTGACCATGTAGAGTCATTCTACTGAGATTCCCTCCGATTGTACGCCATTTATAGGGAAGTGACCAAACACCAGACATGGAAGATTAGGGATTACAAGAAGACCCTCCTGTCATGCCTATCTTGGAACCATCCATTATTCTGGATACAAGTGCTGATGCATAGTTCTGAGAAGGCTTCATGAGGTTTATTCAGACCTTCTAGGGAGTACGGCATTCTGCCCCATCTATGGTAGAGTTGATTCAGGTTTTTCAGAAGAATCATCCTCCCACATTCTCAGGGGATGGAGGACCTTGAGATGCTGATTCATGGTTAGAATCCATGATATCTATCTTTGAGCATCTGGAGACGCCCCCACAGAGGAGGGTGAATCACTCTACTTATATGCTTTGATATTCTGCCAAAATATGGTGGGATGTGATCTCGTAGGCAGGATTCCAGTAGGTTATCGCTTTGGGTGAGTTCTAGTGTACCTTCTATTATTACTTCTACCTGGAGACATTGAGGGCTGATTGATCCTGAGAGTTTATGAGTCTAGAGTAGGGTACTCTTTCAGTTATGGAGTATTCTTCTCACTTCATAGATCGGTATCACTTTACACTCATCCCAGGAGGTGATGAGTTATTCCTGAAAAGGATATTTTTGGATGGTCTCAAGCATGACATATGATCTTAGGTGAACATCTTCAGGTTGAGGATTGTATCTTCTATAGTCAACCAGGTGCTGATCACAGAGTGTAACCTGAGGGATTCTAAACCTGTGGGATAGGGCGTTTTGACATCTAGTGTTAGTTCTTCTCTAGATGATAGTAGGAAACGCCATAGGGATTCTACATATAGAGATCCAAGTAGTAAAAATACACCTTTAGGTAGCCAGGTGGTATGATACCAATGTGGGAAGGGTGGGAAAACAAGGCCACATTGCCCAAGAGACCTAGTCGAGTTCCGATCTTGTGGTAATATGGGCCATCTTTAGTGGTTTTTTCATTTTTTCTCACCAGCAACTGGTGATAGGGGTTCTTCTATGACTCCAAATTTAGGAGAATCACCACCAGTTTCTCATCTGTTTGGGAACTAGAGTACTTTCATCCGTTCAGGCCGATGTGGAGGTCGTGACCGTGGTAGCCAGTCATCAGAGATTCAATGAAAATTAAGTGGATCAGCTCAAGGTGGTCAGGTAGGGTCTCGAGGCCATGGTACTGGCCATACTTTGGAAGTGGACCAAACCTATTCGTAGTAGTATCTCAGACCCTCAACAGTTTGAGGTATGATCCTAGTGGACTCAATTTTAACTTCTACACTTTTTGATACAGGGGCTTCCCATAGTTTCATATTTGTTGTTGTTGTAGAGAGCCTTGATCTCTATAACTTTACTTATATTAGTGTCATAATGTTGTACACTCCTTTGGGGAAAAGGATGGCTAGTGTACGTCAGTGAAAGGTGTTCCCTCTTGAGGTCAGTGGGTGTCACTTATTATGGGACCTCTATATCCTAGTGATGATAGGATATGATTTCATTCTTCTAGTGGACTGGTTATTTCCCTTCTTGGAAGTCGTCAACTGTTATCCCTGTAGGGTAAGTTTCACATCACCATAGGGTGGTTTTTTTAGATAAGGGAAAATTAGATGTCCAGGCGAGCAGAGCAAGACCCGAGCATCATGGGTTGGGAGAAGTTACAACCCATATTTCTAGTCTATATCTGGATGACCATGGGACTTCATAGTCAGACTTTCCTCCAGTGGTCGATCGTTTCAAGGATGTCATTCAGGGGACTTTTCAGGTTTTCCTTTGGAGTGAAAGGTATACATTTCTATTGATCTTGTGCCAGGGGCGGCACCGATATCCATTCCGCCTTATAGAATGACTACACCAGAGTTACAGGAGCCTAAGATGTAGTGGGAGGAGTTGCAGAAAAGGGGTTTTATCTGACCAAGTACCTATCCTTGGGGTTCTCCTATCATTTTTTTGAAGAAGGTGGATGGTACCCTCATAATTTGCATGGATTATCAGAATATGAACCAGTTGATGGTCAAGAATCGATATCCCTTATCGAGGATTGATGATCTCTTTGATCAGATTCATAGAGCCTGGGTGTTCTTGAAGATTGACTTGATATTTTATTATCATCAATTGTGAATTACCGCATTACATATACCTCTTACATCCTTTTAGATCATGTATGGTATATACGAGTATGTGGTTATTCCATTCGGTCTCACTAACACGCCTGCAATTTTAACATCACTTATAAACTGAGTGTTTCATCCATACTTGAATTATTTTTTGTTAGTATTGATGGATGACATCTTGGTCTACTCTCACACTTGAAATGACCATGCCAGACATCTTAAGATCATTTTCAGTACACTAAGAGAGCATCATTTATTTGTTAATCTCTCAAAATTCAACTTTTGGATGGACTAGATTCACTTCATGGGTCATGTTATCTCAGAGACAGAAGTGTATGTAGACCTTGAAAAAGTGAGAGCAGTATTTTCCTAGGAGCATCCGAAGAATGTATTCGATGTACAATTTTTTCTAGGGATGGTTGGAACTATAGAAGTTTTATATAGGACTTTTTATTCTTAGAAGTGCCACTAATAGGCATGACTAAGAAGGTTGTGATGTACCTGTGGATATATTCTTATGATTCATCCTTTCAGGAGATAAAAGGGAGGTTGACTTTAGCACCGATACTAGTATTGATAGAGACAGGAAATAGATATGTTGTTTACTGTGATGCATCAAGTATCGGGCTGGGATAAGTGCTTATGCAGGGAGAAGGAGTCATTACATATGGGTCTTAGCAGTTGAGGCCACATGAAATGAATTACCTGACGAATGATCTCAAGTTAGCTAAAGTTGTTCATGACTTACGTTATTGGAGACATTATCTATTGGGAGTGAATTTTGTGGTTTTTACTGACCAAAAAAGTCTCAAGTATATCTTTACCCAGCACGATCTAAATCTGAGACAATGAAGGTGGGTTGAGTACCTTCAGTCTTTTGACATTGAGCTTGCATATACGCTTGGGAGATTCAATGCAGTGGATATTGCACTGAGTAGGAGGACTTAGATACAGGCAGTTTAGGAGGCCAGTAGTGAGTGGAAGCTTGTGGAGTTATTCTCCAAGATGCATTTGGAGATGCACGACAGACAAGGGAAGACGTTTCATTATTCTATGGTTGTTACCTCAATTTTACTTGATCAAGTGTGAATGAGGAAGCTATTAGATTCTGAAGGCCTATTACTATGAAAAAGTGTGTCAGGGGAGGACCCTATTCCTAGATGGACAGTAGGTGAGGATTAGATCTTGAGTTTTTAAGGTAACATATGGGTATCAGCAGAGATATGCAAGGAGCTGATGTGGGACATTCATTCCTCAGTTTGGGAAGTTCATCTTGGTGTCCACAAGATGTATCGATATCTACACTATCAGTATTGGTGGAAAAGTATGAATAGAGATGTTTCTTGTTTTGTCATGAGTTGTTCCACCTGTTAGCAGGTGAAGGGAAAGAATCAGTAACCAGTTGGGCTTTTGCAGCAGTTACCCATTCTTGAGTGGAAGTTGAATGATGTCATTATGGACATCGTGACAGGGTTAATGAGGTCACCTTGAGCGAATGATGTAGTTTGTGTTGTCATTGACAGACTCACGAAGGTTTCACACTTCTTTCCGATCAAGGAAACCTTTAGTGTGGATGAGCTGGGAACACAGTACATCCAAGAGATTGTACATCTACATGGGGTTCCACACTCCATTGTTTCAGATAGGGTTGAACACTTTACTTCATGAGTCTGGAAGGGATTATAGAGGGATTTGGGTATATAGCTACTTCTGAGTACAACTTACCACCCCTAGACAGATGGCCAGTCCGAGTGTACAATTCAGGTGCTGGAGGACACGCTTCGAGCATGCATCTTAGATTTTGGAGGTTCTTTGGAGAATCAAATATCTATTGTGGAGTTTTCCTACAATAATAGTTTTCAATAAACTATTTAGATGTAAATTTATGAGTCTTTGTACATTAGGCCATGCCGATCACCCCTATGTTGGTTGGACACAGGAGAGGTAGCTATGTTGGGACCTCATCTTGTCTAGGAGACCACAGAGCAGGTAGAGTTTATTCAGAAGAGGATTTATATTTCACATTCAATATAGAAGTCTTATTTTGATCGACGGAGATGACCTATAGAGTTCGAAGTAATAGATCAGGTTTTCCTACATGTCACACTGAGATTAGGACATAAACATAGGGTAATATTTCACCGAGATATGTTGGACCATTTGAGGTTTTCGAGAGAGTCGGGATGGTTGCCTATTGGCTATAGTTACCTTAGAGATATCGAGCTATGCATGAAGTATTTCTTGTTTTTCAGCTACGACATTACTTCTCAGAATCATCTCATGTTTCTCAACCCGAGGAGTTTGAGCTAGAGGTTGACACCTCATTCGAAGAGCATTCTATCTAGATCGTTGATCGCAATGCGAAGGTTCTATGTGGCCGGTATGTTCCTCTGGTATGGGTTCTATGTAAACATAGGAAAGTACATGACAAGTCTTCGGAGAGGGAGGCTGACATACGATCATAGTGGCCAGATCTGTTTGAGGATTCTTCTTCTACGCTTCCTTTCTATGGAAATTTAGGGATGAATTTCTTAAAGGGGGGAATTTTGTAAGAACCCGAATCTTCCTTTCAGGTATGAATCTTTTTTATGGTGTTTTTGAGGAAAAGATAATAATTTTTAAATTTAAATAGTAGACGCCATGTATTATGGAGTACACACTGTGTACCCAATTGCCACGTGTGACCATGTACTGACCATGTAACGGTCGAGTACATGGCCATGTGGGGTGACCTAGAGATAGCCTAAAGAGAAGGCTGGTTAAGTCAAGTACATGTCTTGTACTTTTAAATAAAATGTCATGTACCTTTTTTTTAATTGTTATTTCAAACCGATATCACATCTAATTAACAGAAACCTCTTCTTCTAGGTTCGTCTCATCCAGGAGTGACAGATACTGGCGAATCTTTTGCGAGCCTCTGACTCGCCATCTGTTATCCAAATCTAACACCATCAGTTGCTTTTTAATTGCATTGGTGGGTTATTACTTCTTCTAGAGCTTCATCTCTTGATTTCTCTTCTCTTTTGAGATATCCTTGGTTGAACGTTTCTGACATTTTTGTAGATCTATTGTGTTCTAGATCGATTCAACTGTCGGTTCCAGATTATATCGATCATACAATGTCGAGGTAGTGGTTTGTGACTTTCCATAGTTAGTATTTGATTTATATGTGCAAAATTTCCCAATACCCAAGTTCTAGGTATTGAACATTTAGGGATTTTAACACTGTTAATTCCATCTATTCTTTGTTTGCTTGAGTAGGGATTTTGGACTGTGAATAAGGTTTATTTTCAATGGTATGGATGTGTTTTCCCATGTTTAATTTGATATTGGCTGTTTGGTCTAGTTTTTTCTATTAGGATGCTTTCTTTTCATGCCTAATGTTGTTAGGATGGATTGATTTGTCTAATGTTGTGATATTCTTTATAGTTATTTATCCAAGTAGTACATTTAGGTTTAATTTGGTTGTGTAACATAATTGTGAACAATTGCTTTACATAGGGCTATAGGATCCTAGTGTAGTGGGACCATAGGGGGAATTGACGATGAGGGCTTCCACATAGTGTATATTATCCTTTATCACACTGTGATACCATTGGGGGGATTGACTTTGGGTTCTCTCTCAGAGTGTCAATAGTTACCGTTATGAAATCACAAGGGGAATTGATGTTGAGTGCTTCCTTAGAGTATCTGTAGTTTATCGTTAAAAGGCTACAAGGGGGAATTGATGGTGAGTTCTTATTCAGAGAGTCTTTTTTTCATGAGACCAAGGGGATTAGACCGTGTGATCTACTTATGAGGTTATTATATAATTATATTGTTGAACCAGAGGGGTTAGGCTTTGAGAACTTACCTAGATGGTTACTTGATATTGTTTGGTTGAACCAGAGGGGATAGTCTTTGGGTACTTCCCAGAGGGTTACTTGTTTCTATTAGATTTTTACTTGTATATGTAAATGAATGCAACTAAAACAGTATGATTTTTTACTTTTGATTACTTCCTTTATTACTACTTCATTCTTTTTATTGCCTTCCATATATGTTCACTGACTGTTAGGCATAGATCTTTGGGTGGTTGCCTATTGGGATTCGTCTCACACCCTATTTGTGTCATGCTTTTGGGCTGAGATAGATTATATTGTTTTAGTTATAGATAAGGTAAATCACTATTCTACTTCAGGTACTTGATTGATGTGGATATGGAGAGAATGGGACCTAGCTAAGGCTTGCAATACTGTTGGATCTTCTTACTTATTTTTCATTCATTATTTGGTTTAGTACTGTATTTCAGTATTTTGAAATTTTTGGATGCTTTCCTAGATATTGTGACATGAATCATTATTTATACGTATATATGATGCAGATGTTTATTCACTATCATTCTTACACTATTTACTTCTACATGGTATTCTTATTAGTTCTGCTACTCTTATTTATTTATTTCCACGGTGTTACTTTTTCAATGAGTGAATAGTTTCCCCACTATCACACCCAAGGCCCTTACTGCTAGTTTTCAGCCTCTAGAATTTAGGGAAATGTTCTTGAGTCCATGTGACCAACTGGGTATGGGGAACCTCTTGTTGGCTCCTGAAACTGGGACATTACAATGGATATGGTTATAGGTATAATGAAGGGAAACTTAGAAAACAATAGAAGATAAAATCATAACATCTAGATGTTATGGAGTTTAAAATTTTAGGTATATAAATATATATTCAAATTCTTGAAAGTAATGAATATGATTCATAAGCCTCTCTGTTATTTTAACTATCTTACTTCATAGATGTTACATATTAAAAGAGTTTTGTGGGAATATTTTACCAAAAGTTTATATAAATTCATGAATGATAAATATTCCATCAAAGTATAAAAAATTGAGTCAACTTTAATCAATGATCATCAGAAAGTATTATGGATTTTGATTATTTGTTAATATTTCCTTTAATATATTCTTATTCTCTTATAGTAGATTTTATATGAAATATTAATAATAGTTTCATGATGTAATAAGTAGATACTTATTACATATATTTTCCCACCAAATAATATATCATGAAATGTAATATATTAAATGATATACTTAATGTTGTATGCTTATAAATAATTATTCTTACATGTGGTTTGTGAGAACCTATCATGAGAATATCCAAACAACGATATCTTGGTTACATAAGTCAAAATATATACTTATCAAATAAATTGGTGGTTGGGTAGGTTGTTGATAATTTCATCAGTTTGAATTCAACCAGTATGGTATTTTTTCACCTATATGAAAAGTTATGACATATGGCCCCTGATTCAATTAGACTAAGTAAATACATGGCCATACTTAGTGGAGTAACATATGATGTGTTCAAATACTTTATTTATGGAATGATATTTACTCATATATTGAATGATTAACATGTGAATCATTCACTAACTCAATCATTGTATTTCAAGGAATCCATAAAATTATGAAATTCCCTATGCTAGATCGACATGTTCCATTTCTAGTCAGAACTCATTGTTTTGGAAAAAATGGTCATATAGGTATACATATGATGCATATGATACATCTTATGGTGGACATATTTATATAATTATATGATAATGTTATATAGATATTACACCATAACCCTTAATAGCTTGAGTAGCACTAAGGCTTTTCAAGAGACTACTCTTTGCTTATATCAATGAACTATGAATTTTATATTTTTTTTTCTCAATGTTTATAAAACTTGTAGGGTCACATGGTTATTCCATTGGATAAGAACAATGTTTTTAGAAAAGGATATTTTCAAAATTAATAGATATTGATGAAACTGCATCTAATAGAGTCCTGATGGACTCATAAAGAGTTGTGAACTTTGGCACTAAGTCTGAATGGGAGTTTAGTGAAAGTGGGAGATAGATGGAAATAGAATAAAATATACATGAATATGATTTATGAATAATGAAAAAATGAATATGATAAATGTGATATATAGAGAGAGAGAGATAGAGTGTGAGTGAAAATAATTCATGCATATGATTCATGTATATTATCATGCATGTAATGCATGATGCATGAATAACAACAGGGTATAGTGTACAACATACACATGGCGAAACCTGTATATTCCTTAATGGAAACACCTATATCTCTAAAGGTATATTCCTATTAATTTAATCCATTAAATAATGGATTAAAGGATTTGGTTTTTCTCATTGGATGAGTTCAATTTGATTCATCAAAGAGGAATCAATCATGAATATTATAAGATAATAATTAATGATTATAGATGCATTATTCATTCATGTAGAATGCTTAATGTGATTACTACAAAAGAGAATGATATTATATACATTGGTTTGTGTATTTTATTGATCCATTTATTATTTTCTCCCTTTATATAATTTTTCACCACCCACAAATAAGGTGATATTTCCCCTTATGGTGAATGAGAGTCCTCATATAGAGATTAGGATCTAGAGGTTGGTGTTTCCCCAAGAAGGAAAAAGTTTGAGAATAAATTTCTTAACATGATCCTCCTCAAATGTTATCCCAAGATTTAGGAAGAATTTATTTTCACATGAGTTCGTATGATATATTTTTATATTTTCCTGCACTTTGATTTCTTGAAGATATATCATCCCATTTTTTGGTTGCTTCCACTTCCAAGGATTATATGATGATCCAATAAAACGTATAAATGTTATGAATTTTTATGTGATTTGTCATTTATTTTGATGATGATAATGAGTAGAGAGTCAACCCACAAGTATTTTACCAACCCTTATTGTTAGTAGATAACATCTTATATATGGGGAGGCATACATGAGGACTTTATAAATCTATATCAGGTTGTAAGAATGGTTTCCAAGATTAGTAAATTAAATATAGAAAGATCTTGGTGTTTTTTATTGATTCATATACCATTGATGTATACAAGGTGTGGGGAATATCTGTGTATGGGGGGGTTTATATTTTTTATAATGGTAGTTTTATTGAATTAATAATGTTGTATGGAATTAAAGAATTATACATTGTTTATAATCTCATTTGATCATGAATTGTTTATTATTCATGGTTTAGGGGTTTGAATTTTATTTTTTAATATTTCGTTGTGTTCTCTAATGGGTAATTCCTTCCAATGTATTGTTGAAACCCCTCAATATCAGTCATCAACCCCATGAATATTAAATCCAATAATGGGGTGACACTATTATTCTCATCACAAATCCATGGAGTCATGTAACATCTTGATCTGAACCATCAATTTTGATTTGGAGAGCCATAAGACCTCATGTGTGCCTCCCCATACGCAAGAGGTTGTTAACTAGTATTGAGGGTTTGAACACCATCTCTAGGTAGGCTAACCCTTAGTGTCATATCTTTGTACCAATAATATAAATAGTGACATAATATATATGTGTAAAATGGGTAGAAGAAAAATAATACCAAATGGAATATATGTCATTAAAATAGTAAACAAGCTCCCTAATTAGTAATCCATATCAGATTATAAGTGTAGTCAAATAAATAAATAATGTAACAACCGAAACTTTTATAAATAAAATTCCCTTTATGGTTTAATTAATTATATTATAATGTATTATGGTTATAGAAAAAACAAAAACTTCATTAGTTTTATTATATCCTATCAGACATAAAATTCCAATAATTTTAATTACCATTTATAATATATCCATTGAATATTGATCACATGGTTAGTATGAATATTGGGTTTTAACAAATCCAATAAACACAGACAAAGTGATGGCCTCAACCAATAGGATCATACTCCATGGATACCATTTATAAGAGATTACAAGGGAGATAGCATCACTGATATTTTCCCTAGATCAATTCCAATCTCAAATCCAACAACTTAACCATGATCAAAACCATTTATCAGAGAAGTTCAAGCTCATCGAGATCATGGACCAAACCATGTACGCTGAACCACCCCGTGAAAGTCTCATTATCATGAACCTAACACTTAGAGATTTTTTTTATATTAAAGGGATATGTATGAATAACCTACTAATATGAATATATATATTATTATATAATGAATATATTATCATTTTATTGTTTTGACATTATAAATGATTTATATTTTATACAATAAAAAAATTGTATTTTTGGGTAATATTCAAATTCAATTAAGGAATTTATTTTAATGAATTAATGTATTTTAAAAATAAAAAATATTTTAATAAAATATTATTATAAAATAAGTTTTATTAAATATAAAATATCATATAATTTTTATGAATTCAAATGTAATTTTTATAAGTGTTCAAAAACTGTTATTGTCAAAAAAACCCAAAATTTTTCAATCAGTGTTGATTTTATTTTAAAAGTGAAAATTTATATATTTAGAAAAAAAATTAAAAAATAAATATGATTTTTTAAATCAGAACATAAACATTATATAATGGTAAATTTTTCATAATTTTCTGAGATAGTTTAATTTTCAAGTAAAAATTAAGTATGGTATAAATATATGATGTGTATTATAACATAATAATTACCCAAAAGTGATAAAAGAAAAACTATAATTGGTATAAAAAACAAATATATGTTTTAACTTTAAAATAATGTGATTTTATGATTATTTTATTAATTTCATAAATCCTTTATGAATCCTACAAAACCATTAATATATTTTAAGGTTTTAAAATCATTTATTTAAGAGTATGACTCACTTCCACATCATAAAGTGTATTATTCTACTAAGTTAATCCTTTGGAATTGTAAAATAATTAAAACCAATTCTCTTTTGTAAAAAAGGTGGTAAAAAATAATCATAATGTTTTTTGTTTTGGTTATTTTATTATATAGTATCCAAAACCTAGGTTTGAGAAATAATAAAGAAATCCTCACTCATTTCCTATATAAACCCACCCAAGATCCCATTTATCTTCACTAAAAATAATTTTGGAACGTCCTTAATCATCCTTCCCCTCCCTAGAGTCCTTCTATGGTTCCAAAAAGATCTCATAAAGCTCCTCCTAAGCATTTTTTATTACACTCTAAAGGTAAGAGATCCTCTCCTTCTCCTCTTTATTCAAGTTTCTTCATTATCTTATGACTTATATTTCTGCTTAATAATGTTGGTATATATATTTCCCTATCCCTATTACTATCAATTTTATGTAAAAATTACTATATATCCATTTATCTCTCATCAAAAGATTTTATGAATCTTTAAGTGAGTTCGTTATGCTGACAAAATTTCATCGTGATTTTCCATGACAAAAAAATTATGTATTGAATACCATACCCATTTCCTATCAAGGGTGTTAACCTTTATAAACTAATAATTATTTTATTAGGAAATTAAATGTATATATTTATCAATCCTTTGTCATGGAATAAAAAATTATGAAAAATGGTTCCATGTTTTATTATCTATGTGGCACACTTAAGCATGAGAATGAAATGATTGTGATGGGTGCACCCAGAATTATATAGCACTCCAATGGATTGGGTAATGATTTAGTATCATGAGAAATCATTAGAAGGATTATTGAGTGAACCTAATATCTCATAGTACATTTTCTATCATTATTTCTTGGAATTTAGTCTTGAAATATGTTTATTAATCATTGCTTTAAGTTTTTGCCACATTTTCCATTTTTCCTTTATATTATCATTATATAACATGTATTATTATTCATGTTTATAATTATCACCCCTTTTATGCCCCATTGATATGCCTAATTTCTGAAATTTAATAATTTCTTTATTTTATTAAAAAAAATCTTACTGGACTTTATATCTCACCCCTTTCTTATGTATGTCCTTGGATTATCTCATCCACTTTTAAGAACGAATGAATAATATTATATTGTTAAAGAGGTTTTCAATAAATATTTTTTATACCCAATTTATAATAATTATGTAATATAACTAATACTCAAATACACTATAATTATAGATCATTAAGTTTTTATTATGTGTACTTTTATGTAATAAATCATGAATTAATGTGTAATAAAGGGTAAGGTTGTTATAGTTGGTATCAAAGAAAATGCTTAGTCATTTTTTGGGATTAAGATTTGAAAACTCTAGCAAAAGACTCAAGAATAAAACTATTTTTAGGAAAACATCCCTAAATTTTGGTAATTTATTGAGTAACTATTTTATTAAGAAATTACATCCATGTATAGATACTATAAGTTGATGTGTCTCTAGCACAGATTTACATAAGTGTAAGACCTGAAAACACCACATTGAGCTAAAATCAAATGGGAACTAGTACATGATAATGGGTCTTTCATCACACCTGTTTTGACACTCTTATTTGATATTATTTGGAAAATTTACAATCTCATTATGAATCATTATTAAGGGAACAAAAAATTCCCATAAGTGTCTATGTTGGGAAATAAATCATTGATAACATAGATTAATACCCATAAATTCACAATTTAAGGAAATAAATTTAATTTATAATTTGTCCCTTTAATTTTATTGAATTATCATTTATTTGATTAATATTTTAAAAAGACTCGTCCCTAATTTTCCCTTTATTCTATCCAATGGCCAAAAATAGGAAGAATCTGGTAAACAACCAATGTGAAGGGCAATGTGATGACTTCCCAAATGAGAGTCCCAACCCAATGGGAACGGGAATCATGAACATTATGATGATACTCTCTCATATGACTCATATTATGAATCGAATCCTAAATCATGAGGAGCAAATAAATCCCTCTAAGAATGAACAAGATGCAATTGATACCTTTATATGACAAAGTCCTCCAACCATCAATGGATCATCTGATCCCTTAATCAAGGAATATTGGATCAACTTCATTGATAAGATCTTCTCCATCCTTAAATGTTTCAAAAAAAGATGAGGTTTTAATGACTGTTTATCATATGGAGGGGGGAGTTAATAAGTGGTGGAAATTGATCCAGAATAAGAAACATGAGGAAGAGATCTAAGTGATGAGGTGGAAGGAATTCTGAAAAATGTTTTTTGATAAATATTTTCCCCACACTCTCTTACTTAAAATGGAAAGAAATTTCTTTTACCTCTATAAAAAATACGCTGAATCTATCAGGGAGTATAAGGAAAACTTCACAATACTTGCACAATATTCCTCTAGCGTTGTCAATACCCCTAAATTCAAGGTTGATAACTTCTTTGGTGGATAAAACCTATTCTATGAAAATCCTAGGTGATCCAAGACTTTGATAGCTCTGTGGAAATTTTTTATGTTCCCTTAAATTTGAAATGGAGATCGGGGAATCTCAAGGGTATCATGGGGATAAGAAGAAAAAGGTGGAGTTTGATTCTAGTGGCCTGATAGAAAATATAATAGTTCTCAAAAATTTCAACATCCCACTCATCAAAGGTGTGGAAAGAAGAACCCCAAAAATTTCCTAAGGGAGACAAGGAAATTATTAAGGTGCGGGAAGGGAGGACACCAAGATAGCATTTTCCAGTGGGAAAATCCCACTAATGCATGTTGGAAAGGAATGATCTATTCAACCCTCAGTGCATTGTTCATTTCTTCAACTAGAAGAAACCATGGAACTTTGAAAAGAAATGAACTAATACAATGGTTTTTCGAGACAATCAATAATATCCAAGGCATAAAGGGTGATAATTTTTCATTACAACTATTGGTCGGAGTAGGAATCTCAAGAGGGGGGTGAATTGAGTGCCTATAAAAAATTTTGTTAAAAAGTTTTCTTAAAATATTACACCAATTAAAAAATAAACATTCCAGTTAAATAATGTAGTAAAATTATAATAGCTAGATTGTTCAAAAGTTTCTCAAAAGATTGATTAATTATCAATTATAAAAATATGAGATATTGCTAAAATTTTTGAAACTACCCTAATAAGGAAAAATAGTTACAACTACTATCCAAGACTAACTATCAAAGTAAGATTTATTTTTCTAAAATATGAGTTAAAATAGAGAAAGACAAAATTTAAAGACACATAGGATAAAACCCGGGGTTCAGTCTCAATATGAGATCTAATCCACTCCACATGGTGATCTCCTTCCACCAATAAATATATATATATATATATATATATATATATAATATTTGATCTACACCCTGGATCGGGGTAAACAACAGTACACAAGACTCTCTAGGTCACAAGACCTCTACCACTATTCTTCTTAGGAAAACTATCAACCAGGTCAAACAGGACCTCTTCCATAGTTATACATGGGTGAGATAAGGTGTAAAAAGATATTTGAGTGAGGATATCTTATATCCCCCTGTTCGATGCAGAAGACAGTGTGTGTTTTCAATATAGATAAACACACTGCTAAGGAGTAATAAAATAGTACACAATAGAGCAGAATATAATAAGATAGAGTTATTGAAGTCTCTGTGTGTCTTGAAATATAGTACTAGACTCCTTGGATGGAGAAGATGAAAAATTCTTGTCCTCTACTAAAAAATGAGTTTCGTGAGTCAAGTGTTTTGGTTTTCAGTGTAGTGATATGTTCTTCTCCTTCTTTTAGTTTTTTTAAGACTACTTTTAAGATGGTTCATATAAGGTCCTTCTTTGTTAACAGTCAGTAGCAATTAAGAGTTCTTCCTTCAGTGTATTCTGGCATGTATGGGTGTTCTTATCTTTTTTCATGCATTCCACTACTACTTTTACGCATGAGTCTGGTGCTTTTATTTTCTTTTGAGTGCCTGTGATAGAGCCGAAAAGATGCATGATCCCCACACCATGTACCTCATATTGTCTGCTTACAGGACTTCAGAAGATTATTAATTATATCTTTTCATTAAATGACCCAAATATGACCATTAGAAACAACTTTTAAATTTAATTAGGAATGATAGAAAAATGGTAAACTATGGAATTTTGTCAATATTTTGGTGAGACAATCATGGTGCCACAGTCATGATAAAGTAGTCATAGTGAGACAGTCATGGTGAGATCTAAAACCAGTAGCAAAGTTGCAATGTTTGGTCCTTTGTAAATTATAAAACCAGTAGCATGGTTATGGAGTGAGGGAAACGATGTCTTAGATAATGGTTTCTAGTCTTTTGTCAAAATTATGAATGGTGTTTTGTTACGGTGTCTTGGAAATCATAACACGAAAACAGTTCCAGGTCCTTTGGAAAAATATGGAACCGGTTACATGCTTATGGTGTCACAAACATTCTGGAAATATAGAACTGGTAGAAAAAATATGGTGTCATAGACTAAGTCAAATATCTATAACCTATCATAAGAAAAAATCTTCACATAATAGATTAAGATTAAACAAAGTCATAATAAATCATAATAGAATAAGATTAAACATAGTTTACGTGATTAAAATTTAATCGATCATATTTGGAACACGATCTTGTGAGAGTTTGAAAACATGAGTTATAAGAGTGTAAATCATGATTTGTGAGTATTAAAACATGAGGAGTCCAACAATCTCCCAACATGATTTTTGATAAATAAAACATGTGGAGTCCAACAATATCCCCCTTTTGGAATATCAAAAATCATGGAATTTACAAACCAAAGATTTTATAAAGAAATAACTAGATTACCTATCATATCAAGATAATAAATCATATATGTAATGAATAACATAAAGGTTATTTCTTTTCTCAGTTCATAATTTTACTTTTGGGTTATCCCCCTTTGTATTTCTCCCCCATATAATTATACTTATGATAATTTCTCCTCTTTAAATTCCTTATTATTATTTCTCCCCCTTTCAGAATTACCAAAAAGAGAAGAGAAAGAAAGAGAAAAAATAAAGACTAAAAGAAAATAACAAGTGAAGAAACAATATCATGCCACATTACATTAAATAAAAACAAGGTATAGTACAATAATGAAATAAAATAAAATGGATCCTTATCAAAATTATCATTCACATCTTAGTAGATTCATTAAACTTGGGGTTTCCTTTATCATAGACATCATATGGAGAACCATGAGTTGCAGAAGTCGGGGTGGTAGAAGCATTGGTTGGTGAAGGAAGTGACACTCACTCAATGATAGAAGGTGCAACGGTAGGTATAGTGGTTGAATAATGAAAAGGTTTCACAATAATGATAGGTCTGATCCGGATCAGATCCTGGGTAACATGAATATTCACTGGATAAAAAAGTTGGAGGGAGAAGGATAGGTAGAAGAAGGTTGACCGGGCCACAAATGAGTGGCTACAGGAGCCACAATTGCAGTACTCCAAACATGTAAGTAAGGCATCAAAAGGATTATAAAGTCCATGATGATTTATTCACCATACCGCATGGCCATCTCAAAGCCATCATTTTTTTCCAAAAAAACGTCTCCAAAGTGGGTGTGAAATCCTTTATATTCTATACTTGATCCTTAAATGCTTGAGTGACTATAGGTATCTTCAAATTCTCCAAAAGATACTTGAATTGATTAGTCAACTCAAGCTTAGAATAAATTCTCTTCAAGTATAATTCCACATTCTTAGGTATTTATTCTTGAGTATCAGTGGAAATATTTGAGTGTAGCCTCACTAAATTAAGCACATGGTCACTATTCTTGATGACAGCAAAGATAATTTCTTTATCAGTACCACTCAACACAAAATGAGGCTATTCTTTGAAAACTGATCTGATCATGTCATTTTCCATAGGCTAAGATGGTTTTCTAGAGGAAGATGAAGCTGAAAGAGCTGATGTGAGAGACTTAAACTGATTTAGAACCTTTTTTAAAAAACCTCTTTATTCATTGGTCATCTTATTATGTCCAGTGAAAATCCCATGCATCTCATTAGCTAATTTGGTGTTGTTATCAACCACCTTTTCATACACAATAATTAGGTTTGGTTGAATCAGAGACACAAACTTCTATGGAATCCTGTCAGCATCATCTTCACTAAGTTGAGAAACTAGAGCTTGGGCAGCTTCAAAGGTTTTATGCATATCTTCAACCATAGATTTTAGATATTTACCTCATAACCCAACTATATATTCTCAATCCTAACTTCTGGAATTTCATGAAGCATCTTCGGTTGGATTTTAAAAATAATTTTCTATAATAGTAGTGCGACATCCCTTTTATTGAGGCTTGTTTTAGGGGTAGGTTGAGACTGTAACAGATTCGCAAATCTAGACAACAAGTTTTCCCCAAAATCATTTAGATCGCTATGACTTTCAAAATCAGAATATTCTTGATCAGGTTTAGGAACATAAAATGAGATACGATCATATTCCTTTGCAAAGGATACTTATATGGTAGATAATGGTTTCAACTGAAACATGGTTGAATGATCTATCCCTTTTAACGAGGCCTCTTGGGTATCATCCACATAAAAATAATGGGGAAACATATATCAGGTATCTATAGAAATTGCGTCAATAGGATTTTGAAGTTTAACACTTTCTAAGCTAGGGTGTTTCTCCCTCGCAATCAGTGCATCTTTTCTCGAACTAAGGTACTCATTCTCTAAACCAATTTATATATCTTCAGCTATTTCAGGATCACTCATATCTTCTCTAGCCAGCTGAAAGGATTATTCCATATTTTCCTCAGAATATAATATTTCTTCAGGTTCAACCTACTCTTCATACTGTTCCACAATAGAGTGATCTTTCTCAACAGCAAGCTCATTCCCTATAGCAAGCTCTTCCTCGACACCAAAACTTCCTTTAGAAGTATCTTTATCCTTTTCACTTCTATCAATATCACCTTTAGAGAGAGGTGATAGCTTAGGATATACTCTCAAAAAACCTTCACTAACATCATCATCGATTTCTTCATCTGGATATTCCACAATATCATCAGCTTCTAATCCAAGATCAGTTACATTATTAGGTCTAGAGTTATTTTCAACAAGATTAAAATCCTCATACAACCTATCATTATCCTTAAACCATTATCTCTTCCATGGATTCTAGTTTATTGTCATTCTCATACAACTAGCCTTAGATATACAGAAATCACATTCTTCAAGAACTTCTTCATTCTATCCAAACACACCATTGGCTAGAAGAATAGTATAAATGAACCTTGAATATAAAAGGCAGGTGTACATTGATGTAGTTTGGAGAATATCACACATGTGAAGTATAATATACTTATACAAGTTGATTTCATGTCTATTTTTTAGAATATGAATTAAAAATACATCCTGATATTTAAGAGTGGAAAAATACATTTTCCTTGGGAAAATGAGATGTTTAATGAATTTGAACCCCAACCTTGAATCACCAACAAGATCAAAAGCAGTGGTCCTTCTCTTCTTCTTATTTCCATTCAAACTTCATAGAGACTATTCTTGGCTAAACACATCACTAGGTGGAGAAGTAACTTTCTGGTAGTCTTTAAAAATCCCTTATAAGGTATTCCTAGATAGAAATCCTTAATGAAAAAGTGAATCTTTGACTATTTACCCAACTCCTTACCCCAAAATCATCCTTGGAGTTGAAGGGAAAAAGTACAAACCAATAAAACTCAAAAAAAGATTTGGATAAATGGGAATTTTCTCTTTGGAAAACCAATCAAACCAACCCTGTTATTTCAATAATTCTTAGAATAAGAGACTTTCTGGTTAAGAGCCACTTTGTATAGATTTCCATTTTGGGAACGACTTTATGATCCTCATGACCTGGGTTTAGAGGTTTCTCAGGAATTACAAAAGGAGACTTCTTCTATTGCTTCTGAGACCTGCATTTCTCAGAAGTTGACCAAGATGGTCATTTCATCATGGGAATTAAATACAGGCTCAAAATGATGATATCGAGGGAAAGCGGTTTGAGAGAGACAAAGGGTTTCTATTTTGAGATAATTGAGATTGATATAAGATAACATATAGGTATTTATTATTCAGGGAGTATAAACATCAAAAAATCAAAAAATGTGAGAAAAATAAATAAAAATACGTCATTTAAAAAGGAATATTTAAAAGAAAGAAACTATGAATAATACAGTGAAAACGGTACAAGCATTCACGGTTTCAGTATTACAGTGTGACTCAAAATGATATGACCATAATAAAAGAGACATTGAACATAAGATAGTGGTTTATGAGAGTGTAGTCTGAGACAAATATCTTGAGATAGTAATCCTCAAATAGAAAACCCGAGATAGTAAACATGTGATAGTAAACTATTTACTCAAGGTTAATCATTCTTAATTCATGTATGATATAATTCCTCAATAATGAATTTAATGACTTATTGAAAATATCAGCTAGTTGATATTCTGTTCCAATGAATTCTAAAGTAATATAACTTTCTTGATAATGATCTCTCAAAAATTGATGTTTTACATCAATATGATTTATTCTAGAATGAGAAAAATTATTATTTGATATGTTCATAGAACTTGTGTTATCACAATTTATAGTTACATTCCTTAATTGATATACATGGTCTAGCAAGGTGTGTTTCATCAAAAAAATATGAGCACAAATACCACTAGTTGTTATGTATTCAACTTAAATAGTTGATAATGTAACAAAATTTTGCTTTTTACTACACCATGAAACTAGAGACTTTCCCAAAAAGTGTCATTTCTAAAGATGTTTTTTCTATCTAAATTAAAACCACCAAAATATGTATCTGAATAGCTAACTAAGTTAAATTCTTTTCCTCTAAGATAGAGAAGTACTAATCTGGTAGTATGTTTGAGTTATTTGAAAATACTTTTCACAACAAGATAATGTGACTCTAAACAAGCACACATACTCACACTAAACATAATATGAGGAATAATAGTAGTTAAGTAGAGTAAACTCTCAAACATTCTTCTATAAGTGGTCTGATCAACAAATTTAGCATTCTCATCAAGATCCAAATTACAGGTGGTACTCATTGGAGTATCATGACTTTTAGTATTATCTAAACCAACCCATTTTAGAATATCTTTAGTATATTTAATTCGATTTAAAATAATAACTTTCTTATTTTGAAAGATTTGAAATCTAAGAAAGAATTTTATTTTACCCATCAAACTCATTTCAAATTCATTTTTAATCATCTTTGAAAAATCAATACATAAATAATTTTTTGAAGATAAAAATATAATATCATCAATATAGATTTGAAAAACTAAAACATCTTTTGAAATTATTTTTATAAAGATATTTGGATCGACTATACCTTTTGTAAAAATGTTGGAAATAATAAAACTACTTAGTCTATCATACCAAGATCTTGGAGCTTACCTCAAACCATATAAAAGATTTTTTTAATTTAAAAACATTATTTGGAAAATGGGGATTTGGAAAACTAGGAGGTTGTTCAAATAAAACATCCTCAACTATATACCCACTAATAAATGAACTCTTAACATCAATTTGATATAGTTTTAAATTTAGATGTGTTTCACATTCAAGCAAGATTCTAATGGCTTCAAAACTCGAAAAGGGTAATAAAGTCTCCTCATAGTCAATCCCTTATTCTTGACTATAACCATGTGCAACTAATCTAGCTTTATTTCTTACTATGGTACTATATTCGTCCAGTTTATTTATAAACAACCATTTAGTGCATGTGGTCAAGATGTCTTTAAGTATATCCATGAGTTTCAAGACTTTATTTATTTCAAACTGATTTAATTATACTTGCACAGCCATCAACTAAAATTCATCCTTGAATACCTCATTGATTTTCTTAGTATCATGTTGTGACAACAAAGCTTTATGCTCAACCTGATTTCCAAAAGAGGCTATAGTCTTTGTTATTTTATCTAAATCTCTAACAACAACATCTAAGGAATTGTTCTTAAGGGTTATACCATATCTAGAAAAAGAATGACTTGTAATTTCAGGTTCCTCAATAGATTTGGGTTCATTATGGCTTGAATCTAGTGAATTTCTAGAACTATAAGTTTTAACAGATTCCTTCATAGGATGGTCAGAAGATTTATCCTTGATGTCCAGATTTGACTTATCATCCTCCATATTTTCTTGGGACATCTTAGGTTCATGTGGATATGTTTCATCAAATTTAACATATACAGATTCATCTAAACATTGGGTTATCTTATTGAAGACCCAATAGGCTTTATTAGAAATTGAATAACCTAGGAAAATTACTTCATCACTTATGGAGGAAAATTTTTCTATATTATCTTTAGTGTTAAGAATATAGACATTGAAACCAAAAATATTTGAAGTAGTTAACTTTGGGTTTTCTATTATTCCACAACTCATAGGGATTTATTTTAAGAACTGGTATTATTATGACTCTATTGATTATATATCATGTTGTATTAACAACTTAAACCCAAAAGTATATAGGTTGGTCATATTCATTAAACATTGTTATAGATATTTATTCCAAGGTTCTATTTCTTCTTTATACAACACCATTTTGTGGAGGTGTCCTAGGGGTAGAGAATTTATTACTATAGCCATTTTGTGAGAAAAAAGATTCAAACACTTGGTTCTCAAACTCACGGCCATGGTCACTCCTTAGAGATTTAATTCTAAGACCACTAAGAATTTATAAATTATTATCATACTTGGTGAAATGAGAGAAATCTTCTCTTTTGTGAGCCAAGAAAATATAAGTAAATCTAGAGTATTCATATTCAAGAACATAAACATAGTGATTCCCATTATGACTTAAAAATCTAAAAGTTCCAAACAAATCCTTATGAACCAACTCAATAGGTTGATGAGTTGAAACCTCTTTCTTTGGTTTGAAAGAGATTTTATATTATTTAACCTTTTGATAAGGATTATAGACTTTGTCATTTATAAACTCTAGATTTTGTAGATCATTGGTTAAAACATTTCATGAAATTGTTCTATGGGTGTGTATATTGTAGTTTCCTAGTATTCTATTATAATGAAAATAATACTTCTAAAATACACTTAAGCATGTAACATTTTGACAAAATAAATAATCCAATTTAACATCATAAACATTTTCATTTTAGATGTAGAAAATATTAATTCATTCTTGGAATTAAATACATTTCAAATATGATTTATAAATTTAACATGAGAACCATCATCACACAATTGTGAAATACTAAGAATAATATATTTTAATCCAAAAAAAGTACTTTAGAAATTAAAACTAAGTTAGAGTTACCAATCTAGCCAAAGCCAATTATTTTTCCTTTATCATTGTCACCAAAGGTGACAGGTCCACTATCAATCTCTATCATATTCTCGAAGCATGAATAATTTCTGGTCATGTGTCTTGAACATCCACTATCCAAGTACCATAGAATTATATAGGACCTCTTCAAATAGATTTTGTATATAATAATCAAACAAAAAAAGATTTGGTACCCAGATTTTCTTCTATCCAAAAACATTAGTAATAAGAGCTTTGGGAACCTATACTTGCTTTATGGGTTTCATATAAGTAGCATGTAAATTTTTAGAAAAATATAATTTATTTGTTCTAGAAAAACATGAATTAGTTAAAGATGTCTCATTGGTGTAACTTTTAGAAAGTTTTCCAAAACTGTGCATAAAACTAGATTTTCAAGATTTTGATACAAAATGAGTTTTAGTCATATTCTACTTTCTTGGTTGGTATCCTATTCAAGGAATTTTCTTAGGATCTACTTGTTTACAATGAATTTAAACTATGATTTCTTTTAAATTGTTAAATAATTTTAGATCCTTTTTCAATTTCACATTTGACAATTTAAGTTCATTGTTTTTCTTAAGCATTTGATAATTTTTTTCTTTTTTCTACACTAAGTTCAGATTTAATAGTGGTAGTCAAAGAGTGTTGTTTCTTTAAATATATGTATTTATCTTTTAGTTAATTTCATGTTTCTTCTATAATTTGTATGTATTAAAACATTTAATCATTGGTTATATCTTCAGAATCAGTTCCATCTCTAGAATAATAATAATTTTGTACATGAGACTCAAGGGTTACATCAGATGTGTTTTTCATGAAAAAAATATTGGATTTATCATACTTTTAATCATGTGAAGACTATAAGTCACATGATCTGTCCTCTGAAGCACTCCATGTTGCTTTCATTTCCTTTTTATACTTTCTCTCTTTTTCCTCATATCTCTTCTCATATTTTAGCCTGGGCCAGTCATCCTTTACATGTCCCTTTATCTTATATTCATAACAGAATATTTCATTGGAAGTATCACCTTTCTTCAAATAATTTTCCTTTCCCTTTTCATCATTTTTACTTTTGTATTTAGGCTTCCTAAATAATTTATTCCTTCTATAAAACTTCTTAAATCTTAAATATAACTGATCCATTTCCTCATCACTATCAGATGGTGAATCTTCATTACTTGTACTATCAGAATGAGGTTGTATACTTTCCTTTTCCTTTGTTTTGAATGTAGTTGTTTTGAAAACCATTGAATTTATATTTGGTTCATCTTCCTCTTAATTATTTAATTTTTACTCTTCCTCAGCATCATTAGCTTCCTCATGAATTCCTTTACTGGAAACTTGTTAATGTCATGGGATTCTCTAATTGATACAGAAGTCCCTATCCATCAATCTGGATATCATCTTAGTATTATCATGATTTTCTCCTTGGTTGTAACATACCTTCCCAGAGAGATCATAGTATTCATGATTTCATTAAACCTAAGATACTTGACAGAAATAGGCTCCTCAGACTTCATTTTAAAGTTATAAGTCTCATTTTCTTAACACTAGAGGTTCCTTCATGTGAAACAGATAAAGTGTCCCAAATTTAATTGGTTGTTTTACATGCAAAAATTCTATTAAACTCTTCATATCCTAAAGAACAGTATTGGGAATTCATGGATTTATAATTAATATTATAATTATCTTTAGCTGGGACATCCCAAGTATAAATATCAGTAGCATGAATCTTATATTCCTCTATAATTGAAGACCAAATATCAAAACCCATACTTTATGGGTGAATTTTCATTTTAATTTTACATTGTGCATAATTTTTTCCATTATAGAATAGAGGTTTTTTGGTAGTATCACCTTTTAATCTATTATACATGATAAATAAATATGCTTTTAAAGAATTGGAAATTTAAAACTAACATAAATTTTATGATCATTAAAACACAAAAAAAAAATAACAGTTGAAAAAGATGTTAAAAAATATTTAGAATTTTGAAAGCACCAACTTGAAAACAACCTCTGACACCAAATGTTGGTCAGAGTAATACACTCAAGAGGGGGTGAATTGAGTTACTATAAAAATTTCTGTTAAAAATTTTATTTAAAAGATTCCCCCAATTAAAAATGAAACTGATCAATTAACCAAGGTATTAAAATTATAATAGCTTGACAATTCAATTATTTTCTTATAAGATTGATAAATTCCCAACTATAAAAATATGAGATATTGTTACAAATTTTGAAACTACCCAAATAAGAAAAAATAGTTGAAACTACTATCCAAGACTAACAATCAATGTAAGATTTAATTTTTTAAAATATTAGTTAAAATATAGAAACACTAAATTGAAAGACATAGAGGATAAAACAAGTGGTTTAGTCTCAATCAGAGACCTATTCCACTCCACTTGGTGATCACTTAACACCAAGAAATATATATATATATATATATATATATAGATTTTATCCACACCCTAGATCTAGGTAAACAACAATACACAAGACTATCTAGGTCACAATACCTCTACCACTGTTCTTTCTGGGAAATATATCAGCTAGGTCACACATGACCTCTTCCACAGTTATATGTGGGTGATATAAGGTTTAAAAATATATTTTAGTGAGGATATCTTGTATACTCTATTTCAGTGCAGGAGATAGTGTGTGTTTTCAATACAGATGCACACATAGCTCAAAGTGTAATAAAATAGTACACAACAAAGAAGGCTATAATGAGATAGAGTTTAGAAGGATTTTTGTTTTGTTAAATGTAGCTATAGAACCTTTAGATGCAGTAGAGGCAATGTTCCAATCCTCTACTGAACACAAAGTGTCGTGAGTCGAGTGTTCTAGTTTTTAGTGTAGTGATTTGTACTTTTACTTCTTCTTTTTTTGCTTCAAGGTTTCTTTCAAGATGGTTTACAGTAGGTTCTTCTTTGTTTATAGCCAGTAGGAATTAAGAGTTCTTTCTTTGGTGTATTCATTCATGTATGGGTGTTCTTCTCTTTTTTTCTTGCATTCCACTACTACATTTACACTCAACTTCCATGATTTTTTTTTTTGGTGTTTGTGTTCGATTCGATAAGATGAACGATCTCCACACCTTTTACCTCATACTTTCTACTAACAAAAATGAAAAATATCATTAATTATATCAGTGTAATTAAATGAATCAAATATAAATGTTAGAAAAATCTTTCAAATTTAATTAGGAAATATAGAAAAATGGTAAAGTATGGAATGGTCTCACAGTTTCGGTGATACAATCATAGTTCCACAGTCACATTAAGGTAGTCATGGTGAGACAGTCACAGTGAGACAGTCATATTGAGATCTAGAATCAGAAGAAAAGTGGGGGTGTCGGGTCCTTTGAAAATTTTAGAACTGGTAGCATGATTACGGTGTCAAGGAAACGATGTCTTAGATAACGGTGTCTAGTCCTTCGTTAAAATTTGGAATGGTGTATTGTTAAAGTATCTTTGAAATGGTATCACGAAAATGGTATCAGGTACTTTGAAAAAATATAAACCGGTAGAAAGCTTATGATGTCACAATCTTTGTGAAAATATGGAACCGATAGCAAACATAAGGTGTCACGGACTTAGTCAAATATCTGTAACCTGTCTAATGAATCAATCTTCCCAGAATGGATTAAGATTAAACCTAATGTCACTAAAGTATAATTGACCAATATTAAACATATTTCACATGACTAAAATTTAATCTATGATATTTGGAACATGATCTTTTGAGAGTAATAAAACATGAGGTATAAGAGTGTAAAACATGAGATGTGAGTATTAAAATATAAGGAGTCCAACAATATCCCAACATGATTTTTGAGCATTAAAACAAGATTGGTCCAATAATATCCCCCTTTTTTATGATCAGAAATCATGGAATTTACAAACCAAATATTTTAGAAATAAATAACCAGATTACCTATCATATAAAGATAATAAAGGATAGATGCAATAAATAGAATAAAGGGTATTTTTTTCTCAGTTCAGAATTTTTCTTTTGGGTTCCCCCAATTAGTATTTATCCCCCTTTTAATGGTAGTTCTGATATTTTATCCTCTTTAAATGCCTTCTTATTATTTCTCTCCCTTTTGGGATTATCAAAAATAAAAGAAAGAGAAAGAGAAAAAAACAAAGACTAAAAGAAAATAACATTGGAAGAAACAATATCAAGACAAATTCCATTGAATAAAAATAAGGTCTAGTATAATCAAGAAAGAAAACACAACATATCCCTATCAAAAGAAGCATCCAAATCTTAGTAGATTCATTAGACTTGGATTTTCCTTTATCGTATATATCAAATGGAGAAGTAAGAGGTGCCGAAGTGGAGGTGGTTGAAGTAGTGGCTAATGAAGGCAGTGGCACTCCTTCAATGATAGAAGGTGCAAGGGTAGGTCTGGTGGAAGACTGAAGAAAATTTTTATCAATAATAATAGGTCTGATCTAGCTCAGAACCTAGGAAACAGACATAGTCACTAGAGAAAAAGAGGTTGAAGAAAAAGGATAGGTAGCATAAGGTAGACCAAGCCACAAAGGAGTAGCTGTAGGAAACACAATTGCAGTACTCTAAACATGTAGGTAAGGCTTCAATAGGTTTATAAATTCCATGTTGATTTCTCCACCATTCTGCATGTCCTTCTCAAAGTCATCCTTTTATTCAGAAACTTCTCCTGGGTGGGTGTGAATTCCTTGATCTTCTGCACATGATTCTTAAAGGATTGAGTGACTTGAGGTATCTTTAAATTCTCCACAAGATACTTGAAGTGATTAGTCAACTCATGCTTAGAATAAATTCTCTTAAATTATAATTTCACATTCCTATGGATTTCTTCTTGAGTATATGTGGAATACTTTGAGTGTAACCTCACTAAATTAAGCACATCGTCACAGTTATTGATGACAATAGAAATAATTTCCTTATTAGAAAAACTCAACACTGACTAAAGTTATTCTTTGAAAACTGATTTGATCAAGTCACTATCCACAGGCTAAGATGGTTGTCTAGAGGTAGATTAAGATGAAACAACTAATGTGGGAGACATAATCTGATTTAGAACCTCTTGTAAATTGCCTATATATTCATCAGTCATCTTATTGAGTCCAATGACATGCCCACACATCTCATTGGCTATTTTGGTGTTGTTCTCCACCACTTTTTCATACATAGTAATCAAGTTTGGTTGAATCAGAGATACAACCTTTAGTGGAATATTTTCAGCATCATCTTCACTAAGATGAGAAACTAGATCTTGAGAATTTTTCAGGGTTTTCTACATATCTTCAACCATAGATTTTATAGATTTTACCTCATCACTCAACTATCTGTTCTCAATAATAACTTCTTGAATTTCATGAAGCATCTTCGGTTGGATCTACCAAATAATTTTCTATAACTATAGTGCAGTATCCCTTTAAATGAGGCTTGTCACATGGGCTGGTTGAGACTGTAATAGCTTCCCAATGGAAGACAACAATTTTTCTCCAAAATCTTTCAGATCACTATTACTAACAAAAATAGAAGATTCTTGATAAGTTTCAAGAACAAGAGTTGAGATAGGTTCGGATTACTTAGTAAAGGATACTTCTATGGTATATATTGGTTTCAGTTGAAATATGATTGAAAGATCTATCCCTTTTAACGATGCCTCTTGGGTATCATCCACATCAAAATAAATGGGAAACCAATACCAAGTATCCCCAAAAATTCGGTCAAAATGATTTTAAAGTTGGACACTTTCTAAGGTGGGGTGTTTCTTCCATGCAATAGGTTCATCTTTTCTAGTACTAAGAGAATCATTCTCTTAACCCATTCCCATATCTTCACCTCTCTTAGGATAACACGTATCTTCTCTAGCCAGCTAAAAGGTATGTTCCATTCTTTCCTCAGTAGAAAATATTACTTCAGGATCAACCTATTATTCAGAATGTTCCACCACAACTGGCTCTTCCTCAATAGCAAGATCTTTCTCTATAGCAGACTCTTCCTCAATAGCAGGCTTGTCCTCAACACCAACACTTCCTTTAAAAGGAAATTTATCCTTCTCACTTTCATAAACATCACCTTTAGAGAGAGGTGATAGCTCAGGATATACTCTCATAAAAACTTAACTAACATCGTCATCTAATTCTTCATCTGGATATTCCACAATCTCATCAAATTTTAATCCAGGATCAGCTACATTTTTAGGTCTGGGGGGATTTTCAATAGGATTAAAATCCTTATACAACCTATCATTATCCTCATCCTGCGATCTCTTCCATAGATTCCAACTTATTTCAATTCTCCTACAAGTAACCTTAGAGAAACAGAAATCACATTCCTCAAGAACTTATTCATTCTGGCCAACCACACCTTCAGATATAATAATATCATAAATGAACATTGAATAGAAAAGGAGGTGCAAATTGATGTAGTTTTTAGCATATCACACATGTGAAGTATAATATACTTATATAAGATGATTTTGTGTCTACTTTTCATAACATTATTTACAAATATATCCTAATATTTAAGAGTTGAAAAATAATCTTTCTGTGGGAAAATGAGATGATGAAATAATTTGAACAGTAACCTTGACTCACCATCAAGCTCAACAACAATAAGCCTTCTCTTATTATTATTTCCATTCAAACTTCTGAGAGCCTCTTATAGGATAAACACATCACTAGGTGGAGGAGGAACACTCTAGTAGGCCTCAAAAATACCTTCATGAGGTCTTCCTAGATAGTAATCCCATAACCTCGAAGAAAAAATGCATCTTTGACCATTTACCCATCTCCTTACCACAAAATCATCCTAGGAGTTGAAGGAAAACTGGACATACTAATAAAACTCAAAAACAAGGTTTGGATAACTTGATATTTTCTCTTTGGTAAACCAATCCAAAAAAAACTTTTTCTTTAAAAAATATTATAATAAGAGACTTACTGATTAAGATCCACTTTGGAAAAATTTTATTTTCAGGTATGAATTTATGATCCTCAAGACCTAGGTTCTGTGGTTTCTTCGTCATTACAACATGATCCTTATTCTATTTCTTCTAAGAAATAAATTTCTTAAGATTCAACAAGGATAGACACTTCATCGTTGTAATTAAATGTGGTCTCAAGAAGGATGATAAGGAGGTAAAGTGGTTTGATAGAGATATAGGGTTTTAGCTTTGAGAGAAGTGATCTCGGGAGAAGTGAAGTGATAGGTATTTATCATTTAGGGAGTTAAAACGTCACAAAAAATGTGGGAAAAAGAATTAAAAATATGTAATACCAGAAGAAATATTTTAAATAAAAAAACTCTAAATAATATAGTGAAACTGGTACAGGAATTCATGGTTTCAGTGTTACGGTGTGACTCAAAACTGTATGACCATAATGAAAGAGACAACAAACATAAGACATCAAGCTGTGAGATAATAGTCTGACATAGAAATCCTGAGACAATAATACTAAGATAGTAAAACTGAGATGGTAGTAAATTTTTCACTCAAGTTTAATCATTACTAATTCATGTATGATTTAATTAATCCTTTCATAAATTAATATCTTTTTAAAAATTTCAGCAACCTAATGTTCTGTGCTAATGAATTCTAAATTAGTAACACTTTTTTTATAATGATATCTCAAAAATGGATTTATTAAATCAATATGCTTTGTTCTAGAATTAGAAACAGGACTCTTTGATATGTTTATAGCAAGTTTGTTATCACAATTTATAGGGACATTCCTCAATTGATATTCATAGTCTAGCAAAGTGTGTTTCATCCACAAAATCTGAGGCAAATGACCACTAGAAGCAATGTATTCATCTTCAAAAGTAGATAATGCAAGAAAATTTTAATTTTTACTACACCAAGAGACTAGAAACTTGCCCAAAAAGTGACATGTTCTATAGGTTCTTTTTATATCTAACTTATAACCTCCAAAATCTTCTTTTTAATAGCTAACTAAGTCAAATTATTGTCCTCTAGGATAACGCAGTCTTGATCTAGTAGTATGTTTGTGGTATTTAAAAATCCTTTTGACAACAAGAAGATGTGAATCTTTAGTAATTTATTGAAAATGATCAAACATACACACACTAAATATAATATCAAGTCGACTAGCAGTTAGGTAGAGTAAACTCCCAATCATTCCTCTATAAGTGGTCTAATCAATAAATTTATTATTCTCATCAAGATCCAACTTACAGGTGGTACTCATTGGAGTATCACTTATTTTAGTATTATCTAAACCAAACTATTCTAGATGATATTTAGTATATTTACTTTGATTTAAAATAATACCTTCCTTATTTTTAAATATTTGAAATCCAATAAAAAAATTTAGTTCACCCATGAAACTCATTTAAAATTCATTTTTCATCATCTTTGAAAAATAAATACATAAATAATTTTTTGAAGATCTAAAAATAATATCAAGAACATATATTTAACCAACTAAAACATCTTTATAAATTATTATTATAAAGGGAGGTAGATCATTCATTACTTCTGTAAAACCTTCGGAAAAAAGAAAACTACTTAGTCTATCAAACCAAGCTAAGAGATCATTCCTTAAACCATATAAATCTTCTTTTAATTTAAAAATATTATTTAGAAAATGAGGATTTATAAAACCAGGAGGTTGTTTAAAAAAAACCTCAACTATATTCCCATTTACTAATCCACTCTTAACATTAATTTGATATAGTTTTAAATTTAGATGTGCTACATATGAAGGCATGATTCTAATGGATTAAAGTCTAGCAACTGGTGAAAAAGTCTCATCATAGTCAATCCCTTATTATTGATTATAAACTTATGTAACTAATCATTCTTATTTCTTAATATGGTACTAGATTCATCTACTTTATTTATAAACACCCATTTAGGGCCTACGGTCAATATGCCTTAAGGTCTATCCATGAGTTTCTAGACTTTATTTATTTCAAATTGATTTAATTATTCTTGCATATCCATCACCCAAAATTCATAATTTTTTCCTCATTGATGTTATTAGGCTCAAGTTGTGACAAAAAAGCATGATGTGAAACCTTATTTCTTAAAGAGGCTATAATTTGTGTTCCTTTATCTAAATCTCCAACAATTGCATCTAAAGGGTAGTTCTTAAGGGTTCTAACAAATCTACAAAAATAAGGACTAGTAATTTCAAGTTTCTCGATAGATTTAGGATCATCATGGCTTGAATATGGAGAATTTTTAGAACTGGAATTTTTAATATATTCTTTCATAGGATGGTCAAAAGATTTAGCATTGATGTATAGATTTGACATATCATCCTCATGATTTTCTTGGAAGGTATTCGGTTCATGTGGATTTGTTTAAAAAAAATTGTTTGTACATATTCTTCTACACATTTGGTTCACTTATTGAATAATTTATAGGCTTTACTGAAAATTAAAAAACCTAGGAAAATTCCTTCATCACTTTTGGAGGAAAATTTTTCTAGATTATCCTTAGTGTTAAGAATATAGACTTTGAAACAAAAGACTTTGAAGTAGTTAAACTTGGGTTTTCTATACTTCCACAACTCATAGAGAGTTCTTTTAAGAATTGGTCTGATTAAGACTCTATTGATTATAAATCATGTTGTATTGATATCTTCTTTCCAAAAGTATATAGTTTGGTCATATTCATTGATAATTGTTCTAGCTATTTCTTATAAGGTTTTATTTCTTCTTTTTACAACACTATTTTTTGTGGTGTCTTAGGGGCAGAGAAGTTATGACTATAGCCATTTTTTGAGCAAAAATATTCAATCTCTTGGTTCTCAAACTCATGTACATGGTCACCCCTTAAATATTTCACTCTAATACAACTAGGAATTTATACAGTCCTATCATACTTGGTGAAATGAGAGCATGCTTCACTTTTCTGATCCAAGAAGAAAATACAAGTATTTCTAGATTAGTCATCTACAATAACATAGACGTAGTTCTTCCCATTAAGACTTAAAACTCTAGAAGGTTCAAATAAATCCATGTGAAATAACTCGATAGGTTAAGAATTTGAAAAATATTTCTTTTGTTTGAAAGATATTCTATGTTGTTTACCCTTTTGACAAGGATTATATACTTAGTTATTTGGAAACTCATGTTTTGGTAGATCCTTAAGTAATCCTTTTCTAGTAATATTTCTAAGGGAGTGTATATTGCAGTGTCCTAGTCTCCTATTCCAAATCCAATAATTTTTGTGAAATACACTAAATCATGAAACATTTTTGACAAACTAAAGAATCAAAGTTAACAGCATAAAAATTTTCATTTCTAAAAGCATAAAATATTAATTCATTCTTGGAATTAAGGACATTTCAAGTATTATTTTCAAATTTAACCTGGAAATTATCATCCAAAAATTTTTAAATACTATGAAGATTAAATTTTAATCCATAAAAAAGTGATTTAGAAATTAAAACTGAGTTAGAGTTACCAATCTAGCCAAGGAAAATTATTTTTCTTTTAGTATTATCACCAAATGTGACATGTCCCCTATCAATCATTACTATGTTCTTGAAGCATGAATAATCTCCTTTCATGTGTCTTAACATCCACTGTCCAAGTACCATAGACGTCTATAGGTGATCTTAAAACAAATTTCCTACATTAGAATCAAAAAAAAGAAGATTTTGGTACACATATTTGTTGGGTCCAAAAACATTAGTAATAAGAGATTTGGGAACCCATATTTTCTTCATGGGTTTCCTATAAGCAGCATATAAAATATTTGAAAAATAGATTTAATTTGGTCCAGAAAAATGTGAAACAGTAGAAGATATCTCATTGATGGAACTTGCAGAAAATTTTCTAGAGCTGGGCATATAACTAGATTTTCTAGATTTTGATACAAAATGAGTTTTTTTTCATATTCCTATTTCCTAGTTGGTATCCTATTCTAGTAGTATTCTAATGAGCTACCTGTTTACCAAGAATTTGAAATAATATTTATTTTCCATTGGTAAATATTTCTATATCCATTTTCAAGTTCACATTTGAAAATATAAGTTAATTATTTTCCTTATGAAGTTGATAATTTTTCTCTTTTTCTTTAGTATGATCAGATTTAATAGTGGTAGTCAAATTATTTTGTTTCTTTACAGATTTTTATTTATCTTTTAGTTCATTACAATTGTATTCTAACATTTGGTTATATTCAAATATTTTATCATTGGTCATATTTTTAGAATCAATTTCGTCTCCATAACAATAAGAATTTTGTACATGAGACTCATGGGTTACCTTAGATGTATTTGTCATGAAAAACATATTGGCTTTATCAGAATCTTCATCATGTGAAGACTTTGAGTTGCATGATTTTTCCTCATAATAACTCTTTGTTTCTTTCATTTCCTTTTTATACTTTCTATTTTTGTCCTCATATCTCTTATTATATTTTAGCGTGGGTAAATCATCCTTTACATGTCCATTTCTCTTACATTCATAGCATAATATTTCTTTAGAAGCATCACCTTTCTTCCTATCCTTTTTCCAGTTTCCCTTATTGTCATATTTACTTTTTTTAGGATTATTGAATAATTTATTTCTTCTAAAAAACTTATTAAATATTCTAGCTAATTGAGCCGCTTCCTTATCACTATATGATGGTGAATATTCATTACTTGTACTGTCAGAATGAAGTTGTATTATTTTCTTTTCCTTAGCTTTGGAAGTAGTGGTTTTGAAATCCACTGACTTCCTCCTTGGTTCATCTTCCTCTTCCTTGTTGACTTTGAATTCTTACTCCTACATCATTATATTCCTTATCAATTTCTTTACTTGAAACTTTATGATGTCACTTGATTTCATAATTGATTTAGAACTTCCTCTCCATCTATCTGGTAAGCATCTGAGTATTCTCATGATTTGATCCTTGGCTATAACATCCCTTCCTAGAGAGATCGTAGTATTCAAGATTTCATTAAAATTGAGATACATGTCAGAAATAGTCTAACCGTTCTTTATTTTAAATTTATCATATTTAATATTATATGTGTTTAGTCTTGTTTCCTTAACACTATAGGTTCTTTCATGTGAAATAGATAAAGTGTCCCAAATTTCATGGGTTGTTTTACATGCAGAAATTCTATTAAACTCTTAATCGCCTAAAGAAAAATATAGTGAATTCATGGATTTACAATTATTGTTATAATTATCCTTATATGGGTTTTCCCAAGTATTCCTATCATTAGCATGAATATTATATTCATCTATAAATGTAGACCAAATCTCAAAACCCATACTTTCTAGGTGCATTTTCATTCTAAATTTCCATTTTTCATAATTTTTTAGATTAAATAATGGAGGTATATTGGTAGCATCACCTTCCAATATTTTATACATGATAAAGAAATTGACTTTAAAAGAACTAGAAATTTATAACTAACAAAAATTTAAAGATCTTTAAAACACAACTAAAATCACAATTGAAAAATCTGTTAAAAAAATGTAAAATTTTCAAAGTAGGAACCTAAAAACAACCTCTGATAACAAATGTTGGTCAGATTAGGACACCCAATAGGTGGGGGAATTTATTTCCTCTACAAATTTTTTTAAAAAAATTTATTTAAAATATTCCCCTAATTAAAAATGAAACTGGCCAGTTAACCATAGTAGTAAAATTATAATAGCCTAATTGTTCAAATAGTTTCTCAAAATATTTATTAATTCTCGGTTATAAAAATATATGTGATTGTAATAACTTTTGAAACTACCCTAATAAGGGAAAAAGTTACAACTACTATCCAAGAATTACTATCAAAGTAAGATTCAGTTTTTTGAAATATGAGTTAAAACAAAGAAAGACTAAATTTCAAGACACAGAAAATAAAACAAGTGTTTTAGTCTCAAGATAAGACCTAATCCACCCCACTTGGTGATCACTTTCCACTATGATATATATATATATATATATATATGATCCACACCCTAGATCGGGGTAAACAATAGTACACAAGATTGTCTAGGTCACAAGACCTCTACCACTATTCTCTATTGGAAAACTTTCATCCAGGTCACACATGACCTCTTCTATAGTTATATGTGGGTGAGACAAGGTGAAAAAAGATATTTCAGTGAGGATATTTTGTATCCTCCATTTCAGTGTAGGAGACCGTGCGTTTTTTCAATAAAAATACACACACTGGTCAAAGAGTATTAAAATAGTACAAAATAGGGTAGAATATAATGAGATAGAGTTTACAAGGCTCTGTGTGTCCTGAAATGTAGCTCTAGACTCTTTGGATGCAGCAGATTCAATGTTACATTCCTCTACTAAAACCAGAGTGTCATGAGTCAAGTGTTCTAGTTTTCAGTGCAATGATATATTCTTATCCATTTTTGTTGCAAGAAGGTTTCTTTAAAGATGGTTTACAACAGGTTCTTCTTTGTTTATAGCCAGCAGGAATTAAGAGTTCTTACTTTTGTGTATTCATTCATGTATGGTTGTTCTTTTATTTTTTTCATGAATTCCACTTCTACTTTTATGCTCTAGTTCCATCTTTTAATTTTATTTCGGGTTCTTGTGTTGGAACTAAAAAGATGCATGATCTCCACACCTTGTACCTCATATTGTCTACTAACTAGACTTCAAAAGATCATTAATTATATCAGTGTCATTAAATGAATCAAATATGACCATTAAAATAACTTTTAAATTTAATTTGGAAATACATAAAATGGTAATGTATAGAACGGTGTCATAGTTTTGGTGAGACAGTCACGGTGCCACAGTCACAGTAAGGCAGTCATGGTGATACAGTCATGATGATATAGTCATGGTGAGATCCGGAACTGGATGCAAAGTTGTGATGTCGGGACATTTGTGAATTCTAGAACCGGTAGCACAATTATGGTGTTAGGAAAATGGTGTCTCGGAAAACGTTGTATAGCCCTTTGTCAAAATTTTAAATGGTGTCTTGTTATGGTGTCTTGTAAAGGTAGCATGGAAACAGTGTCAGGTCATTTGAAAAAATCTAGAACCAGTAGAAAGCTTATGGTGTCACAAATTTTGTGAAAATATGGAACTAGTAGGAAACTTATGATGTCATAGACATTGTAAAATATTTGTAACCAATCTTAAGAAGTAATATTCACAAAATGGATTAAGATTAAACATAATTATACTAGAGCATAATAGAACAAGATTAAACATAGTTCACAAGATTAAAATGTAATCTATGAGAATTGGAACATGATCTTGTGAGAGTTTGAAAACAAGAGTTATAAGAGTAAAATACATGATTTTTGAGTATGAAAACATGTGGAGTCCAACAATATTCCATCATGATTTGTAATATTTAAAACTTGAGGAGTACAAAAACAACTAATTATGTGGATCTTGACAATGAATTGGTAAAAGGTATGCTAGTTATTCCTTCAAGAGTATATAACATACTTTTTTATTCTAGTTCTACACATTCCTTCATATCAGTAAAGTATATTAGAACTATTCAAACACCACCACAAGTCATGAAAGTAAATCTCTCAGTAAAAACAAAAAATGGGAAAATTATTTCATCCCAAGTATATAACTACCCCTATCAAAACTTGTGGGCTGAAATACCCAACAAACCTTTTCATACTCACTTAGGTGGAATTTGATGTAATCCTACGTATGGATTGGATTTCCCTATATAAACCCAACATAAACTAACATGGGAATGAAATAACTCTTTATATAACAAAATGTATTTTGAATCTATACAAGTGCAGAGAGGAGGATGAATCTTCTTTAGAAACAACATCTCAAGAATGGATATTATGTCCCTATGAGAAATTTTATCTATTTAAAATGATTGAGTCTAAGGAGAGGATCATCATTCAAGACATACCCATTGTGAGGGAATATGTTTATGTCTTTCTTAAAGAATTTTGTAGTCTTCCTCCCAACTAAGAAGTTGAATTTTAAATCAAGATTATACTTGGGTCGTTACCATTATCCAATAATTAATATCAAATGGATGTTGTGGAACTTGAAGAGATAAAGAAGAAACTACTGGACAATCTAGATAAAGGGTTTGTATTCTTAGGTGCTTCATCATGGGGTGCACCAATTCTCTTCAAAAAAAACAAAGATGGGTCAATGTGCCTTTTCATTAATTATCATGATCTTAAAAAGATCATGATAAGGAAAAATTATCCTATTACAAAGATCTATGTCTTGTTTGATCATCTACATGGATTTAAATACTTCTCTAAGGAGTATTTTTGGTTGAGGTATTACCATGTTATGGTGAAGAAGGATGATATCCCTAAGACTTATTTTCAAACAAGGTATAGGAACTATGATTTCATAGTAATTCCATTTGGACTAACTAATTCTCTATAAATATTCTTGGTATTGATGAATAGAGTCTTTAGATATTATCTCGAAAATTTTTGTTAGTATTTATCGATGATATTATAATATACTCTAAAAGGAAGAAAGATTATGGGTAGCATCTGATTAGTGTGAAAAATACATTATGAAATGAGAATCTTTATGAAAAGTACAGAAAATGTGAGTTCTAGTTGAAGTATGTCAGAATATTGGGGCATATTATCATGAAAAATCAGATATTTGTAGTCCCATAAAAGATAGTAGCAATTAAGGGATGGATGAGGCCAAAATCTTTGACAGATATATGTAGTTTTCTTGGATTTTTTTAGTACTATTGTTGATTTTTGAGAAATTTCTCATGATTTCCAAACCCTATAACCAGGATAACTTGGAAGGGAGATAAGTTTTATTAAAATTGTGAATTTGAAGAGATCTTAAAGGAGTTAAAAAAGAGGCTTATCACTGAAACAATATTGAAATTACCCACAATTGGAGAAAATTTCGGTGTATTTAGCAATTCTTCAAAGAACGGATTGGGTTGTGTGTTAATGCATAATGAAAATTGATTGCATAAGCTTGAATGAAATTTAAGGTTTATGAACAGAACTACCCAACACATGACCTGGAGTTTTCTGCAGTGATATTCTCAATGAAAATATGATGTAATTATCTCTTTCAGGAGAAGTTTGAGATATATATGGATCGCAAGAACCTCAATTATATATTCACAGAAAAAGAGATGAATATATGAAAGAGAAGATGGTTAGAGATTATCAAAGACTGTGACTACTCAATCCACTACCATCGTGGAAAATTGAATAAAGTAGCAGACACTCTATATATATATGATTCTATAACATTATCATTGATGACAATTGATAGGGATTTAATCTTCTTAGATTTGAAAAGGATGGACATGGGAATCATAAAGGAAGGAACATCATAAATACTTTCACAAATTATTTCTCAATCATCCCTTCTAGAGAGGATAAAGGATTCTCAAAGACATGATGTGGGAATTAAAAAGAAAGTGTAACTATAAGAATATAGAAATACTTGGAGTTCAATGTTAATAAATATGGTGTTGTGATATTTGGGTCATGACTATGTGTACTATCAAATCCTGACTTGAAGAAGGAGATGTTGGATGATGCACATAGATAAAATTTCTCCATCCATTTAAGAAGTAAACAGATGCATCGAGATCTCTAAGAGCATTATTGGTGGGAAAATGTGAAGAAGGATATTGTTGAATATTCATCAACATGTCTTGTATGTCACAAAGTGAATTATTAAAGGAAAAAATCCAAGGGGATGATGCAAAAATTACGCATACATATATTGAAATGGGAAAACATCTCCATGGAAATTGTCATAGGTCTTCCAAACACAACTAGATGAAATAATGAAATATAGGTTTTGGTGGATCATCTTACAAATATTGCACACATTATTGGAATTTGAGAATAATTCTCTCTTTATCAACGTGAAAGGTTATATGTTATATAAGTGATGAGGCTTCTTGAAACACCAATATCAATTATATCTGATCTAAACCCAAGACTTATATCTATGTTCTAGAAGAGTATCCAAAATTCTCTAAATACTGAGTTAAACATCACCACAGTGTATCACCCTAAAACTCAAGGCCAATCTGAGAAGCCTATCTAGAAACATGATGACATGTTGAGAACTTGTTCAATTGAATTAAAAATAGGATGGGATCAACATCTTACTTTGGTCGAGTTATCATTAAATTATAGTTTCCTCTCATGCATCCAAATGGATCACTATGAATCCATTTTTGGGAAGTGGTGCATAACACCTACATGTTGGGATGAATTTGGGGAATTCAAACTTATAGGTCCTAAAATGGTTGAGGAAATGGGGGAAAGGTCAAGAACATTTAGCGCTACATCAATACTACTCATATTCGAATAAAAAAGAATTATGATTACAATCATTGATGAGATCCAGAGTTTGAGGTTGGAGACATAGTATTCCTCTACATATCTCCATGGAAGAAATTCATGAGGCTTGGGAAAATGGGAAAGTTTAGTCCAAGATACATCAGCCTTTTTGAGATCCTTGTTCACATTAGATAAGTAGTCTATCGACTATCACACCCACTAAACCTATATAAAGTACATGATGTATTCCATGTATCCATTTTATGGAAATACATACCAAACCCCTGACATGTAATGAATCCATAGGTGGAACCATTGGATAATGATCACTCATGTGTGGAACAGTCGGTGAAGATCACATATTTTATAGATAAAGTTATATGGAATAAGACAATTAAACTGGTCAAAGTGTGGTGGAGAAACCATATGTTTAAAGAACCAATGTGGTAACTGAAATAGATTATGAAATAAAGTTACCCTCATCTGTTTTAGTGTGGGAAAAGAAACTTTCAAGGGAGAAATTTCCGAAGGGGGAAGATTGTAATGACCCAAACATTTATAAATAAAATTCCCCTAATGATTTAATTAACTATCTTATTATGTATTATGGTTAAATAAAATGCATTCACTTTATCAGTTTAATTATATCCTATTGGATTTAAAAGACTATTTGGTATCATTATCATTGATAATATAGCCATTGAATAGTGGTCACATGGTTAGTATATATATAGGGTTTTAACAAATCCAATTGACACAATCAAATGAAGTCATAACCTCAACCAGTAGGATCGTACATTACATAGCCCATTTATTAGAGCTTCCAAGGGAGATAGTGTCACTGGAATTTTCACTTGATCAATCCCAAGCTAAGATCCAACAACTTAAGCATGATTGAAACTATTTAAAAGATAATTTCATGATCATCAAGATCATGGACCAAACCATGTATGCCAAAAAACATCATAAAAGGCTCACTATCATGCACATTACACTTACAACATTTTTCGATGTATTTAAAGGATATGTATCAAGAACCTAATAATATTGATATGTATATTTTATATAATAATGAATGTTTTTTCATTATATTATTGTTACATTATAAATAATTTTTATTTTTATTCTATAAAACAAAAAATGTATTTTCATGTAATATTCAAATTTAATTAAGGAATTTATTTCCATTAATTAATGGATTTATTAAATATATAACATATTATAAAATTTTATTATTAAAAAAAATTATTATATATAATTGGTTTTATAATTTTTTTAAATTCAAATGTAATTTTAATAAGGATTTGAAAAGTGTTATTGTCAAAAAACCCAGCATTTCTCAATAAGTGATGAATTTAATTTATAAGTGAAAACTCATATATTTTGAAAATTATTTACATAAAATTAATATTATATTTTTAATAACAATTTAAAAATTATCCAATGGAAAATTTTTCAAAAAAATTTGGGATTGTCGAATTTTTCGGTAAAAAATTAATACCCTATAAATACATCGTGTGTATTATGAAATAATAATGATCCAAAAGTGATTTAATAAATGCAATAAATGGAATACAATACCAAATATATTTTTTCCCTTTAAAATAATGTGATTTTATTTTTATTTTATTAATTTTATAAATATTTTATGAATCCTCCAAATCAATTAATATATTTTAAGTTTTTAAAATAATTTATTTAATAATATGACTCACTTCAACATTAGTAAGTGTTTTCAGACATTGAAATTATAAAATTATTAAAATAACATCAATTTTTTCAGAAACCATGAAAAAATCATGGGATGGATTGTGGTTTTAGTTATTTTATTATATATATTTCAAAACCTAAGTTTGAGAGATAATAAATAATCCTCACTCATTTCCTATATAAACCCACCCAAGCTCCAATTTATCTTCACTAAAAATCCTTAGAGCACATCCTTAAATTTCCCTCACCTCCCTATATTCCTACCATGGTACCCTCAAGCTCTCAATAAGATCCTCCAAATCATTTTGAATCACACTCTCAAGATAAGGGATCATCTCCTACTCCTCTTTATTCAAGTTTCATCATTTCATTATGCCTTCTTTTTAGATTTCATTATGTTGGGATGTGTCTTTACATGTCCCTATTACTATAAATTTTATTTAAAAATGATTATATACCTCTTTCTCTCTCATCAACCCATTTTATAAATACTTATGTGATGTCTTTATGATGCCGAAATTTCACAATGATTTTTCATGCCAAAACAACTGTGTAGTGAATACCATACACATTTCCTATCATGGGTATTCAACTTTATACACTTATACTTATTTGGATGGGTAACTGAATTTATTTATTCTAAAATCATTGATCATGGAATAAAAATTGATGAAAAATGATTTCATTTTTTATGATCTATGTGGGACACTTAAGAATGATGATGAAATGAATGTGACAGGTGAACCCAGAATTATATAGTGGTCTAATGAATTGGGTAATGATTTAGTCTCATGAGTTGTCAGGAAAAGGATTAAAGAGTGAACCTAATCCATCATAGTACATTCTCTATCATGATTTCTTGGCAGTTATCGTTGTAGTATATTCATGATATAGTGTTTTATGTTTTTTACATGTTTCCCATGTTTCCTTTATGTTATCAAGAAATATCATGTCTTATTATTCATGTTTATGATTATAACAATGTTTATTACTCACTGATATGCCTATTGTCTAACATGTATTACTTTATTCATGTTATTCCATGTTTATTAACATATTGATCCTTATATATCACCACTTTCTTATGTTTTTCCACAGGTTATCCAATAAAGTTTTAATTACAAAGGAATAATATGAGCATGTTAAGGAAGTTTTTAATAAATATGGTTTATTCCTTTTTTTATGTAGTTATGTAATGTACCTAATTCCCAAATAAACTAAACTTATCAATCCTCTGTGTTATATTATGTGTAATTTTATGTAATCACTAATGGAAAACTAACCTATAGCAATGGTTTGGAACCATTGGTATAGCCTATACCAACGGTTTGGAGGACCGTTGGCAAGTAAGCTGTGGGGATAGGTCTATACCAATGGTTATGAAATCCATTGGTATACATAATATGAAAAAATATACCAATGGTTCCATAAAACCGTTGGTATTTTCATTTCAAGAAAAATATTCGGTGGGATTTGATCCCAGGACCTCTAGTTTATCATTAAACGACCTAACCACTAACCTAACATGACTTTTTTGAACATAATTTCATAAATATAAATATGTATTATCATAATTTTTTTAAATTTTGATTTATATAATGTTCTTGGTAAGAAGATTCGATAAAAAATCAAAGGACCAATATCAACGGTTGTCAAAACCGTTGGTATAGGTACTTTGATTTTGGGAGTAACGTTGGTATATGGGGGACTTATACCAATGGTTTGGCCAAACCATTGGGATAGGTACCCACCCTTTCCCAGCGGTTTTTCCAAACCATTGGGAAAGTGGCGTCAAAGTATATTTGTCCCAATGGTTTGGCCAAACCGTTGGGAAAGGTGGCCACAAAGTGGACTTTCCCAATGGTTTGGACAAACCATTGGGAAAAGTGACATCAAAGTGGGATTTCCCAATAGTTTGGCTAAACCTTTGGGAAATGGGACCTATACCAACAGGTTTTACAAACCTTTGTTATAAAATCATTGGGAAAGTTCATATTTCCAGTAGTGAATAATTCATGAATTAATCTGTAATAAATAGCATGGTTGTTATAAATATAGTTGTAGAATCCTCCAGAGTACATCTTGGTACTACTCCCAGCACCATGCTCCTCGGCTGAATCCTCTTCCCATGGATCCTTACCCTTTTATAGATCCTTATACATGATGTTTTCATGTGAACCGAGATATATGTATAGGGTGTGAGTAATAAAAACCAACAGGATGTCACTAATTCATCCTTAAAAAATTTGATCATGTAAAACAGGTGTATGACATAATAACAATAAATGTGAAAGTAAGTATAATAATCACATACCAAGAACCAATTTTCTAACAAAGCCACCACGAGCCTTGTACATACCTACTTCAGCTCCATGATATAATTAAAATCAAGATAAATTATGTAATCATGACTTTTTTCACAATTCTAGTAAACACATTTCTTAGAATCATGTGAATATGATACTCGGTATCCTATAGGCATCAAGTAATTCATGTTAGGGACATCAACTAGGAATCAATTGATCAGGCTACTCAGCATACGCTAGGTATTGAGTAAACATTCTGCTTAGAATACTCTAGGAATTAAGTTAATCACATGGTATCCATGAGACATCATCGTATTCCTACCATGTACTCAGGTCCATCATCTTTATATTCATAAGTCATGTACACTCCCCCTCTATGGAATAATCAAGTCATGATGTTCCATCTATTCTGAACACCAAGAACAATATATCCCAAGGCATGATAACACACGGAACGGGGTAGAGTATAAAAATAAAATCATTGAACTTCATCATGAAAAAATGGTAACAAAAAAATACATCTAATCAACATCAAACATGGACAGTAAAAGATAAAAGTATACTCATGGAACTAAGTATCATAAACAAGTCTCATGGGATATGCACACACCCATATCAAGGATGGTCATAAAGGTATGTAAATACAATAATTATACAAAGTAAACATGTGTAAAAAAGTGTCACAAATGGTCAGAAAATTGTATATCTTGGGTTCTAAAGAAGTACTTCAAGGTTCATCAAGGATTTCAGACCAAACACATCGCACACTGTAAAATATTGAACATTTATGGGGATAACTCAAGATTTTTTTCAGGTATTATTTTTTCTATGTTTGAGAATGCTTCATTTGGATTTTACCTCAGGGTGTGTTTGGATGAAAATTTAAAATTTTGGAAGAAAAAAGGGTTGGTGCATGTTTGGCACACGATTTTCCAAAACCGTGCACCCCGCCCACTTAACCGTGAAAACCCAAGTAGAGGGGATTTTCACGACTGGCGTATGCTTTTCCAAAATGTGTTCCCTCATAGGAGTAACTGTTTTACAACCTTGGGAGGGGTGAATTATTATGGTTCATGGTTAAGGGAAATTGTGAGCCTCATACCTGAAACTGTGCATAGGTTTTAATTTTTTCTGAAAATCAGATTTTAAATTCCCAAACATCCAATTTTAACCCCTATTCCACCCCAACTCGCCCCAAATCAAATTTACATGATTTTGGAGGCTCCCAAATGGATTCCAATCCCTCCCAACCTCCATTATTATAAAATATAAAGTCGTATTAAATATATTCACCTCTCCCTATAAGAGGATCTCATCTAGATTGTTTCCTCATTTTTCTCTCATTATTCCATCTTTCTTTAAGAGAAGTTATTCTCATTTTTTATTAGATCTAGGCCTAGTTCTTCAGATATTGATCTTGAAGTTTATATCTAGATATATATTTAATATTTTTTTATTTTTTTATTTTTTTATCTTGATTTACGTTTTACATCTGGATCTTTTTCTACATCATTATTCCACTGAAATTGGAGATTTTTTTGGGCGATCGCTCATCAACGAATCAAGGTATGTGGTCTATAATTCAAATAAAAAAAATTAATTGTAATTATGTGTGTGTAATTACAAAATTTATATTATATGTTTATCTATAATGTTCTTTATAAAATTAATTTATTTTTTGAATTAATTAATTGAGGGAAATGTTCAAATTGGGGATATTGGGATTATAAATTTTGAATAATTAATTATTGAATTAATTATAGAGGAATTGGGATTATTGAATTAGATAATATAAGATATTGAGTTTCTGGATATTTGTTAATTAATTGGAGAATTAATTAATGGGATAGGTGTTCTTAAGTAATTGGGGAATTAATTAAGGGGATTGATGTGATGAACTGACTGTTGAGTTAATAATGAGATTAAGAAGGAATTATTAATTAGTGAGTTAATTGGGAATATTGAATTAATTAAGTTGAAAAAATTAATTGATAAATTAATTGGGATATTTAATTGATTTAATGGGAGTAATTAATTGATGAGTTAATTAACAGAAGTAATGTGATTATTTAATTATTGAATTAAATAATGAGATTGATGGTATTAGTTAATTGATGAATTAATTAATGGAATTAATGTGATTATTTAATTATTGTATTAAATATTTGGATTTATGGGATTAATTAATTGATAAATTAATTAATGGAAGTAATGTGATTATTTAATTATTTAATTAAATAATGGGAATGATGGGAATGATTAATTGATGAATTAATTAATGGAATTATTATGATTATTTAATTATTGAATTAAATAATGGGATTAATGAGATTAATTAATTGGTTAATTAATTAATGGAAGTAATGTGATTATTTAATTATTGAATTAAATAATGGGACTGATATGATTAATTAATTGACGAATAAATTAATGGAAGTAATGTGATTATTTAATTGTTGAATTAAATAATCAGAATGATGGGAATAATTAATTTATGAATTGGCTAATGGAAGTAATGAAATTATTTAATTTTTTAATTAAATAATGGTATTTATTGGATTAATTAATTGATTAATTAATTAATGGAACAAATGTGATTATTTAATTACTGAATTAAATAATGGTATTTATGGGATTAATTAATTGATGAATTAATAAATGGAAGTAATTTTATTATTAAATTTTTGAATTAAATATTGGGATTGATGGGATTAATTAATTGAAAAATTAATTAATGGAATTGATGTGAAAAATTAATTGGAAAATTAATAAAAAGAATATATGTAATTAATTAATTATGTAATAAATTTATGTAATTGACATGAATAATTAATTGGTGAATTAATTGAAGGGATTGAATGTGATTAATTAATTTTAAAATTAATTGATATAATTTATGTGAATCATTAATTGGGGAATTAATTAAATGGATTGAAGGTTTAATTTTTTTAATTAAATAATAGAATTAATGTGATTGATTAATTATTGAATTAAATTATTTTTTTGATTTGATTAGTTAATTGTAGAATTAAATAATGAAATTTATGTGATTAATTAATTATTGAATTAATTAATGTTATTGATGTGACTAGTTAATTGTTGAATTAACTATTAGAATTTAAATGATTGATTAATTGTGAAATTAATTGATGTCATTGATGTGGTTAGTTAATTGCTGAATTAACAAATAGAATAGAATTTATTAATTAATTATTGAATTAATTAAAGTTATTAAAGTTATTAATTAACTATTTAATTAATTAATGGAATTGAGGTGATTAATTTATTGGTGAATTAATTAATTTGATAAAGGTGATTAATTAATTGGTTTATTCATTAATGGGATTGATGTGGTAAACTAGTTGTTTAATTAGTAATGAAATTGATGTGGTTAATTAATTATTTAATTAATTAATGAAATGATGTGTTTGTGTAATAGTTGAGCTTGATTAATTAATTAGTTAATTAATTACTGGAAATTATGATAGTGAAATGTAGTAAGATGATCAATGTTGATTAATCATGATTAATGTGACATTATGATATATGTGAATTTGTGATACATGTAATTGTGTGATATTCATGTGTGGGATAAGGCTTTCTACGTCAAAAACCCATAGTGATAATTGATATTTATGTGTGGTATAAGGCTTGATGTGTCAAAATTCTATAGCGATAAAATTGGTATTCGTGTCTGGGACAAGGCCTACTGCATCAAAATACCATAATAATAATTTTAATTTTTCTTGTGGGGCATTTTTTACAGCATCAAAAGCCCACAGGTTCCCATGCATGACGAACAAGACCCAAATTGTTGGCATTTGACCATGGTTCTAATTAGCCGTATTATAAATTTAAATGATTGTATAATGAAAACCTATTTAATTATAATGAATAGATGATAGAATATGCGATATGGATCATACTCTGGCATAGTCTGAAGTAGGTAGTGATAGTTCAGGTGTCCTCTGGAACACGGTGGTTTATGTGGTTAAATAAATAGTAATTGAATAAATGTAAACTATTTAATTTCTTTCTTTTAATGTATTATTTATACAACTGCATACACTATTATTGGATTTGTTTTAAACACCATCAGCAGTGGCCTACTGAGTTGTTCCCACACCCTACTCATATTTCCTGATCAGTGCCCAAATAGACTTCATGATTGCAAGACTATTTAAGGGAAAATGCCATGTGTTAGATGGATGATCTGGGTTGGATCATAGATGGGGTAACCAGATGTGGTTCGGGACCCGCTCAGGAGTTTTTAGTGTCATTGCTATTGAGATTCATCTTACACTTGGTGCGTACATTAGCATGGAATATCTATCGTTCTATTTGATATTGTAATTCCTTTCTTTGGTCGTCATGTGGTACTGGTATTTTATGGTCATGATTATAACATATGCTTATTTTTTATTTATTTTATATGTGGATATTACTCTAATAAATATGGTATATTCTCCCCATGATTTATATTAGATTGTCTCAATTAGTCAGAAGCCTCTGAAAAATGGGGAGGTGTGCTTGAGGTCATGTGATCGACCGTATCAGGGCACCGGCGAGTGGTACTTGGGGTCTGGACGTTACACACACCCATGGGGAATGAGCTTCATATTCAAATATTCCAAACTAGGGTTCTGTTTCATGAATAAAATAGGTTTATAAAAGAGACTTAACAAGATTCCTTGTCAATAATGGTGGGTGTAGAATCACATACCTTAAGGAGTCCGTCAACAGAACCAATTTCTAAGTATGTCGAAGGAGGGGTCCTCAATTCACTGTATTTGTTGTAGATTGAAGAATGGATAAGGAATTGATCACCAATCGTATAATATAACCTCAAATATATCCAATTATCATTGATCCATCATCAATATATCAATGTAAAAAATATTCATGATGATATTTACGAAAAAGAGGGTCTCATGGTGATTGTTCTAGTGAAACCTACCCGGGAATGTACACCATTCTAGATGGTTCTATCTCCAGTCAAGGGGGTTATCATTGACACATGAATACCTCCACCAATATATCAAATAATCATCAAAAGATAATATTTTCATCACCAATATTTCATTAATAAGATTTCTAGGAAGATGCTCCACAAACACTTATGCATAAAAAGTTTTTATTCATTGGTAGATCTTTATTTGACCAAGGAACAATGTAAACTCTCTAGATCTTCCACTGATCTAAGAAGAGATGAATGAAATAGCATTGGATATTTAAGGTAACCATATATCCCCCATATATCCATGTTCATCACTCAATAAATATGAAGTATTTAGAATAGATCTAATAAGAACTCACTATTCTAGCATCACCAGATTGTCCAAAATTGGAGAGGCAAGGGGAGAAGAAAGAGAGAGTTTAGATACAGGTGAAGACATCAAGAAAATTGAATAGGGACATAAGTTTCAATATTTTTTATTAAAGAGGGTGATTGGAATTAAAATCTCATTGGGTGAAAAAAATTGCAACCTCGGACTGCGTGCACCAGCTACCGGTGGGCCTCATCAGTAAGTCGATGGCACCCCAATGGCTAGTAGGTGGGGTCTGTATATGCATACAGACCTACTAGAAGCCCACTGTATGGCTATTGGGTTCCACTAACTAGCTGGTGGTATCCTTCTAACAACTTATAGCCATGTCTCCACTCCTAACTCCACCCTTTGATTCTAGGACACCTATTTACTTAAAATTGGCCTCTAAGTAGTCTATATCAAAGACAAAACAAAATATAAGGGAGAAGTTTATAAACTATAATTATCTAATACATTGAAATAAATCATGGATTTTATAAGAGGTCTCATTGTGGATGAGTTGTGTCATTAATTTATTTATTTATTTATCTTTTTTTACTTTGATGAAATTTGAATTTATTCTGTTTGGGCATTTTAAGCATTCTTGGATTTCAAAATGGGTTCTTCAAAATTAGGTTAGCTACATTGTAAATTTCCAAATCAATGTTTTCTATGCGTAGAATATTAGAATGGTTATGATTACTAAACTTTAAAATTCAAAATTCACATAGACAATAAGATGTAAATAAATCATTCCTCAATGTCATATAAAAGTGAACACCACTATTAATAATTCAGCTAGTCTTATTTGAAAAATAAAAAAAATATCATCATAAAAAACAACATGGTCATAAATGATAATGGTTACAACATAATAATCACATCCATTTTCATTATTTTACTAAATTATATTTTTATTTTTATTCTTAATGTAATAAAAACATTTTTTTAACATGGATCTTATTACCAATTCTCAAGTTTGATTATCAGTTTACTCATAAACATTTTTTTATTCTAATTTCGATATATTTGATCTATGATAAGTTTTATTTTATCACAAAGTACACATTGGGAATTTTTCTTATTATTTCCTAAATGGATACACCATAGAGTCAAAACCACAAGTTTAGTCACCCGAGAAGCCTCACTTTTACTCACATACTCTTTCTGTCACAATTTAATTATTAAAATATAAGAAAAATTGGACTGAGTTTGAATTTTCTTTATTTTTGACTGAACAAAAATAGTTTGAAAGATAAAACTCTTCAAAAGAGTGGGATATCTAAATGAAATGAAAAGGTGGAATTTAAACATGATGTATGAAATGTGACACAAATATGTTAGGGAAAAAACTCTACCTAGGAGTGGACACCAATGAATTCCATTACCTTATCCTAAATTTTTACCTCACTCTCTCTAAATGTGAACTTCCCATCATATAAGAACATGTCCCTTTTTTTCTTGTGTGAGAGTGTATAATGTATCGAAAGACTCTGAGCACGTTATACACCCACCTCTTCTATGGTTAAGAAAATGAAATATTCCTTGACCAAGATCATCCCCCATTCACTTCCCTAGTGTGTGAACACACATATTCAATACCAACAGGTTTGTTCCATCATATACCAACATAAAGATAATGGGGAGACATGAATTATTCCAAACAAAATGTATGAAAATAGAGAAGAATGGGAGTGAGAACCCACTCCCTATGTAAAATATGCCAGTTAAAAGTATTTTTTTGATGTTTAGTGGTGATTTGTCGAAACAGATGGATACACCAGTGTCATAAAGTATTTCAAGATGCTTTTTAAAACCATTGTCAGTCATTTAATGATGGGGTTTTATTTTTTTTAATTTTTCTATTTTCCTATATTTTATTTATTATTTACAAATATTTTTATTTATTATTTATTATTCATTAACTTATATAATTACATATTTATTTATCCTACCATGCAAAAAATTGAGCATATATATGTATATGTTGAGATTTAAATCTCTTACCACTTGGTTATTTTTCAAAGAATTTACCACAGTAATAATGTTTTTATATGATGACTAAATAGACTTTAATATACTTATATATGTGTGTCTCTCTGTGTGTGTGTGAAAATAAATAAATATAGATACATATGCAAACATACATTTATTTATTATTTATAAATAGTAAATAGTAAATAAAAAAATAAATTAATAATAAATAATAAATAAAAATAATAAGTAATAAATAACATATATCAAATAGAAAATAAAAAAATAATAATTATTAAATAAATATTAAACAATAAATAATAAATAAATAAATAAAGAAAGAATTAAAAATTATTATTATTATTAAATAATAAATAACAAATAAATACTAAATAAACAATGAGTAATGAATAATGAAAAAATAATAAATAAATAATAAATAAATAATAGAAAACTAATAAATAATAAATATATATTAAATAAATAATAAATAAATAATAGATACATAACAAATATATAATGAATAAATTATTATATAATTTCATTATAGTTATGGTTGATATCTCACGAAGCCCAAACGGACACTCGAATTAAAATTTATGATTGTTTGAAGTTGATGATTGATTCAATACTTCTCTTAGAAAAATAGTAAATTTTTATTATAAATTATTATCAAATTATTAAATAATTTTTTTGTACTTGATTTCATAAGCTTCAATTTGACAAGTCGTAGTGTATAAACAAACATTCATATCAAAAGTAATAGTCATTTGATGCTAAAGATATATTTTCAACTTCTCATAGAACATTAATAAGAAATACATAATAGTTAATAATGACTAATTGTTAATTATTAATTAGTAATCATTTAAAATATATATATGTGTGTGTAAAATAAATTATTATCATTAATATATTAAAAAATTGATACATTTAGCAGTGGCTTTATAAAAAATCACTGCTAAATAAAATAATTATCACTAGTTTTAAAAAACTACAGATAAAATTAAATAAAAAAATAAAATTTATTATTTGTATAGAATTTAGTGGTGGTTTATAGAAAACATCAAATAAAAATATTAAACACCACCATTTCGTTATGGTTTTGAAAAATTCCACTGATTTTTTTTCTTGTAGTGACCATTACCTACCACTCACTTTTAAACCCACTTGAATACTAGGAGTGAATGCAAAGTAAAAAATGAAATAGAATAATGACTTAAAAACATATGGAATTGTACCCTGGGTGAATTGAAATTATCCATTCATCATGAAAGATGGTATGAGATCATAGGATGGAGGAAGAAAAGACACAAAAACAAAAACTAAAGATAAATAAGATCTCACACAAGAGAAGCACATGACAGAAAATAAAAATAATAACATAGAGAATAAGAATCACAATATAGTGCAGAAGCGGAAGAATACCTCATAACACTTTAACATAGAATGAAAATCATGAATTTATTATGTATAAAATGGATAAACAATGATTAGTAGTCCTCAAGAACTTCCACAAGAGTGGGAAGGATTAATCTAAAATGGTTTAGATACATTCTATAGATATAAGAGAAACTAACATTTTCCATTCATTTGAGTATGAACTTAAATGTGTCAGAATCCTTAGGAATATTCCCTTTTTCTAGTATATCCTTCATATTTTCCTCTCGCCATTGCAGAGTACCCCATACAACCCCGTTTAACCCTAATAATCAGTAGTCTTAAAACAAGTAACATTAAACTCATGGACAATCCCATTCAATCGCAACTTGGGATTATCCTCCTAGACACCCAAATTATCAATCAACGGCCTAGGAAGTTCACATGAACCAGATTTATAGTGATAAATTAATTAAACAACACCTAAACCTTGCTCAATCATAGCTTGAAATTTTATCGATCATGTGATGGGCATCAACCTCAAATGAGAATCAAACAACCAGCTTCCACTGATCCTCTTCAGTGGTGGACTAATGCTCAATCAGTGCAAAAAAATTCGAATCAGCATGAATAGTGTCTCTAGACTCTTTTTTAGTGAACCTGAAAGTATCACACAAACCTGAGCCCATGATTATAGGTCTTTGAATAGAAAATTAGCTACTTTCAAGGTTAAAATTGAGAACCCATATCTAGCATTATCTATCTAGTTTACAATAGCACCATTTCGATCTTTATAGCAGTGAACCTCAAGATATCTGGCATTTTTATGCATAAAACAATGGGATTCTAGTCAGACCTGGCCCTACTGCAATCCCAACATGACATTGGGATTGGGAAACAAACAGACATGCAGGAAACTGGAGAGGATCCCGATGTTCTCGTAACTCTAGTAAGCCTTCAACCACTATTCCCCCCCTCTCTTTACCTTGAATCAATGAGGTGGGCACTAGTCACTTCTCTCACCAACATCACCTCCCTAATGAAATCATCTCCCCACCACATTCTCTCCCCCAACTCTTTATTCCTTGATGCAGTCGACCAGCTCTCCTATCAGCAACGACACCACCTCCAAACCTCACCTTGTTCTTCCTTTCTGAACATAATACTGACACCTCTCCTTCCCAATTCCCAAACATTATTATGTTTGGTTAAAATTTTCCATTTCATCGTACTTCAGGTGTTAGATCTACCCATGGAATGGGTGTTGTGAAATGCGGTCTGGGAATGAGGTGTGTCCATTTTTTGCCTCTTTTGATGCTTTGTATTAGAGGTGCAGCAAACATCAAACACCACTTGATATCGTTATAATTTTAAGAAAATATAATTCATTTTAATGTCATTTTTTTAATATCAATTTTATTTCCCATTCATCCAATACTATTATGATCCATGTTCTTTTAATAAAATTTACAGATTTAATTATATCTTCACAAAATTGGTATGGTTCGAGTGATGGTGTTGAACACGTAGGGAAACCGTAATATCTCAAAATTTTACTAATATCTGATTTGTTCAGTTCTCTACATTTTTTCAATGATTTCATTGTTATTTTTTATTCAAAAAGTAAATTTTGAATAAACCTATATCTAATTTTGAATTTTCGATGTATTTGAGTTCTACATGTCATATGATTATTTTTTTACCTCAAACTGCTTTAGTTTATTACCAATTCATTGAAAAACACTACAAAATTTAGTGTATACTGAAAGGAAAAATTTTCATGGTTAGTCTTGGGAAACAATATTACATGTTCTAACATTGCTTCTAGTGTCGTACCCAACCAGCAGCATCGGCATCAACAATATCACTATGATGAAACCCTAAGAAAGCTTCCCATTTCCAGCCAATATCTATTTTACTAAAAATGAGTAAATATAAACCCGATCTGGAACCTTGTCCTATAAAAACCCAAATAGTGGTATCCTTATTTTAATATCCCACATCAAAAATCATCCTATGGAATCTAATGGTTTATATATCGAAGCATGGATTCCGTGTTCTCTATTTCCATATCCCCATGCTACCTAGGAACTTACTCATGCATCTATTCTCTCATTATGTAGAAATATTAATTTATCCTTTACTAATCAAAATGTTACTTTAAACAAAAATAAAATTAAGTGTTTTATTTGTAATCACTTTATTTACTAAAAACATAGTTGTATTAATTTTATTTACTAAAAACACAAACAATCATACAAATATAGCTTTCACCTTGATTATTATTTCAAATGAGTTATTAGGTAGGAAAATAATATTTTATCAATATCTCCCCTAATGTTTATCCCATTTTTCTATGCCTAAGGTAAATAATTACAAATTAATTACTTCTTATGTTTTCCCTCATGAACTCTTTATTTTAATCCATATTATTTAAAAAATAGTTATAATAAATTTAAGTATAGAACTTGAAAAAAATAATTGTGAGTTTTATTCAATAATAAAGAAAGGCATTCAATAATGTACTGTATAAATTTCCCCTAAAAACATATATTAAATAGCTTGTAAATGAAATATTGAGAATTAGTCCAATGATATGAAATAGTGGCATGTTATCTATACTTAAAATTCTTCATATCTTTATGTGAAAACAATTTATTACCTCTTCATCTTATATGAATTTAAAGTTTAAATTGTTTCCCACAATGTTTTGACATATGATTCATTAATAACATGGTTTAATTTATAATCATTGAATTATTAAAAAATAAAATAATATATATAAATTCATAATAAAAAATTTCATTATTCATAATATTTAAAGTCTAATTGTGTTTATTAGTATTGATAAGTGGTATAGTTTAATAAATAATAAATCTCTTACCTTGTGAAATCATTTTTGTTATGTTTTTTATTCTAACCAGCCATTTTAAAATTATTAAATGCCATGTAACTTAAAACAACCCATAATTACCTTATTTACATTAATATTTTCACTTTCTTACATTTTTAGGGTATTTTCGGTTTTGAGTTTTAAAGAATTAGGAATAAATATTACATATCAAAATATAAAGTGGACACTTCTACTCGATGTCCATTTTATTCCACAAAAATGATATTCTTAAATTCAAACTCTTATTTCATTCCAAATACAAATTCTAGAGAAAAATTTGTTATTTCTTATATTATCCAAGAATTCATTCATAGATATCTTCTTTATATCCTAGAAAAATAAAAACATAATAACTGGTGATATTAAATGCTCAGTATGGTATGACTTACAAAAGAAGATATCATAGAATAAATAAATAATATGTAATTGATAAATAATAATCAAATATGTCATATAACTAGTATGAAAAATTAGGATATATCCATATATAAGAATAACTGATTTCATGATGAAGGAATAAATAATGACAGACATCATGATCATATCATCGTGTCCTTGTTCCATGACATCGTGTGTAAATAAATATGGTATACCCCAAATACTCAAGCTAGTTTATATTATGAGACCTATCGATGTATGAAGGGACTATCTAATATTGAGCTCCACCCATCACTTAATAAGTAAAATGCATTCATCATATGAAAGAAATAAATAACCATTCAACACATAATCAACATGCATTAATAATAAGCATTTTATTAGAAAACTGTCATATGAAATGTCAATATTTTCCCAGTACATATTCAAACTGCCTTGGGAGTAAATTGTCATCTTTACTAAACTTTCAAGTATACGGATTGTAAAATAAATATCAAGTCAAAAATAGAACATCATGATCATAATTCATCTATATAAATAATTATGTGGTGTCATTAGAGTATATGCATAAGAATAGTCAATGTATATTGACATGGATGAAAATATCATTAAAACAATATTAAAACCTTTATTTTGAAAACATGAGAAAAATATCATTTTTTATAACATTTTAAATAAAAATTTATAGAATATTTATAAAATTAATTTTTTTCAAAATAAACAAGGAAACCTATGAATTAGACATTAAAGAAAATTATAGTAATGATGGCATGAAAAAGTGGTCATTTTATAAATGTTAAAACAAAATATTTGATTCACACTTTTGGTATAAAGTTAAAAGTAACACATTTGGAAAAAAAATAATAAGATTCCACTTAAACCATTGTAAAGAAAGTAAAATATTTTTGAAATGACATTAAATAATAATTTTATCATAGTAATTAACATTTTTGAAAAAAATTTAAGATACATGGACATGGAATAAAATATCATTGACCAAAGAGGAAATAAGGTCACCTTTTCTTCAAAAAAATTATTGATCATATTAAATACCAAAGAGTTTAAAAGGAAAGTAAAAAATGTAAAATCCATATATAACTATTTGATAATAAAATATATGGAGTGTAAAATATAAATTACTTATAATTTCCTTCAATGGATATTTAAACATAAATAATCCCAAAATAAAACTGAGATTATAGAATAAACCCTTATGAATTTCTAGACATTTAAAAACTGATTTTGAATAAGATAACTTGAAATGGATTTGTAAAGGTAATTAGTTTTTTAAAGTAATAATAAAATACATCCATAAGTTAGTTCATACACCGCACAAAACAAAATATGTGGTGAAAATGAAATGAGCCTCAATGAAAGGAAATTGAGATGAGAAATCCATACAAAGATCATAACATTGAAGTGATAATTAATCATTATAGTGATTATGTGTAACAAATGTATGTCCACATAAACAAGTGGAAATAGAATAAAAAATTATGAAATTTCATTATACATATCATATTTGAATAACATGGTCAATGAATAAGTGATATAGCCCAATGAAAAAAATTAGTTAAGAAACCTCTTACCTCGAGTTTCACTCACCGCATACATACTTTATCTCTTATATAATAAACTTATATTAATTTTAAGCATTCTTAAAAACAATTTTTTGGTGTTTTCCTTTATATTTATCCTTTTTTATTTCATTTATTATCATGAATTATATAATTATTAAATCAGTTAAGTTCATATAGGATATTTTTAGGATGTTAAATTCATAATCACAAAACATCATCACTAGGTTGACCATGGTCAAAGGGGTTATGGTTCCATCAATATCCAGAATATTAATCAAGAAATAATTATCATATTTATACATTAGACATGATTTCATAATGATCAATGAATTTAATACATGAAAAATGAATCACATCGCTTCATGGAGGTGGTAGTACACACCTATACACAAGAAACATTATCCTTTTTAATGGGTGTATGGGTAATAAGGTAAGTAATATACTTTTTTTATAGTATCATAATTATGTCATGAATGTCACATATATTCATTAAATCCATTATAATTATCATCCTTGTGACATGGTGATTAAAAATGAAACACATCACTTTGTGGAGGTGGTAGTCAACACGTACGCATGAGTGATATTTTCATTTCCCATAGGTTGGAGATGAAGATGAATAAGGTTTATAAAATAGAAATAGTAGCATCTTAGTATAGTGAAGATGTTTATGTTATTATATCAATATGGTTATGAAATAGTTTAATGAGGTAGAATAAAAAATAAAATGAAATAACTCCATGACACCCTTCGGGTCACAGGTAAGATTAATTTCAATATTGGTTTTTCTATTGTGAGGCTCTAGAGGTTTTTAAGAGTCCGCGGTTGAAATTTTAGTGTTTTGGGGAAAACAGTCCAGGACTATGGTTTAGGCACATGGTTAGTGTTAACAATGTGGTAACCATGTCATATGGATCTATGGGTTCCAGTGGTGATTTTCATGGTTTAATCATGGTTTGTCTAACTATGTGAGTCAATATGAAAACCATGGGAGGGGATGGGTTTTTTTCAAATAATATTACATGGGTTGAGAATGTTTTTTATAACAGTTATTTTATTCCTCAAAAACCCTGTGATTTAGTTTTTTAGTGCCAGTGGATACGTCATGGTTAGCACATAGTTTTTCTGACCATGTGGCCTAACTATGTGACAGAATTCAAATATCTTAAAATAAAAAATTGCCTTCATTTCTGGGGAAATTTTTAACTTTAATAACCACTATTGTTTTATTAGCTTCAACCAGTCCCTCTATAATGCTTTATAGAACTCTATCCTTGATTTTTTAGTGATCCTTGATAGTTTTGGGTCGATCTCATCAAGGTACATTCATTTTTTATAGAAATTTATCGTTTATTTCCTATATATATCATTGATTACTCTTCCCCTTGATCTATTGGAACAAAATTGGAATGTGATTATCGATTACAAGGTTTTTTATGGATAATTTATTATGTTATTGGGAGATCTTATCTTGTGAGGACTGTGTCTCTTTGTTTCCAACCACCAGTTTTGAAGGCAATGAGGTTTTTATCATTCTTGAGTTATGTGTCTATATCCTATAGAATATCTCATGCTATGACTTGTGTTATTTTGATTTCCATTATTTCTAATATATGAAATTGATTAATTTAAATACATGAGAGTTAAAATTTATCTTTGTGGGCAATGCAATTGTTTTAAAAATAAATTTTCTTTGAAAATTGATTTTGATGATAAATATGGATTTTATGGAATGAATCAAAGATGAATTGGATTATAAATGGTTCTTAAAGCATGGGGGTAGTGTAGATCTCTATATAAAAGATTTTAAGTAAATATAGTAATGGAAATGCAATGTATTTTCCTTGTAAAATGTTTTGTGAAATTAAATTTTTTTCTTTAATATAATGGTGATGTAATAATGTATTGGAAAGACCTTGAGGTATGTGGGGAAACTCTATATATGTGAGAAATTATGGGGTTAGTTATAACTAGGATAGGTTCTAAGGATTCCATGTATCTATTGGGTATCCTTTCTGAGGGACTGGGGTTCCTAAAATTTATAGTTCACTTATGTAATCTAGTGTTTTATGTTTTTCATAGTTGTGCACACCATTTTGTTGGGATTATCCCTTCAGTTAGTTAAGGATACATTAAGTTCAGGTATATTAATATGATTATTTAGCCACTGGATATGGATATTGATGCTCGAAACATATTTTACTCATTTATATATGTATCATAGATAAATTTTATTTCATATTTCTTTATTTTTTGAAAATGTAATATTTGTTAAAACCAAACCAAAGGTTGATTTCATATGGAAAATTATTTCTTGTGTAAATTTTTTAGAAACCAGTTTTATATAGAACTAGTAGATTCATGTGAATATAATTTTTATTTATTCTTAGTGGTATCTTATGTTTTTTTAGTGTCTTTACCCTATTTTTCATTTAGGATTTTATATCCATGGTTTTGTAAGAAAAAAGTAAAAGGAAGAGTGTTATGTAGAGTATAGATCTCTAGAAGTGTGTTTCCATTCCGGTGGGTTGGGATGGTGGTGACATACGGTCACATAGATTTGGACCCATGGGTTTCTTTAGGTTTTATGTTTTTAGTCGTTCAACCTATTTTTTTAGACCTTGTTAATAGTTTTTTTGGATATTTCCTTTATGGTTTTTTGTCTATACTTCTGATATTTTATAGACATATACTTTTATAATCACTTTTTTCTTATCTTATCACATGTCATTTAAGGTTTAAATCATTCCTATGGTTATTTTTATGATTCCCTAGTATTTTTCATTAGCCCATATTGGTCAGGAACATACTTCAGGCCTTGTCAGTACCCAATTTTGTTGACATTATGGAAGGACACATTTTTTCGGTTACAAATTGGTATCAAAGGGCCAGGTTATTTTAAAGCTATATTATCACACTTTTATATCACCCTTATATTTCTAGTGGTTTTTGATATACTGGATAATGGATTTTTATAACTTAAGCTGTATTGTGAGAGTGTTCTTAGCCATATAAATTTCATGAAAAGCCTCAAGTTACCATGAAAATTCCAAAACTTTCTAGTATCGTTGTTACTAGTTTTAGTATTTTGGATTCAGTTATCTAATTTAGTTTTGGATAAATAAATGAAATTCTATTCTAATTAGTTCTTTTTGTCTTATTTTATATAGTATATATCCTTTAAGAAGAATATATCTCAATGTTAGAGAGGAATATATATATAAATCCTCACAGGAGAATCCTATGGTTGACTCAGTCTTAGTAGAAAGTATTGGTAATGTCTTATATTTTCTGTGTATTATTTTTAAATATTATATGGAATTATTTAGAGACTAGACCATTCAACGACATGCAATTCTGAGGCCCGGAGTGCCCAGAATAAATGTTTTAATTAAATTAAACTTTAAATAGCATGCACAAGCGGTTTTCCTGAAAAAGTGGAATGACGTTTAAGTAGGTGCTCAGATCAGAAATCTGAGGGCACCGTTGTGTTCAGATCAGTGAATTTACATTAGGCGGGTCCTAACATCTATCAGTGTGGGTTATCTACAAGAGTTATTTTTTGGTAATTTTTAATGGAAATAAAATAAAATAATAATTTATTTTATTTAAAGTGTTTCCTTTTTTCACATAGACCTAATCCTCCCCTATTAATACCTTATTATGGAAAGTTCACTGGGTGAGCCGCATAACCCTGAGTATTTATAATTTTCCGTTGGATCTTAGGAGGAGAACCCATTGGTGGATGACGATGACGCAATCGATCGATGCATCTCGGATTCGACAAACCTCGCCAAAGAACGTGATGCAGAGATCGTTCTTCAACCGGATTGAGGTAGTGGTTGTTTTTTTGATTCTTCCTTTCCCCTATTCTCAAATTAAATGAAGAATTTGGATCAACCCACAAACAGGTTGACCCGTGGATCATGCGTTCTTGCGGGAGGGTTATTATTTTCCGTTTCTTTGGGGTTCGATTCAAGAGATTATTGAGATAGTTTTCTGTTTATCATTTTATTTCGATGTGTTTAATCCTTTTAACGGGATCAGATCAATGTTGTGATGAATGAAGGTGGAGGTTCGTTCCTCAGATTGGTTTATGTGATTTTCTTCCTTCTGTTAACCCCATTTTCTTCACGTTCTTCGTGGGGTTATGAACATCAGATCATTGTGCATCAGTTTCGTAATGCAATGATCCCTAATTTGAGATTCTGCATCGTGAAGACTCAACAAAGGTGCAATGACGATGGTGGTAGATGAATCAACCTAGTTTGAGAGAAATCATTCTTCAACCATTCTTCGCACAGATGATCGAAACGAGTTTTTGGGGCCGATCAAATGCCCAAAACCTCCTGAAACATCGATGTTATAGAGGGGAGACCCTGGATCTTGAGTATCGCGATGATCGGACTGCCAGATCGAAGATCAGAGCATCACCCAAGGCACGAAGATGGAGGTTCCCGATTCTGAGAATTTCTGGACCACACAGCATGTACCCCAAATAACACACTATGTGGGACCATCCCAATGGCGGAAAGGGTTCCACGATGCATGAAGTGATGATAGGGTGTGTTATTCAAAGAACACGATGTGTGGGTCCTTATAAGGGACTCGTCCTGTATCTCAGATGATACACAGACATGGGGTGGAGTACATGGTCGTGTACTCTACCACACGGCTAGACCTGGCCAGCTGCATGGGTTACCTTGTGTACCAGTTTTACAGGTTGTAACCCATGTGTAGAAGTCATGTACGGGAACATGGACAACATACATGGATTCCTCCATAGATATAGTAACACGTCATGTCAGTCTCTTACACTCCGTGTATACATTTTTCTACACGACAAGCCCTGCAACATGGGTCGTTGTACACGGGTAGTACCCAGGGTCAGAGGACATGGGGTGTGACCCTTCTACACACCTTGTACTTTTCAGTACATGGATTGATCTTCTTGTTCATCATATCTTGGATATTTTTCTTTTGATTTAGTTCCCCTTCTACTCATTTCCCTGAAGTTCAGGTATTATTTCCATTTATAGGAGTATGATCCCTTCAACGGGACTTTTCGAGATATAGTCAGGTATCCCTCCTAGAATCCCAGAGTGAGATCCTCTATCCATTCTTGGCCCAAGGTAGAGTCAGGTATCGACATGAATACTCTTACAGGACACCTATAATCTACTTAGAAGGTGAATCTGGATGAGTCGTGGTATCTGCCAAGGCCTTGGTAGTGATCCTCATCCGTGTATCGTGATCTTTACGCACTCAGGAGTGTGTTCTCCTGGAATGAGTGAATCTATCTCTCATGGCTTTTCCTGATGAACAATACTTTTGGACGGATGACATCAGAGCTATCAGATTCATGGAGTGAGTTCTCCCAGATGAGTGATTCATGTAATCTTCAAGTTGAATTCCTAGCATGGGTATGTGGTTGTGTGACTTTTCCCTAGACTACGGGTTTGGGATTTGAGTATATCTGGATTGTGTTCTCCTATTATATTTTCGGTAGATAAATACTGTGTAGAGCTGACTATACCTTCCCTATGTGTATTCCTTTTTGGTTTTTGGGGTCCTCTACTCAGTATTGTTATAGTCACCCCTACATGGTTTTTCTCTCACATGTTGTGTCTTGTGCAGACGAGCGGCCTTTTGATAGAGTCAAGGGCGGACCAGGGTAGGACCGGACTTTCTGAGTTTTCTATAGGCCAAGGTGTTCCTACAGCCACGAGAAGTAGTCTCGTTAAGTATTTGTGCTTATAGGTTGGACTTTTTATTTTTTAGACTCTCTTGTTTTTGGTGGTCTTGTATTCTTTCCCAATATACTTTCTGTACTTTAATTTCTTTGTACTCTGTTGGTTGGGTTTAGATGTATGCATGCATTCTGTTACTTAGTGGTTTTTTTCATTTCATCATTTGTGGGATTAGAGATGTGAGCATGCTTACAGGTACTTATTTAATTCCTCCCATGTTAGTAAGATGCCTACTCGGTGCTAGTCACCATCCATTGGCCTATTGGAGGCGAGCACGGTGAGTCGCGGTGTGGGCCTTACTAGGACTGGTCATGATAGTATAGTTAGAATGATATGGTCCATAGGCCAAGTCACCAATGTTAAACTAGAATGGAGGGTGGACCATTCTTTTAAATTTACCATGTAGTGTCCATAGATCTTTTAAGATGAAAAGGGAGCCCAAGAATTAGATTAATAGATCAAGAGTATTGATTGGATTTTTCACTTTCTAAAAACTTCAAAATACTCAAAGGTTGGTTTCACTACTTATATTTATAAAGGTCCAGGAAGGAAGTGGGGGGAATCTCTTTTCCCATACAAGCATCAGGAAGAACTCACCTAGACCTTTTTTATGAAATCCTTCAATAAAAAATTCTATTCGGGGTCATTGAGATTGGTGAAGTCATGGGAGTTCATTTCATTGAAGTAGGGAGACTATTCTATCATGGAGTATACTACTCATTTTTTTGAGTTAGTTCACCTATCTCAAGAGGTTGTTTCTAATGACCATCTCAAGTCATGTAGGTTTGAGATGGTTTTAATTCTATATATTCGGGATATATTTATTATTATCTGATTTCCCACCATCATGGAGGTTGCGTAAAAGGAAGATATGGATGAGGAATATATAACTATGAATACAAGACTATTAAGAACATCATTTATAGTAGGAGGTTTCCAGGGTTCATTTTATAGCCAGAAAATGAAGTGGGTTGACCAATGTTGAGGAAGTGGTTGGAGTGTATAATAGACATCAAGTTAATTTCATTGGAATATTACTAGTATAGGAAAAGGGGAAATCATAAACCTGATTATAAGGCAGCACCCTGGATGTGTCATGTATCTGGGGAATCTGGTCATATTAATCATTTTCAAGAGACATAATCCCATGTAAGTAGAGATTGATCAACCTTATCCAAGGGCTCTCAGTTTAGATCTAATGTAGAAAAAGTCATAGGATCTCAAACTCATGCCAAGGGTAGCACTAATGTTTTGAAGAAAGTATAGGATGAGGTTGGGAATATATATGCAACAAAGTAAGCACCATAAGAATTAGAAGAAAGACTTACTACTATTAGAGGTATGGTGTTTATTTCATTCTTTAGGGTTATGGATTTATTTGAAACAAGTGAAACTACTTCCTTTATCACATCCATGATGATAAATGCATTGGGTTTATGTTTTGAACTCATACCTGTCATGACCCTTCCACAGGGCTCATGCCGTGACTACCCCAAACTCGCCCTCTACAGGCCAGGGGCTGGCGACTAGCACCAAAGGTGTAATCCCAATAAAAAGGGGAAGGAATTGTCTTCTGACCTGTAAAACACACACAGTCTGATCACAAGAAGTAGAGGCAACCAGTACTAAAATAAAAAAGTTAGGTGTGCTGAAAGTAAGTGGGCCAGTATCCAAACCCAACTGAACAACAAGTACAAGTACAAGTAAAAGGGGGGAAACAGCTCCTGGATCATCCACCGGGGAATCCTAAAAGAAGGGTAGGTACAGAACTCAAACAACACGTCCCTATGGTACATATCGTCTAGCCCATCTCCGAGGAGCCTCTGTCTATCACCCTCATCCTCGACCACTTCTGTCTGTTGTCTGCACAGAACATAACAAGGTGCGGGTGAAGCCCGTGCAGGGGTGAGTATAACAATATTCAGTAGGGGACCCCGAGACCCCCTAAGGTCTTCCAGAACCCACAAAGGATAAGCCATAGTAGAAAGATACGATCAAAAAGTATCAACCAACCATACTTAGGTTAATTCCCAAACATATACCTAATTTAGCAGTCTCATTATGGCTCCAACTCTCGAGCCCAATCACAACCCAATCCACAACGGAAGTAAGGTCAATCACATCATTGATAATGATTGAAAGACAAGACTCATCTCACATAGGTATAAATATTTTGTATAGTGATAGAGATGATCATATGTAGTCACTTATTCATCTAAGATTTTGGACCCACACAGGATACAGGACCCGCTAAGTTGTCGAACCCATACAGGATACAAGACCAGCTATTCTGTCGGACCCACATAGGATACAGGAACAGAAGTCAATACTCTCAGACCCATGGAGGATCTTAGTACAATAGTAATCACTGTTAAACCCATGTAGGATTCTGGTTCAATAGTCATCTCTGCCGAACCCACAGAGGATTCCATTTCAGTAGTCGTCTCTATCGAACCCACGTAGGATTCTGATACAATAGTCATCGCAGCCAGCTCTAGGGTTCCCGCACACAACACGCTCGATTCTGGGAGGGTCCGCTCCTCGAGTAAAGTGTTGATACATAAAGTATCACTAATTCTCGATTTGATGTATCTCGTAGTTCCTTCTCATCAAAAGGAACCCAACGCGACAGACGGCGCGTCAATCAGACGCCCAGTCTGAAAGTTATTAGCATTTCTGTTCGAGGGGCCCGGTTGGATTTATACTCGATCCAAACCCAGAAATTTTCCAAATTTTACCATAACTCACTTAGAATATCTCAAAAGGACCGCCTCATCACGAGGGTCCTAGTGTCGCATATGGTGCGTCGATCGGACGTTCCGTCTAGGAGATGTTCATATTTAAGCGAAGTTGGGCCTGGCCCGTCAAGCCCAGTGGGCTGGCGGGTCGGCCTGACATGGATCGGTGGTTCCGACCTGACTGGGGGTTCGGCCCGGCCCGGATCGGTGGTTCTGACTCGGCTGGGGGGTCGGCCTAGCCCGGTGGGGCGCGGCCGACCTGCTGACCCGGCCCGCGCTACGGGCCGATCCGGTTCGCCCGGTGGCGCCGCCTCTAACCTGCCTGGAAGGTCGTAGCTGGCCGGTTCTTCCCGGTGTACGTAGCCTATGCGGGCAGTTGTTCTTCTGATGCGGCACCATCAGGAGACGCGGTTCTCAATCCCGGCAGGCAGGCGGCCGACTGGTTCGCCCTGCCGAGCGGCCCGCGGTTGCGGGCCGCAGTCTCCTCTGTGCGGCTCCTACGGGCGCCACTATTTTCTATCCCGGGCGGCCCATAGATGTGAGCCACTATCTCCCTCCACATGGTGGCTTCATGCACCATGGATCCTGTGCACGGACCGGCCAGATCGTTCGGCCGGTTGTCCCGCGATTCGGGCGGCCCGTGCGGTCGCCGGTCTCCCTTCATACGGTCGGCACGCGGCTGCTGCTGCCGCCGCTGCCTCCGGTCGCCGATGCCACCTCCTCCTCCATCCTGTGTTTCCTCTTCGGCGTGGTGCAACGACATCTTTCCCTTTCGGATTCTCCTCTAATGTCAATCAACAATAACCAATGGAGGTGTGTCAGGCCGTGTTGGTTTGGTCTGTGCCCTCCTCATTAGGTGATATCAATTGACCAACGATGAACCAAAGAATTTATTGAAGAACGAGGGTATAATTTTATTCATTTATAAATTATCAAATCCCCCTACCTTGCAACCGGAGATTATTTTACGGTGTCGCGAGAAGATGGCATTGTTCCGTTGACGTCAGAGGGAGTAGAGCTCAGTGAAGTCGAGTCTAGATGATGCCCTCAATGTACTTCGTGGGAAGTGGTTCTTCCCTTCCATAATCCAGTTGAAGAAGATAGAAGATAAGTCCTTCATTTTTCATTGGAGAGAATGGGCATTCTTTGTGTTCTTCACATTCCTCATTGGATGAATGATTCTCGTCATCTCCTTAGTTCTCCCAAAAAAGCTCATGCCAACCAAAAACCAAAAAAAAATAATAGCCTCTATATATTTCAACGATTCCATGCATTTCAAAAGAATTCAAAAAAATTCATAACACCACAAATTAATTAATTAAGGCATTAATTAATCCTTGTATTGGAACCATTGTAAGGGAAGGTGGAAAGGCTCCACCATAAAGTGGTATTTCAAGAGTTAAAAGGGGTTTCAAGAGGAGTTGAGGGGTTTGAGATCATGTGGGGACCACCACATAATATCCTCCCTTTGGAGGTTATCTGGGGGTGGGACCCACCTCCAACTACCCCTTTGTCGATAAAACCACCACTTAAATAAAATTATGTCACACATAATTTTTATTTAATTTATTAAGAATCCCTAAAAATTAACTTTCACTCTTGATAAAATGCAACTGTGGTAAAGGTCCCTTTAAGCGAATATCGGTGATGAGAGTTTATCTATGTCCTTGGATTTCAATTCTGAGCACCAGTTATAAAGAAATAAAACCATGCACATATGTTTACTGAGCATACCCAAACGAAACTTCAGAAATTTATTTCGGGCACACCGGGCCTCGGAATCAAGTGTCGTTAGAAACTGCAGACTCATAAAATTCCCATGTATTTAAAAAAATTCCATAGGATTTATGGGTCTTTACATTCACCCCACCTTAGGTATTTACATCCCCATAAGCTATATCACACACTAAGTTAACAAATGGGGTATAGAGCACGCATCTGAGCCTCCCACTCCCATGTGCTCTCCTGGAGGTTCTTCTGATGCCAGTGAATGCGCACCAGAGGAATCGACCATCCACGTAGGACCCACTTCTGTCGATCCTCAATATCCATTATAACCTCCTTGATTTTCACCCAATCATCGATGTTCAACTCCCCGTGGTCGATAATGTGGGACGGGTCATGCACGTATCTCCTCAGCTGTGATACATGGAAGACTTCGTGCACCCGGTGCAACTGAGGTGGAATGGTCAGGCGGTAACCCACCTCTCTTACTCTGCCAAGGACATGAAAAGGTCTAATGAATCGTGGTGATAACTTTCCACCTCAGAAAAATCTCCATAGACCACCTCGAGATGAGACCCATAGAAAGACGTGGTCTCCATCCTCAAACTCCAGTGGTCTTTGTCTCCAATTAGCATAGGACTTCTGTCTGCTCTGTGCAATCTTCATCCACTCCTAGATGATCTTCACCTTCTCCGTCGTAGTTTATACCATCTCTGGTCCTACAAGTGCTGACTCCCCTAGGTCAGTCTAGCATAATGGAGATCTGCAAGGTCGGGCATACAGTTCCTCATAATGTGTCATCCCAATGGTGGAGTGGTAGCTGTTGTTGTATGCAAACTTCACTAAGGGTAAGTGATACTCCCATCTGTGACCAAAGTCAAGGACACATTCACGGAGCATATCCTTGAGAGTCTGAATGGTCCTCTCAGTTTGACCATCCATATGAGGATGGAAGGTAGTGGTCAAGAGAAGCTACATCCTGAAAGCCTCCTACAACCCCTTCCATAGCCTGGAAGTGAAATGGTCATCTCGATCAGAGATGATAGTCGATGGAACACCATGAAGCTGTATGATCACCTGTATGTAGAGGGGTCCTAATCTCTCTACTGAGACCTACTCTCTGATCAGCAGAAAGTGGGCCAACTTGGTTATTCAGTCGACAATCACCTAGATAGAGTCGTGTCCTCTGGATGTATGTGGATGTCCCATCATGAAATCCATGAATATCATGTCCCACTTCCACTCTGGGACCTCTAAGGGCTGAACCAAGACTACTGGAACCTGGTGGTCGGACTTCACTTGCTGACAAGTGAGGCATCGCGAGACAAACTCTACTACTGCCTTCTTCATACATGGCAACCAGTGTTGTCTTCTGACTTCATGATACATCTACTCCACTCCTGGATGTACTGCTAGATGGTAAGTGTGGAACACCCTCAACACATCATCATGTAGTGCAACCGGTACCATGGTACGTACTATTAAGATGATTTCATGCTCCCCACCTTCAGAAAACCCATCAAGTTCCTTCCCTGAGGATATATGAGTTCATTGCATCACACAGTAAACGTACCCACGTTGTGCCTGTCTAACTCACTGTATAAGTGGAGGAGTGATTGTGAGAGACTGTAGAAAGGATGATCCATCTCTATCCACAAAGGATATCTGCAACATGGCCAGCTGCTATGTCACTTCTCCTAGCAACTGAATGCCTGATCTCCTACTGAGAACATCTGCTTCAATGTTCCCCTTCCCATGAGTATAGAATATCTAGAATTCATAGTCCTGGAGGAACTTGATCCATCGTTGTTGTCTCAGGTTCAGGTCCTTCTGCAAGATGATATACCTGAGACTCTGATGGTTAGAGTAGACTGTAAAATGCTCACCTATCAGATAGTTCCACCACATCTTCAAGGCGAAGACCACTGCTGCTAACTCCAAGTCATCAGTATCATAGTTCAGCTCATGCTATCTCAACTGTCATGAACCATACGCGATCACTTCTCGCTCCTGTATCAGGAAACACCCGAGTCCAGTCCCTGATGTGTCGCAGTAAACCATGTACCATGTGCCCTCCTCCGATAGCCTCAAGATGGTCGCACTGTTCAACCTCTGACTTAGCTCCTAAAATATCTACTGGTATCTATCTGAACACACGAAGGGTTTCCCCTTCTTCGTCAATGCTGAATGCGGTGCTGCAACTCTAGAGAAGTCTGGTACAATTATCTGATAGTACCCATCCAGTCCTAGGAAACTCCGCACCTCTGTCACACTCCTGGGTGGCTCCCAAGAAAGTAATACCTTGATCTTCGCTAGATCCAATACAACTCTAGCCTATTAGATGATGTGTCCCAGAAAGTGAACCTCTCGATTCTAGAACTGGCACTTCGAGAGTTTACCATATAGTTGGTTCTCTCAGAGTGTGTCCAGTACTACCCGCAAATGGTAGGTATGATCCTCCTCAATAGTCCTGTAAACTAGTATGTCATCGATGAAGACTACAACAAAGCGATCGAGGTAAGGCTGGAATATCATGTTCATGAGACTCATGAACACTACTGGGGCATTGGTTATGCTGAAGTGCATAACCAAGAACTCGTAGTGGCCATACCGACACCTCAAGGTTGTCTTCTGAACATCCTTTTCTCGAAATCTGAGCTGGTGATAACCTGATTTAAGGTCTATCTTCGAAAACCATCATGCTCCCTTGAGCTGATCAAATAGATCGTCAATCCTTAGGGGTGGGTACTTTTTCATCACGATCACCTGATTCAGGCGATGGGAGTCGACACACAGTTGCAAGCTCCCATCCACCTTCTTGGAAAACAAAATCGGAGATGCCCAAGGTGAAACACTGGGTCGGATAAATCCCTTCCCCTGCAAGTCCTCCAGCTGTACTCGTAGCTCAAGAAGCTCGAAAGGAGCCATTAAATATGCTGGAGTACATATCGGTGTTGTCCCAGGGTACAGGTCAATGTAGAAGTCTACCTATCTGGGAGGAGGAAGTCCTGGAAAGTCTTCAGGTAAAACATCCGCTTACTGATCCACCACAACAGGAAAACTCGGACTTCGCACATAAACTGCTCCGATGATGAGACTAACCAAAAGATGTGTGATCTGCTTCCCCTTCCTCTACATAAGTCCATCCTGCATTGTAAAGGCTCCCTTATCATCGGTGATGGTGAACCTGGTCCCATACGTGTGGATACACCACACTTTGCGCCTAATATAGTCAATATGAGCATGAACTGTAGATAACCATTCCATACCCAAGATGACGTCTTAAGGCCACGACGCCACTAGAAAAAGATCCTATCCGAAGCTCTCGCCTCCTAGAGTAAGCTCACACTGTCGGCACCAGTGCATAATCATTGATTCGGCTCCCATAGGAGTCTCTAGCGGTAAGGATCGATCCAATGGCACTGTTGGAATCTCCGAGCACCAAACGAGGGAAGTGGCAATAAAATAATGACTCGCACTTGTGTCTATATGTATTGTATCAAGGGTGGAGTAGACACAGATAGTACCTAGAATCATCTCAGGTGCGCCATGGTCGTAGGCCTCAACTACCTGGAGCTGAGCCCGCTTCTGTCCGCCAGCTCCCTGTGGTCGGGGTGGACCTTCTGGTGGTGGTGGTGGTAGAGCCTTGAAACGTCATCCACCACCCACTACTCATCTAGCTCCTCTCCCACATATGCCTTCTCCCGGTAGACCACCACTGTCAAACCTCTTCATCGTCTTGGGAGGTGCCTCTACTATATGATGTTCATCTGCATGGCGGGTCGGGCAGTCACGAGCCATGTGGCCCTACCAGCCGCATGCATAGCACTGCCTTCTCCTCATATAGCTAGCTCTGCCTCGTGTGCCCCGCACAACCGAACCTATATCCTGGGGTCACCCATATGATGGCCTAGTCTTCTTAGATATCTGCGTCATCTGTCTACTGCCAACTGCAGAAGACTCCTGTAGGTGTCACCCTATGGTGGGTCTCGCCGCTGGTGACTGCTCTGCGAGAAAACTCTCCACTAGAAGGGCTCGCTCCAGCACCCCCGCCTACGTCGGAATGCTGAGGGGAATCATCAAATCCCTGATCTCATGTCTGAGTCCCTATTCAAAGGTCTGGTCCCTGAAGAATATGTCCCATACCATATCCGTGGAGTAGCGTGAGAGGTCGGCGAACCTCACTGAGTACTGAGCTATTGTCATGCCGCCCTGCTGAAGATGAAGTAACTCCTGAATCTGCAACGCACAAAGGGTGGATGGAAAAAAATCCAAGCGGAAGAGACTCTCAAAGTATTTATAGAGTAATGATGCCTCGACATGCACCTGGAGCATCAAGCTCCATCATCTGCCTGTTTTTGTATGCAGGAGACTCGCAACAAGGATCACCATGAGGTCGGCTGGTGCTCCTACCAATCTAAAATCTCTCATGACAGCCTCCAGCCAATCCTCAGCTTTCTGTGGGTCCATATCTCCTCAGAATCTAGGCAGCCTCTAGTGTTGGATCTTGTGCAACGCACTCAGGAAATGTGCCCTCTCTGCTACTGGAGATGGTGGTATTGGTGGCTCAGTGGGTAGTGGTACCGCTGGTACCTCCGCTGTGATGGGGCCCTACACCGAGGCCTCATTGCTCGGTGGGCTACCATCTTGTATGAAAGTCAGAACCCTAGCTGGTTGCCTTCGTGGTGCCATCCTGAAAAGAGATAGGTGGGCCATGGTTAAAATAGTATACCTAGTGAGCTGACACAAAGTAATCACGAAGAAAAATTTTTCAAAGGAAACACACATGAAATCAGTGTTTTCATGCACTGAGTCGGAGATCAGAAGTCAGAGTCATGGTGTATGGATACGTCGGCCACCGCACCAACACTGGTTTCCATAAAATAATAACCATACTAAAAAAAATAACACTATTGCTATTAAAAGAATCAGAGTCCATGTTCTGCTGTAGAACCGACTCCTCTAATACCAATTTGTCAAGACCCGTCCTCGGGGCCCGTGTCGTGACTTCCCCAAGCCCGCCCTCCATAGGCTAGGGGCTGGTGACTAGTACCAAAGGCGTAATCCCAATAAAAAGGTAAGGCATTGAATTTTAACCTATAACACACACACAGTCTGAACACAAGCAGTTGAGGCAACAAGTACTAAAATAGAAAATTAAGGGGTGCTGAAAGTAAGTGGTCCAGTATACAAACTCAACTGAACAACAAGTACAAGTACAGGTAAAATGGGAAAACAGCTCCTGGATCATCCACCGAGGAATCCTACATGAAGGGTAGGTACAGAACTCGAACAACTCGTCCCTACAGTACGTCCCGTCTAGTCCAGCTCCGAGTAGCCTCCGTCTGTCACCCTTATCCTCAATCACTGTTGTCCGTCGTCTGCACATAACACAACAAGGTGCGGGAGAAGCCCGTGCAGGGGTGAGTATAACAATACTCAGTAGGGGACCCCGAGACCCCCGAAGGTCTTCCAGAACCCGCGAAGGATAAACCATAGTATAAAGATACAATCATGAAGTATCAACCAACCCTACTTAGGTATATGCCCATACATATACCTAAGTTACCAGTCTCATTCCGGCTCCAACTCTCGATCTCAATCACAACCCAGTCCACAAAGGAAGTAAGGTCAATCACATCATTGATAATGATTGAATGACAAGACTCACCTCACACAGGTATACATATTTCGTAGAGTGACAGAGATGATCAAATGTAGTCATTGATTCATCTAAGATGTTGGACCCACACAAGCTGTCAGACCCATATAGGATATAGGACCAGCTATTCTGTCGGACCCACACAGGATACAGGAACACAAGTCAGTACTGTCAGACCCACGAAGGATCTCGGTATAGTAGTCATCACTGTCTAACCAACAGAGGATTCCGTTCTAGTATTCGTCGTTGTCGAACCCACAGAGGATTCTGGTTTAGTAGTCATCACTGTCAAACCCACGTAGGATTCTGGTACAATAGTCATCACAACCAGCTCTAGGGTTCCCGCACACAACACGCTCGATTACGGGAGGGTCCGCTCCTCGAGTCAAGTTTAGATACATCAACTATTAGGAAGTCTCGAGTTGATGTATCCCATAGTTCTGTCTCATCAAAAGGAACCCAATGCGATAGACGGCGCGTCAATCAGATGCCCGGTCTGATAGTTATTGGCATTTCTGTTCCAAGGGCCCGGTTGGATTTACGCACGATCCAAACCTGGCCGTTTTTCAAATTTGACCGTCAATAACATAGATTATCCCAAAAGGACCTCCAAATTGTGAGGGTACTAGTACCGTAGACGACGCATTGATCGGACACGCGGTCTAGGAGATATTCATATTTAAGAAAAGTGGGGTCTGGCCTGTCAAGCCGAGTGGGCTGGCGGGTCGGCCCGACCCGACTCGGCGGGTCCGACCTGGATGGGGGGTTGGCCCGGCCCAGCTCGGTGGGTCCGACCTGGATGGGCGGTGATGCTTCCCATCATTGATCCAGTTGAAGAAGATAGAAGGGAAGTCCATCGTTTTTCGTTGGAGAGAAAGGGAGTTCTTCGTGTTCTTCACGTTCCTCGTTGGATGAATGATTCTCCTCCTTTCCTTAGTTCTCCCAACAAAGCTTATGCCAACCAAAAACCCAAAAAAAATAATAGCCTCCATATATTTTAATGGTGCCATGCATTTAAAAATAATTCAAAAGAATTCATAACACCACAAATTAATTAATTAAGGCATTAATTAATCCTTGTGTTGGCACCATTATGAGGGGAGGTGGAAAGGCTCCAATATAAGGTGGGAGTTCAAGAGTAAAAAGAGGGTTTCAAGGGGAGTTGAGAGGTTTGAGATCATGTGGGCCCCACCACATAATATCATTCCTTGGGAGGTTATGTGGGGGTGGGCCCCACCTCCAACTACCCCTTGTGGGATAAAACCACCACCTAAATAAAATTATGTCACACATAATTTTTATTTAATTTATTAAGAATCCACAAAAAATAACTTCCACTCTTGATAAAACGCAATTGTGGTAAAGTTATCTTTAAGCAAATACCGGCACTAAGATTTCATCAGTGTCCTTGGATTTCAATTCCAAGCACCGGTTCAATATATATAAAATCCCGCACGTACATTTACTAAATGTACCTAAGAAAAACTTCAGAAATTGATTCCGGGCACACCGGGCCTCAGAATCAAGCGCCGTCAGAAACTGAGGACTCGTAAAATTCTCATGTATTTAAAAAAAATCCACAGGATTTCTGGGTCTTTACAATAACATTCAAAAATAATCTTTCCATACCTTGGTAAAGAAGTGGGAGTAGGTTTTTAGATGTCCCAATTATCGAGTGATGATCACTGATCAAGAAACCATATGGTACCCTTTAGTTATTGATCCTTACATCTTTGATCTAATCATTAGCATGGATTGGATGATTAATTATAAATCCCAAATTGATTGATATCATCATTGGGTATATTTTATTTCATTCAATGAAGTCACTAATTCCTTTAAGGATGAGTGGTATCCTAGATCATAGAGATTGAGTCTCTTTTATCCCTAATATGAAATGATATGGTGGAAATTTTTAGAGATGTTTATAATTCATCACTTAGTAGTCCCCTTATAGTGGTTGTGAATGAGTTTCCTAGATTTTTTCATGATAATTTCTCAAGGTTTCCACCCCAGAGGGAAGTTGAGTTCTCTATAGACTTATATCTGAGGAAGATTCCCATTTCATTACCTCCATACAATGTAGAACCAATTGAAATAAAATAATTAATGGTTCACCTTATGGATCTTTGGGCTAAGGTTTTCATTTATCCTAAATTTTCACCTTAGGAATCTCCGGTTCTCATTACAAAGAAGGAGGCTGTGAGTCTTTGGATTTGTGTTGATTACTGGAAACTCAACTAGGAGATGTTTAAGAAAAAATATTCCTTTATTATGATTTATGAAATTTTATATCATCTTAAGGGAGCCTAGTGGTTTCAATAAATTGATTTGAGATCAGAGAACCATTAGCTAATGGTTTGAGGGGAAGGTATTACTTATATAGTTTTTAGGATTATGTATAGGAATTATCATTATTTTTTCATTCCAGTTGTCCTTAATAATTATTTTTCGGTATTTATGGATTTAATGAATCAAATTCCTCATCAATTTTTGGATTATTTGATTATTGTTTTCATGGATGATGTTATTGTTTATTCGGAATCGAATCATGATCATGTTAATCATTTGAATATCTTACTTGGAATCATGATAGATAATAATATGTAAGAAAAGTTATCCAAAATTAATTTTTGTATTTAAGAGGAGAAATTTATGGGTCATGTGATTTCAAAGAAAGGTTTCCCAATTGACTATGAGAATATTTGGGTAGTTATGTCTTGGGAGTAGCCCAGAAATGTGTTTGAGATATGGAGTTTCATGGGATTAAATTATTATTACAATCACATTATTTGAGACTTATCTTAACTTAAATATACAATGATAGAGTTAACCCATAAGATCATGAATTTTTTTTGTAACGAGTAGTGAAAGATATATTTTTATTACTAGAAAGTGATATTGACTCTATATCTAGACTGGTTTCTTCCTGAGTCAGATTTAAGATATAATGTTTATTGTGATTCCTCGGGTATAGTTTTTTGATGTATTCTAATGTAGGGGAAATAGGTAGTGTCTTATGGATCTCATCACTTACACCCTCATGAAAATAACTACCACATTCAAGATATTGAGATGGTGGTTGTGATGCAATCTCTTAAGACTTAATTCCACTACCTATTTAGGGAGTGGTCTACATTGTTTTCAAACCATAAGATTCTGGACTATATCATCACTCATATGGATATGAACATGAGAAAAGTATGTTGGTCGGAGTATTATCAGACCATTGATTTTGATATTTCATACACCCTCGAGAAAGAGAACTTGGTTTTAGTCACTCTGAGAAGAATGTTTCTCAATCTTGTAGTGAAATAATTAGTGGAAGATTGGTGCTTGATGATCTTATTTTATGAGATGCAATTTGATGAATAGGGAGATAATGTATGTGGATTGATATCTTGTACATGTTATTATCATCTATTGATGATCATATTCAATATCGATACGCTGAGGATGTGTAGTATCATTTATTTTGTAGGAATATTAATGGTTGGAAGACCTTGGGTGATTGATCTTATTCTCCTAATGGAGTTTTGTGATTTTGAGGAAGGATGATTGTTTTGATAGACATGAGACATGAATTAATGGAGGATATGCCTTGATCCAATTTTTTGTGAACCAAGGAGATACCAATTTGTATCACAACATCATAAATAATTATTGGTGACTAGGAATGAGATGTTAGATCATGGATTTTGTGTCCCAGTGACTTAATTATCAGATAATCAAGAAAAAAATCAGAGGCCTACTAGTTTACTACAACCTTTACCCATTCCAATGTCGAAATGGGATGATATATCCATGGAATTTGTGATCAGGATATCTCAGACTCCTAGTGGTAAGGATGTGATATGATTGATTATTGATTGACTCATGAAATCAACACACTTCCGACCTATCAAGGATTTGACCTCGGTAGATGATCTTGGGGACTTATATGTGTAAGTTGTTATTAGAATTAATTATGTTCCATCAAATATAATTTTATATAGACACCCTCACATTAAATCCTATTTTTTGTGTGGATTGAAGATACTGATGGGTTATCAGTTGAAGTTGATCATGTCTTATCTTCCCCATAATGATGTCCAGTCTATCTGGGCCATCTAGATTCATGAATACATGCTTAGAGCATGTTTGTTTGACTTAAGTGTATCTTGGGGGAAACATTTTCACTTCATGAAATTTTCTTATAACAATATTAATCATGAATCTATTCGGATTACGTTATTTTAGGTATTATTTGAGAGGCCTCGAAGATGTATCTTTGTGGGGAAGATATTGAAGAGTGGTCCTTGGTTGGACTTACTATAGTTTAAGAGATGAAGGATATTATGAATTTTATCAATAAAAGATTAGGAATAGCTCAGAGTCTCCATGAATCATATTTTGATCGGTTTCATCATCTTTTGGAGTTTTCTATTATTGATTGGGTTTTCCTAAGAGTTTTAACTCAGTTAAAATATAGAATTTTGGGATGGAAGGGTAAGTTAGCACCTCGTTATTCCACCCCTTTGTGATTGTGGAGTATCTCATGAAGGTGTATTATTGATTGGACTTACTTTCTAACTTTACCTTTATTAACGATGTTTTCTATGTTTCCTAACTAAAGAAGTATTGACTAGATTTCTCCCACATGACTGATTGGAAGGATTTTGAAATATAAACCAACACCTTAGTAGTTAAATGTAATTTTTAGATAACATAACAAAAGGATAAGGTTTCATGTGGAAATATAATCCTATTGGTTCTAGTGAAATGGTAGTGTGGTAGGGAAATCCATGAAAATTCAGAGCATGAGTCCTTGATGATGTAGTAATAGCCTTATATTTTTTTTGGGTTCGTAATGTTGAGCCACTCTATGGACAAAAATATTTTATGATAGGGAGAATTATGACACCCTATTGGATACAAGTATGCTTAATTTTGAGCTTCGATAGCCTCTTGTGAGGTTCTAATGGATTTCAGGAGTTGAGGGTTGAAAATTTTGAGTTTCAGGGAAAAATAGTCCATTTGAATGGGTTAAGAGTAGAATCAGCGCTAACTGTATGATATGGCTCTATGAGTTTCATTGGTGATTTTCATGGTTTGATCATGGTTTGTATAACTATGATATTCAATGAGTAAATTATACAAGAGGATGGTTTTTGGTCAAGAGACTACCCCATGATCTTAGAAAGGTTTTCCTAACTATGCGACTACTTGTAAGAAACCATCTGGTTTGGATTTTTAAGGGACATCGGTTTCCACTTGGTTATTGTGTGGTTGGTCTAACCATGAAGCCTAACCATGTGATCATATTTAAACTTCTTAAAATTGAAAATTATCTTGATTCCATTGATAATTTTTAACTATAATCTCCTATTATTTTCTCATTAGTTTATACCAAGACCTCTATGATTCACTTGAAGAGTCTCCCCATGATTCCTTGGTGATAATTGATCATTTTGGGTGGATCTCATCAAGGTACATTCATTTTTTATCTCGATTTATCTTCTTTTCCATTGATAAATCCTCAGTATCACTTCCCCCTAATCGACTAGAATCCAATTTGTTATATATATACATAGGATCATGAGGATAGGATCTCTTCATTTCCCATAATCAGTTTTGAAGGAAGACATGTTTTCATTATTCTTCAGTTTGGGGAATTTCTCTCATGGTTTATCAATCTTCATGCCTTATGTTTCTTTAATTTTATTTGGTTTTGATATATGAAATTGATAATTTAAATCCATGATATATTAAATCTTCTTTTTTATCTATGAAATTATTTTAAAAATGGATTTGTTTTGAAAATTTATTTTACTGTTAACTATGGGTTTGATGGAATTCATCATAGATGAATTGAAATGGAAATTTTTTCTCCAACATGTATGTATTTTGGGTCAATATAGAAATTTATTTAAGAAAATATGTGTATGGAAATGAAAATGATTTTCCTTGGAAATTTTTTTTGTGAAACTTTTATTTTCATAAATGTAATGGTTATGTAATATAAAATTGGGAAGACCCTTATGTTTTTATTTTCTATTTTTTGATTTGAGGATACCTTATGTGCATGTATATTTATATGATTATTATTCCAATAGTATAGATATTGATGTTTGAAACTTATTTTACTCATCTTCTTATGCCTCAAGGATAAAATGTTATGCCATATTTCATTATTTATTGAATAAGTCATGTTTTCTAAAGGAAATACAAAGGTTTATTTTATAAAGAAATTTATTTCTTATGAAAAATTTTTAGAAAATTTTGTAATAGATTCATGGGGGTAGAAATTGTGTAGATTCATTTTATAATCCTATAGAGATTTAGTGTTCACATACTACCTTTTCCTTCAGGGTTTTTATCCTTTTTTAAGTATATAGGTAAAGGTAATACTATCATGTAGAGGACTAATATCCTAGAGCATGTTTCCTTTTTAGTGGGTTGGTATAGTGCTGACATATGGTCACATAAAGATGGACTCATTGGTTTATTTGGGTTCCATTTCATTGGCCTTGTATATTATTTGTTTAGACCATATTAAGAGTTGTTGGATGTTTCCTTTATTATTTTGTTGTCTTAACAAATAGTGTTTTGTGGATATATTCTTTGATAATAATGTGGTTTCTATCTTATCACATGTCAGTTGGGGGTGAAATCATTCCCATGATTATTTATATGATGCCTTGGGGATTGTCTCAAAACTATATATATTAGGAATGTTATTTGGGGTTTTTGGTGGGATAATTAAGCTGACATTATGTGTTGACCTAAGTTGATATGTTAAAAACTCAGTTAAGAGTTATATCTCCTCTTTGGGAAACCTCCTTTGGCTTATAAATTAATCCTTCTAGGTTGAAATTTTAGTGATACTAGAGCTTCTAGATCATAGGGATGATGGATGGGAAAGGATTTTTTTAGATCTTGGTTGAATTAAATGGCTCAAAAGGTGTATGAGATATATGAGAGTGGTTACCTTTTATAATTGAGGAGAGTGGAAAATTTCTGAATATTTAGAACTTTAATTATAATAAATATCATAATCATGTAACACATTTTTAAAAGGAAGGACATGATAAAGACATGATAAGGAAGGACATGATAATTTCATAATTTAAAAGTAAGTGAAATATAAGGTCTAAATAAATTCAATAAATAAAATTTATACATGTTTAAGTTGTGTTTTAAATCTTATGTTTTAGTTTAACTACCTTGTTAACCCATATTAACATTAACTATTTTAACACATTTTTCACTATTTAGGGTTTCAAATTTTTCTTCTAAGGTGGAAAGTGGAATATAAATTTTTAATGGATGGATTTTTTGACCATTTACCATCCCATTTTTCCTTTTTCAATATTTCATTGATTTTTAAATCATTTAATAACATCCTATTTAGCATAAAATATCATTATGGTCATTTTTGTGTAGTCATTTAATTTGACTTCAAAGACATTAATACTGTAGTAAATTAGAATATATTCCCATTTAACTATAATTATAATTTATAATTATCTATAAAATTCTTTTAATACAAGAATTCATCCAAAAATAATAATTTAACTATTTTTAAAATCATTTACACTGATTTTTTTACTACTTGCAAAAGGTCTATATTGGAACTGCATAAGTGTTTATGGTAATTATATTATCACTAAAAATTAAAAATAAATTACCATTAAAAAATAACTTATTTATGTTAAAAGTAATTTTATATATTCCTTATTAACATATTTTTATCTTAATTACAACATATCAGGGAAATTAAAAGTAAGAGAGTGACATTTTTTGTAATAATCATTTACTTTAAAAAATATAATGATCATAATCAAAGGAAAGTGGACTGAAAAAACTAGATTTTCAAAAAAAATCCTTGTTATGGTTACAAACACTTGTCTGATAAAATAAATACATGTTTTACGTAGGCTTTTAGGCCTTATCTCATAGCTTTAACCATGTTTTACCAATTTTACACTTATTGTGGTGACGACATTTTTACCGATGTAACTATTCATAATGACAAAAAAATAAAAGGTGCCTATTTAAAAAAAATAACCCCGAGATTAAAAATATGGAATCAATTTTTCATTATTAAATTTCTATAAGTTTCATAGGACAATTTTAATATGAATTCATAAAATTCATCAAAAAATAGTTTTTTTTAAAATGTGTTTTATGCCTAAAAATGAGCTTATACAAAAATTAAATAAGACGATAATTATTTTGTAATTAATTATATTATTTATAAAAAAGGATACTTATTTTACTTTAATACCAAATCCAAAAATAATTGTACTTTTAAATTACTTTATTTAAAGAAAAAAGTTACAGTTTTGTAAAATTCGGCATTTTTTTACTATTCACTCAAAATTAAACTATTTCTGAAAAATCCCAAAAAAATCACCCTAATATAATTTGGAGATTATGAATCCTAAAATCATATAATTTTTATCAAATTAAATTTATAAAATTTATAAATTATATTTTTATAAAATTTGCAGCAAAACGACCTTTATAGAAAAAACAATCTTTTAAAACTCAAAGTTCTCTTAATTTATTTAATATAAATTAATAATTATATGAGTATTATGAATTATATTTATTTTAATTTTTTATTATAAAATTATATACCAATTTAACTTAAATATATAAAATGAATATATATATATATATAAATAATTTATTATTCCAACAATCATATATATAACTAACATATTACATTCTTATATATTACATTACATGGTTCACAAAATTTATTCATTTAATTATATCTTATGCTGTCTATTATATTTACAATTATTTTTATTTTCTTTATAGTTTTATTTGGGATCAAAAAATTAATGTAGAACCATGAGGATAATGATTTTAGGTTTTTGGAATTTATATATATGTTTGTGTGTGTGTTTGTGTTTACTCCACTTGTACTTTTCTTCATGTTGTTTCATATTGAAACCTTATATGTATTAATTTTTATCATTAATAATAATTTTTTATCTCAATAAAACTATCATGGTTCATTTCATTTTGATGTTTCGTGTATCATAACCTATCAAACTTAATGTCATTTAAAAGACAAATACATATTTAAATATTGAGGTGTTACATTCTCCTCACCTAACAAAAATTGTGTCCCAAAAATTTGAATTTTTCTCTCCAAAATAAATTTATCATAGTAATAAATTAAAATATAGATTTTATAAAGAAATTTAATTTTTTATTCAATATAATCAGAATTACTATTTAATAGAAGAATGTAACTCTCTAAGACTCATACTTTCATATGAGTTTCTAAAAGTGTACCTTGATAGTATAGTATTACATGCTAAATAAGACTCAATATGTTTTAAAAATTATTTCATAAAGAGTGATATTTTAATAAAATATATGTACTATATTTATTTACTCAACATAAGTGTAATTTCATGCTTTATGCATGGTTCAATTAGTTTCCACTTCAACCTCATCTCTTATCCTATAAATTAATATTCAGGATGAATTTACCATTACTGAAACACTAAATAAAATTATTATCTGACTATAAGATTCCTCAAATGATAAATATTTATTCCTCCTATCTAAAATTTAAATGGTTAACACAAGATAATATAATAAACAATATTAATAAACCTTCATATGAGGAAAAACAACATTAATCTTCAAAGCCTCAACAATAACACCCCATGTTCAACATGAATCATTCTATAAGTAGCTATCCTTAAAAAATTTCAAAAAAAATTCTTACCAATTTAAATACCCAAATATTAGGATGATTTGATCTCTTATTCTTATGAGATCATTTTAACATTTATCTTTAAACAACATTAATCACTCATAAATCCGCATACCAAAAATATATATACCCTAATCATATAAACTATAAAATAATATAATCATTCCAAAAAATAACCTAAATCACCATAAATTCATAATAAAATAATATTTGATTCTAATAGATAACCCAACCTCTATTCTTCAAATAAAATCTCATCTCAACCAAAAATATTTTCACTTAACTTAATTATCTAATTTTTATAATATACTAAACCTTTTTTAAGGATATCATTAGTCAATTAAATACCAAATATCTTCTCAACCCAATTGTTATCAATATAATAAAACATATTTTCCCAAAATGTAATAAATGTAATGTACTGACTTGGATTCCACTAATCTGGTGCCCCAGGGTGCTTCTTCACAGGTCCTCAAGTATGTCTCCCCATATTTTACAGGTTTCCATCAAGAAGTGAGGGTCTAAAGGTTGTATAGTGGGGAGACTATGCCCTCATATCAATGTAACACAACAAAAATAACCAGATACCATCCATATCATTAATTAAAAGAGTGTGTAAGTAGAAAATAAAATGAAATATATCACTTTTTAATGATCAATGAAATTTTATAAATTTCTGAACACCAATTTCAAACATAAAATATTTATTGCCCCCTAAGTCGACCATACATGTAAATGTATATATAGGAAACTGAAATAAAATTATAGGGATATGATATTAACTCTATCCTAGACCACATACCTGATCTCGAAGGCATTTTTAAGCTACTCCAGTCTTATCAAAAGAATATACATGAGTGTATTTACTTAGACTTTCAACCCTGGCCCTTATCCCTATCTATCATATAATCTATGCTCGACCTAAAAAAATCAGACCTAAGGTCTTCATGAACACTAAGTTTTGGATAAATGAGAGAGAAATGATCTCAATCGGACACCCTAATGATGAAACTATAAATCTACTATCATAATTTCATCACCTTTTAATATGTTTAGCATAGCTGATGATACAAGTAAATATAAAAAAGAAAATAAATCAAGTGAAACTATAGCTGATTCTTGGGTCTGTGATCCTAGTAAATTGTAAAATGATCCATAATGTGTGTATGTATATATATATATATATATATATATATATATATTTGTGTGTGTGTGTGTATTTTCCCATATGTGTATTTTTGTACATGTGTAAGGTGAAAGAAATAACATAAACAACAATAGTTAATCCTTGGGTATTTAATCCCGATCTTCTGGACATCTGGTGAAAAGGTAATTAAGATAGATTTCAAACCAGAAAATCCATGTATAATTATGTTGTAGTATTGGTCCATAATCTTGATTGACAATACTTTCTTTGGCCATCACTAGTAATGTCTCTGAGCAAGTTACTTCACCACAAGGGGATACAAGCCCTAGCCCTAGGTTCATCTGTATTCACCTCCATTCACAACAATCAATTATTCCAAGTATAAAATCGGCATCATATAATTATAGAAACTTTACATATATAAAAAATTGTAAACTAGATTACCTAACCTAGTAATACATAAAATAATGATAAAAAAGCATTAGTAATTTAATTTTTCATAGGAGTCCATCTTAGGAATTCCTATATAGGAATCCAAGTATCACCTAAGTTATTTATAAATTTTACATCCTATGAGTCTATTAAAGGAGTTAATATATAGTAACCCAAGAATCAATCAAGGAATAACATAATAAAAGTCACCGATGATCCTTTCCAAGGTGTTCCATGTAAGGAACCCAAGTATCACTCAAAACATTATAAATCATCCAGCATATGAGTCTGTCCAAGGAATTCCTACATGGGAATCCAAGTATCACTCAATTCATACATAAAACCATCCATCCAATTATTTCATCCAAGTAATTCCTACACAAGAATCCAAGTATCACTCAAGGTTTAATATGAACCTTTGCACCTACAGGCCTGTCTCTAGCATCCTATAAGGGAACTCAGGTATCGCTGAGGCATGGTTTGAAGAATAACCTATTGAGTTCGTCCAAAGTGTCCCACATAAGTAAACCCAAATATCACTTGAGTCATAAAACAATTCATATGACCTATTATACCTTATAAGTAATTCTGTAAAAGGAACCCAATTATCTATCAAGGAATATATATAACCATTCTAGCATATGATTCCATCCAAGGAATTCCAACAAGAGAATCCAAGTATCAATCAAGGAGGGATCCCAGGAAGCATGTCTGAGTATATTAAATAATATAAAATTTAAGAATTCATTGGATCTAGACCCCATTAAGTACATTAGGGCATCCTAAATAAGATTACTTCATGTCCGTCCCATTGACTGAGAACTAGGAATTACCTCTGGTAATCATTACTACATCAACAGTAATTAAGTGAATGTATAAACAAAAGAGTGATGGTGGTTGAATACTTAAACCCACCACTGATTCTTCAACCTCACAAACTTACATTCTCCTCGTGGGCTATAAGGTGACACCTTCTACCTTCTCTACCCAAACTTGATGTGCTAGCTCAAGTTTGGTTAAACATTAGGGTGCCTTTTGGGTCCCTCATGTTATTACATAGAAAAGGAATCATTCTCAAAGTCCTTGAGGTCTACACATAAACGAAGGCATCCTACTTTGTATCCTAAAAAGTAAAGGTAAAAATATTAATCCAACATGGGTTCCATGAAGTTAATTAAATAGAGGAATCTAAAATGTGATCCTTAAATTGATACATATGAAGAGGTGTCCTGCATGGGACTGTCAAAAACATTATACGTAGGTAGAGGTATCCAAAATGGGATTTTTAAGATATAGTAAATGGGTAAATGGATAATATGATAGATTCCCTAGGTTATCATGTAAGTGAATTCATCCCAAAGGGGACCCTTGGTAATAGTGATAAGATAGAGGCATTTGACATGGGATTCTCTTGGTCAAAACTTATCAGAGACATCCTATTGAGGACCCTCAGAACATATAATCTCATGGGCTCCTAAGATCGAAGGGATAATACCACAAGGGAGATGTCCTCAAATTAAGATCTAAAAAATATTAGTTCAATTGAGATAGATCATGTCCCATCTTAAATCAAAGGTTCTCATTCTCAAGAGATAGCTGAATTCGATTAGCAAAGGAAGAACCTCTCCATTTAGGAAAAATCTTGAAACACCTCATAGGATTCCTAAAATCAATTCAAGGGTAATACCATCCTGATCTATGAAAATAATTCATAAAATGGACTACTCATGTGTCCAATTATAACTCCTGGGTGTAAATTTATGAGAAACCCTCAAAAGGGTATTAAGGGAGGAGTACACGATGTGTATACCCCCAGTACATGGTGTGTACCCTCAAAGCCTCACCTGAACCTATAATCCAACCATACATTGGGTTTATACCCCATAAACAATGTTAAAATTTAAAAAAAATTAAATACCCTAAATGATAAGAACACATAACATGTTCTCCTGAACTACATGTCATGTGATAGGGATTTCCGAACAGGAAACCCCTCAAATCAGCATGAAACCCAATTTTTCTTCCCAAAATAAATTGATCGACCCTCGAGAGGTCTTAAAAAGTGATAATAGAGGTTTAAAACTATGAAATTTTAAATCTATATTTATTAATGAAAAACATAAAAATATACTACATTTTGGTATAATCCGCTGAAGCTTTGCTCGTTTCTATGATCCACTGTTGTCGTACGACGATTTGGATCCTCTCGAGCTCTACGGCAACACCTTTCTTCCCTTATCCCTCTTTCTCTATCTCTATACCTATCCTATCTCAATCATGGTAAATGTAACCCATGGAGGGTTTTTCACAATAAATCCTATTAGAAAATAGAAAATTAAAAGGTAGAGGAAGAAAATAAAGGAAAAAAAAGAAAACAAAAAAGGAAAATGGGTCCCGGGCCCAACCACAGCAACCGACATGATTTTATGACCACCTAGGAAAAAAATAATCATTATAGATTTCAATATGGATATAGAATCTCAATTTTGTTCTACATTCAATATATATGGTCAAATGAACATACGTGAATAAATAAATATTTAATTAATTAATTACTAATTATTAATTATTCTTCAAAAAATAAAATGACTCATAATTCCACTGAACATATATCCTGAGGTAAATACCATATTCTAGGAGCAATAGAGTTGTTATAAAAATTAAATGGGGTCATATTATATGGTAAAAAGATAATTTTATCCTTTATAATTATCTAAAATGATAAATTCAAATTCCAGCTCAAATTTCCTGTTCGAAAAAACATGTGTCATTTCAACCTCCCCACGATAAACCTTCTCATCCCTTGAAATCCATGGTGGTATAATATATCCATAATATCATCTTGAGCATCTGAATAACCATTCTATCTTGACTATGAAATGAATAGTCTCACAAAATTAACCCCTCTTCAATCAAGGAAAACATTTAACCATGACTGATCTGATACTCCCCACTAAAGAAATACAATTATCATCGTCTCATAACAAAACTCTGAGCTCAATATGCCATGAAAAAACACTCAATATCAACTATAAATAAGGTTCGCTACCATAAAATATCTAATAGTGTACTCTATAACATATGTATTACCTTATACTGCTCCTCGAGTGTAACCTCTAATGGTTTCTTTATATTCAAAAAAAATTGAACATTTAAGATGGTCAGTTTATAACTGATGCTCTCACAACAAACTCAAGATGATGTAATTTTATAGGTAATGATCATATCTAACTATGAGTATACAAATATTTCATCAAAAGACATGTATAGCTCTCATTTATCCATGCTTGCATCAAAATAGGCTAAAACATCATTAACCAACTCCTGACACTACATCTTAGAAAAATATGTTTCCAGGTCCCAACACGGGTCTATTGCCTCATAAATCCTAATTTATTCTCAATGTATCCTCTTCTATGGATGTAAATTTTTCATTTTAAACATAAATCTTGGGGAACTCTTACTATAGAAAGTCATTGAAACTATCAGTCCACAGCTCGCATACGGACACTCACCAATTCATGATTTAAATGGAACCATGCAAAACTGACATGTACCTTTTTAACCCAACTCATACTCATATGAGTCATCCATTATAATTCTAAGATTATCATGCCACATGACACATCAATATCATTAAATTAGGATCCACCATGGAACTCCTATTCAAAAAAAATCACCGTACCCAAGCCACAATTTATTCCCTGACCTCCCTCCACTCAACATTGCTTCATTCATAAGAATCTACCCAAGATCTGACTACATTAGAAACCACAGGCAAAATGAACCAAAGGTCCAAGAACCATAAAAATATTTCCCTTCAAATAAAATATTTAAAAACAAGCACCCTAGGTGCTTCCTCAAAAATAAAGGCCTAAAAATTCATATAACACAAAAACTGAGTACCTACCATGCATCAATCTCAAAATGATCATATAACCTAGCTCACTAACTAAAAAGGAATCCATAAACTTGGGAAAAACTCTCCATTAGGTTTCCTTCAATCAAAATTATCATTGACCTACAAGGGTATGAGTCTAAACTAAGTACAATAATGACCAATAAGGGTCAAAACTAAAAACATGGACCACAAGAGGTTGATCCTCTTTGAGAATCCTCATAAGGGACTACCCCTATAGTATCATGACATGGATGTAGAAAAGATAATGAACTGAACCTCTCTAGGAATCTGTATATGGTAATACGTCCTTGAGGTCTAGTAAAGGAGAAATGTTTAGGTACCTATTGGTATCATACTTAGTGGTCTGACTAGATAACCATAAGTGAAGGCATCAACTATCAAGGTTGACCTAAGAGGGATAACAGTAAGCACAAAACATCATCTCAATGATCTATTTTTTACTAAAAATACAGTTTGGTTAAATGAATTTCATTTCAAGTTATATAGGAAAATACTATGTAGGTTTCTATTGACATGTTAAATAACCAAACCTAATAAAAAACCTATGATGGGTTCAATACATGGGAATCATGTGCCCTGTAGACCTAATTAGGTCATTGCACCTCCTATACATGAGGACTATGTCATCATCCTCAAAATCCAAAGTCTCACTATAGATCCACATAGACTACCGTCAAAAGGAAATATATATACAAGTTGACCCAATTGAGTAGAATTATACCAAAAACCTATCCAAGAAAACACAATTCAGGTTTTTGTTGAAACTTTAAAAAAATTATTCTATCATCAGTAATAGTCATACACTATCAAGACTATAACATGTGAATCCTAAATTCCAAATATAATGCATGATATGTCTCTTACCTTTGTTGTAAAAGAGTAAAAATCAATCCTTTTCCTATATCCAACCACTAAGAGACATAAATCCATAATAAATCATAACATCCACACAACATGTATTCTACTCGAAGTGAAAATCAAATGAAACTGTAGAATTACAGATCAAAAAATGAATCCCATATCATTGGAAACCAGGGTTTCTTATAGGAACAAGTGTTCTTGATATACCATTCTGATATCCATCACAGGTTCTAACACATTCCTAACACTCCTATCTACCATGTCCCAAATAGTAATAAAACAAGAAAGGAACAACTATGATACCAATTTGTAACATCTTGAAATAGATTCCACTAATTTGATTCCCTCAGCTAATTATCCACAATGGCTCAAGAGTACCTCCTTGTATTCCATAGGTTTCTGACTAACAGTATGGGTCTAAAAATGTTACAATGGGGAGACTGTACCCTTATATTAGAGTAACACCATGGAAATGAACAGATATCATCCATAGAAGTAATAAATAGAGTGAACAAGAAGTAAATATAATGAAATAGAATATATTTCAATAATAAATGAAATTCTATAAAATCCCAAATAGCCATGTCATATATAAAACATTGATCACCCATTGGTTCGACCATACATGTAGGAGTACACGAAGGAAGCTAAAATAAAAGTACGGGTCTTTACTAATAACTTCAAGACATATCATATACATGGTCTCTAAGAAACTATCGAGATACTCTAGCATGATCAAAATAATCCACATGGTTGTCTCCCCTTGAACATGAAACCATGGGCCTCGTCCCTATCCATCATGCAATCTGTGCTCAACCTAAAAAAGAATAAATAAGGTTTTTACGCACACCGAGGTGTATGTATAGGGGTGATAAATAATATCAGTAGGCCACCCCAATGATGAACCTAAAAATATGTTTTCATAAGTTCATGCTCATTTAATATTCTCTACCAATCTGAGATACAACTGAATATAATAAATAAAATAAATCAATAGAAACTACAGTTGATCCCTCAGTCTACGATCTTGGTCAACTAGTCAATGCGACACCATTTATATAAATATATATTACCATAAATATATATATGTATATATTACCATAAATATATAAATATATATACATAAATGAGTATATATATGAGTAAGATAAAAGAAATACAAAAAACAACAACAATTGATCCTTGGGTCTGTAATCTTGATCGTATAGACATCTTTTGAATAGAGAATTGAGTTGGATTTCATACCACTCAATCAATGTATAATTAATTTGATATTTTATTCCATAATCCTGATCAAGAATGCCTAATTTTTCCAACACTGGTAATGTCTCTAAGCAAGTTACGTCACCATAGTGGGATACATGTACTAGCCCTAGGTTTACCTGTACTCGCCTCCAATAACTATGATAAAGGATTCCAGGTATAAACTAGACATCCTGAAATTACATTAAAATCACATATATTAATAAAATTAGGACCCAAGGTACATAACCAAGGTAACCATAAAATAATGATAAAAATTTATTACTAATTTCATTTCCCATCTGAGCTCATCCATGGAATTCCTATCTAGGAATCCAATTATCATCCAAAGAGTTTTTAAATCATTCATCTTATAAGTCCATCCCAGGAATTCCTACATGGGAACCCAAGTATCACTTAAGTCATAATGTAATACATGTAACCCCTAATCCCATCCATGGGTTTTCATCTAAGGAACCCGAGTATCACTCAAGGAATATATAAATAATTCATCCTATGAGTCCATACAAGGAACTCCTGCATGGTAATACAATTATAACTCAAAGAGTATATAAAACCATCTAGCTTATGAGTCCATCCAAATAATTCCTACATGGGAATATAAGTATCACTCAAGGAATAATAAAAACCCAAGCCCCTATAGGCTCGTCCCTGGCATCCTATATGGTACCTCGGGTATCATCAAGGAATGGTTTGAAGAATATATTACTAAGTATATCCAAGTAATTATATATAATTAAACCCATGTTCACCTGAGGCATAAAATAATTCATATGACCTATGTTCCTATCCAAGGAATTCCATAAAAGGAGGAAACTCAAGTTCACTTGAGGAATAAAATAATTCATAAGACCTCTATTCCTATCCAAGGAATTCAATAAAAGGAATCCAAGTATCACTCAAGTCATAAATATAACCATTATACCCTATGAGTTCATCTAAGAAATTCCTACATGGGAATCTTAGTATCACTCATGGCGGGATCCCTTGAATAATGTTTGAGAATCTAAAATAATATAAAAATAAAAAAGGAATATGATCCGAACTTCAAAAAGTATGTCTAGGAATCCCAAATAATATCACATAGTGTCAGGCCCATTAGATAAGAACCAGGAAGTACCTTCGGTAATCATCGCTGCATCAAGAGTAAATAAGTTAATGTATAAAAAAATAGTGGGGGTGGAAGAATGCCTAAAACCCACTACTACTTACTCAACCTCACAGGCTTACATGTTCGACATGGGTTCTAAGGTGACAACCACAACTATATCTACCCAAAAATGATTTACTAGCATTGGGTCAGTCAAACATCCGGGCACCCACTAGGTCCCTCATGTCATAACGCAGGAAAGGCATCTTACTCGGGATCCTTGAGGTCTACACATAAGTGAAGGTATCCTGGTCAGGATCCTCAGTAGTTAAATTAGAAGTATAAATCCTATATGGTATACTTGATTTTAAATAAATATATGCATCATACACAATATCCTGAAAACGTTACATAGGAAGTGGCGTCTTACATGGGTCCCTCAGTAATAGTGTACGTAGGTAGGGGCATCCTACATGGGATTCTCAAAAAGAGTAAACAGGAAGAGGAATCATATGAGGGATTCCCTAGGTTAGAATTTAAGTGAAGTAATCCCATAAGGGACCCTTGGTAATATTAATAATATAGAGTCATCCTACATGGGATCCTCCAGGTCGATCTGTAAGCAGAGGTTTCCTATCGGGGATCCTCAGAACAACTAATATCACAGCCTCCTAGGCTATAAGTGAACATCTCACAAGGTATACATCCTCAAAAAAATTTCAAAAAAAAAACTATAATTCAAGAGATGTATCTCATGGACCATCTTAGATCAAATGGTCTCACTCTCAGGAGATATCTTAATTTGATTACCAGATGAAGAACCTCACCATTTAGGAAAAATCATAAAATGCTTCATAGGAATCCAAAAATCACCTCAATAGTAGTACAGTAATGATCAATGTGAAAAAATGATCAAAATTGAATAATCTTGTGTGAAATTATTACTATTGGATGTAAACATATGAAAAACCCCTCAAATGGGTAGTAATGGAGGAGTACAAAATGTGTATACCCTAATACATTACTTATACCCTTGAAACCTCACATGGGCGTGTACACCAGCCTGACTTGGCATGTAAAATCCAAGTATTAAGTGTGAAATTCATGTACATGGAATGTAACATACATGGGGTACCTACCCAGGTATCTAACATGGAATATCCAAGTACTTAGCCTGGTCGTGTACCTCTACATAGTGTGTGACCCACATAGGGTCTGGTCGTGTACTCTACACAGCCATATGCCCCTACATGAGCAGTCTGCCCAAGTACGTGGCTACATGGCCAAGTCCCAGAACATGGAATGTATACCCCATAAATGGAATGTACTTATAAAAAATTGTTCTTCCCTGAATGGGAAGAATACATGGCATGTGTTCCTGAACTACATGTCATGTGATCAAGATTTCTGAATGGGAAACCCCTCAAATTGGCCAGAAACCCTGTTTTTCTTTCCATAAGTAATAGATTGACCATAAATGTTTCCTTAGTAGTGATAATAGGGGTTTAAAAATAGAATATTCTAAATATGTATGTATTTATATCAAAATTAAAAAATTTCCTACCTTTGTGAAGAATCCACCGAAGCTTCACTCATTTCTGCGATCCACCGCGGCCGCACAACGATCTGGCTCCTACCGAGATCTATGATGACACCTCTTTTCCCATATCCATATTTATCTCTCTTACCCTCCTTCTACTATCTTATTTTAAATTAACGAAACACATGCATGTGTCTGCTCAAGAATCCAGTGGATAAAAGATAAAAGAAAAACAAAAAAAAAGAATATAAAGAAAAAGGAAAAGGAGAAGGGAAAGGGGGCAAGGGCCCAACCCCAGCACCCGACATGAGTTTATGCCCTGCCAAGGAAAAACTCCCCATTATTGAACTAAAAGAAGATATAAAATATCAATATTAAACTCTGTTCAAAATACATATCCAAATGAACCTAGGTGAATAAATAAATATTTAATTAATTAGTTAATTAATTATTATGATAAAATTCAAATGGCTCAAAATTCCACTAAACTCTTATACTAGGACAAATAATCTATTATTGGACTATCAATGTCGTCATAAAAATTATCCAAGGTCATATACTAATAGAAAAATAAAAATTTACCCTTTACAAGAATTTGAACAAAAAAATTCAAATTCCTGTATAAATTTTCATCCCGAAAAAACATGGGTCATTATAATAACCCTTTTATCCCAATTATCCATAATTACCTAAACATATAATATGATATTAACCCTAATTGTTATCAATATATTTCAATTTATACCCACAAAATATAAAATAATTATTCCTCAAATAAATATTCACTAAAACACAGGTTAATCTTAAGGTTCATATATATCTCAAACATCTACTAAAACTCAATAAATTTATCCAAGGTACTCTAATCACATAAAACATAAAAATATTATTAATTCATTTGAAGTTATGATTATACTTAAATTTAACAACCCTTAAATAAAATAAAATTACTTAATAAGTCTTGAAATCTTATATATAGACACATCAAACGATCAACTTTCTTTATTTTTCTTTAACCAATAATTTCAATATCATTCATTAAAATTTCCATTATTAATCCAAATATGAATCTAGTATCGCGATTCATCAATCTCAATCCAATCATGTTTATATTAGAAAAACTATTAAAATTACACATGTTGTTTATATTTTATTTGATGTTTTTTCATCTTTATTTTATAACCTAGATAATCCTTTATCCATACAATATTTAATGTATCCTTTACAAGATTTCATCCTAGAAAATTTATTTTCCAAATAATTATGCTCTTCAATTTTTGAAAAATATTCATGTTCCTTTGATTCATTTCCCTAGGTGCTTGTTCCCAAGTTCATGACATGTAGGAAGATATATCCTTTTACCTTTATGAAATTTACAGATTGAAATTATTTGAAAAATTATTTTTATCTTATTTGGTGTGTTAGAAAAACTCACCTAGGTTATGGTTGGTAATCATATATTTGGATAGATAATGAGGCATAACCACAATAGTTTCCACTCCAACTCTTATCTTTTTTGGTTTCTCATTCAAAAAACTACCACATCTTCCACCATATCTATTGTTAACTTAGTTCCTACTAATTACATCCATTTATAAAAAAACAAAATAGTTAGTGTGGGTATATCAAATAAAATCATGATATACTATTTTATATGGTAGATAAACACTAAGGTATCTTAATTCATTACATATCCTATTAAATAAACATAATTATCCATATCATATTGAAAATTAAGGTTATATAAGAATTATAACTTATGCTAAAATAACATCCTAAACTCTAAATTTTTTTGAACCTTTTATTTGATACCAAATTTAATGCCCCATAACTTAAAAAACCCATAATTACCAGATTTATAACAATGTTTTAACTTTATTGAATTTTGAGGATCTTGTATATTTATAGTTTTAGAGAATTAGGAAAAAATATTATATATAAAACCCTTCAAATAAAAAGTGGACACTTCCACTCAATTTCCATTTTATTCCTCAAAAATTGGAATTTTAAATTTAAACTTGTGTTTCATTAAAAACATGAATTCTAGTGAAGTATTTATTATTTCTTATAGATTATCACTAAAATCATTCATAGATAACAAATTGGTATCCTAGGGAAAGGAAAACATAATAAAGTATGAGATAAGTTGCTTAGTAAAGGATAGTGTAAAACAGAAGCTATCATAGAATAAATAAATATCATATAATATGGTAGATATAAATAATAATAAAATATTCCATATAATAAATATCCAAAATGGGAATACATCCATGGATGTCATAACAACATAAATAATCACATGGATAAAAAATAACTGATTTCAAAATTATAGAATGAATAATGTCGAAAATCATAATATTATCATTAAGGCGTCATTACAATACATCATACATAAATAGTCAAGTCATATTCCAAGTACCAAAGTTATATTGTCACATGAGACTTATCGGTGTATCAAGGAGATATCAAATTTCAGTCCCACCAATCACTTAAGAATTGAAATTTATTCAAAATAAGAAATAATTGAGTAACCGTTTAATACATAATAAACATTTCTTAATAATAAACATCCATATTGAAAACTAACATATTAAATTTCCAAATTCCCCCAATACATATCCAACCTACCTTAGCAGTCAATAGGCATCCGTATAAAACTAAAAATTATATGGATTATCAATAATTTTCTCTAGTAAAAAATAAAATATCATGATCAAAATACATATATAAAAATAATTTGGATTCTATAATTTGATTTTATCCCTATTAAATCATAATAATCAACAAAGAATGTTGACATAGATGAAAATATCATTAAAATAACATTTGAAAATTTTATTGAAAACAAGAGAAAAATATCATTTTATTTTGATAGAATTAAAAAAAAATACATAATATTAAGAAAATTAATTTCTTTTTAAATAAACATTTAATTTTTTGAAGTATTCTCCAAATAAAAAAATATTTTTAAATGAGGTAAAATAATTAATTTGGTAAATGTTAAAACAAAGATACCATTCACAGTTTTGGTAAAATGTAAAAATACCTCATTCATAAAACGATAAGAATATTCCATTAAAACATCCATAAAAAATTAAAATATGGTTTAAAATGAAATTAAATAATATTTTTGTCACTATAAAAAACATTCATGAAATTTTTTTAAGAAACATGGGCATGCAAGTAAAATTCCATCAACTAAAGAGAAAATAAGGTTGTATTTTCCTAAAAACATATTATTTCTCATATTAACTACAAAATAAATAAAAATTAAAGGTAACTATATAAACTCAATAGATAACCAGAGAAGAATAAAATATATATAGTTTAAAAAGGAAATTACATAAAATTTTCTTTAATGTATATTTTAACATAAATAATCTTGAATAAAAATGAGCTTGTAGAATAAACGATTACAGCTTTCATTAATTTGTAAACAAAAGGATATTGAAGAAGTGAACTTCAAATGAAATTTAAAAAAAAAATATTTTATTAAATTATTGAAAAAATACATACATAATGTAGTTTATACAACACATAAAATAAAACATGTATAGAAAATATCATAAGTCGTGATTAAAGGGAATTAAGATGAGAAACCCTTACAAAGATTGTAACATTACAGAGAGAATTAATCAAAGTAGTGATTACATGTAAAAAAATAAATCCATATAAAGATGTTTAAATAAATCATAAAATAATCATTTTACAATACACACATAATATTTGAATAATATATTCAATGAAGAAGTGATATAACCCAATGAAAATAAATTGAGTTAAGAAACCTCTTATATCGAGTCTGACTCACCATGTAAATACTTTATATCCTATATAATAAAATTATATTAATTTTTAACCTACATAATAATTTTTTTAATTTGTTTAATTTATTATTATGACTTTTTATTTGATTTATTTCCATACCATATATATTTAAAAAATCAGGTAATTTCATGTCGGTCATTTTGATGATGTTCAATTCAAAATCACAAAACTGCTTTAGTAGGTTGAACATTGGAAAATGGGTTATATTTACATCATATAAATAATATTAATCATGAAATAATTATAAAATTTATAAATTAAAAATAATTTTATAATTTTTCAAGAAAGGTGGACATGAAAAATGTATCACGTCTCTTCGTGGAGGTGGTAGTCCAAACATACGCATGCGCAACATTATCTTATAGAAGGATAAGAAGGTAAGTACTATATTATATTTAAATTATCATAATTATTTAACTAATATCATATATATATATATTCATTAAATACATCATGGTAATCATCCTTTTTATGTGGTGATGAAGAACAAAACACATTTCTTCGTGGAGGTGCTAGTCCACATGTAAGATAGAGTGATGTTTTAATTTCCCATAAGATAGATATGGAGATGAATAAGTGTCATAACATAGATATAATAACATATTATAATAGTGTAGATATTTATGTTATTATATAAATATTTTTAGGATATAATTTAAGTAGGTAGAAGAAGAAATAAAATGAAAGAACAATGTTAAGTGTTATGACTCTTCATTGGGTAACCTCTTTTGTCTTACACATTAAGCCTTATAGGTTGTTATTTTGGGGATATCTGAGCCTCTAGGACATGGGGAGGATTATTTGGAATGTATTTGGTTTTATATTTTCAAATATAAATTGGTAGTAAGGTGTGATAAATAGAGGGTAGGGAATACCCTTTTATAACTGAGGGAATCGACACAACTGTAAATATTAAGTACTTTAAAATATAATAAATATAACAATCATGTCAAGTAGAACCAAATGGAAATAATTTAAAATTTGGTACATTATATGGTCTAATGCCATAATCCAATAAAATTTATACTTGTTTAAGTTTCATTTCAAACCTTATTTTTTTCTTTTAACCCCCTCATTAACCATTTTTAACCATATGGTAATACATTTTTCACTCTATAAGGGTTATAATTTTTTATATGGTGCAAAGTGGATCAAAAACAGTACATGGATGAAATTTGAAACCATTTAATATCCCAGTTTTCCAATTTTAGTATTTTTTTATTTTTAAATCACTTAATAAAATATTGTTTATCATCAAATTTCATTTTAGTCATTTTGGGACTATTCATTAAATATTACATCAAGTACATCAATATGATAATGGAAAATGAATATAGATGAATTTAACATTAATTATAATTTATAATTACATATTAAATTCTTTTACTACCAAAATTAATCCCAAACAAATTAATTTTATTGTTTTTTTAAATCATTTATCTATTGGAATGGAATATTTATAGAATCCCCATATCATGGGATAAAACCTTATTCCATGGTATTAACATGATATGACTCTACTTCTTAATATTAATCAAGTCCACTCCTTTTTTTGTTGATCCATTTATTTTTTTATGCTTCTTTTATTTCCTTTTCATTTGTTTAGATTAATAATTACGATTCTTGAATTAGCTATGTATTCTTTTCTGATTGAGATGTATAATAGATCCAGGATTAAAGAAAATGTGAAAAATCTTTATTTGCCTCTACCCTTCGATTAGCACATGTAGCGTAATGTCATTGCGTAATCATTTAATGTAATCAAATCATCACTAAATATTTAAAATAAATTACCTTAATAAAATTAACTTATTTATGTTCAAAATAATATTTTAAATTCATTAATACTATCATTTTATACCAATTAAAACATATAATAGAAATTAAAATTAATAAAGTGGAATCTTTGTAATTATCCATTACTTGGAATAATATGAAGGTTATAATCCAAGGAAAGTGGAAACAAATTGAACCTTTTTGGAATCATGGATGTTTCTGTTTGAAAAACCTAATCCAATGAAATAAATACAGGTTTTATGGATATTTTTAGGCCTTATTTCATATATTTAACCATGTTTTATCTACTATACCATAACCGTGATGGCAACATTTTAAACATTATTACTATTCATAATGAAAAAAGGACCTATTTACTAAATTTTAAAATACATATTAATAATATAGATAACATTTTTCAAGATTAAAATTGTATAAGTGACAGAATTCAGTTTTAATATAAATTTGTAAAATGAAATGAAAATTAGATTTTAGAAAAATATGTTTTTAAGCAAAAAATGTGCTAATACCAAAATTAAATATGATGCTAATTATTTTGTAATTAATTATTTTATTTATAATTAAAAGAAACTTATTTTACATTAATAAAATATCCAAAACATAATATGACTTCTAAATTACTATATTTAAATAAAAACTTCATAGTTTTGCAAAAATCGACATGTTTACTATTCACTGAAAAATCAACTATTTCTAAAAAATCTCAAAAAAACCAATATAAGTGAATTTTTTAATTATGAAACCAAAAATTAAAACAAAAATTGTAAAATTAATTTTCTAGAATTTATAAATTTATTTTTTCTAAAATATACAACAAAATTTCTTTTATAAAAAATGACCTTTTAAAACATTAAGTGCTCTTAATTTATTTTATATAAATTAAGAATTATATAAGTATTGTGAATTATATTATTTTTAATTTTTTATCAAAAAATTATATACCAATTAGAATAAAATATACCTAAAAACTATATATCTAATTTTTATATATATGAAATGGCTATATGTCCATTAACTATATTATAACGGTCATAATGAATTCCTATAAATCACCTTACATGATTCACTAAAATTTATCCATTTAATTTTATCTCATCATGTCTATTATATTCCAAATAATTTTCCTTGATTTTGTAGATTCATTTGGGGTCACAATATTCATGGATAACCATGAGGAAAAATATTTTATGTGTGTGTCATATATATGTGTGTGTGTGTGTGAGTGAGTGTGTGTGTGTGTGTGGGTTTACTCCACTTGTAATTTTTTCATGTTGTTTCATATTAAACCCTCATAATGTAATACTATTTATCTTTTACTATAATATTTTATCTCAATAAAAGTATCAAAGTTAATTTTAGTTTTATATTGAATATCTCACTTACTATCAAATATAATATTCATTTAAAGGATAAATGTATATTTAAATATTTGGGTGTTACATATTAGGCTTCATAATTTAAAAAAATATAGTAGTAAAATAAATGAAATATGTTTTTTAACAAGGTGGATCATTTTTCAAATACCAAATCCTGAATTATTATACCAAGGAAAAGGGGTTACATGATTTTGAAAGATAGAATCTTTTTACCATCCTTATCATAAAGAAGAAGTAAATAAACAGGAATGTCATCTTACCATGTTATGTCATGTTTAACTCCATTATTAGAAATAACGTCTACAACCAAAATCTCTTCAAGAAAAGTATGAGTTAAAATGTAGTTGGTCTCTAGAATAGAAAGGAGGAAGTTCATCCAACGGGTTGTAAGCAGCCAGGTATGATTTATCACACCATTTCAAATAGCCTGGACAATAGTGGTTGAATCGCTTTCAATCCAAATATTGTTAAAACCCTATTTCATTTCAAATTGAATAGTATAGATCACACTCATCATTCCATCTCCCAGAGGCGAGGTGATCTCACTGCTACCAAAGAAGAATCTGAGACACTTCCCAAGGTGGTTTCTGAAAATTACACCACAACCCGAGGGTCCTAGATTTCTTTTAGAAGTGCCATAAATAGTCACCTTAATCCAACCTAAGAGCGGGGCTTGATAGAACACTTCAAAATTGAATATAGGTTGAAGATATATTTTTTAAATCCAAATATATCGGAGGATCCCATAGTCTTTAACAGTGTTGTCACAATTAGCCTTCTGAATTGAGGAAACTTCCTGAATGTAAATGAGAATCCATATCTGACCTATATTTAGACTGGATGAGAAATTATTATGAAGAATACAATTTCTGTCTGTAATGGCCTGGACCTCTCCGGTCGATTACTTTGTAAAAACGTTTTTTTTATGTGGTCAATGCGGCGAACATCGAAAATAATAATTATTATTAATAATAAATGGTGACGTGTTAATAAATTTTTTTTGGGGTTTTGTTATAAGTGTTATACTAAATAATTATAATAATAATGTTGGTTTTTTTGATAGATCTGGTAATAATTATTTAATGAGAATTATGTTTTGAATTAAATGCAATGAGATTTGTGATATGAGAATAAATTAAAGATGTTATTATAATTGTGTAAAAATAAATAAATAAAGGTTTAAAATAAATTTGGGGCGTGCCACAAGGAGAGAGAAGACAAAAATTATAATAATATGAAATAAAAGGGGAGGCTCACCAACAAAATAAAGATTGGAGAGAGAAAATAAAATTTATTGAAAAATAAATATAAGAGAGAGGCGCCACTTTTTGTGGGAGAGAATCTTGGGAGAAAGAATTAATAAAGATCGGAGAGAGGGAGGAGTTATAAGATATTAATGGGAATAAAATTAAGTGTGAAATAAATAGTAAAGGAGATAATTGGTGATGAATTTCCAGAGTGAAAAATGACAAATGATTATTGATTGGAGTTAGAGAAATAAATAATTAATTAATTAATAAAATATTGTTATCATTTTCTTTTTGATAATAAAACACTTTTTTCACAATAACTTCTTCGTGCGACCTCGGTTTCACGAACCGTCTATGGCAGTGCGACCCTGACTACGAGACAAAAATTATGAGTCCAATATTGGATGTGTTTTTCGGTTTTTCGGATTGGGTAACCGAAACTCTCATGAATTAATAGATTTAATATTGTTATTATTACGGGATCTTGTATCCAACATATCTCCCTCATACGGTATCGGATTGATGATCCGTCAGCGACAACGTAACCCGGAAATTATGATGGTCATTTTAAGACCATTAATGAGCTACTTTTATGACTCATGCCTCGGGTCAACGAAACACCACATATTGATAGAATTATCATTATTATTAAAACGCGTGGAAACCACGTGACGTGTTGTGTGTTAACCAATCAAAACATGTAACGTATGTACGGTCACATCGTGTATTCATTAATGCACACTGAATATGGATTTACGTATTCGTTTCCTATATAAGAACGAGGTTATGTTTTATCTTCCATATTGATCGCTTCTTTGTCTCACGACGATGCTCTTGGACGATCGAGAAGTATTCCTCCTCTAACTTCTTTGTCCGAGCTCCGAATTACGATCCGTCAGCGGCCACAGGATCGTAGTGACGAGACGAAGCTTCTATGCCCGGACTTGTCACCTTTCCTTCATTCCTTACTTCTCTAGCTTCCATCCTAAGAGGCGTTTGTCGGGTTTGGCGAAGGCGGAGGACACCGAAGGACGTCGTCGGAAGTGACGTGATCGGGACCTTTTGAGGTAGGGGTTTACCTTCATCTCTCTTTTTGGTGCAACATGCGGGGTGGGATATTTTTCTTTTGTTCCATGGGATATAGTTGAACTTTAAATAAAGATAATAACCGGATAAAGAAGGGTTTGGGGTTTTGTGCTGTTTCTATTGCCTTCCAGTTTCTTTATCTTCTGATTGTGATTTTGGATTGAAAGGCCTTTGCCTACTGAAAATCAAGGTCGTTGGTGGCCTTTGCGTGCGCAATTGATATCTGAATTGTTTGTGGTTGGTTTTGTTAAACCATGGAAAATGGATAAGCACGTAAAGACTGGTTGATTAAATGAGAATGAAAACCTTGTGTGATCACCCCGGTTGAACAAAGTTGGAATAATGAACATGTTGGTGGTTTGGTTGTTTTGTGGAAAATGCCTTTATTTATGAAAAGTGTTTTGATTATGAAATGTGTTTTGAAGTAAAAGGTGTTTTCAAATGCGGAAATGTTTTGTGTGTGGAAAGGATTTTATGTGTGGAACTTTGAAATAAATGAATGATGGAATGTTGTATGGTTGTGATAATCTTTTGTAAATGAAATGGCATGTGGTTGCTTGCGTTTTACCTAACCTTGGTTGTGGATGGCAGGGATATGTTTGTGAAAGGTTTTGTCAAGATGATAGTTTCCCAGTAGTAATAATTTGTTAAACCATTGCATGAAACATGAAAACCTAAATGGGGTTGGGGGATGATTGTTTGGTTGTTGATGCATGCTTCGTGGTAGCAGTGCCGAGGCACATGCTCAGTTTCTCTTTTTAAGAAGCCATAGGTTGGGCTGTGTGTTTGGTATATGTATATATATAATTGTATCTTTGTGTTTTGTCGCACCACACCCATGTCAATCACCTAGTGCCGAACACTCCCATTTTATGGGAGAGGGTGTTCCCCCTTAGTTACTAGCTCCTTCCTGCTCCTTCTTCCATAGGCTATGATGGCTTGAGGTGACCTTACACCCAAGACTCTTCGGGTAGGTCTCGGAGGATGTGATGGCTTGAGGCGACCTTTAGCCCAAGACTCTTCGGGCAGGCTTACCGTTCCCAAGAACCTTCGGGATGAGGCCCAGGTGTCTGCGGGCGGGTTAGTGGTTGTGGCCCAGGTGTGTGCGGGCGGGATGCGTGGTTTTTCCCAGGTGTGTGCGGGCGGGAAGAGTGTGGTAGCGTCAGGACGTTTTCTGTTAGGAAGAGCAACATCTAATTAAGTGGGAAATGGTGCGGGGTACCCAATACTTTTGTTCTATATATATACTAAACTTGTTTGTGTTACTTGGTGAGTGTGACCGTGAGGCTGGGTGGATAGTTTTTCCTTGTTAGTTTCTGGTTCTTCTGTTTTCTCACGGGACCTTAGGGTGTCTCCCCACTTGTGCACGAGAGCTTTAGGTTCTCTACTGAGTATACTTGTATGCTCACCCTACGTTGTTTCAGGTTTTCAGGAGGACTACCAGGGATGTACGGGACCCTACTAGTCAGGCAGTGGGAGCTGTGCAGTTGTTGTTTTCTTGTTTTTCTTTTGGTATTGTACTCACTTGTACTTTGATCATATTTTTACTTGTACCTGTTTCAGTTTATTTATACATGCATATGGGACTGGTTTGGGTTTCTTTTCAGCACCTTTGTTCTTTTTCCTTTTTGGTGGTTGACTTGTCCTATTTCCAATCCTAACTATAAAAAGGGTAATTCCTCCCATGATTGAAAAAAAAATAAACTCATACCCTTAGTGCTAGTCTCCACCCCGGGGCCTACTGGAGGCGGGACTCGGGGGTCATTATCTCCCTTTCACCATTGCCAGCTCAGGAGGGGCATCTTTGATGGAAGGGGGTCGTGACAGAATGGTATCAAAGGAATGGTTGAGAGATAGGATGGAGTCTGGAGTTTGGCACAGTGAGGATTGCATGGGATGGTAGGGAAACAGTGTTAGCTGATCTTGGTGTGTGACATAGGCCAGGGAAGACTGGCTAGGACATGGGATTTTAGGACCCCCTGGGATCCGATGCAAGGACTCTGAGCCTACCGAACAACCAAGTGAGGCTACATTGATTTTAGTGTAGAAACCCTAGGAAAGGTACATGCATCATCATGTTTGTGTTTTACTTGATTTGGGGCGTTCTGGGAATAAAGTAAAATGATAAAATGAACCCTTGAGAAATCTCCTTACTACTCGGGCTTAGGTTTTCCTTGTTTACCGTATAGCTATGGCACCTGGACGGCATTCCCAGGTGGCTCAGGCGGCCGAGGCCCAGCAGGTTCAGGAGATCGATCAACTGAGGATCGATCGAGAGGAGGAAGACAGCCAGTGGCAGAAGACCCTCCATTCTTTCCAGCATCAGACTCTCAAGAAGTACGAGGGAAGTACTTCGGACCTGGAGACTGAGGGGTGGCTTGAAGAGCTAGGGATCGCTTTTACCTTGATTCGTGCTCCGAAGGAGTACTGGGTCCCCCTAGCGGTCAGTCAGCTGAGAGGCGCGGCGCACCAATGGTGGATGCTCTACCTCGGGGAGAGGAAGGAGGCAGAGATTCCATGGGCTGACTTCGAAAAGGAGTTCTGAGAGGAATTCCTTTCTTCCTTGATCAAGGCGGAAAAGCGTCAAGAGTTTCTCTCCCTTCAGCAGGGGAGTATGACTGTTCGAGAGTCGGGAATTAAGTTCAAGAATCTCCTATGCTTTGCTCCGGAACTCTTTCCGGATGAAGAGTCTCGGGCGAGACGTTTGGAAGAGGCGCTTCGTCCTTCGCTCCAGTATGTTGTGACCCCCTTCACCCTTCCGACATAATTAGCCGTACAGAAGAAGGCGGAAGTTTTAGAGAGGATGCACTTGCAGGGAGGTGCACCCCGAGAAGGGATCCAGGAAGGTCCGTCGAAGGGGAAGGCAGTCAGTAGCAGACCTCCTGCGACCGGACCTTCCAGGTTCAGGCCGGTGGGAAGCAGGCCCCAGCGGTTCCAGTTCAGGTCTTCAGGCCCTCTTCCTTCCTTCTCGAGTCCTGGACTGAAGTGTTTTTCTTGTGGAGGTTTCGGGCACGTCCGGAGTCAGTGCCCGACCAGAGCTCCGCACGGTGGAGGTGGTCAGGATCAGTACCCGCCTTAGCAGCAGTTGTCGTCGAGGCCCTTTCAGCAGCAGCAGGGCCCTCCGAGGGTAGACCCTGTAGGAGGAGGCCGATCTCAGGGTGCTCCTCAGGGACCTCGACCAGGGCGTGGTCGGGGAGGCGGTCGACATCAGAGAGGAAGAGGAGCTGGGCGTGGACAGTTGCACGCAGCAGAGTTGGCAGCTCCAGCAGGACCAGAGGTGGTACGAGGTACAATCTGTTTGTTCAGCACTCCTGTTTCAACCTTGTTCGGTTCAGGAGCTTCGCACTCTTTTTTTGCACCCAGTCTAGCCCACGCTTTGGGTATAGACGTAGAGAGACTTTCTATACCCCTGGTACTGAGTACGCTTGTTGGAGGTCAGACCCGTTTTTCTTGTGTTTGTCGGGGACGCGAGCTGACGTTGGGACTACATCGGTCCATTGGAGATCTTCTTTTGCTACAGATGCAGCCATACGACGTCATCTTAGGCATCGACTGGCTGTTCTCTGTTAGTGCTGTTATCAACTTCTTCCGGAGAAGAGTCGTGTTCTCTGATATGGATGGACAACGTGTGACTTTTGTTGGCGAGAGGAGCTATCAGGTGGGAAGCCGGCATGTGAAGCCTCTCTTTTCTTTGTTGGGTGGGATATCAGCGGTTCCAGCTGATACGGAGATGATGAATGTTCCAGAAGTTGTTGGGGAATTCCTCGATGTCTTTCCCGAGGAGGTTGTGACTCTACCCCCTCAACGTGATGTTGAGTTTGGGATAGACTTACAGCCAAGTGCCCGTCCAATCTCGATGGCTCTTTATCGGATGTCACCTTCGGAGTTGCGGGAGTTGCGGATTCAGATTGACGATTTGATGGAGAAGGGTTTCGTTCGACCCAGTGTGTCACCATGGGGTGCTCCGGTTCTGTTCGTGAAAAAGGAGGATGGTGGTCTCAGGCTATGAATAGACTACCGGAGGTGCAATCAGGTAACTGTCAAGAACCGTTACCCCCTTCCGAGAATAGATGATCTCTTCGACCAGCTGAGGGGAGGATGTTGGTTTTCTATGACTGATCTGCGGTCGGGATATCATCAGCTGAGGGTGAAAGACAGTGACATCCCAAAGACAGCTATCAGGTGTAGGTATGGGCACTTCGAGTTTGTAGTGATGCCGTTTGGGGTTACGAATGCACCAGCTGTGTTCATGGGTCTTATGAACTTTGTCTTCCGAGAGTTCCTGGACCAGTTCGTCGTTGTGTTCATCGATGACATCTTGATCTACTCAAGATCAAAGGAGGAGAACGTTGAGCATCTCAGGGCTATCTTGGAAGTCCTTCGGCACCATCAGCTTTATGGAAATTTTTCAAAATGTAAGTTCTTGACGTAAGAAGTTCACTTCCTTGGGCACGTGGTGTCTCAGCATGGAGTGTCAGTGGACCCGTCGAAGGTAGAAGCAGTTGTTTCTTGGACAACACCCAAGAGCGTGGCAGAAGTTCGTAGTTTCCTGGGGTTGGCTGGATACTATTGGAGGTTCTTCTCAGACTTCTCTCGAGTTTCTGCTCCGTTGACAGCTTTGACTAGGAAGAATCAGGTCTTCCTGTGGAATGAGCAGTGCCAGGAAGCTTTTGACTACCTGAAGGAGAAGTTGGTTAGTGCTCCCATCCTTAGGTTTCCAGAGGAAGGATCCTTGTATGAGGTGTTTTGTGATGCCTCTGGCCTTGGCTTGGGATGTGTGCTGATGCAGAAGAAGGGTGTGATCTGCTATGGGTCTAGCCAGTTGCGTCCTCACGAGCGGAACTATGCCACCCATGACTTGGAGCTTGCAGCAGTAGTGTTCGCATTGAAGCTATGGCGACATTACCTCTTTGGGGAGTGCTTTGTGGTCTTCACCGATCACAAGAGCTTGCGCTATATCTTCTCCCAGCGTGACTTGAACTTGCGACAGCGGAGATGGGTCGAGTTTCTCCAAGACTACGACTTTGAGATCTCGTACACTGAAGGTAAGGGAAACTTTATGGCTGATGCCCTGAGCAGGAAGCCGCATCAGGAAGTGGTTCGGGAATTTGTTGATGCTTGGAAGGCGATGGGGGAGTTGGCTTCCTTGCACTTGGATGCAAGGGTGGAAGGTGCTAGAGGCTGCTTGTTTCAGATGACGGTACAGTCCTCTTTGTTGCAGCAAGTGGAAGAGTCTCAGTGGGGAGACCCTGAGGTGGAAGTGTTGCGGGATCGTGTCGATCAGGGGAACGCTCCGGAAGGAAGGTCAGAGGATAGCCGACATCGGATGCTCTTTCATGGAAGGTTGTTTGTTCCAGAGGTGATGCGTGATGAAGTCCTTCGTGAGTTCCATAGCTCAGCCTTGGCAGTACATCCAGGTGTTTCGAAAATGTACCAAGGCCTGAGGGGACAGTTTTGGTGGCCCAGGGTGAAACGGGCAGTGGCAGAGTTTGTGGCTAAATGCCTGGTGTGTCAGCAGGTGAAGGCTGAACACCGCGTTCCTGTTGGTTTGTTGCATCCTTTAGATGTTCCCGAGTGGAAGTGGGACGACGTCTCGATGGACTTCGTCACAGGACTACCCAGAGCTCGGGGCGGGCATGATGCTATCTGGGTAGTGGTGGATCAACTGACAAAATCTTCTCACTTCTTGGCCATCAAGGAGTCAGGACCTGTGAGTACCTTAGCACAGAGGTACGTGGATGAGTTGGTGCGTTTCCATGGAGTTCCAAAGACTATTGTCTCTGATCGGGACACTCGGTTCACCTCACGAGTCTGGAAGGGGTTACAGCATGCTTTTGGCACCCAGCTACGCCTTAGCACTACTTTTCACCCTCAGACTGATGGACAGACAGAGCGGACTATCCAGACATTGGAGGACATGCTGCGAGCATGTGTTCTGGATTTCGGAGGATCATGGGTACGACACTTGCATTTAGTAGAGCCTGCCTACAACAACAGCTTCCACTCTACTATCAGCATGGCTCCTTTTGAGGCTTTGTATGGAAGACCATGTCATTCACCCTTTTGCTGGGAAGAGGTTGGTGAGACTGGTACTCTTGGACCAGAAGTAGTGAAGAGCACCACGGAGAAGGTCCAGCTAGTGCGGGAGAGGATGAAAGCAGCTCAGGATCGGCAGAAGTCTTATGCTGATCGTCAGAGGAGGCCCTTGGAGTTCGAGGTTGGAGATCATGTGTTCTTGAAGGTTTCCCCTCGACGGGGGCAGCGGAGGTTCGGAAAGGGGAGTAAGCTTTCCCCTAGGTTCATCGGACCTTTCGAGGTGCTGAGGCGAGTTGGCGAGGTGGCATATCAGCTGGCCCTACCACCTCAGTTGGAGAGGGTCCATGACGTCTTCCATGTCTCCCAACTTCGTCAGTACTTACATGATGACTCTCATGTCATCAACTGGGGAGAGCTAGACGTGGGAGAAGACGCGACCTTCGAGGAACGTCCAGTCAGGATCGAGGATCGCAAGGAGAAAGTGCTCCGTGGACGAACCATCGGCTCGGTTCGTGTGTTGTGGAGGCATGACGGCCTTGAGGAGAGCACTTGGGAGCGGGAGACCCAGAAGCGCGCTCAGTACCCGGGGTTGTTTTGACTTGTACCTTCCTTTTTTTGTTGGTGTTACCCTGTACCTTTGATATATAAAATGTTGGCTTGTTGGATGTGAGATCTTTGTTCCTTGTTCTTGGGAAGTGTGTGGCTTGTCCGGATATATGGGAAAGGAAAAACCTGATCCTTAATCAAGGCGCATTAATGAGGATGCGATTAAACCCGTGCAGGCGAGTCAGTTCCATCTAAAGCGGATAGTATCTTGACATAGGAGAGGGAATTCCTAACACATAGAGATGTTGGTTGGTTCCTTGTCATGACGAGAGCCCTGAGAGGTATATTGTGGAGTGGTTCTTCAGATCCTTTCCTTCTTCTGGGTCAGTTTTTAATTCTCGAGGATGAGAATGTTTTGAGAGGTATCTAATGTAATGGCCCGGACCTCTCCGGTCGATTACTTTGTAAAAACGTTTTTTTATGTGGTCAATGCGGTGAACATCAAAAATAATAATTATTATTAATAATAAATGGTGACGTGTTAATAAAATTTTTTTGGGGTTTTTTTATAAGTGTTATACTAAATAATTATAATAATAATGTTGGTTTTTTTTATATATCTGGTAATAATGATTTAATGAGAATTATGTTTTGAATTAAATGCAATGAGATTTGTGATATGAGAATAAATTAAAGTTGTTATGATAATTGTGTAAAAATAAATAAATAATGGTTTAAAATAAATTTGGGGCGTGCCACAAGGAGAGAGAAGATGAAAAATATAATAATATGAAATAAAAGGGGAGTCGCACCAACAAAATAAAGATTGGAGAGAGAAAATAAAATTTATTGAAAAATAAATATAAGAGAGAGGCGCCACTTTTTTGTGGGAGAGAATCTTGGGAGAAAGAATTAATAAAGATTGGAGAGAGGGAGGAGTTATAAGATATTAATGGGAATAAAATTAAGTGTGAAATAAATAGTAAAGGAGACAATTGGTGATGAATTTCCAGCGTGAAAAATGACAAATGATGACTGATTGGAGTTAGAGAAATAAATAATTAATTAATTAATAAAATATTGTTATCATTTTTTTTTGATAATAAAACACTTTTTTCACAATAACTTCTTCGTGCGACCTTGGTTTCACGAACCGTCAGTGGCAGCGCGACCCTGACTACGAGACGAAAATTATGAGTCCAATATTGGATGTCTTTTTCAGGTTTTCAGATTGGGTACCCAAAACGCTCATGAATTAATATATTTAATATTGTTATTATTACGGGATCTTGTATCCAACGTATCTCCCTCATACGGTATCGGATTGACGATCCGTCAGCGATAGCGTAACCCAGAAATTATGACGGTCATTTTAAGACCATTAATGAGCTACTCTTATGACTCATGCCTCGGGTCAATGAAACACCACATATTGATAGAATTATCATTATTATTAAAACGCGTGGAAACCGCGTGACGTGTTGTGTGTTAACCAATCAAAACATGTAATGTATGTATGGTCACATCGTGTATTCATTAATGCACGCTGAATACGGATTTACCTATTCGTTGCCTATATAAGAACGAGGTCATGTTTTATCTTCCATATCGATTGCTTCTTTGTCGCACGATGACGCTCTTGGACGATCGAGAAGTATTCCTCCTCTAACTTCTTTGTCCGAGCTCCGAATTACGATCCGTCAGCGGCCACAGGATCGTAGCGACGAGACGAAGCTTCTAAGCCCGGACTTGTCACCTTTCCTTCCTTCCTTCCTTCTCCAGCTTCCATCCTAAGAGGCGTTTGTCGGGTTTGGCGAAGGCGGAGGACACCGAAAGACGTCGTCGGAAGCGACGTGATCGGGACCTTTTGAGGTAGGGGTTTACCTTCGTCTCTCTTTTTGGTGCAACATGCGGGGTGGGATATTTTTCTTTTGTTCCATGGGATGCAGTTGAACTTTATATAAAGATAATAACCGGATAAAGAAGGGTTTTGGGTTTTGTGCTGTTTCTATTGCCTTCCAGTTTCTTTATCTTCTGATTGTGATTTTGGATTGAAAGGCCTTTGCCTACTGAAAATCAAGGCCGTTGGTGGCCTTTGCATGCGCAATTGATATCTGAATTTTTTGTGGTTGGTTTTGTTAAAACATGGATAATGGATAAGCACATAAAGACTGGCTGATTAAATGAGAATGAAAACCTTGTGTGATCACCCCGGTTGAACAAAGTTGGAATAATGAACATGTTGGTGGTTTGGTTGTTTTGTGGAAAATGCCTTTATTTATGAAAAGTGTTTTGATTATGAAATGTGTTTTGAAGTAAAAGGTGTTTTCAAATGCGGAAATGTTTTGTGTGTGGAAAGGGTTTTATGTGTGGAACTTTGAAATAAATGAATGATGTAATGTTGTATGGTTGTGACAATATTTTGTAAATGAAATGGCATGTGGTTGCTTGCATTTTACCTAACCTTGGTTGTGGATGGCAGGGATATGTTTGTGAAAGGTTTTGTCTGGATGATAGTTTCCCAGTAGTAATAATTTGTTAAACCATTGCATGAAACATGAAAACCTAAATGGGGTTGGGAGATGATTGTTTGGTTGTTGATGCATGCTTCGTGGTAGTAGTGCCGAGGCACATGCTCAGTTTCTCTTTTTAAGAAGCCATAGGTTGGGCTGTGTGTTTGGTATATGTATATATATAATTGTATCTTTGTGTTTTGTCGCACCACACCCAAGTCAAGCACCTAGTGCCGAACACTCCCATTTTATGGGAGAGGGTGTTCCCCCTTAGTTACTAGCTCCTTCCTGCTCCTTCTTCCATAGGCTATGATGGCTTGAGGTGAACTTACACCCAAGACTCTTCGGGTAGGTCTCGGAGGCTGTGATGGCTTGAGGCGACCTTTAGCCCAAGACTCTTCGGGCAGGCTTACCGTTCCCAAGAACCTTCGGGATGAGGCCCAGGTGTCTGCGGGCGGGTTAGTGGTTGTGGCCCAGGTGTGTGCGGGCGGGATGCGTGGTTTGGCCCAGGTGTGTGCGGGCGGGAAGAGTGTGGTAGCGTCAGGATGTTTGCCATTAGGAAGAGCAGCATATAATTAAGTGGGAAATGGTGCGGGGTACCCAATACTTTTGTTCTATATATATACTAAACTTGTTTGTGTTACTTGGTGAGTGGTACCAGTGAGGCTGGGTGGATAGTTTTTCCTTGTTAGTTTCTAGTTCTTCTGTTTTCTCATGGGACCTTAGGGTGTCTCCCCACTTGTTCACGAGAGCTTTAGGTTCTCTACTGAGTATACTTGTATGCTCACCCGACGTTGTTTCAGGTTTTCAGGAGGACTACCAGGGCCGTGCGGGACCCTACTAGTCAGGCAGTGGGAGCTGTGCAGTTGCCGTTTTCTTGTTTTTCTTTTGGTACTGTACTCACTTGTACTTTGAGCTTATTTGTACTTGTACCTATTTCAGTTTATTTATACATGCATATGGGACTGGTTTGGGTTTCTTTTTAGCACCTTTGTTCTTTTTCATTTTTGGTGGTTGACTTGTCCTATTTCCGATCCTAACTATAAAAAGGGTAATTCCTCCCATGATTGAAAAAAAAATAAACTCATACCCTTGGTGCTAGTCGCCACCCCGGGGCCTACTAGAGGCGGGACTCGGGGGGTCATTATCTCCCTTTCATCATTGCCAGCTCAGGAGGGGCATCTTTGATGGAAGGGGGTCGTGACACTGTCATACCAGATCACATGGAGAAGCTCATCAATAGTAGTTAAGAAAATATTCTTGATTTTATAAGATGTTTCTATATACACACAAAGAATTAGTTGAGAGCTTATTGAATCGAGAAGTAACTATCTGCAATCAAAAATAACAAAAATATAGTTCCAAAGAGCTGAAGTCGTAGCATAAGGTAGAAAAATATGGTTAGTGTCTTCTCTATGTTTGTTACAAAGATGACACTTAGAGAAAATATTAATCCCAAAATATTAAAGACAAACATCAGTGGGGACTCTTTTTTGAGTTATATGCCAAACTATAGTAAGCCTCAAGGGCTTAATCCATGGTTTTTCAAAAACAATTAACCAACAGAAATTATTATTAGAATTTAGAAAGTTGGGGTTGTAAAAAAATTTGTTTCTAATGAAATCTGTTTATAAAAACCATTTTTAAAACCCCTATATTTTATTCATTTTAAATTTATTCGTTATGGGTGTTTCCCATAATATGTTTGATTAAATTTTTAAATTAGAATTTTGAAAAAAGAATAAATTAACTTATGATTGTTTTCCATGATCATGTTTGGCATGTGTTCACACTACATTATAGGGTATCCTTTTCAGTCCATAATGTGTTATTTTTCTAACTGGGGAACACTAGATTGTACCACTAATACATGTCTTGAGTCTAGAGGGATGAGTACCATTCCCCAGTTGGATTATTTGGAGGCCCACTTTGATAGGAGATGAAATGGATTATGTATTGAATGGGGGCGTGATTTCTTCCCTTAAGTGTACTTTTGGTGTGGGTTATTCACTAATTCTCTATTATCTGACTTGGTAATTTTTTTTATATAGTCTTTTTTGTATATAAATTTTGATAACTTATTTTAGTCTTTATAGCATATGTGGGAATAATCTAGTCGATTCCATAATGATTTTATATGATCACGCCCTATATATGCACATTGATACATATGTAGGAATAATTTATCATGCTATAGGTAAGGGGAATATTTCTTACTTCTCTATTGGGGAACCTGATTTTATGGTATCTATTGGATGGTTCTTATAGATGGTCATGTGTTGGAGTCTTGTTTAGTGAAACCTTGGTAGTTGGTTCATGTGGTCGTTGGGTTTTTCTTTAGAAACTGCCTTATATTGTCTTCTTCTATTACACAGACTATCATCTTATTACGATACTTGAGTTTTTTCTATTTTTATGTCATAAATATTACTTTGGTTTCATATCATGCATCGTATTTATATATTTATACTATGTGTATTGTTTTTTGCAAGTTTCATGTTGTTTTTTTAAGGGTAAAACGTCCCCTGTATTTTAGTAAGGCCCTTGGAATGTATTGAAAACCTTTGTTGTCTAGGGGATGTCACATAAGTTCAGGGGTATTTTTATCCTTTCCATTCCAATGGGTTAGGTCAAGATGTTACAAATTATAAAGATCCATGATTTTAATAAATAAACATCAAATATTTATAGATTAATATTAAGTACATTTCATAAACACGCACCCAAAGACTGTAATAGTTTATTTTCTTTGGAGACAAGAAACACAATCTTTTTATTTCATGAAATATATTCAATATCTTGATAAAAATATCTTCTCAAATAGTACTCCTATAAGGAATACCCTACCTAAACCTTTCTTCATAACCAAAGGGATGAATCATAAGAAAGGGTGAGCTTAGATGCTCAATAAGGGTAAAAATAGAAGATACGTATATATGATCATATCAAATCATAATATAATAATAAGAGTTTGTAATCATGAATATAACTTACAAAGTTCATACCCAACCAATCATAGATCATAAACATGATTCATGGTATAAAACTTTATCATTTCAAAAAACATGTCCCATAAGAGTGATAAATCATCATAAATAAATCATAAACTATATTTTCATGTAATAGTAGTGTGGATACATCATAAATATAAGAAAACATTTCATATTTCAATGTTAACTACTAATAAAATTAATATATTTGATCAGGAATTATCACATATTTTCTATTTTGGATCACGATGCACCTAGTTCCCAGAGTGTATTAGGACTCAACAATTTTGCGTAGTGGATCAGGCTCATTTTCTTGTTTCCCATTGTTATATAATGAGATATAAAGATTTACCCAATGCATTGTAGGGAGATATAGGTCCCACCCATCTCATAATGTAAACCATATTTATGTGTTCCACAATATCGCAAAACATTCATCATATCATCACATCATAACCTGTGTAAAGAAAATCGGTTTCATAAAAATTTAATCAATTTCCTATTTCATAACACATTAAAAATAAATGGATTTCATAAACATTTAATCTATATAAAAATTTACTATCTAGATAAATAATAATGATGGTATCATTTAATATAATCACTAGTAAAGCATAAGTAACATCATGGATGTCAACACTGATGGAAAATGATTTTTGAAAGACCACTTGGAAAGTTTCTTGAGGAAAATAGACTTTCCACTTTTAAAAACACTTTTCAAAATATAAAACATTTTCAAAATCATTTTATTTGAAAATTACCTTGGAAACATAAAAATGAAGCTTTCAAATCATTTAAAACATTTCTTGAGGAAAATATACATTCCGTTTTGAAAATAACTAAAAATTATTAAAATATTTTGGAAATCCTTTTCTTTGGAAATAAAATTTAAAACGTAAAAATTAATCTTTAAAAAATTGAGAGTTCATGACGGTGTAAAATTTCATTCACGTTAAAATAAATATTCCTTTCACATTTTTGGTAAAAAAATGCCTTGTTTTGAAAATTAAATGAAGATTACGCTTTAAAAAATTGAGAATACAAAAAAGGGAAAAAATGACTTTAAACAATCCCAAATGATCATTAAAATATTTTTCAAAACATTTTTAGAAAACATTGTTATGAAATATAAAATGGTTTTCTCCTAAAGATATAAATAAAGATAGTTTTTGTTAAAAACATTCTTTTAGAATCATGAGTACATAAAGATATTAAAATAAAGGGAAAAATTATTATCAATAAATACCCATATTATAATAAAATACAAGATTTTAGAGAGATATATTTTATAATATTTCATCATTAAAAGTATAAACACAAACAATCTTTATAATTGATGAGATTGTATCATAAAACCCTTACCACTTTGGTAACTTTGAATCGTAAGCCCCATGAAGGAAAAAAATTAAATAAAACTTAAAATATGATTAGAATAAATAAATTCATGATATTACATTTCAAAGGGACTATATATAAACCTTATAAAATAAGATAGGTTTATAACATATCATTTTTCCCAAAGAAGACAAATTGATAAAAAAATATATTACCGCATTGGTAACATTGAAACTGTAAAACCCATGAAATAGAGATAAAAAAAATTTATATGTAAATAACCATAATTTTCTAGATAATCATCATAAAATACATTTATGATCAGAACATACACCACATAAAAGAAACACCTAGGGAATATGGCATCTTCCCCACATTTCATAAAAGTGAGATGGAAATCCCTTACCATAAGTCTTGAATTATTTCATACATGTTCATAACACCTATATAATATCTATAAATTTATTATTAATTTATTAAAGAAAAATAGTTATATATATCTTACCATATATTATTTACTTATGAACTTTTATTACCCGTTTATTAACAATTCCTAGTTAAAAACACATTTTGGGCGATAACTATTTTGTTTTTCATGTATGTATTGATTTATTATTTTTGGTACTCTTAATTTTATCATGGTTAGATCAATTAAATAATTTTAAAAATGATATAAATATAATATATATTTATTATAAATGTATTTATATTAATCCATTAATGTTAGAGATAGAAAATGAAATAGATTGTTCATGGAGACGGTAGGTTCTACATACGCATGAACGTTGTTTCAATTTTCATAATGTATGAAATGAAAGAAAGGTAAATAATATATTACAATTAAAGAATAGTTTTTATTTAATATATTCTACATATATTCATTAAATATTCCTTTATTACCTTCCATGCAAAGATTTTGTGAAAAATGAATCACATCGCTTCGTGAGACGGTAGTCCACCATACACACGAACAACGTTATCATATCCCCATGGAATGGAAAGTAAGAAGGTATGTGTTATATATTTATTAAATAGGAATAATTATATTAAAAATATAATATATATATATATATATATTAATTTTATATATCCTTTTTACCGTCCCAGTAAAATGGAAATGGAAAAATGCATCACATCAATTCGGGAGTCAGTAGTCCATTGTACAAATAAGTGGCGTTATTGTATTCCAATGGGTTGGGTGATATGAATTTAGATGTGGTGTTATAATTAAATATATATAATAATATAATAAATATTATATATAAAAGTTATATATAACATTATATACATCCCTGAGAGCTGGTGATGGAAAACTAATAACATCGGTTTGTGAAGTGGTAGTCTATTGTACACATGAATAATGATTTCATATCCCATTTGATGGAAGTGGGAATGGATATAGGTTATTTAACTAACATAATAACATATTAGTAAATATTAGATATTTTTTTATTATTTTATAATATTTGTAAAATATTTTAAGGATTCAGAACAAGTAAAATAAGAACTCATAGTTAAAAACTTTACCTCTTCTTAGGATAACCTCTTTAGATTCAACCAAAATCCATCATAGATTGGCCTTATGATATAACCAAGGACTCTAAAATGTGGTTAGGTAATTATGTAATATTTTTTTGGGGTATTTTTAGAACCAAATTGTTTTTTAAGTGTGAATATGAGAGGATAGTGGGTGGCCTTTTATAAGTGAGGTGGTTGGCACACTTGTAATTTTTAAAAAGAAAAAGGTGTGCCCATGTTTTTCAAATGCCACATGGATCAAAAAAAATTCATTATATAAACTATGATGTTATAAGGTTTAAATATGGTCATGAAATGGGTTTTTTAACTTTATACATCATTTTACTCCCATTATTTTCAATTTAACCCCCTGGAAAACCCATTTTCACCTTAACCGGTGTAATTAATTATTTCTAATTTTACTATTCATAATGGTTAACAATTAATTTTACGTTATTATAAAATATAAATTATGATAATTTAAAATATGTAATCCAATTTTACAAACACCATTCAAAAATTGGAAAATTTTAATTTAAAATTAATCTCACAGACACGATGAAAAAAGAAGATTTCCAAAGATAAAAGTTTTAAAAGTTTTAAAATAAAAATTAAAAATTAAATTCATTCAAACAAAATAGATTGAATTAATAGATATATAATTTAACTAATTTAAATTTTAAAAAAATATAAAAATTATTTTTAATTTTTTAAATTCTTTAAAATAAATGACAACTCAAAATAAAATCAATTATTCTCACGATTCATTAAGAAATTTATCTTTTAATAGAATTATTAAATATTCACTCCAAGAAAATTTTAACATTATTATTTCAACAATTAATTTTATTTTTGAAAATATTGTTTTTATTGTTAAATATTCACTCCAAGAAAATTTTAACATTATGATTTCAAAAATTAATTTTATTTTCGAAAATAATTTTTTTATAAGAGACAAAAATTAACTTTAAAATAAGTATTCAAAAGGTGAAGTAACTTCATTTAATAAAAATACAGTTTTAAATCATAAAATGGTATTTATTATTATCTATTTTATAGAAAACACATAGATAAATATAAAAAAATTATTGAATATATAATTTATAAATTTCATTAAAATCATTAACCAAAAGTGATTTTTTATTTTATTGAGGTAAAATGTGTTTGTGTGCGTAAAAAGTAGTTTTTCAAAAAAAAAATCTTTCTTTAAACGTTTTTATTTTCATTTCTAATTAATTAGTCAAAAAATTATTCATTATATATAAATGTTTAAACCATATAATTTTATAATTTATTTAATAATATTCATACCCTCTATTCCATTGGATAGGTGATAATTATCATATTAAATAATAATATTTTAATAGTATGTTGTGTTTTATTTAAACTCATTATTGCCTGTAATAAAAGATAAAATCAATTTTGTGTATAAAGAAAGATAAATAAAGCTATCAAAAAAAATATTTGAAAAACATATTTCATAAAATATAAGGGTGTTACATTCTACCCCCCCTCCATAAATGAAGTGTGTCCTCATAATTTTAACTTGTGTTTGGTAATCAAGGGTTTAAAATTTAAAAATACCTTTGTTTGAAACTGACATAGTAAATAGGGTTAATAAAACATCCTCTTGAAAATATAAAAAGGATGTGTAAAGGTCACCTAGATTAATACAAAAATAGGTTTCCATGTAGGATTACATTATTGGTAAGTGAGAAAATAGACATGGAAGAGAAAAATAACACTCAAGTGTTGATTTAGAGTGATAGATAGCATGGTATGGAGAAATTTCATGATCACGAATCCATAAATCTATGATATGTGAAAAGAACATTTATTCATAATAAGTAAAGGTAAATGTGTAACATTTTATTTCAAGATCCCTTTTCTTAAATTTGAACAATTTTTACAAGAAGATATATTTACTTAACTTCATTCTATTTCATAAGAACAATCTCATCCATTGGTTGTTCCTTGATCAATTTTATATTAGTGTCTTACTCTAATAGATGAATTTTCCGTGTATGAATCTCTAATTAGATAATAATATCCATAAAATAATGATAATTCGTTCTTTATATCTCTATTTCTAATGAAAAAAATGGTTATCACATGTTATCCAATGTGCATAAATATTTATATGGTGTAATAATATATTAATCTCTAAAACCTCATCCAAAGATAAACTTAAACCATTCAATAAATGGTTAATGTTAGACACTTCAAAAAATCAAAATTTATAAATAAGGTCACAAAATTTCCCAAATTAAACTTAACATTAATCCCCCAAATATAATAAAGAAACTCTTAATCGTAACATACCACATATGTGAATACCATAATCATATATTTTCTTAAAACTTAGTAATAACTAGAATTACCATAAAACCTTAATTAAAACATGCATGCTTACTCATTCCTTGAATAAAACCATGGATTATTGAATATATTCTTAAATCTAATTATGTGGTAAGATAAATCAATTATAACATAAACAAATTTGTTAGATAATAATTAATTGGTTCCAATGTAATCAATATAATCCAATTTTTTAAAAAAAATTCCATTACATATGCACGAAATAATAAAACACAGTCTGGGGACTCGACCCCACTAGCAGTGCCCCACACCCGAACCCCCCTTCCACCCCAACCACCTATGGGGGAACAATAGTATCCAATTTAATTTATTCATATCCATAATCCATTTATCCCAAAATCATTATCTAAACATTATGAACATATTGTGGTTTATCTTCCCATAATCATGTATTTTTTGAAAAATATCATTTTTCCATTAAATCTCTATTCTAGGTTATCAGTACAATTCAAAAAAATCCTGAAAATAATTAATGAAAAACTTATACTAAAATATACTTATATATTTCATAATTCTTGAATTTTGACACATAAACACTTTAATCATTCTACATCATTCTTAAACCATTAACTAGGCTTCTATATATTATTATTTAATACCTACATCCTTTCATATATATTTTTTAATCTCTTTATAATCAATAATAAAACCTTAACTTTTACTAAATTTTGTATCCACTTCTTGATATTTCTCCCTAGGACATCAATGTTGATAATTCTTATATGTTCCACATTTAAAACATCCATCTATTAATAATACTTTAGTGAGATCAATATTCCCATGCATTGAGTTAAGATAACTTTCCATTTTCCCTCACAAATTGGTTACTATATTCCCTTCTTCTCCAAACTAAAATCATATTATCATTCCTTTGATACATTCCCATTAGTAATTCTCCTGAAATTCTCGACATATAGTAAACTGGATCTTCTTTCCTCCCTGTTATCTACCACCCAAACTCAAACCAAACTCCATCTTTCTCTACTTTGGTGAGTCTAAGATTTAGTTGAGTTACAATTTGTTAATCATATATCATGATAAATAATTATTCATAATCAAAATATACATCACTCCAACCATCATCCCATTTGGTTTATCATCAAAAAAAATTCCACCACCCAAAAATCAAAGTGTGGAAAACAATATTCATAGAGGGAAACCAAATAATCATGAAAAATAATACATTGGATGACTAAATCATGACAAAAACATTTCAATTTATGAAACATGAGGCTTAACCTAGGCCATTAAAATTCATCAACTTTTTAAATCTTTCATGATGGTTTTTAATGACTTCATGAATTTCTAATGAATACCCCCTAGTAGTATCATGCCAGGTGTGTATCAAGGCTCTTTTTTGTTCACTTGGGGATCACTGAATCCATATCAGTGTTCCCATTTCATATTTTTTACCCTAGGTAAAATTTTTCTAGATCGAAATCCACTTATAGTATCTACATAGGGATGTAATTACTGGGAAACCCCTTTCTCTATACTTTACCAAAATTTTAGGATATTTTCCTATACTTATAATTATCCCAAGACTTATACTTAGAGATATCCCTAAACATATCCCTATATGTATCCTGAGGCGTATACCTAGGTATATCACTAATGTTCTTCTAATAATAATCTCCAATGATTGATTAAACCTTTTCATTGATACCAACTATAGGGACCTAGGTTTTTCATACATGAATTTCACATATTTTTATATGAATATTCAATAAATTTCAAAAAAAAACATGCCTAGGAACCATAATAGGTTAGTTTATTTGGAGAATAGAAACACAATATCATTATTTCATGAAATATATTCATTATATCTCATAAATATGTTATCCTATATTAATATTCATAGAAATACCCTACCTAGATCATTATTCATAACCTGGGGAAGAAAACATAAGAAAGGGTGAGATCATATGCTTAATAAGGGTAAACATAAGAGTTATCAATGTAGGATCATATTAAATCATAATATAATAATAAGGGTATGTTATTTTAAAAATAACTTAAAATTTTAATACCCAACCTTATATAGATCATAAACATGAGTCGTGGAATGAAAATTTATCATTTTGGAAAACATGTCTCGTAATAGTGAGAAATAATCATAAATAAATCATAAACCATATTCTAATTTCAAAAAATTTGGGAACAAATCATAAATATAAAAAATCATTTCATATTTAAAGATTAGATACTAAGACCATCAACATAGTGGATCAGTAATTATCACCTTTTACCCATTGAGGATATAGATGCACCTGTTTCCCATAGTGGATCAGGACACGCCGATCTCCCATAGTGAATCAGTCTCATTAACTTTTTTCCCATTATTATCTCATGAGATATTAATATTTAACCAAATTATTTGAGGGAGATATAGGTCTCACCCATCTCAAAATGAAAACTATATTTATGTGTGCTAAAATATAGGTCTCACCCATCTCGGAGCTTGCACCGGTGTTGCGTGGAGGGGGGAGGGATTTTCGATTCTGGATTCCGTCTTTATGAGGCTTTCCTTACAGGTTCGATTTCGGTGTTTTTGCTTATGGTTTTGTTTGCGGTTAAGAGATGGAGATTTGATTTGCTGCTCAATTTGCGAACTCGTGTTGTGCATCTTCGTCTCACCATGTTCTCTGCCGGCTTGAAGTTGCGATTTGCAATGAACTCGAAAACGATGAAAGTTTTATGTCAAAAGACACGAGGGCAGGGTTCCCCGGTGGTGTTTCGCCGGCTCTCGGCTTGGTTTCGCCGGCTCTCTACTCTGGTGGGACGCTCGACGGTTGAATTCAAGGTTCGTGGTGGCGGTGTGGCACACGGCGCGTGGAGTCCGGCGTCTGTCAGAGATTTGGTATGATGATGTTTTGATTTGATGTTTGAATTTGACATTTGGATGTGGTTGATTTGGGAATGGGATACCCAAAACCGGATTTTAAAAAAGGAAAAAAAATGGTTTGCAGGTAACGATGGTAACATTTAATCGTATTCCCATTAAAGAATAAGTAATTTAAAGGATGTCATCTTAGATGGAAAATTATTTTGAAATATAAATTAGAACATTTAATTATGAAAATATCCATTACACTTTGAAAACACTTTTTAAAACATAAAATACTTTTAAAATACTTTTCTTTAAAAATAACGTTTTAAACATGTAATGGAAGGTTTAAAATCATTTAAAACATTTATTAAGGAAAATATCCTTCAAATTTTTAAAAAAATAAAAAATAAAATATGATGGAAATAATTTTCTTTTAAAATAAATTTTGAATCTTAAAAATTAATATTTAAAATATTTATTGGTTATTATGGTGGAAACTTTTGTTCACGTTAAAAAATATTCCTCTCACGTTTTAAGTAAAAGTTAAATAGGACTTATTTTGAAAATAATATAAAGATTCCTCTTAAAAAATTAAAAAAATTAAAATCGATAAAAATTACTTTATAAATTCATATAGTAACATTAAATAATTTTTTAAAACATCTTTATAAAACAAGGATATGGAATAAAAACAGTTCTTAGCCAAAGAGAGAAATAAAGGAAGTTTTATTTTAAAAAAAAATATTTTAGAATGATGAGTAAATAAAAGGGGAAAATTAAGAGAAAACTTGTATTCTCAATAAATAAATATATTAGAATAAAATTAATTAATTTATTGAGACATATTTTATAATATTTCATCATCAAAATCATAAACATAAATAATCTTGATAAACAATGAGATTGTATCATAAAACTCTTACCACTTTTGTAACTTCAAATAGTAAGAAACATGAAGGAATAACATTAAATGAAACTTAAAATATCATGATAATAAGAAAATTCATGATATTACATGTAAAATAGGTTTTATATACACCTCATAAAATTAGATTGGTGCATAAAATAATGTATGTCCTAAAGAAGAAAAATTGAGACCAAAATCTCTTACCACCTTGGTAACTTTGAAACTGTAACCCCCATGAAAGGTATATCATAAAATAGATATGTAAATCAAATAATTTTTAGGTTTAATAATCATAAAATACATTCATCGGTATTATATACACCACATAAAAGAAACACATTGTGAATATGGAATTTGTCTCATAGATAATAAAAGTGACATGGAAATATATTTCCATAAGTCTCAAATTCCTTAGCAAACATTCAAAAATACTATATAATAAATATAATTTTATTATAAATATATTAAAGAACCATAATTATATTTATTATACCATATATTATTCACTTATCACCTTTCATTACCCATTTATTAACAATTCATTGTTAAAATCAATTTTTCGGTAATAACAACTTTGTTTTCATGTATGTTTTGATTTGTTATTTTTAGTAATCTTAATTTTATCATGGTTAAATAATATCCAGGATGTTAACCATGATATAAATATCATATATAATTATTATATATATATATATTTAGATTAATGCATAAAAGTTATATATAGAAAATGAAATACGTTGTTCCTAGAGAAGGTAGGCCATATATACACATGAACGTCATTTCTATTTTCTTGAAGGATGAAACGCAAGAAATTTAAATAATATATTAACACTATATATAATTTTTATGTTATATATATCCCATATATTAATTAAATTTACCCTTATTTCCTTCTATTCAAATCATTAGTGAAAAACAAATCATATTTCTTTGTGAGGTGGTAGTCCACCGTATACACGAACAACATCATCATATCCCCCCACTGAATAAAAAGTAAGAAATTATATGTGATATATTTATTATAGTGGAATAATTATGTCAAAAGTATCATATATATTCATTTAATCTATCCTTATTACTATACAATTAAAATGGAAATGGAAAAACACATTACATCGGTTCATGAGGCGGTAGTCCTCTTTACACACAAGCAACATTATTATTTTCCAAAATATTTGTAAGAGAGTATATGTGGTATTATATTTATATAGGTATAATAATATTATAAATATATTATATAAACATTAAATTAATAATTATATCTAGTCATGATAGGTGGTGATGGAAAATGAATAACATCGGTTTGCAAGGCGATGGTCCTCCATACACACAAATAATGATTTAATATCCCATTTTATGGGAGTGGAGACAGAAATAGGTTAGAAAATAAAAATAATAAAATATAATTATATATTATATATTGGTGTTACTATTTCATAATATTTGTAAAATACTATAAGGAGTTATAATAATAAGTAAAACAAAAATGCATGGTTAAAACATTAGCTCTTCTTCGGATCACCTCTTTAGGTTTTCCCTAATGCCTTTATATATTGGATTTTTTATCACAATAAAGACTCTAGGATGAGGGTAGGTAAGTTAGTAAGATATTTTGGTAGGTATTTTCTGAATCAAATAGTTTTTTAAGTGTGAATATTATAGGATAGAAGGTTCCCTTTTATAAGTGAGGTGAGTGACACACTCGTAATTTTTGAAAAAAAGATGGTCCCATTTTTTCACATAAAAAAAGGATCCAAAATGGTCCATTATTGTTAATTATAGGTAATAAGATATATATATGTCCATAAAATGGGTTTTTGACAAGTTTATTGGTCATTTTACCCCATGTCTTTTTAGTTTAACCACCAATAAACACATTTTCACCTTAACCACAGTAATTAATTTTTTCTGATTTTACTATTTATAATGGTAAAAAATAATGTTAAAATTATTAGATAATAAAAATTATTATTAATACAAATATGGAATCAATTTTTCATAATTCCATTCATATAAGTGGAAAATTTTAATTTTAAAATTAATTTGGTAGGCCCGATGAAAAAGTGGTTTTCCAAAGAAAAATGTTTCAAAGTTTAAAATGTTTTAACATAAAAATTCAACATGAAATTGATTCTAATAAACTAAATTGGATTAATATATATATAATTAAACAAATTTTACTTTTAAACCATCTTAAAATAATTTTTTTTCTTAACATTCTTTAAAATAAATGACAATTCTTAATAAAAACCGATATTTTTCATTATTCATTGAAAATTTTATCTTTTCATAAAATTATCAAAAATTTGATCCAAGAAAATTTTTACACAATGATTTAAAAAATTGAGTTTATATTTTCAAAAAATATAAGTGTCAAAATTTAATTTTGAAATAAGTGTGCAAAAGGTGATAAAAATCATTTTAGAAAAATACAGTTTTTAAGCATAAAATTGGATTTATTATTATATATTTTCTAGAAAAAACAATAAGTGAATGTTAAAAACATGATTTAATATATAATATATTCTCTTCATTAAAATAGTTCTCTAAAAGTGGTTTTTTAAATTTATTTAGGTAAAATGTTTTTGTGCGCACAAAAGTAGTTTTTCTTTAAAAAAATTCCTTTGTTTTCAAATGGATTTTTAATTTCATTTACAATTAATTTGAAACAAAATAATTAATTATATATATATATATATATATATATTATTTTATAAAGGTGATTTCCTATCCTTAGTGACAAATATTAATTTATTTATGATGAAATTAAAGGGCTGAATAAGTCTGAAAGAAGGGATTTTATTATTGTCTTTCCCAAAAATGAAAAGTAGATCATATAGTAGTTCATCTAACAATATGAGATAATTGTTAAATCCTTTTATAGAAATACCATCCTCCCCCATGATAGATTCTTGGAAAACATGGGAGTTTATTTAATTGAATCTAGAAATGAATAACATTCATTCTATTCTCTAGTTATGAGCTTCCATGAAAGATGCTCCACGCCATTATGAATAGTATTAACAATAGTGGAAGAGTTTCTTTCAAGAAAATGCATGTCCCATAATTTTTTCATTTAAGTGGATAATAAATTTATAACATTTAGAATTTAAACCTCTAAGGATGTTGATATGCCACGTGTACCATAGAAACATCCAAAGTTCCTTCCATTGTAATCACAAAAAAGATCACCACAAACTACCAGACCCAGATTAACTTTTGATGCACCATCAACATTAACTATAATCTAGTCCAGAAATAGATCTTTCTAAAACACTTTAATAAATACAACCAGCTATTTTTATCAATAGAAAATTCTAAACCTTTACAGAACCATGATTTATTGTACATAATAGAAACATTTTTTAGTCTAAAGTTTTTTTTCCTCCATAATCATGGTGATGATTTTCACCAGGTATGTCTGTGGAAAGAAGGGAGCTCAATTATGAATAATAGAGTTACGATCATTCTAGGGGACAAGTTTTATTTCTGAAATAGTAGTCTTTAATAGGTTCTAGAGTTGATGATCTAGATTTACTAATGTGAATAGATGTAGTTGAATATAAAGAGAAGATTCTTCTAGTAGTGTGACTTCAAATAGATTACAAATAGACTTCCGTAAAGTTGAGGTAGTGGAACAAGAGAGACATTATATATACATGTGTAAACCATATATTTTCATAATTTAGTTAAAACTATTTATAACATCCATTACAATGTCTAGGTGATAACTATCATATTAAATAATAATATTTTAAGATTATTTCATGTTTAATTTATACTTGGTGTTGTATGTAATGCAAGATAAACTCAATGTTTCTTGTAAAGCAATCTAAAGTAAGACATCAAAAAATAATTATTTATTTGAAAAAAAATCACAAAATATCAAACTGTTACACAAATAATATCAATTTATTATGGCCTATCACTTGGGATGTTAGTAATGACATAAGATAGGTTAGAACTTGAAATTTATAATATAAAATTATGTAGCTCAAATTTTTATGTTTAACATAAAGTTAAAAGGGTTTTTAAGGTAAAAAATGTTTTGTTAAGCACTTATAGAAATGTCATCATCTCATTATCATTGATTTAGCTGATGATATTTGAATATCATGTATTAGTAAAGGCAATTTACACTAGGATTTCATTACACAAATGTTAGTTAAAATTCTTGATTTTGAAATTATATTACTATGACCATGATTTTTGTGATATAAAATAATACATAACTGATGACTTAAGAAATGTGTAATAACTGGATAGAGATTTTTATTAAATTTTTTATCCTAGAAACAACTGTTTGTACTTTATATTTCATATATATTCAATTATTTGAATATTAATAAAATATTTTATAACATAAAGTTCATTTCTCTATGTGCGTTTAATTTAATAATTCCCTAGAGTATCTATAGCATCGAAAAGGGAATATATGTTCCCCACTATGATGAGAAACTTAAAAATACGTAATGATATTCTTAAACCTTGTTCTATGGTTGGATGACATTATATGATGGGATATATATTTGTTGACTATTATGTGTGATTATACATAAGAAGATGAGACTTCATCTAATGAAATTCACACTTGGCAATATCCAAGATGAGAGGATTTGAAAAAAACAACTTCCAGTAGGAAATCGATATGTTTATGTGTTATTGGATATTCTTTTCTATGAGAATGCACAATTATTCTTACATTTTAATATTATTATTAATGAATGTCAGGAATCATGCACTTTGATGTATTATTTTAAACTGTGACGATATATGATCAGGGTGAATTTTGGTATGTTGAGGGTTTCATGATTGATATGTTATTAATAAATAATTCAAGGAAGGATTTATACCTTACATATTTATTGATCTTGATGTATAGACTCTCACGACCCGTCCTTGGGGCCCGTGCCATGACTACCCCAAGCCCGCCTTCCATAGGCCAGGGGCTGGCGACTAGCACCAAGGCGTAATTTCCGATAAAAAGGGAAGGCATTTCCTTTTTAAACTAAAAAAACATCACAGGGAAAGCAAGAAGAAGTAAACACTAAGTAAAACTGGGTACAATATTAAGTGCGGAAAAGTAAGTGGTCCAGAATACAAACCCAAACTGAAAGTAAAGTACAACTGGAAAGAAAGTACAGCAACTGAAAAGTAAAGCCGCAACATCGAGTTGTCCATAGGAAGTCCCACCAGAAGGGTGGGTACATATATCCTCCTCATCTCCACGGGTCCAGTCGTCCGCTCCGTTTACGTCCCGCCCAGTGGTCCACCTCCAGGTACCGACTTGCTCCACAAGCCTCCACCACGATCAGCGTTGTCCGTCGTCTGCGTCCAACAAAACGTAGTGCGGGCATAGCCCGTGCAGTGGTGAGCATAAGCTACTCAGTAGGGACCCCAAGAGCCCCGAAGGTCTCCCAGAATCCACAAAGGAAAATTTACAAAGGGAAGATAAGATCACGAAGTAACATCTGACACTACTTAGGTATATGCCCATACATATACCTAAGTCATCAATTCTCGTTCGGCTCCAACATCCGGGCCCAAGTACAACCCAGTCCACACAGGAAAACACAACCCAATCCACACAGGAAAGCATAACGTAATCCACACAGGATGTCAAGTTAATCTTATCAAAGATAAAGATTGAAAGTCAAGACTCAGCTCACACAGTAATACTTCTTCATAAGACGATAGAGATGATCAGGTGTAGCCACTGATTCGTCGAAGTCGTTGGACCCACATAGGATCGATAGGTACTAACCCCCGCAATGAACCACAAAGGATCGATAGGTACTAACCCATGCAATGACCCACAAAGGATCGATAGGTACTAACCCCCGCAATGACCCACACAGGATCTAACCCACACAGGATCGGTACCCGCTGGCCCACACAGGACCGCTGAGCGCTAACCCGCACAGGATCTGACCCACACAGAATCGGTAGCACTGATCCACACAGGATCGCTGAGTGCTATAGTCATCGCTGTCGAATCCACAGAGGATTTATGTACTGTCGTCATCGTTGTCGCAGTCGCAGCTAGATCTAGGGTTCTTGCACACAGCAAGCTCGTTCGGGAGGGTTTTCTCCATGAGCCGAGGAGATGATACATCAACTGACACAAATTCTGGAGTTGATGTATCCAAAAGTTCCGTATCATCAACAGGAACTCAACGTGAGAGATGGCACATCATTCGGACGCCTAGTCTGAGAGTTATTGGATTTTTCGTTCCAGGGGCCCGGTTGGTTTTTAAGTTAAAACCAACCTGGTCGTACTCAAAATGAATCCAAACCATGAGAAGAGTAATCCAAAAGGTCTGTATGACTAAGAGGAATCCAACAAAGTCTAAGGCATGTCAATCGGACGTCTAGAGCTCTAGTTATAAGTTTTTCCGCTCCGAGGGCCCAGTTGGTTTCGTGTTCGAACCAGCCTAGCTGAACACAAAGTTCTCCGAAACCTTGAGTGTAATATACCGAAACGACCATCTCGATCCAAGGATCGCATCGCAGCTGACGGTGCCTCGTTTGGAGGTCTTTAGCCCATGTTATGGTCAAAAGACCGAAAGAGGTCCGAAAATAGGGGGTTCGGGCCCGGTCCGACCCGACCCGATACCCCCTGGGTCGTCCCGAACCGGTTCGACCCGACCCAGTTCCGGGTCCGGCCCATTAGGGCGCGGCCTGGCCCGGTGGGCGTGGCCCGGCCCAGGCGGCTCGGCTGAAATGGCCGAGCGGAAGGGGGGGCACTGCCCCCCTATTGTGTAACCACGGGCCCCATGTGGGGGGCCGCTCCTTCGGCCAGCCGGGGGTTACGACCCCCGGCCTTCTCGGTGACTGGCCAGCCCTGTCCAGCCGGTCGGTTGCCGCTGTCGTGGGACAACCATAGTCCGGCCCTCCTGCTCAGGCGGCCGGAGGTCGGCCGCCACACCCCCACACCACTGCGGCCATAGGCCACGGCCTTGTCCGATGGGCGCAGCGTGACGGCGTCGCGCCCCTCCGTCGCGGCCCTGCTACGGCCACGGTCTCTTCGAGGTTCTCCAGCGCGGCGCGACAGCTCCGCGGCTTTGTTCGACTTCAATGGCACGGTGCGACGATGCCACACTTCTTTTCCAATTATAATGTTTTCGCACGGTTCAACGGCATTGTGCTGCCTTTGCACGTGCTGCAACAAATCCAAACAATCAAGGGGGGAGGAGGGTCGGTCATGTTCGTGCGGTCCGACCTCCTCCCGTTATTGCGATATCAGGCGGCTCAATTAGAGACAATTATCGGCAATGAATGTAATCACGAACAAAAACAAATAATCCCCTACCTCGATGAAATTGTTGAACGAAGGTTCGTCGCGGAAGAAGGCGTCATGGAAGAAGAGGTTCGTTGGCGTTGTGGTACATGGCGTCGCATCGTCATTCTCCGAGGAGGGCGTCTCTCACCGTCATCCGTCGGAGGAGGTTGGCGTTCTTCATCGGCGACGGTGTGTTCTTCACATTCTTCAAGAAGGAAGAACGTTCTTCAGAACATAGAGCTTTCCTCTCCAAATCCTCTCGCACAACGAACTGACCTCCCACGAAATAAGACTTAGTCTTATTTAATTAACACACAAGACAAAATTTCATTTGAAATTCAAAAATGAAATAACTTAAGTAATTAAGCCTATGTTGTCATATTAAATGGACGGTTAAGGGTGTTAGGGAAAATGAAGGGGTGGGGTTCTTATGGGACCCACCTCCCTCTTAACCTATCAAGGATAGTTCCTCAACTTCCATTCAAAGTATATAACCACTTAAAATGAAATAAAATTATAGCGCAATTTTATTTTACCACTAATGGAAAATGGACCTATTGCCAGAGTTTTCCCCAAAACCGTGGGGATAGGTACCCCCATACCCACAGTTTTTGAAAACCGTGGGCATAGGTCAATTTTTAGGACCTATACCCACGGTTTTTAAGAACCGTGGGTATAGGGTTTATATCCCCACAGTTTTCCAAAACCGTGGGGATAGGTCCTGAAAATTCACCAATACCCACGGTTTTCCAAAACCGTGGGAATAGGGGTACCTATCCACACGGTTTTGGGGAAAACCATGGGGATAGGTTGGGGTTAAAATACCTATACCCACGATTATGAAAAACTGTGGGTATAGGTTTCCTATGTGTACGTGGGGAAAAAAATTTTGTCGCGGGAAGGAAATTTTTTTTGGCGGGAGTCCTATACCCACGGTTCTTCCCTCTATACCCATGGTTTATATAACTATGTTTAACTAAATACATATATATATACATAAAAACGGTTTTGGGGTTGTGGTTAGGTGCTTCGTCTGTAGAGGAGAGGTTGCGGTTCGAAACCCGCAGGCCGCATTATGTTAGGACATATACCCACAGTTTTGAAACCGTGGGGAAAACCTTTGACACCGTGGCAATTGAGTATGTTTCGTTGACGTGGTGGAAGAACACCTATACCCACGGTTTTGGAAAACCATGGGTATAGGTTGGGGACCTATACCGACATCCTTCCATCCCACGATTCCCAAAACCGTGGGTATAGCCTATACCCACGGTTTTGGGGGCTATACCCACGGTTTTGAACCGTGGATATAGGCTGTTTTTCCAGTAGTGTACCTTCCACAATTTTTAACATCTCCCCCCGAGCAAACGCAACCCCAGAAAAAGGTGTTCTTAAGAAATTATTGGCGCTACGGTTTCATCGGTGCCCTTGGATTTCAATTCTGAGCATCAGATCAAAAGTTATAAAACCCCGCTCATTCGTTCACTGAACGTACCCGAGCTAAATTTATGTAAATGATTCCGGGCACACCGGGCCTCGGAATCAGGTGCCGTCAGAAACTGTGTTCTTGTAAAATCCCAAAAAAAATTAATAAAAACATTTCCCTTGAATTTTACGGGTCTTTACATTACTCCCACCTCAAGGCTTTACGTCCCTGTAAAGATACATCATAAACTAGGGAAACAAATGTGGGTATTGTGCACGCATCTGAGCCTCCCACTCCCAAGTGCTCTCTTGGAGGTTCCCGTGCTGCCACCTGATGTGCACTAGACTAATCGACCATCAATGTAGTACCCGCTCCTGTAGATCCTTGATCTCCACTGGGACCTCCGCAAAACTGGACCCGTCTTCAATATCTAGCTCCCCATGGTCGATGATATGCGTCGGGTCATGCACGTATCTCCTCAGCTGAGATACGTGGAAGACGTCGTGCACCCGGTGTAATAGAGGTGGTAGAGCCAGCTGAAAAGCCATGTCGCCTATCCTATTGAGAACCTGGAATGGTTTGATGAAGCACGGAGATAACTTTCCACCTCGGCCAAATCTCCGTAATCCACGTCGAGGTGAGACCAGCAAGAAGATGTGGTTGCCATCCTCGAACTCTAGTGGCCTCCGCCTCCTGTCAGCATAAGACTTATGTTGGCTCTGATTTTTCCTCATCCACTCCTGGATGACCTGGACCCTCTCTGTTGTGGGCTAGACCGTCTCCGGTCCCACAAGTGCTGACTCCCCAGGGTCTGTCCAGCAAAGCGGTGATCTGCAAGGTCGGTCGTACAACGCCTCGTATGGTGCCATCCCGATGGTGGAGTGGTAGCTGTTGTTGTACGCGAACTCCACCAATGGTAGGTGGTCCTCCCAACTGCGACCAAAGTCGAGGACACATGCACAGAGCATGTCCTTGAGAGTCTGAATGGTCCTCTCCGTCTGACCATCTGTCTGAGGGTGAAAGGCGGTGCTCAGACGTAGCTGCGTCCTGAATGACTCCTGCAACCCCTTCCAAAGCCGGGAAGTAAAGCGTCCATCTCGATCGTGGAAAATAGATGATGTCACACCATGAATTCGTATGATCTCCTGAATGTAGAGGCATCCCAAGCTCTCCACTGAGCCCTTCTCTCTACTGGGTAAGAAATGAGCCGACTTGGTGAGTCGGTCGACAACCACCCAAATGGAGTCATGACCTCTGGAAGTTTGTGAAAGTCCAGTCATGAAGTCCATAGATATCCCATCCCACTTCCACTTCAGGACCTCCAAGGGTTGTACCAAGCCTGCTGGTACCTGATGCTCTGCCTTCACCTGCTGGCAGGTGAGGCATCGAGAAACGAACTCGGCTACAGCCTTCTTCATACCCGTCCACCAGTGTTGTCGTCTAGAGTCCTGGTATATCTTCACCACTGCTGGATGTAGAACTAGAGGGGAAGTGTGGAACTCCCTCAGCACCTCCTCCTGTAAAGTGGCTGGTACCATGGTATGTCCTCTGAAAAGGATGACGTTCTCTCCTCCCATAGAGAATCCATCAGGTGCTTGTCCTGAGGATATCTGTGCACGCCACCTCTCATAGTCATCATCCCCACGTTGTGCCTCTCTGACCCGCTGTTGAAGTGGAGGACTGACTGTTAGTGACTGTAGAAAGGCTGATCCATCTCTATCCATGAAGGATATCTAAAAAACGACTAGTTGCTCTGTCGCCTCCCCTAGAAGCTGAATGCCCGTCCTCCTGCTGAGATCAACGGATACTACTTTCCCCTTTCTAGGAGTATAGACTATCTCAAATTCATATCTGCGGAGGAACTCAAGCCATCGATGCTATCTCAGGTTTGGGTCCTTCTGCGAGAAGATGTACCGGAGACTCTGGTGGTCAGAATAGACTGTAAGGCGCTCGCCCATCAGATAGTGTCGCCACATCTTTAGAGTGAACACTGCTGCAGCTAACTCCAGGTCGTGGGTAACGTAGTTTTTCTCATGTTTCCTCAACTGGAGTGATCCATAGGTGATCACGGCCCGCTCCTTCATCAGGACACATCTATGCCCGGTCCCTGATGCATCGCAGTAGACTACGTACCCTACTCCCTCCTCCGGTAGCCTCAAGATAGGTGCGCTGGTCAATCTCTGTCTCAGCTCCTGAAAGCTCTGCTGAAATCTGTCTGACCACACAAAGGTTTTACCCTTCTTCTTCAATGTTGAAAGTGGTGCCGCAACTCTGGAAAATTCTGGCACAAATATTCAGTAGTACCCAGCTAATCCCATGAAACTCCGCACCTCCGTCACGCTCCTGGGTGGCTCCCAAGCCATCACTACCTCGATCTTTTCATGGTCCACCGCAACTCCCACCTCAGAGATGACATGTCCAAAGAAGTGGACCTCATGTATCTAGAACAGACACTTCGAGAGCTTACCATAAAGCTGGTGCTCTCGGAGTGTGTCCAGTATAACCTGCAAGTGGTAGGAGTGCTCCTCCTCAGTCGTCGAGTAAATCAATATGTCGTCGATGAAGACTACGGCAAATCGATCGAGGTAAGGCTGGAAGATCCTGTTCATGAGGCCCATGAACACTTCTGGAGCATTGGATACACTGAATGGCATAACCGAGAACTCATAGTGGCCATACCGACATCTGAAGGCCGTCTTCGGCATGTCCTCGTCCCGAACTCTGAGCTGATGATAGCCTGACCTGAGGTCTATCTTTGAGAACCACCATGCTCCCTTGAGCTGATCGAAGAGGTCATCAATCCTCGGTAGTAGATACTTGTTCCTCACGTTCACCTGGTTCAGGCAACGGTAATCGACACATAGTCACAAACTCCCGTCCGCCTTCTTGGCAAACAAAATCGGGGAAGCCCAGGGGGAAACACTGGGTTGGATGAATCCCTTGTCCTGCAAGTCCTCCAGCTGTACCCGTAGCTCTCGAAGCTCAGCAGGAGCCATCTGATATGCTGGGTTGGATATCAGGGATGTCCCGGGGTATATGAAAATATAAAATTCTACCTCTCTGTGAGGAGGTAGTCCTGGAACGTCATTGGGAAATACGTCTGCATACTGATCCACCACTGTAGGTAAACTCGGACTCCACACGTCAACTGCTCCTAGGATGAGGCTATCCAACTGATGAGTGATGGGTTGTCCTCTCCTCTGCGTGAGTCCATCCTGCGCTGCAAAGGCTCCCTTCTCACCGGTGAAGGTGAAACTGCTCCCATCAATGCGAACACATCGTACCTTGCGCCTAATGCAGTCGATCTGAGCATGGACTGTAGATAACCAATCCATGCCCAAGATGACGTCGTAAGGCCTCGACACCGCTAAAAGAAGATCCCAGCTGAATATCTCACCTCCTAGAGTAAGCTCACACTGCCGGCACTAGTGTGTAATCGTCGATTCTACTCCCGTAGGAGTCTCTAGCCGTAAGGATCGAGCCAACGGCTCCGTCAGAATCTCCAGGCTCCGAACAAGGGCAGCGGCAATGAAAGAATGACTCGTTCCTGTGTCTATAAGAACTGCAGCAAGGGTGGAGTAGACACAGATAGTACCTTGAATCATCTCAGGTGCGTCGTGGTCATAGGCCTCCGCTGCCTGAAGTTGTGCCTGCCTTTGCCTGCTAGCTCCCTATAGTCGGGGTGGGCCTCCTTGTGGTGGTGGTGGTGGTGGTAAGGCCTCAAAGTGTCGCCCACCACCTGCTGCTCGGCCAACTTCTCTGCCTCATCTGCCTACTCCCTGTGGACTGCCACGGTCGGCCCTCTGCCTCTGCCTGGGTGGCCCCCCAACCGTCTGCTGCTCCTTTGTATGGAAAGTCAGGCAGTCATTAGTCATGTGGCTCTGCCCGCCGCATGCATAGCACTATTTTCCTCTCGTAATACTGGCTCTGCGCTGTGTGCCCCACACCTCTGAGCCAGTGTCCTGAGGTCGTCCGCCTAAGGGTCTGGTCCACCTGGACCCATGTGTCATCCGTCGACTGCCAGTTGCCGAAGACTCTTCTTCATGCCGCCCTACGGTAGGTCTCGCTGCTGGTGTAGGCTCAGCAAAAAATCTCTCAATGAGAAGGGATCACTCTAGTAATCCTGCATGTGTCGGAATGCTGAGGGAGATCAGTGATGCCCTGATCTCATGCCTCAGTCCCTACTCGAAGGTCCGGGCCTGGAAGAATGGGTCTCATAACATGTCTATAAAATAGGGTGAGAGATCGGTAAATCTCGCTGAGTACTGGGCGACCATCAAGCTGCCCTACCGCAGCTGTAGTAGCTCTTGGATGCACACTGCACGGAGGGTGGATGGGATGAACTCCGAGCGGTAGAGGCTCTCAAAGTCCGTCCATATGAGAGATGCCTCGTCATGTACCTAGAGCATCAAGCTCCACCATCTTCCTGATGCCGCATGCAAGAGACTCGCTACAAGTATCACCATGAGGTCTGCTGGTGTCCCGACCAAATGGAAAACTCGTACAACTGCCTCCAGCCAATCCTCAGCTGCTTAAGGGTCCATCTCCCCGTGGAACCTGGGTAGTCACTGACGCTGAAACACATTCAGTGCACTAAGGAGATGTGCACTATCAGCAACTGGTGCTGCTAGCATCGGTGGCTCGGCGGGTAGTGGTATCGCCGGTGCATCCGCAGTATTAGGGACCTGCACTGAGGCCTCGTCGCTCGGTGGGTTGTCGTCACGTAAAAAACTCGGAACCCTAGGTGGCTGCCATCGTGGGGCCATCCTAAAAAGAAACATGTGCTCCACAATTAATACAGTATACCTGGTGAGCTGACACAATGTAATCACATAGAAAACTTAAAACACACATGAAATCAATGTTTTCGTGCACTAATTCGGAAATCAGAAGTCAGGGTCCTGGTGTACGGATACGTCGGCCACCGCACCAACACTGGACTCCCTGGACTGATAACCACACTCAATACTCTTAACACTATTGCTTCACATAGAAAAAGATCAAAGTCCTGAGTTCTGCGGTAGAACCGAACTCCTCTGATACCAATTTTTCATGACCCGTCCTCAGGGCCCATGTCGTGACTACACCAAGCCCTCCTTCCATAGGACAGGGGCTAGCAACTAGAACCAAGGCGTAATTCCCGATAAAATGTGAAGGCATTGCCTTTGTAAAGTAAACAAACAATACAAGGCAAGAAAGCAGAAGTAAACACTAAGTAAAACTGGGTACAATAGTAAGTGCAGAAAAGTAAGTGGGCCAGAATACAACCCAAACTGAAAGTAAAGTACAACTGGAAAGAAAGTACAGCAACTGAAAAGTAAAGCCACAACGTCGATCCGTCCACTGGAAGTCCCACCTGAAGGGTGGGTACAGATAGCCTCCTCAGCTCCATGGGTCTTGCCGTCCGCTCCGTGTACGTCCCGCCCAGTGGTCCACCTCCAGGTATCGACTTGCTCCACAATCCTCCACCACGATCAGCGTTGTCCATCGTCTGAATACAACACAACATAGTGCGGGCATAGCCCGTGCAGGGGTGAGTATAAGATACTCAGTAGGGACCCCGAGACCCCGAAAGATCTCCCAGAATCCACAAAGGAAAATTCATAAACGAAAGATAAGATCATGAAGTAACATCCGATACTACTTAGGTATATGCCCATACATATACCTAAGTCATCAATTCTAGTTCGGCTCTAACATCCGGGCCCAAGTACAACCCAGTCCACACAGGAAAACACAACCCAATCCACACAGGAAAGCATAACGTATTCCACACAGGATGTCAAGTCAATCTTATCGAAGATACAGATTGAAATTCAAGACTCAGCTCACACAGGAATACTTCTTCATAAGACGATAGAGATGATTAGGTGTATCCACTGATTCGTCTAAGCCGTCAGACCCACATAGGTTCGATATGTACTATCCCCTGCAATGACCCACAATGGATTGAAAGGTACTAACCCCCGCAATGACCCACAAAGGTTCGATAGGTACTAACCCCCGCAATGACCCACACAGGATCTGACCCACACAGGATCGGTACGCGCTGGCCCACACAGGACCGCTGAGCGCTAACCCACATAGGATCTGACCCACACAGGATCAGTGGAACTGATCCACACAGGATTGCTGAGTGTTGTAGTCGTCTTCATGGAATCCACGGAGGATTTCTGTACAGTCGTCATCGTCGTCGCAGTCACAGCCAGCTCTAGGGTTCTCGCACACAGCAAGCTCGTTTGGGAGGGTTCGCTCCACGAGCCGAGGGGCTGATAAATCAACTGACACGAAGTCCGGAGTTGATGTATCCAAAAGTTATGTATCGTCAATAGGAACTCAGCGTGGCACACGGCGCGTCATTTGGACGCCCGGTCTGAGAGTTATTGGCTTTTTCATTCCAGGATCCCTGTTGATTTTTAAGTCAAAACCAACCCATCAGTACTCCAACTGCTTCCAAACCTCGATCAGAGTAAGCCAAAAGGTCCGTCTCACTAAGAGGAATCCAACAAAGTCAACATCACGTCAATCGGACGGCTGGAGCTCAAGTTATAAGCATTTCCGCTCTGAGGGCCCGGTTGGTTTGGTGTTTGAACCAACCTTGGCGAACCCAACGTTCATTGAAACCTTGAGTGTAATATACTGAAACGACCGTCTCGATCCAAGGATCTCATCCCAGCTGACGGTGCATCTTTCGGAGGTCCGTAACCCAAGTTATGGAAAATAGACCGAAAGAGGTCCCAAAAATAGGGGGCTCGGGCCCGGTCTGACCCGGCCCGATGCCCCCTGGGTCGGCCCGAACCGGGTCAACCAAACCCGGGTCTGGGTCCATCCCTTTAGGGTGTGGCCCAGCCCGGAGGGCGCGGCCCGGCCGGCGCGGCCCGGCCTGGCCGGCGTGGCCGGGCGGCTCGGCTGAAACGGCCGAGCGGAAGGGGGGGAGCCCGCTGCCCCCCAGTTGTGTAACCGCGGCCCCCATGTGGGGGGCCTCTCCTTTGGCCATCCGGGTGTTATCACCCCTGGCCTTCTCGGTGACCGGCCAGCCTGATCCGGCCGGCCGGTTGCTACTGCCGTGGGATCGCCGCAGTCCCGCCCTCCTGCTCTAGCGGTCGGACGCCGCACCCCCACACCACCGCGGCCATAGGTTGTGGCCTTGTCTGATCGGAACGGCGCGATGGCGTCGTGCCCCTCCGCAGCGGCCCTGCTCTAGCCGTGGTCTCTTTGAGGTTATCCGGCACGGCGCGACGGTGCCGCAGCTTTGTGCGACTTCAACGGCGCCGCGCGACGGCGCCCCGCTTCTTCGCCCATTCTCATGTGTCCATGCAGTGCAACGACATCGCGCTGACTTTTCACGTGCCGCAACAAATCCAAACAATCAAGTGGGGAGGAGGTTCGGACGAGTTCGTGCGGTCTGACCTCCTCCCGTTATTGCGATATCAGGGGGCTCAATTAGAGATGATGATCGGCGATGAAAGTAATCACAAACAAAAACAAATAATCCCCTACCTCGATGAAATCGTTGAACAAAGGTTCATCGCAGAATTGAATGTCGCGGAAGAAGAGGGTCATTGGCATCGTGGTACATGGGGTCGCGTCATAGTTCTCCGAGGAGGGTGTCTCTCACCGTCGTCCGTCATCGGAGGTCGGCGTTCTTCATCAGCGATGGTTCGTTCTTCGCCTCCTTCAAGGAGGAAGAACGTTCTTCAGACCTTAGAGCTTTCCTCTCCAAATCCTCTCGCACAATGAACTAACCTCTCACAAAATAAGACTTAGTCTTATTTAATTAACACACAAGCCAAAATTTCATTTGAAATTCAAAAATGAAATAACTTAACTAATTAATCCTATGTTGTCATATTAAATGGAGGGTTAAGGGAGTTAGGGAAAATGAAGGGGTGGGGTTCGTGTGGGCCCCACCTTCCTCTTAACCTCTCATGGGTAGTTCCCCAACTTCCACTCAAAGGATATAACCACTTAAAAAGAAATAAAATTGTAGCTCAATTTTATTTTACCTTCCAAAATTTTTAACATCTCCCCCCGAGAAAACGCAACCCCATAAAATTTGTTCTTAAGCAATTACCGGCGTTGTGGTTTCATCGGTGCCCTCAGATTTCAATTTCGAGCACCGGATCAAAAGTTAGAAAAACCCTCTCATTCGTTCACTGAACGTACCCAAGTTAAACTTCGGTAAATGATTCCGGGCACACCGGGCCTCGGAATATGGTGCCGTCAAAAACTGCATTCTTGTAAAATCCCTAAGAAAATTAAAAAAAATCCATTGAATTTTACGGGAATTTAAATACACCCTTTTATTGAAATGGAATCATCTCATTAAATTATATATCCAAAATGTATTTATGACTTAATTTAAAATATTCAATGAAATAAGTATCAACCATATAGGATTATGATACAGGTGTGTAACCTACTTGATAACATTTCATGTCAAAGGGATTATATTAAACAATAATTGTTCATTTGTGGTTTTATCATTATGATGTGACTTGTTCCTTTAATGATGTCATGTCCCATTATTATAAAAAAAAATTGGATGTTAGGAAATCCCACCTAATGCCACTAAGGAAGAGGCATATGGGTCTCACACAAAGAGTTTACTTTAATCGATATTAGATATTATTAATATTTAATAATTATAATAAATATTATTCTCCATACTGAGAAGTAATATTGATTCAAAATTTATTAAATGATCATAAATATTAAATATTTATTTATTTTCCATGTAATTAGTTAATTAAATTAATATAAAATATTTATTTATCTCTTATGTTTTTCATCATAATAAATAATTGTTTATTTGTTAATCAATTAATTTATTTATTTCTGAATATCTTAATTAAATATGTATTCATCAGATTATGAATAGAATTTTTATTTATTTATTGAATGAATAATATTTATTTAAATATATATTAAATAATTCAATAAATGTTGAGGTAGGTGGGTAGGATAGATTTTTCCCAATGATGAATATTTATTTACCAGATTGTGAAATAAATATTTATCATTGTGCAGGGTAGTGAACACCATAAAATAAAATAATATCATTTTCTTATTACATGGAATTGGGTATATTTTAGTTTTAATATACTATTAAGGGCCTTTTTATGATTAATTAAATATTAAACCTAGCCCCTAGGTCTATAAATATACTACTATGTCAATCGGGGAAAGGTTAAATGTTTATCACAACAATTGCCTCTCAAGATCACCCACCCCATCTCTTCATCTCATTATTAAGAAGAACAAGATAAAAAATCCTTCAAGCCAGAAGGAATGTGATGAAAATATAGATAATAATGAAATATGATCAATCGATCATGCTAGCACTTAGTGGTTCATTATTTTTATTTAGATATTGAAGGAGGATGTGTAGACCACTACTGGAGGGGATGTACTTTGGTTCCTCTCTACACAATGATGATACATTGATTGGGTTAGAACAATCAACGTCATCAATGAATAAAGATCTCAATACCCTGGTAATATTTCTTCTTATGTGTTAAAAGAATTATAAATTTATTTTAAACATCATATATCTTTGTTATGGAAAATTAATATTTCAGTATTCTTCCAAAAAAATTGACAATCACGGAATTAACATCATGTACATTGAAAATGATCCATTGAATCCAAAAAAACTGAGTTATCCATTGGCCTAATAGGTGCTTCTGTTATGTCTGAAACCATCAGGTGGTGTCATAGTACTTTCATTAAAATTATAATTATCAAATTATTATTGATCTTTATTTAAATTTAAAGTTATTTTTTATTTTATGTAATTAATTATTGAATTTGATCATCGATATCTATTTTTACTCCCCTTTTCTCACTCATTTAATCTAGAACCTATTAAATTTTAAAGAAAATCATCTAAAGAACCCATCTTGATGTGCCAAGAAGTCTGTTTCGACAATACATGACTACAAAATGTGGTGCCAAAATACAAGTCTTCAATCTCAGTTCATAGCATCAAGATGTAGTGTGAATTAAATCTCAAAATGATGAAATGAAGGATACATGGTGCATTAAATGCTCCATCTCAAGCCAGGATAACACCCAGCATGTGGGGCTACATTCCATGTAACTAGGTTACACACCATATAGTCGACATATTTTTTTGGTGGAAAACACATAGTAAAATACATGTCGAGTAATAATTACATGATGTGTAGGGATAAAAAATCATGTAATAATGAGGTTATAAAATGTGTACTAGCTTAACATGTCATGTACACCACACTTTTCCATTCAGTAATACACATTGATTCCTTATCTATGTATCATAGACATGTGGTCATAAAGATACATAGTGTGTAGCTGGATGTACATTATAATGCCCTAACATTAAACATTAATTTAACTTGAGTTAAGTCAATAATTTGACTTTAATTCATATTGAGGATCTTTTCAGGTTTTTATATTTATAGAATTAGGTCATAACTCATACAAAACAACTTAAATATTAAACATTTGACACTTTTACTCACTATACATTTTTTTAGAAAACAAAAAATGTTTAAAAAGAAACATGGTTTCGTTTCACGTTTAAACTTCATAACTTTTATTTGATACCATCCTTGAATTTATTCTTCTTTAAATCCTGTGAAAAAACATTTCAGAACATGGGATGAGTACAAACATTTCAGTAAGGGATACATAAATAAGGAAAACTAGTATTCTTGTGAAAACATGTAAACCATGAATACTTTATCATAAAGTAATACTTTTCACCATTAAGTAAGTAATAAATACACTTCATTGAATATAAGATCATTGCTTACCATTTTTTAATTAAAATACTACCATAAACCAATAGAAATCACATATATCATATAAAGTAATCTTGGTACATAATCATACTTAAATGGAATAACCATACTTTTAACTTCCATGCATATCACTAAATAGAATAGCCATATGGAAAACATCCATACCCAATGCATTATAGGTTATAACATAACCATATATCCTTGGTTTATCATCGAACCACACAAATTTTGTTCCACCCATATTTGATTTATCATGTAACCACCCATCAAATGTACAAGTACCATTATATAATAATAACACATAAAAGATTTCAATTATCAATATTTCAATTATAAAATTTCATTTGCAATCACAAGAAATCATTTAATATATTGAAATAGAAAATCCACTTTCAAAACAATTTTTAATACCAAAAAACCCAAAAAGGGAAATTTAATTATTTTCCATTTTAAAATATTAAGTCTTATAGAGGAATCCAAATATCAAATAACAGTTACGGTGGTGGAGAAGTCGTTGTCACCGCATATGTTAAAAAACCATTCCATTAGTTATTTTGTAAAGAAAGTAAAACACTTCATATAAAAATATTCCTTTTGAAAACTAAGTAATAAATTAAAATTAAAATGGTTTTATGATACACCTTATAAAAAAGGTGGTTTATAATATCAAAACATGCTACAATTAAAGGAGATTGAGACGAAGTCCTTTACGTTGAGTTACATTCATCACATATGTTACATGTTCTTCCTTAATAACAAACTTAGGTTAATTTATAATTACTTGAAAACCTTTTAATTTTTATTATTCTTTTTGTATATTAATTACCATGTTATAATAATTAGTTAATTATTTGAGTTCATGTCAGATGTTTTGTCGATATTCGGTACTTGAGTTGAAAATGAACATTGTTTGGTGTCACTTGTCCATGTGGTCATAATTAATTCGTCTACATAATAATATTCATGAATTTATTATCATTTTTATCCATAAATTATACTTTTAAATCAAACCATTAAGTATTTTCATGAAAAATTAACAACATTATAGTCATGGAGATGGTAAGTCATTTGTATGCATCAGTAACGTTTTCCATTTTTCAATGGTCATTATGGAAAGAAGGTAAGTATTAATTTATATATAAATAATGATCATAAAATAATTAAAATTATATTACTATTTTAAATATACTTATATATAACATACAATTGATTTAATGAATAAAAACAAGTTTCATCACTTCATGGAGGTGATTGTTCACACGTACACATGAACGACGTTATCGTTTTTATGTGCACTAAAAGTAAGAATGTAATTGATTTATATTATTATCATATAATTATTAATATGTTATGAATATTAAATATTAACATTAATTCTATCTTTATAACCACTCATGATATACATTTATGGAAAATGAATTATATCGGTTCATAGAGGCGATAGTTCACGCGTACGCACGAATTATTAATTCCTTTCCCATTTAATTGAAGTGGATAATGATTAAGGTTATGATATTAACATAATAACATCTCAGTATATTTAGGATATAGTATTTATTATTTAATCTTGGAATAACAATATTTGAAGGATGTTTAAGAATAAATAAAATAGAAATACGTAAATAAAAACATTGCATTTCATTCAGATGAGCACCTTTCTTAACACCTTAACACCTCTAAGGTGGGTGGTCTACCTAAACTAAGGATTAAAGAATGTGGGTAGGTATTCTAGTAAGGGGTTTTTTCAGATAATTTCTAAACCAAAATGTTTTGTAAGTGTGAGTAACATAGAGGAATGGGTGTATTTTTATAGGAGAGGAGGGGCACCCTTTGAATTATTAAAAGTATTAAATTAATATAAATTAAATTTTGATTCCAAATGGTTAAAAATAATTTATTTATAATATAGTATGATTATGGGTTTAAATATAATCATCCAATTATAATTAGAAAAGTTTTTAATAATTTTTAATCCTTATGATTTTTAACCTTTTTAATTCTTACCGTTTTATCAAGTAAATTACACTTTGAGAGATACAGTAATTACCAAATCTTGCCAAAAGACCAATGAAAGAGTCATTAATGAAATTTTTGGACTTATCTAATTTTTTTTGTCTATTATTGTATTTTTTTAAATTTTATATCATTTAATTAGATATTTTAAATTTTAAGTTATGAATTATGTCAATTTTGATATTATTCATTACATGACTTTTTTTAAAAAAAACATAGAAACTTTATTCCTTAAAGAAAAATACATTAACTAATATATAAAACGTAAAATGAATCCATGAAATTCTTCTATGTCTTAAAATATTTCAAATTATATTTATTTTAATATTATTAATATCATATATTTGATTCTTTCTTTAATAAATATATTATTGCATCATCTTTGTGTCACTATTTAATTTAATTATTTATTTCCTAAAAATTATAAATATATTATAATTATGTAGGTAATATTTTTTTATTTATAATGGATATTTATAGTCTAATATATCACTTATATAAACCCATATTAAAATTGTTTTAGTAATAAGAAACATCTTTATGACATCTTTTCCTTTACTTTAAATTAAATGTTATTAATGTCATAATCACACCCAAGTAGATTCCAATGGTCACAATTTAGGCCCAAAGATGGTCACGGAAAATAATAAATCATTTAATAATATTATGTCATGTTTTAGGGTAATTTTATAATATTATAATTTTAATTTTACCTTTCATTACCCTATTTACCTTTAATTTTAGTAAATAAAATACTAAAGTTAATATTCACCAAAAATTATTTTAATCCTATTAGACAATTTTTTTTTATAATGAGTAAAACCATGTAGGTATTTTTTTTAAATTCAATTCATAGAAGTGTTTAAATTAGGTTTAACACTAATCTTGTTGGCGGATCGAGAAAATGGTTTTTTTAAGTAAAATGTTGAAAAGTTCACATAGTTTTTCTATATGATTTTAATTTGAAAAAATATCCAATTAACTACATTGGGTTAACTGATAAAAACATCATATAATGATACCTTAGACCCATGTAAAAGGATAGTCTAATAATATAAATATATTAGAGGAAAAGGTTGTTTTTGAATTAAACTGCCTTATTTTTCAATATTCATTAAAATATGGATTTTATCAGAAAAATACAAAAAATTAAACCAAAGTAAATTTTGATGTACTACTTCTAAAGAATATGTTTTTTTCAAATATAACATATAAGAGTAAAAAACTAGATTTAAAAAGGATTCTCCATCAAAAGGCAGTAAAACTACCTTTTAAAAAATAATAGAGTACTTTATGTTTAAAATTCGATTTATTCTCATTTTAATCCTTTAAAATTTATTGGAAGAAAGTAAAAAATATTCAATAAATATATGCAAACATAATATAGTTAGTTATATTAATTCTTTCCAATACAATAACTTGGTGATAACTACCATTTAAAATAATAATATAAATAATATATTATTTTTCTATATAACATAGTCTTGTGTGAAATGTAGAATTTCAGAGAAACTCATTATTGCGTGTTAAGTACGATATCAGAAATAGTATCCATTTTAAAGTAAAATTAATATCTAATTCATAAATATTAATAAATATGACAAGTTTTTATTATATAATTACCTGAGATATACATACTTCCCCCTTTTTGGAAATGGTGTCCTCATAATTTTATCCACCTATCAAATAAGTGGGGGTATTTATCCCTTATAGAATTTTCAGATTCCTGGGTTTCCGCTTCCACCATATTATTTTTCCATAAAACCATATCTTGTTGAATCAAATTATTCTACAACACTTTCTCTCTGTGGTCAATAATCTGGAATAGTTGTTCCTCATAAGAAATATCCTCTTCCAACTAAACTACTTCTGGACTCAAAACATGAGATGGATTTGGCTTATACTTTCTTAATATTAAAACATGAAAAATATTGTGTACCTGGGAAAAAATCAAATATAAATACACTTTGTAGGCAAATGATCGAACTTTATCAAGGATTTCATAGGGTCTAATGAACCTTGGACTCACCTTCCCCTTATTACCAAAATGCATCACACTTTAACAGGGAGAAACATTGAGAAAGACATGATCCCCTACCTCAAATTAAATATCCTTCCTCCGGTTATCCACATAAGTTTTCTAACTCCTCTATTATATCCTCATGTGTCTCTGAATCAACTGAACTTTCTCTTCCATTTCCTCTACCAATTCTTATCCCACCAACTTTCTTTCACCCAATTCATCCCAAAAGATGGATTTCGACAAACATTTCTATATAATTCCTCAAATGGTTCCTTTTTTTATACTGGAATGAAAATTGTTATTATAATAAATCAATACTAAATAAATATTTTAATCCCAACTTCCCTGTTAATCCATTGAACATGCACGTAGAATATCTTCCAATGACTGAATTTTTTTCATCTAATTTCTCATCTGATTATGGATGAAAAGTTGGACTAAAATTTATTTCAGTGCCTAATTACTTCTAAAGGCCTTTCCAAAAGTTATAAGTGAACCTGAGATCATGATCAGATACAATAGAGAGGGTAACTCCATGTAACATGACTATCTCTTTAATATAAAACTGAGAAAGTTGATCTATTGATAGAGTATCACTAATAGGAGGAAAATGAGAATATTTATTCAATCAATCAAGAATAACCCAGATCGCATTATTACCTCAAGAAGTATTTGGTGATCCAAGAACAAATCCCATGGATATATTTTTCCATTTCCACTCTAGCACTGGAAAAGGCTAAATCACCCCTTTTAGTAACTTCCACTCTGCTTTAACTTGTTGAAAAATCAAACATCTCGGGGTAAATTCAGAAATATCTCTTTTCATTTCATCCCATCAGTAATACTCCTGAAGGTATATGTGCAACTTAGTGCTTCCTGGATGATCTAAAAACATAGAACTTTGAGTTTCACATAACAAATCTTTCTTCAACTTTGAATCAAAAGGAATTCATAATATCTTTACAAACCTCGAAAAACAATATTTATCAATGTTAAATTTAGGTAAATTACACTTTTGAACCAATTATACCTTTTTTATACAACTCATTGTATTCCATTTGCACTTTATTAATTCTATATAATAGAGATTATTTCACTGATACTTGAAACAAAATGGATTAATTTCCTGCACTGATAACTTCCAAGTCAAAATTCATCAAATAATTAACCAAAGGATCTCATTCTAAACATAACATATTTAATGTAGCATTAATTTTTGGACTCAAAGCATTGGTCACTATATTTTCTATTCCTGGATTGTAATGAATCTTGAAATCATAATCCTTGATTAATTCCAGCCATCTCCTCTATCTAATGTTCAATTATTTATAAGTTAATATATACTTAAAACTTTTTTGATTAGTATATATTTCTCACTTTATGCCATAAAAATGATGCCTTTAAATTTTTAATGAAAAAACAACAGTAGTTTATTCCAAACCACGTGTAAGGTAATTTATCTCATGAGTTTTCGAACAATATTCTTTTTAGTTCTAAAAAATAATCCTCACATTTTCTTTCTAAAGGAACTTTACTCCCTTACATGTTAACTTAGTTAGTGGGATAGATAACCAATAAAATGTTTCAAGAAACATTCAGTAATAACCCACTAATCCAAGAAAACTATGAATTTAAGTGATATTGGTAGGTCTTGGACACTGTTCAAAAACTTTTCATTTATATGGGACAATAGTTATGACATCTTTATAAACAATATGACCAAGTAATGAAATCTGTTTCAACCAAAATTCACACTTACTCTACTTTCCATATAATTTCTTTTATTTTAAGGTTTTAAAACCCATCCTAAAGTGAATTTCATGTTCCTATTGAATTTTAGAATATACCAAAATATAATATATAATAAAACCACAAAATGATCAAAAAACTGATGACAGACTCCATTCATGAGATTCATAAATATAGTAGGGTCATTATATAACCCAAAGGGAATAACTAAAAACTCATAATTCCAATATCACATTCAAAATGTTGTCTTTGGAATTTTATTCTCCTTCACTTTTAGCTGATGGTACCCGTACCTCAAATCAATATTTGAAACATACTAAGCTCCCTAGAGCTGATCAAACATATCATTAATACGAGGAAAAGAATACTTGTTCTTAATAGTGATGTTATTCAAGGATCTATAACCAATACATGGGTCTCATATAACCATCTTTCTTTTTCACAAATAAAATAGGAGCACACCATGGTGAATTTATAGGTTGAATGAAACCTTTATCAAGCAATTCTCGAAACTATTTTTTCAATTCCACCAATTCTACTAAGTCATTTTATAAGGGGTTTTAGAAATAGTATTATCAGCAGGAACTAAATAAATAATAAATTCAACCTCCCTATTAGGAACAATACTAGTAAATTCATCAAGAAAAACATCTATAAATTCATTCAATACTAGAATGTCACTAATCAAAACTATTTCTATCTTTTCAACAAAAAGATCTAGATAACTTTCACTACCATATTAAATCAATATCTCAGCTTCTCTGTATGTTATCAAAAGTATGAAATCATTAAATAAAACATTCTTGTCTTTAAAATCTATTTCATCATGATAAAATGAAATCCAATCCATACTCAAAATTATATCAAGTTCCACTATGGGAATTTCAACAATATTTGTAGGATAAACCATCCCACAAATTATAATAGTAAGATTCACATAAATCTTGGTTTCTTTAATACTTACAGTAGAATTTTTTACCAAAATTTATATATAACATTCTTGAGTAAATATTTTCAATTTACTTGAAAATATTTCAGAAATGAATGAATGTGAATATCTAGGGACAAATAGTGTATTGGAATATTATAAAAAAAACTTGTAACATACCTATAACTGCTTAATTTTATGGTCCCACATCAACTGCAGTAGTATCAAATGTTTTTTCCACACCCTTCGGCTTTCGATCTTGCCGGTTTCCACCCTGGGTAATCAACTTTGGACACACATTGGCATAATTCCCAAACTCATTGCAACTAAAATATATTACTGCTGACTTTACATTGCCTTCTTGACCATATCCCATGTAGTCATGAGAAATATGACCAGTCTTACCACATTAGAATCACTTCCTATACTTTGATAGAAATTCTCTAGGATTCTTTTTACCACAATTATCACAAGATGAAATTTAGTTTTCTTACCTCCAAACTTCTTTGATGAATGATTTCCCATTGACTACATACTAGATCGCTTCTTTTTCTTGATCTCGTGAAATTTATGATCATCAGAAAACTTCATCTTACCTTCTCAACAAATCACACAAGATTCTCATAGTTTTTTAACTCATGAGAAGCTAATTCCCTTTGAAATTTCGACTTTAATCCTGAGTAAAACTAATTTATCTTATTATCAATATCTAAGATAAAATTTGGGATGTACCTTGAAAAATAGGTGAAATTTTCTTCATATTCAGCCATAAAAAATTCTTCCTTTTTTCTCAATTAGAATAATTAATTCTCCATCCTAAGTAGATTAACCTTTATAAAATAATTCTCAAAGGATATATTCTTAAATTCATTCCATTCAATGGCATCAATATCTTCAATTCCTATGATATTTTTAATCACTAACCACCACTGATTGGCTTCACTTTAAAAATGATATATATAAAGACTAACCTTTTCAAATTATGAACACCCCATTACATCAAAAAAAATCCAGTGCTTTAATACACCCTTTAACTAGCACAAGGTCAGATGATCCTATGAATTATAGGGTATGTTGCCTCATGAAAAGCTCTACTATAGATATATTCATCTACGGTTGATCTGGTTGAACTCATTAATGGAATCCACCACCATTAATCACCAGAGTCAACTAATCCATCACTATAAAAAACTATTCAGTTCTTATTCTGACCATCTCAGGATGCTTATTTGGAAGTTTTTTTTCCTCTGTATGTCATCCTAGTACAACCACCTTATTTCCCTTGCAGAGAACCATTCTGAAAAGGCATGTATTAAATGAATAAAAAAATTTATATTCAAATTATATAACACTTAAATTTTACCATATACTAAAAATCATTTATATATATTCTACTAGAAATATTATAAATATTAAAGTTATCTAAATCGGCCATTGATACCAACAATAAGGACATATCCTTAAACATTACTTAATCTTGGGTTAAGTCAATAATTTGACTTTATTTCACATATAGGATCCTTTCATGTTTATATGTTTAAATAATTAGGTCATAAATCACACATAACAACTCAAATATTACAAAGTAGACACTTCTACTCACTATCCATTTTTTATAAAAACAAAAAAAAATTAAAAAGAAACACGGTTTCGTTTCACGTTTAAACTTCATAACATTACGTTGATCCAATAATTGACTCTATTATTATTTAAATACTTTGAAAGACATTTCCAAAAAAGGGATGAAAATATCTTAGTAAGGGATACACAATGAAGGAAAACTGTTAGTTTTTTAAAAACATGTAAACCCTAAATACTTTATAAAAAAGTAATACTTTTCTCCTTTAAGAAGTAGTAAATATACTTTACTAAATATTATCTCATTGATTACCATTTATGTAATAAAAATATTACCATTAAATCCATAGATACCGCATATAACATATAAAGGTAACCTGGGACATAGTCATACTTAAATTTAATAACCATGCAGTCAACTTTCACACATATCACTAAATGTAATATTCATATTTCTGACTTCCAAACCCAATGCATTGGAGGTTATAACGTAACCACACATCCTTGTTTTATCACAGAACCACCTATCTTTAGTTTATCATGTAACCACCAATCTTTGGCTTATGATGTAACCAGTCGTCAAATGTCCAAGTACCATTATATAATCATAACACATAAAAGATTTCAATTATCAACATTTCAATGATAAAATTTCAATTGAAACCACAAGAAATCATTTCAAGATATTGAAATAGTCAATCCACTTTAAAAACTATTTTCAATACCAAAACACCCAAAAATGGGATAAGGTATTTCTTCTCCTTTTAAAAACACTAAGGCTTATAGAGGAATCCAAATATCAAATAATGGTTACGGCCGTGGAGAAGTCGTTGTCACTTTATAAGTTAAAAAACATTCCTTTTTCATTTTGTAAAGAAAGTAAAATTATTTGTATAAAAATATTCCTTTTAAAAACCTTGTAATGAATTAAAAGTAAAATGGGTTGATTGTACACCTTATAAAATAAGGTTGTGTATAACTTCAACATATGCCTCAATGAAAGGATATTGAAACGAAGTCTCATACCTTGAGTTTGATTCATCGGATATGTTCCTTGTTCTTCCTGAATAATAAACATCGGTTAATTTATAATTTCTTTAGAAATATTTAATTTTTATTATTCCTTTTATATAATTAAATACCATGTTATAATAATTAGTTAATTATTTGAGTTCATGTTGAATGTTTTGTCGATATTCGGTACTTGAATCGAAAATGAACATGGTTTGATGTCACTAGTCCATGTGGTCATAAGTCCTTCATCTAAAAAATAATATTCCTAAAATTATTATCATTTTTATACATCAATTATACTTTTAAATCAAACAATTATGTATTTTCATGACAAATTAACAACATTATATTCATGGAGATGGTAAGTTGTACGTACTCATGAGAAACGTTTTCCATTTTTCGTTGATCGTTATGGAAGAATGGTATGTATTAATTTATCTTTAAAAAATTATAATAATATCATTAAAATAAAATTAATATTTTATATATACTTATATATATATATCACACAATTGATTTAATGAATAAAAATGAGCCACATCGCTTTTTGGAGGTAATAGTTCACACATACGTATGAACGATGATAAAAATTTTATGTGCATGGAAAGTAAGAATGTAATTGATATATATTATTATCATTTAATTATTAATATTTAATTAATAAAAAATATTAAAATTAATTTAATCTTTATAACCACTCAGGAGATATGGTTATGGAAAACAAATTATATTGGATTATGGAGATGATAGATCACATGTACGCACGAATGATTAATTTCATTCATATTAATGGAAGTGGAGATGGATTTAGGTGATGATATTAACATAATAAAATATCATTATATTTATGATACTGGAGTTATTATATCATCTTGGAAAAAGAATATTTGAAGGAAGTTTAAGAATAAATAAAACATCAATACTTAAATAGAAACATTACCTTTCCTTTAGATAAGCACATTTCATATCACCTTAACACCTATAAGGAGGGTTTTATACATAAAATAAGGATTCAAGAATTTTGGGAGGGATTCTAGGAAGGGGTTTGGTTAGATATTGTTTTAACCAAATAGTTTTGGAAGTGTGAGTAATAGAGAGGAATGGGTGCCTTTTTATAAGAGAGAGGGGCTCCCTAGAAATTTTTAAAACTATTAAATTAATATAAATTCAATTTTGATTCCAAATGGATCCAAACTCATTTAGTTAGAATATAGGATGATTATGGGTCTAAATATAATCATATAATGATAATTATATTGGTTTTGAATAATTTTTAATCATTATAGTTTTGTTTTAACCTTTTTAACTCTTACCATTTTATCAAGTAAATTACACTTTCAGAGTTAAAATAATTACCAAATCAAGAAAAACGACCAATTAATGAGTCATTAATGATATTTGTAGACTTATATACAATTTTTGGTCAAATATTATATTTTTATAAACTTTATATCATTTAACTAGATATTTTATATTTTACGTTATGAATTTTGTCAATTTTGACACTATTTAATACTAGCCTTTTTGAAAAAATCATAACTACTTGATTTATTCAAAAAATATACATTAACTCATCTATAACATGTAAAATTCATCCATAAAAATATTTTATGGAATAAAATATTTCAAATGATATTTATTTTAATATTATTAAAATCATTTATTTGATTCTTTCTTTAATAAATCTATTATTTCATCATCTTTGTGTCACTATTTAATTAAAATATTTATTTCCTAAAAATTATAAATAATTACCTTGATATAAGTAATATTTTTAGAATTATAATTTCTATTTATAGTTCATTATATCACTTATATAAACTCATATTAAAATTTTTTTAGTAATAACAAATATATTTATGACATATTTTCCTTTACTTTAAATTAAATGTTATAAATGTCATAATCACACCCAGGTGGCTTCCAAAGGTCATAATTTTGGAAAAAGGATGGTAATGATCTATAATAACTCCTAAAATATAATTAAGACATGTTCTAGGGTAATTCTATAATATTTTAATATTAAATTTACCATTAATTTCCTTATTGACCTTTAACTGCGATAAATAAAATACTAAAGTTACTATTCACCAAAAATTATTTTCACTCTATTGGACCAATTTTTTCATAATTAGAACAACCATTTATTTCCATTTTTTAAATTCAATTCACATAAGTTGTTAAATTAGGTTAAATACTAATCTTGTTGACACATCGAGAAAACGGGTTTTTAAGTAAAGTGTTGAAAAGATCACATAGTTTTTATATTTAATTTTAATTTTAAAAAGCATCCAATGAACTAAATTAGATTAAATTTTAAAAAATTGATCTAATTTTTCCTTAAAAGCATATAAAATTATCATCTAAAAATATAAATAAATTAGACGAAAAGGAATTTTTGAATTAAAATGCAGTAGTTTTCACTATTCATAAAAATATGAATTTTATCAGAAATAAACCAAATATTCAACCAAGGAAAATCTTGATGTCTCGCTTCGAAATAAGAAGTTTGTTTTCAAATATAACATATAGAAGTGAAAAAACTAGATTTAAAAACGGTTCTCTTTCAAAATGATGTAAAACTACCTTTCAAAAAATATTAGAGTATTTTTTGGTTAAAATTAGATTTATTATCCTTTTGAGCCTCTGAAATTTATTAGAAGAAAGTAAAAATATTGAATTAACATATTTAAATTTGTTATAGTTATTTATTTTCATTCCCACTAATAAAATGGCTAGGTGATAACTACCACTTAAAATAATAATATTAATAATATATTATTTTTTGGTATAACTCAGTCTTGTGTACAATGTAGGATTTTAGAGTAACTCATTATTGTGTGTCAAGTACGCTATCAGACATGGAATCCCCTTTAAAGTAAAATTAATATCTAATTCATAAATGTTAATAAATATTAAAAGGTCTTGTTCTATAATTACCTGGGATGTTATGTACATGTTGTTTACTCGACCCGTTTACACAAGAAATTTAAAATTTAATTTTTTGATTTTTCAAAGCTAAACAGTATGTGTTTCATGTGTCATTCATTGACTCAAACACACCATGTGAGAGGTTTTATATACATATATATATACATATATATATATATTAAATTATTAATTAAATTCTAAAGTAAATTTCTGAACTATAAATTATGTATAATCATAATAGGTCAACTACTTCGAGCACATTAAAAGCAATACATGATGTGTTAATTAAAATGTATTTCATGTTTTATTTATTTATGTGTTCTCTCTGGGTAATTTCATAATAAAATATATATCCAATATTCCACTTTAGTAAACTATATACGATCTCTATACAAGTCGAGTAGTTCTAATAGGTACTCAGCAAGTTGCTTCCATATAAAAACAGAGTACTTATTTTATTAAAAAAATAAAAATATTTAATTGCATTTTATTAAAACCAAAGTGTATGAGTATATTTAGGAAATATTTGATTGATATTAAGATAAAATTTAATTAATTGATTAATTCGATAATTAACCAAATTAATTTGTCTGTATTTATCTTAATGAAAGAACAAATTGAAATGAATTCTAGCCAATTATTTAATATTTTTATTCACTACACTAGTATATTATCATGAGCTTAGACCGACCTCTTTATGTGTATGACACATTTTAATTTAACTATTTCAGGGATTTTTTTCAATTTTTTTATTAAATTAAATTGATATCTTTCAATCCATCCATCGGTCCTTATTAATTATGGGCATGTGTGTCTATATTTTCTTTTATGTAAACCCATTTACGGTTCCCTTAAAATGTGAATAATGTAAAATAAATGAAAAATGGATCTCTAGGGTGTATAACATTGGTTTGATATAGAGTTGAAGTGAAATCAAACCAAGGAGATACATAGGAAAAATGTGGAATAAGGAAAACTTGAACCCAGACCAGTTTAAAGAGTTTTTTCCATATATTCAATTGTTTGTTTATTGTTTACTCAATAAACAAACCATTAGTTGAAGCTCATGATCATGCCACATGTTTTTTATTTTTTTATCTATTTTATGATTTATTTTATGGATATGAGATCATGATCACATAAATAAATGAATTAATATGAAATGATAGAATTGAAATCAAAAGGATTGTGCATAAATACTTTATTAGTATATTGTTAATCACTTAAGGAAAATCCACTTAATTTTAACAAGATGTTTAATAGAAAAATAAAAAAATTGTTAATAATAAAAAAAATCCCTTAGGTTAATACTAAGTCACAATGCCTTCCATTATCTAAATTAATATGAAAACATTGTTAAATTGTCAGTTATGCCTTCATCTGGGGCAGTTTTCATTATCGTTAAATCTTAACATAGATAGTGGGTTTATTAAATTGATTCTCCATTAGGTTTACTAGACTCAGTCAATCAAATACAAATTTGGATGAAATTATTGAGGAAATATAAGTCAGTATTTATGGATTGGGGAGGCTACTAAACAGATCAAGGAGTTTCTAGTTTTTAGTTGGAAATACTGAATAAAAAAATACTTTCTTATAATTTTCATGGCCTCTATCTATATTATAATAAGGTAAATATGTATCAATTCAATTTTAATTTATACATGATGGGATATTTTGAGTTCAATGGTGAGGGATATTAAGGACTGATAAAATAGTGGGAGAATTAAAAAAAATTAAAATTACTATGTCTCATATAATTTTTAATTAAGTGAAATACAAATTATATGATCTATTATTAATTGTTAAGTAATAACATGTTTTTAAACCACATTATCACTATAATAAATTTCTTATAAATACCATCTATTAACTAGAAGTAACTCCTAGGAACGGTTCAGTTTCCCTTGGGTAGTGTTTCACTGTGAACAAAAGTCTTATATATTGGAATCCTCAATCCTCGATCTACCTTATAAAGAGGTGAGTAATATAGAGTTCACTCTCTTATAAAAACACTTTTAAGATTCACTAAATGGAAATTTTTTGATGTTTTCATCCATGTCTAGTGAACCCATGATTTCACATGAGAATATGGATTCTTATAGCATACTCCAACATCTTCCTAATATTTATTAGGAGAGATAAATACTAGAACATTTTGAGATATCCTATTCAATATTCCTAAGAAAACATGTAGAATGTGCTTTGGTTGGGCCCCACATAGTCAAAATAATTGGCTACATTTAGTTCCTAGAAGTTATAGGGTTTAATCAAATCAAATAATTGTGAACAAATTTCAGTCTTTCACCACTCTATCATATCTTCTCTAGTTTTATTATAAATTTCAATATAAACAAAATATAGAAGTATCTTCCAGATATTATATCTATACTTCACCATGTTGATATGTATATTCTAATGAATCAGATTTTCCATGTATTATTTTCTAGATATTATATAGAATATTTCTTAGACCAAGAACTAAAACAGCTTGTGAATCTAAGTCCCTGTGTTCCAGAAATAAATGTTTGAAATATATTAAATATCACACACATGCATTTTACCTTAAAATTGTAATAAATCCTAAACTAGGGCCTAGATTATAAATATGAGGGAACTATTTAGTTCAAAGCATAGGTTTTACCATAGATGCAACATAATTTTTTTTTGGAATAGTGTGTTTGTGAAAAAAAAAACCATCACAAGCATGGAATTAAAAAAAGGAATAATGTTTAACATAATCACTAGCCTCATATACTTATACACTTCTATATCCAATTTGTACGGTTATCTACATAACCCTGTGAATTGATAGAATCCATTGGAGAGAGTGTTGGTGGAGATTTTGATGAAAGACAAAAGATCTGGATGAGATCAAGGATCATTACTCCAATGGAGTCCATAGATTTCATCTATGATGAAAACATAGAATAGATATTCATCAACAATCAATCAAAAATATAGGTAGGATGTTGATTTTTGTTTTCCATCCATTTCATTTGTCCGGGTTGAATGCATATCATTTCCATGAACATAATTGATTCACTCTTCGGTGATAGATTTAATTCAGATGGAATAAATAGTCAGTTGTATTGATTTCCTCATCATTTTTCTATTTCTTTGACAATGGATTGAGGTCGAATGAACAAAGGTTGAGGTTCATTCCTCACATCTTTTGTATTATGGTTTTCTCCACCATTTCTTGATGTGTTCATTGTGGGTATTTCCTTTGTCTTGTGTTTCAATGATTACTTAGTATTTAATCATTGTGTGATCGTTCTTCACTACAATGGATCAATACTATAGGGATGGCTAGTGATTGAGGTTGAAATTTGAGGATTATAAATGATTGTTTATGATTCTAGGAGTAATGATACAATATTGGACTACGAGTTCTATTTCTATGATAGTTACATGAGGGCAACTTATGGCGATGACATATCATCTTGATGGATAATTTTCCATGCAGATTGAGGGCCGAAATCCAGTGAGAGGGTGACAGAAAGGCTGGGTGACTCATATTTGTGGTTTTTGGTGGGGGTGGAGGCTTCGACAACATGCATAATGATATGGAAGAGTTCCCAAAGGATCTGTAAAATCTCAGATTACACAGTAGGTAATTCAACATTACACACCATATGGGACCCCCCTTACGTGGTGCTAGGGTTTCCATAGATAAATATCACATTCCTTGTGAAACATTCACTCACCATGTGACACATGTTGGTGTCTTGGAATATATCTTGAGAGATACACTGACATAATAATTCCATGTACACAGACACGACTAGGTGTACACGAGCACAATGCGGTGTACATGGGTTGGTGCACGGGCACACCTAGTGGTACACGGGCACAGTCAAATGGAATGGGAAAGGTGTTGGGAGATATATACATTTCGTATACTATTTATATATGTTTTCTATGTGTATATTTATGTGTCGCATGAGGATTCACCACATGGTCAAGATATTGGTTGGTTCGACACACTGTGTACCCCCAGTACAAGTTGCGTACCACCTTTGAGGGTGTTTGTGGCCTTTAGTTTCTTCATTATAAACCAATATTGGTTGATTTTGTTCCCTTGGACCACTTTCGCCCAATTTTATAATGTCTTATTACATCCACATCTTATGATTGTGATCCCCTCTAGAGGATAAGTCTCAGATGTATTTTGCAGTTTCCCTCTATGTGACTGGAGTGTGATCCTAGATCATCTTTATACCTTAGGTGGGTTTTGTGAAATCTTCATGGCCCCCTTGAGTAGGGATTTGATCCTCTATATAGAAGTCCATATTATTAGGGTTTTTTTATCATTGTCATATTATCCCCTGCATAGAGGGTTGATCCAGAATGGGTTCGTGTTGTCCCCCAATAGTCCTAGGCATGACCTCCTATATGAGTATAAAGGTTTTTTGAGACTAGTGAGCATTATAGAGTGGGTCCCAATGATCTTGACCTGTTGTATGTGTGTCTCTAGTGATAGCATGTCTCATGGATTGGATTCACTTGGAATGAGTGTTTCTTCAAGAAGAATCCTATAGATGGTAGTTAGTTATGACAGCCTAGTGTCACAGTGTCCTTCCTGAGTATATATGGGTTTTCCATTCTGTTATACATGGAATTAAATGTTATTTTAATGAGAGTACTTTTCATGATGATTCGTGTTTAGTGTTTTGGGGTGTCCTACTGGGTATTTTTATACTCACCCGTGCATGGGCTCTACCCACAAGTGTTGTGTCTTATGCAGATGACGACCCGTTTGATAGTATCCTAGGAGGACCAAGAGCAGGTGGATCATAGCTTGAGACTGAAAGACCAAGTTGTTTTCTAAATTTCATTTCATCATATTCATCTCTATTAGAGTATTTTGGACTCTCTATAGTCTTTTTATGGGATTGTATTTGGACCCTTTTTGCTTTCATTACTTTACTATTGTACTCTACTTGTGGAATTATAGATGTATTCATGAATTGGTTTTAGTTGTTTTAAATTTCATTATTTTGTGGGATTGGAGATGTGTGTGTGTGTAGGTATATTAAGATAATTTTTACCATTTGTTTGATATGCCTGCTCGGTGCTAGTCACAATCCCCTAGCCTATTGAAGGTGAGCTTGGGGTAGTCGTGGGTCATACCCTAATAGGTCAGGTCATGAAAGAGTGTTGTAAAAAGTGTTGGTTCTACCTTAGGAATAGATTCTTTGATATTGGTTCATGGAAAAGTGTTTATTGTTTAGAGTTGGGATTTAAGGCTAGGGACTCCAGTGTTATTGTGGCGGACGATATATCCATACACCAGGACTCAGATCACCTTTCTTTCCATTCGGTACATGTAGACATTGGTTGTAGGGAAAACATTGGTACATATATCATATAGTAATGGGTTGTGGTTTCCATGTCCTTCTTGATTCGGCTCCCCAGATATACTCTTTGACCATGGTACATCTTGTTTTATTTCAGGATGCCTCCATGAAGACATCTAACTAGGATTCCACTAGGTGATCGCAAGGATGATCTTCCTTGTGATGGGGCTTTAGTACAAGGGAATGTATTGAAGATAGAACCTTAAAGTGGTTTCCCATCTATTCCACCAACCTTTGAGCAGTATCTAATTGTAGTAGTGTTATTTGAGGATGCATGAAGGATGAGTGTGCTGCTTCAGTTTTATAGGCAGTGACCTCCCAGGTCTCGAGGCGATCCAGACCCCCTCCCAAGCATTTAAGGACTGACTTGAGGAATTCACTCATATTTTCAACCTTTTGAGGATACCTATAGATTATATGGTGGTTCTCGCATTGATTCTTCTTCGATGATCTATTGGGTGATGGTGGAGTTTGGTGACTCAGTCATACGATGAGATATCCCTCTTCTAGTTATATTTAGAGAAACTATTTGAGGAGTTTTATATATACATGTTTCGATCAGTGGAAATATAGGATCCTCTTCATCTATAATAGGGAATTTTGACCATGGAGAGGTGTTCAGATAGGTTTACTAATCTCTCTCGATACTCCATGTATATTGTTCCGGATCCGTTTTTCAAAGCATGAACATTTGAGAAGGTCTTACACTGGGGTATCAGGGATTCAATGATATCTATCTACATTCTCACTTATGCTAGTGTGTTGTAGAAAACCTTATTAGTGGAGAGATTCCTAGAAGAGTAGGTGTCGAAAGTGGATGCTGGTAGTGGGAACCCAAGAGTTGAGACCAAGGAAACAGGTAGCCGACAGCAGCCATAGATATCCAAGTGTGTCAAACAATTTATGAGACAAGCTCAAGACATATGTTCAGTGGTGCATGGATCTCTGTATAGCTCGAATCATCCAACGGATATGTGGTATTTCTATTATGATGGTTGGGGACATCTGGATTAGGATTGTATGACCCATTTTACAACTGATCAAGAGACGGTCAAGGGAACACTAAGGTAGAGACATAGGTAGTAAAAATGTGGTATATATGGTGGAGGACATGTAAGAGGGGTCGGTTGAGCAGTAGGAGGTGGTTAGAGGTTTGACCTGTTACCACCACCACCCTCAGGTGTTCTATGCCAGGATCAGGGAGCTGGTGGTTAGGGATGAGGGAAGATGCAGTTTATAGAGGCCTATGACCTCAAGGCTATACGGATGATATGAGGTATGATATATGTATTTTCTAACTTATTTTTAGTATTTATAGACATATGTGATAGTCATTACATCCTTTATACTTCTCTAGTTAGAGACTTAGATATTCTGATTGAGCCTTTAGGTCGACCCTTATGGTTGGAGACTCTAATAGGTAATGACTCGGGGATTGCGAACATTTTCCGATAGTGTGATTTTACACTTGGAGGAAAGATCTTTCTATGGGATCTCTTTTTATAATTAATTAGGCCTTATGATGGAATCCTAGGTATGTATAGGTTATCCACATTTCATATCAAGATTGACTATTTTAGGTGGAGGATGCAGTGTGTGTGTAGTGATGGGATGAGGTTTTCATTTGTGGGTGAAAAGAAAACCTTGGAAGAGTAGGATGAGCTCCAGTATTGGAGAATGTGTCCAATTACTCACCAGTTGCCTAGAATGACTCTTGGAGTAGAGGATTCTATGGGCTACCAGTTCCCTGTGGTGGTGGTGGGTTATGGGGATGTCTTTCCTGAGGAAATTCTAGGCTTAACTCCCCATCAAGAGTTATAATTTAGCATTGTCTTGTACCCCAAGATTGCCCTGATATTTTCACAAGAATATCGGATGGCTCCCATATAAGATAATGAGTTGAGGGTGCAGTTTGAGGACTTGTAGGAGAAGGGCTTTGAGAGTCCCAATGTTTCCCTTGGGCATCCCTAGTGTTGTTCATCAAGAATACATACAATATATTGAGGTTATGTGTAGACTATCAGTGCTTGAAACAGGTGACTATAAAGAATACATAACCACTATCAAGGATTGATTACCTCTTTGATTAGTTTGGAGGGGTGTGATGGTTCTCAAAGATTAACCTTAGACCATGTTATCCCCAGCTATAAGTACAGGAAGAGGATATATCGAAGATATAATTCAAATGTCGCTATGGTCAATATAAGTACTTGGTAATTCCTTTAATCGGGAAGAATTCACCACTAGTGTCCATGAGATTCATGAACCAGATCTTTCATCCTTTATTAGACCATTTCATGGCGGTCTTCATCAACTATATCCTAGTGTACTCAGTGTCTGAGGAGGAGAACACGAGACACTTTAGTATGGTCATGGACACAATATGAGAGCACTGGAATTATGTAAAGATCTGTATGCATTAGTTTTTTATTTGAGAGGTCAACTTCTTAGGACATGTCAACTTAGAGGAAGGATTGGCAGTGGACCCAGCAATGGTTGAACGATTTCTTGCTTGGGATCCACCCAAGATTATTACCAAGGTGTGGTGTTTCCTTGAGTTGTTATGGTGTTGTTGTAGGTTTTTACCCAATCTCTCTAGAGTGGTAGAACCCATGATATCTTTAAATTGAAATGGGAAGCCTTTCATGTGGAAAAAAATGTTCCAGTAGTTCTTTCAAAAGTTGAGGTAGCAGTTGTAGAGTGCTCCCATTATGAGCTTTCCAGAGGAGGGTTTCAATTACATAGTTTTCTTTGATGAATCAATGATTGGGATTGTTTGTTTTCTAATGAAATGTTTGGTGGTTATTTACTATGGTTAACATCATTTGATACCACATGAGTAGAACTATGTGACCCTAATCTTGAGATAGTAGTGGTAGTCTTCACACTGAAGATGTGGTGACACTTCTTGATGGGTGAGTAGTTTATCATCAACTTTAACCACAAGAGTCTCAAGTATATATTCTCTTTGTAGGATCTTAATTTGAGATAGTGTAGTTAGATAGAGTTCCTATAGAACTATGAATTTGATATTGGTAATACTCCTAGGAAGGGGAATGTGGTCATAAATGATCTCTGTAGGATATCTTGTCCTCATTTGTTGGCTGAATCATTAAAGTAGTTAGCCTTGTTGCATCTTTCCTTAGTGGAAAATGATGGTGGTTAATATATTTATTTGATGGTTGTTACCCCATAAATTTTATAGCATGTATGGGATAATCAACGTGGAGATACTAACTGTGAGACCTTACATACTCAGATATAAACTAGACATGCTCATGATGGATATTTTTAGGTGGGCAATGTGCTATCCTTTTCGATGGAAGGATGATGGAACCTTAAACATTTCAAGATGAGGTGATGTGAGAGTTTCATACATCCCATTCGGTGGTACATCCAAGTGTGTAAAAGATGTACCATGACCTCTAATGCCCTTTTTGGTGTCCATGCATGAAGCATTTTGTTGCAATGTTTTTCTCTTGATGCCTCACTTGTTAGTAAGTAAATGATGAGCACTAAGTTCCATCAAGTTTAGCCCAAACCCTTGAGGTGATAGAGTGGAAGTGGGATGGGATATCTATAGAATTAATGACATTATTACAACATACATCCAATGAACATGATGGAATCTAGGTGATCATAGACTTACTCACCAATTTATCCTAATTCATTAATGTTCGAGAGCAGAGTTTAGTAGAGATCTTGGGACACCTCTACATGTAGGAGATAGTTTGAATACATGGAGTTTCCTATATAATAATTTCAAATTGTGGTACTTGATTAACATTGTAATTATGAAGATAATTTCAAGAGTTCCTTGGGAATAATTTGAGCTTGAGAACAACGTTTCACCCCCAGACTGATGGCTAGACTGAGAGGACCATTCGGGTCTTATAGGACATGCAGTGATATTTCATGTTATGCTTTGGATGTATTTGGGAGGATCATCTACCCTTAGAGGAGTTTTTATACAATAACAAGTACCATTACACCATTGGTTTGACATCATTTGAGGCCTTGTATAGGAGACCCTATAGGTCACAACTTTTTTGGAATAATCTAGATGAGTTAATAATATTGGGACCAGAGTTGGTGTGAGATACTCGAGAGAAGGTTCATATTATCCTAGAGTGGATGAGGACTGAACAGATCCATAAGAAGTTTTATGTGAACCGATGATGGAGACCTATGGAGTTTGAGGAGGGAGACCATGTGTTCTTGAAGGTATCAAATAGATGTGGATTATAGATATTTGGACCAGGTGACAATTTATCTCTGAGATTCATTGGCCTTTTCCAGATATACCATAGAGTTAGCGATGTGGAATACTACTTGCCTCTACCACCATAATTGGACTTGGTACATGATGTCTTCCACAAGTCACAGTATAGGAGGTATGGGCATGATGTGTCCCATGTTATCGACTGGGGTGAGCTGGTTATTGAGGATGGAGCTACCATTGTGGAGTATACAGTGGAGATTAAGGATCATCATGAGAGGATCCTTTGTGAGTGATCAATCCCCTAGTTTATGTTTGGTGGTAGCACATGAAACTTCAAGAGAATACCTGGAAGAGGGATACCCAGATGCAATCCCAATACCCTAATCTTTTTTAATAGACTTTTTTTGGCATTTCTGAATGTAAAATTACAAGTTGGTGATAATATAATTACTTATATTTTCCATGTATGAGTTTTTGGATATTATATGGAATATTTTCAAGATCAGATTCTGAAACAGCATCTAATTTCGAGACTCGGTGTTCCCATAATAAATGTTTGAAATATATTAAATATATTATTTATCATGTGCATGTAGTTTTCCTAAAATATCATAATAACTCCTGAATAGGGGATCAAATTATAAATCTAAGGTCACCTTTGAGTTCATAACATAAGTTTTAACCTAGCTGTGACATAACCTTTTTCAATATGGGGTGTGTGAAAAAAATCATCACGGGTGCAGAATTAATAATAATATATATATATTTATATTATTTTATTTAACACAACAACTAGATGACTCTACTTATACCCTATTATGTCCAATTTTATGATTTAGCCGCATAACCCTGTAAATCAATAGTAACTGTTAGAGAGATCATTAGAGGATGTCTTGGAAAATGAAAATGGATCATGATGGGATTAAGGAATGTTCCACCAATGGAGTTAGTGGATCTCATCAATGCTAGAAACACATAACCATTATTTATCAACAATCGATCCAAACTCTAGTTAGGATTTTGATTTATGTTTTCCATCTCTTTCATTTATCCTTGTCGAACATGGATCAATTCAACTAAAAAAATTGATTCATGCATCAATGGTAGATTTAATCGAGATGGAAGAAATTGTTTGTTCTGTTTATTTACTCTTCATTTTTTGATTTCTTTGAAAATGGATCAAGGTAGAATAAACAAAGGCTGACGTTCATTCTTCAAATCTTTTTTCTTATGGTTTCATTCCTCATTTATTCACACATTCATCGTGGGTATTTCCTTCATCCTATGGTTTGATGATTACCATGTATTTAATCATTGTGAAACCATTCTTTTGAACAAAGGATCAATATAGTGGGTATGGATATTTTTGGAGGTTGTGATTTTAGGATTGGAAATGACATTGGATAAATCAAGGAGGAACGATATCGTATTTGACTATGTGTTCCATTTCCACAATTATTACATGAGGACGGATTTCAACGATGAATGATCAACTCAATGGATCAATTTATAATCATATTGAGGGTTAGAATCCAATGAGAAGGTGATAGAAAGGCTAGGAGACATCATATATATGGGTTCGAGTGAGGTTGGATGCTCTAGTGATGTGAAGAACATTGAAAAAGAGATCCCAATGGATCTAGAAAATCCCATATTACACTGTGTGTAGTCCGACGCTATATATCATGTTGGAACCCCTTGTGCAGTGCTAGGGTTTCCATAGTGAGTTAAATATATCATGATTTGTGACACATGTTTAAAGCTCAGTTTGTATCTCGGGAGATACAAGGACATGGGTAGGAAAAGTACTCGGACACGGCCAGGTGTATATGGGCTCAGCCAGGTGTACACGAGTTGGTACACAATAACAGCTAGTGGTGCACGAGTATGGTAAAAAATAATAAGGAAGGTTTCAGGTGATCTCTACACACTTTTTACTATTTATACTCACTGTGTATGTGGATATTTACATTCCATGTGAGGAAACACCACATGGGTAGGATATGGGTTGGAAGGACATGTCGTGTACCCCCAATACATTCCATGTACACCCTTCTATGGTGTTTATAGCCATTGGTTTATTCAGTATAGACTAGTCTCGGTTGATTGTGTTACCTTGGTCCACCTTCCCTTGAGGGTAAATTGCGTTATTATTTCCACATATCAGTATTTTGATCCCCTATATAGGATTAGTCTCAGATAGAGTTTGTGGTGTCCCACTGTGAAATTGTTGTATGATCCAAAATCATATTTATACAGCAAGCTATATTGGTAGGATTTGTAGTATCATTCGAATATGATCCCCTACATAGTTGGTTGATCCATATTGGGTTCTCGGTGTCCCCCGGTAGTCCAGACATGACCCCCTCTGTGAGTATCAATGTCTTCTGAGAATAGTGAGAATTATTGGGTAGGGCCCAATGATCTTGACCTCTTGTATGAGGGTCTCCACCAATATCATGTATCATGGAGTTGATTCTCCCAAAAAAAGAGTGTTGCTTAAAGAAAAATCCTATGGCTGGAAGTTAGTTGAGACTACCTGGTATCATGGTGTACTTCTTCAGTATATTTGGGTATCCCTTTCTATTATTAATTAATTTCTATATCAATTTTATGAGTTGAATTTTTTTGATGTTTTGTGTTTGGTTTTTCTAGGGTTTCTTGGTTTTTCTAGGGTGTTTTATTGGGTATTGTTATAATCACCCTTGTATGGGCTCTTCCTGCACCTGTTGTGTCTTATGAAAATGGCAGCCCATTTGATGGTGTCCTAGGAGGAATGGGAGTAGGTGTCACATATATTGATCTTAAAAAACCTTGTTTTTTGGGTTTCATTTGATCGTTTTCCTCATCCTTGGATCAGGTTGGACTCTCTATGGTTTTTGGTTGGGATTGTATTTGGCTCTTTTTCACTTTTAATACTTTAATATCATACTCTGAGTGTGGGATTATAAATTTATGCATTCATTGGTTCCAGTTGTTTTAAATTTCATCATTTTGTGGTCTTAGAGATTTGTGTCTGTGTACAGGTACATTAGGATAATGCCTCCCATTTGTGGGATATTCTTACTCGGTGCTAGATGCCTTCCCCTAGCCTATTGGAGGCAGGATTGGGGTAGTCACTAGTCAGACCCTAGTGGTTCAGGTCATGGAATATATGAGGCATCAAAATCCTTTTATCCTTATGGATAAAAAAAGAGAAATTTCAGACAAAGAGATGTAAGAAAAACTCCTAGTCTAAAGCTTCTTTGAATCACCATTCCAACAAGAGGATAATCAAGGGGCATGAAAGAGAATAAGATATTACAAATTTTTCATGTGTCAAAAAGGGGAATTGGAATAAAAACTTCACCCATAAAAATAATAAAGGGGATCCTTCATGTGTATTTGTTATCAAGTTAAATTTATCTATTTCTATAAATTTGTTATCTAATATTGCATGTGGTTCTCACATATGTATTAAAATACTAAAACCAAGTAGACTCTAAAATATTACCTATGGTAAGGGGGTTAATAAGCAACCAATAGATCCAGACTTATGGTTATGGCAATTAGAGATTACCACCTCACATTGCCGACTGGAATGATCATGGTTTGGAAGGAATGTTATTTTGTTTCATCTGTTACCAAAACATTATTTTTTATTTTCAAACATGAATCTTATGGATTTATTTTCAAATTTAGGAGTAAATGTTCCTTATTTTACAAAATAAAAAAATTTATGGTAAGGAATATTTAAATTATGGTATTTATGTGTTGGATTGCACAAACCAAGTAGTGTAAATCAATAAATAAACTCTTTAACATGACTAATATCGCACCCAACTATGGCATCACTATCTTGGACTTATAGCTGAAAATAGTTTGACCATATTATACCAAGATGTATATTTTGATTCATTTTAACTAAAACCAATTGGTGTTTATCATACAAGTTTACAAGGAAAAACAATTAAATCCCCATTTTCTATAAAATCTGAAAGGGCCTCTAGGATTCTTGGGTTTGTTCATAATAATGTGTGGAGACCATTTCTAGTTGAATCTAGGGGTGGGTAATCATACTTCATAACTTTTATTGATGACTTTAGTATATAAGGATATGTATACTTAATGTGGTATAAGTCAGATTCATTTTATCGATTCAAGGAATATAATAATTAATTTGAAAAATATCATGGTAATAAGATTAAGTAACTCCTCTTAGACCATGGTGGAGAATATCTTAATCAATAATTCATTGATTATTTATGGGATTTTGTGATTCTATCCCAACTAACTCTTCCTTAGGCACTATAATAGAATAATGTAAGTGAAAGGAGGGACTGTACCCTATTAGACATATTGAGATTAATGATGAGACATGTGATTCTACCATTATCCTTTTGAGAATACACATTAAATATAAAAAAAATTATAAACTAAGTTCCAACTACTGCGGAAATGGTATTCCATGTGAACTTTTGTATGGAAATAAACTTGTGTTTTTATATGTATGAGTGTGGGGTTGTAAAAAAATTTAAAGGATGTTCCTAGAAAAAAAATCACCTGGAGGCACTATGTTTATATTTATAGGATTCTATAATTAATCTAGGTTATATTACCTATATTTTAACACACTGGTACTTTGTGATATATTTCTCTAAACTTAATATTTTTGATAGATTTTTATACATAAAAAATGAGTTTAAAAAACCATAAAAAAATATTGAAATATTATTATGTGAAAATTATAACACTTTATCAAAATGTAATTATTATATTAGATTTATTTTTTGGTATTTTTCTAACAAGTTTTATTTTTTAGTTAATAATGAAAAATACCATTTTTTATAAATCTTTTATTTCTTTTCATTAAATAAAGTAATTTAAAAATGTTCCATTATATTTTTAATTTGGTATTAAAGTGAAATAAGATCTATTTTGTTAAAAATAATCTAATTAATTCCATTAGGATGAGATTTTTAACATGATTTTGATATAATTCAATTTTTAGGCTTAAAAACATTTTCTGGAAAACCATTTTTTATCGAATTTTATAGATTTATTTATAAATAAATTTCTAAAAATTATAGGTATTTAATTTGATAAAATGGATTATATAATTTGTATAAATAGGTTCTAATTTTTTAAATACATCCCTTTTATTTCTATGCATTATGAATGGTAACCGTGGTAAAATTTATCTCCTCAGTAAAATATAAATAAGGTAATTAAGGTGAAAAATAATGTTATAGGGAATTAATTTTTTTAAATGAATTTATCTAATTGGATGAGATTAATTATACCATATATCTCATAACTTATAATATATGGAATTTTTGTCCCATTTTCCTTTGATAGTGACATTTATATTACTTTATGTAAATAAAAATACAAAATTCCACTCTTTTTCCTTCAAAATTCTCTTATAATTTTACATAAAAATAAAACTAAGTTTTAAATTAATATTAAAGATAATTTTGAGATTAATAAAAATATATATAATTTTTTTCATTATTTCTAATTTTTAGGGATAATAAAATCACCTTAAATGCTTATATAACACTAACATAGTGCTTGGGAAAGTTGTGGAAACATAAAATCAAATAATTTTAAAACAATTTAACAAATTTGTGATGATGCAGGGTTTTAAAAGACTTTTAATGTTACTAATGATTTTCTTTTATGGTTAAATGTATTTTATTCAAATTTCATCATTTTCTTTAAATATTTAAAGTAAAATTAAATGAATAGCATAAAAATGTCATTAGTGATATTTTATGAAAAATAATATTTTATTAAATTACATAAAAAACATAAAAGTATTTAAAGAGAAAAAATAGGATCATAAATGATCTAAAATTTTAAAAAATTTACAATTATTTGATAATTTTTAGCTTAAATTTAAAATTATAACCTTTTAATATTGAAAATTTTGTTATTGTGGTTAAGGTAAAAATTGTTAAATAAATGCGGTAAACCAAAATATAAGGGTTAAAATGGATGAAAAACTTTCTTAAACATCATTTTTTATTTCTAAATTATACTTTTAACATTTTAATTTGAGTCCTTTTGGAGCCATTTTTCCAAGAAATTGAGTCAATGATATTTTAAAACATTCAAAAATTACAAGTGTGTCGCTCACCTTAATTATAAAAGGACACCCATTCTCTATTTTCTTTAAAACACTATTTGAAACGTAGCTCAAAAAACCCTAAAAACTCTCTTATAAACTTATATATACATTAATTATAGGTTATTTTGTTATTAAAATATCATTCCAAGGGTCCTTAATAAGGGATCTAAAGGAATTCTACTGAAGAAGAGATACTCATCTTTACTGACTATGTCAAGTTTATTTCTTCTTAAAATTTATATAAATTTATTGTAAACAATGTAAAATAATAATTCCAGTACCATAAATATAATTATATTTCATTATTATTATGTTAAAACCATTTACCACCTCTTTTTCATCCTACAAAATGTGAAAAAAAATCGCTCATGCATTCGTACGCCTCACCGTCTCCATGCAGTGGTGTAATTAGTTTCACATAACTATTTTAATTGGATGGTTATAAAGATGTAATTAATGATAATATATTATATTTATGATATAATTATGTTTCTATAAATATAATATATCATTTACCTTCTTTCCTTTCATCCATTTGGAAAATGATAACATCATTCATGTGTAGATGTGGACTACCACCTCCACAAAGTGATGTGATCGGTTTTCATTTCCACTTTACATGGATGGTAATAAGAATCAATATAAATAATATATATGATATATATATGATATATAAGATATAAAAATGATTTTTTAAATGTGAATTATTATTTACCTTTCTTTTATTCAATCCATTGAAATGTGAAAATAGTGTCCATGCCTACGTACAACATATCGTCTCAATGAACAGTGTAATTCATTTTTTTGTATCTACCTTTTATGGATGACTAATATATATATATATATATATATAATGAAAATATATCATATTTATGTCATTATTAACATTCTGGATATGGTGTATCAATAATCAAATTAAATGGATTAGAACTAATGAACCAAAATTCTCCTGAAAAACAAAGCAATTAACACATGAAACAATGATAATAATTAAATATTATTAAAATATGGTTAATGAGATGATATAAAATAATAATATATTATATTATATATATCTATAAGGTTTTTTATGTAATTATAATAATTTTAAATTTATTATACATGAGGTTCAAATCACTTACGGGGAAAGTCAAACTTGAGGTAAGTGATTTTGTCTCAATTTCCACTCTATTGAGACAAATTTGTTATTATGGATCCATTTATTTTTATGTGGTTTATATAATTTCCCATTGATTCATTTATAATGAATATATATTTATTAATTATGAGTAAAGTTTAATTTCATGTTTACTCGTTCAATGGGTTACAGTTTAAAAGTTACAATAGTGGTAAGAATTTATTTCAAAATCTTATTTTTAGAGATTTATCTTAATTTCAATGAAACAATATAATAATATATCATTCATAAAATTAATATGTTTGCTTATCCTATAGATATTTAATAAGTTCCAATTTTTTATTACAACATTTCATCCCATTGTCACTTGAATAAAGAAAATAAATGTTAAAAAGAAAATTGATTTTATTTCTCTTTTTGATCAAGTATATTTTTCTTCCATGTCCAGATTTTACAAAAACAAAAATTAAAAAAGTCGTTTCTATTTACTCAAATAATTTATTAATGAAATTTTAAGTTATCAATGAATTTTTACAAGGGTTTAATGGAATATCTATAATGTTTTATGAAATGGTCATTTTTTACATTATTTATAAAAATTCTAATGGAATGTTTTTTAATGTATACGGAGTTAATGGGTTTTCCTACCACTATAACTATTTTACACAATTTATCTTATTCTATAAGTTTTCAATGGTTTTACAAAGAAAATAATTTACTAAAAATTTATTTTAAATATTTATATTCTAGTTTATTATATTCTATATAAGAATTGATTTTACTATAAAATCTACATTTATAATGAATTTTTGGTCATCTTTTCTCTTTTATTAATATTGTGTTCATTAAATTTATCTTGAAACATTCAATTTTTTATGATCATTTTTTACTGGTCATTATATTTCTGTAAAATATCCACATTTATTTTATCATGGATATGATTATTTCCTAAACCATATACTATTTCTAAATATGGTGTTTTACTATGAAAGTTAGCTGATTGACTGAGGAAATCTTGATAATCCATATCGTTTACTCATTACAGATACTTTTTGATAAGTAATATTGTTTATGAATTAAATTAATAAATCAATATATGATGGATTCATTTTACATGAATTGATGGGTGGGGATCGGTTATAGATTTCCCCTCGATGCATCAATTGGTCTCCTAAGATAGACCAGTTGGCCAAACCTATTAATTGAGTGTTTAATGTACACCTAACCATCGAATAAACTATCTTGACATAATGCCTTAGTGGTAAATATTTCATTATTTCTAAGATTATGACATAAAACATTAATAATATCCTTAACTGAAAATTTAGTTATCATTATCCATGAGAATACTATATCGATATTATCCATGGATGCATTTAGTTCTCAAGTTATTTATTAAATGGAATGTTCTTTGATATATTTACCTTGCCATATTGATTATTCCTTATTTACTCATGATATATTTCATTGTATATAACACTTACTGATCACTGAGCACACACTTTATTTTATTTCCTTTACCTGGTATATGAAGAGGGATATTATGAATAATATCAAGGATGTTAGAATGTTTCTTATGCTATATATTTTATATTTCCAATGTAATATGAAAATCATGTATGTATGTGTGTCTTCAAATCTACTAAACTGGTTAATCTTGTGTGGTGAGATACCTTGTATCTTCTACCAATTTAATAAACAAGACATTTACTCTAGGTTATTAGATTTGTGGTTGTTACAATTGGTATTAGAGAAAGTTTAGTTGAAACCTTAGAAATATGATTTTAAATGAATTTAACTAACATGATAATTATGATAATCCTTTATAGTATTTGATAACTTATACAATTAGAGGTATTTTAATTTTATAGCTCAATATTTATAATGATTATGAGCTAACTCAGTGTGTTACATTTTTTAATTATAAAACCTAAAGGAATAAAGGGATTTATCACCCATATTCTATATAATAATTTCCTTACTAATAAAAACAATATAGTTGGTATTGAAACAAAGAAGATTATGGAAATATTAAGGTAGCTGACTCAGTTTATGAAAAATAAACTTTCTTATATGTATCAAAATTTACTTCCACAACATGATTCACCTATGTCAGATCTCTACATATGATATAAGCCACCATTTTTAATGGTACTACTAATCCATTAGTAGGTACTAAATTAATTAAGTTCCTTGAAAAGAATTTATTTTCTTTGGGAATTTATATTTGATATTATGAATCAAATTATGATAGTATATCGGTGTAAGGATGAACTTGAAATACCAATGGAAATTTATTTTATAGTATTTTTTACTACCTATTAATGAGGGTTATTTATCTCATATGGTTAATGATAAACTCAACATTGATTATATGACTAATGTATGAGAGTTTGTTGATGTCTTTCTAAAATAGTTCAATAGTCTTCCCCCAGATTGTGAAGTTTAGTTTTCAATAAACTTATTCCTAGTGCTACACCTATTTCAAATTCACAATATTGAATGGCCCCAATTGAGTTTCAATAATTAAAGAATAAAAACTAAGATAATCTAGATAATGGATTCATTTGGCCTACTGTTTATGGGGTGTATAAGTTATTTTTTTATGAATAAATATAGGTCAACGCACATTTTCATTGAATATCGGGAACCTAAAAAAATAACAATTAATAAAAAGTATCTTCTTCCCCATATTGATGATCTATTTGATCAATTATGAGGATCTCAATAATTTTCCAAGATTGATCTTCGATCAGGAGACCATAAGCTAAGGGTTAAGAACGAGGGTATACCAAAGACAACCTTCCATATGAGGTATGGTCATTATGAATTTATAGTAATTCTATTTAGACTTACCAACTCTCTTGTAATATTCATGTATTTAATGAATATAGTCTTTATAGATTAACTTTATTAGTTTGTGGTAGTCTTTATGGATGATATTCTTATGTGTTCAAAGAGAAAGGAGGAGCGTGAAGAACATTTAAGGATTGTGTTGATGAATCTGAGGAAAGATAATCTATATTCTAAATTTACCAAGAGTTAATTTTATAAATAAAAATTAACATTCATAGTTTATATAATTTTGAGTGAGAGTATATTGATGGATCCTTCAAAGATGGAAGTTATTGAGAAATGGCCTAAAACCACCATAGTAACCAAGCTCCATATTTTTATAGGGATAGATGGATATTATTGATGCTTGGTGATATATTTCTTAGGACAGTATAATCTAATCACCAAGTTGACCCAAAAGGGAGCTAAGTTCTTACAGGATGGTGAATGTGAGGAGAGATTAAAGAACCAAAGAGAAGGTTGATCAGCACACCTATGATTACACTACCTTTCAATGGTGAAGGGTTTGTGGTATATAGTGATGAATCATATAAGGGAATTGGATCAATCCTCATGCATAATGATATGGTAATAGATTATACCTCTCTAATTTAAAATTAATGAGAAAAATTACACAAGTCGTTATTTGGAACTAGAAATGGTAATTTTTCATTGATGATATAGAAGAATTATCTATATGGAGAAAGGTGTGATATATATAATGATCATAAAATCTTGAAGTATATATTCATATAAAGGAATTAAATATATGATAGAGAAGATGGTCTGAGTTAATAAAATATTATTACTGTTCAATACATTACCTCCCTAGAAAGGTAAATAAGGTGGTTGATGGTATGAGTCTGAAAGACCATGTGAGTTTTTTCACTATGAGGATTGAAAGAGATTTAATATTTATGGATTTTAATATTTGGGAACTTGAAATATTAAGAAAAGAAGACAGATATTATATTTATTAGATGAATTTTCTACTATCCATCCATTAGAGGATTAATAAGGTGCAAAAGGAAGATGTGGAATTACAGAATAAGGTGAGGAATTTTCCTAATGGTGTAATGATTACGTTCAGAAAACAAGTATTTGATCCATCTATACAATACTTAAATATGGATCTGTTGGATGAATCTCAAAATTCCTCTATAACATCCCAGACCTGGATTCTACTTAATAGGTCCACCAAGCTTGGTGGTCCATAAGGCCTCAAGCGCATCTACCAAAATGCCAGAGGCTTCCAACTAGAAGCGAGGGCCTAGGATGTGTCCTTGGAGAGAATATGCCCTCATTACCAATATGTAGTGTATTGGATAAATGTAAAAATGCTCAATAGAAGAGGAAATATAAGTAAACAAAAGGCACAACAAAAAATAGATATAACAGCAACAATAACTGAAATAACTGAGATAACTAATGTTGATATGTCGTGTCACTAGAAAACTATAAAACATGGATACAAGACAGAAATAATAACATGTTCTAGAAAAGTATACAGGAAATCAAAATATTATCCCAAGCATCCAGATCTCCCGCTTGATCATCTTCTATCAATCTACACCCTAAATAGTAAGAAATCAAGTGTTCTAAGTTGTATGCTTCCCCTTTCTAACACCTGCATTCATGTAATTTTCCCTGGGTACCAAATGGTGACCGGAGAGGGTGTGAGATAAATCTCAGTGTGTCACTACCAATAGTTTCTATAACATCTGGCCCATGTAATGGAAATTTAACAGTGTGAAGGCATGAATAAATAATGTAAAGAAGTAAAATGTAACTAAATACCCAAGTACCTGCTTCAACACTCAACTGGTGTTTGAATATATAACCAAGTCATTATTTGATTTTTACCAATTTATAAATAAGTCACACATTATCAATGGTGAATGTTCCAAGATTAAATAAGGAAACCATAATTGATAGTTAATAAGAAGTGGTTCCATGGACTTTACCAAGGCAACCTAGACCTCAGGGATTTCTAACTTAGTATTAATTGGGTCTAGATAAGGGTTAGAGTGTAATACAAGGAGAATAGTGTAAGGCTTTCCAAAATAGTATGCATACTGAATACAAGGTGATCATCCAGTGTAAGATGGGGCTTAGTAGTGACTGGGCCCTATGGGTTTTAACAATGGAACCTACTTGTCAATACTGGAACCAAGGAGTGTATCCATGGAATTATTTAATACTATGTGAGGGATCCTATAGTGTCATACCGAGCATCCAATAGTTGAAAAGGATCTGGATCTAAGTGGGTCTCAACCTAATAAAGTTTCATCCTTAAATTGGAATGGTTTTCCTGAGTGTTCAAGTAATTCCTCGATAATAATCCAAGACGAGCTTGAGTCAAGTCACTCTTGTTTAATAATGAAGTCATGTATAATTTCAATTGGTTCAATCTTTTCCTTTCATTAGTGTGAATAGTCCATGTAGCATGAAACCTTTATTAAATCCATTTAATTAATATTCAATAATTAAGTTTCATTCCACTACCTTCCATTGATGTGGTAAGGGGTGCTACAGACATGCAAACTATTATTTATTTGCATTTAATCTGGTCAAGTCATATACTTAGTGTACTTTCTGATTTTCATTTCACATTTAATTATATGTTAAAGAACCTACCTTAGGTGGGTCAAGTGGTGATCATAAACCGTACTTTACATTATGAAATTCACAATATAAATAAATCCATTTAATATAGAAAAGATTTCCCATAGAAGGGTCAAGCCAAGTCACACCCAAATAGTGGCTCAAACGTGTCAAATGCTAAAAACCAAATTATGGAATAACATACTACATGGGATGGATTGAGTTGTGGGTGTAACCACCAACAATTAATCACATAATTAGAAATATCATAACCATAAGGTTATAATGAATATAATCATGCCATATAAATTCAATAAATGGAACCTGATGAAATTGGTGGGGCCCACATGACAATTCCAAAATCAACAAACTTAAGGGGTGAGTTATAGACCACCCACCTTAGTCATGTAAAACTCTCCTCCTCTAGTATCAGCCATTGGTTTGGCTTGCATCAGATTATATATAAGAAAAGAGGAAAAACACTCACACCTAGATTTCAAGGTCAAGAGTAATAGAGATGAAGAACATCTAAAAAGGTCTCGAGTACTTAACATTTCACATCTAACGTGACGAACATAAGCTCAATCAGATATTGGATGAAGGAGATATTTTAATCCCTACCTTATGCCTTCAAATAGATCCAAAATAACATAAAAATATGTCAATCCTATATGAATTCATATTTTGAGGATGGAGGACGATTAATTATATCGTTAAGGAACAATAGTAAAATCACCCATAATGTAGCCTTATACAGTTTTTCCGCATGGTTTGATAAACCATGATCAATCCCTGCATGGGTTCCTAGGGAAGAGCGGCACTAGCATGGTTAGGTCACATAGTTAGGGAAACCGTGCGATAAGGCTCTATCCAGAATGGCACCACCCACATAGTTTGATCTAACTGTGTGGCCTTCTCGCACGGTTTACTACAAACCATGTTCCTAACCTAGTTTTCCCAAAAAGTTGTGTTATGGGATCTGGAAAAGCCCCGAACACCCTCAAAACCTTCAATAACTCATTTGGAATCTATATTAGGTCCAAAAAAAATTAGATCTAAATTTAAAGGATTCATACCTGAGTGAAAAAAATCAGGTTCTTACAGTCTTCCCCCTTAAAAGAACTCATCCAAAATTTCACCTTACATGGGTGGAGGAACACTTTATAAGAACAAATCTAGCCATTGGGCATGTATGTTATCCTCCTGCTCCCAAGTCTCATCCTGCACACAACCATACTTCCATAACACCCATACTAGAGGGGAAAACTAACCTCATAGATCCTTCTTTCTTCAGTCAATGACGTGTACTGGATACTTCTCAAAGGTATCATCGATATATAACTCAATTTCCTCACGATCAAAGGTGTGATATGATTCAACATGATATTGGAGAAGTTGTGAAACATGGAATATTTCATTCCTCTCATGGTACCTCTAAGGTAGTAGCAACCGATAGGCACTCACCCAATAGATAGTGTCTCTAGAAATGTAAGGCATGGACAACTGCTATAAGATCAAGGTCATTCATCGAGTAGTTTTTCTCATGAGGCCTCAACTACCGAGATCCGTATATAATGACTATGTCCTATTTCATTCTCACTTGTCCTAGGCCAATGCCTGATGCATCATAGAATATGGTATATCCTATTCTTGCCTCTAAAATAGTCATAATAAGTGTCGATACAAGCCTCCCTTCCAACTCCTAAAAGGCTTTCTTGCAAGATTCTTACCATAAGAACTTAACACCATTCTTGGTAAGGCTAGTAAGAGGTGAAGCAAGATGTTAGAAGTCTTATATGAAATGCATGTAATATTCTTCCAACCCCAAGAAGCTCCCTATATCAAACACATCCATGGGATACTCCTAGTATACTACAGAACTTGCCTTTTCAGGGTCAACAGATCCTTTTGATTTTGATATTATATGAAAAAAGATAACATTTTCAATCGAAAAGTGTAACTTAGAAAGCTTGACATAAATCTGATGCTCTCTTAGTATACTCAGAATAGTATCAAGATGTTTAGTATGGTTGTTATGAGTATGATATTGCACAAATATTTCATCCAAAAATACCACAACAAAAGAGTCGAAATTAGAATGAAAAACCTTATTCGTTAGAGCCATGAAAAAGGTGGGATCATTCATAAGACTGAACGACATCACAAGGTACTCATACAGACCAAACCTACTATGAAAAGTTGTAGGTGCTATTTATGATGACCTAACTCACACATAATGATAACCTAATCTCATTTTGATCTTAGATAAGACCCTAACTCCTTGAAGATGGTCAAATAGATCATTTATTCAAGGTAGTGGATATCAATTTTTGATTGTATGTTGGTTCAACATTCAATAATACACACATAGACGTAAGGTTTCATCCTCCTTCTTGGAAAAAAGAATTGTAGAACCCCAAGAGGATGTACTGGTCCATATAGAGCCTTTGGCCTCTAAATCCTCTAACTACTGGTTGAGCTCCTAAATCTCTATAGGTTCCATCCTATACAGAGGAATGGACACTAGAGCTACTCCTGGAACAAGCTCGATTGTAAACTATACCTCCCTCTTAAGAGGTAGGCCAGAATGATCACTGGGAAATACTTCCATGAAAAGATCCACTACTGGAGGGAAATTATCTTGATGTAAACCATGATCCTCTATGAAGAGATTTGAAATATGGGCAGTCACTCCACCTACCCCATGATGCTCTATTCTAGCTCTACCAACCTGAAAATCCCACTCACCCTTATGTAGATAACTACTGCATTATGGTGATGTAATGAATACCCTATGGTGATAACAGTCTACAAAATCATGATACCAAACCAACCATTCCATCCCAATAACGACATCAAAGCCCGTAATATTGAGATCAAATAGGTTTTATAAGAAATGGTAACTGCCTGCCTCAAGGGGAAAATCCCTACACTAGGATATTCCTTCTTTTCATACCCCTATCAACATATCTAGGGTCATTACACCCTAGTAATACTATATCTATAGTTTGAGTCTTTCTACGATAGATACAAAAATAAAATAGTTTTAATCACCTGTATCAAATAATGTAGATACTAATGTAAATGTCTCAAGAATAGCACCTCGTACTGTAGATGGTCCCATAGCCTGATCCTCAGGTATCAGTTATAGTTCATGCAACTGGATTGATCCATAGTCTTGTGCAACAGCTAGAATACCATGATCATAACTACTCTATTGCTGTTGCTTGTGATTTGGGCTCTGGCTACCGTGACCATGACCTCCTCCTCGTCCAGTCATTCTAGTGTTGATCTAACTCCCCACATAACATGGTGCAATAGAACCTACTCCAAAATGTGGAGCTGGCACAGATCCTTTTCAACTTGAGGCTAATGGAAAGGTCCTGTAAAATCTATGAAGATTCCTCATATGGCTGAAATATCATGACTCCATTGGGTCTCTATCACAATGAGGCTTCAGGTGACCCAATCATCCACACTGATGGCACACTATTGATCTATCAAAACGGGCACTCTGGTTGTCACTTCCCTTATAAAAAACCATGACCAAGCATTTCCTGCCATTGGGAGAACTATTGGCCTATCGCAGCACTGATCCTCTATACCCACTACTATTTTATTCCCATAGGTTATGATTAGTTATAAGATCCTGATTAACTATTTTAGAGAAATTATGTAGGATAAATTCATTCACATATGTACGGATGGCGTACTAGATCCCATCCTCAAAACGTCTAGCACGCGAAAGCTCATCACCAGCTAGAAGTGGTGTAAAGCACTGCAACACCATGAAACTCAGTGAATATTCCACAACTGACATAGAACCCTATTCAAGATGCACGAACTCTATAGATATGTAAGTTCCCAACGTCTGAGGAAATAACTGATCATAGACGGTAGCCCGAAAATCAACCCCTAACATACCCTAATGATGACTAGCCTAGGTAATCACATCCCACCCACGCTTGACTAAATCCCAAAGCATGTATGTATCAAGATTGACCCTCTTCTCCAGAGTCATTTACAGATGATCAATGATAGATAGGGTGGATTATAGTCAAGACTCAGCAACTTGTGGACTGTCATCCCCTGAGAAAGTAGGAGGATGCTGCTACTGGAACTCATGAGTCAAATCAGCCATCATACATGATACTTCTGGAGCAGTATGCATGGAATGCATCGGACATAGGAAACTATCAATAAATTGGTCACTAGTGCCCATATCAGGTACAACAAGAAGTTCCCTGAGTGTCAATCATGGAGGTAATATTAGTGGCTCAGGGCCCACCATGTCTGGATCATTATCATCGCCACCTTCACGTCGTACGATACGAGGACTTCGTGGTGGCATTGGTCTACAAATTCCAAGAACATACCTCAGAACAAGCTTTAAGTAGATATATATCATCACTAGTAGAATCTAAATGTAAGATAACTCACTACCCAAGGAATACTACCCCAACTACCTTAGATGGCTAGGTATCAGTAAGTTCTCAAGTATAAATTTCATTTCATTTTACATTTAATTACTAGGTTCACTCCTTTACCATTCATAAACATGAAAATGAAGGATAATTATCTGAAACCAATTCATTTTAGAAATAATTTTCAATTTTTAAGGGATATCCATTCCCATTGAATCAGTTCCCATACACCTCATCAATAAAAATTACACCCATTTATTTATAGAATAATAGCTCAACTCGATAATTTACTTATCCCAACCCATGAGGTCTTATAACCCATAGGTCAGTGGATCGAAACCTCCCTTTGATACCACTTTGTGACATTAATGACCTGGATGCCACTTAATTGGTGCCTCGAGCTTGGTGGGCCACATGGCCTCAAGCGGACCTCCCCAAATGTCATAGGCTACTGACTAGCAGTGAGGGACTAGGGTGTGTCTGTGGGGATCCTATTCCCTCATTACCAAAGTGTAGCATAGAGGATAAATGTAAACAGATGTAAATAGAGAAATAAATATAAGTAAATAGAAGGAAAAACATAAAATAGAGACAACTGCAATAATAGCTGAAATAACCGGGATAAGAAATGATGATATGTCTTGTCACTAGAAATATGGAAAACATGGATATAAGACAGCAAGAATAACATGTTACAAAAAATTATAAAGGAAATTAAAAGACTATCCCAAGTTTCCTAAACTCTACCTCAGTCATCTGCTATCAATATCCACCCTAAATAGAAAGAAATCATGTGTTTGAAGCTGTATGCTTCCTCTTTTCAACACCTGCATTCATGTAATATGCCTCGAGTACCAAACAGTTCCCATAGAGGGTGTGAGATAAATCTCAGGGGCCACCACCAATGGTGTCTATAAAATCTTTCCCATGTAATAGAAATTTATTAGTGTGCAGTCATTCATATATAAAGTGAAGTAGTACAATGTAAATAAGTACCCAATTACCAGCTTCATCCCTCAACTAGTGTCTAAAAAAATATCAAAGTTATTATTTGATTATACCAATTTATAAATAAGTCACACATTATCAATGGTGAAGGTTCCAAGATGTAACAATTCAACCATAATTGATAATTAATAAGAGTTGGTTCCATGTTCTTTACCAAGGAAACCTAGACCTCAGGGGTCGCTAACTCAGTAGTAATTGGGTCTAGCTAACTGTAAGAGTCTAATCCAAGGAGCATAGTCAAAGGCTTTCCACAATAGAATACCTACTGAATCCAAGGTGGTCAACCCAGGTAAGACAGAGCTAAGCAGTGACTGGGCCCTATAGGATTTAACCATGGAACCTACTTGTCAATACTGGATCCGAGGAGTGTATCCATGGAATCCTTTAATACTATGTGAGGGATCCTATAGTCCCATACCGAACATCCATGAATAGAAAAGGATCAGGATCTAGGGGGTCTCAACCTAAGCAAGACACAAACTTGAATAAGAATTTGGTTCTCAAGTTCTCAAGGCATTCCCTGATAAGAATCCAAGGCGATCTTAAGTCAGACCACTTTTGTTTAATAATGAACTCATGTATAATTTCAATTACTTCAAGCCTTTCCTTTCATTAGTGTTAATAGTTAAAGTAACATTAAACCTTTATTAAATCCATTTAAGTCATATTCAATAATTAAGGTCCATTCTACTACCTTCCATTGATGTGGTATGTGGCGCTACAGACATGCAACCTATTTTTTATTTACATTTAATTCGGTCAAGTCATATACTTAGTATACTTGCCAATTTCCATTTCAAATTTAATTATCGATTGAAGAACTTACCTTAGGCGGGTCAACTGGTGAGCATACATGGTAATTTCCTTTATTCAATTCACAATATAAATCAAACCATTTAATATTGAAAATCTTACCCATAGAAGGTTCAATCCAAGTCACGCCCGAATGGTGGATTGAACATGTCAAATACAAAAAACCCAATTATAACATAAAATCCTTCATGGTATGGATAGAGTTGTAGGAATAACCACCAAAAAATAATCACATAATTAGAAAGTTCATAACCATACAGTTATAATGAATATAAGCATGGAATATAAATTCAATAAATGACACTAGATGAAATCGGTGGACATTTCCAAAATCAATGAACTTGAGGGATGAGTTATATACCACCCACCTTAGGATTTTAAAACCCTACTCATCTGGTATCGGACCTTGGTTTTCTCAAAGAATAATAGATCTAAGAAAATATTTAAAATGGTCACACCTCGATAACTAGGTCGAGAGCAAGAGAGATGAAGAAAAACTAAAAATTACTCGAGTACTTATCATTGTGAATCTAATGTTATGAACAAAAGCTAGATCGAATCTCAGATGACAAAAATCATTCAATATATACCTTGGGACTTCAAATATATCCAAAATGAGATAAAAATATATCAATCCTTCAAGAATTCAGATTATGATTAAGGATGAGGCTTAATTAGATCATTAAGGGAAAAATAGTAAAATCACTCGTAATTTATCTTGTGTGTGGTTTGTCTGTAAGGTTTGAAAAACCATTAGAAAACAATAAAAGGGTACTTGGGGAAGAGGGGAACTAGCATGGTTATGCTTCATAGTTACGGAAATTGTTCATCAACTGTGTGGTAAGGCTCTATCCAAAATGGAACCACCCACACAGTTTGATTTAACCACGTGGCCTTCTTGTACGATTTACTATAAACCATGCACAAGGACTAGTTTTCCCAAAAATCTATGTTCTGGGATTTGAACAAGACTCAGAAACCCTTGTAACCTTCAATAACTCATTTGGAATCTATATTAGATCCAAAATAAATAATTAGACCAAAATTTAACAAAATCATACCTAAGTAAAAAAACGGGTTCTTACATCGTCATTCTCTATTCTTCAGATAATTATAAAGACGTATAGATATCTAAAAGATTATTTATGGTGGTATAACATGAAAAGTGATATTTCAAAGTATGTATCCTGATTTCTTGTGTGTTGGGAAGTTGAGGAAAATACAAATAAGTCTAAGTGGATGTTACAACCTTTACCCTTACCATAATGGAAGTGGGAAAATAATACCATGGATTGCATCATCAGACTCCCCAAAACATCTAAAGGGTATAATTTTATTTAGGTTATAGTTTATTTCCTTAAGAAATATGTGAATTTAATCACTATTAGAGAATATTTATACCTTTATTATATTACTCAGTTATACATTAATGAGGTTTTGAGATTACATAGTGTACCACTCTCAATCATATCTGATCAAGATCTGAAGTTTACCATGATGTTCTATAGATGGATTTAGTAGGTTCTGGATATAGAGTTGATTTTCAGTGCTTCTTATCATCCTCAAATAGATGTTCAGTCTAAGAGGACCATCAAAACTCTAAAACACATGTGAAGATCTTACTTTATGGATTTTAAAGGTGGTTGGGATCAACACCTTCCTTTAGTAGATTTTTTTTCAAAAATAACTTGCAATAGAGTATTCATAAGGCTCCTTATAAATACCTATATATAATAAAGTGTTGAACTCCAATGTGATTGGATGAAGTTTGATAAAAAAAATATATTGTGACCAGATCCAGTTGAGGAAATGACTGGTAAGGTTTTATCCATTTAACAACACATAAGGGAAACTTAGAGTCGATAAAAAATTATGTTGACAATCATCAATGAGATATATAGTTAAAATTTAGTGATAAGGTATTCTAATTATTATGCCTTTGGAATAAGGTTATGATATTTTGAAATAATGGAATTTTTATCCCAAGATATATCAATCCCTTTAGAATTATTGATTATATCAGAGTGGTAGCTTATCGCTTGGTTCTTCCACTGAATCTCTATCAAGTGAATGATGTGTTCTATGTACCTCTTATAAAGAATTTTATACCTAATCCTTTGAATATACGAAACTTAGAGTTCGTACAAATTAGGCAAGATCTATCTTATAATGAGAAACTATTGGATATTTTATATCATAGAGAGAAAATGCTATGAAATAAGACCACTCACCCAGTCAATGTTTTATGGTGAAATAATAAAATGGAGGAAGCAACATGAGAACCTAGGGATGTGAAATGGTATACTTATCCTTAGTTTTTTGTATCTAAATGATGTAATTTTAAGAGTGGAATTCTTATAATGGGTTAGAATGTAACACCCTAATTTTTTATGATATATTTCTCTAAATTTAATTTCTTCAATAGCTTTCTTTACATAAAACACCAAGTTTAATATAATCAAAAAAACTATTGAGTTATTATTATATGTAAATTATACCATTTTTCATCATGTAATTTTTATCTTAGGATCAGTTTTTGGTATTTTTCTAAATAGATTTATTTTTTAGTGAATAGTGAAAATATCAATTTTTGAAAAAATGTCATTTATTTTCTTTAAGTAAGTTAATTTAAAATGTATCATTCTATTTATGATTTTTTATTATAGTCATATAAGATCCATTTTATTGAAAATAATATAATTAATTCTATTAAGATTATCATTTTTACAAGATTTTCATATAAATCAATTTTTAGGCTTAAAACTCCATTTTTCTGGAAAATTGTTTTACATCGCATTTTACATATTTATTTTCAAATTAATTTCTTCAACTTTTAGAAATTGAATTTTATAAAATTTATTCCATATATTTAATTAAGATGAAAAAATAAAGTAAATATATATTTCTTATTTTTATGCATTATGAATAATAATCAAGGTAAATTTTATCACCTGTGTAAAGGGTAAATATGGTAATTAAGGATAAAAATAATGTGATAAGGAATTAAACATTTATTCAAAACATTATTTTATCTCACTGAATGATAAATATTCTACCACAGTCATCTTAAATTCATATAAATTACATTTTTGTGACATTTTCCTTTGATAATGACATTTATATAATTTTAAATAAAGAAAAATATAAAATGTCACTCTTTTGCCTTTAAACTTTTCCCATAAGTTCGTATAGGGATAAAAATAATTTTTGAATAAATATTAAATTTTATTTTTAGATAAATAATTTTTTTATTATAATTTTTTTAAATTTTTAGTGATTATATATTTACATTTAATCTTATTCTATGCTAACATAGTGCTTATGCCAAGGGTGGAAAATCAAAGTAAGTAATTTTAAAAATATTAAAACTTATTTTTGTAGGATTAATTATTGTAACGGCCAAGTCCAGCCCATGATCATGATATTGTCCGCTTTGGGCCTAGCCCGTATGGTTTTGTTTTCCTAGGGCTCTTCCCATCAGGAAACCCCCAGGAAAAGGCATCATGATGGGAGAAGTATCCACACCACCTTATAAAGGGGTGCTTTGTGCTCCGCCTCCTTCGATGAGGGATTTCCATAACCCCCCCCCCCCCCAGAAGAGCCCAGTATCCTCATTGGCACACTAAATGGACACCAGCTCTGATACCATTTGTAACGGCCTAGTCCATCCCACGATCATGATATTGTCCGCTTTGGGCCTAGCCCTCACAATTTTGTTTTCGCTGCCGACTAGTAGTGAGGGCCTTGGGTGTGATAGTGGGGAAACAATGACCTCATTGGAAGAGTACACAGTGGAAGTAAACAGATATACAATTGCGAAAGCAGTAATAATACAAAACAGTAACATCAAAAGACTGATAAAAAACAACTGGGTCATATTTATATAAATGTTGTATGATACATATATGTCTAGGAAAGTAGCCAAACAAGTCACAATGATGAATACAGTAGTAAACCAAAGTACAAAAGGAAAACAGATAGGCAACTCCTCAGCATCGCAAGCCTCAGCTTGGTCTAATTCTCTCCAGCTCCAATGAAATCATGTACCTGAAGTAGAAGGGTGCTTTCCCTTGTCTATACCTGCAACAATATAATCTGTTTGGGACCAAAAGCATGGCCCAAATGGGGTGTGAGACGAATCCTAGTAGGCAACCACCACAAGATCTATGTCTAACAGTCAGTGAATATATGGCAGGTAAAAGTGCAGAAAGTAGTAAACAAGGAAGTACTCAATAGTAACAATCCACAGTTTCAGATATCAATCAACAGCTAATAAAAGAAGATAATCACAACAGGTAACCCTCTGAAAAGTACTCACAGCCTATCCCCTTTGGTCCAACCTAACAGATACAAGCAACCCTCTGGGTAGAACACACATTCTCACCCCTCTGGTTCACCTAAAGTATAGACTCTGTGAGGAAGCACTCACCAACAATTCCCCCCTATCGTCTCGTATCGGTACTAAAGGCACTCTAGGGAAGCACTTACGTCACATTACCTCTGTGTCCCACATTAAGGAACTACATACTCTCTGGGGAAGCACTCAACATCAATTCCCCCAGTGGGCTCGCATCGTAATATTATAAAAGACACTCTAGAGAATCCCTTACATATATTCTCCCTACGGTCTACTACACTAGGTTCTCACGGCCCTGTGTAAATCAATAAGGATAGCATCACGTATGGGCCAAAGTAAACCTCAAGAACTACTTAGCTAGCATTCTACAGCATATCAGTATGTCACAACAACAGTCACACCATCCTATAATACTAGGCATGGGAATGTAAACAGTATTCTAACAGGCAAACTAGACCCAAAGGTCAAAACAGGAAAAACATGCATGGACAACACATCCAAAGCTCATAAAATCACCCTATTCATAATAAAATATTATCTAATCAAGAATACAATCATAGTATACAAACAAAAGGGATAAAACGGTAAATTCTCAATACCCTGTTCATGGGTATTGGGAAAATTTTCACATAAAACTCAAATAATTTCAACAGAAAGGCACAAACCACCTACCTCGGCATTGGGAGATTAAAATACTTGAACTAAGAGGCTTGAGTCTCCTTAGAATGCCATAGGTCTATGAAAACATATAAAATTTTCAAACCATGATAACTCACGAAATAGGAGAAATCAAGGGATGGTGTTCTAGAAGAAGAGACAACTCACCGATTCGATTCCAACGCAACTTTCGTTGTTTGATTCAGAGGAAGGATGCTTGGTCGGGGGCTCGTCAAAGATCCATGGCTTCTTGGCACTCTCGGACGAACTAGGTTGAGAAGGAGATGGTTCTGTCCATCAGATGTGACCCTGGTGTGTTTGATGAAAAAAAACAAAATACACGGTGTGTACTTTTTAAGTACATGGTGTGTACTCGCCATTTCCATACTCTGCTTTAGGTGGCCTCCAGGTCATCACACATGGTTGTGGGCAAGGCCTCTACATGGCCAGCACACGACTACCCACGGTAACCAAGTACACATCGTGCACTCATAAAGTACACAACATGTACTCCAAAAGTACACAGCGTGTACTTCAAAAATTTCCACAAACACATCTTTTCTCAAAAACTCCATAAAAAATAAAAACATACCTGAAAAGAAGATCCAGGTTCTCAAAAACTTCCCCACTTAAATAAATTCATCAGCAAATTTCCCTAACAAGGGGGCGTATAAGAAGAAACCCCAAACAGCTCCTGCCACTGCGACCGTACATCGACCTCCCTCTCCCAAGTCTCGTCCTATACTTGATCATGTTTCCATAGCTCCCATACCAGAGGAATAGACCGTCCATAGAGAACCTTTTTACTTCAATCAATAATCTAGATAGGATGATCCTATAAATATGAGTCCACTTCCAATTCAACTTCCTAGGGTTGGGAAACATGATAGGGGTCTGAAAAGTAATGTCGAAGCTAAGAGACATGGAAAACATCATGCATAGCCCAGTACCTCAGAGTTAACTACAACTGATCGGCCACTGGCCCAACTCTCTCCAACAACTCAAACGGTTCGACGTACCTTGGAGAAAGATTACCCTATCTCTTAATCCTCTTGTGTCCCAGGCTTGGTGTGACACGTAGAAAAACCTGATCCCTGACCTTGAACTCCAGAGGTCATCTCCGCTGATCAGCATAAGACTTCTAACGAGACTATGCAGTATCCATCCTCTTTTGAATCAACTCTATCTGCTCTGTGGTCTCCTGAACAAGACGAGGTCCCAGCAAATCTATCTCTCCTGCCTCTAGACAACATAAGGGTGATTGGAATGGCCTACCATACAAAGCCTCATAAGGTGTCATCTGAATAGTTTCTTGAAAACTATTATTGTAGGAAAAATCCACAAGAAGTATATGCTTCTCCCAAGAACCTCTAAAATCCAGGATGCATGCTCGGAGAATGTCCTCCAGCACCTGAATCGTATGCTCGGACTAGCCATATGTCTGAGGTGCTAAGTGGTATTCAAAATTAAATATGTACCCAAAGACTTCTGAAGCCCCTACCAAACCCGAGAAGTAAAACGAGTATCTATATCTGAAACAATGGAGTGTGTAACTCCATTTAAGCACACAATATCCTTGATGTACAACCATCCCACTCATCAACGCTGAAGGTATCCTTGATCAACAAGAAGTGAGTGACCTTTGTAAGTCTTTCAACGAAAACCCATACTTCATCATTCCCATGAGGCGACCTCGGAAACCCTATCACGAAATCTATCGTGACGTCGTTCTACTTCCACTCGGGAATGGGTAACTATTGTAGAAGCCTTGTTGGTCGCTGATGCTCCATCTTCACCTTCTGACAAGTGGAAAACCTCATGAAGAAACCAGAAACATCCCTCTACATACCTTTCCACCAATACTGATGGTGTAGATAATGATTTATCTTGGTGATACCAGGATAAACTGCCCACACTGAGGAATGAAAATCTTGCATCATCTCTTCACGTATATCAGCTGTCACCCATATGAGTCCTTGGAAACACAAGATCTCATCCTTGACTATGCTCCATCCATGAATAGGGTCCTCTCCTGACACACTTTCCCACAGGACTAGGCCTTCAGAATCTGATAGTTTCCTCGTTCGTACTCGATCAAGAAGGGTATAGGTAATAGCTACCGAAGAAAGAAATTTCTTCCCCTGTCTATTCTGAACCTCCAAATGCATATCCAAGAACAGATCCATAAGTTGTCACTCACTACTGGCCTCCTGAAATGAATGTATCTGATTCCTCCTACTCAATGCATCAGCCACTACATTGCCTTTCCCAGGCATGTAGACAAGCTCAAAGTCAAAAGACTGAAGGTACTCAACCCACCTTCTCTATCTCAAATTCAGATCATGCTGAGTGAAGATGTACTTGAGACTCTTGTGGGCTTTGAAAATCACAAAATTCTCTCCCACAAGGTAATGTCTCTAACAGTGTAAGGCATTAACAACTGAAGCCAACTCAAGAACGTGCATCGGGTAATTCCTCTCATGTGGCCTCAACTGTCGAGACCCGTACACAACGACTCCATCTACCTGCATAAGCACAGCTCCCGGCCCGATACCTGAATCATCACAGTACATAGTATAGCTCTTTACTGGCTCTGGAAACACTAGTATCGGTGCTGAAGTCAACCTTCCTTTCAGCTCTAGAAAGGCTGACTCATAATAATCTGACCATAATAACTCCGCACCCTTCTTAGTCAAACCCATCAGTGGTGATGATAAGCATTAAAAGTCATGAATGAATAATTTATATATCCAGCCAGCCCTAGAAAACTCCATGCCTCAAAGACATTCTTCGGCTACTCCCAGTAAGCTACTTAACTCACTTTCTCTGGGTCTAATGATACTCCTATATCTGAGATAACATGGCCCAAAAAGTGAATCTAATCCATCCAAAAGTGGAATTTTGAGAGCTTGGCATATAGCAGATGCTCTCTTAGTGTACTCAAAATAATCTCAAGATGTGTGGCATGGTCGTGTCACGTGTGAGAGTACACCAAGATATCGTACATGAAGACAACCATGAAATAATACAAGTATGGATGGAGCACTCGGTTCATCAATTCCATGAAAACTGCAGGCGCATTCTTGAGACCGAATGGCATAACCATATACTCGTATAGACCATACCTAATTCAAAAGACTGTAAGAGGTATATCTGATGGTATAACATGCAACTGATGGTAACCGGACCTCAAGTCAATCTTCGAGAACACTCGGGCTCCTCAAAGCTAATCAAAGAGATCATCAATCCTCGGCAAGGGATATCGTTTCTTGACCATTAACTGGTTCAACGTTTGAAAATACAAGAAAAGCCTAAGAGTATCGTCTACCTTCTTCACAAACAGGACAGGCGAACCCCAAGGAGAAGTACTGGGTCAGATGAAACCCTTTGCATGCAACTCCTCCAACTACTTCTTGAGCTCCTCCAACTCTGGTGTAGCCATCCTATAAGGAGGAATGGACACTGGTTCCACTCCTAGCACATGTTCAATCGAAAATTCCACCACGTGCTCCGGAGGAAAACCTGAAAATTCATCTGGAAAGACATCTCTGAAATGATCCACCACTGGGGGAAAGTCTAACTGTAAACTCCCCTGATCATCCAGATATAGACTAGAAATATGGGTTGTAACTCCTCCCAAACCATGATGCTATGGACCCACTCTGCTCGCCTGGACATCTCACTCACCCTTATGAAAAAAATATACACCCTCTGGTGATATGATACTCACCCTTCGGCGATAACAGTCGACGACTGCCTGGAAGGGAACTAGCTAGTCCATTATGAGAATGAAATCATAGTATGTCATCTCTGGGACATAGAGATCCCATAAGAAGTGACACCCACCAACCTCTAGAGGGAACTCCTTGCACTGACATACCCTAGCCGTTCTAGTCCCCAACGGAGTGTCTAACATCAAGATATTGGTAGAGGAAAAGATACAAAGCCCAAGGCTCTCCATTAAAGTAACAGATATAAATCTATGTGAATCCCCTGTATTGACAAGAGCTGAAGATAAAATTGAGGCAACTAGGATCATACCTTGAACTATAGAAGGTCCGGGATCCTTCTCCTGCTAGGTCTGCTCCACTACAAAGGTATGGCCTGATCCATGGCTCTGTGACCCTACCTAACCACTCTAAGCTAATCCACTCTGTTGTCACTAAAAGACTGGTGATTGACCACCACGGCCACAACCTCCACCTCGGCCTGAACGGCCGGAAGAACTCTAATTCCCAGACTGGTGAGAAACTGGCAGGGCTACTCCTGAATGTGGAGTCATAGAAGAACCCCTTTCACCAACTTCTGGTGAGAATACCTGATAGAAACGTTGAAGGTGACCCATATTTCCGCAAGATCGGCACTTCACTGGGTCTCTCTGGCACTACGGCCATGTATGCCAACTCTTCCCACACTGGTAGCATACCACCTGGCTACCAAAAGATGTCTCTCGCCTCCTCGGATCTCTATGCGAAGACTCCCTGCGGTGCTTCCTACTGTCAGTAGGAGGGATGCTAACTCCAAATGTTGATCCGCCCTAGCTCACAACTCTGAAATCCCTCAGATTGCACTCCATGATCAGCGCCTGGTTGACGAAAGAAGTGTTGGAAGTCAACCAGAAGATGTTCACCTGGGAATGGATGTCATGCCTGAGACCATCCTCAAACTTCCTCGCTAAGAACAACCCATATCCCCCTAGGAAGGGTGTAAATCGATGAAGCTTGGTGAAGAGTGAGGAATACTCCGTGACAGAAAGTGTTCCCTGCTACAGACTCAAAAACTCCCGGGCTCGGTCGGCCCTCAAGGTCTCCGGATAGAAGTAGTCATAGAAGATGCACTGGAACTCCTCCCAAGCCTTAACCTCCTGATGTCGCGCCTATGAGATCACATCCCACCATCTCTTGGAAGAATCCCGTAGCATGTAGGTAACGATCTTGAACCTCCTCTCTGTAGGCATCTCTAGATTCTCAAATATCGTCAACATGGATTTTAGCCATGACTCTGCAACCTGAGGTCCTCCTTCCCCTGAGAATGTGGGAGGATGATGTTGTTGGAAAACCCGTGTCAATTTTGACATCGACGGGGCAGGAGGCAGTTCCCCCTAAAATTTCTGCATCATCCTCATAAAGTCATCCCTGAACTATGCATTAGCACTGATATCAGGTATAACTGATAGTGCAAAGACCGACACAACATGAGGATCTACGGGAAGTCCCTGATCAGCCATATCCAACGTCTAATCCATGCCCTGTAACTGGCAGACAACCGGAGGACGTCTCGGTGGCATGAATCTGCAAGGTCAAATGGACACCTTAGATCAACATTATCAAGGACTAAAAAATAGAAGTGTAAGAAGGTAATAGGAGAAATAAAGCATTCACGTTTTACAAAACATAACTACACGGCATGTACAATTCCTGCACGGTGTGTTCCCTTAAGTCATTCACATGGGCGTGTACTCCTGCCTAAACTGGTCGTGTGACACCCCAAACACATGGCGTGTTGTCTTAACACATGGCATGTACTTGATTACTATTTCCCTACCTAAGTCCTTCTACACGGTTAATCCACATAGATCTCCTAAGAAAATACTACACGGCGTGTTTAATGGAAACACGGCGTGTACTAGACGAGCTTCACCTGGCCCGTGTTGTTAGTGACACGGCTGGATACACGGCTCACACTACACGGCGTATTCCAGGTGGACATGGTGTGTATAAGAAGAGACTCCACTAACCCGTGTTGTTAGCTACATGGTTGGGTTCTTAGGATTACACTAAATGGCATGTTCAATCCTGACACAGCGTGTATAGTTTAAGGTTTATTCATCCTTGTTTTTAGTTACATGAGAAAACACAGGGTCAACAACACATGGCATGCTCAACCGGCACACGTCGTGTTCCCACAATATTTTCCTTATCCCGTGTCTCTGCCCGCACGGCCTATGACACAATTAGAGACTACACGACGTGTACATAAAGTACACAACATGTACTTATGAAAAATAGTTTCTTCCCGAACAGAATAACACATGGTGTGTAGTCAAAACTACACAGCGTGTATTCTGGGTTTTTCCAGACAGTAAGCCTCGGAAACTACTCCAGAACCCAGAAAACACTAAAACGAACCTTGATGGTGCCAAATTACAATCCTTGAGGGCCCATACTTCCCATGAATCAAAGCTTGGCATCTTATACATGTTATAATCATGGTAAACTTGGAAATGATCCACAAATTTCCGGACCATGAGGGCCCATAACATCTCAAGAACCAAAATTTGGCGTTCATTCAAACAAAACCTTACATTATCAATTCTCTAACAAGAAGTAGGTATTTTATCAAGGCATCCATCACAAAAGAATTCATATTCTACACAAAATCTACCACAACAACATGCAATCTCTAATGCATCCTAAATGGCATGGAAAGAATGCATGACATGTGATTTCTACCAAGTTCCTATATGATGCATGAGATAGAATACCCTCATCTCATCAGGTTTCAATAGAAGTAGAAACTCAATAACATCAACCGTAATAGTAGAAAACATTTGAGTCACCCAACGATGAAAATCAAATCAACCGTAAAATTGAAAAACTAGAAAAATTGCAATAAGCAAGGTAAATTGGATTTTCCCCATACACAGGTTAGATACTCCTAGGCACAGCTTATTACCAAGTACCTATTCTTTCCTATCCCTGGATAAAAGCTCCAAATAGTAAGTCAAGAGAAAAAAATTCCCCTGATACCACTTTGTAACATCTCGGTTCCAAAAGCCACCTAGAGGTGCCCATACCCGGTTGGTCACATGGCCTCAAGCACATTTCCCCAAATGCCAGAGGCTGCCAACTAGTAGAGAGGGCCTTGGGTGTGATAATGGGGAAACTATGCCCTAATTGGAAGAGTACACAGTAGAAGTAAATAAATATACAATGGAGGAAGAATTAATAATACCAAACAACATTAACAATAGAAGACTGATAAAGAAACAAATGGAGCATATATATATATATATAATGCGTGATACATATATTTCTAGGAAAGCAACCAAACAAGTCACAATGATGAATATAGTACTAAACCAAAGTAAAAAAGGAAAAAAGATAGGCAAATCCTCAGCATCGCAAGCCTCATATTGGTTCCATGCTCTCCAGCTCCAATTCAATCAGGTACCTGAAGTGGAAGGGTGTTTTCCTTTTTCTATACCTGCAACAATATAATCTATTTGGGCCTAAAAGCATGGACCAAACAGGGTGTGAGATGATTCTCTGTAGGCATAACCATAAGATTTGTGCCTAATAGTCAATGAATATATGGCAGGTAAAAGTTCCTAAATTAGTAAATAAAGAAGTACACAATAGTAACAATCCACAGTTTCAGATATCAAGCAACAGATAATCAAAGAAGATAATCACAACAGGTAACCCTCAGGGAAGTACTCACAATGTATCCCCTCTCGTCCTACCTAACAGATACAAGCAACCCTATGGGTATCACACACACTCTCACCCCTTTGGTTCAGCTAAAGTATAGACTCTCTGAGGAAGCACTCACCATCAATTTCCCCTATAGTCTTGTATCGGTACTAAAGGCTCTCTAGGGAAGCACTTACGTCACATTCCCTCTGTGGCCCAAGTCAAGGAAATACAGACACTCTAAGGAAGCACTCAACATCAATTCCCCCTATGGTCTCGCAACGTAATATTATAAGACACTCTGGAGAAGCCCTTACGTCCATTCTCTGTATGGTCTACTACACTAGGTTCTCACAGCCCTGTGTAAATCAACAAGCATAGCATCACGTATCGGCCAAAGTAAATATCAAGAACTACTTGGATAGATTTATACACCATATCATCAAGTCATAAAAACAGTCACACTATCCTATAATACTAGGCATGGGAAAGTAAACAGCAGTCTAACAGGCAAACTTGACCCAAGGGTCAAAACAGGAAAAACATGCTTGGGAAACACATACAAATCTCATAAAATCACCCTATTCACAATCAAATATCATCTACTCAAGCATAAAAGCATATAAAACAAATAATAAGGCTAAAATGGTAAATTCACAATACCCCGTTCATGGATATTGGGAAATTTTGCACATAAAACTCAAAGACTTTCAATGGAAAATCACAAACCACTTACCTCAGCGTTGGGAGATCAAAATACTTAAACCAAGAGGCTTGAATCGCCTAAAAACTCCATATATCTATGAAAAAATATAAAAATTTCAACACAAGATAACTCACTAAAGAGGATAAATCAAGGTATAGTGTTATAGGAGATGAGAGAACTCACCCATGTGATTCCAACGCAGCTGTCGGTGTTTGATTCGGAGGACGGACACTTGGTCGGGGGCTTGTCAAAGATCCACGGCTACTCAGCGCTCTCGGATGAACTAGGTTGAAAAGGATATGGTTATGTACATCATATGTGACCCCGGTGTGTTTAACGAAAAAACCAAATACACAGCATGTACTTTTGAAGTACATAGCGTGTACTCGTCGTTTCTGTACTCCGTTTTAGGTAGCCTCTAGGTCATGACACATAGTCGTGTGTAAGGACGCTACACAGCTAGCACACGGATACCCATGGTAACTGATTACATGGAATGTACTCATAAATTAAATGGTGTGTACTTATAAAGTACACGGTGTGTACTTCAAAAAGTACAGGGCGTTTACTTCAAAAATTTCCAGAAACTCCTCTTTCCTCAAAAACACGAGAAAAAAGAAACATACCTGAAAAGAAGATCTGGGTTCTTACATTTATGTTTCCAAAAGAATATTTTAAATTAACTATAATGTATTATTTATGATTAAAATTATTATATTATAATTTAATTTTTTTATTGATATCTTTAAAGTCAAATTAAATGAATAGTGTTAAAAATGAGGTTAATGATATTTTATGAAAATTAATATTTTTTAAAATTATTTAAAAACATAAAAATATTTAAATAGGGTAATTACGATCATAAATTTATAAAATTTCATCCCATGTCCATTTATGATCAAATTTTTACCTTATATGTAAAATTATAACCCTTTTAATATTGAAAAGGTTGTTACTACAGCTATGTTAAAATTGATTGAAAAAGGGGTTAAACAAAAAGATAAGGATTTAAATGACCTAAAAATTTCTTAAACCACATTAATTGGTTTTATTTCATCATTTCCCTTATCAAATTTTAATATGAGTCATTTTGGATTCATTTTTTCAAGAAAGTGACATAATAATATTTTAAAACATTGAAAAATTACAAGTGTGTCACTCACCTCAATTATAAAATGGAATCCCTTATCTATTTTATTTAAACCAATTTGAGAATCCTATATCAACAAAAACCTACCCAATTATATTATAAAATTACATATCCATGAATTAGAGGTGATGTTCTTCGTAAAAGACCATTCCAAGCATCCTTAAGAATGGATCTAATGTAAGTCTACTGAAGCAGAGGTAATCATATTTACCAGTTCTATGATGTTTATTTCGTATTCTACTTAATATAATTATATTGTACCTAAATAAATAAATAAAATATCATAAATATTCTTATATGTTATTATTATTATGGTACATCTATTTCACACCTATTTTTCATGTTATGTTATGTGAAAACATCGCTTGTACATACGTACGACTTGCAGTATCCACGTAGCAGTGTAATTCATTTTTCATCACCATTTTACATGTATGATTATAAAGATGTAAATAAGGATTATATATAATAATTATGACTTAAATATTGTTTTGTAAATATAGGATATCATTTAACTTCTTACCTTCTAATCTATTGTAAAATGATAATGTCGCTCGTGCATAAGTGTGGACTACAACCTCCAAGAAGTTATGTGACCTATTTTTAATTTATGATTTAAATAGATGGAAATAAGGGTATATTTAATGAATATATATTATATATATGATATAATAATTATTCCTTAAATGTGAATTATTATTTACCTTTATTTTGCTTTATCCATCAAAAACTGAAAATAGTATTCATGCGTACGTACAGACTACCGTCTCCATGAATGGTGTAATTCATTTTTCTATACATACCTTTTATGAATGAATATAAATATACATATAATTTATATATATTATATTTATATAATGATTAAAATTATAGATATTATAAAACTATAATCATTTTAAAAGGATCGTAACTACCGAACCAAAATTCTTGAGAAAAATGAAGCAGTTAACACCCAAAACAATGATAATAATAATAATTATTATTAACAATAAATTTATAAGATGCTATAAATGGATAATATATGATATTATTTATATTATTATTATTATTTAAATTAATTATAATAAATCTAAATTTATTATATATGAGGTTAAAATAACTTGTGAGGTATGTCAAACTCGAAGTAAGAGATTTCATCTCAATTTCCACTCCATTGAGAAATATTTGGTATTATGAACCTATTTATTTTTATGAGGTGTATATACTTAACTTTTTATGTATTTAACAAGAATATATATTTATTAATTATTATTAAAGTTTCAATTAAAGATTAATCTTTTAAGGGGTTATAGTTTAAAATCTACCAAAGTTGTAAGAATTTATTTTACAATCTCATTTTTGGGATTGCACTTATTTTAATTAAAGTAATATTATAATATATCCTTCCTAAACATAATATATTTTATTAACATTTTTATATTTAAGTATATTCCATTTTTTATTCAAAATTTTCATCTCTTTGGAACATGAATAAATAAAAGAAATTTTTAAAATAAAATTCAATCTTATTTCTCTTTTTGATTGGGTATATTTTTGTTCCATGTATATATTTTTAAAAATTGTTTTAAAAAGATCTTTTTTTAATAAAATTATTTATTAAGTACATTTTATGTTATGATTATATTTTTACATGTTTTTAAATGAATATTTATAATATTTTCTGAAAGTTCCATTTTTGATATTCTTTATGAAAAGTCAAAATGAATGTTTTTTTAACATATATGATGTTAATGGGTTTTCCCACCACAATAACCATTTTATAAGATTTAACTTCTCATAAAAGTTTTCAATGGTTTTAAAAATAAAATTATTTAATGAAAATATATTTTAAATGTTTCACTACCATTTTATTCTATTCTCCAAAAAGACTATATTTTACAAAAAAATCTATATTTATGATGAATTTCTGTCATCTTTTATCTCTTATTAAGTTTTTTGTCATTAACATTCTCTATAAATATTCAATTTATTATGATTCATTTTCATTGGACATTAAATTTATCTTAAATATCCATATTCTTTATATCATGGATATGATTATTACATAAACATATTCCATTTCTACATATGGTGCTTTACTATAAAAGTATTTAATTGATTGGGGAAATCTTGATAATATATATCATTTACTCAATATGGATATTTTTTGATATTTTTTATGAATTAAATTTATCATTCAATATAGGAGGAATACATTAGACATGCGAGGAAATATGGGTCCCAGTTATAGATAACCCCTCAATGCATCAATAAGTCTAATGATACCAACTAGTTATCTAAAATTATTAAATGGTTTTTTGTTTTATACCTACCCATCAACTAAACTACCTTAGAATAAGGCATTCATGGTAAATTAATCTTTACGTCAGAGATCATGACATCTGACATTAAAAATTTCCTTCATTGAGAAGTTATTTAGCATTATCCATGAGATTACTGAATTGATATTATCTATGGATTCATTTTTTATCAAGTTATTGATTAAATGGAATGTGTTTTGAGTTACTTAATTTTTCATATTTATTATTCCATATTTATACATGATAGATTTTATTTTACACAACCCTTACTAAACATATGAGCTCGCCCTTTATTTATCTTCCTTTCCCCAGGATTTAAAAACAGATATTATTAATTATATCAGTGATGTGAAATTTTTTATTATCACTACTGGAAAAGTAGGCTATACTAACGGTTTTAAACCATTGGTATAGTCTATACCAATGGTTTTCCAAACTGTTGTCTAGTAAGGCATGAGGAAAGCCTTATACCAACGGTTCCACTTAAACCGTTGGTATAGGTGTTCCAGAATTCTGGAAAATTCTATACCAACGGTTCTGAACTGTTGGTATAAGATTTTCTAGAAAAAAGATATCCCAACAGTTTATAACTGTTGGTATAAGATTTCCAGAATTCTGAAAAACTATACCAACGGTTCTAAACCATTGGGATAGCTTTTTTCTGGAAAATCTTATACCAACAGTTCAGAACTGTTGGTATAGCCTTTTCCAGAATTCTATAAAAAGATATACCAACGGTTCTGAACCGTTGGTATAACCTTTTCCAGAGCTGCTGCACAGCAGCCCCCCAGAAGCCCTCCAGTATCCCTACCATCCACCTGCATAAAAAAAATTTCACAACAGCCCTCAATATACCCTCCACTATACACCTGTATAAAAAATATCACAAAAACCACATACATATTTCAAACAGTATAAAAAACACCTAAAATATCCCAAAAAACACATATGACAAAAATCATCCGGTGGTAATTCACCTCACCCATGAACAACCCCCCAACCAGCACATATCCCCATCAAATTCTAATAGGCAGAATAGTTTGATAAATATCTATTAGAGTTGAATAATAATTTCAAATTGGCTAAAATCCCTTTTTTTGTGATCCTAGGTTTGGGTATGTAATGATTTGTTATGAATTTTGCATTGAACTTCTATTGTTTATAATATATGGTGAAAAGTTATTTTCTTAGGAGTCTCGTCACTTATGACCCCATTAGTGAAACTACCCAACTCATGAAAAATAGTTTGCGACTATCGTTGATGAGTGTAAATTTCAGTTGTATTCACTTAAAATGACTTCCTTTTGAAATAAAAGAGAGACTCTAAGTGGTGTCGTCCACACCGTGCCTCGGATTGAGGCGGAGTTGACTCGTACACGTCACAAATGACCCATGGATCGTTTTCCTAAAGTATCAACACAATCCGAATGCGTTTGGTTGGTTTCCCGTATGCCGGTTGTTTTTACATAAAAGCATATCCATTTTAAACAAAATAAATACACTTTGAGTGATACCGACCACACCATGCCTCATATTGAGGCAAGGTTGACTCGTACACGTCACAAATGACCCATAGATCCTTGTCCTAAAGTATCAAAAGTATCTGAATGTGTTTGGTCCATTTTCTGTATGTCAGTTGTTGTTTTTACTTAAATTGTTGTCCATTTCAAAAAATAGTTAGACACTTTGAGTGGTGCTGCCCACACCTCGCCTTGGATTGAGGCACGGTTGATTCCTACACATCAGAAATGACCCATGGATCTTTTTACTAAAGTTTCAATATAATCCGAATGCGTTTGGTCGGTTTTCCATATGTTATTTTTTTACTTAAAAGCGCATCCATTTTAAACAAAATAAAGACATTTTGAGTGGTACCAGCCGTACCGGCCCTCGGATTGAGGCGGGGTTGACTCCTACACATCACAAATGACCCATTGATCATTTTCCTAAAGTATCAACACAATCCGAATGCATTTGGTTGGTTTCCCGTATGCCGGTTGTTTTTACATAAAAGCGTATCCATTTTAAACAAAAGAAATACACTTTGAGTGATACTGACCACACCATGCCTCGGATTGATGTAGGGTTTACTCGTACACATCACAAATGACCCATAGATCCTTTTCCTAAAGTATCAACAGTATCTAAATGTGTTTGTTCTGTTTTTCGTATGTCAGTTGTTGTTTTTACTTAAACTGTTGTCCATTTCAAAAAATAGTTAGACACTTTGAATGGTGCGGACCACACCTCGCCTCGGATTGAGGTGGGGTTGATTCCTACACATCACAAATAACCCATGGATCATTTTCCTAAAGTTTCAATAGAATCCGAATGAATTTGGTCAGTTTTCTGTATGTCGTTTTTTTACTTTAAAGCGCATCCATTTTAAACAAAAGAAAGACATTTTGAGTGGTACCGGCCACACCGGCCCTCAGATTGAGGCGGGGTTGACTCCTACACGTCACAAATGACCCATGAATACATTTCCTTAAGTATCAATAGTATCTGAATGCCTTTGGTCCGTTTTCCATATGGCAGTTGTTTTTTTAACTTAAACTGTTGTCCATTTCAAAGAAAAGTGAAACACTTTGAGTGGTGCCGGTCACACTGGCCCTCGGATTGAGGCAGTATTGACTCGTACACGTCACATATGACGCATGGATCGTTTTCCTAAAGTTTCAACAGAATCTGAATGCCTTTGGTCGGTTTTCCGTATGTTAGTTGTTGTTTTTACTTAAACTGTTGTCCATTTCAAAGAAAAGTTATACACTTTGAGTGGTGTCGGCCAAAACGTGCCTCGTATTCTGGCAGGGTTGACTCGTACAAGTCAAAAATGACACATGGATCATTGTCCTACAGTTTCAATAGAATCCGAATGGGTTTGGTCAGTTTTCTGTATGTCAGTTGTTGTTTTTACATAAACTGTTGTCCATTTCAAAGAAAAGTTAGACACTTTGAGTGGTGTCGGCCACACCACGCCTCGGATTGAGGTGGGGTTGACTCGTACACATCACAAATGACCCATGGATACATGTCATAATGTATCAACAGTATCTGAATGCCTTTGGTCCGTTTTCCGTATGTGCTTTTTTTTACTTAAAAGCGCATCCATTTTAAACAATAGAAAGACACTTTGAGTGGTACCGGCCACACCGGCCCTCAGATTGAGGCAGGGTTGACTCGTACACGTCACATAAGACCCATGGATCCTTATCCTATAGTTTAAACAGAATCTGAATGCATTTGATCTATTTTCTGTATGCTAGTTCTTGTTTTCACTTAAAATCTGGTCCATTTCAAATAAAAGTTAGACACTTTGAGTGGTTCCGACCACACCGCGCCTCGAATTGAGGCGGGGTTGACTCATACACGCCAAAAATGACCCATGGATACATTTCCTAAAGTATCAATAGTATTTTAATGCCTTTGGTCCATTTTCTGTATGTGGTTTTTTTACTTAAAAGTGCACCCATTTTAAACAAAAGAAAGACACTTTGAGTGGTACCGGCCACACCGGCCCTCGTATTGAGGCGGGGTTGACTCGTACATGTCACATATGACACATGGATCGTTTTCCTATAGTTTAAACAGAATCCAAATGCGTTTGGTCTTTTTTCCGTATGCCAGTTGTTGTTTTCACTTAAAATCCTATCCATGTCAAATAAAAGTTAGACACTTTGAGTGGTGCCGGCCACACCTCACCTCGGATTGAGGCGGGGTTGACTCGTACACGTCACATATGAACCATGGATACATTTCCTAAAGTATCAACAGTATCCGAATGTGTTTGTTCCATTTTCCGTATGTGGTTTTTTTACTTAAAAGCGCAACCATTTTAAACAAAAGAAGGACACTTTGAGTGGTACCAGCCACACCGTCCCTCGGATTGAGGCGGGGTTGACTCGTACACGTCACATATGACCCATGGATCGTTTTCCTATACTTTAAACAGAATCTGAATGTGTTTGGTCTATTTTTCGTATGCTAGTTGTTGTTTTCACTTAAAATCTTGTGCATTTCAAATAAAAGTTAGACACTTTGAGTGGTGCCGGCCACTACTTCAAAGCACATTTTCCAGATCATTTTCCACATGCATAAACATGAAATACATGGCTAACTAAGAAAGATAAGTAAAAAAAATAGAAAAATTAGTATCACAGTACCAAGGAATACTAAAGGTCTAGGTAGTAGACTAATCATACAATAAGAATCAAGTGCAAAAAACAGAATCCTAATGCAACTTCCCTATGAAGCAGAGGAAAACCCGAAAGTGTAAAACCATGTTAAAAAATAAAGAGTTATATAGAATTCAAAAATGTAATGGATCAATCTGCCTCTGATCACCATCACCGTCACCACTATCATCATCAGCCTCATCCTCGCCACCATCTCTGTCCTCGTCATCGTCCCCATGCTCATCTTCGGCCTCATCCTCATCCTCGGCATCATCCTCGCCCTCAGCCCCATCCTCGCCCTCGGCCCCATCCTCACCCTCGTCCACATCCTCATCCTCGCCCTCTTCCTCTTCAGCATCCTCATCATCACCAGGAACGTCATCATCTCGATCTCCACTAGAGCTGCCGCCTGGTGCATTGGATGATGCACCCATCGACGACATAAATGTCTGACAAGCCGCACTAGCCTCTAGTGGAAGTGATGAAGATAATACTTTCATCAGTTTCATAAATTCTTTGTCTCTTGTTTGAACTTGTACTTCCAACTTTGTGAACCTTTTATCAGACTGTCTTTCATGGTCCTTGACCTGTTCCAACTCGGTGGTACTATAATGGATACCTGGAGACGACCAATACCTCGTCAGGACTATATTCTTACCAGGTCGGCACCGTACTTGACCAGAGTGCTGATCTCCCAAAACCTGATATAAATGATCATGTGGCCCAAAATTGTCAAGCTCCTGGGCATCAAGAGCCTCTAAAGCAGCCTGTAAAAAATATTAATAGATTATTAAATTTCAAATTAGATATTAAACTTTGAAATAAACAAATTAAAACTTACAATCGTCTCTTGGGTCGGTTCATTTACCACAGTTCCATATTTTTTTCTTCTACTCGAGCAAAACAATTTTGCTCGAGGGATACGTCCTTCAATATTCATTTTGTGCTTCTGTAATGACATTGAAAAAATATAAAGTGAAAGTATAATCATATATTCATTATTCAATAAATCACATAATTTAAGTAGGATCTACTAAAAAGGGAAAGTCCTAAAGAAAAATTATAAACAACTATATCGTACATGTTGCCTCTCATGATCTGACATAGTTGTGCGCCCCAAAGTGTGGAGTTATTGCTTTGAATCAATGTTTTTTTTTGTTTTTTTCAGAAGATTCCTAAATAATGATTAATAATTAATAAGATTATATTAATGCAAAATATGAAAACTCTCATTTAAATAACTCAAATGAGATTAATACCTTAAATTTGGCAGTTTCCCAATGGGTAATCATTTGGAAATATTGCTTTATCGGGCAGTCATCCACGATAGCTAATGTCTCTAACTCCCTGCCCACTCTATCACACCAGCCAACATACAGCTCATGCTTATAATCTCTCGAAAGCTCTCCTAGCTCTTTTAAACACGCTGGTCGTGCACCTTCGCCATCAGGGAAGTTAAACCGAAGCTGAAACCAAATTGATTAGTTCATTTAAATACAAAAATATACTACATTAAATCCAATAGATTTTTTACCCATATTTGTGCCCACGCGTTATCCTTGACTTTGGGTGGAAGATGTCTCCAAGAGAGGGGGCTGACCGGAATGATATCGGAGTATTTGGCTAGCGTCGCCAAAAAACCCCGACATTGCAGCCAAGATTTCTCAATCATTTGTCCATCAACATTGTATTCAACCATCAACTGTTTCTGGCGGTTCCATACTGCACGCAAGCGAGTACGCCCCCTCCCCCACCTCCTATCTGTAGATGAATCTGTTATTAAAGAAAATTAATATGAATACAAGTTATAATAAAAATAAATTTTGGTATAAAAATTTGATAGAGTTATATAAATATACATGTGGTAGTTGGATCAATGGGTGTAGAAACTGAAGTAATATCCTATACAGGTGGAGTGTCCCTCAGTGTATGCTCCTCAGCCACATATTGTGTCACAGCAGGAGTCGAAGAAGGTGGAACATAATAGCCCAGAGATAATGAACCAGAAGCAAAAGATGATGGCATAGACGTCTGGCCAGCTGGTAGTGTAAACATCAGAGGTCTAAATATCTCATATATCCCTGAAGACATGCCAGGATCAAAAAAGGGCATAGAAGATACGCATGTGGTAGTGGGTCTTCTAACTCTCACCCCACGAGCCCTCGTACCACCGACCTCAGTACCGGGACCACTAGATGACCGTCCATCTCCGACACCACCACCCCTCCTACCACCAACCTCTCTACTGGGATCAATATCCGGCTCCTCGTCAGATATCTGTCGTCTAGGGAGTGGATCCTGAAAATAAATTGACAGAAAAGTAAACACATTATATTATAAGTTATTGAAATATTTATATTTGAAATAAAATACTCACAACAGGGATGAGTGGAGGAACACCCATCTGTACCATGCGATGATTATTATCTGTCATCTTTTTCCGCCGCCTCTCTTCAATGGGTGTCATTTCCTGCAATGAAAACAAATATGGAAGTAGTTAGAAACAGATAACTAATGTGTAACCCAAAAAACAAAATATAGAAAAACCATTATGATAAAACGAACATAATGAAACAGAAGATTTATGGTGTTATGAAGGTAAGTACTAGGATACACACTCTGAATGATTTAGGTGAAACATGTAGGTGAGAACACGACTATATGATTCTATATATTTCCCACCACAACTTCGGGTTCACAGTCAACTCTGACAATTGAGTTGTTGGGGTCATCATAAGTAACAAACGGATTGCTTCCAATTGCAGAAGGGATAGTGTCAACTTCATCATCACCATAATCAAAAACATGTCTGGGATTTACCTCAACAGTTACACCGAATTTAGGATGACGATGATCTTTGACATAAAAAACTTGTTTCACCATTGATGTCAATACAAATGGTTCATCGGTGGAAAGAGTGTGATTCATGTCAATAACTCGAAATCCACAATCATCAATAAAGGTGCCTTACCTCGTCATTGAATCAAACCATTGACATTTCATCATCGTGACTCGACCATGCGAGTAATAATCCAAAATTATTATTTTCTCCACGACACCATAATAAGAAACATTTTCAGAACGAGGTCTAGTGTCCGATGAACTGGCATAACAGTATGTTGTGGAAGTTAGCATAACACCATTATGTTGTGTTCTCATGTTTCTTGCTCGTTCAGTGATAATAAATTTGTATCCATTGATCACAAGTGATATACAAGCACGAACCATGGTATTAGGACAAAAATCCAAAGCTCTTATTTCCTCAGAAACAGAGTCTGTAGGCAAACTCGATACTTGGAATATAAACAAATAGTAAACTTAATTAAATATTATTTTTATTTAGTTATTACAGAAATATTTTTACCTTCAATTTCAACCAAGCAGAAAACCCTTTGCTATGAAAAGTATCCTTCTTTCTCAAAGATAAAGAACGATGCTTTCTATATATCAATTCCTTATATTCCCTGTAGATAAAAATAATAATAGTTTAACAAATATTTAAAATTACAAGAGATAAGATAAGAGATACACGTACAATTAACTTACTTGATATACTCATCGAACAAATCACGATTGAACAACACTGTGCGATGTGCCATCTCTCGCTCTTCAAGGCTTAATGTTGTCAATGTATATGATCCCGGAATTCTTCCTGTCTGAGGAAGTGATGGAAAACTGGGTTCAATTTTCCCATACTGTTCTTCTTCATTTCTCATTGGTCTGTTTATTCTCGTAGTATGATCAGACAAATACATTGAGCAGAAATCCATACATTCTTGATCCAAGTAACCGTTCAAAAATAGAACCTTCAGGATAATTCCTATTACGAACATATGATTTCAATGTGCACATGTTTCTTTCAGTTGGATAAATCCAACGGAAAGCAACGGTTCCTCTAAGAAGTATTTTGGTCATAAGATGGACAGTCATATGCAACATGCATGTAAAAAATTATGGAGGGAATATTTTCTCTAACTCACACAAAATTAATGGTGTCTCTGCCAACAATTTTTGCATGAGGGATTTGGACAACCTCTTAGCACAAAGATCTCTAAACAAATAGCACAACCGAATAACTGAGACTCTAACATTATTGGACAAGAGATGAAGGATTTCTATTGGAATCAACTCATGCAAAAGTACGTGATAATCATGAGTCTTCAAAGATTTCAACTTCAACTCTTTTCTGTTGACCCGTTTTGATATATTTCTTGAATAGCCATCAGGAACTTTAATAGTCTCTAGCACTTCCAGAAATTGGTTTTTTCAGCAGGAGTCATCACATAAGAAGCACATGGAACTTTCCATTTATTTTCACTGATACAGGCAGGATGCAATTCTGGTCTGATCCCCCAATCTACCAAGTCCCGCCGAGATCGTAAATCATCTTTTGTCTTCCCCTTGACATTTAGAAGAATCGAAAGCAACATTTCACAAATATTCTTCTCAATGTGCATTACGTCTAAGAAATGACGTAACAAGTTGGTTGACCAATATGACAACTCAAAGAATATACTCTTCTTCTTCCAATTGTAACAGGTATCATTGGAAACATTTTTCCTCTTTCTAGATTTCATTACACTCTTCCCAAATGAATAATTGAAATCTTTCAATTCATTAAGCACATCAGTTCCAGACATATGCTAAGGTGGATCGTCATTCTCCATGGTATTTTCAAATCTTCGACGATTGTTTCTATATGGATGGTTCATTGGCAAGAATCGTCGATGTACCATAAAACTAAAACTATGACGATATTTCAGTCTTCTCGATCGAGTATTCTTCATACAAACAGGACATGACAATTTTAATTTTGTGCTCCATCCAGACATCATTTCTTAAGTAGGAAAATCATTGATAGTCCACATAAGTGCAGCACACATCTAAAATATGTCTTTTGAACATGCATCGTATGTGGGCACACCCACATCCCAAAGAAGTTTCAACTCTTTTATTAAAGGTTGCATGTATACATCTATATCATTTCCAGGATCAGAAGGGCCAGATATCAGTATACTCAAGAAAGTGTATGGCTTTTTCATACACAACCAAGGGGAAAGGTGATAAATGTGTATGAAAACCGGCCATGTGATGTGCGAAGTAAGCATCTGCCCAAATGGATTAAAACCGTCACATGAAAGACCCAATCTCACATTACGCACGTCGGCTGCAGATCAGGATATCGAGCATCATATCTCTGCCATGAAAATCCATCTGCAGGGTGAACCAACTCTTCATTATTCTTTTTTCTCTCGGTGTCATGCCATCAAATTTTTACGGATATTTCATCAGACATGAAATGGTTCTGTAATCTGGGGATAAATGGAAAGTTCCACTTTACTTTTTGTGGCACACGAGATGGTGTTCCATCATCTTTTGGCTTCCATCGGGAGGTTCTGCATTTTATACAATCATTTATTTCAGCAGTTTCCTCCCAAAATAAGCTGCAATCATTCGGGCAAGCATGAATTTTTTTTTTGAGAATCCAAGTTCATCAACCAACTTCCATGCCATATAGTGGTTTGAGGGAATATCTGCATCATCTGGAAGTAAGTCCTTTAAGAAGCTAAGAATCTAATCAATTGCAGTATTTGAAATCCCATACATAGTTTTCCCATGAAACAATCGGATTAAAAATTCCAAATTTTTCATTTTATCACATTGCCGATATACTGGAGTCGTCGCAGCATCATTCAATTTTTCACCCTATCAACATCATCATTTTCATTGGACGCATCATGTGTGCTTGTATCGAAATCTTGTTGGCTGGACATCCTTTCCTTATCATGATGTCGAATAAATGGAAACCGATCATATATCAAACTCTCCAATTCAGTCCTATCATTTGGATCATCAACATTTTGATATTCCATTTTCTCTCCATTGTGATACCACACATAATAGTTTGTTTGGAAACCATATTTGGTTATATGATAGCTAACTGCTTCACAGCTCAACCAAGGTCTTCCAACACAATTAAAACATGGACAGTGTATGCGACCACTATCTGAAGCCTTGTCAAATGAAAAATCTAGAAAGCTGTTCAAATTAGTTTGAAAATCAGTTGAAATTCGATCAGTTTCGTACATCCAACTTCTATCCATTCTGTAAAAAAATCGCAATAAGTCATTTCAAAGCAATTCAATAATATTAAAGTTTAATCAAAAAAATATTTACGTAAATGACAATTGTTTACTCTATATAAAAGCATAACTGACACATTACTCTATATGATAATCATATTAAGAAATACAACAAAATACAATGTATATAAGAAAATAAGATACAAAATTTCTAATGCCTATATTCAAGGATTGACCAGTAAGATATTGGAAGTGGATCAAGGAATACATAATCCTTAAGGGTCATGTTGGGAGTATATGAGTTTTATACTTTAACTTCTTCAAGTAGATTAGGATGAGGAGTATGATGAGGATCATGGGAGTGGTGGGACTGTCCAAGGGGGGTGTGGCGTCTCCAAGGGGTTTGGGGTGTCTAGGGGGTGGTGGGGCCGTCCGGGGGGTTGGAGGTGTCCAGGGGGTGGGGGCTGTCTCGGGGGGTCGGGGTGTCCAGGTGGGTGGGCTGTCTGTGGGGGTGGTCAGGTTGTCCAGGGGGGTCGGGGTGTATAGGTATATTTATATGAAAAGAATACCCCCACAATAATCATGCAGCCCTGCCATTAGTCTAAACCCCTAGAACACATAAAAGAAGCTATTATGGACATTTACTAAAATATTTAACACCATACGAATGAAAATACACTCTAAATATAGTTTGAGAGGATATAATGGTGTGTGTGAAGAAAATGATATTAAATCAATTTAAATGAATATGGAACAAATGAGGGTTTATAATACACTAAGAGTACCTCAAAAAATCCAAAACCACTATAGCACCACATATTCAACTTCATGAAACAGGACTTGGAAATCTTACCTACGACTTTACTGATGACCACCTAATTGGAAAACTCTATTTATGGTTCTTGAACACAAGGAACAAACAATGTTTGGTCTCTACCAACTCAATCACCCCCTTGTAGATCATAATCTTGTTTCCCCTTATACTAAAATGGTCTCACTGGAAGCTACTATTAATATCGGACCTAAACCATTCATTCTCCACAAAACAATGATCAAAGAACCATCGGAGGTATCTCTCATGTAACCACAACCATTTTATCTATGATGTAACGAAATTCACAAGAATAAATTTTATTAAATAACCTTTTGGTATATAATTTGCATTAACAATGGTTCAATTATATGGTTCATCGCATTCCAATATATTAATCACCCATACATGATAAAAATTGAACATTGAATTTCATTTAATTACAACCATCATATTTCATTTAATTCTTAACAAGCATAGAAGCATGGTAATTGGAATCTAATAACTTTAATTAGTCCCCAAATCTTTTTAATAAATTTAACATGAAAAATAAAACACTTTGAAATCTAAATAATCACTATGAAGTAACATGAGCTTGGAATTATATTGCACAAGTAAAAACACTCAACGATGGAATATATGAAAAGATTATTAATATAAATTATTGACACAAGATAATAATGTAACGGCCCGAAATTTTGAATAAATCTTGTTTCCTAATTTCATGTGTTATTTTATTTTATTTTTATACTCAACAAATATGTTTTATTTGATAAACATGATTATAATTAAAATGAGACCATTGGGTTTTGACTGTTATATGACCATCGGTCAATATGACCGCTGTGAACAAAATGTTTTGATTATTGTCTCTAAATATAAGTAATCTTGGTTGATTATTATAGAAAGAAGATTCGATGGCCTCACCAAGTAGTCTTGGACCGATCGAAGCCCATCTAACAGAACTTGCGAAGGAGGTAGCACCATTAGGCTTTGCTCTGGACCAAACCCAAGCCGAACTTCATCATGTGAATCTAGAACGGAATCGCCTTTGCGAGAAGTTCAAACTGATAGAAATTACTACTCGGGCAATGTTGGCCGAGCCTCCCTCGGACTCTCTCACCTTAGCACACCTTACACTTAGGTCCTATGCTGCTGTGATAAACAGCTATGTAAGAAGACCGTAACTGCCTTGTGTAATCCTTTATTTTAAATAAAAATTGGGATTTCTTCTTATGATGATGTTTGTGAATTTTCAAATGACCCGATAAATATAGTATGCATATTTTGATGAATTTAGAAAAAGGATATTTTAAAAATGTTTATGTAAACCTTAAATAATTAAAAATGTGTAATGATGGTCTTCTACAATTATGTTCAGTATGAATTTTGGAGTCTAATAAGATCAACTTGATTTTTGATGAATAATAAATTATGAATAGTGATTTTATGATTAGGATTAGTAATATGACCAAATGGATTAGTATTCTCACTTAAATAATGTTTTAAAATAATCTAGGTACCTTGATTAAGTAATGTGATTCAATAAAATGCTTAAATAACGGTTTCATAAATTATTATTCAAGTATTAGTTTTTTCGGGTGAATAGTGTTTTTTAATTAAAAATTAAATTAAAAATATTTAAGAAATTATTTTTATAAAATGGATTTCATTTTTGAACTCAGAGAACCGATATTATGTTATGGTAATTTTTGGGGTTTTTTCTGAAAAAATGAATTTTTGGTGAATAGTGTATTTATTTAAAAATAAATTTAAAAATATTTAGAAAATTATTTTTATAAAATGGAGTTCATTTTTGAAATCAGAGCATTGATATTTGGTTAGTGTGAAATTTTGGGATTTTTCTGAGAAAGTTGAATTTTCAGTGAATAGTAAAAATGCAGTTTTAGGGTTTCGGTATGTTTAATGACATCATAGCTATGTCATGATGATGTCATGAGATATTTTAAGGGTTTTCCGGCCAAGGGTGATGAATTATTGTTTTGGGGGCCCCATGTGGCCTAACTCCATGGTAAATTCCAAGGGAGAGCACATGGGTTTGAGAAAAGCACATGTGAGGTGTCCCTTGGCCATTAATGCCGTGTCCCCTCACTTTCCCTATAAATACCAAGCCCTCCTCTCATCCATTCGACTCCCCACTCTTCCCAACAAAGTTCTGGTCTCATTACCTCCCAAGTAGTCCTCCCAAGGTTCCCCCAATCCCTCAAGGTCCCAACCTTTGAGGTTTAAGAGTTACATTTTGAGGTAAGGGATCTGACCCCTCTCTTTCTTTTCAAGTGATCTCTTTTATGTCATTCCTTATTTGCTCCATGTTCTTATGTTGGAGGATGTTCTTTTATACTCCTATTACTTCCCTTTTTATGTTAACATAATGAGAGATCCTTTCTTACTCTCATTATTTCGTTTTATGAAGTTTTAAGTGGCGCCGTTAGGCTGCTGAAATTTTTGTAACGGATTCTTTCTCCCCTCTCATTTTTTAAGATCTATTTTCATGTAAAGTATTTCATGTTCCTTTTTATTATGTTGGGGCATGATATCTATATCTATCATACTGATCTTTTATGACCATATGATGAGAGACCCCATTTTATCTCTTCAATTCAGTATTTTGAAGTTTTAAGTGGCGCCGTTAGGCTGTCGAATTTTTAAGTGGTTCTTCACCCTTCTCGTTTTGAAGTTCTACTTTCATGTCAATTCATTCAAGTTCCTTTCTATTATGTTGGGGTGTGATCTCTATATCTATCATACTGGACTCTTATTTTCATATGATGAGAGACCCTATTTTACCTTTTCAATTCATTTTTGTTGAAGTTTAAGTGACGCTATTAGGCTGCCGAATTCTCACAAGAGAAATCTTATTTTTTTCTTCTTTTAATATTCTTCATTTCATATGGTATATTTTAAAATTTCATTACCATGTTCTTAAATCCCTTATATTTTGTCCCTATACTGTTTTATGGGTCATTTATGAATTTTTGACCCATGTCCCCTCTCTTTTCAATGTTTTCTAAAACCTTGTAACATAGCCGTTATGCTGCAGAATTTTCATCTCAAAATGCCTCTCTCTTTTCTCAAAATTATTTTATGTTATAAAGTGAACACTCAAAGATCTTATTTCTACAAGGGTATTCACACATATATCAAAATGTTCTATTTTAAATTCTTGGATTTACATACATGAGACCCTCTTTCCCTTTCTGTGGGTTTAAAGTGACGTAAAGATCATGTCTTTAAAGAAGTTTTTAAAACATTATGATTATGAAATGAAACCCATTTATTTTATGCTATATGGGTTATTTATGAAATGTTTTATGATGATATATGTGGATCACATGATAATAAAGGTAACTTTAAGGGTGCGCCCTGATAGCGCCCCATTGCATTGGATAATGATGTAACCACAAGAGATTACAGTTTAAGGTTGCGCCCAGATAGCGCTCTAATGAATTGGGTAAAGACTTAATCTCTAGAGATGACCATTTTTAACGACGCCATGGTGAATAACCTTGGTAATTTCTAACGACACCTTGGGGATGGACCTTGGTGAAACGAAATGATTGTCAATATTAAATGTTGCAGCCACATCTTCAAGTTATGAAAAATTTTATTTTTATTATGATGTATCTTATTATTTCTTTCTCATGCCTTAAAGTTCTTTTTATGTCCTTATTGAAGTATCTCAAGTTCACATGTAAAATTTTTCTCTTGTTTCCCTTATTGGTCCTTCTTCTCACCCTTTCTTTTGATGTATGTCCCCAGGTTATGAGATGCAGTAATGAACCTAGGATTAACTTAAGGATAAGCCTTTCAAGTGTTTAAGAAGAGTTTTTTTTGTTCTTTTCATGTATTATGTTCCTTGTTTCCAAGACACTAAACCTTAAAGATCCTCAGTTCCATGTAATGAAATGAAAGTTATGTTATAAAAAGACGGGATGCTATAGTTGGTATCAAAGGATGGTTTAGTTATTTGTGGAAATTAGGATCTGAAAACTTTAGGAAGAAGCCTGTAGAAAAGTTTATATATAGGAAATATTCCTGGTATTTTGGTGAGTATTGAGTAATGGGTTTCCAAGCAAATACATCTCTGTCTGGATACAAGCAAGTAGAGGTGGCTCTGGCACAGATGTACATAGCGGTAAAACCCGAAAACACCGCTTTGACCTAGACTCAAACGGGAACTGGTACACGACAACGGGCCTTGCTGCACTCTTGGTTACGACACTCCCAGGGGATATGCTTTGTTAAATTCATAAGCATAGTATGAACCATTGTTAATGGAACAAATATTAACATAAGAATATATGATCATGGATAACCTATATTGGAACCTAGGGGATCACAAGTTAGGGTATAATTTTCTTCTACAAGTCATCCTTATATGTTTTAAGCTCTTTTTCATGATTATTAGCTAAGTATTTAAGCCCCTAATTATAGTTTCTTTTCTTAGTTAATGGCGGGAAATGGAAGAACATGTCCCAACAACCAATGTGATAGGAAATGCTACGATTTCCGTATTAATACGACAGAGATGATTAGGGGATTAAAATATGATTATTATTTTGGAAAACGTTCACTATTTTGGGGACCCTATATGATTGAGGAAAATAGATTACTACGGTATTTTCATTGAGGAGTAAGGTTGACTTATATTTTGAAGAATCGATGAATTTATGGTGGACTTATAGTAATTTAGGTTACTTATGTGAATGATTAACCTATCTTGGGTAAAATATGTTTAGGTTAGCTACTTTTGTTATAAGATGTTGGAGTGGTTGACGTTGTTTGGAGATAAACAATGAAGTTTATTTTGGAAGACTATGTTATCAAATCTTTCTTGTATTTGGGTTTCAATCTTAGTTTGGATTATTTTGAGGAATATTAAGGACCATTATTTACGGAATGGTCTATGATGTACATTGGGTAGTACCATGGAACTTTGAAGATTTAAAAGTAGTTTCCATTCCTATGGGATTCTTTTTAAAGAGTTGTTTTACCTTACCCATTCTATTTTTGGGATAATGTTTAAAGATATAAGAAAAAGATAGTTGATCATTTGTGGATTATGTGATTCCCTAGAAGATGATTCTTGTGTTTTGATGAGACCAAGTAGTTTTGAATGCTCATCGTTTGGAGAAAAGATTATTTTTGGTAAAAACTTATTAATATATGAAACTCTACATGAAGGTAGATATATTTCCTTATGTTTTTGTTCTATGTTGTAAATGAATTCCTCAAAGTTATTAAAAGGAACATAAAACAAAAACGTTGTTGGTTTACGTTTACTACTAGGTAATCAAAGACTGCTTACACACATCATAATTTTGGGATTTTATGGTGGTTAACTTCCTCCTAATAATGTTTTCTATCACTCTCCTTTAGAACGTGACCCTTTGTTTTCTCCTCCATGTCCATGTTTCCTACATGGAATCCTAGTATGAGTAAACTCGGGTGGCCTTTGTACTTCCTTTTCCTTATTTTAAAGTAATGGTGTTACTGACTCTTTTTCTGATGTGGGACATTCAATGAAATTTCAAAACACAATTTTAAAAATTGCGAGGACGCAATTTCTTAAGGGGGGAAGATTGTAACGGCCTGAAATTTTGAATAAATCTTGTTTCCTAATTTCATGTGTTATTTTATTTTATTTTTATACTCAACAAAAATGTTTTATTTGATAAACATGATTATAATTAAAATGAGACCATTGGGTTTTGACTGTTATATGACCATCGGTCAATATGACCGCTGTGAACAAAATGTTTTGATTATTGACTCTAAATATAAGTAATCTTGGTTGATTATTATAGAAAGAAGATTCGATGGCCTCACCTAGTAGTCTTGGACCGATCAAATCCCATCTAACAGAACTTGGGAAGGAGGTAGCACCATTAGGCTTTGCTCTGGACCAAACCCAAGCCGAACTTCATCATGTGAAGCTAGAATGGAATCGACTTCGCGAGAAGTTCAAACTGATAGAAATTACTACTCGGGCAATGTTGGCCAAGCCTCCCTCAGACTCTCTCACCTTAGCACACCTTACACTTAGGTCCTATGCTGGTGTGATAAGGGGCTATGTAAAAAGACTGTAACTGCCTTGTGTAATCCTTTGTTTTAAATAAAAATTGGGATTTCTTCTTATGATGATGTTTGTGAATTTTCAAATGACCGGATAAATTTAGTATGCATATTTTGATGAATTTTAGAAAAGGGATATTTTAAAAATGTTTATGTGAACCTTAAATAATTAAAATTGTGTAATGATGGTCTTCTACAATTATGTTCAGTACGAAATTTGGAGTCTAATAAGATCAACCTGATTTTTGATGAATAATAAATTATGAATAGTGATTTTATGATTAGGATTAGTAATATGACCAAATGGATTAGTAGTCTCACTTAAAGAAAGTTTTAAAATAATCTAGGCACCTTGATTAAGTAATGTGATTCAATAAAATGCTTAAATAACGGTTTCATAAATTATTATTCAAGTATTAGTTTTTTCCTGTGAATAGTGTTTTTTAATTAAAAATTAAATTAAAAATATTTAGAAAATTATTTTTATAAAATGGATTTCATTTTTGAACTCAGAGCACCGATATTATGTTATGGTAATTTTTGGGGATTTTTCTGAAAATATGAATTTTCGGTGAATAGTGTATTTATTTAAAAATAAATTTAAAAATATTTAGAAAATTATTTTTATAAAATGGAGTTCATTTTTGAAATCAGAGCATTGATATTTGGTTAGTGTGAAATTTTGGGATTTTTCTGATAAAGTTGAATTTTCAGTGAATAGTAAAATTGCGGTTTTAGGGTTTCAGTATGTTTAATGACATCATAGCTATGTCATGATGATGTCATGAGATATTTTAATGTTTGGCCGGCCAAGGGTGATGAATTATTATTTTGGGGGCCCCATATTGCCTAACTCCATGGTAAATGGCAAGGGAGAGCACATGGGTTTGAGAAAAGCATATGTGAGGTGTCCCTTGGCCATTAATGCCTTGTCCCCTCACTTTCCCTATAAATACCAAGCCCTCCTCTCATCCATTCGACTCCCCACTCTTCCCCAATGAAGTTCTGGTCTCATTACCTCCCAAGGAGTCCTCCCAAGGTGCCCCCAAGCCCTCAAGGTCCCAACCTTTGAGGTTTAAGAGTTACATTTTAAGGTAAGGGATCCGACCCCTCTCTTTCTTTTCAAGTGATCTCTTTTATGTCATTCATTTTGTGCTCCATGTTCTTATGTTGGATTATGTTCTTTTATACTCCTATTACTTCCCTTTTTATGTTCACATAATAATAGATCCCCTCTTACTCTCATTATTTCGTTTTATGAAGTTTTAAGTGGCGCCGTTAGGCTGCCGAAATTTTTGTAACAGATTCTTTCTCCCCTCTCATTTTTCAAGATCTATTTTCATGTAAAGTAATTCATGTTCCTTTTTATTATGTTGGGGCATGATCTATATATCTATCATACTGATCTTTTATGACCATATGATGATATACCCCATTTTATCTCTTCAATTCAGTATTTTGAAGTTTTAAGTGGCATCGTTAGGCTGTCGAATTTTTAAGTGGTTCTTCACCCTTCTCGTTTTGAAGTTCTACTTTCATGTCAATTCTTTAAAGTTACTCTATATTATGTTGGGGTATGATATCTATATCTATCATACTGGACTCTTATGTTCATATGATGAGAGACCCTATTTGACCTTGTCAATTCATTTTTGTTGAAGTTTAAGTGACGCCGTTAGGCTGCCGAATTCTCACAAGAGAAATCTTATTTTTGTCTTCCTTTAATATTCTTCATTTCATATGGTATATTTTCAAATTTCATTACCATGTTCTTAAATCCCTTATATTTTGTCCCTATACTGTTTGATGGGTCATTTATGAATGTTTGACCCATGTCCCCTCTCTTTTCAATGTTTTCTAAAACCTTGTAACATAGTCGTTATGCTGTAGAATTTTCGTCTCAAAATGCCTCTCTCTTTTCTCAAAATTATTTTATGTTATAAAGTGAACACTCAAAGCTCTTATTTATACAAGGGTATCCACACATATATCAAAATGTTCTATTTTAAATTCTGGGATTTACATACATGAGACCCGCTTTCCCTTTCCGTGGGTTTAAAGTGACGTAAAGATCATGTCTTTAAAGCAGTTTTTAAAACATTATGATTATGAAATGAAACCCATTTATTTTATGATATATGGGTTATTTATGAAATGTTTGATGATGATATATGTGGCTCACATGATAATAAAGGTAAATTTAAGGGTGCGCCCTGATAGTGCCCCATTGCATTGGATAATGATGTAACCACAAGAGATTACAGTTTAAGGGTGCGCCCAGATAGCGCTCTAATGCATTGGGTAAAGACTTAATCTCTAGAGATGACCATTTTTAACGACTCCATGGTGAATAACCTTGGTAATTTTTAACGACACCTTGAGGATGGACCTTGGTGAAAGGAAACGATTGTGAATATTAAATGTTGCAGCCACATCTTCAAGTTATGAAAAATGTTATTTTTATTATGATGCATCTCATTATTTCTTTCTCATGCCTTAAATTTCTTTTTATGTTCTTTTTGAAGTATCTCAAGTTCACATGTAAAATGTTTCTCTTGTTTCCCTTATTGGGCCTTCTTCTCACCCTTTCTTTTGATGTATGTCCCCAGGTTATGAGATGCAGTAATGAACCTAGGATGAACTTAAAGAGAAGCCTTTAAAGTGTTTAAGAAGAGTTTTTTTTTTGTTCTTTTCATGTATTATGTTCCTTGTTTCCAAGACACTAAACCTTAAAGATCCTCAGTTCCGTGTAATGAAATGAAAGTTATGTTATAAAAATATGGGATGCTATAAATAAAGTAACTATGAATGTTAAAACTAAACATGTGATTGAATTTTATAACATATAATAAAAATTTCATGGTAATGAAACATGAAAGGGACATCAAAAAATTAGACAACCGTCTAATGCAATCTATATGGGCTGGAATATGCATGGAATTTAATAAAGAACCGAAACATAAATAGGTTTGGAACATAAATTGGGTGGGAATATGAGAATAGAAATTGGTCTCATCCTAAATAGAAACATATACACATCAAAATCGAAAATAAAAACTGAAAGTTAAAGAAAATAACTCACCTTGGATAGGGTGGAGGAAGAGAACCAGAAGCACCTCCAAAATCGCCGATAGCTCCCGTTTAGGGATCTGGATCGCGAATGGGGGAGAGGATGGGCTACTGCCAATTTGGGGGAAATTTTTACCAACGGTTTTTAAAAACCGTTGGTATATAAATTCAGCCCAAACCTTTACCAACGGTTCAGTGAGAACCGTTGGTAAAGGTCACCGAAATCCAACTTTTACCAATGGTTCTCATTGAACCGTTGGTAAAAACTCCTCTATACCAACGGTTCATTACAAACATTGTTAAAAGTGTCTATAAAACCATCTATACCAACGGTTTCTGAGAACCGTTGTTATAGATGGCTATTCCCAATAGTTTAGTAAACCGTTGGGATATAACCGTTGGAAAAACTAGGATTTCCAGTAGTGTATTATTTATATTTTATATTTACAATATAATTTTGGAATCATGTATAAATATGGTTCTTAAAGACTTCTAAACATATCGATCATCCATAGTGATATCCATTGTATTTTGTACCAATGTAATAAATAAGAGACCATTTCTGGGTTATTGTAGTTGGGTTTGTTACATATATAACCCCTAAAATAAGAAGGTTTTGGTTGATATATGTACTAAATTCCTTGAGAGGAATCATATCTATAAAATAAAAAGTGGGAACGATATAGACATTGATGAATTCTGGTATCAAGATACACAATAGTTGAAATGGGAAAAAATTCCATAAAGCCTCATAAAAGAGGATGTTCCAAATAAAAAAGTACTAAGTAGGACTACAAGAGAGGTTAGAGAACAAAAAATATATATATTTCTATTCACCAAGGTTAGTGACTCATTATTAGTTGATAATAACTATCATGCAACCTATAAGGAATTAGTAAGTGGTACATAGGCTACCAAATAGAAAGAAGATATGAATTCTGAAATGGATTTCATTTAGCATAACCAATTCTGGGTTTTGGTTGAACCTTTAGTGGATGTAAATCTCATTATTTATTAATTGGTATTCAATAAGAAATTGAGCATGGATAGACAAGTCAATGCCTATAAATAGTAACTGGTTATGAAAGGGTTTAAACAATATCAACAAATCCTTTTCACTAGTTTCCATGATAAATTCCATCAAAATTATACTTTTCATATAATCTTACTATGACTATGAGATTTTATATATTTATATAAAATATATATTTCCAAAATCTAAAATTTCAGGAATATATCAATATTACACAACCAAAAGAGTTTGTGACTCCAAAGAATACTAGCATGGTATGAAATTTGTAGAGATCTATTTATGGATTAAATAAATCATCCAGTTCATGGAACATTCAATTTTATGAATCCATAGTAGAATTTGGTTTCATAAAGAATAAATGTGATCCTTTTGTATATAATTGGTTTAGTGGGAGTGTGGTCATTTTCCAAATAGTTTATGTTTATGAAATACTACTTATTGGAAATGTAATACAAGACTTATAGTTTGTTAAATCCTAGTTAAGCACATGTTTCTCTATAAAGGATTTATTTGAAGCGACATATAATATTGTAATCAAGATACATCATGATAGATATAGGATGATTCTTGGACTATGTCAAAGTGAATACATTGATAGTATACTAAAGAAATTCGGTGTGGAAAAATCCAGTAGGGGATTGTTTCCAATGCCACATGGCATTCATAGTTCTAATAAATTGTATCCTCAAACGCATTAAGATAGATATAGGATGTAAAGTATTCCATACACATCATTGATTGGGTTGTTCATATATGTTATGAAATTTATTTGGCTATATGTCACCTATAACTTAAGTTTAGTGGGAAGATATCCAGTTAACTTGGGTGACTTCCATTGGATGGAAGTCAAGACTATCATTCAGTATTTGAGACATAATAAGGATATGTTCTTGGTATATAGAGGATATGTGGATCTATTCATTATAATATATAAATATTCTAGTTCCCAAATAGATCAATATGATCAAAAATCATATTCAGGATACATGTTCACTATTAATGGAGGTGTTGTGGGATAGAATATCTCAAGTAATGTTAGGGTAGCTAATTCTATAGTGGATTTCAAGTATATTATATATTTTGAGGAAGCTCAAGAAGTGGTTTGGATATGAAACATAATACAAGAGTTTGATGTGGTGTTTATAATTAAAGACCTTATCACACTCAATTATAAAAATATTGTAGTGATGGTTCTTGCAAAGAAGAAAAGGCCACATCAATGGACAAAGAACATAATTTGAAAATATAATTTCTTGAGAGATTTTTAGGAAATAGGTTACATAATAGTGATAAAGGATTCCATGAAAGACAACATGGTGAACCCCTTAACTAAAGTTATAGCTCAAAAGAAACAATATCATCATATGAGAGAAATCATAATAGAATTCATTGGCATTTGGATTTAGTCTGAGTGGGAGTCTATTGGAGTTGGTGTCCTAGAACCAACTATTTGTTCTTTATATTGTATGTATATTAAAGGAGATAAATATTTATCAAATATATTATTTAATATTGTTCATTGTTCTATGTGACTTTAATGTAAGAATTTCATGAAGTATTTATCTCATTGAAAAGGTCATAGTAGTTTTCTATAATGATGTGAACCCTAAAATACATGAATATATTTTAAAACCTTGTTCTATGGTCAAATAAAATTATATAATGGTAAAATAGTATATTTATTTTCATGTGTTAGTACTTGTATGAAGATTATATTTCATCTCATAAAGTTCACACATGATAATCTCCCAAATGAGAGATTATGATAATAGATCTACTTATAAGAAATCATCAAGTTTCTGTGTCATTGTATATTCCTATATATGAGTATCTGAAATGATCCTTAGACATTAATATTACAATTAATACTTTTCATTACTCACACACATTGATGTATTGTTGTAAACCATGATGATATATAATCATGATGAAGTTTCATATGTTAGGTGGATCAAAAATGGTATGTTAGTAATGAATAAGTCAAGGAAACAATTTTCCCTTCCATATTTATATAAGTTTATTTCCAAGCCATTTGATTTAAATGGAATAGTCACATTAAATTCAATGGACATAGTGCATTGACATGTTCATTTAAAATAGTCAAAGAAATAAGTATCAATCATATAGGTTGAATACACTGGTGTAAAAGCTTGTAACAGCTCGTATTTTCTTGGTTTTATTTTTATAAAATTGTTAGGAAAATTAAACGACCTGGAACTAAGACTGCGTGCAATTTTGTCGCCCAGAGTTCTCAGAATGATCTGTCAAAAAAATAGTTATGTTTTAAATAGTGTGCATGAGAGGCTTTTCTAAAAAATGGAATAACTCTTAAACGGGTGCCTGGACTAGAAATCTGAGGGCACTATTCCATTCAAAGCAGTGTGTTTACCCTAAAAGTGACTTAAGTTTAGTCGATACGGGTCTCCAATGATAAAAAACCCAAAAATGGCATAACTGTAAATAAAATAATAAAATAATATTTTTTTAATACTTATAACTCATGAACGATAACTCAGATTGAAAATCTGAGACCACCATTGAGCTCGTGAGGGAATGTTTTCCATAGGCAGAGCCTAATATCGGCCGGTGCAGGCCGAATGTGAGAGTTGGTTTTTGGTACATAACTGTAAATAAAATAATTTAAATAAAAAATATTTTATTTTCGAATCCTTGTAAATCTCAAATGGTATCTTGGATTAAAAATTTGAGACCAAAGTTGAGTTCTTAATGAGATATTCTTCTTTAGTAAGACTTAACCTCGACCGGCGTGAGTCGAGGGTAAAAGTTAATTTTTGGACTTTTTAAAGGAGAATAAAATAAACTAAAAGAAGTTTATTTTATTTCCTTTTAACGTTTCACATCATTGCAACACTGCGATTTAGTGACGGAGGAACCAGTTCTCCTTTCATAAATAAAGAAGCATGGTGACATTGTTTTATGTAGAATAGATTACCCTCAAATATTAATGACCCCATTAGTTTTGTTATCTCATGCACATTTGGGAACATCTGAAAATGAAATGTTTTTTCTGAACTTAGAGATAGCATAAATTTGATTTCTTACTCACTATTTTTATAGATGATATTAGGATAGTTATTTCCCACCACAGTTGCCCAACAATTGGATGATCACTCAATCACCCATCTAATAGGAATAATGGATGATCTAATAGTGGGATTTGGTAAATTTCTCTTACCTATTGAATTTATTATCTTGAACATGGAATGTGATAATGAAGTATCTATCATTCTTGGTAATCCTTTCCATACCATTGGGGGATTAGTTATCAATATCAACAAAGGGAAATTGATTTACAACTTAGGTGAAAAAACTGATGAATTTAATGTATTTGGGAGATGAAATTTAACCCGTTAGACTGGAGAATTCTCCAGAGATAAACTATTAGAAATTAAATAACCATTTTATGAGGAAGAATAAGATTTTTTTAAGAATGGTTGGTACGATTAACAAAATATATACACCTAATGAAGCTTTTATGGGTGATAGTTCAAGGAAATAGGGATGAGTGATGCTTATAAGGGTGAGTTTTTGGAACATATTGATATTTTTACTAAGGAAAGCATCTTAAAATTGAACTTGGAATCTGAATATGATAATGTATCCATTTTGGAAAGCAGTGGAGATAATTGTTTCTCTATCTCTCACTTTTACTTTAAGAAGTATATTAAAGGCATTAGGCTATTAAGAACCAAGATTCTACCCCCCAGCCAAGAATTACCATAATTAGATCTCAAACCATTACCTTCTCACTTAAAATATACTTTTTTGGTTAATAAATCCTCACTTCCAATTAACATTTCTATCGAGTTAAGAAATATTCAAGAATAAAAACTATTAAATGTTTTAAAAATGTATAAATCATTCATAGGATGGTCCACAGCTAAAATTAGATGGATGAACCATTTTTTCTTCAATCCCATGATCCCTATGGAACATTATCCTAAGCCAAGGGTATAGGGATAAAGGAGGAACAACTCTAACATGAAAAATATTTTGAGAGAAGAACTGATAAATCTCTTTGATTTTGGGATTATCTATCCCATATCTAATATCTCCTAGTTCAAACCTATCAAAGTAGTTCTAAATAAGGTGTATTTTCTAATGTTACTAATAAAATAATTAATAAATTCACATTTAAAAATAAATTAAATTGATAGTTTTTATTGATTATAGAAATCACAACTCAAGTGATAAAATTGAAAATTTTCTTATAAAGTTATTGGAAAAAATACTTGTGAGGATTGCAAGGAATTCATTCTTCTACTTTGTATATAGTTATTTTGGTTATAACTAGATCCATTTTACCCCATAAGATCAAGAAAAGATGCATTCACATACCCCTTTGGGACATTTTCATACCAACGAACTCCCTTTAGATTGTGTGGTTCCCCAACTACCTTTCAAAGGTATAGAATGGTTATAATTTCAGACATGATCAAGAGGATTATTGAGTCATTTATGGATGAATTTTCTATTGTGGTAAACACATTTGATAACTGTCTTGAAAATCTAGAACTTGTATCGAGGAGGTGTCAAGAGACTTACCTGGTTCCAAACTAGGAAAGTGTCAATTCACAGTCACTAAGGATATTTATCTTATTTATATGGGGTCTAAAAGGTGCATATATGTGGAAAATACTAATATATAAGTTATTCAAAATATGACCCCTTGAAAATGTGAAAGGAATTAGTAGAGTTTTGGGGAATGATGGTTTTCACTGGAGGTTTAATAAAGATTTTTATAAAATCAAAAGGCCCATTTATAGTCTAATGATTGAGGAAAACCCATTTTTGATGATAAAATCTTGGAATCAATCAATTTTATCAAATAAAAACTAACATTAACATCAATTCTCACTGCTCCATATTATAAAATTCCCTTTGAATTAATGTGGGATGTTGGTAATCTTTCTGTTGGTCTATTTTGTGGCAGTAAAAAAGATAAGAGGCTATGTGTATTGTAATATACTAGTAGACTATTAGATGATGTCCAAAGAAACTAAATTACCATGAAGAAATAAAATTTAGCAGTCGTGTTTAGTCTTGAAAAATCCATAAAATATTTGATCGGGTCCAAGGTTTTTAATTTCAATGATCAAGCTACCCTTAAATACCTACTATGAAAGAAAGATTACAAAACAAGATTAATTATATTGATCCTTTTGTTACAAGAATTTGATTTGGAAATTATAGTTAATAAAGGAGATGAAAACATAGTTGTTGATCACCTTTCTAGGTTTCCCAATACCCAAAGTAATAACCCAAGAGAGATCAATTATTTTTTCCCATATCAACAACTTCTTACTATTTTAATAAAGTAAACTACTTGATATGAATACTTTTCTAATTGTCATAGTGTGAGGGTGATGCCTAAGGACCTCAAATATAATTATAGAAAGAAATTTATTTATGAACCTCATTACTAATTTTTGGATGACCCGATACTCTTTAAGAGGTTTGTCGAGTGTCTTAAGAAGATATGTCCCTAAAGAAGAAATGTTTTCCATTTTATAAAATTGACATTCATCACCACAGGGAGGACACCATGGGGTGAGGAGAACCCCATAAGGTTCTTTAAGCTGAATTTTACTTGACTACTCTTTTTAAGGATGTTTTAATCTTTGTAGTGGGATGCGATAATTATCAACGAACTTGGAATATTGGAAGCAAACGAGAGTTTCCTCAAAAAGGGATTTTAGAGGCTGGAATTTTTTATGTTTTGAGACTCAATTTCGTGGGCCCTTTTTCATATTTATATATAAATGAATGTATCTTAGTGGTCCTTGACTATGTTTCTATGTTGGTTGTGGTTGTGGCTCTCCTGAATAATCAAGTCAGTAGTGTGTTGAAAATCATTAAGAAAAATAATTTCTCCAGATTTGGGGTACCAAAATCTATTATCACTGACAATGGAACACAGTTAAGGAACATTAAATTTAAATCTTTAATGGATAAATATGTTTGTATGCATAAAAATAATTTTACATTTCATCCTCCATCTAGTGCTCAAGATAAAGTTTCAAATAGGGAGCTTAAATAGATCTTGAAAAAAACAATTTTTGGATCAAGAAAGTGATGGACATTAAGATTAGATGTAGCCTTGTGTACTAATAGAACTGGTTATAACAGTGCAATAAAAATGTCCCCCTATATGCTACTTTTTTGGAAAATCATGGCATCTTCATGTTAAGTAGAAACACAAATCTTACAGGGTTGTTAATGCATTAAAATTTGATTTCAAATCTACTAGTGAAAGATTGCTAGTGGAATTAAGTGAACTTGATGAAATTTTTAGAGATTCATTGGAAAATGATAGAATTTATAAAGAAAGGACTAAGAAATTTAATGACTTCGTTATTTAGAATACAAATTTCAAGGGTGGTCATAGAGTGTGACTTTTTAATTCTATACTTAAGTTGTTTCCTGGAAAGCTAAAAAATAAATGGTTTAGACATTTCATTATTCAAAGAGTGTTAGTTAATAGATATTTAAATATAATGGGATAATATAATAGGTTCTTCTTAGTTAATAGGTAAAGGGATGAGAATTACTTTTAAGGGAATCCAAAGGTATTGGTTGTCATCTATGCACTAGAGGATTGAGCTTTAACTAAGTCTAATTGAAGACTTAAAATTTAGTACTTCATGGGAGTCAAACCATGGTCATTCATTTGTGTTTTGTTTTTATTTAGTTAAGAATAAAATGCTTCTTTAGCCAACCTATTTCCCCCTTCTTGTTGATGGGATTTGATTAGTAATTTCCCTATATGTTCTAGAAGAAAAATTCTGATGTGTTGTCAAATGGGAGATTCTTTGTGAAACCACCTGAATCACACCTCATCCAGTCCAAACTCTAGTTTTTCTCTATTCTAAGTTTAATCTATTAGAATCTAGAGTTAATTTGTTTCAACTTATTGGAACTAAAAGATAATTAGTTAGGGGGATTTCTCTCAAAGTATGCACAGAGGTGTCTTATATTGAATTTAAGAGAGAAGGGCTTTTACATCAAGGGAGTTATATTTAAATTCTTCATTTTCTTCTACCCATTTTTTCACTATGGAAATTGTGACATGCTGCTTGATAGATTGTTTGAACTATTCATGAATACTCAATATTGTTTTAAATCTGACACTATTTGAAACTAAGTGTGGGGAGGAAACATCTTTCATGGTTGAACTTACTTGAAATCGAATCTATTCTGAATTGTTTGGTGTTATTATTTCCCTTCTCTTTTATGTTGAAAATCATTTTTTAAAAATCAATTGAAGCCATGCTTAGCACCACGAATACATTCTTGGTTAATTGCTTTCCAGAATCACCAATCAATGTACTTTTGTCTTGAGATTTGTTATAAATTTGTGTGTTCTCTCAATTCAGAAGAGGCATACATGTTTTTGAATGTTGTTGTAGGAAACCCAATTTAAACCATGGAAACATGCTTTTCAGTGTTATTTTTTCCCTTTAAACAATCTCTTGAACTACTGAATCTCAAAATCCTTTTGAACAGAAATGATTTTCTTTTTTTCTTCCACCCTAGAATTCAACATCAGGGACATTATTACGCTTTAAGTGTGTGTGGGGGGGGGGGGGTTATTTCACTTTGTTAAACTATATTCTATTAAATAAACATCAATGTACCCTATTTTTTTCAAATTTGAGTTTTCTCGTACATTAATTTTCTTTTTTAGAGAATAAATATTTTTCAGAGAATTTGGGACCGTTTTTCTTCTTTGATGGGTTTATCATTTCTTTTTAACCATGGATTCAATAAGGGAAAAAATCTATTTTCACTTAAAAATATTTGTTTTGGTGAAATGTTAGGGATAAGTTCTATAACATTCATTGATTTTGAACTTTTTAATTTGCGTTAAACAAATAATATATCCTTCCAAATGGGCTATAACATGAAAATACGAATCTTGGTTGAAATTGTTTATTTTTTATTCATATATCTGATTGATAGGTTAATTTTTCATTAACTTTAATTATTTTTTCTACCCTTAAATTCGATTGTTTCAATTTATTCTCTGTTAAAATATGTTTGTCTGTTCACCTTGAGGTAAAGAGAAGTTCGAAAGTTTAGTTGGTTGAAAATTGAAATTTGTTTAAACTATTTCAAAATTTTCATGTTTAATCAATTTTGTAATACAGGAAACCATTTTTTCACCAAATATTTTTTTTTCAAGTAGAGCAATCATTTTTATCCCTCTTGAGAGAATCCATGGGGGAAGAGCTTTTTGGATATCATCACATAGTTGGAATTATATAAATTTTGGTTTTAAAGATTATTTTTCTTCCACTGGATTTGAATAAATAATTTATTGAGGACAAATAAAACATTAAGTGTTGGAGAATTTGATGCCGTCACGATTCGTCACTTGTTTTCCACTTAAAATAATTGTTATTTGTTATTAAAATGAGCTTTAGTTAATCATATTTTGCGTTTTATTCATTTTAGAATGAAAATGTCAATAAAGGATAAAAAGATTATAAATTTTAAATTGAAATTAGATTCACTTCCGTATAAAATTGAGGAGGTCCTGAATAGGAATTAAGGGACTCTTTTGATCCTGAACTGTCATTGCCCCAATTATGCGTCATTGCATCAAGGAGCTCAACTTGTCATGCTATAGTTGGCTGACTGTGAGGTTTTGGTCGACTGTGCCTCAAAAATGGGGTTTCCATGGATCTCGATTAATGGAAATCAATTCATTTGTAGAAGGAAAATGATCGAGGGAGAACAACGTCCAAACCCAGAGGAATTTGATTGATCGAGATGACTGTGTTCGATTGAAATGAGGTTTTTTCGAGTTTTTCCATTTGACAATGATGAGAATGGTAGGTTTTATTAAGAACTGAGATCCCACACATTGAAGATGATCCGTAGCTGGAAAGGGATTGAGGAACCCCTGCTATGGACTCTGAGTTTTTCTCTATTCATCTTTTGGGAATCGAAGTAAGTGTTGTCTGGAGCGCAAACCATGGGTGCCAGCGTGGGATTGACGATGAAGACCTGATCGAGACTAAGACAAGGTGATATGAAACTGGCAGATGACATTGACTTGATGGCATGTGCGAAGTTGGATTTTCAAGGCCCAATGATGCAAGGAAAATTAGACAGACTACAAGTGGCAACAGAATCCCATCTCATTGCATTTAAAGGCCCAAACCCAAGGTTCATGCATAGAAGTGGCAAATGGTCTTATTATCAGTCTTATTTAAGCCCAAAGGAGATGTGTAAAGCTCAAGACACATGTTTGCACAAATTTGGGAAGGCTTTCCCACATGGAGATTCTAGAATGTCATCTTTGGACACCAAAGTCAAATCCAGTGGGCTAGGTAATCAAAGTCAAATCCGGTGGGCTATGGGTGGAAAGGCATGTGCTACTTTTCCAAAAGTCTTTTTTGGACTTTATCTTTTTGACTTTTAAGGGGACAAGGTAGGTTTAGCCTTTATGAATTTTGGGTATTAGATCCTTGACAATTGTATCACCTCCTTGGCTATAAATAGCCACCCCATGGCATTGTATTTTCATTCAAGACTTAATTGATAGATTATGCTTGTTTATCCCTGTTGTGTGAGAATTGTTCCAAATTTCCCCCTTGCCCTTGTGCATTCTTGCCTTGTCAATCTACAAGTTAGATTGGTGATCCAAGATCACAAATCCCCCAATTATGTGCCTCAACCCAAGTGTGTTGTTGTGTAGATTGGCTATCACATCCCTCCCATGAGTGTGTTCTCTAAGTAGTAGGTCGCACTCCTTATAGTGTTGATTGACTACTTGCATCTGCTATCCATACCCATCATCCACTACTTAGCCCCGAACCGCATACTTCATCTGCTGACCTACGCCGTGAAGATCAGGCCACCCTGTGCGTCTCATATCAGTTGGTATCAGAGCTCCGGTTGACACGGTAGGCATCTATCCCTTCATTTAAATTTCTTTTACCCATTACCCTTCTTATATTTCCTTATTATCCACCCATTCAAAAAAACCTTTACTTTGAAAACCACCAGAATTAGCCTTTGTTGTGCAAGACTAAAATATTTTCACATTGAGTCAATTGTTCATCCATCTTATTTTCACTTTAAATCCGTAATATGTGATTTGTATCTGGAAACAAAAAATCAAATTCTCTCAACTCATCATTTTGTGCTTCTCAAAATTAAGTGCATCCTTTTCCTTGAGAGATTTCAAAAAAAATTGCCTTACTCTCCGTCCATCATCTTGTGCTTTAAAACTCCAAGCACAACACTTTTTGGGGAGAATTGAATAAAAAAAAGAAGAAGAAAAAAGCGGATACAATTACTTCATCATTGTTCTTTACATTATTCGCACTTTCCATATCCGTACATCACTTTCCCCATCATTTTTCTTCATCCCCATTTTATATTTGGCTCATATTGTTATTAATTTTTCGTATCTTGCACAATTGGGAAAAACCCAAATACCACCTTTCTACCCCCTTTTCCACCCACCCTTATCAATTTTTCTACCCTCTTTTCACCCTTTTGCCATTACCACTCAAACGGGTTGTGATAAACCATCCTCCAACACAATATTGGTTTGGGAAGGATTGGTGGAACGTGATCATCCCAAACAAGGTATTTCATAAGAGCTTGTAATTTGAATTCAGTGTTGATAGTGGAGAGAAATAAACAAAAAAAACTTTTGTGTGTGTGTGTAAATCTCGTGTGTGTAAGTGTGTGTGTTCTTGTGTGCGTGAGTGTGTATGTCTTGTGTGTGTGAGTGTGTATCCTTGTGTGCATGAGTGTGTACATCTTGTGTGCATGTGTGTGCACATCTCACGTGTGTGAGTGAGTGTGTATCATTGTGTGTGTGTTTCTCCTCGTGTTTGTTTGCGTTTGTGTAACATATCATGGCAGAAGATCGTTGGAAGAAAATTGTTCATGTTAGCGATGAAGGAAGTCGGAGTAGATCTCCCACACCAGAAGCTACACAATTCCAAATGCAAGATTTGGTGAGACACTTAGAGAAGCTTCTTGATCGGATGTTGGAGGTTCTACATGAGAGGATTGATAACCTGTAGAATCAACCAAGCCCAAGGATGGTCCATGATAACCCAAGACGAGCTCCGGCACCACATCGTCCCCATATCATGGAGGAGGATATGGAAAACCTTGATGGTGATTTTGATCATGTCCCACAAAGGAAGATGTTGTACCAAAAACCTAGAGGAGGATAAAGGAGACAACATGATGATGACATACTTGGCGGGATCAAGGTTAAGGTCCCTTCATTTCAAGGGAAAAGCGATTCAGAAGCATACTTGGAGTGGGAGATGCGGATCAAGAAAGTCATTTCTTATCATACCTATTCCGAGGAAAAATAGGTAAAACTTGCAGCCCTTGAATTCATTGATTATGCATTAATATGGCGGGATCAAGTTCAAAAGGATAGAGACCGATATGGAGGACGTCCTATCCAAACTTGGAAGACATGAAGTTTTCCATGCGGAAGCAGTTTGTTCCCTCACACTACCATAGAGATCTCCACAACAAACTTCAGAGGCTCACCCAAGGGAGTAAGACCGTAGAGGATTACTATAAGGAGATGAAAATTGCCATGATTCGGGAAAATATTGAGGAAGATCTGGAGGCAACCATGGCACGGTTTTTACATGGGCTCAATCGGGAGATTGCTGATCAAGTGGAGATGTACCACCATGTTTAAATACAAGATATGATCCATCAAGCCACCAAGATAGAGAAAAAAATAAAAAGGAGGAGAAACATGAGGAAACCCACTACCCCTTTCACTCCATGGATAAATTCAACTAAGGATATTGGAGAAAAATCAAAGGCAAAAGAGGTGGTTGATCACAAAAGTGACCAGGTAATTCTTCCACCGAAGAAACCTACTTTTGAGGCTATCAAAACTAGGAATTGGGATATTCGTTGTTTCAAATGTAAAGGAAGGGGTCACATTGCTAGTGAGTACCCAAACCGGCATACCATGACCATCAACAAGTATGGAGAATGGGAGACCGATGGATAGAGCTCAGAAGAGGAGGATGAATCTCCAGAAATTCATAATGGAGAATTTACGGAAGATGGTGAGATTGTTGTCACTATGAGAGTTCTAAGCGAACAAATAACCATGAGAGAGAATGAGCTACAGGAGAACCTTTTCCACACATGGTGCAAGATCCATGGGAAGGTATGTAGTGTTATTATTGATGGAGGAAGTTGTAGTAATGTTGTGAGCACCGAGTTAGTAGAGAATTTGGGACTTCCTACTTTGAAGCATCAACATCCATATCGGCTTCAGTGGTTGACTGATTGTGGAGAACTGAAGGTTACCAAACAAGTGAAGGTATTGTTCTCCATTGGTAAATACAAGGATGAGGTATTGTGCGACATTGTTCCTATAAAGGCGTGCCACTTTCTATTGGGACGACCATGGCAGTATGATCGGCCTGTTACCCATGATGGTTTTTTGAATCGTCATTCATTTGTACTCCGAGGGGAACCTATAACCCTCAACCCAATGTCCCCCAAACATATTCTGGAAGATCATATTTTGAGAGAAAAGAAAAAAAGAGTGATGAGGAAAAAAGGGGTGAAAATGAAAGAGGAGAGAATGAGGGAAAGAGAGAAAATTAGAGAAGAAAATAAATGGAGAGCAAAGAAAAATCAAGAGAGGAAAAATATTTGAGAGGAGAGAAAAGTGTGATGTCGGCAAAAAAGAGTGAGGAAACTTTGATTTCTCAGTAGAACCTTCTAGTACTTATGTACAAAGAAGTGATGTTGAACACTAACGACTTAACTTATTCATTGTCAACTATTGTGAAATCTTTGCCACGTGTGTCTGATGGAGTCATTCTTGCGGAGGTACAACCTTGTCTGCTTCCTAATAGAAAGAGAAAATTAATTATAGGATCCATTAATTGAATCATGGTTCAAAAGGATTGGAAGGAGTTTCTACCTTATGCAGATTCGTCTTACAAAAGGGGAGATCACTCTATAACTCAATTTTTTCCATTTGGAACTATTTTTGGATTTATCCTCCCTACTCTTATTGATCAAGTTTCATTTCCTTTACAGGAAAGTAGAAATATGGAAGGAAAAAAACATGTTAACCAACAACATGTGAAATCAAAGAATGTGGATAGGATTCAAAATAAATTGAAGTCAAAGATAAAGATACATGGAGATGGGCCAGACTTGGTGCTTCATATGATTGATTACAAGATCGCATTGCAAGGTGAGTACGAAGTTATTTTTAAAGTCAATGTTTCTAATCATTCCTCGTATTTGGATGCAGATGATGAAGAGTCGAGGACGACTCCTTTTCAAGAGGGGGAGGATGATATGAAACCGGAAGATGACATTGACTTGATGGAATGTGCGAAGTTGTAGTTTCAAGGACCAATGATGCAAGGAAAATTAGACAGACTACAAGTGGAAACAGAAGCCCATCTCATTGCATTAAAAGGCCCAAACCCAAGGTGCATGAATAGAAGTGGAAAATGGGATTATTATCAGTCTTATTTAAGCCCAAAGGAGATGTGTAAATCCCTAGACTCATGTTTTCACGAATTTTGGAAGGCTTTCCCACATGGAGACTCTAGAATGGCATATTTGGACAAGAAAGTCAAATCTAGTGGGCTAGGTAATCAATGTAAAATCCAGTGGGCTATGGGTGGAAAGACATGTGCTACTTTTCCAAAAGTCTTTGTTGGACTTTATATTTTTGACTTTTAAGGGGACAAGGTAGGTTTAGCCTTTATGAATTTTGGGTATTATACCCTTGACCATTGTATCACCTCATTGGCTATAAATAGCCACCCCATGGCATTGTATTTTCATTCAAGACTTAATTGAGAGATTATGCTTGTTTCTCCCCGTTGTATGAGAATTGTTCCGAATTTCCCCCTTTCTCTTGTGAATTCTTTCCTTGTCAATCAACAAGTTAGATTAGTGATCCAATATCAAAAAGCCCCCAATTCCATGCCTCAATCCAAGTGTGTTTTTGTGTGGATTGGCTATCGCATCCCTCCCTTGAGTGTGTTGTCTAAGTAGTATGTTTCACTCCTTATAGTTTTGATTGACTACTTGTATTCGCTATCCATACCCATCATCCACCACTTAGCCCTAAACCGCATATTTCATCTGTCGACCTACGCCACGAAGATCGGGCCACCCTGTGCGTCTCACATCACAAGGACTCTCAATCGCTGTGTGTTTTTTATAGGACCGATTTGAAGACAATGATGCCTCAAGTTTATTGATCAATACGGTTGATTGGACAGGATGGAGTGCATGCCAGGTGCTCGACAAATGGTCTCAGTCAGCTGGTTGATAGTTTCACTTTAAGAAGACTTCGGCTCGACCAAGGAAGAAATTGTTGATCCAAATTGGTGTATATTTAAGAATTTTATGATCTTTTTCATGCATTGAATGATGTAGAGGTTTCATTAGTATGATTAGAAGTATTAATTTAGAGAATACATGCACACTATCGTCGAAACTAGTTCGACAAGTAGAGAGGGGTAAGGAGGATCAAACTGAATTCGATTTCAGAATCCAATCAACTATGTGTCAATGGTGATATTCTACCAAGCATGCTTAAAGGTGGGGTTTTCAAAAATGTTCTTATAGGTAAAGTGAAATTGATGATGCACAAGGAACTTGAGCTGTTTATTGACACATGGCAGTGGAAGGTCTCAAATGTAGTACCTTTGAAAAATAATAAATAATATAAAACTGCATGTGGGGACATTTGTTCAGTTTGAAGTATTTGATTGAGTGACTTGAGGTGGAGATTATGATTAGTGTCCTACACACATGGACTCCAAGAATTTGAATTTGGAGGGAAACTCATATTAGTTTAACACTCAGGTCCCCTAAACTAAAATAAAAAAGAAAAGGGGGGATATTCCCAATTATGCTTGAGGAGGCTTATTGTGGAAGCTTTATTGAAGGATCGTAAAGCCCAGGTGGGATTTTCATGTCTATTAGAGGAGCTTGGCTTGAGCCACAGGAAGGTGTCAATCAACAGTGATAGCCTCCACGTGGCTGCTAGGAATTAGAGGTGAACTGGTGGAGCTCGCTACAAAGATTGAGTCAACGCACACCCAATTTGAAAATGGGGAAGACCATGCATTAGTTGGATATCATTCATTTAATCAGAGAGATCATTCATCGATCATCTTCCACAAGGATCACCTGGATATTGTAGATCACTAAGGAGAACTAGAGAGACTTGGTAGCTACTAGAGAGAGTACTCGAGTTGGAGTTTCTCAATAGAGAATCATCTTCTTTACTTTTGTTCTTTGTTTCTTATAGCTACTATGAATTAAATATTTGATTTTTAAAATATGAAACCAATTTTCTGAAAAAGAAAATATTATTGGGGGAAATAACATTTTATTACTTGGTTCTTTTACTTCATTCTTTTATTTTCAATTCTGGGATATTATTCCTCACATGTCTTTTAGAGCCATTACTTTTTAAAAATTCAAGAATCAATACCCATTGATCTTGAATGTAGTTGTTTTAGTTATTATAAACTCTTTTCTCAAAATCTTATGGCCAAAGGTTTTTAACCAAGGAATAGAACACCAAGATCAAAGACAATTTTATCATGGTGGGATAAACTTCACCCTTTTTCTCGCTATGTATATTCAGTGGAAAAAATGCTAAAAAAACCAGTTGAGATCAAACCCTTTCTACAATTGGGTTAGATTCTTCATAGAAGTGGTTCCCCAATAATCTTTTAATTTCAAATGAATGAATACCAATTTTAAAGGCAAACAATTGAAATTTCCCCTAACTCACTCAATTCTGGTTAATCATGTTGTTGTTTTATCTTAATTTCATCCTCAAGTGCTCTACTATTTCACCATTTTCCATCACCACATGTACACAGTGCTACTACCATTCATATAATTATATCATGTTTTATTTATTTTCTTGTGATTTTGATTATTTTCTTAAATTTCACACAATATTCCTTATGAGTTTGACCCTTTCTTAATATTCTACTAGTGTTAAGTAGGGAACAATAAATTACAAATTGACTTGTTCAACAATAGGCCAGTATGTGACCATGTATTCTTGAGTGTGTCACTGAGACTAGGTAACCACCATTTGGGAAATAAAGGAAAGTTTTCTCCATGATACATTAGACCATATGAGATTTTGGAATGCATTAAGAACATTGAATATCGGTTAGACCTTCCATCGTGATTCATTGTTATCTATAATGTTTTCCATGTGTACCAGTTAAAGAAGTAACATTCATATCCTAGCCATGTTATTCATTAGGATAACATTACTCTTGAACTTAATTCTACTTTTATCCATTCCCCAATCCATCTCATGGATAAACAAGAAAATGTCATGTGATCAAGATGTGTCTCTTTGGCATGGGTATTGTGGAAGCATGGTCAGATTCATGATGAAACTTGATAATGGGAAAAGACTATGTTTGAGCAATGATGAGAACTCTTCCCAGGCACCACCAATCATCATCTTTTGGATAAAGGGTAACCCAAATATGTTTGGTTGTAATTTTATTCTATGAAATTAATGTGTTGAGGTGGGTGGCTTCTCTCCCATTCCAATCATATCTAAAGTTTTATGGCTTGTTTTATAAAGTTCATTTCTTGTTTTCTTGAGGAAATTATTTGATTAAAATTCGTTTTAAACCCCCCATATTTTATTGGTTTTAGAATTGATGGGTTATGGATGTCACCCAAAACATGTTTGATACAATGTTTAAATGATAATTTTGAAACAAAGATTAAATTGGGTTGTGAGAACTTAGCATGATCATGTTTAGCATGTGTTCATACTGCATTAGAGGGTAGCCTTGTTGGTTTGGACATGGTTACCATGCCAAATGGGGAACACTGGATTGTACCACCAAGATACAAATTGGGCATGGAGGTATGATTACCTCTCGTGAGTTGGACTATTCGGAGGGACCACTTTGAAGGGAGATGAATTGGGTTGTGTGTTTCATGGGTATGTGGGTTTATGCCTTGGGTGTACTTTTTGTGCGGTTATTCACTGCTTTTCTATTATCACACTTGGTAACTTGTTTTTTTACACTACCAGTTTTATATAATTTTTTTCTAACTTGTTATGGCCTTAGTGGTATGTGTTAGAAGATTCTGGTGGATTGTCTATCGATTCGATATACTCACCCTCAACATATGAACCTAGGTACATATAGAGGCATTGTTTCTCATTATATAAATAAAGGGAATATTTCTTACTTCTCTAGTGGAGCACCATGATGTTGTGGTCATTAGTGGATGGATATTAGAGATGGTCAAGTGTTTGAGTCTGGTTTAGTGCCACTTTGGTACTTGAGTATTGTTGTTTTTGGATTTTCTTTAGACACTACATTGCATTATCTTATATTTTTACTCTTATTATTATCTTGTTATGCTACTTGAGTTTGTTCTAGTTTTCTTCCATCAGGTTTCCTTTGGTTTCATATCATGAAACATATTTATTTATGTGTATTATGTTGATTGTTTGTTGTAGGTTGTGCATTTTTTGATTAAGGGGAAAACATCTACCATGTTTTAGTAAATACATTGGAATTTATTTCCAACATTTGTGGTATAGGGACGTCACCTAAAGTTAATATTATTTCAATTATTTCCAAGCCAATAGTTTGAGCCAAGGTGTTACAAAAATTATAAAAAAGGATGTTAAAATCCCATAGGCTCATGAAAAGCGAAGTGAAATAACTAAAGAATAACATATGAAAATTTTAAAATTTAATGAAATCAATTTTTCATAAATAACCTACTTATTGTAGATAAAGTTATGTTGTTTTTGTTGGAAACCTTACTAGGGTTATAATAATAATAAAACAAGATTGATTAAGAAAAAAATGAATAAGTAAATTAATAATGACACCATCAATTTAATATGAAAATAATTATCAATTGAGAAATTCGATTAACTAATATGATATATCAAATTCAAAATTTTATGAAATTCAATTATTTTGATAAATATGATGAGAAAGGGGCACATGATCCTTTTAAAAAATGACATAGAGAACACCCATAAGTTGTCCAAAATAGTGGTATGGGATTTTTCTAAATTGATATGAGTTGCGAAAAATGAAATGTATCTTTGTAATCCATCTAGAGTTTTCAAATGGAAATAGAATATATAATTAATCAAAAAAGTGGCATAGGATTATACAAACTTAACATGGACCATAAAAAATATAGGAAACCTTTACAATCTATCCATAATGTGAAACAAGGATTGAATTTATTTGACATAACTATTCCAAATTGTATGCAGTTCTCATATATTTGTTGATATGATTTGAAAGGAGTTGATAAGTTTTTATGATATATAATATATAATTTAACCAGAAGTATTTAGTGAATTTAAATTTTAATGATAAATTTTCATGAGATATATTTTATTCTTGTAACTCTAATAATTAATATCAGTAATTGCCTAATGAATATGAGAGAAATTTCATTTATTAATAAAATTTATGATGATAATCCCTTTTATAAATAATTATAGTGGTTGTGGGTGAGTAAATGTTTTTGTAAATCGTAACCAGTATTATGGTTTCCAAATAATCCAAAAAACCATTCTTTATCACTCGAAATATCCATATGAAAAAACACTTCCCTATTCATTCCCAAGTATTTCTTCTTCCTTTCTAGATCTATGGATTCCATGGTACAAGCTATTTAAACCCAAAAAACGCTCTAATTCATGTTAGATAGTTGTTTTTTAGGAGAAGAGATCTACCCCAATCTAGATAGGATGCTTTGTTTTTGGTCAAAAATGTTCTCCAAGCCCTGAATCAACCTCCCAATTTCAACAGTATCATTCAAATAGAACTCGGCCTAGCTCAAATTCCTTTGCATCATAAATAAAAACACCTCTACCTCCTCTTGACCCACGGCCGAACACCAATGAATCTATTATTCTATTTGAACATATCTGTATCCGATTATTCATCTTTGATGTATAGAACAAAGTTTAATGACATCCATCGCTCCTTCATACTCTATAGCACCCGCTTCACTACAACCCCTTTCACATGCCCGATATCCACATTCCAACCTATATTAGAGACCATGGATTCATTTATCTCTTATTATTTCTATCTTATCACCCACCCTTTATTATTCTTAAATCTTATTTCATTAATGAGTTATATTTCATATCAAATTTACAATTTTTTTGCAGCACCATGATGATGACATTAAGATAAATAATATAATAATCATATATTGTAAAATGTTAACCCATGATGTGGTCATTGATACCCATTTTTGACAGATAGGTAGTCAATTTATCTTTTTTCATGTGGACCATGATGGAAAAGTTTTTGATTCTAATAGAGATCATTTGGAATAATTTTTTTCTTTTAAATTATTCAATATCCAAATTTATGGTGAATAAACCCAATAAAATTTTGAGGGCACTATTTTTTCCCAAGTATAATGTGATGGTTTCTTTTATTAGGTCATTTAGAGATCTCGAGATGAGATTTTGGCTAAAATATTTTTTCATACATGAGTTTGCAAGTAACTGAAGATGGTTGTGGCGTTTATGACACACGACGGGATCCCAGTGGGACCCGTAATCATTATTATAACTATAATGACTCATATAGATTAGTGAATCATCGTAATATAAGTATTTGAATATTTTATTCATGGTGGTGAGAAATGATGAACCTTTAGTGAGTATTATAAGTTGAGACATGATTTTTGTGGATTTCTGATAGGTAGAGTAATTAAACTTGATAATTAATGTTACGATACTTATATTCTTCTCATATGAATGTTGTGGATTCAATTTAGTGATCAATTAGTTTTTCATGTGGCGATGATGTGAAGTTGTCGTATTATGTGGTTTTTTGTGGGACCTTGGATCAGGTGTTGTACCGCAATATGGTAGCAAGTGTTATGATATTCATATATATTTCATTCTATATAATAGGAGGGTAGTGTACACTGGGTGTGGATTTATGATAGGTGGGGAATTATCTATATGTTAATTGTGTAACAGTGATATGATAACTGACTTGTTATTGGAACTATTTTGATACATCATTGACCAACTCATTTGATTATAAAGGACTGGTCAGATGATTCTTATCTCTTGAGACTATATAGAGCTGTTGTGGATGATATGATGATGATTTGGATGACATTATGGTATATAATTTTCATAGATTGATCATGGAGATGAGATTATATGAGTTATTCCGTATTATATTTTTTATATTATTTAAGCAATGGAATCTTTTCTTATTTTCGTTAAATCCACAGCCTATTATATTAGTATTGGGTGCAACCTATATCCATGGTGATTTTTCTGGATGAAAAGTTTAGTTAGCCATCTCCAAAAATGTGGTATATGGATATGATATGCGGTTATGGAATATGTCAGTGGAATGTGTTGTGGCATGAGGATTTTTTTGGAGTTGGTTCCCTAGAACCCACTAATTTTACATGTTTAATTTCATGAATATTAATAAATATATCATCACATTAATGTTGTTCCTCTAAGTAACATTATTGTGATAATGGTTATAGAGTATTTTCCACATTGAAAGTTTATATTAGTTCCCTATTATAATGAGAATCTATAAAACCTATGACAATATTCTTAAATATATGTTCTTTAATGAACCATGTTTTTATAAGTTGTAAATTTCAAAAGGAATTATAATTTTAGTCTTAGAGTATTGGTAGTATTGATAATTGGAATTTAGATCATAATTTAAAAATTTTGATCATATTAATAAAATGATTTTGTAAGTTTTTTGAGGCCTAGGAGGTGTTTTAGGTGATCAAGTGGATATCGGGATCTTTCGATTGAATTTGGAAATTTCGAAGAGGGTTTTACCCTATTGCATGGTTACCGCACGATTAGGGAAAACTATGTGAGTAAACCATGTTGGTTTGTTTGCCTTGGGGTATTAGTGAATGATTAGTGAATTTTTTTATATAAACCATTAAAAACATGCAATTAGAGTTTCAGAGTGATTCTTATGATAGGTGCATAGTTTGGTACCAAACTATGCAAGGGGTGAATCCTTGAATAGTTCTAACTACATTGTTAAGACACAGTTTGGTAAAATGTGTGACCAAAATTTGAAATGGGGTGTGTCTCAAGGAAGTGTGATACACATATTTAGTACATGGTGTAGAAAACCATGCGACTTCCCAGATTTCAACAAAAATGAGAAATTACTCATTTTCGCCACTGAATTTTTAAAGCATTGCCCCTCCTCTTTTATCCCTCATGCACAGCTAATCCAAAAGGTCCTCCTACCTCCTCATTTCATTACCTAAGTTTTATTGGGGTTTGGTGTGATTTTTTGGTGGTTTGGGGTGAGATTCACCCCTCTCTCTTTTGTATTCTCCTTTACTCTTGTTTTCACTGATCTGCGGTTATCTACGGCTAACATTCCATTGATGATTCAACTATACCATGGTGAAATCATCTTAATATAATAGTATTTTTATCAGTGTGGATAATGGATATCCCATGATTAAGAAAATTGTTCATAATTCTCTATTCCACTGGAGGTACATTTCCAAGTGAAATTATTTAGGGTTTTTTAAAAAATTAGAAGAAATTGATAGATTAATTAGTGTCAAATGATCGGTATTTTGACTATGATGGTGTTGAGACTACACTATAGACCTTCTGCATGTGATTAGATGAGATTTTAGTTATTGGATGTCACTGGATGAGTTTTAGGAAATTAGAACTATTTTAATTAAATTTTGAAATTAACTATAATAAATTTAATTGGGTGTTATGGCATGAGATAGTGTCTTGTGCTGACAGAAGATGACTAGTTAGACTTGGATGATCTTGGTAAATGGTGTTATGCATGTTTTTCATGTATATCCCTGGATCTTCTCCCTATGTATTATGCATGTCTTTCATGTGGAGTGTGATATGTGGTCTCTCCACAGTGGGTAATTGGCGTTTTTTTAAATTAATTATTTATTTAAAATAAAATTTCTAGAAATTTAAGAAGTTACAAGGGATATGATAGACCCTTATACACTGGCTTGATTCCTCAACTGTTGATGGTTGAGGGTTTCATCATAAAAAAAATTTCTTGATATGTATATATACCTTAAGGAGTATAAATTAAATATAATGAGTGAATGTGGCGTCCCTAATATAGGCTCCCATGGACACCTACTTGTATCTATGAGTGTTGAACTAAGATTTTTGGACTAAGTAGGCCATGATAGAACCTTGAAAAACATTAAAACTTTTGTTCTAGTTTTCTAAAGAGTTGGGAGAGTGTCTTCCCCCACTAACATGTGAGTACTCGGGTGGGTATACCCTGGGTAGGACTTATGATAGGTTGGGTGAGTGGACTGACCTAGGATGTCTTGGGAAGTGAGATGGGAATCACACCATCTATCTAGAGTGATTCCATTATGGCTTCATCTATAAGTCCAATGAGGAAATAATATGATCATCATAATGATGAGGTATTATATACCCTCTGAGTGACTGTAATGGGACTAATAGATGACTTTGAGATAGTGGAACCCATGTAGGGTGTCTGGGCTTTGATGAGACCAAGGGGGCCTCAGTGGGTTCCCTAGTATTATGTTGACCATAGATTGGGTTAGTGAAGGGGTACATGTATCATTTATCTCAGGTGTCACCTTTGAACCTGTGGGTTTCTATGGATGGACTAGCATGGAAATAATGATCAATATGGCATGTGAAATTGAGAGGCCATCCCATGATATGTTTCATGAGTTGGGTGGGTGGATAACTAGTGTGAGGATTATGTTTGATGGTATTAAGAATGGGGTGCTAATTCTCTGTTATGTGATGTGATTTCCTAGAAGAGTGCGGTTACACCCTTGAGTTATAGATTACCTTGTTTCGTAGAAGGGGAGAGTCACACCCATGAATTTACAGATGATGATATATGTTTTCTAGTTGGGTGAAAGCATTCCCCTGAGTTTCCAAATGATGATTTATGTTTCTCAATAGGGTGCAGTTACACCCTTGAGTTTCCAGATGATATGATATATGTTTCCCTGGTAGGGTGAAGGTATCCCCCTAAGTTTATAGATGATATGATATATGTTTCCCAGAAATGTATTGTTATACCCCTATGTTTCTAGATGATATTATATGTGTTTTCTAGTGGGTAGAGTCATACCCCCGGGTTTTTTGATGATACACTACGTGTTTCCTAGCATGGAGATTTTTCACTTGGGTTTCTAATGACCTGTTGATGTTTCATAGTAGGGAACATATATGCCTCTAGGTTCCAGATAATGGTATCAGGGTCAAATATATCCAACACTGGACAAAATAGTTATGGTCAATATCGGGTGTCACCTTAGAAACCAAGGATCGATGGTGATTATTTTATTTTCATTTCCATATGGTACATTTTATTCTAAGTATATCACATGTTCATACACCATATTATTGGTTATCTTAGGGAACCCATTTGTGGTTCCCTACTAGGTTGTACTCACACATTTCTTAGTAGACCATAGTACTTTGGTACCCACGAAAACCTCACCATTTATAGGTTTATGTGGGTAAAAGGTTCATGAATGGATCATTCATCTAGATAGCTTGGGTGAGGTTTTGAGAGTAGGATGTGATGAGGTCAAGTATGGTAGTAGATCCTCCATTTATTTTATTCATTTTTTATTTTTTATTTATGGTTGGACTATGGGTTTACAGTCATGATGTCCGACTGTATGCTTCTACATTACATTTTTTATTGCTTGTTGTGTTGTGTTTCTTATATATACTTAATTATTTGTGATAAATTCTATTTAGTTATTTTTGATTTTTTACTCTAATATGAGGGTGTAGTATCTGTACATTAACACCCTAAATCCACCCTGATAGTTAGAAAAATATGGCATATGGGGAGATGTGCCTAAGGTTCTGTGATGCACTAGTCTAGACACTAGGTGAGTGTTCATGGGATGAGGCATTACAATGTGGTATCAAAGCATGTTTCTATTTTTATTATATTTTGGGAGTGGTATATAGGGAATATGGACATGTTGGTTCTTGTGATGGATATCAGATTGGTGTGTTGTGAACACATTTTTTTTATGGGAATTCTAGGTCACTAGGGACATGGGATTTTTTTTCTTGGTTTTATCTATTATAGTTGAGATATTTATTCAATGTGATGTGTGCATTTGAGATTGATATTCTTAGTTTTATCTCTTGGACCATTGGCAAGAGGCATGTGTACATGCATCATATTTGAAACATAAGATTTACATGACATTTGTGTAATTTCATGAGATTGATATCACTGATGACAAAGGTTCATATTTTTAATGTGTCAAAAATAACTTATATGGTATTTTAACAAACAACTTATTAGTAGTATTCTACTCAGTTGAACCATAGTTTATTTTCATCTTATCAAAGTTCATGTGGATCTTATGAATGTATATTCCTTGATGATGACTATATAGTCCCTCTGTGTAAGGGATGTATAGTGACCCCTAGTGGGTTGATACTAAAATTGGATTTCTTAATGATTAAACCCTTTTGGGTAATTATTATACTAGTTTAAGATAAATAAAATTGGTTCATTTACAAAAAGTGTCAACAATAACCTATATGGTGTTTTACCATATAGCTTATTAATGGAATCCTACCTAACCAAACCATATGAATATGGATTACTCAACACAGGTCATCTTAGGATGATGTAGTTATGTTTACATGGATTAGATCTTGATCCTTGAGTGGGTATCCTAGTATATAGATTCTTTATAAGGATCAGTTCCCTAATGGGTGATTGATTCAACATGTGATGCTTGTTATGCATATGGGACAACTCTAGAGTGGGTGTTTTGGTGTGTGAGTTGTCAGGTGCTGGTTAAGATAGGATCATAGGTATTCCCCATGTGTTGTGATTTGTGTGAGATTATAGGGGTTTTGAGATTTAAAACACTTGGAGTGATTTTGGTATTAAAGTTATTGTTTGAGGGAAAGTTTGATTTGATACCAAAACCTATTGATTTTGGGTATGGTTATTAATGATATTATGGACAGTGATCCTAGATGGATGGATCTAGGATGAGTAGAGCATGAGTAAATGGTTTTCCTATTGGTAAAATACTCAGGTAGTGGGTGATCATGAAAATTTCCTTCGCACAAGTTAAATGTTAGGATTATTAGAAGGAAAGAACCAAGGTGCTTATGTTTAGATGAGGTTGACATGAAGTGAGTAATGGTCGATTATTAGGCACATGATCTGAAGTTTGATGAAATGAAAATCATGGGAACGTGATCCTGTTTGTGAGATTGGGTTGAATGCAAGTGCACACCATTAGATATACTTGAGATCAAGTACTGGATATGAATTATGTCACTTAGTTATAGATTAATGAGTGGTCATGTAAGGTTATATGACCAATGGTTTTGATGAGATTCTTATAGGCATGGTTTTCCAAGTTTTTTATGGGAGTGGGGAGTATTACCCTAGACATAGATGGGGATACCATGGGTGGATCAGGGTACTATGGAATGATTGACATGAGGTTGTGCCTTGACCTGAGTTGATAGGATTTCTGATTGTGCCTCAGGAGTAGAAACATAATTATAATGATTAAACCTTATGATTATTCACTTTAGGAGTGATGTAAGGGAAGTTATATGATGGGGATTACATCATTGGTTATTGAAGGATGTGACCCTTGTTACTGATGGGAATCTGGAAGGTGTTGTAATGTCCAGGATTTACCCAAAGTAATGAAATGTTAATTTTTTTCATTAATTCCTTAATACGGCTCTTAATTTTAATCCTAAGAGGTTAAAGGAGGTCTATGGGGAGTTCAGGGCTCATTTAAAGCCTAGAGAAACAAAAATCGGGAAAATATGATGTGACACGGTTTTCTAAAATGTGCACCCTAGGGCGCACAACCATGCGACCAGTTGTAAGTCTTGGACAGTGGGAAAACACATGGTTTTCACGTGCTTATTCAAACCATTCACCTAACCATGCGAGGTTCCCCAGTAAAGAAAAAACCTCCACACAAATGGTGCATGGTTTGTCCAACCATGCGGTCAAACCCTGCAACCCTATTGTGTGGGTAATTTTGATGAAATTGTTTTAACCAATTTTCCTTACTCCCTCCCCTCTCAACTTGGGTTTCTCCTCCCTCAAGCTATGTGTGCTATTAATATCCTCATTAAATGTTGTTTTGATATTTCACCCCTCAAAACTCATCTATTTCATTCTCCTTCAGAAGTAACGAACTCCTCCCAATATGCTCTCTCATCCACAGTCACCTATTTCTTGGTTCCTCCCATTCTCATTGCACTATCTTCTTGTGAAATATATTTTACCTATTTTGGGGGTTTTATTAAATCTCTTGAATTATCTCATTCAAGTCTTAATCAATCCTTTCTACTAGGCATGTGGAGTATTATGACCATGAGGTAGGGTGTCTACTCTTTTCTCATCAATTTCGTTGTTTTTTAGACATCATGTTGTTGTGAAACCCATCAGAACCTTTCGAAAAATCTTTTTATCACATATTAAAATGACTGTCTTGTCTTACCATGTTTTTTGATACCATACCTTATGGTAAAACCCATGTTATGAGTGTTCATCTTGACTTCTTCCACCCCTTTGGGTGTACCAACCAAAATGGTCTAAGTTTTTTTATGCCTTAACTGCGGTTTCACCTTGGGTTGGTTATTTAAATTGATAAATGGTTTAAGATGGTAGTTTAACCAAGGAATGGGTCCCTTTTACAACTCATATGCTTGGTTCTTATTGTTTATCCCCATGTGAAAAGCCAAATTCCATTTATTATTCTTTTTGACATAGGTGCTTACTATTATCCCAATGATTATACCTGTTCCATAGGCCTTATTTATGTTTTCTCATGATGGTTGCTTCATATTGGAAATATTTATGTCTTATGTGAAATACTTAAGCTTTATACCATGTTCAACTTCTCACCTTATATCATTCCAACTACCTTTCCTTGTTTGGTGCTCTTTTCTTAAGCCATTTAAATGGTTTAAATGGAAGGTGAGCCTTGGTCAAGAATGATAGATTGAGATATTAGAATTTCATGTATAACATGTAAATGGAGGCATGTTGATTCCATATTCCATACTCATGTTTCATTTTTATGCTGATTTTTTTATGATTATGCCCTTTTTTAGTGTCTTGAACTATATGAAATACCTTGATAAGATTATTAGCTCATGCTATTGATTTTCATGTGATGACATGAAATTTTTTAAAGATTATTCCTTGTATATTATTCCCCATACCATTTTTTATCCTATTTAATGATTATTACCTTGATATATGAAATGTTCCATTGTTATTTTTCTTTAATTACATAGCTTGGTTAAATGGAAATCATGTTGTATTGATATGAAAATTGTTGGCATGTGGTTATATATGAACTTTTCATTGAGACATACATTGATGATTTCCTTGAAATGTGACTTGGATATTTGGTTCACTTGATATGGGCTGGGAGAGAACATGGGTTCTATTTTAAGGATTCATGGATGGACTCACCATGCTCAATGGGTTATGACCTAACACTCTAGGGGAGATGCTTTGGTTTTCCAAGAAAGGGTTGCCCAGGTGGTTTCTTATACTCTTGAGTGATACTGGTTACCTAGGGGAGAAACCATGGATGGAGATTTTGGAAAGATGGATATTCCATGCCTTGGGCGATACTTGGTCCCCTATGTGAGATACCTAGAAAAAAATCAGATGTTACCATGCCTCATAGTGATACAAAGGAATCCATATGGATCACCTTGGATAGACTCAGTGGTATTGGATTATCAGATGTTCTTGTTGCAATACTTGGGATTATTTTAGATCACCTTGGATGGGCACATGACTCCACATCTATATTTTTTACAGATTGATTGATTGGATTGCTTATTCTTATGATATTCATCCTTTACTATTACTATGTGCATGTTGTGTTATATCTTGGTGTTTCTTTTGAATACTTACACATGATTGTGAAATTAAATGTATATTATACCCCAAGATACATAACAATCTTGGGGGTATGCTTTTTTTAGTTTCCTTGTTTTCATTGGCACATGTTATATGTATTGTAACCTGCACTAATACCTTATTCAGACTACCGAAAAAAGCCGAAGTAGGTGGTACGGGATGGGGGTCCTCTTTGGAACCTAGGACATGGTTTACACATCATAATTATATATTTCTATGAAATTATTATATTTGGAACACTTTTATCTATTTAAAGCACGAAATGTAAAGGTCTAGACACCATCAGTTCTAGCCTACTGGGATTATATGTCACACCTTATTCAGGCATCGTTTGGTAACTGGGTAGACTCTATGCTCACAGGTACGGATAAATGGAAGCCTACTACTTCCAATGTTTGATTGCCTTTCTATCGAGTATTGATATTTGGGGGTAGAGGACTAAGCCTAATCAAGAGATGTTGTAGTAACATTTTTTGGCGTTTTTATAGTTTTTGATAGAATGTAGTTTATGGTGTACCCCTATTTCCCCTACAATCACATTTTTTTATAGACTCATGAAATGCCATCATCACTTTTTTGTATCTATTATTTATTATCTACTTCTTCCAGTTATTAGCTTCTATTGCATGGTTTATTTCCACTACAATCTGTTATATTTATTTTTTATGCTATTTTTTATTCTTTATTTACCACTATGAATACTTCATCTATGAGGGAATAGTCTCCCCATGGACACACCCTAGGTCCTCACAGCTAGTCGGTAGCCTATGGATTTGGGGGTGATGTGCTTGAGGTCATGTGGCCCACTATCTCGGGGCCCGGTTTAGTGGCACTCAGTGAGGGATGCTACAAAGTGGTATCAAATCTATTTTTTCCTTTGTATTACTGTTTGGTCTTAGACATGAGAGTAGGATATGGGGATTTGGACTTTACCCTATGCTTGGATGTAGCTAAGCCATGTAGAGGGGAAACTCAAATTTCCTTGTCTGAGAATTGTAGTTATTGATTATGTCATTGACGGTTGATATGATTTCACCATTGGGTGACATGCCTACTTTGTGCTATTAATGATACTGATATTATTGAAATGATATTTTCTATTATTTCAGGCCTGATGAAATAAGGGATTTACATTTCATGCATCATACTAGGCACTATAGTAAATAAAATGACATGTATTATGATATGTCGCGTCTACTTTTTATCATACATTTCCTACTTGCTTGTGATTTTTTATATTTCCATGCAATGCCTATTTTTTTATAAAGATATAAGTGTTCCAAATTTTCCTTATATGTTCATGTTATAAATTGGATTAAGTGGGCATCCAATTTTAATTTATATGGTGTACAGTCCCTTTTAAATTGGGATGATTATCCACCTAATTCAATAATTAAAAAGTGGGTTAAAGGCTCAAATGAATTATAATGAAAGAAAAAATAAAATGGCTTCCTTAAAGGGGAAATAGAATACCTTGACCTTACCATGGAAAGGGGATGTAGTCCATGTTTCTAGTTATCTTATAAGGTCTTATAACCTTATCTAGACCTGAATCAAGGAGCATGTTGTGAGTTTTACCGTGGCCAGGGAGGCTTTGTACCTACCCTTATTTATTGCTTTTCTTATCTGCTACGCCATGTTTCGGGTAGGGGTGCCTAGACCCGACCCGACCCAATGGGTTTCACCTGACCTGACCGAGTTGGATCAGGTTTTGGAAAAAAAATGTTTGGGTTTGGTTTGTATCGGGTTAACCCATGGATGGGTTGGGTCAGGTCTCGAGTTGGCTTCATATCAACCCAACCCGACCCGTTGACCTGAGGGTGTATGCAAAAAAAAATCCCTACATGGTATCACGACCCAGTTTGTCCAACCTAATTCCCTCCCTCCCTCGCACTCACTCGCCTCTTCCTCCCTCCTCTCCTCCTCCCCCTCCCGGACCTTCCCTCATGCGCAACTAGTTGTCCTACCTTCTCCTCCTCCTCTCCTCACTTGCCTCCTCCCCTCCCCAGATAAAATCTCCTCCTCCTCTCATCCTCCTCCCCCTAGACCCCGACCTTCCCCCGTGCATGGAAAAACCCTACTCCCCTTCCTTCATCTTTCCATCGCCACCAGCAATTGTCCTCCTTCCTCATAATCTAATCCCTTCATCCTACTCTCCTCACTCGCCACCTCTCTGCACAGATAGATTCTATTGCAAGCAATCAGGACAAATCCCTCCAACTGGCTCACACCTCCCTGGCCTATCGTGCGTTATGTCTAGTGGAACTAGTGGTAAGCAGTTTTTTTAATCATGTTCTTAAAATTATCTTCCTCAAGTAATTTCTTCATGCACCTATGTGAGTGGGATCAGAGTGCATGTGTGCACATTTCAAGCAGGCGGTGAAAGTTTCTCATTTCAGTTTTATGAATAGTAGGTATACTTGGGTGATTTTGTTTGATTTACATTTCCCCTACAAGAGATTTGTAACTCCAGCTAAGGTAAACTTTCTAGTTATTAGTTATCAACTCTAGGAATAATATTTTCTTTTCTTACTACTTGTCCACCTATCTTCTATTTTCACATAGCCATTTCTGTATACTGATTTTGTTAGACATTCAACAAAGAATACTAGTAATACAAACTTATCCCTGTGGTTTGACTTGGTCACTCACCAAATTATTTGTTTTGGTGACTCTTTCACTTATAGGGGAATCTTTTTTTCATTAAAACAAGTTTACATAATGAAATTTAGTCCCATTTCCAAGGACATTGTTAGGAACATAGGCTAGCTGGGGATGTGTAAGGGGTATTTACTGTCAGGGGGTAGTATATCAATTCTTTAGTTGGTCTATTCTAGATAGCTATAGTAGATAGTGGATAGGAAGGTAGGGTAATAAATGGGGGATGGATAGTGTAGTGGTGCAGGCTGGTGTAGTAGGGGGGAGGGGGAGGGGTTGGTGCAGGGTAAGGGGGTGTGGGAGGGGTTGGTTGGTGCAGGGAAGAGGGTAGGGGGAGGGGATGTTGTAGTTCAAGAGGAAGGAGAGGGGTTGGTGGTGGGGATGGTGTAGCAGGAGGGGTAGGGGGATGGTGGGGGGGCGGGGGATGGGCTAGTATAGGGAAGGGGGGAGGGGTAGGGGCTGGTTTAGTAGGGGTAGGGGGAGGGTCTGGTGAAACAAGGGGTAGGGGATGGTGGGGGGACGGGGAGGGGATGGTGCAGTAGGGGGGAGGGGGAGGTCCTGGTGTAGGGTAGGGGGAGGGTTGGAGTAGCAGGGGTTTGGGTGAGGGGTTGGTGCATGGGAAGGGGGAGGGGAGGGGTTTGTGTAGTAGGGGTGTGTGGAGGGGTTATGTAGGGTAGTGGATGGTGCAGTAGGGCAGGAGGGAGGGGGAGGGTGTAACGACCCGAAATTTTTGTGTAAATTTTGTTCCCTATTTTTGGTGGGTTATTTTATTTTTCATTTAACAAAATGAGTATAATTAAAATGAGACCATTGGGTTTCAACTGTTATATGACCATTGGTCAATATGACCATTGGAAACTAAATGTTACAATTATTTTCTATAAATACAAGTGATCTAGATTAATTAATATAGAAAGAAGATTTGATGGCCCCATCCAGTAGTCTCGGGCCAATCGAAGCCCATCATTCAAACCAGGGGAAGGAGGTCGAACCTTTAGTCTTTGCTCTGGACCAAACCCAAGCCGAACTTCATCGTGTGAAGCTGGAATGGAATCGCCTTCGCGAGAAGTTCAAGCTGATAGAAATCACTACTCGGGCAATGTTGGCCGAGCCACCCCAGGATTCTGTCACCCTAGCACATTTTACTCTTAGGTCCTATGTTGGTGTTATAAGGGGCTATGTAATGAGACCGTAAGTTCCTTGTGTAATTCTTTGTTTTAAATAAAAATTGTGATTTCTTCTTATGGTGAGGTTTTTGAATCTCAAGTGTCCGTAAAAATATAGGATGCATATTATTGATGAAATTTGGAAAAAGGATATTTTAAAATATTTATGTAAACATTAAATAATTAATAATGTGTAATGATTTTCAAAAAACGGTCTTCTACAATTGTGTTCAGTATGAAATTTAGAGTCTCATAATATCAACTTAATTTTTGATGAATAGTAAATTATGAATAGTGATTTTACGCTTAGGATTATTAATGTGACCAAATAGATTAGTAATCTCACTTAAAGAAAGTATTAATATAATTTAGGCACCTTGATTAAGTAATGTGATTCAATAAACTAGGTAAATAACTGTTTCATAAATTATTTGTAAAATATTAGTTTTTTCGGTGAATAGTGGTTTTTTATTTAAAAATTTAATTAAAATTATTTAGAAAATTATTTTTATAAAATGGAGTTCATTTTTGAATTCAGAGCATCGATGTTAGGTTATGGTGGTTTTTGGGGATTTTTATGAAAAAATGAATTTTTGGTGAATAGTGTTTTTTAATTAAAAATTAAATTAAAAAATTTTAGAAAACTATTTTTATACAATGGAGTTCATTTTTGAATTCAGAGCATCAATATTTTGTTAGGGTTAATTTTTGGGATTTTTCTGAGAAAGTTGAATTTTCGGTGAATATTGAAAATACAATTTTGAGTTTCGGGCATTTAATGACATCATTAAGGATGTAATCATTATGAAATAATTCTGGTCGACTTATGAATAGTAATATAAGGTATGGGGTGTCCCAAGTGGCCAATACCATGGGAAAATACCATGGTCAAGCCCATGATTTTTCCAATACCACAGATGAGGTGTCCCTTGGCAATTAATGCTTTGTCCCCTAACTTCTCCTATAAATACCAAGCCTTTCATTCATTAATTTCATTTAAAAATCCTTCCGAACGATGTTCTGGTCTATTTACCTCCAAAGGAGTCCTCCCAAGGTTCCCTCAATCCCCCAAGGTCCCGACCTTCGAGTTTTAGGAGTTGCGTTTTAAGGTAACGGATCATACCTCTCTCCTTCTTTTCAAGTACTCTCTTTTATGTCATTTCATTTATTCTCCATGTTCATATGTTGGAGGATGTTATTTTATATTCACATTACTGTAATTTTTATTCTCATATGATGAGACACCACCTCTTTCCCTCATCAATTCATTTTAAGAATGTTTAAGTGGCGTCATTAGGCTGCCGAATTTTTGTAAGGGATTCTTTCACCCTTCTCATTTCCAAGTTATATTTTCATGTCAAGTCTTTAATGTTCCTTTTCTTATGTTGTGGTATGATCTTACATATCCATAATACTTCCCTCTTTATGTTAATTTGATGAGAGACCCTATTTTATCTCATCAATTCATTTTTTAAAAGTTTTAAGTGACGTTGTTAGGCTGTCAAATTTTCATAAGAGAAATTTTATTTTTGTCTTCCTTTCAAGTTATTCATTTCATATGTTATGTCATTAAAATTTCATTAACATGTTCTTATATCCTTTATATTCTGTCCCTATACTGTTTATGGATCATTTATGAGTGGGTGACCCATTTCCCCTCTCTTTTCAATGTTTTTTAAAACCCTGTAACATAGCTGTTATGCTGCAGAATTTTCGTCTCAAAATGTCTCTCTCTTTGTCTCAAATTCTTTTATTTTATTAAGATAATAATCAATGATCTTTATTCTACAGGGGTATTCACATATATATCAAAATGTTCTATTTTAATTCTGGGATTTACATACTTGAAACCCTCTTTCCTTTTCTGTGGGTTTAAAGAGACATAAAGATCATGTCTTAAAAGAAGTTTTTAAAACGTTATGATTATGAAATGAAACCCAGTTCTTTTATGATGTATGGGTTATTTATGAAATTTTTGATGATGATATATGTGGCTCACATGATAATTAATACAAATTTAGGGTTCACCCTGATAGCGCTCCAATGCATTGGTTAAAGATTTAATCTCTAGAGATGACCATTTTAACGATACCTTGGTGAATAACCTTGGTAATTTTTTTAATGACACATTGGGGATGGACCTTGGTGATATGGAAATTATTTTCTAAGTTAAATGTTTTTGCCACATATTCAAGTTATGAAACACGTTATTTTTATTATGATATGCCTCAAGATCTCTTTCTTATGCCTTAAAGTTATTCATCATGACTTTATTGATGTATCACAAGTTCACATGTGAAATGTTTCCCTTGTTTCCCTTACTGGGCCTTCTGCTCACGCTTTCCTTTAATGTATGTCCCCAAGTTATGAGATTCAGTAATTAACTTAAGATGAACAAGAATTAATAAGCCTTTCAAGTGTTTAAGAATAATGTTATATTTTTTCATGTTTTAAGTTTCTGGTTTCCATGACACTAAACCTTAATGATCCTTGGTTTTGTATAATGTAATAAAAGTTTATGTGATAAAAAGGCGGGATGATATAGTTTGTATGAGAAGATGGTTTAGTTATTTGTGGAAATTATTATTTGGAAACCATACAAGGTTTCTCAATGAAAACATTAAATATAGGAAAACATCCTGGTATTTTGGTGAAGTATTGAGTAAGTGGTTTCCAAACCAATAAATCCTTGTCTGGATATGAACAAATAGAGGTGGCTCTGGCACAGATGTACATAGGGGTAAAACCCAAAAACACCGCTTGGAGATAGACTCGAACGGGAACTGGTACATGACAATGGCCTTGCTACACTCTTGTTTATGACACTCCTGGGGGATATGTTTGGTTAATCTCAAGATTTTTATGAATCATTCTGAAGGAATTATATAAAAATGTAATTGTCTAAGAAAGACGTTTTAAGACTTAAAATCCTTTTTAGTTAAAAGAATCGTAAATGAAATAAGTTTCTCATGAAGAATTTATTCTTTTATAAAATGTACCCATCATCTAGGAATACGTTGACCTATTTCCTGAAGAGTTAGTCGGACCTCCCCCAGAAAGAGAGGTAGAGTTTTCCATTGAACTCGTACCTGGATATCATCTGATGTCAAAGACCCCCTATAGGATAGAAAATGTAGAGACGGAGGAATGAAAGAAACAACTCCAATACCTTTTGGAGAATGGTTTTATCTGACCTAGTGTGTCTCCTTGGGGAGCACCAGTCCTCTTTGTGAAGAAGAAGGATAGATCGATGCGGCTATGCATTGATTATAGAGAACTGAATGGGATCATAGTTAAGAAAAAATACTATCTTCCAAGAATTGATGGATTATTTGACCAACTTCATGGGACTCAATTCTTCTCTAATATTGATCTTCCTTCTGGTTATCATCAATTGAGGGTGAATAATGATGATATTCCAAAAAAAACTTCCTTTCAATCAAGATATGGGCATTATGAGTTTCTTGTTATGCCCTTCGGACTAACTAATGCACCTGTTATTTTTATGGATCAAGAATAAGTTGATTTTGGAAACATATGTTTTATAAAATGTATATCCTTTGTATAGGAAAATTATTTGATGATTTAATGATAAAAGTTATTTTGGATAACGTTTTCTCTTTTGGAGTACTATATGCCCAAGGGAAATAAAATACTACATGATATAAATTGAGGAGGAATGGTTGATTTTTTTTAGAATTTATGTATTTATTGTGGATATATGGTGATTTGGGTTATTTCTGAAAAATGATGAACCTAGCATAGAGAATATTTGAATAGGTTAATTACACTTTAGTATGAGAATTTAATAGTAGTTGATGTTATTTGGAGATAAATGTTAAGATTTATTGGGGAAGACTATGTGATTAAATCCTTCTGAGTTTTTTGTTCCAATCTTAGTTTGGATTATTCTGAATAATTTTAAGGATGATTGTGTATTGAATGGTCTTTCTGGAACTTTGGGTACTTTTGTTGAATTTTGGAGATTAATAGTCATATTTCTTTTTATAAAGGATTATCCTTTTGGGGATTATATGATCTCGTACAAACCTTTTTAGTTTTAGTTGATGAATAAAGATAAGGGAAATATATAGTTATTCTTTTGTGGATTATGTGATTCTCTAGAAGATGATTCTTGTGTTTTTGATGAGACCAAGTCTTTTGAAATGATCTTTGTTTGTAGAAAAGATTAGTCTTGGTAGAAACTTATTAAAGGATGAAACTCTACTTGAAGGTAAGTATATTTCCTTATGTTTATTCTATGTAGTGATTGAACTCCTCAAAATTATGAAAAGGAAAGTAAAACAAAAACATTGTTGGTTTATGTTTCCTACTGGGTAATCAAAGACTGTTTAACGCATCTTATGGTTGTGATCTTCTTGTGGTTAATTTTCTCCTAATCATGTTTTTTATCACTCTCCATCAGAACATTACCATTTTTTTTCTCTTCCATATCCATGTTTTCCTACATGGAATCCTTGTATGGGTTAACTCGGGTGACCTTTCTACTTCCCTTTATTTCTTTTAAAGTAATAGTTTTACTAACTCTTTTTACGATGTGGGACTCTCAATAATGTTTCCAAGCCCAATTTTAAAATTGTGAGGATGCAATTTCTTAAGGGGGGAAGACTGTAACGACTCGAAATTTTTGAGTAAATTTTTTTCCTTATTTTTGGTGGGTTATTTTATTTTCCATTTAATAAAATGAGTATAATTAAAATGAGACCATTGGGTTTCAACTGTTATATGACCATTGGTCAATATGACCATTGTAAACTAAATGTTACAATTATTTTCTATAAATACAAGTTATCTTGATTAATTAATATAGAAAGAAGATTTGAGGGGCCCATCCAGTAGTCTCGGGCTGATCGAAGTCCATCTGATGGAACTCGGGAAGTAGGTAGCACCTTCGGGCTTTGCTCTGGACCAAACCCAAGCCAAACTTCATCATGTGAAGCTGGAACGGAATCGCCTTCGCGAGAAGTTCAAGATGATAGAAATCACTACTTGGGAAATATTGGCCGAGCCGCCCCAAGATTTTATCCCCCTAGAACACCTTACTCTTAGGTCCTATGCTGGTGTTATAAGGGGCTATGTAACGAGACCGTAAGTTCCTTGTGAAATCCATTGTTTTAAATAAAAATTGTTATTTCTTCTTATGGTGAATTTTGTGAATCTCAAGTGTCCGGATAAATATAGGATGCATATTATTGATGAATTTTGGAAAAAATATATTTTAAAATATTTATGTAAACCATAAATAATTAAAAATGTGTAATTATATTCAAAAAATGGTCTTCTACAATTGTGTTTAGTATGAAATTTAGAGTCTAATAAGATCAACTTAATTTTTGATGAATAGTAAATTATGAATAGTGATTTTACACTTAGGATTAGTAATGTGACCAAATGGATTAGTAATCTCACTTAAATAAAGTATTAATATAATTTAGGCACCTTGAGTAAGTAATGTGATTCAATAAAATAGGTAAATAACTATTTCAGAAATTATTAATCAAGTGTTAGTTTTTTCAGTGAATAGTGTTTTTTAATTAAAAATTAATTTAAAAATATTTATAAAATTATTTTTATAAAATGGAGTTCATTTTTGAATTCAGAGCATCAATATTAGGTTATGGTGATTTTTGGGGATTTTTCTGAAAAAATGAATTTTTGGTGAATAGTGTTTTTTAATTAGAAATTAAATTAAAAATATTTAGAAATTTTTTTTATAAAATGGATTTCATTTTTGAATTCAGAGCATCGATATTTGGTTAAGCCAAATTTTTGGGACTTTTCTGAGAAAGTTGAATTATTGGTGAATATTGAAAATATAGTTTTGAGTTTCGGGTGTTTAATGACATCATTAAGGATGTAATCATTATGCAATAATTTTGGTCGACTTATGAATAGTAATATAAGGTATGAGGTGTCCCAAGTTGCTGATACCATGGGAAAATACCATGGGCAGGCCCATGGTTTTTCCAATACCACCGATGAAGTGCCCCTTGGAAATTAATGCTTTTTCCCCTCACTTCTCCTATAAATACCAAGCCTTTCCCTCATTAATTTCATTTCCAAATCCTTCCCAATGAATTTCTGGTCTCTTTACCTCCTAAGGATTCCTCCCAAGGTTCCCTCAATCCCCCAAGGTCCCGACCTTTGAGTTTTAGGAGTTGCGTTTTAAGGTAAGGGATCCTACCTCTCTCCTTCTTTTCAAGTACTCTCTTTTATGTCATTTATTTTATGCTCCATGTTCATTTGTTGGAGGATATTATTTTATATTCAAATTACTGTAATTTTTATTTTCATATGATTATACACCCCCTCTTTCCCCCATCAATTCATTTTAATAATGTTTAAGAGGCGCTGTTAGGCTGCCCAATTTTTGTAAAGGATTCTTTCACCCTTCTCATTTCCAAGTCATATTTTCATGTCAAGTCTTTCAAGTTCATTTTCTTATGTTTGGGTATGATCTTCAATATCCATAATACTTCCTTATTTATTTTCATGTGATTAGAGACCCTATTTTATCTCATCAATTCATTTTTTTGAAGATTTAAGTGACGTCGTTAGGCTGCCGAATTTTCATAAGAGAAATCTTATTTTTGTATTCCTTTCAAGTTTTTCATCTCATATGGTATGTCTTTAAAATTTAATTACCATGTTCTTATATCCTTAATATTCTATTCCTCTACTATTTTATGGATCATTTATGAGTGGGTGACCCATTTCCCCTCTCTTTTCAATGTTTTTTAAAACCCTGTAACATAGTTGTTACGCTGCATAATTTTCGTCTCAAAATGTCTCTCTCTTTGTCTCAAATTATTTTATTTTATTAAGTGAATACTCAATGATCTTTATTCTATGAGGGTATTAACATATATATAAAAATGTTCTATTTTAATTCTGGTATTTTCATAATTGAAACCTTCTTTCCTTTTCCATGGGTTTAAAGAAACATAAAGATCATGTCTTAAAAGCAGTTTTTAAAACGTTATGATTATGAAATGAAACCCATTTATTTTATGATATATGGGTTATTTATGAAATTTTTGATTATGATATATGTGTATCACATGATAATAAAAACAAATTAAGGGTTCTCCCTGATAGCGCTTCAATGCATTGGGTAAAGATTTAATCTCTAGAGATGACCATTTTAACGATACCTTGGTGAATAACCTTGGTAATTTTTTTAATGACACATTGGGGATGGACCTTGGTGATACGTAAATGATTGTCTAAGTTAAATTTTGTAGCCACATATTCATGTTATGAAACATGTTATTTTTTATTATGATATTCCTCATGATCTCTTTCTTATTCCCTAAATTTATTTATCATGACTTTATTGATGTATCTCAAGTTCACATGTGAAATGTTTCCCTTGTTTCCCTTACTGGGCCTTCTGCTCACCCTTTCCTTTGATGTATGTCCCCAGGTTATGAGATGCAGTAATGAAATTAGGATGAACAAGTATGAAAAAGCCTTTCAAGTGTTTGAGAAGAATGTTTTATGTTTTCATGTTTTAAGTTCCTGGTTTGTAAGACACTAAACCTTAAAGATCCTCATTTTTGTATAATGTAATGAAAGTTTATGTGATAAAAACATGGGATGCTATAGAGGGGTTGGTGGTGGGGCTGGTGTAGCAGGGGGATAGGGGGTTGGTGGGTGTACAGTGTAGGGGGGAGTGGGAGGGGCTGGTGTAAGGGGGCAGGGGGGGCTGGTGCAAAGGGTAGGGGCTGGTGGGGGGAGTCTAGTCTAGGGGGAAGGGGGTTGGTGCAGGGGTGAGGGGGTTGTCTGGGTGGGTGGGGGGATAGGTCTGTGGGGCTAGGTCTGGGTCCATCGGGTTAGGTCAGGTTGCGTCAGGGTTGGGGTCGAGGTCATGTCAGGTCAGTTTGGGTTGGGTTTACACATAGAACCTGACACGAAATGACCCGACCCATGGCTAGTTGGGTTGGCTTGGGTCCTTCAACCATGCGTCATGGATCCCAACCCCAATGGGTTAGGTTGGGTCGGTCCAGCTGCTCATGAAGCATATGACCTGACTCGACCCGATCTTTTTTGTCAGGTTGGGTCCCGAAACATCCTTGACCCAACCCAACCCGACCCATGGACACCCCTATTTTTAGGGAGGCCTTGCACCTTCCCTTCTTTATCTTCTTCCCATATCTATTATAAACCTTGTTAGAGGCATGAATTTGGAAATTATAGAGCTATTACACCACGACATTCTCATGCTCTATGCCAATAGAATGGTGATGTGCACACTCAGGAGGTGGTGGTCCATGAGCCACGCATGATCCCTCCCATAGTGACACCTAAAGAACCTCCTATTGATATTCTACTAGGTCGCAATTCTCAGTTTAGGGATAGTTTTACTAGGTTCATGCAGTTAGTTCAGATTATTCCCAAGCCCGCCCTAACTATTATAGAGCTTACTTCTGACTTTTATCAGTATTACTCTCCCACCTTCTCAGGGGATGGTGGTCTTCATGCTACTGAGTCATTGATAGAAGTTACAACATTCATCTTCATTCATATTGAGATTCCTCAAGGTCAGAGTGTCATGCTTGATACCTACATGTTTCGTGACTCCGTTAAGAATTGGTGGGATGTGGTATCTCAGTTAGAATGTTACTGAGACATGATTTGGATACACTTCTAGGTGAATTTATTTGATCACTTATTTTTTTAGAATTTGAGAGTGGACCAAGCTAGGGATTTCTTGAATCTTTAGTTGGGATCTATGATAGTGCTTGATTATTCTACGCATTTCACCAAGGTTTAGTGTTTTTCTCCATATTTGATGGGAGATGAATTGAATACTACGAGGTGCTTTAAGGATGGGATTGGGTATGATGTCTGCTCATTGGTAAACATTTTTCAGTTGAAAAACATTACTCAGATAGTTAACCAGACCCTAATTATAGAACAAAATCTTAGAGAAGCTGATCTTATGAGCCATGGTGGTTTAGTTTCAAGAAAAATTGATGGTTCTTTAGGAATTATGAAGCACCGACTTGAGTTTTCACATGGGGATGGTGCTATCAAGGTGACACGTACTGAAATTTCTATAGTATGTCACCAATGTATCAGGATATGCCATAAAAATCCTTAGTGCATGAGGAACCTGATGGAATGTCGAGCTTATGGTAGGATGGGTCATCTTCAGCACTTCTTCCATCATTTTCCTCCAGCATACAGTGGTAGGGGATCTTTACCAGTGCCTCTATGACGTATAAGATCTATGACACCATGTTAGGTAGGATGTTGGTCTTCCATTGGCCGATCAGGCCATGGTGGAAATGGTCATGGTCAAGGAATTAAGGCTTCAGATCGTCAGCATCAACAGAGTATAATTGCTAAATCTAGTCAGGAAGCATCTCAGGGCTAGGATTTTTTCCGTATATATGTAGTGAAACCAGTGCCATAGAAGAGGATTCCAGGGCCACCTATGGTTATAGGTACTATTCTAGTGACCTCTACTTTTGTTTCTACCATTTTTGATACAGGTGCATCACACTCTTTCATATCTACTATGTGTGTGGAAAACCGTGGTCACATAATTGAGTAATTATGTGTAATTATGTCTCTATACACTCCTCTGGGGGTTAGAATAGAGGTAATACGTCAGTGTTTGGAGCCCCCCTTGAGATAGTTTGGTATCGTTTCATCTAGAACTCTTCATCCTCAAGATGACATGCTTCGACATCATTCTCAGTATGCATTGGATTGTGATTTACTATGCCCAAGTGGATTTCTATCTCCATCAAGTGTCTTTTACATCGCTTGATGTCAATGATTATATACACAAAGGTGAATGGGTAACCAACCAGATCAAGCTGTACCCAAGAAAACTGGGCTTGGTAGAATAATATCTAAGCTAGCAATTCTCTTTATGAGCGAACAAGGAATGAAGTTTGTGGAATTCCCTACGGTTGTGGATTGTTTCAGGGACATCATCATTGATTATTTCTCTATATTACCTCTTGAGAAAAAATTTATGTTCACCATAGATCTAGTTCTAGGTGAGGCACCAATGTCTATTCCTCGATATCAGATGGCACTAAAAGAGCTCTAGGAACTCAAGAAGCAGCTTAAAGATCTTGAGGCTAAGGGTTTTATCATACCCAACACATCTCCATGTGGTTCACCTATTATTTTCATGAAAAAGTTGGATGGTTACCTATTATTATGTGTAGATTTTAGGCATTTGAATCAGATTACTGTGAAGAACCGTTATCCATTGCCTCGTATAAATGACCTATTAGACTAGATATGAGAATAAACTATTTTCTATAAGGTCTATATGAGGTTGGTCTATCATAACATTCATGTGAGACCATCAGATATACCATGTACAATATTCCTGAGTAGATATGGCTTGTACCGGTACTTGGTTAAGCCATCTGGTCTGAAGAATGCACTGAAATTCTTCATGGATTTGATGAATTGGTTCTTCCACCTATATCGGGATTCCTTTATGTTATTATTTATAGACTACATCTTGGAGTACTCGCATAACAGAAATGATCATGTAACCTATCTTGATATCATGCTGAGTACATTGAGAGAGAACTGACTATATGCGAAGCTCAGTAAATGCCACTTTTGGATTAGTGAGGTTCAATTATTGGGTCATATCATATTAGAGGCAGACATATATATTGACCTAGAGAGGGTGAGTTTTTTGGTTTCCTGGGAGCATCCCAATAATGTGTTTGATATACGTAGCTTCTTAGGTCTTTATGTATATTACATGAATTTCATTCAAGACTTATCCCACTTAGAATCACCTCTTATAGACCTGACTAAGAAGGGTGTGCAGTTATGATAGTATTAAGAATGTGAGAAGGATTTCCAGGAGTTAAAATGAAGGATCATTGAAGATCGAATTCTGATTATTCCCAATATAGGAAGAAGTTATATAGTCCATTATGATGCTTCATGTATTGGATTGGGTGCAGTTCTGATACAAGGTGATCATGTCATAGCTTATGGATCCTGCCATCTCAACCCTCATGATTGGAACTATCCTAATCATGACCTAGAGATAGAAGGTATGGTTCTTGCTCTTTTTTGTTGAAGGCATTATATATTGGGAGAGATATTCATTGTTTACAAGGATCATAAAAGCTTGAAATATATCTCTACTCAGCGGGACTTGAATATGAGGCATTGTAGGTGGGTGGAATACCTTAAGTCATTTGAATTTGATATTGATTATACACTTGGTAAGGGTAATGTCATAGATGATCCCTTGAGCCGGAAGACACAAACACAAGCTGTTCAAGTGGCCAACAATGAGTGGAAGATGATGGATTTGTTTTCTAAGTTTCATATAGAGGTCCAGGAATAGAAAGGGTAGCCAGTCTTAACAGCTATAGCAGTGACTTCCTCTTTTCTAGAATAGGTTCAGATGTGTCATCTATCATATTATGAGTGTCTCGTTCTGAGGGAGAGAATATTAGGAGATAAACTACCTCCTAGTTGGGTTTTTGATAGTAGTGAGACCCTACTCTACCATGGTCATGTTTGGGTGCCTTCTAATATATATGAAGAGATGATAAAGGAACCACTTGCCTCTATTTGAGTAGTTCATCCAAGGCTTACCAAGATATACAAGGACATTCATCATCTGTATCAGTGGCCAAGTATTAAGAGACAAATAGTAAGCTTCATCACTTTTTGCTCCACCTATAAGTAGGTGAAGACGAAGCACCAATGACCTACTTGACTTCTGTAGGATCTTTCCATTCCTAAGTGGAAAATGGAATGATGTCACCATAAAATTTTTGAAAATATTTCCATGATCTTCTCAAGGTAGTGATTCAGCATGGGTAATCATTAATAGGTTGAAAAAATTCACACACTTCCTACCGATCTAGGATTCCTTCTCTATTGATGAGTTAGGAAGTCTCTATATTCGAGAGATAGTGTGACTTCATAGTGTACCCTATTCTATAATTTTAGACCAAGATTCCCATTTTAAATTGTGATTATGGAAAGGTTTTTAGAAGGAATGGGGTTCACATGTTCTCTAGAATACTTCATATCACCCTCAGACCAATGGATAGTCTGAGTGGATGATTTGGGTGTTGGAGGATATGCTACAGAACAATATTCTTGACTCTAGAGCTTCATTGGAAAATCATATTACTCTGGTTGAGTTTTCCTATAATAAAATATTTCAAGAAATTATTAAGATGTCTTTCTATGAGTCCCTCTATGGTAGACCGTGTCGTTCACTTCTGTTATGTCTAGAGGTAGGGGAGGCAGCTCTATTGGCTCCTCATCTTATTTAGGAGACTTCAAAGAAAGTCCAGCTGATTCAGAAGCATATGGATACAACTCAATCAAGGCATAATTATTATACTGATCATCACCATAGAACTCTAGAGTTCAAGTTGGTACATTAAGTCTTTCCACATATATCGCTTCATTTAAGAAATAAACAAATGAGAAGAAGGGGAAAGTTATTGTCAAGATATGTTGGGCCTTTTGAGATAGTGGAGAAAGTTGGGCCAGTGGTCTATGAGATGATTTTTCCTCAATGGTACCATTCTAGGACTGATGTATTCCATGTATCTTAGCTTCGACAATGTCATCCATACCCATATCATTCGTTTCATCCTAACGATATCGAGCTTAATGAGGATGCATCCTTTGAAGAGTGTCCAATTCTTATTGTTGATCGTAGCATGAAGGTTCTCTAAGGTAGGTCAGTTCCTCTAGTTTGGGTGTTATGGAAGCATAGACATTTTTAGGATGAGACCTAGGAGTTAGAGGCCGATGTACATGCACAATGGCCAGAACTATTTTCATATGACGTTGTACCACCCTCAGAAGGGAAACTCAGGGACGGGTTGTTTTAAGGAGGGGAGGTTGTTACATACTGACTTTATAAAAAGGCATAGTCCATTTAATTTTTTTGATTTAATTATTTAATAAGACCATTAATTTTAATCCTAATAAGTTAAAGGAGGTCCAGGGGGAATCTAGGGCTTATTTTAAGCTTGGAGCACCAAAAGTGGGGAAAACAAGCCGGGCCGCACCGTTTTCCAAACTATTCGACCTAGGGCGTGTGGCCATGAAACCAGTTGCAGGTTTTAGATAGTGGGAAAACACATGGTTTGCACATGGTTCATAAAAATTTACACCTAACCACATGAGGTTCCCCAATAAAGCAGAACTTACTGCATGATTGGTGCACGGTTTGGACAACAGTGTGGCCAAACCTTGTGACCCCTACTATGTGGGTAATTTTAATGAAATATTTTCATCCCATTTTCTTCCTCCCTCCTCTCTCCACTTGGTATTATCCTCCCTCCAAGAATGAGTGGTGTTTCTATCCTCCTCAATGGGGTTTTGATCTTTCACCCCTTAAATATCATCTGTTTCCTTCACCATCTGAAGCTATGGACTCCTCTCAATACACTCTCTCATCTGCACTAACTTATTTCTTGGTTCTTCCCCTTATCATTGCACTATCTTAATGTGATGGATCTTTTCCCTATTTTGGGGGGTTTTTCTAAATCTCTTGAATTCTCCCATTCTAGGTTGAATCTATCCTTACTACTAGACATGTGGAGTACCGCGACCAAGAAGTAGGGAATTTAATTTTTCCCATTAATTTAATTTCTTTTTAGACATCTCACCATTGTTCCACCAATAGGAACATTTTTACAAAGCGTTTTATCACATATTAAAATGAATTTCTTGTCTTTATGTTTCTATTGAGACCATACCTTGTGAAGAAACCCATGTTTAGGGTGTTCGTATTGACTTCGGCTACCCCTTTGGGTGTTCCAATCAGAATGGACTAAGTTTCTTTATGCCTTGAGTGGGGTTTTACCTTAGGTTTGTGTTTTAAATTGATAAATGGTTTAACATGGGATTTCAACCATGGAATGAGTCCTTTGACAATCCATATGCATGATTCTTATTGTTTAGCCCCATATGTAAATCCAAATGCTATTTGTTATGATTGTTGACGTAGGTGCATTCTATTAGACCAATGTTTATGCCTATTCCATAGGTCTTATTTATAATTTATCATGATGGTTGCTTCATACTGGAAATATTTATGTCTTATATTAAATGATTAAGATTTATACCATGTGCAATTTCTCACCTTATATCATGCCAAGTGCCTTTCCTTGTTTGGTGCTCTTTGCTTAAGCCATTTAAATGGTTCAAATGGAAAGTTAGACATAGTCAAGCATAATATATTGAGATATTTTAATGTCATAGATGACAAGTAAATGGAGGCATGTTTATTACATACGCCTTACTCGTGTTTTATTTCTTATACCGATTTTTTTATGCTTATGCCCTTGTTTAGTGGATTGAACTATATTAAATTCCTTGGTATGTTTGTTAGCTTGTGCTATTGATTTGCATGTTATGACATGAAATTATTTAAATCTTATGCCTTGTAGCTTATAACTCATACCATGTTTGATCTTGTTTAATGATTATTACATTTCTATATGAAGTGTTCCATTTTTATTTGTCTTGAATTGAATATCTTGGTTAAATGGAAAGCATGTGGTATTGAGATGAAAATTGTTTGCATGTGGTTATATACATACTTTTACTTAAGATGTAAATTAATGCTTGACTTGAGATATTCCTTGGATAATTTGTTCACTTGACGCGGGCTATGAGAGAACATGGGTTCCGTATTAAGGACTCATGGATGGACTCTCCGTACTTGGTGGGTTACAGCCTAACGCACCAGGGGTGATATTTTGGATTTCTAGACAAGGGCTTCTCAGGCAGTTTCTTATACTCCTGAGTGATAACAGTTCCATAGGTGTGAAACCATGTATGAACCTTTTAACAAGATGAATACGCCATGCCTTGGGTGATACTCGATCCCCTATGTGAGATACCTCAGATAGATTCAGAAGTTACCATGCCTCGTAGTGAAACAAGGGACTCCATATGGATCACCTTGGATGGACTTAGTGGTATTGGATTATCGGATGTTCCCATTGTGATACTTGGTATTCTTTTAGATCAGCTTGGAGAGGCATGGGACTCCACCTTTATATTTCTGATGGATTGACTAATTGGATTTCTTATTCTTATGAGATGCATCCTTTAATATTACTATGAGCTTGTCCTTATATCTTTTGGTGTTTATTTTTCATACTTATATATGCTTATGTAATGACATGGATATGAGACCCCAATCCAGAGCACAAGTTTTAGGGTATGATTTTGTTAGTTTGTTTAAATTGGCACATGATATATGTATTGTGACCTATATAGGTACGTTATTCAGACTACCAACATAATCCAAGTAGGTGGTATGGTATGGGGGTCTACATTGGAACCCATGAAAAGTTTTACACATCATAATTATATATTACTCTGAAATTATTATATTTGGAACACTGTTATCTATTTACAACATGAAATGAAAAGGTTTAGAAATCATGGGTGATGAACTACTACGATTATATCTCAACCCCTACTCAGGCACCATTTTCTACCTGAGTAGACTTTATACTCACAATTACATATAAAGGGAATCATACTGCTTTCGATGTTTGATTTACTTTCTATCTTGGATAGATCTTTGGGGGGTAAGGACTGTTCCCATGCTCGAGATGCTGTTGTAGCTGTTTTTGGATCTTTTGTAGTTTTTAATAGCATGAAATATATGTTTGTACCCCTGTTTCCCCTAAACTCTCATTTTTTTATAGAATCCTGACATACCATCATCATTTTTTTGTATCTATTATTGATCATCTACTTTTCCCATTATTAGCTTATGTTGCATGGTTTATTTCTACTATAGTATTTTATATTTATCATTTCTTGTATCTTTTTATTATTTTTTTACCATTGTGAATAATCTATCTATGAGGGCATAGTCTCCCCATGAACACACCCTAGGCCCTCACTACTAGTCAGAAGCCTCTGGTATTTGAGGAAATGAACTTGAGGTTATGGGGCCCACCATCTCGGGGCCTGGTTCAGTGGAACTCGGGGTGGGATTCTATAAGTGCTAAATATGTCATTTCCAATTAGTTAATAATGGGTTGAAACTAATTTTCTATGTGAGAACCTGGGTATGAGAATGTTGGAAATGTATGGTAATTATGTGTATTAATGGATGGAGCATGGTACATGGAGGTATAACCCTCATTTTGATAGGGCCATGGGTGTGATGAGACCAATCATTAGAAAATAAATATCACATTAGATTTTTGTTTATAGGTGAATCCAGTTTTATATGATTCCTTAGTGAATACATGGTTTTAGATTCAGATGTGACACTGGATGGATTCAATGGGTGATATTGATCTTATATTGGTTTTGGATGTGATACATGCATGAGTTAGATTTATGGTGTGGAGGTATTCATGAGTAGAGAATTATGGAAGATTTGGATGGTCAAGGAAACAACCATGGAATTACACCAAATTTAGCTTTTGTAATTCTATGTGGGTGTATAGTTGGTCTCATGATTCATCTAAGTATTTAGGCATCATGATCCGGTGATGTGGTACTGTGTCAACAAATAAGAATAATTTTTTTGAACAATCATCCAAAGGGGGACCAACTAATGTTTTTGAGTGGTATTGGGTGTTTTGAGTTGGAAAATATGTTGATCATGTTGTTATATTGGTGAGAATATTTTTATAGTAAGATATTATGAAGGTGGGGAACATCATGGCTCGAGAATCAGCCTTTGTGAAGGGAGTATTATAGTGAGAAACACAATAATCTTGAGGATGAATCAGTTGATGACATTGTGGTGTATTTATATAGAAAAATGACTTTGATTATTTTCATTATTTTTTTGATAGTAATGAGCGGGTATCTAGGTTTTTGTTGAATACAACACCTTATGATTTTAGTTTCTTAGAGGAATCTTTTTAGATTTTCTACGATAGAACACGGTGAGTTAGTGATGATATGACCACCAAGTTAGTTTGGGACTAATGGTTTAATGGAAACTGAGGATTATTGGGGATGATAAGTTCTATGGTGGGGAGGTAGTAAATACTTGTCTTTTTATGGGTTTTTAATTTTAGAATGAATTTTAATTTTGTCCCTACATTAGGGGTTGTCTTAGGAATTGGGATTCGAATCAGAATTATGAGAGTTGGATCATCTCAAGAATATTTTTTGGATGTAGATCAAGGCTTAAGAGGTGTTTTGGGTGCTTGGGTGGATATTGGGAACATTGGGTTAGAGTTAGAAATATTGGAAAGGTTTTTATCCTATTAAACATTTATAAAATTATTAGGGTCAACTATGTGAGAAAAATATTTGGCTTGGTTTTTATTGGGGTATTGGAACACGGTTGTAGACAACCCATTCAAAACCTACAATTAGAATTTCATAGGTATTTTCCTAGTTGAAACAAAGTTTGTTAAAATATTTAACCAAACTATGAAAGGTGTGCATCCATGGAAAGTGCTTATTTTATGGTTGGTACACCATTCACTAAACTGTGTAGCCAAACTATGAAAAGGGGTCTTTTAGCAGCATTAAAAGCCATAAAATTAGAGAATAGTTTGGAAAGTTGTGTGGTAATTGTGTAACTACCCATATTTCATCAAAAATGGAAAATTTCAAATTTTTCCTCACCCCCAAATTTTTTAATTCCTCACCCCTTCTCAATTATTCCTAATGGGTGATTGAGCTAGGTGGGACTCCCCTATCCTTCTTGTTTGATTCCCCGTGGTTTGGGGTGGGGTTTGTTGAGATTTTATGGAAGTTTGGGGAAATTGTATCCCCTCTATTCTATTTTTTCTCCTTCCTACTTATTTTTGTTGATTTATAGTTATAAACATTTAGGGTTATATTAAATATTGAACTGGATCATGGTGAAATATTCTTGATATAATGAATATTTTTCTCAGTGTGGATAGAGGACATCCCATGAAAATGAATGCATGTCACCATTCTCCATTTCATTAGAGCTACATCACTTTATGAAACTATTTAGGGTTTTTAACATAATTGGATGAAATTTATAGATAAATAGGGGTAAAATGATAAGTATTTTTTCTATGATGGTGTCAAGAGTGCTCTATAAACCTTCTAAATGTGATTAGATGTGGTTTCAATTAGTGTATATTGCTCGGTGAGTTTTATGAAATTATTCATATTTGAATTAAATATTAAATTTAGTTATAATTATTTATAATTAATTAAATTGGGTTTTTATGTCTTGATATAGGGCCTCCTGTTGATAAAAAGTGTCCAATTATACTTGGATGATATGGGGTGATGTTGGTTAGTCTTTTCTTAAAGGGAGTAACATAGTGTATGAGGTTGGTGGCCCCTCAAGCATCTTCATATGGTTTATGGATTTTGTTTATGAAAAATGTGATACATGGTCTCTCCAATATGGTTGATCAACCTTTTATTTAAATTATTTTTTAAAAAATAAAATTTTGTAAAATGGACAATGTTACATGGTCCATGAATGACCCTTTCACACTTTCTTGATGCCTCGACTACTAATGGAAGAGGTATTGATAATAAAATATACGCCTTGAGATTTATAGACCAAGAGGTGCATAAATTAAATTTAATAAGTGAATTTAGTGACTTTGGTAAGGTTCCCTTGGAAGCATCCTTACAGAGGAGAGTGTTAGAATATTATTATTAATCCTAGTAGGCCATGATGGAGCCTTGATATTTCGTATAGTCATTGATTCAATCTTCTAGACAGTGGGGTGAGTGTCTTCCCCCGCCAGTATGTGAGTACCTAGGTGGGTGTACCCTAGTTATCACTTATGATTGTTTAGGTGATTGGACTAACCTAGGATGGATTGGGATTTGACATAGGAATTACTCCATATCTCTAAAGTGATGCTAGTGTGTCTCCTCTGTAAGTCCAGTGAGGCTTTGATTCGATCATGGAAATGATGAGGGATGTTATGTCCTCCTAGTAATGGGAATGCAACCAAGAGATGGGTATGAGATAGTGGAACCCATGTTGGGTGTACAGGATATGATGATACCTAGGGGACCTTAGTGGATTTCTCTGTTTTATGTTGACCCTATAGAGGGTCATTGTAGGGTAACATGCGTCCTCAATATGGGGTGTCACCAATGAATTTATGATTTGATAGGGATTTCCTTGTGTGGATATAGTGTTCTAGATAGTTGCACACCTAAGAGGCCAACATAAGAGATGTGTAATGGGTTGTTAGGGTGGCTAGCCAATGTGAGGACAGTGATTAATGGTATTAAGAATGGGGAGCTAATTCCATGACATGTGATGTGATTTCCTAATAGGGTACATGTATTCCCCTATGTTCTGGATGACCTGGTTTCTTGAAACAAGAGAGTCGCACACCTTAGTTTCAAGATAATGATATATGGTTTATTTAAAGTGTAGATTCATGTCCCTTGGGTTTTTAGATGATGATATATTTTTCTTTATTGGGTGTGGTCATGACCTTGAGCTTCTAGATAATGATTTATATTTCTTGAAAGGGTGTAGTTACAAACTTGAGTTTCTAAATGATATGATATATGTTTCTTGGTTGGGATTGGGTATGTACATGTATTTTTGGATGATATGATATATGTAACCTGATAGGATATGGTCACATACCTATGTTTTCAAATGATATGATATGTGTTTCTTGATGGGGAGAGTATTCCATTGGACTTTTGAATGATAAAATATGTTTTTCTAGGCAGGGAGCATTTACCCATGGGTTTTGGATGACCTTTTTAAGTTTCCTATATGGGAGTGCATATTCCCCTGGGTTCTAGATAATGGTATCATTCTTATAGACATCTATAACTATCCGAAGTAGGTATGGTCAATCTCAAGTGTCACCATAGAACTTGAGGATCAACAACGATTCTTTTATTTTCATTTCCACATGGTATGTTTTATTATGAGCATGTCACATGCAATTAAACCATATTAATGGTAATGTTTTAGACCCCACATATTGATATGTACTCACACCCTTATTATGAGGCCATAAAATTCACTCCCCAAGTAGAAATCATTTTTCATATGTTCAAGTTGGGTAGAGTCCCATGATTGGATTATTCAACTAGAAATCTTGGATAGGGTCTGAAGGTTGGGATGTGATGAGGCTCGGGAATGGTAGTAGACCATCCTTGTATTTTATTCATTTATTTATTTTTTATACGTGTTTGGTCTAGTGGGAGACCAATCATGATGTATGACTATTTTCTTCCATGTTATATTTGTTATAAGATGTTATGTTTTATTGCTTCCACATACACTGATTATTTTTTATGATTTTTTTGGTTATTTTATGTTGTTTTTTACTCTTATATGAGGGTACAGTCTCCCAAAACTGACACCCTAGATCCTCGTTTCTACTCAACATCCTCTAGTGCACAAAGAGGTGCACTTGGGGACTTTTGATGCACCGGTCCGAACATTGGGAAAGTAGTCGTGTGTGGGGTGTTACATGTCCTATAGTCTAGATAATATCTACCTTGAGGGACGTAGATAATGTTTGAATATCATGTGCTAGAGGCTTATAAGACATTATTACTTCTTCTCATGAATTTATCACTTGGTAATCTCTAGGATAAGGTGGTTATGAGAATAGATCAATCAATAGGAATTCTATATGTTATATATTTCATTGGATATTCCTATTTTCAGACTTGTACATTTATCCTTATACTTGATATTTTTATTAATATCTATCATGAATATTATAGTTTGATGTATGTATAAAAAACATGAATAAATATTCTCATGGATAGATAGCATACGTTGGGTGAATCATAAGTGATTTGACATTAATTGAATAATTCAAGAATTTTTTCCCTTCTAAGTTAATTAAAGAATATATATATACCTTTGAATCAAATGGAAATTTTTGATTAAATCCATAGACTTGTTATTTTTTTGATGAGTTAATTTAATAAAGTTAAATAAATATAAATCAAACATATCTGGTGATGACACAATTATGTTTCCTTTTTGATGAGATATCAAGACAAAGAGGTTATATTTCATAGTATCATTTATAGGAAGGTTGTTCTTTTTTGTGACATTAAATTATTTTACTCTGTGTTCCTTGACATATTATTAGATGTTGATCTTGGAATTTAGATATTTTCACCTAATGTCATAAAGAAAAAAGGTTCATAGGGTCACACACTATGTGTATCATAAATCTAATTAAATTCTGTTGAATTTAAATAATAATAATAAATATTCTTCTTGACCTATGGAATAACAATTATTCAAGTATCATTGATCTCATAAATTCAATTACTAGATATTCGAGCTTAGAATATGAAAGTTTAATATTATATCTTGTTTATTATTCACATGATAGTAAATAAATATTTATTTACTCACAAGTCTAGTGAATATATTAATATAAATACTTATTTAGTTATGTGAATATTTAAATAAATATTTATTTACAAGTTTAGTTATTATAATATTTATTAAATAAATCTTTATTCATGGGTTTAGTGAATATAGTATTTATTCATTTATTGTATGAATAAAGTGTTTATTTAATTAAATAAATATTATTTAAGGTTTGATAAAAATTGATATGGATTAATGGGTCTGGTTAAGGGCCAGATAAAAATGATATATAATTTTTAATATCATTTAAATAAATATTCGTTTATTTGTTTAACGAATGATATTTAAATATGTGCATGTGAAGTGATATAATAATATTATTATTATTATTATTATAATACATGGGGAATATATTAGGGGGAGTATTTCATAAAAGTACTTAACATAATTATCAAATATTAACCTTAGGTATATATTCTGATTTAATATCATTTTAGATGAGAGGAGTCGTTATGTACAATGGTGAGACCCGAGAGATTCTCTAAATCCCTAGTGAGAAGATCCTACTTACTCCCTCCCAAGAATAAGTGATAAAAAGATAAATTATTTTTCATGATTGATGGGGAACAACAAAAAGCACTAGTTTCCTCCACGTTAGCACTCAGAATGCTAGGATCATTATTCATAGATTTCTGGTGCACAAGTGGATACAACTAGAGGAATACAAATTTAGATTATCTAATAAAAAAATGGTATGAAAAGAGTGACATAATAATTGATCATATAGAATTATAGAGTTATAGGTAATTATTTTTTAAAATTAATTATAAATTAAATGTGAAAGATCCTCTCTTAGAAGTTTCTGGGGTTTCCTTCATCAGGTTATTTGGATATTATATACTGAAACTGATGAATTTTTTTTTGGAAACTTACCCCACCACTTCCACTATGATTTGGAACCTTCATGTGTTATCCGAGTGGTCAACTTATAATTTTTTTATGTTTTATTATTTTTTGATCAATTTAAAACATTTATTTGTTAGATTTCATTTCCAGTTTTAAGTTCTTACTCCAAAATTTGAGTAAACATATTTTTTTTTGAATTAATATAACCATGAACTATCCATGAATAGATGAATAACACACAAAGTTACCATTTAGATGTGTTGATTTTTCTAGCCAAATGACATGAATACATAGCATGTAACAAAAAAACATGTCATGTAACCTCATTCAACCACACAAGGTGCATGTCACATTAATCATGGTATGTCATGTGGATTGGTATATGGTGACATTACAAACTGTGTATCGAACACCCATCTAAAATGTGGCTTGAAAATGAATACATGGCATGTATCTAGTATACACACTTTGTCACTCCACGTGGTTTTAAATTTTCATAAATTGTGACACACGATGTGTTCAATTACATGGTGTAATTACACACCCTGTATTGACTATAGATGAATGATATGTCAAAACATGAATTACACAAGGTTTATCTGGTTGTAAAAGCTATAAAACACATGATATCCCTTATAGGATTCATGCTGATACTTAATTCATGTTGTGCGGGTGGATAGAAACAGATTACATGACATCTAACTAGATGTACACACTATGTATCTAGATGTACACATAGTGTAACTCGTGCCAACTTACGCAAGGTACACACCGAGATAAGTATTTGAAGTAAGTCAATGACTGGATAATTTAAGTGAGTTAAAACTAAATAGTGTGTATCATGCTATACACACCATGTAATAATTTTTTTTCACACCACGTACATACCAATAATTTTTTGCTCACCATGTGAATATAAGTCTTATTTATTATTTTATATATAAATTCTATAACTACATGATGTGTAATGTTAAAGTACATATCATATACTTCACATGAATTTATAGTGATACAAGACAAGTATATTTATGGTTTTCCATGTGGTCATACATTCCATAAAAACTATATGGCTCGACCCATAAAACTACATGTCGTGTATATTTCAACACGATGTGTGGGAATACATGTCATGAAAGTACACAACACATATAAAATATACACAATGTATACCACACACCATTTCAATTGATTAAACACATCATGTAATAATTAAACGTAAAAAATGTATTTAATAATATATATAAAGTTACATATCAAATCACCTTTAGTACATGCCATGCATATATTAAATTATAGTAATGAATTTAAATTGACCAGTAGGATACATGTTGTGTTTTCCTGTTAATAAACATCATGTAATCGTAATTTTAGATTAAAATTAAATTTATTTAAAATAATATATTATTAGAATCTCAAGGAATTTAAAGAAATATTATTAATATAAATAAATAATTTTATAATTAGTAGATAAATTTAGAAATTCAGAAAAATTTATCTTAATAATGAGAATGAATTGAAATGATTTTTAACAAGTTCAAATATGTTTTCATTACATGTTGTGATTGATCATGATATTGAACAATCTACGTATATTTTGTGTCAATTTAATTTAATTATTTATTTCATGGGTTTTATATTATAATTTATAATTAAATTAAATATAATAATTTGTGCATCATCCCTTCCTCCTTTATTATGTAAGGGTCTACGTTTCCAAGGTTTATTTTATATAACCCTAAACTCTGGGTACTTCTCACCTATGGGAAACTAAAAATATTTAAAGGATGGATCTACCAATGAGAGGTGATGGATAGAGACCTAAGTTGAGGAGAAACCAACCAAGAAGATATACTGGTTAACAGAATAATGTTACAACTCGATCCATGCATTAACTCAAGGAGTTATTTTCCCTGTGATTAAGTTTGGTTTTGTTCCTCTTGATAAACCAACCAGTAGATTAAAAAATTATGACCATTTCACTTGTTTATTTTATTTTTCATGTTCATGGTTATTTATTTATTTAAAATTTTCATTGTTTATTAGAAGATTAAACATGATCACATAACGTAAATAAAATTAAAATCATGCTAAGATGAAATAAAATAATATCATTATGTGTAACTTATTTTATGAGAGGTGGTTAATTAATTATATAAAATCAATATAATATTAAAAAACATGTGAATAATAATATAAAGTTTTTTATGTATAAGTTAAATGAAATCCCATAATGAAAATATCATGTCATATATTTCCTTCCATAACATGAGTTATAATGAAACTATAGATCAATGTGGTTGTCTATCCCTTATCAAGACACATTATTTTATTAGTATGGTCTAATAAAAACATTGGGTTGACTTAATAATGTTATCATTAAGAGTAGTTTCCCTATAAAGACTTGGTGTAACTTGTTGGGAAGCATTGAGGAAATTTGTGTTTATTATTTAGGGATTGGGGGTCCACTCAATAGATCAAGTACCTATGATTTAATGAAGTGGGAAAGAAAATACAACAAAAATACCTTTGAATAATTTCACTAGTCCATTTTCTGGGTTATTATAAGGGTAATGTGGAGCATTTTTTAACACCCCAATCTTCCACGGCATTCTTCTCTTTGAATAATACAATAGCGTGTGTTGTACGCAACTTCGAGTTCTAACACACCACAACCAATAAAACTAGCCGATGTGAATATTAATACCCACTTTTTTAAATTTTATAAATTTTATCTTTCAAAATGGACTTCATTTTTGGATTGGGAGTATCGAAATTAGATTAGGGTGAATTTTTGGTATTTTTCTGAAAACTTTCAATTTTTGATGAATCGTGAAAAACACTGAGTTATAATTTAAAACCGAATTTTTATTTAAAAAATTATTTATTTTATTTAAAATTATTTTAGGTCAAAATAGATACATAATACCTATATAAGTTCAATGTAAATCATTGGATTCAATTTATAATAATTTTAGATATATAAAAATTTTATTAAACTTTTTACTATCTTTTACCCACCTCCTAGGAGCATTTGCAAATTTAAATAAAACTTAATTTTACCACATTTTTGAGTTTAATTTCAAAAATCCAAGAGACACGGTTGATATCAGTAAGTAAAATGTGGTTCAATAAGATGAAAATAATTTTTGGTGAATAGTAACTTTTTTACTTTTATTTACCACGGTTAAAAGTAAATAGGGTAATTAAGGGAAAAAATGTTATTATTATTACCCTAACACATGTAATAATTCTATTGGATAAGTTTAATTCGACCAAAAACAACCTTAGGAATAAAATAGGATAATTTAGGTCCACTTGGATTAGATTAGGACATTTATTATTATTTAATTCAAAGAAGAGTTAAAAGTGTTAAATTCAAAGTTTAATAACTAAACCATTTTTAATATAGGGTTATACATAAGATAAATTTGACTATAAATATTATTTAGAAATATAAAAATATTTCCTACAAAATAGTATTTTATTTATATTTTTTAGACATTAAATAATTAAATTTATTTATGACACAATGATGATGTAGTAATTACCGTATTAATGAAAGATTAAAATAATTGATAGTATAAATATCTAAACAAATGTAATTTGAGACTTTTTATGAATTATAATAATTTTATAGGTTAATATGACTTGTTAGGGTTGGTTAGATGAATTTTTTTTTGAAGTAATAATGCTGTTATGAATTTAGAAAAAACAAAATACCAAATAGTGTCAAAATTGACATAAAAGAGTTTTTAAAACAAATATTATATTATTAATTGATATTCTATTCATAAAAATATAATGTTTGGATAAAGGTCTTAAATAATATTATATATGTAATTAATAAACCACTTTAGGTTCTCTTTGAAGTTTATAGTAAGTTTATTAACCATATAATATAAAAATACAAAGAGATATGGTAAATGTCAAACTATTTAACTAAGAGTTAAATCTAAAAGATAAAGTTAATATAGTGACCCAAACCTGTCTAAAACCTATTAGTTGAGTGGTTTTCGACCCATCCCCACCTTATCATTTAAATAATTCATTTTGGAGCCATTAGAAACCGAAAATGATTTTATTATAAAATAGTATTTCTAGCTTTTCCTAAGGTGCCCCTCACCCCTCTTATAAAAGGGCACTTCCCCTTCTCTATAATTAACACCTTCAAAGCCATTTGGATCGGCCAAAACCTGCCCAAATACCCTCTAAACTGTCATAACTTCATCCTAGAGGCATTCTTTTAGTCAGAAAGCCAACCTAAGAATCCATTTTGATCAAATCAAAAGAAAGAACCCGAAGAAGAGGTAAATATTTCATCACCTCTTTCAAGTTACTTTCTTCTTCCACTTCCTCTTTCTTTGTTGTTTATATTATAAAATAATAACTCTAGTATCTTCTATATACTATTATGTTATTATAAATATGGTACAACCATATTCATTATTATATCCATCCTTTGAATAACATTTCACCATACGTGCGTACGTACGGCTTACCGTCTCCACGTCGTGGTGTAATTGTTATTCAATACATTATTATTTGGATGGGTATAAAAATGATGTATAATTGATGTAAATAATAAATATAACATGATAATGATTCTTTATATATTATATAACATCCAATTTTATATTATTTTAATATCAAAAGAATGATATTATCGCTCGTGTGTACGTTCGGATTACCGTCTCCACGAATGTGATTAGATTCATTCCCCATCATAATCCATTCAAGACTAATTTTAATTAGATGATTAAAAATAATGTTTATAGACTTAATATAATTCTGAATATTAGTAAGATACATCCTATCCATAAAAAATATTACTTATGCAACAAATCACATAAAAAACGAATCAGTCAACACCCGAAACGACGATAATACTATGATATTATTAATAAAGCAATGTTAAAAGATCATATATGATATCATATTAATGTATATGATTCTAGTATAATTTAATAACAAATATTTCCCCATTATACAAGAGGTTAACCTACCATCAACCAAGGAAAAGAACAAGGTAAGGGTTAATTTCACAATCTCTTTATTATCCGAGATTGTTCTTACGTAAGTATCTACAGGGACATATTTATCATCCACATCCATGTTTCTTAAAATTGTATTTCAATTTTTTTACTATTTACTAGACTATGGGTTAAATTCATTTATACCATTATTTGACTTTTTATAAAATGTTTTTAAAGGAATATTTCCATCATTTTCCAAACAAGTTACTTTATGACCTTTTCAACAAAATTAAGGTAAGAATGTTTTTTTAACTTATACGGCGGGTGAGGCTATTTTCCGTCCTTATAACAATGTCGAAGCTTCCCTTACAATATTATAATAATATTTTCAAAATAAATTTTTTCTTTTATAATTATATGAATTTTAAATGAATTCAAAATAGTGAGAGATATTTCTCTAAAAAAAGGTTTTGATTTCATCTATGTCAACATCCTTTGAAGGATTTTAAGTTTATTTGAAGTTGATATATTATGATACAAAAATTCCATATTGTATTGAAGTTTTTGTGATATGTTTGACTATGGATGTGTTATTTTTATACCATTAATGGTTCATGGATATATTATTGACATTTTTTATGCTAGTTTTAATACGAATGTTTATGTTATGTTTAAAACTTTTCATAAAAGGAATGCATTGGACTTAGTAAGTGATGGGTGGAGCCTGATATAGCTCCTCAATGCATCAGTAATTCTCATGTGACAAACTAGTGTCATGGAACAAGGCCTTGAAAAAATATTATTTGTAGTCTTGGCACAAGGCCTTGACTATGTGGTTATGAAAGTCTGGCATTATGCATTCCATCATTATGAAAGTGGTTATTGATATTGCATGTGATTATTCGACTATTATAATAGCCATGTAAATAAGTAAATGGAATTATTTGATTTTATCTTTTCCTTGTTATGTTGAAGTTCATGTTTAGAAGGATTTTGTTTTAATCTTATACATTGCCTTAAATTTTTATTCTTATTTATCAAAGTTTCCACTATATTGTTATCCGTACTGAGCATTTGAGATCACCCCATTATATGTTTTATTTTTCCTAGGATATAAAGAAGTATATTATGACTGACCTACAGGGATAGTCTATGGTATCTCAGTGTTGTCTATGGAACCAATTTTGTTATTTTTTTCATTTTATGATGTAATGTAAACCTTATGAATGTATCTAGTACCTCCAAGGCTACTAAAATAATCGGTCTTTTGAGACTTGATCTTTTGTGATCATGATAATGATACATAATAATGCACCGACTCTAGGCTACTGTGGTCGAGGAGTTATAGTTGGTATCAAAGGGAGGTTTAGTACAAACCTTGTAAACTAGATTTAGGTAAACTTTGATTATAGCACATTGCCCCAAGATAGACTTTGAGGATTATTATAGAAGAACTTCCTAAAATTTTGGTACTGTAGAGATTTTTTGAGTTTTCCAAGAAATACATCCCTATTTGGATATGAGACGGTAGAGGTGGCTCTGGCACAGATGTACCTAGGGGTAAAATCTGAAAACACCGCTTTGAGCTAGACTCAAATGGGAAATGGTGCACGACAATGGGCCTTGATGCAATCTTGGTTATGACACTCCCATGGGATATGCTTAGGAAAATTCTCATTTTCTTTACATATAATTCTGAAGGGTTTATGAGTATATACTTCCTCAAAGAGAATATTTTTATGATTATGGATTATATCCATAAACTGTTCAGTTTATGTAAAGTGTTTTACTAGTTTGGAATTATGTATTTCGATTCATAAACTAATCTAGTTTATGCCATTGTTTAGAAATGGAACATTGTGGAAGTAATGGAAACCGTATCGATGCACGCACTCCATGTAGGTATTTCCATCCTGCTCAAGATAATTATAGTTGAGTTGGTGATACAACTGTTGATGATTAGCTTATCACCATACTAGGAAAACTCACTCAGGTTATGAATAATAACCTTACCCGTATGGAGCACCCTGTTCCACACCGTGGATGATCAATGTTAGATCGATTCATGAGGAAAAAACCACAAAAATTAAATGGCAGTAAAAATCCATTAGTAGCTGAGAAATGGATAAATTTCTTAGAGAAAATATTCCATGACTTGGGAGTAGTGAAAGGAAAAAAGATTTCATTGATGTTTACCGCCTCACTGAAGATGTTGATCAATGGTGGTCATTGATTCAAAACACAAAGGAAGATGATGAAGTATCAAATATGGAATGGAGTGAGTTTAAATATCTTTTCTTAGAAAAATACTTTCCTCGTGACCATCGAGCAGATATGGAAAAAGTAATTTATGAGTCTAAGGGAAAAGGAGGATGAGAATGTCACAAAGTATGAGGCTAACTTTACAAGGTTAGTGAGGCATGCTGTAGATTATATACGTAACCAAATAATTAATATTGATTGTCTCTTTGATGGGTTAAAACCATTTCTCTGTTGAGCATTAGTCTCACAATCCTTCTCATCGTATGAAGATATTGTCTCATGTGCTATCAAGATAGAAAAGGAATTCTCTAAGTCTTATGACTTTAAATAAAATCAAGAGAAGACGAGATATATTGAACACTCTAGAAATGGAAATAAGGGGAAGAAGGGAAAATTTGAATATCCATCCTGTAGTAAATGTGGGAAGAAACACCTCGGTACTTGCCTGAAGGGAATGAGAGTCTGTTACAAGTGTGGTGAAAAAGGCCACCAAGCTCATGATTGCAAGGGGAAGAAAGAGGTTGTCACTATTGAATGCTAAAATTGTAGATAAAGGTGGCATTATGCAAATGAATGTCCTAATCACCAAGGGAAATTACCTCAAAAAAGGCCAAGGGATCAAGGAAAAGCTTATTCTATCACTACTGCTGAGGATGAAGCTCTGAAAGACGTGATGGCAGGTAATTTAATGGTTTCCTCAAGTTTAGAAAATGATTTATTTGATTCTAGATCATTTCATTGTTTCATATCTTCCTAGTTTTCTATGAAAATTAGATATTTCTAATTTGACTTAACAAGACATTTGTCAATCAAAATCCTAAGGGAAGTATCATCGCAACAAATTTTTGTGATTAAGTTCCCATTAGGGCATATAAATTCTCTTTATCTATTGATCTCATCAACACACCCATAAATTAATTTGATATAATCCTCAGTATGGATTGTCTTTCGGACAATGATGTGAAAATTTACTATAAGAAGTAGGTTACAATTTTTTATGATGATGATAAAGAAAACCTTATCTTTAGAGAAGAATCATCACCAGCTAATTCTTATCTAGATCCACCCCCAGTAGCTCAACTAAATTCAATTATTGGGGAGGAAGAGAATGAAATAACTGTGGGTGAGGAAAGGAATGTTCAAAGAGAGGATGTACCTATTGTGAAATAATATGTTGATGTGTTTCCAGAAGATTTACCTAGACATCCTCCAAAATGAGAAATTGAGTTTTCCATTGATTTAATTCTTGGATCAAGGCCCATATTGAAGACCACTTATAGAATATCCACTATAAAATTATTGAAACTAAATAAAAATCTAGAGGAATTTATTAATAAGGGATTTATTTTCCCTAGTGTTTCTCCATGGGGATCCCCTGTTCTTTTTGTTAAGAATAAAGATGGATCTGTGAGGTTGTGCATTAACTACAAGGAGATCAATTTTATAACAATAAAGAACAAGTAATCCCTACCTCGCATTGATGATTTATTTGACCAACTTCATGGAGATCAATACTTTAAAAATATTGACCTTCAATCTGGATATCATCAGTTGTGCAAGAAGAAGGAAGACATTCCGAAGACAGCATTTCGAACCAGCTACGGGCATTACGAGTTTACAGTAATGCCTTTTGGATTGACTAATTCACCCTCTGTCTTCATGGATCTAATCAATATTTTTTTCATGGAATATATTGATGACTTTGTAGTAGTATTTATTAATGATATATTGGTATACTTCAAAAGATAAAAAGATCATGAAAACCACTTGCGCATTATCCTGAAGACTCTTAGAAGAAATGAATTATATGGGAAGTTTAACAAGTGTGAATTATGGCTTCAAGAGATTTCTTTTCTTGGCCATGTTGTCTCTAAGGATATAATATATGATGATCCTTCAAATACCAAGGCAATCCATGAATGGCCAGCACCGAAGAGTATAACTGAGGTATGTAGTTTTATTGATTTAGAAGGTTATTATCGGCGTTTCATCCAGATTTTTTCCCGATTGGCTAACCGATTAACCAAGCTCACACGTAAAGGGGTTAAATTTTTTTGGACAAAAGAGTGTGAATAATGTTTTGAAGAACTGAATATAATATTATTCAATGCTCTTATCTTGAATCTACCATAAGGGAATGATGGGTTTGTTATTTATAGTGATTCTTTAAAGAAAGGACTTGGTTGTGTCCTTATGCAGAATGATAGGTTTATTTCCTATGAATCACAATAGTTGAAAATTAATGAACAAAACTATCCTACTCATGATCTTGAGTTAGAAGCTGTAATATTTTATTTGAAGATTTTGAGACACTATATCTATGGTGAAAAATGTGAGATTTATACTGATCACAATAGTTTGAAGTATATTTTCTCATAGAAATAACTCAACATGAGGAAAAAGAGATGGATTTAACTACTCAAGTATTATGATTGCACTATACACTACCACCTAGAAAAGGAAAATAAGGTGTAAAATGATTTGAGTAGAAAGTATCCTAGAGTTTGAACAAGATGAGAGTTGAAAAGGATCCTATATACATGGATCTAGTAAAGATGGATGTGGGAATCACCCTGGAAGGTGAAACATCAATACTTTTTCAAATGGTTGTAAAATCATCTTTACTAGAAAGGGTAAAGAGTTCTCAGACCGATGATGAAGAGTTTCAAAAGAATATTAAAGCTGTGAATGATGGGATATTGAGTGACTTTGTGTATGAAGATGGAATTATGAAATTTGGGAAGAGACTTTGTGTTCCCGATATACCTGCTCTAAAAAGGGAATTGTTGGATGATGCTCATAGCTCCAATTTTTCTATACACTCTGGGAGCACCAAAATGTATAGAGATTTTACGGGACATTTTTGGTGGGACAACATGAAGAGGTAGATTGCTGATTTTGTGTCAAGATGCATGGTTTATCAACAAGTGAAAGCTGGAAGGAAACAGCCCGGAGGAGTCATGCAACCTCTTCCCATACCTAAGTGGAAATGGGATGATATCATGATGGACTTTGTCATGGGGCTACCAATTAATCCTATAAGGAACGATGCAATATGGGTCATTATTGATCATCTTACCAATTCAGCACATTTTCTTTCTATAAGAGAAGATTTACCACTTGGACATTTAGCAAGATTATATATTAATGAATTTGTAATACTTCAGGGAGTACCACTATCGATTGTTTCTAATCATAATCCCTATTTTACATCAAGATTCTGGAAAAGTCTTTAGAAAGTCCCGGATACTGAACTTAATTTGAGTACTGCCTACCACCCTCAAACTGATGGACAATCAGAATAGACCATTCAAACCTTAGAAGACATGTTGAGATCCTGCTCACTTGACTTTCAAGGTATGTGGGATCAATATTTACCTCTGATAAAATTTTCCTATAACAATAGCTTCCATTCAAGTATTCATATGGCACCATATGAAGCGTTATATAGAAAGATATGTCGTATACCAACCTGTTGGGATGATGTTGGTGAAAGAAAACTCGTAGGCCTAGAACTTATGAAGGAAATGATGGAAAAGGTGAAGGTAATCCAAACCCACATCAAAGCATCTCAAAGTAGGAAGAAGAGCTATGACGATAACTGAAGGAAGGATTTGGAATTTTAGGTAGGAGATCATGTTTTCATGAAGGTATCTCCATGGAAGGGTGTTATACATTTCGGTAAGAAGGGTAAATTGAGTCTCAGGTACATCAGACTTTTCAAAATTCTAGAACAAATTGGTACTGTAGCTTACCGTTTGGAAATGATGCCAAGTCTCTCCAAAGTTCATTATGTGTTCCACGTATCACTGTTGAGAAAATACATACCTCACCCAATGCATGTACTCACCTATGAGGAATTAGAACTGGAACCCAATCTGACTTATTGCGAAGATCATGTCATGATTCTTGACACAAGAGAACAAGTTCTAAGAAACCGGATGACTCATTTGGTAAAAGTTCTATGGAGAAACCATAAGATGGAAGACGCAATGTGGGAACCCGAGGAAATTATGATGAAGAACTACCTGAGTCTTTTTATGCAGTAATATTCTAGAAATTTCGAGGATGAAATTTTTTAAAGGAGGGGAGAATGTAACACCCCAAACTTCCATGGTACGCTTCTCTTTGAATAATACAATAGTGTGTGTTATACGCAACTTTGAGTTCTAACAAACCACAACCAATCAAACTAGCCATTATGAATAGTAATACCCACTTTTTGAAATTTTATAAATTTTACCCTTACAAATGAACTTCATTTCTGGATTCAGAGTATTGAAATTATCTTAGGTTTATTTTTTGGTATTTTTCTAAAAACTTTCAATTTTTGATGAATAGTGAAAAACACTGAGTTATAGTTTAAAACCGAATTTTTATTTAAAAAATTATTTTTTTATTTAAATTTATTTTAGGTCAAAATATATACATAATACCTATATAAGTTCAATGTAATTAATTGGAGTCAGTTTATAATAATTTAAGATATATAAAAATTTTATGGAACTTTTTACCGTCTTTTACCCACCTCCTAGGAGCATTTGCAAATTTACATAAAACTTAATTTTCCCGCTTCTGTGAGTTGAATTTCAAAAATCAAAGAGACACGGTTGATATCAGTAAGTAAAATGTGGTTCAATAAGATAAAAATAATTTTTGTGGAATAGTAACTTTTTACTTTTATTTACCACGGTTAAAAGTAAATAGGGTAATTAAGGGTAAAAATGATATTATTATTACCCTAACACATGTCCTAATTCTATTGTATAAGTGTAATTCAACCAGAAAAAACCTTAGGAATGAAATATGATCCTTTAGGTCCACTTGTATTAGATTAGGATATTTATTATTATTTAATTCAAAGAAGAGTTAAAAGTGTTAAATTCAATGTTTAATAACTAAACCATTTTTAATATAGAGTTACACATAAGATAAATTAGACTATAAATATTAATTAGAAATCTAAAAAAAATTCATACATAATGGTATTTTATTTATATTTCTTAGACATTAAATAATTAAATATATTTATGACACAATGATGATGCAGTAATTACTGAATTAATGAAAGATTAAAATAATTGACATTATAAATATCCAAATAAATGTAATTTGAGACTTTTTATGAATTACACTAATTTAATAGGTTAATATGACATGTAAGGGTTGGTTAGTTGAATTTTTTGGAAGTAATAATGCTGTTATGAATTTAGAAAAAACGAAATACCAAATAGTGTCAAAATTGACATAAAAGAGTTTTTAAAACAAATATTATATTATTAATTGATATTATTTTCCTAAAAATATAAGGTTTGTCCAAAGGACTTAAATAATATTATATATGTAATTAATAAACCATTTTAGGTTCTCTTGAAAGTTTATAGTAAGTTTATTAACTATATAATACAAAAACACAAAGAGACATGGTAAATGTCAAACTATTTAACTAACAGTTAAATCTAAAATATAAAGTTAATATGGTGACCCAAACATGTCTAAAACCTATTGGTTGAGTGGTTTTTGACCCATCCCCACCTTATCCTTTAAATAATTCATTTTGGAGCCATTAAAAACCGAATATTATTTTATTATAAAATAATATTTCTAGCTTTTCCTAAGGTGCCCCTCACCCCTCTTATAAAAGGGCACTTAACCTTCTCTCTAATTCACACCTTCAAATCCATTTGGATCATCCAACCCCTGCCCAAATACCCTCTAAACTGTCCTCCATTCATCCTAGAGGAATTCTTTTATTCAGAAATCCAACCTAAGGATCCCTTTTGATCAAATCAAAATGATGAACCCAAAGAAGAGGTAAATATTTAATCACCTCTTTCATGTTTCGTTCTTCTTCCACTTCCTCTTTCTTTGTTCTTTCTATTATATAATAATAACACCATTATATTATATATACTATGATGTTATTATAAATATGGTATAACCATATTCATTATTCTATCCATCCTTTGAATAACATGTCACCATACGTGCGTACGTACGACTTATCGTCACCACACCGTGGTGTAATTGTTATTCAATACATTATTATTTGGATGGGTATAATAATGATGTGTGATTGATGTAAATAATAAATATAACATGATAATTATTCTTTATATATGATATACCATCCAATTATATATTATTTTAATATCAAAAGAATGATATTGTCGCTCGTGCGTACGTACAGATTATTGTCTCCACGAACGCGATGAGATTCATTTCCCATCGTAATCCATTCAAGACTAATTTTCATTAGATAATTAAAAATAATGTTTAAATACTTAAGATCATTCTGAATGTGAATAAGATACATCTTATCTATAACAAACATTACTTATGTAGCAAATCATATAAAGGAAAATGAATCTGTTAACACCCAAAACGATGATAATACTAAGATATTATTAACAAAGACATGTTAAAAGATCATATATGATATCATATTAATGTATATTATTCTATTATATTTTAATAACAATTATTTATCTATTATACAGGAGGTTAACCTACCCTCGACCAAGTAAAATTTCAAGTTAAGGGTTAATTTCACAATCTCTTTATTATCTGAGGTTGTTTTTATGTAAGTGTCTACTAGGACATCTTTATCATCCACATCCACGTTTCTTAAAAATCTACTTCAAAACATTTTTACTATTTACTAGACTATGGTTTAAAGTCATTTATACCCTTATTTTATTTTTTATAAAATGATTTTAAAGGAATCTTGCCGTCGTTTTCCAAACAAGGTACTTTATGACCTTTTCAACAAAATTTAGGTAAGAATGTTTTTTTAACTTATATTTTGGGTGCAGATATTTTCTGCCATTATTACAATTTCGAATCTTCCCTTAAAATATTATAATAATATTTTCAAAATAAATGTTTTATTTTATAATTATATGACTTTTAAATGATTTCAAAATAGTGTGATATATTTCTCTAAAAAAGTTTTTGATTTCATCTATGTCAACATCCTTTGATGGATTATTTGAAGTTGATTTATTATTATACAAAACATCCATATTTTATTTAAGTTTTTGTGATATGTTTGAATGTAGATGTGTTATTTTTATACCATTCATGGTTTATGGATAAAGTATTTACATTTCGTATGCTAGTTTTAATATTAATTTTTAGGTTATGTTTAAACCTTCTAATACAATGAATGCATTGGAATTAGTAGGTAACGGATGGAGCTCACTATAGCTCATCGATGCATCAATTGGTCTCATGAGACAAAATAGTGTCTTGGCACAAGGCCTTGAAAAAATATTATTTGTAGTCTTGGCACAAGTACTTGACTATGTGGTTATGAAAGTCTGGCATTATGCATTCCATCATTATGAAAGTGGTTATTGATATTGCATTTGATTATTCGACTAGTAGAATATCTATGTGAATAAGTAAATGGAATTATTTGATTTTATCAATGCCATATTATGATGAATTTTAAGTTTAAAAGGCTTTTGTTTTAGTCTTATACATTGCCTTAAATTTTTATTCTTATTTATGAAAGTTTCCGCTATGTTTTTATCCTTACTAAGAATCTGATCTCACCCCTTTATATGTTTTTTTCCCAGGATGTGAAGAATTATATTATGACTAACCTGCAAGGATAGTCTATGGGATCTCAATGTTTTCTATATAAAAAATGTTTCTGTAGTTTCCCATTTTATGATGTATTGTAAACCTTATGAATGTATCTAGTACTTCCAATGCTACTAAACTAATCGGTCTTTAGAGACTTGATATTTTGTGATCACGCTAATGATACGTAATAATTCACCGACTCTGGGCTTCTACGGTCAGGGCGTTACACATTTACACTATAATACCCATGATACATGATGTTATAAATCTAATGGTGAGGGTTGTTGGGATTTTATATTTTAATGTGAGACTAATAAAATTAATTTATTATATCATATCTGGTAATCAATATATAGTACTAAAAATATTCTTTTACTTTTTTGTAGTTAATTGTAAGTCATTTGATCGTGAAACTATCCCTACAGTCAATTTTTGGAGAAATAAAATATCATTACTAGTGTTAAATTCTAGGATTTGTATAGGATATTACTCATCTTACTATTACAAGAGTGGAAGTTTTGTATACTTGAGTCCCCATTTCCCACAAATCCCTCTAATGAGGTAAGTAATGTGGTATAAAACATCTTTTGGAAACACATATATAATGCATTGGATGTCTAATGACCCATTTTATCATCCATTACTAGTGAACTCTATAGGATTCATGAATATATTGATGCATATACCATATTGTCTCATTTATATGATCTCTATCACGATAAATAAATACAAGAGAGGTATGAAATCTCCATGGAACTCCTTACATGAAATTTGATAGAATAATTTTCATCTAGACCCCATGTAGTTAAGATGATTTTAACATTGAGAATTTGGAAATTATGGGATTCAAGATTCCAAAGGAATTGTGCATAGGCCACATACCAACCTCACTTTTACTGAGATTCTCATGTTTTATTGTGAATTTCAAAATGAATAATATAGGTAAGAAACTCTTAAATCTTATGATTCTAATTCAAAAAGTTAATAAAGATATGAAACATGAAAATAATTTTTTCCCTTATGGTGAACAAGAGGAATGGAAAGGTGAAAAGGTCTAAAACTAATTCCTTGTTTAAGGAACCTTTGCACCGCCTTTATAATAAGAGAATAATCTAGAGAGACGATAAGGAATAGGGTGTAGTGTGTTTTTATTTTTGAAAGAGAGGCCACTTTAATAAGAAGTGTTCCTTGCTGAAGAAGATAGGGGACTCTTCACATATATTAATTATGATGTGTAATCATTCCATTTATACAAATTGGGTATTAGATATAGCTTGTAGTTCTCACGTTTGTATCCAAATATATAAAACAAGTAGATTCCAAAAGATTACCAAAGGTGAGGAGGTTCGTTGAGATGCCAATGGAGAAAGAATAGTTACACTAGCTATTATAGGATACCATCTCATATTACCAACTATATTGGTTCTAGTTTTAATGATTTTTTATTATGTACCCATTGTACCCAAAAACAAGATACTTGTATCTAGGTTATACATGGATAGATTTGTTTTTAAATTCAATAAAAATTTAAAACTCTCATAATGATATCATATGTTATGGCTTGAAAAATATTAATAATGGTCTTTACATACTATAAAATGAAAATCAATTCATGGAAATATATAACAAATCAAGTTCACATGACATATCTCACCTAGTTGTGTAATTAATGTCTTGGTCATGTAAACAAAAAGTGTTTGACCAAATTATATCAAAAAGGATATTTATATTTTTTTTAACTAAAATCATTTGATATATTACGTACTTGTTTTCAAGTAAAAATAAAAAAAAATATTTATTTAATGAAAAGGTAAAATATCCATGGAGCTTCTAAAATTAGTGCATACAGATACATGTGGAAATCTTATAGTAGAAGATAATGGTTGATATTATTACTTTATAAATTTTTATGATAAATTTTGTAGATAAATATATATCTAAATAATGAGGTATAATTCAAATTCCTTTAATAAATTTAACTAATAAAAGACTGAAATAAAGAATCAGCATGGTAAGAATACAAAGAAACTGTACTCATACTTAGGTAGAGAGTATCTTTACTAAGAATTCATAAATAATCTAAAATATTTTGGGATACTATATCAATTCAATCCTAATTATATACCATAGTTAGTGAAAGGAGGAATTGAACCCTATTAGGCATGGTGAGATCTTTTATGAGTCATGTAGGTCTTTCATTATACTTTTGGGGATATGCATTACATAATAAAGAATACACACTAAAAAAAGTGACAATTAAAGTGGAAAATATAATTCTATATGAGTTATGGTATGTAAAGAAATATTTTTTTATCATATTTACTTATGAGGGGACGTGAATCATTTGATAAAGCTATTTCTAGTAACAATATTTCATCCCAAGGCACTTAGTATATCTTTATAGGATATCTAATAGAAACAAGGAGAGATTATTTATATGATCCCTTAGATAATAAGGTAATAATGTAGAGACATTCCATGTTCCTATAAATAGATCACATATATAGATGAGATAGTGGGATCACGATAAACTTCAATAAAGTCAAGGCTCAAGAAAAACAATATTTACAACATGATAAAATTTTACAATTCCCAACAGAAGATTTTATTCCAAATATAAAAGTATTATATAGAAGCACCAATGTAACACATTATTATTTGAATATAATAATCCTCTATCATATAAGAAAACAATCCATAGCTCAGAAGTTTCAAAGTGGAAATAAGCCATGAATTCTTAAATGGACTCCATATTCCAAAAAAATGTTTATGTTTTTTTATATCCTTAAGTGGATGAAAAAAATATTGAGTGAAAATGGATATTAAAGAAAAAAAAGATATGGATGGTAAAGATAGTACCAGTAAGAACTAATAGTTACCAAAGGGTTTAAGAAACATCAAGACATAGACTAGGGAGAAACCCTTTCACCAATCACTATGAAAAAATTCATTAGAATTATACTTTCCATTCTAGCTTACCATGATTATGATATTTATAAAATATATTTCTATAAATATTTAATTAATGAAAACCTTATATAAGATGTCTATATAAACAAACATAAGGGTTCATGACACTAAATGATGCTAATAATTTGTTAATGTTATAGATATGAATTTATGTGTTGAAGAAAGAATCAAGATCATGGGATATTCATTTTGATAAATCCATAAGGGAATTTGGTTTCATTAAAAGTGAATGTGAGCCCTGTGTTTATAAGAGTTTTTGTGGGAGTGTAATAGTTTTCCTTGTAATATACGTTGATGATATATTACTAATGGAAAATGATATACTAATATTTTAGTAAGTTAATTCATGATTAAAAAAATGATTCTCTATAAAGAAATTAGGAGAATCCACCCAAATTATAGGGATTAAGATCCATCATGATAGTTCTAAGAGTTTTTTTGGATTAAGTTAAAGTATGTACATTGAAAATTTATTGAATTTATTCAAAGTATAACAATATAATATAGGATTATTTACAATGTCACATGGAATACATCTCTCTAAGAAAATATGTCCACAAACATAAAAGGGGGGAGAGAGATAATGGGATGAATCACTTACACATCAATAATTAGATCTGTCATTTATGTCATTCTATGTACTTGGATTGATGTTTCCTACAGCTTTATCACAGTAGTAAGACATCAAGTAGGACCTGGAGATCCACATTAGTTGGATATAAAATCTATCCAAACATATATGTAGTGTAGAATGGATATATTTATGGTTTACAGAGGAGATAAGGAACTACATGTGAAGGGATATCCAGATTATAGTTTCCAAATAGTTCAGAATGATATAAAATCAGAGTCAGGATATGTTTTTTCCATTAATATATGAGTTGTGAGATGGAAGAGTTCTTGGTATCTAGTGCTCATCAATTCTATAATGGATTTCATTTATATTACATCTTATGATGCAACTAAAAAATAAGTGCATATATGAAACTTCATCTAGGAGTTTAATGGTGTACCTAGAAGTAAAGATATTATCACTAAGTATTATTATAATTATATAGTAGTGTTTCTACCCAAGAAACCCAAACCACATCAATGGATGATGCATATACTTCATAACTATCATCTCTTAAGGGATTTTTCTTAAAGGGGTGAGGTTGTTGTAAGAAAGGTACCCATAAAAGAGAGCATGGAAAACCCATTTAATGAAGCCTTATCTTCATAAAAACATGGATATTTTGTGAGATCTAGTGGAATAAAATTTATTATTAGTTGGATTTAGTGTAAGTGGGATTTTGTTGGAGTTGGTTCCCAAGAACCAATTGTCACTGTACTTCTTATTACTATAATACTAACAAATATCTTATCACATTATGATCGTTCTTCTACGTAACATTAATGTGATAATTTCCTTATAGTATTTTTCACACTAAAGAGATATAGTAGTTCTCCACTGTAATTAGAACCTACATATTCTATAAAAATATTATTAAACACGTGACTTATAGTCAAGATAACATCATCCTAACATGACATAGATGATGTTTCAATATTAGTTGGTAGAATATCATAAGACATTGGGACTTATTTTCATAAAGTTTACACTTAATAATATCTAATATAGGTAGGTTATGAAGATAAAACCTAAAGGTATCCGTTTTTTATATTATCCACACTGAGATAAGGGTGAATTAGTGTTGCTGACTTTTAATCCAATTTATAATTTTAATCCACTATCTATTTACCTATGTCACTGGTTAAAGTAAATGGGTCTCTTTATTATCTCTTCTCAATTTCATTATTTATCAAAATATAATAATACACACATATAATAGGTATATCAATTTATAATGTTCACCTCTTAGTATGGTAATCTTAATCTTTGGTGTGATCTGATAAAACCTGAGGTCACAAAAACCCACTGGTAAAACCTTATGAGAACTACACTGTTATCTCCTAACAGTTTAGATTGTGAAACCCTCACATTGGTTTGGTTAATCCCACACTAAATTACATCTCATGCATTTAAAATTTATTTTAAGGTTTGTGAAAAGATATTATGAATCTATTTTATAATAAAACCTTATTGTTAATGTGTTACTCCTCCTTTCTTCTTCCCTTGCATAATAGAAAGTCACTTATTCCTTTTGTATTCATAAAACCACACACAAAAAATTCTTCTTCTATTTCATTACACCACAATATTTCACTAGATATCTTTGTATTTAAAAATTTTCCTATAAAAATACTAGACCACACAAAACTTCTTTCTTTTATGAACTTCATGGCCAACTCAGACACTTTCTTCTTTATCTTCCTTCCCATTCTCCTATTGTTCTTATAATTTAGTGTAGAAACATATTTCACTGATTATACATTCTATCTATTATTTTAAAAATAATGGTTCTTCATATTATAAACTATGTTAGTTATTATCACTATTTTTCTTGGAAAACCTAAATTATTCTCTCTTGAATAAAAGTGTTAAACTTAAATAACATTTTTTCTTCAACCTACAACAATATATAAAATAACAATAAAAATAATGTTAGTTTAAGATTATTATATTTATAAAATATTTAAATATTTAAATATTGTATAAATACTTCCAATAAAAATCTCACAAAATTATCATATCTATAAAATTAAAATATAAAATTCTTTCTTCTTATCTTCGACCAAATCCATATTCTACAACTTAGTTAAACTTACATAGAAACCATTTCAATTAAAATAAAAGTATATCTGAATAAATATACAACTAACTATCATATTTATTAATTTAAAACCCTCATTCCATCCATAATAATTTTCATACAATTAAGATTTAATATTAATACATGAATGCATGAAATTCTTATGGATATGGTTTCTCTATTCATGAATTCTTCCCCCTATTCAATCTTAGAAATCTTACTCATCATTCCATAAATCCTATTTCATGAAATAATATTCAAATTTAAATCTCCACATATACATGAGACTATGAATTTACATTTTCAACTTTCTTCCTTCATTCTTGACTTCTCATTCTTTATCGGTCTATGATGATTTACATGAATTTAAACTGCATAAATATGAATGAATGAATTATGAGAATGTGGATTCATCCTCGCAACATAAGTTATGTTGTTTTTATTCATTATTCATATTCATTCATTATCCATTATTTCACATATTAGAATTTATTCTTCTCTCCATGAAAAAATCACATGCATTAATGACTGCATAATATATATATAAATATATATATATTCATACAAGTGAAACATTATTTATCTCAGTCATGGAAACACCATATTTCACAAATGATAATCATGAAAACCCTTCTTCTATTTAATAACTTCTTGAAACATGATGAATAAAGTATCTTATTTCTTTATTGAATAACAATATCACCTGGAATCATCTAAAATTATATATCATCTACTTTATCTTTATCTTCAAAGAATAATTATATGAACATGTTTATGAAAAACTTCACATGATGATTTTTCAAATGTGCTTCATGTATATGAAACATGTTTATATTGATCATAATCATAAAGACTTCAATATTCTTCCATTTCACGGATTCACTTTCATTCTTTGAATACCTCTACATCAGAAATTATAGTGACAATTGAATTTCATTATTTTCTCAATAAGCTTCGAGAATCTTCAGATATTTCTCATTATTCTCTATTTTAAAGTATCATAATAACAATGATATATATTCCATTAAAGAACAACATAATTTGTATGATATTGATTAAGAAACTTAAACCACTAGATTGATCGTGTTTCATGTGGACACTTGATCGATTGTGAACCATACAGTCACTTGATCTATTATGCAAAGTCCATGGTCACTCAACCTACCATGAAAAGACCATAGTCACTCAACATACCATGTGATACCCACAGTTACTCCTTCTCTTCTAGTTAATATAGAATTTTATTCTTCCTTCCAAGATTTACATTAATATTCAAATCATCATGTTGATACTTGAGTTCTTGATTTCATCAATGAGAAATCATGGCTTGGAAGTTTTTGATATCACACAATACCAGTTTCTAGAGGAAAGAGATAATGGAAAAACAATATAATCTCACCCAAACAACACATGAGTTGTAATGTCCCAGAATTTCTATATTATTTTTTTTAATTATATGGAATTATTTAGAGACTGATAAATCTGAATGCGTGTGAGTCCGAGGACCGGAGCTGCCGGAATGATCCGTTGAAGTTTTGTTAAACTATAAATAGCGCACGTAAGAAGTTTTCTTAAAAAATTAGAATAACTCTTAAACATTTTCCCGGATCAGAAATATGAGGTCACCATTGTGTTTTGGATGGCGGTTTTACCCTAGGAGCGACTTAAGTTTAGTCAGTGCGGACCTCCTGTGAGAAAACCAAAAAATGGCATAACCGTAAATAAAACAATTAAATAGAATTATTTTATTTTTCAAATGATTATAAATCAAGAATGGTAACTTGGATTGAAAATATGAGACCACTGTTGAACTCATGAGGGTATGATTTCCTCAGGATGATACTAACATTGGCCGGCGCGGGCCACCTGTGAAAGTTAGTTTTTGGTCGTAAATAAAATAATTAAATGGAAATTATTTTATTGTAAAATCCATAACTTCTAAACGGTAACTCGGATTGAAAATACGAGAGTACCATTGGGTTTTTTGGGCGTTTTCTCCTTAGGTAAAGCCTAACCTCGACCAGCGTGGGTCTAGGGTGAACGCTAATAATTTATTAAAACATTTTTCAGGTATGTTCAGTAAACGCACGATCAGTGTTTTCTAACTTATGAACCATTTCTCAGATTAAAAATCTGAGGGAACCATTGAATCCACAGCATCGAGATTTTCTTAAGGGAGGCTTTACATTGACTACAGTAGGTCCGGAAAAAAAGTTGAGTTTTGTGACTTTTTAAAAGAAATGAAATAAAATAATTTTATTTCAAATCCTCCAACAGAAAAGTAAAGGGGTGGGGCCAATGATGTGTCAAGCCAATAAATGGCTTGACCTACCAATCCTAAGTAATGATGTCATTGGATAATTAGGAAGCTTCCTAATTGATGAGCCCCATTAAATTCTAACATCGTTACTTACCCTCCCTCTCTCTTATATATATGAAACTTGGGGAGGGGTATTGGAAGAGCTTTTCCAAACAATGAAGTACTGAAGGAGCACCGCAACACCGGACCCTTAGAATATGGATCCAATCCTAGTGGGAGGTGACGGGTGACACCAAACCATGAACCAGAGGACAACATGGGAGCGACGTCGTTAGAAGCCTGTTGCAGGAACGAAGAACACCAACCCACCTTCAAGCGCGGGCATTTCTACAACGATTTGTGGTATGGGGTTTATTCATTTATATTTCATTAAAACATCCCCTCTTCCCCATTCTTGAAAATTATATAAAGAATGCGGGTCAACCGACTAACAGGTTGATCTGCAAATCATTTGTTTTGCAGGAGTTTTTTACAGGATATCCTTGTGGGGTTTTGTTTGTTGTTTAAAACAAAGAAATTGTTAAACCCATTTTATTTTCCCTTTGATCATGAGATAACGTGGAGGGCGCGGGCCTAATGAACCCGGCCCAAGGCCTCCACAACTTTGTTACCCTTGTGCCTTCCATGGAAGACCTCCAGTGCAGTAGCACCAACCGGATACGAAGGAGGTGACGCGCCAACGCACTTCACGAGAGGAGGATGCGACACGAAGCCGCGACGGGCATTGGAGTGGCCGGAACCGGCCAGCCGTAGAGGAGGTGTGGCGCGTCGTCACGCGCTGTCGTTGTGCAAAGGGGTTGTGGCTCATCAGCTGTGATAGATAGAGAAGGCGATCGACCGCAGAAGGGAAGGGTGGCGCACCGTCACACGCAGCTAGTGAGAAGGAGACCATGGTCGAAGCCACAGTGGAGGAGGCGGAACCCGTGCCTCCGGCAGGTTCCACAGCGACCGGGCGACGCCCACGTGGCACCTCCACTTCAAAGGCTGAATGGCCTTTGGCCGTTTAGGATCTCAGGGGAGCAGCTCCCCCGAACCGCTTGGTGGAATCATCACAGGTCGCGCCCTTAACATCCAAACCTCCCTCCAGGGGGCCGGGCCGCCTACCCTGTGGGCCGCCACCCGTGGGCCGGGCCGCCTGCCCAGCGGGACACTGCCCAATAGGCTGGGTCGGGCACCAACAGCTGGGCCACGCCCCACCGCGGTTCGGGCTGACCCCTTGTGGGCCCCACCCTTCACGGGCCGGGCCGCCCCTTTATGTGGGCCAGTCCATACCTTGGCCCAGCGGGCTAAATCCACTGTGGACCAGCCCAGACCGAGTCGGGCCTGGTTTGTCCGACTGAGTCGGACCTGACCCGGGCCCAGAAACACTTAAAGGGCCTTATCTCGAGAACCGGACGTCCATTTGACGAACCATCTATGGTGTTGGGATCCTTGGAGAGATAAAGTTCTTTTGACTTACTCCATGAGAGTTTTATAGAAACTTAGAATATGGTCAGGTTGGATCGCACACAAATCCAACCGGGCCCTTAGCACTGAAATGCCAATAACAAACAGACCGGGTGTCCGGTTGACGCGCCGTCTGTTGCGTTGGAACCCTTGGGACACAATGGATCATTAGGTTAATTCTTTGTGAGACTTCATGTTGTTTGAAATACGACCGATGTCTTGGGGAGCGGTTCTCCCAAGCATGCTACATACATAACCCTATGACTGGCTGAGACCTGATGACTACTGACTTTTCTACTCGGAGTGACTCAATGACCATGGTACACGATGGGGGAGGAGTACCTCAGCAGGCTATGGTGGGGAACTACCATGGTACGCGATGGGGAGGAGTACCTCAGCAGGACACGGTATAGGAGTGTCTCTATTTGACCCGGCAGACCCATGTTATGCGATGGAGAGGAGTACCTCAGCAGTTCAAGGTTAGTGGGAAGCGTCTCTATGTGACGCAGTAGGCCCACTAAATAGAGGAGGAGTTCTCCAGCAGCTGAGGTGTTCAACGTTGTGACTGGGAATGTTACTTGTTCCTAGGCCTAGATAATTTCTAGCTAGATAACAACATTCATAGAGATCCTATGTGGGTTAGTATCATATCCTATTTCTCTAATTTGTATAATTGGTTTGAGATTAGACTCTAATTGAGTTGTGTCTATTTCTTTGTTCTTTATGATTGAGATCAAGACTTTTGGTTTTCCTTATGGAATTATAAGAGACCTTCAGGGGGTCTCAAGGTCCATACTGAGTATCTTTATACTCACCCCTACATGGGCTTCACCCGCACCTTATTATGTCTTGTGTAGGAGACGAGAAGTTGGGCTAAGGCTTGAGGAAGCCAGGACTAGGCGGTACGCAGAAGAGATAGGCAAACCTGGAGTGCTGAGGAGGCGATCTGTACCTACCCTTCAGGTAGGATCCAATATGGACCATTTGATGCGACGCGATGTAGGGACTATTGATCATGAGCTGTACCTACCCTTCAGGTGGGATTTGTGCTGGATGATCTAGAAGATGCTTTTCACCTTTTTAGTTGTTTTGTACTTTTCAGTTGTACTTGTACTTTTCTGGTTGGGATTGTATTCTGGACCCTTTGATTTCAACAATTTCTCTACAACAGTTTACTTAAAATTTGCTTATTGTTGTGTTCTCGGACCATGTTTTTGTACAGGTTTAAAGGCAATGCCTTCCCATTTTAGGAAATATGCCTTTCGGTGCTACTCACCAGCCCATGTCCTACAGAAGGCGGGCTTGGGGTAGTCACATCATGGGTCTTGAGGTATGGGTCGTGACATGAGTCCTTATGTTTTTTAAATTGGTGAATAGTTCTATAATTTCTAAATCTCATATCAGAAACTACTTCAGCATGCCACTCACTTATATACATTTTCGCTCAATCAATCAGCTGAAACAAGACCAATTGAGTTCTAATTCTGTCCTTAAAGATTCATGTGTGGCCCTATATATGAGAGGCTAAGAACCTATATCCTCTATGTGTAAACCGACACTCTTACATGAATTTATGCTTGACCCTGTATGTTCTTTACCCTATCTTCACAGTTTCTCTAGTCTAACTCCAACTATGTGATCTTTTCTTGGCTTCCCCTATGGAGGCATGAATACTTAGGTGTTAAGCTGGCTAGGAGTTGTATTTTTTTACTAAATAATCAAATATTTTCTTTATAAAATATCAATTACAAACACAAGAACCAATTTTATACTTCCTTTTTATTCTATTTTTTAATCATTACTTCATCATCACCATCATAGAGAAATATAATTTATCATTAGCTATTCTCCATAGAACTCCAATCCTTAAATACATTTCCTTCAAAATAGATCTTCAAAACATTCAAGCCAAAGATCATCTCATATTTTTGTTTCTTATCCATTATAATCTTTTATTCTACAACCAAACTTCAAATATACCTCTTCAATATATTGACATTCCTTGATAACCAACACAACTCATGAAAATTGATTTCAACAAACCCCCCCTTTTTATTTATTTTAAATTCATTCTAAATGATATTTCAATATGTTCTCTTATATTCATTCTTTATCTTCCCTTTCTTATCAAACTTTTCATTTCATTTTCTATTCCATTAATTAACATGAAAAAAACGTATTTGGTAACTTGGTATCAATTAAACCCTAAGAAAAGTATCATCAATAATTCTACTATAATCCTACTTGATCAATGCTGAGTGTTTAAAACAAGAAGGTTTGATCTAGAAAAAAACCTTACCTTAAATAAAATGATACCAAATGAAATGAGATAGCTTACCAACTATATTCAAGGGATTTTCAAACTGTATTAGGTTGTGATAAGTGATGATACCAATTGAGATACAAATATCTCATGATATATATTAACCTAAATTTTAAACACTCACTTAAACACAAATGTTAAAATAATTCAATTGAAAATTATAGGATTTAAGAAATCTCTAAACCTTCTTAACAACTTCAAATTTTTTGTTATTGATTTAAATTAATATCTCCACCTTAATCTTAGAATTTGATACTTATTACCAAGGATGAGAGATCAATAATTTATAACTTTTCAATAAAACATTATTCAAGAACATTCTAGAATATTTTCATAAAAACAATTCTAATATCTTCATCATTTATGACTCATCTCTCCATCAAGGAGACACTCCTCCGGACCTTCATAATGGTTTAAATATTCAAAATATGAACCAATGATGTTTTATGTTAATAATACTCCAAAATGGATCCTATTAATATAGTTTCCTAGATTTAAAAATATACACATCTTCATCAGGGATTATTTATTTATTATTTTTACTTTTAGGATAATAATTGAGAAGTCATTACAAGATGGATTTTTCTTCACTATGTTATCTAGTTTTTGATAGCCAATTTTCTTATCAGATTATACACCTGAGAAAATTATTCCCCTTTAATTACTATTAGTGAAAGAATAAATAAAAAATATAAAGTTTAAGGATATAAGGTGTATCATGCTTGTGTCATAATTTGAATAGAAAGTTTGAGAGGATTTTCTCAACCAATTTTCTCCATTCAAAATGATTAAACATTTGATTTTCATAGATAATTCAGATTGGGGAAGCATGGTTCATGTCATATCTTCCATTTCATTAGGAGATATGGTTCTTTTTTATATTGAAATTATATAACATGCACCACTGTAATATACCATCATTTTTCTAGGTATGTCCATCTTTAATATTTTGGTCAAATCTATATTGGTTTTCTTAAATCATTCAAAACTTTTTCATAGAGCCTTGTTCATGGTGTGAAAAAAACTTTAGAGGGGTTTGGTGGATCAATAATCTATTATATAAGGATGATAGGGTTGGTATGAATTAGTGGTGATTCTATAACCCCACCAGTTAGCCAATATAGTCCACTGACCAACCTGATAAGGCTACTAGAGTCCCACCAGGTAGCTGGTGGGAACTAGGTAAAAAGGGACTCATATAGAAGAATAAACAACCACTTATTGGAAACCCACTTTACATTCAATGGGGTTCCCATCAATTCAATATTACTGTAGGAACCACTAGATAGTCAGTGGTTTCTACTGACTACATAGTGGTGTCAGACTAAGAAGCACAAGTAAGGGGTTGAAGCATTTTTTATGCCCCAAACCCACTTTTAATCGCCATTTGACCCTATATTTAGACCATAATAAGGTATTAGTGAATTTTTAATGTTTTCTGAGTCTCTCGAGGCATATCCAACATCATTCTTATTCCTCTTGATCCTTTATTCGATCTAGGAGGCTTTGAATCACTGAGTTCTTCATGGTTTTAGTGTTTCACTCTCGTTTATTTCTTGGATACCCTTCTTCAATACTTGATGAGGTGTAGTGATCACCATATATAGGGGGATCATGTTGTCCATCATTGATATGGTGGTCTATATTTGTATCCTTCTTCTAAAATTTTGGAGTGGGTGGTCTAAAACAACTCCATGTGGTCTGTTTTGTTTCTATAGTACATGAAAACTATGCGATTATGCTGACACATTATTTGTGCGACCCTAATTCATTATAATTTCTTAATTATTGATGATTATTACTAATAAAAACCTCATTGTTTCTTTTAGAAATTGAGAATTAGACTTTTCGACACTATAGATGTAAGATAAACCCTCAACTTTGTTTGGGAACTTGGAAAATCGAGATCCCAAAATCTCTATGGTAGAATTCGGTGTTGAATATGTTACGGTATGCTTGATATGTAAATTGGGAATTGGAATAATTGAACATGAATTGGTACTTTTTCATGAAACCAAATAAAAGGAATGATAATTTATAGTTATTGTAACGACCTGAAATTTTGAATAAATCTTGTTTCCTAAATTTTGTGTGTTATTTTATTTCATACTCAACAAAACTTTTTCATTTAATAAAATGAGTATAAATAAAATGAGACTATTGGGTTTTGACTATTATATGACCATAAGTCATCAGGACCTTTGGAAACTAAATGTTGCGATTATTGTCTCTAAATACAAGTGGTCTTGGTTAATTAATATAGAAAGAAGATTCGATGGCCTCATCTGGTAGTGTCGGGCCAATCGAAGCCTATATAACGGAACTTGGGAATGAGGTAGCACCACTGGGCTTTTCTCTGGACCAAACCCAAGCCAAACTTCATTGTGTGAAGCTAGAACGGAATTTCCCTCGCGAGAAGTTCAAACTGATAGAAATTACTACTCGTGCAATGTTGGTCGAGCTGCCCCAAGATTCTCTCACCTTAGCACACCTTACTCTTAGTTCTTATGCTGGTGTTATAAGTGGCTATGTAATGAGACCATAGCATCCTTGTGTAATACTTTGACTTAAATAAAAATTGTGATTTCTTCTTATGATGAAGTTTGTGAATTTTCAAATGTCCGGATAAATATAGTATGCATATTTTTGACGAATTCTAGAAAAGGGATATTTGAAAATATTTATGTAAACCTTAAATAATTAATTATGTGTAATGATTTTCAAAAAATAGTATTCTACAATTGTGTTCAGTACGAAATTTATAGTCTAATAAGATCAACTTAATTTTTGATGAATAGTAAATTATGTATAGTGATTTTATGCATAGGATTGATAATGTGACCAAATGGATTAGTAATCTCCCTTAAAGAAAGTATTAATATAATCTAGGCACCTTGATTAAGTAATGTGATTCAATAAAATAGGTAAATAACTGTTTCAGAAATTATTAGTCAAGTGTTAGTTTTTTCATGTGAATAGTGTTTTTTTAATAAAAATTAAATTAAAAATATTTAAATAATTGTTTTTATAAAATGGATTTCATTTTTGAACTCATAGCATCGATATTATGTTAAGATAATTTTTGGGGATTTTTCTGAAAAAAATGAATTTTCGGTGAATAGTGTTTTTATTTAAAAATTAAAATAAAAATATTTAGAAAATTATTTTTATAAAATGGAGTTTATTTTTAAATTCAGATCATTGATATTATGTTAAGTTAAATTTTTGGGAGTTTTCTGAAAAAGTTGAATTTTCAGTGAATAGTAAAAATACCGTTTTATGATTTCGGTATGTTTAATGACATCATGACTGCATCATGATGATGCCATGAAATATTTTAAGGAATGGTCGACTTTTGAATAGTAAGATAAGGTATTAGGTGTCTCAAGTGGCCAAAACCATGAAGAAATACCACTTGTTTTTCCAATACCACCAATGAGGTGTCCCTTGGCCATTAATGCCTTGTCCCCTCACTTTCCCAATAAATAAGAAGCCATTATCTCATCATTTCCATTCCAAAATCCTCATCAACAAAGTTCTGGTCTCCTTCGCTCCCAAGGAGTCCTCCCAAGGTGCCCTCAAGCCTCCCAAGGTCCCAAACTTCATGATTTCGAAGTTACTCTTCAAGGTAAGGGATCCTACCTCTCTCGTTCTTTCCAAGTACTCTCTTTTATGTCATTTCTTTTATGCTCCATGTTCTTATGTTGAAGGATGTTCTTTTATATTCATCCTACTATCCTTTACATGTTAATATGGTGAGATACCCCCTCTTTCTCTCATCAATTCATTTTAAGAATGTTTAAGTGGCGTCGTTAGGCTGCCGAATTTTTAAAAGATTCTTTCACCCTTCTCGTTTTCAAGTTCTATTTTCATGTCAAGTCTTTCATGTTCCTTTTTATTATGTTGGGGTATGATATCTATATCTATCATACTGATATTTTATGTTCATATTATTAGATACCCTATTTGATCTCATCAATTCATTTTTTTCTGTTTTAAGTGACGCCGTTAAGATGCCGAATTTTCATAAGAGAAATCTTATTTTGTCTTCCTTCCATGTTTTTCATTTAATGTAGTATGTCTTTAAAATTTCATTACCATGTTCTTATATCCATTATATTCTGTCCCTCTACTATTTTTTGGATCATTTATGAGTGGTTGACCCATGTCCCCTCTCTTTTCAATGTTTTCTAAAACCATGCAACATAGCCGTTATGCTGCCGAATTTTCGTCTCAAAATGTCTCTCTCTTTTTCTAAAATTCTTTTATTTTATTAAGTGAATAATCAAAGATCTTTCTTCTACAGGGTTATTCACATATATATCAAAATTATCTATTTTAATTCTGGTACTTACATACATAAAACCCACTTTCCTTTTTTCGTGGGTTTAAAGTGACATAAAGATCACGTCTTTAAAGCAGTTTTTAAAATGTGATGACTATGAAATGAAGCCCATTTCTTTTATGATATATGGGTTTTTTATGAAATTATTGATGATGATATATGTGTATCACATGATAACAAAGTCAAATTTAAGGGTGCGCCCTGATAGCGCTCTAATGCATTGGGTAAAGACTTAATCTCTAGAGATGAACATTTTTTATGACGCCTTGGTGAATAACCTTGGTAATTTTTAATGACACCTTGGGGATGGGCCTTGGTGAAATGGAAATTATTATCAATGTTAAATTTTGTGGCCACATCTTCAATTTATGAAACACATTATTTTTATTATGATATTCCTCATGATCTCTTTCTCATGCCTTAAAGTTATTTATCATGACCTTATTGATGTATCTCAGGTTCACATGAAAAATGTTTCTCTTGTTTCCTTTACTGGGCCTTCTACTCAACCTTTCCTTTAATGTATGCTCCCAGGTTATGAGATGTTGTAATGAACTTAGAATGAACAATAAAGAAGCATTTCAAGTGTTTAAGAAGAATGTTTTATGTTGTTTTCATGTATTAAGTTCCTGGTTTCCAAGACACTAAACCTTAAAGATCCTCGGTTTTGTATAATGTAAATGAAATTTTATGTGATAAAAAGGCAGGATGCCATAGTTATCATGAATTAACCAATTTTTATTATGATGATATTTTTAGCATGCTTTGGGATTTTGTATTCTTTAAATCTTGATTAGTGCCTGAGGGAGACACACATGTTATCTTGATGCCTAAAGGGTAGGTTTATTGGTTTTATGGTTCCTAAGGGTAGGGATAATTATTATTGGGGACATGAGGGAAAAATACATGGATAGTTTATTCTATAAGGTGAGATGATGGTATCCATGGGGCTTGAGGGTGGGGTGCATGTTTACTTAGTTCCTAAGAGTGAGGTTCATGATTACATGGTCATGTGGGAGAGAAAAATAGTACCATGGATCTTATTTATGTCATTCATGTCAACATGTGATTCCTAAGGGAGATATTATGAGAGAGGAATTGGTGATCCTCCTAGATTACTCACACTAGGGTGTGAGATAGAGACATCTGGGATTGTGCCGAAGCAGTTGTGGGTGAACTTGGGTGTCTTCCTAGAACTAGAGGTCTAGTAGGGTTATTTTAGTGTTTCCATGTATTATATTAAAAGTATCTTGTATATTGTACCATTTCATGCACTATTACTTATATTTTATTGTTTAGAAATTATGGGTGTCAGCCTAATTAGTTTTTCTCACACCCTTTTTAGGAGTCATTTGATTCCTGGCTAGAACTCATGGATATAGGTTTGTATAAGGTAAAATATCCATGTAATTTATTTGTTTCTTGGTTTCTTTCTTGTAGGTACTAAAACATAGAGGTGAGATCGAGCATGGGGCTCGATATTGGTGTTGGGAGTTATTTTACTGAGTTTTTATTTTTGGTTATTTCTTATATGACTTTCATCACAACATCTAATATATCATCCAGTACATCATTACATGGTTTGATTATAATGGATTGATTTTTCAGTTGCTTGTTTATTTTCTTGAGTTGTATGGTTGACTATTTATCTTATTTTTTCACTATGATTGTTACTTTGTACTATAATATATAATATCCCAACCATATACCTCAAACCCTTATTACTAATTGGCAGCCTATAGTGTATAGGGAGGCATGCCTAAGGTCAAGTGGTGACCCATCTTGATCACATGTGAGAGAACTAGGTTTGGGAATTTACAAAGTTTTATTAAATCATGGGGTTTATTTTTGTTATTATTACTATTTTGGGATGTTATATAAGAGACTAGGATGTGTCAAGGATTGGTAATGAGCTCATTCTTGGGAGTAGCTGACCTATGTATGGGGAAAAACAAATTTCCTAATGATGTAATTGTTTTTCTTGTAATTTTCTTGTTATACTTTGGATGTTAATTCACCTTGGATGATGTACATGTTGTGTAATGTTATCATTTATATGAGTTTTTTCTCATGGGATGGTATGGAATGAGGTTTGTATGCCCTCATCCTGATAATAACATAGGAGATGTTCATATTTATTGTCATTATAGGAACTCATTCACAATCATATATACTAATTATTGAGTTAATTTATGAAAATTTTTGTTAGTGGTACCTAGACAATAAATAATTTTTCTTTTCCTTTTTCTATATATAACTTGAGATCCTAATAGAACCGAATAGAATTTTTTTTTGGCATCCATGAGAACCTATTTTTCTTTCCCATCCTAGTATGGATAAATGTTTCCTTATATATTTTCCCCTTGTATATCATGTGGATTTAGGTTTTTATTTCCTTGTATAGATAGATGCTTCTATTTCATTCCCTAATAGAGCACGAGGAGAGTGAAAATGAGTATACACCACACATGGCACAACCAAATCCTTCAGTAGATTAAAGGAACATTATATAAGATTAGCTCCAAGATAGATTCTTACGAGTGATGCGGTGCATGGAGAGGGATGTTCCTCTAGTAGGTCCAACCATGTATGACCTCATGAGGAATTTATATATATAGCACCCCCTAACATTCATTGGGTGGGGGGGCTTCTCCCAAGTGGTAGAGTTTTGGATTGAGTTTGTCTAGATGATCTTTTATCATCTTGAGACACCCATGGAGATGAGGGTGAAGCTTGTTATGTACATGTTACTGGGACAAGTGAAGCATTGGCATGACATTATGGTTAAGTCCAATAAATATGATATGATGACTTGGGAGGATTTTAAAATGAATTTACTAGACCATTTCTACTTAGATAAACTGATGGAGGAGAGAGCACAAGAGTTTATACACTTGATAAAAGGGAATATGATGGTGATGGATTACACTAGCCACTTCATGGACTTACAAAGTTTTGATCTGACATTGGTTAGAGATGATTTAGATAGGGAGAAGCAATAATAAGAGGATATTCACTGTGACATAAAGTCTTAAGTTAATTTTTTTGGATGAACAGGTTTTCATAAAACATAAACCAGAATTTCATTTCTGAAGGGAGGAAAAAATTTTATGGGTGATCCAGTAGTACTTCCTTGGGAATATGGAATCATACCTTTAATCATTACAATGAGGAAAACAGTGGGAATGGAATTCAGGTTATTAGGTCATCTTTTCTAGATGGTGATCTAGTGCATTGCTTTCAGTGTGGCAGACATGACCATAAGTATGATTAGTTCCCTCAACCATCAATATAGTCTCATGTGTGGGGAAATATGGGGCACTGGTAGAGGTTTTTTAGGAAAAATTGGTAGATAGAGAATGAATGCGGGGGAGGAAAATTTCTATATTTGGGAATGGATTCTATTACTAAGTAGAAGACAAGCAGTTAGAGTTTCATCAGTTGTATAGGTCATGGTAGAGGATAGGGGACTCCATGGAAGGGTTGAAGTACTAGAAGGGTGTTGTACCATAGGGTACTCATTCAGGGGATTAGGTAAGAGTCATGATCTAGATTCATGTGGTATAGTACAAACCTATATAGTTCACAACTATCGGGATGGAGGTTAGACTATCCACTCTTCGAGGTGCGATCTAAGTGGTATCTACCCTCACTTGTTCTCTTTTTGATACAGCTCCATCAAACTCTTTCAAATATACTCAATTTTTCCATGGAATGGGATTGTACAAATAGTATCTATTTGGGGTTATGTCTATTGACATGTCATTGGGGACATAGTCAAAATGAATTCAACACTGAATGGCATGTTCTTTGATATTGGTGGCTACCATTACTTTTTAGATATTTTTTTTATTGAGATGACAAGTTTCAACTTGATAAGGGGATAGAATATATGGTTTTATCCTAGGATCATATCCATTTATACCAAAAACATGTTTCATTTTCACCACTTGGGGGTGGAAATTAAATTCAACATGGTGAATGAGATATCCAGGCAAGTTAGGAAGGACCAGTGCAGTTTATACTAGAGTGACTAATAATTTAGGTATCTCTCCTTGTGAAAGATGATGGGTAACCATATAAGGGTTTCCTTACTTTAGTGTTAGGATATTATTAAGATTTCATTCCTAAAGATTAATCCATCTTCATACCAAATAAGGATATTTAGTTTACTATTAAGTTGGTTCCAGGTGCGGAACCAATTTTGATACCTCTATATATGATGGCACCAATAGAGTATTGATTCTTGAAAGTTCAGTTAGAGTAACTAAATAGAGGGGGTTTTATCAAGCCTAGTACCTTAACATGGGGATCTCTGGGACTATTCACTAATAAATAAAATAGGACCCTATAGCTTTGTGTTTATTATAGAAAGTTTTACCAGATTAAATTCAAGAGCATGTATATTATCCCGTACATCAATGATCTATTCAACCATCTGTGAGGTGATCATTTTTTCTCTATGATTTATTCAAGATTAGAGTACCATCAGTTAATATTTTGTTTGTCTAAAATACCTCATAGACCCTTCCAGAGTAGGTATGGTTTGTAAAAATTCATGGTGATGTTGTTTGGGTTGATGATCTTATTGTCGGTGTTCATGGAATTGATGAATCATATATTCCACCCTACATAGAGTAGTTTTTGGTTTTATTTATTGATAAAATCTTGGTATACTCTATATCTAGGGAGGATCCTACATGAAATCTAGATATTTTTATGAGCACACTAGGATAGAACCTTCTTTATTCCAAACTATCAAAGTTTTCCTTCCATATTGACCAGGTATACTTTCTATGCCATATTATATTAGAACCAGGAACATATGTGGATCTATAAAAGGTGTAATAAGTATTTTATTGGGTTTATCCTAAGAATATTTTCAAGATTTGGAGATTCCTTGTTCTAGTTAGATAATATCAGAGGTTTACTCAATATTTTTATCAAACAAAAGCATCAATGGATAGTTTGACCAAGAAGGGAGCCTTAATTGAATGGAACGATGGTTGTGAGGAAGAATTTTAGGATCTAAAAAATAAAGGTGACATCAGATACAATCTTGACCTTAATAGAGATAGGTAAGGAGTACACTATTTACTTTGAAACCTCTAGGATTAGACTAGGAGAAGTTCTTATGCAGGATAAACATGTAGTCACTTACCGATCCAGGTAGTTAAGACCGCACAAGAAGAATTATCCCACTCATGATTTGGAATTGGACATTGTAGTCCATTCCCTAATTTGTTAGCAACACTATCTAATGGAGGAAAGTTTCATGGTTTATACATATCATAAAATTATGAGGCATATATTTTCAAATAGGTGTTTGAACCTATGGAAGAGGAGGTAGGTGGGGGTACTTGAAGTCTTTTGACTTCAAGATAGAATATGTGCTTTGTAAGGGAAATGTTGTTGCCAATTTCTTGAAAAAATGTTGGATACAAAAGTGGTGTGAGAGTTCAGTGATAAGTGGTGGTTGGTGGAACTCTTTTCTTATTTTCATTTGGAAATCTAGGAGTACCAAGGAAAGTGATTATGAATTTAACCTCTATTGATATCTCTCTTATCAAAATGGTTAAGAATATATAGATGTAAGATCCAAAATATTTTTCTCTCAAAGAGAAAGTAAAGGGTGGGAGGCCACCATCTAGCTGGACCATTGATGATGATGGGGTCCATTACATTCATGGGTGTTTTTTGGTACTCACAGACATGTGTGGAGAGTTAATAATAGAGTTCCATACTTTCATGTGGGTAGTATATCCTATTTTGACTAAGATGTAGCAAGATCTCATACGAATTATTGGTGGATAGGAATTAAAAGAGAATTAACTAGCTTTTTGACTCGATGCCTCACCCGGTAGTAGGTGAAGGCTGAACATCATTGACCATCAAGTATGTTGTGGCTATTACCAATTACTGGTTGTAAATGGGAGGATTTCACCATGTAATTCATGATAGTTTTAACTAGAAAACCCTTGAAGAATGATGTGGCATGGGTGATAATGGACCGATTGATGAAAGTATCCCACTTCCTACCTATCCTAGAGAGATTCTCTGTTAATGATTGTTTCTTCAAAAAATGTGGTGTGGAATGGGTTTCTCTTGTCATGTTACCATTTTCACTTTTACCAAAAACTCCCAATGGTTCCCCCATCCATAGTTGGGTACAAAACTACATTCCAAAGTTCAGCGGTCATCTAGGTTTTCAGGCCCAGTGACTCTTGGGGACTCGCACTAGTTGAGAGGATGGGAGGTCCAGCTCACACTACTACAAATATGGCCTTTTATTAGAACTCAGAAAAGCGCTGATAAAGGCACCTTTTATCAGCACTAAAAAAAGCGCTGATAAAAGGGGACTTTTATCAGTGCTTTTAAAAAGTGATGATAAAAGTCAAAAATAAAAATAAAATAATAAAATAATTATATAATGTGGGGGAGATCTTTTAACAGCGTTGGACCCCCCCTTTATTAGCTCTAGGCGGACCCCCAGCCTCACACTCTCCCACACGCTACCCTTCCCGCACATCCCCCACACGTAGGCACCTCCTTGCTTCCACCCGAACTTGAACCCCCCGACCTCCCCCCTTGCGCGCCTCCACCTTTACCACTAAGCCATTTCGTTTTTTTCTATATTTAATGATATATCTATTTATTTATATATATATAGTTTTATTTATTCATATATTAACATAGATTCATATTCATATAAATATATTTAGTTATATTAATACATATATATTTATTAATATATTTATATATATATATTTATTTATTTATTCATATATTACTATATATATATAGTTATATTTATTCGTATATTAATATAGATTCATATTAACATAAATATATTTAGTTATATTAATACATATATATTTATTCATATATTAGTTTATATATATATATATATTCATTCGTATATTAATATACATTTATATTTATTTATATATATATATTTAGTCATAATTTTTTATCCGTATATTTATTTGTATATTAATATATATTTATAAGATTAGTTTTAAATACATTTATAAAATATTTTTTTTTCGTGTGTTTATAAATAAATAATTAATTACATACATACATATATACAACACGCACACACACAGACACATATTTACAAATAAATATATATATATATGTGTGTGTATTTGAAAAGAAATATAATGTTAAAATGACCATAACTTTTAATCCAGAATCCTGTTTCAAATCCAAAACCAATCAAATCTAATAAAATGAAACAATATTTGATATGATATGTGGTACAGGCCTAACGAACATCCGAATCAGAAGTTATACCTGTTTGAATGTTAAAAAATCGGATTATCCCGACAAGAAACTCTATTTTGGAGGCCTTATGGGTCTTTTGGGCTTGAAAAATGTGATAGAAGGTCCCCTTCAATCACTAGCATTTAGAGATCATCGTAGGCCTCGATTTGATATGTTGTAGAGCTCAAACGGACACCCGGATCAAAAGTTATGGTCGTTTAAAGTTTGAGTTACATTTTCAACTTATTTTAGATATTTTATTTATTTATTTTTTGATTTTTTGTGTCTTGTAATTGTTATTAAATGATTATTAATCAATGATAATTAGAAAATTATTAATTAATAATATTTTTAAAATATTTTAAAGCCATTTTCACTAAATTTATTATATATTAAATTTAATAGTCTATTTATACTTATCTAAAACATATTTAAAAAATATATATTATATTTATATCAAAATAAATATACTCATATAATAATATATTTTTTATCATTATTTTTTTTGAAACATAAAATTTATCAGTGCTAGGAAAAAGTTCTGATAAAGCCCCCCTTTATTAGTGCTACTAAAAAAATGCTAATAAAGGGGTCCCCTTTAACAGTGCTAAAAAAAGCGCTGATAAATGGGGGGTCTTTATCAGCACTAGAAAAAGCGCTGATAAAGGGTCACTTTTAATAGCACTTTTTTAGCACTATTAATTGTTCCCCTTTATCATCACTTTTTTTGTGCTGATAAATGCCCCCCCCCCCCCTTTATCAATGCTTTTTTTAGCGCTGATCAAGGGCGGCGCTGTGGAAACCCAGTTTTGTGGTAGTTTCATCACACCCTTTTGGGGGGGCATTGTCACCTACTCGAGGACTCTCTTATAGAATTAAGATATGTTCATGAAATCCTTCCTAGACCCTGATATGGAAATTGTTACCCTTGTATCAATGGATTTATTTTGAACAGGTACTGATAGGAATAATGGTGTACATATCGTGGGTTCTCTACCACTCCCTTATTTTTTCTGATGTTTTTGGGTTATGGCCATGTTCGAGTACTCTAGACTTTATTACTATCAAAGGAGGTGGTTGGTGTCTTGGAGGTGGTATTGAACCTTTATGAGGCATCAAACATATCTTTTGAAATAAGAATCAAAACCCACATAGTTTTTCTGACATAGTTTAATGTCACTTGACTAGACCCATCCGTGTAGTTTTACATCATAAAATTAGGACAAGAATATCAGGCTCAGACCTCAGTGAGAAGTCCTATCTACCTTATTTATGGTTGGAATCGTAATCCACATAGTTCTTTTAATGGGTGTCTGTGTCATGAGAGATACAACATTAAAGTCCCTAGGTGGGACTTATGCATATAAGACTGCCCTAGTTTTATTCATCAGGGATATAGTCACGTGCATGTAATTAAAATTACATCCCAATGGTGAATATCCCATATTGGGGAAACTATCATCATGCCACTGGTACAATCATCACTGGCCTCTAATGCCACATGAGCCATGCTCGGTGTGAGAAACAATAGGTAGTGGTAGATTTCACACACTACTTGAGAGCATATCCATACAGGTCTTACACATTAACATTTCCCTTTGAGAGGAATTATCACCCATATCATGGAGGATATGGTGTGGTTCTCAGGACATAGGAAGGCTTCCTATGTTTCCCAGTTATAGAGGGAATTAAAGTTCTCATAGTTCAGTTTATCCCAAACATGTTGATAGATTGGAGGTACTTAAGATCATGATTGGGGATTATACTTAGAATTATTTCCTTACATGATTCCGATTATTTTTTGTTGATGGATGAACAATAATGTCATACCTATGGGATGATTTAATATTGTAATCTTTGAGTGATTGGAATGGGAAGGGACTTATACTAAAGTGGACGCCAATTGGAGCTCGGGTCTTATGAACGCTTCCTAAGTATCCCAATTATGGTTTGAATAAGATTAATTTTAGTTCACTTTATGTTTAGGATTACACAATAAGGTTTCCCAAGTGTTTGAGGCTTACACTCTGGGTTTCTTGAATGGTATACCCATTCTTTATCCTCTAAAGGATTAAAGAGAGGTGGTGATGGCCATGATGGTCTATCCAAGAGCATGATAACAAGAGGATCACATGAGGGTATGAGACTAGATCATCAAAGATGATTCACTTAAAAAATGGGTATGTCGATGAGGATTATTATCCAAGGTCCACATGTCATGGGTCCAAGTAGGTCCACCATACAAAGTGTGCATGTCATAGGGGATTTTCTTGACATGTCTTGGATATCTGCTGGACATGTCTTGACTGTTTTCCCAATATGTTGGGGAACCAATATGACATGGAAGACATATCCAAGGGTGTCTTCCAAATCAATTCAAATTCCTTGGATGCCTTTTTATGGGTGAAATATCATATCCAAGATTCTTCACATGAAAAAAATAGGCATGTATGGGGTCTCGTGCATGAGCAACTGACTTGTCTCAGATATCTTCGCCTGATCAAAGAGGACATGTCTGAAGTATTGCACATGATTAAAGTAGACATGACCATGTTCTATCATATTATCATCTTTTTGTGTCTTGAGAATATCACAAATCAATATGGACATGTCTATGGATACTCACATGGTAATTCGAACATGTTAATGACTCCTTCGTATGATTAGAGTGTGTTGTCTAGGATTTATTTTCATGATCAAGGTGGTTTTTTCCAAAGTGATTAACATGATTGACATGGATTATTGCATACACGTCAAGGGCATGTCACATGAACTGACTGACGTGACTTGGTGTCATTCACGAGAGTCATCTTGACATGTATGAGGGGTGTTTCAAGAGCTGGTACGACATGGTTCAAAGGATGTAGCATATCTTGGATAACATCCCTAGAAAGATTTGTGAGACTTGGACGTCATGTCTGGAGGGAATCATGAGTCTCATTTGACCTACACAAAGGGTGTCACAATACCTTTCTGACATATCTGGAGGGCATCGTTGGCACTCATTGATATGACCATGTACTTTTTCGATACTCGGATGACATGAGCGGGTGCGATTATATGAGTTAGGATATGTATGTGGGGGATGTCACAAGTCTCATGTGATGAGTCCATGGGTACTTCCACGATACTATCATGAAATTCCCAGAGGATCCATAAGACTTTTCCTTGACATGTTTGGAGTACTTCTTATGACTCAAAAAACATGCTGGAGGAGAGTCACAAGATCTGGACAACATATCCTAGTGATGTCACGTGTCCTTGTGGATACCTTGGTTTTATTCGGTGTTGGTATATCTTGAATCTCGCTTGACATGGAATGCATGTGGTATATTCTTCTCATGTCTTTCTAGTGGCCCTTTATGTGATCAATGAATGATCATACGAAGTAACTTATGTATGGAGCATGATTTATGATGTTGTATGCCAGTGCATTATGTGATAGAAGGATTTTCGATCATGAGATCAGATACTCTGAGAAGTATATAGAGGTCGATAGTCATGTATACTAGATTCTCTGAGTCCAAACCTCTCTTCATGTTTGGTTGGGGAATTTATAGGAATTTCCACCCTGGTTTCTTAGTTCTTTGTGTTGTGTATATGAAACAAGTCCTGGCTATAGTCGATGAAGGGGTATGGTTCCATGCGGATTTGCGAGTCTTTTCTGTAAGGGAGTCTCTTTATTTTCATCAGTCATGAGTCTCTTCCATCAACACTTCCTGGAGAATTCTTCAAGGAATGGGTGACTTGTCCAGAGGTCTTGTAGGGTATGGTTGACTTTTCTGGAATTCTCACAGGGCTATGTTGTGGGTACCCTGGGTGCATCACACGTCATCCAATGACTGTGAGTGCCTTATACCTCCTCCCTATTTTATTTACTTTGTTTTATGTAGAATTTTTGGGAGTCATGTGATATTTTATGAGTAATTTCAAGGATAATCACTCTATAATTTGGGGATGTTTCGCGTGACTGATATGGGTCCTGAGGAGATGCACGAGAATTTCAGAGACAAATCTATTTGTATGTCCTTGAAGAGTCTAAGGAAAGAATTTTTTTTATATACATACCAAATGACTTCCATGTAAAATGAGACAAGACAAAAATATTTCTCAAGATGAGGTGGACATGCCGCTAGGGACCCGTGTTGCCCTGCTAATTACCAAGGGTGCATCACGTGTCTTTCAGCGATCACGAACACATCTCACCTCCTCCCCTTTATCTCATTTGTTTTGTCCTACAAAGGTTCAAGGGGTATGAAAGTTTTTATGAGTAATGTATATGATTTTTACTCAATTGTTTTATGATTTATCACATGACCAATATGGGACATATGAGGGTGTGAGAGCTTATCATGGAAAAATCTATTTGTTTTTCCTTAGAGTACTGATGGGAAGCGCATGGTTGTCTAGAGGCACCCGAGGCACTTCATGTAATGAGGATGAAAAGACAAAGGGATTTTTAAAGATGAGGTGGGAATGTCTCCAAGTACCCATAGTGCCTTGAAGATCACCGAGGGAACACCACATGTCTTTCGATGACTATGAACACCTCTTTCCTCCTACCCTTTATCTATTTTGTTTTATTTTACAAACTTTCGGGGAGTTCACAATTTTTATTGGATATCATCAAGGAGTTTTATCCTTTCTATTTATAATTTTTAGAATAATATTTGTGACCACTGGGGGTATCTCCCTTTGGATATCATCCCTCCTTATTATCAAATGATTTCAGATGGTTTTTCATGAAATTTACAATGACAACCCATGTGGCCTTGGGGCACTCACTGATTTTCTATGAGTACATATCATGATAAATATGGGATATTGTGATTTCATGCATTCCTTTTATTGGTTGGTTGTCCTATGGCACGTCGCATAATCATTGTTGGATCTTGGGACAACATTAATATGTTTCTGGGGACAATTTCTCTGATTGACTTTGATGCACCACATTTTCATTGATGGGTCTCACAGTGGCATGCGGGAATTTTCAAGGACAATAACTTTTCTTTCCTATGACATGTAATTTATTCAATGATGAATCTTGTGATGGTACACAAGAGTTTTCATGGACAACCCTTCTGTTTGTCTATGGTGTGTCGCATGATTAGTGATGGATCTTGCGACGAAATGTGAAAATTGTTAGGGATAGTCACATTGTCTATCTTTGATTCACCACATGTTCGTTGATGGGTCTTGAAAAGACTTGCGAACATCTCCATGTATTGTCTCTTTTCATTCCTATGACATGTCACATGTTCAATGATGAATCTTGCGATGGTGCGCAAGTATTGTCATTGATCAAATAGTATCATGAGATTGAAGAAGAAGATGTACGATGTTATTTATCTATATTCCAATATTCATGATAAGTTTCTTTACAAGGTAAAGAGTTTTATGTGAAAATATGAGAGCCAAAAAATGCACCCCCTTAGAATTAGATTCATTAGAAATGAAAAGAATCTGATTCTAAGATAAATATATGAAATTTTACCATATATCTGAATGTATGATGATCCATGATACTGATAATTGTTAGAGGGTATGTACCGAGTATGTATAAGGATCTCTCAATTTTTAGGAATATGATACACTTGGCCACAATAACTTTGATGAATCCAATATAGGAAGTAGCTTTGTCTTAGAGCATGGATATCCTAAAATTGGAAAGTATATGAATCCCATAATGAAACAGGGATCGGGTGGAAAGGAACTTGTGGTTGGATCCAAAGTAAATCACTTGGTTGTCTCTACATATCCCATGAGGATGGGAATAAATCCACACATAGTTATGAAATATATCATTATGATAATCAAACACATGACTATAATACATAGGTTCATGGGATAAAGAACTCTATGAAAAATGTCCCTACATAGATATATCTCGTATGTAGGATGGTGGGATATCACTATTTTTGTGATGAAACCCCTGGTGAAGATCCATGTTTTGGTGTAGATGTTTATAGGATCATATATGACACCTATCCTTTGTGTGAAATACCAAACAGATCTAATTTCCTAGATTTGAGTTCTTGACTTCTAGTAGGTTTCTCTTTGAGAAAAGTTCATGAATTCCAACTAGTATAAAACCCTTCATTGATGCACTTACTCTAGTAGTCTTGGTATCATGTAATTTACAAGGATGGTTTGGACATGGTATCCTTTCTGAATGCTCTAACTTTTTCCTAAGTCAAGGGACTTAGCAATCATATCTTAATTTTTTCTAAGGACATATGATGGGACCCACAAGCTTTTGTATCTCTTTATTTACTTTGCCCTAAATTTTTCCTAAGAATCATATGGAGGAAGACTTAGTGGGCATGGACTTGGATTTTCCTCAGTTCTCCTTCTTACAGGTTTTCATCCTGACAAGTTTCTGTGCATCTTCTATTTTTTAGATGCTCAATATTTCCTAGATCACACAAATTGTATGTCCAGCAAGAGGGAAATCGACTCTTTCCTAGGATTCCCTTATTGGGTTTTCACCTTGGTGAGTATTATGTCTCTTTCAATCTTAAGGCCTTGTAATCTATACCATAATTATGTTGTAGTTTAGGGTCTTTGAGATGAGACCATTGGTGTACTATAGTTTAAGTTCTTCTAGCTTAGACCTTCTTATCACTTCAGTTTAGGGTCCTCTAGCTTAGACCTTTGATATACCATGTAGTTTAAATACCTACTGCCAATACATTATGTAATATGGATCTGGAAGACCAAGGATGACTCAAAATACTATGGGGGTGTTGAGTTCCTCCTTGGTGATACTGGGGATCATTTGGATTATAGTTTATTTCTTGCAAGGAGGATATGCCTTTAGTTGATGGGTTAAATCCCGTATGAATCAATACCATGGCCAAGTAAAGCTGATATCCACTCTTTTCCAAGGGATATGGAATGTTTATGAAATATTAGGGATACCATACATTCTTGGATAGTTAGAGTATGTGTGATATAAATCCTAAGTATGTTAAAATGGGATGGGGAAGACATGTCGGGTATGTCCCTTAACACTATGGGGTGTCATGTTCCGCCATTGTATTTCTAGGGCTCACAAGGATTAGAAACTCTTATTATGCAGGGGGGTATACCTTTAGTTGGTGGGTTAAATCCCTAATGCATTGATAGCATGGATAAGTAAAGCTGGTCTCCACTTCTCTCTAAGAATCATGAAATATTTGTAAAGACTCAAATGTCCAGATGATGAAGTTGGATATGGAAGGAAAGCTATCCAGGAAGGGTACACCCTATGGTTTCAAATCATTAGGTGTGGGCCACAAAAAGGTTCAATAATGAAGGGTCACATTCTAGACTTGAGAAAGGGTACAAAACATGGTGATACAATGTCAAGGATATTGGATCTACTTGAATAGTCAGATATAGAGATTGTAAACCATATTAAAAAGTACTCAGGTCGTGAGGAAGGTATGGAATAGTCACATTAGGGATATATTAAAAAATGATGGGGTGTTAAGTTCCATCGTGATGATGCCAGGCTCACAAGAATCAAATTTCCCTTGATACTAGGCCCATATGTCTCTGGTCAGTGGGTCTGAGCCCTTCTGCATTAGTATCACGGTCAAGAAAATAAATATATTTTCCTCTTTAGGGGAGATGAAAAGTTTACAATGACCTGAGACACTTTAGATCATGAAGTGGTATTTATGTAAAATATAAGATCCAAGGAGGGTTTCAAGCACCCAAAAAGTTTCATCACTATATATTGAACATATTCTCACAGCGAGGACATGTAAAAAATCATTGCTCTAATTTTTTCCAATACCTAGGAGTATAGTGAGCATAGCCTGGATTTTACTAGGGCTATAGAGTAGACCCTATTAGATTTATATATTTTATATTTTCACCCCAATTTTTTCATAAACTATAGGGATGAAGAGTTTAGTGGGAATAGAATCAAATTTTTCTCAGATATCCCTTTTCGGATTTTTGACGTGATAAATTTTGTGTCTCTTTCGTTAGTAGTTTAAGGTCTTTCGATTTGGACCATTATGGGAAAGAGCTTAAGATTTTGCATATTTTACCAAAGAATGGGAAATTTAAGGTCATGAATCACATGTACCTAATATAGGATATGTTTCAAAAGATCCTAATTTGGATCCCCAAGGTCAATATTACTCCAAAATCCTTTTTATTGGGAGGAGTAAATGTTGTAAATCACATCTTGAGTTCCTCCGATCATGAGAAATGATATTGGACAATCATTATGGGGATAACCTAAAATTAAATGGGGTGATAGGTTCCTCCATGGTTACTTCATGATCTTGAGAATTGGGATTTAATTTATATTGGATCAAGACATCATAATTTTTTGGGTCTAAATCCCTTTTTCATTAGTTTCATGGCCAACTGAGAGATCTCTTTTTCCATTTTCAAGGGAAATGAAAGGATTTCAAAAATATGAGGCATACAAGACGTGAAGTGCGGAACATGGATTGAGGTTCTTTAAGAAGATGATAGAAGCACCCTATACTCTACTAGGATGGTATATATATCTTGTGGTCCTTTGATAAGGAATTAAAAATGGTAGATAGTCTGCACAATTTATCATCATGTAGTGGGGATTTTCATCTCTGTAGAGTTTAATGTTATTCCGTAAGGACGTATTTCCATTTAGTTTAACATCATGAGGTAAAGAAGTAGGAAACAACATGAAAATTGGAGATGTTGTTTCTGGGACCAAATACGAGAGCTTGGTAATCAGTATTTATCCCAAGAAAATGATAATCAAGCCACATGTAGTTATAGGAGGCCATTCGGTTTAATGTATTATGGTGCGAGTGATGCAACACAGTTTAATGTCTTGTTGTAGGGACATATGTGGGAAGTTTAGGGTCATGTGGACTAGACTATAAGATGGATTTCCTAATGTATATATGCACATTGTGGTTCCATGAAGTAAATTGATGCTAATGGGGACCAAAAAGGTCTCGACCACACCACACACCCTTTTGGAAAAAAATCAGGACAAAGGCCAAAAATGGTTATGGTTGTGGTTGGTCCTGAAGATGAAATGTTTGGGTGTCACTACATATCTCACGAGGATTATAATCAATCCACACAGAGTTATAGAAAAGCATATACTCTACATAGGTCTGACCCATATGTAGAGGTGGGAATTATTTCTTTTGATGGCTGTAGTTGGGCCTAGGATTGGAGATCCATGTGTCACTACGTATCCTGTATGGGAAAGAATAAAGACACATGTAGTTCTTGAAGTTCTATATAGTTTAATTTCATGTGGTGAGGATGAATTTAGAACAATGTGAATTGGTGGGAACATCGCAGTTGGGCCCAAGGATAGAATTTTGGGCATCACTACATATCTCATGAGGAAATGAGAAATAAAGCACACATAGTTCTTAGGAAACTGTGTAGTTTAACGTCATGTGGTAAGGATGGAAGGTGACTCGGTGTGAATAGAGATGGGTACCATATATCCATGCATTATTAAGTCACGTGATAGGGGAATTGACCATGATGTTTAACATCATGTGGTGAGGACTCAAGGTATTCCTTTTATGGTATTGTATTCAAGATTGTGATGGGATTGTTGTGTACCTATGTGCCTTGCTTGTGAAGGTGAGTCCCTGATGTGATTCCTAAGTTCACGTAAACTATACTCGGTGTGAGAAACAAGGAACAACATGGGTTTACCCACAATGTAGAGATAAAAGAGGGTACAATAAGGTAATTTTATATCATGGAATGGTTGGACCGAGATATTGGATCAAGGCATCCCTACGTATCTCATAAAAATGATAATCAAGCCCTCTATAGATCTAGAAGAACCATTAAGTTTAATGTCATGTGGAAAGGATTACTATTATATAGTTTAACGTCATGTGTTGAGGATGATGTATTATCTGACATGATGGGGAAGGGGAGTTGTGCATTCGTGTAGTTTTATGTCATGTAATAAGGTCATTGGTTGTGCAGTTTAATGTCTTGCGATGATGACATTAGAAGTGAAGTTTAACGTCTTGAAGTAAGGACATTGGTCCATCCTTCCTGAAAGGATTAGATCTAGGTTCATGGAGTTTAAATTTGGGTGGTAAGGAAATTGGATAAACTGACATGAAGTAATTCCATGGTTGGGCCCAAAGAATATAGGTATGGGCATCACTACATATCCTGTGATGGTAGGAATCAATCCATACACAGTTCATACGAACCCATGAAATTTAACATCTTGTGGTAAGGATGATATATTCTATATAGTTTAACATCATGTGGTGAGAACAAATTAAGGGACTTACACTAACGTGGACACCCTTTGGGTGGTTCGGGATGGTGTGTATCTGGGTTTAGTCCAGGAATTCCCATGTAGTCCCAAGTGAACACATATCAGTGTTACTATAGAAATGTGATGTACCCTTGTTTCTCTTAGAGGGGCAGGGAAGAACTAATCAGTTCAAGACTTGGGTATTTCTATATTCCCATATTTATCTACCTGATCTCATCTATGGTGGTGTAGACACTTTCCTCAAATGTTAGAGAGGTGTTCCTAAGATCACCCTCGCCCCCTTCCATTTTCGAGTCTATGGGGACACTTCCATATGAATATGGAAATATGGGGGCTCCTCTATTACTATTTGGGTGAGAGAGGACATAAGAGGAGACATTATCATCCCATTATATGAAATTCATTGTAGAGATATGTCAAAGTTGATAACCTTTGAATTAGTTATTAGGGACAGGAAGGGATTGAACCTTTGGGATTATATTTGTGACCCCAACCAATTTTATGGGGAGTATATAGTTGACGTCAATCATACTTCAAGGATTCACAGGGGTAGTCCCCAAGAAATTGGGAGCTATATCCTGCATATCATCATCAATCATTGGTTTCTTACCTCCCATTATTATAGGCATCTACTTCGGCATAAATGGCTTGACAAGTCTCAAAGGGGTCATTATCACCATGTGGCATGCTAACTTTCCCATATGATACTGATGATGTCTCCTAGATATTGAGATGTCACCCAGATTATCATCTTATGGTGGGGACATGTTTCGTGTAGTTTTTCATCATGTGGTAAGGATGTATATATATGTGTATGGTCTAGGATATAGAATCCATGCATCCCTATGCATCTCATTATGTTGAGAATCAAGATGTACGTAGTTCTAGAAGGACCGTGCAGTTTAACGTCATGCGGTGAGGACATGGGTCATGTAGTTTCAAGCCTTGTGCCAAGGACGTATTCCATATAGTTTATCATCATGTGGTAAGGAAATTGTCCATGAAATTTATAATCTTGAGGTAAGGACGTCATCCATGCAGTTTAACGTGTTGCGGTAAGGACATGATCCGTGCAGTTTAACGTCTTGCGGTAAATACATTGGCCATGCAGTTTAATGTCTTGTGGTAAGGACCTTATCCATGAATTTTAACATTTTTTTGGTAAGGAAGTGATCCATTTAGTTTAACGACTTTTGGTAAGGATGAGGGATCAATAACACATAATGAGAGTATATCATCTGAAGTATCTTGGACAACTCTTATGCATATTGCATGATTTTTGGGATCTTTCAACCCTATAAAGCTTGTAGATACCTATTCCTCCAACCAATCTTTCAATAAAAATAATCTTTCTATTGTGTTCCTGAGATTTTTGTGATATGGGAAATAGTTATCATATCCAATCAATCTCGCCTCGTGTGGCTTCCTCATTGTTGAGAGTTCCATCAAACTGTTGGGAAGAGTAGAGTTTATTCAATATTAATTTGAAAGATGGATTCTTATCCTTGGTAGGTAGATGGATCAAGCACTACTGCACAATTGGTGCATCATTTTCAGAGTGATCAGATGACTAAATTGGGGATCCAGGTACTGGTGGTTCCAATATCTCCATGTCGATTTGTACTTGAATCCAATCTTTAATGGAAAATCACTATTATGTTATGTTGTCAAGAAATTTTTGGTAGGGGAAGTGATATTCATGTCCTACCAACCCAACCTCGTTTGGTTTCCTTGTCACTAGGAACTCTATCAAACCTCTCTTCATGGCATAGTTGAAATACCTAGGAACATGTTTGGCTTGGAAGGAATACGATTTTCACTGCCTGTATTCAAAGGATGAGTGACTAGGATGCTTCTCCTACATGTTATCCATGCCAAAATTAGAATGAGCGCATGAATGAATATGGTGTTTGGGGTATAGGGTCCTGACCATTATTGGTATGGGGGCAGGTGATAAATCATTGGGGGTCTTGGATGGCACAGATGCTTCCTATTAATTGAAAGATCCCGAATCTCCTAGTGGTTTTGTGGTGACATATGAGGTTAGATAGTTTATAGAATAACCCCAATGAGGAGGTAAAAAATATGGAAATTCCACTAGTCTGGTGGGCTAGGGTGAGGTGTAACAATGTTTTGATGTATTTCGATGAGGGAATGAAAAACATGAACATTCCACCAGCCCTGTGGGCTGGGGCACTTCACTAGAAGGTGACCTTATATAAGAAGTCATGGGAACATCATCCCTTGGTGGAGATCTCATTACTATTCAAAAAATTATCTCCCAGAGATCCCTATTCTCTTATTGGAGTTGAGCAATATGTTCTTCTATAGAAACCACCTTGTCATCCATGAGGGTTTGACTAGTGGAATCCATGAAAACACCCCTTCCTATGTAGGTGTAATGATGACTGGATGATGAAGGAAGTTCTTATATAGATCCCAGAGACTAAAACCACTAAATCCACCATCCATACAATCCATTTTAATTACCCTTTGAAATACCAACATGATTAGTAACACCTTCTATAGATTCCTAGTAGATACCACTGATATTTTATTCTCTTGTACCGGTGGTAGAAGATATTCCAACCTATTGTGACTTAGAAAACTGAAGGAAGGTATGATCATATCCTTCAGGAGTATGATTTTATGAATTTTATGAGGAGACTTTAGATGTGACTAATATCACATTGACGGATACACAATCAGGTTGGTGTGCCTCCTCGATGAAGTACCCTGTTTGATGGGTCGGTGCCCGATATACCGTTTGAGGGTTCGGTTTCCATAACGTTGTTTGGGGGAAAATTTCCAATGATGAAGATTATCCCAAGGTAAAATATGGTAAAAATTTCCCCAACCCTATGGGATGGGGTGTTCCCTGGGATTCCACAGTCACTAGGGCTGGCTATGATGAAGTCAAAGGATCTTGGCTAGCAGTGATCTAAGATTGATTCAGGGCCACTGTCAGGATACACTGGTGTACCTTAGATAGATTGGCAGTGGTAGGGATACGATCCTACTCTGAAGATACATTGTTTGGTTGACCCATATAGGATCTTCTGCTGGGTTCCCCATCTTGGATAGTTGGTGTAGGTACAACCACCTCTACAGCTCATTATGGAATCTTGGCCACATGTCGGTGATGATGATTAAAGTATATGGGAGACCTCCTAGACTACTCCTAGTTTATTTATTTGTCATATTGGATATCCTCATCCACCTCCTTGACATATGGAAGGTTTACATTACTACACTATAGTGATGGATTCCCAAAATGGTCAAATGTGGTGATGAGGTTCACTTCCTCTCCTACAGCCTATCATGGGAAAGATGGCTAATGGGAAATCATCCTACAAAGGATTTTATGATCTGATTCTAGAGTCATGATGGGACTGTTGATGTGGTATTCTTGGCCCACGATGTTCACCAATCGATGGCGGAAGTAGTGTGTTGGTGAAAATGTATGTCGGGGCCTCAAGATCAAAGCACCTTGTCCAGTGATCTCAGGATATGTTGGTACATTCAATGACATCATTTTGATTGAAAGGAATCTTGAGAAGTCTTGGGGAATTAAATAGGAAACCTTATTAGTCCAGCATCAGATACAAGAGTACATGTTCGATTAATAACTTTCACAGATAAAAGATAGAGAGGCCATCCCTTATTTTCATGAAAAGTCAGTGTAGTTAAAAGAAACATGGTAAGCTCGTATTTTTTTTTTGTGAAATGAGTTCCAAATAAATAGAACATATGGGAACTAGAGAATTTATCATTTTTGAACCATTAAAGGGATGAAATAGTTAAAGTATTCACATTGGGTTCACCATTTTTGTTTCTTCGTTAAATGTGATGTGGAATGGGTTTCACTCATTGCGTTACCATTGTCACTTTTTACTTGAAACAGCCAATGTTTCCCCCACCCATATCTGGGTATAGAACTTATTTACAAATTCCAATAGTCATATAGGTTTTCAAGCCTCACAACTCTTGGGGACTCGCATTGGTCGAGAGGATGGGAGGTCAGGCTCATTGCACTTTGGGGGGAGGAGCATTATCACCTACTTTGAGACTCTCTTATAGATTTAAGATATGTTCATGAAATACTTCCAAGACCATAATATGGGAATGGTTTACCATATTTCAATGGATTGATTATGAACATGTATTTATTGGAACAATGGTGTGCATATCACGGGTTCTATATCGCTCTCTTATTTAGTTATGATGCTTTTGGGTTATGGCCTGTTCAAGCACTCTGGAATTTACTACTTTCTAGGGAGGAAATTTGTGTCTTGGAGGTGGGATTGAACCTCGATGAGGCATCATACGTATCTTGTGAAATAAGAATCAAAACCCACATAGTTTGTCTGATATAGTTTAAGGTCACAAGATTGGACCCATCCATATAGTTTTACTTCATACGGTAAGGAATGGAATATCAAGCTTGCACCTCAGTGAGGTATCCTATGTAACTTGTTTAGGTAAGGAATAACACTAATAGAATTCCTATTTTTTGCAACGGGCTACTTGCGACGGGATCCCGTCTCAAATAGCATTTTGCGATGGGCCACCGTCGCAAATAGCCCGTTGCAAAAAATGGTGTCGCAACAGATATTTTTTGAGACGGGCTCATCGCAAAATATATATGTTGCGATGGGAATTTTACCCATCGCAAAAAATCTCCCGATTATATACATTATATGCCCAAAGACCATTTGCGACGGGCCTGTCGCAATTAGTTTTTGCGACGGGGAACTTACCCGTCGCAAATAGCATTCAGATTATATACATTATATACCCATAAACCTTGTGCGACGGGCCCGTTGCAAATACTAATCTTAAAAAATTATATTTCACTAATTTGTGACGGGGCCCCATCACAAAAGACCCCGTTGCAAATTCTAAAAGTAATTAAAAAATAATAATAAAATTATGATTAATGAAAAAATTATATTATTATTATAAAACTTATAAAAAAAATAAAAAATATTATTATTATTAGTAAAATAAACAAACATTAAAATATATAATACTAAAAAAAAATATTTTATAAAATTATAATTAATAAAAAATTAATTTAATATTATTAAAATAGTAAAATAATAAAAAATTATTTAAAGTTTCAATATTTTCAAAAAAAATATAAAAAAATAGTAAAATATTATTATTATTAGTAAAATAAAAAAATATTAAAAAAATATAATACTAATAATAAATAATAAAAAATTAAAAAAATTAAATTATGCAATATTTCCACCAATATAAAATATAGAAACTATAAATAGTTCATATTATTACAAAACTTGAATTCAAATGTTTTTAATATTAAAAAAACATTGGGGGTCATCTGGAAAAGGTGGAGGAAACTCCATCCCTAAACTATGAGTCAGACGACGCATGTACTCCATCTGCTCGTCATACTACTGCTACCGCCGCTGCTCCAATCAATGCAACTCCTCCTCGTGATACTACTGTTGTCGCCGACACATCTCTTCATGCTGCTTCTGCAAAGTCTCTATAATCTCAGCCTGAGTTTGCAACTGGTCCTGATACTGTGAGCCAGAAGATGATGTATCTCCACGATATCCTCTCGAGCTGGACGCCGACATCACAATAGTACCATAATAAGTACCAGGAGTCAAATGAGAGCCGATACCAACTTCTCGTCCCTTCTCAAAGCCATACTGAGTTTCTTGCATCCATGCCGGCTCATCGAAATGGTGAGCACTGGTCTGCTCAGTCATCTCATCTTGACCCTCAGCCTGTGTCTGAGAGGTCTCAGCCTCATATGACTCCTTCAATTCCAATTTAAAATTAAAATTGTGAAAATATTATATGAAGTTAATTTTCAAACTGAAAAAATAATACTAACCACAATATGACGTTGATGATCACCTCTAATCTCTCGAGTGGTTGGATCACTGTACATACTCCGATAAATGTCGAACTCCGTAATATCTGGATTCTCAACTGCCTACAGAAATATAAAATAAACTGTTTATATTTAAAGTTATATAAAATTTTTAAAAAATATACTTACCATATTCTCTCTATGTGAACTGAATGTATGACTTCCAGCTCGATGCGTCATCTCCTGTCTCCCCCGGTTATGTCGTGCCACTGAAGATCTCCTCTGAAATACACCACCCAACCAGTGTAAACATAATCCATCCCAAATGTGATATGAAATTTACTCTGGTCGGTGGGCTCTACACAACTCATCAAATTCTGTCACTCATGATTTCTTAATGGTTTTCCTTCTCAAATTGTGCAAAAACTAACGGAAATGGTCACACATAGAAACCTACCATGCCGCGTGGATAGCGTCGTGCATGATATCATCGATAGGATTCCATAAAACCTACAAATAACTTATAATATCAAGTTATTAATAAAATAAATTTTAAAATAAATATTTTTTATTTACATACCCTCCAATGATGGAACATGTCGCGTCGCACGTCAATGAGAATCTGTTCCCATGTGATCCATTACTGAGAAAAATAATTGCGCAAGATAGCGCTCCCCTGTCCAATAGCAACATGCACAAAACTATGATAAAAGAATAAATAATCAAACAATTAGTATATATATAAATAAATTAATGAAATCTAACTAAAATATATAGGTTACCATACCTCCATGTGTGTGTATCAAAACCAAGATTTGTACGCCGCTCGGGGATAGGGTCAGGAATCATCAGTCGTGCAAGACCGCACCCCCTCCGTGTACCCCCTGAACTGCCAGTAGGCTGAGGGAAAGATGATCCAAAATCTCCTTCATCCAACGGTAGGTCAACCTCTTGAAACTCACGAAATATATCAAAGTCCATCTGAAACACAAAATGATTGTTGTTAGCAGATAATTAAAAATAACTATTATATATAGATATATATTAGTTATGATTATAACGGTAATTTAACTTTGTCAGTGTTCTTCTTCATCCTCTTCTCCATAGCTATCAATGTCAATGTCTTCATCTTATTCCTCAGCATCATCAATATCCATATGAGTTTCAGTTTCCGAATCTCTTGTCATTTCAAATTCATTTGTAACATTAGTAACATCTTCATCACCATCAATCCTTAATTATGGGGTGTCATCATCGATATTCAAGTCTCTTTTTGAATCATATGGATCTTGAGTAGTCTCTTTAAAAATTTCAATTCCTTCCACTTCAGTGGAACCACATTCAGTTTGAGTAAACTAATTTTCTTGAGATTTCATTTTTATTTTTCTCCACCAATCACTCAAGTCTCTTTAGTAGCACAGTACTTTGCATAATAAATTTTATATGCCTGTTGAGCCAATAAAAATGGTTCATTTACTATAAGAATAATTTTATATTTAGTATCGATGATTCCATGAGTCGGATGAACACACAAGCCTCTCTTAGTATCCAACCACCGACATTTAAACATTTTTATGTAATTATGTCCTAGATAACACAACTTAATAATTTCATCCAAAATTCCATAAAAGTCAACTTCAATTTCTCTGTGATGTGATCCTCTCAAGAAAAATACATTTTTCATTGTTTTTTTTATTCCCCGTATGCATGTGTATGAAATTGAAAACCATTCACCACATATGCATTATAAGATATAACCATTTTGGATGGTGGGTTACTCAATATCACATTTGTTTATCAATTTTATCAGCATATTGAGACACCTGAAAATTTTTAAAAAAATTATCAATATAATAAATAATAAACATAATTGATATTAAACCATCAATAATTTATGTTACCAGTTTTTGAAACCATTGAGAAATTTTTTTTGTCTGCGTTCTTCAAGAGAAGCTGCTGTAATTTGTGGAAGTTGTTTCTTGATATGATTATTATATAACCTACAAATAAAATAAGTTTAAATACTATAACATAAATTATAGAATAAGTGATAGAAGCACTCACAGGAAAAATGTTGTCATTTCTTCACAGTTGAGCAGAACATATGTATGATCTCTGTGATGTTCATCATCTGAAATCCATCGTTCATAAACTCCACCAAAACCAAGATTTGGCGAAATAAAATTTTTTAATTGATTGTCCATTTTGTCATTAAAATTACCCTTGTTTCGTCCCATGTGACTGTGTTTTGAGGGATATTAATATTCAAAATAATGAGAGCAGAAAAAAACAATTTCCTCTTGAAAATAAGCTTTAGCAATTGAGCCTTTAACTGATGATTTGTTACGTACTTTTTTCTTCAATTTCTACATACATCTCTCAAATGGGTACATCCATCAAAACTGTACTGGACCTCCATATTTAGCTTCATGTTGAAAATTTAATATCAGATGTTCCATTGAGTCAAAGAAATCCGAAGGAAATATTTTTTCCAGTTTACATATAATTACAGCAATATCTTCTTCCAGTTTTCTTAACACATTGTAGTCTGTTGTTGCTGAACAAATGTCTCAAAAAAATATGATATGTCTGTTATCAAATCCCAAATCATAGAATTCAACAGTCCTATGAATCCAATCAGCATTATTCTTTCCATTATAACATGAAAATCATGAATTTTTAATCCAGTAATATAACCTTTCTTAACACATCTTCCCAAATTGGAAGCATATCCATATAGAAGTCTCAAATATGCAATCCACTGACAAAATAATAAGCGACTCTCTTTGGAAAGTTTATAAGCTTCTTTTGGATTCATTAACCTCTGTGATCTGACATTTTCAAATAGTTAAAGTTTTGGTCGCCTGCAAATTTGGGCAAGATCTAATCACTCCTTTAAAGTATCTTTGGTCTTACCTGGTGTATCCAAAACTGTATGAAATAAAGTCTCAAAATATTTCTTTTTAATATGTATAACATCCAACATGTGGCGGACCAACAAATCAGACCAATACGAAAGATCCTAAAAAATAATCTGTTTTATCCAATTATGTTATTTACCAAAGCCATGAATTTTCTGTTTGTTTACTATTGGTCCAAATGTGTTGGGAGGAAATGAAAATACAACTGGTTTTAACTCTGTACCTGAGATCATCTTTGGAGGTTCATCCCTTTCAATTGTACCTTTTATGAAATTAGATTTGTTCCTCTTAAAAGGATGATCGGTTGAAAGAAATCTATGGTGACAATCAAAATAGAAAGGTCTTTTTCCATTGACGAGCATAAAGGTTTTTTTGTCTTTCATACAATAAGGACATGATTTTGGACCATGTGTACTCCAACCAGATAACATGCCATATACCGGAAAGTCACTAATCGTCCACATCAATGTAGCTTTTAATATGAAATTTTCTTTCGCAGAAACATCATATGTATTAAAACCATTACTCCATAATGCATTTAAATCATCAATCAATGATTTCAAATAAACATAAATATTCTTTTTCGGATGTCCTAGGATTAATAGAGTCAAAAAGATATAAGGCTCCTTCATCAACATCCATGGAGGCAAATTGTACAGAGTTATAAAGACATGCCAACATGAATACTGACAACCATAAGAACCAAAAAGACAGAAACCATTAGTATAAAGACTCAATCGCATGTTTTGGGCTTCTATAGAAAAAGACGGATGCAGACGGTAAAAATGTTTCCATGAATCACCATTAGATGGATGATTCAAGCTTCTATCATTTGAAATCTTGGTTTTGTTCCATGACATCATTGACACTATATTCTGAGACATAAATAAACACTGCAACCTAGGTGTAAGGGGGAAATATCTCAACTATTTTACTGGAATCGATCTAGACTTCCCTGGTTGATCTTTTTTATTCCTCAATTGTCCACATGTGAGACAACTATCCAATGAATCGTTTTTTCCAGAATATAAGATTCCATAATTTGTACATGCATGAACATTCTGATAACTAAGTCCCAGATTACAAACCAGCCTCTTGCTCTCATAGTAATTTGCAGGAAACATGTTTCCTTCAGGTAACAGTGTTTTAACCAAAGAAAATATCTGATCAAAACAATTGTTTGAAATTGAATTATCTGATTTAATAGCCATAAATTTTGCAACGACTTCTAATTTTCTTATCTTGAAACCAGGATATAATGCATCCTCAACAGACCTCAACAACTCATAAAATTCAGATGGTGCCAACTCATGAGTTAAATCAATATCATCGTGAGTTTCAGCTTGTTGCACAGATAGACTTGCAGTATCACGTACTAAATTTTAAAACCATAATGGATCTGGAATCAAGTTATTAGAATCTTCTCTAGAGCTGCGTTCACCGCATTGATACCAAAAAACATAATCTGGTTGAAAACCAAACCGCAAGAGATGTCCCCCAACCTTGTCAACTGTGTCAAACGTTCTCAGAGCACATTTTTTTCAAGGACACTTAATTGTTCCTTCTGAAACATATTCTGGTTTTGCTGATGCAAATGCTAATAAAGCTTCAACACCCTCAATATATACAGGATTTAAACCAGATCCATTTGGATTTCTACACTGATTTATCTAAGCACAATCATCTAACAATGACTGATGTCGACTTCCTTGTTCCATATTTTTCTATATAAAATATAAAATCATCACTATTTTTAAATAATTTGAAATTATAAAAACACTATCTGAAAAAAGAAGATAAATAATTACAAATAATTCTTAACAATGATCATTAATTAAGGGAAAAACAATTTCCAGTGGATTGACGGCTACTCTTTTGTCAGACGGCTCATTTACTTGCATCATTCTCACACTAAAATCCCAATGAAAAATCTGGTCCGAGGTATGCATATCCATTGTCTTATGCATGAGAATGAATATGTGTACCTCAGACCATATTTTTCATTGTTAGAAAGATGCATGTAAATGAGCCATTAGACAAAAGAGCCCCCTTTTCGTCGATGAATCGCATTCTTCCAACTGTCACCGCCTGAAAAAATTATAAAAAATATGATCCTATGAATGCATATCCAATCTCTTGCATACAAGATTGAATATGTCTACATAGCATCACATTTTTTATAATGTTTTGATTCGGTGAGAGTTGAAAGGAGAAAAGTCATCGAGCAAAAGGAGTGTTGTCAATCCATTGGAAATTGTGCCAAGTTCTTAAAATTTATTAAAATTTATTAAAATTTCTTCCTAATTGTTCCTAACTAATTATTACTAATTATTACTAATTATTTCTATTTATTCTTAAATATTCCTATTTATTCCTATATATTCCTATTTATTCCTATATATTGCTAATTATTACAAATTATTGCTAATTATTACAATTTATTGCTAATTATTACAATTCATTGCTAATTATTACAATTTATTTCTAATTATTACAATTTATTTCTAATTATTACAATTTGTTGCTAATTATTGCAATTTATTGCTAATTATTTCTAATTATTTCTAATTATTCCTAATTTTTGCTAACTATTCCTAATTATTACTAACTATTCCTAATTATTGCTAACTATTCCTAATTATTGCTAACTATTCCTAATTATTACTAACTATTCATAATTATTTCTAACTATTCCAAATTATTACTAATTATTTCTAATTATTACTAATTATTACTAATTATTACTAATTATTACAAATTATTACAAATTATTACAAATTATTACAAGTTATTATAAATTATTACAATTTATTACTAATTATTACCAATTATTACAATTTATAACAATTTATTACTAATTATTCCTAATTGTTGCTAATTATTTCTAATTATTGTTAATTATTGCCAATTGTTACTAATTATTACAAATTATTACTAATTATTACTAGTTATTTCTAATTATTACTAATTACTACAATTTATTACTAATTATTACTAATTATTACAATTTATTACTAATTTATCAATACTTAGCAATACTTAGAAAAATGAAAACTGCTTGAATAATGAAAGGAAATTTGGTAATTATCGTTGTGGAGATGATTACAAATTTTCCCTTCATTATCCAAGCAGTTTTCCTTTACTAGTTATTACTAATAAAAAAATTATATTATCAATATTTATGAGAAAACAATATTAATATTATTAAAATTATAAAAAAAAATTATAAAATATTAAAATTATCAATATTCGCAACAGGATTTTCTCTATTCTTAACATGTTCAAATCTCAAAGGGTCACCAATAGTTAGGTCATGTGAAATAAAAAGTTTGTGGCAGCAATGTCCAATGTAAACTCTATAATTGTCCTTGCATGGTTGATCACCTCGTAAGTAGTGTTGCAATAGGACAACCAAAGTAATGTCATTCTTGTCTTTAAGAATCATCTCGCTCCCATTACATAGAGCATTCTTCCTTAAAAATTTGAGGGGACATCATTATCTTTCCCATAAATTTTCAAGGAAGAATGGTCTCTGTAAAGGGTCATGTGAGATAATTCTTATAGATGAGAAGGGCACAACTTGGGTTATCCTATTTCAACGCTACTTGTAAGGTGATCAACCAAGCATATCTAATTATATCTAATTATATCTAATTATATCTAATTATATCTAATTATATCCAATTATATCTAATTATTTCTAATTATATCTAATTATATCTAATTATATCTAATTATTACTAATTATTACTAATTATTACAATTTATTACAATTTATTTCAATTTATTACAATTTATTACAATTTATTACTAATTATTCCTAATTATTGCAATTTATTACAGTTTATTACTAATTATTCCTAATTATTGCTAATTATTTCTAATTGTTACAAATTATTGCTAATTGTTACTAATTATTGCTAATTATTACTAATTGTTACTAAATATATCTAATTATTACTAATTATATCTAATTATTTCTAATTATATCTAATTATAACTAATTATATCTAATTATTACTAATTATATCTAATTATATCTAATTATTACTAATTATATCAAATTATATCAAATTATTACGAATTATATCTAATTATATCTAATTATTACGAATTATATCTAATTATTACTAATTATATCTAATTATATCTAATTATTACTAATTATATCTATTTATATCTATTTATGACAAATTATATCTAATTATATCGAATTATTACGAATTATATCTAATTATTACTAATTATTACCAATTATTACCAATTATTACAAATTATTACAAATTATTACCAATTATTACCAATTATTACCAATTATTACCAATTATTACCAATTATTACCAATTATTACCAATTATTACCAATTATACTAAATTATATCTAATTATTACTAATTATACCTAATTATTACTAATTATACCTAATTGTACCTAATTAATACTAATTATACCTAATTATTACTAATTATACCTAATCGTTACTAATTATACCTAATTATTACTACTTATACCTAATTATTACTAATTATACCTAATTATTACTAATTATACCCAATTGTTTCTAATAATACCTAATTATTACTAATTATACCTAATTATTACTAATTATTACTAATTATTACTAATTATTACTAATTATATCTAATTATTACTAATTATATCTAAGTATTACTAATTATATCTAATTATTATGAATTACCCCCAATTATCCCTAATTATATCTAATTATGACTAAATTACGCTAATTATCTATAATAATCTCCAATTATTGCAAATTATCACTAATTATTTATAATTATCACTAACAAAATCAATTTCTTACTAAAAATAAATATAAATAAAAATCAATTTAAATCTAATTTAATTACAACTAATAAAAAACAATTAAAATTAATAAAAAAAATAAAAAGAATATAAAATAAAATAAAATATTAATACCTTAAACTTTGATATTCTGAAGGTGTTGGCGCCTTCCAATTTCTCTCGTGTAAAAAAATTTAACTAAAAGAAATGTTTTCCTTAAAACTGGAGAATCAAGAGAGAGGGAGAGGAATATCTGTGTGATTTGAAAAAAAAACAGGTGGTGGTATATATAGGTTAGATTAGTTGCGACAGGTTACCCGTCGCAAATGGTGGTATTTGTGACGAGGCTCATCGCAAATACCCTCCCCCGCATTAATTCCAGTCGGCAGTTAAAAGGGTATTTGTGACGGGTCTCGTCGCAAACACACACCTGCCGACATACTATTTGTGACGGGCGGCTTTGCCCGTCGCAAATGGTATTTACCACCGCCGGGCTTTTGCGATGGGCCCCGTTGCAAATACCATCACCCGCATTAATTACAATCGGTGGTTAAAAGGGTATTTACGACGGGTCCCGTCGCAAATACACACCTGTCGACATACTATTTGGGACGGGCGGCTTTGCCCGTCGCAAATGGTATTTACCGCCGCCGGGTTTTTGCGACGGGGATGTGTCCCCGTCGCAAATACCCTTCCCACATTTTGGCGTGCAGACTGCGCCAAACCTATTGTGACGAGTCGGCTATTCCCATCGCAATTAATCTAATATTTGCGATGGGAAAAGACTCTCGTCACAAATACGTAGTTCGTCGTACCTTTTGTGACGGTATATATTCCCGTCGCAATTGACCCGTTGAAAAAAAACCACTTTTCCTGTAGTGTCAGATTACATGTAGTTCTTGTAATGGCCATCTGTTTCATGAGAGATATGACATTAAAGGCCCTAGGTGGGAGTTATTCATATAAGACTGTCCTGGTTTTCTTCATTGGGGATATGGTCATGCACATGTAATCAGACTTACATCCTACAAGTGAAGATCCTATATCGGGGAAAATCACATCATGCCACAGGTACAATCATCACTGGACTCTAATTCTACATGACCCATGCTCGGTGTGAGAAACAAGAGGTAGTGGAAGACTACACACATTACATGAGATCATATCCGTACAAGGATTACACATTTACATTTCCCTTTGAGAGGAATGATCACCCATATCACGGAGGATATCATGTGGGTCTCAGGCTATAGAAAGGATTCCTATGTATCCCAATTATGAAGAGAATTAGAGTTCTTGTAGTTTAGTTTATCCCAAACCTGTTGATGGATTTGAGGTAATTGGGAGCATGATTGGGGATTATACTTAGAATGATGCCCATGCATGAGTCCTCTTCTCATCAGCTGTTAGATGAACAATAACGATAGACCTATGAGAGGATTTAATCCCATAAGCTAGGAGTAATTAGAATAGGAAGAGTCTTATACTGAAGTGGACACCCATTGGAGCTCTGACCTTAGGAAGGCTTCCTTATTATCCTAGTTACGGTGGGAATCAGAGTTCTCATAGTTCACTTTATGTCAGGGCTTACACACTAAGGTTGCCCTTGTGGTCCAGGCTTACACTCTGAGGTAGCCCGAATAGTATACTCATTCTTTATCCTATGGAAGATTAAAGATAGGTGGTGATGAACATGATGGTCTATTTGAGAGCATGATATCATGAGGATCACATGAGGTCGTTACCCTATATCATCAAGGACACTTCCCTTAAAAAATGGGTATACAGCTGAGGATTCTTAGCCAGGGTCCACATGTCATGGTTCCAAGTAGGTCCACTATACAAAGTGGGCATGCCATAGGGGATTTGCTTGAAATGTCTTGGATGTCTACTGTATATGTCTTAACTATTTTCCTGATATGTTGGGGCACCGATCTGACATGTAAAACATATCCAAGGGTGTCATCATAATCAATTGGCATGCCTTGGATTCCTTTATATGGATGAAGAATCATATCCAAGATGATTTTCATGGACAAAAATGAGCATGTATGGGGTCTCATGCATTATCAACTAACTTGTCTTATATGTCTTCACCTGATCAAAGAATACATGTTTGGATTCTTGCATATAATCAAAGAAGATATGACCATGTGATGTAGCATAATCATCATGTCATGTCTTTGGACCGGTGCACATCAATATCGACGTGTCTATGGAAAATCGCATGGTTATTTGACATGTCAATGAATCATTCGCATGATTAGAGCATGTTTTCTAGGATGGCTTCGCATGATTAAGGTGTTCTATTCTGAGGTGATTCACATGATTGACTTGGCTTGTCCCAAACACGTCAAGGGGGGTGTCGCATGACCCAGCTGACGTGACTTGGTGTCATTCTTGAGAGTCAGCTTGAAATATATGAGTGGTGTCGCAAGATCTGATATGACATGATATGAAGGATGTAGATATCTTGGATTATATCCCTATAAGGCATCATGAGACCTATTCATCATGTTTGGAGGGCTTCATGGGTCTCATTTGACATACCCAGAGAGTGTCATGAGACCTAGACGACATGTCTAGAGGTTGTCATTGGAACCCATTGATATGCTTAGGTAATTTTGTGAGAATCATTTAACATGAGTGGGCGCCATTATATGAGTCAGGTGATGTATGTGGGGAACATCGTAGGTCTCGGGTGATGAGTCCATGGGGACTTTCATGAGAATATGGTGAAATTCCTAGAGGGGTCATGAGACTTTTCCTTGACACATCCGGAGGACTTTAAATGACCTAAACAATATGTTGGGGGAACATCACGAGATCTAGGTGACATGTAATGGTGATATCGTGTGTCCTTGCGGATGCCTTGGTTTTATTAATGTTAGTATATCTTGAATCTCACGTGATCTGGAAGACATGTGGTATGTTCTTCACACCTCTTTACAGCAACCCTTTATATGATCTATGAATGATCATATGAAGTACCTCATGTATGATGTATGATTGCTCTGTCTATCTTTTGGTGCAATACATGATGGAAGGCTTTCCGATCATGTGATCCACCGCATTGAAAAGTCTACAGAGGTTGAGAGTTGAGTCATCCAAAGTCTCTAAGTCCAACAGTTTCTTCATGTTGGGGTGGAGAATTTATAAGAATCACCACCCTAGTTTCTCAACACTTTGTGCAGTGTATCTGGCATGAGTCCAGGCTGGAGTCGATGAAGGGGTCTGGTGCCATGCAGCTTCATGAGTCTTTTCTCTAAGGGTGTCACTTGATTTTCAGTGGTCACGATTCTATTCCATAAACTCTTCCTAGAGTATTCCTCAGGTAAATAGTGACTTATTAGGAGGTCTCATGTGGTCTGGTTGACTTTTTTGGAGGTCTCGCGGGGCCATGATGTGGGTTCCCTAGGTGCATCGCATGTCTTCCAGGGACCGTAAGTGCCTTCTGGCTCCTCTTTCTTTAATTTCCGTTGTTTTATTTTACAAAGGTCTGGGGAGTTCTCAATTTTTATTAGATATAATCAAGGAGTTTTATCCTTTCCAATTATTATTTGGAGCATGAGATTTGTGACCCATATGGGTCTCTCCCTTTGGATATCATACATCCTTATTTTCAAATTATTTCAGAGGGTTTGTCAGACACTTGACATTGACAAACCATGTGGCTTAGGGGTGCTCACTAATTTTCCATGAGCGCATCTCATGATCAATATGTTATATTATGATGGCATGTGTGCCTTGTCTTGTTTAGTTGTCATATGGCACGTCCCATGATCAGTGCTTGATCTTGTGATGAAATGCATATGTTTTTAGGGATTGTTTCTCTAATTGAATTTGATGCACCACATGTTCATTGATGGGTCTCACGATGGCATGAAGACATTACTAAGGACAATAACTTTTCTTTCCTATGACATGTCACATGTTCAATGATGAATCTTGCGATGTCGTGCAAGCGTTGTCATGGACAACCCTTCTGTTTGTATGTGGTGCATCGCATGATCAGTGATGGATCTTTTGATGGAGTGCGAACATTATCAGGTATAGTCACATTACCTATATTTGATTCACCACATGTTCATTGATGGGTCTCACGATGGATTGTAGAAATTGCCAAGGATGGTCACTTTGCTTTCCTATGACATGTCACATGTTTAATGATGAATCTTGCGATGATGAGAAAGCATTATCATGGATGTAATAGTATCATGAGCTTGAATAATATGACATGTGGTGTTGTTTTTCTATAGTCCAATATTCATGAAATATTTCCTTACATGGCAAGGTGTGTGATGTGAAAATATGAGCATCAACAATGATTTGGTTAGCATGTATCTATGGCAGATAATACGATTGTATAGAGTACCATGCAATATAGTTTCAAATTAGAACCCCCACTTTACATCATCGTTCAATTGATGGGAAATCTAAGTATACTATTGAAGTCCTTTAGGGCATGTTCAAGGCCCATGTCTTAGAATTTGGTTGTTCTTTTGGGAATCACTTAGATCTTGTGGAGTTTTCCTATAATAACAGTTATCAAGAATCAATCTAGACGGATCCTTTTGTGTCATTGTATGGAATTTCATGTCATTTTACCTTGTGTTGGTTATAGGAGGGAAAGGAAGCATTTTTGGGACCATGTATTATGCAGGAGACATTTGAGAAGATCTAGTTGATCCAAAAAAGGTTGGAGATAACATAAAGCATAAAAATGGTTCATTGGTTCAGTTCAGTGGAATATAGATTTTCTATTCCACGGTGCTTCATTTTCATGCATGATGTGTTCTACATATTTCACCTATGGAGGTATCAACCTGGTCCTTCTCAAATGTTTTATGTTGATGTTTTTGAGATAGATATTTATGCATCCATTGATGAGAATCCGATCTATATCATAGAACATAGTTTTAATATTCTTTGTAGTAAAAGCATTCCTTTAGTGCTAGTGAAGTGGCATCATGGGAGATTTCAATAGAATAATAAGAATATGGAGACTGATATGTGGTCACAATAGCCTAGGTTATTCACATATACCCCCATAGTGATTTGTGAGAGTTTAACTTGGAGAAGAGTTATTATATAGTAGAGAGGATGTAAGATCCCATATTTTTACCAAGCATGTTCCTCTTTAAGATTTTGGTTAAGTGTATTTTAGTTTTCTTAAATTGTTAAAACCTTGGTAATATATCCTTGTATGTGGATTTAAACAATTTTTAGAGGTTCTTTGGGGATCAATAAGTCATTCTAGAAATGTATAGATGCAGTTTGCAGTAGTGGTAATGTTGTAGCACCACCGGCTCACTGGTGCATTATACCATCTAGAAGGTGGGAAATGTATGGTAATTTTATCCTCTAGGATATCAACTATCCACCCATTGGAAACCCAATGGATCTCCAGTGTGGTTCCCATCCATGCAGGCTAGCTTGAGGAAACCATTGACTAGTCAGTGGTTCCAACCAACTACCTCGTGGTATTGGGCCAGGTCATGTAAGTAATGGTTAAGGCATATTTTTATACCCCTAAACCCCTTTTAATAAAAATTTAACCTCTATATTGACCCTAATATTATATTAGTTAAAGTTTAAGTTTCTTTAAGGATCTCAATGAATCTATAACATTGTTCCTCTTCCTCTTCATCCTTGGTTCGATCTAGGAAGCTTAGAATCAGTGAGTTCTCCCTTGTTTTGATGTTTCTCTCTTGTTTATTACTTGGATCACCTTATTCCAACATTGACAAGGTGTGGTGGTTTCTTTCCATAGGGGGTTTTGTTGTGCCTAATTGATATAGTGCTCAATCTTGGTTTCCTTTTTCTAGTATTTTTCGGGGGGGTGGTCTAAAACTACTCATTATGGTATGTTTTGTTTCCGTAGTATATGTTACCTATTTTATCATACTGGAACATTATGAACATGACCCTACTTCATTGAGATTACTTAATTACCTATCCCTAGACCTTATATAGAACCCTTTGGGTCTTTCAGTGATTTAAAATTAGACTTTTGGACACTTGAGAGGTGAGTTAAACCCTCAAATTTGGTTGGGTACTTGGAAAATTGATAACCTAGAATCCCTATGATAATATTGGGTTTTGACTATGATATGGAATACTTGATACATAAATTTTTAAATATCATACTTGAACATTAATTGGTACTCTGACATGAAACAAGATAAATGGAATGATAATTGGTAGTTGGCACAATTTGACCAATTTCGATTATGATAATATGTTTAGCATGCCTAGTGATTTTGTATGATTTGAATATTGATTGGTTCCTGAGGGAAAGATTCATGTTATCCTGATTCCTAGGGTATGGCTTCTTGGTTGAGTGGTTCATAAGGAAAAGGTGTATGATTTTTGGGGAACTGAGGTTAATATGCATGGATGTATATACATGGGGCCTAAGGGTGAGATGAGTGGATTCTTTATGCTAAAGAGTGAGATTATGGGATGCATGAGGACTGATGGAGTGGTGTTTGTTTACTTAGTGCATGTGGGTCAGGTGCATGATTACTTGGTCATATGGGAAAAATGATTAGTATCGTAGATCCATAATATGTGATGCATGACTACAAGTGATGATTAAGGATTATATTAGGAGAAAGTACATGGTGATCCTCCTCAATTTTTTTCACAAGGATGTGATGACATATACATATGGAATAATGTCAATATGGATGAACTAATGGGTTAGTAGGGTTATTTTAGTGTTTCCATGTTTTATATTAAATTTCACTGTATATCATACCATTTCATGATCTATTACCCAAACTAGATTTTTTAGACACCTTGGGAGTCAGCCTACTGAGTTTTAATCACACCCTGTTCAGGTACCATTTATTACCTAAGAAATATTTTTTGATGCTAGTCTAGATAAGGGTAAGGATCCTTGTACTTTATTTCTTTATTGGTTTCTTGCTTTATGGTACTGGATCTTAGAGGTGGGACAAAGAATAGGGTTTGGGATCGGTGTTTGGAGTTATTATTTTGAGTATTTATTTTTGGTTATTTTTTGTGTGAATTTTAGCACTATATCTAGTATTCCATCCAGCACGTCATTACATAGTTTGATTGTATTACATTGGTTTGGTAGTTTCTTGTTTATTTTATTGAGTTGTATAGTTGATTTTTTTATCTTATTTTACTATAGTAATTGTCACTCTATACTAGAGAGTATAGTCTCCCCACTATATCTACCAGACCCTCACTGCTAGTTAGTAGCCTCTGTTGTATGGGGAGATGTGCCTAAGGTCACGTGGTGACCCATCTCAATCATGTGGGTGGGGGCGAATTGGGTTGGGGAAATTATAGCCACATTATGAAATATTCATTCTTTTGATGTTTTATTTTTAATGAAAATGTTGTTAAACAACCTCTTAGAGTTTTTCCATGCGTATTACATCTCTCACACATAATTTTTTAAACACAAGAGTTTTCATTTATTAATAACCACTCATTAAATTTTTTTTTTTCATGTGAATCATTGTCTTCTCCTTTGGAACTTTCTTTTTCATGTGTCTTTTTAAACATTCCATCTTTCTCTAAATCCAGTAGCCAAATTACTATGATATCATTGGGTATATTTGTAACTATTTTACTACAAAAAAGAGGTGTTTTGATATTAGAAACATCCTTAGAATAACTTATGTGAGAAGTTCAATTATTCTTCAACTTTCAAGAGTCAATATGTTTCATTTAAATATTTTATGGTATTACTTCCAATTTCGGAAACTTTATATTGAAGATGTTCTTCTGATAATAAAAAAATATCAACTTCTCTTCACAATCTTTCCTCATTTTTCTGATTTAATCATTAGGAATTTTAACCTTATCATTAAATAATTTGTCATGATCTTTGATCCTATTATATTTTTCATCCAATTGAGAATTATTTACATCAATGTTGTTCTTTTAATGAAATTCATATGCATGGAACTTATCATCAATATAATTCTTGATCTCTTATTTTTCATGAACTTATTTGAGCTATTTTCTATAAAACTTATAGTATCTCTCTATAAACTCCATGTTAATTTCTTTAGTGACACCAAACCTTTTGGAGAGCTTTTCACATGTTCGATAATTTTTTTTTCAAACCTTTCTCTATAATTTAATGTTCTTATTCAATCTGATTTACTTATATCTATATGTTTTAAATAATCCCACAAATCAATGAAACTAATTATTTAGGGAAACAATGTAGCATATCCTTTAATGCATCAATAAAAAATCTATTGACATATAATCACTCTTATTGATGTTTGGTTCTTCTTCAGGATAGTTCTCACAAGTTTTTTTTCATAACTCATTACCATTTAAATCATTTTAGGTAGAATAAATTTCCACCGAATTAGTGGAAGGTTTGACCATATGTTCTTCTCCACTTAGGTCAGATATTCCTTCTTTTTCATTATGGCATAAGGAAACTTATTCTTCTTTTAAAAAAATACACCCTTTTCAATAACTTTTTTACTTTATTTCTCTTATTCATCACAAAATTGGTAGAGAAAAAAATTTTATTTTAAATATATTGATGGTCACCAAAAAACACGTCATTGTAAATTTTGAAAGAGAGCATCAAATATTCAAATTGAAAATCTTGAAATATTGATAATCCAATCAGAGATGAATCTGTCACTAATACCAATTGAAGGGACCAATTTGGGATATGAACCACACTAAGAGGGGTTTGTATTAGTTTTAGTGAATTTTAATCCAATTTATACATTTTAACCCTTTTCTATTTACCTCTTTCTCTAGTTAAATTGAATAGGTCTCTTTTTCTCTTTTATCACTTTCTATATTTCTCACAACACAACAAATCACACACAAAAAAGATGAAAAATAATTTTTAAGGTTCACCTCTCAGTATGATAAGGTTATTACTTGGTATGATCTAGTAAAAACTGAGGTCATAAAATCAACTAGTAAAACCCTATGAGTATTACACTATTGTCTCTTAATAGTTTAGAGTATGTATCTCACACACTGGTTTGGGGAATCCTACAATTAGGTATATTCTATACCTTTATAATGATTTATAGAGGTAAAAACAAGATAGTTTGACTCCAATTTAGAATACAACCTTGTTATTGATGTGTTTCGCCTATCTTACTATTCCCTTTCATAATAGAATGTCACTTCTTCCTTTTGTATGCATATCATGAAATAAAAAAACTTATTTTTCTATTTCAATGTACAATTTTTTGCTAGATCTATTTTTCTTTCCACTTCTTCCCATGCAAATACCAGACAATATAATAGCTTATTATTTTATGAAATTCACAACCAAATCAACCAATTTCTTCTTCTTATTCTCTTATATTATCTTCTTTTTCTTCTATATTAGTGTATAAACATATTTCACTGATTATACCACTTCTCAAATTCTTTGATAGATAGAGTTTCTTCATATTAGAGACTATATCAGTTATTATATAATGACTTATACCTTAATCACCCCATAATTATAAATTTAATTGCAGGGGTTTCACATTATTACATTACCATGATCATTTAGGCTTATAGTTGTATAGATTTTATAAAAACATTTCATTAAAGAGGGAAGACTGAAGCATAATGTCCACATTTTTATAGAAATAGGATTCTTAAGTTTACAATCCTATTTCATTCATGACACACTTTCTTTATTCAAGGCTAATTTCCTTTATTTAGATCTAGACTTCATAATTTTTTTTCTCATCTTTAGGCCCTATGAAAAAAAATTAAAAATGTGGGATAAGAAGAAAAAAGATTAGTAAGGGATATAAAAATAAAGAAATATATTTAGTCTAATGAAAAATATGAAAAGCATAAAATATTTAACTTTTTCACATTATTATTTGAGCATATAAAATATATCATATCCACATTTTAAAATTATTTAATCCTTAAAGAAAATATCTAAATATAATATATAAATAAATGGAAACATTTATATTCACCATAGAGAATTATATTCATAACCCGCATTCACTCATGTTAGAAATAATTGCATCCTGATTAAATCCATAGGAGAAACCACCCTGGTTAACCCCTCCTTATTTCCTTTTAAGAAAAAGAAATATTTCCTGAAGCATTGGAGAGCTATATCATACCCACTCTTCATATAAGTTGTATTGAGATCACACACCGTATAAGATGCATCGGGCTTTCCCATAATCATTTATAATGATAAATTACCATATCCTAAAAAAAATCATTATCAATATTTTGAAAAAATCATTGAAAACCATATTCCAAATCATTATCAATTTTCACATGAAAGGATAAATATACCTTTCTTTAGAAAACAATTTTAAATAAAAAAAATCACAAAAAAATTAGAAATTATTTTATTTTAAAATAATAATAGAAAAATTTAAATGAAGCTGAAAATAAATGAAAATTCATGATGGTGGGAAATTCCATTCATTCCATAAAATCTAAAGCAATGATTCTTTTCACACCTTCGGTAAAAGTACCTCATTCATAAAATGATAAGAATGATTATGTTTTTAAACCTTATAGAGAAGTTTACATATTTTAGAAAAATGATTTTATAAACCATTTATATATAAATAATATCATATGTATAAAAAATTATAAATAAAACATATATGTGTAAGAAAAAGAGTCGAAAAGGAAACATAAAAATGTTTAAAATAACCTTTCAAAGAATATCCCTTACAACTTGATAAATTTTGAACCAATGAAAAATTGAAGGAAATAAATTTGAATTTAACTATAAATAATTTAATTTCTATATAATAATCATGAAATAAATCCATAATGAAGTTTATAATCCACTAAAAAGAAAACATATCTTAATTCTCAAAGAAATGGAATTGAAACTAGAAATCCCTTATATCAAATATCATTTAGCTCCATATGTTATTTAATTTATGGATTATAAAATTATATTAGTTATTTACTTTATTAAGAACCATTTCATGTTTATAAAATTATCATTATACCTTTTATTTCATTTATGACAATGTATTATTTAGTTACTTAATATTTTAAGTTTACATCATACATTTTTAGGAAGTTCAGTTCATAATCCAAAAACAGATTTGGTGGGTTGACTGTGGTCAAAGGGTTCACTGTTACATCATCTCCAGAATCTTAATAATGATATAATTAAAATTTTATACATTAAATACAATTTTATAACCATCCACAAATGGAATACCTGAAAAAATGAATCACATCGCTTCGTGGAGGTGGTAGTCCACACATATGCATGGACAATGTTATTTTTTTCAATGAACGGAAATATAAGAAATTAGATGATATCAGATTTATAAATAATTATAATTATTTCATAAATTTAATATATATATATATATATTAATTAAATACATCATAATGGCCATCCTTGTGAGATGGTGATGAAAAATGAAACATGTCTCCTTGTGGAGGTGGTAATTCACGCGCATGCATGAGCGATGTTTTCATTTATCATAGGATGAAAAGAGAGATGAAAAAGGGTTTTAACATAATAATAATAACAATTCAGTATATGTAAGATACTATTTTTATTATTTTATCATGGTTAAATAATATTTAAAAAATTTAGAAAAAGAAATAAACTTGAAATAGGGTGGTTATGGCTTATACCTTCTCCACAAATTCCTCTTAATGGATTACACCTTAATTGTTATAGGATTGGTATTTTGGTAAGAATATGAATTATGGGATGTTGGTAGGGATGTTGAGGATATATGTTTGTAGGTAATGGTTTAACTAGAGGCTTTAAAATGTGCGAGGAATAGAGGAGAGGAGGTGCCCTTTTATAAGTGAGGGGAGGTGAACCCCTATAATTTCTTAAAGCATTAAAAAAATATAAAATAGTTTTCATGTTCAAGTGGCACAAAATTAATATATTTAAAATCTAGGATGAGTATGAGTATAAATTATCTCATCCAATAAAATTTAGGCATGTTTGGGGGACGTTTTCAATCTTATCTTTTAGTTTTAACCCCCGTTAAAACTTTTGATGATTACTGTAATATTTTTTTACATTATATGAGTCAAGAAAGTTAATGTAAAAGAACAAGTAACCAATAAGTGGAAAATTATTGATATTATTGACCATATAAAATTCACTTGGAAAAAGATAATATTTTTATGAATTATAAATCATTAAATAAAATATTTTTTAATATAAAATTCCACTAAAGTTGTTTTCAGGACTATTCACATAGTGTGAATTTAATAATGTAAAGATAGGAATATAATTCTAATACAAACCTTTAAAACATAACTAATACGTTATATTTATCTAAAATATTCATTTAATACAATAATTTATCAAAATTGTATTAATTTTAATGTTTTTGATAATCATTTACTTGATTTTTTTATTAATTGAACAAACATTGTGTCGGCATTGCATAAGAACAAAAGAAATTATTCCATCATTAAAAATTTAAAATAAAATACAATGATAAAAAAGTCATTAATATTTCAAATAACCATTTATAACCAAAAATAACTAATGTGAAATTTATTTAATACTTTTTCCACGTCTTTTAATGTAATTAACTATGTATTTAACGTTAAAATAATGATTTTAATTTAATAAATTACAATTTTTGATGATATTTTTCTTAATTTAATTAGTGTTTTTTATGTTTAAATCTCAATTTATCTGTTTATCTTAGTCATGATGTCAATTTTAAGTAAATAAATAAATTTCATGTAATATTTTTTCTCTAAATGTGTTTAAATTATATATTATCAATTATTTATTTCTTTAAATTCATTCATTTATTATTTTAATTTTTTACGAATCAATTATAATAATAATTTGTATTGAATGAGATTCTTTAATTTTAATTTTATGTTTTCATAAACATATTATTTTAATTTTTATTGTAATTAAATAAATTACTTCAGCTTTAATTATTTTAATATAATTTATGAACACAAATTTTTTATTTATTAATATTTTATTTGTATTTTAAAGGAATGGATTTCATTGTTTTTAATTTAAATAAATCTCTTTTATTCATTATTTTTTTATAATTAACTAATTTTTTTGTATTAATATTTTATCTTAATTTGATACATAATTAATTTATTATTATTTTTATTTATAGATAAATTAAATTATTTTTTATTTAATTTTTATTTCTTTTTTAAATTATTATTATTTTAATTTTTCTTACTTATTTAGTTTATTTATATTCAGGTGTGTTCTCCTACCTTGAGCCCCCTTTATCCCTTCTGCTACTGTTGCACCCTACCACGGTTCCCTCCTACTTCGGTAGAATCCAATGCCGATGTGAGGAAGAGTTTCATAGATTTGGAAAAAAAATTACAACATCCAAAGAAAAAATCATTAATTTTTTCATATCGGATAATGAGAACCACACCGTGAAGTGACCTCCATGAATCCCTCATCCTGATTCCACCGTATCCAACTTGAAGTCCCGACCAGATCTTCCAGAGGATGTGCCGAAACTGAAAATGAACTTCCCCCAGATAAACCGGATGTGTCACCACCGCCTATATCTGAATCTACCGAGCTAATGCCATCGAGCCTCCACCATTACTGAAAAACCATCATCAAACGTTGCTCAATCCCACTAGACACCAAGGAAGAATCTGCGCCCTAAAATTTCAAGGTCTTAGGAAACATATCATGCACACTAAAAAAACATCAATGAGAATTTTTTTTCCAAAATTTAAAGTATCTAATGCCTTCATTTTCCACCTTTCATAATAGATTCATGAAGGGATGATCACAATACTAGTTCATAAGTGATCACAGAGCATTGTGTCACATATTCAAAATGAAATGCTGGTCATTTCAAGGGTTTCACTATTTACAATGGGTCTTTACTTGAAGTGGGTGACGAGAGCATCAAGGGATGCCATGTGTATTTCTTACCTATTAGAATTTTTCTGTCACTAAATTTATATTTTATTCAAATAAGATGACATCTACTACTCTGTTCTTTGATATTCCCCATAAACGGGAAACGTCTAGGATTCCGGGATATGGGAACCTCCTCTTCTCTTCTTCTTCCCATTTCAATTTTTACATATTTTTCAATTTTATAATTAGCATAACACTATCTCTGTTTTTAATTATAACTCTTATGTTTTTCATTATTCCTCCATATGTTGTGATATGGAATCTCCAGTAATGTATAACTAATTTACAGGGTTTAATCCAAGTAGAGAAACTCTACACTTCCTGGATATCTATGCTTCATGGTGATCCTCACTACTCCATCTTTAATCTGAGCAGATTGAAAAGGTTATTTTGGGTGGGAGAGAGTGCATTATTTCACGGGATTGGTTTCTTTCTCTCCCCCTGATAGTTTTCATATTCTTCTCCTTACTTGCTCGATTGAGTGGTTAGGTAAGGTTGTGTGATTTTTTATCCTTCGACGATCACTTTGATTAGGAAAAAAATTCTTGGATGGAGTGATTTGATTAATACATTTCTTCATTTTGGGAGAGTGATCATGTGTTTGAAGTGATTTTTCACACGAGTACACAAATTTTTAGGTGAGATAGGTTTGTGTGTTGAGTCATTGACCAGGCACCGAGTGATGATGAGATTTGTTGATTTATTTATTAATAAGATCATTGATATGTAGTTGGGGGTGAGTAAAACTGGATCTATCCTTGTTCTCACTAACTCTTTCTCTTCCCATTATTTATATTTCCTTTGTCTCTATTCTGTTTAATCATTGTTTCATCACTATTATTGTGTTTCTCATCACTATTTCGTGATGTTTTCATCTACTACTTTCAAAATATTTAAAATCACAAAAAAATATTTTCAGAAATACCACCAGGGAATTTGACACTCCCTCCTTAAAAATGAACCTAAGGTTTATATTCTATACAATACCAAGGGTTTATAAATTTATCTTTGACCTTCCTCATGATAAGGATACCATCAAATTTTTGCATCTTTTCCTTGGAATCAACATTTATCTTAGGGGTTTTTTCTACTTTTCTAAAAAATGCTAAAAAAAAGACACTGCCTATTCCTTTTCAGATTCACTCTTTGATTTCTCTCTTGTATAATAACATTATGAGGAAGTGGAATTATTCTAATTTTGGTTACAAAATCAACAAGATGGAGAGCTATCAGATTCTATAATGGATGTCTCTCACTAAACTAAACAACAGTATGCATTGAAATTCAATCAAAACAAAAAAGGTCGGGAGGGGAAGAAACCTACCAAGAAGGGTTTTCTGGATACTAAGAGAATTATGGACTTCATACTTAGCTTAAGAGGACCAAAATATCAAGTAAGCACTCTAAATAAATTTTTTTACCCTACTAAAAAGAAACAATATAATTAAACCTTTTCCACAAAGTGATATCATTGGGAATTAGTTTCACGAACCTGACTCAAATCTATGTGGGAGATCCAAACTAGGTAACAAGTTCCAAGGAAGAATCTATGGAAGGAGAAACTGACATTCCATTGTCCTTTTTTAGTCAAGGATCCAATATCACCATCCATGGTGGTTGAGGAATCCCGCCTTTGGAAAGCAAGAACACGGGGTAGGAAACGCATGTCGTTACAACCATTCATGCCTCAGATTTGAAAGCATCAGAAAAATATACAAAATATGGTTATACATGAAATATTATTAGGAAATAAAAAGTAAGTGATGAATAATTTATCTTATAGAAATTTAAAATTTCTTATTTATGAAAATATAGGTAAAGAATCAATTAGAATATGGAGAATACTTTTAGAAGAATGGTAAAATTTTACTTTTAAAACTATAATGTAAATGATCATTTTCCCATGAAATCCATTTTAAATATATCTAATAAAATAATGGTAAAATAATTTAATTTTTAAAACCATGAAGAATTGGAAGAAGACTCAAAATTATGGTAAATATATTCTTATGAAAACGTTTTAAAAATAAGTTTTTTTCTTATTTTTATAAGAAAAGTATAAGGAACAAAGTTTCCACTTAATTTTGAAATGTCAATTTTAAAAAGGGAAGGAATTTTTTTGAGATATATTAAAACATTAATTTTTAATAAATCTATAATAATGGTTAATTTATAATGAAATAATAGTTTTATAGAGAAAATATGGAGTGTTTTATAAGAAATATACCCATGATATGTAAAACCTTTTAATATTTTGGAATGCCTTTACTGAAAACTCACATCGTAAATAGGGAAATAAAATTTATATTTGAAAATTAGTGATGAAACGTAAGAGGATCACATGAATTAATCCATATTTTTGTTCTCACAATATATGAAAACATTGGTGGGAAGGAAAATATAGACATGGAAGAAAAGATTCATTGGTAATAATGAGAGGTATTATTACTAATGTTATAATTTTATTTCAGAAAAAAATTATCATAGAAGTGGTTATTATTATGGAGAATTAATTTACATGGAGAATAATATAAAATACCATATAAACAAAGTAATATAATGATCAAATGAATCTTGAAAATTATATTTATTTAACAAATAGTATGTCCTAATATATCTGAAATTAAGTTGATGAAATCCTGCCGACATTAGAAAACATCGAATGAAAAAACCTTAAAGGAAATGATTTCAAATGAAACATTAAATATATTTAATAATGATTATATCATGATAAAAAATACTAATGGGGAAGTAGATACAACAATATAAATAAACAATGGTTTATAATAAGTAGTATGTCTCAAGGGATTAAAAATTGTGACAAGAAACTCTTACCGTGTATTCCTGCTTACTCGAACATGATACAACCTCCTATATAATAAAAATAACTACATTAATCACGTATTTAATAACCTTATTCACATATATAACCTTTTATAAACATAATTTATAATTATTCTCCACATTTATGTTAATTAGTTGTTATCGATTTTCAATATCGGGTGTAATTTGTCTTGATCATTTTGAACTAATTTCATAATAGAAGTATTATTATTCGTTATTCTTACAAATTTAATTATTACCAGATTATTCAATATATAATAATAATTTTTTTTACTAATTATTTAATTAACATTTAATTATGTGGAAAACATGGATATGGATCATGAGAAAGAAAAATGTGATGAACTAGTTTCGATGTGTTTAATGATCAAAAGGGAATATATTAATAAATATATTAAATTTTAAAAAACCATTCCATAATCCTTAAAACATATTAAATAAATTATTATTAAATCATATAACTATTATATAACATTCTTTAATCATTCATTGTTTATACATTATAACAATGTTCATGTAAGTGATAAAAACTGACCCAAATGAGAGCATGCTATAATGATTTTAAGACTAAGGATATGTTTTTTACATAATGTTAATATAAATTTTAAGGAATTTAAAAAATATCATAAATATCATATATAATAGTTAAATTCATTTTTTGAACCATCCGTGATGGTTGGGGATGAGAAACAAAATTAATCGTTCATAGAGGCAGTAGTCCGTCGTACGCACGATTAATTATTCCATTTCACAAAAAATGGGATAGAATGAAGGTATATGGTAAATTATAATTACAAAATTATAATTGTGAAATATTAATCATATTAATCCATAAAATCCATCCTTGTTACCAACCATGAAATATGGATATGAAAAATGAACTACATCATTTCATGGTGGTGGTAGACTGCACATATACACGATTGATGTTGTTTTGTCTTAATTAGTGGATGGAAAGGATTTAATGATGATTGATAAAGTAATATAATAAAATTATATTATATTAATAATACTTGATTCATTATATTCTGGTGACTAGAATAATTTTTCAAGTGGAATATTAAGAAGAAAGTACTAAGGATTAAGAAATACTTATATTGAGAACCTGAGATTTCTCTTAGAAATATCCTTGGAAATGGAGGAATTAGGTTATATAATTGCGATTATAGTCTTATAAAATTGAAATAAGATTATATTATGGGAAATTTTTCATGTTTTAAGGATTAAATTAGAGGGGTTGGGTCTAGAGTGAAGGGGGTGGAAGTGTTCCCCTTTTATAAGTGAAGAAAAGGGAACTTTTGTGAACACCCATTATATTTCAATAACATAATTAAACTATTCAAGGAAAAATGGTTCAAAAAGTGATAAATAATATATTTCAAGGTGTATAAGGGTTATAAATCCTCTAAATATAATTCTAAAACAAGTTTTAAATGTTTTTTAATTCATTTACTATTAGGTTTTTTTATTTATTACAATTTAGTTTCGACCTTGGTAACTAGTTTTTAACTAAGTAATATGTGCTTTACAGAAAATATAAAATAACCCCTATAACTAAATTTGGGTGTTTTGAAAATAAATTTAAAATACATTAAATATAATTCAATTTATATATAATGTAAAATTAACTTTTAAATTAAAACATTTCATATATAGAAAAATTGTTTTGTTGAAAAAGTTTCTTTCACCAATAAGTATTCTTAATCATATTTAGTATTGATTAAAAATTGATGGAGTAATGATATATTTAAATATATTTTTAAAAATTACATTATATTATTAATTTAAAATATATTCATTTAATTTAAAAAGTAAAAAATATTTAAAAAAGTTTCATTCTTTGAAAAATATTTTTTTTTCCACGGTAAATAATATTTACCTTAGTAACTTAATTTTATGAAAAAAAAAGAAATTAAAATTATTAAATAATATGAAAATTTTGATTTAAAATATAATTTTTCTTTATAAAATAAAATTTCTAAAGTTTAGAATATTTATTTTTAATATGATCACACATAACGCATAAACACAATTTTTTGAAAAATGTTTATTTAAGTTTAAAATTTCTCTGTAGTATAAATTTATCAATTTCATTGAATTTAATTATATAATTTTTCTTATTATAAAAAAATAATATTTATATGGATTATAAATCAATATAAAACTAAATATTACCATAAAAATTTTTAATTAATATAAAATATTGCAAACAATTTCTAAATTATAAAGAAATGTTACTTATGTTGTAAAATATTTAACATAGGTTTTATAAGTTCCAAATGATAATTTAAAATACACAGTTTTACTACATAAATAAATCTTTAATTAATTAAAAAGTTTTATAAACTTTTAGGTATTTTATATATAATTATAATGCCATAATATTTATAGTTGTAGTAAAAACTGCATTTTTTAACTTTTCACATAAAAATCAACTATTTCTGAAAAATACCAAAATTTAATATTAAGTTAATATTGAAATGATTAATTTTAACATTAATTTAATTTCCTAAAATTAAAATTCTAAAATCAATAAATTTATATTTTGAATACAAATTATAAATAAAAACAATTTTTATTGAAAAATAAAATTTATTTTTTCTTTAAAAGTAGTAATAAAAAATATGTAAATTGCATTTAAAAAATAACTTATTACATTAATATAAAACTGATTATATCATCCTAATTTATATTTTTATATCCCCAAAATATATTTGTATAAAATATTAGCATAAGGTATGATCTGGTGGAAATCAAGGGTGCTGATTCTACTAGCATAGATCTTGTAGCAATTTCTAATTTCATGAATTTATCTCATACCATAAAATTTTTATTTGGTGTTGGGATTGGTATATATCAATCCCTATAGAAGATAACACCTTTAAAAGATTGAAAAAATGAGCTTTATAAGGGATACTTCCACTACCCAATGTCAATTATTTCGCTTTTATTTATCAATTTCGTAATATAGTTACTTCCTTTTACACCCAATAATTTAATAACCATATTATAATGGAAAAATTTTATTTTAACATATAATTTTTTCATTTAAGATTGTTTTTTCATATGGAATAATCTATTAACATAATATTTACTTAAGATAAATACATAGTTAAATTTTGGTTCATTATATTATTTCCCCCTAAACAAATTACATGCTTGTAATTTTAATTATTCCTAACTAATGAAATTGTTAAGGGTGTCTATAATATAGACACGACTTTGTATTTAATTTCTAATGATGTTTCATACTCACTATACTTTGTATGACTAGTGAACTCACCTTTTCTCTTATAATAGTAATATAACTAACAATTAGTTTTTCTCTAAACATTTGAGCCATGAGTTTATAGTTATTCGATATGAAGATCTGTATTATAAAATTTACTTCTAAATGGTGTTCATAATCATCCTTTAATTGATAAACTATCATAGGTTGATATGAAATTTTATTTCTTTATTCAATAAGATAATTTTTTCTCTATATATAGTTAATAAATCCAATTCTAAAATTACACTAAATTAACCTAATGGATGGATAATAATACTTGAATGAGTCATAATATGAAAAACATTAAAGATTATTCATATACCTTAGATATAATAATGATACCACTATTGATTTTATTTCAATATCTAATAGTTAGTCAAAACTTACAATACATAAGACATATGTAAATCTAGAGTGATGAATAAGTGTACCTAAAACTACACAATTATCATTAGAAACTTCAATAGTAGTAATTTTATTAGATTTTCCTTGTTACAATGGTCCTGGAGGTTGTTGATTTCAATTGTCATCTTAATCCCTTGGATCGGCATAATGGTTGTATAGTTCCCAAATTCCTTACACCTAAAACATCGAACTACTAGTGGATCTTTAAGAACGAACTTATTTTTACCCACCATGTCAACTAAACTATTCCTTCTTCCCCAAAATATTATTGATGTATTACCTCTATTACTGGGGTGAACCAAGAAAAACATACATAAAAATTATAACATTTTATTTTAATATTCAATACGTAACACAATTATACATTCCACAGACCTATAAATATTTAGTTTATTTGTAGACTAGATACATAAACATCTTCTTCCATAATGTATCATAAGAATATCCTATAATGTTCTTCTATCATAGTAATTTTTTGAGACATACCCTACTTAAAACCTTTATTTATAACCAAGGGAAATAGAAACATAATAATGGTTGATCTCAAATGCTCAGAACAGGTAAACATAGGAGATATCAATCAATGATCATAAGTGACCATAATGGTAATAGAAAATGATCATAACATAAGAAATTCATATCGAATCAATTAAATATCATTAATCATGAGTCATTGAAAAAGGAAATATAAAAAAAATACAATTCATAAGAGTGTGGAATCATTAATTATCAATCATGAGACATTAGTGCATATCATAATCAGAGAAATTTGGTACAAGGATAATATTATAACATTGTGAACATGTATAAATTGTAACAGGTTCACTCATTAAGTTAAGTACATGAAATCACGTCCTCACATAAATTTTTGAAAATGAAACTAAGTCCACACATAAACTTATGGACATGAAATCAATTCCATGTATAAACTTATGAAAATTAAACTAGGTCCATGCATATTTTTGTGAACATGAAATCAATTTCACATATAACATGTCCCTCTCATGAGTCACCCTTCTTTACCCAATCAATTATAGTTCTATAATAGAACCACTCGTCACATAACCTTAAACCATAAATTTTCCATAACATCATAAAAAATGTCATAAATTCATCATGACATAAATCATGTAATGGAAATGGGTTTCATTCCATCATTTCATTATAACATAACTAAGGAAAAAGAAATGTTTTTCATAAACATTTCATCATAACTTAATTAACATGTGGGAAAGAAATGGGTTTCATAGAATCATCCTTAAATTATAGTCATTATAAGTCATTTAGAGAAATAATTTTTATAGAATCATAAGATCATAATCCCAATGAATCATAACAATCCATAAAGGATTTTTACACATATGAAAATATATTTTAAAGATCATTCTAATATTTCTTTGAAAACATGAGAAAAATATCCTTTTTCTTTTGAAAAAAAGTATGTAAAAACTCTTCAAATATTGATAAAACCATTTTCCTATAAAATAACCATGGAAAATTTTAATGTAAGCATAAAATAAAATAATGTTCATGATGGTGGGAAAATATGTTCATGTCATATATTTTAAAAGAGTACATTCTTTTCATACTTTTTGTAAAAATTCATAAATAATGAGTTTGAAAAATGTTTCTTAAAAAATATTCATTTAAAACCTTTGTAAATAATGTAAAGGATAATGAAAATGAACTTTTTAAAATATTTTATGTATAGGAAAAAATTTATAAAAAATTATTTTAAAGAACATGGAAATGGAAGAAATGGTTTATCAATCAAAGAGGAAATAAGGTTAGCATTTCCTTAAAAAAATTCTTCATAATTTTATATACCAAAGAAAGGAAAATGGTACTCACACATAAAAATAACAGAAATAAAAATATGAGAATAAAATATATGGTTTTTAAAGGGTAATCTCTATAGAATTTCCCTCAATGTAAATTTATAAAGAAAAATACTGAAAAGAAATAGGTTTATATTTTAAATCCTTTATAGATGTGGTGATCTTAGAATCAAAATGAAATGTCCTAGAAATATTTTTAATATGAAAATCCATTTTTCCTTATTATTATTCTTTTTTTTAGTAGATCCACATTTGGTAAAATCCTTTTAATCTTTGAGGAATTTTTTAATGCTTAAACACTTGTTTTGTGATTTTTTTAGCCAAAATGGGAAACACCATGGTGTAGGGGAAGTCATTATGGTCCCTTTGGTGTAAAATGGATTGAGGGTAAAACAACCTATTTTTAAGCAATAGGACATAGTGGCAAGCCATTTTCATAGACTTCAGAATTCCACATCCACTCCTAGGTCATGGTGAAAGTTAGTTCATTTATGAGTTTTTGAGGGTGTGGTGTAAATAAAAAATATATTCTTAATCAATACCACACCATAGGCTAAGCCATTTCAGCCTCAGAGTATTCAAGAACCACCACAACCATTGCTAGGCCATTATGGAAGCCATTTTAGCTTCTATAGAAGATTGAAACAACCAATCTAATTCTATATCTTATCATATCTTTACTTAATCATAAGAGGATAAATGTTTGGGTTTAATTTGGGGCTTTAAATGCAACCTTTATTAGATTCCAACTCCCATATTAAACCAAACAACACCCAAATTAGGGAATTATTCAATCTCAATTTTTTTAGATAAAATTTGGAAACTATTCATATTTAAAGGTTTTAATTTGGATAAGACTTTATTTCTCTCTTTCATGGATTGTTTTTATCTGACCTTTGGTTAATCTAAGACCTCCTTCCATCCATCCTTATAGGTGTTCTAGTTTTGGGAATTTTGGTGAAGATTCTTGGTGAGTTTCATTACTGTTTTCAAATTTTTTTCCTTGAATGGTCATGGAATGATTTTTATTTGGCTTGGATGATGATGAATTGTCTTTTCTAGTGTGGAATTACAGTGTCAACATTTAATTGACCTTCTTGAGGATTGATGTTGTTCTTTGACACCTTGGTAGTTAACATATTATAGAATTATTCTTTGGTGATTCTCTATCATTCTAGAATGAATTTTCTCTCCAACCAGACTTATATTCTACCATAATGTGGGATAATTCCATTTAGGGGTGATGTGTTATCCATTTACATAAAAAAATGTCGGGTGGGACCAACTATCATATGAGGGTAACAAAAACCATCAAGGTGGGGTGTGTAAAGTTCTGAATAATGACCACTATTAGGATGGTATGTTCGGTGTTCTTGATAATGACCATTTTTAGGGTGAGATATGTGGTATTTCCCTTAAGGTGGAACTTGGGCTGATAGACATCGATATCCTTACTAACATTCTTCCAAAGCTGGTTGGATTAGGGTTCATGGAGGCTTGTTTAGAACAAGTTGAATCCACACTTTTCTGGATGTATTTTTATTTAATAATTTACTTTTTGACATTAAATATGATGTTATATATTATGAGAGATTATGTTAAGGATTCATTGGTGGTGTCCTACTGGGTTTATTAATCACACCCTAAATAGAAATTATGGTACATGTTAAGATTTTGTGTATAGGTATCTAGGAAAGGGAAAGGGGATCATGGAAGATGGATGAGATGAGGAGATTAGATTTAGGACTAATACCGATACATACTCTAATGTATTCTATAGTTTTATTTATTTTTCCTGCATCACTTATACTATGGGTTGGATTGCCACTTTGGGAGCCCATTTAACAACTTGTTATATGAAATGAATACCATTTTTATTATATTCTTACATATAATTAATCCAAGTTATTATTTTATTATTCATATCTTTGTATGGTGATAAAATGATACTAAGAGTATGGTCTCCTCACTAATTATGTCTATACCGTTGCTTCTATTTGTAAACCCCATGCATATGGGGAGGTGCACATGAAGTCAAGTGACTCTCTAACACAAACACTATGGTTTGGGTTGGGGTGTAGCAAAATGTTATTAGATCCAAACTTTCTTATTTTTATATTTTTGACTAACTTGGGACATTTTAAAAAAGATATAGTTGTGTGGGACTTAGTTAGGGGGGTTTCCATGTTCCTAGCTAGCTCATGTGTAATGGAACTTTGAGTTACCATTGACAGGATTGTTGTTACTATTTTATGAGTATTTGGGTGCATTCAGGCATCATGAATAGTTACTTAGGATCACATGAAATAGATATACTTTTTTTGCATACTAGTTCTTAAATTTAATACCTTGATGTGTGTTATCGGTTCAGGATAGACTTGTGTCCTTCATTGTATGATATATATTTTTACCATGATATTACGACATATCAATGTTGGAATTAATTAGTGGAACCTAATCATGTTATTATATATATATATATATATGATTGTGACTAACATTAATGGGTGGATAACCTGGGTGATTTCTAGGAGGTACGTACCTTGGATTGTGGGTAGCCTCCTATGGAAACCCTTGTATGATTGCATATAATTATTATGACGTGTAATATATGTTTTAATGTTTTCTTCATGTTATAGAGGATGCCACTCTACAGGAGACTTATAGACCACATGATTTCTTGGGTAGAGGTACTTCTAATAGGGAGGACACCCCTATTCCACCTCCTGCAATGTAGAATGGTAGAGAGGAAAACACCCTTTCACCTATTTTTGTAATCAAGGTAATGGTCCCACCTCAGCCAGAAGTCTTTCTCTTAGTGCCCGTCCAAGACATAGGAGTGTGGAACTAACTCTAATAATGCACAAGATTTTTTACTCCAGTTTTCTCCATTCATCTAGGGTGTTAGAGGCCATTGGGAAACTGAGGAATGATTTAACTTAATTATTGGGATCTTTCACCTAATATAGATGCTGAAGTATTGTAAAGTTAAGATATTACATTTCACGCTATTAGTGCTTCCCTTTTCCTTAATATCTTCACAATTTTTTTTCTTTCCTTTAATTACTTTTCAAGTTGTCTTATGAGTTTATATCCCTCAATAAACCATTAGGAATGAAAGTATACCATCTTCAGTGATTCCCTAGGTGACCTGTAATCTTTTCTAGTTATGGACATTTGTGGGAGTTAATTATTTTGAGATAAAGATCTTTGCAGTGATTATCAACATATACTAGAATATGAACTATTATCTCACATTCATTACTATTAGATGTGAGTACAACTTACCTTAACTAAGGGATATAAGTTCTTATTGAATGAAGAATTGAGACTGGGAGCTGGTAGAGTTATTCATAAATTAAGTCATCTTGGGATGACCACATCGCAGATTGAAGGATTGACTCTCTCAGCACGATCAATGATAGCCCCCATGAATTTTACTATAATGGTGGATCTCTTTGAGGATGTATTTTTAGATTACATCATAGGAATTCCTCCTAATATTGGAGTTGAATTTGAGATAGAGATCATGTCGGGTTTACAACCCATTTCGATACCCCCTTTTCTTATGTCTCTTATCGAGCTGAAGGAGATCAAAGTGTAATGAGAGGACTTGGAACTAAAGGGATTTATTAGGTCAAGTACTAAATAATGGGTTGAACATTTCTTTTTTCCCAGGAATAAAGATGGTAGTATTCAACTTTGTGTAGATTACTAGAAGTTTAACAAGGTGACGAAGAAGTAAAAATATCATTTTCTGAGGGTGTATGATATCTTTGACCAGTTGTGAGGATCCTGATGGTTATACAGGATCAATCTTCAGCCAAGATATCATCAGCTATGAGTTAGAGAGGAATAAAACTTGAAAATGGAAATTTTAAAGTAGGTATGAGATATATGAGTAATTGGATATTCTGATTGGACTGATGAATGCACTGACACTATTCATAATTCTCATGAATAAGGTTTTCCACCTATATTTAGTCTTTCTCATTATGGGGTTCATTGAAGACAACCTCATCTACTCACCGACCCCATAGAATCATGCTAGATATCTTGAGATAGTCTTGGGTATGCTTCAAGCACATTGTCATTACATAAATCTATTGAATTATAACCTTTTGATTCATGAGGTTAAATTCTTGGGGCATGTGGTGTCTAAGACAAGTATATTTGTGGAACTAGATAAATTTGAGGTAGTGATGTCTTGGACATGTCCCTAGAATGTGTACAACATTCTAGGACTTCTATCGTTTATCATCACCCATGACTATGCTGATGAAGTAGGGAGTGAAGTTTATGAGGTTGGAATAGTGTGAAGAGGTGTTTCTTGAGATGAATGGGAAGTTGAATACAACTCCAGTACTAATACTTACCGAGACTAAGATCGATTATGTTATATATTATGATTCATATGGAATTTATATAATATTCTTACTTATACATAAGGAGAAGGTAGTAGCTTATGGGTCACATTAATTGTGACCCCAAAAGAGGAACTATCCTACTCATGACCTGGGAATGACAGTAGTGGTTTATGATTTGAATTGTTGGAGACACTATCTCTTTAGTGAGATGTTCATTGCTTACATTGACTAAAAGATCCAATGTTATATCTTTACATAGAGTGACATGAACTAGAGACAGAGTTGTTGGGCAGAGTATATGATTATGTTTGACTTTGAGATGGTTTTTTCACATAGTAACGATAACATCATTGTAGATGATATTATTTGTAACACATGGGTAGCTCAGGAACTTAGTGAGAAGACTTTGGTAGAGCTGTAGTGCCTGATGAGCTGGTTGGCTGACTGGAGGATGGATGCTTGTGAGGATCACAGATCAATGATATGTCCCCCATTAGTGATCACATCTTCTGTTTTATACAAGATAAAAGAAGGTCAGGAACCTGACCTCAAGTGCATTGTGATAAGGGAAATAATTTCATGTGGGGACCCATTACCAGGGTGGTCTTTGTATAGAAATGATGTAATTTTTCACATGAGAGAGTTTTAGTACCTACTTCTATCAAGTAAGAAATTATGAGATGCTTATATAACTCTAGGTGGGTGTTGAAACCTAGATAAAAAAAGGTGAACAAAAAATTTAGGCAATAGTTTTGGTGGCTAGGGATGAAGAGGGAAATTTCTAGTTTCATCTCTCGATGACTTACCTTCTAGATGATAATGGTCAAGAAACAATGTCCTAGTGGTTTCCACCAACCATTTCATATACCATTTTAGAAGTGGGATGGAATCATGATGAAATTTTTTAGGGGATTTCCCAAGACCCTTAAGGATTCATGACATTGTCTATGTGATTGTCAATTGGCTGAAAAAGTGTCTCACTTCTTACTGATTAATGAGACTCGCTCAGTTGATGAACTGGGAAAGCTGTATGTCTATGATATCATAAAGTTACATGGAGATACCATGATAATTATATATAATACAGATACAAATTTTACATCATGGTTTTGATAGGGCTTGTATAAGTCCATAGGGACTCAGTTGAGATTGACACAACATACCATCATCATATAGATGAATAGACAGAGTGGGTGATCTGTATAGTGAAGGATATGCTTAGAGATTGTGTTATATACTTTTCTTGATCTTGGTATGATCACCTATCCTTGGTTAAATTTTATTATAATAATAGTTTCCATGATTTTATACAAATGGAATTATTTGAGGCTCTCTATGGATGATCATGACACTCACCATTTTGTTGGAACAAGGGGGTGGGGAAAAAATTGTTAGGCCTAATATGGTACATGAGACCTCAGATAGGGTTTAATTAATCTTGAAGTGTTTTGTGATTGATCAGACAAGGCATCGATCATATGTATACTAGAGGATAAAAACCTTGGAGTTTTCTATTGGACTATTTTTGTATGGGGGTGACACCATGGTTTGGGAATCATAATTTTCGGAAGCATGGAAAATGGAACCATGGTTTTTTTGGACCTTTAGATATCATTGAACAATTTTGAATAATTGAATACCATCTAGAACTTCCTCCACATTTTCAAGGCATGTATGATGTGTTCCATAACTATCAACTTCAGTAGTACACACCTGATCCTATGAATGTTATATACTATGATTATGTTGAGTTTGATCCAAATTCAACTTTTGATGAAATCCAAGTATAGATTATATAGTGGAATGAGGATTCGTGGGGGAAGATGCTTCCAATTTTTTGATTCTTATGGTATCATGGACGAATCCAAGAGAATACATGGGAGTGTGAATTAGGGGTTTGAGATCATTTCCTTGAGTGATTCGATAAGTGTCCCTAGATATTCTTATTGAGTATGAGGATAACTTATAGGGTGAGGTTATAAAGTCCTAGAACGTTTTTTCAATATGAAAATTCATGTTTCCTTATTCATCTTCTTGTTTTTTAGGTGAGACATGTTTGGGTAAATTCTTAAAATCAATAATGAATCTTGTGGATGCTTAAATTCTTATTTAGTGTTTTTACTATCCAAAATGGGAAACACCACAACATAAGGGAATCTGTAGTGGTCCCTTTGGTGTAAAAAACTAGTAAAACAACTTGGTTTTAAGAAAAAGGTCATAGTGGCATTCCATTTTTCATATACTCTAGAACACCATTGTCATTACTAAGACTTGGTGAAATCTGTTTCGTTCTGTAATTTTGGAGGGTGTGGTGTAAATCCAAAATGGATTATCTTCTAGGACCACTTTTTAGTCCAGGCTATTTTGGCCTCAGTAAGTTCAAAAACAACCATGACAATGGCTAGGTTATGGTGAAAGTCATTTCGTCTTCTGTAGAAGATAGAAATGAATGATTTAATGCCATAACTTCTTAGATCTTGACCTAACCAAATGTGGATATATGTTTGGGTTTAATTTGGTGTTTTAAATGCATCCTTAATCAAATATAACTCCCCTGTTAATTGAATAAACACTTGAATTAGGGAATTATTCATTCCTATTTTATTTTTGGATGAAATTTGGAAATCCTTAGGATGTTGACGTTTACCTTTATAGCATACTTGATTTATCCATTATTTGGATGGTTTTTTTCTCCCATTGGTAAAAAAAATACCTCCCCCCATTCTTCCTTGCTGGTGTTTTGGTTTTGGGAATCTTGGTAAAGAATCTTGGTGAGTTTCATTGCTGGATATCTTTTATTTTTTCCCTTGAATGATAATTAAATGATGTTTCATGGGATTGGATGATGATTCCTTATATTGTATATCAGGAAATTCAAAAATCAGTATTTCAATGACTTTCTTGAGGAATAGTGTCATTATTCAATGCCTCGGTAGTGAACCCTTTGATAAATTACTCTTTGGTGAGTCTCTCACATTCTAGATAGGAATTTATATCCAACCAAAGTTGGATTCTTCCATTATCAACAGTTGTCATTAGGTAAGTAACATTCTACCCCTTGTACTTTTCTTTCTTGAACCTTTATCTAGAAATCATACCATTTCATTTGGAATCAGTTCTAGGTGTTCTTCGTATGCGAGTATGTCCTTGTGGGTGTGAGAACATGGTTTAAGAGATGACAACCTTGATGAACATTGACATCGATATGGACAAAATTGAGGTGGGAATTTCTATATCATATAGGGCCTTGTATATGACCTCATCATGATATGTTGTTAATTATTTATAACCCATTCTTATTATGTGTTCATATGTGGGTGTGTGTGAGGCCATGAGACATTGCTTTCTATGTGACCATGTGACTATGTATAGCCTCTTGAGAAATTTTCTCGATATTCCTTATTGTTCCTTATTATAATAAATATTCCTTCTGATATTTCATAATCTGTGGAACCTTGCTTCATGTTTTAGGGTGAATAGGTTCCTTAGTATCGATTAGATGGTCCCTTGTAGGGGAAATGTGTGATGTGATGATGTCTGTAGACTATGGATCATATGATGGTATGGATTGAATCGTAGAAATGATTTTTGACATTGGAGTAGAAAATACATAGATGATAATCTTGTGTCCTTTGTTTGATTGTTATAATTCCATAAAAAGGTGATGTGTTATCCAATTTTGTCAAACATGTAAGGTGGTACTTACCATCATCTTAGGATAACGACTACCATTAGAGTGTGGCATAAAGTGTTTCAAATAATGACCACTGATAGGGTGGGGTGTGTAGTGTTCTTAACAATGAATTATGTTAGGGTGGTGAATGTGGTGTTCTTAAAAACAAAAACTGTTAGGGTGAGGCATGTGTTGTTTACTTAAAGGATGAACATTGTCTGATAGACAATAACATCTTAACCAACATTGTGCTAAAGCAGTTGGGTTTAGCGTTTGTGGCATCTTGGTTAGCACATGATAACTCAGCACTTGTGTGGTTTTATATTTATTCAATAATTTACTTTATGAAATTTAATACACTATTATATATTATGAGAAACTTATGTTAAGGATTTATTGGTGGTGTTCTACTGGGTTTATTACTCACACCCTCCACAAGGAAATATTGGGTTCCCAAATTAAAAATAACACTTTAAAATAATAATTTTAATCAATAAATATATCTTTTTATAAGAAAAAGGTTTTACAACTTATTAATTCATGCTTACATCAAAATAATTTCATAAAATTGATAGTATTTGAAAAAATTGTATTTTTCACTATTCACTCAGAATTAATCTTTTCAAAAAATCCCCATTAAATTATCCTAAGCCTATTGTGAAATGATTATTTAAAAAACTATATACATTTTTTCATATAAAATTTATAAAAGTGGCATAAATTAATTATAATATTTGTGCATTAAATTCATTAAAACCCATTTTTGTATAAAATGTATTTTTAAATCATAAAATGATTTTATTCTCATTTCATGCCTAATAACCTTGATTAAATAAATTTGTATATATTTTATTTAATATATTATCTAAAAATTTCATTAAAATCATTCATCCTTATTGATTAATTTAATTTATTAATATAAATACACACCACACACATAATAACTATTTTATGGTTTTTCCATACAACATTGACAAAGTGAGTGAAATTGTTTTGAAAAACTTAATCTCTATGATCTATAATTTCTACTCGTTGTTTCAAAAAAAAATATCATTATTCAGTGGTGAAACCTCTAAATTTTGTACATGTGAAGTATCTGGTATGTACTTCCTCAAAAGAGATATAGATAACAAATTATGAACTTGAGAGAGAGTTAGTGGAAGAGCTAAGGGATAATCAATCGTATTGATTTGATCAAGAATATCAAAAGGGGTAATATATTTAGGGCTCAGATTTAAATTCTTTAAAAATCACATAAACCTCTTTTAAAGTGATATCCTTATACAAACCTTGTTAATAAATTCAAACTCCATATCTCATTGATGATTGTCAGTATAACTCTTCTATAAACTCTGATCCACCCTAATATCCTTTTTAATGGTTCTAACATTCTCCAATATTTCCTCAGATATATCAAGTCTTAATAAATTTTCTTCTCCAACTTCATCCCAATATGTTGGAGTTTTTTACTTCCTGTCTTATTATAAGGATCCATCTAAATGCTCAGGTGAAAACTATTATTATAGGAAAACTCCACCAAAGGAAGGTGTTTATCCTAACCACCTTTGAAATCCATATAAAAATATATCAGTGTATCCTATTGGTATGGAATGATTCTCTCATATTTTCCATCTACCTAAGAATGATAATAATTTCTTAAAATATACTCTATATCTAGAGCTTAGAAAAAACTTCACCTAAAATTTGAGGTAAACCTCAGATATTTATTGGATAAAATAGAATATAGTACTCCAGAAAAACTTACCACTTCCATAATGTATATCCTAGAAATCTGATCAAGAGATAAATCTTATCGGATTTTAATGAAATGTGACGACTTCATAAAGTGATAAACTAAAACCCAAATAGAATTGTGGCATTAAGATATATTTGGGGGACCAAAAATGAAGTTTATAGTAATGTTTTCCCATTTTTATTCTTGTATGGGTAATGGTTATAACATCCCATTGGGCTTTTTTCTCTCATCCTTAACTTGATAACATTCCATCGATTGAGATATATGATCTATAATATCCATTTTCATGTTATCCCACTAGAAATACTCTTTCATGTCTCTATATATATTCATACATCCAATATGAAAAGATAATGATGAACTATGAGATTAATCCAATAGATCCTTCTTCAAATATGGTATTTAAATTACACATACTCAATTCTTGAAACTTATCATTCCATCAAAGTCATGGTAGTGATCAAGAAAATTTATCACCTTCTTATGCAGTTCTACAACCTCCTTCTTGACCCTCAACTAATGATATCTAGATCAAAGATCAATCTTGGAAAAATATTGATCTCCTTATCAAAGGTTAGGGTTGAAACCTCATTTATTATTAAAGAAAACAAAATACCACTTTTAACTGGCAAGAGGGAGACCCGTTACATAGCCTGAAGGCCCAGTGGGCATTTAGCCCATTACATGGCCCGCAGGCCCAAATTTTTTTCCCAAAGTCCATTGTATGAATAGTACTGCTACAGTTCCCCCTACTACAGTACTGCATAGTACCCTCCACGGCTACAATACCCTACCACTGTTATAGTGCCCACCATTGCTAAAGTTCCACCGCCGCTACAGTACCTGTTCGCAATGGGTTTTTATCAAATAGTTCATTGATACGGGGTAGAGGATACTTGTTCTTAATAGTGATATTGTTATTTTCTTAGCAATCAATGTAAATATGCATTGATCCATATTTCTTCTTAACAAAAACAATAGGTTCACCCCATGGAAAAGAACTAGGCTGAATGAATCTTTTATTTATATTCTTTTGTATTTTCTTCTTCAATTCCTATAACTCAATTGGGACCATCCTATAAGGATTATTTTATATATGTGTAGAAAAAGGTATGAGTTCCATTGAAAACTCAACTTACCGATTTGGGGGAAGACTAGGAAATTTATCAGGAAATAAATCATCATATACTTAAATATTAGTAATATATTCAATATTGAGTTTCTCCCGAAATAGTTGAGATAAATATCCCTCCTGAATAGGTATCAATACCTATAGATTAGAATTAATTTCCATTAGAATCTCATAATCATACTTACAATAATAAATGATTATAGGTTGATTTATAATATCAAATGTCGCTCCCTTATTCTACAAATTTATTTGAAATCTATATAGAGAGAGATAATCAATTCTCAAAATCATATAAAAATCCACTAAAGGACAAACAATAAGGTTTCCATAGGAAAAATTATTATAAAATTAATCATTTCATCCTCAATTATGAAGTGGAGGATACATGTTCCTTAACCATCATAATCCACCTTAATAATTAGAATAAAATAGGCCCTTCATTGGTCTTGGATTTAGCCTTTAGATTAGGGAATTGACTTAGATAACTCCCAAGTTCCTCACTCATAATACATTAAACTATAAATGGTACTTTATGATGTATCTTGTTTCCCTCCATTGAACTATTAATTTTTTCAGCAATTAGATAGTTTATGCCCTTCTTTTCCACACCTGAAACATATTCCCTTTCATTTGAGACATTTACTTGGGTGCTTCTTCCCACATTCTCGAAATGTAGGAAGTTAAATATTTTTTACTCAATGTTATTCATCAACTAAACTCCCACAAAACTCTAATTGTATCTTATTATTTGTTTTAGAAAACTCACACAAGTTCAGGTTATTAATTATATATCGAGATAGTTGGTTATAAATAATAACAATATTTATCATTACAACTCCCATTTTTTCATGAGGATGGTCATTGCATTGGTCATCAAATTCATTGTTCACACGATTACTCCTTTTTTCATCCATTGATTAAAACCAAAAAACTTAATGGGGGAATCAAACATCAATAACCAGATTAAAAAATCATATGATTTTGAAAATCATTCTTATGATGTCTGGGATTATGAAACCTTATTTAAACCCATGAAACTTTAAGTTCACCTCATATCACTATTTCTTATCACAGAATTTCATAGGTTCTCTCCCCTCATTCATTGTAATGGTTCATAATGAATATGTTAATTAATCCAAATCATGTCCCTTGAGCGGGTCTACCCATATGTGTAGTCTTAGGCCCACTCATCATACACTGATGATGATTGAGTTAATACCGAATCCATCACTTTCAGAGTTGTTACCCCTAGGTACAACTATGTCATGACTGCATCCACTTTCCAATATAAAGATAGGGATGCATTTTCAAGGAAAAACACACTCCCTTATTTACCATTAATTAGTATATCCTATTATACTTAGACTTATGCTAAGGGTTCTCACTAAATTACTTGAATCCCAATATCTAAAAATAATTAAACCCTACTCTGAAACCAACTAAGGTGACTTGGGTATAAAATACACAAATATTATATCATTTTAGATGAATATTCATAACATAACACAATTATACACACCCCAGAACCATAAAGGTTTAGTGTATTTAGAGATTAGATACATAAACACCTTATTTTATAAAGGATCTTAAACATATCCTAGAAATTTATTTCATCATAGTATTCTTCTTAGACATACCCTCCTCAAATTTTTTTTGTAAAACATGGGGAGTATTGAAATAGAAGAAAGGGTGAGCTTAGATTTTTAGTAATGGTAAATATAGGATATATCAATCAATGATTATTAGTTAGCATATGGGTATGAGAATATGATTATAAAAAAATAAAGTCACTCCAAATCAATTAAATATCATTAATCCAGAGACATGGCACAATTCTTTAACATAAAAAATAAAAAAATTCATAATACTATGGAATCATCAATAATTAATCATGAGCCACGATAGTATACAAAAAAAGGAACATGGAAAAATCATAATATTATAACACACTGAACATGTATAAATAGTAACAGGTTCACTCATTAAGTTAAAGATATAAAATTAGTTCCTTGTATAAACTTATAGACATGAAACATAGTCCACACATAAATTTATGGAAATGAAACTAGGTTCATTCATAAACTTGTGGAAATGAAACTAAGTCCATGCATAATGTTGGGAATATGAAATCTGTCTCTTGTATAAAATAGTTACTTAATGATTTATCCATATTTACCCAATTCATTGGAGGTCTATAACAGACCCACTCACCACATAGCCTTAAACCATAAATGTTCCACAATATTATAAAATATTCATCAATTCATCCTATAATAACCTAAGTCAATGAAATGGTTTTCATTCCATCATTTCATCGTTTCATAACTCATGCAAAGGAAATAGGAATCATAAATATTTCATGATAACATAATTAACCCACGAGAAAGAAGCGATTTTCATAGAATCATCCACAAATATTCATCTTTATATGAAATCCAGAGACAAAAAGTGTATGGTATCATAATATCCTATCCCAAGTAAAGCATAAAAATACTTACAGGAAGTTTAAATAGAAATAAAATACCTTTAAAAGATTATTCAAACCTTTCTTTGAAAACATAAAGAAATATCCTTTTCTTTCGATTAAATTTTAACTTAAAATTCTAAAAACACTGATAAATTTTTTTCCTTTGAAAATAACCTAGAAACATTTAATATAATATTCAAGTAAAATAATGGTCATAATGATGGGAAATCATTTCATGAAATATATGTTAAAAGATAATTTTTTTACACTTCTATGAAAATTCTAAAATGAATTTTTTTGAAAACATTTATTTAAAATGGTTTCTTTTAATCCTTTTTAAATAAAGTAATAGGTAATGAAAATGGACTTCTTAAATCATTTCAAGTATATCTAAAAACTTCTATAAATTTTTTTTAAGAGAAGGGGTATGAAATAAAAATTCCATTGACCAAATAGAAAATAATGTCAGATTTTCTTTAAAAAAACTTCTTGATCATTTTAAGTACCAAAGAGAGGAAAATGGTAAAAATATATAAAAATTATTAGAATAACCAAAGTAGAATAATATATATGAGTTTTAAAGGATAATATCTGTAAGATATCATGTTATGTATAGGCATTTAAAATTCATAAGAATTTAAAATTTTCATTTGGTGGATGGGTCGAATTTTGAATTAGTGGTCAGAATGTAATTTTAGAGGTTTGGAAATATTAAATGGGTGTTTTTGGATATTTCATGATGACCTAGAGGTTCTTTGGGTTCCTGTATAAGTCTTAATATCTTCAAGTTTAGGTCAATGGTTTTTGGGAGTTTTTTCGCAAAATGTGAGGTTTGTTGTACATGGTTTAGGAGAAACTGTGTGGCACCTTAGGTGTGAGGTGCTTTCAGTTCAAGTTTTATAGTTCATGGTTCAGTTTTATAGTTAGGAAATTTTTTATAGAAATACATTTCAGATCAATGGGGAAACCATGTGAGGTGGATGTGGTTGGTAACTTGGTGCATGGTATGTGCATGGTTGAAGACAAACCATGCAGTTTTATAGAGGGCTATAGAGATGAATTTCACATTTGGTGCATATTTTGAAAACTATGTGGTATATATATGCATGTTTGGGGTTTTAGGATAGTGTTTTTGACATTGTTAGTGCATTTTTTAGAAAACCGTGTGGCCAAAATATGCACCCTTAGAAATGTGGAGTTTTATTAATTTTCCCTTATAATTTTATAAAACCACATCCATAATTTTATCCTCTACCTTGACCAAGAAGAATACCATGTCCCTCCTTTACTTCCCCTTCATCCAAGGTGAATCTCCCTTGATTCTTGGCCATTAGAGTTGTTGATGCTTTCAATCAAGATCTTATGGTAAGTCTACTTCTCCATTTCTCTCCCTTTCTTTTCCTCTTAATTTCATAGTTCTTACGATTAGGATTTGGAGAGATGGTTCCATCATAGGATTGTGGAATCATCCTGAATTGATGGAACATACTTGATTTCTATTCAGAGGGTGTCTTGAGATTGGGTTTTCATGTCATTTCCTAGAGTTCCTTTGGAGGTAATTTTTCAGGTGATTTTTTTAAGTTTTGAGTTGAATTAAATTTCTTGGATTAGGGTCTTGGTTCTGGTTGATAGGGATTTGTTTTTGTTCGGTTATCGAAGTGTGGTATAGAACATCAAGGGTGGTTGAAATCTGTTCTAGTGCATTGGTATCACTCAGTGAGTGAATTATTGCTTCTGCCTAAGTGATCCAAATGAGATGCCTCACTAAAAAATTAGACCCCAGGAGATAGTAATGAAATAAAGTGGAAAATAAAAATTGTATAACAATTGTACTATTGGTTATAATATTAATTCCTAAATAACTAAAATCATGTTGGTATTACTATTCCCTATGTGTTAATGAATTAATGTAAAGAGTTATTCTAATGGAATGACTTGGTTTAGTAATTGATAAGGCTAATGAGTAAAAATAGATGGATTTTATAAAAATAAAGGTGAGTTTATATTTTTTAATTGACTTGATTAATGGGTAAAACATGGTTTATGGAATGGTAAATTCAAGTTATATTATGAATTTATGTCTTATAAAATTATTTGAGATTGTAAAATAAACTTGATAATGTTAACGTGCGTAATAAGACCAATATGGAAAAGGTTAAATTGTGAAATGGAAAATTCTTATTGAAATGATAAATTGATATGGACCTTTATGAAATACTATTTATGTGAAAAATAAATTACTTGGGGAAGTGATGGTACTTGAGGTAGGGAATTCTAGGATGAGTTCCTAGATTCCATGTGATGCTTGATAATTTGGAATTATTGGATGAGTTCCTAGATTCCGCATGGTAGATGATTAGGAATGAAAAAATGAGATCTGTGGATCAACATGATACTAGAGGTTTGGGGATGTTGGGATGAGTGAATTGGTTTAACATGGTGCATAATTTTGGGGAATGCTGACCTGAGTATTCGAATTCCATGGGAAGGTTAGGATGAGAGCTTGGATTCCATATGTCACTTTATGTTACTGTGGAATAACATGATGAGATCCAAGATTCCATGAGGTTACTTATGGAGGATAAGTCATCGTGACATGCTTAGAGACACCCCGACTAGATAGAACATATAGAATCAGCCCTGGGAGTCACTATGCAACCCAAGAAATAAAGGGTTTTGTTTGTTTTTTATTTTTTATTTCATGTTTTTTTACTATACATAGTATGAACTTGTTATTGGACTGGATATTTTTTACATCATTGGTGGTGACCTACCAATTTATACTCACAACCTAGTTAGGCCTCCATGGCAATTGGGTACCCAAGAAGATGTTATCTCTTTGCAGGACTAGACTAGGGTAGAGGTCCTAAACCTATTATTCCAGTTGGGTTGCAAGGTCAAAGAATGGGATCTTGGGAATGTATTTTAGGATTATTAAAATATTTATTTTTGATTTACTTAGGGTGGAAATATGTTTGTTCCATTATTTTTTTATAACTGTTTGATTCATTGTGTTTAATCTTTATTTGAGCATAGCATGTATTATTTGATTACTATCGACACTTTCCTAGATGTTTTACCATTTTATTATGTATATGGATGTATCTGATTAATTTATTATTTATATTATTGTTTTAATCTAACATACAAGTATTTTCTCCCTACATCGCCACCTTAGACCCAAACTACTAGTCAATAACCTCTAGCATACAGGGGGGGCCACCTGAGGTCAAGTGGAGCACCATATTGGGGCACTAGTTTAGTGGCTTCTAGGTCAGGGAAATCAAAGTGGTATTAGAGGTTTCATTTTGTTTTACTATTTGGGAAATGTGGATAGGAGTATAGAAGTGAGTTGGGAAATGGTATGGAAATTATATATGGGAATGGATAACCCACTTAAAGGGAATTTCATGTTTCCAGGGATGGGATTTTTTTCCATGATTTATATTTTTACAATTGATCTAATTTCACCTCAAGTGATACACTTGATTTTTAAGGTTATTGATTTTTGGTAATTATCTCTTGGCCTGGTATTCTAGGAGATCATGTGTTCGTGCATCATATTAGGAATGTAGGATTCATGTGCATGATTTTATATGTTTGATAGTTTCCTAGTAATTACCTATGTAGATGTTTTATTTATTGTATGTGTCTTACATCTGATAATGATTTATATCTGCCTATGGTTTTAAGCAATTTAGAGGCGTTGTAATTTAAAATGTATTCAACCATTTATAATCTGTACATATTAGTGTATGGTGGATTTCCACTTAACCAAATCCTTAGATGGATCCTTGTTAAATGGGAAAATGAATTAGTTACTAAAGTAATGGTTTTGTTTACATAAGGTGTCATTAAGAATTTATAAAGTATTTTTCCTCTATAAATATTTAATAGCATGATATGTAACAAAAACAGGGATTATGATATCTAAATAAATGGTGAATGGATAAAACATGGAATCTTGGTGAATATTGAAAAATATTTTTAAATGTGAATCCATAGGTTAAAACTATGATTTTTTTAAATTAAATGAAGTTAGGTTCAAACCCTGAGGAAATATGGTTGTGTATGTCCCTTATGCATGTGACCTAACCCTATGCATGGGAGATTAGGGATATAAGAGTGCCTAAATTGTTTAATTTTGTGAGCTGTGGATTTTTTTAGGTTGTGATGAGATGATGGGTAGTGGAGGCTTGTGACCCTAGTTGTGTTCTTGACCTAGTAATTTATAGAGTATAGTTGGTTATGACCTTTAGGTGGGACCCTATAGTGATTTTTTGGTACATTAGAGGCCTTATGACCATGAGATGTGGGTTAGTGTAATCATGTGATTTTTGACCTATACAAGGTGTGGATTAATGTGTGGGTTGGGTGTGAGATCCCAGTAGCTTTCCTAAGAGTGGCTGTAAGTTAGGGTGTTTGTGTATTGTGACCTTCGAAGGAGACCCATGGGAGGTCTCAACCTAGTCCTTGAGTGCCTCTAGACGCATGAGCTATAGGTTGATGTTTTGGTTTATAAATTGATGAATATTATTTGTTTCTTGGTATAAGGTTTGTGAATATTATATGCCATTTTTTTTGGGAGATAATAACTCATGTGTGGGTGCTTTATTATTTTTCTTACGTTGGGGGGGGGGGTAGGATTAGTCAGATGCCTAGCCCGACCAATGTCAGTAGAGGAAGGTTAGGCATGGTTGTTGTGAGCTAGATAAAGAGTGAGGTGATATATCAACGGTACACCCTTATAAGGGTATGGTGTAAGACTATAGGGAACACCTAGATCTATTATGATGCAAGTTACCATGAGTGATAGTTCTCTAGTAACATATACATTTTTGAGGAAGGACCAGTTAGGTTCATGGACATGTCGACTTCAGATCCTCCTTCAGGAGAATAATATAGAACCTTTGAATGATGTTGGGTTATGAGTGGTTGTGTGTATATTTTTTCTTGGTGAGATGGATCTGTTTTAAAAAACACTAAGGATAGTCTATGTTTTTTATACTACCATTTGGGAGGGGCATGAGAAGTGTCTTGGGATTTTAATCCAAGCTTTGTGATATGTGAATCGATAGAGTTGATTCAGGTCCTTGTCTTTTGGTTTCAAACTCTCATGAAACTATTAAAATTTGATGGAGTATGGAAGGAAAGAACACGTTGGGGATGCACTAGGTTGTTATGAAATGTGTGGCCCTCAATTTTGATCTTTTTTTTGGTAAAGTCCTTGTGTGACATTTCCATGAGCTGGGAAAAAGTGATGAGCTGTCTTTCATAGTGATTATTAAGGGTGATTTGTCTCAGACCAATATAACTGTCATGTTTGGTGATGGGAAGAGTGTGGGCCATCGTAATCTAAAAATAGTGCAGTGATACGATGAAAAGGATGATCCAAAGGTAGAGGTTAGGGTTTTCAATCATAGTAAATTCCTATTATTGTTTTAGGTATGGTGTTGGATGGAACTTGAACCTTGATTTTATCATTGAGTTAGTTTTGGAGCACCCATAAACACTTTGTTTTGGTGGTTCATTGGTGCTTGTTGTATAGAATAATGGTGGAAATAGATGTTGATGGTACAATAGTGTAATGTCACTATTATTCAGGTATAGATGTTGGTGGGAATTTCCATATAGCCCCAAGATTTTTTTAGGGTTTAAAAAATCATGTTCAAAGGTGTTGGTGACGTGTTGGGGGGGGAAACCAAGCATGTTGAGGTAAGTCGATCGGAGGGGGATGAACTTGTGTACTCACAAGGAGTTGGATATGGTAAATTTAAAATTATTCCAGGCATTTCATATTGGATATGTAAGGTATGATGTGAGTTTTGTCTTGGGATGATGTGGATGTGGAGGCAAATCCTCGTGTATTAATGGTTTTAGAGTTCAATGAAACCATGTGTTTAGTGGAACAAGCCAGTAAGGGTGGATTTGTGTTGACCAGTGGATTTAGTTAGCGATGTGTGATATTATGGGATTTGGTAACTAAGGGACTCCACCTGACATGTAGAGTAATAGAGGAGTTGATTAAGTGAGTGTCACCATGATGCATGGGACAATGAGGTTCCCAATGGTGTTGTTGGTTTTCAGTGGTTTGGATGGTAATAACTATTGGGATGCTAGTAAGTCAATGTTTTTAGGGTTGTGTATCATGCGGGAGACCTCAGATCATGTTCTATTGAACTTATTAAAACTTGGAATTTCCACTCAGGAATAACCTGTTATAAGTTATATATATTGTGAGACCATGTGTTTCATACATGTGTTTGAAATTTAGAAGAATTTTGAATTTTCATACAGTGGATGGGATAGATTTTGAATCAGGGTTTAGAATAGTATTATAGATGTATGGAAATATTAAAGGGGTGTTTCTGTATGTGTCTCAAGGCCTAAGAGATTCCTTGGGTTCCCATATAAGTCTTGGTAGATTCAGGTGAAGTTTAATGGTTTTTTGGGAGATTTATTTACAAGGTTTAAAGTTTTGTGTTCATAGTTTAGGGTAAAACCATGTGTCACCTTAAGATTTGGGATTTTTTAGTCCAAGTTGTTTAGTTCCTGGTTTAGTTTCATGGATAGCACAAAATTTATGGAAAAATATGTAATATCAAAGGGAAACTGTGTGAGGTGGATGGGGGCTGGGAATTGGTGCATGGTCTGCACATGGTAGAAGACAACCTATGTGCCTTGTTATAAAGAGTTTTATATATAAATTTTATGGTTGGAACATGGTTTATAAACCTTCTGGTGAAACCATGCTAGGTGGGGGTTTCATAGAAGTGATTCCACATGGTTGGCGCATTGTTTAAAAACCCATGAGGATAAACAATGTACCCTTAAAAAAGTGGGGTTTCACCTATTTTTTCTTGTGTTTTTATAACCCCAAGCCTATAATTTTCTCCTCTTCCTCAACCCAACATTCTCCTATACACCCTCCTTCTCTTCCCCTTCCTCCAAGGTGAATCTTCCTTGATTATTGGATTCTAGATCCGTCTTTGATTTTGATCAAGAACCTATGGTAAGTCTAAAACTACATTTCTCTCCCTTTACTTTTTCCTTAATTTCTTGGTTGTTAAAACTAGGGTTTTGAGATAAAATTCCATCATATGATGGTGGAATCATCTTGATTTTATGGAACTTCCATGCTTCCAAAAGAGAGGGTGTCTTGAGACAACATTTGAATGTCTTCACCTAGTGTTACATTGGAGGTAAGTTATTATGATGGTTTTAATTTTATTTTTTGTGTTACAATAAATTCATTGGTTTATGGTTTTTTATTTTGTTCGATAATTATTTATCCCATGTTAGTGAATTGAGTGTTTCATAGAACTCTAGGGGTGGTTGAACTTAGTTTTAGTGTGTTAGGAGCACTCAGTGAGTTAATTTTCACATCTACCTAAGTGGTTTATTTTGGTTAATTACTTTTAAGTTTTTAATTAATTAAAATTTGATTATAATTAATTAATTTTTATTTTTTTATGTGAGATAGGGATTTGGTTGGTTTGATCACTAGTATTCAGTATTGTACAAGCTCAATAAATGGGTTATCGGGCAAGGGATTTAAAATGGAATGACTTATTTATTGTAGTTTCTCCCTATTTTTATCCCATAGTCATTATTATTTCCAACCTAAATGGGTTTTAAGTCATGCCATCATATCATGTATTAATTTTATAAAAGAAAATAGATATCGTGGTACCCTAATACTCGATCTGACATTGACATAGACCGAAGGAAATTCTCGATCTCCATAGGTTGGAAACAAGAACCTTTCATCACATAATATCAAAGAGAGATTGAATTTTCTAAAAAAATGGAAGATAAAATATTACATGTTAGTATGCTAAAAACTCCAAAAGAGAAATTACCAAAAAAAATAGTTATAACAAAAACCAAAGAAGTACATCATCAAAGTACTCAGAAACTAACAAGATAAAAACTCAAATTTCTCATGCAATAAGTGGATGAAATATCCACCGATCAACTCCAAGACTCTAACTCCAAAGTATAAAGAACATCTAAAACCTCTAAGTGGTTCTTTCAATTTTATCTGACCTAAAATAAGAAAGTCTACAAACCTCTAAAGGAAAAGGTAGGGTGTGATCTATAAATCCCAGAAGGGTCTCACAAAGTGTTCTATAATCAATACCATAACAATTTTCCATTTATTCTATCAGTTTAAATAAAACAAGGCATGACATTACGTTTTCATATTTTAAAACAAAACATGATTTCATTAAAATAAATGATAGATATATAAAAACAACTTTCAAATAGTCTTAAATGAACATTTTATATAAAACATCTAATATAAATCAGTTGGAATGAATAATATAGTTGAACAAATCAATGGCATGTGTATCAAATCAAATAAATCATAGCACCATGGTCAAACGACCAACAATATATTAGTTACTCAATATAGGATCCTCACACATCTCATTAGTGTTCATGGATCAAAAAAAGTGTGTATACAAAATCAACACCCCAATAGGGGAACCCATTATGTTAAATCGATCTATACCCCAATAGGGGAACTCATCACGGGCATCCTGATATGGATTAATATAGTTAGTTTTGTCATCATAAATTTTGTGTAAGCGGATCTAGATCATATCTTGCTTGTACCAACCACATACTAATGACCAAGGCTCCCATGTTCTTCAATTAATCAATCAATCAAATTGGCAGTCAATAATTTTAAAACATTTTAAAATAAAATTTCTTAATTTTCATTATCAACAGGCCTTTTTCATTTTAAAACCAAATCATTATTTTTCATCATTTCATTCCATTTAAAATAAATTTTTAATTTAAGACATTTTCTTAATATCAACATCATTTAATTCCATAAAAACAATTTCTAAATCAAGACATTGTTTTCTATAAACTCTCCCCACAAATCAAAGATCAAATAATCAAAATTACATATTTTTAATTAAATTAAAAAATAATTTCAATTAACCTAAGAAATTTAAGGTTTTAATCATAGGGTAAAGAATTATGGAACCACCTAGCTTTAAATAAAATATCTAAGAATAAACACCCACACTGGGATTCACCAATGAACGATGAAGGTGCATAAGATCTATGAACATAACCTATAACAAAGATCCAACAAAATGGATATTATATCCATCAATTAAATGATGATATATCAAAATACAAGGAGGATATAAATATATATTGGATGAAACAACATGAGATAAGATCTAATTACCCATGGGAGTTCAAATGAGATCAAGACAACTTTGATCTACCAAGAAAAGGGTTTGGAGTGGCCAAAACCACCTCCTGGGAGCCTCCAAGGATGAAAAAAATCATTTTACTGTTGAATGGTGGGATTAGTAATCTAAAAAAGGGGGTTCAAGATTTTTTAAATTAATTTTTAGAAGAATTAAAAAATTCATGCATGGTTTTTTATGGAGGGTTTCATGGTTAAAAAAACTATGAACCCTAACCACGTGCCCCATAATCTTATATTTGGGTTGAAAAGTTTGGTTGTATGGTTAAATTAACCATGTTCCAAATTTTCATTCCACACTATCAAAGGGTTTCATGGTTTAAAGGGGTTGGTCACACAGTTTGGACAAACTGTGCACCCCATTATAGTGGATCTCAATAGGTTGTACAATGGATCTCAACAAACCATACATTTTAACATCATGTGGTGAGGATGAAGGTAACCAAATGTGAAATAGGGGGAATTTTGTAACTGGACCCAGAATCAGAGATCCAAACGTCACTACATATCTTGTGTGGGTAGGAATTAAGCCACATATAGTTCTAAATGGGACCTCTCTATGCAGGTCTGACCCATATAAATGGGTGGCATTTTTATCATATTTAATGGCTGGTCCTAGGTCATAGAGTTTTAACATCACTACATATTCCATTTGAATTAAAATCATGACACACATAGATATTGACATGTTTACCTTCACAGATCTAACTCATGTATTGGTAGAGGGAACATTGATTGAAATGGACCTATAAATAGGACCTTCTTTGGATTCCCCTACATTGATTTAGTTTGTATGAAGGGGAGGGAAAATTTATTATATTTCATGGTTGGGCCCAATACATGAGGTATGTACATCACTACGTATCCCATATAATGATAATCAAGCCATGCATAGTTCTTGATGAGCCATGCTGTTTAATGTCTTGTGATAAGGATGGGGGTCACTCAATGTGAAAAAAATTATCATCATGATGGGGACCATGAATAGATTTCTAGGTTTTACTATGTGTCTTTAAATGGTAGGAATCAAGCTACTCATAGTTCATGATGGAAATATCCCTGCATTGTTCTGGCCCATATGAAGGTAGGGGGAATTTGTTTCTTTTAGGGTGGATGGACCGGGATGTAAGATCCATGAATCACTACATATCCAATGTGTATAGGAATAAAGCCATACATTGTTCTTGAATATGTCATGGTAGATGAATGATTTCAAGGTAAATTTCCCCTCAAGTGATAACATTACGTTCTGTTCAGTTTAATGTAATAAAACTAGGACATTAGTCTCATGTAGTTTATTGTCTTGTGAAATGAATGATGTACCATGCAGTTCAACATCATGTGGTTAGGATGATTTTTTCTTGTAGTTATGGGATGAATGATTTTTTAAACCAGTGAGAAACATAACCCTGACATGAGAATAATCCTCAAGGCCAAAGTCTTGTAATAATATCATCTTATGAATTGAGGGAAATTTGGAACTGGGCCTAACGCAAGAGGTCTTGGTGTCACTACATATCTTATAGTTGTAGGAATCAAGACACACATAGTTATTAATGGAAAATATCTACGAGGGTCTGACCCATATGCATAGAGGGAATTTTTTCCATTTTTTGTGGCCTGGCCCAGGACAAGGGGTCTAGAATCACTAAGTATCCCATAGGTTGATAATCAAGTCACATGTAGTTCTTGAGAAACCATGTAGGTTAACATCTTGTGGAATGTACATGGGTCACCCGATGTGGAAAGAAATAAGTATTTTTGTTAGGCCCAAGATCATAGGTCTGGGAGTCACTACAAATCCTTTGAGGAAAGGAATCAAGAAACACATAGTTATTGAGAAATACTCCCTACATGGATCTAACTCCTGCATAGGTATATTGGAATTTAACCTTTCTCCTATACAAATATAGATTATTTTTAGTGAATCATTGATTGAAATGATGATTATTGTTCAGTTTAACATCATGCGGTAAGGACATTGATGTCATGTGTTTTATTATCCAGTGCCCTGGACAACGATGTTGTGATTTTTAAGGTCTTGAAAAAAAGACAAGTTGTGCAGTTTAATATCATGCAGTTGGGAAAATTTACCATGAAATATAACATCATGAGATCAGAACATTATACCATATAGTTTAACATCACGTGATCAGGATGATGTACCATGTAGTTTAACATCATTCAATCAGGGCGATGTACCATGCAATTTAACATCATTTGATCGGAATGATGTACTATGCAGTTTAACATCATGTCATGAGGAGGATGTACCATTCAATTTAACAACATGAGATCAAGATGATGTACCATGAAGTTTAATGTCATGTGATTAGGATGATGTACAGTGCAGTTTAATGTCATGAGATCATGATGAAGATGTCTTGTGATTACATGAAATACTTCTTCAGTAACCTTGTGTTGGTGAGATTTGTGGTATGTTTTCCATATATCAAAATCATAAAATGATCTCCATTAGAGTATACCTTAAGTATGACATAATATCTCTCCCATTTTTGTTTTAAGTTCAGAGGTTTCTTTCTTGGTATCATCAGAGTCCTAAGGACCAACACCTTCTCTCCTTTGAGGAAAGATTAGAGGAAAACCATTTTTTCAAAGGCTTGGGTGATCTAGTTTTGGTGGGCTTCCAAATGATGAAAAGTATGAAATATTTTCTCATCCATTTTCTCCAATTCATCCAACCAATTCTGGGATTTCTCATCTATGGAATACTAATCAAAGATGGAAAAATGGATTGAAGGAAATTGAACTTCAATGGGCAGGACTTCTTTTATCCTGTATAATAATGGGTATTGGGTCACCTATTTAGTGGTTTGGGTTGTAGTATCGTAATCCCAGAAGGCATGTAGGAACTTTTCAGACCAATACCTTATATCCTTATCTACCATCTTCTAGTGTATATTTGATAGGGTATTTTTTAATGCCTCTATTTTTCTATTATCTATTTCATGGTAGTGGGACGAATGGTGGGACTTAATGTCATAAACCTAATATAGTTTTTCCAATTAAAATGAAAAAAAATTAGTTCCATTTTCCGTTATTATTGTATGAGGGACAAAAAATTTGGTGATGATGTTGGATCTCGTGATGCTGGTAATGTTCCTTTCCCTGACATCTTTCAGGGGTACGACATTGACCAACTTGGAGAAGAAGTCGGTTTCCATGAGAATGAAATTGAACTGATCGTATGTAGCAGGAGGATATGGTCCCATGATATCCATTCCACATATGAAAAAATGTCCAGGAGTATTTTTCTATGTGCCGAAACTCCAAGGGTTGGTGAATGAAGTTGGAATGAACCTGATATGAATGGAACCTCTTGGTGAATTTAGTGCAGTCTAGTGTTATAGTGGTCCAATAGTACCCAAGCCCTTGGATATAATGGTGAATCTTGAGTCCGGACTGGTGAGCACTACAGGATCCAGTGTGAAATTACTTCATGAAAACTATGGTCTCTTTTCCATTAATGTACCTGATAAGGACCCCAACAAGGCTTTGTTTATATAGTACCTTTTGGTGATTTGTGTAGTCATATAGAACAAATTTTATTGCTCATCTTCATATTTTATCTCTCCAGGATTTTTCCTATGGGATCACCCTCTTTTGATGGTAGTCCACAATGGGCATCATCCAATTGGTAGTAGGACCGTATGGTTTAGGGATGGGGCTAATCTCATCGATCTCTTCTTTTTTGGTTTGAATGAAAGGAAATAATATCCAGTGATGCATAATAGTGATGACTATTTCATCCTAGTCTGGATCAGCTAGAGTTATGTCTGTATTTTCCAATACATCATCTTCGGCATTTTGCGACCATGGGATGTGAGTCAATGTCATATCGAAGGGTAATTATACCATTATTCCCTTAATGTGATTTAGCAGGGAGATTATTTATTTTATTTTTATGTAATAATCCTCATTTATTTTCTTGATGACTAGTTCTGAATCACCTTTTGTCTACAAGTGATTGACTTGTACCTAAAGTGCCATATTTATACCTACAATGAGAGCCTAATATTCTGCTTCATTGTCCGTGCACTCCTTTGATAGCAGGAAGGAGTAAGGCATGACTACTTTTGCTGGAGATATGATCATGAATCCCAGTCCCACTTTTTTGAGCTTAGGGTCTTCCATCCTCTTCCCTATCATACTTATAGATGCAACTTCAAAATAAATTTCCCATATATGGGGGCTCTCTTGAACATGTAAAACCACCTCATCAAGTATTTTGGTATCTAATGAAGTCATTTTTGTTGATGGGTTCTCATCTATAAAATCCACTAATGTCTATCCTTTGACCACTTACTAAGTCAAAAATTGAATGTCAAACTATTGTAGGATGAAATCCCACCATGACAGACTTCCAATCAACATTGGACAACTAATAATCTATTTTAGTGGGTTTTTATGAGATAATAGATGGACCTCATGATGTTGGAAGTATTTCCTCAACTTCTAGACTTAAAATTTTTGTGCTAGATAACACTTCTCGATATCTGAATAGTGAGTCTCGTCATTATCATGGTTTGGATGAGATAATAAAGGATATTTTCACAGCCAGAGTCATTATTTTGTGTGAGGAAGGCACCTAGTGATGTCTCTAAGGCCTTCACATACAAAATGAGTAGCCTTCCTTTGACAGGTGGCATCAGCACTGGCAGTATTAAGATATTTTTCTTGATACAGTTAAATGATTCTTGAAAATCACTAGTCCAATGATATATAACCCTTTTTTCATCAACATGGTAAAGGGAAGACATTTTCCTACAATGTTGGATATGAAGCATCAAATATAGGAAAATTTTCCTTGAAGTACTCTCAACTATGTGAGGTAGACAAGAGGTGACATGCCAAGGATGGTATTTATCTTCTTGAGGACGATTTTAATGCAACAATGGCATATGATGAGTTTGAGAAATTTCCCGGAGGTAATGCTGAAAGAACATTTTAAGGGGTTAATTTTTAGTCTGTGTTGTCGCAATTCTTTAAAGATGGTTTCAAGGTATTCTAGGTGGTCAGAGAATTATCGAGATTTCACCACCAGATCATCAACATATAATTTGAAAAACTTTCCCAGGAAGGGTTTGAAGATGTGATGCATGGCACATTGGTATGTAGAACTAAAATTATTTAAGATGAAGGGAATTATATGATAGAAAAATACTCCATGAGGGGCCTTGAATGTGGTGGATTATTCATATTATTGGGAAATTTTGATTTGATTATATCATGAATATCATTCCATGAAGTAGAGGTCCTGATATCCATTCATTACATCGATCATTAGTTCTTTAATTGGGACTGGGAAATCATCCTCCATGCAGTACCAGTTGAGCTCTCTAAAATTGATACAAACTCTAATTTTCCCATTATCCTTCTTGAAGGGGATGATATTGAAAAACAATTTGTGATATTGGACCTCCCAAATAAATTTGTCTCTAATGAGGTTATCAACTACAATCTCAATTTTAGAAGCATGTGTTGGGTGTATCCTTCTGGAAAATTATTTATAGTCCCAGTGGTCCTCTGGTAGGCCCATATGGTGATTTTCCACCTCAGGATCAAGGCCTAAAACTTTTGGGTAATTATAGGAAAATACATCCTAATTTTGCTTCAGGAAGGAGGCATATACCTCTTTCTCTTATGAAGATGTGGATGCACTAATCAAGGTGGGTTTTGTGTCTTCTTTCTTACCCATATTTATTTCTTTGAGATCATAAATGGTGGTAGAGATGCCCTCCTCAAATACTGAAGGGGAATCCCTAAGGTCCTCCCTCTCTTCTTATTCCTCCTCTTCATATTTTTTCTCTTATTACATAGGGGGAGGAATTACTGTGATAAGTTCTCTAGAGTCAGGATATGAGTCAATATCTTAATATTTGAAAGATGAGGTGACTTCCTCGGACCCAGATATGAGTGTGGGATTTATTTGGAACTCTAGAGAGGATAGATTGAGAGATGTAGAAGGAGTGTCTTCATCACCTTTGGGTGATGAGAAAACCTCTTCCACCATAGTAGGGGAAGCAGGGATTTATTAGAGCTCTGGGGATGGAATTAAGGCATTTTCAAACAAGATTTCTCCACTGTCTAGGGAGTCAGCAAACATTACAACACTACTGGAATCAGTGGTAATGGATGAAATCATTAATACCACTAAATATGTGTCTAAAAATGGACTCATATGATCGATATGATTGATGGGTAACAAATATTCTTCATCAATATTCTTAAAGGGGTTGTTCAGGACTATTTCTAGACCATTCAGGGTAGTGACCCAAGAAACACCATCGACAAGGGGTTGTTTCCCTTTCCTTTGATATAATCCTATGTCGATATAGTACACTCCATAGGAATCAAACAGGGCCTTATTAGTGTAAAACATCCTGATTTTTTCATTAATTCATTAATTGATGCATTGATGGTACAATGAGGAGATTTTCATGTGTTGATGTAACTAGGGCCTTCTTAATAATATGTTCAGGGCCATGTTCTTCCAAACCACTAGAAATTTTGGGTTGGCTACGAGGTCTCCAAACTGATCCTTGAGCTTGATTTTTCCCAATGTCTTCTACTCACTTTTTTCATAGCCCTGTAATGTTATGGAAGAATTGTTAAGTTATCCTCGTTGCAGCCCAGCCATTGAAGTGCTCATACAGCAATGAGATTAACTCTAGAACCATTGTCAATGAAAATTTTTTAGACATTGACACCATTTATCCTTTTAGAAACATAAAAGGGTATTATGGACCTTGTATAATGGCCTCTTCATCTTGATCTTTGAAGGAGATAACCACATAAAATACCACAAGATCAGTCTCTGTCCGATATACCTTAGCATCGACAACCTCAACTTCAAATTCATTGGGGCGTAGCAAAGCCTCTATGAGTTCTTCCCTGGTGTATTTTGACAAGATCATGGCATCTAGGATTGGTATCTTTGTGGGTACCAAGGATAATTATTTAAGGATATCATACTTATGGTATAAATGCATGCACTTCTCAATGTAGGGATACTCTTTCATAGGATCTTTAGGGGCTTTATTATTTGACGTAGATTGATCGACCCTTGAAACAAGAGTTGGAGGTGCTCCTATCCTTGGTGGGTTGGGTTGGTTAGGTCTTCCTACCCACTAAGGGTGATCTGAAACCTATTTATCTTCTGATTGATAATACCGAGTGATAGGGTTATGGTTAATTTTTTCCAATGTAGGAGGATTTTCATGTTCCTGGTTAACTCGTTGAAGGGATCCTCTTGGAGTTTCTACAACATTGAAAATCCGAGTAGGGGTGCGGATAAAAGTACAAATTCTATTGTAGTTGCGCCTTCCCCAATATCCTTGTATCCTACCACCTCTTCCTCTAGTTCCCCAAATGGATACAGGGAACCTAGGTTCATATCCATACTAATCATTGGATAATGTATCCACGAAATTAATGAAATTAATGGAACTGAAGATTAAATCCTCATCTGATGATGACTTTGCCCGACTGATTGCCTTTGGTGATTCCATTTATCAAGGTGATACCCGTTGTTTCAAATATGAAGGAATAAAGTCTAAGAGAGTAAAATAAAACTTTGTAATTCATTCAGGTTTGTCCTTTTACACCTCCTCCTCACCTTTTTGGTCATTCCTCTTTTTGAAAGGCTTGATTTTGGAGGTTTATGGGGCTAATGGTGTCAGCTGTGTTGTAACTGAAGTGGAAAAGGGAACAGTTGGTTGTTTCTAATATGATTTGATAATAACATGATTTTGATTGATTGTATATAGATTCATCAAACTATCAAACTTTTTTACCCTTATATTAACAAATTCTTACCGCTCACCTTCTACCTCATGGGAAGTAGTGGAAACATATGCCACTTATGATGGTGGCCTTCCCAACTTTAATTTCCCAAAATCTACCATTTTCTATAGGATTCCATTAAAGATTAAGAATTACTAAATGGTGTGTCCCAATATCTGGTGAAAGGGGAAATAATCTAGCCATTCATTGATACCTACCTGGTCAGACCTTTTGGTCTCTAGAAGGAAGAGTAAATCATTATCCATAGTGGCTATAAAATATCTACAAACTTGACCATCTCAAACCAAGTAATCTTTATTCCATAACCCCACAAATTGATTCTGCATGGGCACCCTCATATCATCTTGTCAAGGTGGGAATTTTTGTTGACACCTAGGAAGTGTTGCATGACACGATATCGGTTTTGGACCTAGAGTAGACACCTATATTGGATTAAGTGTGATAGATTCCACCTACACCTTTCGTTCTCTTTTCCCCAAGACTGGTGGAGTTATCTGGGACTTGAGATTAGTCTCCTGTATAGAGTCTTGCATTCTTTGGTAAATAGAGAATAAATCCCAAAACCCACCTATATATTTCACTAGAATGATCGGTGTTTATATCTCTTCATGAAGGTTATCCAAGCAGAGAGAGAGCATATCATCGTGGGGAAGGAGTTAGTTTAGGGAGTAGGTCAACCCTTTCCATATAGCAATGAAATATGAGACTCTATCATTTTATTATTGTTTTCAATTAAAGAGGCCATGGATTAATTTCTTCTATATCATTGAGATGAACTAAAAGAGGAATTTCTAATAGAGATACTCCCATCCTGTTATTGGCAGAGCTGGAAAACTAGTTTACCATATGAAGGCTTTCCCTTGAAAGGTTCATACAAATCATCTGAGGTTCACTTATTCTTGTTTCTTGAGAGTTCCCATCATGGGATCACAATGGGATTCATAGTGCATCATATGTCGTTTTGGGTCACCTTATCCACTAAATATCATTATCATAAGACTCCAAAAGTTTGGTGGTGGTGGGGTGTCTCTCACCCAATCAGGGTAAGGTTTCAATTCTGGAAACACTAGTTTATTCCACTCCTCCATAGCTTTCAATTGAGCTTCCAATGAATCGATGGTATCGATATAACCTTGACGAGTGTTAGGTTTAATAGAATCTCGGACAAGTGAAATAATTATAAATATCTATTATTTCAGTTTTTCCATCATTTGAGGATAATATCTGGATAAGGAAATATTTTTAAGGGTTTTCCTGAACTTTTATCTGTAGTATTATTAATGTAGGTAAATAATGATATTAATCCATGGTTGGGTCTCGGTAAATGGATGGTCTAAGCACAGAGTTGTGAGAATGTATTTACCTTGCTTCAATTGTTGGGATAAATTCTAATAGCTGAGGTACACTTATTGGAAGTGTAAATTGAGGCTCTTCCTGGGGGAATATTTGATAGGAATGCTACCTTAGAGAAACTCAGTATTGATTCAACTCAAATATTTCATTTATTCTTCCCTCTGAGAGAATATTTCTTAGAGCATAGGTAACTCATCCCCATTGAGAGGAGGCAGAGGATTGTATATGGACTTTCCTTTATTCTTTTTAGTGATTCACTTAGGAGGAAGTATGGGATTGATCGAGGGATCACCCAAATTTAGGGTGATTCTATAGTTTCAGGCATGAATTCCTTCATTATTGGAATGTACTATATTTCATATGGAAGCATCCTACCCTTTCTCTTATTTATTTTCATTATTTCTGGTGTTTTCTAAAGGTTTAAGGTCCAAGACGTTCACTGATGCATAATGCATTGTGGGAATCATACTAGTAGCTAAATGATAGAAGTTTTTTTTGCATCCTTAGTGGGATCTCTTCCTTCATTTATAAGATCCTCTTCAAGAATCTTGGAGAAGGGTGACTCAGAGGGTAACTCTATGTAGCCTGGGCATACACCTCCATTCTGTAGGAAATGGGTCATGAGATGGGATGAACTCGGAGACCTTACTTGTAACATCCCAAATAAATAAATAATAATACATTTGAATTTTTATTAATATTTTTGAATTAAATATTAATTTTATTTTAAAGCGGATTCTATGTTCGATAGCGTACCCAATACGCAACAACGGGTTTCTTTGAAATCTTACGTTGCACACTAATAATGTAATATTATTATTTTAAATGGTGGTCAACGCCTAGCCATTGTATCAGTGGTAATGAATAGAACTAACTAAAATATGATTATACATGTTTTTAAAATGTTTTTTCATTTATCCAATAAAAGTTAGAGACTTAAAATGCGAATGAATCTGAACATAAATACTCTAATATTCTTTAAAAGGTCAATTTACCGCCCTTTGATGGTGAATACTATTTAAATCTAGTTTTGGTCATTTTTATATGTTCTATTTGATAAAATAAAATTCTTCTTTATATTCGGGACATCAAAATTTACTTTGTGTAAATTTTTTGGTATTTTTCTAATAAAGTTCATTTTTTAATGAATAGTGAAAAATACTGTAATTTAATTCAAAAGTGACTTTTAATATAATTTATTTATATGGTTAGATTATATTTTTAATTGGTTATAAAGTGTAATTAGAATATATTTTTACTATTTAATCTAATTTTGGACATTGGATTTAATTTCACTTTGAAATTAGACATAAACAAATGTCAATATTTTGATAGTTATTATTTCTTAAAAACACGTTTTTTATTTTGACAGCAGGAATTAATTTTAAATTAATTTCTTCCACTTCAGTGTTTTCAATTTAGAAAAATAGATTCCATATTTGGAATCAATAGGTCCAAATTTTTTAAATAGGTAACTTTTATTTTTATACATTTTAAATATTTACTTCAGTAAATATTTTATTTACCATGATTAAAAGATAAATATAGTAAATAAGTGTAAAATATAATATTATAATAATATTAAATTACCCTAAAATGTGTCTTAATCCTACTGGATGATACATATCTGACCATGGGAATCCTTGGGTCAAATTTGGGACCCCATGGAGCCACATGGGAGTAATAATGACACTTTATATTAATTAATTTAAAGTAAAGACAAAAAGGACATAAACAAATATCTTTTAGTAAATCAATTTTTACATGGGGTTATATAAGTTATATTTTCGACTATAAATATTATTTGGAAATATAAAAATATTTCCTACATCATGGTATTTTTTTTATAATTTTTGGACATCAAATAAATTAAATTATGTTTGACACAATAATGATGCAATATTTATCTCATTAATAAATAATTTAAATAAATAAGATTATAAATATTAAAACAATATCCAAAACCTATTAAATTATTATTGGATTATTTTATTTTGACCATGATTCGTCTTAACTTCGACTTTAATGATTATTTGACCTTTTGAAACCGAATATGATGTTATAATAAAATAATTGTTTCAAACTTTCTTAAAGAGACTCTCCTCTCCATTATAAAAAGCTCTCACTTATAACTCATTACTCACACTTCTCAAGACATTGGATCACGAAACCACTTCTCCAATAAGCTCCCAAGATCCGTATCTTCATCCTATAAGCATTACCTTATTCCGAAAACACTTCAAGAAACCCTTTTGGGTCAAACCAAAGGGAGTTACTCGATTTAAAGGTAACGTCTTCTCTTAAGTTCTTTTGTTTTATTTTAGTTCTCCAACCCCCTAAACTCTTTTTATTACTTTATTTTATAACAAAAACAGTATCCTCAATATACTAGGATGTTTTTATGAAAATTATTCTAACTACACTTACACACACCTCCATCTAATGGGTGAAGAACATATTATTTCAATGGATGGAAAACTAAGGCCTCACGAAATGATGATTGTTCGATTATCTCCTACCGCCTATCATGGTGAAAATTATGATGGAAATATATTTATATATGATATATATTATGTTTATTTTTTCTTTATTCTTCTATTTTTTTCATTTATAGCATACCTTTATAGTTTCCATTATGGTTAAACGCGATAATTTCATTTGAGGAAGTGCGGACTACCGCCCCCTAAAAGTGAAATGACTCATTAATACCAAATGTGAGATGTATAAAGGATGGAGTTAATAGTATTATATATAATATTATACTGTAATTATAATATACCTATGTATCATTATTTTTTAATTCCATTAAAATATGAAATATAAATGAAAGTAGCGTTCATGCGTACGTACGACTTACCGTCTCCATGAACGGTGCATTTCATTTCTTATATGAAAATGTTATGTACTATTATAAATACATTTATATACTAGATATATATGATATATATGATATCTAAATAAAGAATATCATTATGGAGATAATTGAATATTGACCACATGGACAACTTGTAAATATATGGTGTTCATTTTTGACTCAAGTACCAAATATCGACGAAACAACCGTTAATAACTTAAATGATTACATAATGTTTATAACATGGTAATAAGTGATATAAAAGGAATAATAAACTTGAAAAATTCTCGTAATCAAGTAGAAATTAACTTTAGTTTATTATTCAGGAGATTAAAGAACGATCGGGTCAAGTCGGACACGAGGTAAGGGACTTCGTCTCAATCTCCTTTCATTGAGGCATATTTTGTTTTATTCTCAAATTTCTTTTACACAGTATATATATACCTTTGAATTTTCATTTCTTTCAAAGGGAATCTTTTCCTATGAGGCATTTTACTAAATGACAAAAAAAAAAGAATGCTTCTTTTTAAGGTACGCGGTGATAACGGCCTTTCCATTGCCGTGAGTATTATTTGATCTTTGGCTTCCATAAGAAGATGTAATGTTTCTAAAAGGAAAATAAATACCATATAATATTTTAGGTATTTTGGAATTGAAAATGGTTTTGATAATGGATTGTTTTATGTCAATATATTTAAATGATATATTGTGATTAGAATGTGTAAATGTTATTTTCCTTTACGTTTATTTTATGTGTTATGAATATGTTATGGTTCTTGTGCATTGTTTACGTATAAGGCTGGTTCTGTGATAAACCTAGGGTGAGTGGGCCTGAGATAGATCTCCAATCCATTGGGTAACGTGACAGAGGTAGACGTTAATGTTTCTCCTAAGAGATTTAGGGAATATACTGTGATGGGTATTCCAAATGTAACTCCATACATAGTTGTGATAGCTGTAATGTAAATATGATATGGATGCCAAAAGTTACCTTTATGATTTATGTTTTCTATGTGTTATTCATAAATATTATGATTTTATAAGGTATGTTAAAGATCTTATGTCATGTATGTAATGATGAACTAATGTTTTCATTTATTGTTTTATAACCCTTACTGAGATTTTTATGCTTATCCCATGTTTTGAAATGTTTTTCACCGAACTTAATGATGAATAGGGTCAAGGATGGGATCAATGAAAATTCATGTTGTCTAAAACAAGGAACTAGACATGACTCTTTTTTTTCAAGAGTTTTATTTTGTGAAAAAATGGAAACTGATTAGAAGTGTCTATTTTTTTAATCTTTTGAGATGTAATAGTTATGTGCTAATTCTCTAAAAATATAAACCTGAAAAGATCCTCAATGTCAATTATTCATTTAATTCAATATTATGTAATGTTTTAAGGTGTAGTCCTTATAGTTGGTATCAGAGGAAGGTTTAAATAACTTTAGGAGTTAGGGTATTGTTAAATTAATATCCATAAATTAATTTATATTAATATTGAAATGATATAGCATTTACAGATTACCATGTTTCTTTGCCTAATATATTTCTGTGTTCATAATGGTCTTCCATAGAGGAAATAGGGCAGCTATGTTGGGATGACATCAGGAGGAAGACAACCTTCCAAATCAGCAACCTAAGATGGTCAGAATCATAACTGAACAGTTTGTTTCTGTGATGGAACAATTGAATTAGGCTATAAATGGTGGTGGTATCCATGCATTGGATCAGCTAGATCAAACTCATAGGAACATGTCAGTTGTGTATAATTTAATGAGGCAACATCCAACATCATTCAGAGGATCATCTGACCATGTGCTGGCAGAATGGTGGATTAAATCACTGAAGAAAATTTTTGATGTCATGGGGTTTTCAAAACACCAAAAGATTAGTCTTGTTGTTTACTATTTTGAAGGTGAAGCTGGTTAGTGGTGATCAATGGTGAAAAATATTAGACATAGTGAGGAGATTGATGCTCTTTATTGGGATGAATTCAAAGGTACGTTCTTTGAGAAATATTTTCCTAATGTGGTTCGACTTAGGATGGAAAAAAATTCCTAGAATTGAGGTAGGAGGAGGACTTAGTGGTTGTTTATGAAGAAAAATTCACTCAACTCACAAGGTAAGCTCTGAATTTCATACGAGATCTTGATAGTAAAATAAACTATTTTTACTCAGGATTAAAGCCAAAGTATTGAAAGGATTTAGCTTATCATGTGTTAAAAAATTATGAAAAGCTTATTCGTTTTGTAGAGAAGGTGTAAATGGAGATTTCCAATGATAAAGTGTTCTTTGACAAACAACAAAATAAGAGATCATGGTGGAAGACGAAGGAGAAGAAATCTTCAAAAAGGTATGATGGTAAGAAACTTAAGTTTATAGTTTGTGAAAATTGTGGTAAAAATCATGTTGGGGAATATATTTTGAATTCTGGTAAGTGTTATCGATGTGGTAAGATGGGACATAAGGCTTGTAATTGCACTAAAAAAGATCACGGTAATGGTAAGACAAAATCTAATTTACAGTCGGTAAAATGTTTCAAGTGCAATAAAATGGGTCATTATTCAAATGAGTGTCCAACGAAGAACACAACTAAGGGAAATCAGCCAGACTACAAGCAGAAAGGGGTGGTGAAATCCTTTGCAACTACTTCAGCAGATGTTGGACCATCGAATGAAGTAGTATCAAGTACATTGTTTGTTTGTTCAGATTTTTCCAATGTATTGTTTGATTCAAGGTCTAAAAATTCATTCATTTCTGAGAAATTTTATAATAAATTGGGAATTCCATCTCATGATATGAATACAGAACTTATGGAAAAAACACATGGAGGAAATGTTGGGACAAAAAGAAATTATAAGATCCTTATTGTCCTTGTGTGAGGGAATAATCTGCCTGCAAATCTTATTATTTTGACTCCAGTAGAGTTTGATGTTATTTTGGGTATGGATTGGATTTCTGTTTATCATGATAATATTGACTGCCGAGCTAAAGAGGTTTCTTATCAAAAAGATTTTTAGTTTGTGTACAAGAATGAACCCTTACTTTTGATAACATATTAGGAATCTGAGAAACTAGTAAAATATGGAAATTAATGTTACTCTGCATATATTGTTGAAAATAAAGGAAGTGTTGAGATTAATGATGTTCTAGTGTTAAATGAGTACCTTGATGTTTTTCTTGATTAGTTGCCTAGTATTATACCTGATCGGGAAGTTGAATTTACTATTGACTTAGTGCTTGATGCTAAACCAATTTCAAAACCCCCTTATCGAATGGCTCAAATTGAACTTTTAGAGTTAAAGAAGCAATTGCAGGAGTTATTAGATAAAGGTTTTTTTTGGCCTATCACATCACCATGGTGTGATACTATTTTATTTGTTAAAAAAATTTTGGTTCAATGAGACTATTCATTTATTGTAGCGCATTGAATAACATCACTATTAAGAACAAGTATCCTTTTCCTCATATCAATGATTTGTTTGATCCTCTCCAGGGAGCTCAGTATTTTTCGAAGATTGATTTGAGGTCGGGGTACCATCAGTTGAAAGTAAAGTAAATAGACATTACAAAGACCATGTTTCGTACTAGATATGACCATTATGAATTTGTAATTATGTCTTTTGGGTTAACCAATGCACCTGTTGTATTCATGGATCTTATGAATAGGATTTTCCATGAGTTCTTGGATAAGTTTTTGGTTGTGTTCATTGATGATATTTTATTTTTTTATAAAATTTAATAAAAGAATGAAATTCTTATAAGGGTTGTCTTGAAAATATTAAAAGAAAATAAACTATATGGTAAATTCAGAAAGTGTGAGTTTTGGTAACAACAAATTTCATTCCTAGGTCACATTGTTTCAAAAAATGGCATAATTGTTGATCCTGTTAAAACAAAAGTTCTAAAGAATGGCCAAGACCCACAAATATAACCTAGATTCATAGTTCTCTTGGTTTGGAAGGTTATTACCAAAGGTTTGTCAAAAAAAATCAAGGTTATCTAGTCCAATGACTAATTTAACTTGAAAAGGTGTTAAGTTCGTCTGGACAAAAGAATGTGATGATTGTTTTCAAGAATTTAAAAGAAGATTGGTGAATGCTCTAGTTTTGGCACTTCCTTCCAGAAATGGTGAGTTTGTTATCTACAGTGATGCTTCGTTGAAAGGACTTTATTGTGTTTTTATATATAATGATCAGGTAATTGATTATGCTTCATGTAAGTTGAAACCTCATGAGTTAAACCCTACACATGATTTGGAATTATCTGCTGTTGTTTTGATTTAAAAATTTGGAGGCATCATTTGTATGGAGTGAAATGTGAAATATATACTGACCACAAAAGTTTTAAGTATATATTCACTCAAAAATAATTGAACATGAGACAGAGGAGATTGTTGGAATTAATCAAGGATTATGATTTCAGAATACTTTACCATCTGAGAAAATCAAATAAAGTGGCTGATGCTTTGAGTCGAAAAAGTAATGATTCATTAACCATGATACGGTGGGAATGATATCCTTTGGATTTTGATTTGAGGAACTTTGGCATATAAGTTTTTGGTTCAGGAAATTCTTATTTTTTGTTTCAGGTGTCAGTGGAATCATCTCTGTCAGACAGAATTAAGCGAGTGTAGAAAGAAGACAGTGAGCTACAGAAAAAGGTAGAGTTGGTTCAGAAGGGTAAGTTTCCTGAATTTAACATTGATAATGATTTTTTTTTGAGGTTTGGGAAAAGATTATGTGTTCTTTGTGATTCACTTTTGAATAATGAGTTATTATGTGAAGCTTATAGTTCCCCATTTTTAGTTCACTCTGGCAGTACTAAGATGTACAGAGACCTTCAGTAGTATTACTGGTGGGATGGAATGAAAAGAGATATTTTCGATTTTACTATGAAGTTTTTGACTTGTCAGCAGGTTAAAGAAGAGCGACAGTTACCGAAATGTATGCTTCAATATTTACCGGTGCCAGAGTGGAAATGAGAAAATATATCCATGGACTTCATTGTGGGATTACCAAATAAATCTAGAGGTAACAATGCAATTTGGGTTATTTTTTATTGATTGAATAAATCTACTCATTTCCTTTCTATTCCAAATACTTTGTCTCTAGATCAACTTTCTTAGTTATATGTTAAAGATATAGTCGGGTTTCATGGTGTTCCCCTCTCTATTGTATCTGATCGTGATCCCAAGTTTACTTATAGCTTTTGGAAAGGCCTTCAGAAGTCGTTGTGTACTGAATTAAATTTCAGTACAGCTTTTCATCCTCAATCAGATGGGCAGTCAGAATGAACAATTCATACATTGGAGGATATGCTATGAGCTTGTTCACTGTATTACTAGGGAATTTAGGACCAACATATTTCTTTGGTTGAATTTTCATATAATAAAAAATTTTATTCCAGTATCCAAGATGACTCTATTTGAGGCATTATATGGAAAGCATTGTCGAACTTCAGCTTTTTGGGATGATGTAGGTGAAAGAAATACGATGGGACTAGAATTGGTAGAAGAGATGGTAGAAAAAGTTCAGTTGATTCAGAAGAACATGAGAATAGATCAGATCAGGAAGAAAAGCTATGCGGGTAACCAGAGGAAGGATCTATCTTTCAAGGTAGGTGATCATGTCTTTCTCAAAGTTTCTCCATGGAAAAGTATGATGTGTTTTGGTAAGAAGGGAAATGTAAAGACCCAGAAATTTCAAGGAAATTTTTTTTTCTTAAATACTTTGGAATTTTACGAGTCTGTGGCTTCTGATGGCACTTGATTCTGAGGCCCTTTGTGCTCAGAATCAATTTTCGAAGTTTAGCTCAGGTATGTTCAGTAAATGAATGAGCAGGTTTTTCAATCTTTTGAACCGGTGCTATGAATTGAAATCTGTTGGCACCAATGAATTTGCAACGCCGATAATTTCTTAAGGGGACCATTACCGTAGTTGCATTTGTGCAGGAGGAGAAGTTAAAAATTGTGGATTAAGTAAGAAGTGAATAAAAATGTGAAACAATTTTTATTCTATATCTAAGTGGTTATATCCTACATGGGGGAGTTGGGGTGGGCCCCTAACAACCCATGTGAGGATATTTGTGAGTTGGGGCCCACACGATCCCCAACACTTCACATTCCCTAAAACTCCTTAAACCTCCCCATTTAAACTTGTTAACTCCTCTTTAATGAGGACTCTTCCTCTCCCTCTCTCACTCCATTAAAACTTTCCAACCTATCACCTAATTAATTATACAACTCATGGTTTAATTAATTAAGTGAATTGGAATTTGAATTTTTTAAATTTGAATGCATGACATGATTTAATAAAATAGTGAGAAGCCTTATTTTATTTTTTGGTTGGCTTGTTGTGTAAATATTTTGGGGAGAGATCTCTTGATTTTTGAAGAACACCAACTCTCCGACAAATAACGACAACGCACCACCTTTCTCTTCTCCGCGACAAGTGAGGAGATGCCGCTTCCACCTCGGACGCACTCCGATGATGTCTACGAATCCTCACCTCGCGACGCTGTCCTCCGCAACGCCGATGTTCAACATCATTTGTTGAGGTAGGGGTGTGTTTTGATTGGATCAATGATTGAATCTTCTTTCCTTCTTGTTTTGTTCTCTTTAACCGCCTGCTACCGAACTAATGCGGAGAGACTGGGCTAAACTAACATGGTTCGAATCCTCCTCCAATATTGTGATTGTTGGTGGTTCTTCCTATTCTTCATGGGTGACGAATAATGGATCATTACGAGATCGTTAAGCGATGCAACAATCCCAAAATTGAAGACTCAACATCACGGCAACCTAGCGGAGGTGCGACGACAATAGCAGGAGACAGTTCGTACTGGAACAGGATGGACCGTTCCTCGACTGTTCTTCGAGCGAGATTTCAAAACGTGTTTTTAGAGCCGATCGGAAGCCCGATAACACCATAATCGACTTCAGGACAAATGGGAGACCTAAATTCTGAGGTTTCGTGACGAACGAATGATCAGAATGAAGAATCGGCATCAAGGGAGGTGCACTGGCCAGAGGGGTCATTTCTGGAAAATTCTAGACTACACGGGGTGTACTCCTAGAGAACACGCCATGTAGTGTGGACATTCTACGGCTAGGGTTTCGGATTTCATACAGTTAACACAAGGCATTTGACCTCTGTCACACGGCGTGTACTTGCCACACTGCAAGGAGGTGGCGGCTATGCAGGACTCGGCGTGTATTTTGGGAAATACACGGACACGGATAGAAGTACATGACCAAGAGGCATGATGTGTACTCTCTATGCAGAATGGAAGAAACAGCTTCACGAGACTCAGCATGTAACCCGTGGATACACGGACATGGTGTGGAGTACACGGGCATGTGCACTATCACACGGCCAGACATGGCCAGTGGTACGGCTAACCCATGTACCAATTACACGGGTTTGAGAAAATGGGTTGAGGCCGTGTACGGGCACATGGCCAGCATACACGGAGCCGACCCCATATGTTTGGACACGGCGTGTAACCAAACCACATGTTGTGTACTTACCTTTTTACATGAACAACCCTTTGACACGGGCTGTGGTATATGGGCAGTACCCGAGGTCTGAAGACATGGCATGTAACCATACCAACATGCCGTGTACTTTTTGGAAAATGGCTTGGTTATCTTATACTAAGTGTCTTGGAAACATTTTGTTTGGTTTATCCCCCTATGATGAGGCGGACCTTTGGGATACATCAACTCTGGACTTCATGATAGTTGATGTATCAACCTTCCTTTACTCGTGAAGCGGACCCTACTATAATTGAGTACGCTGTGTGTGGGAACCCTAGAGCTGGCTGCGACTATGACGACGATGATGACTATACTTGGATCCTACGTGGGTTCGGCAGCGAGGACGATTGTACTTGGATCCTCACTGGGATTGGAAATGATTAAGTCTGTATTAGGATCCTATGTGGGTTCAACAGTGATGGTTACTGTACTTGGATCCTACGTGGGTTCGGTAGTGACGACTTCTATACTTGGATCATATGTGGGTTCGGTAGAGGAGATGATTTGGAGGCTACATCTATCATCTCCACCCAACTTTGTGAGTAGTATACCTGTGTGATCTGATTCTTGAATTTCAGTCAATTTCATCGATGTGATTGACTTACTTTCCTGTGTGGATTGGTTTGTGCTTTCCTGTGTGGACTAGGTTGTGCTTTCCTATGTGGACTGGGTTGTACTTGGGCTCATGAGTTAGAGCCAAACTGAAATTGATGACTTAGGTATATGTGTGGGCATATACCTAAGTAGAGTTGGTTGATACTTTTTTTTTTGTATTTTTCCTTTGTTTTTTATCCTTTGTGGATTCTGGGAGACCTTCGGGGGTCTCGGGGTCCCTACTGAGTATCGTATACTAACCCCTGCACGGGCTATGCCCGCACTAAGTTGTATTGGATGCAGACGAAAAACAACACTCATCGAGGTGGAGTCTTGTGGAGCGGGGTGGTACCTAGAGGTGGACCACTTGGCGGGATGTACCCGGAGCAGACGGCTAGACCCGAGAATCTGAGGAGACCATTTGTACCCACCCTTCAGGAGGGATATCCGGAGGACGACTCAGTGGTTTCTGGTTTACTTTACTGCATATGTTCTTTCTTTACTGTTGTACTGTACCTTCAGTTGGGTTTGTATTCTGGCCCATTTACTTTTCATCACTTAGTTTTGAACTAAGTTTACTTAGTGTTTACTTTAACATGCGTACTCTGTTGTGTTTATTTACTTATATAAAGGCAACTTCTTCCCTTTTATCGGGATTTACGCCTTTGGTGCTAGTCGCCAACCGCTGGCCTATGGAAGGTGGGCTTGGGGTAGTCACGGCACCGGTCCCAAGGACAGGTCGTGACAAATTGGTATCAGAGGAGTCGGTTCTACCGTAGAACTTAGGAATTTTATATTTTCTTTATGTGAAGAAATAGTGTTAAGAATATTGAGTGTGGTTATCAGTCTAGGGAGTCCAATGTTGGTGTGGCGGCCAACATATCCATACAACAGGACCCTGACTTCTGATTTCCGACTCAGTGCACGAAAACATTGATTGCATGTGTGTTTCAAAATTTTTCTTTGTGATTACTTTGTGTCAGCTCACCAAGTATACTGTATTAACTATGGCGCACCTGTTACTTTTCAGGATGACCCCACGAAGGCAGCCAACTAGGGTTCCAAGCTTTGTGGGAGATGTCAGCCCACCGATTGATGAGGCCTCGGTGTAGGGCCCCATTACAGCGGAGGCACTGACGGTACCTCAACCCGTTGGGCCACCGATACCACCTTCCCCAGCAGCAGAGAGTGCACGCCGCCTGAGTACATTGCACAAGTTTCAGCAATAGAGGCCGCCTAGGTTCCATGGAGAGACGGACCCTCAGGCAGCCAAGGATTGGATGGAGGTTATCGTCCGAGTCTTCAGATTGGTAGGGACACTAGCAGATCTTATGTTGATCCTTGCGGAGAATCTCTTGCACGCATCAGTAGGTAGATGGTGGAGCTTGATACTCTAGGTGCACGGTGAGGCATCTCTATTTTGGACGGACTTTGAGAGCCTCTTCCGCTCAGAGTTCATTCCAGCCACCCTCTGTGTGGTGCGCATCCAGGAGTTACTACAGCTGTGGTAGGGTAGCATGAGGGTAGCCCAGTACTCGGAGAGGTTTACCGACCTCTCACGCTACTCCACGGACATGGTACGGAACCCATTCTTCTGAGTCCGGACCTTCGAGCAGGGAATGAGGCATGAGATCAGGGCTTTTATGATCTCCCTCAGCATTCTGACGCAGGCAGGAGTACTGAAGTGATCCCTTCTTGTGGAGAGATTCCTTGCTGAGCCTACGCCAGCAGCGAGGCCTTCCATAGGGAGACACGTAGCAGAGTCTTCTGCAGGTGACAGTAGACAAATGTCACAGAGGTCCAAGCAGATCAGCCCATCAGGTGGGCGACCTCGGGATACTAGTTCGGAGGTGCGGGGCACACGCAGCAGAGCCGGTCATACGAGAGTCAGGGAGTCCTATACATGCGGCGGGAAAGGCCACATGGCTCGTGACTCCCGGACACGTCATGCAGAGGATCAGCAGATGGTTAAGAGACCACCCAGGCAGAGGAAGAGGTTTGACCGTGGCGGTCCACAGGGAGCAAGAGGACGAGGCAGAGGAGCTGGCCGAGGAGCAGGTGGTGGACGACACTTCGAGGCTCTACCACCACCACCACCAGGAGGACCACCCCGGCCACAGGGAGATGGCGGGCAGAGGTAGGATCAGTTTCAGGCAGTGGAGGCTTACGACCACGGCGCACCTGAGATGATTCTAGGTACTATCTATGTCTACTCCACCCTTACTACAGTTCTTATAGACACAAGAGTGAGTCACTCTTTTATTGCTTCTTCCCTTGTTCAGAGCTCAGAGATTCTGATGGAGTCGTTGGCTTGATCCTTATGGCTAGAGACTCTTACGGAAGTAGACTCGACGATTACGCGCTAGTACCGGCAGTGTGAGCTTACTCTTGGAGGTGATAGATTCAGCTGGGATCTTCTTGTAGCGGCGTTGAGGACTTACAACGTCATCTTTGGTATGGACTGTTTCTCTACATTACATGCCCAGATTGACTGTATTAGGTGCAAAGTGTGGTGTGTTCGCACAGATGGGAGTAGGTTCACCTTCACCGGCGAGAAGGGAGCCTTTTCAGTGCAGGATGGACTTACGCAGGGGAGAGGGAATCCCATCACCCATCAGTTGGGTATTCTCATCCTAGGAGCAGTTGATGTGAGGAGTCCAAGTTTGCATGTTGTGGTGGATCAGTATGCAGATGTTTTTCCTGAAAACATTCCAAGACTACCTCCTCTCATAGAGGTATATTTCTACACTGACCTATACCCTGGGACATCCCTGATATCTACACCATCATATCAGATGGCTCCCACTGAGCTTCATGAGCTGCGGGTACAGTTGGAGGACTTGCAGGGCAAGGGATTCATCTGAACCAGCATTTCACCCTGGGCATCTCTGATTTTATTTGCCAATAAGGAAAATGGGATCTTACAACTATGTGTCGACTACCGTCGCTGGAATCAGGTGACCGTAAAGAACAAGTATCCGCTTCCGGGGATTGACGGCCTCTTTTATCGGATCAAGGGAGCACGATGGTTCTCAAAGATAGACCTCAGATCAGGCTATCATCAACTCAGAGTTTGAGACGAGGATGTGCAGAAGACGGCCTTCAGGTGTCGGTATGGACACTATGAGTTCTTGGTTATGCCTTTCGGAGTAACCAACGCTCCAGTAGTGTTCCTGAGTCTCATGAACAGGATATTCTAGCCTTACCTCGATCGATTTGTCTTAGTCTTCATCGACGACATACTGATTTACTCGACTACTGAGGAGGAGCATTCCTACCACTTGCAGGTTGTACTGGAAACACTCCGAGAGCACCAGCTTTATGGTAAGCACTCTAAGTGTTAGTTATAGATTCGAGAGGTCCACTTATTGGGGCACGTCATCTCTGAGGCGGGAGTTGTTGTGGATCCTACGAAGATTGAGGCAGTACTTGCTTGGGAGCCACCCAGGAGCGTGACGGAGGTGCGGAGTTTCCTAGGTCTGGCAGGGTACAATCGGAGATTTGTGTCAGACTTCTACAGAGTTGAAGCACCGCTTTCAGCTTTGACGAAGATGGGGAAACCCTTCGTATGGTCAGATAGATGTCAGCAGAGCTTCCAGGATCTAAGGAAGATATTGACCAGTGCACCCATCTTAAGGCTACCAGAGGAGGTAGTAGGGTATGTAGTTCATTGCAATGCATCAAGGACTGGAATCGGGTGTGTCATGATGCAGGAACGGGCAGTGATCGCTTATGGTTCGCAACAGTTGAGGAATCATGGGAAGAACTATGCTACCCATGACCTGGAGTTAGCAGTAGTGGTCTTAGCCTTGAAGATGTGGTAGCACTAACTAATGGGAGAGCGCTTTATAGTCTACTATGACCAACAGAGTCTCAGGTACATCTTCTCACATAAGGACCTAAACCTGAGACAGTGGTGATGGCTTGAGTTCCTCCAGGACTATGACTTTGAGATAGTCTATACTCCTGGGAAGGGGAACGTGGTTGCAGATTCTCTTAGCAGGAGATCGGGCATTCAACTACTTGGAGAGGCTATAGACCAACTAGACGCATTTCAGATATCATTCGTGGATAGAGATGGAGAAGACTTTCTACAGTCACTCACAGTCACTCCTCCACTACTTCAGCGGGTCAGAGAGGCTCAGCGTGGGGGCATTGACTCTGAGACACGACATGCACAGATATCCATAGGACAGGCACCTGATGGATTTTCTGTAGGAGGAGAGCACATCATCCTCTTCGGGGGATGTACCATGGTACTAGTTGCATTACAGGAGGATGTACTGAGGGAGTTTCACAATTTCCCTTTGGCGGTACATATAGGAGTAGATAAGATGTACCAGGATCTCAGAAGACAACACTGTTGGCCAGGAATAAAGAAGGTTGTGGCAGAGTTCATTTCACGATGCCTCACCTGCCAGCAGGTGAAGGTGGAGCACTAGGTTTCGGTAGGCTTGGTGCAGCCCATAGAGGTCCTGAAGTGGAAGTGGGATGGGATTTCTATGTATTTAGTGATGGGGCTCCCCCGTACTTCCAGAGAACATGACTCCATCTGGGTTATTGTCGACTGACTCACCAAGTCGGCCCACTTCTTACCTATCAGAGAGCAGGGCTTATTAGAGAGCTTGGGACGCCTCTACGTTTAGGAGATCATCTGGATTCATGGTGTTCCATCATCTATTGTCTCCGATCGAGATGATCGATTTACTTCCCGGCTTTGGAAGGGGTTGCAGGAGGCTTTTGGGATGCAGCTACGCCTGAGCACTGCCTGTCATCCTCAGACGGATGGCCAGACAGAGGGGAACATTCAGACTCACGAGGAAATGCTCCGTGCATGTGTTCTCGACTGCGGTCGCATCTTGGAGGATCACCTACCATTGGTGGAGTTTGTGTACAACAACAGCTACCACTCCACCATCGGGATGGAACCGTACGAGGCACTGTATGGCCGACCATGAAAATCACCTCTGTGCTGGACTGACCCTGGGGAGTCAGCACTTATAGGACCAGAGACGGTCCAGGCTACGACGGTGAAGGTGCAGATCATCCAGGAGCAGATGAGGACTTCACAGAGCAGACATAAGTCCTATGCTGATAGGATATGGATACCACTGGAGTTCGAGGATGGCGACCACATTTTCTTACGGGTCTCACCTCGACGTGGATTAAAGAGATTTGGTCGTGGCGGAAATTTATCTCTGCTCTTCATCAGACCATTCCAGGTTCTCAGTAGGGTAGGAGAGGTGGATTATCGCTTCTCTCTTCCACCTCAGTTGCACCAGGTGCACGACGTCTTCCACTTATCTCAGCTGAGGAGATACATGCACGAATCGACGCGTATCATTGATCATAGGGAGCTGGACATCGATGACGGGACGACTTTTGTGGAGGTCCCGGTGGAGATCAAGGATCTACAGGAACGGGTCCTATGTGGATGGTTGATTCCTCTGGTGCACATTCGTTGGCAGCACGGGAACCTCCAGGAGAGAACATGGGAGTGGGAGGATCAGATGCGTGCACAGTACCCTCATTTGTTTCCCTAGTTTATGATATAGCTTTACGAGGACTTAAAGCCCTAAGTTGGGAGTAATGTAAAGACCCATAAATTTCAAGGAATTTTTTATAAATACTTTCGAATTTTACGATTTTGTGGCTTCTGACGGCACTTGATTCCGAGGCCCGGTGTGCTCGGAATCAATTTTCGAAGTTTAGCTCAGGTATGTTCAGTAAACGAATGAGCAGGTTTTTCAATCTTTTGAACCGGTGCTATGAATTGAAATCTGATGGCACCAATGAATTTGCAACGCCGATAATTGCTTAAGGGGACCTTTACCATAGTTTCATTTGTGCAGGAGGAGAAGTTAAAAATTGTGGATTAAATAAGAAGTGAATAAAAATGTGAAACAATTTTTATTCTATATCTAAGTGGTTATATCCTACATGGGGGAGTTGGGGTGGGCCCCTAACTACCCATGTGAGGATATTTGTGAGGTGGGACCCACATGAGCCCCAACCCTTCACATTCCATAAAACTCCTTAAACCTCCCCCTTTAAACTTGTTAACTCCTCTTTAATGAGGATTGTTCCTCTCCCTCTCTCACTCCATTAAAACTTTCCAACCTATCACCTAATTAATTTAACAACTCATGGTTTAATTGATTAAGTGAGTTGGAATTTGAATTTTGTAAATTTGAATGCATGTCCTGATTTAATAAAATAAGGAGAATCCTTATTTTATTTTTTGGTTGGCTTGTTGTGTGGAGATTTTGGGGAGAGAACTCTTGATTTTTAAAGAACGCCAACTCTCCAACAAAGACCGACAACGCACCTCCTTTCTCTTCTCCGCGACAAGTGAGGAGACGCAGCTTCCAACTCTGACGCACTCTGACGGCTTCTACGAATCCTCACATCACAACGCCGTCTTCCACGACGCCGACGTTCGACATCATTTGTTGAGTTAGGGGTGTGTTTTGATTGGATCAATGATTTAATCTTCTTTCCTTCTTGTTTTTTTCTCTTTAACTGCCTGCTACTGAACTATTGCAGAGAGACTGGGCCAAACTAACATGGTCTGAATCCTCCAACAATATTGTGATTGTTGGTGGTTCTTCGTGTTCTTCATGGGTGATGATCAACGGATCGTTATGATTTAGTTAAGCGACAAAACAATCCCAAAATTGAAGACTCAACATCATAGAAACCTAGCGGAGGTGCGACGACAATAGCGGGTGACAGTTCGTATTGGAACGGGATGGACCGTTCCTCGACTGTTCTTCAAGTGAGAATTCAAAACGTGTTTTCGGAGCCGATCGGAAGCCAGAAAACACCGAAATCGACTTCAGGACAATGGGGTGACCAAAAGTCTAAGGTTTTATGATGAACGAATGATCGGAATGAAGAACCGGCATCAAGGGAGGCGTGCTGGCCAGAGGTTTCGTTTCTAGAAAATTCCAGACTACATGGCATGTATTCCTAGATAACACTCTATGTAGTGTGGACATTCTACGGCTAGGGTTTCGGAAGTCAGACGGTTAACACACGACATGTGACCTCTATCACATGGTGTGTACTTTACACACTGCAAAGAGGTGGCGGCTACGCGAGACTCAGCGTGTATTTTGGGAAATACGCAGACACTAACAGAAGTACATGGCCAAGAGGCACAACGTGTACTCTCTACACAGATTGGAAGAAACAGTTTCGTGAGACTCGGTGTGTAACGAGGGGATACACAGACACGGTGTGGAGTACACAGGCATGTGCACTATCACACGACCAGACATGGCCAGTGGTACGGCTAACCCCTGTACCAATTACACGGGTTTGAGAACACGGGTTGAGGCCATGTATGGGCACATGGTCAGCGTACACGGAGCCAACCCAGATGTTTGGACACGATGTGTAACCATACCACACGCCATGTTCTTACCTTTTTACACGAACATCCCTTTGACACAGGCCGTGGTACATGGGCAGTAACCGAGGTCTGAAGACACGACGTGTAACCATACCAACATGTTGTGTACTTTTTGTAAAATGGATTGGTTATCTCTTACTCAGTGCCTTTGACATGTTTTGTTTAGTTTATCCCCCTATGAAAATGTGGACCTTTGGGATACATCAACTCTGGACTTCGTGACAGTTGATGTATCGACCTCCCTTTACTCGTGGACCAGACCCTCCTGGAATCGAGTACGCTATGTGCGGGAACCCTAGAGCTGGATGCGAATGTGATGACAATAACGAATATACTTGGATCCTACGTGGGTTCGGCATCGAGGATGACTGTACTTGGATCCTCCGTGGGTTCGGCAGTGATGATGATTGTACTAGGATCCTACGTGGGCTCGGCAGCGATGGTTACTATACTTGCATCCTACGTGGGTTCGGCAGTGAGGACTTCTGTACTTGGATCCTACGTGGGTTCAGCAGGGGAGATGATTCGGAGGCTACATCTATCATCTCCACCCCACTACATGAGTAGTATACCTGTGTGAGATGAGTCTTGACTTTCAATCATTATCATCGATGTGATTGACTTACTTTCCCATGTGGATTGGGTTGTGCTTTCTTATGTGGACTAGGTTGTGCTTTCCTGTATGGACTAGGTTGTACTTGGGCTCATGAGTTGGAGTCGAACTGGAATTGATGACTTAGGTATATGTGTGGGAATATATCTAAGTAGAGTTGGTTGATAATTTGCGTTTGTTTTTTTTCCTTTGTTGTTTATACTTTGTGGATTCTGGGAGACCTTCGGGGGTCTCGGGGTCCCAACTGAGTATCGTATACTCACCCCTGCACAGGCTATTCCCGCACTACATTGTGTTGGATTAAGACGACAGACATCACTGATCGAGGTGGAGTCTTATGGAGCGGTATGGTACCTGGAGGTGGACCACTTGGCGGGACATACACAGAGCGGACAGCCGGACCCGAAGAGCTGAGGAGACCATTTGTACCCACCCTTGAGGTGGGATATCCGGAGGAAGACTCAGTGGTTGTTGGTTTACTTTACTGCTGTTGTTCTTTCTTTACTGTTGTACTGTACTTTCTGGTGGGTTTGTATTCTGGCCCATTTACATTACAGCACTTACTTTTGTACTCAGTTTACTTAGTGTTTACTTCATCTTGTGTACTCTGTTGTATTTGTTTACGTATATAAAGGAAATTTCTTCCCTTTTATCGGGATTTATGCCTTTGGTTCTAGTCTCCAGCCCCTGGCCTATAGAAGGCGGGCTTGGGGTAGTCGTGGCACGGGTCCCGAGGACAAGTCGTGACAAATTGGTATCAGAGGAGTTAGTTCTACCGCAGAACTCAGGACTCTGATATTTTCTTTCTGTGAAGCAATACTGTTAAGAATATTGAGTGTGGTTATCAGTCCAGGGAGTCAAGTGTTGGTGCGATGGCCGACATATCCATACACCAGGACCCTGAATTCTGATTTCCGACTCAGTGCACGAAAACATTGATTGCATGTGTGTTTCAAAAGTTTTCTTCGTTATTACCTTGTGTCAGCTCACCAGGTATACTGTATTAACCGTGATGCACCTGTTACTTTTTAGGATGACCCCACGAAGGCAGCCAGCTAGGGTTCCGAGCTTTGTGCGAGATGGCAGTTCGATGAGTGACGAGGCCTCGGGGCAGGGCCCCATTACAGCGGAGGCACCGACGGTACCTCTACCTGCTGGACCACCGATACCACCAGCCCGATCAGCGGAGAGTGCACACCTCCTGAGTGCGTTGCACGAGTTTCAACGACAGAGGCTGCCCAGGTTCCACGGAGAGATGGACCCTTAGGCATCCAAGGATTGGATGGAGGTTATCGTCTATTTCTTCAGATTGGTAGGGACACCGGAAGATCTTATGGTGATCCCTATGGTGAGTCTCCTGCATGCAGCAGTAGGTAGATGGTGGATCTTGATGCTCCAGGTGCACGACGAGGCATCTCTACTTTGGGAAGACTTTGAGAGACTCTTCCGCTCGGAATTCGTTCTAGCCACCCTCCGTGCGGTGTGCATCCAGGAGTTACTACAGCTGCGGCAGGGCAGCATGATAGTAGCTAAGTACACGGCGAGGTTTACTGACCTCTCGTGTTACTCCACAGACATGGTACGGGACCCATTCTTCCAGGCCCGGACCTTCGAGCAGGGACTAAGGCATGAGATCAGGGATTCGATGATCTCCCTCTGTATTTTGATGCAGGTAGGAGTACTGGAGCGATCTCTTATTGTGGAGAGCTTCCTTGCTGAGCCTACGCCAGCAATGAGGCCTGTCGTAGGGCGACATGTAGTGGAGTATTCTACAGATGGAAGTAGACAGATGTAGCAGAGGTCCAAGAAGAGCAGGCCATTAGGTGGGCGACCTCAGGATACTGGTTCGGAGGTGCGGGGCACAGGCAGCAGAGCCAGTCATACGAGAGGCAGGTAGTGCTATGCATGCAGCGGGTAGGGCCACATGGCTCGTGACTGCCCGACCCTCCATTCAGAGGAGAAGTAGATGATTTAAGGACCACCAAATAAGAGGTAGAGGTTTGACTATGGTGGTCCATAGAGAGAAGGCGGACGAGTCAGAAGAGCTGGCCGAGTAGCAGGTGGTGGACGACGCTTAGAGGCTCTACCACCACCACCACCAGGAGGACCACCCCGACCACAGGGAGCTGGTGGATAGAGGCAGACTCAGCTTCAGGCAGTGTAGGCTTATGACCACGGTGCACCTGAGATGATTCGAGGTACTATATGTGTCTACTCCACCCTTGATACAGTTCTTATAGACAGAGGAGTGATTCATTCTTTTATTGCTGCTGCCCTTGTTCAAATCTCGGAGATTCCGACAGAGTCGTTGGCTCGATCTTTACGGCTAGAAACTCCTACAGGAGTAGACTCGACAATTACGTACTGGTGCCGGTAGTGTGAGCTTACTCTAGGAGGCGATAGCTTTGGCTGGGATCTTCTTATAGCGGCATCGAGGCCTTACGACGTCATCTTGGCTATGGACTGGTTATCTATAGTCCATGCCTAGATTGACTATATTAGGCGCAAAGTGCGGTGTGTTCGCATAGATGGGAGCAGGTTCACCTTCACCGGCGAGAAGGGAGCCTTTTCATCCCAGGATGGACATATGCAGAGGAGAGGGCAGTCGATCACCCATTAGTTGGCTAGTATCATCCTAGGAGCAGATGATGTGAGAAGTCCGAGTTTTTCTGTTGTGGTGGATCAGTATGCGGATGGTTTTCCTGATAACGTTCCAGGACTACCTCCTTGAAGAGAGGTAGATTTCTACATTGACATGTACCTCAGGACAGCCCCGATATCTACCCCAGCATATCGGATGGGTCTCGCTGAGCTTCGTGAGCTGCGGGTACAGTTGGAGGACTTGCCGGGCAATAGATTCATCCGACCCTGTGTTTCACCCTAGGCTTCTCCGATTTTATTCGCCAAGAAGGTGGATGGGAGCTTACGACTATGTGTCAACTACCGTCGCCAGAATCAGGTGACCGTAAAGAACAAGTATCTGCTTCTGAGGATTGACGACCTCTTTGATCAGCTCAAGGGAGCACGATGGTTCTCAAAGATAGACCTCAGGTCAGGATATCATCAGCTCAGAGTTCGAGATGTGGATGTGCATAAGACGGCCTTCAGGTGTCGGTATAGGCACTATGAGTTCTTGGTTATGCCTTTCGACATAACCAACACTCCAGCAGTGTTCATGAGTCTCATGAACAGGATCTTCCAGCCTTACCTCGATCGATTTGTCGTAGTCTTCATCGATGACATACTAATTTACTCGAATACTAAGGAAGAGCACGCCTACCACTTACGGGTTGTACTGGACACACTCCAAGAGCACCAGCTTTATGGTAATCTCTCGATGTGTCAGTTCTGGATTCAAGAGGTCCACTTCTTGGGGTACGTCATCTCTGAGGTGGGAGTTGCTATGGATCCTACGAAGATCAAGGCAGTACTTGCTTGGGAGCCACCCAGGAGCGTGACGGAGGTGCGGAGTTTTCTAGGTCTGGCTGGGTAGTATCGGAGATTTGTGCCAGACTTATCCAGAATTGCAGCACCTATTTTATCTTTGACGAAGAAGGTGAACCCCTTTGTACGGTCAGATAGATTTCAGTAGAGCTTCCAGGAGATGAGGCAGATATTGACCAGTGGACCCAACTTTTGGCTATCAGAGGAGGGTGTAGGGTAAGTAGTTTACTGCGATGCATCAGGGACCGGACTCAGGTGTGTCCTGATGTAGGAGCGAGCAATGATCTCTCATGGTTCATGATAGTTGAGGCGGCATGATCAGAACTATGCTACCCATGACCTGGAGTTAGAAGTAGTGGTCTTCGCCTTGAAGATTTTGTGGCACTATCTGATGGGTGAGCGCTTTACATTCTACTCTGACCACCAGAGTCTCAGGTACATCTTCTCACAGAAGGACCTGAACCTGAGACAGCGGCGATGGCTTGAGTTCCTCTAGGACTATCACTTTGAGATATTCTATAATCCTGGGAAGGGTAACATGGTAGCTGATACTCTTAACAGGAGATCGGGCATTCAGCTACTTGGAGAGGTGACGAAGCAACTAGCCGCATTGCAGATATCCTTCGTGGATAAAGATGGAGAAACATTTCTACATTCACTCCTCCACTACTTCAGCGGGTTAGAGTGGCTCAGCATGGGGAAGTTGACTGTGAGACGTGACGTGCACAGATATCCACAGGACAGGAACCTGATGGATTTTCTGTAGGAGGAGATCATGTCATCCTCTTCAGGGGACGTACCATGGTACCAGTTGCATTACAGGAGGAGGTGCTAAGGGAGTTTCACACTTCCCCTTTGGCGGTACATCCAAGAGTAGTGAAGGTGTACCAGGATCTCAGACGACAGCACTGGTGGCTAGGTATGAAGAAGGATGTGGCAGAGTTCGTTTCACGATGCCTCACCTGCCAGCAGGTGAAGGCGAAGCACTAGGTTTTGACAGGCTTGGTGCAGCCCTTGGAGGTCCCGGAGTGGAAGTGGGATGGGATATCTATGGATTCCGTGATGAGGCTCCCTCATACTTCTAGAGGAAACGACTCCATCTGGGTGATTGTCGACCGACTCACCAAGTCATCCCACTTCTTACCTATCAGAGAGCAGGGCTCAGTGGAGACCTTGGGACGCCTCTACGTTTAAGAGATCGTACGGCTTCATGGTGTGGCATCATCTATTGTCTCCGATAGAGATTCCCGCTTTACTTCCCGGCTTTGGAAGGGGTTGTAGGAGGCTTTTGGGACGCAGCTACGCCTGAGCACTGCCTTTCATCCTCAGATGGATGGCCAGACGGAGAGGACCATTCAGACTCTTGAGGAAATGCTTTGTGCATGTGTTATCGACTTTGGTCGCCACAGGGAGGATCACCTACCTTTGGTGGAGTTTCCCTACAACAACAAATACCACTCCACCATCAGGATGGCACCATACGAGGCACTGTATGGCCGACCATGCAGATCACCTCTGCACTGGACTGACCCTGGGGAGTCCGCACTTGTAGGACCAGAGATGGTCCAGGATATGATGGAAAAGGTACAGATCATCCAGGAGTGGATGAGGACTGCACAAAGCAGACAGAAGTCCTATGCTGATAGGAGACGGAGACCACTGGAGTTCGAGGCTGGCGACCACGTTTTCTTACGGGTCTCACATCGACGTGGATTACAGAGATTTGGACGGGGCAGCAAGTTATCTCTACGCTTCATCGGACCATTCCAGGTTCTCAGCAGGGTAGGCGAGGTGGCTTATCGCCTGGCTCTTCCACCTTAGTTGCACCGGGTGCATGATGTCTTCCACATATCTCATCTGAGGATATACGTGCACGACTCGATGGATATCATTGATCACGGGGAGATGGACATCGATGAAGGGGTGACTTTTGCGGAGGTCCTGGTGGAAATCGAGGATCGATAAGAGCGGGTCCTGCATGGATGGTGGATTCCTCTGGTACACATTCGTTGGCAGCACGGGATCCTCCAGGAGAGCACATGAGAGCGGGACGCTCAGATGCATGCACAATACCCTCATTTGTTTCCCTAGTTTATGATGTATCTTTATGGGGACGTAAATCCCTAAGATTGGAGTAATGTAAATGCCCATAAATTTCAAGGAATTTTTTTTCTTAAATACTTTGGAATTTTACGAGTCTATGGCTTCTGAAGGTACTTGATTCTGAGGCTCGGTGTACTCGGAATCAATTTTCGAAGTTTAGCTTGGGTACGTTCAGTAAATCACCAAGCGGATTTTTCTATCTTTTGAACCGGTGCACGGAATTGAAATCCGAGGGCACCGATGAATTCTCAACGCCGGTAATTGCTTAAGGGGACCTTTACCGTAGTTGCGTTTGTGTAGGAGAAGAAGTTAAAAATTGTGGATTAAATATGAAGTGAATAAAAATGTGGAACAATTTTTATTATATATCTAAGTGGTTATATCCTATATGGGGGAGTTGGGGTGGGCCCCTAACTATCCATGTGAGGATATTTGTGAGGTGGGTCCCACATGAGCCCCAACCCTTCACATTCCCTAAAACTCCTTAAACCTCCACCTTTAAACTTGTTAACTCCTCTTTAATGAGGACTCATCCTCTCCCTCTCTCACTCCATTAAAACTTTCCAACCTATCACCTAATTAATGAGACAACTCATGGTTTAAATAATTAAGTGAATTGGAATTTGAATTTTGTAAATTTGAATGCATGTCATGATTTAATAAAATAAGGAGAAGCCTTATTTTATTTTTTTAGTTGGCTCGTTGTGTGGAGATTTTGGGGAGAGATCTCTTGAGTTTTAAAGAACAACAACACACCTCCTTTCTCTTCTCCGCGATAAGTGAGGAGACGCCGCTTCCACCTTAGACACACTCTGACGACGTCTACGAATCCTCACCTCATGATGTTGTCTTCCGTGACGCCAACGTTCGACATCATTTGTTGAGGTAGGGGTGTGTTTTGATTAGATCAATGATTGAATCTTATTTCCTTATTGTTTTGTTCTCTTTAACCGCCTTCTACCGAACTAATGCAGAGAGACCGGGCCAAACTAACATGGTCTGAATCCTTCGCCAATATTGTGATTGTTGGTGGTTCTTCATGTTCTTCATGGGTGACGAACAACGGATCGTTACGAGTTTGTTAAGCGACGCAACAATCCCAAAATTGAAGACTCAACATCATGGCAACATATCGGAGGTGTGATGACGATAGCGGGCGACGGTTCGTACTGGAATGGGATGGACCATTCCTCGACCGTTATTCGAGCGATAATTCAAAATGTGTTTTTGGAGGCGATCTGAAGCCCGAAAACACCAGAATCGACTTTGGGACAATGGGGAGACCTAAATTCTGAGGTTTCTTGATGAACGAATGATCAGAATGAAGAAATGGAATCAAGGGAGGCGCGCTGGCCAGAGGCGTCGTTTCTGGAAAATTCCAAACTGCACAGCGTGTACTCCTTGAAAACACGCCATGTAGTGCGGACATTTTGTGGCTAGGGATTCGGACTTCAAACGGTTAACACATGGTGTGTGACCTCTGTCACATGGCATGTACTTTCCACACTGCAAGGAGGTGGCATCTACATAAGACTCGGCATGTATTTTGGGAAATACACGGACACAGACAGAAGTACACGGCCAAGAGGCACGAAGTGTACTCTCTACGTAGAATGGAAGAAACAGCTTCACGAGACTCGAGACTCAGTGTGTAACCCAGGGATAAACGGACACGGTGTGGAGTACACGGGCATGTGCACTATCACACGGCCAGACATGGACAGTGGTACGGCTAACCCGTGTACCAATTACATGGGTTTGAGAACACGGGTTGAGGTCTTGTACGGGTACATGGCTAGCGTACACTGAGCCGACCCCAGATGCTTGGACACGGTGTGTAACCATACCACACACCATGTACTTACATTTTTACAGGAATAGCCCTTTGACACGGGTCGTGGTGCATGGGCAGTACATGAGGTCTGAAGACACGACATGTAACCATACCAACACACTGTGTACTTTTTGGAAAATGGATCAGTTATCTTATACTCAGTGTCTTGGACACGTTTTATTTGGTTTAGACCCCTATGACGAGGCGGACCTTCGGGATACATCAACTCTGGACTTCGTGACAGTGGATGTATCGACCTCCCTTTACTCATGGAGCGGACCCTCCAGGAATCGAGTACGCTGTTTCCGGGAACCCTAGATATGGCTGCAACTGTGATGACGATGATGACTATACTTGGATCCTACGTGGGTTCGGCAGCGAGGACGACTGTACTTGGATCCTCTGTTGGTTCGGCAATGATGACGACTGTACTAGGATCCTATATGGGTTCAGTAGCGATGATTACTGTACTTGGATCCTATGTGGGTTAGGCATCGGCAACTTTTATACTTGGATCCTATGTGGGTTCAGTAGGGGAGATGATTTGGAGGCTACATCTATCATCTCCACCCCACTTCGTGAGTAGTATACCTGTGTGAGCTGAGTCTTGACTTTCAGTCATTATCATCGATGTGATTGACTCACTTTCTTGTGTTGATTGGGTTGTGCTTTCCTATATGGACTGGGTTGTGCTTTCCGGTGTGGACTAGGTTGTACTTGGGCTCGTGAGTTTGAGTTGAACTGGAATTGATGACTTAGGTATATGTGTGTGAATATACCTAAGTAGAGTTGGTTGAAACTTTGTGTTTGTATTTTTCCTTTGTGGTTTATCCTTTGTGGATTCTGGGAGACCTTCGGGGGTCTTGGGGTCCCTACTGAGTATCGTATACTCACCCCTGCATGGTCTATTCCCGCACTAAGTTGTGTTGGATGCAGACAACATACAACACTGATTGAGGTGGAGTCTTGTGGAGTGGGATGGTACCTAGAGTTGGACCACTTGGCGGGACGTACACGGAGCGGACGGACGGACCCGAGGAGCTGAGGAGACCATTTGTACCCACCCTTCAGGTGGGATATCCGGAGGACGACTCAGTGGTTTCTGGTTTACTTTACTGTAGTTGTTCTTTCATTACTGTTGTACTGTAATTTCAGTTGGGTTTGTATTCTATCCCATTTACTTTTCAGCACTTACTTTTGTACTCAGTTTAATTAGTGTTTACTTTAGCTTGTGTACTCTGTTGTTTTGGTTTATTTATATAAAGGAAATTCCTTCCCTTTTATCGGGATTTACACCTTTGGTGCTAGTCGTCCACCCCTGGCCTATGGAAGGCGGGCTTGGGGTAGTCACGACACGGGTCCCGAGGACGGGTCTTGAAAAATTGGTATCAGAGGAGTCGGTTCTACCACAGAACTCAGGACTCTGATATTTTCTTTCTGTGAAGCAATAGTGTTAAGCATATTGAGTGTGGTTATCAGTCCAGGGATTCCAATGTTGGTGCGGCGATCGACGTATCCATACACCAGGACCCTGACTTCTGATTTCCTACTTAGTGCAAAAAAAGATTGATTGCATGTGTGTTTCAAAAGTTTTCATTGTGATTACTTTGTGTCAGCTCACTAGGTACACAGTATTAATCGTGGCACACCTGTTACTTTTCAGGATGACCCCATGAAGGCAGCCAGCTATGGTTCTGAGCTTTGTGCAAGATGGCAGCCCACCGAGCGACGAGGCCTCAGTGCAGGGCCCCATTACAGCGGACGCATCGGCGGTACCTCTACCCATTGGGCCACCGATACCACCGGCCCTTGCAGGGGAGAGTGCACGCCGCCTGAGTTCGTTGCACGAGTTTCAGAGACAGAGGCCGCCCGCGTTATACAGAGAGACAGACCCTCAGGAAGCTGAGGATTGTATGGAGGCTATCGTCCGAGTCTTCAGATTGATAGGGACACCAGCAGATCTTATGGTGATCCTTGCGGCGATTCTCCTGCACGCAGCAGCAGGTAGATGGTGGAGCTTGATGCTCTAGGTGCACAATGAGGCATCTCTAATTTGGACGGACTTTGAGAGCCTCTTACACTCGGAGTTCGTTCCAGCCACCCTCCATGCGGTGCGCATCCAAGAGTTACTACAGGTGCGGCAGGGAAGCATGACACTAGCCCAGTACTCGGTGAGGTTTATGGACCTCTCGCGCTACTCTACGGACATGGTACGAGACCCATTATTTTGGGCCCAGACCTTTGAGTAGGTACTGAGGCATGAGATCAGGGCTTCGATGATCTCCCTCAGCATTCTGACACAGGCAGGAGTACTGGAGCGAGCCCTTCTTGTAGAGAGCTTCCTTGCTAAGCCTACGCCAGCAGCGAGCCATGCCGTAGGGCGACACGTAGCGGAGTCTTCTGCAGATGGTAGTAGACAGATGTCACAGAGGTCCAAGCGGGCTAGGCCATCTAGTGGGCGACCTCAGGATACTAGTTCGGAGGTGTGGGGAACACGAAGTAGAGCCAGTCATACAAGAGGAAGGCAGTGTTATGCATGTGGTGGGAAGATCCACATGGCTCCTGACTGCCCGACCCGCCATGAAGAGGAGCATGAAATGGTTGAGGGACCACCCAGGAAGAGGCAGAGGTTCGACCATGGCGGTCCGCAGGGAGCAGGCAGATTTGGAAGAGGAGCTGGTCGAGCAGTAGGTGGTGGATGACGCTTCGAGGCTCTTCCACCACCACCACCAGGAGGACAACCCCAACCATAGGGAGCTGGTGGACAGAGGAAGTCTCAGCTTCAGGCAGTGGAGGCTTACAACCACGGCGCACCTGAGATGATTCGAGGTACTATCTGTGTCTACTCCACCATTACTGCAGTTCTTATAGACACAGGAGCGAGTCATTATTTTATTGATGTTTCCCTTGTTCGGAGCTCGGAGATTCTGACAGAGCCGTTAGCTCGATCCTTATATCTAGAGACTCCTACAGGATTAGACTCGACGATTACACACTGGTTTCGGCAGTGTGATCTTACTCTAGGAGGTGAGAGCTTCCTCTGGGATCTTCTTGTAGCGGCGTCGAGGCCTTACGACATCATCATGGGTATGGACTGGTTATCTACAGTCCTTGCCCAGATTGACTGTATTAGGCGCAAAGTGTGGTGTGTTCACACAGATGGGAGCAGGTTCACCTTCACCGGCGAGAAGGGATCCTTTGCAGTGCAGGATGGACTTACGCAGAGGAGAGGGAAGCCGATCACCCATCAGTTGGCTAGTCTCATCCTAGGATCAGCTTATGTGTGGAGTCGAAGTTTTCCTGTTGTGGTGGATCAGTATGCGGACGTTTTTCCTGAAAACATTCCAGGACTACCTCCTCGCAGAGAGGTAGATTTATACATTGAATTGTACCCCGAGAAAACCCTAATATCTACGCTAGCATATCAGATGGCTCCTGCTGAGCTTCGTGAGCTGCAGGTACAGCTAGATGACTTGAAGGGAAAGGTATTTATCCGACCCAGTGTTTCACCCTGGGCTTTTCTGATTTTATTCGCCAAGAAGGCGGATAGGATCTTATGACTATGTGTCAACTACCGTCGCCTGAATCAGGTTCTCGTAAAGAACAAGTATCCACTTCCAAGGATCGACGACCTCTTTGATCAGCTCAAGGGAGCACGATGGTTCTCGAAGATAGACCTCAGGTCACACTATCATCGGCTCAGAGTTTGAGACGAGGATGTGAAGAAGACGACCTTCAGGTGTCGGTATGGGCACTATGAGTTCTTGGTTATACCTTTCAGCATAACCAACGCTCCAGAAGTGTTCATGAGTCTCATGAACAAGATCTTCCAGCTTTACCTCAATCGATTTGTCGTAGTCTTTATTGATTACATACTGATTTACTCGACTACTAAGGAGGAGCACGCCTACCACTTGCAGGTTGTACTGGACACACTCCGAGAGCACCAGCTTTATGGTAATATCTCGAAGTGTCCATTCTAGATTCGAGAGGTCCACTTCTTGGGGCATGTCATCTCTGATACGGGGGTTTCTATGGATCCTATGAAGATCGAGGCAGTACTTGCTTGGGATCCACCCAGGAGCGTGACGGAGGTGCGGAGTTTCCTAGGTCTGGCTGGGTACTATCGGAGATTTTTTCCAGACTTCTCCAGAGTTACAGAACTGCTTTCAGCATTTACAAATAAGGGGAAACCCTTCGTATGGTCAGATAGATGTCAGTAGAGCTTCTAGGAGCTGAGGTAGATATTGACCAGTGCACCCATCTTGAGGCTACCAAAGGAGGGAGTAGGGTACATAGTTTACTGCAATGCATCAGGGAACGGACTCGGGTGTTTCATGATGCAGAGAGGGTAGTGATCGCTTATGGTTCACGAAAGTTGAGGCCGCATGAGCAGAACTACGCTACCCATGACCTAGAGTTAGTATCAATTGTCTTCTCCTTGAAGATGTAGAGGCACTATCTGATGGGCGAGCGCTTTACAATTTACTCTGACTACCAGACTCTCAGGTACATCTTCTCACAGAAGGACCTGAACCTGAGACAGCGGTGATTGCTTGATTTCCTCTAGGACTATGAATCTAAGATAGTCTATACTCCTGGGAAGGGGAATGTGGTAGCTGATTCTCTTAGTAGGAGATCGGGTATTCAGCTACAAGGAGAGGTGACATAGCAACTAGCCGTAGTGCAGATATCCTTCGTGGATAGAGATGGAGCAGCCTTTATATAGTCACTCACAGTCACTCCTCCACTACTACAGCGGGTCAGAGAGTCTCATCATGGGGATGTTGACTGTGAGACGCGACGTGCACAGATATCCACAGGACAGGCACCTGATGGATTTTCGGTAGGAGGAGAGCACGTCATCCTCTTCAGGGGACGTACCATGGTACCAATTGCATTACAGGAGGAGGTGTTAAGCGAGTTTCACACTTCCCTTTTGGAGGTACATCCAGGAGTAGCGAAGATGTACCAGGATCTCAGACGATAGCACTGGTGGCCAGGTATGAAGAAGGTTGTGGGAGAGTTCGTTTCATGATGCCTCACCTGCCAGTAGGTGAAGGTGGAGCACCAGGTTTCAGTAGGCTTAGTGCATCCCTTAGAGGTCCCAAAGTGGAAGTGGTATAGGATATCTATGGATTTCATAATGGGGCTCCCTCGTACTTCCAGAGGACACGACTCCATCTGGGTGATTATCGACTAACTCACCAATTCGGCCCACTTCTTACCTATCAAAGAGCAGGGCTCAGTGGAGATCTTGTGACACCTCTACGTTCAGGAGATCATATGACTTCATGGTGTGCCATCATCTATCGTCTCTGATCAAGACGCTCGCTTTACTTCCCGGCTTTGGAAGGGGTTGTAGGAGGATTTTGGGATGCAGCTACGCCTGAGCACTCCCTTTCATCCTCAGATGGAGAGGAACATTCAGACTCTCGAGGACATGCTCTGTGCATGTGTTCTCGACTTTGGTCACAGCTGGGAGGATCACCTAACTTTGGTGGAGTTTGCGTACAACAACAGATACCACTCCACCATCGTGATGGCACCATACGAGGCACTGTATGGCCGACCATGAAAATCACCTCTCTGCTGGACTGACCCTGGGGAGTCAGCACTTATAGGACCAGAGACAGTCTAGGCTATGATGGAGAAGGTGCAGATCATCCAGGAGTAGATGAGGACTGCACAGAGCAGACAGAATTCTTATTCTGATAGGAGATGGAGACCACTGGAGTTCGAGGATGGCGACCACGTTTTCTTATAGGTCTCACCTCGACGTGGATTACGGAGATTTGGTCGTGGCGGAAAGTTATCTATGTGCTTCATCGGACCATTACAGGTTCTCAGTAGGGTAGGAGAGGTGGCTTATCGCTTGTCTCTTCCACTTCAGTTGCACTGGGTGCACGACGTCTTCCACTTATCTCAACTGAGGAGATACTTGCACGAATCGATGCATATCATTGATCACGGGGAGCTAGACATCGATGACGGGGCGACTTTTGTGGAGGTCTCGGTGGAGATCGAGGATCGATAGGATCGGGTCCTACGTGGACAGTCGATTCCTCTGGTGTGCATTCGTTGGCATCACGGGAACCTCCAAGAGAGCACATGGGAGTGGGAGGCTCAGATGCATGCATAGTACCCCTCATTTGTTTCCTTAGTTTATGATGTATCATTACAGGGATGTAAAGCCCTGAGGTGGTAGTAATGTAAAGACCCAGAAATTTCAAGGAATTTTTTTTCTTAAATACTTTGGAATTTTACGAGTTTGTGGCTTCTAACAGCACTTGATTCTGAGGCCCGGTGTGCTCGGAATCAATTTTCAAATTTTTGTTCGGGTACGTTCAATAAAAGAACGAGCGAGTTTTTCTATCTTTTGAACCAGTGCTCGGAATTGAAATCTGAGGGTACTGATGAATTCGTAACGCCGGTAATTGCTTAAGGGGACCTTTACCGTAGTTGCATTTGTGCAGGAGGAGAAGTTAAAAATTGTGGATTAAATAAGAAGTGAATAAAAATGTGGAACACTTTTTATTATATATCTAAGTGGTTATATCCTATATGGGGGAGTTGGGGTGGGCCCCTAACTACCCATGTGATGATATTTGTGAGGTGGGTCCCACATGATTCCCAACCCTTCACATTCCCTAAAACTCCTTAAACCACCCCCTTTAAACTGGTTAACACCTATTTAATGAGGACTCTTCCTCTCCCTCTCTAACTCCATTAAAACTTTCCAACCTATCACCTAATTAATTAGACAACTCATGGTTTAATTAATTAAGTGAATTGGAATTTGAATTTTGTAAATTTGAATGCATGGCATGATTTAATAAAATAAGGAGAAGCCTTATTTTATTTTTTTTGGTTGGCTTGTTGTGTGGAGATTTTGGGGAGAGAGCTCTTGAGTTTTGAAGAACGCCAACTCTCCAACAAAGAACAACAACGCACATCCTTTATCTTCTCCGTGACAAGTGAGTAGACATCGCTTCCACCTCAGATGCACTCCGAAGACGTCTATGAATCCTCACCTCGCGATGATGTCTTCCGTGACGCCGATGTTCGACATCATTTGTTGAGGTAGGGGTGTGTTTTTATTGGATCAATGATTGAATCTTCTTTCATTATTGTTTTTTTCTCTTTAACCGCCTGCTACTGAACTAATGCGGATAGACCAGGACAAACTAACATGGTCTGAATCCTCCTCCAATATTGTGATTGTTGGTGGTTCTTCGTGTTCTTCATGGGTGACGAACAACGGATTGTTACGAGTTCGTTAAGCGACGCAAAAATCCCAAAAATTGAAGACTCAACATCACGGAAACCTAGCAGAGGTGCGACGACGATAGTGGGCGACAGTTCATACTAGAACGGGATGGACCGTTCCTTAGTTGTTCTTCGATCGAGAATTCAAAATGTGTTTTCAGAGCCGATCAGAAGCCTGAAAACACCAGAATCGAATTCAGGAGAACAGGGCGACCTAAAGTCTGAGGCTTCATGATGAACTAACGATTGGAATGAAGAACCAGCATCAATGGAGGCGCGCTGGCCAGAGGCTCCGTTTCATGAAAATTCTAGACAACACGGTGTGTACTCCTGGAGAACATGCTGTGTAATGCGGACATTCTGCGGCTAGGGTTTCAGACGTCAGACGGTTAACACAAAACATGTGACCTCTATCACACGGCATGTACTTGCCACACTGTAAGGATGTGGCGGCTACGCGAGACTCGGCGTGTATTTTGGGAAATACACGGACACAGACAGAAGTACATGGCTAAGAGGCACAACATGTACTCTCTACGCAGAATGGAAAAAACAGCTTCTCGAGACTCAGCATGTAACTCGGGGATACACGGACAGGGTGTGGAGTACACTGGCATGTGCACAATCACACGGCCAGACATGGCCAGTGTTATGACTAACCCATGTACCAATTACACGGGTTTGAGAACACGGGTTGAGGACATGTACGAGCACATAACCAACATGCACAGAGCCGACCATAGATGTTTGGACACGGCGTGTAACCATACCACACACCATATACTTACCTTTTTACATGAGCATCCCTTTGACAGGGGTCGTGGTACATGGGTAGTAGCTAAGGTCAAGAGACACGGCGTGTAACCATACCAACACGCCGTGTACTTTTTGTAAAATGGCTTGGTTATCTTATAATCAGTGTCTTGGACACGTTTTGTTGGGTTTATCCCCCTATGAAGAGGTGGACCTTCGGGATACATCAACTTTGGACTTAGTAACAGTTGATGTATCGACCTCCCTTTACTCATAGAGCGGACCCTCCCAGAATCGAGTACACTGTGTGCGGGAACCCTAGAGGTGGTTGCGACTGTGACGACGATGACGACTATACTTGGATCCTATGTGGTTTCGATATTGAGGATGACTGTACTTGGATCCTCTGTGGTTTCAGAAGTGATGATGAATGTACTAGGATCCTACATGGGTTCGGCAGCGATGATTATTGTACTTGGATCCTACATGGGTTCGGCAGCGACAACTTCTATACTTGGATCCTATGTGGGTTCGGCAGGGGAGATGATTCGGAGGCTACATTTATCATCTCCATCCCACTTCGTGAGTAGTATACCTGTGTGAGCTGAGTCTTGACTTTCAGTCATTATCATCGATGTGATTGACTTAATTTATTGTGTGGATTGGGTTGTTATTTCTTATGTGGACTGGGTTGTGAATTCCTGTGTGGATTGGGTTGTACTTGGGCTCGTGAGTTGGAGCCGAACTGGAATTGATGACTTAGGTATATGTGTGGGCATATACCAAAGTAGAGTTGGTTGATACTTTGTGTTTGTATTTTTCCTTTGTGGTTTATCCTTTGTGGATTCTGGGAGACCTTCAGGGGTCTTGAGGTCCCTACTGAGTATCGTATACTCACCCCTGCACGGGCTATTCCCTCACTACGTTGTGTTGGATGCAGGCGACAGACAGCACCGATCAAGGTGGAGTCTTGTGGAGCGGGATGGTACCTGGAGGTAGACCACTTGGCGGGATGTTCACGGAGCGGACGGCTGGACCTGAGGAGCTGAGGAGACCATTTGTACCCGCCCTTCAGGTGGGATATCAGGGGGACGACTCATTGGTTGCTGGTTTACTTTACTACATCTATTCTTTCTTTTCTGTTGTACTATACTTTCAGTTTCGTTTGTATTCTGGCCCATTTACTTTCCATCACTTGCTTTTGTACTCAGTTTACTTAGTGTTTACTTCATATTGTGTACTTTGTTGTGTTTTTCTACTTATATAAATGCAATGCCTTCCCTTTTATCAGGATTTATGCCTTTGGTGCTAGTCTCCAGCCCCTGTCCTATGGAAGGCGAGCTTGGGGTAGTCACGAAACAGGTCCCGAGGATGGGTCGTGATAGGAAATTTGATTCCATGGTTCATTGGACCTTCTGAAATCCTGAATAAAGTTGGTGCAGTTGCGTACAGAGTGGTTTTACCCCCAATTTTATCTTAGGTACACAATTTTTTTCATGTTTGAGAAATTATATGCCAGATCCATCTCATGTTTTGATCCGAGAGGTAGTTCAGTTGGAAGATAATCTCTCTTATGAGGAACAACCAGTCCATATTCTTGACCGTAGAGAGAAAGTGTTGCCGAATAAGGTAATTTCTCAGGTAAAGGTTTTTGTGGAAAAACCATATGGCTGAAGAGGAAACGTGGGAATCTGAAAATGTTATGAGGGATAAATACCCCCACTTATTTGATAAGTGAATAAAAATTATGAGGACGCAATTCCCAAAAGGGGGGGAAGGATGTAACATCCCAATTAAAAAAATAATAATACATTTGAATGTTTATTAATATTTTTGAATTAAATATTAATTTTACTTTAAAGGGGATGCTATGTTCGATAACGTACCCAATACGCAACAGTGGGTTTCTTTGAAATCTTATGTTGCACACTAATAATATAATATTATTATTTTAAATGGTAGTTAATTCCTATCCATTGTATCGGCGGGAATGAATATAACTAACTACAATACAATTATACATGTTTGTAAAATGTTTTTACGTTTATCCATTAAAAGTTATAGGCTTAAAATGTGAATGAATCAAAGCATAAATACTCTAATATTCTTTAAAAGGTCGATTTACCGCCTTTTGATGGAGAACCCTATTTAAATCTAGATTTTTTCATTTTTATATGTTCTATTTGACAAAATAAAATTCTTCTTTAGATTTGGGACATCAAAATTTACTTTGGGTAAATTTTTGGTATTTTTTTGATAAATTTCATTTTTTAATGAATAGTGAAAAATACTGTATTTTAAGTCAATAGTTCCTTTTATTCTAATTTATTTATATGGTTATATAATCTATTGGATGATACATAGCCGTCCATGGTCATCCTTGGGTCGAATTTGGGACCCCATGGAGCCACATGCGAGTAATAATGACACTTTATATTAATTAATTTAAAGTAAAGAAAAAATTGAAATAAACAAATATCTTTTAATAAATCAATTTTTACATGGGGTTATATGATTTATCCTTTTGACTATAAATATTATTTGTAAAGGTAAAATGATTTCCTACATCGTGGTATTTTTTTTATAATTTTTGGACATCAAATAAATTAAATTATTTGTGACAGAATAATGATGCAATATTTATCTCATTAATAAATGATTTAAATAAATAATATTATAAATATTAAAAAAATATACAAAACCTGTCTAATTCTTATTGTATGATTTTAATTTGACTATGAGTCATCTTAAATTCTACTTTAATGATTATTCGACCTTTTGAAACCGAATATGAGGTTATAATAAAATAATTGTTTCAAACTTTCCTAAAGAGCCCCTCCTCTCCCTTATACAAAGCCCTAATTTCTAACTCATTCCTCGAACTTCTCAATCCTTTGTATTGTGAAAACTCTACTCCAATAATCTCCCAAGATCCCTCTATTCATCCTATAAGCCTTACCTTAGGCAGAAAACACTTCAAGAAACCCTTTTGGTTCAAACAAAGGGAGTTACCCGATTTAAAGTTAACGTCTTCTCTTAAGTTATTTTGTTTTATTTTACTTCTCCAACCCCCTAAACTCTTTTTATTCCATTATTTTATAACAAAAAAGTATCCTCAATATACTATTATGTTTTTATGATAATTATTATAACTACACTTACACACACCTCCATCTAATGGGTGAAAAACATACAGTTTCTGTGGATGGAAAACTAACGCCTCACGAAACGGTGATTCTTCGATTATATCCTACCGCCTCTCGTGGTGGACATTATGATGGAACTGTACTTATATAGGATATATATTATGTTTATGTTTTCTTTATGCTTCTTTATTTTCCATTTATATCATACCTTTATATTTTCCATTATGGGTAAACATGATAATTTCATTTGAGGAAGTGCGGACTACCGCCCCCTCAAAGTGATATGACTTGTTAATTACATATGTGAGATGTATAATGGATTGATTTAATGATATTATATATAATATTATACTGGAATTATAATATACCAATGTATAATTATATTTTAATTCCATTAAAATATGAAATAGATATGAAAGTAGCGTTCATGCGTATGTACGGCTTACCGTCTCCATGAACGGTGCATTTCATTTCTTTTCTCCAAATGTTATGTACTATTATAAATACATGTATATACTGGATATATATGATATATATGATATCAAAATAATTAATATCATTTTGGAGATAATGGAATATTTACAACATGGACAACTTGTAAATATATGGTGTTCATTTTTTACTCAAGTACCAAATATCGACGAAACAACCATTAATAACTTAAATGATTACATAATGTTTATAACATGGTAATAAGTTATATAAAAGTGATAATAAACTTGAATAAGTTTCTTAATAAAGTATAAATTAACTTTAGTTTATTATTCAGGAGATTAAAGAACGGTCGGGTCATGTCGGACACGAGGTAAGGGACTTCATCTCAATCTCCTTTCATTGAGGCATATTTTGTTTCATTCTCAACTTTCTTTTATACAATGTATAAATACCTTTGACTTTTCATTTCATTCAAAGGGAATATTTTCCCACGAGGTTTTTTACTAAATGACAAAAAAAAATGTTTCTTTTTAATGTACGTGGTGACAATGGATTTTCCGCTACCTCGAGTATTATTTGATCTTTGGATTCCTTAACAAGTCATAATGTTTTTAAAAGGAAAATAAATACCATATAATCTTTTACATATTTTGGTATTGAAAATGGTTTTGATAATTTATTTTTTATGTTAATATATTTAAATGATATATTGTGATTAGAATGTGGAAATGTTATCTTTCCTTTATGTTTATTTTATGTGTTATGAATATGTTATGGTTCTTGGGAATTTTTTACGTATATGGGTGGTTCTATGATAAACCTAGGGCAGGTGAGACCGAGAGATATCTCCAATGCATTGGGTAACGTGACGGAGGTAAACGTGAATGTTTCTACTAAGAGATTTAGGGAATATACTATGATGGTTATTCCAAATGTAACTCCCTACATAGCTGTGATAGCTACAATGTAAGTATGATATGGATGCCACTAGTTACATTTATGATTTAGGTTTTCTATGTGTTATTAATAAATATTATTATTTCATGAGGTATGTTAAAGATCTTATGTTATGAATCTAATGATGAACTAATGTTTTCATTCATTGTTTTATAACCCTTACTGAGCTTTTTATGCTCATCCCATGTTTTGAAATGTTTTTTCATAGGACTTAAATATGAATAGGGTTAAGGATGGGATCAAGGAAAAGTCATGATGTCTAAAACATGGAACTAGACATGACCCTTTTTTCCAAGAGTTTTTATTTTGTGAAAAAAATTGAAACTGAGTAGAAGTGTCTACTTTGAAATCTTTTGAGATGTAATAGTTATGTCTTAATTATCTAAAACTCTAAACCTAAAAATATCCTCAATGTGAATTGTTCATTTAATTCAATATTATGTAATGTTTTAAGGATGAGTACTTATATTAATGCTTGTTATCCTCCCTATATGGGAAAATAATAATTTCTTTTTAGGGGGTTTTTGAGGTAAAATTCCTTCATCCCCATGGGTTATAGCTAATCCCGTACTGTGGTGGATATTACTGTTATTACCACTCTCTTTATCTCACACATCCTTGTTCAAGCAAGAGTTGAGTATGATGTCAAGTCTTCACATGAACTACTCGCTTTTGAGGACATTTTCAGTGATTGATAATTGTCTTCACATAAGCAAGAAGCCTTATATATGTTCTCAATTTCCTAGTTCATGATTCTTTTGATGGATTGTTCTCATCGGTCCTGACACTTTTGAGACTTATTCAAGGCCTATTTTTGTTGAGTGTTCCATATTTCTTGGGAAAGGGTTAATCATGATAGTTTCCTTGGAATAATGACATTACAGGATATCATTTCTAGTGGGTTCTATTGAATAGTATGTGGGTGAAATATAAATATCCATGTTACCCCATCCCCAAAAATGAAAATCGAGTGGGGTGACAGTAATTGTACGATGAAAATATTTCAATGCATCGAGGCATTCCAATTGAATATATTTCTTTCTCTTATTTGATAATTTTTACCACATAGATAGAAGGTATTCAAAGTCTATTTGATGATGAATCTCTGCCAATATCTTGACATGGTCTTGAAACCCTTTGTAAGGAAATAATTTTTCTTTTAGGTTGCATAGATTCATCTAGAGATTCAGATGGATGTTGTATATACAATATTCTAAAAATTCCTTTGAAATGTTGAACTGAGAAGTGGATGAGTTCTAAAATATTATGGTTATGTCATCTATGGACAATTTTATTCTCATAAGAAATATATATATATATTTTATTCTGTGAGAGACACATCTACTTGATCATCCCAACATGGGTGCTTCTTGACTATTTTGTCACAAGTAGCAGGGCTAGTAAGGGTCTCGTTGGTATGAAAATAGTTTGGCGGTGCCTCAGAGGATGAGCATTTCCCCAAGACATATTTTGGTTTAGAAAGGATGTTTCTTGTCATTGATAGTGTATCTAACATATTTTGACTCATCTTTCCAAGAATCTCAAAATATGAGGTCTTTTTATCATTTGACTCGGTAAGGGGAGGAACTTCTTGCTGAAATGGGATGTCACTACTGGGAGGACCTTCACAGTGAATGTTATCATGCCAAAGACCACCATCATAGCTCAATGTATGACTAAAGAGAGAATTTTGGCGTTATATACCCTAGGGATGACCTTTAGAGTGGATGGAAGCAATGGTAGGAACTTATTACTATTTTATCTTTTGGCCATCAGGAGGGCTACCATGATGCTCATCAAGAGATAGGCTCTCATGATCGATCAACTTGTTCCCAAGAAGGGAGTCTTCATGGTAGGTGTTCTGGGAAGTACCTCTAGAGATGATGGTAATAATTTTTTTGGGAGGACCTTCAAACTTGTTACTACCACTCCTATAATTTGGTAACATATCAGTAGAATCATGGGTCACTAGTGATGGGAATTTGGTCACCTCAATAACTCCAACTTCTATAAGAGTGGGGTTATGAGTCTGATCTACATTTTCCAGTTGTCGTGGACATGATTTTTTTTAGGTTCTCTCTTTTGGGAGACTGGTAATGCTTGAAGTATGTGGAGACCTTCATATATGGGTGCCTATTAAAATGGATCATGTGGTGCTTCTCGGATATTCCGGTAAACTTCTAGAATTCTAGCATGGATATATGTCTTTCATAGAGAATCCACCAATGTGGGTTGGTGTCCACCATTTGGAATGGGTATTTGTACTCGATCCTATTGTCCATTTATCATAGAATATTTCTGATGACCCTCCTGGATGAGTGTAGGGATGCATGTTTTCTTTTGAGTGACCAACCCATTGTGTAGATGATTCCCCGACTTAGGGATGCGAGGTTATGGGACCAAATACTTTCAATATCTTTAGATGTGATTATATCTTGGAAAGTCTATAGGATATTGTCATGGGTTGATATCTAATCCTACATGATTTCTAAGATGTGTTGAGAGATTTCCTTTTAGAGAATAGAAATATACACCCCTTCTGGTGTCGGTGCAGAAATATGTGCCTACTCCGGTCCTCCATTTCTTGCCAGTAAATACTTATAGTTCTCTTGTGTGGGGGCATGAAATATGAGTCTTCCCCGAACTTACCATCAGAATATTCTGGTTGATTTCTCTAATTGTCACCATTTTTTCATGGAGGGATTGATAAGAAAGAGTAGGAATTTGTGTCTTCTTTTGGTAGCCATTTTATTTGAGTGATGGGTTGGATATGAATCCATAGTAAATTACATATGGTCATTGTTTCCCACCATGTTTTACTATAAGGATTCATATTTGTTAGTAGGGATTTGTATCTGCTCATTTTTCATCATATTTGGCTGACAGGCTTGATGTGAATTAGCAGGGATATACGTGTTCCTATAATTTTCCATCATATTTAACTTGAGGGATTTATATTTTTAGCATGGATTTATGTCTACTCTTTTTATGTGGTATTTGGATGAAGGGATTTATTTCCATTAGTAGGGATATGCGTCTACTTGTAATTTCCACCATATTTTCATAGCGGGGTTGATATGGATTGGTAAGAATTTTCATCTTCTCATGGTTGGTTTTCATCATATTTAAATGGAAGGATTCATATTTTTGAGTAGGGATTTGCATCTACTCATTTTCATCTGTATTTTACTGACATGCTTGGTATGAATCTGCAAGAATTTTTATCTGTTCAGGGTTGGTTTACACCATATTTACTCGGTGAGATTTTTGTTAATTATATGGGATATACATATTCCTATAGTTTACCAATGTGTTTTTATGGATTTATTTATGTTAACAAGAAAGAATTTGAGTCTAATCATGGTTTGATGTCATATTTTCATGACGAACACCATACTAGTTAGCAGGGATTTGCATCGGCACATAGGTTGTTTCTGTATTTACTTAATGGGCTTATTCAGCAAGAATAAGGAAAATGTAATTTTCTAGATTTTATTATTGTCACTCCTTATGGGTGTCCCTAGGTACCTATGTTAGTTTTATTTTGGTTCGATCCCACGGGGTGGTATCCTCTTCATGGAAAGGATACCGGGCCACACAGCGTTGATAACAACGATTATTGGAAGGGGCCCTTGGGCAAGACCCCTGTGCTGCTGGGATGAATTTATTAGTAAAGACTTCATCAAACTACATAAGTTAAGTGAGTAAATCATTATAAAGTTCTTAGTATAGGCTCTTAAAATAGTTTGAGATGGATATTAGGGTCGTCTAGTTCTAGAACACCAACTATCACTAGACGAATGGCTAGAGGGGATTCATAGACTAGAGAGTCTACTGAGATACCTCCAGAGTTGGGAGATTTCCATTTTGGTGGTACTCTAATAATAATTCATTTAAAACCCAATGTCAAATACATTAGGTGGGATATGGTGTCCTTTGTTTGATTGAGGACCCAACCTGTGTAGTGGTTGATGCTTGTGTCTGTGAAAGTTGGTGAGATGCCATTGGATTGAAGAGAGTTATGGTGAAAAGTTTATATAATGTATATGAAATTACAGATAAAAAAACCTTTTCAAAGTAGTTTCACATGAACACATGTGTAATTTATTGTCTTTTTTGTCCTTCTTCCATTTTGGATGCAAAATGGGCCTGAGTGGGGTAACACTGCCACCTTGGTTAAGGATTCATGTTAGGTTCACCATTTTGTTTCCAAAAAGATCATTGGAACCTTATGACTGATAATAGGGGGTTGAATTGTGTGAAATCGCTCTTGTTGGGTGAATAATATTTTAATGGTCTTCAATGGGTTTTGTTCATGGAGTTGGAAACACCCAACTTGTAATGAAAAAAAAAATTTATAAATAGAATTCCCCATATGATTTAATTAATTTTCTTATTATGTGTTATAGTTATAGAAAACACATACACTTATTTGGTTTTATCATATCCAATCATATTTAAAATATTGTTAATCATATTTAACATTGATAATATAGTCATTGAAAAGTGATCAAGTGATCAGTATAAATATAGGTTTTTAAAAATCTAGTTGGAAAAGACAAAGGAAGTGATGACCTCAACTAGCAGGATCATACCCTATGAAGCCCATTTATCGAAGATTCTGATGGAGATATCATCACTAGGATTTTCACTTGACTAATTCAAATCTAAGATACAACAACTTAAACATGAGTGAAACCATTTACAGGAGAAGTTCAAGCTCATCGAGATCACAACCCAAACTATGTACACCGAACCACCTCATAAAAATCTCACAGTCGTGCACCTTACCCTTAGGGAGTTTGCTGGTAAATTAAAGGTATATGTATCAAGACCATACTAACATGATAATATATACTGTATTTTTTAATGGAATAATGTTTATATTTACTTCATATCATTACGTTATAAATGATTTTGATTTTGGTACAATTGAACACAAATTGTATTTTTTTTGGTAATATTTGAATTCAGTTAAGGAATTTATTTTGATGAATTAATGGATATTTGAATAATAATAAAATATTATTAAAATATTATTATTAAATAATATTTATTAAATATAAGTGATCATATAATTTTGATGATGTCAAATGTAATTTTTCTAAGGGTTTGAAAACTATTATTTTTAAAAAACCTATAATTTCTTAATCAATGTTGATTGTTATTTTAAAAGTGAATATTCACATATTTAGAAAATTATTTAGAAAAAAGTTGATATTATTTTTGGAATTATAATTTTGAAATTATCCAATGGTTACTTTTTCATAATTTTTCGAGAGAGTCGAATTTTTGGGTAAAAATTAAATATGGTATTAACATACGATGTGTATTATGGAATCATAATGACCCAAAAGTGATGTAATAAATCATGAATTAAAGTGAAATAAAGATAATTTTTATTATACAATGTCCCTCATATCCATGAAGACTAGTGGACCTACTTTCCAAAGGCAGGTGATCACTGTGTAACTTGGTCAACGAAACTAAAGAACTCACATTAGTTGATAGGATGGGAAGTTAGGCCTATAACAACCTTTTGGGGGGAATTATTTCCCATCTTGGGACTCTCTTATAGATTTAATATATATTCATGAATCCTTTTTTCATTCCCAAGTAATTATACATGGATAACCCTGAATTAATGATCCATTATGAATAAGCATGGATCCAGAATCATTTGTATGTATCTAAGGTTCTTCATAGATGGGAACCTTTTTGTATAGGGATTAGAGATTCTTTGGTACCTCATTAAGACAATGTATATTTTAATCCATATAGTGAGATGCTCTATATTTTTTTGTCATCCAGGGAGACAAAAGTGGTTTTGATGTCATGATCAAATACAAAAGATTGGATTCTTATGTATCCTCATGAGAGGAATCAGAACCCACGTAGTTAGGTGACACTTATCTGGACACATTTCATTTGAAGGTCATGAAAAAAGGTCAGAACCATGTAGTTTAAGGTCATTAGGAAAGGTAATATAGGCAAAATGTGCCTCTTCAAAGTTTGGTTTAGGACTTATGTTGAGGTGGACCGAGGGACTCGGAAGAGATGTGGTCTCACATATGGATATAACCCTATCAAGAATGTAGTTTGGAGAACATTAGGGTGAATTTGGGTGTTGGGTTTGGACCTCAGGGAGGTTTCCTACGTATCCCATTTAGTTGGGAATCAAAGACCATGTAGTTCGGTAAGGTTGTGGCTTACACCAATATAGGAGGCCCATTTGAGGAGGTAAGATTTGGGCTTACACCTATGAGGATTCCTATAAGGTGTTTCTTCATTGGGAATGTGTACCTTTGAAGGTTGAGTCATGGGTTTGGGTCTTATACCATATATGAGGCCTGATTAAGAGGATATAGTTGGGGCTTACACATGTGAGGATTCCCAATTAATTTGGGATCGTGTGGATGTCATGATCACCACTAACCACTATGCCCACATGATTCATGCTCAATGTTAGAAATAAGGGGAAGAAGTAGATCTGATGATCACAAAAATACACTTTTCTCTATTGGTGGACGAATGCTGGAGCCCAGGGGGGAGAAAGAGGTCTTTGAATGTTTTTTCTCTGCTTTTATTTTTCTATCCAAGATTGTAACATCTAGTGACCCATCCAACTACATCTCAGGCTGAGATAAAGATGATAATGAGTATTTCCTATTATAATAAATTCTAGGGGATTACTCTAGGATGGATTCCCTACTGGTCTCTAAGAAAGATAGGAATATAAGACACTATCCCTCATCGAAGGGAAAGACCAGTGGTTCCCCTCAATCCCCAGAAAGTGGAGGATCATGTGAGCACGTCCAAGGTCGAAACTATTGTTACCATGGGAATGTAGACATCAAAAAATTACAATGGTCCCCTTTGTTAAGGTGTTTACACATGTGACTCATCTTACCATGAGTGTGTGGACTTGAGAGGACACACTACTATTCCCAATGATCTGATCATACATGGCAGGTGGATTTGGAAGAGGCCTTGGACTACTATCGTTAGACTCATTCACAGAGGGACCAATATGGGCCCCAATGATATGACAAAATGGATTTACATGAGGTGGAAATTATAACACCATAGGATTCTCCATTCTATGTAGAAGGTTCATATGGAGAATGGGATTCCCTCCACATACCATGTTTTTATGAAGGTGGGGATATTGTCTATATAGTATTGTGCTACACAGACTTAGGGTTCTCTCATGTAGCATGTTTCTACATGGGGAAAGGTTCTATCTGCATTGCATGTTGGTAAGTGGGGTCGAGTTCCTCCTGTGTAGAATATTACTACATGGGGCCATGTTCCTCCCACATAGCATTTTTCTACATAGGGAAGGGTTCCACCCACATAGTATTTTGCAATGAGGGGTGCTGGGAAACAAAGGGTTTATCCATTTATATCCAAAAAAATGGTGTTCATAGTAGTGGTTTTATGTTCATGGATGGTTGTATGATTTATTATTTCCTCCTTAATTCCATGTGGTGGATTTTTACCAGCTGAGAATAGAAAGATCTATGTTTTAGCTCTCATTCGGGCTCTCCTCCTATGATATTTTCTTTTCTATCCACCCCTCTCAATTACCCTTGATGTTATTTTATAGTGGAATAAAGGGACCAGATACTAGCATGGATAGTAATCTACATTGGGTTTTGGGGATTCCTTGTAGGATCCCAAGAAGGATTCACTGGCCCTTGAATGATTTCACTCACAGGGGGTAGTCATTTGTTTGGGAAAAAATCATAGTTCGACCCCGAAAATGATTTTGTTTCGTGTGCAGCTGCAGACTATACCGCCCTATCTTGTGAACAATTTCATTCATGGGGATGGTTATTCTCTAGGTCAGAAATCGCCATCCAGCTCCACAAACAACTTCATTTTGTTTGTGGGTTCCAAAATTATAGCCTCATCCTGTGATAAAATTTTATTCATGGGAAGGGTAGTTTAAAGGGGTAGAAATTACCGCTTGTCCCTACAAACGACTTCATTTTATTTGTGGGAACCATAGGTACTATATCATTCCATGAATTATTTAATTCATGGGGTGATTTGAAAATTGGAAGAACACCTTGTAGAGTGGTGGTCAATGTAGTGATTTTACTACACGGACCTGAACTTTCCTTCACGGCTTCGTCCACTTTAAAATTTTTCTTCAAATTCTTCATTTGGGTTTATTTCTACAATTTTCCAAGTTCATCTAATTCCCTTCTGTTTATATGTGTAATTTTTAGGAACCAAAAACATCTATGATAATAAATAACATGTATGTGAAGGATACCATCTATTAATTACAAAGAAAGGTGTTGTAGAAAAGACAAGTATTTTGGAAAATAGAGAGGAAAATATAAGTGGAACTTTCAAAAATAGTTTTTTCATTAAATATTCTATAAATTTATTACAAAAAAAGAAGAAGTTAAAAACCATGTTTAAAAATCATGATATTTTAAGAAAACTTTTAAAAAAATTAAAATAATATCCCATTATGGAATCTTGAAAACAAATACTTAATTAAGTAAATGCGAAGTGAAAGATAAAAATTTTCATAATTAGAATAAAATAACTTTTCAAAAATATTAAGAAAATAATATCCTCTTATTTTGAAAAATTAATAGAATAATGGTAATAGATATTACATTATAGAACCATTAAAACTTATAAAGGGAGCTAAAAATTAAGAATATTCATAATGGTGGGAAAATCATTTCATACAGAAATTTTTTAAAAAGGGATTCATTTCACACTTTTAAAAGAAAGTAAAAAATTACTTGTATGAAAAACATTGAAAATATAATTTTAAAAATTTTGAATGTAAAATAAAATTTAAGATAAATTGACCTTAATAAATCATTAAATATTATAAAATATTATTCTTGAATAAAAATAAATAATACTGATATGGAGGAAAAATATTCCTGACCAAAAAGGAGAAATAACACAGGATTTTCTTATAAACATTCATTTGGTTGATTTGAACACCAGAGATAAAAAATGAAAATAGTATTTAAAAAACTAAATAAATTACCATATTAGACTAAAAATTATGGGGTTTATAAGATAAATAACATACAATTCTTCCAAAATATATTCAATCATAAACAATCCCAATTAAAAGTGTGATTGAAACATAAACTCTTACCTTAAATTCTTGCTTGGTCAAATGTAATCCAACCTCCAATATAATACATTTATATTAATTATTAATATATATTAGATCCATATTTATATACGCATTTTAATATTTTATTTATTCATAACTTATTTTTAATAATTTACTCAAAATTATTTTTTAAAATAAATTATTTAAGGGTTAACTTTTATGTTTAGCATTCTTGATTTTATTCATCGTTTTTGGACCTTGAACATTGGTAATGATTTCATGACCTCAATAATGTTAATAATTTAATATATATCATATTATATGTTAAATAAACTTTTATAAAAATCTATGTAAGGTATTTATGAAAAATAAAATATGTCGTTCATGGAGCCGGTAGTCCGAACATATACATGGGTGGCATTTTTATATTTGAATGGATGGAAGAAAATAAGGTTGATACTGATTTATATTTTTAAAAACTTAATTATTTAATAAATATCATATATATTAATTAAATTTATCTATATATCCATTCATGATAGGTAGTGATGAAAAATTAATTAAATCACTTCGTGGAGGTAGTAGTGTGCATGCACACATAGGCAATATTTTCATTTGTAAGAGATGGGAGAGATGGAAATTAGATAATAAATTATATTTAAAAAATTATAATTATTTCATAAATATAATAAATATTCATTAAATTCATCTATATAACCATTCATGAGAGGCGGTGATGAAGAATGAAATGTATCACTTCATGGAGGCGGTAGTCTACATGTATGCATTAGCAACGTTTTCATTTTCTATTAGATGGAAATGTGGTAGAAATTAATTATACCATTAATATAAAAACATTTAAGTATAGTAAATATTATTATTTAATTATGTTTAATATGGTTATAGAATATTTTTAGGTGGTTTAAGAAGAAAGAAACTTGAAAACGTTCAGTAAGAACATATACCTCTTCCTTAGATAATGTTAATTGAAAAACACCTTAAGCCTTCTTGGATGGGTCAATTGGGAAAACCAAAACCTCAAAGTAATTGATAAGGGGTTTGGGAAGGTATTTGGGTATTTATTGGTTAATATAAGGTTCTCAATTGATGTGTATACATGAGAATAGTAAGTTCCCCTTTATAAGTATGGGGTGACACCCTTGTAAATACCCTTAACATTAAAATAATATAAATTCATTTCCATGGAAAAGTGACACAAAATGGACAAAATTTTAAATATAGTATAATATAATGTCTAAATACACTCATAAAATCATATTTAGACACGTTTTAGGGATATTTGAATCCCTATTTATTAGTTTATCCTAATTATTAACCCTTTTAACTGTTGTCAGGGTGAGAAGATTTTTAATATGGTAACTATTTATTATGGATAAAAATGAAATGTGTATTATTAAATATTTGAATATGGTAATTAATAATAATGGAAACATTTTTAAAATATTAAATTCCTCGAGTTGGTAAAATATAATTTTAATATAAGTACTAAAAATACAATGAAAAAAAGTTTTAGAAAAATGTGTTTTTTGAAAAACAATGATCTTACACCAAAATAATATATATAATTTATTTTCATGAAATTTATTTATTTAGAAATAAAAATATAGTTATGAAACATTGAAATAAATTAAAACCCGAATGTAACTTTTTAATTACTTAATTAAAGAAAAAGTTTTAAATAGTTCTTTAAGAGAATAAAACATTACCTATGTTTAAAAATGTCAATCATATGTCTCTAAATTCAAGATAATAATTTAAAATTATTTATTTTAAATATTAAATATATATTTGGTCCATAAAAATATTTTACATGGTTTTAATTTATTACTAAACAATAATTATGTCATAAAAGTTTCTGTTTTTGTAAAATCGATTTTCCCACCATTCACCTAAAAATAAACCTTTTCAGAAAAATCCCAAAAAATCACCCTAATAAAATTTTGAAATGATGAATTAAAAATTAAGTTAATTTTATCAAATTAAAATTATAAAATTTGGGAATTTATATTTTAATTTAAAATATTAAATATAGATAAAAACCACTTTTATAGAAAAATGACCATTTTAAACTTCAAGTGTTCTTAATATAATTTCATATCAATTTATAATTAATTGAGTGTTAATTTATTAGTTTATGAATATAATAATTTTAAAATTTATATATTTATTAAAATACACAACTCTTGAAAAGAAATTCTTTTAAAAATACCCCATTTAAACATTAAATAATTTTAATCATATCACATTAGTTATTTATTTTATATTCATTAAACTTCATCACTCAAAAAAATAATAATATAATGTAAGTCTAATAATTGGTTACTATATTTATATTTACTAAAGGAATTTTTTAATACTTCATGACTCATTTTAGCTTTATATTTCGTGCAATGTATGTCATTGAACATTGTATTATTTAAAGGGGAATTACATATTGAAATCTCAGGGTGTTACATTATCTCCCCTTAAATATATTACATCCTCACAATTTTAATTTTTTCTTAGAAAAATGTTTATAAAATGATAATTAATTTCTAATTAATAGCTAGGAAACATAGTATTTCTCAATAAAATATTTCTGAAACCATGTATGAATCATTATAAGGTTCATGCTTTTGAATGAGTTTTCAAAATCATACCTTGATACCTAATTTTTTTCACATAAGATGCAATGGTATTATCTTACTCTTGATTGAGTCGATGAGTTATTTTAAACATCAATATGTAGATTATGAGAAAATATAATTTATTTCTTTCAATTTGAAAGGTGATATTTCATCCTATGGTTGTGTTTTAAGAAGTTTTATACATCTTATTCATCACATATTCTAAATATCCATGATGAATATTTCATTCTAGAAGCACTAAAATTAACTTTTAATATTCCATAAGATCCAAAAAAGGGATGCAAAATTATTCCCCTTAACTCTAGTCATTTACTAAAACCAAAAGTAGTTATCGCAAGTAAAGATAATCAATATGATTAAACCTTCATTTGAATAAGTAATACATTAATATCTAAAACCTTAACAATAACACCCAATGTCTAATATAAATCATCCTAAAACTCCTCAAAACATGAAGGGATGGATTTGAATCCCATAAATCATAAATATTTAATCAAATTTTCCTTTATCTCAAAAAAATTACCTTAATAATTATTAAATATACTACCAAAATCATTGAAATCTATGATCTTATAAATATATAAATCAATCCCAAAATAACTGGAATCACATTAACATAAAATTAATTTTCAAACCTCATGGTTATATAAATTATCAACTTATGTTACCAATATAAATTAACCCATTTTCCCATTAACCATAATAACTATAACACTAACTACATAACAACATATTTAAATACTTCATAATCGTTTATAGAGAGTATGTGAATTAACCAAATCATATCCCTCGAGAGTGTCAAACCAGGTGAGTAGTTAGGCCCACTTTTTGTGCACCAAGTGAATAAAAAGTTAATACCCAACCAAACTTTTCAATGTTAGTATCCATAGGTGTATTTTTATTAGGGAATACATCCACTTGTTTGTATTAAGATAGGGAAATTATTTCTTGGAATCCACACACACTTTACCAAAATTTTAGGATATCTTATCATAATTATACTTATCCCTAGGGTTTTAAATTATGTTTTCCCATCGTAAATCCTAAAAAACATAAAATCAATTATCAATTAATATTAAGTCACATACCAACCAAAAGTATTATCTATAATTTAATCATATCACATAATCTCATTAATAATTTTCAAAGCTTGTCATGTAAGATAATAAAATGGTATCTATTCCTTTGAACTTATAATTAACTATAATCTTATTAACCATTGATGATATTTATAACTCTTCAATTATCCTAAATTGATATCATACTAACCCCTAAACTTATCTAAGTAATTCTTTAATACTAACTATGGAATCTCAGACCCACACACCTAGATCTAGTGCTAAAAAAATACTCTTGACATACTTGCTTTGATACTGTTGGCACAGAAAAAAGTGTCCACAAGATGCACCAAATTCTTAAATACTTTACCAAAGAGCATAGTTCGTTTCTCAAGCTTCTAGTTGAGTGGTCACAGAGCTGGAACATAGTTACATATTAGAAGTTATGGTTTTTCAAATTTGGGATCGAAAACTGGTTCACAGATCTCTCTCTATGGTCGCGTGAATGTATGTTCTTCATGGAGTCCATTTTCTTCATGGCACAGTTGGGAGCATCATGGTTCTCAGAGCTCCCCTCTACAAATGTATCTCCTCTGCACATCACTTTTCCTTCATGATCCATTGTGAAGGTATCTCCTTCGCACATCACCTTTTCTTTTTTGATCTGACCACAGATGTATGTGCTTCACGGAGACACTTTTTCTTCATGGTGCCCATTTGTTATCTGCAATGAGCAACACTGACCTCCATCACCTATAAATAGCTGGCTCACCCCCCTTCATAAGGATGGTTACGCCACCCATCTGGTGGTCGATCTCCCATTTCACGGTGCTCCCAAGCACCATGAAGGCCTCCGCCATTTGAAAAGGAGGGATATCCATTCATGTATCTTGAGGTTCCATGAAGCATTAATCCCCCACAGAGCACTCTCCTAATAATGGGCCTTATGCTAAAGCGAGGCCATGCTTCGCGAGCACCTTTCCTTCATGAATCTACTTCATGATACCCTAAGCTCTGTTAAGCCCCATGCTTCGTGAGAACCTAATCTCTGAGAAGCTGCATCCTTTGAGAGACCCTAAGCTCTGTGAACCCCTTTCCTTTGCGAATCCCTATCCTTCGTGAAGCTCCTAAATTCATGACCAAATGTCTATACTATGGGGGATACACTCCTGCACCCCCACTTAGGATCACTGTCGAGACGCGTTCCTGCCCCTCTAGGACGGTCCTTTCTCTACCTTCACTGACCCCCATGAAAAATGGAGATTCACACAATGAACTTTTTAGGCCAGGGTACCGACAGTTTCCCTTACACCCTTATGTGCACCCACCTTTCACCTATGGAATACCATGATTCAAGATACACCTCCACACTCCATGAAACATATTGAGTTGACATATTCCTCTCAGTCACTTTCCCATGTCACCAGTCAAGATTATCATCTTCAATTCCCTGAGTACCTTGAGTCGAACCATTCCTCAAGAAACTCCTCAAACCTCATCACTAGGTTCTTATGTTGGGTTCAACCAGGTTGGGCCGCTCTTGCGTAAGTCTCAACACCAGCCATTTCTAGCTACCTTATGTCTATATATCCTCACTACATGACTTTAAACTGTAGAATTACTTATCATTCAATAATAGGATACCTCTTGTTCCAAATAAGATATGCCTTATGTGACAAGAATAAGATGCCTCATTCCATGATCACAGTGGCATAATTTCAAGAGATTCGGAATCCTTTTGAACATTCCATCACTCCACCTCATGATTTTTGTGTCCTTGATTTGGATCTTCATCCTTTTTCACATATGAAGGGACCCCAATGGTGTGGATGTTTGGCCTCATAGCTCGTCTACTATCCTAGGCCAACGCCATGTAAGACATTGGACAACACTTTGAGTTAGGTCCTGTGTTTCGAACATGGTCAGCAGTCGACCCTCATTTTCTTGTCCCCAACTCAGGCTAACATGATATGGATACTGTGTTGCAAACATGGTCAAAAGTTATCCTCCATCATCATTCCACCCTCACTATGTTTCAAATGTTGGTCATGTGATTCACACTCATTTTCTCCCTTTGTTCAGATTGATTCCAACTCCCTTGGCATTATCCTACTTATACACTAGTGCACAGGTCTAGTCCCCAATTATATGTCTAAACCCACAAAAAAATTGGGATTCACTCATGGATAGATATGAGGAAGATATCACGAGAATCTTCTATGCATAATCCCCATTCACCATTGATTCTCCATAACAGCACTCGGGTAGCTTCTGCGCATAAGCCCCATTCACCATTTTCTCTCCTTAATGTCACTTAGGAAGCTTCCATGCATAAGCCTAATTCACCATTGTCTCTAATTAGTGGCACCTAGGTAGCTTCCACGTTTAAGCCCCATCTATCATTGCCACTCCATAGTGGAACCCGATCAACTTCTGTGAATATGCTCCATTCACCATTGACGCTCCTTAGTAGCACGTGGGAAGATTATACATGTAAACCTCATTCACCATTTAAACTTCCTATCAGCACCCAAGAATCTTTCACGTGTAATCCCCATCCTTCATTGTCTCTCCATAGCGGCAGCTGAGAAAATTTCACGTGTAAGGCCCATTCACCATTGCTGCTCCATAGCGGCACCCGTGCAGCTTCTATGTGTAAGTCCCATTCACCATTGTCAATCCATAGTGGAACTAGGTCCTCTGTTGGCCCTCATTCACCATTTTCACTCCTTAGTGGAACTTGAGCCCCCCTTGTCCCTTATTCATGGTTGCCACTCCTTAGCAGCACTCGGGCTTCCCTTGGCCCTCAATCATGATTATCGCTCCTTAGCACCACCTGGGCCTCCCTTGGCCCTCATTCATCGTTGCTACTCCTTAGTGGAACCTAAGACTCTCTTGGCCAGAATTCCCCATTTTCTCTCCCTAGCAGCACTCATGAATCCCTTGGCCCTCATCCACCTAGGCCTCTATCCATGCGTAATCCCCACACCAATCCTCATGGTCGCACCTTTCATGACACGATCATCAAACCTGATGATACCTCTTTTTTATCACACCGAACATGACTCGCATGTCCTTAGAGTAAGCATCAACCATAAAATCCATATGGTCTGCTAACCATGCATAATACCCATGCCCATATTATTTAACTACGTAGAATTTGATCCTTTCCCTTTCCAAGCAAGGTACATAAGAAGCCTCCCTGAAGTTCAATCCCATCACCCACTGATCCTGACCACTTCACGTTAGTTCACCCTCATCCTACATGATGTTAAAATGTATTCCCCATCTATCCCTCATGATGTTTAACTTCATGCTTATGAACTGCGTGAGTTTTGATCCTTATCTCCAAGACAGGGTATATAGGAATCCTCCCTGAGGTTCAACCCCAAACACTAGAAAACTTCAGTGTCCCCTTTATTGGGAACCACAAACTTGGTCTGCCCATTAGTGGATATAGACTTGTTTCTAGGAAGCTAAATATGAATACGCCCCACACTCAATCCATACTTATCCAACTAAGAGTTCCCCCCTTACGATGGGCCGATAACCACTTTTAAGCCCCAACATGTCTCTGGGTTACTGTCCTTTGTGTACACCCTGATTCTATGCCCCCATCATTGAAATATGTGGGATTTGATTCCCTGCCACAAGGATTCATAGGAAACCTCCTTGAGGTCCAAGACCATCACTCATTCTCATCCCAGTCTCTCCCTTGAGCCCTCATGTTTCGGTAAGATCACGCCTTATCCCAAGGTTCCACTTCCTTCGGGTCTCATCCATGTGTTCAATATCATGAGCCACATCCTCAAGAAACTCATCACCCCATTCTAGAACTATGTTGACTTTGATCCTTATGCCTTTAAAGTAAGGTATGTAGGAAACCTCCATGAGTTCCAAGCCCAATTACATCATCTTCTCGTCGGTTCCACCCCTTTCATTTCATTGATATTATTCAAATCCTCCATCGTCCATTTTGATTCTTACTTGGGCTGCCACATCTCGGTGAGATCATTCCATATAATTCATCATTTCTTCTAGAAGCACCCGAGAAGTTAACCATGCTTAAGCCCCAAACATCCATATCATCCAACCAAGTGTTCCCCTCTTGGGAAGGACAGTCTCAGTGCATAATTCCCAAATCACCCCTTCAAACTACAAGGGTTTGATCCTTACCTTCTAAACAGGGTACATAGAAATCCACGATGAGGTTCAATCCCAACCAATGGTAAACCTTGGTGTCCCCTTTGTGGGACCTATCCTTGATCTACCCTCATTAGTGTCCCAATAAGCCTTCACAGTGTGATATCTTCCCTTTTTGGGACACACCACCTTGGGTCCGTCCTCATTGGGCGTTCTGATCCATCCATCTGGTAAACACTCCAGGTTTTCCCTCCTAGGGATCTAGCTCTCTGATTCATCTCCATGGGACGTTCTGATCACCCTCTTATCATCTAGGCTAGATGTTAAAATCATGGAATACCTTATGTTAAACATGAAATTCCTGAGGAAAACCTCATAAGGCACAACTTTGGTGTAACTGTTTACTCAATACACAAAACTCATGGGATACCCTGTGTTAAACATGGAAAGCTGAGTAAAACCTTAGAAACATGCCTCTATAATAAGATACCCCATCATCTATGTGGGATGCATCATATTTCTGCTCCCTTGATATTCCCTCATATGAGGAAAAATATAGGTGACCAATATTCCAGCATCCATAGATGCCCGACATTCCTGATGTCACAATCTACTCTGACCGAAGGTTACTACCCTATCAAGACCCCTTGGAATGTCTTAAAATAAGTAGTATAATTAACTGGTGTCCACAAAGATATGGAACTAGGAATGAGATTCAAGAACCACTACTCAAATCTATGAGGGAGACCCGGACTAGGTGACAAATTATGAGGTGGAATCCATGGAAGGAGGAACCTATATCCTATCATCTCATTTCAATCAAGGAAAAACATCTATGAAGAAGTGATGAATGTTGCCCACCTTTAGAAAGCGGGAATGTGGGGGGAAAATCAGTACGCCCTTGCAGGCGATGTTCACCCCGATGAAAGCATCATAAATAGATACTAACAAAAAGTGACCCAATATTAACCATCCATAATTACAACCACAAATAAATGATTGAGTATCTTATATTCCCAACACATTTTTAGGTTTATAGATATATATAATTAGGAAAAAAATTAATTACCATAACCATATCTTTCTCACCCAATGGAAATTTTTCCCACTATAGCCAAATTTTATTATTCCATAACAAGTCTTAAACATCTCCCACAAAATTCTCATAACATGATACACTTATTAATATATCAAATATATTTCATTTATTCATAACTTGGAGAAATGGAAATATAATAAGGGTGAGATCAGATGATTGGTAAGGGAAATAATACAAAAGAGGATATCATGAATACATAAAGCATAAACTATATGGAAAAGTGAATAATAAAAAACTATTTCATATAATTAACAACATAATCATGAGTTATATCTAAGGATAACAATGTAAATAATCACATAGGAAAAAATATCTGATTTCTTAATTATGGAATGCATAATGTTGGAAATATTAATTCTTAATCCATGACATCATAATATATTCATCTAGGCCTTTTTCCAAGAAATCATGATCTCATGTCTCAAGATATAATGATTTTTCCATAAATGACTTGTTCCAATACATCATGAATAATTAGGTAGGCATACACTGAATATCGAGGCTAATTTGTCTCATGAGATTGATCAATGCATTGATGGGATATCTAAAATCAAGATTCACCCATCAGTTACTAAATTCAATGTATTAATCATACAAAATAAATAAAATATAATATATTTTCAACTTGACTTGGTAATAAACATTCGTATTGAGAAACTTGCATATGAAATGTCAATATTTCTCTAATACATAATCAACATGACTTATAAGTCAAAAATCATCCATATAAAACTAACAAGTATATGGATTTTTAATTTTTCCCTAGTCAATAAATGATTTATATTTCTTGGTAAAAAACCCCTATTTGATTTATGTAAAATATGGTGTCAACACCACATAATGTAATTAGTGCATGGCTAAGTCAATACTGGAGAAGACATTGAATAAATCTATGATGATTAAGAAGATTGGCATGAAGGCGACCATAAATTCATCATAAATAATGGAATTATAGTAAGGAATGAATATTGGCATAAAAAATCATTCTATACACATTTCCTCACAACTCGTGATATTATTCTCACTTAGATAACATATGTTAAGTTTTAGTAGAAATGTGTCTCTATTCCAGAAGAAGAAGAATATTGGATTTCTATATTCCAAAATACTTCTCACACACTAAGGTATGAATATTCCATATAATTTTTTCATAATTCGCTAATGTTGTGGTGAGATCCTTATTATGGGATAAAGACATGGATTTAACCAAATTCTACAAAAAAAGGGTGACGACGCATTAAAACCCATTTTTAAGGATCTTCTATGAACTTTTTGGCATTATAAGACATCCTTCATGGGTATATACATCATATCAAGGGGTTTAATTCTCTTCATAGGTCTATTTTACTATTTTCAAAGCCTAAAAACTTAAATATCATATTTTATGGATGTCAAAAGTTAGACATTTTTTAAAAAGGAATTCAATTTCTCATTCAAGTCACTCTCCCAACTCCTTCTCCCATATCATGCAAGTTTTATGCATAGCTCCCTCACCCAAGTCCTGCAAGTTTCTCACCTAGATCACACACCAAATTCTATGATCTAGTCTATAAATAGACCTCATGGCTCCAATTTGAGGATGATAGAAAAACTCCCAGAGGATGAATAAGGTAAGAGCTCCGATCACCATATTTTTTTACCCAACAATTTAACCCTTATTTGGTAGAACCACAATGTCTATCCTTTTATTATGAAGAGGCCCCCGATTTTACCTTACTAGAGAAAACCACCTAGTGAGACCTTTCATGGGAAAACTTATTTCTCAACCCTCCATTAGAGTGAAACACTTAGGTTCCCAAGCTCCTTTTATGGTGACTTACACCCAAACCTCACTATGGTGAAAAAATTAGGAAAGAACTCACTAGGTAAAACCTCACTAGGGCACCCCCTTCACTTGTGTGGAACCCTCACTTGGGAAACCCACTCTAACCACTTGACCCACCTGGGAGACACTCACTTGGGAGCCCCATTTTAATTGGGTGACCCACTCTACTTGGGAGACCCACATGGGTAGCCCACCTTACTTGGGAGACCCACATGGGTGAGCCCTACTTGAGTTAACCCTCACTTAGGAGACCCTTCACCCAAGGAACTCCACATAGGAAACCCTTATCCTAAGGTACTCTACTTAGGAGACCCTTTTCCTAAGGCATCTTGTAATAACAATCCTTTACCCAAGGCACTCCACTTGGTCGACCCTTCACCCAAGGCACTCCACTTGGAAACACTTCACCCAAAGCCCATATACTATAGCTAAGAATATTATCTAGCCCTCAATATGGCTAATAGAATTTTCTTGCCCTCATTACGTCTGATTATCTTCACTAGACCCTACTAGGTCTAAAAACCAATTCACCGTGGTCTCAAACCTTAGATCCCATCCATTATATACACACCTAGAGTTGATATACTACCCCAAGTTTCCCACATGTTCCTCCTCCTTAGGTGTAATACCCAACCAAATCCACCAAGGTATCCTTACAATCACCCGAATCAATAACTAGAATAAGTATTCATGAGTTTAATTATTGAATAATCCCAAAAAAATCACTGAGACAATATATTCTTCATGTATTTCTAAAACATCATTGAGTTGAGATACTGCTTATGGTTATCATTATTCACCTTTATTTGAGATACCCCTCTAGGATTCAGATACGCAAGCATCCTTCAAGGTGTAATTCCTGACCAAACATTCAATTACCATTGAGTTGAGATACTTTTCATGGTTATAATTATTTTCCATGAGTGGATATATTCCTCTGGTTTGTCACCAAGGTTAAACCTATTCATAATCACTATACAATCACTCCAAATTGAGATACTCCACTAATTTTGGGCATCCACTTTGGTGTAAGACCCTAATTAGTCTAGATCATATGGAAAAATTATCCTATAAATATGATCATCCTTACTCTTCTATTAGAAGATGAGGAATGGGTTGATACACGGGACACCTCCTAGGTGTAATCCCCCAACCATTTCTTACAACACATTAAGTAAATATTCCTCCTTTTTATCATATTTAATCAAGTAAATATTCCAATTTTGGATTTATTATAGTGTTTCCTCATGTAGAGACCTCTCCACATGGATTCCTTAAAACTCTTTAAGACAAGATTCCTCATTTTTTATTCATTTTTAATCATGTGTCTAAACTCATATTCTTCTCTTATTTTAATCTATATTGGCATCCTCCTATGTGTAATCCCTAACCATTCCATAATATACCTTGATTCGATATATTCCAATTGGTTCTAAAAAATGGTCCGCATTATATGTGTAACACCTAAAACATACCATCATCTGACCCACCTATTAGTTCATGTATCTCTAGGAAGCTCATGCATAATCACCTCCTTATTTCGTACTTTCATCTCTTTCATAACACAAGAATCTTGGCATGATATCCTCGGTGTGTAATTCTCCAGTTCAAATATAATGGTATTCTCTCAAGCATTGTGATTAATATTATAGTATCTCTTATTTCCCACCCTGATCATTAATCATATCATCTTAAATATCTATGATGATAATCCCATTATCATGATGGAGGTGCCTCCATTTCTGGCCTCCATTTGAGGTGTAAGACACTACCATTTAACTAAAATAAGTGGGCTATGATTTATGTTCTTATAAGGATATGTAGGAAACCTATTTAAGGTTTGAAACTAATTCCATTTCTCCCTTACCCATTCAATTGAACTACATGGATTTTGATTCTTCTTTTAATAGGATATGTAAGATGCCTCTTTGAAGTTTAATCCCAAATCTAAAAACACCAACCACCTCCCTAAATAGTGATAAATCCCAGAGAGCCTAGAAAGTCAGAATTAAACCAAAGAATCATTAATTAATAAGATAAATATGGAGAACCCCTAATACATAAAAAGGTTTACCTCAAACACATGGTCTCAATCAGATCATTGGAATAGGGGTAAATTTTCCCACACTGGGATTTGGGAAATATTCATGAATACATCTTAAATACATAAGAGAGTCCCATATTAGGAAGTAATCCCATTCAATAGGATGTGGTGATCCTAAAATCTCATCCTCTTGACTAATGTGAGTTCCCAAGTTTCATTTTAAAAAATTTATTGGTGACCACCTGCCTTTCTAAAGTAGGCATATAGCCTATCATGGATGCATAAATCGTTAGGAGTTTCCATAAAAAAACAAAAATAGTAAACCTGATGTTGATGATTTTAAACCATACTCAACCCCCCAAAATCAAGAATAATTCCATATTTTTTGTATAGAAACAAAATCCTTTTGAAAATAGAATTTAAAATGGAATCAAAGCTCTTAAAAATAGTTTTACTTCAAATATTTTGAAACTTTATTGAAAAAATGAAGTTAAAATTCACTTTTAGAAATAATTCCATGATATATAATGAATAAATTTAAAATATTTTTTATAAAATAAAATACAATAAAAAATAACTAAAATAAACTATAAATAAGTAATCAAATGTGGAGTGAAATATAATAATATTCATAAGTCGAATGAAATCCCTTTTAAAAACATTTAATAAAATAATAAAATTTTCATTTAAAAAATCATAGAATATTTGGAAGAGGTATTATGTTATAAAAATATCAAAATTTAAAAATGAAGATAAATAATGAATAATTTTCATTACTATGGGAAAATCCGTTCATATATAAAACATTTAAAAATAGATTCTTTTCACACTTTTCTAAAGAAAGTCAAAAATAAATTATACAGAAAACATTAAAAATTCCTTTAAATATTTGGAATAGAAAATAAAATTCAATATAAATTGAAATTTATAAATAATATAATAATATAAAAGAACATTATTTAAGAAAAATAAATAATATGGATATGGAGGAAAAATATTTCTGACCAAAAATGATAAGAAAGGTTGAATTTTCTTAAAAATATTATTTCAATTGATTTGAATACAAAAGAGAAGATAAGTGGAAATAATATTTTAAAACCCTATAATTGCCAAAATTAGAGGAAAATATATGGGTTTTAGGAGATAAATAACTTACAATTCCCCAAAAGGACATTGAATCATAAATAATTTGTAATAAAAGTGAGATTGAAACATAAACCCTTGCCTTGGATTGCCGCTTAGTCAGATGTGTTCCACCAATATATATGATAAATTTATATTTATTATTAATTTATATAAGATCCATATTTATATCTATTTTTTGGATTTAATTTATTAATAACTTATTTTTATCCATTAACTCATAATTATTTTTGAAAAGCAATTATTTAAGCGTTAACTGTAATATTTCTCAAGCATGTTTTAATTCAGAGTTTCTGATCCTTGCACCTTGTTTGTGGTTTACTACCTCAAAAATGTTAATAATATGATATATATATATATATATCACATTTATATATTAAATATAATTTTACAACTATCCATGTAAGGTATTTATGAAAAATGAAATATGTAGTTCATGGAGGTGATTGTCTACACCTACACCTGGGTAGCACATTAATTTTTTATAAGAGGGAAGAAAAGAAGGTATATAATGATTTATCTATATAAAAACTTAATTATATCATAAATATATATATATTCATTAAATTTATATATATAACCATCCATGAGTGGTGATGGTTAAAAATTAATTACATTTCTTCGTTGGGGTGGTAGTATGCACGTACACACGAGCGACATTTCCATTTTCCAACATATTGTATATAAGGAAATTATATAATATTTTATATTTAAAGAATTATAATTATATTATATATATAATAAACATTAACTAAATCCATATATATAATCCTCTATGATAGAAGGTGGTGGAAAATAAAATACATTGCTTCATGGAAGCGGTAGTCCGCACATATGTATGAACGACATTTTCAATTTACAATAGATGGAAAGGAGAAAGAAAACATTTTTAAAATTAACATTAAAAATTTTAATTATATTAAATGTATTTATTTAATTATGTTAATTTTATTATATAATAATTTCATGAGGTTTATGAGAAAATAAACTTGAAAAAGTATGGTAAGAACGTATACCTCTTCCTTGGAAAATCTCCATTGAAAAAAAAATGAAGGATAATTTGATGTGTATTCTAAGAAGAATAAAAACTATAAGTAATGGATAAGAGTTTTAGGAAGGTATTTGGGATTATATTTTTCAATACAATGAGATTAAGTGGAGTGGAGAAGTGAGAAGATAAGGTTCCCTTTTAATAGTGAGGGGAGTGACACCCTTGTAAATACTCTCAACATTAAAGTAATAAAAAGTCATTTTATTGGGAAAGTGAAACAAAATAGTAAAGGATTATAATATAGGATAATATAAAGTTTAAATACAAGAAAAAACATATTTACATAAGTTTTAGTGATATTTTAAGCCATGTATCTTAGTTTAACCCAATCATTAACCCTTTTAACTCATATTGTGGTGACATGATTTTTACCACATTAACTTCTTATTGTGGATAAAAAGGAAATGGAACATATAAAAAAATATGAATATTATGATTCTGAATATGTAATCTATTTTAAAATTTTCAATTCCTAGAGTTGGTAAAAATTAATTTAGTATAAGTATACAAAACACAATTAAAAACAGTTTTTAGAAAAAATATATTTTCAACATAGAAATGGTTTTACACCAAAATCATGTATAGAATATATTCTCATGAAATGTATTGATTTATAAATAAAAAATCATATTATTTGTATTTAAAATAAATTCAAAACTTAATGTAACTTTGTGATCGCATAATTTAAGAAAAGGGTCAAAATAGTACATTTATTAGAATAAAATAATACATTGGTTTAAAAATGTCAATCATAGGTTTCTAAATTCAACATAATATTTTCATATATTTTATTATACTTATTAAATAAATATATTATCCATAAGAAAGTTTTTAAAAACTTCTAACATACTATTATACCATAATTTATGTTGTAAAAGTTAGAGTATTTGTAAAATCTATATTTTCACTATTTATATAAAAATAAAAAATTTTATAAAAGTTTAAAAAATTAACCATAAGATAATTTATACATAATTAATTAAAAAATTAATTTAATTAAAATAAATAACATTTAAAAAAAGATAAAATTTATCTTTTAAGTGAAAATATTAAATATAATGAAAATAACTTTTATAAAAAATGACCTTTTTAAAATTCAGGTGTTCTTAGTCCTATTTCATTTCAATTTGTAATTAAATGAGTGTTAATTTATTAGTTCATATATTTAATTATTTTAAAAGTTATAAATTTATTAAAAGACACAACACTTGAAAAAAAATCTTTAAAAAATCCCCTTTTTAAACATTCAATGATTTTAATCACATAACATTAATTATTTATTTTTTAATCACTAAATTTCATCAATAAAAACAAAATAATACAATGTAAGTACCACAATTGAATAATATATTTATATTTACTAAATTTTTGTTGTAATATGTTGTGACTTATTATATTTCATTGTTTTGTGTAACATAAACTATCGAACGTATTTTTATTTAACAGATAATTACATATTGAAATCTTGGAGTGTTATAACATGTATATGGAGAAATATTTTACATATTTTAATTATATTCCTTAATATTACAACATAATTTATTTACTTTAAACTTATAATCAAATAACACATTTAATTTCCAATATTCCTATTCATTATTATTAGAAATAAAATCATTCAGCTTATTATTCACCTCCTTGAGCTTTAATATTTTAGAATTGACTTCCTTAAAATTTTCAATCACAAGAGACAGATTCTTTTTTTACTCAATAACAATCTTATATTTATTCTTGATTGAAAATTGTATGGTAGTTATATTATCTATTTATTCATAATACTCATCACTCATATTAATCAATTATTTAATATGAGGCTTATCTTAACTAGTATTATTAGAAGAATCAGAATTAGAATCAAACCTATTTTCACCAACCTCAGAAGATTCTACCTTAAATAATATATTACCATAGTATTTCCTCACTTCATATGAAAAACTATAATATTTAAAATATTTTTAAATATTCCTTTATGTTTGACTCGAATTTATTTTCCTTCTAGGATAGTATGGCCTCAAGTTTCAAGATTCTCAACATTTAAAAGACAAAGGTTATCTTGTTTCAACATTGTTCATAAAATCTCATATCATTCTACTCAATGCATATTTTTTTCTATCAATCCATGAAAAAAATATCTCCAAATACTTTTTACATTCTAGATAAAAATAATATGTCCATAAAATATAAACAAAATAAAATAAAGAATACAAAAACTCAAGAGATCCAAAGTGTCTTCTCCGATACTAATTTTTAGGTCCCACCTAGGGTGATGACAAGATAATTGGGATGGGGTGAAGTTTAAGTCTTAAAAATTAGAGTATCTTGAAATGTATTGAATAATTTTTTGTATTAAGATATTTTTCAATTCAACCTTAAAAAAAGAGAATTAGTGGAAGTTTGAAGACTGTCAGTAAAAAAGTAAAAGAGATAGCTCGAGAATTTTATAGTAGTTTGAATCCAAATGATTCTATGTCTACTATTCACACTCTAAACTAGGAGTATAGATGTACATATAGATATATCATTTTAAGGGTGAAAAAAATCATGATTTAATAAAGAGAGAATCCATAACCCAATCTTTTACAAGGGAAAAAACCTAATCCGGTCTTTTGATCAAGATCAGGACTAACCTAGGAGTTTTCTAAGAGGCATAAACTGGCCTAGAATATAATTTTCTCAAGTTCAAATAGAACCCAAGATTTTTTAAAGTATTATAAAAGAACCTAGTGTATTTTAACTTGATCATACACAACCAATGAAAACATTCTTTTGGTTAGGTAGGAAGGATCAACAATACCTTTTAAGGTACATACAACACATTAACTATATTGGTCAATTATTAAGGTAATTAACCTAATAGGGGTGAATAAGGGTAAAAAATATTTTAAGCCTTGAATCCCTTTATCAAGATCTTGTTCTATTGATGTGAGGAACACACCTTTTCTCTCCCTTACTTTCACCTAAAAAGTGATGAAAGTAATAAATGGCGCATAAAGAATTTTACTTTGTTCACTATAACTGGGATAATACAAGGAGAATGAGAAATATGATATGTCAATGTACCAAAAATAATATAGTACATTTACTCATTTTATTCACATAATGGATTAGTTTCATTGACCATCTGAACTCACCATTCAAAAATTGATAAATCTCACTAATTCTCAATAAAAAAACTCACTATTACCATTTTAAACTTCTTGACCTTCTTCAAAAAATTAATATTTTCTTAATATACCTAACATGGTGTGTCTATTAAAAATCTTCTGATAAAGTTATATTGATATTATACTCCTATAAATTATTTATTTTTCCTTTTTATCAATCCTGTAGAAAAACCTTCTCTATTATGTCTTCTCTAATTCTCTCTTTTCATGTTTGGATATTTTTATCTCTTTTAATTTCAATCTAATGGTTAGGATTGAATCTTATATATCTTTGATTTCACTAAGTTTACCCTATGATTATTAGAGTCATAATTTAACATTTAATCTAAAATTAAAAACTTGTAGATACAAGAAATAACTCCCACTTTAACTTTCTGATCAAAATTGTAGCTTAATGAACATTACCAAACTACTATGTGGTTTGATGTTCGACAACATAGGAACATATAAGTTTCAAAATCCTACATCTTTTTCGCTTCCACTATTGTTAAACCTTCATTTCCTCATAATTCACTATAGCATGGTGAAGCACACTATGTTGTAGATACATATAGTTGATCAGATCCACACTTCTCACATAGTAACTCCTCCATTAACTCAAGAAAAATCTCTGGCATGATCTAATCTAACCAATTAACATGTCAAACTAACTGATGTATATCCACTTCTTCTTGGCCGTCCTATTTAAGAATTATGGATACCTAAATTCTTTAAATCTATTAAATTTGGTCCCTCCACGATGTAAGGCATAACTAAGGCCTGGACATACTCTCTTACAAAAGACTTGTGGTATAGGCACATCACTATAGTGTAAGCTCCTATAGAATAGGAAACCCTTGATCTCCTTGGTTTAATTAAATCTGGACCTTTCATAATGAAATGCATAGCAGTGGTGTGGGAAACTAATCCTTCAATAGAACTATGGTATATTTATCACTCCATAAAGTGGAAGCCTCAAATATTCCAATGGAACCAAAACTCCTTAAAATCCTATGAAATTACTCTACATCATGTTCATGTCCGACTATGGAATAGCCTATGAGTTTTGAATATTGCATTATAAATTCCTCTAGAAAAACTAAAATATATAGGAATTTAACTTCCCTTAGCTACTCAATTGAGTCAGATTGGTGTCATTTCTCACCTATTACCTCCCATGCCACCACTCACATTATAGGATAAGAAATATGTTCATTAATTTACTCTCATCATGGCCTTCCTTCACATGCACCTATGCTTGCACGCATGGGTGATTAAATTCACAGACCCCTGATGGCGTTGAGTGGGTTTGGGTGTATTTTTTAACCCTTAAAAATTGAATTTTGGCATATCTATGGTGACTTAAGTGTTGATAAACTTTTTATGTTACTCAACATAATCTCCTCTATAATGTAGTTGAATTCATTGCGGTGTATTATTCTCAAATAAAATATATTCTATGGCATGGATCATGATTTATAGCAAGGTAAAAAACAATTCTTCAATAGTTTCAATCATTCCCAAGTGAGGAAGGATTAACATGAGTCCATAAAAATCCTAAAATAATAACCTAAGCTCCCTTATTTAACTTTTTAACAAACAAAAACTTGAAAAATATTCCAAAGGGGTTCTATCCAACAATCTCTCCCATTGGTTTTGTTGAAAATTACAAAACAAAAAAATCATAAACCCCTTTACTCTAAACAAAACAATATTGAATACCTTGAAGGTCCTCTCCTTAATAGAGTTCACCAATGATTCATAAATCGTAAACTCTAAGCCCATGTGAGATAATTATTGATGTGAGAAACAAGTATAAATGAAAAAATTCTCATATGATAACACACCATTATATTTCAAGTAGTAATCTTCAATTTACAACCCCTATATTTTCAAATACATCACTCTCCCCCTAAAAACATTCTACCAAAAATACATCCTCTCCCCTTGTCAATGAACTGAAAGATTACTTCATTGTATATTCACAAAAGAGAGTTAAAAACTGTAACATCCCGATCCAAGTTCCACACACCAATGCTTTGAGCCAGTTATTCACATGACCATAGGAATTCCTCCCTATATTCTAGAGTCTACTGACTAGAATAAAGGGTCTAGTATCAGTCATGGTGATAATATGCCCTATTTATAAAAGTAGAACAATAGTGGAAATAAAGAAAGAAATGTCAACTGAATAACCAAATTGAATATCATAACCAGAAAAAACCAGTATCACCTGATCACTAAAACATAAATAAAATATCCAAAACTAAATTATTATATATTTCCTTCTAAAATATGTGTCAACTGCCAAATTAAAAACCCAAAATAAAGACACTAATGACTCAAAAATGGGTCCTGATACCAAGTTAAATTCCCTCATCCATGGTCTATCACATATCATCCATATAACATAGATCCCTTTCTCTCATAATATCCTACAACCATGAAATACATTTGGGTACTGATTAGGTATCCTAGAAGGGTGTGAGTATAAATCAGTAGGTCACCACCAATGTTTTCTAAAAAAATATTCAGTCAATAACATTGTATGTAGTTTTATAAAGAATAAATCACAATGCATAATTAAATAGTTATCACATTTCAATTGTTCTTTAGTTGACCACATCAACCCTCGAGTTCCCGAGGACAACCAAACCCACAATTCCTTCTTTATCCCATGCTGGATTTTGAACTATATCACAATACCATGGTTATCATTTATCATTTTATTTTTCATTATATCACGGATAATTATAACCATAGTCCAATGCCAACTCATGGGAATAGAGAATTTTGTCTAACACCCTCTGGGTATTTGGATACTTTGTCCCTATCCCACACATCAATGTCGCATATGGGTATTTGGAGCCTCAGTCTATATCCCACACTCACTATCTCATATGGGTATTTGGATCCTCAGTCTCTATCTCAGACAATAATATCACATATGGGTATTTGTATCCTTAGTCCATGTCCCAAATTCATTTATCACATATGGGTATTTGGATCCGCAGCCCCTATCCCACACTCATTTATCACATATATCACAATATCACATAAAACTCATTCATCTCGTGAATTAAGGTTAATCATCATTAACCTTCTTATCAAACAACCAAATTATGTTATACTGTTTCAATTCATTAACAATCAAGGTCCACCACTATAATTCACATGGAATAATATGAAAAATTCACAATTAAACCATTTAACAACATTTAATTATATAAATTGTTAACTCTTCAAGGTTAATCCAACATCCCTTAATCCCCATTTTCAATTAATTCATAAACACATTAATTGACCAATGACACAACCCCAATTTCTCACCAATTTTACAATCATAAAATTCCATTAATTAATTTACCATTAAATTAATACAATTCTACAATCCTAATATCATATAAATTAAATAGCTATTTAATTCATTTAATTCAACAATCCCAATATCCCATCAATTTCACAATCACTATAACCCATAAATCAATTCACCAATTAATTAATCCAATTCCATCATCCTATAAATTAATTCAAAAACTAATTTTTTTTTATTCAATATTATATTGTCTAATGATTCAATTAAAATATAATAACACATGCATACAGTTGGAATTAAAGTCTATGGTAATTGAATTTATACCACCTACCTCAAATTTGGTGATGAACGCTCACAAACAGAAAATACCACTTAAAGTAGAACAATAGAAATCATGAAAAAAATGAGATCTAGATCAAAAAATAGATCCAAAATAAAAATAATTATATCTATCAAATCTATATCTATATCCATCATAATGGAAGAAAACCATCTCATTTTTATTTGTAAAAAGAGACAAGAGAGAAAGAAAACCACACTAGATTATAATCTCTTACCGATCTGGGTGAAGATCTTTATTCTAGGCTTCAAATATTCAATAAAAGAGGTTTCAAGGACTTTAAATATATCTTGGAACCTCTAAAAATTATGGAAAATGTTTAGGTTTTAATTGGGTCGAGTTAGGGTGAATTACGGGGTGTTCGAGATTTTTTAATCTAATTTTTTGGAGTTTAAAATTCCATGTGCATGGTTTCTTAAACCAGGTGCACAATATCCCCTAACCGTGCACCATAAATATGAACCTCACCTAGGGGTGTCACATGGTTACTCCTAAGAGGGGACACAGTTTGAAAAAATATGCACCCATTGCGTGAATACCCTTTGTTTGGGTTCATATGGATTTTTGGGTTGGGTGCATAGTTTGGGAAAACCACGCGCCCATTGTGTACAACCCCTCTTCCATCCAAAATTTTCAAATTTCACCCAAAATTCCCCAAGGAAAAACCCAAATAATATATACTCAAAATAAGGAAAAAGAGTAATTATAAAGAATCTTGATCCATCTTTATAAATTTTCGATATCTTACAAAAATACTTAGAATATTTGATTGAAGAAATAATACCTTTCCTTAAATTAAATTCCTACAAGGATGTGTGGATCTCAACCTAGTTTCATCTCAAAAGATAGATTTTTTTGGAATACAAGAACTAGCTAATTTCATTTGAAATCAATTTTTATAAAATATTTTATCATGATATCTTCCACTTGATCATGTTTCATCACATGTTCCATCTTGAAAACATGATTCCATACCTTCTCCTTCAAATAATTCTATTTTTTTTCAATATATGTTTTTCTTTGATTGTTGAATATGATTTTTTATAATTTTTATAGCGTTAGATTTGTCACACATAATCATTTCTTTGAATTACATTAGTAATAAATCCCATAATTCACTATTTGGTTAATATATCAAAGTATTCATCTCACAAATTTTGTGTGACTTTCCATGGGACAAATATGATATCTTGAAGCTTGACATGTGGAAAATACAATGTCTGGATGATTGAATATCATATAGAGTAGGCTAATAATAATTATTCTATAAAGTGTCGCATCCACTTTCTTACCTTCATCATCTTTAAAAAATTTCATTTGGGTCTCCATTGGTTTGGATTCTTCCATTTGAAATATGATCAATAACTCCTTTGCATATTTGATCTAGGAGATAGATTTCCCTTCCATATTTTGAATCAAATGCAACCCCAAAAATAATGAAAATTATCTATTTAATGAAATTTCAAATTCACACCACATCAAGTCTAAAAACTCCTAGCATTTAATGTCTTATGAGACTCAAAGATTGTGTCATTAACATATAAAATGACCACCATTGTTTTTCCTTGCTCCCTTTTTAAATATATGTTGTGATCAACCTATCCTATATGATAATAATCTTTCTTAAGTACTGATCCAGCCTTGAGAACCATGCTCATGGAGCTTATTTTAGATTGTATAAATAGTTCCTCATCTATAACACCTTTATTTCATCATCATTGATGATAAACCCATCTAGTTGGATAATGTAGACTTACTCTTCAAGGATTATTTTCAATAATGATGATATTATATCCATTTGATACATGTTAAAACCCTTTTGCATGGTAGTTGTTCAAAAGAATACAAATGTCTCATTACGGGCCACCAGTAAAAAAATTCATCAATGTTAATATCATCAATTTGAGAGTAACCCTTGCACACAAGATGTTCCATGTTCCTTGTCACAATGTCAATTTTATTGTTTTTTTTTTGGAAAACCCACTTGTTTTTTTATCACATTTTTGTTTTCAGGCCTTGAGATAATTTACCAAGTCTGATTTTTATCAATTTGATCGATCTTTTCATTCAGTTATTTCACCCAACTTGCATCAAGAACAAAATCATCAAATGGTTTTTCTTCTATCTAAGATAACATTGAAGATTTATGATGTTTATTCATCTTTTATTCTAATACTGGGGGCATCTGGTCATTGATTATATTACTATTGGTGATTTCAGCTATGCTAGACTATTTACTTAAACTAGTTGTTCCTTTTTTATTCTCCTTATCATCATATCTATCATAAATGTTTTTTCATCCCTCTAAACTCCTCATGATCCGGTCACATCATCTTTGTTGTCCACCTCACATTCTGCAGTGATTTTGTGAAAATTATTCTCATTTATAACTGAATTCTACTCACCAGAATTTGAAATCTTCTAATTTTTAGTCATGGACTCATCAAAACTCTCAACCATTTTTTCAGTCATTTGTTTTAGCATCAATAGTCCTTTCTCTTTGATGAATATTCGAGAAATATCCCTTCAACTCTACATGCTTCAAACTTTCTAATATTATATTTATGTAGAATAAATAATTCCCTTCAAAATACCTGGAAGTATTTAAGTATTGGATTATTCCCATACCACATTTCATACAAGGTATTGTATTCATTTAGATAAATTAATTCCTGATTGGAGATATACACTGCTGTTAAGACTTCTTCCTTCTAATAATTATCCATTAGGGATTTTTAGATGATCATATTTCATGCCATATTTTTGATGATATGATTTATTCTTTTAATTACACTATTTTATTAATCAGTTATCACCACTAAAAATTGATGTTGAATCTCATATTTCTTTATATAACTATCCACTTGTGAAATTTTGAAATCTATTCCATTGTTAGTGAGAAAGTTTTGAATTTTTACCCCAAACATTCTATCAACTCCTCTTCAATATCAAGTAATGAACCTTTATACTTTGGTCTTATGAGAAATAACAATTAACCAATCCATCCTTCTAAAATAATAAATGAAAAAAACATAATACCTTTTTCCATCTAATGATCTAGGAGAAATTTTCCCACAAAAATCCATATGAACTAGATCCAAAACACGTGATGACTTTCCTATCTTTAGCTTGTATGTATTCTGGAATATTTTCCCCTTTTTACAATAGTTACACATATTTATGTTGTTACATGTGAACTTGGGAAAGTAATGTTCTCTATCATCCATTACTATATTTTATAAATACCTTTGTCTTAAGTTCCCAATACTCTTATGCTATAATTTTTTTCCTCTTATTTGGAAAACATACACTAGTTTTATTCATTGATCAAATATAGATTCACTTTGGTTTGTCTTCCTTGAAGGACAAGTTATTTATCCTTCAATTTAACAGTAAATACCTTCTTTCCAAATTCTATAGAATGTCCTAAGCCACACAATTGACTTGCACTAAGAAAATTGTGAGAATTCCTTATACCAATAGAACATATGTCTTCCATAGATCTTTTCCAATAACTGTAGCCTTATGTGGGGGAATGATTTTAAATACTTCATCATTTCAAATTGAACCACTCCAAATTTTTCATATTTTATGCAATTAATAATTTTTTTATTTCATCTCATGTGAGAGGTACATCCATTGTATAAAAACCAAAAATCATACTTGTCTATTGATCATAAAGAAATTTATGAAATATTTTCAATCTCATATAATTTCTTATTTTCTCATGTCCATTCATTCATTTATTCTGATGTTTTATACTCCTTTGGATCATTTGGTTCAACTATTTCTTCTGAATATTGAAAAAATAAAAAACTATTCTCAGTTTTTAAAGTGTTTTATGATTTCCTTAGCTACTGATTTCTTCAATTTTGTGTCTCATGGGTCACTTATTATTATACCCTTATAGAATAAAAGGTTTTCTCATGTCTATAACCATAACACCAAAAACAATAACTTTTAAAATCATTAGAATATGATGGAAAATTGCTTGCCTTATTTTTGTGTTGTTTCTCTCAAAAGAACCTTTTTATAATAGAGAAAACAACTTGGATGTATCCTAATTTTATACAGTAATAACACCTAATATTTGGTGTCATTCTCCCATTTCTCACTTCTTTACAAGTGGGATTTTAATCTTCTTCCAAAATCAATTTCCTTTAGGGAGTTGATGCTCGTGGCCTAACATAATTCATGACTGTATTCTTCATTTGATCATAATCTGAAATAGATTCCCCTTTACCCTTAAATAACTACACATTTGTAATGGTAATACTCCATTCATTGGTTACTCCAATCACTTATTTAGCCTCAAGTAGGAATACTTTCTTATAGAAAGTAGATCTCATGTCGGGTGGAAAGATTATTTCTTGTTCCTCACACTTACATCACCAAACCATAAATTATTATTTATGTTATTCAATTCTATTGACCTTTTATTTAATTACATTGGTCAATCCGTCAATGATACATGATTTTACCTCTACTTTGAGCTTTATTTCCACTTCCTTTCTAGAGTTCCCAGAAATTTTAGATTTTAATTTGTCAAATTCAGCTTCTAAATTGGACTTCACTGACTCATATTATTTCATATATAGCTTTGATTCATGAACAACTACATTTTATTTCTTGGTTTTATCCCTACATTTGTAAATTTATTCAAGGTCTACCTCGATCTCAATATTAAGACCAAATATCCCCATAACACCATCATTTTCATCATCATTATCATTATTTTCATCTCTCTTGATAACAATAATAAAATAATCTTTATTGCGATCTCTATAATATTTAAATTCTTCCACTTTAGACTCATCAAAACTTCCATCTTTATGAGATTGAATATTTTTATTACTGAATAATTTTCACTATTGTTTTTTTATAATTTTATCATCTTTAAAAGGATTATTTACATATTCCTCATCGTCATCATTTAGAAATTTTAAAAAAAACTTATCAGTAATATGACCTACATTTTAACTTTAGTAATATGAAATAGAATGATTTAATTTGAATTTTACTTTCCCCTATTAAATTTATAAAAAATAAAAGTCATCACACCATCAACCCCATATTAGTATGGATGATATTTAATTAAAAAAAGTATTCATTTCTTTGAAAGAAACTTCCTATGAGTTCTCCTTTGTGTTAGAATCATTTTCATCATTTCTAATTTCAGATGAAACAAGTGTGATATGTAGGGTGTCCAATGAAATATCATATAGATCCTTTTATTAAAGTACATAGACATGAGCATTAAACCATATAGGAAATATCATCAATATTTATTTCATGATCTTAGTATCATTAATATCTTCTATAATGCCTTTTTTTATGCAAAAAGATCATTTAGTCAATCGAAAAAAGAATTAATAGTTTTGAAAAGACTCATCCATAGATCGTCATATTTATTCCATATAACTTACACTGTTTCATCTAGAACTGTTTAATCACCTTCATAAATGATCAAAATCTTATCCCATAAGGAATGATAAGTTTTTTAGGACATTATGGTGGTGTTAATATAGTTATACAATGATCCCCCTAATACATTGATTGCATTTGCATCTGCATCCAGTTCTTTGTGGTCTCACTATGATAATGCTCCACTTTCCATGTTTTCAATGATCATAAGCATAGTTTTTTGTACACTTACATACCCAATGATCTAAATAAGTGATTCATCTTGTTCTTTTATAACTAACTCCACCACATAAATGTTCCCTTTAATACCACTAATTTATTCCATTATCAAGTGAATTACCCTAGGAGGGCGTGAATCAAGGAAAAACATATTTTTATCCTTGAATCCTTTGATCAAAATCTTTTTCTCTCTATGTGAGAAACACATATTTTCTTTCCCTTAATTTATCATGTAAAGTGATGAAATCATTAAATGAAACACAGATAATTTTACTTGGTTCACCCTAATTGTTCTAATATAAGGGGAATGTGATCGATGATGTGTTGATACAAAAAAACAATAGATCATACTGCTTTGTTTGAATTACAAAATTTTTAAATCTCACTGACCCTCTAAAATCATTATTCAAACAAAATAAAAAATCTCATTGCCACTTGAAAAAAATAAACTCTATGTTCCCTTTGTTAACTTCTTGATCTTATTCACAAGATTGAGATTTTCTAATATGTTGTGTCTCTTCCAAACCTTTTAATAAAGTTACAGTAAGATGATACTTTTGGAAATTCCTTCTTCTTCCTTTTTTTCAATCCAATAGTAAAACCTTCTCTTATTTTTATTCTCTAAAATATTTTTTTTATCTTTTCATTTAAATACAAAAGTTATGATTGAATCCATTATCTCCTGAATTTTGACAAGTTTCCTCTATGATTAATAGAGTCATAATATACCATTTAATCATGAATGATATATGGAATGATCCCCTCTGACCACTTTAATCACAAAACCAACTAACTCATATCCACTTATTCTATGGTGTGTCCTCATGGAGAATTAGATATCCCCAAATTATTTACTTATGTTAAATTTGGACCCTCCTCAAAGTAAGGCATAATATTTGAATATAAATATTATCTTTATATAGTATTATAGTTTAGGAACATCACTATAGTGTGAGATCTTGTATAATCAGAAATTCTTGAGTGCCTTTATTATGTTAAATCTGGACCTTCCATGACACAATGCAAAGTTATTGAGTGGGAAACTGATCCTCCAAAGGAAATACAGTGTAGTTTTCTCTCATCAACATGTATGACTTAAATATTCTAGTGGCACTAAAAATTATTAAAATCATATAAAACTTTTCTACATGATGGTCCTATTTAATTGTGGCACAGCCTACGAACTTTAAATTTTACATCATAAATTCCTCTAAAAAACTGAAAAATTAAGGAAAATAACTCCTATTAGACACTAAATTGATTCAGACTGGCCTCAGTTCTCACCTACTACATCCCATTCCACCCCACACATGAGAGGTTAATAACCACATTAATTCTCATACCTACATCATAGATATCCTTCCCACACACCTATGAAGGATGCATGGGTGCTCAAATGCACACACCCCTACTGGCCTTGAGTGATCCTAGCCATGGTTTGAACCCTTATAAATAAAATTATGCCATAACCATGGTGAATAAGGAATGATTTTACTCACCAAAATATCCTATATGACGTAGCTAGATGCACTATAACATAGTATTCTTTGATACACTACATTCTATAGTATGGTGCATGATTTGCAGTGTGGGAAAAAACTCTTCTTTTCCATCTTTTAAGAATTTTCAAGTGAGAATGGATTAAAAAGAGATTATAACAATCCTCCAAGAATCACCTAAGATACCTTATTAAACTTATAAACAAATACCACCTACAAAAACCATCCAAATTGGTTTTTTACAATAACTTATTATAATATAGTGTAAAAACCTCCATAAAAAGTAATACAAAGTAACCCATTGGATGTTGTTGGTAGAAATGTTGGGGTAGTAAAGTGATTTTTATCCCTTTAAGAATAATAAAATAATGAATATTGGACATTCCATATATACTTAAACAAAATAGTGTAGATAATGAAGCTCCGGGAATTAGTTTAAAACCATGCATCATGTTAGAATAAAAATATAGTCGTGTATATTTCATGTATACTGATTTCTTCAACATTTACAAATAAAATAACAACAACTATTTTTCTATCAAAAATTGTCCAGGATATATATTCATAAATAATTAATGATAATTCTTCATGTGTATTTCCTTATTAAATTTATTCAATACTCTGTAAAAATAAAACGATATGTAAAATAGTAAACATGTCAAAATAATAAAAATAATTAATTAATTTTGATAAAAAATAATCCCTAAATAATTAAAATTTGATCTCCTGAAATAATCCTTGAAATCAATGTTAATGGATCCTTTGATATTATAGTATATTTATATTTTTAATCTCATAATCCAAGATATCAGTTGTATGCAATAATATATAATTCAATTGAAAAACTTAATCTTCCAAAACTCATAACTTTATAGAATACCAACCAAGTCTGGCGAGAAGAAATATATTTTAAGCAATTATTAAAGATGAAATTAATGGTAAAAAATGAATTAGTTGGGTTCAAAACTTCATATAATACCATCTTCTAAACAATACATACTATAATTCAACTCAATTTTTAATATTTTTTAACTTTTGATCCACACTTTAACAAAAACTAAACTCTAAATCATGTGTAAGATAATTCCTATAAATTTCTATGAATACAAAAGTTACTATATTAACTAAATATATAAGAGAATTTTAGGTTTGAAAAAATCTATGTAAGATTTCTAAATTAGTGAAAATTTTCCACTTTTTCACATACATAATATATTTTTCAACTGAAATGAAATGTGTAACATTTTATATTTAGAGAAGAAATATGAGTTTTGTCAATATGCATCATATTTTCCATACTTTATATAATATACATAGCATTTTTTCTTCTGATAAAATATCATAACATAATATATTTTTAGCTCTAAGGGAATATTTAATATTATTTCCTTTGAAAAAATCTAAACATAAGATATTTAAAGAAATGTGTTAAATTTTTATCCACGTGTAAGTATTTTTATATGGCTGAAATCTTGAAATATCCAATATGTGATATATTGAAAAAACTTCCTTGAGGCACATAATATTCTTGACTTAACTGAATTTCAGAATTCTATGATATGTAATATATTCTTCTTAGATAAAAAGAATGCATAAGATATTTTACTTAGAAAAAAATCTATAATACAGAATATGAGATATCAGAAAATAAATTCAATAAAGAATAGAAAATCAGATGAAACATCATTATTTTCTTCTTCATGTAGCGTAAGCATGAAAGATATAATCTTGTATTCTCTCAAAGTTTAAATAAATCAATCATTAATAAATAATAATAAATAAAGATTTTATAGTATTGTAATTATCAAAATAAAAAATAAATAAAGTGGTAAGGAGAACTCAACAAGGTTTATGGGATTGTGTTGGTGGAGGAATCAAGAAATTTTATCTTAATTTCCAAGGTCAATAATTGGATCTTGGTTTTTGGGGATTTATGTGTCCAATACTAAGGTATATCGAGTGTATGAGGTTAATCATCATGATGGGGGTTAATGTTTGTTTTTTCATAGGTATTTCAATTACATATATTTTGTTATATGATAGAAATGATATAGGACTGAGGTACCCGTTATTAAAAACTAAGAGAAGATAAGAATGGGGTCAAACATGGCATACCTACCCTCATTCAAAAATAGAAATTAAAAAAGAAAAAAAAAGAACATCAAATATCATAATCCAATTTTTTATAATATTTTTAGTCACAATTATACAATATTTATAATATTTTTTATTGTGGATTCCTTATTATTCAAGGTTTTGAGGTTTTAATTTTCTTTTATAATCTTATAGTGTATTCTCTAGAGGGTAATGTTATTTAGTTTAGTGTTGAAAAATCTTGATCTTGGTCGTAAAGAACTATCCTATTAAAAGTGGGATTAAGAAGGAACACTTGTTCTTATCATTGATATATGTAAGGAACTCAATGAGAACGTATTATGTTATTTATTTATTTATCAATCTAGTTAGTCTTTGTTAAAATTTGAATTCGTTATGTTTGGGAATTATAAACATCATTGGATTTCAAGATGGGGGTACTTTAAATTTAGTTTTGTTTCAATTTTAGTTTCTAAATCAACATATATATAAATAAATACTTCGCCAATTTCATATTAAATTATAAACCATTATCAAGAATTATACATGTCTTTTCAAAAATAAAATTATCATCACAGAAGATAAAATTGTCTTCTATGAAGGTGGTGATAGTAAAATCATCATATATAGTTTCATTATTGTATTTCATTGTAGTATTATTTTATATTTTCAATTGAACAGAAAAAATTTAGCATGGGTCATATTACCATTTTTGGTGTTTGAGTCTCAATTTACTCACACTCTTTCTTTTATTCTGGTTACTTTTTCTATGATCTCTCCCCAATTTTTTCCTTTATTTTCTATGCCTAAAAAAAATTATAAAATAATTTCTTCTTGAATATTCTTGATGAAAACTTTATTTAAATAATAATAGCATAATTAAATATATAATTAATAAAATTAATTGTGAGTTTTTTCAATAATCGGAAAAAATATTTAATATTTGAATACATAATATTTCACCTTTGATTGCCCCTTAATAATAATCATTTTTTCAATTATTTTACTTTTTATTTTAATGATTTTAATCCCACCATTTGATCATTTCATGGGTAATTATCAAAATTATTTATTTTATGAAAAAATATAACTTAATTATGAAAATCTTTTAAAGAATAATTTTTAATCATTTATTTTATCTTTGGAATTATTAGAGGAACTCCTACACTTAATTTTGGGTTTTTTGATAATTACTTTCGGTGGATGGAATTTATTTTAAATAAATCAAAGTGGTTATGTTGGAAATCCATAATTTTTATTTTTTCACTTGAAATCTTGAAAAGGAGACATTTGATAAGACCTTGAGGATCTCAAGTGACTTCATGGGATGTGCACACTTTTTAAGACTTCATGGGACTTACACACTATAAAATTGACAACATGAATTATCGTATGAATTTAGAGGTTGGTAGTGTATGAATTTGAGATTATTGAGCACTTGAATTTCACACATGACTTCATAGTGTCTGCAGGATTTGGATCAGTAGTTATCTCATTTTGGTCATTACAGAGTTTACTAAAAAAAATATAGATCCTTTGGTTGAACACTACAGGATATCAAGGCTAGCCACTAGAGCAGCTAGTTGATCATCATCCTAGTGGTAGGAATAGCTGAGTAAGGGGAACAAAACATAGGTGGGTGACAGGTGAAGAGATAAGATCTACCATGTGTCAATAGGGTGGACCACCAGTGTATTTTGGCACCAATGGATTTCAAAAAGAAACCAATGTTTTCTGTTTATTAATAATCAATCATAATACTAAATAATTCTTTGATATGGGATAACTTTGATGTGGGTACTATGCACATAAATGTGTGTGGAAGAGATAATGAGTGGAAGTGTAGTATGTAACCATTTTATTTTGTCTGAGTATTCATTTTTAAGTATATAATACCCATGCTGAAGTTTCCCTACATCGAAGAATTCTATATTGAATTTGACAAGGATCTCAAGCTACACCACTGAATCCCGAATATGCCACTTTCATGAGAATAGAAGGTTTTTTATGCCTCTTTAAAGATATATTAATCCTCTAAAATTCTTGGTATCCACCATGTATCACCATTGTGAATTTTTGAGAATGAAAGAACCACCATGGACATGTGATTGATAATTACAAAAGATCTTATCCACCTTTATAAAGAGACGTAAGGCCCATGAAATGTCAATACTTCATAAAGAATAGAATTAAATGATGAGTTTTTCAATGTGGTAGGCCATCATTGATGCATATATGAGTGGCCTTATGACGTGTTTCCCCTTGCGATCTTTTATGAATGAAGAAGAAAAGGAATGTTTGGGAACACATGAATGGCAGTCCATAAGAGGTTAAGTCAAAGTGGATGTTTAAAATTTAAATCCTCCTATATCTTTAAAAGGAATTTAGTAGGAATGTGAGTATATTTGTATATGTGTTTAAAGTACAAGTTTAATGTAGTTTTTGAACATGAAAAAGAATTATTTTTATACCTTTAATTAGAGTAGAAGAGTATTGGGAAGCAGTGTTGGAACACAAGAGTTTAGTTTCACTGGGGAAAGTTCTATTGTAGTGAAATATTTCATAGTTTTCTTTTTTTATCTCTTTTCACTTTAACTATATTAAAATTTGAATTGTTTTAATAAATTACATTATATCTCTCATTTATTTTTTTCTCTCACACACACTCTCTCTCTTTCTTACTTCCCCTCTCTTCACCATGATCTCTTACACTCATGATGGTGAGTCATTATCCTAAGCCCTAGACTTGGTGAGGTTTTCTTAGTGATCCCAAACTATTTATTTATAATTCATCATGTTTATTTTCTATTTTTGGTGAGGGTTAGATAAGTGATATGGGTTGGTGTAGAGACCATCCATAACTCCTTATAATAACTCTTGAAATCATTCTATTATCCACAAAATCATCATTTCATCCATTATCTTGAGAATTATTCTAATGTGATGGATTTGATTTTGTTTGAGGTTTGAAATGGTATATAATGTATCTGGGTATTAGAAGGTGTCATAATCTTGATTGAGATGTGTTTTTAAACCTTGGCTACTGGAGGAGGTGAGGTTTAGTGTCCTGAAGAGATATTCTAGACATGATAAAATTCACACTCAAAGTATAGAGGAGTAATCCATGTATGATTCAATGGAATACCAAATAGGATTTAGAAAATAAATAATAAATAATAAAGGTCGCTAGGGCCTTTGTGTATCTCTTTTAATTCCCAAAATACCTAGGAACCACCATGAATTTCCACTATAAAGGATAGAGGATTACAGAACTAGAAAAGATATATGGAGGAGCTTTATATAATATATTCACCACATATTTGAAGCATTTTAAGGCTTGAAAAACATTAATCATGCATGAATAAGACAAGGAAATGATGAGGTTGTTGATATTGCAGACCATCATGGATACATGCATGAGTATTCCAACAACGTGGTTTTACATATGGTCTTGTATGAATAGATAAGTAAAGTAATGTTAGAAAACACATCCAAGGAAGGCCACAAGAGTTCCAATCAAAGAGGAAGTTTAAAATAAAAATCCTCTAATATCTTCGGAAGTAATTTCGGAAAAATTCTATTATATTTGAATCTGAGTTTAATGAAAATGTTTAATGGATTTTTTTACCATGAGAAAGAAGGATTTTTATTATTTTAAATAGATGAGAAGACTTGTGGGAGGTAGAGTTAGATCATCGGGGTCGAGTTTGTCTAGGTGAAGTTTTGTTGTTTCAAAATATTTGATTATTTTTATTTTTTATTTCTTTCTATTTAATTATATTTAAATTTTCATGGTTTTAATAAAATAAATTCTCTCTCTATCATTTCTCTATTTATCTAGTTACCTCTCTATTTCTCTCACTTCCTTCTCTCCTCTTCACTATTATCTCTCACACTCATCATGGTGAGTGGTTTACTCAAGGATTTTTCTTGTGGCAGGTTCTATCAGTGTTCTTGAATTATTTCTTTATAATTCTTCATGTTTATTTTCTATTTGTCGTTAGGGTTATCTAATTGTTCTAGGTTGGTGAAGTGATTATCCACCATTGAATGGTATAACTCTTGAACTCATTCTATCCTCTACAAAATCACTATTCCCTCCCTTCTCATAGATAATATCTTTTTATTATAGAGTTGAGTGTGTTTGAATGATGAAACTGCATATGATAGAGTCAGGTGCTGGAATATGTCAAAGTCTCAATTGAGTTGTGTTCATTAACCATTACTACTAGAGAAGGTGAGTTTTATTTAACTAAAGATATATCTTACACATTCTAAAATCCACACTTTAATTAGGGAGTATTAGTCCATTTATGATTTTATGGACTATCAAATAAATTTTTGACAATAAATAATGAAAAAAAAAGAATCCTAAGTATACAAACCTAGGATCGAGATCTTTCTTACTGATACCATTCATTCTATCTACATTTTCATCTTAATTTTTATTTCTTATTTTTTTCATTCAATTACAAAAACCCCATATCTTTCTTTAGTTTTCATAAATTTTTTAACAGAAAAATTAATAAGTTAATTAATAATAGTTATTTATTGATTGAAAAATATCCTCAAGAGAGATGAACTTGGTCAACCACTATGTTTCACTAAGAAATAGAAATAACATTTTCCACACCCCATGACAGGTCTCTAAAAAATCATCACTTTTAGGGATCAAACAAGAAATTAATTAATTATTTATTTTCACATTTTGTAAATAGTTTTTAAGTTTTCATATAAAATCCTATATAAATACATTCATGTTGTATTACAATTTAGATTATTATACATATACTATATAATATCATGTGAAACAAGAATAAAAATTTCACAATGAAATAGAATATTAGTTGCAAGCGATTTGAAAATACATACATGAGGTATGAAACCAAATGAAATTTTAACTAAATAACTCATTACATCCAATAAGAAGAAACTGGAGTATAAAAATCTAGAACTAGTGGAGGAATAGATTTCACCGATCATCTTTTCTTTTAAAGAACTTAATGATTCCAAGAAGGAATTACTTTAAGATTTTATATTAGACCTCACTCAACCATTAATAAATTAAATTTATTATATAAAATTTACTTTTAATACACTTATGGGATATCAAAAAAATTGGATGGGTTTTGGAACTAATTTTTAAGAATTAACATACAATATGAACATCCCATCTTTGAAGAATAACTATCAACACTTTTTTACCTTTCTTTATCTTTGGAATAAGAAACCACCTAAGTGATTTAATTTTAAGTAAATATTGAGGATCTTTACTACCTAATTTTATCCATTAAAACCCAACTCCAATAGGCCATAAGAAATAAATAATAATTGGAAGTTGAACCAACTTATGGAGATAATTTTTTCTTAAAATCATTTAAATTTAATTTTGTTAAAGATTAATTAGGAATTAGCACCCACTATTTAAATTCTTTAGATTCAACCAAAGTATGGATTTATCTATAGAATAAATAGGAATATTATTATGCACCTGATGAGAAATACATGAAGCTTCCTGAAACGATTGAACATCTATCAGATAAATTAAATGAAGAATTTCTAATGGCTTTTCAAACAAAAAATAATCCATAAGTTTTACACTTATAAAGGGTAAATTTTTATATTGATTTATATTTTTTTAATTTTATTCAAATTGAATTATTATTTTTTTATTTTCACTATGATAAGTTTGTTGATAAAAAATTTTGGGAGAAATTTTTGGATGTTGTAGAAGAGGTCAAAGAAGTTTTAGTCAATGGAAAGGAGGATGACTCATTATTTTTCCGACCAACACCATGAAATTTTTACTTTATTGTTAAGGGGATGGATAAGTTATACATTATCCATGACATATTCTACAAGAACTGAAATATGAAGAGAACTAGAAGCAATAACATGTTGTGGTTCAAACACACAAACCTAACCGACTAATAGATTTTGGGGGACCACTAGTACTACCTTTCCTGGGGAATTAAAAACCAATAGGGTACTTATGGGGTTAAATCCATATTTATCCTTTCTCTTTAATTTTCCTTTCTCTATATTTTTATTTTATATTTCAATAAATTTCTCATGTTTTATACTTATACCTATTCGGTGAGCACAATCTAGAAAATTAACTCAAATTTTTTACTACCAATAAGCCATGTTGTATTACTCCTTTAGTCTATTTTAAACCCAATACACATCTATTTTAAAAACTATTATGAACATTATTGACTCAAAAAATAGGTTTATAATAGTTCAATTGTGGGGGTGGTATTAATCTATTTATGATTTCTGTGTCTGTTTTTTTGGTTTGTTTTTAGGATTTTTGTGATTTATTGAATACCTTTGGAAATTTGTGACCATCTTTATGTTTAAAAAAATAATTTATTTTAATTTTGTAGGTTTTAAATTATTACAAAAATGTAATTTTATTTATTAATTTTAAAATATCCTCATTTAATGTAGTTTTATTAAATGTGAAACTCGTTTCAAGTGTCTTCCAATGCTTATACTTTCTCAAACTAAGGAGGCCTCTAGACCTTTTTAACAAATTCTTTAAATTTCCATAATTCTTGAGAGTCTTGAGGCATGATGTGAAATCTAGAAATTTTTATTTTTATATTATTAAAATATGTTATATTTCATGAATAATGTTAAATATTATTTAGGAACCATTTGAAATCCCTTTGTTTATATTAAGATATGTTTTCAATATTTCCTTTACATCTGACCATTTCATTAAGCCATTGGTAGCCATAAAACCCATTTTAGGTCACCACATTGCATGTAATTTATCTATACGTACCTTTATTTATAATTAATTTATTGAATTTGGTTGAACTAAAATTTTGGGGATTGATAAGATGAGTTGTTCACTAGGTTAATAAATATATTTTAACTAGGATGGAGGATTTCTTGCATCTATTTTACTGCTGTTAGGAAATAAATTTAGTCTAGTAATAATTAGGGATGAAAAAAATATCATTCAAATCTGGTTTGGGAGTTCACCACTACTTGAAGATAAATATCCTCTTCTTTCCCTAAAAAAATTTATTCTCCATAAAAAATAAATATTTGTATTCTAGTTGAAACAATTCCCAAGAGGGGGAAGAGGGAATAAATTTACCATTAATGCTAAAAATTACAATGATTAAAATACCTAAATATTTAAAGAGGTTTTTTGGAGGTTAAATTATATAAAGGGGAGTGAGTGAGGATCTATTATTTATTTTAAACTATTTTATACATTTTACTTCATTTTTGAGCCATAACTCTCCCTGTTATGCCTTAATAGTTTTTAAATTTAAAACCAACCAACACTAGAACCTCATAAAAATCTGGGTAAATTCTTTATTATTAATACCTAAGAATATATAAATTTGATATTCTAAGAATGAATTGATCCTATGGAAATCATGAATGCTTTTGAGAATGATAAAAACTATATTTTGAAATCCTTGAGTGTAGAGAGTAAAACATCTGAGAAGGTAAGTAAAAAATTCCATGAGAATCAGAATAATACTGAATAAATTTTTATGATTAGTGAGGAAAGATACAATCGATATCTAATTATTAGTCATGATATTACTTTTCTTAATTGAATATTTATTTTATTTATATTTTGACAAATCATAATTGACAAGATTATTACCCAAGCTTGTAATGTTTAAGTGTGATGGAATTGATAGATATCATTTGTTAAATAATTTTACTATGTATTTTAATGATTTTATTCTACCATTTGATCATTTTGTGGGTAATTTTCACAATTCGTTATTTTAGGAACGATTTGGACTTGATTATGAAATTTTCTTAAAACTTGATTTTAATTTTTTATTTTTTATTTTAAATTAATAGAATAAATCCTTTTTTGAAGAAATAAATGTGGTTCTATGGGGAATCTATAATTTATATATTTAATCTTTAAATATATCAAAGGAAACATTTCATAATTCTATGAGGATATCATAAGACTTCCTCAGACTTGTACACTTTTTAAGTCTCACTAGGACTTTCACACTTCGTAAGACTTACATTAGGAATTACCATATGACTTTAAAGGTTGGGAGCATATGAATTTGAGTGTATCAGACGTATGAATTTTCTGTATAACTTCAAATTATTTAGAGGAGTTGACTCAAGAGTTTTCTCATAAAGTTTTATTCTATATTTTACTAAGATAATATAGATTTACTATTCATGTACCATAATATATCAAGGCTAAATTACAGAAAATCCAACCTATTGTCACATTGGTTCCAGGAATAAGCAATAAAGGGTAACCTAGAGTATGTCGACATGAGGTGAAGCGTGTAGATCCACTGTGTGTTTCAAAATTATAGACCACTAGTGTGATTCAACACCAATTTATTTCAATGAGAAACTAATGTTGCATGTTGATTAACATTAAAGATGAATCCCAATGAATTCTTTTATGTGGGAAAAATTCTACATGGGTATTGTGCACGTAAATGTTTGCTCCTAGACATCATGAAACAATATTGTACCATAATTTATATCATCTTATCTTCCATGTGTGGGGGTTTCTCTGGTTCTACTATGACATGTCATGCCTACATAAATTTATAATCCTCCATTTATTCTGGTTAGGAGCTCAAGATACACCAATGAAACATGAATATTCCATTTTTTGTGAGGATTGAAGGTCACCTAATCCTTTGTAAATCTCTATGAAGTCCTTTCAATAACTGGGAACCACCATGAATCTCTACTATACAGTCTAGAGGATTCCAAAACTACCACGGACATATAGGGGGATTTCTAGAATATCTTCACCCCCTCAATAATGTTTTTTGAGGCCCACAAAACACAAACAATGAATTAATAAAAGTAGGAAACAATTAGGATCTCAACATTTAAGACAACATGGATACATGCATGAGAGTCCTATTATGTGGTTTTCCACATGGCCTTTCATGTACTATAATCAAATTTTTATGGTTTTAATAATTTTTCTCTCTCTATTGTTTCTTTGTTTCATTAGTTATCACTCTATTTATATATCACTTCCTTCCATTATCCTCACTGTAATCTTTAAAAAACCATGATGGTTAGTTATTGACATAAGGGTTGGCCTTGGAGAAGGTGTTCTTGGTGTTCCCAAATTCTCATTTTATATATTTTCAAATTTATTGTATATTTTTTGTGAGGGAGAGATAATTTTTATGGGGGTGTTTGGTGATCATACAACACTCGTTGGCATGCATCTCATACTCATTATATTATCTAACAAATCACTATTCCGTCCCTTCTCTCAGGCATTCTATTTATATGATAGAGTTGAGTGTGTTTGTGGGATGAAATAGTGTACAATGGAGTCGAGTCTTGGAAGGTTTCACAAACTTAATTGAGGTGTGTTCATCTACCATGATTATTAGATGAGGTGAGGTTTGGTGTTCCATAGTGACCTCTTAGGCATGTTAAAATTCACACTCAAAGTAGATATTAGTAGTCTATGTAAGTTTTGATAGACTATCAAATATAATTTATAAATTAAATAATGAATAATTAAGGAACCTAAGTATCCAAAATGAGGTATAATATCTTTCCTACTAACATATATTCGGTTTGTGGGTATTTTCATATTCATGATTAATTTTCCTATTTTTTATTCAATTCTCAAAACCCATCTCTTTCTTTAATTTTCATAAATATAAAAAAACAAAAATAAAATCATTTAATTCATAATATTTAGTGATTGATTGAAAAATATCCTCTAGATATATGACTTTAGTCCTCCATTGGGCTGCACTAAAATAAATAAATAACATTTTTCACACCTAGTAGTGTCACACCGATATCAAATAACTTGTCAATATTATCTTGAAAATTACCCAAATGTTCTAAAATAGTGGATCCTTATTTATACTCAAATTCATGATATATTTAAGTAAAAAAATAATTTTCTTTTTAACCAAGAAACATACAAATTTTAATTTTTTCCACAATTCTATGACTTACAATTCATTAATAACATGGTTTAAAATAAATTTATTAACATATTAATAAATAAAATCATAAATAAATTCATGGTAAGAACTTCATAAAACATATTTTTTGGAGTTCAACTTATGATTATAAAATATTGACGAGAGAAAATGTCTAAAAATAACAAATATTTTACCATGTGAAACAATTTCTGAAAAACAAATTTCATTCAAAATTATCTTATTATTATAATTAGGTTGGAAACATTATTTAAGTAAACCTATCAAATAAATAACTTATGCATCGATACTCTTTGTTGGGGAAGGGTCGTGTGAACATTCATAATCATGTTATATAATTAAATATTTTTTCCTTAAATAAACATAAAATTTTAAAATTCATATTTATCTAAAAAACTAATACTAAATATATAAAAATTAAATTATTAATATAGGAAAAAATAATTATAAAATAAATTAGTAAAAAAATTAATAGTTATAAAAAATAATTTATCAAAATCTTATATACCTATGACAATGTAAAAATCAAAAAAAGGATAATATACCAAAAAATTAAATTTTATCTTATGGATGTTTTATAAAGAATATATTTGTTAGTGATATATTTGGGTTATTTTTATTGGAAATTTTGAAAAGGATGTAAGAAAAATAAAAGAGGATTGATTGAGGAAATAAAAAAATGAATAGGTGAATTGACAGGGAAACCATTGAATTAAAATGAAAATAATTTTTAATCAATAAATTTTATTAACTACTATGATATATCAAAATTTAAATCATCTTGGAATTCTGTTATTTCCATAAATATTATCAAAATGTAGCTCATTATGACAACCCATATCTTTAATATACCTTAATTAATGATTTATTATATAAAGTCAAACATAATATAAGAACAAAATATTTAAATTCCTAGTGTATTTTGGTAATTAGATGCATAACACTATAACTTGAAATAGGGATACGACAACATTATTTAAAAATCTAATAACATGACTTTAAATTCATTTCATCTTATAAAACTGCATGAGATAACCTTGGTATGTACATTTAAAATGGGTTAACTATAAATCATGGTGAAGGAATAATCATAGCACAACATTATGAAAGTAAAACATGTTATTCAAGAGTTATATCAAGGTGAAATAAAATAGGTAAAAATAATAAACATGAACATTGAATCATGATATAGGTTGATAACATCAAGGTAACATAGGAGTGTGGAAGAAACATAAAACATGACACCATAAGATTCATTCAAGTTTAATCGTCAATACATCATTAAATAGAGTTCTTAGGATAACCTATCATGCACCATACATGGTATCCCATGAGATAAAAAACATCCAATGATTTTAGGGCTATATAATTTTGATCCCACCTTTCATATTCATATCATGTGCATGTATTTGTGTGCCACATAAATCATACAATATAAGAATTAATTGTATCATATTTAATCCCTTGATTAAGGAGTGTGTGTTATATAAAGGTAATTACCCAATAAATTAGGTATATTTAAATCTAGGTTAATATCCATGAGTGTAAATGTGGATGGGAATTCACAATAGAAAATTTTAGCATGGAAAAATAAAGTGATAATTTCGGTAGCAGAATAGGTGAACATAAAGATTTATGGAAGGGTTTAATGAGAGTTAAAGGTGGTATCTCATTACATGGGAATCATAATGATGGTAAAGTTATGTGTAAAATAATATTCCATCATGAATAATGGGAAATAAGAAGGCATAATATAAAGAAAGTGCTTAAATAAAGAGGAGGAGGTGAGAATCTTCTTACCTTTAAAGGGAACTTCTAAAAGCATGAGAGGAGTTTCTTAAAATATTGGTGACACCTTGGGAGGGTTTATAGAGGTATTGAGAGATTAAATTCATTCTAAATGGGATTTTATTGAAGATAAGTGGGAGGTTGGGTTGATATTTATAGAAAAAAGAGGGGAATTCTTTATTAATTTCTAAACATAGGTCTTGTACTCTATATGATAAAATTATAAAAATGAAAAACCTTTTCAATGTTTTTTCTATTGTTTCTACCAAATAATAGTGGTTTTTAATATTTTATATGTCTAAGAACCTAAAATATTAACATAATATCTTTGGTGATTTGGAAGAGGGTCATGTCATAAAGAATTGATTTTAAAACATTAAAATATAATATTGGTTTTGGAGGATTCATAATGAGTTTATAAAATTAATAAAATAAATTAAAAAATAAATTATTCTAATGGGTTAATAAAAATTTGGTTTTATGACTTTATGGACTTTAATATATCACTTTTGTCCCATTATAATGTTATAATACAGACAGTATATTTATATTGTATTTAATTTTTATCCAAAAATTTGATGGTCACAAAAAATTATGAAAATTTCACCATTGGATAATCCTAATGTTATTATTTCAAAAATAATATTTATTTTATCAAAATGATTTTATAATTATGATAATTTTCACTTTAAAATAAAAAAAACCCATATTTACAGAAAAATACCAGTTTTTACGATATTAACTACTTATTAACCATTATAAAAATTATATTGGTCTTCATTAAATTATATTATCATTTATATTTAAATAATTATTATCTAATAAGAATTTTTTTAAAAAAAATAATTTTTTAAAAAAATTCTTGTATTTTTCAAAATATTATCTTAATTAAAACTATATATTTCCAAAAATTATAATTTTGATTTATTCATGTCAAAATATAATTTTAATCAAAATAATTATATAATAATTGAAAAATTAATTATAAAAATGGATAAATATAATCATTGTTTTATTAAAAGAGAAATATAAAAATTTATATTGTTGGAATCTAGATAAATAACCCCTTAACAGCAATGTATGCCCTAAGGGTAAGGTGTGCGATGATAGCACTTTATTAGAGTGGTTTGGAAAATATGGTTTGGGTTGTGATCTTGATAACATTAAACTTATCATGTAAACACTTTTTTCATGTTTCAGTTGTTTAATTTCAGCTTGGTCTTGGTCAAGGTCAAAGCCTAGTGTTTCCATCTCCTTCATAGGCTCTGAAAAATGGGATTTATAGGGTAAAATCCTACTGGTCAAGGTCATCACTTCTTTTGTCTATTTTAATTATAATTTATCATAACCCTTAATATATATTAATCATAATGGTCACTATAAAAAGATTGTATTATTAATGGTTATGATGCTTAATAGTCATTTAAATTCAATAGGTTATGTTTTATAATGGTCCAAAATAACAAAATTAGTGCATGTTTTTTCTATAACTACATTTATTAATTAGAAATTTATTCATTCAAAAAGAGAATTTCAATTATTAAAGTTTTGGTCATTTAATTCTTCCCCCTTTTAAAAATTTTATCTTCAAAATTTAATTTCAAATATTAAAACAAATGAGGGTACTTTTGTTTCATCACTTCTCCTCAGTTCCCATGTTTCTTTCTCAAACTTGTGGTTCCACCAAAACCCTTTAACCAGTTGAGTTCTCTTTTTTCATAGAACTTTATCTCTATGATCTAATATCTTCACCAGATTCTCTTTATATGAAAGATCATTCTATAAGGGTACCACCTCTAGATTCATAGAATGTGAGGGTTTGGTATGTACTTCATCAAGATAGATACATAGAACACAACAAGTACTTGGTATTTTTTAGGTGGTAGTGCTAGTTGATAGGCCACATATTTGATGCAATAAAAGATCTCAAAGAGGGGTTTATGTATCACGTACTAGGTTTTCCCTTCTTCCCAAACCTCATGAATTTCTTCCACAACAATATATGAAGGAACACCATATCTCTGACCTCAAACTCTAGGTCTCATTGATGATTGTATAAATATCTTTTCTATCAACTTTTTGTATATTTAATATTATGTCTAATGGTTTTAACATTATCTATCATCTCTTATATAAGATTAGTACCCATAAAATTTCACTCTCCAACTTCATCCCAATATGTTGGAGTCTAACACCTCTTCCCATACAGATCCTCATAATGTGAAATTTGAATACTAGAATAGAAACTGTTGTTGTATGAGAAATCCAATAGGGGGAGGTTTTTATCCCTATATCCATGGAAATATAGTGATCATGACCTCCGCATATCCTTCAGATCTTGAATATTTATTTCATACTGACCATCCATCTAAGGGTGATAAGCATTAATAAAACTCAATTATGTATCCAATTCTTGATGAAGGCATCTATGGAACCTTGAGGTGACCCTTAGATATTGATTAGATATAATGTAGAGAGGAAATCCATGCAATCTTACCACTTACCATATGTATATATTTGATAGTTATTCAAGAGATAAATATCCCTTGATAGTAATGAAATGTGCAGACTTTAAAAAGAGATCGAATAGAACCCAAATATTTTTATTTACTTTAGATGTCTTGGGGAGTCCTATGATGAAATCCATGGTTTTCTTTCACATTCCCATATCAGTATGGTAAATGGTTTCATCATACCCTTAGACTTTTTCCATCCATCCTCACCTTTTTTTCATACCAATCATTGAGATAAAAATTGTGCAATCTCCCTCTTCATGTTATCCAACCATAAGCTTTGTTTCATATCTCTATACATTTTTATGATACCTTTATAAATAGAGAAGGATGAGATATTCACATAATCAAGGACTTACCTCCTCATTTTTTGTTTTCATGGCACACATGTTTGGGTTCCAAACCTTATAACTCCATTTTTAGAAAAGTTGAACTCTGGAATATTTACTACCATTTTGTAGCTCCTCGTCATATTTTTGGGACTCCTTGATCCTATCATGAATATATTATTGATAAGTTTTTTGAGAAATTTATGATGAAGATCCTTTTATTATCCCCATGCCCAACCTTTTCATGTCCAAAAATATTGGATCCCTTTTAATCCTCACCTTGGATAGGGTTGTGGGATCCTTTCTACTCAAATCATCTACCACTTTGTTGTCCTTCTCGGGATAATAATGGATTTAAAAACGATAATCCTTAATCAGATATAACCATCTTCATTGGTGAAAATTGCGCTCATTTTTTTAAAATATATACATGAGTCATTTAGGATCCATGTATTTATCCCACTTCTCTCTATAGAGATTATTGTACCAAATATTTAATGTGAAGATCTCTATCGCCAATTCTAGATCATGGGTTGGGTAGTTGTTCTCTTGTATGAGGAATATTCTTTCACTTTTTTATATTTAATAAGTACAAAACCCAATCCCTTTTCGGATGAATCATTTTATATCAAAAATCCTTCCCCAGTGGTGGGTATTTTGAGCATAGGTTTTGTGATTATCCACTTCTCTAACTCTTTAAATCACTACTTATATTCAGGATTCCAAACAACATTCACCCCTTTCTGAATTAGTTAGGTTATTGGGATTGAAAGTCATGATAAGTTTCTTAAAAATAGATGATAATACCCATTTAATCCAATGAAACAATAAATCGTTGCCACTAATATTGGTTTTTTCTATCCATTAATTACCTCTATTTTAGAAGGATCCTTAGATATCCATTTTTTAGTGATAAAAATCCCCAATAATGTTACATGCACTATCAAAAACTTAATTTTTCTATAATTTTCATAAAAATTGTCATTTTTCATGGTTTTAGTATAGAATTTAAATTCTCATCATGTTACTCTTTTCATTTAGTGTAGATAAGAATATCCTATATAAATAATACCATAAATTTATTGAGGTAATTCCTAAATACTCTTTTAATTTAGTGCATAAATATAGCTAGAGAATTATTGAGCCAAAATGGAATCACTATAAACTTATAGTTCACATATCATGTATGAAAAGTTTTCTTGGATATATCGTCCTTATTATCCTTTACTTGATAGTATCCTGATCAAAGATCTACCATAGAGTAGTATTGGGATCCACATAGAAAACTGAATAGGTCATAAATTGATGGTAGAGGATACATTTTATTTATCATGATCTTGTTGATCTCATGATAATTAATGTAGAGTTGAATTGTCCCATCCTTCTTCTTAGAAAAGAGGAATGGTACACTCCATGGTGGTACACTTGGGTGTATAAACCCTTTATCAGTATTATCCAAAAATTTCTTATTATTATCTTCAATATCAATAGTGTGTTTTCTATATCAAGTCTTGGATATTTGAAAATCTCCAGGTATAAGCTTGATTCAGAAATCAACTTCATGTCTTGTAAAATAACTATAAAACTCTTTAGTAAACACATCAGTATATACCCTTATAGTATACAAGTCATTAAGGATGATATTTTTCTTATTATTATTTAGTTGAGATAGATATTCTTTCTCATAAGGCAGAAATATCCATGATGAAGAGGATGATACCAACGGATATTCATCATACTCCTTGAAATTGTATAGAATCTAAGGGAAATTTGAGATAAGGAGGGTGATTTACTTCTCTCAAAAATTTATGTTGGATCAGTATAAGGAAATTCAATCCATAACTATAATTGCATCAAATTTCACTAAAGGGAGTATCACAAGGTTTTTTGGTAATTATAACCCACAAATACTGATATGGTAGAATTTATATACATGGGATTTAATAATTTATCCATTTTTCATTTTCACTAATTGCTCTAATTTCATGTTTTGAGGTGGTTTTTGAATAGTTATACCAAACCTGTGTGATATGAAAGAATGTATGGAAATAGAATGAAATAGTATGTTCATTATTCTTGAATGAAAAAATAGTGTACCTATCACCACATCATTTTAAAGATCACCTTAAAAATTGTGATGGTAAAATTTCACCCTTCCTCCATATCCCTTGTAATTTTTTATCCTCAGTTATCATCGTAAACCCATGGCTTAGTTCATTTATTAATATAGTTAATTTGTTCCATATATTTTAAACAATTGAAAATAGACTGAGGGTTCTCCATAGATTTCCTTTCTTCCATTGCATTGGTGGGTTTCTCCTATTAGCATTCACTGGAAAGGTTCTCTTCCTTTACACACCTAAATCATTTCCTTGTCCTCTTTAAGGAATTTCTCAGATTTTTAACACTAAGATATTTCTCTATCTCTCCATAAAAATTAAATTTCATTCACCATTTCCTATTTCCAAACCTGTTATACCCTTGAAATTCATTGATCTCCATTTCAACTTTTAAGAAACATCATAAAAATTCTTAATAATTATAAAAATATTGAATCACTAAATGTTTTCATAGACATAAATTTTTTCCACCAAAAAATAGGTCAAATTTTCTTTCAGGGTCAATGAAAAAGATGGATTCATATCATGAAATTCCTATGAAGCAAACCCCATATATATTGATGGATTTATAATCTTTCTTCATTTAGATAAGTAACCGATATCCATTTTTAGTTATAGGGTTCTAGGAAAATATTTATCAAAAAACATTTTCTCAAATTCTTTATGCTCTATCTATTCGATCTCTTCCTTTAGATTCATATTTTTATTAGTGTCTATCAATAATCATTTTATCCATCAATATGATAAATATAAAACACAACCTTCACTTTCTCAGATCAATGAAGGATAGATAATATCTTTTCAAAGGATTTTATCCATTATTCCATGATTAAATAATCAGAAGATTCACTAAGATTTTGTGGCCTTTGTTACAAAAATATCTCAATTATAACTTTCCCTTTCTTAGTTCAATTTGGGATTTCCCCCTAATTCAAGTTTATATTCATATCCTGGGTTAATAGAGTAAGTATTTTCTTGAAGTTCTCAACTCTTTATCCCATTGGGTTTGGTGTATAATTTGGGAATTTTCCCATCACATTGGTTGTTGAATCGGTTCCTCCAATATCAATCCATTGACTAAAATGAAGGGAAAATTAGTGATAAGAATTTTTAAAATATTAAACATATAAAATGGAAACTATGAAAATTTAAGAGATAAATTATAAATGAAATAAATTATTAACCTATGCATTTATTATTTTTAATTTATTTTTTCATGGTTTATTTACCAATATAAAATTTTATGGTCATTTTTGTCCCCTTCATGATGGTTCATAATGTGGTGATCCCGACCAAGTAGCACAGAGTTGGTGTCTACTTTTTTAAATTTTCATAAGATACACGGAATCAAATATTGAACAACTGAATTGTCTAATAGTATTGGTAAACTACATAAAAAACTAAATTTCTCATTATAATTGAAAAAATAAGATACATTAGGTATTTTCTTTGAGAAATACATTATTACCCTTATCTTATCCCTATATATTAATAAAAACACTTCCCGATGTCCTGGGGAAAATAAAACATAAGAAAGGGGTGAGTTCATATGATCAGTATGTGTAACCACTCAAAAACAAATATGAATAAATAATAAATAATCAATATAGAAAGGTAAATAATTGAAAAACAGTCTATTTAATCAATATCTTGAGAATAGTATGGTAGGAATAAATAATGACCAAATAATTCCATATAAATAATCACATGAACTTGAAAACATAACAATTAATATTATAACTAATAGAATAATCACATGGAATATCAAAAATTTAATTCATAATGATTAAATGCATAATTTTTTACATATTAAACATATTTTAAAGGCCTCGTGCTAATACATATTATATAAATGGGTAAGGCCTCATCCAAATATCAAATAAAATTTGTCTCATTAGACCTACTGATGCATCGAGGGGCAATGTAATTTTGGTCCCCACCCATCAGTTAAAAAGTATAATTCATTCCTCATATGAATGGGGTGAAACATAATCAATATAAATATTCATATTGAAAAAATAGAATATGTAATGTTAATAATTACACCAATTAATAAACATAATCATAAACCAACCATAATAATATAAATGGTATCAAATTGGTTCATCCCCAATAAAAATGATCATAAACCATCAAGATAAATAATAAGGATAGTATCATTAAAAAATATCCCCAATGGATCATAATTATAATAAAGTGTTGAGGTTTTTTATGAATATAATACAATAAAAAGATCATTAAAAAAAATTTCGAGAAAAATAATCTTTTCATTTTGAAAATACCCTCTTAAAATAAAAAAGTTCAGAAAAAATTTTAAAAATAATTTTCATTGAAAATTCATTTGAATGTTTTTAAAATAAGTTTTCAAATATTGTATTATTCATGATGGTGTTAAATTATATTCATTCCATATATGTTATAACAAATATTCCTATCACATTTTCATTAAAATCTAAATGGTCACTGTTTTGAAAATGACATGAAGATTCATTTCAAAAACATTTATAAAAAGTCAAAATGGGTAAAAATGACTTTAATAAATAATTTAAAAAATGTTAGAAATATTTTTAGAAATCATGGTTTTTGATGAAAAAGAACTTCCAAATTAATAGAGAAATAAATCCAAAATTTCGTAAAAATTATCAATAATTTTAAGTACCAAAGAGGGTGGAAATGGTACTCTTACTTGAAAATTTTAATAAATAACATGAGGAGAATAAATTAGATATTTTATATATATATATAATAATTCCCCCAAGGGATTATTAAACAAAAAAAATCCTAAATAATGATCATACTGTGAAATAATCCCTTACAACTTTGGTAACTTTCTACTCATAATCCCCATGAAATAAGTAACCTAAAATGAAACTTTAAATACCATGAAGAGAAATAGATTCATGATATAAATTATAAAAAGTGATAGTATATACATAACAAAAAGAAATAATTGGTTATTATGGTGTATTTATCATTGAAATAAATGATATGAGAAACTCTTACCACTTGTTTGACTTCCTTCATATGTGTCTAAACCACATCTTCTTTGGAAAACTTCATTTGGTTTGAAACAAAAGCCTTATTATGATGGATTTATGACCAAAATAAGGATTATATGATTATATAAGGTAATTAAGTAAGTTATTTGGTCATTTATTTGTTTATACAATGGGTTTTTAATGTGTGGAGAGGATAGGTGAGGAGGTCACCTTTTATAAGTGTGGTGAGTGGCACACTTGAATTTTTTTAAACAAAAGGGTTTACCCACATTTTTCACATCCCACAAGGATAAAAATGAGAAATTATATAACATATAATATATAAGATCTAAATATGGACATCAAATGGGCATTGGATAAGTTTTGGATCATTTTTAACCCTTATCTTTTTAGTTCAACCCCAAGGTAAACCCATTTTTACCTCAACTATAGTAAATATTTTTTACTTTTTTTACTATTCATTATGATCAAAAATTAATTTTACATTATTATAAAATATAAATTATTATTATTCTAAATATTGAATCCATTTTTCCAAATTTCAATCATTTAAGTGTAAAATTTAAATTTAAAATTAATCCTGTAAACGTGATGAGAAAGCAGATTTTCATAGAGAAAATGTTCAAATGTTTAAAAAGTTTCTTTATAAAAAATCTATATGAAAATTATTAAAATGAATTAAATTTTATTAATATATATATAATTTAAATATTTTCACTTTAAAACTATTTTTAAATATAGTTTAACTTTATAAATAATTAAAACTAAAATGCAGTTTTTAGTAAAAAACAATATTTTTCAACATTCATCGAAAAATGGAACATTCAGAAAAATCCAAAAAAATTAAAACTAATATAATTTTGATATCATGATTTCAAAAATTAATTTCATATTATGAAATAAATTTTCTAAAAATGACAAAAAAATAATTTTATTATAAGTGCATAAGAAGCGAAAAGGTTATTTCATTTGAAAAATATAGTTTTTTAGAGAGAAAAAATAGTTTACTTTCAAATGACTCTTATTTTATTTATAATCAATAAAAATAAATTTATTTTATTTTATACAGGTGTAAACCATATAATGTTCATAATTTAGTAAGAACTATTCATACCTACTAATGTAAAGGATAGGTTACGATGGTCAAGTTTAAATAATAATATTTTAATAGAGTATCATGTTTCTTTCAAACTCGGTGTTTCGTGCATCGCTAGCTATAAAAGAGATTTAATTTATTTTAAAATAAATATATCATAAAGTATTGTGTTGTTAAATTATCTTATAATTTTTTTTGTTGCATGTCATATTTTCTATTGAACATTATGTTCCACTTTTAAAACATCGGGGTGTTGTATTCTACCCCCTTAAATAAATTTTTTCCTCGGGATTTAATCTTGATCATGGTAATCTAGGGTTTGGAATTTTAAAATAACTTTTTTGGAAAACTACATTTTAAAAATGGTTAATAAAAAATCCCCTTCATTAAAGATAAAGGTAAGTATGAATGTCATCTAGAATAACACATACTAGGTTTTTAAATAGGATAACATAACCGGGAACTAAAAACATGGACATATAAGAGAAAATTAACACCCAAATACTAATTTAGAGTGAGATAGAACATGGTTAGGATAAAGTTAATGACCAAAAATCTATAAACCAAAGGTGTAAAAAAGTTAATGAAATCATTAAAAAATGATGATAATGGGACAATAATTTTGTTTCAAGATACTTTTCCTATATTTGAGTAATTATTATACTCAATAAGAATATAAGAAAATATACATACTTTATATATTTATATTTTATAGGCACAATTTCATCCTTTCATCATTATTTTATCAATTTCCACTTCATCTCTTACTCTAAGAAATGAATATACAAAAATAAATTTTTTATGCCTGGAGCACTAAATTAAATTTTAATGGATTGTAAGATCCAAAAAAAGAGTAAAAATTTATTCCTCCTTTCTATAATAAAACCAAAATGGTTATAAAAAGTTATCTAATGACACCCAAAGTTCAAATTAATCCATTCCATAAATAGTTAACCTCAAATCTCATCCAAATTATGTTTGACCAAATTTAGAAGGAAGGTAACAAAATAAAAATTATATTCCCCACACAATATAAAGTGTCCCTTAGTGTCACATTCCAAATATGTGAATAACTTTATCACCATAAAAACTTAATGAAAACTTTCATGATTCAAAAAATAAAATCTCAGGTTGTCAAATATATTCCATAGATCCAAACATGCAGTAAACTCTAAAAAATATAACATAAACAACCAAATCACTAACCAATTTCGTGGTCACCAATACTATACCATAAACATATCATCGTCATTATTATCTCAACATAAATAAACCACCAAGGCCTCATTCCAAGATTTATTACAATCAAGGCCTCATTACAAGGCATATTAATTAAATGGGTAAGGCATCAGCCAAATACACAATCTATTTAGTTTCATGAGACCCACCGATGCATCGAGGGGCTACATAATCTCAGGCCTAACCCATCACTTAAGAATATCAATTCATTCCTCATATGAAATGGGTTAAACATAATCAATATAAAAATTCATATTTAAAAACTAGAATACAAAATGCTAAAAAGTAACCCAATTAATAAACATTATCATTTAACATCCAATGAAATATAAATGGTATCAAACTAGTACATCCCCAGCCAAAATAATCCTAAAAAATATGGAGAAATAATAAGGATGGTATCATAAAAAAATAACCCTAGTGGTTCATAATTAAAATAAATGGTTGATTTCTCTGATGAATATAAATACCATAAAAATATCCTTAAAAACATTTTTGAGGAAAATAAACTTTTCATTTTCAAAAGAACCTTTTAAAATTAAAGGTTCAAAAAACTTTTTCAAAATAATTTTCTTTGAAAATAACCTTGAAAATGTGTAAAATAATTTTTTAAAAAATTATTTTTCAAGGTAGAGTGAATTTTTTTCATACCATACACATTAAAACAAAGATTACTTTCACATTTTTTGTAAAAGAAAAATTTTTATTGTTTTGAAAACGACATGAATATTCCATTTAAAACATTTTTTAAAAGGTAAAAATGGGTAAAAATGTATTTAATAAATTTATTTGAAAAGATTATAAATATTTTAAAAAAAATTATTTTTTTAGAAAAAATGTGTTTTTATGAAAATATATTTCCTATTGAAGAGAGAAATAAATCCAAATTGTCCTAAAAACATTTTCTCAGTCATTTTAAGTGATAAAGAGTGGTAAAATTATATTATTGACTTAAAAAGTTCATGAATAACCATAAGAAAATAAAATAGATTTATTTTAATATATAAATTCAAATAATTACCCTAAAGAAGGATTAAATAAAAAAATCTATAATAATGACGAGATTGTGAAATAAACCCTTACCACTTTGGTAAATTTCGAATCATACACCCCGTGAAAGAAATAACATCAAATGAAACATTAAATACCATGAATTGAAATAGATTTATGATAAAACATATAAAAAGTGATATTATATAAATAAAAAAAAGTAATAATATATGATTATGGAGTATATATCATGTGATTTAAAGTGGGACAAGAAACCTATACCACTTTTTCAACTTCCTTCATAGGCATTTGAACCTCCTCTTCTCCGGAAAAATTCTTTTAGATTGCACCAAAATTCTTCCTAGGTTGGATTTATGACAAAAATAAGGATTCTAGGATGATATTATGAAATTAATTAAGTTATTTTAATAGTTATTCGATAAACCAATGGGTTTTGTAAGTGTGAAGAGGATAAGACATGGGGTGGCCTTTTATAAGTGAGGTGAGTGGCACACTTGTAATTTTTAAAAATAAAATCATGTACCCATGTTTTCTACATTCCACGAAGATAAAAAAATGGTAAATTACCAATACTATAATATATAGGGTATAAATATTATAATATAATAGGTTTTCGAAAAATTTTGGGTCATTTTTAACCCTTATATTTATAGTTTAACCCCTGGGTAAACCCATTCTCACCTTAACTACGGTAAATAATTTTCACTATTTTTATTATTAATTATGGTAAAAAGTTAAGTTAACCATATTAGATAATATAAATTATTATTATTCCAAATATGGAATCAATTTTTTTCAACTTTTATTCACACGAGTGGAAAATTTTAATTTAAAATTAATCTTACAAACATGATGAGAAATCATATTTTCAAAGAGAAAATGTCCAAAAGTTTAAAAAGTTTTTATATCAGTATTCAATATGAAAATGATTATAATGAAATAAATTATATTAGTAGATATATTATTTAACTAATTTTACTTTAAAACCAATTTAAAATATATTTTAGCTTTATAAATAATTTAAAAGTAAAGGAAGTTTTAAGTAAAAATCAGTATTTTTCACTACTCATCAAAAAATGAATCATTTTAGAAAAATCCCAAAAATTAACATTAAGATAAATTTTAGTTTATTATTTTAAAAATTAATTTCATATTATCAAATAAATTTTTTAAAGGAGACAAAAATTAATTTTATCATAAGTGTTCAAGAAGTGACGAAGTCGTTTTCTTTGAAAAATACAGCTTTTTAGAAAACATTTATTTTAATTTCAAATTGTTATTATTTTATTTCTAATCAATATATATACATTTAATTTAATTTATTCTTCTTTAAATTATATAATTTTCTTAATTTATTTTGTATTATTCATACCCATAAATTTAAAGGCTGGGTTATAATTGAAATGTTTAAATAATAATATTTTAATAGAGTATCATGTTTTATTTAAACCTGGTGTTAGATTCATTGTAAACTATCAAAGAGCTTGAATTTATTTAAAATTAAATATATAATAAATTCTAAAGGTGTCGCATTCTCTTATACTTTTTTCCATGTTAAATAAACTATCGAACTTTATGTTCCTCTTTTAAAATATAGGGGTGTTACACAGAAGTAGCTTGTGAATTTACCGAAGCATATCCCCTAGGAGTTTCAAACAATGAGTTTATCAAGGCCACTTTTTTATTCATCAGGTGAAAATAAATTTAAGGCTCAATGCACCATTTTATTGGTTATTACCCCGAGGTATAACTATGCCAGAGCCATATATACTCATAGTATCTAGATAGGGATTTTATTTCTTGTAAACCTGTTACTCTATACTTTACCATAATTAAGGGATTTCTCATAGGTTTAGTATTATCCTTAAGTATTTAACTAAATTTTTCTAATCATATTCCTCAAAAATATCTAGACCTTTATCTGATACAAACTATAACAACCCATATCTTTAATACACCTTCGTTCATGAAGTATTATATAAATTTACTCATAATTCTATCCCAAAAGATAGAAATTACAAGTGTCTTTGGATAATTATATAAAAAAATATAACTTGAAATAGGTATATGACATAATTGTGTTAAAATCCCATAACATGCACTTAAATTCCTTTGATCTTTTAAAACTACATGGGATAAACTAGAGATGTACATAAGAAATGGGTGATATATAAAGCTCAATAAGTAAATAGTCAAAGAATAACATAATTAAAGAAATATATGTTATTTAATAGGCATATAAAGGTGGAATAAAAGGGGGTATAATCATAAATATTAACATCAAAGCATGATATAAGATTATAACATCAATTCAATATAGGAATGTTGCAAAAACATAAAACATGGCATCATAAGCATAATTCAAGATTAACCACCGAGACATCATAACATATTGTGATTAGGATAACCTCATGTGAACTATATATGGTATATCATGAGATAAAAACATTACCAAATGAATTTGAGGTATGTATAATTCTAATCACACTCGTCACATCCATATCATGTACTTTCATTTGTGTGCAACATAGATCCTACAACATAAAAATTACTTTCATCACTTTTAAAATCATTATTAAGAATGTTGGGTCAAATATATGGAAGTACCCAAAAAATTAAGTATAGTTACATCTAGGTGAATACCCTACATTGGAAATGGGTAGGGGTATTCATAATATAATCTTTTGTAATGGAAAAATCAAGTGATAATTTTGGATGCTTAATGGGTGTATATAAAGATTCATGAAAGGGTTTCATGAGAGTAAAAGGTGGTCTCTCAAAAAATTGGAATCATAATTAAAGTAAATTTATGTGTATAAATATATGAAAACATGAACAATTTAAAATCAAAAATGCATAATCCAAAAAAATTACTTGAATAAATAGGAGGAGGAGAGAATCCCATTACATTTAGTGGGTGATTCTAAAATCTTGAGCGGGAATTATTAAGAGATTATCAACAAAATTATAGATATTTTAAGAGGTATATGGATATTAAATTAATTCTCAATGGGTTTTTAGTGAATAAAAGTGGGAGGTTGGGTGGGTATTTATAGAAAAAGAGAGGGTAATTCTTTATTAATTTATAAACTTAGGTTTTGAACTCTATATGATAAAATAATCAAAACCAAAAACCTTCCCATGGTTTTTACCCATGGTTTATACCAAATAGAAGTGTTTTAAAATATTTTATAAGGCCAAGAACCTAACATATTAAAATAATACCATTGGTGATGTGTAAGTGAGTTATGTTTATCAATAATTGATTTTAAAACCTTAAAATATAATATAGGTTTTAACAGATTCATTATGGGTTTATAAAATTAATCAAATAACATAAAAAATAATTTTTTTAAATTATATATATATATATATATTCTTGGATTCCTTTTATAGAATTTATTACAACACATTTGATTCATTATGATGTCATAATTCATACCATATATTTATACTATATTGAATTTTTACACAAAAATTCGACTATCCTAGAAAATTATGATAATTTCAACATTGGATAATTTCAATATGTTGATTTTAAAAATAATATTCATTTTATTGAAATAATTTTATAAATATTGGAATTTTGACTTTAAAATAATAATCCCAATTTATTGGAAAATACTAGTTTTTATGATATTAACCACTTTTTAACCCTTACTAAAATTACATTGGAATTAATTAAATTATATTTTAATTTATATTTAAATAATTATTCTATAATAATAATATTTTATTAAAATATAATTTATTTAAAAAATTATTTAATTTATAAAAATATTTACTTAATTGAAACAATATGTTTACCAAAAAATAAAATTTTGATTTAGTCATGTCAAAATATAATTTTTATCAAACTCATTATATAATCTTTGAAAAAATAATAATAATAAGGGATAAATGTAATGAATATTTTTTTAAAAATAATATAAAATAATTCATATTGTTAATGTCCAGATACATAACCCCTTATTACACCAGTGTACTCCCTAAGGGTAAGGTGTGAGATGGTGGCACTTTCTTGGGGTAGTTCACAGAACATGGTTTGGGTTGTGATCTTGATAAGAATGAACTTCTCCCATAAATAATTTTATTCATTGTTCATCTTGGGCTTGGTCAAAATAAAATACAATTGTTTCTATCTCCCTCATAATCTTCGATAAATGAGCTTCATGGGGTATGATCATATTGCCCAACGTCATCACTTATTCTATATGGGTTAATTAGAATTTTTCATAACCCTTAATATATTTTAATCTTAATGGTCACTATAAAATGTATATATTATAAATGTTTTTGATGTTTAATGGTCATTTAATCCCTACATGTTATATTCTATAATGGTCCAAAATAACCAAAGTAGTGCTTGTGTTTTCTATAACTATATTACTTAATAATTCATTTATTCATTCAAAAATGGAATTTCATTTATAAAATTTCAGGTTTTTACACTCATGATACTTGTAAAAAGTGAAATGAGTTAGTGCAAAAATAATTCATCCAAATTGATATAGATCTGTTCCAAATTAATATGGAGGGTGGATTTTTTTTCTATTACCAAAATCAATAACTCTCAAAATTCTAAGTAAATTTTTATGGGTTTTGTTGATATAAATGGTTAATAATTATTTTCCACGTATATTTTTCAACTAAACAATGTGTAACAGTCAAGTATATGCTATATACTTCACATTTATTACCATTGGTACATGTCATGTATATTTATGGTGTGTTGTGTAGTCATACACACTATGCAGACTATGTGGCTTGACCCACAGAACTACACATCATGTAAATTACAACACTCCATGTGGGAATATATTATGTGTAAGTATACAGTATGTGACAACCATATACATCGTATGTCACATTCCATTTTGAGTGAAAAAAAATTCAATATAAGAATTAAACTCTATAAATTTATTTCATTGGATATATAAGGGAACATTTCATGTCACATCATGTGCATGTCATATATATATATATATATATATATATTAAATTCCATTAATGAATCCAATTGGACAAGATGTTATGCATTGTGTGGCCACATCAGTGAATTATATGTGGTCTCATAAATATATTTCATGTAATTAATAATTTTAAATTAAAATTAAGTATATTTAATTTATTTAAAATAATATAAGATGTTAATCACAAAAGGCCTAGGTTCAAAACCAAGTAGGGTAGATTTCCTAAGTACTATAGTAGCATTGTAGCAGGGGAACTATAGTAGTACTATAGAATTGGAGGAATTATAGTAGTGGTGGAACTGTAGGGGTGACGGTACCGTAACAGGTACTATATAAGCCTAGGTATTATATCAATACTATTCACCAAAGGGTCCTTAGGGAGAAAAAAATGGCCTTTCAGACTTAAAATTAGGACTTTCAAGCCCCAAAGCCTTCATCTCTTGCAATTATTTTACCTATGATCAATGTTGTTTTATCTTTTCTAGATAATCCAACCTATAGATTAAAATACCATGATCATATCACAAGTTTATTTTATTTTTCAAGTCCATGGTTATTTATTTATTTACGTGATAGATTTTTTATTTTATGATTAAACCTATTCACATAAATTAAATAAAATAACAAGAATGATAAGTTGAAATAAAATAATACTATTATGCATAAATTATTTTTTAAAAAATATTTAATTAATTATGTAAAATCTAAATACTATTAACAATCATGTAAAGAATAAAATAAAATATTTTTATAAATAAGTTAAAAAAATATCTCAAATAAAATATTAAGTTATATATAACCTTCCATCTCTTAACATAAAATAAAACCATAGATCAAAGCATTGGTCATATCTTTGTGAGGATACTTTGATTTATCAGAGATTTATAATGAAAATATTAGGTTGGATTAACTAAGTTAGCATGAATAATAGTTTCCCTTAAAATACTTAGTGTAACTTGGTGGAAATAATTGATAAAATCCAAATTTATGACTTCAGAATTGGATAGTCCACTCAATAGATAAAGGAACTATGAGTTAATGTAGCTGATAAAAAACCATAATTAAATAAATTTGAATAATTTGACCAAGACCTTGTATGGGTTATTAGTAGGGAAATATGGATTATTTCCATTATAATATCCAAGAAACAATAAATAATGAATCCAATGTTTTGGGCTGTTGGGATTTGATAAAATAGTTTGAGAATAATAAAATTAATTTATTACATCGTAATTGGTAATCAAGATGAATTACAAAAAAATATTATTTTAGTTTTTATAGAAAATGGAAAGTCATTTGACCACGACACAATCCTTATGATCCATTTTGGAGAAAGATTATATCTTTACCAGTTCTAACTTCTAGGAGTCTTATATACTCTTACGCATCATACTATTCTAATGGCATAAGTTTTATATAATAAAGTCCATAGTTTCTATTTATCCTTATAAGGAAAAAGTTAGGAGGTACAAAACATATTATATAAACACATAGAGGATACATTGGATATCTAATGCCTCATATTATCATATATGACTAGTGATATCCATAATCTTCACAAATACATGGATTTATACACCATAATGTGTCATATTTGTTATCTCTATCAGGGGAAAGTAGAATAAGAGAGGTATAAAATTTCCAAGGCACCCTTTACATGAAATTGAGTATAAATAGTTCTATATAGACTTAATATAGTTATGATAATTGGATACATTGAGTGTTTGAAAATTCTAGGATTAAATATGCTAAAGGAATTGTGCACATAACTCGTACTTTCCTCACTTCCACCGATCTTCTAAAGTTTTATACTAAATTTCAGCATAAACAATATAAATAAGTCACTCCAATATCTCTTAACTTAGATTCTCCAAGATAATAATACATAAATCATGAAACTTATTATATATCTATGGTGAAAAAAGAGTAAATTCAATGTGAAAAGGTATAAGACTAATTTCAAGTCTAAGGAACTTTTATAGTACCCTTCCATAAAGAGAAAGATCTAGAGAGAGACTAAGTAGTAGGATGCAGTGTGTATTTTATTATAGAAAAAGAGGCCACTGCAAGAAGAAATATACCTTATTGAATAAGTAAGCGTTAGATTCATGTATGTTCATTATCAAGTTTACTATTTAATTTAATACAAATTGTATATTAGATACAGATTATGGTTCTCACATTTGTATCCAAATATAGGAACCAAGGAGATTCTAAAATATTAACATCGGTGGGGTGGGTTTTAAAGTTTCCAATAGATAAATACTATATTTTATGGCTATTTAAGACTATCATATCACATTTTTTATTGTATTGGTTTTAGTTTTTTTTAAAAATTATTATGTGTTGTGTATATCCAAGAGCATAATATTTATGTCCAGTTTATACATGGATGCCTTTTCAAATTTTGAAATAAAAGTTTCTTTATTTATAAATATAATATATATTATGGGATAAAACATATGAATAATGTACTTTACATACTAGAATATGAAAACCAATTCAATCGTAATATATAATGAATCAAGTTCACTTGACTCGTATCTCACCCATTTGTGGCATCATTATCTTTGTCATGTAAACAAGACGCGTCTGAAAAAATTATATCAAGAATAATATTTAGATTATTCAAAAATAAAATTCTTGGATATATTTTATTATTTTTTCAAGTAAAAATGAATAAATCTCTATTTAGTGGAAATGTTTAAAGATCTAAAGAGCTTCTGGAATCAGTTCATACATATTTGTGAAGGCCTTTTCTAGTAGAATATAGAGGTGGATACTCTAAATTCATAACCTTGATTTATGAATTTATTAGATTTATATATATCTAATTATTGTGTTATAAGTCATATTTCTTTTAAAGTTTTAAGGAATTCAAGAGGTAAGTAGACAATAAACTTAGTAAGGAGATAAAGAAACTCCACTATGATCATGGAGAGGAGTATCTTAACTAATATTTTATTGATTATCTAAAGGATTTTGGTATATGATCTCAACTCACTTACACTTATAAATAACATTATAAAAGTTTCATTGAAAGGAGGAACCATACCGTGTTAGAAATTGAGAGATTGATGATGAGTCATTCAATTATTCCATTATCCTTTTAGGGATGCACATTACAGACTATAACATACACACAATAAACCAAGTGCCAACTAAACTAAAAAATATATTTCTATACAAGTTATGGTATGTGAAAAAATCAATTTTGTTAGATTTACATGTGTGGTGATGTGAGGTTCTTTCTAAGGATACTTCTATAAACAAAAATGCATTTATAGGTACGAAGTGTATCTTTATAGAATATCCTAGAGAAATAATGGGATATTATCTTTGTGATACCAAAAACAAAAAGTTAATAGGGTCATGACACTCCATGTTCATAGAATTGTATCTCATATAAAAAGGATATAGTGGGAGAAAGATAGACTTTGATGAAGTTGAGGATCAAGATATAAAAAATAAAGTACAAGAAAAAATTACCTAAGTCCCAGTGGAAGAAGTTTTTCCATAGACACATGTACTACATAGGATAACAAAAGAGTTTAGAGAACCAGAGAGATGTGATTTTCTTTTCACCAAAGAGGTTGACACATTATTTGTTGAAGATAATGAACCTTTATCCTATAAGGAAGTAATTAATAGTTCAGAAGTTATAATGTGGAAAGAATCCATGAATTATGAAATGGATTCCATATACAAGAACGAAGTCAGGGTTTTGGTAAATCCACCAGTAGATGTAACTCCCATTGGTTGGAAATGGGTATTCAAGAATAAACCAGAGATATAGGTTAAATTAAGTACCCATAAGGCATGACTGGTTTCCAAAGGGTTTAATAAACATCAATTCATATATGATGATGAAAACTTTTGACTGATCACTATATTGAAATCCATTAGAATTGTACATTCCATAGTTTCTTGACATGATTATGAGATTTGGAAAATATACTTAAAGACAATTTTATATAATTGAAACATTGTGGAAAGTGTTTCTATGACACAACCAAAAGGGTTTGTGACACAAAAGGATAGCAATGAGGCATTCATGAAGTGACCCAATCACAACACACATAATTTTTACATCATTTTGGATTTGAAAATATTACATAACACATTAACACGTGTTTAATAACTATAAAGGTTTAGTGTATTTGGATAATAGATATATATCCAAATTTATTACACAACATATTTACAATATAGACCCCATGTATATCCCTCATAGACAAATTATACTTAAATTCTTTTCTTCTTAACCTAGGTAAAATGGAAACATAAGAAAGGGGGGAGCATAGATGCACATTAAGGGTAATCATAGGGATTACAAGTGAAGATTTAAAATGATCATAAATTATTATAAGGGTATTAGAACATAATAAAAATTTTATAAACATAGAATAAGAGGATCATACCCATTATATATCATAACCTATAAATCATGTCATAAATCTTAATACATAACAATAGCATAAATTTTTATTTATAATCCATGAAATCATAGCATAAAAATATGGAACCAAATCATGACATAAATATGTGGAAAAAACATATAATTATAAAATCATTTCATAAGTTAAGTATCACTTTTAATACCATCATAGAATAGTTGATAGATCCCCATATTGGATTGAGTTCACTTCACATTCTCTTAAAAAATTTAGGGGACTGTGTCCCCAAGTGGATTGGGTTTACTCCCAAATCCCTTACATATTATATTGTGAGATATAAATAATTACACAATTAATATGGGGGATATATAATTTTGTTCCCACCCATAACATATATAAAATCCATATATATTTGTTCCACATAACTTTTAAATCATTCATCACTTTATCTTAGCATAGCCCATGGAAAATAAATGGGTTCCATAAACATATCATCATCATATATTTATAATTAATCCAAATAAATAACATTTATAGTATTATAAGATCATATACTAAGTGAATAGTAAGTAACATCAAAAAAAAATTCAATAAATTAAAGAAAACACCTTTATAATATCATTGAAACATTCTTGAAGAAAATAACTTTTTTACTTTTAAAATTGTTTATTTAGGATAAAAATTTCTAGAATATTATCAAAAAATTATTCTAATATAACCATAGAATATTTAAAAGTAATCTTCAATTCAAATAAGATTCATTATGGTGAAAAAAAAGTCATAAAGATGTATATGTCAAAATAAAACATTACTTTCATACTTTGGTAAACAAATTCAAAACACAACGTACATAAAATGTTAAAATAATAATATTTAAAACCATTGTAAATAAATTAAAAGTCTTTTAAAATAAAATTAATAAATCATTTAATTTAAGATAATAATATTCTTGAAACAATAATAAGAACATTGATTGTGGAAGATAGAGATTCTCAACCAAAAAGAGGTGATAATGTTTGTAACACTTAGAAGTAACTTTCTGGTTTATTATTGAACCAAAATTAGTGGAGATGAAAATAAAAATGAAAAAATAAAATATAAATATATTATATTAAAATATATTGGGTTCATGAAAATTGAATCATATTGGCTCCACAAAGGAACTTCAAATATAGACAATCCTAAAATTAATGAGGTTGCAACATAAATCCCTCACCATAAGACTAAATTTCTTCATAAGGGATTTTAACCACTCATATAATAAAATTTAAATTTTTTATACTTATATACTAGAAACATATTTTTATGATCCATTTATAACATTTCAACACCTGTTAATTTATAATTCTTTATTAAAATCATTGTTTTGGGTGTTAATTATCTCACTTTTCATTATGTTTTGGCTTGGTGATTTCAGTCCTTGTATATAGGTCATAGTTCCATAATATTTAGAATAATTACATCATTTCTTGAGGTGGTAGTCCACACGTACACATGAACAATGATTTAATTCACCATTTGATAGAGAAGGAAATGGATAAAGATTATTAAATAAACATAGTGACATATTATGTAAAGACTCAGATTTTCCATGTAATTTTTTTAATTATATGGAATTATTACGAGTCTACAAAAATTGATGGCGCGTGATTTTGAGGATCGGTGGGCCCGAAATGAGTTTCAGAACTTTTTTTAAGGTATGTTCAGTAAACACACAATCGGCATTTTCTAACTTTTGAACTAGTGCTTGGATTAAAAATACGAGGGAACCATTTAATCTGCAGCGCTGAGATTCTCTTAAGGGAGGTTTAACCTCAACCGTAGTGGTTCAAGAGAAAAAACTGGTTTTTGTGTTTTTTTGTGGAGGATAAAATAAAATAAATATATTTTATTTTTAAGAATAATATCCTCCCATCTCTCCTTTTAATTTTTCTAGTGGCAGGGACCACAAGAGGGAGGTCAGGAATTTAATGTTGGGCATTAAATACCCGGTTACACAAAGTGTGTAACCACTAATCCCTTTAATTAATAGGATTCATTAACTCTAAATTAATGACCCCCCCCCCCCCCTTAATGGTTGAAATATCCTCTTGCTTCTTGGTGGAATTTTTGAAATCATTGGCGAAGGGGGAGATATGGAGAGGAGAACTTTGGAGGAACCCTTCGGAGAAGAACAGGTCTACCAAGAAAGGTTAGAGGATTGCCATTCTAGCGGCGGTGTTGGAATCTTGTTGCAGGAACAAAGAACATTGACCCACCTTCAAGCGTGGATGTTCTCCAACAGATTTATGAGGTAGGGTTTACTTTTGGTTATAGTTTCAAGAGTTGTTGAATCTTATTCTAACCAATTTCTATCAAGCTAACATGGAGGGCACGGGCTAAATGAATAAGGCCTGGTCCCCCTTCTATCTTGATTAATGTGTGCATTCTTCACAGGCGATACTTCAAGACAAACAGAACCCAATTTTTGATGGTCTAGAAGTGACGATGATGTCCCGGGAAGTTCAACGATGCCTTCGGAAGTAAAAACGGGCCACCGGAGCTCACCCGATTACATGAGGAAGGCCGCCGGTGTGGTGGTACCAGTGACCAGGGCCAGCGGGGACCAAGGCAGCGGCCGACACAAGCAGGCCGCGAGGGAGGAGGTGGCGTATCTGCACCGCCAGAGGAACCGATCGCAGCTCGTTAGCCGTGGCGGTCGGAGGAGGCGGCCAACGCACCGGTCGGCCGTGGAAGAGGAGGGTGGTGCAACCAGAGTGTCGCTAAAGGACGTGGGCTAAAGATCGTTAGCCGCGGTGGACTGAAGGAGGTGGTAGGCACACCGGCCAGCCACGAGTGGCAGAGTGGCACTCCGTTGTGCGCCTCTGGAGATGGCGGTCGGCATCAACCGACCACAATGGGAGGTAGGACCCGCTTCAGCAGGTCCTGCATGCCACCTGGTGGCGCCACGTGGTGTCGTTGCTATGGAGGAAATCTAACGACCCTCACAGCCATTCAGGAAAAGTGGGGGTCACTCCCCTGGGTGGTGGCTATGGCGGTCCCTGCCACAGTGGGCCGCTCCACCCAGCCACGAATCGCCCTTCGTCGGGCCACCTGCCCAGCGGGTCGCACCCCCTATGGTCTTGCACGAACCGCGGCCCAGCGGGCTGGGCCTACTACATCCTAGCTAGGACGGTTCGGGTCGGTTCAGTCCGGCTAGGTCGGAGCGAACCCAAGGCCAACCTGACCCAGAAACACTTAAAGGGCCATATCTTGAGAACAGGACATTCGTTTGATGAACCGTCTATGGCATTGGGATCCTTGGATCAAGATGGCCCTTTTGGTATACTCCACTTGAGTTTTGGAGACAGTTGGAGTACAGCCAAGTTGGATTGAACCCAAATCCAACCAGGCCCTCGGAACTAAAATGCTTATAACTCACATATTGGGCATCCGATAGACGCAACGTCTGTTGCATTGGAACCCTTATGACATTTTGGTCCTTTGGGTTACTACTTTTTGGAGCATAGTAGAGGTATATGTATGACTGATATCTCGAGGGGAAGATTCTATGGAACTTGAGATCACTGGGTGCGAGGAATCATGTGTCAGGATGTAACGTGAAGAAGGAACATCGATCCTAAGTGGGTCCGAATCTATCGATCTTGTGTGGGTCTGCATATATCAGATCCTATGTCGGTTAGCGCTCATCAATCCTGTGTGGGTCATCATATACCGATACTGTGTGGGTCAGATCCTATGTGGGTCAGTGGGGGTTATTACCTATCGATCCTATGTGGGTCAGAAGTAGTACCTATTAACAGAATAAGATGATCTTGCTTACGACTAATCATTTGTACTTCTTTACTTAAGTTATACCTAATTGTGAGCTGATTATTTTACCTTCTTGGTTTTATCTTCGTGGTGTAACCTATGTGGTACTTCTATCTTCGTGGTGTTACATGTGTGGTACTTCTACGTTCGTGGTGTTGTTTTCGTGGTGTTACCTGTGTGGTACTTCTATCTTCATGGTGTTACCTGTGAGGTATTTCTACCTTCATGGTGTTACCTTTTTGGTATTCTTACCTCATGTATGAGATGAGTATATCTTGATAACATGGGTATATGTATGGTCATATACCTAAGTAGAGTTTATGTCTAACGCTTCGTGATTGAGATGGAGGTCTTACTATGTGTTTTTTCCTTTTTGGAACTTTGGGAGACCTATGGGGGTCTCGAGTCACTTACTGAGTATTGTTATACTCACCCTTACACATACTACACCTTCACCTTGTTATGTCTTGTGCAGAAGATGGAAAACATTGATCATAGCTGAGAGACCCAAGACTAGACGGTGCTCGGAGGTGGACCATTTGGCGTGAGGTGACACAAGGATTACTAATCGTGAGATGTACCTACCCTTTAGGTACAATCCTTGGTGGATGATCCAAGAGTTGTTTTTTACTTTTCAGTTGTATTTGTACTTTCCATTTGTACTTTCCCTTTTCAGTTGGGCTTGTATTTCGGACCCTTTATTTTCAGCACACTTTTACTACAACAGTTTACTTCGTGGTTTCTTCTTGTCATGTTCTTGGACTGTGTGTATGTATAGGTTAAAAGGAAATTCCTTCCCATTTTAGGGATGTTCCTTTCTGGTGCTAGTCTCTAGCCCCTGGCCTATGGAAGGTGGGCTTGGGGTAGTCACGGTACGGGCCCTAGGGGACGGGTCGTGACATATTATTATATTTTAGATACTAATTTTATTATATTGTAATAGTTAGAAAATAAATTATTTAAGTAAAATAATAAGTAAAATGAAAGATATTGATTAACAAGATTACCTCCACTTTTAGAAACATCCATTAGATATCTTATTAAGGACCCTAGAGATAGTCTTTTGAGGAAACTAGAACCCATAAAACTTTTATAAGGATTTTTATAAGAGGGTTTTCTAGGTTTTAGTTGAGATATGTGGCTCAAGGTAGTGTGAATAATAGATTAGATTTGGTTTCCTTCTATAGTGAAGGAAGAACACACTTGGAATTACTTAAAATATTTAAATATAATCAATTGTTTTTATTGTTCAATATGAAAAAGTGGATAACATTTTGAATATAAGATAGGGTAAGGTTGAAATACATTTAATAGATAAAATTTGGATAGTTACATGTGTAATTTTGAACCTTGTCCTTTTTCAACCCCTTCATCAACCAATTTTAACTTTATCCATGTTAATAAAGTTTTCAATCATAAATGGTTATAAATTTAGTTATAAGGTAAGAAATATCTAAAAAATGATTGAGTTAGGAAATTTTTAACAATAACCCATCCCTCTTGTCCTATTTAAAAAAAATTATGATTTTTAAATTATTTAATATAATATTATTTAACATAAAATACCAGTAAAGTCATTTTAAAAACTATTCACATATTTTGACATTAAAGACATCAATACCGAAATGGAATTTGAATATAAAATATTTAAAACTAAATTATAAATTATTATTGAACATAAAATTAATTTGAAACCATAATTAATCCAAACAATATTACTTTTTAGGTTTTTAAAAACATTTACCTTTATTTTTCTACTACTTACACTAGCATTGTGTTAGAATTGTGTAAGAATTTAAGGTAATTATGTTATCACAAAAAATTAAAAATAAATTACCATCATGAAAATAAATTATTTATGTTAAAAATAAACTTTTATATTTGTTCATAACATCTTCTTATCCCTATGGGAACATACAAAATAAATTAAAAGAAAGAGAGTGATATTTTTTACTTGTCCTTAGTTTAAAAGAATATATAGGTCATAATCAAAGGAAAGTGTAAAAAATTATCAAAACTTATAATATAATATAATTAAGTTATAAAGAAACTTATCCAATGAAATAAATCCAAGAGTTTCAGATATTTTGAGGCCTTATCCCATAGTTTAAACCTCGTATGACCTATTTTACCCTTATTGAGGTGACAAATATTTACCAAGGTTACTATTCATAATGACCAAAAATAAAAATGAACTATTTTATAAATTTAAACCAATTGATTCAAAATATGGAATCCATTTTTAAACATTAAATTTATATAAGTTTAAGAAATCAATCTTAATATAAATCCATAAAACATGATGAAAATAGTTTTTAGAAAAAATGAGTTTTTAAGCCTAATAATGAACTTTTACCAAAATCAAGTATAATGTCAATTAGTATGTGATTAATTAGATTATATCTAACTAAAAAAGAATTATATTAATTTAAGATCAAATTAAAAACATAACAGTAATTTTAAATTACTTGATTTAACAAAAAGAAATGGCAGTTTTATAAAAATTGTAACTTTTCACTATTAAGTGAAAAGTAAATCTTTTTAGGAAAATACAAAAAAAATATTAAGATAATGTTTTCATAATGATTTCAAAAATTATATTAATTTTTTTATGTCCCATAATTTTTGTACAATTTTTTTAATTATATAGAATTATTACGAGACTGTGAAAATTGACGACACGTGATTCCAAGGCCCAGAGTGCCCAGAATGATCCATGGAAAAAAATGTTAAGATTTAAATAGAGTGTGTGAGAAGTTTTCCTAAAAAGGTGGAATTACTCTTAAGAAGTTACCCATATCAGAAATATGAGGGTATTGTTGCGTTTAGGATGGTGGGTTTACCCTAGGCGTGACTTAAGTTTATTCGGCACAGGCCTCCAGTGACAAAACCAAAAAATGGAATAACCTTAAATAAAATTATTAAATAAAATTATTTTATTTTTAAAATTATTATAACTCATTAATGGTGACTCGGATTAAAAATATGAGACCAATGCTGAGCTCATGAGGGTACGCTTTTCTTAGGTAGATCCTAACATTAGTCAGCGCAGGCCAACATTGAAAGTTAGTTTTTGGATGTAAATAAAATAATTAACAATTATTTTATTGTTAAATACTTCAAATCATAAACAAAAACTTAGATCGGAAATCCTAGAGTACCATTGAACTCTTGAGGGCGATTTCCCCTTAGGCAGAGCCTAACCTCGACCGTCGCGGGTCAAGGGTGAGTGTTAATAATTTTTTGAGATTTTTTCAAGGTACGTTCAGTAAATGTGCGAGTGGGGATTTCTATCTTTTGAACTGCTGCTCGGACTGAAAATATGAGAGCACCGTTGAATTCAGAACATATAGATTCACTTAGGGGAAGCATAACTTCAACCGGCAAGGGTCAGACGAAAAATTTTATTTTTGGACTTTACGGAAAAATAATAAAATAACTAAATGAGTTATTTTATTCTTTCTCCAACTTTTTAGTAGTAGTTGTAGGGGTCGTAGTGTAACATCAAGCATTGAAAAAGATACATTTAATCACATGACCCTTCATTTGCGTAACTATGACACTCATAGGATTAGTGGATCATTAATTGCATTTCATTAATGAACCACATTAATAAACGCAACGTGGGTGGTTCCTTTTATTTTATTTAAATAAACCTTTAGCATGGGTTTTGGGAACCTACGAGAGGAACCTCTAATGAAATGCTAGAGTTTACTTCCTCCCATGAAGAATGGAGTTTTTATCGACAACTCTTGGAGGATTCAAACTGGACATCGATGCGTGATGGCGAGTGTTAATGAACGTGGAACATCTACGAATGTGAATCTTCTCCTTCGACCACAACACCATTTCCAAGTAGGGTGTTTACATGATTTTATGTTCCCTCTATTTATGTTCTTGGAAAATACAATGAACTCAGACCAACCGAATAACGGATTGATTCGTGTCTTATATGTTCATGCGGGTGGTTGTTGTGGGGCCTCAAATTGGAGATTGTTCTTCCTTTTTGATTATTGATATCACCCCATGTTAGAAAACTAATGTAGAAGAGACAGTCCAATCTAAAAATGGTATGGGCCAACCTTAATTCTTGGTTTATGAGAGTTTCTTGTGTGCAACTAGGCAACATGGCAGTAGGGAATTTCTGAGGGCTTCGCAGTGAAGGCGGCAACCCGGGAGACCTCTAGATGCAGACGGGAAGAAAAAAAGAACACTGGTGCGGCCACACCGGCAACCGGCAGTGGCGGCCGACCGAGCCATCCGCGATGGTAGGAGCCACGATTTTGGAAGGGTGTGTCACTGACACGCCATGTGAAGAGGAATGAGCAACCCCCTCGGCTGGACAAAATGGTCGGCTAAATCGGCCGTTTCAAAAGAGGGGGTAGTGTCCGCATATGGGACGGGTTCTTTCAGGCATTCCAGATTCACCAGTCAGGCTGAGTCTGCCAACTAGGCTGGACCCTCTGGTCAGGACGGACCTGCAGGACCAATGGGATAGACATGTGGGCCCAACTAGCCGTCCGGGTCGGACTTCTACCGGACCCAAACCCGACCGGCCCTGTTTTATAAAATGGGTGAATCTCACTTATCGGGCATCTGTTTCATGTTCCATCAGCGGTATGAGGACCCTCATGACTAGGCAGTACATTTGAGACACTCCACTTGGGTTTTGGAGAAAGTTGGATTGTGGGTGGATTGGATCGAGGTCGAATCCAACCTGGCCCTCGGTACAAAAATTTCTATAACTTACAGACTGTGTGTCTGATTGATTTATCGTCTGTTGCATTGGAACCCTTATGACCTGGTAGTAATTTGGGTTACTTATTCATGGGAATTCATGGTGTATGGGTTATGACCAATGGATTTAGGATTGGATCCTCCCAAAATCAAGCATGCAAAGTGTGGGAATCTAGTGGCTGGCTGTGACGTGATGAAGCACCTAGTGATCCTCTGTGGGCCAGCACTTAGCGATCCTCTGTGGGTCAACACTTAGAATTCCTCTTTGGGTCAGCAGTTAGTGATCCTATGTGGTTCAGCATCTATTGACCCTCTATGGGTCAGTATTTAGCGATCCTCCACGGGTCAGCACATAGCGATCCTCCATGGGTCAGCACCTAGCGATCCTCTGTGGGTCAGCACCTAGTGATCCTATATGGGTCAGCTCCTAGCGACCTTGTGTGTTCTAGAAGCAAAATAATATCAATAGAATAATATGATCTATCTTTATGAATAATCATCTTTATTCATGTTCTTTAAGTTATATACCTGGTGTGAGCTATGTATTTTACTTTGTACTATGTGGTTGAGGTCTTGATTTGTGTTTTTACCTTTGGGGTATTTTTCTTTGTGGTGTTTTCCTTCGCAGATTATCGAGATACCTTTGGGGGTCTCAGGGTCCCTACTGAGTATTGTTATACTCACCCCTGCATGTGTTTTTCCCACACGTGTTGTTTCCAGTGCCGACATTCGACATTTCAACAAAGGTGCTCATGGAGGGGTACGGGACAGATGGATGCTACGATGGTGGACTTGCTGGCCAAGCACTAGGTGGGTCCCATTAGGACCGGGTGGACAGGACACACTACTTTGTCTTCTAGTAGCTTCATTACACTCATGATTAGGTGGGGTTTTCCATAGATGGCCATTAGAGTTTCCTTTTGTACTTATTGTTTTCAGTTCCTTGTTGGGTTTGTATTTTTCCCCACTTACATTCACTTTTACTTTCACTCAACCTTATTTTAGTGGTATACTTTTTTTCCCACTTTCAGTGTTTTGGGATGTGGTTGGATGTGTGTGTCTACATGTTTAAATGAAATTCCTTTCCATTTTTGGGTTTCGCCTTTCCAGTGCTAGTCACCAGCCCCTAGCCTATAGAAGGTGGTTTTAGGGGAGTCACGGCATGGGCCCCAGGGGAAGGGTCGTGACAAAGTGGTATCAAAGGCGGTCGGTTCTACCAGAAGAACTAAGAGTATTTATTTTCAATGGGGGAAATAGTGTTAAGTTTCTTGAGTTTATATTTCAGTCCAGGGAGTACAGCGTTGTTGCGGCGGCCGATGTATCCATACACCAGGACCCTGAATTTTGTTTTCCGACTCGGTACATTAAAACACTAGTTGCATGTGTTTTAAAAATGTTTTTCCCTTGATCTCTTTTGAGTCAAATCACTAGGTATAACTTAATGATCGTGTTTCATCTTGATACTCTTTCAAGATTCCACTATGTAGATAGACAGCCAGGATTCCAATGCATGACCATGAGGATGGTCCACAAACTGATGAGGCTTAAATACAAGGATTGTTGCCCGAGATGGTACCTTCGGGCGGTGTCCCAATGATACCATTGCATTTTTTTCAGCAGTTACTAATGGCGTTATTGGTAGGGTACACATATAGTCTTAGTTCCTTACATGAGTTTCAGTGACAGATACCCCTCAGGTTCCTAGGTGAGCCCAACTCATAGGCGGCTAAGGACTAGCCTGAGTTGGTGATCGTGTTTCAATCTAGCCAGGGCACCATTAGATTTGATGGTGGTCCTAGTAGTGGGTATTCTACGTGACTCAGCAGGGTGATGAAAGGGTATATATTTCCCCTATCTTATGATGAGGTGAATTTTTTGTGGACAGAGGGGTCTCTTTCTATAAAAATCAAAGGGTTATGTGTTCCCTAGAGATTCTACAGCTTCGACAGGATGATATGTCAGTAGATGGGTATTCATCAAGGCATACCGACCTTTCTAGGTACTTGATGAATACGATATGACCAGTGCTTCAGGGGTTGGACCTCTGAGCGAGTTGTGTTTAAGGACATCTGAGCCATCACTATACCTCTGTTCATGCCTACTTATGTTAGGGTGCTATAGAGAACCTTTTTTGGTTGAAAGTTCTTTGGCTAAGTAGATACAACCAATGGATGTCAGCAGTGGTAAAGTAGGAAACCGACTTCAGTCTCAGATACTTGGACGTGTAAAATTTTTCGAGAAGATGAAGTGATAGGGATAGATGAATCTTTAGATCAACAGGAGGTGGTATACATTTTGACATGTTACAACCACCACCCCAATGTGGTCCCCACCAAGCTCTGGGATCTGAAGGATAGGGGAATGGAGTAACTGCATGCAGTCAAGGAGTGTGACCCAAGGGCTCTAAGAATGACTCGAGGTACATTCTATGTATACTACTAGCTACCGTATTAATAGACATGGGTACTAATCATTATTTCTTTTCACGAATCATGTTCAAGACCTAGAGTTTCTGGTAAAACCGTTGACTTGATCCTTACATCTGGAGATACCTATGGGAGGTGACTCAATAATCATACTTATGCTGACGATATGATCTGATCCTTGAGGTGAGAGTTTTGGTTGGAACCTCTTGGTGGCAGTGTCGAGGCCTTATGACATTATTCTAGGTATGGATTGGTCATCTATAGTTCATGCTCAGATTGACTGTTTTAGGAAAAAAGGATGTGGTATGTTCACAGCATTGGGATAGGGTTTTCCTTAGTTAATGAAAAAGGAAACCCATACAACATAGGATAAACTCTTGTATAGGAGGGTGCAACCGATCATTCTTGAGTTGGCCAGCCTTACCCTCGTGGAAGCGGATGTTTGAGTTTTCAGTTCCCAATGGTAGTGGCAGAGTGTGGGAATATCCTTTCAAAAGATGTTTCTAGGATTACCTCCCTGAAGGGTGAGGGACTTCTGTATCTTTCTACACCCCAATATGGAACTGATATCATCTTAAGTATATCATAGGGCTTTCATAGAGCTTCGCAAGCAGGGTCATTTGTGGAGGAATTACAGAGGAAGGGCTTAGTAAGACCCATTGTTCGAGGTTATGTGTGGACTACCAACACCTTAACCTAGTGGTTATGGAGAGTGAGTACCAACTACCAAATGATCTATGGGAACATCAATCAGTTAAAGGGGGTATCCTTTCACGTAGATGGAAAGGTGCATGTAGGCTTTTCAATAATTGAGACAACTACGATGGTTGGAGTTCCTCCAGGACTATGACCTTGATGCAGTATATACTCCTGGGAAGGGAGATGTGATAGAAGATGTGCTCAGCAAGAGGTCTGGTTTACAGATGCTAAGTGAGGTGACGGAGCAGCTAGCCATGATGCCGATATTCTTCATGGATGAGGATTGATCATCTTACCTCCAGTCTATGACTATCACTCCCCCATTCCTTTAGTTAGTTAGGGAGGCATAGCTTTTTGATGTTTACTGTGAAGCCCGACGTGCTCAGATATCCTCAAGACATGCTCCTGATGGATAATCAATAGGTGTGGAGCACGTCATCCTTTTCAAAGGGTGCACCATGGTACCAATGATGTTATGGGAGGAGGTGTTGGGGGAATCCCATACATTCCCTTTGGTGGTACATCCTAGTGTGGAGAAGATGTACCAGGACCTCTGAAGTCAATACTGGTTTCTAGGAATGAATAAAGCGGTGGAAGAGTTTGTTTCATGATGCCTCTTTTGTCAGCAAATGAGAGCTGGGCATTGGGTTCCAGCATGCTTGAGCATAGATTTTACCCCCAAACAGATGGTCAAATGGAGTGGACCATATAGACCTTAGAGGACATGCTTCGTTCTTGTGTCCTAGATTTTGGTCACAGTTGAAAGGAACACCCACCACAGGAGGATTTTGTGCACAAAAATAGTTATCACTCCACCATTATCATGCCACCATTTGAGTCCTTGTATGGGTGGCCATGCAAATCACTTCTATATTTGATAGACCCTCTGGAGTCAGCACTCATGGATCCAAAGTTGGTTTGGGCTACCACTAAGAATATGTGGATCATCCAGGAGTGGATGAGGACTGCACAGAGCAGACATAAGTCTTATACTGACAAGAGACAGATACCCTTGGAGTTTGAGGAGGGATACTATGTTTTCCTTTGGGTTTCACCCCAACAGAGATTACAGAGATTTGGCCAGAGCGGAAATCTATCTCCAAGTTTCATCAAACCTTTTTAGTTTCTGAGACGAGTTGGAAAGATGGTGTACCACCTATCTCTTCTCCCACATATTCACCGGGTGCACGATGTTTTTCACATGTCACAGCTGAGGAGGTACGTGCATGATCCATCACACGTCATTGATTATGGCTAGCTGGGCATTGATGATGGGGTGAGGTTTGCAAAGTTCCCAATGGAGATAGAGGATCAACAGGATCAGGTCCTTCATGGATGGTTGATTCCTCTGGTGCACTTTTGGTGGTAGCACAGGAATCTCTGGAGGAGAACAACGGAGCGAGAGGCTTAGATTTACACTCAATACCCCCCACTTGTTTGATTTGCCTTTGTTTTGGATTTCAGGGATGTAAATCCCTGAGGTGAGAATAATGTAATGTCCAGGAATTTCTATATAATTTTTTTAAATTATATGGAATTATTATGAGACTATGAAAATTGACGGCACGTGATTCCAAGGCCTGAAGTATCTGAAATGATCCGTCAAAAAAAATTTAAGCTTTAAATAGAATGCATGAGTATTTTTCTTGAAAAATCGAATAACTCTTAAATGGTTGCCCGGATCAGAAATATGATGGCACCGTTGTATTCAGGATGGATGGTTTACCCTAGTAGTGACTTAAATTTAGTCGGCGCAGGCCTCCAGTGAGAAAACCCAAAAATGGAATAACTGTAAATAAAATAATTAAACAAAATTATTTTATTTTTCAAATGCTTATAACTAATGAATGGTGACTCAGGTTAAAAATCTGAGACCACCGCTGATCTTGTGAGGGTATTCTTTCCTTAGACAGATCCTAACATTGGTTGGTGCAATCCAACAGTGGAAGTTAGTTTTTGGCCATAAATAAAATAATTAAGTAACAATTATTTTATTGTTAAATCTTTTTACTCCTAAACGGTAACTAGGATTGGAAATATGAGAGTACCATTGAGCTCCTGAGGGCATGTTCTCCTTAAGAGGAGCCTAACCATGACCAACATGGTTCGAGGGTGACTGTTAATAATTTTTTGAACTTTTTTAAGGTACGTTTAGTAAACTTGCGAGTGGGGATTTCTATCTTTTGAACTAGTGCTCGGACTAAAAATTCGATAGCACCATTGAATTCGCAGCATCGAGACTCACTTAGGTGAAGCTTAACTTCGACCAGAAAGGGTCGAATGAAAAAGTTAATTTTTGGACTTTACGGAAAAATAATAAAATAACTAAATGAGTTATTTTATTCTTTCTTCAACCATTGTGCAGCAGTTGGTGGAACCGTAGTGTAACGTTGGGAATTGAATAAGAGACATTTAATTGCATGACCCTTCATTTGTGAAACTTCAACACTCATAGGATTAATGGATCATTAATTGAATTTCACTAATGAACCAAATTAATGAACACAATGTGGTTGGTTCCTTTTCCTTTATTTAAAAAAAATTTTCCATGGGTTTTGGTAACCTACGAGAGGAACCTCTAACGAAACACTAGCGATGACTTCCTCCAACGACAAATGGAGTTTTGATCAGAGACCATTGGAGGATTCGAAAAGGACATCGATGGGCGATGGTGAGTGCCAACGAACATCGAACATCTACGAATGTGAATTTTCTCCTTTTACTGCAACATTGTTTCCAGGTAGGGGTTTACGTTCTTGGAAAAAACAACGAACATGGACCAACCGACTAACGGGTATATCCACGTCGCATCTTTTCATGTGGGTGGTTATTTTGGGGTCTTAAATTGGGTATTGTTCTTCCTTTTTTATTATATATATCACCCCATTTTAGAACACTAACGCGGAGGGTGCGGGCCAATCTAAACATGGTCCGGACCCCCCGTCATTCTTGGTTTTAGGAGAGTTTCTTATGTGTGACCACGCAACATGGAGGTAAAATGTTTCTGAGGGCTTCACCGTGAAGGAAGCAACCTGAGAGGCATATACACATAGATGGGAAGAAAAACGAAGCAACATAGAATCTTTGGTGGCCCGCGGAGGCAACTGTCGGCGCGGTACTACCGGCGCGGTGATGGTCGGAAGAGCCGGCTGCGTGGAGGAGTGGCGCCTGTAAGAGTCGTGGCTATCTGATCCATAGCGGTGGAAAGGCACAGTGTCAACGCGCCGCGCAGAAAGGGTGGAGCGGCCCGCTCGGGCCGCTCGACTGGACAAATTGGCCGGCTGAGCCAGTTGTTTTGGAAGAGTGGGAGGCACCTGCTGGCACTGCTAGCTGGCCGAATCGGATGCTCCGCATCCAGTCAGTGTGCTAGCAACCGGTCCACATGTAGGTTGGGTTCTTCAAGGTAGGTCGGACCCCTATCGAACCCAGACGCGACCAGCCCTATTTCACTAAAATGAGTGAATCTCGCATGCTGGGAATCTGTTTGACGCGCTGTCAGTGGCGTGAGGACCCTCACGACAAGGAGGTCCTTTTGAGATAATCCACCTGGGTTTTGAAAAAAGTTTTAGTATGAGAGTATTGGATCGATTTTGAATCCATATGAGCCCTCAGTACAAAAAATTTCTATAACTTATAGACTAGGCGTTCGATTGACGTGTCGTCTATTGCGTTAGAACCCTTATAACATAAAGGTTATTCATGTTACTTCTTCATGGGATTTCATGGTGGATGAGGTATGGATGATGTCTTGAGTAGTGGATTATTCGAGTATCAATAGTTCTAAGTGCGGGAATCCAGTGGTTGGTTGTGACATGATGAAGCACCTAGAGATCCTCTATGGGTCCGCAGTTAGAGATCCTCTATGGGTCAGCACATAGAAATTCTCTATGAGTCATCATTTAGTGATCTTCTATGGGTCAGCACCTAGAGACCCTCTATGAGTTAGTACATAGTGATTATCTATGGGTCTAAATGTAGCGATCCTCCGTGGGTTAGCACCTAGCGATCCTTTGTTGGTCAGCACCTATCGATCCTCTATGGGTCAGCACCTAGAGACCTTGTGGGGTATAGTATAAAAAGCCTCTTAACAGAATAAGATGATCTATCTTTATGACTAATCGTCTTTATTCCTGTTCTTTAAGTTAGATAACTAGTATGAGCTGCGTATTTTACTTTGTGCAATGTGGTTGAGGTCTTTCTTGGTGGTTTTACCTCTGGGGTATTTTTCTTTGTGGTGTTTTCCCTCACGGATTACTGAGAAACCTTTAGGGGACTCGGGGTCCCTACTGAGTATTGTTATACTCGCCCCTGAATAGGCTTCACCTACACGTGTTGTGTCTGGTGAAGACATTCGACATTTCGACAGATGTTCTCAGGGAGGGGGATGGGACAGATAGATGCTACGATGGTGGACTTGGTGGCCTTGGACCAGGTGGGTTCCAGTAGGACTGTTCAGGTAGGACACACTACTTCGTCTTCTAGTAGCTTCGCTACTCTCATGGTCAGGTGGGGTTTTCCGTAGATGGTCATCAAAGTTTCCTTTTTTACTTACTTTTTTAAGTTCCTTATTGGGTATGTATTCTAGGCCACTTACATTCCCTTATACTTGCACTCAACCTTTTTTAGTGGTATACTTGTTTTCCCCCTTTCAGTGTGTTGGGATGTGGTTTGACGTGTGTGTGTAGAGGTTTAAATGAAATGTCTTCCCATTTTTGGGTTTCGATTTTCCGGTGCTAATCACCAGCCCCTCGCCTATGGATAGCAGGCTTGGGGTAGTCACGTCCCAGGCCCCGGGGGACGGGTCGTGAAAAATTTACTCTAATATAATTTCTAAAAATTTTATATATTAATTATAATATTTCTTCACAAAATACAATAAAAACAATTTTTGAAGAAAAAATATTTTGAAGCATAAAATAACTTTACAAAAAATTGAGAACTTATTTATCATTATATAAAACCTTTACACATATTTTCATAATGATATTTTTACTATTTATACCTCCAATTTAATGTCCATATAAGGTCACGTTAAATAATAATATTTGTATAGTATATTGTAGTTTTCTTAAAGCTCAATGTTATTTGCTAAGCAATCTATTGAACACTTAAAATTTATTTAAATAGAAATATATAATAGAATATTTGGGTGTTAAATTTTAACCCCTTATAATAATTTTACCCTCAAAATTATATCAATCCTATACCAACAACTGAGGATACTTCCACCTCATCACATCCTCAAGTTCCCACATAGCTTCCTCAAATTTATGGTTTTTCCAAAAAAATTGACCAAGTGAGTAGTATTATTTCAAAACACTTTCTCTCCACAATCCATAATATATTATTATTGTTCCTCATAAGAGATATCATGTTCTAGTTTTATATTAATTGGTTTTCGTAAATTTTATTAATCGGGTGTGTACTTTCTTAGGAGATATATAAGAAATGAATCATGAACTTGAGAGAGGTTCAGTGGAAGTTCTAAGTGATAAAATACTATTATGACTCGGTCAAAAATATCATAGGGACTGATATACCATGGGATCATCTTCCCTTTTCTTACAAATCACTTCATATTCTTCCAAGGATATATTCAATGGAATACCTTGTTGCCAACTTCGACATTTAGAACTCATCGATGATTGTCAGCATAACTTTTCTTTCTACTATATGTTACTACGATGTGTTAATGAATGGTTATAACATCATATATCATTTACTCATATATATTAGGTACTAATATATTTTTTGCTCTAACTTCATCCCATTATATTATAGTTCAACATTTATTTCCATAGAGGGCTTCATAAGGATCCATTTGAATTCTTGAGTGAAAACTATTATTATAAGAAAATTTGACTAGAGGAAGGTGTGGATCTAACCCTCCATTAAAATACTTAGAGAAATATCTTAGCATATATTCTCAGTTTTAAGTGGTCCTCTCATACTATCCATGTATTTGAGGATTATATGTGGTACTAAATCTTACCTGTGTGTTTAAGGCCTACTAAATACTTTTACAGAACTTTTATGTAAACCCAAAATCTAAAAAAATAAATAATAGAATATGAAAATCCATATAATATTAACACTTCATTAATGTATATAATATCAATCATATCAAGATATAAATATCATCCAATGGTAAATAAATGTGTTTATTTTTTAAGGAGTTCAATTATAACCAAAATAGTTTTATGGACTTTTTATGTTTTGGGGAGTCTAATGACGAAATCTATAGTGATGTTTTCCCATTTCCATTATTATATGGGTAATGGTTGTAACATCCCATTATAATTTTATCTCTTAGCCATAACATTCTAGAATACCAAGCATAGATATACATAGTTTTCAATATCAATCTTTATGTTTTCTCATCAAAAATACTATTTTGGATCTCTATATATCTTTGTACTTCTGGGATGAATAGATAACGATGAACTATGATCTTCATCCAATAACACTTTTTCATTTTTATTATTCATGGGACACATATTTAGTTTATGAACTATATCATTTAATCATAATTAGTATAAGATCCTATTTCTTTAATGAGGTACATACTCTTTTATTTTTGGGTAATCCTCATCCATTTTATCCCTTAAATAATTTTTTGGGTGTTAGAGGAAAGGAATGAGTGAGACAGAGGTATTAGGGTTGAGTCCAAGACTAAAACAATCAACTACAGTTCCATTGGCCAGTTGATACACCACCACCATCTAGTTGGTGGAAACCTAGTGTCATGTTGATCGCCTGGTGAGTGATTTATTTAAAAGATGTCCATTTTGGTCCTTTTATTCTAAAACCTCTCTTTTAACCCTCTAACCCAATTTTCATGCTCGTTTAAGTCTTGTATTAGAATGGTGGAGTTCTCCCCTCTACATCCTCTATTCATGTGATATCTCTATCAAATCAAGGGTGTTTTGACTTTTGATTGAAGTGTAGTAAAGATCTCAGTAAATCCATCACTCCACTTCCCCACTTTCTCTGATTTTTTCACTTTACTTAGTATTACATTAATGCGATTTAATGTACCCTATTTTCAGGTATTTTATTTAGTTATTCATTTTCTATTGATCTAGATTAAATATAAGGCAGATACCAGATGAGGATTTTTCTTTGAGCCATAGGTATGTATTTTATATTATTTTCTTTGAAATTATCTCTATTTATAAAATGTTTAATGGTGAAACATGCCGATATTTCTAACCATTGACCCTAGAAATTATTTTCCTCTAATTTCTCACCAAAATACTAATCAATAAAATTTATGGGACTCCCAAACACCTTTTATGGTAGAACCACCCCTTAAGTTGTATTTGGACTAACATCGATGAAAATAAAACTTAAATTGTAACAAAAACACCCCTTAGGGTGTTCTTGGATTAAAATTTAGGAAAAACCCAATTTATATAGTATCTAACCAAACCAAATCACCCCTCAGGGTGTGTTTGGAATATCACCTAAATGTTGTAATTCTTAATGTGGGACTTTGAGTTTGTCTTGGGTATATTAAATGTAGCTAAGTAAATTAGATTTTATTCTATAAATATTGGATCCTGAACACAATAATTTTCATGTAATTCTATGAGGAATTAATTAATTAAATTTTGAAATAATATGGGTGTCACATGCATAATCTTGGAAGATAATTCCAAATTTGTGATTTAATTTTGAAAAAATCCTTTACATGAATACTTTATGTGGTACTTATGAAATATTACCATTGATTCCTTGGTTATTGATTGTAGAAATTGATCACACAGTTAAAGGTGTTTCATTCCATGAGAAATTCCAAGATTCCCTCTTTGTAATTCATTAAGAGAATTCGCAGGATTCCACATGATTCTTTGATGTCAATTCATAGTAGTAAACCCACTAAGGATTCGGTTAGAATCTTACATTTCATCTAGATCTATGGAAAAAATAGAATACTCTGGATGAACTCCCAAGTTTTTCTTGATTTCCTAGGACAAGGAATTACTTGGGTCATCCCCTTTGATTCCAATCAAGACCATCCCAAAAATAAAAGGATAGTTTTTCTTGGTTAGGTTATAAGCTCTTAGGAATAGAATGAAAAGGGTTCATAATTTTTATTCGACTCAATACCATATATCTAAACATAAAATATTGATCATTGTATGTTTGATTAAAAACCAAAAGTGAATAATTCTATGAGCCATACATTTATTAAAAATGGATTTTTTGTGTAGGAATACCTGTACCATTTATATGGATTCATCATCCTAAATTTTTTTTTCATGACTATTTTTCTGCATGCCTTGATTCCCCTGACTAATTAAAAGGTAAAATGATCATAAATATCTATCTTAGGCCAAAGTAGGTAGTTTTTCCTGGGTATCATGTAAGGATACCAAGCCAAACATGGTTTATTTTAACTTACTACTTTAAATTATTATATATTAACCCCATTTAATTTTATATTCATGGTCCGGATTTTCATTAAACATCATTAGTGGGGTCCTATTGATTTTTAATCATACCATGTTTAGGAAACCCATATGTACATAGGAAAATTTCATGGATACAAGTTAGGAGGAAGTAAAATTCCATGATGTGGATGCTTGACTTCTATCTTAGGTTAGAGGAATGATAGAAGAGAACTGAGCTAGGAATTAGGATTCTCATGGATCTTAGTATTTTTTTGTCTTTTTTACTTTTTATTATCTTAGCACTCCTTTAATTTCTACTTCCATGACATTATATGATTATATTTTTCACCACCATGAAATCATCTATATATAGTCCTTTTTTAATAGCTTATGTCTATTTTATTTATTATCTATTTTGAATGTGTTGACTATTTATGATGTGTTTCACTTTGATAAAGATGGTATTGTATCCCCATAGTACCACCATACACCATTTCTTCTAGTCAGTAGAATCTAACATATGGGGAGGAACACTTAAGGCCTTATGTCTCACTGGACTGGTTACTTATCGGTGAATCGGTCTAAGGATGTCACAAAGTGGAACTACATATTTACTTTTTCATTTTTCTTACTATTTCAGGTTGGAATACAGGATACTAGGAAGTGTAAGAACATGATAATAAGTATATTCATGGGAATATCTAACCCATGTGTGAGGGAAAGGCCAAGTTTCTTAGAAATGGACATATTGTTCTTGAAATCTCTAATTATAGTTATACTATTTTTACCATTAGGTGATTCACAAGTTATATAATGTAATGTTTTATGGAATTTCCACCCTTGGGTAGGTATAGTAAGGGACCATTAGATCATGCATCATTATAGGTACATAGGCATCTATCTGTCATTCATATTCCATTCCATTAATATTTCATTGATTGTGTGGTTTTTTCCTAATTTATATACATTATTTGTTATACTTGGTATTTATAAAATTACTTTGAAACAAAATTGATTAATTAAAGTGTCTAAATAAACCTAAATAATGTTTTCCCTCATAGCTTGATAATGGAATTTTATTTAACCAACTTTAATATAAACAAAGCCTTAAAATCATGGTCATATAAGATGAGAATTTAAATTGGTTGTAGTTAAATTGTGTGCCAATTGAAACTTATAAGTTGTATACCTCTATAACATGATAATGTAAACCTGAATAATTTAACCATTATATATATAATTTCTAAATTATAACTCTTGAAGTTAAAAGAAAATTTGATTACAATTAAATGGGATGCAAATTGAAACTTAAAGAGTGTTTCACTCTATAACTTGGGATTGAAAACCCCTAAAAATGAACCATTATGATAATGAATTTAAACATTAACAAATAACTTTACCTTTGGAGTGGTTAGTTAGGGTTAGTTTAATTGCCTGAAATAAATTTTGTTATGAGTTTAGGGTATCTCTTATAGTGAGGCATGAAGAATGTTATTAATTTTCCCATCTTTAATGAAATTTATTGTAGTATTGTGTTCTGAGATGTGTTATTGGAATTTTAGACACGTTCCTCTTCAATGGAATCAGGTTGAGCACCCGGTAGATGGTAAAGACCAAGATTTTGAGGTGGTGGGACTTGAACCACTAGTGGTACCACCTATAGTACCACCTGTGGAACCTCCCATTATACTGCATGTCATGGATGAACTAGGAACTGATGCTCAACTGAGGGAGAATTTTTTTATTCCTAGTATAGTCCATAGAGGGATCTCTACAGGCTATATCCACCATGTTTTATTTAATTAGGTATTTCTTGAAGTATAACACATCTATTTTATCAGGGTCATGGTATGGAGGGTATTCTAGACTAGATTATTCAATTACTTTTTCATGAAGATTTTGATGGCTGATCGATAGAGGGAATTAATGAAACTAGAGAAGGATAATAATTATTTCATGGATTAATCATCTTGATTCACTAAGCTATAGTGCATTTCATCCACTCTTTGGGATGATGAGCTATCCATGGAAAGATGTTTTGAATATGTACTTCGGTATTTTATTTGATCTTAGGTGAATGTCTCTCGAATAACTAATATCTCTAAGATAGTGAACCAATCCATTATCCCTGAACAAAACTTGAGGGAATATAAAGGTACGGGTTGGGTTGGTTCAGTATATAGGACAATAAGTGGAACATACAATGGTTGGAAGCGTTTCCATGAGACTTAACACCAAGGTAGTAGAAGATAGGGTGTGCAAACCAGTAGTTTTGTGGTATTTCATCATTTTGGTAGTAAGGGTCACATGAATCCTCAGTACGATAGGGACCCAGTGAAGTGTCAGTCATATAGAAAAATATTCCATCTATAGATATTCCACAGGAAATTTCCACCAGTTCCTAGTGACAGGTGATCTGCACTAGTTCAGAGTTCTTGAGTAGGATATGTGGCACCCTGCCAAGTAGGAAGCTAGAGTACTGATGGTTGTTCAGTCCAAAGAGGTGGTCATAGTCGAGGGACTCATAAAGAGGATGTAAAATGCTAATATTTTAGATATTATCATGGAGTATAGGTTTTAGCTCAGGGATATAGATTTGGAAAGTTACATGCAATGTAGTTAACACCTTTTATGGAGAGTGCCAGACCATATACAGTGCAAGGTATGATCTTAGTGGCCACAAATTCAGTTTATAACTTATTTGAAATAATCTCACCACACTCATTTATATCTATTTATTTGATAGGAATCATAGTTTTAGAGATTGAATACCTATACGGGTTGATGTCCCTTGAAACACCCATAGGAATTCATTTTGAGGTTGTTTTCATTATAAGGAATGCCCCCTTGAGATATGTGGCAATCATTTTATATGGTTCCTTTTTATCCTTGATATGACAGGAGTTAACTTAATTCATGGGATGGATTGGAAGGTACCCTTTCGAGCACATATTGACTATTATCACTAATGGGTGTCCTTATGGTCACCTGAGGGTTTTATCTTTTTTCATAAGGGATAATGGGACATCCAGGTATGTCATTATGTTCTTGAGCATCATGGGTTAGGAAGAGTGTCAGCCCATATTTCTAGCTGCTTTCTAAATGATTAGGGAGTATGGAAGACTATTATTCATCTAGTTGTGGATAATTTCAGAGACATATAACCTGATTATTTTTCTAGTATACCTTATGTGTGAGAGGTTAAATTTACTGTTGATCTTATTGCAAGAGCAGAACTTGAATCTATTCCTCTATATAGGACGATTCCTACTAAGATCAAGGAACTCAAGAGGTGGTTAGAGGACCTAAAATCCAAGGTGTTTATATAACCCATTACTTATCCTTGGGGTTCACTGGTACTATTATATAAGAATTTGGATAGCACTTTTCAATTATATGTGGATTACTAAAAGTTTAATCAGCTTATAGCTAAAACCTAGTACCCAGTTCCTCATATATATGATCTCTTTGACTAGATCAGGGAGATAGTTCCTTTCAAAATATTGATTTGAGATCATACTATCATCATATAAGAGGTATATCCTTGGATATACCATATACAACATTCCAAAGTAGGTATGGAATATATGAGTATTTGTTAATGTCTCTCAGCCACATGAATTAACCTTCTATTTTTATGAACTTAATGAATCAAATCTTCCACCTATACTTGGATACCTTCCTGATCCTTTTTCTTGACGATATCTTAGTAGACTTCCAGTTATGAGAGGAGCATGTGAAACATATAGATTTGATCTTTAATACTCTTTGTGAGAATCATCTTTATATAAAAATATCAAAGTTCAGCTTTTGGATTAGAAAATTTCACTTCTTGGGTCACATTATATCATAAGTGTGGGTATCATTATATTTAGATAAAGTGAGAGCTACAGTTACTTGGGAGCATCCCAATAATTTTTTTTGATATTTGAAGCTTCTTGGGATTCGGAAATTACTATAAATAGTTCAATAAAAACCTTTCTTTCCTTTTAGAACTCCTTATAAGATTGAACAAGAAGGTTTTAAGGTTTATATGGTCTAAATCTTGTGAAAAATATTTTTAGGAGTTAAAAGGAAGACTGACCTCAACACAATATTGATTCTTCCTGAGCCTAAATTAGGGTAAAAAAGTTACTCTAACTCGTAATTTTTTGGGGTGGGAGCTATATTAATATAAGATTAGTGATTTGTGGTTTACAAGTCTTGAAATTATAGGCCTCATGAGCACAACTACCTGATGCATGACCTTGAGTTAGAAATTATTGTTCATTCTGGCGAGTCATTTCACCAAAGGTATGTTTTCGGTGTCCCAAATTATATTTACCCTAAAAATTATAGCACCAGTAAGGGTTCGATCCATAGGGAACTAAAATATTATTTTATCTTTCTTAACTTAGTTTGTATTTTTATTTTAAGTGAAGTTTGCTGAATTTAGAGTCGAAATCTTTTGGTTATTTGGGTACAGAAAGAACAATTGGTTTTTAAGCTTCTTTTAACAAATTAAATTCTGGAATGAAAGTGAATACGGGAAAATATTATTTTGATTTAAATAAAGATAGAAAAGTGTTGGGGTTATGGATTTTTTGATAAGTTGATTATTAAATCAAATTGCTTATGAGGTTGTGTTGTTCACAAAAACCCAACTCTCTGGTTTAATTTGTAATAAAGTTTCCTTGGTCCGGTAAACTTTATATTTAGAGTTGAAGAAACTAACTCTTTGGTCTAGTAGTTAATATTTAATAGATATTTATTTGGCTTCATCCATTTTGAGCCGATGGATACTTCCAACGGTCATGGAGTTGTCGTTGTTATTCTTCTTTTGAATCCCTAAAAAAATTTCCCTTGGTCTGGTACAAAATTTTCAATGATAATATGAAGTAATTTAAGAAGAATAAGAAGAGATTATTAAAACAAACACATTAAGAGAAACTTAATTCAAATTAAAACTCATCAGCTTCCACAACCCCAACACACTGGGGGTTTAGTTACACATATTGAAAATGATAAACACAAAACAATTTATTCCTGATGAAATCGTGCTTGGAACTTTGAAAACGGAATGATTATTTGGTAGATGGAAGAATGGTGGTAGTATGACGGCAGAGCGTCAATCCTTTGGGCCTTCAAACTTTACTCTACAATTTATCTCCACACCATCTCCTTAGTCCAGAGACTAAGGCCTCCTTTTATAGAAAAAATATGTACACGGTGTGTGGAAAAAGGACACGCCATGTACTTTTGTCAATGTGCTTTTGCCTCTTTTTTCTCCACTGGTAGACGGCCTAACACGCCATATTTGACTTGGAACACGGTTCCTCCTAGTAGTTAAATGTACACGGCATGTATCACTACCATAAACGGTATGTAGTCTCAAAATTCGGCCAACAACCGCTTCTAGAAATGCAAACACAGCGTGTAGAAATGGCACACGGCATGTCTCCTTCAGCCGGTCACATGGGCGTGTAGACTCTTCTCGGCCACCAACTACTTCTAGATCGGTATACATGGTGTGTAGAAATGGAACACGGAATTTCCCGACTTCTGGTTACTTGGGAATGTACTTGTCCTAGTCAACTCGTGTCTTAGTTTGAAAGTACACGGCGTGTATATAGGTACACGCCGTGTAGTTGTAAATTTTTGCTTTGTTCTTCTCCGTTTTGTGTATTTGTCTATAAACCTCCTAGAAATGAACAAGATCACCAAAATCAAAGTATTTGTTCCCTAAGAAGTAGGTGATTTCTAAAAACTTGTTCTTATTTTTCAATAGAGTATATGAAAATGTATACACCAATTGGGTATATCAAACTCTCCCATACTTGGTCATTTGCTTGCCCTCAAACAAATATCAACATCTAATTAAAAGAATATATATTTTAAAAGAAATAACTTTGGTTAATCATAAATGTAAATAATAAGTGACAGGAGAAAATTTCAAAAATAATACAAAACAGTCTCAATCCAAGAGATATTCTAATCATGCCTCATATATAATTCAATTAACTAATTTCATCCTCTTTTACCACATGTTTCAACCTTTCAAATATAAGCAATCCACTTTATGAATTACCTCACCAAAAATATTCTCAACACTCAAGATGTTTTTAAACAAATTTATGCTCAATCAGAGATATATACACTCTATCCATAGGTTTTCAAGAAATCTAGTTCTCCACTTTATAAAATTTGACTTACAGAAATCATGAGGACTTTTCAAATAGGATTATATTTTTCTGTGGCTAAATCTTGGTAGGTAAATATGTGAAAAATAACTCTAAGGCTTGAAAAAGGAGGCTAAATTCTTAAATAACAATGCATGATATTCAAAGTTAAACTCAATGTAAAAACATCCTCAACGGGCTTTATCAAATAATCTCATCACCGCCATCTCCATTAGTTTAGTAGGAGTCACAAACCAACAAGTGTGTATAAGGCCCTTTTGTTTGTACCATTTTTTTAATACACAAAGGGAACCTTTAAGAATGTCCAAAAATAGAGGTTTGGAACCCTTTTCACCCCACATGATCAAGAGGATCTCCCCCATACTTAATTTCTTAACAATTCACAAATTGATACCAAGTGTTTCCAATCCCTTCTTGTGAGCTCAAATTAATAATCATGCAAAAATCATAAAATAATTATGGTAGGAAGGGAAATAGGATTGTAATATGGCTTACTATAAAGGCTATTCATGGTCTCTAGGGGCTTCATGAAAGTAAGATGTAGGGTAGGGTCAAGATAAAGGGGTTAAAACTATCTAATGCCTCAATCATTTTAATGTAATTCAAAAATTCTTATGTTTCGAAAATAAGACTTGCAAATTCTGGTAGTTATGTATATCCTAAGAATCTCTCAAGAAAGAGGTTATTAGAAAGAATATGACAAAGGAGTTTAGAATAACTCTCAGGAGTGGGAAAAATAAATAAAGAGACAATCAGATCATGAAATGCAAAATAATTCATTAGTTTAATCAATGTAATTATACAAGGACTACAAGTTGTAATTTAAATTATATCAGCAATCATTTTAAAATACTTAAGAACCAAAATAAGCTTGCCAAAAAATTTAAAAATTTTCACTTTCAGCTTTTTATTTAAAAATATTATTAACCAAAAATGTCTTCACGTTTTCAAATATATCTTCTAATAATGATGTCTCCTAGAATCTGAAAAGGGAAAAGACTAAAGTGGTTGAGAGACACCCCCCCCCCCTATACTTAATATCGTACTCAGTCCACCAAGTGCCCAAAAGGAGGAACAGGGTATGGTGAAGACATAATAGTGGACCAGACCGAGGGGAAGTAACAAAATAATTAATCAATAAAGAAAAGAAAAAAATGGAAAAATATTACTCCCCTCGTGTCTAGGCGAAGAAAAAAATGGTATTTGGTGGAAAAGTGCAGCTCAAAACATGCTAGAGTACCTATGAGGGGGAAAAGAAAGAGAACACTACAATCATACATAACAAACACAAGCACAAGATATCACAAAGAATATATATACAATGAAAAGCATGTGTCCCAAAACCAGTCAAGGGGTCACCTCAGAAGAGGCATCATCTAGTACAGAACCAGTCATTAGAGATGGCTCAGGAGCTGTGGAAGTGGGAGGCTCGGACTCTGCATCTGGAAGGGAAGCTGAAGAAGTTGGAGTCGTGGGTGCGGCACTCGGAAGATGAGGCTCGGTAGCACTGTCTGGACTAGCAGTAGCAGTGGTAGCAGGAGTAGCAGTAGTGAGGCCCACCATAGATAGGAGAATGTAATATGTGGCCAGTGTAGGGAAGCGTGGTGGATTTGCAGTAGAAGGGCCAAGAACTGAGGCAGAGGCAGGTGGTAGGGGTAGTGGAATACTAAGATGCTGAACAATAATCCCCAATAGCTTCACCATGTGGGCCTGGAAGCTATCTATATGAACTAAGAACTGGTCCAGCGTATCGAGGAAGAGGGAAAGGTCAAGACTGACCGAGGGTGTGGGGGTAGGTGGGGTTGGTGGTGGTATAGAAGAAGGAAATCTAGAAGAAGTGGGGTTAGTAGAAAGGGGGTGAGGAAGGAGGATCAGGGTCAGCGGGTGGCTGGGGACGAGCCTGGGAAAGGATGTAGGCACCCCCCTACTTTAGGACCAATCCCATGCGAATAAGAATGATATAGTTCATCTTCTATGGAGAACCTAACATGTCATGGGGTAAATAAGGCTTGAACCCCCCCCCCCCCCAAGGTGGTGGGTGAGGCAAGTGGCGTAAAACCCGCCATTCAGGTTTCCCGGATGGCCGGTAAATATAGCATGGAAATAGGGGCGATTAGGTAAGGTAGGTTCAGGTAGTCCTGCCGGATGACACAGGTAAGGAGATCCATGTCACGACTAGTCACAACCCCCATATCCTCATGGAGGGGGAATAGAATGGTGCTGAAGCACAGATGGTTAAAATGAAGGATGGGGTCGGTGATAAGGGTACTCTTCTGCGAGGTAGGGTTGTAGCGGTGGTCAGGCCCAACAATATCCCACCACATGGCAATGAGATCATAGTGTTTGGGCCTAGTCAAGGTAGAAACAGGGGGTGGCGAGATAGGATGGGGGTAAAAATCGCACCCTCAGCTGAACTCGGTCATGGTGAGGGAAAAACGTCGCCCACCTAGCTAGAACCGAATCACTGGCACCACATCACCAGGTGTCTCCCGGTACTCAGCTCCATCGAACTCGAACGAGGCAGCAAACTTCAAAAATAAATTGTGGAATATAGGAGTGCTAAACTATAAAATAGAAAGCAGTGGAGTGTTCCCAAGGAGATCCTCTAACTCTCCCCAGATACCAAGCTGTTGTGGGATGCTGCTATCGAGGTAGCGGCCACTCAACAGAATCGGCCAGTGAGAGAAGTGTTAGACCCGATCATGTGCCAAGTTGGTGACTGGGAATACCATGCATGGGTAGGGAACACCCGCAGGTCCCTGTCCAGGTGGAGCTGAAGCAGTATGAGCTGGATCTGGGGGTGGATCTGCTGAAGTAGATGGAGGCTTGTTGGATGGGGCGGTCGATGTGGGGCCAGCAGCTACTGGAGAGGACTCAGGAAGTGTGGAAGCTAGTGGAGAAGTATCCATGGTGCTGAGAGGCTCCGGATGGGGTGGTGAAGAACTGGTTTTGATAGGCCAATCCCCCGCTGAGGTAGTGGGTGGTGGAAGGATGGCCAACAGAGGGAGTTCGTAGACCGAAGTGTTAGGGTCTAGCTGCGTCGGAGGCCGGAGTCGTATCCGACGATAAATAGGCCTCTCTCCCTCAGTGGCGGAGGCGGGCCACTTCCCACAAGAAGGATCTCAATCTTCCATAACCTGAAATATAAAGAAGAACCAAAGAAAAAGAAAAAACAAAACAAAACAAAACAAAGAAAATGTGAGAAATCGGAAAAATAAAAGTACACGACGTGTACATCCAGAGTACACGACATGTAATACAATCTGAGCACCATCCCGTGTTCTCTGTATGAACATGCCGAGGGAGTAGAAGATAGACCATGTAAGGTTTCACGGCGTGTACTGACTATACATGCCATGTTCATGCAAAGTAGATATGTCCGTGTTTGAGTAAAGACACAGCCATGTTTATTAACAGTTCTAATCATTCAAGACACGTTGTGTATGGTCCGACACGGTGGGTATATGAGCAGAGGAACATGGCCGTGTGGAGGTCTAGACATGGACTCGCTGAAGGAAATGTTACACACAGTGTGTACTGAACACACACGCCATGTATATAAACATGGTATGTGAGGTCGTGTTAAGTGCTACACACGGAGGGGATAAAAGAAATGACATACACGGTGTGTACCAAACACACAAGCCGTGTTCGTGAAAGTGGTGTGTGAGTCCATGTGAAAAGGGTACTCAGCAACGATGGGGGAAGGTACACAGTGTGTACCGAACATACACACCATGTGTATTCAAATTGCGAATTATTTTGTGTGTGGTCGTGTACAAAAGTACACAGTGTGTGTTATTCATTTCGTGGTTGTGTATCGCGGAAGCCGAACGGTTGGAAGATCACAAAACACCCTAAACGCTTCTAATAACTTGAAATAGTGAGTGTATAAGGGCATACCTTGACCGATGATCTCAATGCAAGAGAAATCAGAACCCGAAATGAACCAAATAAATGGATCTGGAAGTGGGGAGGTCGGGTGGCGTTCGGGAGAAGAAACGGGAAGAGAGGAAGCTCCACGTGACATGGCGTGAAGCCGGGTGGCCACGAATTATATAGCCGAGGTACACGGCGTGTACATCTAGACTACACGTCGTGTATCTCAAAAAAAAATTCCAGAAAACAAACATATATATATATAATTATAGTAAACTATATAATAATTAATATTAATAATTTAAAAATAATAAAAATCGATATATATATATATATATATATACATAATTTAAAAAAAACTATACATGTAATGTAGTGGGCCAATACATGTCGTGTTTTTAAAAATTGTAAAAAGATAAGTACAACCTTTGGTCCGGTGCTTGGGGTGAGGTTCGAACCGGCGATCGGCCGTTCCAAACGGAAGCCCTCAACCACTGGAGCGAAGGTTGTACTGTTGCCCATATTTATCATTTATATACATTTAATATATACATCTAATACACATGGGAAGAAAGAAAATGCACGACGTGTGGTTTTTAATTATACAATAAGGGGATGAAGCAAGGAGATTAGCCGAGTTCGAACCCATGTCTTTTGGATCCAGGGTCGAGACTTTTCCAATCTTCCAGCTTCATCTGCATGAATTACTTTATATGGAAAAGTTTTTTTATTGTTTTTTTAGAAATATAAATAGGGAACACACAACATATATTGGAAGACACGTCGTGTGGTTTTATTAAAAGGGAAAATAATGGAAATGGGGCGGTTGTCAGGATTAGAACCCAGGTCTTTTGGAGCTGGGTTTCGATCTTGGCCAACCGACCCATCCCCATCATGGGTTTTATTATAATAAAATATATATATGAAATTTACTACACACTTCGTGTAAGAAAATATAAAAAGGAGGAACCCCGTGCCGAAGGTAGGTCAGGAGGATTCGAATCGGGGACAGCTCGGATAAACTCCATTGACCTTACCATCAGCACCAACATCATCCCTGGTTATTTATTAGTTAATCTATATATTTATAATATCTAGATAAATGAAAAGGAAAAAGTACACGCTGTGTGTATAGGTGGTACACGGCGTGTATCCTCTAGGTTGCCTCCCAGGAAGCGCCTTTTTTTTAGGTCATTGGCTCGATCTTCTTACCTTTGCTTACCTAAGCTATACGGTGGACATTGTTCCCATCGTGTTGTCTATGTGATGGTAAGCCTTCAACCATTGCCCGTTCACTTTGAATGGTTGACCATCCTCTCCAAAAATTTCCACCGCTCCATGATGGAATACACGTATGAATTGGAATGGTCCCGACCATCATGACTTTAACTTTCCTGGAAATAAGTGGAGACGAGAGTTAAAGATAAGTACCTGATCACCGGGTTGGAAAGATTTTCATGAAATCATCCGATCGTGAATAGCTCTCATCTTCTCCTTGTAAAGATTGGCGTTTTCGTACGCCTCTAATCTGATTTCATCAAGTTCCGATAGTTGGAACTTTTGCTTCTCTTCAGATGCCTTCAGATTAAAATTCAAGGCCTTGACAGCCCAGTAGGCTTTGTGTTCCAATTCTACTGGAAGATGGCATGGCTTTCCATAAATGAGGTGGAATGGGGACATTCTCAATGGTGTTTTGAAAGCAGTCTGATATTCCCACAAACCATCATATAACTTCTTGGACCAGTCTTTCCTTGAAGTTTTTACTATTTTCTCCAGGATCTACTTGAGCTCGTGATTGGAGAGCTCCACTTTTCCACTAGACTGGGGATGATATGGTGTCCCCATCTGATGTTTTACTCCATACTTTGATAGTATTCCTCTTATCAGTGAGTTTTCGAAGTGGGTCCCTCTATCACTGATCAGTACTTGTGGAACTCCAAACCTGCTAAAAATATTTTTCTTTAAAAATCTCATGACTACCTTGGCTGTGTCGTGTGTTGTAGCAGTGGCTTCCACCCATTTGGAGATGTAGTCGACGCAGACCAGGATGTAAGTGTTCCCAAAAGATGGGGGAAAGAGACCCATGAAATCTATGCCTCATACGTCAAAAATCTTGACCTTTGGGATTGGGTGTTAGGGAATCTCAGCTCTACATCCCACATTACTAGTACTCTGGCACTGATCGCAATAGGAAAAAAAGGCCCGAGAATCTTTATGCATGGTGGGCCAGAAAAACCCAGACTGTATGATCTTCGCTATCGTACGGTCGGGCCCATGATGTCCCCCAACTAGTGAGGCATGATAGAACTCCAGGACGCCATGAAATTCATGCTCAAGAATACAACGGCGTATTACCCCATCGCAACAGGACTGGAATAGCAGAGGATCTTCCCAGAAGTACCTCTTCACATCAGAAAAAAATAAATTCCTTTGCTGGAAGGAGAGGTCGGGGTGAACGAAACCTGCAACCAGAAAATTAGCAATATCAGCATACCATGGTCTAGGTGTTTCATTGACTGAAAAGAGGTGTTCATCAGGGAAATATTTCATGATCTCCCGATCTTCCTCCTTCTCTAAATTAGGTAGCTCGAGCCAGGAGAGATGGTCAGAAACAACGTTATCACTCCATTTCTTATCTCTGATCTCCAGATCAAATTATTATAAGAGGAGTACCCATTGGATCAATCAAGTATTCGCATCTTTCTTGTTCAGTAGGTACTTTAGTGTTGCATGGTCAGTATAAAAAATAACTTTAGACAACACTAAGTAGGAACGGAACCTGTCAAATGTGAAAACCACTGCAAGCATCTCCTTCTCTATGGAGGTGTAGTTGATCTGAGCCTCATTGTGTGTCCTTCTGGAATAATATATAGGTCTGAAAATCCAATAAAGTTTTTGTCCCAAGACTTCTCCCACTGCATAGTCACTGGCATCACACATCTCCTTAAATTTTTCCTCCCAGTTGGGAGAAATCATCACCAGAGCTTCCACCAGACGTTGCTTCAGATGTTCAAAAGCTATGGCGCATGTCTCATCGAACTCAAATATGGAATCCTTGGTTAGAATATTGGTGAGGGGCTGAGCTATTTTGGAGAAGTCATAGACAAACCACCTGTAGAAACTAGAATGCCCTCGGAAGCTGCAAATGGTTTTGACAGAAGTCAGAATAGGTTGTCATGAAATGACTTTTATCTTTTCTGGGTCCACCTCTATCCCCTTTGCTGAGATTATGTGGCCAAGGAAGATGCCACTTTACACCATGAAATGACACTTTTCCCAGTTCAGAACTAGGTTAGTTTTCTCACAACATTCCAAAACTAGCTCCAGGTGTCGTAAACAAGTGGCAAATGATTTCCCATAAACAGAAAAATCATCCATAAATACCTCCAGGATTTGTTCTGCCATGTCGTGGAAATAGCTAGCATGCAGCACTAGAAGGTGGGGGGGCATTGCACATGCCAAAAGTTATCCTCTAGTAAGAAAATGTACCGTAAGGGGAAGTGAATGTGCTCTTCTCTTAGTCCTCTGGAGCAATGGAAATCTTTTTATAGCCTGAATAACCGTTGAGGAAGCAATAAAAGTTGTTCCTTTCTAGTCTCTCCAGTATTTGATCCATGAATGGAAGGGGGAAATTATCCTTCCTTGTGGAATCGTTTAGATTTAGGTAATCCACACAGACTCGCCAGCCCGTGACAGTTTGTGTAGGGATGATCTCGTTCTTTTCATTTGAAATTATAGTGATACCCCCCTTTTTGTGTACCACTTGGAGGGGACTCACCCACGGACTATATGAGATGGGATAGATGATGTCAGTATCCAACAATTTGATCACCTCTTTTTTTACAACTTTTTTCATGGGGGGATTCAGGCACCATTGTGGTTGTCGTGATTTCTTGGCACCTTCTTCAAGTAGCACCTTGTGGGTGCAAATGGTAGGGCTGATGCCCTTTAAATCACCGACTATCCACCCAATAGCGTGCGTCCATTGTTTCAAAACCTATAGAATTGCATCTTCCTGGTCCTGTGACAGTTATGCATTAAGTATGACAGGAAAATTTTATTGGGTCCCAAATACCCATACTTAAGAGAAAATGGAAGTGGTTTTAGTTCGAGTTCAGGTGCCTTCAAAATCAAAGGTACAAGTGGTTGCACCTTTTCCTATTCCAGACTATAAGGAATAACCATACGCTTCCAATAGTGGCTGCCCTAGCCTTCTAGGAATTGAAAGTCCTCTAGAACTTCCTCTTAAATGTATTGAAAAATAAAGGTATCTGAAAAAGAACATACCATATCATTTCCTTTTTTGCTCAAACGATCATCCATGGTGGTTATAGCATAACAATACTCATGATCAGGAAATGATTAATGTTTAACAACCTTGAGGACATTGTAAGAGACTCTCTCATCTCCTACCTGGAAAATCATCTCTCCTTGGTGCACGCCAATCAATACCTTTCCAGTGGCTAGGAAAGGTCTTCCAAGTATGAAAGGTGCCTCCTGGTCAACTTCCATGTCGAGGATGATGAAATCATCTGGAAGCATCAGTCAATCCACCTTGATGAGAACATCCTCCATGAGTCCCTTTGGATGTTTGATGGATCGAGCAGCAAGTTAAAGGGCTATTTAGGTAGGCTTCAAATCATGTAGCCCGAGCTTCTTGAAAACTCCAAGGGACATGAGGTTCACGCTGGCCCCCAATTCACAGAGAGCCTTCCCAAACTCGCATGGTCCAATAGTACAAGGAATAGTGAAACTACCTGGATCCTAGAGTTTGGGAGGAATTGAGTGTTGGACGACTGTATAACACTCCTTGGTTAGGGAAATGGTGCCCAGATCCTCCATCTTTCTTCTATTGGAGAGTATGTCTTTCATGAATTTGGCATAAGTAGGCATCTGCATCAATGCGTCTACAAATGGGATATTTATGTGCAGCTTCTTGAACACGTCCATAAATTTTCCGAACTGGTGGTCCAGCTTTTTCTGTTTCAATATCTCTGGTAAGGGTAAGGTAGGTACAAAAGGTTTGACAACATCCTTCCCTTTATTCTGTGAGGACTCCTTCTATGGTATTTTGGATGAGGAAAGGATGGTATTGGTACCTTATTCATCATCAGGGGGTATGGATACACCTGGATATACTGGTTGGTTCTGTTGGAGCTCTTTCCCACTCCGGAGTATGACATCATGGGATTCCTCCCTCAGGTTCTTCTCTATATTTCCTGGTAGATTACCGAGTTACCTTCCTGAGAGTTGGTTTGCCAACTGGCCAATTTTGTTCTCCAGGCCTCGAATTGAGGCTTCTTGATTTTGGAACCTAGTCTCAACAGTAGATATGAATTTGGTCATAAGATCCTCTAACCTTGAGGTGTTCTCCCGCTGAGGAGGTTGTTGAGCTGTTGGCTATTGTGGCTGCTGTGGAAGAGGTTTCTGATACCCTTGCTACTGATAAGGGCCCTATTGGGGTTGTTTCTTCCTCTGGTATTGATTTTGATGAGGAGGCTGGTTGTAGTCGGGTGGTCGTTGGGGCAGCGGATTTTGTTGTTGTTGGCCCCAGCCTGTGTTTTTCTAATCACGCCATGCCGGGTTCTGGTACTGCTGGTACTGGTTGGGCCCTTGGTTTTTTGCAATATAACTTACCTTGCTTGTCAATGGGCCTCTAGAAGAACCCATGAATTCTCCCATTATGTGGTTATCACCACATTCACTGCATGCTAGATGGTTCGTCGAATGTACTTGGGACGTTCCCTTCAGATTGAGCGCATCGATCTTCTTGGACACAGTGTCCAACTGGGCAACTAGCATGGTAGTTGCATCTATGTTATGCATACGTAGTTTCTGTGTTCCCTAATCGGAATTCCACTAGAAGCTGTTGGAAGACATATCTTCCAGTAGTTCTAACAGTTCTTCGGGGAACTTCCTCATTACTGTACCTCCAGCAGCATCATCCACCACAGACTTGGTATTAGTTGTTAACCCTCTATAGAAGGTTTGGACTTTAATCCAAAGTGGAAGTTCGTGGTGTGGTCACTTGTGCAACATATCCTTGAAGCGCTCCCAGCATTCATATAATTATTCAGCGTCATGTGGCTGGAAATTGTGGATCTCATTCCGTAGTGTCACCGTCTTTGAGGGTGGGAAGTATTTGGATAGGAATTCATGTGCAAGCTCCTCCCAAGTAAGGATGGATCATTGTGGCAATCCTTTAATACAATATTTCACCTTATCCCTTAGATAGAAGGGGAAGAGTCAAAGATAAATGGCATCTTGGACACTCTGTGGTAATGGAACGTGTCGTAGACCTCCAGAAAATTGGATAGGTGAGCATTGGGATCCTCACTGGTCAGGTTACTGAATTAAATCATGTTCTAGATCAACTGCATGATATCAGGCTTGATGTCGAAATGTTTGGCTTGCACTGGTGGTCAGATGATGCTCATATCAGCTCCGTGGATTGATGGCAAACCATACTCCATGAGAGTACAGCGTGGAGGTGGCTACTGATGAAGGAGAACTCGAATGAATTGTTGGTCCTGAGTGGTGTAGTATGGCCCCTGGCCTTGGTTGAAATATAGAATCCGCTCTGGTTTGAATTGTTAGAGTTGTTGCGGGCCATATCCTAGAGCAAGTGGATCTTGCTAGTTCCGGTTTTCATTTGGTCCCAACTACTATCCAGCTCCTTGGACAACAGCTGGATTGCCTTCCTCATTCTGCGCCAGTGGAGTGGTTTGGTTGTTTTCAGCCATGAGTTCTCATTGGAACCTCAAAAACATATGTTCGATCTCTATGTCAGTTGGGAAAAACCCTGATGACTCAGTTCTCTTGGAACACATGAGGTGGCCGCTCATACACCTAAAGACCTACACAAAACAAAACAAAACACCAAGCATAAATGAGGAAAAAGAAAGATAAAAATAAATATGATTAGAAAAGAGATTTTTGTGAATTTATGTTTTTTATTTTCACTAAAATTTGATAAAAATTCAATTAAAACAAGAATAAAATTAACTCTACATTCCCCGGCAATGGCGCAAAAATTTGGCGAGTCGTTTCACCGAATGTATGTTTTCGGTGTCCCAAATTATATTTACCCTAACAAGTATAGCACGAATAAGGGGTCAATCCACAGGGAACTAAAAGGTTATTTTATCTTACTTAACTTAGATAGTATTTTTATTTTAAGTGAAGTTTTCTGAATTTAGAGTCTATTTTTGTTGGTTGTTTGGGTACAGAAAAAACAATTGGTTTTTATGATTCTTTTAACAAATTAATTTCTGGAATGAAAGTGAATATAGGAAAATCTGATTTTCATGTAAATAAAGATAGAAATGTGTTGGGGTTATGGATTTTTGATAAGTTGATTATTAAATAAAATTTCTAATGAGATTGTGTTGTTCACAAAAACCCAACTCTCTGGTTTAATTTGTAATAAAGTTTCCTTGGTCTAGTAAAATTTATATTTAGAGATGAAGAAACTAACTCCTTGGTCTAGTAGTTAGTATTTAACAGATATTTATTTGGCTTAGTCCATTTTGAGCCGACGGATACTTCCAATGGTCATGGATTTTTTCATCATTATTCTTCTTTTGAATCCATGAAAATTCTTCCTTTGGTCTGGTATACAATTTTCAGTGATAACATGAAGTGATTTAAGAAGAATAAGAAGAGATTATTAAAACAAACACATTCAGAGAAACTTAATTAAAATTACAACTCATCAGCTTCCACAACCCCAAAACACTGGGGTTTTAGTTACATATATTGAAAATTATAAACACAAAAAAATTGATACCTGATGAAATCATGATTGGAACTTTGAAAAAGGAATGATTCTTCGGTAGATGGAAGAACGGTGGTAGTATGACAGTAGAGCGTCAATCCTTCAGGCCTTCAACCTTTACTCTATAATTTCTCTCCACACCACCTCCTAAGTCCGGAGGCCAAGGCCTCCTTTTATAGAAAAAATAAGTACATGGCGTGTGGAAAAAGTAAACGCCATGTAATTTTGTCAATGCGCTTTTGCCTCCGTTTTCTCTGCTGGTAGGCGGAATAACACGCCATCTTTGACTTGGAACATGGCGCCGCCAAATAGGTGAATGTACACGGTGTGTATCGCCGCCATAAACATCATGTATTCTTAAAATTTGGCCACCAACCGCTTCTAGAAATGCGTACACGGCATACAGAATTGGCACATGACGTGTCTCCTTCATCCGGCCACATGGGCCTGTAGACTCTTCTCGGCCACCAACTGCTTCTAGATCGGTATACACGGCATGTAGAAATAGAACACGACATGTCCCGGCTTTTGGGTACTTGGGAATGTACTTGTCCCGGTCAACCCGTGTCTGAGTTTGAAAGTACACGGCATGTATATAGGTACATGTCATGTAGTTGTAAATTTTTTCTATGTTCTTCTCCGTTTTGTGTATTTGGCCATAAACCTTCTGGAAATGAAAAATATCACCAAAATCAAAGTATTTGTTCCCTAAGCAGTAGGTAATTGCTAAAAACTTGTTCTTATTTTTCAATAGAGTATATGAAAATGTATACACCAATTGGGTATATCACATTCTCTATATTGTTGGAGACATTACCTCCTATGGGAATGGTTTGGGGTTTATACGAACCATAAGAGCCTCAAATATATATTTTCTATTAAGAAAAAAACCTATGGTAGTGGATGTGGGTTAAATATATTCAGTATTTCTGCTTTGAGATCATGTATACACTAGGTAAAGGTAATATTTTGGCCAATTATTTGATCTAAAATACTCGGGATCAAGTGGTTTAGGAAGATAGTAGTTAATGGTAGTGGATGGAATTTTTTACTGGAATGCATATTGATGTTCAGGAGTGATAGGGGTATCCTATTATCACGTATTTATTAGTGGTCATGTCACTTATGAATTGAATAAAGTGGAGGGAACATTTTGATCTTGAAGCCTTTTTCTTTAGGGATTGTGTTTATGATGAGGATCCACTACCTGATTCCTTTATTAATGAGGATTATATCCAGCATGTCAATGGGTGTTTCTAGGTTCCTATAGGAATATGAGAGGAAATGTTGTGGGAATATCATGCTTATAAGTAGGTAATGCATCTCAAACAAACAAAGATGTATCATGATATGTGTCTCCAATAATGGTGTCTAGGTATGAAGATGAAAATAGTGGGATTTTTCACACAATGTTCCACCTTTTAGTAAGTGAAAGTGGAACACCAACAACATTTTGGCTTATTATAGCCATTACCTATCTAAAAATGGAAATGGAATGATTTCACTATGGACTTTGTGAAAGGGTTATCAAAGTCAAAATGGATCATTGATGTCTTATGGGTGATTATAGACAAGATAGAGAAGGTTTCCCATTTATTTCATATTCGAGAGACTTTCTTAGTAGATGGTCTTGAAATATTATATGTCTGAGAGGTCATACATATTCATGGTATTACACGTACCGTTTTCTCAAATAGAGTTTCTTGGTTTTAAAAAAAATTACAGGGGTTATATAATTCTATTGGTTTTCATGTACTCTTAAGTACAAATTATCACCTTCAAGCTGAAAAATAGTCTCAGAAAATAATACAGGTTTTGAAGTGCATGCTTCTTGCATGTGTTTTAGATTTTGGAGGCTCATGAGAGAAATAAATTTCTCTTGGATGAATTTTCTTATTGTAATATATTTTAAGTGAAAATTTAGAGGGAACTTTATGAGGATTTATATATTAAGTCATTTTTCACCTCTATACTAGTTATAGGTAGGGGAGGCAATGTTACTGGGGCCAATTCTCATCTATGAGACATCAGAGAAGGTTTAAATAATTAAGAAATGTAATGAGATGGATTATTATAATCCATAGTTATTTTTCGATCACCATTTCCTTAATCTAGAGTTTGAGGTGGGGGATTGAGTATTCTTACCTAATTCATCTAGATTAGTACATCAAAGGTTTTGAAGACAAGGAAAGATAACACCTATATTGGTCAATCCATTTGAGATTTTGAAGAGGTTTAGGCCAATAAATTATTTATTATCTATCCCTCAATGGTATATTGTTATGCACAATGTATCCCATGTATCTCAACTTCACCATTATTATCTTGACCCATATCATGTTTTTGATCTTAGTAAAGTTGAATTGGAGGCTAATTCTTTATTTGAGGAGCATTCAATTCATACCATTGATCATAGAATGAGTACTATCTGAGGTAGAATATTTCCTCTAGTTTGGGTGTTATAGAATCATAGTCATATCTAGGTGGAGACCTAGGAATGGGAGTATGATATATGTGGTCAATGGTCTAAGTTAATTTCTGATGTATGATCTCAGTTACAACTTGGGGATGAGATTTCTTAATGATGAGAGGTTGTATGACATCAGTTCTACAATAAGGTATATACTATTTTATTTTTGGGTAAACATCATCTATTCATCTCATAAACCATGTTCTGGGTGTTGGAGACAAGATAAGAGAAACACAGAGGGCCTAGGGCTAGAACCGGGAATGCAACAAGCTGTTGTAGTCCCATCAGCTAACTATTACACCACCAGCAGCTTGTCAATGGACACCTAGTGGCTAGTCGATGGCCTGTTGGGTAATTATATTAAAGAGTCCATTTTGGTCCTCTTACAGCTCCAACCTCTCTTTTATCATTCCAACCTGATTTTCTCCTCATTTTAGTCTCGTGGAAGCATGGTGGATTTCTCCCATATCCCTAATCTCTTCATGTGAGATCTCCCTAAAATCTTGGGTGTCTGGAAATCTGATTGAAGAATGGAAAATAACTTAGTATGGTTATCACTCCTCTTCTCTTATTTATTTAATTTATTTACTTTATTTTTTATTACCTCTATGAAAGGTAATATACCCTATTTATAGGTATTTTTTGGGTTCTTCATTTTCTCTCTATCCATATCAAATATGACTTTGATATCAGATGAAGGGTTTTCTATGAGGCCTAGTTAGGTGTTCTATTTGATTTTCTCTAAAATTATCACCATTTATAAAATGTATTTTTGAGTTATGAATCAGTATTTATAAGAGTTTAACTTAGAAATTATATTCCTTTAATTTTTTCACATAAATCACAACCAAGACATGCTACGGGACTCCTAAACACCTTTGATGGTTGAAAATATTAAAATAAACCACCCCATAGTGTGTTTTTAGACAAACACTCAAGACAACCAAACTTAAAGTGTAACCAAAACACCTCTTAGGGTGTGTTTGGATTGAAATTTAAGAAAAAACCAATCTATATTTTATATAACCAACCCAAATCACCCCCAGGGTGTGATTAGAATGTCACCTAAATTAAGTAACTCTTAATATGGGACTTTATGTATGCCTTGGTTAACATAAACATAACTAAAAAAAATAGAGTGTCTAAGATAAATTCTAGTGCCCCAACACAATAATTTTCATGTAATTACAAGTTTAATTAATTAATTAAAATGTAAAATGATATGGGTATCTCATGAACAATCTTGGAAGATACTTCTTAGGGCGTGATTTAATTTTGGAACATAATAATTTTGGCATGCCTCAAGGAAGTCTTGCTTTCTCTCTTTGGAATTCTTTGATTGAACTCAAAGAATACCACCAGATTCATTGATGTGAATGCTAAGTGGTAACCTCACTACATATTTGGTTAGAATATTTCCCTCATGAATTTCATGGATAGTCATTGTTAATTCATATGGATATCTAGAAAAATTAGAACACTTGGGATGATCTCTGGGGTTCATCTTGATGTCCTCAGATATAGAACACCTTGAGACAACCCCTTAGATTCCAACTGATACCTTCCCTAAAATGTAAGGATAATTTTCATTTGATTAGTTAGAAACTCTTTAGAGTAAAATGTTGAGGGTTCGTCCCATTGATTCAAATAAAAACCCAAGAGATAAACATCCAGGATTAATCACCCTATATTGGATCAAATGATAAATATATTGATTTAAGTGGGTCTTCCATGAATGCAAAATGGGTGTGTTTTGTAGGAATGTTTGGGATCATTCCATGGATTTTTCATCATTATTTATGCTTGTATTATTTAGCTACATGCATCAGGTCCCTTGAATAATTAAAAGTTAGCATGATTAGATATATCCATCTTAGGTGAGAGAATATAGGGTAAGTCGGGTATCCTGTAATGATCTCAATCTTGATAGGTTTCTTTTATTTTACTTCTTTGAATTATTATATATACACACCATTTCATTTTATATTCAAGGACTAGATTTTCATTAGACACTTTTGGTGGTGACCTAATATATTTTAATAACACCCTTTTTAACCCACCACTTGGTGCCAAAAATGATTTCATGGATGTAGGTATGAAAAAAGGAAAGTTAATTTTTTTGGACACTTGAGTTGTATCTTAGGTTAGAGTATGGGAGCAGAGGATTGTGCTGGTAATCAGGATTCTCATGGAGAATAGTACTTTTTGGTCTTTTTTTCTTTTACTTATCGTAGAACTAATTATATGTCCTCTTCAATGAGATGCTAGATTTATATTTTTCACCACCATGACATCATCTAGAATAGTTTTGTTTTAATACCCTATATATATATTTTATATTGTGTGTTTGGAATGTGTTTTCTTTATTTATGTTGTGTTTCAATATGATAAAGAGGGTATAGTATTCAAATCATACTACCATACACCCTCACTACTAGTTGTTAGCCTATGGCATATGGGGAGGCATGCTTTAGGCCTTGTGACTCACTAGACCAGTTACTTATTGGCAAGTTAGGATAGTGATTTCATAATCATGGTTGAACTCAGAAACATTTCTCACCTTTTTTTGAAATTCCACATCCTCCTTTTATGCCTCTTTAATCCTCACATGGATGGATTATTGAATATTAAACTAATAAATATATGATCAATCCCATTTAATCATGATTTCAAGACCCATATTATATAAATTGTTAATTATTAGATTCTTTCAATTCCCATTATGGACAAGATAGAATGATACTTCCTACTTAGATAATTATCCACCCTTTTTGAATAGTCAGGGTGTTGTTTTATTAAAAATCCGTAATCTTTAATCAACTCCAACCATATCCTCTGTCTCATATTCAAATATTTATGGGTTAATATATAATTAAATATTTTATTATTAGTGTATATATATCACATCTTTCACCATATATGTAATTCCTCCATGTGTTTAGAGAAAAAATTAACACTAGTAGTTCCAAATCATGAGTTGGATGGTTTGGCTTATGAAATTTTAACCGGAGAGAGGCATAAGATATCACCATATAATTTTTCATAATAACACATCACAATACCTTCTTTAGTTCATCACTAAATATCAAAAACACTTCTCCATTGAAATTTAGTGTAATCACAGGTGTACTGACCAACCTTCTTTTCAACTCCTTGAAATTTTCCTCGCTTTCATCTATCCATAGGAACTTGTCTCTATTCCACAACAATAAATTTAGTGGATTTTATAGCCATGTGATTATACACTGAAATAGGAAAATATTACTTGTTAATATATACATTTTTAATGTGATTCATTATTCATAAACACCATTTTTAGTTCATATTACAAATTGAAAATTATTTCACATTATGATTATAATTATTTCTTAAAATGCACTATTACATGGTAAATTTTATAACACATTTTAAAACACCCAATAGTATTGATTTTAATTTAATATTTTATTTTCAGGTCTCCCATTCTATAAAGAACAATTCATCATTTTGGAGAGCTTATAGATTCATATTATAAGATCCCCAAAGTGGGCTTTCATGCCAACACATTCTAGGTGAAGTGAATTGGATGGAAACCTAATAAAATGAATTTATCAGGAAATATACAAGTCCAATTATTCTAAAATTAGAACTAAAGATATAGTAAATACTAGGGAACATTTAATTAAATATTTTATCAAGCTAATTCTGATTTATTAATGGAGTTCCAGGTGGACCAAGTTGAAGATGAAATTATAGGCCAGATTTTGTGGCCCATAATAACAACCCACCATTTTGACCATATATCAAAAACCCAAAATTAATTTCAGATGAAATTTATAGGAAGTAAGGGAAAATATTTATATTAATTTCTTCTTATATGTACCACCCAAATTCATCCATCTAGAAGATCATTTTATTAGTTATGTTTGTTGGATGAAACCTGTATTGTATTTTTGTCAAGGGTAGAAAAGTGTTCTCTCCATTAGTTTCCCTACCACCTAGGCCTATCACCATTAATTTGAGTGATTTAAACGGTTATAGGATTGACCTAAGGATTCCAAAATTCCTATTTAAGATAGTGTTGTTGGAACATTTTAGGAGGCTTTTTTTATGTTTTCATTATAATGTTTTGATACGATTTTGTTGTCTTAAGTTTTTATTTCACATTTAAGTTGTTCTAATTACAATTATATTCTTAATAAAACTTATTATTCTTATCATTTTATATTCATTTTGTTAAAAATTTGATACCATTTCATTAAGGTGTGAATTTATTCACTCAGAGAAGAAAGAAATCCTTCCCACAACGTGGAGTACTCATTATTTTTTGTTTGTTTTCTCTTCTTCAATCCCACTTCTTCAAGTCAACTTACACCTTAAATTGAGAGCCTTTCATCAATAGAGTGATAAAAAATTGGTATGATTATAGGGATTTTATTAGGGATGTATTTGATGTAATTTTATGTTATTAAATTATTATATTAGTTCCATGGTTTGAGAGTTCCTTTCTTTAACATATTTTCTTCTCCGTCTTCACCAACTTTAACAAGTACACATTTTGAGTTCTAGTATGATACAATTCCTTATAGTGATCATTAAAGTGATCATATAAGTTAATTTTTTATTATATTTCTAATTTTTTATGGATTAAATTGATGAATGAGGTTGGGGACTTGTATCATTGATTAGATACCTCTTGAAGCAGTGAACTTAAAATCATAAGAAAACAATTATATCCATTATAGCCTTAAAAACAACCTTGGGTCGACCCAGAATCATTAATTTTTTTATCTCCACTAATTGTGTGTATTTTTTATTTAAATTAACACATTAGTTCTTCAATTAAAATCAACCCCAAATTTGTCCACTTCATAGCCAACCCTCTATAGAATGTACATGTCTATAGGTTTCTTCTTAGGTATTTTTGGATTCAACCCCTACCTATAATACAAAAATTAATTCCACCTATAGGATAAATTTGGGTGAAACCAAATTTTATCACCATTTATGGGGACCCTAGTAAGAAATTTTAGACACTCACCCTCTATTCTAACCCAAAATTCTCTATTCTCACCCCCATTTTTTATCTTTTCCCATTACTAATTTTTTGTGCCCCAAGAATATTAAATACTAATTTTAGTATAATACAATGGGTTATCTTCAACATCACCCCATAATAAAACCAGGCTATAATCAATTAGAAATCAATATTCTGAATCCCCAAACATAGGGAATTTCTTGGATCAATCCTTGAATAATTACAACACTCCCAATGAGATGTATAATCATTATGATGATGAATTTTTAAAGGAAAAAATTTTATCCCTCTTAAGGATGGTTGAAAATATCAATATTTGGGATATTGGTGTTTTTAAACCTCCTACCCATTCTATTCCTCATATATTTCTTGAAACATTTTGTAATCAAATAGAGGAATGAATTTTGAGGTTTTATCTTTGAGATTAGAACTATAAATCATTAAAACTTTTGTGAATCCCATCATTACACTGAATTTCCATTCCTTAAAATTATGTGTAGTTTCTGGTTACCCACAAAACTATTATAAAAACACATTAGAATCAAAATTTGAATTTGATATAGATTAAGAGGATATAGTAATTGCTGATGGTTTTTTAAGTCAAAATGAAATATATTTTCTTTATTCACATGATAGAAATTTTTCTTCATGGATTGAGTCCTAGAAATACCTATCCAGTAATTATATTTAAGATTCACATATAATTGTACCCTTATAAATAATCATGAACTCCCATTTTATACCCATTTATTTCATTGAGCAATAAAATTTTCGAGGAAAAAATCAGTTCTAAATGAATCAATCAAGTTTTTTTCTGACTCCCAATCTCACTCATGTAATTGTGATCAACCCAAACTTGAGAATAAGAGATTTTCACCTTACCAAAACTATTCATTAATTAGGTATATCAAAATTTTTAAATTTGTTATTGTTTATTCTTTTAATCCCAATAAAGTAGGAATGATTCTTAATGTATTAGTAAAGACTACAGAGGCAACAAGATCAACCATTTATGATATTCCTTGGGTTTCCCCACTCATTTTAGAATATAGGTTTTTACATGAAAAAATATAAATAGATAATCACTCTCAATATAGTATAAGTGGTTAAAAATTTGGTCCTTAAAATGTTTAAAGTTGGTATTGGGTATATTGGGGGTCCAATTCAAGATAACAACTTTAAAATAAGCACTTTCTGGGAGGTAACCTGGCTCTTTTATTATTTTAATTTGTTTAAAAAAAGGTTTTTTTTTTAATCCAACTTTTTATATTTTATTTTTTATAGTTAAGGGGACCCCATGGGGTTTCCACTATGCTCTGATATTATTTGAGTGTGAGATTTATAATCTTAAGAATTTTTCTATTTTAAATGGAACCAAATGTCATCAAGAGTTCAAACCCATCCCTCAATCATCCGCGAGGATCCTTCATGTGATAAGGAGATCAAATGAGTAATCGGGAGAAGCCTAAAATTCAACTTCAAACACAAGGTGACTTTGTTCCTCTCTTTATTCAATCAAATTCCTTTTATAACTCCTCATCTCTACCTCTACCCCTTCGGAGTTATCTTTTCTTTAAACACCTGGTATAGTGTTATTCTATGTTGGAAGTGAAAAGAAAGAAAAAAATTCATGTCAAATAAAATTTTATCAGAATAAATGGAAGGAAAAATTTCTTTAACTTTGAACATGATAATAAACATTTTAAACTTTGAAACTAAATATCAAATAAGTTTTCAAGCCTTGATTCTAATTTAAATCCATGTATAATTTTATGATCATAGATTTTGTAAAGTGTGGTTGTCTAATTTTATTTTTCACTATTTATATTTTCATCCATTTAAAAAAAATTGATAAATTTCCTTTATATTGTGGTGTATTATTTTGAGTTATTGGGGTCCCATAATAACTAGTATATGTTTGGTGATTTTTTTAATTTTTACATTTGTATTCAAAAAGATCATAAAAATGTGAGAAAAAATAATAAATTTGCACGTAGAGAAATGGAATGACCTAATGTGTGGTTTTTGGCACCTGGGGATCATGACTTAATAGTTTTATGGCCCATAGTTGGTAATTTTATCTCTATTTGTGGTAATTTTAAAATTTTTTTTATTGAGTTAAATCTAGATGATTTCCCAATATATGAGCTTCACTAGGTTCCATGTGGTCTTTGAGTCTGGTAGTCATCGGCAAAGTCTTTCTATAGAAGTTGACTTGATTGGCTGTAATTTCAATTACCATAGAAAAATTTCAAAAAAAACAAAAAAATAAACAATAAATAAATACTCATATTAACATTAAAATGTGATTCCACCTAGTGCTTACATCTTTTCCCCCTTGATCAAAAATGAACCCCCATGTCTGTTGTGAGGCACAATACATCATTATGCTTCATTGAAATTGCATGAAATTCGATGATGAATTTGAATAAAGGAATGATATTGGGATTGGGATATGATTATGAACATATATTATGTTAAATTATTTTTATGGGTTTCATAATTTTTTGGTGAGTATTTAATATTAATTTTTTTTACAGGGAATTCGAATTTCATATTTTTGAGATACTTTTTTCTCAGGACTAGAAAAACTCAAGTTGGTGGGTGTGATAAGCCATTAAAATAGGATAATATTCCTTTTTAATATATAAAATTTTCATGTGCTTAATTACTCATAAACACCATTTTTATTCCATTTTTCTAATTAAACATTATTTAACATTATGATTGTAATTCCTTCTTAAAATACTCTATTACATGGTACATTTTTTAACACCTCCTAAAACACCCAATGGTATTTATTTAATTTTATATTTTATTTTCATGTCTCCCATTATATAATGAACAATTAATCCTTTTGGAGAACTTGTATATTCACATTGGTATACCACTAATGTGGGATTTTATGCCTATGCATTCTAGGCGAAGTGAATTGGATGGAATCCAAATAAAATGATTGTATAAGAAAATATCTAAGTCCAATGATTCTAAAATTTGATCTAGAGATATAAGAAATACTATCTAAAATTTAATTAAATATTAGACCAAGATATTTTTTATTTTTTAATGGAATTCTAGGAGGACCAAGTTGAAGATGAAATTATGGGCCAGATTCTATGGCCTAGAATAACATTACACCATTTTGACCATATCTAAAAAAAATTAACTTGGGATGAAATTTTATATAAAGTCAGGGGACATATATATATTCATTTTATTATTCTATTTTCCATAATAATTCTTCCATATTGAAGGTAGTTTTTGCACGTATGTTTGGTGGATGAAAGTTGGCTCATATTTTTTTCAAGGGTGGAAAAGTCTTCTCTCCATCAACTTTCCACCCACATAGGCCTACCACCATTAATCAGGGTGTATTAAACTATTATATGATATACCCAAGGCTTCAAAAATGACTATTTAAGGTAGTTTTTTGAGTAATTAAGGAGTCATTGTGTATGTTATCATTCTAATGTTATGTCGTGATTTTGTTGTCTTAAGTTTGTCTTTCACATTAAGTTGTTCTAATTACACTTATATTATTACTAAAACTTATTATTATTCTCATTTTATATTATTTTTGTTAAAACTTTGATACTGTTTCATTAAGGTCTGAATTTATTCACACATAAAATAGATAAATACCTCACACAATGTTGGAGTGTTAGTTATTTTTTGTTTATTTTATCTTCTTCAATCCCGTTTCATTAAGTTGAATTCCACCTTCCATTGAGAGCCTTGCATGAATGGAAGGATAAACATTTTGTGTTTTGATTATATTTAGTTTCTTGGGGATTTATTGGATGTTATTTTATGTTATTAAATTCTTAAATTAGTTCTATGGTTTGAGAGTTACTTTCTTTAACTTATTTTTTTCTTCATCTTCGTTGACTTTAACAACTAAACATTTTGAGTGATAGTACGATCCAATTACTTGGAGTGATTATGAAATTGATACTCTAAGTGCATTGGTGGTTATCCTTGGAATTTTATATCGATTAAATTGGTTGATGAGGTTGGTTACTTGTATGATTGATTTGATATATTTTTAACTAGTGAACTGAAAATTCATAGGAAAAAAATTACATCCATTCTATCCCTAACAACAAAATAATATCAACCCATCATAATTAATTTTTTGAGTTCAAGTAATTGTATGTTTTTTTGTATTTAAATTAACTCATTAGTTATTTAATTAAAATCAACCCCAAAGCTGGCCACTTAATAGCCAAACCTCTATAGAATATACATGTCTGTAGGTTTCTTCCTAGGTATCTATGGATTCGACCCCTACATATACTAAAACAACTACTTCTACCTGTAGGATAAATTTCGGTGAAACCACCATGATAAATTTCTAAAAAATAAAAAATTGTATCCATCCAAGCTAAGAAAAATATTAATCTCAGTTTCCATGGATGTTCAGGTCCATTTTTTTAATAACTTTTTTCTTTGAATGATCCATTGATATACCCAAACTAGAGATTATTTAACCCAATAATGAGACTTTATGTAGCCAAAATTCACACTTGGTAAATTTTGAATCTATCTTCTCCTCCCTTAGGGTATTCATAAGAGTCATAAAATTTTCTTCATGTTATTCCTTTATATTTGAATATAAAAGAATATTATCTATAAAGACTACAAAAAACTAGTCAAGGTAATATCTAAATACTTTATTCATTGATTCCATGATGATAACATGGGAATTTGTGAGTTTAAATAGAATTAATATAAATTCATAATATTTATACCTCATAATGAAGGTTTTATTTGGTACATCATCTTTCTTGACCCTTATATAATAATATCTAGATTAAATATCAATCTTAGAAAAATATTGAGCACTTTATAATTGATCAAACGTATGATCGATATAGGGTAGTGGATAATTTTTCTTAATAGTGATCATGTTAAGTTCCTGATAATCAATTAAAATATGCATAGACCCATATTTATTATTAATAAAAAGAATAGTTTCACCCTATAGTGATTCACTATGTAAAATTAATCCCTTATATAGATTCTCCTGAAGTTACTTCTTTAATTTCTACAACTCAATCAGGTCCATTCTATAAAGATTCTTTGAAATATGCATATAAATTAATATGATTTATATTGAAAACTTCATCATTATTTGAAGTAATACCAGATTATACCTTAGGAAATAAATCAAAATATTCCTGAATAAGAAGAATATATTCACTGTTAAGTTTCTCCACAATAATTTTGGATAAACTCTCCACGTGAACATGTATTAAGACCAAAAAAATGGAAGTAATCTCTGTTGTAAGTTTATATTCATCATCACACTGATATAAGATCATAGATTCATTTTTAATATAAAACATAACTTACCTTACTCTAAAATTAATATAATATATATATTGTGAGATCCAATCCATGACCAGTATAATATTAAATTCAACCAGAGTAAAAATATTAATATTTTTAGGAGTAAATTTCCAAAACAAAATCAATCAGGGAAGATCTATAAACTTGAGATGAAATCATTTTACCATTAAGAGTATGTATTGATAATTCAAAATCTAATCATTGATATTGTAAGGTGATTCCTTTAGTAAATTATTCAGATATAAAATAGAGGGTATATCAAAAATCAAATAAGACATTTTCAATTCTAGAGTGTATGATAAGTGTACCTTTAACCACATTATCCTCGTAAACCACTTCATAATTCAAGAATACATTATATTTCCATTTATCTCTTGTATTAAGGGGTTTCTGACATTAGTTTTCATCAATAACCCTCATATTCATTCACTTTTTAGTATAATGTCTATACTCCTTACAATTTTAGAATTGGAGTGTGGTCGGTGCATTATATTGAAACTTATCTCCATTAGTGGTATTGATCAGCTCATTCATATCACTCTGACATTCATATGATTTATAGCCCTATTTACACACTTGAAATATTTTCTTTTACCTTTAAGATAGTTTTCAACATGTTTCCTTCCACATTTAAAATACATGGGAAAGGTAACTTTCCTTCCTCCATGAATTTTATTATTAGAATTTTCTCTAAACTTAATATTTATTTTCTTATCCCCAATTCAAGAAGAATAGTGAGCATTCTCAAAATCTATTTACACTTTTAGAGTGCATTAAATGATTTATTCAAAGCTATTGATGTCTCTAATGGATAAACCATTTTAGAGACTTTGTTTCAAGCCATCAAAGAACCAATCAATTTCACTCTCAGAGATGATGATAAATCCATAAGTGTACCTTGAAATTCTTGTAAATTTTTCTTCAGAGGTACTAAATGATTTCCCATTATTTTGATTTAACTCCATAAAATTACTCTTCATCTTGGTATAAAGAGTCATAATAAAATATTTATTAAAAAATATTCCACTCTTCCCATCTGATGGAATTTATTTATTCTTTTTTTTCTTGTGTTCTTGATGAGATTCCATCATTGATATGTTTCACCTTCAAATCGGTAAACATCTAGAACAACCTTCTCATGATTTTATATCTAGAGGATAGAAAATATATTCTCTATTGTAATACTCCATTTATTAGTAATAATTGGATCAAAATATCCATAGAAATAGGGTGTAAATTGTTGAATAAATAACTAAATGTAATTATTATCCCTTCATAGATCATTCAAAATCTCAACATAGTTCTCATGATTACCCATGGATCGTGAAAGATGAGTAAGCATGGTAACAAGATACTGTATTCTATCTCTTATTCCATTTGGTTACTCATGATTAGGGAAATTGAAATTCCTATCACATTTTTCTAAAGCATTATTTCTTCTAGGTCTACCATTCGACAAAAACAAAAAATCATAGTGTGAGAACCAATAATCATAGTGATAAATTATTAGATCATGAAAAATCATCCATAGGGTGTCTAAATAATGACTCATTACTTTAAATATATAACACCGTAGATTTAAACTAGGTTATCCATTTTCATAATTCAAATCCATAGCCTTATGTTCAAATCCTTCATAATGGTTCATATAAAATATGTGAATTAACCCTATCATGTCCCCAGAGAGTGTGCAGTCAGGTGTACAGTCTTATGCCAACACATCATGCACTGGTTGATGATTGAGTTAATATTAAATCTTCCCCTTTCATAGTTATTTCCCCTAGGTACATCTCTAAAACCTCATCCACTTTCCTATATCTTGACAGGAAAGTAATTTCTAGGAAAAACACACACCATTCTTCACTATAACTTAGGATGTTATCCTGTAATTTGGATTATTATAAGGGTTCTCACTAAATTTTTCTCATCCTAGTCTCTAAAAATAATTCAATCTAACTTCAATACCAAGTGAGGTGACTCAATAAAAACATACATACTTTTACATCATTTTAGATGTAAATATATTACATAACACATTAAAAAATTCCTGTTAACCATAAAGTTTTAGTGTCATTGGAGACTAAATACATATAAAAAATTATTACACAACATATTTATAATATAATCTCCATGTATCGCCTTTCTAGACGTATAATACTTAAAAACTTTTCTTCTTAACCTAGGTAAAATTAAAATATAAGTGGTGAGATCAAATGTTTAGTAAGGATAATAATAAAGAAAATAAGTAAATATTTCAAATGATCATAAATGGTTATAAGGGTATGATAACATAATAAAAATTTTATAAACATGAAATAAGTGGTTCATATCCAATATAGAACATAACTCATAAATCATGTCACTAAGATTAATATATAGAAATAGTATAAATCATTGTTCGTTAGCTATGAAATTATAACATAAGAATAATCTTCAAAACATGACATAAATGTGTGGCACCAATATAGGCATAGAAAAAAATTTCTTATGTCAAGTTTCATAACTAATACCATAATATGATAGTGGAAAATTATTATAATGGATTGGTTTCACTCCATGTTCCCTTAATAATCTTAATGGATAGAGTCCCTTAGTGATTTAGGTTCACTCCCCAATCCCTTACATATTATATCATCAAATGTAATGTTTTCCCCAATTCATTGGAGGGATATATAATTCCATTTCCACCTACACATAATGAAAAACAATATATATGTGTGTCAAAATACTTGTAAAAAATTCATTATTTCATCTTAGAAAAACTCATAGAAAAGAAACAGGTTCCATAAACATGTAATTCTCACATAATCATAATCCATCTAGAGAAAGGACTTTTATGGTATCATAAGATCATATACCCATTAAATAATAAGTAATATCAAAAAATATTTTCATAAATTGAAAAAAATACCTTTATAATATCATTGAAACATTCTTGAGGAAAATACACTTTTCTAATTTGAAAATAAATTATTTAGGATATAAAATTTCCATAATATTAGGTATAACATTTTATTTGAAAATAAACATTGAAAATATAAAATTGTGTTTTAAATACAAGAATATTCATGATGGTTTCAAAAAAATTTGTCAATTTATATATGTTAAAATAAAACATTCCTTTCATCTTTGGTAAAGAAAGTCAAAATGTGGCATATAGATAATGTTAACAAGATTCATATTTAAAACCATTTTAAATAAAGTAAAAGATATTTTAAAATAACCTAAAAAATAATTTAATTTAAAATAATAACATTATTGAAACATGAATAATAACATGGATATATATGAAAAAGATTCCAGACAAAAAAGAAAAGATAATGTAGGTAAAACTTAGAAGTAACTTTCTTTTTTATTATTATACCACAATTACATGAGATGAAAATAAATAAAAAAAATAAAAAAACCATGATATATGAAAATAAATGTGGTTAAAGAAAATATAATCATATAATTCCCAAAAAGTAACTTCAAACATAGGCAATCCAAAAATAAATGAGATTGTATCATAGATCCCTTACCTCAAGCCCGACTTTCTTCATAAGTGTTTTTAACCTCCTATATAATAAATTTTAAAGTTATTATACTTATATTAAAAACCAAATTCATATTTATAATATCATAAATGACCCATTTTAAACAATTCAACACCCATTTATTAATAATACTTTATTAAAATCACTGTTTCTAGGTGTTAACTACCTCATTTTTCATGTAAGTTTTGTATTAGAGATTCTAGTCATTGTATCTTGGTCATGGTTCCATAATATTTAGAATCATAATTATGATATAAATATCTTATATTTTCATTAATTCCATTATTATTACCATCCATGTGAGGAGGTTATGTAAAACTAATTACATCAATTTTTGAGGCAGTAGTTCACACATACACAAGAACGGTGGTTTTTTTTCCCATTTGACAGAAAATGAGATAGAAAAAAGGTCATTTCATCAATATAATAAAATAATAGTATATTTTATATACTAGTTTTATTTTATTTAAAAGGTTATTACTAAAAATAAGAAGTCTATAGAATAATTAAAATGAAAGAGATCGATTAGTATGATTACCACCTCTTTGAGAAACCTCTCTTGGATCTCTTCTTAAGGACACTAGGGTGGTATTTTAAGGAAAAATAACCTATATAACTTGTATAAGTATTTTTATAAGATTTTTTTCTAGGTCTTTTTCAATATAAATGTCAAAAGGTGGTTTAAATAATAGAGGAGTTATGGTTCCCTTTTATAGTGAACGAAAGGACACACACAAAATTATTTAAAATATTTAAATATAATAAATTCTTTTTCATGATAAAGTGAAACCAAGTTGCCAAAATTGAAGAGATAATATTTTTTAAGTTTTAAATAACTTCAAAAAATATATTTTTTATAGGTTTATGTGGTATTTTAAACCTTATCTGTTGGTATGACCCCTTCGTTAACAAATTTTAACCTTAATAGTGGAAACAACTTTTTCAATCTTAAAATGTTATAAATTTACTTATAAGGTAAAAATTGGATAAAAATGGTAAAGGGGTGAAATTTTAGGCCATATACCCTCCACATTGTTCTCTTTAAATATTTTAAATATTTTTAAATCATTGAATAAAATATTATTTAACATAAAATACCATTAAATTCATTTTAAGAACTATTAACATGTTTTGAATTTAAAGGAACCAAGACAACACTTTAATTAGAATATAAAAAATTAAATAATAAATAATATATTATTATTAATTATAAAATTCATTTTACATTATAATTAATCCAAAAAATGTTACTTTTAATGTTTTTAAAATCATTTACTTTTATTCTTATATAGCTTTCACAATCATTGTGTCAGCATTATGGAAGCATTTAAGGTACTTATATTATCAATAAAATTAAAAATAATGAACCATCATAAAAATAAATTATTTATTTTAAAAATAAACATTTATATTCATTCATAAAATATTATTATCTCTATGTAAATATATAATAGAAATTAAAAGAAAGAGAGTTCCATTTTTGTACTTATCCTTTATTTAAAATAATATAAAGGTCATAATTGATGGAAAGTAGAAATAAATTTCAAAAAAATATAAAATAATATTATTAAGGTCTGAATGAACCTATAAAATTAAATAAAGGAAAAAATTAGATATTTATAGGCCTTATCCCATAATTTTAACTCAGTTTTACATGTTTTACCCTTATCGAGGTGACAAATATTTATCACAGTTCCTATTTATAATGACAAAAAATAAATGGGTCATATTTACCAAATTTGAAAATAATGATTCCAAATATGGAATCAATTTTTAAAGATTAAATTACTATAAGTTTCATAAATTAATTTTAAAATAAATGTGTAAAATAGGATGAAAAATAATTTTTAGAAAAATGTGTTTTTAAGCCTAAAAATGAACTTATACCAAAATAAAGTAAAATGTTGACGTATATAAAATTAATTATATTGTGTCTAATTAAATAAGACCTATTTTACTTTAATATAAATTAAAAACATAATGTTACTTTTAAATTACTTTATTTAATGAAAATAAATTATAGTTTTATAAAAATCAGTATTTTTCACTATTCACAGAGAAATAAATATTTTTAGAAAAATAAAAAAACTCATCCTTATATAATATTGAAATAATAATTTAAAATTTTATATTAATTTCATTAGATAACATTTAAAAAATGGTATAAATTACTTATAATGTCTTTTCACAAAATGAAATAAACTAATTTTTTAAGAAAAATAATTTTAATGCATAAAATGAATTTATTAAAAATTGAGTACTTAGTTATTATTATATAAAACCTTTATAAATATTTTTTATAATTTTTTTATTCCTATCTATACCTCCAATTTAATGTCCTGTTTATAATAGGTATATTAAACAATAATTATTTTTTAGTATATCGTAGTTCGCTTAAACCACAGTGTTACGTGTTAAGAAATCCATTGAACACATCAAATTTATTTAAAGATAAATATATCATAGAATATTTTGGAGTTATAATGAAAATTTCATAGATCCATTTATGGGTTTAAGAAATCATCAAGATCATGGAACATTCATTTTTATGAAATCATAAGGGAATTTGTTTACATAAAAAATGTGAGCCCTGTGTCGACAAGAGGTTTAGTGGGAGTGCAATAGTTTTCCAAGTAGTATGTATTGATGATATATTACTGATGTGAAATGAGATACCATTAATAAAATAAATAAATTAATGGTTAAATAAATTATTATCAATGAAGTACTTAGTTGAAGTATCCTGCATTATAGGGATCAAGATATATCATGATAGATCTATAGGATACTTAGACTAAGTCAAGGTACATACATTGATAAGGTATTGAATAGATTCAATATGGAACAATCGAAGAGATTATTATTTTTAATGTCACATGGTATACATCTATTGAATAAAATATTTCCTCATACATAAGAGGAGAGAGAGATATAGAGAATGAGTTGAATCTCTGATGCTTCAGTGATTTGATCTATCATGCATGTCATGTTATTTACTAAGCTTGATGTTTCCTACACCTTAAACATGGTCAGAATATACAAAGAAAACCTAGGAGATCCAAATTGGTCAGCTATAAAATCTTTTCTAAAGTACATGAGGTGTATAAAGGATATATTCCTAGTTTATAGAGGATTTTAAGGACTAGTTGTGAGGGGATACATAGATTTCAGTCTCCAAATTGATTAAAATGATCTGAAATTATAGTCAGAAAATTTGATTTTCTTTAATGGATGATATATGAGGTGGAATATTTCTAAGAATCCTATGGTCACTAATTCTATAATAAAGTCTAATTATATTACATATTTTCTGTAGCTAAAGAAGCAGTGTGGATATAAAACTTCATCAAGGATCATGATGTAGTACCCAGTAGTAAATATTTTATCACTAAATATTGTGATAATACAACAATTGTGGTTCTAGATATGAAAACTATGTTACATCAACAAATGAAGTATATAACTAAAAATTATCATCTCTTGAGGTATTTTTCTCAAAGGTTTGAGTTCATAGTAATTAGATTAATCACAAAAGATAACATGTCAAACCCATTGACTAAAGAATTATCTCAAGATAAAGCATAAATATAATGTGAAATATAGTGGACTAAAGGTTATTATTAGTTAGTTTTAGTGAAAGTGGGAGTCTGTTGGATTTTTTCCCTAGAACCAACTAACTTTATACTTTTTATTACCATAATATTAATAAATATATTATCACATGATGATTATTATTCTACGTAAAATTAATTTAATAATATCATTATATTATTTGTCGCATCGAAAGGTTATAGCAGTGTCCCATTATAATGAGAACCTAGAAATGTTATGATAATGCTCTTAAGAATATATCTTATAGTCTAGATAACAGCTTCCCTATGGGACACGTATGACGTTTGACTATAATGTGTTGAAGTATTATAAGATATTGGGACTTCTTAACATGAAATTTTTACTTAGTAATCTCCAAGATATGGTGTTTATGAGGATAGACCTTCTAGTATAAATTCCACATATTATATGTAACATTGGATATTCTTATTTGCAGGCATGTGTATTGGTCCTTAGACTTGATATTATTATTAATGTATATCATGAATCATGTACTTTGATGTATGGATAAAAACCATGACAACATATACTCGTGGTGAGGTAGCATGCATTGGGTGCATCATAAGTGATATAAAATCAATAGAATAAGTCAAGAAGGGATTTTTCCCTTATGGGTTAATAAAAGAAGATATCTCTAGACCTATTATTGAAATGGAATGGTCTGATTAAATATATGGACATGGTAGTTCTCTGATGATTTCATTATGAAAATTAAAAGAAATATAAATCAAACATACGGGGTGATGAAACAAGTATGCATCCCATTTGATGAAATATTGTCAAAAGGGATTATATTACATAGTAGTATTCATAGGAAAGTTTATTATTATTATGAAATTAACTTTATTATTTATGGGTGTCCTGAAATTTTTTAATATGTTGATCTTGGACTTTAGGTAAGTTCACTTAAGGCCACTGAGAAAAGGGCCTAGAGGGTTACACACTAAGTGTATCTAAAATCTCATTAAATTCAATTGAATTTAAATAATAAGAATAAATATTATTCTTGTCTTATGGAATGATAATTATTCAAGCATCACCAATTGCATAAATTGAATCACCCAATATTCAATTTTAGAATATGCAAGTTGAATATTATCTCTTATTTATTATTCACATGGTAATAAATAAATATTTATTTATTAATGAGTTTAGTGAATATATTAATATAATTATTTATTTAGTTATGTGAATAATTAAATAAATATTTATTCATGTGTTTAGTGAATATAATATTTAACAGTGAGGTTAATGAATATATTATTAATTTATTTATTAAAAAAATAATTTTTTATTTAACAATTAAATATTATTCAAGGTTTTATAAAAACTGAAAAGGATTGGCAGTACGAGTTAAAGGATAAACGAAAATGATATATATCATTTAAATAAATATTATTTTATTTATTTAACAAATGATATTTAAATATTTCATGTCATGTGATATAATAATATTATTATTATTATAATACATGGGGAGTATATTAGATAGAATATTTGATGAAAGTCCTTAACACAATTATCAATGATTAAACCTAGGTATATATTCTGATTTATATCATTTTGAATGAGATGTGTCAATGTGCACAATAGTGAGACTAAAGATATTCTATCAAGCCCTAGAAAAAAATCATACTTCCTCCCTTTCAAGAATAAGAGAAACCAACACTATAGAAAATTTTATTTTTTATGACAGGGCATTTTCAATAAACTAATGTTCATCGCATCTAGAAATCGATGAAGTGTTATTTGTGATAGGAAAATAGTTCTGTTACAAATATTTTTTTTGAAACACACATTTTCAATGTAAATGATATATTTCACAAATATTGTTGTCGCGCACTATGTACATGATGGTGAGTAAGGCTTATTTCTGACAGACTGTATGATTCTGTCACAAATAAGTTGGTGGCAGCTTCATTTACAATGGAATTATTATGTTATAAATAAGTTTCTAATGGGTGGGAAAAGTTTTTAAGGTGGGAATATATTTCAATGTATATTGAGTCTATGGAAAATACTCATATAAAAGAACCCCTTACATTGCTAATAAACATCACAAATAATCTAAATAATGGTTTTTTTATGATGGAAAGTCCATCGTAAATTACAAATCGCAAAAAAAACTCTCTATAAATACACCCCCCCCCCCTCCATTCTCAAAATATTCCTCCTTTCCAAATATAAATATTTTTTTTATCTCAAATTTTTCATTTTTTTAGGAATTAATCGGTGAGTTTCATATCTATATTTTGTGATCCAAACTTTAGTTAAGACTTTTTTTAACTTTTCTCTAAATAATTAATAAGTTTTTGTTAAATTTTTTTATTATATAATTTTTATGATAATTTAATTAATGAGTATTTATTCATATTTTAATGAGATATTATTTATTATAATTTAATATATATTGTCTTTAAGGACCCTACTTTTCTTATATAACTATTACATCATTTTAAAGATAAATGACATAATAGAATTAAAAAACCAAGATTCAGAGGTTTAGTATCTTGGGAAAATTATGACCATACATCACTTATGTATAATAAAACAGAAACATTTTTTTAAAATATTCTTATTTTTCCTTGTAAATCTCATGATCTCTTTAGTACATGTAGTCACCTAAAGATGTACATCAAAGAAAGGTGTGATCTAAAATCCCAGTAAGAGGATAGATAAGGAGATGAATAAATATAACACGGGTGATCATAACCATCATCATCATAACTTAATAATAGTATCCTCATCATAATTATGTGATTAGGTATTAAATAAAGTCATGGAATGTGGAAATTCATAAAAATGAAACATCATGTCTTAGTGGTCAAATACCACATATAGTTTTGAACAAAGCTAGAATCATGTCCACGCATAACATAAGTGCATAATCATAACATAATAATTATGAAAAAATTTAGTATCATGTTCACACATATTACACAACATCTCATGAGATACATCACATTATCCAATGCATTGTAACCCTATATAATTATGGTTACACTCATCAAATCATAAAATTGACATAATCATGCATGCCACATAAAATGTATGTCAATCAAATTCATTAAGTAATCTAGGAAACAGAATGGGTTTCATAAGTATTTTGTTATTTGTTAATTAACTTTGGGTTCTCCAATGAAAAGGGGAAAAATATTTGGTATAAGATTCATCATTCTAGAGCAAAGAATAAACAACTCAAGAGGAGTCAAAATGTGTTTTAGAAAGAAGATTTCTTTTGGAAAATATTTTTATCTTTCCTCAAATAAGATTAAAAACATGTTTAAACTTTAAAATAAAAGGTTATAAAAATTAAATTATTTTTTATTAATATTAAAAGAACAACCACACTAAAATTTTGAAATAAATAGGAATAACCCAAAGAAAAGGAGTTGGGTTCAAGAAATCCCCTTACTGTTTTCCGAATGATTTCATCACTTTAATATCATGGATAATCAAATTAGATTAATTAATTACAAAATAAAAAACCTATTATAGACGTATTTTATTTATTATAATTATATTAAGTTCATTTAGTACCATTTTGGTGAGTAATATAGTTCAATTTTATTGTTCTGGGAGTGTTTTTTTTCTCGGTCTTCACAATCAGTTTGCTTGTATATAAGTTTGGAAGTTTATCTAAAATTGGAATAATTTTTCAGAATTGAAATTATATGTTACTAATAAACTTAAAGAAGTTTAAATTATCTTATATATCATTTAATTATATTGTATGAGGGTGAATCATTATATAAAATGTTAATTAAAATGATTTAATTTATTTTGGTGGTTTTTACGACCATCACGAACTTATATCATTTTATTTAATATCATGTATATATATTGGTTACATAACACTATAAAACTTATAATATGAATAATAAAATCCTATTTGAACATAAAAATGGTTTTATTACCATCTTTGAATGCGGTAATGGAAAATGAAAATGCATCATCCATGATGTTGCAAAATTGACACATCACGAACGAGGATTTCATTTTTAGAATAAAAGGGAGAGGAGAAGAGATTTATTGATGTATATACCATTAACATAATAAAAAACTAGTATATATATTATACTGGATTTATCATTATTTTTTTGATATAGGAGATAAGTAGAGTACAATAAAAGAAAAATAAGTTAAAAAGAGAATGAAAAAGGATTTTACTTCTTGAATTTCTTCTCCTTAAGGACCTCGTTAAGGCAATTAGGTTTGGTATTTTGTTGAAACTAGATGATTTTGGATATGGGGTAGAGTATTTTGAAGAATATTGGAAAGAATTTGGACAATATTCAAGGATTTGTATGTGTGATGAGAAGAGGTGGTGAGGGGTGGTATTTATCGGGGATAAGAGAGGTATTTTTTTATTATTATATTCATTATTTTATTATTTTGGATCAATATTATCAATAGTGTTGACCTTTATCACTAAATATATTAAATAATGAATTATAGTTCGATATTATGTGCTTAAATCATCCATACATCATCCGAAACTCAAAAATTCATGTATTTAGCTTATATTGTAAATTATAATTTTTCATTATTCACCAAAAATTCAACTATTTTAAAAAAATCCCAAAAAATCACCCTAAATATTTTTCGATGTGTATAATTTAAATATGTACTCCATTTTAGGAAAATAATTATCCAAATATGAGAAATTTTATTTTTAAACAAAATCATCATTTTTTGGAAAATCTCGATTTTAATAATATAATAGATTTTATAACACTTTGAAAAATTAATTCAGGTCTCATAAAATTATATTATAATCATAATAAAAAAAAATATTAATTTATTAATCTATTTTATGAAAATAAGTTTTCTTTTAAATCATTATATTAATTATAAAATTGTAAATAAACATTTATGTTTTACAAAAATACCAACATTTAATTTATCATTATTAAAAAAATTATTTAATTATAATATTATATCATTATATCTTATTTTCATTTATAATATGCCTAAATTATATTTATATTTTCATAAGTGATGTTACTATTCTATTGGCCAGATAACTATTCCTAGTGGTCATGTTACTATTCCAAGGGTCATGTTATTATTCCATCGGCATAGGTTCTTTAATTTCTATGAATATTAATTATTTCATTCTTCATTTATGAGAATAATATTTTAATTATGATATCTATGTTATGTATTTGTTTTATACCATATATCATAATTATTAGAAGGGAAAAGATTCCATTGATAAAATTTTGGGTTGTTATACTTTCCCCCCTTTTGAAATTTCTCCCTTGAAATTTAATTTTACATAAATAGATGAGGGTATTTCTTCTTCATTGCTTCATCTGGTTCCCAAGTCACTTATTCATACTTATGGTTCATCTAAAACACTTTGATAAGGTCATTTGTCTTGTATTATAGGAATTTTTCACTTTGATCCAAGATCTTTACCAGCTGCTCTTCACACAAGAGGTCATTCTCCAGTTATACCACATTTGGATTCAGTACATGTGAGGGGTTAGGTATATACTTCCTTAGAATGTGGAACAGGTCATGAACTTCATATATACTTGGTGATAGTGAAATATCATAGGTCACAACTCCTATATGATCAAGGATAGAAAAGTGGCCAATGTACCTTAGGTGAAGATTCTGTTTCTTTCTAAACTGCATGTCTATTTTCCATATTTGAAGGAATACTTTGTCTCCAAAATGGAACTCCAATTCCCTTTGATGGTTTTTAGAAAATAACTTTTTTCAACTTTGAGCATCTTCGATGTGTTGTTGGATGCCTTGAACCTTCCCATTTAGAGATTCATATGGATCCATCTGAATACTCGAGTGGAAACTATTGTTTTTTGGGAACTCAATAAATGGAAGACATTGATCCCAACCACCTTTAAATTCCATTGATATGGATCTTATCTTGTCTTCAAGTTTCTGAAAATTCATTTCATATTATCCATCAGTTTGGGGGTGATAGGTCATGTTGAAATTCAATTCAGTACTCAAAGCATGTTGAATACTTCTCCAGAATTTAGATTTGAACTTGGATCACAATTAGAGACGATAAAAAGTGGAACCCCATAAATCTTCACCACTTTCTTCACATATATCTTGGAAAGTTGTTCAAGAAAGAGATCTTCCTGAATAGAGATAAAGTGGGAATTCATGGTGAGTCAATCCATTAAAACCAATATCACATTGTTTCCTTTGGATGTATTTGGGAGACCAGTGAAAAGTCCACAGTGAAATTCTACCATTTCCACATGGGTATAGGCAATGGTTACCTCATCCCATTGTAATTTTTTCACTCTACTTTAACTTGATTACATACCAAACACTGTGAGATATATTCCACAATCTCCTTCTTCATGTTATCCCACCAGAAGTGTTCTCAACTATCATGATACAACTTGGTACTTCTGGGATTAATGGAGGAATGTGATATATGTGCATAATAAAATAGATATTTCATTATCTCAGGTGATTAAGGAACACACATCCTCATTCCAAACCAAATCACACCATCATCATCGATATATAACTCTTGTAGCTTCCCTTCATTTACTACATTCACCTTCTTTTGAATCTCTAAATCATCCCTTTATGCATCCTTGATCCTCTATTGAATATATGGTTGTGTAATAATTTGTGATAGTTAGGATTTATTCCATTTTATTATGATTTGAATATCTATCCTTTTCATATCCATGAATATAGGATCTTTCTCAATCATCATCATGGATAGAGTAGTAGGTTTTGTTCTGATAAGAGCATCAGCTACCTTATTTTCCTTATGAGGATGATAGTGAATAGAGAAATCATAGTCCTTGATTATATCTAACCATATCCTATCATGTATATTGAGTTCCTTCTATGTGAATATATACTTTAGGCTCTTATGATTATTATATATGTCACACTTTTCACTATAGAGGCAGTGCTTCTAGATTTTCAAGGAAAAAAATCATAGCTGCTAGCTCTATATCATGTGTTGGGTAGTTCTTCTTATGGATATTCAACTACCGTGAGACATAGGCTATCAATTTTTCATTATTTATGAGTACACAACCAAATACTTTCTTTGAAGAATCAATTTATATCACAAAACTTTCTCCACTTATTAGTAATGTGAGTATAGGTGTGGTGATTAGCCTCTTATTTATCTCCTTAAATATTTCATCACACTCTTTCATCCAGACATACTTTACCTTTTTTAATTATTAACTTAGTTATAGGGCTATAAAATCATGATAAATTTCTCAAAAAACGTTGTTAATACCCTACTAATATAATAAAACTGAGGATTTCTGTGACATTAGTGGTTTTGGGCCATTCCACAATTTCCTTTGTTAAGGATCTATAGAAATTCCCCCACTTGTTATCATGGGACCCAAGAATGTGAATTGCTACATCCAAAAGTCACACTTTCTGAACTTGGTGTGCAATTTATGCTTCCTTAATGTTTCCAACACAATCCTTAGATGTTCTTCATGTTCCACTTTTCTCTTAGAGTATACTAGAATATCATCGATAAATACTACAACAAATTTTTCAGGGTATTATCTAAAGATTCTATTCATCAAATCCACGAAGATATCATGTGAATTAGTAAGTCTGAAGGGCATCACTAGAAACCCATAGTTCCCATTCCTTGTGCATAAATAATTCTTCTAAATATAATCCTTATTCACCTTCATTTGATGATATCCATAAAAAAGATCCACCTTTGAGAATTACTAATGTTCTTATAGTTGATCGAACAAGTCATCAATCCTTGGAAGAGGATACTTGTTCTTTATGGTGATCTTGTTAAGTTCCTAATAATCGATGCACATCCACATTTATCCATCCTTTTTCTTCACAAAGAGCATCAGTGCACACCAAGGAAATATACTAGGGAATATGAACCCTTTGTAAAAATGATCTTGTAGATGCTTTTTTAACTCCTCCAGTTTGATAGTGGCTATATTATGGGCACATTTTGACATAGGAGTAGCTCTGGGTATGAGTTCTATTGAGAAATATACCTCATGTCCAGGGGGAAGTCTGAGTAACTCTTCACAAGATAAATCACTATAATCCCTCATAATGGAAATTTCCCCTAGGTTGATACCTTCCTTTGACTAAACCATTTGAGAGCGGTATGTTTATTCATAGGGCTTCATCACCCACACCATTGAAGGATTTTCCAAAGGATATTAATTGACTTTTGTACATTTTTAGAGGATCATGGGATGATTCATAATTTGAAATTATATTTTATTTTCCCAATAGTTGATATATTATCTATATAATGAGAGCCAATCCATGACTAGTAAAGCATCGAATTTCACCAAGGAAAGTATCATGAGATTCACTGGAAGAATATTCCCACATATTCCAAAAATAAAAGATTTCAACACTTTGGGTCGGCGTCGGTGGTGGCATCCATTGTCTTTATTCTCCACTGCCCTTGGTGGACAACCCATCGTCCTCCACTCCATCTTTGTGGGGTTCGATGCAGGATCTGGGCCAACTTGGGATGGTGTTGGGGGGGGGGGGGGGTTCTGGTGGCGGTATCGGTTCGTGTTCTTCACCGATGCTGGCATCTTCTCTTCTGATTGGATCCTTTATCTTTTGGGTTTGGTGCTTCTTCCTGGTTAAGCTTTCCTCTTTTTGTTCGGTTTTTTTTGGTCGACTTTTTCATCTGGATTGATTTTTGCTGCTGATTTGTGTTGGTCTAGAGATTTTTGTTGGGTTCTTTCTTATTCGGAGAGGTAGTGTTTTTTGGCAATGGTTTGCCTGGTTTTCTCTTGATGGTTCGATGGTTTGACGGAATGAGGTGGTATTTCTTCCCTCGGTGATGACTTCAGGCGTGAGTCTCCGGGAGGGCAATTACGACGGCGAAGATGGTTTTCTTTACGATGACATTGTTGATTTCCGGTAGTCAGCTCCCGCGGGCATCTGGTTCATTGATGATGGTGGTCTGTTGTTATGGAGGTTCGGTTCCGGCTAGTGGAGGCGACGTGCAACTCATTTGTCAGAGCGTGGCTCGAGGTCTCTGCTCGTTGTTTCATGCCTAGAGGTGTCTCGGTAGTGATTAATGGCACGTGGTTATTTTGAATTTCAAATTTGGGATCTTCATCTTGTTTTTGAATTTTGAATTTGGTGGTTTGGGTTCAATCTAGTAGTTGTGAGGTTACCGCTCACCCATAAAGCGGTTTATCCAAAAAACAAATAAAAATGAAATTGTCAGTATACTTCATAGTTTTGGGGATTAGATTCCATAGTTCTAGAAAACTTTTAAGATATAAAGGAATGTGTAAAACCAGAATCAAATGAGAATTGAAATTATCGCGTGAATAGTAAGTGTACCTTGTACGACTTCTTTTTCTTGCTCCACTTCAGTGGTAGTGATGGCATAATCTTTCCCTTGCACCTTTGTATTTGGTGGTTGTTGACATGTGTGCTATCTTGTATAGTTCCCTTACTCCCTAAAATTGTAGCATTGAACCATGGGCGGTTCTCTCCTTTCCTCCATCAAATTGGACACCTTCATCATGTCTCTCCTAAATTCATAATCTTGGTGTCCATCTCTCCCACACTTGAATCATTTCCTTATCACTTTGTGGTAATTCTCATGATGCTTCTTCCCACATTTTTGACATATGAGTGGTTGATAATTCTTCCCACCTTTTTCATTAGATCCTCCAGATTGAAACTCTATCTTTAATTTCTTATCACCTTAGTCATAGGACCATTATTCAAACTCTATATCCACTTTGATAGCACATCAAACAAATTCTTCATAACTCCCAAATTCTCAAATAGTTAGAGCCTTTGAAGGTGTAGTTTTAAACCACTAAAGAATCTGTCTATTTTTTATCATTGTTGATAACAAAAATAGAGGCATACCTTGAAATCCTTGTGAAGTTTTCTTCATAATCTGTGATAGATTCACCTTCTTTTTGATTTGGCTCTATTAATTATATATATATATTTTTACAAAGAGTTTGAGGGAAATACTTATTAAGAAATATTTTCTTAATGTTTTCCCACTCCATCTATTCAATTTAGTCCTTTGTCTTGGTGTTCTTAATCAATTCCCACTATTGATCAGCCTCTCCCTTTAAATGATAAATCGAAAGAGTCACCTTCTTATTGTCAAAATAGTGGACCACAAAAAAATATCTTCTCTATTGAGTTAACCCACTATTCCATGGATTGGAAGATCCACTAAATGTTGGTGGTAGTTTCCGTATAAAATATTTGATAGCCAGTTTCTCCCACTTAGGTGAAGGAATATGTTTCACATTATTTAGGTTATTGTTCATAGCTTGAGATAGATGGGTAAGTATCACCGTGAAATTTTGAACTCCACCTCCCAAATAATTGGGGATGTCATTTGGGCATTCCCTGCATTGTCCCTCATATAGGTTGTTGATTTGGTTTCTCCTGGTTCCCACCATTTTCCAAAATAGAAAATATTTGAACAAGACATAAGTCAAAAATTGATTAATAAATAATTTATCCATTCGTGCAATTAACTCTAAAGGTATCTCTTGTGGGATCCCTATATTTAGAATTTTTTATAAAACAAATATTCTTGGTTGCATACATATACTTAGTCTCATACTAAGGGTTTTCACTAATGTTATCTAATCCTAATTCTTAAACTAACTAAACCATGCTCTAATACCAACTAAAATAACCCTACTTTTCTTACATAACTATTACATCATTTTAAATATAAACAGCATAATAACGTTACAAAACTAGGATCCAATGGTTCAGTATTTTGGGAAAATTAAGACCGTACATAACTTATGAAAAATAAAACATAAAAAATTATTTAAAATATTATTCTTTATCCTTATAAATCTCACGATCTCCTTGGTACATGTAGTCACCTAAGGATATACATCAAAGAAACGGGTGATCTAAAAGCCCAGTAAGAGGATAGATAAGGACATGAATCAATATAACATGGGTGAGAATAATCATCATAATCATAACTTAATAAAATTATAATCATCATAATCATGTAAGTAAGCATTGGATAAAGGCATGGAATGTGGTAATGTATAAAAATGAAACATCTTGTCTTACTGGTCAAATACCACACATAGTTTGGAAAAAGTTAGCATCATGTCCATGCATAATATAAGTGCATAATAATAACATCATAATTGTGAAAAAAATATAGCATCATGTTCATGTATATTTAAAATCAAATCATGAGATACATCACATTACCCAGTGCATTGGAGCACTATATAAATTTGGGTGCACTCGTCACATCATAACATTCACATAATCATGCATGCCACATAGAACGTATATCAATCAAAGTCATAAAGTAACCCATGTAAAAGAATGGGTTTCATAAGGATTTAATTAATCATGAATAAAATTGGGGTTCCCAAATGAAAAGGTAAAAATAAATTTTGTATAAGATTCATCATTCTTGAGTGAAGAAGAAACAACTCAAGAGGAGTCAAAATGTGTTTTGGAAAGAAGTGTTCTTTTGGAAAATCGTTGTATTTATCATAAAATCAGATTGGAAACATATATATCCTTTAAAAGAAAAGTTAATAACAATGAAATTATGTTTTATTAATATTAAAAGAACATATGCACTAAAATTTGGAAAGAAATAGGAATAACCCAAAGAAAACAAGTTAGCTTTGAGAAATCCCCTTACATTATGTCTGAATGATTTATTCAATTTAATAAACTGTATAATAAAATTAAATTCATTAATTACTAAATCTAGAACCTGTTATACATGTATTTTATTTATTATAATTTTATTAAGTTCATTTATGGCCAATTTGGTGAGTTATATAGTTCAATTTCATTATTCTGGGAGTGTTTGTTTTCTTAGTTTTCATGATCGGTTCACTTGTATACAAGAATATAAGTTCATGTAAAATGGGAATAATTCTCCAGAATTGAAATTATATGTTATTAATGAACTTATATAAGTTTAAATGATATTATATATCATTTTTTATATAGTATGAGGATTATTCATTAGATAAAATGTTAATGAAAATGATTTAATTTATTTTGGCGGTTTTTACAACCATCACGAAATTATATCATTTTATTTTATATCATGTTTATATATTGGTTCCAGAACATTATATAACTTATAATATGTATAATAAAATCTTATTTAACTATAATAATGGTTTTATGACCATCCTTGAATGTGGTATTGGAAAATGAAAATGCATCATCCATGGTGAAGGTAAATTGACACATCACGAATGATGTTTTCATTTTTAGAATAAAAGGGAGAGGAGAAGGAGTTTATGGTGGATATTACATTAACATAATAAAATTAATATATATATATAAGATACTTTAGTTATCATTAATTCTTCAATATAGGAGGTTAGGAGAGGATAAGAAAATAAAAAATAAATTAAAAGAGAAAGAAAGGGGATTTTGCCTCTTGAATTTCTTCTCCTTGAGGACCTCATTAAGGCTCTTAGGTTTGGTCTTTTCTTGAGAATAGAAGCTTGTGGACGTGGGGGTCTTGGGAAGAGGATTGGATAGAATTTAGATAAGCTTCAAGGATTTGGAGGTGTGAGGAGAAGAGGTGGTGAAGGGTGATATTTATAGGGGGATAGGGGAGTTTTTTATAATTATATTCATTATATTATTATTTTGACTCAAGACAATCAATAGTGTTGAATGATATCACTAAATATATAAAATAATGGAGGATAGTTCGATATTATGGGATTACATCATCAATACATCATCCATGACTCAAAAATTCATGTATTTAGCTTATATCATAAATTAGCATATTTCACTATTCACTAAAAAATCAACTATTTTTGAAATATCCCAAAAATTCACCATAACCATTTTTCAATGTGTAGAATTCAAAAATGGATGCCATTTTATGAAAAAAAATTCTAAATATGATATATTTAATTTTTAAATAAAATCATCAGTTATTCGAAAAATACTAATTTTAATATTATAATTGATTTTACAACACTTTGAAAAATTAATTAAGGTCTCATAATATTATCTTATAATCATAAGACAACAAAATATTATTTTATGAATCTATTTTATGAAAATAAAAAAAAATAATTATATTAATATTAAAATTTTAAATAAACATTTATATTTTATAAAATTATAATACATATTTTATCATTTTTAAAACATTTATTTACTTATACTATGATATAATTATATGATATTTTCATTTATAAGATGTCTAAATTTTATTTATACATTCATAAGTGATATTAGTATTATATTGGTTGGATTACTATTCCTAATGTTCATGCTACTATTCCAAGGGTCAAGTTACTGTTGTATCAGTATAGGTTCTTTAATTTCTAGGAATATCACATATTTCAATCTTCATTTATGAGAATAATGTTTCTTTTCTCTCTATGTTATGTGTGTGTTTTATACCATATAACATAATTATAAGAAGGGAAAAAATTTCATTGAAAAAATGTTGGGTTGTTACATTATCGCTAGTTTAATTTATTAGAATTTTGAATAAAAAAATATACAACATTTTAAAATAATAACTATTATTAAATATTAAATTAATATTTTATTTATTTGATTATAACATAATTTTTATAAATTATACTTTTAAATTTAATCACATTATAAAAAAATAGTTAATAAAAAAAATATAAATAATTGCTAATGATGAGTAAAAAATAGTAAGACTTGGTCAAAAATAGTAATAACTATAAATAATTGCTAAAAATTATCAATCAATTATTAATTATTAATCAAAATTAGTAATAATTAATATTAATTTTAAAAAATTAGTAATAATTATTAGAAATTATTATTAATTAGTAGTAATCAGTATTAATTAGTAATAATTAGCATTAATGAGTAATAATTATAAAAAAATTAGTAATAATTATTAGAAATTAGTAATAATTAATTAAAATTAGTTATAATTAGTATAAATTAATAATAATTAGTATTAATTAGTATTAATTAGTTATAATTGGTATTAATTATAAAACACTTAGTAATAATTATTAAAAATTAGTATTAATTAGAAATAATTTATAATAATTTGTATGGATTAGTAATAATTATTAGAAAATATTAGAAATAAGTATTAATTAGTAATAAATACTACTAATTTTTATTAATTACAAAACAATTAGTAATAATTATTATAAATTTTTAATAATTAGTATTAATTTGTATTAATTTGTATTAATTGGTATTAATTATAAAATAATTAGTTGTTATTATTATTAAAAATTAGTATTAATTAGTAAAAATTTGTAATAATTAGTATAAATTAGTAATAAATAGTAGAAATTGGTAGAAATTTGTAGAAACTAGTAATAATTAGTAGAAATAAGTAATCATTAGTAGAAATTAGTAATTATTAGTTCTAACTAGTAGAAAATAGTCATAAGTAGTAATAATTAGTATTAATTAGTGTTGATTAAAAAATAATTATTATTAATTAGTAATAATTAGCTTTAATTTTTTAAAATTACCTTTAATTATAAAATAATTAGTAATTTTTATTAAAAATTAGAAATAATTATTAGAAATCAGTTATAATTAGTAATAATTACAATTACTTTGAAATAATTAGATTTAAATAATAAGAAATTAGTAATAATGAGAATAAAATAGTATTAATTATTAATAATCAAATGAAATTAAAATTAATTAGTAATAATTATTAAAAAAATTATATAATTATTAGAAATTACTAATAATTAGTAGAATTTAGTAATAATTAGTATAAATTAGTAATAATGAGTAATAATTTGTAATAGTTAGAAATAATTATTATTAATTATAAAATAATTAGTAATAATTATTTGAAATTAGTATTAATTAGTATTAATTAGTACTAATTCGTAATAATTATAAAAAATAGCAATAATTATTTGAAATTGTTAATAATTATTATAAATTAATAATAATTAGTAGTAATTAGTAGTAATTAGTAGTAATTAGTATTAATTAGTAATAATTTGTTCTAATTAGTATTAATTAATAATAATAAGTAATAATTCGAAATAATTGTTATAAATTAGTAATAATTCTTAGAAATTGGTAAAAAATAGTAAAAATTAGAAATGATTATTAATAATCATTAATAATTAGTAATAATTAGTATTAATTAGTTTTAATTATTTCAAATTAGTAATATTTTTTTAGAAATAAGAATTAATTAGTAGAAATTAGTAAAAAAAATTAAGCAATTAGTAATAATTAGTGATAATTAGTAATAATTAGTGATAATTAGTATAAATTATTATAAATTAGTGATAATTTGTATTAATTAGTAATAATTGGTATTAATTAGTAATAACTATTAAATAATTAGTAATAGTTATTAGAAATTAGTGGAAATTTGTAAGATATATTTTTTATGAATTGCTCATATTTTATTCCTCAATCATTTCCTTCTATCTAGTTAATCATAAGAAATAATTTTTATGAATTGTTTATATTTTATTACATATTAAATATTATATTTTTTTCTAGTATATGATTTTATGAACTCTCTTGGGATCAGCTATTTCCATTATCTTCTATCGGATTAATCATAACCAATATTTCTTATGAATTTCTCATATTGTATTCTTCAATCATTCTCTAATATCAAATTAAACATAAGGTTCAATAGTCTTGATAATGCTGATGATGTAACCAATGAATTTGAAATAACAAGAGATGATGAAATTGAAGCTCTTTTGGAAAATTATGAGGAGGAGAAGGAAGATGAAGATATTGATACCAATGAATATAAATATGAACATAAAAATTGATGCATTAAATTATCGTATAGAAATTTATATTTTTTTATATTTGATAAGTGTATTAACAATTATTTATAGGTGTCATTATTTTTATGTTCCAGATGGTTGGAAAAGACATGGATGACCTATTTTATGCCCTCATAGATTTTGACCTTCATAATGATCATCCTGATGACCCATCATTGAACCTGTATGATGCTTCCACTATATCATCGACTGGGAGGGGTTGTATCCTAGTGAGATTGATGATTCTAAAGTGTTGTCAATCACTTGATTTCAATCCATGCTTGCAAAGGTATGTTAAATTATGTATTTTGAGAAATTTTAATTTATTCTTTTATATAATAATTATTTGATTATTTATTCTTTTTTTCGTAGTTTTTCACATATAGTTTTTGGGTAGGCGAGTGCGATTCTATGAATTTTTTTCTAATACATGGGTTTCATGGGATCAGGTTTCCATCAATTTTTGTCATAGCATGTTTGATCATTGGATAGTATATAAATAAATAATTAAAAAATTAGTTATTAACTTGATATTATTAATTATTTGCAGGTTTTATGGTCTAAAATAGATGTTTGGTTTAGGACCTCAATCTTGGAGACATGAGAGATTTGTATGTGTGAGCGTTTTCATTAGTTTTTACACAATATTAGAAGGATATCCATGGATAATTTTTATGTCATGGTATTTTATCAATATTTCTTCTATCATTAATCATACTACTTCCTAACCTATTTTGGGATGGATTTTAATCCCACTAGATAGGAGATACTTTTCAAATAAGTCAATCATCCTATCAACAACACTAGGGGAGGTATAAGATCTCACATAGAGTTGAGATTTGTAAATTTGGTATTCATAAATGATATATGGTAAGTAATTTTTTTATTAATTGTTTTGTAATTTTTATGTAAAATTTTTATATTATATTTTTATAGGCTTTTATTAATCCTAGTGTTAGAGAGTTTTACATTTAAAAGCATATGTACACTAATCTTATTATAGGAGATATTACGGGTAACAAATAGTGTTATATTGTGGTTTGTATTTTTTCTATTTTTTAAATTTACATGAATTAAATTTTTTATTATTTTAATTTCAAATTTTATTTTAAGGATACATATGAGGTCATAAATTCTCATGCATGAGATATTCAGGATGAGACTAAGGGTGGGGCCTCCTATGAGTCAAGTTTCAATGAGGTATCTTGGATGTGGGTGATGTAATGCCTCAACCCGAATCACATGGTCTAGGCCGAAGAAATACATGACCTCATGTGTGCCTCCATGTAGCAAGAGGTATCCGACTAGAATATAGGATATGAAAGGTTTCATGGGGATACAATACCCTCAGTAACAAAATACATACATCATAATCACAACAAAGTGTAAATATATATCCTTGAAAAGAACAGTGGAAAACTAAAAGAATATCATCATAATGTGATAAAATAATACACAAGTCACACAAGTAAACTAAAAGACTCCTGGTGTGGTAAGTAAACCAAAGTATGATAAAATAATAAAATAAACTAAAAAACTATAATAATAGTTTTGATTTTGTCTTGACATTTCCTCTATCCTCCACGATCAACCTGCTTAGCTCCCTGACATAGGGTCCTTTACCTTAAATAGATCCCTAACCATGAAATCTACACACGCATCGAGATTCTTATGAAGGGTGTGAGTATAAACCCAGTGGGAAACTAATAATTTGACCGTAATAATAATTAAACATTTATATAATGTTTTATTCCATGATAATAAAATTCATTTCTAAATAAATAATAAATCATCGAGTCATCTTGTGCTAACAAAAATTCCTAAAGCCCCATCTCTACTTGCATTGAGTCCATGAAAAAATATATGTCTCAAGTAACCATTGCATAACTTAGATCGTGCCATGTTATCCACATGTCATCTCAAAAATTCATCACATTTTCCCATATCCATGTTCTATCTTTAAGGACCAATTCTAAACATTATTTTAATAGAAATTCAGGATGTCCACTTGTTGACCCAATTCATGACTCTAGGGAAATCCACATTCACACATGTTGACCCAATATCCAGCTCTCAAGCATGCTACATCCACATATTTCAACCTGGTTATCATGATTTAGGGTGAGACACATTACCACAAGTAATCTCTGAAGGTGAAATCACAACCTTCCAGTCATAATGGTAGCACTCATCTTATAAGGGGCCAACTAGTCAAGCTAGGAAAATTTGGTACCTTGAAACTAAACACAAATAATCCATACATATATCTAGGGAGAAATAAAAATCTAACAAGTAATTATCATGTCATATCAAGAAAGGTTCTCACGGTCACACACACACACCCACTTGAAAATCATATCATGTAAGGGTCTCATGGGAACATAAGCACGCACATCCAAATCAAGTAATGTGAATTCATATAAAGTCCAAAAAAATATTAAAGACTTACTACTTCAATATTATTGATGATTAACACCAATAATATCTACCCTGATCAAGCCCACGCACCAACGATTCCTATAACCATCCCCAGTTCATAATATGATGATTTTATAATCAATATCCAATAAGTAAAACATGATAAGGGAGTGGATTCAATTAGGCTTACCGAACGAGATCCACCACCACCAGTGGATCTAGAATAGGGTAAGGGAAGAGAAAAATTATCTATATTTTTATTCCTATCCATAAATAAAAAATGAATTCCTCATTATGTTATATTAAAATTTATAGATCTAGTCATGAAATCTCAGGTATATGAACCCTTATAATAATAGGAGAGGAGATATATAATAAACATGAAGAAAAGAGAAAGAAAATCATTTTTCCTTGAATTCTCATGGACCAAAACCTCTAGATCCCCCAGAATTAGAGTTTTTAGGTGGATAAATTACCAAGGAGAGCAGATAGAGTCCATAGGTTTGAAAGCCCTAGGATTAACAGGGTGAATGAAGGTTTTTAGGGAGGGTTTGGGCTAAAAACATAATTTTTAGATTAATTAAATTGGTGTGCATGGTTTACCAAACTGTTCTCTAATCATGTGAATCTCATTACCTATTCATGGGACCTACAGGGTTTGGCTGCATGGTAGAGTAAACTATATACCAACCAAGATTTTTCTTCTCCTCTGAGTTCCACAATTTCATAGGGTATGTATAATGGTTATCTCTAATCGTGAATCAATAATGTTCCAATTGTGTTCCATCTACTACCCCTTTTCAAAAATACACACCATTTCCTATATTGAACTTAATTTTTTTTTCAAACCATGATCAAACCATGCACCCCCTAAAGGCCACTAAAACCTTAAAATCTACACAAAAGTTACTCGAGAATATCCTAAGTCTCCTCTTAAAAATGACTGTGATTCTATAAAATTTCAATATGGAGAATTGTTTTTCCATAAAACACCTTTTCACTCTGGTATATGATTCATATTGAATGTTCCAAAAATGATAAATCATGTTCTAACTCAATGTCCTCACTATTGATCACATGTGAAGGATCAGTCTCATACCTCTAATGATAAGACACATGGAACATGTTATGTATACCATGAAACTGTGGAGGTAGTTCTAATCATTAGGAAACTATTTTGATATGCTCGATGATCTAAAATGATCCCATAAAATATAATGACAAATTCCCCTACCTCTACAAATGTCGACTCCCTAACTAAGGTAACACCCGTAAGAAAACCAAATCTACCACAGTGAACTCAAAAGGTCACCTCCTATGGTCAGCATAAGATTGTAACCTACCCTAAGTGGTATCTAATTACTTCTAAATCAACTAGACCCAATTAGAGGTATGTTTCACTATACTTTTACTGACAACAATTACCTCACCTACCTCATTCCAACATAGTAGTGAACAATATGGATGACCATAAAGAGCCTCGAACGGTTCCATATGAATCAAATAATGGTAACTATTATTGTAAAAAAACTCCACCAAGGATAGATGATCATCCCATGATCCACTAAAATACATGATGCATGCTCAAAGTATATCCTCTAAAATATGGATCATCTTATCTGACTACTCATCAGTCTATAAATGATACGTCAAAATCATCTTCAAATGATTCCCCATCTCTTTCTTCAATAATTTTCAACACTGTGATGTGAAATGAACATCCCAGTCAAAATATTCTCATAAAAACTCAATGCAGCTACATTATCTCTTCAACATATAGTTTTCCCAGTTCATTTATGGAAAGAGTCTCTCATATCAATAAGAAATGTTAAACCTTTGTTAGATAGTCTACCAGAATCAAAAAAAATCTATAACTCTCAGGGTCCAATAAAACACATAAAAATCCATCATCACCTCATTAAACTTCCTTATGGTTGTGGGAAGAGTTTAAAGAAATACAATTGGTCCCATATGTTGTTTTTTAATCCTATGACAGGTAATAAAACAAGAGACAAAACAAAAGATGTCTATCTTTATACCTGTCCACTAAAATCATTTTTTTGTATCATGATGTATCTTCATTGATCCAAGGTTCACCACCCACTATGAAATATTATATTCCCCCATTAACTCTTCCCTCATGGAATTAGGACCCATAACTCTCCCATAAACATAGATCCCATTGTCTCCATCAAAAAATCATACTATAAATGGTTCATTCCCCTCTAACCATTCTTGAATCACTAAGAACTCAAAATAAAACTCCTAGATGGATTTAACCCAGTCAAACAAGGTAGATGTGAAAACTAAGGGGAAACATGTCATCACCCATTTATCATCATATTCACCTATGAACCATTCATCTAGTGAGCTTATCGATCTCTATTCTTCCTCTAAAGGACACTCTCTAAGCTATGTATCTTCTTACTCATATTTCTTGCAAAAATATCACCATTTCTAGGAGTATATTCCCATTTCAAAGTAAAAAAATTTGTAGATACTCAACCCAACACCTATATTAGAGATTCAATCCCCACTAATAAAAGATTTACCACAATCTCTTTTGGTATGTATAGATGAAAAAACTCTCACTGAATAGATAATGTTACCAATATTTCAAGGAATGAACTATCATACCCAACTTAAGATCATGGATAGGGTAGTTCCACTTGTGAGGTTTCAACTAATGAGACCCATAAGAAACTACCTGATATCTCGATATCAAAATAGTTCCCAACCAACACCTGATGCATTTTTTTAAACCACATATCCAATCCCAAGTTATGGTAAGATCAAAATCAAAGTTTATGTCAATCTCCAATTTATCTCTATAAAGACCCTTTCACATTGATCTATCCACTCAAACTTCACCCCCTTCTTGGTAAGTCCCTTCATAGGCACTATCAAATAGGATAAATCTTGTATGAACTCTATGTAGTACTTAATCAATTGTATGAAACTTATGATCTCAAACATGTTCCTAGGGAATTCCAAAGACATCATTACCTATACCTTCTATGGATCAATAAAGATTCCTATCTCATAAATAAAATTCCCAAGGAATCACGCCTCTTGATTCCAAAAGTGACACTTTTAAATATTATCATAAAGTTAATGTTCTCTAAGTGGGATCAATACAATCTCTAGGTGTCTAGCAAGAATCTCTAGGGTTTGTAAGTATATCAAGATATCATCATTGAATACAATGATAAAATAGTTAAGATATCTATGAAAGATTCTATTCATGTGTTCCATGAACACATATAGATCATTATTCAAAATTAAAGGCACGAAAATATAATCATACGGTCCATACCTTCTTCTAAACACTGCCTTAGGTATATCTTATTCTATGACCATAAACTGGTGGTAGCCTGATCGCAATTAAATCTTGGAGAACCATCAAGATCCCCTCAACTAATCAAGAAAATAATTAATACTCATTAATGGGTAGCTATTATTCACCATTACATGATCCAACCTTTTATATTCTATTCACAACTACAGGTTATCATCCATATTTTTATTGAAAAAAGGTATAGAACCCCAAGGAGAAGTACTCGGTCTGATAAATCCATCTTCCTTGAAGTCCTAAAAATGAACCTTGAGTTACTTTAACTCATCTAGTACAATATTATATGGATTAATAAAAATAATCTATGCTCTTTTCATGAGTTCAAACTCAAATTCAATCCATCGATTTGGAAGAAGTACTAATAAATCATCTATAAATACATGCTGGTAATAGTCCACCATTGAATGAAAATTAAAGGGATTTATTGCTTGATATTACACAAGGACAACACCCACTCCCTATTCCATAATAGCTATAAATAACTTAGATCTAGTATCATTCTTCTGGCTCCAACATTCTATTTACAGGTCAGAACAAACTCCCCCCCCCCCCACCTAGGGGTAGTAAAGGACACTCATTTCCTATAACAGCCAATGTGCGCCTGGTAACTAGCCAACCAGTCCCTTCCAAAGATCACATCTAAGCTAGTAATATTTGATATCATGAAATATCATAAATTTATATAACCATAAACTTATATAGGACACTCTGGACATCTTTGGAGACAGTCTACCTTTTTCCCCAAGGTTTTGTCAAGAGAAATTAATTTGTAAGACAACTTAGCTGAAAAGGCAAAACCAACAAAGAATTGAATATATATAAAATAATGGGAAGATCATATATCAAAAAAAGAAATATAAAGTATATAGGTAATCAGAACCATGCCTATAACTATATAAGGTCCCTTTTCACCACAAGTCAGAACTTGGTTTACCACATAAACCTTGCCTACATTGGATCCAAAATCCTAAACCTAAGGCTAGTAAATCTCTAAGGCCACATAATAGCATAGAAAAAACAAATATAATATCATTATATTGTAATAAAATGGTACAAAATTCACATAATTAAACCAAAGGACCCCTAGTGTGGCAAGTCAACTAAAGAATGATAACCCAATAAAATAAACTAAATCATTATAGTAATTTTTTGGAGTCCATCCTAGAATTTCCTCCATCATATAAGCTCCACATCCTTATCTCCTTGATGCAGATCCCTTGCCCTTAAAAAGATCCTTGACCATAAAATCTATAGGAACATCGAGATTCCCATGAAAGGTGTGAGTATAAACCTAGAATTTCACAACTAACGCATCCATAAAAATAAGATCACATTTATATAAATGAGTATTTCATGAAAATAGAATACGTGTTAAATGAAAATCAATTGTTGAATCATCATTCTCTAGCCAAGCTACCACAAACCCCAAATCTACCTACTTAGGCTCCATTATAGAAGGGATATCTAAAGTAACCATTGAATAACTTATATCATGCCATATTATCCACATTTCATCTCAAAAAATGAATCCAATTGTCCTATATCCACATTCTACCTTTTAGGAACCATTATTTTCACAACTTTAATGTAATTTTATGGTGTCCACATGTCAAACCAATTCATAGATCTAGGGAAAGTGACATTCACACTTTTCAACCCAATATCCAAATCTAGGGAAAGAAACATCAACACATTTCAACCTGATTATCTAGATATAGGGAAATCCACATTACCACGTGTCATCTATGAAGTTGAAATCACAACCTACCAATCATAATGATGGCACACCCCCTATAAGGGGATAACTAGTTGATCTAGTAAAATTTGTCACCTTGAAACTAAACATAAATAATCCATACATGTATCCATATAAAATCCATAATATAGTAAGTAATAAGCATGTCATATCAAGAAAGGTTCTCACAGTCATACACACACCCACATGCAAGTGATATCAAGAAAGGGTCTCATAGGAACATAAGTACGCACATCCAAATCAAGGAATATAAATTAATATAAAGTTAAAAAATGATAAGGAATTACAACCTAAATAGTATCAATGCCCAATGATAAGAATTAATACCTAGATCAATCCCATTTACCAATGATTCCTAGAAAAATCCCCAATTAATCACGTGTGGATTCTAGAATCGAGATCCAAGAATGGGAACATGATAAGATCTTGAATTAAATTAGGCTTATCCAATGAGAACCACCACCAATAATTAATCTACTATGAGAAGATGAAAATTATCTATATGTAACCTCTTATCCATAAATAAAATAATAATTCCTCAATATATCACATTATAATTCAAATATCTGGCCACAAAAACATGGTTATATGATTCCTTCCAAGAATAATATAGGATACCTATATGGAACTTGAAGAATGAATAAAGAGAGACCTCTTACATTAAATTATAATGGGATAAACCCTCTAGATCCACTGGAATTGGAGTTCAGAGGGAGATGAATCAAAAAAATAACCACTGGAGTTCCAATATTAAAAACCCCTAGGTGTAAGAGGAGGAATAAATATTTTTGGGGAGGTTTTGAGTTAAAAACCAGATTTTTTTTATTAATTAAATTTATATTCATGGTTTGGTCACACTATTTACCAAATTGTGTGACAACTATGTGATTTCAGGGCACCATCATGGTTTTTCCATATGGTTTGGTAAATCATGAACCAACTATGCTTTTGTTTCTTCTCTGAGTTACATGGTTTATTAGGGAATTTCTCATGGTTATCACTAATCGTGTGTCGACCATGTGAAATTTATTTCCCCTCTCCAACAATATATATAGTTTCCTGGGGAGAACCACATGGATTTTCCAAATTATGCTCAAAATATGCACCACTTAATGGCCTCTGAAACCCTCCAAAACCATCCCGATGTTACCTGAGACTTCACCCAAGCAAATAATAAGTCAACAAACCTTTAAAAATGGTTGAAACTAATAATAAATCACCTATAATATATGATTTTGTTACAAGAAACCATTAATACTATTGATAAAGGGTGGGATATTAGCATTGGTTTATGATTGATGCCTTCTAATTATTATAGTGGTGCTAAAAGTTCATCGGATAGCTTGAAAGGAGCTACAGCAAGGTTATCGTCAGTTACAATGTATAAGGAGAGATTGAAATATAAAGATGATATTATATATAATATGTGTAGAGTTTGGGAAGAACATCATCAGTGGGAGAAGAAATGACATAAGGATCAGTGACAATAGTATGAGAAGATAATGGAGTACATTAAGAAACTTACACATGGTTTAGGAATAGAGTTCCCTCTACCCAAACCATCATCTGATCCCCCTCCCCAAAAACAACTTTATGATATTTTTTGATAAATATATTTTATTTTAAATGTTTATTATCTTTTTGTGAATGGTTTTATATTTGTTTTTTTATATTTTTTATATTTTTTTATGAATGATACTTAACTCCATCACAAAGGAATATTTATGATGGAAAGAACTATCCATCGCAAATGTTTCTTTTAGAGGGTATTTATTTATATTAAAAATACTCTTTTTCATTTTTTATAGTGTTTCAATAAAAAAAACTTAGTAATGGGAAAATATTTCAGTCTCAATAAGTTTTTATATGATGGGCCATCTAAAAAAACTGGTTGCATCACCATGTTATGCCACATGACATTTTTGACGAAATCCCATTATAAAAAACAATTCCCATATTGTGAAAGATAAATAAATTTTTTCAATTAATGGGTTAATGATACGAATCACTAGGTTCCTCCACACTAGCACCAAGAATACCAAGAGAATTTTTTAGAGATTCATGGAGCATGTGTGGATACAAAAAAAGGAATTCACTTTTGGATTCTCCACCGTATTGATGACAAGATAAAAGAAGCATCGAAATTGATCATAATGAATTTCCACATTCAACATAATTACAATATTAAATTAATTATAAATTAAATTTCAAAGATGTACTCTTATATTTTTTTAGGTTTTTCTTTATCATGTTATTCATATATTCTCCTTTAAAACTAATGAAACCCCATTATTATCCACAGGCCACACCGCTTCCATTGTTCCCCAAAAACTTCAAATATAAAATTTGGTTCTAATAGATATGTATGAAAATTAAGATATTATTGTTTTTATGATAGGTTTGGGGACATACTCAGAAGGAGTTATCTATTGAAGATTTTGTGTATTCCTTCAAGGTTAGTATTGATTTCTCCCTTATTTCTCACTCTAATATCATGTTCTTATACCTTTTTCTCATCCCTAAAACTATAATGTCCTAGAGGAACAAACAAAGGGTTTAGGTTGGGGTTTTGATGAATTTATTAGATGTTTAGGTTAGTAAGTATCCCCCTTCTTCCCATTTAGTGATATTTTGCGAAGCTAATGACATTCCATCACTTTTGAGGTTGGTGTATCTACAAATCCAAACTTTTCCTTTAGATTAATAGTGTTCTTGAGTTTTAATTTGATTTTTATTTTTCTACTATGCTTGGACTAGTTTTCTTATTATTATTTTACTTGAGTTTTGGTTGTGCATGGATTTCATGGGAAAAATAGTGATTTTATTTTTTTCAATTTGAAAATCAGGTTTATGATTATAAATCATTTGATCAAATGTCTTTAAGAAAACTATTGTTTTTAAATGATATTTCAAATATATTTTCACTACTTCAAAAACTATTTATCACATAACCTTTTTAACATCAATTATTTATAAACAATGTGAAAAGTCAATGAATATTTATTTTTCATATCTGTTATAAATAACCAATGTGAAAAACTATCTTTTCACATCAGTTCTTTGATAATTGAAATGAAAAATAAATTTTCACAGCTTTTTCACATTTTTTATTAAATAACCAACATTATATTTTGTTTAAAATTTTATGAATCATTGGGTAGATTCATTTTTTTTCTCTAGTACTCACGAAATCCACGTAATTTATCTCACGCAGAATCCCTAACCCACATTTCTTTGATCTGGTGGACTCCAATATCGCATTATCATCTTTATACACCCTTAGGTTTTGTCATCCTCATCATTGTGCATCGAATATGGATCTACTCATCTCTCATGTAAGACTCACACATTTTCATTCATATATTTTTATTATTCCATGGTGTGGAAACCCTAACCCTCATTTGTTTGATCCGATGGAATCCAATATTGCATTACCATCTTCAAACACCCTCAGGATTTGTCGGCCTCATCATTGTGTGTTCATATATAGATCTGGTTGTCTCTCAAGTAAGCCTCTTACATTGTCAATCCTCTCTTTTACTTGTTCCATGGATTATTCCTTATATAATTGATTCTATACAATAATTTTTACATTTTTAGTGTTTTATTTTGATTGGGTTCCTTTTTCATGTTATTGAAACCCTGATTTTGTGAAATTTTAGGTTTATTTACTTTTATCATCATAATATCTGTTAAGGAAGAACTCTATCGGAATCCCTATCACTTTGGGTTAGTAAAAAACTAATTTGGATACCTACTTAAATTATATTATTGGATATTTTGTTACATTTTTATTTTTATATCTCATCTTACAATTTAGCATCCCCTTGTTTAAAAACTCAAATTAATTATTTCATGTTTGTTTGTCCTTCCTAATCTCATTTTTTTCAAATGAGAATAACTCTAATCCATGTCTATATTCCATATATTTTTTATGGACATCATTTTATATATTTGTATAATTTCGTAAGTTTATTTTTAATTATATTTTTACTTCATAAATTTTTGAAGGGAATATATTTTTAAATTCCTTCCACATGAATGAATTTTTTTCATCTCCAATATATGATAGTGTGGATTATACAAATTCACTCTCTCATGGACTAGATAACATAATTTACATTTTGATTCAATTCCTCATGGGAAATTGATTATGGGAGAGCATAAGGAGAGGATATGGTTTTTATTTATTTATTCATTGGAGAAAGTTATGAAAGGGGGTATCCAATTAATATTCATCATTAACCTCATCATCCTATAGAAAATGTGAATACATATCAATAAATTCACACTTATTCCCTTCATTTTCTACTAGACCCATTTTATTAAAATGTTGGTGATCCTTTAATATTAGCTTCCCTATGAAGGAAAAGGAAAATGTTAATACAAATTCATTCAAATAATTTTCCAAATGTGTAATAAAATTTTAACCCATTATAATTCCCTTAGAATTATTTTTTAAAAAATAAAAAAACAACTAAAATTTAAAATACATGTTTATTTTTGGTCTAATAAATATATTAGTTAGATAAATTAAATCCTAACTAGTTCACTGAATTATATTAGTTCACCATAGTAAGCCAAACATGGATGATAAACCTTGGAATATTCCTCAAAGGTAATTTTTTCAACTAAGTGGTCATAGTATTTGAAGGATATTCCTTACATAACATGTCAGTTGTGATTTTCATATATCTTTTATGAGAGAGATATATTCATTTGATTCTAATATGAGCTTATAATTCACTAGTGTTCTCATAAAATCAGGGTTGTAATAGACTATCCCTACTCTAAAATCTACCAAAGAAAAGTTCCAATGTCATCTATACATCCTAAACTCAACATTCTCAATGGTAAGCTCAGGTGTTGATAAAAACAAAAATATCATCTCCATTTAATATTATTTCAAGATATGTATGATTTTTTCCAACTAAATTATTTATTATTCATTTATTGCTGAATTGGTCAATCAAATCCATTTTACTACCATCATATCAGGAGTTATTGTTAATATAAAAAAAATTATTAGTGACTGTATTAACTTCAACATCCAATTTGTTTTTGATATTTGTTATATATAATAATGATTCAAATTTAGATTAATAAACTTAAAATAAGTGATTAATATGAGGAAGTTTTTTATTCTTTTTTGGAATTTTTCTAAACAATATGTTCCAAACGATACATGTTTTTCTATCCATGCCTATAATATTTAAATATGAAGAATTTGAAAAGTAGAGAGATCAAAGATCATTTAATTTTTTATGATTTTAATCCAAGTTACATCCCTTGGATTTGGAATTGTGAAACTAGGAATAATTTCAGATCTATTGATGATGATACTTTGCAATATGATAAGTCTAGAAAATTTTAAGAAATTATTTGTGATATTTAATTATACAAAATTAAGAAAGAACCAAAAATTGAACATTTATATGGTGATGTTGAAAAATCATTTTATTCAGGTTTTACAGAATCTACTAATTTATTTATTATGTTAATATTGATTAACTTAAAGAAGAAACATGGATAGAGTGATAATAGTTCTAAAGGGTTACTATAATTGTTGAAATACATTATTTCTAAAGACAATGATCTTCTAGATTCACATTATAAAGTGAAGAAAATATCATGTCTAATGGGATTAGGTTATAAGAAAATACATTACTACCTGAATGAATATATTCTATATAAAAATAAATATGAATTTATATCAGGGTGTCCTAAATGTGGGACATCACGGTATAAGTTGAAAGAAAAATCACAGGCTAATTTAGTAGTTATAGAGACCCCTACCAAGGCATTTTGGTATCTTCCTATAATTCCTTATTTGAAACATTTATTTTCAATTTCACATGATACAAAAAAGGTTATGATGGAATGAAGATGACCAAATATGTGAGGGAAAATTACAGCATCCGGCTGATTGTCCACAGTGGAAGAAAATAGATCACCAGTTTCCTACATTCAAAAATGAAGTTAGAAATATAAGACTTTTACTATGCATAGATGGAATGAATCCACATAGAAGTCTTATCAAAAAACATAATTCATGGACTATTTTATTAGTAATTTAAAAATTATCTCATGAATTCTATATGAAGAAAAAATATGTCATGTTGAGTTTAATGATCTCTCGACCAAAACATCTTGAAAATTATATTTATATTTTCTTGTCACCATTAATTTATGATTGGAAACTTTTATGGGAGGAAGGTATTAGGGTGTACTATTCTTAAAAAATGGAGTACTTTCAACTGCATTCAATTATTATGTTCACTATAATTGGATTTCTGGTATATGAAAAACAATTGATACAGTGTTAAGGGGTATAAATCTTATCCAATTTATGAACAACATACTTTATATTATCAACTTCATCATGGGAGAAAATGGTATACATGGGTCATTAAAATTTTTTATCTATGGTTCACTCTTATTCAATATTTAAAAATTCATTCAATGGCTCACAATAATTTGATATTTCTATAAAACTTTATTACACTGATTAGTATTTTGAGAGGTTGAAAAACATTGATGTGACATTCATAAAGACACAAAAATATGGTAATGATAGAAATATTTGGAAGAAAAGATCAATATTTCTTGAGATACCATATTGGATATATCATGAGGTCAAACATAAAATTTATTTTAGGCACATGGATAAGAATATATGTGACATCTTTATTGGAACATTGTTAGATATTAAAGGAAATACTAAATATGGTTTAAATGTAAGATTGGACTTACTTTCAATGGGAATACGTTTGGAGTTAGCTACCACTCCTGATGGAAGATGAACATTCCTACCTCTGTCTTTTCATACATTATCCAAGAGAGAGAAAATTAGATTTTTTCAGTTTCTTCATGATATCAAAGTGTTTCGGGATTATTATTAAAATGTAAAAAAAATGTGTCTTTAAAGGATTTGAAGTTGATAGGTATGAAATCTCATGATTATTATGTCATGATGCAACAGCTCGTACCAGTTTCATTATGTAGAATATTCACATCCATGTCAAAATGACTTTCATAAAGGTGTGTTATTTTTTAAATTCAATTTTTAATAAGGTTATTGATCTAAATTATTTGAAAATTTTGGAGAAAAAAGCGTTTTCTATACTTTTTCAATTAGAAACGTATTTTCCTCCATCTTTTTTTGATATCAAGGTGAATTTAATGATTAATTTAGTGCAAGAAATAAATCATTATAGACCTATATATATACATTATATGTATCCTTTTGAAAGGTCCATAAATACATTGAAGGGGAAAGTTAAGAATCCATATTGACCTGAAGCCTCCATTATTGAGAATTATATTTATGAGGAGGTTGTAGATTTTTGTTAAAGTTACCTATCTATAGTGAAGCACATATATTTTCCAATATCACTCCCTGAATGAGTTGATTATATGGGAAAGGAGATCCATGGATTGAAAGTAAATTTTTTGAAAGGTGAATATATAAAGATGGTACAATTATACATCTTTAATAGCATAGATTATATTCATCCATATATAGCATTTCATATTAATATGTTGAAACAATGTTATCCAAAGAATAAATATATATAGATTTTGAATGAGTATAAAAAACTATTTTTCCATGGTTTAAAGAGAACATGGTTTGTAGATCAGATGCATTGGAAATATTGATATGGTTAGTAGGTGTTCTAAGTTTAAATTTGATAACATGGTTCGGGTATAAAATTGATGGATATATATTTCATATGAAAGATCAGGACAACAGAAGTGACATTTAGAATAGTAATGTATTGGTGTTCGTAGAAGCAATGAATTTTTTGAGTACCGAAGATAAAACCAAATCTCCACATCAGGTCCATATTATGGATTCATTGAAGAAATATGGGATGTTTATTACATTAAATTTAAAGTTTAAATGTTTAAATTCAAAAAGTTTATCTGTAAAAAAAGTTTCAAACGCGATAAATTTGGAATGACACTAGTAAATATAAATAGATTAGAATACACAATTGACCCTTTTATCATGGAAACGCATGGAAAAAAATTATATGTTCTTGATCAATATTATATATAGTATTGTATTGTTCTATAAGGAAGTAAATAGTATTTTGGTGATCATAAACATGATGAAGATTATAATTTATATGAGATCCCTACTTCCATGGAAAGATTAACCAATAATATTTATGAGCACATTATAGACATGGTTTTTTCTATATTGAATGATCATGATGAAGGAATTGGGTAAAATGATACTTTAGTACATTCCAAATATTATAGGTAACGTATTTTTTTTTCTTGTTTACTTTTTAAAATTTCATAAAATGTTAGATATTTTAATTTTATTTTCTTTATTAAAACATGTATTATAAATAATAAGTCAAATTATTTGTTTATATTAGTTTAGTTTTGTTTAGTTTTCCATGTTTACCCTTACATAACTTATCTATTAATTGATTTTGTTGTAAAACAATTACTTTAAATCTAATATTTTAAATAAAAAAAATATTGTACAAGAGTATATTCAAAATATATTCATTTTGGTTTAAAAAATGATTTATTAGGTTAGAGAATTTTTACTATTTATAAACCATTTTTTGGATTTGTTTTCATTCATTTATATTTCATTTCATCTCTCATTAATTTTGTTATAATTTTAGTTAACTATGAAAAATATGAATAAAAATGTGTTAATTTTAGTTTAGTTTTATTTTTTTTGATAATTTTTCATTTTTTATTTACATTTGTATGTAATAATTTGATTTTTATATTTATATGCTAATTGTTTATAAATTTTATTTATAGGATGATGATAGATCCATCATCTGATCCACCATATACTTCTAGTATTGATCGTACTTATACCTCTAAGGATGAAGGTACACATGCTCTTATTGATGATCCATATCCTTATTTACAAGATACATATACTTCCATGGGGCCAAAGAAGAGTTTGAGGGTTGGTGAATGTGGAAGAAAACATATACCAAAATTATCAGTTTCCCATATCCCGGACTAGAGGATACCAATAGAATTTGATTACAATTATATTCCAAGAGTTCCAAATTCAAAACAATTCATGACTTTTATAGTAGTTTAGGATAAAAGAAAAGTTAGTATTTTGATTGATAATTGGAGAAGTATTGAAAAATTTATAATATCTCACTTGTGGGAAACCGTTTTGGTAAGATTGATTTTTATTATTTTATTTATCTTGAAATGTTTATTGTAATATATGTTTTACCCCTTATTATCAGATGAAATATGATATAACTGATACTGAATAAGTCAGGAGAAAATTTTTATCATTGGCCACTAGGATATATAGGTTTTTTAAATCAACCCTCACATTATATTTAATTTTTGGGCATATAAAACATCATAATCCATGTGATATATATCCATTTATAGATGAAGATACATAGAAGAAACTAGTTGAAAGTAGATGATGAGAATTTGTTTTGGTAAGTGAAATGTTACCTTTTAGAAGTTTTTTTATATTAATGATTTCTTTATTCTTAATTTACAACAATCGAGGATATCTCATCAGGAGATCCAATCTAGAAATGTGTACCCTCATACTTTATCTCAAGGAGGGTATACATTATTAGAAGAAAAAATGATATATAGAAAATTTAAAAAACTGAGAATGAGTCTTCAAACTCTACAGAGGTTGACCCCCCCCCCCCCCCCCCAATAGACATGAAAAATGGAAGATGGATCGGATGATAAAAAAGGACAATATATTATGGATGAATCGACGGTTGTAGCTAAGAGGATTGTAATATGTTTACCTTATTTATTTATTTAAGTTAAATCAATTATTTATATATTGTGATTCATTTCCTATTTTTAAAAATATTCCATATAGGATTCTATTGAGGAACAGATCACACATGGGGTCTTTATAGCTGAGGGTAGGAACGATATTTTAGCTAAATTATTGGGAAATCTCGAACACCTAGGTTGTGTATGAGGATACCCAATAGGTGTATCAGTAAAGAAAGTTTTTCCACATTCTGAAGCTTCTTAAATGGAGGATTTTTATAAAAAATGGAATATTTTGAAGATTATGTTTGAAATATTCATGTGATGATGGAGGAAAGGACCATAGATTCAGTATAGTCAATGTTTTTGGGAATGCAAAGACAATTTCATACTACTAATCCAACTTTTCCACCTCCACCAATAGATCCCACTCCTCCACCTCTTCTAGTGGATCCAACTCCTACTTATCCTACTCATACACCTACTCTTTCAGACCCCACTCTTTGATATCCAACTCCTACACCCCCTCCTACATAGCTTCCCAATTATTGTGTGTTATATTTTTATGATCCCTAGCATTATATTGTTTCATATGGGATGATATTTTATATTAGTGATACTATTAATTATCAAAAAATAAAGATAGAGCATCATAGTGTCACTGTACAGGATATTATAGATAGATCGGAAATAATATTATTTCCTACAAATAAGGTGAGTACAATTGGACAAAGTATTGGGAACTTTTTAGTTTGTCTATATAGACTTATTTGGCATTTTAACATAGAGGTATGTGTATATTTTATCTTTTATTTCATTTTTATATTAATTTTTTTTAATAATTTAATGTTTTTATACTTATCTATTTTTTATAAGAATACTTTAAAGGTAAATAAATATTTTATAGACAACAATAAATACAAATTTATATGACTTAAGATACAAATTCTACTAGTCTTGACAGATTGTCAACATATTCAAATTTGTTGTTAGATTTTTATGAGATTACAATTAAAGATAGTGTTTGTGGGAATTCTATGACTATGGAACTTTTGAAAAATGATATCATTGATCATGTAACTATAGATTAGTAAGGCATCAACATGATGAAATTTTTTCCCATGTAAGTTTATTAACAAAATTTTTCCATTGTTTTAATTTATTAAACATTTATACTTATGTTTTTTGTATTAGTAATATTTAAAAAAATTGTAAGAATCATGAAAAGATATAGGTATGTGGATTTATGGACCCATAATTAATTTCACCTAGAGAGAGGATAATGACTGATGTAGAGAGAATAGTTTATATTGCTAAAAGATTTCCAAAGAATGAAATTATTCAGTGATGGATGTTTTCTTATCTTCAAGAGTATGAAACATATATCTCAAAAAGTGTTATATATCTCTTAACATAATACCCATTAACATTAAAATTTATTTTATATCAATGTTTATTGGATGTTGGGTGTTTTTTCTATAGGAGAAGACACCTTACTAGCTTTGTTTTATCCATTGTGAAGTGCGAGAAAACTTTATGAATGTATTTGACACATAAGTTTGAATTTTGTAATAATTTTTTATATTATAATAAATTTTAAATTCATTTTATTAATATTATTTTCAAACTAGTAATGGAATTTATTTATAGATACCACAAGAAATAAGAGCACCAAGATTAGATATATAAAAGAAAAGGTGAATTTTCATTTACAATTACTAAATTTTTAATATATTGCATAAAAATGTTATTTTGAATTTAAAAAATATTTTAAACATGATTTTTATAAATAAGAAAGTGTAAAAGAATTTAGATACTATTTTTAAGATTTATTTAATGAAATAATTTCAACTGGGATAGTTATGAAGTTCTAAAAGGTTAGATTTCTTTATAAACATTTCCTTTATATTTTATTCATTTTATTCAGAATACATGTTAAATGATTTCCTTTTAATTTTTATCTTTTTTATGACCCTCAAACTTATAGTTAATGGGAGATAAGACACTTAAAAATTTAATGGGTGAATCATTTCACAGGTTTTAGTATATTTTAGTTTATTTATGTTATATATTGTAAACTTGAAAGTTCAAATTACATGTTTGTTTTGCTAGTTTTTTCCACTAGTTTTCTACTGTTTTTATACTGGTTTTTTCTCTTATTTTATATAAGGAGGAGGATTCAAAATAAATTTATTAAAAAAGATTCACATCAGTTATTTCATAACCGATGTCAAAAATCTTGATGTGGAAGTTTTTTTATGTCGGTTTTCTGATAACTGACGTGAAAAACTCCCACATCAATTTATTTAAATTGTCGGTTTTTGTTAACCAGCATTAAAAACTTGTTTACAACATCTCTAACAATAACTTCACAAACTAACCAATGATAAACATAAAAAAAATAAAGGTGAAAATGTATTTTATGAACTAGTTTTTCAAAAGGTATTTTTTTTGGGAAATTTATTACTTGATCATGGTCTTGTAGTATGGGATGAATGTAATTTTGGGTGCACATGGGAGACCTTAGGTGTTTGGTTTTTGGGATGGGTACTTCCATAGATTTAGGCATGATGCTATCTAGGGATTATTTTTTAGTGATGCCTTAAGAGGCCCAGGTTTTGTTACTTTATTAGGTTCACAAAGGTTGGCTAGTGTTTTGTGAGTGATTCCTAGACACCTACAGCCTGTAAGTCATAGCTCCCATGTATTTAATGTATTCATTATTCTTGTTATGAGATTACTTTATTACTTTCTTATGTATTATTTATTTTGATCACCTGTTTATATCTCGTTTCCCTATTTTATTCTTGGTGATATTATTTTACATATTACTCAACTTCATGGATTATTTTATGAAAACCAAAGGATTCAAAAAATTGTTCTTAAAAAATAATTTTTTGAAAAAAAAATCAAATTATTTCCATTTTGTAGTTGGTACCCTAGAACCAACTAATTTATATATTATATTTCTTGTATATTTATGGATTTAAAGATTAATACTTTATCACATATTGATTTTTCTTCTGTATAAAATTAATGTGATAATGTCCTAGAATATATATCACATTGAAAAGGTCGTATTACTTCCCAGCTGTGATGAGAACCTTGAAATTCCAGAATGATATTTTTAAATATTGTTCAATGGTTGAATAAAATTATATGATGGGAAACATAGTATGTTTACTTTCTGGTATAAGTAATTATAAGTAGATGGAGCTTTATCTCATGAAGTTCGCACTTGGTAATATTCAAGATGGGAGATTATGATAACTAACCCACCCATAGGAATTCTTCATGTTTATATGTCATCGAATATTCCTATTTGTGAGCATGTGTAATGATACTTAGACTTTAAGATTATTATTAATTCATTCCATAACTTTTGCACTTATATGTATTATCATAAACAATGATGAGACGGTTCGTGGTGAATTTGAGTATGTTGGGTGCATTATGAATGATTTATTATTAATGAATAAGTTGGGGAAGTATTTTTCCCTTTAATCTTTAGGTAAGTGGATATATCGACCCTTTGATTGAAATAGAACATTCACATAAAATTATATATCCATGGGGTAATTATGATTTGATTTAAAATAGTCAAATAAATACATATCAAGTCCATAGGTTGATGACATGGGTATGAAACCTTCTTGATGAGATATCTCAACAAATGTATTATATTACACAGTTATCATTTGTAAGTGGTTCTTATCATTGTGACATGTCATATTCTTCTATGGGTTCCTTGACCCATTGGTACACAATAACCTTTAACTTTAGGAAATCCTATCTAATGATATTAAAGAAGAGGCCTGGAGGGTCACACATAAATAATTTCTTTTTATCTCAATTATATCTTGTGTATACTTAACATTTGAAATAAATATTATTCTTCCAAATAAGAAGTAATATTTATTCATAATTTATTAAATGATCAAAAAATTTAAATAATTATTAATTCATAAGGTAATTATTTAATTATGTGAATATATAATATTTATTTATCTATTTTTATTAAAAAGATAATAAATAATTTATTTAATTACGCAAATATCAAAATAAATATTTCATTTTTCTAATTTTGAATTTATTATTTATCGAATATATAATATTTATCTCTTATTATTCTCAAGGTAATAAAATATTTATTAATTAGTAAATAATTTATTTAATTATGTAAATAGTAAATTAAATATTTTTGGGGTGAATTAAATAAATTTCAAAAGGGATGAGTGAACCCAATTATTGTTCTAGTGATAAAAAATTATTTACTAGACTTTAAATAATATTTATCATTGTGTGGGTTAGCACAATCCAGAGAATAAAATATAACTATTATTATTCTACATGGTGTGGGGTTATTCTTGGATTTAACATATTATTAAGGGAATTTTTACAATTAATTAATAATAAGCCAAAATATTAGTACTACAAATAAGTAATTATGGGAATTGTGAGTGGTTGGTCATTGTGAACAACTTTTTCCTCCCAAGAGAATTTTCTCTCAGTGAATAATGTTTCTAGGGTTTTCTCTCAATCTTGAGAGATTCTATCTTCCTCCTTTCTACATCTCAAGCCAAAGACATTAATATACAATCCTTCTAGATTTAAGGGATCATGGTTTCCATCATAGGATAAGCACCAGATGATTGGTTCCACCACACTAGAACCCAAAGTACCATCAACGACATTCTAAGAACAAAGGAGCACATGTGGGTCACTGCTAGAGGGACTCTATTTTGGGTCCTCGTCAATGCAATGAAAACAAAACTGAATAAATTTTGGGTGATCCATACCAAAATTGAATAAAGAACTCAATATTGATGTATTTATTAATTCTATTAAATTAATTATAAATTAATGTGAAAAGGGTCCTCTCTTGGTTCTGGTGAAAATATTTCTCAATATTCTCAGAAAAAAATTTATTGGTCATTACATTTTTTGTCATCTGCATTATAGATGATTCATTGAATCCAATAAAATCCAAGATTTTAATAGGCCTAATAAGAAATTTCACTATGTCTGGAACTATCAAGTGGTATCAGAATGACCGCATTCAATTTATAATAATTTATTTATTAGTGTTCCTTTTCATATTTAAAACTTAATTTTCATTTCAATAAATTCATTTTTTAAATCTTATTATTGACATATATTCTTCTAATCTTCGTTTCTCACTCATATAAATCTTATAGATTAATAATATACAAAAAAACATCTAGAGGTGGCACATTATTTTCAGGTTTATAAGGTATATAACTCGCCAAAATTCCATGCAACATCACATGACATGATGGTTGTGTGGTCAATAGACATAAATTGATTAATTAAATCACACACATTATAAGTAATTTACATGAAGTGAATTTAATACGGACATGGTTTAATTAATACACACATGATTTAATTAATTAATATGAAATGTAATTAATTCACATGTTATGTAATTAATTCACATGTAGTGTAATTAATTCATTTATAGTGTAATTAATTAGAATTTTGTGTAACTAATTCACATGTAGTATAATTAATTCATATATGGAGTAATTAATTCACATGTAACATCATTAATTGACATATGGAGAAATTAATATACATGTGGTCTATTAATAAACACAGTGTAATTAATTTACATACAATGTTATTAATTTACATGCAACATAATTAATTCACATGTGGTGTAATTAAATCCATGTGAAATAATTAATTCATACTTATTTATATGGAATACATCTCAATCCAGGATATACACCGCATAAATTAATTTACATAGAAAAAAATTAATTTATTACTCCACAAACCTCATCATTATATATTCCATATGTCATTCATTAACTCGTACATTCCATATGATAGGTTTTATATAATATTAAATACTTAATTCATTTCTGCATAAAATTCAAAACTTTAAGTCATGTATGTTCATTATATACTATGTCTTCCATGTTTATTAAATTATTATACGCATCATAATATTCATGTGTTGTGTATTTCATTTATTGATATCACACTCTATGAAATTACATCATGTGTCGTGTACGTAATATGTTGTGTGAGTGTGTTTTATACAACAAGGGTCATGCAGAGTAGTTCAAATGGGTATACATCATGTTTCCTCAAATTACAAGTTGTGTACTTAATTAAATTTTAAATAAAATTAATTTATTTAAAATCACAGTGAATGACTATATCTAGGATATATTGAATGGATATTAAGATAAAATGAAATAATTAATCAGATTAATTCGCATGAATTTTATCTTAATAAAAGAAAAAGTTGAAATGAATGATTTCTAATTATTATAAATGTGTATTCATTGCAAAATTGGATGGGCATGAGCTTAGACTGACTTATGTATGTTTATTATTTCTTTTAATTTAATTATTATAGGGTTTTTTCAATTATTTTATTAAATTAAATTGATGGTATGTATTTCATCCCTCCCTCTTTATTATGTACAGGTCTTCATGCTCGTGGTTTATTTTATGTAAACCCTTTTTCTATTTCCCTTCACAAGTGAGTGAAGTAAATCCACTTTAAGGATGGATCTCCCAATTTCATGGAGTTAGTTCAAGTCAGAGTTGAGATGAAACCAAACCGAGGATAAATACATGGAAAAGTTAAAATACTACAAACATGAGGCCAGACCTCCTCAAGGATTTTTTTCCCCTATGGTAAATGGTTTGTTTATTTTCCAATCAATAAAAAAAACATTAGTCAAATATCATGATCAGGAAATGATTTATTTTTTTTAAATATACCTAATGCATGATTTATTTTATGGATTCAAGATTGCAATCACATATATAAATAAATTAATATTAAAATATAGAATTAAAATAAAATTATTGTATAGAAATATATTATCGGTACATAGTTAATCGCTTAATTAAAATACACTTAATATTAACAGGACATGTAAAAGATAAAAAAAATAAAAAATTACACATAACAAAAAAAATACTTCAATCATATTTTTAGTTATACTAAGCCTTACATTACTTGATTAATAATGAAACCATATAACTAAGTGTTTATATGGTCATAGTATGGAATCTTATTTTTATCATGGAGTTATCATAAGGGTTTTGGGTTAGCTTAACCAAACTTTTATTGAGTTTAATAGTCATATCCAATTCAATACAAATTAAGATGCAAGTGTTGATGAAATATGAGTTAGGATTTTATGATTGGGAAGTCCACTCAATGAAACAAGGTACTATAAGCCCGTAGTTGTCAAGACTGCCAACTTAAACACCTATTTATGGTTTTCATGGCCATAGTTTAAATCATATAGAGGGAAATATAGATATTTTCCACTATAATTTAAAGTGATTGACCATTATTAGTTCAATGGTGAGGGTTTTCAGGACTTGATAAAATAGTGGGAACTTAATAAAATAATTAAAATATTTCTTCTCACTTATTTTGTAATCAACTAAAGTACAAATAATCTATTTTAATTATTATAATACAATGGTAATAAAAACTACAAATACACTATTACTATTCCGTAACTAATGTAATTTCCTCACAGGAATAGATTTTTCAGAGTGGCATAAATGCTTTACACTACTTTACTATGAGATAATTAGTACTATGTGATGGAATTCCCTAAACCCGGCCATCTTCCCACAAAGAATAGGTGAAAATTATACCTATAAAAGATATATGGAGGTTGATTACTCTATGATATCTATTCATCTATCTCTTTAGAATAAGAAATAGAGTATTAAAGATAAATAATATTCTATCTACACTATTTTAGTGTAAACTGTAAAGGGGTGGCTAGCTTGTAATCATGTCTATGTATTAGAGTAAATTGTTTAAAGTTAAGATTCCATTTGGATAAGATATTATCTATAAATCACATTTTATCATCCTTATAACTGAGGTTCTCCTTATTTGTCTTAGACCAGATGAACAGTATAGATAAACCGCTCATAAATTCTTTTGTATATACTTCACCCAAAAAAATAAGGTTTGTTGGAAACTTATACCCTCACTCCTTATAGTGATAAAAATAAAATATAGGGTTGGAAATCCTACGTAATTTTAAATAAAATGGTGTCCTTACAATTAATTTCAAATAGAAAATGGATTTAGAGGGTGGGTAATGAACATGAGTCTATTTACTTCTCATGTAAAAGGAAATAGTTATAAGAATAATTGTAATAAATTAAATAATAAGTTTTTATAAACTTCTGGATCATTAATCATTGAATATAATATTTCCATTGGACTTTTTGGGCATTAAAATACAATATATTTTATATTTATTCCCACTTTATAATTAATAAAGTTTGGGAATATTATATGAAGTAGGGTGAATTCTCCCAGAGGCTGAGAATGGGTGATTCCTATGTCAGTAGTGAGAAGACACAACTTCTAAATTTCTAGAATGGATTGATTCAAGTTTTTAATGAGTGTTACCAAAACATTTATCTCAGTGTCTATCTAGACACAAAGAGACATTATTTTACATTTGAAATAATTTTTTTTTGGTACTTTATACTAAACTAATGGTTTAGTAACTCTTGAATCATAGATATCCATTGTAATGAATAATGAATATAAAATATAAGACTCTTACCCAATTGTGTAAAGATGATTATTTTTCAAATAAAACTGAAATTAGTTGACTTATTTATACCCAAAAAAGGTTTTTAGCCACTATTGAGATAAGATACTAGGCATACTAACAAATTTCTTATAATGTTTTAGATAAAGAATCCTTTAGAAATAAAGTTATGCTATAAATATTTTAGAGTTAGTTCAATAAGGCCACATGAACTATTATGAATCTAGAGGTAAATTCATATACTTCATGAGATTCCTTTAAAAAAATTAGAAATTCTCAGTGAATTAAATTAGTGCACTTGGTAAAGATAGAGGTACCTCTAAGCTGACTTTTCAGATAATATCTTATCCAAGTAATCATTGATCATACATTTGGAGTAAATGTATTCACCATCTCAAATTTATTTATATATATCAATATCATGATAATAATAAAAGGAAGATCAATAATGAGTCTTATGAAGGTTCTATATGTAGTGGAAGTGTCATGATGGGAGATAAACCAAAAAGGTTTTTTTGATCTAGTGGATCATTAAAAATATTGTTCATGACATGAAATTCATGACCAAAGAAATTTATCCATTAAATGTTGATATAAGAGAAACCTGGAACTCGTAGAGGCTGTTTTTATGTTAAATGTATAATTAATTTATTTATATCAAAATAATAAATTACCTCATTAAGAAACTTTCTTTTATGTTGATGTTGATCACTCATAAACCCTTCTTGGATTACATTTGTTATGCCTGTAGGATCCAAGTGTAGAATTCCACTAGTGGTGATTCACACATGATCCTTTGATCTCTGAATGATGTCGATTGATTTCTGGGTAATATCATAGATAATCAATTGTATTTCATTTTTCGTCTTGATCACATCAATATCCTTCAGGCTTAAATAAGTTCTTCTTATTCTTGAGAATATGAGTGAAAAATTTCGAGAGAGAAGTTTGTTGTACACAAAAATTATCAATTTTCAATATAACCCTAGAAAATAGACATAACCATCTATTTATAGATCTAGGGTTTATATTAAAATATTATTTAACTATGTACAAACCCTTAAATAATATTATAATCCTAAAAAACCTCATGCCATATATTAATATTATTATTATTATTTTATGGCATGTGATAACTCGCACAATGATAAATACTATTTTATTGGATTGTAAATTAATATTTATCAGTGGACACTATCTTGGTCCACTCAAACTATTTATAATTTATTAAATACCTAAATAAATATTTTATTAAATATTTTATTTATAAATAAATATTTTATCCACAATCCAGCGATTAAATATATATTCAATATTCAATAAATAAAATAAATATTTTATCCACAGTCAAGTAAATAAATATTTATTATATATTCATGTAATTAAATAAATTATTTATTAAAGAATAAATAATTATTTATTACCTTGTGAATTTTAGTGATCAATAAAACACGAATAAAATTATTTCTCGGACTTGAGAATAATATTTATTCAATTAATTAAACACAAATAGAATTTCTTTGAGATAAATGGAAACACATTGTGTGTTACCCTCTTGGATCCTTTCTCATTGGAATTAGGTGGACTTGACTAAATTCCAAGATTTCTCTCCAAAAATGGTTTAAGGAACCCAAGAGAAATAACTTAATGTCAAAAAGTTAAAAACCACATATAAATGCTCGTTGTATAATATAATACCTTTGTCTCGGTATATTATCAAGCAAGTTTCACATCTATTTCATTAACCAATATGCTTTATGTGTTTTTATTTAGAAATCTAAAATAAACATTTCATTATACCATGTCTATGAAATTTAATTTTACATTTCTATTCCAATTAAAGTGATATGATATAAAATTCCACAAAGATGTAAAGGAAAAAATCCTTCCTCAACTTATCCATGAATAATATGTCATTCATGATAAACCCAATGTACCCTTATACCCATGAACATATGGAGTCATGTTTTTTTGTTAGTAAATCTAAGTGTGCGATTAATTACATGAATTAATGATAATATTAAATTCTAAGTACCATTACACACTTTAGTAGATATGAATATATAACAACACCAAAACATGTGAAATCCCTACTGGCAGGTTTGTTCTCATAATCTCTCATCCTGGAGATTACCAAGTGAAAAAATCATGAGAAGAAACCTCATCCTATTATGATTACTCACACCTGAGAGTCTATATATTGTGTTCTCTATCATTGTATGTTATCTGACTATAAAACTATATTTAAGAATATCATCATGGAAATTCAAGGTTATCATCATAGCAGGGAACTGTTGTAACCTTATCAATGCTACAAATATCCTAGGACATTTTTATATCAATTTCATGTAGAACAATGAACAATATATAATAATATGTATTATTAATATTCAAACTATCAAATATACATTTAATTCAAAGTAAAAAACATTTGGTTCTAGAACACCAACTTCCACAAACTCAAAATTAGATTAGATCCAACTACCTATGACTTTCAGTCCTCTAGAACTCACATGATGACAATTTTTTTAATAATTTAAGGCATTATTCAATGGGACCACCATGTTATCTTCCATGTATATTCTACACACTACAACTTCACCTCTCTGAGAAAAATTCCTCAAGAGATGTTACTTCCAAATTATATTCGTCATCTACAAATGTGACATTTTCTCCTTATAAAGAGTCACCACTATAGTATTATCACAATTGAGTATGATAGGATCCTTACTTCTAGGTATTATGTTAATCTATTGGATAAAGTTTAATATCTAAAATTCTTTGTTTAATTTCCTCATAAGCCACAATATACTCAAAATATACTGTAGAATCTATGACCATATCATGCTTTAAGCTCTTTCAGCTCATAATACCTCTATTTAGAGTGAATTTGTATCTAGTTTTTTATTTTAGATCATCATGATATTTTTGGAAACTATCATCTGCATATCCTCTCAGACTAGTTTTGTATCTGCTACATTGACTAGGAACATATCTTTAGTATGCCTCAGATACTTAAGGATAGTCTTGACTACCATCCAATGGTGGTCACTTGAGTCATATTGATATCTACCTATCACACTTAATATGTTGGTGTCATCTAGCCTAATCCACATAATAGAATACATGACTAACCCAATCACTGATTCATATGGAATCCTTTCCATTATTTGCCTTTCCTCATGTGTCTAAGGAAATATTTTCCTAGAAATATGAATGCCATGTGACATTGGAAAAAATCCCCTCGTAGATTGTTCTATACTAAATATATTAATTATATTGTCAATATATTTAATTTGACTTAGGTTGATAATTCTCTTGGATCTATCACGATGGATCTTGATCCCAAGAATATATTTTATTTCACCTAAGCCCTTAATGGAGAATAATTTATTCTAATGGGATTTAACATATAGTAAGACTTATATCTCATTTATGATAAGTAATATTTCATCAATATATATAATTAAGAAACTGAATGCACTTCCATTAAACCTCTTATAGACACAAGTCTCGCATTAATTATTTATCAAACCAAATTTTGTTATGTCCTCATCAAACCAAATTTTTTTATGTCCTCATCAAACCAAATGTTCCATGGCATGGATGCTTGTTTTAATTTATAAATTTATTTTTGAAATTTGAAAACCTTATTGGAATAATTTAGAGTCACAAATCCTTAATGTTGTGTCATATAGAAATATTATTGAAGGCTCCCTTTAAGAAAGGTTTTTTTGAAATCCATTTGATATATCTCATAGTCATGGAAATCCATAATGGAAAGTATAATTATGATGGATTTCAACATTGAAATTGGTGAAAAGGTTTCTTCATAACCAACACCTTGATGCTATTTAAACCATTTTATAACCATTAATTCCTTATAGGTACTGAATTTACCGTCCATGTATAGTTTTTTATTTAATACCCATTTACAATCAACAATCTTTATATCCACTTGAAGATATACCAAAATATATACTTGGTTTTGGTATATGTAATACATTTCATAATTTATATCTTATTTATAGTTGGTAACATATATGACACTTACTACTTCCTTATACATTAGAGGGTCATAATTATCAACTAATAATGAGTCACCATCTTCAGTGAATAGAAAACAATTCCATTATAGTTATCAAACCTCTCTTGTACTCCAACATAGTACTTGTGTCTCTGGAACATCTTCTTTCATGGGGCTTTGTGAAATATTTTCCTATACCAACTATTGTGTACCTTGATCCCTAAATTCATCAATGTCTATCTCACTCTCACTAAATCTTTTAGATATGTTCTTTTTCTCAATGAATATAACATTTCTTTCCCTTATAAATTTTTTTATGATGGGTTATATTGGTAATAACCCCTTGTTTTGTTAAGGTATCCTATAAAGGTAAACTTTGTGCCTTGAGGTGCATGTTTATTACCTGAAGAGGCCTTGAAAAATTCTTCATAACTCCACACATATATTTATGAAAACATGGGTTTCCTTTCATTCCACAATTGGTATGGTATACAATCTGTCACTTTAGTCAGGACTTGGTTTAGTATTTGTGATGTTGTCTATAACTCATATCCCCAAAAGTATAATGGAAGACTCACATGGATCATCATTGAACTTAATATTCCTAAAAATTTACGTTCCCTACTCTCTCTTATATATTTCTGTTGAGGTGTATAAGAATTATTGAGTTTAGATAGAATCCCATACTCCCATAAGTAATCAATGATGTCTTGATTAAGTTATTCTCCACCATGGTCTGAAAGTAGTTTCTTAATATTATTACCAGACATTATTGTATTCCTTGAATATATTAATAAAATATGACTTATAACTCATCAAGTATACATATCAATATCTACTAAAATGATTGGTAAAAGTTATGAAATATAATTACACACCTCTTTCTTCAATAGGAAATGGTCCACAGACATCGGTATGAACTATTTCAATAATATATTTTTTCTTTAACCTTTTCCACTAAATGGTTCTTTGAACATTTTTCCTTGTAAACATGTATGACATACACCAAGTGGTTTTAGTTCAAATGAATCTAAATATCCATCTTAATGTAATTTAATCAAACTCTTTTCATTTATATGAATTATTAGGTGATGCCAAAGTTGGGTGTGGTATGATTCATGTGAATTAGTTTTGATATATATTGTCATTACTTGGTTCATGTAATCCAACACATAATGATCGTTATTTGAATGTTTCTTACCATAAAAAATGTAATCTTTATAAAATAAGAAACATTTATTCCAAAATTTGAAAATAAATCCATCTGTATCAAGTCAGGATATAGAAATAATGTTTTTGATAATGTATGGAACATAATAACAATATTTCAAAACCAATATCATTCTCATTAGAAATGTGAGGTGGTAGTCACTGATAGAAACATCAACAAGTTTATATATATTGGCTGGTCATAGATATACCTCCCCTCAGTCAATCTTTCTGAATCTACTCGGTTCCTATATTTGAATATATGTGTGATCATTAGAAGCTATATATAATTTCTAGTTTTTATAAATAGATAAATTAAACTTGATAAAAAATTCACCTAAAGATCCCCCTTTGTTCTTTGGCAGGGTGTAGTTTTTCTTTTAGTATCCCTTCTTTCCATAAGAGAAATAGATAAAATCCTTCTCCATTTCTTACCCTCTAATATTTCTCTTCTTGGAAGGTAATTTTAAAGAAGATTTGGGCTTAAATATCTTTTATTGGACTTTATTTTTGTTCACCATAAGTATTGAATGACTTATGTGCTTCATATCCATATCTACTTGGAGAAGAAGAGTGAGAAAATATAATATATTCTTCTTCATATTATTCATATTAAAATTAACAATAAAACTGGAGAATCTATGAGGAAGTGATGTAAGAATAAGTTCAGTGCATAATTTATCAGGTATTTTAAACCCTAGAACCTCTAGGATCTCAATATATCCAATGAGTTTGATAACATGAGGTTCAATTATAGAACACTCCATAAGCTTACTCTAAAAGCGTGCTTTGGAAATATCAAACCATTCCTATATTTATCTCTGTTGTAAGTGACCATGGAGATGCTCAAACATTCTATAAGAATCAATGTTTTCATGATACATCATGATTTCACTAAACATAGATGAAATCATTAAACATTGAATATTGACCGCATCGTTCAATTTTTTTTCATAGATAGTAAACTCTTCATCACTCGTCTCCTTAATAGGATGATCGTGTATTGGGGATTTTATAATGTAGTATTTCCACTCATGGTATATCACAACCTGAAGGCATCTGAACTATTATTGGAAGTTATTTTTATTAAGGATATGGTATTTATCTAATAACGATTACAGGGATAGTGTCGATGAAGAAAATTCCATTTATTCTAAAATTTAAAAGAGAATATTATTATTACTTTTATTGATTACAAATTATGTGTGAAAAAATAATAATTCCAATTTTATTAAGTCTTCCAATATTTTTTCAAGTCCCAATAGCTCTCAAAATTAGACTCATAATGTCTAGTTTTTAGGAAATTTTAGTGTAAATGATCCATATTCCCCTTCACAAAACCCCAATGAGGATTGGTCAAGCTATTTGAAAGTATTTTAGTAGGTAGTTCTTTCACAATTGTGGGCTTGAAGCTCTTTGATCTGTTGAGTGGACTCCTCGATCCTTAAATCCAAACTTGGATTTCCTCAACACTTGCCTCCCAATTACATCAAGTATAGTGATGGATAATTCTCTTGATTTAACATGGTTAATTCAACCCATAACCTTTATAATAACTCCATGATAAAAGTAAGTGTCTCGGAAATGGATGTTTAAACACTTAGTTCTATGTATTTTATTCTTGATCAAGTAATGGGAGGCCAAGTTTGACTTAATATATATTTCATGGATTTTAATTCATTATGCATAAATTTTAACTTTTTTTATCATTTACATGTATTATTAATATTAGGTGGATTTTACTTAATTAATTAACCATTTTAGATAAAATATTTACATATAATCCATTTATTTATATTCTATCTTTTCACATTAATTCATTTATTTAAGTGATCGTTATATTTTTTCTATAAAATAAATAATGCATGAGAAAGAAATAAATAAATGATCTAATCATGAGCTTATCTAATGGTTTATTTAATGAGAAAGAAATAAATCAACCTTTTATCTAGGGGGGAAAATCATTCTATTGGTCTTGGAACAAGTTACAGCATTCCACCTGTCTATCTATGTATCACTTGGGTTAGAATCATCTAATATCCATCTTGAACCACCTCCACACACCTTGGGATAATCCATTTATTATATATATTAATTACTCACATGAATGTGAGGGGAACCAAAGTATTGGTTAAGGTAAATTATATAAATAACCTTAGGTATGATAGTCCTATATAATAATGGAGGGAGGGATGACTCACAAACCATCATATTTAATCTAATAATTAATAATTTCAAACCTATGAAATAAATTAAATTAAATAAAACAAATGCATACACAGGTCTTATCCAAGATGATGAATGGTTTTACAAATTCAATGAATAGATAAAATTAAAACTGATTAAAAATCATTTCTATTTGTTATTTTTTATTAAAATAAATTCAATTGCGTTAATTAATTAATTAATTAACATTTATCATAAGTATCATCGGAATTCTCTTGGATATACCCATCATAAATTTATTTATGGTAAATAAATGATAGAACCAATAATTATTGATAATTAAAATAAAATAATTAAGCTTTTAAAAATTCTTTAAAACCTTTATTAAATTGTTAAAGACATCAGGTGTTAATCAATATAATAAGGTTTTAAGGTTTTCATAAGAAATTTAATGAAATTTAATTCTTCTCTTTATTGGGATATTAAACGGCATGTACGTACGAGCTATATGCTATGTGTATTGATTTTCGTGTACTTGGGATACATGCCTGGTGCTTTGGCGTGTTCATTAATGGGACTAAATGGCATGTACAAGCCAACTACATGCCATATATCATGTTTATCATGTGTCCATGCATGCTGCCAAAAAAATGGTGTGCAATTAAAATGTGGGACCACACAGCATGTACTCCAGCTACACATCATGTGTTCCAATAGACAAGTATCCACTTGACTCCCCAAATGGATCACCATATACTTTGAATATGATAAATAATTAATTATATGTCATATACCTCGGCTACACGTCATGTATGTCATTACTTCTCTTGGATATAAGTGTCACATAGTTTTTACCATGTATTTGAACAAACAGTTTTCATGAATTTCATTGATAAACCGTGTATACTAAAGGCCATGTACTCCATCTACACACCATGTAATCTGAAAAGTTATGTTCTAGGTTGGACCTATCTACTTATGGTGTGCAATAAATGCAATGTGTTTAATTACTGATTGTCATGTCGTGTATCCCACGACATAGAAAAATGTAGTGCACATGGGTACATTGTGTGTACTTCAGCTATATGTCATGTAAACATGTCTTACTGACCAAAAATCCTTAGTACTTCCTGATAGCATCTCTATTCATTCTTTATCTTTTATTAGTCATTTAATAATATTAAACATGAAACAATGATAATTAAAAATTCAATAAAATATTAATTAAAAATGGATTAAAAATGAATATTCTTGAAATAAATTATATAACCATTATCGTTCATATATATTAAAAGTAAAATAAAAAATTATAAATTTGAAATGTGACTACTCTGATACCGCTTTAAGGATCCAGGCATAGTGGAAGAATCATGGTAGGTAACAAACCAAGAAGGTTTTATCGATCCAATGGATCATTTACAACATTGTACTTGACATGAACATCATGACCACTGAAATGTATCCAATGAATATTGACATAAGAGAAACCTAAAACCTGGAGAGGATCTCTGAATGTTAAATTTATAATTAATTTATTTAGATTAGAAGAATAAATTACCTCATCAAGGAACTTTCTTTGATGATGATATTGATCATTTGTAAACCCTTCAAGGATTACCTTCGTTGTAAAAGGAGGATCCATGTATATAATCCCTCTAGAGGTGATCCACAAGTGATCCTTTGATCTTTTAATGATGTTGATTGATTTCCATGTGCTAGCACGGCGAATCAATCATCTCGCATTGTTCATCTGGATCGCTTCAAAATTATTTGGGATTGAAGGAGCACTTCTTATTATTAAAAATATGATAGGAATAATTCAAGAGAGAAGTATATTATGTGAAATGATCCTCAATTATCCATTTAACCATACATAATAAACATAACCATCTATTTATAGAGCTAGGGTTTAGATTAAAATATTATTTAATTATGTATTAGAACTTAAATAATATTATAAACCTTAGAAAACTCAGGTTATATAATAATATTATTATTCTTTTATGGCATGCTCTAGCTCATACAATGATAGATATTATTTTATCGGCTTGTAAATTAATATTTAACATGAGACGCGATCTTGGTCCACTCAAACTCTTCAACCTTTATTGAATACCTGAATAAATATTTAATTAAATATCTTATCAACAATCAAATGCATAAATATTTATTAAATATTCAATAAATAAAATAAATATGTTATCTATAATCCAATGAATAAATATTTATTATATATTCACATAATTAAATAAATTATTTATTAAAGAATAAATAATTATTTATTACTATTAGAATATTAATGATCCATAAAAATTGAATAAAATTATTCATTGGTCTTGAGAATAATATTTATTAAATAAATTAAATTCAAACATAATTTAATCGATATCAACGAAAGCACTTAGTATGTGAACCTCTTGTATCCTTTCTCATTATAATTAGGCAGTCTTGCCTAAAGTCCAAGATTTTTGTCTAGTAATGGGTTAAGGAACCCAAGAGAAAGAAATTAATGTTGTAAATTCGAGAACCAAATATGAATGATCAATATATAATATAATCCATTTGTCTCAATATCTCATCAAGTAGGTTGTGCATCTTTGTCATCAACCTATATGCTCAATATGCCTTTCATTGAATATATGAAATAAGAACATCTTTACATCATGGCCATAGAATTTAATGTGAATATTCTATTCCAATAAAATGGATTAGATATCAACTTTCATAAAGATGGAAGTCAAAAATCCTTCCTCAACTTATCCATTAATAACATTTCATTCATGAAAGACCCAATGTACCCTACTTCCCATGAATATATAGTGTCATGGGTTTGGTTAGTAAATATAAGTGTGTGAGTCATGATATTTATTAATTGTAGGTTTTGGGAATAGAGGAAACACCATGGTGGGAAATAGACCAAGAAGGTTTTGTCAATATGATGGATCATTCACAATATTATACATGACATGAACTCTATGACCAATAAAATTTTTCCACTAGACTTTGGAAAGAGATAACCTGAAACCCACAGAGAGGATATTTTCATGTTAAATATATAATTAATTTATGTAAGATCATACAAATAGGTATCTTATCTTAGTATATTTCTTTTTAGATGATGTTGATATTCCAAAACCCCTTTTTGGATTACCTTCATTGCACTATATGGATCCAAGTGTATAATCCCTCTAGTGGTGATCCACACATGATCCTTTGATCTTTCAAAGTCATTGACTAATTTCCAAGTGCTAGCATCGAGAATCAGTTATGTTTCATAGTTTATCTTTATCACTGCAAGATCCCTCAAACTTTAAAGAATTGTTCTCATTAATTATAAGGTGAGAGAGTAATAATTCAAGAGAGAGGTCCATTGTGCACAAATTATTGATTAACCCTACACAATAGACATAACCATCTATTTATAGATCTAGGGTTTAGATTAAAATTTTATTCAATTGTGTAATGAACCTTAAATAATATTATAACACTTAATATACCACATTCCTTATAATAATAATATTATTATTATTTTATGGTGTGTTGTAACTTACATAATTTATAAATATTTCTACCATCTCGTAAGTTGATATATATCACCAGATACAATCTTGGTCCACTTGAATTCCTCTATATTTATTGAATACCCAAATAAGTATTGCATTAAATTTTTTATTCATAAATAAATATCTTATTCACAATCTAGTGAATAAATAATTATTAAATATTCAATAAATGAAATAAATATTTTAACAACAATCTAGAGATTAAATATTTATAAAATATTCATAAAATAAAATAAATTATTTATTAAAGAATAAATAATTATTTATTACCATGAAAAAATTAATGACCAATAATATATGAATAAAATAATTCATTGGTCTTGAGAATAATATGTATTCCATTAATTAAATTCAAATAGAAATTAATCAGGATTAACAAAAACACTTAGCATGTGATCCTATAGGATTCTTCTTCATTGACATTAGGCAAACTTTCCTAAAGTCCAAGATTACTATCTAGCAATGGGTCAGGGCACCCAAGAGAAAGAACTTAATGTCTAAACATCAATAACCACATATAAACTCTCATTGTGTAATATAATCCCTTTATCACAATATCTCGTTAATAAGGTTACACATACAGGTCATTAACCTATATTCTTGATTTTTATTTCTTTGACTATCTCAATTAAACATGTCATTACACCATGGCCAATTAATTTAATGTGATGGTTTCATTCCAATAAAAAGGTTGAGATATCAATTTCCATAAATATGGAAGGTAAAAATCCTTCCTTGACTTGTTCATTAATAACAAAACACTCGTGATATACCCAATATATCCAAATTCTCCATGAATTGTATCATCATTGTGTATAAAATACATCTAATATCACTAGTTATAATATTCATTAATAATAATCTTGAATTCTAAGGAATGTTATACATGCTTGTAGACAGGAATATATGATGACACCAAAACATAAGAAATTCCTAATGGTGGTTCTATTATTATAATATCTCATCTTAGATATTATTAAATGAAAAATTCATGAGAAGATTCTTCATCCACTTATGTGTACTCACACCCAATAGTCTATATAATATTTTCCTCATTATAGTACGTTATCTAACTATAGAATTATATTCAATAATATCATCATGGCACTTCAAGGTTCTCATCATAGTGGGGAACTACTATGACCTTATCAATGCGACAGATACCCTATTAAATTATTACATCAAATTCATACAAAACATTGAACAATATGTAATAATATGTTTTATTAATATTCAAACAATTGAATATACAGATGTTCCAAATATAAATTAATTGGTTCTGGAACACCAAATCTAAAAAAAATCCACTTAGACTATAGCCAAATACCTATGGCTTTCAGTCCTCAAGAACTCACATGAAGATCATGTTTATACTGAGTTAAGGCTTTAGTTAAGGGGACTTCCATATAGTCTTCTGTGGATATTCTGCTCACTGTAACCTCACCTCATTGAGAAAAAAACCTCATGATATAATACTTTTGAAATATATTATTCATCCAATGATGTGACATCAGATCCTTAGAGAGATCCACCACTATAGTATTATCACAATAGATTGTGATATGGTCTTTACTACTAGTAACCATTTCAATATCTTATATGAAGTTGTGTATCCAAACTACTTATTTAACTAACTCATAAGCTGCAATATACATGGACTCTACTACAAAATCTATGACCATGGCTTTCTTTGAGCTCTTTCATATCACAGCAGCTCCATTCATAGTTAAGATGTATCCCGGCTATGATTTCATATCATATTGATATGTTTTGAAACTACTATCTATATATACTCTGATGACTAGTTCCTCATCTCCTCTAAAGATCAAGAACATATCCTTAGTATTCCTTGGATACTTAATTATAGTTTTGACTTTTATCTAATGGTAGACACCTGGAACATCTTACCACACTCAAGGCATAGGTGACATCTATCCAAGAACATGGAATAGAATACATGACTAACCCAATCATAGACATGTATGTAATCTTTTCCATTCTATGTATTTCATCATGTGTCCAATGACACATTTTCCTAGAAATATTAATGTCATGTGACATTGGAAACAATCTCATATTTTATTTTTATATACTGAATCTCTTTACTATCTTGTAAATATATATACTTCAAATTAGGTCAAGAAGTCTCTTGGATCTATCATGATGGATCTTGATCTTAAAAATAGATGTTTTCTCGACTAAGTCCTTCATAGAGAATCATTTATTCAACCAATATTTAACAGATTGTAAGACTAATATTTCATTTCAAATAAGTAATATTTCATCAACATATAGTATTAAAAAAACAATCACACTCCCACTAAACCATTTATAGACACAAGGCTCGCATTTGTTCTTTATGAAACCAAATTCCATTATAGATTCATCAAACAGAATGTTCCATGACCTAGATTCTTACTTTAATCCATAAATGTATTTTTTTCAATTTGAAAACTTTATTAGGATCCTTTGGAGTCACAACCCTTCAAGTTGTATCATATAGACATATTCCTAAAGGTTACCATTAATGATGTCTTTTTTAACATCCATTTTTCAAATCTCATAGTCATGAAAAGATGTATTGGAAAGTATAATTCTTATGGATTTTAAAATTGAAACTAGTGAAAAGGTTTCATTATATCCAATGCCTTAATTCTATTTAAACCCATCTATAAACATTCATTAATTATAGGTACTAAATTTCCTATCCATGTATAGTTTCTTCTTGAATTCCCATTTATAACTAATGAGATTTATATCCAAAGGAGTAGCTACCAAAATAAATACTTGGTTTTGGTACATGGAATCCATTTCAGAATTCATGGATTATTTACATTTGGAAACATTTGTGCCACTTAATTATTCCTTATAGGTTAGAGGATAATTATTATCAACTAATAATTAGTCACCATCTTCTAGTACTAGAAAACTATTACTTTATATTTCTATACCCTCTCTTGTACTCCAATATAGTACTTGTGTCTCTAGAAAATCTTCTTCCATAGAGCTTTGTGGAATTTTTTCATGTTCCAACTCTTGTGTGTCTTGATCCTATACTTCATCGAAGTCTATCCCTATCCCACTATCTATTTTAAAAATATGATCTTTCTCAAGGAAAATTAGATGTCTATATACCATAACCTTTTTATCTGAAGGATTTTAAATTTATTATCCTCTTGTTTCCTTGGGGTATCCTATAAATATACACTTTGTTCCCCGGGGTGTAATTTTTTTACCTGAAGAGTCCTTAACAAATGAATCACATCCCCACACATGTAAGTACGACAACATTAGATTATTTCCACTCCAAAACTAGTATGGAATACCTTTTTCACTTTATTTGGAACTTGATTTAGTATGTTTGTTGTTTTTTGTAATGCATATCCCAAAAAATATAATGGAAGACTTGTATGACTCATCATTGTTCTCACCATGTATAACTTGTGAGGTTCCTCATTTCACTCAAACATTTCCATTGAGGTGTACAAGGTGGAGTGAGTTTGGATAAAATACCAAACTCCCATAAATAATAAATGATGTATTGATTAAGATATTCTCCACCACTATTTGAACATTGTTTCTTAATCTTCTTACCAATCCAGTTCTCAGCTTTATATTGTATTCCTTAAATCTCTCAAGGGAATATAACTTGTATCTCATCAAGTAGAAACATCTATATCTACTAAAATTAGTAGTAAAAGTTATGAAGTATGAGTATCCACCCCTTTATTCATCTAGAAATGGTTTACACACATTGGTGTGAACTAATTCAAAAATCTCCTTGACCCATTCACCTTTTCCACTAAATGGGTATTTGGTAATTATTCCTTGTAAACATGAATGACATACACTAAGTGGTTTTAGTTCAAAGGAATCTAAATATCTATTTTAGTGCAATTTAGTCAAATTATTTTCATTTACATGACCTAGTCGATTATTCTATAGTCGGTTGTGGTATAATTCATGTGATGTAGTTTCATTATCGATTCTCATTACTTGGTTTTTATAATCCAACACATAAAGACTACTATTGAAATGCATCTTACCATAAAAATGATATCCTTATAAAAGAAGAAACATTTATTCCCAAATTTGAAAATAAATCCATCTTCACAAAGTATGGATACAGAAATAAAAATTTTGGTAATAGATGGAACATAATAACTTCCTTTTAAAAATAAGATCACTCCAGTCAATAGTGTGAAGTTTTAGTCATCAATAGTTACAACCATAAGTTTAGCTTTATTGGCTTCTCCAAGATCTACCTCCCCTCTTTCAATCTTTCTGAATCTACTTGGTTCCTATATTTGAATATATATGTTGGTAAAAAATGTTATCTCTAATACCAAATTTATAGAAAAAGATAAATTGAACTTGATAATAAACTCACCTAAATCATACCCTTAATTATTTATATGGGTGTAGTTTTTCTTCAAGTGACCCTTCTTACCACATGAGAAACAGATATCATCCTGCACACTTTATTTCCCCTTGATCTCCCTATTCTTGGAAAGGAATTATGAGGAATCATTGGGATTAGATCGCTTCACTTGTCTTTTTCCTTTATTCACCATAATGATAGAAGTATTTTCAAGCTTCATCTCCTTATCTACTTATAGAAAAAGAGTGAGCAGATCTGGGTGATTCTTCTCAATGTTGTTCATATTGATATTAATAATAAAGATATGAAAGATCTAAGGGAGTGATGAAATAATGAGATAAATGTGTAGTTCTTTGGGTATTTTAAACCCTAGAACCTCTAGGTTATCAATGTAGATAATGAGTTTGACTACTTGAGTCCCAGTTGACACACCCTCTGCAAGCTTACTTTGAATTAGTTCTTTGAAAATCTCAAATCGTTCTTGTATTTCTCCCTCCTGATAGAGGCCATAGAGATGATCGATCATTCTATAAGAATCCATGTTTTTGTGAGAATTCATGAGTTTAATAAAAATTGATTAAAGCATTAAACATTGAACATCGACCACATCATTCATGTTTTTTCATAGATAATGAACTCTTCATCACTCACCTCCTTGGTAGGAAGATCATGTAATGAGGATTCTAGCACATAATATTTTCTTGCATGGTGCAACACAACCCAAAGTAATATGAACCACACCTTGAAGTAACTACAAGTAAGGATATGGTCTTTCTATAATATTTATCATAGGGATAGTGTGGATGATGAAATTTCCATTTATTATATAATTTAAAAGAGCATATTTTTATCACTTTACTTGATTAAAATTTATGTGATACATTATGAATTAAAATTTTAATTTAAGGATCCTACTATTCTATCAAGTCCCAATATCCCTCACTATTGAACTTTGAATGTCTAGTTTATAGGAAATTCTAGTGACAATGATCCATATGCCCCTTCATACAACCACAACTTGGGTTGGTCAATCTATTTGAAGGTATCTGGATAGGAAATCCCTTCCCAACTATAGTCTTGTAGCTCCTTGATTCAATAAATGGACTCCCCAATATTGAAATATTTACTTAGATTTCCTCAACATTCAACTCCAAATTTTTTTTGGATAGAAATAGGCTATTAAACCCAATTTGGATTCAATTAAGCCAACCCGGTATCTTAGGTAATAATTCCTAATAATTAAAAGTGTCTCTGATGTAAGTCAAAATAACACCTTAAAAATGGGTTCATCTTGATTCAGATGATGAAAGGATTAATGAATTAATATTAACTTGAGGGATTTTATTAATAATGCATAAATTTTATATTTACCCATCATTTATATGTCTTGTTAATATTAAGTGGGTTTCACTCAATTAATTAACCATGTTAGATAAAACATTTGTACATAATCCATTTATTTATATTTCATATTTTCAAATTAATTTATTTATTTATATGATCAAGATCTTGCATCCAAAAAATAAGTAATGCATAAGATAGAAATAAATAAATAAATGACCAGATTATGATCTTATCTAATGGTTTATTTTTTTGTCAGATGATGTTGCATTTTTCTCTCCCATTTTCCACATCATTTATTATAATTAATTATGCTCTTATTAGTAAAATATTACATTTTGTAGAATAATTTACATTTTTTGTTATTTTGGTATTAAATTATCAAAAATACATTTTTTTGTTAAAATATGTTTTTTATTGTTTATTTTAGTTATTTGGATAATTTACATATTAAGTAATTATTTTAAGCCAACATTTTTTATTCCAATATATTTGATAATTTATGAATTGAAATTATTTTAATTATTTTTTATTCATTTTGTGTATTTCAAAATAAAAATATTTAATTATTTAATGCCATTCACTTATTTATTTTAATTTCTAATATTTTTCAAAATAATAAATTTTGACTATTTTTAATTTTTAGTAAGTATTAAATAATTATTTCTTTTTGTTTGTAAATAATTTAATTTTTTTCTTTTATTTATTTTGTATTTTATACTAAATTTATTGAGTTCATTTATTTTTCAGGATCATTTACCATTTCTAAATGCTACCACCATTCCTACCACCAACCCACTATCTTCTGCCACCTATATCCACCATCACTTCTACCACCACACCTTCTTACCATCTCCATCAACTGCTAATTCCATCTACCATTCCCCCCACTCTATGTGTTGCCATTATTCATCTACCATTCCTCAAAAATCTATTACTCCTCTCTATTTCCTACTACCACTCGCTGTGAGATACCTCCACCAATCATCCACTCCTCCCTAATTCCCACTACCACTCCATGCCATCTCCCCCTACCACTCGACCGCCCCTACACTACCATGATGAACTGATCGCACCACATATATTTTAACTTACCGCACCACCTATGCTTGAGCTCCCCCCCAACTGCTGATTAATGAATTTGATCTCCCCTCACCATTTGAAGAATCCCACCAATGGAAAACCCCCCTTTGAAGGACTGAATCCCACCGACTAAGGAGGACACCATGAAACCACTATCATGGTTGAATATGAATTGCCACAAACTATCCCCCCACTACATTTTGATCTACCACTTGAGGACACCTGAGTGCACCGTCGTCTAAGAAATTCATTGTCACCAAAAGAGATTCGGATATTTCCAAGATCATCGAAGCTGGACAACACAATTCTAATCAGCCTTCATTGATTAGTAGGTATCTAGTTTTGGACTTATTGAATCCCAAGAAACTAGTCTAATTAGGTCCTTTTGAAGCATTTCATCGACACCTTGGCAGATTCATTCCAGAATATGTGGTTACGCCACCTATTTTTGAGGATGGGATAAAAAAACTAAACCTTTATATCATTGAATATGACCTATCCAATCCATGTATTTGATTATTTTTAACTCTTATTAATATGATCCATTGATGTCGAAGCATGAATATTGATGGTTACTAGTTTGAGGATTTTGGTTGCTAGATTTTTTATCTGTTGTAGGTTGATGATGAAAATGATGGGGACCATGAACAATCCAAAGGCACTAGTCATGAGTTCAAGTTTTAGTGCACTGTAGGTTCACTATAAAATGCTAATAATAAGTATTGAGGCTGAAAAGAAACTTTTTTCAAATGTCAAAACGTTTGGATTTTATGGAATTCATTTGAAGATATCAATGTCAGATTGAACAAGTCATAGTGGAATTTATTCTTCCCCAAGTTTTTCGATATGATGATCTTGATTTATGAAAGTTCTATGTTTTTGGGAATGCCTCAATAAACCCTTGGTCAACTAAATATGGAAATTCATGCTAAGGTTTTGAGTTCCTTAATTGCACATTGTATGTACTTGATGAATCTCGAGGATTCCACTTTAATATGACAACAATATTGGCCAAAGATGCATGATAAAATGTGAGGTTGAGGATCATGTAAAGTTTTCCAACAATGTATTTAAGGTTAATCATTCTCATGGTCATGGAAGGTTTGGTGTTAAGGTCAGTTTAATAAAAGTGATCTGGAAGATTATAGATAATGTTAAAATGCCCGAGACAATATTTCGAGATGAAAGGTTTTGTACTGCTACTCTTTAAGGAAGCAAGACCATTATAAGGAGAAAAAAATGAGGTTTATGCTCATATCACATGTGATGGATATATATAGTGAAGGTATTCCATGTGGAAGCCAAATATTTTCCCACATAATAGTGATTATAAGATTGAGAAGGGTAGTGGGTGTGAAACTAGATTTTTATATAACAGAGCATGAAAAAGAGAGAGAAAAGTGCCCCCTCCCATCGATCATCCAGAATATATGATCCATATTTCCTAATCATTCATTATCCCACTGTTCACCGTAGCATATAGAGTAGTAGAAGATGACAGATCTGAGATCAGAACCAGATCTAGAGCCGGAGCTTGAGGAAGGAAGCAATCTTTCTAGAGATGTTTCATATTTTCTTTATTTTAGACTTTTGGATTTATATTTCTTCCATGTGTAACTATTTTATTAGGGGGTTCTGACTTTGATGATCTAAAACACTTTTATCCATTCTTATTTTATTAATATAATTTTTTAGTGCATTTTAAGTTCATTTTTCATTTCTTATTCAGCTATAATTATCATTTCACACTACTCAAGAACCTATAGGCAACGGTAGTGAATCATTTCACCCTTGATCATCAATCAAAGTAATGAAAATCAGAAAAATAAGATAAATATATTCCCCATATTTAATTTATTAATTATAATGTTAATATCAAGAGATAAAAACAAAAGAAAGTTCACTAAACTATGGAAGTTCACTAAAGTGACAACTTGGAGAATCATTACTTTTTTTAAATCAGTAAGTAATTGTTTTTATTTGAGTATGAATGGAGAATATTATTTTTATCAATTAAAAATAGTTCAAAGACCCTAATTTCATCAATTCCTAATTCTTCCTCTTTTTCATCATCCACTATTTCACACACTTCTTTCACTGTTCTCACATCACACTTACACGTCACTTCACCACTGCTATTTTTTGTGCTTTTTGTTTGTTTTTTTATTTTATTTTATTTTGGTCACTCACATACATGATTCATCTTACCTATGGAATTGACACCCATACTCACCATCATACTATTTATAGGTATTTTTAGGGTTTTATTAATTTTAAATTTTCATGAGTCCCAACAACATATCCATTTCACATCAAATTTTGGTGATGTTATTGGGGGTTCAACTCAGGTCACCCAACATGAAACGGATCTATATATGGGACTCTCTCATGAAAATTTAATATTTATAAAACCCTTATGCTACCTATAACTATTATGGTGGTGAGTATGGGATTCGATTCCATAGGGAATGTGAATAATGTATGTGAGTAACCAAAACAAATTATAAGCAAAAAAACAAACTAAAATCACAAAAAACAGTGGTGATGAAGTGATGTGTAAGTGTGAAGTGAGAATAGTGAAAGAGGTGTGTGAAATTGTGAATATCAAAGATATAAAGAAAAGTTAAGTGATGAACTTAGGGTATTTAGAATATTTTAAACTAATAAAAATAATATTCTTCATTCCCACTGAAATTAAAACAATTATTTAGTGTTTTAATAAAAGTAAAGATTCATTGAGCTATCACTTTAGTGAACTTACATAGATTTGTGAAATTTACTTAGTTTTTATCTCTTTATCTTAACATTATAATTAATCCATTCAATATGGAGAATATATTAATCTTCCTTTTTTGATTTTCAGTACTTTGGTTGATGATCAAGGGTGAAATGATTCACTATTATCACCTGTATGTTCTTGAAAAGTGTGAAATGATACTCATAATTGAATGAGAAAAGAACACAAAACTTAAAATTCAATAAACAATCATATTAATAAAATAATAATTGATAATTTTTTGAGATAATCACGTTATAAATCCCCTAATTAAACTAGTTTCACATGGTGGAAATATAAATCCAAAAGGATAAAATAAAGAGAATGGGAAATTTCTCTACTGAGATAGTCACCTTCCTCAAGATCTTTCTCCAGATCTGGTTATAATCCTAGCTCTCCCATATTCTCTTATTCTATGTTCTCTAGTGAATTATGGAATAATTAATTATTATGCCCTCTGGATTCTAGATTCTAGATGATCGGGGGTGTCTTTTTTCTCCTTTTTATGCTCTGTTATATAAAATTTGAGTTGCACATCCACTCCCCTTCAAAATATCACAGTCACTATTCTGTGGGTAACTCCCTAGCTTCCACATGGAATACATTCACTATATATCTCCGTCACATGTTATATTATTAGATCCCTCAAAATTGTTTGGGCTCCTCGCACATGGTCTTACTTCCCTAGAAAGTATCAACACAAAACTTCTCAACTCAAAATTTTTTCCTGATAATTCTACCATACTATTGAATCTTCCAAAGTCCTTACCTTATGTGAGACTTAATACTAAACCTTATGTTTTTATACACATGTTAAACCTTACATAACTTATTAAACAACTTTATGTGATCCCCAGCCTCACATTGTATCATGCACCTTCGGTCAAGATTATTTTCATCTTCAAGGGGAATAATTAGGATTCATCAATCACTAGTAGTGTTCAATCAAGAAACTCAAAACCTTGTCATGAATTTCCATTTCATTTTACCAAGGATTTGTTGTGTCATTCCCTAAAACATAAAACTTGAAAAAATCAAGATCATCGTAGCCAGAAACTTGAGGAGTGAATTCCACTATCAATTGTTCTATCTTACATTGATATCTTTGATTGGCATCCATGAACTAGAGATGTTTTAGCACTAAAAACAAAGATCATGCTTGGCCTTGATAGCTCTCATTAGAATTTGATAGAGCACTTATAGTGAAATTCAACTAGAAATCATGATCGGTTCCTTGGGAGTTTTCATGGGACCAATAATTTTCATCATCAACTATAAATAAACAACAAATCCAAGAACCAAAATCCTAAAAGTAAGAAGCATCATTATTCATTCTTCAACTTCAATGGATTTAATCAACAAGAGATTGAAATAATTGACACAATCACACGACTAAGTCATATTCAAGATTATACTTACATGGATCATCCTTGTTATTGGTTTTGTGGCAATTAATCAATGGTGGTGAGGTTTAGTTTCAGTCAAACCCTCAGCTAAAATAGGAAGCACAGCCAAAAATTTTGGCGTACGTCCACAAATACTTCTAGAGGAATTGACTTTCTTAGATTTAGTTGCACTCAGGTGTCCTCATATGGCGACTTGGAATGCGAAAGGGGGATGGTTTTTGGTAGTTCATCTTCAACCATGTAAGTGGATTCATGGTGGCCTCCTTAGTTGGAGATCTTCAGTACCTCAAAGGGGGGTTCATCTTTGGTGGGATTCATAAAATGGTGAGGGTATCTCTACATCATCAATCAGTGGTCGATGGGGGGATTGATCATAGGTAGTGTGGTAGGTTATAAAATGTGTTTTGTGGTCAGTTCTTCATGGTAGTGTAGTGGAGGTTGAGCGATAGGGGTAGATTGAGGTAGAAGTATTGGTGGTAGCCAAATTGGAATGGAGCAGTAGTAAGAAATTGGTAGGGGCGGTATATTGGTGGTGGTAGGTGATGGTGGAGGTAGATCAATAGGAGTAGTAGCAAGAAATAGGGAGGGGTGATAGATTTGCGGGGAACTGTAGATGAATAATTCTATCACGAGAAGTTGGGGGAAAGGTAGATGGAACTAGAAATAGATGGAGACAGTAGGAAGGTGTGGTAGTATAAGTGACAATAGATGTGGGTGGTGGTAGATAGTGGGTTGGCAGTAGGAATGGTGGAATCATTTGTAAATGGTAGATGGGCCTAGAAAAAAATAAACTCAGTAAATTAGATACAAAATTCAAAATAAATAAATATAAAAAATTAAATTATTTACAAACAAAAAGAAAATTTTATTTATCACTAAAAAAAACATTTAAATTTTTTTATTTTGAAAAAAAAACAATTGAAATTAAAACAAATAAAAGAATGACATTAAATAATTAAATATTATTATTTAAAATACAAAAAATGAATAAAAAATAATTAAATGAATACCAATTCATAAATTAACAAATATACAGAAATAAAACATGGTGGATTAAAATAATTACTTATTAAACTATAAATTATCAAAATAACTAAAATAAAAAATAAAAAGCATATTTTAACAAAAAAACACAGTTTTAATAATTTAATACCAAAATAATTATAATTGTAAATTTTTCAAAAAAACAATATTTTACTAATAATAACACAATTAGTTACAATATATGATATGGTAAAATGAGAGAGAGTAATGTCACATCAAATTCCTCTATTCTTAATCAACTACACTCCTGGAAAATTTATTGCATTTAATTTATTTACAAGGACTTTAAAAGATGAAATGATTATTCTTCCTAAGTTCTAAATTTCATCGAAATCATAGGAAATCAAAAAATACCTCAATTGATTGAAATAATCATGCCTCATATGTGGATGTCACCCACTTAGCTACTTCAATTCAAATTCAAGTTCCAATTCTAAGAGTGATGAAAGATTAGTTTCAAGAAGAAATAAAACCTTAACAAGAGTCACTATCAATTATCACTCTCTTAAGTTATAAAAATAAAATATCCATTTTTCACTTCATTGATACAACTCAAATTATTTTCATATAAGTCTATTTTCCCCTTCTTCATTTGGGATCAAAATTCCCCTCACCTTAAAACTATCATTTTTTACAAGGCCACTTTATTTGAATTTTTTTCCCAGCCAAAGGTTTTTTCATAGCACTATCCAATGCACTTATTTAGTTTTTATTTTATTTTTTATTTACATAACACACCTATTGAACTTGTATGAGAGACTCATTGTGGGATCCCAATTTATCATTTTACTTCATATTTGAAGGAAATCTATTAATTTATTTTCAGTAAACTGTTTAAGGTGTTTTTTTTTCAAAAAGGTGATTTACCTAGGTTTGAGTTCAAATTTCTAGTTTCCTTAAGTTAAAAATAATAATTACAAAAATATCTATCTTATTCACTCCCTTTATCAGTTCTAAAATATAATCTTTATAAGAATAATGGAAGAAATACTCAATAATTACATTATTCTTGTAATTTCAGAATTAGTGGTACCCATCAACTAAGAAATAAATTATCACTTAAATAGAATGCAATGTTTTTTTTTTTTGATTTAATATGAAATGATTCTTTACATGGAGGTAATTTGAAAAAATTAGAGGGTTTTGTATGGGTTAATTGTGAATTATTGGTTAGCTCAATTAAAAACCCTCCCCCATACTTAATTCTCAACATTGTCCCCAATGCTTAATCTCAAAGTGGGAGATGTAATAAAATGGTTTCAATCAAATAGATTTACAAATATAGTACAAAAAAGCTATTATTTTAGGCGGTGATAAGAACATTCAAAAATATTTTTCCACACAAGGCTCAATCATACAAAAAAATTAGAGACATGAAAATTCTTCTTACTGACCACTACCTAATAGTTAATTCATAGAAAAAAGGAATTCTAAAATTTTGTAGACTATAGGTGAGTTCATGAATGATTTTTGAAGGAGTGGAAAATAAATCATGTTGTTGAATCAAAAACAGAGGAAAGATGAATAATTATAATGACCAATAAGTCTTAAGAATAAATTCAAGCATATAAGTCATAACTTAAGAAATAAATTTAAAGCATTAAATTATATGAAACTATTAGTATAATTAATATACATTGGAAATAATTGAAACAATTACTCCCTGGATATGGATAATCTTATATATTTATTTCTTGAAAATTATGTAACCTCCCTTTAAGACAATGAAAAAATATATGGTTACAATATCAATTTTATACAGAATGAATAGATCACAATTATTTTCTAAAATAAAACATAGAGTTAAATATTATGAAATTTTTATCTTGTTTTCTCCAACTAGAAGCTTCTTATGGCATTGAAGTTCAAAAAGAATTTACCACTATTAAGAACAGTTCTCATGGAAATTCCAACTACTGCACGCTATCTTCAACTCATGCTCAGTAGACCCAACCACTTGCAAACAAAATAAAAAAAAAAAGAGTACAAGTATCTAGCATACATTCCAAAAAATTTGGTTCAAAAACTCAGGGATACAAATAATCGAGCAAGGAATATGTATTTAAATAAAAAATTATAAAAGTGAAAAATAATAAATTCATGGGTTGCCTCCCATGAAAAGATAAATTTAAAGTCTTCATCCAGAATCTACCCCCCATTTTTTTAACCATGGTCATTTAGTGGGTAATATTCATTATAAGTTGGGTCTTGATTATTTACTTTGTAAAATTGAACAAGCTCACACAAGACCTCATGAAACTCAACACCTGGAAGATTTCAACTTAAAAACTCCAAAACGTGAGGACTAAACCTCCTTCCATAAAAAACTTCAAAATCAATATTATTATTCAATGAATTGATATAAGGAGAAAATATCTCAAAATATACATCATAATGATCAGGCTTTCTTTTCATTTTCTCATTATCACTCTCTCCCACACTTGTGACATTTACAGGTTTAGAAAAGGAAGTATTAGTGAAAATAGTTATCCCATAGTAAAAAATATAATGACTCTTAAAAAACTTCATTAGGTGAGGTAGATTAATATACCTCAAGATATTCTATGAACTTTTCAAAGTTATGGATAAAAAATTCATCATTCAAGTGATACAAAGAATCAAGTACATTCATGTTGTCCACATCTGGTAAAATGTCAAGAAACTCCTCTAACTCACTTTTAACAGATTGAGAAAACTCAACTTAAACCCTAGGATGAAAAAAGATTATTTTATAAATAGCCTCAGCCTTAAAACTTTCATTACCTATATAAAAATAACCATCAACAAACTCCCTCTCTTCGGTTTGGTAGGAACATTAAATAGAAATAGGGTAGGGTGTATGGGATGGATATATACTTTGAACTAATTTAGAAACACTTTATATAAGCTAAATTGGTTTAGGATGCACCACATCGTGGTTTTGAGTGATGTATTTCCTAATTTGGTTCTCAATTCTCCCCAATCTTTCCAGTTCTAGTGTGGATTCATATTCAACAAAATGTGCTTTAAAATGTTCATTGATGGTCTTAGTGATAAAATCATCAAATGGATGATTATTTTTTTTTCTAGCCTTATAACTAAACACCTTATCTATTAGATCAATCAACATACAACTATCTTCAAGTGGATACTCTTTAAATACATGAAATTTCTCTTGGTCTTCACCAGCTTATAGGGTAATCTTACCCTTTGAGACATCAATAACAGCCCAAGATATAGTCAATAATGGACTAAATAAAATGAATTGAACATTTTTATCACACTTCATATGCATAATAAGGAAGTTTCTAGGAAAATATTGTTTCCCTACATCAACTAATAGGTCCTCTACCCTCCCATGAGGGTAGGCAAGTGACCTATCAGCTAGTTACAGTGACACTGAAGTTGAATTCATCTCCCTAAGGACCAAATTTTTGAATAGGGTTAGGGAATAAGGTTAATGATAGCTCCTAGATCATACAAGCACATAATATCCTCACTCCAAACAATTTTACAAGAAATGAAAATGCTTCTAGGGATTTACAGTTTGGGAGGAATATTCTTTTAAATTATGGAACTACACTTCTCATTCAAATTAATTAGTGATCTCTCACTCTAATCCCTTTTTTTCACCAACAAACTTTTAATAAATTTTAAATAAGATGGTATTTTGTTCAAATATTCCACAAATGGAATATTAACATTGAATATCCTAAACATTTGAAAGAATTTGAGGTAATCAGGTTCATTATTCTTTTTCATCCTTTTTGGAAAAGGGACAGTAGGTTATAATTTTTCAAAATAGGTGGATTATTATCCCCATCCTCAAACCTTACTTTATTCTTTCCCTCCTTTATTAAGACCCACTTAATTTTCCTTTTTATGTGTTTTTTTCATGTGAATGTTTATTATTTTTCTTAGATTCTTTAGATTTTTCCAAATTTTCAAACTTAGGATTTTCCAAATTTTTATTTCCAATTTTAGCTTTAACATTAATTTCTTAATACCTAGATTTTTCTCTAACTAGTTCTTGAATTTTTATGCATGACCTCATTGTTATTATTATAACATTTTCTCATGGGTTTGACTCGTTTTTTATGGGAATTTTTTTTGTATCTCTTCCTCCTAAATATCTAGCCATATAAACCATTTGAATTTCTAGGATTTGAATCCTAGAATCTGTATATGTTTTTAATAAACCAATTTCACCTAGAACCAACTACAAAAAACCCTTAATTTTTGTCATGACCCGTCCTCCGAGGCCCATGTTGTAACTACCCCAAGCCTGACTTCTATAGGATAGGGGTTGGTGACTAGCACTGGAAAGGAATATCCCTAAAAGTGGGAAGTCATTGCCTTTAAACCTATAAACACATAGACCAAGAACATGACAAGATGCAAACCACATAGTAAAATTGTAGTGGTAAAAGTGTATACTGAAATTAAAGGGGTCGGAATACAAGCCCAACTTAAAAGATACAACTATAATAAAAAAATCTCTTGAGATCATACACTGGGGATCATACCTGAAGGGTAGGTACATATCATCTTTGTATCTCTCTACATCAACCAGTCACCTCTATGTACTACCTGGTCCTAGCTCCCTAAAGTCTCAGCAAAGATTCTTGTCATCTGCACAAGGCACAATAAGGTGCGGGCGAAGCCCGTGTAAGGGTGAGTATAACAATACCCAGTAGGGACCCTGAGACCCCCCCCCCCCCCCCCGAAGGTCTCTCGGAATTAAAAAAGTAAAACCACAAGCATGATATCAATCATAAAAGAAAAATAAAAATACTCAACTCAAACCAGGTATACAACTCATAATTTAGAAATAAAGATGATTAGTATTAAACTATATCATTTTATTATGTTAGGAAGTTTCTACAACTAAACCACAAAGGATTTTTTTTCATTATCGATCCACATAGGGTCGTATGTCGTTGATCCATAATGGGCTACTCTATGGATGGCCCTCATCGGGATGCACACTGCTGATCCACTTAGGGTCGCTAGAATGTGGATCCACACATGGTCTCTATGATGTTGATCCACACAGGGTCGTTATGATGTTGATCCACATAGGGTCGCTATGATGTTGATCCACACAAGATCACTATAATTCTAATTCACACTGGGTCACTATGATGCTGATCCACATAGGGTCGTTATGATGCTGATCCACATAGGGTCCCTATGATGTTTATCCACACAGGGTCCCTATGATGTTGATCCACACAGGGTATCTATGATGTTGATCCACATAGGGTCACTATGATGTTGATCCACACATGGTCTCTATGATACTGATCCACATAGGATCTCTATGATGTTGATCTACATAGGGTCATTATGATGTTGATCTACACAGGGTCACTCTATAATTGACAACCAACCACAGGATTCCCCACACCCGGTGCGCTTGAGTTCCATAGTATATGCTCCTCAAGATATCGTTCATGACTCAACTGCCAAGAAATTACAAAAATTAGTAACTCAAAGGACAGCCATGTCAAAAGGGTCCCAATGCGACAGACGACGTGTCAATCGAATGCCCTGCCTATGAGTTATAAGAATTTTAGTACTGAGGGCCCAGTTGGATTCGGGTTCGATCCAACACGGTCGTACTCCAAATTTCTCCAAAACTCTGTTGGATTATCTCAAAAGCACCGTCTCATTCCAAGTATTCGAGCACTATAAGCGGTTCGTCGAATAGACGTCTAGTTTGTGAGATATGGTCTTTTAAAAATATCTGGGCCGAAAAGGGTTCGGGACGACCCGACCCAGTCTGGCCCAAACTGGCTGGGCAGGCCTAAGTGGGTTGTGCCATGGACCGGCCCAGCTGGCCTCGACTAGGTGCAGCCCACCAGGCAACCTAGCCTAGTGGTTGGTGCAGTCCGCCATCTGGGTGGCCACCCACCTTCCCGAACAGCACAGTCGTTCGGGTTAATCAACCAACGGCGCCATGTGGCGTTGCCCTCCTATCAGCGGGAACCACAGGGCACGGGTCCCCTCCATCGCGGCTCTTCACCGTGGTTCACGATGGCTCGTTTCCTTTCGCCAACGCGGTCGTCCACCCCTGTCGACCACCATGGCACCTACGGGCGTCGCCTCTATCTACGGCCAGCAAGAGTCGGCTGCCATCATCGCTTGTCGTCTCTGGAGGAACTTCCACGGGCCATCGAGTGAGCTATGATGGTCCGTTTTCCCTTCCAAATATTCCTATGGGCCTCCCAAGTTGCTTCCATCACTTCGTGGCTCCTAGATTCCATATTTTGTCGAGTTGAAAATACGTCCCCCGAAGAACGCAACAAAAAAAAGCGGCGGAGGGTTCAGTCCTTATTCGATTGGCCCACACCCTCTATGTTGGCATCAAATCAAGTGGGTATTAAATAAAAACATCACATAGGTAATGATTAAACACTTTTAAAATTTAATACAACAACCACCCATAATTTCATACGAATCATGGATCAACTCATTTTGGTTGATCCATGTTCATCATGCTTTTCAAGAATGAGGAAAAGAACCGGTAATTTACTTTAATGTAACAACAACCCCTACCTTAGATTCGGAGGAGACGTCATGGTTGTGGAAGAAGAATCCATGTTTGATGGAGCCTTTGGCGTTCATCGTTTCCAGATTGATTCCTCCAAAGTTGTCTTCTAAGCCTCTGTTCTTCATTGGTGGAAGACTTTGTGGTACTTCGTGAGAGGTTCCTCACTTCCGTGTCAAAAACCCAAGCTCAAGCTTCATTTAAATAGATGGGTAGGGAGATTAACACATCGCATGATTAATGAGGTTCATTAATGAGTTTTAATTAATGAACATCTTAACTATCAATGGTGTGATTATGAAATTAAAGATTCTGGGTATTAAATGTCTTGAAAACCCAGCGGTCCTGCCACCGCCACTCAACAGTTGGTAGAAAAATAAAATAACATTTTTATGTTATTTTATTATTCTTTAAAATTTTCAAAAACTATATTTTTTCTTCTGACCTACTGCATTCGAAGTTAAACCTCCCTTAAGTGAATATCGGCGCTACGGATTCAATGGTACCCTCATATTTTTAATCTGAGAACCGGTTCAAAAGATAGAAAATGATGCCCACACATTTACTGAACGTACCTTAAAAAAAGTTCAAAATTCCATTCCGGGCACACCGGGCCTCAGAATCAAACATCGTTGATTTTAACAGACTCTTAATAAACCCAAATAATTTTAAAAAAATTATATATGATTTCTATGTCTTCACATTCTCCCCACCTTAGGGATTTTCATCCATGAAAGCTACAACAAAACTAGGGGAACAAATGGGGGTACTGAGCACGTATCTGAGCCTCCCACTCCCAGGTGCTCTACTAGAGATTCTCGTGCTACCAACAAACTCGCACCAGAGGAATTGGCCACCCATAAAGAACTTCTCCTATCGATCCTCTATCTCCACTGTGAACTCCGCAAACTTCTCCCAATCATCAATGTCCAGCTCACCCCAGTCGATAACGTGTGATGGATCATGTACATACCTCCTCAGCTACGATACATGGAAAATATTATGCACTTGGTGCATCTGTGGGGGAAGAGATAGACGGTGTGCCACCTCACCTACTCTACTGAGGATCTAGAGAGGTCTGATTAACCTTGGATAAAGCTTTCCGCCCTGGCCAAACCTTTGTAATCCTCATCGGGGTGAGACCCATAGGAATACATGGTCTCCCTCCTCAAATTCCAAGGGTCTTTTTCTCCTATCGGCATAAGACTTCTACAGGATCTATGCAGTCTTCATCCTCTCCTCGATGATCTAAACCTTCTCCGTGGTAGCATGTACCAACTCTGGACCCAGAAGCACTAACTCCCTTATGTCTATCCATCATAGTGTTGATCTACAAAGTTGCCCATATAGGGACTTAAATGGAGCCATGCGGATGGTGGAGTGATAACTGTTGTTGTAAGATAACTCCACTAGAGGCAGGTGGTCCTCCCAACTATGGCCAAAATCAAGGACACAAGAATGAATCATGTCCTCAAGTGTCTGTATGGTCCACTCCATTTGACCATATATCTGAGGATGAAAGGTGGTGCTCAAGCGTAGCTGAGTCTCGAACACCTCCTATAATCCCTTCCACAAGAAATCCATCGGGATCCTATAATAAGGACATCTGAGCACGTCGGGCCTCGCATTCAATGTCTCCAAGTTGTGACTCCCTGACTCGTTGAAGGAGTGGGGGAGTAACTATCATAGACTTGAGGTAAGCTAATCAATCTCTATCCACGAAGGATATTTGGAACGTGGATAGATGCTCTGTCGCCTCACTCAGTAACTGTACACCAGACCTCCTACTGAGTGTTTCTGCTACTATGTTCCCCTTCCTAGGAGTGTAGACTATCTAAAAGTCATAGTACTAGAGGAACTCTAGCCATCGTTGTTATATTAGGTTCAGTTCCTTCTATGAGAAGATATACCTGAGAATCTTGTGATTAGATTAGACTGTAAAATGTTCTCCCATCAAGTAGTGTTGCCACATATTTAGTGCAAAGACCACTGCTGCTAACTCCAGTTCAGGGGTAGTGTAGTTCTGCTCATGTTGTCTCAACTTCCATGAGCTGTAGGTGATCACCGCTTTCTCCTACATTAGGACACAACCTAGTCTGGTCCCTGATGCGTTTCGGTAGACTATATACACAAATCCCTCTTATGGTAGCCTCAAGATGGGGCACTCTTCAGTATCTTCCTCATCTCCTGAAAACTCTAATGGCATATATCCATACACACGAAGGGTTGTTCCTTCTTTGTAAAATCTGATAAGGGTGTCGCAACTCTAGAAAAGTAGGGTACGAATCTCTGATAGTACCCAGTCAATCCCAAGAAACTTCGCACCTCAGCCACACTCCTAAGTGGATCTCAAGCAAGAATTGCCTCTATCTTCTCTGAATCTACTACAAATCTAGCCTCCTTGATGATGTTCCCCAATAATTGGACTTCCCATATCCATAACTGGAACTTCAAGAGATTTCTATAAAGCTGGTTCTCTCAGAGTGTATCCAAAACTATCTATAGGTGCATGGTATGCCCCTCCTCCAATGCCGAGTATATCAAGATGTTGTCAATAAAGACCACCATGAAACGATTGAGGTATGGCTAGAAGATATTGTCCATGAGTCCCATGAACACTATTGGGGTGTTGGTCATGCCTAAAGGCATCACCAAGAACTCATAGTGGTCATACCGACATCTGAAGGTTGTATTTGGTACGTCCTCATCTCGTACCCTAAGCTAATGATAGCTTGATCGGAGGTCTATCTTTGAAAACCACCGAGCTCCCTTTATCTAGTTGAAGAGATCATCAATCCTCTAGAGTGGATACTTGTTCTTCACAATCACCTGGTTCAGGCACCGATAGTCCATGAAAAGTCTCAGACTCCCATTTTCCTTCTTAGCAAACAAAATCGGGGATTCCCATAGAGAAACATTGGGCCTTATGAACCCCTTCCTCTGCATGTCCTCTAGCTATACTCGCAACTCATGAAGCTCTGTGGGATCCATCTGATATGATAAAGTAGATATCAGTGTCGTCCTGGGGTACAGTTTGATGTAAAATTCTACCTCTCTATGAGGAGGTAGTCCCGGAACATTATTAGGAAAGACATCAGCATACTAGTCCACCACTACAGGATAACTTGGATTCCTCATGTCAAATGCTCTGAGGGTAAGGCTAGCCAACTGATGAGTGTTCGGCTGCACCATCCTCTGAGTAAGTCCATCCTGAGCTGCAAATGTTCCCTTCTCATCGGTGAAGGAAAACCTGGTCCCATCCTCATGGACACACTACACTTTGCACCTAAAATAGTCAATCTAAGCATGGACTCTGGATAACCAATCTATACCCAAGATGACATTGTAAGGCCTCGATGCTGCTACTAGGAGATCACAGCCAAAGATCTCGCCTCCTAGAGTAAGATCACACTACTGACACCAGTGTTTGATAGTCAAATCCTATCCTGTGATAGTCTCTAGTTGTAAGAATTGAGCTAATGTTTCTACCAGAATCTCTGAGCTCCAAACGAGAGTCATGGAAATGAAAGAGTGATTGGAACCTGTTTCTATAAGTACTACAGGTAGGGTGGATTAGAAAAATATCATACCTCAAATAATATCTGGAGCACCGTGGTCGTAGGCCTCAGCTGCCTGAAGCTGAGATCATCCATGTCCTCCTACTCCCTGAGGTTGGGGTGGACCACCTGGAGTTAGTGGCAGTAGAACCTCAAATAGCTACCCACCGCCTACCGCATGGCCTGCTCCTATGCCATGTATGCTTCCCTATGGACCTCCTCGCTCGAATCTTTATCTCTGCCTCAGCGGTCCCTCAACTGTCTGTTGATCATTAGTACAGTGGTTCGGGCAGTCGCAAGCCATGTGGCCCTACCTATCGCACATGAAACACAATTTTCTCCACTACTGGCCTACTATACCTCGTGAGCTCCGCACCTCCAACCCTACGTCCTGGGGTTGTCCTCCAGAAGTTCTGGCCCGCTTGGACCTCTACGTCATCAGCATACTACCTGGTGTAGATGACTCGACTACCTGTCATCTGTTGGTGGCTCTCACCATCGGTGCCTTCTCAGCTAAGAAGCTCTCCACCAACAATTCTCACTCGAGTACTCCAGCCTATGTCGGGATATTGAGAGACATCGTCAACACTCCGATATCCCGCTGAAGACCCTACTCAAAGGTCAAAACCCTGAAGAAAGGGTCCCATACCATGTCGGTGGAGCATCACGAGAGTATAGTGAATCTCTTTGAGTACTAGGCCACTGTCAGGCTGCCCTACTGTAAGTGCAGGAGCTCTTGAATATGCATAGAGCGTAGTGTTGCTGGAACAAACTCTGCCCTGAAGAGGCTCTCGAAGTCCGTCTCAGTGAGGGTCACCTCTTAGTGTAAATAGAGATTTAGGCTCCACCATTTCCTTATCGTGCCCTAGAAAAGGCTATTAGTTAGGATCACCATATGCTCTGTTGGTGTCCCAACTAGGCAGAAAACTCTAGCCACAGCCTCCAACCATTCCTCAGCTACCTGGGGATCTGTCTCTCCTCGAAACCTCAGAGGCCTCTGCCATTGGAACTCGTGAAATGTGCTCAGTCAGCGTGCATTATCCTCTAGTGGGGATGGTGGAAAATTCTACCCAATGTGTGGTGGTTCTGCTGGTGCACCACCCAAAGGAGTTATAGCTATATGAGGGCCCTGCACTAAAGCCTCATCACTCAGTGGGCCATCATCGTGAAATCTCTCTGAAATCTTGGTTGGCTATCTATGTGGAGGCATCCTAAAAATAAATAGGTGTTCCATGGTCAATAAGTTATACCTGGTGAGCTGAGTCAAAAGATATCAAAATTAAAACATTTCCAAAACACACACAATCAGTATTTTCATGCACCGAGTCAGAAATCAGAATTCAGGGTCCTGGTGTATGGATATGTCGGTTGTCGTACCAACATTGGACTCCCCAAACTGAAAACCACAATCAAAACACTTAACACTATTACTCCATTAAAAATATCAAAGTCATATTTCTTTGATAGAACCAACTCCTCTGATACCACTTTGTTATGGCCCTTCCCTCGGGGCCTATGCCATGACTACCCCAAGCCTGCCTTATATAGGCCAGGGGTTTGTGACTAGCACCGGAAATACATATCCATAAAAGTGGGAAGGAATTTCCTTTAAACCTAAAAACACACAGACTAAGAACATGACAAGATGCAAACCAAAGAGTAAAACTGCAATAGTAAAAGTGTGTACTAAAAGTAAAGGGGCTGGAATACAAGCCCAACTGAAAAGATAAAACTACAACAGAAAACAGCTCTTGAGATCGTCCACTAGGGATCCTACCTAAAGGGTAGGTACAACTCGTCTCTGTAGCTCTCTACATCAACTAGTCACCTCCATGTACCACCTAGTCCTAACTCCCTAAAGTATCATCCAAGTTTCTCGTTGTCTTCACAAGACACAATAAGGTGCGGGTGAAGCCCGTGTAGGGGTGAGTATAACAATACCCAGTAGGGACCCCGAGACCCCCCGAAGGCCTCTCATAATTACACAAAGGAAAACCACAAGAATGGTATCAATCACAAAACACAAAGTAAAAGACTCAGCTCAAACTAGGTATACAACTCAGAGTAAAGGAATAAAGATGATTAGTATTAATCTATATCATTTTATTCCATTAGAAAGTTTCCAAAATTGAACCATGAAAGAGTTGTTCCATTATCGATCCACACAAGGTCGTATGTCACTAATCAATGATAGTATTCTCTAGGGCTAGTCCTTGTTGAGTTGCGCACTACTGATCCACATAGGGTCGCTAGAATGTTGATCCACACAGGGTTGATATGATGAATATCCACATAGGCTCTCTATGATGCTGATCCACATAGGGTCTCTATGATGTTGATCCACAAAGGATCATTATTATTTTGATCCACATAGGTTCTATATGATGCTAATCCACATAGGGTTCCTATGATTTTGATCTACATGGGGTCGCTATGACGCTAATCTACACAGGGTCTCTATGATGCTGATCCACACAGGGTCATTATGATGTCGATCCACACATGGTCGCTATGAAGATGATCCACATAGGGGAGCTATGATTCTGATCCCCACACAGAATCCCTATGATTCTGATCCACATAGGGTCTCTATAATTCTGATCCATATAGGGTCGCTATGATGCTAATCTATATAGGGTCACTCTACAATTGACAGCCAGCCATAGGATTCCCTGCACCCAGTGTTCTTAAGTTCCGTAGTATCTACACCTTAAGATATCGGTCATGCCTCAACTTACACGAATTTCCATAAAGGAATAACTCAAAGGACCTCCATGTTGAAAGGGTACCAACGCGATAGACGGCGCGTCAATCGGACACCCTGTCTGTGAGTTATAAGCATTTTAGTACTGAGGGCCCGGTAGGATTCGGGTTCGATCCAACCTGTCTGTACTCCAACTTTCTCCAAAACTTAGGTGGAGTATCTAAAAAGGACCATCTCATTCCAAGGATTCTAGCACCATATATGGTTCTTCAAACAAACGTCTAGTTTTTAAGATATGTTCTTTTAAGCGTATCTGGGCCGAAAAGGGTTCGGGTCCAGTCCAACCTGATCGGACCAACCCAACCCGACCCGATCTGGGTCTAAACCAGGTCTGAACCGGTATGGGTCTGACTCAGGTTTGACCTAGTCTGGTCTGAACTTGTTGGGCCGGCCCGAGTGGGCCAGGCCGCGGACCGGCTCGACCTTCCTCGGCGGGGTGTGGCATGCCGGGGCGACCCAGCCCGGTGGCTGGCGCGGTCCACCAGCCGGGTGGCCACCCCCCTTCCCAAATGGAACAGTTGTTTGGGTTAATCAACCAGTAGTGCCATGTGATGCAGTCCTCCTATTAGCGGGACCTACGGGGTGCGGTTTCCCTCCGTCGCGGCTATTTACCGTGGCGCATGACAACGTGCCACCTTCCACCAATGCGGCCAGTCGAGGTCCGACCACCCCTGCCGACCACCGTGGCGCCTATGGGCACCGCCTCCATATGTCAACATCTCCCGCCGATGCCAGTCGCCGTCACCCACTGGCACCAGTCACCATCGCCTGTCGGCACCAGTCACTGGTGTCGTACCAGCGGAACTTCTACGGGCCACCGGGTGAGCTCTGATGGTTTTCTTTCTTCCAAACATGCTTACAGGCCTCTCGAGTTACTGTCATCACTACATGGATCCGGGATTCTGTATTCCGTCAAGTTGAAAATCAGTCCCCTGAAGAACGTGAAAAAAATAAAGTGGCGGAGGGTCCGATCCTAGTTCGATTAGCCTTCTCCCTCCGTGTTAGCATAAAATCAAGTGGGTATTAAATAAAAACATCACATAGATAATGATTAAACCCCGTTCAAATTTCCCGCAACAACCACCCACAATTTCATATGAATCACGGATCAACTCATTCTGGTTGATCTGCGTTCTTCATGCTTTTAAAGAATGAGGAAAAGAATTGAAAATTTACTTAAATGTAACAATAACCCCTACCTCGAATTCAGAGGAGACATCACGGTTGTGGAAGAAGAATCTATGTTTGATGGATCTGCTGGCGTTCGTCATTTACAGATTGATTCCTCCAATGTTGTCATCCTAGCCTCCATTCTTCATTGGTGGAAGATGACACAGTACTTCGTTAGAGTTTCCTCACTTCCATGTCAAAAACTCAAGCCCAAGCTTCATTCAAATATAGGGGAAGGGAGATTAACACATTGCATGATTAATGAGGTTCATTAATGAGTTTTAATTAATGAACCTCTTGACTCTCAATGGTGTGGTTACGAAATAGAAGATTCAATCCATTAAATGTCTTAAAAACCCAACGATCCTTCCACCACTACTCAACAGTTGGTAGAAAAATAAAATAGCATTTTTATGTTATTTTATTATTCTTTAAAAAGTCCAAAAAACTATCTTTTTTTTTACTTACTATGGTCGAAGTTAAGCATCCCTTAAGAAAATACCAACACTTCATATTCAACGGTGCCCTTGTATTTTTAATCCGAGCACCGGTTCAAAATATAGAAAATGTCACCCGCACATTTATTGAACATACCTTAAAAAATGTTCAAAATTTCTTTTTGGGCACACCGGGCCTTGGAATCAATCACTATCAATTTTCAAAGACTTGTAATAATCCCAAATAATTTAAAATATATATATGGGATTTACAGGTCTTTACAATTTTCCCTTGATAATTTGAATACTCATCCCCATATAAATTTGAATAATTACTTTTGAGATGAGTTTAGTAATTTAGGGAAGCTGAATATTTAATTACACCTTGTTCTTTACAAGATAGGTTGGTGTGATTTTTATATCCATAATTATACTAATTTTAGAAAGGATCTTAGACTCTCTAATTTATGGATCTATGATCCACAAACTGGGAACTCTCCTCATATTGGATAGGGAGGTAAAAATTGGGACAAAATTTATGAGTATTATCATACATCTCCCAATGACAACACTATTCTTTACATATGTTTTCATTAACAACTACAACTTTACTATTGGTTTTGGGTTCATGAATGGTTAATTTCCTAATGTACTTGTTTTGTGAATTTTGGGATAATTTATTGAACAATTTCTTAATATCATCAGTATTAAAAGAATAGAAATCACGACCACAAGATTGAACAACTAAATTATGGTTGTAAGGTGTGAAAAAAATACAAAATGTATCCATGAGTAGAGGGGAGCTAATTTATGGCTGAAAATATTCCTAAAAATACTTCTAAACCTATTCCAATACTCATGAAATAACTCTCCATCATCTAAGAAAAACCCTATGATTTTATGTCTAACCTCAACAATGGTGTTCTCGGGGTAAAATTTGGATACAGAAGCATTAAAAATATCATCCCAAATTTCAAAATTTTCCTCATCTAGGTTCTGAAACCATGTCCTATAACTTCCCTTAAGATGGAATGGAAAAACTCTCAATCTTATCACATATCTACTCAACCCTCAAAGTATCAATTTTTTGGAAAAAACTATCAAAGTATCTAATAAATTCTAATGAATCCTCTGCTGGTAGGACATTTAGTGATGGAATTTAAGAGAGGGGTGACTTTTTAATCTCATAATTCAAAATCCTAGGAGGCAACCTGATGCAAGAAGGATTACTTGAAATTTTAGTTAGTTAAAACTCCCTAAGTCTAAGTCTTTGGGGGTAGGAATTAAGGGAATTTAATATTCATGTTTTGATTTTCAACTCTATTGTCTAGATTTTACATTTTTGACTTCTTCTTTATTTCTAAGTACAAAACAGTGTTTATTGTTTTCTTGAATTATATTTAATATCTTTGTCTTATAAGTTATAGTTTGTATATATACAGTGAATAGGAATAACACATCAAATCATTTTCAAATTTTTGAAATAGTTTTTTTATGGGTTATTTAAAAAAATTATATAAATGTTTTTTTGAATTGGTCACTCATTCTCTCATCAGAAATGGTGGTGAAAAAATAGATCCTGATGTTCATCCACCAATTAATCAATAGAAAGCTTCATCAATCCTAGTTTGGGTTGGTTTCTTGGGCTTCATAATAGTTGATATTGGATGTCAACTGATCAATGATGACTATTCGGAATCATGCTCTCCAACTTCAACAAGCTCAAAAATATCCATATATTTTCTGGTGTAATTGACTTTCTTAGATGGTGGTGCACTCTGGTGTCCTTATTTGGCAGCTCAGAAGATAATTGGGGTATGGTTTGCAGTAGTTCATATTAAACCACGACAAGGGCTTCATGGTGTCCTCATTAGTCAGTGAGATTTGGTCCTTTGAAGGTGGGTTCATCTTTGGTGTTCTTCTTCAAATAGTGAATGGAGATCAACTTCATCAATCGATGGTTAGTGGGGATTTCAATCATAGTTGGTGTGGTAGGTTGAAAAATTTATGGCATGGTTAGTTATTCTTGGTAATGTGGGGTAGTCAAGAGATAGGGGGAGATGGCAGTAAGAGTTCTAGCAGTAGCTAAATTGGAATAGAGTGGTAATAGAAAATAGGGAGGAGTGGTAGATTGGTGGAAGTAGGTAATGGTAGCTGTATCTCACTAGGAGAGGTAGCAAGAAATTGGGAGAAGTGGTATATTGGTGGGGAATGGTAGATTAGTAATGATAGTGTAGGGATTGGGTGATAGTATATGGAGCTAGTGGTAGATGGAGATGGTAGAAAGGTGTGGTGGTATAAGTGGTGGTGGATGTGGGTGGTGGTAGATAGTGGGTTAGTGGTAGGAATGGTGGTAGTAATTTGAAATGGTAGATGGACCTTAAAAATAAATAAACTCAATAAATTAAATATAGAATACAAAATAAATAAAAACAAAAAAAATAAATTATTTACAAACAAAAATAAATAATTATTTAACACAAACAAAATTAAAAACATTCAAAATTTATTATTAGGAAAAAAATTGAAATTATTTAATGACTCAAATTTTAACCTATAAGACTTTGGAATATTCTTAAGAATATTTTCAAAGTTGGGTGTTGAGTCATCACAGGATTTCGAGGCCCGAGGAGCCTCAGTGCAGTGATTTTGAAATATTAAATTAAATTTTATCACATGCATGCAGTTTCACTTAAAATTTGAATAAATCCTTAGAAAAGTCTTGGATCAGATTTTTGAGGCTTCGGTTGAGTTTATAATGTTGTTTTTACCCCAGCTGGAACATAAAGTTGTCTACATTGGGAGTTTTGGTCAGAGGAGAGTTGGCAGGGTGTTATGAGGTGGAATTAATTAATTAAATGAAATTTACTTAATTTCTAAACCTAATCCACATCCCCCTCATGTTGGGTGAACAACCTAAGAGCAGAAGTCTCTCCTCCTATTCTCTTATCCTCCCTTTCGCGATGATGGAAACAAGGCCAAATCTAAGCATCAAGGTGTTGTCAATCTTTGTTTCTGATGCAGATCATCATCAGATCGAGAAGCAGCACATTTCAGGCATTGTTATTCACTTGAAGCTTTGACGTTTCACCCTCTAGGTAGGAGGTTTTTATTTTTGGTCCCAATTCCCATTCTTTATTCTTTTTTTAAGGTTTTATATCCCTTATAAAATTTATAGAGATCAATTCAAGGTAGATTTGCAGGTTTCAGGGTAAACCAAGGTGAATCAGGGGTTTTCAGATGTAATTCCCAACTAGAATTACCATCTACACAATGTGTAGTCTAGATAGACATTCCATGTATCCATTCATGTTTGGGGAAGATTAATTTTTGGATCTACACACCGTGTACCAAGGTTACATGCCGTGTAGTACCCCAAACCATGTGACCATGGGACATGGCTTGGGTTATCCATGTAAAAGTACATGGTTGTGTAAAAGTGCATGGACAAAGTACATGGACACAGGTTTTGGCACATGAAAATGGGGTCTAGTATATGGACACAGGAAAACTACATGGGTGGGTGGTTTTTTATCCTGAACACACCGTGTAGTATGGGATATACGCCGTGTAAGGGAAATAGTTAGTCGGTCTGTGTAGAAGAGGAACATGGCTAGGGTCTGGGTGAAGGGGGACACAGTGTGTACCAAATCTACACACCATGATCTATTACCTGGTTTGGTAAACCATGTAGATAGGATACACAGCCAGGTTCTTGGGTGGGGTCACATGTTGTGTGTACCCCAATTCACAATGTGTACTCCTTGAGGATCTTCTTGAGATCTTCCACCTTCCATATCTCCTTCTCAATAACTTGGATTTAGTCTTGTGAGTATCCTATCTTGAGAACATTTTCATTTATAATGAAATGTTGGACCCCATAGAGGCATACAAGACATTATTTAGTGATAATTGATCATCAATATTGTGTAGCGGTGCTTAACCAATGTGTTAGTTCGATGTGGTTCGTTCAGAGAGACGTTGGGACTCATACTCCCCTATGGCATTAGGGAGATATTTTCCCTTACCTCTCTGATTTGGTAGAAATGGGAATCCACACATCATGGGTATGGGTTCTTGTACCTTTGGTTAGTTCTTCCAAGGTTGGTACTCCCCTGATGGTTTAGGGCGCGGTTTCCACATGACGTTCATTTAGTTGGATAGATCTCCCTTATCATTCTAGGGTGAGGTCCCTCCATACTCGTTGGCCAGATAGAGTATGTAATCTCTTGTTGGACCAGGGTTTGGGTCCTCTATCTATAGATTCAGTACTCCCGTCCTGTGTTAGGTCATGGTTCCTCCAGACGTGACGTAACGATGGAGTCGATACTCCCCCATTGTGTTAGGGTGTAGGTCCTCTATCATTGAATTTATAACTCCCCTGTCATTCCATAGTGCGGGTCCTCTATACTTTTTGTTATGGTAGAGTTGTTACTCCCCTGTCTTACCAGGGTGTGGGTCCTATAGCCTGGGTTTGGTACTACCCTGTCATGTTAGGTTATGGGTCCCCCACAATAATCGAGCTGGTTGAGTAGTACTCCCCTATTGGACCAGGGTGTGGGTCCTCTACCCACATAGTGGTACTCCCATGTTGTACTAGGGTGCGGGTCCACTATCTATTGATTTTCACTCCCCTTTCATGCTAGGGTGCAGGTCCTCATCAACAGAGTAGTAATCCTTCGTCTCTTAGTAGCAGCGGGGAGTGGGTCTTCCATTAGAGTTGTGATCTCTTTCATGTTTAGTATAGGATATGGAGTGGGCCTCTCCCCTATTTACATGTGATAAATGGGTATGAGTTAGTGCTCCCATGATGGAATGAGGTAAATGACACTTCACTTAGGAGTGATATAGGTTCCATGGGTTGGTTTAGGATCCAGTACTCCCTCAACTATAGAGAAGTGCTGAGGTGTGAGTCCCGATTTTCTCTCTCATTAGTGATTATGCACATACTGCATGGTCTAAAGAAGTTATCCCTCAATTTTGTGTAGTGGTGAGGGGTGGGCCTCTCTACTTGGGTTTCTTTATCTTATGTTGGGCGAAAGGTTGTGATGGCAGGACCTATGGTGCTAGGAACTGGAGTTGGACCTAGTGAGTTATTCCCAATGGAGCATATCTCTTGGGCGTGTTCTATCTGAGATGGATAAGCTCATAAATTTTGTTATACTAGTTTATTGTTACCATTAGAGTCTCGAGAAGAATCATGTTGTTGGCTATGAGGTAGAAACCTCATGAGACTTTGAGTCTAAGACATATATATTTGGGTGTATTTGGGAGTCTTTGTGGTGTTGTCGCATGTCAGGGTTGACACCCCTTGTGGACATAGATGGTTTTTCATGTATAAATAATGATGGTTTGGGCTAGAGTTTCTCTCTATATAGGGTTCCTATAACACCATGACTCTAGTTACCCAAAGTCGGTGCATTATTACATAACATTGGGATGATCCCAAGGGATCAAATCCCAAAAGACCGATCAGTTTAGTAGCCTTGGAAGTACTAGATACATACATAAGTTTTACATTACATTATGAAATGAAAAACAACAACATTTTGTCTCCTTTGAACCCATTCATATCCCTTATCTTATCCCTATAAGTCAGTCATAATATACTTCTTCGTATCCTAGGAAAAAATAAAACATAGAAAGGGGTGAGCTTAGATGCTCAGTAAGGATAACAATTTAACGGAAAATTTTATAAATAAACATAAACATTTAAGGCAATGTATAAGACTAAAACACAAGCCTTTTAAACTTAAACTTCAGAATAATATGGAAAATATAAATCAAATAATTCCATTTACTTATTCACATGGATATTCTACTAGTTGAACAATTACATGTAATATCAATAGCTAATTTTATAATGATGGAATGCATAATTCCGAACATCATAACCACATAGTCAAGGCCATGTGCTAAGACTAAAAACAAGATTTTGTCAATCCCTTGTTCTAATACACTAGTTATTCTCATTGGACCTACCTATGCATCGAGGAGCTATATCAGGCTCCACCCATCACTTACTAAGTCTAATGCATTCCTCATATGAAAAGCTTGAAACATAAAATAAACATTCATAATAAAACTATCATACAAAATGTTAATACATTAACCATAAACCATGAATGTTATAAAAATAACACATCCATAGTCAAACATATCACAAAACTTTCAATACAATACTGAAGATTTTATAATAACAAATCAACTTCAAACAAGTGTAAAATCCATCAAAGGATGTTGACATAGATGAAATCAAAACTATTTGAGATAAATATATCTTTCTATTTTGAAATAATTTTAAAGTCATATAATTATAAAATAAAACATTTATTTTGAAAATATTCTTATAATATTGTAAGGGAAGCTTTGAAGGTGTTATAATGGCGAAAAATAGTCACACCCACCGTATAAGTTAAAAAAACATTCTTACCTTATTTTGTTGAAAAGGTCATAAAGTACCTTGTTTGGAAAATGACAGGGATATTCCTTTCAAAACATTTTATAAAAAGTAAAACAAGGTTATAAATTACTTTAAAAAAATATTCTAGTAAATAGTATAAATGTTTTGAAATACATTTTTAAGAAACATGGATGAGGATGATAAAAATTTCCCAGTGGATGCTTACGTATAAACAACCTCAGATAATAAAGAGATTGTAAAATTAATCCTTAACTTGTACTTTTACTTAGTCGAGGGTACGTTATACTCCTGTATAATGTTTAAATAATTGTTATTAAATTATACAAGAACCAAATACATAAATATGATATCATATATGATCTTCTAATATTTCTTTGTTAATGATATTTCAGTAGTATCGTTGTATCAGGTGTTATCCTTTATATGATTTGTTACGTAAGTCATGTTTGTTATGGATAGGATGTATTTGATTCATATAAAGAATTATATTAAGTTTTTAAACATTATTTTTAATCATAAAATGAAAATTATTCTTGAATGGTTATGATGGGGAATGAAATTTCATCGCGTCGTGGAGATGGTAAGTCGTACGTACGCACGAGCGACAATATCATTCTTTAGTGGTGAAATAGTATGTAATTGGATGGTATATTACATATAAAGAATCATTAACATATTATATTTATTATTTACATCAATTATACTTATTATTATACCCATCTAAATAATGAAGTGTTGGATAACAAACTACACCACGACGCGGAGACGGTAAGCCGTACGTACGCACGTATGGTGACTTTTTCATTCATATGATGGATAGAATAATGAATATGGTTGTACCATATTTATAATAACATCACATTATGTATAAGGTACTGGATTTATTATTTTGTTATGTAAATAACAAAGAAAGAGGAAGTGTAAGAAGAAAAAAACTTTGAAAGAGGTGATGAAATTATTACCTCTTCTTCAGGTGCTTCCTTTTTCGTTTGATCAAAAGGGCTCCTTGGGTTGGCTTTTTTATCAACATAAGGACTTTAGGATGAATTGAGGTTAGTTGGTAAGATATTTGAGTAGGTTTTTTCTAAGTCAAATGGATTTTGAGGTGTGAAATTAAGAGAAGGGTAAGTACCCTTTTATATGAGAGGAGATGGTCACTTTAGGAAAAGCTAGAAATATTATTTTATTATAAGATAATTTTCGGTTTATAATGGCTAAAAATGGATTTATTTCAAGGATAAGGTGGGGATGGGTATAAATACTATCAACCAATATGTTTTATAAAAGTTTAGGTCACCATATTAACCTTATCTTTTAGATTTAACTCTTAGTTAAATAGTTTAACTTTTACAAAGTCTTCTTGTATTTTTATATTACATGGTTAATAAACTTACTATAAAATTCCAAGAGAACCTAAATTGGTTAATTAATAGAATATATATCATTAAATAAGTCATTTATCTAAATATTATATTTTTAGGAATATTATATCATTTAATAATATAGTATTTGTTTTAAAAACTCATTTATGTCTATTTTGACACTATTTAGTATTTGGTTTTTTTAAAAATAAACAAAACTTGATTACTTCTAAAAAATACATTAAATCAATAATAACATGTAATATTAAACTATAAAATTGGTTTAATGCATCAAAAGTCTCAATTTACATTTATTTGGATATTTATAATATCAATTATTTTAATCTTTCATTAATAAGGTAATTACTACAACATCATTGTCTCATAAATAAATTAATTTATTTAATGTCTAAAAATTATAAATAAAATACCATGATGTAGGAAATATTTTTATCTTTATAATTAATATTTATAGTAGAATTTATCTTATGTAAAACCCTATATTAAAAATGTTTTAGTTATTAAAATTTGAATTTAACACTTTTAACTCTTTTTTAAATAAAATAATAATAAATATCCTAATCTAATCCAAGTGGATAAAAAAGGATCATATTTTATTCCTAAGGTTTATTTTAGTCTAAATACACTTATCCAATAGAATTAAGACATATTTCATGGTAATTATAATATCATTTTTACCTTTAATTACCCTATTTACATTTAATTGTGGTAAATAAAATTCAAAAGTTACTATTCATAAAAAAATTATTTTCATCCTATTGAACCATATTTTACTTAATGATGTCAACCATGTCTCTCATATTTTTGAAATTAAATTCATAGAAGCGGTAAAATTACGTTTTATATAAATTTTCAAATGTGCTTAGAAGGTGGGTAAAAGACGTTAAAAAAATCAATCAAATTTTATATATCTAATATTATTATAAAATGACTCCAATGAATTAAATTGGACTAATATAGGTATTATGTATCTATTTTTTACTTTAAAATAAATTTAAATAAAAATAATAATGATTTAAATAAAAAATCGGTTTTTATGTACTATGCAGTATTTTTTACTATTCATCAAAAATTGAAAGTTTTCAGAAAAATACCAAAAAATCACCCTAAGATAATTTTGATATTAAAAATCCAAAAATGAATTCTATTTTACCAAATTCAATTTCTAGGAGTGTCTAATATTAATTTTATTAGTGTTCACAAAAGGACATGAAAAGTAGTTCTTTTAAGAAAATAGTTTTTCTAAATATATAACTATTTTAACAAAACATATACATTTCATTATAAATATGTTTTATTTATGGGAAAAAATTATAAATAACAATATAAATTTATTTTTTACTATTCATATCACAATATTTAATTGATAAATAAGTATATCGTTTAAATAATTATAATACTAATGTGTTGTTCTGCAAAAACTCAATCTTGCATATAACGCAAGCCAAGTCAGTGTTGTGTGCAGTATAAGCTATTGACTTAATTTAAAGATATAACTTACTATGAAATATTGTGGTGTTACATTCTCCCCTCCTTCAATAAATTGTGTCCTCGCAATTTGAAATTGTTCTTTGAAATTAAGAGGTTAAAAATAGAAAATACATTTGTGGAAAACTCACATCGGAAATAGGGTTAATAAAATTTAGTCTTAATAAAAGGGAAAGGGAAATGAAAAAGTCACCATGAAATTAGGATTTCGAATAGGAGAACATTGGTGGCAATTTGAGGCACATAATTGGAGGGAAAACGTAAATATTTATAGGGAATGATTGAGGTCATCAATCACAAATTAAGTGAACGATAAATAGAAAATTGAGGGCCTCAAAGCCATAAATATATGACGACTTAAAATATCATTGGTTAATCAAAACATAAGGTATTAGGATAACACATTTTTTGTTTTAAAATACTTTCCTTAAAGTTTAAGAATTAATTTCTTCATAGAATAAAAAAAATACTTGACAAGTAGAGTTCCATCCTTTAACAAATTTCTACCACAAACTCATCTTTCACTCCAAAAGATAATAAAACTCAAAAATATTCTATTTATCCTAATTGTATAGGGTTTCAAAAAAATGAATTTATAATTAATCTATTATATCATTTAAAAAAACTACATTATACAAACCAGGACATCACATAGGCCAGTGGTAGGTGATGCACCCTTGTTGCCCTTCAGTTGTGGGTTCAAGTCTCACGGCCTTGCCGAACGCGACGGGTTGTCACCCAACCTTCAGGTTGTCCTTTTTATAAAAAAATACAAAAAAAATTTTAAGAAATTTTTTAACCTTAAACCATAGAATCCAATGTCCAACTTAATCCATTTCAATATTTAGAATTATCCAAAATACTTGTGTCCAAACTCATAGTCCAAAAATTTATAAGGTCAACATAACATAATGAAGATCGATTTTTCCCACATAATAACATGTGAGTACCTTCATCGTGTATTCTCTTAAAACATGGTAACGCACTGAATTACCATAAAACCTTATTGATTACATTCATGCTCCCTTATTCCTTATATAATACTACATATATTCCTTATATCCGAAGATTTTGAATACTCTAACAATGATGGAATAAACAAACCATTAATCAGTTCCAATATAGTCAAGAATATCCAATATAATTTATCTAAATCAACCATATATTATTCCAAAATCACTACCTCGGTATCAGAACCATATTAAGGTTTATCTTTCCTTCAACCATGTATTTTCCAAAAAAATTATCTTTTTGTTGAGTCACTTCTCTTAGTACCATATAATCTCAAATACTTAATAAAATAGTACTACAATAAAATCATTATTTATTTCCATAATTAATATAACTAGTACATATTTGATACAACACTCAAATGATATAATTCATTAATAAAAATACAAGAACACTAATTATTCCTCTTCATCTTCGGTAGTATCATAACTTGATTATTATCCAATAGCATCATTTGTGGTATACTCTGATGATTGGGACATTGATTCGAGTAGTGTCTCAACTCCTTGCAGATGAAGCATTGTACATTTGAAACATTTTTCTTACCCTTGAAATCACGTACTTGGTGTCCTTTTTCTCCACACTTATAACAAACTATCATTCCCTTCAAGAATTTACCAAGGTGATTCTTTCCACAATTATCACATATGGGAAAATCCTTCTTTCCCTTCTTCCCTTTATCCATCTTTCTCTCTACCATACTTTTCTTCTCTAGCTTCCCTTAAAATCCATAGGACTCAAAGAATTCTTTACTTATCTTATTAACACATGATATTATTTCTTCATATGAAAAGAATACATGGGAGACTATTTCACTTCTAAATGTTGTCTTAAGACCATGAAAGATATGATCCTTATAACTCTTTGGATCATGCGTATTGTTGGAGTTCTCATTCCTTCTACTGGGCACTATTTCTAAACAATGGCATACACTAGGTTAGTTTATGAATCACAATACATAATTAAAAACTTGTAAAATAACTAACATAAATTTAAAGGTTTATGCATATAATCCACAATCATAAAAATGTTTTCTTTAAGGAATTATTTACTCATAAGTCCTTCATAAATGTTTGTAAATAAAATTTGAATTATCCTAAGCATATCCCCTAGGAGTGTCAATACCAAGAGTGCAGCAAGACCAGTTGTTGTGTACCAGGATACCCGGGTCAAGCCTGAAACTCCTTGTCGGAGTATTCACTCCTAGGTACATCTATTATAGAGCCACCTCAACCTTTTTTTATCCAGACTAGGATGTATTTGCTTGTAAAACCCACATAATATTTACACTACCAAAATTTTTGGATGTTCTTCTATACTAATCCTCAAATTTTATCTTAGGGTAATGTTCTCTAATTAGAGTTTTTCGAAATCTAGTTTCCAAGGTTTGTACTAAACTTCCTCTGATACCAACTGTAATGACCTGTCCCTAGTTACCTAGATTCAGTGCATTATTAAATAACATTGGCATGATCACAAGGGATCAAATCTTGAAATACCGGTCAGTTTAGTAGCCTTGTAAGAACTAGATACATATATAAGTTTCACATTACGTTATGAAATGAAAAACAACAACATTGTGTCTCCTTTTAACACACTCATATACCTTATCTTATCCCTATAAGTCATTTATAATATACTTATTCGCATCCTGGGAAAAAATAAAACATAGAAAGGGGTGAGATCAGATGCTCAGTAAGGATAACAATTTAACGGAAACTTTCACAAATAAGCATAAATATTTAAGGAAATGTATAAGACTAAAACACAAGCCTTTTAAACTTAAACTTCAGCATAATATGGAAAATATAAATCAAATAATTCCATTTACTTATTCGCATGGATATTCTACTATTCAAATAATCACATTTAATATCAATAGCTAATTTCATAATGATGGAATGCATAATACCGGACTTCATAACCACATAGTCAGGGCCTCATTCCAAGACTACAAATAAGTTTTTGTCAAAGCATCATTCCAAGACACTAGTTTGTGTCATGAGACCTACCGATACATTGAGGAGTTATAGCAAGCTCCACCCGTCACTTACTAAGTCCAATGCATTCCTCATATGAAAAGGTTGAAACATAACGTAAACATTCGTATTAAAACTAGCATGTGAAATGTTAATAATTTAACCATAAACCATGAATGGTATAAAAATAACACATTCATAGTTAAACATATCACAAAACCTTCAATACAATATGGAATATTGTATCATAATAAATCAACTTCAAAAAAGTGTAAAATCCATCAAAGGATGTTGACATAGATGAAATCAAAACTATTTGAGAGAAATATATCTTTATATTTTTAAATCATTTAAAAATCACATAATTATAAGAGAAAACATTTATTTTGAAAATATTCTTATAATCTTGTAAGGTAATCTTGTAAGGGAAGCTTCTAAGGTGTTATAACGGCATAAAATTTTCGCACCCGCCGTATAAGTTAAAAAACATTCTTGCCTTATTTTGTCAAAAAAGTCATAAAGTACCTTGTTTGGAAAACGACTGAAAGATTCCTTTAAAAACATTTTATAAAAAGTCAAAAAAGGGTATAAATTAATTTAACCCATATTCTAGTAAATAGTATAATTGTTTTTGAAATAAATTTTTAAGAAACACGGATGAGGATGATAAAGAATTCTCAGTGGATGTTTACATATAAACAACCTCGGATAATAAAGAGATTGTAAAATTAACCCTTACCTTATACTTTTCCTAAGTCAAGGGTACGTTAAACTCCTGTATAATGGTGAAATAATTGTTATTAAATTATACAAGAACCACATACATAAATATGATATCATATATGATCTTCTAATATTGCTTTGTTAATGATATTTCAGTAATATCATTGTTTGAGGTGTTAACTGATTCATTTTCCTTTATATGTTTTGTTACATAAGTCATATTTTTTATGGATAAGATGTATTTGATTCATATTAAGAATGATATTAAGTTATTAAAAATTATTTTTAATCATAAAATTAAAATTATTCTTTAATGTTTATGATGGGGAATGAAATTTCATCATGTCGTGGAGATAGTAAGTCGTTCGTACGCACGAGCGACAATATCATTCTATTAGTGGTGAAATAATATGTAATTGGATGTTATATCACTTATACATAATAATTAACATGTTATATTTATTATTTTTATAAATTTTACTCATTATTATACTCATCCAAATAATGAAGTGTTGAATAACAAACTATACCACGACGTGGACACGGTAAGCTGTACGTACGCACTTATGGTGACTTTATCATTCATAGGATGGATAGAATAATGAATATGGTTGTACCATATTTATAATAACATCATAGTATTTATACGGTACTAGATTTATTATTTTCGTATAAAAACAATAAAGAAAGAGGAAGTGGAAGAAGAAAATAACTTTGAAAGATGTGATGAAATTATTACCTCTTCTTTGGGTGCTTCCTTTTTAATTTGATCAAAAGGGATCCTTAGGTTGGATTTCTGATCAAAGTAATGCCTCTAGGATTAATTTGGGGTATTTGGGAAGATATTTTATCAGGGTTTGGCCAAGAAAAATGTATTTGGAGATGTCAAATTAAGAGAAGGGGAAGTACCCTTTTATAAGAGAGGTGAGGGTCACTTTAGGAAAATCTTGAAATATTATTTTATTATAAAATAATTTTTGGTTTATGATGACTCAAAATGGATTTATTTATATTATAAGTTGGGTATGGGTCTAAATACGCTAAACCAATAGGTTTTATACAATTTAAGGTCACCATATTAACCTTATCTTTTAGATTTAACTTTTACTTAAATAGTTTATCTTTTACAATGTCTTCTTGTATTTTTATATTACATGGTTAATAAACTTACTTTAAAATGACAAGAGAGCCTCAAGTTGTTCATTAATGACATATCTATAATTATATTAGTCCTTTATCTGATCCTTATATTTTTAGGAATATTATATCATTTGATAATATAGTATTTGTTTTAAAAACTCATTTATGTCTATTTTGACACTATTTAGTATTTAGTTTTTTTGAAAGTCAAAAAAACTTGATTACTTAGAAAACAATAAATTAAATCAATACTAACATGTCATATTAACCTATAAAATTATTTTAATGCATAAAAAGTCTCAATTTACATTTATTTGGATATTTATAATATCAATTATTTTAATCATTCATTAATAAGGTAATTACTCCATCATCATTGTCTCATAAATAAATTTAATTATTTAATGTCCAAAAATTATAAATAAAATACCATGATGTAGGAAATATTTTTATCTTTATAATTAATATTTATAGTCGAATTTATCTTATTTTTAACCCTATATTAAAAATGTTTTAGTTATTAAAATTTGAATTTAACACTTTTAACTCTTCTTTAAATAAAATATTAATAAATGTCCTAATTTAATCCAAGTGGATCAAAAAGGATCATATTTTATTCCTAAGGTTTATTTTGGTCGAAATACACTTATCCAATAGAATTATTACATGAGTTAGGGTAATTGTAATATCATTTTTACCTTTAATTACGCTATTTACTTTTAACCGTGGTAAATAAAATTCAAAAGTTACTATTCATAAAAAATTATTTTCATCCTATTGAACCACATTTTACTTCCTTATTTCAACCATGTCGCTTATATTTTTTAAATTCAATTCACAGAAGTGGTACAATTACATTTTATGCAAATTTGCAAATTTGCCTAAAAGGTGGGTAAAAGACATTAAAAAAATCAATCAAATTTTATATATCTAATCTTAAAATAAAATTATTCCAATGAATTAGATTGTAATAATATAGGTATTATGTATCTATTTTGACTTTAAAATAAATTTAAATAAAAATAATTATTATTTAAATAAAAAGTCAGTTTTTATGCATTATGCAGTATTTTTTACTATTCATTGAAATTTGAAAGTTTTCAGAAAAATACCAAAAATTTACCCTAAGATAATTTTGATATTCTAAATCCAAAAATGAATTCTATTTTACCAAATTCGGTTTTTATTAGTGTATAATATTAATTTTATTATTTTTCACAAAAGAACATAAAAATTAGTTCTTTTAAGAAAATAGTTTTTCTAAATATATAACTATTTTAACAAAACATATACACTTCATTATAAATATTTTTTATTTATGATAAAACATTATAAATAAAAATATAAATTTATTTTTTACTATTAATATCACAATATTTAATTGATAAATAAATATATCATTTAAATAAGTATAATACTAATGTGTTGTTTTACAGAAACTCAATCTTGCGTATAACGCAAGCCAAGTCAGTGTTGCATGCAGTATAAGCTATTGAATTACTTTAAAGATATAACTTACTATGAAATATTAGGGTGTTACATTCTCCCCTCCTTCAACAAATTGCATCCTCTAAATTTGAAATTGTTCTTCAAAAATAAAAGGTTAAAAATAGAAAAGACCTTTGTGGAAAACCCACATTGAAAATAGGTTTAATAAAATTTAGTCTTAATAAGAGGGAAAGGGAAATGAAAATGTCACCACCAAATTAATATTTCTAATAGGAGAAAATTTTTGGAAATTTTAGACACATAATTGGAGGAAAATGTAAATATTTATAGGGAGTTATTGAGGTCATTAATCACAAACAAGTGAACGATAAATAGAAAATTGAGGGCCTCAAAGCCATAAATCTATGATGACTTAAAATATCATTAGTTCATCAAAACATAAGGTATTAGGATAACACATTTTTGGTTTTAAGATCCTTTCCCTAAATTTTAAGAAGTAATTTCTTCATAGAATAAAAAAATACTTGACAAGTAGAGTTTTATCCTTTAACTAATTTCTTCCACAAACTCATCTTTCACTCCAAAAGATAATAGAACTCAAAAATATTCTATTTATCCTAATTTTATAGGGTTTCAAAAAAAATGAATTTATAATTCATCTATCAAATCATTTAAAAAAACTACATTATACAAACTAGGACATCACATAGGCTAGTGGTAGGTGATGCACCCTTGTCTCCCTTCGGTTGCAGGTTCAAGTCTCGCAGCCTTGTCGAACGTGACGGGTTATCGGCTGACCATCGGGTTTTCCTTTTAATAAAAAATCCAAAAATAATCTTAAGAAATGTTTTAACCTTAAACCATAGTATCCAATGTCCAACTTAATCCATTCCAATATTTAGACATCTAAAATACTTGTCTCCAAACTCATAGTCTAAAAATTTATAAGGAAGGTCAACATAACATAATGAAGATCTCTTTTTTCCACATAATAACATGTGAGTACCTTCATCATGTATTCTCTTAAAACATGATAACACCTTGAAATACTATAAAAACTTATTGATTACATTCATGATCCCTTATTACTTATAGAATACTAGATATATTCCTTATATCTAAAAATTTTGAATACTCCAACAATGATGGAATAAACAAACCATTAATCAGTTACAAGGTAGTCAAGAATATCCAATATAATTTATCCAAATAAACCATCTCTTATTCCAAAATAACTACCTCAATATCAGGACCATATTAAGGTTTATCTTTCCTTTAACCTTGTATTTTCCAAAAAAATAACTTTTTATTGAGTCACTTTTCTTATTACCATATAATCTCAAATCCTTAATGAAATAGTACTGCAGTACAATCCTTATTTATTTCCATAATTAATATAACCAGTACATCATTGATACAACACTAAAATTACATAATTCATTAATAAAAATATAAGAACACTAATTATACTTATTCATTTTCGGTAGTATCATAACTTGATTATTATCCAATAGTATCATTTACAGTATACTCTGATGATTGAGACATTGATTCGTGTAGTGTCCCAACTCCTTGAAGATGAAGCATTGTACATTGGAAACCTTTTTCTAACCATTGCAATCATGTAGTTTATGTCCTTTTTCTCTACACTTATAATAAACTCTCATTCCTTTTAAACATTTACCAAGGTGATTCTTTCCACAGTTATCACATATGGGAAAATCCTTCTTTCCCTTCTTCTCTTTATCTATCTTTCTCTCTACCACCTTTTTCTTCTCTAGATTCCCTTCAAAGACATAGGACTCGGAGAATTATTTACTTATATTATTAAAACATGATGTTATTTCTTCATATTAAAAGAATGCATGGGAGACTATTTCCCTTATAAATGTTGTCTTAAGACCATAAAATATATGACCCTTCTTACTATTTGGATCATGCATATTGCTGGAGTTCTCATTCCTTCTACTGGGCACCATTTCTAAACAATGGAATACACTAGGTTATTTTATTAATCACAATGCATAATTATAAACTTGTAAAATACCTAACATAAATTGAAAATTTTATGCATATAATCCATAATCATAAAAATGTTTTCTTTGAGGAATTATTTACTCATAAATCCCTCATAATTCTTTTTAAAGAAAATGTGAATTATCCTAAGCATATCCCCCGGGAGTGTCATTACCAAGAGTTCATCAAGGCCCGTTGTCATGTATTAGGATACCCTAAGTCAAGCCCGAAACTCCTTGTTAGAGTTTTCACTCCTAGGTACATTTGTGCCAGATCCACCTCTACCTATTTGTATCCAGACAGTGATGTATTTTCTTGGAAAACCCACATAATATTTACACTAACAAATTTTTTAGATGTTCTTCTATACTAATCCTCAAATTTTATCTTAGGGTAATGTTCTCTAATCAGAGTTTTTCTAAATCTAGTTTCCAAGGTTTGTACAAAACTTCTTATGATACCAATTGTAATGCCCAGACCCTAGTTACCTAGAGTTAGTGCATTATTACATAACATTGGCATGATCACAAGGGATCAAATCCTAGAAGACTGATCAGTTTAGTATCCTTGGAAGTACTAGATACATAAATAAGTTTTACATTACATTATGAAATAAAAAACAACAACATTGTGTCTCCTATTAATGCACTCATATCCCTTAGTTTATCCCTACAAGTCAGTTATAATATACTTCTTCACATATTTGGAAAAAATAAAACATAAAAAGGAGTGAGATCAGATGCTCAGTAAGGATAAATATTTAACGGAAACTTTCATAAATAAGAATAAAAATTTAAGGAAATGTATGAGACGAAAACACAAGACTTTTAAATTTAAACTTTAGAATAATATATAAAATATAAATCAAATAATGACATTTAATTATTCACATGGATATTCTACAAGTCTAATAATCACATTTAATATCAATAGCAAATTTCATAATGATAGAATGAATAATGTCGGACATCATAACCACATAGTCGAGGCCTTGTTCCAAGACTAAAATTAAGATTTTGTCAAAGCCTCGTTCCAAGACACTAGTTTGTCTCATGAGGCATGCTGATACAACTAGGAGCTATAGTGGGCTCCACCCGTCACTTACTAAGTCCAATTCATTCCTCATATGAAAAGTTTGAAACATAACATAAACATTCATATTAAAACTAGCATATGAAATGTTAATACTTTAACCATAAACAATGAATGTTATAAAAATAACACATCCATAGTGAAACATATCACAAAACCTTCAATACAGTCTGGAAGATTGTATCATAATAAATCAACTTCAAACAAGTGTAAAATAAATCAAAGGATTTTGACATAGATTAAATCAAAACTATTTGAGATAAATATATCTTCATATTTTTAAATCATTTAAATTTCACATAATTATAAAATAAATCATTTATTTTGAAAATATTCTTATAATCTTGTAAGGGAAGCTTCGAAGGTGTTATAACGGCAGAAAATAGTCACACCCGCCATATAAGTAAGTTAAAAAACATTCTTACCTTATTTTTTAGAAAAGGTCATAAAGTACCTTGTTTGGAAATCGACGGAAAGATTCCTTTCAAAACATTTTATAAAAAGTAAAACAAGGGTATAAATGAATTTAACCCATATTCTAGTAAATAGTAGAAATTTTTTGAAATACATTTTTAAGAAACACTGATGAGGATGATAAAGAATTCCCAGTGGATGCTTACGTATAAACAATCTCGGATAATAAAGAGATTGTAAAATTAACCATTACCTTGTAATTTTCCTTAGTCGATGGTATGTTAACATCCTATATAATGGTGAAATAATTTTTATTAAATTATACAATAACCACATAAATAAATATGATAACATATATGATCTTCTGATATTTCTTTGTTAATGATATTTCAGTAGTATCCTTGTTTCAGGTGTTAATTGATTTGTTTTCCTTTATATGTTTTGTTATGTAAGTCATATTTGTTATAGATAGGATGTATTTGATTCATATATAGAATTATATTAAGTTCTTAAACATTATTTTTAATCATAAAATGAAAATTACTCTTGAATGGTTATGATGGGAAATGAAATTTCATCGCGTCATGGAGACGGTAAGTCGTATGTACGCATGAGCGATAATATCATTATATTAGTGGTAAAATAGTATTAAATTGGATGGTATATTACATATAAATAATAATTAACATGTTATAAATATTATTTACATCAAATTTACTTGTTATTATACCCATCCAAATAATGAACTGTTTAATAACAAACTACACCACGAAGTGGAGATGGTAAGCCGTACGTACACACGTATGGTGAATTTGTCATTCATATGATGGATAGAATAATGAATATGGTAGTACCATATTTATAATAATATCAAAGTATTTATAAGGTACTAGATTTATTATTTTGGTATGGAAACAACAAAGAAAGAGGAAGTAGAAGAAGAAAATAACTTTGAAAGAGGTGATGAAATTATTACCTCTTCTTCAGGTGCTTCTGTTTTCATTTGATCAAAAGGGATCCTTAGGTTGGATTTATGATCAAAGTAAGGTCTATAGGTTTAATTGGGGGTAGTTGGGAAGATATTTTAGTAGGTTTTGGCCGAGCCAAATGGATTTGGAGGTGTGTAATTAAGAGAAGTGGAAGTACCCTTTTATAAGAGTGGTGAGGTTCACTTTAGGAAAAGTTTGAAATATTATTTTATTATAAAATAATTTTCAGTTTCTAATGGATCAAAATGAATTTATTTCTAAGATAAGGTGGGTATGGGTATAAATACTTTCAAACAATAGGTTTTAGACAAGTTTAGGTCACCATATTAACCTTATCTTTTAGATTTAACTCTTAGTTAAATAGTTTAACTTTTACAATGTCTTCTTGTATTTTTATATTACATGGTTAATAAACTTACTATAAAATTCAAAGAGAACCTAAATTGGTTAATTAATGGAATATATATCATTAAATAAGTCATTTCTCTAAATATTATATTTTTAGGAATATTATATCATTTAATAATATAGTATTTGTTTTAAAAACTCATTTATGTCTATTTTCACACTATTCAGTATTTAGTTTTTTTGAAAGTCAAAAAAACTTGATTAATTCAAAAAAATACATTAAATCAATCCTAACATGTTATATTAACCTGAAAAATTAGTTTAATGCATCAAAAGTCTCAATTTACATTTATTTGGATATTTATAATATCAATTATTTTAATCCTTGATTAACAAGGTAATTACTGCATCGTCATTATCTCATAAATAATTTTAATTGTCTAAAAAGTATAAATAAAATACCATGAAGTATGAAATATTTTTATCTTTCTAATAAATATTTATAGTTGAATTTATCTTATGTATAACCTTATATTAAAAATGGTTTAGTTATTAAAATTTGAATTTAACAATTTTAACTCTTCTTTAAATAAAATAATAATAAATATCCTAATCTAATTCAAGTGGATCAAAAATGATCATATTTTATTTTTATGGTTTATTTTGGTCAAAATACACTTATACAATAGAATTAGGACATGTTTTAGGGTAATTATAGTATCATTTTTGCCTTTAATTACCCTATTTACTTTTAACCGTGGTAAATAAAATTCAAAAGTTACTATTCACCAAAAAATATTTTCATCTTATTGAACCACATTTTACTTACTGATGTCAGTCGTGCCTCTCGGATTTTTTAAATTCAATTCACAGAAGTGGTAAAATTACGTTTTATGCAAATTTTCAAATGTGCTTAGAAGGTGGGTAAAAGACGTTAAAAAATTCAATAAAATTTTTTATATCTAATCTTATTATAAAATTACTCCAATGAATTACATTGGATTTATATAGTTATTATGTTTATATTTTGACTTTAAAATAAATTTAAATAAAAATAATTATTATTTAAATAAAAATTCGGTTTTTATGTACTATGTAGTATTTTCTACTATTCATCAAAAATTGAAAGTTTTTGGAAAAATACCAAAAATTCACCCTAAGATAATTTTGATATTCCAAATCTAAAAATGAAGTATATTTTACCAAATTAAATTTTTAGTAGTGTCTAATATTTATTTTATTATTGTTCAAAAAAGGACATAAAAAGTAGTTCATTTAAGAAAATAGTTTTTCTAAATATATAACTATTTTAACAAAACATATACATTTCATTATAAATATGATTTATTTATTTGAAAAAATTATAAATAATAATATAAATTTATTTTTTACTATTAATATCAAAATATTTAATTGATAAATAAATTTATCGTTTAAATAATTATAATACTAATGTGTTGTTTCGGAGAAACTCAATCTTGTGTATAACACAAGCCAAGTCTATGTTGCGTGTAGTATAATATATTGACTTAATTTAAAGATATAACTTAGTATGAAATATTGGGGTGTTACAGTTCCCTCTAGCTGGGTCTAGTAGACTATTTTCATTTTAGTTTCTCCCTTTTCTTTTGGGTTTTTGGGGCGCCTACTAGGTATTCTTATACTCTCCACTTCATGGAATTTTTCTGAACATGTGGTGTCTTGTGAAGACCACAGGCTTTCCGATGGAGTCCCCGGAGGACCCGATCCAAGCAGAGCTTAGCAAGCTTGACCAATCGAGGTGTTTATCGAAGATGGGCTTAGGATCTTACCAGAAGTTTCTTTTGATAGTGATCCCATCCTTCTGAGAAATTTGGACACTTTTACAATTTTCTTTTGGTGGTTGTGTATTTTTTCCTTTATGCTTTCAGTACTTCTATTATACTCCGGTTTGGGATAGTTTCATGTATGCATTTTTGTTTCTAGATTTTTATATCTTTTCACTCTTGCATCGAGGTGTTTGTGGGTGTGTGTGTACAGGTACATTAGGAAAATGTCTCCCATATATGTGATAATCTTACTCAGCTCTAGTCGTGAGCCCCTGGCCTATTGAAGGTGAGCTTGGAGACTTTCAGCCTGGACCCTTTTAGTTGGGTCGTGAAAAATTAAAACAAATAAAATAATGATATTAAATAATTAAATATTTTTATTTTTAAATTCAAAAAATTAATAAAAAATAATTAAAAGAATGAAAATTCATAAATTAAAAAGTATATAGGAATAAAAATAGTGTCATAAAATATTTAATTATTAAACTTTAAATTATCTAAATAACTAAAATAAACAATAAAAACATATTTTGAAAAAAAAATTATAGTTTTAATAATTTAATACCAAAATAACAAAAAATATAAATTATTGAAAAAATACAATATTTTATTAATAAGAACACAATTCATTATAATAAATGATGTGATAATGGACAATAAACCAACCTTTGACCTAGGGGAAATAACACATTGTGCTTCTCATGGCTTGAGTTGCAATATTCCATTTGTCCACATATGTATCACCTAGGTTAGCATCATCTTGGCTCCATTTAGAACCACCTCCAAGTACCTTGGAATACTCCATTTATTATATCAATTTATTACTCACACACGGGTTAGAAGAACCAAATGATTGGTTGGGGTAAATTACATAAATAACCTTAGACAAATAGGTCCTACATAATAATTGAGGGAGGGAGGACAAAAAGGTCATCAATTTTAATTTAATAATTAATAATTGAAAACCCTTGAAATAAATTAAATGAAATGAAATCAATTCATACACAAGTCTTGGTCAAGATCATGAATAGTTATACACATGCAATGAATATGAAAATGTAAAATTGGTTAACATTCATTTCTATTAGTTCTTTATTATTAAGATAAATTCATTTATATTAATTAATTAATTAATTGACTTTTATCTTAGTGGTTATATTAATTCTCTTAGAGATACTCATAAGAAATGAATTTATGTAAAATAAATGGTAGAACCAATAATCATAGATAATTACAATAAATTAATTGATCATTTTTAATTCTTTGAAACCATTATTGAATTGTCAAACATAATAGGTGTTAATCAATATAATAATGTTTTAATATTGTAATTAAAAATTTAATGTAATTTAATTATTTCCTTTATTAAAAGACTACAAAAAGTGTAATTACAAGATAAACTTCATGTAACTCGATTATTGTGTACCCAAGATACATGCTTGGGGCTTTGGCGTGTACCTCAGTCAGATTACATGGTGTGTACTAGCTAGTTACACACTATGTACCATGATTGATGTGTTTCCACACAACCCACCGAAAGACTTTTCATATTCTTCAAATGCAATAAATAATAAATTGCACATTGTGTGTGCTGGATACATATCATGTATATCATTATTACTCCAGGTTGTCAGTCTCGCACAGTTTGGGAAAATTTCACTATTAAACAGTGTAGACTACACGACGTGTACTCTAGATACACTCCATGTAATATGAAATATTTTTTGCTAGGTTTCCCCCATTCTACACGTGGTGTGCAATAAATTCACCACATGTAATTGCTACATTGTGCATTGTGTATCCTATGAAACAGACAGATGTAGTGCACATGGGTACCTGACATGTACTTCAGCTACACGTCATATAACCCTGTCTTACCAAAAAAAAACTTGGCACTTCTCAATGGAATCCCTGATCATTATTTATATGTATTAGTCCTTTAAGAAAAAGAAACACTAAACAATGATGATTAATATATCGATAACATGTTAATTGAAAAGAGGATTAAATAATGAATATTCTTGAAATGAAATATCTAAACACTATTGTGCATGTAAATCAACAATCAAATAAATAATTATAAATTTTAAATGTGACTACTCTGATACGACTAGTAGGTTTTGGGTACAGCAAAATATTCGTGTTGGACGGTAATCCAATAATGTTTTGTCAATCCGATGGATCATTCATGATATTGTACATGACGTGAATGCTAGGACCAGTGATATTTTTCCACTAGATATTAACATGAGAAACTTGAACCTGAAGAGAGAATTTTTTTCATGTTAAATTTATAATTAATTTATTTATGACTGGAAGAAGAGGAAACTTATCTTAGGATCTTTCTACATAGATGATTTTGATCATCCAAAAACCCTTTTTTAGATTACCGTCATTACACTATAATGATCCATGTGTAGAATACCTCTAATAGTGATCTACATGTGCATATTTGATCTCTAAACGTCACTGATTTATTTTCAGGTGCTAGTGAGGAGAATCAATTATCTTGTGTAGTTCTTCTTGATTTCTTCAAGATCCTTCATACATAAAATAATTCTTCTCGTTCTTGATAAGGTGAGAGAGGAAGAATTTTAAAGAGAAGTTTTTTGTTCATAAAAATTATCAAATCTTGATTAACCTTATACAATAGACATAATCATATATTTATAGATCTATTGTTTAGATTAAAATATTATTTAATTACATATTGGCCCTTAAATAATATTATAATTCTTAACAAACATCATTCCATATAATAGTATTATTATAATTATTTTATGGAATGTGCTAAATCACGCAATTGATAAATATTTTTACCAACTTGTAAATTAATATTTATCATCAGACATGATCTTGGTTCACTTGAGTTCCTCAAAGTTTATTGAATACCTTAAAAAATATTTAATTAAATATTTTATTTTTAAAAAATATTTTATTCAAAATCTAGAAAATAAATATTTATTGAAAATTAAATAAATAAAATAAATATTTTATCATCATTCCAAAAGATAAATATTTATTAAATATTCAATAAAAATTTAATTATTTATTAAATAATAAATAAATATGTATTACCTTTTAAATATTATGGATCAATAAAAATTGAATAAAATTATTCATTGGTCTTAATAATAATATGTATTCCATTAATTAAATTCAAATAGAATTTAATTGAGATCAACAGAAACACTTAGTGTGTGACCCTCTCGGATTATTTCTTGTTAGCATTAGACAAGCTTTCCTAAAGACCAATATTACTATCTATAAACTAGTTAAGGAACCCAAGAGAAAGAACTTAATATTGAAACATTGAAAACCACATACAAATGCTTGATGTGTAATATAATCTATTTTTCACAATATCTCGTCAAGTAGGTTTCACATACATGTCATCAATATATATGATTGATACATATTTCTTTGACTATCTGAAATAAACATGTCGTTACACCATGGATATGGATTTTAATGTGACGGTTCCATTCCAATCAAAGGTTTGAGATATAAACATTCAAAAATATGGAAAGGATAAATTGTTCCATGGATTATTGATAGAGAAAATATTTTCAATTAATTTATATTGAATATAATTGTTTTAAACCCACAAAATTGTTCCTCTAAGATGAATTGTTTCATTTTTTATGATAATGGTGTTATTTTGAACTGAATAGTAAAAATTGGCCATTTTGGATTTTTAACAGTTTTAAATTATTTCGGTAGATTGGCCATAACATTATCTAAACTGATCCAAATTGCAAAATTCTTTCTTTTTCAGATTCTACACATCCAGGGATTCATTTAATATATTTGGACCAAAATCTGAATCGGCCATATGGAAGCTCAAAAAAAGCTCACAAGTTGGCTCAAGAAAACTGTTTTCAGTTCTTCCTAGTTTTGATGTGGGATCCATAACTCATCCACTGTGGGGCCAAAGCTTGTGAAATTCGGTGGGTGGACGCGCAAGGAGGTTTGGAGCATCTTTTATGAAGGAAGAACCGAGTGAATTGGCCGTTTATGGGGCCATTAAATCACCCTAATCCGGAGGAGTTCGTTTTGGAGAGTCTGACTGGACAGAATAAATTCTCATAGTAAAACGGCCATAACTCTCGGAATACATGTCCAAATCCGCTGGAATTTTGAGGGGACACGACCAAGGGAATTATGAACAACATTAATGAAGGTATCAACGCGTGAAGATGTCATTTAATGGGTCTAAAACGCGTCGACATTCTGGGGAAGAATTCTGGCTATAAAAGGAGGAGAGCTCCACCCTCTCAAGGCATCCAATTCTCCACCCCATTCCTTCCGGGACACCAAGAAGGAGAACATTTCAGCTTTCTATTTTATTTATTTTCTTTTTCATAGTTTGTTAATGCCTTCTTATTCCCCATTCAAATCGATTACCCTTACCATGGTGGGGTAAACTTTTGGAGTGATTGGGGAAGAGTTGGTTTTCTATATTGTAATGCTTGAGTTCTTGGACGTAATTGAATAAATTTCTTTCTTCTTCAAAGTTGTTTTCAATTTCTTATAGCGGATTTTATAATCAAGTGCGATCGTTATTGAATATTAATTCCGTTATTTATTTTTTCCTTGGTAAAATAATCAATATCTCCCTCCACTAATTTCTGGTTTATATACGATGGAATAAACCAGGAATTAGTGGTGAAGTACTCGACGATCGTCAGTACGTGTAAAAGGTGTAGTGAATGTTCTTGATTTTTTGGGACAAACAAAACCCGATCGGGTATTGCCAATTTCAATTAAGGATATTCAATACAACTATTTTACACATGGAAGGAGAGTTGACCAAACCGAGATCTTGGTAAGGTTTTCTCTCACAATAACAATTTCACCAAGGAAGTGAGAGGAAACGATTGTGGAAACTCACTTTAATCAACTAAGAAGAAGAGGTTTGAATTAAATTGAACAAGTATAGAATTATAATTAGGAAACCGAACCCGACCTAATCACCCTTTTAATTTCATTGTTTTTTCAATCATTTGAATTTCAAATTTCCGTTCACAACATTTTTACCCCCATTTTAAAGTGACAACCCATTTTGTGTGCACTCCTCTTCGGGAGACATCCTAGGTCAACCACATTACTACATTTTAACTTAGGAAATAATTGTTTTGCCACGCCCTACGACAGGCGTGCGTCAATTATTCATTAATAACGAATCACTCATGACATGTCCAACATATCCAACTTCACCATGAATTTTATCATCATGGTTTATGAAATACATCTAAGTGTAGGAGTCATAATATGAATTAATAATAATCTTAAAGTATAAGGACCATTACACATGCTTATAGATGGGAATATTTAATGACACAAAAACATGTGGAATTCATACTATCGAGTTTGTTCTCATAATATTCTATCTTTTAGATTACCAAGTGAAAACTTAATGAGGAGAATCCACATCCTCTTACAAGTACTCATACCTGACAGTCTACATACTATATGTCCCATCATAGTACAACATCCAACCGTAGAACTATATTCAAGAATATTATCATGGAACTTCAAGGTTCTCAGTATGGAACTTCTATAACCTTATCAATGTGATAGATACCCCAAGACATTATTACATCAAATTCATGTAGAACAATGAACAATATGTAATAATATGTTTTATTAATATTAAAACCATAGAGTATACATGCAATCCAAATTACAAGTATTTGGTTCTAGAAAACCAACTCTGACATTAATGACAATCTTAAATTCTAAGGACCACTACACACACTCATAGATAGGAATATACAATGACACCAAAACATACGAAATTTCTAATGGTGGGTTTATTCTCATAATCTATCATCTTAGAGATTACCAAGTGTGAATTTCATGATATTAGGCCTCATCCTCTTACAAGTACTCACACCTGATAGTCTATATAATATGTGCCATGTCATAGTACATTATCTGACTATAGAATTGTATTTCAGAATATCTCCATGGAAATTTAAGATTCTCATCATAAAGGAGAACTAGTATGACCTTATCAATGTGAAAAATACCCTAGGACATTATTAAATCAAAGTCTTATAGAACAATTAAAATCTTGTAATAATATTTTGTATTAATATTCAAAAATAATAATATACATGTAATATAAAGTACAAATATTTGGTTCTAGAACACTAACTACAATATATTATATATATCATAAGTCTTACATAATTTCTTCCAAATATATGTTTTTCAAATAGAACTGCAACAACTAACCATGTACCAACTATATTAAAAAATGTATATCATATCAATTTTGATATGATAAGAATCTATTAGTACATAACCTTAAGTTTTTTTTTAAAAAAGTTTGTTAAAGGTTGGTTTTATCTAGAAAAAAAACATTAAAACACTTAGTTAATCTCAGTTAATTGTTCTATAGGCACTAAGGATCTTAATTTCTAGTTAAGAATGACTATATTTTCATATATGAAACTTCATCTATTTAAGGATAGGGGTAGAAAACTTAACTTCTATGGGTTAAGGATCTAGATGCACATGAGTTGGCATAGGAATACTGGAATCCACTAAGCTTAGTGGACAGATTAGTTCCTGATACACCTACAGTATTAGAAATCATAACCAAAGAGGTGGTTTATGTTCACCGTGGTTGGTGATACACATATTATTCTTTCAAAATAATGATTCTTATAAATAAGAAGTAAATAGAAACATGTTAATATTAATAATTATGTATGAATTCAATAAAGGATTTCATGTATCTAGATTCAAGGACTTCATATTTTGAATGTTTCTAAGACTTGATACTATTGGTGAGTATTCAAGAGAAACTAATTACGGATGGTACAAGCTGGTACCAATAAAGCATGATTGATTATTGAATGGTTTAGTCTTTGGAAAAACCTATACACCAATCATCGTGACTAAAATCCTTTTGAAATTTACTTTTCATGGTATACTTTTATGATCATCATATTGGGCTATAGATTTTCAAGGCCACCACATTTTAATGATACCCTATAGTATATGTATATATGGAATAACTATAAATAATAGGTTACATCAATGAATTACAATAAGATATGTGGATTATATAAATTCATTTATGGATAAATCATGTATAGTTATCATATAATATTAATTTTGAAATAAAGTATTTCCATGTGTCTATAATAGGTTAGTGGGAGCACTATATGTTTTCAAAATAGATATGTTGATAACATATAGAAAAAAAAATATTTATTACCATTTTGTTAAGACTAAGGAATTAATTTCTCCAATAATGACTTAAATTAGAAACCATGTTCTAGGGAAGAATACCTACAAAAATAGATCCATTGGTTTTCTAAATTTGGTCGCAGTACATATATTAAAAAAGTATTGAAAAATATAAGTTGAAACAATTCAAGACCGAATTTTTATTGTCATATGATCTTTCCAATATATCATGTATGGGTATAAGAATAGATTATTGAGATTAAAATAATTTCACAAGATTAACTGTTGGGAATTTATCTTATATACCATGATATGTATTGGAATTTTATGTTACTAATGTATGATATATAGTATGCGAATTTCAAATAGATCCAACATAACTGCACCTACTTACAGTTAGGATTATCTAATAGTACTTGACAAAGTAGAACTAAATGAGTTCATGGTATATAGAGGAGTGGGATTATGAGTTGTCAAGGTAATTTAACATTTGTCTTCATTTAGTTCAATTTGATCTAGTATCATAGTAAGGCTAAGGTAATCTACAAGACAAATTTATTACAACTAGTGGATGTATTATATACAATATCCAACTATGTTGTGACTTATGGTATAGATTAAGAAGTAGTTTATCAATATATTGTTTATATTTTGAGTTATACCAAAAGTAAAAAATTTATCATTATTATGATAAGCTTACACTATGAACATAATCAAGATATCATCTTTCTGGTAAGGTAATAAGAGGTGGGTACTCAGTAATATCACAACTTGAGGAATTTTCTCAAGGTAGTGATGTCGTAGTAAGAAGATTAACCACAAAATCATGTGGTTAAACCATCTATATCCATGGAAACATGGTTGGAACAATAGTTATAGCGATACTCATTAGAATCATGTTTAACAAGTGAGAATTAACCAACTTTTAGCAGTTGGATCTAGTGAAATTGAGAGTTTGTTGGAGTTGTTTCCCTATAATCAACTACTTTTTACTTTAGATTACCTATATATTCATGGATTTGAATATTAATACATTATCACATATTGATTTTTCTTATTCATAATATTAATATAATAATGTTCTAGAATATCTATCACATTGAAAAGGTCAATGAAACTCCTCACTATGATGAGAACCTTGAAATTCAATGATGATATTCTTAAATATTATTCTATAATCAGATAACATTCTATGATGGGACACATAGTATGCAGATTTGTATGTGAGATTACTCATAATAAAATAAGGATTTATCTCATGAAGTTCACACTTGGTAATCTCTAATATGGGATATTATGATAACCAATCCAACAATAAGAATTCTACATATTTAAATATCATCATACATTTCCATCCGCAAGCATGTATAATGATCCTTAGAATTTAATATTATTATTAATTCATGTCATGACTTGTGTACTTAGATGTATTGTCGTAAATCACGATGAGACAGTTCATGGAGAAGTTGGGTATGTTGGGTGGATCATGAATGATGTGTTATTAACAAATAATTCAATGAAGGATTTTTCCCTTCTATCTTTATAAAATTTGATATCTCAACCCTTTGATTGAAATGGAGTAATCACATTAAATTTCATGGTCATGGTATAATGAAGAGTTTATTTCAGAAATTCAAAGAAATTCATATCAACCATATAGGTTGATGACACTGGTATACAACCTGCTTAATGGGATATCATGACAAAAGGATCATATTACACGATGAGCATTATTATTTGGTTGTTGTTGTTGTGACATGTCCTCTTCCTCTATGGGTGCCTTGACCCGTTTCTAGACAATAATCTTGGACTTTAGGTAATCTCTCCTAATTTCACTAAGGAAGAGTCCTATAGGGTCACACACAAAGTCTTTCCTTTGATCTCAGTTAAATATTATTTATATATAATAGTTGGAATAAATTTTATTTTCCAGGCCTAGAAGAAATATTTATTCAGGATTTATTAAATGATCACAAATAATAAATAAATATTTATTATTGAGGTAATTATTTAATTACATAAATATATCATATTTATTTATCTATTATTATTCACATGGTAATAAATAATTATTTATTCATGAATAGATAATTTATTGAATTATTTGAATATAAAAATAACTATTTTATTCACCAGACTGTGAATATATTATTTATTGAATATATAATATTCATCTCATGTTATTTGCAATGTAATAAAATAATTATTTATTTATTAATAATTTATTTATTTATGTGAATATTAAATTAAATATTTTTTGGTAATTTGATAAATTTTAAGGAGGATGAGCATACCTAGTTATTGGTCTGGTGATAAATGATTATTTAGTAGATTGTAAATAATATTTATCATTGTGTGGGTTAGCATAGAATATGGAATAAAAATATATTATTATTATTTTACATGGCATGGGGTTCCATTTTGGTTTAAAATATTATTAAGGTACTTTTTTCAATTAATTAATATGAAACCCTAACCCTAGGTCTATAAATAAACAATTATTAGAATTATGAGTGGTCACACATTGTGCACAACATTCTCCTCCCTGGATAATTCTCTCTTAATGAAAAATTTTTCTTGGTTTTTCTCTCAATCTCGATAGATTCTCTCTTCCTCCTTCATTCCTCTCAATTCATAAAGATAAAAAAGATGATCCTTATTGAGTGAAGGGATCATTGTTGCAATCACAAGAGTGAACAATATGATCGGTACAACTACACTAGCACCCAGAGTACCATCGGTGATGTTCTGAGTTTATAGGAGCACATATGGATCATTGCTAGAGGGAATCTACTTTGGGTCCTCATCAACATAATGAAAATAAAACCAAACAGCATTTGGAAAATCAACATCTACACCTAAGAAAGAACTCAAGACTAAGGTATTTATTTTTTATGTTAAATTAATTATATTTAAAATAGATCCTCTCTTGGTTTTGATGAAAATATTTTTCAATATTCCTCAAAAAAATTGTTGGTCATGGAATTTTTCTTCATGTACATTGCTGATTATCTTTTGAATGTGACAAAAGTTGAGTTTTACTGAAGCCCAATTGGAACTTATTCTATATATGAAACCATAAAATCATTAGTTCTCATTGTGAAAAGTGGTATGTAAATTCATGGTGATTGTAACACCCTGATATTTTATGAAAATTTTTTATTTAAATAATTTTATTTCTTTTTATAGCTTGCATTTCACACAATAGTGAGTTTAAACAAACCACATAATATTGTTGAAATGTTATGTTCCTCTTATTACCTAGTCATTGGATTATAGGGTTTGAAAATAAATAACTAATTTATGAAATAAATATAAATTTCCAACTCAATATAAATGTATTTATTTTTTTTAAATAATCACACAATTTTGAGTAAAGTCATTTTATTCTTAAAAAATACATTTTCCCCAAAAATGGGTTTTCTTATGAGTAACTATTATAATTAATTTATAAAGTTCTAGAAAATTTATTTGAAAATTTTCATTTCATTTTTTTAATTCATAATGTAAAAATTATCATAATATTAATTTTTGATAATTTTCTGAAAGTATTGATTTTTCAATAAATAATGAAAAAATACTGATTTTTATTGAAAATTTTATTTTCCTTTTAAAGTATTTAAAAAGTAAAATTATATTATATTTAATATTAAAATTTTATTAGTTCCTTTTATTTTAAATAATTCAATTATTATTTTGAAAATGGATTTTACATTTGAATTTAGTATAAAAACATTTTATATTTAAAAAGGGTTTTTATGAAAAACTATTTTTCATTGTGTTTTGATGATTTAATTTTAAATTAAATTATAAATATTCTGTGTTTTGAATTTTGAAAAATTTATTCCTTATTTGGAATTACTAGTTCCAAATTTATAAAATAGACCCATTTTTTAGACAATATGAATAGTGATCTTAGTAATTTTTATTACCATAGTAAAGGGTAAATCAGACAATTGAAGCTTAAAAATAAAATGATAAGAACTATTAAATAACAAAAAACTTACCTAAATCTTATTGGATAAGTATATCTCAGCCATAATCACACAAGGTTTGAATTTATGACATTTTGGATCCATTTGGATAAGATTATGAACTTTATAATATTTTATTTAATGAAAAGTCAAACATATCACACTCTTGTTCTAAATAAGTGTAATGTTTTTATTATGGTGTTATCCAGGGAATATTCTAGACTATAAGTATTATTTTAAAATATAAATTATTTATCTTCATCATGGTAATTTATTTTTAATTTTTAGTGAACAAATAATTACCTTAAATGCTTGCACAACACTGATGGAGGTATTATTTAATTAACAAAATAATCAAATAAATGATATTAAAAATATTAAAAGTAACATAATTTGAGATAATTAAGGTGATCCATGAATTAAGTAGATTACCAATACATTTTTAGGATATAATAAAATAATTATTTCAAATTTAACTTATTTTCTTGATGTTTTAAAAGTCAAAGTAATAGATAGTATCAAAATTGACAATAATGATATTTTATGGGATTAGTATTTTATTAAATTATTTAAAAAACATTAAAATATTAAATAAGAACTAATGGGATAATATATGGTCTACTATTTCATCCCCTATACATTTATAGTTCATTTGGAAGTTTTTTGATCTAGAATAGTCATAATATATTTTAATCTTTTGAGAAATTCCAAAAGTACATATCACCTTAATTATAAAATTTCACTTCCTATTTCATTTTATTACACTTATTTGAGACTTATATATAATCCATAATCTACCAAATTATATTATATACTTCTCTAGACACATTATATAGCTCCTGGTATTCTCAAAAGACCAGCTCTAGAGTCCTTTAGAGGAGATCTAAAGGTATCGTTTAGAAAAAGAGGTAATCGCTCTAACCGATCGCTTTCTTTTTATACTCTTCTTTAACTACAATAAATATAATATATTGATAATAAAATAATAAATTCAGTATCTTAAATATTTTTAAATGTTATTACAATTATGAAAGCACCATTATTCACCCTCTTTCCCATCAAATAAGAAGTGAATGTATCGTTAGTGCGTATGTACGGCTTGTCATCTCCACGTAGCGATACGATTCCTTTTTCATCACCATATTTTATGGATAGGTATTATGATGGTTTTAATATTTATATATTGTATTTATGACATAATTATACTTCTTAAATGATAATATCATGTATACCTTCTTACCCTCTAACCTTTTGTGAAACAATAATGTCATTCGTGTGTACGTATGGACTACCATCTTCATGATGCGATGTGATTATTTTTTCATTTATATTTCACATGTATGGTAATAATGATGAATATTATGAATATATATGATATAATTATTATTCTATATAGTTTAATTATTATTTAACTTTCTTTTATTTAATCAGTCGAACAAAATGGATACAATGTTCATGCGTGTGTATGGCCTACCATCTCCATGAATGGTGTGATTCATTATTATATATATAATTTTCATGAAGGATTATAAATATGTATATAATGAATATATATTATTTTTATAAAATCATTAAAAAATAAATAAATTATGTGACCATGATCAAAACATAAGGATCGAGACTGTCAAACCAAAACATGCTTGGAAAATAAATCAGTTATCACCCAGAACAGTGATTTTAATAAAAAAAATTATTAAAAATGGGTGATAATATGTTATAAATAAATCATACATGGAATTATATATATTAATATTTTTATTTATTACATGTATAATAAATCCATATCTATTATACTAGAGGTGTGAATGTGAATGAAGAAATACGAGACTTTAGGTAAGGGTTTATTTCATAATATCATAATTATTCAGGATTGTTTATGTTTAAGTCCCCACTGGGGAATATTTCTCTTCCATGTACATATTTTCTAAAAATGTTTTCAAAAAGGGTTTTAATATTTTCCTACAATTTTTTAAATTCATTTTACCCATCTTTGGTTTTTTACAAAATATTTTAAAAGAAATATTTTTATTGTTTTCTAAATGAGGTACTTTGTGATTTTTCTGAACAAAATATGCAAGGAATTTTTTTTTGACTTATAAAAAATGAGATGATTTTCCCTCCATTATTAATCTTTAATGATTTTAAAATTCCTTTAAAATTTTCAAAATTTCTTTTCAAATAAAATGTTTCCTTTATAATTTCATGGATTTTAAAAATAATAATTTCAAAATGGAATGGATATTTTTCTAAAGAATTATTTCAAGTGATCTTTAAAAATAATTTTTCATCTAATATGACATCCTTAGATGTTAATTAAGCTTTATTGGGGATATTATCAAATGATATTATCAGTAACCTTTATCTGGTTGGTTTATGTTTATGATGAAAATATGAAATGTTTATGAAACCCATTTTTTTCATGGGTTTTTCTCTAATGAAATGTTTATGAAACCCATTTATTTTAATGGGTTTTTATATGATGAATGGTTTATGGTATTTTTGCACAAATATGTATCATTTTAATTATGTGATTTATGGAACCTATATCTCCCTTCAATTAATTGATTAAAGATTGATATATCATGAGATAAATAGGACTAAAATGGGTAGTGAACCCAATTCATCAAGGGAAATTATCCACTATGATAGTATTGGTATAGAACCATGACTACTATGATGGTTTGGGGAGTGAAATAATTCCACTATAATAGTATTGGAAAATTTCCTTGACTACTAAGGAAATGATTTTCTATGATTATATGTATACTATAATTCCATGTTTTATGCTAATTTTATTCTCACATGGCTCATGTTCCTTTATGATTCATGTATTATGAACTACCAAGATTTATTCCATGACTCAATATTATGATCTTTGATATGAAAGGTATAATTTTTAAAATGTTATGTTCATTTTCTTATGAACTTATTCTCACGTTAGGATTGATATATCCCTTGTTTACCCTTACTACACATATGAGATCACCCTTTTCTTATGTTTCCTTTCCCAAAGATATAAATAAAGGTATTAAGTATGATAAGTCAAAAGAGTACTAGTTAAGAATAAATAAGTGGGAGATGATGAAGATATTTTATGAACCAGTTGTTTATGTTTCCAAGTTTCCAAAGGAACTATACCATTACAATACTTAGGTGTGTGTTTTTGTAATGTAATGAATATTCATCTAAAAATATGTAATATATATGTATGAAAATATTGGGTTGTTATAGTTGGTATAAAAGGATAGTTTTAGTTAACCTTTAGAAACTAAGATGAGAAAAATTTAGGGATAAGTATAAGTATAGGATAAAATACTAATTCTTTGATAACAATCACGAATGACCTAGGTTATACATAAGGTGTAATAATATAAGGTGTCATTATTTAGACATCTTATAAATTATTTTTCATGATTATGTGGTTTTACACTGTGATTATTGTTTCTTACACTATGATTTTTGGTTTTAGTCAATGTTCAGAACCCAAAGGAATTGTTCTAATGCTGAATGTAATGGAAAATGAAATTATTTTCCTCCTAATAAACAGAATTTTATGGGATATGGAATAAATAATATTGATACTATGCTAATGGAAATTTCTCAGGATATAAATCATGTTGAGTTTCTAATTGATCAAAGGAGGGAACAATGTATTGTTGAATCATTTATTAGGAAACATTCACCTTATTTTAGTGGAACTTCTGATACACTAGTGGATTATTAATTGATCAACACAATTGAAAAAATATTTTTTGTTCTACAATGATTGGGACATGAAAGTTATTTCTAGTTATTTATCATCTGGAAGGCGAATCATATCAATTGTGGAATCTTGTCAATAATACAAGGCAAGAATAAAAAATAAATCCATGGAATGGGAAGAGTTTAATGGGATATTCCTCATCAAGTAATTCTCTCATATTATACTTATAGAAATTGAGAATTAATTTCTTGAGCTAAAATAGAAGGATGAATAATCCATTGGTACCTATGATGAAAATTTTACAAGGCTTTCAAGGTATGCCTCTAGTTTAATTATCAACCCTAAAAGAAAAATTTATCAATTCTTTCTTGGATTAAAACCAAGTCTTCTAAAGGAATTAGATATAAGAGACTTCAATACCTATGAAAAAAAATTTATGTGCTCTCAAGTTTGAGGTGGATATTGTAGTTACCCATCAATCTCATAGTTTTGATAAAAAAAGAAAAATATAATTTAATGTAAATTTTAAAAACCATGGAAAAAATAAGATGATCTTTCCTTTATACTCAAAGTGTGGAAGGAAACATGAGTGAAATTGTCTTAAGGGGGATGATAAATGTTTCAAGTGTGGAAATTAATCTCATCCTAAAATTTAATGTCGGAGTGATGGGAATGAGTTAGCTAATGATGTGAATAGTGTTAGAGCTCTACAGAATGAACCAACCCCATCCCAATGCTACAAATATAAGAAGTATAAGAATTATTACAATTAGTGCATGAATCTAAAGGTTTTTTATGATAATCATCAACACCCTCTTAAGCCCAAAGAAAAAAGGAAATCACATGAAATCATAACTACAAAAGTGGGTTATGATAATGATGTGGTGAAAGGTACACTTATCATCCACTCTTGAAAAGATAATGTCTTATTTGATTCTGGATCCACCGACTCTTTTATTTATTGTAAAGACCCATAAAATTCAAGGGAAATTTTTTCTTAATTTTCTTTATAATTTTACAAGAGCGCGGTTTCTGACGGAACCTGATTCTGAGGCCCTATGTGCCCGGAATTAATTTCCGAAGTTTGGCTCGGGTACGTTCAGTGAACGAATGAGTGGGAATTTCTAACTTTTGAACCGGTGCCTGGAATCGAATTCTGTGGACACCGATGAACTCGCAGCGCTGATATTCGCTTAAGGAGACCTTTTCTGAGGTTGCGTTTTATGCGGGTTGAGAGTTAGTTTTGGGGATTTTAAAAAGAAGTTAAATAAAATGTGGAAACACATTTTATTTTTATCCAAGTTGGTTATATCCTCCCAAAGGGAGTTAGGGGTGGGACCCACATACACTTAACCTCCCTTGAGAGTATTAAGTGTGGTGGGGGACACACGAACCATAACACTTCATCTCCTCTTTAAACTCCCAATAACTCCTCTCTAATTAATCTTGACAACTTGGGTTATTAATTGAGTTGAGTTGTTTTAATTTCAAACTTTTGAAATTCAAGTGGTTTAATTGTGTAAATAAAATAAGCTTTAAGCTTATTTTATTTGGTTAGTATCCTTTGTCCCTTGAGAGGTTTTGGGAAGCTCTCTCTTCATCTTATTCAACCTTGACGAAGAATACTTAAGCTCCGACGAAGAACGCCGCTTCTCTTCTTCGTAGCCGGTGTGTTTCTGAAGATCGACGACGCCGCTTCTTCGATCTTCTTCCCGTGTCAACGAAAGGATACATCGTTTCCTCCTCGGACTATCTCCATCAGCTTACGAAGCTTCTCCAGCAACGTACCTCTTAGGACGCACCTCGATGTCAACGGAAACGACGTTCGATTTCCGCGACGCCCGACCTCCGCGACGCTAGCCTTCCGCGGCTTGGTGACATGCTCCGCACTTGAAACCGAAGTAGGGGTTTATTTTTATTATTCTTTTGTTCATGATTTATACACGTGTTTATTTCTTCGTGAAGTTTTTCCAATAGTTAGCGAATAACGTGAGGGGGCCGGACCGCACGAACACGGCCGACCCTCCTCCTTTTTCATGTTGATTCTGTTGTGGATTGAAACGGGTGTGGCGTGGTGTCGTCGCACCGCGCAGGATCATACGGCAAGAAACGCGCGGCGTCGTCGCGCTGCGTCGTAAAGTAATCCAAGAACGCGACGTCGTCGCATCGCGTCAAAGAAAGTAGAAGGCACTGCGGCCGGATCGGGGCCGTGGAAGAGGGGCGCGGTGCCATCGCACCGCGCCGGACGACGAAGGCCGCGGCCGGTTCAGGGCCGCGGCGGAACATGATGACCGGCGCCCAGCCGGGCCGCCGGTGTCGGAAGCCGGAAGGGGACCGGCCTTTGCCGGTCCCGTTGAGGAAGAACCGGCCGGCCAGGTCGGGCCGGCCGGAAGGGAGAAAAACCGGGGGGAATTAATTCCCCCGGCCAGCATAATGGCCCCCCATAATTAGGGGGGCCGCGGTTTCACAAAGGGGGGTTGGCGCCCCCAGTTTCCAATCAGCTCGGCCTTCGGCCGAGCTGGCAGCGCGCCTGGCCGGTCCGCCAGGCCAGGTCGGGCCGCGCCGCGCCGTGCCGGGCCGGGTCAACCCTGTCCGGGCGGGTCGACCCGGTTCGGGCCAACCGGGGGGTCTCGGGCCGGGTCGGCCCAGGCCCGAAACCCCCGTTACCGAGCGGTTTCGATTCAAATGCCCATAACTCGGGCTACGGACTTCCAAACGACACGCCGTCAGTGGCGATGCGATCCTTGGATCGAGACGGTCGTTTCGGTATATCGCACTCAAAGTTTCGGAATACTTTGAGTTCGGCCGGGTTGGTTCGTACACGAAACCAACTGGGCCCTCGGAGCAGAAACGCTCATATCTTGAACTACAGACGTCTGTTTGACGTGTCGTCAGCTTTGATGAGTTCCTCTTAGTGAGACGGATCTTTTGGCATACTCCGCCCGAGGTTTGGATGCAGGTGGAGTACGGTCGGGTTGGTTTTTCCTTAAAAATCAACCGGGCCCCTGGGACGAAAAAGCCAATAACTCTCAGACCGGGCGTCCGATTGACGCGTCGTCTGTTGCGTTGAGTTCCTGTTGACGATATGGAACTTTTGGATACATCAACTCTGGACTTTGTGACAGTTGATGTATCAGCCTCTCGGCTCGTGGAGCGGACCCTCCCGAACGAGCTTGCTGTGTGCGGTAACCCTAAAGCTGGCTGCGACTGCTACTATGACTACGACGACGACAGTACAGAGATCCTTAGTGGATTCGACGACGACGACTGCAGCACTCAGCGATCCTGTGTGGATCAGTGCTACCGATCCTGTGTGGGTCCGATCTTGTGTGGGTCAGCGCTCAGTGGTCCTGTGTGAACCAGGGCCTACAGATCCTGTGTGGGTCCGATCATGTGTGGGTCTTTGCAGGGGTTAGTACCTATCGATCCTTTGTGGGTCCGACGACTTAGATGGATCAGTGATCATCTCTATCGTCCTCGAAGAAGTATACCTGTGTGAGCTGAACCCTGTTACCTTCCTGTGTGGATTGTGTTGTGCTATCCTGTGTGGATTATGTTTTGCTTTCCTGTGTGGAATACGTATACTTTTCTGTGTGGACTGAGTTGTACTTGGGCTCGGAGGTTGGAGCGTATTGGAATTGATGACTTAGGTATATGTATGGGCATATACCTAAGAAGTGTCGGTTGTTACTTCGTGTTTGTATCTTCCCTTTGTGATTTATCCTTTGTGGATTTTGGGAGACCTTTGGGGGTCTCGGGGTCCCTACTGAGTAGCTTAAACTCACCCCTGCACGGGCTATGCCCGCACTACGTTGTGTTGGTTGCAGACGACGGACAGCGTTGATCGTGGTTGAGGCTTGCAGAGCAGGACAGTACCTGGAGGTGGACCACTGGGCGGGACGTGCTCGGAGCGGACGGCGGGACCCGAGGAGAAGTGGAGCTATCTGTACCCACCCTTCAGGTGGGATTTCCAGTGGACAACTCGGTGTAGCAGCTTTTACTTTACAGTTGTTGTTTTCCCTTTCGAGTTGTACTTTACTTTCAGTTTGGGTTTGTATACTGGCCCATTTACTTTTCCGCACTTTCAGTTGTACTCTGTTTTTACTTAGTGTTTACTTTTCTGCTTGTTTACTCTGTGGTTCTTTTTTACTTTACAAAGGCAATGTCTTCCCTTTTTAACAGGATTTACGCCTTGGTGCTAGTCGCCAACCCCTGGCCTATGGAAGGCGGGCTTGGGGTAGTCACGGCACGGGCCCCGAGGGCGGGTCGTGACAAATTAGTATCATAGGAGTTCGGTTCTACCAAAAACTCAGATCTTTTCTATGTGAAGCAATAATGTTTAGCGTATTGAGTGTGGTTATCAGTCCAGGGAGTCCAGTGTTGGTGCGGCGGCCGACGTATCCATACACCAGGACCCTGACTTCTGATTTCCGACTTAATGCACGAAAACATTGATTGCGTGTGTTTTTCAAGTTTTCTTTGTGATTACTTTGTATCAGCTCACCAGGTATACTGTTCTGACTGTGGCGCACCTGTTTCCTTTTCAAGATGGCCCCACGATGGCAGCCAGCTAGGGTTCTGAGAATCGAGCATGATGACAGTCCACCGAGCGACGAGGCCTCGGTGCAGGGCCCTTTGTCAGCAGTGGCACCGGCGGTAGCACTACCCGTCGAGCCACCGATGCTTCCAGCACCAGCCACTGACGATGCACATCGCCTTGGAGCTCTGCACGAGTTCCAACACCAGTGACCGCCTAGGTTCCATGGGGAGACGGACCCCCAGGAAGCAGAGGACTAGCTGGAGGCAGTGGTACGAGTTTTCAGGCTAGTGAGGACACCAGTAGACCTCGTGGTGATCCTCGCTACGAGCCTACTGCACGCAGCAGCGGGCCGATGGTGGAGCTTGATGCTCCAAGTGCATGATGAGGCATATCTAATTTGGACGGACTTTGAGAGCCTCTTCCGCTCGGAGTTCGTCCCAGCCACCCTCCGTGCGGTGCGCATTCAGGAGCTTCTTCAGCTGCGGCAGGGCAGCATGACGGTCGCACAGTACTCGGCGAGATTTACCAATCTCTCGCGCTACTCGACCGACATGGTACGGTACCCATTCTTCTGGGCCCGGACCTTCGAGCAGGGATTGAGACACGAGATCAGGGCATCGATGATCTCCCTCAGCATTCCGACTCAGACGGGAGTACAGGAGCGGGCCCTTTTGATCGAGATCTTTCTTGCTGAGTCTACACCAGCGCCGAGACCCACCGCAGGGCGGCACGTGGCAGAGTCTTCTGCGGCAGGCAGTCGACGGATGACTCAGGGGTCCAGGCAGACCAGACCTTCAGGCAGATGACCTCAGGACACTGGCTCAGCAGTGCGGGGCACACAGCGCGGATCCAGTCTTTTGAGAGGCAGACAGTGCTACTCGTGCGGCGGGCAGGGCCAAATGGCTCGTGACTGCCCGACCCGCCGTGCCGAGGAGCAGTAGACGGTTGAGGGACCACCGAGGCAGAGGAAGAGGGTCAACCATGGCGGTCCGCAGGGAGGAGGCAGACGAGGCGGAGGAGCTGGCCGAGCAGCAGGTGGTGGGCGATGCTTTGAGGCTCTACCACCACCACCACCAGGAGGTCCACCCCGACCACAGGGAGCTGGCGGGCAGAGACAGGCACAGCTCCAGGCAGCGGAGGCCTATGACCATGGCGCGCCTGAGACGATTCGAGGTACTATTTGTGTCTATTCCACCCTTGCTGCAGTTCTTATAGACACATGAGTGAGTCACTCTTTCATAGCTGCTGCCCTTGTTCGGAGCTCGGAGATTCCGACAGAGCCGTTGGCTCGATCCTTACGGCTAGAGACTCCTACGGGAGCAGACTCGACGATTACGCACTGGTGCCGGCAGTGTGAGCTTACTCTAGGAGGTGAGAGCTTCGGCTGGGATCTTCTTGTAGCAACGTCGAGGCCTTAAGACGTCATCTTGGGCATGGATTGGTTATCTGTGGTCCATGCCCAGATTGACTGTTTTAGGCGCAAGGTGCGATGCGTACGCACCGACGGGAGCAGGTTCACCTTCACCAGCGAGAAGGGAGCCTTTGCAGCACAGGATGGACTTCCGCAGAGGATAGGATAGCCCATCACTCATCAGTTGTCTAGTCTCATCCTAGGAGCAGTTGACGTGCAGAGTCCTGGATTTCCTGCAGTGGTGGATCAGTTTGCGGATGTTTTTCCCGATGACGTTCCAGGGCTACCTCCTCGCAGAGAGGTAGACTTTTATATTGATCTGTACCCCGAGATAGCCCCGATATCGACTCCAGCATATCGGATGGCCCCCGCCGAGCTTCGAGAGCTACGGGTATAGTTGGAGGACTTGCAGGGCAAGGGGTTCATCCGACCCAGTGTTTCACCCTGGGCTTCCCCAATATTATTCGCCAAGAAGGTGGACGGGAGCTTGCGACTTTGTGTTGACTATCATCGCCTGAACCAGGTGACAGTGAGGAACAAGTATCCACTACCAAGGATTGATGACCTCTTTGATCAGCTCAAGGGAGCACGGTGGTTCTCGAAGATAGACCTCAGGTCAGGCTATCATCAGCTCAGAGTCAGAGATGAGGACATGCAGAAGACGGCCTTCAGATGTCGGTATGGCCACTATGAGTTCTTCGTTATGCCTTTCAGCATAACCAATGCTCCAGCAGTGTTCATGGCCCTCATGAACAGGATCTTTCAGCCATACCTCAATCGATTTGTCGTGGTCTTCATCGACGACATTTTGATTTACTTGACGACTGAGGAGGAGCATGCATACCACTTTCGGGTTGTACTAGACACACTCCGAGATCACCAGCTTTATGGTAAGCTCTCGAAGTGCCAGTTCTGGATATGTGAGGTCCACTTCTTGGGACACGTTATCTCTGAGGCAGGAGTTGCAGTGGATCCTGCGAAGATCGAGGCTGTGTTAGCTTGGGAGCCGCCCAGGAGCGTGATGGAGGTGCGGAGTTTCTTGGGACTAGCTGGATACTATCGGAGATTCGTGCCAGACTTCTCTAGAGTTGCGGCACCACTCTCAGCTTTGACGAAGAAGGGGAAACCCTTCGTGTGGTCAGACAGATGTCAGCAGAGCTTCCAGGAGCTGAGATAGAGATTGACCAGCGCACCTATCTTGAGGTTGCCTGAGGAGGGAGTAGGGTACGTAGTCTACTGCGATGCATCAGGGACCAGACTCGGATGTGTTCTGATGCAGGAGCAGGAAGTGATCGCCTATGGATCACGACAGTTGAGGTCGCATGAGCATAACTACGCTACCCATGACCTGGAGTTAGCAGTAGTGGTCTTCGCTCTGAAGACATGGAGACACTACCTGATGGGCGAGCGCTTTACAGTCTTTTCTGATCATCAGAGTATCAGGTATATCTTCTCGCAGAAGGACCTGAACCTGAGACAGCGGCGATGTCTCGAGTTCCTCCAGGACTATGACTTTGAGATAGTCTATACTCCTGGAAAGGGGAACGTGGTAGCCGATGCTCTCAGCAGGAGGACGGGAATTTAGCTACTTGAGGAGGTGACGGAGCAGCTAGCCTCTTTGAAGATATCCTTCGTGGATAGGGACGAAGCAGCCTTCCTTCAGTCTCTCACGGTCTCTCCTCCACTTCTGCAGCGGGTCAGAGAGGCACAGCGTGGGGACGTTGACTGTGAGATGCGGCGTGCACAGATATCCTTGGGACGGGAACCTGATGGTTTCTCCCTTGGAGCAGAGCACGAAGTCCTTTCTAGAGGATGTACCATGGTACCAGTCGCTTTGCGAGAGGAGGTGTTGAGAGAGTTTCACACTTCTCCTTTGGCGGTATATCCTGGAGTGGCGAAGATATACCAGGATCTCAGACGACAGCACTGGTGTCCAGGCATGAAGAAGGTTGTGGCAGAGTTCGTTTCTCAATGCCTCACCTGCCAGCAGGTGAAGGCTAAGCACCAGGTACCAGCAGGCTTGGTACAGCCCTTGGAGGTCCCAGAGTGGAAGTGGGACGGGATATCTATAGACTTCGTGACTGGACTTCCACGCACTTCCAGAGGTCATGACTCCATCTGGGTGATTGTCGACTGACTCACCAAGTCGGATCACTTCTTACCCATCAGAGAGAAGGGCTTAGTGGAGATCTTGGGGCGTCTCTACGTTCAGGAGATTGTGCGGCTTCATGGTGTGCCATCATCTATCGTCTCCGATCGAGATGCTCGCTTTACTTCCCGGTTATGGAAGGGATTGCAGGAGGCGTTTGGGACACAGCTATGTCTGAGCACAGCCTTTCATCCTCAGAAGGATGGTCAGACGGAGAGGACCATTCAGACTCTCGAGGACATGCTCTGCGCATGTGTCCTTGACTTTGGTCATAGCTGGGAGGACCACCTAACCTTGGTGGAGTTTGCGTACAACAACATCTATCACTCCACCATCGGGATGGCACCGTACGAGGCGTTGTACGGCTGACCTTGTAGATCTCCTTTGTGCTGGACAGACCCTGGGGAGTCAGCACTTGTGGGACCGGAGCTGGTCCAGGCCACGATAGAGAAGGTCCAGGTCATCTAGGAGCGGATGAGGACAGCTCAGAGCCGGAAAAAGTCATATGCTGACAGGAGGCGGAGACCACTAGAGTTCGAGGATGGAGACCACGTCTTCTTGCGGGTCTCACCTTGACGTGGTATACGGAGATTTGGCCGAGGCGGCAAGTTATCTTCGCACTTCATCGGACCCTTCCAGGTCCTCAGCAGGATTGGCGAGGTGGATTATCGCCTGGCTCTACCACCTCAGTTGCACCGGGTGCACGACGTCTTCCACGTGTCTCAGCTGAGGAGATACGTGCACGACCCGACGCACATCATTGACCATGGCGAGCTTGACGTTGACGATGGGGTGACTTTTACGGAGGTCCTGGTGGAGATCGAGGATCGACAGGAGCGGGTCCTACATGGATGGTCGATTCCTCTAGTGCGCATCAGATGGCAGCACGGGAATCTCCAGGAGAGCACTTGGGAGCGGGAGGCTCAGATGCATGCTCAGTACCCTCATTTGTTTCCCTAGATTTGACGTATCTTTATGGGGACGTAAAGCCCTGAGGTGGGAGTAATGTAAAGACCCGTAAAATTCAAGGGAAATTTTTTCTTAATTTTCTTTAGAATTTTACAAGAGCGCAGTTTCTGACAGCACCTGATTCCAAGGCCCGGTGTGCCCGGAATTAATTTCCAAAGTTTGGCTCGGGTATGTTCAGTGAACGAACGAGTGGGAATTTCTAACTTTTGAACCGGTGCCCAGAATCGAATTCCGTGGACACCGATGAACTCGCAGCGCCGATATTCGCTTAAGGAGACCTTTTCCGAGGTTGCGTTTTATGCGGGTTGAGAGTTAGTTTTGGGGATTTTAAAAAGAAGTTAAATAAAATGTGGAAACACATTTTATTTTTATCCAAGTTGGTTATATCCTCCCAAAGGGAGTTAGGGGTGGGACCCACATCCACTTAACCTCCCTTGAGAGGATTAAGTGTGGTGGGGCCCACACAAACCCTAACACTTCATCTCCTCTTTAAACTCCCAATAACTCCTCTCTAATTAATCTTGACAACTTGGGTTATTAATTGAATTGAGTTGTTTTAATTTCAAACTTTTGAAATTCAAGTGGTTTAGTTGTGTAAATAAAATAAGCTTTAAGATTATTTTATTTGGTTAGTATCCTTTGTCCCTTGAGAGGTTTTGGAAAGCTCTCTCTTCATCTTCTTCAACCTTGATGAAGAACACTTAAGCTCCGACGAAGAACGCCGCTTCTCTTCTTCGTAGTCGGTGTATTTCCGAAGATTGACAACGCCGCTTCTTCGATCTTCTTCCCGTGTCAACGAAAGGAGACGTCGTTTCCTCCTCGGACTATCTCCGTCATCTTACGAAGCTTCTCCAGCGACGTACCTCTTCGGACGCACCTCGACGTCAACGGAAACGACGTTCGATTTCCGCGACGCCCGACCTTCGCGACGCTAGTCTTCCGCGGCTTGGTGACGTTCTCCGCACTTGAAACCGAAGTAGGGGCTTATTTTTATTATTCTTTTGTTCATGATTTATACTCGTGTTTATTTCTTCGTGAAGTTTGTCCAATAGTTAGCGAATAACGCGAGGGGGCCGGACCGCACGAACACGGACGACCCTCCTCCTTTTTCATGTTGATTCTGTTGTGGATTGAAACGGGTGTGGCGCGGTGTCGTCGCACCACGCAGGATCATACGGCAAGAAACGCGCGGCGCCGTCGCGTCGCGTCGTAAAGTAATCCAAGAACGCGACGCCGTCGCGTCGCGTCAAAGAAATTCGAAGGCGTCGCGGCCGGAGCGTGGCCGCGGTGGAGGGGCGCGGTGTCGTCGCACCGCGCCGGACGACGAAGGTCGTGGCCGGTTCCGGGCCGCGGCGGAACATGATGACCAGCGGCCAGCTGGGCCGCCGGTGTCGGAAGCCAGAAGGGGACCGGCCTTTGCCGGTCCCGTTGAGGAAGAACCGGCCGGCCAAGTCGGGCCGGCCGGAAGGGAGAAAAACCGGGGGGAATTAATTCCCCTGGCCAGCATAACGGCCCCCCATAATGAGGGGGGCCGCGGTTTCACAAAGGGGGGCTGGCGCCCCCCGTTTCCAATCAGCTCGGCCTTCGGCCGGGCCGGGACGCGCCGTGCCGGGCCGGGTCGACCCTGTCCGGGGCGGGTCGACCCGGTTCGGGCCAACCGGGGGGTCTTGGGCCGGGTCGGCCCGGGCCCGAAACCCCCGTTACCGAGCGGTTTGGATTAAAATGCCCATAACTCGGGCTACGGACTTCCAAACGACACGCTGTCAGCAGCGATGCGATCCTTGGATCGAGACGGTCGTTTCGGTATATCGCACTCAAAGTTTCGGAATACTTTGAGTTCGGCCGGGTTGGTTCGTACACGAAACCAACCGGGCCCTCGGAGCGGAAACGCTCATATCTTGAACTACGGACGTCTATTTGACGTGCCGTCAGCTTTGTTGAGTTCCTATTAGTGAGACGGATCTTTTGGCATACTCCGCCCGAGGTTTGGATGCAGGTGGAGTACGGTCGGGTTGGTTTTGCCTTAAAACCCAACCGGGCCCCTAGGACGAAAAAGCCAATAACTCTCAGACCGGGCGTCCGATTGACGTGTCGTCTGTTGCGTTGAGTTCCTGTTGACGATATGGAACTTTTGGATACATCAACTCTGGACTTTGTGACAGTTGATGTATCAGCCTCTCGGCTCGTGGAGCGGACCCTCCCGAACGAGCTTGCTGTGTGCGGGAACCCTAGAGCTGGCTGCGACTGCTACTGTGACTACGACGACGACAGTACAGAGATCCTTAGTGGATTCGACGACGACGACTGCAGCACTCAGCGATCCTGTGTGGATCAGTGCTACTGATCCTGTGTGGGTCCGATCCTGTGTGGGTCAGCGCTCAGCGGTCCTGTGTGAACCATCTCCTACAGATCCTGTGTGGGTCCGATCCTGTGTGGGTCTTTACGGGGGTTAGTACCTATCGATCCTTTGTGGGTCCGACGACTTAGATGGATCAGTGATCATCTCTATCATCCTCGAAGAAGTATACCTATGTGAGCTGAACCCTGTTACCTTCCTGTGTGGATTGTGTTGTTTTGCTTTCCTGCGTGGAATACGTATACTTTCCTGTGTGGACTGAGTTGTACTTGGGCTCGGAGGTTGGAGCGTATTGGAATTGATGACTTAGGTATATGTATGGGCATATACCTAAGCAGTGTCAGTTGTTACTTCGTGTTTGTATCTTTCCTTTGTGGTTTATCCTTTGTGGATTTTGGGAGACCTTCGGGGGTCTCGGGGTCCCTAATGAGTAACTTAAACTCACCCCTGCACAGGCTATGCCCGCACTACGTTGTGTTGGTTGCAGACGACGGACAGCATTGATCGTGGTTGAGGCTTGCAGAGCAGGACGGTACCTGGAGGTGGACCACTGGGCGGGACGTGCTCGGAGAGGACGGCGGGACCCGAGGAGTAGTGGAGCTATCTGTACCCACCCTTCAGGTGGGATTTCCAGTGGACAGCTCGGTGTAGCGGCTTTTACTTTACAGTTGTTGTTTTCCCTTTCGAGTTGTACTTTACTTTCAGTTTGGGTTTATATACTGGCCCATTTACTTTTCCGCACTTTTAGTTGTACTCTGTTTTTACTTAGTGTTTACTTTTCTGCTTGCTTACTCTGTGGTGCTTGTTTACTTTACAAAGGCAATGTCTTCCCTTTTTACCGGGATTTACGCCTTGGTGCTAGTCGCAAGCCCCTGGCCTATGGAAGGCGGGCTTGGGGTAGTCACGACACGGGCCCTGAGGGCAGGTCATGACATTTATAAATAATTTGATAATTTTATCAATGTATACCCTCAAAAATTAGATATTGTGTTAGCTATAAAGACTCCTAATGGAACAATGGCCACATATCAAGTTTATAGTTCTTCTCTGATTGAATTTTGTGGGAAATTGATTCCTGAAAATATTGTGATTCTCCATTTAGTTGAATTTTATGAGATTCTTGGCATGGATTGGATTTCTCTATAGGTATACCATATTAATTTTCAAGGAATAGAAGCCACATTTCATATTCCGAATGAACCTATAATCAATTATCAATGAAAGGATGAATATTAAATTCAAATAGAAATTTCTTCTATCTTTTGGATCTTAATTCCTATAAATAAAGGTTATTTGTCTCATATGTTTGGAGAGAAACTCAAAATTAAGTATACAACTATTTTATGAGAGTTTTTTAATGTATTTCTATAATAATTTTCAGGTATTCCTCTAAATCATGAAGTCAAGTTTTCAATTGAACTCATATATGCTGCTATACCTATTTTAAATATACCTTATAGAATAGACCTAATTGAGTTGTAGAAATTCAAGAACCAAATACATTAGAATCTTGATAAGGGATTCATATTCCCTATTATATCACCTTGGGGTGCACTTATTTTATTTATTAAGAAGAAATATGGTTCAATGCATATTTTCATTGATTATCAAGAGCTTAAAAACATTACAATCAAGAAAAAGTATCCTCTTCCCTATATTGATAACTTATTTGATCAAATATATATATCTCAATACTTTTATAAGAATAAAATTTATTCGAGATATCATCAATTGAGGGTCAAGAATGAGGATATACCCAAGATGACATTCCGTGCAAGGTATGGACACTATGAATTTATAGTGATGTCTTTTGATCTTACTAATTACACTGCTATCTTCATAGACTTAACAAATAGAGTCTTTAGATACTATCTTGATCAGTTTTTTGTATTATTTATAGATTATATTCTTGTATATTTAAAGAACCAGGAAGATCATAAAGATCACTTGAGGATTGTGTTGAAGACCCTGAGTAAGGAGAAGCTTTATAAAAAAATTAACAAGTGTGAATTTCAGCTTCAAAAAGATTAAGTTTTTGGTCATATAATCTAAATTTAGGGTATATCAATATATTCTTCAAAGAAATAAGTTATTGAGAACTGTACTAGACTAACCACAGTGATTGAAATCTGTAAAGGATCTCTTCGAACCTCCTTATTTCCTTTGGGTTACACTTTCTCTCTATTTTACTCAATGTATCTCTTCATTATTCTTATATAATTATCCTATATTATATGTATATATACCACATATATTTATGTATCTCAATTTATATTTCTTTGATGGTGAATTACATGTTTTAAAAGGGTCTCATTCTCAATTCCTCTTGATAATAAAACCCAATTAAAGGGAACTTCTTTGTTTCTTTCCCATTTTCAAGTACACTCCATAAACTATTTTAATCCTACAATATTTTTCTGAAAGCACACAATTTATCTTCAAAAACTATTTTACTTCATTTATAGTTTTATGAAAACAATTATTCCTTTATCCTCTTTAAATACTCTTTATTATTTTCCCTAAAACTACACTTAAGTGGTTCATTTTTAATGTTACATAACCACTCTTTTTCACGTTTTCAATTTAGTTAGACACCATTATTCATGATATATTCTAATTTTATCTCTATTAATGTCCAAGAATTATTTAAATCCCTTCTTTCATTAATACCATTATTATATGCTCTTTGGTTATGCCTTATAATGGGATTATGATACCCATTTCTTTCCATGGGTAACCCTTATGTATATTTCTTATGTTTGATTATATATGTGGAACATATATGAATGAACATGTTATGATGGATTCACCTAGATATCACTCCAATGAATTGGGTAATGTTTTAGTCTTGTGAGATTTTATGTATGGATCATCTGTGTTTGATCTGGTCATCAGCTCCTCGACAGCAATCGGATGGTGATAACGATGGGGTTTGTTGCTGGTGGTGATCATCAGAGGTTGCTGATGATGATGAGATGATAATTACATTATGATGGTGATGATTTTATGTGAATTCAATGATGGTGACAAGATTATAAGTTCATTGAGGTGATGGTGGTGGTGATAGTGACATGGCGTCTCTCGTTTTAGGTTTCTTGGGTGTCTTGTTTTTCCCGTGATTTGAGTTTTGAAATTTTTTAATTTTAATTTTTAATTGTGAATGTTTCTTTTCAAAATGTTGTAATTTGTGTAATTTTGTTTTAAGAGGAAGGTGTTTGAATATTTTTTTTTTGTAAGGTTCCCACTCACCCAAAAAGTGGTTTATTTTAGAAAATGAAAAAACGAGATTTGGAGGATTAGGGAGTAAACCTAATTCATTATGGGACTTTTTCCATCATTTGATATAGTCTTGGAAGTTATCCTTGACTCGTTTTTATGTAATTTTATATGTTACTTCCACTTTTCTATGTTTAAATGATCACATGATTTCATGTTCTATATGTTATGCTTCTGTATGTTTATTCATGAGTCGTGTTTTTTTTATTTCATCATGATATGCCTTCTAACTCATGTATTATACATCATTTCCATTTTTATCCCCATACTAGGATTTTTAGATGATCATTTTTTCCTATGTATTCCTTAGGTTATCTTATTAAGTTTTAGGATCTCAAAGGGAGTTAGAAGATAATTATGAAGATTAATTAAAATATGTTCTATTATTATTTCATGTTTTCTAATTATGTACCTAGTCTTACAAAGATAATATACTTTTCGATCCTTGGTTTTTATTTCATAGATAATTATACTTAAAATCATGTAATAATATTTGTAAAATGATTGGGTCATTATAGTTGGTATCAAATAACATTCTAGCTATTTTTGAGGATTAGGATTAGAAAACTTTCATAAGAACCATGGGGATAATTTTATCACCATGGATAACCTAGGTTGAAACTTAGTAAATCATAAGTTACGATATAATTTTTATTTATAAGTTTATCCTTATATATTCAAAGTTTCCTTATTATATTCTTATTATCTAAGTATTCATGTCCCATAATTTTATTTTTATTTTCTAGTTAATTGATGGAAATGGGAGAACTCGTGCCAATAACCAATGTGATGGGCAATGTGACGATTTACCTAATGATACACCAAACCTGATGGGAATGGGAGATCATATATCCATGAAAATACTAGCCCAACTGGATCAATTTATGAATAATAACTTGAATCGTGTGGAATCCCCTCCTTCTCCTAAGAAATACCAAGTTTCGGTTGAATCCTTTATGCGATAAAGGCCTCCTATCTTTAGTAGATCTTATGATCCCCTTATTATGGAATAATGGATTAACTCCATTAATAAAATATTATCTATCCTCTAGTGTTCAAAATAAGATAAAAACATGCTAGAAGTCTATCATTTTGATGGAGAATCTGATCATTGGTGGTCACTGATCAAGAACATGGATTCTAAAGAGGAAATTTATTCATTTGATTGGGAAGGATTCAATAAAATATTTTTCAATAAATATTTTTCCTAAATTCTCCATCTTAAGGTGGAGAGGTAGTTACTCATACTGAAGCAAAAGGAATATGAGTTTATTAGAGAGTATAAGGAAAAATTTATAAGGATTTCATGATACACCTCTGGATTTTTCATGAACATAGAAAGTAAGGTAGATTTATTTTTTAGTGGATTAAATTCGAGTCTATGAAAAGATTTTGAAATTCCAGACTTTGACAGCTATGAGGAGATTATTCATTGTGACCTTAAGGTTAATATAGAGATTAGAGACTCTCAAGGGTCTCATGGACTCAGAGATAAAAAAAGGAATATGGAGGGGTCAACAGATAAATCCCATTGAGGAAATAGAACTCAACATCCCAAGTGTCAAAAGTGTGGGAAGAAGCATTCTGGGAATTGTTTAAAAGAAACTAAGAGATGATTCAAATGTAGAAAATAGGGGAATTATTCTAATCATTTCTGAAGGGATTTAAAGAAACCTACAATTGAAAAATAATAAAGGAAGGTTCATATCAACACTCATCCTATAGTATAGTGTTTCAACTACAAGTAACATGGGAATTATGAAAGCCAATGCCCTAATCCAATGACAATCAATGATAAAAAAGTCCAAGGAAACAAGGAAGGGCATATTCTATCATTACTAGTGAGGTGGAACCTAAAAATTATATGGTGATAGGTACACTTATTATTCATTCAATAATAGTGAATGTACAATTTGATTTTGGTTCTACGCATTATTTCATATCTTGAAAGTTTAGTAGAACTATTCAAACACCACATCAAAATATGGAATTTGAGTTATCTATGAGAATAGAGAATGGGTAAATTATTGAATATAAACTTTATAACTTCTCCCCAGCTAATGTTTGTGGATCAAAACTCCTGGTAAATCTCTTATTACTTACTTTGGTGGAATTTTATGCTATATTGTGCATGGATTGGCTATCTTTATACAAATTCAACATCAAATTTCAGGAGAGAGAGATTACCCTTCACATCCAGAGGCATCCTCCCATTTTTTACATGCGTAAAGAGGAGGATGAATCTCCTTAGAAATCATCAAATCAAGTGTGAATATTATTTCCTTGTGATCAAGCATATCTAGCTCAAATTATTGGGACAAAATTTAGGATTATTCTTAAATACATGCCCATTATGAGGGACTACACCAATGTATTCCCTAAAGAATTTCATAGTCCTCCTACTGATCAAGAGGTTAATTTATCAATTGAACATATACCAAGATATATACCCATATCAAATAATCCTTATAGTATATCCACCATTGAGTTGTAATAACTAAAGAAGCAGTTGGAATAGAATCTGGACAAGGGTTTTATATGCATGATTGCTTCACCATGGGGTGCACTGGTCCTCTTTGTCAAGAATAAGGATGGATCAATGTTCAAATTAATTGATTATCATGAACTCAAAAAAATAATTACAAAGAAAAATTATCCCCTTCCATGGATAGGACTTTTTCAATCAACTTCATGGGGATAAGTATTTCTCTAAGGTGGACCTTCGGTCAGTATATCACTAATTAAAGGGGAAGAAGGAAGATATTCCCAAGACTAACTTTCAAATTAGGTATGGACTCTATGAGTTCATAGTTATTCCCATCAAATTCACTAATTATCCAATAATATTCATGGACTTAATGAATATAGTCTTTAGAGACTACCTTGAAAAAAATTGGTAGTCTTTATAGATGATTTTCGGATATACTCCAATAGAAAGGAGGAGCATGAAGAGCATTTGAATACTATGTTAAAGATTTTGAAAAAGGGATAAAATATGTGAAAATTATAGTAAATTTGAGTTTTTTATGGAGGAAGTATCATTCTTGGGGCATGTTATCACAAAAAAATGGAAATTTATAGACCCTTCTTAGAAAAAAGAAATTGAGGAGTGTCCTAGACCAGCATTTGTAATGGAGATACATAGATTCCTTGTTATATATAGGTATTACTAATGATTTTTTAAGAACTTCTTAGTATTTTCTAACCCACTAAACAAGTTGAATCATAAGTGAGTAAATTTTTTCTGAACTAGTGAATTTGAAGACTACTTCAAAAAGTTGAAAAGGAGGCCTACCACTGCATCGGTACTTACACTACCCACAAGTTGGGAACTCTTTATTGTATAAAATGATTCATTAAATAAGGTATTAGGATGTATACTAATGAAAAGTGATAAAGTGATAGCATATTCCTCAAATTAATTGAAAGTTAATGACCAAACTATCTCATGCATGATCTGGAGTTAATGGTTGCGATATTCGCATTGAAAATCTGGAGGAATTATCTCTATGGGTAGAATTATGAGATATATAATGATCATAATATCCTAAAATATATATTATGTAGCATCCCCCCCATAGGCCACTCAAAATTTCAATGAGATGGTGTCTATAGGGCCTCAAGCGTACCTCCCCAAAATCCAAAGGTTGCCTACTAACAGTGAGGGACTAGTATGTGTATGTGGGGAGATTATACCCTCATATATAAGTGTATTCATAGTGGTAAAAAATGGATAATAAATATTAAAATCATACAAAGGAAACATACAACATCTAAAATAAAGGTAATAAAACAAGAAATAGAAATGAATAACTGGCGGAGGTTGAATAACAGTAATAGATACAAAATGATGATCATGATGTCATGTACCTATACAAAAAGTGATTACAAGGGACTAGGGATGCAAGTATATACTACATGCTATAAAAATATACTACATGAAAAAAATTACTACTATAAGTATCTCGAGCATAGGCTCGGTCCTCTTCCCCGTGATCTATCCCTAAGCAGTAAACCAGTCAATCATCAGAAGCCGCATGCTTCCCTTTACCCATACATATAATAATAAAGTCTACTCGGGTACCAAATAGTTCCTGATCATGGTGTGAGATAAAAATATCAGTAGGTTGTCACCCATAGTGTCTATGCCAATCCATTTCATTCGATTAAAATAATGACAGTGTTCCATAATAGATAAATACAGAGTAATAACTAAATAAAAAGTAACCGCCTCAGTTTAGGTTCCTCAAAGGACCCTAGATCCATACCACCTGCTTTATCCTAAGCCAGATGTCTGAAATTAAGTACATGTCCAAGGCATAATATGTATATAAGGGTCAAATTAAACAATACAACCCAAGAAGGAAAACTCCTAAGCATGTTCTTTGGCTCGGGGTATCATTTTCCATGTCACCAAATAAGTGAACTCATAATAATGATAATTAAAAAATATGCATCACATATGAAATGAGAAAATAAAATAATCTATCAATTCTCATTTTGGAGTCTAATCCCATCCAAGGCGATCTAAATAGAATCTCAAGGGTCTCTATGGAACATCCAACATAACCAATGTCATCGAGCCCATCCAAGGCAACCCATACGGCGTCCCGTGTATCACTCATGACATGGTGACTCTCAGTCTGTACCAAGTATCTCACATAGGGGACCGGATATCACCCATGACATGGCATAGCCATCTTTCCAATGGATCCATCATCAGTTTCTCCCCTATAGAACCAGTGTCACTCATGAGTATAAGTAAATATGAATGGCAATCCCATACCTGGTAAGACAAAGTATTTCTCCCATCATGTCAAGAGTATCCAACCAAACATGGAGAGTCTGTCCATGGAATTCTTAAATAATAACCCATGTTCTCTCCCAATATGCAGTAGGTATGCATAGAAATTGAGGAATATATCTCAAGCCATATCATATATGCAATCACATGTCATCAACGACATTTCAAATAACGCCAACTAATAATCTTTTACACATATAGCATTCAATTCGAGTAAACCAATCATGGCATAAGCAAATAAATATAAGGAACCAGGTATCATGATCAAGGTGTAAAGAATATGACATGACATATGTATGAAACATGGGAAAGAGGCTACAAGAATTCACAAAACGCATTAATCACAATAATGAAAATAGTCACAAGGTACATCATGATTAATAAAAATAAGCATTTATCCCAAGGGTACCAAATAAGAACATATATAAATAATCATGATCAAGGCATTACACATGAAAGCCAAAAAATAATACATAAGAAAGGAATTTCTAATAGGGTCTACCTCATGGATCTTTAATCATCATAATTCATTCCATAAATTAAAAAAAAATTAAAGTTCAACACGTACACACCCAAGGTGAAACACAACTCAAGAACATGGGAAATTTAGGCCATTTAGGATAGAACGCCCAAAAGGGTAGCCAGAGACAAGGAGAACACCCCACATATGGGTTTTATCATATTCTAGGGTCACTATGGACATGGAAACCCATTTTATTTAATTTATTAAATAATAATGAAGCATCTCTATAAGGGTTTGTAGAGCGTCACAATGGCGCATCAACTAAAAACCAACAAAATGAGAAAGAAATAAATATACCCCTACCTCAATGTAGTAGTTCTCCATTCATCCATTATCGAGCCTTGGTGCGGCCTAAAATGGAAGGAATCAAAGTATTTATCAAAACCCTCAAAAATAGTTAAAAATTAATCACACCAAAATAGCACAATGGATGGAAGAGGAAAATATAAATAGATGAGTATAGAAGGGAGAACTTACTGAGGGATTTCTATTTCATCTAATGGTGAAGGATTTAGACCATGGATGAAGAAGATAACTCAAAACCCCATGGATGAGGGAGGAGGAATCTACACACCAAGTGGAGGAGGAAAACCCCACTGGAAAAAGGAGGAGAATAAAAGGGGTAAAAAGTTTCATTATGGTTAAAATGCTAATTTCACTCTAAAAATTGGGTCACATGGTTTGTCCAGATGGTTTTTCTGAACCGTGCATCATTTGTGTGGCTCATTCTACTTAGGAACCCACATCGCATGGTTTGCCCTTTATAGTTAGTCTAACCATGCATCAACCATGTGATGAATAATGTGAGGGTACTGCCTAAGTGGAACTAACTGTGCAGGCTAGGTGCACTATTTGGGAAAACTATGCATAGCCCATGCGACACATATTTATCCTCTAGTTTAGGCCATATGGTTTGCTGGTGGGGACTTCATGGTTTCAAACAAACCATGTTCCCTGATTAAAACACCCAAACATGGGATTTTCATAGCCTGATGCCCCTGAAACTCAACGAGATACTCGAGAGACCCATAATACCTTTAACCAAATCTAAAAAAACTCTTTGAAGTGTTAAAACTCTCTAAATTACTTTATTAATCATGGTTCAAAGAAAAGACCATCCAGTAAATGCCAAAAGTTAAAATTCTCTTGAAATTTTACCTTGGCCCAAAACACGGGTTGTTAAAACCTCCCCACCTTAGAAATTCCCATGCCTAAGAATCCTTGGGGAATAAGGAAAAAAACACCTGACCTAAAAGGGTCAAGATGTATTGATCGAACGGTCATGTTGCATTCCTAAATTCCCAATGAACATCACAACATCTTTTAGGTATATGGTGCTTAATCCATAAAAACCCAAGACAATGATCAATTTCCAAGCAAAACACTGAAACAGATCCTACCTAAGATCATTTAGATAGATAAAAATTCATTTTATAGTCTCTTTAAACATTTAGTTGATGGTTCTTACCACCATAGGTCTTATCATTAGAAAGGGGACAATTCCAATCCACGGTACCTTCACTGTTGGAATTGCCTACCAAGAATTCCCTATGCATTCTAAAAACACTCTTGGCATGACTTCATTAGCTGAGTGAACCCAATTACATATGAGGCTATATCGGGGACCTCATCGGAAGAAATGGTCCAATCTCAATCGACCAAATAGGAACTGTTCGCGCATGCTTTCCTTGAAGGAAAAAAGCTAACCTAAAACACCACACCTACCTTAACCTGATATTTTACTTAAAATAGGCTCCTCACATCCACACACGATGAACAAAAGGGATTATATGTCATGCCTCCTATGGCTGACCACCCTCAAGATGCTTGGCTTAGATGGACGGTTTATTTTCAATAGAACCATGATTCCTTCTTCTAAGGCATCTCGTATTTACAATGGGCGTATTCACCGAATCCCATACCTAACTTTTGGTGATGCTCCTAGATCAAACCATCACTTGGTTATTTAAACTTTCATGCCTCAGCATGATTGAGGGTGTAGTACAGTTTCAACCCACCAGAATCATTATCCTTTTAAACATCACCTCTTATCCAACTACAAGTCTGGGACAACCTCAGATACAATAAACTTGAGTTAAAGGATCTAACCCAAGGTAGTTCCTACTCCATGTTCATAAAGGATACATTGGTACAAGGCCAAAACATCCACATCAAAAACATTGACTGAGTACAAAGTAGGAAACTGACTGGTAATCCAGTCAAAGGGGAAACATCTAGTGTCCATAGGTTCTTCCATGGAATTCCTAATTGGGAAATTAGGTATCACTCAGGGATAAACATGCTTCTAATTAAAAGCGTGATTTTGAAGTGTACTCTAATATAAACCAGTCAAAGAGCCCAATGGATTTTAAAACTTTAGCATGGTGTGATACCAATGCTCTCCTAGTGTACCTAGATGATATCAAGATAAGAGACATGGTCATCTTTAATATGAGAGTACACTAATAGGAATTGAACAATTTCCAAAGAGAACCTGATACACTCTTTCTACTAAGAGGGTGAGGTTCTCAGTAAGGGTTCCACCCAACCATACACAACTATTAAAAGGAGTAACATTCGAACCTCTAATGGTTGACTTCTTTAGAAAAAGGCTCGGCTTCACCTTCCAACGCATCAAAAACCCGACCGTGATACCTTAATCACCCAACGCATCCCATGGTCACCCAAGAACAAAAAAAATGGCCCATACCCGATCAATGGCATATTCATAGTTTGCGCGTACAGTTAAGAATGACATTATCATGCACTCTAGAAAGAACCAACATAAACATGATAGATTATCATCCATAGGAATTTTAATCAATATCTACCATTTTCAAATGATCTTTCCATGGTTTGTTTCCTTCTACTTGGAAGGACACATTAAACCAGAATTGAAATGATGCTTCCCACCTTAGGAGTATCCTCAATATTTGTTTTTGTAGAGAAATTTATCTCATTTTGCAGCCCATGATCCATCGACCACTGATCGCGGTCCCAGAGGTGGCCATCACACTTTAATAAGAATTTAACTGAGAAGATAGAGATAACTATCCACTCAAAGGTTCTAGGTTATATTCACTTTTAGACTTCACATGTAACTCTCATCCTGAGTTACGTCCATGTGTGCCATAGCATTAGGCATAAAAGCCAAAACAATTAAATAGATTTTCAAACACCCGATCCTCATAGAACATCATCCTAGGCATTGGAATGAGTTTGATTCCACCAAACACCCAGGTCAATCCATTCTGGAGCTGACCGGCATTCAAAGCATAACAAATCTATATTGAACATTTAACACTAAACTCAAATGGTTTGATAAACCATTTAGAAAGATGATGGGTATCGTGTGTATCGATTCATACTTCCCTAATATTATATAAGAAAAAGGAACATCCTTGATACATCCATAGGCTTATCGAGAATATGCATTCAAGTATCTAATGGTCCACACTGAGGATTAACCCAACATTCTCATTACTCGTATGACTGTAGAGAAAGTTGATGATCTCCTGAGTCATCAAACACTAAAAATCAAGGAGAGAAAGGGTCTCACAACCTACTAAGCAGTCAACCATGTCCTTGGAATATCCCACCCGATAGAACTAATCATTTCAAAATTCTCATACTCGAAGCAAGGATCAAAAAACACATGACCACCCATCAAAAAAGGGTGTAATTTTAGAAACTAAGAGTCCTACATGGGACTGTGGAACCTGAACAGTACCACACGAGAGTAATTTTTTACAAGAAACCAACAAGATCTTTAAAGAGTATAAGGGAAATACCTCCAATGGCTACCCCCTAACCAAAATAGAAAGCATCAACCCTACCAAGGGGTCATTCTAGATAAGGTCACTAAGCATAATAGGAAACAATAATTAATCCCAAGTTATAGGAAAGAGTCCTATGGGTAATGCTCACGCACCCGTTTCAAGGAGTAAGGACTTAAACTATCCTTACACAAAGTTTAGGCTAAAATATCACTTAAAGTTCTATATTAAGGCATTAAACCAAAACTCATTTAATTATTTATACATTTCAATGTTATTTTTAAAGAAAACTAACTCTAAACATAAGGTAAAACAGGAAATTCATTTTAAACTACTCTTTTAAGCATTATTATTTAGTGTCATCCTGTTATAATTAGTCCATTTTATCACATAACCCATTTTAAACACCATCCATTTATTTATAATGCTTCCCACAAAACAGCTCAAGCATATTTAAGGTATCTTATTAACTAAGGTGGTACTAGTCATTCATAAAGTTTTATAAAAGCATACACTTTAATGAACCACCTTTTTACAGCATAACATACCCCCATGGGGTGAAGCATTATGACATATAAAAGGAAGGGAGACCTATTAGGCTCCCACTGATCCATTTTGGGTTCATCAAAACAACCCAATCAATTTAAGCATTTAGATTTTGAGAACACCCTTAGTGGTTCCATTTTATTAACAACATTCCCCAATGGTCATAATTAGGTCTAGTTGTGCACTGATAATTTTTAGCCACACTGGTCATTATGCCCAATTAGAATAAGTACAAGATTTAATAAGGTTTTCAAAACCTTTAAGGTCAAGATTTAAAACATTTATATTTACAACATTTTCTAAATAGAAGGCTCATAATAGATGGATTGGTTATACGGGTTACCACCCTCAATGTATCAAGTTTCCATATGATTTACAAGTTGTGGGAGGCTCCCGTATAACTGCAACCATTTTATCTAGTATACAAAGTAAATTCAACAATATTAACATTTATACAAAAGCCTTTATACATACAGGGTGTGTCTACCATGGTTCGATTATATGGGTCACCTTGTTCCAATTAATAAAGCGCCCATACAGTCTACAAATTAGAAATTAGCTCCCATTTAACAGCATCTGATACTAAGGGTAAAAGGGAAATTTTATTATCTTGAACATTTATACAATATTCTTTAAGTATGAAAGTACATACACAATGGATCAGTTATATGGTTCGTCACTTTCCAACTCATAAGGAACGTATAGACCTTACAAATTGAAAGTTGACTCCCATTTAATTACAACCATTATGTTACATCCCATACTAAAAAATCATAAAAGCATGGAAATTGAAAAAACACACACTAATTATTCACCTAACATGGTAATAAATCATTCATGATAAAAGAATAATTGACATGATAAATAAACACAAATGGGTCAAATAGAATGGCATATTATTACGTAAGCAAGGAACGCTCAAACATGGTATATAAGCATGGCATGATAATTTAAATTAAAAAATCATGCTCATAAAATACCTAAAAAGGTGAGAAATAAACATGTTATTGAAATTTATAACATGGAATGCAAAAAATATGCTAATAAAATATTCATTGCACATCAAAAATTTAAAATATCTAAACAATGAAATTTACATGGAATCGCATAATGCATGAAAATTTAATTCATATAGTGCCTAGTATGATGCATGTTTTTAATATTCCCTAATATAATCAGGATAAAGTAATAGGAATAATTATTCCAATAATATCAATATTAATAATGCCACAGGGTAAGTGTGTCACCCAATGGTGAACTCATATCAATCATAAATGGCATAATCACTGACTGTAATTTTTCCATCCTAGGTAATTTAGTTTTCCCCTGTACATGGGTTAGCTTCATCCAAGAATAGGATCAATTAAAAAAATTAATGTCCTAGTCTACTTTATAAACCCAAATAGTATGACAAAGGAAAAAGTGATCGGATACCACTTTGTAGCATCCTGCCCCAAAAGACACTCAATAGTACCCTGAGATGGTGGCTATAAGACCTCAAACATGCCTCCCTGAATTCCAGAGGCTACCAACAAGAAGTGAGGGCCTAGTGTGTGTTTGTGGGGATATTATTCCCACATAGATTAGTGTAGGAATAGCGGTAAAAAATGGATAATAAATAGCAGAATCATACAAATAAAATGGACAGTAGCATAAATAAATTCAATAAACCAAGCAATCAAAATGAATAAATTGTGAAATATGAATAATAATAATAGATAAAAAATGATGACCGTGATGTCATGTACCTCTACAAAATGTGAGTATGTGGGACTAGGGATACAATTATATACTACATGCTATAAAAATATACAACAGGATAAAAATTGTTGCTACAAGCATCTCAAGCATAGGCTTGATCCTCTACCTCGTGCTCCATCACTAAGCGGTAAAAAAATCAAGCATCAGAATCCATACTCCTCCCTTTATCCATACATATGATCATAAAGTCTACTTAGATACCAAATAGAACCCGAACAAGGTTTGAGATAAAAATATCAATAGGCCATCACACATGGTATCTAGGCTGATCTATTTCATGCAATAAAAAGAATAAAAGTGTGACAGAATAGATAAATTTAGAGAAATAACTAAATAAAAAGTAACCACCTTAGTCCAGGTTCCTTAAAGGACCCTTGATCCATACCACCTACTTTGGCCTAAGTCAGATGTCTGAAAGGAAGTACATGTGCAAGGCATGATATGCATACAAGGGCCAAAGTATTCAAGGAAACCCAAGAAGGAAAACCCCTTTAGATTGTGCTTTGGATTGGGGTCTGATTTTTTATGTCACCAAATAAGTGAAATCACAATAATGATAATTAAAAAAGATGCATTACATATGAAATGAGAAAATCAAACAATCCATCAATTCTCGTCATGGAGTCTGAGCCCATCCAAGGTGATCTAAACAGAATCCTGAGGGTCGATATGGAATATACAACATAACCAATGCCATTGATTTCATCCAAGGAAACCCATATGGTCTCCCTTATATCACTCATGATAGGTGACTTTGATTTCATACTAAGTATATCACATAGGGGATTGAGTATCACCCATGGCATGGCATAGCCATCTTGTCAATTGATTTGTCCTTGGTTACTCCCCTAGGTAATCAGCGTCACTCACGAGTATAAGTAAATATGCCAGGAAAGCTCTTACCTGTAAAGAGAAAGTATCACTCCTGACATGTCAAGACTATCCAACCAAACACAGTGAGTCTGTCCATGGCATCCTTAAATTGGGACCCATGTTCTCTCCCTTTTCGTGGAATGTGTACATAGTAATCAAGGCATATATCTCAATCCATATCATATATGAAAATACACATCATCAATGGAATTTCATAGAACACAAATTAATAAGCTTTCCCATGCATAAAATTAAATTCGAGCCAAACAATCATGGAATAAGAAAATAATCATAAGGAACCAAGTAGAATGCTCAAGGTGTAAAGCATATGGAATGACATAAGTATGAAACATGGTTAATAGGATACAAGAATTCACAAAAGTAATTAAGCAAAATAATGAAAATAGTCACAAGGCACATCATGGGCAATAAACATAAGAATTTATCCCAAGTATACCAAATAAGAATGTATATAAATAAGCATGATCGAGGAATTACACATGAAGGTAAAATAATAAGACATAAGAAAAGAATTTTTAATATGGTATACCTCATATAACTTTAATCATAATAATTCATTCCATAAATTTAAGACATTTAATTAAAATGCAACATGCACACACCCAAGGTGAAACACAACTCAAGCACATAGGCAATTTAGGCCATTTAGGAAATCACACCTAAAGGGGTGGCCAAAGACAAGGAGAACACACCATGGATGGTATTCTCTATATGCTAGGGTCAATATAGACATGGAAAACCATTTTATTTACTTTATTAAACAAGAACAAAGCATCATCGGAAGGGTTCGATGAGCAGAACAACAACACATCAAATAAAAGTCTACAAAATGATAAAGGCATAAACCCCCTACCTTGATGTAATAGAACTCCACTCATCCATTATCGATCCTTAATTCGACCTAAAATGGAAGAAATCAAAGGATTCCTGAAAACCTTTCAAAATAGGGAAAAATCCATCACCCAAAAATGGCACAATCGATGGAAGAAAAAACTAGAAATACATGAGTGCGGGAGGAAGAGATTGATGAGGGATTTCTGTTGCATCTAAAGATAAAAGTATTTGGACCGTGGATGAAGGAGATAACTCAAAACCCCGTGGATGAGGGAGGAGGAAGCCACACACCAAGGGGAGGTGGAAAAATCTTCTAGAAAGAGGAGGGAGGAGAAGAAAAGGGGGTAAAACATTTCATTAAGGGTAAAATAGTAATTTCACCCTAAAAAATGGGTTGCACGGTTTTCCCACATGGTTTTTCCAAGCCGTGTGCCAACCGTGTGGCTCCTGCTACTTAGGAACCCACCTCACATGGTTTGTCTCATGTGGTTAGCCTAACTATGTGCCAACTGTGTGATGAATGGTGATAGGGTACTACCTAAATGAAACTAACCATGTGGGCTTGGTGCATGGTTTGAGAAAACCATGCATAGACCATGTGACACCTACTGCTCTTCTGGTTCAGGCCACATAGTTTTTTTCTATGGTTGCACGGTTTTAGACAAATTGTGTGCCCTGTTCAGAGCACCCAAACATGGAATTTCTAGGGCCAGATACCCCCTAAACTCAACAAGACAACTAAGGGACCCCTCGGTCCTTTACCCAAATCTTATAAAAACATTTTAAGTGTTTCAAATCTCAAAATTATGTTATGAATCTTGGTTCACAAAATGACCCGTCTAGTAAATGCTAAAAGTTCAAATTCTCTTGAAATTTTACCTTGTCCCAAAACACGGGTCGTTACATATTCATATATAATGATCTTAATATACACTAATGAAGATGGTTATATCTCATCAAGGACTATGAATTCTCAATATACTACCATAATGGTAAAGAAAATAAAGTGTAAGATACTCTAAGTAAAAAGAATTCTACAACTTTATCAATGATGATAATTAAGAAAGATCCAATCTTATTATAATTACAAAGGATAGACATGGGAATCAAAAGGTAAGGAACATAATAATTCCATTTTCAAATGATTTATCAACCATACCTTATAGAGAAAATAAAGGGTTCTCAAAGAAATTATGTGTAAATTCAGAAGAAGGTGAATCTATCAGGAATGGAAAATACTCGAAGTTCAAAATTGATGAGGAAGGAGTTGTAAGATTTGGTTCACAAATATATGTACCATCAAATACTGATATAAAGAGAGTTATTTTGATTGATTCACATAGCTTGACCATATCCATACACCCAGGGAGAAAAAATATGTATCAAGATCTCTTAGAGCACTATTGGTGGGATAATATGAAGAAGGGGATCACGGAATATACATCACAGTGTCTGGTATGTCAGTAAGTGAAGTATGAAAGGAAAAAGTCTAAGGGGATGATAAAACCATTACCTATACCTACATTTAAATGGGAAAACATCACCATGGAATTTTTCACTAGACTTCTGAATACATCCAGAGGAAATAATTCTATATGTGTTATTGTGGATCATCTTATAAAGATATCTCACTTTATTACAATTTAAGAGGGCTTCTCACTTGATCAACTTATATAGATATACATCAAAGAAGTGGTGAGGCTAAATGGAGTACATTATCGATTGTATCCAATCAAGATATGATATTTACCTCTAAGTTCTGGAAAAGTCTCAAACATGGTCAAAACACTGAGCTAAACTTTAATATGGCTTATCACTCTCAAACTCATGGCCAGTCTAAGAGGACCATTTAGACACTGGAAGACATGTTGAGAAAATTCTCAGTAGACTTCAAAGGAGGATGGGATCAATATATTCCACTGGTTTATTTCTCTTACAAAAATAGTTTCTACTTGAGCATCCAAATGTCCCCATATGAATCCATTTATGAGAAGAGATGTTGAACACTAGTAAACTGGGATGAAGTTGGAGAACATAAGCTACTAGGAATTGAAATGGTTTAGGAAATAATAAAAAAGGTGAAGATCATCCATTATAATATCCGAGCTGTCCAAAGTAGATAGAATATCCACACCAAAAATCATCAACAGGACCTAGAGTTAGAGGTTGGAGATAGGTATTTTACTACATATCCCCCATGAGAGAGGGTCGTGAGATTTGGGAAGAAGAGGAAGTTAAGTCCCAAGTACATCAAACCCTTTGAGATTATTTATTGCATTGGAGTTGTGGAATATCAACTAGCACTTACACCTACCATGTCTCAATTACATGGTGTATTCCACATATCCCTCCTGAAGAAGTACATATCATATCTCTCACATGTACTAAATTCAGAGGTGGTACATCTAAAAAATTATCTCTCTTAGAGGATCATCTAGTGAGACTATAGAGGTAATTTTATATGAAACAAGGCCACTCACCTAGTTAAATTACTATAGAGTAACCACAAATATGAAGAGGAGACATGGGAACTGGAGGTAGTGGTGAAAGAAAAGTACCCTCACTTATTTTTACCTTAGTATGTAAAATGAAATTGAAGGGGTGAAATTTCATAAGGGTGGAAGATTATAACACCTCAAAATTTTAAGGAAATGTTTCACTTTAAATAATTTTATTTCTTTGGTATCTTGTGTTTCATGCAACACTGAGTTTAAATGAACCGCGATATATTATTAAAATATTATTATATTAACATGGCCATTGTAACGACCCAATATTTTATCAATGGAATTTCTTACTTCTTATAGTAATTTCATATAGTATAAATCACATAAAATCACTTAGAGACTATAATAAATCTTTGTAAATGAATAATTAATGACATACTAAGTATTTCTAGATGTTAGGGAACCAATATAGAAGATATAGTAACTTGACCTTAGGAATAGTAATATGAACCTTATGAATAGTAAACTGGACAAATGAATTGTATCCTCATCCATGATAGTATAAATAAAACTTAAGAAACTTATAAATTAAAGTATGATATAATTATATCATAGTTTAAGTAAATAAATGTTTTGAAAAATATAAATTAAGTGTTGACATTTTTGTAAGCCATAAATATTTAATTACAATTTTATGATTAATTAAATAATTTAAAATAAAATTTATTTTTCATAAAATGTTTTCATAAATTAATATTTTTATGTATTATGATTTTAAGATAATTTTATGATACCTTAAGTAATTTTTCAAAGTGTTATAAAATCAGTTATAATTTTAAATTCTATATTTTCCAAGTAAATGATGATTTGAATTAAAAATTAAATTACCCATATTTATAAAATTATTTTCATAAAATGGAGTTCATTTTTTAATTCTAAAAATAAAAAAATGGTTAGGGTGAATTTTTTGGATTTTTCTAAAATACTTGAATTTTTATGAATAGTAAAATATGATAATTTATGATAAATGTTAAATACTTGAATTATGGAGTCATGGATGTTGCAGTGCTGATTTAAGCCCGTTATTTTGAACTCACATGATCAAGTTATTGTATTTAGTCTTAATAATCAACATTATTTCTTGTCTTGAGCAATATAATAAAATAATGATTAAAATATTCAAAAAAAATCCCCCTCTCTTCCACTATAAATACCACCACTCACCCCCTCTTATACTTACACATATCAAGCTTTGAGAATATCCCAAATTATGACCAATACTCTTCCATATCCCCTTCCCCATGTCTAGGAGCTCTTATTCTCATCAAAATACCAAAACCTCTTCCCAAAGGAGGGTCTCAAGGAGGAGAGATTTAAGAGGTAACATACTCTTCCTTTTTCTTTTAAATTCCTTTTAAATTTCATTTCATTTCTTATTCTATCATCACCTACCTTCATACAAATGGAATTATAACTCTATTAAATTACATATATTGTAATTATATCATGTTAATGTAAAATCCATCATTAAACTCCCCCCTCTCTCTCTTTTATTTTAAAAAATGAAATCATCGCCCATGATGTGTCAATTTACCGACATCATGGGCGATGCACTTTCATTTTCCTTTAACACCTTCAAGGATGTTAATAAAACCATTAAATGGTTAGAAACAGATTTTAAATTTTATTTTATATCCCTTTTCATGTTCTGGAACTAACTTATATACATAATACTAAATGATAAAATAAAACGAGTTCATTGTGATAAAAAAAACTACCGAAAATAACCTAAAATGATTATCATTAACTATCCATATACCGATTCATCCTCATGCAATATAACCAAATTCATTATAATATTATTTAATATTATTTAGAATTATTAATAAAATATAATAAAAATTATGTATATTTATCCACATTTTACATGAACTTTCATTCATGTATACAAATGAACCAATCATGAAAACTAAGAAAATGAACACTCCTGAATGATGAAATTAAAATCTATAAATCATCCAAAGTCCCATAAATGAACTTAATAAAACAATAGTGAAACAAATTCAAGTATAAAAGGTTATTTATTTGTTAATTAATGAATCTAATGTGGTTATACAAGATATTAAAGTGAATGAATCATTTGAATATAAGGTAAGGGGAATTCTCAAACCCAAATCTCTTTCTTTGGTTTTTTCCTCTTTCAACCCTTTTTTAGTATGGATATTCCTTAAATATCATTTATTCATCATTATACCACCTTTTCTAGTATATACATGTTTTCTACTTTAGTTTATGACAAACAAAATGTTTTAAAAAAGAACTCTTCTTTTAAAAAAACACACCTGTTACTTCTCGAGATTGTTTAATCTTCACTCAAGGTTGATGATTCTTATATCAAGTATGTTATTATCTATATAATTTTTGTACCCAATGTTTATGAATTTATTATTTGTTAAATTAAACCCATTCCTTTCCATGTGTTATTTTATGTTCAAGATTGATATATGTTCTATGTGGAATGCATGATAATGTAAATGTTATGATGTGACGGGTGCGCTCGGAATTATATAGTGTAATGTAAATGTTATGATGTGATGGGTGCACTCGGAATTATATAGAGATCCAATTCATTGGGTAATGTGATGAATATCATGAGTTAAAGTTAAATATGTGTGAACATGATGCTAGATTTTTTTACAACTATGTGTGGTAGTTGACCACTAAGACATGATGTTTTATTTTTATGCAATGCCACATTTCAATCCTTTTCTTAATGAATTCTATCATGATTATGATGTTATGCCTATATTATGATAATGATGATGATTATCACCTCATGTTATATTGTTTCATGTTCTTATCTATCCTCTTACTGTGCTTTTAGCTCACCCCTTTTTGATGTATATCCTTAGGTGACTACTTGTACTAAGGTGAATTCAAGGGCCAATAAGAAGCTAGAGAAGAAGGGATTAAATAAATGTTTAGGTTTTATTTTGTAAATTTTATGTATAGTCCTAATTTTTCCAAGACACTAAACCTTTATATCTTGGTCATGTAATGCTTTTATGTTGTTTATCATTGAAATGATTTAATAGTAATGTAAGAAAAAGAAGGGTCGTTATAGTTGGTATCAGAACACAATTTAGTTAATTTTGGGAATTATTATTAGAGAACCTTAGTGAAAACCCTTAGTATGAGACTAAGTATAAGTAAGAACCGAAGAATATTTTGTTTTAGAAATTTCTAAATGTAGATATCCCACAAGATATATCTTTAGACTTAATTGTAAAAAGGAATAAATTATTTATTCATGAATTATTGAATTATGTTTTGTTCCAACCATTTCTATTTTAGAAAATGGTGGGAACCAAGAGAAACCAGGATAAAAAAATGTGTGAGGGACAATGCATTGATTTTCCGAACGACATTCCCAATGCTTTGGGAGGTGGAGTTCAAAATTTCATAGATTTTATTACCCAAATTTCTGAGGTTATGAACAATAACCTAAATAATTTGGAACTTACACCTTCACCTAAGATAGAGAAACTGGCTATCAAGTGTTTTATGCGGCAATGACCATCGACATTTGGTGGATCTTCTGATCCACTTGTTGTAGAATAGTGGGTCAACTCAATGGGGAATATCTTTTTTGTTCTTCATTATTCTGAGATGGAGAAGGTGACTCTGGTCTTTTACCATTTAGAAGGATAGGTCAATCAATAGTGGGCTTTGATTAATAAAACCAAGCCAAGGGATAAAATTTAAGAGATGGAGTGGGAATACTTTAAGATAATGTTTCTTAACAAGTATTTCCCTCAAAATCTTCAAAAAAATATGGATAGATAATTCATAAATATGAAGAAAAAGGAAGGAGAATCTTTCATGGCCTATGAAGAAAATTTCACAAGGATTTCAAGGTATGATTTGGGTTTTTTATCAATAATGATAAAAAAAAATGATAGATTCTTTAGTGTATTAAAACTACACCTTATAAAGGCTTTAGCAATTCAAGACTTTGGGAGTTATGAAGAAGTTGTTCGATGTGCTCTCAAAGTGGAGATAGAGTTTGGATAATGGACCCATGGATATAGTGAAAAGAAAATAAATATGGAGTTTCAAGCTATAGGATCTAATGAGAAATGTGGAAAGAAAACTCAACCACCCAAATGTCAAAAATGTGGGAAGAATCGTCATGGGAACTGCCTCAAAGGGACAAGGAAATTCTTCAAGTGTGGGAGAGAAGGCCACCAAGCTCATGGTTGTTGAAAAGACATGAGGAAGCAAGAAAATTTGGTGGAGGAAAGGAGAGAACCACCCATGGTCCAATGCTATAACTATATGGAGCAAGGTCACTATGAAATCCAGTGCACTAAACCTCTAGTCCTCAAGGGTAATCAGCTTCATCAACCACCAAATCCAAAGGATCAAGGGAAGAATTATGCCATCACTACTTTTGAAGTGGAATAATAAAACTAAGTCATACAAGGTACACTTCCTATTCACTTGATAATGGAAAAAGTATTATTTGATTCTGGTTCTACGCATTCCTTTATATCTTGAAATTTTTCTAGAACTATTGAATCGAAGAATCAAAACCTTTAAGTAAAGATATATTTAAAAACACAAAGTGGTGAAATCATTAAAACCCAAGTGTTGGAATCTTATCCTATTTTCATATGTGGGAATATTCTTTTGATGAATCTCATGATACTTTCCTTGGTGGAATTTTACGCTATAATGGGAATGGAGTGGCTCTCATTATATAGATCACATATAAATTTTTGGGAAAAGGAAATATTTTTTCATATTCTGAACCATCCCATACTCCTCTATAAATGAAAGGAAGATCGTGAATCACCTTTAGAAAATTTTTCAATGGTGTGGGTGTTGATTCCCTGTGAAGAAGAATACCTTGCTCAGATGGTTGAGTTAAAGGAAGGAATCAACCTTGGGGAAATTCCCATTGTGAGGGAATACAGTGATGTATTTTTTAAAGAGTTACCTGGACTTCCCCCGGATCGTGAGGTATATTTCTCAATAGAACTCATACCCAGAGCAACTCTTATCTCAAAGTATCCTTATAGGATGGATCTTATCGAACTAGATGAGTTAAAGAAGTAGCTATAAGTGAATTTGGACAAAGGGTTCATACGCCCTAGTGCATCACCTTAGGGTGTGCCAGTGATCTTTGTCAAGAAGAAGGATGGAACAATGCAGTTGTGTATTGATTATCGGAAACTCAAAAAGATAAACATAAAGAACAAGTATCATCTTTTAAGGATTTATGACTTATTCGATCAACTACGAGGAGCTCAGTACTTCTCAAAGGTGGATCTTTATTCTTGATATCATTAGATAAATGTGAAGAAGGAATATATTCAGAATACTTCCTTCTGTACAAGGTATGGGCACTATAATTTTTTGGTGATGCCCTTCAGAATTACCAATGCCCCTACAATATTAATGGATTTGATTAATAGGATCTTTAGACATTACCTCGAAAAAATTGTGGTAGTGTTTATCGATGATATTCTCATCTACTCTAAGACTAAGGAGGAACATGAAGAACATATAAGGCTTGTGTTGGCGACATTAAGGAATGAGAAATTATACACCAAGTTTATAAATTGTGAATTTTGGATGCATCAAGTCACATTCTTAGGAAATGTGATCATAAGTGAGGGAATTTCTATGGACCCTTAAAAACAAAGGAAATTGAGGAATGGACCAAACCCTCTAGTGTCACGAAAATCCATAGTTTTCTTGGATTAGCTGGGTAATACCAGTGTTTTGTGAGAAATTTCTCATGATTTTCAAGCCTGCTAACTATGTTAACAAGAGAAGGGGTAAAGTATGTCTGTATGAAAGAATGTGAGGAAATCTTCAAGGAGCTAAATAAGAGGTTGATCACTACAAATGTACTCGCATTACCAAAAAGTGGAGAAAGTTTTTTGATATATGGTAAAGATTAAAAGAAATGATTGTGTTGTGTACTCATGAAAAATGATAATATGTTATCCTATGCCTCACGACAGTTGAAAATCCATGATCAGAACTACCCGATGCATGATCTGGAGCTAGCAGTTGTGATTTTTCCTTGAAAATATGGCAGCAATACCTTTATGGTGAGAAGTGTGACATATATACCGATCACAAGATCCTAAATTATATATTCACACAAAAGGAGCTCAAATTTCATCAATGGAGATTGTTAGATCTAATCAAAGACTATGATTTCCCTATTCACTATCATCCTAGAAAGTCAAACAAGGTATTTGATGCTCTTAGTAGGAAAAACCTGCTACTCTATCCATGTTGTGGATTGAGAAAGACCCTATCTTCATGGATATGCAAAGGATTGATTTTTAAATCATAACAGTAGGGAATAAATCCTACCTTTACCCAATGATTTCCCAACCATTTATCTAAGAGAAGATTAAGGAGGCACAAAGGGATGATCCAGAGTTGCAAAAGAAGGTGAATGCAGTAAAGAAAGGGAATCTTCAAGAGTTCCATATTTATTATGATTGTGTGATTTGGTTTGGAATGAGGCTCTATGTACCTTCATCACCTAGGATAAAGAAGGATCTATTGGAAAATGCACATATCTCAACTTTCTATATCCATCCTGGGAGTACCAAGATTTACCATGATCTTCTAGAACACTTATGGTGGAATAACATAAAGAAGGAGATCGTGGAGTATATCTCAAGGTGCTTGATATATCAGAAAGTTAAAGCAAAGTTACAGAAGTCCAAATGGATGATGCAATCCTTGCCTATAACCATGTGGAAATGGGATAATGTCACCATGGACATCATCACGGGATTTCTTAAGAAATATAAAGGAAATAATGCAATATGGGTAGTGGTGGACCGACTCACCAAGACTTCCCACTTTATCCATATTCGGGAAGATCTATCACTTGAAAAACTTTCAAAGATATATGTGAAGGAAGCGGTGATACTGCATGGAGTTCACTCTTGATTATCTCTAATCGTGATCCTAGGTTCACATCTAAATTTTGGAGGAGTATTCAACATGATTTGAGTATTGAATTAAACTTCAGCATGGCCTATTATCCCCAAAATGATGACCAATATGAATGGAATATTTAGAAACTTGAAGATATGCTAGGATCATGATATTTAGAATTAAAAGGTGGATGGGATCAGCATATCCCATTGGTTGAGTTCTCATACAATAATATCTTCCACTCAAGTATTCATACAGCTCTGTATGAAGCTCTGTATGGAAAGAGGTGTAGAACTCTAACCTGTTGGGAGGAAGTTGGTGATAGAAATCTACATGGACCTGATCTTATGCAATAGATGACAGAGAAGGTTCAATCCATACGGCAACATATCAGAGCTTCTCAGAGTCAGCAAAAGAGCTATGTTGATAACCGTCGAAGGTACTTGGATTTTGACATTGGAGATAAAGTCTTCCTTTGAATATCATCATAGAAGAGAGTCATGTGGTTTTGAAACAAAGGGAAGCTAAGCCCAAGGTACATTATCCCCTTTGAGATCCTTGATCACATAGGATTCGGGGCCTATTGGCTTTCACTTCTGCCGAATATGGATCAATTTCATGATGTGTTCCATGTATCTCTCTTGAGGAAGTACATACCAAATCCCTCATATGTACTGAACTCATAGGTGGTACAACTGGAAGATGGTCTCTCTTATGAGGAGTATCTGGTAAAGATTCTAGATCGGAGAGATAAGGTTCTACGCAACAAGAAAACCCACCTTGTCAAAGTGTTGTGGAGTAACCATAAATACGAATAAGTAAATTGGGATCTGGAGGAGGTGATGAAGGGGAAGTTTCCTCACCAGTTTTGTAAAATGAAATTTTGAGGAAGAAATTTCAAAAGGGGGGAAGAATGCAACAACCCAATATTTTATCAAGGGAATTTCTTATTTCTTATAGTAATTTCATATAGTATAAATCACATAAAATCACTTAGAGACTATAATAAAGATTTATAAATGAATAATTAATGAAATAAGAAGTATTTTTAGAGGTTAGGAAACCAATACCAAAAAAATAGTAACTTGACCTTAGGAATAGTAATATGACCCCTATGAATAGTAAACCGACCAAATGAATAGTAATATTACCCATGATAGTATAAATAAAATTTAGGCATCTTATAAATGAAATTATTATATAATTATATCATAGTTTAAGTAAATAATGTTTTAAAAATTATTAATTAAGTGTTGACATTTTTATAAGTCATAAATATTTAATTACAATTTTATGATTAATTAAATAATTTAAAAGAAAATTTATTTTCATAAACTGTGTTCATAAATTAATATTTTTATGTTTTATGATTTTAAGGTAATTTTATGAGACAATAAGTAATTTTTCAAAGTGTTATAAATTCAGCTATAATTTTAAAATCTGTATTTTCCAAGTAAATGATTATTTTAATTAAAAATTAAATTACTCATATTTAGAAAATTATTTTCATAAAATGGAGTTCATTTTTTAATTATACACATTGAAAAAAAATTAGGGTGGATTTTTTGGATTTTTCTAAAATACTTGAATTTTTTATGAATTTAAAATACGATAATTTATGATAAATGCTAAATACTTGAATTATGGAGTCATATATGATGTAGTGTTGATGTAAGACCATTATAATGAAATAACATGATAAAGTTACTATATTTAGTGTCAATAATCAACACTATTTCTTGTCTTGAGTAAAATAATAAAATAATGATTAAAATATTCAAAAAAAATACCTATTTGCTCCACTATAAATACCACCACTCACCCTCTCTTATCCTCACACCTCTCAAGATTTAAGACTTGCCCAAATTTTTTCCAATACTCTTATCTAGATCCTTCCCCACATTTAGTAGCTCTTGGTATCATCAAAAGACTAAAACCTCTTCCCAATGGAGGATCTCAAGGAGGAGAGATTTAAGAGGTAAAATACTCTTCCTTTTTCTTTTAAATTCCTTTTCAATTTCATTTCTTTTCTTATTATCTCTTCACCTACCTTCATAAAAATGGAATGATAAATCTAGTACCTTAAATATACTATAATTATATCATTTTAATTTAATATCCATCATTATACTCCTCCCTCTCTCTCTTTTATTTTAAAAAATGAAATCGCCACCTGTGATGTGTCAATTTACCGACATCGTGGGCGATGCACTTTCATTTTCCTTTAATGCATTCAAGGATATTAATAAAAACATTAAATGGCTGAAAAAATATTTTAAATTTTATGTTATAAACCTTTTTATTTTTTTTTAACTAACTTATATACATAATACTAAATGATAAAACAAAACGAGTTCATTATGATCGAAAATCTCTGAAAATAACCTAAAATGATTATCATTAACTATCCATCTAATGATTCATCCTAATACAATATAAACAAATTAATTATAAGATAATTTAAACTTTTTTAATATCATTAATAACATATACTAAAAATTATGTATATTTATCCACATTTTATATGAACTTACATTCATGTATACAAATGAACTGATCATGAAAACTAAGAAAACGAACACTCCTGAATGATGAAATTAAACTCTATAATTCATAAAAAATCCCATAATTGAAATTAATAAAACCATAATGAATTAAATTAATGTATAAAATGTTCTTTAATTTTTAATTAATGAATATAATGTGATTTTACATGATATTAAAGTTGAGGAAGCATTGAGACATAATGTAAGGGGAATTCTTGAACCCAACTCTCTTTCTTTGGGTTTTCCCTCTTTCACCCCATTTTCAGTATGGATATTTCTTAAATATCATTTATTCATCATTATATAACATTTTATATTATATACATTCTTTCTAATTGAGTTTATGACAAGCAAAATATTTTCCAAAAGAACTCTTCTTTAAAAAAACGCACCTTTTACTTCTCGAGATTATTTATTCTTCACTCAAGGTTGATGGTTATTATATCAAGTATGTGATTCCCTCTATCATTTGGTAACCAAATTTTTATTAATGTATTATTTATGAAATTAAATCCATTCCTTTCCATGGGTTATTTTATGTTCAAGATTGATATATGTTCTATTTGGCATGCATGATAATGTAAATGTTATGATGTGACATGTACGCCTGGAATTATATAGCGCAATGTAAATGTTATGATGTGAAGAGTGAATTTAGAATTATATAGTGCTCCAATGCATTGGGTAACATGATGAATCTCATGAGTTAAAGTGAAATATGTGTGAACATGATGCTAGCTTTGTTCACAACTATGTGTGGTAGTTGACCACTAAGACATGATGTTTCATTTTTATGCAATGCCACATTTAAAGACTTTTCTTAATGCTTCCTATCATGATTATGATCCTATACCTATGTTATGATTATTATGATTGTTATTTTCACCCCATGTTATATTGTTTCATGTTCTTATTTATCCTTTCACTGGGCTTTTAGCTCACCCCTTTTTGATGTATATCCTTAGGTGACTACTTATACTAAGGTGAATTCAAGGGCCAATAAGAAGCTATAGAAGAAGGAATAAAATAAATGTTTATGTTTTATTTTTTAAATTTTATGTATGGTCCTAATTTTCCAACGACACTAAATATTTGGATCTTGGTCATGTAATGCTTTTAGGTTGTTTATCATTAAAATGATGTAATAGTAATGTAAGAAAAAGCAGGGTCGCTATAGCCATTGTAACCTAGACGTTGAATTGGAGGGTATGAATATAAATAACCATATTATGAAATATATAAATTCTTGGGAAATAAACACTTATTTTTTAATAGTCATTTTATTCTTCAAAAACATGTTTTCTTAAAAAGGGTTTTATTGATTTCTATGAGAAAATAAATATATTTAATTATGAAACTTTTTGGAAATGTATTTGAAAAAATAAACTTCATTTTTTAGTTTATAATGTCAAAATTATCTTAAGATAAATTTTTTATAATTTTCAAAAAAGTTTGAAATTTTAATGAATAGTGAAAAATACTGATTTACATTGAAAACTGTATATTCTTTTAAAACATTTAAAAAAATAAAATTCTATTTTGGATTAGTTTTAAATTTTAATTTGTTTTTTTATTATAAATAATTTTATTTTGGTATTTGAAATGAATTTTATGCATTAATTTGGTATAAAAACATTTTATACTTAAAAGGGGCATTTTTTGGAAAAATTATTTTTGGTTGCATTTTTTCAGTTTAATTTTAAATTAAATTCTTCCACTTATATGTTTTAAATTTTGAAAAATTTATTACATATTTGGAATTAGGAGGTTCAAATTTATTAAATATTCCTATTTTATTTTTGTTCAATATAAATAGTATCTGTGGTGAAATTTATCATCACGGTAAAGGATAAATTGGGTTAATATATATTAAAAATAAGTGAAAAGGCCATAAGTATTCATCCAAATTCTTATTGGATGAATTAAATTAAACCCTTTACCTAATGTTTGAAATTTATTTATTTAATGGACATGTTTCCATAAAGATGACTTAGGCATTATTAAAATCAAAGAAAGTGACAAAATGTCACACTCTTATTTTTAATAAGTATAATATTTTTAATATGGGTTTAACCATAAGATATACTTAGCTATAAATATTCTTTGGAAATATAAAATATTTATCTTTATCATGGTAATTTATTTAAAAAAATCATGAATTAAATAAATACCCTAAATGCTTACACAACATTGATGCAGTAATTATTCAATTAATAGAAAAATAAAATAGATGATAATAAAAATATAAAAGTAATATAATTTGAGATATTTAAGGTGATCCAAAAATTATATAGATGACCATAACATGTTTAGGATATAATAAAGTAGTTAGGATTGAATTTTACGTGTTGTCTGCATGTTTTTAAATGTCAAAGTAGTAAATAGTATCAAAATTGACAATAATGATATTTATTGGCATTAATATTTTATTGAATTATTTAAAAATAATAATAATAAAGTGATTATTATATGATCTAAAATTTCATAAATTTTCCATTTATGGTAAAATTTACACCATATAAGTAAAAATTATAACCTTTTAATATTGAAAATTTTGTTCGAGTAGTTAAAATTAAAATAGGTTAATTGAGGGTTAATCAAAATGATAATGTTTAAAATAAAAGCAAAACATGTATAAGTTCTACTGGTTTATTGGATTACAATCTTATCTCATATTATCTTTTAATCCATGTCCATTTGGTGTTATTTGGATAGAAAATGAATTTATTATAATTTAATCTTTTGAGAAATTTCAAAAACACACATCTCCTCCCTTATAAATATCACCCCTCACAACCCCTTCTACTCACACCTTCCAAGCCTTAAAGCTTTCAAAATCTCTATCAAAAACTATTCTCCCCACTCTCCCCACATCCAATTGCTTCTATTCTCACCAAAGGACCAATTCAAAGTTCCTCAAGGGGTCTTTCAAGGAGGTGATATTCAAGAGGTAACATTCTCAAACTACCTCTTTTAATTTCTTTTCTTCTTATACCTTCTACTCGCATCTTTCATCCATAAAAGCATAATAAATCTAATATCATGTATATACTATAATTTTTATTTCTAATGGAATATTTTCTATCCAACCCTTTTTTCTCATCTCCACTTATTCAAAGAAAGGAAACCATTGTCCAAATTATGGTGATTAACTGTCTCCATGGATAATGAGTTTTCATTTATCATTACCACCTTCAAGGATGGTCATAAAAACTATTATTATGGTTAAATAAGATTTTAATAAGTATATTATAACTTATTTTATGTTCTAGAACTTATATATATATACATGATATTAAATAAAATGAAACTAATGCGTGATGGTTGGAAAAACTGCCAAAATAAACTAAATATTTATCATTATTATTTTATCAAATGAATCATCCTTATGTTAGAAAAACAAATGATATATGGGACCATTTAAACTTCTAAATGTTTATAAATACAATCTCATTCCACTTATGGAATAGTATTTCCATTTGAAAAGAACTTTCATAATTATACATAAGTGAACCGACCATGAAACCATAAAACGAACACTCCTAGAATGATGAAATTGAAGCTTATAACTCTTCGAAATATTCATAAATGAACTTAATAAAATTGTAATATATCAAATACATGTGGAAGAGGTTCTGGATTAATCAATTAATTAATCGAATTTGATTATCCATGACATTAAGTGCAAGTGTAGAATATATTCATACATAAGGTAAGGGATCTCTTCGAACCTCCTTATTTCCTTTGGGTTACGCTTTCCCTCTCTTTGCCTCAATTTATCTCTTCATTATTATTATATAATTATCTTATATTCTGTGTGTATGTACCACAAATATGTATGAAGCTCAATTCATCTTTCTTTGATGGGGAATTACATGTTTTAAAAGGGATCTCTTCTCAATTCCTTTTGATAAGCAAACCCGATTAAAAGGAACTTCTCTGTTTATTACTCATTTTCAAGTACACTCCAAAAACTATTTTAAGCCTCTGGTATTTTTTTTAAAATCACTAAATTTATCATGAAAAACTATTTTACTTTTCATTTTTGGTTTTATGAAAACTATTATGCCTTTATCCTCTTTAAAGACTATTCTTTTCCCTAAAACCGCACTTAAGTGGCACATTTCTAATGTTACCTAATACCTTTTTTCATGTTTTCAATTCAGTTGGATATCGTTATTCATGATCTATTCTTATTTTTTTATTTATGGATGAGATTAGAGATTAAACATAATCCATTATGGGACTTTGTCCACCATGTGATATTGTATTGGCAGTTAGCGTTGACTTGGGTTTATGTCAAGTTATATGTTGATGCCACTTTCCTATGTTGTCATCGTCTCATGATTCCATGTTTTGTATGTCGTTCTTTCATATATTTATTCATGAGTCATGTCATTTATGTCATCATGATATGTCTTCTAACTCATTTGTTATGCTTCATTTCTATGTTTATTCTCTTACTGAGATTTTTAGCTCATCCATTTTGCCTATGTATTCTTCAAGCTATCTTATGTAGTTGTAGGAGCTCATTATGAAGATTAATAAAAATATGTTTTATTCATATTTCATGTTTCCTAATTATGTACAGACTTCCAAAAACACTTGATCCATGGTTTTTATTTCATAGATAATTATGCTTAAAAGCATGTAATAATATGTGTAAAAGGCTTGGGTCGTTATAGATATCCCATTTGGTTACTGATGGTTATGGTAGGTCTGGGGACTTGCTGTTAAGGAGTTTTTTTTTTTTTTGCAAGGGGCCTCTTTTATATTTTAGGCATATGTTATATCATACATACTTTCTTATTTTATGAGTGACGCTTGTGGTGAGCTTGGAAATAGGTTTCTTCGACAATCCAGAATTATGAATGATAAATCACAAATTTCTTGAATGAGCTAGACTCATGTATAGTAATTTATATGGCTTTGAGGATGAGATAGCTAGTTAGTGTTTGGCCTAGATTACCCCTGGGTGGTATTGAGCTGAGAGGTAATGACTATATATTTTTCTTTTTCAGCTTTAGTTATTATGTATGTGTGATATTGAATTAGTTGTTCATCATTTGGGGGTGACCTACTAAGTATGTGGATATAGTCAACTCAATTTTTACATATAGGGTTGCAGGATTGTGTTGGTGGAGGCATTGGTCAACACTAGCTCGATGATCAAGGTTAATAGTAGGATCGTGGTGTTTGGGGAATGATGTGTTTACCACTAAGGTATACTGGGTGTATTGGGTTTATCAACATGTTGGGGGTTAGCAATTGTCTTTCCATAGTTTTATTACATATGTTATGTTGTATGACATCCAAGTATTATACAAGTTTTATAATATTAGTTGATTGTGGTTTATTTATTGTTCATGGTTTAGGGATTTTCATTTTCTTTTACAATCTTATGTCGTATTCTTTAGAGGGCAATGTCATCCACTTAGTGTTGAAAACCCTCGATACTAGTCATCAATCCCTAACCTATTAAAATAGGCTTAGGAGACACCCTTGTTCTTGTCATTGATTTATGGAGGGGTCTCAATGGGACAAGTTGTGTCATTTATTTATTTATTCATCTATCTAGTTTGTCTTTGTTGAAATGTGAATTCATTGTTTTAGGCATTATAAACATCCTTTGATTTCAAGATGGGGTTCTTCAAAATCAGTTTTGATGCATTATTAGTTTCTAAATTAACATAGATGTAAATAAATAAATCTTGTCATAAGTACACACCATTATAAAGAATTCTACGAGTCTTATCAGAAACAAAATTGTTACCTCTCAATATTTTTAATTTATTTCTTCTAGTGAACAACATTTTTTTTAGTATGGCTCGTGTTACCATTTTTTTGTGTTTAGTCTCAATTTACTCTCAACTCTCTTTAATTGTGGTCACTCTGTCCATGATCTCTCTCCTTGTATTTACTCTTATTTTCTATGCATAAAACATAAAAATATAAAATAATTGCTTCTGACTTTTTCTCGTTTTATTTAAATAGCCACAATGCAATTAAATGTAGAATAAAAATAATTGAGTGTTTTTTCAATAATTTTCAAGGAATCTTGAAAATAACCCAAATGATCTGAGATAATGGCACCTTATTTATACCTCAAATTCATGATATTTTAATTAACACACATTTATTACCATTTTATCTACGAATCATGCAAAGTTTGATTTTTTCCATAAAGGCGCCTTTTTGAACAACTGCGGTGGTTAAGGGTGACTGCAGTTTATGTTAGTCGCAGTCAGTATGATGGCCTCCAAACAACCCGAAAATTCGTTCCCTACAAACAAACACAGCCCCACACAAACAAACACAGCCCCACTCCTTCCCGAGTCTTTCTTCTTCCTCGCCCGATCTGCGGATTCGACGGTACCTGTATGTATTTACACCCGAAATAAAAACACTCCGATTGGCAATTTGGCATTGCTTGGGTGGTTGTGTGGGGAGAAGAGGTCTACCCCAATCTAGACAGGATGTTTGGTTTTTCGCTCTGCAATGGCCGCCAAGCCCTGCATCAGCCTCCCAATTTCAGCAGTATCATCCAAATAGTACTTGGCCCTGCTCGGCTTCCTTCCCACCGTACACGCAAACACCTCCGCCCTCTGAGCCATGGACGGACCCATGAAGCTCCCGATCTCTTCGAACATGTCTTCGTCCGATCGGTCATCCCCGATGCACAGTATAAAGTCCGGCGACGCCCCTCTCTCTTTCATGGTCCACAGCAGCCGCTTCGCCACCACCCCCTTGCTCACGCCCTGCATCCACATTCCAACCCAGATTAGAAAGCATGGATTCATTTCTCCAGCGTTCTTCCTCTTCATCTGTTTCAGGTGTGACAACAAGAGATGCAGACCTGCGGTTTAACCTCGACCATGCTCCGTCCACTCTTGACGGTGACGGGCTCATTGGCCAGCACGCTCTCGAGGTGATCGAGAAGCTCCTTGGCTTGGCAGGACCCGAAATCCGGATCGGCGTCCTCGTAGCACCAAACCAGCGAAGTTTCCCGGTCTTCGATCGTGGACCCATCCGTCGTCTCTGTGTAAAGCTTCATCACGGGCTCCGCAATCTGCTTCCAACCGCAGTCCGCCACCGGAACGCACGTTTCCCATTCGCCGTCTCGCTCCACTCTGCAACAAGAATGACAGGAAAGAAAGAAAGACCGTCGATTACCGATTATGCATGCTCTTCTACATCCGCAATCTTGATTGGACGGAGCGCCCACCTCAGGAAACACCCATGCTCCGCGGCGATCCCCAGCTTCTCGCACGGGGAGAACCACTCCGACAGCACGCCCCTGCTCCGGGAACTGACCAGGAAAACCACGTTGCTCTCGTCCCTGCACAGAGCTTCCAAGACCTCAATCGTCCGGGCGGAGGGGCTCTTGTCGATGCACGCCTGCGGCATCAGGGTGCCGTCATAATCCAGCAGGATCGCCCTCCTCCTCGTCCTCCGGTAAGCCGAATCGATGTGCTCCATGGACAGTTTCCGGAAGTTCAGATCCAGCGCCACTACCCTGAAACTCAGCCCGAATCCGATGCCCCAGAATCGCCGCCGCACGTGGTCCCGGCAGCTCCGCTCCAGATCCTGGAGGAAGCTACGCGCCCAGTACCCTACGTCGTGGGTGCTCACGTACCTGTAATGCTTCTCGTGCCGGAGCTGCTTCTCCGACTCGGCCATCTGCAGGGCGGAGTCGATGGCGTCGGCGACGGCGTTGGTGTTCCAGGGGTTCACCCTGATGGCCCCGCTCAGCGAGGGGGAGCACCCGATGAACTCGGAGACGACCAGCACGCTTTTCTTGGGGGCGGGGGCCCCTCCCGGCAGTCCCAGCACGCCGTCCAATCTCCCGTTCCCCTGCCGGCTAATGATGTATTCGTAGGGTATCAGATTCATCCCGTCCCTCACCGCCGTCACCAAGCAGCACTCGGCCACCACGTAGTACGCGATCCTCTCGTAGAACTTGCAGGGCTCGTCGATCAGCACCACCGGATCGTACCCCGGCCTCCCGAATTTCTGGTTGATCCTCTTCACGGCGGAGTGGGTCTCCGCCTCCACCTCCTTGACGTCCCTCCCCCGCCCCCTCGCCGGATTGGCGATCTGCACCAGCACGATCTTCTCCCGCCACTTCGGGTGCTCCGACAGCAGCTGTTCCATCGCCAGCAGCTTCAGGCTGATGCCCTTGAATATGTCCATATCGTCCACGCCCAGAATCATTGTCCTGCCCCGATCCGAGAATGTCTGGACCAGCTCGCTCACCTTCGCTTCGGTCTCGCCGAGGCCGAGCACCGCCCGGAGCTGCCCCATGTGAATGCCGACTGGGAGGATTTTGATGCTGACGGTCCGGCCGCAGTACTCGAGCCCGATGTACCCTCGCTTGGACTCGTAGGTCAGGCCCAGCATCCGGCCGCAGCAGGAGAGGAAATGTCGGGCGTAGTCGAAGGTGTGGAAGCCGATGAGATCGGAGTTCAGCAGCGCGCGCAGCAGCTCCTCCCGGATGGGCAGCGTCTTGTAGATCTCGGACGGCGGGAAGGGGCTGTGGAGGAAGAACCCGAGCTTCACCCGGTTGAAGCGCCGCCTCAGGAAGGTGGGGAGCACCATCAGGTGGTAATCGTGGATCCACACTGAATCCTCCTCCGGGCTGATCACCTCCATGATTCGATCCGCGAAGATCTTGTTCACCGACACGTAGGCCTGCCAGAGGGACCGGTCGAACCGGCTGCCGGGGTCCGGAGACAGTGGCAGCATGTAGTGGAACAGCGGCCACAGCTGCTGCTTGCAGAAGCCGTGGTAGTAGCGGCTGAACAGATCCGGCGGCAAGAAGGTGGGGACGCAGTTGAAGCGATCCAGCAGGGTCTGGGAGACCTCCTCATGCTCGCTGGGGTGGATCTCCTCCCGGAAGCACCCTACGTAGATGACGTCCACCTCGCGGTCGCCCAGCCCGTCCTTCAGCTGGTGCACCAGCGAGTCCGGGTTCCACCCGAACGCCCACCCACGGCCCAACTCCGGCGGCTTCCTCTGCGCCCGGATGGGCAGCTCGTTGGCCACCACGATGAGGCGGTCGCGGCGGTCGGACGACCGGTCAGAGCCCGCGCCGTCCGAGGGGTCGTCCTCCAGGTCCGATATTATGCCGGGAACGGTCACGATGCGGGGGAGCCGCCCGCCCAGCCGGGCGAACGACGCCGGCGGCTCGCCGGACGCCAAGTCCAGCAGGTTCGAATACGATCTCGACATCATTCTTCACCGAATTCTCTGCTCTGTTTCCCGCGTTGCTGCCCCACGGAAACGAACCAAACTCCAAATCCCCAGCTGCGCCCCAGGCGGGCAAACCCTCATAGATCTGTAAAAAGGCAGGGGCAGAGGAACCAGACCCGCCAATCTCCCCCACAAACAGATGGGAAATCAAACGGCTCCTCTGAACGGATTTCTGTCACCTGAAGCGAGCTGACTCGCTTTTCAGGAAAGAATCAGAGCATGGGCATCGGATGAGTCATGTGGGTTTCCGTTTCCCCCTGCCAGTAAACGGATTTAGATGACTGCCGGGATTACGCGCAATCTTTCGAAAAGGATAAGAATTCGAACTCGATCGGAAGACTCCCATGTGCCGATCAACTTGGACTGGTCGGGGACGGCTGAGAAACGACGCGCAGATGGAAGCGATAAAAAGATGGCAGATTTTCTTTAAAGCAAATTCGGATGGGGAAAAAACTTAATTCGAGCGGAGAAGGACGATGCGGCGGGGAGAGACTATGTTTTCCGGCTGTGGAGGGTACGCACGATGTTCCATCGCTTTTGGGGAAACGGATAATTACTTGTATAATGACGATGATAATAATATGGAATATTGCAAAAATCGGGAGGAAAATCATCACCCTCGATGAGCTCGCCTTGGCCATCGACGGTCAGGGCGAAGAGGCGCGGCTGACCCTGCGTTGCACTGGATCATACCCCTCGGGCTTATCCTCTCGAGTGGCAGCGCTCACGGGGCCCACCCGCCCATGGAGCTTGTCTGAGAATTAGCTGTCTCCCATCGACGGCGGGACAGCCACGTGTCACGTTGCGGTCGCGAGGATTCAAATTGAGCGCAGGTAAGAATGCCCCCACGAGGATTATTTTATTTACAGTTATGTATATTAATCCGTTTTTTTTTTTGTTAAAATATCCTGCAGGGTTATCGGTGGCTTAAAGTTAAGACCCTTCTGAAAGTCAACTATATAAAAAATAAAAAATATATACTAATTTCATTGATTTATATCAAATTCCAATAACCCCCATTACAAAAAAAAAAAAAAACACACACACACACACTTTATTTTAATAGACATAAATTTATAAATAAATATATATATTTTAGATGATTATAATTAATTTCTTTGCTCATTTAGAATATTAAAATAATGAAAGTGAAAAATGATTATTTTTTCTTTCTTCGGTTATTAAAATTAATAACAAAAACAAATCAAAATTTTTCGATTAATAACAAGATAAAGTATTTACTAACCAAAACACATTTTGCTATAGATATTCCGTTATTTTTTATTTAGTTTTGTATTAACTATTCTGTCATCTGATCGTTTACCCACCCCTAATTGTTAATATAAATAAAACACGACAATCATGTGTTACTGCATTTAAATATTGTAATTTTCTGATATAAGATAAACCGTTATTATAAATGTTCGCATTTGTTGTTGTCATGCATGCAATTATGTATATGATGCATGATATTCAGTAACCGATTGCGCTATGGCTAACTATATTGCATGATACCTAAATAGTTCAATGTGATTGAAATAAATAATATAATGAATGTTAGTTTTAACGTGATGAAAAATAATTGAAATCATCAATGGTAAATATAATCCATTTTTATAGTCAATATTTCACAATTTTTTTTTGTCAGAAGTGGGAAGGGTGGTAGGACCTTTTATTGACACAATACATGAAAAGGATGCAACTGCATATGTAGTCTCAGGGTTGCGCGTTTACTGCACTTTGTTCCACTGCGTTGTGTTCCGTGGTGTCAGATGTAACTTTATATATGTGTTAGGTGTAAAATGTTGAATCATTGTAGTTGTTTTAGGTAGAAATCATAAAGCATTACTGCAAAATCAACATATACCAACTGTTTGATAACCATTGTTATATGGTGTTTATACCAACAGTTTTTTTTTTAACCGTCTGTAGAGTTTTCCCTCAAAATCATCCGTGGGGTTTCCCTCCTCCACGATCCCTAATCCCCCACACACCCGTGTGACAACCTCCCTCGATTCTCCCCCAGTGGTCACCCCTTTATACATCGATTTCATTATTTGATTCTTCTTGAACATCAAATTAATGAGTTCCAGGTGCATCATTTATTTTGTCAATCATCGTATTCATTTTTATATATCTATCAAACAACAACCAATAACTCTTTAGGTCGCGATTCTTCTGATTCATTGAACCAATGTTCATTTAGATTATATTTGTTATAATATTACATAATAAATATACTCATAGTTGATGTATTTTTTTTATTGTTGTTACTCACTATCCCAACCTAAATCCAATATAAAATTATTATTTTTTGTGTACTATATATTTTGGGATTATGTAATTAAGCATTATAATAATTTCTTGTATTCTTAATGTATTAGAGGGTTATGAAATTCATCATTTAATAGTTTTATTTTAAATAATGAATGACTAAAGTTTTGTATAATTAATTTCAATTTATTGTGGTTTGAAATGTTTGAATAAGCATGTGGTAATTAATGATAGTTCATTCAATATTCACTTGGTGCCTCTATCTAGTCCAATAGTATGTATTAGCTATTGTTTATTCCATGCCTTATATACTTTGTGTGGGTCACTACTAGTATGCATTGATTATAGTATATGTGTAATATTCCAGACATCAGAATCCCAAATTCAGTAGTTATATTACATTATTGGTACATAATACAAGAGTTACCACAATATCCAATAGCTTAGCTATCTAAAAAAATTAGATACATACATACATTATATTTGAAAACATAAGATACAATGAACACATTACGATAACATAATTAGTCTTTCAATCATATCCTTGAGAATTACACATAGTTCTCAAGGTTTTTTGAGGAAAAGAAAACAAATAAAGGTGAGATCAGATGCTCGGTAAGGATTACCATAACATAAACATGACATAAAGTGATATGGTAGGAATAAATGAACAATATGAAATCATAATCAACTGAAACTGAGGGCATGTTGTATCCATGACTATTGATGGAAACATGGATAACAATATTAATTGATCTCATACTGATGGAATGTTGGACATCAAAACATGCTCTCAAGGCCTTGTGCCAAGACATCATCCTGTCATAAGAAGAGGTATATACCAAAACCAAACCCGTTTTGTTTCATGAGACCTATCGATGCATCGAGGGGGTATATAATTTTGGGCCCCATTCGTCACCTGATCAAGTCAAATGCATTCTCATAAGAGTCAACAAGACCTTTCATAGCATTCCCTAAGGAATCTCTGCCCAAATGAAAACACTACGGGAAAACTGAATATTTGCAACGGGCGATTTGCGACGGGATCCCGTCGCAAAAGGTCTTTTGCGACGGGGCTCCGTCGCAAATCGCCCGTTGCCGAAAACGGCGTCGCAAATATGTGTTTTTGCGGCGGTCCCGTCGCAAAAAGATTATTTGCGACGGTATTTTTCCCCTGTCGCAAATGAGTTTTCGTTTATATATAAAAAAGGTATTTGCGACGGGTCGTCGCAGATATATTATTTGCGACAGGTCAGAATCCCGTTGCAAATGCGAAATTTAAAAAAATACTTGCGACGAAGGTATTTGCGACGGACCGTCGCAGAAAGGTTTTCCTGACGGGTATTCGTCCCGTCGCAAATGGTACAGTAAAAAAACATTTACGACGGGAATTCCCGTCGCAAATGTTTCCGTCGCAAATATTAAAAAAAATAAAAAAAAATAAAATAATTATTACAAATTGTATAATATTATATAAAAATAATAATAATATTAATAATATAAAAAAATTACATCATTATAATATAAATAAAAAAATATATAAAATATAATTATGAAATATTAATATAAAATAATAATAATATGAATATAAATAATATAATATAATATAATAATACTAATATTAATAATATAAAAAATTAATATAATATTATTATTATTAAACTATCTATATAATAATAATAATAATAATATCAATAATATAAATAAATTATATTATTATAATATTAATAATAAAAAATATATATAATATAATTATGAAATATTAATATCAAAAAATAATAATAATAGTATTAATATTATTAATATAATAATATTATTATTAAAATAAACATACATATTTATGAAAAAATAATATTAATATTATTAATATTAATAAAATTATAAAATTATAAACTTCTCAATATTAACAATAAATATAGAATATTAAAAGTAATATTACTAAAATAAGCAGACATTAAAAATAATACTAATAAGTAATAATATATTAAAAAAAATAAAAACAAATTAAATCACGTAATATTTGTACCAATATGAAAGAGGAATTGTAAATAGTTAATATAACAATAAACTACGAACTCAAATGTTTATTACATCTAAAAAATCACTGGGGGGTGGATAATCTGGAGGACCTGGAGGACCTGGAGGAGGTGGTGGAGGAAACTTCATCCCTAAACTATGAGTCAGACGACGCATATACTCCATATACTCCTGATGTTGCTCCTCATATCGACGTCTCTCCTCATCCTGCTGCTGACGCATCTGCTCCTGCCATCGACGCATCTCCTCATCGTGCTGCTGACGCATCTGCTCCTGCCCCTGACGTAAATCCTCTATAAGCTGACTCTGAGCACACAGTTGCTCTTGATACTGTGAGACAGAAGATGATGTCTCTCCACGAGCTCATCTCGAGCTGGACGCCGACATCGCAGTAGTACCATAATAAGCTGCAGGAGTCAAATGAGAGCCGATACCAACTACTCGGCCCTTTTCGAAGCCATATTGGGTCGCCTGCATCCATGTCGTCTCATCAAAATGGTGGGCACTAGTCTGATCAACCGTCTCGTCTTGACTCTCAGGCTGTGTCTGAGAGGTCGCGGCCTCATATGACTCCTTAAGTTTCAATTAGAAATTAAAATAATGAAAAGATTATATGCATTTAATTTGCAAACTGAAAAGAAAATAATACTGACCACAATCTGACACTGGCGGTCACCTCTAATCTCTCCAGTAGCCGGGTCAGTGTACATCCTCCGATAAATGCCGTACGCCGAAATACCGGGCTGCTCGGCTTCCTATATGAATATAAAATAAACTGTTTATATTTAAAGTTGTATAAAGTATTAAAAAAAGTACTTACCAGACGCTCTCTATGCGCACTGAATGTACGACTACCTGCTCGATGCGTCACATCTTGTCTCCCCTGATTCTGTCGACCCAATGCATATCTCCTCTGAAACCCACCACCCAACCAGTGTGTACATAATCCATCTCAAACGTGAGATGAAATGTACTCTGGTCGGTGGGCTCTACAGGACTCATCGAATTCTGTCACTCCGACTTTCTTCACAGCCGTCTTTTTCAAATTATGCAAAAACTGACAGAAACGGTTACACATAGACACCACCCATGTCGCGTGGATAGTGGCACGCATGCTCTCATCGATGAGATACCATAAACCCTAATATAAAGTTATTAATGAATTAAATTTCAAAATAAATAATATTTAATTACGTACCAGCCAATGATCGAACATGACAGCCTGCACATTAGCGGGAATCTGATCCCATGTGAGCCAGGGCTGAGAAAAATAATTGCGCAAGATAGCGCTCCCCTGTCCAATAGCTATATGTGTAAAACTGTGGAAAAAGAACAAATAATCAAACAATTAGAATATTAATAAATTATAATGAAAGATAACTAAAATACACAGGTTACCATACCACCACGTGTGCACATCGAATCCAAGAGGTGGACGTCGCTCCGGGATAGGATCTGGAATCATCAGTCTGGCAAGACCACGCCCCCTCCGAGTGCTCCCTGTAGTGCCAACAGCCTGAGGGTCAGATGACTCAAAAACCTCATCATCCATAGGTAGATCAACCTCTAGCAACTAACGATACGTTTTCGAGTCCATCTGAAACATGAAATGATTGTCATTAGCAAACAGTTGAAAATAACTATTATATATAGATATATATTTGTTATGATTCTAACCATCATTTTACTGTGTCAATGTTCATCTTCATCATCATCTTCGTAGTTGTCAATGTCAATGTCTTCATCCTCCTCATCAACATCATCAATTTCCATATTAGTTTCACTTTCATCATCTCTTGTCATTTCAAATTCAGTTGTAACATCATTGACAACATCATCACCATCGACCCTTAACTGTGGGGTGTCATCCTCGATATTCATGTCTCTGTGAAAAAGATGTGTTTTGAGGAGTGTCATGAAAAATTTCATTTCCTTGCACTTCAGTGGAACCACATTCAGTTTGAGTAAACTGATTTTCTCGAGATTTAACTTTTATTATACTCCATCAATCATCCAACTCTTTTGCAGTAGCACAGTATTTTGCATAATAAATTTGATGTGCCTGATGAGCCAGTAAAAATGGTTCATTTACTGCAAGAAGACTTTTATGTTTAATATCAACAATTCCATGAGTCGGATGAATACGCAAGCCTCTCTCAGTATCCAGCCATCGACATTTAAACATTGTTACATAATTCTGTCCCAAATAACACAGTTCAATAATTTCTTCAAGCATGTCGTAAAAGTCAACTTCAATATCTCTATGATGTGATCCCTTCAAACAAACACCACTATTCATTGTTTTCTTTGATTCCCCACATGCACGTGTATGAAAGCGATAACCATTCACCACATATGCATTATAAGATTTAACCATTTTGGATGGTGGACTACTCAATATACGCAATCGACTATCAATCTTATCAGCATGTACAGATACCTGAAAATTTGTAAAACATTTATCACTATTACAAGTAATAAATTGATTTTATATGTAAAACCAAAAAAGAATGTATGTTACCAGTTTTTGAAACCAGTAGGCAAAGTTTTTTTGCCGACGTTCTTTTAAGCGAGCTGCTGTAATTTGTGTAAATTGTTTCTTGATATGATCATCATATAACCTACAAATACAATATGATTAATTTACTGTAACAAAATCTATAGAATAAGGGATAAGAGCACTCACTGTACAATTGGTGAGATTTATTCACAGTTGAGTAGAACATATGTATGAGCTCTATGATGTTCATCATCTGAAATCCATCTATCATGAACTCCACCAAAGCCAAGTTCGGGCTGATTGACAACTGATAATTGATTGTTCATATCATCATCAACATTCCCCTCGTTCCGGCCCATGTGGTTAAATTTTGAGGGATATTCAGATTCAAAATAATGAGAGTAGAATAAAGCAATTTCTTCTTGCAAATAAGCTTCATCAATTGAGCCTTCAACTGATGCTTTGTTACGGACTTTTTTCTTCAATTTCTGCATGCATCTCTCAAATGGGTACATCCATCGAAACTGAACCGGACCTCCACATTTTGCTTCATGTGGAAAATGTAATATCAAATGTTCTATCGAGTCAAAGAAAGCCGGCGGAAAGATTTTTTCCAATTTGCATATAATTACAACAACAGCTTCTTCCAGTTTGCTTAGTGTATCGTAGTCTGTTGTCGCTGCACGCATGTCTCGGAAAAAATATGATATATCTATTATTGAATCCCAAATCATAGAATTCAACAAACCTCTTAATCCAATAGGCATAAGTCTTTCCATTATAACATGACAGTCATGACTTTTTAATCCGGTAATATGACCATTTTTAACACATCTGCCCAAGTTGGAAGCATAGCCATCTGAAAGTCTCAAATATGCAATCCACTGACAAAATAATAAGCGACTCTCTTTGGTCAGTGTATAAGCTGCTTTTGGCTTCATTAATCTCTGTGATCTGACATTTTCAAACAATTCAAGTTCTGGTCGCCTGCAAATTTGGGCAAGATCTAATCATGCCTTTACATTATCTTTGGTTTTACCCGGTGTATCCAAAACTGTATGAAATAAATTATCAAAACAGTTCTTCTCAATATGCATGACATCCAACATGTGTCGGACCAACAAATCAGACCAATATGGCAGATTCAAAAAAATGTTCCGTTTTGTCCAATTGTGTTCTTTCCCAAAACCATGAATTTTCTGTTGGTTTATTGTCGGTCCAAAAGTGATGGAAGGTAATGAAAATACAACTGATTGTAAATCTGTACCTGAGATCATTTTTGGAGGTTCATCTCTTTCAATTCCGCCTTTTCTGAAATGAGATTTATTCCTCCGAAAAGGATGATCGATTGGAAGAAATCTGCGATGACAGTCAAAATAGTAAGGTTTTTTTCCATTCACGAGCATAAATGCTTTGTTGTCTCCCATACAGTAAGGACATGATTTTGGACCATGTGTACTCCAGCCAGATAACATACCATATGCCAGGAAGTCACTAATTGTCCACATCAAAGCAGCTTTCATTACAAAATTCTGTTTCGCAGTAGCATCATATGTACCAACACCATGACTCCACAATAAATTTAACTCATCAATCAGTGGTTTCAAATAAACATCAATATTCTTTTTTCGGATGTCCTGGGATTAATAATGTCAAAAAGATATAAGGCTCTTTCATCAACATCCATGGAGGCAAATTGTACGGAGTTATAAAGACAGGCCAACATGAATACTGACTACCAAAAGATCCAAATGGACAAAAACCGTCAGTAGAAAGACCCAATCACACGTTCCGGGATTCTAAAGCAAAAGACAGATGCACTTGATCAAAATGTTTCCATGAATCACCATCATATTGATGAATCAAGCTTTTACCATTTGAAATATTGATTTTATGCCATGACATCATTGTCGCTGTGTTCTGAGACATAAATAAACACTGCAACCTGGGTGTAAGCGGAAAATATCTCAACCGTTTTACAGGAATCAATCCAGACTTCCCTGATTGAGCTTCTTTATACCTCGATTGTCCACATGTGGGACAACTATCCAATGACTCATTTTCACCAGAATATAAGATGCAATCGTTTGAACATGCATGGATCTTCTGATAACTAAGGCCTAGATTATGAATGAGTCATTTTCTCTCATAATAATTAGCAGGCAACACATTTCCTTTAGGTAATAGTGCTTTAACCAAAGAAAATATCTGATCAAAATAGTTATTTGACATTCCATTATCTGATTTAATAACCATAAATTTTGCAACTGCTTCTAATTTACTTATCTTGCAACCAGGATATAATGCATCCTTAACAGACCTGAACAACTCAGCAAATTCAGATGGTACCAACTCGGGAGGTAAATCAACATCATCCTCGATTTCTGTTTGTTGAACGGATGACCCTGCAACATCATGTACTAAATTCTGAAACCGTGATGGATCCGAAATCAAATTATTAGTATCTTCTCTGGAACTGCGTTCACTGTGTTGATACCAAAAAATATAATCTGATTGAAAACCATAACGTAAGAGATGTTGCCCAACAATGTCAAATGTCTCAAATGTTCTCAAATCACATTTTTTACAAGGACACTTAATTGTCCCTTCTGAAACAAATTCCGGGTTTGATGATGCAAATGATAAGAAAGCTTCAACACCATCAACATATACAGGATTTAAACTAGAACCGTTTGGATTTCTGCGCTGATTTATCCAAGCACGATCATCTAATAATGATTGATGTCGATTTCCTTGTTCCATATTCATATATATGTTTCTACAAAATTTAAAACCATTACTGTTGTTAAATAATTTGATATAAGAAACAATATCCTAAAAAAAGAAGATACATAATTATAATTATTTATTAGTAATTACCAATAATTATAGGCGACACAGTTAGTTTGTAATCATCCCCACTAATTATTATTAATTTAGCAATACTTAGCAATACTTGGCAAAATGAAATATGCTTGAATAATGAAATAAAATTTTGTAATCATCATTGTGGAGATTATATTACTAATTATTCTGATTTGTCCGACAGCTCATCTCTTTTTAACTTTCTCCCGACTGAAATCAGTATGAAAAACTTGCACTGACATACATTAGAGCACATTTTTCAGACTGATTTCAGTGGGATAAAGTAGCAAATATATGAGACGTTGAACAAAAGGTAGCCGTCAATCCGCTGGAAATTGTGCCAATTTATAACCATGTACTTGAATTTATTTGATTTTTGATTAATTTTATTAGCAATTATTACTAATTATTACAAATCTCAATATTTCCAACAGATTTTGCTCTATTCTTAACATGTTCAAATCTTAAAGAATCGTCAATTTTCAGGTCATGCCCAATAAAAAGTTTGCGTCAACCTTGTCCAATTTAAACTCTATAATTGTCCTTCTATGGTTGATCATCTCGCAAGTAGTGTTACAATAGGACGACACAAGTAATGATAAATACATGACTTGGGTTGTCCTATTGCAACACTACTTGCGAGGTGATCAACCAAGAAAGAAAAACTATAGAGTTTACATTGGACACGGTTGACACAAACTTTTTATTGGGCATGACCTGAAAATTGGCGACCCTTTAAGATTTGAACTGTTAAGAATAAAGCAAAACTTGTTGAAAATATTGATAATTGTAATATTTTATAATTTTTTTTATAATTTTAATAATATTAATATTTTTTTATAAATATTAAACATATAATAATAAAATAATTATATTATAAGTATTATTTAACTATTAATATTAGAGTAATATAATATTTTATATTATGTTACTATTTATGTTACTAATTATATTACTAATTATGTTACTAATTATGTTACTAATTAGAAATGCGAAGATATGCATATATGTCGGGTGGTTAATCAATCAATGAATAGAAAAACAAACGTTATTGACCGCTCATCTACCTCAATTTTCTTTTCATTTGTGTGTTGAGGTTGACATGAAACTTCTACCTCCACATGTAATATGTGCTTTTACTGTCAAAATTATAAACCTCCTCACCTCTATATTGGCGAGGAGGTTGATAATTTTGACAGTAAAACATATATTACATGTGGTGGCAGAAGTTTCCTGTCAAGCCTCAACACACAAATGAAAAGAAAATTGAGGTAGATGAGTGGTCAATCACGTTTCATAATTATCCTAATTGTTTTCTAATTATCCTAATTGTTTCCTAATTATCCTAATTGTTTCCTAATTATCCTAATTGTTTCCTAATTATCCTAATTGTTTCCTAATTATCCTAAGTGTTTCCTAATTATCCTAAGTGTTTCCTAATTATCCTAAGTGTTTCCTAATTATCCTAACTGTTTCCTAATTATCCTAACTGTTTCCTAATTATCCTAACTGTTTCATAATTATCCTAATTGTTTCCTAATTATCCTAATTGTTTCCTAATTATCCTAATTGTTTCCTAATTATCCTAATTATTTCCTAATTTTTTCCAAATTGTTTCCTAATTGTTTCCTAATTGTTTCCTAATTAAATCTAATTGTTTCCTAATTAAATATAATTGTTTTCTAATTAAATCTAATTGTTTCCTAATTAAATCTAATTGTTTCCTAATTAAATCTACTAATTAAATCTAATTGTTTCCTAATTAAATCTAATTGTTTCCTAATTAAATCTAATTGTTTCTTAATTAAATCTAATTGTTTCCTAATTAAATCTAATTGTTTCCTAATTAAATCTAATTGTTTCCTAATTAAATCTAATTGTTTTCTAATTATTTTAATTGTTTCCTAATTATTTTAATTGTTTCCTAATTATTTTAATTGTTTCCTAATTATTTCTAATCAATTAAATATAATTATTTCCTAATTATTTGATAATTATTTTAATTAAATCTAATTATTTCTTAATTATTTGATAATTATATATTTATTTCTAATTATTACCAAAACATCCCCCAGAAGTGTCGAACCAAGAGTGCAGCAAGGCCCGTTGTTGTGTACCAGGTTACCCTGAGTCAAGCTCGAAACACCTTGTCAAAGTTTTCACTCCTAGGTACATCTGTGCCAGAGCCGCCTCTACTTGTTCGTATCTAGACAAGGATTATTTGGTACAAACACATAAACTAATTATACTATATAGCTAAACATTCTATTAAAATAAAATAAAATTAACAATTAAAAATAATTTAACAATTAAAAAAATATAAATACCTTTAGTAATCTGCACCTTCTAACTCCTTCCTTCCTCTTCTCGAAAGAAAAAATTAAAACAAAAAAAATTTCTACTCAGAACTGAAAATTAGAGAGAGAGAAGAACAGAGATCTGAATGTTATGAAAAAAAAGGATGGGGTGTATATATAGGTTAGATTATTTGCGACGGTCGTATTTGCGACAGTATCCCGTCGCAAATACTAGGTATTGCGACGGGATACCATCGCAAATTCTTTCGCCCGCATTAAATACAGGCGGCAGGTAAAAGGACTTTTGCGATGAGCCCGTCGTAAATAGCCACCATTAGCGACGGACGGTTATCCCCTTCGCAAATTTCTATTTACCGCCGCCGGTATTGGCGACGGGGCCCGTCACAAATACCTTCGCCCACATTAATTACGGGCGGCGGGTAAAAGGGTTGTTGCGACGGGCCTGTCGCAAATGCCACACCATTAGCGATGAGCGGATATCCCCGTCGCAAATTACTATTTACCACCGCCAGTATTTGCAACGAGCGGATATCCCCATCACAAATTCCTATTTACCGCCGCTGGTATTTGCGATGGGACCCGTCGCAAATACCACCCGTTGGATTCTCTGTTGCGACAGGTAAATAGTCCCGTCGCAAAAACGTATTTACCACCGCTGGGTAGTTGCGACGGGTTGAAGGTGACCGTCGCAAATAGGCTTTACAGCGGCCGGTATTGGCGACGGGGCCCGTCGCAAATAACACCGGGTAAATATTTGTTTGCGACGGGGAAATTTTCCCATCACAAATACTATTTACCACCACCAGGTGCTTGCGACGGGTAGCCTTCTACCCGTCACAAATAGCCTTCCTGCGTTTTGGTGCGCAAACCGCGCCATTGCAATTGTGACGAGACCTGTATTTCCATCGCAAATAACTGACCATTTGCGACGGGAATATATTCCCGCCGCAAAAACTCTTTTCATCGGAGTTTTTGCGACGAGAATATGGCCCGTCGCAAATACCCCGTCGCAATAACCGTTTTTTCCCGTAGTGAAACATGACTATCCGTATAATAGAAAAATGGAAAACAAATACTTCTCCATTCAATAAAATAATGTGGATGTCTAGGAGAACATCCCTTAATCAACTTAGAAGTTGTGGGGTATCATCAAAGTAACAGGAAGTACTCTTATTCAAGAAATATAGCGGGGGATGTACTTTCAATATGTTGGGTTATCCATGAAAGATAGTAATTGAGTTCAGTAGTTTTGATTGATAGGAGGCCAAGACAATGGTTGGAAAAATCATTCATTATGGCTCATAAAAGAGTGTTCAAATATTCCAAAGCATATCCCTCAAAAGTGTTTAGCAAAGTGTGCAGTCTTAGACCCACTCATCATGCATCGGGGTGATGATTGAGTTAATGCTCAACCAACCCCTTTTGAGGCGATTACCCCTAGGTGCATCTGTATCACATTCACATTCATCTGCTAGTATATAGATAGATATGTATTTTCTAGGAACTATACACACTTTTACATTACCAAAACTTAGGATGGTTTTTCCACTATTGAAAAGATTTAGTTTTATAATGGTTTTGATAACTCTTGAATCAAAAGAATACGAGGGAGGGATAACAATATAGACTTTTAAATCCCTTAAATTTCACGAGTAATATGATAAAACTCTTCTATGACAATGTATGTGTAATAAATCGAACTTTCTCAAGGTACAAATCATTTTTTCAGTTTAAATCATTTGTTTTATATTGGTAAATGTGCTCTACAACCTAAGGAAGGTTTCAGGAGCGTCTAAGTCTTGTTCGGAGCCCGAAGCTCCAGGAATTGAGAAAAAAGAGTGATCGCACGATTAGCGCATAATTAGTACTAACCTTGCGGGGCACTCGGTGGCTTGTAGGAGGCCGCACGGTTTGTCTGCAACCATGCGAGTCGAGGCACACGCTCGTACAAAATTTTTAGACTTTATGATAGTGGGTTTTGCACGAATTATGCATGGTTAGCCAAACTGTGTGCCTAGCCCATGCAGGGTCCCTCCTTAGACAGTGAGGTGCACACGGTTGGTGCACAGTTTGGCCAACTGTGCGGCCAAACCATACGACCTTATCTGGAAGGTTGAAATTACCCTTTTGACCTTAATGTGTAAAGACCCATAAATTTCAAGGAATTTTTTTCTTAAATTCTTTGGGATTTTACGAGTACGCAGTTTCTGACGGCACCTGATTCCGAGGCCCGGTGTGCTCGGAATCAATTTTCCGAAGTTTAGTTCGGGTACGTTCAGTGAACGAACGAGCGAGTTTTCCTATCTTTTAAACCGGTGCTCGAAATTGAAATCTGAGGGCACCGATGGAACTGTAGCGCTGATAATTGCTTAAGAGGACCTTTACTGAAAATGCGTTTGCTTATGAGGAGTTGTTAAAAAATGTGGATTAAATGAAAATTAAATTAAAATTATGTTACAATTTTATTTCTTTTTCTAATGTGGTTTTAATCTACATGGGGAAGTTGGGGTGAGACCCACAAGTTCCTAACTACTCATGTTAGGATATTTGTGAGGTGAGGCCCACATGAGCCCCAACCATTCACATTCCCTAACCCCTTAACTCTTCCCCTTTAAACTTGTTAAACCCCTTGTATTTAATTGGGTAACTCCCCACTCTCCAACTTTAATTCATGACAACACACACTAAATTAATTGATTAAACATCTTCAATTAATTTAGCTAAGTGTTTGAATTTTAAAGTTTGAAATGCATGGAAAAATAATAAAATAAGGAGAGACCTTATTTTATTTGGTTAGTTTTGTTGTGTGAGGGAATTTGAAAGAGAGCTCTATTCTCTTTTGAAGAACACCAAACCTCCAACGAAGAATGCCAACCCTCCGACGAAGAACATCGACTCAGCGACCCGATTTATCCATCCTCTTCTACCTCCGCGATAAGGGAGGAGACACCGACGATGCGGGAATTCGCCAGCAACGCCATCATCCGCGATGCTTGACAACCGTAAACTTCTTTCGAGGTAAGGGTGTGTTTGGATTGAGAAATATTGGTTTTCCTTCCATGTTGTCGTTCCTCTTAAACAACTTGTTATCAGACTAATGCGGAAGGGACCGGACCAAACTAACACAGACCGATTCCTCTGCCATTATTGTGAATTTGTGGAGTTCTTCAAGCGTCCTTAAATGGTGAATCAAGTTATGTTTTCGGAGCCGATCGGAGGCCCAAAAACATCGTAAATGGCCTCAGAGCGTCGGGTCGACCTAGAAGAGGAAGTTTTGTAGAAATCAAATCATCAGAGTGCAGAACAGACACCTCGGGAGGTGTGCTGGTCAGAGGCGTCATTTTTAGAAAATTCCAGAATACACGACGTGTACACCAGAAGCACATGTCGTGTAGTAAAAGTGTACTGTAGCTTCTGTTTCGGACATTAGAAAAGTAACACACGACGTGTGACTCTAGACACACGGTGGTACTCTCCACACTATTTGTCAGAGGAGGCTTCGATGGACATGGCATGTATTCAGGGAAAATACACGAACACAGACAACAATACACGACCAAGTAACACGGCGTGTATTCACTTCATAGAAAGGCAGAAGTGGCTTCGCGAGGCTCGACGTGTAATTTGAGGGATACACGGACACGGTCATAACCACACGGCCAAGAGGCACGGCTTGTACTACCTTCACCATGGCAGAAGCGGCTTCGTGATGACTCGGCGTGTATTCTAGGAATACACGAACACGGGTGGATTACACGAGCATGTACTCCACCACACGGCCAGGCATGGCCAGTGTACACGGAGCCGACCCCAGAAGTTTGGACACGGCGTGTAACCATACCACACGCCGTGTACTTACTTTTTACATGAACAACCCTTCGACATGGGCTGTGGTACACAGACAGTACCCGTGGACTGAAGACATGGCGTGTAACCATACCACACGCCGTGTACTTACTTTTTACATGACCAGCCCCATTACACGGGCCGTTTCACACGGGCAGTACCGGTGTCTGATGACACGGCATGTAATGCTTACCTACACGCCGTGTACTTTAGGAAAATGGCTTGGTTTTCTTGTTCTCCGTGACTTGGGCACATTCTGCTTGGTTTTTCCCCTATGACGTGGGACAGAACGTTGGGATACATCATCTATAGTCTTCATGACTGTTGATGCATCCACCCCTTTTACTCGAGGAGCAGACCCTCCCGGAATCGAGTATGCTGTGTTCGGAAACCCTAGAGCTAGCTATGACTGCGACGACTACCGTGCTGGGATCCTCCGTGGGTTCGACAACGATGATGACTGTACTTGGATCCTATGTGGGTTCGACAACGATGATGACTGTACTTGGATCCTACGTGGGTTCGGCAGCGAGGATGACTGTACTTGGATCCTACATGGGTTCGGCAGCGAGGACGACTGTACTTGGATCCTACGTGGGTTCGGCAGCGAGGACGACTGTACTTGGATCCTACGTGGGTTTGGCAGCGATGGTTACTGTACTAGGATCCTACGTGGGTTCAGCAGTGATGACTTCTGTACTTGGATCCTACGTGGGTTCGGCAGGGGAGATGATTCAGAAGCTACATCTATCATCTCCACTCCTCTTCGTGAGTAGTATACCTGTGTGAGCTGAGACTTGACTTTCAATCATTATCATCAATATGATTGACTTGCTTTCCTGTGTGGATTGGGTTGTGTTTTCCTGTGTGGACTGGGTTGTACTTGGGATCGTGAGTTGGAGCCGAACTGGAAATGATGACTTAGGTATATGTATGGGCATATACCTAAGTAGAGTTGGTTGATACTTCGTGTTTGTATCTTTCATTTGTGGTTTATCCTTTGTGGATTATAGGAGACCTTCGGGGGTCTCAGGGTCCCTACTGAGTATCGTATACTCACCCCTACACGAGCTATGCCCGCACTACGTTGTGTTGGTTGCAGACGACGGACAACGCTGATCGTGGTTGAGGCTTGTGGAGCGGGACGGTACCCGGAGGTGGACTATCAGGCGGGACGTACACGGCGCGAACGGCCGGACCCGAGGAGCTGAGGAGACCATCTGTACTCACCCTTCAGGTGGGATAGCCGAAGGACGACTCGGTGGTTGCTAATTTACTTTACTGCTGCTGTACTTTCTTTTCAGTTGTACCGTACTTTCAGTTGGGTTTGTATTCTGGCACATTTACTTTTCAGCACTTACTTTTGTACTCAGTTTACTTAGTGTTTACTTCATCTTGCGTACTCTGTGGTGTTTGTTTTCTTTTATAAAGGCAATGCATTCCCTTTTATCGGGATTTAAGCCTTTGGTGCTAGTCGCCAGCCTCTGGCCTATGGAAGGCGGGCTTGGGGTAGTCACGACACGGGTCCTGAGGACGGGTCGTGACATAATGAACCTAAATACTTCAACCCTTCTTTCTTTCTCCCATTCCCAGTAGACAACCTCATTTCTTCCTCCCGTGATCTCTCCTTCCATCTAACCTATGGATCAAGGAAACTCCTCCATCCAGACTCTGAATCAAGTGCTATCAGAAGCATTGGACCCACATCAGTAAGCTCCACAATCATCTTGCTTTCTATCTCAGTTTCTCTTCATATCTATTGCACTATTTAGGTGCAAACTCTTATGCCCTATTTTCAGGGAATTGGACCGTTATTCATTTTTCTTCCGATATACTTCAAATATGATGCCGATATTGGACGAGGAGTCATCTACGTCCCTAAGGTAGGCGGTCTAGTTATTTTCCCTAAAGTCAAGCAGATTTAACAACTCTGTCATTGTTATGCACACTATCCATTGTCACGTGTTGCCTGAAATGTGTTTTTAATTTCTAAATAATTATAACCATGTTGAAATACTCCTGAGGACCCTTGAAAAGTGGTTAGAGGATGTCAACCTCTTGATCGCCACCCCTTTGGGTGTGCCAACTTTAAGTGCCCCTTTAATATAATTATTTAGTTCACCAAAGCACCTCCTAAGTGCTTGTATTATCATGAAACGGGTTTTACATGCTTAATTAACTAAAGTGATTGATTATAATGAATGATAGTGGGTTTTCAATCCTTGATTATGAATTTCTAATGCCTTGATTAATTAATTGGCTTGTTTATATCGAGTGGAATTGGGTGGAAAGGCCACACCTCATGTTATATCAATATAAATGTGAATTGTATGAATTGTGATGCCCTTGGTTATATTGGGCTCGATGGTTAAAATGATTTATAGGTAATTCCCCATGATATTATTACTATTATGAGTATTCCATTGATATTGGATGTGGAGCTATGGTTAGGGGACTTATTGAGAACAATGTTTCACTCTCCCTTACATCGGGTGTTGAGCATGATGTGTCTCACCATTATATTATTATCTAGGTGATGAGAATGATGTTCCACGTTCCCCTGTATCAGGTTTTGGACATGACCACTCACCCCTCTTATCTCAAGTGATGAGCATGATGTCTCACATTCATTATGAGATTCAGGTCATATACCCTCTGCATGAGCCTATAGCTCGTTAGACTGGTTATGGATGTCTAAGTTATGCTCCGGGTCCAACTAACACCTAGTATCCATGTATATGCCTACTTAAATCCTCACATACTTAGTGCTTATAGGTGTATACAACATATAACTATACTATATATATATATTATTACTATATATATGTATGGTTACTGATCAAACTCTTATACCAGCCTATGCCGAAGTAGGTAGAGACAGCCAGGTGTCTTGTATGAACATGAGACAACTAATATTTATCTATTTAGATTTGATTATTATTCATTATACCTGCAAACTAATTAGCTATGTACACTACTTGGATTATTTCTAGAAACCTTTGGTGGTGGAATACTGAGATTTTATCTCACACCATACTCAGGCCGCCTTTGGTACCTGAGTAGATTACATGTCTACATGTATGGATAAGGGAAATCTCCCTACTATAGATGCTTGATTTGTTTAGATTATTTCTTGGAGCATGATATGAGAGGACTGAGCATATTCTCATGATGCTAGTGGAGTAGTCTTTTGGCCTTTTTTATTTTTGTATAACATGTTGTATATACCTGTCCCATGTTTCCCCTTTTGTATATCAGCATGCCATGACATCATTGTATATGACTTAGCCCATTGGATTTTGATATTATTATAGTTTCTTGGTTATTTACGTTTCCATAGTTTATCATATTTGTTTCCGCTATGCCATTCTATTATATCATGCTTCCGCTATGGTGGGTTACTGATCCTATTATTATAGTGTCTATTTCTTCTGTGCTATTTTTTATTCATATGCTTCCACTGTTGCCTATTTTTTTACTTTATCCGATGTTCCACTCTGATATGAGGGTATAGTATTCCCACTATACCACCTTAGACCCTCACTGATATTTGGTAGCCTCCGATGTATGGGGAGGTGCGCTTGAGGCCATGTAACCCACCGGCTCGGGGCACGAGTTAAGTGGATCCCGGGTCGGGATGTTACAAAGTGATATCAGAGCAAATTATTTTCCTTTGCCTTACTATTTGGGTATTAGACAAGAGACTAGGAGGTAATGGAATTTGGTAATGAGCTCGTGCTTGGGTGTAGCTAACCCATGTATAGGGAAAACCCAAATTACACAGGATGAGTTACTACTGTTATGATTTTTCACCTATTACACTTGATATGACTTCACTGATGAGCGACACACATGTATTATGATGTTATTATTATTGATATTATTGAAATGATATTTATTTTACCTATGCCCGATGAAATGAGGGCATGTCATTTCATGCATCATAGAGGCACATTAGGACTTACATGCCATGCATTTTTCCATGACACATTTACTTTCTGTATGCATTTCTTGTTGCATATAGTTAGTGCCTGGATTATTTGTTGGAAATATAGTGATGTTTCTTGTAGGACTGAGAAAATATAATTGACACTTAAAGTGTTTACCTTAACCTAATAGCATTTTCCTGTATAGGTTAAATCAGACACCTTAAGCTGTAAGTTATGGAACGTTGTGCCATAAACCATTGGTTACACGAGTCAGAACATGTTATGGTCATGATTAAATGGATGACACGTTGCAATTCATAAGGTGTATGAGTCCTCATAAATTAGAAATGGTGATCCATCAAATTCAACAATTTAAAGAGATTTAAATACATAAATGAGCATATATTTAAAATGAATATAACTTGTAGAATGAAATGGTCATCTTATACATGTAATACGAGACCTTGACCCTAACATGACCTTAGTAGTGGGTAGATGGGGTTGTCTCTTATAGTTCTTAAGGCCTATTATGGTCTATCCTTATCACCTAGATCTGGCTTACAGAGCAAACAGAGAGGTGTGATCTATTCATAGGAAAGCTATGTACCTATCCTAGTTATCTATATACGATCTCTTAACCGTTAGTTTCTCTTCTAAGGCATGTGTTTGAAATTGTTGAATGACGCCACCATGATAGCCTTGATTCGTACGCCCTGAAGGAAATGATGGCCATGCAATGGAGGTAGTGGTCCCTGAGCTGCCAGTGATTCCTCCTGTAGTGCTGCCTATGACACTTCCTATTATTCCTAATATGGGCATAGACACCCAGTTTCGAGAAGGCTTTTTTTGTATGATTCAAATTATGTAAGGCATCACTTGACCTGCCCCAACTTTGGCAGAGTTGACTCAAGAGTTCCAGCAGTAGCATCCTCTCACCATTTTGGGGGATGATGAACCACATGCTGTTGATTCATGGCAAGAGACCATTCTATCTATCTTTGAGCCTCTAGAGACACCTCCATAGTAGAGGGTCAAGATCAATTCTTATATGCTAAATGATTATTCTATGTGACAGTGGGTTGCTATTATCTAGGAAGATTGACATCGAGACATGTTCTGAGTAGATTTCCAGATGATCTTCTATGACCAATTATTTCCACAGACTATGAGGGATGACTAGGATAGAGATTTTATGAACCTGAAGTAGGGATCCATGTCTATCATGGATTATTCTGCTCATTTTACTAAGCTGCAGCGTTTCACACCGACTCTAGAAGGTGATAATCTTATGATCACTAGGTGATTCGAGGATGGGCTAGTATATACCATCCAATCGTAGGTCAATGCTTTTAGGTTGACTACTATTTTTGAGATAGTCAACTAGGGATTCATTACTAAATAGAATTCAAGGGAAGTTAAGGGTGGGAACTAGGGCGGTTCAGCACCTAGTTCTGGAAGTGTTTCTTTAAGTAGGTGAAAGTGACATTTTGAGGTTTCCCACAGGGGTACTAGTAGTCAAACAACTCAGACTAACAACTTTCTTATCCGTCATTAGTTTAGGAAAATAGAACATATAAAACCTCAGTGTATTCATGATCTAGTGGAATGCAGAGGATGCAATAGGATGGGGAATATCCAATGCTTCTTCATGACTTTTCCATTAGTTCTTAGCGAGCATGGATCTACACCCACCCCACATTTTGCAGCAGGGCCAGTAATATATCATTAGGTAGGAAGCTGGAATACCACCAACCGCTTAAGCCAAAGTGGTGGTCGAGGCAGAGGTAATCAGACTAAGGAATTACAACACCACCAAAGCGGGCTTGCTCAGGGTAGTTAGGCTGTGACTTAGGGTCACAATACATTCCATTTACATGCATTACAACCTATGCCAGAGGAGCATATCACTGAACCTTCTACTATTCGAGGTACTATTCTAGCAGTCTCTACTTTAGTGTCTACTTTATTTGATACAAGCACATCACACTCCTTTATATCTGAGGCAATTTTGGCGAGTCTGGGCCTCAAGATAGAGTTTTACTATTGCATTATGAAACTCGATACCCTATTGGGTATCCGAACATATAACATTCTACATTGTAAGGGTTTTCCCTTGGATATTGGTGGACATCTTTTCATGTGGAACCTTTTCATCCTTGACATGAAAGGGTTTGATATAATTAATGGGGTTTATTGGTTAGTTCCTTATCAATCCCATATCGATTTTTATTGCTGAAGGGTGACATTTACATCACCATAGGGAGGTAGACATGTGTATAATGAAGAATGGGATATCCAAGCTACTTGATCAGGACCTGAGCATTATGGGTTGGGAAGTGTGAAAACCTATATTTCCAGTCACTTCTTAGATGATCAGGGGTTACAACCCACTATTTTCGATCCTGTGGTGGATCGTTTCAAGGGAACCTTCCCTGGAGACTTTTCCAGGCTACCTCTAGAGAGAGAGGTAGAATTTACCATTGATCTAGTTCCATGAGTGGAACTAATGTCCATTCCTCCTTATATGATGGAACATATCAGCTTCTAGAGCTCAAGAAATAGTTGTAGGACATAAAGGATAAAGGATTTATACACCCAACACTTATCCTTGGGTTTCACTAGTCCTTTTTTCCAATAAGGCAGATGGCACCCTCAGGCTTTGCGTGGATTACCGATGGATGAACCAACTTATGTTAAAAAACTGGTATCCACTACCATGAATAAACAACCTCTTTGATCATATTTGAGGATAGATAGTGTTTTAACATATTTATTTGAGGTTGGGATATTATTAGGTTCATTTCATGTATTTATACATAAATCACACAACTTTCAGGAGCATGTATGGTCTTTATGAGTACCTGGTAATTTTGTTCGGCCTCATGAATGTACCTATAGTTTTTAGGGATTAGATGAATCAGGTTTTCCACATGTATCGAAATTTATTCATGGTATTCATTGTGAACAAAATATTAGTGTATTCATGCTCTCAACATGACCATGCCAACCATATTGATATCGTGCTAAATACACTAAGAGATTATCAACTTTATGCTAAGCTTAGTAAATGCCACTTATGGATCGAAAAATCCCACTTCAAATTGGAATCAAGTATTTTAATAGTTGGAAATGGAGTCTTGTTTGTGTTTGTTATCAATCCACACTAGGTTGATTGTGGATTTTTCAAGGAAAGTGATATTATAGTACAAGCTGACTATAGTGTTGAAGTTGGCGTCATTTCCCAGTGTTTTCCAAATTTTTTGGGCTCAAATTTAGGAGTAAGAAGAAAGAATCATGAAAGGTAGTTTTATAGAATTATCTCTTCATAAATATTTTAAAGGAATGGTTTTCATGAAGACTGGGTTTCGTAAAGGCTGATATTTTTGAATATGTAGAGCACTGCAAACAAGCATCATGAATGACATGACTATTTGATGGTAATTTCCACAACTACGAGAAGATTTGTGAGAAGGTTGAATTTAACTAGAGATTTGTGGGTGAATGATCTTCATGAAAAAAGTTTTGGAGTTTCATGAAAAATAAACTAGAGGAAGGGGGCATTTCAAAAGTCCAATCCTAGAAATAGGCAGTTATCCTCACTACTTGACACATGAAAAAAAAATTGGAGAAAGGGATGAATCACTCTGAAGTCATGAAGGCCAAGAGATTCATGAATAAAGTATTCAAAGTGATCTTGATCATCACAAAAATAATTCTCTAGTATTGAACGATGCTTAGGTATATGGAAAAAAGTATTTTCACAATGATAAGGTATTATGTGATGAATTAGTGAGCTTTGTGAACATAGTTTGTTCCATGATGGTAGTTTTCTTCATGAAGGTAGTGAGATTCACAAAGGAGCTTCACAAAAGACAGTATTGAACATATTTTTTAAGTGAATAGAGATTTCAATTGCATCAACTCAGGACTACTGTGCAAGTAGAGTCTCATGCTAGTTAGGTAAAAAGACATAAATGCTAATATACTAAAGATAACTTTAAGTCATTAAACTAAGTGAGAATTCACCCAAATTAGTGGCTTGGGGGATTCGATGGAAGTGTTATGAGGGAGGAAATGTGCTATCCCTAAAATATTTTAAAGTCAGCGTACCTATCATAAAGTGAATATTTATGAACATTTTTATTCCATAACTAGTGAAGATTAGTGGATTTGGGTATGACCGACACGCTGTTGGTGTATACTCCTCATACTAGCCCTTAGTGGTGAACCAAGTAAAATTTTTATGTTGTCTCTCTCCATGTGAATGTTTAAATTACCACACATTACCATAAGATAGTTTTACAAGGTTCCTACTAATGTAGAAATAAGATCTATCACTTTCGGAAGAAAAAATTGACACCCTGATTCATCCCTCTCCTATCAAGGTGTTCTGAGGTCCTATAAATGGTATCATAGAAAATAGGTTGTTGGTGTTAAATCTTTCCTCTTTTTTTTCATGAATAATTCATTAAATGTTAGGGGATTCCCCCTATTTTATGGAAGAAACTTCTAGATTTGGAAGAACAATATGAAATCACATCTAAGATCTCTTGGAATGGAAGTACTTTTTTCCACTGCATAGGGGATTTAGGTTACTGATGCAATAGGACTGTCTATGATTGAAACAAATTGGAAAATGATTGATGTAGATTACAAAGAATAGAATTCCCTTACTGTAGCTCTATTTGATCAAATATATCTAAAGGTGATGATTTTCACTTTAGCTAAGTCTATGTGGGAAAACTGGAAAATATATATGAAGGCGACAACAAAGTGAAGGAGACAAAACTCCACATTTTTCACAATAGGTTCGATGATCTAAAGATGCATCCTGATGAAAATAAAGATACATTTTTTAATTGAATTAATAAAGTTTTTGGAGAAATTTGAGGACTTGGTGAAGAAATTAAATATATTAACATTGTGAAGAAAATATTAAGAAGGATTTCACCTCCCTATAATCCAAAAGTGTTAGCCCTTGAAGAAAGGGATTTGTCTAAACTTTAACTTGATGATATTCTAAGTGGTATGGTGGATTATGAAATGAGAGTCAAACCAAAAGATGAAATGACTCGAGTAAGTAGGGAAATGGAATTCAAATCCATGGGAAAACTTGAGGTTTATGGAGATAGAGTTGATGAAGATAATGATGAAGATGAACTTCGTTCACTTTTTTCTAAGAAATTCAAGAGAGGAAAAGAGATATTTTAAGGAAAGCTTCCTCTACCCTGTTTTCGATGTGTTAGAGTTTGGTACATTGCCTATTGATGCTCAAAGAAGTTCGATGATGAAGAAAGTGAAGCTGGAAATATGCAGAAGCCTCAGAAAAGGTTTCCCCAAAAGGGAGATTTCAAATCAAGAAAGAAACTACATAGAAAGAGTTTTGTCTATACAGAAGAATAAGATGATAATGATTTTTTAGGATGAATAAATATAGTTTAAATATAGAACCCAAACATCTAAGATGGCTACAATTAAAAATTCAAAACCTTCAAAAAATAAAGATAAATATAATCAGTTGATTGGTGATTTTGATCTCAAGTTAGAACTTGTGGATGCTCCTGGTAAGATAAAAATCAAAGAAATAGAAATAGAAATATGATATTTATTCTAGAAGATTCTTCAGAGCATGTTGATTGACTTGAAGTAGAAATTTATTGACTGGAAGAATGAGAAAAAGAATATTCAACAACTCTTGAAATCTTGAAAGATGTTATGGAATTTAAGCTCAGGATTGAAGAGTAGGAAAAATTCACCAATGAACTTACATCCATATTGTAGGAGAAAGCTATGATAGTTGAGGGGTATGAATAAAAAGTTGTTACTTTAAGGAGTAAACTATAAAATCAATCAAATTCAAAGTAAACAAAGAAGAAAAAACAATTTGGATGATTCTCAAATGCAGATCTATTAGAAAGAGCTAAGTGTGGTTTTGAGGGAGTGGAGAAGGCTTTGAATAATCAAAGATCCACATGTATGGGAAAAAGTGGAATTGGATGTGATGATGAAACATTAATTACTGGAAACAAGATGATCCAAAATAAAGGGAAGTAGAAAGTTGGACATATCACAAAGGCACATGAATTCCTAACAAAAAAATCCTCAAATCGAACAGAAAGGAGAACTAAGAACTATCCACAATTATCCAAAAATTATCTCCAGTCAAATACTTTTCCTAATTAAGGGGACATGAGGAGGAATGGAAGTGAGAAGACATTTTCTCTTATCAAATTTCAATTCTGTGGCTATCTGATCCATACTATGTCATACTGTGAGCTATCTGAATGGGGAAGCACTGGAAAGTCAACAATGGAGAATGAGACCATATCCTTCATCATATAGAATAAATAGTTTCTATGAATATTTATTTCATCATTCTAACTATATCCATACAAATATTCATTGAAAAAAGAAAAAAAGAGGGAACAATACCTACATAACTTAGAGACAAGTCAATACTCACCAATCAAGTGAAGCTTCTCTTATGAATATGTATTATCTTATGGAATAAGAATACGAGTATGATGAACTCATGAATATTTAGAAGATAATGGAAAGTCCATATTTATCCTATACTCAATCAAATATCTCATGGAAGGAAAAAAAATAAAATCGAGAAATCCAACTTTGTAGAAACAGGTCTCAAAGCTACAAAGAATAGTAGCACATGAATTATTGAAAGTGGATGCTCATCCCATATGATGAGAAATGATAATTTATTTAAGAATATTAAGAAAAGTGTTGATAGAACAATAAGGTTTGATAATGATTTTTCTTTAAAGACCAAAGGTAGTAGAAGTAAGGAACTAAAAAATAAAGAACTTAAGAAAACTAAAGCCCTATATGTGGATAGTTTGCATCATTGTCACGACCCGTCCCCTGGGGCCCATGCCGTGACTACCCCAAGCCCGCCTTCCATAGGCTAGGGGCTGGTGATTAGCACCGAAGGCATATTCCCTAAAATTGGGAAGGCATTACCTTTATAACCTGTAACACACACAACCAAGCACATAACAAGATACAAACTCAAGTAAACTAAATAGTAAACAGAGTGAGTAAAATAATTAAAAAGGGGTCAGAATACAAGCCCAACTGGAAAGTACAAGGAAAAATGGAAAGTAAAAGACAACTAATAAGTGAAAAGCATCTCCTGGATCATCCACCACATATCCTACCTGAAGAGAAGGTACAACTCATGAACGGTCATCTCTGCAGTTCGACTCATCTAACATCCACCTCCAAGCTACCTCCAATCCTGGTACCCTCGTCCTTAGTCAACGTTGTTCGTCATCTGCACCAAACACAATGAAGTTCAGGCATAACCCATGCAGGGGTGAGTATAACGATAATCAGTAGGGACCCCGAGACCCTCAAGGTCTCACAAAATACACAAAGGATAATCCATAAAGCATGAAATCAACCGAAAACCCAACTTAGGTATATGCCCATACATATACCTAAGTTATCAAATATACCCATTTCAAACATGAGGAGTTACAAAGTCCAACTCAAAATCCCAAAGCACAACTGTTCCATAAAGGAAGGAATACCATGAAGGTGATTACCACATAGGTATGCCACATAGAAGAATACCACCAAGGTATTACCATAAAGGAAAGTACCGCTCAGGTACGAACTCAAATCACACCAGGTATAACTTAGGTACAATAGTAGAGATGATTATATGTAACAACTGAATCATCTTACTCTCTTAAGAGGTAGACCCATGAAGGATCTCTAATTATCATCATACCCACATAGGATCTCTAGGTTCTGACCCACACAGGATTGCTTGGTGCTGACCCACATAGGATCGCTTGGTGCTTACCCACATAGGATCGCTCGGTGCTGACCCACACAAGATCGCTCGGTGCTGACCCACACATGATCGCTAGGTGCTGAACCAAACATGATCGCTAGGTGCTGACCCACATAGGATCACTCAAGTAGTACCACATGGAATCCTAGAGCAGTTCCATGTGGGACCCTCAATCAAAGATCCACAAAGGATCTCATCCTCAAGTCACAGCCAGCTACTGGGTTCCCGCGCTAAGCTCGCTCATCTTCAGGAGGGTCTACTCCTCAAGCCAATGATCAATACTCCAAATACCATGATGTCTCATTAATAAGTATCCCAAAGGACTGCCACATCATAGGGGTCTCAATGCAACAGATGGTGCGTCAATCAGACACCTGGTTTGTCAGTTATTAGCCTTTTAGTCCTGAGGGTTGGGTTGGATTCGTGATCGATCCAACCTGACCATTCCCCAACTTTATCCAAATCTCTAGTGGAGTATACCAAAGGGACCATATATTTCAAAGGTTTCCAGCACCGCAGACGGGTTGTCAAATGAACACTCAGTGCTAAAGATATGGCTGAAAATGCGTAAATGGGTCGAAGTGGGTCCGGGTCCGGTCCAACCCGGTCAGAATGACCCAGCCCGACCCAGCATGGCTCGACCCGGTTTAGGTTGACCCGACCTGTTGGGCCCGGCCCGGCCCGCTGGGTTGGGCCCAACCCACACTGGGCGGCCCGACCCACTGGGTCCGGCCCAGCCCACGCTGGTCGGCCCGACCTGGCAGCGGCGTGATGGCCACGAGGGGCCGCGGGGGGCCACATAGGCTATGAGGGGTGCAGAGGCCATAGAGGCAGCATGGGGCGTAGAGGCTGTGAGTGGGCCATAGAGTCCACGTGGGGCACAAAGTCCGCGAGGGGGATGCAGGGCGGTGAGGCTGTGAGGTGGCGCAACAGGCCGCATGGCGGTGAGGCTACTGGGCAGCACAACAGATCGTGGGGCCACACAACAAGGCCAGAGGGTAGCGCGACAAGGCCACTGGGCGGCGACAGCTGTGGAGCGGCACCGTTGCATCGTCACCTTCATCGCGGCAAACAGTGGTTCCGACCATCGTTCTCTAGTTCCACCGATGCCAAACGCCAGCACTGATTGCCGTCACCATTACAAAGAACATACCAAAAGAATAACGACAGGGGGGTCAGGCCATGTTTGTTTGGCCCACACCCTCCACATTAGAGCGATAGAAAACGACTCAACAAAAACCTTTAATCAAGAACATCAAATTCAACAATTTCATACGAATTGTGGATCAACTCATTTTGGATGATCCAAATTCTCCATGATTTCCAAGAACAAGTAATTTAATCGAGAAATTACAAGAATTCAATAACAACCCCAAAAACCTTCATCTATCACTATTCCTAACCCTGCAAAAGAAAACATCCATGAATCAACTAGTTTATGAGATTTTGATCTGCATTCTTAGTTTAGAAGGGAAGAACATGGGAAGTGATAATCACATAGAAATAAACCCCTACCCCGAAGATTTGTTGATGGAGGCCATAAGGAAAGAGTTGATGTCGTTGGGAATAGACGGACATTGGTGACTTCGGCATTTCCTCGATCGTCGGTTCATTGTCATTGAAGACGTTACTCGTCGACATGAGCGTTCTTAGTTGGGGAGCACATTCTTCATTGGATAATTCATTCTTCGTTGGAGAGAATAATCCTCCAAGCTCTCTCCCAATTCCCTTTTTCCAATCCTTTCCCCAATTCCACCGAAAAGAAAAGAAATAGCCAACACAAAAATTATATAATAACTTAACATTTAATTTTATGTTGAAACATAAAATTAATTGATAACTTAACATTTAATTTTATGTTGACACATAGAATTAATTGGGGGAGTTGAGAGGTTTCTCCCCCATTAAGAGGGGTCGGGTGGTCCCCACCCCTAAATTTAAAATTGGAAGGTTTTGAGGACTCGGGTGGTCCCCACCACCATAACCTATGTAGATGAGGTTTCAAAAAATAAAATAAAATAGAATTTTATTTTAGTTTATTATTTTTTTTCATTTCCACAAACAACCCAAATTCTATCTTTCACCCTCGACCTACTGTGGTTGAGGTGAAGGTCCCTTTAAGTGAATATCGGCGCTACAAGTTCAATGGTGCCCTCAGATTTAAATTCTGAGCACCGGTTCAAAATTTAGAAAGACCTGCTTTCACGTTTACTAAACGTACCCAAATAAAAGTTCAGAAATTCATTCCTGGAACTCCGGGACTCAGAATCATGTGCTGTAAATTTTCACAGACTCGTAAAATTCCCATATATTAAAAAAATTACATGGAAATTCCAGGTCTTTACATTCTCCCCACCTTAGAGATTTTCATCCCTGAAATCCACATTAAAAAACTAGGAAAACAAGTGGGGGTACTGAGCACGAATATGAGCCTCCCACTCCCATGTGCTCTTATGGAGGTTCCCGTGCTTCCAGTGAACGTGCACTAGAGGTATTGACAACCCACAAAGGACCCGCTCCTATAGATCCTCAATATCTATTTGAACCTCCGTAAAAGTCTCCCCATCGTCGACTTCTAGCTCGTTGTGGTCAATGATGTGGGAAGAGTCGTGCACGTATCTCCTCAGCTGAGATACATGGAAGACACCGTGCACCCGGTTCAACTGAGGTGGAAGAGCTAAGCGGTAAGCCACCTCACCGACTCTGCTGAGGACCTGTAAGGTTCTGATGAACCTTGAAGATAACTTTCCACCTCAGACAAATCTCCAAAAACCTCATTGAGGTGAGACCTGTAGAAAGACGTGGTCCCCATCCTCGAACTACAGAGGTCTTCGTCTCCTATCAGCATACGACTAATGCCTGCTTTGTGTAGTCTTCATCCACTCTTGGATGATCTGCACCTTCTTTGTGGTAGCCTGTACCATCTCTAGTCCCACTAGTACTGACTCCCCTAGGTCAGTCCAACACAAAGGTGATCTGTAAGGTCTCCCGTACAATGCCTCAAAAGGTTCCATCCCAATGGTGGAGTGATAGCTGCTATTGTATAAAAACTCCAAAAAAGGAAAGTGATCATCCCAGATGCATCCAAAGTCGAGGATACAAGCACGTAGCATATCCTCGAGGGTCTGAATGGTCCACTCAGTCTAGCCATCTGTCTGAAGATGGAAGGCGATGCTCAAATGAAGCTACATCCCAAAAGCCTCCTACAACCCCTTCCATAGCTGGGAAGTAAAATGTGTATCATGATCGGAGACAATCGTTGAGGGTACTCCATGTATCCGCACAATCTACTACACATAGAGGCATCCCAAGCTCTCTTCTAAAACCTGCTCTCTAATCGGTAGGAAGTGGGCTAACTTGGTGAGTCGGTCAACGATCACCCAAATCGAGTCATGTCCTCTGGATGTACGTGGAATTCTTATCACGAAGTCCATGGATATCCCATACCACTTCCACTATAGGACCTCTAAAGGCTGAACCAAGCCTGCAGGTACCTGATGCTCTACCTTCACTTGTTGACAAGTGAGGCACCAAGAGACAAACTCTGCAACTACTTTCTTCATTCCCAACCATTAGTGCTGTTATCAGAGATCCTGGTACATCTTCACCACTTCTGGATGTACTACTAGAGGGGATGTGTGGAACTCCCTCAACACTTCCTCCCAAAGTGACACTAGTACCATGGTACGTCCTCTGAAGAGGATGACGTACTCCCCACCTTCAGAAAATTCATCAGGTGCCTTCCCTATGGATATCTGAGCACATCGAGCCTCACAGTTAGCGTCCCCATGCTACACCTCCCTGACTCGCTGAAGAAGTGGAGGAGTGACTATAAGAGACTGAAAAAAAGATGCTCCATCCCGATCCACAAAGGATATTTGCAAAGCTGCCAGCTACTCCATCGCCTCACCTAGCAGCTATATACCTAACCTTTTGCTGAGTGCATCTACTACAAAGTTCCCCTTCCCAAGAGTATAGACTATCTCAAATTCATAGTCCTGAAGGAACTCAAGCCAATGTCATTGTCTCAGGTTTAGGTCCTTCTAAGAGAAGATATACCTGAGACTCTTGTGATCAGAGTACACTGTAAAATGCTCACCCATCAAGTAATGTTGCCACATATTTAAGGAGAAGAACACTACTGCTAACTTCAGGTCATGGGTAGCGTAGTTCTACTCATGCTGTCTCAGATGTTGAGAAACATATGTGATCACTTCTTGCTCCTGCATCGGGACACATCCTAGCCCAGTCCCTGATGCATCACAGTAAACTACGTACCCTACGCCCTCCTTCGGTAGCCTCAAGATGGGTGCACTAGTCAGCCTCTTCCTCAGCTCCTGAAAACTCTGCTGGCATCTCTCCGACCACACGAAGGGTTGCCCCTTATTCATCAACACTGAAAGTGGTGCTGTAACTCTGGAGAAATATGGCACAAACCTTCGGTAGTATCCATCTAAACTCTGGAAACTCTGTACCTCCATCACACTCCTAGGTGCCTCCCAAGAAAGTACCACCTCAATCTTCACTGGATCCACTACAAATCTAGCCTCTAAGATGACGTGTCCCAGAAAGTGAACCTCTCAGATCCAAAACTGTCACTTCAAGAGCTTACCATAAATCTAGTGCTCTTAGAGTGTGTCCATTCCTACCTTAAAATGATAAGTATGATCCTCCTCAGTAGCCGAGTAAATCATAATGTCATCGATGAAGACTACTACAAAGCGATCAAGGTATGGATGAATGATTCTGTTCATGAGTCCCATGAACACTGCTGGAGCATTGGTCATGCTGAATGGCATAACCAAGAACTCGTAAGGGCTATACTGACATCTAAAACCTGTCTTCTGCACATCCTCATCTCATACTCTGAGCTGGTGATAGCCTGATTTGAGGTCTATCTTTGAGAACCACCATGCTCCCCTCAGCTGATCAAAGAGGTCATCAATCCTCGAAAGTGGGTACGTGTTCTTCATAATCACTTGGTTTAGGTGCCAATAGTCAACACAAAGTCTCAATCTCCCATCCACCTTCTTGGAGAACAAAATCGGGGCTACCCAAGGAGAAACACTGGGCCGAATGAATCCCTTCCCTGAAAGTACTCTAGTTGTACCTGCAGCTCACGAAGCTCTACGGGATCCATCAGATATGCTGGTGTAGATATTAGTGCCATACCAGGGTATAAGTTAATGTAAAATTCCACCTCTTTGCGAGGAGTTAGACCTATAACATCATTAGGGAAGACATCCGCGTACTGATCCACCACTATAGGATAACTCAGACTCTCTACATCAACTTCTTCGAGGGTAAGGCTAGACAACTGATGAGTGATCGGCTGCACTCTCCTCTGAGTAAGTCCATCCTATGCTGTAAAGACTCCCTTCTCGCCGGTGAAGGTAAAACTGGTCCCATCCATGCAGACACACCGTACTTTAAACGTAATACAGCCAATCTGAGAATGGAATATAGATAACCAGTCCATACCCAAGATAACGTCATAAGGCCTCGATGCTGCTACTAGGAGATCCCAACTGAAGCTCTCGCCTCCTAGAGTAATCTCACACTGCCGAAACCAGTTCATAATCATCGAATCCGATCCTATAGGAGTATCTAGCTATAAGGATTGATCCAATGGCTCTGTCAGAATCTCCGAGCTCCGAATGAGGGTAGTGGCAATAAAAAATGACTGACACCTGTGTTTATAAGTACTGCAACTATGGTGAAGTAGACACATATCGTACCTTATATCATCTCTAGAGCACCGTGATCGTAGGCCTCTGCTACCTAGAGCTGATCTCTCCCCTATCCACCTGCTCCCTACGGCCGGGGTGAACCTTCTGGTTGTGGTGGTGGTAACATCTCAAATCATCGCCCACCACCAGCTACATGACCAGCTCCTCTGCTACATCTGCCTTCTCCCTGCGGACCTCCTTGGTCGAATATCTGTCTCTTCCTGGGCGGTCCTTCGACCATTTTCTGATCATCAGTACAGCGGGTCGGACAGTTATGAGCCATGTGACCCCACCCGTTACATGCGTAACACTACCCGCCCCTGGCATGACTAGCTCTACCTCGTGTGCCCCGTACAACCAACCCTGAATCCTGTGGTCGTCCACCTGAAGGTCTGGTCCTTTTGTACCTCTATGTCATATGTCTGCTGCCAGCTGCAGAAGACTCCACTACGTGATGACTGGTAGTGGGTCTCGCTACTGGTGATTGCTCAACAAGGAAACTATCCACTAAGAGGGCTCTCTCTAACACCCCTGCCTATGTCAGGATGCTAAGTGAGATCATTAAAGCCTTGATCTCCCTCCTGATACCCTGTTCGAAGGTTTGGGCCCTGAAGAATGGGTCCCGCACCATATATGTGGAGTAGCGTGAGAGGTAAGTGAACCTCACTGAGTAATGAGCCACAATCATACTACCCTGCTGCAGATGAAGTAGCTCCTGTATGCGCACTGCATGAAGAGTCGCTGAGACAAACTCTGCTCGAAATAGGATCTTAAAGTCTACCCAGAGAAGTGTCACCTCGTTGTGAGCCTGGATCATCAAGCTCCACCATCTTCCTGCTTCTGCTTGTAAAATACTGGCAGCAAGGATCACCATGAGATTGGATGGTGTCTCTACCAGTCGAAAGACTCTCACCACAGCCTCTAGCCAATCCTCAGCTACCTACGGGTCCATCTCTCCCCTGAACCTGGGTGTCCTGGCATTGGAACTCATGAAACACGCTCAAGAAGTGTGTACCCTCTGCTACTAGGGTTGGTGGTATCGGTGGCCCAATGGGTAATGGTACTGCTGGTGCCTCCAATGGCGCCTCTACTGGAAGAGGGCCCTGTATCGAGGCCTCGTTACTTAGTGGACTATCGGTGCATACTATATCCAGAACCCTAGCTGGCTGTCTGCATGGAGGAATCCTGAAAAGAAACAGGTGTTCCATAGTTAATAAGTTATACTTGGTGAGATGACTCAAGAGATCAAAAATAAGACTCTTGAAAACACACATGCAATTAGTGTTTTTTGTGCATTGAGTCGGAAATCAGAAGTCAGGGTCCTGGTGTATGGATACGTCAGCCTCCGCACCAACACTAGATTCCCTAAATTGATAACCACACTCACTACACTTAACACTATTACTGTTTAAAAGATCAGAGTCCTATGTTCTATGGTAGAACTAACTTCTCTGATACCAATTTGTTATGACCCGTCCCCCGGGGCCTATGCCGTGACTACCCCAAGCCCGCCTTCCATAGGCCAGGGTCTGGAGACTAGCACCGAAGGCGTATTCCCTAAAACTGGGAAGGCATTGCCTTTATAACCTGTAACACACACAACCAAGCACACAACAAGATACAAACTCAAGTAAACTGAATAGTAAACAGAGTGAGTACAACAAGTAAAAATGGGCTAAAATAAAATCCCAACTAGAAAGTACAAGGAAAACTGGAAAGTATAAGTCAATTGATAGGTGAAAAGCAGCTCCTGGATCATCCATCACAGATCCTACCTGAAGGGTAGGTACAACTCAAAAATGACCATCTCTGCGGTTCGCCTCATCTAATGTCCACCTCTGAGCTACCTCCAATCCTGGTACCCTCATCCTCAATCAACACTGTCCGTCGTCTACACCAAACACAACGAAGTGCGGGAATAACCCATGCAGGGGTGAGTATAACGATACTCAATAGGGACCCCGAGACCCTCAAGTCTCAAAAAATCCACAAAGGATAATTCACAAAGCATGAAATCATCTGACAACCCAACTTAGGTATATTCCCATACATATACCTAAGTTATCAAATATACCCATCTCAAACATGAGGAATCACAAAGTACAACTCAAAAGCCCAAATCACAACTATTCAATAAAGGAAGGAATACCACAAAGATGAGTACCACACAGGTATGCCACACAGAATAATACCACCAAGGTATTACCACAAAGGAAAGTACCGCTCAGGTATGAACTCAGCTTACACTAGGTATAACTTAGGTACAATAGTAGAGATGATTAGATGTAACTACTGGATCATCTTAATATGTTAAGAGGTAGACACATGAATTATCTCTAATCATCATCAGACCCACATAGGATCTCTAGGTGCTGACCCACAAAGGATTGCTCGGTGCTGACCCACACAGGATCGCTTGGTGCTGACCCACATAGGATCGTTCGATGCTGACCCACACAGGATCACTCGGTGCTGACCCACACAGGATCACTAGGTGTTGAACCACACATGATCGCTAGGTTCTAACCCAAAAAGGATCGCTTGGGTAGTCCTTCATGGAATCCTAGAGCGGTTCCATGTGGGAACCTCAATCAAAGACCCACGAAGGATCACTTCCTCAAGTCACAGCCAGCTACTGGGTTCCCACGCTAAGCTCGATCGTCTCTGAGAGGGTCCGCTCCTCAAGCCACAGGTAGATACTCTAACTACCACTAAGTATCATGAAGAAGTATCCCAAAGGACCGCCATGTCATAGGGGTCTCAACACAATAGATGGTGCATCAATCGGATACCCGGTCTGTGAGTTATTACCCTTTTAGTCCCGAGGGCCCAGTTGGATTCGTGCTCGATCCAACCCAACCATTCCCCAACTTTATCCAAATCTCTAGTGGATTATAAAAAAGGCACCATATCACTCCAAGGTTTCTGGAGCTATAAACATTTCATTAAATGGATGCTCGGTGCCAAAGATATGGCCGAAAATGCGTAAATGGGTCGAAGTGGGTCTGGGTCCGGTCCGACCCGGTCAGACTGACCTGGCCTGATGGCCCCGGCTTGGCCTACTAGGTCCGGCCCAGCCTGCTCTTGGTGGCCTGACCTGTGTTGGGAGGCTCGTCCTAGCAGCGGTGCGGTGGCGACAAGGGCCGCGAGGGGCCGTGGGGGGCTGCGGAGGCCGCGAAGGGCGCGGAGGCCATGAGGGGGCCGTGGGGCGGCGCCATTGCGCCATCACTTTCTTCACGGCCGATGGTGGTGCCAGCCGCCGTTCTCAAGTTCCACCAGTTCCAAATTCCATCACCGGTCGCTATCACCATCATGAAGAAAATACCAAAAGAAGAAGGATGGAGGGGTTGGGCCATGTTTGTTTGGCCTTCACCCTCCGTGTTAGAGTGGTAGCAAACAACTCTATAAAAACCTTGAATCAAGAAATTCAAATTCAACAATTTCATAAAAATCATGGATCAACTCATTTTGGTTGATCCATGTTTTCCATGCTTTCCAAGAACGAGTAATTTAATCGAGAAATTACAAGAATTCAATGATAATCCCTAAAACCTTTGTCAATCACTATTCCCAATCCTGTAAAAGAAAACATCCACAGATCAACTAGTTTATGAGAGTTTGATCCACGTTCTTAATTTATAAGGGAAGAACATGGGAAGTGATAATCATATAGAAATAAAACCCTACCATGAAGATTTGTTGACAGAGGCCGCAAGGAAGGAGTCGATGTCGTTGGGAATAGACGGACATCGGTGACATCAGTGTTTCCTCGATCGTCGGTTCGTTGTCGTTGAAGGCGTTCCTCATTGGTGTGAGAATTCTTTGTTGGGGAGTGAATTCTTAGTTGGAGAACACGTTCTTTGTTAGAGAGAATAATCCTCCAAGCTCTCTCCCAATTCCCTTTTGCCAATCCTTTCCCCAATTCCATCGAAAAGAAAAGAAATAGCCAACACAAAAATTAAATAATAACTTAACATTTAATTTTATGTTGACACATAAAATTAATTGATAACTTAACATTTAATTTTATGTTGACATGTATAATTAATTGTAGGATTTGATAGGTGTCTCCCCCATTAAGAGGGGTTGGGTGGTACCCACCCCTAAATTCAAAATTGGGAGGTTTTGAGGACTCGACCATAACCTATGTAGAGGAGGTTTCAACAAATAAAATAAAATAGAAGTTTATTTTATTTTATTATTATTTTTAATTTCCACGAAAAACACAAATTCTATCTTTCACCCTCAACCTACTACGGTCGAGGATAAAGTCCCTTTAAGAGAATATCGGTGCTGCAAGTTCAACGGTGCCCTCAGATTTCAATTCCGAGCACCGGTTCAAAAGTTAGAAAGACCTGCTCACACATTTACTGAACGTACCCGAATAAAAGTTCAAAAATTCATTCTGGGCACTCCGGGCCTCAGAATAATTCACCTTAAATTTTCATAGACTCGTAAAATTCCCATATATTAAAAAAAAATTACATGGAAATTCTGGGTCTTTACAATCACAATCTCTTGAGTGTGAGTCAATTATGTGACTTAGTAATGATAGTGATATTTAATAAAAAGGGGTTCACTATCAAAGGGAATACTGGTAATTATATCATGAAAGGATATAGAACATATGACTATTTATACTAGGTTGATAGTAAAGAGAACATTTTTTACTTAAAAATTGAAGAATAAAACAACATGTGGCACCCGAGGCTGGGTTACATTAATAAAAAATGCATGGAAGATACATCTAAGCTGAATATATTCATGGATATACCCAATCTAAAGTGTTAATGGGAAAATAAATGTGATTCTTGTATATGAGGAAAGTTGGTATGCAGTTCATATCATCCAATGAAGAAAAGGGAATTAAATATTATTGATCTTGGTCAACACAGACGTATGTGGTCTAATAAATGTGGTTGGAACATATGGAGAGAGGTACTTAAACTATTTTTATCAATTATTATAGTAGAATGACTTGTGTAATGATTATACATAATAAAAAACAAGTGATTGATTGTATGAAAAGTTACCATCGAATAGTAGAGAATGATAATGGTCGCATAATCAAAGTTATATGATCTTACAATGGAGGGGAATAAACATCCATTGAATTTGAATATTACCTAGAAAATCATGGAATAAATCATGGAGTGGATGTAGTGATAACCCAAAAAAAAATGTATTTATTGAATGAAAAAATCAACAGAAGAACAATATGGCCATAATTATGCTGATTGAGAGTTGTATCTCTCGTCATTACTGGAAAGAGGCTATTCAAGTAGCATTGTACACTCAAAATCAAATAGGGATTTATATGGGAGAAACTAAGACACCAGATGAGTTTTGGTATGGAAGGAATCTCTCTATGAAGTATTTTAATGTTTTCAAAAGTAAATGATTCATCCGAAACAAAGAAGGAAATCAAGGAAAGTATGGTGATGCTGTATATGAGAGAATATTCCTTAGTTATTAAATGAATATTAAATCCTACAAATATTACAATAATCATATTGGAAGAATTGTGGAAAGTAGTGATGTCAAGATCATTGAAGATAAAACCAAAAATACCTCTAGGATCTCATATGATGATATGATAGAAGATGAAGAAGAAAGTGGGCATAGAAAATATTTAAATGAAAAAGTAGAGGAAGGTGTGAAAAACATCCAGGGGTCACAAAACAATGATGATTCAAAAAAAGAATTAGAATAGGAAACCATGGGTGAATAAAATTTATCTGAAACTCACAGAAGAAATAGAAGAGAAGAAATTGATCAATAAAACATCATTAAGGAATGAACCACACCCACACAAACAAGGATAATGGAAAATTAATCATATTCCGAATTCCTATCAATTATGCAACCAACCTCATTTTAAGAAGAAACGAAGAATGAATCAGGGTTAAGGCCATGAATGAAGAATTGGATTATATTGATAAGAACCAAACATGAGTTCTAGTTAAGATCCCTAATGATCACAATGTGATTGGAACAAAGTGGATCTTTAAAAAAAATCAATGAGTAAGGAAATGTGATCAGAAATAAGGAATGCTTAGTGTGTAAAGGATATGCCCCGATTGAAGGCATTAATGTTGAAGAAACATTTTCTCCAGTGGCTAGAGTGTAATAGATCAGACTCTTACTTGCCATGAAAATTCAAATATGATAAAAAGTTTATCATATGGATGTCAAAACATAATTCTTAAATGGTATTCTTGAATAAGAAGTCTACATTGAACAACCAGTGGGTTTTCTGATTGGTAATGATGAAATGAAAGTATGTAGATTAAATAAGGCGCTATATAGTCTAAAGTTGGAACCACAAGAATGGTATTCCCATATGTATTCTTATTTTAAGAAACTTGAATTTAAAAGAGGATTTATTGATCATAATCTCTATGTGAATAATTCTAAGGAAGATCAATTTATGGTTCTTGTGTATGCAGATGATATTATATTTGGTGAAAGCAGACAGAGATCAGTGGAATAATTTTCAAATCACATGAAAGAAGAATTTTAAATGTCTATAATTGGTGAAATCACATAATTCTTGGTGATGATGGTGATTCAAAATAAATATTACACTTTCATTTCTTAGAAAAAATATACAAGAGAGTTGCTGAAGAAATTCAATATGCATGACTCCAAATCAATATCGACTTTGATTGAGTTTGAGAAAAAACTTGGAAAGAATGATGATGAGACTTATATAGATCCCACTACGTATAATAAAATCATTAGAATCTTATTATAATTTACTAAAACATGGCCCAGATATCTTCTTTGCAACATGATTAACATCCCAATTTCAAAGTAATCCAAAGGAAGAGAATTTGTAAGCAACTAAAAGAATCTTGAGATATATTCAAGGTACTCTAAATTTTGGATTATACTTTGTTTCATAAAGAGATAATGACTTATCAAAAATTTCAGATGCTAACTGGGATAGAGATTTTATGGATATAAAGTCCACAAGTGGTAGAGAATTATTCATTGGAAACAAATTTGTAGGATGGTTGAGCAAGAAACAATAAATCACTTCTCTTAGCATGACTGAAGAAGAGTATATCTCTACTACAAAGGCTTTCACTCAACTATTATAGATGAATAAAAAACTAACTGATATTAGTGATGAAGTGAAACAACTAGTGGTGATTCAATGTGACAACAAAAGTGCAATGGATCTTACAAAGAATGTGGTTCAACACTCTCATAGAAAACATATTCAGATCAAATATCACTTCATCAATGAAAAAGTTGAACAAGGTGTGATTAAAGTAGAGCATATTGGAACTAATGACCAAGTGGATGACATTATGACTAAGACATTGGTATCACATGTGTTTGAGAAGCATCAGTTGAACCTCATTGTTCAACCACCTCCCATTTCATGAGGAGGTTTCAATTGCTCCCCTGTCCCCATTTATGTTAACTGATTTAATATGTTTGTGGAAGTGATGTAGGTTTATGGGGGAGATATGATCTAGGGGGATTTTTTTTTGATATATACAAGTACAAATATAGTTTTTTTGGTTTATTTACAAATGGTTATAATGGATAAATTCAACTTTATAAAATATTTGCTAGTTGTAGGTTTTTGAAAAACCACACAATGATTCTGTGATACGATGAGATCAGAGCTTATCTTGGACATATTTAAGCATTCCAAAACACGAGAACCCAATTCATGTTTCCCCTATTGTTTTCTACACTGATCTTTACTAATGTAGACTTATAGTATTGGATGAGTTTCTTCTAGATTATTAGGTTTTGATAGCAGCTAGGTGATTTAATAGAATATATCTGCATATTTCCAACAAACCCAAAGGGGGAGACTGTTGGAACCAAGGATTTTCATTGATGGAAATGGAGAATAGTTTTTGTTTTTTGTCAATACACACTAGGTTGATTAAGGAGTTTTCAAGTAAAGAGATCTTAAAGTACAAGCTGACTACAATGTTAAAGGTGGCATCATTTCCCAGTGTTTGCCAAATTTTTGGGCTCAAAATTAGGAGGAAGGATCAAGCATCATGAAAGGATGTTTCTTTTGGAATTATCTCTTCATAAATACTATAAAGGAATGGTTTTAATGAATACTAGGTTTCTCAAAGTCTGATATTCATGAAGGTGTGGAGCATCGTGAACAATCATCATGAACAACGCGACGATTTGATAGTAATCTCCGTGACTATGAGAAGATTCATGAGTAGGTTGAATTTCATTGGAGTTTTGTGGGTGAAACAGATTCATGAATAGGTTTTTGGAGTTTTAGGAAAAATCCTCTAAAGGTGTGGGAGCATCACGAAAGGATGAGCCTATAAATAGGTGGATACCCCCACTACTTGACACATGAAAAGAATTGGAGAAAAGACTGAATCTATTTAAACTCACAAAGGACAAGAGCTTAATGAATAAAGTATTCAAAGTGAGCTTGAGCATTGTGAAAATAATTCTCTAGTCTTGAATAGTGATTAGGTATTTGGGAAAAATTAATTTCATGATGATGAGGTATTCCATGATGACTCAGTGAGCATTGTAAAGGTAGTTTGTTCCATAAAGGAAGTTTTCTTTATGAAGGTAGTGAGATTCATAAAGGAGATTAATGAACGGTAGTATTGAACATCTAGTTTAAGTGAACATTGATTTCAAGTGCATCAACTCAGGACTATGGTGTAAGTAGAGTCTCATTCTAGTTATTGAAAAGACTTAAATTCCAATCCACTAAAGTGACCTTAAAGACATTAAACTGAGTGAGACTTCACCCAAAGTAGTGAGATAGGGGGAGTCAGAAGAAGTGTTATGAGGGAGGCAGTGTTATATACCTAAAATCCTGTAAAGGCAATGTGACTAGAACATAGTGACTATGTTTGAACATCTGTATTCCATAACTAGTGAAGATTAGTGGATTTAGGTTTGACTGCAACATTTAGTGGTGAACCAAGTAAAAGTGACGTGTTGTCTCTATACACAAGGATGTTTAAATTACTACACATTACCATCAGATAGGTTTAAAAGGTTAATACCAATATGGGAACAAGATCTGTCACTTTTTGAAGAAAAATTTGACACCCTGATTCACCCCTCCCATCTCAGAGTGTTATAGGGTCCTATACTTCTCGGGTCATGTCATCTCAAAGACAAGAGTATTAGTAGACCTAGGGAAGGTGCGGGATATAGTTTCCTAGGAGAATACCAAGAATGTATTTGACATATAGAGTTTCTTGGGGATATTTGGTTTTTACAGATGCTTCATCTAGGATTTATCACACCTTTTAGTTTCCCTTACTGGTTTGACTAAAAAGGGTGTGAAATTCATATGGTCAGAAGCTTGTGAAGATGATTTTGAGGAGTTGAAGGGAATATTGATTTCAATGCTGATTCGATTCTTCTAAATAAAGGTAGGATCTATACTATTTAATGTGATGTATTATGTATTGAGATAGGATCTATGTTGATGCAGGACGAGCGAGTCGTCGTGTACAGGTCTCTTCAGTTGAGGCCTTATGAGAAAAAATTCCCGATGTACAACCCGGAGCTAGCCATGGTTGTTCATACTTTACGTTGTTGGATAAATTAATTACTTGTGGAGTATTTTTTGGTATTCACTGATAAAAAAAATCCTCAATTACATATTTAAATAGTGATAGTTGAATCTCTTATAGCGCAGATGGGTTTAATACTTTCAATCCTTTGATTTTGAGCTTTCTTATATACCCAGAAAATATAATTCTATAGCCGATGCTATGAGATGGAAGACTCAGGAATAGGTGGTTCAGGAGGCCGGTGGTGAGTGATAATTCATGGATTTTTTTTAGAGATGCATGTTGAGGTTTTGGAGGATCATGGGGAGACTATCCTCTCAGCCTTATTAGTGATCTATACCCTTATGGAATGGGTGAGAATGAGGAGAATTTTAGATTCCAAGAGCCTATTCCTAAGGGAGAGTATCTTAGATGATGATTCGTCTTCAAGTTAGATCATGGATGAGGATTATACCCTATGATTTTATGGGTGTGTTTGGATTTCAACTAACATCAGTGAGGAGATGATATAGGAATTTCATGCCTCAGTTGGGTGGTATATCCTAGTGTCACCAAGATGTATCAAGAATTACATTTCTAGTATTTATGGTCTGCTATAAAAGCTGGATAACTAGCTTTATCACTCAGTGTTCCACCTATTAGTAGGTGAATATAGAGCATCATCAACCATCATGACTTTTACATCAGTTTCCATTCCCGAGTGGAAATGGGATGATGTTTCTATGGATTTCGTGACTCATTTACCCAGACCACCTGATGGAAAAAATATATTTTGGATAGTTATTGATCATTTGATAAAGGTTGCACACTTTTTACTACCTTTTTGATATATGATCTAGGTATGATATATGTTAAGGAGATCATATGTCTTCATGGAGATCCACGTTTTATCATATTTGACAGGAACACTCTATTCACATCTCAGTTCAAGTAGGGGTTATAGAAGGCCTTGGGTATATATAGGTGCTTCTGAGCATGACCTATCAACCTCAGACTAATGTATATACATAGCATATGATTCAAACATTAGAGGATATGCTTCATGCATGTGTACTTGAATTTAGGGATTCTTAGGAGAAACACATACCCCTTATTGAGTTTACTTATAATTATAGCTTTTAGGATACTATCAAGATGGATCTTCATGAAGCCTTATATGGTATGAATTTTCATTCACCTCTGTGCTGGTTAGAGGTAGGGGAGGCAACTTTTCTTGGACCACATCTTGTCCAAGAGACCTTAGAGGAGGTCCAGTTGATCAAAAAGTGAATGTTGACAACTAAGTCTAGATGACAACCATATACCAATCGACACTAATGACCTATTGAGTTTGAGATTTAAGATCGGGTTTTATTGTGAGTTTCACCTAGGTTGGTCCATCAATGTATTTGGAAGCAGGGTAAGATTTTACCTAGGGTTGTTGGATGCTTTGAGGTTTTGAAAGAAATCAGTCCAGTGGCTTACCAGATAACACTTTCTTATAGATACCAGTCTATACATAATGTATTTAATGCATCTTAGCTTCATCGATATTATCCATACCCATCACATTTTTCCAAACTGATGAGGTTGAGTTATATATGAATGATTCATTCAAGGAATATCCGGTGCATATCATAGAAAAAGGTGTGAAGAATATCCTAGGTAGGTTAATTCCTCTAGTACGGGTGCTATGGAAGCATGAACAAGTGTAGGATGAGATCTAGGGGTGGGAAGATGATATACAATCCTAGTGACAGAATATTATCTCACTACTATAGATATTTCCTTTAATAGAACACAAAAAGGATTTTAAAAGTGATAAAAAAGTTTTGTTATCATTATCATGGTTGGGGGGGGGGTCCCCTTTATTAGTGCTATTTCTAGCACTGATAAAAGCCCAACCTGCTAAAGGGTACTGCTTATATAACAACACACCCAATACAAACCTATAACCTATGTATGAAAAATATATAATTTAATTGAAATAAATTTGACACCATAAATACAAAAAAACCCTATTGTATACATTTCAAACAATGTTTTGTATAATTACATTTACAATTATCTATAAACATTTAAAAACATTAATGTTTCATCTTCTTTGGTGTCTGTGATCCCCTCTCAAAAAATTCCACCCATGGTATCCGTTTCTGAATGAATCACCTCAACCCAAGAAAAAAACACCTATATAAGAAAACAAATATTATATTAGTATACTATAAATAAATAAATTAAACATTAATATGAAAGAATACATTAATAAAAATTCAATTTTAAATAAAAAGACACACTTTGAGTTATATCAGTCACACCGTGTGTTGTATTGAGGTGGGGCTGATTCCTACAAATCAAAACTGGATTATGGATTTTTTTCCTAAAATATCAAAACAATTTGAATGCATTTTATCAATTTTGAGTATGTCACTTATTCTTGTTACTAAAATTAATGTCAATTTTAAATAATGACATGCTTATAGTTATATCAGTGTATTTAGGGTTTGGCTTAGTGGTAATCACCCTGTAATCCTACATGAAAAATGGGGGTTCAAAACCCATTGGGCGCAGTACTGTAGCAGTACTATAGCAGTGACAGTACTATAGATTGGTGCGTACTGTAGCGACGATAGGGCACTGTAGCAGTGGCGGTACTGTGCGGGTACTGTAGCAGGCAGGTTACTATTCATAGAAAGGTAATTGGGACAAAAAATTGGGCCTACGGGCTATGTAATGGGCTACAAGTCCACTGGGCCTTCGAGCTATGTAATGGGTCTCCCTCTACCTAATTAAAAAGAGGTCTTTGATTTGATTTAATAATAAAATGAGGCTTCGACACCAAACTTTTGAAAAAAATAGTTATATCAGTCACACCATGAATTGGATTGAGGTGATACTGATTTCTACCCATCAAAAATTATGCATGGATCATTTTCCTAAAGCATCAAAATAATCCAAATGTGTTTTATAGGTTTTCAGTATGTCACTTGTGTTTTTCACTAAAATGTTATTTCAAACTCAAAACACACACTTTGAGTCACATCGATCGCATCATGTGTCATCTTGACACAAGACTACTTCCTACATGTCACAAATGACTTACGAACCACTATCCTAAATTATCAAGACAATCAGAGTGTGTTTTTATGGTTTTCAGTGAGTGAAACACATTTTGAACTAAAAAGTCATTTTCAAACTGATAACATAAAATTTAAGTCATACTAATCACACCATGTATCTAATTGAGGTTAATTTTATTCCTACATATCAAAAATGACTCATGGATCATTTTACTAAAGTATTAAAAAAATCCTAATGCATTTTATTTATTTTCAATATGTCAATTGTTCTTTTTACTAAAATTAATGTCAATTTTAAATAAATAGACACACTTGGAATTATAACAATAACACCGTACATTATATTGAGGTGTATCTGATTCCTACACATCAAAAAAATCTCATGGATCCTTTTCTAAAAGTATAAAAACAATCTGAATGTGTTTTCTTAGTTTTGAGTATGTCACTTGTGTTTTTTATTAAAATTAATGTCAATTTTAATTAAAAAGAAATACTTAGAGTTATAATGGTCACACAATGTGTCATATTAAGGTGGGTTTGATTCTTACACATTAGAAATGACTTATGAATAATTTTTCTAAAGTATCAAGACAATCAGAATGTGTTTGATCAGTTTTCAATATGTCAATTTTTATTTTTACTAAAATAAATGTCAATTTTAAATAAATAGACACACTTGGAATTATACCAGTCACACCCTACATCATATTGAGGTTTGAATGATTCTTACAAATTAAAAATGACTTATGTATTGTTTTTATAAAGTATAAAAATCTGAATGCATTTTCCCAATTTTGAGTATGCCACTTGTGTTTTTATTGAAATGTCATTTGAAACTAGAAACATACACTTTGAGTTATACTGGTCAAATCATGTGTCAGTTTGATATGATAATACTTCCTAAACATCAAAAATTACTTATGTATCATTATATTAAAGTATCAAAATAATACTAACGTGTTTTCTTAGTTTTCAGTGCGTGACACTTTTTTAACTAAAATATTAATTTTAAATCGATAATAGATACTTTTAGTCATACCGGGCACATCATGTATCAGATTAAGGTGAGGATTATTTCTAAACATCAAAAATGACTTATGGATTATTTTCCTAATGTATCAAAATAATCCGAATGAGTTTTATTCGTTTTGAGTATGACGCTTTTCTTTTTTACTAAAATTTCATTTTAAACTGGAATCATACACTTTGACTCATACCAGTCACATCGTGCGTCAGTTTAACATGAGACTGATTCCTACATTTCAAAAATTATTTATGAATCAATTTACTAAATTATTAATAAAATACAAGTAATTTTTCTCAGTTTTCAATGATTGAAACTTTTTGAACTAAAATATCCATTTTAAACTGATAACGGACACTTTGAGTCATACCAACCACATCATGTATTGGATTGAGGTTCAGTTGATTCATACACATCAAAAATGACTTATAGACCATTTTATTAAAGTATCAAAATAATACGAATATTTTTTCTTGATTTTGAGTATGTCAATTATCTTTTTTACTAAAATTAATGTCAATTTTAAATAAAAAGAAGCACTTTGAGTCATATCGATCACACCGTGTGTCAGATTGAGGTGTGACTGATTCATAAACATCCAAAAGTCTAAAAAAATCCTAACTATCAATATTATCATGATTCCCATTGTATTTATTTGTTAAACTTCCAATACTACATATTGAATTTATGTTCTTAGCTGAAAAATATTTATCATTATTAAAAGATAGAAGAGTAGAGGAAGATCATGTGCCCATTATATCATGAGAAGTCACCATAATGGTCACATGAGCTTCCTCTACTCTCTTACATTTCAAAAAATAGAAAGGTTTTTCATCTAATAACATTGAATCATTATGCAGTGTTGGTAGTTCGATAAAGAAAGACAGTGAAAATTGTGATAACATTGGCAAAAAGAAACATTATATCTCTTTTTTAGCTTGATTAAGATATTTTAAAGAAAAAAATGACTTCCCAAAATATCTATGAAAAAAACTAAATAATTATTAGATAAAAATGACAAGGAAATTAACTTACAAATAGTAGATAAAATGATGAAAAAATTAATTAAATAAGCAGTAGGAATTCACTTTTTCATGATGGTTGTATGAATTATTGACACATTTCCTTATTTTAATTATCTCAGTTGTAGGCTTGAAGTCCAATATCTCATGAGAATGAGAAACTTTTAAGAAACCACCCCAAATCGAAAAAAACAATCCATCTATATAAGAAAAAATTATTATATGATTAATACTAAAAATAAATAAATTAAACATAAATATGAAAAAATAAATAAATTATATGGAAAATGATTTTACTGTGCAAACATCAAGATTACCTATGTGATTGAGCAGAGGTAGCATCATTTCTCTTCCTAAAAAGGAAGTAGAGAGAAATTGAAGGAATGTGATAAATGACAACATTTCAAGGGTGAAAAGGTTTTGAGGGAGAAGAATTCTGTGAAAGTTTTGGTGCATAAATTCATGAAATATGGACATAAATCTTCTAAAATAAACAAACTATGCAAGTAATAATGAAAATTAAATCAGAATTTCCTTATATAATTTTTCATTAAAATAGAGAAAGTATATCGTAACATTACCTTTATATCTTCCCAAAGGGTTTCCTTTGTTATAGTCTATTCTTTCATAGGATTGGTAACATCATCACATGAGAAATACATTGTATACATGATTAGTCAAACATTTAATTTAGATTATGTTAATACAGTAGAGAACAAATAATATTACAAGGAAAACATAATATATTAAAAAACACTTTTACCTTTTCATTTAACTCTTAGTTTCAGCCTCGAAGTCTAATATCTCATGGGCATGAGTAGCTTTGAACAAACCACCCCAACTCAAACAAAGGAATCCACCTATATTAGAAAACAATTCTTATGTGAGTAACACTAAAAATAAATAAATAAAACATAAATATGAAACAATCCATTACTTCCATGGAAGTCACATCTTCATGATATTTGTGTACATTATTCCACCAGGTATGCTGAAGACATCCTTATCTACAGAAGTAGTTTAACAGTTAATATAAATTACATAAATGTAGTAGAGAACATATAATAATATGAGGTAACACAATGTATATTATAAAAAATATAACCTTATTATTAAACTCTCCTTTTTAATATATAAAGAGATTTTAACCCTATATCAAGTATCCAAATACTTTCATTATGGTATCCCCTGACATAAAAAATCCCATCTACATTGGGGCCGCAGTGAAATGATTACGACATACCAATGAAAGGGTCATCCTCAGTTGAATTTTCATCTGACCCTTCAGTGATTTTGGTCGATAATAGAACAATTATCCACTTTTAGTTTTCATGATTTGTAACATAAAATAATTGTAATTATTTTTGATTCCATCCTAAATGGTTCATCTTTGTACCCTTCCTTACTAAAATCCACTTTCACAAATCCCAATTCATCTATTTTAACATAACTCCTATTATCAACCCACTTGCATTGAAAAATCTCACTTGTAATTTTGTATAATCCAACTCCTAGATTTGTTTGATGATGCCAAAGTATAACATATTCATATAAATTGGATTTCTATCCTTAGTACCAGAAATATGCATCGCTTCAGCCACAAGTGTAAATCCACTATTTTTCATGGTACCACCTTCATCATGTTCATTTTTATATAATGTATAACCATTAATTATATAATCATTGTAATATAATACATACACAATTGGTCCTATGTCTATCCATTAAAGTTGTTCTGAAATTGAATCTTGATTTTCATATGGCTTCTTAAAAATATAGTCTAGAAACCATCTTATAAACTATTTATTATGTATATTTTATATCTATATTTTATCCCTTGATGGATTAAAATGACTAAGAATTTCTTTATAGGTTTCAACATATGGGTAAACCTCTAATCTGTTATGTAAAATGTAAAGGTGGGCCTTCTACCAAGATGTAATATTGGTTGTGACAATATATCTTCTAGAAATTCCTTCACCCATAAGTTTCCCAGTGTGATGAGATCTCGGTAAACCAATGATTTCCCTACTGGATAGGCAGTCTGTATAGAATTAAATGGTTTCCTCAACAATATATCGCTCCTCAATACAACCCTCTGGATGACTTTGATTTTTGAAATACCCTTTCAAAATCTTTATATACCGTTAAATGGGGTATATCCATCTATAATGTACATGAACACATAATTGAATCTCTATCACTAAGTGAACCATCATATTAAATAATATTATCAAGAAGAACAATTCTAATTCACGTAATATGATGAAAATTTCCTTTTCCATAGTTGGAAATTTGACTAGGTATATAAATTTGCTGCATATAACTTTGAAAAATAAATATAACTTGGTTAATGTATGACATATATTATTGGAAAAAATTCAACATAAAGATACATGAATTAGATCTTTAATCAAAACATCACATTCATGTGATTTCATACCCTTTAACTTTAAATCAGTAATTGACATGATATTATTGATATTTTATAAATACCCCTCTAGAAACTTTACATCATTAAAGAAGTTAAAAAATAGATATCTCTCCTACCTAGAAAGAGTGTAAGCATTTGGAGGAAGAAAAGATCATTTTCACTCTTCATTGGCGCCAAATCTTCCCATGTTCCCATGTCAACCATGTCCATCCTATCCTTAATTCCATCATTTATTTTACTGGGTTTATTAAGTAACATTCCAATTACACTATCACATACATATTTTTTCAAAATTTATGACATCAAGAAAATGTTTGATGTACATAAAATTACAGTATGGTAATTTAAAAAAACACCAATCACTTTTTCCAATCGGTTTTCATAAGGTTTTTCAAAAATGGTTTACCAAAAGTAGTTTCCATATCTTTTACTTTCTCAAACAGTTGATCACCTGTTAGTAGAGATGGTGCTGTATGTTATTATAAACTTACATCTAATGATGTTGTTCAAGATTGGTACTTATGTCATTGGGATAGAAATACATGATGTCCTAGAAACACATTCTTTGATGAAGATTTCAACTTAATTGACTGTGTACCATGTTTGAAAATGGGGCACCCTTGAGTTCCATTAATGCTATATCCTAATTTTTTTTCATAATTAGGAAAGTAATTTATCATCCCATACAATGTGGATATCAATGTAAAATCTTAATTTCTATAATAATAATAAAACATAACACCTGAATCCCACAATAATTTCAAATATTTGATCAACTAATCCAAATAAACATCAATATCATTACCTGATTGTTTTGATCCTAATATAATCATATATAACATGATGTATTTTCGTTTCATGCATATTCACAGTGGAAAGTTATAATTTACCAATATAACTGACCATGTACTATGAGTGATTCTTTGAAAACCAAAAGGATTCACTCCATCTATAGATAACACAAGACAAAGGTTTCTCAGATCATTTCTAAATTTAAGATACTCACGATCAATTGTCTTATATTGAGGAGAGTTTGTTGGGTGATGAAGTTTCCCATATTTATTTATTGTATCTTCATGCCACGTTAATTTCCTTGAAGTCTCCTCACTTCCATATAGGTTCCTATACCTTGGAATGATTTGATAGTACCATAAAACTTTTGCAGGACCTAATTCATCTTTCTTGTATCGAGAGGCACCATAATTTGGTCCTTATTTAAGTAATTTTTGGTCCTTGAAAAATAGTATAAAATCATTTGGGCTGGTATGTATTATTTTAGATATCATACCCATCGAACATAACATTATTATAACATCATATATTCAGACAGGGAGATTATTATCTTCTAGGAGCATATCATTCAAGAGAGAAAGTGGTTCAGTAAAATTGGTGTCACTCCATCAATTCCTAGCTTTCAAATTATACAACTTCAGTATGACTAACAATGCTGTATACTTAGTACAACCAGCATACAATGGTGTCTTTTCACAACTCTTTAATTTCTCAAACAATTTTGGACAATCACAAAGTTCATCTTCAACTTCCATTTTCATTTCTTCAATACAATCTTCATCATCATTCAAAATTTTAATAACATTCTCAATAAAATATTCTTCATTGTCCATACTTTTAATCATATTAGATGATCCATAAAACACGTTGTTATCCCAGTCACTAGATATATTTTATTTTTCCCCATGTTTATTCCAACATTTATAACTTCGATAAATTCCATGATAGATCAAGTGTTCTTCCAAATCCTCTGGACTAATTAGTCTTGAATAACAATAGAGTAAATACAGAAAAAGGATTTGAGAAGGTTCATATGCATGATATTTTGAAAACTTGATGAAATCTTTTACCCCATAATCATACTATTTTGTCATATGATTTGCATCCATCCATTCTCTATTCATATCCATCCAATTTTATTTAGTAATAATAATATTTAACAAAATAAATACACAAAATATGTTCAATTGAAGATGGATCTCATGAATTTCTTGAAAGAAAATGGAAATATTGAAAAATGGTTTATCATCCCACATGATCAAAAACAAAAAATTATTGAAGGAAATTTATAAATATAATGTAGGACCCACCATCTATCTACTTAACCTTCCGAATTCTAAATGGAAATATATTTCTTCAATATTATTTGATTAAAGGAACACAAACAGTTAGAGGGAAATGCTGCATGAATGAATCCATGGTGAGTTATTTCATCCTTAACATTTTTGGGAGTTTGAAATGATTCATAATTTTATAGTTTATTTGGATAACTCATGAGTCAAAAATCCTTATAAGATATATCCTTTAGATATAGAAAGGAAAACTAAATTTAAATCATAAAAAAAGTTTTCATAAAACATTTTGAACATTTTCATAAAAAGACAATTTTATGAGTAACTTTCAAAAATAATTTTTGAGATCATGATGAGTAGAATATACATAATTTATAAATGTATATATATTTCAAATAAATATACATAATTTATAAATGTATATAAATTTATAGAAATATATAAAAGTACATATATAATATAAAAGTATACACAATTTATAAAAGTATATAGTTTTATAAATTTACAAAAGTATAAAATTATAATATAGAAAATTAAAATTTATGAAATTATAAAAGTATATTAATTTATAATGAATAAAAATATAATTTTATATTAATTTATAAATATAGAAAACTATAAAATTATAGATAATTAATAATTTTTTATATTTAAACTATATATGTATAATATGATATACTATAAAATTTATAAAATTATATAAATTTATAAATGAATAAAACTATAAAACTTTAAATATTTAATAAAAAATTATTATTAAATTATATTAGTATAATACGATATACTATAAAATTTATAAAAGTATACAAATTTAAAAATGTATAAAACTATAAAATTATAAACTTGAAACACTTTGAATATGTTAAAAGACATTTGTATACCATGTATTTTTAGAGATTCCTATAATTTTTTTTAAAAATATCTAGTAGAGGGGCCATAGACTAATTATTCATGTTTTCCGTTATTAAATGAAAATAAAATAATTTAATAAAAAACTGGTTGTTCTTTCAAATGCTAGTGTAAAATCCAGTCTCAAAGACAAAAGTCTCTTACATAGGGGTTCAACTTGTTACGAGATTGTAGTTTAGGTGTGTGGGATATGATGTTCACAAAATACATACAAGGGATTCTAGGAAAGAGATGATGATTCTAGGTTGTCCTAGTTTATGGTGCACAATATACAGAGAGGACCACCATGGGGGTTAAGGGATGTAAGTATGGGGCAATGATGTAAGTGTGGTGCATGCATAGTGTATTGTTTTGAGTGGATAAGTTTTGTAAGCATGGGGAAATGTTGTAGGGAATGTTAGAAATCATTTGATCAGTGTATGGATAAATCTAAAAAAACTCAATTGCATAAGGTTAAATCTGAGTGGTGTAAGATTAAATTAGAAAAAATAAGACCCTTGTAAGATTTAATGGATGAGTTTCATAACATTAAATCATGAAAAAATTAAAAGGAACTTAGTTAAGTTGATTCACATAAGATTCAACCATAATTACTCATGAATAAAAAACTAATAGAGTTTCATATAAGAAGAATATAGATTCCTATAAAATCAAAGTAGTATAATTTGAGAACTAATAGCAATAAAGGGAAGTAGAAACAAATTTAGATGTCTAATTAAGGGTTGAATATACACCAAATCCATTCAATTTCAATTTAAGCTATCATATGAACTATTAAATATAATTAAATATTAAACAAATAACAAAAAACAGGAAGCCATTGGTGAACTTAAAAAAGTAGAGATGAAGTATAGATTTTCATGGATGTTGTTCAATAGTTAATCAAAATATGAAAATAAAAAGTTGATTTATTGAACACCGTGACTAAATCCACCAATGTATAACTAAAATAATGATAAATTTAAATAAGTGGAAATGAAAAGAAAATTAATTTTGAACTCATGGATGGCACGCATGTGAGAAGATAAGGGCGTGAGCGTGCGAGGGAGTGATTGTTAGAGTTGGTGTCTTAGAACCAACTATTTATACTTTTATTACATGAATAATCAATTTATTGAATATTAAAAAAATTTCTTATTACATATTTTTTATTGTTATGCATGACTATAATGTAATAATGTACTGGAGTATACGTCGCATTGTTAAGGTCATAGTAGTTCCCCGCTATGATAAGAACCTTAATGTGCTATAACAATATTCTCAAATAATATTCTGTGGTTGGATAATGTATTATGATGGGAAATATAGTACATAGACTGTCATGTGTGATTACTCGTAATATGATGAGGCTTAATCTCATGAAGTTCGCACTTGGTAATCTCTATGATGGAAGATTTTGAGAGAAAACCCGCCAGTAGGAATTCCGCATGTTTTGGTGTCATCAGATATTCCTATCTACCAGCACGTGTGATGGTCCTTAGACTTTAATATTATTACTAATGTATGTTAAAACTCACATACTTATATGTATTTCTTAAACCATGACAATAATAGTTCATGGAGAAGTTGGATACACTGGGACCATCATGAGTGACATGTCATTAATGAATAAGCCAAGGAAGGATTTCCCCCTTCTATTTTTATGAAAGATGATATCTCAACCCCTTGATTGGAATAGAACCCTCACATTAAATTCCATGTACATGATGTAACGATATGTTTATTTCAGATAGTCAAAGAAAGATATATCAAACATATTGGTTGGTGAAATAGATGTGCAACTTTTTTGATGAGATATTATGACAAAAAGCATTATATTACACAGTAAACGTTCATATGTGGTTATCAATGTTAAGACATTGAGTTATTTCTCTTGGGTTTCTTGACCTATTGCTAGATAGTAATATTGTAAATTAGGAAAGAATGAATAATGCCAATGAGAAAGAATCCTAGAGGGTCACACACTAAGTGTTTCTTTTGATCTCAATTAAATTATATTTGAGTTTGATTAATGGAATAAATTTTATTCTCAAGTCTAAGGAATAATTTTATTTTGATTGCATAAATTAAATAAATATTCAATAGCTGGAATTTGAATAAAATATTTATTTTATTTATTGAATATTTTAATAAATAATTATTTTCTATATTGTGAATAAAATATTTGTTCATGAATAAAATATTTATTCAGTTGTTCAATAAATGATATAGGAGTTCAAATGGACTAAGACTGAGTCCATTGAAAAATATTAATTAACAAGAAAATTATGTAATATTTTTTACAGTGCAAGTTGGTGCACGCCAAAAAATAATAATTATATAATTATTATTATATGTTATGGGATTTATTGAAGGTAATAAATGTAATTTAATGAATAGTATACAATTAAATAAATTTTTAACTTAAATCCCAAATCTATAAATAAGCTAATATGTATATTTTTTAGAGCATAAAAAATTTATAATAAATAACTATTTTGAAAAAAAAATCTCTCTCAACTCCTACTTTTCTCTCCCTCTCAAGAATGAGAAGTTCAAGATATATTTCTTCAAGACCGAAGAATGAGCGATCAAGTACGAACACGTAAGACATTTGACTGACCACACTAAAACCCTGAGATTGAGTGTTGTTGCTCGGAGATCATAGGAGCACATGTGGATCACTGATAGAGGGATTTTATCCTTGGATCCTCATAGCACAATGATGGTAATCCAAAAGGGTATTTTCGGATGATCAATATTAACCAACAAAGAAAGTTCCTAAGCCCAGGTATTTATTTCTTTAAAATATTAAATAAATTAATTATAAATTTTACATGAAATACCCTTACTCTTGGTTTCAGGAAACTATTATTAAAATAAATTTTAATATATTTCCCACCTCCACACACTTTCGTTGCACCCATAACCATCAAGTTGTATTAGAGGGGTCACATTTAAATTTATAATTATTTATTTGATTGTCGATCTATGAACAATTGTGGTTATATTTTCATTTTATGTTATTTATTCTTTAATATGGTTTGAATTAATATGTTATCTACATATTAATCATGTTCATTCAATGTTTCATTCTCTTAAAGGTTTAAAAACAAATGAAGAATGACGAGAGATTCCATCGAAATGTGCCAAATCATAGGCCAGTAAAACTGGGTTACACGACATGCTGTCGGAGCACATGTTGTATACCCATGAACATTGTATCTAGATAGATCAAGAAATTAATTACACATGGTGATTTTATTGCACACTGTGTGTTGACCGGGCCAACCTAGCCCAAGACAAGAAGATACAGGGTGTGTAGCAGGCATGTACACATCATGTAGCTGTTTACTTTTGTATATTCATTGCATGTATAACCGTTCATGAGCTTGAACAAGAACTATGTATGTTTTGGATATTTTAATTTAATTTATTTCATGAGTTTGAAATTATTTAATATTAAATTAAATTATGGCCTACGTGTTATCCCTCCCTCCATTATTATGTGGGTCCTATGTGTCCAAGGATATTTCTGTAACCCCCTTTAACCAATACTTTTTTGTTCCCCTCACCTGTGTGTGAGTAATAAATATTTGTAATTAATGGATCATCCCAAGGCACATAGAGTTGGTTTAATATGGATCCATACTGATGCCAACCCAGGTGATACAAAATAATGAATATGTCTACTTAATGAGGTATAAGTTAGATTCTTGTGAAAAATTAAAGGAATACAAGAATGAAGTTGAGAACCATCTTTTTTATTAGATTAAGAAAATTTTCTTAGACCATGGTAGACAATTTTCTTGATCAAGGCTTCATTGATCATATATGGGATTTTAGGATTTTATCTCAACTCACTCCTCCTTATACACCTCACTAAAAGGAGGAATCACACCTTGTTGGATATGGTCATATAAATAATGATTCATGCAAGTCTTCCATTATACTTTTGGGGATATGCATTACAAACAACAACATATGTACTAAATCAAGTTCCAACTAAATAAATAGACAGTATACAACACCAATTATGGAATAGATAGAAACCCATTTTTTATTAATTACATGTGTGGGGTTGCAAAGAATTTATTAATGCCTCTTTAGGTAATAAGCTTTCACCCCGAGGCACAAAGTGTATCTTTATAGGATATAACAAATAAACAAAGGGACACTACCTATAAAATACTCCAAAAAAAGGTTGTGGTTGACAGACATCTCACATTTCTTGAGGAGGATCTTATCTCTAAAAGAGATAGTGGGAGTGAGATAGAATTCAATGAAGTCCAAGCTCAAGATCCACAAGAGTTGGCACAAGAAAAAATTATATAAAGCCTCATGGAAGAAGAAATTGTTACAGATATAAAATTACTATATAAGAGTACTAGAGAGGTTAGATAACCATAATGGTATGTTTTTCTAGTCACCAAGGATGGTGACTCATTATTAGTTTATAATAGTGATCCTATAACCTATAAGAAAGCGGTAAATGGAACAGATGTTTCTAAGCAGCAAAAATCCATGAATTCTGAAATAGATTCCATGTACCAAAACCAAGTCTATATTTTGGTATCCCCTCCAATAGATGCAAATCTAGTTGGTTGCAAATAGGTATTAAATAAGAAACTGGACATGGAAGGACAAGTCAGTACCTATAATGCACAACTGGTTGTAAAAGGGTTTAAACAGTGTCAAGGTATTGACTATGATGAAACATTTTCACCAGTTGTAATTCTGAAATGTATCATAATTCTACTTTCCATTGCGGCTTTACCTGATTATGAGATTTGAAAAAAAGATGTCAAAATAGCCTTCTTTAATGGGAACCTTCAAGAAGACATCTATATGACACAACCCGAAGGGTTTGTGACTCTAAAGGATGCCAATAAGGTATGAAAGTTGCAAAGATCCATTTATGGTTTAAAGCAAGCATACAAGTCATGGAACATTTGTTTTGATGATGCCATTATGAATACGAGTCGTGTATCTATAAATGGTTTAGTGGGAGTGTAATCATTTTCTTAAAAGTATATGTTGATGACATATTACTCATTGGAAATGAAATACTAGTATTATAGTATATTAAGGCATAATTAAGTAAATGATTCTATATGAAGGAATTGGATGAGGCAATGTGATGCCCCAAACCTTTTTCAAATGTAATAATAATATGATGGTTTTATTCTATTTAATTTTCATTTTATCAAAATGATACTTGCAAACTAAACATAAGGAATTTTATTTAATTAAACACCAAAGTGTTTACATTACAACAAGATCAAAGTAAAACCATACTACCCAAAAATACATGTTAAGAGACCTATTAGAATTACAGGGAGACCACCCAATACTATAAAAACCCAAAGAAGATAGTAAGGGTACTTTGGATCCATCATAATGAACATCAGTATGTCCAGAGCCATGACAACCACACTGAGCATTAGTGTAATGATGTGAACCATCTTCTAAAAGTTATATTGAATATGGAACACCCTGATACATGTTTATATAAAGCCTTAATCTGACCGTTACCTCTTTAGGTGACCATTAAGTTTCTAACAGCTATAAGTATAGCCATTGTTCATTCTGTTGGTTTAATTTAAAATATCTAGGTATAATTAGTTTTCCAAAATAACTAAGGTATGTATTGAACTTTAAACATATAAAATCTTTTTATAAAATTTAAAAAGGATAGTGATTTAATATTTCAGCTACACTTATTATGATTTCAAAATGAGGTATGGATTTCAAATACTTTTCAAATATTTAAAATGTGTTGAAAATCTTTTATAAATGTTTTCATTCTTGATGTTTAAACCAAGGTCTTAACTAAAAAAATGTTTTTTATTTTTGTAATAATAGTATAAGGTTTTCTTTATGAAGTAATAAACCTTGATTTATAACTTTGTGTTTTATAAAACTAATGAAAATATGTAGTTATAGTAAAGGATTCATATTTGTTCAAACCTATATATGATATGAAAACCTATTTTTATATTTAAAAAAAAATAAACTTTTACTATGATAAAAGAATGGTGAGTACTCCACCATCCGAGGGCCACCTCTTAGGCATCCCTCAAGGTCTTGATGGGCATCTCATCCATAACCCCTTGGCAATGGCCTAGGGGCGGTGCTCATGAATGGTGTGTTCTAAGACGCACACGCAAGGGGCATATCTAGACCTCAGCGCACATGGGTGCATATGAAAGGACCAGAGTGCACCACCATTCAGGGCGACACGATGACAGGGGTGGACGCAGAGTGCACCCACAAAAGAACCCGGTAAGAGGTGGTACCAGGAGGGGGGAGGGAGTAATCTGGTGATAGGCAGGGAGCTCTAAGCTTATAATGGGGGATATAAACTCCCTCTGTTTTGATGTGGGATGAAACATTTTAGGTGAAACACAATCTGATCCGTCAGATCTCACTGCGCAGAATGCGGGCTGTTCGATCAATCCAGCCATCGATCCCCAGTGGCTGTGGTTTATCTGCCACATTTTTGTGTGCCTTATGATCCATCACAATCTAATCGTAGCCATCCGAGTCTTTTAAAATCACCATGTCACTCTGAGCCATCCAATCTAATACGATCTAATCTGGACCGTTTTTCTATTTTTAAAAACTATGAATCACCTATAGCCATCTGATCTACTTCTCCTTTGATCCTAGTCATTAATTTATTCTCTGGTTTTAACTCACACATGACATCTTCTTCTTCATGCATGCGATGAACTAGTGGCTTATTCCACTTTCTTTTCATCTTTCCATGCTCGTGACACTAGTGGACCCTCCTTGCACTCATCTTCCACAAGACCGACACCCTCGGTCATTTTATAAACCGAGTAGGACTCGGTTTTCTAGAAAGCGGCTTTAAAGTATTTCATATAATTTTTATAATATAGTTTATATATACAACTTTTTGCACTCCCATCCTCTAATTTCTTCCTTCTCTCAAGCCTCCAATAATTTCTCCAGTGCCTCCTTCGAGTTTCCCGAACCTCTCCTCCTCCTCAAACCAAGTAAGGGTCCTATATTGTCTTTATTTGATTTGGTTTGGATTAATATATATATATATATGTATATATATATATGTATATACTTGTATATATATATATATGTATATACTTGTATATATATATATATATGGTTGAGTATAAGACCCACCAATTCCATCTAATATGGTGAGTACTTAATCCTACATGAAGTTCTTAATCCTTTATCATGCAAAGGATGGGTGATGTTTTGTGATTCTATATAAATTGAAATATACATAATCATTTATATGTATATATATTTCATAAACAAAACTTTTATATGGAACATTTTGAAATTTAAGAACCCTTGTTTTAAAAAATGTCCCTAATATGTTTAAAACATGTAAGTATCATTTAAACTTGGTATAAGACCCTTATATATACTATGTATAATCGGTTATACATATAAATTATATATTTATATCGATGTTTACATAAACATATCTATGAATTTGGTTAATAAATGAACCATTTAAATTTTATATCATGATTTAAAATTTAGGGACCCTTGTTAATTAATGTGCCTAATATATTCATGTCATTATAGGTGTCATTTGATTTTTAGTATAAGTCCCTTATATACACCATGTATATTCGGTTATACATTTATATATATATATATATGTAGAAATAAATTTGGATTCTAAATCTAATTTAGATTTTCCAAGATTGATGAGAATGAATGGAAAATGTGGTTTTTGACATATGAAAGGTTTTTTATTTAAAAAATAAAAATCATTATATACACCCTTGTGTATAAACGGATTTACACAACACCTAACCCTAATCATTTAGTAATTATGGGAAATTCATGAGTATAATTTTTGGGGTTTTATACTCTTATATACATATGTGTGAATCACTTATTTTAATAAATAATAAATGGTATTAGGTATGGTTGAATTTCATGCTTTTCATTTTTTTACATTGTGTGTACCCTTGTGATATGTTATACATAAGCTTACCAATAATAAATGTTTGGACCAATGTGTTTAATACCCCACATGAAATATTTGGTTTACCTTTAAATTAATTATGTATCCAATCCATGACGAATTTCCAATATGTATTTTATTAATAAGATTATATAATTTAGGGTTATTGTTTTATTTGAAAAAACTTGTATTTATTTTTGTGCATTAGTTGTCATCACATATGCTATAATATGCTTATCATACTTTCCATTTATTACCATAGCCATGTAGTTGATAGTATTATTATTAACACTGATATGCATGATTTAATTTGTATATGTAAATGCTAAAAAATGTAATCGAACTCAAACAACATTTTATGGAATAAATAATTTAAATTATTCAAAGTGGTATGTGACACTTAAAAAAAATATGAAATGAGAAACTAAGTTATTCAAGGTGTTATGGGACACTTTGAATAATATAAAATAAGAAACCAAGTAATATTTGAAACTTGGATAATAAGTAATGAGTAATTTAATAAATCAAAGTGGTATGAGCACTTTGATTTATAGAAATGAGGAATGAATTGGATTTATTATGTGACGGGTGGGGCCCATTATAGCCCCTTGATGCATCAGTAGGTTTCATGAAATAAAATAGATGTGTAATTGGTTGAGGCCTTTCACAATTTGATTTATGGTCTTGGCATGAGGCCTTGACACAGAGTTTATGGTCTTAGCACGAGGCCTTGACATAGTCCAACATACGCACTTCCCTCATTATGACTATGAAATTTAATTAACCAAAAGAATATTCGACTAGTAGAATATTTTTGGTTAAAGATCTTATGTTTATGAGAATTAGATGAAGTAAAATATTATGGCTTATTAATTATTCAAAACTCAGATATTTATCAGCCAGTGTATGATTTACAGTAGTAAAGGATGAAATTGAAGTTATTATTTTTATGCACAACTCTAATCATGTATTAATCTTAGTTATAAATTTTGTACTTGCACTTTCACATGTCATAACCATAAAAGTTAGAATTAATTTTACTCATTATTATATAAGCTATATATTCTGTATGAGCATGCTTATAAGTGGATCATGTTTCCTTATAACTCTGTTAGTATTCCTTGAAATGTGCTCTTATATTTCTTAGACAAATATAGGTTATGATAAATGTGTTACAGAATTCCTAAAGAAAATGTTTTATGAATAATTTTAGAGGAATGTTTTCAAAAGGTTTTAATTGAAATATTATGTTATTTTAAAACCCCTTACTGGGCATTCATATGTTCACCCTATGTTTCAATTTGTTTTCTTTTATAGGTTTAGTAGATTTGAGTCCCTCTATTTGGTGACTTCTTAATGAAGAAATTTTTGTTTAGTTTTGAAGGAATTGTAATAATTGTATCTGATTCTACATGAACTAAACCAAAACGATCCTATCTAGTGGAACATGTGCATGTGATTTTAGCTTTCCTTTTTACAAAAAAAATTATACACCATGTTTTATGTAAAACCGCACCAGCTTCAGGGAAGTCTGGGGCTGGGGCGTGATAGTTGGTATCAGAGGATTGGTTTAGAAAATCTTGAAAAATTAGAACAATACTAAAAACTTGATTAAGTGTTACTAAGTAGAAGTCCTCTTAAAATTTCATACGGATGATGAATCAATCCTACTGTCCCTTCCGATAGAAATATTAGAAACCATCATGGACAGGGCATGTTTATAAGGTTATGAAACTTTTGAGAACCTTCATTCATCACGTCTACATCTCTATCATGTATCCAATTCTCATCACGTACTCCAACTTCACCGAGGATATGACTTTGATTACTTTCTAATAATTCATGCCCAAATTACCTTTTATGCATGTAAGGGAAGGTATTATAAAGTTATATTCTGATACTTCACCTTGGCCGACAACTTCTTTTCACTAATGAACTTCTAGGAAGCTTCACAAGAGGGTGACCTCCGGGCAACATACCTCTGTCAAATTGTAACCTGCAGACTTTGAGGACAGGTCATGGACTTAGAAATTCTCAAGGCTGAGTCTACTCAATTGCATTATAAACAAAAAGTTCAGGATGATGTTGCTCAACTCTATACAATTCATGCTTTCCTTTGTTGTAACTTTAGATTTCCACATCCGATTGATACGGACTGACCATACTACATATGGACCTAGGAGATTGAGAAGTTTGGAACCACTTTGGGAATCCATTTGACTGGGAATTAGGGAAATCACAAACATCGGTGAATCTGGTGAAGTATCATCTTGGAGGATGGCAGGAAATCCATTCTAGGGTTGTGAGAGTGAGCGTGTAGTTATGTAACACCTTGGGTTTATAAACTTTGTATAACTGTATAATGATATATGTTTTTATACTTTAAAATATTTTTTCAAATAAAGTCTCTATTTTGATATGGTTATGCCTTGCTGAATAAAATATATCTCTTGAAATTTTTAGATAGAAGTCATGAGTTCACCTACCAATCTCCTCTCATTTTCAACCAAAATTTTAGAGATTATAATTGTAAAGACATGCTCGGAAGAATACCAACCCTATGCAAACTTAGGTCTGACCTGCAAACAACTCCATCAGGTGTCAAACTAGAAAACATCCTCTATCTCTACCAAGGAGACAATTTTCCCTATTACCGCATTGAAAATGTGCAATTTTCAGAATATATGCAGAGAAGAAAATATCAAAAAGGGATTTTCTATGTTTCACTTTAGATAATAATTACTGAGCTATAGGTAAGTTTCTAGAAGCCGGTTTGGAAGGTGACCATCGAGCGACCTACCTATTCCAGGTCCTAAGTTTTAGTATGTACGTGGAACTTTATGACATCAATATTTTCAAGAACAAAATGGTATGAGGGATTTATTGGAGATGAATCCACTATTAAATATCTGACCTCCACACCTCTCGTGCCTCTCTATGGAAGGATGAGTGATTTATGCACAAGTTTGACCCTAGCTATCCACAATGTATCTGGACCAAGGAAATCGAGGAGATGAATACTAACCTATGAATCCATATGAGGTCATCAGCACCCTACCCTCAGTGGTGGTCCCAGTGATGGGATGTTGGAAGTTTTGTGTGATTGGTTATGCTGGTGTTTGTTTATGAGAGTTTAAAATTTCTAGGATACAATTCTTTGTGGGGGGAATAACGTGACACCCCAAACTTTTTTTGCATGTAATAATAATATGATGGTTTTATTCTATTTAATTTTTAGGTTATCAAAATGATACTTGCAAACTAAACATAAGGAATTTTATTTAATTAAATACCAAAGTGTTTACATTACAACAATATCAAAGGAAAACCATACTATCTAAAAATATATGTTAAGAGACCTATTAGAATTACAGGGAGACCACCCAATACTAACAAAACCCCAAGATGATAGTAAGGGTCCTTCGGATCCCTCACAATGAACATAAGTATAGCCCGAGCCATGAAAACTACAATAAGAATCAGTGGAATGATGTGCACCATCTTTACTAAGTTATATTGAATACAGAGCACTCTGATACATGTTTATATAAAGCCTTAATCCGACAGTTACCTATTTAGGTGACCGTTGAGTTTCTAATGGCTATAAGTATATCCGTTGGTCATTCTGTTGGTTTAATTTAAAATATCTAGGTATAATTAGTTTTCCAAAATAATTAAGGTATGTATTGAAATTTAGACATATAAACTCTTTTTATAAACTTTAAAAAGGATAGTGATTTAATACTTTAGCTACACTTAATATGATTTCAAAATGAGGTATGGATTTCAAATAATTTTTAAATATTTCAAATTTTTTGAAAAACATTTATTAATGTATTCATTCTTGATGTTTAAACTAAGGTATTAACTAAAAAAATGTTTTTGATTTTTGTAATACTAGTATAAGGTTTTCTTTATGAAGTACTAAACCCTGATTTATAACTTTGTGTTTTATAAAACTAAGGAAAATATGTAGTTATAGTAGAGGAATCATATTTGGTTGAAACTATATATGTATATGAAAACCTATTTTTATATTTAACAAGAAATAAACTTTAACTATGCTAAAAAATAGGTGAGTACCCCACCTAGCCGAGGGCCACCTCTTAGGCAGCCCTCAAGGCCTTGATGGGCATCTCACTCACAACCCCTAGCAATAGACCAGGGGCGGTGTGCATGCATGGTGTGTGCTAAGACATGCACGCATGGGGCATAGCTTTCCCTTAGTGCACATGAGTGCTTGTGCAAGGACCAGAGCATGCCACCGTGTGGGGAGGCATGGTGGCAGGGGTGGGCACAGAGCACGCCCATAAAAGAACCCGATATGGGGCGATACTGAGAGGGGGGGGGGGGTAATCTGGTGATAGGCTGGGAGCTCTGAGCTTATAAGGGGGGTGATAAACTCCCTCTGTTTCGACGTGGGATGGAAAATTTTAGGCGAAGCACGACCTGAGCCGTCAGATATCGCTGCACAGAATGCGGGCCATTCAATAAGTCCAGCCATCGATCCCCAGTGGCCACGATTTATCTGCCACATTTTTTTACATCGTCTGATCCATCACAATCTAATCATAGCTGTCCGAGTCTTTTAAAATCACCACGTTGCTCTGATCCATCCAATATAGTAAGATCTAATCAGGACCATTCGTCCATTTTTAAAAACTCTAAATAGCCCATAGCTGTCAGATCTACTTCCCCTCTAATCCCAATCATTCATTTATTCTCTGGTTTTACCTCACCCATGGAGTCTTCTTCCTCTTTCATGCGTTTCACTAGTGGCTTATTCCACTTGTTTTTCATCTTTCCATGCCCGTGACACCAATGGACCCTCCTTGTACTCATCTTCCACAAGACCGACACCCTCGGTCATTTTATAAACTGAGTAGGCCTCGATTTTCCAACAAGTGTCTTTAAAATATTTTATATAATTTGCATAATATAGTTTATATATACAACATGTTGCACCCCCATACTCTCATTTCTTCCTTCTCTCATGCCTCCAGCGAGTTCTCCAGTGCCTCCTTTGAGTTTCCCAAACCTCTCCTCCTCCTCAAACCAAGTAAGGGTCCTATATTTTCTTGCTTTGCTTCAGTTTGGATTATTATATATATACGTATAGATGTATATACTTGTATATATATATATATGGTTGAGTATAAGACCCGCTGATTCCTTCTAATATGGTGAGTCCTTAATCCTACATGAAGTTCTTAATCCTTTATCATGAAAAGGATGGGTAATGTTTTGTGATTCTATATGAATTGAAATATACATAAGCATTTATATGTATATATATTTCATAAAAAAACTTTTATATGGAATGTTTTGAAATTTAAGAACCCTTGTTTTAAAAAAATGTCCCAAATATGTTTAAAACATGTAAGTATCATTTAAACTTGGTATAAGACCCTTATATATACTACGTATAATAGGTTATACATATAAATTATATATGAATATCGATGTTTACATAAACATATCTATGAATTTTTTTAATAAATGAACCATTTAAATTTTATATCATGATTTAAAATTCAGGGACCCATGTTAATTAATGTGCCTAATATATTCATGTCATTATATATGTCATTGGATTTGTGGTATAAGTCCCTTATATACACCATGTATATTCAGTTATACATTTATATATATATGTAGAAATAAATTTGGATTCTAAATCTAATTTATATATTTTTTATATTGATGAGAATGAATGGAAAATGTGGTTTTTGAAATATGATAGGTTTTTTTATTTAAAAAATACAAATTGTTATATACACCCTCATGTATAAATAGATTTACACAACACCTAACCCTAATCATTTAGTAATTATGGAGAATTCATGAGTATAATTTTTGGGGTTTTCTACTCTTATATAGATATGTGTGAATTACTTATTTTCATAAATAATAAATGGTATTAGGTATGGTTGAATTTCATGATTTTAATTTTTTATATTGTGTCTACCATTGTGATATGTTATACATAATCTTATCAGTAATAAATTTTTGGACCTATGTGTTTAATACCCCAAATGAAATATTTTCTTTACCTTTAAATTAATTACGCATCCAATCCATGATGAATTTCCAATATGTATTTTTTAATAAGATTTTAGAATTTAGGGTTGTCATTTTATGTGACAAAACTTCTCTTTATTTTTGTGCATTAGTTTTCATCACATATGTTATAATCTACTTATCATACTTTCTATTTATTTCCATATCCATGCAGTTGATAGTATTATTATTAACACTGATATGCATGATTTACTTTGTATATGTAAATGCTAAAGAATTTAATCAAACTCAAATGGCCTTTTATGGAATAAAGAATTTAAATTATTCAAAGTGGTTTGGGACACATTGAATAATATGAAGTGAGAAATTAAGTTATTCAAGGTGGTATGGGACACTTTGAATAATATGAAATAAGAAACCAAGTAATATGTGACACTTGGATAATAAGTAATGAGTAATTTAATAAATCAAAGTGGTATGAGCACTTTGATTTATAGAAATTAGGAATGCATTGGACTTATTATGTGATGAGTTTGGCCAACTATAGCCCCTCGATGCAACAGTAGGTCTCATGAGACAAACTAGATGTGGAATTGGCCGAGACCTTTCCCGATTTGATTTATGGTCTTGGCACGAGGCTTTAACATAGAGTTTATGGTATTGGCATGAGACCTTGACATAGTCTGACAAATGCACTTCCCTCACTATGAATATTAACTTTAATTAACCAAAAGAATATTTGACTAGCAAAATATTCTTGGTTAAAGAGATTATGTTTATGAGAATTAGATGAAGTAAAAGCTTATGTCTTATTAATTATTCAGCACTCAGATATTTATCAGCCAGTGTATGATTCACAGTAGTAAAGGATGAAATTGAAGTTATTATTTTTATGTGCAACTCTTATCATGTATTACTCTTAGTTATAAATTTTGTACTTGCACTTTCACATGTCATACCCATCAAAGTTATAATGACTTTTACTCATTATTCTGTAAACCATATATTCTGTATGAGCATGCTTATAAGTGGATCATGTTTCCTTATAACTCTATTAGTATTACTTGAAATGTGCTCTTATATTTCTTATACAAATGTTATGTTATGATACATGTGTTACAATATTCCTAAAGAAAATGTTTTATGAATAATTTTAGATGAATGTTTTAAAAAGGTTTGAATTGGTATATTATGTTATTTTTAAACCCCTTACTGGGCATTCATATGCCCGCCCTAAATTTCAATATATTTTCTTTTATAGGTTTATTAGATTTGAGTCCCTCTATTTGGTGAATGCTTAATTAAAAAATTTTTGTTTAGTTTTGAATGAATTGTAATAATTGTATATGATTCTCCAGGACCTAAACCAAAACGATCCTCTTTAGTGGAACATGTGTGTGTGATTTCAGCTTTCCTTTTTACAAAAAAAAATTACACACCATGTTTTATGTAAAACCACATTAGCTTCGGGGCAGTCCGAGGCTGGGTCGTGACAGGAAACATATATTCTTAGGACCAAGATACACCGTGATAGATCCAAGAGGTTTTTTAGACTATGTCAAAGTACATATGTTGATAAGATATTGAAGAGATTTAGTATATAACAATCAAAGAGGGGATTTTTTCTAGCATCACATGGCATTCATCTTTCTAGGAAAATGTGTCCTAAAACACATGAGGAAAGAAATAAAATGACATGGATTCTATACACATCAGTGATTGATCTATTCATGTATGATATGCTATGTAATAGTCTAGATGTCTCCTGCGCATTAAGTGTGGTAGGAAGATATCAAGATGATCCGGGTGACCACCATTGGATGGTAGTCAAGACTATACTTGAGTATCTGAGGCGTACTAAGGATATGTTACTAGTTTATAGAGGATATGAGGAACTAGTCATCAAAGGATATGAAGATTCTAGTTTCCAAACTAATCAATATGACACAAAGTCACAAACAGGATGCATATTCACTTTAAATAGAGGTGCTATGAGCTAGAAGAGCTCAAAGAAGGATGTGGTTGTAGATTCTATAGTAGAGTCTGAGTATATTGCAGCTTCTAAGGCATTTAAAGAAGTAGAATATATGCACAACTTTTTTTCAAGATATTGATGTGGTACCTAGCAGTAAAGATCCTATCACACTGTATTGTGATAATACTACAATGGTGGCTCTTACAAAAGAGCTAAGGTCACATTAGTAGAAAAAACACATACTTAGAAAGTATCATCTCTTGAGGTATTTTTCTCATAGAGGTGAAGTTGAAGTGTGGAGTATTTCCATATAAGAAAATGTGGAGAACCCCTTGAATAAATCCTTGACTCAGTAGAAACATGACTATCATTTGAGGTCTAGCTAACTGAAGGTCATATGCAGTTGGATCTAGTCTAAGTGGGGAGTTTGTTGGAGTTGGTGTCCTAGGAACAACTATTTTTTTTACTTTGATTACATGAATATTTTATGTATTTAATATTAATAAAACTTCTTATTACATATTTTTTTTGTTCTACATGACTCTAATGTAATAATTTTCTAGAGTATACGTCACATTGATAAGATCATAGTTGTTCCCCTGTATAATGAGTACCTTGATGTTCTATGATGATATTCTCAAATAATGTTCTGCGGTAGGATAACATACTATGATGGGACACATAGTATATAGACTATCAGGTGTGAGTACTCGTAATCAGAAGAGGTTTCTTCTCATGAAATTTGCACTTGGTAATCTCCAAGACAAGAGATTATGAGAACATACTCGCCAGTAGAAATTACACATATTTTGGTGTCATAAGATATTCCTATATACAAGCACGTGTGATGGTACTTAGACTTTAAGATTATTATTAATGCATGTTACAACCATATACTTAGATATATTTCATAAACCATGATGATAATAGTTTATGAATAAGTTGGATATGTTGGGTGCGTCACGAGTGACATGTTATTAATGAATAAGCTGAGGTAGGATTTTTCCCTTCAATCTTTATGGAAGTGATATCTCAGCCCTTTGATTGGAATAGAATCATCGCATTAAATTACATGGTCATGGTGATGATGTGTTTATTTCAGATAGTCAAAGAAAGACATATTGAGCATATAGATTTGTGACCCATTGCTAGATAGTAATCTTGGAATTTAGGAAAGTCTACCTAATGTAAATGAGAAAAAATCCTAGAGGGTCACACACTAAGTGTTTCTATTGATATCGATTAAATTATATTTGAGTTTAATTAATAAAATAAATATTATTCTCAAGTCTTGGGAATACTTTTATTTTGATCGCATAAATTAAATAAATATTTGTTCACTAGAATATGAATAAAATAGTTATTTTATTTATTGAATATTTTAATAAATATTTATTAGATATATTGTGAATAAAATATTTATTTATGAATACAATATTTATTCTATTGTTCAATAAATAATATAAGAGTTCGAACAGACTAAGGCTGAGTCCATTGAAAAATATTAATTAACAAGACTGTTATATAATATTTGTTATTGTACAAGTTGGCGCACACCACAAAATAATAATTAAATAATTATTATTATATAGTATGAGAATTATTTAAGGTAATAAATGTTATTCAATTAATGATATGAAATTAAATAATATTTTAACCTAAATCCCAAATCTATAAATACACGACTATGTCTATTGTGTAGAGCATCCAAAATTGAGAATAGAGAATTGTTATGCACAACAAATTCTCTCTCAACTCCTCCTTCTCTTTCCTTATCAAGAATGAGAAGTTCAGGAGGTATTTCTTCAAGATCGAAGAACGAGTGATTAAGTACGAACAACACAAGACATTCAAATCACCGTAATAGCACTCATAGATCGAGTGGTGTTTCTTATAGATCATAGGAGTACATGTGGATCACTGTTAGAGGGATTATATCCTTGGATCCTCACAACGCAACAAAGGTAATCCGAAAGGGTCTTTTCAGATGATCAAAATTCATCAATGAAGAAAGTTCCTAAGCCTAAATAATTATTTCTTCAAAATATTAAATAAATTAATTATAAATTTGACATAAAAGATCCTCACTATTGGTTTTGGGAAACGATTATTAAACGAAATTTTAATATATCACCCACCTCTACACTCTTCCGCTGCGCCCGAAACCATCAGTGATGAGGCTGAGGGTGTGAGTGAGAGATAAAGAAAGGGAAGGGGGAGGAGGAACATACCTTATATTTGGAGAGGGTTTGGCGACAACGGTAGGGTTCGGTGGTTGTGGTTGGTAGTGGCGGTGGCGGCGATGATGACAGTGGAAGGCTTCAACAGCAGCAGAGATATGGTTCAACAGTGATAGAGATAGGGTTCGACGATGGAAGTCAAGTTCTATTAAAGCTTGAAGGTGCAAGTGAAGGAGACTCTGTTAGGGATATTTTTATAAAATTGGGGAATAATTTTATCAGCATTTTTAAAAAATCATTGATAATGTACTGTTTTATCAGTGCTAAAATAGAAAGCGCTGATAAAACTTCTCTTTATCAGTGCTAAAATTATAGTGCAAATAACAAACAATATTATCAGTGCTTTATTAGCGATGATAAAGGGATATCTTTATCTACACCAAAAAAGCACTAATAAAGATCAAATATTAATAATTTATTTATATTATTATATATATTTATAAAATTATATATATAATAAATAAATAAATATTTATTTATAACTATAACTATAAATCAATAAATATTTATTTATAATTATACATATAATAAATATATTTATAAATATTTGTATATATTTATATAATTATATATATTTATAAAATTATAAATATTATAAATAAATAAATAATTATTTATAATTATGAAATTATAATAAATATATTTATTATAATTATAATTATAATTATAAATAAATAAATAAATAAATTTAAATAATTATAAATTTATAAATAAATATATTTATATTTAAATAATTATAAAATTATACATAAATATAAATATATTTAAATAGTTATAAAATTATAATAAATATATTAATTATATATATTTAAAAAATTATAATCAATATATTTACTATATATATTTATAAAATTATAAATATAATAAATATATTTATTATAAATTTATAATAATTTAAATAAATATAATTATAAACAAATAAATATTTATTTATAATTATAAAATTATAATAAATATATTTATTATATTTATAATTTAATAATTATATATAATTAAAATATTTATAATTATAATTATAAATAAATATATTTATAAATATTTGAATATAATTATAAATATATAAATATATATTAATATATATATATATACATAACTCATGATATATATATATATATTGACCAAATTCATTAGAGATATCTATTTATTTTAATATATATTTATACTTATAATTATAAATAAATATATTTAAAAATTATTTATATATAATTATAAATATATAATTATAAATATAATAAATATATTTAGTATTTTTTTAATAATTTTATAATTACTTAAATATATATATATTTATAATCTTATAAATACTTTTTTTAAATCATTATAAATATATTTTAATTATTAATATATATATATATTAAAATATCATATTTATATTAATTATAAACATGCATTTTTTAATTAATGTATTTAAATAAAAATTATTTTTTAATATAAATATAATAACTATATATATATATTAATAATATTTTTTATTAAAAACTTTTATCAGTGTTAAAAAAAGTACTGATAAAGGTTAGGCTTTTATCAGCGCTTTTTGCTTAGCACTGGTAAAAGTTGGCACTTCCCTTGCCATGATTTTTGGTAGTGATTAGATGATACCTCTTTACCCTTAGAAGGTCAACTGAGGGATGAGTTATTTTAAGGAGAGGTCATAATGATTTATCCTTTCTCAATGTATAGCTCATTTTTTTATTTTAAATCCTTTGTTTTATCTTGGTAAATGTTCCCTACAACCTAAGTAAAGTTTTAGGAGATTTCGGGGCTTTTTCGGAGCTTGGAGCTTTAAGAATTGGGAAAATAGAGTGGGCCACATGGTTAATGCACAATTAGTATTAACCATGTGGGGAACTCAGTGGCCTATAGGAGGCCACACAATTTGTCTGCAACCATGTAAGTCGAGGTGCATGCTTGTGTGGATTTTTCAGATTTTGTGACAGTGGGTTTTACATGAATTGTGCATGGTTAGCCAAACTGTACACCTATCCTGTGAAGGGTCCTCCTTAGACAGTGAGGTGTGCACGGTTGGTGTATGATTTGACCAACCGTGTGGCCAAACCGTGAAACCTTGTATGGAAGGGTGAAATTTCCATTTTTACCTTAATGAACCTAAATAATTCAACCCTTATTTCTTTTTTACATTTCCAGTGGATAACCTCATTTCTTCCTCTCGTGTGATCTCCCTCCATATAACCTAGGGATAAAGGTATCTCTTTTATTCGGACTCCAAATCAAGTGTTATTAGAAGCATCAAATCTACATCGGTAATCTCCACAATCATCTTATCTCATATCTCAGTTGATCTTCATATCTATTTCGCTATTTACGTGCAAGATCTTATGACCTATTTTAATGGAGTTGGACCATTATTCATTTTTATTCTATCCTACTTCAAATATGAAGTTAATATTGGATGAGCATTCGTCTAAGGATCTAAGGTAGGTTGTATAGTAATTTTACCTAAAAGTTGAGTTGATTTCATAGATCCACCATTATGCCACAAACTGACCATTTCCGCACATTTCCTTAAAATGAATTCTTCCTTTATAAATAATTATATTCATGTTGTTATAATCCCAAGGACCCTTTCTAAGTGATTATAGGATGCTGACCTCTTGATTGACACCCCTTTGATTGTTTCGACTTTAAGATCCACTTTAATATAATTTTATAGTTGACCAAAGCACCTCATAAGTGCTTGACCTATCATGAAATGGTTTTCCATGATTAATTAATTAAAGGGATTGATTCTAATGAATTATATTTGGTTGTAAATCCTTGATTATGAATTTCCAATGCCATGATTAATTAATTGGATTGTTTATATCGAGTATAATTTGGTGGTAAGACCATACCTCATGTTATATCAATATAAATGTGAATTTTTGTGAATTATGATACCCTTGGTTATATTGGGATCGATGGTTAAAATTATTTATAGGTGATTCCTCATGATATTATTACTATTATTTTTATTCCATTGATATTGGATATGTAAAAATGGTTAAGGGACTTGTTGAGCATGATGTTTCACTCTCCCTTACATCAGGTGTCGAGCATGATATCTCTCACCATTATACTGTTATCTGGGTGATGGGAATGACATTACACGTTCCTCCACATAAAGTGTTGGGAATGATGACTCACCCCACCTATCTTGAGTGATGAGCATGACATATCACATTCATTATGAGATCCAGTGCATGTACCCTCTACATGAGACTATAGCTCGTTAGATAGGTTATGGATGCCTAAGGTACTCCTCGGGTCCAGTCAGCACCTAGTATCCATGTATATGTCTACTTACGTCCTCAAATACTTAGTGCATATAAGTTTATATAGTACATAACTATAATATATATATATATATATTATCAATATATATATATGTATGGGTACTGATTAGACTATTATACTGGCCTATTCCTAAGAAAGTAGTGCTATCCAAGTGTCATTTAGGAACCCGAGCCAACTATATTTATTTATTTAGATTTGAATATTATTCATTATACCTTCACACTACTTAACCATGTACACAACTTGTATTATTTCTAGACACCATTGGTGGTGGCCTACTGAGATTTTATCTCACACCCTACTCAGGTTGCCTTTGGTACTTGAGTATATTATATGCCTGCATGTATGGATAAGGGAAAACACCCTACTATAGATGCTTGATTTGTTTAGATTATATCTTGGAGCATGGGAGCATAGGATCGAGCTATACTCATGATGTTAGAGGAGTAATCCTTTCACATTTTTTTTAATTTTTTTGTAAAATATGTTATATATTCCTGTCTCCTGTTTCCCATTTTGTATATCATCATGCCATGACATAATTTTATATGACTTAGCCTATTGGATTTTGATATTATTACAATTTATTGGTTATTTAGGTTCCTAAAGTTTATCATATTTGTTTTTTCTATTCCATTATGTTATATCATGCTTCTGCTATGACAGGTTAGTTGTCTTGTTATTATAGTGTGTGTTTCCACTATGCTATTGGTTATTCATATGCTTCCTCTATTGTCTGTTTGTTTACTTTATTCGCTATGCCACTCTTATATGATGGTATAGTCTCCTTATTATACCACCTTATACCATTTCTGCTAGTCGAAAACCTATTGTGTATGGGGAGGTGAGCTTGAGTCCATCTAATCCACCGACTTGGGGAACATGTTAAGTGGATCATAGGTTTGGACCTTACAACATGCACAAAAAAAAAGAAATAAGGTTGTAAATATAACATGAGTCCTGAAGAATGAAAATTAAGAATAAATAACCCCACTTATAACTTGGGTAGAAATGGATCTTAAAATACCATGAATAAATACATTTCATGATATAACATCTCAAATAGTAATTATATACACTACATAATGTAAATTATGTGCATTATACAAAACATTTCTCAAAGAGAGGAATTTGACACGGAAAACCCTTACCACTTCTCTTAACTTCCATGAAAATAATTTAACATACTTTATAACAAACATATATATCTTAATCACTTAATTAATAACCTTACTCATATCCATTTTCATTTATAATCCTCACAAATAGTCATTCTTTATATGAATTCTACATATTTTCCACATTAGGTGTTTATAGTTTTTATCATTTGCACTAGTTGCATAATAACAGTGTTTATATTCATTATTATTAAAAATTTTGTTAATAGGTCATTAAATTTAATTTTAGTGATGTTTTATAATTATTTATGATGTTTTAAATTCCTTTCACTAGTGTTTTAGTCTTTATCCTTATATATGAAATCAATAACAAGCACGTTTCAGTGATTCATGTTGATCGAAGAGTGTTTTTTAATTGATGAAATAAATATTGATATAACATATATATAATAATAAAAAATAATTACTTGAAAATTTATGTTATATTATACTAGAAATTATGTTCCTATAGTCATTCATGATATAAATTCATAGTATTGTTCAAGTAGGTGGTTAAACTGACCTAAACATGAACATACCCTGATTTAATGAATGATTATGAGGTGGTTTTATTGAATCATCATTATAAGAGAAGAATAATAGTTTTATTTAGTGTTTATCACGGTGAGATATTATAATTAAAAATTAAGTAAAAGAATAATTAATGGATATGAAAATAATATATAATTTAATGAAATATTATACCCTTAGCACACTTGTTTTAAATGATTGAATTAACGATGATCATTTATTGATCATATCATTAATAGGTTCTCTAATTTTCATAAAAAAAACTTAATTATATCATAAGAATCATGTTTCTTCACTAAAATATTCCATTAACCATAAATTATGGGTGGTTATTAAAAATGAATTTTGTGGCTTATGGTGGCAGGAGTCTGCACGTATGCATGAATGATATTTTCATTTTTCTTAATGGGTGAGATAGATGAATAAAAAATGATAATACCCTTAATAAAAAATGATAATACAATTAATATATAAACATTAAAGTATATAAATTATAATAATATAATTATATTAGTGTGACTAGAATAAATTTGAATGAAGACAAAAGATGAGTAGTTGATAATATTGATGTTGGGGACTTGAATTTTATTTGGAAATCTCCTTGGAATTGAATTACTTATTCTATGTAATGGTGACCAAAATATTTTTAACATGTAATAGGGTTCTAGGAGGATAAAAATATAATATTTTAAATGAGAAATTATAAGGACATGTGAGTCTTGAAGTGGTGGGAGTGTTACCCTTTTATAAGTGACGAGAATGGTAGTTCTAGGAGTAACCCTTACATTTTAAATAATGTAAAGTTAACATTCAAGGGTAAATGCCCAAAAAATTGAAAAAATATACACAAATAGTATGTTTGGGTCAAAACTCACCTTAAAAAATCCTTTTTGAGACAAATTTAAGTGTTTTAGGGCCTTTTCTTTTAACTTTTTAACTTTTCCCCTAATTTACTTTTACCATAGTAATTAATTATTAACCTTTGTAACCAATTCTAATAAAAAAATAATATTAACCCCTTTAACTAATTTGATCCCTCTAATTTAAAATTTGAGGATAATTTTATCAAATAAAATTTATAAAAGTGTGAAATGTTATTTTTAAAATAAACACACTTAATCGCGTAACAATTGCTTTTAGAAAAATAACATTTTTAAGATTTAAATTTATAAATAGGATAAAATTATATTTTATACTAATTTTAGTGACATAATTTATTTATTGTAAAAAATAAAATTTAATTGGTTTTCAAGTTAGGAAAAAATCGAAGCTCCCTTAAAAATACAAGATTCAAATAAAAGACTAAAAATAGTTTTTTTTAAAGTAACATTTTAATTAGTTATAAAAATATTGGACATAGGATTTATAAGTTTGAAGAATATTTTAAAATTAATATTATTATTCCTCAAATGTATATTTTATTTCATAATAGGTTTTTTAAACTTCTATTTTATTCTTATATAATGATAAAGTCACACAAATTACAAGTTTTGTAAAAACCATATTTTTAAACTAAAAACCAATCTTTTTAGAGAAAGATAAAAAATCATACTAAGTTAATTTTTATATTATGAATTCAAAATTGAAGTTAAAATTTTCAATTAAAAATTATAAATTTTACCTTTTAAATATAGTCTTGAATAAATTCTCTTTAAAGTGTGTGTTGTGTGACTGTCACGACCCGTCCTCGGGGCCCGTGCCGTGACTACCCCAAGCCCGCCTTCCATAGGCCAGGGGCTGGCGACTAGCACCAAAAGTGTGAATCTCGATAATTGGGAAGACATTGCCTTTATAAAATATAAACACATCCAACCAGAGTACAAGAAGAAGTAATACACTAAGTACAAAAGAAAGTGTTGAAGGGTAAATGGGCCAGAATATAAACCCAACTGAAAATTACAACTACAACTGAATGAAAGTACAGCAGAAAAGACAAATAGCTAGAAGGTAGAAGCATCTCCTGGGTCATCCAGCTTGGATCCTACCAGAAGGGTAGGTATAGATAGCCTCCTCAATGCTCTCGCCCGCCAACCTCCTCCGAGTACCGTCTCATCGTGAAGTCCACCTCCGGGTACTGTCTCGTCGTGAGGTCCACCTCCGGGTACCGTCCAGTCCTTGTACACCCGATCTCTATCAGTGTTTTCTGTCATCTGCATCCAACACAATGAAGTGTGGGCATAAACCGTGCAGGGGTGAGTATAACGATACTCAGTAGGGACCCGATACCCTCATGGTCTCACTAAATCCAACAAGGATAACCACAAAGAAGGATCTCAACAGATAACCCTTACTTAGGTATAAGCCCATACTTATACCTAAGTTATCAAGTAACCCATCTCAATCAAGAGGTAATCACAAAGGTTATGAAATCAACGGATAACCACTACTTACGTATATGCTCATACATGTACCTAAGTTATCAAGTAAACCATCTTAATCATGAGGTAAACACAAAGGTCATTGAATCAGCTCAAACTAGGATTTTATTCATGAGGTCGAAACCACGGCTGCTGGAGAACTCCTCCTCTGTCGAGTACAGTGGGCCTGCCGCTACAACCAAGCGCTTCCCTCTAACCTTGGACTGCTGAAGTACTGCACCTGTCGAGTACTATGGGCCTGCTGCTACAACCAAGCGCTTCCCACCATGGGTCTGCCACTACAACCAAGCGCACCCCCTCATAGCCTACAGAGGTACTCCTTCTATCGAGTACCATTGGTCTGCCGCTACAACCAAGCACTCCTCCAACGTGGGTCTACTGCTATAACCAAGCGCACCCCATTGGTCCATCCAAATCACTACGAGTCGATCGATCAGTAGTCGTCAAGTCTCAGCCAGCTACTAGGTCTCAGCACTCCGTACGCTCGTCTCCGGGAGGGTCCACTCCACGAGCTACTGGTCGATACTTCCAAGTGTCATTTAATCTCACATGGAAGTATCTCAAAGTACCTCCTCATCATAGGGGTCTCAACGCAACAGACGATGCGTCAATCAGACGCCCGGTCTGTGAGTTATTAGCATTTCCGTTCCAGGGGCCCGGTTGGATTTCAGGTACAATCCAACCCGACCATGCTCAAACCACAACAAAATCCAGTTTAGAGTATTCCAAAAGAACCATCTCATCAAGATTAATCCAACGTAGTCGATGACACGTCAATCGGACATCCGGTCCTCAAGTTATAAGCGTTTACGCTCCGAGGGCCCGATTGGTTTCGTGTTCGAACCAACCCAGACATACCCAATGTTTGCCTAAAACTTGAGTGTAATATACCTAAACAACCGTCAGGATCCAAGGATCCCTACGCAACTGACTGTGCGTTTATCGGAGGTCCGTAGCCCAAGATATAAGCGTTTAACTGAAGTTGGTCCGAAAATAGGGGGTTTGGGCCCGGTCCAACCCGACCCAACTCCCCCTGGGTCGGCCCGAACCGGGTCGACCCGAATTGGGTCCGAGTATAGCCCGATAGGGTGCATCCTATCCTGGCCCATCTAGGCATGGCCCGGCTCTGATCTGGCGGCCCAGCCCAGCGCTGGCGGCCCGGCCCAGCGGCCGGTTGCAGCTCAGCCAAGCGGTCGAGCGTGGCGCTGCGGAGCGGGGGGCACTGAACCTCGCCATTGATTGACACCGGCGGCACGCTAGGGCACCGCCGCCTCCAGGTGGCTGGTCGCCTCCGACCACCGCCACCTATCACCGGCACCCCCGTGCCGGCGAGGCGCGTCAACATCATCTTCCGCGGACCACCAGATGCGCTCTGGTGGTCTGTTTTGCCCACCGTCTGCGCCAACGGCTCTCCCGGGACCCGTTCTTCACTACGACAGCTTCAAAATGCCGTTTCGGTCCCGTACATCATCACCCGTCAATCCATTCACAGTCAAACAATCTACAGAGGGTCCGGGCTTGTTCGTTAGCCTGTGCCCTCCGCGTTAGGCATTATCAATTGGAAATAAATCAAACACATGATTTCAAAAATGATAAGGGTATAATTTATTGAAGAATAAATTATACTAACATCATATAAATAAATTCTCATGCTCATGAGATAAAACCACTCAAATTAGAAATGAACAAAATTCCCCTACCTCGCAAAGACGTCGCACGTCGCCGAGCCGCAGAAAGAGGCAAGCGTCGCGATGATCGGACGTCACGAAAGATCGGTGCCGATTTTGTTGACGTCAGAGGAAGAGTCGTCATCGATGGAAACGTTCCCCGTGGTGGTGTCTCCTCCCTTGACGCGGAAGAAGAATAAGAGAAGGCATGTCATTGGTGACTTCGCGTTCTCCGTCGGAGGCGTTCTTCGTCGAAGAGGTGTTGTTCTTCGTCAAGAACGTTCTTCATTGGAAGGAGGGATCTCTTCTAAATTCTCCAAGAATTTCCCTCACAATATTTTCCCAACCCAATATTAAAATGAGCTTTCCCCCATTTTAACAACTTATCATGCTAATTCAATTTAATTCAAACTTATGAATTAATTGAATGGTTGGAAAAATATTAAGTGGTGTGAGAGAGATAAAAGGTGGAGAGGCTCCACTCCAATAAATGAGTGGAGTTGTCATGCATTAAACAAGGGGTGAGTTATGGGGAATTCAAAGGGGTTATGGGGAGTTCAAAGTGAGTTAAGGGAATGTGAAAGGTTGGGGATCATGTGGGCCCCACCTCAATTTTATCCTCACATGGGTAGTTAGGTGCTTGTGGGTCCCACCCTAACTCCCCCATGTAGGATAAAACCAACTTAGATATAAAAATAAAATTGTTTCACAATTTTATTCATTCCACATTTAATCCAAAATTTTTATCTTCTCCACCCGTGCAAAGGCAACCGCAACAAAGGTCCCCTTAAGCAATTACCGGTGCTGCGAGTTCATCGGTGACCTCAGATTTCAATTCTGAGCACCAGTTCAAAAGATAGAAAAACCCACTCGTTCGTTTACTGAACGTACCCAAGCTAAATTTCTAAAATTGATTTCAGGCACACCGGGCCTCAGAATCAAGTGTCGTCAGAATCCACAGACTCGTAAAATTCCAAAGAAATTAAGAAAAAAATTTCCTTGAAATTTCCAGGTCTTTAAATTACTCCCACATCAGGGATTTACGTCCCCATAAAGCTACAACACAAACTAGGAAAACTGAAGGAGGTACTGAGCACGCATCTGAGCCTCCCGCTCCCATATGCTCTTCTGGAGGTTCCCGTGCTGCTAGCGAAAGCACACAAGTGGAATAGACTGTCCTCATAGGACTCGATCCTGTCGATCCTCAACCTCAAATAGAACCTCGTGAAAGTCACCCTGACCAATCCTCCGTAGACCCCGTTGAGGTGAGACCCGTAAGAAGTCGTGGTCGTCACCCTCGAACTCCAGTGGTCTCGTCTCCTATCAGCATAGGACTTTAGTCTGCTCTGTGCAGTCTTCATCTGCTCATGGATGATCTGTACCTTCTCTGTCGTAGCCTGAACCATTTCTAGTTTTACACATACTGACTCCATCACTATCCGCAAAGGATATCTGAAACGCGGCCAACTGCTATCTCGCCACTCCTAACAGCTGAATGCCTGATCTCCAACGAAGAGCATCTGCTATAACGTTTCCCTCCCCAGGAGTATAAACTATTTCGAAGTCATATTCCTAGAGGAATTCAATCCATCACCGCTGTATCAGGTTTATGTCCTTCTGGGAGTAGATACACCTGAGACTATTTAAGATGGAGAGAACCATAAACCATTCTTTCATCGAACAATGGGTGAGACTAGCTAATTGTAAAAACTCATATCTACCGTTCTCCGTCTACGTTCCACTAAAGAGCTGCTGGTATTTATCCTATACTGAAAAGAGAAATCTAGTCTCATCCCCTGTATGAACCACATTCTTTGCCTAATACATTCAATACTGACATGAATGGTACTATTTCACACCATGGACGATGTCGCATGGTATCGAAACTACTACCAAGAGATTCAACTATTACTCTCGCCTCCAAGGGTTGAGTCACATTGTCGGTAGTAGTGTGTGTTCACTGGGTCTCCTTTAGTAGGAATCTATAAAGTGAGGGTAACGTCAACAGTTTTTAACCGGAACCTCTTAGTATCAACCATACAAAAAGGACAGGAAAGTAAACGTCACAAAGATAAGTGTCTTTTATTACTGCACCTCGAAGTAAAAAGACACAAAGCAAACACAATGACAACAACATGGAAACTAGAATTACAAAAAACAAAGGCCTTCATGCCTGGAACTAGTCCCGCTCCTGTCCTCCTGCTTCCAGAGCTCCATAGTCGTATTCTTCAGCTTCCTGAAGCTGTGCTCTCCCATGTCCACCCGTTCCCTGCGGTCGGGGTGGACCTCCTGGTGGTGGTCGTGGCAACACCTCGAAGCGTTGCCCACCTCCAGCTGCACGGCCAGCTCCTCTACCTCGGTCTCCTACTCCTTACGGTCTGCCTTTATCAAACCTCTGTCTTTGCCTGGGAGGTCCTTCGTCTATCTGCAGATCATCTGTATGGCAGGTCGGACAGCCACGTGCCATGTGACCAAGCCCGCCATAGGAGTAACACTGTCCGCTCCCAGTAAATCAATCTCCACCCCGGGTGCCTCTCACACACGATCCTGAGTCATGCGGTTGACCACTTGTGGGTTTGGTCCTCTTGGACCTCTGCGTCATCTGTCTACTGCCATCTGTAGTAGACTCTACTGTATGCCGACTAGTGGTGGGTCCCACTGCTAGAGACTTGTCAACAAGGAAACTCTCCACTAAGAGGGCTCTCTCCAACACCCCTGTCTGCGTCGGGATGTTGTGGGAGACAACTGAAGCTCTAATCTCTCACCTGGGCCCCTGCTTGAAGGTCTGAGCCTTGAAGAACGGGTCACATAGCATGTCTGTAGAGTAGCGCGAGAGGTCTGTGAACCTTGCTGAGTACTGCACCACCATCATGCTACCTTGTTGTAGATGTAGTAGCTCCTGAATATGCACCGCTCGAAGGGTGGTTGGTACAAACTTTGCCCAGAACAGGCTCTCGAATTCTGTCCATAGAAGTGTCGCCTTGTCGTGCATCTAGAGCATCAGGCTCTACCATCTGCCTGCTGCTACCTGATGGAGGCTGGAATCAAGGATCACCATAAAGTCTACTGACATCCCTACTAGCCTGAAGACTCTCACCACAGCCTTCAACCAATCCTCAGCCACCTGTGGGTCCGTCTATCCCCAGAACCTGGGTGGCCTCTGGCACTGGAACTCGTGCAGTGCGCTCAAGCGGCATGCATCGCCTGCTATTGGGGTTGGTGGCATCAGTGTCCCAAAAGGTGGTAGTACCACAGGTGACTCCACTGGTGCCTCAACTGGATAAGGGCCCTGTAATGAGGCCTCGTCGCTTGAAGTCCTGTCAGTATGTACAACTCTCGGGGCTCTAGCTTGTCGTCTGTGGGGAGGCATCCTAAAAGAATAGATACGACACGGTCAAAAGACTAAACCTAGTGTGCTGACCTAGTTTGAGGTGATTTAAAATAAACTTTTGAAAAAACACACGCAATCAGTGTTTTCATGCACTGAGTCAGAAATCAGAAGTCAGGGTCCTAGTGTATGGATACATCAGCCGCCCACACCAACACTGAACTCACTGAACTGAAAACCACACTTAGTACCCTTAACACTATTGCTTCACAAAAATAAAATATTAGAGCCATAAGTTCTGCGGTAGAACTGACTCCTTTGATACCAATTTGTCATGACCTGTCCTCGGGGCCCATGCCGTGACTACCCCAAGCCCGCCTTCCATAGGCCAGGGGCTGGAGACTAGCACCAAAGGTGTGAATCCTGATAACTGGGAAGGAATTGCCTTTATAAAACATAAACACATCCAACCAGAGTACAAGAAGAAGTAATACACTAAGTACAAAAGAAAGTGCTGAAGGGTAAATGGGACAAAATACAAACCCAACTGAAAAGTACAGCTACAACTGAATGAAATTACAATAGAAAAGACAAACAGCTAGAAGGTAGAAGTAGCTACTGGGTCTTCCACCTCGGATTCTACCTGAAGGGTAGGTATAGATAGCCTCCTCAACGCTCTTGCCCGCCAACCTCCTCTGAGTACCGTCTCGTCGTGAAGTACACCTACAGGTACTGTCTTCTCATGAGGTCCACCTCCAGGTACCGTCCAATCCTTGTACACTCGATCTCTATCAGTGTTGTCTGTCATCTGCATCCAACACAACGAAGTGCGGGCATAGCCCGTGCAGGGGTGAGTATAATGATATGCAGTAGGGACCCCGAGACCCTCATGGTCTCACTAAATCCAACAAGGATAACCACAAAGAAGGATCTCAACAGATAACCCTTACTTAGGTATAAGCCCATACTTATACCTAAGTTATCAAGTAACCCATCTCAATCAAGAGGTAATCACAAAGGTTATGAAATCATCGGATAACCACTACTTAGGTATATGCCCATACATGTACCTAAGTTATCAAGTAACCCATCTCAATCATGAGGTAAACACAATGGCCATTGACTCAGCTCAAACCAGGATTTTATTCATGATGTCAAAACCACGACTGCTGGAGAAATCCTCCTCTGTCGAGTACAGTGGGCCTGCCACTACAACCAAGTGCTTCCTACTAACCTTGGACTGCTGAAGTACTACACCTTTCGAGTACTGTGGCCCTGTTGCTACAACCAAGCGCTTCCCACTATGGGTCTTCCACTACAACCAAGCGCACCCCCTCATAGCCTACAGAGGTACTCCTTCTGTCGAGTACCGTGGGTCTGCCGTTACAAACAAGCGCTCCTCTACCGTGGGTCTTCTACTACAACCAAGCGCACCCCACTGGGCCATCCGAATCACTACGAGTCGATCAATCAGTAGTCGTCAAGTCTCAGCCAGCTACTAGGTCTCAGCACTCCGTACGCTCGTCTCCAGGAGGGTCCACTCCACGAGCTACTAGTCGATACTTCCAAGTGTCATGTAATCTCACGTGGAAGTATCTCAAAGGACCGCCTCATCATAGGGGTCTCAACGCAACAGATGACGCGTCAATCAGACGCCCGGTTTGTGAGTTATTAGCATTTCCGTTCCAGGGGCCCGGTTGGATTTCGGGTACAATCCAACTTGGCCATGCTCAAACCACAACCAAATCCAGTTTAGATTATTCCAAAAGAATCGTCTCATAAATAGGAATCCAACGTAGTCGACGACACGTCAATTGAACGTCCGGTCCTCAAGTTATAAGCGTTTCTGCTCCGAGGGCTCGGTTGGTTTCGTGTTCAAACCAACCCAGCCATGACCAAAGTTCGCCTAAACCTTGAGTGTAATATACCAAAACGACCTTCTCGATTCAAGGATCCCTACTCAATTGACGGTGCATCGATCGGAGGTCTGTAGACCAAGATATTAGCATTTAACTGAAGAGGGTCCGAAAATAGGGGGTTTGGGCCCGGTCCGACCCGACCCAACTCCCCCTGGGTCGGCCCAAACCGGGTCGACCCAAATCGTGTCCGGGTACGGCCTGATAGGGCGCAGCCCAGCCTGGCCCATCTGGGTGCGGATCGACCTGGATCTGGCGGCCCGGCCCGGTGCTGGTGGCCCGGCCCAGCGGCTGGTTACGGCTCGGCCAAGCGGCCGAGCATTGCACCGCAGAGCGGGGGGAACTACCCCTCACCGTTGATTGACACCGGCGCCGCGCTGGGGAGCTGACACCACCACTTATCACTGGCACCGCCGTGCCGGCGATGCGCACTGGCAGCATCTTCTGCGGACCACCGGACGCGCTCCGGTGGTCCGTTTTTCCCACCGTCTGCGCCAGCGACTCTCTCGGGACCCGTTCTTCACTGCGACGACTTCCAAATGCCATTTCGGTCCCGTAAGTCATCGCCTATCAATCCACGCATAGTCAAACAATCTACGGAGGGTCCAGGCTTGTTCGTTATCCCGTGCCCTCCACGTTAGGCATTATCAATTGGAAATAAATCAAACACATGCTTTCAACAATGATAAGGGTATAATTTATTGAAGAATAAATTATACTAACATCATATAAATAAATGCTCATGCTCATGAGATAAAACCACTCAAATGAGAAATAAACAAAATTACCCTACCTCGCAAAGACGTCGCACGTCGTAGAGCAGCAGAAAGAGGCAAGCGTCGTGATGATTGGACGTCACTGAAGATTGGTGCCAATTTTGTTGATGTCAGAGGAAGAGTCATCGTCGATGGCGAAGTTCCCCGTGGTGGTGTCTCCTCCCTTAACGCGGAGGAAGAATAAGAGAAGGCACGTTTTCGGTGACTTCGCATTCTCTGTCAGAGGCGTTCTTCGTCGAAGAGGTGTTGTTCTTTGTCAAGAATGTTCTTCGTTGGAAGGAGGGAGCTCTTCTAAATTCTCCGAGAATTTCCCTCACAATATTTTCCCAACCCAATATTAAAATGAGCTTTCCACCATTTTAACAACTTGTCATGCTAATTCAATTTAATTCAAACTTATGAATTAATTGAATGGTTGGAAAAATATTAAGTGGTGTGAGAGAGATAGAAGGTGGAGAGGCTCGACTCCAATAAATGAGTGGAGTTGTCATGCATTAAACAAGGGGTGAGTTATGGGGAATTCAAAGGGGTTATGGGGAGTTCAAAGGGAGTTAAGGGAATGTGAAAGGTTGGGGCTCGTGTGGGCCCCACCTCACTTTTATCCTCACATGGGTAGTTAGGCGCTTGTGGGTCCCACCCTAACTCCCCCATGTAGGATAAAACCAACTTAGATATAAAAATAAAATTGTTTCACAATTTTATTCATTCCTCATTTAATCTGCAATTTTTAACTTCTCCACTCGTGAAAACGCAATCGCGACAATGGTCCCCTTAAGAAATTACCGGCGCTGCGAGTTAATCGGTGACCTCAGATTTCAATTCTGAGCACCAGTTCAAAAGATAGAAAAACCCGCTTGTTCGTTTACTGAACGTACCCGAGGTAAAATTCGGAAATTGATTCCGGGCACACCGGGCCTCAGAATCAAGTTCCATCAGAAGCCACAGACTCGTAAAATTACAAAGAAATTAAGAAAAAAATTTACTTGAAATTTTTAAGTCTTTAAAGTGAAAACTCAAGAAAAGTTGTTTACTTGCTACAGTAGGGTCTCAGGTATTACATTCCCCCATTAAAAAATTTCATCCTAGAAATTGGGGTATGTATCAGCTATTGAAAAATGTGGATATTCCTTCCTCACATCTTATTCAGGATCCCAAGTTTCCATTTCTAATTTTTGATTTCTCCAAATTACTTTCACCAATTGAGTTGTTCGATTCCTCAATACATGCACTTTGGTGTCAAGAATTTGAACATGAACCTATTTATAAGATAATTCTAGCTCCGAATATATTCCCTCATATATGAGAATATGCGTTGGATCTATAATGTATTTCCTCAGTAATGAAACATGGAAAACATTGTGTACTTTATAAAGGTTGGGAAGTATATCCAATCGGTAAGCTACAACTCCAATTCTTTCTAGTATTTCATAAGGCCCAATAAACCAATGGATTAAATTACCATTTTTACCAAATATTACAACTCCCTTACCTAGTGAAACCGTAAAGAATACATGATCCCAAAATTGAAATTACAAGTCATTTCTTCAATTATCAACACAACTATTTTGTCTTCTCTAGGATTCTTTAATATTATCCTAAATAGTTTTTACTTTAATAGTCATATCCTCTACAAGATTTGGGCCAAATAACTTTATTTATAAAACTTCTTCCTAGTAGGTTGGAGTAAAAAACCTCTTCTTATACAATGATTCAAATGATATTGTCTGGATGCCCAAATGGAATATCTTATTTTATAAAAATTCTTACAAAGGTAGATAATGATCACATATACCTTTTAAGTCAATAGAACATGATCTAAACACATCTTACAAAGTTTGGATAGTCCTTTTAGACTGACCATCAGTTTGAGGATCATAGGTGGTGTTTAAAGTTATCTTAGTGTCGAGATCCCTTTGAAGGATCTTTCATAAATTCAATGTGAATTGAGGGTCATGATTAGATACAATCTATAGAGGTTCCCCATGAAGCCTTATGATTTCATTGATATATATCCAGAAAAGGTGCTCAAGTGGAAGTTCTTCTCTTATCAATAATAAATGAGAAGACTTAGTAAGATGATCAATGGTGATCCATATAACATCATTCTTACTTGGAGTATTTGGGTGTCCATTTACAAAGTCCATTATAATATTGTTCTAATTTCATATAGGTATAGGCCTAGGTTTCATGAATCCCTTAGGATGTTGTCTTTCTGCATTTACCTGCTAGAATACTGAGCATCTAGACACACAGTCCCTAATTTCCCACTTCATGTCATCCCACCAAAAATGTTATTTTAAACCCCTATACATATTTGTGCTACCAGGGTGTATAAATAAATTTGATCTATATTCTTTATCTAGTAGTTCCCTTTTAAACTTTGGTACAGATGAATCACATAACCTCTTCCCAAAATTCAACATTCCATCTCTATAAATAAAGTATATTAATTCCCCATCATTCACTACTTTAATATTACTTTGTGAGTTCTTATAATTATGTTGAGATTTATATATCTTATCTAGTAAGGATGGTTTAAAAATTTCTTGAAAAATTAAATATGTACCCCCTTTCCTAAAAATCACTATATCCATATTTACTAGAACCCTGCATATAAGATCCTTATTAATCATCACCATAGTAAAAAAAAATGAGGTCCTTCTTACTCAATGAAATTTATACCTTGTTTACATTACCAAGGTGGTAGTATAGCGAGAAATCGTAGTCCTTGAGTAATTACAACCATCTTATTTACCTCATGTTTACTTCCTTATGAGATAATATATATTTCAAAATCTTGTGGTCCCTATATATATATAACATCTTTTTCTATATAGGTAGTGTATTCATATTTTCAAAGAAAATATTACAGCTACCAGATCAAGGTCATGAGTTATATAGTTCCATTAATGTATTTTCAATTGCCCTTATGCATAAGAAATCACCTTATCATCCCTCATAAGGACACAACCAATTCATTTCTTCGATTCATCACTATATATTACAAATAATTCCTTAACTAATGGTAAAGTTAATACCAGTGCATTAATTAGTCTCCTCTTTATCTATTCAAAACTTTCCTCACATTATATTGAATATATTAATTTAACCCCTTTATGTGTTAACTTGGTTAATGGATTGGATAACTGAAAAAAATCTTGAACAAACCATATATAGAAACTTTCTAAACCCAAAAAACTTCAGATATAGGTTATTTTTGTTGGGGTAGGGAATTATTTGACTAACTTTGTCTTTGAAGAGTCAACATATATTCCATACTTAGTGAAAATATGGAAAATAAAAGTAACTTTATTTGGACAAAATTTACATACTATATTTATTATATAATTATATTTTTATAGGGATTCTATAATTATTTTTAGATAACTCTAATTTTATTCATATCTCTTAGAGTATATCAAGATATCATCAATGAATACCATTAAAAATTTATCAAGTTACTCTTTGAACATTATATTCATTAGATATATAAAGATAGAAGATGTATAATTCAATAAAAAAGAAATTATCGTAAACTCATAATGTATATACCTTGTTCTAAATTCCACTTTCAGTATATAATCCTTATTCACCATTATATAGTGTTAACCAGAGTGAAGATTGATATTTGAAAAGTATTATGATCCATGAAGTTGTTTAAATAAGTAATCAATGTGTGGTAAATGATACTTATTATTTATATTAATGGAATTTATCTCTCTATAATCAATGCATAGTCACAAAGTATCATCCTTCTTTTTCATGAATAAAACAGGGGCACCCCATAGTGAAACACTAGGGTGTATAAATCCATTACCACGCAACTCTTGCTTCCTTTTCTTTAACTTCACCAACTCTACTAGTTCCATTATATATGGATTCTTAGATATAGGACTTTTATCTGGAATTATTTAAATGGAGAACTTAACTTCACCCTCTAGTGGATGACCAAGTAATTCTTCTATAAAAACATCAATGATTTTTTATACACTAGGTATATCCTATATCCTTAGGATTTATTTTCCATCCATAAATAGTGTTTTCTATTCCTATTTTACCATAATTTTATTAAGATGAGACACTAGAAGTGGGTCCATAAAATTATTAAGGGGTGAAGTATCTCCCTTCAAATGATATAACACCATGGCAGCCTTTTCCCTTTCACTAGTTCCTAAATAGAAAAATATATTTTCAAGGGACTTGATCCATTGTTCAACGACCAAAATATTAGTAGTTCCACTAAATGATATAGGTTTTTCATTGCATGAATAAGTATAATATAGTTACACTATATTATGTAATGAAATATTTTTTATGCAGGTGAGGTTATTTTCCATAACCTAGGTCAACTTCCCTAAATGATTATAATATAATTACCTCCAACTCCAATCTCATTGAATTTCTTAATAGGAACATCCCTAAATTGACTACAAGTGTTGATACGATTATCATTCCTCTCATTATTCACCATTTTCTACAATTTAATACACATAATTAGTTCATTATATTTAATTGTAAAATATAATTCCAATCAAGCTTTCTAGATAATTCCCTAGAATTCATGAGAGTTTTTCATAGTACATAGGCTATCTAACTTGGTTTCTCTAAATATAATCCCCAAGGTTCCTACTAAACCTACTTTGATACCAAATGTAATATCCCAAACTCTAAAGACATAGATTCAGTAGTTATATTACATTATTGGTATAAAATGAAAGAGTTTTTCCAGGATCAAAATACTCAGTAGTCTTGAAAACTAGTTAGATACATACATTACCTTTGAAAAAAATAAGAAACAATATGAACACATTGCAAGAACATAATTATAACTTCCATCATATCATTGAAAATTACACATAGTCCTCCTCTAGGTTTCCTAGGGAATGGAAAAAAATAAGGACAAGATCAAATAATTAGTAAGGAGTAATATTCAGTGGAAGATATCATAACATAAACATTGAATAGGTTATATGATATAAATAAATGAACAATATAAATCTGCAATCAACTAAAACTGAGGGAATTCTATATCCATGATAATAAATAGAAACATGGTTAATAATAATAATTGAAATCATACTGATGGAATGAATAATGGAGGACATAAAAACATGTTTTAAATGCCTTATTCCAATAAACTATCCTATTATGGGAAGAGGTATACACTAAAACCCAACCTATTTTTTTCTAATGAGGCCTATTAGTGAATCAAGGGACTATATAATTCTACCCCCACCCATCACCTAATTAAGTCCAATGAATTACCATAAGATTCAACAAGTCCTTTCATAATATTCACTAAGGAACCTTTATTTTAATAAAAACATGGCTATACATATAATGGGAAATACAAAAAAAACTTCCCCATTCAATAAAATAATGTGGATGTCTAGGAGAACATCCCTTAATCAAATTAGATGTCACATAATATTGTCAAAGTAATAGGAAGTAACCTTATGAAATAAATATAGTATCAAGGGTGATTTAAAAATGATGGGTTTTCCATAGAATATTGTAATTGGGTTCAATATTTTTTATTAGTAGGATAATAAGGAAATAGTAGGAAAATCATTCATCATGGTTCATAAAGATCAGGTGAATATCCTAAAGTATATCCCCCAAGAATTTATAGCGATGTGTGAAATATTAGTCCCACTCATCATGAATTAGAGTGATTACCACTAGTACCATTTCTACTAAAACTGCATCCACTTTCTAGTATCTAGAAAAATTTGAATTTTCTACTAATTAGAAATAATTTTACATCACCAAAACTTAGGTTGGTTTTTCCACCATGGAAAAGAATAAGTTTTTCAATGGTTTTAGTAAATCCTGAATCAAAATAATATAATGGGGATAAAAATATAGACATATAAATCCATTAAATTTCATTATTAATATTGGTAAAAGTATCCCATGGAAATGTATTCACCACACACAATAAATTAGGTGGTGAATATAATATGAGTCCCAAAAATTGAGATGGAAAAACCCCACTTATGGTTAGGGTAGTAATTAAATAAAAAAACTTGAAATATATGGCTTAAAAGTAAACTTGAAATACCTTGAATAAAGTAATTTTAAAATACAATATCTCAAATATGTATTATATACACCACATAATGGAAATTAGGTTCATAATACAAAACATGTCTCAAAGAGAGGAATTTGATATAGAAAAACCTTACCTCTTATCCTAACTTCCACGAATATACTTTAACATACTATATCATAAAAACGTATATTTTAATAAAAAAAATTCATAACCTTAATCATATTCATTTTCATTTATACTCTTCATAAATAGTCATTCTCTATACAAATTCAACATATTTTCCACAATGGGTGTTTATAGTTTTGATCATTTGTACTAGTTTCATAATAGCAGTGTTTGTATTAATTATTGTTCAAAATTTAAGCATTAATAGGTAATTAATGTTACTTTTATGGATGTTTTATAATTATTTATGATGTTTTAGTTTCATCCCATGAGGGTTTTATTCTTTATCCTTGAATATGAAATCAATAACAGGCATATTTCAACGATTCTTGTTGATCAAAGGATGTTTTCTAAATTGATGAATTAAATATTGATATAAAATTTCTAGAATAAAAATAATAATTAATTAATCATTTATTTTATATCATATTAGTAATTATCCTCCCATATTCATTCATGATAAAAATTCATAATGTTGTTCAAGTAGGTGGTTAAATAGATCTAAACCTGAACATACCCTAATTTAATGAATGACTATGAGATGGTTTTGTTTTAATATCATTAAAAAATAAACATAATGATTTTATTTAGTGTTTTTTTATGATATTTTATAATTATAAAATAATTATAAAAATAAATAATGTATATCAAAATATTACATAATTTGAATAAAATGTTTTCCCCTTAGTACGCTTGTTTTAAACGACTGAATTATCGATCATAGTTTATTAATCATATCATTAATAAGTTATCCAATTTATTATACCAAAACATAAATGATATAATAAATATAATTTTTCCTTAAAAAAAACCATTCTATAACCATAATTTATGTGTGGTTATAAAAAATGAATTTCATTGCTTGTGGTGACGAGAGTTTGCACGTACGCATGAACGATGATTTCATTTTTCTTAATGGATGTGATAAATTAATAGAAAATGATAATAAAATTAATATAGTAACATTAAAATATATAAATTATACTAAAATCATCATATTATTGTTTCTAAAATAAATTTTAATGAAGATAATTAAGAATAAAAGCCAAACAGTAGAAAATACTCATGTTTGGGACTTGAATTTTCCTCGGAATTCTTTGTGGATATGAAGGAATAATGATAACTAATTGTGACTAGAAGCTTTTGAAGGTGGTATAAAGTTATTTTATGATAAAAATATAATATTTTCAAGGATAGATTTTAAGGATATTTGAGTGTTGAAGTGGTGTGAGTGTTACCCTTTTATAAGTAAAGGGCAAGGTAGTTTTGGGAGTAACCCTTACATTTTCAATAACAAAAAGTTACTATTCAAGTATAAATGGGAAAAAATAGAAAAAAGAGGCAGGGATAGGGAGTGTGGGTGTAAAATCACCTTGATCAATACTTTTTAAGAAAAATTTAACTATTTTTTGGCTTTTTATTTTAACATTTTTAACATTTTCCTTAATTTACTTTTACCATGGTAATTAATTTTAATGAAAAAATTAAGATTTACCCTTTCACCTAATTTGATCCATATGATTTAAAATTTGAAGATAATTTTATCAAATAAAATATATAAAGGCTTGAAATGTTAATTTTAAAATCAATACACTTAATCGCATAATTTTTTTTAGAAAAATAACATTTTAAGATTTAAATTTATATATAAGCTAAAATTATCCGGGATAATAATTTAAATAAAATAAATTTATTTATTATAAAAAATAGAAGGTATGAGTTTTTAAGGAAATCCAAGACTGAATATCCCTAAAAAATGATTTATTCAAATAAAATACTGAAAATAATTTTTTATTAAAGTAACATTTTAATTAGTTCTAAAAATGTTGAACATAGGATTTATAAGTTTAAATAATATTTTAAAATTCATATTTTTATTTCTTAATTTCATATTTTATTACTCAAAATATTTTTCAAACTTTGAGGTCATTATTATGTAATGATAAATTCACACAAATTATAAGTTTTGTGAAAACAGTATTTTTCAATTAAAAAAACTTTTTCATGAAAAAATAAAAAATTAATTCTAAGATAATTTTGATATAATGAATTCAAAAATGAAGTTAATTTAGTTAATTTCAAAATTATAAAATTTAAATTTTATATAAATTCTTGAATAAAGTATTTCTAAAGTGTGCGCTGTGTGATAGTTTAGGATATGGTATTTACCTACTGCAGTAGGGTCTCAGGTATTATAATAAGTCATCTCTTATAATTTGATGAATTTCATATTAAAATTGGTATTTGGATTATTTTACCTGATAAAAAATATGTATCAAAATAAGTTTTTTCTTATTGTATGATATAATTTTATTCTGTATTAGTGGTCGGTAATATATAGAACCAACTATATGTGTTCTTAGTTCATCTAGTTTAGCTCAACTTTGACCTTTCTGGTTTCTATTATTCAAATTTCATTAATTTGGTAGAATTTTGTATTCAACTATACTTTAATATATATTTTTTTAACTAAATTGGTTTCACTAAATTAAATGTTGGTCTTTGAGTACCACATTGAATGAATTAATTAATTTTATATTTTACATGTAAATTCAAAAAAATTTACAAGTAAATTAAAAAAAATTACATGTAAATTTATTTAAAAAAATTCATATGTAATTTTTAAAATGTGTTTACTTTTAAAATGATTTTATAAACCAAAAATTATTTATATAAAATAATATCACCTAAATGAACTCCAAACTATTTACAAAAAATTAAAATTAGAATAATTTTCACAAAATAATAGAATCTAAAAACTATACATTACTTTGATTTTTTTTTGGAAAATACATGTCACCCAAACAATCCCTTATTCTTTGATATAGATTCCCCTTAAAACACTTTTCACACAAAAAGTTAAAACTAACCTCAATTTTCAAAAACCCACTTGTTGAAACCATCAATTTCAATTTAACAAAACCCTTTAAAACCTTTTCTCCCCAAATATAACCACTTGGCACCAATAAAAAATGTATTTTAATTATATGTATATATATTCAAAACTATATTATTTTTTTAATAAAAAATGGAATAAAATACTAGATATATAAATATATATATGATTAGTGTAATTTATGATGTCAAAATAAGACCTTAATTTAATATATCATCTTTTACCCAGGTATGTTACTCTTTAAGTTTTTGTTTTATCCCCTTTCATTTGTAAATGAACCCTTGGACTTAGCTAAAGTGGTGTTATAGATGTGATCGAGGGCTCATAGGAGGTTGAGTCGCAGAAGGTAAGAGGTGGATTACAACTTTAGGGATACTTTAGAGCCACCAGCTAGCCAGTGTGATTTATAGTAGCTTGGTGAAGCTATAAGAAGACCATCAGACTGTCGATGAGTGTAGAGACCCGAAGCTTGACATACATGGACATTACATTACTTTTGTGGAATACTTAATACATAACCAAAAGAGACACACAAGGACCGTAATAGTTTAGTGTCTTTGGAAACTTGGAATGTAATCTTCTAATCGTGGTGAAAGATCTTCAACATCTCCCATAAAGATCTTTCCCTTTTGTTTTCTTACCTAAAACCTTTCTTTATATCCTGGGGAAAAGAAAAAATATAAAGGGTGAGCTCAAATGATCAGTAAGGGTAAACATGGATAAAATAAAACAAATCATATACATTTGAACTTAAAAACATGTACATAATGTTTAAACATCAAAAGCTTGAGCAATGACATAAAACATGGAAGTACGTAAGACATAAATCATAAAGAAACATTAAGCATGATAAAATATCATGGGATTAAAACATGAAATTGTGGAAACCATTCAGCACATGTCATGATTTCCATAGTAGCCAAGGCATTGCTGTCAAGACCATCTTAGTGGAAAAAGTCCCTTTCTGAATCGAGTTCACTCATCGTTTCAGTCCTGTAACACTGAACCGGATTAACTTACCGTTCTAGCCATGTCTATCTCATGAGATATAAATATTTACCCAATGCATTGGAGGGAGATATAGTTCCCACCCATCTCATAATGAAATCATTATTACTTGTGCCACAACATAAACATAAATCATTCATCATAACCCAAAGAATAAAAATGGGTTTCATAAAAATCATCCCATCATAACATAATCCATATAAAACAAATGGATATCATTTCATCATAATAAAAGTTAAACCATTTAAATCATAGAGACATTATACTTGAAACATACACATATGAAATAATATCATCTTAGATGGAAAAATGGTTTTGATAAAACACTTGAAATGAATTCTTGAAGAAAATATAATTTCTTCTTCAAAATCAATTTCTTTTCAAAAAACGTCATGAAATTTTAAAAGAAAGAGATTTTGTTGAAAATAGTCATGAAATATTTTGGAGGAAGCTTCATGAAAATAAGGCTTTATAAAACCGTAAAAATCCTTTCATGCCGTATAAAAAAAACATTCTTCTCGTACTTTTGCCGGAAAAGTCAAAAAAGTACCTCGTAACGTAAACAAACGAAAGATTACTTACATACCATGTAGTAAAAGTCAAAAATGGGTAAAAAGGACTTTAAACATACATGAAAACACTTTTATAAAACATGTAAATGGATGACAGAAATAACCCCAGTAAATACTTATGAATAAGCAATCTCAGATAAAAATGAGATTTTGCAGAATTATCCCTTACCGTAGGTCCGATATGCTTCGTACGTATCCAAACCTCCTGTATAATGATTTAAATAATGTCATTGACTTATTACAGAATCATATTAATTGTTATTATATCATATATAGTTCACTTATGAATTTATATTACCCGTTCTTTTGTAAATTCATGTTAAAGTAGCGTTTTGGGTAAAATCGTTTCATTTGTCGTTCGTGTTTTAACTTGTAATAATTCATATGATTACTTAGATCATGATTAATTACATCCAGAATGTAAAACATGATTTTTATATAATATATATTCAGAATATACATATATATAATGGATCGATAAATGGAAATAAATACACCGTTCATGGAGACGGTAGGATGTACGTACGCATGAACGCTGTTTTCGTTCCCTTATTGAATTGAATGGAATTAAGTAGATGACATAAATATATATATACATAAATCCAGTAGCATTATTATGTCATATATTTCATGATTACTTATTATATATACTTTATAATCATTCTTGAATGGTTATCATGGAGAGTGAATCTAATCGCGTCGTGGAGACGGTATTTCGTACCACTACTAGAAATACAGGTATTTGCGACGGGCCCCCGTCTGAAATGACCCATTGTGGAAAATGGCGTCGCAACTAATTTTTTTTGCGACGGGCCCGTCGCAAAAAAATTTACTTGCGACGGAAAATGGGCCCGTCGCAAATAGATTTCTGGTTTTTTTAAAAAAAAATTTGCGACGGGCCCGTCGCAACAAAGTATTTGCGACGGGCCCTTTTCCCATCGCAAATAGACTTTTCGAAGAGTTTTTTGTGATGGGTCTCGTCGCAAATACTTATTTGCGACAGAAATATATTACCGTTGCAAATAATAATAATAAAATTAAAAATTTTTTTAAAAAAAATTAAAAAAATATTTATTAATATTTAAATATATTAATCTATTTATATTGATATAAATATAATATTTATTTTATAAATATGTTTTTGAAAGGATCTATGAAAATATAATATTAATTTATAAGATATTTAATAAAAGAGGATTATAAAATAAATTAAAAAATATTTTTAGTTAGTAATTATGTAATTTTTATCAATTAATAGTCATTTAATAACTTTTTGAATATAAAGAAAATAAAAAAATTAATGAAAGATAAAAAATAAGTTGAAAATGAAACCCAAACTTCAAACGTCCATAACTTTTGATTCGAGACTCTGTTTGAGCTCTACAACATATCAAATCAAAGCCTGTGATGAGCTCTACAGCTATATGGACCGGTGGAACCCGTCCAAGGTTTTTTCGAGGCCAAAAAAAGGCCCAGAAGGCCTCCAAAACTGAGTTTTTAGTCGGGGTACCCTGGTTTTTTACCAGTCAAACAACTATAACTTCTGATCCTGATATCCGATAAACCTATACCATATATCATATCAAATATTGTTTCATATTCTTTGATTTGACTAGTTGTAAAGCTAAAACGGACTCCTGGATTAGAAGTTATGGTTGTTTTAACATTGAAATGGCTATAAATTCCGATCCAGATGTCCGTTTGGCCTGTACCACATATCATATCGAAGATAATTTCATGTTCTTTGATTTGACTGGTTGTGGAGTTGAAACGGACTTACGGATTATAAGTTATAGCTGTTTTAACATTCTCGATGGATTTTTACCCCCTCATTTCTATGTATTCATTCACAACTATACAAATATATATATATATATGTGTGTGTGTGTGTGTGTTGTATATATGTATGTATGTATGTATTTATTTATTTATAAATACACATAAAAAAATATTTTATAAATTTATTTAAAACTAAGTTTATAAATATATATTAATATACAAATAAATAAACAAATAAAAATTTATAACTATATATATATATAGATATAAATATATATTAATATACGAATAAATATATATATTAATATATGAATAAATATATATATTTATTTATTCATATTACCAAATATATTTATATTAATATAAATCTATATTAATATATGAATAAATATAACTATATATATATAGATAGATCATTAAATGTATAAAAAAATGAAATGGCTTAGTTGTAAAGGTTAATGCATGCATGGGGGAGGTTAATTAATAATTATTAGTAATTATTAGTAATTATTAGTAATTATTCGTATTTTTTATTATTTTTCATAATTGTTCCTAATTATTTCTTAATTATTCTTAATTATTTTAAATTATTACTAATTATTACTAATTATTACTATTTATTCCTAATTATTAGTATTTATTACTAATTATTAGTATTTATTCTTAATTATGACTAATTATTAATAATTATTCCTAATTACCATTAACTATGAACAATGAATACTAATAATTTAAATTTATTAAGTAACAAAACAATCTAAACATAATTAAATTACAACTAATTAAGAATAATTAAAACTAATAAAAAATTTAAAATAAATATTAAATTAAAATGAAAATAAATACCTTTAATATTGATCTGAGGTTGATCTCTGATTGTTGTTGAAGACTTCAATATCAACTCCGAAAATAAAAATTATACTTAAGAAACTGTGAACTCTAAAAATAGAGTTTTGAGAGAAGTAGAAGATAGAGTTTGAGAATGAATGAAAAAAAACGGATGGGGGTATTTATAGGTTAGCTTATTTTCGATGGGACTATTTGCGATGGGTATCCCGTCGCAAATACTTTAGCCCATATTTATCACGGTCAATGGTTAAATAGTTATTTGCGACGGGACCCGTTGCAAATAATAACCTGCCGACATACTTTTTACGATGGGGGTATATTCCCATCGTAATTTTTTTTACCGCCGCCAGTTATTTGTGACGGGTGGTAACCCTCCATCGCAAATAACTTTCCTGCGAATAACCATGTGTGACAGGTGAGCTTTCCTCGTCGCAAATATTTTTTACCGCCGCCGGTTATTTGCGACGGGTGGTAACCCCCCGTCGCAAATAACTTTACCGCAATTTGGCGCGTATTGTGCGCCAAAACTTTTGCGACGAGTTAGCTTTCCCCATCGCAAATAAGTAGTTATTTGCGACAGGATTTATCCCCGTCGCAAATAACCCGTCGCAAAAACCCCTTTTCCCGTAGTGTACGTACGCACGAGCGATGATATCATTCCCATGATCGTGGAATTGTATTAAAGTGTATGTATAATATTACATAATCGATATCACTTTACAATAATCATATATATTCATTACTTCCACCATTATACCCATCCAAGTAAGGTGGTGGTGGAAAATAGATTACACTATGGCGTGGAGACGGTATTCCGTACGTACGCACGCGCGGTGACTTCATTTTCCGTAGGATGGATAGATTGTGAAATATGGTTGTTTCATACTTATAATATCATATAAGTATATGAGTGATACTGATGTTATTACTTTATAATGAAACAACTAAAGAAGAAGAAGTTGAAGAAGAAAGAAGCTTGAAAGAATCAGTAGAAGAAATTACCTCTTCTTCAATACGCCTCTTTGAAACCTCCTCTTAGGGCACTAAGATTGGTCTTTGAAGTAGACCAGGACCTCTAGGATTTTTCTAGGGAAGTTGAGAAGATAATTTGGCAGGGGTTGGCCGATCTTGAAGGCTCAATGCGGTGTGAGTAAGAGAGGGAGGATGTTCCCTTTTATAAGGGAGGAGAGGGGCACCTTTGGAAATCTTAAAAATATTAATTTATAATAAATATAAACCCACTTAAAAACCTCCAAAAATGACTAATATTCGAATATTAGATGATATAGGGTTGTAATATCATCAACAAATAAAATTTAGACATGTTAGGAATTTATTTTAAACATTATCAACTTGATTTATCCTTATTTAATCAATTTAATTTTATTTGTGGTAATAACATTCTAAATTTTAAATTATAAAAAATAATTACTTATTTGTTGTTAATTGTCCATAATTGGATACTTTATAACATTTTAGACTATATAAATTTAAATTTATAATTTTTATATATTTATGTGATTTTTAAACAATTTTATAATATGTTATTTTTATAAAATAACAATAGTGTCAATTTTGATACTATTCATTTAATTGAATTTAAATAAAATATATATAGAAGATATGTTCTAAATAAAAGCTTTAATAGATTCATAAAATTTCATATGTATCTAGAAAATTAGTTTAGCACATTAAATAGTTCATATAATATTTATTTTAATATTTTTAAAACAATTTATTTGAAATTTCTCTTAATAAAATAATTTCAACATCACTATTATGTCACCTTTAATGATAATTATCTAATCCCTAAAAATTATAAATAAATTCATATGAGGTATATAATTTTATTAGATTTCTGGATACTACTTATATCCTAAGTTTCATGAAGTTTATCACTAAACTAAAATTATTATACTTATAATATTTAAGAAAGTGACATGTTGTCACTTTCTTTGGTTTTAATGATAATTAAACTATTTCCATGGAAAAAAGTCCATTAAATGAATCTAATCCGACCCTTAGGTGATATGGGTAAACTTTTAGTCATCCAATAGGATTTTTTCAGGTGTTAGGGTAATTTTATAATCTTATATTTACCCTTAATTACCCGATTTACCTTTAACTATGGTAAATAAATTTTATCGTAGTTACTATTCATAAAGCCCAAAAATAAAAAGTATCTTATTAACATAATTTGGACCCACTGATTCCAAATATGGAATCAATTTTTCCAAATTCAATACACAAAAGTTTCGGAAATTAAATTAAAATTAATCCCCTTGTTGAAAGAAAACGGGTTTTTGTTTAAAACATTGCAAAAGATTGAATTTATTTAACCTACGAATTCAATGTAAAATCAAGGATAATGACAAAAATTTTATTAAATGGTAAAAATATATTCTATTTATACTTTAAAACCATTCAATATTATAATTTAACCACACAATTTATTGCGATGAAAAAAGTTGTTTTTAATTAAAATATAGCGTGTTTTTACTATTCATTAAAATATGAAAGTTATCAGAATAATATAAAAATTTTATCCAAGGTAAAATTTTATATCCTGATTCCAAATAATAATTTTATTTTTTAAAATTTAACTTATAACATGTCAAAAACTATATTTAAAGTGGGTGCGCCATCAAAAGGCGGGAAAACTTCATTTTTTGAAAAATACTTATTTTACCCGAAAAATTTATTTTGTTCTTATACCATGTTCTAGAAAATGTGTAAGATGAATAATAATATTATAAAATTCAAAATTTAGTTAATACTATTCATAACAGCTAGTTCATAATAATATAATAATAATATATCGTTGTTTAGTAAAATCCGGTATTGCGTACAACACACGCTATCGAGAAAGGTCGCGATTGCATGTAATGCAAGCCAAGTCAGGGTTGCGTGTAGTGCAAGTCTCCTTTGTTGTTGCATATAACAAAATCCAACCATATTTAATTTATACATTGAATATATATTTATATATATACACTCAATGTTGCGTAGAATAACTTCTATCAATTGAACTTGAAATTGTGTGTAACACGATCCAAGAATTGTGTTGCGTATACTGCAAGCTAATACGGTGTTGCGTATAGCATAAGATAATCTTGGTGTAGCATAAAACACATGACATCAAATAAATTAAAAAGAATACTTATCATAAAATCTCGTGGTGTTACATTCTACCCCCCTTAAAATGAATTTCGCCCTCGAAATTCATCAGGATTATAAATGGTTTGTTACTTGATAATTTATTTCATAGAAACCCACATCGTAAAAAGGAATGATACAAATTAATTTAAAAAAGTGAAGTATGAAACATAAAGGTTACCAAATTAACTCATCACTAGTTTTCCACATAGGAGATCATAGGTGAAAATATGGATATGGAGGAGAAATCTAACCATCAAGTTCTGATGGAGAGTGGTAGAGAACAGGGCTATGAAAAAGCCAACAATCACAAAGCCATAGATTTGTGATGATATAAAGTACCATCTGATTCATCGGATATAAGAAAACTAGGACAACATTTTTGGTTTTCAATATCATTTCCCTAAAGTTGAAATATTTGAATTAGAATAAATACTTACTTGATTTTGGTACAATCTCACTATTGTTCATGCTTTGAACAATTTCCACTTCATCTCTTAAAGAAATGAAGTTGAATTTTTTATTTGTGAAGTGTTAACAGATCATGTGATAGAATGATGGTTCATTCCATTTGTTTCAAAGAAAAGTTTAGCAAAAGTTATCAAATATACATAAGTCCATCTATGGTGATGTTAATCGTATACGATTCCAAAAATGAACTTATACTTCATCTATCATGCCGCTTAATAAAATAAAACTAGTTTCTACTAACCAGGGACTTCCTGTAGGCCAGTGGTATGCGATAATGGCCAGTCGCACTTCGGTTGTGGGTTCGATTCCCACAGCCTTGTCCGACGCGATGGGCTGTCGCCCGTCTTGAAGGTTGTCCTTTTTCTAAAACTACACTATTATAACATTACAGAAATAATTTTAAAAAAAGTTATAGCCTTAAAAAATACTATATGATGTCCGACATAACACTTTACAATCTTTAGACTTATCCAAAATACATCTGTCCAAGCTCATAGTATAAATAAAACAATTACCGGAAAGGTCACATAACAGGAATGTGAATAACATCATTTATCATATGATATGTCTTGTTGGTCACATTCCAAACATGTGAATTCCTTAATCATTTATTCTATTGCAACATGAATTACCACAGAACCTTAGTTGAAAACATGAATGCTATCAAAAGTTGTCTATTTCCACATTCCAAAATCCCAAAAATTCTATATACTCAAACCATGATACCACTTAGTCCTTATATCAATCATGAGCTCATGAATACTATCAAACATATTAGATTCTCTCTATCCCTTCATTATGTGCATATCATATACTTTGCAAAAATATTTCAATCACTTTTCATGGTTACCGATGCCATATTCTTATGGAAAACCACAATGGACCAATACATATATATTCCCATATACCATAAAAGTACCTCAATAACATTATTCTTGAATACCAATACATAAAAACTTAAACCATCATCTTTAATGATTGTCATGGAATAAGTCCTTACTTGATTTAGAAGTAACCTCTTAGGTCAGGGCATTGAGTTGGGTAATGCCCATGTTCTCCATAGATAAGACATTGAACTCCATAATAGTCTGTCACTCTATGAACCTTCTCTCCACACAGATAACATCTTCCCCTCCATTTGAGGTAATCCTCAAGGTTCTTCTTCCCTTCTTTAGAAATCTCAATCTTCCTTTCTTTATGATCCTCAACATGCGAACATGCATAAAAGTCTATCTTCCTCTTATTTGATGAATTAGTAATACCACTAAATTTCACCTTGTTAATCATATATCGCGATGACTGATTCGGCATAATCACAATATCATTATCTCTAGGAATTACAGAATTTCGTTGCTCATAGTCACCAATTTGTCCATTCGATTCAATGTTAATCGAATTCCTTCTGGTTCCCTCCATTGACTAAAACACAAAAAGAATTCTTTGAGAGGCAAAAAATCATAATAGGTAAAACAACATAATAGAGGGGGAGTAACTTCAATATCTAACATCTTAGGTTTAATTATAATATCGTTACCGTAATTCTAGGACTATAACCTATACTTATACTTAACCTTAGGGACATCCCTAGACATACCTTAGAAATATCTCTAGGGATCTCACTAAAGTTCTCGCATCCTAGTTTCCAAAGGTTGACTAAACCTTTCCTCTGATACCAACTGTAGAGACCCTAAGTTTGACATACATGTACATTACATTACTTTTGCAGAATAATTAATACATAACCAAAACAGACACACAAGGACCGTAATAGTTTAGTGTCTTTGGAAACTTGGAACGTAATCTTCTAATCGTGGTGAAAGATCTTCAACATATCCTATAAAGATCTTCCCCTTTTGTTTTCTTACCTAAAACATTTCTTTATATCCTGGGGAAAAGAAAACATATAAATGGTTAGCTAAAATGCTCAGTAAGGGTAAGCATGGATAAAATAAAACAAATCATATACATTTGAACTTAAAAACATGTATATAATGTTTAAACATCAAAATCTTGAGCAATGACATAAAACATGGAAGTACATAAGGCATAAATCATAAATAAACATTAATCATGATAAAATATCATGGGAGTAAAACATGAAATTGTGGAAACCATTCAGCACATGTCATGATTTCCATAGTAGCCAAGGCATTGCTGCCAAGACCATCTTAGTGGACAAAGTCCCTTTCTGAATCGAGTTCACTCATCGTTTCAGTCCTATAAAACTGAACCAGATTAACTTACCATTCCAGCCATGTCTATATCATGAGATATAAATATTTACCCAATGCATTGGAGGGAGATATAGGTCCCACCCATCTCATAATGAAATCATTATTACTTGTGCCATAACATAAACATAAATCATTCATCATAACCCAAAGAATAAAAATGGGTTTCATAAACATCATCCCATAATAACATAATCCATATAAAACAAATGGATATCATTTCATCATAATAAAAGTGAAACCATGTAAATCATAGAGACATTATACTTGAAACATACACATATGAAATAATTTCATCTTAGATGGAAAAATGGTTTTGATAAAACACTTGAAATGAATTCTTGAGGAAAATATCCTTTCTTCTTCAAAATCAATTTCTTTTCAAAAAACGTCATGCAATTTTAAAAGAAAGATATTTTGTTGAAAATAGTAATGAAATATTTTGGAGGAATATTCACAAAAATAAGGCTTTATAAAACCGTAAAAATCCTTTCATGCTGTATAAAAAAACATTCTTCTCGTACTTTTGTCAGAAAAGTCAAAAAAAGTACCTCGTAACGTAAACAAACGAAAGATTCCTTACATAACATGTAGTAAAAGTCAAAAATGGGTAAAAATGACTTTAAAAATAAATGAAAACACTTTTATAAAACATGGAAATGGATGACAGAAATAACCCCAGTAAATACTTATGAATAAGTAATCTCAGATAAAAATGAGATTTTGCAAAATTATCCCTTACCGTAGGTCCGATATGCTTCGTACGTATCCAAAACTCCTGTATAATGATTAAAATAATGTCATTGACTTATTAAAGAATCATATTAATTGTTATTATATCATATATAGTTCACTTATGACTTTATATTACCCGTTCTTTTGTAAATTCATGTTAAAGTAGCGTTTTGGGTAAAATCGTTTCATTTGTCATTCGTGTTTTAACTTGTAATTATTCATATGATTAGTTATATCATGATTACTTACATCCAGAATGTAAAATATGATTTATATATAATATATATTCAGAATATACATATATATAATGGATTAATAAATGGAAAGAAATACACCGTTCAGGGAGACGGTAGGTCGTACGTACGCATGAACGCTGTTTTCGTTCCCTTATTGAATTGAATGGAATTAAGTAGATGAAATAAATAAATATATATACATAAATCAAGTAGCATTATTATGTCATATATTTCATTATTACTTATTATATATACTTTATAATCATTCTTGAATGGTTATCATGGAGAGTGAATCTCATCGTGTCGTGGAGACGGCATTCCGTATGTACGCACGAGTGATGATATCATTCCCATGATCGTGGAATTGTATTAAAATGTATGTATAATATTAAATAATCGATATCACTTTACAATAATCATATATATTCATTACTTTCACCATTATACCAATCCAAGTAAGGTGGTGGTGGAAAATAGATTACACCACGACGTGGAGACGGTATTCCGTATATACGCACACGCGGTGACTTCGTTTTCCATAGGATGGATAGATGGTGAAATATGGTTGTTTCATACTTATAATATAATATCAGTATATGAGTGATACTGATGTTATTACTTTATAATGAAACAACTAAAGAATAAGAAGTTGAAGAAGAAAGAATCTTGAAAGAATCGGTAGAAGAAATTACCTCTTCTTTGATACGCCTCTTTGAAACCTCCTCTTAGGGCACTAAGATTGGTCTTTGAAGTAGACCAGTACCTATAAGATGTTTCTAGGGAAGTTGAGAAGATAATTTGTCAGGTTTTGGCCGAGCTTGAAGGCTCAATGTGGTGTGAGTAAGAGAGGGAGGAGGTGCACTTTTATAAGGGAGGAGAGGGGCACCTTTGGAAATCTTAAAAATATTAATTTATAATAAATATAACCCCACTTAAAAACCTCGAAAAATGACTCATATTCGAATTTTAGATGATATAGGGTTTTAATCTCATCAAAAAATAAAATTTAGACATGTTAGGAATTTATTTTAAACATTATCAACTTGATTTATCCTTATTTAATCAATTTAATTTTATTTGTGGTAATAACATTCTAAATTTTAAATTATAAAAAATAATTACTTATTTGTTGTGAATTGTCCATAATTGGATAATTTATAACATTTTAGACCATATAAATTTAAATTTGTAATTTTTATATATTTTTGTGATTTTTAAACAATTTTATAATATGTTATTTTTATAAAATAACAATAGTGTCAATTTTGATACTATTCATTTATTTGAATTTAAATAAAATATATATAGAAGATATGTTCGAACTAAAAGCTTTAATAGATTCATAAAAGGTCATATGTATCCAGAAAAGTAGTGTAGCACATTAAATAGTTCATATAATATTTATTTTAATATTTTTAAAACCATTTATTTGATATTTCTCTTAATAAAATAATTTCAACATCACTATTATGTCACCTTTAATGATAATTATTTAATCCCTAAAAATTCTAAATAAATTCATATAATGTATATAATTTTATTAGATTTCTGGATACTACTTATATCCGAAGTTTCATGAAGTTTATCACTAAACTAAAATTATTATACTTATAAGATTTAAGAAAGTGACATGTTGTCACTTTCTTTGGTTTTAATGATAATTAAATTATTTCCATGGAAAAAAGTCCATTAAATTAATCTAATCCGACCCTTAGGTGATATGGGTCGACTTTTAGTCATCCAATAGGATTTTGGCAGGTTTTAGGGTAATTTTATAATCTTATATTTACCCTTAATTACCCGATTTACCTTTAACTATGGTAAATAAATTTTACCGTAGTTACTATTCATAAAGCCAAAAAATAAAAAGTAGCTTATTAACATAATTTGGACCCACTTATTCTAAATATGGAATCCATTTTTCCAAATTCAGTACAAAAAAGTTTCAGAAATTAAATTAAAATTAATCCCGTTGTCGAAAGAAAACGAGTTTTTGTTTTAAAATATTACAAAAGATTGAATTTATTTAACCTACGAATTCAATGTAAAATCAAGGATAATTACATAAATTATATTAAATGGTAAAAATATATTCTATTTATACTTTAAAACCATTCAATATTATAATTTAACCACATAAGTTATTAGGATGAAAAAAGTTGTTTTTAATTAAAATATAGCGTGTTTTTACTATTCATTAAAATATGAAAGTTATCAGAATAATATGAAAATTTTATCCAAGGTAAAATTTTATATCCTGATTCCAAATAATAATTTTATTTTGTAAAATTGAACTTATAAACATGTCAAAAACTAGATTTAAAGTGGGTGCGCCATCAAAAGGCGGCAAAACTGCATTTTTTGAAAAATACTTATTTTACTCGAAAATTTATTTTGTTCTTATACCATGTTCTAGAAAATGTGTAAGATGAATAATAATGTTATAAAATTCAAAATTTAGTTAATACTATTCATAACGGCTAGTTCATAATAATATTATAATAATATATCATTGTTTAGTAAAACTCGGTATTGCGTACAATACACGCTATCGAGGAAGGTCACGATTGCGTGTAATGCAAGCCAAGTCAGGGTTGCATGTAGTGCAAGACTCCTTTGTTGTTGCGTATAACAAAATCCAACCATATTTCATTTATACATTGAATATATATATATATACACTCAATGTTGCATAGAATAACTTCTATCAATTGAACTTGAAATTGTGTGTAACACAATCCAAGAATTGTGTTGCGTATACTACAAGATAATACGGTGTTTCATATATCACAAGATAATCTTGGTGTAGCATAAAACACATGACATCAAATAAATTAAAAAGAATAATTATCATAAAATCTCAAGGTGTTACAATGAGACCCACATGCTAGCTAGTGGGGAGTTGGCAGAGTGGGTCTCCTATAATATACCCATCATCTAGCCTATGGGAACCCATTATCCAGCTATTGGGGTTCCCAATCATTCAATCACACTGGTTGGCACCACCAACGAGCCGACGATGTTGGGTTGGGTTGAAGTTTTGAGGAAAACAAATCATATTTCCCTTGAAACCTATTTCAAACACATAATCACCCCTAATTTGACCCTAATTCAAGATTTACGAATTATTAAGGTTATATAAGACTCATTTGGATTCTACAACACCACTCCTTGATCTCTTGATCTATTCTTCAATTAAAACAACTTAAATTAGTGAGTTTTTCTCAGTTTTTGGTGGTTTCCTCTCATTTTATTCTTGGAAACCATTCTTACAGCTTTGATGAGGTGTGATGATAACTTTATATAGGGAATTGTGGTGTTGAAAAATAATATGAAAATCTATCTTGGTATCTTATTATTTTATTCTTAAGGTTGGTGGTATAAAGAAACTCCCTAAAGTTTGTTTTGTTTCTCTAGTATGTGCAACCTATTTGGTTTCAATGACATGTCATGCACATGAAATTTCTTAATTGGAATTGTTTAATATTTCATGTCTGAACATGTCATGAACCCTATTGGGTCCATTGGCATTAAGATCAGGAATTGTAGCCACCCAAGAGGTGTGCCAACTATTGACCCTAGGTTGGAACTTGGAACGTATGAACCTAGATCCACATGATGAATTAGGAACTATTATTGGAATGGATCAAATTTTTAAATTGTATTAGTATGTGAAATAGTGTAATTGGATTTGGCATGATAACATGATGGGATATGGATATAATGAAATATAAATGGAAATTGCACTTAATTGACATGTGTAATGGAATAGTTAAAATTATTAAAATAATTTATAATATGGAATAAAGGAATGAATGAAGGATAGTTAGTAATTTGGATAAATTAACCAATATTACATGTTTGATGTCTGGTATCCATTTGTATTGCTTTTACTTGATGCATGTTTACTTGATACTCCTCCTTTGGCATGGGTAACGTGCCATGGGAATATGTAAGTTACTCTAGAATGGAAATTTTCATAGAGTCCATAACACATGGATTGGATACTTTTTCCTTGTAATGGGTAATGCACTATGGGAACATGTAATTATACCTATCATGGGAATTCACACTGGGTATATTAATAATTCATCCTTGGAATGGGTAATGTGCGATTGGAACATGTATGAAACTTTAGCATGGGAATGTGTGAGTCCATTATTAATGCCCTATGGAGAGATGTATGGTTACTTGATACCTAAGGGTGATATCCAAGGTTAATTGAGACATAATATGGTATATTCACCCTAATAAAGAAAATTATACAATGGAATGGGTGATTCATCCTAAGTAGGAGAATCCACCAATAGATAGAGATATTTGGTATCAGGCCGAAGCAGGTATGGTTGACCCCATGTGTCAAACTAGAGCTCAAGGTTTAGTGGGTTATTTGATTTTATACATTAATTTATTAATTAATTACCCTATTTACCACATTTTTTATACACTATTATTCTAGTATGTATTTTTTATACACAGTGGGTGTTGAACTATCAAGTTTTAATAACAGCCTATTTGGGCCGTTGTTTGGTACCCAAACAATTTTCATAGATACAGGTCTGGATTAGGGAAAGGGTCCCTGTGAATGATTGATTTATTTTTAGGATGGGATTGGATCTTGGAGACATGACCATACATGGATTTCAAGAATAATATTTTTATATTATTTATTTTGGAGTCTTTATTTTAGTCAATTAATTTTATGACATTTAGTTGACACTCAAAATGATGTGAAATGTATTATTATATTTGGATTGGTTTGGTTTTTCTTATTTATCTGGTTTAGTGGAATGGTTTAATTTGTTTGTTTTTATTTATTTTGTGTTTATACTCTATTCCATAGGGTATAGTATCCCAACTATATTCTGTAGATGATATCTAATAGTCGGTAGCCTTTGGTGTATGAGGAGATGCACTTGAGGTCACATAATTACTAATCTTGGTCATGTGAGGGAGAACCAAGTTGGGGAAATTACATTAATTTAGAAAAACTACAATTTTTATATGAATATCATTTTTATAAACAAATATGAATGAGAAAAAATGTAAACCACTATATTAAAATATTACTTTACTTGTTATAGGCCATTAAATTAATGAATATGTATACTTTATTTCAAGTTAGTAGTTTTTAAGATCCTAAACCCTGGAAAACACAGGATTAAATATGCACATTCAATATGTAATTCAATATTCATTACTCTAAATCCATGAATTTTAAAAGGTAAATAATTAATAATTAACAATTAAAGAATACCTTTCATTATTGTAGGTTTTAAAGTATAAAAATTAAAACATGTATATTTTATTATAAAACCAATTAAAAATACAAATTAATCATGAAATTCAAAATTTCCTTAAAACATTCAAAATAAATAGAATCTACTAGCTCTAAATCATATAATCTTCCCTCAAATAACCTTAAATCATTCCAATAACTTAGAGTTTCAAATCCACCTTTCATATACTTATTATTATTTAATATAAAATCAATGATTCATTTAAAATCAAGTTTTATAGTCATTTATTAACAAAATTTCAGCAAAGAAATTAAAAATAGATCCCAAACACCCTCATGTGCCCCCACCACCATTTCTCCACAATATTCTAATAATCTAATCATTATGAAAAAGATAACTTCTATCCACAATTTCTGTGATTCATGAATTTAAGGCAAACAAAAATTATATAAGAGTCCACCTCTTTCTATTAGATATAATTGATCATTCAAGGATGAAATCAATGTAACTACACTTTATTTGTAAAGAAAAATGTGGTAATGTCAAGGGTAAATTCATATATTGAATATATTAAAAAGAGTTATAATTCCACTTTATATTTTATTTTTATTAATAAAATAATAATAGTATTTCATTATCAAATATAATAATAGATCTCCCAAAAGAAATTATTTCAATTTCATTGGGAATCAGTTGAGTAATTTTCATAAACACCCAATGGGAGACATTTATAAAAAACATTATAAGTTCTTTTTTATTTACCCATTAACTATAATTATTGAAAATAAAGAAAAGGATAAATAAATCAAACATAAATTGATTATTATTAGTAAGAATATCTTTCAAATTATTGGACTATGTTATGTCACCACCAATACCTTATTTTTATTAATATTTGGTATTCCTTAATTATGTAATGTCACATATTATGTATTATTTTAATTATTCATTATTAATGAATTTACAATTAAATGTATATTTATTTTTCAATATAGGAAATGAAAACTATTGAAGAGATACAATAAAAAAAATGTCTAAAAATAATCAATTTTTGAGATGATGTTGATGATGATGATTCTTTTGAGGATTCTCATGATGCAGATAGTGATAATGATGACTATGATGCACCAAAAAATGATGGTACTAGTGGTGGTGGGGGACATAACTTTTCTATAGGTGCTAGTGATAAAGATACTAAAGTCAATGATAATGGTGAGGATGTTCTTGAAGACGGTGATGATAATGATGACAATGATGGTGGTGGTGGTGATGAGGGATATATTTATCCCCTCCATTTTTACTTAATATTTATGAAACAACAGTTTCAATTTTTTTTGATGACCGAAAATAATTATATTTATATATGTGTTATGATTTTTTTATGAAGTTATCAACTAATTAAATGTAAAATATATAATATATTTGTTATTTTAAATGTGTACTATGAAATTGAAGTACTAGTAGGGAGTGATGATAGATTCTAGTGGAGGGGGTATATACCAATAATTTTTGTAACAATTAGTATAATAAATCCCTAACCAACCTATAACGACTTCATAAAAACCATTGGCATAGTGATATTTCAATTCCCTATTACCCATCAGTTTTAGGACATATTATAATGGTTTGAAACCATTGGTATGGTGTAGTTTTCTAGTTGTGAAGTCTCAATTGTAAATTTATATTGTTAACAATGAGTATAGTGTCTATTGTTTGTTATCTTTTATAAGTGTCATGATTTTTTTAGTTTGAATTATAAAATATGAAATTTGTGTAATACAAATCAAGTAATTGTAAAATATAGAAACATTTTTTTCATGGTATTGAGAAATCATGAAACATTAAGTTGTATACATGAAACCATGTACTTGTAAAAATAAAACACATTATTAGTGAATATATTAATAGTCATTTGTTAACCATTGAAAATATTTCTCCAATGTGAAATGTTATACAGTCAAAACCTATTATAGAAATTAAATATTTTATAGAATCATTTTTTTATATTCATATTAGATAGTAATTTATTATAAATTTAAGAATGAAGATGATTTATAATGGTTAGAGGTTCAAGTGGAATTTTATTAAATATGGAAAGAGATTGATGGTGGTGTTACACATTAGACATGTTAGTGATTGTGTCCCAAGTCCAATCATATGATGTTATCTTAAGAGTTTTCTTGTGATAATGTTTATTCCTAAAAATCATATTTGTCATTCATTTAGGGTTTGTGACATTATTACATGTGATGTGATATGATAATAATCCTATCATTGTTGAATATGAAGGGTTGTGTTTGGGTCTAAGGATTGGTGCACTTAGAAGGGGAATGGGTAAATCATTACATGTATTAAATTATCGATAGATCTTATTATTTAAAAATTTCACCTCTTAAAATAAAAGGACCCATTAATTATATTCTCATTTTACTATGTGAATCTTGAATAAAACTTTGAAAAACCTTCTATAAAATTTTAAATAAATAAATATATATAATGAAACGGAAAATAATTTAAGGTTAAATTATGATATATAGGAATGTATTGATAGTGCACCACCTCCATATAATCTATAAATAGGTTAATTTAAATTAGTTATGTATAGTGTATGCCAAGACACACCTACCATTACACCAAGTCTCATCCTGATTTTAAACTTAGGGAATTTAAATAATTCAAGTTAAGGTATGATAAATTAATTTATAAATGATTGTTATAATAATAATATGATCATTATAATAGTAATATAGTATTTATAAGTAAATTTTGGAAATAATGTATTCAATATGAATAAATAAATGTAATGATATTGTGAAATTTTTATAAAAATGAGGAATTATGACATCAAGACCACACAATATAAATATTACATATAATTAACACATATTAAAATTGATCAAGGATATGGGAAATACAAAGAAAATGACTCACACACCCACCAGGGGAGACTTAAACCCAATACCCCCACTATTACAGACATAGTAGGGGAATAACCACTAAATTATGCCCTATAGGGAATATATAAATATCACATAGCTAATCTTGGGAATGCGGTAATATTTCTAGGTTTTTCCTTATACTAAGTTTGTATTGAACTATAATAAGTATGAATTAAATAAATATGCTTATGTGATAAGACCAAGCTTGTGGAGATCAACTACAATATTCATTTTAGGTGAGATAATGCAAGAAACTACCACCACTACCCACCTCACCCTAGGGGTATATGCTAAGGTTTTAATTTGATGCGTGTTTAGGAAGTGAGATGATATTTTATGTGTATTTATCAAAGTAATAAGTTTCCTTTTATAGTTATATAACATTTATCAATTTGATACTCTATTTTTTTATTTAGTATTTTTTATTTGGTAATTACATTTCTTATTATTAGATGTCAAATTTCAAAAAAATAGATCTAAAATTTGAATTCAAAATGTTTAAATCAGGAAAGGGATGATATATTGGTTTTTTATAAATAGTAAAATATAGAATACTACTATATAATACATAAAATAACAAAGAATAAAATATATATGATTCTAGACCCTAGAAATATTTAAAACACACCAACTAATATTGATTACTAAACTTTTCTCTTTTGATTCATATTAAAAGGTTTCCATTTCTCAAAATTATGATAATGTCACTCAACTTCACCTATAAATATTTACCACATCACCTAATTATTACCACAACAAAACTAATAATTATCTTGTGCTATCTCACTAAGTGAAATTACCCACATCTTTCTAGGTTAGTACTCCTTTTATTTTATATTCCTTAGCTGGTAAATTGGTGAATATAAACTTTAAGGAGGTTTAAATGATAAATAAAGTAATGGGATAGAAAAATAAATGGGTTATGGGTATGAATGGAACATGGTACTTAGTGATTTAGTATCAATTTCCTAGTGGTATCGTGTGTAAGTTGTAGACCCCTCTAGACTTAATAACAATTACCTAGTGTTCTTGTATTGGGTACCCAATAGACTCTTGGGTATTGTTTTTAATTTGGTGGAAAAATAAAAATTTCAAATGAAAAATTAAACCCTAGTTATATTTTTGGGGTTTTAGGGTTATTCTAAACCAAGGATTCCTCCCAAAGCCTCATATAAATTCATATTATTCTCTAAATTATTATTCATACTTGATTTGGATCGTTCTAAATATGATGCAAGTGTAACCCCTCAATGAGGAGAAGGCAGAAGATCCATAATATTCACTTTTTTATTTTATTTTGTTGGAATCAAGGGATATTCTTAATTTCCCTTTTTATATAGGTTTATAAATCTATTAAATAGTTTTATTATTCTTATATTAAACTATTTTAGGATTTTATCCTTACTGATTTTGCAGTAGATTCACTTCTTTTTTCCTCCCGATTCTTATCCAACTTTGGTGAATCGATCTAAAACCTAAAATATTTTATTCTAGGTTTGTAAAATACATAAATTGGTGGCATTTTGTGACTCCTAATTTTTTATCTGACACTTTTAAATATTTTAAATAATATTTTTATAGTTAGGTGTGGAGTTAGTAGAGGATTCTAGGGACCGTGGAGCTATGATTTTGAAATATTAAAATTATTAAATATAATATATCACCCACATGTAGTTTTTTTGGAAATAATAGTTTATCCCTTAAATAGTGTCTTAAATAGGAAAACTGAGGTTCCTATTAAATTTGGAATGTGTTTTTTACACCAGACATGATATAATATTTTCATACATCAGGTGTTTCTTTATAGTGTAGACATGGGTAGATTGAATGGATTGAATGGATTTATTAATTTAATTCCCATTTAATTGTCTAACCCTAATGAATTCTCTATTTAAATCAATTTATAGTGAATTCCATTTGGTAGAAGATTAATCATAGAGAAAAGAGAGGATATAGATAGATTCATTAGTAAGTGTGTTGGTGGGTGGTCTCAGGATTGAGGATCAATGATATACAGGTGTGAGAATTCTTAGAGTGAACAATGAATGTAATGATTTCTTCATCTCCAACATTTTCTAGTTAATTATCCCAAAATGATTGATCTAATATTAGTTAGGGTGTTTTATTTTATATTTTAATTCCCCATTCATGATTGTTGATATGAACATGAACTAATTCATTTAAAATTAATTCATGGATTATTCATGTTGAATTGATTATAAATTATTTTCTCTTTCTAGAATCAATAATTTGATATTTATTATATTTTGTAATTATTAATTTGATTATTTCCCCCATTCTTCTGATTCTATCAATGATGTCCAAATAAAAACAACCTTCAATTAAATCTCACTTTGTGTTTTGTTCCTTTCTCCCTCAATTCTTCAGTATTCATCACCAGTATTCTGATTGTTTGATAATTTGATAATACCTAGGTAATAGATCATTGTACAATAATTATTTAGTAAAATAGATTATTGTTTCAGGTCTAATTTTGGGATTTGGAGATGTGACAAAAGAGTGGTGACGCATACCTATCGTGGGGTGTGATATTACCTAAGTTAAAATGTAGTAAAGTGGTTAACCTAAGTTGTCTCTAGAGAGGAGTGCACAACAATTATGTTTGTCACTTAATTAGAGGAAAAAATGGATAGTTTATGAGATTTAATTGGTTTTGGAAAGAAAATTAAAAATGAAATGAAAAAATTAATAGAAGAAAATATTGAAAACTATGATATGAGAAGGGTGATTAGGTTGGGGTCGGTTTTCTAATTGTAATGCTATCCTTGTTTTATTTTATTCTAACCTCTTTTGCTATGTTGTTTAAAGTTAGATTCCACGATCGTTTCCTCTCACAAATTTGGTCAAATGGTTATGGTGAGAGAATTCCTTAACAAGATCTTAGTTTGTTCTAATCTCCTTCCATGTGCATGAGAGTTGAATTAAATATCCTCAATTGACTTGGGAAATACCCGATCGAGTCTTGTTTATCCCAAGCACTCAAAAACATTCACCACCACTTCCACACGTACTGACGATCGTCGAGTACTTCACCACTAATCATTGGTCTATTCCATCGTATATAAACCAAAACTTAGTGGAGGGATATAATGATCATTGACCAAAGAAAAAATCAATAACAGAATCAAAAATCAAATACGATCTCACTTGATAATAAAACCCGCTATATGAAATTGAAAACAACGTTGCAGAAAAGAGATAGATTTTTTATTCAATAAGGTGCATGAAATCAAGCATTAAAAAATAGAAAACCTACCCTTACCCAATCAATAAAAAGTTTACCCCACCATGTTAAAGGTAATAGAGATTGATTGGGAAGGATGAGGCATTATAAAACCATGAAAAAGAAAAGAAATAAAAAGAAAAGAAGAAAAACTGTCCAGCCGATTCTGTCCTCCGAATGTTTTCTCCTGGTTGGTACCTCTACCTCTTGAATCACCCAATGGTCACTTATTATATAATTCTACAAATAAAATTTCATTTAGTTTCTCCAAATCTCAAATTAATTGGACGGTTATAGAGAATGATATGTAATATTTATTGAGGTTGACTTTTTCTCAGTGAGATTTCCAAAAATCTTCCTTCAATGTTTCCCATCCAATATCTGACTTAATGAATCTAAATCTCCATGATATTAAACATAGATACTAATATCTGAATTGGTTGAACATTAAAATTGGAATCAACTTAATTATAACTATTATGACCGATTTATGATGGATTCAATGATTTGGGGTCCACATGGTCGTCCAGAATATTTATCCACATTAATTTATTTTTTCAGGTCCCTTGATGGACGAATAATATCATACCCCAGAAGAAAAAGTTTTAGACCGACCCTCCAGGGTTCCTAAAAAAGTAATCACATAAATTGGGATTATATTGTAAAAGATATGGTCAAATTACCAAAACATATTAAATCTGTTAAATTCCCAAAATTAGGAAACTTTCCAATTTTAACACAATACATACCATAAATCCAAAAATGATGTAATTAAACTTAAATTGATGGATTTGGGGGGTTTAAATATTTTAAATACATATAAAAAATGTGTAAAATATTAACTCTATAAATTCCCCCACACTTAGCACTTGGACTCCTGGACAAGTAAACATCAGAATCAAAGAAAATTCAAAACGCATAGCCACGAGATCCACCAAATCCACACCATGAAATGAAAAGATATCATGCCTCATAAAAAAATTTATTTCAAGTTTTTCATTTATATCACTTATTATATTTCCACTTCATTCCTCATCCCATGAACACAAGACATCTACCTCACACGAATTTTCTCTCATTTCTCAAATATCAATTTTCAACAAGGTTTTTCTCATCCAAACTAATGCAAGGGTCCCCATAGGTTTGAAAAACTCCTACTTCTCCACCCGATATGAGTAAAGGACATGTTTTTCTTATGAGTAATTTTCAGGGTTGTTCTGTGGCTTCCGGTTGGTAGGATTTAGATGGTAAAAAAATTCTAAGGCCGAAAAAGAAGGGCTTGGCTCTTTTTGAAGAAAAATTGCAAGATTATAATTTTCACTCAAACTTGGTATCCTTATCTTCACCTTTATAGAAAATAGGCTCCATCATCATTTAATCAGATCAGGATTTTAGCAGAAAATATTTCAATCTCTTCAAACATGATTTTTCTTGAAATCTCCAGATAGGAACAACTTTCTTTTTTACATTGGAAGCTCTAGAAAAGGAAAAAAATCTCTTATCATGAAAGCTCTAGAAAAGGCACAACTTTCAATAGAATGATTTTTTAGTAGAACTCACATCTCTTCAACAATTTATTTTCCACCCAAATATTCACAAAATGAGGTATCACAACACAAGACAGCTTCCCCCACACTTAAGTTCAACTTGATCGAAAAATTTCACTTCAAGAGCAGGTTGGATAGGGAAAATTGGCTTTTAACTTGGCTAACCTAACAGGCTGGTCATGGCTTCTAAGGGATATAGGGATTAAATTTACAAGGCAGACCATAATTAAAGGGATTATCTTGAAAAGGGTCTTAAAACCAAATAAGTGCCTCAATAATTTAAATCACATATACCCCAAACCCTCAAGTTTTGAAAGGAATAATTCAAATTCTGGTTCTAACAAGCATGGTCTGGTTCTCTCAAGAAGTGAGGTGAATGTAAATAATATGACAAAAATGGTTCAGAAGCCTCACAAGAAAGTGATTTTAAATATATAGATAGTGAAATGTGGCATGAGATTAAAAAATTAGTGTACTTTTCATGAAATTCCCAAATAATTGAACTTGAAACAAAACCATTTTCAGTATTCATTTAAGCTCAGTTTCATGGAATAAATTAGTTCACACAATGGCATGGGTTTCAAAAATTTCAATGATAATCATTTCAGCTCAAAAGTTTCAAAAAAAAAACACAAAAAAATATGAAAACACACATTTTTTTTAAAAAAAACACAATATGAAAATCCTAAACTACAATGTTTCCCTCCCACACACTTAAATGATGTAGTGTCCTCAATGAATTCAACTGGGTTTAACATGTAAGTATAATTTAAAATGAATCACAACAACAAGAAAGTGTAATGGAGAGGTACGACATGATTTATTGGTAGTGCAACATTGAGTTAATCTCCTAAGTGTTTCACAATGATAACTTGCAAGAAAAATAACAAAATAAAACATAATTTATTTATTGAAAGAAATAAAAATAGAAATAGGATGAGAAAAGAAGGATAGATCTTGGTTTAATCCCCCCAAGTGGGTCCTAGGTTTTGAATGCCTCTAGAGGGGTAGTTCTAATCGGTTATCCCCAATCTGATGGTGGGTGAGGTTTCTTGTACATGAAGCAACAAAAATTATTCTTTCTAGTATGTACTTGTTCCTTTTTCATGAGGAATCCACAAATATAGCATACCATGTCTACCCCCATGAGAATTACATAACACTTGAATAGTGGGGGTAGGATAATGAATGATTCCTCTTCCTTCTTGGTTTCCACTTTCACAACATATTCTTTATGCTCCAGTGGTTGTTGAAGGTATTCTATATCAATAAAATAATCAAAGGGAATGTTAGAATGTAATTCTATTTGAACAAAATTAAAGAATTATGCGTTAATATCAAATTATTCCCTTTTAATGTAAGAATCTTGTATCTCTTTTTCCTTAGGCAAATACACTTAAATTCCCTCTTTAACTACCTCTAATAAATGAACAACATGTTTGGGGAGCTCCATATGTTCTTTAACAGCTGCATCATATTTTTCTTCCTCATCCACCAAGGAAATACAACATTTATCTAAATCTGAAAATTTTATGAAAGGGGAAGTATTACTTAATTCTTCATCTATAAAATAAGAATGAAGAGAGTTTATAAAAAGATTATCTCCTTTAAGTGGATCAACTTCAATTGATTCTTCAGTGGAAATATCCTCATTGAGTTAAATTTCATTGGGTAGAGGTAGGTAGTTAGGATCCTCTATTTGAAAGATGAGTGGTGAATTCACATCCCCCATTGGTTCTGATTCTGGTTTAGGTTGAGGTTCTTGATCCAATGTAACCTTCTCTATGAATTCACATGTCCATTCATTATTTTCTTGGCCAAAATAGTGAGTTCATCATGAATTTGAAAGAGGGATTCCTCATCATTATGATCCATTTTCCCTAAAACAATGAATAATCAATCCAAGAAGAATAATTGTAGTTGGTATACATCATGTATTTTTTTAGATTTTTTTTAAATAAAATAAATGAAAATATTTAAAAAATGTTAGAATTAGATTGTTGGCACATCCTCCCCGGAAACAATGCCAAGTATTGACATGTACCTATCATGGGGTGTGACAAAAAAAATATTACCTAAGTTAAAATGTATTAAAGTGGTTAAACTAAGTTGTCTCCAGAGAGGAGTGCACAACAATTTTGTTTGTCACTTAATTAGAGGAAAAAATGGATAGTTTATGAGATTTAATTGGTTTTGGAAAGAAAATTAAAAATGAAATGAAAAAATTAAGAGAATAAAATATTTAAAACTATGATATGAGAGGGGTTATTAGGTCAGGGTTGATTTTATAATTGTAATGCTATCCTTGTTTTATTTTATTCTAACCTCTTCTGCTATGTTGTTTAAAGTGAGATTCCGCGATCGTTTCCTCTAACTCCTTTGGTCGAATGGTGATGGTGAGAGAATTACTTACCAAGATCTCTGTTTGGTCTACTCTCCTTCCATGTGCATGATAGTTGAAGTAAATATCCTCAACTGACTTGGGCAATACCCGATCAGGTCTTGTTTATCCCAAGCAATCAAAAAACATTCACCACCACTTCCACACGTACTGACAATCGCCGAGTACTTAACCACTAAGCATTGGTATATTCAATAATATATAAACCAAAACCTAGTGTAGGGAGATAATGATCATTGAACAAATAAAAAATCAATAACAGAATCAAAAATCAAATATGATCGCACTTGATAATAAAACCCGCTATATGAAATTGAAAACAACGTTGCAGAAAAGTGATTGAATTTTTATTCAATAAGGTGCATGAACTCAAGCATTACAAAATAGAAAACCTACCCTTACTAAATCACTCAAATGTTTACCCCACCATGTTAAAGTTAATATATATTGATGGGGAAGTATAAGGAATTACAAAACTATGAAAAAATAAAGAAAAAGAAAAGAAGAAAAACTGTCTAGCCGATTCTGTCCTCCGAATGTTTTCTCCTGGTTGGCACCTATACTTCTCGAATCACCCAATGGTCCCTTCTTATAGAATTATCCAAATAAAATTTACTTTAGTTCCTCCAAATATCAAATTAATTGGACGGTTATACAGAAGGATATATAATATTTATTGAGGTTGACTTTTTCTCAGAGGGATTTACAAAAATATTCCTTCAATGTTTCCCATCCAATATCTGACTTAATGAATCTAAATCTCCATGATATTAAAAATAGATACTAATTTATTAATTTTTTGACCATTAAAATTGGAATCACCTTAATTAGAGCTATTATGACAGATTTATGAAGGATTCACTGATGTGGAGTCCACATGGTCGTCCAGAATCATTCTCTATATTAATTGATTTTTTTGTGTCCCTTGATGAACGAATTATATCATAACCCAGAAGAAAAAGTTGTATCCAGACCCTCCAAGGTTCCTAAAAAAAGGAATCACATAAATTGGTATTATATTGTAAAAGATATGGTCTAATTATCAAAACATTTTAAATCTGTTAAATTCCCAAAATTAGGAAACTTTCCAATTTTAGCACAAAACATACCATAAATCCAAAAATGATGTAATTAAACTTAAATTGATGGATATGGGGGGGGGGGGGCTTAAATATTTTAAATACATATAAAAAATGTGTCAAATATTAAATCTATAAAGTGTCAATGATGATATGAATTTGATGGAGGTTCAGAAAATGGTGGTTTCAAGTGATGGATTGAGTGGGTATCTACGATGGGACAACAATGATCAATTTTTCCTATGAATAATGGATGAAATATGACTTTTGAAAAACCATTTATGATGGTAAACTCTATTATAGGATATATGGAATAGATTTATGGAAAATCTTAAGGCGGTGGTGGTTTTTCCAAAGATGCATGAACAAACTAGATGTTTTGTGAAAATTTGATATACATAATGTGCAGTTCATATGAAAACTGACCACATGAATGCCTCTATATGGTGGATAGGTTTTATGTGGTGAGTTAAATACCACATTACATGAGGTTTACCCACATTTAATGTGACCATTATCCATTCATTTCATTATGTACACGGAGTACACGCTTAGGATTCCATGTGACCCCACATGCCATGTGTGGCGGGACACACTCCAATGTACTTAAAAAAGTGCACAATATTGGGTAGGAGGAACTCACCAAGTTTTAGGTCTGACCTCTACATGTAATGTTTTATTCCAATACACCATGTATATAGGGTGGTACATGCTATGTGATATGGAAGGACATGACAAGTCCCAAACTCGGTGAGACATGTCATGTACCCTAGGAGACATTCTCTATACCCCCTTTAGGATAATTTAGAGCCTTTTTTATTTTTATACTAAATTTGGTATGAGATTGGGTGAGTTCCCTTGAACTATATTGGTGTGGTTGAGTTCCCTTGGTCCATCCCTAAGAGGTTATAGTGAGTTATGTCATTCTATGCATTGGATGAGGGATCCCCTTTATGTATTAGTTATAGATAGAGTTAGGTATTTCTCCATGTGGAATGAGATGTGATCCTTTACCATTATTCCTTAGGTTGGGTCAAGTATCCCATTTCTAACATACATGGCATGTGATCCCCTTATTAGTGGGTTTTATTAGATAAGGTTGGGTATCCCCCATAAGCTTTGGTCATGATCCCCTATCTGTGTATCAAAATTTTGTTTTCTTCTGGTGAGATGTAGTAAAATTGAGTGAGTTTCTTAGATGATCCCTACCAATTTACATATGATTATTTATAGTAATAAATGATGATTAAAACCTCTCAGATGAGTCCCATTTACTTAGGAATACCCTATGAGTGAGTTATCTCAGGAGAATGTTATCTTGGTTCCCTGAGTGGTATTTCCTAGGCTAGCAGTGAGGGCATACCTCACCTTGAGACTTGGAGTCTTATAAAAAAACTTTGGTTTTCCTTGATGACTTTAGAATATTTTGAGGAATATTTTAGGAGTCAGGTGTTGAGTCAGAATTATATTTCAAGGACCTGATAGGCTCAGTATTGATAAATTTAAAATATTAAATATATTAAATCACGTGCATACATATTTTTAAAATAAATGGTTTTCCCATTTATTGGGACCTCATATAGGAAATCTTTGATTGTGTTTGTTTTCATAATGTGTGATTTACCATTGGCATGACACTAATTTGGTCAATGTTGGATGTTTGATTGAAGTCTATTGTTGGTGGGTACATTAAGTGAATTAATTAATTAATTAATTTAATTTATTTAATGTTTAGAACCAACTCCCTCCATCTATTTAAGTGTCATTATGTAAAATCTCTCAGGTTACCCACATAATCATTATAGATTATATAATATTATGAGAGTGATGATGTTGGCAGATCTAGAATGAGGATCAATGAAAAAAAGATTGAGGATAACCATTAGACAAATGAAGAGCACACCATGATCACAACCTTTATCACTAGAAGATATGTTATTTTGCAATGGTTGATCCATTATCAAGTCAGGAAATTTTATTTTTGTGATTAATGTAATTTATGATGTCCAAATAAAACCTTAATTTTAATAGCTCATATTTTACCCAGGTATGTTCCTCTTTAAGTTTCTATTTGAGCCCCCTTTTTTTAAATAAACCCTTAAAACTAGCTAAAGTGGTGTTACAAAGGTGATCTTGGGCTTGTAGAAGGCTAGATAGTAGAAGTCAAGAGGTTCCTTATATCTTTAGGGATACTTCAGTTCCACTAGCCTACCAGTGGGATTTCCAGTAGCTTGGTGAAACTACAGAAAGACCATCAGGCAGTCAATGAGACCCACTAGCTAGCTGGTAGGGAGATATCAGAGTGAGTATTCTATAAGAGACCCATTATCTAGCTAGTGGGAACCCACCAGCCAGCTAGTGGGGTTCCAAGTCATGCAATCGAATGGGTTGAAACCCCCTAAAAAATGAGGGTGTTGGGATGGGATAGAGTTATGAGAGACAAAAAATCATATCCCCCACCGACACCTATTATAAATACCTAATCACCCATAATTTGAGATTTTTGAATTGTGAAGGTTCTGTTAGATTTTTTTGGATTCTCCAACACCACTCCTTGATCCCTTGAGCCATTATTCAATTCAATAGATTTGAATCAGTGAGTTTTTCTTGGTTTTTGGTGGTTTCCTCTTGTTTTATTCATTTTTACCCTTCTTGAAACCTTGATGAGGTGTGATGATCACTTTACATAGGTAATATTGGTGATGAAAACTGATTTGAAACTCAATATTGGTATCTTATTCTTTGCTTCTTGAGGTTGGTGGAATAAAAAAACTCCCTAAAGTTTGTTTTGTTTCTATAGTATGTGAAACCTATGTTCTTGCACTAACACATCATGCACATGAATTTTATTAATTTTAATTATTTAATCTTTCCTTCCTAAACCTCTCATGGATCTCATTGGGTCCATTAGAATTGAGATCAGGACTTGCATCCACCATAGAGGTGTGCCAACCCTTGACCCTAGGTTAGAACTTGGAACATATGAATCTAGATCCCCATGATGAATTGTTAACTATTAAAGGAATGGATTAACTCTGTAAATTATCTTCTCATGTGAAATAGTGTTATTGGATTTGGAATGATAACATGATGGGATATGGATATAATGACTTGTGAATAGAAATTGTACTTAATTGACATGTGTAATGTAATGGTTACAACTATTATGATAATTAGTAAAATGGAACAATGGAATGAATAATAGATAATTATTAATTTGAATACATAAAAAAATATGACATTTTTTTATGTTTGGTATGATTTTTTTTCTTTTACTTGATGCATGTCTACTTGATACTTCTCTTTTTTCATTGGTAACACACCATGGGAACATGTACTTTACTCTATCATGGAAATTTTTATAGAGTCCATTAACACATGGATTGGATAATTTTCCCTTGTCATGGGTAATTCACTATGGGAACATGTATTTATCCCTATCATGGTAATTAACACTGGTCCTAGTAATAATTCTCCCTTGTAATGGGTAATGTTCAAATAGAACATGTAAAAAACACTAGAATGAGAATTTTAGAGTCCATTATTAATGCCTGATGGGGTGATGTATGTTTACATGATGCCTGAGGGTGAGGTACATGGTTACCTGAGACATGATATGGGAGATCCATCATGGGAAGGAAAATTATCCAATGGTATGGGTGATTAATTCTAAGTAGGAGAAACCCAAATCATATAGAAATATTTGGTATCAGGAGGAAGTAGGTTTGGCTAACCCCAAGTGTCAAATAAGAGCTCAGGGTTTGGTGGGTTATTTATTTTCTCTATTAATTTATGAATTAATTCCCCTATTTATTGTACTATTATATACACTATTATTCTAGTATGGATTGTTTAGGCACTTTGGGTGTTGAACTATCGAGCTCACAATCTGTTCGGGACGCTATTTGGTACCCATAAAAATTTCATGGATATAGGTCTAGATTAGGGTAAGGGAACCTGTGCTTGATTGATTTCTTTACCAGATGAGATTTGAGAATTGAGATAGGACTAAACATGGGGTTCAAGAAAAATATTTTTAAATTCTTTATTTTGGAGTCATTATTTTAGTCAATTAATTTTATGACATTTAGTTAACACTCAATATGACATGGCATGGATTATTATAATAGAAAATGTATAACATCTCAACCAGAGTGATATGATTTCATTTTCACTGAGTTAGGTGACACAATAATACTAGAGAATGATGAACCTCTAATCAAAAAATAGGTAATAGATGTAAACAACACTAAAATCAATCAAGAATACATGCACTCTAAAATGGATTCCAACTATAACAATAAAATTTTTATTTTGGTTGAAACTTCAGTTGATGTGTTTTTTTATTAAAATGGGTATTTAAAAAACTATAAATAAATGATAAATTAAATAAATATAAAAAAATTGTTTGGGAGGGGTTTCAAGAACTTCCATTTCATAGAAAATGAATAAACCATCTCATAATTAGTAAAGTTGAAATACATCAGAATATTTTATATAATAACATCTTTATATGATTAGGAAATTTTGAAAATGGATTTCAAAATTTATTCTCTAAATGGGAAGAAGGTTAAAGATGCCTATATGAACCATACCTAAGGGTTAATTTAGTAAAGGAGTTCTAATAAAGTATTGATACTATGGAGATCCATTTATGGGTTGAGGAATTCTTCATAATAATAGAATATTAATTTTTATGAGTACATAATAGAATTTGGTTACATAAAGGAACAAAAGAAATGCATGTGTCACTACTACAAAAACGGGCTTTATTAGCACTCAAAACGGGCTTTATCAGTGCTAAAAAAGCACTGTAAATCTCAGCACTGATAAGGGGAGGGGGGGGTCCCTTTATCAGTGCTCAAAAAGTGCTTATAAAGGGATAATTTATTAGTGCTAAAAAATCACTGATAAAGGACAAGTTTATCAGTGCTAAAAAAGCGCTGATAAATGGAGACTTTATCAGCACTAAAAAGGTGATGATAAATGTGTTTTTTTATCAATGATATTTTAGCGCTAATAAACCATTCCTTTATCAGTGATTTTTTAGTGCTGATAAATGCCCTGTCTACTGCAACAAAAAAATTTGCAGCAGCACACCCAAACAACACCTGTAAAAAATTCAGCATCTCAACAAGTCTACCCATACAAAATTAACACATAATTCATAATGTAATTACACCAAGTATACCCATAAAAAAGTATACCCATACACCATTAACACATAATTCATAAGTTAATTAAATACATAAATAATTAAATTCAGAATTCAGGGGGTTGGGGGATCTGTTCAGGGGTTTGGGGTGGCTGTCCAAGGGGGGGTAGGGGGTGTCCGGGGGGATGGGGGTGTCCGGGGGGATAGGGGTGTCCAGGGGGTGGGGGTGGGGGGGGGGGGGGGTTCCAGGAGGTTGGGGGGATATCCAAGGGGGGTGGGGTGGTGTCCAGGGGGTGGTGGGGGTTTTCCATGGGGGTGGGGGTGCCCATGGGGTGTGGGGGGGGGGGGGGTGCCTAGGTGGTGGGGTGGTGTCTAGGAGGGGGTGTCCAGGTGAGGGTGGGGGGGGGGAGCGTCTAGGGGGTGGTGGGGTGTCTAGGGGGTGGGGGGGGAGGGGTGGGGGGTAGGGGGGCTATCCATGGGGGTGTTCAGGGGGGATGGGCTGGTGTCCAGGGTGTCGGGGGGGGGGGGCTTCCAGGTGTGGGGCGTGTCCGGGGGGTGGAGGGCAGTCCGAGGGGTTGGTGGGGCTGTCCAAGGGTGTGGGGTGGGGTGGTGTCTAGGAGGGTGGGGGTGGCCATCCATGGGTGGGGGGTGTCCAGGGGGGTGTCCAGGTGGTGGGGTGGTGTCTAGGAGGGGGGGGGGGGTGTGCCGTCCAGGGGGTTGGTGGGTGTCTAGGGGGGTGGGGGGTGTTCGGGGGGGGGGGGGGGTATCCATGGGCGTGTCCAGGGGGTGGGGGGTTTCTAGAGGGGTGGGGGTGTCCAGGGGGTGGGGTGGTGTCTAGGGGGGTGGGGGGGGGTCCAGGGGTTTGGTGGAGCTGTCCAAGGGGGGTGGGGTGGTGTCTAAGGAGGTGGGGGTGGCTGTCCATGGGGGTGGGGGTGTCCAGGGGGTGGGGGAGGTGTCCAGGTGGTGGGGTGGTGTCTAGGGGGGTGGGGGGGTGGGTGTCCCGGGGGTGGGGGGGGGGAATCTAGGGTGTTGGGGGGTGTCATGGATATTTCTCCTAAAGGATCAATACAATCTGAATGCATTTGGTCAGATTTGCGTACGTCAGTTGTTGTTTTCACTTAAAATTCTGTCCATTTTAAACAAAAGAGAGACACTTTGAGTGATAAAGGACAAAACGTGCCTTAGATTGAGGCGGGGTTGACTCGTACACATCAAAAATGACCCAAGTATTGTTTTACTAAAGGATCAACACAATCTAAATGCGTTTGGTCAGATTTGCGTACGTCAGTTGTTGTTTTCACTTAAAATTTTGTCCATTAAAAAAAAGAGACCCTCTAAGTGATACCAGCCACACCATGCCTCAAATTGAGGCGGGGTTTACTTTTACATGTCACCAACACACCCATGGATTTTTCTCCTAAAGGATCAAAAAAATATGAATGATTTTGGTCAAATTTCTGTAGGTTAGTTGTTGTTTTCACTTAAAATTCTTTCCATTTTAAACAAAAGAGAGACCATTTGAGTGATACCAGCCACACCATGCCTCTGATTGAGGAGGGGTTGACTCTTACACATCAAGAATGACCCATGGATAATTCTCCTAAAGGATAAACACAATCTGAATGTGTTTGGTTGTATTTGCATACGTCAGTTGTTGTTTTCACTTAAAATTCTGTCCATTTGAAACAAAAGAGAGACCCTTTGAGTGATACCAACCACACCACGCCTCATATTGAGGAGGGGTTGACTATTAAACGTCACAAATGCACCCATGGATAGTTATCCTAAAGTATCAACACAATACGAATGATTTTGGTCAGATTTCCATAGGTCAGTTGTTGTTTTCACTTAAAATTCTGTCCATTTTAAACAAAAGAGAGACCCTTTGAGTGATACTTGCCACACCGTGCCTAGTATTGAGCCATAATTGACTCATACATTTCAAAAATTACCCATTTATATTTATACTAAAGTGTAAACACAATCCAAATTCATTTGATCAGATTTGCGTATGTCAGTTGTTGATTTTACTTAAAATTATGTCCATTTTAAACAAAAGAGAGACACTTTGAGTGATACCTGCCACACCGTGTCTTGGATTGAGGAAGAGTTGACTCTTAAATGTCAAAAATGACCCATGGATTTTTCTCCTAAAGGATTAACACAATACGAATGTGTTTGGTCTTATTTTCATACGTTAGTTGTTGTTTTTACTTAAAATTCTGTCCATTTTAAACAAAAGAGAGACACTTTGAGTGTTACCAGCCACACCGTGCATCGTATTGAGGCGAGGTTGACTCTTAAATGTCACAAATGGATCATGGATCATTCTAATAAAGTATAAAAATAATATGCATGCGTTTGGTTGGATTTTCATACATCAGTTGTTGTTTTCACTTAAAATTTTGTCCATTTTAAACAAAAGAGAGACCCTTTGAGTGATACCGACCACACTGTGCCTGAGATTGAGATGGTGTTAACTCATACACATCAAAAAATCACCCATGGATCATTATCCTAAAGGATAAACACAATATAAATGTATTTGGTTGGATTTCTGTAGGTCAGTTGTTGTTTTCACTTAAAATTCTGTTCATTTTAAACAAAAGAGAGACACTTTGAGTGATACTGGCCACACCATGCCTCTAATTGAGGTGGGGTTGACTATTAAATGTCACAAATGACCCATGGATCATTATACTAAATGATAAACACAATCCTAATGCATTTTTTTGGATTTTCATATGTCATTTGTTGTTTTCACTTAAAATTCTATCCATTTTAAACAGAAGAGAGACACTTTGAGTGATATCGGTCACACTATGCCTCATATTGAGGCAGGTTTGACTCATACATGTCAAAAATGACCCATGGATCATTCTCCTAAAGGATCAACATAATCCGAATGTTTTTGGTCGGATTTTCATACATCAGTTGTTGTTTTCACTTAAAATTTTGCCCATTTTAAACAAAAGAGATACCCTTTGAGTGATACCAGCCATAACATGCCTCATATTGAGGTAGGTTTGACTTTTACATGTCACCAATTCACCCATGTATTGTTCTACTAAAGGATCAACACAATCTGAATGAGTTTGGTCTGATTTTCGTAGGTCAGTTGTTGTTTTCACTTAAAATTCTGTCCATTTTAAACAAAAGAGAGACACTTTGAGTGAACCGGACACACCATGCCTCAGATTGACGTGAGGTTGACTCATACACATCACAAATGAACCATGGATAGTTCTACTAAAGGATCAAAACAATATGAATGCGTTTGGTCATATTTGGGTACGTCAGTTGTTGTTTTCACTTAAAATTCTGTCCATTTTAAACAAAAGAGAGATACTTTAAGTGATACCAGCTACACCATGCCTTAGATTAAGGAGGGGTTGACTCATACACATCCAAAATGACCCATGTATCATTATACTAAAGTATCAACACAATCTGAATGCATTTGTTCAGATTTGCGTACATCAGTTGTTGTTTTCACTTAAAATTCTGTCCATTTTAAACAGAAGAGAGGCCCTTTTAGTGATACCAGCCACACCGTGCCTCAGATTGAGGCGGGGTTGACTAGTACATGTCACCAATTCACCCAAGGATTATTATACTAAAGTATCAATACAATACGAATGTATTTGGTCATATTTCCTTAAGTCAGTTGTTGTTTTCACTTAAAATTTTCTTCATATACCGTTCAATGGGGTACATCCATCTATAGTGCACAGGACCACAAAGTAGAATCTCTCTCACCAAGTGAATCATCAAATGAACCATCATATCAAAGAATGTTGGTGGGAAGAACATTTCTAATTCACATAATATGATGACAATTTCTTTTTTCCATAGCTGGAATTTTCACCAGGTCTAAAACTTTGCTACATATAGCTTTGAAAAAGAAACAAAGTTTGGTTAACATATGATGAAAATTATTGGGAAAAATACTATGTTAAGCTATAGGAATTAGATCTTGAATCAAAACATGGCAGTCATGTGATTTCAAACCTTTTATCTTCAAATTATTCATTGACACAATGTTCTTGATATTTGATGAATACCCCTCTGGAACCCTTATATCATTTAAGAAGTTGCAAAACTGACATCTCTCCTCCCTAGAAAGAGTGTAAGTAGCAGGAGGAAGAAACATTCTATTTTCACCCTTCATGGGAGTAAACTCTTCTTGTATTCCCATGTAAACCATGACCAACCTTGCCTTAATTTCATCCTTTGTTTTTCCAGGGGAATTTAACAATGTTCCGATAACACTGTCACATACATTTTTTTCCACATGCATCACATCTAAAAAATGTCTGACGTACAAACAATTACAGTATGGTAATTCAAAAAAACTAATATATTTTTCCAACCGATTTTTGTAAGGTTTTTCAAAAATAGTTTACCAAATATAGTGTTCATATATTTTACTTTCTCAAATAACTAATCACCTGTTAGTGGAGATGGTGTTGCATGTTGTTCTAAACTTCCATTGAATGATGTCATCCAAGATCTGTACTTATGCTGACAAGGTAAAAATCTACGATGTCCTAAAAACACATATTTTGATGAATGTTTCAACATAATTGATTCAGTATCTTCTTCCCACACAAGACACCCTTGAGTTACTTTAATGCTATAGCCTGAAAAATTTCCATAAGTAGGGAAATCATTTATTTCCCATACAACATTGCTCTCAGTGTTAAATATTCACTTTTATAAGCATCATACAACATAACACCTAAATCCCAAAATAACTTCAAATCCTTTATCAAAGGATCTAGATAAACATCAATATATTTACCTAGTTATTTTGGTCCTAATATAAACATATATAACATGATGAATTTCCATTTCATGCATAAACAAGGTGGAAAGTTATAATTTACCAACATAACAGGCGATGTACTGTGAGTGCTGGTTTGAAAATTAAAAGGATTCACTTCATATGTAGATAATGCAAGATGAAGGTTTCTCAACACTTTTCCAAATTCAGGATACTCATGATCAATTTTCTTCCATTGAGGAGAGTCATCCAGATGACATAATTTCCCATATTTATTTCTTTTATCTGCATGCCATGACAATTGTCTTGCAGTTTCTTCACTTCCATATAGACGACTAAACCTTGGAATGATTGGAAAGTACCATACAACTTTTGTAGGATTGGATTAATCTTTATTGTATTGAGAAGCACCACAATTTGGGAATTTTGTAAGTGATTTGTTCTCTTTGTGAAACAATATACAGCCTTTCGGGCAGACATGTATTCTTTCAGAAATCATACCCATCGAGCATATAATTCATTTAGCTTCATATGTCCGGCTTGGGAGATCATTATCTTCCAGGATCATGTCATTCAAGAGAGCAAGTAGTTCCGTAAAACTAACATCACACTATCCGTTGATTTCTTTCAATTTATACAACTTTAGTATAGCTGAAAATGCTGTATATTTATTGAAACCATCATACAATGGAATCTTTGCACAAATCTTTAACTTATCAAACAATTTTGGGCAATCACTGAGTTCATCTTCAATTGTCCTTGTCATTTCCTCAATACGATCTTCATCATCATTGGCATCTATAATCACATCCTCCATATGGTCTTCTTTATTATCTATATTTTTATTCATATTTGATGATCCATAAAATGCAGTTTTATCCCAGCTAGTATCTACATTCGTTTTTTCTCCATGTTTATTCCAAAATTTATAACTCTGATCTATTTGGTGACATATCAAATGTTTTTCCAACTCCTCTAGAGTAAGTAGTCTAGAATAAAAACAATGTAAACATGGACAAAGGATTTGAGAAGGATCCTTTGTGTGATCCTTTGCAAACTTGATGAAATCTTTCACTCCATTCTCATACTCTATTATCAAATGATTAGCATACATCCAATCTTTATTCATCTCCATCTTATTTGAATCTCAAATATTAGTATTTATGGTTCAAATACACAAAACAAGACTTAAAAATATAGTATAAGAGAACCAATTCCTTATAAAAATAGAGATTAATAGAGCCTAACCATTTATAATAAAGATTTGGAAATCAGCATAACCAGGATAGACCCCCCGTCAAAATCAACACATTTTCCAAACACAAAGGGGTTTGCAGGGATAATCACTTGTGTAATAGATGGTAAAACTCACACGACATCATCCTCTATGGCTTATCCTCCTCTATCAGGTCAACCCTTATATGGTAAACTAGTCCATCATTTTATACCTCACCAACCTAAAATACATATGGATGAAAACCAGTATCCAACTTTATCAGTAAATAAAGGATTCTCATAATCTCTACAATATGGAATTCATTAATTATAATTACTTTAGATTCATTATAGTTTCCTTAAATAACCCTAGTCCAAACACAATAATAATCAAGAATGATACATATACCACTCCTAGGTCTCTAACCTACATTCAATATCATCATGCCCAATATTTTTGGTAAGCTCAAGTTACTTACTTTAAATCACAGGGGGTAATCAATTGTGTCATAGATGGTCTCCCATGTTATTCCATATGAAAATTTCAACAAATATTATTGACCTATAATCCCATTCAATACTCATGAGTGTCTAATTCCAAACTCCATATTAAGTTTAATATCAAAAGAATATATATTAATAAATTACCCCACATCCACTTCCCCACTAATCTGGTCATTCTCACACTCTAATGAAATATTTTTTATGCTTCATCCCCTTCTATATAATCTCATAACCAGATATCCACACATACACATGTCACAAGCACATAAAAAACTATATCCACATCACAACCACACATCACATCCTAATCACAGCATGATATCATGAACATGAAGGACATAAACATCATACTCTCCTCTTACAATGCACAACCCCCACTATGTATCCAAACCAAATACACATAATCATGTCAAAAAGAATATATATACACCAAAACCTAAAATAATTATAGGTCGTATATATACACCCACTGTGAGTCATTACAACTCATACTAAGTGTGAAGGGGGAGAAGGGAAGAGGGAGTGGTTCTATATATGTTCCCTATATAACCTAGATATTGAGAAAAACACTCAGAACCAAAGTACCCATATGGATTTCATTCAAGTTACTCAACTCAAGTGGTGGTGCGTAAGAAATAATAAGAAAATATAATAAGTATATAGTCCCACATAAATATTTCCTATGGGTTTACACCAAACTAACACTGAAAACACCCTCGTCAACCATTTCCTTGTTACTACCACCCTCTTATAACCACTTACATTATAACGCAACCAATAATCCCCAACAAATCACATTAGAATCCATATCAACATTACCAACTTCTCATTTCATTTAACATTATAATTTCTTGGATTTTTATTACCATATTCATTATAATTGTTAACCATTTTAATGTAAAACCAATAATTAAATCACTACCCACTATAATCCATTCATTAATCATTAATAACATTTATTCTATCTTTAAAAATTTATTAAACATAATTATTCCAATTATTATCATTAATCATTTAACAAACCATCATTTATCATTTCCAATCCATCACCCATTACTATTTTCATTTATTCCAACCATATTCCATGCCAAAAGGAAACTATAACACCACCCAATAACAAATAAATTTTCATGACATAAAATACAACTAAACACATTCTAAAATCCATAAAACCACTTATTTTATGCCTAAATAGACATATCATTGCTATCATAACCACAAAATAATCCATCCATCACTACTGTATTAATTACCACACCAAATGCTCCCAACCACATCAATTAACCATCACCCATATAATCATAGTGATAAATACCCCATAAATAGTATCATAAAAGGGAAAACATATAAGAAATTCACACTAAAAACTACCCATTAAACACTCTATCATATTAAAGTAGAATTTATAGTTTAAATATAAAACTTTAATTAAAGATTTCTATACAACCAATTCATTACCTACCTTAAGTGACTAGAAAATAATGAAAGGTGATTATAACATATTATTAGTAGTAAGAAATTTCTTTCACAACATCAAGAATAAATCACTTAGCAACAACACCAATAAATCTTTAAATATATAAGAAATATTATGGAACTTCATAAATCACATGAAAAACTCCCTCTTCACTTTTGTTTTATTTAGTGTAATTCATTATAGTATTTAGGTTAATCAATAATATCCATCCAATGGAAATAAAATAACATGATAATTCCATAATTTACACATAATAAAGAAGGAGAAATTTCATGTACCCAACCTCAACTAAAGATTTAACAAATATTTCATAATAATGAGAAGAATAGTCAAATAAAACATGACATAACACATGAGGGTAATCTAAAAGTCCTATGTATGACCATTAACCATTAAAACCATAAAAAAAACACAAAAACAGAATCAGCATTGTTGTATATCCGTCCTAAGAAGAAAGTTCAAGAAAAAAATCAAGAATAATAGAAAATAAATTCACCTTAGAGGAGGAGAAGTAGGGAGTCTTCTGCACTACGTCGGGAGGGGAAGGCATGATCGCCAGAGTGGTAGGTGCATGGGAGGAGCCACCAAACATTAAGAAATGGAGGAGTAGGGTTCGTAGGGAGTAGGGTTGAGCGGAGAGGAGGAGAAGTAGGGTTTGTGGGGAGGAGGATCTGCCGAAGGGGTTCGAGGGGGAGGATTAGGAGTAGGGCTAGTGGCGAAGGTCCGATAACGTGAAGATCAGGGGGTGGCGGAGGTTCGAAAACGTGAAGATCGGGGGAGGGGGGGAGGGGAGGGGAGGGGAGTTGTCGTAGGGGTATACTATTGTGAGAGATTTAGGGCGTGATAAACAGAGGACACTATGCAACCAATTTTATAAAATATAGGACTACGGTTTTATCAGCACTAAAAAAATCACTGATAAAGGATACCTTTATCATCACTTTTTTAGCACTGATAAAGGGACTCTTTATGAGCGCTTTTTTAGCACTGATAAAGGTTACCCTTTATAAGTGCTAAAATTTTAGCACTGATACAGGGATTATTTATTAGTGGTTTTTGCTTAGCGCTAATAAAAGGTGGTGCTTCCCTTGCCCATTTTTATAGTAGTGTGTCTAAAAGAAGGTTAGTGGGAATGAAATAATTATTTTTATATTATATGTTGAGAAAATAATAATTATGGGAAATAAATCAGAAGTCTTATATTTAGGTAAAACATTATTAAATGAATGTTTCTCCATGAAAGAATTATATGAATCATCCTATATCTTTGTAATAAAGATCTATCAAGATAGATCACAAAGGATACTTGGGATAAGTCAAAGTACATATATTTACAAGGTAATAAAAATTTAAAATATGGAATGTTATAAGATAGGGTTATTACAAATGTAACATGATATCAATACATCTAAGAAAATGATTCCATAAACACCAAATAATATTTAATTATTGAGTAGAAACCAGTATGCTTCAGTAGTGGGATCTATCATGTATTTCATGTTATGTACAATGTATGCTGTTTCGTTTTTTTTAATCCTGGTGGGTAGATATCAAGATAATCTAGGAGATCTATATTAGGAAGCTGTAAAGACTATCCAAAAGTAATTAAGACATACAAAGGATATGTTCATGATGTATGAAGGATATTAGGAACTAGTTTTTAGGGAATACATTAATGATAGTATCATGATAGATAATGATGATATGAAATCATAGTCAAGTTATGTCTTTCTATTGAATAGTGGTTCCGTGAGATGGAAAAGTTCAAATCGACCTATGGTTACCGAATCTATAGTATAATATAAGTATATCATGACTTATGATGCTACTAAGGAGGTGGTCTAGATATGAAACTTTGTTTTAGGTATTTATTTTGAACCTATTATTGTAGACATTATTCCATTTTATTATCATAATATTATAGGGGTGAGGCTTTCTAAGGTTCCCAAGTCACACTATAGGATAAGGAATATACATTGGAAGTTTCATCTCATAATGGATTTTACTTAGAGAGGTGAAGTCATAGTTGGTAGAGTAACCATAGAGGATAACATGGTTGGAAATATGACTAAATACATATCTTAGTAGAAGAAATATTATCATGTGAGATATAGAAATTTTGGGGTTGTTAAAGAGTTAGATCTAGTATAAGTGAAAGTGTTTTTAGTGGATTCCCTAAACCCAACTCCTTTGTGTACATTGATTTAAATTACATGTATACAGTATGATATATTCATGTGTTTATATTATTATAATAGTGTTTATACTTCCATTTTTACTATATTTATAGTAATTTCTATAGATTCTATTTCATATTAAATGTTTATAGAAATTACCACTATATAATTAAAACCTAGAGATACTATAAAAATAATATTAAATATATTTCCTATAGTCTAGATACATCACAAAAACTTGACACAAATGATGTGTGACTATCTGGTGTTGGGGGCCTATACAAATTGAATCTTCTTCTCAGGATGTTTTCACTTTGTGATCTCGAGGAGATGAGATCATGAGCACTATCCCTCTAATAAAAACACCACATGTTTTGTGCATCATTGACAGTTACTATGTGAAAACATGTCTAATGATATCCTAAATTGATATTATTATCTTTGTAAACTATTTTTTTGCATACGTTTATTCAAAAAAAAAATTATGGAATTGATTTTGTAGTGTGGTATTCTGTGTTGGGTGTGTCGTTATGGGTATGACATTAATTGAATAATCTATATCAATTTTTTTTCTTCTGAAAGGAAGTGATATCTGCGGCCTAGCTGATTAATTGGTAGTACATTCACTAAATCTAGATGATTGGTAGAAAAATGTATATTCATCTATTAAGGTCAAAAAATAATAAATCAAGATATTATGGTGACATAAATTATGTGTCCTAATTTATGAGATAATATATGACATAGATATTATACTACATAGTTTTTGTTTTTAGAAAAAGGATATCATTTATATGGTTATTCCCTATCTACTTATGGTCCTTGATGGGTTTCTATAGTTCATTCCTATTATGTGAATGTCATTAAATGTTTTTGATACCACATCCTAGATGGTTAAACAGTTTTTGTATTAAAAAATACATCATATTATAAAGATTATGTGTATATGACTTGGTGGGCCCCACCAAAGGGTCTGAGAGATGTCCGAGAATATAAAATCACAATGAAATAAATAAATTCATATTATTTGAGTTTATAATAATTGGTAATGAATTTATTTAATAAAATTATTCACAATATTTTATGTTAATACATGGGAGAATATTTATCAAATGAATAATATTTTAACATTCAAGGCTTGTTTAATGTTTGAAATAATATCATGTAAATTTAATGTCTCATTTTTGTCATATAATATATTTATTATATTAAAATTAAGTTAAAAATATATAAATGAAATTTATAACATACCTAATTATTTATAACATGTCATTTATTGATTATTTAGTGGGAATTACTTATATTGGGGTCAGTAAACCCTTTTTTGAATATTTAGATACCACTATATAAGAATGAGGGAGATATTTTATAAGTGACTATTCATCCATTTGAATTTGAGAGTTTTTATCTCCTCTTTCCCATATCCTATAAGAGAGATGTTCTAGTTCCAATAATTCAAACTTTGATATCCTTCAAATATCATAGGAATGGGACAATGATAATCATTGGGTTGTTAAATACTTCATCACATATCCATGCTAGAACCTATATTTTGATGATTAACATTCCAATAGACTTTCAAATCAAGTGTGGATGATATAGATATGTACAACCTTGGTTCCTCAAGAAACGATTACCTATAATGACTGGTTTTCAAACACACCTTCAATTCAAACATGGTAATTTTTCATTTTAATTTTGGTTCATAAATTATTTCACATAAGACCCTCAACCTTGTATAGGGGTTCACTTCTCTTATGGAAATTTTGTTACATTGATGCATTGATGAATTTTTTTTAAATCCCCAACCCCTCTATTTTGGTTGTGTGCCCTGATACCTTTAGTTGATGTGATTAATGTGGTTGATCTAGTAATGTGGTTGAGAATGTTTTATGAAAGGTGTAATATAAGAGTATGACTATTGATGGAGTATTGATGCTGATGTGGTTGTATGTTATAGGTTCATGGGTATAGAATGGGGATTAAAATAATCAAAATTATTCAGTTGAATTGTGATATGGGAATGGGTTGAATGTTTTATAAAAACAAATGGATTTTGTTAAGAGGTAAATTAAAATGGAATCTGGATAAAGAATTAGTTAATGGGAAATTATAACTTGATATAAATGTGGAATAATTGATAAAATGACGGTGAGTAATCATAATGTAGAAAATATAATGAGTTAATGAAAGGTGATTAATATTTTTTTTGTTTATGGTTGAGTGTGTTGGTTGTGTTTCCTAGAGATGTAAACAATTTATGAAATATGGAATTGATAACGAATTACCTATTATGGGTCATAAAAATGATAGAGTTTTATCTTAATTGTCCATTAATATTGGTATTGTGTGGTATCCACTATTTATTATATTTACTTACTTTTTCATATGCAACAATACTCGAGTTTGGAAACATTATAAATGCTAATATAAGGTCTTAGGTTCATAGTTTTTTCCTCAACATCTGTGAGAGATGTGACATGGTGTCATAACCATACCCCATCCTATATTTCTTTTCCAATTGTGGTATACATTGTGATGTATTAAGATTGGTATATGATGAGGTGGTGATGTGGGTGCATGGTAGGGGTATACATAAAAGGCTGGGTTTCTACGGTTGATGTCCATAATAATTATATACATTACCATATGAAGGTTGTGGATATGTGAATATGTGATAATGAGGTTGGATGTGTGTTTATGTGGTTGGGGAATGTGGAGTGAGGTGGTTGTGATATGATATATATTGTTGTGGCTATGTGGTTGTGGTTATGATGTGGTATGAGGAATTTGTTATGTCAATATAGAAGGGATTATAGCACCAATGACATGACATGACCCATCAATAACCCACCTATGATGGTGGTAATCCAAGAGTGCCACTTGAAGGTCTCCTCAAATAGGTTGGGGGTTGGTGACTAGCACCAAGAAATCATAATATACATGGGATGTATTATCCTATATTAACCTGTAACATAAATGAATCTATGATATATAATAAAATATAATATCACTAAAAAATTTATATATATATATATAAAATGAACTATAAACAATATGATTATGAGGCATCAACACAATGTACAATACCATGGAAAAAATAAAGAATAATAGAAATAAATTTTCAAAATTCAATAACCACTAGGCACAACTATATATATGTATGGGATTAAAGATCCTAAATATAAAGTCTCCTAAAATGTACTATATCTTTAATTTTTAAAACCAAAAACCATTTGCTACTATTGTGAAATAACTCCCCTATCACCACTAGTTTATTATCCTCCAATACCAACTCTAAATTATGTAACATCTTCACAGAAACAACACATGTGATAATGAAACATGTATAGTTGTGCGTATAAAAATACCCTGTAAGATGTCCCAAAAACACAAAGTAAAGATGAACCAATAAATCAACTCAAACCCAAGACCTTGGAAATATATAAGGAATCCTAGAGGAACCAAATATTCTATAATTTCATGAAAACCATGGTATGGAAAAGAAATCAATTTTCATAGATCAAATCCATGAAGTATCATATCACATAATAAAACAATTATATATAGGGTAACGTAAGTCCTGCAATAAACAAATTTGATAATTTGACTATGATCCACAATTTTAACACACCAAAAAATTCTCAAATAACCACTTGCATATAAAATGAATCTACATATTGATACATCATATGTTCAATAAATCTTGATATTATGGTATTCTATAACTTCCATGCTACCTCTCTATCACTATAGTAGGGGACAAAACCTCATCATGGTATGTTTGTATGGACCAAGGTAGTATCTGATTCTTGTTAAGGATCACTCCTTATTATAAGGGGTGTACTGACTCCACTAATAGATGACTGCACCTAAATATATGGGGGAGTAACAGATCCACTGATGATAAACCCTACCTTGGTATGTGGTGGAGTACCTAAACTTAGGCATTATATGTTGGACCATGCCCCATATTTTTATGTCACAAAGGTAGTATTCAAAAACCTATATGTGGAGGATGGTGCCCCAACATGTGGGGGAGTACCTACTCTATATCTACTCCAAGCATACCACCCACTAACATTTCTCTCTCTAAAGGATCTAAGATCCTTAATCTATCCAAACCACATAATGAATTTATTTAAATGACCAAGGTAATCATACCATTGTTCTCTATATGTGAAGATAAAAATAATGGATTTTTCATACATCCATGTTTTTCATTTAGTCAAGAAATCATAAATAATACTATACATGTACCAGTATATAGTTTTTCAAGTGCGGTACATGGGGTACATGGATTGTGGTCAAGGATAATCATTGGTTTCACCCAAATTTACCCTACAAGTATACATAGTTGTTGTAGTATAGGTAGGGATCAAATCCATAGGAACCAGAGAAGTGAACATGAGACAACAATATTTGATGTAAGGATTGGCTATAAATTGGCCAATATTTTGGATTAATTTGATTTTAAGAAATAACGAGTTAATAAAAAAACAATAAAAAAATTAATTGAATTAAATTTATTAAAGTTGATTGGCCGATCCTAGGTCATTGTTAAGGATATAATGAATGTAAATATTTTTCATTGAATTTTCCGTTCACTAGTTCAAGAGGTACCTAATCAATGAGATAACTCCCTAATATCATTCTATAATTTAATTCATATATAATTTCAAGGACAATCACCTATGTAGTTAGAGGATCAAATTCCTGATAAATCCAAGGAATTGGATCATACTAGCACTCAAAATGTGTCATCACTAAAGTCAATAAAGACAAAGAGAAAATAAATCATCAAATAGAAATGTTAAAATAATGAACTAATTTAAATATTAAAGTGCATAAAATAACATCCAATCCATACCCTTACTACTCCCTTGGATAAAACCTTAGGTGGGTTTTCCCTCTATTGATGGTAGTCTATCAACAGAAGTAGGAAGTAGACTTATGAGGTTGGAATTGAAGAAAAAAACCCTTGAAAACAATCACCCCATAATCGTGTGAATAAATTCACAAGGGTTGGTGGGAAAATTTTCAAAACATAATTCAATGGTATCAAAGTGATATGAAGAAGGATAAAAAATAGAAGAATAAGAACTTTTATTAATAAATTAAGGTTAATGAACAATTTACATGAAAGAAAACTAAATATGTAATTACAAATTGAAAGCGTAAAATTATAATTGAAAGAAAAAAATTTGATAGAAAGGAAAAACATGAATTATAATTCCCTTCATCAATAGGTCTTTATATAGTAATATTATTATCTTTAGTTCAACCCAAAATCATCATGTTCGTTCCCCATTAATTGAGAGAGTCAAAATGAGGGTGAGAAAATCAAGGAAAATTTGATGTTTCAAAGTAGACCAAGAAAATTATCTAGAATCATCCCCTTTTTTGAAATTTTAATTTGTAATTGAAGATGGAAAATTATGAAGGTATTGTAGAAGTAAACTATCTTATTCCATTTTTCCTCTAATATCTGTCAAAATTTCCAGATAGTTTGACTAACCATTTGGATGTTATGCTCAATCTTGTGGGATGAATTTATGGGCGTTCAAATCTGGACCACCATTTAAATGTTAACTTAGACTCCCTTTATCTACATGAAAAATTAAGAATTATATCCTTACATAGTTTAATGAAATTATCCCAATATTTTTTTTATTTATATAGATAAAATTTAAGCTTCATTGGGCTAAGATTTTGGGCCCCAGTTTTTTTATGGGCCTTAGGTCCATTATGTTTTGTCTTGAAAATTTCTACATTCATGCCCAAAAATCATCATCTTCCCTTGGGATTCATCCATCGATCATAAAATATAAAGTATTTCAAAAAAAGTGATAAATCATATCTCAAAAACATGAAATTGAATTCCATTTTTCAAAATCATTTTAACATACATTTCACAAGAAAATACATCATGCCAAACAATCATGAAACCTATCCAAATTATTTCACACAAGAAAGGTTCTAAAGTATATCCCTAGCTCATGCCCATTCCATTGTTTAAATTAATTTCCATATTTTATCTTATTCCAATTAAGGATGATGATATTTTGTGCATCTCAAAAGACATTGGGCCTATTTTCATGTCCAAATAAAAAGATAGAATCTCTAAAAGAGAATCACATGAAAAATAAAATGAGCATCTAATTTTTTTGGTTATTTTTGAACCATAATAGATATTAAATTACTAACACCAGGAAAGAAAAATATGGAGTCACGACCCCCAAGTGTCGGATGACACACATATTTTCAAATCCATGATATACAATAGAAATATAAAGCCTAACACTGGGAAAGATAACTATAGGGTCACAATCTCCAAGTGTTGAATGCCACACATTTAAACAAAACATTTCTCTATGTGGTAATTATTTATTTATTTTTAATACTCAAATTAGACTAAAAGTGACCCCAAAACCTATGCTATTATGAATGGGACCCAAGAAATCAAATTTAAATCCAAGATCCAATGGATGTAAATTGTGTAATTTTTATTAAGAGGATGAAAATGTAATCTTTGAAAAATCAAATTAGATAACTTCACTTTCTAGAAAACTATGCTCATGAACTTAAAAATGCATTAAAATCATAATCATATCATTAAAAATCATTTTAAAATCATTTTTCTTGTTTCACAATGTACATTAATGCATTTAAGTATAAATAATTTTTTTTGGAATTTAATTTTTTTATCATAAAATTGCAATTGTTTTTAAAAATCCTCAATTTTAACTCCCCCAATACAGAATGAAATTGAACGCAGTTTTGAAATAGAAGAAAAGAGAGATATTAAAATTGGGAAGAAAGAGGAGATATGTGATTTAAAATTAAACCATGGAATAAAACCACCTAGTTTTTAGTTGATGACCTATCAATAAGAAATTGATTACTTTGGCTTCACATCACATGTAGAATTCTTAGGGATGATTTATGGTTGGGTTTAAACATTATAAGTCAAGGGTTTTATTTTGAAATACTATAGTATTGAAACTACTAAATTTCACAAACAATATCTATTAGATCACATTGTAAACCCCAATGGGTAACCTTATCCAAACAAAAAATACAAAAAAAAAAAGAAATTGGGCTACCTCCCAGGAAGTGCATATTTTAAAGTCCTTAGCTCAACTTTGACCCCCAAACTTATCCAATACCATATTTAATCATATTAAATTCCCCATTATTCTCAAATTATACATGATTGAGATTGATAATATTTTTAGAATTTGTTTCATGTGAAAACCCAAGTTCAATAATAACTGTGAAAGTTCAACGAATTTCGGTAATGGTTGATTGAGTTTCATCTGGAGTATTTCCTAATATTTCAAGGCCCATTCCTCATTTGTGGGATTATTGATGAAAATGGATGAAAATTTAATGTTATTGGTTATCATAAATGGAAATATTATTAATTTGGTAAGGAAGGATCATAACTTTGAGTTTAGTTTCATTAAAATTTCCCAATGAAAATTGGAAATTTGAGTCAAATTATGTTTCTTATCAAAAAATATTTGAAAGAATTGATTCATTTTGAAAATATGATTCCTCCCAAAAATTGTACATTTGAGTGTATGGAATGGGTATAAACTCAATATTTTTTATCTCTCTCAATGGTTTAATTATTTGTGCTTCTAAAAAATCATTATTCGATCAATATTCAGGAAACTGAAGCCACGATGTAAAATTTATCTCTTGTGATTACAAAAAATAATTTTCCTCTTGATTTAATTTTTTTTACAATTCCTCCATGTTCTTAAAGTCCCCTAGATTCAAATGTCGTGTCATCAATAAATTTAAGAGAGTTTTTTGGGTAACAATATTCTTCTATCAATGTTGAGGTGGGGAAAACTTGAGTGGGATTGGGTTTTCTAAGAGTTTCAAAGCTTTGTAGTTCAACTCTCAAGGATGAAACACCCAAATTAATTTTAATGATTTGTTAACATAATTTATAAAATAATTGTTGGGTATTTTTTTGGATAGGAGTTTAGAAATCATGTACATCCCTAAAATTGATCTTGTTAATCATTTTTTGAGAGAGATGTAAATTGATCCTTGATACAATTATCATCCAAGTGATTGTACGTCTCATCTAGTGTGGTGTAATCATTCCAAGGTTGATCAATGAAACTCCCTATGTGAGGTGCTTCCCAATATTGATTTACAATATTATTTAATCTTGAGTTTATTTTTGGGTACTATTTTAGATATTACATCAGAGCAGACTGATGTTAGGATTTGAGATTATTTAGACACAAGGAAATAGAAATGGGAAAAGAACGAAGAAATTATGGTGAGAAAGGATAACTTGGATGAGAAAAAAATGAGAGTGTATAAGATATTTACTTAGGTACCTGAAAATGGAACTAAAATTTGTTTGTGCCCAAATTTACCCTATAGGTATATATTTTTGTTGTAGTAAAAGTAGTGATCAAATCCATAGGGACTGAATAAGTGAACTTGAGACATTCAAATTTGATGGAAGAATTGGCTATTAAGTGGAATTTTTTTTAAATTTATTTGATTTTAAGAACTAATCAGTTAATAAAAAACAATAAATGAAACAAAATTACTTGAATTAAATTAATTAATGTTTTTGGGTCGATACTAGGTTGTTCTTTGGGATAGAATGGATTGAATTATTTTTCATTGTTTTTACTATTCACTAGTTAAAGAGGTATCCAATCAATGAGATAAATCCCCAATATATTTCTCTGATTTAATTCATACACAATTTCAAGGCTAGTCACTAATTCACTTAGAGTATAGATTTAATTATCACTCTAAGTAATTGGATTGTACTATCACTCAAAATTTGTCATCACTAAAGTCGATGAAGACAAAGAGAAAATAAATCATCAAATAGAAATATTAAAATAACGAATTGATTTAAATATTTAAGAACATAAAATAACATCCAATACATAACATTTCTACTCCCTTGGATGAACCCATGAGAATTTTAACCCTCCATCGATTCTACTCTATCAATGGAATCAGGAAGTAGACTTATGAGGGGGAAATTGATGAAGAAAACATTGAAAATGATCACTCAACCATTATGTGAAGAAATTCACAAGGGTTGGTGTAAAAAACTTCACTCCTTGATTCATCAGTAATAATGTGATATGTATAAGGATAAAAAAATAAAATAATAATTACTTTAATTAATAAATGAAGTTTAATGAAAAAATTACATGAAAAAATAATAAAGATGTGATTACAAATTGAAAGCGTAAAATTATAATTGAAAGAATAACATTAGATAGAAAGGAAAAAAATGCATGATAATTCCCTTCACCACCAGAAAAATATATTGGAATATTAGGATTATTAGGTATACCCACCATAAATACATTCCATCCCCATTAATTTAGAGATTAAAAAGGAGAGTGATAAAATCAAGGGAAATTTGACGTTTCAAATTTGACTAGGAAAATCATCCAGATTCATCCCCCTAGTTCTCATGTGAATTTTTAATGGACTATGGATGATTACGGAGGGGTTATAAGAGAAAAATATAGTCATCCATTTTTCCTATAATATCTTTAAAAATTTCAGGACAATTGGACCATCCATTTGGACGTTATGCTCAATCTAGTGGGATGACTTTATGGGCGCTCAAATATAGCCCACCATTGAAATTTCAATGTGACCTCCATTTGTCTCCTTGAAAACAACAGGATTACACAGTTGAATTAAATAAACTACATATTTTTATATTTTTACAATTAAAGTTTTAGCTCCATTGGGATTGTAATGCGGGACCCACTTTTTTTGATGGTCCTTAGCCACATTATGCTTCGTGCAGAAAATTTCTGCATTTATGCCAAAAAATATTCATCTTCCTTTGGGATTTATCCATTGATACTGAAAGATAAAATATTCAAAACAAAGTGATGAATCATATCTAAAAATATGAAATTAAAATAATTAATATAATTTATTATACAAAATATTATTTATTGGGAATAAATATGCATTTTAAACACGAATTGAACTTGTGATGAGAATTGAAGTTCAGTTTTATGATGCACTAAAACTGATGTTTATGGACTTTAGAACACATGAATATTGATATATAATCATTTAATATTTTTCCATTTCAATGGATAATCACCCATGTAATTATTTAGTTCAATACATGTGTTGAAAAAGTACATGGTTTATGTCATAGGGTACACTATAAATATAAGGGAAATATGGGTTTTTACTATCTTAATGCAAATTTTTGAAATCCATATACATGACCTATACAGCAATGTAAACAGTGTATATAGATAAGAGTAACTTGATTTAATCTAACATTAGTCAATGGAATTGAAAGTTATACATTCATAGATTATATAGTGTGTGATAATGTACACGACATGTAGCTATCAATACATGGTGTCTCCATAGAATGCTCATCATGTAATTTACAAGACATAATATTATATACATGGAAGGAACCTTGGAATTTTCAAATATAGGCCAAGTTACATGATGTGTACAGGTAGTGTATAGATCATGTAGCTCTTTCTATATAGGTTGGGAATATTAAATGGTTTCATGAAGATATACATAGTCTAGCAATACATAGTGTGTGACACAAAGTTACATGGTGTGTGATTTTCTAAATATAATGTCTGACCAATTTGAGATAAATGGTGAGTCACATGGAAATAATTTTATGGGTATCATGTTGTGTTTAATTCATTTCAAATGGAATCTAATACTAGATATTTACACAACATGTGGTATGGGAGGGAATACCATGTATTTAGGAATTATAAGAGTACAATATTTTCCATTCCTTGTCTTTTATTTTCACAATTACCCCCTTTCAGGCCCCACTGGTTTCTAGACCATTTTCCCTAAAATAAATCATTAAACCCCACTAGGGTTCTTATCAGTAAACCTTCTTCACTCGTTCATAATTTTTTTTTCTATTTTTCAATCAATGGAACCAAAACTGAATTTGGGCATAAATAATGGAAAAAATAATCAAATAGGTGGTGGTTGGTGGAAATCCCAACCACCAATGAATGTTCTCACATTTGATCGTGTCAATGAACATGAAAATGAGTCAAGAATAAATTTTATATTCTTGGTGGAAAATTTCTCGAAAGGTTTAAAAATATTTAACATCAGATTTATTTCACAAATAAATTATTTATAAAAAGATTCATTTAATCAATGATAATTAATAATGTCAATATTTTTTACAAAGAACAATCCAAATTACATAAATAATTCCAAGATAATTTTTATAACAATAATTCTCAACATACATATGGGCTTTATCCCAATGTTCACCCCTTTCTAGAATTAAAAATAAAATAAATAAGCTTGCATTGTCAAAGGAGAAATAAAATAAAAGTAAAAAAAATTTTATTTTCATTAAGTTTTGAGATAATTATATTCATATATATATATATAGCATCTTTTAATCTATTTTCCTTCAAAACCTTCACTCCTTCTATAATTTAAAAATCCATAAGTAATCAAAGTTTTATAAAATTTTTATGGGGAAAAAATAATAATTTTTATTATGTATCCCTTGAGATAAAAATTATAATTTAATTTAAATATTTTTATATTTTTAATTTATTATCATTAAACTTTACCACATATAAATGCGTTTTTATTTGGAAAAATTAATTTGGAAATAAAGGATTTTAAAAGGAAAAATAATTTTCCACAAATGAATTCCAAAACTATTATTGAAGGAGAACCAATAAATCAAATTCTCTCCAAATAAAAATCATTATGATATTTTCCTTGTTAATAACCTTTTAATAAATTAACATTAATATTTCAGTAATTAATAACATTTTAAATACTTAAAAATATTTATTTAATTTTTAGATATTTAATTTTAGGTGATTTTAATGATAAGGACAATGGAATTGAATCAAAATAAAGTGATTCATTAGGTTCTTAGAAAATAGTGTGACCTAGATATCACATTGTGAATACTTGAATATCATTTCATGTTCCTTAATCATAATTTTCACTACCATCATAAAGATCAAAAATAAATCGAGGAACATTTTTATTATTATATGAAAACAAAGAGGGATTTCTCTAAGGTTTTCCTCCACCAACATAGAAGAGATAAATGGGAGGGAAATCACTCTAAAAAATTCTAATATTGTAATTCCATCAATTCACATGGTGAAAAAATAATCTACTTCCTTCAACTCCCATTATAAATTCTCATGATTCCAAATTTTATTTTTGGATATTTATAAATTAATTAAATCAATTCATAATAGATAAAACTTCTATATAACAATAGGTTATATAATTCTCCATGTCACATTGTTGCTGCTATGATATGTAGTTTCCACTCCACTAAGACATGACATCGCCATATTATTTCAGAATTCACAGTAAACATATTAATTAATTTTTATTTAATTTTAAATTTTTCATGAACATATTATTTGGGTTAAAATATATTTCATGAAGATTATACTTCTCCAAGGAAACCCCCCTGTTCCATACATATAAAAAATATCCAATTTTCAATTCATGACTCCATTTAGGAGTTATGAAATGGTCTCACATGTTTAAATAATAGTAATTTATTTAGTAAATATTAAATATCACGAAGAGTTCAATCTATTTTGGAATATTAACAATATTTATCTCTATGATAAATATTGACTTATGAGTTCAACAAAACAATCATAAAAAACTGGGTTAACTGTTATGGTAAATATAATGTTTTACCCCCTTTAAGGGGACAAATCTATGAACCAAAAAAATAAATTATGTCCTGATAATGAAAAAAATATAACACTTTATCCTTCACACCTTTAACATTTTTCATCCTTTAAAATAGAAAACCATTATCTATTAATAAAAATTGCTTTAATAAACCATTGATAGAATAAAAAACTACCATTATGCATATGAAATCCACCATTAGTTATTCAATCTCTAAGTGAAAATGGGACACAACTACTTGAAAAAACAATATTCACCTTCTTATATGAATATTCATGCTCAATCCTACCCTAGGATGGACTAATAAAGGTACATAAGCTCATGTCACATGGATTCATCTAATATTCTACATTGATGTCCTTTCTAACCATGGGGAATACACTTACATTGCATGAATTGGACCACATACCATAGAAATTATCCTTATAAATGATCAAAATTAAGGACACCACCACAAAGAGTATCATTCTCCCAACTGTTAATTATTAATTCAAAAACCAAAACCTCTCATCAATTATTAAAGGTCTCCTAGTTGGGTTACAATATATCTATATGAAAATGATAGACAACCATACCAAGACACATCGTCAACCTCCTTAAGCTGAAATTCACAAAACAAGAAGCTCATTGGTGACCCAATCTAGTACAATATAAAATGGGTATCCCTAAATATTAAAATAACCATTCCCTATAGGATCCAAACTCAAGAATAAAACCTCAAAAACTCAAGTGAAAACAACCACAAACCTTAAACAACCATACTTTATTAAATATATAAACTTTTCACATGATGGTACCACCAAGTCACTATATCCACTATGTAAATCTATTTCTTATAAAACTCATCACTACCCATGAATATTCTTTATAATAAATAAATATTCAATTACCAAAGAAAAATGGAATAGTACCCACCCTTAAGGGTTAACATCTGGAAAACTATCAATGACTAACATGTTGCACATGAACCCAAACTCAAAATTTCCATATAGGGTTTCTCACATTTATAGATAAATAAGGATTATTGAAAATAATGAAAAACATATCACCTTCTCTATGACAGATAACCACCATGTCTAGATTCTTATATCTCACCAACACTATTTATCATATAAACTATTACTAGGGGTTTTATCAACCATGAAACCAATTATCCACTCATATAATTGATGTTTTTATGACCTCGAGGATTTTATATATTGTTAGTGTTATTTAAGAAAGTAAAAAATAATCCTCCAAATTCTCAAGAATCTTTCCATCTATTTTATTGTAAACAAGGGTGAAATCAATGAATATCTTTAAAGACAAAATAGGTGTCTTACATTCACTGCATGGAATTATGGAGAGTTGTTTCACCGAAGGTATGTTATCGGTGTCCCAAATTGATATTAACCACTCTTAAACTTAGTATAGTGAAAGTGTGGGGTCAATCCATAGGGAACTTTGGTACGTGCATGAATTCAATTGAGTTTAGAATTAATTTAGCGAGTCTTACTGAATTTAGAGTGGATTTCCTTGATTTGGATTATTGAAACTGTTTTGTTTACTTGAAATTATGATTAACAATTTAAAAGAAAACAACAAGTGATTTTTAATGTGTTTAGCAGGAAAAAGAGCATGTTGGGGCAATGGTGATTAGGGATATTTTATGTAGATTTCTTATATAGTTGTGCTGTTCATGATAATTCAACATTCTGGATCTTATTTATGAAAAGATTACCTTAGTCCAGTTGATTTTGTCTTGGAATTGAAGAAATTTGACTCCTTGGCCCGGTAGTCAGTGTTTCACAATTCTTAATTTCAGTTTAGTCCATTTATAAAATGAAAAATTTGGCGAGTCGTTTCACCGAAGGTATGTTATCGGTGTACCAAATTTATATTACCCACTCTTAAACATAGTACAGTGCAAGTGTGGGGTCGATCCACAGGTAACTTTGGTATGTTCATGGATTCAATTGATTTTAGAATTAATTTAGTGAGTCTTTCTGAATTTAGAGTGGATTTCCTTTTTTTGGATTATTGGAACTGTTTTGTTTACTTGAAATTATGATTAACAATTTAAAAGAAAACAACAAGTGATTTTTAATGTGTTTAGTAGGAAAAAGAGCATGTTGGTGATATAGTGATTATGAATATTTTATACGGATTTCTTATATAGTTTTGTTGTTTATAATAATTTAACATTATGGATCTTATTTATGACAAGATTCCCTTAGTCTGGTTGATTTTTTCTTGGAATTGAAGAAATTTGACACCTTGGTCTGTTAGCCAGTGTTTCACAATTCTTAATTTTATTTTATTCCACTTATGAATCGATGGATACTTTCAATGATCATAAAAGAATTCATCGTTATTCTTCTTTTATCTCCCTGAGAATTCTGTCCTTGGTCTAGGTCAGAATGCTCAGTGGTATTCAACAATGGTTAAAGAAGAATGAGAAGAATTTAAAAGAGAAAACACAAACATATAAATCAATCCAACATACAAAAGTTAATCATCATCCATATCCCCAACACAAGGGGTGTTTAGTTACCCATATAGGACATAATAAAAAAATACCTTCGATACCTAATGAGATCATCGAATAGGCTTCAGGGAGAGGTGTCAGAAGGTGGAATGGTAGAATAGTGGAGTAATAGTGGCTCGGGAATATGAAAGAAGAAATTCCCATCTCTCCAAGTGTTCTGGATCTCTTATTTCCGGAGGCCAAGGCCTCTATTTATAGAAAACTAAAGTACATGACGTGTATAAAAGTACACTCCATGTAGTCTTTTCAACAACCCTTTTTCATGATTTTTCTTCGGTAGGTGGCCATCCACGCCATCTTTGACTCACATGGCGTTGGCTGCTGGTTGGTGGAAAATACACGGTGTGTAGAACCACCAAACACGACATGTAGTCCCTCGCAAGCACCACCAACCACATCTAGAAGCTGGTACACAACATGTATTAGTAATCCACACAGCGTGTATTCTCGGGCTGGTGAGTTGGGCATGTACTCCCCCTTTTGATCCGTGTCCCCATCACTAGATCGCACATAATGTATCTATACTATAGATAGTCCAATTTATCATAGTGGGAACCTCTATCCTCTTTACAAGGAAAACATTAACTAAGAGGAATCTATAACAACCCATAATTATTGTACATAGATATTACATAACTTTTGCAGAATACTTAAAATATTACAAAAAACAGACACCCAAAGACTGTATTATATTAGTCCATTTGGAAACCTGGAACAAAAATATTCTAACTTGGTTAAATAGCTTAAAAATTTCCCACAAATATCTTACCCCTTATTAATTGTACTTAAAAAACTTCCTTTTTTACATGGGTAAGGAAATCATAAAAAAGGGGTGAGCTCAAATGCCTAGTATGGGTAAATAATGGAAATGCATAAGAATATCATGAACATAAGGGTATGAGAACATGATCAAGATTTTTAGAAGATCAAACCCTACAATGGTTATAAACACACATCATGTCATAAAGGATTTGAGTTCATAAGACATCAATCATAATGGAAATAAAAAGAATAATTCATGAAATTATAACATAGTAATAGGACATGGAATTGTGGAATAGACACGAGCATATAAAAACCCTATGTTGTAGATGCTAACCAAGACCTTCATAACATGTTAGGCTTAGGATAATCACCCTTGTATCTACTTTGGGAATGGGATTCCATCACGATTACCCTCTTGTTTTGGGATTGGGATTCCCTCTCATATACACTCTTATTTTGGGATTCGTATGACCTCTTGTGTACCATTTGAGATCATTAAACATTTTTCATTACCCAATGCATTAAAGAGTGATATAGGTCCCACTAATCACATGAAAAAAAATAAGACATGCATGTTTCAGAAGATAATAAAACTTTCATCCTACCATGACCAATTAAAAATTACTTATTTCATTAACATCATATCATATCCCATGAAATGAAATGGGTATAAAAATAATTAATCATATCATAACCTATGGAAAATATATAGGTTTTATAATAATTTCATACTAGAATAACCTTTGTATGGAAGTGTGTTTCATATGAATTTATCATGGTATAAACCATTGAAGTGAAACGGGTTTCATAAGAATATAACCCATGGAAGAGGAAATAGTTTTACAAAAATATAACTTCTAAAAGAGGAATGATTTTCATAAACATATAACTTGTAAAATATGAATAAGTGTCATAAACATATAACCCATTAAAGAGTAATATGTTTTCATAAAAATCATACCATCAAAGCATAAAAAATTTAGAGAAATAATTTGAATGGAACCTTTGTACCATTTCCCAAAAAGGCATGAGTAACATCAATGGATATTATCATGGATGCAAAATAATTTCGAAATATCTTCTAAAAAAATTTCTTGGAGAAAATATCATTTATTATTTAAAAAAGGCTCATTCAAACATAAAAACCTTTAAAACCCATTTTCTTTAAAATAGCATGAAAACCTATAAAGTAGTCTTGGAATTATTTTGAAAACCTTTTTCCTTGAAAACATATTTTATATAATAATGAAAACTTTTTGAAAACCATTTATGTTGAAAACATATTAAGAAGCTTGAAAAAAAATTAAAAACAATTCTCCTCGGAAATTATTTGAAATCATATAAAGAAATATTGAAATCATTGAAATACCTTTCTTTGAAAATATCCCTTTGAAAAAATATAAAGGATGCTTTTAAAATCACATAAAACACTTTTTGAACATAAAAAATATTTGAAAACCTTTTTCTTTGAAAACAATTTTAAATTCAAAAAAAAATCATGAATAGTAGGAAAAAAATTCATCAAAAATCACCTTTTAAACTTATAAATTAATCTTCAATTAAATGATGGTCATGATGGAGGATAAATTTGTACACGTTGAACATTACTTTCATACCTCAAATGTTTGGAAAATTTTCTTTGATCAGAAAATGAATATACGATTCATTTTAAAACCATTTTTTAAAAGGTAATACATGGGTAAAAATTTCATTTAAACATAATAAGATAATAATAAAACATTTTTTAAAAACATTTTTATAAACCATAGTTTTTAAAGAACAATTATTTCTAACCGAAAAGAAAAAATGAAGTCAAAATTTTATAAAAATAATTTATTAATTATATTAAGTAACAAAGAGTGGGAAAATGGTTCCATTAATTGGATAATACATACATATATAGAGGATAAAAAAATTCATGAGAGTTATTTTGATATGGATCATAATATTTCATCAATGTAAGAATAATCATAAACAATCTTGATAAAGGATGGGGTTGAAGCTATAAACTATTACCTACTTCGGTACCATTAATTCTTGATAGAAATAATAATATCAAATAAAGGTTAAAATACCATAAAAAGATGTATATTAATAATATAACATGTCAAAAGTATTAATATTCACTTTATATAAATATATTGGTGCATAATATGGTATTTTTTCCCAAGAATGAAAATTAAGACAAAGTTACTTTACCGATTTGGTAACTTTCAAAACAGTCCCCATGAAATAAATATCATAAAATGGATATTTCACTACCCATAAAAATAATTATAAGAGTCATATAATACATACATGTTTATTATACACACAAAACAAACTAAATTTGTGGTAAATAAGTCATGTATATCATAGATACAAAAAAGTGATATGAAACTCCATTACCTTATGTCTTGAATCTCATCATACACGTAAAAAACTATTATATAATAAATTTAAGTATATTATAAATATTTTATAGAACCATATTATTATATCTAATACCATATTTTATTTTATTATGACTTTATATTACCCTCTTATTAACAATTATAAGTTAAGTATTCACATTGGGTAATATCTACTTTGTTCTTCATACATGTTTTGACTTATTATTCTTGATTGTATTAATTATATCATGATTTATTTACTTAAAAAATGTAAAAAATTATATAAATATCATATATATTCATTATATAATTATTATTAATAATATATAAAATAAATAATGATGAAATGGAAGACACTGTTCATGGAGACAATAGGCCGTATGTACGCATGAACACTGCTTCTATTTTGTTTTCATATTGAGAGAAAGTAAGTAAATGAAATATATGTATATATCTATATAATATCATTAATTTAAAATTATTATCTAATATATATCATATATTTTCACTAAAATAATCCTTAATACATTCTATGTAAAGTGTGAATGAATCACATCGCTTTGAGGAGGCGGTGGTCCACACATTCACAAACGATGTAATCTTATTTACACAAGATAGAAAGTGTAATTATTTGATTAAAAAATAATTAAATACTCATAAAAACATAATAAATATAATATATATCATATATAAACATTTTTTCTTTTATAATTACCAACCATGAAATGTGGTAATGGAAAAATGAATAATCATCGTATCATGAGGTAATATTTCACCATACACGTAAACTTTATGTTAGTTACCCATTATATGGAAGTGTGTGTAAGTATAGATAGAACCATTATAATAAAAACATATGTGTATAGTTTAGAATACTAGTTTTATTTTATAATCATGTAATAAAGATATTTTAGGGGGTGTATAATGGAAATAAAACTAACGAGCTTGATGAAAGATGTTACCTCTTCTTTTGATAACTCCTTTTGGTTTTCACGAAAGGGATTCCATGAATATATTTATAAAAAAGGTTAGGATTATAGGATTATAGGAGTAATTTCTAGGAGTTATTTTTTCAGATATTTTTCAATCCAAAGTGGATTGAGAGGTGTAAGGAAGTGAGAGGAGAGGATTCCTTTTATAGTGGAGGAGGAGTGGTACTCTTGTAAATTCTATAAAATGGAATTCCACCCATATTGTTTCCATTGAAAATGTCTCCATTATTTGAAAAAATTTATAAAAAGGAGTTTAGGATAAAAATATGGAAATAAAATAGATTTTTGACGAGTTTCATGGTCATTTAGGGCTATAATATTAAGGTTTTGTCCCATGTTAGGCAAATTTTTCCCGAAAATCATTGCAATTTATTTTAATCACATTCACTAATATTTTTGGTAAAAAACTATGATTAAATTTTTAAAAATTATAATTTATTAATATTCATAATATGGAATCCATTTTTCAAAATTCCAATCTATAAATTAGAAGAAATTAACTTAAAATTAATTATGTATATGGGACGACAATGCGGGGTTTTAAAGTAAAAATGTTCAAATGTGTCAAAAGTTTTTATACCCAATTTCAAGGTAAAATTGATTCCAATGAAATTAATTGTATTAATTGAAACATTATTGATATAATTTTACTTTAAAATAAAATTTAAATACAATTTAAGAATGTAAATAAATTAGACTAAAGAGCAATTGTGAATTAAAATTTAGTATTTTTTAATATTCATTAAAAAATAAAACTTCACGTAAAAATATAAAAAATAACCCTAAGATAATTTTGATATTTATATTTCAAATAATAAGATTATTTTTACACATAATAATTCTAATAGTTCCAAAAATTGAATTTAAAATAGGTTTTCCATTAAAACGTGTTAAAAGTGCCTTTATAAAAAATATTGCATTTTATGCATAAAATTTTGTTTGTTGTTATCATATGAATATCCAATATATTTTAAGAATAAAAAAAAATATTTTATTGAATATAAAAAATATATATTAAATTAATATCACTTACAAATTTTAGTTAGTTTAATTAATTTGGATTAAACTCCTTTTTGAGCCTAAAAATAGTTTTTTATAAAATCATTTCCTCTATATTAATTTATAATTAATAGGTAACCAATGAATTCAACCAAATATTTTCATAAGTTATTTAATTATTCTTATAATAACTTATTTAACAACTAGGTTATGTCTTAAATAATAATATCTTAAAAATATATTATTATTTGGTAGAACTCAACCTTCCATGTTACGCAAGTCATCGAGGAAATTCATTGTTGCATGTAACACAAGATAACCTTGGTGTTATGTGTAGAGAAATTTTACCTTAGTGTTGTGTAAAAAAAAATTAGGACATAGTGATTTAATATATAAAATAAGATATTTATGTGTTGCATGAAATGATAAATATTAAAAATATTAAATTAATATGAAAAATAATAATACAAAAAATCTTGGGGTGTTATAGAACTATTGGATAATATTCCCTTGGATCATGAGGAAAATATACATCACAATTATAAATTTAATTGATACCTCATACTTTATAGCATTAAGAATTATTATGGTAACATCACAACCCAATCTTTAATATAGAGCTTTTTATTTATGGTTATAATCCTATAACAGTCATGTGGGACACATAGTTAATTTATATCATATCTAGTTGATTTATCCTATGAAATACATGAAATATCATTACCAACCATTGAATGATTCATGTACCAATATACTTGTACTAAAATAATTTTTCGTTAGAGTTTCAGTTCAACTAATAAGTAAGCATTGTCTGAGAAAAAGGATATGTTGATTGTTTCACCTATGCCGGTCACCCTAATTTGATAATTGAACTCAATATCCCCTTAGAATTGGTTATATAATTAAAAAAAAACCAACCACATAGGAAAATGTACTCCAAACTAAAACCTTATGGATTAAAATACTAGGATTCTATTGCAACATGACCAAACCCACTAGGACCCCATCCGGATCAGTGGTAAGTTAGGAGTTCCACCCCAAGCCTACCTCCAATAATCCAAGGGATAATGACTGGTGATGAGAAGGTATAGAATATATGATATTACTTAGAATATAAAAACCTATAACATAAATACATCATTAATATACATAAAAAATAAATAACACTAGAATATAGAAATATAATAACTAACTTGTACACAATGTGAAAGTAAACCACTAATGCTAAGTACAAGGCCATAGGAAACATCTAGAGAAGGATAAATATATAGGTAAAAGATAATGGACAATTGGTACAACTATATCCATTTATAATATTTCACATCCTCTCTATAGGGTCTCTAAGAAGGTATCTATTTTTAACTAGACCAAACACGAACCTTCATCTGTTTGTGTGAAACAGATCCTCCAACCCCACTAGCTTCACTTATTCTAAAGTCACCTCAACAATTTGAAAAATATATATAGACACAACAAATATTGGCCCGAATCTTGTAATGGGGTGATAAAAAACATACCAAGTAGGATGCCCAAAAAACTAAAATAAAGGATAACAAAAATAAGTTAGCTAAAACCAAGGAAAAGGAGAAATCTATTGTATCCCGGAGGATCCATATATGATTTAATGTCAAGAACACTATGGGAAAATAATAGAACCAATAAATATAGCTCAGATCCATGAAGGATCATATTATATAATAAAATAGTTATTCCTAGGGTAACATAATTCCAAACTTACCTATAACAACCCATGATTAACATACAAGGATATTACATCATTTTAGATGTATATTCAATACATTAAAAAAATTCATTCCCAAGGACCATAAAAGTTTAGTGTATTTGGAAACATGAATTGAAAATATTCTATCCTTGTGAAAGATCTTAAATATATCCCATAAATATATCCACCTTTATTACTTCTACCTAAATCCTTTCTTCATAACCTAGGTAAATGAATCATAAGAAATGAGTGAGCTCAAATGATCATTAAGGGTAAATACGGGAGATATGTAAGAATAATCATGAGCATAAGGGTATGAATACATGATCATGAAATTATAAGATCATACCCTACATATAAAATAACATATACATGAATCATGGCATAAATAATGGTAGTTCATAAGACAAAAATCATAAGGAAATAAAGAACATAAGTCATGAAAACATATCATTATAATAAAACATGTAATTATGGAAGACACATAAGTATATAATATGATTTACATAGTTTCTAAAGCATCTCTTCCAAGACCATTTTGGTAGTATGGGTTCACTCCCCATATCATCTTGGTAGTCATTGTTAACTCCCATGCCCATCTTAGTGGCATGAGCTCAATCCTCATATCATTATAGTATTTATGATTCACTCACATGGCTATCTTACTAGCATGATTTCACTCCTCATACCAAATTAGTAGTTATGGTTCACTCTAATTTCCATCTTAGTAGTGAAGGTTTATTCAAAAGACCATATTAGGTTATCTCATGAGATATAAATCATTACCTAATACATTGGAGGGAGAGATAGGTCCCACATGTCTCATAATTAAATCATACATACATGTGACATAAGATCATAAATAATCATATCATAAACCATGAAGTGAAATCAGTATTAAAAACATGTAAACTTATCATAGCCTATAAAAAATATAGTTTTTATATACAATTCATCGTAAACATAACCCATGAATAGAATCATATTTCAAAAGCATAAAATCTGTTAAAGAAAAAATGGTTTAATGCATACCATGACATTAAGGGTAACCCATTCATATAAAAAAAATGAATGAAACCTTTAGATAATTTCAGAAAAAGGGAATGATCAACATCCATGAATTTCATCTTATATGGAAAATAATTTTGAAATATCTTTTAAAAATGTTTCTTTAGGGAAGTATCCATTATTCATTGAAAAATTATTTTTAATACATAAAAACATTTTAAAATAATTTTCATATAAAATACCTTTAAAACTTATAAAGTAGTAATGAGATCATTTGAAAAAAAATTCATTTAAAAAATATTAAATAATATTCAAAACATTTTAAAAAACATTTTCTCTAAAAACACTTTGAAAACATATAATCAAATCTTGAAATTGTTTTGAAAACAATTTCATTGAAAATAACATGAAAACTTATAAATAAAGGTTGAAAATGTTTTGAAAACCATTTTCCTTGAAAACTTATAAAAGAAGCACAAAAACATTTCAAAAACCATTTTTCTTGAAAATACATTGAAAACGTATAAATAAATCATGAAAATATTTTGAAATACATTTTCTTTGAAAACTTATAAAATAAGTTTAAAAACATTTTGAAAACCATATATTTGAAAATACCCTGAAAACTTATAAATAAATCTTGAAAACGTTTTGAAACCCATTTTCCATGAAAACATAAAAAATAAGAATTAAAACCTTTTGAAAATTATTTTTATTGAAAATAATTTTAAAATTTATAAATAAATATTGAAAACGTTTTGAAAACCATTTTATTTTAAAACATATAAAAGAATCTTGAAAATGTTTTGAAAACCATTTTTGTTAAAAACTTATAAATGAAACATGAAGAGGTTTTGAAAACCATTTTTCTTGAAAATAATTTTACAAAAACAATTTATTAAAAATTAACCCATTAAACATGAAGTGGAGGCTTCACAAAAATGATGGTGGGTAAATCCGTTCATATCATATGAGGTAAAATGAATATTCCTTTTGCACAGTTAAAAGGATAGAAAAATGCCTTGATCATAAAGAGAAAATAAGATTAAATTGGTAATTTTTAAAGTTAAAAGGGTAAAAATTTAATTTAATTATCATAGGATATTATAATAATATTCTTGGAAACCATTTTTTCTAAAACATGGTTTTTAAAGAACACAAATTTCTGATCGAAGAGAGGGTAAATAGGGGATTTCCAAAAAACTGTTTCTTAATTATCTTATGTACTAAAGACTAGATAAATGTCACAAATACATGATTATTTTATTAATATATGTAGTATAATAACATTAATGAATTTTCTTGAGATATTTATCATAACATTTAATCTAATAAAGCAAAAATATAAACATTCTCAAAATGTAATGAGATTGTATCAATAAACTCATATAACTTTGTAACTTGGGATCAAACTCTCCATTTAAGAAAAAGAAAATTAAATTAATATTAAAATATAATTAAAACTATTATATTCATGATATAACATGTAAAATGAAATTATATACACCTCAAAAAAGGATTTAGATGCATAACAAAACATGAGTCTCAAAGAAGAAAAATTGAGAGAAAAGTTTTTTACCAATTTGATAAATTTTGAAACTTAAAACCCATGAATGAAATTACATAAAATGTATATTTGAATACAAATAAATTTAAGTAAAAGATAAATATAATACATTCATTGGTAGTACTTACACCACACAAATTGAAAGAGTGGAGAACAAAGCATGTATCTCACGGAAATAAAAATTGAGGTGAATTCCCCATACCTTGTGTCTTGAATCTCATCATACTCATTCAAACCATGTGAATAATAAATATAAACTTATTATAATTCATTTAAAAAATCATAATATTATATCTTATAATACATATTTTTTGATTAAAACCTTATATTACCTACTTGTTAACCATCCTATGTTAAGGTTTGACTTTGGATAATATTCACTTTGTTTTTCACATGTCTCTTAATTTTTTATATTGTTGGTCCTTATAATTATATCATGATTCCAAAATTTCAACCATTATATAAATATAATTTATATTTTTATTATAATAATATATTGAATATATAAGTATGAAACAAAATACACCGTTAATGGAGATAGTAGGTCATACGTACGCATAAATGCTATTTCCATTTAATTATTGTTTTGAGATAATGAATGTAAAAGACATATATGTATATATATATCATTAGTAAAATATAATTACGATATCATTTATATCATATATATTCACCAAAACCATCCTTAATAAAATCCTTTTAGTGTGTGAATGAATCATATCGCTTTGAGGGGGCGGTAGTCTACACTTCCTCAAATGAAATTTTGTATTAGATAAGATGGAAAGCATAAAGGTATGTTTCAAATAAAAATTAAAGAAGCATAAATACATTATTAATATAATATATATCATATATAAATATATTTTCTATCATAATTCCCACCATTATAAGTGGTAATGGAAAAATGAAAAATCATCATTTCGTGCGGTAGTAGTTTGCTGTAAACAGAAACAGTATGTTCATTTCCCATTAGATGGTGGTGTGTGTAAGTGCAGGTAACACCATTTAAATAAAAAAATAATAATAGATATAGGATACTGTTGTTTTTATATAATCATAGAATAAAGATATTTTGAGGGGTATAGAGAAGAAAATAAAAGAATGGATTTTAGAGAAGACGTTGCCTCTTAATGGGGTAATTACTTTTGGTTTGTTTCAAAAGGCTTCCTTGGATTTCCTTCCACACTAGGGAAATATTAAATGAGTAATGTAGGATTTCTGGGAATTTTATTTGTAAGGTATTGTTTAAACATAATAGTTTTTAGAGGTGTGACGAAGTGGGAGAGTTGGTGTCTTTTTATTGGGAAGGAAAATGAATCACTTGGAATTTTTAAAAACAAGTTATGTGGACACATGTTATTACCTAAACAACATCATAACAAACAATAATACTCAATAATGGAATGTTTATTGACTAACTATGGAAATAAAATGGGTGTTGGACAAGTGGATAGATCATCCGGGCCTTTAATTTTGAGGTTTAGTTTTATTTAAGCTTAATTTGGCCTTCATTGTTGTGATTAATTTTAATCACATTTACTAATCATTTAGTAAAAAAATAACTTGGTGTCATTAGAATCTAAATATTATACCGAATACAATGGTTCATTTTAGTTTTTTGAAATTCCAATCACAGAAGTGGCAAAATTAATATTATTTCAATTTCTAAACACGAGATGAAATAATAGGATTTTAAAGTTATAAAATGTTAAAAAGTTTGTTATGATTTTGTATTAAATTTCAGTGTCAAATTGATTATAATGAATTAAATTGTATTAATATATGAAATATTTATCCAATTTGACTTTAAAAAAATTTATAATATCATTTAACATTAATAATTATTTATACAAAAATTATGTTTTTAACTAAAAATGAGTATTTTTCACAATTCATAAAAATGATGTTTCTCATAAAAACACAAAAATTAATCCTAAGATAATTTTGATGTTCTAAATTAAAAAATGAATTTTATTTTATCAAATTAAATTTATAAATTTGTTTCAAATTAATTTTATTATTTTATGCGGTTCATTCAAGAAAACAGTTCTATTAACATAAAAGATCTTTACCAAATATCATATCTTTCATTATAAATATATTTTATTTATTTGAAACAACTATAATTTTTTTAAAAGTAATTAATATTATTCCTATAAATAATTTTAATGGATATGTTATAATTATATAATTTAAATAATTATATATATAATATATTTCATATAAACTCATTATTGTGTGAATTGTAAACCGTGTCGGTGCTTTGTGTAACATACACCAAGTCGTACACTAAGTCAGTGTTGCATATAATGTATTCCAAATTGGTACATGTAAATGGAATGTTTTACTTAGTGCATATCTAGGCATAAATGAAATTTTAATTTATGAGGGTAAAATAGTTTTGTGACCATAATAATATTTCCTTTTATATTCAATCAGTTTTCATATTCATTTATAATTAATTGGTAACCTATGAATTCATATTATATTGTGTAAACCATATATTTTTATATATTAGTTAACACTAATAATAACCAGTAATTTAACATCAAGTTTGTATCATATTATATTAGCTAATCATATGTTACTAAAATATTATTGTTCAGTAGACCTCGGTCTTTCATGTTATGCTAGTCATCGAGGAAAGTCATTGTTTCATATAACACAAGCTAACCTTGGTGATATATATAGAGAAAGAAAAAGTTTATGTTTCTTGTAAATAACAATTAACATGGTGTTTTTTATAACTCAATCTAAACATAGCGCTTTAATAAAATAATCTATCTTTAGTGTTGTATGAAATGAAAAATACCAGAAAGTATTAATTAATTTAAAAAATAACAATTCAAAAAATATCAGGGTGTTACATTCAACCCCCCTTAAAATGAATTTCTCCTTAAAAATTCATCTAAGTTATCAAAGGTTTAATACTTGAATGTTTCATTCATTGAATCCCACATTGAACCAATTATTATTAACTCTTCATATAAAAAGGTAAAGTTAGAAACATAACGATTACACAATCCAACATATAACTCTGTTTACACATAGGAATACATAGGTTGGGAGTGATGATTGTAAATTGAGGAAAATGATAAATATTTATAGGGGTGGTTAAGTTTATGAATCATAAACAAGTGAATGATCAATAGAAAGTAGAGGGCGTCAAAGTCATAAATATTTAATGATTTAAAAGGTCATCGGTTCAATTAAATTAAGGTATGAGGACAACCCATTTTTTTTGAACATTATCCTAATGTCAGGTAATTATTTAATTGAACAAGAATATAAGGATTTATATACATACTTGATATATTACTATAAACAAAATTTCATTAATTATTTGTTGTTTATCAATTTCAAATTCATCCATTACTTTGTGTAATGTACATCCAAAAAATTAACTTTGATTCTTGAAGTGATAAAATACACTTTTAGGACATCTTAAGGCCCATAAAATAATGAAAAGTATACAAATTTATAAATATTATTAAAAAATAAAATTTTTTAATACATTAATATCTAAAATTAAAAGAAAAACTACTGTTTCATAAAAAATATTTATTAATAAAAAATAATTATACCTTAAATAGGACATCACGTAGGCCAGTGGTAAGAGTGAAACCATTATCATTCTTCAATCATGGGTTCAAGACCTTCAGCCTTGTCAGACATTATCAGTTGTCACCTGACATATATAATTTCCTTTTACAAAACCTCTATAATAAAATTCCCAAATATTATAGATATCCTTTAAATAAGGTTAATCACTAACTAGCCTTTTAACTAAGGGATTCAATACAAACTCAGTGCATAAATAATTCCTCTGAATTTTAACACAAACTTTTCATGAATGGATAACCATATAGACCTTCTAAAAGATTAAAATACAAATGTATAAAAATAAAGTCACAAAACCAGCTTATTATTGATCCCTCATATATCCCAAAGTAGATCTTGGTTGTCACATTCCAAACATGTGAATACCCTTGTGGTAAATTATCTTGGAAGATGGTAATGAAATAAATTGACATAATTACTTAGTGAAATCATGCATGATTCATTATTTCAAATTATATTAGATCTATTCCCCAAATAGAAATAATATTATAAACTTCATCATTAATGAAATAGAACAATTTTTCAATAATTATCTCTAGAGTGATCCGTAACGTAGAATTTACTTATTCATAACCCACATATCTTTATCCAAACTTCTTTATTTCAATATAAATAACATATTATGGGTTACCGTACCTTAATAAAAATATAAAATTTCCATTAAATCACTTCCCTAGTCCATCAGGAACATTATACTGATAAAAAAACATAATTTGAACAACCCATGTATACTTCATCACACATAATTTTTTTGAAACCAATTCATAAAAACACTGATTAATTCATCCTTAATCCATTATAAATTATACCTCATCCTATTACATAATAACTCTTTTCTTACACATTTCATCTATAATATCTTCAACATTATAAATGTAACTATTATTCGCACCACCTTACTGATTTTCTTCAAGAGCTTTCCTCTTAGGACATTTAGTTTCATAATGACCATTTATTCCACACTTAAAACACTTAACCTTCAATGAAGACTTAGGGATTCCAATATTCCCATCCATTTTGTTAACCGAACTCTTCATTTTTCCCTTGATATAATTTCCTTTTTGTCCTTATTTTCCACAATCAACACATCTTTTTATTCCTCTAAGACATTTGAATAGGTGATTCTTTCCACACTTTTGACATAAAGGAAATTGAATCTTCATTCCTCCATGGTCTCCATTACCCAAAATCTCAGTGAACTCCTTTCTCTTCCTCGGTGAGTCTGAGAGTTGGTTAAGTTTTCCATTGTTAATCATGTTTCTTGAAAACTAATCAGGCATGATAACAACTTATTTCACTCCAGTGATAATCCCACTTGACTTCTCATCAGAAAACTATCCATCACATTCAAAATTAATTCAGTTTATTCCAATTCCCACCATTGACTAAAATCATAAGTATAATGTAGGCATTACTTAATATAATAGAAAAACATATATTCATGAAAACATTTAATTTTGGGATTTGTAAATCATGAAACCATCCTTAATATATGAAACCCTACGTTCATCCTATGTTATTCATATACAACATATATCTAAATCCTCAATGTTGGTTCATGAAGATTTTGTGAATTTCCAATGCATATCCCATGGGAGTTTCAAACTAGGTGTGATGTACTATATTACCCTGAGTTAGGCCCAAAACATCTTGTTAGATTTTTTAACCCTAGGTATATCTATTCCAGATCCACATCCACTTGTAATATCAAAACAAGAATGTATTTATAGGAAACCACTCACTATACCCCTTACCTAACTTCTAGGAAAATTCCCTAAACATTAACCCAACCCTATACATATCCTTAGATACATAACTAGGCATATCCATAGAAATATACTTAGGGATATCACTAAATATTTCTCATCTAAGTTTCCAATGGTTGAATAAAAATTTCCATTGAGACCAACTATAGAGACTCAGGCTTAACAGACATGAATATTGCATCATTTTAAATTAATCTTTAGTACATTACAAAAATTCATGCCCGAAGACCATAATAATTTAGTGTATTTGGAAACATGGAAATAAAAGAATCTATCCTACTGAAATATCATCAACTTATCCCATAAAGAACTCCACATTTATCACTTCTACCTAAAACCTTTTTCATAACTTGGGGAAAGGAAATATAAGAAAATGGTGAGCCCAAATTCTCAATAAGGTTAAAAAGGGGAGATATATAAGAATAATCATGAGTATAAGGGTATGCCAACATGAACATGAAATTATAAGATCATTACACTAATATCAAAGAAAATATACATTAATCATGGAAAAAATAATGGCATTTCAAATGACATGAGTCATGAGGAAATAAATAACATAATCCATGAAAGCAAACATAGGTATAAAACATATAATTGTGGAAGACACATAAGCATATAATATGATTTCCATAATAGCTAAGATATCACTATGAAGACCATCATGGTATTACGTGTTCACTATCCATTCCATCCTGGAATTCATAGTTCACTCTCATAACTATCTTAGTAGCATGATTTCACTCCCCATATCATCTCAGTAGTCATGGTTCACTCCCATAAATATGTTAGTAGAATGAGTTTAGTCCTAATACCATATTGGTAGTGATGGTTCCATCCCCTAGACGTCTTAGTAGAATGATTTCACTTCTCATACCATTTTGGTAGTCATGGTTCTCTCCCATGGCCATCTTAGTACTGTAGGTTCATTCCCAAGACTGTAATAGTCTATCTAATTAGATATAAATCATTACCTAATGCATTTTTGGGAGATATAGGTCCCACACATCTCATATTGAAATCATACATACATGAACCATAAGATCATAAATAATCATATCATAACCCATGAAATGAAATAGATATTACATACATGTAAACTTTTAATAACCTGTGGGAAAAGATAGGTTTCATAATCATTTAAACATAAACATAACGTGTGAAAAGATGCAGGTTTCAAAATAATATAACCCGTGAAAGAGAAATGGGATTCATGAAGACCATGACATTAATAATAACCCATTCATATAAATAATAAGAATGGAACATTTATTTTATTTCATAAAATTGAATTAATAACATCCACTGATGACATATTAGATGATTTTTTTGAAATATCTTTCAAAAAAATTTCTATAGGAAAATATCATTTATTCTTTAAAAATGTTTTTTTAATTCATAAAACCATTTGAAAATCATTTTCATAGAAAATACCTTTAAAAATTATAAATAATAATTTAAATAATTTGAGAACATTTTTCCTTCAAAACTTATCAAATAATCTTCAATTTTTTTTAAATACCTTCTTCTCTAAAAACACTATTAAATATTATAAAGAAATATTGAAAACATTTTGAAAATAATTTCATTGAAAATACATTCAAAACATATAAATAAATCTTGAATTTTTTTTGCAAACTATTTTCATGAAAACTTATAAAATAAGAAAGAAAACATTTTAAAACTATTTTTATTGAAAATACTTTGAAAACGTATAAATAAATATTGAAAAACATTTTCCTTGAAAATTTTTAAAAGTAGCTTGAATATGTTCTTAAAACCGTTTAATTAATAATACTATGAAAACTAATAAATGAATCTTGAAAACATTCTGAAACCCATTTTCCTTGGAAACTTATAAAATAATCTTGAAAACATTTTAAAAACCATTTTCTTTGAAAATAATTTGAAAATGTATAAATAAATATTGAAAATGTTTTGAATTTTTTTTTGAAAAATTATAAAATAAACTTGAAAACCATTTCTCTTGGAAATAAAATTTTTCGAAAATTTTTTCATAAAAAATAAACCTTTAGAAATGAAAAGGAGACTTCAGAAAAATTATAGAGGGTAAATCCGTACATGTATTATGAGGTAAAATGAACATTCCTTTTATATGGTAAAAAGTTTAGAAAAATGTCACGACCCCCTCCCACAAAAGATGCCCCTCCTGAGCTGGAAATTGTGAAAGGGAGATAATGACCCCTGAGTCCCGCCTCCAGTAGGCCCCGGGGTGGCGACTAGCACCAAGGGTATGAGTTTTTCACAATATGGGAGGCATTACCCTTTTTATTTATTTAAGATCTGGAAAAAGGATGAGTCAACCACCAAAATAAAAAGAAAGGAAAGACAAGTAAATAAACCCAAACCAATCCCACATGCATGTTTAAATATTACTGAAACAAGGTACAAGTACAAGAAAGCTCAAAAGTACAATACCAAAAGAAACAAGAGTATAGAAACTGCAACAACTCAAACTGTCCCGACTAGTGGGGTACCACACAGCCCTGGTATTCCTCTTGGAAACCTGAAAGTAAATGTAGGGTGAGTATACAAGTATACTCAGTAGGGAAACCTAAAGCTCTCGTGCACAAGTGGGGAGACATCCTAATGTCCCGTGAGAACAACAGAAGAAACCAAAACCTATCAAGGAATTCTAACCACCCAACCTCACCAGCCACGCTCACCAAAACAAAAGTCAACAGGTAGTATTATATAAGAACAAGAGTATTGGGTACCCTACACCATTTCCTACTAGCTAGCTGCTCTTCCTAACGCGAACGTCCTGAAACTGCCACACTCTTCCCACCCGCACACACCTGGGCCTCAAAACCACATATCCCACCCGCACACACCTGGGCCTCACAACCACATATCACGCCTGCACACACCTAGGCCTCACAACCACATATCCCGTCCGCACACACCTGGGCCTCACAACCACATATCCCACCCGCACACACCTGGGCATCATCCCGAAGATTCTTGGAAAAAATAAGCCTGCCCAAAGAGACTTGGGCTAATACCACCCCAATCGAAACCTACCTGAAGAGTCTTAGGTGTAAGGTCTCCTCAAGCCATCACATCCTATGGAAGAAGGAGCAGGAAGGAGATAGTAACTAAGGGGAAAACACCCTATCCCATGAAATGGGAGTGTTTGGCACTAAGTTCTCAACATGGGTGAGGTGCGACAAAACACAAAGATACAGATATATATATATATATATATACCAAACACTCAGCCCAACCTATGACTTCTAAACAGAGAAACTGAGCACGTGCCTCGGCACTGCTATATTGAAGCGTTCATACAACAAACAATACCAACCCCATTTAGGTTTTCATGTTTCAACAGAATTAGTTTATTAGTTCCTTAACTACTGGGAAAATATCCACAACCAACCATATAAATCGTTCGTAAAACATATCCCTGCCATCCACAAATCAAGTTAGTAAAAACACAAGTAATATAAACAAGTACCTTATTATTAACCAACCATCCCCATTGATTATTATTCCCGTTCCAATACCATCCCCACCATTCATTAACTATCCCACTTTTATTTATTATTCACAACCCATAGTTTGTTCACATTCAAACCCATCCCTGCAGCCCTGCTACCAATCACCATAAACAAAAACACACCAAAACCCGTACATAATCATCCCTTGATACCATTTATCACAGCCCTGCTTCCCATCACCAACATAGAATTCACACCAACCCACAACCAAGACAACCGCAACCCCACTGCTCACCTGATCCACTACAACCCACAAAACATGTCCTTCACATAAACCAGCACCCACATGTTTATTATTTCAGTTTTGCTCAACCGGGGTGATCACATAAGGGTTCCAGTTATTCATTTAATAAGCTAACTTTACATGATTAACCAATTCCCATAGTCCACAAAGTTTCCATCCATAAATGGTCTAGAAAGATAGGGCAGTATTTAATTGCACAAGTAAAGGCCCCCAACGACTGTGATTTTCAGTAGGCATAAGCCTATTCAATTCAAAACATAATACCACAGGATATAAATAAATTAATTGTATTCAAAAACTTCCCATACCCATTATATAAGCTAGTTGTTATATTCATTAAACCAGTTCAAATACGAAGGTAAGATCCCTACCTCCACAGGTTCTGATTACAACGCTCCCCCGGGTCAACTTTAGAAGAAGTTCGTTAGCATCCGTCGCTTCTGTCAAATCCCAGAAAAACCTCCTCGGGTGGAAGATGGGAAGGAAAGGACGAAGGGAAGAAAATAGATCCAAGCTCATAAGTTCCTCCTTGTCGTTACGATCCTGTGGCCACTGATGGATTGTTAATCGGAGCTCAGACGAAGAAGTTATGGAAGAAAGGAGCCTTCGAGTCTCTTGGGAGAGATCTGCTCGAGGGAATGGGGAGGAGAGGAGTTAGTTGAAAGGGAGGAGGGGACCCCTCCTTTTATAGGCAAGAAAAAAAAGTACACAGCGTGTACTCGGCTATTTCACACGGTCACCACGTGGCTTCCAACATGGCCTTCAACGCGGAACGCGACCGTTGACTGGTCAACACACAGTTTGAGGGTAATGTGTACGCGGGGAGGGACTACACAGTGTGTAGTATGAGATACATGGTGTGTACTCATTTATTTCACACGATAAGGACACGACTCCAACACGACACATGACCGTTGAATGGTCAACACACGGTTTGAGGGTAATGCATACGCGGGGTGTGACTACACGACATGTAGTATGTGATACACAGCGTGTACTAATTTATTTCACACGGCAAGGACACGAACTTCAACACGGGGTATACCTGGTGAGGGGGTATATGGCATGTACTCACACTACATGGCGTGTAGTTTCAAAATTCTGGAAAGTGTGGGAAAAGTCCATTTTACCCTCCAGAACACTGCATGACCTTCTTTTTGACAAAGGAATGGGCTGGAGAGGTCTGGGCCGTTACATCAGATATCTCTTAAAACATTCTCATCCCCGATAATTCAAAATCCAACACATAGAAACCCAACAAGATACCTCTTAGGGATCTCATTATAACAGGAACCCATCCAACAACCCTAATCATATGTGTTGGGAATTCCTTATCCCATGTTGAGATATTATCCTCTTTAGGCGACACTGACTCGCCTGTATGGGTTTAATCGCATCCTCATTAATGTGTCTTGATTAAGAATTGGGTCTTCCCACTTCTATACATTAGGATTTTTTTTAAACTTGCACTGCCCCCAACACCACACAACCAACACACTGCCCGAACATGTGGTTTGGGGAAATTCCTTCTTTTATGTCAATATATTTTCCGCTTTAGGTGGCACTGACTCACCCGCATGGGTTCAATCACATTCGCATTAATGTGTCTCGATTAAGGATCAGGTTTTTCCCTTTCCCCACACATCCGGCCATGCTACACACTTACAGAGAACAAGGAAACAAAAGGTCTCACAACCAATAAGCCAAGCATTCCATATATCAAAGGTACAGAGTATAACATCAAAACAAATCTCATAAGAACAAATAAAAACACAAGTCAAAACAACTTAGGGTACTGAGCGTGCATCTGAGCCTCCCACTCCCAAGTGCTCTCCTTGAGGCCGCCATACCTCCACAACACACAGACCAAGGGAGTGGTTTGTCCACGAATCACCTTCTCTTTACGATCCTCGATTCCGACTGGTCGTTCCTCGAAGGTCCCATCATCTCCCATATCTAACTCTCCCCAGTCGATAACGTGAGAGTCGTCATGCAAGTACTGACAAAGCTAGGAGGGGTGGAAGATATCATGAACCTTCTCCATCTGAGGTGGCAGGGCTAGCTGATATGACACCTCTCCGACTCGCCTCAGCACCTCGAAAGGTCCAATGAATCTAGGGGAGAGATTACTCCCTTTCACAAACCTCTGTTGCCCCCATCGAGGGGAAACCTTCAAGAACACATGATCTCCCACCTCGAACTCCAAGGGCCTCCTCCGATGATCATCATAATACTTCTGTTAGTCCTGAGCTGCTTTCATCCTCTCACGCACAAGATGGACTTTCTCTGTGGTGTTCTGTACTACCTCTGGCCCAAGAGCACCTGTCTCACCAACCTCTGCACATCAAATGGGTGAACGACATGGTATTCCATACAAAACCTCAAACAGTGCCATGCCAATAGTAGAGTGGAAGATGTTGTTGTAGAAAAACTCTATTAAAGGAAAGTGTCATACCCACGAACCTCCAAAATCCAGAACGCATGCTCACAGCATGTCCTCCAACATCTAGATAGTCCGCTCTGTCTGCCCATCGGTCTGAGGGTGGAATGCAGTGCTAAGGTGTAGCTGGGTGCCAAAAGTATACTGTAACCCCCTCCAGAATCATGAGGTAAACCGAGTATCCCAATCTGAGACGATAGTCTTCGGAACCCCATGAAAACACACCACCTCGTCTATGTACCTTTATGCTAAGGTACTCACCAGGTACGACTCCTTAATTGCTAAGAAGTGATCTGATTTCATTAGTTGATCCACCACTACCCAGATAACATCATAACCACCCTGAGCTCTGGGTAGTTCTGTGATGAAGTCCATTGAGACGTCATCCCATTTCCACTCAGGGACATCTAAAGGATGCAACAAACCACTGGGAACACGGTGTTCAGCCTTCACTTGCTGACACACTAGGCACTTAGCCACAATCTCCACCACTGGCCGTTTCACCCCGGGCCACCAAAACTATTCACTCAGGCCTCAGTACATTTTTGAAACTCCGGGATGTACCTCCAAGGCTGAGCTATGGACCTCATGGAGAACTACCTCATGCATCACCTCTGGAACAAGAATCCTTCTATGAAAAAGCATCTGATGTTGGCTATCCTCTGACCATCATTCTGGAGCATTTCCCTGATCGATACGATCCTGCATTACTTCTGCCTCGGAGTCTCCCCACTGAGACTCTTCCACCTACTGCAACAAGGAGGACTGCACCGTTATCTAAAACAAACAGCCTCTAACACCCTCTACCCTTGCGTCCAAGTGCAAGGAATCCAAATCTCCCATAACCCTCCAAGCATCAGCGGATTCCCAAACCACTTCCTTATGTGACTTCCTGCTCAGGGCATCAGCCACAACGTTGCCCTTACCTTCAGTGTAAGAGATCTCGAAATCATAGTCTTGGAGAAACTCGACCCATATCCGCTACCATAAGTTTAGGTCACGCTGGGAGAAGATATAACATAAGCTCCTGTGATATGAGAATACCACAAAGCACTCCCCAAATAGGTAATGTCGCCACAATTTCAGTGCGAACACTACTGATGCAAGCTCTAGGTCTTGGGTGGCATAGTTACGCTCATGAGGGCGCAACTGCCTAGACCCATAACAAATCACACCCTTTTTCTGCATTTAAACACACCCCAAGACAAGGCCAGAGGCATCACAAAACACCTCGTACAACAACCCTTCCTCTAGAAACCTGAGTACAGGAGCACTGACCAACTTCTTCTTTAGGCAGTCGAAAGATTTCTGGCACTGCTCGATCCATAGGAAGACCTGGTTCTTCCTAGTTAAAGCCGTCAATGGAGCAGCAACTCGAGAGAAGTCCAAAATGAACCTCCAATAATAACCTTCCAACCCAAGAAAACTACAAACTTCAGCCACGCTCTTGGGTGCCACCCAAGAAACAACTTCCTCCACCTTCGACGGGTCCACTGACACTCCATTCTGAGACACTACGTGCCCAAGTAAGTGTACTTCTTGTGTCAAGAACTTACACTTAGACAATTTCCCATAAAGCTGGTGGTGTCGAAGGACTTCCAAGACTACCCTGAGATGCTCAACGTGCTCCTACCTTGATCTTGAGTAGATCATGATGTCATTGATAAAAACAACGACAAACTGGTCCAGAAACTCTTGGAAGACAAGGTTCATAAGTCCCATGAACATAGTTGGTGCATTTGTAACTCCAAACGGCATCACTACAAACTCTAAGTTCCCCCATTCCTGCACTTGAAAGCCGTCTTTGAGATGTCACTGTCCTTTACCCTCAACTGATGATATCCAGATCGTAGGTCGACCTTAGAAAACCAACTTTCTCCCCTCAGTTGGTTGAAGAGATCATCTATCCTTGGAAGGGGGTAACGGTTCTTGACCGTCACCTGATTCAACCTTAATTAGTCTATACATAGACTAAGACCACCATATGCCTTCTTCATGAACAAAACTGGAGCACCCCGTGGTGACACGCTGGGTCGAATAAACCCCTTCTTCATCAGATCGTCAATCTGAATCCACAACTCCCGCAACTCCGAAGGTGCCATCCGATAAGGGGCCATCGAAATCGGACAGGCACCAGTCTGTAAGTCTATCCCGAACTCAACGTCACATCGGGGGGGGGGGGGGGGGTAGAGTCACAACATCCTTGGGAAAAACATCGAGGAACTCCCCAACAACCTCTGGGACATCCATCATCTCTGTATCAGTGGAAACCACTGATAACCCTCCTAACAAGGAAAGGAGAGGCTTCACATGCTGGATTCCCACCTAATAGATCCTCTCACCAACAAAAGATACACGCTGCCCATACACGTAGGAGAACACGACCCTTCTTCATAAGAAACCGATAACGACACTAACAGAAAACAACCAGTCGATGCCTAGGATGACATCATATGGCTGCATCTGTAGCAAAAGAAGGTCCCACTAGATCGATGTGGTCCCAACGTCAGCCCACATCCCTGGAAAACACAAGATATGCTGGTCTGGACTCCAACTGGTGTACTCATCACCAGGGGTATGGAAAGTCTCTCTTCGTCTTGACCCAAATAATGGGCTATACCGAGTGCAACAAAGGAGTGTGAAGATCTTGAATCGAACAAGGCAGAAATGAGAGTGCTGAACAAACAAATCGTTCCTCGCACCACCTCTGGTCCTACCAGAGCTGTCAACTCTGCTGCGTGCAACTGTCCACGCCCAGCTCCTCTACCTCTTTGATGTCGACCGCCTCCTTGACCATGCCCTGGTCGAGTTCCCTGAGGATCACCTAGAGGTCGGCCTCCTCCTACAAAGTCTACCCTCAGAGGAGCAGGGTCCTGCTGCTGCTGGAAGGGCCTTTCCAGAAACTGGTGCTGCTGAGGCAGCCACTGTAACTGCCCACCTCCACCGTACTAAGCTCTGGTAGAGTACCGACTCTGAATGTGCCCGAAACCTCCACAAGAGAAACACTTTGGTCCTGGGATTGTGAAAAAGGGACGAGGACCCGAAGATCTGAACTGGAATTGCTGAGGCCTGCTCTCTACTGGCCGGAACTTGGAAGGTCCTGTCGCAGGAGACCTGCTGTTAACTACCTTCCCATTCAACGAACTTGGAGGAATCCCCTATTGTGGTGCACCTACCTATGAGTGCATCCTCTCTACAACATCTGCCTTCTTCTGTACTGCCAAGTACATTGGAAGAGTGAAGGGGGTGACAGTATACTGGAGCGAAGGACGAAGTGCCTCCTCCAAACGTCTCGCCCGAGACTCCTCATCCGGGAAGAGATCCAGATCAAAGCGTAGGAGATCCTTGAACTTGATCCCCAAATCTCGTACTGACATACTCCCCTACTGAAGGGAGAGTAACTCCTGCTGTTTCTCCGCCTTGATCATGGAAGAAAGGAATTCCTTCTCAAGGTCAGCCCACGAAACCTTTGTCTCTGTCCTCTCTCTGAGTTAGAGCATCCACCACTGACGCACCACACCTCTCAGATGACTGACTGCTAGTGGAACCCAGTACTCCCTCAGAGCACGGATCAAAGTAAAAGTGATCCATAGCTCCTCAATCCACCCCTCCATCTCCATATCCGAAGTACTACCCTCATTCTTCTTGAGGGTTTGTCGCTGGAAAGAACGGAGAGTCTTCTGCCACTGGTTATCTTCCTCATCGCGGTCAATCCTAAACTGATCGACCGCCTAAATCTGCTGGGTCTCAGCTGTCTGAGCCACCCAGGGACGACGTCCAGGTGCTATAGCTATATGGTAAACAAAGATCACCTAAGCCCAAGTTGTAAGGAATTTATCAAGGTTTTATTTCATCATTTTATTCAATTTCTTTCCCAGAACACCCAAATCAAGTAAAAAACAATCATGATGATGCATGTACCTTCCCTAGGGTCTCTACCCTACAATCAATGTAGTCTCACTTGGTCGTTCGGTAGAATAAGAGTCCTTGCATCGGATCACAGGGGGCCCTAAAATCCCGTGTCCTAGCCGATCTTTCCTGGCCTATGTCACGCACCAAGATCAGCCAACACAGTTGCCCTACCATCCCATGCAATCCTCATTGTGCCTAACTCCAGACTCCATCATATCTATCAACCATCACCTATGATACCATTCTGTCATGACCCCCTCCTACCAAAGACGCCCCTCCTGAGATGGCAATGGTGAAAGGGAGATAATGACCCCTGAGTCCCGTCTCCAGTAGGCCTCGGGGTGGTGACTAGCACCAAGGGTATGAGTTTTTCACAATATAGGAGAAATTACCCTTTTTATTTATTTAAGATCAGGAAATAGGATGAGTCAACCACCAAAATAAAAATAAAGTAAAGACAAGTAAATAAACCCAAACCAATCCCACATGCATGTTTAAATAGTACTGAAACAAGGTACAAGTACAAGAAAGATCAAAAGTACAATACCAAAAGAAACAAGAGTACACCAACTGCAACAACTACAACTGTCCCGAATATTGGGGTCCCGCAAGGCCCTGGTAGTCCTCCTGGAAACCTGAAAGTAAACGCAGGGTGAGAATACAAGTATACTCAGTAGGGAAACCTAAATCTCTAGTGCACAAGTGGGGAGACATCCTAATGTCCCGTGAGAACAACAGAAGAAACCAAAACCTATCAAGGAATTCTAACCGCCCAACCTCACCAGCCACACACACCAAAACACAAATCAACAGGTAGTAGTATATAATAACAAGATTATTGGGTACCCCACACCATTTCCCACTAGCTAGCTTCTCTTCCTAACAACGAACGTCCTGACGCTACCACACTCTTCCCGCCCACACACACCTGGGCCTCACAACCACATATCACACCCGCAAACACTTGGGATTTACAACCACATATCCCACCGGCACACACCTGGGCCTCACAACCACATATCCCGCCCGCACACACCTGGGCCTCACAACCACATATCCCGCCCACACACACCTGGGCCTCATCCCGAAGGTTCTTGGGAAAAAGTAAGCCTGCCCAAAGAGACTTGGGCTAATACCACCCCAATAGAAACCTACCTAAAGAGTCTTAGGTGTAAGGTTTCCTCAATCCATCACAGCCTATGGAAGAAGGAGCTGGAAGGAGCTAGTAACTAAGGGGAAAACACCCTCTCCCATGAAATGGGAGTGTTTGGCACTAAGTGCTCAACATGGGTGAGGTGCGACAAAACACAAAGATACAGATATATACCAAACACTCATCCCAACCTATGGATTCTAAACAAAGAAATTGAGCACGTGCCTCAGCACTGCTATATCGAAGCATGCATACAAAAAACAATCCCAACCCCATTTAAGTTTTCATGTTTCAACAGAATTAGTTTATTAGTTCCTTAACTACTGGGAAAATATCCACAACCAACCATATCAATCGTTCATAAAACATATCCCTACCATCCACAAATCAAATTATAAAAAACACAATTAATACCAACAATTCCATTCTTATTAACCAACCAGCCCCATTGATTATTATTCCCGTTCCAATACCATGCCCCACCATTTATTAACTCTTCCACTTTTATTTATTATTCACAACCCATAGTTCGTTCATATTCAAACCTATCCTTGCACCCCGCTTCCAATCACCATATCCACAAACACACTGAAACCCGTACATCATCATCCCTTGATAACATTTATCGCAGCCCCGCTGCCCATCACCAACATAGCATTCACACCAACCCACAACCAAGCCAACCGCAGCCCCGCTGCTCACCTGATCCACAACAACCCAAAAAACACGCCATTCACATAAACCAACACCCACATGTTTATTATTTCAGTTTTTTTCAACCAAGGTGATCACACAAGGGTTCCAGTTATTCATTTAATAAGACAACTATATGTGATTAACCAATTCCCACATTCCAAAACGTTTCCATCCATAAATGGTCTAGAAAGATAGGGTAGAATTTAATTGCGCAAGAAAAGGCCCCCAATGATAGTGTTTTTTAGTAGGCATAAGCCTATTCAATTCACAACATAATATCACAGGATATAAATAAAGTAACTGCATTCACAAACTTCCCATCCCCATTATATAAGCCAGTTATTATCTTCATTAAACTAGTTAAAATGTGCTTCATGTAAACAAGAGGAAACCCACCTCACATGAAGCACAATTTAGAGAGACGGAGGTAAGATCCCTACCTCCACAGGTTCTGATCACAATGCTCCCCTGGGTCAACTTTAGAATACGTTCGTTGGCATCCGTCGCTTCTGTCAAATCCCAGAAAAACCTCCTTGGGTGGAAGCTAGGAAGGAAAGGATGAAGGGAAGACAAAATATCCAAGCTCAAAAGTTCTGCCTCATAGTTACAATCTTGTGGCCGCTGACGGATCATAAATCGGAGCTCGGACGAAGAATTTATAGAAGAAAGGAGCCTTCGAGTCTCTTGGGAGAGCTCTGCTCGAGGGAATGGGGAGGAGAGGAGTGATTTGAAAGGGAGGAGGGGACCCATACTTTTATAGGCGAGAAAAAAAAGTATACGGTGTGTAATTACTAGTACATGGCATGCACTCATCCATTTTACATGGTCACCACGTGGCTTCCAACACGGCCTTCAATGCGGAACGCAACCGTTGACTGGTCAACGCACGGTTTGAGGGTAACGCGTACGCGGGGAGGGAATACATGGCGTGTAGTATGAGATACACGGCGTGTACTCATTTATTTCACATGACAAGGACACGGGTCCAACATGGCACATGACCATTGAATGGTCAACACACGGTTTGTGGGTAACGCGTACGCGGGGAGGGACTACACAGCGTGTAGTATGTGATACACGGCGTGTACTCATTTATTTCACCTGGAAAGGACACAACCTTGAACACGAGGTATACCCGGCGAGGGGGTACACGACTTGTACTCACACTACATGGCGTGTAGTTTCAAAATTCTAGAAAGTGTGGGAAAAGTCCATTTTACCCTCCAGAACACTGCATGACCTTCTTTTTGTCAAAGGAATGGGTTGGAGAGGTCCGAGCCATTACAAAAGAATTCTTTATAAGATAGAAATAAGAAGATTCATTTGAATAATTTTATAAGTCAAAAATGGTAAAATTTTATTTTAACAATCCTAGGAGATTAGAATAATATTCTTGGAAACTATTTTTAGAAATCATGGTTTTGAAAGAACACAAATTTCTTATCGAAGAGTGCGTAAAATTGGGATATCCTAAAAACACTTTCTTAACTATATTATATACCAAATAGTAGAAAAATGGTACCAGTACATGATTATATTATGAATATATAGAGGATAATAAAATTCATGAATTTTCATGAGATATTGATCATAATATTTCATTAAATAAAGAATAAACATAAATAATCTCGAAAAGAAATGATATTGTATCAATAAACTATTATAACTTAGTAACATGGGAACATACTATCCATATAAAAAAAGTAAATTAAATTAATCATAAAATATCTTGATAAGTAGGAGATTCATGATATAAAATGTAAAATGGATTTATATACACCTCAAAAATAATTTAGGTGTATAAAAAAACATGAGTCTGAAAGAAGGAAAATTGATACAAAACAATTTATCTAATTTGGTAACTTTTGAAACATAATCCCCATGAAAGAAAGTTCATAAAACAGATACGTGAAAAAAATAAATTTAATTTAAAGATACATAGAATAAAATCATGGGATGTACATACAAAAAATAAAAGTAAATAGTGGAGAATATAGCATGTATCTCCCAGAAATAAAAACTGAGAGAAAATCCCCCTACCTTGTGTCTTAACTCTCGTCGTACTCATTTAACCCACCTATATCATAAATATAAATTTATTATAAATATTTTAAGAACCATATTATTATATATAATACCATATTTGGTTTTATTATAGCCTTATATTACCCACTTTTTAGCCATCCTATGTTAAGGTTTCACTTCGGGTAATATTGGATTTTTTTTCATATGTGTCTTAATTTGTTATATTGTTGGTACATATACTTATATCATGATTACATAATATAAACCAGGATATAAATTTATCAAACCAGGTATTTATATAATAACACTTTTTGATTTTTATTAATAGTTATGAATAAGATTTTAATTTTACGTTAGGGGATGCTTCTTCCGATATCATACTCGACACACAACAATAGGTTTCTCTAAAATCTTATGTTGCACACAACATTGAATTATAACAAAATATAATAAAATAATAATAATATTATTTTAAATGGTAGTTAACGCCTAGCCATTGTAATGGAAGGAATGAATAATATCAATTTAATTTTAAAATATGGTTTCAACATGTTTAACTAATGATTCATTCGTTACCAAATTTATTAGAAATGGAAATAAAAGCCAAATCAATATAAAGGATGTGTTTTTATGAAAACATTTTTAACATATAATAATTGGGTTTCCATATCAATATTTATGGATTTTTATTTAATGAAAAATATATGATATATATTCTATGTAATGTTTTAAATTCATATTATATGTTTTATAGATATGATATAAGAACAAATTCATTTTTTCAGATAAAAGAAATATTTTTCTAAAAATGTGGTTTTACCACATTTTGATGGAGAACCCTTTTTAAATCTAGTTTATGTCACTTTTATATGTTCTATTTGAAAAAATAAACTTCTTTTATTGAATCAAGACATCAAAAGTTACTTTGTATGAAATTTTGGTATTTTTCTGATAAAGTTCATTTTTAATGAATAGTGAAAAAATACGACATTTTAATTCAAAACTGTCTTTTCATATAATTTATTTATATAGTTATATATTCATTTTTATTATTTTTAAAGTATAATTAGATTATGTTTTTATCATTTAATTCAATTTTGTTTAGTGGAAGTAATTTTACTATGAAATTGGATATAAACAGATGTTAATCTTTTGATAATTATTAATTTTTAAAAAACTCACTTTTTGGTTTTGACAAAGGGAATTAATTTTAAATTAATTAATGGAACTTATATATTTTGAATTTGGAAAAATGGATTCCATATTTGTAACCAGGAGGTCCAAATTTTATAAATAGGTACCTTTTATTTTTAGACATTATGAATAATAACTTGAGTAATTATTTTATTTACCATTGTTAAAGGGTAAATATGGTAAATAAGGGTAAAAAATAATATTATAATAATATTAAACTATCCTAACACATTTCCTAATCCTATTAGATGATATATTTATGACCATGGGTGTCCTTGGGTCTATTGAGGGACCCCATGGAGCCACTTCGATGTGAACATGACATTTTATAAGAATTAATTTAAGGTAAAGAAAAATGTAACATAAAAATGTATCTTTTAGTAAAAAAACTTTTATATGGGGTTATATAAGTTATATATTTTACTATAAATATTCATTATAAAGATAAAAATATTTCCTACATCATGGTATTTTATTTATAAATTTTTACAATAAATAAATAAATAAATTTATATGTGACACAATGATGATTTAGTGATTTCCTTATTAATGAACGATTTAAATAAATGAGATTATAAATATTAAAATAAATTAATTTTAAAATTTTTTATTCCATTAAATAATTTTTTGTATGATTATGAATTTTTATATTTTAATTAATGAAGTTTTTTTGATATAATCAAGTTATGGATTTTTAAAAAGTTCTGACATGAATAGTATACAAATTGACATAAATGAGTTTTTAAAACAAATACTATTTTATTAAATGATATAATAGCCATAAAAATATAAGATTCTGAAAAATTACTTATATAATCTTGAAAATGTCATTAATGAAACACTTGAGTTTATATTGTCATTTTATAGTAACTATATTAACTATATAGTATGAATATACAAGAAAACATGGTAAGAGTGAAATTAGTTAACTAAGGGTTAAAGCTAAAAGATAAAGTTAAATTTGTGACCTAGACATGTATAAAACCTACTGGTTGATAGTTTTTTGACCTAAAAGAATCTTATTTTTGAAACAAATGACTTTGGGACCATTTTAAATCGAAAATATTTTTATAATAAAATAATATTTCAATACCTTTTTAAAGTGATCCTCCTCCCTCTTATAAAAGGGAATCACCTCTACCCATTTAATCACACCTCTAAAGTCCCTTGGATCATCCAACCTCAGACCAAATAAGCTCCCAAAATCCCTATTTTACTCCTATAAGCCTTACCTTATGCATAAGGCAATTCAAGAAACCCTTTTGTCTCAAATCAATGGGAGTTACATGTTTTAAGAGGTTGCATCTTCTCTAAAGTTCTTTTCCATTATTTTACTTTTCAACTCCCTATTCTATTCTTATTATTTTATTAAATAACAACAATAGTATCCGAAATATACTAGTATTTTTTTATGATAAGGATTATAACTACACTTATACACAATTCCATTTAATAGATATGAACACACTATTTTGGTGTACGACAAACTCCTGCCTCACAAAACGATGATTGTTTGATTCTACCCTACCACATCTCATTGTATCCATTATGATGGAAATATATTTACATATGATATACATTATATTTAAAATTTTCTATTCTTCTTTATTTTTTATTTACAACATACCTTTATGCTTTCCATACTGTGTAAATATGATAATTTCATTTGAGCAAGTGTAGACTACCGCCCCCTCAAAGTGATATAACTTGTTCATGCTATAAATGGAACATATAAATAATAGTTTAATTAAACCTATGATACATAAATAAAATAAATATAATAATAGTATTATAATAAACATTCATATAATTTAGTTTTCAGTCCTTCAATACGAAATATAAATGAAAGTATCATTCATGTGTACATACGACCTACTGTCTCCATGAACGGTACATTTCTTTTCTTATCTCCAAATGTAATGGAAAATTATAAATACATATATAATGGATATATATGATATTTAAATCATAAATACTATTCTGGATATAATGTACTTTTTACCACACAAACAATTTGTAATTATAACAAGATCATTTTTGACTCAAGTACCCAATATCGACAAAATGACCGATATTAACTTAAATAATTATGTAATTTTTTTAATGTAGTAATAATTGATATTAAAGGAATAATAAAATTGAAAAAGGTTCTTAATCAAGTATAAATTAACTTAAGTTTATTATTCAGGAAGAACGAGGAACATACGTGACGAATCAGACTCAATGTAAGGGACTTCGTCTCAATCTCCTTTTTATTGAGGCATGTTTTGATAACATACATATGATTTTTTTATATGGTGCATAATAAAACCCTTTTAATTTTAATTTCATTAAAAGGGATTATTTTTTCTATGAATTGTTTTACTAAATGAAAAAGGGAATGTTTTTAAGGTATGTGACGACAAAGGCCTCTCTGCCACTGTAACCGTTATTTGATATTTGACTTCCTCTATTAACCTTAATGTTTTAAAAAGGAAAAGAAATCTCTTATTTCATTATTGGTTGTTTTATAATTGAAAATGGTTTTTGAAATGTGTTGATTACTTCAATATCTTGAAATAATTTCTTGTGATTTCAAATGAAATGTTATTAGTGAAATGCTGATATTTGCAATATTTTATATATTATGGTTATATAACGGTACTTGGACATTTTTATGGGTTGTTACATGATAAACCAATGACAGTTGGTTACATGATAAACCAAATGACATGTGGTTCCATGATAAACCAAGGATTGGTGGTTACATTATAACCTCCGATGCATCGGGTATGGAAGTCGGCCATATGGCTATTCCATTTAGTGATAAGTGTGGAAGTTGACTGTATGGTTATTCAATTTAAGTATGTTTATGTCCCAAGTTATCTTTATATGTTATATGTTGATTTCTATGGCTTCATAGAAATATTTTGGTTACAAAAATTTTAATAAATGATCTTATATTCAGTGATGTATATTTACCACTTCATATAAGTGAAAATTATTACTTTATGATAAAGTATTCATTGATTTCATGTTTTCCCAAGACCAATAGTTTTCTTTCTTTATGTATCTATTACTAAGATATTTATGCTCATCCAATGTTTTGAAATTTTTTTCATAGGACAAAAAGAAGAATAGTGTCATGGTTGGGATCAATGAAAAGTTATGATGTAAAAACATCAAACAATGTCAAGTTTTTGTTTTAAATTATTTTTTATGAAGAAAATGGATAGTGAGTGTATGTTTCTACTTGTAATATTCAAGATGTTTTGTATAAGTTATCACATAATTTTCTAAAGCTCTAAACTTGAAAAGATCCACGAGGTGAATTAAAGTCAAATTATTGACTTATCTCAATAATAATTAATGTTTAAGGATGGGGCCTTATAGTTGGTATCAGAGGTAGGTTTAGATAACTTTAGAGGTTAGGGTGTTATTTAAGTATAAGTGACATAACCATAATGGTTAGCATATTTTAAATTGTCATATTTATTTTAGATAAATTTAATGTTTTTAAGATAACATGAATAATTATATCTTGGCGTTTACCCTCCTCATAAAATAGTATATGATGATTCTACTGATATACTCACACTTACCTTTTTGGTTTTAATAAATGGAAGGCTCTAGCAGGAACCAATGTAAAAATGGATGCGAAGGAAATTGTGGTGGTTTTATGAATAAGAAACGGAATGAAATTGGAACTATAATGACAAATCTTGTGGTTATTCTTAACCAAATATCTGGAGTCATGCTTTACCACTTGAAACATTGTTATTTTCTATGGCATCATATATGCGATAAAATAATTCCTATTGAATTTCAAGTAATAATAATAAAGGTATTTATATTAAAAAACCTATTTGTTATGGATGTGGAAAGAAATACCTTAGAAAATGATTCAAAGGGATGGTAAGATCTTATAGGTAATGAAGGTCATAAAGCAATAACCTATCATGGAAAAAGGAAGCATTTAGTTAACTCCAGGAAAGGGAAATAAGTTCTTTCTAAGGGATCAATTGAATATTTTAAATGTGTTGTGCATGGAACTTATACAAATAGAAGACCTAAGAATAAGGTTAGGGTATAGGATCAAGAGGACTATACAAATATACGTTTACCAATACCTACTACCATTCCAATTAAGGATGAGGAAACTAACAATGACCTATGAAAGGTATGGATTATTTCTTAGCTGATGTTTTGAAATTATATAATCTTAGGATGTGATTCATGATTTTGATTGTAGGATAGAATTATTATAGAATAATTTGGAAAAAAACCTTTAAGGGATCATGGAGAATTATGGATGATTAATATCTAAACATTTTAGAAATTCGAGAGTTATATTAGATATCTGGGTGATGAAATGTTTAAAAGTATTAATGCTCTTTTTTTGATCAGATTACTTTGGAAGAATTTTCTCTTATTTGTGTAACCCTAAAGTTTTTTTTTGGTGAAAATTATTTTTGAGGAAGAATTATCTTTTATTTTGTGAATATAGTTATAAAGAACTATTTGGGTTTATATGAACCTTGAATTGGAGGCAATTAAAGGTTATTACTTAATGGGATGCAAATACGAGGTATGAGATAAAATTTGAGGTTAAAATATTTTGTTATTATTTTATAGGAATTTATCTCATTTTTAGGAATGTTATAAAATTATATAGTTTTAGAAAAAGGATAACCTGCAGGATGGGTGACAACCTATTGCGTTTAGCATGGCCATAAGAATCGAAACCACAACCAAAGTGCAACTGAGATTTATCACCTACCACTGGACTACGTGAAGACCCTGGTAAGTATGGCTTATTATTTTTAGTTAAATGATTTTCTGGATCAAGAATAGGTTGTTTTTTTAACATATGTTTTTATCAAATTGATATCCTTATTACAAGAAAATGATTTGGTGATTAATTGATAAATGTTATTTTGGAAGCTGTTTGCTCTTTTGGGAACACTATATGCCTAAAAAATAGAATACCATGGGATTTCATTTGAGGAGTAATGGTGGAATTTTATTTTGGAAGAATATATGTTTTTATTGTGGACTTATAGCAAAGTGGGTTATTTATGGAAATGATTAACCTATCTTTGAGAATATGTGATTAGGATAATTTATTTTAAGTGTGATACTTTAAGAGTAGTCGATATTATTTGGAGATAAATGTTATGATTTATTGTGAAAGAATATGCGATCAAATTCTTCTGAGATTTGGATTTAAATTTTAGTTTGGATTTTATGGAATAATTTTAAGGAAAATTGTGTATCGAATGGTCTTTGTTGAACTTTGGGTATTGTTTATTGAATTTTGAAGATTAAGAGTAGTATTTCTTTTTATTATGGATTATCCTTTTGGGGATTATCTGATCTTGTACTAACCATTTTGGATTTGGTTAATGTCAAAATATAAGTTAAATATATATTGTTTATCTTTTTTGGATTATGTGATTCTCTGGAAGTTGATTATATCACTTCAGATGTGACCAAGTCATCTTGAATACTCATCGTTTGGAGAAAAGATGAGTTTGTGGTAGAAATTTATTAAAGGATGAAACTCTACTTAAAAGGTAAGTATATTTCCTTAAGTTATTATTATAAGTAGTAAAATAATTCCTTAAATTTATAAAAATAAACTTAAAACAAAAACTTTCTATTTTTACTTTTCCTACTGGGGAATCAAAGGCCGTTTAACCCATCACAAGTTTGTGGTTTTCTTATTGTTTGCTTTCTCCTAATCATGTTTTTTTATCACCCCACATCAGAAATTGATGGTTAGTTTTCTCTTTCATATCCATGTTTTTATAGTATATTAGTATGTGTTATCTAGGGTGAACTTTGTACTTATCCTTTATTTTAAAGTGATAGTTTTACTGACTCATTTTCCAATGTGGGACTTTCAAAGAAGTTTTCGAGCCCAATTTTATAATTGTGAGGACGCAATTACCAAAAGGGGGGAAGGATGTAATGGCCCAAGTGTTTATAGAATAATACTTTTCTATTTCTATTAATATTTATGAATAAGATATTAATTTTACATTAAAGGGGATACTTCTTCCGATAGCGTACTCGACACACAATAATGGGTTTCTCCAAAATCATACGCTACACACAACCTTGAGTTATACCAAAATATAATACAATAATATTATTATTATTTTAAATGGTAGTTAACACCTATCCATTGGAATAGTGGGAATGAATAGTATCAAATGAATTTTTAAATATGGTTTACCCATTTTTAAATAATTATTCTTTGGTTACCAAATTTATTATAAATGGAAATAAAAACCAATTGAATATAAATGATGTGTTTTTATGAAAACATTTTTGAAAGAGAATAATTGTGTCTTCATATCACTCTTTATGGATTTTTATTTAATGAAAAATATATGATTTATATTCAATGTAATGTTTTAAATTCATCTTATATGTTTTTTAGATATGATATAAGAACAAATTCAATTTTTTTGGATAAAAGAAGTATTTTTCTAAAAATGCAGTTTTACCGCCTTATAATGGTGAACCTTTTTTAAATATAGTTTTTGTCACTTTTATATGTTTATTAGACAAAATAAACTTCTTTTATAGAATCATGATATCAAAATTTATTTTGGATGAAATTTTGGTATTTTTCTGATGAAGTTCATTTTTTAATGAATCGTGAAAAAATACAGCATTTTAATTCAAAACTATCTTTTCATATAATTTATTTATATTGTTATAATGTCCTTTTAATTAGTTTTATTGTATAATTAGATTATTTTTTTATCATTTAATTAAATGGTGGTCATTGTATGTAATTTCACTTTTAAATTGGACATAAACACCTGTCAATCTTTTGATAGTTATTACTTCTTAAAAACCTGTTTTTTGGTTTTGACAACGAGACTTAATTTTAAATTAATTACTGCAAATTATGTGTTTTGAATTTGTCAAAATGGATTCCATATTTGGAATCAGTAGTTCCAAATGTTTTAAAGATTTATCTTTTATGTTTAGACATTATGAATAGTAACATCAATAATTATTTTATTTATCATTGTTAAAGGGTAAAAATGGTAAATAAGGGTAAAAAATAATATTATAATAATATTAAAATACCCTATAACATGTCCTAATACTATTGGATGATATATTTACGACCATGGGTGTCCTTTGGTCTATTTTGGGACCCTATTGAGCCACTTGGATGTGAAAATTACATTTTATAAGAATTAATTTAAAGTAAAGAAAAATGTAACATAAACATGTATCTTTTAGTAAGACAATTTTTATATGGGGTTATATAAGTGATATTTTTTACTATAAATATTCATTAGAAATATAAAAAATATTTCTTACATCATGTTATTTTATTTATAAATTTTTACATTAATTAAATAAATTTATTTATGACACAATGATGATTTAGTGATTACCTTATTAAAGAACAATTTAAATAAACGAGATTATAAATATTAAAATAAATTTATTTTAACAATTTTTATTCCATCCCAAAATTTTATGGATGATTATTACTTGTTATATTTGAATTAATGATGTTTTTTTATATAATTAAGTTGTTATGGATTTCTAAAAAGTCATGATATGAATAGTTTACAAATTGTCATAAATGAGTTTTTAAAAAAAATACTATTTTATTAAATGATATAATAGTCCTAAAAAAATATGATTCAGAAAAATGACTTATATAATGTTGAAAATGTAATTAATGAAACACTTGAGGTTCTATTTTAATTTTAATGTAACTATATTAACCATATAGTATAAATATACAAGAAGACATGGTAAGAGTCAAATTAGTTAACTAAGGGTTAAAGCAAAAATATAAGGTTAAATTTGTGACCTATACATTTATAAAAAATATTGGTTGAGTGTTTTTCGACCTAAAATAATATTATTTTTGAAATAAATGACTTTTGGACCATTTTAAATCTAAAATATTTTTATAATAAAATAATATTTCAATACCTTCTTAAAGTGCCCCTCCTCCCTCTTATAAAAGAGCATCACCTCTACCCATTTAATCACACCTATAAAGCCCCTTGGATCATCCAACCCCTGACCAAATAAACTCCCAACATACCTATTTTACTTCTATAAGCCTTAACTTAGGCAGAAGGCAATTCAAGAAATCCTTTTGTCTCAAATCAAAGGGAGTTACCCATTTTAAGAGGTTGCGTCTTCTATAATGTTCCTTTCCATTATTTTACTTCTCCACTCCCTATTATATTCTTATTATTTTATTAAATAACAAAAAAAATATCCTAAATATACTAGTATGTTGTTATGATAAGTATTAGAACTACATTTACACACACCTCTATCTAATGGATACTAACATACTATTTCTGTGTATGGAAAACTGCTGCCTCACAAAACGATGATTGTTTGATTCTCCCCTACTACATCTCATTATGTCCATTGTGATGGAACTATATTTATATATGATATATAATATATTTATATTTTTCAATGATTTTTTATTTTTTATTTACAACACACCTTTATGCTTTCCATACTGTGTAAATACGATAATTTCATTTGAAGAAGTGCCGACTACCGCCCCCTCAAAGTGATATAACTCATTCATGATATACATGGAACATATAAAGGATGGTTTAATTAAACCTATGATACATATATAAACTAAATATAATACTTGTATTTTAATATACATTTATATCATTTAGTTCTCATTCCTTTAATACGAAATATAAATGAAAGTAGCATTAATGCGTATGTACGACCTACCGTCTCCATGAACAGTACATTTATTTCATTATCTCCAAATGTTATGGACTATTATAAATAAATATACACTGGATATATATTATATTTAAATCATTAATACTATTATGGAGATAATTTACTTTTGACCACATGGACAATTTGTAATTATAACAAGATCATTTCTGACTCAAGTATCCAATATCGACAAAATGACTGATATTAACTTAAATAATCATGTAATTTTTATAACATTTTAATAAGTGATATAAAAGGAATAATAAAATTTAAAAATGTTCTTAAGTAAGTATAAATTAACTTAAGTTTATTATTCTGGAAGAACAATGAACATACGTGATGAATCAGACTCAATGTAAGAGACTTCATCTCAATCTCCTTTTTATTGAGGAATGTTTTGATAATATACACATAATTTTTTTATATGGTGTATAATAAAACCCTTTGACTTTTAATTTCATTCAAAGGGAATATTTTTTCTATGAATTTTTTTACTAAATTAAAAAGGGAATGTTTTTAAGGTATGTGACGACAATGAACTCTTTGCCGCTGTAACCGTTATTTGATATTTTACTTCCTCTATAAACCTTAATGTTTTCAAAAGGAAAATAAATCCCTTATTTCATTATTGGTTGTTTAGATATTAAAAATGGTTTTTGAAATTTATTGAGTACTTCAATTTCTTGAAATGATTTCTTGTGATTTCATATGAAATTTTATTAATGAAATGTTGATATTTGCAATATTTTATGTGTTATGACTATATAATGGTACTTGGAATTTTTTCTAGGTGGTTACATGATAAACTAATGACAGGTGGTTACGTGATAAACCAAATGACACGTGGTTCTATGATAAACCAAATATGGGTGGTTACATTATAACCTCCAATTAATTGGGTATGAAAGTCGGCCATATGGCTTTTCCATTTAGTGATTTGTGTGGAAGTCAACTATATGGTTATTCCATTTCGGTATTTTTATATCCCAAGTTATCTTTATATGTTATATGTTGATTTATATAGCTTCATGGAAATATTTTGGTTACAAAAATGTTAATAAATGAGCCTATATTTAGTGAAGTATAATTACCACTTCATATAGGTGAAAAGTATTACTTTATGATAAAGTATTTCATGGTTTTCATGTTGTCCCAAGACCAATAGTTTTATTTCTTTATGCATCTCTTACTGATATTTTTATACTCATCACATGTTTTGAAAAGTTTTTCATAGGACATAAATAAAAATAGTTTCATGGATGGGATTAATGAAAACTTATGCTATTAAAACATAAAAATGTCATGTTTTCATTTTAAATATTTTTTTTGAAGAAAATGGATAGTGAGTATAAGTTTATACTTGTAATATTCTAGATGCTATGCATAAGTTATGGCTTAATTTTCTAAATCTCTAAACTCGAAATGATCATCAAGTTGAATTAATTTCAAATTATTTACTTATCTCAATAATTATTAATGTTTAAGGCTGGGGCCTTATTGTTGGTATCAGTGGTAGGTTTAGATAACTTTAGAGGTTCATGTGTTATTTAATCCTAAGTGACATAACCAAAATGGTTATCATATTTGAAAGAGTCATAGTTATTTTATATTAATTTAATGAGTTTAAGATAAATGAATAATTATATCTTAGTGTTTACCCTCCTCATAAGATAGTATATGATGATTATACTAATATAATCACACTTACCTTTTTGGTTTTAATAAATGGCAGGCTCTAGCAAGCACCAATGTAACAATGGATGTGAAGGAAACTGTGGTGGTTTTCTGAATAAGCAGCCGAATGAAATTGGAACTATAATGACAAATCTTGTGGTTATTCTTAACCAACTATCTAGAGTCATGATTTTCCACTTTAACCTTGGTGATTTTTATAGGGCATCATATATGTGATAAATGAATCCCAATAGAAGTTCTGGTAATATTCATAAAGGTATATATATATATATTCAAAAACCTATTTTTTAAGGATGTGGAAAGAATTACCTCAAAAAATGCTTCTAAGGGATGGTAAAATGTTATATATATGGTAATGAAGGTCATAAATCAATAACATATCATGGAAAAAGGAAGCGTTCAATTAACTCCAGGAAAGGGAATGAAGTTCTTTCCAAGGGATCAATTGAATATTTTAAATTTTGTGTGAATTGTCATTATGCAAATACATGTCCTAAGAAGAAGGTTCTGGAATGGGATTAGCAGGACTGTACAAATATATTTTTACCAATACCTACTGTCATTCCAATTAAGGATGAGGAAACTGACAACGACCTATGAAAGGTATGGATTATTTGTTAGATGATGTTTTGACATTATAGAATCTTATGATATGATTCATAATTTTGATTTTAGGAAATAAGTATTATATAATAAGTTTGAAAAAATGGTCAAGGGATCATGGATAATTATGGATGATTAAGATGTCAACCTTTTAGAAATTCGAGAGTTATATTAGATATTTGGGTGATGAAATTTTTAAAAGTATTAATGCTCTTTTGTTGATCAGATTTCTGTGGAAGAATTTTCTCTTGTTTGTGTAACCCTAAAGTTTTTTAGGTGAAAATTATTTTTGAGGAAGAATTATATTTTCTTTTTGTGAATATAGTTATAAAGAACCATTTGGGTTTATACTAACCTTGAATTTTAGGCAATTACATGTTATTAATTTTTGGGATGAAAATGCGAGGTATGTGATAACATTTGCGGTAAAAATATGTTATTGTTATTTTTTAGGAATTTATCTCATTTTTTTGAATGTTATAAAATTATATAGTTTTAGAAAAAGGAAAACCCAAAGGATGGGTGACCAACATTTGTGTCCGGTAAGGCCGTAGGAATTGAACCCACAATTAAAGTGTGACTGAGATTTATCACCCGCCACTGGACTACGTGAAGACCCTGGTTAGTATGACTTATTAGTTTTAGTTAAATGATTTTATGGATCAAGAATAGGTTTATTTTTTGAACTTATGTTTTATCAAATTTATATCCTTATTATAGGAAAATGATTTGTTGATTAATTGATAAATGTTATTTTGGAATCTGTTTTCTCTTTTTGGAACACTATATTCCTAAGAAAAATAAAATACCATGGGATTTAATTTGAGGATTAATGGTGGAATTTTATTTTGGAATAATATATGTTTTTTTGTGGACTTATAGCGATGTGTGTTATTTATATAAATGATTATTAACCCATCTTTGAGAATATGTGATTATGATAATTACTTTTAAGTGTGATACTTTAAGAGTAGTCAATGTTATCTGGAGATAAATGTTAAGATTTATTTTAGAAGACTATGCGATCAAATTCTCCTAAGATTTGGATTAAAATTTTAGTTTAGATTATATTGAATAATTTTAAGGAAAATTTTGCATCGAATGGTCTTTGTTTAACTTTGTGTATTTTTGGTTGAATTTTAGAGATTAAGAGTAACATTTCTTTTTATAAAGGATTATCCTTTTGGGGATTATCTGATATTTTACTAACCATTTTGGTTTTGGTTAATGTATAAAGATAGGGGAAATATATATATTTCATCCTTTTTGGATTATGTGATTCTATGGAAGTTGATTATATTACTTCATATGTGACTAAGTCATCTTGAATACTCATTATTTGGAGAAAATATGAGTTTATGGTAGAAATTTATTAAAGGATAAAACTCTACTTGAAAGGTAATTATATCTCCTCATGTTCTTGTTATAAGTAGTAAAATAATTCTACAAATTTATAAAAAGAAACTTAAAACAAAAACTTAGTATGTTTACTTTTCCTACTGGGGAATCAAAGGCCTTTTAACCCATCATAACTTTGTGGTTTTCTTATTGTTAGCTTTCTCTTAATCATGTTTTTTATCACTCGACATCAGAACCTGATGGTTATTTTTCCATATCCATGATTTTATATAATACTAGTATGTGTTATCTAGGGTGACCTTTTTTACTTATCCTTTATTTTAAAGTGATAGTTTCATTGACTCTTTTTCCAATGTGGGACTTTCAAAGAAGTTTCTGTGCCCAATTTTAAAATTGTGAGGACACAATTACCAAAAGGGGGGAATGATGTAATGACCCAAGTATTTATAGAATAATAATTTTTTATTTCTATTAATACTTATGAATAAGATATTAATTTTACATTAAAGGGGATGCTTCTTCTGATAGCGTACTCGACACACAACAATGGGTTTCTCCAAAATCTTACGCTACACACTGCCTTGAGTTATACCAAAATATAATACAATAACATTATGATTATTTTAAATGGTAGTTAATGCCTATCCATTGGAATGGTGGGAATGAATAGTATCAAATGAATTTTAAAATACGTTTTACACATGTTTAAATAATGATTCATTGGTTACCAGATTTATTATAAATGGAAATAAAAACCAATTGAATATAAAGGATGTGTTTTTATGAAAAACTTATTAAAAGAGAATAATTGTGTTTTCATATCACTCTTTATGGATTTTTATTTAATGAAAAATATATGTTATGTATTCAATTTAATGTTTTAAATTCATCTTATATGTTTTCTAGATATGATATAAGAACAAATTCAATTTTTTGGATAAAAGAAGTATTTTTCTAAAAATGCAATTTTACCACCTTTTGATGGTGAACCCTTTTTAAATCTAGTTTTTGTCACTTTTATATGTTCTATTAGACAAAATAAAATTCTTTTATAGATGAAGGATATCAAAATTTACTTTGGATGAAATTTTGGTATTTTTCTGATAAAGTTTATTTTTAATGAATAGTGAAAAAATACGGTATTTTAATTCAAAACTGTCTTTTCATATAATTTATTTATATAGTTAAATTATACTTTTAATTAGATTTAAAGTATAATTATATTATTTTTTATCATTTAATTCAATGTTGGTCATTGGAAGTAATTTCAATTTTAAATTGGATAAAAACACATGTCAATCTTTTGATAGTTATTACTTCTTAAAAACCCGTTTTTTGGTTTTGAAAATGAGAATTAATTTTAAATTAATTACTACAAATTCTATATTTTGAATTTTGAAAAATGGATTCCATATTTGGAATCATAAAGTCCAAATTTTTTAAATATTTACCTTTTATTTTTAGACATTATGAATAGTAACTTTAGTATTTGTTTTATTTACCATTGTTAAAGGGTAAATATGGTAAATAAAGGTAAAAAATAATACTATAATATTATTAAACTACCCTAAAACGTGTCCTAATCCTATTTTATGATATATTTATGACCATGGTTGTCCTTTGGTCGATTTTGGGACCCTATAAAGCCACTTGTATGTGAAAATTACATTTTATAAGAATTAATTTAAATTATAGAAAAAATGTAACATAAACATGTATCTTTTAGTAATTTTTTTATATGGGGTTATATAAGTGATATATTCAACTATAAATAGTCATTAGAAATATAAAAAATATTTCCGACATCATGGTATTTTATTTATAAATTTTGACATTAAATAAATAAATTTATTTATGACACAATGATGATTTAGTGATTATCTTATTAATGGTCGATTTAAATTAATAAGATTATAAATATTAAAATAAATTTATTTTAAAACATTTTATGCCATATCATAATTTTATGGATTAGTATTACTTGTTATATTTGAATTAATGAAGTTTATTTTGATATAATGAAGTTATTATGGATTTTTAAAAAGTCATTATATGAATAATATTCAAATTGACATAAATGAGTTTTTAAAACAAATACTATTATATTACATGATATAATAGTCCTAAAAATATAATATTAGGAAAAATGACTTAGATAATGTTGAAAATTTCATTAATGGAACACTTGAGGTCCTATTGTAATTTTATAGTAACTATATTAACCATATAGTATGAATATAGAAGAACACATGGTAAGAGTCAAATTAGTTAACTAAGGGTTAAAGATAAAAGATAAGGTTAAATTTCTGACCTATAAATGTATAAAACCTATTGGTTGAGAGATTTTAGACCTAAAAGAATATTATTTTTGAAATAAATGACTTTGGGACCATTTTAAATCTAAAATATGTTTATAATAAAATAATATTTCAATACCTTCTTGAAGTGCCCCTCCTCCCTCTTATAAAGGGGCATCACCTCTACCCATTTAATCACACCTATAAAGCCCATTGGATCATACAAACCCTGACTAAATAAGCTCCCAACATCCCTATTTTACTCCTATAATCCTTACCTTATGCAGAAGGAAATTCAAGAAATTCTTTTGTCTCAAATCAAACAGAGTTACACGTTTTAAGAGGTTGCGTCTTCTCTAAAGTTATTTTCCATTATTTTACTTCTCCACTCCCTATTATATTCTTTTTATTTGATTAAATAAAAACACTATTATCCTTAGTATAATAGTATGTTGTTATGATAAGTATTATAAGTACACTTATACACGCCTCTATCTAATGGATACGAACATACTATTTCTGTGTATGGCGAACTACTGCCTCACAAAATGATGATTGTTTGATTCTCCCCTACCACATCTCATTGTGTCCATTATTATGGAACTTTATTTATATATGATATATATAATATTTATATTTTTCTATACTTCTTTATTTTTTATTTACAACATACCTTTATTCTTTCCATACTTTGAAAATACGATAATTTCATTTGGGGAATTACGGACTACCGTCCCCTCAAAGTGATATAAATCATTCATGATATACATGGAACATATAATGGATGGTTTAATTAAACCTATAATAAATATATAAAATTAATATAATACTGGTATTATAATATAGATTAATATCATTTAGTTTTCACTCCTTTAGTACAAAATATAAATGAAAGTAACGTTCATGCGTACGTACGACCTACCATCTCCATGAATGGTACATTTATTTTCTTATCTAAAAATGTTATGGAATATTATAAGAACATATATAATGGATTTATATTATATTTAAATCATGAATACTATTATGGAGATAATGTACTTTTGACCACATGGAAAATTTGTAATTATAACAAGATCATTTTTGACTCAAGTACCCAATATTGACAAAACCACCGATATTAACTTAAATAATTATGTAATTTTTATAACATAGTAATAAGTGATATAAAAGGAATAATATAATTAAAAAGGTTCTAAAGTAAGTATAAATTAACTTAATTTTATTATTCCAGAAGAATAGGGAACATACGTGATGAATCAGACTCAGTGTAAGGGACTTCATCTCAATATCCTTTTCATTGAGGCATGTTTGGATAATATACACATAATTTATTTATATGATGTATAATAAAACCAATTTACTTTTAATTTCATTCAAAGGGTATATTTTTTCAATGAATTGTTTTACTTAATGAAAAAGGGAATGTTTTTAAGGTATGTGATGACAACGAACTCTATTCCACTGTAACCGTTATTTTATATTTGACTTCCTCTATAAACCTTGATGTTTTCAAAAGAAAAAGAAATTCCTTATTTCATTATTGGTTGTTTTGATATTGAAAATGGTTTCTGAAATGGATTGAGTACTTCAATATCTTGAAATTATTTCTTGTGATTTCAAATGAAATTTTATTAATGAAATGTTGATATTTTCAATATTTTATGTGTTATGTTTATATAATGATACTTGGACATTTTTCCTGGTGGTTACATGATAAACCCATGACAGGTGGTTACATGATAAACCAAATTACATGTGGTTCCGTGATAAACTATGGATGGGTGGTTACATTATGATCTCTAATGCATTGGGTATGTAAGTCGGCTATATGGCTATTCCATTTAGTGATATGTGTGGAAGTTGACTGTATGGTTATTCCATTTAAGTATGTTTTTTCCCAAGTTAACTTTATATGTTATATGTTGATTTCTATGGATTTATGGAAATATTTTGGTTAAAAAAATGTTATGAAATTAGCTTATATTAAGTGATTTATATTTAACACTTAATATAGGTGAAAATTATTACTTTATGATAAAGTATTCATGGTTTTCATGTTGTCCCAAGACCAATTGTTTTCTTTCTTTATGCATCACTTATTGAGATTTTTATGCTCATCACATGTTTTGAAATTTTTTTCATAGGACATAAAGAAAAATAGTGTCATGGATGGGATAAATGAAAAGTTATCCTATTAAAACATAAAACAATGTCATGTTTTCATTTTAAATAGTTTTTTATAAATAAAAAGGATAGTGAGTAGAAGTTTCTACTTGTAATATTCCAGATGATATGTATAAGTTATGGCCTATTTTTTTAAAGCTCTAAACCTGAAATGATCCTCGAGGTGAATTAAAGTCAAATTATTGACTTATCTTAAGAATAATTAATGTTTAAGGTTGGATTTTTGAGGAATGAAGATGAGCCCGTAAGGGGCACCACGTCCGGCTAGGGTTCGCTCTCGCCGCCTCCCTCATCCCGGAGCTACGCGTTTTCTTCCCTGGTTCGGAGATTTGAGGTGGGATTTCTTTTCGGCTCGGCCCTGCATCGACTCTTCTTGCGTGCACCGGGGTCTTCGCGACTCGGTGTTGATTCTACGCCGGAGTCCCTGGCCTGACGGTACGAAATCTTCACTTCGGCCTCTAATCTGGGTGTTTGGAGGTCGGGCGTTGCTTTCTTGGTGATCTCGGATGGCGGCGTTGGGCTTTCTCCTTGGTTCGTGCTGATGAAGGCGACGTCGAGAGGTGGATTTTCTGGTCATGTTCATTTCTCTTCAACGGAGTCGACGACGATGTTTCGAATTCGGTGTCTTTGCTCCGGCATCGGTTTTTGTTGCTTCGTGAGTGGGATGAGGTGATGGATTTCGTGCTATTTTCAACTGCAATTTTGCGTTGGTGTGTTTTGGATGAATCTGCTCCGGGTTCTCTTGGATTTGTGTTGCGTGATGGTGGAATTTCTCCCTCGGTGATCTGATCTCGCTGATTTTCTTGCTGAATGTTGGACCAGTATTTCGGATTTGATTCTCTTCCGTGATTTGTTTTTGCTTTTTCGGGATTTGTTTTCGGGAAGATCTCTGGAATGAAGTCGCAGTTGCAGTAATTGCAGTGATGATATGCTGTTGAAAGCTGTAAGTTTTGATGTTTTTGTTTGATGAAGATGATGAACTGCTGGTTGAAGTGTTGAATTAGTAGTATGGGTCTTTGGTTTTGGGTGTAATGGTTTGGTTTGTAATTTACTATGTTTGGTGGGGACTCTTGATTGGGTTTGGGCAAGATGTTCGCCCTCATCCATCTCCTTATTTACTGCACTTTTTATTTCTTTTAATAAATGATCAGAGGTTATTCCTCTGACTGAACTTTCCTGGTAATGTTTAAGGTTGGGGCCTTATATTTGGTGTTAGAGTTAGGTTTAGATAACTTTAGAGGTTAGGGTGTTTTTTAAGCATAAACAACATAACCAAAATGATTAGCATATTTGAAAGATTCATAGTTATTTTAGATAAATTTAATGAGTTTAAGATATCATGAATAATTATATCTTAGTATTTACCCTCCTCATAAGATAGTATATGACGATTCTAATGATATACTCACACTTACCTTTTTGGTTTTAATAAATGGAAGGATCTAGTAGGCACCAATGTAACAATGGATGTGAAAAAAACTGTGGTGGTTTTCTGAATAAATAGCGAAATGAAGTTGGAACAATAATGAAAAATCTTGTGGTTATTCTTAACCAACTATATAGAGTCATGATTTACCACTTGAACCATTGTTATTTTTCTAAGGAATCATATATGTGAGAAATGAGTCCCTATAGAAGTTTAGGTAATAATCATAAAGGTATGTATATTCAAAAACCTATTTGTTAAGGATGTGGAAAGAAATAACTCAAAAAATTCTTCAAAGGGACTGTAAGATGTTATATATGTGGTAATGAAGGTTATAAAGAAATAACCTATCATGTAAAAAGGAAGCGTTCACTTAACTCTAGGAAAGGGAAATAAGTTATTTCCGAGGGATTAATTGAATATTTTAAATGTGGTGTGCATGGTCATTATGAAAATCAATGTCCTAAGAAGAATGTTCGGGAATGGGATCAGTAGTACTATACAAATATATGTTTACCAATACCTATTTCCATTCCAATTAAATATGAGGAAACTGAAAATGACCTATGAAAGGTATAGATTATTTCTTAGGTGATGTTTTGACATTATAGAATCTTAGGATATGATTCATGATTTTTATTGTAGGAAATAAGTATTAAAGAATAAGTTGGAAAAAATGGTTAAGGGATCATGGGGAATTATGGATGATTAAGATGTCAATATTTTATAAATTCTAGAGTTATATTAGATATCTGGGTGATGAAATGTTTAAAAGTATTAATTCTCTTTTGTTGATCAGATTACTTTGGAAGACTTTTCTCTTATTTGTGTAACCCTGAAGTTTTTATGTGAAAATTCTATTTGAGGAAGAATTATATTTTCTTTTGTGAATATAGTTATATATAACCATTTGGGTTTATATGATTCTTGAATTTGAGGCAATTATAGGTTATTACGTTTTGGGATGCAAATGCGAGGTTTGAGATAACATTTGAGGTTAAAATATGTTATGATTATTTTTAGTAATTTATCTCATTTTTGAGAATGTTATAAAATTATACAGTTTTAGTAAAAGGAAAACCTGCAAGATGGTTGACAACCTGTTGCGTCTGGAAAGGCAGTAGGAATCGAACCCACAACCAAAGTGCGATTGAGATTTATCACCTACCACAGGACTATGTGATGACCCTGGTTAGTATGACTTATTATTTTTAGTTAAATTATTTTATGGATCAAGAATAGGTTGATTTTTAGAACTTATGTTTTATCAAATTGATATCCTTAGTATAGGAGAATGATTTGGTGGTTAATTTATAAATGTTATTTTAGAAGTCGTTTTCTCTTTTGGGGACACTATATGCCTAAGAAAAATAAAATACCATGGGATTTCATTTGAGGAGTAATGGTGGAATTTTATTTTGGAAGAATATCTATTTTTTTTGTGGACTTATAGAGATGTGTTTTATTTATGTAAATGATTATTAACCCATCTTTGAGAATATGTGATTAGGATAATTACTTTTAAGTGTGTTACTTTAAGAGTAGTCAATGTTATTTGGAGATAAATGTTAAGATTTATTGTGAAAGACTATGCGGTAAAATTATTCTGAGATTTGGATTTCAATTTTAGTTTGGATTATATTGAAGAATTTTAAGTACAATTGTGTATCGAATGGTCTTTTTTGAACTTTAGGTATTGTTTGTTGAATTTTGGAGATTAAGAGTAGTATTTATTTTTATAAATGATTATCCTTTTTGGGGATTATCTGATCTTGTACTAACCATTTTGGTTTTGGTTAATGTTTAAATATATGGGAAATATATTTAGTTTATATTTTATGGATTATGTGATTCTCTGGAAGATGATTATAGCACTTCAGATGTGACTAAGTCATCTTTAATACTCATCATTTATAGAAAAGATGAGTTTGTGGTAGAAATTTATTAAAGGATGAAACTCTACTTGAAAGGTAAGTATATTTCCTTATGTTCTTATTATAAGTAGTAAAATAAATCATAAAATTTATGAAAATAAACTTAAAACAAAAACATTGCCCGTTTACTTTTCCTACTAGGGAATCAAAGACCATTTATCCCATCATAGGTTTGTGGTTTTCTTGTTGTTAGCTTTCTCCTACTCATGTTTTTTATCACTCTACCTCAAAACTTGATGGTTAGTTTTCTATTATATATCCATGTTTTTATAGAATACTATTATGTGTTTTCTAGGGTGACATTTTTACTTCTCCTAATTTATTTTAAAGTGATAATTTTACTGATTCTTTTTCTGATGTGGGACTTTCAAAGAAGTTTCCGAGCCCAATTTTAAAATTGCGAGGACACAATTTCCAAAAGGGGGGAAGGATGTAATGAACCAAGTATTTATATAATATTTTTTTTATTTCTATTAATACTTATGAATAAGATATTAATTTTAAATTAAAGGGGATGCTTCTTCCAATATAGTACTCAACACGCAACAATGAGTTTCTCCAAAATCTTACACTGCACACAACCTTGAGTTATACCAAAATATAATACAGTAATAATAATATTATTTTAAATGGTAGTTAACGCCTATGAATTGGAATGGAGGGAATGAATAATATCAAATGAATTTTGAAATATGGTTTACACATGTTTAAATAATGATTCATTGGTTACCAAATTTATTATAAATGGAAATTAAAACAAATTGAATATAAAGGATGTGTTTTTACGAATTTTTTTTAAAAGATAATAATTGTGTTTTCATATCAATCTTCATGGATTTTTATTTAATGAATAATATATGATATATATTCAATGTAATGTTTTAAATTAAATTTTTTTTCTTGATATGATATAAGAACTAATTCAATTTTTCATATAAAAGAATTATTTTTATAAAAATGCAGTTTTACTGCCTTTTGATGGTGAACCCTTTTAAATCTAGTTTTTTTCACTTTTATATGTTCTATTAGAAAAAATAAACTTCTTTTATAGAATAAGGATATCCAAATTTACTTTGGATGAAATTGTGGTATTTTTCTGAAAGAGTTCATTTTTTAATGAACGATGAAAAAATACTACATTTTAATTCAAAAATGTCTTTTCATATAATTTGTTTATATAGTTATATTTTTATTTTAATTAGTTTTAAAGTATTATTAGATTATTTTTTTATCATTTAATTCTATTTTGGTCGTTGGAAGTAATTTCACTTTAAAATTGGACATAAACACATGTTAATATTTTGATAGTTATTACTTCTTAAAAACCCGCTTTTTGGTTTTAAAAACGTGAATTAAATAAAATTAATTACTGAAAATTCTATGTTTTGAATTTGAAAAAAATGATTCCATATTCAGAATCAGTAGGTCCAAATTTTTTAAATTGTTACCTTTTATTTTCAGATAGTATGAATAGTAACTTCAATAATTATTTTATTTACCATGGTTAAAGGTTAAATCTGGTAAATAAGGGTAATAAAATAATATTATAATAATATTAAACTACCCTAAAATGTGTCCTAATCCAATTGGATGAGATATTTCCAACCATGGGTGTCCTTGGGTTGATTTTGGGACCCCTTGGAGCCACTTGGATGTGAAAATTACATTTTAAAAGAATTAATTTAAAGTAAAGAAAAATGTATCATAAACATATCTCTTTTAATAATTTTTTATATGGGGTTATATAAGTGATATTTTAAACTATAAATAGTAATTATAAATATAAAAATATTTCCTATATCATGGTATTTTATTTATAAATTTTAGACATTAAATAAATAAACTTATTTATGACACATTAATGATGTAATGATTACCTTATTAATGAACAATTTAAATAAATGAGATAATGAATATTAAAATAAATTTATTTTAAAACTTTTTATTCCATATATGAATTTTATGGATGATTATGATTTATTATATTTTAATTAATTAATTTTGCTCGAAATAATCATGTTATAGATTTTTAAAGAGTCATGATATGAATAGTATAAAAATTGACATAAATGGGTTTTAAAAACAAATTCTATTTTATTAAATGATATAATAGTCCGAAAAATTTAAGATTCAGCCAAATTATTTATAAAATGTTAAAATGTTATTAAATAACCACTTGAGGCTCTATTGGCATTTTATAGTATCTATATTGACCATATAGTATAAATATACAAGAAGACATGTTAAGAGTCAAATTAGTTAACTAAGGGTTAAAAATAAAAGATAAGGTTATATTTGTGAATTAGAATTTTCTATAATCTATTGGTTTATAGGTTTTATACCAAAAAGAATATTATATTATAAATAAATTTCTTTGGGATGATTTTAAACCGAAAATCGTTTTATAATAAAATGACATTTCAATACCTTCCTAAAGTGCCCCTCTCCCCTCTTATAAAAGGGCATCACCTCTACCCATTTAATCACACATACCAAGCCCCTTGTCTCATCCAAAATCTACCCAAATAATATCACAACATCCCTATTTTCCTCCTCTAATTATTACCTTATTCATAAGGCAATTCAAGAAATCCTTTTTGCTCAAACCAAAGGGAGTTACACATTTTAAGAGGTGGCATATTCTCTAAAGTTCCTTTCCGTTATTTTAATTCTAAAATTCCTATTATATTCTTATTATTTGATTAAATAACAACACCAGTATCCTAAATATACTATTATGTTGTTATTAGAAGGATTAAAACTACATTTACACACACCTCCATCTAATGGATATGAACATACTATTTCTGTATATGGCGAACCACTGCCTCCTGAAAAGTTGATTGTTCGATTCTCCCATACCACCTCTAATTGTGGCCATTATGATGGAAATATATTTATATATATGATATATATTATATTTTTATTTTCTCTATGCTTATGTATTCTTCATTTACATCACATCTTTATGCTTTCCATAATATGTAAATACGATAATTTCATTTAAGGAAGTGCGGACTACCGCCCCCTCAAAGTGATATGATTCGTTCATGCTATACATGGAACGTATAAAGGATGGTTTTATTAAAACTATGAGACATAAATTAAATAAATATAATAATGGTATTATAATCTACATTTATATCATTTGGTTTTCATTCCTTTAATATGAAATAGAAATGAAAGTAGTGTTCATGCATACATACGACCTACCATCTCCATTAACAACGATTTTCATTTCTTATCTACAAATGTTATAGAAAATTATAAATACATATATAATAGATATATATGATATTTAAATCATGAATATTATTCTGGAGATAATTTACTTTTGACCACATAGAAAATTTGTAATTATAACTGGATCATTTTCGACTCAAGTACCCAATTTCGACAAAATAACCGATATTAACAGAAATAATTATGTAATTTTTATAAAATGGTAATAAGTGATATAAAAGGAATAATAAACTTGAAAAATGTTCTTAATAAAGTATAAATTAATTTAATTTTATTAGTCTAGAAGAACAAGGAATATACATGATGAATCAGACTCAAGGTAAGGGACTTTGTCTCAATCTCCTTTTATTGAGGCATGTTTTGATAATATACACCTACTTATTTAATATGGTGTATAATAAAAACCTTTTAATTTTAATTTAATTCAAAGGGAATATTTTTTCTATGAAGTTTTTTATTAAACGACAAAAGGAATTTTTTTAAGGCATGCGGCGACAACGACCACTCCACCACGGTAACCATTATTTGATATTTTACTTCCTCGATAAGCCTTAATGATTTCAAAAGGAAAAGAAACCCCTTATTCTCTTTTTGGTTGTTATGGTATTGAAAATGGTTTTTGAAATGTATTGAGTATTTCAATATCTTGATATTATTTTTTAGATGGAAATGAAATATTATTCGTGAAATGTTGATATTTGCAATATTTTATGTTTTATGATTATATAATGGTACATGGACATTTGACGAGTGGTTACATGATAAACCAATGTTGGGTGGTTAAGTGATAAACCAAATGACATGTGGTTCCGTGATAAACCAAGGATGAGTGGTTACGTTATAACCTTCAATACATTGGGTATGGAAGTTGGTCATATGACTATTAAATTTTGTGATATGTGTGGAAATCGAACGTATGGTTATTCCATTTATGTATGTTTATATCCCAAGTTACCTTTATCTATCATATGTTTCTTTATACGACTTTATGAAAATATTTTTGTTACAAAAAGTGTAATAAATGATATTATATTTAGTGAAATATATTTACTACTTCTTAAAGGTGAAAATTATTACTTTATGATAAATTATTCATGGGTTTTATGTTGTCCCAAGATGAGAAGTTTTCTTTATTTATGTATCCCTTACTAAGATTTTTATGCTCATCACATGTTTTGAAATGTTTTTCAAAAGTCATAAAGAAAAATAGAGTCAATAATGGGATCAAGGAAAATTTATGCTGTTAAAACGTGAAACAATGACCTGTTTCGATTTTAAATAGTTTCTATTTTATAAATAAAATGGATAGTAAGTATAAGTTTCTACTTGTAATATTCTAGATGTTATGTATAATTTAGGACCCAATTCTCTAAATCTCTAAACCCAAAAAGATTCTCAATGTGAATTAAAGTCAAATTATTGAATTATCTCAAGAATAAGTAATGTTTAAGGATGGGGCCTTATTATAAATATCATTTATATATATATATATTATATATTTTATTATAATAATCTATTAAATATATAGGTATGAAACTGAATACACCGTTCATGGAGACGGTAGGCTGTACATATACATGAACGCTATTTCTGTTTAATAGTCTTATTGAGAGAAATAATGTAAAAGGTATATTGGTATATATATCATTATTAAATTACCTTTTTGATATCATATATATCATACAAATTCACTAAAACCATCCTTAATAATATCCATGTAGTGTATGAATGAATCATATTGCTTTGAGTGGGTAGTAGTCCACACTTCCTTAAATGAAATTGTCATATTAGCATAAGATGGAAAGCATAATGGTATGTTACAAATAAAAATCATAGAATCATAAAGACAATATAAATATAATATATATCTTATATAGATATATTTTATATCATAATGGGCACCGTGATAGGTGGTTATGAAAAAATGAACAATTATCATTTCACGAGATAGTAATTCACTATACACTAAAACAGTATGTTCGTTACCCATTAGATGGAGTTGAGTGTAAGTGTAGGTCAAAAAATTTGCATACAAACATCCTAATATATTTATTATACTATTTTGGTTATATAATCATATAATAAAGATATTTGGATGTGTAGAGAAGTAAAATAAAATAAAGGATTTGAGAGAAGACTTTAACACTTTATCGGGAAACTCCTTTTGGTTTATGCCAAAAGGATTCCTTGGATTTCCTTTTTCCAAAGGGAAATATTCTCTGATGAATGTAGGATATCTTGTAAGTGTATTTGGATGGTACTGGCCGAACTTAATGGGTTTTATATGTGTGAGGAAGTGGGAGAGGTGGTGTCTTTTTATAGGGAAGGAAAATGACTCACTTGGAATTTTTAGAAACAAGTTAGGTGTACACCTGTTCTTACCTTGTAAGAATATGGTTCTTATTTTTGAGGTACGGGTTTCTTCCTTTCTCTTTTCCTTAAGTTTTTTTGAGAAAATATGGAAAAATGGGGAAAATACCAAATTTGTAAAGTACACGTCGTATACTTTGTCCACACACCGTGTACTTTTGGCCATGTGGGATGGGTACACGGGGCGTGTGGCCATGCCGGGGATGAAGGGTGTAAGAACCGACTACACACCGTGTATGGGTCCTTTACACGCCGTGTAGTCAGTTGGCAGGCCATAACAGTAAGTCGGTGGAGTAGCCACTAGCTGGCAGACAGTACACGCCGTGTAGTCGGGAGTACATGCCATGTACTTATGTCGGCAAGTGAACAGTGTCGCGCTGGCGGGAAGCTGCCAGAGGAACCGTTTAAAAAATGGGAAGTACACATCGTGTACTTAGAATTACATACTGTGTAATTTGTTTTTTCACTTAAAATGGGAAGTAGCCTCCCCTGTTCACAGGGAAGGCTTAAAACCAGAGGAAGGAGCGGGAGAGGACGACCGAACCTTTGAAGATCCGCTGAGTGTTCGTCTGGAATCCATTTCCACCTCAGATGATCTCATTGGAACCACACGGGTAAGACCTCCGCTCTCCTTAAGCCATTATTACCAATTATTTCCCGAGGTAAAGTTATTTATATTTGAAAGGGTTTTCTTCTTCATCAGATCTACGTCGTTCTTGGGCGTTTCTGCAATCGACGTTCACGTATAACATTCGTTGGTGATAAAGGTAGGTGGCTTGGTGTTAATTTTTCCAACTGTCATGTGTTTTGTGTGTTTTTGTGCCACAAAACCATGTTGGGGTGTCGTGTGGCTGAGGCCATTACTATAATAACCACATAGAATTGAATAGGTGATTAATTGTGATATTAAAATGCTGGTTGGGATTGTTGCTTGGATCTGGAACCACCCCAGGGGTGTGTTCCACTGTTTAGCTGTTTGGCCAGGATACCCAAGGGTATGAATTTAAAGTAATAATTGTTGAATTACCTCGAGAGGAATTGCTTGTTTACTGCATAATAACATGTTGGGCATGGCCCGATTACCTGTTTAACCTAAGGGCGTTGTTGTGATTAGCCTGTGAGCACTGCACTATTTATCCTGAGGGCAGTAGTTATTTCGGCCTGAGGGAAACTTCTTCTATTCCTAAGGGCGATAGACTCTGTGCCTGAGGGAAAAACTACCAAGGCCTGAGGGAAAATTATATTATGCCTGAGGTAAGATTCTTGTGTTGGATACTCCTTACCTGAGGGTAGGGGTTTACTTGTCTGAGGATGTGGACTGTTTACTTAGAAATGAACTGTGGTGATTTCTAATATTTAATGAATTAAATGAATAATAAAATGTCAATTTAACTGTTAAGTTAGTTACTTTTAAGTACTGCTTACCTTATTGCATTTTACTACTACACACTTGTTGCATGTTTTACACACAGTTGAGCACAGGCCTTTGCTGGGTGCCTACTGAGATATATTTCTCACACCCTATTTGGGTCATGCTTTTTGGCCCAAACAAATTACGTTTCTGCAGGTGTGGATAAGGGAAAGAGTCCCTATACAGGTACTTGACTGTTTCTAAGGAGTAGGTGGGCATGGGACCTAGCCTAGGCTCACGATGCCACTACCATATGTTTTGCTTTGTTTTGCTGTACTCTGCTTTTGTTGTACTATATTGATGTATAACATGTTCTAGCTGTTTTCTTAGAACTTGAGACATGTAGAATCTTTACTTATCTACTGTTGCTTGTAACCACTGCAGTTGTTTATTTCAATTGTGTATGGTTTACTGCTTCCACTGTTCATTGTATGTTGTATTTTGTGCTCCGTTGTGCTATACTTTGACAAATGAGGGCATAGTTTCCCCACTATCAGAACTGGGCCCTCGCTGCTAGTGAGAAACCTCTGACGTTTGGGGAAATGCACTAAAGGTCACATAGCGAACCGGGTTCAGGGCACCCGTTGTGTGGAACCCTGAACCGGGACATTACAAAGTGGTATCAGAGGGGTTATTTTCTTTGACTTACTATTTGGTGCCTTAGTCAGGGATATTACATAACAGTAGTTGGTAATAAGCTATGCCCAGGCGTAGCTAACCCGTGTACAGAGAAAAGCCACTTTACCTCGTAATTGCAATTTTTCCGATTTTTTAATTTACAGTTGATATGATTTCACCACTGGGTGACGCACTTGTGATTGTGCTCTTTATATTTTATCTATGGGTTCTAATTAGTTGAAACCCGATGAGATGAGGGTTTTACATCTCATGCATCATTTAGGCACATGCTAGAAATCACATGCCTTGCATAGTTCCATGCCATGTAGGTGCATTAGAAATTTCATGTTGTTGTGATAATTGATGTGCTAGAAAATCATGCTATTGTGATAGCTGCTTGATAAATCCCTGCTTTGTGATAGGGTATTTTCTTGTGTGAGTCAGTTTATTGAATGAACGCCACACTTTGGTTTTTGGAGAGTATGGGCCCCCATTTAATAGAATTTGGCGGATCACTGACTGTTTATTTTTTTATAACATAGATAAGATGTAAAACTTTGATTCTTGGGGAGTATGGGCCCTCATGGATTGGAATTTGACACTTAGGTGTTGTGTTGCACTATTTTCTAGGTTCTGAGGAAGTTTATGAGGCATACTATCTGGAAACTTAGTATACACGCCGTGTATTATTTTTAAACACGCCGTGTATGGCCTTCTGTTCGGGAAGAAAAATGAAATTTTTGAGTACATGCCGTGTAGTCTATTCCCGTGTCAAAAACTGTGTAGGCAGCGACATGGGTTAAGGGAAGGCTTGGGTAAAACACGTCGTGTACCAATACACGCCGTGTAGTGTTGACCTGGAGTCCGGCCGTGTAATTAACAACACAGGTCGGTGAACTCTTTTACACAACACATCGTGTCGATGATGAACACGTCGTGTAGTGTGACCTAGGGACTCGACCATGTAACTAACAACACGGGTCAGTGTCACCTCTCCTTGAACATGCCGTGTACCTGTGGGACACGCCGTGTAGTCTTTTCCGAGGACAGACTGTGTAGACTTAGCCGTGTGGCTGGGAAAAGGGGTTGTTGACACGCCGTGTGCGGGTGTAACATGCCGTGTAGTTTCAAGACGAGTAGTCGGCCATGTCACAAATGACATGGGCAGTTGGAAAATGACACCATACACACCGTGTAGATATTAAACACGTCGTGTAGTTTTTGTTCAATGGGAGCCGTGTGGCTTAGCCATGTCGAAGGACCCAGGTAGGGGAAGGGAAGCCAAGTACACGCCGTGTAGTCAGAATACACGCCGTGTAGTCTTGTTTTGAAAATCTTGAAATACCATCTTCCTCTTATTCCCTTGTGGTTCCTTCATTTTCAGTCTTTGATATTCTTGAATCTAAGGCGTGTTTTTGACCTTGTAGTGTCATGCTGCCTAGATGACCTCGCGTTGTTTTCCCGGAGCGCAGCAACGAGAATACTCTAGAGATGGTGGGCCATGGGCTACCAGCTGATCCTCCAGCAGAGCCAGATGCGGCACCAGATGCTATACCAGACACAGGCATGGAGGCATAGTTTTGTGAAGGCTTTATACGGTTCATGCATACCTTTCAGGGAGCACCGCCTGCTGCCACATCTATGGCTGATTTTAAGCGTATATTCCAGCAGCAGCATCCGCCGACATTTTTAGGGGATGGAGGACCATAGGCTGCAGAGTTTTGGATAGGGTCGATGCAGAATATTTTACAGCATCTTGATATGCCTCCAGGGCAGAGGGTCAAGCTCGCGACCTACATGTTGCGTGATTCTGCCAAGAGGTGGTGGGATGTTACCACCCAGTCAGATCATTACATAGACATGGCATGGGAGGATTTTTAGGCAGTCTTCTATGAATTATTCTTTCCAGATATGCTGAGGGCAGATAGAGCTCGAGAGTTCATGAATCTACAGTAGGGTTCTATGTCTGTGATGGACTATTCTGCTCACTTTATTGAGTTTCAGCGCTTTGCACCCGTGCTGGTGGGTGATGAGATGTTGAGGGCCAGACGTTTTGGGGATGGTCTTCGTTATGAAATCCGGGCACTGGTGAATGTTTTCAGGTTTCCCACAGTACATGATATTGTGAATCAGGCACTGATTACCGAGAGGAACCAATGGGAATCTAGTGGTGTGGGCCAGGGCTGTTCAACACCAGTTATTGGTACTATTTTTGTCAGTAAGAGGAAGAGACAGATGGACTTCCCTTAGGGTGGCAGTACCAGCCATGCTGCTTCTTCAGGTGGCCCGGTCAGGTGCCACTAGTGTGGTAGAGAGGGGCACAAGAGACCACAGTGTCCATGAGACCCAATGGAGTTCTGAGCTTGCAGCAAGATGGGTCATCTACAGTGCTTTTGCAGGGTGTTTCCACCAGTGGATAGTGAGAGGTATTCTGTGAAGACTCCGCGTGCGGGAGCAGGACCAGTGGCTTCTTACCAGCTAGGGAACTGGAATACGTCAGGGCGTGCAGGCAGAGATGGTGGTCATGGCCATGGTATCCAGACATCAGGGTCTCAGAGGTAGTAGGGCGAGACAGCTCAGGGTAGCCAGGCTGTGTCGCAGAGCCGCGACACTGGGCAGGCTTATGTAGTGCAACAGACCCAGTAGGAGTAGGATCCCGGACCTTCTACAGTCAGAGGTACTATCCTAGTAGCTTCTGTTTTATCTTTAGTACTTTTTGATATGGGTTCTACAAATATTTTTATATCTGTTCCCGTTGTGGAGATCCTTGGGCTCTATGTTTCTACTTCTTCTGATATCATGATGTTAGACACTCCGTTGGGGACTAGAACGATTGGTGTGCGTCAGTGCAAGGAGTGCCCCCTTGAGATTGGTGGGTGTCACTTTCTTTAGGACCTCTATGTCTTAGAGATGATAGCTTATGACATCATTTTCAGGATGGAATGGTTGGTTCCCTTTCGAGCCTTTGTAGATTGCTATCGTCGAAGGGTGCGTTTCACGTCACCAGAGGGAGGAGAGTTTCTATAAAAGGGTTAATGGGATGTTCAGGCGAGTCGATTTGGGCCAGAGCATCATGGGCGAGGTGGAATTACAGCCCAGATTGCGAGCTTATATCTGGATGACCAGGGGACTTGTCAGACGGATTTACCTCCAGTGGTTGGTCGTTTCAGGGATGTCTTCCCGGACAAATTTTTAGGTCTACCTCTGGAGCGAGAGGTGGATTTCTCTATTGAGATTGTGCTAGGAGCATCACCAGTGTCCATTCTTCCTTATAGTATGGCCACGCCAGAGTTGCAGGAGCTCAAGAGGCAGTTAGAGGAGTTACATGCAAAGGGGTTTTTCTGACCCAGTACTTATCCTTGGGGATCGCCAATACTTTTTGCGAAGAAGGCGGACGGTACCCTCAGACTCTGTGTGAATTATCAGAAGCTAAAACAGTTGATGGTTAAGAACTGATATCCTTTTCCAAGGATTGATGATCTTTTTGACCAACTTCGTGGAGCATGAGTGTTCTCGAAGATTTACTTGAGATCATGATATCATCAGTTGCACGTTAGACCATCTGATATACCTCTCACAACTTTCAAGAGCATGTATGGTCTATACGAGTATACAGTTATGCCATTCGGACTCACGAACATGCCAGCGGTTTTCATGGCTCTGATGAATCATGTGTTCTTTCTTTATCTACACTCTTTTGTGGTAGTATTCATGGACGACATCTTGGTGTACTCTCACACTTGACACGACCATGACACCCATCATGAGATCGTATTGAGTACATTGAGAGAGAATCAGCTATATGCTAAGCTCTCAAAATTCCACTTTTGGATGGATCAGATTAATTTCCTAGGTCATATAATCTCAGAGGCAGGAGTTGCAGTAGACCCAGAGAAGGTGAGAGAAGTAGTTTCCTGGGAGCAGCCTAAGAACGTGTTTGATATAAGGAGTTTATTAGGGATGGCTCGTTACTATAGATGCTTCATACAAGACTTCTCCCACTTAGCAGCACCATTGATAGGTCTGACTAAGAAGGGTGTGAAGTTCGTTTGGTCAGAAGCTTGCGAGATAGCCTTTCAGGACCTGAAAGTAAGGTTGACATCAGCACCGATCCTGATACTCCCATAGTAGGAGAAAAGATATACAGTTAACTGTGATGCATCAGGTATTGGGCTGGGAGCAGTGTTGATGCAGGGTGATCAAGTAGTTGTGTATGGGTCTCGGAAGTTGAGGCCACATGAGAGGAATTACCCGATGCATGATCTTGAGTTGGCCGCAGTTGTTCATGCGTTGTGCTGTTGGAGACATTATCTATTGGTAGAACGTTTTGTGGTCTTCACCGACCAAAAAAGTCTTAAGTATATCTTTACTCAGTGTGACTTGAATCTGAGACAGTAAAGGTGGGTTGAATACCTATAGTCCTTCGACTTTGAGATTGCCTATACACCTGGTAAAGGTAATGCAGTAGCTGATGCACTGAGCCGAAAGACTCAGATACAGGTAGTGTAGGAGGCCAGTGGTGAGTGGTAGCTCATGGATTTGTTCTCTGAGATGCATCTGGAGGTGCAAAATAGTCATGAGAAGCCTTATATTTCCTATTTAGCTATGACTTCTAACCTCCTGGATAGAGTGAGGATGAGACAGATATCTGATTCAGAAGGCCTAGTTCTATAGGAGTCGGTGGAAAGTGAGGACCCTCCTCCTGAGTGGACGATAGGTGATGACGAGGTATTGCATTTCCATGGACGAGTGTGGGTTCCAGGGGATATACGCAAGGAGCTAATGCGGGAGTTTCATGATTCAGCTTGGGAAGTTCATCCCGGAGTTAACAAGATGTATCGTGACTTGAGATATCAGTAATGGTGGCCGTGTATGAAGAGAGAAGTAGATGGTTTTTTACGAGGTTTTCCACATGTCAACAGGTGAAGGTGGAGCATCAGAGACCATATGGACTGTTACAGAAGTTACCCATTCCGGAGTTGAAATGGTATGATGTCGCGATGGATTTTGTGATAGGGTTGCCGAGGTCACCTAGAGGCAATGATGCCGTGTGGGTTGTTGTGGACAGACTCACGAAGGTGGATCACTTCTTGCTGATCAAGGAGACCTTCGGTGTTGACGAACTTTGAAGGTTGTATATCCGAGAGGTTGTACGTCTTCATGGGGTCCCTCATTCTATCGTTTCAGATAAGGATGCTCATTTTATATATCGTTTCTGGCAGAGTTTTCAAAGGGCACTGGGTACACAGGTTCTTCTGAGCACATCTTACCACCCTCAGACCAATGGACAGTCAAAGCGTACTATATAGTTGCTAGAGGACATACTGTGTGCGTGAGTCCTAGACTTTGGGATCTCTTGGGAGAAGCATATACCCATAGTCGAGTTTGCCTATAACAATAGTTTCCAGGCGACTATTGAGATGGCACCATATGAGGCTTTATACGGTAGGCCGTGCCGATCACCTTTGTGCTGGTTAGAGGCAGGTGAGGCAGCTTTGCTGGGGCCACATCTCATATAAGAGACTTCTGAGCAGGTCCAGTTGATTCAGAAGCGGATGGCTACCGCGTAGTCTCATCAGAAATCTTATGCTGATCACCGTAGACGACCTTTGGAGTTCGTGGTTGGGGATCAGGTTTTCTTTCATGTTTCGTCGAGGCTAGGACACAAGCGGATCAGGAGACAGGGTAAACTTTCCCTGAGGTATGTGGGGACATTTGAGATCTTGGAGAGAGTTGGGACGGTTGCTTATCGGTTGCAGTTACCTCATAGGTACCGGGCCATGCACGATGTCTTCCATGTATCTCAGTTTCACCGCTATCATTCAGACCCGTCTCACATCTTTCAGCCCGAGGAGGTTGAGCTCGAGTTATATGCATCCTTCGAGGAGCATCCGATTCATATCGTTGACAGGAGGACGAAGGTTCTCCGTGGCCGGTCAGTTCCTCTCGTACGGGTGCTATGTCAGCATGGCCGAGTGCAGGACGAAACCTGGGAGTGGGAGACCGATGTACGTGCTCAGTGATCAGAGTTGTTCACGGCTATATCTTCTCCACCCTTGGAAGGGAAATTCGGGGACGAATTGCTATAGGGGGGGAAGTTTGTAAGAACCCGGTTCTTATTTTTGAGGTACGAGTTTCTTCCTTTCTCTTTTCCTTAAGTGTTTTTTAGAAAATATGGAAAAATGGGGAAAATCCTAAATTTGGAAAGTACACGCCATGTACTTTGTCCACACGCCGTGTACTTTTGGCCATGTGGGATGGGTACACGGGACGTGTGGCCAGGCCGAGGATGAAGGGTGTAGGAACTGATTACATGCCGTGTATGGGTCCTTTACACGCCGTGTAGTCAGTCGGCAGGCCAGGATAGTAAGTCGGTGGAGCAGCCGCCAGTTGGGTGACAGTACACGTCGTGTAGTCGGGAGTACATGCCGTGTACTCATGTCAGAAAGTGAACACTACTGTGCTGGCAGGAAGACTCCAGAGGAATAGTTTAAAAAATGTGAAGTACACGCCGTGTACTTGGAAATACACGACGTTTACTTTGTTCTTTTTGCTTAAAATGGGTAGTAGCCTCCCCTGTTCACAGGGAAGGATTAGAACCGAAGGAAGGAGTGGGAGGGGACAACCAGACCTTTGAAGATCCGCCGAGTGTTCGTCTAGAATCTGTTTCTGCCTTGGACGATCTCGTTGGAACCGCACGGGTAAGCCCTCTGCTCTACTTAAGCCGTTATTACTAATTCTTTCTTGAGGGAAAGTTATTTACGTTTGAATGAGTTTTCTTCTTCGTCAGATCTATGTCATTTTTTGGCGTTTCTGCAATTGACGTTCACGTATAATGTTCGTTGGCGATAAAGGTAGGTGGCTTGGTGTTATTTTTTCCAACTGTCGTGTGTTTTGTGCATTTTTGTGCCAAGAACCCATATTGGGGTGTCGTGTGGCTGAGGCCATTTCTATAATAACCACCTAGAATTGAATAGGTGATTAATTGTGATATTAAAATTCCGGTTGGGATCGTTTCTTGGATCCGGAACCACCCCAGGGGTGTGTTCCACTGTTTAGCCGTTTGGCCAGGATACCCGAGGGCATGCCTTTAAAGTATTAATTGTCGAATTGCCTCGAGAGGAATTGCTTGTTTACTGCATAATGACATGTTGGGCATGGCTCAGTTACCTTTTTAGCCTGAGGGTGTTGTTGTGATTAGCCTGTGGGCACTACACTATTTATCCTGACAGAAGTTGTTATTTCGGCCTGAGGGAAACTTATTCGGTGCCTGAGGGCGATAGACTCTATGCCTGAGGGTGACACTACCTACGCCTGAGGGAAAATTCTGTTATTCCTGAGGGAAGATTCTTGTGTTGGATTCTCCTTACCCGAGGGTAGGGGTTTACTTGTGTGAGGACGTGGATTCTTTACTTAGAAATGAACTGTGGTGATTTCTAATATTTAATGAATTAAATGAATAAAAAAATGGAAATTTAACTGTTAAGTTAGTTACTTTTCAGTACTGCTTACCTTATTGAATTTTACTACTGCACACTTGTTTCATGTTTTACACACAGTTGAGCACGAGCCTTTGGTGGGTGCCTACTAAGATATATTTCTCACACCCTATTTGGGTCATGCTTTTCGGCCCAAACAGAATACGTTTCTACATGTGTGGATAGGGGCAAGAGTACCTATACAGGTACTTGAATGTTGCTGAGGAGTAGGTTGGCATGGGACTGATCCTAGGCTCACGATGCCACAACCAACTGTTTTGATTTGTTTTGATGTACTCTACTTTTATTTTACTATATTGATGTATAACATGTTTTGGCTGTTTTATTAGAACTTGAGACATGTATCATCTTTACTTATATACTGTTGGTTGTATCCATTGTAGTTGTTTATTTCAGTTGTGTATGGTTTACTACTTCTGCTGTTCGTTGTATGTTTTATTTTGTGCTCCGCTGTGCTACACTTTGACAAATGAGGGCATAGTTTCCCCACTATCAGACCTGGACCCTCGCTACTAGTCGGAAGCCTTTTCCGTTTGGGGAAATGTGCTAGAGGTCACGTGGCGAACCAGGTTCGGGGCACCCGTTGTGTGGCACCCGGAACCGGGACGTTACATACCTAAAAAAGGCATATCAAACAAAAAAACTAAATAATAAAAGGGTTATGTATGAAAAATGGAAATAAAATTCATGTTGGAGAAGTTTATAGATCATTTGGGACCTTAATTTTTTTATCCCTAATTAAGCATAATTTGGCTTTAATCACTGTGATTAATTTTAATCAATTTCACTAATCATTTGGTCAAAAATTAACTTGGTATTATTAGAATCAAAATAGTTTTTTAATAAAATGGTGTATCTTAGTTTTTTTATATTCAAATAATAGAAGTGGAAAAATTAACACTAATTCTAATCCTGAAGATGGGATAAAATAACACGACTTTAAAGTAGAAAAATGATAAAATGTTTTTTTAAGATTTTGTATTCAATTTCAAAGTGAAATTGATTATAATGAATTAAATTGTGTTAATAGATGAAAAATTTATCTAACTTTACCTTAATAAAATATAATATCATTTAACATTTATAATTAATTAAACAAAAAGGAATTTTTTAACTAAAAATGAGTATTCTTCACTTTTCGTCAAAAAATAAAGTTTCACATAAAATCCCAAAAATTCCCTTTAAAATAATTTTAACTTTATAATTTCAAAAATGAATTTTATTTTTTCAAATTAAATTTCTAAAAGTGTGTAAAATTAATTTCATTATTAAAAGCAGTTTATTCAGGAAAATAATACTTTTAACATAAAATAACTTTACCAAAAATCATATCTTTTATTATCAATATGTTTTATTTTTATAAAACAATTATAAAAAATGTTTTAAAAGTAGTTACTAATATTCCTATAAGTAATTTTAATGTATAGGTTATAATTATTTCATTGAAATAATTATATATAAAAAAAGATGTTTCGTATAAACTCTGTGGTGCGCGCATCGTATGCCAAGTTAAGGTTGCATGAAATTTACACCAAGTTATATTCCAAGACATTGTTGCATGTAAAAAATTCCAAATTGATTCCATGTGAATGGAATTTATGACTTTTATAATTGCTAAGAATAAATGAAAATTTAATTTATTAGGGTAAAACAACAATGTGACCATAATAACATTTCCTTTTATATTCAAACAGTTTTCATATTCATTTATAATTAATTAGTAACCAATGATTTCATATTATTCTTTGTAAACCATATATTTTAATAGATTATTTAATAATATTCATAACCTATAGTATTAAATCATTGTTTTATCTTATTATATTTGATAATAATATTTTAATAATACATAATTGTTTAGTAAACCTAGGTCTTGTGTGTTACGCAAGCCATAAAGGAAAGTCATTGTTCCGTATAACACAAACTAACCTTGATGTTCCATGTATATAAAGACAAAGTTTATATTCCATATAAATAAATATTTACTTGGTGTTGCTTATAATGCAATCCAAACATAGGTCTTTAATTAAACAAACAATCTTCGATGTTGTATGAAATGGAAAATATCAAAAAGGATAAATTAATTTGAAAAAAATAATTCAAAAAATATCTGGGTGTTACATTAAACCCCCCCTTAAAATTAATTTCACCCTTTAAATTAATTTGGGTTATCAAAGGTTTAATACTTAAATGTTTCATTCATATAATCCCACATTGTACAAATTAATATTAACTATTCCTTTAAAAGGGAATGTTGAAACCATAATGGTTACCCAAAGTAACATATACTAAGTTTTACAAATTATAAAGCATAGGATGGGATTGAATATTGGAAATAGAGGAAAAGATTAAATATTTATAAGGAGTGATTGAGGTCATTAATCCTAAAATAGTGAAAGATCAAAGAAAATTTTTGGTCCTCAAAATCATAAATCTACGATGATTTAAAAGGCCACCGATTCAATAGAATTAAGGAATTAGGACAAAAAAATTTCCTTTCAACATTATCCTAACATTGGGTAATTATTTCATTCACCAAGAATATAAGGATATATATATATATATACTTTATATATTCTAATATTTTTTTTCATTCATCAGTTATTGTTTATCAATTTCAAATTCATCCATTACTTCATGTAAGTGACATCCAGAAATTCAAATTGATGCCTAAAGTGATAAAATACACTTTTAGGACATCTTAAGGCCCATAAAATAATAAAAAGTATAACTATTTATAAATATTATTAAAAAATAAATATTTTTAATACATTAATATCTAAACATAACCATGACATCACGTAGACCAGTGGTAGGTGTGAAACCCTTATCATCTTTTGATCATGGGTTCAAGACCCATGACTGTGATAGACTTGATCAGTTGTCACATGACGTACATATTGTCCTTTTATAAAACCACACTAATATAATTTCCAAAATATGATGTATATTCTTGAAATAAGGTTAGTCACTAACTATCCTTTTAACCAAGGTTTACAATACAAAATTAGTTCATAAATATTTACTTCAAAGTTTAACTTAAAAAATTTTCCTGAATGGATAACCTTAAAACCCTTTTGAAAGTTGAAAATACCAAATCACAACAAAAAATTCACAAAACCATATTAACTTTGATCCCCCATATATCACAAATTAGCTCTTCGTTGTCACATTCCAAACATGTGAATACCCTTGTGGTAAATTGTCTTGGAACATGGTAACAACCTAAATTACCATAAATAGTTTTTCAAATAATGCGTGCTTCCTTATTCCAAAGTATAATAGATCTATTCCCCAAATCCAAAAAATGTTGTAAAATTCATTATTTATGACATAGAACACTTTTTAAATAATCATCTCTAGGGTAATTTGTACCATCCAATTTTCTTATTCATAACACCCATATCATTATCCAAAAAGTATTATCGTAACATAAAAAATATATTATGGGTTACGTTCCCTTAATAAAAATATAACTTTGTTATTAATTCACATACCTAGTCAATTAGGAATATTCAACATAAACATGAAATTACCGAGATAAAAACATAAGTATAACAATACATGTATACTTCATCACTAATATTTCTTTTTGAAACCAAATATATAAAAACATTTATTACTTAATCCTCAATACATTAACAATGTCGCCTAATCCTATTATAAAATACCTCTTTCCTTTCAAATTTCATCTATAGTCACTTCATCATCAGCAATGTAACCATCATTCACACCACATTTCTTATTTTCTTTAGGATATTTCCACATGGGTAATTCAGTTACATAATGACCATTTTTATACACATAAAATACTTAACCATTTATGAAAACTTTGGGAGGAAAATATTATTCTCCATTTTGTTAACCAAAATCTTAATTTTTTCCTATAATTAGTTGATTTGTGTCCTTATTTTCCATAGTCAAAAAATCTTTTGGTTCCACTAATACATTTGAATAATTGATTATTTCCTCACTCATTACACAAAGGAAATCGAATATTAATTATTCTATGGTATCCATTAGACAAAATCTCAGTGAACTGATTCTTTCTCTTCTTTAGTGAGTCCAAGAGTTTGTTAAGGTACACATTTTTAATCATGTTCTTTGGAAACTAATAAGGCACGATAACAAATTCTTTCCCTCTAGTGATCATCCCACATGACAACTCATACAATTTTTTCCCATCACATTCAAAATTAATCCAGTTTCTTCTAGTAATTGCTATTGACTAAAACCAGAAGCATAGTGTGAGCATTACTTATCATAGTAGAAAATTATATAGTCATGAGAAGATTTAATTTTGGTATTTCTAGATCATGTCACCTTACTTAATATATGACTCCCTAGGTTCATCATAGGTTATTTATAGAAAACTTATTTCTAAATCCTTGATTATGGTTCATGATGTGTTTATTAATTTCCAAGTCATATCCCTTTGGAGTGTCAAACCATGTGTATAGTAAGACCCATTTTCATGTACCAGATTACTCTGATCTAGGAACGAAACATCTGGTTGGAGTTTTTACCCCTATTTATATCTATTACAAAGCCACATACCCTTGTAGTATCCATAGGTGGATGTATTTCTAAGAAACCACTCACTCTATCTCTTACCAAAATTCTAGTAGATTTTCTTAAATGTTAACTCATCCCTATACATATCCATAGAGACATACATATACATATGCTTAGAAATATACATAGGTATATCACTAATGTTTTCTCCTCCTATTTTCTATAGTTTTACTAAACATTTCCATTGATACCAACTATAGTGACCCAATCTTAACAGACATGGATATTACATAATTTTATATGTATTTTTTGTATATTTCAAAAATACATGCCCGAGGACCATAATATTTTAGTGTCTTTGGAAACATGGAAAAAAAATCTTCTATCCTAGTGAAAGATCTTAGAAATACCTCATAAAGAACTCCACCTTTAGTACTTCTACCTAAAACCTTTCTTCATAATCTATGAAAAGGAAATATAAGAAAGTGGTGAGCTCAAATGCTCAGTAATGGTAAAAAGGGGAGATATATAAGAATATTCATGAGTATAAGGGTATGAGAACATGACCATGAAAATATAAGATAATAACTTTCATATAAGTGACCATATACATAAATCATGTCATAAATAATGGCAGTTCAAATGACAAGAGTCATAAGAAAATAAATAACATAAGGCATGAAATCATAAAATAGGTATAAAACATGGAATTGTGGTAGACACATAAGCATATAATATGATTTCCATAGTATCCATGTAATTTATACCAATACCATATTAGTATTATGGGTTTAGTCCCTATTTCATATTGGTATACATGGTTCACTCTCAATGATATCTTAGTATCATGAGTTCACTCCTCATACCATTTTGGTAGTAATGTTTCACTCACATGTCCAAGTTAGTTGAATTATTTAACTCCTCATATCATCTTGGTATTCATGTTTTACTCACCTAGATATCTTAATAGAATGAGCTCACTCCTCATGCCATCTTGGTCAGCATGGTTCACTCCCATGGGAATATTAATAATCAAGGTTCATTCCCAAGACCATAATAGTGTATCTCATGAGATATAAATCATTACCCAATGCATTGGTAGGAGATATAGGTCTCACCCATCTAATAATTAAATCATAAAAACATGTTCCACAAGATCAGAAATAATCATCTCATAACCCATGAAATGAAATTGATATTACAAATATATAAACTTATCATATTCTGTAAGAAAAATAGGTTTCATAACCATTTCATCATAAACATAACTCGTGAATAGATGCGGGTTTCAAAAGCATATAAATTATTAAATAGAAAAGTGTTTCATGAATATCATGAAATTAATAATAACCCATTCATATAAATAATATGAATTTAACATTTAGTTCATTTTCTAAAAATGAATGAGTACAATCAACAAATGTCATCTTATATGGAAAATAATTTTGAAATATCTTTAAAAAACATTTCCTAAGGAAAATATGATTTATTCTGTTAAAAATTATTATTAATACATAAAACCATTTAAAAATAATTTTCTTATAAAATACCTTTAAAACTTATAAATAATACATGAATTCATTTGAAAACCTTTTTCCTTAAAAACTTATAAAATAATCTTGAAAAAAAATTTAAAATCCTTTTTCTATAAAAACACTTTGAAAACTTATAAATAAATCTTGAAAACATTCTGAAAACCATTTCTTTGAAAATACCATAAAAACATAAATATAAATCTTGAAATTTATTTAAAAAATATTTTCCATGAAAACATGTAAAAGAATCATGAAATCATTTTGAAAACCATATTTCATAAAAATAATTTGAAAACGTATAAATAAGGATTGAAACATTTTGAAAAAAAATCATTGAAATCTTATAAAAGAAGTTTTAATTTTTTTTGAAAACCATTTCAATGAAAATACCTTGAAAAAATATAAGTAAATATTGAAAACATTTTGAAAACCAATTTCCTTGAAAAAATATAAAATAAGCCTGAGAATGTTTTGAAAATTATTTTTCCTGAAAATAATTTGAAAACATATAAATAAATCTTGAAAATGTTTTGAAAACCATTTTCCTTGAAAACATATAAAATATGCTTGAAAACATTTTGAAAACCATTTTTCTTGAACACTTATAAAAGAAATAAGAAAACTTTTTGAAAAGATTTTTTTCTTAAAAGTTCCTTGTAAAAAATAATTTTCTTAAAAATTAACCATTTAAACATGCTAAGGAATAATCCTACAAATTATGAAAGGTAAATCCATACATGTTGTATGAGGTAAAATGAATATTCCTTTTTCACGGTAAATTTTAGAAAAATTATTTGATTGGAAAGAGAAAACAAGATTAATTTTAAAATTGGTAAAAGATAAAAGGGTAAAAAATTCTTTTAATGATCCTAGGATATTATAATAATATTCTTGGAATCCTTTTTTTTGAAATAACGGTTTTGAATGAACACAAATTTCTGACTAAAGAGAGGGTAAATTCGGGATTTCATAAATAAACATTCTTAAAAATATTATGTACCAAAAGTAGATAAATAGTACCAAGACATGATTATATTATTAAAATATATAGGATATTAAAATTTATTAATTTTTTTGAGATATTTATCATAATATTTCATCAAATAAAGTATAAACATATAGAATCTCAAAAATCAATGAGATTGTATCAATTAACTCATATAACTTGGTAACTTTGGACCATGTTATACATGTAAGAAGAAGGAAGTTATATTAAACATAAAATATCATGAAATGTGAGAGTTTCATGATATAAAATTGAAAATTGAAGTATATACACCTCCAAAAATAATTTAGGTGCATAGAAAAACATGTGTCTCAAAGAAGGGAAATTGAGACAAAACTATTTTACCTATTTGGTCACATTTGAAACATAATCCCAAATAAATAAAGATAAAAAATTATGTGGATACCCATAAATTTAATTATAGGATACATATAATTAAATAATGGGAAGTACATACACCACACATAAGGAAAGTGTGGAAAACATAGAATGAATCTCACAGAAATAAAAAGTGAGATAATATTCCTTTACCTTGTGCCGTGACTCTTTTCATACTCGTTCAACCCACCTATATAATAAATATAAATTTAATATAAATGTTATAAAGAACCTTATTCTTATATATAATACCATAAATGGGTTTATTATGACCTTATATTACCTTGTTTTTAACCATCCTATGTTATGGTTTCACTTTTGATAATTTTTGCTTTGTTTTTCAAATCTGTCTTAATTCGTTATATTTTTTGTTCTTATACTTATATCATGATTCTAGAATGTAAACCATGATATAAATATAATTTATGTATAATATACTTTTATTATAATAATCTATATAATATATAAGTATGAAAGATAATAGATCTTTCATGGAGACTATAGGTCGTACGTACGCATGAACGCTATTTCCATTTAATATTCATGTTAAGAGAAAGAATGTAAAGTGAATATATATATATATATATATATCTTATTATTAAAGTAGATTTATAATATCATATATATCATATATATTCACTAAAACCAACCTTAATAAAATCCATGTAGTGTATGGATGAATCATATCACTTTGAGTGGGTGGTAATCCACACTTCCTCAAACAAAATTATTGTATTTACCTAAGATGGAATGCATCAAGGTTTGTTACAAATAAAAATTACATAATCATAAAGATATTATAAATATAATATATATCTTAAATAAACATAGTTTCCATAATAACTTCCACCATGATAAGTGGTAATGAAAAAATGAACAATCATCATTTCATGAGGCAATTGTTCTCCACATACAGAAACAATGAGTTCATTACCCATTAGATAGAGGTGTGTGTGGGTGTAGGTATAACCATTTACAAAAAACCATGATAATATAATGGGGAGACTAGTCATCTTATATTATAATTGAAAAAAGAGAGTTTTATTAGAGTATAAGGAAAATAAATGAAAGGACTTGATAGAAGATGTTAACTCTTAATCAGGTAACTCCTTTTGGTTTGTGCTGAAAGGCTACCTTGTATTTCCTTCTTCCCAAAGGAAGGATTCTAGAAGTAAGGTAGGATTTTTGGGAATTATATTGGTCTGTTATTTTCTAAATTTAGTATGTTTTATAGGTGTGAGGAAGTGGGAGAGGTGGTAGCTTTTAATAAGGAAGGAAAATGACTAACTTGAAATTTTTAGAAACAAGTTAGTTGTACACATGTTCATAACTAATAAAAGTCATGAAAAACAAAACAACTCAATAATGGAAGCATATAGATGATATATGGACAAAAAAGGGTTTTTCAAAAATTTATATATCATTTGGGCACTTAATTTTATGGTTTAGTCCCTAATTATACTTTATTGGTCTTTAATTACGGTGATTAATTTTAATCACTTTCACTAATCATTTTGGTCCAAAATTAACACGGTCATATTAGAATATAAATATTATACTGAATAAAATTGTGCATGTTAGTTTTTCGAAATTCAAATCATATAAGTGTCTAAATTAAGATTAATGTTAATATTGAAGACGAGACAAAAATAATAGGTTTTTAAAGTAGAAAAATGATCAAAAGATTGTTAAGATTTTGTATTCAATTTAAAATTGAAATTGGTTCTGAGGAATTAAATTATTTTAATAGAAGTAAAATTTATCTAACTTTACCTTATAAAAATTTATAATATCATTTATCATTAATAATTAAAAAAATAAAATGCGGTTTTTATCTAAAAATTAGTAATTTCCACTATTCATAAAAAATGACGTTTCACATAAAAGTCCCAAAAATTCACCCTAGGATAATTTCAATATTATGAATTCAAAAATCAAGTTTATTTTATAAATTTAATTTTATAAATGTTTCTAAAATTAATTTTATTATTAAATGTGGTTTATTCAAGAAGACATTATTTTTAACATAAAAGGACTACCAAAAATCATATATTTCATTTTCAATATGTTTTTTTTATATAAAAAACTTATAAAAAATATTTTAAAATTAGTTAATAATATTACTATAACTATATTTAATGGCTAGGTTATAATTATCTTATTTAAACAATTATGTATAAAAAATATGTTTCATAGAAACTCAATGATGCATGCATCATATGCCATGTCTGTTACGTGTAAAGTATGCCAAGTTGTACACCAAGTAAGTGTTGTGTTTTAAGTATGAAAATTTGGTTCCATGTGTAAGGAATTTTTGACTTATTATATTTCTAGACATTAATTAAAATTTAATTTATTAGGGTAAAATAGCTTTGTGATCATAATAATATTTTATTATATATTCAATTGGATTTATATTCATTAATAATTAATTGGTAACCTATTAATTCATATTATAATGTGTAAACCATATATTTTCATATTTTAGTTAATACTATTCATAACCTATAATTTAACATCAAGGTTTTATCTTAAGATATTTAATTATCGTATTTTAATAATATATTATTTTTTGGTAAACATTGGTCTTGCGTGTTACGTAAGTCATCGAGGAATGCCATTATTGCGTATAAAAAAACTAACCTCAGTGTTCCATGTAGATAAAGAAAATTTTTATATTTCAAGTAAAGAACAATTAACATGGTGTTTCATATGACACTGACAAAACGTAGTGCTTTAATAAAATTAACTATCCTCACTGTTTCATGAAATGAAAAAAATAAAAAAGGATAATTTAATTCGAAGAATATAATTCAAAAAATATAGGGTTGTTACAATACATGAAATCGATAGTTTGATTATAGGATATAACTAGATGGAATCCATAAAAGTGAAAAAAACACAAACATCTCAAAAGAATCTATATATAGATACATCATAAGTTTTATGACTACTGATCTTCTAGAATTTTATAACATGATACCCCTCTAAAACTATAGTTGGATATTATGCCTCGTTATTGTATTTGTGTGTTTATTGATGGAAGATCCAACCTCTATAGAGGACTACACCCTTATATACAAGGATTTATTAGATCTGTAACATCTTTACTTGGCTCGTAATGAATAATAACTAGATTGATTGTGATATATGACCACAAGTGCTCCTCCTCACACACCACAAGCTGTTGACTAATTGCAGGGGACTTGGGTGGTACTATGAGTATATTAAACCCTATATATCATAGTATCAGAAGTAATGATAATTAAAAAATAATGTACATCTATCACATTAGAGTACACAAGAGAGTAAAATAATAATAGGTGATAATGAAATGAAATGTATTCATACAAGCATAAAAGACTGATCTCCCACTTGTTGGATCATATAAACAAAATATATAAAATATATAAGTTAGCAATGAGGCCATAACCCCACACCAATACTCATATTATCCAAATTTCCATAATTGAAGCTATCATGTTTTATGATCAAATTCCATGCCCTAGAACAATCTATACATGAAACATATGAGATATTATCAGATACCCGAGTTCAATTTCTACCAAAGGTGGGTGTTAATATCTAACTCAGTAGAGAACCTCTAATATGGTCTCATACATTATTAGTAAAGAAATTATTTGTTCATATGATATTATCAAAATAAATAAATAAATAATATCCAAAATAAATAAATAAATAGTGCATTCATCCCTTAGGTTCCATGGAGACACCAGAGGATGGTTATAATTGATTCATCCAGTGTTGGATATCTCTGATAATATAGTGTAATCATCCAACCATATTAACCAAACCTACCCAGTGGGAATAAATAATAATTCTCATTGATACTCAGGACACATCCCTCATCAACCATACCTATTTTTCCTAATGCCAAATATATCTATGAATGTGATGATGACCTCACCAACTAGTATAAAAACAGAGTTGTCTAATCCACCCCAGTAAGAATTGATAATAGACAAGAAGAAAAAATCACCCTTGTATATAGGATCATCCATGCCTCAATATAAGTATGCCCTTTGCAGATAGAATTCTAAGAGCCCCCATTGTAAGACCCCCAATGATATAACATGTGAAAATTATTATCCTTTACCCACTAGATAGTAGGATCGATCACACATTGGTAGATATAAGGCCCTCGATGGATTTTAAACTATGATCCCTCACTACAAGACCCCTATTAGAATAATATGCAGTTCTCCCTATCACCAAACACTAATACAACATTTTAGATCCAAATCTATGGAAACCCAACCATAATCACTATCCCTACCCTTAGCGCATGTAAAATTAATTTCAAAAAAATATCATTATTCCAAACCCTTGGATCATATAAAATATCCCAATCAATAAAAACATTATATCCCTATTAGGAGCACAAACCGTACTCAAGTTCTAATATGAAACATGTAACTATCATAAAAATTTTCACCACAAATACACTTTGGGTCAGATAGTCATCAGAGAATCTAAAATGAGTTCCCTATATCATGTCACAACATAGTTACTATATATAGGTTCCTGGGTCTCAATATATTCCCTTGGGTTATCACCTGATGCTCAATAGACATCATATTTATCGGTAGTAGCATATAAAATTATATTTTAAAACTAAACTCATGGGTTCACATGGGTCATTTAAAGTTCTACTAGGGAAAAATTAATAATTACACCACCTTCCATCATGAGTAAGGTCCAAGGGAAACTATTGGATGGTCCACCATGGTCCACTTGGGCCAAACTTCTTCAAGTTAGTTCACCTCTACCAAGAGGTGTCAAGGGATCCTATGTTTGGGCCTCTATATAATGTTTATTCATTTTAGTTAATAATAACCCTCAATGAGTCACATGTGTAAATGGAATAAAATCTCAACTCATGGGCTTGGTCATCAATAGTCGAGAAGTTCAAGGTAGTGAACAGGAGACAACGTTGCCTTGGATCTATATTTTTTATATTTTAAGGAAATTTATTTTAAATTGAACTTTTAAAAATAAATTAAATAAATAAATATTTAAATTAATTTCCTCTATGAAGTTAAATTATTCAACGGTGATAACACAAATCCACGCATCATAACTAAATTTTGATAAAACCATAGGGTGAGTACTAAGGACCACATACCTTTTATGAAACAAAAAACCTATAATTCCCAACCCTGGTAGCCCTTACAAGGCCCACCAAGGATCATCCAATATCATTTTTCAATATCCCATTTCCAAGAGGCCCTAACTCATTTCAATTGATCCAAATTTATTAATTAAAACATTTAAAATTAATAAAATAGTTGATTCATTAGTTGGAATAATCATAAAAAATTCCATGGGAAGCCTTATTGTGTTGAAACCATGAAGAGAAACCCATGGGAGGTCTATTGTATACTCCCAATATCATCATTATAAAAATACCAATCATACTTAACCAATTATATAATTTTATAAAAATTTAATTTTTATTATTCAAGGATAAAATACAGAGGATACAAAATAAAATTGGTCAAAAAAGTTTAGGGGGGATGATGTGATAAAGTCCAAGGGAATCCACTACAATAATGTTAACATTGTCCCTAGTAAAAGAACCTAAGATAAAAAAATGTTAATCTTAAATTTATGTTCTTATTTTTATGAAATGTGGTCCAGAACATTATTTTCATCACTCCACGTGTGAAGAATCTAAATATCTGAATTTATCTTTCATTGATAGCTACTTTAGTATAAAAGTGGTTCTAGTGGCCTAGGGAATGACCCAACAGAGATTTGAAAAGAAAAGATGAATCATTTTAAATAGATGAAATAATGATGTTCACAGACCTATAAAGTGTAAGGCCAGTAAACATAGAATGATATTTCTCTTGAATAGAATTTTCTTCTCCATAGTGTGTCGAGATGTAAATGTTGATTGGTCATATTACATCATGGACTATGCCACCACCACACAATACTCCCTAAACACAAGACCTTAGATGTATTAAGATTATGTTCATTCCATTCCCATAGACCTATTCACCACTTCACCTTATATCGAATAACAAACTATCTATTATGGGTTAGTGAAGATGGGATTTTATGTCATGCTGTAGGATGGACTCTTTAAATAGTTTTGAGAGAAATTGTATCTAATATAAAAGTTTTGATTTGAAATATCCGTCGCTGGGATAGAGAACTTGATGATATGAGTCATTACGTGTGGTCCAAAACACTGATCACCCATCTAGAAAGAGGATTTTACATTAAAGTTGGTTCAAGACATTTCATATATTAAATCTAAAACATGAGACAAAATACTGGTCCAAAGAAATATAGCCACCAATACTCTACCCAAGGGGGAGAAAAATTAAGCGGGAAAAATATCCCTCTAAAAATATATGAGGAGTAGATTCCGAACTAGAATTGTTATAGAACATACATTTGTATGTGAATTGGATACACTTTTTTTGGATCTACAACTATGGTGTGCCATTATTCTAGATGCACGAATCTTGTAAATTGATCTTGATGGTGATTTTTTTCAACATTGATATTTTCATTGGTAATCTATAGATTGGAAAAGATTGATGCAATATCAGAAGGATAATCATGTGATGTTTTCCAAATGTGAGGGAGTCAAGATGAACAGTGGCAGGTGAACATCATTACAAGATATCCCTAAAGAACAAAATCCCCATAAAAATTACCAATTTCCCCATCATATAATGAAATTTCCCTCAAACACAAACAAAAACTACAAAAACAATTAATAGGTTGAGTAATAGGAATCCCAGAATGAGAAGAAAATGGAGTAACATAACTTTGATCATCATCAAAATTCCAATAAATTAGCATCATTTAATGGGAGGTCAATAGATCCAAATATGAGAGGAGGGTAAGACCCTATATGGAGATTAAGAAGGGGATGCTGGGTTTCACCTTCTAAAAACATGATGGGGTAAAATGAATTTTTCCCCTACAAAGACCACTACCTAGAAGGTATTCAGAAACTAGCTAGCCATGGCACTAGCTAGCCATGGCATTGATCTAACTAGTCGTGTCATAAGTTATCCCATCAGCAAGTTAGAGGATTTTCTATAGAAACTACAGCTATCCTGCTACAACTCCACCCACCCCAACACCTCTCCATCACTTCTCATAGACTTACCAACACTAATTTTAACTCATTACCCGTCCAAAATGAACCTATTACGATGATCAAACTCCCAAAATATCATTATATATCCTATTTATAAAATGAACTTCCCTCCAATTCAAAAAATCAGAAACCCACTTAACTTCACACCATAAATGGGTATAGGGTTTACAGCCTTCCCACCATAACAATTCTCATCCATGATAAGTCTCATTGTGTCTTCAATCACACATCTCAACCTACCCCAGTTATAATTCCTATTCAAATGGACATGTCCTATCTCCAAACATACTATCATGATGAAACATTAAACATATGGTTCTCAAAACATCAAAAAACAATCTATCACTAAAATTCATTACCAAGTCACTAATATTGTTCTCACCCATTCCCATCTACCCCAAGATACATGATGTCTATTCATCCAAAATATTATCTATACTTTGGTACATCCCAAAATAGGACATAGATTATACGAAAAATTTGGAGTAATGGTGCCTCACACCATTGCAATTTCCTACCAAAATAAAAACACAATTAAAATCTAAAAAATACTTATCAGGAATAATATGATTTTCCCAAAATGGTTCATGTCCCACCATATCCAATTACAATTGAGATTGATAGATGATCCTCCTCAGTTTACCTAACTAAAAAAGGCTCAACTTTCCCAGTCAGAGTGTCACCTAAAACACTCGGTCATGATGTATTTACATCCAAAAGTATACGAAGATAATATCAACACACTCACTAAATCCTGATCTTGAACTTTGGTGTATTTTCATGGTTGATTCATCAATAAACCAAAACTAGTGTCATGGTCTACTACAAGTACTGATGAATCAACTATCTAATCCATGTTTGAATTGACCCAACATTCATCCTAATCCTAAAGCTGATGCTTGAACTCCATTTGATATCATGTCTAAATTTATTCTTGTAATTCACTTAGTATTCCAAATAAATTCTATTATATTTTCTCACCATCATCAAAATACCACAAATAACATCTAATGGTCAGTCTCAATTAACAATAACACTACCCATAAGGGGTCAAATTACTCATGACCAATGCGGGGTTTACCAATAGTGGTGTTTCCTTAAGGTCTCTCCATTAGATCAAAAACCTTAAATCCATGGCTATACTATTTCCATACTCATATCTATGTTTGGAGATGGATGAATCTACCCATACTTGAGAACCAACATGAATCATCACTTATCATTCATTATTTGATTACATAAACACCACTTACAAGATCTATCAAAATTAAATTCAATAATTAGGTTCATTCCATAAAAATTAATATAGTTCACTCCCCACCATAATTATTAACTTATATATATCCTCTATCATAACCTCAATAGGTTACAATACTATATTAATTATTCTCCCCTTGATCCACACCCATTTTATGCTAGCCATAACCTACCAATAATAAACTCTTAGAATGACTCCGAATTCACACGTGATCCATTAACATTATATCCTATACCATATAGGAACAATGTAATTTTATAAAAACTCTTGGTAAACCATTCCCACATAATCTCATCTAATCCATCTTCCCTTGTCCTGCAGGTGGACACTCACTGATTTAAAAAACAAATTGTTTCAGGCATATCTAGTGCACTCTACCTTAATCTTATCCACATGAAATGGATGTATTCACCCATAAAACTTTTTCACTTTTCCTGAATCATGTTCAATGAGTCACAAATCATTATATCTAGGCTCATTCTCCAAAATACTAAACATTCCCATTGAATATCAATCTTTTCAAAACAAATCATCATAATGCCCATTTATATCGTGATGGCATCCCTCACATGTTGATGAAAAACCAAGGATCACCTGCTAAGAAATGAACCATTAAATAAGAAAAATAATTCATCCATGATCTATTAATGTCTCTTAACCACATCCAAAAGCAATAGGGCTAGGTACTTGATAGGTCCTTCCCTCAAAACGAAACATCGATACTAAAATTATTTGCACTCATGGTGCCTTCCTCACAAAAATTACAAAGGTATAACCATTAAATTACCACACACATGATATTAAATATCAAGTATAGATATCAATATAAGAAATTACCCAAGATTTTCATCTCTATGTGGACTAATATGTATTGGATAACACCACTTCTTTTTTAAACTGATTCAATACTATACATCAATACTCTATAATTTGATCATAATTAAAATGTCACTTGGATCTGAATCACTAAATCTTTAGTCACATATAAGGGCCACTATGTTTTCTCCCATAGACCATAAGATGGATCCTACATAATGGTCATAACTCATGGTATGTCTTACATACATCCATTTGAAATAATCACATGGCATCATACATACCAAAATCACCATCCACTACTGAGGAACCCACCCTCTCATAGAATCTATACTAGTAGACTAATACATAGTGAATCAAATCTCAAATAACATATTACCAATTGAATTTATCCTTGGATGAACAGTTTCAAGTATCCCATGATTAGATGGTTTGATGAAGTATATTTTAATTCTAACATATATTGGAAAATCTATATTCATTGTGACTGGAACATTAAATAACTAAACATTAAAAATTGTAACCCATAATGGGTTTACCACCAAGGCATGAAATTCCTACTTGTCACTACCAGGTCTCTATATTTCCCTTACTAGAGGGGCTGTGCTATCATCACCATCGAACTTCTCACCCAAAAATCCATATGAAATATTATCAAAAATAAATAAATAAATAAATAAATATATATATATATATAATCGTCCATATGTGTAGAATTACACTTAGAACATATATAGTAAAACACCATATGATACCAATATACCTTTTACATTCTTTCTCTCAATAAGTCTATTAAACAGAAATAGCATTCATGTATACGTACAACCTACCGTCTCCATGAATGGTGTATTCAGTTTCATACCTATATATTCAATAGATTATTATAATAAAATATAATATATATATATATATATATAAATGATATTTAAAATAAGGCCCCATCCTTAAACATTACTTATTCTTGAGATAATTCAATAATTTGACTTTAATTCACATTGAGAATCTTTTTGGGTTTAGAGATTTAGAGAATTGGGTCCTAAATTATACATAACATCTAGAATATTACAAGTAGAAACTTATACTTACTATCCATTTTATTTATAAAATAGAAACTATTTAAAATCAAAACAGGTCATTGTTTCATGTTTTAACAGCATAACTTTTCCTTGATCCCATTATTGACTCTATTTTTCTTTATGACTTTTGAAAAACATTTCAAAACATGTGATGAGCATAAAAATCTTAGTAAGGGATACATAAAGAAAGAAAACTGCTCATCTTGGGACAACATTAAAACCTTGAATAATTTATCATAAAGTAATAATTTTCACCTATAAGAAGTAGTAAATATATTTCACTAAATATAATATCATTTATTACCCTTTTTTGTAACGAAAATATTTCCCAGCCGAACCGGCCCCCGGCCGCCGCGGCCCTCCCGGCCGAACCGGCCCCCGGCCGCCGCGGCCCTCCCAGCAGAACCGGCCCCCGACCACCGTGACCCTCCCGGCTGAACCAGCCCCTGCCCGTCGCGGCCCTCCCGACCGAACCGGCCCCCAGCCGCCGCGACCCTCCTGGCCGAACTGGCCCCCGGCCGCTGCGGCCCTCCCGGCCGAACCGGCCCCCGGCCCCCGCGGCCCCCCATGCCGAACCGGCCCCCGGCCGCCAGGACCCTCCCGGCCGAACCGGCCCCCGGCCGCCGCGAACCTCCCTGTCGAACCGCCCCCCGGCCGCAGCGGCCCTGTCGGCCAAACTGGCCCCCGGTCGCCGCGACCCTCCGGACCGAACCGGCCCCGGCCGCCGCGGCCCTCCCGGCCGAACCGGCCCCGGCCGCCGCGGCCCTCCCGGCCGAACCGGCCCCGGCCGCCGCGGCCCTCCCGGCCGAACCGGCCCCGGCCGCCGCGGCCCTCCCGGCCGAACCGGCCCCGACCGCCGCGGCCCTCCCGGCCGAACCGGCCCCGGCCGCCGCGGCCCTCCCGGCCGAACCGGCCCCGGCCGCTGCGGCCCTCCCGGCCGAACCGGCCCCGGCCGCCGCGGCCCTCCCGGCCGAACTGGCCACCGGCCGCCGCGGCCCTCCCGGCTCGGGCCCCCGGCCGCCGCGGCCCTCCTGGCTGAACCAGCCCCGGCCGCCGCGGACCTCCCGGCGGAACCTGCCCCGGCCGCCGCGGCCCTCCCGGCCGAACCGGCCCCGGCCGCCGCGGCCCTCCCTGCCGAACCGGCCCCGGCCGCCGCAGCCCTCCCGGCCGAACCGGCCCCGGCCGCCGCGGCCCTCCCGACCGAACCGGCCCCGGCCGCCGCGACCCTCCCCGCCGAACCGGCCCCGGCCGCCGCGACCCTCCCCGCCGAACCGGCCCCGGCCGCCACGGCCCTCCCGGGGCCCCGGCCGCCACGGCCCTCCCGGCCGAACCGGCCCCGGACGCCGCGGCCCTCCCGGCCGAACCGGCCCCGGCCGCCGCGGCCCTCCCGGCCGAACCGGCCCCGGCCGCCGCGGCCCTCCCGGCCGAACCGGCCCCGGCCGCCGCGGCCCTCCCGGCTGAACCGGCCCCTGCCGCCGCGGCCCTCCCGACCGAACCGGCCCCGGCCGCCGCGACCCTCGCAGCCTTACCGGCCCCCGGCCGCCGCGGCCCTCTCGGCCAAGGCCGCCGCGGCCCTCCCGGCCGAACCAGCCCTCGGCCGCCGCGACCCTCCCGGCCGAACCGGCCCCCGGCCACCGCGGCCCTCCCGGCCGAACCGGCCCCCGTCCGCCGCGGTCCTCCCGGCCGAACCGGCCCCCGGCCACCGCGGCCCTCCCGGCCGAACCGGCCCCCGGCCACCGCGGCCCTCCCGGCCGAACCGGCCCCCGGCCGCAGCGGCCCTCTCGGCCGAACCGGCCCCCGGCAGCCGCGACCCTCCCGGCCGAACCGGCGGCCACGACCCTCCTGGCCGAACCGGCCGCCGCGGCCCTCCCGGCCGAAGCGGCCGCCACGGCCCTCCCGGCCGAACTGGCCCCCGGCCGCCGCGGCCCTCTCGGCCGAACCGGCCCCCGGCCGCCACGGCCCTCCCGGCCGATCCGGCCCCCGGCCGCCGCGGCCCTCCCGACCGATCCGGCCCCCGGCCGCCGCGACCCTCCAGGCCGAACCAGCCCCCGGTCGTCGCAACCCTCCCGGCCAAACCGGCCCCCGGCCGCCGCGGCCCTCCCGGCCGAACTGGCCCCCGACCCCCGCGACCCTCCCGGTCGAAAGGGCCCCCGGCCGCGGCGTCCTTCCCGGCCAAACCGGCCCCGGCCGCCGAAGCCCTCCCGGCCGGCACGGCCCTCCCGGCCAAACCTGCCCCCGGCCGCTACGGCGCTCCCGGCCGAACCAGCCCCCAGCTGTCGCGACCCTCCTCACTGAAGAGGCTCATGCCGCGCCGCACCCCGGATGCGCCACACCTCGGCCACACTGGGCCCCGACCGAATCTGCCCCCGGTCGCGCCGCGGCCCAGTCGCGCCGCATCCCAGTCGCGCCGTTCCCCGGCCGAACCGGCCCTCGGTAACCCCAGCCTCCATGCCGAACTGGCCCCGTGCCCTCAGTTAAGCCACTCTCGTAGCACCCTCCGGGCTGAGCCGCCCTCGCGCCGACTCGCGGCCGATCTGCGCCCTCATGAACGGTCCGCACCCTCACAGACCTCAGCTGCCCCTCGCGGCCTGCTGGGCTGAGCCGAGCTGGCCGGGCCGAACCTAAAGGGCTAGTCCACCCAATGGTTCGGGCCAGACCTAATGGGTCATGCCGATTCAACCCAAACTAGGTCGGTCCGACCGGGTCGGACTGGACCTAGGCCCACTATGACCCTTTACTTTATTTTGGCCATATCTTTGGCACCGAATGCCCGTTTGATTAATCATCAGCGGCGCTGGTGATCTTAGAGTATGACAGTCCCTTTGAGTATACCCTACTAGAGTTTGGGGTATAGTTGAGATACGGTCAGGTCGGATCGTGCACGAATCCAACCGGGACTCCGGGACTAAAAGGATGATAACTCACAGACCGGGCATCCTATTGACGCAAAATCTGTTGCGTTGAGACCCCTATGACGTGGTAGACCTTTGATATACTTTTTCGTGGGACTTTGTGACAATGGAGCATCGACCCGTAGCTTGTGGAGCGGACCCTCCTAGAGACGAGCGAGCTTAGTGCGAAGACCTAATAGCTGGCTAAGACTTGACGACTTCAGATCGTTTGACTCGTAGTGATTCAACTAGCCCAGTGGGGATTTCCTATTTGTGGCGGCAGACCTATGGTGGAGAAGTGCTAGGTTGTGGTGGTAGACCCACCGTACTCGGTAGGAGGAGTACCTCTGCAGGCTATGAGGGGGAGCGCCTGGGTGTGGCGACAGACCCACGGTGGGGAGTGCCTCTGTGTGATATAGTAGACACCTGATACTCGACAGGAGGAGTATCTCAGCAGTCCAAGGTTTGTGGGAAGCGCCTTTGTGTGATGCGGTAGGCCCATTATACTTGATTGAGCAGGAGTTCCCTAGCAGCCGAGGTTTCGATATTGTGAATAAAATCCTGGTTGAGATGATTCAGTTTTTCTATGTTTTCCTCATGATTGAGATGGATCACTTGATAAATTAGGTATATGTATGAGCATATAACTATGTATGGTCATCTGTTGATTTCATACTTTGTGGTTTATCCTTGATGGATTTTGTGAGACCTTGAGGGTCTCGAGGTCCCTATTGAGTATCATTATACTCACCCCTACACGGGATATGCTTGCACCATGTTGTGTTGGATATAGACGATGGACAGTGTTGACTGAGGCTGAGAGACCCAGGGGTGGACCTTACAATGAGTTGGTATACGGAGGAGACTGATGGACATGGAGTGGTGAGAAAGATATCTGTACCTACCCTTCAGGTAGGAATCCCAGAGGATGACCCAACAATTGTTTTTTACTTTCTTCAGTTGAACTTGTACTTCCAGTACCTTATACTTTACAGCTGGGCTTGTATTTCCTGCCCCTTTTACTTTTCAACACTCTTTTGTTATATAGTTTACTTCATGTTTTGAATCCAGCTGTGTGCTCGGTTTTGTGCGTTTACAGGTTATAAAGGCAATGCCTTAAAAGTTTTAGGGAATTATGCCTTTGGTGATAGTTTCCAGCGCCTGGCCTATGGAAGGCGGGCTTGAGGTAGTCAAGGCATGGGTCCTGGGAGACGGGTCGTGAAAAATTGATATCAGAGGAGTTGGTTCTACCGCAGAACTTATGACTCTGATATTTCTTTTATATGAAGCAATAGTGTTTAGCGTAATGAGTGTGGTTCTCAGTTCAGGGAGTCCAGTGTTGGTGCGGTGGATGACGTATCCATACACCAGGTCCCTGACTTCTAATTTCTGACTTAGTGCACAAAAACACTGATTGCATGTGTGTTTTCAAAATTGTTCTTCAAGTCAGCTCAACCAGGTCAGCTCACCAGGTATATATTTTTAACCGTAGTGCACCTGTTTCTTTTCGGGATGCCTCCATGCATACAGCTGGCTAGAGTTATGAGAGTCATATGCACTGATAGCCAACCGAGTGATGAGGCTTTAGTGTAGGGATCTTTTCCTATAGAGGCACTAGCGGTACCACTCTCTGTTGGCCCACCGATGCCACTAGACCCAACAACAGATGATGCATGCTATTTGAGCATGTTTCATGAGTTCCAGTGCTAGAGGATACCCAGGTTCAGGGGAGAGACGGACCCACAGGTGGTTGAGGATTGGCTGGAGGCTATGGTGAGATTTTTCCATTTGGTTGGGACACCAGCCGATTTCATGGTGATCCTTACCGCTATCCTTCTATAGGAAGCAGCAGGCAGATGGTAGAGCTTGATGATCCAAGTTCATGATGAGGTGACTCTTCTCTGGGCAGAATTCAAGAGCCTGTTTCAGGTAGAGTTTGTCCCAGTGACTCTTCGCTCAGTGCACATTCAGAAGCTACTTCATCTGCAGCAGTGCAAAATGACTGTAGCTTAGTACTCAACGAGGTTCACAGACCTCTCATTCTACTCTACCGATATGGTGTGAGACCCATTCTTCTGGGCCAGAACCTTCAAGAAGAGACTCAGGTGAGAGATAAGGGCTTCAGTGATCTCACTCAGCATCCCGACATAGGTGGGGGTGTTAGAGAGAGCCCTATTAGTAGAGAGTTTCCCTGCTGAGCAATCTCTAACAGTGAGATCCACCATCAATCGACACATAGCATAGTCTTCTGTAGCTGGAAGTAGACATATGTCGCAGAGGTCCAAGAGGACCAGACCTATAGGTGGACGACTGCATGACTCAGGATCGGTTGTGTGGGGCACCTGAAGTAGAGATAGACTTGTCAGGAGCGGGAAGTGTTATTCATGCGGAAGGCAGGGTCTCATGGCTTGTGACTGCCCGCCCCGCTGTTCGGATGATCAAAATACGGTCGAAGGACTGCCTAGGCAGAGACATAGATTTGATCGAGGTGGTTTGCAGGGAATAGGCGAGCGTGGCAGAGGAGCTAGCCATGCAACTGGTGGTGAGAGACGTTTCTAGGTGTTACCACCACCACCACTAGGAGGTCCACTTCGACCACAGGGAGCAGGTGGACCGGGGAGAGCTCAGCTCCAGGTAGTAGAGGCCTATGACCATGGCGCTCCAGAGATTATACGAGGTACGATATATTTCTACTCCACCATAGCTGCAGTACCTATAGATACAAGTTCTAGTCATTGTTTCATTTCCACTACCCTCATTCAGAGCTTAGAGATTCTGACGGAGCCGTTGGCCCGATCCTTATGGCTAGAGACTCCAACAAGAGTAGATTTAATGATTATTCACTGGTTCCATTAGTGCGAGATTACTCTATAAGGCAAGAGATTCGTATGGGATTTGTTAGTAGCAGCGTCGAGGCCTTACGATGTCATCTTGGGTATGGATTGGTTATCTACAGTCCATGCTCAGATAGAATTTATTAGGCACAAAGTGCCATGTGTCCCCTCGGATGAGACCAGGTTTACCTTCACCGGTGAGAAGGGAGCCTTTTCAGCACAAGATGGACTTACTCGGATGAGAGTGTAGCCTATCACTGATCAGTTGGCTTACCATACCCTCAGAGCAGTTGATGTGGAGAGTCTGAGCTATCCTGTAGTGGTGGATTAGATTGCAGATGTCTTCCCTGATGATGTTCTAGGTCTACCCCCTCATAGATAGGTAGACTTTTAAATTTATTTGTACCCTAGGACAACACCGATATCTACACCAGCATATCGGATGGCTCCCGTGGAGCTTTGTGAGCTGCAGGTACAAATAGAGGACTTGTAGGGGAAGGGATTCATCTGGATCAGTGTTTCTCCCTGGGCAGCCCCGATTCTGTTCACCAAGAAGGCGGATGGGAGCTTGAGGCTTTGTGTTGACTATCAGCACCTGAACAGGGTGACCATAAAGAACAAGTACCCACTTCCAAGGATTTACGACCTCTTTGATTAAATGAAGGGATCATGGTGGTTCTCAAAGATAGACCTCAGATCAGGCTATCACCAGCTCAGAGTACGAGATGAGGATGTTCAGAAGACAACCTTCAGGTGTCGGTATGACCATTATGAGTTCTTGTTTATGCCATTCGGTGTAACCAACACTCTAGAAGTGTTCATGGGGCTCATGAACATTATTTTTCAGCCATACTACGATCGATTTGTCATAGTTTTCATCGACGATATTCTGATCTACTCGACTACTGAGGATGAGCATACCTATCACTTGTGGGTAGTAATGAACACACTCCGAGAGCACCAGCATTATGGTAGGCTCTCGAAGAGATAGTTCTAAATATGAGAGGTTCACTTTCTGGAACTTGTCATCTCATAGGCTGGAGTTGTAGTGGATCCTGTGAAGATTGAGGTGGTACTTACTTGGGATCCACCCATGAGTGTGATGGAAGTACAAAGTTTCCTGGGTTTGGGTAGATACTACCAGAGGCTTGTACCAGATTTATCCAGAGTTACAGCACCACTATCAGCCTTGACGAAGAAGGGGAAACCCTTTGTATGGTTGTAGTGATGCTAGTAGATATTTCTAGAGCTGAGGCAGATGCTGACTAGTGCCCCCATCTTGAGGCTTCCAGAGGAAGGTGTAGGGTACATAGTCTACTACGACGCTTCAGGGACCAGAATCGGATGTTTCCTGATGCAGGAGCGAGCATTGATCGCATATATTTCTCAACAGCTAAGAAAACATGAGAAGAAATATACTACCCATTGCCTGGAGTTAGCAGTAGTGGTATTCGCCTTGAAGATGTGGCAACACTATCTGATGGATGAGCGTTTTACCATGTACTCTGATCATAAGAGTCTCAGGTATATCTTCTCTCAGAAATACCTGAACCTAAGACAATGACATTGACTTGAGTTCCTCCAGGACTATGAATTTGTGATAGTCTATACTCTTAGAAAGGGGAACGTTGTTGCAGATGTACTCAGCAGGAGATCTGGTATACAGCTGCTAGGTGAGGCGATAGAGCAGCTGGTTGCTTTACATGTATCCTTTGTGGATAGATATAGAGAAGCCTTCCTTCAGTCTCTTACAATCACTCCTACACTTCTTCAATGAGTCAAGGAGGCAGAATGAGGGGACACTGACTACGAGACACGACATGCTCAGATATCCACAAGGCAGGCACCTGATGGATTTTCAGAAGGTGGGGAGCACATCATTCTCTTCATAGGACGTACTATAGTACCAGTGTCACTTTAGGAGGACGTGTAGAGAGAGTTCCACAAATCCCCTATAGCGGTACATCCAGGAGGGGCGAAGATGAACCAAAACCTCTGACGATAGCACTGGTGGCCAGGAATGAAGAAGGCTGTAGCAGAGTTTGTCTCTCGGTTCCTCACATGTCAACAAGTGAAGGAAAAACACCAGGAACCGGCAGGATTGGTTCATCCTTTAGAGGTCCCAAAGTGGAAGTGGGATGGGATATCCATGGACTTCGTGATGGTTCTTCTACATACATCCAGGGGACATGACTTGATTTAGGTGATTATTGACTGACTCACCAAGTCGGCCTACTTCCTACTGGTCAGAGAGTAGAGTTTAGTAGAGAGTTTGAGATTCCTCTATGTTCAGGAGATTTTGTAGCTACATATAGTTCCTTCAATGATTGTCTCTGATCATGATGCACATTTTACTTCCTGACTATGTAAGGGTTTTTAAGAGGATTTTGGGATACAACTTCATTTGAGCACTGCCTTCCATCCTCAAATGGATGGTCAGACTGAGCGGACCATTCATACCCTCAAGGACATGTTGCATGCTTGTGTCCTCAAATTTGGTTGAAGATGGGAGGATCACTTACCTTTGGATGATTTTGCATACAGAAACAACTATCACTCCACCATTGGGATGACACCTTTCGTGGCATTGTACAGGCGACCTAGAAGATCACCTTTGTACTGGACTGACCTAGGGGAGTCAGCACTAGTGGGACCATAGATGGTATGAGCTACTGCAGAGAAGGTGCAGATCATCCAGGAGCAGATGAAGACTGCACAAAGGAGATATAAGTCATATGCTGACAGGAGATGGAGACCTCCAGAGTTAGAGGATGGTGACCACGTCTTTCTATGGGTCTCACATCGATGAGGTTTATGGATATTTGGCCAAGGCGGAAAGTTATCTCTGATATTCATCGGACCTTTTTAGGTGCTCAGTAGAGTTGAATAGGTGGCATACCGCTTATCTCTTCCACCTCAGTTGCACCAGGTGCACAAAGTTTTCCATGTATCCTAGCTGAGGAGATACGTGCATGAACCATCTCACATCATCGACCATGGCGAGCTGGAAGTCGACGATGGAGTGACTTTTACAGAGGTTACAATACAGATTAAGGATCGATAGGAGTGGGTTATTCATGTATGGTCGATACCTCTAGTGCGCGTTCGCTGGCAGCACGTGAACCTCTAGGAGAGCACATGGGAGCGAGAGGCTCATATGCGTGCTCAGTACCCCCACTTGTTCCCTTAGTTCGAGTTGTAGATTACGGGGATGTAAATCCCTAAGGTGGGGAGAATGTAAAGACTCAGAATTTTCTTCTGTTTTTTTTAAATATATGGGAATTTTACAAGTTTGTGAAAAATTGGAGACGCGTGATTCTGAGGCCCGGTGTGCCCAGAATCAATTTCTGAAGTTTTTTTCAGGTACTTTCAGTAAAAGTTTGAGCATGTTTTTATAAATTTTGAACCGGTTCTTGGAATTGAAATTAGAGGACACCGTTGAACTCACAACACCAGTATTTTCTCAAGAAGACTTTCATCTCGACGACAGTTGGTTGAGGGTGAATGTTAGTTTTTGGGTTTTTATGGAAATAATAAAAATAAAATAAACACATTTTTTATTTTATTTTTTCTATTATAACCACCCATGTAGAAGTTAGAAGTGGGGACCACCACACCTTAACCTCCCATGAGAGGTTATGGTGGTGGGGCCCACCCAAACCTAACCTCCCATGCGAGGTTATGGTGGTGGGGACCAACCGGGAATAAACCCCCATTTAATTGAGAGGAAAACCTCTCAAATCCCTCATTAATGTGGAGGAGACTCTTGAGCTTCCACCACATAAATTCTGCCAATGCATGCATTGATTTTGACAACTCTCCTTTAATCAATTCAACTATTTTGAATATTATGCCAAAAAATTAATCTATTATTTGGAGGCTATTATTTCATTTTGGTGGAGATTGGGAGAGGAGAAATATTGGGAGAAATTTTGGGAGAAGGCTCCCAACAAAGAACGCTCCACCAACAAAGAACGACGATGAGGAATGCCTTCAAGTACGAAGAATGACCTAGACTTCAACTTCCATTATCAGAACTTCCTCTGACATAGGACATCTTCAAATATGATGAGCCAGTACACAACTGATGATCAAGGAAAATGACAATGACACCAACATTCATCTTTTCCCAATGATCCGCCTTCTTCCCCGTGACTCCGTCGATGAAAAACGAACAAAGTAGGGGATTTTTGTGAAGGATTTTATATTCTCGCAATTCTTTCCTTCTGAAAACAAAAAACGCTGATCAATTTCTAACTAGTGGATCTTCATATGTCTTCCTTTTCCCAGTTTTGGGATTGATCATTGAGGGAGGGTTTGTCATGATTTGTTCTTGTGATCCAAATGCTACCACCCTAAACACGGAGGGTGTGGACTAAACCAACATGGCCCAACCCCTCCATCCTTCTCTTTTGCAGTGATCTTTGAAACGACATTGAAGGTGACAAAGGCAATGAACAAGCTACCCATGACCTCCGCAACCCGCGCCACCTCCCAGACGAACCGGCCCGACCGCACCACCTTGTCCACGCAACCCTGACCGCACAACCCCGACCGCACCTGCCCCGGCCGCCGTGGCCCTCCTGGACGAACTGGCCCCAGCAGCGTTGCCCTGGTCCTGCCACACCCCGGACGTTCCGCGCCCCAGCTGAACCATCCCCCTACTGCCGCATCCCTCCCAATCAAACCGGCCTGGGTGTGCCACCCAGGCCGCTCCACGCCCTGGCCGCATCGCACCTCGGCCGCACTGCGCCCTGGCCGAACTGGTCCCCAGCCACCTCGGCCTCCGAGCCGAATCGGCCCTGCGCCCTCAGCCAATGGGTCGAGCCAGTTTGACCCTAACCAGGTCAGCCCAGATGGGGTTGGGTTGGGTCGGTCTGACCGGGTCAGACGGGACCCGGGCCTACTACTGCTCTTTACTTTCTTTTGGCCATATCTCTGGCAGCATACATCCATTTGACAAACCGTCTATGGTTCTAGTGGTCTTGGAGTGTGATGGTCCCTTTGAGTATACCCCATTGGAGTTTGGTGTACTGTTGAGATATGGTTAGGTTGGATCGTGCATGAATCCAACCGGGCCCCCAGGACTAAAAGGCTAATAACTCATAGACCGGGCATCCGATTGACGCTCTGTCTGTTGCGTTGAGACCCCTATGATGTGGCTGACCTTTGAAATACTTATTTATGGGACTTAATGATAGTATAGAATCGACCAGTAGCTTGTGTGGAGGACCCTCCTGGAGACGAGCGAGCTTAGTGCGGAAACCTAGTAGCTAGATGAGACCTAACGACTTCTGACTGTTTGACTCAGAGTGATTCTACTAGCCCAGTGGGGAGAAACTGGTTGTGGAGGAAAGACCACGGTGGAGGAGCGCTTGGTTGCGGCGGAAAACTCATGGTACTCGATAAGAGGAGTACCTCTGCAAGCTATGAGGGGGAGCGCCTGAGTGTGGCGGCAAACCCACGGTGGGGAGTGCCTTGGTGTGACGCAGCAGACCCACGGTATTCGACAGGAGGAGTACCACATCAGTCTATGGTTTGTGGGAAGCACCTCTGTGTGACTCAGTAGACCAACTGTACTCTATTGAGCAAGAGTTATCCAACAGTTGAGGTTTTGATATTGTGAATAAAATTCTAGTTGAGCTAAGTTAGTTTTTCTGTGTTTTCCTCATGATTGAGATAGATCACTCGATAACTTAGGTATATGTATGGAAATATACCTAAGTAAGGTTATCTATTGATTTCATACTTTGAGTTTTATCCTTGATGGATTTTTTGAGACCTTGAGGGTCTCATGGTCCCTACTAAGTATCGTTATACTCACCCCTACACGGGCTATGCCTACACTTTGTTGTGCTGGATACAGATGACGGACAACGCTGACTGAGGCTGAGAGTGCTAGGACTGGACAGTACCCAGGGGTGGACCTTACAACGAGTCGGTACACAGAGGAGACTGAAGAACATGGAGTAATGAGGAAGCTATCTATACCTACCCTTCAGGTAAGAATCCTGGAGGATGACCCATCAGCTGTTTTTCCTTTCTTCAGTTGTACTTGTACTTCTAGTTCCTTGTACTTTACAGTTGGGCTTCTATTTCTGGCCCCTTTTACTTTTCAACACTCTTTTGTTATACAGTTTACTTAGTTTTTTGTATCTAGATATGTGCTTTGTTGTCTGCGTTTATAGGTTATAAAGTCAATGCCTTCCCAGTTTTAGGGAATTATGCCTTTGGTGCTAGTCGCCAGCCCTTGGACTATGTAAGGAGAGCTTGGGGTAGTCACGACACGGGCCCCGGGAGACGGGTCATGACACTATAAGGCCTAAATGTATTGGGAATCCCTATGTCCAATGAATGATGAATGCAAACACCTCATTACACCATGACCAAGATCTAAAATATATAATGATTTATAATTCTAAAAAAATTATGTGTATCACATAAGGTGAAATAATTTAACCATAGCATTAAATACCAAGAATATCAATCTCAATCCCCTAGTAAACTAGAATTCTTTTTAGGAAATTTGATCATGATTCACTATCTTAATATCCATCACAGTCTTCGACACATTCCTATTTCTTATGTCTACCATATCAAAAATAGTAATACAAATAAAAGAAATATTTGAAACTACATTGAAACATCTCAAACCAACATACTATTACGAGCAACTGGATTGTTAGTGATACAAAACCTCAGAAATTCCTCCTCATATGCCTAAGGATTCCAACTAGTAGTGGGAGTCTTGGGTGGTAATGTGATGAGGTTATAACCCCAGTAATGCAGAATCAATAGTAAAAAAAAATATCATTCACACCCATCGCATCATAATATACAAGATTCTAAAATAATAACATGTGATAAAAAATGGAATATAGTCATATAAGAATATAATATCTATCAACATCTTTTTTGATAACATATAAATACTAAATAAAATAAATGAGATACATATAAGGTCCTACTCTCTACACCAAGACTCATATCATTAGAGTTTTCAGATGTCGATCTATCTTACTTGACAACAAGTTATCAGGCCATAGAATAACCTATACCTATAACAAGTGAGTGTTTCTTGGGCACCCAATTGAAATTTATTCTAGATATGGGTCTGATTACATAACTCTAAAGGGTACCACCAACGCAATATCACACAAAATTGGAAATGCAATGATATTTGATTGTGACATGATAAAAATAGATAGATAAATAAATTTCAAGACAGTAAATAAATTACACAAATAGCCCTTGGGTTCCATGGAGACACCTGAGGCCAGTTATTCTTTCATTGGACAATGTCAGACATATATGAGCATGTCAATTAATCATTCTAAACATACCAAACCAACCAAAAACATGGTGTAAATGATAGTCATTTTAGATTCATGGGACACATACTTAGTTGACCACACCATCTTCAACTAGTGTTTTATATCCTTCAAAACATCATGCTAACTATGCCAACCAATATAGAATCTTAGGGTTCTAATCCACCTTGGTGAGTAGTGATAATGACATAGTGGCTAAAATCACCCCGATACACCTGAATGACCACACATATATAGATAACTAGACCTCAATAAATCACAGACCATGATCCCCCGTTGTAGGACCCCCACTGGGATTTTAAATGATAGGCACTAGCTTCTAACTAAGAGATAGTAGGATTGGACACTCCTCAGGATATAGAATCACTGATAGATAGCAGGCTATAATTCCCCACTATAAGAACCCCACAAATATAACACCCAACTCTCAATCCCTACTTGAACTGCTATAATATCCCATATCCAAATCCATGGTACCCCCAACATCATCATATATACCCAAGGAGTGTGTCAAAGGAATCCCATATAAATATCACCATATTGGACCCATAGAGCATTTCAAAAAGGTCCCAACCAACAACATCACTATATCAATATTAGGAAAACAAACTAGATTTAGGTTATAATATTTCACATTTAATTATCTCTAACTATCACAACACACAATATCTCAATGTGATACAATTATTATGGAACCTACCATGGATCCCTAAGATCATTTCACAAGGTAAGCACCCTTTAAAGGGTCCCCGATATTAATCTAATACCATGGGTTATCACCCGATGGTTAGATTAAATCATGCTCCTTGATGGTATCATAGAACATCATCTTTCCTAATTGTCCTCAAGGCTTATCAAGGGTTATTACCTAACATAATAGGTGAAACTGAAACTAATACACTATTTTACTTTATGAGAAAGGTTTAATGAAATATATAAGAAGGTCCACCATGTCCCACTAGGGACAAAATCCACTAAGTCATCTCAAATCTACCAAGAGGTGTCAATATATCATTAGATCCGAACACTTCGTCATGCATATTATTGTTAGTTATGAATAACCCATAAGGGGGTCCAAGTTTCAAGTTGATACAAACTCAAATTAAGACCTACACTATCAGTGGCCGAGGCAATCAAGGAAGTGAATAAGGGATAACATGTCCTTGAATTTTTTTTCTTTATATTTTATAGAATTTTTTAATTAAAAATTTATATTTAATTAAACAATTAATTAATTTAAATAATTTCCAAATTGAAGTTCGAAGACACAATGGTGACACCTCATATCCAACCACCACTCATATCCATGACACACTAACTCAAGTCACATGATCTAAATTAATTAATTACAACATTTGAAATTAAACAAAAATTGATTACTTAAGTGGAATAGATTATAATATATCATTTGGTTGTCTCGTCTCCCTAGAACCATGAACAACAACCCATAGAAGGTCCACTATAGACTATTGGTATCATCATGGGTGAAATATCTTACATACATCAATAATTATATCATTAATTTAATTTAATTAACATAAAATCAAAAATCATTGGGTGGAACAACATAATGACATTGAATCGATAAATCGTAGTAGGAGAACATTGTAATGGGATGTACACTATATAGAAAATAAGAAAACCCATATAAAACAATTTATTTCACCATCCTCATGTGAAATTACCATAAACCACTAACCATAAATCAAACCATATCATAGGGTGATGAAGTGATTTCTAAGAATGAGAAGAGAAGGAGAAAAAAACCTCTGATATTATTTAAAACACTATGAAATACATCCCCTTTTAATGGAGTTAAGGGATACAAATATGTAAAGACCCAAAGCTTGACGTACATGGACAATACATTACTTTTACGGAATACTTAATAAATAATAAAAACAGACACACAAGGACCGTACTAGTTTAGTTTCTTTGGAAACTCGAAATAAAATCTTCTAATCGTGGTGAAAGATCTTCAAAAACTCCCATAACAATCTTACACTTTTTGTTTCCTTACCTAAAACGTTTCTTTACTTCCTGGAGAAAATAAAACATAAAAAGGGTGAGCTCAAATGCTCAGTAAGGGCAATCATAAATAACATAAAACAATCCATAAACATTTGGAATCAAAAACTTGAACATGAAATTTAAACATCAAAATCTTGAGCAAAGACATAAATCATGGAAGTACGTAAGGCATATATCATAATAGAACATAAAACATGATAAAATGGGAATAAAACATGTAATTGTGGCAACCATTCAGCACATGTCATGATTTCCATATTAGCCAAGGCATTGTTACTAAGACCATCTTAGTGGACAAAGTCCCTTTCTGAATCGAGTTCTCTCCTCGTTTCAGTCCTGTAACACTGAACCGGATTAACTTACTCTTACAGCCATGTCTATCTCATGAGATATAAATCTTTAACCAATGAATTGGAGGGAGATGTAGGTCCCACCCATATCATAATGAAATCATTCTTTCGTGTGCCACAAAATAATAATTCATACATCATAGCATAACCCATGTAATAAAATGGGATTCTTAAACATCATGCCATCATAAAATAATCCATAAAAGTTTGATATCATTTCATCATAAGAAAATTGAAACCATTTAAATAATAGAGACATATTACTTGAAACATACACATATGAAATAATGTCATCTTAGATGGAAAATAGTTTTGGCAAAACACTTGAAATGAATTCTTGAGGAAAATATCCTTTCTTCTTTAAAATCATTTTCTTTTCACAAAATTCCATGAAATTTTAAAAGAAAAGGGGTTTGTTGAAAATAATAATGCAATCTTGTAGAGGAAGATTCTTGAAAATGAGGCATTATGAAACCATAAAAATCCGTTCACACCATATAAGTTAAAAATAACATTCTCCTCGTACTTTTGTCGCAAAAGTCAAAAAGTACCTTATATGGTAACCAAAGGAAAGATTCCATTCATACAATGTGGTAAAAAGTCAATAAAGGGTAAAAATGACTTTTAACATTCATGGAAGAATAGTAAACATTTTATGAAAACATTTTTAGAAAACATGGTCAGGGATAATAAAAATAACCCCAGTAAATACTTACGTATAAGCAATCTCAGATAAAAATGAGATTGAAAATTTATCCCTTACCTTATGTCCGATATGCTTCGTATGTATCCGAACCTCATGTATAATGATTTAAATAATGTCATTGAATTATTACAGAATCATATTCATTGTTATTATATCATATATGGTTCACTTATGACTTTATATTACCCGTTCTTTTGTAAATTCCATGTTAAAGAGCGTTTGGGGTAAAATCGTTTCATTTATCGTATGTGTTTCGACTCATCGTTCTTGATATTATTACTTATATCCTGATTTATATAATTTAAGAATGTAAAAAATGATTTATATATAATATATATTCATTATATACATATATATTATAGATCGATAAAAGGAATGAAATACACCGTTCATGAAGACGGTAGGCCGTACGTACGCATGAACGCTGTTTTCGTTTCCTTATTTAATTGAATGGAATTGAGTATATGACATACATATATATATATACATAAATACAGAAGCATTATTATGTCATATATTTCATTATTGTTCATTATATATACTTTATAATCATTCTTGAATGGTTAATCATGGGAAATGAATCTCATCGCGTTCGTGGAGACGGTAGTCCGTACGTACGCACGGGTGCTGATATCATTCCCATGATTGTGGAATTGTATTGGAGTGTATTTATACTATTTAATAATAAATAGAACTTTATAATAATCATTTATTTACACCATTATACCCATCCATTTAAGGTGGTGGTGGAAAAATAGATGACACCACGGCGTGGAGACGGTATTCCGTACGTACGCACGCGTGACGATTTCGTTTTCCGTAGGATGGATAGATGGTGAAATAGGTTTGTTTCATAATTATAATAACATATAAGTATATGAGTGATACTGATGTTATTACTTCATAATGAAACAACTAAATAAGAAGAAGTGGAAGAAGAAATAAAGCTGAAAGAATCGGTAACGGGCATTACCTCCTCTTTGAAGCGCCTTTTTGAAACCTCCTCTTAGGGCACTAATATTAGTCTTTGAAGAAGACCAGAACCTCTAGGATGTTTCAAGGGAAGTGGAGAAGAGAAATTGGCAGGTGTTGGCTGAGCTTTAAGGCTCAAAGTGGTGTGAGGAAGAGAGGGAGGAGGTGCCCTTTTATAAGGGAGGAGAGGGGCACCTTTGGAATGACAAAAAATATTATTTTATTATAAAGTCATATTCGGTTTTAATAGCTCCAAATTGAGTTATTTAGAAGATAAGGTGGGGATGGGTCGAAATCCCCTAATACAATATAATTTAGACAAGTTTAGGTTCCTATTTTAACATTATCATTTAGATTTAACTTTAAGTTAGATAATTTTACTTTTACCGTGTCTTTTTGTGTTCTTACACTATAAGGTTAATAAACTTAATATAACAAGCCAAACGAACCCCAAGTTGTTTAGTATTAATATATATAACCTTATATAAGTCATATGGCCGAACCTTATATTTTTAGAAATATAATAACAATTAATAATATAATATTTGTTTTAAAAACTATTTTATGTCAATTTTGAAACTATTTGGTAATTGATTTTTTGTGAAAATCATAACAGAATTATTAGTTATCAAAAAGTTAATTAAATCAACACTAACATGTCATATTAACATATAAAATTATTGTAATTCATAATAAGTCTCAGATTACATTTATTTGGGTATTTATAACATCAATTATGTCAATATTTCATTAATAAGATAATTACTGCATCTTCATTGTGACATAAATAAATTAAATTATTTAAAGTATAAAAATTACAAATAAAATATCATTATGTAGGAAACCTTTTTAGATTTCTAATTAATATTTATAGTCGAATTTATCTTATGTATAACCCTATATTAAAAATTATATACTTATTAAACTTTGATTTTAACTATTTTAACCCTTCTTTAAATAAATTAATAATAAATGTCCTAATCTAATCCAATTGGGAATAAATGGTCATATTTTATTCCTAAGGTTGTTTTTGGTCGAATTAAACTTATCCAATAGAATTAGTACATGAGTTCGGGTAATAATAATATCATTTTTACCCTTAATTACCCTATTTACTTTTAACCGTGGTAAATAAAAGTAAAAAGTTACTATTCACCAAAAATTATTTTCATCGCATTGAACCTCATTTTACTTACTGAAATCAACCGTGTCTCTGGGATTTTTGAAATTACATTCACAAAAGTGGTAAAATTAAGTTTTATGTAAATTTGCAAATTCTCCTAGGAGGTGGGTAAAAGACGGTCAAAAGTTCAATAAAATTTTTATATATCTAAAATTATTAAAAAATGACTCCAATGAATTACATTGAACTTATATAGGTATTATGTATCAATTTTTACCTAAAATAAATTTAAATAAAATGAATAATTATTTAAATAAAAAGTCGGTTTTTAAATAGTAACCCAGTGTTTTCATTATTCATAAAAAATTGAAAGTTTTCAGAAAAATACCAAAATTTCACCCTAGGCTAATTTCGATATTCGGAATCCAAAAATGAAGTCCATTTTGAAAGATGAAATTTTCAAAATTTCAAAAAGTGGTTATTACTATTCATAATAGCTAGTTTTAATAATATTTTAATAGCATATCGTTGTTTAGTGAAACTCAGTATTACGTACAACACACACTATCGAGGAAGGTCGCGATTGTGTATAATGCAACCAAGTTAGGGTTGTGTTTTGTGCAATACTCCTTTGTTGTAGCGTACAAAACAAGACATCAATAAAATTAAAAAGAATATTTTTCATAAAATCTCAGGGTGTTACATTCTACCCCCCCTTAAAATGAATTTCTCCATCAAAATTCGTCGGGGTTATAAATGGTTTACTACTCGAAAGTTTCTTTAATAGAAACCCACATCGTAAAAAGGAATACCAAAACCAATCTTTAAAAACTAAAGTATGAAACATAACAGTTACCCAAATTAACTAATCACTGGGTTTCCACATAGGAGAACATAGGTGAAAATATGTATAAGGAAGAGAAACCTAACCATCATGTTCTGATGGAGAGTGGTAGAGAACATGGCTATGAAAAAGCCAACAATCACAAAGCCATAGATTTGTGATGATCTAAGGTACCATCTGATTCATCGGATATAAGGGAACTAAGACGACATTTTTGGTTTTCAAGATAATTTCCCTAAAGTTGAAGAATTTGAATTAGAATAAATACTTACTTTATTTTGGTACAATCTAACTATTTTTCATGCTTTGAAAAATTTCCACTTCATCTCTTAAAGAAATGAAGTTGAATTTGTTATTTGTGAATTGTTAACAGATCGTGTGATAGAATGATGGGTCATTCCATCTCTTTGAAACAAAAGGTTAGAAAAAGTTATCAAATATACATAAGTCCATCTATGGTGAGGTTAATCGTATAAGATTCCAAAAATGAACTTACAATTCATATATCATACTGCGTAATAAAATAAAACTAGTTTCTACTAACCAGGGACTTCCTGTAGGCCAATGGTAGGCGATAAAGTCCAGTCACACTTCGGTTGTGGGTTCGATTCCCACAGCCTTGTCCGACGCGATGGGCTGTCTCCTATCCTGCATGTTGTTCTTTTTCTAAAACTATATTACTATAACATCCATCAATAATATAGAAAAAAGTTCTATCCTTAAACAATACTAACTTATGTCCAACATAATTCATTTTAATCTTCAGGCTTATCTAAAATACTTCAGTCCAAGCTCATAGTATAAAGAAAATGATTACTTGAAATGTCACATAACAATCACGTGAATTCCATCATTTATCCCCCATATATCATAAGATATATCTTTTTGGTCAAATTACAAACATGTGAATACCTTAATCTTGTATTCTCTTGAAGAATGAATACCCATTGAACCTTAGTGAAAACATGAATGCAGTTAAAAGTTAACACTTTCCACATACCAAAATACTCAAAATTCTTTATACCATGATATCACTTAGTCCTTATATCAATCATAAGCTCATGAATACAATCAAACATCTCATTATCTTCTTATCCCTTCATTATGCCCATATCATCTGCTTACCAAAATTTCTCAATCACTTTCCATGGTTACCGGTACCATAAAATTATTGAAAACCACAATTGAACAATACATAAATATTCCAATATTCCACGATACTATATACAACATTATTTTGGAATCCCATTACATAAACACTTAATCATTCCACCAAATTGTTTTCATATTCAACATCTCCAATAGTGATCTCATGTGACTTCCCTTTGTCCTTTGCCTTAAGTGGTTGCTCATGTCGATCATCATTAACCCTTGGATTAGGGCATTGATTAGAATAACGACCCATTTCATTGCACTTGAAGCATTGAAGTGTTGTTGGTGAGTTCTCTGCAGTCTTTTCTTTATTCACACCATTAGCAACCCTTTTTCCATTACTTCGACACTCAACAGCTCGATGACCTTCTTTTACACACTTAAAACATTTTCTAGTCCCTTTAAGACAATCTCCACCATGTTTCTTTCCACACTTTGAGCATAATGAAACATTCATATTCTTTTCACCATTATTCTGAGATTTCTCCTTGAACTCCATCTTTCGTTTCTTGTCAAAACCATGATATGAATATGTAACACCAACTCCCATTTCTACCTTGATAGCACAACACAAAATTTATTCATAGCTACTGAAGTCTCTTATAGCTAATTCCCTTCGAAGATTTGGTTTTAAGCCACTGAAGAATCGATCAATTTTACTTTTAGGTTGGACGATAATGCCAGATGTAGACCTTTCAAGCCTTGTAAAATTCACTTCGTATATACCAACAGATTCATCATCCTTTTTCTTTAGTTCAAGAAACTCCTTCTCCATATTTGTTCGAAGAATAAGAGTGAAGTACTTATTGAAAAATAAGTTCTTGAACTCGTCCCATTCCATGGACTCAATTTCATCTCTTGGCCTCATATTCTTGATAAGATTCCCCCATTGATCAACTTCACCTTCCAAAGGATATACTGCTAAGTTTACTTTATCATGTTCAGAACATTGAAGAACTGAAAATATCTTTTCAGTGGTACTGATCTATTGTTCAGCAACAAGTGGATCAGAAGACCCACTGAAAGAAGGTGGACGTTGCCTCATGAAGGACTCAATAGAATATTGTTTCCTTCTCTGCTCATTTGGAAGTCCAGAATGATTCATAGCTTGTGTAAGTATATAAATAAGATTTTACACTCCATCTACCATAAAATTTGTTTGTCCAGGAGGACAATCATTGCATTGTCCATTACATTGATCAACACGGTTCCTTCAGGTTCCATCCATCGTCTAAAACCCAAAAATAATAGCGTGAGAGGAAAAAATCATGCTAGGGAAAACAACACAATAAAGGGGGAGTACCTTCAATATCTAACATCTTAGGTTAAATTCTATGATCGTTACCGTAGTTCTAGGACTATATCCTATACATATACTTATCCTTAGGGACATCCCTAGACATACCTTATAAATATCTCTAGGGATCTCATTAACGTTTTCGCATCCTAGTTTCCAAAGGTTGACTAAACCTTTCCTCTGATACCAACTGTAGAGACCCGAAGCTTGACGTACATGGAAAATACATTAATTTTTCGGAATACTTAATACATAACAAAAACAGACACACAAGGACCGTAATAGTTTAGTGTCTTTGGAAACTCGGAATAAAATCTTCTAATCGTGGTGAAAGATCTTCAACAACTCCCATAACGATCTTCCCCTTTTTGTTTCCTTACCTAAAACCTTTCTTTACTTCCTGGGGAAAATAAAACATAAAAAGGGTGAGCTCAAATGCTTAGTAAGGGAAAACATAGATAACATAAAACAATCCATAAACATTTGGAAGCAAAAACTTGAACATGAAATTTAAACATCAAAATCTTGAGCAAAGACATAAATCATGGAAGTACGTAAGGCATATATCATAATAGAACATAAACCATGGTAAAATGGGAATAAAACATGTAATTGTGGAAACCATTTAACACATGTCATGATTTCCCTAGTAGCCAAGACATTGCTTCCAAGACCATCTTAGTGGAAAAAGTTCCTTTATGAATCGAGTTCACTCCTCATTTCAGTCTTGTAACACTGAACTGGATTAACTTACCATTCTAGCCATGTCTATCTCATGAGATATAAATCTTTACCCAATGCATTGGAGGGAGATATAGGTCCCACCCATCTCATAATGAAATCATTTTTTTGTGTGCCACAAAATCATAAATCATACATCATAGCACAACCCATGTAATAAAATGGGATTCTTAAACATCATGCCATCATAAAATAATCCATAAAAGTTTGATATCAGTTCATCATAAGAAAATTGAAACAATTTAAATCATAGAGACATATTACTTGAAACATACACATATGAAATAATGTAATCTTATATGGAAAATAGTTTTGGCAAAACACTTGAAATGAATTCTTGAGGAAAATATCCTTTCTTCTTTAAAATCATTTTCTTTTCACAAAATTCAATGCAATTTTAAAAGAAAAGGGTTTTTTTGAAAATAATCATGCAATCTTGTAGAGGAAGATTCTTGAAAATGATGCGTTATGAAACCGTAAAAATCCATTCATGTCGTATAAGTTAAAAATAACATTCTCCTCGTATTTTTTTTCAGAAAAGTCAAAAAGTACCTTATATGGTAACCAAAGGAAGGATTCCATTCATACAATGTGGTAAAAATTCAATAAAGGGTAAAAATGACTTTAAACAATCATGGAAGAATAGTAAACATTTTATGAAAACATTTTTAGAAAACATGGTCATGGATGATAAACATAACCACAGTAAATACTTACGTATAAGCAATCTCAGATAAAAATGAGATTGAAAATTTATCCCTTACCTTATGTCCGATATGCTTCGTATGTATCCGAAACTCCTGTATAATGATTTAAATAATTTCATTGACTTATTACAGAATCATATTCATTGTTATGATATCATATATGGTTCACTTATGACTTTATATTACCCATTCTTTTGTAAATTCCATGTTAAAGAGCGTTTTGGGTAAAATCGTTTCATTTATCGTATGTGTTTCGACTCGTCGTTCTTGATATTATTAATTATATCCTTATTTAAATAATTCCATAATGTAAAAATGATTTATATATAATATATATTCATTATATACATATATATTATAGATCGATAAAAGGAATGAAATACACCGTTCCTGGAGACGGTAGGCCGTACGTACGCATGAACGCTGTTTTCATTTCCTTATTGAATTGAATGGAATTGAGTATATGACATACATATATATATATATATATATAAATCCAGTAGCATTATTATGTCATATATTTCATTATTATTCATTATATATACTTTATAATCATTCTTGAATGGTTAATCATGGAAAATGAATCTCATCGTGTTCGTGGAGACGGTAGTCCGTACGTATGCACGAGTGATGATATCATTCCCATGATTATGGAAGTGTATTGGAGTGTATGTATACTATTTCAGAATAAATATCACTTTACAATAATCATTTATTTACACCATTATACCCATCCATGTAAGGTGGTGGTGGAAAAACAGATTACACCACGACGTGGAGACGGTATTCCGTACGTACGCACGCGTGGTGATTTCATTTTACGTAGGATGGATAGATGGTGAAATAGGGTTGTTTCATAATTATAATAAAATATCAGTATATGAGTGATACTGATGTTATTACTTCATAATGAAACAACTAAATAATAAGAAGTGGAAGAAGAAATAAAGTTGAAAGAATCGGTAACGGGCATTACCTCTTCTTTGAAGCGCCTTTTTGAAACCTCCTCTTAGGGCACTAATATTGGTCTCTAAAAAGACCAGAACCTCTAGGATGTTTCTAGGGAAGTGGAGAAGAGAAATTTCCAGGGGTTGGCCGAGATTTAGGGCTCAAAGTGGTGTGAGGAAGAGAGGGAGGAAGTGCCCTTTTATAAGGGAGGAGAGGGGCACCTTTGGAATAACTAAAAATATTATTTTATTATAAAGTCATGTTCAGGTTTTAATAGCTAAAAATCGAGTTATTTCGAACATAAGGTGGGGATGGGTCGAAATACTCTCATACAATATAATTTAGACATGTTTAGGTTCCTATTTTAACCTTATCATTTAGATTTAACTTTAAGTTAGATAATTTTATTTTTACCGTGTCTTTTTGTGTTCTTACACTATAAGGTTAATAAACTTACTATAACAAGCCAAACGAACCCCAAGTTGTTTATTATTAATATATATAGCCTTATCTAAGTAATTTGGTTGAACCTTATATTTTTAGTAATATAATAACAATTAATAATATAATATTTGTTTTAAAAACTATTTTATGTCAATTTTGACACTATTTGGTAATTGATTTTTGTGAAAATCATCACAGAATGATTAGTTATAAAAAATTTAATTAAATCAACACTAAAATGTCATATTAAGATATAAAAGTATTGTAATTCATAAAAAGTCTCAAATTATATTTATTTGGGTATTTATAACATCAATTATGTCAATATTTCATTAATAAGATAATTACTACATCATCATTGTGTCATAAATAAATTAAATTATTTAAAGTCTAAAAATTACAAATAAAATATCATTATGTAGGAAATATTTTTATCTTTCTAATTAATATTTATAGTCGAATTTATCTTATTTATAACCCAATATTAAAAATGATTTACTTATTAAACTTTGATTTTAACTATTTTAACCCTTCTTTAAATAAATTAATAATAAATGTCCTAATCTAATCCATGTGGGCCTAAATGGTCATATTTTATTCATAAGGTTGTTTTTGTTTGAATTAAACTTATCCAATAGAATTAGGACATGTGTTAGGGTAATAATAATATCATTTTTACCCTTAATTACCCTATTTACTTTTAACCGTGGTAAATAAAAGTAAAAAGTTACTATTCACCAAAAATTATTTTCATCTCATTGCACCACATTTTACTTACTGAAATCAACTGTGTCTCTTGGATTTTTTAATTTCCATTCACAAAAGTGGTAAAATTAAGTTTTATGTAAATTTGCAAATTCTCCTAGGAGGTGGGTAAAAGACGGTCAAAAAGTTCAATAATTTTTTTTATATATCAAAATTTTTTAAAAAATGACTCCAATGAATTACATTGAACTTATATAGGTATTATGTATCAATTGTGACCTAAAATAATTTTAAATAAAATAAATAATTATTTAAATAAAAAGTCGGGTTTTAAATAGTTACCCAGTGTTTTCACTATTCATCAAAAATTGAAAGTTTTCAGAAAAATACCAAAATTTCACCCTAGGCTAATTTTGATATTCTGAATCCAAAAATGAAGTCCATTTTGAAAGATGAAATTTTCAAAATTTCAAAAAGTGGTTATTACTATTCATAATGGCTAGTTTTAATAATATTTTAATAGTATATCGTTGTTTAGTGAAACTCGGTTTTGCGTACAACACACGCTATCGAGGAAGGTCACGATTGTGTGTAATGCAGCCATGTTAGGGTTACATGTTTTGAAATACTCCTTTATTGTAGCGTACAACACAAGACGTCAATAAAATTAAAAAGAATATTTTTCATAAAATCTCAGGGTGTTACAAAATAGGTGAGGAGGGTCACCCCATGCATGTGTACAAATGAGTTCCAGGAGGGTCAGCCCCTTTCAAAACCTGAGGGTGTAAACATGGAATTTTTACCCCATTAATGACCATAAAATATCCATTCCTCGAACACTATCTATCTGGTGTGATAAAGTAACTAGATAGACCTCTAAATATCCCACTAACAAGGTGTTGGTTATCCATAGGTTCACAGGTGGTTTTTGCTACTAGCCTGCTATAGACCAAACCACCCTGATCCCTCTTCATCACTCCCTCAAAGCTCCCCATCACCAATTTTTTCTTTTTTACCTACAAAACCTATCTCTTATGATTCTTAAACTCTCAAAAACCATTGTGAGTACCAGTTATCAAAATGAACCACCCTACAATTTAAAAAAGTCCTAAACTCTCTAAATTTCACACCCTAAAATTGGTATGAAATTTTATAACTCCAACAATGGAGGACTACACCATGATATATATGGTATTATAGAATCTGATTATAGAGTATCCTTCACCAATATATCAATCATTTCCTAAGATCCATAGTAATATGGGGGACCACTCCCCATAATATATAAGTCACCATGGGAGCATCTAAAATCCCACACATAGAGGACCACACCCTCACACATTGGGGAGTAAATACTCTATCTCTTCTCCAAAATATCACATGACACCTTTCATCTCTCCAATGAAGATAAAATCCTTGAAATTTCTAAGCCGAATCATGAAAAACATCTAATTAATAAGATAATCATTCTTCTATGTTCTACATGAGAAGATACTCATTACATAATAATCCTACACCTAAGTAAATAATTTGGCTGAGAAATCATGGATAATACTTTAAATATTCTGGTATATGGTGTGTCCTATGGGGTACACAGTGAGTAGGGATATTGGGTAGGGGTTATTATATACCATTATAGGTTAATCCAAGTTTAAAAAAAATATACAACATGTATAGTAGGGTGTACGACATATATAGTACTCTTATAGGCTAGTTTTTAATTTCATCTCCTGACTCATGTTAATTCATCATACACAATGTTTCCAGTAGGGTAAAATGATTAAATAGATAATAGTAAAATGATTTAATCTAATATATGATGAAGGAATTAAAAATTATCCTTGAATATACTACAAAGAGTCTAAGGACATACAAGACATATGGTTATCTACACAAGGAATCATTATGAAATACTTATCATGTAATTATCACAACATAATATTAAATATGGATAATGAACATAAGAATATTCTTTCACTAACAAGGTAACATGGAATTAATTAATTTTTTTTGAAAAAATGAGGATATTTATTCATTGATTGGTCATGTACATGGGGTACACACCACAACACTCAGTCCAGTGATACATAATGTGTCATCTAGAGTCACGTAGTTTTTGATTTTCAAAATGATATTTTTGACCAATATGATTAAAATGGTGAGTTACATATAGAGATTTTGTAGAGATAAATGTCATTTGGAATTAATTTCATCTTTAAACTATGGAATTATAATTACATTATGTATGGTATAGGACAACATGGTATGTAGTCAAGAATTTTCAAGGCACTCTATTTTTATGCTGTAATTGTTGTTTCTACCTTCACATGTGGTCTGGCATCCACTTCGAGCTGAACTCATCTCCACTATAGTCAATGTTATACACCAACAAGTCTATTATTGAGAAACAATCATCATACATTAATCATAATTCTACATTTCGTCGAACTATACATGAAAACATTGTGTCATCACTACTGTATGCCTAAGCCCTTGATTCTTTATTTTTCCTCTCTTGTGACATCATGAAACAACAATTGAACACAAGAATAAAGAAAGGAAAATAATAATAAAGGCTTTTATGAATTGTGTAATACCCAACCACCTAATAATGGGATCATTTTTTGGTTCATTGATGAAAAAAATAATAATAAAAAATTAAATTTTCTATTCGTTATAGAAAAATTACTAACCCCTTTACGAATATTTTACATATGTTTTATTTCATAGATAATTTTTTTATCAAAGAACCATTTAATCTATGATAAATAGTAAAATCATTATTGAACACCAATAAAATACCATGTTTGATAAATAATTACAAGATAATCCTTATAAATTTTTTTTGACAAATATGGAGAATTCATTCCCACATTTAACATTTTCGGAAAATTGAATGAAAGAAAATAAGAAATCTTGATCAAAGGAGAAATAAAATTGAATTATAAGTATTATTTTCCACATGAGGTTAGAAAATAATATATATATATATATATATATATATATATATATATCAAATTTTAAATATATTTCCATTAAAAACCTTATTCCTTCTATGATATAAAAATCATTAAGTAATTGAAGGTGTATAATGAATATATTTAGGAAAAAATAATAATTTTCATTACAAATACCCTAAGGAAAAAAGAATAATTTTATTTAAATATTTTAACAATTCAATTTCTTAATTACTAATGTTTACTAATCATAGACATGTATATCATTATAAAAACTATTTTTTAAAATAAATAAATTCTAAATAAAAATATTTTTTTCTTTAATCACCAGCAAAACCATTGTTGAAGAAAAACCAATAACTCAAGTTTTTCCAAATAAAAATCCTCATGAAATTTTCATTGAATAATATATTAATAAATTACTGATAATATTTGATAAAATCACATTATATATCCTTTCAAATATTTATTCATGTCATCACCATTGAATGTTAAGTGATATGGTCATTAGGAAAATAGGATTTAACATAATTAAGCCATGAGTTTCTTAGAAAAGAGTCCTAAATCAATTTAATGTTAACAATTATTGATGGTTTTATCATGTTCCTAGGTCATCATCATCACAACCACCATAAAGAATATGAAGAACTTGATGAACTTGTTCTTCATGAGGTAAAAAGATAGAGGAATTTATGAAAGATTTTATGCTATCAATGAAGAGGAGAGAAAGTGGATGAAAATACAATTCAAAATTCCCAATTGTGGAATTAAATTAATTATAAAAGGTGATAAATTTTTCCATTCCATAAATTACTATTATAAATCCTCATTATTCGCACTTTAATTTATCCACTTGAATAACATAAAAAAATCCCTTCATAATGGACAAAACATGCCAATAACATTAGGTTATATAATTTTTCATTACACACCTTCTATACTATGTCATCTAACAACCATGTCACTAATACAAGACATTACCATGTCCTAAAAACTTTATACTAAAAATATGAATTTATTTTTATTTAATTGTAATGACAAATACAAAAACCTTGGGTTAAAAACAATACTATAAAAATAATACCTCTACTAGGAAAAATCCATTGTTCTGGATGCAAATACAGTGTTGAAATTTTGATTCTAGAATCTATTTAGGATTTATGGAATGTTCACACATGGTGGATTAATATTTATTTATTTTTTAAATGTTAAATACCACTAAGAGTTTAAACTGGATTGGAATATTACTAAAATTTATCTTAAAGGAAAAACTATATTTAGAGTTAAACAGAACCATTAAAATATTTTTCCATGGTCAAATGCTAGGGTAAATTTAATATTTCTCCCTCTTTAAGGGTAATACTCTCTACAAAATAAAAATAAATTATGTTTTAATTATGAAACAACTAGATCACTTTAACTAGGATATTTTCTATAAGGGAGTGAGGGTAACTTGTTTAGTGGGGAAGTAGATATGAGGTACATTCTTCATATATTATTATTTTAACTATCATCAATATTTAATTTTTAAGTGATACTTGGTAAGTTTTTTTATTAAATGACCTATTTTAAATAATTATTTAGATTCTCTATTTATTTACATAATCATTATTATGATTCTTTCTAATTTTTATGTGATATATTAGAGAGGATCCTACTGAGTATACATATATGGTCACCCAAATCTATATGAATTACATATTTATAGGTTTTTGAGGTGGAAGTTGGTGATCATGATGGATGTTACTAGCACATGGATTTCATGATTGGTTTTAAATTAATTTCAGTAAGAGTTGCATTTTGGGAATTCATTTTATAGATTATTATTTATGTATGAATTGAGATTCATTGTGGTATTGAGTTATTTTTTATATATTGAGTTTATTAGTGATTCTATCTTATGTAACTATGATTTATAAGGTTAATTATTACAATATGTATGTTTTTATACCCTCATTTCTAGTTTCCAACTCATGGACTATTGTGGGTGAAATTCCCCAAACCTGAACTACTATTTTTTGTCCCTATCAGAGAGATATCATGGCCTCATTCATGCCTCTCCATATTCTATAGGCTTTAAACTACTGATGAGGGTCTTAACTATTACTATGGGGAAGATATACCCAAATAATAAAGTAAAACACAATGGAAAATAAATAAATAATGTCCATAATAATAACAACTAGAGTAAGAGAAGAAATAAAAATAATCATGTTACATCAAATGAAAATTAATAATCACATAGCCATATAAACTCACGATGAATCCACAATACAAAAATTATTCCCCCATTTAGTTGATCACATATAAAAAATTTAAAGATGAATAAGAAATACAAAATAGGAACTACTAACATCCTTTAACACCATCTCATCCCATTCACTTATCCTATATAAGCTATCTAAAAAAACTGGACCTCTAGCCCACTTAAACCAAAGATAAATGAGTTCTACTCAGGTACCCAAGTTTCATTGGCACTAAAGAAGGATGTGAGTAAAACTCAATATAGTTTCACAAATGGTTCCCTTATATAACTAGAAAATAAAGTGTTTTCAATTGTTATATTCTTAAAATAATAAAATAGATATGGTGTGTAAGGACATATAAATAACTATAATCGATTATCAGGTTCTAATTTGTCACTTGGGATTGACTATTACAGCTTCATACAATTCAAAAGTGTCTTTGAACTTATCAACCACCCAAGAATATCCACTTATTATGCTAGAACTAAACTTTTATTTCTTACCTGATTCATCTAGTGTCAAAGATTATATGAACATAACTGACCACTGGGTTAAATATACCCATACTTGGAACATATAAATCCACCTAGGGAAATAAACCCATTCCGATAATGTACAAATTCACCTAGGATAAATACACCCATCCCTTAAAATATATGAAGCTACCCATGGGAAATATACCCTTCCTTGAAGAAGATACATGGGGAAAATATACCCATTCCTTAACTTTTATAATCATAAACCAGGGGATCACATCCCCTAATTAGAACCAGTAATATTACTCCATTACAAAGGGGTCTTATCCCACCCTCAGAACCTAAAACCTTATTCATATATCTTAGGAATATATATATATAAAACCATTATAAATACCCAAGGTAACATCATCCATGGACCCTTATTCCATACCACATTTGCACCTGGGGTGACTCCTCTTCATAAAAACCGATCATACCCCATGGGTTGTACACCTACCTTACCCATCTCACAATACCATGTTATCTTATCAGATTCATATCTCATCCCCATCACTTTATCCATGTTAGGACAACACCACAAACTCTATTTCTATGTTTACACTTGAAATCACTACTACCCAAAGCCATACCAACCCTCTCAATGGTTATATCACATGGGGGAACCATCTTGGGTGCCCTATGTCTCACCATAGAAAAAATACCTTCAAGAGATACCTTATCTTAATCTCAAAACATGTGCCAAGACCATCACATAAAATTAATATCATCCCTCAGTATCAACATAAACACCACATGGCCTCACTGGCCTCATGGAGTAATCCATGCTGAATAAATCTAAAGAGATGTAACTAAGACCATCACTATTAAAAGGTTATCTTATGTTGGTCCACTTATAAAAACAATTGCTAAAACTTTCCACATTCTACGCACCTGGGAACTCACGTACTAGTGGGGGACTAACATTCAACCCATGGTCACCTCAACTAGCCCTCTATAAGTCATCTCATAGCTCCAGTATGTCCTACTTTTTCTAGTTATCCCAGTATACCACTCTCCTCTATAAGAATATTTTTGAGGATCATGAACTAGGGAAACTACATTATGTTAACTTCAATTAATTTATACCTATTATGGATCTGGTGTCATATGGAATTCAATTATAATTAATTCCACATCAATTGGTGGTTGAGGCATCAAGCTAGTGCATGAGGTTCTATTGTGTCCCTCAATACTTTGGTCAATCCATGAATTTAATTTAAATAAAACAATTTGTTTACTAAAAAGGTTTAATCACACATAGAGGCGAGACCACACATATCAAATTACATAGATATAAATAAATGAATATAATATGGAGTTATTCTCAGGGGACCACCTACCTCAAACATGAAACCATTTTTTTAAAGTATCTCATAAGCTCTCTACCAAGCTCACCAAAATCACATACTAACTTTTTTGGGTCTAAAATCTAACAAAGATATCCAATTAAATTATGAAAAAATGATTAATAACTCATCAGGTCACCTTGTCACAATAAAATCTTGACCAAATGCACCCAGGTTCATGGCATACTTTGGACACCATCCTTAGAAAAATATCTATCACATAATTTATACTAAATAGTAAATTTAATTTAATTTAAGTAAAAACCCTAAATAAATACTTGTAAAGACATACCTAAATGATAATATTGAAGGAATACTTGATTACATCCTCTTATACCTCCTTTAAAAGCTTCACATGATTCCCTCATGATGTGGGACAATTTCCACCATGCTCTGATGAAAATCCTCAAAAACCCTAGCCTGAGACAACTGAAAATAAAATTCATGGAGAGGAGGAGAATAAATAAGATAATTTGAACATATAACACCTCTAAAAATTTCAAGAATCACTACAAAAATACCCCCCAAAAAATGGGAAATTAATAGTGAGGATGAGGGAAGGTTGTTTGACCATCACATGAGAGGGGTGTGGAAAAAAGGCATGTCCACTTAAAAATTAAAGGGGGTGGAATTGTGATTTTTTCCATTTAAGAGGGCCATATGTTTTCACCTTCCATGAGTTTGTAACTATATCAAGCCATCATAATTATCATAGTTTGGATACATTGTTAACTTAATTACGCACCAACCATGAAAATAACCACTAAAAGAAAATTTTATGCTATATGTGGTTAGTATGAAGTAATATGAATAACAAACCATTCTAAAAAACCATAAATAGTTTTATATGTAATTCACCAAATTCACCCTTAACCATGAAAAAAGCATTAATAACAACTACGAATAAATAAAAAAGTACTAACCCCCCCACTATTTTGGGTTATTGCATTGTTTTTCCCAAACCATACTCACCAAACCCTGAACAAGGGTAAAAAACATTCTAAAAACTCCATATACAACTATAATATTCTATGATAAACTAAACACCTGATACACCTATTAATCCTTGATCCACATATAAAAATAACTCATTTTTATTTTCAAATCCTTTTAATTCTAATATGAATATTTGTTCTCAAAACAACCCCTTCTTTAAAGGTCAAAAATTCATATTTCCCTTAAAATTAATAACACAAAAAGGTGAAGGGTTTTATACTCTCCCCTCTATAACTATTATTTTCCCTAATAATACTAAAAAATCCTTCACCATTAACCTCAAACTATCATATTAATAAATTCATAATAAACTCATTGTTTTATACTCTAGAACAATAGTCAAGAATATGTTGTGATACTCCAAAAATGAGGTGCTATATTCATTAAAAATAAAAACACTTTATGTGTCTATCATTGAATCACATAGATGGTCTTTACCCATGATTTTCTATATCATGACCCCATAGTTTAATAAACCAATTCATAACCATGCTTTTGCTGATCCTCATAAAAATAATTATCTCATTAGCACTGATTCCAATTGATTGTGCTTCCCACCATCAAAATCACCTACTAAAACACAATTCTAGTGATCTAATGACATGATCTGTAAGGTTTCTAACTCATCTTATCCAATTATTATAGGAAACACAATTTGTACCTCCTTTTGTAAAACAATTTTGAAAATTCTCAACTATACCTCTTGAAGCATTGTCACATCACTAAATCATGTTGTCTTAACTCTTAAAGGTATCACAAGATAAAAAAACCCACATAGATTAATTTACCATTTCCATAAAAACCTTAAGAAAATAAGATCACAATTAATCAAGTAATTACATTATTCCTCTACCCACACACATCCCCTCACCAAGCTATATTAATTTTATCCAAAACCTTCTAGTTTTTTCTTCTATAAATGATTAAAGAATCTAAGACCTTCTCATATGAGTAAGCATCCATCAAACCATCCCAAAACACTATACCCATGAGATATCTTAAGGAAAAAACCCTATAAAACCAATTCATGCATATCATATACCAGAAAACACTTATTCATTAATAATGATACCTAACATCCCCATTAGTAATAAAAATCATAAAAAATTCGAAGAGATACTAAGAACTCAGGCTTGTCTCTCCAAATGCCAAAGGTATACCACTAGAAATGATGGTATACGTTGTTATATTTGGGAAAATATACCCTAAAATTAGGGGTAAAAATGGAAAATAGAAAGGCACCATTTAAACTATTAACCAGTGTATCCGAAATAAATAAACCTAATCAAGATACATCAAATGAAAATGCATATTCACATACCCATATAGACTCACGATCATGACAGCATAAAATAACAAATTTCCCTTTGGGCTGATCAGATATATGAAATAACCAAAAAAATAAAAAATATAAAAGTTTCTCTACAAAATCCCAAAGACTTACCTCATCCCAGTCACCAATCTAATCTAGGTTATAATAGACTATCATGCAACACTGGGCCTCTTCACTACCTGATCCTACAATAAATGAGTTATGATCGGGTAACCAAGTTACATGGCCACTCAAGCAAGGTATGAGTACAAATCATTATGGTTTCACTATTGGGATACCATACATAACATTTAAATACATTTTATACACATGTGATATAGTCAAAATAATTAAAAAAACATGGTCAAAAATAATATATAAATATCGATTAGTGATCATCAGGTTCTAAAATGACACCTAGGATCAACTATAACTACTTAAATCAGCGCTGAAGTGTATCTAAATATATCAAACTTCTAGGGAAAAATATCGTACACCAAAACATACCCATATATCATACTTGGTTTGTCCATTACTAGAGTTTCATTGAAAATATTTAACTACTTGGGTTAAATATACACATATCTAGAATATAATAATCCACTTGGTGAAAAAATACTCATCCATGGAATGTATGGAGTCACTAATGAAAAACATACAAATCCTTAGAATAGAAGAAGCCAATTATGGAAAATATACCCATATTTGAAACATACGATACTAACCAATGGAAATATACTCATCCCTAGGACCATATAAGCATTTAACCAGGTGGTTCACATCCCCTACCTAGAACTAGGTACATGCCTCCATTACTCGAGGGTTATATCCCATGATCAATTTCTAAAACCACATTAATAAATCCCATTAATATAGACACAAAATAATTACAAATAATTGTGGTAAAATCCTCTTAAAATCCTCATTCCATTCCACATACACATTGTGGGTATATCCTCTCTATAACTGCCAATAACACCCCGTGAGTTATCAACCTAGATAACTACTCTCACTATCTTGGGTCATCCTGTCTGGTGGATAAACCATCCACTTCACTATAACCATGTAAGGTACACAACACCAACTAAAGTTCTAATGTGACTACTATAATCACTGTATCCATACCCAGAATGACCATCTCAGGGGTTACATCACACGGGGGAACTCCTCAGGGTCCTTTAGGTCTCACCATTGGATAGAGACCCTATATCAGTTCCCTTATCTCAATATCAACTCTTATGAAAACCCTATCACTCAATATTAATAAAGTACCTCAAAATAATCACAAACTCCCCACAGTCTCACTAGCCTCATAGGGAAAGCCTTATGGCATAACACTTCATAGATGGAACCAACCACATCTCAATTAAAAGGATATCTTAGGTTGGCCCCATTACCCAACATATCATAAAAAATAACTGGGGTTTACCCACAAATAAACTCACATATTAGTGTGGGAGGAAACTCTACCAATGGTTATATCAATAATCCCTCAGGATATAAATAATCTCACAACACCATCATCACCTAATTGGCCAAGTAATCCCATTCCAACACTCTCCTCTACATGGATGTGTTTAAGGATCCTCTAGTAAGGCCTCTTTGTTGAGTTCACTTCATTTAATTTAAATAACTTAGGTTAAAAGTTTCAGATGAAATGAATTTATAATCAAATCCTTTACCATTGATGGATGAGGCATCAAGCCAGTTTACAATGGTTCATCATGGATCTAGGAATTTTTTTCATCCTAGAAATTTTATTTAGCTTAGAAAATTTATTATTTAAAATGTATTATCCCATATAATGTAGAGAACACATTTATCAAATTAAATATACATAATCAAATTCAAATACCATAGGGGTATGATCAAGGGGCCTCTTGCCTCAAATAGTGATCCATTTCCCTTCATGAATCCTAGAAGATGTTTCCCAATATGATCCAAACCTCATACCATCACCCAAGGTCCTCACTCTAGATAATAAATTTAATTAAGTTAATTTTAAAAATTACAATTAGTTAATTTTTTTAATTAAATTAGGAATAATTACTAATAACTCATAGTATTGACTCATCACACTACGGGCTAGTCTAAGGGGAATATGCTGAAAATGTGTCCATCATACCTAATTCCAGTAATATTCACCATTCCTAGAATAAAAGAGTTCAAATATAGTTACTTTGTGCTAGGAATACGACCTTTAAAAGATTTTATGGATATCACACTATGTCCCATGGAACAATTCTGTCGACTCCCCCTAGATCACTTATTTGAGAGAATTCTAACTCAGTTTATGAACTTTAAGGTCAGTTAAATATATTGAAATTAAATCCATTTTCCCAGTATTAGAATGAAACTATTCTTGGGACATAGAACTTATTTGATGCACTTTGAACCCCCTATTCACTGAGAAGCTACTTTTTAAAACTTTATTTCTTAAAGCTCCTTCATGAAGTTCCCTACCATTGCAAACCACACTAACTTCATAGAAAAAATACCTTTTTAGATCTTAATATTTCAACATGGAATACCCCATAAACATGAAGTACTCATTAATCAAAATAATTGGAAATAGTAAAGACTCAAAAAGTCTTTCTGTGATGCTAAATCTCTCATAGAATGTCAGATTCATGAAGCTCCCCTTGATTTTTGAAATCAGAGCGATTGCAGATTTTCCCTAGAAAAAACCATGTAAAATGAATAGGGGTAGCCTTATATTTATAGGATCATCCCCCCCGTTATGCTATACCACCTCATAAAGTATTTTAAAAAACATTCAAACCCACCTATATGTAGCACCTTCAATCATGATTCTCCATTTTGATTTATCATTATCATGAAGCTTTTTTTCAAACCATTTCCCTCTGTAATGCTCTAATTCTCTTAATAAGGGAGATCATTATCACCATTCATGATGCTCCAATTCTTCATTGTTTATGATGATTATTTCTATCAAATATATCTCCATAAAATTTCTTTTATCCTTTTTGAAACACAATTCTTGAAGCCCATTTTCAACTTTAACTATAGGATACATTTCCTTAAAAACTCCAAGATCTTCTATGAGAGGAATGATAGAAAATACAAACCATAATCCATTTCTTGAAAAAAAACCTTGGTTCCAACAATACTCTTAATACCAACCTGGTAAAAATATCAATTATGTGATGTAAATTAAATATGATATTTAATTTAATTTAACAAAAACCTAAAATTAAATCTATAGTGAAACATACCTAAATGATAATGATGAAATATTTCTTGATTAAATCATCCCCAAACCTTGTATACAAGATTCACATTAAACCCCCAAGAAGGTAGATTATTTCTACCATAATGTTGTGGTAATAATAAAAAACCATAGCTATAGACTACTAAAATCAAAGGAAATAGAGGACGATAAAGAATATAATTGGTGGATATAAAAACTATAAAAATTAAAATAATTTATACCAAAATACCCCCAATATAAGTGTAAATCAATGGATATGAGATTAGATTATTGGTTAGATATCACATGAGAGGGAGGTGGAAACAAGGGGTTTCCCTCTTATAAATTAGAGGTGTAAATAATCCTTTTATCCATTTATAATATTCTCATAGTTTCTACATGGTTTTCCTAACCATTAACCAATGATACTGTTTACACTATCTCAAACCACCATACACAGAATGGTTTTCTAGGATGTTAACTTAACTGTATGCTAACTATGAAAATTTCCAATAAAAACTTATTGGTTTTTAATGTTATCTCTAAAACCATGATATAATACACCCATTTCATACCAATTATAACTATTTTAATATTAAATCACATGTTTAAGCCTTAAATATGTTCTTAAAATGAAATTAAACTATGCATGAACAAAAAGTGCTAGAAATACCCATAGGTTTGGGTTGTTTCATATTTTTTCCCCAAACCATGAAAACCAAACCAAGAACCAAGTATAAAACCTTCCAAACATTCCAAATCCAACACAATTCTCTTGAAACTCACCCACAAACCAAAGACACCTCGGACTCCTCAATCTATATCTTAAAACATATCTTTAAGATGTTCTCATCCTTATAACTCCAATATTAATCATTGTTCCCAAAATAACCCCTACTTTAAAAATCCAAAATTCATATTTTTGATGAAATTCATAACTCATAAATGTGAAGGGTTTTTTAGGATGTGGGATTCAAGGGTCACATGTGTCTTCAATATTGACCTAAGAGAGTCACCGGTGGAGGAGGGTCATGAAAAAATTTAATGAAATGTTTATGAACGGTCTTATACTCTTCCTTTAGTGGGTGAAAGTTATAATTAATTGGTTAAGGAATTGTATACTTTGTTGGTTCATTTTTTATTATAACCCATTCAAATTATTAAAATATTATTTATCCTAATTTTATATTATTATAAGTAAATCTCCCAAATAAATCTATTTCTCAATCTCCTTTCACTTTTCACTTACTCTCTTCCTCTCCTAACTCCAACTCCATAAAAAAAATGAATCATTCAACTTTATTATAAATATTTATATCTTCATTATCATTAAATAAAATATAATTATCATTTTATGTGGACTCCTCATGATTGTTCATTAATATATCAACGATATTAGAAAAAAAATCCTCTTACAATTACAGTTCTATAGTCACCCTCAATATATTTTATAGAATATAATTATTGTCTATTCAAAAGTTAAATTATCCTTGGTGAAAATTTATCATTGTATTATAAATATATAAATTAATGGTGTTTTATTAATGATAGGATTATTATATTAAACTTACATATCCAATGTTGAGATGTTAACTGAAAATGAATATTTCAATATTCACAATAATATCTTTTACAATACCAAAGGGATATTTCACTAATTAATAATTAAGTTAAAAATTAATGATGAGTACTATTGGTTTAATATATCCCTAATTTCATGGGTACTATTAATGAAATCACGTTCCCATAACCTCAGATGCATCATAATTCATTCTAAAATACACATATTTTAATTATTCAATGAATACTAAAGTTATTGGGATGCCAAATCTTTAGAGAAATATTTTACCCAACCACCAAAAATAAATAAATTCTTAGGTACATTGTTACAAAATATTATAGTTTCTTATTATTTTATAACAATTCCTTTAGAAATTTGTGTATGTTAAAATTTAATAAATATCCATAAAAAATGGAATATTTATATATAATAACATAAAAATATCAAAGAATTTATTTTTTTTACCATCTGATGTACCTTCATTTATCCTATGAAGAAATAAATGTATCACTATGTATGGGGTTGGACCAACCTTTGGTATTATTTATTATTTTAATTATAATTTATTTCCATAATATTTTTATTACTCAAATTATATGCTTGTAAAAAACACATTGAAATTATTCTTTTTAATCTCTTTAAAGATAAGTCTTTCAACATATTGATTGCATTGTAGTGTCACATAATTTTAGACAATGTGGGGGGGGGGGGGTGGGTTTATCAATTATAGGAAGACTACAACCAATTATATCACCAATAATCTTGTCACAAATTTCCAAATATTATTCTTAATGTTATGGACGGTAGCCTTCTAATTTTGAAAATAAGTGTAAAAGCTCTAAAGGGAATGTTAATGATAGTAAAATCATATTGTTATGGTTGAATTGGGTGTATTTAGAGGAAGTGGGAAATTTAGAATATTACTATTAGAATCCATGATAGTTAATGTTTATATATATATATATATCTTAATATATATTTATTTATGATTAATGAGCACCTTTTATGATACATTTCATCGGTAGGTTCAATGATTCAATCTCAACATATTTACTATGACACATACATATCATGTGATAATTTTGAAAAAGGATAACTATGTGTTAAAAAATTCTGAAAGTTATAACACAATCTTAAACCTGAGAGGCATGTGGGTAATATGTTTCATTTTTAGGGTTTTTTACTCACAATTATTATAAGAGTTGAGAAGAATCATATCCTTTTAGATCCTAATTCATTATATGGATTAGGGTATAATAAGAAATGATATAAACATACATTAAATACAAAAATTATTTGTAAAATTATTATTTTTAATCATTATATAAATCTTTTGATAAATAATTTTAAATTACCTAGAAGTTCAGGGGTGAATAAAAATCATTCAATTATAATTTAATTTTTTAATTATAAGGTCCCAACCATAAACATCACATATTTTCTTGACATTAAACTTGAATTTAGTTTCTTAAAAAGTCAAAAATATATTAGGATTTTATTTCAAAAATTGTAGGTCATAAATCTTACATAAAACCCCATATATTAAAATTTTGACAATTCTTTTTGATATATATTTACCCTATAAAATAAAACATTAAAAAATAATCATGTTTTATTTTTACGAAATTTATTGAAAATTTTAATCTTTACTTGATCTTTGTCCCTAATCATCCATAAAACTTAATTATTTTTTTTAAAACATTGTATGAGCATACAAATCTCCCTAAGGGATGTAAAAAAAACTAAAGAAACCATTAGTCTATGAATACTTATAAAAAATACCCCTTTTAAAAATTATATTTTGGATAAAAATAAACATTTTATTACCTACAAAATCCCTTTCTCTACCCAAATATTTTTATAAAAAATTTCATAATAAATATTAAAGGAAAAATAAAACTCATAATGATTTCTCTCTAATCATGAAAACTGATAAAAACCTTTTCACAATGTTTTTATTTTTACCCATAAAAACCTATATAAATAATATAAAAAACTTATAGGTAACATAGGATATCATTTATATATCACTATTATAATAACTCTTATAAATTGAGTAACCATATAGTCGACCTCTATACCGAAGACATCAGAGGTCTATAATGAACCCACCCATACTTAGTTTATCATAAATCCACCTGTACATGGTTAATATTGTAACCACCATTCCTTGGTTTATAATAGAAACACCCTTTAGCCTAATCTGTTCCCATGAACTATAACATAATCATAAAATATATAATCTTTTAATTTCACTATTACACTAATAAAAATTTTCATTTCATCCATAAGAAATCATTTTGGTATATTGAAATATGAATTCCATTTCAAAAACCTTCTGAAAAATAAATAGAACATAATGAAATATGGGGTTTATTTGAATAAATCATGAAATATTTTAATGGAATACAAAAATAAAATAGGTTTTGGTGGTTGGAAAATTTGTTGTTGTTGTTAATGTTAAAATGAAACAATATTTTTGTATTTTTATAAATACATTAGAAACATATAATAAAAAGTTTCCTTTTGAATTTTTTTGAAAGAAATTAAATGGTGACTTAAATTATAATATATAATTATCTTGTTTCCATATCAATACAACCATTAATTAATATTAAAAACATGTAAAATTAAGAAAAATATTTTCAAAATAAATATTAAGAGGATTTCTTAAAATAATGTCTCTTACCGTGAGTCTAGTTCATCATATACATTATTTATAGTCTTGAATAACACAATTATTTTAATAATTTAACCTCTTGGTAACCTTTTTAAATTTTATCATTCCTTTTACTTCACTTAGTACCATGTTATAATCAATTGATTAATCATTTAGTTTCACATCAAATGTTTTGATGATATTCAACACATAAGTCAGAAATAACATTAAAAGTTGAATATGGTCCCAGAATTTATTATTAAATCATATCTAGAATAATAATAATGAAATATTTATATTTTTTAAACATAAATTATACTTTTAAAATCAATCATTAAATATTGTTATTAAAAATGTACTCCATTACAATCATGAAGACGGTAAGTCATACGTATTAATGAGTAACATTTTCTTTTTTAAAAAAAATTATGGAAAGAATGTAATTATTATTTTATCATTAAATAATGATAATTGTTTCCTGAATAATATATTATTTCTTTAAAAATACATACATATATATATATATATCGTTCATGTGATGTGGTGATAAAAAATGAATCACATCGTTTTATGGAGGTGGTAGTCTGTACCTACACATGAACAATGTTATCATTTTTTTGTGAATGGAAGAGTAAGAAATTAGGTGATATATTATCTTTTTAGAATGATAATTATGTCATGAATATAATTTATAATCATTAATTCCATTATTTTAACCACCCAGGAGATATATTGATGGAAAAATAATTACATTAGTTCATGAGGCGGTTTAAGTTGTAAACATGAAAGATGGATTCATTTCCCATTTCATGGAGGTAAAAGATGGATAAATGTTATTTTGTTAACATAATGAAATATAATTATATGGGAGGCACTAATTTTATTATATAATAATTATTAAGGAATATTTTATGGAGATGGAAGAATGAATAAAACAAAAAATGCTCGGTTAAGAACTATACCTCTTCTTCGAACAAACCAATTTTTTACACTTTAACAACTATAATATTAGAATTCTATCCAAAATAAGGCCCCTTATAACATGATTATAGATGTTAGGAAGCTATTTGTTTTGGTATTTCCTTAAAACAAAGTAATTTTAAGTGTGAAGAAATGAGAATAAAATGTCCCCTTTTATAAGAGAGGGGAGGGCCACTCATGGAGTTTATTAAAATATTAAATTAATATAATTTTTTTTTGATTTACAAATGGATATAAATTGATAATATTAAAATATAATATGGGGATTAGTGTAAATAATATCATATGTGAAAATTTGGACATGTTTTGAGCACATATTTACCCTTATATTAATAATTTAACCCCTTATAACCCTTTTCTGACTTATCGAGATAAAATGGGGTTTTACTCCTGAATGGTCAATATTATTAAAATAAATAGAAAAAATATCATAAATAGACCATTTTTATTTATTTAACCATATAACATTCATATTTCTGAATATAATATTTTTATGAATTTAAATCATTCTTTAAAATATTGTTTTCATAAAATATCAATAATGTAATTTTTTAACTGTTCATTTACTTTCAATTTAATAAAACGAAGAGAAAAATTATAATAAAATATTTTACTATATACATAAAAATTTATTTAAATATATAAAATTCTTTTATTCCATTAATTCTTTTAAATTATACAAATTTTTTTAATATCATTTATTTTATTTTTACATTAGTTGAATAATTACTATGTCAACATTGTGTATGCAATTAAGATATTTATATATTATATAAAAAATAAAAATAAATTACCATGATGAAGATAAATAATTAATAATTCCTATGATCATTTATAACTAAAAATATATTATCTTCATCTCTATGTTAAAAATATTATTGTTATTAAAAACAATAGTGTGGCATTTTTTACTTTTCTTTATAAAAAATATTATGAAGGTTATAATCACATAAATGTCACATACATGACTTATTTTAAAGTTAAATTTAATTTAATTTCCATTTATCCTTTGTTTTTGGGGTTTCTCAAGATTTTATGGTGGAATGGGTGAGTTTTCGTGAATTAGGCCAAACCGTGAGCCCAATTCCAGATTTAAAAATAAAATTTGTTTCGTTTATAACTTTTTCATTTTTTAATATTTTTCACCCATTACAATTCCTAAATGGTCTACCTTGACATATTAACACCACCATTGTAGTTTGGAGCCTTTATAAATCTATAACCAAGGTGTATATGGGTTTTTATTTAAGGGATTGGGCCTGCCCGAAAGCCTAATTCCAGTTTTAAAAATAAAATTTGATTAATTAATAACTTATTCATTTTTAAGGATTTTTCTGTGATTCTAAGCCTCAAACGCGCCCCTTGAACCCAGTCGCGCGCCCAATCTCTCTCTCCTATCTTTGGAGCTCTTCTTCATCGCGATTGAGTGCTAAACTTATTAGGGTTTCTAAAATCGGGCAGATTTGAAGAGGTAAGTCCATTCATTCATATCTCCTTCAATATTTACTCTTTCCCCCCATTTAAGTCCCCAAATGACCTCCTCCTCATCAGTAGAGCCTAAATATCAGGTTTTTTTGCTTTGAGTTTCAAAATTTGGTTAATTCGGGGTAATTGCTTCAAGATTTTTCAAGGTGAGTGTTCCTCCCTTCCACTTCTTCTGTTTCCTTAGGGTTTCATCCCTCTTTCTTGATGTTCCAAAGTGTCTAGAACCTAGGGTTCGTACCTAGGGTTTAAAAATGGGTCTTTTGGGTGAAAATTTGTGTTCTAGGGATGGATTTATCATCCTTGTGGTGCCAGGGTGTGCGGTTGATGTTTCACAGCTTGTTTTGAGGGATTCAACAATTTCGGTAGGTGATTCTGTGGGTAACCATTTAATGATGAGTTAGTTTGATTGATTAAATAATTTTTCATGTTTCTTATATGCTGTTAATTATGAGAAAACCATTTTTGGTAGAAATAGTAAAGAATTTGTTATTAAAGTTACATTTTTGCTTGAAGTGTGTATTTTTCAAATGTATTTCATGTGTTATCTCTTGTGGTAGTTTTGTAAAATGTGGAAGTGATTTATTAGTTGTTGAAAGGGGCTACAAATTTTGGTTGGGTAATTATATAGTGCCATGTGGGCCTAAAAAGGTGGTGTCTTTGAATGGTTTTATGTGTATAACCTTGTTATACTCCTTGAAAGTGTTTTATGGATTTGTGTGTTCTCATGGGTATCTTTTGTGATATTGTTCAAGGTGATTATATAACATTTAAAAGTGGATTATTACATGTTGATTGGGCTGCCAATTCTGTTTTGGTAGGGTCTTGGTGTGCTTTTGTCTTAAAAAGTGATTTTTAAATGGGTTTTATGTGCAAAGTTTGGGTATACTCCTTATAATTGTTTTATGAAAGTTTTGAATGGTTTATTGAGTTGTGTAGTAGGTGAAACTATATCAGCAAACTATTTTGGTAGGAGTATATTTTTAAAAGGTCCATTTAATTTGTGAAAAGGCTGTTATGTGATATGTATCATCTTGTAAATATTTTATTAAATTGTTTGAAGGAGATATTGAGGTGAAAAAGTGATGTGAAATTGATGTGGAGTGTTTTGTGTGAGTGTGATGTGAAAAATTGAATTTTTGATTATGAAAGAAGTGTTATTTTCCATGTTTGTAGGCTTTTATATGAGTTGAAATATCTTATAATTGTATTATAAAATTGTTTAATGGTTTTTTGGAAGTGTTGGAGAAATGTGAAATGTGTTGTGGGCTATTTTGGTGTGAGTCGGACTTCAAAATCATTTTGAATGAAAAATGGATTTTTGTGAATTGTGTGGTATACATATGGTCTGTTTGGTGAATTTGTGATGCGGAAATGATATTTTCATGTTCAATTTATATTTCTTGACTTGTTGAACTTTTTTTTGCACAAGGGGAAAACCTGGGTATCTAGGTGGGTGGATGTTCACTAGTATGCTAGTGAATCCGTGGGGTTTGGCCTCAGTTTCACTTAGCAAGATTGACACTTACAACTTTAACTAAACTATTATGATGATGATTGGGGACCACTAGGTTATGGGTATGTTCCCTACTAGAGGATCATGCACGAGAATGGATATTTGTGATGGTTACTCTCACTGAGATACGAGGTACCTGGGACCCACAACTAGCTAGTGCCTAGGGGTTATTTCTTATTGATTGTGCTCATTAGTTACTTTATACTTACCGTTGGCATACGGTACATTTGGATGGAAAATTCTGTAGCTTTGGTGTTTATTTTAAAAGTGTTAACCCATTAAAATAGCCCACTTGAAAACTGTTTTTATTCAGAGTCGCATCTTTTAGAAATTATAACTTGCTTTTTTATGTTTTTGAAAACTTGCATGATTTTTGTCTTTAAATGTTTATCACATGGAATCTCTTAGTGGTGGTATCCTACTGGGAATTGGATCACACCATAATTACACCCTTGGGTGTAAGTATACTTGGTTATTTTTGTTGTCGTAGGTTGGGTACAGTTTTTAGTACCATTGGTTCAGGTTTCTATCAGGTCCTTGGTGGTGAAGTCTTGTGGGGATGGCTTGAGGGAGGTGTCTCTTTCCATGTGGAGGTTCTTGGGATATATTTTCTTGGTTTTTTTACCTTTATAATGGTATTTATACATTATTTAAATTTGCGTAATTCAGTTCTGAATTTTTTTAAAAGATGTTTTTGTTTGAAAAATCCATTTTTGGTTCCTTGGTTTCGTTTGTTGTTTTAAGTTTATAAACTCGGGTAAATCGTTCCCAATTCTCATTTAATGATACCCAGGAACTTTTTCCAGCCCTTGGGGATTGGGAACGCCCTTCGGGTCTTTCCATGGACCGGGTAGAGTGCCGATTTTGAAGGCGACCAGATTCAGTTTGTGACAAAATGGTATCAGAGGGTGGTTGGCTCTCTTTGGGTCATGTTATTTGGGGAACAATCGGGATAATCTGGAGTTAGTATTTTTGGGACATTGAATTTTAGTTATGAGTAGTGTGGCTGATCACCACACCTCATGACGGGATTCGCGTCTCTAGGGGAATTCATGACCTTTCAGAGTCCTTTGGTTTTCTTGGTTTAATGATGATTAGGGGAAATGAAAAGAGAGTTGGGCTAATGGTCTCAGTAAGCTCGTAGGACCTAGCAAGCCATGTGGAGCTGGGGATATTCCCAAGAACACTCTTTTTGATAGTTAAGTGATTGGAATATGGCCGCCAACCATATTTCCATGTCACCCACTGAAACTAGTTTCCTCTCACATTGTCTTGTGTTCTTTAGTTTTGAAATCTTAGAACATTGGTTTTAAAGTGACTTGGTTTTAAGAAGTGTAAAGTTTTTGTGAAATGATTTTCAAATAAACATGGAATGGTTTGATTTATGAAATATTGGAACTGAATATTCATAATTATTTTGAAATGGAAAATGGTGTGATTACACCTCTTTTGAAAGCATAAACTATACTGAAGTTGGTTTTGAAAAAGTGTTTCCAATAGAGTTTTCTAAACTATCATAGGGTGTTTTGTTGGGATGAGATGTTATGAAATTGATGTGAATAACATGAAATTGAGTTCTTATATAAATGGTTGTGTCTTTATAAAAATTTTAGTAATATTTGAATTGGGATTTGGATCTCTTGGTTAGCAGTTTTGAGAAAAAGGATGTGTTGGTTGACCGTTTTGGTTTTGAAAAGTGGAAAGAATCTTTGTTTTAACCTTTGGTATTTCTGTGAGTGACCACATGCATGGGGTTATATGGGATGATGAATGGTTGATGGCATGACTGGATGAGTTCCGGGATGGATATGAGGAGGGTGCCTGGTGTGGCACAAAAAACATGCATGTGTGAGGCCCATGGGGTACCATTGGTGGATACGCTTACTGCTAAACCATTTGTTTTCAAAGAATTGGTTTTAAAGAAAAACATGATGCCTTGATGAATAGTTTTGTATGGTTTGTATTATGGATTTTTGAAAATTTTGATGTTGTGGTATGTTTTGAGTCCAAGAACCCCTTCTGTTTGAACTGTGTTTTGGGTTTGTGTTTGGTTGGTAAGCTGTGTTGTAGGGACGGTTAGTGGTCTCTTTTGAAAAATGTTTTATGATGCCTTTACGGTGGTTCCCTTCATGTGTTTGGAGTTGGTTTATGGCTTGTTTTGACCAATGGACTAGATTGGTTGGGTCCTTGGGTTCTCTCATTAGATAAGGTACGCCCCCATTAAAGGTTAATGCATAACTGAAGCGCAACCCAGATTTTTTCTCCATAGGAAAATCCTATAGTTGATCAATATAAGGAATATTTTTCTTGAGCTTTGTAGACCGAGTATACACCCTTTCCTTTATTGGTTTTGTGTATCCTCTTGTAGTGGGAGATTGATCATGGATGGTTGAAAGTGACCTTAGCCTCTTAAGTTTCATAATTTTTCGAAGGTGGAAGTGTTCTGGAGTTGTTAGCATGGATGAGTATTTGGATAGTGTCTAAGAGGAACTCTCGGTCCTTCATAGTCTCTTCGAAGAAGGAGTTCATGTTAAACTACCAGTGTGGGAAATCTGGCCATGAGAGGATATTGTGGCCACTTTCTAGACTTTTGTGTTGTTTGGGGATGTTGTACAAGTTCCCTCTCTGTTCATTGATTATATCAGTCATAATGGTCATGTTTGGTGACGCCTTGTGATGTCATGTGCTCGATTGACCGTAAAGGTGAAAGTTGGGAAATCATCTGAGAGTCTCTATTATGTTGGGAGAATGTCTCCCTTGGAAAAACATAAAAATATTCCATTTTATAAAAAAGTGGGTATAAGTGTTCTTTACTTCTATTGTGTCTCACCCGAACAAACAAGGTGTGATGTGTGTACATCTTCTAAGCCCTTGTTTCAGTGAAATATCGAGTTAGGGTAAAGTGAGTTTGGAATTTGTTATGTCTTGGAAAACTTATCAGGTATTTCGGTGTAGTTGTTATTTTCAATGAAAGAAGAATTCTCTTTCAGGGGGTCTCCAAAGCCTAACTCCGAGGCCAAAGATGCTTCAATAATTTGAGCTCCAGCCATAAGTCTCAGAGAGAAGCTGGCTCGTAGTTAGGGGAAATCATACGGTCATTTAAACCCTTGTGCAAAGTCCAATCCTCAGTATGAAAGATAAGAATAGTTTAAACCTATGGTGTCATCATCTTTCTTCTATTGTTCATGTTCGGTGGAAATAGGTGGAGGGCCTTGTACCCATGTCATCGCCCAATGTTATTCCCCCCCCCCATTTGGTTTACATTGAGTCTTTAAGTATGAAGTTTGGGTAGACAGGTTGACCACATGGTTTGCACTTGGTTAGTAGTGACCATGCCCAAAAAAAAAACAATGTAGATAGAAGAATCCCTACTATTAGTTCATGGTTTCCCAAATCGTGTAGACTAACCATGTGGTCATCCCAACACATTATATTTTGGGGCCTTTCTGTACCGACCCATGCTGGTCGATTAAGATGGTTGGTTCTTATGGTGGGGAGCCTATTTTTTGTTCCCCCGTACCAATAACTTAGACATATCCATGGTCATGGATTTCTGGTAGGTAGTCTCATTAGGATCTATCAAGCTACCTAAATCTTCCTTGGGTAAATATTGAGATTGGAGAGTGCCCAATGGTTTAGTTATAGCAAGGTAAGTGTAACCTTGTTCGATGTTGTTGTTCATTTGGGTGAATTGCTTGAGTCTTGTTCAGATAGTGTTTGATGATTCTTCCATTGGGGTAAAGTCTGAATGTGATTGATTGTTTCAGGAAAGTGGTGTATGTTTTTGTTGTGAAGTATTCCTTCCTTAATTGATCACTGGAGGTGTTTGGGCCTTTGGGGGTGAAACTTGACAAGGGAGTACCTCTTGGTTTCTCAGTTGGGTTTGGTTGTTGCTTTGGCCTTGATGTGACTTTACGGGGTGGAAAGTTTTCTTGGTAGGGATAATTTTCACATGCATTAATTATTTTAAAGTTAAATTTAATTTAATTTCCATTTATCCTTTGTTTTTGGGGTTTCTCAAGCTTTTATGGTGGAATGGGTGAGTTTTCGTGAATTGGGCCAAACCGTGAGCCCAATTCCAGATTTAAAAATAAATTTTGTTTCATTTATAACTTTTTCATTTTTTAATATTTTTCACACATTCCAATTCCTAAATGGTCTACCCTGACATATTAACACCACCATTCTCGTTTGGAGACTTTATAAATCAATAACCAAGGTGTATATGAGTTTTTATTTAAGGGATTGGGCCTGCCCGAAAGCCCAATTCCAGTTTTTAAAATAAAATTTGATTAATTAATAACTTATTCATTTTTAGAACTTTTTCTGTGATTCTAAGTCTCAAACGCGCCCCTTGAACCTAGTCGCACGCCCAATCTCTCTCTCCTCTCTTTGGAGCTCTTATTCATCACGATTGAGTGATAAAACTATTATGGTTTCTAAAACCCGGAAGATTTGAAGAGGTAAATTCATTCATTCATATCTCCTTCAATATTTACTCTTTTCCCCCCATTTTAGTCCCCACATGACCTCCTCCTCATCAGTCGAGCCTAACTATCAGGTTTTTCTGCTTTGAGTTTTAACATTTGGTTAATTCGGGGTAATTGCTTCAAGATTTTTCAAGGTGAGTGTTCCTCCCTTCCACTTCTTCCACTTCCTTAGGGTTTCATGCCTCTTTCTTGATGTTCCAAAGTGTCCAAAACCTAGGGTTCATACCTAGGGTTTAACCATGGGTTGTTTTGGTGAAAATTTGTGGTCTAGGGCTGGATTTATCATCCTTGTGGTGCCAGGGTGTGCGGTTGATGTTTCGCAGCTTGTTTTGAGGGATTCAACAATTTCGGTAGGTGATTCTGTGGGTAACCATTTAATGATGAGTTATTTTGCTTGATTAAATAATTTTTCATGTTACTTATATGCTGTGCATTATGAGAAAACCATTTTTGGTAGAAATAGTAAAGCATTTGGTATTAAAGTTACATTTTTGCTTGAAGTGTGTGTTTTTCAAATGTATTTCATGTGTTATCTCTTGTGGTAGTTTTGTTAAATGTGGAAGTGATTTATTAGTTGTTGAAAGGGGATACCAATTTTGGTTGGGTAATGATATAGTGCCATGTGGGCCTAAAAAGGGGGTGTACTTGAATGGTTTTATGTGTATAACCTTGTTATACTCCTTGAAAGTGTTTTATGGATTTGCATGTTCTCATGGGTATCTTTTGTGATATTGTTCAAGGTGATTATATAACATTTGAAAGTGGATTATTACATGTTGATTAGGCTACCAATTCTGTTTTGGTAGGGTCTTGGTGTGCTTTTGGCTTAAAAAGTGGTTTTTGAAATGGGTTTTATGTGTAATGTTTGGGTATACTCCTTATAATTGTTTTATGAAAGTTTTGAATGGTTTGTTGAGTTGTGTAGTAGGTGAAACTATATCAGAAAACTGTTTTGGTAGGAGTATATTTTTAAAAGGTCCATTTAATTTGTGATAAGGCTGTTATGTGATATGTATCATCTTAGAAATATTTTATTAAATTTTTTGAAGGAGATATTGAGGTGTAAAAGTGATGTGAAATTGATGCGAAGTGTTTTTTGTGAGTGTGATATGAAAAATTGAATTTTTGATTATGAAAGAACTATTATTTTCCATGTTTGTGGGCTGTTATATGAGTTGAAATATCTTATAATTGTTTTATAAAATTTTTTAATGGTTTTTTGGAAGTGTTGAAGAAATGTGAAATGTGGTGTGGGCTATTTTGGTGTGAGTCGGACTTAAAATTCATTTTGAATGAAAAATGGATTTTTGTGACTTGTGTGGTATACATATGGTCTGTTTGATGAATTTGTGATGTGGAAATGATATTTTCATGTTCAATTTATATTTCTTGACTTATTTAACTTTTTTGAGCACATGGGGAAAACCTGGGTATCTAGGTGGGTGGATGTATACTAGTATGCTAGTGAATCCGTGGGGTTTGGCCTCAGTTTCACTTAGCAAGATTGACGCTTACAACTCTAACTAAACTATTATGATGATGATTGGGGACCACTAGGTTATGGGTATGTTCCCTACTAGTGGATAGTGCATGAGAATGGATATTTGTGATGGGTACTCTCACCGAGATACGAGGTACCTGGGACCCATAACTAGCTAGTGCCTAGGGGTTATTTCCTATTGCTTATGCTCATTAGTTACTTTATACTTACTGTCGGCATACGATACATTTGGATGGAAAATTCTACATCTTTGGTGTTTATTTTAAAAGTGTTAACCCGTTAAAATATCCCACTTGAAAACTGTTTTTATTCAAAGTCGCATCTTTTAGAAATTGTAACTAGCTTTTTTATGTTTTTGAAAACTTGCATGCTTTTCATCTTTAAATGTTTATCACATGGAATCTATTAGTGGTGGTATCATACTGGGCATTGGATCACACCCTAATTACACCCTTGGGTGTAAGTAGACTTGGTTATTTTTGTTGTCGCAGGTTGGGTACAGTTTTTAGTACCATTGGTTCGGGTTTCTAGCAGGTCCTTGGTGGTGAAGTCTTGTGGGGATGGCTTGAGGGAGGTGCCTCTTTCCATGTGGACGTTCTTGGGCTATCTTTTCTTGGTTTTTTTTACTTTTATAATGGTCTTCATACATTGTTTAAATTTGCATAATTCAGTTCTGAATTTTTGTAAAAGATGTTTTTGTTTGAAAAATCCAGTTTTGGTTCCTTGGTTTCGTTTGTTGTTTTAAGTTTATAAACTCGGGTAAATCATTCCCAATTCTCATTTATTAATACCCGGACACTTGTGCCAGCGTGTGGGGATCGGGAATGCCCTTCGGGTCTTACCATGGACCGGGTCGGGTGCGGATTTTGAAGGCGACCAGATTCGGTTCGTGACAATAAAAATGGGAAAAAAGTTTTTATAACAAAATATTCTATTATTATGGATTAAATTTATTTATATAATAAAATTATAGTGAGTGTTATGTTCATTTCTTAGTGCTTATCAATTTATTTTTAGCATTAATTACCTTATTTACCCTTTAACATGGTAACAAAAACTACTCAGGATATTATTCATACTGATTGAAAATAAAATGGGTCTATTTGTATAATTTGGATCTCATGGTATAAAATGTAATTTTTTTTTCAACATTCAAAACATGTAAGTATTAGAATTTAATTTAAAATTAAACTGAAAAACATGATAAAAATGGGTTTTCAGAAAAAAAATCCCATTTTAAATATTTAATGTTTTTATACTACATTAAAGTGTAAAATTAATTTTAAAAACAATAATTGGATTATTTTAAATCTAAAGTAACTAATTAAAATATTAAATTTACCTAAAATTAAATTTTCATCATTAAATATTTTAAAATAAAATACAGGGTTTCGATAAAAATCAGTATTTTCACTATTAATTAAAATCATTCTTTTCATAAAAATATCAAAATTTCACCATAGGATAATTTTGATATTATAATTTGAAAAATTATGTTTATAGAATCTAAAATTTCTAAGAATTAATTATATTCTTCTCTCACACATACTAATAAAATGTCATTTTTGATGAAAACATTTCACTGAATAATATAATAGATTTACTAAAAATTTTGTTCTTATTCCATAGAGTTAATCAATAAATTTTTATTGATTGGAAAATTTATATATATTTAAAAAATTATACAATATTATTCATACCCTTTAATTTAACAACTATGTTTTGATGGTCATATTAAAATAATAATATTCTAGTGTTCGTTTAATCCTGATGTTGTACATCACACATGTTATCAAACATAAATTATATCTTTCAAAATCATGGTATATTACATTCTCCCTCCATTTAATAATTTTAATCCTTTTTATTTGAACATGATATTTTCAATGAATGGTTTGAATTTTGAAAAACAATTTCTTGAAATCCCTCATCATAAAATGGGTTAATAAAATTTCCTCTTGAAAAGAGGCAAAGGGAAGTATGAAGGTCATATATAATAAAACAAAATATGTTTCAAAATATTAGAAAATTAGTGGTAAATGATTATATGGACATAGAAGAAAATAATAATTTCCAAATAATGATTGTGAGTTACAAATATCCTTTATCACAAGAAATTGAATGATCATGAGAAATTCAATAACCAAAAAACCATAAAAAATGGAGTTGTGAAAAAATACAATAAATTAATAAAAAATGAGGGTAATAGGATAACACTAATTTCTCAAGATACTTTTTTTTACATTTGAATTATTCATTACAATATAGGCTATGAAAATAAGGAAAATATACTTTCTAGACATGAAGAATTTCATCTTTTATACAATTTACACCATAATATCATATTTTCTTCAAATGATGAGTATTTAAGATATTTTATTCATTAATTACTACAATAAACTTTTAATTAATAAAATAATCCATTAGAGAATAACAATCTATTCCTCTTATATTTAGACATTAACCAAAACCAAAACAGTTATCACTTGGTAAGATAATTCCAAATCTGTATAAACCTTTATATAAATAAATAATACAATAATATCCAAAATTCTACAGAAAAACACAAGGATTAAAAATAATAATTATGTAAATAATTATCCTTAAAATTATTCAATATAATCTAGTATAATATCAAAAACCCAATATTATAATGATTTGATCACATCTTATTCCCTCATTTATCTATGAATCACATCAATCACTCTTAAAGTCATATACAGAAAATGGGTATGGCATAGTCATATAATATCAATGATAAGATAATGATTCCTTAAATGACCTAAATCATTATAAATCCACCTTAAAATCATATTCCTCAAAAATATAATTTTTCCTTTAATCTATAAATAAAATCCCATTGTGTTTTATTTACCATATCATATATGGTTCAAAAAATAGTGAAAGTTTTATGATATAATATTAATATACCAATCACCACATCACTTTTCAATCACATGGTTATCTCTTTGGTGAACCATATGTCACTAAAATGAACATAATCCGAAAAAATATCCTTACAAATAGGAAATCACATAGGCTAGTTGTACGCATTGAACCCTTATCGCCCTTTATTTGTGGGTTCAAGACTCATAGCCTTGTCGTAGGCACTAGGTTGTCACCCAGTTTGTGGGTTATCCTTTTAATAAAACAATATAAATATAATAACTATAACATTCTCAAAAATATAATGAATATTCTGAAAAATATAATTAATCATCAAATCACTTTTTAACTTCTATGGTATTCAATATAGCTCATTTTTTTTCACAAAATCAAATAATATTAATTGATTATAATTTCCTTAATATCAATAAAAAAAGTGTCCCAAAGGTTTATCTATTAAATTATCATATTTTATTAAATGATTATCTACAAAATTTTTCACAAATACACCAATTTTCAAAGGTATATATTTCGTCTAACATGTGTTTCAAAATTTCAAAAACCAAATCAACTATTAAATGTTTCCTAATTCTCATAATGTATCAAAAATATAATATTTAAACACTTCTTTCATTAAACTTATTTCATAAACCCTAAAAAATGTTTTTTCATATTATTCAATGATTCAAAATTTTTACCTATTATTTTTCAATATCAAATCAGCCATGATTCATTATTAAATCAATAATAAAATAATTATATTCATAAATCCATACATTAGGGACTTCCATTATGTTTTTGAAATCCCCTTTATCAACTATCATAAAGTATTTATCTTCCGAAAAGATATAGTCTAGTCCTTTGTGGTATTTACCTTTCAGAATGATATAGATGATTCTGGATTTTAAATCAAATATAATATATTCCGTGGTCCATATAAATTTTTGAGAAATAGAAAGGCATTGGATAAATAAAATATATTCTTTTAGGTGATTTGGATGTTCAAAAAGTCATCAAAATAATTTGACCAATATTTTTCCATAATATTGTTGACTGAATCATTAGGAAGGGAAAACATGGTTGTGTGAGGTATTATTCATTCAATCATGATAAACCACCACCATCCTATATATAATAATGATATTAAAACATGAAATGAATTATTTCATGTTTAAATGAAAATGATTCTAGTAAATGAAATATCCATAGAAATTATAAAATACTTTAACCTAAAAATCCTAAAAATCCTAAAAAACCTAAAAAACCTAAAAATCCTAAAAATCCTAAAAAATAAATTTAATAATTTCAACTGTAAATAATTTTTTATCCTCAAAGGTTATCTCAAACCATTCAACTTTAATCCCCAAAAATATTACAACATTCTTATGAATAATCCTATATATTGAGCCTAAATATATACCTCAACCCCATAAAATCTCTCCAAAAATATCATTAATCACTATAAAATCCCATCACCTAAAACCTTGAAAGAGTGTTTAAGAATTTGAAATTTTAATCAACCTTAAACTTATAAACTCATGATGGTATCCATAATTCTTAATAAAACCACACATGAAAATATCCTAATATCCAAAGTGTTCTAAACCCTTATCCAATGCCAACTATAAGGACCTAGTCGTAAATATTAGATATTATTGTAATATTAAACTATATTTCTATTTCTTAAATTCTAAGAGATAATTTAGGTTTATAGTTTTATATATTTAGGTTATAAGTATTAGATAAAAAAATGATATATTACAAAGTTTCAAATTCTAATCAATATCAATTTTTTCTGTAAAACAAAAATTTTAAAAAGAAAAAAGTTTACTTTTCATTAAATATGTTCATAATTTTGATATTATTCTAAACCTTGTCGCTAATAATCCTTAAAACGATATTAAAAAAAATTAAAATGCGGGATGAGAAAAAAATATTAGTAAGGGATATAAAAAAAATAAAGAAAATGTTATTCCCTAAATAATTATATAAAAATTTATTTTTTCAAAAAAAAAATTGGGCTCAAAATAAAAACTTTCTTACAAAATAAATCACCTTCTATTCCAAAATTTTTTCAAAAAAATACATAAAAAATATTAAAGTAAAATAATTAAAACTGCTAAAGTTTTATATTTAATCATGAATAATTATAATTTTTTTTCACAAAGTTATAATTTTCACCAATAAAAATTAACATATACTTTGTATTAAACATAGAATCATTTCACAACCTTTAGAAATAAAAAAATGTCTAAAATAACCTATATAAAGAGTATATAAAAAATTTAAGTATCATAGGAAATCATTTCAAATTCACTTATATAATAACTCTTTTATATAAAGTAACCATACAGTCTATTTATATACACAATTTATTGGAGGATAATAATGGACCCACCCATCATTAGATTATCACAAAGACACCCATATTTGGTTAATATTTTAACCACCCATCATTGGTTTAAAATTAACTAGCAATAATTATTAAAATTTACAAGATATATAACATAATCACAACATATAAAATCATTCAATTTCTAACGTTTCACTCAATAATAAATACTTTTCACCCATAATAAAGAATATCAATATATTAAAGTATCAATTAAATTTTAAAACCTTTTTTAAAAATAACCATAATATAGGAAAATATATTTTTTATTTGAAGATAACATGAAATCATTTAAAGGAATCAAAAAAATAAAATAATAGTTATAGTGGCATGAAAATTCATTGTGAGCATATATGTTAAAATAGAAAGTTCCTTTTATCTTTTTCTAAATAAATTAATAACATTACACTAAAGAGACTACTTTTGAAAAAAATTGAAATTAAGTAAAAAGAGTCACAAAATTTTCTTTATTATTATTTTGTTTCTATATAAATACATCAACAAAATAGTTTTAAAAATATGGTCACTAAAGAAAAAGGGTTTTAAAGGAAACCTTAAAAGATGATTTTTAAAAATAATGTTCCTTACCTTGAGTATAAATCACCCCATATGTTATTTGAATTCAAAAATAATAATATTATTTGAAATTTTTATTTTATTTTTAAACTTTTTTATGTTTATTATTCCTTTTTTTACTTATTACCATGTCATAAAAAAATACATAATCATTTAAGATTGCGTGAGATGTTCTCATAAGTCCAAAATAACTTTGATAGGATTAAAATAATCAAAGAGGTCATATTAAATCATCTCAAAAATAATAGTCCTGAAATAATTTTTATTTTTATTCAAAAACTATAATTTTAAAAAATATTCATAAAACATGGTTATTAAAAATGAAATATGATACAACCATGGAGATGATAGGTCATATGTTCACATGAGTGACATTTCCATTTTTTATCTATAATTATGGAATGAAGGTAAGTATTATTTTATATATTAAATTATTTAAATTATATCATAAATACCATATTATTTATTTATACACACTTATATATGTCATCCATGTGATGTGGTGATGAAAAACGAATCGCATTGCTTCGTGGAGGTGGTGGTCCACACGTATTCATGAAAGACATTATCATTTTTTTGTGATAGGAAAGTTATGAAAATAAATGATATATTATATTTTTAGAATGATAAATATTTCATTACCATCATATATATATATATATATATATTAATTCCATCATTATAACCATCAATGAGAGATGGTTATGGAGAAAAAATTACATCAGTTCAAAAAGTAGTAGTCCACTGTACATCCAAATGATGTATTCCTTTCCCATTTGATAGAGGCCGATGATGGATATAGGTTATAAAATTAATGTAACAAAATTTAATTATATGGTATATACTAATGTTATTATATCATATGGTTTAAGGAAGATTTTAAGGACTTATAAAAATAAATAAAAAAAATGCTCAATTAAGAACTATACCACTTCTTCAAAAAACCTCTTTTCTGTACAACTTAATACCTATTAGATTTGTTTGATGACCATTATAAGTACCATAAAACATCAATGGGGATGTTTTAAAGGGATTCAGATAGTTATTTCCTCAATCAATAGTTTTTTAAGTGTAAAGTGATGATAAGTAGTGGTTTCCTTTTGTAAGATATGGGAATGACACTCTTTGAATTTCAATATTAAAAAAAAAATAATTTTATTCTCAAAATGGATCAAAATTTCTAATATTGAATATAATTTGTGTATGAGTCTAAAAAATCTCATACAGTAAAATTTATACATGTTTAGAGTACATTTTTACCCTTATTATTTTTAAAACCCCATTAACCATTTTCATACTTACCATGATAACGAGATTTTTTACTCCTTGAGGGTCAATATTATTACCATATATGGGGAAAAGCCCCATAAATGGACCATAGTTTATATTATTAATTATATCCATTTAATTTTTTTGAATATATCTTTTTTATTTTAAATCATTTAATAAAATATTGCTTACATTAAATATTGATAATCACAATTTTAGAACAATTCATTTACTTTGACTTTTATAAAATCTTAAAATAAATTAAATTTATTTAAGATATTTTTATATATCCCTATAATTATATTTTTTCTAATATATTCTTGTTTTATAGTAATTATTTCAAATTATACTAATTTCAATATTTTTAATATCTTTAATTTTATTATTCCATTAATTGAATAATTATTGTGTCAGCATTTTGTAAGAATTTAAAGTCAAAATTTATTCAACTAAAATTTTAAAAATTATGACGATGAATATAAATAATTTATATTTAAAATTACTATTTATAAAAAATAATATATATTGTTAATCCCCTTATTTAAAATATTATAGTTATTAAAAACAAGAGTGTGACATTTTTCAGTTTTCTTTATATAATTATAAATGTTATAATCACATAAAAATAGAGAAAAAGGGTAATATAACTGAATATTGGATAAATATGTATGAAATTAACTCATAAAAAATTATGGAATGTTTTATGGTCATTTTTAGTCCGTATCATTTTATTTTTATCTTTAATTATATGATTTAACATTTATCATGGTAACAAAAATTACTAAGTGTACTATTCATATTGACAAAAAGGGGGCCAATTTAACAAATTTTGAATTAATGATTCCAAATATGGATTCTATTGTTAAAAGATCATAATATATAATTGATATAATTTTATTTAAAACCAAACTAGAAAAACATGCAAAAATGGTTTTTTGAAAAATTCCCTTTTAAATATAAAATATTTTTATACTAATTTAATGTATAAAAAATTTATAAAAAATCATAATTAGATTATTTTAAATAAAAATTAACTTATTAAATTTTATAATTGATTCAAAATATAATTTTATATATTAAATATGTTAAAATAAAATATTTTTTTCAATAAAAATCCATATTTTTACATTTCATTAAAAAATAAATTTTTTTAGAAGAAATTATAAATTTGACCATATTGTAATTTTAATATTCAGTTTTAAAAAATTATTTTTATATAATTTCAAATTTTTCTAGAAATTTATTATATTATTCTCTTATAAAAATCAATTGAACCCATTTTTGAAGAAAACATATTTTTGATGAATAAAATTGATTTATTAAAAATTTAGTGACTATTTACAAGGAATTGATAAATACATTTGTATTGATTATAATATTTTTGTATATTTAAAAAATTATTAAATCTTATTAATTCTTGGTAATTTAATGACAAGGTTATAGTGGTCATATATATATAATAATATATTTTTTTGTTTAAGCTCGATGTCATGCATCATACACATTATCAAACAGAATGTCCTTATTTTAAAATATAGAGATATTAAATTAGTAATTGTTGGTTTAACTATTGAGTTATGTAATATTTGGTTTGTTTTAATGATTTCCATAAAATATAAAGACTAATTTTGTAAGATACACAATCAAATACTTTGTTTTTTCTATTTTAGTTTACTTACTCCTTCTCTGTCTAATCCTACTGATTAAGTTTTTTATCCCTCATAGTATTTAAGGTAAATATTTTATATATAAAAAACTATTTAGATCATATCATAGTTTTATGACATCAATTTATGGTTGTTTAATAAAATCGACAATGATGAATTAATTTTCTATGAAGGTAACATATTTGGATAATGACTAATTTAAATTAATTTTATCCATTAATTAATTTCTCATACCTTTAGTGGATTATTACAACAAGTTGTTGAGAGTTACACCTTTTATATTTATTTTATTATTCTAATTTAAACGGAAATAAATTATTCAAGGTCATAAAATTTACTTGTTCCATCTTTAATATAATGATTAATCAAATCTGTATAGTGTGTTTATTGCTCATATATATATATATATCATGAAATCTCACTTATTTTTTAGTATAAGGCAAATAAGAGATAATTTTATTAGGTTTGTGGGTTATTAATTTTCCCAATGCCAAAATTTAAAATATATAATTACACACTTTCATAGAAAATATATCAATCAATATAATAGATAATGGAGTAGAAAATAAAAAAAACATTTGAAATATATGCACGATAAATAATATAACCTCAAAAAGTAATTTAAGTCTTCTAGTATTCAATTATAACATCATAAACCCTGAACTCACCCAATTATTTGATGGCCTTTCTACTTCTTTCAATTATTCAACCATTAATATATTCAATAATAATTTGAAAATAGTTTCAAAAAACACCAGTATATTATTACATGTGTCTTATCATGAATTTAACCTCTGTAAAATTTACACAGTTAATCTATAATATTCTATATTTAATGCTACATAAATTTATTTAATAATTCCAAGATTTTTTTTGATGCCCACGAAATGGAAATTGATAAATTCATAAAGGAATAAACACATGAATATGGGTGTTATCTTCCCTGCAAAATAAAATGAATAAGAAGGTTGTTGAGACTCTTGGTTCACATGATCCTCTAAGGGAAATGCGATCGTGTGACCATCATAAGGTTACACGAAGACACTGTGCACTGTGGATAACCTTTGCATGGTTTAGTGCAAGTCCCACCATCAACATCAATCTGATCTTGTTAAAGAAATCTGGAAAACCAGTGGTTATACGATAGTATCAAGATAAGCTCCACCAAGCCACATGGATTTTCAACTAGTGGAATATTGATAAACCATTTGAATGTCTATAGAAAATGGGAGAAAATATCCAAAGGGAGGGAGCTATTTGCGGTCATAAAAGTCACATGACACACCCCTAGTGATTCTTAAGGCATTGAAAGGGCCTAGTGACATGTCCAACTTAGCTCACAGGATCCCGCTGACATGACTTCTTCATCAGGAAAAGATCCTCAAGTATGTACAAGTGACCTCACACTCCCCCTTTGGTTCCTTAAGGAAAAATAGTTGGATGTTTCCCTAAAGTTCTCATATATCTCCATGAAACTTTATATAGGTCACACGACACATCACCAATAGGTAGATTTATTTTCCTTGACAATACTCATGAAACCTAGGGAGACCCCCAAATTTTTCACAATAATACAAAGGAAATAATAAGGGGAGGATATGGGAGCCTCTCATAGTCTTAAAACACTCATGAGTTGACAAGGGTTCTAAAAACATAGTCTCGCAATACCCATTGACAGGTTAGCCTGATATCATGAAGTCCCCTTGACAAGCCAACCTTTTCTTATGGAATGTCCCACAAAATTAAATAAATATCACACGATGGCCTTTCGAAAGGATCCTTGATCCTAATAAGGCACTTAGACATGTCAGTTGGACAATATGAAAGTCCCTTGGTATAACCATTAAAGAAAACTAAGACCCCATTAGTTAGAAATAATCCAATAATGTAGGCACTAATATGATGATTTTGTAGTCTCTAGAAATATGGAAACCCCACTAGTGTTATCCAAGGCAGAGACTTTAGAAGATGCATGACGTTGAAGACCTACTTAGAATCTAGCCTGGATTCACTTCAGATATAAAATGGAAATCGGTGAACAACTAGGGTGGATAAGCCTATAAATCCCCCAATTCGGTGGGAAAAAATGCACCTATAGACTCTCATGAATAAGGGATTTTTCAAATTCAGATGCACTGGAACTAGAGAGGATTTCTTGGAGTGTCTCATCCTATAATTGGAAGAGACTCCCATTATGTAAAGGGCTAGAGAACTACCAGAGAAATCATGAGACATGCATCGATAATTCATGTGATCAAATATATATTAGGAAAAGTACTTCATGTAGGACATGTTAAGAACACCATACACATCTTATAGATCATGCAAGACTTAAATAAAATCTAAAATTAAATAAATCTAAGGCACTCATGTTAAAAGGTTGGATCAAATACTAATAAAATGGAGAATTATATACAAGACCATAGGATGATCCTCACACGATTCACATTATCCATCCAAGATACATGATGACACTAGGAAATGTCATCCATATCCTACAAAACACCTTTGGTAGACTATTTGGATCATTTGAAGTCCTCTTTATTTGCTAAATAAAGCCACATCATACCCCTTGGAAACTCCACCTGAGGCTTGTGAAGTGCTTTGGGAATGCTATCCAGACCTCACGGGGTCTGTCAGACATGTCACATAACTCATATAGAGACATCAATGTATTTTAGCTGAGTCACATTGTGGATCTTGAACATGTCAAATAGCTATTGAGACACCATCTAGGCTTTCCATATAGGTGTCATGATGTCCTCTAGACATGTTATCCTAGATATTTGGAACCCTTCGAGACAAGTCACACTGAATCTCTAGATTCCCTCCAAGTGTGTCAACCATCTCTTTTAATGACACAAAGACAAGTTGTTGGATATTAAAACACCCTAGAGACATTTAATCCTCTTTTGTGTGATGGATTCCAGAGAAAACCATTTGGGTCTTGCAATATCTTCTAGAAAAGTCATCCAAGGTCATGCAATAATCCTCAAACATACCATCTAGGATACATGATGTCCCTTGGTAAAATCAATTAGATCATGTGATTTTCATGGAACATGCTAGGAATACATATTATGAAATTTCAAGTAGTCATTCAAATAATGTTGAGTATACAATCAATGCATGTCAGGAAGGAAAGTAGACTAGGTCACAAGGGTATCCTTGGACTTGACAACCTCATTCTTGCTCAGTTTGTATGTCTCAATCGTAAGGGAATCCTCAGTGTGTAAGACCCGATCAAATAAAATATGATGAATCTTATTCCTTCTATAAATATGATATGTAAGATACCTTACTAAGGTTCTATAACCACATTATAACACCCCAAGGGTAGTTCTAGCACATAAGTCCCACACCCATAAGTAATGAGAATGGTTATTTTTTATCCCTTTCTTCTCACACAAAGCATAGATCATGTGGGATTAAGGGGTTTCAATGATCATATAATTTGAATTATAAAACACTATAATTTTAATGGTAACTTAACTATGTTATCCTCGATCCCATTGATCTATGAGGACTATGATTCATTCTCTAACCTAGATAATTAGGACTCCTTCTAAAGGTGGGTTACCAAGCTCAAACCAGAATCCACCTCTTTGTAATTCCCACCATGACTTCAATATATCAACCATAAAGAACCTAATAATTATCATGGGATAATCTATACCTCATCCCCCATCATACTGAGAAACAACTAAACTATGAAGAATCTAAATCCAACCATAATTAGGTTATATAGGATGCCTTCCTAAGGACCGATATTCTATATTAATGTTCCCCAAGGGACATACTAGTGTATAATACCCACATCCATATTAAATGAGTCTGGTCACATGCTATCCATTATTTCTTACATCATTCATAGTTCACAGTCTTAGGGAATCACAACAATCAGCTTGTTGGTATCATTAATCTCCACCTATTAGGGCATTCTAAGCATGTAATATTCGATGAGTGGTATGATATAAACCTCCCACATATGAGAAAATATTCCTTGGGTCCAATCCCAATGGTATGATAAAACTATAATAACTCTAATTTAGGTTATATATAGGATTAATATGATGTCTCATCGAGGAACAAGCTCAAATATCTAGTCCCCATGTGCCCACACATATTTCCTCTCCCCGTGATGGTAAACTATATGGTTTTGAAAAACTGTGTGGGTTATCATTCCTGCAATAACTAGAATATGTTGGATGCCTCATAATGGCTCAATCCCATCCTCAAAATAAAAAAATCCTCCATGCATGGTATTTTTTTTTGATGTGTTTAGTTATATGGCTTCAGCATATCCAGTAGATCATCATTACTGAAAATGGATGAATAATCCTAAATACATACAGTTGGATTCAAAAAATGAGATTCCCCTTTATTTTTTGTGTAAAAATAGATTTAACCTATTTTCATTTTGTTAGGGTAACCATTCTCATATTAGTATTAGGAATATATTCTCCAACATGTCTTAAATCTATAATAGAGTCTTGGAGTGGGAAATAATTCCCCTCAAAAGGGTGTGATGATCCAAACCTCCCATCCTCTTGACTAATGTGAATCCCTATGTGTGACTAGGTCTGAAACTCTAATTGACCACCTAGCTTTGTAAATGAGGTTTTTACTCAATTATGGATGATGAAACCATTGGGATTTTCCATTAAAAATTACAATGGTAACCTGATGTTAATTATTGTGAAATAAATTAACCCCCATCATCAAACATCAGACCAAACCAAATGAGTATCATGGTCACCTATTTTACATCAAAAAAGAGTAACCCTAAGTTAATATCTTAAACTACAAAAATATTGGGTTATAATCCATCGTACTATTTTTTGCATACTATACAAAAAAAATTTGAACCCAATGTGAATCTCCCCAATAACTGAATGCTCAGTTAATCAAGAGTTATGAAACTTTTTTTTAATATACTACACAATAAAATATAGTTATCCTGGAATGAATGTTACAAATGATCCTCTATAACTAGGGTTCCTATGAAATATATCCATCCATGAATTGACAAGTCCACACAAGTAGAATAAATGGATTGGGAATAAAAGTAAAATTATATTAACCATGGATATTTGATTGAGAACATCATGCTTATGATGTTACACTTATCTGGGACCTTGTTCCGTGTTTTTTGTATGAATGTAGATACCTGTTTCATCAGTGTAATCCTGATCCATTATAATTTTGTCATCAAGAGACCATTCCTCAATGTCATATGTGGTTGTAAGACCTATGGGTCACAAAGTGACCTCACCTTCTTTCCCACTACAACTTCTGGTGGAGAACATGATGAAATGAGAGTACCATCAGCATGGTACAATACCAACCCTCTAAACTACATGTAAGGGTCTCCAAGAACTGAAACTAACAATTATTCACCATTTGGGGAAATCTTCTACTAAGCCTATAGACCTTGTTGCTACACCCAACCACTTTGTGTTCTTATCTCCAGAGAATGATAACAACCACCTTAAATCTATGATGAATATGTAACATGGAGTAAAATACATCTCTATCCTAGTTAAGGTACCCCCAAGAGGGTACTTATCAACCTCCATCACCAGCACCATCCCACTGGTACTTATCAGTCACTTGCTGAGGGTACCACCCAACACATTATCACCTATGACTCCCATGCTTGAGCAACATGGAATACTCACCAAGAAAGGAAGGAACTGTATATCTACTATTGGGATCATATCCCCACTCCTACTAATGATACCTTCATGCATATTCCGGTAGTAACCAATAAGAAGGTGCATATACCTACCCACTAAGAATATTCTTGTGGTCATATTCCTGCAATAGGCTTAGGGGAGGTTCATCTCCCTACCCCATGAATGAAGCCCATAAAAATATTCTTGGGGATAAAGGAGGGAAAAAGTAGTCTCATATCCCCTATTAAATTGAATATATCTAATAGTATGTATTGGAGATGGAATATTTGTAGGCTTATATCTTTTTACAAACTTTGCTGAAATGAAAATATATTTTAGAAATAGGTAAAGAAATCTATACGTATATTCTAGTACTATTGTAAATAAATGGACATACACATATTTCTATCCCTATAGCCAGGAAATATCAACACTCCAATCATCTAAAAAAATTTGATGTGCTGGAGAAAGAAAACATTCATAATCCCATCCAAGAGGATTTTCAACATATTCTGGTATGGGATGGGGCATCGAACGAGGACTCCTCTTCTTGATCCAATTGGAACACACCATGTGAGAATGAAACTTTTTCCTAGACAGAGTCACATTCCTATAGATGAAATATGGATTTATATTCCAAATACCCATGATCTAGCTCATATCCTTGTTCAGGATGGGGCTCACCAAGTGAGAGGGGAACATGCCTTGGTACAGGCTCATATTCTTATCTAAGAAGTCTGGAAGCATACTGCAAAGGCCCAAGATTGGGAATATATCATTGTTCAGGTTGGTACTAGCTAAGAGAGAATGAAACAAGTCTCAGTATAGGCTTATATTTCTGTTAGTGAATTTTATAGAATATTTCATTATATCACAGAAGCTCGAAACATGCTCCTACTTATATTGATGAATGGATACACAAGAATAATTCCATGGAATTGTAGGAGGAAGCTCATCTCTCATCTCCCATTCTTGAGGTCTTTCATCATATTCTAGTGGGGAATTCATATGTGAACCCGACTCATTTACTTCACAAACAAGGGTTTACCATGTGAGAATGACATATGCCTCAAGGACAGCTCATATCCCTACCAAGAAAGACGAGAGGCATATTATAAATTCTTAGGATTATGATCATACTATCATCCTAACTGGGGATCGCCACGTGAGATTGGAATATTCCTTGAGATAGGCTTATATTCCTATCAATAATGAGATAGATTAATGGAATATTCCAGTAGATTCTCAACAGTGGGATTGTACTCCTATAGCACCGGATGGGTATATGAATGTACTGGAAACCATCATATAGCAAGATCATATCCCTAAAAAAATTAAAAAGGAAGGTTGGAATATTTGACTATGACATAGGATGTGACCCATATTCTTAATATGCTCAATGTTAGTACCCTTGAGTATATTCAAGATATATTCTCAACACCACAAGGGTCTGTCGACTCTTCCATAGAAGCATAAGATGATCAATACCATAATAGTCCTCATTATTGTTGTGTGGAGATGGATTATAGGGACACTTATTCTTACACAAACCCTAAGAAACTTCCACACATTTATATCTCCCACTGAAAAAGAAATACTCTCCAAGCCCAAAAACATTTATATAGAGAGGTTTTCAAATATAATGCATTTTTTATGGAGATGATTTCAATTCCATGATGCCTTCAGATAGAGAGGTTCTCAAAGAATCAAGGTAAACCACATATAGTTCCCCTCCAATATCCAGCAGCACTCTACTCCAGTTGGCAGGAAAACTTAAGAAGCATCTTCTATATTCTAACTAGATAGAGTCAGGTAAGTCCGATGAAGAGGATTCTGATATTGAAATATGAATAGAGTTAGCTGGAAACAACCTCCCCATCATGTTATATCCCCTCACTACTTCTGACTATGAGATCCCAGAGGATATAGAAAAGGATTTCATGATTTATTAATGCCAAAATATATCAACTAATCATTAGTGGCTGAAGTCTAGAAACCAAACTTTTCCAGGATATGAGGTTCACCTTCAATCCATCAATATAACCTATTTTCATCATGATTTTATTTCTATCTCCAAGGCCCTGGATCCAAAATTGTAAAAGAATAGTGAAAATCAGAAAAATGATTTCTATCATTACATCAGAAATCTTTGGTACCTGATCTCCAAATCCACATCATGTATCTACATTTGAGAATGGGGATAGTATGGAGCATTTTAATTTTATACACCCATATAACTGTACAAACCTTTAGACACGGCTCCCTACAATGTAATAGCCTCTAGAGAAATTAGGGGAATGATTAATACTCAGCACAATTGGTCACTACAAGAGAATGACCCCAATTTAATAATAACTAGACATCATTAATGGAGGGGGAGGAGATGCATCAAGACAATAAAATTGACCCCAAAAAGAAATATGAATACATTTTGGACATGGAGACCGAAGTTACAATCAACCAGATTACATCCCATAAAGAATGATTCCCATCATGGGATATCATCTGACCCAGCTCCTATGTGAGCACATATTTACCACATATAATAGACCATAGTTGGAGTTATCATATGAAACATATAGGATTAGACCCATCTCATCAGGCCAGTGGGACATCTTCTAAGTCCTCTACCTCTTAGATCATCAATTCTTGAGAGGATTCAGGATACATTGGTAGCAACATCAAATAAACCTAAACTCACTAACTAGGGAGAATTTATATCTTAATCACCATCACTAGTTTCATCATCCCCTGCTAGGGTCATGGGGAAATCAACAATGATTCTAGATAAACCCCACCCCTCTAGGCTAGGGGAATTTATATTTTCATGTCCATCTTGGGATTCATCCAATCCCAAAAATAAATCACTGGGTCCCCAATAACATGACCAATATATACCAATTACAACCCCGAATAACCCCAACCCCATAGGGATGGGGGAATTTTTACCATCATCATCACCACATAAAGAACTTGTATTATTGAGGTTGGGAGAGAACAATCAATGGTTGGTATCCCTCTTATTCCTCATACTACAAGACAAAACTCTACTAGTTAGGGATTTGTCGACAATCATAACTATAAAATCCCTCAAGTTTACTATTCATAGGCTAGTATGGGAGGAGCCTATGGTGAAGGAAATCATACACCACCAGGGTCGCAATACAAAATAAACTAATATGGGTAAGGGTTTGAATAATGATCTGGATGAAAGTAGTGAAGAATCAGATAGATACATTGAAATAATGGCACTACCTCCATTTCTTGATATGACTCTGTGAATGTCGTCATAGTCAACATGAAACACATTTATCAATACAAAAATTAAGAGCGACAAAACATGGAAAATGTACCCTGGGAGGAGGCTGATTTGGATAAACCAATCGAGGATGCATGCACTTGGAACCATAGAATACTCCAAAATCTATCCAACTAAGGCATAACCACCACTTAAGAAGAAAAAATCTAATGAAAAAGGGAATTGTGTGTCAAAATTTGAATAATTACCAAGAATAATTTAGGTTTCTTCCATATAGGAATAGTTTTCACAATATTGGAGTGAGATATAAACTCTTATAAGAATCATAGAAGAGATTGTAAGGAACCGACCCCAGTTGCCTGAAGTTAGTGCCTTATTTGATTACATTGGAATACATACAAGGAATAAGAATCCCGAAGGACCAAGTAGTTTAGTATTATTGGAAACAAGATACATACATAAGTTCAACTTTACATAAGGAAAGGAAAAACAACACTAATTTATTCCACTAGATTCATGACTACTATTAGATTATGCTTGCAAGTCATTCATAAAATACTTCTTCATGTCCCGAGAAAATGAAACATATGAAAGGGGTGAGCTCAAATTCTCAATAAGAGTAATAAATATAGCGGAAGATAATATAAACATTAGACATAGTGAATAATTGAAAACAGATGCCTTTAATAATAAACATTAACACATTATGGGAGGAATATGAGATGAGTAAATAATTCCATAATAAAACATAAACATGGGTATTATACTAGTCGAATAACCACATGAAATATTGATAGCTGAACTCATAATTATGTAATGTATAATACCAGACATTCTGAAACATTTTGTCAAGGCCTCGGCCAAGACGTTTAATGATTAAGGCCTCGGCCAAAATCTATATCACATTGGGAAAGACCTCGACCAATTCCACGTCTATTTGTCTCATGAGACATACCGATGCATCGAGGGGATATAGCGGCCCACACCCATCACATAATAAGTCCAATTAATTCCTCATATGAGCAGAGATCAACATAAACAACATATACACTCATATTGAAACTATTATATGAAATGTAACTAACTTTCCCCAATCATAAAACATAAAACACTAACCATTCGGAATAATATGGTGAATGGTTTTAGGATAGATCAACCAAAATAAAGTTAGTCATAAAACATTAAATAAAATATGGTATATGAATTCATAGATGATTAAACCCAATAATACCATGGAATCAACAGGAGTGTTGAATTAGACTAAAACACTCTTATAAAATCATTAAGCAATTCTTGAGATAAATACTCTTTTGTTTTGAAAAGTAGAGTTCTTTTGAAAAAATATCTGTATAAAACCAGAATTAAATTAAGATAGTATTTTTAAAATAAAATGAGTGATTTTATAAGGATAATGGTTCCCAAAAACTGATTATAGAGTTCCCTTGAAAATAGATAAGAATTTGAGAAATTCCCTTGAATCGGGCTTGTATTTTGGAAACAGTTTTGAATGCTCCTTTTAAAACATGTAACTATCTAGAAAATAGGGAAGGATTAGGGTTGGTGTACATATATAGAATTATCAAACAGAATTTATGAAGAGTACATAACAATACATAATAATTTCATTTAGGAAATTAGACAATAAAAGTAACCCGAATGAAAATGGAAATTCGGGTGGAAAACCCTTATCAGTTTGTAATCAAACGATTCGTATGCCCCAAAAATTAATAAAATAAATATTATAGATTTAATACCATGAATATAAATATATTCATGATATGTGTAATCAATGGTCAGTATACATACACCATACAAAAGTATTAGTAGTGAACATGGAAAATCTCACAAAAATGGAAGTGAGATGAAGAAACCCTTACCTTATCTCCGAACGTGTTCTGCTCTTGTACTTAAGTTCCTGGAATATGAAATTATACTTATTAATAACTTATTTCATAACCTATTATACATTTATTTAGTTTATCATAAATCTTGTTAGTTCATTTATGTCTTTATTGTTTAGTTATTGTATTGACTTTCATCGTTCCAGAGTGTTCGTTTCTCTTATTTTCATATTCGGTTCACTAATTTTGTAAGTAATGAAGTGGAATGGATGTAAAAATCCAGAATTGAAATTATATATTATTTATGAACATAAATAGTTGTTATTGGTCATTTATATAACTTGGTTACATGGAAATACGATGAATTATCATATATAACTTTAATGATAATTGTTTCGGTTAATTTGTGGGTTTTGATTACAACAAACCCATTTTTCTTTATAACTTAACATCATTTGAAAAAAGGGATTAAAAAATCTAAAATAGGTTATATTATATATAATAATATGGTTCAACCATAAAAATAATGGTTTCAGGACCAGAATTTAGAATTATAAAAGAAATCAAAAGTCCATCATCCTTGAATGTGTAAAATTGACACATCTCGGATGGTGTTTTGCTACAAGTATAAAAGAAGGTAAAGAGGGGGAAATGATGAAAAATTATTAAACTATCATGAAAACATTCCAGTACATATAAGGTACTGAATTCATCACAAAATTTTGATAAAGAGAGGTAATTGAAAAAGAAAACAAATGAACTTGAAAGGAATGACAAATAATTGAAAAGAGGAATTTACCTCTTGAACCAAACTTCCTTGAGAGCCTCTTTAAGGGAGAAGTTTTTGTCTTTTTATGAGAACAAAGCCTGATGGACGTGGGAGAGGAGGTTGGGAGGGTATTTGGATAGAATTTGGAGAAGGCACAAGGCTTGAGAGGAGTGATTGGAAGATGGGGTGAGAGAGGGTTTTTATAGTGGAGGAGAGAGGGGATTTCTTAATATAAAACTCATTAATTTATTATTTCTCCTGAAGACAAGGAATAGAGATTATTTCATGAAAAAGAATACTAATTTTATCATGTGATACCGAACCAAGTGGGATTACATCAGCATAACATCACACATGACTCTATAATTAGTGTATTATCTTAATTTTGCAATTTATGGCATCTCACTATTCATAAAAAATTCATGTATTTCCGAAAAATCCCAAAAATTTACCCCAACCATTTTTTGACGTGTAGAATCCAAAAATAAAGTCCATTTTTCAAAAATAATTTTCTAAATATTATTAATTTAATATTTAACTAAAATCATAATTTATTATCAAAAAACAGTTTTGAAACATTCATTAACTTATTCTAAAATATAGTTATATCATACTTTTAACTTGAATATTATTTATATATTATCATAGGTAAGGTTACTATTCATTAGGGTATATCACTATTCATAAAGGTATGTTACTTTTCATAAGGGTAGGTTACTATTCACCAAAAATTAAGTTTTTCTTATTAGACTCTAAATAACTTACTGATCGTGACTGTGTATGTCAGATTTTTGAAATTCACATCACAGAAGTGACAAACTTATGTTTTGAGGGTCTCATAGCACTAAGTAGTTAATGTAATTATGAAATATTTATAAGAAAGTAATTTACTTTAAAAAAATATTGGGTTGTTACAGTCTCCCCTCCTTAAAAAAATTTCATCCTCGAAATTCAAAAAATATTACCTAAAAATATTTGGATGTCTTTAACATAAGCTCTTCATGATCCCATTTTGCTTCCTCCATCTTATGGTTCCTCCATATAACCTTTACCAGAAGAGTCGTCCGATTTCTTAATACTTTTTATCTAGTATCAAGAATCTTGATAGGCTCTTCAAAGTAAGATAGATCGGTCTCAAGTTCCACTTCTTCATATGTGAGTACATGTGTTGGGTCTGGTATGTACTTTCTTAACATTGACATGTGGAATACATTGTGAACCTTGGAGAGACTTGGCGGCATTTCCAAACGGTAAGCTACGACTCCAATTCGTTCCAAAATTTCAAAAGGTCCGATGTACTTGGGACTTAATTTTCCCTTCTTACCGAATCGTATAACACCCTTCCATGGAGATACCTTTAAGAAAACGTGATCACCTTCTTGAAACTCCAAATCCATCCTTCAGTTATCTGCATAGCTCTTCTACCTACTTTGAGCTATTTTGATATGGTTCTAGATAATATTAACCTTTTCCATTGTTTTTCAACAAGTTCTGGGCCCACGATCTTTCTTTCTCCAACATCATCCCAACAAGTTGGTGTACGACATCGCCTCCTATATAATTCTTCATAGGGTGCCATCTGTATACTTGAGTGGAAGCTATTGTTGTAGGAAAATTCTACGAGAGGTAAATACTAATCCAACATGCCTTGAAAATCAAGTGAACAAGACCTCAAAATGTCTTCCAATGTTTGAATTGTCCGTTCTGATTGTCCATCAGTTTGTGGGTGGTAGGCAGTGTTCAAACGAAGATCAGTATCTAGGGACTTCTAAAGACTTTTCCAGAATCTTGATGTAAAACGTGGATCATGATCAGAAACAATCGATATGGGTACTCCAGGAAGTCTCACAACTTTATTAATATATATTCTTTCTAGACATTCAAGTGGTAGATCTTCTCTTATAGCAAGAAAATGTGCTGACTAGGTAAGACGATCAACAATGAACCATATTGCATCGTTCCTTCTATAAGTCTTTGGTAGTCCCACCACAAAGTCCATCGTGATATTATACCATTTCTACTCAGGTATGGGATGAGGTTTCAATACTCGTCCAGGTTGTTGCCTTCCAGCTTTCACTAGTTGACAAACCATACATCTTGACACAAAATTAGCAATCTCCCACTTCATGTTGTCCCACCAAAAATGTTCCTTCAAATATCTATACATCTTAGTTCTACTAGGGTGTATAGAGAAATTGGAACTATGAGCATCATCCAGCAATTTCGTCTTTAGATCAGGTATATCGGGAACACAAAGTCTCTTCCCAAATTTCAAAATTCCATCTTCATATACGAAGTCACTCAATATCCCATCATTCATAGCTTTAATCTTCTTTTGGAACTCCACATCATCAGACTGAGAACTTTTTATTCTTTATAGTAAAGATGGTTTGGAAACCATTTGAAAAAAGCATTGATGTTTCACCTTCCATGGTTATTCCCATATCTATCTTTACTAGATCCATGAAAATAGGATCCCTTTCAACTCTCATCTTGTTCAAAACTCCATGATTCTTTCTGCTCAAAGCATCTGCCACATTATTTTCTTTCCTCGGGTGGTAGTGTATTGTGAAATCACAATCCTTGAGTAGTTCATGCCATCTCGTTTGCCTCATGTTGAGTTCAATCTGGGAGAAAATGTACTCCAAACTCTTATGATCAGTATAAATCTCACTTTTTTCACCATAGAGATAATGTCTCCATATCTTCAAGGAAAAGATTACAACAGCTAACTCAAGATCAGGAGTAGGATAGTTTTTCTCATGAATTTTTAGCTGTCGTGATGCATAAGCAACAACCCTATCGTTTTACATAAGGACACAACCAAGTCCCTTATTTGAAGCATCACTATAAATAAAAAACCCTCCATTCCCTGATGGTAGAGTCAATATAGGAGCATCGTCTAATCTTTTCTTCAGTTCTTTGAAACATTATTAACAATATTTTGTCCAAATTTTTTTAACCCTTTTGTGTGTGAGCTTTGTTAGCGGGTTAGCTAGTCGGGCAAAATTCTGTACGAAACACCGATAATAACCTGCTGAGCCAATAAAACTGTGTACCATAGTTATGTTTGTTGCTGTGGGCCAATCTTGGATTTCCTTTTTCTTTGCAGGATCAAATAGGATTCCCTCCTTAGAGACAATATGGCCAAGAAATGAAATATCCTAAAGCCAGAATTCACACTTGCTAAACTTCCCATATAATTCATGTCTTTTAAGAGTCTTTAGGATAATACGCAAGTGATTTTCATGATATTCATAGATTTTGGAGTATACCAAGATATCATCAATAAACACCACTACAAAATCATCTAGATATTCCTTGAAAACTCTATTCATTAGATCCATGAATACAGAGGGGGAATTAGTCAATCCAAAAGGCATTACTGTAAACTCATAATGCCCATACCTGGTTCGAAATGCTATTTTCGGAATGTTTTCCTTATTCACACTCAACTGATGATATCCAGATTGATGGTCAATCTTTGAAAAGTATTGAACTTCGTGAAGTTGGTCAAATAAATCATCAATTCAAGGTAGGGGATACTTGTTCTTCATTGTTATAGCATTGATCTCCCTGTAGTCGATACATAACCTCATAGATCCATCTTTCTTCTAAACAAAAAGGACAGGGGCTCCCCATGGAGAAACACTAGGGAAGATAAATCACTTACTACTCAATTCCTCTAGTTGTTTATTTAGTTATACTAATTCCAAAATGACCATTCTATAATGGGTCTTCGATATGGGCCTTGAACTAGGAATTAAATCAATGGAAAACTCAATTTCTCGTTCTGGAGGATATCCAGGTAAATCTTCTGGAAACACATCAACATATTCTCTCACAATAGGTACATCCTCTATTTGAACATTACTTTCCTCACCCAAAGTTATTTCATTCTATTCCTCCCTAATAATTGAATTTAGTTGAGCTACTGGGGGTGGATCTAGATACGAATCATGTGGTGATGATTCTGTTCTAAAGATAAGGTGTTCTTTATCATCGTCATAAAAAATTGTAACCTCCTTCTTCTTATAATAATTTTTTGCATCATGATCTGAAAGCCAATCCATACCGAGGATTATATCAAATTAAATCATGGGTATGACGATGAGATCAGCAGACAAAGAACATTTTTATATCCTAATGGGAACAGATTGACAGAACTTTGTAGCAATGATACTTCCCTTAAGAGTTTTGATTGATAACTCCCTTGTTAAATCAAATTGGAAATATCTAATTTTCTTAGCAAACTGGGAAGATATGAAATAATGTGATGATCTAGAATCAAATAAAGCATTGGATAAGCTTGAGGAAATAATCAAAGTACCTTCCACTACATCACACAGAACTTTAACCTCTGCAGTTGTGATCACATATGCTTTTCCTTGCTCCCTTGGCATCCTCTCTTGCATATTTCCTTGACGTTTTGGACAATTATTAGCATAGTGCCCCATATACTGATAATTATAGCATCAAACTTCATTGGATTCCTTATTTCCTTTGCAATCACTAGCAAGATGGCCTTTCTAACAACATTTGTAGCATACTCCTTTTCCTTTTAAGCATGCTCCAGGGTGTTTCCTTCCACAATTATCACATGGTGGAAATTCAAATCTTCCCTTCTTCCCTATTTCCTTATTTCCTTTCCCATGGTTTTTAGCAGCCCTCTTCTTTTCTTGCTTTCCCTTAAATTCATAAGACTTAGAGAATTCTTTTTCAGTCTTGATAGCACATGAATCTATGTCCTCATATGATGAAAATTTTTGGGAGACTAGAGCCCTCCAGAGGATTGGATTTAGGATATCAAAGAATAGATTTATTTTTCTCCTTGGATTTCTTATGTAATCCTTAGCATGTCTTACTAGCCATGTAAAGTTGGCTTCATACTTGGCAACATTTTCATCCTCCTTTTTCCTCAGATTCAAGAATTTCCTCTCCAAATCTGGTCTTTATTCACAAGGGAAATATTTTTTCTAAGAATATTTTCTTAAAATCCCTCCATTCCATCCCTTTTATTTCTTCCCCCTCTTTTGTGTTTTGGATTAATGACCACCATTGATCTGCATCTCCCGATAGACGATATACTACCATGATAACCTTCTCTATTTCATTACATCCCAAAGAAAGAAATATCTTCTCGAGGGAACATATCCACTGCTCTACTACAAAAGGGTTTGTAGTCCCATTGAACGATGGAGGTTGTTGTTGCATAAAGCGATCTAGAATATCTCCTCCACATGGTGGATCCGGATGCTCCATACGGGTAAGGTTATTATTCATAACCTAAGTAACTTTTCCCAGTATATTTATGAGTTTCTCAGCACCAGTCACATCACCAGAGCCAACATCATTATCTTGAATCGGAGGAAAATCCCTACAAGGGACACGTATGTTCATGCGGTTTCAATTCCTTCCACTTGGAACCATCTCTAGATAATGGAATACACTAGATTAGGTTATGAATCATAATGTATAATCTTAGCTTAACAAAATACTTAGAAAAAAAATTAAGATCCTACGAATGGCTAGTCCCATATTCACAAATATGGTTTCTTTGAGGAATATTTTACATTTAAATCCTTCATAATGACTTATAAATAAAATGTGAATTATCATAAGCATATCCCCCAGGAGTGTCGTAACCAAAAGTGAAGTAAGGCCCGTTTTCGTGCACCAGTTCCTGTTCAAGTCTAGATCAAAGCGGTGTTTTTGGGTTTTACCCCTAGATACATCTATTTCGGAGCCGCCTCTACCTGCTCGTATCCAGACATGGATGTATTTCTTGAATGATTCACATAATATATTCCTTACCAAAATACCAGGACGTTATTGTATGAATATCCTCAAAGACTAACTTAGGGACTCTTCCCTAATTTTACGTTTTCTAAATCTAGTTTCCATGTATTCTACTTACCTTCATCTGATACCAACTGTAAGGACCCGACCCCAGTTTCCTGGAGTTGGTGCCTTATTTGATTACGTTGGCATACATACAAGGAATATGAATCCAGAAGGAGCAAGTATTTTAGTATTATTGTAATCAATATACATACATAAGTTCAACTTTACATAAGGAAAGAAAAAAAAACAATAATTTATTCCACTAGAGTCATCACAACTATTAGATTATGCTTGCAAGTCATTCATAAAATACTTCTTCATGTCCTGATAAAATAAAACATAAGAATGGGTGAGATCAAATTATCAGTAAGAGTAAGAAATACAGTGGAAGATAATATAAACATTAGACATAATGAATAATTGAAAAGACATGCCTTTAATAATAAACATGAACACATTATGGCAGGAATATGAGATGAGTAAATAATGCCATAATAAAACATAAACATAGGTATTATACTAGTTGAATAACCACATGAAATATCAATAGCTAAACTCATAATGATGGAATGAATAATCCCAGACATTCTGAAACATTTTGTCAAGGCCTTGGCCAATACGTTTAATGATTAAGGCCTCGGCCAAAATCTATATCACATTGGGAAAGGCCTCGGCCAATTCCAAATCTATTTGTCTCATGAGACCTAATGATGCATAGAGGGGCTATAGAAGGCCCCACCCATCATATAATAAGTCCAATTAATTCATCATATGAGTGGGGATCAACATAAACAACATATACATTCATATTGAAACTATTATATGAAATGTAACTAACTTTCCCCAATCATAAAACATAAAACACTAACCATTCAGAATAATATGGTGAATGGTTTTAGAATAGATCAACCACAATAGAGTTATTCATAAACCATTAAATAAAATATGGTATATGAATTCATAGATTATTAAACCCAATAATACCATGGAATCAATAGGAGTGTTGAATTAGACGAAAACACTCTTATAAAATCATTAAGCAATTCTTGAGATAAATACTCTTTTATTTTGAAAAGAAGAGTTCTTTTGGAAAAATCTATGTATAAAACCATAAGTGAATTAAGATAGTATTTTCAAAATAAAATGAGTGATTTTATAAGGATAATGGTTACCAAAAACAGATTATAGAGTTCCCTAAAAAATAGATAAGAATTTGAGAAATTTCTTTGAATTGAGCTTGTATTTTGGAAACAGTTTTGAATGCTCCTTTTAAAACATGTAAATATCCAGAAAATAAGGAAGGATTATGGTTGGTGTAAATATATAGAATAATCACACATAATTTTTGAGGAGTACATAATAATACATAAGAATTTCATCGAGGAAATTAGACAATAAAAGTAACCCGAATGAAAATTAAAGTTCGGGTGGAAAACCCTTACCACTTTGTAATCAAATGATTCATATGACCCAAAAATTAATAACATAAATATTATAGATTTAATAACATGAAGATAAAGATATTAATGATATGTGGAATCAATGGTCAGTATAGATACACCATACAAAAGTATTAGTAGTGAATATGGAAAATCTCACGAAAATGGAAGTGAGATGAAGAAACCCTTACCTTATCTCCGAACGTGTTCTGCTCTTGTACTTAAGTTCATGGAATATGAAATTATACTTATTAATAAATTATTTCAGAACCTATTATAAATTTATTTAGTTTATCATAAATCTGGTTAGTTCATTTATGTCTTTATTGTTTAGTTATTGTATTGACTTTCGTCGTTTCAGAGTGTTTGTTTCTCTTATTTTCATATTCGGTTCACTTGTTTTTTAAGTAATGAAGTGGAATGGATGTAAAACTCCAGAATTGAAATTATATATTATTTATGAACATAAATAGGTGTTATTGGTCATTTATATAACTTGGTTACATGTAACGAGGATGAATTATCATATAGAACTTTAATGATAATTATTTCAGTTAATTTGTGGGTTTTGATTACAATGATCCCATTTTTCTTTATAACTTAATATCATTTGAACAAAGGGATTACATAATATTAAATAGGTTATATTATATATAATAATATGGTTCAAACATAACAAGAATGGTTTCATGACCATAATTTAGAATGATAAAAGAAATCGAAAGTCCATCGTCCTTGAATGTGTAAAATTGACACATCTCGGATAGTGTTCTTGCTACAAGTATAAAAGAAGGTAAAGAGGGGGAAATGATGATAAATTATTACAATATCATGACAAAATTCCAGTACATATAAGGTACATGAGTCATAAATTAATTTGGATACATAGAGGTAATTGAAAAAGAAAACAAATGAACTTGAAAGGAAAGACAAAGAATTGAAAAGAGGAATTTACCTCTTGAACCAAACTTCCTTGAGAGCCCCCTTAAGGGAGAGGTTTTGGTATTTTTATGACACCAATGATTTCTTTATGTGTGAGAGGAGGTTGGGAGGGTATTTGGACAAAATTTGGAGAAGTCACAAGGCTTTATAGGAGTGATTGGAAGAGGGGGTGAGAGGGGGTTTTTATAGTGGAGGAGAGAGGGGATTTCTTAATATAAAACTCATTAATTTATTATTTATCCTCAAGACAAGGAATAATGAGTATTACATGACCAAGAATAGTAATTTTATCATGTTATATCGAACCAAGTGGGCTTACATCAGTAGAACATCACACATGAGTCTATAATTAGTGTATTTATCTTAATTTTGCAATTTATGGCATGTCACTATTCATCAAAAAATTCAAGTATTTCAGAAAAATCCCAAAAATTTACCCCAACCATTTTTTGACGTGTAGAATCTAAAAATGAAGTCTATTTTTCAAAAATAATTTTCTAAATATTATTAATTTAATATTTAATTAAAATCATAATTTATTATCAAAAACTAGTTTTAAAACATTCATTTACTTATTCTAAAATATAGATATATCGTGATTTCAACTTTAATATTATTTATATATTATCATAGGTAAGGTTACTATTCATTAGGGTATATCACTATTCATAAGGGTATTTTACTATTCATAAGGGTAGGTTACTATTCACCAAAAATTATGTTTTTTTATTGGACTCTAAATAACTTACTGATCACGACTGTGTATGTCAGATTTTTGAAATTAACATCACAAAAGTGACAAACTTATGTTTTAAGGGTCTCATATCACTCAGTTGTTAATGTGATTATGACATATTTATAAGAAAGTAATTTACTTTAAAGAAAATATTGGGTCGTTACAGAGATACTTAGGAGAAATATTTCTATTGGTTATCCTCTTTAGGTAGAGATGAATATTCTCCCTCCTATAGCTGATCCAAAAAAATACTGGTATCTAATCATTTGACTGGATCTGGCTCCAGACAAAAATTCTACATAAATGAGGATGTCAAAAATAATCATGACTTCCCTCTATTGTGGAAAAAACCTCCCCCTAATCTATAAAATCATTTGGTATTAGGATGAATAAAGAATCAATGGGAGACAAATGTAGGGCTAACTCATCAACCCCACCCATACCATAGATATAATAGGAATCTAATAAAGTAGTTCCCTTAGAAATTATTAACATCATTGAGTCCTTGAATACCCAAATGGAAGCCATGGAAAAGTGATGCTCACCTATGAATCCTGATAGAAATCCATATCCAGAATAGGTGGAAAAAACATTGACTCTACAATTTTTTTTAAATACTAACATCTCCAATATTAATGGTGTGGGAGAACCTAAAAAACATCTAACACACTTCATATCTCAATGTTGGTCGATGATGGGGCCTAGAAAACAAAAAGAGGCAACAATGTTGAGATGTTTTATGTAGAATCTGATAGGTCCAACCTTTTATTGGAACACCACCCTACCATCAGGATCCATTGTAGGATGGAATGACCATATTCATCAGTTCCTTTATTAATTCAGCTCTACACAGAGGAAAATGACGATTTTCGACCTAAAAAACTATAAAAAAGTCAGGAATGGTATGGTGACTGACTTCATTTTTAGGTGGAAATGTTTAACCTATTTAGTCAAAATACCTATATCATAAGAGTAACCTCTAGAACTCTATGCTAAAAATATCTAGTATGATTTTAATACCCCTCTGTTCCAGATTAAGTATTCAAGTGGGTTCCTTGAGTTCATAGATAAAACAAAGATACTTGAGGAATCCACTTATTAAACACAATCAAAAACTTGACTCATTCCCATAAAAAAGGGGATAGGGATAGGAAAAGTGGAAGCTATATCTTACACCATCAACCCAATAGCAGTGCCTGTTCAATAACCAAGGAAGCCCCCAAACTACCCAAAACCTCCCATCAAGTTGAGAAAACCACAAAATTACCATTTTACAAAAACATAGAGAAATTAGGGTTTCCCTATATTTGATGAAATGATGAATAAATAAAAATACTTATGAAATGAACAAGTCATATTTTATTTCCTAGAAGATTTGGAAAATATCCTTCTCATGCTAACATAGCACAGGAAGCCCGATGGGGTCAACTTCACTGACTATCTTGACTACTTCCATTTCCACTAAAGGCTAGTTCATAATATCTCAAATTTCTCCTTCTTCAAAAATATTCTTCATGAAATGGTAAATTTTAGATAGGTGGTGTTAGATAACTCTTCAAATCAGGTGGATTGCATAACCATTGAACGATTAAATGAATAAGGTGATGGGAAGAATGTTTTTTCCTGTCATGAGAGAAAGTTAAACAACTATATGACTTAAAAAATAGTTGACTGAGGTCATGCCACCCTGAGAAAAGAGCTGCACAGACCCACATTAGCTCAACCAACTAAGGAGAAGACATCATATATACCTCCCAAAGGAGGGCATGACCTTCAAAATCACGAATAAATGAAAGGGGAGGAGTTATATTCTACTACAAATCAAGCTCTTAATCTTTAGATTTCTTCCATGCAACATCTATAGCATAGGAACCATCCAACCAAATAGAGTATTCATCAAAATAAGAGATTATAGTTCATTATTTCAACATGGTCAACTTGTAATACCCTTTATCAAATGATGAATATTCTTCTAAATATAGGTTTCCCTAAAGTAACTAGGAAACTAGAGTCCACATGTGCTAGAAGAGATGATATATGGGACAATACATACATGGACGTGCCTAATATTCTAGTCATATCCTTGTAGAAAACATATATGTAGGAGAAACTCATGTGTAAGAACCCTAAAAGGTCCAAAACTGATATGGAGGTGTTCTAGAACCCTCCCGCAGTCACCCACATGCAGTTGTATTACATTACCTCCTAGTGGTGGTTCAATTATCCTATCAACCCTTGAAACGAGGAAGGTCAACACGACCTACATTTCTAGCATCATATTCTCCATCAACATCTACACAAGAACTATGCTCATCAACCTTAAATTACTTATCTCAGGATCCACATATCCAAGATAAACCCTACATCAGGAATAACTAAAATCTAGCATAAAAGTATAACATTTTGAAACACATATCATTTTTCCCAGCCAAGCTCTGAATCATCAATGCACTCTATCTTTCAAAATAACTCAGGGTCGAACTTCTTGAAGGCATAAAAAGCCCATAATAATTCAAGGTAGAAGTAAATTCAAACAATTTTTATCTAGTAGTGATCTTGTATATAGAATGGGTTGTCCCCATCTCATTCACTAACTAGGATCAGGATGATTTCATCTAATGGAAGATCATGCCCCTATCTGTTTTAGGAAGACTAAACAATGTTAACAACCAAGGGGTTCTAATTGTTAATGGTTTTAGGATCAAGATCATCCCAGTTTAAACCCTCTAATATATAGGATATAGAAAAGTGTATTTGTATCCCAAAAGGTTGGACATTCAAGGGTAGAATATGAGTGAAAAATTCCACTAAGTAAGATAAATATTGAAGCTCATTTTGGAGGTCTCACATCTGATAATGATTTTATGGTTATCTTAGAAGAAACTGCATATAATTTCTTACTAGGAAGGCCCTGGATCCACAACCACATGGTTGTACCTTAAACATTCAACCAATGTCTAAAATACCCCATATGTGGAAAGGTCAATATACTTCATTGTGAAAATTCTGCCTTCAAAACATGTGTAACCACATATTTTAAAGAGTATTTATACAAAAGGGAAAGAAAAACACCAATAATGAGTAATAATGTAATCGAGGATCAACCAATGGGTTGGGGACCGCCCCTAAAAATCCCTAGAGTATGCTCAACAATGACAATGTGATGCCCATAAATCTAGTCAATGTTATCGACTTAACCCTAGGGGTCCAAACCCCTTCTCATCCCTAATTAAAGTGTAAAATAATATCAACTCTAACATCTCTCTACAACGACTCAGGTTGTAGAAGAAAATAATGTCTCTTCTCATGGCCTATCTCATCCCAATAGTGACAGAGATGCCACCAAATTACCATCTTCATCTAGAAATTTATCCATTGACTTTTAGGTGGATTAAGATGAGGATTACATCAATATAACCCCTCTAACATTAAAGGAAGGTTTTTCCACTATTTATGAGATAAGAAAGATTAAATAGATATATATTTCATTAATTAAGATATATATATATATATATATTGAATCTTTGAAGCAATATCAATATGTGTTTTTATGTAACTATAAATAAATTCCTAGATTAAATATAGATATGGATACACACCATGCTGTTTTACCTGAGGAGTATCGAGGATTCAAGAAGGCATCCAAGAGGTTTCACCCCTATCATACCACCATTGTAGAGGAAGATGTTGACAAGTTGATGAAATAAAGAATTGTTTGAGAAGGTAAATACCCAATATGGATTTCTAAAATTATCCCTACTAAGAAAAATAATGGAAATATAAGTGTGTGCATCGATTTTAAAGACATTAATTGATAGTGCTCAAAGAAATATTTCCCATTACCAATCAAAGAACAATTAATTGATAAAATTTATAGACTCCCATCCCTTTAGTTAATGAGAGGGTATTCAGGGTACAATCAGATAAATATTCCCTCTAAAGGTGAGGAATTAACTGCCTTTAGAGCACCTTAGGTGAGATTTTTCTATTAGTTTATTCCATTTGGATTGGAGAACACTGGCGCCACATATCAACACACCATGCATCATTGTAATGACCCAAACATTTATGAATAAAATCCACTTTATTTTATTTAATTAAATGTTTTATGGATATAGAAAACAAATGAATTTTTTATTGGGTTTAAATAACCATTAAGAATCATTATCATTGATAATATAGTCATTAAACAGTGATCACATGACTAGTATATAGGGTTTTAACAAATCCTTTTGACACAGAAAAAGGAAGTGTTGGCCTAGACTAGTAGTATCATTCCCTTTGAAGCCCATTTATCAGATCTTTTGAGGGAGATATAATTTTTGGGATTTCCCTAGACCAATCTCAAACTGAGATCCAATAACTTAAGCATGAGCGAAATCATTTATGGGAGAAGTTCAACCTCCTTGAGATCACAACCCAAACCACGTTCACCAAAAAACCCCAAGAAAACTTGACCATCGCACACCATACTCCTAGGGAATATGATGGTGTAATAAAAAGATATGTAACAAGACCCTAGAATTATGATCATATGAATTATTATTTTTATATAATAAATAATATACATTCTTTTATTATTGTTACTTTGTAAATGTTTTTTAAAGCACAAATAATATTTTCAGTTAATATCTAAATTCAATTAATAAATCTATTTTGATGAATTAAGATATTTTTTAATTAAATAATATTTTAATAAAATATTATTACTAACTTACTTGTTATTAAATATAAATGATCGTATAATTTTTATGAATACAATTGTAATTTTTATTAAGGTTTGAAAACTATTTTTTCAAAACCCATGAATTTTCAATAATTGTAATTTTTTATTTCAAAAGTGAAAATTCACATATTTAGAAAATTATTTAGATAAATGAATATTATTTTTTGAATCAAGATTCCAAAATTATCCAATTGGGAATTTTTCATAATTTTCTGAGACATTCAAAATTTTTGGGTAAAAATTAAATACGTTATAAATATATAATGTATTTTATGACATCAAAATGACACAATATTGATTTAATATAATACTATAAAATGATATTCATCCAATATATATTTCACCTTTAAAATAATGTGATTTCATATTTTTTTTGATTAATTTTACAATGCCTTAGTGGACCCTCCAAGACTTATAAAATATTTTAACTTTTTAAAATGATTTCTTTCAGAGTGTTACTCACCTCCACATAAGAAAGCATAATATTTTAATATGTTCATAAATTATCATTATAAAATAATGTTTTCCATTCCACTTTATAAAAACCCATGGGAAAAAACCCTAGGATGTTTTATGGTTTTGAATATTTAATTGTATAGATTCCAAAACCAAAGTGTGTGAAATATTAAAGAATTCCCCTCTCATTTACTATATAAACCCACCAAATAATCAACTTATTTTCACTAAAAATCACTGTAACACGTACATACTCTTCCCTAATATCTCTACAATCCTCCCAAGGTTCCCCAAGCTCTCAAGAATCCCCTCTTCAAGCTCTTGAAGTCACACACTGAAGTAAGGGATTCTTTACTTTCTCATTTTTTATCCAAGTTTATTTATGTTGTAATACCATTTTAATTTCAATTAAAAATGTCAGGGGTATGATTTATAGCCTCCCCATACTTACCTATTTATTTTTTAATGAGTATATACCTCTTTATATCTCATTAATCCCTCCCACATACACCTGTTATGGTGCTAAAATTTCGTAAGAGTTATTCCATTTCTCATCTTTCTTAAAGTTTCTTTGTAATGTTACACCTTCTATTTACAAATTCCATGTGTTGGGACATGTATCTATATTACCCCCTTACTTTAAATTTCATGTACATATGATGATATTCCCATTTCTCTCTCATCTACCTTTTTTTTGAATTTTTATGTCACGCCGTTATGCTGTTGAAATTGAACAGTGATTTTCCAATCCAAAATCATTGTGTAGTGAATACCATATCCATTTATCTATAAAGGGTATTCAACTTTATGAATATATACATATTTATGTTTACATACATGTATGTATTCCACATTCCTTTATCATTGAATAAATGATGACGTTGAATGATTCCATGTTATATGATCCATTTGGCACACTTATGCATGAAATGAAATGTTTTTAAAGGGTGCACTCTGATAGCACTCCAATGAATTGGGTAGTGTTTAGTATCATGATATTCCATGTGACATGAGGGTTTACTCATGATAATCCCTGAGAAATTATGGTTTAATCATGCTAATCCATGTGTAGTGAGGGTTTACTCATGCTAATTCAAGTGCAGTGAGGGTTTATTTATGTTAATACATGTGCAATGAGCCTTGGCTCATGCTAATATCATGTTGTATGTTGTTTCCACATTTTAATGTTATGATAATCATTCTATATCCTGAATTTATGTCCTTGTTTCTCTTGTGATGCATTTATATTCCTATTTCCAAACATGTACTGTGTTCTTCTTGTCATGCCTTGTTTACTCTCGTACTGGGCATTATAGCTCACCATTTTCTTATGTATGTCCTCAGGTTATCCCATACAATGCTAAGTATGAAGGAATGTTTTGGTCATGTAAAAGAATTTTTTAATAAATATGTTGTATTTTATGTTTTAAGTTGGTATTTAATGCTCATAATTTTTCAATACACTAGATCTCTTGATCCTCAGAAGCTGTATTAAGTGCAATTTTTTGTAATAAATCATGATTAAGTTTGAAATAAAGAGTAGGGTTGTTATAATCATACCTTTAATCCATCCTTGGGAATAATAGTTGAATGTTATGTTGATGACCTGGAGGTCTAGTCCCCAAAGTGAAGTGATAACTTAATATATCTCCAAATAGTATTCAAAAAGCTATGATATCATAGTATAAAGATTAATCCATTGAAATGAGCCTTATGGTAACAACAACGATGTTCCTAGGATTTATGGTATTCCACTACAACATTAAGGTAAACTCAAATAAGACTAGTGTTATTATATATTTTTCACCCCCATAAATCTAAAGGAAATGAGGGGGTTCCAAGGTCACCTCAACTTTATTTAGAAATTCATTGACAACTTTTCCAGAGAATCTCTCCGCTGCAACAAGATATTGAGAAGGTAATCACCTATCAATGGGATTATGAATTCGAATAATCCTTTCAATATCTCAAGTAATATATCCTGCACCTATTGGTTTTGAGTCCTCTATTTTAATAGAATCCAATAATCTTGTATGTGGCCACCATAGAATGCTCATTGGGCACCCTCCTTGCAAAACAAAAATGACATGGGGAGTGAGAACTGAATATACTACCTTAGCCAAACAATGTTAGGTATTGAGACCCGATACTCTGATGTTGAGAATAACTTCCATGTACTCATCTTCAATTTTAAGAAGATGAGGCATTACTAGTATCACCATGAATTCAATCATTTCTCTTGTATTTATCCGCTCATGTAAATCCTATACATCATATGGTGATTGTGAAATTGTCCCGATTAGTGGTCATTCTATATAAATATGAAATTCATTACATATAATATAAATTAGTGAAAGGGAAATCCTTGGATAATTTCATCGTAGAATATCCTTCCCTGGAAAATACACTGTTGGATACCGAGCTTCCATCTAAGGATGTCTTTTATTCCAATCACACTCCTTGCACATGGGATATGTATTTTGATGGTGCATCCTGAAGTCCTATCTGTAAAAGAATAGAAAAACTGAATCCCAATTAGGTTGGATTAAGGATTGTATTTTTCTCTCAAGACAATGCATTTTTACTTACTCTTTCTCATTATCATAAGGATACACAAATAACGAATCCGAATACCAAGCCCTCATTGCTTGGTTGAAACAATCCCTACAGTTGAAAATATCCTGCCTAAACATCAAAGGGGATTTAGAATTAGTGATAAATCATATCAATACTAAATATTCCATAAAAAGGAAGAAATAGTACCTCTCACTGGATATGTTAAGGGATTGATGTAAGATATTCCTTTTGAGACCACATTATATCATATTACCCAATCAGATAATGCATTGGATAATGCAGTTACAATACTAGTCGACTATGATCATGATGAAGTGGCCTTTCATATCATAGATCAAAGAATGGTCATGTATATCATCATATGGGATATAGAAGAAATCAATCAATTCAACATCAACAAGATCATGATGAAGCAACATCCACCCTTGGATGGATGGAGCCCATAATCAGTTATCTCTTAAATGGAACTCTTCTGACATATAGAGCTAAAAGGGAATATATTCAACATCTTGTAGTAATATTTAACCTTCAGAGTGGTTCATAAGAAAAAAAATCCCTTTATAAGTGTGGATTTTATGGAATCCTCCTTAGATGTGTAGAAGAAAGAGAGATTCTCGACATCATGGAATAAGTCCATCCAGGATCTTATGGCACTCATTAGTCTAGAACTAGGCTCTCCCACCAAATTAGGAGGTTGGGATATTACTGGAAATCCATCTTACAGGACCGTGTTAACATCACTAGGAAATTACATGCATTCAAAATCTATGTAATATTTATCCATTAATCCGCAAAATTGCTACATACCGCCCGATATTCCTTATCATTCATCGTTTGGGGAATGGATGTTGTGGGGAATATCCCCCAACCGCATCAAAGTAGTTCATGTAAATCCTTACTCCTACCAACTTATTTTCTAAATGGGTTAAAGTAATACCACTCAAATAATTCATGATTAAGAACATCATCAACTTCATAAATTACCATATCATCATTAGGTTCGGGGTCCATCACAAAATATTGATAAGAAACGACACCAAATTCTATTATACAGAGTGAAAAAACTATACCAGGAGTAATAAATTGAATACAATCACTCATCTCACTATCATGTAGTAGAAAATGGTCACATATAGGCCTACAATAAGACATTGTCGAAAAAAAATCCAAAATATGGTGACAAATGATGATAATTCATGTCTTTATAAGCTCTTACATGCCTTATGGATTTACCATACCACAATGTGTACTGATACACAAGAAACACCATAGTCGTTGGTGTACATGACTGATAAAGTGTTACCCATTGAAGTCCACCTTCCTTAACTACATATATCCTTTTTTGGATAGCTCATAGATGATGATAAATGATAGAAGAGGCTGGATGAATTATAGTGGATTGATGGGAACAAGTTGTGTACATTGAAAAACCTTGAGGTTCATCGTAATTAGATCACATGTGCCTTTACTAAATCATTTATCTCCATTCATTCCTCCATTGATAATTGGTGGTGGTACTCCAAACCTCAATGATACCAGGAAACAATCCTATTAATCTAGAACCAAAATTGGAAAGACCTTATTTAATTCATAAGGTCTATCATAATGGAGCATACTAATTAGCCATAATGGATGGGGAGCATGTTACACAAACCACCAATGAAATATTTTGTAAGAAAAAACATTTTATAGAAGTTATCACATGGGCATCCACATCAGTGTAATATCCACCATTCACCCTAGTTACATGATGTTAAACTATATTGGTTCATCATAATTACATGAAGTTAAACTATATGAACTTGTCCTACCCACATGAATTTAAACTATATGGGTACATCATGGTAGAAAAATGTTAAAATACATGGTATCTCTAATTCATAATGCATTAATAAAAACTACATGGGGCCATGACATTATTCCTCATTCATGTTGGGTTATTCATGTTATTTTTTCATGACATTAAACTACATGGGTTTCTAGAAAAATGTGTGTCTTAATCCCTACCATCATGGAATATATAGTGAATCCCAAACCTTTAATTTCGAGCCTAATTGCAGTGATATTCCATGTCATGTTATCCTTGTCCTTACCTCATGACATAAAATTTTATAGATTTGTAGTTCTAATTTCCCTATTTTACGTCGATTGGTCTTCATCCTTACCATATGAAATTAAAACTACATGGCTGATGTCCTTTCCATATGAAATTAAAATTCATAAGTTTTCTAGAACTGCACAAGGCATGATTCTCATTTTGAATAAGATAAAAATGGATTCCTAAATCCTATATCCTTTTTATCCACTAAATGATGCAAATTCCCCTATCATATCCTTAATTATTGATGTGTGATAGGTGAAACCCATTCCATTAATTGTTTCTCACATAGAGAATGGATCACATGAGATTAGGAATTTTGGTGAGGGATTCCCCATTAAAATAAGTCATTAAAGCCAACAATTGGTTCATCATGGTCTTGAATGTAAGACAATAAAATGAATAAAACGAGTCCTTTTTTCATGATGTTAGACTGCATGGTTGATGTCCCCTATAAGACGTAAAACTGCACATTCTTGTGGACCTCACCTGAGAGGACCACTTTTTTTGGTGTTGGTCTACTACCACATCACCATTCAAGAACTACATGTGGATACATTCATATCATAACAAGATACATAGTGATGTATAGATCTATACTCCTAGACCTAGAGACAACAATCCACATAAATAATACCCACCTCTGCATTTGGGATAGGACTTCGTATAGAGTTTTCCATTCCAGAACTACAGATGACTATATTCATGTCCTTACAAGATATGCAGTGAGACCTGGATCTCTAAATTTGGGCCCAATCATAAGATGAAAATTTAAAAATACAAACAGTTTGCATATGAGTTGGACCTACGTAGTGATATTACTTAATAACTATGTGTGGTTTGATTCTTATCGCTATGGGATATGTAATGGCACCTAGAATTCTCTTTATGGGACTATAAACAACAATACCATTTTTCATTAGGGATCCCACATCCTTTTTTCATGATGTTAAATTGCACAAACTCTTAATAACTATGTGTGGCTTCATTTCTTCCATTAAATGATATGTGGTGATGTCTGGATATCAAATATGGGGTCCAACTGCAAAAACTTACAAAAGGAATTCACCCCAACTACATAGGTCCTTAAACGTACAAGAAAACATCCCATAATCATGAATCAGATCTATGAGTGGTCTATTTATGCATATAATGTATCTTGAACAAATTTTCACACTGTTCTTCAAGTCCTTACTGAATGATGTTAAGTTACATGACAAACATCCTTACCACATGACAATAAACTACATGGAACACATCCTTACTGCATGAAAATAAACTGCATGAAACACATCCTTACTACATCACAATAAACTACCTGGAACATGTCCTTACCACATGGTGTTAAACTTCATGTAATAAAACACATCCCAACTACATGACATTAAACTGTTTAGACCACCCCCCATTCTGTATCCCTTATAAAAGGAAAACATAAGACTTACCTCCACCATATAGAGTACAAGGTTCTCCCTCCATATTTTCAGTTCCTCAATCCATAAGTAATATATCATGATTTGAGTTCCATGGATCACTGAAACCCTCCATATCCCATGGAAAAGACACCCAACTTCAAGGGACCCTTTTCTTGACTATGAATGTATGCCTAAGACTCATGAATATGCACCTATGGTCACCAAAAATATGTTTCACTCTGTAGAAATGGTTTTCTAACCCTTTTTATCATTGAGATCACCATGGATGAACCTCAACACATCAAATTGATCTAATCCACTTTTGGTATGATTTTCATATACCATTACCCATGATTTGGGAACCTCGATCCATGATTGACAATATTTTCACCCCCCAATCAAAAGGATGATAGAGTATTACTAACCCTAGGTATCCTAGTTAGGAACCTAGGTATAATCCTTCACAATATATCCATGTTTTTAATGTCCTTAAAATATATTCACTTTAATAAAAGTTGTACAACCATAAAATGAAGCCTATAATGGACCAAATTGCAAGACCTTAATCTACAAGTGAGAGAGGAACAAAACTTGTCAGGCTGAAAACCCACAAAGGAAAGAATGAGAAAAATTATTGTCTTTTATCTCTTAACTCTTAATATTTGATTTTATGTAAAAAAATATGGTACAAATGAATAATGCATAAAATATCATTGGACCTACTCTGTAAACCTAGTAAAATCTATTCTATGCTTGTTGGACCCCCCAAGTTTAAGAAAAAGTAAGAGTAATGATTTTTCATATATCCTATCTATGAGAATATATTCTATATATAGGGACACAACTTTTAGGGTGTTCGAGACCATATTGGATATTACAATTTCTGAAAATCACACTTCATTATTTGGGTGCCTTAGGTCACTGTAAGCCTTACATGTCCATTGTAAGGATATCTAGCTTCACAAAACCCTTTTATTGTACTTGTATGCTTGCCTATAGCTCCTATATATGCACATATGGTCTCCAACCAAATACATCACTATGAAAATTGGATTTTCAATCCTTTCAATCCATGTCATCCCCATGTAAGAACACACACCTTAGTGTGTCGAAATAACTACTAGTATGACTACCCCTATCATTAACCCGATCTGAGGGCTTTGGACCATGAATTATAGTGTTTATAGCAAACAATACAAGTGTATTCAACATCCTTGATGCTACATCACCATCATTGTACCCTTTCTCAAGACTGAAATACGACACTCAATTCCCAATACTTTGATGGCCTATACCTTGTAATTTTAAACCACATGGAATGGGGATCAAGATTCACAAATTAATATCTGAGCTACCCTTGATTGCTAGAATCCCCCAAAGATAGATTTACTTCCATACCCAAATTCATCATCTGAATATTTGAGTCTTCAGAAATCTTTCATGGACCTCATAAGGAAGTGAAAATCATACTTTTCTTGACCATTATAATGATGCATTACTTTTGCGACCCACCAACTAAAGGAATATCCTCCTAAACAGAATGTAGCATCAATCCTTTTGAGACCTAGAAAAACCATGGATAAAACTCACATCTTCAAGTGTTATGGGACATATACAACATGTCTTCCCCATCCCACATTCACAAACTCAATCTTTTGAGTCATGAATTACATAATCCATATTCTAACTATCTAGGTAGACCGATAATCCCTAGTATTTTACCCTCAACCAATATTTTCCCCCATAAATCCTCCATTCACCTTGTAAAATAATAGAGACACCTATTTTTTACTATTCTACTAATCCATAAGGTCCTTGGCCCACCAACCAGAGGCATCACCTACTTATAAGAATGGAGCTCTGATCCTCATGAGCCTCAGAAACTCCATAGAAGAACCGAATGCCCCATTGTGTTTGGATCATTCCTGACATGTATACACCATATTCCATGATCATTGATCAAGTTTGAGTTGAATGACACTAAAATAAATTAATAGATGGTTTGAGATAAAAGAACCTAAACTAAATCAATATCAGGTATGAGATAAAAGACCAAAAAAAAAAGAAATATAATCTCCTAGCTAAAAGAACCCAAAACAAATATGTAAAAGCTTAAAACTAAAAGAACCTCAATTAAATTTATATATGGTCTAATCTAAAAGACCCTAAACTAAAGAAATAGAAGGTATAAGATAAAATACAACAAACTAAATTAATATCAGATCCGAACTAAAATACCTTAAACTAATGAAATACCAAGTACAAGCTAAATGTCCCTAAAATAAATCAATATAAAGTCCCATATAAGAGATACTAAACTAAATAAATACAAGGCTCAAGGTAAAATACCCTAAAATAATGAAATAGGATGTTCAAGATAAAGGAAACTAAACTATAGGACAACAAAAATTTATCCTCTAAGAGGGGAAGAGTTTTCCAACATAAAACAAAATACCTGAGATTTAGATACAACCAGCTAAACTTCCTCAACAATTGTCATATGGACATAGTCAAGAGAATTTAACACCTAGTGAAATGGAATGTTGATGTATGAAGGTTGAATAGTAACATCATCTTGAAAAATGAACCTTCAGTGAGGAAGTATGTAAAGACCCGAAGCATGACGTACATTGACATTAAATTACATTTTCGGAATACTTAGTACTTAACAAAAACACACACACAAGGATCGTAATAGTTTAGTGTCTTTGGAAACTCAGAATATAATATTCTAATCCTGGTGAAAGATCTTCAACATCTCCCATAAAGATCTTCCTTTTTTTATACCTAAAACATTTCCTTATATCCTGGGGAAAAGAAAACATGAAAGGGTGAGCTCAAATGCTCAGTAAGGGTAAACAAAAGAAATATCAATCACATCATATAAATAAGCACATAACTTTTGGAAATATTAACCTGTAAAAGAGATCATAATTTCATAACCTGGAATAACTCATGGCAGTGAAATGTAATCACAATAATCGTAACTTAAAACATTAAACTTTGTGGCATACACACATAATCATATAGAATCATTTCTTGTTATTCAAGACTCATTGCCAAGACTATCTTAGTGGACAAAGTCCCTTTCTGAACCGAGTCACCCTCATTTCAGTCCTGTTTCACTGAACCGGTATAACCTACCATTCCAGCCATGTCTATCTCATGAGATGTAAAATCTTTACCCAATGCATTGGAGGGAGATATAGGTCCCACCCATCTCATAATGATACCATTCTTATGTGTGCCACAAAATCATAAATCATACATCATTGCATAACCCATGTAATACAAATGGGAATCTTAAACATCATGACATCATAAAACAATTCATATAAGATAAAGGAATTCATAAAAATAATTCCATCACAACATAACCAAATAAATGTAATAATAGGGATAGAAACAGAACCCTATGTTATCTTATATGGAAAATAATTTTGATAAAACACTAGAAATGAATTCTTGAGGAAAATATCCTTTCTTCTTCAAAATCAATTCTTTTCAAAAAACATCATGCAATTTTAAAAGAAAGAGATTTTATTGAAAATAGTCATGAAATATTTTAGAGGAAGCTTCATGAAAATAAGGCTTTATAAAACCGTAAAAATCCATTCGTGCCATATAAGTTAAAAAAACATTCTTCGTACTTTTGTCGAAAAAGTCAAAAAGTACCTCGTACGAAAAACGACAAAAGATTCCTTTCATATATTTTACTAAAAACTCACCAAAGGGTAAAATTGGATTTAAAAAAATTGTAGGTGGATGGAAATAACATTAAATATTGAGGAAACATAGATGTGGATGATAAAATACACCCCAGTAAATACCAACGTATAAACAATCTCGGATAAAAATGAGATTGTGATATTTCCCTTACCTTAGGTCTGATTTGCTTCATAAGTGTGCGAACCTCCTTTATAATGATTTAAATAATGTCATTGAATTATTACAGAATCATATTCATTGTTATTATATCATATATGGTTCACTTATGTCTTTATATTACCCGTTCTTTTGTAAATTAATGTTAAAGTAGCATTTTGGGTAAAATTGTTTCATTTGTCATCCGGGTTTTGACTTGTAATTATTAATATGATTACTTAGATCATGATTACTTAATTCCAGAATATAAAACATGATTTATATATATATATATATATTAAGAATATACATATATATAATAAATCAGTAAATGGAAAGAAAGACACCGTTCATGGAGACGATAGGCTGTACGTACGCATGAACGCTGTTTTCGTTTCCTTATTGAGTTGAACGGAATTAATTAGATGATATTAATATATATACACATAAATACAGTATCATTATTATGTCATATATTTCATGATTACTTATTATATATACTTTATAATCATTCATGAATGGTTAAAGTGGAGAATGAATCTCATCGCGTCGTGGAGATGGTAGTCCGTACGTACGCACGAGCGATGATATCGTTCTCATGATCGTGGGACTGTATTGGAGTGTATGTATACTATTTCAGAATAAATATCACTTTAAAATAATAATATATAGTTATTATTTACACCATTATACCCATCCAAGTAAGGTGGTGGTGGAAAATAGATTTCACCACGGCGTGGAGACGATATTCTGTACGTATGCACGCGCGGTGATTTCATTTTTCGTAGGATGGATAGATGGTGAAATAGGATTGTTTCATACTTATAATAACATATCAGTATATGAGTGATACTTATGTTATTACTTCATAATGAAACAACCTAAGAAGAAGAAGTGGAAGAAGAAATAAAGGTGAAAGAATCGGTAACATAAATTACCTCTTCTTTGAAGCGCCTGTTTGAGACCTCCTCTTAGGGCACTAAAATTGGTCTTTGAGGAAGACCATAACCTCTAGTATGTTGCTAGGGAAGTTGAGAAGTGAATTTTTCAGGGGTTGGACGAGCTTGAAGGCTCAAAGTTGTGTGAGGAAGAGAGGGAGGAGGTGCCCTTTTATAAGGGAGGAGAGGGGCACCTTTGGAATAACTAAAAATATTATTTTATTATAAAGTCAAGTTCGGTTTTAAATAGCTCCAAATTGATTTATTTCGAGGCTAAGGTGGGGATGGGTCGAAATCCTCTCATCCAATAGAATTTAGACAAGTTTAGGTTCCTATTTTAACCTTATCATTTAGATTTAACATTAAGTTAAATAATTTTACTTTTACCGTGTCTTCTTGTGTTCTTACACTATAAGGTTAATAAACTTACTATAAGAAGCCAAACGAACCCCAAATTGTTTATTATTAATATATATAACCTTATCTATGTTATTTGATAGAACCTTAGATTTTTAGGAATAAAATAACAATTAATAACATAATATTTGTTTTAAAAACTATTTTATGTCAATTTTGACACTATTTAGTAATTGATTTTTTTGAAAATCATAATAGAATGATAAGTTCGAAAAAAGTTAATTAAATCAATAATAACATGTCATATTAACCTATAAAATTAGTGTAATTTATAAAAAGTCTTAAATTTCATTTATTTTGGTATTTATAACATCATTTATGTCAATATTTCATTAATAAGATAATTACTGCATCATCTTTGTGTCATAAATAAATTAAATTATTTGATGTCTAAAAATTACAAATAAACTACCATTATGTAGGAAAGATTTTTAGCTTTCTAATTAATATTTATAGTCGAATTTATCTTATGTATAACCCCATATTAAAAATGTTTTAGTAAATAAACTGTGATTTTAATTCTTTTAACCCTTCTTTAAATAAATTAATAATAAATGTCCTAATCTAATCCAAGTGGGCCTAAATGGTCATATTTTATTCCTAAGTTTTTTTTGGTCGAATTACACTTGTACAATAGAATTAGGACATGTGTTAGGGTAATAATAATATCATTTCTACCCTTAATTACCCTATTTACTTTTAACCGTGGTAAAAAAAAGTAAACAGTTACTATTCACCAAAAAATTATTTTCATCTCATTGAACCACATTTTACTTACTGAAATCAACCGTGTCTCTCGGATTTTTGAAATTCCACTCACAGAAGTGGTAAAATTAAGTTTTATGAAAAATTCAGTTTTTTTTAACTACCACTTAGTGGTTTCACTATTCATCAAAAATTGAAAGTTTTCAGAAAAATACCAAAAATTAGGCCTAAGCTATATTTGATATTATGAACTCAAAAATGATTTCTATTTTACCAAATTCAAAACATATCAGTTGCATTAATTAATTTAAAAATTAATTCCCTTCATCAAAACAAAAGGCGTGTTTTTAACAGATAATAACTATCAAAAGATTGACACTTGTTTATAACTGGTTTAAATGTGAAATTAAATCCAATGACCAGCATTGTATTAAATTGTAAAAATATATTCTAAATATACTTTAAAACCACTAAAATTAATAATTTATCACTATTAATTATTTCGATTGAAAAAGTTGTTTTTAATTAAAATTTAGTAATTTCCACTATTCATCAAAATATGAAAGTTATCCGAAAATTACCAAAATTTCACCCTAAGCTAATTTCGATATTCCGAATCCAAAAATGAAGTCCATTTTGAAAAATAAAATTTACAAAATTTTAAAAAGTGGTTATTACTATTCATAACAGCTAGTTTTAATAATATTTTAATAGCATATCGTTGTTTAGTGAAACTCAGTATTGCGTACTACACACGCTATCAAGGAAGGTCACGATTACGTGTAATGAAATGAAAGTCAAGGATATGTGTTGTGCAAGCTCCTTTTGGTGTAGCATACAACACAAGACATTAATGAAATTAAAAAGAATATTTTTCATAAAATCTCGGGGTGTTACAATGTCGATGCGATAGTGGATAATTCTAGAGCTCATACGAGAGGGATATATTTGAAGCCTAATTATCAGGATCCATATGATATCAGGGGTCAACATTGTGAATTATAGAGATAATTTCCATTCGATTTTATATAAAATAAGATCGAAGAGAATTGGAAGAAAAATAAACCAAAGTAAGTGAAATATGTGAGACAGATAAAATTAAATCATGTAAAAGAAATTTCATAAAACAATTTGGTGGTATCTTGTGAAACACATGAATTAATAAAGGAATTTTTGAATTGACTAACATGATCTATAATTTCCTAACCCATAGAACATCATGAAATCACTTGAACCCTTGAGGACTCATTATCACTTGAAATTAAACTGGTCATGAGATCCGCATAACAATTAGTATAATATATGATTGAGCCACTCAATCTCAAAAAAAAAACTCAAGATGAGTGTGTATCCTCATGGCCAAAGATCATGTAATTACCAATTTTTTTTGTAGTTTGACTAATAAGGCTTCTGAATAAAGGAATTTTTGTGGAACAGTTCTCATGAATGTAGGATCATGATGAGGTCTCATGATTGGATATTTTGGAATTCTCTTATGATATTGACACCCGATAGTAGTAGGGTGGGAGAGGTCTAGAATATTTGTAACACCCTGAGATTTTATGAAAAATATTCTTTTTAATTTCATTAATGTCTTGTGTTGTACGCTACAACAAAAGGATCTTGCACAACACGCATCCCTGACTTGGCTTGCATTACACGCAATAAATACCTTCCACGATAGCGTGTGTAGTACGCAATACCGAGTTTCACTAAACGAGATATTATTATAATATTATTATGAACTAGCCGTTATGAATAGTAATACCCACTTTTTGAAATTTTATAAATTTTATCTTTCAAAATGGACTTCATTTTTGGATTCGGAATATTGAAATTATCTTAGGGGGAAAATTTGGTACTTTTCAGATAACTTTCATATTCTGATGAATAGTCAAAATTACTAAATTTTAATTAAAAACAACTTTTTTAATCGAAATATTTAATAGTGATAAATTATTAATTTGAGTGGTTTTAAAGTATATTTAGAATATATTTTTACCATTTAATACAATGTTGGTCATTGGATGAAATTTCACATTTAAACTAGACATAAACAAGTGTCAATCTTTTGATAGTTATTATCTCTTAAAAACACTCTATTTGTTTTGACGACGAGAATTAATTTTTAAATTAATTAATTCAACTGATATGTTTTGAATTTTGTAAAATAGTCATCATTTTTGAATTCATAATATGAAATATAGCTTCGGCCAAATTTTTGGTATTTTTCTGGAAACTTTCATTTTTTGATGAATAGTGAAACCCCTAAGTGGTAGTTAAAAAACTGAATTTTTCATAAAACTTAATTTTACCGCTTCTGTGAGTGAAATTTCAAAAATCCGAGAGACACGATTAATATCAAGGACTAAAATTTGGTTCAATGTGATGAAAATATTTTTTGGTGAATAGTAGCTTTTTACTTTTATTTACCACGGTTAAAAGTAAATAGGGTAATTAAGTGTAAAAATGATATTATTATTACCCTAACACATGTCCTAATTCTATTGGATAAGTATAATTCGACCAAAAACAACCTTAGTAATAAAATATGACCATTTATGCCCACTTGGATTAGATTAGGACATTTAATATTAATTTATTTAAAGAAGGGTTAAAATGGTTAAAATCAAAGTATAATAAGTAAATGATTTTTAATATAGGGTTATACATAAGATAAATTCGATTATAAATATTCATTAGAAAGATAAAACTATTTCCTAAATAATGGTATTTTATTTATAATTTTTAAACATTAAATAAGTTAATTTATTTATGCCACAAAGATGATGCAGTAATTATCTTATTAATGAAATATTGACATAATTGATGTTATAAATACACATATAACTGTAATTTGAGACTTTTTATGAATTAAACTAATTTTATAGGTTAATATGACATGCTATTATTTATTTAGTTGACTTTGTTTGAACTAATCATTCTGTTATGATTTTCAAAAAAATAAATTACCAAATAGTTTCAAAATTGACATAAAATAGTTTTTAAAACAAACATTATATTATTAATTGTTATTTTATTCATAAAAATCTAATGTTCGGCCAAATGACTTAGATAATGTTATATATATTAATAATAAACAACATTGGGTTCTTTTGGCTTGTTATATTAAGTTTATTAACCTTATAGTGTAAGAAAACAAGAAGACACGATAAAAGTAAAATAATTTAACTTAAGGTTAAATCTAAATGATAAGGTTAAAATATAAACCTAAACTTGTCTAAATTATATTGGATGAGAGTATTTCGACCCATAACCACCTTAGCCTCTAAATAACTCAATTTGGAGCTATTAAAAACCGAATATGACTTTATAATAAAATAATATGTTTAGTTTTTCCAAAGGTTCCCCTCTCCTCCCTTATAAAAGGGAACCTTCTCCCTCTCTTCCTCACACCACTTTGAGCCTTCAAGCTCGTCCAAACCCTTCCAAATTATCTTCTCCACTTATATAGAAACATCCTATAGGTTCTAGTCTTATTCAAAGACCAATTTTAGTGCCCTAAGAGGAGGTCTCAAAGAGGCGCTTCAAAGAAGAGGTAATGTCCGTTACCGATGCTTTCAACGTTATTTCTTCTTCCACTTCTTCTTATTTAGTTGTTTCATTATGAAGTAATAACATAAGTATAAATCATATACTTATATTTTATTATAAGTATTAAACAACCCTCTTTCACCATCTATCCATCCTACGGAAAACGAAATCATTACGCGTGCGTACGTACGGAATACCGTATCCACGCCGTGGTGAAATCTGTTTTCCACCAACACCTTACATGGATGGGTATAATGGTGTAAAGAATAACTATATATGGTTATTAAAAAATCATACTGATTCTGATATATTATACCATCCACTGCAATTCTATTCAATAATTATGGGAACGATATCATCGCTCGTGTGTACGTACGGACTACCGTCTCCACGACGCGATGAGATTCATTCTCCATGTTAACCATACATGAATGATCATAAAGTTTATATAATGAATAATAATGAAATATATGAATTCTACTGGATTTATGTATATATATATGTATGTCATCTATTTTGTTTCATTCAATTCAATAAGGAAACAAAAACAACGTTCATGCGTACGTACAGCCTACCGTCTCCATGAACGGTGTATTTCATTCCTTTTATCGATCTATAATATATATATATGTATATGATGAATATATATTATATATAAATCATGTTTTACATTCTGGAATTATTTAAATCATGATATAAGTATTAATATCAAGAACGACAAGTCGAAACACATATGATAAATGAAATGATTTTACCCAAAATGCTGCTTTAACATGGAATTTACAAAAGAACGGGTAATATAAAGTCATAAGTGAAACATATATGATATCATAAAAATTAATATTATGCTGTAAAAAGTAAATGACATTATTTAAATCATTATATAGGAGGTTCGGATACGTATGAATCATATCAAACCTAAGGTAAGGGATAATTGTGAAAATCTCTTTTTTATCCGAGATTACTTATTCGTAAGTGTTTACTGGGGTTATTGCTATCATCCATGTCCATGTTTTATAAAAGTGTATTCATGTATGTTTAAATCCCTTTTTACCCATTTTACTTTTACCCCATGGTATGGAAGGAATCTTTCTTTTTTTACCCTACAAGGTACTTTTTGACTTTTCCGACAAAAGTAGGAGAAGAATGTTTTTTTAACATATACGGCATGAAAGGATTTTTACGGTTTTATAAAGCCTTATTTTCATGAAGATTCCTCCAAAAGATTTCATGAATATTTTCAAAAAAATCCTTTTCTTTTAAAATTGCATGGCGTTTTGTGAAAAGAAAATGATTTTGAAGAAGAAAGGATATTTTCCTCAAGAATTCATTTCAAGTGTTTTATCAAAATCATTTTACATCGAAGATGACATTATTTCATATGTGTATGTTTCAAGTATAATGTCTCTATGATTTACATGGTTTAACTTTTCTTATTATGAAATATCCATTTCTTTTATATGGATTATGTGATGACGGTATGATGTTTATGAAACCCATTTTATTTATTGAGTTATTATGAATGATGTATGTTTATTTTGTGGCACAAGTAAGAATGATTTCATTATGAGATGGGTGAGACCTATATCTCTCTCCAATGCATTGGGTAAAGATTTATATCTCATTAGATAGACATGGCTGGAACGACAAGTTAAACCAGTTCAGTAATACATGACTGGAACGAGGAGTGAACTCGATTCAGAAAGGGAATTTGTCCACTAAGATGGTCTTGGCAGCAATGCCTTGGCTACTATGGAAATCATATCATGTGCTTAATGGTTGCCAAAAGTACATGTTTTTTTCCCATGCTATTTTATTATGATTTATGTTCCCTTATGATATATGTCTTACCTACTTCTAAGATTCATGTCTTTGCTCAAGATTTTGATGTTTAGATTTTATGTTCAAGTTTTTGAATTCAAATGTTTATGGATTGTTTTATGTTCTCTATGTTTACCCTTACTGGGCATTTGAGCTCACCCCTTTTATGTTTTCTTTTCCCCAGGATATAAAGAAAGGTTTTAGGTAAGAAAAAAGGGGAAGATCTTTATTGGGAGATGTTGAAGATTTTTCACCACGATTAGAGGATTTTATTCCGACTCCAAAGACACTAAACTATTAGGATCGTTGTGTGTCTGTTTTTGTTTTTTATTAAGTATTCTTCAAAAGTAATGTATTTTCCATGTATGTCAAGCTTCGGGTTTCTATAGTTGGAATCAGAGGAAAGGTTTAGTCAACCTTTGGAATCTAGGATGCGAGAACTTTAGTGAGATCCCTAGAGATAATTCTAAGGTATGTCTAGGGATATCCCTAAGTTTAAGTATAAGTTTAGGTTATAGTCCTAGAATTATGGTAATGATATTAGAATTAAACCTAAGATGTTAGATATTGAAGGTACTCCCCCTTTATTATGTTATTTTACCTAGCATGATTTTTGTCTCTCACACTATTCTTTTTGGGTTTTAGATGATGGCTGGAACCCGAAGGAACCGTGTTGATAAATGCAATGGACAATGCAATGATTGTACTTCTAAACAAACAAATGTTATGGGAGATGGAGTGAAAAATATTATTGCTATACTTACACAAGCTATGAATTATTCTGGACTTCCAAATGAGCAGAGAAGGGAACAATATTCTATTGAGTCCTTCATGAGGCAACATCCACCTTCTTTCAGTGGGTCTTCTGATCCACTTGTTGCTGAACAATGGATCAGTACCACTGAAAAGAGATTTTCAGTTCTTCAATGTTCTGAACATGATAAAGTCATCTTATCAGTATATCATTTGGAAGGTGAAGCTGATCAATGGTGGAATCTTATCAAGAATACGAGGCCAATAGATGAAATTGAGTCCATAGAATGGGACGAGTTCAAGAACTTATTTTTCAATAAGTACTTCCCTCGTATTCTTCGAACAGAGATGGAGAAGGGGTTTCATGAACTAAAGAAAAAGGGTAATGAATCTGTTGGTGTATATGAAGCAAATTTTACAAGGCTTGCAAGGTATGCATCTGGCTTTATCATCCAACCTGAAATTAAAGTTGATCGATTCTTTAGTGGCATAAAACCAAATCTTCTAAGGGAATTAGCTATAAGAGACTTCAGTAACTATGAATAAATTGTGAGTTGTGCTATCAAGGTAGAAATGGAATTTGGTGTTACTTATCCACCTCATGGTTTTGACAAGAAACGAAAGATGGAGTTCAAGGAGAAATCTCAGAATAATGGTGAAAAGAAGATGAATGTTTCCTTATGCTCAATGTGTGGAAAGAAGCATGATGGAGATTGTCTTAAAGGGACTAGAAAATGTTTTATGTGTGGAAAAGAAGGTTATAGAGAAGATGAGTGTCAAAGTAATGGAAAAAGGGTTGCTAATGATGTGAATAAAGAAAAAACTGCAGAGAATGCACCTCCAACACTTCAATGCTTCAAGTGCAAGGAAATGGGGCATTATGCTAATAAATTCCCTAATCCAAGGGTTAGTGATGATGGACATGAGCAACCACTTAAGGAAAAGGATAAAGGGAAATCACATGCAATCACTATTGGCAATGTTGAATATGACAACGATGTGGTGGAATGATTACGTGTTTATGTAATGGGATTCCAAAATAATGTTGTATATAGTATCGTGGAATATTGGAATATTTATGTATTGGTCTATTGTGGTTTTCAATAATTTTATGGTACCGGTAACCATGGAAAGTGATTGAGATATTTTTGGAAAAAAGATGATATGCGCATAATGAAGGGATAAGGAGAAAATGAAATGTTTGACAGTATTCATGAGCTCATGAATCATATAAGTAAATAGTTATATCATGGTTTGAGTATATAGAATTTTGGGGTTTTGGTATGTTGAAAGAGTTAACTTTTGACAGCATTCATGTTTTCACTAAGATTAAATGGGTATTCATTTTTCAAGAGAATACATGATTAAGGTATTCACATGATTGGAATGTGACCAAAAAGATATAGGGGGGATAAATGATGGTATCCACATGCTTGGTTGATGACATTTAGTAATCGTTTTCTTTATACTATGAGCTTGGACCGAAGTATTTTAGATAAGCCTAAAGATTGGAATGGATTATGTTGGACATAAGTTAGTATTGTTTAAGGATAGAACTTTTTTCAATATTATTGATGGGATGTTATAGTAATGTAGTTTTAGTAAAAGGAAATCCTGTAGGACGGGCGATAGCCCATCGCGTCGGACAAGGCTGTGGTAATCGAACCCACAACCGAAGTGCGACTGGCCTTTATCACCTACCACTGGCCTACAGGAAGTCCCTATTTAGTAGAAACTTATTTTATTATATTATGCAGTATGATATATGAAGTATAATTCCATTTTAGGAACCATATATGATTAATCTCACTATACATCGACTTATGTATATTTAATAACTTTTTCTAACCTTTTGTTTGAGACAGATGGAATGACCCATCATTCTATCACATGATCTGCTAACACTTCACGAATAACAAATTCAACTTCATTTCTTTAAGAGATGAAGTGGAAATTCTTCAAGGCACGAACAACAGTGAGATTGTACCAACATACAGTAAGTATTTATTCTAATTCAAATTCTTCAACTTCAGGGAAATGATCTTGAAAACCAAAAATGTTGTCCTAGTGCCCTTATATCCGATGAATCAGATGGTACCCTAGATCATCACAAATTTATGGCTTTGTGATTGTTGGTTTTTTCATATCCATGTTCTCTACCACTCTCCATCAGAACTTGATGGTTATATTTTTCTTCCATATCCATATTTTCACCTATGTTCTCCTACGTGAAAACCCAGTGATGAGTTAATTTGGGTAACCGTTACGTTTCATACTTTAGTTTTTAAATCCATGTTTTGTTATTACTTTTTATGATGTGGGTTTCTATTAAAGAAACTTTCGAGTAGTAAACAATTTATAACCCCGACGAATTTCAAGGGCGAAATTAATTTTAAGAGGGGTAGAATGTAAAACCCCAAGATTTTATGAAAAATATTTATTTTAATTTCATTAATGTCTTGTGTTGTACGCTACAACAAAAGGAGATTGCACAACACTCATCCCTAACTAGGCTTTCATTACACACAATAAAGACCTTCCTCGATAACGTGTGTAGTACGCAATACCGAGTTTCACAAAATGAGATATTATTATAATATTATTATGAACTAACCGTTATGAATAGTAATACCCACTTTTTGAAATTTTATAAATTTTATCTTTCAAAATGGACTTCATTTTTGGATTCGGAATATCGAAATTATCTTAGGGTGAAATTTTGGTACTTTTCGGATAACTTTTATATTCTGATTAATAGTCAAAATTACTAAATTTTAATTACAAACAAATTTTTTAATCGAAATAATTAATAGTGATAAATTATTAATTTGAGTGGTTTAAAGTATATTTAGAATATATTTTTACCATTTAATACAATGTTGGTCATTGGATGTAATTTCACATTTAAACCAAACATAAACAAGTGTCAATCTTTTGATAGTTATTATCTCTTAAAAACACGCTATTTGTTTTGACGATGAGAATTAATTTTTAAATTAATTGATGCAAATGATATGTTTTGAATTTGGTAAAATATAAATCATTTTTGAATTCATAATATCAAATATATCTTAGGCCTAATTTTTGGTATTTTTCTAAAAACTTTCATTTTTTGATGAATAGTGAAACCACTAAGTGGTAGTTAAAAAACTGAATTTTTCATAAAACTTAATTTTACCACTTCTGTGAGTGGAATTTTAAAAATCCGAGAGACATGTCTAATATCAAGGACTAAAATGTGGTTCAATGAGATGAAAATATTTTTTTGGTGAATAGTAACTTTTTACTTTTATTTACCACGATTAAAAGTAAATAGGGTAATTAAGGGTAAAAATGATATTATTATTACCATAACACATGTCCTAATTCTATTGGATAAGTGTAATTCGATCAAAAACAACCTTAGGAATAAAATACGACCATTTAGGCCCACTTGGATTAGATTAGGACATTTAATATTTATTTATTTAAAGAAGGGTTAAAATGATTAAAATCAAAGTTTAATAAGTTAATAATTTTAAATATAGGGTTATACATAAGATAAATTCGACTATAATTATTCATTATAAAGATAAAACTATTTCCAGCATAATGGTATTTTATTTATAATTTTTAGACATTAAATAATTTAATTTATTTATGACACAAAGATGATGCAGTAATTATCTTATTAATGAAATATTGACATAATTGATGTTATAAATACCCAAATAAATGTAATTTGAGACTTTTTATGAATTCAACTAATTTTATAGGTTAATATGACATGTTATTATTGATTTAGTTAACTGTTTTAGAAATAATAATTCTGTTATGATTTTCACAAAAATCAATTACCAAATAATGTCAAAATTGACATAAAATATTTTTTAAAACAAATATTATATTATTAATTGTTATTTTATTTCTAAAAATCTAAGGTTCGGCCAAATGACTTATATAATGTTATATATATTAATAATAAACAACTTGGGGTTCTTTTGTCTTGTTATAGTAAGTTTATTAACCTTATAGTGTAAGAAAACAAGAAGACACGGTAAAAGTAAAATTATTTAACGTAAGGTTAAATCTAAATGATAAGGTTAAAATAGAAACCTAAACTTGTCTAAATTATATTGGATGAGATTATTTCGACCCATACCCACCTTAGTTTCTGAATAACTCAATTTGGAGCTATTAAAAACCGAATATGACTTTATAATAAAATAATATTTTTAGTTTTTCCAAAGGTGCCCCTCTCGTCCCTTATAAAAGAGAACCTCCTCCCTCTCTTCCTCACACCACTTTGAGCCTTCAAGCTCGGCCAAACCCTGACAAATTATCTTATCAACTTCCATAGAAACATACTAGAGGTTATGGTATTCTTCAAAGACCAATTTTAGTGCCCTAATAGGAGGTCTCAAAGAGGCGCTTCAAAGAAGAGGTAATGTCCGTTACCGATTCTTTCAACGTTATTTCTTCTTCCACTTCTTCTTATTTAGTTGTTTCATTATGAAGTTATAACATCAGTATAACTCATATACTTAAATGTTATTATAATTATGAAACAACCCTATTTCACCATCTATCCATCCTATGGAAAACGAAATCACCACGCGTACGTACGTACGGAATACCGTCTCCATGCCGTGGTGAAATCTCTTTTTCCACCAACACCTTACATGGATGGGTATAATGGTTTAAAGAATAACTATATATGGTTATTATAAAATCATACTGATTCTGATATATTATACCATACACTCCAATTCTATTCAATAATTATGGGAATGATATCATCACTCGTGCGTATGTACGGACTACCGTCTCCACGACGCGATGAGATTCGTTCTCCATGTTAACCATACATGAATGATCATAAAGGTTATATAATGAATAATAATAAAATATATTAATGCTACTGGATTTATGTATATATATATGTATGTCATCTATTTAGTTTCATTCAATTCAATAAGGAAACGAAAACAACGTTCATGCGTATGTACGACCTACCGTCTCCATGAACGGTGTATTTCATTCCTTTTATAGATCTATAATATATATATGTATATGATTAATAAATATTATATATAAATCATGTTTTAAATTCTGTAATTATGTAAATCAGGATATAAATATTAATATCAAGAACGACAAGTCGAAACACATACGATAAATGAAATGATTTTACCCAAAACGCTGCTTTAACATGGAATTTACAAAAAGAACAGGTAATATAAAGTCATAAGTGAAAAATATATGATATAATAACAATAAATATGATTATGTAATAAGTCAATGACATTATTTAAATCATTATATAGGAGGTTCGGATACGTACGAAGAATATCAGACCTAAGGTAAGGGATAATTGTGCAAATCTCATTTTAATCCGAGATTGCTTATTCGTAAGTGTTTACTGGGGTTATTTCTATCATCCATGTCCATGTTTTATAAAAGTGTATTCATGTATGTTTAAATTCCTTTTTACGCATTTTACTTTTACCCCATGGTATGGAAGAAATCTTTCTTTTATTTACCCTACAAGGTACTTTTTGACCTTTCCGACAAAAGTACGAGAAGAGTATTTTTTAACGTATACGGCATGAAAGGATTTTTACGGTTTTATAAAGCCTTATTTTAATGAAGATTCCTCAAAACGATTTCATGAATATTTTCAACAAAATCCCTTTGTTTTAAAATTGCATGACGTTTTGTGAAAAGAAAATGATTTTGAAGAAGAAAGGATATTTTCCTCAAGAATTCATTTCAAGTGTTTTATCAAAATCATTTTACATCTAAGATGACATTATTTCATATGTGTATGTTTCAAGTACAATGTCTCTATTATTTACATGGTTTCACTTTTCTTAGGATGAAATATCCATTTCTTTTATATGGATTATGTGATGATGGTATGATGTTTATGAAACCCATTTTATTCATTGAGTTATTATGAATGATGTATGTTTATTTTATGGCTCTAGTAAGAATGATTTCATTATGAGATATGTGGGACCTATATCTCCCTACAATTCATTAGGTAAAGATTTATATCTCATGAGATAGACATGGATGGAACGAAAAGTTAAACCAGTTCAGTAATACATGACTGGAACGAAGCGTGAACTCGATTCAGAAAGGGACTTTGTCCACTAAGATGGTCTTGGAAGCAATGCCTTGGATACTATGGAAATCATATCATGTGATTAATGGTTTCCACAATTACATGTTTTATTCCCATTCTATTTTATCATGATTTATGTTCCCTTATGATATATGCCTTACGTACTTCCAAGATTCATGTCTTTGCTCAAGATTTTGATGTTTAGATTTTATGTTCAAGTTTTTGCATTCAAATGTTTATGGGTTGTTTTATGTTCTCTATTTTTACCCTTACTGGGAAATTGAGCTCACCTCTTTTATGTTTTCTTTTCCCCAGGATATAAATAATGGGTTTAGGTAAGAATAAAAAGGGGAAGATCTGTATTGGGAGATGTTGAAGATCTTTCACCACGATTAGAAGATTTTATTCCGAGTTTCCAAAGACACTAAACTATTACGATCCTTGTGTGTATGTTTTTGTTATGTATTAAGTATTCTGAAAAAGTAATGTTTTGTCCATGTACGTCAAGCTTCAGGTCCGTTACAATATTTAGTAGCTAGTGATGAGGCTGCCCTCCAATCTCCTACATATAGGGAATTCCATAGAATACTAATGGTCTTCTTGTAGACCAAACATTTCCTAATAAACCAACTCAAAAAGTTTCCAAATGCTCAGGTGGGTATTTAATTTCCTTAAAAATGATCCCTTATCACCACAACTATCACTCCTAAGGGGGCCATTTATTTATTCCTGCCAAATGATCATCAAAATATTCTCAAAGTAAAAAATACATGAATATGGGTATTATCCTCACGGAAAATGACAATGAAGAAGAAGGTAGAAAATACCCGTGGATCTCATGATCCTATAAGGGATACGTGAATGTGTGAAAATCATTAGGTTACATGAAGACACCATGTGAATTAGATAATCTATGGAAGGTTCCATACAAGTCCCTCTATTATTATCTCTTTGCCCTCATTAAAGAACTCAGGAAAACCGGTGGTTATACAATGTGATCCAAATAAGATCCCCCAGTTTGCATAGATTGTCAAATGGCGAATGATTGAAAAACCTTTTGAAATAACTTATAAAATTTTCGAAAATATCCAAAATTTGGGATCCATTTATTATCGTAAATGTCACATGACCTGCCCATAATGATCCAAAAATTCCTAGTGACATGACCGCATGAGATCATGAAATCCTGCTGACATTATTTTCTCATCACACAAAGAGCCTAGTGTATGTCAAGGTGACCTAATGCTACCCCTTTGGAACCTTAAGGACAAACATATGTATTTTTACATGAAGTGCTCACATATATGTATGAGACCTTATATTTTTTGTGCGATGCATTACCAATAGTAGAGTTATTTTCCATGACAATGCTCATGTAACCTCCCGAGACCCCCAACCTCTACACAATAAAAAATGATATAAAAGGGGAGGATTTTAGAGCCTCTCGTTGTCATAAAACACTCACGACAAAAAAATTATTCCTAAAATATAGCCTCAAAATACACTTGATATGTTGTCCTGATCCTACAAATTCCCCTTCCTAATCCATACCTGTCTCCTAGAAAGTCACACACAAGTCATTTGAGATCACGCACAAGACTTTGGATAGGATCCCTAATCTCATAAAGGCACTCTGTCATCTCATTTGAACAATATTAAAATCCATTGGAATGACCACAAAAGCAAAAAAGGCCCCATTAATTTAAAATAATCCATTAAAGGGGGTGTTGATGGGTTGATCCCACGATCACTGGAAATCAGGCGATGCCTCCAAAGTGTTCCATGGCAGAGACTCACGAAGATGCGTCACATAAAAACCCTTCATCAACACAATCCTAGATTCATGCAAGATTTTCCACTTAAAGTGGAAAACAACCAGGGTTGTGAGGCCTATAAATTTCCCACCCCACCATGAAAAATGAACCACTGGAAACTTATACTCATTGGATTTTTCCATTCATAAGAACTATTTCTAGCGAGTATTTCTGAGAGCAGTTGATCCTACAACTATAAGAGACTACCATTAGTCAATGTTCTATGGAAATTACAGATAAATCAAGCGAGAAACATAAACACTTTTTTTGGTCACATATTGATCATGATAATGACTTCAGGTAGGACATGCGAAGAACAACCCACACATCTTCTAGAGGTTTTGATACTTCAAAATAAATTAACATTAAATAAATATAAGTAACTAATGATAATAGGAAGGGAAAAATACTTATAAAATGGTAAACTTATGTGAAATACATGTATTCTTATCCTCATATGATTTACATGAACCATACAAGACATACATCATCACTAAAATATGTCGTCTAGATATCAAGTCACTCCTTTGGTGTACTATTTGGATCATACGAAGTCCTATGTACATGATAAATAATGTTTCATCAAACCCTATGGGAACACCAACTAAGTCCTTTTAATCCCTTCAGTCTTATCATCCAGTCTTGATAGTGTCCTTCAGACATGTTCCCCAACTCATATAGAGACACCAGTGTATGTCAACTGAGTCTCACGGTGGAACCCATACATGTCAAATATCTATCGCGATGCCTTTTGGGAATGAATGTTAGGTTTTGTGATGTCATCTAGACATGTCATCATAGATATGTGTCACAATCTGAGATAACTCACACTGACACATGTGATTCCCTCCAAGTGTGTCAGCCAATATTGGAGATGAATCCCTGATAGGTTTTCTAGATCTTGAAACACCCATTGTACATGTCATAGGGGTTCATGCTATAGATTTTAGAGAGAACTATCTAGGTCTTGTGATTTCCTCTCATTAATTCATTCAAGGTTATGTGACTATCCTCAGATATTCCATCCATAATACTCGACATCCCTTGGAAAAGTCAATTGGATCATTTAATTTTCCTATAACATTTTAGGGAGACATCCTATAACATATTAAGGAGGAAATCAAGAAATGTTGAGAAGACAATTAATAAATGTTAGGTATACAGGAAGGTCAAGTCACAAGGGAATCCTAGAACTTGATAACTTTTCTCATCATCAGTGTTTAATCCCCGATCATAAGGGTAACCTCAATGTGTAATCCCCTGTCAACTAAACTATGATGAATCCGATTCTTTCTATAACTTGGATACATAGGACACTTTCCTAAGGCTTGAGTACCACTTTAAAAAACTATAAGGGTAGTTCCAACACATAAGTTCCACACCCATAGGTAATGATAATGGTTATTTTACATCACTTGTTTCTAAAACTGATCGTATCTAACATGGGTTTAGGTATTTTCAATGATCATATCATCTTTTATCATAATCCTATATAAGTACAACGGAAATGTAAGTTTGTAAGACTTGATCCCACTGAACTATGAGGACTCTAATTCCTACCCTAACCGGGATATGTAGGACTTATTCTAATGGTCTGATTCCAAGCTAAAACAAGAATCCACTTTAGTGTAATACCTACCATGTCCCTTCTATATCAACCATTGAGAGTGAAATCATTATCATGGGCTAATTAACACCTCATCCCCTAGCAGACTGAGTAACAACTAAACTATGATGACTCTAATTCCTTCCATAATTAGGATATATTTGATGCCTTACTAAGTCATGAGCTCCACATTAAAGAACCATAAGGGTTTTCCCAATGTATAATCCCCGCATCCATATGAAATGAGGTTGGCCACTTATTATCCCTTGTTCCCCACACTGATCATAACTCATATGGGGACAAGGAATTGCAATGAACACTTCATTGGCATCAGGAATCTCTACCAACCAGGGTAGTCTCCCCACATAAGCCCCAATGAGTGGTATGATATAAACATCCCAAATATGAGGATATCTAACTTGGGGCCATTCCAAAGGGTGTGATTGAACTACAATAACTCTGATTACTTCTATAAAAAGGATACATAAGACGTATACTTGAGGTTCAAGATCAAACATCTAGTTCCCATGTACCCACACATATATCATCTACACATGATACTAAAATACATGAGTTTGAAGAACTATTTGGGTTTTTATTCCTATAATAACCAGGATATATAAGAAACCTTATAATGCCCAAATACCAACCTCAAAATACTAACCACCTCCCTTTATGGAAGAAAATTCTGACTTGTTCAGTTATAAGGCTTCAACATATCAAGTAGTTATTAATTACTGGGAAAAAATGAAGAAAACTATATAAATAAAATAGAATTAAATAATGAGATTACCCTTTCTTTTGTATGTAAATAAAGACTTAACCAATAATTTTTTAGGGTAACCAGTCCCATATCGAGATTAGGAAGATATTCTTGAACATGTCTTAAATATATAAGAGAGTCCTGGAGTAGAAAATAATTCCCATAAAAATAGTATGATGGGACTGACCTTCCATATTTTAGACTAATGTGAGTCCCGAAGTGTCACTAGGTATGAAACCCCAATTGACCACCTACTTTTGGAAATCAGGTCTATTCTCAGTTATGAATGAGGGAACCATTAGGAATTTCCATTAATAATGACATCAATAACATGATGTTAATGATTGTGAATGAAAATAACCCCCCTGAAATTAACCATCAGTCCAAAACAAATGTATATCATGGTCATATCTTTTTCATCAAAACAAATATATTTCCTTAAATAAATTTTTCCCTTTGAGGAGCATAAGAAAACTGTAATATTAAAGGATTCAAACTTTATATTTAAGAAAAATTCCAATAAATTTTATATTACATGACTTGTATAAATTATCCATCATGTAAATTAATAATATACTATATTATTGATATAAAATCGTAACATAAAATATTACAAAAGAAGAAAATTTCTAAAGAGGGAATTTTGAGAGAGGTAATTTCACTGATTCATGATCCAAGGAAGAAGATCAATGTGAGTTCCTCATCGATCACATCAACTTCAATTCATCTCCCTAGTACCATCCCTTTTTTTTCAATGTCACACATCAATTCAAATAAACCTTGGCTCAATTGGAATTTTATAGAATTCAGTAGGGATTAAAAGTGATGATTATGTGCTCCTATAATTTGAAGAAAATTATTTTTGGAAAAAATAACATTGAGATTCATTGGATTTATGATGTAATTATTTAAGTGGTATCTATATGTGTTCAAGGGATTGTTTCCTCTGTACATTCTATTTTGGTTACATGTAAGGGTATTCCATCTATCATTTTTATCATATTCCATAATGGTCAATACTTCCACTTAAGTATTCTAATTAAATAAGATTATTCAATAGAGACATTACCATAGACATCAGTGGTTAGGTTTTGTGTTGATATTGATGTTGCAAATAATTTTACAAAATTTATTTGGATAAAATAAATTATATAAGTATTATTTAGTTTATTTTTTATGAATAATTTTCATCATTCTATTCTAGGTGTTGAAGGTGAAGACACTGAACTTCAATTTATAGAGACTATATCTTATTATCGTGGTCCATGCCCAATCCTTCTTAATTTCCTGATGGAAATAATAAATTGGGATCCCCTACATGAATAGATGAGGCCTAGTCACCTTTGGAAGAAGTGATTTAAATTCCCACTTTGTATTCCAATACTGTAGTTATTAGTCTTTATTCTAAGGATCCCATTTCTTATGGAATTTTGGATATTTTTTTTAGTTTTCCCTCATCTAATGAATTAAAAAATTATTTTGGGAAATCATTCTACACTCTTTGGGTATCTATCATTATTATCTCTCCCTCTGTTATATTATATGTTGGTTTGTATTTCTAAAACCAATTAAAATAGTGATTCAACTATTTCAAGGCATAAATCCATATCTTCTCTCCCCTTCTTTACTCCTCGGGTACCCTCCATACTATGCTGGTTCTCCCTTCCCCTAGAACCTCTTTCATACTTTTGATTTATTCCATAATTTTTCCATTTTTTTCTCATTTTATAGTTTTTTATTTATCATAGGTTTATGTTATGGTTGGTTTTTTCCTTGTGTGTATTATATCGTCATTGAGGGTCTCATTCAAATAACTCACCACCCTTTCAGCCTAAATCACTACACTTAATTCCATCCTTAGTTAGTCACGATGGTATGTGAGTTATATTTGGATATTATAATATATTTTCTTGATAGAAGAATCGATGAATCTAACCTCTACTAGTGAATTTTAATTCATTATTGGTTTTGTATTTTTTATCACCCCTGATATTATCTTGCACGTATCTCTATGAAAAACCCAAAAAAGAAATTATCCCTTATTGTTAAAGCATGTGGGTACTCATAGTGGTTTCAGAATAAGAATTTAGGATTTATCTATGACTTTAATTTTGTTAGTTACCCACATTATTGTTTATTTGGAGTTGTTATATGGGTTTTATAGGCCTTGTTATGGTGTATTTCTTACTAGTGATGGGTTAATGTTAGCGTATTTGTTAATTTATAAAGCCCCCCATTTATTTTTTTTATATTCTCACCAATTTTATTGGTCCGAATTTCAAAACTACTTATAGGACAACTACCTATAGGGTTAACCAATGAAATCTATTCTATGGTGGTAGTACATTTCAATATAGTGGTTTCCTACTAATGGGGTTATCTATGTTTCAATGTTGCGGGTTAGGGTATAGTGACTATTTTTTTTATGGGATATTTTTTTATTATTGTAGGTAATATAGGAGTTCATGAAAATTAGTAGCTTCACATGTGACATTGATGTGAATCAGTGAAGGTTTTGGTTCTTCTTTTGGTTTTTGAGTTTTTTTCCTTATTTATTTTTTTTTAATTTACTCAGTTTTTTTGTTTGTTAAATGGTTTATGAAGGTTGATTATGTATATGTTGTAATTTTATAAAATATTCCCAAATATTGTTTACTATTAAAATTATCATCAAATCATAAATCTAAGGCATAATTGATTGTATATTTCCCAAAATTAAACCTACAGTTCATGTCATATTGAGGCCTAAGAAAGCTTAGATTACTATATAATGGTTTTGATGGAATTACTTTTGAAGAATTATTTTTGGGATAGAATCATAAATCTATTTGAAATTGAAATTTGAATTTGGTTTTATCTTTATATTTGAATTTATGTTTTTTTTCCGAGTTTTTTTGTCAATAGTTTTTAATTTTAGTTTGTAATATAATGTAAAAGTTATACTCAACTACATAAAAGTGGTTTAATTCAAAAAAAATATTGAAGGTAGGGTAACTAAACTTTTGTTTTTTCTACTAGAGTCATCATAGATAGTGAAAGTTATTTTTCAATGTACCATATCATCCTTCCTGGTGATGGTTATCCATAGTTGAATTTATCCTCTTTAAGTTCCGAACAAGTGGATGATCTAGATAAATTAGTTTTTGTGAAGAATATTTTTTATTCTAATACTTTTAAATAGTTTTTTATTCCTACATGACCAATCCTACTTATACATATGAAACTTTTCATATGAAGGAAGATTTCATTGAGGATTTCTCTCCTCCAATTCAGACTCAAATATCATATTTTAAATAGAATCATAGGAAACATATGATTGTTAGGGAAGGCTTATCACTTATTATAGAAAATAAATGTCACAAATGAAAATATTATTTGAATATACAAATGATAGTGAAAATAAGGTCACATAGTAAAAAATAATTTATGGTTATAATTAATGATAATAAAAAAATATTGTGGATTTAGGTAGGATTAGTAGATAAAAGCATTATCAAGCATTATAATTTACTATTCTTATGTATTATAAAGAGATTATTGAAAAATAATTTTTCATCCAATCTTATATTGATGACATTTATAGAATATGTGTTCAGAAAATACATGTCCATATCAATAAATAACATTTAAAATGGATTTACTGTCATCATCATATCCTCTTTCTTTTTTTTCATGAAGGTGGTAAAAATTTGTTGGAATGTTTTAAAGAGTGGAATTGGATCAATTATCTCATTGAAGACTTCATTATTGTTGATCTAAATTGGATAAACTATCAACATTATTAGTGACTTAAATCAAATTTCATGTATAAGAAATTAATTTTTTTGGAATGGCCTGATGTATATGGTTGAGGTGTATGAAATTTATTTTCTTCTATATTAATTTTTTTCTTTATAAAGTGTCCCAATTTTTATAACATTTTTTGAATTATTTTACAAGATACTCTCTCCCTTGAAATCAAATACGGGTAATATAAAATCAACATTTAAGGGGATGGGACTCATTTAAATGTTAAAATTATAAAAACATTTCATTATATAATTATCTTTCTATTAGGGGTTATGATATATGATATATAAAAGTAAACTTATAATTTTTTATATTAAATCATGTGACTAACATGTTTTATAGACTATAATTTAATTATATAAAATATTCATCCTTCACTTCATGATGTATAATACACGTATCTTCTTTTTATATATAAATTATCACATGTATAATAGAATATTATTCCACCAATGTTTTATAGTTATATATAAATATATCCTAGGAATATACCCACAATTGTATTCAATCATAAAATATTAATCTCAGACATATAATTCAATATAAATGAATTTTCAATGGGATGTATTATTTCACAAAAATGTCTTAGTAATTTATAAAATAATATTTTTCATGGAATATATAATATGTTATGGAGTTTCTTTAGGAAAGTGTTCAAATGAAGTGATTCATGGGTCTTTTGGGAGATAATCAATCTAATACCCCTTATTAAGTGATTTATTTAGAAAAATTTCAATGATTTTTTTGGTAAATAGAACATCAAGGTGAAATGAAACAATATGTGTTCAATATTTTATTTTTCATAAGCATTATCAAGAGAATTTGGATGATCATGTTGTGTGAAACACTCATAATAACGTGTTAATGATAATTTAAGTTATTATAGTTAAAGTATCATGGAGGATCACATCATTTTACACACCAATAGAAATAATAATGTCATTGTTTAAGATTTTTTATTATGGAGATACAAAAGTTTAAGTGAAATATCTATTTCGATAATAAAAACATTGTAGTGTATAAAGTTTTTAATGAACTAATGTGAGATACCCCAGTCATTATTATATTATTAAACCAATAATATTAACATGATTTATATAATTTCCTTAATTAAATAATACCTAGTTACATGATGAAACATCATGATTCATTTGACCTGTTATCATATTTTTTTATCATTACATTTACATATGAAAAACATTTGATGTTAGGGAATAAATCTACTCAAAATTTAAAATGTGTTTTATGTATGTTTGATATATTTAATTTAAAATTTTTATAATAAAATCAGGATAATATTTAAATGTGTATATACACCTATATTGAGTAGATAATTTGTTAGTTAAGAAGTTTAGTGAAAAATAGAGGGAGGATATAAAAACAGGAATACATGATAGTGAATTCTTAAAGGGATGATTTGGTGTTACACAATGATAGAAATGAAAATTAAGTTAATATAAAATGGAAAATAATAGGATCACACTACTTCACAATTATGTTAATAGTGTAACTTTCTTTTTTAAATAGATATATTTTAATAGTACAGAATCAATATTTTTGGAGGCTTGTGATCCTTGAGTTGTTTTTAATCTACTCAAAACATATTATAATCAAATATTAATCATATAGACTAGGGTTAGATGACATTGATCCATTATTTATCATTGTGAATAGTATCCATATTGGGATAAAACTATTTAAAATTGTTTATTTTACTTGAATTATTTTATTATTACATTTAAATGATGATGGAAATGTACGATAAAGTCACCACCATGGTGTGGCAGTTTTGACAAAATCATTGTCAATGTTGGTGTGAACCTTGGCATAAGGATTTTTATTATGCCACGATATAATGTCATGAGGTTCAAACTTCAAATATTACTCATACTATCATACTTAATTATTATTATTATATAATGATAATATTAGAAGTTTTAAAAATATAACATGATTTTTTAAATGGTAAACAATTAACATAGAAAGGAAAATTTATGAGTTACAAACATTATATCTCATAAAAAAATTATGAAATTTTTATCCATAAATGGTTGAATGATGGGAGTGTATATTGAAGGAAAATATAATAAGGATCTTTGTTTATGGATGGGTGTGTGACACCTGCCAAACAAAATCCTCAATATGGATCCCCATTTTGATCAAATTTCTTTAATCCTTTCAACAAAATATTTTATAAGACTATTACATGAAGTAAATACCTCCACAACATTGGGAGAATCATATATCCCATGGATACACTTAGAGGATGGAGTATGTTAGATGATTATTTGTGATATTTATCAAGATCATGTGTAAAATATTGTAAAAACTCATATAATTAATAAATAATGTATATCATTATTCATGAAATTTAATTCAATATAATATATCTGGTAGATCTTGTGGATTTTTAGGTTTTTTTTGTTTCCAATGGATTTAGGTGACTATCATCCCCTCTAAAACACATTAAAAGAATTTTATTAGAATGAAATGTTTCAAAAAATTATCATAAGAAAATGATCTAAAATATTGAAATTTTTTTAACCATATCCCAATTCACCACCTCCATCGTAGGTAATTCCCCTGAGGGTATAAAAACTAGTATTAAAGTGTTGGTTCGATTTGTTTACCGTGTTTTTGCTTGAATTGAAAATCATGGAAACTCTAGTGAAACATAAATTTGTTCTAATTTTTTTTGGAAAAACATTAACCATGGAATAACTGAATAAAACACAATTTATAATCCCTTATCATAGACATTCTTGATGTTATGATTCATCAAACTGATTTTGATGACATAACTATTTTTACTCTCTTTGATAAATCTTACAAGGAATGTGATGTGGATGATAGATGGTTGGATTATATAATGGTTACTATACAAAATTGGGAACAAAAATCTGATGTATTATAAATCATCAAGGGTTATCTAATGGAAAATATTAAATATCTATGAAGGTGATAAAAATTTTAAGGGAGAAAGACTCCATGTTCTATAAAAAAGTTTAAAAATTTAATGATGTTACCTATTGAGTCAATTGACTCATTAATCAACTAATTTGTTGGAATTTGTGAACATAATCTTGTAATTAGAACAATCATAAAATATGTGATAATTTTGATGATTATTTTTAGAATACTATCCATATACTTTACATAATCTAATAAAATATAGGATGATGGTGAATGAAAAATTTCACATTTTTTAATATAAAACTAAAGATATGGCATTCAATGGATTGAAAAATTTCATTGTGGAAGGAAATATAATTGATAAAGAAGTTGAAAAGTTGAAGTAATTCATCTCTTCTAATCTCACAAGTGGCAAAGAAAAATGTCAAAATAAATATGAAACTTTCATGTTTTTGATGTGGAAGTTTGGGTCTGTCACTATAAAGTTTCCAGTGAATTTTTAAATGGAGGAAGTTGAAGATTAATATATAATAATTCCTTTCTAATAGAATGAAAATCGACGGAATTTTTAAAATGAAAATAAAAAAAATTACTCTAAATAATAAGAATAATCAAATGAATATAATATTTAGAATACTGGTTATTTTATAGATGAAAACATTGAGTTCATAGTTAATGTTCTAAATCAATCCCAAGATAGAATCCCAATAAAGGATACACCAATGAGCATGATGGGGTCATTGAATTTTACATTGAACATGAAACATTTTTGTATGAGAATCATGTTCTGATAGGTTGACCAAATAAATCTAATAATGTGTTTGAGGACTACAAGGAATGAATATATCAACAAGAAGAGTTGATTAATGTTATAAAAAGAATAAGAAAATATTGAAATTCAAAAAATTCATAAAAGGTTGAGGATTTTTATTTTGAAATTAAATAGGTAGAATGAATAATTTATGGTTTTAATTCAATAAAAAAATATAAATTATGATTTATGATCTTCTATATGAAGGGATAGTGATAAGAATAAAAATTAAATATTGAGTAAGACTTTTCACTCCTTGCATAACTTCATAAAAATGTTATAAATTTAAAATTATTTCTAATTTTAAGGATTAAAATAAAAGGATAAATGCTTTTAAATTTTTTTCATAATGTTTAAGTAAAAAAAATCACATCATGAAGGAATATTATGTTTGGGTTATGATGAAATACAAATGAAAATGAAAACAAAAGTGAACATGTCAGAAGATACACCATGGAAAAAAATCATTTGGGAAACACCAAAAGGTAGATTTATTTTCAAATAATACATGATAAAATATATCAAATATATTATTTGTTACATGGATTTTGTTTTATATATCAAATCATGTCCCATTTTAAGGAAACGAAGTGTTGTAGAAATTGAATATTTATAAAAAAATTATTTCAATTTTTTTTCACAAAGTGGGAAGCTTTAGATGAAATTATTATGGAATATTATCTAAAATAAAGTAATAAATAAGTCATGTGGATAATGTAAATTGATTTATCTTCACACATTATGGGAGAAATATTTTGAAAAACATCAAAAAAGGTCGATGAAACTATGATATTTAGAAATATTGGAATGATCCAAATAAAGGGAACCAAGAAAGCTAAATTTAATAGTAAGCATGTGTTGAAATATGATCTAATATATAATGATATATTTAGTAAAAATCTCTTGAGGTAGATTTAATTATATTTGTGATTTCTTGACCCAGATTCCACTAAACGGTGCCGTGAATCGATGGACACATGACCTCATGTGCATTTCTCCTTATGCCCGAGGCTACTGACTAGTAGTAAGGGTCCAAGGTGGTACAATAGGGGGACTATACCCTCATGATTAGAGTAACACAATGGTGAAATTAATAGATAAGTACATAAACCATAATAACAAACTAATAGTGGAAGGTAAAACATATATAAGTAGTAAATAATAATCAATGATAAGATTTGGTATCATATACAAAATGATGATATGTCATTTATGTAAAAAATTAAACAAGTATACATAGAAGGGGTAATTAAATAAAATACATGTATCAAAAGAACAGAATGAAAAAAACATTTTCTCCAATATGACCATGATCCATATCTTGGTTTTTTTCTTTCATTCTCCAATTCTTTAAGAAACTCTTGTATCAACCCTTGGTAACTTTCCCCTATCCCAACTTTCATCTGCTTAATTTCCTTACATACCATCAGAGGCCTAGATATGGTGTGAGGTAAAGTCAGTAAGACACCCCCAATAGTGTTTATAAATATATAGTTTGTTTATAAAATATGATTAGTATTTATAAATAGTAAGTGATAAGAAATACTAAAAGATTCTCATATTATGTACACTGACTGGGTTGTTATAGAAACCATTGGTAGTTGCATACGGAGATGGCCACCACCAATTATGTCTATAAATACCATGTTAGTGCATATAATTTGAGTAGTGTGCAGATATAATAAATGATAAGTTGTATTAAAATTTGTAGATGGATTGATCCGGTTCCAGTAGGACACCGGGCTAACAATACCTGCTTTAGACTGAGATGGATAATCTATGAACATGTATCCATATGTATACACATATATTGTTTTTTACATAGTAACATATAGGTCCTTATATATGGATACTACTAATAAAATGGACCCATGGTGTAACTCATGCATCCACAGGTTGTAGCCTAATTCTCACATGTTTCAAGGGACACCATTTCCGATATCATAAGAATAATGGATACCATGCCCATATCATAATGGGAGGCTTTACATTCTTGATTAAAAATATTAGGGTCACCATGGATGAATCATGTCAGTATGGTCACCATGCGTATGTACCATAATCCAGAAGGGTGTCCATGCCCATTGATCAAGTTTCATTAGAGTCTCCATTCAATAATATAATGAATACAAAGGGTCATCATGCCTGAATTATAATATTTGGGATGTAATTCCTATATCAAAACTGTAATTCTCTCCATGCATGCATATTATAATTCCTGATGGGAATCATGTCTAAGTACCATAATCAGTAAGTGACATAATTCATATTTTTCATAAGTTATAAGGGTCTTCATTCCCATGTATAACAATTTATGAAGGGATTCCATGCCCAAAAATATAATATCAGTATTAGGGTATCCATTCTCGAATAAAAAAAGAATAGGGTTGTTGTGACCAATATCAAAACAGAGATAAGTAGTCAATGGCTTTAAGATGAGCCATTTGGTACTTCATAATTCATTAACCTTTCTCATTAACAAGGGTTTAACCATTTTTATATTTAATAAAGTGATGTGGTGATACCACTCACTTACATTCAATTATTTATAGATTGATAAGTGTCTTAGTCATGTCACACCACAACAATTATCATTTAATATATGAAATCACACATTTGAAGTAAAAAACCATATAGAATATGGTTTCACCATTTATACATTTATAATAAAAATGAAAATTTCATTAGCAAGCCTCAAGGGGTGAAAATAATTAAAGGGACCCTAAGAGATTCATTAGCTTCTAATTTAAGGTATCCAATTGAATTCAAATTCAATTTAGGGTTAACACTTGGTTAAACTGGAATATAAAGCATAACACATAATATAAACCATCTGAACATTGAGGGATAATTTCTAGACCACCTAATTTATGCCGATAGAGAAGCACTCATCCGGTATCGTGCTTGGGATTGGTCCTAATCAGAAGAAAATGAAAAAAGAGATAAACATTGTGATAATAGGTCATAAGATGCTGCAATAAAATAACTATGTTAATGGGAAGATAAATGGGTAAATGAGTATACTAAATGAATCAATTACTAGGAGCTATCTAATGAGACAATTGGATATCGGATCAGATTCTGGATGGATGATTTATCAATGAACCTAACTTGATGGAGGAAGTGATATAAAAGGAGGAGGAAGAAGGTTATTCATTGGAATGAAGAAAAATATAGGGGGTTTCAAAAACATATATACCTAAATTAAAATTATAAAATTCACCCTTCTTAACTGGGTTACACAGTTCGGTTACATGTTTCTCCAACCCGCACACCATCCATCTAGCTAACTCAGTCTCAAGAGGGGACTCAGAAATTTCTTGCGCATAGGTTGAGAGTGTATAAGAAAACCATGTAAATTTTCTCTAATAAAAACTATATATGTTTAGCATGAGAATTTTACCCAGGAATAATGGTTTGGGAAACCATGATTCCACACTTTCTCACTGTAAATAACCTCATGATTAGGAGAAATTATGTAATCCAGGCTGCACAATTTCAACTAACCTAGTGGCCTAGTGATTTCTTCCAACTATTGGGGTTTTAGCCATAAAAAAATTGCTATAAAACCAAATACCCTCCATATCCCCACTAGGAATTCATATTAGGTTAAAAAATTATATTGAAATAAATTATAAAGTATCCTTATCGCATATTAAAAACTGCTACTTACAGTCTTCCCCAATAAAGGATCTCATCCCCAAGTTTCCCTTCTTGGGGTGGTAAAATGGTTTCTAAGAAGAAATATGGCCTTTGAGAGTGTACGTAGGCCTCCTTCTCCCAAGTCTCATCAAGTAAATTTTCATGATTTCATAGTACCCATACTAAAGGGACATACCTGCCTTGATGATCATTCTCACATTGATCAATGATTTGTATAGGATGCACCTTAAAAGTAGAATCAGTCCCCATCTCAAAATCCTCAGGATCAAAAGATTGAGAAAAATTGGAATGATAACAGTGAAGCTATAAAATGTGGGAATTTTTTTTCATGTAATACTGCCTCTAAGGTAATATCAATTGATATTGTACTCTCCTGAATCTATCCAAAATCAAATATCTAATCACATAACAAGGTGATAACTTCCCTTTCCTTTGTATTTGTTAATTCCCATGTTTAGTGGATACCCATAAGAAAATAAGATCCCCAAACTCTAACTCTAGAGTAAATAAAAGGTGATATGCATAATATTTATATATATACTGATCAATAGACATATATATTCTTATCAACTTAATCAACTCTGAAGTCTCCTGCACAAGATTAGGACCTAGTTGCATTGCCTCCCCTAACTCTATTTATCATAGAGGTGTATTGGAACCTTTGATAATATCTTCTAGAAATTGAGTATGGTTTGTGTTTTTTGAAAATCCTCACATGGAATATCATGTTTTCTATAAGATGAGTGATCTTATAGTATAGGCTGACATCAGTGTTGAAGCTGGTGTCATTTCCTAGTGTTTTCCAAATTTTTGGGTCCCAAAATAAAAAGTATATATTTTTAGAAAATAAATGTTTTATTCAAAGGAATTCGTATTGAATGTTTTTCATACTATGAAACATAGTTTTTGGACTTCTAAGGAAAGTACACGGAATAGAGAGAAAAATGTAAAATGTAGTATTTCTTCATAACAATGCTATGGAGACTATGAATCATGGTACGCGGATGGAGTAGGGAAAAAAGATCATGGGGAGAATTGTATTTTTTAAGAGGAAATGGTTAATATAAGTCTTTATGTATGTGGGATGGCTCGTCATTTTCTGAAACAATATGGTGTTTTCCAGAGATCTGAAGGAAGAGAGGTTGTACATAGATTGTGGAGAGAAAAATGGTTCATGGGAGAAGTAGTCCGTGGTAAATCGGGTACCACATCGAAGATTTTAAGAAATGAAATTTGTGATATTTTCATATCTATTATTATATATAAGTATCCTTAATCCATTAATTTAAAGGCTATACATCAATTCAAAATATATGAGGAATTTAGTGAAGTACAGAGTGGTTCACGAGAAGAAAACCTCATGAAGGATAATTGGTTCACGAGGAGGATTACACTAAAGGATAATCGGTCCCCAAAGACATGTCATGGGAGGGGTTCTGCATGGAACTATTTCTCAAAAAGGAAAATGCTTTAGGAATGAAATTAGATACATGGAGGTGGTATGAAAAGGTGGTATGTAGAGGTATTACGTAGAGATAGTATGAGGCGGTAATATGAGGAGGTAGTACATGGATGTAGTATGATGAGATGGTTCACTGAAGAAGAATAACTCATTCAAAAAGTATAGAAGATTTGAGAAGAAAATATAGTCTGTAGAATCAAAGGTAGTCTATGGAGAAGAAGTGTTCTGTGAAGTACATGTACTATATGGTGTAACATAGTTCACAAAGGAATTATGGTTGTTTGTGAAGGAACATTTCATGATCTATTAGTTTGTGGAAAAGTGGATTACAACTATGTGTGGAATTTGGTCTTCATCAGAGAATATATATTCATTTGAGGTTCCTAATTTAATTATAATTAAAGTAATTACAAGTATATAAACTTGGTTTGGATTCCTCCCAAGGTAGTGAGCTAGGGGGTGTCTACAGAAGTGTTTGGATGGGCACAATGTGCTATCCCAAAAATATTGTAAAGGAAGTGCGCCTATCATGGAGTTATTGTTTCTAAACTCTTGTACTCCATAAATCAAGAATATTATTGGATTTAGGTAATATCGACTCACTATCGGCCTATGCTACTTGGACATGGACTTAGTGGCAAACCAAGTAAAATTTTTGTTTTGACTCTTTCACATGATTGTTTGTTTACTGTTAATTATTATCAGACAGGTTTAACAGGTTCCTACCAATGTGGGAACAAGAAATTCACTTTTGAAGAAAAATTTGATACCCTGATTCACCACTCCCCTCTCAGGGTGTTTTGGGGTTCTTTAAGGTGAATGACCTAACCTACAATATTAGGCCTCATATATATCCATATGTATCATCACTTGATAGATATTATTGTAAGATAATTTGATGAGAGTGATATTGTTTTCCCAAGAACCACTGAAATCAAAGACTCATTCTAGAAGCATGTCCCCCAACACCTTTATCGTTTTTTTCAACTGGCCATTTATCTGAGGGTGAAAAATTATGCTTAGAAGTTCCTGTGATCCCAAATATCTTTGTAACCCATGATAAAACCTTAACATGAGAGGAGAATAACTATATAAAAGGATAGTGTTACAGAGGGATTATAGCCATATAATATCATGGATATAGAGTCTTCCCAACACATCAACCAAGAAAGTATCCTAGATTATAAGGAAATGGGATAACTTTGTCAGTCGATCCATGACTACCAAAACTATGCCTCTACCTCAAGGAATCATTGGTATACCAACCCCAAAATCCATTGAAACAATATCCCATTTCGATTATGTGATAGAAAATGTCTATAACAAGATAGCAGGACACTGGTGTTCTACCTTCACTTAATAATAGGTGGAACACCTAGTGATAAAACATGTTATCTATAATTTCATCCCATGCCACCAATACTGATGGTGAATATCTCGATACATCTTGGTTTTTCATAGAATACCTACCCACATTGAAGCAAGAGACTCTCTTATAAACTCCTCTCTAATATTATTAGGAACCAAGATAGTTCCATGTATATGTAGGATGTCATCTCCATCGACATATCAATATAGAGGCAATTCCTTACAAGAAATAATTTCCCATAGGACCAAGCCTTCAGGATTTGAAAGTTGCCTCAGATTTACTCTCTCCAGAAGTGAATTAGGCCTTCTTTTCTGCTACTAAAGTGCCATATTTCATGATTTATACTATAATAACTTTACAAAATTCTTAGTAAGACTACTAGGTAGTGCATAAAGGTGTTATAATTCATATATAAAATTCATTTTATAATAATCTACCCCCATGAGACTTTATATATCAAAAAAATTCTTGGGATGCTCCCAGGTAACTACAACTCTCACCTTCATTGGTTCAATTGATAATCCTATCTCTAATATAATATTACCTAATAAGTGAATTTTTTAATCTAGGATTGGAATTTACTATTATTAGAATACAATTAGAGCTCTCTCATTATATTCATAATGATCACAACTTGTGTGGCATAATTTCTTTGAGTATGAGAATACACTATGATGTCATCTATGAAGACCCCCACAAAGGAATCCAACTAGGGATGGAAAACCCCAGTCATAAAATAAATTAAAACCACTGGAACATTTTTAATGATGAATGGAATAACTATATAATCAAATTAAACATATAGACTAAATAAATTCTTTCATTGAATATTATAAGGTCAAACATGCACCTGGTGATAGAATGATATCAAATCAGTCATTGAGAAAACCTCTGATAATCAGATCTGGATAAAGAGATTTTCTATATGAGGTAAGGGATACCTTTTCTTCATAGTAATTTAAATTCAACCCTTAAAAAACCACACAAAATATAAGGTTTCTTTCTTCCTTTATGGTAAAAAGGACTAGTGAACTCTAGAGAGAAGTACTGGGTTGTATAAAACCATTGTCCTCTAAATCATCTTGCCACATATTTTGCTTCTTCAACATTGTAATAGCCACTCTATAAGGTGAAATAGAAAAAGGTGTAGCTCTATGAAATATCTAAATAGTAAATTATACTCTCTATGAGGAGGTAGTACAAAAACATTTTTCTAGAAAACATCCCTGAAATGATCTATCACTAGAGAAAATTTTGTCTGATGAAATACTTGATCAACTATATAAAGGATACTAATATGGGAATTCACTCAACCAATACTAGGATTATTTAATCTAGATTTGTATGTCTATACATCCCCTTATCCCTACTGAATATAAGTATTACCCACTAGTGATGTAAACAACACCCTCTAGTGGTAACAATCCACATAGGCTTGATAGGCAACTAACCAGTCCATCCAGATAATGACATCAAATGTCATCATCTCGAGAATGAAGTTGTCCAATTATAAATAATGGCTTCCAACCTCAAGGAGGCCTTCATTTAACTAGAATAAACTCTCTGATCCTCTTCCCAAAGGGGTGTAAAGTGTCATTATACCACAAGAACACTAAACATCAAGAACAAGTTCTAATAAAAAAATCCACATAGACAAATAAATTTAAATCACCTATACCGAATAAGTTAGACACAATAGTAGATTTTACTATAATAGTACCTTCAATAGTAGATGGACCAGTACCCTGCTCCCATGGTTTAAGCTACACTAAATACTCATGAAAGAATCCACAGTTCTGTTCTCCAACCTAACTAACCTAAGTGGGTCCGTTCTATTGGTATTGTGTATTTAACGCCTTACTACCTTATCCATGAACTCCTCCTCTACTAGTACGACTAGTAGTACTCCAGCTACCATCTAAGAGAGTTTCTCCTAACACTTCTCCTAATGGTGAATCTTTTATGGATTCTCTCCCAGTAGGCACAAATGGTATGTTTCTATAAAAATGTTGAAGTAAGAAAATATACTATATCCTTGGAACTAAATAAGGTCTCTATAACACTAGGTATTATTATGACTAGGCTTCCCACACTGGTGAAAAACCATGTAACTTTCAAATGGTGTCACCTAGCTTCAGCTACTCACATCTATAGTCTCAAAGAATTACTTCCCACCACTAGTCGATCCACTTATCTATCATGGTTTTAAACAACCCTTGAACACACAATCATCCTATAACAAGATTCTCATGGTGATGAGAGCATGGATAAATATATCAAACATGGTATAATATTGGAAAATATTTACCTAATACAGAATAAGATTCCTAAGATAATCCTAAAATTGACTTTATTTTTCTATCTCAGCAGTAGTATAGATATGTGAAAAGCATTGAAGCTCTGAAAAATGAACTGAATTGTCCATAACAGACATAGAGCCTTATTATAGTTTATTTAACTCCCTTGAATGATCAGAACTCATGGTCTCAATATAGAAATAGTCCTAGAATCTTGAATTGAAATTCATCCAAATCACTTCCTGATATTGACCTTCCTAGTTAAAAATATCCCACTAGTGTCTAGTGGATCCATAAATAATATAAGTAGAGAGCTTCACTCTTCTCTAGATAGGTTTCTAATGGTGGTATAAAAATATATTACTCTCTAAGGCCATAATTTTGTATCATAGGGGAACCATTACCTGAAAAAGTAGGTGGATTTTTCTTATAAAACTCCCATTTCAAATCTCCCATCGAAGGGGAAAGTCATGGTGCTACCTGTATGGTCTTCATAAGTTGAAGAAACTATCCTTAAAACAAGAAATCACCACCCAAATCTAGGATAATAGGTGGTTACATTGGTGGCACTACTAGAGGTATCACTTGTGGTTAGGGTCCACTACCTCTAGAGCATGGTCATCACCACCCTCCTAGATTGTGACTATAGGAATCCATGCTGCCATATATATATATATAAATTCCAAATTAACTCCTCATATGGGATCAATGATGGTAAAGATCATAGGTACTCAAATAGGATAGGTAAAATACTTCTCATGTTAATCTCACACCCCTATACCTACTGTTGAAGCTAGGTTTGGGTGATGGGAAGAATTATATAGAACACAAGAGATGCTACCTACATCCCACTACAAATTTCAGGTCTGGGTCAAGCTATATGTTTTGCTGTAAGGGTCCCAATATATAGTGTTTCAATTGAAATTTATATAGTAAAACACCTTTTAAAATGAAAATTTTATCCTTATTTAATGGTAACCATTTAATTATAGAATTCAATTTCATTTAATTTAATTCTCATTTATATAGAAATTATCATTAAAAGGATGAACTATATGGACCCCCACTTCCAATTTATAGGTCCAATACACATCATAAATTGAAATGTGTCACCCATTTGAGCACAACCACTCAATTATAAGGTCCACACATGAGATTTTAGCATTTTTTATAGTTATATAAATAAAGCACCAAAAAATTCTACATGCAATGAAAACATTAAGTAAAAATGGCATGTCATAATGCATGAAATATAAATCCTATAAGGATCATAAAATGATGAATGCTAATTATTCCTTACCATATCTTTCCTAGGATAATATATAAACCAAAATAATAAAAATAATCAACACAAAACATGTGCATCACCTAATTATGGAATCAAGGTAACTATAATAAATATAAAGCATAACATAATATCACATACTAAGTAATTTTATATTTCACTATATATGGGTTTACTACTCCAAGGAATAGATCATTACCAAATTATGACACATTCCTAATATATTGTTTAATATTAAAAAAAATAATAAGACAAAAGAAAAGAAAGATCCTATGATACTACTTCGTGAAGTCCCAGATCACATTCCATTAAACGGTTCCATGAGATGATGGACACATGGCCTCAAGTGTGCCTCCCTATATGTCAGAGGCTACCAACTAGAAATCAGGTTACAAGGTGCTATATTGGAGAGACTATAAAATCATGATTAGAGTAACACAATAGTGAAATGAATATATAAATATTAGAATCATGATAAATAATTGAAAGTGGAAGGTAAAATGTACAGAATTAGAAAATAACCAGCAGAAATACTATCAAGATGATATTTAATGTATCAATAAAACATAAATATTAAAACATGTCATCAGTAATGAAATAAAATACTTGTATAAAAATAAAAAATCACAAAAAACACTATCTCCAATAGCATGATGATCCATAACTTGGTCCAGTGCCTCCCCACTCACATGATATAAGCACCTCAAGTATCAACCACTGGTTGCTTCCCTCTATCCCTACCTTTATACCCATAACATTCCTTGGTACCTTTGGCGGACCATTTATGGTGTGATATGAGATCTGTATTCCACTACCAATGGTTTCTATAAATACCTATCTAGTGCATATAATATGAGAATTGTGTATATAAAATTAATGACAATCAATAATAAAAGTTATAATGGGGTTATTTCTAGTTCATGTAGGAAACCATGATAATGATTTCTACATTGAACTAAGCTAGATAATCTTTGAGCATGAATCCATATATATAAACATATATGGTCTGTATACCTAGTAATTTTTACATCCATGTATATGGATACTTCTACTAGATTGGAACTTAGGCGCAACTCAGGTGTCCATGTGTTGTAGCATGAGTCTCACAAGTGTAAAGGGATTCCATGCCCTATATCACAAGAATAAGGGATTCCATGCTCAGATCATAAAGGTAGGGGCCTGAATCTCGAGTCATAACATTGGTGTTACTATTCCAAAATCATATTTTTTGAGTAACCATACCATGTTTCATAATAAAATAAGGGTATCCATGCCCATTTATCATATTTCATCAGGGTCTCTATGACCATATATAATAAATCATAAGGGTCTTCATTCCTGAATCATAATAGTAGGAATTTCTTTCCCATATTATAATTGTAAGGGACGTCATGCCCATAACACCCTGAGATTTTGTGAATTATTATTTTTTCAAATTAATTTATCTTTTCAATATTTTTAATTTCACATGACATTGAAAATAGTTCCTTATATATATATATATTAAAAAACTAATTAAAACATTCATTTATCACAAAATAATTACTTGGATGGTACTATAGACCGTACCAACATTGCTTGTACTATAAGTAGCATCGACCTGATGTACGATGCCCGCAACATTGAGAATCTATGAAACAAATATATATATATATATATATATATATATATAATTAAATGAGATATTTATAACCTAACTGTTAAAAATAGAAATAGTAATTTTAATAATTACATTACAAATATTTGTAACAATTATTTATATATATATATATAAAATATTTATAATGAAAGATAAGATTTTTATTAATGTCATTTTATGTTAAAAATACCATTTTCTTGAATAAAATTACATCAACAATAAGATTAATTTTATAAAATTTAGAAATTTATTTTTTAAAAATAAAATTAATTTTTAATTCATAAAGTCAAAATTATCCTTGGGAATGTTTTTGGCATTTTTTCTAAAAAACTTCATTTTTTGATGAATAGTAAAAAATACACCTTTTTAGTTAAAAACTACCTTTTATTTAACTAATTATTGATGTTAAATGTTATTATAAATATGTTTTAAGGTAAAAATAGATAAATATTACATATATTAATAAAATTTTGTTCATTATAATCAATTTCACTTTGAAACTGAATATAAAATCTTAACAATATTTTGAACTTTTTCCTAATTTAAAACCCCGTTATTTCGTTCTGTTTACGGGATTAACACTAATCTTATTTTTTCCACTTCTGTGAGTTTAATTTAAAAAAATAAAACATAAAACATTTTTTATGTATAATATTTAGATTATACTAAGACTAAGTTAATTTTTTAACAAGATTATTATTGAAAGTGATTAAACTTAATCACAGTGGTTAGATCCAAATTAAGATTAATTATGAACTAAACCTTAAAATTAAGGGCCTAAATTGGATGTCCATATTTCGAACATAAACATTCAATTATTGAGTTTGGTTGTTTTTTATGACTTTTTCTTAGGTATTAACATGTTCACACCTAACTTGTTTCCAAAAATTCCATGTGAGTCATTTTCCTTCCCTATAAAAGGCCACCACCTGTACCGAATCCTCACACCTCTAAAACATTTTAATTTAGGAAAAAATATTTTTAAATAACCTCCCAATAATCCTACCTTTGACATTGATGTCTCCCTTGTGATATAAATCCTCTCATGGAATCCTTTTTTCACCAACCAAACAGAGTTACCCGATTTAGAGGCAACACCTTCTCTCAAGATCATATCCTTTATTTACATTCTTTACCCCCTAAACACTCTTAATTCCATTATTGGGTAAACAATTTATACTACTTATACTATTATGTTTTTATGCTAATATCTTTACATAAAATTACACACACCTCAATCTAATGGATATCGAACATACTGTTTCTGTGTATGAAAAACTACTGCCTCATTAAATGATGATTGTTCATTTCTCCATTACCACCAATCATGTTAGTAATTATGATGGAAAATATTTTTATATATGTCATATATTATATTTATTATATATTTATTATTATATATTCTTATTAAAACAAACATATTTTTTCTTTCCTTTTGGTGTTAATATAATAACCTCGTTTGAGTAAGTGTGAACTACCTCCCCCTCAAAGTGATGTGATTCGTTCGCACACTATATGAAATGTATTAAGGATGGGTTAAATTAACTTATTTGATATATTATTGCTACTATAATGAACACACACACACACACACACACACACACACACAGATATATATATATATATGTCATTTACATGCATTCTTTCAATACGACAAAAAAACAGAAACAACATTCATGCATATGCACGACTTACCATCACCATGAACAGTGTATTCCATTTCATGATACTATATTATATAGATTATTATAATACACATATGATGTATAAAACCTATATTTATAACATGGTTTACATTCTGGTTTCATGATATAAGTATAAGGACCAAAGATATAACAAATTAAGACACATGAGAAGAACAAATCAAATATTACCCGAAGTGAAACTTTCTCATTAGATCGTTAACAAGAAGAAAATATAAGGTCATAATAAAAACATATATGATATTATGTATAATAATATTTTTTTTATAATATTTATAATAAAATTATTTTTATTATACAATAAATTTTTATGAGTACGGAGTGAGTCAAGACACAAGGTAATGGGATTTCATCTCACTTTTAATTTCTATGAGATACAAGCTATGTTTTCCACTCATTACTTTGGTGTGGTATATGTACTTACCAAGATTTTATTATATTTAAAATTTTCTTAAATTTATGGGTATACACATTCCAATTTTATGATCCTTATTTCTTTTGGTTTAACTTTCAAAAGCTACCAAATCGGTAAAATGTTTTGTCCCAATTTGACTTCTTTGAGAATCATGTTTTTTATGCACCTAAACTATTTCGAGGTGCATATATTTCCATTTTTCATGAAATATCCTGAATCTAAATATTTTCATGATATTATAAGATTCATATAATTTCCTTTTCTTATATGGATATTATGTTCCCATGTTATGAAGTTCTAAGGGTTAATTGACACAATCTCATCACTTTTTAGGATTGTTTTTGTTTATTATTCCTTGGAGGATATATTATGATCCATAATTCCATAAAAATAATGAGTTTCCTTATCCTCTATTTATTAATGATATATCCATTTATTATTACCATTTTCCAATCTTTTTTTTCTTAAGATAAAATTCTCTGTAAAATATGACCATGTCTTTCTTCAGTCATAAATCTATTGTATTAAAAAGGCCATGTTGTGAAAAATATTTTCATAAATGGTTTTAAAAATATTTTCAAGATTTATTTATAAGTATTCAAATTATTATCTAATAAATGGTTTCAAAAACGTTTTCATACATTATTTATATGTTTCCAATATATTTTTAAAGAAAATATTCTATAAAATGTTTTAAAGATTATTTTATAAGATTTAAAGAAAAATGGTTTTCAAAATGTTTTCAAGCCTCTTTTATAACTTTTCAAGTAAAATGGTTTTTAAAACATTTTCAGGATCTTTTTATAGGGTTTAAAAGTGTTTTCTAATAAAATGGGTTTTAAAAATTTTTGAAGCTTATTTTATAATTTTTCAATGAAAAAGGTTTTCAAAATTATTTCATGACTACTTTATATGTTTTCAAGGTATTTGGTAAGAAAAATATTTTTAAATGGTTTTATGTATTAAAAATATTTTTTTAATCAATAAAGGATATTTTTCTCAAGAAACAATTTTGAAATATGATTCAAAATTATTTTATATCTAAGATGACATTAGTTGATGTTACTCATTCCATCAAGGAAATGATATAAAGGGTCAATTTATATCCTTTCTATGAATGGGTTATGATTAATTTCATGGTTATTATGAAACTCATTTATCTTATATGGGTTATATGTTTATGAAATACATTTCTTTTCAATAGATTACATGTTTATGAATCCCACTTTTTTTCAAGGGTAATGCTTTAATGAAATGGTTATGAAACCTATCTCTTTTCTATAGGTTATTATGTGATGAAATATTAATGATAGCGATTTCATTTCATGGGTTATGATTTGATGTTTATAATTTTTTTGTCTTTTTATGGGTCAAGATATGATGAATGTTTTATTATCTTGTGGAACATGTATGAATGATTTTATTATGAAATGGGTGAGACCTATATATCCCTCCAATGTATTGGGCAATGAAAAATGTTTTATGAGATCAAAGGGTACACAGGAGGACATCCCATTCCGGAAACAAAAGGGAACATGGGAGAGCATCCCAAGTCCAAAACAAGAGGTAACATAGAAAAACATCCAAATACCAAAACATGAGGTAAAAGGCGTGGACAACCAAATCCCAAAATAAGAGGGAACAAGGGATAACATCTCAATCTCGAAATAAGAGGGTACATATGAGGACATCCCAATCATGAAATAAGAGGGTACATAGAAGGAAATACCAATCATAAATCAAGAGGGTACATGGGAGGAAATCCCAATCCCAAAAAAAGAGGGTATACATGAGGGCATCCCAAACCCGAATCAGGTATACAGTTGATTAATCCAAGACTAACATGATACCAAGGTCTTGGTAGGCCACCTTGACCTAGGGTTTTTATATTTGATTTCCTAAATACTATGTTTTTCCTATGTTATTCTCTCATGGATTATTTTCATTATTTACTTATGATTCATGTCTTATAAATTAATAATATTTATATATGATATGTAGGGTATGAACTTCAAATGTTATTCTCATGTTCCACAAACATTTTTTCATGTTATGCTTACACATTTTATTTGTCTACCTTTGCTGAGCATCTATGATCACCCCTTTCTTATGTCTCCTATATCCAAGTTAAAAATAATGATTTTAGGTAGAATTTATAATGGTTTAGATAATTATGGTATAAATTTAAGATCTTTCACCATGATAGAAGATTTTGTTTACATGTTTCCAAAGACAGTAGACTGTTAGGGTCATTCGACATGTATTTTTTTATGTAAAAAATATTAATATAAAATGATTTAATATACATGTATGTTAAGCCTGGGATAACTACAATAGAAATTGAATTTATCAGTGGTTTTTAGTGATGGTTTTGGGAACCATCACTAAACCCTTTTTTGAATGGTTTCCCGGCGGTTTATAATAAACCGCCACGAAATTTTTTTTTACAACGCTGACTCTTCCCCCCCACCCTGACCCTGCTTGTCACCCCGTGACCCTGCTTCCCCTGACCCCCCACTTCCCCCGTGACCCCAGCCCCCCGCAACCCCAACGACACCACTTCCCCTGGCCCCCCACGACCCCAATGACCTATACAAACCCTAAGGTTTGAATTCTAGTAATTTTACATCAATTATGGATTTTGAATTCTCCAATGAACAAGAATACCCATAAGGGATATATTTATGGTTTTGGATGTATTTAATCAGGAGGTTTGGTAGTTTAGGGTTAGTGGATTTCATTTATTTGTAGTGTGGTTCTTCTATTATAGAAGTAGATTTGTTTCCTCTTGGACATGGCATTTATTTTTATGAAATTACTTAATTTATAACATCATGAAATTCTTGTATGGACTAATGTTTCTTTTCTTATTAATATATAAATTTTTATGGTTCATTTAATTGTTTTTAAGAGTGTTTTATTTTTTTCCTAGATTTTGATAAAAGGTTATAATAATTTATATCTACTTTTGATATTAAAATTAATGATATTAATGTAATTTATTTAGGAAAATTACAATGAGGCTCCTTCTAAGGGATTTTTAATTTTATGGAGATGATTAACCCCCATTTTTCTATTACAAAAAGATGCTTTATGTTTTTAAGGAATGGTCTATAAAATAGGTGTATAATTAGACTATGTTTAATGGAAACAATACATATATGTATTATAATGATTTTTAATCTTTCTTAATGGAATGAATTGATTTGTAAAAGTATTTAAAAATGTGATTTTATTAAAAGTTTCAATAGTTATAAAAATGGATTGACATCTCAATATTTAATTAAAACCATGGTTGGAATATTAATAATGAATGTTTTCCATGTGATTTTTATACCCTCATTGTTACCTCATTGGATATTTTATGTTGTGTGGTGACATATTCCCTTATTAGGAATAATTTTATAAAAATTTAATTCTTGAGATGATGTAAAAGAGAAATCTTTCTTGGGAGGTTATTGGATGTTAGATAACGTTTATTTAAAGTGTAATAATATAATATATTTTATCCTCATATAATTTTATTTTTTCCACTCCCCCAATTATTAAATTATGGGAAACCAATGCAGTAAAATAGAATATCTGGATTAGTGTTAAAATATTAGATATTATGCAATTTCTAGTTCACCTAGAATGAATTATTTCTATTTGAGTTACCTCCCCATGAGAGTAAGAGGATTGGCCAAGGTTGGGTGGAGTTTAGTTCAAATAGGGTTGTCCATTAAAAATTTTGGTGTCCGTATGTGTGTTCCAATATCCTTCATGTTATAACCCAGTGAGTTACACATAATTCTTGGTTCCCATTGGTGATTACATAGTGTATCCCATTTCCTACCCAGATTGAACCCATAGACCTTGATTTTTTAATTCGGAACCATTTCTTGGTGGATGTTTATATAGTTATTTAGTAATATCTTGGTTCTTATTTATGTTCATTTCTTGTTTTAGTTATTTTTTTGGTTTAATGTTTACTATATAATGTGTTAATTAGACCCATGTTTTATGTAGGAATTGTAGATTTTTTACTAAAATGGCTAAATCATTTGTTTTATGTATTTTAAAACTTCTATATGTGAATAATATACTCTAGAACTATATTTAAAATAAGTATTTTTAAATCTTTTTTATATAATTAATTACAAAGAATCTATGGTGAAATATTTCTAGGACTATTTATATCACACTTTTCATACACATTCATGTGTGTGTGCAACTTCTATCTTTTCATTCTAATTACAAGATTATGATTACTAGTTATTTGTTCCCTCTTGTTCCATTAATGGACATTGGAATGTTGTGACTTTTCGGGGATCACATAGAGATGTTTTCAGATGTGAATATGGTTGTGACTTTTTTTGGGAAATTTTATTATGAGATAGTTCAACTAGGTTTATTTTGTCTTTAAATTTTATTTTTATTTTCTTTCTCTATATTTTATCCAAACTAGATGATTTTCATTAATATGTATAGTCTTGGATGAAAGTAATCACTTTAATTGAATATGTATCTTTATATTTTTCATTATTTTTTGAAATGGATAACCTATTTATTTATAATGCCTACTTGACTATAATGAATTATGACACTTAGGTATGGAGTTCCATATACTTTTGATACTCTATCATGGAGTCTGTAAAACACGCGTTACTCAAGAATAACATCCCTTTACTTTTCATAAATTTCTTTTTTTGTGTTGAAGTGAATGGTATTGAATTCATTATAACTTATTGTAGTGGGTTGGATGAATATAATTCTTCCATGTTCCTGAATATAATGTTTGGAGATAATTCCTTCTGGGATCTATTTACACCAATGTGATTCTGATTATATTATTATGTTGTCCTAGATGATAGTACCAACACCCCACATTTCATATCCAAATTCCCAACATGATTATACTATGAAACTCTAAACACCATGCTCAGACACATCAACTATTCTTCGAATACCCTAGTTTGATCCCCAAATGACATCATGCACATCTTGAATGACATTTCTGATGTGGTCTCTACCTTACCATATCAATTTTTATAAAAAAACACTATTAAGTCCTTCTCTAGATGAATTACACCAAAGGTGATCAATCCCACCAACAAATGCGCTATCATATCCCAACCATGATGCCTTAAAACTCAAGGAATAACTAAAATGTTCAATGCCCACATTGAAGTCTGAATATGACGCTTAGTTCAAATCCATGGTCAGATACATGATCATCCCATTTAACCATAATTATCCAATCATGAGTACTAACACATATATTATCCAAATCACCCTCAAGTCACAACACTACTCTTTTCTATGTGAATACACCAAAGAGTGGTCTAGGAATTCAATCCACACAAGGTTTGTAAAAACTCAAAACCTAATCTCCCAAGTTATTTCATCATGAATTTCAATGAAAACCATCACTTATCATGCCTCAAGACTACCATCCCTCACATGGTTCTTACCACTCCAAGGAACAAATAATGAATTCATCTAAATCTAAGGCCCCAACCCCCGATGACCTCGTGACCCCGGCGACCCCACTTCCCCCAGACCCTCGCGACTCTACGACCCTAGCGATCCCGCCCCCCACTTCCCATTATGAATTGTATACATTTTAATGGTTCCTTTATATATATTATAGGTATTTTTTTTGTTATTTTTCATATTGAGGATGCATATATATTTAAGGTTATTATAGGATATGACCTCGGTAGGGTTGCATGACTATATCTAAGAATGTGTTGAGTTTTGTAAGCATCATAAGGTTTTCCCTAAACATTATTTATAATAGATTTATTCAATATTAGAGTTTTATATGAAGAATCTGTAGAGAAATTAGGTTGGGGTTATTCCAAATTAACAATGTGCTTTAGTTTTCATGGTAAAGTAGAAACCATGTTGTTAGCACACTGTTTCTCTTTACCAAAGAAACTTACCCTATACCAATCACTAGAAGGTTCATATCTAACTAAGGGGATCATCTTTATTATATTATGTTTCTGTAATCTTACACTATCATATATATTAATATATTTATCTATTTAGTAGTAACTATGTGTTTTAATTTTTTTTATTATTGTGTATGCACATTGTGATATAAATGGATAAAAGCTGGATCACATTAATAAGGAACACACCTCAGTATGTTAAGGGTTTGAATTAGTTTTTAGATTTTTCAATTTCTAATCGATCCATTGAAGGGAGAATAATATGTCCTTGTCCTAAATCTAAATTTAGAATATGGTTGAAGAGAGATAAAGTTTATGACCATTTAATACTAAAGAAATTATCTGGTCAATATTTATGTTGGATTTGGCATGGAGAATCAAACATTACAGAAATAAGGATGCCTCATCCGATAAGTGTGGGATGATTAACAACTATACCCTATTAAATGAAATAAGAATGCCTCATCTGATAAGTATGGTATAATTATAAAAATAATTACCACATATAAAACTGATATTCCTCATATGATAAGTATGAAATGAACCACACATTACCTGTATAAAACTTGTATTTCTCTGAATATGAGATGATATTATATCCTTTCCAGATCTGAAATCACTATACTGACGATAGTCCCTTTCCATGTCACAAATCAAAACTATGTTTGTCTGGATGACCATTATGAGGAGACCCATATTGATGCATGTATATTTCATCTCAGTCCCATCCCTACCAGCAACTCATCATGGTGACATTTCCCTCTGGGCCAGGCTTGAATCTTGTCATCCCACATGTTTAAATAGAGCATTTGAGCACATGAGGAAATATCTCCCATGGAACCTAATATTCTATATGATACATCCCCACATACACTTGTGCGATTCACACATTCTACTATTTGGATAATCCTCACCCTACAAATCTAAAAAGTATATCTAATGAAATGATTCATGGACAAAGTGTCTTACATACCATATCAAGCTCATTTAATGAAGTACATTTACTGATAAAAATCAGATCTTAGGATTTGATCTCCATAAATAGTAGATCAAGCTATTTTTCATCATATCCTCAACCAACTCCGGTATCCTATGTTTCAAACATAGTCAATAATAATTCTATTTCTGTCGATTACTCCCATTTCACTTCCCAGTTATCAAAAGTTGTAATTGTCATCATGATATTTTTTAGGTAACTTCTTCCCCTCATTGGTTTCACCCCTATAATAAATTATAACTATATAAATATCCTTGATTCTTGAATCAATCATGGCTCAATAGGGTTTAGGGGTTGGGAGGAAGTCCACCTCAAGCATGGTTGAGTTGCATGATCACCACATGGTCCTAATTGTATTAGCTTAAATGAGTATTCCATGTACTTGAATAACTAATCAAAACTAATTTTAAATCAACCTTAGAATGTGTACTGTGGTGTTATACCGATTCTCTATCAATTCAGGTCATTTTTATTACTCCTCCTCACTACACATATCCATTTATGATGTTCCACTATATTTTACAAGCATCACGACCATAAATTTTTTACTAGTTGTATCCATTATTTTTTAAATTTTGTGTGAATTAATCTATTAGGATATTGGTATTTTTGGTTTGATTTGTTTTTCAGGGAAGTGTTGCAGTGGAAGCAGATTTTTTTTTTCTGGTCAGCTTTTTGTGGCGGTTTTAACTTCCACGAAAAATATACAGGTAATAAATTAGTGGCGGTTTTAACTACTGCTAAATGTAAGTATTTTTTACGTTTAGTGGCAGTTTTAACCGCTTCTACAGAGTTGCATCACCTGCATACATTCCACGGTGGTTCTCGTGACTTTATCAGTGGTTTTACGACTGCTGGATTTTATTTTATTCACGATGATTATAACTGCCGCTAATAAAATAAAATCTAGGGCTCGTAAAAACCACCGCTAAACTTAGTAAAACTGCCACGAAATGAGGTATCTATAACACTTCCCTTAAACTGCCAATAAATGGAAATAACCTATGATAATAGATTGCTGAAGCCCAATTTAGCGGCGTTTCTGTAAACCACCGCCAAACCATGTAGCGGCGGTTTAAACCGCTACGACATGCAAAAATAACCACCGCTTAATGGCGGTTTTATTATAGTGGATGGAACAGTTGGTATAAAAGGAATGGTTTAGTCATCCTATGGAAACTATGATGAGAAAAATATAGTGATATCCCTAGGATTATATCTAAGGATATGTATAGGGATGTCTCTAGGGATAAGTATAAGTATGAGTTAATGTTTATGAAAATTTATTGTAATTTTGGTAAAGGATAGAATTAGTGGTTTCCTAGAAATACATCACTATCTGGATTCTAAAAGTGTATGTGGATCTAGAACAGATGTACCTAGGGGTAAAAAATCTGAGAAGATGTTTTGTGATTGAATTGGGGTATTCTAGTACATGAAAATGGGCCTTGTTGCACATATGGTTTGACACTCTCAGGGGATATTCTTTGGGAATTCACAAACGCTTAATGAAAAATTATGAATGATTTAAATATATGTTTCCTATGAATAACCCAGGATGAACCATGGGTGTAATATATTAGGGATAGTTAGATTATTTATATATCCTATAAGTACTTATTTTCATAAGAATGTGGTTTTATAGTATGTTAAGTAATGCTCACACTATGATTCTAGTTCTAGTAAGTGGCATGAACTTGAAGGAACTGGATTAATGTTGAATGTGATGGATGATTTTTTGAAGATAAGTGAAGTGGGATGATCACTAGAGTGAAATATGTTGTGATCATTTCTAATCTGTTTTCATAGAAGATGATTAGTAATTTTTACCTTAAAAAACTGTCAGACTCACCCAGGAAGAGAATAAAGAAGTTCGCTGAGAGTTTTGGTAATGGATACCATGGAAAAAAGAGTGTTCATTTTCATTTATATAAAGAATATTGAAGGTACCACCTAAGTGAATTTATTATAGGAACAAAAAGATGTTTTGATTGTGGAAAATAAGGACACAAATCAAGTGACTACAAGGGGAAAATGAAGACTTCAGTTAACAAAATTGAATGGAGTGTTATCCTTCCTAAGGTATTATAATTTTAATAATGATTTATATGTGTAAATTATGGGAGTTAATAAAATCTATGTTCTATTTGGTAGGATCATGAGGATAATTATAAATGTGGTACACGCGATTTTTTTCTTTTGATAACTAAGAGACCACAAATGACATGTGAAAGGTATGCTGTGTTCTTCTAGTTTTATTTATATTAACCATAAGAAGCATGATTGGATTGAGGTTAAGAAACCATAATACATGGTTTATATTTCATATTAAAGGAAAGAGTTTTTAAGTAATAATTTGATGAAGGCGAATTAATGGATGAAAAACAATGATGGATTAATGAATTATTTTGGAATTCCATGATTATATTATATGAATCATGAGATGTGTATGTATTTTTAGTATAATTTTTCATTAAGTATTGAAAAGGACATGCTTTAATGGTGTTTAAGACTTAAAAAGTTATTTCATAAAAGAGTGATATTTTGGTTAGGGGAAGGTAAACCTTGATTAATGCCAGGAGTTGAGATAATGATGTTTCAATAAAGATATGTTGGATATAAATAAGTAAATTGGATGGTATAGATTATCCAAGATTTTTTTATTGATAAAGTGATCTATTTCATCCATGACGACATTTACAACTTTTTGGATTTAATGTATATATCCAGTAACCGTTGGAATAAGGAAGCATGAATGATTTCCAAAATGATTTATGGTAATTAAGGTTGTTACCATGTTTCAAGGTAATATATGATGAAGGTATTCACATGTTTGGATTGTTAAAACACAGGGAAACTTTGTGATATATTATAGATTAATGTTAATATGATTTTGTGACTTCATTCTAATAATTTGGATCTTTATATTTCAAAAGGCTTATATGGATAACCATTTATGGAAAGATTATATATTATAATACTACATGGGTATTTATACATATTGGACATCCAGTTAAAAAAATGTGGTTTTGATGATAACTGATGAAATATGGGATAACATATCATATATCTCTTGGTCTATTAGTACTCCCGGAATTAAAAAAACTCATTAATTTCATAGGGTAAAAGATGAAGTGGAAATATATCAAGGCCTAAAAAACATTGGGATTGTGCATGATAAAGGGAATAACATCATGTAAGTATATTTCCATATAATCTTGGTCAATAAAAATAATTACTCAATGATAGGATACTGGTAAGAATGTTTTTCCCAATACCTTAAATTTTGTGGAACCAATGGAATTTTGGAATCATCAATGATTTATGATGATTAGGTTTCTAACTTTCCTTTGATCATTCATTTTTTTATTGATGACCAAAATCACTCCCTGTAAATATTTATGTTTTTCCTCCATGTCCAATCTTCACTCCCAACCAATGATCTAATATGTGGAAACCTAGTTATATGTTACATTGGGTAACTGTTATGGTTCGAAATTTCCCTTTTAAAAGGATGTTTTAGTATCCATTTTTATAATGTGGTTTTATATGAATGAAAAATTCAAGTATTAAACCTTTGATAACCTAGATGAATTTTGGGGGTGAAATTCATTTTAAGGGGGGTAGAATGTAACACCCCGAGATTTTGTGAATAAATATTTTAAAATAATTTATATTTTAAATATTTTTCCTTTCACGTGACACTAGAAATAGTATTATATATATATATATTAAAACAAAATGTCCAAAATTTATTTAACACGTAATACCAACTTGGATTGCAATACACACAATACCAAATTTCCTAGTTTTATAAGTAACACCAACTTGACATATGATGCACTAAACACTTAGTTTCTAAGTAAAATCATTGTATATATATATATAATTAATTAAATGAGACAATTATAACCTAAAATTTAATCATAGTTACATGAATATTAATAAATACGTTCTAAATATTGATTAAAAATGTTTTATATAAATAAAACATATTGATAAGGAAAGATAATATTTTTGGCAATGTCCATTTATGTTAAAATACCATTTTGTTGAATGAACCACATATAATAATAAAATTACCTTTAGAAACATTTATAAACATAATTTGATAAAATAAACTTCATTTTTTAATTTGTTACATCAAAATTATCCTAGGGTGAATTTATGAATTTTTCTAAGAAACATCATTTTTAATGAATAGTGAAAAATACTTCTTTTTAGTTAAAAAAAACCTTTTTATTTAATTATTTATTTATGATAAATGATATTATAAATATTTTTAAAGGACACATTAGATAAATGTTACATATATTAATACAATTTAATTTATTAGAATCAATTTCACTTTGAAACTAAATATAAAACCATAACAAACTTTTGAACCTCCACTTTAAAACCTCATTATTTCATCCTGTCTACTGGATTAAAATTAATCTTAATTTTTCCGCATCTGTTAATTGAACATAAAAAATACAACATACACCATTTTTTTCAGTATTATATTTATATTATAATAATACCAAGTTAATTTTGTTTTCAAAAAATTATTAGTAAAAGTGATTAAAAATAATCACAGCTACTAAGGCCAAATTAAGCATAATTAGGGACTAAACCTTAAAATTAAGGGCCAAAATGAACAAAACAATTGTACAACACACATTATATATCAAGTTTTCGTCCATATATCTTCAATTATTGAGATTTTTTTCTTTTTTATGGCTTTTTTTTATGTTTAAACATGTTAACACATAACTTGTTTCCAAAAATCCAACGTGATTCATTTTCCTTCCCTATAAAAGGCCTCCACCTCTAACCATTACTCACAACTATAAAACCTTTTATGTTTGGAAAATATCTCCAAAAAAATCCTCCCTTAATCCTTTAAGTATCCATTTTTTTCATAAAATATCTCATGGAATCCTTTTGGCCCAAACCAAAATGAGTTACTCAATTTAGAGGTAACATCTTCTCTCAAGCTCCTTTCCTTTATTTCCCTTCTCCACCCCTAAAATTTATATATTACATTATTTGTTAATAAAAAAAGCATAATAAATATAATAGGTTGTTTTTATGAAAATATTTATACCTACACTTACACACATCTCCTTCTAATTAATATAAAACATTTGGTTTCTCTGTACGGAGAACTACTGCCGTACGAAACAATGATTGTTCATTTATCCATTATCACCAGTCATAGTGGACATTATGATAGAAAATATATTAATATGTGTAATATATTATATTTATTATTTCACTATTATTATTTATTCCTTTTACAACACAAATATGTTAGCTTTCCATTAGGTGTTAATATGTTAATCTCGTTTTAGGAAGTGTGGACTACCGCCCCCTCAAAGCGATGTGATTCGTTCAAAAACGACATGGAATGTATTAAAGATAGGTTTAATGAAATTATATTATATATATGGTATATTAATTCTACTTTAATGATTATATATATACATATATCATTTGCATGCTTTATTTCAATATGAATAAAAATGGAAACAACGTTCATGCATACGTATGGCTTACCGTCTCCATGAATGGTGTATTCCATTTCTTAATACTATATTATAAAGGATATTAAAAAACAAATATAGTGGATATACCTGATTTTTATGTCATATATTACATTTTTTAATCATGATATAATTATAAGGACCAAAGATATAACAAATTAGTACAGATGTGAAGAAAAAAGAAAATATTACCTAAAGTGAAACATTAAAATAAGATTTTAAAATAGAGGGTAATATAAGGTCATAAGAAAACCATATATGTTATTATGTATAAGAATATTCTTATTTAAAATTATTTTAAAAAATATATATTTATTTACAGAAACTTTTATGATTATAGAGAGATTTGAGACACAAGGTAAGGGGATTTCATCTCACTTTTAATTTTTGTTTGATACAAGTTATGTTTGTCACTATTTCCTTTTGTGTGGTGTATGTAATGACCATGATTGTACTATATATATTTTTTAATTTAATATATAGTTATTAAATTTACCATTTTATGATCATTATTTCATGGGGTTTAACTTTCAAAAGTTACCAAATCGGTAAAATGGATTGTCTCACTTTGCCTTCTTTGAGACTCATGTTTTGTTATGCACCTAAATTTTTTTCATGGTTCTTATATTTACATTTTTCTTGAAATATGATGAATCTTAATATTATCAAAATTTTATAAGATTCATGTAATTTATTTTTCTTACTATGATAGTTTGTTGCCAAATTATCAAGTTATAAGGGCTTATTGAGACAATCTCTTCACATTTCAAGAGTGTTTATGTTTATGTTTCCATTGAGGAAATATTATGATACATCTTTCCTAAAAAATCATGATTTTACTCATACTATGTTTATTAGAGATATATCCATGTATTAGAACCATTTTCTACTCTTTGGTACTTAAGATAATGTTTTATGAAAAACACAGTCATCTCTCTCTTCGGTCGGAAATCTATTGTATTAAAAAGGGAATGTTCTCAAAAACTGTTTGAAAAAATGGTTTTAAAAATGTTTTCAAGAATTATTTATATTATTTAAAATTATATAAAAACAAAGGGTTTTTAAAACTTTTTTCAGATTCATTTATATGTTTTCAAATTATTTTCCAATAAAATGGATTTCAAAATGCTTTCAAGATTATTTTATAACATTTCAAGAAAAATGGTTTTCAAAATTTTTTGAAGTTTGTTTTATAACTTAAAAAAGAAATGTTTTCAAAACATTTTCAATCTATTTTTTTAATATTTTCAACGGGTTTTTAAAGAAAATGGGGTTTAAAATGTTTTGAATCTTATTTTATAAGTTTTTAAGGAAAGAGGTTTTCAAAATGATTTCATGCATTCATTATATGTTTTCAATGTATTTTCTAAGAAACATATTTTTAAATGGTTTTATGTATTAAAAATCATTTTCTCAAACAAGAAAAGACATTTTAATCAAGAAACATTTTTTTAATTTTTTTATTAAATATTTTCCATATAATATGACATCTATTGATGTTATTCATGAATTTATTGGAAATAATATAAAGGTTACATTATAATATTTTCTATTAATGGGTTATGATTAATGTTGTGGTCTTTATGAAATAGTTTTCTTGTCGATAGATTATATGTTTATGAAATCCATTACTTTTCTATGGGTTCCATGTTTATGAATCCTTCTTCTTTTCCTAGGTTATTCTTTGAGGAAATGGTTACGATACTTATACCTTTGCTATAGGTTATGATGTGATGAAATATTTGTGATACCCATTTCATTTCATGGTTAATGATTTGATGTTTATAGAACCTATGTATTTTTATAGGTTATGATATGAGGAATGTTTTATTATCTTATGGAAAATTTATGAATGGTTTTATTATGATATTAGGTGGACCTTTATCTCCCTCCAATGCATTGAGTAATGATAAATATTTTATGAACTGAAATGGTACACGGGAGGACATCCCAATCCCAAAACAAGAGGGAACATGGGAGATAATCCCGTGCCTGAAAAAATAGGAAAATACAAGAGAACATCCCAATCCCAAAACAAGTGGTAAAATGGGAGAACATATAAATCACGAAGCAAAAGGGAACATGGGAGAACATCCCATTCCCGAAAGAAGAGGGTACATTGGAGGACATAACAATTCCAAATAAAGATGGTACATAAGAGGAAATACAAATCCTAAAACAAGAGTGTACACAGGAGTACATCCCAATACCAAAATAAGAGGGCACACGAGAGGGTATCCCAAGCCTAAAGAAGGTAAATAGGTGATTTATCCAATCCTATCATGTTACAAAGGGTTTGGTAGGTCACCATGACTTTGGATTTTTATATGTGTTTTCAACAATTCCATGTTTTTTCTATGTTATGATCTAATGGCTTATGTTCACTATTTACTTATGATTCAAGTCTTATAAGTTTTCCAATATTTATTAGGATTTATGTTATATAGGGTATGACCCTAAAATGATATTACCATGTTCCATACCCTTTTGTTCATGTTATGATTACAAATTTTCTTTATTTTTCCTTACGGATCATATTTGTTCACCCCTTTTTAATGTTTCCTCTCTCCAAGCTACAAAGAAAGGTTTTAGGTAGAAGTGATAATGGTGTAGATATTTATGGGATATATTGAGGATATTTCACCATGATATAATATTTTTTATCCATTTTTCTGAATAAACTAAACTATTACTTTCCCCAAGAATTATTTTTTTGGAATATACTAAATATTCGTCTAAAATGATGTAATATCCATGTATGTTAAGCTTGGGTTGCTATAATAAATTTATATCATAATTCATGATGATCATCATGCCAATGTAACTTTATTATTATGCGATACCATACCCATTCATTATAATATATAAGGGTCCCCATGCCAATTTATAATAATAACATAAGGGACTTGTTTCCTATATAACATCAGTAAAAGGCATCCATTCCAGTATAATAATAAGCATAGGGTCATTATGCTCAATGTCATAATATTGATACGTAATAAAATTCATTAATATCATCCAATAGGTATTTTATAATTAATTAACATCACTCATTTACATGGGCATAAACATTGTTATATTTAATCATGTGACATATTCATACCACTCACTTCTATTCAATTCATTATATATTGATATGTGTGTCATTCATGCTACACCATAAGAGTTATCTATTTAATTAATTAATACAAAATTTAAAATTAAAACCAAAACCACATTTAAAATGGGGTTTCCATTTATAAATTTATAATAATAATGTAAATTTCATCAGCACACCTCATGTGGTGGAAATAATTGAAGGGGTCTTAATATGGTCATTATGTTCTAGATTAAGGCAACCAATTGAAGTCATATTTAGTTTTGGTGAAATTATTAGTGTAAATAAAATATAGAACATAATTAATAATATAAGAGATCTCAAATTTTGTGGATAATTAATATACCACTAACCTTATTCCTATAGAGATGCACTCATCTAGCATCGGCCATTGATTTGGTCTAGAATAGAAAAAATGGAAAAATAGATTAACGAACTTAGAATAAGGTATAATACACAACACAAAAATAACACCATAAAAGAGCATAGAAATGGATAAATAATCCTAAAGACTGATGAAATTATTGAGAGATATCTGGAGATACAATCAGAAATGAAATCAAATTCCAAATAGATGATTTATCAATGAACCTAGGTTAAAGGATGAAGTTATTCTAAAGGATGATAAAGAAGGATATATACTAAAATGAATAAAATAATTAGGGTTTAAAACACATAATAACTTGAGGTAAAAATTCTAAAATCACCATTTTTAATTTGGTCATAAGGTTTGGCTGCATGATTAGCCAAATTGTGCACCAATTGTTCATGAAAATATGTCTCAAGAGGGGAATCACATGGTTCAAGATTATGTGGACAAAAAAATTGATTTTGTTATGCTAAAAACTGAAGATTTTTATCATTGGAATCTTTCTTGGTGAGCATGTTTGAGTAAAATCATGGTCCCTCTCCTACTCACTAAAAATATCAACACAGTTATGAGAAACTATACGAGCTGGGTTGTGTGGTTTCTTCTAAATGTGTAGTCTAGTGGTTTCTTCCACCTACCTAGGTTACAAACTCTAAAAAATTATCAGACACCCCCATATCCCACATACCCTCACTAGGTATTCATAGTAGGTAAAAAGGTTATTAAATTGAAAATTAAAGGATCCTTACCTAATATAAAAACCCGGTTTTTACTATATTACTTAGGCTATGTGATCTAGTTTACCTAACATAAATACATGATCATAGTAGGAAATTAAGATATTATAAAGAAATAAATAATTAAAAGAGAAACTCTATATAAAATTAATAAAATTAATGATTCTTTTTTTCCTCTTAAAGGAATGTGAAAGTATATTATGACATTAGTGACATGGCCATATAAATCAACATTCAAAAGATAAATTGACAAAAATTTATGCTTCTAAGGATATTTAATGATAAAATAGGAATGATAACATACTTTTATAGTTTATTAATAATGTAAAATTAGTAGTATTATTTTTACGTTTTAGAAAAAGAATAAATAGCGTTGATTATAGAGAAATTTTCACATAATTTCTAAAAGTAAGTAATTATGATTATTTTCTTTACATATAATTGAGAATTATTGTGTCTTAATAAACAAAAGAATACTTTTGAGATATTATTTAGATAAACAAATATTGAATTACTCTCTCACCATTAGAGGAATATTTTATGTCTTTAATAAAGAATATGTGAGAGATGTGTTTTGGGGTAAAGGTGATAAATGAATATTTCATGCATATTCATACAAAATTAAGTCTTATGGATGATTATATAAAAATCATGTAATGATAATTATAGGATAATATTTCATTTTTATTGAACAATATATCCTTATAGATTCAATATTATTTGGAACTCATGAAGATAATGACAAGGATAGTTTTCCCATAAATTCCCAAAACAAATAATCTGAATTTATAAGATGATTCTAAATAGGATGATAATGATAATAGAGTATCAATGCCAAAACTCCTAAAATATCAAGAAGGTGATCTGAAGTTAATTAACATAACATTATTGGATACATAACTACTTCTATTTAAAAAATAAAATAGCTAATATTCAACGAATCACATTAATATTTATTGTAAAATAAAATTTTAAAAAAGTATCAAAATAAATGAGTTAGGTCAAAGAAATTAATGTATTAGTTAATAAAATTTAGAATAATTCTATACGTGAGCTTATACTAAGGAAAATAAAAAAATAAATCAGAAAAATTGGGTTTTCTAACCGAAAGTATTTTTTGAAAATGGGTTGAATCAAGATGGAATGGTTATTTAGATTAAATCATCCTTTTTTTGAAAATGGTAATCTCAAATTGATGGTATAGATATTAATGAATCATTTTCCATAATTTCAATATTATACACAACATAGTTTTCCTTAGTCATTATTGTTCAAAATAATATAATAAACATCCTAATTGATATCAATTTAGTATTCCTCAATGTTTTGTTCAAATAGGAATCTCACATTGAGTAATCATTGTTTTTTATGATTAATAGTGATAAAAGAAAGGTTTAAAAAATGAATAAGGTTTCATATAAATTGAAACAACCATAAAATTCATGGTATTCACGGATTTTTATAACCTTTAAGGAGTTGTGATTATTTCATGGAGGATTTTATCACAACCCATAAATATGAATATTTTTAGGGTAGAATTTTGGTGTTAATTAATTTTTATGAACTAGTTATATTATGATAAAAAGGAAAAATTTTTAAGGAGTTTTTTATATGATTGTTAATGAATTATATATTATTTTGATTTATGAAATTATATATTTTTTTATCATGTGGGTTAATCAACGAACTAGTGGAATATTTATTTCTCAATAAAAAATGCAAGTATGTATTAATATTTTTTCAAATAGAGGAAATAAAACATAGTTATGTTATCATTGTCAATAATGAGGTGAAAAACAAATGAATATCCTGATGTGTTAAAATAAAATAAAATAATACACAAATTGATGACTAATCTAACCAAAAACTATGTTTTTTTGGTCTTAAGTGTAATGGTTCCAATGTAATACTAAATAAATTAACATGTTGGAATTCAAAAATATACTTAATTATATTAAATGTATGGTGATTTGTGATATGTTTACAGAATAAAAAGAGAGAAAAAATAATAGGATTTTCTGATGATGATTTGGGTGTTTTAAAAGATTATCAAAAATTCACACTCAGGGATATTTTAAATTTTTGAGATTAGTGATTTTCATTGATTAGATAGAAGTAATTATTCCGTTAATCCTTATGTATTTCTAGTACATTGTTGAAACACTTGTGTATACTATATTAATTTGGGTAAAGAAACAATTATAGTATTTTAGAGTATATTTTTATTTCCTATATCAATTATGTGTGATAATAGTGGTGTTGTTAATATTAGGAAAAATGACTGCAGTATTTTAGACAAAAGTATATTCTGATAAAGTATCATTTAACTAAATAAAATTTAAATTAATGCATTGATAAATTGAAGCACTTATCCAAAATAAATAAAATAATATATTTTAAGACCAAAGAAATACCAAGATAGTTTTTAGATAACCATTGATTAATATTTGATATTTAATGACCACCTTCCACCTGATAGGTTAATGAAAATTTAAATCTTCCTAATATATAGGCTAATAATTTTTAAAATATATATGTTTATTTAAAAGAAAAATTTTTATGGGATTATTTATATTCTAGGTATATTATAAAAGTGGTAGATATTCATAAAATGGGGGGAGAAAATTGATATATATATCTTGAATAATTTATAATAATATATATTTGTTCATGAATAAAAGGGGAGAAGATTGATTTTTGATTTAGAATGAAATCAAGTGAGGGGATATTGAAAGGTATTTTTAGTTCATATTGTTGGTGATAATGTGTTTTAAAATCCTAATAATTAGTATAGATCATTTTATTTTAAAGATAATGAAGAAATGAGTGATGTTTCAAAGGATATAATTAAAATAAGTTTTTACTCTTATTTTATTCATAGAGTTTAACTCATGTTGGATTAAAGTAAATAAATAATATTTCATAGATTCTTTTTTTAAGAATAATTTTTTTGGTTTAGTTGAAAATGTAATAAAAATGGTGTTTTTAAAAGACCAAAGGGGGGATTTTGGAGACCAAAATAAAGTCAGTTTTTTGTGTAGTATTTTCAGAAAAAATAGTGAATAAATAATTCAATTTATGATTGAATATAATTTATATAATATTGGAGGTTGGTATAATCTATACGGTGAGGTTTCAATAACATATTTTTTACAAAAATAATTTCATTGCGGTTTATAATGTCACATTTTCCATGGATTATTGAATATATTTTAGTGTTTTTGAGAGAAAGAGCTTTCATGAAATTGTTGGTGAGCGTTTTCAAGAGAGGATCAATCTTATGGTCATGAAAATATTATCATTTTGGAATGTGTTTCGGTTGTTATTATTTTTATTCACAAAATATCAAGAAACAATTATAGAAAATATGTTCAATATACCATTTTTACTAATCATATTAAGGTGAAATAAGGATCATATATTTTGTGTCACACTTATAATAAATTTTCAGTGATTGATGGACGCCTATCAAGTGGAATTTAGAAAAATAAACTATTTAACCTAAGTAAAATGTATTGGTGGTGGGACTTGTGTTTACCTCCATAGAAGAGTGTGATATGAGTTTGATTCACTTTTTTAGGTTTAATTATTAAAGATAATAATGGAATTAAACTAAACTGATTTTAAAGTCAATTTTTATGGTGGGGACTTAACCATGGATCATCCCCTAATCTTTCTAGTTAAATCATTAGTCCAATTTATAATAACCTTTTCTCTCTCTAATTAATTTATATCAATTAAATTCACCTGGATGTTTTTGTTTAACTAGATGGTTGTAATGATCACTGCAACATCTAGTATTCCATTTCCAAGTAATCAAAGTTCTCCAATTATCCTTAAGTAAAACCCCTACTCATGATAACAAGCAATGGAGAAGAAAAAAGTGGCTTCTGTATTTGATCTAGTGAAGAAGTAAATATAAATTCAAAAATAAATATTGAGGAAATATCCTAAATATATAAAATATGAATCAATATAAATATTAACAGTATAAAATAAAAAATTAAAATGTATAATGAATTAAAATGGGATAGGAAGAATATCCTAAACTCAGCCACTAATGTCTTAGTGTAACATTATCAAAGTTATTACAAAAAGAAATTAAATAAAAATAGTAAACATCAATAACGAGTGATTGTAGAAAAAATAATCTATGATTGGACTATATATTCTTATTCACACGATGAATATTGAGTTATTTATATAAGAATTATTAAAGGCCCTTGGCGTGCTTCTAAATTATCCATGTGAGCGTTATAGATTTCCTTAAATTCATCTCGAATGCTAATCAATTTTAGTGTACAACTTTCAATTCTTCTTAATTGGATTATTACATTTTTTCTAATGGAATTTAGGGTATCCACATGAATTCTTACATCATTTACTTTATTCTATACTAACTTAATGTGATATCCCTCAGTGAATCTCATTTTGACTAAATATTTTGGTTTACATAAACATCCCCTTATTTTGTACCTTCATACGGAAGTACCATCACACGGTCTTACACATACATAGTTTAAAATAACACTTACACATTTTTTATCACCCTATAAACCTTATTATTGTCAAAATATACCTTTACATAGGTTGGTTGTTAGTGATTCCACTCTTATGTATGGCTTTATTACCCTTTTGTGACCCTCCATGTTACCCTTATGTAAGTTCCAATTAACCCTTACATGGACCAATGAAAACCGTTAAATGGTTCCATAGTTACCCTTACATATTTCAAATATCGATTTTCACATAGGTATCATTCAAACTCAGTGACTGATACACACTAATATATTGTTTCCCTTACACACATTGGAATGTCGACTGTAATGTGAAAATTCTCCACCCTCATACAGGTGGACTTCAATCCTTATACACATGACATATCTATATTTAAAAAGACTTCCATGTGATTCATCTCCTTTGTTTCTGGGGTTTGGGGGTTCTTCTTCCATAGGTGTTTCCTATGTTCGACTGTGACATAGTTTAAGATCTTCAGTTTTGTCAAGAAATAGAGCTTAGTCTTTTTAAATAGAATGCATGTTTGGAAAGGATTTATCAATATGTGTCATAATATTAGGTGAATATTTAGGCTAATATTAATCATGGATTATTCATAAATCTTCCATAGGTGGTGGGGTCTTGGTTATATCCTTCATCCATGGCACGAAGGATAATAGAGATTGGTTCAATGGATGGTGCTTCAACATGGATGAGGGTGGAAATTGGCAGGCATGTGGCTACGACACACACATCGGCTAGTAGATATCATCCTTTCATCATGTAATCATTAATGGATCTTGATCTTCAACTGGAATAGGTTATACTACTCACATGTTGAGTGTGATGTAGATATCTATAGGTTTTCATCTTTCAAGGTTCATTTGGACTAAGTAGTGCTTCTCCAACCATCAACTTCATGGGTTTTTACTTCTCCATCCTCAGCTTGTGAGACTTTGTAATACTCCCTGGATTTAGCTAGAATATTCAATATTTGATCTGGTATTCATCAATAATGGATTCAATATATTATGGAATCATACGTGACTAGTTCATCTTCATCCCCTCATGATATTCAAATCTGTCTCGAGTGGCATTGATCAATATTATAAATTTGATATTTACTATATAGTAGGTTGAAGGAGAATATCACAAATAGTATAAATATGGTAGTAATGAGATGTGATGACTTCATGTTTCATGGGGTTGGTTGATGATGACTATTTGAATGGCCAGTTGAATTGGGGAAAAGTATTTATGGTCACTCGGGAAGGGATTCTCACAATCACTTGACACCAATTTGTGGTAGAATAAGCTAATGGGAATTTGTGATAGGTTGCATTTAGTGAGTTGTGGTCTCATAAATATCTTACAGTCACTATAATAACTTTAGATCACTAGTATTTTCATCATGTTGTGGGTTGGTGGGAATGGTCACTGACATGATCAAGCATCCTTTATGCAGTCACTTCCTCTTTTGCCTCATTTCCAAACTAAATTTCTAGAACATTTTCTATGTGGATAATTTATTAAAATAAAATCAATTAATTGAATCATATAAAATTTACTCAATTAAATTTTAATAAAAATATGAATTCATTTCCATTCAAATTCAAATCATATTTTTTAAAACCAAAAAATTTTAATTATTTAAAAACAATTTTTATTTCCAACTTAAAAATTAAAATTCACAAAAAAAACCAATTTATGGATTTTAGTTCAATTCAAAAAATGTTTTAATTAATTAAAACTCAGAAATTAATCCATTTAGGAACTTTATTCTATATTTAATTAAACAAAATATCCTTTGAAAATCAAAATTTTTCTTCCCCATTTATTTACAAGAATGAATAAATCACTAAAATCCCTGATTTGGTGCAAATAATTTTTTTTAAATAATTAATAATCCAACAAAAAACAAAAAATTACATGTGATTTTAATTATATTATGGGAATTTTAAATGATAAATAAACTATTTTCTTTAAATTTTAAACTCACATCACTCCACTAAACCTGAACTATTGAACTCATAGGAAATTTTATCATTGAATTCAATCAAAATTTGATTGTCCTTCTCCATATTAAATATACAACCAGAATTAAATAATTTTATTGAATTCCTCCAATAATTGGCCACACCTCTTATATGAATTCCACACACATTTAAACATTGTTCAGATTAGAATTCTATTTGAATAAGTGAGTTTGATATATTTATGTTGAACTGAAATTTAAACAATTATAGATTCCATTTTTCTCTCATTCATAAGAATATTAAAAAAAATTCATTTTCAAAATTCATTAAAACATACTAAATGACATTTATATAGGGGACCTTTTCCCTTATTCATATGGTTTCAATAATCCTCTCACCTAAACAAATTCATATTTGAGAAATGGGAAATTTATTTTTATTTTATTATTTTCCTCAACCTTATATGTGAAGAGAATTGTGAAAAGGAACATATTTAAATATGTAGAGTGTGCTTAAACTCACACAGACAATTCCATTACAACAAAGATTCAGGTTGGGATCCCAATTTCCCATTTTACTAAAGGTTTAAAGAACTTATATGAATTATATTTTAAAGAGTCTCACTAAGGTTCTATTCAATTACAATTGTCAATTTTCTTGAGATAAAGCTCAAAATTCTAGTGACCACATGTTATAATCTCGATTCCAAAAAGTTCATTTCTCTATTCAATATATTTCCCTTGTATTCATAGATAATATCTATATAATGTAGGTTATGTTCACTCAATAATAATAAAAAATCAGTAATTTTAGAATCAGTTTAATCCTCAAAAAGTAGAATGATATTTTAATTATGTAGAACACCATTTAAGTGAAATTTATTATCTATTTTTCATTTTTCATTTATTCACAATAAAAATATTTAAGCTATAGAAAATATGTATAGTTTCCCAAAAAAATCATTTTTTTGGTTTGATTTGTTTTAGAATTTAAGATAGAAAATAAATTTAAAATATAAAAAGGATACTCACATCATAAACGACTTTATCCTTATCCTATAAAATTTTTATAGACATATTCCTATTTAATTATAGCATGATTTTTTAGGAAAGTAAAATTTTTAAAAAATGAGTGACCATATAAATATATAGGAAAGTGTAAATTTGGGTTCTTTAATTCGATAGAATCATAGAGGAGTTCTGAATCCTACATGGGATATTTCCAAAGCCCTTTTTAAAAAGTACTTCATATTTTTCCCCATCACCTTGAAGGGCCTTTAGTAATTATCTCCCTTGAATTAAACTACACTGGATGAAAAAAATAGTCATTATAAATGGTCCATTCCATTTAGAATGATTTTTACTAGGCGTTACCTTCCTTTTTAAAGAGTTTAATAGCACTTTTTATCCAAATTCTAGTATTATTTTCTACATGAATTCACAATAGAAAAATTTGGTTTTATCCTTGTATAACATGGTGTTATCATATAATTCTAGTCTTAATTTCTCTAGCTCTATCTTATATATATCCCACATCTCTCTAGTATTTTAAATTTGGTTTAGATTATTTAATAGCTTGACAAAATTTATTCTACAACTCCACAAATAATTCATTATTTTTATAGCATGCATAAGTAAGGTTGTTGTGAAAATAACAAATTCAAGTGAATCCCCTGAATACTTTTCACTAATCTCTTCACATTTTCTAGTGCTTAAAATAGTATCAAGAATAAACTCATTTTCAAAAATATTTTCATCTAAAAAATATTGAGGTTTCTAATAATTTATTAAAATATTTCCATGATACAGAAATTCCATTTTCTTCATCAAAAAAATAAGGCAATTAAAAATGGTTCATAGTTAAAGAATTTTGTACCTCAGGTCTGTGGTTTCTTATATCAAGTATTTTAAAATCCACTACTTCATCACTAAAGGTCATTAAAAGTGTTTGTTCATTTAAATTTATTATTGATTTTTAAATCATGAGAAATAGATTATATAAGATGATGGGGGAATGATTCTTACCTTTATCTTACTCCATGTTTAGAATGTAGAAATCAGTAGTGTAAAAACCATATACAGTTACCATAGTGTCTTCAAAAACACCTAATGGGTAGGAAATGGATCGATTGGAAAGTTTTACAACCACTAAGGTGGGTTTAAATTATCCTATCCATAGATATGAATAAACTTATGAAGGCATGGCATTAATTAATGCTTCTAAATCATATTATTTATTTGAGAAAGTAAGATCTCTTATACTGTAGGGTGTTGGGACCACTTTGTGCATGAAGATTGCATTTTTTGTGAAAAATTGTCAATGATGGTGCAAATGAAGGAGATAAGGACTCCAAATTTAATGGAGATCGACTGAAGTGAGGATGCCTGGATAATTATTATGAAATCATAGCATTGAATGTCATGCTTGGGAAATTCTCCATGAAGTAAATTTAGACTATTTTTGATATGATAATAAGTTCAAAGAACATGTATCAAAGGTGATAAATTGTCTAGAAAAATGAAGAATGGTGGTAAATCCGAAGATTATTTGCTAATTTTTTATTTCACAAATATCATAAGATAGGAGAACTTATGATGCAAGCCTTATGAAGGAAAGGGGGAGTGATGGTGCTGCCAGTCATATATAGTTTTGATTAGATTGAAAGATACTGGTGGAATACAGGGAAGTTATAGTACTTTCCATAGAAAATATGATGATTCTAAAGCTATTCGATCAAAAGACACATATCACGATAATGGAGTTCATGATGAAAGATGAAGAATGGTTATAGAATGCAGTGAGGAGAATCATATGTGAAGAAGAATCACATGTTTTCTGTGTGAAGAAGAATACCTATGGAGATCTATGATTGCAAAAAGGTGAACACTCTCTGGTTTCACGATTTATATACAATGTTTTTAGGGGTGTTGTTGCTTGTGTGATGAGGAGATAGATGTGCAACTAAACTCATATTTGAACAAAGGAATAAGGAAGTATACTGATACACTCATGTGTCTGTATTGAGAATTGAAGGAAGATATTAAGACACTATAGCACTATTACATATTATACTATGTCAATCAGAAGGAAGAGAAGAAGAAGAAGAGAGTGACCAATCTATATCTAGTTATTTAGGCCATATCAAATGTGATGATGGTAAGCTGAGCTGGACTTCGTTGATCTGATAATCACAAAGATATTTCCGTGATTCTGGAAAAGAAAAGATAAGTGATCTCAGTGCAGAAAGTTTTTCACTTAAGTAGAATGTATAAAGAAGTGAGAGTTTCAGTGCAGTTAGTTTTTCATTGAAGAGGTAGAATAAGAAGAGTGTGTAACTTACAGGTTTGATACAGTTAAATAAGTGGTTGTTTACTTGCATACTTATAGGTAAGTAACAAGTGGAGAGAGGAAGAACAAAGTACCACTGTGACATCCAAGAGGTCTCAAAAGTTGGAAGAATCTATTGGTGTTGCAAACCCTCATCAACAGAGATAAGACTGTCTTTTGAGGAAGTATAAAGAACCAGCTAGAGGGTGCAAGAGATAGTCTATACCAGTAGTATAAAGAACCAACATGTGTAAGGGAATATCCTACTTGCTGCAAGTTGTTATAGGATTATCTCTCATCCCCCTCCAAGTATAGTCATCCACACATACTAGATGAATGTTTTCCTAGTTGATCCATTATAACATAATATCACATTATAGTGGAGAATCCATGAATTGGTCATCCCCATTCATGGAAAGGACATAGCTGCTCTTATTGAGTGGTGAACCTTGTAAAAATATTGTGTGCATATTTTTACTGCTTTCTATTATTGGATGTGGCTGGGAAAAGAGAATAAGAGAATAAAGATCCTAATAGGTCAAGAGGTACATGGATAAAAAATTGGATTTTTTTTTAAAAATTCCCCAACATTGATTCACCCCCTCTTAGTGTTAGGTATATTCCAAACCGTTCCTCTCATAGGGGATATAAAATATATCTAAATCATAGAACATGTAGAGAATTTTGGGGTTTAAAAGTATATAAACATTTTTAGTTGGACTTACCATTTGATTATATTGCAATATCATTATTTCTGTGCACATTTATTGAATGAATTTTTCTTACCTTTGATTTTGGCAGATGGAATCTTGTAAATGGTTATTAATTTGTACTTTTTTCAACACTTATAGGATCTCTTGTTATAATTATTCCTCACAATTTTTCTTTTTTATTACATCATTACAAGGAAGGGTAGTCTACATTGAATTTGGTCTTCCATTTTGGCTTCCCCTTTATCCATATTAAGATGTTGTTTTTTCAAAAGAACCTTTTCATTAGGGTTTTTTATAGGGATAGATTCTTCATGTGCATGTTTTATTTTTCATCCAAATTATTATCTGGATTGTGTTTCGTCATTTCATAAAATTTATTTTTTACTTATTAATCTAACATAGATAAATTTTCTCTGGGTTAAGAATTTATTAGGAAGGAATCTTCATGATATTATGTTATTAAATTCAATGATTTCATTTAGGATCTGACCGTTAGACCTCCTAATTACTTTTATAAGATCCTCTAGTGAGGTTTCATGATATTTCCTTATCTAACAGATTGCACATTTCAGATAATTATTTATTTGGAAATGTAACAGATTTAAATTTTATTGGAAACCATTCTAAAAGGAAACCTCAAGAGTTTTTAAATTCTAGATTTATATTGAGTTTTTGAATAATATCTTCTTATTTGATTGTATCTTGGATATAGTATTTATGTTCTTTAATATAAGGATTCATAGTTTTTTAGAACATGAGGAAAATAATTTTTTACATCCTCCTACAAGAAAAATATGGTAGACTAGATGTGCCCAAATTTAACCAAGTTATATGTTGTAAGTAGTCTCTTGTAGTACAACTTGGGTTATCGAATCCATGGGGACCTAATAAGAATCCTAGATAAACATACATTCTATGGGGGAGATTTGGATATGAAGTGACCAAATTGGGTTTGAATTGATTATGTTATTAACTATTTTTAAATAATTAATTGAATTCAATTTAATGGAATGATTTGATCCTAGATTATCACTTGGGGAGTATTGGATGAATTTATTTTCATAGAAAATTTTAGATCACAAAATCAAGATGTAACCACAAATAAATTATTTTACAACATCATTCACCAATTTAATCCCTACATAATTACAAGGTTAATCATAAATTCACTTAGAGGATCACATTGATGAGAAATCTAAGTAATTGTATCATACTATCACTCAAAATGTGTCATCTTTAAAGTTGAGAAAGATAGATAAGAGTGTAACTCATTGAATGGAACTCTTAAAATAATGAACTGATTTACAAGTTTAAGATCATAAAGTAATATCCAATATCGACACTTTGATACACCCTTGGATCAACCCAGAAGAGGGTTAGCACTATATTTATGTTATTCTACAAATTAAAGCTATTAGTAGCCTTATAATGGTAGAATTGAAGAATAAAAGCATAAAAAAATATTGCACTGTTTTGTGGTGAATTTTACAATTTTTGGTGTGAATAAATTCACAACATGATTCAACTGTATAAATGTTTAAATTTAATGGAAATAATAAATAAGGAATAAATATAAAAAATTTATAATTAAAACTTTTATTAATAAATTAATGTTAATGAAAAACATACATGAGAAAAATTGATGATGTTATTACAAAATGAAAGCAAGAAATTAAAATTAAAAGAATAAAACATGGATCCCAAATCCCATAACCATATGCTCCTTAAATAGACAAAATTTTAGACTTAATTTCCACCCATCAATAAATCCCATCCCATTTAATTAGGATAGTAAAAGGTTTGAGAGAAATCAAAATATTTTTGACTTTCAATATTGACCACAAAATAGAACAAAATTCATAAAACCTCTTGGACTTTCGGATTTAAGATTTAAGATTACCAAATATATAGAGTCTATATATGTGAAATATATTATTCCTATTTTCTACTAATATATGTCAAAATTTCTCTCCAGTTGGATGTTATGCTTGAAATGGTGGGCTGATTTTATGGGTCGTGGAATTTGGCCCCTAAATTAAATGTCAACTTGGGATCCTTAGATCTCCTTGAAAACATAATAATTATCTTTGTACAAAGTTTAATGAAATGATCCCAATAATTTTCTCTTTCCATAGTTAAAATTTTATCCTCATTGGGATTTATTTGACATATCCACTTTTATTTGATGCACCTCAGGCCCATTATGCTTTATTTAGAAATTTTTTTAGTCATTTCCACAAATGTCCATCTTCCCCTGAGATTCATCCATTGATCCTAAAAGAGAAGAATTTCCACAAAAATTGATAAATAATATCTAAAAATATCAAATTAAAATAATTAAAGTAATTTAATTCACAAGTAGAAGATTTATAGGGCCCAAATTTTCACTTTAAACATGAATTTCACATGTGATAAGAAATGAAGTTCAAATAATAAAATGTAATAAAAATAGTATTTATGGACATTTAAAACCATCAATGTTTAGATATAAATAATTAATATTATCCTATTTTAGTGGATAATCACACCACATAACATGTTTTTTTTATATTCCCAAGCAAAAAATTTCTGTAAAATATGAAATTTAATTCCTTTTTTCAAAAAAAATTAAACATAAAATGCTCACTAAAAAAATCATCCTAAAAAATCATTATTACTCTCCAAATAATTTTGTAGAAGCTAGTTTCACTAGAATATCCTATTCCCAATCCCATTCCTTTGTTCAAATTTATCACCATGTTTCAACCAATTTCAATTAAGCATGATAATGTGTTATGTATCTCAAAATACATGGGGACCATTTTCTTGTTCAAGGGGAAACAAATGGAAGTTCTAGGTGGGAATCACATAAAAAAAAGATGAGTATCAATTTTATCATATTTATTCACTATCTCATTTTTTTGTTATTTTTAGGTTTTTTTGTTTGTTTTTTTGACAAGAATAGATATGAAATCTTTAAATCTAGGAAATACAACTATGAATTCATGATCCCCAAGTTTCAAATTCCACACCTATTTTTAATTAGATTATCTAAAATAGATATTTAAAGCCTAAATATAGCCATATAAACTTTGTATTCATGATACCATTATGTATAAAGACACGCATTTGGACAAAACATTTCTTTATTTGGACATTATTTTCCTTTTTTTTATATTCAAATTAAACTAAAATTGACCGTGAACCCTATATTATCATGAAATAGTCCCAAGAAATCAATATTAAAACCAAAATAAATTGGAGATTCATTATGGTATTTTGATTAAGAGTATGAAAATATAAATTTTGAAAAATCACATTGGACAACCTCACTTTCAAAAACTATTCTAATGAACATAAATGTGCATTAAAATTATAATCAATGCATTAAAAATCATTTTAAATTCAGTTTTTTTAAATGTTCATTAATAAATGCATTGATAATTTACTGAATTTGTATCATACAAGTCCTTTTTTCAATATCCCATATTTTCACTCCCCCTAACAAATAATGACACTTCGCTCAGTTTAGAAGGAGAATAGAAGAGATAGATTAGAATTGGGAAGAAAGAGGTGGATATGTGATTTGAAATATTATAATGGAACAAAACCACATGTTTTGAAGTTTATGACCAATAAATAATAAATTAACCACTTTATCTTCAGGTCACATGTAGACTTCTTAGAGATAATTGATTTATGGGTTTTAACATTATAATGCATGGGTTACATTTATAAATGTTAAAATGATTCATCTGCTAAATCTTGCACATAGAAGACATTGGGCCACATTATGAAACCCCAATGGGGTTCCCTTAACAAACAATAACACAAATCAAACACACTAAAAATGTGTAAGTAGGGTTGCATGTCAAAAAGAACATAAATTAATGTCTTTATCTTGACTTGGACCCCCTAACATATCTGATACCAACTTTCAACATATTAGAGACCGTATTTTTCACCACTTCAATTTTATTTTAAAAAATTCACCAATGGTATTGGAAGTAATGTTTTGAAATTAATTCATGAAAAATCATATAGGTCCCAATTAATGTGCTAATCCAATGAATATACAAAATTTTCCTTCCAATTTCATTCCTAACCTTACTTAAGACATCATGTCGAATTTCCTATTTGATAGATTAAAGACATGATGAAATGAGGAGAGCAGGTTTTTTATTATCTCCTTTGATAGAATACATGAAATGGGATTTATAAACCTTGAATTTGATCTTGGTTTGGAAGGATAATTTATAAATAGTTCGGTACTTTTAATCAAACTTGGTTTTATTTTCAAAATTTATCGAAAAAATTTGTTCCTTTTGAATAGAATTTTCAACCAAAAAATTAGATAGATTAGTTTCAAGAAAGGGTATGGACTCATAGTTTGTGATTTATTCTAATGATTAGTGATTTTTGTTTTTGAAAAATCATTGATGGATTTAAAATTATGAATCTCAATCTATGAAGACATGTTTTCCTCTTTTGAATCCAAAAAATAAATTTCTTCCTAATTGAAAGGCCCTTAAAAAATTAATTGATCCTCTTAATATATCCCAAATCATAAGGTTGTTTATTTAGTAAATTCATTATAGTTTTATGGGAAACTAAACACTCCACATATGGTTAAGGAAGGTATAATTAGTGTCTTTATGGGGTCATCATAAGTTTTACTTTTTTTAGTTCTAACCTCATAGGTAAAACCACCAAATTCATTTTTCCCTTTTGAGTAATAAATTTTTAATGTATTTTTTGGGGATTTGGTTATATTTGGGTTTGGAAATAATTTAATTCCATATTATTTAAATCTTAACCATAATTAAGAGGGTGAGAAATTTATTCTTTAAATAGTTTTCATATTAAAGAATATACATATCATTTGGAGGGGGTAATAAAAAATAGTTGATCAATTAAATTCTTTATGTGACGTGTTTTCCAATATTGATTTCTTATTTGATTCTAGTATGGGTTTATGATGAGATAATGTGAATGGTACTTCATTGGAGTGGATTGAAATTTTGATTTTTTATTTTGAGGACATGCACAAATAGAATAGAGGAATGATAAGAGAAATTAGGGTGAGAAAATAGAAAAGGTGGATAATTGTATGAGTTTCTAATATGACTTACTCGGGTCCATAGCAACGGTTGAAAAAAAATTTTGATCCCCAATTTACCTGATAATTATGGTGTATATAATCGGTTGTAGTAAATCTTTGTTATCAAATCTATAGGGTCCTAAGAAGAAACCCGAAGAAATATACATTATATAGGGGTGATTTGGATATTAAGTTTCCAAATTGGGTTTGAGTTGAGTGTATTATTAATGATTTTAAAATAAATAATTTAATTGAATTTAATAGAATGATTTTATCCTAGATTATCTCATGGGGTGGATTAGATGAGTTCATTTTCTTAGAAAAGTTTAGATCACAAATTCAATATTTTTCCACAAAATGGGATAATTCTCAATATAATTTACCAACTTAATACCTACACAATTACAATCCAAATAAAAAATTCATATATAGGCTCACATTATTGGTAACTATAAGGAATTTTATCGTACTAGAACTCAAAATGTTTCATCATTAATGTTGATAGAGATAAAAAAGAGAGTAACTTATCGAATGGAAATATTAAAATAATGAACTGATTTAGGAATTTAGGATCATATAATAACATCTAATCAGGACCCATAATACTCCCTTCAAAAAACCAAAAAATGTTATCATCCCTACTTTGATGTTATTTTACCAATGGAACTGGTAAGTATACTTAAGAGTGCAGAATTGAAGAAGACAAACATAAAAAAACAAACACTCAACTGTTGTGTGAGGAATTTCACAATTTCTAGTGTGAATAAATTCACACATTGATTCAGTAGTATCAAAATTTTAAGGAAAAATAAATATTAAACTAATATGAAATGATAAAATTGGAAAGGAATTGCTTTTATTAAGAAATTAATGTTAATTAAAAACCTAAAAGGGAAAAATTGACGATGCAATTACAAAATGAAAGCGTGAAATTATAGTTGAAAGAATAAAACATGGATCTCAAATCCCTTCTAAACCAGATCATTAAATAGGGAATTTTTTAGCCTTATTTATATCCCACATCAATAAATCCCATCCCATATAATTAGGATAGTAAAAGGTGGGAGTGAAATCAATAGAAATTGGACTTCTCAAAGTTGACCACCAGAATATGACCAGATTCATCCCCCCTATAATATGTGAGAATTTTACATTGAATATGGATTAATATATTGGGTACATATAAGGAAAATATATTCATACATATTTTTTCTAATATATTTCAAAGTGGATATCCAATTGGATAATGAATTCAGAAGTTGTTCTTGAAATAGTCGTCTGATTTTATGGGCCCCAGAATCTGGCCCATAATTTAAATGTCAACTTAGGCTCCTGGGAGCTCCTCAAAAAATTCATAGTTATCTACATACATATTTAAATGAAATTATCCTCATAATTTTCTCTTTCTATAGTTAAAATTTGAGCTTCATTGGATATGATTGGTGGGATCCACTTTTATTTGACGATCCTAAGGCCCATTATGCTTTATCTAGATATTTCAGCATTCATTTCCAGAATTGTCCATCTTCCCTTATGATTAATCCGTTTGTCCTAAAAGATAAAATGTTACAAAAATGTGTTAAATCATGTCCCAAAATAGTCAGTTTAAATAATGAAATTAATTTAATCCACCATCATATGATTTATTGGGTCCAAATTTTCACTTTAGACATGAATTGAATATGTGATCAGAAATGAAGTTCAATTAATAAAATGAACTGAAAAAGTGTTTATGGACATTTAAACACGTTAATATTAAGATATAAACATTTGATATTATCGTCTTTCAATGGATAATCACTTTCCTAAGGGTGTATGTTTGGGTATGTCTCATGAACCTTATTTATATCTATTTTTTAAGAAAAGAGGTTCGTATTTAATAAATTTTTAATACAAGGAGAGATTTAGAACCATTCACCTCATGTACTCACATTGTGGTAGTTATTATAAAAAATTATAGAGGATTTTGGTAGATTGTTTTGATTATTTATCTAGCAATAGTAGGGGATTTGATTATTAGTGCTTCTCTAGTGGAAGCATCTAAAAGGTTCTAATTGATATACATCAATCCTTGGTACAAAAATACAAATAAATGATGTTATTAATTGTTTTAATGCAGTTATAAGTTTTTTAATCCTATGAATATATCCCAACACTAATAAAGGGTCTCTACACTTTCTGGTTTGATTTTATAAATCTCCTTCATCAGCTGGACACTCCTTGATATAGCGAAATATTTCTGAAGGAATTCTCTACATAGTTCATCCTAGGTGGTGATATCTCAAGGTTGAGTGTTATAGAGAAACTTAATGGAATATCCTTAAATATTTCTATAGTACACTTCTCCAAATTCTCACATAATCCTATTGGGGTCTTCTACTAAAAAACTATAAAACATAGGTTGGTGACTCAACATTCTAGTTTTGAGCACACAATCTTGTTGATTATTAATTTTTAACTGTTGATTATTGATATTGAAATATGTTATATATATATATTAATACTTTTTCCATTTTATCATGATTATATTCCATTTTTAATTTCATAATTTGACATTAGTGGAAGCAGAAAAAGAGAATGAGGTGTCTGCCAGTGGGATAGTGATAAAATACCTTTCAACATCCTCTATAATTCTCAAAGTTCTATGACTGGATAAAATATTTAGTAAAAATATTGAACAAAACCCATTAGGTGAGATTAATTTTATATGATCATATTTTTATTCATTTTTTAAAATATAATTGAAACAAAAAAATTGGACTCCCCCACAATAATTTCATGTTTGATGAACACCTATCATGGTGTGTTCAACAAAAAAATGAGCCTACATAAAATGCAGTAGTGGGGGTTCAAGTTTTACTATAGAGGGGATAAATCTATTGGTTTGTATCACATTATTTTTATTGGTTAAATTTTCGAAAATAGTATTGTATTTAAACATGATTGGTTTTAAATTCAATTTTAAAATTAGTGGCATAACCTCAGATCATCCTCTTATCTTTCCAGTTAAATCATTATTCCAATTCATAGTCTCTTGTTTTCACTCTAATAAAGTGAAATATCTCTAAATTACCCACACATTGAAATTTTGGTTTAACTGGAGGGATAAAATTATCATTGTAACCTCTAATCTCCCTAACCCTAGTAAGAAAATACCTCTAATTTCCCAAAATTCAAGCCACTGCCCATGATCACGAGAAATAGATAAGTCATAAATATCCTGCATGTGTAATTCAGGGAATATGGGAAGATAAATTAAAATTATAATAAGTGAGGAAATATATTAATTTTTATAAAATCCAAATCAATCCATAGATTAATAAAAGAGAATAAACAACTAAAATACAAAATTCATTAATAGGGATTTGGGAGAATCTCATCAACTCATCCACTAATAGCTTAGTGTGTCATCACCATAGTTGTTAAAAAAATAAATTAATGGAAAAAATACACAATTGTAGAATTTTATTTTATAAAACATCCTCTGAGACTGAACTATTAAGTATTCTAAACACAGATAATAGTACTTTATTTATTGAAGAATGCTTATATCTCCTTTTCTGTCTTTGAAATTATCCTCGTGAGCAGCTTGGATTTCATTAATTTCTATCAGAATATTCCCCAATTTTATTATCCACCAGTGACTTATTCTTCCTTGGATGGATGAAATGTTTCTAGGGGTAAGGTGGTTATCCTAAAAAGTTCATCTATCTTGGAATTTATTCTTTCCTAACTAAATGTGATATAAACGCTTGCATCTTATTTTGAAAAACTTATGTAGGTTCTTGATACATCACTTCATTTTTATACATTTATGTGTAATAAACCTCACATGGACTTACACATATGTAGTTTTGAATTACCCTTACACACTGTAAGTCACCCTTTTACCCTTATACAATTCAAAATCTACCTTTACACAGGTTGGTTGTTTGCAATGCTACCCTAACACACAAATTCATCAACCTTACACAGGCCTCCATAATACCCTTATAAAATCTCCAATTGACCCTTTCACAACCTAATAAAAACCCTTACACATATCTATAGTGAACTATATACAGGTGGAATTTCTTCCTTTAGGTATGTCTCCTTCAGGCTCAGGGACCCATACACACCAATGCAGTGCAACACTTACATGCACTGAGTTATTTACCCTTACATGACACTTCTCCAACATTACATAGGTTAAATTATACCCTTACACATTGGTCATATCCACATTTATAAAGGTTTTAATTTTATTCTTCACCTTTGGGGATTTGTATTGAGGGTTCTTCTTCCACATGAATCTCCTAAGTTCAACCATGACATGTTTTTAGGGATTAAATTTCATCCAGCATTAAAGATTGGTCTTCCTACTCAATATAAAGTTTTTGAATAGCTTCATCAATCAATGTTGAATTATTTAGTGAATCTTCAAGATCAAATTAAACTTGGATTATTCTTTGATATCGTATAGGTGGTGTGGTCATGACATCCAATTCATCCTTGGTAGGCGCAAGGGTTACACCTTGTTCCAAGGGTGGTGCTTCAGCATGGATGATTTCAGGATTTGGAAATCACATGGAATCGATAGGCACATTATCTAGTGGAGCTCAATCAATATTTAGAGAATAATGGGTGGATATGAGACATCAGTTGGAAGGGGTGGCACGACTCATGGGATAATTATGGCCCAACATTATATAGGTTGTCATATCATGAGATTCATTCAATTTGGTGTGCATCTTCATTGATCATCACCTTCACTATATTATCTTTCTTATTCATCGAATGATGTGGCTCTATCAAACTCGATGGCTTTGGAAACATGATTTGATCTTTGGTGTGGTATTCATCCAGTGTGTCATCAGCACATTGGGACAACATGAGTGACTAGTTTAACTTCGTACCCCTTGTAAGCTTCAGATATGTCTTGATGAGTGACATTGATCAAAGGAACATATTCTATATTCCCTTTGTGGTAGTTTGAAGGTGAAGATAATGATCAGTATAATAATCATGGGAAGGATATGCAGTGACTTGAGGCTTTGTGTAGTATGTAAATGTTGAGTGGCCACATTCTCACTTGAATTATCAAAAAATATTTACAGACACATGGGGAGTATTTCTCATGGTCACTTGGTTCCCAATTTAATAGCTTTAGAAACAATTAATTGTTGTAAAATTGGGTTCCATATACCCATCATTATTAGTACTTTTTATTACCATACCATGTGTATAGTGAGTTATGAATGTTTTAAACTTACCATTATACTGTATACATTTCTACATCCATTATTTAATGGTAATGTACATATTTATTTGTCGTATCAAAAAGTTATATAAGATACCATGCTATACTGAGAACCTTTAGAGACTATGTCATTAATCTTAAATACATGTCTAATGGTCTATAAATATTATAATGAATGGACATAGTAAATGTCTGACTATTAGGTGTTGGGGTATTACAAGAATTGAGATTTTTTTTTCATGAAGTTCACACATGGTGATATCCAGTAGTCGATATTATGAGGATAGACCCGCCAATATGAACACCAAATTATTTTGTTTTTATTGGTTATTACTATATGTGAACTTCTTTATTAGTATTCAAAATTGATATCATTATAAATTTGTTCCATTTGATAATATACATTCATGAAAGGAGAAACCCATGAAACTAAAGTTGTGTTTAGGTAGTTTATATTGGGTAAATCATTGGGGGTTTGGAATTGGTTGAATGATCAAGATAAAGTTTTTCAATTCCGAGTTGAGGAAGTGATATATCAGGTCTAGTTGATTAGGATGGTGGTACATTAATTCAATCCATGGCCATGATAGTTGAAGGTAGATCTACCCAGTTAAATCAACAAATAATAAATCAAATAAAGGATGATGACACAAGTGTGCATTATCTATTATGAGATATCATATGACAAAGAGATTATGTTACACAATATGTGTTCATAAGGTTATTGTCATGTATATTACTACTTTATATATCTTTAGGTTTCATGATGGGTTTCCTGATTCTACTCTTTATATGTGAATATTATTCACTTCTATTGAGATAAGGGCCTAGAGAGTCACACCCAATAGCACATTCAATATTTTTCCAAATTCTATTGAATGTGAATATATGAAATATTGGGCCCCACCATGGGGTTTGGGGGTTTTCCATAATTTATTGATCAATTATAAATAAATAAACTCATTTTGATTCGAGTATAGAATAATAGGGTTTAGTTTGTTTAATTAACGTATATACAACTATTTATGTAAATACCTGGAATAGTATTATTTGAAGGGATACTATATTTAATATTCAAGGTTCATTTAATATTAGTGGGAATTACAAGTGAATATAAGGGCTTGGGTTTATCACATAATATATTTAATATATATTTAAAATTTGTGATAAAATATTTATAACATAGTTATTAAATCATAATTATTTAATTGATACTTATTTAGTGGAAGTTTGGTATAAGGGGGTCAGGAACCCTAACTGGGTATTTTGTACATCCACTATATAAGTGATTGTAGAGCTCATTTATAGTGTATAAGGATTTCATTCACTAATACTAAAATGTGCCTTAACAAAGCTCAAAATAGGCCTTAACAGTGCTAAAAAAGTGCTGTAAAGCTCAGCGCTGATAAGGGGGTGGGGTCCCCTTTATCAGCACTGAATATGTAGTGATAAAGGGTCCCTTTATCATTGCTAAAAAATCACTGATAAAGGGAGAATGTATCAGTGCTAAAAAGGTGTGGATAAAGGACTCCTTTATCAGCGCTAAAAAAGTGTTGATAAATGGGTTTTTTATCAGCCCTTTTTTAACACTGATAAATCAATCCTTTATCAGTGCTAAAAAAGCACTGATAAATGCCCTACCTGCTGTAACATAAAATTCAGCAGCAGCACACCCAAACAGACATACAAAAAATTCATCATCTCAACAAGTATACCCATACAAAATTAACACATAATTCATAAGGTAATTACACCAAGTATACACATACACTAAGTATACCCATACACCATTAACACATAATTCATAAGTTAATTAAATACATAAAGAATTCAATTCAGAATTCAGGGGTTTGGGGTGGCTGTCCAGGGGGTAGGGGTGTCTGGGGGATGGGGGTGTCTAGGGGGAAAGGGGTGTCCAGGGGGGTGGGGGCGGTCCAGGAGGTTGGGGGGATCTCCTAGGGGGGTGGGGTGGTGTCCAGGGGGTGGTTGGTGTTGTCCATTAGGGTGGGGTGTTCAGGGGGTGGGGGTGTCAAGGTGGTGGGGTGATGTCTAGGAGGGGTGGGGGCATCTTGGGGTGGTGGGGTGTCCAGGGGGTGGGGGGGGGGGGCTCTCCATGGGGGTGTCCAGGGTGGTGGGCATGTGTCCAGGGTGTTGGGGGAGATCTCCAGGGGTGGGGGGTGCCCAGGGGGTGGGGTGGTATCCAGGGGGTGGAGGCGGTCTAGGGGGTTGGTGGGGATATCCATGGGGGGTGGGGTGGTGTCCAGGGGGTAGGGATGGACGTCTGTGGGTGTGGGGGTGTCTAGGGGGTGGGGGTGTCCAGGTGGTGGGGTGGTCTCTAGGAGGGGTGGGGGTTCCATCCAGGGGGTTGGTGGGTGTCCAGGGGGAGTGTCTGAGGGGGGGGGGGGGTCTATCTAGGGTGGGGGGGGGTGTCCATGGCGGTGTCTAGGGGGTGAAAGTTTTCAGGGGGTTGGGGGGATTTCCTAGGGGTGGGGTTTTCCAGGGGTGGGGGGTTTCTAGGGGGTGGGGTAGTGTCCAGGGGGTGGGGGTGGTCTAGGTGGTTGGTGGGGCTATCCAAGGGGGGTGGGGTGGTGTCCCGAGGGGTGGGGGTGGCTGTCCATGGGGGTGGGGGTGTCCAAGGGTGGGGGCCTTCCTGGGGGTTTATGGGTGTCTAGGGGGTGGGGGGGTCTGTCTAGTGTGGTGGGGGTGTCCAGGTGGTGGGGTGATGTTTAGGAGGGGTCGGGGTGCCATCCAAGGGGCCGGTGGGTGCCCCGAGGGGGGGGGGGGGGTTGCCAATGGGTGTGGGCTAGTGTCCAGGGCCACACTGTGCCTCAGATCTAGGGGGGTTAACTTGTACACATCCAAAATTATCCATGTATCGTAATCCTAAAGGATTAACATAATCTGAATGCGTTTTGTCAGATTTTCGTAAGTCAGTTACTTTCACTTAAAATTCTGTCCATTTTAAACAAAAGAGAGACACTTTGAGTGATACTGGCCAAAATATGAGTCATATCATGGTGGAGTTGACTCTTACATGTTTAAAATGAGACATATATCATTCTCCTAAAGGATCAAAAAAATCCGAATTCGTTTGGTTGGATTTCCGTAGTTCAGTTTTTGTTTTCACTTAAAATTCCATCCATTTTAAACAAAACAGAGACACTTTGAGTGATAATGGCAACACCGTGGCTCATATTGAGGTGGGGTTGACTCTTACACATCAAAAATGACCCATGGATCATTCTACTAAAGAATCAAAAAAAATCCAAATGCGTCTGATCAGATTTCTGTAGGTTAGTTGTTGTTTACACTAAAAATTCTCTCCATTTTAAACAAAAGAGAGACACATTGAGGGATACCGGCCACACCGTGTCTCAGATTGAGGTGGGGTTGACTCTTACACGTCAAAAATGACCCATGGTTCATTTTCCTAAAGGATCAATACAATCTGAATGCGTTTGGTTAGATTTCCATCGGTCAGTTGTAGTTTTCAATGAAAATTCTGTCCATTTTAAACAAAAGAGAGACACTTTGAGTGATATCGGCCACACTGTGCCTCATATTGAGGCAGGGTTGACTCATTAATGTCAAAAATTACCCATTGATCTTTCTCCTAAAGTATCAAAATAATCTGAATGCATTTGGATGGATTTCCGTATGTCAGTTGTTGTTTTCACATAAAATTCTATCCATTTTAAACAAAAGATAGACACTTTGAGTGATACCTGCCACACCATGCCTCAGATTGAGGCGGGGTAGACTCGTACACATCCAAAATGACCCATAGATCATTCCCCTAAAGTATAAACACAAAAATAATGTGTTTGGTATGATTTCACTATGTCATTTGTTGTTTCACTTAAAATTTTGTCCATTTTAAACAAAAGAGTGACATTATGAGTGATACTGGCCACACCGGGCGTCATATTTAGGTGGGGTTGACTCTTACATGTCACAAAGTAGCAATGGATCATTATCCTAAAGTATAAACACAATTCTAATTCATTTGGTCATATATTAAGTTATTTTTGGAGATTTTACTTGATTTTATAATCCAAAGCCCAAAGAAAAGTGGTTCATCACTCTTGCATGTTGCTAGTGAATTTCAATTGTTAAAATGAGAAAATGAATAATTAGAGAAAGGATGTTTTGTCATGACCCCCTCCCCACAAAGTGTAGCCCTCTTGGGCTGTCAATGTGAGAAGGGAGATAATGACCCCCGAGTCCCACCTCCAGTAGGCCCTGGGTTGGCGACTAGCACCGAGGGTATAGTAAACATACAAATAGGAGGCATTACCCTATAAGAAAACACATGTGGAAGAGAGAGATAAGATAGAAACTAACCAACTACAACTCACCCAGTAAGATGAAAGAATTCCCAAGTACAAATATGAAATTTCATGCAAAACCACTACAACTGAAAGGGCAAAAACTGCAAGTACCCAAAAGAAAATAAAACAGCAGTAACCACAAGCCCGAACTGCTCCTGCAACTACAATCTAGTAATAACCAGCCTGATCTCCAACATGATCCATGTGAGATGAAAAAAATAGTTTAGATATACATAGGTTGATTATGACAGTATACACAGTAAGATCCTCCTCGATGCCTATCGTGAAAATGTAAAGAAAGAAAGACAAAGCACATTGAACAACAAGTGAAACTAACTCTTCATCTAAACAAGTATACTAACTTCCTAGCCTCACCATGGGTACTCTCACCAAGTAACTCATACAAGAGTATATATTATAATAAATAATATCAAGGGTACCCCACTACTACTTCCCCACTGGTTTTCTGCTTTGCCCCAATATCGCACGTCCTAAGCATCTCTCTCCAAAAAGTCTTACTAGAAGACACCTAGGTGAAGCACCACAACATGCACCTCGTGCAACCAAACCACCACATACATGTAATAAAATTAACCAGGTAGTTTCTAGGATCCACCACAGCCCACATAATGTGTATCATACGTCGGGTATTGTACCTCAAGACAATACACCCCATACAACGAGTAAGGGTCTACAAGCCATCACAACTTATACTCATTACACCTATTGTAGTCCATGGGAAACTATATCTCGAATATGTGTGTGTGAATAACCAAAAGCCATTACATCCCTCTACACACATATATGGGGAAAACTAACCACTGTGCCTACCACCATAAGTAACTACCAAGAGAAGAGAGTGGGGCCAAAGGGGGTAATCAGTCATTTATCCTCCCAATAGAATGTTGGGGAAAACACCCCACATGGCTCAGAATCTCCAGGGTGTTAGTTTACCTTACTCATAGGGTGGATTAGTGTATAGAAACAAGAAAAGTACAGGATATTCTATATCTCACAACCACACAATGGGAATAACCTAGTCTTAGACTCAACTGTAGCTAACGTCTCTTGAACTTTGGGCTGCTACTTCTAATACTCGGTATCCTACAAGAACACAACCATTTAAAGAGATTTATTAGATTACTTTATTACCTTTTTATTAGTTCCACTTTATGTTAATTAATTCTTTAAACATTAATTAAGCTTTTACAATTCCACATTAAACTTTGTTAACATCACACACAAAGTCCACTGTCCCTTTAAAATTACAACCTCATCATTATGTTCCAGCAACTCCAAACCCAAGGGTTAACATCATTTATTCAATTATCCATTATAGATTTACTTTCCCATATTCCCAGGAATTCTAGAAAAACATTCTATGCTACTAAACACAAGGGGGATCAACGCGGTGAGTAGATGTACTACCCATCAAGTCTTTCCCGCCTATATCAAGAGCGTAGACCCTTCCTCCCTTGAGAAGCTGAACATGGAAAGCATGTGGCATACCTTTCGCATCATCGCATCTTTTAGAAGAAGGGTATGCAAGACTAGCTACCTTGAGTAGTGGGGAAAGGTAAAGTAGATAATCATCCAATAAGAATCAGCAAGCATCCAACAATCACATCCATCCTGTTCCATCATCCATTGTGTCCTCCCCGACACCCACATGCATAAACCGATGCATATCGCCACTCTAGGATTCATCTGCTTCCACAACCAAAAGTCTTCATGCCCCCACATACCACAACAACCATCCATGCTCACATCACAAAACAAGCAGAAGGGAAACAAACATCTTAACAATTGGGCTCTTGGCCCTTTATCAATCAAGAGGGTAACTCAGAATCGTTCAAGGAATTATCCAACAATCAGTTCTTTAATACATCTTGAATTAACTGATTTATTATTCATATGTTCCAAATTAGGGAAACCTAATCAGTAATCTATCAAAAATAATTAAACATGCTTACTGTGCCAATTTTATTAACATCAAATTACAACAAGGAGAACCAGGTTCATTTACATGCCTATTTATCTTTTAACAAAACAATTATCAATTAATTGTTGTTTACGTTCATTACCAATTTCTGTCAAGAATGAACATATAAACAAATAAATCATAGATATCACACTATCTAGAAAATCAAGAGGCAATAAAATACGATCAATATCAATTTATTTATCCTGTTAAAATATTTATTATGAAAATTTAATTGTTATCTAGTGGGATAAAACATGATAACGATACAATTGCATGTAAAATAAGAGATAAGCAACAAATCACCTACCTCAAACAGTTCTTGAAGTTCTTTATACCACAACGGTTCACGATCTCCTCCTCTAATGACAACTACATCCACCTGAAGATGCCACAATACGACCCCACCAACCGAAATCCAAGAAAACTCCATCAGAAGCATGGATATCACATGCTATAATATGGAAAAGAGAAACATGAGAATATGAAACCTAAAAGAACGACGATAAAATATATTTTAATTTGATGAAGGATATACCCTTTCTGCCTTCACCAAAGTAGGGGGTGCACATGTAGTAGGATGAACTTCAAGGGGAAACCAATCCATGAGGAAAAGTTTGATCTCAAGATTCATATGGGAAGGAAAGAAAGGTTCGATTGTCTCACACTAGGGAACCAGGAGGAAGAATAAGGGAGGAAGAAATATTGTCCCTTGTGAAGATTTAATAGAGTGATGATTTAAGATACGCTTGGTTTCCCATTAAAAGAGGATTGCATTAAACCACATGGTTTGACCAAGTAAAAAAATCCCGAGCCATAGGAATAGTTAATATAGGAGTTATGTCCTTTGAATCATCCTTATAATAGTAAAAATAAGTCTTTAAATGAATTTTATGTCAAAGGAAACATTAAAGGGGTGAAAATTTTAGAAGCTGGAAACATTGTTCATGAACCTCACCATTCTGGAAACACTGTTCATGCACCTCACCGTTGAAACCTCACTGTTCGAGAAACACTGTTCATGAACCTCACCATTGGAACCTCACTATTCTAGAAACACTATTCATGAACCTAACTATTGAAACCTAATAGTTCTAGAAACACTATTCATATAAGTTTATCATTGCACTATTCACAGAAGGTTAATGTTGACACTGTTCCCCTAAGGTTATCGTTGCACAATTTAATGAAGGTTAATGTTGACACTATTGACCTAAGGTTACCATTTCACTGTTCATAGAAGGTTAATGTTGACACTATACACCTAACGTTACCGTTGCACTGTTCACATGAACTTAATGTTGATACTGTTCACCTAAGGTTACCATTGCACTGTTCATAAAAGGTTAATGTTGACACTATTCACCTAAGGTTACCGTTGCACTGTTCATATAAGGTTAATGTTGACACTGTTCACCTAAGGTTATAGTTGCACTGTTCATAGAAGGTTAATGTTGACACTATTCACCTAAGGTTACCGTTTCACTATTCACAGAAGGCTAATGTTGACACTGTTCACCTAAGGTTACCATTGCTCTATTCAGAGAAGGTTAATGTTGACACTATTCACCTAAGGTTACCATTGCACTATTTGTAACACCTTGACCCCAATTACCCAGAGTCGATGCATTATTACATAACATTGGCATGATCACAAAAATCAAGTGTCGAAAGACCGATTAGTTTCGTAGCCTTGGAAACACTAGATACATTCATAAGTCATATATTACATCATAAAGTGAACAACTACAATAACATATTCTCCATATTCCACACTCATATCCCCTCAGACTATCCTTACAGGTCATTTATAAAATACATCTTGGAGTCCTGGGAAAAATAAAACATACGAAGGGGTGAGCTCAGATTCTCAGTATGGATAACAATATAGAAAAAACTTTCATAAATAAGCATAAACATTTAAGGTAGTGTACAACTAAAACAAAAGCCTTTTAAACTTGAACTTTAACATAATATGGAAAAAATAAAATGAAATAATTCCATTTACTTATTGACATGGATTTTCTACTAGTAATATAATCACATGCAATATCAATAACCACTTTCATAATGAAGGAATACATAATGCCAGACTATCATAACCACATAGTCAAGGCCTTATGACAAGACTACAAATAATATTTTATCAAGGACTTGTGACAAGACACTAGTTTGTCTCATGAGACCTATTGATACATCGAGGAGCTATAGCGGGCTCCACCCATCACTTACTAAGTCCAATGGATTCCTCATATGAACTTGTTTAAACATAACATAAATATTCGTATTAAAAATAGAATACAAAATGTCAATAATTTCTCCATAAACCATAAATGGTATAAAAATAACACATCCACTATCAAACATATCACAAAACCATCAATACAATATGGAAGTTTTTTATCATAATAAATCAACTTCAAATAAGCTTAAAATCCATCAAAGGATGTTGACATAGATGAAATCAAAACTATTTGAGAGAAATATCTCTTTTTTTGAACTCATTTAAAAGTCACATAATTATAAAAAAAACATTTACTTGGAAAATATTCTTATAAGATTGTAAGGGTAGATTTGGAGATTTTATATTGGTGGAAAATAGCTGCACTCACCGTATACGTTAAAAAGACATTCTTACCTAATTTGTTTTGAAAAGGTTAAAAAGGACCTTGTTTGGAAAACGACAGAAAGATTCCTTTCAAACCATTTTATAAAAATTCAAACAAGGGTATAAATGACTTTAACCCATATTCTAGTAAATCATAAAATTTTTTGGAATACATTTTTAAGAAACATGTATGTGGATGATAATGAGGTCCCCGTAGATAATTACGTATAAAAAACCTCGGATAATGAAGAGATTGTAAAATTAAACCTTACCATGTAATTTTCCTTGGTAGAGGGTATGTTAACCTCCTATATAATGGTTAAATAATTATTAATAAATTATAAAATAATAATTTACATTAATATGATATCATATATGATCTTTTAACAATTTTTTTTAATAATATCTTAGTATTATCGTCGTTTTGGGTGTTAACAGATTCATTTTCATTTATATTCTTTGTTATGTGAGTCATATTAATTATGGATGAGATGTATATTATTCATATCTATACTGATATCATGTATCTAAACATTATTTTAATCATCAAATGAAATTTAGTCTTGAATGGATTCGATGAGGAATGAATCTCATCGCGTTTGTGGAGACGGTAATCCATACGTACACACGAGCAACAATATCATTCTTTTGATATTAAAATAATATATAATTGGATGGTATATCATATATACAAAATCTAAATCATGTTATAATTATTATTTAAATGAATTACACATCATTATCATACCCATCCAAATAATAAGGTATTGAATAACAATTACACCACGACGTGGAGATGGTTAGTCGTACATACGCACGTATGGTGACATATCATTCAAAGGACGGATAAAATAATTAATATGGTTGTACCATATTTATAATAACATCATAGTTTATAGAAGATACTAGAGTTATTATTTTATAATGGAAACAATAAAGAAAGAGGAAGTGGAAGAAGAAAAGAACTTAAAAGAGGTGATGAAATATTTACCTTTTCTTCGGGTTCTTCCTTTTGATTTGATCAAAATGTCTCATTAGGTTATCTTTATGATAAAAATAAGGCCTTTAGGATCAATTGAGGGATGTTTATAGGATATTTGGGGTGGGTTTGGATGAACCAAAAGGCTTTTAAGGAATGAATTTTAGAGAACGGGGAGTTCCCTTTTATAAGAGGGGTGAGGGGCTCCTCAGAAAAAAACTTAAAATATTATTTTATAGTAAATTAATTGTTGGTTTATAATAGCTCAAAACTGATTTATTTCGAGTATAAGGTGGGTATGGGTCTAAATTCCTTCATCCAATAGGTTTTAGATAGATTTGGGTCACTATATTAACCTTATCTTTTAGATTTAACTCTTAGTTAATTAGTTTGACATTTACCATGTCTCTTTGTATTTTTATATTATTTGGTTAATAAACTTACTATAAACTTCCAAGATAACCCCAAGTGGTTATTTAATGACATAAATATCATAATATAAGTCTTTTGGCCGAACCTTAGATTTTTGGGAATATTATATCAATTAATAATATAATATTTTTCTTAAAAACTCTTTTATGTTAATTTTGATACTATTTAGTAATTGATTTTTTTAAAAGTCATAAAAACTTTATTAATTAAAAATTAATTTATTTAATAAATATTAACATTCCATATTACCCTAGAAAATTTCATTATGGCATAAAAATTTTCAAATTATATTTATTTTAACATTTATAATACCATTTATTTGATTCTTTGATTAAAAAGGAAACAATGCATCATCATTGTGTCATAAATAAATTTAATTATTCAATATATAAAAATTATAAATAAAATACCATTATATTGGAAATATTTTTATATTTCTAATGAATATGTATAGTCTAAAGGATAACATATATAACCCTATGTAAAAATTGTTTTGCTAAAAGATATATGCTTATGTCATTTTTGTATTTACTTTAACTTAATTAATATAAAGTGTCATTATCACTTACAAGTGGCTCCATGGGGTCCCTAAATCGACCCAAAGTTGCACATGGTCGGACATGTATCATAAAATAGGGTTAGTACATCTGTTAGTGTAATTTAATATTATTATAATATTATTTTTTCTCTTATTTACCTGATTTACTCTTTAACCATGGTAAATAAAATATTTACCAAAGTAATTATTCAAAATGTATAAAAATAAAAGTTACTTATTTACAAAATTTGGACCTCCTGATTCTAAACATGGAATACATTTTTCTAAATTCAAAACACAAAAGTTGCAGAAATTAATTTAAAATTAATTCTCGTTGTCAAAATAAAAAGCGTGTGTTTTAAGAAATAATAATTATCAAAAGATTGACACTTGTTTATGTATAGTTTAAATATGAAATAACATAAAATTACCAACATTGTATTAAATGGTAAAAATATATTCTAAATATAATTTAAAACCACTCAATAGTATAATTTATCACTATAAATTATCTGGATTAAAAAAATTGTTTTTAATTAAAGTTTAGTATTTTTCACTATTCATCAAAAATTGGAAGTTCTCAGAAAAATACAAAAAATTCAATGTAGGATAATTTTTATATTTTGAATCCAAAAATGAAGTGAATTTTGAAAGATTAAATTTATATAATTTCAAAAAGTGGGTATTACTATTCATAACAGCTACTTTGATTGGTCGCGGTGTGTTAGAGTCTCGAAGTTGCGTACAATGCAAGCTATTACATTATTCAAAGGGAAACATACTGTGGAAGATTGGGGTGTTATATTCTCCCCTCCTTCATATAATTTGGTCCTCAAAATTTGAAATTGTTCTTTGAAAATAAAAGGTTCAAAATAGAAAATACCTTTGTTGAAAACCCACATCGGAAATAGGGTTAATAAAATATAGTTTTAATATGAGGGAAAGGGAAATGAGAATGTCACCACCAAATTAGGGTTTTGAAAATGAGAAAATTGGTGGAAATTATAGACACATAATTAGAGGAAAAACTTAAATATTTATAGAGAGTGATTGAGATCATCAATCACAAAAAAAGTGTAAAATTGAGGGCCTCAAAGACATCAATCTATGATGATTTAAAATATCAACAGTTCAACAAAACATAAGGTATTAGGATAACAAATTTTGGGTTTTAATATCCCTTACCTAATGTTTAATAATTAATTTTTTTATAGAATAGGAGAAATATATATATATATATATATACATGACAAGTAGAGTTTCATCCTTAAAATAATTTCTACCACAAACTCATCTTTTACTCCAAAAGATAATAGAACTCAAAAATATTATATTTATCCTAATCATTTAAGGTTAAAAATATTAACACATACCATTAAAATGAAAAAAAATATTTTTAATAACCTGGGACTACTTGTAGAATAGTGGTAGGTAATAAAGGCCTGTCACACTATGGTTGTAGGTTCGATTCCTGCAACTTTATCTGACACAACAGGTTATCGCCCGACCTGCAGGTTGTCATTTTCCAAAAAAATATAGTATCATAATATTCAAAAAATAATCATAATAAATCCTTTAACCTTAAACAATACTATCCAATGTTCAACTTAATCCATTCCAAACATTATAGTTATCCAAAGTACCTATATCCAGGCTCGCTGTAAAAGGTATCTAAATTCCAAAATCAATTGTAACATCAGATTCCCCAAACAAAGTAAAGTTTCTCTTATTGTCACATACTGAAAATAAGATTACCTTAGTCGTATTAAAACATTAATTAATACGATAAGTACTATAGTACAATCCTTATATATATCACATTATTCTTATAACCAGAATATAATCCTTGAGTCCAAAAACACAAATACATTAACTATTCCACTTCAACTGTAGTAACAGCATAAGCTTGGCCTTGATCCCTTGGAATTTTCTGAGGTATGTTTCCTTAACGCTTAGGACATTCATTTTTATAATTCCCCATTTCCCTACAATTGTACCATTCAACATTAATAGCCTCTTTCTTTCCCTTCTAATCCTAATCCTAGTGACCTTTTTCTCCACATTTTTAACAAACTCCCATTCCTTTTAGGAAAGTACCGAGGTGTTTCTTCCCACAATTATCAAATAATGGAAAATCATTCTTTCCCTTTTTCCTTTTATCTATCTCTTGGTCAACTATTCTCTTCTTCTCTTGCTCTACTTTATTGTCATAAGATTTATAGAATTCCTTTTCTATCTTGATAGCACATGAGACTACATCTTCGTACAATGAGAAAGATTGTTAGACTAGTGCTTGATGTATAAATGGTTTTAACCCATCAATGAAATGATCAATCTTAAATCTTTAATTATGTATATAATCTCCATCATTCCTCTCTAACCTCGTAAATTTAGCCTCATACTTTTTTACATTCTCATCCTCCTTTTGCCTCAGACTCAAAAATTGCCTTTCCAAATCAGCTCGATGGATATAAGGAAAGTATTTTTCTAATAAAATATCTTTAAACTCCCTCCATTCCATATTTGATAATTCATCATCTTCCTTTGTGTTTTGAATCAATGACCACCATTGATTAGAATCTCTAGTGAGGCAGTAAACTACCATGACAACTTTTTCCCTTTCACTACTCCCCAAGGTGTGGAATATTTTCTCTAAATAATTTATCCATTTCTTAGCTACTAATGTATTTGTATTCCTATTGAATGTTGGTGGTTGTTTCCTCATGAAGTGATCTAACATTGATCCTCATCATTGTGGATCAGGGTGCTCCATATGGGTAATGTTATTATTCATAACCTGAGTGAGTTGTCCTAGTATGGTGATAAGCTGATCAGTACCAGTTGTATCACCAACTCCGCTTTAATTATCTTAAGTATGAGGGAAATCCCTACATGGAGTACGTGAGTTGATATAATTTCCATTCCTTCTACTATGTTCCATTTCTAAACAATGTCATAAACTAGATTAGTTTACGAATCGAAATACATAATTCCAAACTTGTAAAACACTTAACATAATTTGAACAGTTTATAGATATAATCCATAATCATAAAAATGTTTTCTTTAAGGAAGTATATACTCATAAACTATTCATAATGGGTTGTAAAGAAAATGAGAATTATCCTAAGAATATCCTTCGGGGGTGTCGTAACCAAGAGTGCAACAAGGCCTGTTGTCATGCCCCAGTTCCCGTTCGAGTGTAGCTCAAAGTGGTGTTTTCGGGTTTTACCCCTAGGAACATCTGTACCCGAGCCATCTCTAACTACTCATATCCAGACAGGGATGTATTTCGTGGAATTATCACAAAATATCAACATTACCAAAATTCAAGCAAGTTCATCCATACTAATCCTCAAAGTCTATCTAATGGTAATGTGTTCTAATCAGAGTTTATCTTAATCTAGCTTCCAAAGTTTGTACTAAAATTCCTCTAATACCAACTATAATGACCCGACCCCAGTTACCTAGAGTAGGTTCATTATTACATAACATTGGTATGATCACAGAAGATCAATTCTCAAAAGACCGATTAGTATAGTATCCTTGGAAGCACTAGATACATTCATAAGTCTTACATTATATCATAATGTGAAAAAATACAACAAAATAGTCTCTATAGTCCACACTCATATCCCCTCAGACTATCCCTGTAGGTAAGTCATAAAATACTTCTTGGATTCCTGGGAAAAATAAAACATAGAAAGGGGTGAGATCAGATGCTCAGTAAGGATAACAATATAGCAGAAACTTTCATAAATAATCATAAACATTTAAGGCAATGTATTAATAAAACAAAATCCTTTTAAACTTGAACTTCATCATAATATGGAAAAAATAAAATGAAATAATTCCATTTACTTATTCACATGGATATTCTACTAGTCGAATAATCACATGCAATATCAATAACCACTTTCATAATGAAGGAATTCATAATTCTAGACTATCATAACCACATATTAAAAGCCTTATTCCAATACTACAAATAAGATTTTTTCAAGGCCTCGTGATAAGACACTAGTTTGTCTCGTGATACCTACCGATGCATCAAGGAGGTATAGTGGGCTCCACCCATCATTTACTAAGTACAATGCATTCCTCATATGAACAGGTTTAAACATAACATAAATATTCATATTAAAGCTAGAATATGAAATGTAAATACTTTCTCCATAAACCATGAATGGTATAAAAATAACACATCCAAAGTCAAACATATTAAAAAACCTTAAATACAATATGTAAGTTTTGTATTATAATAAATCAAACTCAAATAAACTTAAAATCCATCAAAGGATGTTGACATATATGAAATGAAAACTATTTGAGAGAAATATCTCTTTTTTTGAAATCATTTAAAAGTCACATAATTATAAAATAAAACATTTAATTTGAAAATATTCTTATAATATAGTATGGGAGGCTTCTAAGATTTTATAATGGGGGAAATTAGCCACACCCGCCGTATAAGTTAAAAGACATTCTTACCTTAATTTTGTCGAAAAGGTTAAAAAGAACATTGTTTGGAAAACGACGAAAAAATTCCTTTAAAAACATTTTATAAAAAGTCAAACAAGGGTATAAATGAATTTGACCTGTATTCTAGTAAATAGTAAAAATATTTTGGAATAAATTTTTATGAAACAAGGATGTGGATGATAAAGAGTTCCCCCAGTAGATAATTACGTATAAACAACCTCAGATAATGAAGAGATTGTGAAATTAACCCTTACATTGTACTTTTTCTTGGTTGCGGGTAAGTTAAACTCCTGTATAATGGTGAAATAATTTTTATTAAATTATAAAATAATCATATACATGAATATTATATCATATACGATCTTTTAACACTGCTTTGTTAATAATATCTTAGCATTATTGTCATTTTCGGTGTTAACGGATTCATTTTCCATTATATTATTTATTATGTGAGTCATAGTTTTTATATATGGGATGTATCGTATTCATATACAGAATGATATCATTTCTCTAAACATTATTTTAATAATCAAATGAAATTTATTCTTGAATGGATACGATGGGGAATGAATCTCATCGCGTTCATGTGGACGGTAATCCGTACGTACGCACGAGCAACAATATCATTCTTTTGATATTAAAATAATATATAATTGGATGTTATATCATATATACAGAATCATTATCATTTTATACTTATTATTTACATGAATTACACATCATTATTACACCCATCCAAATAATAATGTATTGAATAACAATTACACCACGACGTGGAGACGGTAAGCCGTACGTACGCACGTATGGTGAAATGTCATTAAATGGATGGATAGAATAATTAATATGGTTGTAAAATATTTATAAAAACATCATATTATATAGAATATACTAGATTTATTATTTTATAATGGAAACAACAAATAAAGAGTTAGTGTAAGAAGAAAAAAACTTGAAAGAGGTGATGAAATATTTTCCTCTTCTTTGGGTTCTTCCTTTTCATTTGATCAAAATGGATCCTTAGGTTGACTTTATGTTCAAAATAAGGCCTCTAGGATCAATTGGGGGATGTTTATAGGATATTTGAGTAGGGTTTGGCCGAACCAAAAGGCTTTGAAGGTCAGAATTAGAGAGAAGGGGGAGTGCCCTTTTATAAGAGGGGTGAGGCGCATCTTAGAAAAAAACATAAAATATTATTTTATAATAAATTATTATTCAGTTTATAATAGCTCCAAACTGATTTATTTCTATGATAAGGTGGGGATGTGTTGATATAAACTCAACCAATAGGTTTTAGATAGGTTTGGGTCACTATATTAACCTTATCATTTAGATTTAAATCTTAGTTAATTAGTTTGACATTTACCATGTGACTTTGTATTTTTATATTATTTGGTTAATAAAATTACTATAAACTACCAAGAGAACCCCAAGTGGTTCATTAATGACATACCTATCATCATATAAGTCGTTTAGATGAGCCTTATATTTTTAGGAATATTATATTAATTAAAAATATAATATTTGTTTTATAAACTCTTTTATATCAATTTTGACACTTTAATAATTGATGTTTTTTAAATTCATAACAACTTTATTAATTCAAAATAAATTAATTTAATAAATAATAACATGCCATAGTAACCTAGAAATTTTTTGGATGACATCAAAATATTCAAATTATATTTATTTTAACATTTATAATACCATTTGTTTGATTCTTTCATTAATAAGGAAAACAATGCATCATCATTGTGTCATAAATAAATTTAATTATTTAATGTATAAAAATTATAAATAAAATAAAATTATGTAGGAAATATTTTTATCTTTCTAATTAATATGTATAGTCCAAAATATAACATATATAACCCTATGTAAAAATTGTTTTGATAAAATATATATGCTTATGTCATTTTTGAATTTACTTTAACTTAATTAATATAAAGTGTCATTATCACTTACAAGTGGCTCCATGGGGTCCCAAAATCAACCCCAATATGACCATGGTCGGACATGTATCATCAAATAGGGTTAGGACATGTGTTAGGGTAATTTAATATTATTATAATATTATATTTTACCCTTATTTACCGGATTTACCCTTTAACCATGGTAAATAAAATATTTACCGAAGTAATTATTCAAAATGTATAAAAAAGCAACCTATTTACACAATTTGGACCTCATGATTCTAAATATGGAATCCAGTTTTCTTAATTAAAAACAAAGAAGTGGGGGAAATAAATTTAAAATTAAATCTTGTTGTCAAAACAAAAAACATGTGTTTTAAGAAATAATAACGATCAAAATATTGACACTTGTTTATGTCTAGTTTAAATGTGAAATAAAGTCTAATGACCAAAATTTGATTAAATGGTAAAAATATATTCTAAATATAATTTAAAACCACTCAATATTATAATTTATCGCTATAAATTATTTAGATTAAAAAAATTGTTTTTAATTAAAGTTTAGTATTTTTCACTATTCATAAAAAATTGGAAGTTCTCAGAAAAATACCAAAAAATCAACCTAGGATAATTTCGATATTTTGAATCCAAAAATGAAATCCATTTTTAAAGATAAAATTTATATAATTTCAAAAAGTGTGTATTGCTATTCATAACAGCTACTTTGATTGGTCACGGTGTGTTAGAATCTCAAAGTTGCGTACAATGCAAGCTATTGCATTATTTAAAGGGAAACGTACTTTGGAAGCTTGGGGTGTTACACTGTTCATGTAATGTTATTATTGGACTGTTCAAACAAGGTTAATTTTGACACAGTTCACCTAAGGTTAATGTTTCATTGTTCACCTTAGGTTACCGTTGCACTGTTCACAACGGTCTACCGTTGGAACTGTTCACAAATGGTCACCATGACCTCCCGGAACACACAAACACCAAATTTTCACAAAGTAAAGGACCAGAGGGGTCTGGGACATTAGATCAGTTACCTATCAAAACATTCTCATCCTCGAACATTCAAAACCCACCTAAAGGGAAAACGAAAAGGGGTCTAAACAACCACCCATTGAGATTCCTCTCAAAAGAGAGCAAGCCACAAGAAGCAACAAAAGAAATTCATATTATAAAAATGAAAGGTATAACCACCAAGGGGACATCATTAAATAAAAAGAGTTAAACATCAAAAAACTCTAGGTACTGAGCACGTATCTGTGACTCATGTTCCCAGGTGCTCTCATCCATGTCTCCATGTCGCCACAAGAAAAGAGCCAAGGGAATAGAACACCCGCGCAACACATTCTCCTTGAAGTCTTGGATCTCCATAGGTCGCTTATCAAAGGTTTCATCATCATCAACATCGATCTCTCCCCAATCGATGATGTGAGATTCATCATGAAGCTAATGATGAAGTTGTGATACATGGAAAACATCATGTATCCGACTCATCTGCAGGGGAAGTGCTACTCAATATGCCACAACTCCCACATGAACTAACACCTCGAAAGGCCCAAAAAACTACAGAGAAAGCATACTCCCATGACCAAACCTTCACTGGCTACGACGGGGAGTCACCTTCAGAAACACACGATCCCCTAAATTAAACTCTAAGGGCCTCCTCCTATGATCAGTATATGATTTCTGACGATCATGCTCTATCTTCATCCTCTCACGAATCACCCAAACCATCTATGTTGTATTCTGTGCTAGTTATGGTATGAGAATTGCTAATTCTCTAACCCCAATCTAGCACAACGGAGAATGGAATGTTCTGCCATACAAGGCTTCAAATGGCTCCATACTGATGATGGAGTAAAAACTATTATTGTAAGTGAACTCCGCCAAGGGTAAGTGCCTCATCTATGAACCTCAAAAATTAAGAACACTAGAGAGTAACATGTCTTCAAGAGTCTGGATGGTTCACTCTGTCTGACCATCCGTTTGAGGATGAAAAGTAGTGCTAAAGAATTGTTCAGAACCGAAAGCATGTTGGATACCTCTACACACCCTGGAGGTAAAACAAGGATCTCGATCAGAAATGATCATTCTTGGGACTCCATGAGGTCTCTCCACCTCCTCCAGATACTGCCTCAACAAAACTTCCACTGATCCTGACTCCTTGATCACTTTGAAGTGGGACAATTTTGTTAAACAATCCACTACCACCCAAATAGCATCATGTCCTTCCTGATCTTGAGGTAAACCAGTAAAAAAGTCCATTGAGATGTCCTCCCACTTCCACTGAGGAATATCTAATGGTTGGAGAATAACACCAAGAACATGTTTTTCGACCTTCACCTTCAGGCAGACCAAACATCAAGACACAAACTCCGCAACCACATGATTTTGCCTAGGCCACCAAAACCAGTGCCTCAAGGCTCAATATATCTTTATCATGCCAGGATGCACCGCTAAAGGTGAACTATGAAACTCTCTGAGAACCGTCTCGTGCATCTTCAAAGTAAAAAATAAGCCTTCCATTATATAACACCAGGTGTTGTTCATCCTCCTACCAACCATCAGGGGCCTCACCACAAACAATTCAGTCTCTCCAAACCTCCACCTCTAGATCCCCCAACTTGGAGTCTTCCATATTCTGCACCAAGGATGACTGTACTGTCATCTGAAAAAGAAAACCTCTTCCCCCAACTTCTCCCATATCATGTTGTAATGCTGATAGCTCTTCCATTACTCTCCAAGAATCACCATATTCGTGCACAACATCACTACGTGACTTTTGACTCAGTGCATCAGCTACAAAATTCCTCTTTCTTGGTGCATATGATATTTTAAAGTAGTATTCATGTAAGAAATACATCCACCGATGCTTTCATAAGTTCAAGTCACGCTGGGAGAAAACATACCTAAAAATATTATGATCAGTTAAAACCAAAAAGGGCTCTCCAATGAGGTAGTGTCTCCCCAAATTCAAAGAAAAAACCATGTATTCCAATTCAAGATCATGGGTGAAATAGTTACGTTCATGGGGAAGAAAATTCTGAGACCAATAAGAAACAACTGACTTCTGCTGCATGAGAACACAACCTAACCCCAGATGCGAAGCATCGCAGAAAACATCAAACTGAAATCCCTTAGCTTGAAGACAAAGAACTGGAGAACTTACTAACTTCTCCTTTAGACACTCTAAAGATACCTGAAACTGATCAGTCCATATGAATCCCTGATCCTTCCTAGTCAAAGCTGTCAGAGGACTCGCAACTCATGAGAAATTTTCTACAAAACTCGTGTAGTAGCCAGTGAGACCAAGGAAACTTCACACCTATGCCACTATCTTGGGTGATATCCAAGACAAAACTACTTCTATCTTTGATGGATCCATAGATACTCACTATTGGGACACAACCTTTCCTAAGAAACAAAATTTTCAAGCCCAAAACTCACATTTAGACAACTTCCCAAACAACTAATGTTGACAAAGAACTCTCAAAATAGCATGTAGATGCTTTGCATGATCCTCCTCAGATGTGGAGTACACAAGGGTGTCATCAATGAAAACCACCATGAACTTATCCAGGAACTCATGGAACACAGAGTTCATCAATCCCATGAACACATCTGGAGCATTTGTCACACTGAACGACATTACAACAAACTCATAATGCCCATGAAGACGACAAAAATAAATCTTCGGGATATCCTCACCCATCACACACATCTGATGATATCCTGCTCGCAAGTTGGTATTTGAGAACCAACTTTCACCCTTAAGTTGATTGAATAAATCTTCAATACGTGGAAGAGTATAGTGATTATTCACTGTCACTTTTTTAAGCGACAATAATCGACACTCAACCACAAATTTCCATAAGCCTTCTTCATGAACAAAACTGGTGCACCCAACGGTGACACACTTTTCCAAAGAAAACTGCATTGTAACAGACCATCAAGCTATATACGTAGCTCTCGTAACTTATAAGGGGCCATCCTATATGGGGATATGGAGATAAGATATGCTACTGGTTGTAGCTCAATCCCAAACTCAATCTCTCATCAAGGGGGTAATGCTACAACCTCTTCAGGAAAGACATCAGGGTACTCTTCTAGGACCCTAGGAAACACCAACTATTGAACCTCTAAAGAACTCAACATCATCTCAACCATCATGTATGATAAGGATGGAACACGCCTATGTCCCATCTGAGGGTCTCACTCACCAATGAACACCAATGGATCTCCATCCACATCAAAGAAAACAACCTACCTCCTGAAGCGATCCACGATATACTACACTGAATACAACCAATCCATGCTGAGGATGACATAATATGGTTGTAGTCATAAAAATAGGAAATCCCCCCAAGAGTGGTGTTGTCACATCACTAGCTCACAATTTTTACATACTCCAAACAAGTCATCTTGACCTCCAACTTGTGTATTCAACACCAAGGGAACTGGAGACCTCTCTACCTCAAGTATAATAACATGGAAAAGGGTAGGAGATATGGAGGAGTGCGTCTCTCCTGAATCAAACAAGTCGAACACCAAGTTAGAAAACAAGCAAAGAGTACCTCGAACAATGTCTGGATTGCCTGGAGATGGAAATGATAGAGAATAAAGCTGACCGCAACCTCCTCCATAGCCTCTATGAGCTTGATTCCAACCACCACCATAGTTGCGCTCTACTCTCTGAGAACAAGGATCATCACAGGTTTGTCCTATGCCTTCCCCATATACCCTATGCAAATATAAAGATGGTGCAACCTACTGATGTTGCCTTGGCTCAAACTGACTCAATGGAGGAACCTATAGCGGAGCACCTGGTGCATGATGACTACTCTTAAAGGTTAGGAAATCCCACTATGGATGACCTCGACCACCACAAGAAAACCATGCGCCTGATCCCTTAGAATAGGACTGAGAGTTGCTACCTCTAGAGAAATCAGATGTGAAGGGCCGAGATAAACCCCTAGATGAACAAAAACTCTTCTGCCCTAAAAACTGGGAACCCCAGACCACATCTCTGCTTCATGGGGAATCATGATGATTCCCCTATCATAATGATCCGATTCTGGCCAAAGTCCTCTCGAAAACCTCTTCCCTTACCACCACCTCAAGATATGTCTTTGGCATAAATGGGGTGAACTAGAACTGGATCTCTGGACGCAAAGCCTCATCCAAATGCCTCTTCCTGACCTCCTCATTTGGAAACAGGTTCGAAGAATATCGCAAAATGTTCCAAAAATGGATTCCAAACACTCAAACATTGGAGATCCCTTGTCGAAGGGTAAGATATTTCTGGAGACTATATGCCTTCGCAGTCGAATAAAGAAACTCGCTCTAAACTTGTCTTAGAACTCCTACCATGAGATCAATGACTCTTCGTGATCCTCGAGGATCAAGAACCACCACTGCCTCACTGCTCCATACAGAATCGTCACAACCAAGGACACCCTGTGCTCCTTCCATGCACAGATCGAACTGTAGCCTATCTCAACCTCCTCCGACCAGTCTTCTGTGACTACATCTGAAACAGATCCCTCGTACTTCTACTGACTCTAGATCTGAAACTCTTAGAGTGTCTTCCTCCAAGTGTCATCGTCATCAACCTCTACCCTACGACGATCTTCTAGAACAACCTGCTGGAAATCTTCTATGCGATCCTAACGAGGACGTCGACCTAGAGCCATATGTATAAAATAACAATCAGTTAGGACACCTAAAATTGGAATATGGAAGGCTCAACATTAATTAGTTGTTTTATTTTATTCATTTTAAGTTATCTTATCCCAAAATCTACCCATTCAAACACAGTCACAAATAAGAATGATACATGATCCTTTCTTAGGTCTCTACCCTGCAACTAGTATCACCTCATTTAGTAGCCATTATAAACTTAAAGTTCCATACATTAGATCATAGGGGTCCCTAAACGCCTATGTCTTATCCAGTTTCCAGTGTTTACATTACTTGATAAACATGAATGACACCGTTGCCCTACCAACCCATGCAACCTCACTTGTTCCTAACACCAATCTCCATCATAGACCTCAACTAGACCTCTAATACCACTCTATCATGACCCCCTCCCCACAAAGTGTACCCCTCCTGGTCCAGAAATGTGAGAAGGGAGATAATGACCCCTGAGTCCCACCTCCAGTAGGCCACGAGTTGGCAACTATCACTGAGGGTATAGTAAACATGCAAATGGGAGGCATTAACCTATAAGAGAACACATGCAGAAGAGAGAGATAAGATAGACACCAACCAACTCCAACTCAATCATTAAGATGAAAGAAATCCCAATTACACGTATGAAATGTCATGAAAAACCACTACAACTAAAAGGGGGAAAACTGCAAGTACACAAAAGAAATTAAAACAGCAGCAACCAAAAGCTTGAACAGCTCCTGCAACCTCAAGGTAGTAGTAACCAGCTTGATCTCCAACCTTCTCCATGTGACCAGAAAAAAATAGTTTATATATACATAGGGTGAGTATAACAGTATACTTAGTAGGATCCTCCCTGAATCCTCTCGTACAAATGTAAAGAAAGTATGACAAAGCACAGTGAACAACAAGTGAAACTAACTCATCATCTAAATAGGTATACTAAGTTTCTAGCCTCACCATGGATATTATCACCAAGTAATGCATACAAGTGTATATAATATAATAAATAATATCTAGGGTACCCCGCTACTACATCCCCACTGGTTTTCTTCTTTTCCCCAACGTCGCACATCCTAAAAATCTCTCTCCAAAAGGCTTGCCCACAGAAACCTAGGAGAAACACCACAACATGCACCACATGCCACAAAACCACCATGTCCACATAATAAAAGTAACTAGTTATTTTCTGGGAGCCACCAGAGCCCACATAACATGTATCATACATCAGGTATTATACCTCAAGCCACTAAAACCCATACATTGAGTAAGGATCCTCAGGCCATCACAACCTATTCATGTTACACCTATAGCAGTGCATGGAAAACTATATCCAGAATATATGTGTGTGAATAACCATACACAATTACTGCCCTATGCACACATAAATGGGGAAAACTAACTGATGTACCTACCATCACAAGTAACTACCAAGAGAACAGAGTGAGGCCAAAGGGGGTAGTCATCCATTCATCCTCCCACTTGAATGTTGGGGAAAACACTCCTAAAGGGATTAGAATACTCAGGGTGTCAGTTTCCCTTACTAACAGGGTGGAGTAGCATATAGAAACACAAAATTTACAGGATATACTATATCTCACAACCACAATATGGTCATAACCTAGTCTTAGAATCAATTTCTGCTAACATCTCTCGGACTCTGGGCAGATACTTCTAAGACTGGGTATCCTATAAGCACACAACCATTTAAAGAGATTTACTAGATTTCTTCATTATCTTTTTATCTGTTACAATTTATGTTAATTAATTATTTAAACATTAATTAACCATTTACAATTCCACATTAAAATTTATTAGCATCTCACCCAAAGTCCATTTTCCCTTTAAAATTACAACCACGTCATTATGTTACGGAAACTTCTACCCCAAGGGTTAACATCATTTATTCAATTATTCATTATATAATTACTTTCCCATATTCATAAGCATTCTAGAAAAACATTATATGCTACTAAACACAAGGGAGCTCAACAAGGTGAGTAGATGTACTACTTGTCAAGTCATTGGCGCCTATAGTAAGAGCGTACACCCATCCTCCCTTAAGAATCTAAACACAGAAAGCACGTGGAATACCCCGCACATCTTCGCCTCTTTGTGAAGAATGGTAAGAAAGACTAGCTGCCTTGAGCAGTGGGTAAAAGTAAATTAGATAATCAACCAATAAGAATCATCAAGCATCAACCATATCACATCCATCATGTTCCATCATCCCTGGTGTCCTCCCCAACGCCCACATGCATAAACCGATGCATCTCGCCACGCTAGGCATCATCTGCTTCCATAAAAAAAAGTCTCCATGCCCCCACATACCATAACAGTCATCTAGGCTCACATCACAACACAAGCAGCTGGAAAATAAACATCTTAACAATTGGGCCCTTGGCCCTTTAACAATCAAGAGGGTAACTCAGAATCCTTCAAGTAATTATCAAACAATCAGTTCTTTAATCCATCTGGAATTAACCGAATTATTATTCAAAAGTTCCAAATTCAAGAAACCTAATCAGTAAGCTATCAAAAATAATTAAACATGCTTACATTTCCAATTTGATTAACATTAAATCACAATAAGGAGAACTAGATTCATTTACAAGCCTCTTTATCTTTCAACCAAACAATTATCAATTAATTACTATTTACGTTCATTACCAATTTCCATCAAGAACAAATATTTAAACAAAGTATAGATATCACACTATCTAGAAAAATAAGAGGCAATAACATACGATCAATATCGATTTATTTATCTAGTTCAAATATTTATTATGTCAATTCCATTGTCATCAAGTGGGATAAAACATTCTAACGATATAGTTGCACATAAAATAAGAGAGACCCAATGAATCCCCTACCTCAAACAGTTCTTGACGTTATTTATACCACAACGGTTGACGATCACATCCTCCCGCAACCACTATATCCACCCGAGGATGCCACAGTGTGACCAAACCAACAGAAATAAAAAAACTCCATTGGAAGCATAGAGATCACATGCTATAATATGGAAAGGAGAAACAATAGAAGATGAAACCCAAAATAACGATGATAAAACATACCATAATTTGATGAAGGATCGACCCTTTCTACTTGCACCAAAGAAGGGGGTGCACATGCAGTAGGAAGAAATTCAAGGGGAAACTAATCCATAGGGAAAATTTTGATCTCACGATTCCTATGAGAAGGAAGGAAATGTTTGGGCATCTCGCACTAGAGAACAATGAGGAAGAATAAGGGAGGATGATATATTGTCCCTTTTGAAGATTTAATGGAGCAATGGTTTAAGATACACTTGATTTCCCATTAAAATTAGATCGCATTAAACCACGCCGTTTGACCAAGTAAAAACATCTTGATCCATAGGAATAATTAATATAGGAGTTACAGCCTTTGAATCAGCCTTAGAGATGTTAAAACAAGGCTTTAAATTCATTTTACATCAAAGGAAATGTTAAAGGGGAGAAACTATAGGAAGCTGGAAACACTATTCATGAACCTCACCATTGGAACCTCACCATTCTGGAATCACTATTCATCTAAAGTTACCATTTCACTATTCATAGAAGGTTAATGTTGGCACTGTTCATCTAAGGTTACCGTAGCACTATTCACCTAAGGTTATAGTTGGACTGTTCCTAGAAGGTTAATGTTGACACTGTTCACCTAAGGTTACCATTGCTCTACTCATAGAAGGTTAATGTTGACACTATTCACCTATGGTTACCATTTCACTATCCATAGAAGTTTAATGTTGACACTGTTCACCTAAGGTTACTCTTGCACTATTTACGAAAGGTTAATGTTGACACTGTTCTCTTAAGGTTACCATTGCACTGCTCACCGAAGGTTAATATTGACACTGTTCACCTAAGGTTACAGTTGGACTGTTCACAGAAGGTTAATGTTGACACTGTTCACATATGGTTACCTTTTCACTGTTCATAGAAGGTTAATGTTGACACTGTTCACCTATGGTTACCATTGCACTGTCCATAGAAGGTTAATGTTGACACTGTTCACCTAAGGTTACAGTTGCACTGTTAACCCATGGTTACCATTTCACTGTTCGCAGAAGGTTAATGTTGACACTGTTCACCTAAGGTTACTGTTTCACTATTCACAACAGTCTACCATTGGAACTATTCAAATAAGGTCACCATGACCTCCTAGAACACTCAAAGACCAGATTTTCACAATGGAAAGTACCAGACAGGTCTAGGACATTACATGTTTTATTTAATAAAAATTACAATTTTCCTATGAAAATTTACATACAACAATTTTCATCTTTTGATCCCCTTAACCCCTCTCAAAAATGATCACCAATTGCACATGTCCCCAAGTCATATCTTCATGCTATTTGGGTATAATCTTCCACCAGGCATGTGACCCACTCATTTCTGAACAAATCTATATCATCTTGTGAGTATGAGGATTTTCGATAGTTAGAGTAGTACTAAAAAATATATAAATAAATAATTAATATATAAATTAAATGAAATAGTAGTTGTTTTTGAAAATACCTCTTTATGGACTCTAGTTTGTTGATGAAAAATGATCTCTATCATAAATTTACAAACATAATAACTGAAATCATTATCAATTGTTTGTTCTAGACTCTGCAAAAAATTTGATCATTTGGAGAATAAGTAACTTGTGTTGATATGTTTTTGGATAGTGAAATTTTATTATATATACCTTCATATTTTTCCAGAAATAGTACTTGCTCGTATCCTTATACTTATCCCCTATCCTCATTCCTTTTTTAGATGATAATGATACACCGCCCTATCATTATAGAATCCCCAGTAAAAGATAATATAAATTATATTACTTGATGTTTAGACCTAAAACATAGGATGTATTGTCCTAAAAATTCAAAAACTCCCTCATTTGTGGTCGGTCTGTTGGATATTCTTGCATTGAATCTAGAAAATAAATATTTAGAGTATCCATGTTCACCACAATTAGTAGCCAATGTTGCCTAAAAACACAAAAAAGAATAAGTAATAAATTAAGTGAAAATATAAATGATATGCTTTAATCATAGAGTTTTACCCTAGCATGGTTGGTATTAGGAATAGTCTGTCATCTATAATCTTTCATTCAAATGTTTTCAGCAAGCCATTGACTATTTCATCCTTTTTTATAGATCTAATTTCATTAGATGTGTTGATGTGTTATGAGGGCTAAGAAGTCTGAATTTTGTCTCATGGGAAAATTCTTTCAACTATTTTTCATACATACATCTGTAAATAATATAAAATTCATTTAGTCATAATTTTCACATTATATCAGTTTTTAGAAAATCAATTCATGAAGACATACCTCATATATAAATTTACAACTATGACACCTAGACATGCATTTTCAAGGATCTCATTTAAATTTTCGGAAGCAACAAAATATTGAATTTCCTCTCCATATATATTCTTTTCGAAAACCAATATATGACTACTAACACCTCTTAGCTTCATATCCACATGAGTCTTCAATGCTAGTAAATGTGGATAGAGAACATGTGGTGTTATTGTGCTTTCAGTAGCTCTTTGGGATCAGTTGGTCGACCCTTTAGATGATTTTGAGCCGACATTTCTTGTCACCCCTTCCCTTTCTCTGTCTATAATAACATTCATTAGTTCAGACCCTTTTTTCATTAATTATTAAAGGTTTATCATGAAAAAAGTAAATAAATACATCTTTTTCCCCATGTACTCTTACAGGTTTTGACAACGATGCAATGAATATCCCAATATCCTTTTTGACCATATGAATATCATTGTCATCAAGTGGAATAGGTAGCTATATATTTGGACCATGAGCTACAAAAATCATCAATTTCAGATGATTATTTGGAAGTGGTCTATTATGCAGCTTGTCCTCTGGGATGTTGAACATTATAGCCCTCACTACAAGGTGATAGGTGGGTGTTGACATATATAAATCACAGTCATTGTCACCCGGTAGAAGATTAGTACAGGAAAAGTATCAGTGTTTGTCTGATTCAAATTTCATGGGAACAATTATTAGAATATTGATTACCACAGCTAAGACAGGTCTTTGAGGGGAATGACTCACCTCAATGCTGGTTGGGGGTGGGGCAGGATATTCACGCACTGGTTGTTCCTGAGTTGTGTCTTCTCGTTACTTCCCACCCATAAAAGTTGATAGCAACTCTCCCTACCATTTAAATCGTTCTTCAAGAGTTTCTAGCCTTTCACTCATTTGTTTAATTTTTTTCATCTCTATCATCTGTTTCTTTTTTTTCCTCAAAATATACTCAGGGTGTCACCCCAAACCCCGCACCTCTGACATGGCCATATTGTTCTGGCCACTTCAAAGCCATCGATAATAGGTCTGCATCCTCAACAAGAGTAGCTTATTCCTATGACTTTTAGATATAGGAAAATAAGTATTTATTTTTATGTAATAGCAATTTAAAACAAATCTTTTTATCATCATGTCATACTTACACATATTTCCCACAATGTTTGTGTGTTTTAATCTACTATCTTCCCTTCCTTATTGTCACATGCCTCCATCCATATAACATGACGTGGGATGGAAGTGTCTTTGGTTTTAGACTTATCAATCTACATATAAATATAGAAAGATAATTATGATGTTGTTTCTTGGAACTTAAAAATATTTCTGTAAATTTAAAATATGTACCATTTTCTTTTCTAGTAAAGTGTAACCCATCCTTTCTTTATGACAGGGGTATGTTCTTTTGATGAAAATTCATTATTTTCAGTACTGAGTTTCTATTTCATAAATGAAATATTGACAATCGAAGTAATGAATACACGTATCCTCAAACAACATATTATCACCCACAATGTACATGAAACTTCTCATCCCCACATCGGACAATAAATGCATCCCATTCTTCTTGGGATATCAGGTGAGCGTAGACAAGGGGTGGGTATGTGTTTATTTTACCTTTGGAATCATTCTGGTGGCATTTTGTTAGAATAGTGTGAAAACTTTGATGAATCATTCATGCAATCCTTAGTACATAATTCTTGTGTGAATTATCTACTAGAAATGTACTCTGCAAGAGACTGAGAAGAGTAAGACACTATTTCATTATTTTATTTTCTATTAAATTAAATAAATAATATCAGAATGTTACCATAATTTCTTCCCAGATCACAGCCTTCAGACTGAACACAACATGGTTCCATGAATCTATGTCAATCGACATGCGTTGTCGAGTGAAAATTCCAGTGTAACTACTAGACATATCCTTGTTGGGATTCAAATATTGACCTCATGCATTCCATCTGACTTCAAATTTGATGCCTTTGCTTTTCGCCTTAAGAACGTTGGCAAACACCATCAAACTACGATGCACCTGTGTATTCTACGACGTCGGTCCTTCATCCCTGAACATTCCATCGATATCAACATCATTTATATGTTCATCTGAAATGGTATCAATGGCATGTGTTGATGGTTGTTGGACCCCAACAGTAGGAGCAACTGTAGGTCCATAAACTTATTGTTACTCTGCACAGCGAGCAGCCACAACAGCCACCACAGCAGCAGTAATAGATTGAGAGACTTGTTCAGCCTCAAGGTTAGGAGTAACAGAACATACGAAATATTAGGTTCCGGGGGCCCACAACAGAAGCTGATGGGCTGGGGATTTTAAAATTTTCGTCAGCGGGATGATGAAACTTGTCGTCACCGATGATCCGAGCCCCAGAGAGGTTCGAGGATCTCGCCTAAATTGTAAGGAGCATAAACATAAACAGAAAACTTACCCATTTCAGATCCGAAGCTGTTGTTTACTACAACTTGTCGCCATCAATCTTTACACGAAGGATCCATAGTAGGATACCTCTAGATCATCCATACGCGCTTCAGAAATCCTCAAGAACACCGATCGTTGAACTCCGAGTGCTAGCGCGGTGATCCGACGATATATTCGACATCCCGATGATCCCTGCATCATCGACATTACAATGCGTGAGAAGAAACCCAATCTGAGCACATATCGACAGCTTCTCTCTCTAGAGATTGGGAGGAGAGAGGGGCTCTGGCCAAAATAACATGAATAGTTGTTGCGCTTGAGCCCCTCTCCTTTATTTATAGTGGATTGTGGAAATTACCCAGTTGGGTTCCTCAAACCCTGTTAATTCCACCTCCACTAACTAAATAACTATAACGACTTAAAATTTCATCAATATTATTTATTTTATCACATAATTTTAATATATATGAAATATATTATGTGATAAAATCCGAACCATTTAACTCGGCTCGCTCTCCTACTTAATATTAAATGAACCTTAGAATATTAAAATAATATTCCTTCGATTAATATTTTCTCATATTTACTAAACTCTTAAATACATTAAATAATCATAAATATTAATAACTTGAATATTAATTAATTAATTTAATTATTTAGGTGTTCTGTACTTTGGAAAAAACTCAGACCCCAGTGGTGGGGCCCACCATGTCCAATATTCCTATTCCACTGAATAGGTGCAGATTCTTGAATATGCTATTTTTTTGTGACACTCTAGGACCTTATCTCAATAGTAGTGAATAAAATCCACAAACGAAGAGAAGGGTCTAGCAACCCGTCATGGCCCCTAAAGAGATAAGGATAGTCATTACAATGACTACCAACCTACGAACACTGACTGTGTATTATAATCTCTTTATCATTAAATATCTCATAAAGCAGGATGTACTCTTGTGTCATCGTCCTTATCTTGCTTTATTATTTGTTGATCTATCTGGGTGGATTTTCCTTTCTACTACTTTGGCCAAAGACTTATGAAGGCGACACCATCCTGATCAACCGGACTTGAGATATACAACTTCCTAAACGTGGAAGTGACAAATCCTTTCTTGACCATTCAATCGATGTCATATCACCAACGACGCACCCAACACAAACTACCTCACCACGACATTCCTGCCATGGTTTTTTCCTTACATCAAAGTACATAATTAAATGATATACATTGGTAATGGTGTCATGTTAGAAGACCAATACACATGTCTGTAGATAGGAACAACCAATGACACCCAAAACATGTGGTGTTCCTATTGACAGGTTTGTCCTCATGATCTCACTACTAGAGATCACCAAGTGCAAACGTCATGAGAAGAAGTCTCAATGATTATGAGACCCCAACACCTGATAGTCACACATCTACTGTGTCCAGTCAATAAGATGTATCTAGACTATAGAACATATATTTATGATCAATGTCATTGTATCTCGAGGTTCTCATTATAGCCTGGGATCTTCTATAACATCTTGACACGACAATAAACCTTTGGACATTACCATTATTATATTTGATGTAGAAAAAGTCTACACTATAATGGTATGATATCATCATGCATATCTAACTATACACATGATACGGTAATCAAAAGTACTACATAGTTGGGTCTAGGGAACCCACTATTTCAAAACTCCCTCTTGCAATAGATCCAACTTTCTAACTAAACTTGTTAGATACTCACCTGATAAATACCATGATTCTTCTACGTAATGGATTTAACTACTGGACCTGCCATGTTTTCGCCGCATGGCATATCTGCTATATGCGACCTCATATGCTTGAGTAAAGCTTCTCAAGATAAGGTATCTCTGAGTATATTACTTTTTTTCATTGTCATAACTTGACAACTTGGCTAGTAAGAATATCATAATTCTTATTATGATAATACTTTTCTCACTAGGTGAGAATCCAAGAACTGGGAAAAATCATTGCGATTTATAACTACTTATTAGCTACCTTAGAAGCTGCAATGTACTCGGTATTTATAGGTATGGCTACCACAAGATTTTATGAGCTTGAATCGCTCATCTTCATTTCCTAACTGCGATTCTAAATCAAAATGATCTCTAAGTATTACTAGTTTGTGTCCCAAAAAAACTAGTATACCTTCCTCGCCATATTCCATGTACATATCATTTGTACTTATTGAAGTACAAGATGGTAGTTCTGACTGCATCACTTGCAGTGCTCCTAAAAATAATTGATATCTTCCTATAGTAAATTATATCCTACCAATATCAATTATTGTACATAATATGGCATATGTGATTGATCTATCACTGAAGCGTATGGTATCAATTCACAACATTAATCTCTACCCATGCTCCGAACATGTTAACCTGGAGATATTATGCCATCTGACATTGGCAACAATCCTGAACATGAATTGTTTCAACTTTTATTTTTTTAATACAATGTCACTCTATGTATGATTGACTAGGACCAAGAAACCTTTGGAACTACCTTAGTGGATCCTGTTCCCTAGAAGTTCGGTTGCTACTTGAAGTCAATCATTAGATAATTGCTTTTAACCTGGTCTGATCTATCTGTAAGATCAAAATCTGTTTTCCATATGTTTCCGAACATATATCACTTGGAAAACATTGCTGCTCCCACTAACCTTTGGTAGACACAATGAAAAGATTAATTTATAATGAATGTTATAATATCTTGTTGCTTACTTTAATCCAGAATTAGATTTCAGTAACTTTTAACCCTTATTGGCATCATTTGATGTCATCATCTTTTTCTGGTTGTGTTGTATAGACACCTTCCACGAAAGATGATCTTGATATCCAATGACCAATAAAATGATCATAGAAGTTAAGCTATGACAAGTAAAATTATAATAGATTTAGGTATACCGACTTGGTTTAACCAATCAATCCTTATTGGTACCATACTTGTACCATCCATGTATCATTTCATTTGAATACCCACTGCAGTATTCAATTTATAAGCCCCTTTGCAATTTGATACATGGAATCCATTATTGAATTTTAGTTGATATTATCAATCTTAGCTTGTTTCCATATACTGCTTACTTGTAGGATTTATTATTCTCAATGAATAATATATCACAGACTGTGGTGAATATAAAACCATCACCGTGGTTTCATTCTTCCTACGCAGTATGTGTCTCTTGAACATTCCTATTCCACACGTACTTGTGGAACTTGTTACCTATGCCAACCAATTGTGCATCTCGATCATTGACTAAGTACAATTCAATTCAGCCCCCACTATTTATAATAGATATGTACACCCTTGTATAGAAATGTAGTCTAACACTTGACTACATCTTTTCTATCTTAGTGATCTATGTAATATCCTAAGAAACTGTTAGGATAATTAATTTAGATGCACACCGTGTTTAACTTGATGCAAGTTTGTATAAGTCCAAAAAAAACACTTTGCATCTAAACACAACCTATGACATAATGGATTTTCCATCATACTATGACTCTTATGATATCCATTTGTCATTTTAGTTGGCATATTGGTTATGGGTTTAAGCCGTTATTTTCAAAGCACATCATGAAATATAATGTAAGTTTCCGCAGGTTGTAACATTGATACAACTTACATCAAAACTTTAATGTATAAAATGTGCGTTTAGTAATTTCTCCATGCTACATTTTTGTTGATCAATGTTAATATGTAAGACTCATCATCGATCCTCCTTATGAACATCAATACGGTGATATTGACAAGGTAACATGCGTTTAGGAATTAATCCATTCTACACTATCATGATCGATGATTATTTGGTCAAGATATTATTTGGCATGCCAATCTGAAGAAACTCATATCTTCTTACCAAAATTATAATTCACCATTCCTTAATTACTTAGAGTAAACTTATGAAGTATATTTACTTCTTTCTTTCTTTGGAATAGTTCACACTGTCTTGTTGAACTAACCTAAAAAATCTTTGTGGCATACCTTTATTTCTAATGGTTTCTTTGTCTAAACTAAGGATGTCAATAATACCAAAGGTGTTTAACTGTGTCGAGCCTAAATACCATACTAGGTATATGGTTGACGTCCACTTTTAGTTTTATTTGACAAAGAATCACATTGCCACAAATGGGTAGGTCTTACATTTTATATTCATTATGTATTGCCATTGATTCAAGTAGCAGTGAACTGTTTGTTGAGTATGTTACCAGAAACAACATTCATTAAAAACATTGAATAATGTCTCATCATTTCCAAATGGGCACATTAGATAAATGTTATTTTTTATACTCCACAACTTATTCAATTTGAATCAATCACTTAGCAATTAGAAGTTATGTGTTTCTCATAGCTAACTTAAGAATCACCCTTTTTCAACTGCTTAGAGAAGACACTTTACTTCTAGTAATGTTTCTATACTTTGTTATTTTATTTCAATTCATATATGTGGAAAGAATATTTTATTTTAATACCCATGAAATATGAGAGAAAACAATACTTTTATTTGATGAATATTAACTCTACGAGGAGTAGGTACTTGCTTCTTGTATTTCAGTTTTTAAACTTCCATGAATTTATTTCATTATTTAATGCAAATAACCTCCTGTTAAATAACCATCCACTTTACATTGAAGGGAATGATGAAGGTTCCTTTGCCGAAACTTTCCATAGGACTTTTCGCCTTTTCATTCAATTTATTCTCTATAAGAATAAAAGATGGTGTTATCTCTAATATTCTTATTACATGGAGAATATTACCTTAGCGGTAATTAAGCGATTACCCTATACCGTTAGTTTTTAACTTTAAATTATTCTAGAGTAATTGGGTGTAAAAGGTATAAGAATGAGATGACATGAAATATTGTGAACTGTGTTTCACTTTACGCAATCCGAGTGTAATCATCACATTCAAATCTTGCTTCGCTTTCTCCTCAAAAGGATCATGGAGATGAGACTACATGTAACATAATCCATGTATTTGATGTAGTGACTGCAAATAAAATCATATTTTTATGATATCATTATGATAGAACCATAATATGCTTGATTCATGAGTCTCCTATAAGTATTTTTACACCCTCGCTTCTTAAGGTGGCTTAACAGGTTGGGACATAAGCACCATGAATTTCCATTATGGTAGTAATGTGCGCAAGCGCCTATACTATAATTGGAATTTCATGCTTGTTTGGACATTAACGTTGTCTAATAATTATCATAGTTTTATTGTGGTATTTCTTTACAATATCTACAAATATAATTTAGCATATTTTACTTTTATGTGATTACCATTTTAGACATAATTGATTAATTTGATCATTAAATGTCTCCCACTAATTTTTCGAATTCTAGAAACCCTCTATACTAGAATCAGAATACTCTTGATTATTCTAGTGGCAAGGATCCCTGAACCTCCCTCATAGTCTACAAGCTATGGCTACACCACTACACGGAGGGTCCAAGGTAGTATTTTGGCTGGCCAACCGCATTAACTCGCGGTTCCTTGATCTGTTGAGTGAAGTCCCAACTTCAAAAATTATTTACAGATTTACTCAACGCTTGCCTCTAAAATTAAAACAATCTAGATAAGGCTATTCCATTGCTGAAATTTTATTTAAGTCAACCCACCACAAGAATAAGAACTCCCCGGTAGTAAGAGGGACCCTCAGTTGAGGTATAAACCGACACCTCGAACACTCAGTTTTGTTCAAACTTGAATGATAGAAGGCTGTTTGTGAATTAATATTTTCTTTGAGGGTTTTATTGGTTTTCCCTTGACGAATGTGATCCATTTATATTAAAATGGTTCATCTATGTTGTCGCGCTCACAACTTTACTTTAATAGAAAAACGTACGCCACTTCTTTATACATTTTATAATCTATTATTTTATAGATTTTTCCTGATCTTCTAAAATGCATAAAATAATAAATAAACGCATAAAGGAAAACTACTACCCGACTTGTCTTGAGCATCTAAATGACCTAAGGGCATCGTACCTGGGTAAAATCTTGACTCAAAATACTGCTTGACCCTTGTCTTGTATGTTTACTGGTCTTCTGCAGTATCGCCATGTCTTGGCGGGGTCGACGTCACATCTTGGAGTACCGCCTGGTCTTGGTGGAATCCACGTGATGTCTTGAACCTTCATACACCACCTAATTTTGGTGGGGTCCAAGTCGCTCGCCTTCTTCATCCGAGGTACAAAGATACTCACGCGTAGGCGAGGGGAACTCGGGTATAAATGTACATCATAAAAAAATTGGGCGCGCATGCCCTTATACATTTTAACTGAAAAATAAAGACGATACGTAGACCATCTATTTAATTAATTTAAAATCATTGCACAAATTTAAATAATTAATTAAATAAATAATTTAATGTAGACATACAAAGGTTGATGCTCAAGACCAGACGACGGGTAAAATAAAGCACGATAAAAATTAAAATGAAATGCATTAAAGCAAGTAAGAGGTTTATTTAATTAAATTATATGAATTAATAAATTCAAATAATTTTATTAATTATCGGTCCATTAATTAATTTAATTTTAATACTTTGAATTAAATTAATTAATTAGTTAATTTAACTTCAAAAATTAAATTAATTTTAACCTCAGGTATTAAAATTTATTTTCACCACAATTAATATATTAATTAATTTAATTGAATTAATTGGTTTTATTAATGGATTTAACTTAACCAGAGTCTGGGGTTACCTGCCCGCTAGGAGGACCAGGCGGTGGCCAGAGGCAGGGACACCTGTGGGAGCCAAGCTGTAATGGCGGCGCTACGGGGGTCTTGTAGCATGAGGTACCCGGGAGGCTTCAGGCCACATGGGTCTCTAGCAGGAGGGTTCAGCCAAGGCTTGGCTGGGTAGCTGAGGCAGATTTTGGAGCTGCCCTATGGTTGGCTCGGACTGGGCGCACAAGTGGCGTGCGAGGGAGGAGGTAGGTGGAGGCGGGCGGCCGGTGGGGGAAGGCCGGCGGGCAGGCCCACTGTGCGCGGGTCTGGCCGGAGCTGGCACAAGCGGCGGAGGCGGTGCCTGCAGGGAGACGATGACTAGATGTGCATAGAGGCCCTTTGAAGCAGGCAGCTGGCATTTTTTTTCTGGTGTGCCTGGTTCTAGCGTAGACTGAGCACGAGGAGGGCGATGAGCCACGGCGGCGGTTCCAGCTGGTCTACAGGAACCCCAGGCGGCGGTGTGCTTTGGCCTGAGGTGCAGATAGGTGGGCGGCCACTTGTTGCGGCAGCGGATCAGATGGGAGGCGGAGGAGGCTCACTGGGAGGAATCTGGTTTTTCCATGACGAGGTTCTGGTGGAGCTCCTCAAGGAAGACGAGCCCGCGCGGGGAAGTAATGAGGGGCTGGTGGAGCTCCTCGAGGAAGACGAGCCCGCACGGGGAAGTGGTGAGGAGCTGGTGGTGTGGCTGAGCCTCCTGTGAGGCGCTCTGGGAGGGCTTCAGAGGTGGGGAACTGTCCTAGTGCTACAGTCATGCGGCACGCTGGGGTGCAGTGCTGCAGTGTGCCGTGCTGGAGATAGTGGTCCGCTGAACCCCGACTGTTTTTTTAAAAAGTATGCACGTGTTTTTTTGCTTTTCATCCTTTTTTTGCAAGTCGTAGGAAGACCCAAGGGGTCTTTCTTTTGGTTCTCTACATGATAATACCCCCTTTGGGGTCTTCCTTCCCTTTTTATTGATTTTTTTAACATTCTAAAGGCTATTTTAGCCTTTAGATATAATAATAATAAAATATTATCTTAATATAATAATAATATTATTATTATAATTTTATTATTAAAATTATATTATTAAAATTATATTATTATAAGAATAATATAAATTATAATAATTATAATTATATTAAAATTTTAATACCCTTGTTCAAAAATGAAAACATGATCAATTCTGAAAATTTCGAATGACCATATCTTAGTCATTCAAAATCAGATTGAATCACGGTTTGAATGGTTCTGACCAATTTTGAAGCCTCTACATAATTTTATGAAAATTAATTTTATTTGGCTAAGAAAATTTAGGCACTCCCTCTAATACCACTGTTAGGTTTCGGGGGACCACAGCAGAAGCTGGTGGGCCATGGATTTTTAAAATTTTCGTCAGCAGGACGACCAAAATTGTCGTCACCGACGATCCGAGCCCCGGAGAGGTCCGAGGATCTCGCCAAAATTGTAAGGAGCACAATCATAAACAAAAAAACTTACCTGTTTCATATCCGAAGCCATTGTCGACTACAACTTGTCGCCGGTGATCGTTGCATGAAGGATCCATAGCAGGATCCCTCTAGATCATCCACACATGCTTCAGAAATCTGCTAGAATGCTGATCATTGAACTCTTAGTGCTAGCACGTCGATCTGACAATATATTTGACATCCCGACAATCACTGCATTTTCGATCTTACAATTCATGAGAAGAAACTCGATCCGAGCACGGATCGATAGATTTTATATATAGAGAGTGGGATGAGAGAGGAGCTCTAGTCAAAATGACATGGATAGTTGTTGCACTTGAGCTCCTCTCCTCTATTTATAGCGGATTGTGGAAATTACCTGGTTGGGTTCCCCGACCCCCGTTAATTCCAAGTCCACTAAATAAATAACTATGATGACTTAAAACTGCGTCAATATTATTTATTTTATCACATACTTGTAATATATATGAAATATATTACATGATAATATCTGAGCTATTTAACTTGACTCACTGTCCTGCTTAATATTAAACGAACCTTACAATATTAAAATAATATTCTTTCGATTAATATTTTCTAGAACTTACTAAACTCTTAAATACATTAAGTAATCATAAATATTCATAACTTGAATATTAATGAATTTATTTAATTCTTTAGGTGATCAGTACTTTGGACAACACTTGGACCCCAGTGGTGGGGCACACCATGTCCAATATTCCTATTCCATTGAATAAGTGCAGATTCTAGAATACGCCGTTGTGTGTTACCCTATAGGCCTTTATCTCAATAGTAGTGAATAAAATCCACAGACCAAGAGCGGGGTCTAGAAATCTATCATGGCCCCTAAAGAGATAAAGATAATCATTTCAACGACTACCAACCTACGAACACTGACTGTGTACTATAATCTCCTTATCATTAAATATATCATAAAGCAGGACGCACTCTTGTGTCATCATCCTTATCTTCCTTTATTATTTGTTGATCTATCTGGGTGGATTTCCCTTTCTACTGCTTTGGAAAAAGACTTATTAAGGCGGCACCATCCTGATCAACTAGGCCTGAGATATAAAACTTCCTAAACTTGGAAGGGAAAAATCCTTTCTTGACCATTCAACCAATGTCATATCACCAACGACACACCCAACACAAACTACCTCGCCACTGCATTACTGCCATGGTTTTCGCCTTGCATCACAGTACATAATTAAATGATATACATTGGTAATGATCTCAGTCTAGGAGACCAATACACATGTCCGTATATAGGAACAACCAATGACACCCAAAACATGTGGTGTTCCTATTGACGAGTCTGTTCTCATGATCTCACTACTAGAGATCACCAAGTGCGAACTTCATGAGAAGAAGTCTCAATGCTTATGAGCCCCCAACACCTGATAGTTAGACATCTACTTTGTCCAGTCAGTAATATGTATCTAGACTATAGAACATTTATTTAAGATCAATGCCATTGTATCTCGAGGTTCTCATTATAGCCTAGGATCTTCTATAACCTCTTGACATGCCAATTAACCTTTGGAAATTACCATTATTATAATGGATGCAGAAAAAGTCTGAACTATAATGGTAAGATATCATCATGCATATCTAACTGTACACATGATACGATAATCAAAAGTAATACATAGTTGGGTCTAGGGCACCCACTATTTCAACACAGAAGTCATTATCTACAGAAGTGGTTGAACAGTTATTTTAGATTACATAATTTCAGTAATGATAAAATAATTACATGAGATAATAAGATCTATATTACAAATAGAATATAACCTATTTATTAAACTCTATTTCTTTTTTTCATAGGATTATGGGATTTGAAACCACTATCGATTATCCAAATCCCTTCATTTTGGTCTCCTCTAACATACAAGACATCATCTATATTGGGACCATTGGGAAATGATTGCAACATACCACTGAAAGGATCATCCTCAACTAAATTTTCATTGGACCCTTCAGTAGTTTTGGATGATAATTGAACAATCAACCACTTTCCATTTGCAGGATCTGGAACATAAAAAACTTTTACCACTTATGATTCCATTATAAACAATTCTTCATTGTACCCTTATTTACTAAAATAAAATTTCACAAATCCCAATTCATCTATTTTAACACCACTATTGTTATCAACCCATTTTCATTTAATAATTGGAAATTGGAATGTCGTATAATCCAACTCCCATATTTGTTTGATAATGCCAAAGTATGACATATTTGCATAAATTGGATGTCTGTCCTTACTACCAGAAACATGCATCGCTTCAGCCACATGTGTAAATACACTATTTTTCATGGTACTGTCTTTATCATGTTCATCTTTATAGAATGTATAACCATTAATTACATAACCATTGTAAGACAATACATACACACTTGGTCCGATGGCTAGCCATCGAAGTCGTTCTGAAATTGAATTCATATTTTTGTCTAACTCCTTAAAAATATGGTCCTGAAACCATCCTATAAACTAGTGATTATGTGTATTTGATATACATTTTTCATCCCTTGATGGATTCAACTACCTAATAATTTCTTTTTCGGTTTCAGTATATAGAGAAACCTCCCAACTATTATGAAAAACATAAAGGTGGGCCTGTTCCAGATCTGTAATATTCATTGTCACAACATATCTTCCAGAAATTCCCCTAAACTCAATGAGTCCATTGTGATGTGATTTCAGGAGACCAATTCTTTCCACATCAGATAGGTATTCAGTATAGAATTCAATGGCTTCCTCAAAAATATATTTCTCCACTATACAACCCTCTAGTTGACTTCGATTTTTGACATACCCATTCAAAATATTCATATACCGTTCAACAGGGTACATCCATTCGTAGTGAACAGGACCACAAAGTCAAATCTCTCTCACCAAGTGAATCATCAAATGAACCATAATATCAAAGAATGTTGGTGGGAAGAAAATTTCTAATTCACATAATATGATGAAAATTTCTCTTTCCATAGTTGGCAATTTCACTGGGTCTAAAATTTTTCTATATATAGCTTTGAAAAAGAAACAATGTTTGGTTAACATATGACAAATATTCTTGGAAAAAATGTATTGTAAAGCTCTAGGAATTAAATCTTGAATCAAAACAAGGCAGTCATGTGATTTCAAACACTAATGAAAATAGCATATACCCACTGTTCAAAACCATGGGTATAGCCCCCAAAACCGTGGGTATAGACTATACCCATGGTTTTGGGACCCGTGGGATGGAAAGGAGTTGAAATAGAGGTCCTTACCTATACCCACGGTTTACTAAACCATGGGCACAGTGATTGAACAGCATGACACAATTCTGTTTTTACGGTTTTCAAACCGTAGGTAAAAAATGATGAAAATCGCCCCAAGATGGATTCGAACTCGCGCCTCCCGCATCCTGCACACACATGACCGACCAACCAAGCTAATACCTCTATTGGTATAAATAGTAACATTTATTTTAATATATTAATATAACTCCTATAATCTAAAAAATACGATTCGAGGGATTTTGAACCCATGACCTGTATGAAAGGATTTCACAGAATGACCAACTAACATAAGCATACTATTGGTTTATATATATACGTCTATTTACTTATATTTATATTACTCATATATTTGAAAATGAAGAAGTTGTGGGATTAGATCATGGGACTTCCTCATGCAAATTGAAGATCTAAACCAACCAACCTAAAGAATTTATACGATTTAATATTTATATCCGTATAATTATATTATTAAATATCGTCTGACCACCAAACTTTTTTTCTATCCTGTGGAATTTTTTGTTCCCACCATAACACGGGAAAGATATACCCACGATTTTGAAAAACCGTGGGTATTGGTCTTTGAAAAAAATTCCTCTTATACCCACATTTTACAAAAAATATAGGTATAGGTCTGCAGAACAACACCTTTACCCACGGTTTTGCTAAAATTATGGGTATAGGTCTTCAAAAAAAACCCTATACCCATGGGTTTTCCAAGAACCATTAGTATAGGGGACCTATACCAACGGTTTTTGAGAACCATGGGTATAGGTCCCCATACTATCCCTATACCAACAGTTTTGGGAAACTGTGGGTATAGGGGGGCCTATACCCACAGCTGTGCACAAAACTGTGGGTATAGAACCATTTTCCTATAGTGAAACCTTTTTACTTCAAATCATTCATTGAATCAGTGTTCTTGATATTTGATGAATACCCCTCTAGAATATTTTCATCCTTGAAGAAGTTGAAAAACTGACATCTCTCCTCCCTATAAAGAGTGTAAGCAGTTGGAGGAAGAAACATTCAATTTTCACCCTTCATGGGAGCCAACTCTTCTCGTATTCCCATGCCAACAATGTCCAACCTTGCCTTAATTCCATCTTTTATTTTTCCAGGGGCATTTAGAAACATTCCAAAAACACTGTCACATACATCCTTTTCACATGTATTGCATTAAGAAAATATCTGACGTACACAAAATTCTAGTATGGTAATTAAAAGAAAACTGATCTCTTTTTCCAACTAATTTTCGTAAGGTTTTTCAAAAGTGGTTTTCCAAAAATAGTGTTCACATCTTTTACTTTCTCAAACTGTTGATCACCTGTTAGTGGAGATGGTGCTATGAATTGTTCTAAACATTCATTGAATGATGTCGTCCAAGATCAGTAATTATTCTAATGAGGTAGGAATCTACAATTTCCTAGAAACACCGATTTTGATGAATGTTTCAACTTAATTGATTCAGTATCATCTTTGCACACGGGACACCCTTGAGTTATTTTAATGCTATAGCCTGAATAATTTCCATAAGTAGGGAAATCATTTATCATCCAATACAACATCGCTCTCAACATGAAGTATTCACTTTTAAAAGCACCATACACCATAACACCTAAATCCCACAATAACTTCAATTCCTTGATCAAAGGAGCCAAATGAACATCAATATCATTACCTGGTTGTTTTGTTCATGATATAAGCATAGATAACATGATGAATTTCCACTTCATACATAACCAGGGTGGAATGTTATAATTTACGAACATAACATGCCTTGTACTATGAGTGCTAGTTTGAGAACCAAAAGGATCCACTCTATCTATAAATAACACAAGATGAAGGTTTCTCAGCACTTTTCCAAATTTAGGATACACATTACCAATTCTCTTCCATTGAGTAGAGTTAGCTGGATAACATAATTTCCCATCCTTATTTCTTTTATCTGCATTCCAGAACAATTGCCTTGCAGTTTCCTCACTTCTATATAGATGCCTAGACATTAGAATGATTGGAATGTACCATACAAGTTTTTTAGGACATGATTCATCTTTCTTGTATTGAGAAGCACCACCCTTTTTGCATTCTATTAGTGATTTGTTCTCCTTGAGAAACGATATACAGTTTTTTGTCCAGGAATGTATTCTTTCAGAAATTATACCCATCGAGTGTAGCATTTGTTTAGCTTCATATGTCCTTCTTGGGAGATCCTTATCTTCCGGGAGCATGTCATTCAAGAGAGAAAGTAGTTCCACAAAACTAGCACCACTCCATCTGTTTCCTGCTTTCAATTTATACAACTTCAGTACAACTGACAATGATGTAAATTTAGTGCAACCAGCATACAATGGCGTCTTTTCACAACTCTTTAACTTCTCAAACAATTTTAGCCAATCACGTGTTCATCTTCAACTTTCCTTGTCATTTCTTCAATACAATATTCATCATAATTGACATATGTAATCACATAATCCATACAATCTTCTTCATTATCCATATTTTTATTCATATATGATGATCCATAAAACACATTTTTATCCCAACTAGTGGTTACATTCGCATTTTCTTCGTGTTTATTCCAACATTTATTAGTCTGATCTATTTTATCACTTATCAAATGTTCTTCTAACTCCTATGGAGTAATTAGTCTAGAATAACAATAACATAAACATGGAAAAAGGATTTGAGAAGTATACTTTGTGTGATACTTTACAAACATGATGAAATATTTCACTCCGTTCTTATACTCTATTGTCAAACGATTAGCATCCATCCAATATTAATTCATCTACACCCTATTTGAATCTCAAAAATTTAGTATTTATGGTTCAAATAAACAAAAAAAGACTTCCAAATAAATTACAATAGAACCACAACCTTATAAAAATAAATATTAATAGAGCCTAACCATTTCCAATAAATATTTGGAAATCAACAGAACCAAGATAGACCCCCCATCAACATCAACACACTTTCCAACCCCCTTACAAAGGGGTTCGTGGGGGAAACAAATAAAATTGGTTTATCAAAAATTACTATGGAATATCATAGGTTTTTTTACCCAAGTTAAAATTGGAAATAGAAAATTAAGGTTAGTGAACATAAATTCTATCATGAACATCTAAAGGATATGCAATAACTCTGCCTCTCTAACATGGGGCTCTACCAACACCTACCATATACCTATAAAATAATTGAAAAATTAGTAAAAATAGTTTCTTGTACCTATTTCTAATATTACTACAAGAAAAGTATAACAAACATAGATTGTACCTCCATAAACTCCTGGAGTCTCCTGGTAAAAAGACTATAGTGACTACAACTATCCGAGATTGTAACCACTAACTTCCATGTGGTTTTACCTGGTTACTCACCAAATTATTTGTTTTGGTGACTCTTTACACTTGTAGGGGAATTTTGTTTTCACTAAAACATGTTTACATAATGAAATTTAGTGTCATTTCCAAGGACATTGTTTGGAACATGGGCAAGTTGGGGCTGTGTAAGGGGGAATTTAGAGTTAGGGGGCGGTATAGTAATTCTGTAGTTGGTCTATTCTAGCCATTTGTAGTTGTTAGTGGATAGGCCTATCAAGTAGGGTAATAAATGGGGATTGGATGGTGTAGTGGTGCAGGCTGGTGCAGCCGAGGGGTGCAAGTATAGGGAGAGGGGGAGGGGATGGTTGTTGTAGGGAAGGGGGTAGGGGGAGGGGTTGGTGTAGTGAATGGGGGAGAGGGGCTGGTGTATGGGTAGGGGGATGAGGAGGGAGGGGCTGGTGCACCATGGAAAGTGGGAGGGGGAGGGAATTGTGGTGTTGTAGGGGCTTGGGCCATAGGGGGTAAGGGGATGGTGGGGGTGGAGTGCAGGTGGGAGGGGGAGGGGCTGATGCAAGGGGGGGGGACAGGGAGGGGATAGTGAAATAAGGGAGAGGGGGAGGGGATGGTGTAGTATGTGGTTAGTGTCTAGTGGTGGGGATGATGCAGTAGGGGGTTGGTGGGGGGAGGGGGATGGGTTGGTGCATGGCAGGGGGAGGGGGAGGGGATGGTGGAGTAGGGGGAGGGGGAGGGGATGGTGCAGCAGGGGGTAAGGGTTGGTGGGGGGGGGGGGAGGGGATGGTGTTGTAGGGGGGGGGGGAGGGGATCGTGGAGGGCAGGGGGAGGGGCTGGTGCAGTAGGGGGGAGGGGTAGGGGTTGTTCCGGGCAATTGGGGATGGTGTAGTAGGGCAGGGGTGCGAGGGGGGGGGGGGGGTGGTGGGGGTGGAGTGCAGAGGGGGGAGGGGCTGGTGCAGTAGGGGGATAAGGGGATGGTGGGGGTGCTATGTAGGGGGGAAGGGGTTGGTGTAATTTACCATTGATCGAAGTCAAGAAACATCCCACTATCCTAAAAATAATTAACCACCCAAATAAAACTTCTCACATGTTCATACCACTATCTAAACTCAAAGACCTTTTCCAAAGAATACCATTCACCTTTCCATGGATGCGCTACTCTGATCTCATCATCTTCTATGGCCTTATTTCATGAAGACTGGAGGCCACTCCATGAATCTTGGATTAATAATAAAAGAACCTAAATGGCTTATAGGATCCACTATGAACTGTCTGAAGGAGAGATTCAATTTAGATCACTATAACTTCACAAAGACACTCATCATCATTGGTATATGGGTTGATTCTTACACCATATCCTTACCAAGAGTTAACCATAAGTCTCCCTTATGAAGCATTCCATAATTCCTCGACATTCAAAGTTAATAAAAGTATTCTTCTTTCACACATCACATAAAACCATTCTTACCAACTAAGGGAAATATAACATAACATCCACTACGTGTGTTATTCCGTGACATAGATTGTTAAAACTCTATATTTTTTATCATCTACTCCAAAGGTGGTGATCATGGGGAAGAATCCAAACTTCACCCTAATGAAAACCAATCTCACAAAACCTATCCACCAAAAATTAACCTAAAAGGAGAAGTGGGAGATTTAACTAGAGTATATCGCACCCGCGATGGAGGGGGAGCCATTTGCGCTATGTTGGGAGGGGAAGGCGTGACCGCCAGAAGGGGAGGTGCACGGGAGGAGTCGCTGACCATTGAGAAATGGAGTAGGGTTCATGGGAAGTAGGGTCCAGCATAGAGGAGGAGAAGTATGGTTTGCGGGGAAGAGGATCCATGGAAGGGTTTCGAGGGGGATGATAAGGAGTAGGGCTAGCGGTGGAGGTCTGTAAAAGAGAAGATTGGCGGGGGGAGTTGTCACAGGGGTATAGTTCTGCGAGAGCTTGACGACTTGATAAACAGAGGAGACTGTGCACCCGATTTTATAAAATATGGGATTATGGTTTTATTAGTGCTAAAAAAGCACTGATAAAGAGAGTCTTTATCAGTGCTGAAATTTTAGTGCTGATAAATTAATCCTTTATCACCACTTTTTTAGCACTGTTAATGGGATTCTTTATCAGCCATTTTTTAGCGCTCATAAAAGGTAGTGCGTCCCTTTACCATTTTTGTAGTAGTGATTCCAACTGATTGAGATCTCCTCTCTCCTCCACCTACATCCTTGAAAGAGAAAAAAAATCAATCAATTGATCTAATGATGTGTTCACATATCATAGGAATGGATCTGTGGTGATCGTTGTAATGTCAAAGGAATAGTCGGAGCTGTATTCTAGCACCTGGAATTCGATGATTGGTTTTCATGCATATTCTTGAAGCAGGTGCGGAATATATAGAGGGGATGAGATTTATATCTTTTGAGGTGACTTTGACCTAAACTATGAGGTGACCCTCACCGAAATCATACCACAGATGTGGTCGGTTCCTATGGAATCCACCGATGTGGATCATCATACCCATGGTTGGACCATCCAACAATCATGAGGTGACCTTCACCAAAATCTATCGACTATAAACCCTCCCCTTTAATTTATCGGTGACTACCTGCAATTCCCCAAGACCACATGGTGACACCTGTCCGACTTCTAATTGACCGTGATCCCACTACCCATGCCTCCATACTACCACGGTCTCTCAGCCGCCCTCCTCCCTTATCCCTCAAGAACATCCACACTACCAACCCAGGATACAACCACCTTCCTCCTCCACCTTGAATCGACATCACACCCCAGACAGTGTATCATCCATCGCACTCACGATAGTTGGACACCACCAGATCCAAATTAGGATAAATCTACCTCTCCTCGTGTTATACATGATGGGGTTCCTTTTGCAGACAGACCAACGGTACACCTCCATGACTACAACACCATCATATATTTGACCATCACAGAGTTCTCTGGTATTGTTGGACCTCCTTGGTCATTGCTGCACCGAGGCATGCCACCGCCCTCATGATTGGACCCCATGACAACATGAGGTAACCCCTTCTTTATCCTAATCTAGTACTCAAATAAGATCCAAATGGGTCTTTACTAACCCGAAAAGGATCAAAATGGGTATTTATAACCTGAAACTACCCTGCATGAGGTTTATCAAACAAGTGAAGGGCTTGGGTGAATTATTACATACCCAGAAATGTTTTTAATTAAACCATAAATTAATTTATTAATTTACTGGTTATATAATAATAATAATATTATTATTTAAATTGATTAATTAATTTTTTATTAGATTAAAATAATTGATTAATTTAATTTTTTGAGTAAAAGTTAAATTAATTTGTGGTCCTAATAAGAAGTTAAATTATTTGAATTCAATAAATAATTTAATTCATTTGAAATATTAAAACATTAAATTTATTACTATTTAATTTTATCCCACATTTACATTTCATACTAACTAGTTTTGAGAAGTTGGATGACCATGTGTATGTCTGAGTTTATTCATTTACTTGTTTATTATTTTGTGTGATTTTTGTTATAATTAGTTAATTAAATATGATATTCATAGTGTAATTTTTTTTTCAATTCAATATGTATAAGGGAATCCAAGTCCAATTTATTTGTTGTGTTTTGTGCTCCTATTACCCCCTCTCTTTCATGCGAGTATATTTTTACATTTTATGATGACACTGTAAGGTGAAAACTCCTCTAAGAAGAGGCACTAATACAGAAAAGTATTGTACATTTGAGATGGGGATGAGCAACATCTAGAGTCAAGTCCGAGATCAAGTATAATACCCCTAGGTCACAGTTGATCTATAAAGTTTAAATTTATCAACCATTATTATATTCTCCACACCAGTCAGGTAATTAATTTCCATTATGAATTTTTTAATATTTTATACATTTTCATTTTTATTGTGGAAAATATAGTAATAATAAAAAAGTATATAATTCATAAATACACGATGAATGTTTTTATCTTAATCTCTAGTTCTGATCATGATAATATAGTATGAATATATTAATAGAAATGGATTACATTCATCAAAAAAAATATAAAACCCTCGAAGAAATATTAATTCCCAAATTCCTTCCATCGATTGAATTTGAATAAAACAAGGTGTATGTGGTTCTTGATTAGCCAAAGTTGAGTGTCCCTCCTATTACTGGGGATTACTTATCAGAAGGATTGGTTTAATTTACTGATGTTTGAATCAGTGTAGTAAACACAAATAGATTACTCCATCAACAAAAGAAATCATTGAGTAAATCATATATATTATTTTAGAAGTTTGGACATGAATCAAAAGAACAAGGTACCAAGAGTTAATATAGTTGCTTAATCAAATTCTTCCCTAGAAATCATTGAGTAGTGGCATATCCATAACTTTCAGACTATGAGGGTAAGATCAGGGATCATTTTTAAAAAAATAGACAAGAGACAAAGTATTTTGATTCTAATATTGATGGATTCTAAATTTTGGTGAAATAGTGAGACACATTTAATGATTCAATTAATCAGTAATTTCTAATCGATAATCATGATAAAAGTACTAATATAATATTATTTATTTTATATAAAATTATAATTAATACAACCTATAAATACTATGATTAATTTTAGACAATGTAAATTTACAACCTAGAATTAAATTCCATGAGTAGTAAAGGATCCTGTGAAAAGTACTAAAATTTTAGAAATTGAAGGTGTTATTGTCCCCTATATCTATTCTGCCATCTCCTAAATCAAGGGTGGAAAATATTTCTTGTTGTAGACTCATGCATGATGTATATTATGGTTATGTTATAATTTTATCATAAGAATCATACGTGAGTTGTGGATAATTCATCAATACAAGGATGATTACACATGTTGTATCATCTCCACAAATATGACTCGGAGACAGTGAAGAAATATATGAATGAGGTAATGATTACACCTGATATGTATAAATTAAAAGGTGAGAAACTATCTTTTCAATACATACCAATCTTATATCACTTTAACCAACATTCTCGAATTCTATTTAATATTAAAAAATGAGCAATATAGAGAAAACCCCTCCTTACCTTTAGGTATAGTTCCCCAAGAAATAAGAACCTAAAGAATGATTAATTTTTGGTTCTTATAGTGATCAAGATAAAAGAGAAACTGAAAATTCCAATGGAAGGTGTGAGGTCAATAAAACATTTGTAATTTCCTTAGAAGAAAGTGGTATTAAAAAGGAGGTTATTTTATTCACATATTGTGAGATTATTCTATGAATTGAACTAAATTGAATAAGAAAGTACACACCTATTCTTCAGTGAATATAAACCATTATATATAATGTTTCAGTTATACTTCTTGGTTATTAAATTCAATTTTCCATTGAAATATGAATATTTGAATATGGTAACCAAGTGATTATAGAAATGTTACAAGAAGTAATTTGTGTTATCCAAGAATCTGAAAAGGGTGGTTTCTAAGTTAGTTGTGAGAAGGTCACAATTTCTATATTACTATGTTTAATGGTTCTAGTTGAATGTTTGTTGTGTATTACTAAAAAATTTATCTCATGTGTACTTTGGATAGAAGTAAAAATTATTCCTTTTCAGTAATTATTCATTGAGTTAATGAACATCCAAGTAGTCCAGTAATGCAGGATTCATTATCAATACCCTCTGAAAATAAAATTTAAGTCTTATATACATAGTTGTGGAAAGATAATATACTTATGAGAAAAACTAATTAGGTGTCAGGGATATACCCAGTATGGTTTTAGACCCACCAGAGTTAAAGGCCTTAGGTATTATCGATAAATTTATGTACTTAGTTATAGATAGAGAAACATTTAGAAATAAAGGTAAGCCACAAAAGATTTTGTAATTAGTTCAGCTAGAGAGAGTGAACAGTCCATGGGTAATCTAGTGGTAATTATACTCCATAAGATTCATTTAATTTTCCTTAATGAATGTAAAATTTATATTTGGTATATTCATGGTTAAAATATATGAGATGCATTGAGATGGTGTGCCAAATAATATATTGAAAAATAATTCATCGATCAAAATAATGAAGGATTGATCAACTCATAAATGAACATTACCTTATGGACATCAAAGATGTGATTATAATAAGGATCAAAGATGAGTATTACATGTTATAATTGATCAATAAAATGTAGTGTTTAGAAATTTCTAAATTCACACTTCCTTATACGCATCATATCTATGATCTAGGTAAAATTAGCATCAATGTTCTGACATATATCCATTTCCAAAAGGTCCATTATTTTCAAGACATGCATCACAAATAACAATGTTATCCAATAAAATGCTAAATATTTTGAGAAATGGATATCAAATGATTTACAGTATGATATGAATTCATTGCTTCATAAGAACATTGTGTATTGATGAAAATAGTTCATTATAAATATAAAAAATCTTTCATAAAGAAAAACACAATGCACATCTCAGTTGATATCCTGAAGTTTATATTGGATATTATTTGAAATTCATATTATAGAATAGTTATAGTAATGTGATAGAATATATTTCAATGAAAGGATCCACATATCTATTTTAGATAGTGGGAGAAATAATGACTTGAATTTATTCAATTCCACAAAATTCATGAATAATCGACATGGGAATGAGTTCCATAAGAGCTCATGGAAGAGGAATGTTGCAGAGACACATATTTTGTAGGATGGATAAAACCATAGTGATGGTTTTGTATTTCCTATGGTTGATGATAAATTTTTCATTCATAATAATAATCTATATAAGAAGTATATGTAAATTAAATAATATTGAAAAGATCAAATTCAATAATGGATTATATGAATCAATATATTGGGCTTATTATTTTGAATATTGTGGTGGGTATTCAAGTAACACTATACATGGGTGGTACAAGCATGGTACCAATAATGATATATTGGTTAGTATAAGTCCTTATTCTAAAATACATTAGTATTTTACCTTTCGAAGTTATTATCTATGGTGATTTTAATGAGAATTGGATTTCAAGAACAACTTTTGTTGATGGTTTCTATTCAACGCAAGCAGAAATGGTTAGTAACATCATGGAATGAAAATACGAAAGTAAGTAACTTAAATCTAGTTTAGTATTGATGTAAGAAATAAGATTATAAAATATTAATTTGGAATGAGTATTTTCAAGTGTTTACAAAACTTCAGTGGTATCATCACTATTTTCTAAGTAAAATATGTTTTAAAAAACACATGGAAAAAAACTATTAGTCTTATAGTAAGTTAAGACCTGAATTAAATGTCTCTTTTGAAATTGACATAAATTAGCATCCTAAGTTCTGGGGAACTTGATATGTTGTGGTAGATCAAAAGGTTTCTTGGACCTAGTGAATTGTACATATATTGAAAATGTATTAAAAACACAATATGGAAAAATTTGAGAGATAATTTATACCAGTTTCACATGGAAAAAATATCTCCAAGAAATCATGTATGGAACATAAAAATAGATTAATGTGTTAAGTTTAATTCCATATACTAATACGATTGATCAATCACATATGTCATGATATGTTGAAGAAATTATATTTCTAATATATACATTATGATTAGAAAATATCAATTATATCCAAGATAATTGCATGGGAAGCAGTCAAAAATATTTGATTGTACTTAAAGATATATAAATGTGTGTACCTAAAATGTAGAGAGGAAGGGATAACAGTTTTAAGGGTGAAAACTAGTCGAAATTGGATTGACACATTCTAATATCATAGTTAGGATAAGGTAATGTGAATGAAAATCTCATACAATCTAGAGTTAGCCATTTCAAAAAATACAAAGTTTATTGTAGCTTATGAGGCCACTAAGAGGTAGTATATTAAAAAAAATTATTTTTTCCAATTCATATAATTATACCTAGAAAGTAATGTTTTATCATAATATAAATTATGATATTTCTAATACTTTTACTAGCCAATATTTTGATTTTGGAAAGTTGATAAAAGTGAAATAGTCTAGGATATCATCACTTCAAAAGATTTACTTTTGTGGGTAATGTCACAGATAACAGAATTGTTTCACTATAGAAATGTAGAAATCCCATGACTAAAGACATAACTCAACAAAAACATGATCTAATCATGTGAGATAAAATAAGGTTGGTTAGAATGTTTTCTCTAGTTAATGTGCGTGTTGTAAAATTGGGTTCCCTAGACCCACATTTATTAGTACTTCTGATTACGACAACATGTGTATAGTGTGTTATACAGGATATAAACATACCATTATAGTGTAGAAATTTTTGTTACCACTATTTAATGGAAATTTTAAAAGCTTATCTATCATAGAAAAAGGTTATAAAAGATACTAGGCTATAAGGAGAACCTTGAGATACTATGACATTAAACTTTAATATATGTCCAACCGTCTAGATACATTATACTGACTAGACACATTATATGTATGACTATCAGGTGTTGGGGATCATAAGCATTGATTATTTTTCTCATGAATTTGATACTCAGTGACCTCTAATAGTTGAGATCATGAGTACAAAACATCTAATAGGAAAACCACATGTTTTGGGTTTCATTGGTTGAACCTATCTATGAACATGTGTATTGATCTACTTATTTGAGATCATTATCAATGTGTGCAATTTTATTGCATAATTTTATGAATGGAGAAACACATAATAATGAAGACTTAGTGAATTAGTTTTTATTGGGTGAATCATTGGTTATATGAAATTTTTTTAATGATCAAGATAGAATTTTTTTCTTCTTAGTTGAGGAAGTGATATCTCGAGCCTAGTTGATTAGGATGGTAGTACCTTCATTAATTCCATGTCTATGGTAGTAAAAGTTAAATATATCCCATTAGATCAAAAAATTATAAAGATAAGAAATGATGATGATACAAGGGTGTGTACTTGTTTCTGAAATATCATATGACAAAGAAAATATATTCCATAGTACATGTTTTTAGGTTAGTTGTTATTTCTATGACTACTCCTTATCTTCTTAGGGGCCATGATGGGTAGCTATATTCCACTCTTTGTGTATAAATATTATTAAATATTATGGATATAATGTCCTAGATTGTTACACAAAATTTCACATTCAATATTATTCCCTATTTAGATGAATAGGTATATAAGACATTAGATACCCCACCATGGGGTCTGAGAGTTTTCCATGTTTTATCGATCATTTATAAATAAAAAAACATTATTATTCACGTAAAGAAAAATTATATGGATTTTATCTAATAAATGTATCAAAAAGTGTTTATGTAAATACATGAAATAATATTATATGAATGATTATTATATTTAATATTCAATGTTCATTAAATATTAGAGGGAATGACAAATAAAATTATTGGCTCAAGTTTATCATGTAATATATTTAATATACACTACAAGTATGTGATAAAATATTTTTTTCAGAGTTTGTTATAATTATTTATTTATTAATTATTTAGTGGATGTTATATATATAGGGGGAGGGAACCATAATTGGGTATTATTCACATCCACTATATAAGTGATTGAGGATCTCATTTCTGGTGTTCAAGGAATTCATTCCAATGGGTTGAGAGGTCCTCTATACTCATCCCACATACTTGAGAGATAAAGATGATGTTCAAGGGAAAGGTGGAGGGGTAGGGGCTGGTGGAGTAGGGGGAGGGGTAGGGTATGGTGCTGTAGGGGGAGGGGAAGGTGCATGGTAGGGGGAGTGGGAGGGGTTGGTGGAGCAGGGGGAGGGGGAGGGGCTGGTGCAGTAGGGTGTAAGGGTTGGTGGGGGTGGGGGAAGGGGATGGGATGGTGCAACAAGGGGGAGGGGGAGGGGCTGGTGCAGGGTAAGGGGAGGGGCTGGTGTAGTAGGGGGTTGGGGGAGGGGCTGGTGTAAGGGAAAGGGGGAGGGGGAGGGGCTGGTGTAGAAGGGGGGAGTGGGAAGGATTGTTCCGGGCAGAGGGGTATGGTGCAGCAGGGCAGGGGTGTAGGGGGGAGGGTGCTGGTGGGGGTGCAGTGCAGAGGGGGGAGGGGCTGGTGTAATAGGGGGGATAAGGGGCTGGTGGGGGTGTAGTGTAGGGGGTAGGGGGTTGTGTAACACCCCAAGCTTTTATGAAAAATATTCTTTTAATATCATTGATGTCTTTTTTTTGTATGCTACAACAAGATTACTTTGCGCTACACGCAACACCGTATGAGCTTGTAGTATACCGAACACTATTCTTGGATCATGTTATACAAAATTTTGATAGTAGTTATTCTACGAAACATTGAGTGTATATATATATATATATATTCAATGTATAAAAGATATATGGTTGGATTCTGTTATACGAAACAATGGAGGAGTCTTGCATAACACGCAACCCTGACTTGGCTTGCATTACACGCAATCACGACTTTCCACGATAGCGTGTGTTGTACGAAATACTAGGTTTCACTAAACAATGATATATTGTTATAATATTATTATGAACTAGCCGTTATGAATAGTATCAACCACATTTTTAATTTTATAACATAATTATTCATCTTACACATTTTCTAGAACATGGTATGAGAATAAAATCAATTTTTCGAGTAAAATTAGTATTTTTCAAAAATATAGTTTTGCCGCCTTTTGATGGCGTACCCACCTTAAATCTTTTTTTGAAATGTCTATAAGTTCAATTTGAAAAAATAAAATTCTTCTTTGGAATAAGGGTATAAAAATTTACTTTAGATAAAATTTTCATATTATTCTGATAACTTTCATATTTTAATGAATAGTAAAAACACGCTGTATTTTAATTAAAAACAACTTTTTTCATCGAAATAATTTATATGGTTAGATTATATTTTTAATTGGTTTTAAAGTGTAATTAGAATATATTTTTATCATTTAATCCAATGCTGGTCATTGAAATTAATTTCACTTTGAAATTGGATATAAACAAGTATCAATCTTTTGATAGTTATTGCTTCTTAAAAACACGCGATTTCTTTTGAATTTGGTAAAATAGACATAATTTTTGAATTCATAATATCAAATATAGATTAGGCCTAATTTTTGTATTTTTCTGGAAACTTTCATTTTTTGATGAATAGTGAAACCACTAAGTGGTAGTTAAAAAACTGAATTTTTCATAAAACTTAATTTTACCGCTTTTGTGAGTGGAATTTCGAAAATCCGAGAGACACGGTTAATATCATGGACTAAAATGTGGTTCAATGAGATGAAAATAATTTTTGGTGAATAGTAACTTTTTACTTTTTTTACCATGGTTAAAAGTAAATAGGGTAATTTAGGGTAAAAATGATATTATTATTACCCTAAAACATGTCCTAATTCTATTGGATAAGTGTAATTAGACCAAAAACAACCTTAGGAATAAAATTTGACCATTTAGGTCCTCTTGGATTAGATTAGGACATTTATTATTAATTTATTTAAAGAAGGGTTAAAATAGTTAAAATCAACATTTTATAAGTAAATCATTTTTAATATAGAGTTATACATAAGATAAATTCGACTATAAATATTCATTAGAAAGAAAAACAGATTTTTTACATAATGGTATTTTATTTATAATTTTTAGAGATTAAATAATTTAATTTATTTATGACACAAAGATGATGCAATAATTATCTTATCAATGAAATATTGACATAATTGATGTTATAAATACCCAAATAAATTTAATTTGAGGCTTTTTATGAATTACACTAATTTTAAACGTTAATATGACATATTAGTATTGATATAAATAACGTTTTTAGAAATAATAATTCTGTTATGATTTTCACAAAAATCAATTACCAAATAGTGTCAAAATTGACATAAAATAGTTTTTAAAACAAATATTATATTATTAATTATTATTTTATTCCTAAAAATCTATGGTTCATCCAAATGACTTATATAAGGTTATATATATTAATAATAAACAACTTGGGGTTCTTTTGGTTTTTTATAGTAAGTTTATTAACCTTATAGTGTAAGAAAACAAGAAGACACGGTAAAAGTAAAATTATTTAACTTAAGGTTAAATCTAAATGATAAGGTTAAAATAGAAAACCAAACTTGTCTAAATTCTATTGGATGAGAGGATTTCGACCCATCCCCACATTAGATTCGAAATAAATCAATTTTGAGCTATTAAAAACTGAATATGACTTTATAATAAAATAATATTTTTAGTTTTTCCAAAGGTGCCCCTCTCCTCCCTTATAAAAGGGAACCTCCTCCCTCACTTCCTCACACTACTTTGAGCCTTCATGCTCGGCCAAACCCTGCCAAATTCTCTTCTACACTTCCATTGAAACATCCTATAGGTTCTCGTCTTCTTCAAAGACCAATTTTAGTGCCCTAAGAGGAGGTTTCAAAGAGGCGCTTCAAAGAAGAGGTAATGTCCGTTACCGATTCTTTCAAATATATTTCTTCTTCCACTAATTCTTCTTTAGTTTTTTCATTATGAAGTAATAAAATCCGCATAACTCATATAATGATATGTTATTATAAGTATGAAACAACCCTATTTAACCAGCTATCCATCCTACGGAAAACGAAATCACCACGCGTGCGTACGTAAGGAATACCGTCTCCACGCCGTGGTGAAATCTGTTTTTCCACCAACACCTTAAATGGATGGGTATAATGGTGTAAAGAATAACTATATATGGTTATTATAACATCATACTAACTCTGATATATTATACTATCCACTATAATTCTATTCAATAATTATGGGAATGATATCATCGCCCGTGCGTACGTACGGACTACTGTCTCCACAACGCGATGAGATTCATTCTCCATGTTAACCATACATGAATGATCATAAAGTTTATATAATAAATAATAATGAAATATATGAAATAATAATTCTACTGGATTTTATATATATATATGTATGTCATCTATTTAGTTTCATTCAATTCAATAAGGAAACGAAAACAACGTTCATGCGTATGTACGGCCTACCGTCTCCATGAACGGTGTATTTCATTCCTTTTATCAATCTATAATATATATATATGTGTATATGATGAATATATATTATATATAAGTCATGTTTTATATTCTGGAATTATGTAAATCAGGATATAAGTAATAATATCAAGAACGACAAGTCGAAACACATACGATAAATGAAATGATTTTACCCAAAACGCTGCTTTAACATGGAATTTACAAAAGAACGGGTAATATAAAGTCATAAGTGAAACATATATGATATCATAACAATTAATATGATTCTGTAATAAGTGAATGAAATTATTTAAATCATTATACAAGAGGTTCAGATAAGTACGAAGCATATCGGACCTAAGGTAAGGGATAAATTTTTAATCTCATTTTTATCAGAGATTGATTATACATAAGTATTTACTGGGGTTGCGTTTATCATCCATGACCATGTTTTCTAAAAATGGTTTCATAAAATGTTTACCATTATTCAATGAATTTTTAAAGTTATTTTTACCCGTTATTGACTTTTTACCACATTTTATGAATGTAATCTTTCCTTTGGTTACCATATAAGGTACTTTTTGACTTTTTCGACAAAAGTACGAGGAGAATGTTATTTTTAACTTATATGGCATGAAAGGATTTTTACGGTTTCATAAAACCTCATTTTCAAGAAGCTTCCTCTACAAGATTTCCTGATTATTTTCAACAAAACCCTTATCTTTTAAAATTTCATGGAATTTTGTGAAAAGAAAATGATTTTAATGAAGAAAGGATATTTTTCTCAAGAATTAATTTCAAGTATTTTGTCAAAACTATTTTCCATCTAAGATTAAATTATTTTATATGTGTATGTTTCAAGTAAAATGTCTCTATGATTTAAATGGTTTCAATTTTCTTATGATTAAATGATATCAAATGTTTATGGATTATGTTATGATGGCACGTTGTTTAAGAATCCCATTTTATTACATGTGTTATGCAATGATGTATGATTTATGATTTTGTGGCACACGAAAGAATGATTTCCTTATGAGATGGGTGGGACCTATATCTCCCTCCAATGCATTGGGTAAAGATTTATATCTCATGATATAGACATGGCTGGAACGGTAAGTTAATCTGGTTCAGTATTATAGGACTGGAAGGAGGAGTGAACTCGATTCAGAAAGGGACTTTGTCCACTAAGATGGTCTTGGCAGCAATGTCGTGGATATTATGGAAATCATTACATGTGCTTAATGGATGCCACAATTACATGTTTTATTCCCATGCTATTTTATCATGATTAATGTTCTTTTATGATCTATGCTTTATGTACTTCCATGATTTATGTCTTTGCTCAAGATTTTGATGTTTAGAATTTATGTTCATGTTTTTGCATTCAAATGTTTATGGATTATTTTATGTTATCTATGCTTACCCTTACTGAGCATTTGAGGTCTCCCTTTTTATGTTTTATTTTCCCCCGAGGATTAAAAGAAAGGTTTTAGGTAAGGAAACAAAAAGTGAAAGATATTTATGGGAGATGTTGAAGATCTTTCACCACGATTAGAAGATTACGTTCCAAGTTTCCAAAGACACTAAACTATTATGGTCCCTGTGTGTCTCTTTTTGTTATGTATTAAGTATTCTAAAAAAGTAATTTATTGTCCATGTACGTCAAGATTCAGGTCTCTAAAGTTGGTATCAGAGGAAAGGTTTAGTCAACCTTTGGAAACTAGGATGGGAAAACTTTAGTGAGATCCCTAGAGATATTTATATGGTATGTCTAGGGATGTCCCTAAGGTTAAAGTATAAGTGTAGGTTATAGTACTATAATTATGGTAACAATATTAGATTAAACCTAATATATTAGATATTGATGTTACTCCCCCTTGATTATGATTTTTGTCTCTCACACTATTCTTTTTGGGTTTTAGAAAATGGCTGGAAACAAGATGATTCACGATAATGGAGGATATGATGGAAAATGGAATGATATTATTCATGAGAAACCAAATGAAATGGGATTTGGAATTCCAAACATCATTATTATACCGAATCAACAATCTCATAATATGATCAATACACTCAAATTTGGTAAGGTTCCTGACTCGGCTAATAAGAGAAAGATGGAGTTTCATGATGATCATAGAGGAAAGAAAGTTCAATTTCCCCTATGTAAATCATGTGGGAAGAGGCATCAAGGAGAATGTTTTAAAGGAACTGGAAGATGCTTTGGGTGTGGAAAAGAAGGACACAAAGCCAGTAAGTGCAAAGGAAAATGTTCAGTTAACACCATGGACAAGGATAATGGTATTTCTATGACATCAACAATGGTTAAATGTTTTAAATTTGGAATGTACGGGCATTATGCAAACCAATTACCTAAGGGAAAGTCTCATGAAGAGAATCAGTATAGTCTTATGGGTAGTATTTATATTGATGATGATGAAGAGACTACAAATGATATGTGAGATGAAAGAATTGTTGAAGCTCCGTCAATGGTTTAAGAAGGTAGTGGAATGATTACATGTTTACCAAGTGTAATGTTGTTTAAGTAATCTCACTGTACTATGGAATAAAGAGACATCTAAGGATTGTTACACTATTGTCTTTTCTTAAGTTTTGAAAGTATATGATGAATGGTACCAGTGACCATGAAAGGTTGTTCAGATATTTTTTGAAAGTAGATGATATGCGCATAATGAAGGGATAAAGAGAAAATAAAAGGTTTGATAGTATTCATGACCTCATGACTGATATAAGGAGAAGTTCATATCTTGGTGGGAGTATATATAATTTTTGTGATTTTGGTATGTGAAAAGAGTTAACTTTTCACAGCACTCATGTTTTCACTAAGATTCAATGGGTATTCATTTTTTTCAAGAGAATACATGATTAAGGCCTTAGAATGTTTGGAATGTGACCAAAAAGACATATCTCATGATATATGGGGATCAACGATGGTATTAACATGCTTGTTATATGAAATCTTTGGTAATCGTTTTCACTATAATATGAGATTGGACAGCAGTATTTTGGATAAGCCTAAAGATTGGAATGGATTATGTTGGACATAAGCTAGTATTGTTTAAGGATAGATGTTTTTTCGATATTATTGATGGGATGTTATAGTAATGTATTTTTAGAAAAAGGAAAACCTGCAGGATGGGCGACAACCCATCGCGTCGGACAAGGCTGTGGGAATCGAACCCACAACCGAAGTGCGACTGGCCTTTATCGCCTACCACTGGCCTACAAGAAGTCCCTGTTTAGTAGAAACTAGTTTTATTATATTAATAAGTATGATATATGAAGTATAATTCCATTTTAGGAACCATATATGATTAATCTCACTATAGATGGACTTATGTATTTTTTGATAACTTTTCTAACCTTTTGTTTGAGACAGATGGAATGACCCATCATTCTATCACATGATCTGCTAACACATCACGAATGACAAATTCAACTTCATTTCTTTAAGAGATGAAGTGGAAATTGTCCAAAGAATGACCAATAGTGAGACTGTACCAAAATCATGAAAGTATTTCTTCTAATTCCAATTTCATCAAATTTAGGGAAATGATCTTGAAAACCAAAAATATTGTCCTAGTTCTATTATATCCAATGAATCAGATGGTACCTTAGATCATCACAAATTTATGTCTTTGTGATTGTTGGATTTTTTATAGCCATGTTCTCTACCACTCTCCATCAGAGCTTGATGGTTAGATTTTTCTTCCATATCCAAATTTTCACCATGTTCTCCTACGTGGAAACCCAGTGATGAGTCAATTTGGGTAACCGTTACGTTTCATACTTTAGTTTTTAAAGCCATGTTTTTATATTCCTTTTTACGATGTGGGTTTCGATTAAACAAACTTTCGAGTAGTAAACCATTTATAACCCCGACGAATTTCGAGGGAGAAATTCATTTTATGGGGGGTAGAATGTAACACCCCGAGATTTTATGAAAAATATTCTTTTAATATCATTGATGTATTGTGTTGTATGCTACAACAAGATTACCTTGCACTACACGTAACACCGTATGAGCTTGCAGTATACACAACACTATTCTTGGATCATGTTACACAAAATTTTGATAGTAGTTATTCTAAGAAACATTCAGTGTATATAAATATATATATATATTCAATGTATAAATGAAATATGGTTGGATTCTGTTATACAAAACAATAGAGGAGTCTTGCACAACACGCAACCCTGACTTGGCTTGCATTACACGCAATCACGACTTTCCTCGATAGCGTGTGTTGTACGCAATATCAGGTTTCACTAAACAACGATATATGGTTATAATATTATTATGAACTAGCCATTATGAATAATATCAACTACAGTTTGAATTTTATATCATCATTATGCATCTTACACATTTTCTCAAACATGGTATGAGAACAAAATCAATTTTTCGAGTAAAATAAGTATTTTTCAAAAATGTAGTTTTGCCGCCTTTTGATGGCGCACCCACCTTAAATCTTGTTTTTGACATGTCTATAAGTTAAATTTGACAAAATAAAATTCTTCTTTAGAATCAGGGTATAAAAATTTACTTTGGATAAAATTTTCATATTATTCTGATAACTTTCATATTTTAATGAATAGTAAAAACATGCTATATTTTAATTAAAAACAACTTTTTTCATCGCAATAATTTATATGGTTATATTATCTTTTTAGTTGGTTTTAAAGTGTAATTAAAATATATTTTTACCATTTAATCCAATGTTGGTCATTGGAATTAATTTTACTTTGAAATTGGATATAAACAAGTATCAATCTTTTGATATTTATTGTTTTTAAAAAACACGTGATTTGTTTTGACGACGGGAATTAATTTTTAAATTAATTAATGAAACTGATATGTTTTTAATTTTGTAAAATAGACATCATTTTTGAATTCATAATATCAAATATATCTTAGACCTAATTTTTGGAATTTTTCTAGAAACTTTCATTTTTTGATGAGTAGTGAAACCACTAAGTGGTAGTTAAAAAAAAGAATTTTTCATAAAACATAATTTTACCACTTATATGAGTGGAATTTCGAAAATCCGAGAGACACGGATAATATAAAGGACTAAAATGTGGTTCAATGAGATGAAAATAATTTTTGGTGAATAGTAACTTTTTACTTGTTTTTACCACGATTAAAAGTAAATAGGGTAATTAACGGTAAAAATGATATTATTATTACCCTAACACATGTCATAATTCTATTTTATAAGTGTAATTCGACCAAAAACAACCTTAGGAATAAAAAATGACCATTTAGGTCCACTTGGATTAGATTAGGACATTTATTATTACTTTATTTAAAGAAGGGTTAAAATAGTTAAAATCAAAGTTTTATAAGTAAATCATTTTTAATATAGGGTTATACATAAGATAAATTCGACTATAAATATTAATCAGAAATATAAAAATATTTCCTACATAATGGTATTTTATTTATAATTTTTAGACATTTAATAATGTAATTTATTTATGACACAAAGATGATGCAGAAATTATCTTATTAATGAAATATTGACATAATTGATGTTATAAATACCAAAATAAATTTAATTTTAGGATTTTTATGAATTAAACTAATTTTCTAGGTTAATATGAGATGTTAGTATTGATTTAATTAACGTTTTTAGAACTAATAATTCTGTTATGATTTTCACAATAATCAATTACCAAATAGTGTCAAAATTGACATAAAATAGTTTTTAAAACAAATATTATATTATTAATTTTTATTTTATTCCTAAAAATCTAATGTTAGCCCAAATGACTTATATAAGGTTATATATGTTAATAATAAACAACTTGGGGTTTGTTTGGATTTTTATAAGTTTATTAACCTTATAGTGTAAGAAAACAAGAAGACATGGTAAAAGTAAAATTATTTAACTTAAGGTTAAATCTAAATGATAAGGTTAAAATAGAAACCTAAAATTGTCTAAATTATATTGGATGATAGTATTTCGACCCATACCCACATTATCTTCTAAATAAATCAATTTTGAGCTACTAAAAACCGAATATGACTTTATAATAAAATAATATTTTTAGTTTTTCCAAAGGTGCCCCTCTCCTCCCTTATAAAAGGGCACCTCCTCCCTCTCTTCCTCACACCACTTTGAGCATTCAAGATCAGCCAAACCCTACCAAATTCTATTCTCCACTTCAATATAAACATCCTAGAGGTTCTGGTATTCTTCAAAGACTAATTTTAGTGCCCTAAGAGGAGGTCTTAAAGAGGCGCTTCAAAGAAGAGGTAATGTCCGTTACCGATTCTTTCAAATCTATTTCTTCTTCCACTTATTCTTCTTTAGTTGTTTCAATATGAAGTAATAACATCAGTATAACTCATATAATGATTTGTTATTATAAGTATGAAACAACCCTATTTCAACATCTATCCATCCTATGGAAAACGAAATCACCACGGTTGTGTACGTACGGAATACCGTCTCCACGCCATGGTGAAATCTGTTTTTACACAAACACCTTACATGGATTGGTATAATGGTGTTAAGAATAACTATATATGGTTATTATAACATCATACTGACTCTGATATATTATACCATCCACTACAATTCTATTCAATAATGATGGGAATGATATCATCGCTCGTGCGTACGTACAGACTACCGTCTCCACGACGCGATGAGATTCATTCTCCATGTTAACCATACATGAATGATCATAAAGTTTATATAATGAATAATAATGAAATATATGAAATAATAATGCTACTGGATTTTATATATATATATATTTATGTCATCTATTTAGTTTCATTCAATTCAATAAGGAAACGAAAACAACATTCATGCGTACGTACGGCCTACCGTCTCCATGAACGGTGTATTTCATTCCTTTTATCGATCTATAGTATATATATGTATATGATGAATATATATTATATATAAATCATGTTTTACATTCTGTAATTATGTAAATCAGGATATAAGTAATAATATCAAGAACGACAAGTCGAAACACATACGATAAATGAAATGATTTTACCCAAAACGCTGCTTTAACATGGAATTTACAAAAGAACGGGTAATATAAAGTCATAAGTGAAACATATATGATATCATAACAATGAATATGACTTGGTAATAAGTCAATGAAATTATTTAAATAATTATACAGTAGGTTCGGATACGTACGAAGTATATCAGACCTAAGGTAAGGGATAAATTTTCAATCTCATTTTTACCCGAGATTGCTTATACGTAATTATTTACTGGGGTTACGTTTATCATCCTTGACCATGTTTTCTAAAAATGTTTTCATAAAATGTTTACCATTCTTACATGAATGTTTAAAGTCATTTTAACCCTTTATTGACTTTTTACCACATTTTATGAATGGAATCTTTCCTTTGGTTACCATATAAGGTACTTTTTGACTTTTCCTACAAAAGTACGAGGAGAATGTTATTTTTTTACTTATACGGCATGAAAGGATTTTTAAGGTTTCATAAGGCCTCATTTTCAAGAAGCTTCCTCTACAAGATTTCCTGATTATTTTCAACAAAACCCTTATCTTTTAAAATTGCATGGAATTTTGTGAAAAGAAAATGATTTTAATGAAGAAAGTATATTTTCCTCAAGAATTCATTTCAAGTGTTTTGTCAAACCTATTTTCTATCCAAGATGACATTATTTCATATGTGTATGTTTCAAGTATAATTTCTCTATGATTTAAATGGTTTCAATTTTCTTATGATGAAATGATATCAAATTTTTACGTATTATGTTATGATAGCATGATGTTTAAGAATCCCATTTTATTACATGGGTTATGCTATAATGTATGATTTATGATTTTGTGGCACACAAAAGAATGATTTCATTATGAGATGGGTGAGACCTATATCTCCCTCCAATGCATTGGGTAATGATTTATATCTCATGATATAGACATGGCTGGAACGGTAAGTTAATCTGGTTCAGTATTACAGGACTAGAACGGGGAGTGAACTCGATTCAGAAAGGGACTTTGTCCACTAAGATGGTCTTGGCAGCAATGCCTTGGCTACTATGGAAATAATTACATGTGCTTAATGGATGCCACAATTACCTATTTTATTCCCATGCTATTTTATCATGATTAATGTTCTTTTATGATATATTCTTTATGTACATCCATGGTTTATTTCTTTTCTCAAGATTTTGATGTTGAGATTTTATGTTCATGTTTTTTCATTCAAATGTTTATGTATTATTTTATGTTCTCTATGCTTACCCTTATTGAGCATTTGAGCTCACCCTTTTTATGTTTTATTTTCCCCCAGGATTAAAAGAACGGTTTTAGGTAAGGAAACAAAAAGTGGAAGATCTTTATGGGAGATTTTGAAGATCTTTCACCACGATTAGAAGATTACGTTCCAAGTTTCCAAAGACACTAAACTATTATGGTCTTTGTGTGTCTGTTTTTGTTATGTATTAAGTATTCCACAAAAGTAATGTAATGTCCATGTGCATCAAGCTTCAGGTCTCTACAGGTTGGTGGAATTTACCATTAATCAAATTCAAGAAACATCCCACAATCCTAAAAAGAATTAACCACCCAAATACAACTTCTCACATGGTCATACCACTATCTAAACTCAAAGTCCTTTTCCAATGAATACCATTCGCCTTTCTATTGATGCACTACTCTGATATCATCATCTTATGTGGCCTTAGTGCAAGAATATTAGAGGCCACTGCATGAATAATGGTTTAATAATAAAAGAAACTAAATGGATTATAGGATCCACTATGAACCATCTCAAGTAGAGATTCAATTTAGAATACTATAACTTCACTAAGACACTCATCATCTCTGGTATATGGGTTGATTCATACACCATATCCTTACCAAGAGTTAACCATAAGTCTCCCTTATGAATCATTCTGAAATTCCTCGACATTCATAGGGAAGAAAATGAAGGTTATGGGCGTAGCAGAAGCACGTGGGTGGATGTTCCCACTTGGATTTTTTTCAGTAACAATGATCAATCCAAAATCAATATGTCTATAAATGCCAGTCTCCATGGATCGAATCACAGGAATGTACAAAGAAAAGGAATGTACCGGAACCACAATGTAGGTTCGTTACAGGTTGATTATAATTAATTTAATCAATTGAAAATAATTACCTTTTGGGTGTTCTTTATTCATTGTTGTTCTTGATCAAATTCCGATGTGATTCATAATTTCATCGCAGAAGCCAAGTGTAGACTTCCTCTAGTGGTGATCCACATGTGTACCTCGTATCTTGGGACGTCGCCAAAGGAGTCTCCAGGTGCTGGCGTGGAGAAATCTTTGCTTGCGTTGTCTGCCTTAGATCGTCTTGATCCGATGGAAGAGGATCTCTCTCGGTATTGAGAGCGTTCTTGGAGGAAGAGGTTCTTTCGGCCTTGAAATAATTATCCAGAATTATTGTGCACAATGATTCTCTTGTGTAGGAAAAGAGTTGGGGTTGTGAGGATATCTATAATCAAGTTTTGAGGTTGTATAGTTATGAAAATAAATAAATGTGTTACGCATTTCATTTATTTGATTAACTCTTATTGAAATCCCCAATGTCAAATAAATAATTCCTTGACATGCGCTCATGCTGATTATAATAAATATCTGTTAATAAAACTATATTATATCCTAAAAATCCCGACTGGAAAAACTACACAGCGTGTAATAATAAATACACGACGTGTACTTGTTTTTCATTAAAAAATACACGGCATGTACATTCAATGTACACGACGTGGATATCTTGTTTTCATTTATTCATTTTCTTTTCAAAATGAAAACTACACTGTGTGTACATTTAATAATACACGGAATGTACTTGTTTTCAAAATAAAAACTACACGACATATAATAATTAATACACGAAATAAACTTGTTTTCATTTTATTCTTCCTCCAACAATAAAACGATTTAGGATCCCTTTAATAATTATTAAACCACATATGGGAATAATCTTTATTCTAATTGAGATACTTGAATACACTTAGTGTGTGACCCTCTAGGCCTCTTTCTCTTTGGCATTAGGTGGGCTTGCCTAATGTCCAATATTACTGTCTAGAAATGGGTCAAGGAACCCAAGAGAAATAAGTTGATGCCACATTGATGTATCACCTCATACAAATGGTTACTGTGTAATTTAATCCCTTTGTCTCAATATCTCATCAAGAAGGTTTCATGGTAGTGTCATAAACCTATATGGTTGATCCGTCATTCTTTGACTACCTGAAATAAACTTGTTGTTTAGACCATGGCCATGGAATTTAATGCGACAGTTCTATTTCAATCAAAGGGTTTAGATATAAACTTCCATAAATGGAAGGAACAAATCCTTCCTCGACTTATCCATTAACAAAAAGTCACTCGTGACGCACCCGACGTACCCTACTTCCCGCCAACTGTCTGCCTGAAAGTTTTCGTTAGTAAATCTAAGTGTGCGAGTCATGACATGAGTTAATGATAATCTTCCAGTCTAAGGACCATTACACGTGCTCATAGATAGAAATTTACGATGACACCAAGACATGCAAAATTGTACGGGCGGGTCTGTTCTCATAATCTCCCATCTTGGAGATTACCAAGTGAGAACTCCATGAGAGAGAGTCTCGTCTTCTAACGAGTACTCGCACATGATGGTCTGTATACTATGGGTCCTATCATAGTATGTCATCTAACCGTAGAACTTTATTTAAGAATATTGTTATAGCATTTCAAGGTTCTCATAATAGCGGGGATCTTCCATGACATTATTAATGCAACAAATATTACAAGAAATTATTATATTATAGTCATGCAGAACAACAAACAACGTATAACAAGAGTACATTCATGTAATCAAAGTACAAAATAGTTGGTTCTCAGGACACCAACCCTTACAAACTCCCACTTGGACTAGAGACAACTACCTACCACTTTTAATTCTCTAGACCTCACATGATGATCATATTTCTACTGAGTCAAGGCTTTAGTCAAGGGGTCCTCCATGTTGTCTTCCGTGGAAATACTGCCCACTACAACTTCACCTATATGAGAAAAATCCCTCAAGAGATGATACTTCCAAAGTATGTGCTTTGTCCGTCAATGTGACCTTGGCTCTTTTTCAAGCGCCACCGCTGCAGTATTATCACAATATAGTGTGATAGGATCTTTACTGCTCGGTAGTACATCCAACTCTTGGACGAAGCTTCGCATATATACTGCTTCTTTAGCTGCCTCAGAAGCTACGGTATACTCAGACTCCGCTGTAGAATATGCCACCACACTTTGCTTTGAGCTCTTCCAGCTCACTGCACCTCCATTCAAACTGAAGATGTATTTAGTCTGTGACTTCATGTCATCTTGATCAGTCTGGAAACTAGCATCTACATGTCCTCTGATGAATAGTTACTCATCTTCTCCATACACCACAAACATATCCTTAGTACATATCAGAAACTTATGGATAGTCTTGACTACCATCCAATGGCAGTCTCCTAGATCAGCTTGATATCTACCTACCACACATAATGCATACGCAACATCTAGCCTCGTACATAGCATAACATACATGACTGACCCAATCGCAGATGCATAAGGGATACTTGCCATTATCTTTCATTCCTCATGTGTCTGAGGACACATTTTCTTGGAAATATGAATGCCATGTGACACTGGAAACAATCCCCTCTTAGACTGTTCCATACTGAATCTCTTCAGTATCTTGTCAATGTATGTACTTTGACTCAGGCCCAGTATTCTATTGGATCTATCACGATGGATCTTGATCCCAAGAATATATGCTAGCTCACCCAAGTCTTTCATGGAGAATAATTCATGCAACCATGACTTAACTAACTGTAAAACATGAACTTCATTCCTAATTAGTAATATTTCATAAACATATACAATTAGGAAAATAACTGGCATCCTTTGATGCTTACTTTCATCCATAAATGGATTTCTGAAACTTGCATACCTTTTTGGCATCCTTTGGAGTCAAAAACCCTTCAGGTTGTGTCATGTAGACATCTTCCTGAAGGTTCCCATTAAGGAATGCTGTTTTGACATCCATTTTACAAATTTCATAGTCTTGGTAAGCAGAAATGGACAATAGGATTCTAATGGATTTCAACATCGCAACTGGTGAAAAGGTTTCATCATAGTCAATTCCTTGATGTAGTCTAAAACCTTTTGCAACCAGTCATGCCTTATAGGTTCTGACATGCCCCTCCATGTCCAGTTTCATCTTGAATACCCATTTATTACCAATAGGCTTTACATCAACTTGAGGATCTTCCAAAATCCAGTCTTGGTTTTGGTACATGGAATTCATTTCAGAATTCATGGCTTCTTTCCACTTGGCAACGTATGTGACTTCAACTACTTCCTTGTAGGTAAGAGGATCATCATTTTCAACCAATAATGAGTCACCATCCTCGGTGATAAGAAAACCATATCGTTCTGTTTCTCTCACCACTCTTGTGCTCCTACGTAGTTATTGTGTCTCTGGAACAGATTGTTCTTCCACAGGGCTTTGTGGAATCTATTCTTGTACCAACTCCTGTGTATCTTGAGCCTCGGCTTTATCAAAGACTATCTTGCTCCCACTATCTATTTTAGAGATGTGCTCCCTCTCAAAGAATATGGAGTGTCTTTCCACTGTAACCTTTTTTTCTGAGGGGTTGTATAGGTAATATCCCCTTGTTTCGTTGGGATATCCTATAAAGATACACTTTGTGCCTCGGGGTGCAAGTTTGTTACCTGAAGAGGCCTTAACAAATTCTTTTCTACCCCACACATGTAAATTCGATAACATGGCTTTGTGTCCCCTCCATAACTCGTATAGAATACCATTTATCGATTTAGTTGGTACTTGGTTTAGTATGTGTGCTTCTTTTTGTAATTCATATCCCCAAAAGGGTAATGGAAGACTCACATGACTCATTATTTATCTCACCATGTCCAACAGGGTGTTGTTCCTCCTTTCACTTACACCATTCCACTGAGGTGTGTAAGGGGGAGTGAGTTGAGGTAGAATCCCAAACTTCTGTAAGAAATCAATGAAGTCCTAATTATGACATTCTCCCCCTCTGTCTAAGTGTAGTTTCTTAATATTCTTACCAAGCTGGTTCTCAACTTCATTCTTGTGTTCTTTGAACCGATCAAAAGAATCTGACTTATACCACATTAAGTAAATATATCCATATATACTAATATCATTAGTAAGTTATGAAGTACGAGAACCCACCCCTTGCTTCAACTGGAAATGGTCCACACACATCTGTGTGAACTAATTCTAGAATCTATTTAGCTATTTAACCTTTACCACTAAATGGGGATTTAGTCATTTTTCCTTGTAGACACACATGACATACACCAAGTGGTTTTAGTTTTAAAGAATCTAAATACCCATCTTGATGTAATTTTTTCAAACATTTCTCATAGACACGACATAGCCAGTGATTCCAAAGTTTGGTGTGGTATGAGTCATGTGAATTGACTTTTTCATCTATTTCCATTACTTGGTTTGTGTAGTCTAACATATAAAGGCCATTATATAAATGTTCCCTACCAAAACAAATGTTATCTTTATAAAAGTAGCAACATTCATTTCCAAAATTGAACAAGAATCCATCAGTATCTAATCTGGATATTGAAATCATGTTTTTAGTAAAAGAAGGCACATAATAACAACCCTTTAACACCAGTATCATTCCAGTTGGAAATGTGAGGTGGTAGTCCCTGATAGTTATAGCAGCAAGTCTGGCTCCGTTGGCTACTCGTAGATCTACCTCACCTCGATCAATCTTTCTGAATCTAATTGGTTCATGTATTTGGATACAGATGTGAGAACCAAAAGTAGTATCTAATACCAAATTGGTAGAAACAGATAGATTGCATTCGATAACAAATGCATGAATCTTCCCCATACTTCCTTGGATGGGTGCAGTTTTTCTTTCAGTGGCCCTTTTTTCCACATACGAAACAAACAACCTCCTGTTCTCTTGCCTCCCCTTTTATCTTCTTTTTATTGGAAGCCCTTGAAGAAGCTTTGGGATTAATTCTCTTCGCCTTGCCTTTCCTTTTATTCACCATGAGGATAGAAGGATTTTCACACTTCATGTCATTGTCCACATGGAGAATGAGGATAAGAAGATCAGAAAGAGACTTCTCAATGCTGTTCATGTTGAAGTTCACAAAAAAGTTTGAGAAGTTCTGGGGGAGTGATGCAAGAATGAGATCGGTACCCAGTTATTCGAGGAGTTTAAACCCTAGAACCTCTAAGCACTCAATATAGACAATGAGCTTGACTACATGAGGCCCAGCTGGGGTACCCTCTCCAAGCTTGCTCTGGAATAGAGCTTTGGAGATCTCAAACCTTTCTTGTCTTGATCTCTCCTGGTATAGACCACAGAGGTGCTCGAGCATGTTGTAGGCATCCATGTATTTATGAAACATCATGAGCTCACTAGACATTGATGACAACATAAAACATTGAACATCTAGTGCATCGATCAAATGTTGATCATAGACTATGAAAGATTCATCACTCACCCCTTGGGCAGGCGGATCAGGAAGTGAGGACTCCGGCAAGTAAAACTTTCGTTCATGGTGTAGGATAACCCGAAGGTGCCTAAACCATTCCCAAAAGTTACTGCTGGGGAGGATATTGTCTTTACCCAGAATTGATCGTAGATAAAACGTGGTTGATGAGTTTGTCATATTGATTCTACAAATTAAAAGAGCGGATTTGTCAATACTTTCTTGATTACATTTTAATGAGAAATAATAAATGAATTTATTAATTCTTACACTATTTTATCAAGTCCCAATAGACCTCACAATTGAACTTAGAATGTCTAGTTGATTTGACATTCTAGTGGCAAGGATCCATATTTCCCTTCGCATAACCCCAACAAGGGTTGGTGAAGCTATTTGAAGGTATTTAGGTGGGTAGGTCTTTGATAACTTCGAGCTTACATTTCCTTGATCTGTTGAGTGGAATCCCCAATCCGGATATCCTGATTTGGAATTCCTCAACTCTGGCCTCCAATATTACATCATGTCTAGAAAGGGATACTTCTCTTGATGTAATATGGTTAAGTCAACCTGAAACCTTTCATAAGGGATTCCTTTACAAAAGTAAGTTTCCCAACGAGGGTTGGTCAACCACATAGTTTTATTGAGTCTTTCCCTTAATCAAGTAATGGAAGGGTTGGTCTGACTTAATATGGTATTGAGGGATTTTAATTTTTTATGGGTAGTTTTGTATTATCACATTCTTGTTAATATTAAGTGATGCTATATTAAGAGATTAACCATGTTCTGATAATGTTTAAGCCTAGTCTAGTTGTATTTTATTCCATATTTTCATGATTTTTTATTAATTATGTGATCGTGACAACACATACATAATAAATAAACCATGCAATCAGACATAATTAAAATAAGATGGAATGATCATGAGATTCTATTGGTTAGTTTATCTAGTGGTTTTGATAAGCTAACCCAAACCTAGGAAAACACCTTGAACCTATTGGTTCATGTTTTGCAGCTCCCACCTATCCACCTTTGTATCTTATTGGGTTGGTTTCATTTCAGCTTTGGATTTCGAACCGTCTCCTCCGACTTGGGAGATCCTACATTACATCGGGTTTACATTAAAGAGACCTTGGGCATGCAGGCCCTACATTTTATTGGAAGAAGGATTGTAGGCCAACGAATTTAAATGAAACAAATTTAAATGAAACCATACAAACATAAAAAGGGTATTTGGTCTTGCTCATGATCATCCATAGCATGCAACAACATTTACACATATTTAGAATTCAAATTCTTTTAATCGTTCTATTATTCAAGATAATTTGCACTTGAATTCAATTAATTATGATATTATAATTAATCAATTCTTTATCTTAAATTACTTTCTGAGTTTCCTTGATATTTTCCCATCCATATCCCTTGTACAGGTCTTTGTACTTTTGGAGGAAACATGGTGAAATTTCTAGATAGTACACGATGTGTAGTTTATATTTACAGGACGTGTATTTCTTTTCACCTTTTATCCAAAGTACACGCTGGGGGCTTTGGCATGATTTCTGTACTTTGGAAATTTTGGAGTACACGGCGTATAGATAAATCATACATGGCGTGTACTTCCTTGTTATGTGGTAACAGGCTTGGCAATTCCATGTACATGGTACGTGGATTCTCCTTTGTACACAGTTTCACTTGGGCCAGATCGGACTACACAGCGTGTTGCTCCAACATACACACCATGTATTCCTGTTCCCACACCCTTTTCATTTCTGTTTAACATAGGGTGTTAAATGATTTGGTGTAATCAATTAACATGATGTGGTTTGGGAGACCAGAATCAGTTTGTTGAACCTAAGTACACAATGCGTAGTTATCATTACACGCCATGTATTACTATGTTGTACAGACAGAAAGAGAGGCTCCTTCAGATGAGTTCCTCATTTTATTTTAATCAAAATTAAAAATTAAAAAAATCCATTTATGTGATATGAATTGAGAAATGAAAGAGGAAGAAAAGATCTTGTTTATTCAGATTTATAGAATGATTTATTTTTAATTGAATCGAATATAAATGCATAAATTATCAACGAAAATTAAATAACTATAATCAATGTTGTAACCTCGCCCTGATACCATTTGAAGGTTCTGGGCGTAGTGGAAGTGCATGGGTGGATGTGCCCACTTGGATTTTTTTCATTAACAACGATCAATTCGGGATCAATATGAAGATAAATGCCAGTCTCCCTGGATTGAATCATAGAAATGGACAAAGAAAAGGAAATTCCCAGAACCACAAAGTTGGATCGTTACAGGCTGATTATAATTAATTTAATCAATTGAAAAGAAATACCTTTTGGGTGTTCTTTCTTCGTTGATGTTCTTGATCACGTTCCAATGTGATCCATCGTTACATTGGAGAAGAAAAGTGTAGAATTACTCTAGAAATGATCCAAACGTGTACCTCGTATCTCGGGATGTCTCCAAAGGAGTCTCCGGGTGCTAGCATGGGGAAACCTTTTCTTGAGTTGTCCGCCTTAGATCGTCTTGATCTGATGGAAGAAGATATCTCTTGGTCTTGAGAGCATTCTAGGAGGAAGAGGTTCTTTTGACCTTGAAATAATTCTCCTGAATTGTTGTGCACAATGATTCTCTTGTGTAGGAAAAGAGTTGGGGTTGTGAGGATATTTATAATAGAGTTTTGAGGTTGTAGAGTAATGATAATAAATAAACGCATTATGCATTTCATTTATTTCATTAAATTTTATTGAAAACCACCATGTCGAATAATTAATTCATTGACATGTGCTCATACTTATTATAATAAATATCATTTAATAAAACAATATTATACCCTCAAAATCCTGACAGGAAAATCTACATGATATGTAATAATAAATACACGGCGTGTACTTGTTTTTCATTGAAAACTACATGGCGTGTACATTCAATGTACACAGATTGTATATCTTGTTTTTATTTATTTTTTTTTCTTTCCAAAATGAAAACTACACGGAGTGTACATTTAATAATACCTGGCGTGTACTGGTTTTCAAAATAAAAACTATACAGTGTGTAATAATTAATACACGTTGTGAACTTGTTTTCATTTTATTCTTCCTAAAACATTAAAATGATTTAGGCTTCCTTGAATAATTATTAAACCACATACATGAATAAACTTTATTCTACTTGAGATACTTGAATACACTTAGTGTGTGATCCTATAGGCCTCTTTCTTGTTGGCATTAGGCGGGCTTGCCTAAAGTCCAAGATTATTGTCTAGCAACGGGTCAAGGCACCCAAGAGAAAGAAGTTGACACCACATTAACATATCATCTCATACGAATGATTACTGTGTAATTTAATCCCTTTGTCTCAATATCTCATCAAGTAGGTTTCATGGAAGTGTCATATACCTATATTCTTGATCCGTTGTTCTTTGAATACCTGAAATAAACTTGTCATTTACACCATGGCCATGGAATTTAATGTGAAAGTTCTATTTCAATCAAATGGCCGAGATATCAAATTCCATAAATGGAAGGGACAAATACTTACTTGACTTATCCATTAATAACACGTCACTTGTGATGCACCCAACGTACCCTACTTCTTGCCAACTGTCTGCGTGACGTTTTTCGTCAGTAAATCTAAGTGCGCAAGTCATAAAATGAGTTAATGATAATCTTCCATTCTAAGGAACATTACAAACACTTGTAGATAGAAATGCCCGATGACACCAAGACATGCTGAATTTCTAATGGTGGGTCTTTTCTCATAATCTCCCATCTTGGAGATTTCCAAGTGGGAACTCCATGAGAGAGAGTCTCGTCTTCTTACGAGTACTCGCACATGACGGTCTGTATACTATGTGTCATATCATAGTATGTCATCCAACTGTGGAACGTTATTTAAGAATATTGTTATAGAATTTCAAGGTTCTCATCATAGAGGGGATCTTCCATGACCTTATTAATGCAACAAATATTCCAGTACATTATTATATTATCGTAATTCCGAACAATGAACAATATATAACAAGAGTACATTCATGTAATCAAAGTACAAAACAGTTGGTTCTTAGGACTCCAAACCTTACAAAAAAGTATTCTTCTTGCACAGATCACACAAAACCATGCTTAACAAAAAAGGGAAATATAACATAACATCCACAGGGTTGGATACATTTTCTATATTTGTGGGGTCCTAATCACTATCATAAATAGAACCTTCCCCATAAACACATTCACCAACACATCATGACACCCAAAAAGTGTAACCAATTAATAATGATGTGGGTACTATCAAAACTCTTCTTTTTCATGAATGGGTGTACAAAAATACCACTTTTCCTAGTATTGATAAGCCCACTCCACCAGAAGGATGTGGAAAAAACACTCAACATTAATAGAGTATTCATGTATAACAAGGTCTAGATTGAGGTTACATGAGAATATCAAACCATCATACATATGACACCTAGTGAAAAATGAATTTCAGTTCCAAATATCATAAGGACCCATGGAGAATCCTAAAAAAGTCATACTTTAGTTCAAATCATCTGCTAACTAAGTATAAGAATCCACTACGTATGTTATTTCATGAAAAATATTGTTATAACTCTATGTTTGTTAGCATCTAATCCAAAGGTGGTGATCATGGGGAAGAATAAAAACATCACCCTAATGACAATGTAAAATTTAATAATGGATTTTATAAATCAATGTATAGGGATTATTATTTTTCAATATTGTGGTAGGTATTCAAGTAACACTATACATGGGTGGTACAAGCATGGTACCAATAAGGATAGATTGATTAGTATAAGTACTTATTATAAAATACATTAGAATTTTACCTTTAATTTTTTTCATCTATGATGATTTTAATGAGAATTAGATTTCAAGCATAACTTTTGTTGAAGGTTTCTATTCGACACAACCAGAAATGGTTAGTAACATCATGGAATGAAAATAGGGGTGTAAGTAACATAAATCTAGTTTAGGATTTATGTAAGAAATAATATCATAAAAAATTCATTTAGAATGAATATTTTTCAAGTGTTTACAAAAGTTCAGTGGAATCATCACTATTTTCCAAGTAAAATATGTTTTTAGAACACATGGAAAAAAACTGTTGGTCAATCACATATTTCAGAAGGTAACTAAATTCGAGGTAACTTGATATATTGTGGTATATCAGAAGGTTTCTTGGACCAAGTGAATTGTGCATATACTAAAAAAGTATTAAAAATACATTATGGAACAATTCGAGAGATAATTTTTACGAGTTTCACATGAAATAAATATCTACAAGAAATCATATATGGAACATAATAATAGATCAACGTGTTATATTGAATTCCATATACTACTATGATTGATCAATCACATATTTCATGATATGTTGAAGAAATTATATTTTTAATATATACTTTATGATAGTAAAATATCAATTATATCCAAGAGGACTGTCTGGAAATCAGTCCAAAATATTTGATTGTACTTGAGGATGTATAACGGTATGTACCTGGAATGTGGAGAGGAAGGGATAACTATTTTAAAGGTTAAAACTAGTCTAAATTGGATTAACACATTATAATATCATAGTTAGGATAAGTTAATGTGAAATAAAATCTCATACAAGCTAGTGGTATCCATTTCAAAAAATAAAAAGTTTATTGTGGCCTCTGAGGCCACTAAGTGGTAGTATATTAAACGAAATTATTTGTTCTAATTCATTGAATTATACCTAGAAAGTAATGTTTTGTCATAATATCCATTATGATATTTCTAATACTTGTACAAGCCAATATTTCTATTTTGGAAATTTGATAACAGTGAAATACTCTAGGATATCATCACTTGAGAAGATTTACTTTTGGTGGTAATGTAACAGATAACAGAATTGTTTCACCATATAAATGTGTAAATCCCATGACTAAAGACATAACTCAACAAAAACATGATCTTATCATGTGATATATAATAAGGTTGGTTAAAAAGTTGGCTCTAGTTATTGTGAGAGTTTTGTAAAATTGGGTTCCCTAGACCCACCTTTATTAGTACTTTTGATTACCATACCATGTGTACAGTGTGTTATGCATGATGTAAACATACCATTATAGTGTTTAAATTATTGTTACCTCTATTTAATAGTAATTTTAAAAGATTTTCTATCATATCAAAAGGTTATAGAATATACTAGGCTGTAAGGATAACCTTGAGATACCATGAAATTAATCTTAAATATCTGTCCTATGGTCTAAATACATTATACCGACTAGACGCAGTATATGTATGACTATAAGGTGTTGTGGATCATAAGCATTGAGTCTTTTTCTCATTAATTTCATACTCAGTTACCTATAGTAGTTGAGATCATGAGTACACAACCTCTAATAGGAAAACCACATGTTTTGGGTTTCATTGGTTGAACTTATATATGAACAGGTGTATTGATCTACTGATTTGAGATAATTATCAATGTGTTCCATTTTATTGGATAATTTTATCAATGGAAAACACATAATAATTGAAGACTTGGTGAATTAGTTTTTATTGGGTGAATCAATGGTGGTATGAAATTTGTTGAATGATCAAGATAGATTTTTTTGCTTCTTAGTTGAGGAAGTGATATCTCAGGCTTAGTTGATTAGGATTCTAGTACCTTCATTAAATCCATGTCTATGGTAGTAAAAGTTAAATACATCCCATTAGATCAAAAAACAATAAAGTGAAGAAATGATGATGATATAATTGTGTGTACTTTTTTATGAGATATCATATGACAAAGATAATATATTACACAATACATGTTTTCAGGTTAGTTTTTATTGCTAGGACTACTCCTTATCTCCTTAGGGGCCATGATGGGTATCTATATTACACTCTTTGTGTATTAATATTATTAAATATTATGGATTTAATGGCCTATATTATTACACAAAAATTCACATTGAAGATTATTACCTATTTTGATGAATTGGTATGTAAGACATTAGATTCCCCACCACGGGGTCAGAGATTTTTCCATGTTTTATAGATCATCAATAAATAAAAAACCATTATTATTCAAGTAATGAATAATTATATGAATTTTATCCAATAAATATATCAAAAAGTGTTTATGTAAATACATGAAATAACATTATATGAATGATTATTATATTTAATATTTAATGTTCAATAAATATTAGAGGTAATTACAGATAAAATTAATAACTCGGGTTTATCATTTAATATATTTAATATACAGTACAAGTATGTGATAATTGTTTTTGACATAGTTAGTTTGTCATATTTATTTATTTATTAATTATTTAGTGGATTTCATATATACAGAGGGAGGGAACCATAACCATGTATTTTTCACATCCAATATATAATTGATTGAGGATCTCATTTCTGGTGTTCAAGGAATTCATTCCAATGGGTTGAGAGGTCCTCTATACTCCTCCCACATCCTTGAGAGAGAAGGATTATGTTCAAGAAATAAAACTGAGGATGAATTCAAGGATTTTAGGAATAGAGTTGAGGCAATCATCATGACATCGAAGGAATATTCAGAGCTCCATGCTACCATAAAAAATTTGATGATAATTGTTCTCATAGATTCTGGAATCATGTGTGGATGATATAGATGGTTTTATCTTATTGTCCTTCAAGCTATGGTCATTAGTGAAAATATGTAGTCAAATATTCCTAAAATTAAATGAGGTAAATGTTTAATTTTTTTTTCTTATTTAGTTGGCAAGAAATCATAAGACCCCTTTCGAAACATATATCGCTCGAGTTGATGAAGTTATGTCACACTAATGATGAAAATATTAAAATGCCCAGCTCACCAACTTAAACTACATGATCATATGCCTTAATGAATATGATGTAGGTTACAGGGTGTGAGTTGCACTCACTTAAATCAGTTATGGTAACTAAAATCACTCATGGTCCCTAGTATTTTCATCATGAAATCAGTTTGTGGGCATTATAACTTAAGTGAATCTACTTATATTACGTAGTTACTTGTTCTATTAACACATTTCATTCATACATATCAACAACATTTTTTTATGTGTGGAAATTTATCCAAATAAAGTTATATTAGTTATATCCTATCAAATTTCCTCAATTAAATTTAAATAAAAATATGAATTAAGTTTGTTTTAATTAAATATCAAATTTTACTAAATCATAAAATTTCCAATATTTAAAAATAAAATTTACTTCCAAATTAAAAATTTAAATTCACAAAAAAATAAATACATGTATGTATTTTATGTTAATTCAAAAAATGTTTGAAATAATTAATACTGAAAAATTGACCAATTTAATAATTTAATTATGAATTAAATTAATAAAAAATTAAATTTAAAATAAAAATTTAGATTCACCATTTCATTAAAAGAATGAATAAATAAGAAAACCAATGTTTCGAGCCATTTGAAAATTATTTTTTGAAATCACAAAGTTATGAAAAATAAAAAATTTCCCAAGATATAAATTGTTCAACTATACATGATTTTTGAGATATTTTTGTTTGGAGAAGACATTTTCAGCATGAAAAGATGAAATTTAATGGTTTATATTATTTTTATCAAGTTTTTTCCATCCTCATTTAGATATAAAAGGTAATATGATGTTAAATACTCAATATAAATGTATTTTAAATATTATTTTAAATGATATTTGATTTTTTTCTAATGTGAAAAAAATATAATAAGATAATGAGGTATTTGAATATATATATATATATATAACAATCTTGGAAATGCATAAATTTATGTTATGAAGAATTTGAGTGAAAAAATATATAGAGGTGGAAAGAGAGACAAAAATAGAAAAATAATTCTTAATGGGAGAAAGAGGTGTTGAATGGAGATGTAAAGGAGTAGATATTAAATCTCAAATGTTATAAAATATGGACCATAAACTTTAATTTATGTGTTAAATGTTAAGTATATATTATTATTAGGAGAGGTTTATTATCATTTTAATGAGGAAAACATTTGTGGGTTCACTAAACATTTAGAGACAATGAGGCTTCTAAAAATCTTATAATAAAGTGTTGATAATAATGACTTAGTTAGGATGATTTTGATTTTTTCTTAATCTTTGAACATGTTCTTCACAATTGGGGATGAACCATATAAATTTTTCATGTGTATTATTTTGTTTCATTATTTCATGTGAAAAAATAGCTGAGAGGGAAATTTTATTCTAACTAATCATAAGAACAATATTATAAAGAGTGAAAATAATTAAATTTACAATAACCCACACTCCCTTCACAGTGGGGATAAAATAAGAATTTATATTGTTTTATTATTACATGTGAAAGAATGATATGAGAGAGACATTGTATTCTATCTAATTATTAGAACATGATCCAAAATATGAAAAAAGTCTAAATGTTCCATAATCTAATCCCGTCACCCACCCTTTTCAGATATTCAGTTGGGGGATAACAATATAATATACCTCATTACATTCAAATAATAAAATTTATGTCTATTATTTACTGGAATAAATTTGAGCATATGTCATGAAATAATGTTCCTCTAAAGTCCTAGGGTAAGGAATAAACATAACTCTTGAAAATATCGATCCTTTACTTAAAATTCTTTTATACGAATATTAATTTTATCATTTTATATTAATGGGTTGCAATTTACTACTCAATACTTAGGTTATTTTTTAACCTTTCACCTTTACAACATCAATCATAGAGGAAAATTGACCAATACAACAATGTATGGTCTATTTTTGTTCAATAAAAGTTGCATGTATCACATAATATGTGACCTCAACATCCAATGCATTAAAACATCTATAAATCACCTTTTATCATAGAATATTATAATCTAAACACATATTAATTACATTCATATATGATCTTCTCACATAGTCATAGAGGTTTCTATAAATAATTTCCTTTGCATCAAAGATTTATATAATATAAATTCCCTAGTTTTTTCTTATGACAGACTCTCAAAGAACATGATTTTTTATCTTTTATTATATAAACCTTGCTTCCAAAACACATCCCCAATATAAATGTTCTCATTATATATAATAACCCTTAATAAAAATCACATATTGTATAATCTAAATCAGTAAAAATTTATAAATTGGTTAAAAATTGTTTAAAACTGAATTCTAATTTTCCAAACACTTAAAAATCATCTTGAAGTCATAATATACATTAATAATTACAATAATATCAATTTAGATCATTTAAAAATTAATTTAACACCAATTAAAGTTTGGGTAAAATAATAGGAAAATATATGGTTCAAGTGGACCAATGTGATAATGATAACGAGTTGAATACAAGTAAATGCGCATGGTGAAGGCAGTTAGGAAAATTATAAAAAATATAAATGGTAATGTAAACCAATACTAGAGTGTTACTAGAACATTAGAGTGATAATTTTTTTGTTATTTTAGTTTTTTATTTAGGCTATATTTGTGTGTGTTTTTTAGTTTGATAAAATGTTAGATTTTGTATTACTGGTGGGTTATTAATCCAATGATGAACACTATATTTTGGTTTTTTTTATGAAAGTTGGATTTATGATTTTGAGTCTTATATTTTATCATTGTATTTATTTTAAAGTTTAGTGCATAATAATGTAAAATTTTTATTTTTATTTATTCATGAGTTGTTGAATAAATTTTCAGTTTATATTTTTCGAATTTTCATTATATAGAAGAAATATTAAAGGTGGGTAGTAAATAAAAAATTAATGTTTGAGTCACTAATTTACATGGGCATAGAATTTTGGAAGTGGATAAGATGTCTAATTCATGAGTTTTTATTATTATTATCAGAAAAGTAATTTTTAGCTTGTGAGATTGCAGTGGTTCAAATTTTTTTAGAATATGACTTTTCCTTTTTAAAGGGATCATAAAACCTAAAAAAATTAAAGAATGAAAATTAAATTTTGTTCTCCTTATAATATGATTCTCTATTTCTAACCTGAGATTGATACATGTGTAAAAAGGGGGACTTGGTAGCAGATCTATTGAAATCATATTTTCTTGTTTAATTTCATTATGATTGGATTTATATATCGTAAAAAATTCCCTCTAATCCTACTGCCTGTTTCACCCCATGGGTACACTTATTTTTGATAATTATGGTAATAAATATTTCAATAATACCATTTTTTATACATTTAATTTCTATATTTTTTTCTATTTTTAAAAATAAATCTGAATCCTGATATTCTACTATAAATATTTCATCACAATACATTTTTATTTATTTCATAATAGTAGTAAAACATAATAATAAATTTACTTTCACTTGAATGGATATGATTATAATTACAGAACATTAAATAAGAAGTATAAATAAACTCTATAAAATTGGAAATGATACAATAGTATACCAAACCCAATTAAATAAAAAAACTGAAATTTGTTAGTCCAGTACATCAAAATCTATTAGAATTATCACACTGACAAATAACAATGTAAAAATATAACAAAATATTATAAAAATGAATATCTTTTTAATAATGTATAGAGAGCCCTGAAAAAAATTGAGTGAATAAAAAATGATGCATATAATGGGTATTTGTAGAAATGATAATGATGTTATGATCATTGGAAACATGACCATTAGATTAGTATTATGAATACTTGATATGTAACATGTTTATTAGAATATAAACCTGACTATTAGAATAATAAAATGGTTATTAGGGTGACTAATTAAATGACCTTATCATTAAGGTTATTCAAGGATAATTTATATTAAATTAATTTAAACATTATCATAAAATATTTACACAATATTTATAACATAATATAAGTATAAATATAATTTTTTATCTAAACATATTTTACAACAAATAAAATGTTTTACACTAGAGTTAAATATAAAATTTACCCAATATTAAAATATATTTTGTAAAAATGAATTTTATTTTTGGAATGTACACATGAAAATTATTTGTGGGAATAGTTATTTACATTTTCCTAAATATTAAAATAAGTATGGAAAAACTAAAATGAAATAAAATAATGTATTTCATAACATGGAAAATACATCGAAAAAACATCATCCATAATGTATTGATGTTATAATCTATAACAACCTAGAATAGGTAACCAACCACTAGTCTGATCTGAGGTAACCATATGACCTCAGGCTCACCTCATTATATACCAAAGGTTATTTAATAAAAAAGAGTAGACTATACTATAAATATCAACACATAAAATAACATATTGATATTATAAATAACTAATAAAATCTATGTGATCATAAGGAATTAAAGTTTAGTTCCAACCGTCAATAATTATTTAACAACAACATTTTATAACAATAATAATCCAATGTTTTACATATATACATACATCGCAAGGATTTACCATTGGGTTGATTAAGTTTAAAATCAACCAATAACAAAATACAAGAAGATAAATGTATAAAAAACCCAATTACCTCCACAAACCTTCCTCCCAACATCATTCCAACCACTCCATCCAGATCTCATGCACAATGTGTCACCTAAAATCGAAACAAAAAGTCTATGTATGCACCAAAGTTCCCATGAAGTGTGTGATCCTGAAACTAGATAGGTAACCACTAATGCATATAAAAAATCATATTTTTTATGAATATATATATAAAATAAACCTTATTACACATTATGTAAGAAATCAAGTAAGGTCATCATATACTAACCAGGCCAGTACAATATCTGGCCCCACCTGTGTAGGCTAATATAAGAGATGTATATTTCAAGAAAACATCGTATTGTAAATGAATCTAGGTATGGTGTTACATAGCTCAAGACCACTTTTATAAAATCTATTTAGGGAATATTGTAATATAGAAAAAAACAACATATAATGACCATGACCTAATCACCTAGACAAAACCGAAGAAAGGGAATCACATGACCCCATGAGAGGTCCCTGGTTTCTAGGGGTTAGCAGCTAGCACTATTGGTTTAGAGTGTAGTCTGGGAGTGATTGGAACACTATGTATTTATCGACTAAAATTAAATAAAACTAATAATAAATGAAATAAATGCTACTCATACAATTAAAATGCACATCCCAAACAAAATATGACAGTTTAAAAGTGATCATAGATACACATGGATATATGCTAGCCTTGATATCCAAACTCTATAAAAAACTCTCAGTGGAACTCAACCTATAACAACGTCTACCATGATAAACAAAAAAAATCTAGAAATATACTTATTATTATATGTATTCATAAAATAAACCATATAACAACATGTTCATTGGATCGGAAATGCATAGTGTGAGAATATAATACTCAGATGGAAGCCACCAAGGTTCCAACATACATGGAATATACTAAATTACATGTTATAGACCAATCAATTAATTTCTACATAAATATATAAAATGTCACTGAAAATGGATAGTAATCAAAACATTTTAGAAAAAGATAGTAATACAAATCATTATATAGTATAAACCATAATCAATAAATCAATATGTTAGGAGGGTCTGTAATTGTTGTGCAAGATTAGATTCTAGCTATCAAAATCGGAGACAATACCCCCAATTTCGTCCACAAAATAATAACATGGTTATATTTATATATACTAATTTGATTCTTATAAACCCATCCTATGGAAAGGGGAAGGTGTAAATAATAGTTTCAACATGACAATTGATCATCCTACAAGAATGAGAAGGTGTATAGTTAGTCTGGGATCAAAATACCATCCCATTTTATGTATATGCTTATGAAACTCATAGAAATTAAAAAGGATTCAAAATTTTACTAGTTACTCAATCCTCAATCTCAATATCACAAAGAAATAGAATTCACGGAATATGAAATTAGGATCCATTCTTATAGAAAAATTCCATAATAACAACTATAGTTTTCTATACAATAAAAGATATACATCCTTGTGTATTCTCTATTAACTACTATATTAGAAATATATAGTTCCATTTTACACATAATCATAACATGAAACTTGTGTAACATAGAAATATGATATAATGGAAATCAAATAGGTATATATATAACATTTCAAACATGGTGAAAGTTAGGGAGTGACATTTTTTCACAAAATTCTTAAATAATGTTACAGTAATTATATGGAATAAAGTGAGGAAAATTTAAATGTTCACCAAAGTATTGTTGGTTAAGGCTCCAACACTTTCACAAGTAGTAACTAGTGTGAACTAGTAATATAATAGGTAATAGGTCATGCATTTTATTTTTTATAACCATTACATATTATTAAATCCCCAAGTAAAAAAATTTCATGATGAAAATTATTTAGTGTTATAGTACCACTTTAGAATAAAATTTAGTTTTTGAAAATTATTTCCCATTTTATAAATACTTTTTCAATGATATTTTTTTGTAAATATTAAAAATTAATTAATGTTTTACTGTGGAACCCAATATTTTTTAAAACATAGTTTTTAATTATTTATATATAAAAATACATATTTTTAAAACCAAATTAAAGACCAAAGGTTTTGTGTAAAATAATAAACATGTCCAACTCATTATGTAAGTGGATATTATAGAGGTCCAATATGATTCTTTTTGTTATATTGAAAACACATTTAATGAAACTAAAAGTTTTTTCAAATTAAATCAAATCCTTACACCTCATTAACCTTGTTGTTACCTCATCTCCAATGAAACATTTTAACTAAAGTTATGTGTGGATTATACTAACTTATAATTCATATTGATTAATTTGTGAAGCAGTGATCCCCTTTTAAGAAATATGATAAGTAAACAAAGAATAATTATTCTAAAAATATGTAGTCCTATTACTCCTCCCAATAAATTTATTCTAAATTAATAAATTTTTTTTCATACCTTTTATAAGACCCACATGTTTCTAGTTTTATTATTTGATGTTGTGTAATAATATCTAATTTTATCACAATGTTTAATCACGAAACTAGTGAATGTAAATTCTACACACTATTTAATTTAAATTTGAAAATTTCCTGGATATATTTAGTGTTTATAATGGTAAAAATGACATTAAAATATTTTTATAACCTATGTAAAAAATAATTACCTAAATAGTTTCATTTAAGAACAGGAAATCTCATTATTATTCACTATCAATTAGTTAGACCATGAAAGATAATATCTACCAAACCTGTTTTCAAAAAAGGGAGAATAATAATGTATTTTTCAAACATCAAGCATGTATAACAAGGTTATCCATATTAGTGGTTATATATTTATATATATATAAATTTTAAAATAACACTTAATTAACTAGTTAAGAATTAATTAATTGTACATGAAACATTTAAACTAGAATTTAATATCTAGAGTATTAATTCAATATTTTTTTTCAATATATTTGAAGATGTTTTCCTAAAAAATTTATTGTAATAACCAATCACATTAAAAAATATCTATAAAAAATTACCCATAAAAATAAATCTATCATATAGATAACTGAATAAAAAGAACATTGAAACCTAAGCATAATAACACAATAATCACTCTCATCTTGAATCAATATAAATCTCCAAAAAGTGAGAAGAGATGGAATTTTAATGGGCTTCACTATGAATTTAGTGAAATCCCCAATTACAAAGATCATTTCCAAAAATAATAGTAAAAATAGTTTAAGGATGAAGGATATGAGTGGTTTGAGATATTTCCTTGGTTATAAAATAAATAGAGATCCATGAGATTCTCTTGATTTTTTGGTAAAAATGAGTAGAATATGGGGGGAAATAGGATCCCTTATTAGATCTCTCATATGACTAAGAGAAATAAAGGTCATGGTAAAGGGAAGAGATAAATATGAGGGGTTTAGGGGAAATGAAAAAGCACCCTCAATTAAGAAAAAAGGGTCCAAACCATCATGTACTCATCTTGTGGACAATGGGTACCTTATGGTACCCTCTGGAAAACTTGTCATTGACTAGGAACATCGAATACTATGTACCCATCCACTAGGTACATGGTGCCACATGTGGTTTCAAAATAGCATGGGTTATATCATTTAAGTTTTACCTTAGCCCTGATGCCACCTATGTGACCCCAAACCACATTAACAATTGCCTCATTATTCATCCTTAAATTACCAATTTAAAATTTAAATCATATAATTAAAATTAAACCCATGAAAAAAAGAAAAAATTAAATGATCTTGTTCATTAATCACCCATGATCCATGTTTAATGTTGTAAAAATGTCTAAATAACTATAATAAGGACATGATTTATTGAAACCTCCACATAATATGATTTTTCATCCCCAAGAAGTATGCTGAGACTTATTATCAAGCATCTAATGCCTCTAACTCTCCAATACATACACTGAGGAATCCACTACCTCATGATACACAACTACCAAAATTACCTAAAATTATCTAACCATAAGAACATTATTTATATATAATAAGATGAAAACCTCAAAACATAAATCGTAATTTTCAAATCATAATTTAAAAATCTAATCCAAATCACTAAAATCCTGCAATCCCAAATTCCCATAAGGAGTATCAACCCCAATACCTGACATTTCCTTCAAATTACCTATAATTCTTATGTTATGTAACTACTAAAACCCAAGGAAAGAGACTAATAACTGTATGATATTAGTACCAATAACACAAGATCACCTATATGATCCAATAAAAACCACCGACCAAAATAACCTCTTAATACTACAAACCAACCATTTATAATATAAGTTAGTCCCATAAATTGTAAATACCATATGTTTACTTATCATTATACAAAAATTTTCTTGTTTTATCAATACATTTTATTCAAAAAAACTAGTCCGGAAGTTTTATTCCCAAATTCCATTTAAGAATTTATTTTACAAAACACTTGCATTAATAAAACATTTCAAAATATAAATACAACAATTAAAAACACATTATTAGGAGAAACAATTTCGATATTAATGTTAAAAAATAATAGAAAGTTCACGTAAAAATCTCAATGAAAACTATTCTTCTAATATGGAAAATTTAAAATATACTCCAACCAATAACAAAACATAGCATGGAAATAATCACCTATTATTAGATAGAGAAATACATAGATCAATGTCAACTAATAATAGAGACAATATCAGAGAATAATCAGAGTTATTTGAATTCATAACTCTATAATAATTAAATAACATCACCGTAATGCATATAGAGTGAAATATAGACTATATAAAATGTATGATAACTAGTATAAAATTAGATAATAATGATCATGATCAAAAGAGAATATGAAACTGAGATAGTTCATATATGTGAGTTATTTATTTTAATAAATTAGTGACTAATAAGGTATTTAGGAAAACACCATTTACTTTTTTATCTCCCATTAAATTAATTAAGGCCGTTCAATATATTGATTGTAATATAAACAATATTTTTATGTATTGTCATATGGTTAGACCATATGATACCTCATAAAACATAGGAAATGGATCTCAATTTATCCCTATAAACTTATATATCCTTACTCACATAGAGATAAGGTACTCAAACTAATACCATATCCACATTGGTGGTGCCTATTATAACCCCTCTATATTTTATAATATATTTATTTTTAAATGAATTTAATTTCTTTGATAGATTATGATACACACAAACCTCAGTCTAAATGAATTGTAGTCCAATACATCATTATAACCTAGATTTTAAATTGGATACATGAATAGTTATAAAAAATTTAAATTATGTATAAATTTTTTATATAATGGAAAAATATTGACAAATAAGTGCTCAATTTTTAATAAAATCATTGCATGATTCAAAAATAAAATTTTCTCAAAATTGTTTTCATTTATTTTTGTAAGAAAATAATATATCTGTTTTATTAAAATTTTAAATAAACATTTGAAAAAATGAAATTAATTTTTAAATTATTTATTTAAAAATTATCTTGGAGTGAGTTTTTATAATTTTCGAAAAAGTTTTATTTTGTGACGAATAATGAAAAATACTGTTTTTTATTTAAAATTATATTTTCATTTAAATAATTTATAAATATAAAATTTGTTTAAAAATTAAATAAAAGTTATATTTGTTTATTTATTATCAAATTATGGTCATTTGAATCAAATTCAAGATGGATTTGGGTATAAAATATTTTTTTTAATGAAGATAAAATTTTCTCTATGAAACTATTTTCATCGCATTTTAGAAGTTTGATTTTAGATTAAATTATACCACTTATATGAATTTAAGTTTGTTAAAATAGATTCCATATTTTGAATCATCATAATTAATATAATATTATAAGTTCCACATATTTTTTTGGTAATTATGAATAATAAAAAATTGTTAGCACGGTTAAGGTTAGAACATGTTTACCTTGGGGGTTAAAGAATGATATAAGGGTATGTTTTCCAATTAACAATTTATAAATAAAATTTTTTGGCCATATTTAGACCATATAATATCCTATGTTTTAATATCTTTCCATTTTTATGAATTTTTCATGAGTATGAATTTTTGAATTTTAATCATTTAAAAAATTAAATGTATTCCCTCTACCCGCTTGCAAAAGGACACCCCGATTTTATCTTAATTACAAAAAAATATGTAATATATCATAAAATATATTTAACAATTATGATATAAAATTCAATTTCCATTAATTATAGGTTTTTTAATTCTTAAAATACCATTCAAAAGGTTATTATGAGGAGAACTAAAGGAGGCCTACCGAAGGGAGGTAATCATCCTTCCTGGCCTCATTCAATTTATTTACTCTTATACATCATATAAATATATTGTATTCATTATAAAATAATAACTTAAGTATAAAATATTTACATAAATATTAGTAGGATAACAAAACCACCATTATTCACCCTCTTTTCCATTAAATGGGAAATGAAAGTATCACTTGTGTGTATGTGTAGACAACCGCCTCCACATTGCGATACAATTCAATTTCCATCAACACATTTTATGGGAGGATATTATGATGGGTTTACTTATTATATATTATATTTATTAAATAATTATAATTCTATAATTATAGTTTTATTTCTAAATTCCACCCTTCTAATTTGTTGGAAAATGATAAGGTGAGTCGGGTGTTTGTGTGGACTACCACCTCTATGAAGTAATGTGATTTGTTTCATTTCAATTTTAATTGTATGGAAATAAATACATATTTAATTTATATAAAATTATTTATGATGTAATTACATTTTTATAATGATGAAATAATATTTATTTTTCTTTCCTTCATTCTGCTGGAAGATTAAACGATCATCCACGTATACGTGCGACGTACCATCTCCCAAAACAGTGTAAATAATTTTTCTATATCAACCATTATTGAATGATTATAAATTTTAATATAATGAGTTTATAAGATATTTATATCATGAATAACATTATGTATATTATTGAACCATTATCAAAGTACATGGAAATGATCTTCCAAAAAGGAAACTTCCATAAAAATGAAACAACTAGCACCTAGAAACGATGATTTTAATATGGAATTGTTAATAAACGAGTGTTAAAATGTTATAAGTGGAAAATATATGATATATATGTATTTAAATTATTATAGTATTTATGTGTAATAAATTTATATTCATTATACATGAGGTAAAAGTGATTTTTAATCAATTCAAACTTGAGATAAGGGTTTATCATCTCAAATTGTCTTCTTTGGGGAATTTGTAATGTTATGCACCTACCTTATTTTATTATGTGTATATACATCCCCATTGACATGTTATGTCAAGAATATTTTTATTTTAAGCATATTTATAGTGTCATTTTATGTTATTAATTCACGGGGAATATTATTCTAAAGTTAACAAAGTGGTAAATTATTCATGTTTCTATCTAATTTTAATTGGGATTATGTATAATTGAATTTACATTGATGTAAATTATATAATATATATATAATAAACCAATTTAATTTTATAATATTATTTTTCTTCAAGTAATTTTAAATTAACTATATAATTTTACTCTCGTTTGTACTTAAAATGATTGAGAAAATTCTTTTTTAATAAAAATAGACATTATTTCCTCTTTGGTCAAAAATACTTTTTCACCCGTATTAATGTTTTCTAAAATTTTATAAAGAATGATAATTAATAATATCCAATTATTATTTAATTTCATTTTCACCTATGATTTAATTTTTAAAAATGTTTTAAAATGAATATCATTCCCATTTTATGTATGATTTACTTTTGAATTTTTACCAAAAATGTGAAAGGAATCATTATTTTATCATATGAAAGATGAATGACACTTTACACCATTATGACCTCACAATAAGGTGAAAATTAAATTACATGTTTTCATGGTCCATTTAAAATAAAGTTTCATCCATAATATTTTTTAATTTTTTAAATTTTAAATAAATTATTCCAAAATAAAAATATAAGTTTCCTCGATAAATATTCCAAGTAATATATTAAATAAATTTGGATATAAGATGACATAATTTGACGATACTTATATTTTAATGGGAATATAATCTAATGATATCATTATTATTATTTTTCTAGATGGTTTATGATTATGATGATATGATATTTATGAAACCCATTTATTTTCTATAGGTTATGAAATCATAAATTATTGCAATATTTTTGAAACTTTTTTCTTTTCTAAGGATTATGATATATGATTAATATTTTATAATATTTTGGAACACATATTAATGGATTATTATTATGTGATGGGTGGTCTTATAATTATATATCCCTCCAATTAATTGGGTAATGATGGATATCTCATCCTATAACAAGGGATGTAATGGTGAGTGAACCCAGTTCAGTATGGGATTTTTCCACTATGATAGTCTTGAGAGTGAACCTTGACTATGGATTTGATATAATGGGGAGTGAAATTAATCCACTATGATAGTATTGGTAGTGATACTTAAATAAGAATATTATTTTATTTCCTTATTTTTATGCCACAAACTTATGTCTTAGGATAATGTTATGATCTCAGGGAATATATTCTCTAATTCCATTACGGTTTATGTCTTATGAACTATCTTGTTTTGTTCCATAATTTAAAAATTCAATATATGATATGATGGTGTTGGTTTCAAAATTTCAATCTCATGTTTCCATACACATATGATCATTTTATGCTTTAGTGATCATTGTTATTTATCTTTTTTCCCCTTACTAATAATATAAGATCACCCTTTGTTATGTTTCCTCTCATAATATGATGAAGAATAGTTTTAATTAGAGTATTTATAAGAAGAGTAATTTGTGGGAAGATATTTCTTTGATATTTTAATATATTTTATGAAATAATATGATAAATTATTTAGTCTTTAAAGACACTCAAATTTATAGTTATAACATGGATCCTAATGTTATGTAATGAATATTCATCTAATAAGATGTGATATCTTTGTATGAAAATTATAGGTCACTATAGTGGGTATCATATTTGGTTTTAGATAATCATTGTATATTATTATTAAATAACCTTGTTGAAAACCATGGGTATAATTATAAAAATATGATAACAACATAAAGTTTTGGTAAAGAATAAATTAGGTTGTTTTACTAGAAATATGTCCCTATCTGGATACTATAGGTGGATGTGTTTTTGGTAAAAATACATCTAGGAGTGATACCCCAAAAAATAGATAGTCATGAATTTATTTACCATCATTTTGGTAAATAGTTAATGTACCCTTACACCATACCTAGTTTGAAAATATATTTTTATACAAATTATCGTGGCCCAAGATTAATATACATGGATATTAAATAATTTTATATGAATATTATGTAAATTTAAAAAGTACACTCCTATGGTAAATAATACCTTAGTGTATTTTTAATCATTGAACACAATATTCATGTCTTGGTGAATGATCTTGAATATTCCCTGTAATGATATTACCCTTGATTATTCATACGTAATACCTTTTATCATAACATGGGTGAAAGAAAAATTTAGAAATGATGATCTCTAATGATAAATACGGATAATAAAAGGAGATATTTATGAAGAACATGATTATATGGTTATGATAACATGAGCATAACATTTAAATATCATACCCAGCATATCAATGATCGTAATCATGAGTTATGGAATAAAAATTGGTAGTACATAAGACATGAATCAGAATAGAATCAAGGGAATAATCCATCAGATCATAAAATTATAATAATACATGTATTTTTTTAGACACATAAACATATAAAATTATTTTAATAGTATTCATGGATCACTTATAATGCAATATTTGTAGAATGGATTTACTCTCTATACCATATTAGTAGTAAAGGTACACTACCAATACTATCTTAGCGGAAAAAGTCCATTACTGAACTGAGTTCACTCTCCATTCTATCCAAGTCTATCTCATGAGATATAAATAATTAAAAAAATCATTGCAGAACTATCTAGAACACCCCATCGTATAAGATGTAATGTTCTTACCTAGTGCTATTCGGGTCACCCCATCATATAAATTATAACATTCTTAACCAATGCTGTCTGGGACACCCCATCATATAAGCATTAACTGGATTACTCAATATTATATATACCACCACATAATATAAGTTGTAATGGGATACACCATGAAATCTAGGAAACCCCCATAATATAATCAATATCCACGAAAAATAGCATGAATAACGCACAAAGATCTCCTATATTACCATTAAAGTTCACAAAAAATTCTTCTTTCATAACCCAGTTAACCCATGTAAGTAAATGGGTTTAATTTCAATATATTTGAAACATTATTAACCCAAGAGGTGGAAATGGGTTTCATAAAAATCTCTTTGGAACATGATTGACTCGTGGAAGAGAACCTGGTTACATAAATATCATGACATCAAAATATAAACCTATGAGAGAAAGAATATGAACGGTATTATTAGATCATATCTACCATAAGGAATAGTTAACACAAAATTGTGCATTATTAGATTTAAAATAATATTTAAAGGATCATTTAGAACATTCCCTCAGGAAAGTATCCTTTCTAATTTGAAAAAAATTAAAACATAAAACATTTTGAAAACTTTTTCTTTGACAATAACCTGAAAACATCTAAAGGATGATTTTAAAAACATTTTAAAAAATTTTAAAGCATAAATTTTTTCTAAAAAACATTTTTCATTGAATGTTTCTTCAAAAATTCGTTTGAGAACATTTTTTAAAACACTTTTACAAAACATGGTTTTTAATGAAAACATAATTTCGACCGAAGAGATAAATGTGGTCTAATTTTCTTCAATAATAAATAATTATCTGAAGTACCAAAGAGTGGAAAAATGTCACAATTATATGAAGATATCATGACTAATGAAATTAGAATAAATTCATGATAGTTATTTAGATATGGATTATAATATTTCATCAATGGAATCATAATCATAAACAATCCTAATAAATGATGAGATTATAGCAATAAAAAATCACCACTTTGGAAACATTGAATCATAATACCCATGAGATAGTGACATTAAAAAAGCATAAAATATCATGATAATAATTATATTAATGATATAATATGTAAAATGGTTAGTATATACATCTTCCAAAATAATATATGTGCATAAAATAAAATGTGTCTCAATGAATGAAAATTGAGACAAAACTCTTTTACCAATTTGGTAACTTTTGAACTATAAAACCCATGAAAGATATATTTTAAAATGGATATTGAAATAATAATAAACTTTATTACAATAATAATAAAATTAATTCATGATTATTATATACACCACATTGATGAAAGAGGTGGTAAATATAGAATGCGCCTCACATAAGTAAAAAAGTGAGATGGAAATCCCTTACTACTTGAGTAACTATTGAATCATTAGATCCACGAAATAATAAAATAAAATTAAAATAATAATATCATGAAAAATTAAATTCATGATATAAAATTTTATAGTTAATTATATAGACCACACAAAAGAAACTAATGGTTAATATGGCATAAGTATCACAAAAATAAATGTGAGACTATAAATCCCCTTACCTTAAGTCATGAACCCATCGTACTTTTTCGAAACTCATGAATTATAAATATAAGTTTATTATAAATATATATAATTACCATATTAATATATATAATAAAATATATGATTCACTTATGACTTTATATTGCCTGTTTATTAACAATTACTTGTTAAAGGTATGTTTCGGGTAATAACTACTTAGTTATTCATACATGTTTCCACATACAATATCTATTCCACTTACATTTATCACGATTTAAAAATTTAAAGAAATTAAACCAGGATATAAATATCATATATAATCATTATGTATTTATTTATACTATCTCATAGAATTTAGTGATAGGTAATGAACTACATCGTTCATGGAGATGGTAGACCATATGTACACATGAATGTTGTTTCTCCTTTCACGTCCTTTTGAAAGATAGATTGTAAATGAACTATATATATTATCATTAAATTATAATTTTTATGTAATATATATCTCATATGTTTATTTTACCCGTTGTTAATAATTTCTATGTAATGAATGAATGAATCACATTGCTTTGAAAAGGTGGTAGTCCACACGTCCACAAAAAAGATATTGTATTCCCACAAAATAGAAAGCATTATGTTATGTGTTATATAATAATTATAGAATCATAAATACATAATGAATACCATATAAATAATATATAAAATATAAATCCATCAATATTCCAAACCTTGAAATGTGTTAATGGAAGAAATAATGGTGTCAGTACGCGAGGTGGTAGTCCATTGTACATACAAACAATGATTGTGTATCTCTTTTGATAGAAGTGTGTGTGAGTGTAGGAAATAACCATAAAATTAAAACATATAAGAAATTTTAAGATAATTATTTCATTATAATTGGGTGATATAAAAATTAATTATGGGGTTGAGAAAGAAAAGAAACAAAATTTCTTGTTGAAGAACATTACCACTTTTTAGGTAACTCCATTTGGTTTTCACCAAAGGAAATTCCTGGTCTGATTTTTTCCAAAAGTGATGCTTCTTAGATAAGAGGAAGTATTATAGGAGTTTATTTTGTTAGGTTTTTTATGCATAAAATGTATTTATAGATGTAAATAAAGTGGGATGGGTGGTGGCCATTTATAGGTGAGGGAGAGGGCAAACATAGAATTTTTGAAAATAAAGCCAGGTGTGTCGACGTTTTATTCTAAAAAGAGGGTTACATGACACAAAAAATGATAAAATAGGTTTTTAAACTCTAAATAGTTCCATAAAATTTGATTTGGAAAATTTTAGTGTTATTTTTGACCTTATAATATATGTTTAACCACTAAGTAAATTCATTTTTACCTTAACCACTCTAATTAATATTAATTTGAATCACTAAAATTTTCAGTAAAAACCTAATTTTACATTACTATAAATTATAAATTATTATGAATACAAATATGAAATACATTTATCAAAATTCATATCATATAATTGGTAGAAAATAATTTAAAATTAATCTTTCAGATGGAAGGAAACAATTGGTTTTTAAATTGAAACTGTTTAAAAGTTTGAAATATGTTTATATCAAATTTCAAAGTGAAATTGATTAAAATGAACTAAATATGATTTATTTATTTATAATTTGTCTAATTATACTGAAAATAAATTTATAAAATAATTTATCTATATAAATAAATTATAATAAAATCCAGTTTTCAATTAAAATTCGTTATTTTTCAACATTCATCAAAAAATGAAACTTCTTAGTAAAATACCAAAAAAACACCCTAAGATACTTTTGAAATAATTCATTCAAAAATTAATTTTATTTTTTTCAAATAAAATTTAAAAAAAATCAAAATTTATTTTTAAAACACATTGGCCATTAAAAGGCAATTAAACTACCTTTTAGACAAATACATCTTTTTATGCTTAAAATTATATTTATTCTTATCTATTCTATATAAAATATATTTGATAAATTTGAAAAGATTTATTTAATATATACAATATTAATTTCATTAATATATTTCACAAATTTTTTAATTAATTTAATAACGTAAAACTTTGGTGATAAAAAGAGTTTTCTATAAAATGATTTCCAATATTTTCAAAAGGGTTTAAATTTATTTTATAGAAAATTTGTCATCAAAGAATTACCTTATATACATTTTTAAACCTTATCTTCATAATTTAGTTAATCAATTTCATAACCTCCATTCCAAAAACTTGGTGATAACTATAATAATACTATAATAATATTATTAATAGAATTTTGAAGTTTGGTAAAATTAGGTCTTTTATATAAATCAAGCTATAAAAGGAACTCAACATTATGTGTAACAAAATCTGAACACATTATTTCATGTAACGAAAGATAATATATGTGTTTTATGTAGTACAAGATTAAATAGTTGAGTATAAATAAATCATTACTTGGTGCAGCGTGAAATTCAAGCCATTAATGACATTTAATTTATTAAAAAATAATAATAATTCATAAAAACTCAGGTTGTTACATTCTACCCCCATCAAATGAATTTCACCCTTGAAATTCATCTAGTTTTTCATACCTTCAATACTTTAAATTTCCTTTCATAGAAACTCACATCATAATTTTTTTTGATAAAAATGTTCTTAATAATAGGGACAGGGAAATGGGAAAGGCCAATATAAAACTAGGCTTCCAAAAACGAGATCACCAGTGAAATGATGGATATGGAATAGAAATATAAATATCAAGTTCTGATGGAAAGTGATAGAGAACATTGATCACCAAAATTCTAGTGATCCAAAGATGGTTAATGAGTACAAAAACCCATAAGGTAGAGTGGAATGAAAAAAGGTCATTAACATCATCAAAAATATTTATAGTTGGAAAAAATTTTACTTCATGATCATTTAACTTATGTTGATGGATTTTTCATAAGAAGATATAATTACTTGATATCATTATGTCAAATATGAACAATCTTACCTTTTTTTGTTCCATTATAAATTTCCACTTCTTATCTTACTCTATAAAATAAAGGTGACCTTTTCATTCCTATAGCAGTAATAGATTAGAAAATCCATAAATATAATGACAATTCATTCCATCTGTATTTAATTATCATAGACAAATGGTTATCAAATGTTATGAAAAATATTCATATGGTAATTTAATTTATTAATTTATAAAACCTTATCCAAAGATCAACTCAAACCATTCCACAAATAGTTAGCATTATAACCCTTAAAAAAATAATTTTCCATTTATTCCTCAAATAAGGTCTTATCATATACCAAAAAAATTTCATTGGAATCTTAGGTCCATACTTGTATTGATAGAATGTAAAATTTCATTTTTTTATTAAAAAATACAAGTTGAAGGAGATAATAACATGACACTTCACTAAATAATGAACAATATAATTTTCATAGGGCTTATTTATACAAAATAAAACATGAAATTTCAAACTAAGGTTAAGAGTATAAGTTTTTACTAATTATCACGATTCACTTCATCCATTGTGATTGTATAATTTTTTCCTTTTTCCTTTTTTCTAGAAGATTTTTGGGGCTTGTCATCCCTATTATCCATTGGATTGGGGCAATGATTTTCATAATTCCTAAACTCATAACACTGGAAACACTTGAGTGTGGGTGGTGAATTAGTTGAAATTTTCTTATACACCATTTCATTAACTACCCCATTAGTCATTTTTATTCACTCACAAACGTTATAACCTTCCATTACATATTTAAATCACCTCCTGGTTTCATTCATATAATTACCTTAATTATTATTCCAACATTTCTACCACACATATGCCTGAAATTTCTTTTGGACATTTGAGTTTTCATGAGACTCAATTTTTCTTTTCTTAAAATAACTAGAGGAATGGGATTAATATAAATTTTTTATTACTACCATTAGTTAACATCGAAGGAATTCATCATATATCCTAAAGTATATTATAGTCAATACCTTTCGAATACTTAGTTTTATGCCATCATAGAATCGATTGATTTTTCTTTCCGGGTGATGATCAAACCATAAGTGTACCTTATATGTCTTGTAAAATTAAATTCATAGGTACTAAAAGATTCACCATACTTTTTATTAAACTCAATAAACTCAATTTATATATTGTTTTGTAGAATATGAGGGAAGTAATTATTATAAAATATCCCATTAAACTATTCTTATTACCTATATTCAGTTTCATTCAATCTCCTTATGTTCTTATTAATATTCCACCATTGATCCACTTCACCTTCCAAATGATATATAGTAATGAAGACTTTTTTCTGCCTCGATCAATAAATAACGGAAAATATCATTTCAAGGGTATTGATACATTTCTTAGCAACCAGTGGATCTGTGGGACTACTAAAATAAGGTGGGTTTTTCCTCATGGGGATCTCAACAGAACATTGTTTCCAACTTTTATATTTTATAATTTCATTATGATTCAAAGATTGAAAATTTTGTTGGATCATATCAATAAGACTTTTCATTCCAGCTCCCATATACTTTGGTTGCTCATGAGGATAATCATTGCATTATCCATTGCATTCAGCATTATCATGGTTCTTTAGGGTTCCATCTATTAACTAAAATTAGAAAATTTATCATGAGAAAATTAATCATAGTGGAAAACTACATAATAATGAAATATCACTTATATGGAGGCTAAATCGTTACACCTTTTTTCAATCTATTAATCCGTAAGATGAATCTATTTTATTCGCAATCATTATTTATTTAAATCCTTAATTGTGGTTCCTATAGAGTTTATAAATTTCCAATGTATATACACTTGGAGTATCAAACCAGGTGTGCAAAAAACCCCATTTTCGTTCAGTAGTTCCGGATTGAGTCTTGCTTAATACATAGTTTTCAGTGTTATTACCCATGCGTACATCTATGTCATATCTAGATCCACTATTTTATATAGATAGGGATATAATTTTCTAAAAACCACTCTCTCAATCATTTAACAAAATTCCAAGGCATTTTTCAAAAACATTGACTTATTCGTAGTCTATTACTTAGAGATATCACAAGACATATCATTAGAAATATCTTAAGGGATCTCACTGAAGTATTCTCATCCTAGTTTATAAAAGTTTGACTATACCTTTCTTTTGATAATGAATATAGTGAAAGTGGATTAACATACATTGATATTACATAATTTTAGATAAATATTCAATACATTAAAAAATGTACATAGCCAAGGACCATAATGGATTAGAGTATTTAGAAACTCATAACATAATATTATAGTCTTGGTAAATGATAATCAAGGTTTACCTTAAATATATTCTCCTTTAGTATTCCTTATTAAATACATTCTTCATAACACAGGGAAAAGGAATCATAAGAAAGAGTGATCATATATGCTCAGTAAGATGAAACAAAGTACATACGTAAGCATAACAAGAATATAAGGGTATATGTACATGATCATAACTTTTGAAGATCATACCATGCATATCCAAAATCATAATCATGGGTCATTGTATAAATATTAGTAGTTCACAATATTTAAATCATAATGGAATCAAGAGAATACTCCATTATATCATAAAATAAGAATAATACATGGAATTTTGGTAGACACATAAGTATATAAATTATTTCCATAGTAGTCATGGATCACTTCCACGGTTATCTTAGTATAATGGAATTACTCCCCAAACCATATAAGTATTAAAGGTTCACTCCTAAGACCGTCTTACTGAACCAAGTTCACTCCCTATTCTATCCATGTCTATATCATGAGATATAAATATTTACCAAATGCCTTGGAATGAAATCTATGACACCCCATCATATAAGTTGTAATAGGTTTACTCAACTCTATTTGTGTCCCCACATCGTATAAACTATATCGATATTACCTAGTTCTATCTAGGATGCACCATAAAATATTTTATAATAGTCATACTAGACACAATATAGGATACCCCATCATATAAGTTGTAATATTCTTACATAGATCTATCTTGTTCACCCCATAGTATAATAAATCTCTATGATCTACAATATGAATAATGTATAATGATCTTGCATATCATCATAAAAAATAATAAAAACATTTATTATTTCAAAACCTAATTAACCAATGGAAATAAATTGGTTTCATGTAAATCTCTTTGAAACATTATTAACCAATGGGAAAGAAATAGGTTTTTATAAAAATATAATGGGAACTTAATTTACCATTAGAAAAAATGGGTTCTATAATTATCATACCATAAAAACATAAACCTATCAGAGAAATAATATGACTTTTATCCTTGGATAATATCCATCATAAGGTATAGATAAAACCAACATATGTCATCTAATATGGAATTTTTTTAAAGGATCATTTAAAAATTTCTTGAGGAAAGTATCCCTTCTACTTTGAAATATTCTTTTTAAAATATAAATCATTTTTAAAAAACAATCATTGAAAATAACCTTAAAATATATAATGGATTCTTTGAAAACCATATTTAAGAAATTTTAGAAAATATTTTTTTTAAAAAATTCCTTTAAATTCTTATTAAATGTTTATTTATGAACATTTCATAAAACATTTTTATAAAACATGGATGTTGAATGAAAACATATTTCTTCCCAAAATGAGAAATGAGGTCAAATTTTCTTAAGAATAATTTCTTAATTATATTAAGCAAATAATATATGAAAAAATGGTTCCATTACATGAATAAATCATGAATAACCATAGTTGAATAAAACTAATGAGATTTTATGAGATATGGACTATAATATTTCATCAATGAAAGAATAATCATAAACAATTCTGATAAATGATGAGATTTTTGAAATAAAATCTTACCAATTTGGTAACATTTTATCATAATCATTAGGATAGAACAAAAATAAATGAATATTAAAATATCATGAAAATAACTATATTCATGATATAACTTTTCAGTTGTGCATTATATACACCTTGTAAACGAATATTTGTGAAAAATATAACATGTTTCTCAAAGATGGAAAATTGAGATAAAACTCATTTACCTCTTTAGTAAATTTTGAACTATAAAACCAAATAAAGAGAGATACACAACTAGATATTTAAATACCAACATATTTTATGATAATATTAATAAAATAATTTTTTTCCAGTATTTACACCACATAGATTAAATAGTTATTGAATAACGCATGTGTCTTACAAAAGTAGAAAATTTAGATGGAATCCCATACTACTTGAGTGAATTTTGAATCCTGAGATCCATGAAATAAATTAAATAATTGAAATATTTAATATCATGAAAATAATTTAATTCATGATATAATATGTTATAGGGAATTATATTCACCACATAAAATAAATGTGTGGTGAATATGGAATAATTCTAGAAAAATAAAAGCGAGACTACAAATCCACTTACCTTAAGTCTTGACTCTTTTTATACTTTTTCAAAACTACTATGTACTAAATATAAGTTTAATATATATATATATATATTAACTATATTAATATATATATAATTTCATATGATATTTACTTATGAATTTATATTACCTGTTTGTTAACCATTCCTTGTTAAAGTTATGTTTCAGGTAATAACCACTTTGTTTTTCATGTATAATTTGACTTGTTATCTCTATTCTAATTACTTTTATCATGATTTCATAATACAGATAATTTAAAACAATATATAACTATCATTTATATGAATTATATACGTATTTATAGTAACTCATAAAATTTAGTTATAGGAAATTAAATACATCATTCATGGAGGCAGTGTGTCGTACTTAGGCATGAATGATGTTTCTATTTTCATATTATTTTGAAAGAAATAATATTAATTAAATAAATAAAAAAATAAATAAATATATATTTATATTGTCATTAAATTATAATTAGTTTTTCATATATATCATATATATTTTTTAAAATCCATCCAAAATACATTCCATGTTAAGCGTGAATAAATCACATCACTTTGAGGAGGCCGTAGGCCACACACCCCCAACATAAGTCATTGTATTCTAAAAATTGAAAATAATGATGGTATATGTTATATAAAAAATAAATAGGCATAAATAGATAACATATATCATATATAACATATGAAAACTAGACATATATCATTATTTCCAACCTTGAAAGGTGATAATGGAAGAATAAATGACATCGGTTTATAAGGTGACAATCTTCCATTAAATCGAACAATGATTATGTATCTTATTTGATGAAGGTGTGTGTGAGTTTAAGTAATATCCTTAACATAAAAAATATCATAATATATAATATACTTCTTTTATTATATAATAATGATATTAAAATAAATTAAGCAGTGGAGAAAGAGCTGAAACAAAAGTTATTGTTAAAGAACGTTACCTCTTCTTTGAGTAACTCCATTTGGTTTGCACCAAAGGATTTTATTGGTTTTCATTTTATCAAAATTTATGATTCTAGGATTATATAGGGGATTTTTGGAATTTATTATTTTTTATTTATTTATGATAAAACTTGATTTATAGGTATGAATAAATGGGGATACATGGTGGCCTTTTATAAGTGAGGGAGAAGACACAATTGGAACTTTTGAAAATAAAGTTTGGAGTTCCCATGTTTTTTCTTGTCAATAGGATTCTATGAAAAAAAATTAGATCCTAGGTTAGTTAATGTCAAAAATATATCCATAAAATAGGCTCTAGACATGTTTATTTTAAGTTTTTCACCTTATACTCTAAGTTTAACCACTAAGTGAACTCATTTTTACCATAATCAATATTATAAATTTTAATTTATTTCACTAATATTTTTATTTAAAATTAAGTTTAACTTAAATTAAATTTTAGGTTTTGATAATTTAAAATATGGAATCCATTTTTAAAAATTAAAATCAGATAATTGGTGTAAATTATTTTAAAATTAATCCTATATAAGGGATGAAAGAGTGGGTTTTTAATGTGAAAATGTACAAAGGTTTGAAATGTTTTTTATATTCATTTTCAATGTGAAATTGAATCAAATTACATCTATTTGATTTAATTTTTTATAATTTTACTGATTATACATTAAAATAAATTTAAAAAATAATTTATCTAAATAAATAAATTAGACAAAAAGTTAGTTTTTAATTAATATTCTGTATTTTTCACTATTCATCAAAAAATGAAACTTCATAAAAAAATCAAACTATACTAATTTTCGTATTAAAATTTAAAAAATTAAAAATATTTTTTAAAATAATATTTATAAATGTGTAAAAACATAGTATTAAAACAAGTATTCTATTAATAGGCGGTAAGACTTCCTTTTATAAAATATATCATTTTGTACCTAAAATTTGAGTTATTCATATCCCATGTCTAGAAAATAGATAGGATTAATTTTAAAAAATTTATTTAATATATACTATATTAAATTCATTAAAATATTCCACCAAAAGTTTTTTAATAAATTAAATAATTAACAACTTTTTTTTGGCAAAACTAGTTTTCTAGAAATTGATTTCCAATATTTTCAAAAAGGTTTTAATTTCATAAATAGTTAATTAGTCACAAAAGAATTAATTATATATACTTATGTAACCCATAATTTCATAATTTAGTGAATCATTTTCAACCCTATTATTCCAATGCATTGGTGATAACTATAATCATATTTTAATAATAATATTAACATTAGTTTGTTCTTTAGTAAAACTAGGTCTTGCGTATAACACAAGATATCAAAGGAACTTAGTGTTGTGTGTAACACAATACTAAAATAGTGTTTAATATAATTTTGGCTAATATAAGTGTCTTACTTTGAGCAAGTTTAACTTTATATTGTGTGTACCGAAATTTTTACTTAGTGTAACGTGCAATGAAATCCATTATAGAAATTTAAGTTATTTTGTATAGGCCTGTAAAATTCAAGGGAATTTTTTTTCTTAATTTTATTTGGGATTTTACGAGCACACAATTCCTGACGACACCTGATTCTGAGGCCCGGTGTGCCCAGAATGAATTTCCGAAGTTTAGCTCGGGTATGTTCAGTGAACGAACGATCGGGTTTTCCTAACTTTTGAACCGGTGCTCAGAATTGAAATCTGAGGGCACCAATGAAACCACAGTGCCAGTAATTTCTTAGGAACACCTTTTCTAGAGTTGCGTTTTCTCGGGTGAGGTTATTAAATAAATGGGTTGACTGAAGAACGAAATAAAAATTTGTGCAACAATTTGTATTTCTTTTCCAAGTAGATATAACCTATGCATGGAAGTTCGAGTGGGACCCTGTACATCCTAACTCCACTTGGTAGGATATTAGTGAAGTGGGGCCCACACGAGACCCACCCCTTAAATTTCATTAAACCACCCTCTTGCAATTTATTTCGTAACTCACCCGCTCCCCCGTTTTAATGTCATTTCAACCCAAGCAGTTTTTCTTCCACATTAAATACATGCCAATAAAACGCCTAATTAATTGGAAAACATGCGTTAATTAATTTGGTGAATTCATTTTGAATTTAAAATTAATGTTGGCACATATGTGTGTGAATAAATAAAGAAAAGGTCTTATTTTAATATGGTGGATTCGTTGTGCGGAATCAAGGAGAGAACTCTCGCGGTCTTGAAAAACATCGTCTTCCTCGCAAAGAACGTCGAAGCTTCGATGAAGAACGCCATACCGTCTTTGCACCTTCTTCCCTCGTGCATGCGTATTTTAATTTCAGGGTGTTTGAATAATTTTCCTTGAATAAATTATACCCTCTTCTAAATCAGGTCTTTTAATTATTTCCTTTTCAAAAACCCCTAACACGGAGGGTGCGGGCCGAACAAACACGGCCCAACAACCCTCTGCAGTTTGTTTATTGGTGTGCGGATCGATGGGCGATGACAAAGTAGTTCGAAAAGGCATTTTTGAACCCTTCACAGTAATATATTGGTCCCGGGAGAGCTGAAGGTGCAGACGGCAGGAAAAACGGACCACTGGAGCGTGTCTGGTGGTCCGCGGAAAGCGATGCCAGCAGGCCGCGCCAGCGCGGCGGTGCCGGCGGCCGACACCGGCCAGCCTCCCGGAGACGGCGGCGCCCCGGCGCGCCGCCGACAGGAGCCGTCGCAGATGAAGCCACGAAGGTGGCAGAATGACTGGATCCCGCGATCGCGCGGGATCCGGGGGAGACGCGGCGCCCAGCGCCGCATCCGCTGGCAAAGGGGGGACTGCGTCCTCCCCCCCAGCTCGGCCAGCTGGCCGAGCCAGCGCGCCCCACCCACCCACCCCCCCCGGCTGGGCCGGGGCGGGTCGGGCAGACCGTGCCGGACCCGGACCAGTGTCGGGTTGACCCGGTTCGGGCCGACCCCGGGGGGGGGGGGGGGGGGGGGGGTTCGGCTTGGCCCAGACCCCCCATTTCAGAATATTTTCAGTCATTTGCCCATATCTTGGGATTCGAACCTTTGATAGACGCACTGTATGATGGGTTTTGATCCTTGGATCAAGATGGTCGTTTCGGTATATTACACTCGAGGTTTCAGAGAACTTTGGGTATGGACGGGTTGGTTCGAACACGAAACCAATCGGGCCCTCGGAGCGGAAACACATAGAACATGAGCTCCGGACGACCGATTGACTTGCCGTCGACTATGTTGGTTTCATCTTAGTGAGACAGACCTTTTGGCTTACTCCGATCGAGGTTTGGATGTAGTTGGAGTACGTTCGGGTTGGTTTTGACTTAAAAACCAACCGATTCCCTGGAACGAAAACGACAATAACTCACAGACTGGGCGTCTGATTGACACGCCGTCTGTCATGTTGAGTTCCTATCGACGAGACAGAACCTTGGGATACATCAACTGCGGACTACGTGTAAGTTGATGTATCGAACCCATGGCTCGTGGAGCGGACCCTCCCGGAAACGAGCGTGCTGTGTGCGGGAACCCAAGAGCTGGCTGCGACGACGAATGCACTGAAATCCTCCGTGGGGTCGGCAGGGACGACGACTGCACTAAAATCCTCTATTGGTTCGACAACGACGACGACTGCACTGAAATACTCCATGGGTTTGGTAGTGATGACGACTGTACCGAAATCCTCCATGGATTCGGTAGTGATGATGACCATACTGAAATCCTTCGTGGGTTCAACGACGATGACTACTGTTCTTGTATCCTATTTGGGTACGGCAGTACTACTATTCTTGTATCCTATGTGGGTCGGACAGTATTTGACTCTGTACTTATATCCTACGTGGGTTCGACAGAGTAGCTGGTCTTGTATCCTATGTGGGTCCGACAGCTTAGCAGGTCTAGTATCCTACGTGGGTCCCAGCATAGATGAATCAGTGGCTACATATGATCATCTCTATCACCTTACAAAGAAGTGTACCTGTGTGAGCTATGTCTTTCTTTCAATCATTATCTTCTATGTGATTGACTTGATTTCCTATGTGGATAGAGTTATGCTTTCCTGTGTGGATTGGGTTGTACTCTCCTGTGTGGACGTGATCGAACATGGGCTCGGATGTTGGAGCCGAACTGGAATTGGTGACTTAGCTATATGTATGGGAATATACCTAAGTAGTGTTGGTTGTTACTTCGTTATTGTATCTTTCCTTTGTGTATTATCCTTTGTGGATTCTGGGAGACCTTCGGGGTCTTGGGGTCCCTACTGAGTAGCGTATACTCACCCCTCGACGGGCTATGCCCGCACTACGTTGTGTTGGATGCAGACGACGGACAATGCTGATCGTGGTTGAGGCTCGTGGAGCGAGATAATACCTGGAGGTGGACCACTGGGCGGGACGTACACGGAGCGGACAGTTGGACCCGAGGAGCTAAGGGGACTATCTGTACCCACCCTTCAGGTGGGATTTCCCTATGGACGGGTCGACGTTGCTGCTTTACTTTTTAGTTGTTGTACTTTCTTTCCAGTTGTACTTTACATTCAGTTTGGGTTTGTATTCTGGCCCATTTAATTTCTGCACTTACTTTTGTACTCAGTTTACTTAGTGTTTACTTCTACTGGCTTACTCTGTGGTGTTTTTTTACTTTATAAAGGCAATTCCTTACCTTTTTATCAGGATTTAGGCCTTTGGTGATAGTCGCTAGCCCCTAGCCTATGGGAGGCGGGCTTGGGGTAGTCACAACACGGGTCCTAAGGACGGGTCGTGACATATTTGATCAAAATAATTCATAAAAACTCAAGGCATTACACACATGGGTTAATTACCATTTGATTTATGAACCATTATGATGTATTTTAATAATTTAAGATCATGAATGATATATTTTACTCCTAAGGTGTCATGTATTGATAATAAGGCATCAATATATAGAGGACCTATAAATTATTTTCATGATTATATGATAGATAACTCTAAATAATTATGTTTTATAGTAACATAACCCATTTTGGTTTTATTATAGGATTGAAAATAGAGTAATGATTTTTAGGCGGTAATAAGTTTGATCAAATGTTGATATTTCCTAATTGATATTATTGATATAAATTTCTAGATATGAAGAAAAAAATCGTGGAATTTTAATTTATATGCTTAATGATTATAAGATAAATTAACAGTGAAAACTTATAATGGTATGATGATCGGATATGAAGTCTATAATTATTCTCTAATTAATTTTTTTTTGAATTTAATTCCTAAAAATCTTATTATTCTATCTCCAGTTAAATTCAATTTTATCTTAATAATGATAATATTTCTTCACATAAGTCCCAAATCAATTTCCATGTAATATAATTAATCATTAATATTATAAACAGACCTATGAGCATCTATGAATGTGATGATAAATATGATATTCCAATTGAAATTATATCCATTTCATGGGACTTTATTCCTATTCAAAAGTTGTGTTTATCTTAGATGGTTGGGTAGATACTCAACATCAAATACATTCCTATTGTATGATATATTGTAGATGTTTTTCTAAAAGAGTTTTCTAGTATTCCTCTGAATCATGAAGTATAGTTTTTAATAGAACTCATATATTTTGATAGACCTATTTCAAAAAAATATTTTAGAATGAACCTGATTGAGTTTACTAGTTAAAGAATAAACTCCACAAGAATATTGATAAGGGATTCATTTAGACAAGTGTGTCACCATGGGGTTCTACTATTCATTTTTTGAGAATAAATATGGATCAATGTAAATCTATATAAATTATCAAGAACAGAATAATATCATGATTAAGAATAAGTATCCTATGCCTCATATTGATTGTTTTATTTAATCAATTATGAGGAGCTTTATATTTTTCGAATATTTATATTTCATTTGGATACAATCAATTAAGTTTAAAAATTAAATAAATAACCATGACTGCATTTCATTCAAGGTATGGAAATTATGAATTTATAGTGATACCATTTGGTTTGACTAATTTCATCTCTATATTCATGGATTTAATGAATAAATCCTTTTATGATTACATTGATATATTTTTTGTCCTCTTTATATATGCTATTATTATATATTCCAATAGAGAAGAATATAATGAAGATCACTTTTGGATTGAATTGAAGACCCTAATCAAAGAGATATATTATAGAAAATTTAACAATTGTGTATTTTGGATACATAAGCATCCATTTTTGAGTCTTATAATCTCAAACAGGGGTATATAGATTGATCCATCAAAGAATAATGTTACTGAACATTTACCTAAACCAACTTTAATGACTGAGATCCATAGTTTTCTTGGTTTGGTGGGAAATTATTGATGCTTTGTTGATAATTTCTCAGGACTATCTAATATACTCTCCATGTTAATTCAGAAAGAAGTCAATTTACTCTAAATAGATGAATGTGATGAAAATTTTAAGGAATTGAAGAGAAGGTTAGTCAATGAGACTATGATTATATAACCCTATTGTAGAGAAGGGTTTATAATCTATAGTGATGCATCAATGATGGGACTGAGATGAATCCTCATGAATAATGATATAGTGATATATTTTTACTTAATCTAATGGAAGGTTTATGAGAAAAATTATACAACTCATGATTTGGATTTAGTATCGATAATTTTATCCTTAAATATATATGGGAATTACCATTATAGATTAATAAGTGACATATATACTAATCATAAATGTTTAATGTATATATTCACTTAAAAAGAGTAGAATATGAACGAGAAAATATAGTTGGAGTTGATTAAAAATCATGACTATTCAACACATCTCCACCCAAGGAATGAAACTAGGCTATAAAATACTCATATTTTAAACAATCATTATAGTTTATCTATGATGGGGATCCGAAAAGATCCAATATTTCAAGATTTTTAAATGATGGATATGAAAATATTAAAGGACTGGGTTAAATCATATCTTGATAAAATGTGTGTTCATCAATCTAACCAATTTAAAATTTGATATGTTCAAAATATAGGTGTAGATCTTAAAAAGATGGTGAGAAAGTTTCTTGAGTTTAACCTTGATTGTGACAGAATGATAAGGTTAAAGAAATTTGTATGTGTCCTATAAATACCAAACATGAAGAATGATCCATTGGATTAATCACATAGTTTATTTTTCTATATTCATCCTAGAAGTGAGAATATGTGTAAAGATATAAAAGAGTATTTCTAGCGGGACAACATGAAGATAGATATTATGGACAATATATCTTGGTTCTTGGTTTATAAATAAGTTAAATAGGTGTGGAAGAAGTATAATGGGATGTTATAACCATTACCCATACAAGAATGGAAGTCGGACAACATCACCATGGATTTCATCATCGGAATCTCCCGAAATGATTAATGTAAAAAGTGTTATTTGGGTTGTATTTGATTACATTATAAAGTTTGAGAACTTATTTACTATTATATAATAATTATCTCTTAGTCAAATTTTCATGGAGTACCACATTCAATTGTATCTAACTGATATTCGAGGTTTACCTCGATGCTCTGGTGAGTTATTCATGATGATTTGGATTCATAGTTGTTTTTCAGTACACTTTATCATCCTTAAACATATGGTAAGTCTGGTGGAATCATTCAAAAATTAGAGGATATGTTGATATATTATTCTTATTATTTCAATGGTAGTTGGGATCGATACCTTTATCTATTCTATTTTTCATACAATAATATCTTTCAGTTGAGCATTTGGATGTGACCATATTATTTACTCTATGGAATGAAGTGTAAAACACTATCTTTTTGGGATGAAGTTGGAAAAAGAAACTTTTGGGACCTGAATTAGCTGATTAAATGGTAGAGAATGTTATATTCATTCAGGATCACATTAATCAAACTTAGAGTTGACATAAAAGTTATGCTAACATTCATTGATAATATATGGAATTTTAAGTGGGTGATAATGTATTCCTATAAATTTATACTTCTAGTAAGGTTATGAAATTAAAAAAATATAAATTTTATCCTTGTGTATATTTTCTCCGTTTATACTCTTGACCAAGTAGGGATGGTACCTTATCATTTGGCTCTTCCATTGAACCTCTCTCTATTTCAAACTATGTTTCATGTATCTCTCCTATGAAAGTACATACAAGATCCTTTACCTGTACTAAACATAGAGGTTTTAAAGATGAATAATTATATTTACAATGAATAATTACCAATATAAATATTGTATCATAGATATAAAATTCTATGGAAGAAGGGTACTCACTTGATTAAGCTTATCTAGAAGAATCAGGAATTTAAAAAAGATTCATGGGAACCGATGGATGTCATGAAACTGATATAAAATAATTTTTTATATTATAGTTATGAAAATTTTATGGATAAATTAATTTTTAGAGCATTATAATGTAATATCTAGAGATATTTTGATATATTTATCCTCAAATAAATTTAATTTATTCAATATCTTGCAATACAAACATACCCAAACCTAAATAAACCGTAATATAGTATACCATTATAAAATATCTGTTAAATTGGATATATGAATTCTAATAACCAAAATTTTAAAAATATTTATATATGTTTTAAATAAATAAAATATATTTATAAATGAGTTCTCAAATTTTAGAAAATTCATTATATGCTCCAAAAATAAATATTCCACAAAATGGATTCTATTTATCTTTGTGGAAAAAATAATATATTTAATTTATACCTATTTTCAAAAATGTATTTGAAAAAACTAAATTCATTTTTTAAATCATCATTTCAAAATTATCTTAGTTTCAATTGTTAATAATTTTATAAATTTTTTTATTTTTTTAATAAATAGTGAAAAATATTTTTTTGTTGCAAACTATTTTTTCATTTCATAAAATTCCAAATTATATATTTTTTAAATTATTTAAAAAAAAGTTAGTTTATTTATTTTATTTATAATCCAATTATTATCATTATAATTTTTTTTTGTATTTTGGAATAAGAACTTTTTATATTTAATAAATCTGTTTTTCTAGAAAACCGCTTTCATCACATTTTTTGACATTAATTTAAAACTAAATTCAATAAATTCTGTGAATTGAATTTGATAAAATAGATTCCATGTTTTCAATCAGAATAATTAAAATTATACAAAAATTTATACTTCATTTTTGGTCATTATGAATATTAAAAGAAAAATTACCATAGTTAAGGTTAAAACAGGTTCATCGAGGTGTTACTCCAAGAGATAAGGGTAATTTTTAAAATTGGACTTGTCAAAATTATACAATATGGACATATTTGGACCTTATTATATCCTATATTTTAACATCAATCCATTTCAAATCTTTTTTAATGACAATTACTTTACTAAATTTTAATCCTTTAAGAAATGTCATGTGTATCCTTTACCCAAATTATAAAATGACACCCCCATCTTTATAAATTACACCACATTTATCCATATAAATTTACCAAAACCCTAACTAATTATCCTAAAAAAATACTTATATAGGAATTATTGGATTTATGTTTCTTAAAAAAAATTCCAAGGTCCCATAATTGGAGATCTAAAGGAGTCCTATAGAAGAAGTGGTAATCATCTAACCCAACCTCTTTCAAGTTATTTCTTTTTATACCTCCTCTAAGTCTATGGTATTAATAAAAATATAAAGTCAATATTACACAAAATGTAATTAAATTTTATTATGATTATTTAACTAGAATTTATCTCCATTTTTCTATTAAATGGGAAGTGAAAGTATCACTCATGCACACGTGTGGACTACCACCTCCAGGTAGCAATACAATTCAATTTCTATAACCACCATTCATAGATTTTTATTATTATGGTTTTAAATTTTATATATAATATTTTTTTAAATAATTAAATTTCTGTAATTGTAATATCATATCTACCTTCTGACCATCCAGTTAGTTAAAAAAAGATAATGCCGCTCATCCATATGTGTGGACAACCATCTCCAAAAAGCAGTGTGATTTTTTTCATAATAATTTTACCTAAATGGTAATAAGGATATTTTTAATATATATATATATATAAGTTATTTATTATATAATTATGGTTATATAATAATAAAATAATATTTATATTTATTTCCTTCTTTTTGTTAGAAAATTAAAACATCGTTTATATGTACATACAACATATTGTCTCCATGAATGGTGTAAATATTTTTTATATCTCTACATTTTATTTATGATTATAAATATATAAATATAATGAACATATATGATATTTATATCATGAATAAAAAATTTATATGATGGAACCCTAATAAAAGCATAAGGACTGAGACTATCAAACCAAATCTTCCATGAAAATGGAAATATTTAACACCTAGAAACAATTATTTTAGTAAGTAAATTTTAAAAAATGGGTGTTAAAATGTAATAAGTGGAATTCATATGATAATACAAGTATTTAAATTATTATTTTATGTATTTATAATAAATTTAAATTTATTATAAATGATTTTAGATCACTTTATAAGAAATTTAAACTTTAATTAAGGGTTTATTATCTCAAAATTTATTCTTTGGGACATATATTATATTATAAAAAAGTGTTATTTAATGATGTTTATATATAGCCTATTTAAAATTTTTTATCATGAATATTATTATTAAAAATATATTTAATGTTTTATTTGATTTTATTCTTTCATGATGCTTATGATTCAAAAAGTTTCCAAAGCGATAAGGGATTTTTGTTTCAATATAATCTTAATTGGGATTGTTTATGTTGAATTTAAATTAAAAGAAATTTTATTATCCATATCTAACAATACCATTTAATATAATTATCCTATTTTTATTCATTAAATTTTTAATTAATAGAACCATTTCCCCCTCTTTGGTAATTAAAATGACTGAGAAAATATTTTATAGGAAAATAGACTTTATTTCATCATTGATAATAAATACTTTTTATTCTATATATATATTTTTTAAAATGAATTAAATAATTTTGTTTATTAATCTAAATTTTTTTAAATTCATGTTTGCCCATTTTTTTACATTCTAAAAAATCATTATAAAGATTCTTCTTCTCTTTTTCTGAATGACGTACTTCTGAACTTTTACAAAAAATGCGAATGCAATATCTATTTTAAAATACATGGAAATAATATAATTTAACACCATCATGACTGCTAAATAATTTTAATATTACTTTAAATGTTTTTAATTTAATTTTAAAATAATATTTTTTTCATATTGTTAAGGAAGTTTTTTATATTTTAAAGAAGTGATTCCAAATTGAAAATGGTATTTTCTTCACAAAATGTTCTGAGTGATATTTTGAATGTAATATCCTGAAAGATGGCATAAATTGATGTAAATTATGTTTTACTAGAGATATAATCGAATGATTTCATCTTTATTCTTTCTAAGGGTAGTATTTTTTATTTTTATAATGATTTTTTATGTGACCTATTTATTTTTCACAGGTTATGCTATGACAAATGGTTGAAATGTTTATGAAACCCATTTTTTTCATAGGTTATGATATATGAAAAATGATGTATAATATTGTGGAACATATATAAATTATTTATGATTATGTGATGGGTGGTCCCATAATTATATATCACTCCAATTCTTTGGGTAAAGATGGACATCTCATGATATAATAAGGACTCGAATGGGGAATGAAATTAGTTCCCTATGGGACTATTTCCACTATGATAGTCTTAGGAGTAAACCTTGACTAAGGATATGAAGGAATTGTGAGTGAACATAATACGATATGATAGTCTTGTAATTCATCCTTTAATGAGTATAATATTTTCTCTTTTTTTTATTTTTTCCCACAAATCTATGTTTTTTAATGGTATGCTTCCATTGCTCATGTTTTTATTCCTTTATGATTCATTTTTTATGAGCTTCCATGTTTTATTACATGATTCAATATTATGAAAATTTATAGGACATGTATGGTTTTAAAATTTTAATACCATGATATCATACTATTATAATCTTTTTATACTTAATTGATCATTGATATTTTCCTTGTTTAATCTTACCGATCATTTGATGCCACCCTTTCTTATGTTTAAATTCCCTAGGTTATGGGGAAATTTTGTAATTAGGGTGTGTCTAGGAAGATTACTATGTAAGAAGATCTTTGTGGGATATATTTAAGATAATTCATGAAATATGAATATTTTTTTCTAGTCTCTAAATATACTACACAATTATTGTTTAGGAATGGATCGTAATGTTATGTAATGAATATTCATCAAATAAGATGTAATATCTATGTATGAAATGTATGGGTCACTATAGTTTGTATCATAGCAGGGTTTAGTTAATAATTTGGGATTTGGATTAAATAAATTTTCAAAACCCCAAGGTACAAGGCTGAAAATATGATACTATTCAAATTTTTTAGTAGGACGGGACAATGTTTTTTCCTAGAATGAAATCCTTGTTTGGATACTAAAAGTAGAAATGGTTTTGGAACATATGCATCTAGGGGTAATAACTCTAAAAGGATTATGTTGAGTATGTCTCCACCATAATTTTGGTGAATTTTGAATGTACCCTTACGACACAACTAGTTTGACACTCCTAGGGAATATTTATGGGTTAATTCACATTTTCATTATCTACCATTATGTTGAATTTGAATAAATTATGATTATGGATGACCTTGGTTAAACCTAATGTGTCATAGATTTAAAATATAGTGTCAATATTTATATATCCTATAAATTATTTTTCTGATTATTTGATTGATCACTATAATTAACAATGTTTATTGGTCAAACAAACAATTTTGGTTTTAGAATGGGAATTAAAATATAATTATGATTTTTAGGTTATAAAAGTTATTCTCAAATATTTAATTAACATATTTGATACTATTTATATTTATTCATGTATATTAGTTAATGTCTCATGGAATGTTAATTCATATACTCAATAATTATATGTTAAATTATCATTGAAAACTATTATTGTTATGATGATCGCATCACAAGTCTAGAATACTTCTCCAATTTATGTTTTTAGGAATGTACTTCATGAAAATATTTTTATAATTTGTATTGTTTAATATGATGTTATCTTAGACCTGGTTGTATTTCATTATATAAATCCAAAATCAATTGTAGAGTATGAAAATAAATGGTTATTATTCTAAACTATCTTATAATCGTCTATCAGTGTAATGATAATTATGAGATTACAAAAGAAATTACATCCATTTTTTTGGCCTTGATTATGATAAAAAATAGGTTTTTTTATTAGATGGTTGGGGAAAAACTCAACACATAATACATGTCAATTATACAAGATTTTTTAAGGTTTTCTGAAATAGTTACCTAACATTCCTCTGAATTTTGAAGTTGAAATTTCATTAGAAATCACAATTTTTTCTAAACCTATATCAACAAATATTTATTGAATAAACCTAATTTAGTTGTATGAATTGAAGAAGAAAATATAGGATAATCTTGATAAGGTATTCATTTATCCAAGTGGGTTACCATGGGTTCACCTGTTCTTTTTATTAAGAAGAAAGATGAATATATGTAACTATACATTTTTGATCTATAAATAAATTAGGTAATAATAAAGAATAAATATTTTATTCCTTGTATTATTGATTTTTGATCAATTTTGAGGAGATAAATATTTTTACAAGATTCGTATTTAATATGGATATTATAAATTGAATGTAAAAATTGAAGATGTACCTAAGACAATATTGGGTATAATTTATAGACACTACGAATTTATAGTTATGTCATTTGGTATTACTAATTAAACCTTTGTCAACATCAATTTAATGAATATATTATTTAGATATAACCAAGATAGTTTTATTATAGTCTTTATAAATGACATTTTTATATATTTCAAAAGAAAAGAAGAGAATGAAAATCACTTGAGGATTGTATTGAATACCCTAAAAAATGACAATTTGTATGAAAAATTTACCAAGTGTGAATTTTGGATATATACTATTTAATTTTTTGGTCATATAAACTAAAGTGATGCCCGATCAGAGGATCCATCAAAGAAAAAGGGTATTTAATTTTTTATTTGACCAACCATGGTGACCGAGATCCATATTTTTCATGGTTTGGGTTATCAAAACATTATGGAAAATTTATCATCAATATCTTATCCACCCACCCAGTTTACTCATAAGGGATCCAAGTTCCTTTAAATAGATTATGATGAGGAAAATTTAAAGGAATTAAAGAAATGGTTAGTTACTATAATGACCCATATTTTTAAATGATATTTTTTTCTTCAAAAAATGCTGTTTTATTATATTATAAACAAAAAAATCATATCTCTTTAATAATTACTTGGTATTTATAAACAATAAACGGATATATCACCATCGAGATTATATTATTATATGAATGTTTCTCAAATATAAAAATTAGTTAATATGACTGTTTAGATCTACACTCTCTATAATAACTTTGACGTTATGATTAGTGTTTATATGAATAAATTAAAAATGATGATTACTGTAGAAAGGAGAAGTGATGCCTTCAACCGGTTGAGGCATGTCGTATGAATCAAATTTGTTAATACTGGGGAGGGAGGTAGTGTCACTGGGGTTCAACCATAACAAATCCAAATATGAGCTTAAACAAGTTATTTTGTAGTTAAATCTCATATGGGAGAAGTTCAAGTTAGCAGAAATTACCATTCAGTCGATGATAGTTGAGCCGCCCCATGAATATATCCCAATCGCACACCTTACCATTAGGTTTTACCAGGTTGTTATAATGGGTTACATGTCTAGTCCATATTTATTTAATGTTTAATTCCTTTGTATAAATAATATATTTATTCTATAAAGTGAATTATAAGAATATTTTTTCATAATAAAATATAGGTTTAATTAAGATAGAATATGATAAATTGAATTTTTAGACAGAAATTGTACATTTCAGAAAAGATATTAATTTTTTTAATAAACTAATGTATTAATAAAAATATTTATTTTAATTTAATAGTGTTTTAAAAACACTATTATTTAATTATAATGTATAAAGTTTTTTTATTCTGTCTTTGAAAAATTTTAAGTGTTAGAAATTTGACGATGCAATTCCACCCGCTATTTTTTTTATTAAATATTGTTTTTTTTATTTAAGAGTTAATATTATCATATTTAGAAAATTATTTTGATAAAATAAAAAACAATTTAGAAATCATAATGTAAAAATTATGTTAGGGTGAATTTATGAGAATTTTCCAAAATATTTTATTTTTCCACGAATAGTAAAAATACAGTTTGAGTTTTTCTATACGTTTAATGACTTTATAATTATGAAATAATGATGAAATATTTAATTACCGACAATAAATGGATTAAAATATTTCATTTTATTATTATAACACATCTTAATAAATTTTAATAAATTTACAAACCTATATGTTACATTCTAAATTCTAAAATAGAAACATTAAATTAAATAACATCATTTTGTAGAATCATTGCCTTTCCATGCAAAAATAAGTAATAAAAAAGTATTATTAGTTATTATGGGTTAAAATAAATTAATATATGACCCAAATTTCCTAAACCATGGGAAAAACCATGTCCAAGACAATGGTTTCTCTTTTTATATATCCTAGATTTCCAAAAACTATATTTGGAAATTATTGATCGAATCCTCCAATTTTTCTATAAATACAAAACCATTTCTAAATTTAAATTCACTAAAAATAAATCCTACATGAATTTCTATAATTTTTTCCTACAACATATTCCTCTCAAGGTTTCCTCAATCCCCCAAGGTTCCATTCCAAAATATTTTGGATTAACCCTTAAAGGTAAGGGAATTAACCTTCTTTTCTCTTCAATTGAAGAAATTTTTTATGTATATCTATTTTATATTTTATGGTCACTATATTTTATTACCCTTTTATTAAAATCATTTCTTATTATGTTTTATAAATTGGATACCCTTTTCCCATATCATTTTAGACTTTCCTAAAACCACTTTTTATACCCATTATGTTATCAAATTTATTTCTCAAAATTTCGCTCTTATCGTCAAGTAATTATCTTTTTTCATTGATTTTATACCTAAAACATTCTATATTCTATGTTTATTCACCTATATATAAAAATAATTTCTTTTATTCTGGTATTTATTCATAAAAAACACACTTTCCATTTCCGTGGGATAAAATTGTCTTATTGATCAGGTCATTAATCACTTTTATACGCTGTGATTTTGATAAGTAACATGTTCTTTTTTATCCATTATTTATTAATAAAATTATTTATTATGATCTATGTGTCTCACATTAATTAATAAAGACACTTTATACATAATAAACACACTTTCCCTTTATGTGGGATTAAAATGTTGTAATGATCATGTCATTAATCACTTTTATACGCCATGATTTTGATAAGAAACATGTTATTTATTCTCCATAATTTATTAATAAAATGATTGATTATAATCTATGTGACTCACATTAATTAATTAATATTATGGTTTCTCCCATATTATTCTTCAATTAATTAGGCTAAAGAATTTAATCTCTAGAGATGACATGTTTTACGATACCCTAGTGAATAAAATTTGTAAATTTTATGACACATAGGTGACAAAACATGGAGATATTATTATAAATATATCATTAAAATGTTTTATCCTCATTACCATGTTATGGATCATGTACTATTTATTATTATATTCCACAGTATCCATTTATCATTCCATAATTATATTCCTAACTTATTAATATTCCTCATGATCACATATAAACTATTTTCTATTACTGGGCTTCATTCTCACCCCTTCCCTTTGATGTATGTCGTTGGGATTTGAGATGTAGTATATTTAATTAGGGTGAACCCATGATTATGTATTTCTGTGTATTTAAAATAATTTTTTATGTTTCATGTATTAAGACCTTATTTCCAACAAACTAGACATTAAAAGATCCTCTCTATGTACCTTGTAAAGAAAGTTTGTGTAATGATATTGTGAGATGCTGTAGTTAGTGCACATATTCTTACACTACCTTGAATTGAATAAGGGTTTCAGATCTATATTTGTTAATCAAAGAAGTTAAATGGATGCATCATCATGAAAAATTATATGGTGATATTTTATTACTCATGTTAATTAATTGTTAATGATAAAAATAACTCGACTCGTGACTTGTAGTTAACTGTGATGATTTTTCCATTAAATATTTAGTGGAATTATAATTATAGAGAATGATGTGACACATATACTGATCATAAAATTTTAAAGAATATATTTATTTAGAAAGATTATAATATTTACAAGAGAATATATTTGGAGTTGATTAATTATTATGACTACTCAATAAATTACCACCCCAGGAATGCGAACAAGGTGGAAGATACTCTAAGTTAAAATGATGAAGCTAGTTTATCTATGATAAATATTCAACAATATTCAACAATTCATGATTTTAAATGTTTGGATCCATAAATAAAAAAGGATTGGGGTAAATTTTATCTTACTAAATGACTGTTCAACCATCTATCCAAGTGATGATTTAGGTGGAGTAGAAGGAATATGTTGAGATGGAAAAGAAGGGGATAAATGTTCCTAAGTTAAAACATGATTGTGATTGATTTATAAGGTTCATGGATCATGTTTGTGTCCCATTAATACCATACATGAATGTTTTTCTAGATTAATATAATATTCCATCATTATCTATTCATCTTGGATGTACATAGATGCATAGAGGTCTAAAAGAGTATTTCTATTGGTACAACATGAAGACAGATATTTTGGAGTTTTTATATTGGTGGTTGGTATATAATAAATTTAATAATGGGAGATAAAATTCTAAGGGGATGTTACAACTATTAAGTATGCTTGAATCTAAATGGGAAAATATCACCATATATGGTGTCTTCAGACTACCCAAAATGTATAAATTCCATGATGTTATTTGGGTTTTAGTAAATCACATTACGAATACATCACACATATTCACTACTATAGAGAAATTCTCACTTGATTATATTTGTATTGTATACACTAAAAAGTAGTAAGGTTTTATAGAGTAGCACATTCTATTGTATTTGACCAAGATCTAATGATTACCTTAATGTTATGGAGAAGTATTTAGTAAGATCTGGATTCGCAGTTTGGTTTTAGTATTAATTATAATCCTTATAAAGGTGGTGAGTCTATGTAAACCATTAAAAAACTGAAGGATATGTTTATATATTGTTCCCTAGAATTAAAAGGTGGTTGGTATCAACACATTCCTCTACTCAAGTTTTATTACAAAAATTTATTTCACACAAGTATTTAAATTTTCTATTATGAGTCCCCCTATGTAATGAAGAGTATCACCCTAATGTTTTATGATGAATTTTTATAAATAATGAAATTCGGTTGTGTGTTAGTTGAGGAAAGGTAAGAAAATATTATATCGATTCAACAACACATCAAGGAAGCTCAGTGTCAAAAAACACATTATGCAGACAATCATCAGTTAAATGTGAAATTTGAAGTTGGTGAAGAGGTATTCCTATTGTCTCCTTCTGGATTCTTGATCGAGTAGGGAAGATAGTATATCTCTTGGGTTTTCTAACAAACCTATATCGAGTTCACAATGTGTTCCATGTATCTCTAATAAGGAAGTAATTACATGATCCTTCACAAGTAATGAACTAAAAGGTTTTACTAATGGATCATGATAATTATTTTGAAGAAAAACTGGTAGAAATCTTGTACCATAGAGATACAATCCTATGAAACATTACTACTCACTTTGTTAAAGTTCTCTAAAGGAATAAGAAATTAGAAGAGGATACTTGGGAACTCAATGATGTGATGAAATAGAAATAAACTCATTTTTTTATAAATTTTATGGAATCTTGAGATAATAATTATTATTAAGGGTGTATAATATACCTCCCCTTGATTTTATGATACATTTCTCTTACAATAAATATAATTTTTTCAATAGCTTGTAACACATGAAAAATCATGTCTAAATAAATCATAATATAGTATAATTATATAACCTATATTTTAAATTGGTGATAAGAATTTGAAAAATAAAATTTTGAGAAATATATATAGGTTTTAGATAGAAAAAATATTTTGATAAATAAGTACTCAACTTTTAGAAAAGTCCTTATATGCTTCAAAAATACATTTTCCTTAAAAAAGTTTTTTATTTAATTTTTTGATAAAATAATATGATTATTCTTTCCAAATTAAAAATATATATTCGAAAAAAACAAATATTTAAATCATCATTAAAAAATTATCTTTGAGTGAACCTTTTATAATTTTCTTAAAGGTTAACTTTCTTTATGAATTGTGAAAAATAATTTTTTAGTGAAAAATATCTTGTCATTTCAGGAATTAAAAATTTAAAATTTTGTTTTAAATTGATTTAAAATTAAAATTTGTTCATGAATATTTTTTATAGTTCAATTAATGTTAATGTAATCAATTTTATGATATATTATGGTATAAAACCTTTTATACTTATGAAAACTTTTTTTATGGAAAACCACTTTTGGATGTATTTTATGGATATAAGTTTAAATAAAAATTTTCAACTTATATGAATTAAATTTTGTGAAATGGATTAAATATTTTTTATCTTAAAAATTAATATTATATAATAATTTCAACTGAATTTTTCATTGTTATGGATATTCAAAAATAGTAAAAATTTGTTACTGCAGTTATAGTTAAATTGGTTTAATGAGGGATTAATTCAGGAGATAAAGGTAATATTGTCACGAACCGTCCTCGGGTCCCGTGTTGTGACTACCCCAAGCCCGCCTTCCATAGGCCATGGACTGGCGACTAGCACCAAAGGCGTAAATCCCGATAACTGGGAAGGCATTGCCTTTATAAAAGTAAACAAAACACCACAGAGTACAAGCGGACGTAAAACACTAAGTACAAGAGAAGGGATGAGAGGTAAATGGGCCAGAATACAAACCCAAATGAAAGTACAACTACAACTGAACAAAGTACAACAGAAAAAGACAACAGCTGGAAGAAAAGAAGCGGCTCCTGGGTCGTCCTCCTCGAATCCTACCTGAAGGGTAGGTACAGATAGCGCAGCTCCTGGATCGTCCACCACGGATCCTACCTGAAGGGTAGGTACAGATAGCTTCCACAATACTCTCGCCCGTCAACCTCCTCCGAGTGTCGTCTCGCTATGAAGTCCACCTATGGATACTGACTCGTCGTGTTGTCCACCTCTCGGTACCGTCCAGTCCTCGAACACTCGACCTCAGTCGGCACTGCCCGTTGTCTACAACCAACACAACGAGGTGCGGGCATAGCCCATGCAGGGGTGAGTATAACGATACTCAGTAGGGACCCCGAGACCCTCAAGGTCTCATCAAAACCAACAAGGATAACCACAAAGAATATCTCAATAGATAACCTCTACTTAGGTATATGACCATACATATACCAAAGTTATCAAGTAACCCATCTCAATGATGAGGAAACACAAAGATTATGAAATCAACGGATAACCACTACCCAGGTATATGCCCATACATATACCTAAGTAATCAAGTGACCCATCACAATCAAGAGGTAAACACAAAGGTCATAGTCTCACCTCAAACCAGGATTTTCATTATCGAAACCATAATTGCTGAAGAGCCCCGTCTCTGGAGTGTACAGTGGTCCTGTCACGACTCCGAGGTACTGCTCACTAACCTAAGACTGCTGAGGTACTCCTCCTGTCGAGTATCACGGGTCAGCCACCCAAACACAGTAGTGCTTCCCGCCGGGGTATGCCACCCAAACACAGTAGTTCACACCCCCTAGTAGCCTGCAGAGGTACTCTCCGGACGAGTACCGCGGTTCTGCACTGTCACAAAGGTAGTGCTCCGTCCGCCATGGGTCTGCACGTCACAAAGTATTGCTCCGTCCACTGGGCTAGTCGAATCACCCCAAGTCGAGTCGGTCAAGTAGTCGTCAGGTCTCAGCCGGCTACATGGTCTCCATACTCCATACGCTCGTCTCTAGGAGGGTCCGCTCTATGAGCTACAGGTCGATACTACAAGTATCTCAAATTCCCACGAAGAAGTATCTCAAAGGACTACCTCTTCATAGGGGTCTCAACGCAACAGACGGCACGTCAATCGGACGCCTGGTCTGGGAGTTATTAGCCTTTACGTCCCAGGGGCCCGGTTGGTTTCGTGTGAGAACCAATCCGACCGTATCTCAACTGTACCCTGAACTCTAATAGGTTAAACTCATAGGGACCGTTTCTCCATGTGATCACCAACGCCGCTGACGGTCCGTCAAACGGACGTCCAGTCTGAAAGATAACAGCTTTTCCATTCCAAGGGCCCGGTTGGATTTCAGGTGTAATCCTACCCGGCCACTATCCAATAGCAACCAAAACTCATGCGAAGTATTCCAAATGTTCCGACTCATCAAGAGGAATTCAACGACACAGACGGTGCGTCAATCGGACACCCGGTCTGTGAGTTATTGGCCTTTTCTTTCCAGGGACCTAGTTGGTTTCGTGAGAGAACCAACCCGACCGCACTCCGAAGGCATCCAAACCTCGAGTGGAGTAAGCCAAAATATCCTTCTAACTTAGAGGAATCCAAAAAAGTCAACGAAACGTTAATCGGACGTCCGGAGTTCAAGATATGAGCGTTTCCGCTCCGAGGGCCCGGTTGGTTTCGTGCACGAGCCAACCCAGCTGAACCCAAAGTATTCCGAAACCTTGAGTGTAATATGTCAAAACGACCGTCTCTGTCCAAGGATCGCATTTCCGCTGACGGTGCATCGATCGGAGGACTATAGCCCAAGATATGGGCATTTGACCGAAAGTGATCCGAAAACGGGGGGTCTGGTCCCGGACCGACCCGGCCCGACCGGGGTGGCCCGGACCGGCCTGGGCGCGACCCGGCTCGACCGGTGGGTCGGCTCGGCTGGTTACGGCTGAGCGGAGCGGAGCGGGGCGCTGCCCCCGCGTGAAGAACCGCGGCCCCGCGTGGGGCCGCCCGTGCCAGCGGGTGGGGCAACCGGCCACGTCCCGCTGCCCCCCTCCGGTCCCGCGCGGTCGCGGGACCACGCTCTGCCGCCGCGGCTTCATCCACGGCGGATTCTTCCAGCGGCGCTCCGGGCACCGCCGCCCCCGACCGCCGGCACCGCCGCGCTGGCGGGGCGCGCCGACGGGGGCTTCTGCGGACCACCTGACACGCTCCGATGGTCCGATATGCCTGCGGTCTTCACCAGTGATAATCCCGGGACCTGACCATCACTGCAAAGATTCGAAAACGCCCGTGCGACTTCGTTTTTCATTTTCCGGCACGGCGCGACGGCGCTGTGCTTCTTAGCCCTTCCTCATAATTTCCGCGCGGTGCTACGGCACCACGCCGCCTTTCACGTGCCGCAAAAAATTCAACAAGAAGGGGGGGAGGAGGATCGGCCGTGTTTGTGCGGTCCGACCACCTTCCTTTATAATTATAGCAAGCGACCATCTAATTGAAGTCGACTTACGGCAAGAAAAATATTAGACGGACAAAAATAATAATCCTCAACATCAATCCGCATGAACGAACGATCCGCGGATCAACCTGGAATTGGTTGGTCCGCGCTCGTCCTTCTTTTCCCAAAAGATAAGAGAACACCAAATTAAATTCCCATACATGGATATTTGACGTCGCATGTCGGGTGTCACGGAGAACGGTGTCACGGGGTCGGACGTAGATTCTGTTGATGTCGGGGTGCGTCCGAGGAGGAAACGACATCTCCTCACTTGTTTCTATGGAAGAAGAGGATGGAGTACCGTGGACGCCGAGTCATTCTACGTTGAAGGGAAGGTGTTCTTCATCGAAGAAGAACCGTTCTTCATCGAAGGAAAGTTCTCTCCTTCTTCACACCAAATCTCCCCCAAAAACTCCAGGACTTTGCTAAAGTTTTCTCACAGACCAAAAGCTCTAACTCAAAATAATATCCCATGATATTATTTTTATTCACCCCACAAAGATTTAAAATTCAAACCAAACCACTTAATTAAACAAATGAAGAGACTCAACTCATTAATTAAGGCATGTTGGCTTGAATTAATGGTGGAAGGAAAAGGTGAAGAGTTACACAAAAAAAAGGAGTTAACAAACTTAATGAAAGAGGAGATTAATGGGGAGTTGAAACATTAAAAGCAAGGGAGTTTAAGGGGGTTGTAGATTTATACATTTAAACACAAGGGGTGTTAAATGGGGGGAAGTTCGTGGGGGTTAAAGGGAAGGTGAAGGGTTGGGGTTTCATGCGGACCCCACCACCCTTGGTCATACCCTCTCATGGGAAGTTAGGTGGGGTGTGGACCCACCTCTAACTTCTCTATGAGGAAATTAACATCCACATAAAATAAATTGTAACACTACAATTTATTTAAGACTTATCGAATCCCCAAAAATTAACCACCTCATACGACAAAACGCAACTGCGTTTAAGGTCCCATTAAGAAATTATCGACGCTGCGAGTTCATCGGTGCCCTCAGATTTCAATTCCGAGCACAGGTTCAAAAGATAGAAAAAACGCGCTCGTTCGTTCACTGAACGTACCCGAGACAAACTTCGGAAAATGATTCCGGGCACACCGGGCCTCGGAATCAGACGCTGTCAGAAACTGAGTTCTTGTAAAATTCCAAAGAAAATTAAGAAACCATTTTCCTTGAAATTTCCGGGTCTTTACATTACTCCCACCTCAGGCTTTACATCCCCGTAAAGCTTTAACACAAACCATGGTCACAAAAGCGGTACAAAGCACGCATCTGAGCCCCCCGCTCTCATGTGCTCACCTGGAGGTTCCCGTATTGCCCGAGAAAGCGCACCTGAGGAATAAACCATTCTCATAGGATCTGCCCCTGTTGATCCTCGATCCCCACTAGAACCTCCATGAAAGGCACCCCATCGCCATCGTTCAGATCCCCATGGTTGATGATATGTGAAGGGTCGAGCACGTATCTCCTTAGTTGAGATACGTGGAAGTCGTCGTGCACCTGCTGCAGCTGAGGTGGATGGTTCAAGCGGTAAACCACCCTTCCTACCCAGCTGAGGTCCTAAGAAGGTCCACTGAACCTCGGAGATAACTTGTTGCCTTGGCCAAATCTCCATAAACCACGTCTAGGTGAGACTCTTATAAGGACGTGATCGTCATCCTCGAACTCCAGAGGTCTCCAATTCCTGTTTAGAACTAGAACTCAAAACAACTGATGCCACGAGGGTAAGGTTGACCGACTCAAGAGTGATCGGTCGCACCCTCCTGTGCAAGAGTTTATCCTGTGCTGCCTGGGGTTTCCTTTTTCTCCGACCAAGGAAAACCCATTCCGACATCATAGTTAAACCACAACCTTATTGCCTAATATCGTCAATTTGTGTATAAACTGTGATTGCCCAGTCCATACTCAAACCAACGTCGTAAGGCCTCGACGCTGCCACTAAGAGATTCCAACTGAAACTCTCGCCTCGAGGGTTTGACCACACCGTCGGCGTAAGTTTTATTATCGAGTCTCCTCCCAAGGTATCTCCAAACATGAGGGTCAAGTCCACGACATACTGGAAAATCTACGTCTGGGACAAGATTCGTGGAAGGAAGGAATGATTCGTATCAACGTCTGTTACTACGACAGCTAGTAGTGGACACAGACTGTCCCTCAAATCATTCTTAGAGCCATTGGGTCACTCTCCCTGACTACATGAAGCTACTCTCTTCCCCTGCCCTCCAGATCCCCGAGCCTGGTGGGGACTACTAAGGCGGGTGGTTGTAGCATGTTAAAACGTACACCACCACATGCTGCTCTCCTAGCTCTGCCTCCACATCTGTTGCTTCACAGACTCATCTCTCCTTAAAGCTTCCACTTCTTGAAACATTTAACATGCCTGAGTCTCTAAGATTGGTGCCAGTCTCCTGTTTCTTACTTCATTGTGCGGACTTCATCTGCTCCTGGATGATCTGCACCTTCTTTGCCTACGATCTAAAAGAGCTGCTACAATTTCTCCTTTTCCGAAAAGAGAAACTCGGTCTCATCCCCTGGTTGAACCACGCCCATTGCCTAATATAGTCAATCCTGACATGAATGATGCACTCATGCCATGGATGACGTCGTAAGGCCTCGACATAACTACCAAGAGATCCAACCGTCACTCTCGCCTCTAAGGGTCGAGTCATGCTATCGGCATCAGTGTGAGGTCACTGGGTCGCCTCCAGTAGAAATATTGAAAGTGAGGGTCAATTCAACAGTTTTTAACCGGGACCTCTCAGTATCAACCAAAAAAAAGGACAGGAAAGCAAACAAAACAAAGATAAGTGTCTTTTTATTATTGCAGCTCATAGTACAAAGACACGAATACAACAACAACATTGAACTCGAAGTACAAGGGATGTATCCACTAGTTCCGCTCCTGTCCACCTGCTCCGGAAGCTCTACTACCGTGTCCACTGCTCGTCTGTTTCTTAAGCACCCGCCACTGCTTCTACCTCGGTGGCTCCTCCAAAGCCTGTGGATCAACTGTGCGGGGGGGGGGGGGGGGTTTACAGTCACGTGCCAGGTGACCCTTCCTGCTGCATGAGTAACACTATCTGTTTCTAGGACGCCTAGATCTGACCCCACTCCGGGTGCCCCGCACCACCGATCCTAAAACCCAAGATCGCCCAACTGCTGGTCTGGTCATCCTGGACCTCTGTATAATCTGTCTACTTCCCACAGATGACTTGGATACTGATCGAAAAACACGCGGCAAAGACAGAAGCTCCTGAACACGCTCGGGGTGTAGAGCTACTGGCACAAACTCCACCATGAAGAAGGTCTCGAAGTCTTCCCATGTGAAGGTCATCCCGTAGAAAACTGTAACAAGTTTCTCCACCACCTGCCTGCTGCTTCCTGAAGAAGGCTGGCAGTGAAGATCACCATGAAGTCTGCAGGCGTCCCCACTAGCCTGAAGACTCTCACCACAGCCTCCAACCAAACGTCAGCCGCCTGTGGGTCCGTCTCTCCCCGGAACCTGGGTGGCCTCTGGCGCTGGAACTCGTGCAACACGCTCAAGTGGCGTGCATCACCTACTGCAGGTGCTGGTGGCATCGGTGGCCCAATGCATGGTAGTACTGCTGGTGCCTCCGCTGGTGCCTCGACTGCAAGAGGGCCCTGTAAAAAAGCCTCGTCGCTCAGCAGGCTGTCAGTACGCACATCCCTCTGGGATCTAGCTAGTCGTCCGTGAAAAGGCATCCTAAAAGAAACAACGTGACACGGTCAAATGATTATACCTGGTGAGCTGACCAGGTTTGAGCTGTTTTAAGGGAAAACTTTTGAAAACACACATGCAATAAGGGTTTTCATGCACCAAGTCGGAAATCAGTTGTCCGGATCCTGGTGTATGGAAACGTCAGCCGCCCACACCAACACTAGACTCCCTGAACTGAAGACCACACTCGGTACCCTTAACACTATTGCTTCACAGAAAGAAAATATCAGAGTTATATGTTCTGCGGTAGAACTGACTCCTCTGATACCAATTTGTCATAACCCGTCCTCGGGGCTCGTGCCATGACTACCCCAAGCCCACCTTCCATAGGCCATGGGATGGAGACTAGCACCAAAGGCGTAAATCCCGATAACTGGGAAGGCATTACCTTTATAAAAGTAAACAAAACACCACAGAGTACAAACGGAAGTAAAACACTAAGTACAATTGAAGTGATGAAAGGTAAATGAGCCAGAATACAAACCCAAATGAAAGTACAACTACAACTGAACAATGTACAACAGAAAAAGACAACAGTTGGAAGAACGAAAGTGGCTCCTGGGTCGTCCTCCTCGAATCCTTCCTGAAGGGTAGGTACAGATAGCGCAGCTCCTGGATCGTCCACCACGGATCCTACCTGAAGGGTAGGTACAGATAGCTTCCACAACGCTCTCCCCCGTCAACCTCCTCCGAGTGTCGTCTCTCTATGAAGTCCACCTCCGGATACTGACTCGTCGTGTAGTCCACCTCTGGGTACCGTCCGGTCCTCGAACACTCGACCTCCGTCGGCACTGCCCGTCGTCTGCAACCAACACAACGAGGTGCGGGCATAGACCGTGCAGGGGTGTGTATAACGATACTCAGTAGGGACCCCGAGACCCTCAAGGTCTCATCAAAACCAACAAGGATAACCAAAAAGAAGATCTCAACAGATAACCTCTACTTAGGTATATGCCCATACATATACCTAAGTTATCAATTAACCCATATCAATCATGAGGAAACACAAAGATTATGAAATCAACGGATAACCACTACCCAGGTATATGCCCATACATATACCTAAGTTATCAAGTGACCCATCTTAATCAAGAGGTAAACACAAAGGTCATAGTCTCAGCTCAAACCAGGATTTTCATTATCGAAACCGTAACTGCTGAAGAGCCCAGTCTCTGGAGTGTACAGTGGTCCTGTCACGACTCCGAGGTACTGCTCACTAACCTAAGACTGCTGAGGTACTCCTCCTGTCGAGTACCGCGGGTCAGCCACCTAAACACAGTAGTGCTTCCCGCCGGGGTATGCCACCCAAACACAATAGTGAACACCCCCTAGTAGCCTGCAGAGGTACTCTCCGGACGAGTACCACGGGTCTGCACTGTCACACAGGTAGTGCTCCGTCCGCCATGGGTCTGCACCTCACAAAGTAGTGCTCCATCCACTGGGCTAGTCGAATCACCCCAAGTCGAGTCGGTCAAGCAGTCGTCAGGTCTCATCTGGCTACACGGTCTCCGTACTTCATACGCTCATCTCCAGGAGGGTCCGCTCCATGAGCAACAGGTAAATACTCCAAGTATCTCAAAGTCCCACTAAGAAGTATCTCAAAGGGCCTCCTCGTTATAGGGGTCTCAACGCAACAGACGACACGTCAATCGGACGCCCGGTCTGGGAGTTATTAGCCTTTTCGTCCTAGGGGCCCAGTTGGTTTCGAGTGCGAACCAATCCAGCCGTATCTCAACTGTACCCCGAACTCTCATAGGGTAAACTCATAGGGACCGTTTCTCCACGTGATCACCAACACCGCAGGCGGTTCGTCAAACGGACGTCCAGTCTGAAAGATAACAGCTTTTCCGTTCCCCGGGCCCGGTTGGATTTCAGGTGTAATCCAACCCATCCACTATCCAACAACAACCAAAACTCAGGCTAAGTATTCCAAAAGTTCCATCTCATCAAGTGGAATTCAACGAGACAGACGGTGCGTCAATCGGACGCCCGGTCTGTGAGTTATTTGCTTTTTCTTTCCAGGGGCCTGGTTGGTTAATGAGCGAACCAACCCGACTGCACTCCGACGACATCCAAACCTTGAGCGAAGTAATCCAAAAGATCATTCTCACTTAGAGGAATCCAAAAAAGTCTACCGCACGTCAATCGGACATCCGGAGTTCAATATATGAGCGTTTCTGCTCCGAGGGCCCAGTTGGTTCCATGCACGAACGAACCCGGCCGAACCCAAAGTATTCCGAAACCTTGAGTGTAATATGTCAAAACGACCGTCTCGGTCGAAGGATCACATCGTCACTGATGGTGCATCGATTGGAGGTCCGTAGCCCAAGATATGGGCATTTGACCGAAAGTGATCCGAAAACGGGGGGTCTGGGCCCAGACTGACCCGGCCCGGCAGGGGTGGCCCGGACCGGCCTGGGCGCGACCCGGCCCGGCCGGTGGGTCGGCTTGGCCGGTTACGGTCGAGCAGGGTGCTGACCCCACGTGAAGAACCGCAGCCCCGCGTGGGGCCGCCCATGCCAGCGGGCACGACAGCCGGCCGCGTCCCGCCGCCCCCCTCCGGTCCCGCGCGGTCGCGGGACCGCGCTCCGCCGCCGCGGCTGAAGCCGGGGCGGATTCTTCGGGCGGTGCTCCGGGCACCGCCGCCCCCGACCGCCGCCGCCGCCGCGCCGGCATGGCACGCCAGTGGGGGCTTCTGCGGACCACCGGACATGCTCCAGTGGTCCGATTCGCCTGCGGTCTTCACCGGTGATCATCTCGAGACCTGACCTTCGCTGCAAAGATTCCAGAACGCCCGTGCGGCTTCGTTTGTCATTTTACGGCGCGGCGCGACGGCGCCGTGGCTTGTTCAACTTCATCGGCGCGGCGCGACGATGCCACACCTCTTAGCCCTTCCTCATAATTTCCGCACGGTGCTACGGCACCGCGCTGCCTTTCACGTGCCGCAACAAATTCAACAACAAGGAGGGAGGAGGATCGGCCGTGTTCGTGCGGTCCGACCTCCTTCCGTTATAATGATAGCAAGCGGCCATCTAATAGAAGTTGACGTATGGTAAGAGAAATAATTAACGGACAAAAACAATAATCCTCAACATCAATCCGCATGAACGAACGATCCGCAGATCAAGCTGGAATTGGATGGTCCGCACTCGTCCTTCTTTTCTTAAAAGATAAGAGAACACCAAATAACATTCCCCTACATGGATATTTGACGTCGCATGCCAGGTGTCGCAGAGAACGGTGTCTTGGGGTCGGACGTAGATTCCGTGGATGTCGGGGTGCATCCGAGGAGGAAACGACGTCTCCTCACTTGTTACTATGGAAGAAGAGGATGGAGAACCATGGACGCCGAGTCATTCTAGGTTGAAGGGAAGGTGTTATTCATCGAAGAAGAACCGTTCTTCGTCGAAGGAAAGTTCTCTTCTTCTTCAAACCAAAGCTCTCCCAAAAACTCTAGGACTTTGCTAAAGTTTTCTCACACACCAAAAGCTCTAACTCAAAATAATATCCCATGATATTATTTTTATTCACACCACAATGATTTAAAATTCAAACCAAACCACTTAATTAAACAAATGAAGAGACTCATCTCATTAATTAAGGCATGTTGTCATGAATTAATGGTGGAAGGAAAAAGTGAAGAGTTACAAAAAAAGGAGTTAACAAACTTAATGGAAGAGGAGATTAATGGGGAGTTGACACATTAAAAGCAAGGGAGTTTAAGGGGGTTGTAGAGTTATACATTTAAACACAAGGGGTGTTAAATGGGGGGAAGTTCGTGGGGGTTAAAGGGAAGGTGAAGGGTTGGGGTTTCGTGCAGACCCCACCACCCTTGGTCATACCCTCTCATGGGAAGTTAGGTGGGGTGTGGCCCCACCTCCAACTTCTCCATGAGGAAATTAACTTCCATATAAAATAAATTGTAACACTACAATTTATTTAAGAATTATCAAATCCCCAAAAATTAACCACCTCATGCGACAAAACGCAACTGCACTTAAGGTCCCCTTAAGCAATTATCGGCACTGTGAGTTCATCGGTGCCCTCGGATTTCAATTCCGAGCACCGGTTTAAAAGATAGAAAAAACGCGCTCGTTCGTTCACTGAACGTACCCGAGCCAAACTTCGGAAAATGATTCCGGGCACACCGGGCCTCGGAATCAGACGCCATCAGAAACTGCATTCTTGTAAAATTTCAAAGAAAATTAAGAAAAAAATTTCCTTGAAATTTCCAGGTATTTACAAATATTTACAATTAAACATGTCTAAATATTATTATATAACCTTATTTAGAGTTTATAATATCTTAAAATTTAATATATTCCTTTTTGTTGCATTTTTCATGAGTATGAATTTACTAAATTTTAATCTTCTATGAAATTATATGTGGGTCCCCTCCCCACTTCTAAAATGACACCCTCCTTTCTTATATCTACAACACATTGAGACTTCTACATATAACAGTCCCTATAAATTTATCTTTAAAATTACCCTATCAATGAATTATAAGTGTTTTTATTATAAAAAGTCCATTTCAAGTTTCCTTAAAAAGGGATCTAAAAGAGGCCTTCCGAATAAGAGTTAATCATCCTACCCTACGTATTTCAATTAAATTCTTCTTGTACATCCTCTAAATATATTGTATTAATCATAAAATAATTAATTTAGTATAATAAGTAAAATTAAATGTTATTATAATTATTTTAACATTATTATTCACCCCCTTTTCTATTAAATGTGAAGTTGAAGTATTGACCGTGTGTTTGTCTGGACTACCACCTCCATGTAGTGAAACAATTAATTTCATATCATCATCATTAATGGATTTTTATTATCATATGTTTAATATTTATATATGATATTTTTTAAATAAATATGTTTCTAGAATTATAATATCAAATCTAACTTCTTGACTTATAATTTGTTGGAAAGCAACAACATCACAAATGTGCACATGTGGACTACCACCTCTATGAAGCGATGTGATTAGTTTTCCATTTCCATTTTACTTGTATGGTAACAATAAATGATTTAATATATAAATATATATCTGTGTGAGTGTGTTTTATTTAATATATAAGTATGATTTTTATAGATAACATAGTATTTATATTTATCTTTATCTTCTTATTAGAAAATGAAAATAGCGGTCATGCATTGGTATAGTTTATCATCTATATGAATGATGTAATTAATTTTTCTATATCTAAATTTTATGGATTATTGTAAATATATATATATATATATATGTAATGAATATATATGATATTTATGTAAATACCAATACTCTAGAAACCAATATTCAATGACTTCATTTTTATATTGTCACTAGTCATAATTGATTGCATCCCAAAAGATAAAATAATTAAGCAGTCATGAATAAAAATATACATGTATGATAATGATTTTATATTTTGAAATAATAGGATACAACTAAAGAATTTTTTTTTCATTATTTAAACACATTAAAATAAATATTCTTTATAACAAGAAGAATTGAAACAAAATAAATATGAGCTCAGATGCTCTATAATGGTTACATACAGCAATAGCTATCATGAATCAATAAGGAATAATCAATATGGATAGGTAAATAACTGAAAAGACATAACATTTAACTAATAACATGATCATTATAATTGGGTAAGGAATAATCTATATGGTAAGGTAAATAACTAAAAACACGTGCAATTTAATAAATAAAATGAGAATGAAATGAATGTCGTGATAATATTAATGTAAAAAATAATGAATAAAAAAATAACTAAATTATCAATGAAGGAAATTATTAACTATTGTAATATATTATCTTAGGGATCATGAAACCTCTACTATCAATAAATTTAACTTGACAGTCTAAAAATATGGGTAAAAAATCATTTTATATGGACAACTGATTTGTCTCATGAGGCATGTCGATGCATAAAAGGGAAATCTATAACCAGGAATCATGTAAAACCGTATATCCAGTGCATTCCAAAAATATAAAATGATCAATTTAATCCATAAAAAATATTCCTTATCAATAAATTTTCTTATTGAGTAATGAATAAAGATTAACAATAATATCCCAATCAATTATATAACGTTCAAAGTAAAATACTATATGTAGATATGATATATAGTTTAATAAAAATGTACATGATAAATATTATGTATATTTAGGTTAAATTTAATTTCCAAATAAAATGTGTCACAATAAAGTAATTGTTTCAATAGAAAGTTAACAATCACAAAAGATAGTTAGATTGTACAATAATGTTTTCTACATTGTTAACTTTTGTATTTTAACCCCTTGAAGGATAAACATGAAAAAGACATTAATAATCATGAATAAATATTTATCCATTATAAATATGTAAAATTGGTTGTATATACACCACATAAAAGGGATTAGGTTTTTATTAACATATATGTCTCAATGAAATTTCTATAGAGATGAAATCCCTTACCTTGGGTTCAAATTCTTTTGAATGTGTATGAAAATTAGGTATAATAAATATAAGTTTATTATAAATATATTACATAACCATAATCATAAATATCATTCCATATATGATTTACTCATGGTATTTTATCTCAAGTTCATTAATAATTCTTTGTTAAAATCACCATTTCAGGTTATAACTACTTTGTCTTTCATGTATTTTTGATTTTGTATTTTTGATCCTTTTTTATGTAATGGTTTCATCACATAATGAATTTTAATCATGATATAAATTTAATATATATTAATTATATATTTTTTATAGTAATTTATAAATGTTATAGATAGAGAATGAATTACATTATTTATGTAGCTATTTGGTCATACATACACATGAAGGTTGTTTCCATTTTTCTCGATAGATAGAAAAAAAGGAAATTAATATTATTTAACATTTATATATTAATTATTATGTAATATATATAATTTATATTAATAAAATACATCATTATTACCATCCATTTACAAATTAAATGAGAAACATCTCACATTATTGTTTGGAGGTGGTAGTCCACACATATGCATAAGAAATGTTATTAATTTCTAATGGATTGGATGTTAAGAAGGTATATGTGATATTATATTTATATAATTATTTATAGATTATAAATATAATATATATTTATTAATTTTTACATTACTACATTCCATAAAAATTGTATGTGAAAAGTGAATCGCTTCGCTTCGCCTTGCGGTTGCCTGCAGCACACACAAGCAACATTATCATATCCCCCGCAGAACAAAAAGTGAGAATGAATATGTGATATCATAATTATATTAGTATAATAATTCATAAATATCATTTAAATATGTAAAATCCATTATTTATCTGTCCTTGAATGGTGGTGATGGGAAAAAATTACATCAGTTCGTGAGGAGGTAGTCCTCTGTACACGCGATCGATGGTTTAATTTCCTATTTTAAATGATTTGATGGATCAATTTTATTAAATTAACATAAATAAATTTCATTATATATGGGATAATAGTTCTATTATATTATCATATTTTAATATTATTTTAATTGGGTGTAAAAATAAATGCAAAAAATTGAACATTTTGGAATTCTAGTTCCTCTTCAGAGAGGCTCTTTAGGAATATACCTAAATACTTATTAAGATGGATTTATGATAATAATAAGGCCTCTAGGATGTGGTGATATAATCAAAATTTATATTTTCTCATTTAATATAAAAAATAAAGGGATTTGGAAGACTAAATAGGGAAGTATAGGGGGAGAACTTTTATAAGTGGGGGAGAGGACCCAAATTAATGTTTGGGAAAGATAAAGTGGTACCCACATTTTTCTCATGAAACATGACTCCAAAATTGGTCAATATAGACCCTTAAAATTTCTATGTTCTAATTATTTTTATAAAATTTGTTTCATATATGTTTTATGTATTTTTTTAAAATTATCTTCTTATTTTAATCCCCCTCTCCCAGGTATATCCATTTTACCTTAATGGATGAAATTAATATTTATTGTTTTTACAATTTATTAAGTTAAAATTTATGGGGAAATTATTAGATAATATTATTTATTTGGATCAAAATTATGGAATCCATTTTTCAAAATTTATTTTACATAAGTTGAAGAATTAATTTTAAAATTAAACCCGAAGACGTGTCAAAAAATTATTTTCCAATGAAAAACATTCAAAAGTTCAAAACGTTTTATATCAAAATTCAATATGAAATTTCTTCTAATGATATAAATTAGTTAAATTTTAAAATAATTGATGTCATTTTAATTTAAAACAAGTTTAAAATATAATTTAACCATGTAAATGACTTAAAAAAATGATATTTTTAATAAAAATTAATATTTTTTACTATTCGTCAAAAGAAATAATATTTTTATAAAAATCCAAAAAACCTGTAAGATCTTATTTTTTTTTGAGGTATTGATATTTTTAATTTTATTTTTATTCCTTTTTGTTGGACTAATGTGTTTTCCTAATGATTTCATGAGGTTTTTTGGGGTGTTTGTGGTTTGTCCGGCGGAAGGGGCCTGAGTTTTCAAAAAAAGAAGTTGGGAAACAAGGATAGTAGATGTTGTGTAGCTTGGTATCCATGATTTCTACTAGCCTTGTATCATATTTTAGAGAGATTAATAGGGATCATGGTTTTTCCCAACCATTCAACCCATTTCACACTCCTGTGTGGGCCACACGTATTTTTTAGTAGAGGCAAACCAAAAAATTTGTGCACGATGTCCCTTACATTGTGCGAGAACTGTTTACTATCCCCCCTTGGAAAGTGAAGGATATATGGTTAGTGAATGATTTTTCCAACCATTATTTCTAACCATGTGACCCCTATTATATAAGAACATATAACATTTTATACTTAAAAAATATAATAACCTAAAATATATTTTCACTCCTCCTTCAAATGTGCAAAACATCCATCCTTTTGGTGAGATCCTTTAGCCATTAAGGTAGACATTGATCCTATTTCATCATCTGAACTCTGATTCAAGAGTTTTTCATCTCGTTGTATTTTCACTTTTGAGATCTTCATTTCTTTTACACCTTTTACTATTTTCCTTGATATCAATTGTGCTATTTTGGGGCAAGCTAATATGACCTATTTCTAGGTTTTCATTTGTTCGTCCTTTTTATGATGATTGGGATCAAATAAGAGGTCTATAATGGAAAATGTTTCTACCATAGGCTTATGGTAGGTGATCTATAACTTTTCATACCATGTTTAGTTATTTTATACCATTTTTTTTATTATGTCAAACACCAGGCCTTTCAGTGTTTCTCCTAAAATAAATTGAATTCCTTTATTAAATTATTTCAACCTTGTTTGGTTTCTCACTTTTCACTATGTCATGGTCGGAGGTTTTCAACCTCAACCCATACCACCCATGAGGTATGTATATGTATCTTCCCTATTATATACCACCTTGTTGGGTTTGTTGTTGAGATGGTATGTGAGTATGATATATGCTATAATACCAAATGTAGGATCAAAATAAAAGAGATACTGAATAAAGTATTTAGTGATGCTCAATATACAGGGGGTGAATTGTATAATTTTAAAAATTCCTTTGGAACTTTTAAATATGGTTATGTTTAACAAGGTTAAACAAGGTAATTCACAAAACCTTTAGTTCTACACACTTTCTTGAATCCGGAAATATGATTCTGAGAAAGAGAATCTAGAAAGATGGTTTTAGAAAATGAAACTTAATGAAAGTTTACAAAGATAATGATTCTACCTTAAAGCATATAGAATATCAGTAAATCAGAGTACAAGTATAAAGAAGTATAAGATAGTAATACTTTCCCGAAAAATAAAAATACAACAGAAAACTTGAAACAAACAAGTAATAAGTGGTAAGTATTTTAACCCAAAGAGAAGGGTATACAAAAACCTTAGATAAAGGTCCCTTGATTTATAGATTCAAGAAAATCTATCCTACCCATACCTGGGTAATCCCTTGATATGAGGATCGGAGTTTTCCTTGATATCCCTGAAAGACCTCAACTTCAAGGTAGTCGGCACCTCTGTCTTCATATCCCCAGAAACCCCGGATTATACACAGTAATAATCAGAGTAGCACGAAGAAATTCTGCATGAAGCAAAGTTTTGAACAAGACGTTCAAAATTTCTGCACGAAGCATGAGAGTTTATTGGAGCCTTTCTCTCTAGAAATCACTTCAAAAACATTTGATAAAATTTAGCCAAAAGTTTTGAGCTCTTCAATTGAGCTCATATTTATAGGCACAATTACGATGGTAGGCTCCCTCCTCTAATGGTCATATTTATCCTTGAATTTCAGAGGGACCTGTACACATGTTACTCAAACAATAGTTAGTTTGAAACTAAAAGCATGACATCGTTTTATAACCAAAAAGAGTGTAAGAAAAAATATGGTTACATAACCAAAATCCATTATTTAGAAAGTAAGAAAATAAAAATTTCAGAGTCTAACCAAAAATGAATTTGGAGTCTATAACACCAGGATATTCAGATTCTATTTTCTATGGAATTTGAAACCTGAACTTACAAAGTTTGGATTCTGAATTCATTAGAATTCAGAGTCATAACTCACAAAGTTCAGAGTCTGAATTCATTATAATTTGAAGTCAGAACTCAGAAAGTTCAGAACCATAATTCTGAAAATTCGAAGTCAGAACTTGGAGTCTGAAAATAGAATGCTCCTTTTCTAACTATTATATGATTTCAAGGTTTTAAGTATGAAACCTAATTTTACACTTTGACAAGATAATGAACATTGAAAAACATGGTAAGGATAAATTTTCTTAGGGAAGGAAAATTTTCCTTATAGAAGTAAAACACAGGGTAAAATGAAATTTTCCTTGAGATAAGGTGTTTGTGATTTTCAAAACAAGAAGGAATGGTAAAGTCATAAGGAAACCTTATTGACTCAATAGTCTCCCCCAAGTATGAAGGAATGGAAAATTTATAAATAAATCCTTATTGACTCAACATGTGTGTGATCTATCCATCTCAGTAAGATCCTTAATGTATTTAATGTGATATTAGGTTAGTGGTTATTCTTACTTTTCTGTGCGATTTCATTTATTTAATATGGATTAAATGGAAAATATGGAATTAGTTAGATTTACCCATTTATTAAAAATTATTATGAAATGAATAACAAAATATTAATTAAATGGTTATGATCATATTGGATGGAATGGAAATTTCTACTTCATGGATCTTGGTCATAATCAATTCCATTGACAATTATACTCCTTTGAAACAAATCACAATTGATGCCTGATATATTTTTACTCCTAGGATCTGGCTTACTGGACTACCTTGGACATACTCTTTGGACATGCTCTTTGGAATCAATCCAATTCTTTATAGAGTTTTCTCTACAAGATTCTCCATGCACTCTAAGGGATTCTATAGTCATGATGCACCTTGGATCTGACCCATGTAGGCCTAACACTTGATTTAATGGAATAGGTTGTTGAGGGTGCCTTGTAAATTTATACTTCTCGAATCCAAACCTTATGGACTAACATTGGATTACTGGGCATAGGTGGAAATGGATATTTATCTTTTTTTTACTAATTTACCTTATTTATATTTTTTATATTTTTTTATTTATAGTGAACCCTAGTAGGATGTACATTATCAAATTTACATGTATCATTATATTTTACTATCATATATAAGAAACTCCTTTATCTTATATACTTGAACTGGATTAGTTAGAGACATCGTTCATGGTATCCTACTGAGTTTTATCTCACACCCTATTTGGGAAACTATTGGTAAACTATAAAGAATTCATAGATACAAGAATCGACTAGTGAAATCTCCCACTTGATGATTCTTGATTGAATATGTGTAAGAGTGTGGGAGCACTAGACCAAGCTATAGCTCATGATTCTTTTGAGAGATAGTTCTTTTTGGTTATTTTTTATATATGTATTGTACATGATTCCAATTTCCATGTATTGCCTTCAAATTTGTATAGAGACATGGCATAATCATCTTGTGTATTATATTTTCTTGTGATTTTATTATTACTCTTATTTTCAAGATGTTAATTTACTAATTTTCAAATATTTGATATAAATATAATATTGAATAATAAAATTTCACCATTATGATACATTATGATTATGAGGTTATATTGTTCACATTATACCACCATATACCTTTACTACTAGTCATAAGCGTCTAATGTATAGTGAGGCATACTTGAGGTCATGTGATCCACATGATCAGGGCACCGTTTAGTGGATCTCGGTTCGGGACATTAGAAAGTAGTAATAGAGGATTATTTTCATTCCTTACTATTTTAAATGATAAATAGAAGATTAGTAATATATTGTATCTTTGATCTAAGACATGCCTTAGAGTATCTAACCCAACTTCATGGTAATTACCAAGTTTATAGGAATGATGAATTATTGATCTATATTTTTTCTATTAAAATTGATTTGATTCAATTTTTGGGTGATGAAATTTATATGTGATGTTATTGTTATTATAAATCTATTTCTCATTTTATACTAGGCCCAATATGGAATGTAGAAATTTATTATGCATCATTTTAGTTATCTTATTTGATCCACATGCCATGTGTATTCTGTGCCATATAGGATTTATTTTTTGATAGCATGAAATTAATTTTATAAGTCTTTGGATTCATAATTGTATCGACTAATGTATCTTGAATGATATTAGGAAACATAATTATTACATAATGTACCTTTTGTAACCTAAATAGTGTTTTCCTGCATAGACTACACCAGACACCTTAGGCAATCTACTATAGAACGTTGATTCATGGACCATTTGTCACATGGGATGGAAGGTGTTATGTTTGGGATTAAATTGATGCCACACATCAATTTATGAGGTGTATGGGCCCTTATAAATTAGAAATGGTGATCTATATAATTCAAACATTTAAAGGAATTGTTATATATATAATAATGACTTAAATCATTTAAAAATTGGAAATAGAAATTTCAAAATTAAATATAGTTATTAATTTCAATTTATAGTCCATATATCATGACCTTTTCTATGAAATAGAGATATATACCCTGACTTGACCTTATTAGTGGGCAATAGGTAGTGTCTCTAGTGTTCTTTATGATTTTTCTTATTACCTGGTCCTATCTTTAGAAGAAATCATAGGGTTTTAGTTTGTTTATAGGAAGTCTTGAAAATTTCCTATGTTTATATATGTGGTTTTTTAGATGCCAAATATTTTTTGAGGCATGCGTTAGGAATTTTTTGACATATTCTATCATGAATTCCTCCAGTCATGCACCAAGGGGGTGGAAACAAGCATTCCCTAGAGGTGTTGGACCCTAGGATTACAATATAACCTCTAGTAATTCCATTTACACTACCACATATTGTTCTTGATGTGGGTGTTATTTCCTAATTCAGAGATGGTTTGATGTGTTTTATGTAGACTATTCAGGGTGGTATAGCCTGCTTTGTCTATGGTACAACTAAAACGTGTGTTCCAGAAGTGGAATCCGCCCATTATCTTGGGGTTTGGAAGACCACATGATATTGGTTTATGTCATGAGACATTTTTTTGATTTTCAATCACAAAGACAATATTTCAAAGTAGAGAGTCAATCTCATGAAATATATTCTTTGGGGATGTTACAAGCATTGGTGGGATGTTCTGAACTAATCATATAGAATTTGTGATAGGTTTTGGATGTAACTCTCATCCAAATATTATAATTACTTATTTCTTGAGACATTGAGAGCTGAACAGTCTAGAGATTTTATACATCTACTCTAGGGCACTATGATCATTATGAAGTATTTGACTCTATTTACAGAGCATCAACACTTTGAGCCTATTTACCTTGTTGATGAGCCATCTAGGGAGATATTCTTTGGGGAAGGTGTCAATCGTGTCATTCAATCATAGTTAATCTTGTTTCGGTTGAATACCATAACTAAGATAATAAATTTGTAGTGTATCACATAGAATAAACTAAGGGAAGTTTGGATCCCATAGCAAGGTAGTGTAACTTTTTGACCTTTTGGATCAATGATTTATATTAGGAATCATTATTTTGAGTCTTTTTGTGGTGAATATCATCTATAGTGTGTTTAATGGTAGTTATGTCTTCTATTATCAATGTAGAATGAGGGGATATATGAGGAACAAGTGTGATAGGATCCTATTTGAGTGTAGATATTGTAGGGGGATGGGTCATATACATCGGTTCTACAAAACTATTCCTATAGAAGTCAGTGAGAGGGGGTTTACGTCAACTCTGGGTTTAATAGTAGGATTCAGAACTCCACATTAGGCTAGGAGCTTAAGTACTACCATTTGTTTAGAATGATGAGGTGGTCATGGTTGGGGGATCAAAACACCAGTTTCACCTCGACTATAGAGTAGGCCTACTCTACGTAGTTAGTTTGTTACTCATTGTTGTGGTTCAGGAAAGATATATTTAGAAAATACTTTACCTAAGGAGTGGAGAATTAGTTTTTCTATAGTGAGATTTACGATCCAAGTACCTTCTACTCTAGTATTTGTGATTTTTGATATAGGTGATTCACACTCTTTCATATTTTTTACTATTAAGGAGAGATGGTATAAATGTTTAGTTTTCTAATTGTATGATGAAACTCGATACTCTGATTCATATTAGATCATAAAGTTTTTCTAGTTCATAGATTACCCCTTGAAATTAGAAGGTATCAATTTTTTTGTAATTTCATTATCCTCGAGATAATAGAGCTTGTTATCATTATTATAATGGATCAGTTTGTTTCTTATAATGTAAATTTTTATTGATATCATTAGAGGGTATACATAACTTCTCTAGAGGGTGATAGGTATATCCCTAGGGTTCATTGTGATGTCCAGTCATGTAGATATTGACTAGATCATCATGGTCTATTTGCAGTGATAGCCTTGATTGCCATCATCTTTTTGGATGATTAGGGAATGCGTCAAATAGATTTACCTTCAGTAGTAGATTATTTTGGGGATATCTTCCTATATAAATTTTCTAGTTTACCTCAAAAGTGCTATGAGGATTTCTCTGTTGAGATAGTTTGAGAAGATTCACCATTATCCATTACTTCTTACAGGATTTCTAATAATGAGTTTAGGAGCTCAAGAGACAGCTATAGTAATTAGAGATGAAGGGGTGTATACAACCCAGTACTTCATCAAGGGGTTCACTCCTCATTTTTTGTGATAATGGCATATGGAACCTTCATGTTATATGTGTATTAATAAGAATTTATCTAGTTAATAGTTAAGAATCTATACCCATTACCCTAGATAGATGATATCATCGACTATGTCCAAGGTTAGATTATTTTCTCAAAAATTGATTTGAGGATAGGTTATCACCCAGTACGTATCTCTCCATAAGATATAACTCATATAATGTTCCAAATAAATAATGACCTTTATGGGTATTTTTTAATCAATTTGGTCGTCTGATCATGCCTATAGTTTTCATGGATTTGATGAATCTGGTTTTCCACAAGTATTTAGATTCCTTCATGGTAGTTTTCATGGACAAAATCTTTCACTAATATCAAACTAAACATGATCATTCCATATACCTTAACATCATTATGAATACCATGATAGAGAATAGGTTTTATGAAACTCTCATAAAATTTATATTCTAGATAGATTAAGTGCACATACTTGGTCACATCAACTCATAGAAAGTATTATCTATGGACCTAGATAATGTGAGTATTTTTGTTTCTTGGGAGAAGCCCAATAATTTATTTGATATTGTGAGTTTCATAGGGTTTTATATTTATTATAGGATCTTCATCCATAATTTTTCATGTCTATTTACACTTTGAGAGGCTTGACAATGAAGGTGTGAAATATTTATGGTCTAAAGTGAGTTAAAATTATTTTTAGGATATTAATGGAAAGTTGACTTCAATGTCGATATTGTTTCTTCCATATCCCTGTAGGAGTTATAAAGTCTACTAGGATACATTAGGTATTAGTTTTTGAGCTATCCTTGTGAAATGATCTAGAGTTATAGAGTATGTGTATCTTCATATGAGGCCTCATGAGAGGAATTACCTGATGCACGATCTCGATTTAGCTTTAGTAGTTCAAGACTTTAATTTTTGTAAGAAAAATATATTTGGAGAGGTTATTGTGGTGTATATAGACCAAAAAGTCTCAAATACAACTTAACATAGTGTTACATGAACCATTGGAATAGAAGGTGATATGAATATATCTAGTCATTTGATTTTGAACTAGCATATATGCCTCGTAAAGTAATGGAGTAACTGGATCTCTGAGCTAGAAAACATAGACATAAGCAATGCAAGAGGCCATTAATGATTTGATGTTGATTTCTATATTCTCTAAGATGCACTTGGAGGTGTAGGATAGTTTTAATAAGACTATTAACTCATAATTAGTTGTGACTTCCACTCTTCTATATTAGGGTAGGATGAGTCAACTATCATATTCAAAGCACCTAGTCCTATGGGAGGGCATGGAAGGTGATGACCCACCTCCTAGATGGACCATTGGAGAGGAAAAAATTATATTCATAAATGGTTATGTTTTCATTCTAGTAGACATACATCAGGATTTGATAAAATAGTTTCATAAATAATCTTAATAATCACATCAAATTTTAACCATTATGTATTGGGATGTAGGCCACTAGTATTGGTGTCCTGTTAGGAAACATAAGGTATCATGTTTTTTCAAATGGTGTTCCACCTATTAGTTGGAGAAGGAAGAACATCAGTGACCAAAAGGGATTTTATAGTAGTTTCTTATCCCTTATTGAAAGTGGGATGATGTTTTCAATGATTTCATAATTGGGATTCTAAGGTCACCTGGAGGTAGTTATGTCTTATGATTTGTTTTGGAAATTCTAAAAAAGGACCACCACTTCCTACATATCATGCAGACCTTATCAGTAAATGATATTTGGAGGATTAGTATAATTGTGATTGTGAAAATTCATGGGATTCCACATATATTTGTATTAGGTAGGGATTCCTAGTTTACATCTTAGTATTGGAAAGAATTTATTAGGGATATGGGTACATAGGTGCTTTTGAGCATGACACACCACCCTCATACTGATGGATAGTTAGATCACCCAAAATAGGTTCTAGAAAAAATTCTCTAAGATTGTGTCCTTGATTTTGGGTATTCTAGGGAGATTAATATACCCCTGGTTTAGTTCTCCAAAAATAATATATATTATGTGACTATACAAATAGCTCCTTATGAGGATATTTATGGTAGTCCACATCAATCACCTCTGTGCTTGTTAGAGGAAGGAGAGGTAGCACTGCCCAAACCTTATCTTATGAAGGATACTTCAAAGTAGGTTCATTTGATCAAGAAGTGGATGTATACTACAAATTATAGATAAAAAACCTATTTATATTTTCATCAATTACCTCTATAGTTTGAGGTCTAGGATTTTTTCTTTTTACATATCTCACCGAGGTTGCAGAACATATGTAATCATAGATGGGAAAATATTTCACCATGATATATCCTGGCATTCAAGATTTTAGAGATTCAAGATGGTTTCCTATCTATCATGTCCAATCACAGAGGGACCCATGCTTTGAATACCCCAAGCCTACCTCCAATAATTCAGGGGATAGTGAATAAAACCAATTAGTCATATCCCAAAAATTGGAGGCACTAGCCAAAATTACATGTACACACACACATCTTGAAGCAACAAAAAATTGAAATGTAAAAAAACTGAAATAATTCCTGCATACATATAAGATCTCACAACAGAAAATGATATTAGAAGTACTGTAAAGTAAACATATCAAAATAAAATCCCAAAATAATGTGTCTTATAATATAAGTCCAACTTAAATGAAAAAGGTACTAGGACTTCTGTCTGAAAGTTTCTAGAACACAACTTGGTATTTCTGGTCTCACTAAGTGCCTCCTAGTCCTAGTCCACCTAGTACTCCATCGAAAGGTCAATTTTCTACACAAGACAAGATACATGTGGGAAAATCCCGTGCAGGGGTAAGTATGACAATACTCATTAGGACACCCTGAAACCACAAATAAATACATCAAATGAAAGTGAAGTCATCTCTATGCAGGTAAATGTCTAAAACACATATAACAATAATATCTTGATATAATCAAGTGAGACATCATGGAATTAGGTGGTCATAACCAACTACTAGTCATAGGATTCTACTCAAATAACACTCATTCTGGGAGAACATACTCATCGAGTGATGATATCATTAGAGACATTCGATGAAGAGGTGTAGAACATTTGGGACCTACCTGAAGAGAAAGAATTCTCAAGGAATACTATGATACACATAGAGGGTATGGATACCATTACTAACCAGGGGACACCACAGATCCCATCCCGAACTGATAGTGGGATACCATGTGTCCAATCTGGATCAAACCGCTACGTAGGGGATCACACCAAGACACATCAATGGATAAAATAGACCCTACCAATACAACCCACTAAATGGTCGATCAACACCCTACTCAACAAGGTTAAGTGATTACACATACTCCACTTGGGGTGATAAAGGATCACCCTCTAGTCTCAGGGAGGGATGCCATACTCTATTTGATACTCAACCTCTAGAGGGGATTACAATCCAGTGATGTGGATGTAATTTCATACTGAAACCTCAAGAAAAGGACCAAGGGAATGCTCTCAACCAATAATGGTACAAATTGGGAAAATGAATATCCTCAAGCACTCTTGATGGGAGTACATGGTGTTTCCCAAGTGGTACATTACGTGTTCTATAATCCCAAGTCTTACCCATATGGAAGACCTCACATGAAATTAAGTTTCTATATACACAACATGTAGGATGAGTACATGGTGTGTAGAGACACACATTTCTCTACTCGTGTCACCTAGAAGAGTTCTTGTACTGAATCTGTTTCCATGTACTGGTCAGTGTATGCATTGATGTGTCCATATCTAAGTATTCTTCATTCCATCTAGTCATGTACTATTACCCATGTCTATGTACTCTCTAGATTGCATACCGATTCATCCAGGGAGGGTCACATGTTGTGTGACAGGGGTCACACACCATGTGGTCCTTTACACTAGCCAAACCCAACTAACATAGCCTAGGGGACCCACATTCCATGTAATCCTAGATTACACACCATGTTATTTGGGAATTTCTAGAACCACAATTCATCATATATGTATCCCGTACAGTGTTTAGATTTCAATATGGTGATTGATTCTCCATGATATCAAAGATACTAGATCACCCCTACCTCTCCCTTTCCGAACAATGCATTCTATCACTGAATCCTATCAGGAATTAGATCAAATCTTGGTTCTTTTTTCATACTGAAGAACACTGACAAACACAAAATTGAGATTCATCCATTATCTGATTCACTTCATCTTTGTAGTTGCACCTCCGTTCTGTCATTCTGATCCAAGATCTACGATATCATATCATTGCACAAAGAGATGGGTGTGAAACGATTGATTGATAGGGAATAGTTGAGTCATGATCCAAATGAAGTATTACCAAAATGAATGATGAATCATGGGATAAAATAACATAAATAATTTTTTTAAACAAACATTAATCTATGTTCATGTTGATCTCAACTCATTTCCATAAGAAAATCAATTAATAAATTTAGAAATAATTCTCCCAATTTACCTTGTAATAAACCCATAAAAAAAGGTAGTCGGTCCGAAAACTAATTTGTTTATTGATTGATTTGAGATCATCATATAAATTAAGAATAGGAAATCAAACAATTGAAATGCACACCCGACCAAGAGTTTGGATCAATCATTGGCAAGGAATGGTTGTGTTTCTTCTATTGATGTGATCCTCTATCTCCGATGGCCTGATTATCCAAAATCTGACCTAGATTTATTGTCGTCCACTAATAACATAATCCTATAATGGAATCTTTGTCTCTAGGGTTTAGTTGAAACACTAAAACAATTTTCTTAGTCATAAACATATAGAGGAATCCTATTGATGCACCTAATAAAAATAGACTGATTTTTTCTTTTAAATTACTTTTTCTATTTTTCGGACCCTGAAATTTTTTCACAAATAACCCGTGGCAACCAATGTTAGTTTGTTCCTTGGAAAAACACCAAATTAAAAACTCAAAAAATGGTCTTGAATTTCTAGTCAGAGTATCACTTCCTATGTTTTCAGGATTTAAGGATAAAATAATTTTATTTATGATTACATCCTTGATGGATTTTTCTATAGATGATCTTCACTGATTATATATAAGAAGCTCCTAGGGTAAATCCACCATTTGTAACTCAATGGTGCACTCAGATATATAATCCAAGAACCTAATTAATTTTTTTCCACTTTTTATTGAAATTCGTGCATGCATGCTATTAAATATTTTAATATTTTCAAACATTTATTATGGGTGCATCGGGCATCGAAATTGAAAATTGTCTCAGTGCTTGGTGTCAAAATCAATCCATATAATATCCAAAAATAATACATGGAATAATATGAGATATTACATTCTCTCCACCTTGGGGATTTACATCTCTAAAATGATAAAACTGGGAATACTCGATTAGATGAGGGTACTAACCATGATTCTGAGCCTACCTCTCCCATGTTGTCTCCTAGAGATTCTTGGGATACCACAAAACGAGCATGAATGGAATCAATCCCCTATAAAGTATTCTCTCCAGTTGATCCTTGATCTCCACTGGGTACTCAGCAAAGTTCACTCCATCCTTAATTTCCAGCTCTCCCCAGTTGATGATGTGTTATTGTCCATGCACGTACCTCCTTAACTGAGACGTATGGAAGAAATTGTGAACTTGATATAATTATGGTGGTAGAGAAAACAATTATTCCACTTTTCTAACACTTCAGAGTATCTTTAAGGTATCTATGAACCTCATTGATTTCTTGCCTCCCTAGCCAAATCCCTCTAATACCAGTTTAGGTTAAACCTGAAGGGACACATGGTCTCCTTACTAAAACACCAAATGTCTCCACCATCTATAAGCATAAAACTTATGATGTATATTTGGAGTCTTCATATATTCGTTGATGATCTACACCAACTCTACAATATCTATCAGCAACATTGGGCTCATAAGTGCTGACTCTCATGGGTGATCCTTCCAACTACGACCAGTGTCTAACATGATATCCAGTATCTTGTCCTCAAAAATAAGAATGGTTTTCTTAGTTTGGTCATCCATCGTTGGGTGAAACATTGTTTTCAAGCATACCTGGGTCCCAAACACCTCATGTAATCCCTTCCTAAACTAAGATATAAAGAGAGCATCAAGATCTAAAACTATCATCTATAGAACTCCCTAGAGTCAAACTATATCATTTATGTTGAGACACCCCAAGATCTCTAGAGTACTCTACTCTTGAATATCTTGTATTTGGGAAACATGGTGATTCAACCAATGATCACTTAGATGGAATCGTGTCCCCTAGAAATTCATGGTAAAACTTTCACAAAGTAAATCAATATCTCATACCACTACCATTCTCACACCTCAAGGGTTGAGCTAAACCAAATTGATCATAGTACCCATCCTTCACTTTTTGACAAGTAAGAAATCGAGAAACAAACTCTACAACTCCTTTCATCATCCCCAGCCTCCAAAACTGGCGTTGAAGGTCCTAGTACATCTTTTCCACACTTGGATTTACCTCTAAAGGGGACATATGGGAGTCCCTTATAACCTCTTCCAGTAATTCAACTAGTACTACTATGAACCCTCTAGAATTAACAACGTTCTCCCTACATTTTTAGTATCCATCAAGAGCATACCCTGTGGACATCTATGAACATAGGGTCTTACAGATGGTATCTCCAAGTTGTGCCTCCCTAACTTTCTATAGGAGGTAAGGGGTTTCAACCATCGACTGGAAGTAATATAATCCATCTCCCTTCCTAATGGATATCTGTAATGAGGCTAATTACTCTGATTCCTCATTCAACAACTAAGATCTAGATCTCCTACGGACAAAATATGCCACCATGTTCCCCTTCCCAAGAGTATAGACAATCTAAAAGTAATAGTCATGGAGTGAATCTATCCATATACTATATCCCTTGTTCAGATCCTACTAAGAGAATATATATATATATATATATATATAATACTATTGTGTTTAGAGTAGATGATAAACTGATCACCCATCATGTAGTGTCACCCATCTTTAATACAAAGAATACCACTGCCAACTCAAGATCATGGGTCACGTAGTTCTGCCTGTGTGGTCACAAATAGATTGAACCAAATGTAATCACTTCTTAAATCTTCATCCATAAAAAACCATGACTGGTTCATGATGCCTTATAGAACACCATGTACTTAACACATTCTTGGTATAACTTCAGGATGTGAGCCCTCATCAACCTCTACCTCAGCTCATGAAAGAATTAATGGCACTTTTCTTCCCACACAAGAGGACTCCAATTTCATTTTATGTTCCCCAGGGATATTTCACTGTAGAGAAGTTTGATAAAACCCTCTGATAGTACCCTACAAATCCAAGAAAACTCTGCACCTCGGTAACACTCTTAGGTGGCACCTAAGAAAGCACTGCCTCAACCTTCACTGGATCCACTACAAATCTATTATCTAAGATTAAGTGTCCCATAAAATAGACCTATGAATTACAAAACTGGAACTTAGATAGCTTCTTGAATTTTTTTTGTGCTTGGAGTGTGTCCAGGACCATCCTCAAGTGTCTTGCATGCTCGTCCTTGGACATTGACTACACTAGGATTTCGTTGATGAAGACCACCATGAACTGGTCTATGTAAGGATGAAATATCTAGTTAATGAGACCCATGAACACTTTTGGGATGTTCGTGACACAAAACCGAATCACCATGTACTCTTATTGACGATAAAAAAATATGAAGGTCATCTTCGGTATATCCTTATCTCATGCTTACAGTTGGAGATAGTCTCATGTAAGGCCATTCACCAAGAACCACCATGCCCCTTTCAACTGGTCAAGGTGGTAATTGATCCTCAATAGTGGATATGTTTTCTTCAAAATCACTTAGCGTAAGCATTGGAAATCTACACATATCCTCAAGATCTCATCTGCTTTATTGGAAAACAATATCAGGGATTCCTAGGTTGAGACATTTGGTCTTACAAAGTCCTTCCTCTATAGTCCTCCAATTGTACCCTCATATCACAAAGATCAATTGGATTCAAATGATTTTTAGTTTTAGATATTAGTTTAATAATGAGGTGTAGATAAATGAATAATTCCATCTTTCTATGGGGAGGTAAACCTATAATATCTTCAGGAAATACATCTGCATACTCTTCCACCACTACAGGAAATTGAGGACTCATATCATCCACTACATCGAGGGTGAGGTTATCCAACTAATGAGTAACCAATTACACCCTCATATATGTGATTTTATCCTTCTATACATGTGTTTTCTTTTCTCCAAAAAAGGATAACCCGGTTCCATCACTACAGACAAACAACACTCTGCGCATAAAATAGTCAATCTGAGCATGAACTATGGATAACTATTAAATACCAGGAATGACATCATATGGCCTTGACACCTCTAAAAAGAGATCCCAACCGTAACTCTCACCACCATGAGTCAGGTCACACTTTCATCACTAGTGTGTGATCATCGAGTCTCCTCTAGTAGAAGTCTCCAAGCATAATGATTGAGTCAATGGTTCAACCGGAATCTCTGAGTCCTGGATAAGGTTTGTGGCAAGAATGGAATGACAAGAACCTGTTTCAATAAAAACACCAGCTTAGGTGGAAAAGTCACATATTTTAACTCTTATCATCCCTAGAGCCCTGGGGTCATTATCCTCCATGACCTACAACTGGACTCATCCCTACCCACTAGCTCCCTGAGCCTGGCGTGGACCATTTGGGGGAGGTGGTGGTAATAGGTCAAACCTCCAACCACCTCCTTTTTCCTTGCTTACCCATATATCATGTGTGCCACCCTACATACCACCCATATCGATTATTTACCTCTGTCTTAGCAGTCCCTCAACTTTATCTCATTTAGTTGTATGATGAGTCAGTCAATCTCATGTCAGATGTCCCTGCCAACTGCATGAGTTACACTTTATATCCCTGGGTGGATTCATGATCCCATTAGAGACTTGTACCACTAACCCTATGTCCTAGGATATCCCCATGAAGTTCTAGAATATCTTTGATCGCTATGACTATTGCTGGCTACCTACTTCCGAGGTCTCAACAACCTGATTCCCACTACTATCTCCCAAAATTGGTGTCTTATCTTCTAGAAAACTCTCCACTAGTTGGGCACACTCAAGTACCCCTACATTGGAGGAAATTTTAATGGGTAAAACTAATTCCCTAATGTTATATTGTAATCCATTATTAATGGTTCAAGACCTAAATAATTGGTCTCATACAATGTCTAAGGAGTGGCATAGAAGATCTATAAATTGGTTTGTATACCCCTCTATGGTCATACGGCCATGCTTCAGATATAGGAGATCCTGTATTCATACCAATAATAACGTGGAAGGATAGAACTTCATGCTAAATATATGATAAAATTCTATCTATGAGAGATTTTTCTGATCATATGACTAATTCCACAAGCTATACCATCACCCCACAGAGCTATGAATAAAACTTGTAGCAAAGAATTATATATGATAGGAAGGATTCCTTATAAGATGGAAAACATGGGTGAATACCTCAATCCAATATTTATCCATCAAAGGGTATGGCTCACCCTAAAACCTGGGAGGTCAATACCACTGAAACTCATGCAATGCACTCAGCATACGTGAATCCAACAACTAGTAGATATGATTTTAGCTATTTCTCTATGGTTTGTGGTATAGCTAGTAAACCACTGAGAGGTGTTATCTCTTGTATGGGCCCATGTATCGATTCCTCATCACTAGGAGGATCATCCTTGTGATCATGAGGTAAAATAATATCTAGCTATCTATGTGAAGGTATCCTGAAATAAAACAATATGTATCATGGCAAAAAGAGTAAATCTGGAGAGATTACTCAAGAAGGACATGGAAAACACTAATATTCATATATGTTACATATACCATTGTTTTTCCCTATATCTAGTGATTTCATGTACTAAGTCGAAATGCAGGAAATCAATGTCCTGATGTATGGATATGTCAGCTCCTACACCAACATTGGAGTCCCTAGACTAAAATTCAAACTTTAAACACTTTACACTCTTTCCCCAACCCAATATCACAGACTTCTGGTCCTAAATTATAACCAACCCTGCGCTCTGATACCACTCTATCACGATAAGTCCCAGAGGAGATCGTTTCATGACTACCCCAACCCCACCTCAAATAGGACAGGGGATAGAAACTAGCACTGATTAGACATTTCCCACCAATGGGAGGTACTAGCCTAAAGTACTTGTACCCATACACACATTTCCAAGACAAAAATGATGAAACACACATCAACTGAAAGAAAGAATGAATACATCTAAGATATCATAACATAGTATGATAATTGAAGTGGCAGAAATATACAGATTCAAATACAAGACCACCATAATGATTATTATAATAAAAGTCCAACCTAAAAGAAAAAGGTACTAGCATTACTATCTGAAAGTCACAAGAACACACCTCAGTTTGTTCCATCTCACAAAGCACCTCCTAGTCCTGGTCCACCTAGGACATTGTTAAAAGTTCGATCATAGGAAGAAGACATGACATGTTTGGGAAAATCCCATGTAGGGTTAAGGGTAACAATACTCAGTAGGACACCTCAAAACCACATATAAATACAAAAAAGGAAATTACTATCATATATACATAAGTATATGTCTATAGAACATATAACCTGAATATAAAAATATACACAAGAGAGAAAACACACCATTAGGAAGTCATAACCAACTTCTAGCCATAAGATTCTGCTTAAATCATGCTCGTTCTAGGAGAACATACTCCTCGATCCATGATATCATCAAAGACACTCAATGAAGAGTTATAGCTTATTTGGGCCCCAACCAAAGTTAACACATTGGTCATGGAAGGATATGATACATAGAGAGGGGGTAACACCTAGAACTGGTTGGGCAACACCACAGATCATGGCCAAAACTGACTGCAGGATACGATGTACCCAATATGGATCAACTTACTATGTAGGTGATCTTTCCTAGACACACTGGGGGATAACATAGACCCTACCAATGTGGAGTTCTATATGGAGGATCATTGCCCTAATCAAGGAGGTTTTGTGACTCCATAGACTCCACTAGGGGTGATAGAGGATCCCACTCCAGTATCAAGGAGGGATACCATACACTATCTAAGACACAACCTCAAGTGGGGATTACAATCTAGTGATGTGGATGTAATTTTTTATTTTATCCTCAAGGAAAGGACTAATGGAATGTTATAAACCAATAATGGTCTAAACTGGAAGAACAAATATCCTTAATAACTCTGAATGGAAGTACACGGTGTGTTCTAGGGGGTACACGACATGTTATACTATTCAAATTCTTTCCTATGTGGAAGAAACTATTATGGTATGTATCCCCCAAATACATGGTGTGTAGGATATTAAATTACATGTAGAGACAAATGGTTATATTCTCATGTCATGTGGATGTGTTTGTATACCAAAGTCATGTCCATGTACCGATCATTGTATTCCAAGTCATGTATGTGTATAAGTAAACAACATGCCCTATAGCTGTGTACTATTACCCATGTCCATATACTCTTCAGATTACACACTGATTCATTTGGGGAGGGACACACACCATGTGATAGGGGTCACACATCGTGTGGTCCTTAAATATGGACTAACCCTAGCTCTACATCTAGTGGTCCCCACACGCTCTGTAATCCCAGATTACACACCATGTTCTTGGGGATTTTCTAGAATCTTCGTTCTTCCTCCATGAATCTTATCTAGTGCTCAACCTTCAATACAGTGATCAATTCACTAGGAAGTTGAAGTTACATGGTCTCCCATGCCCTTCCCTTGACAAAAAACTTGTTTTGTCTCTATATCCACTTGAGAATTAGATCAAACATCCATTCTTCATTTTGTACCAAAGAATGCTAAAGAATCAAAAATAGAGAATCATCATTTTTGTGGTTCACTTTATCTTTGTCGTTGTGACTCATTCATGCCATGACAATCCAGAATCTATGATATCTGATTGTTTCTCTATGAAATGATCGATTGATCAGGAATAGAAGAGTTATTGGAAAAAGGAAGAACTCCCATGATGAACAATGAATCGAGGGTGAAAATCACAAAAACTAATCAGAGGAATGATCCTAGATTAATTATCATATCAATATCAATTTGTTTCTATAAAAAAATCAATAGTAATATATATAAATAATTCTAAAAATTTACCCTGTAATCAACCCATCCCATTGGACGGTGGATCTATAAACCAATTTGTTTTTCGATTGATTAGAGATCATCACAGAAATTCTGTACGGGGTATCAAAAAATTGGAACACTTTAACTAACAGAAGTATGGTTTGATGATTAATGAGGAATTTTTGTGTTTCCACCATTGATGATATCCTCCAATTCTAATTGTATGACGATCCACGATCTAATCCTGATCCATTACCATCTGCTAAGAACATTCTCCTCCAAAGGTGTCTAGGTCTCCAGGTTTTACTGGACAAACCTGGGAGACTCTCCATATCCATGAATTTATAGTATAAATAGGCCATTGTGATGAAGAAAATGAAAATTAATTTTTCTTTTAATTTATTATATTTACTATGTGTCCCTGACAATTTTTTCACAAATGACCCACACTGACAAATGTTAGGTTACACCTGGGGAAAAAACACGTTATAAACTAAATGGTGGTATCAAATTTCAAATATGATTTTCCCTAATTTATTATGATTTAAAAATAAAATAATTATTTTAAATTTTTTATTTATGGTTACTTCCTTGTTGAATTTTTCTAAAGATAAACCGTGCTGACAAAAGTTTGGTTGCACCTAGGGTAAAGTCACCATTATGAACTCAATGGTGCCATCAGATTTCTGATCTAGGAAATAATTTAAGAGTTATCTCAATTTTCAGGAAAAACCCTGTGAATATGCTATTAAAAATTTTAATATTTTCACACATTTATTCCGGGAAAACCAGGCCTTGGAACAACAAACTCTCTCAGTGCATGGTCTCAAAAGAAACCCATATAATTTCCAAAAATAATATATGAAAAAATGTGATATGTTACACTATCGGTTATATTTACCTTACAAGTATTGATCCATGGAAGACATATTCCATGTATGTCAGCAAAAATATTATCACTTAGAACCATATGATTATCTTCAATAAAATCAATTTGAGTTATAAGAAGATGCATCCTTTATGGAGAATCCTATTCATATCCTTGATCAGAGCATGAAAGATCTCTGAGATCGGTAAGTGCCTCTCGTACGAGTGTTACGGTAGCATAGTCATGTACAAGATAATGTTGTGAGAGGGAGGCTAACATACATGATTAGAAGAATGAACTATTTTCACCTTATTTACCACCATCAAATGAAAAATCATGGGATGATTTATCTTAATAGGGGAGATTGTAAGATACTTTGTTTTTTGTGAGGTGTGAACCTTTTTAATTTCAGTTTTATTCCTTGGTTTTTTCCTAATGTATGTTATAATGATGTCATGAAATTTTAGGGGGGTGTCAGGGGATTGTTTAGAGCCTGTAGAATGAGTTTTCAAAAAAGGAAACTAGTACATATAGTTAGTAGAAATCATTTAGCCCAGTTTTCATGATTTCTCCGAACTCTATGGTTTGTTTTAGAGAGAAGAATAGGGTGAATGGTTTTCCCCAAACTTGTGAGCTAGGTCACATACCCGTGTGGACCACGTACCATGTTTAATAGAGGAAAATCACATGGTTTATTAAGAGTTTCCCAAAATGTACACATGAACCGTTCGAGGTCCCTCCTTGGATATTGAAGGATGCATGGTTGGTTCACTATTTGGACAACCATGTGGCCAAACTATGTGACCGCTGTCAGATGGTATATTTTAAGATTTGTATCATAAAAATTCCTATAACATAAAATCATTTTTCTCTACTAATTATAATTTGTTGATCCTCCTTCCCATTAGTAATCTCATTAAACCTTCAATACATGCTTTGATCCCATTTCATCATCCAGACTCTGATTCAAGAGTTGTTCATCTTGTTGGGTCAACACTGATGAGTTATTCATTCCTCTTTCACATTTTTATATTTTCCTTAATATCAAATATGATATTTTAGTGAAATATAATATTCCATATTTCAAGTTTTTTCATTCGTTATTCATTTTTCAACGTATTTGGATAGAATTAGAGGACAATACTAGATGAGTGTTCTACCACAAGCTTACAATAGGAGGTATATAACTCTTCTCGTATAGTCTAGTTGTTTCATTCCCTATTTCCATTGTGACACACAATGAAATTTCTAAAATTTCTCCTAAAACTAATTTAACTACTTGATTAAATTATTTTAACCTTGTTAGGTTTCCCACTCAACACCCTGTGATGATTGGAGGTTGTAAACCCGAACCCAAACTACCCATGAGGTATGTTTATGTATTTTCACCATGATATACCACCCTGTTGGGTGTGTGTGAGCTCTCCATTATAGCATGAACCTCAGTTAATTAAATTATATATTGTGAATGATATTATGCCTCTAATTCCATGTGATTACATGTATTTAAAAAGGATAAATGCATTAAATGCAGAATATGAAATGAGTGGGATGAACTCATGGATTGGATATGATTATGAAATGAATTATGAAAGATTAATGAATTGGTTATAATAATAATTGATTCCATGGATATTTATACACCATATATACTAATCATTTTGGATTTTATAGAAATTTATAATTCTTGGATCTAGATTACTTTGGAAGGCTATGGCATTTCTACTCCCAGGATCCTGCTTACTTGGACCACCTTGGACATGATCTACAAAAAATCTCATTGGGCTCTACTAAAGTATTTATTGAGTTTTATATGGAAATTATCCAAATATTAAAGGGGATACATTAGTCATGAGGAACCTTGGATTCATCTCATGTAGTCCGGACACTCGATTACATGGCATAGGCCATTGGGTAATCCTTGGAAATTTCTACTCCTTGGATTCGACCCCTATGGCCTGACACAAGATTAATTTGAATAGGCCATTGTGGATGTTTATAATGATTTATTAATGGCCTGTTTTAGGATTTACTATTTATGATGAGCCTTGGTATTCTGAATTGAATCACATTTATATGTATCACTTTATTTATTATCAGATATAACACATTGTTTCATATTATATACAAAGTCTGGACTAGTTATAGGCACCGTTGGTGGTAGCATACTAAGTGTTATCTGACACCCTGTTAGGGATATCATTGGGTACCCATAAATACTTCATGAATGTAGGTAGGTACCAAGTAAACCTCCATAATTATGATGCTTAATTAACTGTTAGTAATATCAGGGGGCATAGGATTGACCTATAGCTTGTGATTCTATCAAGTGGTAGTTCCTTTTAGTATTTTATTGAATCATGTATTGTAAATGATACATATATCCATGTATTGAAAACCATTAACTACATATATATTGAATACTCATCTTGTATATGATATTAATTTGGGAATTTTTTCTTACTCACACTATCCTGATATTACATTAATGTTGTTTATTTATTTGATAATCTTAGGTAATTGATTAATTTAATTTCAAAGATACTATTAACTCTAATTATGAGGGTATAGTCTCCCCATAATACCTTTATAGACCCTCACTACTAGTCGATAAAAATTGGTGTAAGAGGATGGACACTTAACACCAATAGTGGGCACCATTTAGTGGCTCCCAAGTTGGGATGTTACAAAATAACCCATAGAAAAATTTTAAATGCATATTTCAAAAATTATGTTTATTTTTAGAAATAAAATTTTTAAAAGTGATAAAATTTTAATTTTAAATTATGCATATAAACCATGACTAAACTGCCTTTAAAAAATACAGTTTTTTTGAAAACGTTTCTTTTTCTTTTAAATGTTTCTTATTTTATTTATAATAAAAATTTAACCATTGAATTTATTTATTAATATTTAAACCATATAATTTTCATAATTTGGTTAGTCTAATTCAAACCTTCTAACATAATGGAAAGGTTATAATAGTAATGTTTAAATAATAGAGTATCATGTTTCACCTAATCCAAATGTTTCATGCATCATAAGCTATCAAAGTGATTGAATTTATTTAAAAATAAATATATCATAATGTTTCAGTGTGTTACATTCTCTTATAATATTGGTATTATGTAACATATATACAATAAAAGATGATGTTTCTCTTAAAATATTAGGGTGTTACATTCTACCCCCTTAAATAATTTGCGTCTACACAAATTAATATTGATCTCATAAATTAATTGTTTGAAATTTGAAAATACATTTATCAGAAATCGACATCCTAAAAAGTGTTAATAAAAAATTGTATTGATAAGAGAGAAATTAAAGTGAAAAGGTAATCTAGAATGACACATAACTAGTTTTCCAAATATGAGAACATTGATGGAAATTGAAGATGTGGACATGGAAGAAAATCATAAATAATTATAGAGAGTTAGAGAGATATAGATTAACTCAAAACTATAAATCTATAATGAATATAAACCATAAATCTATAATGACTTAAAAGACCGTTTGATTCATCAGATAGGGAGGTAATATGATAAAAATTTTGTTTGAAGATCTATTTCCTAAATTTGAGGAATTATTTTACTATATTAGAAAATAAGTTTATATAATAACATGATATATTTCAATTCCATATGCACAATTACATCCTTTGGTTGTCTTATCATTAATTTCCACTTCATATCTTACTTATAGAAATGATTATCGAAAAATGAATTTTTTATTCCTAACATACTAAAATTAACATTCAATGGATCATAAGATCCATTAAATAATGATAAGTCATTCTTTATATCTATGGATATTTTACAAAACCAAAATTTTTAGCACAAGATATCAAGTATAATACATTAATATCTAAACCTCAATATTAACACCATTGGATCAACATTAATATTTATCCATCAAATCATTTAAGTAAAACCAATGACATATTAACTAGAACATCATGTAGGCCAGTGGTAGGCATAACACCCTTTCCACCCTTAAATTGTGGGTTCAATCTGTTTTGACTTTACAGATGAGTTGGGTTGTCACATGGTATGTCGTTTTTCCTTTTTCCAAATTAGATTTAATATAATTCCCATAATGTTCCCAAATTTTAATAACCCATAATTACCTAAAAATAAAAGGAAAGATAAATATTAATGTCTTATAATACATTCCTAAAAATCCTTTTTATTATTATTATCTCAACATTGGGTGCATATTAAGGGTTATACTCTGTCAATCATATGTTTTCCAAGAAGTTAAAATTTCCACAGAATCAGTTTTCTTGGTCATCAGTACCATTCAACATATACTCTTAAATAATTAAAAAAATTACTGAATTAAAATACTTATACATTGAATAATTCTTATAACCATAATATCATTGATTAAATACTCCAATAATACAATTATTTAATCTAAACATAAGTGTGTTAATCATTCCACATCAATTATATTAAAATCAAAAGTTTGAAGTTGATACCTTAGCTTATTTTGTGGTATATTCCATGGATTCTTGGGAAATTCAATTTCATAGTATCCCATCTCCTTAGAGTTTGATCATTTCATAGTTTAATATTCTTTATTGACTTAAATTCATGAGCATGTTGAACTTTATGTACAAACTTGTAGATAACTCTCTTTCCCTTCAAGAAAGTTCCATTGTGTTTCTTTCCACAATTATTACATTAGGGATATCCTTATTTACATTATTCCCTTTATCCATATTTTAATCTTCCAACCTCTTCTTCTATTATATACCTTTTAATATATAATATATGAAAAATTATCTTTCTATCATTATACTAGATTATATTTTGTCCTTATATAATGATATTGTTTGGGAAATTAGTGCCCATAGAAGAATTGGACTAAGAATATCAAATAAACATTCAATCATGATATTTTTATTACATACATAGTCTGTATAATGGCTTGATATCCTTATAAATTTGGATTCATAATTAGTAACATATTCATCTTTATTTTATCTTAGTCCTAGGAATTGTGTCTCTATATCCAGTCATTTATCATGAGGAAAATACTTTTCCAAGAATAATGCCTCAAAACCCTTCCATTTAATGTTTTCTATTTCTTCTTCATCCTTATTTTTTTGAATCAATGACCATAATTAATCCATATATTATAAGATATGATAAACCATGATGAAAACTTTCTCCCTTTCAGTGGTTCACAAAGTGAGAAATATTTTATCTACGGAACTAATCCTTTCTTAGTTACAAATAGATTTTTAGTCCCATTAAATGATGAAGATTGTTAATTCTTAATGTGGTCTAACATTTTCACAGAATGTTGTGGATTATATTTTTGTTAGATATGAGAAATTTTATTACTCATAACCAGATTCAGATTCCCAAATAAGTTTATAATTGATTAGTTTTAGGTTTATCTCTAGCTATATCTTAATTATCTTTCCCATGAAGGAAATACCTAAAAATGATACGTGAATTAATATAGTTTCTCTTTCTTATTCTAGGAACAATTTTTAAATAATGGAATATTCTAGATTAGATCATAACATTATGAACCAACATTTATAATACCAAAACTAGTGAAAAACTTAAGATAAATTGAAAATTTTCTTCATGGATAATCTAATAGTCATAAACATGGTGTCTTTGGGAACGTTTTCAAGTTATAAAAATATTTTCAAATCCTTCATATTGGTTGGTAAATAAAATATGAATTATCCAAAGCATATCCTCCAGGAATGTCAAAATAGGTTTACAGTAAGGTCCATTTTCATGTTCTAGGTATTGCTCGATTCAATCCCCATGTGACTTTTTTAGGTTTATTTCCCAAGTTATATTTGTTTTAGAACCTTTTCCACTTGTGTTATCTATAAAGGAATGTATTAGTAGTAAAAATCACATTATATTATCCTCAAAAAAAAATTATGGTGTTATTCTATAAATATAATAAAACACAGACAATGGGTTATGTTCCCTAATATATGTTTTCCTAAACATAATTCCCATGGCTTTTATTAAACTTAATCTAATACACAATGTAATGACCCCAACTATAGTAACCCTAATCTAGTGTCTAGATTATTACATTGGCTTTAAACTCAAGTGATTTCATCCAACAGGACCAAATATTTTAGTTGTATTGAAGAACTAGATACATACATGACACCCATTTTCCATTGGTAATAAAACATATAACATACAAAAATCAAATGTTTGGAATCATTAAAACTCATTCATAGAAATATTATGATATACTAGGAAAGGGAAAAAAAATAAGGGTGAGCTCAAATGCTCAATATTGGTGATATACTATGGAATATATCATGAATAAGTAGTATATATTCAGTAAGTAATGATAAATAAATGTACACATGTTCCATTTATTTAATCACTTGATTATCCTAATTGGATATTTCATGATAATTATGGAAATCTAAATAACTAAAAAAACATTCCATTTAATCAATAACATAAAAATAAAATACCCCTTGAGATTATATCAATGTGAAAATCCCATGTGTGATAATAATAAACGAATTATAAATTAAATAAATTCTTAATTATAGGTTTTCATGATCTCATGCATCACTATACCTTTACTTCTAGGAAATCTCACAAAATAGTTTAAAACTATGGGTAAAAACCCATCTGATTTGGAAAATTAATTAGTCTAATGAGACCTATCGATGCATTGAAAGACTGAAGATAATTAGGACCCACTCATAACATCATTTGAAAAATATTACTTATATTCATATAATTATTTATTTAATTCATGTAAAAAATTCCCTCTCAAGAAATTATTTTATCGAGTAAAGAATACAAATGATCAATAATATCCCAAATCGATCATATAACTTTCAATGTAAAATATCTTATGTTGAAATGATATAAGGAATAAGTAATAACAATATCCATGATAAATAATATGTATATTTTTGTTAAATGTAGTTTCTATTGAAAATTATAATTATAAAGTTAACGTTTCAAGAGAATGTTAATAATCACAAATGAAAGTGAGATTGTATAATAATATTTTCCTCCTTAGTAAACTTTTTATCACTACCCATTGAATAATAATGAATAAATTAGATGTTAATCATCATGAATAAATATTTATTCTTTATAAATATTTAAAAGGTATAATATATACAGCACATAAAATTAAATGGGTTCATATTAACAAATATATCTCAAAGATATAGAAATTGAGATGAAATTTCTTACCTAAGGTTTGATTTCCATCATATGCTTCCAAAAATACTGTATAATAAATATAAGTTTATTATAAATCTATAATATATTGATACATATATTTATCATACTATATATAATTTACTTATTGTACTTTATAACTCATTCATCAACAACTCTTTGTTAAATTCATTAATTTGGGCAATAAAGATTTGTTTTTCAAGTATATTTTGATTTGGTATTTTTGTCCTTTTACATCAATCATGGTTTAATTATCCCTATAATTATAAACATGATATAAATATCATATATAATAATTACATATATATATAGATATATTTATATTAATCAATAAAATTAAGATATTGAAAATGTATTACACCATTTATGGAGACTATAGGTCGTACATTTTATTGAATGTTGCTTCTCTTTTTTTCTCAAGTGACGGTACAAATAGAAAATATAAATTAATGAACCTTTAAAAAGAAATTATTATGTTAGATATAGTTTATATTAATAAAATACATCTTTATTACCATTCATATAAAAAATTGAAAAACATTTCACATCACTATATGGATGCAATAGTCCACACGTATGCACAAGAAACATTATTATTTTCCAACATATTGGAAGGTAATAAGTCAGATTTGATATTATATTTACAATAGTATGTATAGGTCATAAATATCACACATATTCATTAATTATAACCTTACTACCATCCATTTAAATCATAATTGAATAATGAATCACATCACTTTGTGATGCAGTAGTCTGTCATACACACAAGAGACGTCATCATAACCCCCATAAAATGGAAAGTGATAATGCATATGTGATATCACTAATTCATAATTATAATAATTAATAAATATAATATATATATATATACATATATATATATATTAAATCAATCATTATATCTTTCCTTGAAAGGTGGAGATGGAAAACAAAATACATCGGTTCATGAGGTGGTAGTTCGTTGTGCACAAGATTGACTATTTTGTTTCCCATTTAATATAAGTGAAGATGGATATGGGTTAATAAATTAACATAATAAAATATTAGTATATATTGGATAATTTTTTATTTATATTACCATATTTGATGATAATTTTAAATGAACATTATAAGAGATAAAACTAATACACATGTTCAGTAATTTTATCGCTTCTTTAGAGATCCCCTTCTGGTTTATACCTACCAACTTCATAGAATAGATTAATTATTTAAATAAGTCATAAAGGGTGTTAGGAGGAATTAATAAGATATTTTCCAGTCTTTTTCCAAAAATGGTTTTTATGTGTGAATAGGGGAGGAGAGGTGTCGGCCTCTTATAAGCAGGGTAGAGGACATAGAAAGAATTTTTATAATGATAATGTAATGTATCCAATTTTCTCCTTAAAACCACTCCAAAATGGATCATTACAGATAGTTATATGTTATATGGTTTACATATGGACATAAAATTTATTTTTTTTAAGTTTGAGGTCATTTTTAGTCTTATATTCTTATTTTGTCCAATGGTAAACTCATTTTTACCTTAACTATGGTAATTAATTTTAACTATTTTAACTATTCATTATGGTAAAAAATTATGTTTATATTAGAAGATAATACTAATTTTTATTAATATAAATATGAAATATAAATTTAAAAATTAATTTCATATAAGTGGTATAATTTAGTTCAAAATTAAACCATAAGATGCATTGAAAAATTGTTTTTCTAAATACAAACATTCGAAAGTTTACAAGGTTTTTATATTAGAATTAAATGTTCAGTTCATACAAAAGACCCAAATTATTTAAATTATAATATATTTGAAAAAAATTTAATTTAAAATCAATTTAAAATATAATTTAACTTTGTAAATAATTTAAGTGAAAAAGATGTATGCAATAAAAATCACTATTTTTCACGGTTCCTCAAAAAATAATATTTTCAAAAAAAATCATAAAATTTACCCAATGATAATTTTGACATGAAGATTTAAAAAATTGAAATTTATTTTTTCATATAAATTTTATAAAATTGGTAAAAAAAATTAATTTTGACTTATGTGTGCAAAACAAAACTAAACCTTGTTTTATAAAAACACACTTTTTTAGAAAATATTTATTTATTATTTTAAAGGATTATTATTTTATTTATAATTAGTGTATATCCATTGAATTTATTTATAAATGTGTAAACCATATAGTTTTCATAACATTGTTATTCATATTAAAACCCAAAACAAAATGGCTACGTTATAATGGCCATGTTTAAATAATTGAGTATCATGTTTCTTTTAAACCAGACACTGTATACGTCACAAGTTATTAAAGTTATTGAATTTATTTAAAAAGATATATATCTTAAAGTCTCATTGTGTTACATTCTATTCTACGATTGTTATTTCATGTCATATATGTTATTGAAGATGATGTATCTATTTAAAAATCACAATGAATTACAATTTATATCATGAATAATATTCTGGAGATGATGGAACCATGATCAAAATACAAGGACTAGAAATACCGAACTAGAACTTCCATGAAAAAAAGTTAACACCTAGAAATTAAGATTTTAGTAAGTAATTATTTATAAATTTTGTTAAAATGTTATAATTCAAACATATATCATACTATAACTATTTAAATTTCTTTCATAGAATTATTTTAAAATTAAATTTATTACACATGAGGTTTGAGATATTTCAAAACATGTCAAACTTGAGGTCTGGGTTTATCATCTAAAAATGTCTTCTTTGGGACATATGTTATGTTTTCTGCCTATATTAATTTATGATGTTTTTATAAATCCCCATTGAAATGATATATCAGTAATATTATAATCTTCATGATATTTAATGTTTCATTTTATCTTACCCTTTCACAGGGAAAATGATTCAAATTTTTTGAAAGCTGTAAGGGATTTATGTTTCAATATCATTTTAATCAATATTTCTTTTTATTTAATTTCCATTGAAGTAAATTATGTGATAATTATCTAATGAAACCCATTAATTTTCTTATACATTGGTTTTTTAGTTATGTTTAAAGTAATATTACTGTTTTCTTCTATTTGGTTCTTAAAATGGTTGAGAAGACTTTCTTAATAAAAAAAATAATATATTTATGCATTGTTCAGAATTCCTTAATCTCACATATCCTTGTTTTATAAAATGTTTTCAAGAATATATTTACTAATATCCATGTATTATTTAAATTCATTTTTATATATGTATGTATTTTTAAAGAATGGTTTAAAATTAATATTCATCTAATTTTCTAAATGAGGTAATTTTGACATTTTACAAATAAATATGTAAGGAATATATTTTTAATATTCACCTCATGAATATAATTTCCCTCCATCATAACCACTCAATGATTTGAATCTATCATTACATGTTTCAATAGTTATTTTCAAATAAAATGTTTACCATAATATTTTGGAAACTATTATATTCTAAAGAATGTATTCTAAAGAGAAAAATGTATTTTCCTCAAGAAATATTTTGTGTGATATTTTAAATGAATTTTAATATAATATAGCATCCATTTATGTTTATAATATTTATTTGGTATTTTATCTAATTATACAATTGTTAATCTTTAGATGAAAAATTTATGATGATGATGATGATGATATGTTTATTAAACTCTTTTACTTTACATGGGTTATGCAATGATGAATTGTTAAAATGATTTTGAAACCTATTTCTCAATGGGTTATGATATATGAAGAATATTTTATTATTTTATAGCAGACAAATGAATGGATTATGATTATTTAATGGTTGGGCCGGAAATTATATATCCCTCAAATGCGTTGGGTAAAGATAGATATCTTAGGAGATAATAAAGAATGGAAAGGCTAGTGAAGCCAATTTAGTAGGGGAATTTATCCACTATGATAATCTCCCTATTTAACCATTATTAAGAATATTATGGAATATGGAGTGAACACAATCCACTATGACCGTCTCGTAAGTGATCCTTGACTAAGGAAATTATTATTATTTCTTATGTATACATCACAAAATTATTTTTTATGCCATTGTTATGCTGTCACGGATCAAGTTCTAGGATTATTTATGATTCATGTCATATTATATTCCATGTTTTATGAAATTATTCATGACTAGGATCAATAATAATATTATTATAGTTTCCAAATGTTAATATCGTGTTATTATACCCTTATTCTCATGTTATACTTAAGTAATCAGTGATATCTTAATTTTTACCCTTAATACATATATGAGCTCATCCTTCAAAATGTTTCATTTTACAATGTTTTTAAGAAAGATTTTAGGGAGGGTATATCTATGTATAGTGCTATCTAGGAATATCATTATGGTATAGATTTAATAACTTTCATGAAATTATAATATTGTTTATCTAGTTTCCAAAGACACTAAATACATATTGTTTTAGGATGGATCATAATTTTATGAAATGTAAATTTATATAATATGATGTAATATATATATATGAAAATTTTGGGTCTCTATTCCTACCTAACTAATAGAACATCCTTGGTAACATGAACATAGACCACATAAAGGATAGTGATGTCATTTAAAGGGTTTCTTATTATGTCCTAAATAATCAAGATCCTAGGTACTCTCAAAATCAAATTTTTGGATAAGTCCATGAATCCCATGTTATCATTTAAATATTCTCATATGATTTTGTAATGATCGTGACCCGGTCACCCAAATGGAAATGTTATAGGCGACCTCATAACCCAAAGAGAGATCCTAAATTCCTAGTGGTTGGAAACTAGCATCGTCAGTCACAAAGTGCAGTTGTGGATTGATTTAAACGCTTTGTATTTATTAACTATAAGTAAAAAAACTAATAATACATGAAATAAATACCTTTAATTCCATAAAAATGCATGATTTAGAAAAATGGTGTTAATACAAAAGATGTCCCATAAACACATGGTTATGTTCCTCCTTCAATCTCTAGACTATATCACCAACCCTAAGCGGAACTCAAACCATATAAGGATTAACCATGCAAAATAAAATAATATATACATCTAATAGAACATTTGGGATCCCAAAAAATAAACCATGGAACTGCATGTCCATCAGAGTACACATATATGGTGTGAACATATAATTATCAATAGGTAGTCACCAAGGTACCAACATACAAGGAATATACTTAGATGTGTACTATAAAATAATCTTGTCATTTATATATAAATAGAGAAAATATCTTTGAAAATGGTTAAAAATCAATACATAGTAGAATAATATTATAAAATAATTCATTAAAAAGTATATTCCATAATAAGGAACATAATATACTAGGAGGGTACATAACTACCATACCTGATTAGAGCATATCACTCAAAATATAAGACAATTACTCCAATTTCATCAACCAAAGGGGATAGTAGGAATATCTAGATATACTATTTCAAGGTCCCAAGATCAATACTAGATAAATGGGATGTCATATATAATATTTGGGATAGGAAAACTTCTTATACCATGGGTAGGGGAAGTTGTATACTTATCCAGGGCGCAGTGGTCCATCCAATGAGATGTACCTGCTAAGGAAATTCATAAAAATTATTACGATAAAAAATTGTACATGAAACAAAATCCTCATTCCTAGTATTAAAAAGTAACAACATTCTGGAAATATTAAATTAGTAGCCATGGTTATATAATAGTTCCATCGTAATAATGTTAATGATTCATGAAAATAATGCATTATTTTATATTCTATACTAACTAATATATAATAAATGTATAGTTCAATGTTACACATGATCATAATATGAAATAGGGTAACCCAAATATAAGATATCATGTAAATCAAATAGTTATATATAAATCAACCCATACATGGTTTAGGTTTTGGAATGACATTTTGGTCATAACCTTCTAGAAGAATTTTATACAAACTCTATGAAATAAAGTGAGGTTCAATTAAAAGTTCACAAAATTAAATTTGATTAGGTTCTAAATAAGAATGAAGAATATGGTATCGACCTAGTTCTATTGTGACTTGTTGAATAATTCAATAATTTTTTTTTTCATTATTGAATTATTATCTCTAACATGTGATGAGATGTATATGTGGAAACTCATTGGGGACACTATACATTCTAAAGAATATTAGGTTGAAAGTAATACCTATTTTTCAATGATATAAACTATGATAATCATTTTGTAACTAAAATTCATCTATTGTTGAATTATCCTTTACCTTATATAAGATTTTCCATTTGTAATCTTTTGATGATTATGTAGAAGCTTTAAATTGCTACACAAAAGTATTGTGAGACTGAGAGGGGGAATCGTGATTTTGATTTAGGGGTTTTATTATGTGTACTCATATTCCCTATTATGTTATGACTCCTTTGATGGATGGATATCTATGGTGATGTGTAATGGTGGTGGATATCCTTTACACTCAATCTCCATCTAGGGTTGGAATGATATGATAGTGGTTATACCCATTCTCACTCAAAGGTCTGTGTGGAGACCTAATATGGTATATGAAAGTATCATCCACCAATCACCTTCTTATTTGGGATGAGATGGGTAGGATTTTTCTTGGATATTATTGGGGATGAGTAATTCCCCCAATGTCTCTATTTCAGGATAAATAGAGATAGTTAATTCTTATAGAATCTCTAATACATGAACATGATGGATGAGATGGGTGGAAAAGTTTTATTTCTATAACATCCCTAATAAGCTAATTCAATGGACATTAATTTACCCAAGTGTTGATGCTCTTATGTACCTATAGCTCTGGGGTTAAGGGGGATAACAATTAACCTAACATTATCTACACTTCTTACCCACTTCTATAAGATTATGAGTAATAGATATATAGTTGAAGACCTGAATATGTTTATTTGAACTATTTTTTTAGTATGCAGGTCTATCCTGATAGATGAATATTTCCTATGGTGTCTAGACATGTATATTATACTAGAATTTGGAATGTGTATTTTACCCAATTGTATTTGTGTATTTCTTTCTGGACTTAATTTATAGATAGAGACATTTATTTAATCTAGTACTTATGAAATAGGTAGAAATTTTTTTCTTCCTATATCATAGGATTATTTCTTCCAGGGGGAATTATATGTGGTAAATCAATGAAAGGTTGTGAGATTTAACTGTTATTCATTCCCCAGATGTTCTTTTATTTATGGAGTGTGATGAAAGCAATTCATGGATTTATGATCATTATTAATCATGAATATTTTTATGTATATTTATCAGGATAGGTAACCTTGGATTTCCTAAAAATTAATTATTATTTTGGAACATATAGACTAGATGTTTATGGGGTCGACTCATTCATTGTAATGACTATACTAGGTATTGTTATAATCACCCCTACATGATCACATCTACATCGATCACCTTGTGTCCATATAGATCAAAAGGTCTGTATAATATATAATCATAGAGATGGATGATATATGAGGTGTATATATTTCATATGGAGATGAGATGATCATCATGATGGCCACTCTTGTGACATTAATACCAGGATAGAATATATTCAAGATTTTATGTTTATACCTGGTGATTACATTAGTGTTATTTCACATTGAATCCTATAAATTATTTTATTTATACATTAGTTATATTATTTAGTTTTAATTTCATATATTTTATAGTGGGTGTGATGTATAATAGATGGTTCAATGTTGTTTAAAGGTAATTGAACACATTATGTTTTGGATACTTTGGCATTGGTAATTATCACCTAACATAGTGGATAAGGGCTTAGAGAATTAACCGATTAATAAGTAAGGATGTGATCAATTTGTATCAAAGTGTTATAATGGAGCTTGGAGTTAAGAAAATGGGAGGAATTATTGAGATAATTTTGATAGGGCCTTACTAAGGATCTATAGTACATGTTTTCATGAAAAATGGATTATTAATAAATGTTCCAACCAACTTTTTCCTGATCATTACCCTAATTTATGACACATGATTGGTACCCAATTATGTGAACTATGATTATAATTGTGGGTTCATGAATCATATAAATTAATATCATGATTTTTTATTTCACGACTTCTTTGATTGTATCCATTAATAGCCTCCCTGAGATGGTGTAGAGGAGTTCTTAGCATCCTCATCTCTTTTCTATGTGTCCCTGAATGAGATGCTTCATAGGAGATAGTTAAGAAGGATTATTGAGACTGAGATATTATGTTTTACATATTCAATTGTGATGATTATATGAGGTAGATATTACTGATGATATACTATGGCATGGATCTGAATATGGAATTTAAAAGGACCTAAGTAACATGATATTGTAGATATTCTTCATGGTGGTATCAATTTCTAACATGATAAAATGGTAATTAATTTATTTTTTATAAATTCCACTCATTTGTGGTAGGAAATTTTTGGAATATTTAACTCTTATTGTTAGATATTCAAGACTCTAGGTTCTTCAATGTGTGGTTGATGATTATTACATTGTGTTTTGATAAATTATAATTCAACTAGAAATTATTTTTTTATTTGGGATCCCTATTATATGAATATAGAATCATAATCATAGTGTGAGTTGGGACTTTTCCGAGGTGATGGATGCACTTTCGAGTAATTATTTCTATAATAAGAGTTATTATGGATAACATGCATGTATAATTATCATATGAGAGTTAAACAATGAATTTATCATAAATTTATATGTAAGGGGTGTCTATATAGGGATGTACTATGATGTTTCTCATTCAGACTATGATTTTTTATTTGTGTGCAATTCATGAAAATATTGTAAATATATTATTGTGATTGGTGTTGATATTGAAAAAATATGGTTCCAACTCCTTCCTTGGAATCAACAGTGTCATTGTAATCTTTCTAGGTGATATTCTATAATCTATAATAGAACATTCATGGAGTATAGAATAATTATAACTGGCCTAATTTAGTTGGGGATATATTATAAGGAATCATATTTCTTATGGTTTAGTGTGTTTGTTTTCATCAAGTCTTAGAGTGGTGACAGAAAGTAAAAGGGGTGGTTAGTGTTTTCACCTTAATGGGGATTAAAATTTGATGTATGATAACCTTTATTTGTGGGATTATGAATACAAGTATATAAAAAGTAATTATTTCACATAAAATTTAAGGCTTATGTATTATGGCCATGAGATGATATTGGTGGATGGTAGAGATTAATTAAGAGTTAAAAAGATCCCTATCTTATGAAATTTTTTTTTTGATTTGGAAATGCATCATAGATATAAGAAAGGGTTGAGGAGATGTTCTTAGGGGTTATAATTGAATTTTAATGTAATTTTTGTTAATATATTTATTAGTTATTTCATTTAGAGTTTTTCAATATCCTTGTTTCATTCTGGGTTGACCCATGGGAGCACCTTTGTAGTAGGGTTTTAGAGGAAAATGATAGTTTTAGCCAATTTATTAATGGTAAATTGAGATAATTCTAACCGCTTGTAGAGATATTATGAATTTTAGTTTTATTATCATCTTATATAACAAAAAGTGAAAGGTTGAATGTATTTTTAGTTGGTATTAGATCCTTGGTATAGTAGATATTTTTTAGCTACATTGATCCAGTCATCATCAAATATCAACGTTCCTTGTGTTTTTTTGTTGAATCAGGAAAAGTAGATGTGATCAGATATAATGTATTAAGAAACCTCATATCCTTCATTAAATTTTAGGGCCTTGATTCACTTTCCAAGAGTGGATAGTAAATTTTTGAATGATATAATGGAATGTTTTGATCAAGTCACACACAATCTAATGATGAAAATATCAATATATAAATTGATAATTGAGTAGTTGTATAAGTGGATCCAATTAGTCAGTTATGTGGGAAAATTTACAAAGTTGAGATTGGCGATACATATGTCCTTTTTTTGTCACAATTTAACGTTTTGATCATTTCATGTTCAGTAGGATGACAAGAGTTTTCTTGAAGGGGCCCTTGATCAAGTTTTCTTAGTGATGAGAAACTTATTTTTATGTTCTCCTGAGATTATAGATAATATTTTGGTAGTTATGGATGATTTATTATTTATATATTTCCCTCGGTATTGGTTTGTGATTATTTTGGGGGATTCTTCTTCTGGGATAGAATATTGATGGATTTTTTTTCAAGATACATGTTGTTTATTTTATTTCAAGGATGCATTGTATTAATGTGAAGATGATGTGAAAGTAGAGGTATTCACTAAGGAATTAATTTTCCCATTATGAGAATTTGACTCCCAATTCATTATTGATGAGTTTATTATCACTCATTTGAAGTTAATTACAGTTCATTGGTATCTTGATTGACCGTTAAAGGATATTTTTAGTAAAAATATTATTTTTTGATTAAAAAATAAAAATGATAAATTCACCATCTTTGTAGTGTGATATTTTGAAGCAAACTACATCCTTGAGTATAAATGGGGTGTATACATTAGGGATGGTGGTTATATAATTTTATGGTGTGATAATATTGGTGTGAAGAAGTGGTGAAGAATTTTTTACGAATAATTACAATAAAATGATTAATAATAATTTCTGATTGACCTAGATCTCCCACATAAAAGTTCATCATTTAGAGGGGAGATAGGGTTTCATGGAAGATCCTATATAGTGGATCTGATGGAAGAAATCAATAGATATCAAAGGATCATAGTTAGAGCATCACTGACGAATGAAAATAATGTATGGTTCTTTGATATGATATAAGTTTTATTCCTTAAAATTATCTCTTATTGTTTTATAGACTATCCTTCAAATCAAGATATGAATTTTAATTACACGATCCTTCTCATCATAGCTTTTCTAATGGAACACAAATTATTATGTCTCCATACATGGATTATTAGGGATACTAAAGAGATTATTCAGATCTTTAATCTTTTAAATTTAATTATATGTGCTTTATTTTAAAATTTTGGAGAATCCTGATAGAGTTTTTTTCTATATTTTGAGAAAAATACAATGTTTTTGGATTTGTAAAAAGAAAATTAATGGATTCCAAGAATACATAGAGAGAAGTTTTGGGGTTGATGTTAGTAATATTAAAATAAGTTCTTTTCATGAATGATTCATAAGACATACCACATATCACTAGAAATCTTGATGAAACCAATCCATTATATTTGGAATCAACCCCTATATATGATAATGATTACAAGAACTCATTGAGATAATATTTCTAGATATTCACATTATCTATAATTTTCTTGGAACATAGAGTCTTAATAATGGAAAATAGATCTCAGATCTAGAACTAGGCGACTGTAATTAGACAGGGTGTGAATTTTTTTGTTCATAAACGGATGTTATACAAAGTCAAAGATTTAGAGAGGGTGTATAAAGTTTAATCAAGGATGTCCAATTTTCAATTGGAAGGCCAACACTCATCTATGTCAACCATACAAAGATGGGATTAACATGACATTTGTCTCCAATTAAATCATTTATCCAAGTTATATAATCAAATAGATCGAGTGATGAGGATCTAAAGGTGTTTCCAACCCCACCCCCCACACTTATGTCATGAAAGAGATATTAAAGACCAGATAAACTACCCAATAAATGATTATCGAAGATGGTCTTGGATATTCTATGTCCCAAACATCTTGACTGTCAGATTACATGGGTGACTCAGTCATATGGTTGATCAATGACCCACAATCCAAGGATCTATTTAGTTCACATACATGGAATGTGGGGATGGAATGTGGAACCCCTGAACTAGATTATGGAGTTAGAGTGTGTGTAGGTGTGTAGAGGGTCCCAATAGGACTCTAAAAGATGTGACATGATCTTCTTTTCATCCAAGTCTCAATGAAAACATTTTTTGAACATTTTTATATTTTTTGATTGATAATTTAAGTGATTGATGATTAATTATTCTGAAAAAAACTATTTCTTAATAATAATAATTTTTCTTCATCGAAACAAACAGATAGTGAAAAACATTAATAATAGTTCTTGGGTATCATGTTAAAAAGTGGTAAGGACTCAATAAAATATATCTTTTGATATTTTAATTTAAATATTACTTAGACGATCATAGATGTAGTGACCATTAATTTTCTCAGTCATGGATTGGATTAGAATTGAGTTTTCAAGTCTCAGGACCTCTCCCTGGGGGAAATAGATAATTTTTCCAAATATATTATGTAGAGACCCAAGGTTGACATACATGGAAATTACATTACTTTTGTGGAACACATTATACATAACAAAAACAGACACCCAAGGATCGTAATAGATTATTGTCTTTGGAAACTCAGATCAAAATCTTCTAATCATGGTGAAAGATCTTCAACATCTCCCATAAAGTTATTCCCTTTTTTCTTACCTAAAACCTTTCTTTATATCCTGGGGAAAAGAAAAAATATAAAGGGTGAGCTCAAATTCTCAGTACGGGAAAACATGGAGAACATAAAACAACCCCTAAACATTTTAACGTAAAAATATGAACATAAAACATCAAAATCATGAGTGATGACATAAATCTTGGTAATACATAAGGAATAGATCATAAAGGAACATCAATATTGATAAAATATAATGTGAATAAAACATGTAATTATGTAAAACCATTAATAACATGATATTATTTCCATAATATCCAAGGCATTGATGCCAATACCATCATAGTGGACAAATTCCATTGCTGAACCAGGTTTAATTGTTGTTCCAGCCCTGTATTACTGAACCAAATTTCCATGTCATTCCAGCCATGTTTATCTCATGAGATATAAATATTTACCCTATGAATTGGAGGGAGATATATGTCCCACCCATCTCATAATGAAACTATTCTTATGTGTTCCAAAAAATCATAAATCATACATCATAACATAACCCATGTAATAGAATGGGATTCTTAAACATCATGCCGTCATAAAATAATCTATATTAAAAAATGGATATAATTTCATAATAAGTAAAAATAAAACCAGGTAAATAATAAAGAAATTATAATTGAAATATAAACATACTAAATTATGTCATATTATATAGAAAATAGTTTTGATAAAACACTTGAAATGAATTCTTGGGGAAAATATCCTTTCTTCTTCAAAATAATTATCTTTTCTCAAAATTACATGAAATTTTAAAAGAAAAGGATTTTGATGAAAATAATCATGAAATATTGTACTGGAATCTTCATGAAAATAAGATTTTTTTAAATCGTAAAAATCCATTCATGTTGTATAAGTTAAAAAAATCTCCTCCAACTTTTTCCAGAAAAGTAAAAAATTACCTAATATGGTAAACAAAAGAAAGATTCCTTCAATACCTTGTGGTAAAACTCATAAAAGGGTAAAAATGACTTTAAAATTACATGGAATAATAGTAAACATTTTATGAAAACATTTTGAGAAAACATGGATATAGATGATAAACATAACCCCAGTAAATACTTCTGAATAAACAATCTCTGATAAGAACAAGATAAGAATAATTATCCCTTACCTTATGTCCAATTTCTTCTATACATGTCCAAAAATCCTGTATAGTGGGTTTAAGCATATTATTAACTTGTAACAGAACCATAATGATATTTATTATATCATATATGATTCACTTACGAGTTTATATTACTTGTTCAATTGTCAATTCCACATTAAAGCAGTGTTTTGGGTAAAATTGTTTCATTCATCATACATGTTTTGACTTGAAATTATTATGATTACTTAGATAATGATTACTTAATTATTGAATATAAAACATTATTTATATATAATATATATTCAGAATATACATATATATAAAATATCGATAAGTGGAATGAAATACATCATTCATAGAGACGGCAGGTCATACGTACGCATGAACCCTGTTTTCGTTTCCTTATTAAATTGAATGGAAGTAAATGAAATATATATATATATAAATAAATAAAGTAGCATTATTATGTCATATATTTCAGGATTACTTATTATATATATACTTTATAATCTTTCTTGAATGGTTAACATGGATAATGAATCTCATCGCATCGTGGAGACGATAATCCGTACGTATGCCCGAGCGATGATATCATTCCCATAATTATTGAATAGAATTCGTGAGGATGATATAATATCTGAAAATTATAATTATGTTATAATAATAATATATAGTTATTATTTCCCCCATTATACCTCTCCAAGAATTTTGGTGGTGGAAAAACAGATTACACCACAGCGTGGAGACAGTATTACGTACATACACACGCGCAGTGATTTCATTTTTTGTAGGATGGATAGAAGGTGAAATAGGGTTTTTTTCATATTTATAATAACATATCGGTATATTATTTATAATGATGTTATTACTTTATAATTAAACAACTAAAGAAGAGGAAGTAAAAGAAGAAATAAATTTGAAAGAATCGGTAAAGGATATTACCTCTTCTTCAACGCGCCTCTTCTTAACCTCCTCTTTGAGCACTAAAGTTGGTATTTATAGATAAAAGGGACCTCTAGTAGGTTTCTAGGGAAGTTTAGAATAGAAATGTACTGGTTTTTTCCAATATTTATGGCTCAAAATGTTGTTAAGAGGAGAGGGAGGAGGTGCCCTTTTATAAGAGAGGAGAGGGGCACTTTTGGAAACGTTTAAAATATTAATTTATAAAAAACTCAAACCCCACCTAAAAACCTCAAAAATGACTCAAATTCAAATATGAGATGATATGGGGTTGTAATATCATCAACCAATAAAATTTAGAAATTTAGTTAATTTATGTTAAACCTTATCAACTTGATTTTTCCTTATTTAATCTATTTAATTTTATTTGTGGTAATAATATTCTAAATTTTTAATTATTATAAATAATTGCTTATGTGTTGGGAATTTTCCATAGTTGGATAATTTATGACATTTTAAACCATATAAATTTCAGTTTATAATTTTTAAATATATATATTTTTTATTTTTAAACTATTTAATAATATGGTATTTTTATAAAATAATAATTGTGTCAATTTTGAAACTATTCATTTATTTGAATTTAAATAAAATCCACAGAGATTATATATTCAAAAAAAATATTTAATAGATTAATAAAATGTCACATTTATTTATAAAATTAGTGGGTCACATTAAATAGTTAATATATTATTTATTTTAATATTTTTAAAACCATTTATTTGATATTTCAATCAATAAAATAATTTCTACATCACTATTGTATCACCATTAACGATGATTTTATAATCCCTAAAAATTCTAAATAAATTAAAATTATGTAGATACTTTTATTATATTCCTATTTACTATTCATTTTCAATGTTTTATGAATTTTATCAATAAATTAAAATTATTACACATAAAAGATATAAGAGAGTGACATGTTGTCACTTTGGTTTTAATAATAATTACATCCTTTTCATGGTCAAAATCCCATGAAGTGAATCTTTTATGAACGTCAGGTGATATTGGTTGATTTTTATTCATCCAATATAATTTTTTAAGGTGTTACGGTAATTTTATAATCTTATTTGTACCCTTAATTACCCGATTTACATTTAACTATAGTAAATAAAATTTACCGTAGTTACTATTCATAATGTCTAAAAATAAAAAGTAGTCTATTAACATAAATTTAACCTACTGATTCTAAATATGGAATTCATTTTTCCAAATTCAAAACACATAAGTTGTAGTATTTAATTTAAAATTAATCCCACTGTTGAGAAAATGGGGTTTAAAAGTTAAAACATTGCAAAAGATTGAAATGTTTTTATCTATCCACTCAATGTAAAATTAATGATAATGACTTAAATTATATTAAATTGTAAAAATATATTCTATTTATACATTAAAACCCTTAAATATAATAATTTAACCATATAAATTATCTTGATGAAAAATGTTTTGAATTAAAATTTAGCATAATATTCATCAAATTATGAAAGTTAACAGAAAAATGTTAAAAAATTATCCAAAGTAAATTTTTATATACCTATTGCAATTATTAAGTTTATTTTGTCAAATTTTACTCATAAACGTGTCAAAAACTAGATTTAATGTGGGTGTACCATCAAAAGGCAGGAAAACTGCATTTTTTGAAAAATACTTATTTTACCCAAAAAATTTATTTTATTCTCATACCATGTTCTAGAATATGTGTAAGATTAATGATAATGTTATAAAATTCAAAATGAAGTTAATAATATTCACAATTTCTTGCTCATAAGAACAATATATCATTGTTTAGTGAAACTCGGTATTGCGTACAACACACTTTATTGAGGAAGGTCGCTCTTGCGTGCAACACAAGACAAGAATAGTGTTTGCGTATACTATAAGCTAATATGGTGTTGAAAATATCACAATCTAATATTGGTGTAGCATACAACACAATAAATCAAAGAAATTAACAATAATATTTCTCATAAAATCTTGGGGTGTTACATTCTACCCCCCTTAAAATGAATTTATCCCTCGAAATTCATCAGGGTTATAAATGGTTTACTATTTGAAAGTTTCTTTCATTGAAACCCACAATATAAAAAAGGAATACTAAAACTTAATTTTAAATACTAAAATATGAAACATAATGCATAACCAAATTAACTCATCACTGGGTTTCCACATAGGATAACATAGGTGAAAATATGGATATGGAAGAGAAATATAACCATCAAGTTCTGGTGGAGAGTGGTAGAGAACATGACTATGAGAAAGACAACAATCACAAAGCCATAAATTTGTGATGATCTATGGTACCATCTAATTCATTGGATATGAGGTTACTAGGACAACATTTTTGGTTTTCAAGATCATTTCCTTAAATTTGATGATTTTTTTCATAAAGATAAATACTTAATTGATTTAAGTGTAATATAATCATTGGTTATTCCATGAATAATTTCCAATTCATCTATTATTTAAAGAAATGAAGTTTAATTTTTCCTTCTTGAAATGTTAGCAGATCATCTGTCTCAAAAGTTATTAAATATACAAAAGTTCATCTATGGTAATATTAACCATATATGATTCCAAAAATGGACTTATACTTCAACTATCATACAACTTAATAAAATAAAACTAATTTCTACTAACCAGGGACTTCATGTAGGCCAGTGGTATGCGATATAGGCCTGCCGCACTTCGGTTGTGGATTCTATTTCCGTATCCTTGTCTGACGTGATGGTTTGTCACCCATCCTACAAGTTTTCATTTTTATACAACTATACTATTTTAACATTTCAGAAATAAAATCAAAAATTTATATCCTTAAACAATAATATCTGATGTCTAACTTAATCCATTACAATCTTTAGGCTTATCCAAAATACCTCTGTCCAATCTCATCATATAAAGAAAAAAAGATTACTAGGGAAGTCATCTATCAATAATGTTAATACCATCATTTATCCACCATATATCATAAGATATATATTTTTGGTCACATTCCAAATATGTGAATACCTTAATCATGTATTCTCCAGAAACATGAAATTCTATATAACCATAGTTAAAACATGAATTCTATCAAAAGTTAATTATTTCTACATACCAAAATCCCAAAATTTCTATATACTCAAACCATGATGTCACTTTGTCCTTATATCAGTCATGAGCTCATTAATAATATCCATCATATTAGGCTGTTCTTATCCATTCATTATGCTCTTATCATCTTCTTCCCAAAAATATTTCAATCACTGTTCATGGTTACTGGTACCATACAATTATTGAAAACCCATATATAGATATTCCAATATTCCATAATACTATAAATGAGATTCCACAACACTATTTTGGAATCCCGTTACATATACACTTTATCATTCCACCACTTTATTGTCATATTTAAAATCACTAATAGTGATCGCATGCGACTTCCTTTTGTAATTTTCATTAAGATGTTATTGATGTTGATCATCATTAACCCATGGATTAGGGCATTGTTTTGCTTAATGCCCCATTTCCTTGGAATTGTAGCATTAAAGTGTTGGTGGAGCATTCTCTGTAGTCTTTTTTCTATTCACATCATTAGATACATTTTTTCCATTACTTCAACACTTCTCTATTCGATTACCTTCTTTTCTACACTTAAAACATTTTATAGTCCCTTTAAGACAATCTCCACCATGTTTCTTTCCACACTTTGAGAATAACGAAACATCCATCTTCTTTTCACCATTGTTTTGAGATTTTTCCTTGAACTCCATCTTTCGTTTCTTGTCGAAACCATGAGATGGATATGTAACACCAACTTCTAGTTCCACATTGATAGAACAATGCACAATATCTTCATATCTACTGAAGTATATTATAGCTGATTCCCTTCAAAGACATTGTTTTAAGACACTGAATAATCGATCAAATTTACTTTTTGGTTTGATGATAAAGTCAGATGCATACCTTAAAAGCCTGATAAAATTCACCTCATATATACCAACAGATTTATCATCCTTTTTCTTAAGCTCAAGGAACTCCTTTTCCATCTTTGTTCGAAGAATACGAGGGAAGTACATACTGAAAAACAAGTTCTTTAACTCGTTCCATTCCACTGATTCAATATCATCTTGGGACCTTGTATGCTTAATTAGAGTCCACCACTAGTCTGCTTCACCTTCTAAATGGTAAACAACTAAAATGACTTTTTCATGTTCTGAATAGAGAATTATGGAAAATATCTTTTCAATGTTACTGATCCATTTTTCAGTAATAAGTGGATCATAAGATCCATTGAAAGAAGGTGGACGTTGTCTCATGAAGGACTCAATATAATATTGTTCCTTTCTCTTCTCATTTGGAAGTCCAAAATGATTCATATCTTGTGTAAGTATAAAAATAATATTTTCACTCCATTTCCCATAACAATTGGTTGCTAAGGAGGACAATAATTGGATTTCCTAGTTCATTTATCAATAACACGGTTACTTCAGGTTCCAACCATTATCTAAAAACCAAAAATAATAGTGTGAGAGGAAAAACTCAAACTTGGAAAACAACATAATAAAGGGGAGTGATTTAAATCTCTAACATATTAGGTTTGATACTAGGTTATTCATGATAGTTATCATAATTCTAGGACTGTAAACTATACTTATACTTAACCTTAGGGACATCCCCAAATATACCTTAGAAATATCTCCAGGAATCTCACTAAAGATTTCACATTCTAGTTTCCAAAGGTTAACTAAACCTTTCCTATAATACCAACTATAGAGACCCAAGCTTCACATACATTGAAAATTTCCTTAATTCACGGAATACTTAATACATAACAAAAATATACACCCAAGGACCATAATAGTTTAGGGTCTTTGGAAACTCAGAACAAAATATTCTAATCATGGTGAAAGATATTCAACATCTCACATAAAGTTATTCCCTTTTTTTATTACCTAAAACATTTTATTATATCCTGGGGAAAATAAAACATATAAAGGGTGAGCTCAAGTGCTCAGTAAGGGCAAATAGGGAGAACATAAAACAACCCATAAACATTTGAACTTAAAAACATGAACATAAAACATCAAAATCAGGAGCGATGACATAAATCTTGGCATTATATAAGGCATATATCATAAAGGAACATCAATATTGATAAAATAGCATGGGAATAAAACATGTAATTGTGGAAAAAAATTAATCACATGATATAACTTCCACAGTATCCAAGGCATTACTGCCAAGACCATCATAGTGGAAAAATTCCATTACTGAACTGGGTTTAATTGTCATTCCAACCCTGTATTAATGAGTCAGATTTTCTTGCTGTTCCAGCCATGTTTATCTCATGAGATATAAATCTTTACCCAATGAATTAGAGGGAGATATAGGTCCCACCTATCTTATAATGAAACCATTCTTATGTGTGCCATAAATCATAAATCATACATCATATCATAATCCATGTAATAAAATGGGATTCTTAAACATCACGACATTATAACATAATCCAAATAAACTAAATGGATATCATTTAATCATAAGTAAAAATAAAATCATGAAAATAATAAAGAAATTATACTTGAAACACAAACATACTAAATAATTTCATCTTAGATGGAAAATAGTTTTGATAAAATACTTGAAATGAGTTCTTGAGGAAAATATCATTTCTTCTTTAAAATAATTATCTTTTCTCAAAATGACATGAAAGTTTAAAATAAAAGGATTTTGTTGAAAATAATCATGAAATCTTGTAAAGTAAGCTTCATGAAAATAAGGCATTATGAAATCGTAAAAATCCGTTCATTCTGTATGATAAAAAAAATCTGCTCGTACTTTTTCCGGAAAAGTAAAAAAGTACCTCATATGGTAAACAAATGAAAGATTCCTTCCATAACTTGTCGTAAAAGTCATAAAAGGTGAAAAATTACTTTAAACATAAATGGAAGAATAGTAACCATTTTATGAATTTTTTTGAGAGAAAATGGTCATGGATGATTAACATAACCACAGTAAATACTTACAAATAAACAATCTCAGATAAGAATGAGATTGGAAGAATTATCTCTTACCTTAGGTCCAATTTCTTCAATACGTGTCCAAAACTCCTATATAGTGGGTTTAAACATATTATTAACTTGTAAGAAAACCATAATAATATTTATTATATCATATATGATTCACTTACGAGTTTATATTGCCCGTTCATTTCTCAAATCAATGTTAAAGTAGTGTTTTGGGTAAAATTGTTTCATTCATCATACGTGTTTTGACTTGTAATTACTATGATTACTCAGATCATGATTAATTTATTCCAGAATGTAAAACATGATTTATATATAATATATATTCAGAATATTCAAATATATAATATATTGATAAATGGAATGAAATACACCGTTCATGGAGACAGTAGGTCATACGTATGCATGAACGTTGTTTTCGTTTCCTTATTAAATTGAATGGAAGTAAATGACACATATATATATATTCATAAATATAGTAGCATTATTATGTCATATATTTCATGATTACTTATTATATATATACTTTATAATCATTATTTAATGGTTAATATGGAGAATGAATCTAATCGCATCGTGGAGACTTTAATCTGTAAGTACGTACGAGCGATTATATCGTTCCCATAATTATTAAATGGAATTAGAGTGGATGATATAATATCTCATAATTATTATTACGTTATAATAATCATATATAAATATTATTTCCACATTATACCCATCAAAGAATGGTGGTGGTGAAAAAACAGATTACACCACTGTGTGGAGACAGTATTCCGTACGTACGTATGCGCATTGATTTTATTTTTTCTAGGATGGATAGAAGGTGAAATAGGGTTGTTTCATATTTATAATAACATATCAGTACATTATTTATACTGATGTTATTACTTTATAATGAAACAACTAAATAATAAAAAGTATAAGAAGAAATAAATATGAAATAATCGGTAAAGGATATTGCCTCTTCTTCGGTGTGCCTCTTCTTAACCTTCTCTTAGGGGACTAAATTTGGTCTTTGAAGAGGACCAGGACCTATATTAGGTTTTTAGGGAATTGCAGAAGATAAATCGATAGGGTTTGGCTGAGAATGAAGGCTCAAAATGTTGTGAATAGGAGAGGGAGGAGGTGCCCTTTTATAAGAGAGGAGAGTGGCACTTTTGCAAGCCTTTAAAATATTAATTTATAATAAACTAAAACCCCACCTAAAAACATAAAAAATGACTCAACTTCGAAGTCGAGATGAGATGGGGTTTTAATATCATCAACCAATAAAATTTAGACATGTTGGGAATTTATTATAAACCTTATCAACTAGATTTATCCTTATTTAATCTATTTAATTTTATTTGTGGTAATAATATTTACGGGAGTCCATGGGTCAGGTAGGGCCCAGTTTTGGATTTTTCAGATCCGACCCAGTCCAAAAATGATGGTTCTTTTCGGGTCGGGTCTTAGCTAATTTTCTATTTAGACCCAGCCCTACCCAACCCATCTTTGGTCGGGTTGGGCCGGGTTGGGTCCATTGGGTTAGAGGAAAAAAATTTCATCGTTGCTTCATAAAAAGAATAAGCTCCTTCCTCCTAAGGTGGCGACCTATCCTCAATCCCACATCTTCTTCCATGCCAATTCCAGAAAGAATAAATGCCAAATTAGGGCAGTAGTAGCCAGCCACCTCAAAAAAAATTGTGTCGCTACTTAACCTAACTAACTCTTTACACCACACCCACTCCCAATGGGGTGATTTAAATGGCCAGTGACCAACCATGTTGAGGAATAAACAAGAAATGAAAAATACTGAGCATCAAAAGTCATAGCTATAAGAAAATTTGAAATAAACCCAAAATTTATGAAATGAAAATCAACAGTTGAAGAAGTTTTATAGATTCATGATCAATTTGCAATGATTCCGAAGAAGAGAGGTCACCCTCATTTATAAGAGAAGCAGAAAGATCGCAGACTCTAAAAGTTGCATTGCGGGAAGCATCGTTCCCCACCATGGATAATTTCACAAGATTTGTGTTGTTTTTCACTATCTCGATCCATGCAATCTCTTCCCACGCATGAGCTTCGTCTTCCTTCCACACCAGTGCCAGTGCCTGCCATAGGTCGAGAGCATTATGTGGTGATAGTTGCAGTGTAGATCCAACGTAGATGTCACGATACTCAGGGGTGTTGTGACTTCCAGTCATCACGAGTTGAATCACAGGTCATAGGTAGAGAGGAATGGGAAGAAGGGAGAGTGGTGGGTTGAGCGAAGTCTGAAGCGAGGCAGCAATAAAAATGATGGTCAGGTTGATCTTTTTGGGTTGGGTCATTATTTGGCAAACCCATGACCCAACCCAACCCGATCTCAACCCAATCCAAATTGACCAGACCCGTCAATATTTCTGTGTAACCCGACCCCACCCAGTTTGGTTGGGTGTGGTTGGACGGGTTGGGTCCGGTTTGGACACCCCTATTAAAATTCTAAATTTTAAATTGTTGTAAATAATTACTTATGTGTTGTGAATTTTACATAATTGGATACTTTATGACATTTTAGACCATATAAATTTCAATTTATTATTTTTTAAATATTTTTGTGATTTTTAAGTAATTTAATAATATGTTATTTTTATAAAATAACAATAGTGTCAATTTTTACACTATTCATTTATTTGAATTTAAATAAAATCCACACAAAGGATATATTCAAAAAAAAATTTAATAGATTAATAACATGTCATATTTATCTAGAAAATTCATGGATCACATTAAATAGTTCATATAATTTTTATTTTAATATTTATAAAACCATTTATTTGATATTTTAATCAATAAAATAATTTATAAATCCCTATTGTGTCACCATTAATGATAAATATTTAATCCCTAAAAATTATAAATAAATTCACATAATTTATATAATCTTATTATATTTCTGGTGATTATTTATGTTCGAAGTTTCATGAATTTATCACTATATTAAAATTAGTACACTTATAAGATATAAGGGAGTGACATGTTGTGACTTTATTTGGTTTTAATAATAATTGCATCCTTTTCATGGTAAAAAGTGCATTAAATGAATCTATTAAGACCCTTAGGTGATATGGGTCAACTTTTATTCATCCAATAGAATTTTGGTAGGTGTTATGGTAACTTTATAATCTTATTTTTACCATTAATTACCCGATTTACCTTTAACTGTAGTAAATAAAATTTATCGTAGTTACTATTCATAATGTCTAAAAATAAAAAGTAGTCTATTAAAATAATTGGGACCTAATGATTACAAATAAGGAATCCATTTTCCCCAATTCAAAGCATTGAAGTTTCAGTATATAAATTAAAAACAATCTCGCTATTGAAAAAACTGGTTTTAAAAGTTAAAACATTGCAAAAGATTGAAATGTTTTTACCTATGCATTCAATGTAAAATTAATGATAATGAGTTAAATTTTATTAAATAGTAAAAATATATTCTATTTATTCCTTAAAACCATTTGATATTATAATTTAACCCTACAAATTATATTGATGAAAAAAGTTGTTTTTAATTAAAATTTAGCTTATTTTTACTGTTCATCAAAATATGAAAGTTAACAGAAAAATGTTAAAAAATTATCCAATGTAAATTTTTATATACTTTTTTCAATGAATAAGTTTATATTGTCAAAATTTAACTGATAAATGTATCAAAAACAAGATTTAAAGTGGGTGCACCATCGAAAGGCGGCAAAACTGCATTTTTTGAAAAATAAATTATTTTACCCAAAATATTTATTTTGTTCTCATACCATGTTCTAGAATATGTGTAAGATGAATGATAATGTTATAAAATTAAAAATTTGGTTAATACTATTCATAATATCTAGTTCATAAGAACAATATATCGTTGCTTAGTGAAACTCGGTATTGCGTACAACACACTTTATTGAGGAAGGTCGCTCTTGCATGCAACACAAGCCAAAAATAGTGTTTGCGTATACTACAAGCTAACACGGTGTTGTGCATAGTCAATATAATATTGGTGTAGCGTACAACACAAGATACCAAAGAAATTAAAAATAATATTTCTCATAAAATCTCAGGGTGGTACATATAACATCATAAAAATGTTATGATTTCCTCATCGATTCTGGGATGTATTGTCTACTCAAAGGATTATCTGTTAAGGATATGTGAGCATTGTGATAACTCGATAATAATATAATAATAATAATATAATATTATTTTTTAGATTATGTGTATTTGTTGTAAATTTTATACATATCCTATATGGGGTCTTGTATGGAATAACTAAGAAGACTGTTGAATCTAGAATGAGGATTTTTCCTTGTAATAGTGTTATATTCACTCACACTAGGACCCTCATGTGTTTTCAATAATAGGAGGATTAACTTTTTTACTTATTTAACTTAATAAATCAATTTATTTATTTATTTATGATTGATAAAATGTAGGGGTAAAATATAAAGAACCAATTATGTTTCCCCTATAATGTTTTCCTCCATTTTCATTGGAGTAGACCCTAGAGAATGGGGGAGAGAGGATGAAAAATCATGAGTGGATCAAATGGAAACAGAAAATGGGGTTTTGGATGTGTCATTGAACTAATTTGATGAAGGTTAACCATTGAGGTAGGTATTTGTTATTTTCAGTTCACATTCATTATATAAAATTGTTGGATTTGAATATCCAATATTCATGGATGATTTGGGGTGATTATTCATCATGATTATTATTCTATATTTTCAAAACCCTATTATAATTATCAATATCTCATATGAATTAAAACCCTTACTCCAAAGAATTTATAGTGTATAATGATTTTTTCTCTAGTTTTATTCATTATGAATTCGTATTCATAATGCTGCATTGATAAGGAAGAGATCTCCCTATCTCCCTATATTATTATTCTCTATCCTTTCAAAATATTTTATCCTCAATATCTATCATTTCTCTTTATATATCCTCTCACATGTGAACAATGGGCCACCATCCCTAGTGGTGATATACGATAGTGAGGGGCGACATGATGGTCATGAATAAGGAGCCTGTGACAGAGTAACTTTTATTGCCTATTTTTAAACAAAAACTATTGATTCTTTTGATTATTTTCACTAATTTAACCCATGGGTTTTAATGTTTTAATTTAATAAGGTAATTATAATTAAAATTAATGAAAGTGGTCTAAAAATACTAAAAGAAGGTTGAATTTTGAATTTTAATTTTTATCTATGAACCTTATGGTTTTTTATTAAACCCCAAATTTTGGATAAATCATTATATGAACATTGTTTAAAAATTTAGAAAAGGCAACAAACAATACTTCAACCATGCTAAAATCCCACTTATCTAGCCCAAAATGGGAAGCCGGCCAGGCCAACACAATAGGGTCCTTAGTAGCCCAAAAAAATTGGTGGTTAAGCCTTGTGGGAACCCATAGGTAGTCATGCCCTACAAAAGCATAGGTTGGACCATAGCCTTAGTGGACCACATGTATGTATGGATATCATATCATGTGTGTGAACTAAGTATGGGAGCCCAACCTGGTGCAACAATATAAAGTGAGCATCACACATTAGGGATAATAAGGAATCCCCACCCATGTCCACATTTTTATGTGGGACACAAGCGCTGATGTGCCTCATCATGGATACTACTGTCATTCTCCCTTCGTCATTCCGCCTCCGCTACTTCACCACCTAGACTCCCCACTGATCACCTAAATATTCCACTACCATTGCCCTCCATAGTCATATGCCACCACTATATCTACACAGGCACCACTTATTCCATGAATCACCATTGGTTGCTACCATGCCACCACACCTCTCTTGTAACACCTGAGAGCCATTTTCACTACTCGCATCCACCCACTACAACAAAAACAGTCCTGGGAAGAGCCACCTTTTATAATTACTAACCAAAAAGCACTGATAAAGGTAATTCTTTATCATCACTAATTAAAAGCACTGATAAAGGGATCCTTTATCAGTACTAAAACTTTAGCGCTAATAAAGAGCACCCTTTATCAGCACTGATAAAGGATACCTTTATCAGTGCGTTTCTAGAGACGATAAAACCATAGTCCCATTTCATAAAATGGGGTGCACAATGACCTCTATTTATCACACCCTCAATCTCTCATGGTATTGTACCCCTACGACAACTCCCCTCACCCTGATATTTTGTTTTCCAGACCTCCGCCGCTAGCCCTACTCCGCCACTAGCCCTACTCCACCGTGAACCCTACTTCTTATCACCCCCCTTGAACCCCTTCCATATATCCTCCTCCCCAAAAACCCTACTTCCCCTCCTCTTCATTGGACACTACTCCCAACCGCGAACCCTACTTCAAAGGTTTGGGATTCCTTTCTACGAGGTTGGATTCTTGGATTCCCATCTATGATCTTTGGTGATTTCTTCTCTCATCCTCATCTATTTCCTTTGGTTCTTATTATAATATTCACTATGGTGGTTTAGTTTGGTTTGGGTTGTTTTACGTGTTTGGGCTATGTATTGATGATTGTTTAGTTCAGTGGGTTGATTAGTAGTTTCTCATGTTGTGGTTATGGTTGGAGGACATTTCTTCTTCACCTTATAGTGTGCAATGAGTTGTAAAGATTCATTGAGGTATGGAGTCCATCATTTATCTTTATTATGTATCATTCATGAGGGGTTTCTTCTCATGTTAATCTATAAAATATGGTTGTGATGGATTAATAAAAGATAATGAATTTACAAATTGAAATTAAAGGGTAAAGGTGTTTTATTTTCAAGTTTTTATAGCCTTATTATTATTTATGATAGTGTGATTTCACAAGATAGATGCTCGACTAAAAATTAAGGCCATTGAGGGATTTATTTACACTCAATGATATGCTATGTGATTGCTGCTTTTGTTGTGATTATTGTGATATCACCATAATATGGAAATTAGCGAACCACTTACATTTGGATAATAAAATGGTTTCCCTTGGATTATGGTTTTTTTATAAATCCCTTAAAAAATAAATTAAAATGCGGTCAAAGACCCTTTGTAAATCTATAAAATTATATTGATTTGTTGTTATGTGTGACCATACTTGTGGGGTGTAAATGTGTGGTTGGGAAATGTGTGGATGATGGTTGTTGTCTATGATTTTGGGGGCAGTGAGGTCTTTTGTTGGTGTGCTTTTTTGGGGTAGTTAGGTGGTTTTTTTGGCCATTATTTTTTGAAGTGGTGAGGTGATGGTTTCTTTGTGCGAAATGATTGGGTAGTGATGGAATTAATAAATTCTTAATAATGATTTAAATGGAATGGGTTGGTTTGGTTTATGGGATGGAATCAAATGATAATTAGTTAAATGGTGGGTTGGTTGTTAAATGTGGTTGATTCTAAATAATGAAATGAATTGGTTTTATAATGAGATTTTTTGGAAATGTGAAATGAGGATTGTGGATTATTGTGTAGTTTTATACATTTAGAGGTGGAAACAATAGTGGCAATGTTTTGAGTTGGTTAGTGTTTGGTTTTAAACCCATAGTTTGGGATTGTGTTTGTGGATATATGTATATACTTGTGTATTATTCATGATTTATCTATGAAACCTACCCATACCAATCATTATGTTTTTAAACCCAAGTAGTCACGTGACCAGTGTTTTTCCTAACATCCAGTAAGGAGGACAGATGTCTGGGTACCCACTCTTTCCCGCACTCTATTCCAGGCGAGGTAGGTATTTCACATGATCTGATGGTGGAAGGTTTTTTAGTTCATTAGATGGTGGTTTTGGTAGCCCATGTTTTTTACTGGGGACACGTGACCATGATTTTGGGGTGGTGGCCCATGTGTTTTTCAGCGAGATGTGACCATGCTTGTGGGGAGGTGGACTAGGCGTTTTTGGGAAAGGTGTGATATAATCATTGTTATAGGGAAGATTTAGGTGGGTTTGTGCATGGTAGGAGGAGGTAAAAAGGTTGATGTCATACATGTTCACAATACCCTACAATTTTTGTTTTGATAGTGATCATGATTTGATGTCCTTGGTGTCTACAGGCGAGTTGTGATGTTACCGTGCTTATGGATTGATGTGGTATATGAAAGAGATGAGAGCACTAGGATGTTTGATGTTTCGGTGTGAGAGTGTTATACCAGCAGGAAAGTGGTGTGGGGTTCCCTTTATCAATATTTTTCTATTCATATTATATTACTTGGTATGAATTATTTTTTCAATGTGACTTGGTGAGTTTTTGGGTGGATAGTTGACCTATTTAGGTGTGGTTGGTTCTATTATTTTTCATTCCAATGTGTTTGAAATGAATTTTAATAAAGGAAATGGTTATGTTTTTTGTTTATTCTAATTTAATACTTCCTAGAGAGGGTATTATGGGTTGCTTGAAAGGTGTGAAATATGTTTTCAAAGTCACTAGAGGTGCGAATGGGTTTGGGTGTATGTCTTAAAAAGGAAGCATAGTAATTTAGCATGTTTGGATTATTGTGAATTTTTAAATTTGAGTTGTAAGTTGATCAAATTATTAAAGGCATGTTTTAAAATTATTCTTGGTTTATGTTCGATTTTGAAAAGGGGGTTCGACCCATGAAGTTGGTTTATTTACTATATTCTCTTCTTCTATTTTGTAAAAATGGAATTTTTCAAATGTGTGGGTAGTGGAAAATGTATTTGAAAGGGGTTTTAGTGTGAGTAAAAATAGAAAATGTTTTGTTTTATGGAAAATGGAGTTTTCCTTGAAATTATAGGCATTGAGTTGTAGAGGATTAGGGTTCATGGAAACTTATTTGGATTGTTTCGTATTTCAACGAGAAAGGAAAATTATTTAAATGATGTATTGGAAAGGTTTTTATTGGAAATGGTTAGGCTCTATTAATCTCTATTTTTATAAGGAAGTGGTTCTCTTGTACTGTATTTAGAAGTCTTGTTTTTTGTATTTGAATCATAAATAATAATATTTTAGATTAAAATAAAATGATTATGTATAAATATTTGATGTACACTAATTATTTGATAATAGAGAATGGGAATGGAGTGAAAGAGTTCATCAAGTTTGCAAAGGATCACACAAAGGATCATTCTCAAATCCTTTGTCCATGTTTACATTGTTTTTATTCTAGATTAATTACTCCAAAGGAGTTGGAAGTCTATTTTCTATATCACGGAATAGATCAGAGTTATAAATGTTGGAATAAACATGGCGAAAAAGCGAATGTAGCTACTGGATGGGATAAAACTGCATTTTATGGATCATCAGATATGATTACCAATATGTATAATGAAGAAGACCGTATGGAGGATGTGATTACAGATGTAAATAATGATGAATATCATATTGAGAAAATAACAAGGACAGTTGAATATAAACTCTGTGACTACCCAAAATTGTTTGAGAAGTTAAAGAGTTGTGAAAAGATTCCATTTTATGATGTTTGCACTAAATATAGAAAATTTTCAGTTGTACTAATGTTTTATAAATTGAAAGCAGGAAATTGATGAAGTGTTGTCAGTTTTACGGAACTACTTTCTATCTTGAATGACATGCTCCTGGAATATAATGATCTCCAAAGCCGGACATATGAAGCTAAATGAATTTTATGCTCGATGGGTATGATTTCTAAAAGAATACAGGCCTGCCCGAAATACTATATATTGTTTCACAAGGACAACAAATCACTTATAGAATTCCCAAAGTGTGGTGCTTCTCAATACAAGAACGATGAATCCATTCCTATGAATGTTTTATGGTACTTTCCAATCATTCCAAGGTTTAGTTGTCTATAGGGAAGTGAATAATCTTCAAGACAATTGTCGTGGTATGCAGATAAAAGAAATAGTGACGGGAAATTATATCACCCAGAGGACTCTCCTCAATGGAAGATAATTGATCATGAGTATCCAAAATTTGGAAATGAACTGAGAAACCTCCATATGGCATTATCTATAGATGGCGTAAATCCTTCTGGTTTTCAAACCATCACTCACAATATATGGCCTGTTATGTTGGTATATTATAACTCTCCACCCAAGTTATGCACAAAACATAAATTCAACATGTTATCTATACTTATATCGAAAAAAACAAGGTAATGATATTGATTTTTATTTGTCTCCTTTGATCAAGGATTTGAAGTAATTGTGGGATTTAGGTATCATGTTGTATGATGCTTATAAAATTGAATACTTCACATTGAGAGTGATGTTATATGGGATGATAAATGATTTCCATTCTTATAGAAATTTCCCATCCCATTGCATTAAAGTATCTTAGATGTGTCCCATGTTCGAAGAAGATACAGAATCAATCAGGTTGAAACATTCATTGAAATATATGTTTCTATGACATCGAAGATTTCTACCCTGTCGGCATAAGTACCGATCTTGGATGACATCATTCAATGGAAGTTTAGAACAATGCACAACACCATCTCCAATAACAGGTGATCAGATATTTTAGAAAGTAAAAGATGTTAACACTATTTTTGGTAAACCATTTTTGAAAAACATTATGAATATAAGTGGGAAAAAGTGATTGGTTTTTTGGAATTACCATACAGGAATTGTCTGTATGTCAGACATTTTCTTGATGTGATGCATATGGAAATTTTTTTTGTGATAGTGTTATCAGAACATTTCTAAATTCCCCTATAAAAACAACGGATGGAATTAAGGAAAAGTTGGACATGGTTGATATGGGAATACAAGAAGAGTTGGCTCCCATGAAGGGTGAAAATAAAATGTTTCTTCTTCCAGCTACTTACACTCTTTCCATGGAGGAGAGATATCTGTTTTGAAACTTCTTCAATGATGTAAAGGTTCCAGATGTGTATTCATCAAATATCAAGAACATTGTGTCAATGAATTATTTTAAGTTAAAAGGTTTTAAATCACATTAATACCATGTTTTTATGAAATATTTAATTCCTATATCTTTACATTGCATTTTTTCCAAGAATGTTCTTCATACATTAACCAAACTTTGTTTCTTTTTCAAAGCTATATGCAGCAAAGTTTTAGACCTGGTGAAATTTTGAACTATGGAAATAGAAATTGTCATCATATTATGTGAATTATAAATGTTCTTCCCACCTTCATTATTTGATATGATGGTTCATTTTATGGTTTACTTGGTGAGATAGATTCAATTTTGTGGTCCAATGAACTATATATGGATGTACCCTGTTGAAAGATATTGGAGTATTTTGAAAGGGTATGTCCAAAATCGAAATCAGCTAGAGGGTTGTATTGTGGAGCGATATATTGTTGAGGAAGTCATTCAATTATACACCGAATTCCTATCTGATGTGGAAAGCATTGGTCTCCTGAAATCTCATCACACTGGATGCATTGGGGGTGAGGGAATTTCTGGAAAAGATGTTGCGACAATCAATATTATTGATCGAGAGAAAACCCACCTTTATGTTTTTCATAGTAGTTGGGAGGTTTCTCTATATAATGAAACCCACAATGAAATTATTAGGCAGTTGAATCCATCAGGGGTTGAAAAATGTATATCAAATAAACATAATCACCAGTTTATAGGATGGTTTTTGAACCATATTTTTAAGGAGTTAGATGAAAATATGAATTAAATTTCAGAATGACTTCGATGGCTAGCCGTCGAACCAAGTGTATATGTATTATCTTATAATGGTTATGTAATTAATGGTTATACATTCTATACATATGAACATGACGTAGATAGTACCATGAAAAAAAGTGGAGTTACACTTATGGCTAAAGCGATGCATGTTTCTGGTAGTAAGGATAAAAATCCAATTTATGCTAATATTTCATACTTTTCCTTTATCAAAAAAATATGGGAGTTTGATTATAGGACATTCCAATTGCTGATTTTTCAATGAAAATGGGTTTATAGCAATAGTGGTGTTAAAATATATGAATTGGTATTTTTGAATGTTGATTTTAGTAAACAAGGGTATAAATACGAATAGTTTATAATTGAATCACAAGAGGTACAATTATATTATTTTTCAGATCCCGCAAACCGAAAGTAGTCAATTGTTCTGTTATCATAAAAAACTATTGAAGGTTCCGATGAAAATTCAATTGAGGGTGAACCTTTAAGTGGTATGTCGCAATCATTTCACAGTGGTACTAATGTAGATGAAATTTTCTTTGTTAGAGTAGACCACAATGAAGGTATTTAGATAATCAATAGAGGTGTCAAATCCCTTCAGACTTTGAAAAAAAGAAAGAGTGTTCAATAAATAGGTTATATTTTGTTTGTAATATAGATCTTGTTATCTCATGTTATTATCTTATCATTACTTATTTTTTTAATCTAAATTAACTGTTCAACCACATTTTCAAATAATGACTTTTTCAAGTTCTGGTGCTCCTACCCTCAAGGATGAAAAAGTATCTCAAGATCCTGCTGTTGTTGTTGCTGCTACTCATAGTGATGAGAAACCACAAGTTTATGAAAATGTTGCTGCTCCTAGTGTTGAGTTCCAACACCCATCAGAACATGTCATTACTACTATTTCAGATGAACATATTGATGATGTTGATATCGATGAAATGGTCGGGGATGAAGGACCGACGTCGCATAAAACATAGGTGCGTCATAGTTTGACAGTGTTAGCCAATGATCTTAAGGTGAAAAGAAAAGGCATTAAATTTGATGTCATATGGAATGCATGAGGCCAACATGTAAATCCTAACAAAGAAATGTTTCGTAGTTACATTGGAATTGTCACTCAGAAACACGTGCTGATTGACATAGATTCATGGAACCATGTTGTTTCCAGGTTGAAGGCTGTGATCTGGTAAAAATTTATGATAACATTATTATATTATTTCTTTGATTTAATAGAAAATAAAATAATAAAATAATGTCTTACTCTTCTCAATCCATTGCAGAGTACATTTACAGTAGATGACTCACCCAATAATTATGTACTAAGGCTTGCAGGAAAGATTCATCGAGGTTTTTGAACTATTATAAAAAAATGTCACTTGAAAGATTCTTAAGGTAAAATAAACTTTCACCCACCCCTTCTCTATGCTCACATAATATCCCAAGAAGCATGGGATGCATTTATTAGCTGTCGTGGGTATTAGAAGTTTCAGGTATATTGTGGCTAATATTACGTTGTTTGAGGATATGTATATTCATCACTTTTATTGTCAATATTTCTTTTACTAAACAACAACTCAATACTGAAAATAAGGAATGTGCATCAAAACCAAAACACCCCTATCGTAATGTAAGGATTGGGTATGCTTCAATAGAAAAGAAAATGGTATGTATTTAAAATTTATAGTAATATTTTTATGTTCCAAGAAAAAAAATCATAATTACCTTTCTATATTTATTTGTAGATTGATGAGTCTAAAGACAGAGACACTTCCATCCCATGTCATGTGATATGGAAGGAGGAACATATTAATAAGGAAGGGAATATAGTAAATGAAAACACACAAAAAGTGTGGGAAATATGTGTAAGCATGACATGATAAAAAGTTTCGTTTTAAATTTCTATTACATAATAATATTAACTTATTTTCCTATATCTGACAGTCACAAGAATCAGCTACTCCTATAGTGGATGCAGACCTATTATTGATGGATTTGAATTGGCTAGAACAATATAGTCATGTCAGTGTTGGGCGGTTTGGGGTTACACCCTAAGTATATTTTGAGAAAAAACAAATGGATGATAGAAATAAAGAAATGAATCAAATGAGTGAAAAACTATCGACTCTTGAAGAACAATTTCAATGAAAGGGATTGTCGCTAGTAAATTTTATGGGTGGGAAGCAAGGAGAATGAACAACTTAGGAACAACCAGCGCGTGAAGATCTCGACTCACCCCCACCAGCTTTGAGGTAAGCCATTCCCCTGAAAGAGCTGTCTTAGCCATGGTAATCAATATTCTAATAATTGTTCCCATGAAATGTGTATCAAACAAACACGGATACTTTTCCTATACTAATATTCTATAGGGTGATAATGACTGTGATTTATATATGTCAACACCCACCTATTACCTTGTGGAAAGGGTTACGGTGTTACACATCCTAGATGACAAGCTACATAATATTCCACTTCCAAGACATCATCTGAAAGTGACAATTACTGTAGCTCATAATCCAAATACATAGCTACCTATTCCACTTGATGAAAATGATATTTATATGGTTGAATAGGCTATTGGGACATTCATTTCATGACTATCACAGATTTTGAGAGTACATATGGACAAAGAGGTATTTATTACCATTTTTTTCAAGCTAAACCTTTAATAATTAATGAAAAAAGGTCTGAACCAATGAAGGTTATTATAGACGGAGAAAGGGATGGGGGTGACAAGAAATGTGGGATCAAAAGTATATAAAGGATCGACCAACCGATCCAAATGATCTACTGAAAGCAAAATAACACCACCTATTCTCTATCCACATTTACTAGCATTGAAGCCTCATGTGGATACAAAGATAAAAATTGGTAGTAGTTATATAGTTGTTTTGAAAAGAATATATACAGAGAGGAAATTCAAGATTTTGTTTCTGCTAGAAATGTAAATGACATCCTTGAGTATAGTTGGTTAGGCGTCATAGTTGTAAATTTATATATGAGGAATATTTTCATGAATTGATTTTTTAAAAGCTGATATAATCTGCTAATTATGAATAAATGCATTTTATATTATTGTAAGGCGTATATATAAAAATAGTTGAAGGAATTTCCCCATGAGCCAAAATTTGGACTTCTTAGTCCTCATACCACATCAACAAAACTAACAAAATTAGAGCCATCAAAAAAGGATGAAATAGTGAAAGGCTTTTTGAAAACATTTGGAAGCAAGATTATAGATGACAGACTCTTCCAAATACCAACCATGCAGGGGTAGTACACTTCAATTAAAGAATATCAATTATATTTTCACTTATTTCATTAATTATTCCTTTTTTAGGAAACATTGGCTACTAATTATGGTGAACTTATATACTCCAAATATTTATTTTATGGATTCAATGTAAGTATATCCAACAAACTGACCACACTTGATTGATTTTGTGAATCTGTAAGACACTAAATCCTACGTTTTCCTCTAAAAATAAAGTTATATAATTTATATTATCTTTTACCGAGGATTAATTTATGATAGGTAAATGTATCAATATCATCTAAAAAAATGAGTGAGGATATGTGCTAAGCATAAGGAGGCGAGCAAGTACTATGTATGAACAAGTATTAGGGTATATATAATAAAATTTCACCATCCAAACACAAATCAAAACAAGTTACTTATTTTACTAAGGATAAAAGTTTATTCAATGTCCAAAACAAACCAAAGATAAAGATTGTGAATATTATATTTGTAAATTTATGAGAGAGATCATTTTCCATCAACAAACTAGAATCCCTAAAGAGGTATTTTAAAAAACAACTACTATTTCTTTTAAATTATTTTTTAATTATTTATTTATATATTTTTTAGTACTAATTTGACAGTCAAGAAGCCTCATATTCACAAGAAGATATAGATTTTTTTAGAAATGAGTGGGCCAAATACTTGATGGAAGATTTTACACAAATAGCATGAAGATCTGACTTGGGGACATGTACAACTAGCAGACATTTTTGAGAGGGGTTCACGAAGATCAAAAGATGAAACATTGTTGTATGTAAATGTTTTTAAGAAAATTTTAATTATTATTAAATTAAACATCCTTTCTCTAATGAGTCATTTTTCCATTTTAATATATGAAATGCACAAGCAACATGTAAGAATGACAAACCACTTTTCTTTGGGATTTGGATAAGAAAAACTAGGAAAATCTACGAAATACCTTCATATCACGCATTCCCACTAAAATTCAAAGAGAATATGAGTAAAAATATCCATTGTAAGTTTATTGTTGTATGAAAATTGAGATTCCAAATGGATTCCCATGCATTGAACATTTTCATGGGTAGAAATTGTCTGTTTTCCAATTATCCATAATAAGAAAATGAACATTGTTAGAACCTACTTCATCTACGGGGTCTCCCCCAACAAATCCATGTTTTCAATTTATCATAATGATCCATGGGTCATTTTTGATGTGTATGTTTCAACCCTTCCTCAATCTGAGGCACAGTGTGACCGGTATCACTCAAAGTGTCTCTCTTTGGTTTAAAATGGACAAAATTTTAAATGAAAACAACAATTGACATACGGAAAACTGAAAAAAAATATTCATATTATGTTGATAATTTAGGGAAAAAATCCATGGGTCATGTGTGACATTTAAAATTCAACCCCGCCTCTATCCGAGGCATGGTGTGGCCGGTATCACTCAAAGTGTCTCTCTTTTGTTTAAAATGGACATAATTTTGAGTGAAAACAACAACTGACATAATGAAAACCAACCAAATGAATTTTTATAGTGTTGATACTTTAGTATAAAGATCCATGGGTCATTTTGGATGTGTAATAGTCAACCCTGACTCAATCTGAGGCATGGTGTGGCCGGTATCACTCAAGTGTCTGTCTTTTGTTTAAAATGGACAAAATTTTAAGTGAAAATAAAAACTGACATATATAAAACCAACCAAACAGATTCATATTATGTTGATATTTTAGAAAAAAGATCCATGGGTCATCTGTGACATGTAAGAGTCAACCCTGCTTCAATTTGAGGCATGGTGTGACCGATATCACTCAGAGTGTCTCTCTTTTGTTTAAAATGGAGAGAATTTTAAGTGAAAACCACAACTCACATACGAAAAACTGAACAAATGCATTCAGATTGTGTTGATACTTTATGGGAACGATCAATGGGTCATTTTTTTTGTGTACGTGTCAACTCCACCTTAATATAAGGAATGATGTTACTAGTATCACTCAAAGGGTATCTCTTTTATTTAAAATAGGCAGAATTTTAAGCAAAAAACAACAACGGATGTAAAAAAACCAACCAAACTCATTCATATTATTTTGATACTTTAGGAAAATTATCCATGGGTCATTTTTGACGTGTATGAATCAACCACACCTTAATCTGAGGCACAGTGTGACTGGTATCACTCAAAGTGTCTCTCTTTTGTTTAAAATGGGTAGAATTTTAAGTGAAAACAACAACTATGGTACAAAAAACCAAACAAACACATTAGGATTGTGTTGATACTTTAGTAGAATGATACATTGGTAATTTTTTATGTTTATTTGTAAACCCTACCTCAATATGATTCATGGTGTGACCGATATTACTCAAAGTGTCTCTCTTTTATTTAAAATGGAGAAACTTTTAATTGAAAAGAAAAACTGACATATGGAAAACTGACCAAACAATTTCTTATTTTGTTTATACTTTTGGAAAAAAATACATGGGTAATGTGTGACATGTAAAAGTCAACACCGCCCCAATCTGAGGCATGATGTGACTGGTATCACTCAAAGTTTTCCTCGTTTGTTTAGAATGGACAGAATTTTAAATGAAAACAACAATTGACGTACAACAAACTGACCAAACAAATTAGTATTGTGTTGATACAATATTAGAACAATACATGGGTTATTTAAGATGTGTATGAGTCAACACGACTTCAATTAGAGTCACAGTGTGACTGGTATCAATCAAAGTGTCTATCTATTGTTTAAAATTGACAGAATTTTAAGTGAGAACAACAACTGATGTACAGAAAACTAACCAAACGCTTTTGGATTGTGTTGATACTTTAGGAAAATGATTCATGGGTAATTTATGATGTGAAAGATTCATCCCCACCTCAATAAAAGGCACAATGTGACCGGTATCACTCAAAGTGTCTCTCTTCTGTTTAAAATGGACTTAATTTTTAGTGAAAACAACAACTAACTTAATGAAAACCAACCAAATGCATTTTTATTGTGTTGATAATTTATAACAATTATCCATGGGTCATTTTTTATGTGTAAGAGTCAATTCCAATTCAATAAAAGTCACGGTGTGACCAGTATCACTCAAAGTGTCTCTCTTTTGTTTAAAATGGACAGAATTTTAAGTAAAAACAACAACTGACATACAAAAAACCGACCAAATGCATTAAAATTGTGTCAATAATTTATGATAATTATAAATGGGTCATTTTTTAATGTATGATTGAACCCCGCCTCAATTGGAGGTATGATGTGACTGGTATCACTCAAAGTGTCTCTCTTTTGTTTAAAATGGATAGAATTTTAAGTGAAAACAACAACTGACATAGAGAAAACTGAACAAATGCATTTGGATTCTATTGATATTTTAGTAAAACAATCTGTGGGTCATGTGTGACATGTAAGATTAAACCCCGCCTCAATATGAGGATGATGTGACCAATATCACTCAAAGTGTCTCTCTTTTGTTTAAAATGGAGAGAATTTTAAGTGAAAACCAGAACTGACATACAGAAAACTGACCAAACACATTCAGATTGTGTTGATACTTTAGGGTAACGATCCATGGGTCATTTTTGTTGTGTAAGAGTCAACACTACCTTAATCTATGGAACTATGTGACCAGTATCACTCAAAGTGTCTCTCTTTTATTTAAAATGGATTGAATTTTAAGAAAAAACAACAACTGATGCAAAAAAAACCCAACCAAACTCATTAATATTATGTTGATACTTTAGGAAAATGATCCATGGGTCATTTTTGATGTGTATAAATCAACCAAACATTAATCTGAGGCACGTTGTGACCGGTATCACTCAAAGTATCTCTCTTTTGTTTAAAATGGGTATAATTTTAAGTGAAAACAACAACTATGGTACAAAAAAACTAACAAACACAATAGTATTGGATTGATACTTTAGGATAATGATACATGGGTCATTTTTTATGTCTATTAGTCAACCCTGCCTCAATCTGATTCATGGTGTGATCGATATCACTCAAAGTGTCTCTCTTTTATTTAAAATGGGCAAAATTTTAAGTGAAAAGAAAAACTGACATATGGAAAACTGACCAATAAAATTCTTATTGTGTCGATACTTTAGGAAAAAATACATGGCTCATGTGTGATGTGTAAAATTCAACCCCTCCTCAATCTGAGGGATGATGTGACTGGTATAACTCAAAGTGTCCCTCTTTTGTTTAAAAAGGACATAATTTTAAATGAAAACAACAATTGACGTAAAACAAAGTAAACAAACACATTATTATTGTGTTGATACATTATTAGAAAAATACATGGGTCATTTAAGATGTTTATGAGTCAACACATCCTCAATATGAATCATAGTGTGACCGGTATTACTCAAAGTGTCTATCTATTGTTTAAAATGGACATAATTTTTAGTGAAAACAACAACTGATATACGAAAAACTAACCAAACGCATTTGGATTGTGTTTATACTTTAGGAAAAAGATTCAAGGGTAATTTTTGATGTGTAAGAGTCATCCCCACCTCAATAAAAGTCAAATTGTGACCAGTATCACTGAAAGTGTCTCTCTTTTGTTTAAAATGGACATAATTTTAAGTGAAAACAACAACTGCCATAATGAAAACCTACCAAATGCATTTTTATTGTGTTGATAATTTATAAAAACAATAAATGGTTCATTTTTGATGTGTAAGAGTCAATTAAATTTCAATAAATGTCACAGTGTGACCATTATCACTCAAAGTGTCTCTCTTTTGTTTAAAATGGATAGAATTTTAAGTGAAAACAACAACTGACATACAGAAAACTGAAAAAAATCATTCAAATTGTGTTGATAATTTATGATAATTATACATGGGTCATTTTTACATGTATGAGTAAACCCCGCCTCAATTTGAGGTATGATGTGACTGGTATGACTCAAAGAGTCTCTCTTTTGTTTAAAATGGACAGAATTTTAAGTGAAAACAACAACTGACATACAGAAAACTGACCAAATGCATTTGGATTCTGTTGATACTTTAGTAAAACAATACATGGGTCATGTGTGACATGTATGAGTCAAAAACACCTCAATCCAAGAAATAGTGTGACCAGTATCACTCAAAGTGTCTCTCTTTTGTTTAAAATGGACAAAATTTTAAGTGAAAACCACAACTGACATACGGAAAACTAACTAAACACATTTGTATTGTGTTGAAACTCTAGAAAAACGATAAATTTTTCATTTTTAATGTGTATGAGTCAACCCTGACTCAATATGAGGCACAGTGTGACCGATATCACTCAAAGTGTCTCTCTTTTGTTTAAAATGGACAGAATTTTAAGTGAAAACAACAACTGACCTATACAAAACTAACCAAACACATTCGGATTGCATTTATACTTTAGGATAAAAATACATGGGTCATATGTGAATTTTATGATTCAAACCTGACTCAATATGAGCCACAGTGTGACTGATATCAATAAAAGTGTCTATATTTTGTTTAAAATGGACAAAATTTTAAGTGAAAACAACAACTAACATATGGAGAAATGACCAAAAGAATTCATATTGTGTTGATAATTTATTAAAAGGATCCATGCATAATTTTTGAAGTTTATGAGTCAAATTTTCCACAATCTAAGTCATGGTGTGACTAGTATAACTCAATGTGTCTCCCTTTTGTTTAAAATGGTTAGAATTTTAAGTGAAAACAACAATTGACGTACAAAAAACAAACCAAAAGAATTATGATTGTGTTGATACTTTTTTAGAACAATACATGGGTCATTTGTGACGTGTATGAGTCAACCACTCCTCAATCCAAGGCACGGTGTGACCGGTATCACTCAAAGTGTCTCTCTTTTGTTTAAAATGAACAAACTTTTAAGTGAAAACAAAAAATGACATATGTAAAACTGACCAAACACTTTATTATTGTGTTGATACTTTAGTAGAAAAATACATGGGTCATTTTTGACATGTAAGAGTCAACCCCACCTCAATCCGAGTAATGGTGTGACTGGTATCACTCAAAGTGTCTCTTTTTTGTTTAAAATGGACAGAATTTTAAGTGAAAACAACTGATATATGAAAAACTGACCAAACACATTTGGATTGTGTTAATACTTTCAAAGAATTATACATGGGTCATTTTAGAAATTTAAGTTTCAAACCCACCACAATATGAGGCATGGTGTGGTCGGTATCACTCAAAGTCTCTCTCTTTTGTTTAAAATGGACAAAATTTTAAGTGAAAACAACAACTGACAATCTGAAATCCAACCAAACACATTAAGATTATGTTTTTATTTTATGATAATGATACATGGGTCATTTTTGACATGTATGAGTCAACCTAGACTCAATAAGAGTCACGATGTGACTGATATCACTCAATGTGTCTCTCTTTTGTTTAAAATGGACAGAATTTTAAGTGAAAACAACAACTGACATACAGAAAACAAACCAAACGCATTCGGATTGGGTTGATACTTTAGGAAAATGTTCCATGGGTCATTTGTGATGTTTATTAGTCAACCCATCCTCAATATGAGTTATCTTGTGGCCAGTATCACCCAAAGTGTCTCTCTTTTGTTAAAAATGGATGAAATTTTAAGTGAAAACAACAACTAAAACACGGAAAACTGACCAAACGCATTTGGATTGTGTTGATACTTTAGGAGAAATATAAATGGTTCATTTTTTGATATGTAAAATTCAACCACACATCAATATGAGGCATGTTATGACCGATATCACTCAATGTGTCTCTCTTTTGTTTAAAATGGACAGAATTTTAAATGAAAACAACAACAAACTTATGGAAAACCAACCAAATGCATTCATATTGTGTACATAATTTGTAATAATGATAAATGGATCATTTTTGACGTGTATTATCCAACCTTTCCTCAATATAAGGCATGGTATGACCGGTATCACTCAAAGTGTCTCTATTTTGTTTAAAATGGACAAAATTTTAAGTGAAAACAACAAATGACATACGGAGAACTGACCAAAAACCTTATGATTGTGTTTAAACTTCATGATAACATTACATGGGTAATTTTTGATGTGTAAGGGTCAACATAGAATCAATTAGAAGCATGGTGTGACCAGTATCACTCAAAGTGTCTCTCTTTTGTTTAAAATGGACATAATTTTAAGTGAAAACAATAACTGACATACGGAAAACGAACCAAACACATTAGTATTATGCTGATAAATTATTATAGTGATCCATGGGTCATTTTTGAAGTTTAAAAGTCAACCTCACCTCATTACGAGGCACAGTGTGACCCGTATCACTCAAAGTGTCTCTCTTTTGTTTAAAATGGAGAGAATTTTAACTGAAAACAACAACTTACATATGGAAAACTGACCAAATGCATTATGATTGTATTTATACTTTTGGAAAAAGATCCATGGAAAATTTATGAAGTGTATGAGTCAGCACTTCCTCAGTCCGAGGCCTGGTGGGGCCGATATCACACAAAGTATCTCTCTTTTGTTTAAAATTGACCAATTTTTAAGTGAAAACAACAACTAATATATGGAAAACCAAACAAACGCATTTGGATTGTGATTATACTTTAGTATAATTATCCATGGGTCATTTTGGACATGTAAGAATTAATCTTTCCTCAATATGAGGCACAGTGTGATCGGTATTTCTCAATGTGTCTCTCTTTTGTTTAAAATGGACATAATTTTAATTGAAAACTATAAGTGGTGTACGGAAAACCGACCAAACACATTCATATTGTGTTGATACTTTAGGAGAAATATCCATGAGTCAGTTTTGACATGTAATAGTAAACGCCGCCTCAATATGAGTCATAGTGTGACCGGTATCACTCAAAGTGTCTCCCTTTGTTTATAATGGACAACATTTTAAGTGAAAACAACAACTGACAAACGGAAAATCGACCAAACTCATTCGGATTGTGTTGTTACTTTAGGAAAAATGATAAATGGGTCATTTTTGAGGTGTACGGGTCAACCCCACCTCAATATGAGGCATGGTGTGGCCAGTATCACTCAAAGTGTATCTCTTTGGTTTAAAATGGACAAAATTTTAAGTGGAAACAACAACTGACATACAAAATAATAACCAAACACATTTGGATTGTGTTGAAACTTTAGTAGAAATATTCATGGGTCATTTTTGATGTGTACGATTCCACCCCACCTCAATCCTGGGCACGGTGTGACCAGTACCACTCAAAGTGTCTTTCTTTTATTTAAAGTGGACATAATGTTTATATAAAAACAACAACTGACATACAAAAAACAATCCAAAAGTCATTACATATGACATAAGACAATTAGAAAAGCCTCATAGAGTCATACATAGTCCTTAGACAATAAAAACCCATTAATAGTTCCTCACACATCCTAAATATAAACCTTTAGCCCTAGAGTTCATGGTGAGGGATGAAAACAAAGAGGAAAGGGAGAGAGAGAAGAACGAAAGGGAATGAAAAATGAATAGAGGATTTAAATTGGATAAATTTTCAAGATAAAGGGATCTTAGACTATGTTTTGAGAATGGGACAGGAGAAAATAGGTTGAAATCCCTTAAATTATGCCATATCATCGGCAACTTTCATGGTCTAGTTGGGCAGCTTTCCCAACTGTTCTCTAACTTTTTGGGAGCCATTGGATAAGAAACCCTCCTCTGCACAGTTTGGAAAAACAGCTAACTAACTATGTTCCAATCATTCAAAATGACTTAGTTAAACTATAGATCCATACCACATGGTTTTTCCTCACCATAAACAACCCATGTTCCTAACATCTACCTCAAAAATGTAAGTTGCATGTTTTTTACATGGACTAATACAACCCATCCTTTTCCATATGTATATAAAATAGTAAAAGTTAAAAATGAATAGGAAACATTCCCATGAAAGTGTAACCACATGGGTTCTTCTAAATTGTGTCCCCTAATAAAAGCAATACGTGACTACTAATCAAGATACTATGACAGACAGATAATAAGCATATATCTCCCCACCATTTATAAATTCTATAAATGGCATGAAAAGAAGACAACACACCATAAGATAAAGGCATCAACCACAAGAATACATTTCCTTAAGTGTCCCAAGAATCACCCAAGTCAATATACCATGAATAATCTACATGTCATAAGGCAAAATATCCCAAAAGGAACTCAAAATCTATAAACAAATTTCATATCCAAGCTTGACATGAATCTTAACCACAAAAAACATGAAGAATAACTCACATGAATGCCTTAATCAAATTTTTCTTAAGTTTATGATATTGAAGACACTCTATATATTTTATCTGAGGCAATGTAAGATGTAATTTGGAGGAGATAGTATTTAACGTTACCTTTTGATAATCATAATGAATCATTAGAACATCACATTAGCTATTTATTTTTTCCCATTGATTCATCCCAAATTGAGTACCACTGCATATTTTATCTGTGTGAACTATTTTTTTGATATGATGATTTTTTTAAGGTCTTGTTTGGTTGTGCTTCTATAGAATTTCATCTTATAGCAGGCAGGGCATTTATTAGCACTAAAAATGCACTGATAAAGGGATCCTTTATTAGCGCTAAAAAGTGATGATAAAATAGACCTTTATCAGTGCTTTTTTAGTGCTGATAAAGGATCCCTTTATCAACCTGTTTTTATTACTATTAATGGTTCCCTTTATTATTGCTTTTTTAGTGCTAATAAATCCCCACTTTATCAGTACTTTTTGAGCACTAATAAAGGCACCCTTTATCATCCCTTTTTTAGTGCTGATAAAGGGGACCCCCTATAAGTGCTGAGCTTTACTGTTCTTTTTTATCACTGTTAAATCCTGTTTTGAGCGTTGATAAAACTCATTTTTGTCGTAGTGACCATTATTTCCCATCACAAGCCCATAAAAATCTCTTCCAGTTACATAGACGTCTAGAGGATGAGGAGGACCACTACTATCGAGTTCCCAGTACTGCGTCTATGCACGTACTATTGTACCTAGATTTTGGCCTCCTTAATCCATGAAATCATGCATCCACCAAAGTAAGGAGGAGCACTTGTCCACTATTGCCTCAAGATCTATCACAATTTTACCCCTCACTGCACCTCAAGCCATCGAATTGAATCGTTCAATGTGTTAAATTCACACCAATGCCTCATGGGTGTGCTCTCTCTAGAAGAACATCACCTCCATACTTGGGGGGTGCATTAAAGGGGAGGAGGTAGAGCCACCTCTCCCTCCATGACTATAAAAGGAATACCATGCCTCCTTATTATGGGAGTCGACAATGAGGGAGGGGGAACTCACTCCTAAGGCTTCCCCTCAAAATATATTATTCCCCCTCTTCTTCTATTTTCAATTTTTTTATTTTATTATGTTTTTTTCTTTTAAATTTCAATTAAAAGTTTTAATTTAGTTTTAATTAAATAAATTAATTCATTTTTCTTAAATTTTTTTCCACTGTTTTCATCTTCTTCTTATTATTTTCTTATTTCAAATCTTCTTATTTATTTATAATAATAATAATAATAATATTATTATTATTATTATTATTATAACATTCTTATTTTAAAATTTCATTATCTTATACACTTTTTTTAAAATTTCATATATAAAATATAACAACAACAATAATAATAATAATAATTATTATTTTAATAGTCTTTATAAATTACCTTTATTTTATTCATTTTTATTTTATTTTATTTTCTCTTTCTCCTTCTTCTATATTATTCTCTCTCTTTCTCTCTCATACCAATTTTATTTTATTTTATTATTTTGTTTCTCATCTCATTATTTTTAGATTTATTTATTCTTTAATTATATTTTATTTCTTCTTCTATTCTTCCATCCACTTCAATATTGTGATCTATTACTCTTAGAAATGAAAGGAAGACCTTGAGTCTTGTCCTAGAGGGAGGTCAAGGTGTTCTTGAATTTTCATTTAATCTTACTTTTATTTTTGTAGATAGAACTGGGTAGAAAGCATGGGTGAGGCTATTATCCCTGATGTGATAACAGACCCCAGTAATATGAAAATCAATCTATCTTTATTCTTTTATTTCATCACTTATACCTCTCTTTATTGGTTAATTATTCATATGAAAAGATATGTGATACTCAATGGATGAAAAAACATTGATTGAGCTTAGTCCTATAAGATTACACCTCCTAGACCATGTATTTTCATCAACCTTGATTAAAGGACAAGGAGGAATTAATATTTTTTAGGCATTCAATTATATTAAAAAAATTTATAAATAAATAAAAATAGTTCAAACATGATATTTCATGTTTTTATTGTCAAATGGAAATCAAACACATAATGGATAATGGTGATTAAATCCAAGGTGGAACCCAATACCATGTGCTTTTGTTCCTCAACTCATTCATTCTATTTTTCATGTATGTTTAAGTCTCTATATTTCATGTCATTAAAAAGTAATAAAATCAAAAAAAAAAATTTTTTATTATTTGTTCCATTATATAACAAAAAAACAAATAATAGATATATTATGTGATTTGTAAGAAGAGAGTGAACAAACTGAAAGGATCCTCAAGTGAGATGACTCTAGTCAGCCACATTGTTAGAATAGGAATGCAATTTTATTTTTTCACACCCCAAGATAGGTGTGAACCTATATGCGACAAGCCTGAATGTGGATGAGTTTAGGATAGTGGTGGTATTACAATGGGTAGAAGTAACAATTTCAGTTGGAGTCAACCATAGAAGACAAAAGGAGTGGTGTGAAGGGGGAGTACTATCACAACATGTGGCGAGAAAAACATGAGATGATGGTTGGATGTGACAATTTTCAGTAGGGTGCATTGTATTGTGACTTGGGGATTTTGGGGATAATTAATCCCCACTATCCCCTATCCCCCATATACCAGATCCCCACTAGATCAAAAGGTGGCCCTCATATCATGTGGAAGGCAGGTGACCTAGGTGGCTAGCCAATTCGGTCATGGTTAAATCTGAACCGACCCAGGTTGGGGTGGAACACACAATGCATATAGGATGTTCACATGGGAACTATATACCCATGTACTATTACACTCATATGGATCCACACACACAATGAGAAATGGATACCCACTCACATTGCAGCACATGGAATGCCTAGGGCCTGCCATGTGTCATGCTCCTACACTGGGCGGTTGCTAAAACATTCACTAAGTGTCCAATTTGAGAAAATAAATATTCTACCCTAAGTATTTTTTTCTTGTAAATCACAATGAAATGGTATTTTTGACCACATGATTACAATTGTGGAAAAGATAAGTAGATTTTGGGTTTACCTCTCTAGGGTCGGTGATTGAGATTGAGCATGATTATTGGAGTGTTCATGGGTCTTTTACCTCTCTCTCATTGACTATATTCTACTATAATCTATTGTGTGATACTTTTATAAATTATTTTACACTATTAATTTTTGTGTTTTAAATTTTATGGTTATGTTATACCCTTATCACTTGTGTGTAATTTCATGAGGCACTTGTTCTATTTTGTTATTCTAGATATGTGACGAGGCTACTAGTTGGGTATTTTGGATTCTCATGGATGTGTAATGATTCCCCTATATATGGTTTTTGAATATTGGGTAAATTTCATATATCACTAAATCCATCATTTAAATCACTCCAATTTGGTTATAATAGTAGGAGTTAATACTCCCCATACATACACCAAAGATTGGTCTTTATGCAGGTACCCATATGGATTACAAAAACTATGGTGTGATATTTTGAATAGTAATGTGTGATACTTTCCCACCCAAAAAATTATTCATACCTCAATAAGGATTGGGTCCCACTTTGTGGATTATAATTGTGGTATAGAATAAAGGAAGAACAATTTGGATTCTTAAAGTCCTTTAACTCCTCACCCACTCTAGGTTTATTAAGAGACTTAGCATGCAACTTAGGTATCTACATTAGATTTTTTGGACATTTTAATGATCTAAGAATTTATCCATTATCATAAGGTTTGGTGGTGGGATTGGGTGGTATAATTGGATTAACTTTGGCCTAGAAGGAATCATGTTGGGTTGGGTTATGTCAGAGTTGTATTAGAGTTGGTTTTTCCTAGGTAAAATGTTTGGAGTTATTAGTCATGTGAGAATATGTTTTTAGATTTAGGGAAATTGTGTTAAATGGAACTTGAGATCAGTAATCATTCCAAAAAGAAAAATTTATTCATGAAGGTTACTATACTCATTATCTAGGAATCTGATAACCTATTTTTTCAACCCAAGGATCTACAAAATCATTTTGGGGTACATCCATTTTTAATCATGCATTGTTTATTAATTAGTTATTATATTTCATATCCTACTTATTTTGGTTGTATTGGGAAAAAAATTTCCTCACCTACTAATAACAACATGGGAATCTATCATTATTGAATAATTAAAGTACCCTAATAGAAGAAGACCATTTGATGAAGCATAGTGAAACTAGGCTAATTGGAAGTACTCCATAGACTATGTGTATCAGATGTAATAAATATATAAACCCTAATCATAATAAAAAATTTAAACCTTGATATAACTCAAGAAAACTCACACACATTGAAATAAATAGAAATAAAACCAATAGATGAATATAAATCAAAACAATAATACAATAGGTTAAGGTTATTTGTAAAATTATTCATACATATAGGTTTCGGGTGCAGCGGAAGAGCATTGGTGGATTTTACCAACATTAATTTTAGAGTTAAACAATGTTCAATCCAAGATCTGTCATGATAATAAAACGCTAGATCATTGAAATAGACCAAAGAATGAAAAGAAAGAGAAGGGTCCAAGAACCCTCGAGAGGATCATCATATGTTGGTTATAATTAATTTAATTAATTGACCAGAATTACCACGGTGGAATTCTTTCATCATGGATGTTTTTTTTCCACGTTTCGATGTGATTAATCATTGTGTCATAGAATCCAAGTGTATAATTCCTATAGCAGTGATCCACACATACACCACGTATCTCTGGACATCACCAATGTAATCTTCGGGTGCTAGCGTGGAGAAGCCTTTTTCTAGAATTTTCTACCTTAAATCGCCTTGATCCGATGGAGGAGGATATCTCTTGGTCTTGAGAGAGTTCTTGGAAGAAGGATTTCTCTCAGCCTTGAGAGAATTTTCTAGAATTTTTGTGCACAATGATTCATTGAAAAGTGTTTGGGTTGTGTGTATATTTATAATCGGGTTTGAGGATATAGATTTATAACAATAAATAAATGTGTTATGTATTTTATTTATTTCATTAACTCTTATTGAAAACACCCATGTCAAATAATTAATTCCTTTAAATGTGACCATTCTAATTATAATAAATATCATTTAATAAAACAATATTATTTCCTCAAAATCCAAACTGGAAAAACTACACGGCATGTAATCATTAATACACGGCGCGAACTTTTTTTTTCATTTCCTTTCCAAAATGAAAACTACACGGTATGTACATTCAATGTACATGGAATGTATATCTTTTTTGTCAATTTATTCTCCTTACAACATTAAAAAGATATAGTATTACTTGACTAATTATTAAACCACATACTGGAATAATCTTTATTCTAGTTGAGATACTTAGATAAACTTAGTGTGTGACCCTCTAGGCCTCTTTCTCGTTGGCATTAGGTGGGTTTGCCTAAAGTCCAAGATTACTATCTAGCAACGGGTCAAGGTACCCAAGAGAAAGAAGTTGATGCCGCATTTATGTGTAACCTCATATGAACACTTACCAAGTAATTTGATCCCTTTGACTTGATATCTCTAATCAAGTGGGTTGCATGCTAGTGCCATCAACCCATGTGCTCGATTATTCATTCTTTAACTTCTCTGAATTGAACTCTCCCATACCTTACCATGGCCAAGGATTTATTTAGGCTATATCAATTCCATCAAAGGTCCTGAGATATCTACTTCCATTATGGAACAGAAGTGAGAAATACTTTCTCACATTATCTATTAATGCAGCATCGCTCGTGACGCACCCAATGTATCCTACCTCACTACGAACAGTGTATCATAATAGTTTTCATCAATACATCTAAGTGCGCAAGTTGTAATACCCATTAATAATAATCTTAAAGTCTAAGGACCAATACACACATCCACAGATAGGAACATCCAATGACACAATGAAATGTGTATTTCCTACTGGTGGGTCTCATTCTCATAATATCCTCATAGATATTACCAAGGGTGCACTACATAGGAAGGTGAATCAAAGTTTTATGAGTCATCACCCCTAACAGCCTATGTTATTTTTGTCCCTCAAATAACATCATCCAGCCATATAACATATATTCAAGAACAGTGTTATGACACTTCTGGGTTCTCATCATAGCAGGGATCCGCTATGACCATTTAATGAAAAAGATGTCCTTAGGACATTATCACAAGAATTTTCACGTAGAATAACAATCAAGATATGATAATGAATTTATTAATGAATAAATTACACAGTATTTAGTTATAGCCACCAACTCCAAAAAAATTTCTTAAAAGAAACACAACTATTTTATTTCCATTACATCCAGATATGTATATGAATTAAAATTTTTATTACTAATTACAATTATTCCTTAAAATATCTTGGAATATCACAATTTATGCCCCAATTTAACTCTATTTAAAAAACATAGGTCTCATTCATATAGTATGTGTCATTTAGTCATCTAGTTAAACCTAATCCCTCAAAATAAACATCAATCCAACAAAACCACCTCATCTAACAGACCAAACTAGTGACCCATTTACCTTTAAAAACATCCAAACAGTAATATATACATTATAATACCATAATAAGATGAAAAATATTTGTTTTTTTATTAAACCAAGAGAGATTGGGACATTTTTTTTGACACACTAATCTTTATCAACATCCATTGATCAAAATTATAATGACCTAATTCTATTGAAATAAATTTGGTGTACTGATGTAAGCTTCACTTCCAATACTTTTATCCATATATTCTTTAATACTAATGGGTTAATCTTAAAAAATTAAGGATGTTACGTACTGATTGACTTAGTATTGTGAGTATTCCATGCATGTAGTAGGGCCTCTCTCCACTAATTTTAGAGGGATAATGATTTGTTTCCAAAACATGGTTTGGATATATTATTTCCCAATTATCTAATTCAATTGATCTCTATTATTCTTCTTAGTGTAAATATTTCTTGTGGAGTCGATGGTATTTCTCATTTATTTTGGAGATACTACCTACAAGCTAGATATTATACAAGCATTTAACTTCAATAAACTAATTGTTTATTGAAGAGACTTTGTTTCTTGGGTGATAAATATCCAGATAGAATCTAAGATTTTTGTTTCTATATAGTTTAGACTCCAAACATAGGATAATTATTACATTGAGTTCTATATATGGATTAGTGAACCATTAGTGGATGATGTTTTCTCAAACTCATGAAGGAACTAATCTACTATGACTTGATCTTGAGCTCGTATCAAGGATACAATCCAATATGTGGATGTTGAACCATCTACAGGGTGGAGTGAGCATGACCAAGTACACATTGAGTCTATTATAACTTGTGATGTATTACCTGGATATAATTCATGATATATTTTTTAAACATGAATATATTAAGAAGAGACTCTTGAAAAAACTGTTCGACCATTGGTTTTGTTTTCATGAAACGTTTGTTTACTGGAGTCATATGAGTGAGCATTGGTGGTTTTTATATTATTCTTAAGGATGTTATCTAGATTTGGATATGAAAAATAATTTCACTTGAAGATATCTAGAGGGTATTTGTTGATGGAACTCCAAATCGGATAAATTATTGGTATTTGGGACCTCATTGATGTAGAAAATTTGAAAATAAGGAGTTATTTAGTGGAAGTGTCGGTGCTTTGGGAGCATTTGGAGATAGACGATGCATCCATCCTCTATTATTAACACCATATTTAATTAGTTCTTATAAAGCATAGTTTTCTAATAGTTGGAGCTATGGAAAATGCATGTGGTGGATATTATGGTCAAGAATCAATAAAAAAATTGGTGTACAATCAATGTCCTATCATCAGGGATCCTCCTACTGGATTGGATGAGCATGATTTATTCTTCAAGCATCAGGTGTTTGGGAGTTTTAAATTACATTGAAACCCCTATCTAGAACCTCATGGGATAGATATTTTTCAATGATAGTTGATATCTTTTACCCACCACTACTAATAAATTGCGTTTAACGATAGTTGATAATGAGGAATTTTAAGAGTCTCCTTTATAATATAGATGTGATACAAAGTTACCCATCTGAATATAGATTAGACACAAATTTTGGTATTGAATAGTAATGTTCAATTCATTAAATGATCCAAGATCTACCCCCAACAATTAGTGGGATATCCTTAGGAGTTGTAAGAAGAGCCCTCCCTCAAGGAGTTACAAAAAAGAACCCAATATATGGTAATCACAACTTTACACACTATGATAAGGGATGAGAATTGACTCTTTTGGAATGTAGAAGAATACATGAATTCTTATAAAGGTTGTATCCTAGATTTCACTCTTTGGGAGACCAATGTATTAATTGGAATGTATTCAATAGATAGCGTTCAAATTTTTCTGAGTGGGATGATGATAACCTTTGTGGAATTTATTGAGTACATGGACTGAATCCTTCCTCATATCGGTTATTAGAGGGGTAAGTTTCGAATTTGAGAAATTTTCCTTTTTCTTTCTATGAGAGATCAATATATTCAACAAAATATCATAGAATGGGATCATGATTCCTATGGTATCATGGTTATTCATGAAATTGGTTCCACAGTGGTTGATGAAATCTTAGTGCTGTTTTAGTTTCATGGTGGTTGATTCTTTAGGTGGAGGAAACTACATCTGGATGATGGAGGAGGTTCATTAAAATATAACATTATGGTAGTGACTTTTTACTAGATGTAGAATATGATAGAGATTTTTCTCATCTTTGATCGATGATAGTGGTTGAAAACTATTACCTTGTGAGGGAGAGTCCCATAATGGTGACATCGACTTTGTGGTCATGTGTAACAGTAAATTCTTATGTGATAGACCATAATGTTTTTCCAAGGGGTTGGAGAAAATTTCCCAATTTATCTGGAGTATAGTGGTCCTATCTTAGAGTTAAAATTAAATATTTGGATCGAAATCCTAATTATAGACTCCCTATTTTAGTGCAACCATTAGTGTGGTATGTATAATGAAGTTTTATAGGAGTATCCAACACATGGAAACTCTTGTTATGTGGTAGAGTGGGGTTCTCATGAGGTTGTAGATTTTTTTCACTTGTGAAGGTTAAATCTTGGAGTCTATAGCTAACACCGAACAACCATCTGAATAGCTAGGACCATCCTATTTAGATTGTAGTGGATTGGGTCACTTGATGGGAATTCGTATGATGTTGGTAATTTTTACAGTGTTAGTGATGTCACTTGGATAATTGGTATATTTCATAAAATATAAATAATAACAAAACTATGTTTTATTTAATAGTTGTGAGAAAATAGCGTGGGGTTCAACATACAAATAGGGGATTCTCTATAAATATTGGTGAATGAAATGGGATAGAAGGGTAAAGTGTACTTCCGTCCATAACCTAGAAACCATGTTTCCTGTGAATATATTGAAGGTGATAAAAGAAGAACTATCACTGTTTTTGATGATTATTCTACCTTTCATCCCTTCTAGTCATACTGTGGAATCTTTTTGGAGTGGTCAGTTTTGGAGGGCAGTACAGATGGGTTTATCTCATATGTAAACCATAGAGAATGTAATTTAAATTTGGGAAGAAAAAAAATCCTATCTGTGATAGACTTATAAAAGAACATTTTAATGGTGTATATAAATGGTTGATAGATTTTTTGGGTCTTAAATGACATTAAAACGTTTCTAATGCTAAATTTTTTTAGGATCAGAGGAAAGGTTATATTCACCTAGTGAGGATGCATGTTTCTTAATAGGTCTTTTTTCGAGATGGTATGAATCCAATATATTTTTGGATTAAAGAGTGTTTTTCTTTCCTATTTTGTTTTGTACTAAGTTATCTTAGATACAATACCTTTGTAGGAATATAATGTTCACAAAACGATGGTATTTTTAGTAGAAAGTTGTTTTATATCCCTCCTTGTTGAGAATCTCCAGTCCTGTCCTTTTAGGGGAAAGGGGTATTATGATGGGGAGGATATTGTAACATGTAATTATTTGAGATATTACATAGATAGATTTTAATTTTTCAACTCATGATACCAATATAAGGGTAAAATGGAAAGTTTACCCTAGAAGACAACCTCAAAATAATTCTAGTAGTTCCTTTGATTCCACCATATAGTGTTCACCTTCAGGATGTACCGTTTCCATGTTTCAATATTTCTAGGTCCTTGATAATAATCTATTAAAATTAATATATAATTTTTTATTTTATTCGTGTGTATTTTTGATAAATTTCGTATATCTCCAAAATGAGGTCTGATATATGAAAACCAATACCTTTTTTGAGTTCAAAATGGGGGTTTTATCCTTGGAATTGTGTTAGTTTCATTTTCATTAGGAGACTTGAGTTTTTTTATCACATATGGTTTAACTAATTAATTTAATTAAAAAGTTAATTAATTTATGTACAAATTTATATATTATGTTGAATCCATAGGGTCTACCTTTCAGGATCATAGTTTTTTTCTCCCCTAAAGATAGTCATTATTTCTATTGGCATAAACTCGAGAGGCAGTGAGAGGGAGAGAAGGTCAAATCATGAGTGGATCACATGGAGATGATGAATTAGACAATAGATATGACAACAAATTTAAGTGAAAATGATTATTCATAAGGGTAGGGATATTTTATTTTCATTACTTTTTTTTTCGTGAATTCCATATCAAATTTAGGAATTTGAATCATTATGTGGAATGTATGATTTGAGATTATTATTATTTTTGATTATTATTCTATATTCTATAAACCTAATTATAATTATCAATCAATCATTCAAAGATTAAAACCCTTGTGACATAGAATTTATAAGGTAGGATTATTTTACACCTAGTTGTATTCTTTGTGACTTCATGATCTTAGTAGTTACTTAAGAAAGAATAGAACACTCTATCTCTTTCCTCTCTCCCTTATTTTATTATTATTATCCCTATATATTTCTCTCTCTAAATCTATCCCCTATATTTTTCTATACTCTGAATTACAGATGATAGTCCACTAGAATTGGGGGTGTTCATCGGTAAAGAGAAATGATGTAGTGATTGGTGAGAGGGAGCTAGCTATGATTTTTGGCACAATCATTTTTGGGTGAGGGGTAGAGAAACACAGAGAAGTATAATTGTTGATTATAGCTAACCATGGTTGATGGGAACAATGGAGAGAAAAAGGATCCTAGTTGTGTCACCTGGATGGATAACCATTGGATGGTGGTGGACTGCAATGATTGATTCCAACTTGGGTGGGGCACTTAGTAGAGAAATATGGGGCATGTTGATCACCCCTCTAGAAATCTGATCCATGTAGGATCTCACAAAGACCTCTATCTAAATGGAAGGCTAACTGGACCATGTCATCTTGTCTAGGTCAAGCATGCACTAACCTAATCAATGGTGGGGTTGTACACACATGACAGAAGTGGATGCACATGGGAACTATGTGATAATGCCTTCTACAACATCTAGGATGTCATGCATCAAATAGGGAATTCCTATCCACCTCTAGTTTCCCATATGGAATTCTTAGGGCCCCTATATTAATAGATCCAAACCAATGTGTTTTTGGTAAAATATTCACTGGGTGTCCAGTTTCGGAAAATAAATTTCCTATCATGAGTTTTTTACATGTAGATCACAATATAATTATGTATTTTTTCATATGAGTTTGTTTTGAAAATGAGATTATAATATTTAAGATTTATCTTTGTAGATATTATGATTGGGACTGTGTGTGGTGATCAGAGAATTTAGGGGTTTAGTGCCTATGTCTCATATATTGTGTGCCACTCTCATTTTTTATATGTTACACTCATCTTATTTGTGGAAAACATAACTGTTGTTTGTTTCCATTTTCTATTATGTGAAATTTAATGAGGTTTAGATTCTATATTGCAGTTTTATATGGGAAATATGGCTATAAGTTAAGTAGTGTAGGTTCATAGTGATTGTAATATAAATCTTGGTATAAAAGGGTCAAAAATATAATTCCTACCATCTCAAAATAAAACTAACCTCATGTGACTGGGAAGAGAGATACCCACATCATTCCAACTCCAACACGAGCACTTCCAGAAAGAAATGTTTAAATGCACTCTAATTTTCTTACTATACAATATCCACACTAATCAAAAACATCATTGACCTATTTTTCATCTGCAAAGACACAACTTTTGTGGGAAAAAATTCCATGTTGAGGTGAGTATAGTAATAACCAGTATGATTTTCTAAGAACTTAATAGTCCTTTGCTTCTATCTAGTACATAATTTATGGTTGAACCAAAAATCTACCCAACTCAAGACATGATGGAAATAAAAAAACTATGATGAAACTATGGATTTACTCCCCTATCAAACCCTTGTTTATCCCATTGGGACACCCAAAGGAACCTGATAGTCAATATTATATATAGAAAAAGGACTCAATAAATAACCCCCATGGAATATAGGAACAAAGGGTGACTGTAAATGGCCACTAATTCTATGGAATGAGGACCCCTTGATTAAATTCCATGCCTTAGGGGAAAACACCTCCATCCTTATCAATGACCGGGAAAGTGAACAATGGTCAGTCTGACCAAGGTTAGCATAACCAAAAACTCTTCCTCATACCCAAAGAATATATCATGAAGATCCCATACTAATGGGAGGATCCACAAACCATGTTGTATTAACCAAAACACAATCTACCTAACACTCATTGTGAATATTTGGACTCACTAGTGCACTTTGCTTCAAGAATTATGGTACATACCACAACAGGATCATTCCAAAATCCTATCCTCAACACCCAACACTAATAGTTTGATCTAAGTTGGGGATCCAAACATCATCGGAATATGGATGCCATCTTATGGAGTATAGAACCCATGGATGGGTAACCCACACCCAATTCTATAAGGAGCTCCCTGTATTATCCTAAAATAAGTTAAACCCATACTAAACCATGATAAGACCAAATGGGATAAATGTTACACATATACACACCATGTTAGGGCCATATAGTAATAAGTTTTATCTCCCACAACTTATTAGGGTTTTGCCTATGTGGAATACCAAATCAGAAACCTAGATCCCACAATGCACTATATTTTCCTAAATCACTTGTTCCATCACAATTCTCAAATACCACAACCATCACACCACCATATCACAATCATAATATGGGACCCGTGCCTTTCAAGAGTGTAAAAAATTTACTGAGGGGGGTATATATCCTTGAGGATCTTGTCCCTTACAAAGGGTTGATATCCTTGAAGGATAGTTCCATATCCTCCCACCTAAGGTCTTTCGCATGCCTCAAAGGGGTCCCAAGATACCATATCCTTACATGAATGACCTTCACCCCATTATTATGTGTATCACCATTACTAGAATCACTCTATAAATAGTATCCAGACTGGTCGGTTACTTTGACCCAATAGAAACTCCCCATATGCCAGAGGTTATCAAAATGAATCAATGATCTAAAGGTGGTACAATCAGGTGACTATACCCTCTAAGAAAGTAACAAACATGTAGGAAGAAAATAATAATAATATAAACAATAGAAAACAAGTAAATATCTGATAGATAATAATAAAAGTTAACTAGGAAAAATCCAAATGAGTATCCATGCATGAACATACTGATACATAAATAAAATCAGTCAAGCATTCAAAAGGTACAAAAAATATGACTATCCTAGAAAAGGGAATAAATAAATAAAATATAGAACACTAGTGGATGGACTAAGTACATGATCACCCCCAGCTTCATGCCATGTCCTAGTCCATAAGGGGTAACAACAAGAAAGAATAATCCTATGACTTATTATGCAACTAAGAGGTCAGTCTAGGGTACTAATAAGTTGCCTGAACAAGGGTGATATATACTTAGTAGGGGATCACCAATAGTGTATATGAAAAATATAGTCCGAACATATAATCTATAATAGTGTTATTTTATAACAATAATAAATCTATAATTATAAATTCATGTAATTCAATATATTAGTACATGTGATAGAAAGTAGTCAATAAATGAAGAAAAAATATATATAGGAGTAAAGCATCAACTAAACAATACACTAGGTGTATCATGTATTAGGCCTATGTAATCTATGACCCAAGTCCATTTACCATTGAATCCTCTTCAATTCCATATATTTAATCTATAAAAAACCCTGTATAATGTAGACCTGCATGGGTGAGGATCCAATGACTTTGACCAGGGAATCCACTTCAATTCCATGGATCTCATCCATAGAAAACTTAGGATAGAGTTGGGAGGATCCCATAGAGTGAATCCAACACGGTCTATGCAATCTAGATAGAAGGCTATAATCCATTTAATCCAATATAAATAAATCGTTGGTTGTATAATAAAATTTAATTTTAATACTAAAATATACATCATTAACGATTTTATATAAGATATCAATGGGTTAAGTTAGTGCGCATTCACCCTGTAAATTTAACTTATCACATTCCTTTCATTTTTCATTTCACATCAATGTAATTAATGGGAGGATCTATGTTAGTTTCAATGTCACCCTTTTATCAATTTAATTCATCACATTATAATCATTGATCAGTTCACTCCCATGTTATATAAGGAGGATCCATTTTGGTAACCATTATCTTTCAAATAATTCAATTTATTACATTATAGTCATCGATCAATTTTCCCACATTTCATATAAGGATGATACATGTTAGTTTACATACCCTTTCTAATAATGGAATTCATCACATTATAATCATTGATCTATTCACTCACAATTTATATAAGGAGTAGACATGTTAGTGTCCATGATCTTTATAATAATGGAAATCATCACATTATAATTAATGATCAATTCACTCAAATGTGATATAAAGAGGGACCATGTTAGTTCCCTTGTCCTCTAAAGAATTTAAATTAATTAGTAAACCAGGATATCACCCATTTCATTTACAATTTCCAATTAAACCATTTCATCTTCCCTCTATTTTATAAAATAAAAGGTGATATATGAGGTATTGAAACATTAACATCCCCATTTTGTTCTAAAATGACTTAAAATCATGGGTGTCAAGCCCATCTCACCAAAAGGGGTGGTAGAGTCATATGTATTTAAATGAACAAGCCTAAAGCGGTGGTTTGGGTTGAATTTGGTGTCCTCTAACCATATCAAAGGGAAATATAAAATAAAAAACATATTTTACAACATTAAATTTATTGTGTTACTCATTTTAGAAGAAATGCATAGAGGGTATAGCATGTGACACTACAGTTTGAGCTATAAAAATAAAGGCATTATCCGAAAAGGTATTGTTGACGCTCCTTTCATCATAAATTGGAAAAGGGGAATATCTTAACTGAAAGTGATTCAACCTTTGTAAAAATATCAAAAACATTGACAAAGGAATAAGAAGAATATTGCACAGGGGTCGCGCAAGTACACTTGCGCGTCGCAATGGTCGCTCAAGTACACTTGTGCGCCCTAAGTGATAACCGTCCAGGGTCTTCTCCAGCCTATAAATAGACCCTATGGGCCCCCCATTTTGAGAGGAATTTTTTATAGAATCTAGATTTGAGCTCCCGGTGCCATAGTCTCTTCTCAAAGCTTTCGAAACACTTCTATGGTAATTTCTTACCTATAACGGAAGATCTAAGGAGGGGGAGGAAGGCCTAAGTGTTGAAACTCATCAACACTTGCGCACCTAAGTGGCCAGTCCTTAAGGGAAATGGCCAGACTTGCACGCCGCCTAACTCCTTCAATAGAACTTGTGCACCGCTCTTCAGGAAGAACCTCAAGATTATTATAAAGGCTTTAACAAAGAGTTGCTCAAGTATTAACCTGCTGGTTAACCGTTGCACAAGTGCCCATGTGTCGCGCAGGTATACCTGCACAACCATGACTTGTGCGCCTATGCAGTACCTGCGTGCCTGCCAGGACTTGTGCGCCCCTGCCTTTGTTGGTGACCTTTTTTCCCATTTCACCCCTCTTAAGCCATTCCACCTCTCCTATTCCAGATTCAGTCTTCAAGACACTCTTCAAATCCATTTATGGCATGATTTCATGATTTGACTTCCTTATCTGAAAGTAAATCTATGGAATATCTCTCAAAACCTAGTAATTTACACATATTTATGTCACTAAAGATTGAGATTTAATTCATTCAACCACATACTATAAGATTAGAGAACCCCTTAATCTGCGACTCCTCTTCAGGAGTAATCCCCAGTAACAATTCTTAAATCTGGGCATCCTCCTTAGGAGTAAACCAAAATTCCTCATTAACCTGGGCCTCCTTTTCAGGAGTATGCCCTACTCATAATTCTTAAATTTGGGAATACTCCTTAGGAGTAAGACCCATGTCCTCATTAACCTGGGCCTCCTTTTCAGGATTAAGCCCCAGTCATAATTCTTAAATCTGGGCATCCTCCTTAGGAGTAAGCCCCAAGTCCTCATTAACCTAGGCCTCCTTTTCAGGAGTAAGCCCGAGTCATAATTCTTAAATCTGGGAATCCTCCTTAGGAGTAAGCTCCAAGTCCTCATTAAAATGGGCCTCCTTTTCAGGAGTAAGCCACATTCATAATTCTTAAATTTAGGCATCCTCCTTAAGAGTAAGCCCCAAGTCCTCATTAACCTGGGCCTCCTTTTCAGGAGTAAGCCCCAGTCATAATTCTTAAATCTGGGAATCCTCCTTAGGAGTAAGCCCCAAGTCCTCATTATCCCAGGCCTCCTTTTCAAGAGTAAGCCCCAGTCATAATTCTTAAATCTGGGCATCCTCCTTAGGAGTAAGCCCCAAGTACTCATTAACCTGGGCCTCCTTTTCAAGAGTAAGCCCCATGAATATTATTGAATATGGGAATCCTCCTTAGGAGTAAGCCCCAAGTCCTCATTAACCAGGGCCTCCTTTTCAGGCGTAATCCCCAGTCATAATTCTTAAATCTGGGCATCATCCTTAAGAGTATGCCCTAATTCCTCATTAACATGGGCCTCCTTTTCAGGAGTAAGCCCTAGTCATAATTCGTAAATTTGGGCATCCTCCTTAGGAGTAATCCCCAAGTACTCAATAACCTAGGCCTCCTTTTTAGGAGTAATCCCCAGTCATAATTATTAAATCTGGGCATACTCCTTAAGAGTAAGCCCCAAGTCCTCATTAACCTGGGCCTCCTTTTCAGGAGTAAGCCCCAGTCATAATTCTTAAATCTGGGAATCCTCTTTAGGAGTAAGCCCCAAGTCCTCTTTAACTTCGGCCTCCTTTTAAAGAGTAATCCCCAGTTATAATTCTTAAATCTGGGAATCCTCCTTAAGAGTAATCCCCAAGTCCCTTAATTTTTCAAGTCTCTTAACCTGGGCCTCCTTTTCAGGAGTAATCCCCAGTCTTAATTTCTCTTAACCAGTCATAATTTACCTTTGATCTCGGATTCCTTCTCATGAGTAAAACCCAATCATAAGTCCTCTCTTAATTTGGGACTCCTTTTCAGGAGTAAGCCCCAAGTCAGAGTATTCAAATCTCTATGAAGTACATATGCCTTTATGGACCCTGTTCCTGGATTTCTTCCCTGAAGCAGATCCTAATATTCATTTATCTGGGCAGTCATACATACATAAGTCCCACATTATTTCTTATGATTTCATCTTTCATTGCATAATTGTCTGATTTTTACCAATACCTCTTGTTTCTCACACCGAGCATGACTCACGTGAGCTTAGAGTGTAAAAGTAATTTTGACATCCTTCATTGAGCCATCAATCATAAACATCATACTCCCTTACTCGAACTACGTGGGTTCCGATTCCTTTTCCAAATAAAGGATACGTACGTAGCCCATCTGTGGGTTCGATCCTAACTCTGAAATAATACATGTCCTTCTGAATGACAATATAGTTCAAGTACCCCACAGAGTGGCTTTAAAACCAGCATGGTCATCATAATGACCAAGAGACTTCTATGTAAATTTTTCGAAGAATACCATTGATTAATAATCTCTAACAAATAACTGATGATTATCTATCAATGAAGAACCTCGAATACATATAAAATATTCTCTAAACTTCCTACATATCAATCATTGATTGTTAGATCTAATGGAAACCTCATTTTATACTTGGTAATGTAATAAGGATTCACGAACATAACTTAAATCTATAAAGAGAGTCCTAGAGTAGATAATAATTCCCCTAAAAAAGGTGTGATGAGTCCGACCTCTCATCCTCTCAACCAATGCAAATTCCTAAGCCTCATCATTCCACAAACTAATGAGCACCTACCTTTGGAAAGTACGTCCAAATAGATGTGGAATCATTGGATGTTTCTGGTTCTATGAACAAAACCATTAGAAACCGATTGGAATGTTTGAATCTTCAATCAAGGAGGTCATCCCCAAATTCTGAGGGAAACAAAAAATGGTGAACCCGACGTGAATCCTTAACCAAGTTAAAATGATGTTTTACCTATTTGTTAGGCCCCTATTTAAAACTCAATGAGAGTGCCAACAAAAACAATCATTGACATATGTGCTCATCCAAAAGATGTTGTGGCTGAATTTATCTTGATTACGTATGTTATATCAAACCGGAACTCTTTTCCAAGATCTTATGCATTTTTAAGAATGACTGCTCTCAAGTTCACACCTGTGAATACCACTGCTGAAAATGCCCCTGCTACTACTCCTGCTGGATAGTTTTCTGCTCTGAGGATGACATCACCTACTCAACGTCTTCAATGCTGGGTATCAAATGCACTGGTTAAGGAGTACCGTCAACACGGTACCATCCCAACTCTGGAGGCTACCCAATAATCCCTCCAAGTGAACAACTCACACCGGTCATCCAGACAACGACGACAAGTGACAAGAAGCAGGCGGTGCTGACTACCATCTCCAACCGTTTCGGGTCATTATCCCCAGAAAGCAATCACCATTCGCTCCCTTATTCTGGGGAGGTGAATGAGCAGGTCCCTCGGGGCCTTAATTCAAGCAGACAAGAGTCCTTCCTGAGGGATCCCACCAACAATCGCTGCCAGACTCGTGCGGTAGTGCACCCTCAACATGATGAGGGTACCGACTCCAGGCGTTCGGCTCAGGTTCCTTGAACCCGAGCAGGTAAGACGAATCACCAGAGGCGAAATACAGTTAACAGTGACCAGGTTCTCATCTATGTCATATTTGGAGAAGTCCACAAACCTAACTTGGTGGGAAGCAATTAGGAGGCACACATACCTGCCCGTTTTAATTCCGCTGTCCAGTAGAATCGTCTAGTCGCATCACGCCAATCCCGCCAGGAAATTCTGTCAGAGTATTATAAACAAGAACATACACCTATTTATACATCATCAGTTAGTCAGTAGACTCGTTTGACTAAATATGATGGATCATGTCAACCACGTTCGGTGAAGTGAAATCAACAGGAACATACACCTGCAAGTATTGATCAATCCTACCAACAGTCTCGTTTGGTTGCATTCAGAGAAGTCAGTCGGAAAGCTCCAGGGAAAAACAGGAGGCAGAATCAACTCTCTTCCCCCACACATGAGTACTGTCAGGATTCACTGATTGGAAAATGAGGACAGGAGCAGGCACATACACCTACTCCAATCACGGAATGGACGTATATCCGCATTCCGGCAACTGAAGTCACCAAGCATATTTTATCAATGGTGAAAGAGCAGAAGCAAATACTTTATCATATTTTGGATGCCTGCCAGGATATTATAACAACTTTAGTGGCATCTCCGGGAAGGACACATAAATCTATCCCTACCGGTGGAGTGACACATCAACAATTCACTCTGAAACAGACACACACATTTGTTCCAGTCCAAGAGGGTTGTGGGGAATACTCCCCCATATCATACAGACAACCAAGTTAGGCACAAACACATGATTTGAGTGGAGATCGTCAGCCTAACCTGGCCATCTTTCTTGATCAGGCACATACACCTGCTCAGAGCAACCAATTTTGTCAACAAGTGGTTTCCAAGGCGAGTAAGAAGGTGTATAAGAAAAAGACCCGCCCAACACAGTCAGGAGATCAAGAGCCAATCTGTAACAAGGCCTTGCTCGATGCTAGAGTTCTTGAATCCTTCAGATAGTTATCTATCGGATTTCATGATTCTACTCCCTCATTTCTCAATAGTGGGAACATTAATTCCAAAGGTCTTCAATAGACACGTCCTCATGAAGGCTTGCTTCATGAAAATTCGGTCGATCTCGAAGTTTCATCTACAGATGAGAGCCACATGAACCCTCTGTGTGGTCAGAAGACCAAGGAGAAAGAGATATCATCTTTTGTTGTAATCCATTATGGTGGTCCTCCCCATGATGATGAATTTCGCTGTGAAAGTCCTCTCCACAGTAGTGATGCACATTTCCCGGAAAATCCTCCACTGGACAATGTAGTGCTGAGAAAGACGTTTTATCTTGAGGCACTTTAAAATGCGAAGCCAGTCATGTCTGATTCTTCATCGCTAGCAGGTGAAATAATTTCTCAATCATAAAATAGCCCAAGGTGTAGGTAATTCTCTAAACCACCCCTAAGTCATTCGTCTTCTAGTTTGATCAGTGATTTCTCCAACAGTCCTGTTGAATCCAATGAAGCAACAAGGAAGCACCATCCTTGGTCAAATCAGGTAGAATAATCTTCATCAAATGATAAATAGGAAATGCTGAACATGTGAAAAAATTTGACGAAAGGTGAAGTGCCAGTCATGTTTTGGCCTATGGATGACTCTCAGTATGACATTCCAGAAATTTTGATGGAAGATGGAATTCATGATATTCGTCTCAACAAATGGAAAACTCTTTGTCAGTTGAAAAAGAAAGTATTATCTTATGATGAATATGAAAATCAAATTAAGATAATAGAAGGGTTACAACGTCATATTGATTTGGAATCTCTATCAGTCTCTCGATATTCAAAGGCTGAAAAGTAGCAGAGTGCCCTTCAACGTTCATGCCTGGGCGCACTAAGAAGATTGCATCAGTTAATTTACAATGCCCCATCTGGTATTCATGTCAGAGGATGGGGTGTTCATGGAGCACTATATTTCATGGTACTCTCCAGTTAGCAAGGCCCACCGAAAAAGGTCTCATGCAATGTTATTGCCCATGGCCAGCCACAGTCAATGGGCTTTGTTTGTAATCAAAATCTTTCCCAAGAACATTCCTCAACTAGTTCCTACCAAAATCAAGAATACAGAGAACAAGTTTTTAAATTACTCCTGAATCAAGAAAACGAGAATATTGAACAGGCCTCTCATATGGAGCAATCACATCATCAAGTGACAGAAGTGTCAGAAATCATCCAACGGTCTTTTGAACCAGGTGATAAAAGTGGATACAGGTTAATGCATCTGGCTAATTTCCGGACTGTGGTTCGTAAGATCAAGAGATATTTTAAGAAAGTCTCAGACATAGCATGTCAAGAGTCACCCCAGCTTGCCAGACTGGGGACTCTTTTAAACCAACCCTCGGAATCAACAAATAGGATTCAGGGAGTTGAGCGAGAACAACAGGAACAGCCCTAGTCCACCGGACTGGGGAATTTTTCAAATAATCAATACCCTCCTCAGAGAGAGTCAGTATTTTCTCGATTGGGGAAGAAGCCTCAAGAGGAATGAAAATCGAAATTATCAGGAGATTTCCTCCAAATTACAGTTCGTCAAGAAGTTCCCAAGGGATCGAATCAACAAAAGGAAATGTCTCATCAAAGATATGGAAGAAGAAAATATCACATAAATGCTGATAGAATGGATGTGATGCATTATGTATCAATCAATGTCATCAATGCCGTTGTTACTGATCCACCAGATGAGGCTCACTCATGGGACTCAGATGAAGAGGTTCCTGCTCTAGAAGATGTATGCACCGACACAAATGAAGAAGGTGTGCGTACACGAAATCAAAGGGTTACTCAAAACCTAGGTAATCCTTCAAGTAACCCACTTCCCCCTCTCTGAAAAGGATCCAACAAAGGGAGGGGAAAGAATTAGGTTACATATCCTTCCTATGGAGAAGGACAATCACTCTCACTAGGGAAAAGGTTTGAACAACAGGAGGAATAAATGAAGGAATTAAGGAGGTTGAATGAAAAACTACTTGAGGGTAATCTTCTTCTTAAGCGTGCTGGAGTCAGTCAGCCAAGGGAATTTGTTGCAGCTACTGAGATAGGTCAAGAATATCCTCCTTTGTAACGCCCCGACCCCAGCTACCCAGAGTCGGTGCATTACATCGTAACATTGGCATGATCACAAGAAAGATCAAATCTCGAAAGACCGATTAGTTTAGTAGCCTTGGAAACACTAGATATATTCATAAGTTTTACATTACATCATAAAATGAAAAACTACTACAACAACATAATGTTTCCAACGTCCACACTATAAACCCCTCATAATATCCCTGAAAGTCAATCATAATTTACTTCTTCACTACCTGGGAAAAATAAAACATAGAAAAGGGGTGAGCTCAAATGCCCAGTAAGGATAACAATATAGCGGAAACTTTCATAAATAAGAATAAACATTTAAGGCAATGTATAACTAAAACAAAAGCCTTTTAAATATGAACTTTCAACATGGTATGGCATAAATAAAATGAAATAATGCCATTTACTTATTCACATGGATATTCTACTAATCGAATAATCACATGCAAAAATCAATAACCACTTTCATAATGTTGGAATGCATAATGCCAGACTATCATAACCACATAGCCAAGGCCTCGTTCCAAGACTACAAATAAGATTTTGTCAAGGCCTTGTGCCAAGACACTAGTTTGTCTCATGAGACCTACCGATGCATCGAGGAGCTATAGCGGGCTCCACCCGTCACTTATTAAGTCCAATGCATTCCCATATGAAAAGGTTTAAACATAACATAAACATTCGTATTAAAACTAGCATACGAAATGTCAATAATTTCACCATAAACTATGAATGGTATAAAATAGCACATCCACAGTCAAACATATCACAAAACCTTCAATACAATATAGAAGTTTTGTATTATAATAAATCAACTTCAAATAAGCGTAAAATCCATTAAAGGATGTTGACATAGATGAAATCAAAATTCTTTTTAAAGAAGTATCTCCTTTTATTTTGAAATCATTTAAGATCCATATAAAATAAAACATTTTCTTTGAAAATATTCTTATAAGCTTGTATGGAAAGCTTCGACGATTTTATAACGGCGGAAAATAACCGCACCCGCCGTATAAGTTAAAAAAACATTCTTACCTCAATTCTGTCGAAAAGGTTAAAAAGGACATTGTTTTGAAAACGACGGAAGGATTCCTTTATAAACCTCTTATAAAAATTCAAAAAAGGGTATAAATGACTTTAACCCATATTCTTGTAAATAGTAAAAATGTTTTGAAAAACATTTTTAAGAAAACATGGATGTGGATGATAAAGAGATCCCAGTAGATTATTACGTATATACAACCTCGGATAATGAAGAGATTGTGAAATAACCCTTACCTTGTACTTTTCCTTGGTTGGGGTAGGTTAACTCCCTGTATAATGGTGAAATAATTGTTATTAAATTATACAAGAATCATATATATTAATATGATATCATATATGATCTTTTAACATTGATTTGTTAATAATATCTTAGAATTATCGTCGTTTCGGGTGTTAACTTACTCATTTTCTTTTATATGTTTTGTTACATAAGTCATGTTTTTTGTATCTTATTCATATCCAGAATGATATCAAGTCCTTAAACATCATTTTTAAATCATTAAATGGTAATTATACTTGAATGGATACGATGGAGAATGAATCTCATCGCGTTCGTGGAGACGGTAGTCCGTACGTACGCACGAACGCTACTTCCATTTAATTTTTATTTTAAAAGAATCAAATCCAAATGATACATAGTTATATTACTATTCCAGTATAATATAATATTTTATATATGTTACTTAAGTTCATTAACACCATCCTTTATACGTTCCATGTGTGGTATGAACAAGTCATATCATTTTAAGGGGGCGGTAGTCCGCACTTCCTCAAATGAAATTATCGTATGTATATACAACATGAAACGAATAATGGAATGAAATAAAATGGAATTACAGAAGCTTATATATAAAATATATATCATTAATATCATATTTAATTACAGTGCCATCATAATGGCCACCATGAGAGGTGGTACGATGTATTTGAACAATCATCGTTTCGTGAGGCGTTAGTTTGCCATCCACAGAAACATTATGTTCATCATCCATTAGATGGAGTTGTGTGTATGTGTAGTTTGAATACTTCTTATAAAAACATCCTAGTATATTGAGGATACTGGTGTTGTTACAAAAGAAAGGAAATAAAAAGATTTTGGGGGTTGGAGAAGCAAAATAAATGAAGATACTTTAAGAGAAATTGTTACCTTTAATTTAGGTAACTCACTTTGGTTGGAACCAAAGGACTTCTTGAAATGCTTTCTGCCTAAGGGGAAGCTTCAAGGAGGAGGAGAGGGATGTGGGGAGCTTAGTTGGGCAGAGTTTGGACGAGCCAAGTGGCTTGAGAGGTGTGAAGAAATGAGAAGGAGGAGTGCCCTTTTATAAGAGGGGTGAGGGGCACCTTTGGAAAAGCTAGAAATATTAATTTATAATAAATTCATATTCGGTTTCTAATGGATCCAAAGTTGACTATTCAAAGGTTAAGGTGGGGATAGGTCGAAAACCACTCAACCAATAGAATTTAGACAGGTTTGGGTACTTATATTAACCTTATCTTTAAGTATTAACTCTAAGTTAATTAGTTTCACTTTTACAATGTCTCTTTGTATTTTTATATAATATGGTTAATAAACTTACTATATACATCCAAGCGACCCCCAAGTGGTCCATTAATGAGGAACCTATCATAATATAAGTCTCTTGGCCGAACCTTAGATTTTTAGGAATTTAATATCAATTAATAATATAATATTTGTTTTAAGAACTCTTTTATGTCAATTTTGACACTATTCAATAGTTGATTTTTGTGAAACTCCTAACAGATTGATTACTTCGAACAAAGTCAATTAAATCAATCCTAATATATCATATTATCATAGAAAATTAGTTTAATTCATTAAAAGTTTCATATTATAATTATTTGGGTATTTATAAGATCAATTATTTTAATTTTTCACTATTTTAGTAATTACAGCATCATCATTGTGTCATAAATAAAATAAATTATTTAATGTCTAAAAATTATAAATAAAATATCATTATGTAGGAAATCTTTTTATCTTTCTAATTAATATTTATAATCGAAAATCCAACATGTATAACCCTATGTAAAAATTGTTCTTCTAAAAGATGTAAGCTTATGCCATTTTTATTTTTATTTTAACTTTATTAATATAATGTGTCATTATCACTTACAAGTGGATCCATGGGGTCCCAAAATAGACCCAAAAATGCCCATGGTCGACCATGTATCAACCAATAGGGTTAAGACACGTTTTAGGGTAATTTAGTATTATTATAATATTATTTTTTTAACCCTTATTTACCGGATTTACCCTTTAACCATGGTAAATAAAATATTTACCACAGTAACTATTCAAAATGTCTAAAAATAAGAGTTACCTATTTACACAATTTTAACATCCTGATTCCAAATATGGAATCCATTTTTCTAAATTCAAAACACAGAAGTGGCAGAAATTAATTTAAAATTAATTCCCGCTGTCAAAACAAAAAGCGTGTTTTTAAGAGATAATAACTATCAAAAGATTGACACTTGTTTATGTTTGGTTTAATTGTAAAATTATGTCCAATGACCAACATTATATTAAATGGTAAAAATATATTCTAAATATACTTTAAAACCACTCAAATTCATAATTTATCACTATTAATTATTTTGATTAAAAAAGTTGTTTTTAATTAAAATTTAGTAATTTTCACTATTCATCAAAATATGAAAGTTATCCGAAATGTACCAAAATTTCACCCTAGGATAATTTCGATATTCCGAATCCAAAAATGAAGTCCATTTTGAAATATAAAATATATATGATTTCAAAAAGTAGGTATAACTATTCACAACGGCTAGTTTAATTAGTTGTGGTGTGTGTTAGAACTCGAGGTTGCGTACAACACACGCTATCGCATTATTCGAAGGGAAACGTACCGTGAAAGCTTGGGGTGTTACATTCTCCCCTCCTTCAAATAATTGCGTCCTCACAATTTCTAGGGTATTACTGTATAAAAAGACTCGGGTGGTTCTTCATCATAAGTTCCTCGGGTTCCCACGTTGCCTCTTCCATCTTATGATTTCTCCACAAAACTTTTACCAGACGCGTCGTCCGGTTTCTCGGCACTTGTTCTCTCGTATCAAGAATCTTGATGGGCTCTTCGCAATAAGACAGATCGGGTTCTAGTTCTAAATCTTCATAGGTGAGTACATGCGTTGGGTCAGGCATGTATTTCCTCAACAGAGATACGTGGAACACATCGTGAACTTTGGAGAGACTTGGCGGCATTGCCAATCGGTAAGCTACAGCCCCAATTCGTTCTAGAATTTCGAAAGGTCCGATGTACCTGGGACTCAATTTACCTTTCTTACCAAAACGTATGACTCCCTTCCACGGAGATACCTTCAGGAAAACATGATCACCGACTTGAAATTCCAAATCCTTCCTTCGATTATCGGCATAGCTCTTCTGCCTACTTTGAGCTGCTTTAATGTGATTTTGGATTACCTTCACCTTTTCCACCGTTTCCTCCACCAGTTCTGGGCCTACAAGTTTTCTTTCACCAACGTCATCCCAACAGGTTGGTGTACGACATCTCTTTCCGTATAATGCTTCATATGGTGCCATCTGAATACTTGAATGGAAGCTATTGTTATAGGAAAATTCTACCAGAGGTAAATATTGATCCCACATACCCTGAAAATCAAGTGAGCAAGATCTCAACATGTCTTCTAAGGTTTGAATAGTCCGTTCTGATTGTCCGTCTGTCTGAGGGTGGTAAGCAGTGCTCAAATGAAGTTCAGTATCCAGGGATTTCTGAAGACTTTTCCAGAATCTTGAAGTAAAACGGGGATCACGATCCGAAAAAATCTATAGGGGTACTCCATGAAGTCTCACAACTTCATTAATGTATAGTCTTTCTAGACGTTCCAGGGGTAGATCTTCTCTTATAGCAAGAAAATGTGCTGACTTGGTAAGACGATCAACAATAACCCATATTGCATCGTTCCTTCTAGGAGTCTTTGGTAGCCCCATGACAAAGTCCATTGTAATATTGTCCCATTTCCACTCCGGTATGGGAAGAGGTTGCATGACTCCTCCAGGCTGTTGCCTTCCAGCTTTCACTTGTTGACAAACCATACATCTTGACACAAAATCAGCAATCTCCCTCTTCATGTTGTCCCACCAAAAATGTTCCTTCAAATCTCTATACATTTTGGTGCTCCCAGGGTGTATAGAGAAATTGGAACTATGAGCATCATCCAGCAATTCCCTTTCCCTTCAGGCAAGCACCGGGGTGTTTCTTCCCGCACTTACCACAAGATGGATATTCAACCTTTCCCTTCTTCCCCTTATTTCCATTCCCAGATTGATCAGCAGGTCTCTTCTTCTCTTGCTTTGCTTTAAAGTCATAGGACTTAGAGAATTCCTTTTCGGTCTTGATAGCACATGAGACAATGTCTTCGTACGATGAAAAGGATTGTGAGACTAATGCTCGACGGAGAAATGGTTTTAACCCATCAAAGAAACGATCAATCTTACTTCTTGGGTTGCGAATATAATCACCAGCGTACCTCGCTAACCTTGTAAAGTTAGCCTCATACTTTGTGACATTCTCATCCTCCTTTTGTCTTAGACTCAGAAATTGTCTCTCCATATCTGCTCGATGGTCGCGAGGAAAGTATTTTTCTAAAAACAGATCTTTGAACTCCCTCCATTCCATGTTTGATACTTCATCATCTTCCTTCATGTTTTGAATCAATGACCACCATTGATCAGCATCTCCAGTGAGGCGGTAAACTGCCATGGTAACTTTTTCCCTTTCACTACTCCCCAAAGCCTGAAATATTTTCTCTAGGGAAAATATCCATTGCTCAGCTACTAAGGGATTTGTACTCCCATTGAACGTTGGTGGTTGTTGTCTCATGAATCGATCTAACATTGATCCTCCACGCTGCGGATCAGGGTGCTCCATACGGGTAAGGTTATTATTCATAACCTGAGTAAGTTGTCCCAGTACGGTGATTAGCTGATCAGCACCAGTTGCATCACCAGCCCCACTATAATTACCTTGAGCAGGAGGGCAATCCCTACATGGAGTGTGTGCATTGATACGGTTTCCATTTCTTCCACTAGGCGCCATTTCTAAAAAAAATGGCATAAACTAGATCAGTTTATGCATCAAAATACATAATCCCATACTTATAAAACACTAAACATAAATTGAACTATCTATGGATATAATCCATAATCATAAATATGTTTTCTTTGAGGAATTATATACTCATAAACCCTTCATAATGATTTGTAAAGAAAGTGAGAGTTATCCTAAGCATATCCCCCGGGAGTGTCGTAACCAAGAGTGCAGCAAGGCCCGTTGTCGTGCACCAGTTCCCGTTCGAGTCTAGCTCAAAGCGGTGTTTTCGGGTTTTACCCCTAGGTACATCTGTGCCAGAGCCGCCTCTACCTGCTCGTATCCAGACAGGGATGTATTGCTCGGAAAACTCACAAAGTCTCTACAATACCAAAATTCTAGAAAGTTCTTCTATACTAATCCTCAAAGATCATCTTAGGTCTATGTGCTCTAATCAGAGTTTATCTAAATCTAGCTTCCAAGGTTTGTACTAAACTTCCTCTGATACCAACTGTAACGCCCCGACCCCAGCTACCCAGAGTCGGTGCATTACATCGTAACATTGGAATGATCACAAGAAAGATCAAATCTCGAAAGACCGATTAGTTTAGTAGCCTTGGAAACACTAGATATATTCATAAGTTTTACATTACATCATAAAATGAAAAACTACTACAACAACATAATGTTTCCAACGTCCACACTATAAACCCCTCATAATATCCCTGCAAGTCAATCATAATTTACTTCTTCACTACCTGGGAAAAATAAAACATAGAAAAGGGGTGAGCTCAAATGCCCAGTAAGGATAACAATATAGCGGAAACTTTCATAAATAAGAATAAACATTTAAGGCAATGTATAACTAAAACAAAAGCCTTTTAAATATGAACTTTCAACATGGTATGGCATAAATAAAATGAAATAATGCCATTTACTTATTCACATGGATATTCTACTAATCGAATAATCACATGCAAAAATCAATAACCACTTTCATAATGTTGGAATGCATAATGCCAGACTATCATAACCACATAGCCAAGGCCTCGTGCCAAGACTACAAATAAGATTTTGTCAAGGCCTTGTGCCAAGACACTAGTTTGTCTCATGAGACCTACCGATGCATCGAGGAGCTATAGCGGGCTCCACCCGTCACTTATTAAGTCCAATGCATTCCCATATGAAAAGGTTTAAACATAACATAAACATTCGTATTAAAACTAGCATACGAAATGTCAATAATTTCACCATAAACTATGAATGGTATAAAATAGCACATCCACAGTCAAACATATCACAAAACCTTCAATACAATATAGAAGTTTTGTATTATAATAAATCAACTTCAAATAAGCGTAAAATCCATTAAAGGATGTTGACATAGATGAAATCAAAATTCTTTTTAAAGAAGTATCTCCTTTTATTTTGAAATCATTTAAGATCCATATAAAATAAAACATTTTCTTTGAAAATATTCTTATAAGCTTGTATGGAAAGCTTCGACGATTTTATAACGGCGGAAAATAACCGCACCCGCCGTATAAGTTAAAAAAACATTCTTACCTCAATTCTGTCGAAAAGGTTAAAAAGGACATTGTTTTGAAAACGACGGAAGGATTCCTTTATAAACCTCTTATAAAAATTCAAAAAAGGGTATAAATGACTTTAACCCATATTCTTGTAAATAGTAAAAATGTTTTGAAAAACATTTTTAAGAAAACATGGATGTGGATGATAAAGAGATCCCAGTAGATTATTACGTATATACAACCTCGGATAATGAAGAGATTGTGAAATAACCCTTACCTTGTACTTTTCCTTGGTTGGGGTAGGTTAACTCCCTGTATAATGGTGAAATAATTGTTATTAAATTATACTAGAATCATATATATTAATATGATATCATATATGATCTTTTAACATTGATTTGTTAATAATATCTTAGAATTATCGTCGTTTCGGGTGTTAACTTACTCATTTTCTTTTATATGTTTTGTTACATAAGTCATGTTTTTTGTATCTTATTCATATCCAGAATGATATCAAGTCCTTAAACATCATTTTTAAATCATTAAATGGTAATTATACTTGAATGGATACGATGGAGAATGAATCTCATCGCGTTCGTGGAGACGGTAGTCCGTACGTACGCACGAACGCTACTTCCATTTAATTTTTATTTTAAAAGAATCAAATCCAAATGATACATAGTTATATTACTATTCCAGTATAATATAATATTTTATATATGTTACTTAATTTCATTAACACCATCCTTTATACGTTCCATGTGTGGTATGAAGGAGTCATATCATTTTAAGGGGGCGGTAGTCCGCACTTCCTCAAATGAAATTATCGTATGTATATACAACATGAAACGAATAATGGAATGAAATAAAATGGAATTACAGAAGCTTATATATAAAATATATATCATTAATATCATATTTAATTACAGTGCCATCATAATGGCCACCATGAGAGGTGGTACGATGTATTTGAACAATCATCGTTTCGTGAGGCGTTAGTTTGCCATCCACAGAAACATTATGTTCATCATCCATTAGATGGAGTTGTGTGTATGTGTAGTTTGAATACTTCTTATAACAACATCCTAGTATATTGAGGATACTGGTGTTGTTACAAAAGAAAGGAAATAAAAAGATTTTGGGGGTTGGAGAAGCAAAATAAATGAAGATACTTTAAGAGAAATTGTTACCTTTAATTTAGGTAACTCACTTTGGTTGGAACCAAAGGACTTCTTGAAATGCTTTCTGCCTAAGGGGAAGCTTCAAGTAGGAGGAGAGGGATGTGGGGAGCTTAGTTGGGCAGAGTTTGGACGAGCCAAGTGGCTTGAGAGGTGTGAAGAAATGAGAAGGAGGAGTGCCCTTTTATAAGAGGGGTGAGGGGCACCTTTGGAAAAGCTAGAAATATTAATTTATAATAAATTCATATTCGGTTTCTAATGGCTCCAAAGTTGACTATTCAAAGGTTAAGGTGGGTATAGGTCGAAAACCACTCAACCAATAGAATTTAGACAGGTTTGGGTACTTATATTAACCTTATCTTTAAGTATTAACTCTAAGTTAATTAGTTTCACTTTTACAATGTCTCTTTGTATTTTTATATAATATGGTTAATAAACTTACTATATACATCCAAGCGACCCCCAAGTGGTCCATTAATGAGGAACCTATCATAATATAAGTCTCTTGGCCGAACCTTAGATTTTTAGGAATTTAATATCAATTAATAATATAATATTTGTTTTAAGAACTCTTTTATGTCAATTTTGACACTATTCAATAGTTGATTTTTTTGAAACTCCTAACAGATTGATTACTTCGAACAAAGTCAATTAAATCAGTCCTAATATATCATATTATCATAGAAAATTAGTTTAATTCATTAAAAGTTTCATATTATAATTATTTGGGTATTTATACGATCAATTATTTTAATTTTTCACTATTTTAGTAATTACAGCATCATCATTGTGTCATAAATAAAATAAATTATTTAATGTCTAAAAATTATTAATAAAATATCATTATGTAGGAAATCTTTTTAGCTTTCTAATGAATATTTATAATCGAAAATCCAACATGTATAACCCTATGTAAAAATTGTTCTTCTAAAAGATGTAAGCTTATGCCATTTTTATTTTTATTTTAACTTTATTAATATAATGTGTCATTATCACTTACAAGTGGATCCATGGGGTCCCAAAATAGACCCAAAAATGCCCATGGTCGACCATGTATCAACCAATAGGGTTAAGACACGTTTTAGGGTAATTTAGTATTATTATAATATTATTTTTTTAACCCTTATTTACCGGATTTACCCTTTAACCATGGTAAATAAAATATTTACCACAGTAACTATTCAAAATGTATAAAAATAAGAGTTACCTATTTACACAATTTGAACATCCTGATTCCAAATATGGAATCCATTTTTCTAAATTCAAAACACAGAAGTGGCAGAAATTAATTTAAAATTAATTCCCGCTGTCAAAACAAAAAGCGTGTCTTTAAGAGATAATAACTATCAAAAGATTGACACTTGTTTATGTTTGGTTTAATTGTAAAATTATGTCCAATGACCAACATTATATTAAATGGTAAAAATATATTCTAAATATACTTTAAAACCACTCAAATTCATAATTTATCACTATTAATTATTTTGATTAAAAAAGTTGTTTTTAATTAAAATTTAGTAATTTTCACTATTCATCAAAATATGAAAGTTATCCGAAATGTACCAAAATTTCACCCTAGGATAATTTCGATATTCTGAATCCAAAAATGAAGTCCATTTTGAAATATAAAATATATATGATTTCAAAAAGTAGGTATAACTATTCACAACGGCTAGTTTAATTAGTTGTGGTGTGTGTTAGAACTCGAGGTTGCGTACAACACACGCTATCGCATTATTCGAAGGGAAACGTACCGTGAAAGCTTGGGGTGTTACATCCTCAATCAGTACACCCTCACAGGTCTAATCCTATGGGTGAAGTGCAACAACAGTTGGCAGTGCTACCATCAGTTGCAGCACCAACCACTACATCTGTCCAAGCTCCAGTCATTGCACCTACCCAAGTCCAAGTTCAACCGGATGTTTCTCAAATGTTAATAACTACCATTGAGTCATTAACAGCTCGATTAGAGACTATGGAAGGGAAACGTGCACAAGTTCATCTAGAGAAGAAAGTTTACCCTGAATGGGTAGATTCAATCTCTCCTCCATCTAGTTTTGGAAACCCTGTATTCCCTATTTTCAATGGATCAGGCGACCCTGAACAACATTTAACGCATTATGTATCTTGTTGTGATCCTATGATGGGAAATCTGGAGCAGAAAGAAACAGTAAAACTCAGATTCTTCGTATGGACCTTGCAAGGACCAGCCTTTGTTTGGTATAAAAGTTTGCAATCCCAGTGAATTACTGGATGGGAAGATCTCTGTCAACAATTCCTTCTTCAGTTAAGATCAACTTTGCCAAAGACAACATTTTTTGATCTTACAAACTATAAGAAAAGGGAGAATGAAAGGGTCTCAGATTTCATTGCTCGCTGGAAGGGGTTAACATATTTCCTGAGCCTAGCACTACCTTAAGAGGAACTATTGCCAATCTGTGTGGAGAATCTACGTGATGAATTATGCATGCCGTTAATCCCTGTGAAATACTCAGGAGAGTTTCGAGACCTTACTTCAATCGCTTAGCAGATTGAAGATTCCCTTATACAGGATAAGGCTAAATCTTGTGTAATTCCATCAACTCCAGGAAGGATAATGGGTAAAGCAGAAACTGCTACAGTTATGCTTAAACAAGCACCTGTACCTGTTTCTACTTCAAAACCTTCATCTTCTCAAAGGGATCCACCTCCTAAGTGCCAAAAACAATGTACATTTCATCTAGATGATCAAAGAGACCAAAGACGAAAACAATTTGAGGATCTAAAGATCAAAACAGACTCTTTCCAATATAAACAAGTTCATGGTTACTTCATTTCGGCTTTGGAAAATAATCTGGTTCATTTGCCAAGGCCTAAGAGGCCAAATAAAGAAGGATATGAAGACCGTCCCAATTATTGCCCTTTTAATCAAATGTTGGGGCATCCCATCCATGAGTTTTTTGTCTTCAAAGACCTCCTAAAAAAGATGGTTGATTTGGGGAAAGTCAAACTAAAAGGTTCTTCAGCTCAGGTAGCATGTGTTACTGCTGCAGTTCCAGAGGAGGAAGGCGAATGGCAAAAAGTCAAAAGAAAAAATGCACAGAAGTATGATGATTGGATGTTCAAAAAGACAATCAACTGAAATCATGCTATTTTGCGAACACAGTTAAAGAAACAAATTGTGTCTTCTACAATGAATGTTGCGGAAAAACCCTCTTCGTTAGAGGGAAAGTCCTCAAAGAAACAGCATGATTCAAAGAAATAAAAAGAATCAGAACAAGATGAGTATGTGTTAAAGCCTACGTTGTCTTTGACTATGGAAGAATTCATGCCATCTACTTCAATGCCACGGGCACCGCCCCACCAAATGACATAGCCTAAACAGGCTAATCAGGCAGAGTCTTCATCAGATGAAGAGATAATCTTTGGTTCTGTTAATATGATTCAATTAACAGATCCATATGCCAGTCGTAGTTTCAATTTCGATGAGCCTGAATTCCCTGTATCAAACAGGGGAATCATAGGATGTTCCGAAGGCTCAGGATATTGGGGAAAACATGGATCTTTCAGAAGCCACTATTACAATTCTACCCCTACTAGAACTGTGTACGCAGCAGAAACTCGTGGTAGAGCCCTTTAGCGAGCTCAGCAAGAACAAGCAAGTTCTTCTACCAATAGAAAATTCAGTCCTCGCACATTTATTTTGGAAGACCGGTTGAAGGTTCCATCTTCTTCCTCTCAGCAAGTAAATGGATATAATTGGTCTAATCTTCCAAAACTAGGAATATTTCCAACTCCTATCCCAATACAAGATGCATCAACTTTCAAAGCATCTGCTACCAAAGCATCTACTTCCAAGGTACCTGCTAAACCACATATTCCTATTGGGAAACGTAGGCCGCTAGATCAAAAGTATGATATATTGAAACACTTGGACCATGTACCAGCCAAGTTATCAATTCTGGATGCTTTGAATCTATCAAAAGATCTTCGGGAAGCACTAATCGAGGCTTTGTCAAGTCCTCAGGAGTTTGAAACTGAAATTGCTGCAGCTGGAGTCTATCACATAGAGAATAATCCTGCAGAATTCCATGCAATAATATATTTTACTGATGAAGATGAAGATGATGTTGTGCACGAACATAGTAGACCTTTGTACTTATCTATCAAGGTCAATGGCGTAGACGTCCAAAGAGATTTCATTGACAATGGTTCAGGAGTCAACATCATACCCATTCGTACACTTCGTCAATTGGGCCTCACAGAATCTGATTTATCTCCTTCTACCATGATGTTACAAGGATATGATAAAAATGATCAAGAACCACTAGGCGATGTTAAACTTATAACTCAGTTTGGAGATCTTGTGTCCAATTCGGATTTCATGGTTGTTGATCAAGACTCAGCTTTCAACATCTTACTTGGAAGACCCTGGCTACATCAACATGCGGATATCCCTTCATCATACCATCAATGTCTCAAATATTGTTTTGATGGTAAAGTTGGGACATTTTATGGTGATAAGGCCCCGTTCAAGACATATGAGTCTCAATACATTGAGGCGGAATTCTATCACATGAAGGGAAGGGAGAAATCCACAACAAAGGAGATTACCAAAGTTAATGCTCCATATGGTTTGGAGAAGATTCCAGTAAATCTATTTACACATGTGATTACAGATTATGTGTTTCCTATCAGTCAAGTTGACTAGATAGACCCAAATCAAAATACTCTTATGGAATGATCCATAATGTCAATTACTGCAATCGAGCCAGACAACATGGGAGGAATTGGTAACCCACCAAGCAGTAATGAAAGCACAAATGGAGACGTCTTCATTTCATATGTTGAAATTCAACAAGTCTATATTTCGCCAACCGGGCCAGAAGAAGTTATAGCAACATCGAAGGTGAACAATGATGTCTATTCTCAATCCATCATCTCCGCTTTATTACCCAAAGAAGACCCTTCATCATTAATCGGGTCGGAAATTGAGGCTTCTTCTTCAAGATATTCAAATTTTGACATCTCTTCTGATCATGAAAATTCTTCTTTATCATCTACTATGCAAGTAGAAATGGAATAAATAACACATGAAGAAGAAGAAGAGGAATATCTTAGAGATGCTCCTCCAGCATTTGAAGAGGGTATCTCTACCACTATAGAAAAACTCAGAGAAATATATCTAGGTACAAAAGAAGATCCACACCCCACTTTAATCAGTGCGGCTATGACTCTTGAAGAGCAAGAGATGTATATTTATTTTCTAAAGAAAAATAGAGATATATTTTCTTATAAATATACAAAAATACCCAAGCTTGATCCTGATGTTGCTACTCATAATTTGGGTCTATCAGAAGAACATCGAGGATTTAGGTAAGCCGCGAGAAGAACACACCCAACTTATGCATCCAAAATTAAAGATGAAGTGGATAAGCTTATAAAATCTAACTTTGTCAGAGAAGTTCAGTATCCCAAGTGGTTGGATAATATTTTCCCTGTAAAGAAGAAGAACAGACAAATTAGAGTTTCCATCAATTTCTGAGATCTTAATCGGCATTGTCCTAAGGATGATTTCCTAGTTCCGATTACAAAACTTTTAATTGATGCAACAGCTGGCTATGAAGAACTTTTCTTCATGGATGGATATTCTTGATATAATCAAATCCGAATGGCCCCAGAAGTCGAGGAATACACAGCCTTCAGATCCCCTCAGGGTGTGTTTTTCTACAGGGTAATACTCTTTGGCTTAAAGAATGCAGGTGCAACATATCAGCGTGCCATGCATCGTATCTTCAAACCATTCTTAGGGAAGTTTGTTGAATGCTATGTAGACGATTTAGTGGTTAAATCCAAAAAACGTTCTAATCACTTGGATGATTTAGAAGTCATATTCCGCAAGCTTCGACAACATAATTTGAAGATGAACCCCTTAAAATGTGCTTTTGGGGTAACCTCAGGAAAATTTCTCGGCTTTGTTGTATGCCATCGTGGCATGGAAGTCGATCCTGAGAAGATCAAGTAAATCCTTAGTATGTCACCTTCTCGAAATTTTAAATAATTAAGAGGACTTCAAGGACACTTAGCCTATATTCGGCGTTTCATTGCCAATTTGGCAGGAAAAAGTCTACCCTTCACCAAATTGATGAAGAAGGGAGTCACTTACCAGTGGAATGAAAATGTCAAGAAGCATTAGATATTCTCAAGAAATACCTCTTGAGTCCACCGGTACTCATGCCTCCTTTTGAAACAAGACCACCTATCCTCTACGAGACAGCTCTAGAGAGATCATTGGGTGCCTTTTTTGCTCAGAAGAATGATGCTGGGAATGAAAATATCCTCTACTACCACATTCGGACTATGCTCGAAGCAGAAACCCAGTATTCATGTATTGAGAAGTGCTTCCTGGTGTTAATATTTGTAGGTTAGAAGTTGAGACACTACCTGCAACATCACGAGGTCCAATTGGTATCTCACAATAACCCACTCAAATTCATCTTTAGTCGTCCAATGCTTACAGGACGTCTGATGTAGAGACCCGAAGCTTGACATACATGGACATTACAATACTTTTGCGGAATACTTAATACATAACCAAAACATACACACAAGGACCATAATATTTTAGTGTCTTTGGAAACTTGGAACGTAATCTTCTAATCATGGTGAAAGATCTTCAAAATCTCCCATAAAGATCTTCGCCCTTTGTTTTTTACCTAAAACCATTCTTTATATCCTGGGGAAAAGAAAACATATAAAGGGTGAGCTCAAATGCTCAGTAAGGGTAAGCATGGATAAAATAAAACAAATCATATACATTTGAACTTAAAAACATGAACATAATGTTTAAACATCAAAAGCTTGAGCAATGACATAAAACATGGAAGTACGTAAGGCATAAATCATAAAGAAACATTAAGAATGATAAAATATCATGGGAGTAAAACATGTAATTGTGGAAACCATTCAACACATGTCATGATTTCCATAGTATCCAAGGCATTGCTGGCAAGACCATCTTAGTGGACAAAGTCCCTTTTTGAATTGAGTTCACTCCTCGTTTCAGCCCTGTAACACTGAACCAGATTAACTTACCGTTCCAGCCATGTCTATATCATGAGATATAAATCTTTACCCAATGCATTGGAGGGAGATATAGGTCCCACCCATCTCATAATGAAATCATTATTACTTGTGCCACAACATAAACATAAATCATTCATCATAACCCAAAGAATAAAAATGGGTTTCATAAACATCATCCCATCATAACATAATCCATATAAAACAAATGGATGTCATTTCATCATAATAAAAGTGAAACCTTGAAAATCATAGAGACATTATACTTGAAACATACACATATTAAATAATATCATCTTAGAAGGAAAAATAGTTTTGATAAAACACTTGAAATGGATTCTTGAGGAAAATATCCTTTCTTCTTCAAAATCAATTTCTTTTCAAAAAAAGTCATGCAATTTTAAAAGAGAGAGATTTTTTTTAAAATAGTCATGAAATATTTTGGAGGATGCTTCATGAAAATAAGGCTTTATAAAACCATAAAAATCCTTTCATGCCGTATAAAAAAACATTCTTCTCGTACTTTTGCCGGAATAGTCAAAAAAGTACCTCGTAACGTAAAAAAACGAAAGATTCCTTAAATACCATGTAGTAAAAGTCAAAAAAGGGTAAAAAAGAATTTAAACATACATGAAAACACTTTTATAAAACATTGAAATAGATGACAGAAATAACCCCAGTAAATACTTATGAATAAGCAATCTCAGATAAAAATGAGATTTTACAAAATTATCCCTTACCGTAGGTCCGATATGCTTCGTACGTATCCAAAACTCCTGTATAATGATTTAAATAATGTCATTGAATTATTACAGAATCATATTAATTGTTATTATATCATATATAGTTCACTTATGACTTTATATTACCCGTTATTTTGTAAATTCATGTTAAAGTAGCGTTTTGGGTAAAATCGTTTCATTTGTCGTTCGTGTTTTAACTTGTAATTATTGATATGATTACTTAGATCATGATTAATTAAATCCATAATTTAAAACATGATTTATATATAATATAGATTCAGAATATACATATATATAATGGATCGATAAATGGAAATAAATACACCGTTCATGGAGACGATATGCCGTACGTATGGATGAACGCTGTTTTCGTTCCCTTATTGAATTGAATGGAATTAAGTAGATGATATAAATATATATATACATAAATCCAGTAGCATTATTATGTCATATATTTCATGATTACTTATTATATATACTTTATAATCATTCTTTAATGGTTATCATGGAGAGTGAATCTCATCGCGTCGTGGAGACGGTATTCCGTACGTACGCACGAGTGATGATATCATTCCCATGATCGTGGAATTGTATTAAAGTGTATGTATAATATTACATAATCAATATAACTTTACAATAATCATATATATTCATTAATCTCACCATTATACCCATCCATGTAAGGTGGTTGTGGAAAATAGATTACACCACAGCGTGGAGACGATATTCCGTACGTACGCACGCACGGTGAATTAGTTTTCCGTAGGACGAATAGATGGTGAAATATGGTTGTTTTATACTTATAATATCATATCAGTATATGTGTGATACTGATGTTATTAATTTATAATGAAACAACTAATGAATAAGAAGTTGAAGACGAAAGAAGCTTGAAAGAATCTGTAGAAGAAATTACCTCTTCTTCAATACGCCTCTTTGAAACCTCCTCTTAGGGCACTATGATTGGTTTCTGAAGTATACCAGGACCTCTAGGATGTTTCTAGGGAACTTGAGAAGATAATTTGTCAGGGTTTGTCCGAGATTTAAGGCTCAAGTTTTTGTGAGTAAGAGAGGGAGGAGGTGCCCTTTTATAAGGGAGGAGAGGGGCACCTTTGGAAATCTAAAAAATATTAATTTATAATAAATCTAACCCCACTTAAAAACCTCCAAAAATGACTCATATTCGAATATTAGATGAGATAGGGTTGTAATCTCATCAACCAATAAAATTTAGACATGTTAGAAATTTATTTTAAACATTATCAACTTGATTTATCCTTATTTAATCAATTTAATTTTATTTGTGGTAAAAACATTCTAAATTTTAAATTATAAAAAATAATTACTTATTTATTGTGAATTGTCCATAATTGTATTATTTATAAAATTTTAGACCATATAAATTTAAATTTATAATTTTTATATATTTTTGTGATTTTTAATCAATTTTATAATATGTTATTTTTATAAATTAAAAATAGTGTCAATTTTGATACTATTCATTTATTTGAATTTAAATAAAATATATACAGAATATATGTTCGAAATAAAAGCTTTAATAGATTAATAAAAGGTCATATGTATCTAGAAAATTAGTGGAGCACATTAAATAGTTCATATAATATTTATATTAATATTTTTAAAACCATTTATTTGATATTTCTCTTAATAAAATAATTTCAACATCACTATTATGTCAACTTTAATGATAATTATTTAATCCCTAAAAATTATAAATAAATTCATATGATGTAGATAATTTTATTATATTTCTGGAGACTACTTATATACGAAGTTTCATGACGTTTATCACTAAACTAAAATTATTATACTTATAAGATTTAAGAAAGTGACATGTTGTAACTTTCTTTGGTTTTAATGATAATTAAATTATTTCCATGGAAAAAAGTCCATTAAATGAATCTAATCCGACCCTTAGGTGATATGGGTCGACCTTTAGACATCCAATAGGATTTTGTCAGGTGTTAGTGAAATTTTATAATCTTATATTTACCCTTAATTACCGGATTTACCTTTAACTGTGGTAAATAAATTTTATCGTAGTTACTATTCATAAATCCCAAAAATAAAAAGTAGCTTATTAACATAATTTGGAACCACTGATTCCAAATATGGAATGCATTTTTCCAAATTCAATACACAAAAGTTTCATAAATTAAATTAAAATTAATCCCGTTGTCGAAAGAAAACGGGTTTTTGTTTAAAACATTGCAAAAGATTGAATTTATTTAACCTACGAATTCAATGTAAAATCAAGGATAATGACATAAATTATATTAAATGGTAAAAATATATTCTATTTATACTTTAAAACCATTCAATATTATAATTTAACCACATAAGTTATTGTGATGAGAAAAGTTGTTTTTAATTAAAATATAGCGTGTTTTTACAATTCCTTAAAATATGAAAGTTATCAGAATAATATGAAAATTTTATCCAAGGTAAAATTTAATATCCTGATTCCAAATAAAAATTTTATTTTGTAAAATTGAACTTATAAACATGTCAAAAACTAGATTTAAAGTGGGTTCACCATCAATAGGCGGCAAAACTACATTTTTTGAAAAATACTTATTTTACCCGAAAAAATTATTTTGTTCTTATACCATGTTCTAGAAAATGTGTAAGATGAATAATAATGTTATAAAATTCAAAATTTAGTTAAGACTATTCATAACGGCTAGTTCATAATAATATTATAATAATATATTGTTGTTTAGTAAAACTCGGTATTGCGTACAACAGACGCTATCGAGGAAGGTCGCGATTGCGTGTAATGCAAGCCAAGTCATGGTTGCGTGTAGTGAAAGACTCCATTGTTGTTGCGTATAACAAAATACAACCATATTTCATTTATACATTGAATATATATATATATACACACACTCAATGTTGCATAAAATAACTTCTATCAATTGAACTTGAAATTGTGTGTAACACGATCCAAGAATTGTGTTGCGTATACTGCAAGATAATACGGTGTTGCGTATAGAACAAGATAATCTTGTTTTAGCATAAAACACATGACATAAAATAAATTAAAAAGAATACTTATCATAAAATCTTAGGGTGTTACATTCTACCCCCCTTAAAATGAATTTCGCTCTCGAAATTCATCGAGGTTATAAATGGTTTGTTACTTGATAATTTCTTTCATAGAAACCCACATCGTAAAAAGGAATGATAAAACTTAATTTAAAAAAGTGAAGTATGAAACATAAAGGTTACCCAAATTAACTCATCACTAGTTTTCCTCATAGGATATCATAGGTGAAAATATGGATATGGAAGAGAAATCTAACCATCAAGTTCTGATGGAGAGTGGAAGACGACGTGGCTATGAAAAATCCAACAATCACAAAGCCATAGATTTGTGATGATATAAAGTACCATCTGATTCATCGGATATAAGAGAACTAGGAAATTTTTTTTGCTTTTCAATATCATTTCCCTAAAGTTGAAATATTTGAATTAGAATAAATACTTACTTGATTTTGGTACAATATCACTGTTGTTCATGATTTTAACAATTTCCACTTCATCTCTTAAAGAAATGTTGTTGAATTTGTTATTTGTGAAGTGTTAACAGATCATGTGATAGAATGATGGTTCATTCCATTTGTTTCAAAGAAAAGTTTAGCAAAATTTATCAAATATACATAAGTCCATCTATGGTGATGTTAATCGTATATGATTCCAAAAATGAACTTATACTTCATCTATCATGCCGCTTAATAAAATAAAACTAGTTTCTACTAACCAGGGACTTCCTGTAAGCCAGTGGTATGCGATAATGGCCAGTCGCACTTCGGTTGTGGGTTCGATTCCCACAGCCTTGTCCGACGCGATGGGCTGTCACCCGTCTTGCAGGTTGTCCTTTTTCTAAAACTACACTATTATAACAGTACAAAAATAATTTTAAAAAAAGTTATAGCCTTAAACAATACTATATGATGTCTGACATAACACTTTACAATCTTTAGACTTATCCAAAACACATCTGTCCAAGCTCATAGTATAAAGAAAACAATTATTGGAAAGGTCACATAACAAGAACGTGGATAACATCATTTATCATATGATATGTCTTGTTGGTCAAATTCCAAACATGTGAATTCCTTAATCATTTATTCTATTGCAACATGAATTACCACAGAACCTCAGTTGAAAACATGAATGCTGTCAAAAGTTTTCTATTTCTACATTCCAAAATCCCAAAAATTCTATATACTCAGACCATGATACCACTTAGTCCTTATATCAATCATGATCTCATGAATACTATCAAACATATTAGATTCTCTTTATCTCTTCATTATGTGCATATCATCTGCTTTCCAAAAATATTTCAATCACTTTTCATGTTTACCGATGCCATATTCTTATGGAAAACCACAATGGACCAATACGTAGATATTCTAATATACCATAAAAGTACCTCAATAACATTATTCTTGAATAAAAATACATAAACACTTCAAACCATCATCTTCAATGATTGTCATGTAATATGTCCTTCCTTGATTTAGAAGTAACCTCTTAGTTCAGGGCATTGAGTTGGGTAATGCCCATGTTCTCCACAGATAAGACATTGAACTCCATAACAGTCTGTCACTCTATGACCCTTCTCTCCACACAGATAAAATCTTCCCCTCGATTTGAGGTATTCCTCAAGGTTCTTCTTCCCATATTTAGAAATATCAATCTTCCTTTCTTTATGATCCTCAACATACGAACATGCATAAAAGTCTATCTTCCTCTTATTTGATGAATTAGGAATACCACTAAATTTCACCTTGTTAATCATATATCGCGATGACTGATTCAGCATAATCACAATATCATTCTCTCTAGTCATTACACAATTTCGTTGCTCATAGTCACCAATTTTTCCATTCGATTCAATGTTAACCGAATTCCTTCTGGTTCCGTCCATTGTCTGAAATGAAAAAAGAATTCTTTGAGAGGAAAAAAATCATAATAGGTAAAACAACATAATAGAGGGGAAGTAACTTCAATATCTAACATCATAGATTTAATTCTATGATCGTTACCGAAATTCTAGGACTATAACCTATACTTATACTTATCCTTAGGGACATCCCTAGACATACCTTAGAAATATCTCTAGGGATCTCACTAAAGTTCTTGCATCCTAGTTTCCAAAGGTTGACTAATCCTTTCCTCTGATACCAACTGTAGAGACCCGAAGCTTGACATACATGGACATTACATTACTTTTGCGGAATACTTAATACATAACCAAAACAGACACACAAGGTCCGTAATAGTTTAGTGTCTTTGGAAACTTGGAACGTAATCTTCTAATCGTGGTGAATGATCTTCAACATCTCCCATAAAGATCTTCCCCTTTTGTTTTCTTACCTAAAACCTTTCTTTATATCCCGGGGAAAAGAAAACATATAAAGGGTGAGCTCAAATGCTCAGTAAGGGTAAGCATGGATAAAATAAAACAAATCATATACATTTGAACTTAAAGACATGAAAATAGTGTTTAAACATCAAAAGCATGAGCAATGACATAAAACATGGAAGTACGTAAGGCATAAATCATAAAGAAACATTAAGCATGATAAAATAGCATGGGATTAAAACATGTAATTGTTGAAACCATTCAGCACATGTCATGATTTCCATAATAGCCAAGGCATTGCTGCCAAGACCATCTTAGGGGACAAAGTCCCTTTCTGAATCGAGTTCACTCCTCATTTCAGTCCTGTAACACTGAACCGGAATAACTTATCGTTCCAGCCATGTCTATCTCATGAGATATAAATCTTTACCCAATGAATTAGAGGGATATATAGGTCCCACCCATCTCGTAATGAAATCATTATTATTTGTGCCACAACATAAACATAAATCATTCATCATAACCCAAAGAATAAAAATGGGTTTCATAAACATCATCCCATCATAACATAATCCATATAAAACAAATGGATATCATCTCATCATAATAAAAGTGAAACCATGTAAATCATAGAGTCACTATACTTGAAACATACACATATGAAATAATTTAATCTTAGATGGAAAAATGGTTTTGATAAAACACTTAAAATGAATTCTTGAGGAAAATATCCTTTCTTCTTTAAAATCAATTTATTTTCAAAAAATGTCATGCAATTTTAAATGAAAGATATTTTGTTGAAAATAGTCATGAAATCTTTTGGAGGAATCTTCATGAAAATAAGGCTTTATAAAACCATAAAAATCCTTTAATGCCATATAAAAAACATTCTTCTCGTACTTTTGCTGGAAAAGTCAAAAAAAGTACCTCATAACGTAAACAAATGAAAGATTCCTTATATACCATGTAGTAAAAGTCAAAAATGGGTAAAAAGGACTTTAAACATACATGAAAACACTTTTATAAAACATGGAAATGGATGACAGAAATAACCCCAGTAAATACTTATGAATAAGCAATCTTAGATAAAAATGAGATTTTGCAAAATTATCCCTTACCGTAGGTCCGATATGCTTCGTACGTATCCAAAACTCCTATATAATGATTTAAATAATGTGATTGACTTATTACAGAATCATATTAATTTTTCTTATATCATATATAGTTCACTTATGACTTTATATTACCCATTCTTTTGTAAATTCATGTTAAAGTAGCGTTTTGGGTAAAATCGTTTCATTTGTCGTTCGTGTTTTAACTTGTAATTATTTATATGATTACATAGATCATGATTACTTACATCCAGAATGTAAAACATGATTTAAATATAATATATATTCATAATATACTTATATATATAATGGATCAATAAATGGAAAGAAATACACCGTTCATGGAGACGGTAGGCCGTACGTACGCATGAACGCTGTTTTTGTTCCCTTATTGAATTGAATGGAATTAACTAGATGACATAAATATATATATACATAAATACAGTAGCATTATTATGTCATATATTTCATTATTACTTATTATATATACTTTATAATCATTCTTGAATGGTTATCATGGAGAGTGAATCTCATCTCGTCGTGGAGACATTATTCCGTACGTACGCATGAGCAATGATATCATTCCCATGATCGTGTAATTGTATTAAAGTGTATGTATAATATTACATAATCAATATCAATTTACAATAATAATATATATTCATTACTTTCACCATTATACCCATCCATGTAAGATGGTGGTGGAAAATAAATTACACCACGGCGTGGAGACGGTATTTCGTGCGTACGCACACGCGGTGACTTCGTTTTCCGTAGGATGGATAGATGGTGAAATATGGTTGTTTCATAATTATAATATCTTATCAGTATATTAGTAATACTTATGTTATTACTTTATAATGAAACAACTAAGTAATAAGAAGTTGTAGAATAAAGAAGCTTGAAAGAATCGGTAGAAGAAATTACCTCTTCTTCGATACGCCTCTTTGAAACCTCCGCTTAGGGCACTAAGATTGGTCTTTGAAGTAGACCAGGACCTCTAGGATGTTTCTAGGGTAGTTTAGAAGATAATTTTTCAGGGTTTGTCCGAGCATGAAGGCTCAATGTGGTGTGAGTAAGAGAGGGAGGAGGTGCCCTTTTATAAGGGAGGAGATGGGCACCTTTGGAAATCTTAAAAATATTAATTTATAATAAATCTAACCCCACTTAAAAACCTCCAAAAATGACTCTTATTAAAATATTAGATGAGATATAGTTGTAATATCATAAACCAATAAAATTTAGACATGTTAGGAATTTATTTTAAACATTATCAACTTGATTTATCCTTATTTAATCAATTTAATTTTATTTGTGGTAATAAAATTCTAAATTTTAAATTATAAAAAATAATTACTTATTTGTTGTGAATTGTCCATAATTGGATAATTTATAACGTTTTATACCATATAAAGTTAAATTTATAATTTTTATATATTTTTTTGATTTTTAAACAATTTTATAATATGTTATTTTTATAAAATAACAATTGTGTCAATTTTGATACTATTCATTTATTTGAATTTAAATAAAATATATACAGAAGATATGTTCAAAATAAAAGATTTAATAGATTCATAAAAGGTCATAGGTATCTAGAAAACTAGTGGAGCACATTAAATAGTTCATATAATATTTATTTTAATATTTTTAAAACCATTTATTTGATATTTCTCTTAATAAAATAATTTCAACATCACTATTATGTCACCTTTAATGATAATTATTTAATCCCTAAAAATTCTAAATAAATTCATATGCTCTAGATAATGTTATTAGATTTCTAGAGATTACTTATATCCGAAGTTCTATGAAGTTTATCACTAAACTAAAATTATTATACTTATAAGATTTAAGAAAGTGACATGTTGTCACTTTCTTTGGTTTTAATGATAATTAAATTATTTCCATGGACAAAAGTCCATTAAATGGATCTAATCCGACCCTTAGGTGATATTGGTCGACTTTTATTCATCCAATAGGATTTTGGGAGGTGTTAGGGTAATTTTATAATCTTATATTTACCCTTAATTACCCGATTTACCTTTAACTAGGGTAAATAAATTTTACCGTAGTTACTATTCATAAAGCCCAAAAATAAAAAGTATCTTATTAACATAATTTGGACCCACTGATTACAAATATGGAATAATTTTTTTCCAAATTCAATACACCAAAGTTTCATAAATTAAATTAAAATTAATCCCTTTGTCGAAAGAAAATGGGTTTTTGTTTAAAACATTGCAAAAGATTGAATTTATTTAACCTACGAATTCAATGTAAAATCAAGGCTAATGAAATACATTATATTAAATGGTAAAAATATATTCTATTTATACTTTAAAACCATTCAATATTATAATTTAACCACATAAGTTATTGCGATGAAAAAAGATCTTTTTAATTAAAATATAGCGTGTTTTTACCATTCATTAAAATATGAAAGTTATCAGAATAATATGAAAATTTTATCCAAGGTAAAATTATATATCCCGATTCCAAATCATAATTTTATTTTGTAAAATTGAACTTATAAAAATGTAAAAAACTAGATTTAATGTGGGTGCTCCATCAAAAGGCGGCAAAACTGCATTTTTTGAAAAATACTTATTTTACCCAAAATATTTATTTTGTTCTTATACCATGTTCTAGAAAATGTGTAAGATGAATAATAATGTTATAAAATTCAAAATTTAGTTAATACTATTCATAACGGCTAGTTCATAATAATATTATAATAATATATCATTGTTTATTAAAACCCTGTATTGCGTACAACACACGCTATCGAGGAAGGTCGCGATTGCGTGTAATGCAAGCCAAGTTAGGGTTTCATGTAGTGCAAGACTCCTTTGTTGTTTCATATAACAAAATGCAACCATATTTCATTTATACATTGAATATATATATATATATATATATATATATATATATATATATAGACACACTCAATGTTGCGTAGAATAACTTCTATCAATTGAACTTGAAATTGTGTGTAACACGATCCAAGAATTATGTTTCGTATAATGCAAGATAATACGGTGTTGAGTATAGAACAAGATAATATTGGTGTAGCCTAAAACACATGACATCAAATAAATTAAAAGGAATACTTATCATAAAATCTAGGGGTGTTACATATGGAATGGTGGGTAGTTATTTTGCAGTAATTCGACATTCAGTATGTGTCCCAAAAGGCGATAAAGGGCCAAGCTCTGGCTGATTTCCTGGATGAACACCCTTCAGTGGAAGACACATCTTCAGATATTGAATTCCCTGATGAGGAAGTCTTCTATATTCAAGAAATTCCTCAAGCATGGGAAATGTATTTTGATGGCGCTTCTAGAAGTCCAATAGAAAGGAAAATGGAAAATTCTAAATTCAACAAAGTTGGCTTAGGAATTGTGCTCATTTCTCCAAAAAAGGTAGTGTTCCCTTATTCCTTCTTATTATGGGAAGGTGGTACCAATAATGAAGCAGAATACCAAGCTCTCATTGTAGGCTTGGAATTAGCAATTCAAGCACAAGTGAATCACCTAAAGGTGAAAGGTGATTCAGACCTAGTAATCAAACAAGTCAATGGGGATTATGCCATTAGAAAATAACTAATTCCTTTGTATGATTACGTCAGAGAGTTAATGGAGGAATTCCCTTCGGAACTGACATTTTCTTATTTTCCAAGATCACAAAATGCTCAAGCTGATGCACTAGCTAATATAGCCACAGCTCTGGAAGATCCAAATCGGGACGAGACAACCATCAGTATTGCCCACCGTCATTCAATTTCACCTTATGTTCGAATCAGAATAGAGGAAATTAATGAAATTAGTCCCATTCCTGAACTGTATGGTCATACTATAGGATGGATGTCACCTATTAGAGAATACCTTCAAAATGGAACACTTACACCTAATAGAGCTGATAAAGAACGAATCCGGTGATGTGTGGTCAATTTACTATTTATGATAGCCCAGATCCCCTAGGGAGAATTCTCTACAAAATTGGTTTTGATGGAGTTCTCTTCCAATGCATTGATGGTGAAGAGAAAATGGCTGTCATGAAAGAAGTGCATGCATGAGTCTGTGGTGCCCACCAGTCTGGACAGAGACTGTTTGATCAGATTCAAAGGCTTGGATACTTTTGGCCTTCAATGATACAAGATTGTGTTGATTTCACAAGGAAGTTTCATTCATGCCAAGTATAGGCCAACTTCATTCATCAACCTCCAGAGTTGCTTCATACTGCTAAGTACTCATGGCCATTCTCCACATGGGGAATGAATGTCGCGGGGCCTTACCCTTCAGCTACAGCCAAGTAGTTTAAGTACATTCTTACTCCTACTGATTTCTTTTCCAAATGGGAATAGGAAATACCTCTTAAGGAAGTCAGTTCTAAATGCATTTTTAGCTTCATCAAGTCTAACATCATTACCAGATTTGGTGTCCCTCATACCATATTGACGGACAATGGCACCAACTTCTGTTCATCTGAGGTGAAGAAGTTGTATCAATGATACAACATCAAATCTAACCACTCATCTCAGTATCATGCAGCGGCCAATGGAAAAATAGAAGCCTTCAACAAGATTCTTTCAAATATACTGCAAAAGATAGTTGATAAAGATAAGAAGTCATGGCCTAATAAACTCTTTCATTCTTTATGGGCTTATTGGACTACCACCCACACTGAAATGCGGTCAAGTCCATATTCATTGGTATATGGAACGGAAACAGTCTTGCCAATTGAAGTTCAACTTTCCTCACTCAGAGTTTCCATTTGTGATCAACCATATACAGATGAACAATCTCAGAAGCGATTGATGAATTGGAATTGTTAGATGAGAAAAGATTGTGCACTTTTCACCACTTGGAAGTCTATCAGAATCGAATAACACAAGTTTTTAACAAAAAAATTTGTCTTCGTTCATTCACTCAGGAGAATTGGTATTAATTCTTAGAACTCCAATGATACCAGGAAAGAAACCTCCCAAACTTGAGCCGAAATGGGAAGGACCTTACTCAATACATAGGGTCTACTCTAATGGAGCTTATTCATTAATCTCAATGGATGGGGAACTCATCACTACTCCAACCAATGCCAAATTTTTGAAGAATTATTTTTTATAAACACAAAATATATCATCCATGGTCTGGTATGACATTAAACTACACCATCATCCACCAAGACGTTAAACTGGACCATGCACGGTCCATGCATATGACCTTAAACTATTCGCACTTTCGTCTAACATGACGCTAAATTGTATCATCCCTTTTTCGTCCAACATGACATTAAACTGTGAAGAAAGTCCAGAATGCGTCCAACATGACGTTAAATGGTGTACTCTTTTGTCCTCACTGCATGACATTAAACTGCACAGTCCCCCTTTCGTCCAACATGACGTTAAACTATATTGTCCCCATCGTCCTAACTACATGACACTAAACTATACAGAAAGTCCTTGATACATCCTGCATGACATTAAACTGTACTTTGTTAAGGTTGTTGTTACCTCCTGTTTCTCACACCGAGTATTACTCATGTGATCTTAGAGTAAACCTCAACCATAACACTCTCTCTGGGCTACTAACCATGTGTAAGTCCCAAAAACATCATTTTTAGGTCGTTGTCCCCAAGAACAACTTTATTGTTAATTATTTCTTTAATTTAACTATGCGGACTTTGATCCTTTCCTTCTAGGATGGGTATGTAGGCAACCCCCCAAGGTTCAAGCCCAAAACCAATCTCTTCACATCGGTTCACCTCCATCTCATACGATGTTGATTCGTGAAACCACCCCTAGAATCAATATCTTTACATTGGTTCACTTTCATCTTTGTTATACAATGTTAAACTATACAACACTTTTGTCCAGTATGACAATAAACTACAATATTCTTTGATAACCTCACATGAGAGGGATCCATTATTTACATTGATTTTTCAATCATGTTTCATTTCAAAGACTACGTGCATACATGGCAATGCCCAAACCTTTTATCTTGGGTTAAACCATCATTGTACTAAAGTACCCTTTCCCCCTTCACATGTACGAACCAAATTTGTACAAAGTGTATTTCTAGAACTAAGTGGGCTTGATTCCCATCCTTATGGGATACGTAGGAACATTCGAGTGTCACTCGAATCCAGCCCCAAGTCTTTGGGCCTAACCCCAAATTCCACTTTCAGTCCCCTGGATGAAAAGTCCCCATGAAAACACACACTGTGTATTTCTTGTAATGGTCCAAGCTCTATGACCCTAAACTAAGATATCTAATCCTTTTGTCCCACATGACATTAAACTGTAGTTTAAGAACTATGTATGGCTTGATTCCCATCCTTATGGGATACATAGTGAAGTCCAACATTTCCATTCAGGACCCAGCCACAACATGATTATGGTTAGTATTGATCTATGTATCTTTGTATACATTGGAAAATACCCATCTTTATGTGTCATAATCCTAACCTTAAATATTTTCAGATCTTCATAGCCATTTTCTTGACTTTTAGTCACAAAAATGTCAAATTTCTGAGAGTTCTTTTACCTAACTATGCAACACGTGCCCTTAGGCGGCCTTGCATAAACAGTATAGATAACAGACTTGTCAGCCAAAAGATATTATTATTTGACTATACATCCAATTCCCTTAGGTGTCCATGCATAATTCAACCCCCTAACGGGTTTGTTAAATAATGGTAACTTCATTCTTGGGAAGAAAGCCTCTTTTGTCCTTATTAGTCTTAAATGACAGTATGTAGGGATCCGCAAAAATAGCAGTCCTTAACATATTTGTCCCATATCCCTTTTCATGATATGAAAGTATTCAAGTCTATGGTTTATATTCTCCTTCCCTACACTTGGGTCAGACCTTCATAGGAGTAATATCCATCAGTTCTTCGATAATCTTGTTTGGAAATATCTTCTCCATATTTAAGTAACTCTTTCCATAAAACAAACTCTATACCTTGGAAAATTTTAATCTCCATAAACTTTCACCGGCTTTTAGCAGTAGAAAGGTAAATTTCTGAGTGTTCTTTTTCCTGACTATTCAGCACGTTCCCTTAGGCGGCCTTGCATAAAAAGTCTACATAACAGACTTGTTAGCCAAAAGATACTATTTATTTGACTATGCAGCCAATGCCCTTAGGTGGCCCTGCATAATTCAACCCCCTAACAGGTTTGTTAAATAATGGTAACTTCATTCATGGGAACTACTTCTTCTAATTCCTTTTCGCTCTTTTTCATATCATTCCTTAGATCCAAATATTCTTAAGTCATAGTTTACATTTTTCCATCATACTTGAGTATGGTAATATGTTTTCAGATAAATTGTTAAGGAATTGAGTCAATTTTAATCTATTTCGGTCAAAGCTATTTCGACCTTAAACATTAGCCTTTTTATGTCTGATGTGCATGACTTTAAACTTCCCACAAAAGACAAAGGAACTCTGAATAAAAGTCAAGTTCCAGCTCACTAAATATACATTTTGTATGATTTAGGTAATATTGAGCAATTAAAAGGTTCAAAGTTTGTAGGGTTATTTATATTAATCCTAGTAAAAATCAAACTATGCTTGCTAGGCCCATTAAATTATGTAAAATTTAAAAGCAGGTATCGAAAGAATACAAGCACAAGTGATTGAAGATGAAAGAATTTTTTTTTCATTTGATGTACAAGAATTAGAGTGACATCCATAGATTGGAGTCTCTTCTCTTTTACCAGAAATTACAAAAGACTTTCAACATAAGTCTTATTTTGATGTACAACATCCCGAGCTTCATCAGCAGCTACTTGAAGCTCGTGCACTCGACCAACTTCACTCTTCTCAGATTGATGGAGTGCCTTCTTGTCATCTGCAATGGCTTTCATACCAATCGTTTGAAATCCCTCCAATGAATTATTGAGCTGATCAAGTTCCCCAGTAATATCATCTAACTGTTGCTGGAGTTGCACCTGCTGGACGACTTTTTCTTTGATTTTATGCTTCTACTCCTTCGTCTTGGTAGCATAATCAGCCTCAGATCGGGATACCACATCCTCAAATTCACTGATGTTAACTGATAGTTTCACCCTAGTTAGATCTTCGCGACACTTTTTCTCCTTGTCCCTCCTGAAGATGACCTGTTTCACCGTGACATGGATATTTTCATATCCAAAACCACCAAGTCCTAGCATGACAAATTGGGATGAAAATCGAGGGATCTTCGATGATAGCTCTTCTAAAGTCACCTTAGATATGATTTTCCACATATTGTTCCATGCCTTGCTTTGTGAAAAGTTGAACGATTTAAGCACCTATGGGTATGATTCAACATCATCATCACAGTGGGGCATGTAATATGGGATTAATGCACTTAAAGAAGTTCCCTGTTCTTCTCCTTCCCCCCTGACCTGTGCTTCTTCGCTTTCAATTCCCATTGTGGCAGAGGCTAAGGCCTCACCTCCAGATCTAGCCATTGGAATTGATGGCCCTGCATGATTAATTGAATGTTTTGGTTAGCTTCAAAGGATAGCAAAAAATTGATTGTCTTCCAAATTAAGTACAATCACAAATATTGTTATCCCTTACCCGACGGTGGGTCAGCAACCTGAGAAGACTCCTCCCCATCTTTCCCAGTCTCAACAGGATCTTCAAGACCGGTCTCAAGAGGGTTTAATGGGTTTAGCTCTACTTGAGATAATGTTTCTACAATGGTAGGGTTGGCATCAATGTCCACACCCTCTTCAGGCATTGGCAGTTTAGCATCTCCTATGGATGGAACTACATAGTATTTTCAGTCATGATTAGAATTGTAAATTATAAGAAAATTTACTGGGCGAAGGATAACACTCACGACCAAGGTCTTCTAAGTCACATGATAACTTGGAATGATCATAAACTTCTTCGAAAGACATGCCAAGATTCATCATTTCATCCAAGGATATTTCAGAATCCTGGTTAGTCTCACCAGCAGGAGCGTTGGATGTGTCTTCTTGGGGATTTACATCCTGCGACCCCTAACTCTGGACAACATCTTCGGATAAAATCATGAAATCAGTTGCAACAGCCGCTAGAAGCTCTAATGTAGGAGTTTAACCTGAAGTATCACAAAATGGAAGTCAACTAGTGTTTCTTTTAACATTTTTATGAAGCATTGTTGACTTTCTAGAAATAGGTTCTTCACTTCTTGCAACAGCCGCAGGAGGAATACTAGGAACAGATGCTAGCTCTTCTCCAGGAGCATCCAAGTCAGCTTGAATCTGTGATTATTCCACAACACCCTCTATAGTCCTCAAAGGAGGACGAGTCCTTTCACTCATATGGGAAATTGAATAAGCCCCTACAATCCCAAGGAAAATGAGTAATCTTTGCATGGTTTAGGACTCATGATTATCCGAAGAACTTACCACTGCTAATGAAGCATTTATCTATGGTCTTAATCCTCCGATGTTTTTGCTTATTTGGATTTTTGGGAGTATCAGCAGTCTCTATTATAGTTACCTGGAAGGGAGAGGGGAAAGACATGTGCAATTCATCATCCATGGCCTGCTGGCCTGGAGATATCTCGCCTGGTTCGTGAGGAGATTCAGCAACAGCCCTGATGGCAGTACCACCAGGCCTATACTGTGGAGAAGGAACCTCAGTAGTTTTGGAAAGCTGCAAAGATGAAGGAAACAATTTCCGTGAATAACAAAGCTTTGACTGAAATCAAGTTTCAAAGAAAATAAGGAAAGAAAACTTACATCTTCAGGAGCCACAAAGTCATGCCACTCCTCATCAGTGGAACCATGATCCATCATTTCCTCCACCCGACTGGTGATAGGGATAGAATCATTGTTGTCATATATGTAGTCCTTCAACTCTTTGACATAGGCTCTTACTTCATCAGGGTTATCCTAGAAATAAATATTTGCAGGAGCCTGAAGAGTCCCTATTTTAGGAAGACATAACCCATCACATAGCTCCATCCAGATAGTTTTAGTATCGAAATATACATCCCGCCATGTCTGGATGGCCTCTGGTCATAGATATTCAGGTGTACTAGATGGTTGTGAAGAGGTTCCTATAACCTTGGATTTTAATTTCCTCCTAGCTCCTACAACTATAAAAAAGAGAATTAAACCTTTTTACACTATAAAGTTACTAGAAATTAAATTTCCTCAATAAAGTAACTCACCAGGAGTTGATGGAGTGGCTCTCTTGATTCTGATAGGGGGATTATATACGGCACGGGTCCATTTTGACACATGTTGTATCTCATGAGAATCTCATGAATCAGCCTCGGTTGAAGAATTTGGTGAACCAGCTTCAGGAGTGGAAGAATCACCTACCACATGAATTATTTCTTTCACAATGTTTCTATTCTTCTTCCCAACCCGCTTAACAGGTTTATTCAATATGGCCTCAGGATATGACGCTATCCAGTTTTCAGCATACCATATGGTCAAATTGCTTACTGCTTTAGTATTTGGTAAGTCAATGACTGCCCCCGTCCTTTCCATAGCCGTTAACAACCATAGTTTCTGAACAACCATTGGATGCTGCTCTTATCTAACATGAACTGAACGAGATACAATAGTTTTTTTCGAACACATGAATTGGCATGAAAATCAATATGGAGAATCGGCCTCACATATAATTTCCCCATCAATTCTGGTGGCCAATACACCATCTCTACAGGCCAGCATATAAGACCTATGTTCCAAGCTGGCTGATCCATCATCAACAAATCGCCCTATCAGCGGATTTACATAGGTAAAGAAGCGGAATTCCTTATGCATACCCAGCCTTGGCCTAATATCATAAGCATTGAGGTACAAAGGACAAATTCGAGAGAAGGCTTGAACAGATGTCCTGAAAGAACTTCTGGGAATCTATATTTCGTTTTGAACATCATATTTCTGGAAGTGAGTGGCGATCCATCCCCATAAAACTTGGAATGGTCCCACTAATCTAAAAGGAGACTTACCCTTATAGACATGGAGTAAGATCTTGTGAATCTTTGCCAAAATTGGGGTAGCCAACCCAACCATCTTCCTCTCAGCCAACTTGGCTGTGATAACGAAGGTCCCTGTCCTGACGCCTCCCCTCGAATCTCTATCTGGGAAAAGTTAGACAGTGATCCCTAAGGATAAAAAGTCTACCAGACAGGTCTTCTCTGAGATTTTATGATTCAATTAATACCCCCATTTCTCAAACTCTCCTGCTTCCAGAGTCGGCCAGAATGTGCCAGGAATACCTCTCTTATCTGCTCTAGGGCAGCTAGTAGGACGAGTACAAGTGGGCCCCTTTTCCCTCTTCTTCTTGAGAAACACATTCATACCTTCCTCTGGATGAATATGACTTCTAGAATAAGTCTTTGAAGTCTTTATGATTTTGAGCTTATGATAAATCTTCAATAACTCCCGAACCAAATATGGACTCTTCTCTGCATCATTCATGGTTTCCTTTAGAGGGATGAATTCGTCATACATATCACCCAAGATTGGAACCCCTGAGATATTGTAGCTATCCCACAAACTAATGCCTACTTCTACATGGGTTAGATGGAATGAATTAGTTTCCGGGTTCCAGCGGCTAAGCAATTCCGGTGCAAAATTACCATTCCTATAAACATATGTCTGCCCAGCCCAGACAGCTTCATAAATTGCAGCTCCCTTCAGATCCTCGATAAAGTCTTCACAAGTTTGTCACACCCAATAAGCCCACATCCATGTTGGCTTCACCCCTCCTTCAGAACGGAATTACCATTTCTCCTTCCAGCCTTTGGATTGTTCCATCTGAGAGTTTCAAAAGTTTGAAGGATAAGAATGTGGTTACAACTCAGGCTTGTGAAGTTTCAGATCTGGAGCACACGAGCTATGATGCTTTATATAAGCTTTCTTTACTGTTGCAGAATTTGGAAATGTTCATGGGATTGAGACATTTGCTGAAGAGAAGTTGGTATACGACTGAAACCAGGAAGGCTGGAGATAGTTCTTTGCCTCTGGAATATTAACATCTTGCAAGTGACCATGACCATACAGAGGTAGATAGATGCTGTGTGGGAAATCACGATGATATTTCTTCAGATACTTAGCCAAGTCCATAAGAGTGATTTCATGGATGGAATAATAATAATGGCCAACGATGTCCTTCATCTCATCAATTTTTTTCTCGCAAGTTCATCAGTCATTCCGATTCTCTTTGTAGCTATTTTATCTGTACAAAAGTTGAATAATTAACCCTTAAAGAATGTTAATTTTTCAAAATATTTGTGAAGGATTTGATGAAATTGACTATGTCAATAAGGCGTGAAATTCCCATAGTTTGCACGCAAGTATTCTTCGGTCGCACAAGTATCGGTCGCATAGGTATCACCGCGTAAGTCTAAATACCTTAACAGCAGTGCGACACAAGAAAAAAGAAGAGCGGACGAGCAAAAACCGAGAGCCAAGCTGCGCGTCGAGAGCAAGAAGTCTGCGAGAGCTGAGTGATTTGCATGGAATGAATCCCCTTATTTATAGACATGTCCATGACCCTATGAGCTGTAACCTATGCGATCAAAGGCCGTATCCCTGGGCGCCAGACCCTGCGCGCCCAAAGCTCATTTGTGCGCCATACCCCGCGTGCCCCAATTTCCTTTTGATTCTCAATTTACTCAAATTAAAATCAGTATTTCTTTTAGATCCAAATCTGAGGGGGGACTTTTTTTGACGCTCCTTTCATCACAAATTGGAAAAGGGGATTATCATAACTCAAAGTGATTCAACCTTTGGACAAATATAAAAAAAAATGACAAAGGAAGGAATAAGAAGAATGTTGCACAAGGGTCGCGCAAGTTCTACGATGGTCACGCAAGTACACTTGAGTTCCGAAATTTTCGTGCAAGTACACTTGTGCGCCCTAAGTGATAACCGCCCAGGGTCTTCTCCAGCCTATAAATAGACCCTGTGGGCCCCCCATTTCGGGAGTATTTTTTTCCAGAATCCATATTTGAGCTTCCGGCGCCCTAGTCTCTTCTCAAAGCTTCCGAAACACTTCTAAGGTAATTTCATACCTAGAACGGAAGATCTAAGGAGGGGGGAAAAGGCCTAAGTGTTGAAACTCATCAACACTTGTGTGCCTAAGTGGCCAGTCCTTAAGGAAAATGGTCACACTTGCGTGCCACCTAACTCCTTTAATAGAACTTGTGCGCCACTCTTCTGGAAGAACCTCAAGATGATTCTAAAGGCTTTAACCAAGATTCGCTCAAGTATTACCCTGTTGGTTAACCGTTGCGCAAGTGCCCATGTGTCGTGTAGGTATTCCTGTGCAACCATGACTTGCGCGCCTATGCAGTACCTATGTGCCTGCCAGGACTTGTGCGCCCCTGCCTTTTTGGGTGCCCTTCTTGCCCATTTCACCCCTCTCAAGCCATTCCACCTCTTCTATTCAAGATTCAGTCTTCAAGACACTATTCAAAGCCATTTATGGCATGATTTCTTGATTTGACTTCCTTATCTGAAAGGAACTCTGTGGAATATCTCTCAAAACCTAGTGATTTACACATCTTTATGTCACTAAAGATTGATATTCCATTAATTCAACCTCATACTTTAAGATGAGAGAACCCCTTAATCTGGTCCACCTTTTCAGGAGTAAGCCCCAGTCATAATTCTTAAATCTGGGCATCCTCCTTAGGAGTAAGCCCCAAGTCCTCATTAACCTGGGCCTCCTTTTCAGGAGTAAGCCCCAGTCATAATTCTTAAATCTGGGCATCCTCCTTAGGAGTATGCCCCAAGTCCTCATTAACCTAGGCCTACTTTTCAGGAGTAATCCCCAGTCATAATTCATAAATCTAGGCATCCTCCTTAGTAGTAAGCCCCAAGTCCTCATTAACATGGGCCTCCTTTTCAGGATTAATCCCCCGTCATAATTCTTAAATCTGGGCATCCTCCTTAGGAGTAAGCCCCAAGTCCTCATTAACCTGTGCCTCCTTTTCAGGAGTAATACCCAGTCATAATTCTTAAATCTGGGCATCCTCCTTAAGAGTAAGCCCAAAGTCCTCATTAACCGGGGCCTCATTTTCAGGAGTAATCCCCGGACATAATTCTTAAATATGGGTATCCTCCTTAGGAGTAAGCCCCATGTCCTCATTTACCTGGTCCTTCTTTTTCGGAGTAAGCCCCAGTCAAAATTCTTAAATTTGGGAATCCTTCTTAGGAGTAAGCCCCCAGTCCTCATTAACCTGGGCCTCCTTTTCAGGAGTAAGCCCCAGTCATAATTCTTAAATCTGGGCATCCTCCTTAGGAGTAATCCCCATGTCCTCATTAACCTGGGCCTCCTTTTCAGGAGTAAGCCCCAGTCATAATTCTTAAATCGGGGCATCCTCCTTAGGAGTAATCCCCAAGTACTCATGAACCTGGGCCTCCTTTTCAAGAGTAATCTCTAGTCATAATTCTTAAATCTGGGCATCCTCCTTAGGAGTAAGCCCCAAGTCCTCATTTACCTGGGACTCCTTTTTAAGATTAAGCCCTAGTCATAATTCTTAAATCTGGGCATACTTCTTAGGAGTAAGCCCCAAGTCCTCATTATCCTAGGCCTCCTTTTCAGGAGTAATCCCCATTCAAAATTCTTAAATCTGGGCATCCTTCTTAAGAGTAAGCCCCAAGTCCTCATTAACATGGGCCTCCTTTTCAGGAGTAAGCCCCAATCATAATTCTTAAATCTGGGCATCCTCCTTAGGAGGAAGCCCCAAGTCCTCATTAAATTGGGCCTCCTTTTCAGGAGTAATCCCCAGTCATAATTCCTAAATATGTGCATCCTCCATAGGAGTAAGCCCCAAGTCCAATAATATTTCAAGTGTCTTAACATGGGCCTCCTTTTCAGGAGTAAGCCCCAGTCTAATTTTCTCTTAACCAGTCCTAATTTACCTTTGATCTGGGATTCCTTCTCAGGAGTAAAACCCAATAATATGTCCTCTCCTAATTTGGGCCTCCTTTTTAGGAGTAAGGCCGAAGTCAGAGTATTCAAATCTCTATGAAGTACATATGCCTTTATGGACCCTGTTCCTAGATTTCTTCCCTGAAGTAAATCCTAATCTTCATTTATCTGGGTCATCATACATACATAAGTCCCACATTATTTCTTATGATTGCATCTTTCATGGCACAATTGTCTAATTTTTACCAATACCTCTTGTTTCTCACACCGATCATGACTCACATGAGCTTAGAGTGTAAAAGTAATTATGAAATCCTACGTTGAACCATCAATCATAAACATCATTCTCTTTTACTCGAACTACGTGGGTTCTGATTCCTTTTCCAAACAAAGGATACATAGGTAGCCCATCTGTGGGTTCAATCCTAACTATGAAATAATACATGTCCTTCTGAATGACAATAAACTTCATGTGCCCCACTGAGTGGCTTTAAAACCAGCATGGTCATCATAATGACCAAGAGACTTCTATATAAATGTGTCAAAGAATACCATTGATTAAGAATCTATAACAAATAACAGATGATTCTCTATCAATGAAGAACCTCGAATATATATAAAAGATTCTCCAAACTTCCTACATATCAGTCATTGATTGTCATATCTAAAGGAAACCTCATTTTATACTTGGTAATGTAATAAGGATTCACAAACATAACTTAAATCTATAAAGAGAGTCTCAGAGTAGACAATAATTCCCCAGAAAAAGGTGTGATGAGTCTGACCTCCCATCCACTCGACCAATGCAAATTCCTAAGCCTCATCAGTCCATAATCTAATGAGCATCGACCATTGGAAAGTATGTCCAAATAGAAGTGGAATCATTGGATGTTTCTGGTTCTACGAACAAACCCATTAGAAACCGATTGGAATTTTTGAATCTTCAATCAAGGAGGTCATCCCCAAATTCCGATGGAAACAGGTATAGACCACCAGCCTCATGGTTAGGATGATTCACTTGTCCTTTATTGACATCCAATTCAAGATGTTTTTGAGAGAAAATGAAGGAACACACAAATACCCTACCAATAGGGTATAAAAAACTACATGAAAATAGAATTAAATATAGTAGGATAAACTGAAAAAGGAATCAAGAGATGAATTATACTTACTAAGAGGCTCCAAACACATCAAACAACAAAAAATCAGACCAATAATGGTGAAAAAACCCACCATTGAAGGGGAAGAAGAGTATATCGCATATATGGGACCTCCTGGGGAAATGGGAGAGAAATGGGGTAAAAAAATTTTAAGGACAGGGTTGGAAAATAGACATTTTCTCCAATTAATTAAATGCGCGGTTTGGCTACACGGTTTGGAAAATCATGCACCAAACATGTAGTGTCATTGTCCAAGGAAATGTACACCTTCCACAACTAGTGCCTAGTTAGAAAAAAAATACCCAACTCATGCTGTTCTCTTATTCACATTATTACTAACATCTCACATGATCTTGATGCCTCAGGTGCATAGTTTTACAAATGATGTGGCACCCCACATTGGTTCGTATGTTCGGGGTGGATAGATTTCACTAACTGAGTGAAAATTTTTGTGCCTCGCCTTAATATTCCAGAATCATGGTTTTAAAAGACCAATTCACTTAAAATTAATCCAAACACCCTAGTTATGTATGGGGCCTAAAACCCAATCTAAAAAGTCACATTTATGTTATCTAATTCTGATATTTACATTTTTAGTCTTAGTATAATATTTATACCATCCATCAAATTAAAATCTCAAATTCTATTGGAATTTTCAACCCAGTCCAAATCACGGGATGTTACAACCTCCCCACCTTGTAACTTTTCATAAATGATAATAAAATAGGAAATATGAAAACATCACCTGACCCACTTAGGCTGTTAATTATTTCTCAAATGGACACAATCTATTTCTCATATCCAACTCAGCTACCAGTGATACTTTAAACACATTGTAACAAAGTTGTTAACACTCGATCCAATTCACATATTGAAAACTAAAACATAATGTCAACACATAACCATTCCCATATAACCTGAAACTTGATCATGTATTCATCCCTTTCACCATTTGGAATATAGTTCTCCCCCATAGGTTCTATATTTAAAAAAATACAATTCAATATTATGGAACATACACCATCATTATTTCCTAATGAAGCACGTCCTCTATGTCATAATGACTACCTTGGAATGTTTCTCACCTCCAAAAACCAGATCACACATTATGATCACTAAAATTTGTCCCCAATTTGATTTAAATAGTTGAATTCCAATCCACCAAACTGAAATTGGTCATATTGGATTTTAATTGAAAATCCCCAACCTACCATTGAACCACACCCATTTTTAAAAAATGGAATTCCTAACATGGTTCCTCAATTACCACACACACATTTCAAAATAATAAAATAAAATCATCTCTAAATAACTATCTCTGAAATATATCAAATTTAATATTTAATGTTTCATAAAAAAATGGATTCCAATGACTTTAATCCAAGTTACATTGATAACATTTTGAGCATGCTCATTGAATTATATAACTAGAAAATGATGATGTATCCTAGATGAACTATTTATAGTTTTTAAACATCTTCATGCCACTACCTAAGAACTGATGCATGTCTGATATAAAACCTTTGGATTATCAAAATTCATCATGGGTCTAATGCCCATGATGGGACTCCATGAAAGACTATATTCAAACATGTACCTATTTTTTTTCAATAAATCCAGTATTATATTGTTCCATTTATCAAACAGAATCTAATTTAAAAACACCCAACATGCAATATGTTATAAGGTATCACAACCCTTTTTAACATGAGAGACACCCACTAGGCACTAATTCCATGATCCCCACCATATGAGAAATCCCTACATTTCACAGATGAAGAAAAATATCAATTACCTCATCTCATGCTCACCCACCCATAGACATGATAACGATCATGGATAAAATCCTATTCATACCCAATCACTAACACAAACAACCATCATAATCTATTCTTTCTTTCTGATAACAGTATTCTTAGAATTTTTGGAATTCCAAAACATAATGAGGGTCTCTACCCTTAAATGGACAATGACATACTATGCACAATCTGGATTGCATTTAAACCACTCATTGAGTGAAAATATCTCATATTCTTCTCATGAAACAAAAAAGGATATATTGGTAGTTCATAATACAATTTATGCCCTCTCAGCTTACCCAGGATGATGTCATGATATTAATAATGATCACATCTAATGTAGAATTATATTGAGATTCAATCAAAAGGAATCTATTGGTATATCTCTCTATTTGAGTCATTATCATTTCAAAATTTGTTTCACTTTTCTTTTTTAACTCTTGAAATAACATCTCATTATATATTATGTCTATGTCCAAAAAGGGTCAACCATATTATGCTGTCGGAACCATTTCCATGATAGTTCTCATCAAGGAAACTACCATCAATTTACCCAAATCTCAGAGTCTCCCATCTCTCATGTAAAAAATTCCAAACATATGTCCTTAAATTACCCATATCCACTCACCAACTAGTTATTTAAATGTTAACACATGAAAATCATATTTACATTTCATATCTATCTCAACATAATATGTATACGATACCATACCACTCAGTTCAAGTCCCAATTCAGGCTCCCACAAATTGTTCATCATTAAGGCTATGATGAATGTTCTACATGGCACATAATTCTCATATAGAAAGATATATATTATAAATCATATTTAAAACAAAATCCATATGTTCCACTTACAATTTAACAACTTCCTATCTAATGAAATCATTTTAGGATTTCAAGAGTTGACTAAGATTATCAGTTTCCAAAAGCTGTCTGACCAATTTCAAATGGTCCTTTTGATCATGTTCCCTCAATCTAGTTGAACACACTACCCAATAATGATGTTATGATTCTACATTAGGAGTTTCATAGTCATCATGTTACTAATAAAGGTTCCACATCACACAGAACAAGATCAATCACCACCGAATGTGATTCTTGGACATGGTAAAAATTGGTTTATCCCACATTAATACAAAAAGAAAGAGGATAAAACCTATTATAAGTGTTCTAGATCATATTGAACTTCAAAAATTTCTGTGAGACTCTTCTTGAGTTACATGAACACATTTCAAAGCATTATTCATAAAAGAAAAAACTTAACTAGATCAGTCACATAACAACACATAATACTTTCTTTAATGAAACCCCAAATCATAGGGACATTCAAAATCTAATTTCCAAATCCAAGATATAAGGATCATAATAGGATCACCACTCCCAGGTAATTATACTCTTGAGATTACCTATATAAATAGTATTTTTTGAGTGATGGATCTTTCAATGAAATCATTAAACCACATGGACAAAATATTATGTGGCCTTTTCACTAAATTTTACACAACTTAATGTCTCATTGCATTCATTGATAGACACCACATGTAACAAAAATTTGTACCGTGATAGTAAAAAATCAAAATATTTTCTTTGATAGTCTTGATTTTCTATCCAAATGGTACTATGAATTCCAAATTTTTATTACCTCACAAAAATACAACAATATAATGACCTTCCAAGTCAATCATCATAAAAGGGAAAAGGTGAGATGATCATCAGGATGATAAAAAATGCACAAGGAATGTATAACCCACTGAAAGAGAGAATTTATAAAATAATTATGCTTTTAAAAATTCCCATATTTTAAATAAACACCACATACCTAGGATTTAATTTAACTACTAAGAGTCCTACTTAGGACAAATGGTACCTCACACCCGACAACTCATCAAAGCATTTAGAAATGCCCAATGTTTATAGGAAACTACGACAACCAGCTATCCCTTTACATTTTTAACACAATTCGTCAAACCTATAACAGAATTAACATAAAAAAATATCGCTAATATCATCACCTAACCTCCATGTCTAACAAAATATAGGAAAAATTTTGCAATGACCAATGGTAAATTCATGTGTTCCCATCCCAAGTATCCATCAAGTAACCACTATAGATAAATATTACATGAGGGCTCAAGATATAAACACCATTAATAGGTTTCATTTTAAGGAATTTAACCGATTCTCATTAACTATAACATATAAAAAATATCACAATTTAGGGATATAAAGTAATAGTTTTATAAAAAACTATAATATAAATTTGACCCAGCTAGCACCATGTAGTATTATCAAAAATTTGTCTCATAATTTCCATTTATCCATTTTAATCATTCAGTTATAAGATCTCAAAATTATCTTTATTAAATAAAATATAAATGTCCATGGTATAGAGGAATAACCCCTTTAGGTTTTAACTAGAATATCAATTAACCTAAGATTTATATTATAATGAATATGGTAGTCTACAATTGTGTTTTATAATTTAAGAAGGAACCGATTAAGTAAAGTTTCACCATACATTTATATGTAACCCATATAAGTTTCTTAAGAAATATTAAAAACCATTCCATTTTATCATGAATATTCCCCCGTATGGTTGAGAACTAAATCATAACAAGATAAAGCTGACCTGCATGGGTACCATAATTTCAACTCGGGACTATCCATATAATAATCCCAATAACAGTTGGTTCATTTAATATTTATCTCAACCTTAGTGGATTTATTCTTAAGAAACAAGACCCAACAATTCTATTTGGGTAAATTTGTGAATTTATAGATTTAGTCATACAGTTGTAAGACTCATATATAAGGGCCAATCTAAGCATATATTTATTCAATATTATGGGTATTCATTCCCAAGTTATAAATGTACAATCCTTTTAAGTTGAAACTAATACCCATTTAACTAACTCCATAATAATTTAAATAATTTTGTGAGTCATATTTTATCTATTTTTATATTTATACAATAGTCTAATTAGATGAATTACTATTCCCATGTAATAAATATAATTTTAACTCACAGGTGGAATTCATGTAACAATATCGTGGTTTTCACCTTTTATCTAAGAGTATAAAAAGTTCACATGTGATGGTCTTATTATATGGGTTACCCTTTCCAATTTATAAAGGCCAATACAATTTATAAATTGTTATTGGAACCCATTTAACCACAACCATAAATGTTTCAACCCAAGAAATTAATGGTCTGTGGGATAAACTTGTCATAATTTTTTAATTAAGGATCCAACATCAAGCTATACGAGAAAACACAATTTTTGTTGATGTAGACTCTTTAATAACCAATCATATATCATAATTATAACAATGTATTCTATGATAGAGCAATGAATAAGATTAGACCTAACAAGATACCACATGAGTAGATAATACATGTGAACATATTAAGGATCACCTAGCAGCGTATATAGAGAATCATGCTAAATAATTACACAAATAACATCTACAATGTTTCAAGAAGTCCAGAAATAAAATCTACATGGCATGGAATATTCATGGAATATGAATCTCCATGTCATTATCCTGATGAATGTAACAATACTTCCTTTCCATAATAAGAAAAGGGAAAAAAAAATAAATAAATCTATAACTAGCGTAAGTACATTATTCACTCAAATTGAAATGATAATCAACTATAATAAAAAACATTAAAATAGTATCATCCCTAGAAATTTTATAATTCCTATTGTGTGGGTCGTCTAGACCCAGACACAAGATATTTACCATATACTAACAAATCCCTTTTCTCTTATCTACCATCCCAAAAGAGTAAGAGAAAGGTAAAAAGGTGTTGATGCCAATTATAGCACCATAACCCTACTCACTCTATAAAAAATAGCTAGGAAATTTGGTTACCAAGCCTCAAGCATGTATCCCCATATGATAGAGTCTTCCAACTAGAAACAAGAGTATTAATGTAGTTCAGTTGGAAGACTATACCCTCTAAGTCGGTAAAAAATATGGGTGAAAAATAAAATAAATAATATAGATAGTATAAAACAAGTAAATCTCAACCATATAGTACTATAAAATTACCCATAAAAATCCAAATAAGTTTCCATATATGAACATACTAAGAGATAAATATAACCAATCATTCATTCAATAGATATATACAAAATGATTATACTAAAAAAAGAAATAAATAAATAAAATACTGAAAACAAGAAATTAGTCTGAGTACATGCTCAACCCCTAAACTCCTTGTTAATTCGTAGTCCATATGGGGTAAATGTAATAAAGAACAATCCAAGGGAAAATCCTAAAACAAATAGGTCTTTATAGTTACCAATCGGCTTCTTGAACAAGCTGTAATATAAACTTAGTTGTCCACCACCAATAGTGTCTATAACAAATCCAGTCTGTCTATATAATTTGTAATAGTGTGTAGGTATAACATGAATAATTATGTAATGAAAACATGATGCAATCCAATCTATAAGTACATTATTTAACATGAAGTATATAAATTAGAAAAAAACTATATACTGTAGTTTAGAATCACCTATAGCATATGTCAGGGGTATCGAGTATCTAAATTATGAGGGGAAGGACCTATGGCCACTGACCATGGAATTCTCTCTATATCAACAGATCTCAACTATACAAAACATGTTTTAATGTAGACCTACATGGGCTAGTATCTGAGGCCTTTGAACATGGTTTCCTCATTGGGTCCATGTAACTCATCTATAGAGAACTCATGATAGACATGGGATGATACCAAGGTGTGAATCTAAGGTGGTCCAAGCAGGACATATCTAAGGTTATAATCTATGGTATCCAATATAAATGAATCATTGGTGCCATACTGTGAGTTCAATTCCAAAACAAACTATCCATTATTAAACATTTTATATAATAGATAAAGGGTCTATGTTAGTCTCCACTCCCTTTATAATTTAACTTATTACATTTATTTCATTTTTCATTTCACTTATAAGTAATAAATGAGAGGTTCCATGTTAGTGTACATTTCAACTTTTTAACAATAGAATTCATCAAATTATAATCATTGATTAATTCACACACTTGTGATATAAGGTGGTTCCATGTAAGTTCCCATGCCCTTTCTAATAGTGGAATTCATCAAATTATAATCATTGATCAATTCAATAATAAGTTATTTAAAGAGGATCAATTTTAGTAGCTATGACATTTCTAATAATGGAATTCATAACATTATAATCATTGATCAGTTCAATCATAACTGATATATGGAATATCCATGTTAATTTCCATTCCCTTTTTAAAAATGGAATTCATCGCAATATAGTCATTGATCAATTCAATCTCCAGTAATATAAGGAGGTTCCATGTTAGTTTCTATTCTCTTTTTAATAATTCACATTATAGTCCAAACCAAGAGATCTCCCATCTCATTTACAATTTCAAATTAAACCATGTCATATTCCATTTATTTTATAAAATAAAAGGTGTTATAAGAGGTCTTAAAACATTAACATCCCAAATGGATTCTTCTCATGGGTGTCAAGATCACCTCACCAAAAGGGGTGGCATGGTCAAGGGTATTTAAACTAACAAACATCAAGGTGTGGTTTGGGTTGATATTGATGACCTATAACCATATAAAACGTAAATAGAACATCAAAAACATGTTTTAACACATTCAATTAAATTTTCTACTCATTTTATAAGAAACACATGGAGGGTCCAGTGTGAGGAACTATGGAACGATATATGAACATTAAGACTTTAAGGGAAAAGGTATAGACCTCCTTCATTATTTATAGGATGCTTCACTCATTGATTATTGGTCACTAATTCATGTTGTTTTTAAGGAAAACAATGGAACATACAAATTACCAAAAAATGGGGTATAAAATCATGCATGAAAGTAGAAAACTGTATAATAATAAACTGAAAAATGAAGTAAGAGGAGTCTAAGACATACTGAGAGAATTCCAAACCATATAACGATGATGAAATCTGAAAAATATTGATGAAAAACCCACTACAAAATGGGGAGGAAGAGGAGAGTGAACACATGGGGGTGCTATTGTTGAAATGAGGTTTAAAATGAGGTGGAAACCACTTAAGGATTATTGGGTAAAAATAGTGATTTCACCCTTTTAATGAGACGCATGGTTTCTCTACATGTTGTTCCACTATCCAAGGACACACACCTTACATAAATAGCACACTATTAGACAAAACATGTATATCCCATCCAATTATCCTCTATAGTTTTTCTCCAGTCATATCACATGGTCATGTGTACTTTGTTGTATGGTTTGAAAAATCATTTGACACCCCTTACATGGTCCCATGGTTTGGGTTCATGGATTGAACTAACCATGTGAAAACTATGTGCCTCCATTACCTTTTTGAATTATTTGTTTTTGGAGCCTAAATCTTATAAAACTCATCAAAAAACCAAAGTTATTTCTCGGGCTTTAAACCATATCTAAAATAATCCCATTTATTTTTCCCAATGATCATATTTACACTCTGATGATTAGTTTACAAATATAAAAATCCACCAAATGAAAAGATCAAATTCACATAGAGTTTTCAACCACCTCCAATACAAAAGATTTTACACCATGTGGTTGTCCTAATCTTTTCATCCTCTATTTAAAGAGACTACACCGTGTAGTGAGATCTAAAAACTAATACTCATCATGGGGGATAAATATCCCACATCAATTGGGTATTAATAATCCCTCAATATAAGGGGTGATCATCCCTATTTTCACATGAGGTTGGGACCTTTATGTGTTGTAGTTATAGTGATTCTTACTTCTCTGTGTTCTAAAGAATTCCAATTTTAGAGAATTTCTGGATTATTTCTTTCCTTCATCGGGTAACTAACTCATATCAGGGGCTTGATCTAACATATTATATATCATTTATTTGTAGTTTTGGGGATTCCTTCTGAATATCTTTATACTCACCCTTACACAGGCCTCATACCCACACTGGTTTTGTTTTGCCAGATTAAATTGGGTTCAGAGATAGTCTTGGTGGAAATAGAGATTCTAAAGATTGTCAGAGATGATTACTAATTATGTTTGGTGATATATCAATGATCATGGTGGTTAGCAAGGGTGGTGGTGAGTGTTGCAGTTAGACATTGATCCAGTAGTACAGGTAGTGTGGATGATCCTTCCTGAGTCTTATATCAATTATAATTAGAGGCTTTTCATATGTGTAATTCCTTTGGTATTTCCCTATATTTTGTTATGATTGTGTTAGATATATCATGAATGTGTTATAGAAAGTTATTTTGTGTAAATATATATATATTTTATGATGTTGGTCATTTTATTCATTGGAGATATGTATTTGTTACAAGTTGTTATAGGCTATGGCCACTTGTATTATGTGATATGTCTTCTCAAAGTTAGTAATCATCCCCTATCGTATTAGAGTTGGCCTTTGGGTGGAACACTTGGATTACCATTAGAATAGGAGGAATATCATTAGTTTGGGTAATTTCAGAGTGGCCTCAAATTTTATTTTTCCTAGGGATAATGTTCAGAGTTAGTAGTTATTTAACGATATTTTTTGGAAATTGGAGAAATTATATCAAATGGTTCTTGTGTTTGGTTATTAGACTAGGGATACTACATATTAATGAAAGTTGATGTATCCATTATCTATGACTTTGATAACCTATTTGTCTACCCAAGGATATAGTAAATTAATGGTAGGGAATTTTTTTATTTTCTATATTCAATTACTATTTTATTTTCCTATGAATGTACCATAGTGGAACAACCTGGGGTGGATCTCAAGATCACTCACACGCACTATTTTCCAATTGTCACAATTATAAACTACAAATATAAAAAAATATGGATTGTGGGAACTAAAATGGGTCAAATAAAGTTAAATTATAAAAATTAAATGTTAAATCAACATTAGATATTAGAATCTAGAAACTAACCGAACTAAGAAAACAAAATAAAGAAGGTAGCGGTGGAAAAGCTTTGATCTTTAGAGATTCCCTTTACCATTTTTAAAATTTTTCTTCTAATAAAATAATCCAATGTATAACTCAAGACCTCAATTTATACAACTATATTGACTAGAAACCATATCGAGACCTCAAATATGGGTGTTTATCCACTCATGAATGTGATCCAATTTCCCAACGAACTCCGAGCAATTGAAAATAGTTGAACATGTTGTGCTCAATTGGGAGACCTCACCCAAATATGTTTAAATAACAAGGAAACTATTTTAAAATCATATGTTGAAAAAAATTCATAGAACAAAATAGAATAAAATGAATACAGGAGTAAAGAGATCTCATTCAATAATGAAACCAAATTCTAGGATTGTTTAAATGAAAAGAGCTTACTTTAAAAATAATAGACCTAAAAGGGATAAATGTCCTCAGACCATCATTTCCCCCTATCTCTTGTATTTTATTCCATCAGGGCTTGATTATCAGTGGAACTCCTCTTCTTCAAAATTTCATCTCTAACTCAGCTCCCCCTAGTCCAGGTGACCCCATAATGAATTAGAAGTGTGTCATGAACCTCCTTTTATAGGCCAAAACCATAGAGACATGTAGTATCTCATAAAATTTATAAAATGCCTTTGTCATGATGTGTACTTGTGGTACACATCGTGTAACATAGATCTATGTTTTTCTCTAATATGTCCAAATCGAATTCATTTATTTATGTGTGTCAACTAGTACACGACATGTACTTGAGTCACACAATGTGTAGACCTAATGAATGGGAGAATATTCATCTAGAGCTTTCTTGAGAGTTGTTCAAAATTAAATTATCTTTTGACCCTGAAAATTTCAGATCATTAGGAAACATGATTAGATAATTATTATTTAATTAACAAACTCCACCTTTTCTCTCTATTTGTTTCCTAATTTTCTTCATGTTTGACTCATTTAATATATTCATTAGTGAATAAATTTTCTATTTAAATTTAACATGGAAGTGATTCTCTGAGTCATATTTCAAATCCAAGTTGAATTAATGGATTTGGACAAATAAATCCTCATTTATGGATCTATTAGTGAAGTGAGTTGCACTATGATGTCTAGAATAACTTTCCACAAAGAATGATATATTTGGGGACTTAGATGTTTTAATTGTGATCTAGTACAGTTGACATAAATTTACCCACAAATTATGGGTTCCAAAAAATTGAATCACACTATTTGAATTAAAATTTAAGAATATATGATTGAAATACCAAAGATATAAAAATTGGTTAAAAATCCAGAATTTGGCCGTTTTTCATTTAAGCTCATAATAACAAAAAAACCTAAAAAGGTGACAGCTACCCATTAATGAACACTATGGTGTATTTAAAAAAATTGAATTATAGAATAAAATATTTGAAAATAGGAGCTTCATCAATCCCCTACACATAACCATTCCACTCCCGATCAATTATAATATATTTAAATCAGAATTCACAAAGCAATTAAAAATAAGATAGCTTCAATGATCTTTTCCAAAACACAATTCCTTCATGTCTTGATTATGAAAAACAATTCCATTTCATTTTCATTTCACACATTTGAATTTTTTCAACCTAATAAATATATCCATGGCCCAAAAACAACCAACCTCAAATTGAATTTTATGTAACACTTAACTCAATAGAAATCAATTCTAGAGTTATGGTCATACATGGAAATTTCATGTATTACTATAGGCTTGTGAAAATTATCATTTCTCCATAGTGTGAAACATAAAAATATTTTCAATCAATGGGAATTTAATTAAAGGTTAAAATTTATTTGTGACATTGGATTGGTAGAAAAATGATTAAAATAGAATTCAAGGTCGAAAATAGGAGGTTTGACTCTTAGGTATAATGAATGAATAATCAGGTGAAAACACATAAAATTTCTCACTCAATCCCCTTGGTAATGTGAAACAAAACACCACCCAATTTTTTATGATAGGGACATGATACAATTTGTGATTACAAATAATGATATCATCCAAGTTCTCCTTTTTTCATTTTTAAAGCTCCAGGAAGGCACAACTTTTTTTTATTTTTTTTTTATTTTTTTTGTACGATCCAAAAGGTACAACTTTATTTTTCTTTTTTTAAGGAGTCCCAGATGAAACAAATTAATCATAATTAAGTGATGAATCAAGCCCAATTATTTCATTATTTACTAACCAAAATGGTGGTACACACCTCACACCACCAATAAATGATACACATCCCAAATAACACACATGAATGCCCCTTCCCCCACACTCAAACATGAAATATCTATGAAAAAATACCAAGAGTATAGGTAGGTAAGGAAACATCATATTGTAATGTGACTTAAAACTATATGTAAATTCATGGCATCTACAATCATAAGAGGATAAATGTAAATGTGGTTCTCAAGATAATTTTGGTCAAGCCAAATTATTTCCTCAATCATATTAAAAACATTCCATGAAATCCAAATCATTAAAATTGAAAAATCAAAAATTTAGGTTCTCACACAAAGTCCGGGTTTATCTCAAGAAAGTGTGGGTATTAGAAATAATATTTCGATGTGGTCCATAACACCTCATTGGATAGGAAAAATACTTTTAGTGAGTGTTTTATAAGTATGTATTTCAAATATTAGTCATACTCATAAAAATGATCGAAAATAAAATTCATGGAAAAATTTTCTCACATCAACAGTCATTTAAAATCTATGTTTTGATTTTTTTTTAAATTTTTTAAAAATAAATAGTTTTATAGAAAATTATCAATGTAGCCATTAAAGATCGGGTTTCCTAAAAATGAAAACAAAAAATAAAGGAATCATGAAAAAAACACTAATAATGTTTAAAATTCCCCACACTTATATTTCACTACACTTAATTTTAGCATAAAATAATATAAATATGGGGAGAATATAGAAAGAGAATAATAGACATAATCTGAATTTATTTTTTAGCAGAACCATTTAGTTAATATCCAAACCATTACCATTTCTTCCTAGAAAGAAGTAAATAAATAAATTCATTAGAAAAATAAATATAAATAAATAAATAGAAATAATTAAGGAGAGGGATAATGCATGGTTTGACCCCCAAGCGAGTTCTAGGTGTTTACTTCCCCTAGTCAAGTAGTTGTAGTGGGTTAACCCCAATCTGAAGGTGGAAGGGGTTTCATGATCTTGAACACACACATGTTAATTATTACAGTGCTATTGATATTTCTCCGGTTATAGAGGAACCCATGTATAGAGTATACCATCACCCCCCCCAATTGCAATGTGGTACAACTGGAATGATCAGGGAGGGAGAAAGAATGGGTCATCTTCAATCACTACCACTACTTGTGTGCCTTCTTCAACTTCAAATTCTTGGCCTTGATCATGTGATGTTGTTACTAAAAATTTAGGAAAGAGGAAGTAAGAAAATAATTCAACTTGAATGAGATTGAAACATGAAGAATCAATATAAAAATTTTACCTTTCATTTCGGTTAGCTTGAATCATGATCTCTTCAGGAAAGTCCATAGGAAACTCAGTTTAAGTAGGGGATTATTAATCTTATTCCAAAACTATAGAGAGGTAGAGAGGTGATTATTATTTGTTAAAAAATATGGGAGGATAACTTACGTTTTGGTCTCCAACAAAATCTGACCGACGTTCCTCCAAATCATATTGATCTCCCACAATTGTATCAACTGGCATGATTTATTTTGGGACCTCCTCATATAATGGACTAGGAGAGAAGTTTGGATCTTCAAGCTAAGTATTCAAGTCTTTTTTGAGTTCTTCAACTTCAAAGGTAGGTGGAAAAATCATGATCTCTTCTTGCCCAATTTCCTTTTGTGGTGGTTGTTCTAACCATTGCACCCTGGATTCTTGAATGTGCGGGGAAAGGTTGTCTAATGGGATTTGTAGCTCCCCATTTTTTTCTTAAAAAATTATCCCTTTCTAAGAAAGTAATCATTTGGAAAAGAATATGAAAAATAACTATAATAATCCATCTGGACCAAAAATTGAATTATATGCAATGAAATTATTTTTTTTAAAAAAATTGAATTTTTTGTTTTTTTATGAAAAACAACATGTGAAAGAACTTCACCTACCCGGAAATGGCACCAAATTGATGATAGAAATTTTTCACTTTTACCTATTAATTTACTATTTTATTTTGAAAACAATGTACCAAAGTGGCACAACCTAGGGTCGATCTCAAGGAGGCCACTCACACGCACTATTTTCCTATTACCACTATTATAAACCACTAATAAAAATCTAATATGGATTGGGGGAATTTCAATGAGTAAAATAACGTTAATTTATCAAAATTAAATGGTAAATCTATATTAGTGATTAGAATATAGAAACAAAACAAACTATGAATGAAAACTAAAGAAGACAGTGGTGGACAAGATTTGTTCTTCACTCTTTCCCTTTTTCATTGTTAGAATATTTCTTCTAATTAAATTATCCAATGTATAACTCAAGACCTCATGTTATACACCTATATTGAACAAAAACCATATCGAGACCTCAAATTGGGGTGTTTATCCACTCATGAATGTGATTTAATTTCCCAATGTCCTCTGAGGAATCAAAACTAGTTGAACATGTTGTGCTCAATGGGGAGACCTCGCCAAAAGAAGTTTAAACAACAAGACAACTATTTTACAATCATAAGTATATGATCATTAATATAAAAAAATATAATAAAATGAAAAAATTAGAAGAGACCTCATTCAATCATGAAAAAAAATTATAGGATTATTTAAATGAAAAGAGTTTACAATAAAAACCACAAACTCAAAAGGGGTAAATTTCATAAGACCGTCACCGCCCACCATTGCTTGGAGTTTAACCCATCATGGCTTGATTATAGGTGGAACTCTTCTTCTCTAGAATTTAATCTCCAACTCAACTCCCTTTAGTCTAGGTGTCCCCAATATGCATTGGATGGGTGGTCGAGACCTCCTTTTATTGGCCAAAACCCACAAGGACATGTAGCGTCTCATTAAATTTCCATCATGTCATCATAACGATGTATACTTGTGGTACACATCATGTACCTTTGATTAAATTTTGGATCTACCTTGTCTACTTCAAAATCATCTATTTCTGCACATTAACTAGTATATGATGTGTACTTGAGTTACACGTCATATATCCCCATAAATGGACAAATAATCTTTTGGATCCTTCTTGAGAGTTGTTCCAAATTCAATTATCTGTTGACCTTGAAATATTCAGATCATTTGGAAACATGGTTAGATAATTATGATTTAATTACCAAACACCACTTTTTTTTCTGTTTGTTTCATAATTTGAATCCTTGTTTAACTCATTTAATAAATTCATTAATGAACAAATTTTCTTTTGAAATTGAACATGGAAGCGCTTCTCTGAGTCATATTTTTTATCCAAGTAGAATGAATGGATTTGGACAAATAAATCCGGATTTATTGCTCCATTAGTTAAGTGGGGTCCACCATGATGTCTAGAAAAAATTTCCACAAATAATGATATATTTGGGGCCTTAGATGGTTTGATTGTCATCTGGTCTAGTAGTTATAAATTTATCCCACAAATTATAAGTTCCAAAAAAAATTGAATCACATGATTTGAATTAAAATTGAAGAATATATGATTTAAATCCAAAGACATAAAAATATGTTAAAAATCCATAATTAGACTATATTGCATTTAATCTCAAAAAAGACAAAAGCCTTAAAACAAGACAACAACCCGTTAATTAATACTATAGTGTGTTTGAAAACATGGAATTATAGAATAAAATTTGTTAAAATATGATTTTCATCATTCCCCCACACTTAATCATTGCACTCCCGAGAAATTATCAGATATTCAAATCAAAATTCATAGAGAAATCAAAAATGAGAAAGCTTCAATGATATTTTCCAAAACACAATTCCATCATGTATCATTTATGAAAAAACAATTCCATTTAATTTTCATTCCACACATTAAAACTTTTTTCAACCTCATAAATCCATCCATGGCCTAATCACAACCTACCTCATAATAATTTTATGTCACTCTTCACTAAAGAGAAATTAATTCACCAGTTATGCTCATACTTGGAAATTGCATGTATTATCAAAGATTGGTGATAATTATCATTTCTCCACAGCATGAAACATGAAAATATTTTCAATATTGAGAAATTTAATTAATGGTTCAAATGTCTCTGTAGCTTTGGGTTGGTGGGAAAATGATTAAAATATATTTCATGGTCCGAAAGAGGAGGTTTTCTTCTTAGGTATAATGCATGAATAATTATGTGAAAACACAAGAAAATTTCTCACTCAATCCACTTGGGAATGTGAAACACAACACCACCCAATTTTTTATGACATGATACATGATCCAATCAGTGATTATAAATAATGATATCATCCATGTTCTCTTTTTTTCATTTTTTTAAAGCTCAAGGAAAGCAGAACATTTTTTTTCATTTTTTGATTTTTTTTCTAAAGCTCGATAAAGTAATGGCTATATTATTATATTTTTTTGAAGGAGAACTAGATGAAACAGATTAAGAATAATTAATTGATGGATCAAGACTAATTCTTTCATTATTTACCGCCCAAAATGTTGACACACACCTCACACTACCCAAAAATTGATACAAATCCCAAAGAATACACACAAAATCCCCTTCCCACTAACTCAAACTTGAAATATCTATCCAAAAATACCAAGAGTATGGGTAGGTAAGGAAAAAAAATCTTGTAATGTGGCTTAAACCTATAAGGCAATTCTTGGCATCTATAGGCATTTGAAAGATAAATGTGAAGGTGGGTCTCAAGATTATTTTTCGCTAGCCAATATAGTGCCTCAATCATATTAAAAACATTCCATGAAATCCAAATCTTTGAAATCGAAAAATCACAAATTCTGATTGTCATATAAATTCATAGTTTCTCTTAAGAAAGTATGGATGCTAGATAGAATATGTCAATGTGGTTTAGAATACCTCACGAGATAGGAAAAATATTTTTATTTAGTGTTTCATAAGTATGGATTTCAAAATTATGTCATACTCATAATAATGATTGAAATAAAATTCAAGGAAAAAACATCTCACAAAAACAATCATTTAAAATCTATTTTTTTAAAAATCATTTCAATTTTTTCAAAATCAATTAATATGGGAAAAATGATCAGAATATCCATTACATCACAGGTTTCATAAAAATGAGAAAAAGGAATCGTGAAAAAACAAATAATAAGGTAAAAACTCCCCCACACTCATATTTTACAATCCTTCATTTTATCTTAAAATAATATAAATAAGGGAGGAAAATACAAAGAGAATGAAAGACACAATGTGACTTTATTTTTTAGTGGCACTATTGAGTTATGCTCTTTGCAGCTACCACTTCTTCCTAAAAAGATATAAATAAATAAATTAATTATAAAAATATAGAAAAAAATAAATAAAAAGGGGGAAGGAGAGGGATAATTCTTGGTTTGACCCCCAAGAAGGTGCTAGGTGTTTACTGCCCCTAATCTGGAAGTTGTAGCGGGTTAACCCCATTATAAAGGTGGATGGGGTATCTTGCTGATAAACCACCACATGTTATTTCTTACAGTTCTCTTCTAGTTTCTTCAGTCATAGAGGAAACCATGGATATAGTATACCATCTGCTCCCTAATTGCAATGTGGTATAACTAGAATTATTGGGGAAGAAGAAAGAATGGGTCCTCTCCCATCACTACCACTACTTGTGTACCTTCTTCAACTTCAACTTCCCGACCGTGATCATGTAATGAAATTATATAAAATTCAAGATAGGGGAAGTTTGAAAATAATTCAACTTGAATGAGATTGAATCATAAAGAATCAATAGAAAAATATTCCCTTTTGTGTATGTCATCATGAATCATGATCTCTTCAGGAAAGGCCAAAATAGACTCGGTCTAAGTAGGGGCTTCTTTATCTTCTTCAAAAATAAGAGAGAGATAGAGAGTTACTAATTATTCACAGAAAAATATGGGAGGATAAATTACCTTTTGGTCTTTAACAAAATCAGATCATTGTTCCTCCAAAGCATGTTGATCTCCCACAGTTGTATCAGATGACATGTTTCCTTCAGGGACCTCCTCAAGTAATGTCCAAGGAGAGACGTTTGGATATTAAAGTTGATTATTCAAGTATTCATTGAGTTATTCAACTAAAAAGGTATGTGAAACAATATTGATCTCTTCTGGATCAATTTCCTTTTATTTTGGTTGTTCTGACCATCAGACATTGGATTCCTGAATGAGGGTATAAAGGTTGTCTAGTTGGGTTAGCACCTCCACACTTTTTTTCTAAAAAAAATCTCACCTACTAAGAAAATCATTAATAGGCCAAGCATAATAAGAATAACTATAATAATCCATCTTGACCTAAAAAATAATTGTATACAGTGAAATTGTTTTTTTAAATTATTTTTTTTAATTTTTTATGAAAATATGTGTGTTAACAAAATTGGACTCCATAGAAATGGTGCCAAATTGATGATAGCGACTTTGTCGCTTTTCCCTATTCAATTACTATTTTTTTCCTAATAATGTAACATTGTGGAATATCCTAGGGTTGATCTCATGGAAACCTCTCACATGCACTATTTTCCTATTGTCATTATTATAAAATACTAATTTAAAACTAATATGGATTGGAAAGAATTTCAATGGGTAAAATGAATATAATTTATCAAAATTAAATGTTAAATCTAAATTAGAAATTATAATCATGAATCAAACCAAACTGAGAAAACGAACAAAATAATGAAGTGGTGGACAAGCTTTGATTTTCAAACATTCCCTTTATCATTTCCATCAATTTTTTTCTAATTAAATTATCCAATTTATAACTCAATACCTCATAATATACACTTATATTAACAAGAACCCATATTTTGACCTAAAATATGGGTGTTTATCCCCTCATGAATGCGATACAATTTCCTAAAGACCATCGAGAAATCAAAACTTGTTGAACATGTTGTGCTCAATTGGGATACCTTTCAAAAAGTAGTTTAAACTACAAGAAAAATATTTTTCAATCATAAGTTGACAAATAATCATAGAAAAAAATAAAAGAAAATGAAAACAAGAGAGAAGAGGCCTTGTTCAGTCATGAAAACAAATTTTAGAATTGTTGAAATGAATGGAGTTTACACTAAAAACCACAAACTCAAATGGTGTAAATGTCTTTAGAACATTGCCTCCCACTATCTCTTAGAGTTTAGCCCATCATGCCTTGCTTATAGGTGGAACTCATATTCTCCATAATTTCATATCCAACTCAACTCCTTTTGGTCCAAGTGTCCCCATAATGCTTTGGAAGGGTGGCATGGACCACCTTTTTTTGGAAAAAACCCAGAGGGGGCATGTAGCGTCTCATTAAATTTCCAGCATTTCTTCATCATGAAATATAATTGTAGTACACGACGTGCACCTTAGATCTGATTTTTACTCTATTGCATCCTATTTAAACTCATTTATTTCTACACATCAACCATTACACAATGTGTACGTGAGTTACACGTCATGTATCCACCCTGAATGGTTGAATCATACTTTAGATCCTTCTTGAGATTTGTTGCAAATTTTATTATCTATTGACCCTAAAATTTTCATATTATTTTGAAATGTGGTTAGATAATAATTATTTAATTACTGAACACCACTTTTTCTATCTTTTTTCCCTAATTTTTCTGCATGTTTGACTCATTCAAGGAATTATTTAATGAATGAATTATATATTTAAATTTAACTATGAAGCACATTTATGGGTTAGATTTTGTATCCAAGTATAATTAATGGATTTGGAAAAATAAATCTGGATTTATGGATACATTAGTGAATTGGGTTCCACCATGTTGTCTATAAAAACCTTCCACAAAGAATGATATATTTGGGTCCTTAGATGTTTGAATTGTGGTTTGGTCTAGTTGACATAAATTTATCCGTCAAATTAAGGATTATAAAAAAAATTGAATCACACAATTTGAATTAAAATTTAAGAAAAATATTTTTGATACAACAACTATATAAAAATCTATTAAAAATCTAGAATTAGGCCATTTTTATATTTAAGCTCAAAATAAGACAAAAACCTAAAAATGTTACAACAACCCATTAAATAAAACTATGGTGGGTTTAAAAACATTTAATTATAGAATAAAATATGTGCAAATATAAGCTTCACGAATCCCCCACACATAACCATTTTACACCCAAGAAATTATCATATATTTATATCAAAATTTACACAACAATCAAAAATGAGAAATCTTCAAAGATCTTTTCCAAATCATAATTCCATCATGTATCTTTTATGAAACAATTCCATTTCATTTACATTCCACAGATTTAAATTTTTTCAACCTCATAAATCCATCCATGGACCAATAAAAACCTACCTCACATTAAATTTTATGTCACTCTTCAGTCAAGTGAAATTAATTCTAGGGATATTCTCATAGTTGGAAATTGCATTTGTATCTATAGGATTATGACAATTCTCATTTCTCCACAGCATGAAACCTGAAAATATTATCAATCATGAGGAATTTAATAAAGGGTCAAATGTATCTGTGGGTTTGGGATGGTGGGAAAGTGATTAAAATATAATTTATTGTTGGAAAGAGGATGGTTGACTCTTAGGTATAATGCATGAATAATCAAGTGAAAGAAAAATAAATTTATCATTCAATCCCCTTGGTAATGTGAAACACAACACCAACCAATTTTTTATGACATGGTACATGATCCAATCATTGATTACAAATAATGATATCATCAAAGTTCTCCCTTTTTTCATTTTTTAAATCTCCAGGAAGGCATAGATTTATTTTTATTATTTTTTTGATATTTTTGTAAAGCTCCAGAAAGGCACAACTTTATTTCTATTTTCATAAAGAGAACCAGATGAAACAATTTAAGCATAATTAAGTGATGAATCAAGCCCAATTATTTCATTATTTACTTCCAAAAATATTTACACACACCTCAAACCCCCAAAAAATGATACACATTCAAAAGAACACACACAAAATGCCCATCTCGCACACTCAAACTTGAAATATCTATGAAAAACTACTAAGAGTATGAATATTTAAGGAGAAATCATCTTGTAATGTGGCATAAACCTATAAGAAAATTTATGGAATCTAAAATCATATGAAAGATAAATGTAAAGGTTCGCCTCATGATAATTCTTGGATAGCCAAAGTAGTTCTTCAATTATATTAAAAACATTCCCGGAAATAAAAATCATTAAAATAGAAAAATAAAATTAATTGGTACTCACAAAAAGTCCAATTTTTTTTTTCAAGAAAGTGTGGCAATTAGATTTAATATGCCAATGTGGTTCATAATACCTTAGAGGATAGGAAAGATATTTTAAGTTAGTGTTTCATGGTCACGGATTTCAAAAATCTGCCATAATCATAAAAATGTTTGAAAATCCAATTCAAGGAAAAAGTTTCTCACATCAACAATAACATAAAATATATTTGTTCAAAAATCATTTCAATATTTTAAAAATAAATAGATGTGTGAAAAATGATCAAAATATCAATTAAATCTCATGTTTTCTAAAAATGAAAAACAAAAAGAAAGAAATCATGAAAAAATAACTAAGAATGTCAAAACTCCCCCACATACTTAGATTTCACTACCCTTTATTTTATCTAAAAATAATATAAATAAGGGAGGAAAGCTAAATATAAGGAAAAACACAACCTAACTTTATTTTTCTGTGGAACTATTGAGTTAGGCTCCTAGATACTACCATATCTTCTTAAAAATAAATAAATTAATAAATTCATAGAAAAATAAAGAAATAAATAATTAGAAAGTGTAAATGAGAGGTATAATGCTTGGTTTTAATACCAAGAAGGTGCTCGGTTTTTACTGTTGTTGGTCAGGATGTTGCAGTGGGTTAACACCAATCAAAAGGTGTATGAGGTTTATTTCTCATGAACCACCACATGTTATATCTTCTGGTTATCTTTAGGTTTCTCCAGACACAGAGGAACCCATTGATAGAGTATACAATCTCCTCCCCAATTTCAATGTGGTACAACTAGAATGATAGTGGATAGAGAAATAATGCTTCCTCTTTAATCGTGGCCACTACTTGTGTGGCTTCTTCAACTTCAACTTCCCAGCCTTTCTCATGTGCTGTTGTTATAGAAAATTTCAGAAAGGGGAAGTAAGAAAATAATTCAATGTGAATGAGATTGAAACATGAAGAATCAATATAAAAATATTCCCTTTTGTTTTGGTCATCCTAAAGCACAATCTCTTTAGGCAAGGCCACAAGAGACTCGGTCTGAGCGGGGCTTCTTCATCTTCTTCCAAAACATGATAGAGGTAGATAGGTGCTGATTTTTTATTGAAAAATATGGGAGGATAAATTACCTTATGCTCTTCAACAAAATATGACCAATGTTTCTCCAAATCATATTGATAACCCACAGTTGTATTAGCTGGCATGTTTCCTTTAGGGACCTCCTCATGTAATGTACAAGGAGAGACTTTTCGATATTAATGTTGAGTCTTCAAGTATTCCTCAAGTTCTTCAACTTCAAAGGTAGGTGGAACAATATTGATCTCTTTTGGATCAATTTCATATTTTTTGGTTGTTTCGACAATCATACACTGGATTCTTTAATCAGGGTGGAAAGGTTGTCCAGTTCAATTGGTAGCTCCTCAATTTTTTTCTCCAAAAATTATCCTTTACTAAGAAAATCGTAGCTAGGCCAAGCATATGAAAAATAAATATAATAATCCATATTGACCAAAAAAAGAATGATATGTAGTGAATTTTTTTATTTTTGTATTTTTTTATGAAAATCAGCATGTGAAAGCACTTGACCTCCCCTAAAATAACACCAAATTAATGACATGGATTTTTTCACTTTTCCCTATTAATTACTATTTTATTTTCCTAAGAATGTACCATAGTTGAACAACCTAGGGTTAATCTCAGGAGGTCTCGCACACACACTGTTTTCCTATTTTCACTATTATAAACTACTAATATAAAACTAATATGGATTTGGGGAATTTTGATGGGTCAAATAAAGTTAATTTTTTTAAAATGAAATGGTAAATCTACGTTGTAAATTATAATCAAGAAACAAATCTAATGGAGAAAACAAACTAAATAATGCTGTGGTGGACATGATTTGATCTTCAGATATTCCCTTTATCTTTTTCAACAATTTTCTTCTATTTAATTATCCATTTTATAACTAAAGACCTCATGTTATACACCTATATTGACCTAAAACCATATGTAGACCTCAAATATGGGTGTTTATACTCTCATGAGTGTGATCCAACTTCCCAAGGACCTTCGTGCAATCGAAACTAGTTGAACAAGTTATGGTCAATGGGGAGGCATCACCCAAAGAACATTAAATAAAAATACAACTATTTTACAATCATAAGTTGATAAACATTCATAGAACAAAATAGAATAAAATGAAAACAAGAGACAAGACACCTCATTAAATCATGAAAACAAATTCTAGGATTATTTAAATGACAATATTTTACAATAAACACCACAAACTCAAAATGGGTAAATTTTCTCAGACTATCTCCATCCACCACCTCTTGGAGTTTATCCCAACATGGATTGATTTTAAGTGGAACTCATCTTCTCTAAAATTTCATCTCCAGCTCAACTCCCTCTGGTCCAGGTGTCCCCTTAATTCTTTGGAAGGGTTTCCTAGACCTCCTTTTATTGTCCAAAACCTATGGGGACATGTAGCATCTCATTAAATTTCCCACATGTTGTCCTCATGATGTGTACTTGTGGTACCCGTCATTTACCTCAGTTCAATGTTTTTCTCTACCATGTCTGCTTCAAAATCATTTATACCTTCATGTCAACTAGTACTCGATGTGTACTTGATTTACATATCATTTATCCCCCCATGAGTGGACTAATCTTCCTATAGATCCTTCTTGGGAGATGTTACAAATTTAATTCTCTATTTCACCGAAAAATTTCAGTTCATTTGGAAACATTGTTAGATAATTATTATTTAGTTACCTAACACCTCTTTTTCTGTCTGTTTGTTTCCTAAATTTTCTCCATGTTTGACTCATTCTATGAATTCCATAATAAACGAATTTTATATTTATATTTAACATGGATGCGTGTCTCTGAGTTGTATTTCTTATCCAAGTAAAATAAATGGTTTTGGACAAATAAATCTAGATTTATGATTCCATTAGTGATGTAAAGTCCATCATGCTGTCTAGAAAAACATTCCATAAAGAATGATATATTTGGGCCCTATGATATTTGAATTGTTATCCAATCCATTTGAAATAAATTTATTCCACAAATTAAAGGATCCAACAAAAATTTAATCACATAATTTGAATAAAAATTGAAGAATATGTGATTGAAATTCCCTATATATAAAAATATGTTAAAAATAATGAATTAGGACATTTTTTCATTTAAGATCAAAATAAGACAGAATCCAAAAAATGTGACAACTACCCGTTAAATAAAACTGTGGTGGGTTTAAAAAATTTAATTATAGAATAAAATATGTGAGAATATGAGCTTCATCCGACATCCTTTTACAGTACATCCTAGTTGGAACATGCATCATATAGTAACTATTTGTTATATTTCATTTTGTACATATGTTTTCTATGTTGGGAATATTTTTCCCTCACCTTATGATTACACAACTAGAATATCCCATCTTTTAGAAATGGATGTATGCCAATAGAATAAGACCATCAAATGATGTGAAATGAAACTAGGTCGTTTGGAAGCACTCCCTCGACTATGTGTATTATAAGTAAGAAGTATCTATACCCTACTTATATCATAATGTTAATCATTGACATAACTCAATAAAACTCACACACGTTGAAAGAAATGGAAATATAATAAATGTAATAATATAAAATTGGTAATGGTTTTATAATATTGATGTTCATTAGAAAGTGAGTCATACATTCGAGAGAGAAACACTACTATTTTCTTTATATTATTTCTAGATATACAAGAATAGCAAAGTATATTACTAAGTACAATTAATCCTTACAATATCATAAATTTTCACAATTAATGTGCCTCTTTAACATTATTAAATACAGAAAGGTAAAACTCATATAGTATGTGTCATTAGGTTAACCAATTAAACACTATACCCTAAAATCAAGGTTAATCCATCAAAACCACCTCATTTTTCATACCAAATTAGTGAACCTTATTATTTTAGTAAATTACAATCCTTCATATCTCTATAATAACTACATCATACAATGCTAATAATTTTATTATTTCATTTACCATAGAGAGATTATTCAACCGTTATCTGTAAACTAAGCTTACTCAACATCTTGTTATCAAAATTTAGGTGACATAAATCCATTAAAATGAACTTAGGGAATTTAAATGGGATTTACATCCTAAAAAATAATCCAGATACAGTTTAATCTTATTAAATATAGGATGAAACCTATTTATAGTCTTCTTATGTGTATATACGAGGTTGTGATGAGCCCATTCATATAGCAGGTTCTATCACCACTGATTACATAGAGATAAGGAATTGATTATAAAACATGGTTAGGAGATATTATTTACCAATTATCTAATTTAGTTTCTCTACCTCTTTGGTATTAGTGTAAATTATTCTTATATAGTGGATGATATTTCTTGATGAGTTGGGAGATACTACCAACAAGCTGGATATTCTACAAGTATTCAACATCAATGACCTCATTGTTTTGTGAATATATCATGGTTCTTGGATGAAAAATGATTAGATAGAGTCTAATTTTTGTGTTTAAATATATTTTGGAATCCTACTAAATAGATCTTTATTACTAAATTAAATTCCATATATGGAATAGTTAACTACTAGTGGATGATTTTTTCTCATACCCACAAAGGGACTTCTCTACTATGTCTAAATCTTGATCTCATATGCCACACGAAGTCCTATCCAAGGATGATAAACCCTCTATAGGGTGGAATGATCATGATGGAGTCCACATTGAGGCCATTAGACCTCATGATATGTTACTTGGATATGTTTTGTGGTCAAATTGTTCAAGATAAATAGATGAAGCAGAGTCACATGAAGAATAGTTTTTTAGCATAAGTTGTGTTCTCGTGAATCATTTTTTTGATGGATTCACCCAAGTTATAATTGGAGGTTTGTGGATTTTTGTTTGGGATGAAACCTATATTTTGAATATAGAAAATAATTTCACCTAAAGATATCCAAAGTAGTTTCATGCATGCACCACCACATTAGAGAAATTATTGGGCTTGTAAACATTCTTGATGAAGGAAAGTTTGAATATTGAGGAGTTTTTTGGTGTATGTTTTGTTGCAGTGGGAGAATTTGGGGATACATGATGCATAAATCCTCTCTTATTAATAATATCTTCAATTATTTATTATCATGCATGGGTTTCTGAAAAATAGTACTATAGAGAATGCACGATGTGGATTTATATATTCAAGAATCAATAGATGTAGTTTTCACGAAAAATTGTGTCCTCTCTTTAGGGATAATCATAATGGATAAGAAAATATTGATTTAATCTTATAAAATTAGATGTTCGGGAGTTTTATATTCCATTGAAATCCTTATCCAGACCATTGTTTGTGAGAGTGTCTCCACTGATATTGTAATGCCCCGATCCCAAAATCCTGGATTCAGTGCATTATTTTAATACATTGGCATGATTACAAGGAATCAACTCCTGAAAGACCGATCATTTAAGAATCCATGGAAAATAGATTACATACATCAACATTACATTACAATTTAAAAAATAGAATTAAGCATAGATATTTCCTTGGGAGTCCCATTATTCCCTTTAGATTATCCCTATACATCTATCATAACACAATTCTTGGAATCTTGAGAAAATAAAACATAAGGGGTGAGATCAGACGCATAGGAAGGGTAAATAATTTAGTGGAAGCTATAGACATTTAAGGTAAGATGTGTAATAAAAACAACATCCTTTTTAAACATAATCTTGAACAAAATATGGAAAAAATAAATCAATCATCAATATATAAACATGCACATGGATATTCTACTAGTCAAATAATCACATGTCATCACTAATTTCATAATGAGGGAACGCCTAACGCAGAACATCATTAACACATAGTCAAGGCCTCGTACCAAGACTACAAATAATTTTTTTCAAAGCCTTATGCCAAGACACCGGTTTGTATCATGAGACCTACCAATTCATCAAAGAGTTATAGCGGGCTCCACCCGTCACTTACTAAGTCCATTGCGTTCCTCATATGAAAAAGTAGAAATATAAAATAAACATTAATATTAAAACTATCATATGAAATTCCAATACGTTAACCATAAACCATGAATGGTATAAAAATATAACATCCACAATAAATAATATAATAACTCATTCAATAAAATATGGAAGATTGTATTATAACAAATCAACCTCAATCAAGAATAATATCCAATAAAGGATGTTTATATAGTTGAAAATGATCAGTAATTTTTTTTGAGAGAAATATCTCTTTTTGTGAAATCATTTAAAAGTCACACATTTATAAAGTAAGTAATTTAAAATAGATTTTTGAATCAAAGTGTCTCATACCACTTTTAAACTTTTGAAAATAATTATCATTTCAATACATTCATGTCCATATAAATAAATCCTTAAAATCATTTTGAAAACCTGGACATTAATTAAAAGGATTTAAAATTATAAATCTTTAAAACATTTAAAATGATGATATAGTTAAATAGACCCTCCCATAAAACCTTAAAATATTCCTTTTGAAAATATATTTATGAAACATAGTTGGGTATGATAAAGAGTTCCCAGTAGATACTCATGTAAACACAACCTTGGATAATGAAGAGATTGTAGAATTAACCCTTACATTGCACTTTTCTTTGGTCAAGGGTATGCTTAACCTCCTGTATAATGACCATAGTATTGAACGGAAGTAAGTGAATAAGATAAATATATCATATAAAACTTTATTTATATATCATATATATTTAGAATAAAAATATTTATAATAGTTAGATATTTTAAATGTAAGGCACCGTTTATGGAGACGGTAGGCTGTATGTACGCATAAACGTTGTTTCCATTTTCATATCATATTGAACGGAAGTAAGTGAATAAGATACATGTAATTAAAAACACACACAGATATATCCAGTAGCATTATTATGTTATTTATTACATACTTATTAATAATATATATTTTTATAATCATCTTCGAATGGTGAACGTGGTAATGAATCTCATCGTGTCGTGGAGATGGTAATCTGTACGTACCCACGAGCAACAATATCAATATATTGATGGTGAAATAATATGTAATTAGATGTTATATCATATATACATAATATTTAACATGTTATATTTATTATTTAAATTATTTTTACTCATTATTATACCTATCCAAATAATTAAGTGTTTGAATAACAAACAACACCACGACATGGAGACAGTAAGTCGTACATACGCATGTATGGTGACTTTGTAATTTTGAGGATGGATAGAATAAAGAATATGGTTGTACCATATTTAAAATAACATAAAATTATGTAGGACGTACTAGATTTATTATTTTGGTATGGAAATAACAAAGAAAGAGGAAGTGGAAGATGAAAAGAACTTGAAAGATGGTGGTGAAATTATTACCTCTTCTTTGGGTGTTTCCTTTTTAGTTGATAAAAAGGCATCCTTAGGCTGGATTTATGATCAAATTAAGGACTATATGTTTATTTGAGGGATGTTGGGAGTATATTTGGGTAGTGTTTGGCTGAGCCAAATGGCTTTGGCAATGTGATTTAGAGAGAAGGGGAAGTTCCTTTTTATAAGAGTGGTGAGGGTCACTTTAGGAAAATCTTGAAATGTTATTTTATAATAAAATAACTTTCGTTTTATAATGGCTCAAAAATAATTTATTTCTAGGATAAGGTAGTTATGGGTCTAGATACTCTAAAAAAATAGGTTTTAGACAAATTTAGGTTACCATTTGAACCTTATCTTTTAAATTTGACTCTTAGTTAGATAGTTTAACTTTTACCATGTCTTCTTGTATTATTACACCATATGGTTAATAAACATACTATAAAATTCCAAGAGAAACTGAATTTGTTATTTAATGACATTTATAATATTATTTATTCCATTTTACCTAACCTTAGAGTTTTTTGAATATTATATCAACCAATAATATAGTATTTTTTAAAAAAAATAATTTATATTAATTTTGAAACTATTTGGTATTTTGTTTTTCTGAAAGTCATCCCAACATGATTACTTCAAAAAATATATATTTAATCAACCCTAAAAAGTCATTTTCACCTATAAAATTCGTGGATGCCATAAAAACGTTGAAATTATAATTATTTTAATATTTATAAAACCATTTTTTTTATTCTTTGGTTAATAAGGTAATTACTGCATCATCATTGTGTCAAAAATAATATAATTATTTAAAGTATAAAAATTATAAATAAAATACCATGATGTAGGAAATACTTTTATCTTTATAATAAATATTTCTAGTATAATTTATTTTATGTATAACCCTATATTAAAAATTGTTTAGTTATTAAACTTTGAGTTTAACACTTTTAACTCTTCTTTAAATTAAATAATAATAAATGTCCTAATCTAATACAAGTGGACCTAAATGATCATATTTTATTTATAAGGTCGTTTTTGGTCGAAATAAACTCATCCAATAGTATTAGGACATGTGTTAGGGTAATTATAATACCATTTTTACATTTAATTACCTTATTTACTTTTAACCGTGGTAAATAAAAGTCAAAAGTTACTATTCACCATAAATTATTTTAGTCTTATTGAACCACATTTTACTTACTGATGTTAATTGTGTCTCTCATATTTTTGAAATTCAATTCATAGAAGCGGTAAAATTATATTTTATGCAAATTTTCAAATGCTCCTAGAAGATGGGTAAAAGACTATAAAAAGTTAAATAAAAATTTATACATCTTTTTTTATTATAAAATGACTCCAAAGAATTATATTGAACTTATATAGGTATTATATATCTATTTTGACTTAAAATAAATTTAAATAAAATAAATTATTATTTAAATAAAAAGTCGGTTGAAAACAATAACGCAATGTTTTCACTATTAATCCAAAATTGAATGTTTTCAGAAAAATTGCAAAACTTCACCCTAAAATAATTTTGATATTCAGAATTAAAAAATGAATTATATTTTACCAAATTAAAAATATTTAAGTTTCATTAATTAATTTAAAATTAATTACAGTTATCAAAACTGAAAAGCGGGTTTTTAAAAAGTAAAAACTATCAAAAGATTGACATGTGGTTATGTCAAATTTATATGTGAAATTACATATAATGACCTAAATTGTATTAAATGATAAGAATATAATCTAATTATACTTCATAACCATTCAAATTCATAATTTACCACTATAAATTGTTTCTATTAAAAAAGTTGTTTTCAATTAAAACGTAGAATTTTCACTATTCATCAAAATATGAAAGTTATCAAAAAAGTACCAAAAATTTATCCAAACTAAATTTTTATGTCCCACTAATAAATAAGAATTTAATTTCACTAAATTGAGTATATAAATGTTTCAAATATTTGTTTTAATGAAGGTTCTCCCTTAAAAGGCGGTAAAATTGAATTTTTTGAAAAGTACTTCTTTTATTTGAAAAAATGTATTTTTTCTTATATTATGTATAAGAAACACATAATATGGATGTTAAAATTATATAGAGTATTTAAGATTCAAAATCTAGTAAGTACTATTCATAACCGCTTTTTGAACTGCTAGTTTGGTACGTTGCGGTGCGCTCGAACTCAGTGTTGCATGTAGCGCAAGCTATTGAATTACTTTGATAAGAGAAAATACTATGAAATCTTGGGGTGTTACATTCTCCCCTCCTTTAATAAAGTGATTCATCGCAATTTGAAACTGTTCTTATAATATAAATGGTTAAAAATAGAAAAAAACCTTTGTGGAAAACCCATATCGGAAATTGGGTTAATAAAATTTTGTCTTAATAAGAGGGAAAGGGAATGAAAAAGTCACCACCAAATTATGATCTCAATTTGGAGAACATTGGTGGAAATTAGAGACACATACTTTTAGAGAAAAAATAAATATTTATAGGGAGTTATTGAGGTCATCAACCAGAAACAAGCATACAATTGAGGGCCTCAAAGCCATCGATCTATGATGATTTAAAATATCACTAGTTCAACAAAACATAAGGTATTAGGATAACACATTTTTGTTTTTAATATCTCTTCCCTAAAGACTAAGAATTAATTTATTCATAAAATAAGATATATATATATATATATATATATATATATATATAATTGATAAGTAGAGTTCCATATTTCAACTAATTTCTACCAAAAACTCAACTTTCACTCCAAAAGATAATAGAATTCAAAAATAATATCTTTATCCTAATCATATAGGGTTCCAAAAATAATTAATTTATAATTAATTTTTCAAACTATTTAAAAAAACTAAATTATACAAACTAGGAAATCACGTATGGTAGTGGTAGGAGATCCACCCTTATCACCCTTCGGTTGCATGTTCAAGTATGACGGCCATGCCAGACACGATAGGTTCTCACCCGACCTCTAGGTTGTCCTTTTTATGACAATACAAAAATAATCTCAAGAAATTATTTAACATTAACAATAGTATCTAACGTCAAACTTAATCGATTCCAACCTTTAGATTTATCTGAAATACTTCTGTCCAAACTCACAGTACAAAATTTATAAGGAAGGTAAACATAATGAAGAACCTTTTTTCCACTTAATAACATGTGAACACCTTCATCATGTATTTTTTTAAAACACTGTACAACCCTAAATTACCATAAAGCCTTATTGATTACATTCATTCTCCCTTATTCCTTATAGAATACTGGATATACTCCTTCTATCCAAAAAAGCTGTAAACTCCAACAATGATGTAATATACAAATCATTAATCAGTTTCAAGGTATTCAAGAATATCGAATATAATTTATCCAAATAAATAATATCTTATTCCAAAATCACTAACTTAGTATCAGAATCATATTAAGGTTTATCTTTCTCTCAACTATATATTTTCTAAAAAAATTATCTTACTATTGAGTCACTTTTCTTGGTTCCATAAAATCTCATTTCCTTAATGAAATAGTACTGTAATCAATCCTTATATACTCTATAATTATTATAACATGTATATCATTAATACAATACTCAAATGAAACAATAATTTAATAACAACATAATAACTCTAATAATTTCTCTTCATCTTAGGTAGTATCATAACAGATTATTATCCAATAATAGAATTTCATATATACTCTGATGATTTGGACATTTCTTCAAGTAGTGTCCCAACTCCTTGCAAATGAAGAATTGTACATTTGAAACCATTTTCTTACCCCTGAAATCACGTACTCAGTGTCATTTTCTCCACACTTATAACAAACTCCCATTCCCTTCAAACATTTACCAAGGTGATTATTTATATATTTATCACATATGGGAAAATCATTCTTTCCCTTAGTCCATTTATCCATCTTTCCCTCTACCATCCTTTTCCTCTCTGGCTTCCCTTCAAATCCATAGGACTGAAAAAAATTACTTATCTTATTAACACATGATACTATTTATTCATATGATAATAACATGTGGGAGACTATTTCCATTATAATTGTTGGATTAATACCATGAAAGATATGATCCTTCTTAATTTCTGGATCATGCGTATTGTTGGAGTTCTCATTCCATATACTGGGAACCATTTCTAAACAACGGCATACACTAGGTTAGTTTTATGAATCAAAATTCATAATTCCAAACTTGTGAAATACCCAACATAAATTGAAAATATTATGAATATAAAATATAATCATAAAAAAATGTTTTCTTTAAGGAATTATTTACACTTAAATCCTTTATAATGGCTTGTAAAGAAAAGGCGAATTATCCTAAAAATATCCCCCAGGAGTGTCGTATCCAAGAGTGCAACAAGTCCTGTTGTCATGTACCAGGATACCCCAGGTCATGCCCGAAACTCCTTGTCAGAATTTTCACTCCTAGGTACATCTGTGTCAGAGCCACCTCTACCTGATCGTATCCAGACAGAGATGTATTACATTGAAAATTCACAAAATCTCTACATTACCATAATTCTAGTATGTTCCTATTTTCTAATTTTATAATTCAATATTAGGGTAATGTTCTCTAATTAGAGTTTTTATAAATCTAGTTTCCAAGGTTATTGCTAAAATTCCTCTGATACCAACTCTAATGACTCGACCCTAGTTACCTAGATTCGGTGCATTATTACATAACATTGGTATGATTACAAGGAATCAAGTCCTGAAAGACTGATTAGTTTAGTAAACTTGGAAAATAGATTACATACATAAACTTTACATTACAATTTCAAACATAGAATATAACATTGATAGTTATTTGATATCAAAATTATTCCCTTTATCTTAACCCTACATATCAATCATAATACACTTCTTGGAATCCAGGGAAAATAATACATAAGAAAGAGGTGAGATCAGATGCTCAGTAAGGGTAAATAATTTAGTAGAAGCTATAAACTTTTAAGGTAAGATGTGTAATAAAAACAAAAGCCTTTTTAAACATAATCATGAAACAAATATGTAAAAAATAAATCAAACATCACCATATAAACATGCACATGGATATTCTACTAGCCGAATAATCACATGTCAAAACTAATTTCATAATGAGGGAATGCCTAACGCCGGACATCATTACCATATTGTTAAGGCCTCGTGCCAAGAGTACAAATAATTTTTTTTTCAAGGACTTATTACAAGACATTGGTTTGCCTCATGAGATGTACCAATGCATAAAGGAGCTATAGTAGGCTCCATCCATTACTTACTAAGTACACTGCATTCCACATATGAAACATTTGAAACATAACATAAACATTTGTATTAAAACTAGCATATGAAATTTCAATAAATTAACAATAAACCATGAATGGTATAAAAATATAACATCCATAATAAAAAATATCATAACTCATTCAATACAATATTGAATATTGTATTATAATAAATCAACCTCAATCAATAATAATATCTAGTAAATGATGCTGACATAGTTCAAAATGGTCAGTAAAACTTTCTGAGGGAAATATCCCTTTTTTTGAAATCATTTAAAAGTCACACATTTATAAAGGAAGTAATTTAAAATATATTTTTGAATAAAGGTGTTTCATGAAACTTTGAAGCTTTGAATAGAATTATCATATCAAAACATTCATGTCCATAAAAATAAATCCTTAAAATCATTTCTAAAACATGGACATTAATTAAAAGGATTTAGAAAGATAAATCTTTAAAACATTTTAAATGATGATATAGTTAAATAGACCCTCCCGTAAAATCTTAAAATATTCCTTTTGAAAATATGTTTATGAAACACAGATGTGGATGATAAAGAGTTCCCAGTAGATACTCACATAAAAACAACCTCGGATAATGAAGAGATTGTAGAATTAACCCTTAACTTGCACTTTCCTTGGGTTGAGGGTACGCTTAACCTTCTGTATAATAAACATAGTATCTTATTAAAGTATACCAGAACCACATTCATATTTATTATATCATACATGATTCATTTTTGACTTTATACTACCCATTTAATAATTATTTCCATGTTAAATTAACATTTTGGGTAATAATCACTTTATTTGTCGTACGTTTTTAAACGTGTTATTCTGGATCCTATCATTTAAATAATGATTTAAATACTTCCAAAATATAAATATTTATTTATATATCATATATATTTAGAATATAAATATTAATAATCGATAAATATATGAAATGGAAGGCACCGTTTATGGAGATGGTAGGTCATACATACGTATTAACATTGTTTCCATTTTCATATCGTATTGAACAGAAGTTAGTGAATAAGATATATATAAGTAAATATATATATATATATCTACAATAGAATTATTATTTGATATATTACGTACTTATTAATAATATATATTTTTATAATCATCATTTAATGGTGAGCGTGGGAATGAATCCTACCGCGTCGTGGAGACGGTAATCCGTACGTACGCATGAGCAACAATATCATTATATTGATGGTGAAATGGTATTTAATTGGATGATATATCATATATAAAGTATAATTAAAATGTCATATTTATTATTTACATCAGTTATAATCATTATTATACCCATCCAAATAATGAAGTGTTTGAATAAAAAACTACACCACGACATGGAGACGGTAAGTCGTACGTACACATGAATGGTGAATTTGTCATTTTGATGATGGATAAAATAAAAAGTATGGTTGTAACATATTTATAATAACATAAAAGTATGTAGGAGTTTCTAGAGTTATTATTTTTGTATATAAACAACAAAGAAAGAGGAAGAGGAAGATGAAAAGAACTTGAAAGTGGGTGGTGAAATTATTACCTCTTCTTCGGGTGTTTCCTTTTGAGTCGATCAAAAGGGTTCTTTAGGTTGGATTTATAATAAAAATAAGTACTCTAGGTTTATTTAAGGTAAGTTGGGAGGATATATGGGTAGGTTTTGTTTGGTTCAAATGGCTTTGGAGGTGTGATTTTGAGAGAAGGGGAAGTGCTCTCTTATAAGAGAGGTGTGGGTCACATTAGAAAAAGCATGAAATGTTATTTTATAATAAAATCATTTTCTGTTTCTTATGGCTCCAAAATAAATTATTTCGATGATAAGGTGGTTATGGGTCAAAATAATCTCAACAAATAGATTTTAGATAAGTTTAGGTTACCATTTTGACCTTATCTTTTAGATTTAACTCTTTGTTAAATAGTTTAACTTTTACCATGTCTTCTTGTATTCTTACACTATATTGTCTTACTCTAAACTTCCAAGTGAACCTAAAGTGGTTCATTAATGACATATATAACATTATTTAATCAATTTGGCCGAAACTTAGATTTTTATGAATATTATATCAACCAATAATATAGTATTTGTTTTAAAAATTAAATTATGTCAATTTTGACAGTCTTTGGTATTTGGTTTTTGTGAAAGTCATCGCAACTTTATTATTTCTAACAAGATACATTTAATTAACCCTAAAATGTCATATTAACCTATAAAATTCGTGGATTCCATAAAAACATTGAAATTAAATTTATTTTAAAATTTATAATACCATTTATTTGATTCTTTTATTAATAAAGTAATTATTGCATCATCATTTTGTCATAAATAAATAAATTTATTTAATTTTTAAAAATTATAAATAAAATAACATTATGTGGGAAATAATTTTATCTTTCTAATGAATATTAATAGTCGAATTTATCTTATGTATAACCCTATATTAAAAATGGATTATTTATTAAACTATGAATTTAACCCTTTTAACTCTTCTTTAAATAAAATAATAATAAATGTCATAATCTATCCAAGTAGAAATAAATAGTCATAATTTATTCCTATCTTTGTTTTTGGTCGAAATAAACTTATCCAATAGAATTAGAACATGTTTTAGGGTAATTATAATAACATTTTTACCTTTAATTGCCCTATTTACTTTTAATCGTGGTAAATAAAAGTCAAAGGTTACTATTCACAAAAAATTAATTTCATCTTATTGAAACAAATTTTACTTACTGATGTCAACCGTGTCTCTAGGATTTTTTAAATTTAATTCACAGAAGGGGTAAAATTTTGTTTTATGCAAATTTGCAAATGCTCCTAGATGGTGGGTAAAAGATGGTAAAAAGTTCAATAAAAATTTATAAATTTAATTTTATTATAAAATGACTACAATGAATTATAATAAAAATATATAGGTATTATATATCTATTTTTATTTAAAATAAATATAAATAAAATAAATAATTATTTAAATAAAAATTCAGTTTAAAACAATAATGCTATGCTTTTCTCTATTAATAAAATATTGAATGTTTTCAGAAAAATACCAAAAATTAACACTAAGACAATTTTGATATTTATAATTGAAAAATTAATTATATTTTATCAAATTAAAAACATATTAGTTTCATTAATTAATTTAAAATTAATTCCTGTTGTCAAAACCAAAAAACAGGTTTTTAAAAAGTAAAAGCTATCAAAGGATTGACATGTGTTTATGTCAAATTTAAATGTGAAATTACATATAATGAAGTAAATTTTTTTAAATAATAAAAATATAATCCAATTATACTTCAAAATATTTCAATTGGATAATTTAACACTGTAAATTATTTCGATTAAAAAAGTTGTCTTTAATTAAAACATAGTATGTTTTACTATTCCTCAAAATATGAAAGTTATCAAAAAAGTAGAAAAAATTTATCAAATCTAAATTTTTATGTCCTCCTTATAAATAAGAATTTAATTTCATTAAATTGAGTATATAAAAGTGTCAAATATTGGATTTAAAAAGGTTTATCCATTAAAAGGTGGTAAAATTGCATTTTTTAAACAATACTTATTTTATCCGAAAAAAGAATTTGTTCTTATGTTATGTCTAAGAAACACATAACATGGATGTTAAAATTATATAGAATATATAAGATTCAAAATTCAGTTAATACTATTCATAACCACTTTTTTAAGGGCTAGTTTGGTAAGTTGTGGTGTGCTCAAACTCAGTGTGGCATGTAGCACAAGCAATTGAATTACTTTAATGAGATAAAATAATATGAAAACTTTGGGTGTTATAGAAAGTGGTTGTATTTTATCCACACCTATTGAAAGAGTTATTTAATCATTAGTGGATAATTATAAATTAAATAATACTCCTTCATCGTAATGATGTGACCAACAGTTACCCATCTCAATATATATTTGACACCAGTTCTAGTTTTATGCAATAATGTTTATTTTGGTAAATGAGGTGAGTTCCACCCCTATATTGGGTGGGATCTCCTCAGGTGTGGAATGCAACGCCCACCCTCAAAGAACTATAGTAAAATACCCAACATATGGTAAGCATGGATCTATGCACTATGAGATGGTATGAGAATTAAATATTTTTGAATTTTGAAGAATACATTAATGCTTCTGAAGGGTGGATCATAGTTTTCCTTCAACGGGATACCAATGTATGCATCAGATAAAATTACAGATATGGAGTTCAAATTTTAATATGGGATGATGATCACCATAGTGTAATCTATAGGGTATATGTAATGAAAACTTCTTGTATTGGTTCATGTTGTTGAATGTTAGTCATTTGAGTAATTTTACCTTGTGGTTTAATGAGAGTCCCATGTATGAAATAAAATCTCATAGGATAAGATCATTATTCAAGGGGTATTATTGGTCTTCAAGGCATTGGCTCAACAGAGGTAGATGAAATCTTAGTGATGTGGCCAAGATTGGTGGTTGACACTTTTGGTGGAGGAAAATATCTCAAGATGTTGCAGTAGGTTCTTAAAAATCTTAATTTTTAGAAAGGATTATTTCATGGAGGTACATAAAGATATATATTCTTCTCATATTTTATCGATTATGGTGGCCCCTCACTCATCCCTTGGGTGAGAGATACCTATAGTGGGGATGTTACTTTGTAGTCTTGTGTAACGTGATGTTCTTAGGACATAGAAATGACGGGTTTTACTAAGGGTGGGGAACAAATTTCCCACATTATTATGAATATAGTTGTATACTCTTACTGATCATATTAAATATTAGGATATACATACTATGTATAAATGCACTAGTGTAGTGAGACCCTCTGTGAGGTACGGATAATGGATTTTTATAGGAGTATCCAAAACATGGAAACACATTCTATTCGATGGAGTATGATGATCTCATGGGAGGTTATGGATTTTCATCACTTGTGCAGGTTATATCTTGGAGTCCCAAATTGACAGAGTATGACCATCTAAATGGCTTGGACTACTCGCTTCAAATTATGGTAGATTGGGAAACATAATTGGCATATTCATGATGTTGGGTAGTTTTAAAAGTCTTGTGATGTTCCTAAGATCATCAGTACCTTTCAAGAATGATAAATAAAACAAAAAATAAGATTTCTTCTGTAGTTGGGTGCATAAATCATGGGGTTTGAGGTACATATATGGTATTCCCATAAATGTTGTTAAAGGAGATGTGATAGAAGGGTCAAGTGGATTTTATTCCATGACCTAGAAACCATGTTTTTTATGCATGGATAGTATTTTATTAAATAGGAGATAAAATTGGTCTAGAGGAGTACAATTCCTTTCATCTATTTTGGTTCTAGTGTCGAATTTTAGTGGAGCACTTGGTGTTGGAGTGTGGCATAGATAAGTTTCTATCATATCAAAAAATTCTAGAAAAAATATAATTATGGGGAGTGAATAACTCCAATTAGTGATAGAAATAGAAACAAAACACTTTGTGATGGATTTCAATTGTTGTTGGATTCATTGGGTCCCATGTGACATGAAAAAATTTCAAATGATAAAGGGTTTTGGTAGAACTGGATTGGAAAGACTCTCATTGAGAGAATTCATGTTTCTACATAGGTATTTAATTAATATGGGATGGAGATGATATCATTATAGATGAGTGATAACTTTTGCTTCCTATTCATTTGTGTACAAATTTTCTATAGAGCATCAACCGTTTTAGGAAAATAATGTTCGTGAAAGAGTTTTAGTTTTCATCACAGGGTTGTTTTATAGACCACAATATTGAGGATATCATACTGTTTACTTTTAGGGGGTAAAAGTTATTAAGGTGGGGAGAATATTGTAAACTGTAATTTTTCTAGTTAGGACTTAGATAAGTTAATTTTTTGTAAGTAACAATACCTCCATAATTGTAAAATGGTAAATTCACCCTAGTAGAAAACCTCAAAAAATAGTGGTTTCTTTGATTATAGTGTATGGTGTTAACCCTAAGGTTGTTCCAGCACTGAGTTAAAAGTGTTCAAGGTCCTTGATAATAATATACTAAATATAATATTTAATTTTTATTCCATACATTGGTATTTGTGATGAATTTATTATATCTCCTAAATGACTTCTCAGATATGAAAACCAAGAACATGGTTTAGTTTGGAATGGGGGTTTATCCTTTGAATAGTGTTAGTTTTATTCACATCAAGAACTATGATCTTTTTTTATCACATATAGTTTAATTAATTTATTTAATTAAATGATTTATTTATTTATATATTTACATATCTATCAATATATTTATTTATTAAGTTGAATCCCTAGGGGACGACTATAAATATCATGTTCTGTTTCTACTATAGGGTTATCCATTCTTTCAATAATCATAAACCCTAGATGGAGAGAGGGATAAGAGGTTGGATCGTGAGTGGATAGAATGGAAATGATTAATGTGACCATGGATATAAAACATAATTTAAGTGATGATGATTCTCCATTTAGGTAGGGATTTCTTATTTTCATTGATGGTTTTTCATGAATTTCATAAAAAAATATTAATTGTAATCTTTATTATTCATGGATTATTATTGATAATTATTATTTATAATGATTCATCTATATTATTTAAAACTTTTTATCATTATAAAACTCTCATTAATGGATTCAACCCATATTTATATAGAATTTCAATGGTAGGATTACTTTCCCCTTACTTTTATTCTTTATTACTTCATGATCTTGGTGATGACTTAACAAAGAAGAGATTACTCTACCTCTCTTATATCTCCCTTATCTCACTCTTCTCCTCTCCGAACCCCTCTATCTACTCTCTATTTTTCTTCCCTCTAAATGTGGAATATATGAAATGAGAACTAGTGGTGGTTGGATGTAATGAGGGGCATTGCCTTGATTGGTGATGGGGAGTGGGTGGTGAGTGTAGGTGTCATTGTTTTCATGTGGGGGGTAGGGAAATTGGGAGGAGAAACATTTTTTGATAGATTAAAACATGGTGGATAGTAAGTGTGGAATTAAGGGAGTCCTAGGTGCGACCTATGGTTGGAGAATCCCTGGATGGTGGTGGACTATGATGATAGATGATAACCTGGGTGGAGCACTTTGTTGAGAAATAGGGAGAATTTTGATCCCCCCACTCGCCATCAAATCCTAATAGGATCTCATAGTGGACCAATATAAATATGGTGGGTTGATCAATATAGATCAGCTGGTCTGAGTTAGGTAGGAAGCAACTCAACTTGAGGTGGGGTATCATCCACACGGAAGACGTGCAGCTCACATGGGCGCCACATGCTAGTGATTTATTCTATATATAGGGTGTCAAAAATCCAACAAGGCATTGCAACCCACCTCTACTTCCTCATATGGAATTATCAGGACAACATTGTGTACTACTCATAACCAAGTGTTATTTTTATTAAATATTCAATGGGTGTTCAGTTTGGGATAACAAATATCCTATCATGAGTATTGTTCCATGTAGATCAAAATGTAATGATTTTATCATCCATATTTGGCTGTTTATAAAGAAATATAGGAATAGTAAATATTTATCTTTGTAGATACGATTAATGGGATTAGGCACGGTGATTATAGAATTTAGGGGTTTAGTACCTCTCTCTCATATATTATGTGATACTCTCATCTATTGTGTGTTACTCTCATCTTCTTTATGAAACACCTAACTATTAAATGTTTTTCTTGCATGTTATGTGTTGTTTTATAAGGTGAAGGGTCTCTATTATAGTTATAGAGTGGAAATATGGTTTTCATTTGGATAGTTTAGTTTCATAGGTCATGAAATATAAGTTCATGTACCAAAGGGTCAAAATACATGTCCCAACATATCAAAATAAAACTGACCTCAAGTGATTGGTAAGAGGGATAACCACACCATGCCAACTCTAACCTAAGAAATTCCAGCAATGAATGTTATCAGTAACTACAATTAAATAACTATACTAGATATACACGCATTGAAAATGTCAACGACCATTATTTCATCTTCACAGACACAACATGTGCAGGCACAAATCCCATGTCAATGTGAGTATAGGAATACCCAGTATAATTCCCCAAAAACATGTTGTTTCCCTTGGGCATCTCGATATTGAAAAATTATTGGTTAACTACACAACTACCTAACTCAAAAAAGAGGGAAATAACACAAATAGGGAAGAAACTATATCTCACTTACCAATTAAAACTATCCCATGAAGAATCCCAATGACAACTGATAGTAAAATTTATCCATGGAATAAGGACTTCATGAATAACCCACATGCCATTAGGGAATAAGGGGTAACTCTAAATTTTCACACATTCTATAGAATAAGGACTCCTTGATTAAATTCCATGCCTCTGTGGAAAACACCTCCCTCTTTATAGATGAAAAAGAATGTCAATATAGGATGGTCCTTGCAAGGTGAACATAATATAAAACTATACCTTATACCTAGGAAATATATTAGGAAGATCCAATACCAAGGGGAGTCTCACCAAAACATACTGTATTCATCTAAAGACTGTGTACTAGAAACATAAAGTGAATAACCAAACTCACCAGTGCACTTTTATTCATGAATAATGCAATATGAAATAAAAGGAATATAGAAACATCCTAATCTCATCACCCAACACCAACAGTTTGATCCAAGGGGGATCTTAACCTATTCAAAATATATAAGATACTTGAGGGAGTGTGGGTTTCATAGATTGGTGACCCACACCCCATTTGATAGGGGAGTACATTGTATTATCCAAAAATAGTTTAAACCCCTCCTCAACCATTCTTATACCAATGGGGGTAATGTGACATAGATACAGAGTAGGGGATGTCCATCTAGTAATAATTATATCCCCAACAACATATCCTAGCTTTACCAAAGAATAATACTGAAGTGGAAACTAAGAAAAATTAGTGCAACAAAGTTTCTTGAATCACTTGATCCATCTAACTTATCAAATACCCCAACTGTCACACCACCGTCATAAAATTGTTATAGGGGATGCATTACATTCCAGAGTGTAAAAAATAGGCTGAGGGGATTGCTGATCATGAATATCTCATATCTAGACATGGGTCAATATCCTTCAGGGAGAGTGTCATATCCTTCATCCTAAGGGCTGGACAACACCTCAAATGGCCCGCATGATACCATAACCAAACACAAATAACTCATGCCCCGTATCTTTTTGTAACACTCTAACCCATATCACTCTATAAACAGTATTCTCTAGGTTGGTTACCTAGCCTCAGGTTAATCTCCCCATGTTCTAAAGGCTTTCGACTATCAGTGACAGTATAAAGGTGGTAGAGTGAGGAGACTATACCCTCTAATTTTTTAACAAACAAGGATAAATAAATACCAAAGAATATAAATAAAAAAACAAGTAAATCTATGATAGATAATAATAGTAGTTAACCAGTAAAACTCTAAATAAGTATTCATGAATGAACATGTTGATACATAAATTAAAGCAGTCTAGTATACAATAGATATATATAATAGGACTAGATTGAAAAAGGGAATACATAAATAAAATACCCAAACCAATGTGGAATCCTTATTTAATGCTTAGTCCCCCAGTTCCATGTCATGTCCTAGTATATAAGGGGTAACAACAAGAAAGAACAACCCAAGGACATATTCTGCAACCAAGAAGTCTATATGGGTAACAATTGGTGGCCTAAATAGGCTGTGAGATATACTCTGTAGGCCACCACCAATTGTTTTAAAAAAAATCAGTCAGAATAAATAACCTATAATAGTGTTCTGGTATAAAAATAAAATGGTTTTAATGATAAATTGATGTAATCCAATATATAAGTACATGTTGTAACAATTATTCTATAAGTGATGAAGAAGAATATATGGGAGTAAATAATGACCTATGAAATATGTTTTTCATGTAATGTATCAATACTATGAGGGCCAGGGCCTACAGACATTGATCAAGGAATCATATTCATGTCCACAGAGCTCATCTATAGGAAAATCAGTATAATATAGACCAACATGGGACATAACTCAAGGACTTGAACTCTATCATCCTATTTAAGTCCATGGAAATCATCATGGTAAAACATGGAATATATTGGGGAGGATCCCAATGAGTGAATCCAAGGATGTTGAAGCAATTTGGATCCAAGTTTATAATCTAGGGAATCCAATATAAATGAATCATCATATCTATATGATTATGTCCATTCCATACTAAAATATTAATCATTAACTATTTTATATAATAGATCAATGGGTCATGTTAGTTTTCATTTCCATTTTTGATTTAACTTATCACATTCATTTCATTTGTCATTTCACTTCTAAGAAATAAAAGGGAGGGTCCATGTTTGTTTCTAGGCCACCTTTTTAAAAATTTAATTCATCACATTATAATCATTGACCAATTCACTCACAAGTGATGTAATGAGGATCCATTTTTGTGTCCATGCCCTTTTAAATAATGGAATTCACAAAATTATAATCATTGGTCAATTCACTCAAAAGTTTTCTAAGTATGGCCCATGTTAGTGTCCATTCCCTTTCAAATAGTGTAATTCATCACATTATAACCATTGATCTATTATATCATAAGTGATATAAATATGATACTCATTAGTGTCCATGTAATTTCTAATAATGTTATTTCTAACTTTATAACCATTGAAAAATTCACTCAAAAATGATATAAAGAGGGGCCATGTTAGTTTTTTTTAGAATTTTTACCTTAGAGTCTCTTAGATAAAAGTATAGAAAGATTATAAATGTCAAAAAGAGGGTATTTTAGATTTTTTCCATTGAAATATGGGAAGAATATCACCAGAGAGAGTGTTAGAGTAACAAAAAACCTCTCCATTCACTCCATTTTATACAAGATCATCAGTAAGTTAGTCTACCTCATGAAAGATGTCCATGATAATGTAGTTCATTAAAGAGAGAGAATCCATAAAATTTTTCCATTCCACTATCATATTCCAAGATAAGTTAACCACTCCCATCCTAACAGCCTGAACACTTGTAGTAGAGTCACTCTAAAACAAAATGTTTCTCCAATTTTGTTTCCATTCAATGTAGAAATATCTAATAAATCCAGTTATATCTATATTGATAGAATTGGTATGGTCATAGGGATAATGGAGATCTTCTACCATATCATCATTCGGATCTCTAAATATAGTCCCATAACCTAAAGGATCCATATTTCCCCTTGATTATCCATAAGTGTTTCATTTATTCCGAAGATAAAAGGGATGAGTCTAGAAGACCTAATGGGTGCCACGTTGTTGGGAATGTTCACTATAATATTCAGTGTCCTAAGAAAAAAAAGGTCCCTCCCTATATTTCCACATTGTAATACATGTAGTGTGTTATCATTTTGAACTGGCTCAATAATTTTAGTAACAACAGATTCAGCATTGAAATGATTCTTATCAGGAATGGCCTTTTTTCAGCTTCTCCAAATAACAATTAATCAGTTTCGCATAGGTTATTGTAAAAAGGACTGTGAGTTGCCTTTAGAACTTTAGACCGAGAAAAACATGTCGTAAGTACTGGAAAGTAGTAGTGTGCAACAGTCGCACATCAAATAACTAGAAAAAAACCTTCCGAAGGGAGGGTTAAATTTTATGACAAAAGAAATGATGATCAACATCCTCCCTATGTTGATGGAAAATGATACATTTAGAGTATAGTGATATGCCCACGCACTGTAGGTTTCCATCTAGAGGTGACTTGTAGATCAAGAGTATTCAGAGAAGTGTAAATTTTAACAGAATGATCCACTTACTATGATCAAAAATCCATTTGTAGCTTCCCTAGAGAGTATGAGTATAAAAATTATTTGGATCAATAAATCCATTTGGGGATGATTCTGAAATGACCATATTGTCTTGATTGAAAAATTCATAATTGGAGAAAACTGCATCTATATCATCAGGCAGAAGATTTCGGTTGTCCATCTAATCCTTGATTGATATATTGTGGTCAATGTATTTCTAATAGGAGTTAATATGTTAAATCATAGGAGTTCCAATATATTTTTCATGCTAGAATATATGAGGTGAATTCCTATTAACAAGTTAGTGAGAGTGCTTGTGAATCTTTTGAGAAACTTTCCTCAAACCAGGCCAAATAGAGGACTCCAGGTAAATCAAATTTATTGAAATCACCATTTTTCATAAATTTTGGATATAAGGAATCCTAGATATTCAGAGTGACTATTGATAATCCTTCATATAAATTTATCATGAAGAGACTGATTAAACAATTCTAGATTTTTTATGCCCATACCACCAATAGTATGAGGCATGAATTTGTTTTTTCAAGAATCTATAATGAATTTCCTTCACAAGATTCTTCCACTCCAAAAAAAGGTCCTCATCATTGAGATTATTGTTTTAACAAATGACAAATTATAGGAATACACCATTAAATAATATACCAACATTGATACAACCACATGTTTTATAAGACACACTCTTCCTCCCATTAAGAGAGACCTTTCAAAGAGGTAAGAGTTCTACAAATTTTTCTCATAACATCAGTAAAAGGAGAGGCATGATCATTTCCCCAAAACAAGGGGACTTTGAGTTAAGTAAATGGGAGATAACCCTCTCTTATTACCTGATTGTTATTTATGAAAACCTTCCTTGAAGTTGTGAATCTCTTTCCCAAATAGATGATGGAATTTTATGACCTTATTTCCTGGACTGAACCATTTTCATAGTGAAAAATGAAACTCTTGATGTTTTTGATGTTCTTCATATGAAATTGAGTGAATATAATCATATCATCAGTAAAAAATAGATTTAAAGGAGTAGAGGTACCCCTTTCTACCTAGAAAGTAGTAAGTTCACCCTTGTCCGCCATATAAAGTAAGGTCCTGTTAATGTATTCCTTAGTAAGGGAAAATATGATTTCTAAAATAGGATATCCTAGACTCACTCCCATGGAGGACATGAAGTATCCTTTGAGGGACCTTTTTATGAGAATATAGATATGGGAAGACCCAAGTAGTCCATCAATACACTGGATAGAAATTACACTGAAATGAAAGCTATAGAGGACATCAACTATGAAACCCTAGATAATTATGTGAAAATATATCTTTATTTAAAGATTAAGAGAAAAATTTCCTCCCATAGGGGACTTTAAAAGTATATTGACACATTCTAAGGTTGTGAGAAAGAAGTCATAGATGTTTCTCCCTTTGAAAAATCCAAATTGGTTCCTGGATATGATTGTTTCTGGTATAATAGAATATATGTGTGTGATGATTTTTTTGTCACCATATGAATTGTGTTAATAATTCTAACTAGCCATTATTGAGTGATGTCACTAGAATTATCCATTTTTTGTATCTAAGTAATAAACTGGGCATTGAAACCCCTGAGTGAATGATGCACCTTAAAAAAAATTCGTGACAAGGTTTCAAATGAATTTTCGAATGATATCCTAGTAAAATTGGAAGAAGTGATTTGTTAATCTATTAGGTATAGGAGAACATTATTTTTTTATGCCCAATATATCTTCCTTGATTTCAATATCCATTGGAATGGAGGGAAGAAATGAATTTTCCTCTTTAGTGATCAGTGTAGGAATGATGTCATCCTTGATTCTCATATTCATTGGTGGGACATTAAAAAGATTCTAATAGAAAGAAATAATGTGACTGGAAGAATCATTCCTTTAATTAAGGATAAAATCACCATATTTGATAAGATAGAGTGGCCTATTTTCCCTTATGACTTGTTAAAGGGAATTGAAAAACATGGAGTTTATATCTCCATTAGTAAGCCACCTAATTTTGAAGGTATACCTTCTAATTTTATCCCTAATCTTGATAATATTCTATAACTTATATTAAATATCATATTATTTATCAACGCATCCAAAAAAATTATTCCTAGGGTCTGATTCTTGTAATTAATAAAGTGAGCATTCAAGTGAGTAAATCTATTCCTATAGATCAATAAATCTTCTTTTTCTCTAAACATTCATTCCAATATTGAGAATTTTGAGTTTAGAGATACATATCAGAGGATTAAGATTAGACTCATCAAAGGCCCAACTATCTTGGACAAAATTTGAGCACTCCGGAAGAGTAGTCCAAGAATCAAAAAAAATGAAAGGAATATGATCCCACCAAATATTACCAATTTGAATCACCAGGATGGGATGATGATCAGAATTGTGTTCTTCCAAGGTAACTCAAGAATTTGATCTCCAATTTCCAAGAGTGAAATAATTCTTGAAGGCCCTTTCCATTTTGTTTTCTCTCATTCTAATCAAGTGCCTTCTGAACGTGGTGAATTTATCACCAATGAGGTTGATTTCCCTAATTTTTTATTCTTTAACACAATCTCTAAAGTCTCTGATAGAGGCAATTATATACATAGGTATGATTTTATCATCATCATAATGGATAGAGTTGAAGTCTCTGATATTCACCCATGAATCTACAAGGCTTTTGGACAAATCATTTATTTACATCCAGAGGTACCACCTCTAAATATAGCTATTTGATGCATAGGAAACTGGGCATAATCTTTTTATTCCATATTTTTTGAATCTATAGTTGTTGATCTGCTTGTCCTCTTGTATTATATCTGGTTTTTTGTGTGGATGTTAACCAATATCTATAGCCTGTGAAGATAGGAAGAATACTGTGAGGTGGCCAGAATTGACTAGCCACTCACCGTAGAATGGGAAAAAATGAAGTATGTTTTCCTTGGTTCAAATATTCCAATAATATCAATTTTATACCTATCTACAATGAGGATGAGGTAACCCTTCGTTCTAGGGTTGTCTATTTCTTCGTAGTTCTATAAAAGAATCTTCATTTTGGTTTTGGTTTGGGGGTGGATCCCCCCTTTTATTTTTTATCCATTTGCTACACCTATATTGATTTTATAGAGGTGTTTTATTCCTTGGGATTGGTACTGAGTTGAGTCCCTATTGGAGACTCATCATAGTGTTCTTGAACTAGGAGAGATCCATCATCTCTCATCTACATTATATGAGTGATAGTTATTCTATTGTCAACTAATTGATGGTCATTGTATTCATGTGACTACTTTCCTATCCCTAGAGTCTATTGATGGTTTACTAGAGTATCATGAAGTGGCATATAAGGGAATATTGAATCATTCAAATTTGAATAAATATGTTCCAGCAGGAACTACTCATCTTTCATAGAGATGGAAGTTGAAATAATGTATAATGGTTTGGGTATTTGATGATAAACCTCTATGGTATTACATTTATTATCCTACTTAGTTGTAATATGCATTTCCTGTAGAGTGTCATCAGAACCAGTCTACCGATGTTCTTCCAACTCAACCATTACTCCTCGTGATTTTATTATAGTATAATCATTGTTCCATTTCACTCCCTTAGTGGGATCACTTGAATACTTGTATCCATTGTTCACTGCATTGAACTTTCTTCCTATTGAGACCTCTTTACAGGCCCTAGTATTTTTTTCAGGCTTGACCATCTTATGAAAAAATGGGATATTTTTAATAACATGACCCCCATTATTCAATGTTCACAGAACTGAGGAAAGTTTTTGAATTCAAATATGACCTTCATATGGTGATCATTTGAAACCAGAGATACTCATTCTGGTTTAGGTATATCTATATTAATCTCAATCACAACCCTTTCATACAAGTCAATTTCTCCATTTAAAGTCTGTTTATCTATCTTTAATGGGGTTTCTAATCTAGAAACCAAATCATTATTGGTAATGGGGTGCTAATTAACCCCTAGAATTCAATGGATCATGGTCCAGACCTAAGCAAAGTATTCCCTTTGATTGAAAGTGATAAAATATGGATCCCATTTAGATAGCATAAGAAATCCTAGTTTGAGGATGAGGTTTCCAGATTACCAAACCACATTAAAATCCTATTTCCTATAAAGGATAACATGGAAGTATCCTTTTCCAATATGAATGACATTCCATTTAGCAAAGATCCATTGATGAGAGATCTAATCTTTCATATCAGTATAAGACTAGGGCTATACACCTTTTTCATAAGAGATATGGCCTAGGATCGAGAACATACAAAGTGATAATCTTTTCTTTATATCATTCGTGTCAAAAACCATCGTGATTGATCTATCTCATATATGTTTAATGTTGGTAGGTTTGTTAGTGTCTATCAAGGAATTTATAGGTTAGGTAATGATGTCTAAAAAGGAAATGGATTTGCGATTCCCTTTGGAGGAATCATTACCAACCCTGGTGTAATTATGAGTAGATTCAAAGGATCTCTTCCAATCTGGGTTTAATGATTCCATACCGAAATAATATTGTTAGTATGAAGACGGTTATCCATCATTGACATGAAAAGTAGAACTTCCCGCAAGATCCATTTTTTGGTCCAAGGGCCATGTTAGTGTCCTTTCACTTGTTAACAATTGACATTAAATTCGTAAACCATGAAATCACCCATCTCATTTACAATTTCCAATTAATCCATTTCATCTACCCTTTAAATTTTAAAAGAAAAGGTACTATAATAGGTATTCAAACTTTAACATCCCCAATTATTTTCCAAGTGTAGTCCACTCATGGGTGGAAAGTTCAACTTACACAAAGTGGTGTCATAGTCATATATATTTAAACAAGTCACCTAAAGGGGTAGTTTGGGTTGCGTTTGGTGACCTCCAAGAATATCAAAGTTAAATATAATATCCAAAACATGTTTTAAAACATTCTATTAATGGTGATACTTATTTTAGAAGAAATGCATGGAGTGTTTGAAATACGGCACTACTATGCAAGCTATAAACATCAAGAAATTATTGGAAAAGGTATATTTTACCTACATTGTGGTTAGTATTATTCAAATTTGTATTATAATCCTCTAATTTGATATATTTTTAGAGAAAATGAATTAATAGAAAAAACCCTAAAAATAAGGTATAAAATCCGACCTGAAAATATCATTAATATTGAAAGATAAACTGAAAAAGGAATAAATTATAGTCTTATAAATTCTAAGAGGACTTCAATTCCTCCAACGGTGATGAAATTAGACCAATAATGGTGAAGAACTCACCATGGAAGGGGTAGGAATAAGAGAGAACATGTGGGGCCCTCCTAGAGAAATGGGGGTGAAAATGGTGTAAAAACCATTTGAGGGCCGAATGGGTAAATTGACCTTTTTTTAACATTTAATTAGTATCATGGTTTGGAAAAAAATATTTCATCCATGAAATTTCACAATATAAGGACACTAATACATTGCATGGCTGGGAATGATTAGAAAAACCTAGTGCAACTCATGTGGTTATCCTCTCAATTTTTCAATAGACATCTTGCAAGGTCATGTGGAATCAGGTGAATGATTTAAAAAACCATGTGAAACCCCTTATAGGGCCACATGGTTGGGGTTATCATATTTCACTAACCATATATAAACTGTGCACCTCCCCTTACATTTCCACGATTTTGGTTTTTGAAGCCCGATGCTCCTGAAACATAGTCAATCACCCGATTTATATCTCAAGCCTTAAAATATATTAAAAATATAAATTTTGTGTTTTATAATTCTCATATTTATATTTTTAGGATCGATTTAAAATTTTTACCATCCACCCAATGAAAAGCTCAAATTTTCATTGATTTTTCAACACAGTCCAAAACATGGGACACTACAAAATCCCCACCATAGAAATTCTAGTAACTGAAAAGTAATTGGGAATAATGAAAACATCACATGACCAAATTGGGTCCTAAATTTCCACTCATATGGATTGATTTTGTTTCTTAATCCCAACATAGCTATAAGTTCTAATTTAAACACATAGTAAATAAGCTATTAACACTCACTCAAATGATCAGATTCAAAACTAAAAAATCAAGACAATGCTTACCTAGTACCATTTAACCCAAGAAATGATCATTTATTTGTCTCATTCATCATACATCATCCATATTATGGTCCTACCCACTATAGGTTATATATTTCCAACATCCAATTCAATTTTATAGGATATACACTATCATAATTTCATAATAAATCCTGACCACTATTTTCTAATGATTCTGTCACCATGTTTCTCACCTCAAGACACCATATTACAAGTGGGAGGAACTAAACTCGGTCCAAAATTTGATTTAAATTGTATAATTACAATCAAACAAAATGAAACTGGTCAGGTCAAATTTTCCTAGAAAATCCCTAGTCGACCCTTGTACCACACCCCTTTAAACCAAATGGTGTGTCGAATGTTATTCCTCACTGACCACACACATAACTCAATATAATCCAATTAAAACCATCTCTAATTGACTATATAAAATAGAGTTTGAATTCAATAGTTGATGCTTCATCAACACTAGATTTATGAATTTTTTATCTAAGGTACATCAATAAAATTTTGATCACATTTACTGAAGTCTATAACCAGATCATGTTGATGTCACCTGGATGAACTATTTCCTACTATAAACCATCATCATTCCACTACCTATGAATTTATCTACATATGATCTAAAACCTATGGATCATAAAAATCCATCCCAGGTCTAATTCCAAAGTTTTTACTCCACCCAAGTCCGTATTTAAACATGGGCCTCGAATTTACTGAAAAAAATATTGTAAATTGTTCTATTTATCAATAACCATAGAGGTTACTAAAATACTGTCACAAAATTTCTATTAAATAAGCATGACACATTTCACATGAGGGTCACCCATCAGTAACCGAAGTTATTATCCCTACCTTTGGATCATCCATAATGATGAACTGATGATGAAAAATATCTATTACCTCAAATCAGGATCGTCCATCATTGGACATAATAATAGTCATTATTAATATTACACTCATACCTCATCACTTAAAAAAAATTTCACTCATCACATGTTCCATCTTTCTAATAATGGTCTTCATGACTATTTTTTGGTAGAAAGATACATGGATGGTGTTTCCCCAACAGTTTGATTGATTTTTGGGAGTTCAGTACCTTTCTCAATCATACACATCCATTCTCCCATTTTTTGAACTTCCCTAGAAACTCTTAATGGTTCCCACATCCATAACTAGTTATGTAACTACATTCCAAAGGTCGGTGGTCCTTTGGGGTTTAACACCCACCAACACTTTGGGAGATGCATTGGTTGGGGTGGTGGGAGGCTGAGCTCATTACACCCTTTTGGGGGGAACTTTATCCTACTCCGGGACACTCTTGTATATTTAATATATGATTGTGAATATCTTCTTGATCATGATTAAAAGATTTATAACCTGAAAAATGATGATGGGTTAAGTTTCTCTTTTATTAGAAAATTAGGATCTTATTAGTGAATCAATTTGTATGTATTAAAGGTTCTTTATCCATTTCCTAGTAATTAGTATCTACATATGTGATGAATCCATATAATTAGACTCTTAGGAATGTGTATTCAAATAGGGGATGGTTAATATTCTAAAGAGGGGATTCAGCCATTATGAGACATCCCAAATATCCTAGTTACTATAGGAATCAGAACCCATGTAGTTCATTAAACCCATGCAGTTTAACATCATATGAAGAGAAAATATATGAGTTCTTTGAAGCACTAGATATTGAAGGTCAAGTCCTAAGGGGAAGTCCTATTTATCCTAATTATGGGGAGAATTAGAGTTGTTTTAGTTAATTTTATTTCATAGTACACTCATGGATGTGGTATAATGATCATCCCATGGGAATTAATGGGTCCAGATGGTTGAGATGTTGAAGACATGGGGGGCCTATACTGAAGCGATTTCCTATTTGAGCTCGAGAATTAAAAATACATCCTTCATATCCTAGTTTTTATAAGAATCAGAGTTTTCATGGTTCAATCACACCCTCAAGAATGGAACCAAGGTATATTTACTAATATGGGGGAGGTTCATATCATGCCACTTATCAAGGCTTTCATACTAGAATTTCCCTAACTTGTATAGATTTGTGATTCTAATTATATGACTATTGAAACTCCCTAAGCTCACATGATCTATGATTGTTCTAAAAAATAAGCGATAATAAGTAATTAGACTCACTATATAAGGATGTTGGGATTATGTACTGAGACATCCATTGGGATGTTTAGTATGGAGATCATAAATTAGGGAGGTGTCCTATGTACACTAGTTATGGAATGAATCAGAATCATAGCAGTTCAGTAAATTTATTAGTATTCTAAGGGATGAGGTAAACTGATCATCCCATGGGAATGACGGGGTTCTTATGGTTGAAATTTCATAGAAATGGTGGGATCTACACTACAGTGCATGCCTATTTTTGTTTGGAATCAACCCTTAAGAAGGACTCCTGCATATATAAGTTATGGAAGGAATTGGATTCTTTATAGTTCAATTTATTGGGGCTTACAAAATAACATTTCCCTAATCTTTTTATAGGTTTATGGTGTATTTGATATGATTATTTCAACTCCCTAAGACCACATGTGTTGTGATCAATGTGAAAAACAAGTAATGGAAAATGATCAATCTCATTACTTATGGATGAGGGGATTATGCATGGGGACCTCCCCTTGGGAGATTAATATAGACCTTGAGCCTTGGAGAGGCATCCTGCATATAATGGATATGAAAGGAATCATATTCATCATAGTTCCCTTGATTAGTTCTTACAAAATGATGTTACCCCTTGGTCAAGGCTTACACATTGAGGGGGGACAAAGTTATCAAGCCCTCAGATTCCCTTATGTTTGTGATACAACATATTATTTTATTTATCGAGGCATACACAAAATAGATGAATAATGTGACCAAGTCCTTTTGATGCCATTGGGAATGGAATACACACTGACATTCTGCTTTGAATCAGTACATATGATATTATGCCACTGGTCAGGGATTACACTCTAAGGATTCCATTGGATGTGGCTTACACATTGATTTTTCCCTTATAATCAGGGATTACACATAGAGGAAGAATAAGGATATTATGTCCTAGGATTCCCTATAATTGGGATTTATCATATTACGATTCTGTTTGGTGTTTAGACTCTGAGGTTTCCCATGTTCGGAGCTTATACACTGACGTCTCTCTTGTAATCAGGGCTTATACCCTAAGGACGAACAAAGTTATCAAGTCCTAGGATTCCCTATAATTGGTATACATCATATTATGCCACTGGTAAAGGCTTAATCTCAAGGGTTTCCATTGTTTAGGGCTTACACAATATCATTATCATTGTAATTGGGGTTTACACAATGAGAATGAATAAGGTTATCAATTCCCAGGATACCCTTGTGACCTTTTCTACTTTACTACTGGAAATGTGTTGGTCCCAGGATACCCTTGTGACCTTTTCTACTTTACTACTGGAAATGTGTTGGGTTTTCCCTGATATGCCTTGATTTCATACTCTACATGTTAGAGAGTGACTTATTAACATGTCCAAAGGAAATTTTATGATCCAATAAGTCTATCCATAGGACTTCACATAATCTGAATGGCATGTCTGAATGTTTTTTCAGGATCAATGAATACTTTCCCAGAGGAAATCTGAATACCTAGAGAGATAATACTGGAATTTATCACTTGACCCTGAATGACTCATCCATAGGGTTTTGCATCATCTAGATGACCTACACTTGTGTCATCAAAAGAGATGGATGATACACATAGAAGGCATCACGAGACTCAGTGTGACATGTCTCAGAGGGTGTCACGTTTCCGAGATGAACTTTCTAGAAGTAATCATGAGACCTAGTTAACAAGAACATAGGGAACCGAAATATCCATTTGACATGTTTGGAGGGAATCTCAAGGCTAGGATGGCATGCCTATAGGGTTCTATGAGAGATAATTGACACACCTAGGTGCTACTACGAGACTTAGCTTACATGAACAAGGGATTCCATATAGGTTATCTAATATTCCAGAAGAGAATCAAAAGGCTAACATAGAGAGCCTAGAGGGATTCTCAAAACTGTGGTGGCATTCCCATTGGGTTCCTTGTTACTTTCTTTGACTTTTACATAGGACTTATATTAATCCAAATAGTTCTCTATAGGATTGTCTCATGATCTAGGCAATGTATCGTGGTGTTGTCGCATGACCTAGGTGGTTCCCACAGAGGGAAAGAGGTTCATCATATATGTTCTTTTCATAAGTATCTCATATTTTTTTAATTGTTTTAGAATTTATTTTTTAAATTCCTCATATTTGTTCATTGTTTTCTTGTATTAAGTCTCGTATGATCTAGAAAGTGTGTGGGATGTTATATGCATTTCCTTATGGAAGTACTTCACATGATCTATGGTTGATCACGTGAAGTGCTTATGTAAGGTGCATGATTTCTCTAGTTATTCCCCAGATCTTACCTAATTGGAAGATTCTTCTAGTCATGAGATTAGTGTCTCTGAGAAATACTCTCTAGTGATGGTGTGAGGTTCTGAGAGATCTTCCTTCCTTAGAGAGTAGTGGTCATGTGCGTTTTTTCATGATGGGGTGGGGTATTTATTGGCCTCTCCACCCTAGTTTTTTTAGCATTATGCGACATATAAAATGTGAATCTAGGATGATTTTTCTGAATGGATTCAGGTTCACACATATTTGGGTGTAATTTGTATGGATCAATCTGAGGACATCTCATTATTTTAAGCAATCATGAATCCCTCCCATCAACACCTTATTTTATTAGATTGTTTCCAATTTTATGGGGCATTTTTATTATTTCAAGCATAACAAAGGACTTATAAATTAATATATTCACATGTACAAGGGACTTATTGGGAATTGGGAACCTATTGAAATGAATTTTCATGATCTTGGGTGACTGGTCTACAAATTTCAACGATACAAGGATGGATTCCCAAGGGGAATTCGTAAAAATAGGTCGACTTGTCAAGGCATATTGTGAGACCATGATACAGTAGCCTTAGCATGTCACAAGAGTTTTACAATTGTGAGAGGCTTCCAAATCCTTATTCATTTTATTTCCTTTTTTTTACAAAGCATATTGAGGTTTCATGAGGTCATTTGGGTGTTTTCAAGGACAATCACTTTACCCTATGGTGTTTCATCACAAGATATTTATGACCATGAATGGATATTTCCTTTTGGATATTTTTCTCACATTTTTAAGTAATTTGAGATATTTTGTCAGACGTTCATCTATTTTTGATCCATTTTTATTAGAGTTTCTCTCCTGGTAGTCACTGTATGACCACCAATTTTACATGGAACCTTTGAGAGAATAGGACTCTGTTGAAGGGTCTTTGGCTGGACCTATTACAGGCTATCTATTGGGTATAGTTCCTTCATGTGACCCCATGATGGTCATGTGATCACATATTACTTGAAGGATTAGACGATCTACGAGTCTCTGGAACCTTCTTATTACATTTAATTTTACAAGGAAAAAATACTCATATTCATGTATTTATTCCTTTGTGATTTTTCCAATTCTCATTTTGGAGGGAATCCACAAATCCCACCCTTAGGAGGGATGTCTGTGCAGACTAGGGATCTATTCTGAGGAATGTAAATTTCTATATGATTCTTTGGCATTATCATGGGTCAGTGTCCTGAGAGACTTGGCATTCTACAGAATTCTCTATATATAGGGGGATGAGAGATATTTTCTTTACCGAATACTCATTCCCCCAGAGTGATCTCACATAGATTTTGTGGAATTCCCTTTTCAAAAGACCCTTCCACAAGACCCAATCACAGGACCCTATCGTGATCCATTTTCATGAGAAGTGATCCGCGAGACCGCTTTTTCTCAGGCACATGCTCGAACCAACTATGAAATATACATTCATAATTTATAGAAATTTGGATATGTATATGTGATTATATTGAGGGTTCCATGAGGGTTCCCATTTTAATTATATGATTTTTTGGTTACTTTGTAGATCATGTGACCATGTCTGAGTCACACAATCATGAATCAATATGGGGAAAAGAATTTTTGTGATGCATGTGGGGTTTATGTGACCCACGATACCTCTGGGGGTTATGATATTCATGACCCCTTGTTAATTCATGCGATGTTCATGATGCTACTGAAACATTATGTCATTATTTTTATAAGATTTTATTTCATATGTGTGGAATATGCCACTTACATAATTTTAATTGGCTTATAGTTCACACTAAACATATTCTATAAGGACTTCTAAGAAGGAGGAAAAAGTAGTGATAGCCCACAACGATTCTATAGTAGCAAGCGTGGATCATATTTCTTGTCCTGATGTAGGGTCAGGTCAGTTGAGTATGATAATGTTGAATGGATTAAAATCTACAGATTATCCCCCTTTATTCTTTTTTTCTGCCTTATTTGTATCATATTTCTGATGATGCTCAAATTCCTCTACCTAAGTCATTGTGCATACCCTCCTCCTAGATTCGGAGGGCCCAAAACATCTTTTAGGTGAAAATATATCATGGTGAATATTTTTTCTCTTAGGTGGACCATGAATATGGGTAGATAATTACATTCATTCCAATATAATTTTATAGGACTTATTAGGAACCTAATTAGGATGTTTATACGTACTACTCAATAATGAGGAATCCCACATCTTATTAGATTTTTAGTTGGGTTTACAACTATTATTTTCAATTAGGAGGTAGCATTGCACTAGAATGGGGATGACCCTTCTAGCTTCTATAAATTATATATGAAATTTCTACGATGTTAAAGACAATTTGAATGTATGAGGCCATATAGATATCATAAAGGCCTACTTCTTACAATAAGGTTCTGATTATGGAGATGTTCATTCATTGGAGTTTAGATGTGAAAAAATTTCACCTCATGTATGGTGAGGTGGGAATCATCCTTTAGGAGATGGAGTAGATAAGTGGTTCACCAATATTATATGGGATATATGATGAGTTCTTTCCACTATAGTCCTCTTGGGATGATGTAATGACTCCTCCTCCTTTAACCCTTAAGCTGATTAAGATTAATAAAAATGACCTACCAAAGGATTTGTCTCATGGAGAAGATATTTAGTTGAAGATAAGGATCTAATTATTTATTAAAAATACCGGTAATGTGTCGGAATCTAAGAAGCTGAAAACCGGGCTTATGGAGTACTCTTAGAGTGCATTGGGTTCTTACTGGCCCTTGGTTAAGGAAGGGAAATTTATAGAATGGTGATGGGTAGATTTCCATGGTATTGACCAGTCTATCAAACTAGATGTTGTCTTCACTATGTGCTTGAGTGGGTACATACATCCCATGAAGGAAAAAGGTGGAGTTAGAGTTCCCACATTCTCAATAGTGACCTACATGGTATGGAGAGTGTATCAGTTTAGTCATCCCTATACTGTAAAAAAATTATTTTCTTTTCCACCATGACTATAAGGTAAAATCCTCTTACATGATCACGATCACCTTATAATTATTATGGGGTTGGATGGGAGATCACATGGGAGGTTATGAATATCGGAACATCCAGGGTTTCCCCAATTCCCGCTTCATACCATACTTGCAATTCAATAGTGGGGTAAGACCTGTTCCATTGAAAGATCAGGAATTCATGGATTATGTGAGTATCTATGAAAGTTTCTCTTTTAGGATTTAAATTTTGCTGCCCACAAGTGACAGTGTTGATACTAGTGAGGCCATTATTTATGCACAATATTATGTGATGTCATTTTGTGAAGGAGTTCATTCCACACATATCAACAGGTCACTCATTTTAAAATGGTATTCACCATGATGATTAAGACATCAATTCCTATGCGTCCAATCAATATATCCTTGATCTATTTATGTTCGATTAGAGGATCTTCTGATGGTATCTCTCTAATTGTTTCTGATGATTACAAGGGAGGAAACTGGTGTTGATATACACCTTCCTCCCCATAATGTATCAATATTTTTATCTCATGGTTATGAGGAGGATTGGATTTTATCATATCCTTGTGGGAAATTATCCATATTGGTAAGAGATGATTTCCAACCACAAGATACTGATCGCAATCCAAGGTTGAGAAATCATGTGTCTTCAAGAGGGTCAGATGCCCCGGAAGCACGATGTATGGATGCCATACATTTTCTAATGCTTGTAGAAGCACCCAAAAACATGACTATAGAAGATGTAGTAAAAAATAAAGATACTACACCTGGGTTATTGTTTCCTATTAAATATTATCAGCGGACATCATGGAGGAGTAAGTACTTATAAACTGTGATCTGGGGAATATTTTTTCAAGTAGAGGTACTTTTGGATGGTTTTTCTTATATCACTTACCCTCTAGGAATCATTTTCAAATATTTCCCTGTTGAGGTAAAGTAAATTTTTGGAGACCTTGATGCATATTTGGAGATTAATTTGGTAGTTATTGGGGGATCGATGATGAAGGGTCCCCAAGTTGACATTATCAGATGATGGTACTAATTTCTTCTTCCAGGGATACATTTTCATCACCATCACCTTCAGTAAATCCTTACATAGAATTGAATAATAAGAATAAAATTAATTGATCTATATTTTCATGGTCTTCTCTTCCATAATCGTTAATTAATTGTGGTATTTCACCCCTATTCTATCGTGGATTTTATTTAAAACTCATTTTGATTTATAAAAAATGTGCATGTTCCCACTAATTTCTCTTGGAAGATCATGCATCCAATTTTGAGGGTTTAGGAGAGCATTTGGTCATTTTGGAAGCCCCTTTGCTATCAGGCCTGACCCATTATGAAGTGGAGGCGGATGAGGTGCATTTTCAATCATTATCATTGCTTATATTAGATTTTTTAGTGATCAAACCATTTTATTTGGTTTGTGTTGATGTATACTTTGAGGATACTGACATGGGTATATATTATTTTACTACATTTATAGAAGAGAGTCTAGAAGATGGGGAATATTTCTTAAAAAATGGAAACTTTTTCTATTTGTGAAATATTGCCTATTTTTTTACAAGGTCCTAAAGAGCGGTGATAAAAACAAATCTTTAGAAAAATCACCAAAAGTTCCATAGATCCATTCATCACAAGAAGGATTTTCTTCATTACTAGAGGATGGGGTCAGGGTACGGGATGTTGCAAGTGATGTGACTAAGAAAGATATGTTTCTAACATCATCTATATCAATAGATTACCTGGTGAATCCATATTTTTTTTCATGTCACTAATATGTCCTTGTTCCCATTTCTTCAGTGTCATCACCCCATGGTTCATAGGCTTTGGCCTCTAGTCCCATGATAGCTCCTCCAACTGGATCAACCAATGTAGAGTCCGAATCTCTCCCATTGTCATAAAAAACTATAGTTAAACCTATTTCCCTAAATTATAGTCCTCAAATATGTTCCCACTCCTATGATGGGCTTGTATGAAGATCCAAAATCTACATCATTCTATCATTTGATGAGGAGACATATGTGTATGGAGTTTTGGGCCTTAGTTTCTAAGATCCCCTTAGAGGAGTTAAATGGATGATTATGAAAAATTCAGTTTATGATTCCTACCATTGGTTATGAGGACATCAACTATTATTCCCTTTATTCTCATGTGAAGGAAGTGGTCTCTCTATGTGAGTAGAATAGGGATCTTAAATAAAGGGTGGTTGTTGAAAAGGATTCCTCTTTGGTGAATCCAAAATGGGACAAAACCGCATGGTTTCCCAACTTGTGATAGAGGTGGCTGATCATCGGGATGTGATCAACATTGGGAAGGTTTAAATTGACCATATTAATTCTAAAATTTATCATCTTTATTATGATATCATCCACCTCTAGGAAGAGATATACTTTATTAAAAATTCACTCAAAATCATAGAAGACTATTCTGGAGCAATAGAGACTTCTTGATAATGTATAGAAGGCATGTCTTGACACCATTTCTAGGGTGTAGGAGTTTCAATATGATTTAGAGGTAAAAATTGAATCTTATAATAAAATATGCTAATCTATGAGTTACCCAGAGAAGAGGCTTGTAGAACATAAGGAATTATCTGAGAATATGCTGTGATGGAATCATAATCTTTCAACATTTCTTTAGCTCATATTTTTCTAGGAAAACTATGATATGTGGAGATTCTTCCTTTCACATAGCATCAATGAATGTGTTTTCTAGACTTCAATGTTTTTTTAGTCTTCTCTCTTTCCTATTTTGCATTAATATTTGATGATATAATATCATGAAAATCACCAAAATCACTAATCCTTTTCATAATATCATGTAAATTGGAATTATTTGACTGATCATTTAAATTATAATACATTCCTTTTAGGAAATGTGCGTGATTTCAAACCAACCTGACATTCCTTAATGATAAATATGTTCTAGCTATCCGGAGGTCACCAACATTTTAAAAGGATAACATGGGTAGGATATATGTCACAGAGGGAGAGAGATCTTTCTTTTCTGAAACCAATAGGATTGCTGAGTGTAGATTTATCTTTACCAAGCCCATATGATGGACCATTTAATATCTTAAAATCTTGTAGGTCAAATTGTTGTTCTATTTTATTTTATGGTCTTTTATATTGGACATTCTATGGTTTTAGTTTAGGATATTTTCGTTTGAAACTCACTTTGCTTTAGTTTAGTTTCTTTTATCTCAGTACTTTTATTACTTTAGTTTAATTTATTTTAACTCAGATCAAATATTTCTATAGTTTATGGTCTTTTAGGGTAGAGATTATATTTCTTTTCATTAGGAATTTAAGCTCAAACCTGTTATTGATTTAATTTAGGTTATTTTAGACCATACCTAATATTTTGGTAGTGTATGGTATTTTTTATCAGACCTAATATTGATGTATTTTAGGGTCTTTTAGCTCGGACCTTCTATCAATTTAGTTAGGGTTCATTTAGATCAGACTAGATATTTATTTAGTTTGGGGTCTTTTAGGTCAGGCCTTCTACTACTTTAGTTTGAGGTCTTTTAGCTCATACCTTATATTTCTTTAGTGTATGTTATTTTAGATCAGTGCATCTATGGCTTTAGCATAGGGTGTTTTAGCTCGTACATTCGAATCATGGAATATGGTGAATACATTTCAAGAATGTCCCAACACATACTAATTTGATGAGTTCTATTGAGGCATTTTTAGGGATCACATGGATAAAAAATCCTTTTTGCATAGTGACACATTTGATTAACAACCATAGGTGTGTATCAGGGATCCATAAGCATACTTGTGGTTTCAATGCACTGGTCCCTTGAATCCGAGTAACTTTTTTAGACACAATGGAAGATTCTTGGAGGTAGTATTAGTTGAGGGAAAAATAATAAAGATGTTAGGCCTGCCTGGATAGTTGGAATATGGATGATGTATGTCACAGCCCAAAATTTTGATTCTGTGAATATGGGATGGGGAAAACATGATGGGTATGTCCCATGACATTATGGTATTCCAGGTTCCTTCATGATGTTTCTAGGGATCACAAGGATTGGACCTCCTTTCTAGAAATGAAGAAATGTCATTATTTTGTGGACCAAGTCCCTTATTCATCAATAGACTGGTGAATAAAAAGATGATCTAAAAACCCTTACAAGGTCCATGACTTATTTTTGAAGACTCAAACATCAAGATGATGAGGTTGGGTATGGGAGGAAATTTGTACATGAAGGGTTCTGGCTCACTAGGGTAGTTCAGTTCTTGTTCATAAAGCTCAATCCCTATTCCCTATGGTTTAGAATCTCATGGTATGGGCCATAAAAGTTTCCGTAATGGAGTGTCAAATTTTGATGTTGAGAAAGGGTACCAAACACAGTGACATAACATAGAGTATGTTGAATCTTCTTAGATAGTTTGGTATAGAGACCGTAAGTCGTGTTCCAAAGAGATTGGATCTAGAGGATGATATAGGATAGTCATACGAAGAGTAGTTCAGACACACTATTTTTTTTTGAGTTCTTTCGTAGTGATTTTAGAGTTCATAAAGATTGGAATGAACTTTTTGCAGTGTGACACATTTGGTTGATGACCATAAGCACATATAATGGAGGAATATTCATGCATGTACAATCATGAAAAAGGTCCCCTGATGGTGATTATCCATCCCAAGTACCATGTAATTTTTACAATGATCTGAGGTATCGAAATCAGGAAGTGTGATTTGCAAAAACTGTAATATCCATGGAGGGTTCGAACACCTTAAAATTTATGTCACCGCTTAATGATCAAATTCTTGGGGTGAGGAAATTAAAACATCATTACTCATAATTTTTCCTAAACTAGGGGTATTGGTGAGCATATATTGGCTTTTACTATAGCTATAGAGTATTCCCTATAAGTGTTATGACTCATTTATTTATGCCATAATTCTTTCAAAACTCTGGATATGAAGAGTTTAGCGAGTGAAGACACGACTTTTGATAAATTTCCCATTCTGAGGTTTTCAAAATGAAAATATTTTTTCCTCTTTAACTAGTAGTTTAAAGTCTTTCAATTTGTATCATTATATTTCTTAGTTTAAGGTTCATGCATCTTTGACCAAAGTGATGGCAGTTTAAGGCCATGAAGCACATGGACCAAATATTGGGGATGAAAAACAAGAACTCAACTAGGACACCCAAGGTCAAGAGTACTCCATCATCTTTCCAAGAGGAGGATTAAAATATCGTAAATCATGGATCGAGGTTCCTTGGTCATGTGTAATGATATGGTACATTCATACCAGGATTAGTTTAGATTACATTGAGGTGTTGAGTTCTGTTAGGGTGATTTCTGGGATTATAAGGTTTGGAATGTCATTTTTATAGAGTGACACATTTAGTTAGTGACCATAGGCTCATAAGAAAAATCCATAGGCATACATAAATTGTTAATAAAAGGATCCCTTGAAGATAGTTATCTTTTAAAATGTCCAGGGATGATTTAGGGAATCTTGAGGCACTCAAGTCATTATATATGATTTGTGAATGGAGGTTATTAAATGAACATGGAAGAACCATGTACTTTGGTTGACCTGAGTAAAGATCATGTGGTCCTTTGATAGGGGATGAATAATGGGTTATGGCCTACACAGTTTATCATCATGTATGGGGGGATTCATTCCATGTAGTATATTTTCATTAGGTAAGGAAATCTCTTGTGCGGTTTAACATCATGAGGTAAGGACATATATTGTGATGTTTTTTATCATGCAGTGAGGACATTTGTCCCTTAGTTTTTAATTTCATTCGGTGAGTATATAATTCTATGCAATTTAACATCATGCTATATGTACTTAGAACTAGAATGAAAAATTGTGAGAGTCGTATTATTTGTGCAAGCAGGTCGTGTATAGATCTGACTCGTATGCGTTCCTAGTTGACTTGTATAACCTGCTCCCCTATGCGTTATGGGTGAATTTCGTTATCATTTATTACAGTTGAGCTAAGGATTGATGATCTGGGTGTCACTATGTATCATGTCGTGTCAAGAATCAATCCACACATAGTTCTTGAATAGAAACACTCTATATAGGTATTACTCGTATAAAGAGGTGGTCATCATTTCTATTGATTATTGTAGATGGGCTCAATTTTAAGGATCCATGTGTTACTTTGTATCAAATAGTAATAAAAATCAATCCTTGAGTAGATCTTGGGAACCATGTAGTTTAACATCTTGTAGCAAGGAAATGTACATCCCAATGTGTAAAGGGGATAATGGATAGAACCCTGGGCAGAAATATGGATGTCACTATGTATTGATGCACCTAATTTTTGTATACATTTCCACATTCTTTATTGAAAATAAGAACATGTCATCAGAAAAAACCTACTAATTAGTGGAAAAATACTTTGATTTTGGTGATCTCGTTCATTTTTAGGCTATTTCTGGATAAACACACAAACTGGGGGAAAACTGAGCAAAATTTACAACTACATAGTGTGTACATATATACATGCCATGTACAGTCAGACTCAGACATGGATTGGATAGGACATGTACATGCCCATGTTACCAAAAGCATGTACTCGTTGTGTACTAAAACATCACATCGTGTATAGTATTCTAGAAGCAGTTGGTGGCTAATAAAAGAGAGTACACATTATGTATGGGGGTGCTACATGCCATGTATACCCACCTACCAGAAGGTTCCATGTTCCAAGTCAAAGATGGCGTGTTTGGCCACCGAACAATGGTGAAAAATATAAAAAAAATCACATTGAAAAAAGTACACAACATTTAATTTTACCACATGTCATGTACGTTTATTTTCAATAAATAGAGGACTTTTCCTCTAGTTTATGGAGGAAGAGGGGGGTGAAGGTCCAAAGGAAATAACCTCTGCTGTCGTGCTACCATCATTCAACTACTTCACCATTCTACTATTCTACCAATGAGCCAATCTCTCCTCAATGTATCTATGATGATCACATCAGGTATCAAGGATTCTGTTTTTATCATTCCTTCTATGTGTAACTAAATACCCAATGTATTGGGGTTATGGGAGATGAAATATTTATAATTTTGATTTGTTGTGATGAAGGTGTTTGTTCTATTAACCTCTTCTTATTCTTCTTTAATCACTTCATTTTATCACCAAAAATTATGAACTAGACCAAGGGCAGAATTTTTAGAGATTCAAAAGAAGAATAACGATGAATACATTCATGATCATTAGAAGTATTCACTGACTCCAAAATAGACTAAGCCAAATAATGAACTATGAAACACAGACTACTGGACCAAGGTGTCAGTTTCCTCAGCTCAAGAAATAAGTTTACCAAACCAAGGAAGCCTTGTTACAAATTGAAACCCAGAGTGTTGAGTTATTATGAACAACACAACCTCATAAGAAATTTTATTTAATAAAAAACCTCTAAAATAATCCACAACCCCAACACATTTTTCTATATATTTACATCAAAAACAATTTATCATATTTTTATTTATTCGTTATGTAATTTGAGAAAGAAATTTAAATCCAATTACCTTTTTGTCCAAATATTAAAACTTGAATATAAATTAAATTTATTTCACTAAGAAAAAAATAAAATATAAGATAATCAAGAAAAAAATAACCTCTTTTTCCCTGTGGGTCAACCCCTTATAGGTACAATACAAGTTAGGGTAAAAAAATTTGGGACACTGATAACATACCTTTGGTAAAAAAACCTACCAAATTTTGGCACTATTTTCTGGAAAAATGAAAAGTTAATTTTTTCCTTGTTTTAATTAAGTTTCTATCAAATTTTAGTGGAAGTAAAAATCATAAATTCCCAAAAAAAAATATTTTTTTATCTCATTTCTGTTAATCTTTATTCTTCCTCATTTACACCTTGTGTGTTTAGTATTGTGTAGGTCCATAAGTGTATAAGCGGCTACCTCACTCATTCCAAGAATTCTGAGTCATCAAGGTTTTTCCCAATTGACCCTGAGATCGAACAGATGCTCTGGAGGAGATGACAAGAACTCATGGCCAAGAAAAACCAAAACAATCCCCTGGAACAAAATGAAGAAGGAAAGCTAGTTGTTGTCCAAGGAGCTGGAAAAACGTTTGATCTGGATGAAACCGGAACCTGCAACCTTCACTTTCTCTAGGGTATGGCCCGCAGTAGCTCCAATAGTTCCAACTAGAGTGGATATCATTGTTACATCCAGGTCAGGGGTCATACTTCGTCCCTCAGGAACAAAAAGACATGACATCTCCTCTCCCCCCGTAGACACCTCCACGTCATACTCTCATTGAGTATAGCCCACCGTCTATTCACAATGCTAACATGGGCATTGTCTATCCACTATTTTAGGCCCAAAACATCGAGATAAATCCTGCCATTATGCAGAAAATCCAAAATATCAATCAGTTTGGTGGCCAGCCTAGTGAGGAACCCAATTCCAATATCTCTAATTTTATGTAGGTCTACATCCTTTTCCTCCACCATAGAGTGTCCATGGATTCCATTTTTCTTCACCTCTTTCCATTATCTCTAAGGGATAAGGTGAAAGACTGTATTAAAGGTTTTCCACAATGATCTATCCTCACATGGGAGGATCAAGACCATGAATTCCTAACTAAATACTTCCCACCCTTGAAGACGGTGACTCAACGAAATGTAATACTCAACTTCTAGCAGCACCAATCAGAGTCATTATACGAATCATGGGAACACTTCAAGGGGATGTTGCAAAAATTCCCACACCACGAGCTCCCACTTTGGATGCAGGTCCAAACCTTTTATGGGGGGCTGATGATGAATAAAATGTCTGTGGTGGATGATGTTGCTGGGGGTACAATTATGAGGAAGTCTCTAGAAGGGCTTTTTGAACTACTAGAATACATGTCTGCCAATAGATTCCAGTGGAATTATGAGTGGGACATACAGAAAAGTGGTATGCATAATATTGATGCCACAACTATGCTAGTTTCCCAATTGGAAGTTGTTTCCAAAAAGATTGACTCACTCAATATAAAGGGAATGTCACAAGTACATGTGGTAAACCATCCGACATGCAGCGAATGTGGTGTGAACCACATCATGGGAGAATTCCTATGACCTACAGGTGGTTCTTCGACGAGTGAGGTGAGCTATGTTGCCCAAAACCGAGGTCCAAACTAGTACTAGTAGTATTAGAACCTGACATGGTGTGATCAACAGAACACAGGCTGGGGCCAACAACACCAGAATCCTTCACCCCAACAACTGCCCGAATATGGTTAGACTCCTTATCCAAAATAGTACTTGAGGCAAGAGCAGCCCTAGTAGGACTCTTATCAGCTGGAAGGGTACAAAAACCCTCGCCCATAGCCACCATAGTAGCCACCACCTCCACCAGCTGCACAACCACCTCAACAAGAGAATACCTTAAGGTTAGAGGATCTCATGAATAAATTAATATCTAATACTAAGACCAGATTCTAGAATCAAGAGGATTTTATTAAAGGCCTAGAGAACCAAATTGGTTAGCTAGAAACCCAACTCTCAGGGAGGAAACCCGGTACACTACCAGGTAACACTGATAAGAACTCGAGGAAGGGGAACCATGCCATAACACTACAGAGTGGAAGGGAGCAGCAACAAAACAAACCAGTACAAATAGGTACACCTACATCCCCTACTGATGACAAAGTTATAGTTACAAACCCCTCCTCACCTAAAGACCAACTGAAGGAGGATTCACAGAGAAAAGGAAAGGATGTTGTCAAACCCTTCGAGCCTACCTTACCCTTCCCAGAGAGGATGAAGAAGAGAAAGTTAGACCACCAGTTCAGCAAATTCATGGTTGTGTTCAAGAAGTTGCACATTAATATTCCATTTTTAGAGGAACTAATGTCGATGCCCACTTATACAAAATCCAGGAATAAGATCCTCTCCAACAAAATATAGATGGAGGATCTAGGCACCATTACACTAACTATGGAGTGTTCAGTAGTCATCCAGTATTTGATTCCTCCCAAACTCTATGATATGGGTAGCTTCACTATTTCTTGTAGTATTAGACCATGTGAGTTTGGGAAGTACCTCTGTGACTTAGGGGCCAGTGTCAACCTCATGAACCTAGTAGTTTTTAATAATATAGGGCTCAACGATCTAAGGCCTACCCGAGTATCCCTTCAGCTTACCGACTGATCCATCAAATATCTAAAGGGGTTATTAAAGGATGTGTTGGTCAAGGTGGGTAGGATAATCCTCCCCAAAGATTTCATCATCCTCAACATGGAGCAATACTAAGAGACACCTCTCATTATAGAAAGGCCATTCTTAGCCATTGGTAAGGTACTGATTGACATGAAGTAGGGGGAGCTAATTTTCCAGGTAGGAGACGAGAGAGTCTCCTACAATGTCCTAGAATCCATAAAGCATGCATAATTAAATGAGTATGTGGGTTGTTTTGTTGTAACCACCATGGATGAACACTTGAGAGATAAAGGGGATGATCTAGTTTCTTCTTTTACCTTGGATGACTTGGTTATTCTAGACATTCAAACAGATGAAGCAGCAGAGGACCTACAATTCCTAGAAGGCCAGGGTGGCCACTACTGGAAACATGCATTTATACCCAATATTCTAGAGTAGGCAAAGGTGCAACAACTTGTACCTTCAACTATAAAGGCACCTGAACTTTAACTGAAGCCTCTTCTATCTTCTCTGGAGTAAGGGTACTTGGGAAAAAATCAAACACTTCTTTTCATACTTAGTGAAGACCTCTCACAGGAGCTGAAGGATACACTTATATAGGTTTTGAAATAGAAAAATCACGCTATTGGGTGGATAGTTGTAAATTTGAAAGGTATAAAACCTACCATTTTCACCCACAAGGTGCTTCTTGAGGAAGGTGCGAAGCAATCTCTCCAACCACAGCGACACCTAAACCCCCCCCCCCCCCCCCATGAAGGAAGTTGTGAAGAAAGAGGTAATTAAGTTGTTGGATTCAAGCATCACTTATCCCATCTTGGATAGTCTATGGGTGACTCCTCGACATGTGGTACCCAAAAAGGGCGTATCACTGTGATTTAAAATGATAAAAATTAGGTCAACCCACACGCACTATCACGGGCTGGAGATTTTGTGTGGATTACTTGAAGCTGAATGATTCCACGAGGAAAGATCATTTCCCCCTGCCCTTCATGGATCAGATGCTAGAGATACTATCAGGGAAAAACATTTACTACTTCCTCAATGACTATTTTGACTACAATAAAATTCCCCTTACTCTATAGGATTAAGATAAGAGTACATTTACTTGACCCAATGGTAAGTTTGCTTACCGAAGTATGTCATTTAGTGTGTGCAACGCCCACAACACCTTACAGCACCATATGATGGCTATCTTCCATGACATTGAGGAACAGATCCTAGAGGTATCGATGGATGATTTATTTTTACAGAAAATCATTCACTAGTTTCTTGCGGCACCTGGAGCTTGTTATGGAATGATGTGAGAAAACTAACCTAGTTTTGAACTAGGAAAAGTGCCATTTAATGGGGAAAAGTGTCATCTTCATTGGCCACAGAATCTTGATGAAGGGTATAGAGGTGGACCTGGCCAAGATAGAAGTCATTTCACAACTTCCTATTCTGACTTCCATTAGTGCCATATGAAGCTTCCTAGGGAATGTAGGTTTCTACATGCGGTTTGTTCGTGACTTCTCAAAGATAGCCCAACCCCACACCAACCTTTTGACTAAGTATTCTATATTTGAGTTCGATGATCCATGCACCATAGCTTTTGAGCACCTGAATAAATTCTTTGTGGAAGCTCTAGTAATGGTTGCTCCCAATTGGGAGGAACAATTTTATGTGATGTGTGATGTCAGGGACTACACTATTGGAGCAGTCTTAGGCCAGTGGCTTGACCGAATTTTCTAACTAATCTATTATGACTCAAGGATTCTCAACGAGTCATAGATGAACTACACCACCACAAAAAAGGAGATTCTAGCAGTAGTGTTTGTGTTTAATAGGTTCAATTCTTACATAGTACTATATAAAGTTGTTGTTTACACAGACCATGCTGCACTAAAGTACATGCTGAACAACAAATATGTGAATCCACGACTTATCTGATGGGTAATCCTCCTATAAGAATTTGATATGGAGATCTGAGACAAGAAAGGGACTGAGAACGTTGTTTCTGGTCATTTCTCTAGCCTAGAGCTGCCTTATTTGGAGAAAGAGGAAGATCCGGAGATCAAGGAGGATTTCCCTGATGAGAACCTCTTTTCAGTCAATGAAACACCTAGAACATAGTTTTCTGATATTTATAATTTTCTAGTTATAGGTTTTTTTCACCCCGACCTTTAATTCCAGCAGAGGAAGTGATTTAACTCTAATGTTAAGAGGCACTTTTGGGAAGATCCTCTCCTATTCTGATCCTGTGGAGATGGGGTGATCCATCATTACATACCATAAACTAAAGTTCATGGAGTCCTGTAATTTTTTCATGCCTCACTAGTTGGGGGACATTATGGGCCTGGCCGTACTATAGAAAATATCTTACAATCTAGTTTTTTTGGCCCACCAGGCATAGAGATGCCCAAGACATTGTTTCATATTTTGATCGATGCTAGAGAACTTGTAATTTGGGACGCCGTGTTGAGATTCCTTATCTCCACATCCTATATGTCAAAATCTTTGATGTATGGGCCATAGATTTCATGGGACCATTACCCCCCATATTTTAGGAACTCTTACGTCCTGGTCTGCATCAACTATGTCTCCAATTGGGTGGAAGCTGCTGCTACATCACATGACACAACCATGGTAGTCATGGGATTTTTAGAGAAATATATTTTTAGCAGGTTCGGAATTCCCCATATACTAATCAGCGATAGAGGGACCCACTTCAAAAACACATTGATGAAAGGAGTACTATCAATGTCTGGAGTTAAGCATCATATGGGGATGCCATATCATCCCCAGACCAGTGGATAAGTGGAGCTCTCCAACCGTGACCTTAAGTACATTTTCGAAAAAAATAGTGATCACTTCGAGGAAAGATTGGTCCAAGAATATAGAAGATGCTTTGTGGGCATATAAAACTTCTTTCAAAACACCACTAGGAATGTCCCCATTCCACCTCACTTATGGAAATTCATTCCATCTACCAATAGAGTTGGAGCACAAAGACTATTGGGTCATCAAGGCCCAAAATTTTGATCTAATGGCAGCTGAAGAGAAGATTAAGTTATAACTATTGGAACTTGATGAAATTCGATTAGATGCATATGAGAACACCTAGATATACAAGGAGAATACAAGATAAATCCATGAATGGTTTATTTCATGAAAAACATTCCAACCCGGTGATCAGGTACTCCTTTTTAACTCCCATCTTCAATTATTCCCCGGGAAGTTAAAGTCAAGATGGTCAGGACCATTCTGGGTCATACGGGTATTCCATCATGGGGCAGCGGAAATTTATGGTGAGGATGGTCAACCATTCAAGGTGAACAGATAGTGGATGAAGATTTACCATCACATGGAGGACATGGTAGGAGCGTTGTCCACCATATATCTCAGGTACACATAGGTAAGTCGGTCGAGCCAACGATCTAAAAAAACGCTTCCTTAGAGGCAACCCAGTGGATACACTCTGTGTTCCACTTATCTACATCGCATGTACTGATTCCTTTTCATTTATATTCTTACTATTATAAATATATTGGTTAACTAAGTAATAAACAAGGATGATGTTGCTGATGATGGTAAGGTTACTAGAGTTTATCCAACCCATCACCGGTTCGAATCCCTCTGGACCTACCTTCATCACAGGGTTCCTCATTTTTATATTTATGTTTTCATACACATCATGTGTGATATTTTTCATATTATATATATATATATATTCTTATAGGAAAACCCATTATGGGGATAGATTGGTTGGCCAGGGTCATAACCCAACTCCAAAAGACCCGGGTTCGAATCCTGACAACTACCCCATTTCCATCATTTGTCCTTTTAATAAAACCACAAGTCATGTCTTTCAATAAACATCATGTGTACCATGTTTTCATTACTAAACTGAAAGAATTTTCAATATAAAGAAATACATGTGGGTGAATTTGGCATATTGGCAGATTCTCAACCCCAGATCCAAAAGAACTGAGTTCGAACTTAGTTAATCTCCCTGCTTCATCCCATTTTGTATAATTAAAAACACAGGTTGTGCATTACCTTCCTCCCATGTAGTATATTCCTTATACATTAAATATATTTAAATAATAAATAGGAGCATCAGTACAAACTTCTCTCTTGTGGTTGAGGGCTTCCGTTCTGAATAGCCGATCGCCGGTTCGAATCTCATCCCAAGCACCAGACCAAAGGTTGTACTTCTCTTTTTCCAATTTTAGAACACATGATGTGTATTTCCCGATACATTATGTGTATAGTTTTATTTTTTAATTATGTATATATATATGTTTTATTTTAGTTGTTACTATTAATTATTATATAGTTTTCTATAATAATTATATATCTATATATATAACATAAAAAAATTGTGGTACACGGCATATAGGCCACTGATACACACCATGTGACGTAGCTATATAGGTCACACCCCACCCAGCTTGAGCCCGTATGACACGGAACTCCCCTCTCACCGTTTCTTCTCACGCACATCATTCAACCTACCCAATTTTAAATCCATGGATTTTGTGTGTTTTGACATCTAATATCTACTTCATTGGGATCATCAGTCTAGGTTCACCCTTTTACACCATTTATTTCAGGATTTCATAGGTGTTTAGAGTAATTTGTGGATCAGCTGACTGTTTGGATTCCATGATACATGGACACGATTTGAAGAACACACGTCGTGTACTTCTATAAATGTCCACACACTGAAAACTTTGCAATTTGAAAATACCCGGTGTGTATGTTTGGTACTCATCGTGTACCTGCCCACACCGTGCCCAGGTTCCTTATTCACAAGGCCACAAAAACCTTGTTCCTGTACACAGTGTGTCTATTCGGTACATGTCGTGTACACCATTTCTCTTGGCTAGCCCGTGTCTAGAACTTCACAAGGCAGTATGAACTATGTTCTTACACATGTCATGTTGTTCTTTCACACAACATGTACTGTATTATTAGCTCTACTTAGACGATGGTCGTGTCTTTGGACCACTTGACCAGGAGCACTTTGCACGTACATGACATGTATGTTTGGTACATGTCGTGTAGCCTACCCTTATCCATGTTCACTCAGCATGTCTATCCATAGAACATGGGATTCTAACCCACTTCCACTACAAGCTGTGTACTCTGGATATAAACATTGTGTAATTTTTTTTTATTTTTTTTGTTTACTCACATTTCTTTCTTTTGATTTTTCTTTTCTTTTTCTTGTGTTAGTTTTTATTTATTTTTTAGGATATGGCAGACATAGAATCTTTCTATGGGAAGCATCCTATCTCCACCACTAAGGGCGAGAGTCCCAATTTTCATCGGATCCGACTCCAGCCAGCAACGACACCAGGTCCGAACCATCTAGTGTACCAACCTCCTCCACTGGCCATCCTTCCACTGCTCACCACCTCGTCCGATGATGGTATTAATACTAACACACCTCTACCATCTAGCACAGAGCCTCTCAGAATCGCCCTTTCTTCCCCACTAGCTGGAACACCACCTGAGTCCTCCTCAGTCACAGCTGATCCCTCATCATTCACCCCATATAGTGGGCCTCCATCTACTACAGTCGCTCTTCCCAGAGCCATCCACTACTACTGTACCACCTGGGCTGGCCCCTGCAGGTGTTCCTTACCATTTAATGGTGTTCCCAGTCAGATACATGGCACATGAAAGAGTCTAGAAATTATCTCATTGCTCGATCCCATTGAGCAGTTGTTATCTCGACAGTAGCGTCCCTCAACAGCTGGGTATCTGGGGAGAGATGGAGGATCTCCTCAGGAACACACCATTACTCACAATATTTCCGGTCAGAACTCCAATTTTCATAGAATTATTTTTGGAGTTTGCTACTTCATTCGAGTTCGATGGGCCCATGTACTGGGAGATGCCTAGCGATGTGGTCCTGGTGGTCCGGTTTCCGCTAGGCAGGTGACACTTCTCCCTTAAAATGATCGGGTTTGGATGAGGGTGTGGTTTCTATCCTCATCCCATCACGCACCCCCCTGTATCCACCCTGACCCACCCCGAGTGCTCTGATATCATTGCCATGTGGCGGGATATCGCTAGACCTGGCTATTGATACACCCCAACTTCCCAGAAGAGTTCCCTTATTTCTGACCCTATCCTCCGCTTCACACACCGGTGCTTTAGCGCCATCCTTTTTCCCTGCCATGAGGATATGAGGGTTTTGACTGGTCGTGACATGGAGCTCCTCACCTGTGTCATCTGGCAGGACTACCCAGAACTCCCTTACCTTGATGCCTCCTATTTCCACACCTTGTTTACCGACTATCAGAGAAACATGAACGGTGGGTATTAAGCCACCCGCCTTGTACACCACATCGGGGTTTTTGATTCTTCTCTTCCCCATGACTGGTTAGGTTCCACCTAGTATATAGACTTTCTCATGTTTATTCACATGGGCTTGTTCCGGAAGTAGGGGCCACTTATGTCCTTTTTTAGGCACCACCCTGACCACCTACAGACCATTATACCCCCACTGATTCACCTGATCCTCCTTCCCTACCCCTTTCGGTTTCCCCACCCTACCCCCTTCTTCCAACCTTACTTCTTCTCTTCTATATACTGCCCCTACCTCTACACCCTCGGTCGATCTCACCTTTTCTCTCTGCCTAGCCGCAGTGGAGCAGCAGTTGGTTCATCTCGATCGACGCCAGGATTGACTCGAGCAGATATTGGGGCTTTTTCTTCAGCTTTAGGGTATTCCACTACCCCCACCACCTGCCCCTTCCTCAGCTCCTAGACATTCTTCCATAGCTCCACCGCTGTTTACCGCACTGTCCAAGGATTCAGTTCTCATCTCCACTACGATCCTAGTTGGTACCACTACTACTGCCAGTCCAATGATCTCTTATGATCCTTCTCTTCCGAGTCTATCTCCTGCAGCTCTAAGTCCCATGGCTTCTATTCTGAGTGAATATTCCAATCCTTTTATTTCAATGGCTCCTGATCCTTCTCTCCCAACTATTTTTGTACCAGAAGATGCCTCTTCTGAGGTGACCCCCTGAGTGGTTTTTAGACACATGTTTTTCATTATATATATATATTTTTTGATATATTGTGCATGTGTATGTTGTGTATACTTGTAGTATTCTCTCTCCATGACCGTCACAGGTACTCTGGCATGCTTTGGGATATACTTTTCTACAACTTCTTGTATTTCTTCACCTAGAAACGATGGGAGTATTGCTTTTCACATATTCTATTGTTTTCTTTTTCTCTCTCGATTTACTTCATTCCTTACTCCCCTCTGTTATGTTCTATTGTTGTGTCCCCACATTACCTTCTCCAGCGTTATATGGAACTTGGTGGACCATGCGTGATATTAAGTATGGGGGAGTGTCTCTCGACCACCTTATCCTTTTTCTTTATCATCATTTAGGAGACATCATTATTGTGTGATATATTTGAAAATGTGAATAAATTTAGGTTAATCATATTTTTAAATAATAAATCTAAAAGTGGGAAACTTTTAAAAGTTTCATGCTTAGTTTGGTTCTTTAGTGTTTTAAAATGACTGCAGATATTGTTTAAATTGCAACTTGTAACCTTGGATAATTACACTGTTTAGGCTAATCATTTATATGCCAGTCACGACTCAATTGTATCTTTAGTTGTTCTTCACACTTATAAGATATATTCTAAACCCTTCGTCATATTCTTTCTAATACCCTTTTCTTGAGAGATTCCTAGGATATACATAACTTCCAGAATTTACAGGAATTCTTTTCAAAACATAATTTTTTTGAATTACATTAAAATGGTTGGGGCATTAGATTGTTTCAACCCCTTTATCTTGAGACCTACCCTACATCTAGTCTTCATGAAGCCCCTATAAACCATGAACAACCTCTATAGGAATCCATATTACAAGCTTATTTCCCTTCCTACACTAATTAGTTTATAATTTTTCATGATTATTCACTTGAGCATAAGAGAAGGAATTGGCAGTGCATGGCATATTTTTGTGAATCGTCATGAAATTAAGTACGGGGGAGATTCTCTTGATAATTTGTGGAAGAAAGGGTTCAAAACCCATATTTTGGGAATTTTTAACTGGTCCCATTTGTATTAAAAAAATACAGACAAAGGAACCTTATACTCACTTATTGGTTTGTGAACCTTACCTAACTAAAGGAGATGGTGGTGATGAGATCATTTGACAGATTTTGTTGAGGATTCATTTACACTGAGCATAATTTTGAATATCATGCACTGTTATTTAAAAAACAATTCCTCATTTTTCAAGCCTCAGAGTTATTTTTCACATATTTATCTACCAAACCGTATCCATAAAAGAATTTGATCCTTATTTAAAATACCTCACGAGTTTTTTAAATCAATTTTCTAAATTAGAGAACTAGATTTATTTCAAACATATGGATATAGTGTATATAAGTTTTATTGATAAAAACGATGATTTAAAATATCTTGAGTTTTGAGTATATTTTTGGTGAGGTAGATCATCAAGTTGCTTGATTATTTTTGAAAGGTTGAAATGTGTGTTTAAAGGAGGATAAAAGTAGTTAATTGAATTGTATATGAGGCATGATGAGAATATCTTATGAGTTGAAACTATTTTTTACATTTTTAGAATTTTTTCCAGTGATTGTATCATTTACACTTATAATTAACTGAATTCCTTAATTTTTAAAATATAGACTCTTTTAATTAAATGTTGATATTTTCTTGGGGGAAATAAAATGAGTAAGTATGGAGGATTTTTATAAACCATATTTGTTTATACAGTTCCCCATACTTTATTACAAATGAGCACATTTCTTTAGAAAAAAGATACTTCCTACTGGACAAATACTTTGATTTTTTGATCTTGTTCATTTTCAGGTGATTTCTAGCCAAACACACAAACTAGGGGAAAATAAGAAAAATTTACAACTATACAGTGTGTACATATATACACACTGTGTACAGTTAGACTAAGACATATATTGTCTAGGACAAGTACATGCCCAAGTTACCAGAAGCCTGTACATGCTATGTACTAAAACTACACACCGTGTATATTATTCTAGAAGTGGTTGATGGATGATAAAAGAGAGTACAATATGTGTACGAAGGTGATACACATTGTGTATACCCACCTACCAGGTGGAACTATTTTAGAAGTCAAAGACAGTGTGTTAGGCCACCTACTAGTGGAGAAAAAGATGAAAAAATAAGGTTGACAAAAGTACATGGTCTGTACTTTTTCCAAACACCATGTACATTTATTTTCTATAAATAGAGGCCTTGAAATCTAGTTCAGGGAGGAAGAGGGGGTGATGGTCCAAACAAAATAAGATCTACTTTCATGCTACCATCATTTAACTACATCTAAATTCTACAATTCTACCAAAGATCCAATATCTCTTCGATGTTTTTGTGATGACAACATCAGGTATCAAGGGTTTTGTTTTTATCTTTTCTTCTATGTGTAAATAAATACCCAGTGTGTTGGGGTTGTGGGAGATGAAAGAGTTTTAATTTTTATTATTTTTTGTGAATGTGTTTTTTCTATTAACCACTTCTTATTCTTCTTTAATCACTTCATTTTATCACTGAAAATTCTTGAGATAGACCAAGGGTATAATTTTTAGGGATTCAAAATAAGAATAATGATAAATATTTTCATGATCATTGGAAGTATTCATTAACTCAAAAAATGGACTAAAACAAATAAATAACTATGAAACACTAACTACCGGACCAAGGAGTCAGTTTCTTCTACTCAAGACATAAGTTTACCGAACCAAGGAAACCATGTTACAAATTTAAACCCAGAGTGTTGTATTATTAAGAAAAACACAACATCATAAGCAATTTTAATTAATAAACAACCTCTAAAATAATCCATATCCCCAACGCATTTCCCGCCATATTTTCATAAAAACAAATTTCTTGTATTTTCCTTTATCCGTTAAGTAATTTACTAAATAAATTTAAATCCAATTACCTTTTTTTCAAAACATTAAAAATCGACTCTAAATTTAGTAGACATCATTAAGACAAAAATACAAACTAAGATAAGAAATACAAAAATAACTTCTTTTTCCCTATGGATCAACCCCTTACTAGTACTATACTCATTAGGGTAAAACAATTTGGGACACCGATAACATACCTTCAGTAAAACGACCTACCAAGTATCCTATAGTAATAGGTATCACATCAAAATTAGTTCTCTATAAATGAATTCCCTATGCATGTATGACCTATACATAGAGTGGTGGTATTTTTTTTTTGTGACTTATCCTAGGATTGAAGATCAATGAATCACTACGTATTTTATGATGTCATGAATCAAGTCACAGGTAGTTCTTGATTGTAGGTGTGGTAGGATACCAACACCATCAGTGGTGGTCCTCTCAGGTGAGGTCCACAAGAATATAAAGTTTTATGTTGTGTAAGGGAAATAAACTCTATAGTTTAACATTAGGAATTGAGGAATAATGTTATTCATTTTATGCCCTTCCAATCATAAACATGATGATCATGTTTCAAGATTAAATTCCTTATTTGTGAGGGTAAAAACCTTACTAAATTTTTTAAGCTCATGTGAGTTATGCTCAATGTGATAAAAAGGGAGTGAAAAGTGTTCCGATCACTATGAAGAGACAATTACGGATTGGACATGGGTATTTTTCATCTATTGCTAGTTGGAACAAGATGTAGGATCAAAAAATTCCTATTTATCTGATAAAAAAATTAATCAATATGTATGTAGTTCTAGAAGACCCATGCATTTTAATGTCATGTGTAGAGGATATTAGACATTTAGTTAACATCATTAGGTAAGGGCATGGATCACCTAATGTGAAGGAAATAGGAGGTTGTGGGCGGGATTGAAACTAGTGGTTTGAGCATCACTATGTATCTTGTAATGGAAGAAATCAAGCCATATATGGTTTTTGATAACCCATGTAGTTTAATGTTATGTGGAAAGTACATGAGACAGTCAATGTGAATGAAAATAAAAGTCATGGATTTGTGTGATTTTACATCACGTTGTATGGATTACAGAATCTATGTAGTTTAATATCTTTCTTCTCAGACATCTTTATACATTTTATCATCATGTGGTCAGGATGTCTCTACATAGTTTAATCTCATGTGGTTATGATGAATTGATGGGGGAATATACCAATTTGGAGCCCCATTCTCATGAAATCTATGAAGAGTATTTCTTGAGAAACCGAAAATTGGTGGGGGACACACTACATATGAATTGATCCCAAGGAGTAATATATTCTGTGGTGGAACTTGTGAATGATGTAAGGCACTTCCCATTTGGGTTCTGGCATCATAGGATTTTCCCTAGTATAGTTGAGGTCCCGAGAGAAAGTATTTGTTCTCCATAGAGTAATTAATGGAGCAGAAATTTCTTATTAAAGGCTTATGTGATCAGATTACAATGCACTTTATGGTTATGAAATAGACACAACATATTCACGTTGAGCCATTCCAATTTATGAAGTTACATCTATGATTTCTCATCATTCAAGAGTTTTCCACATATTTCTATTTGAAGTGAAGGAAGATGAACTTATATGGGAAACACTACCTCATTCCCAGACACCAATGAAGATGGAATCTCTTGTGTAGTAGTATGTGTGATTTTGTATGGTAGACCCATAAATCATGGTGGAGCTTATCTATCCAGGACTTATTATCCTTGTTCACCATCTTCAATATTGTATTCGACAATGTATTATCTAAGGCCTCTATCTATCCATTTTTATTTTCATGATAGTGAGATGAGTGATTGTAAGAAATTTTGTTCACCTAGTATAGTTTCTTCAACTCTAGAGAATAGAAGTTGGTGACATTGTCCATTAATATTGTGTATGGTACCCCGAACCTAGTCATGATATGGGACTTTACAATGTTTATAATTTTCTTCATCCCATGTTATTTGAGGTGTATTTCTTCATCAAATTTGGAAAATAATTCAGAATAAGTAATTATATACTTGAACTTCTTGGATGTGGTAGGGGGATATTTAGCTGTATATAGAAAATTAGGGGGTTGAAGGATGATGTTTTCATGGATCTGGAATGCATGACATTTCTTGGTGAATTCCACATAGTATTGTATCATGGTTTTCAAGTTATATCCCAACCTCCTGATTTCTTGGGAGATTATGATCTTGGATTAATAAATGTCACATGAGTCTTCATGGACTTTATCCATGATTGTTAAAATATCTCTTTATGGTATAAATCTGAGGAGGATTCCATCAATTCCATGCCTATATAGGGTCTTCAACTAATTTGGACCACTCCACATGGTAATGATCTCTACATGGTGTCGAATCTATTCCCTTATGGATCAATCTATCAGGAGAATCTCATTTTAGAGATAACTGAATATGGTCTCCATCCATAGAGATGTGGATGTGGGTTCATCATGATCTAGGGAAGTATTGAACTGATTTATTTCCTCAATATCATATATAATGATCTATGAGGCCATTATTTCTCATGTTATATGGAAGATTTCTTCCTCCTGGTCAGGGTCGGTCAAAACTACGGCTACATTAGTAGAGGTGTCAACATGATAATTATGTGATCAAAGTACATGATGTAATGTGGGCTCCAAGGGAACTCTTCCATTGATTTCCAAATATAGCCAGAGAGATGGTCTATTTATTCCTTTTCTATGGCCAACTCTCCATTTATCTATTTTATAACTAGTTTTGAATCCCTTTTGATATTTAGGTAGGCTATTTGAAGTTGTAAGGATAGTTCCATCTTAGTAACAATGGCTTGGTATTCTGCAAAATTATTTATGTAGTCTTTGAATATTGTGAAAGAGTAGAGAAACACTGATTTATTTAGAGATAAAAAAACATTACCCAAGAAAACTCTATTAATCTTCGGGTTTTCTATATTTTTTCTGAGGGGACTTCAGAAGGTGTCATCAAAATACTCTTCTATGTCCATAGAGTGTCACGGGAATACAATACCTCATTATCTAGAAGCTCAGTGTCCACCGATGTATTTTATGGGGTAGGAAGTGTCATGGGGAAATTATCCATAGATTTCCCTTTCACTAAATTATTAGATAAGAACTAAATGTTGTATTTATATATAATGATCAACTATCAGACCAAGATCCCACTCAACAAAGGGCATCCAAGGATGTACTTGATAAGATCAATATGTGAGAGCAGATGGAAATTGTGGTGATTTAAGTGATGCCTCATCTTTTTTACTATGAATATAAATGCAATTCTAGTCTTCATAACATTAGTGTATCAGGTCTTAGTACCTAGAATAGTCTAGTTAAGGTAGTTGAGACTTTTTTTTCTCCCCACATCATTTTGTTTTTGTGTGAGGAGGGATCCCAGTGAGCATTTCATGATGGACATATATAAGATGAATATCCTCCCTTAAACTAAAGTAATCAAAATTGATGGTTCATATTGATGTTACTTGATGATTTTAGAGGATTCTTGACATTTATCATCCCATAGATAGGTGATTCCCTTCTTCATTCCCTTGGTGAAGGAGAGAGTTTTATAAGACAAGTTGGAAATGAAACTTTAAATGTAGGTGAGGTACCTTAGACCCCCCTTAGTTATTTGAGATTTATGGGTTTTGACATTGATAAGATATCACTATAATTCTCTAGATTGACCTAGATGGTGATGTGTCATAGAAAAATTCCATGAAACATCCATGATGCTACCATGAAGGTGAATTTTAGCAGATTCATCTACAGATTGTGTTGTTGCGGATTGTCAAGGACTATTTGAAGGTGAGTGATGTGATCAAATCATTGTCAATATTTGACCACCAGGTCATCAATATAACAATTAGATATCCTTACAAATAAAGACATAAAATATATGGTGCATTGTGTGTTGATATGTAACACCAACGTTCTATATCCCAAATGGAATGATATGATAGAGAAAAGATCCCATGAGGTGCTCTGATATCAGTGGAATCCTCATATTCATGGTCCATATTTATCTGATTGTAATCTAAGAACCCATACATAAAGTAAAGGTCTTGGAAGTTAAGGAATTGGTTATGAAGTGTAATCCCCAAATAGGTGGGATTTTAAAAAAAATTCACTGACTTTCGACATAAACTTGTCGATTTCAGCGAATAGTTTTCCATTTTAATTCAAGGATCATGTGTGAAGAGTTTTAAGAACAAAATAAACCTGTAAAATACATAGTTTAGATTTGAATTCATTGACAATGCATTCTTTTTGTTAGTGATCACTACTCGAAGAATCTGTAGTTGAATTCTTCTAGATCGTCTACAAGCACTTCAAGAAATTTGTGGGAGCACTGATCATCGAATTCTGGTTGGTAGCACTAAGATCTGACAATGCCTTCGATGCTCAATGATCATCACATCGCTCCGCTTACGATTTCTAAGAGAGAGACCAATCTGAAATCCATAGATCTAGATCCTCTTTCTCTAGGACGTGGGAGATATAGGACGAGATAGAGAGAGAGGTAATGAAAAATGCATGTAAAACTCCTCTCCTCCTCAATTTGTAGAATGAAATGAAATTACCCAGAAATGTTGGCCTGAACCCCAAACAATTAATCACACTATATAAATAATATTTTGACTAATAAACTGAGTCATAAACATTATTCATTATTATTATCACTTTCATATAGTATATTAAATATATTACATGATAATAATTAATCCATTAACTCAGATCTTACTCCCACAAATATTAATGGGCCTTGAATATTTTAATATGTGTTCAAATAATATTTTTTATGTATTTAATTAAAACATGTAAATACAATAAATAAATAAATTCAATACCCATCATTCATAACTTGAATAATAGGAATTTATTTATTGTATTGGTGATCATTTAACCTTGGAAAAATACCAGATCCCAGTAGTGGGGCCCAATATGACCAAAAATCCTATTCAAAAGAAAAGGGCAGATTATGGAATATGCTATTGTGTGTGACCCTCTAGGACCTTATCTAAATATCAGTGAATACTATTCACTGACTAAGAGTGGGATCTAGAAACCCATCATGTCCCATAAAGAGATAAGGATTGTCACAACAACGATAACCAACCTATGAATACTTACTATGTAATATAATCTCTTTGTCATTAACATCTCATAAAGAAGGACACACTCACGTGTAATTACCCATTCTATTTATTTATTTTTTATTGATCCAACTAGACATATTTACCCTCGATTATCATGGTTATGGTATTATGATGGTACTACCATCCTTATTAACTTAGCCTGAGATATATTACTTTCATGACCCAGAAGTAACAAATCCTTTCTTGACCATTCAACCAATGTCATGCCATCAATGATGCACCTAACATAAAATACCTCACCATTGTTGTACCTCTCGTATCCCCTCGTGGTTTAATTTTCATGATCACAATCACTTTCATGTTTATCTAACATTGTTTGAAGTGTTTTTGATTAAAAGGCACAAGGTTGCCAAGAAGTTGGCCCAAGAATGGACATCAAATGGACTGAAATTCAGTCCACCAGCCAACCGGTGTGATAGCACCGGCCAGCCGGTGGAACTGGAAGAGGCATTGCCCACTGCCAGGTTCCACCGGTCGACCGGTGGCTCTGTCACCGGTCGACCTGTGGCACCCAGCCCAAATAGTGTTTGCTACTGTCTTCCCACCGGCCAGCCGGTGGCTCCTCCACCGGTCGACCGGTAGAGCCTGGACCAAATCTCCTCTCCTCTGCCAAGGCACCGGCCAGCCGGTGGCTCTGGCACCGGTCAGCCGGTGGATCCTGAACCAGAATCCTATGCCTTTTTGCACACACCGGCCAACCGGTGGGACTGTACCGGCCAGCCGGTGGATCCAGTCAAACTAGCCGTTGCAGTTTGACCAGGCTGGCCCACTTGGCTCCCAACGGCTCTTTAAGCCCTTCCAACGGCTCCAAAGCCCTCCAACGGATTCTTGAAGGTTCCTAGCCTATAAATAAAGGCCTAGGAAGCCCCGGAAACAATAAGGAAGCCCACGGACATATTGTTGATCATCTTGGCGAAGCTCCGGCGGATTTCCTTAAGGAACCCAACGTGCTCCAATCCAATTCCACATCCAAGAGCACCACCAAAGAAGCTTGGAAGCGGCCTTCAACATCTCCAATCAATCAAAGGCGCCCAAGACTTCTCCAATTACGGGTTTTATTGTTTTATCTACTTTGAGCTTTAAAATTGGGTTTGTGCCTACAAACCCCAACCTTTTCTCATCCCCCCTTTCTTTGGGTTCTCACACCACCACTAAGGTGTGAAGAGGTTTCTTCAAGCTTTTCCTTTAAAAGGCTTGTGGCTCGGTGAGTTAGCCTTCACCCGTTAAAAAGGCTAGTGGGTTCTTGCTAAACCATTAAAAGCAAGTGGGCTCTTGCTTAACCAATAAAAGCAAGCTGTAATAGGTCCTAGTGCTACCTCAAAGCCTAGTGGGTTTCTTGCTAAAACCATTGAAAAGCAAGCGGTAGGAATCTCTCAACGGTTGAGTTGGGAGCGGAGACGTAGGCCGGGTTTTGGCCGAACTCCGTTATCAATTTCTTGTGTGATTGCCTCTTTACTTTCCGCTGCATTTATACTTTGATTTTTAAATTGTTAATCAATTTTTTAAAAGGAAATTCACCCCCTTCTTGCCATCTCTTCCCCGTGTTTCTTCCGACCCAACAATTGGTATCAGAGGGCGTATTTGAATAATTCCTTAACCGGTTTCAAATTAAAGATCCTATTTTTTTGATGGCTTCTACCGCTTCTTCCTCTCAATCCCCTGAAAGACATTCTTTGGATCGTGCTCCATTCTTTGATGGACCCGATTATAGTTTTTAGAAAACCCGCATGTCAACTTTTCTTAAAAGCATTGGTTATCCAATTTATAAAACTGTTATGCAAGGATTTTCCCTCTCCTCTCCCGATGAGTCTAAATGGACCCCCGCCGACATTGCAAATTTCGAGCTTGATGGCAAAGCCATGAATGCTCTTCATTGCGGGTTAGATAGAAATGTTTTTGATTGTATTTCTTCTTGCTCTACTTCACATGATATTTGGAAATGTTCAGAGCTAACCCATGAAGGTACTAGCATGGCTCAAAAGCAAGAACCCGCTCGAAAGCTAGAACCCGATGCAAAATCCGTACCCGTTTGCCCACCTCACAAGAAAAGGGCCAAGAAGAAGAAGAAGAAGGCTTTAAAGAAAACTTGGAGTGATAGCTCCTCCTTCTCTTCTTTCTCCTCGAGCGACATTGGTAATAATTGCCTAATGGCAAAACACGAGGTAACTTCTTCCGATTCCTCATCCTCCTCCTCTAGTTCTTCTAATTCATTTAATCATTTATCATATGAGGAACTCTCACATGCTAGAGACCAACTTGAAAATGGTTTTCATGCTTTATCTTCAAAATTTGTTTCTTTGAAAAAGAATTTCAAAAAACTCTCTTCCGAAAAAGAACAACTTCTCAAAGAGAAGGAAGAGTTGACCCTTAAAATCCAAAATTTTCCAAATGTTGATTCTATGGAATCAACCATCAAGGACCTTAGAGAATCCCTAGCCAAGTTCACCCAAGGTGAACAAAATTTGTCCAAACTCTTAGGTTCTCAACGAGTATCTAGAACCACCAATGGACTTGGCTACACAAACCAAGCTTCCTCCTCCCATGCACCCACTATTTTTGTAAGGGGGAGCTCCGAATTTAAATTCTGTAATTATTGCAAAAAACCCGGGCACCTAATTTATGAATGCGATTGCAAAAATGCCCGGTACGACCAACCCAAATCCATTTTTTATTCGGACGAATTTTATAGGAGAAGACCCGCTATGAGACAAGTTTGGATTGAAAAATCCCTTCTTGCGAGTCTCTCCGGGCCTAAAATCATCTCTTTTCAAAACCACTCTCCCCGGTGATTTATTGTTTTTATTTAGGGGGAGTTAGGATCGTTTAAGCCCTTTTGATTTCAAATTCAAAATTTTCGATTCAAACTTTCAATTTCAACTCTTGGTTTAAAAATTTTCAATTCAAAATTTTCTATTCAATTTTTGATTCAAAACTTTCAATTCAAACTGTTATTCAAATTTTCATTTCAATTTCAAAAATCTCAATTGATTTTCAAATCTTGATCTTGATTTTCAATTGTCCCTCAATCATGTTTTATGCCCCGTGCTATTTTGATAATCACAAAGGGGGAGAAATTTCTTGATTGATTGGGGGAGAATCCTTTTCATCATGCTTAGCAGTTCCTTTCAATTTCAGTATTTTACTTTGATTGTTTCGGTGATTGTGATCATCAAAATAGGGGGAGATTGTTGTACCTCTCGTATCCCCTCGTGGTTTAATTTTCATGATCACAATCACTTTCATGTTTATCTAACATTGTTTGAAGTGTTTTTGATTAAAAGGCACAAGGTTGCCAAGAAGTTGGCCCAAGAATGGACATCAAATGGACTGAAATTCAGTCCACCGGCCAACCGGTGTGATAGCACTGGCCAGCCGGTGGAACTGGAAGAGGCATTGCCCACTGCCAGGTTCCACCGGTCGACCGGTGGCTCTGTCACCGGTCGACCTGTGGCACCCAGCCCAAATAGTGTTTGCTACTGTCTTCCCACCGGCCAGCCGGTGGCTCCTCCACCGGTCGACCGGTAGAGCCTGGACCAAATCTCCTCTCCTCTGCCAAGGCACCGGCCAGCCGGTGGCTCTGGCACCGGTCAGCCGGTGGATCCTGAACCAGAATCCTATGCCTTTTTGCAAACACCGGCCAACCGGTGGGACTGTACCGGCCAGCCGGTGGAGCCAGTCAAACTAGCCGTTGCAGTTTGACCAGGCTGGCCCACTTGGCTCCCAACGGCTCTTTAAGCCCTTCCAACGGCTCCAAAGCCCTCAAACGGATACTTGAAGGTTCCTAGCCTATAAATAAAGGCCTAGGAAGCCCCGGAAACAATAAGGAAGCCCACGGACATATTGTTGATCATCTTGGCGAAGCTCCGGCGGATTTCCTCAAGGAACCCAACGTGCTCCAATCCAATTCCACATCCAAGAGCACCACCAAAGAAGCTTGGAAGCGGCCTTCAACATCTCCAATCAATCAAAGGCGCCCAAGACTTCTCCAATTACGGGTTTTATTGTTTTATCTACTTTGAGCTTTAAAATTGGGTTTGTGCCTACAAACCCCAACCTTTTCTCATCCCCCCTTTCTTTGGGTTCTCACACCACCACTAAGGTGTGAAGAGGTTTCTTCAAGCTTTTCCTTTAAAAGGCTTGTGGCTCGGTGAGTTAGCCTTCACCCGTTAAAAAGGCTAGTGGGTTCTTGCTAAACCATTAAAAGCAAGTGGGTTCTTGCTTAACCAATAAAAGCAAGCTGTAATAGGTCCTAGTGCGACCTCAAAGCCTAGTGGGTTTCTTGCTAAAACCATTGAAAAGCAAGCGGTAGGAATCTCTCAACGGTTGAGTTGGGAGCGGAGACGTAGGCCGGGTTTTGGCCGAACTCCGTTATCAATTTCTTGTGTGATTGCCTCTTTACTTTCCGCTGCATTTATACTTTGATTTTTAAATTGTTAATCAATTTTTTAAAAGGCAATTCACCCCCTTCTTGCCATCTCTTCCCCGTGTTTCTTCCGACCCAACAATTGGTATCAGAGGGCGTATTTGAATAATTCCTTAACCGGTTTCAAATTAAAGATCCTATTTTTTTGATGGCTTCTACCGCTTCTTCCTCTCAATCCCCTGAAGGACATTCTTTGGATCGTGCTCCATTCTTTGATGGAACCGATTATAGTTTTTAGAAAACCCGCATGTCAACTTTTCTTAAAAGCATTGGTTATCCAATTTATAAAATTGTTATGCAAGGATTTTCCCTCTCCTCTCCCGATGAGTCTAAATGGACCCCCGCCGACATTGCAAATTTCGAGCTTGATGGAAAAGCCATGAATTCTCTTCATTGCGGGTTAGATAGAAATGTTTTTGATTGTATTTCTTCTTGCTCTACTTCACATGATATTTGGAAATGTTTAGAGCTAACCCATGAAGGTACTAGCATGGCTCAAAAGCAAGAACCCGCTCGAAAGCTAGAACACGATGCAAAATCCGTACCCGTTTGCCCACCTCACAAGAAAAGGGCCAAGAAGAAGAAGAAGAAGGCTTTAAAGAAAACTTGGAGTGATAGCTCCTCCTTCTCTTCTTTCTCCTCGAGCGACATTGGTAATAATTGCCTAATGGCAAAACACGAGGTAACTTCTTCCGATTCCTCATCCTCCTCCTCTAGTTCTTCTAATTCATTTAATCATTTATCATATGAGGAACTCTCACATGCTAGAGACCAACTTGAAAATGGTTTTCATGCTTTATCTTCAAAATTTGTTTCTTTGAAAAAGAATTTCAAAAAACTCTCTTCCGAAAAAGAACAACTTCTCAAAGAGAAGGAAGAGTTGACCCTTAAAATCCAAAATTTTCCAAATGTTGATTCTATGGAATCAACCATCAAGGACCTTAGAGAATCCCTAGCCATGTTCACCCAAGGTGAACAAAATTTGTCCAAACTCTTAGGTTCTCAACGAGTATCTAGAACCACCAATGGACTTGGCTACACCAACCAAGCTTCCTCCTCCCATGCACCCACTATTTTTGTAAGGGGGAGCTCCGAATTTAAATTCTGTAATTATTGCAAAAAACCCGGGCACCTAATTTATGAATGCGATTGAAAAAATGCCCGGTACGGCCAACCCAAATCCATTTTTTATTCGGACGAATTTTATAGGAGAAGACCCGCTATGAGACAAGTTTGGATTGAAAAATCCCTTCTTGCGAGTCTCTCCGGGCCTAAAATCATCTCTTTTCAAAACCACTCTCCCCGGTGATTTATTGTTTTTATTTAGGGGGAGTTAGGATCGTTTAAGCCCTTTTGATTTCAAATTCAAAATTTTCGATTCAAACTTTCAATTTCAACTCTTGGTTTCAAAATTTTCAATTCAAAATTTTCTATTCAATTTTTGATTCAAAACTTTCAATTCAAACTGTTATTCAAATTTTCATTTCAATTTCAAAAATCTCAATTGATTTTCAAATCTTGATCTTGATTTTCAATTGTCCCTCAATCAAGTTTTATGCCCCGTGCTATTTTGATAATCACAAAGGGGGAGAAATTTCTTGATTGATTGGGGGAGAATCCTTTTCATCATGCTTAGCAGTTCCTTTCAATTTCAGTATTTTACGTTGATTGTTTCGGTGATTGTGATCATCAAAATAGGGGGAGATTGTTGTACCTCTCGTATCCCCTCGTGGTTTAATTTTCATGATCACAATCACTTTCATGTTTATCTAACATTGTTTGAAGTGTTTTTGATTAAAAGGCACAAGGTTGCCAAGAAGTTGGCCCAAGAATGGACATCAAATGGACTGAAATTCAGTCCACCGGCCAACCGGTGTGATAGCACCGGCCAGCCGGTGGAACTGGCAGAGGCATTGCCCACTGCCAGGTTCCACCGGTCGACCGGTGGCTCTATCACCGATCGACCTGTGGCACCCATCCCAAATAGTGTTTCCTACTGTCTTCCCACCGGCCAGCTGGTGGCTCCTCCACCGGTCGACCGGTAGAGCCTGGACCAAATCTCCTCTCCTCTGCCAAGGCACCGGCCAGCCGGTGGCTCTGGCACCGGTCAGCCGGTGGATCCTGAACCAGAATCCTATGCCTTTTTGCACACACCGGCCAACCGGTGGGACTGTACCGGCCAGCCGGTGGAGCCAGTCAAACTAGCCGTTGCAGTTTGACCAGGCTGGCCCACTTGGCTCCCAACGGCTCTTTAAGCCCTTCCAACGGCTCCAAAGCCCTCCAACGGATACTTGAAGGTTCCTAGCCTATAAATAAAGGCCTAGGAAGCCCCAGAAACAATAAGGAAGCCCACGGACATATTGTTGATCATCTTGGCGAAGCTCCGGCGGATTTTCTCAAGGAACCCAACGTGCTCCAATCCAATTCCACATCCAAGAGCACCACCAAAGAAGCTTGGAAGCGGCCTTCAACATCTCCAATCAATCAAAGGCGCCCAAGACTTCTCCAATTACGGGTTTTATTGTTTTATCTACTTTGAGCTTTAAAATTGGGTTTGTGCCTACAAACCCCAACCTTTTCTCATCCCCCCTTTCTTTGGGTTCTCACGCCACCACTAAGGTGTGAAGAGGTTTCTTCAAGCTTTTCCTTTAAAAGGCTTGTGGCTCGGTGAGTTAGCCTTCACCCGTTAAAAAGGATAGTGGGTTCTTGCTAAACCATTAAAAGCAAGTGGGTTCTTGCTTAACCAATAAAAGCAAGCTGTAATAGGTCCTAGTGCTACCTCAAAGCCTAGTGGGTTTCTTGCTAAAACCATTGAAAAGCAAGCGGTAGGAATCTCTCAACGGTTGAGTTGGGAGCGGAGACGTAGGCCGGGTTTTGGCCGAACTCCGTTATCAATTTCTTGTGTGATTGCCTCTTTACTTTCCGCTGCATTTATACTTTGATTTTTAAATTGTTAATCAATTTTTTAAAAGGCAATTCACCCCCTTCTTGCCATCTCTTCCCCGTGTTTCTTCCGACCCAACAACCATGACATCAACATCATGATTTTCATCTAGCATCAATCTATGTGATCAAATGACATACACTAGTAATGATCTCAAATCAGGAGACCATTACACATGATTGTAGATAGGAACATCCAATGACACCTGAAACATATGGTGTTCTTATTGGCGGGTCTATCCTCATGATCTCACTACTAGAGATCACCAAGTGTGAACTTCATGAGAATAAGTCTCAATGCTTATGATCCCCCATCACCTAATAGTCAGACATCTAGTTTTTCCACTCAATAATATGTATCTAAACCATAGAACATATAAGTAAGATTAATTTCACAGTGTCTAGAGGTTCTCATTATAGGATGAGATCTACTATAACCATTTGATACAATAATGAATCTTTGCACATTACCATTTTAATAGTGTACATAGAAAAGACTACACTATAATGGTAAGATAACATCATGTATAGCTAACTATATACATGATATGGTAATCAAATGTATTAATAGTTGGGTCTAGGACACCAACTATTTCAACAGGAAGTTGATAGTTTCATTGATCAAGAGATATTTGATTTTTAATAGAAAGTCACACATTGGGAAATGTGAATTAAGGTCTCTAAAATCCATACATGCCCTAATAATCCCATTATTTTTCTTGACAGTGATGATGTTGGAAATCCAACCTGGGTATTTCACTTGTCATACAAATTTAACTTTGATCAATTTTCCAAATTCCACCACTGTATTGGTTACATTAGAGGGGTGTAATCTCCTAGATGCCTTCTTGAATCCTTGATGATCATTAGGTAAATAGAGATGGTGTGTAGCCACATCTAGATCCAGTTGATTATTTTCTGTATTGTTTTAAGAAAACACATATCAGTGAAAAATTACAAATTCAATATACATCTATTTATATTTTATGGTCATGGAGGCACTAATCAGAGTAGGTCACGAGCCTTCTTTCTTTCCCATATTTATCTACCTTAGCTCATCAATTGTGGTTGAGACACCTTCCTCAAATACGAGAGGGGAATTCATGAGGTCATCCTCATAATCATCCAATTTTGAGTCTATGGAGACATTTTTATATGAAAATTGAAATATGGGGACTTTAATATCACTATTTGGGTGAGAGAGGGAAAGAGAAGATATATTATCATCCCCTGCTACCTATGTCATTGTAGAGATATGTTGAAGCAGGTTATATTTTAATGTCTCACTAGGGATAGGAGGAGCTTGGATTTCTGGGGAAAGGTCTTTGACCTTGACTAGATTTATAGGGAGATTGTACATGCTATCAATAAAACACTATGGATTTTCATGGGTTCCCCCAAGACATTGGGGGATTCAACCTATATATCATCATACACCATGTGTTGTTTGACTCCAATTTTTTAGAAATCTGATTCATCATATGTTGAACTACATGTTTCGAAGAGGGCACTGTCACCATGAATTATTCTGACCATTCCATCGATGGGGTACTTCAGGCACTACTGTAATGTTGGTGTTACGTCCTAATGGATATGGAGGTAGGGTCTTTCAAGAAATACATTGTATGTGGTGTATTGTTAGAAAAAACTAAACTCAATGTCATATGTGAGGTCCCCAAATTGAGCTTTGATTTTGATCTTACCAGGAGGTCATTTATCATGCTTATCATATCCTTGAATGGTCATCTTTGTAAGAGATTGGTCCCCTTCTCTATATCCCAATCGTTACAGGGTTCAAAATCGTGAAGAGGTTGATCCCATAACCATTATCAATCAGAGCCTTTTGGCGGTAGACATTATTGAGACTGAATGAAATATATATGGTCATGATTTTTCCTTGAAGGACCACTTCATGATCTTAGTGATTGAATGAGATGGAAACATGAAATTCTGTTGACATCGACTCCACTCGATAAAACCCACATACAATTACTTATTTCTTAAACTCATGTGGACTTAGAAGGGCTAATATAAGTGCCTCCCTTGGTTCTTTTTAATGATGGGACACATCCAGGATTGAGATCTTGGATGGGATAATGACCAAATTGTTTAGAACATCGTTCTTGTGTCTTATAGGTTAGTTCTTCTTGATGTGTGGTTACTCCTGTACATGTGGATTGAGATCCAATGAATTTGAGTTTTGATGGTACTGGTGGTTATTCAGAGGTCATGGTACATTTTCTTCTAGTGTTGAGAGTTCTGTAGGCCACCCCTATTATCTAGAATGATCAGATAATTGAACCTTCTCTAGGAATTCAGGTAATAAAATTTGGCATGGGTGACTACTGCATGGTCCTGAGACACCTAATTTCCTATTTTTTCCCTAGTAGAGTTCTTTACCACAAGTATTAGTTGTATATATGTCCTATATGGTGATATTAATGAAATATTAGGTCCAAACATGCTCAAGATATCCCTTATATCCTTGGTTCTAGTGCATTCAGCCTCTCGTTCCCCAGTTTTGTGTGGGAAACATATATTCTGAGGAATATTAATCATTATATAAGGGTTATTTCAAGTGTATCAGGTTGATAGAACCAAATATGAACTCTCTTTCTGATAAGGATTCTATTTTGGGTGGCAGTTCTCATGGTGAAGATGTTGCAGGGGAGAAAACTTCAAGAGTAATAATGCCATTTTGAGTATAATATGACACCTACCTTTTGATTTATTTTATCTTTTGGTAGTCATTCCCACCATTTTAATGTGTATCTAATGTTACCACATTGGGAGATGTAGCTGTTGTTTGTCTGTGCATATGTGATCTCTAGGTGGCATGGGCACGATCAACTATTTTTTGAGTCATCTAGTTTGCGAAAAATTGATCATTCCTGACCAGAAATTTCTACAAATATTATTATTGTTCTGACAAAGAAATAGTTATTTTATCCACCTTTTAAGAGGAGTTGTATTACATGAATAATTTGGAATTGATCATGCCTTGAAGGATGCCTTTGAATACATTGCAGTCCAAGATATTATGACAAAAAATTCCATGGAAAAGGAAGTATTCAGGATGGTCAATGATGTTAAAATCATTAGGATTTTTGTAATGGGTAAAAATGAGTAGGTTATTGTCCATGGATGACCAGAAATAACTAGTTAATTTTTCATTTCAAGAGAAGTATTATTTATTCATCTTTTCCTCAAATCCTGGGTGATCGTGATTTCCCTATGATTCTTTTTGAGGGAGATTTTGTAGTTTCCACCACTCTATAGGAGGTTTTGGGAAATTTAGGACCTGCCTTTGTGTTATGATAGGCATTGATACTAGTTTGAGAGTAAAAACTGTAGCTTCTTAAGTATATAGAATTCTCCCCTTTGGTGTGGGGATGGGTTTAGTTTTTTTAGGTTTTCTGAATGGCTTCCTCAAGACGTTGTACTATTTTGGTGAACTCATGGAACCCACTTGGATACTTCATTGTGGTAAGAGGTTTCACTACATGAAAACCGCTATGTAGAGGCAGTTATTTTTGTGTGTAACGGCAGTTTAAACCGCCTCTACATGGTTTGGTGGCGATTTACAGAAACCACCGCTAAATTTGGCGTCAGTAAACTATTATCCATAGTTATTTCCATTTAGTAGCGGTTTAAGGGAAGCATCATAGATTCCTCATTTTGCGGCGGTTCTTATGAGCCTGAGATTTCATTGTATTAGCGGTGGTTATAACTGCCACTAATAAAATAAAATCCAGCGGTCGTCAAACCCCCCCTAAATTCACCAGAACTGCCGCGGAATTCACGCAGGTGATGCGACTCTATAGTGGTGGTTAAAACCACCACTAAATGTAAAGAAATACATACTTTTAGTGGATGTTAAAACTGCCGCTAATGTCTTACCGATATAATTTTCACGACAGTTAAAACCACCACGTAAATCTATCCAGAAAAAAATAAATTTTCTGCTTCCACTACACCACAACCCAGAAAAACAAATCAAACCAGAAATACCAATAGCCTAACAGATTAACACACACAAAATTTAAAAAGTAATGGAGATAAATACTAAAAGATTTATGGTCATGTTGCTTATAAAATATAGTGGATCATCCTAAATGGATATGTGTAGTTAGAAGATCATAGATTTTCTGTTATTAAAACTGATAAATCTAGTTGAGAAGATCTCTGGACCTTGCCAAAACTTCTCTATGTAAAATCATTCAGTTATCGATTTTCATAATTCAATTCACATTAAAAAAACATTTATATAGTAAACAGCATTTGTATTAGGTGTTCATGTTATTATCACCTCTACCTTTGCATCAAGATAAAAGACAAACATATAATTATTCAAGAAAAATAGTGAAACCTTAAACTAAATGTTCTTGAAATGAAACCCTATTCATTTTATCAATTTTGTCTAACTTAGTCATATATTTCATCAGCTCAATGAAATAGTTTACATATTCAATCAATATAAGATTCCTGTATAAGAGAAATATAAATTCCATTTAATTCACCATATTCATTGTTTAAGGATAATATTTCTGAATAAACAAATTCATGAAACCTTCTTAATATTGGGTCTTTTGTGACTCAATATAAAAAATGGTCTTTAAATATTTCCAACTCAGACCCTAGAAGTTGAATGTGGTGAACTTGATCTTATAGGTATTAGGAATTTATAAAATACTAAATATTCTCTCAATATCATCCAACCATTACCATACCCATTGAGGAAATTCATAAACATGGAATATGGAAGGATTATAATTTTGGAATTCCCATATCAAATCTCAATCATGAGTTCTGTAAGGATGAATACTTTTTTCTAAAACATGGATAGAATAAGAAATCAAGTCAATCATAATTTGACCATTAAGTGGATTTTATTATCAAGAATTATATTTCAATAGTTTATTTAGGTTCACAGGGATTTTATAAAGTGAAATGAATTTATATTACTTTAAAAATTAATTTCTATCATATAAATATAGAACATAACACAATCTCATAAAATAACATCAACTTAATAATACATATCAAATAAACATATATTAATTAATAATCAATATAATTTTTTATTATATCATAAATTTATTTAAAACATTCATGAGAGTCATATAAAAATATTGAAGGATAAATTGAAAATATTGACGACATTATAGAAAATGTAGATAGATTACGTGAATATTTAAAATAATCAAAAGCCTTTGTATCCTAACAATACATCATGAAGTTTCCTTATATTTCATTTTCAAAATGAATTTCTCAAAGAATTATTTATTGAAATTTAGTATATAAAATAGTATAATATTTATCTAAATAAAAAATATATCAAAATAATGATAAATATATCCTTAAAACAAAAATAACCATGTATAACATCCTTTGATAACTCAAGGATATTTAATTAAGGTGTTGTTCATGAACATCATAACCTGTCAGTTACAAACATTCGTTTGAGGTATGTTTAATTTAAATTTTGGTTTAACTGCATTTTTTGTTTAATAAAATGATCCTTCAAAATATGGGGGGTTTGGAGGTGCTCTAGGAATTTGGGATTTGAAAAATGAAGAAAAGAGGCCATCCAGTGCATAGTGATTGGTTGGTGCATGGTTAGAGATAACCCTACACCATGGACCAGGGGATGTATGGCCTAAACCCCTTGGATAAAGGTAGTTCATGGCCACCACATGCGTTTTTCAAACCATGGGGATGGAGCAGCCAATCCATACGACCTGGACACATCTTGGACAATGGCCAAATTGTGCATCTATTTTAATTTGGAGAAATTATCATTCCCCCCTTGAGCCTTAAAATTTCTTACCCAATTTTTCATGCATTTTGACCTCAAAAACCAAGGTTTATGAACTATGAGTTGTACACTATCCCAAGGACCATTATCCTTTGATACTTAGTCATTGAATGTTACATTAGCTTTGAATCGAAGATCTATGTGAGTATACCACTCCTCATTATTCTATTTTATAGAAGAAACATATCTTGTTGTTTTCTGCTGTTCTGAATCCTTAAACCCTTCTTTTCCATGGTTGTTTTAGATTGGGAATTCGGGGTTTATTTGGGCTTGAATGAAGTTTTGTCGTTATGTGAGCAGTTATCTATGATATTGGGGTAACTTTGTATGGGTTATATCCTATTGTATTGATGTGTATTCAGGTCTATATGGATGTGATTTTGTACATTTATATTCAAAATTTAATTTTGTTAAAGAAAATTATAAAGTGTGTGTCTAAATGATGTGTTGGACCTTTCAAGGATGTTTTTGGATATATTGATGAAAAGTGGAATGGGTTTATGGCCACCCATGGGGTGTGCCAATCCCATTTTTATATAGTTTAATACCATCACCCATTTAGAGAAACCTAGGTTTTATATAGGGTATGACCACATTTTATCATCATGAACAGAATATGATAACCATTAACAACGCATGGAGATTCACTATCTACAAATTCTACCTCACCAACGTGTCCACAACACTATCCCCTTGATCACTATGAAATGACCCAATTTTTTCAACACATCAACAATGGGTTTAAATCCTAGTCATCCAAAATCTAGACTACTAATTAAAACACAGGCCTAACTGGAATGGTTTATACCACACTCAAAAAATCAAGAAATAAAAGGAAACATCACAAATCAATAAAATTCATAAAAGGAAACATAAGAAATCAATAAAATGTTAGGACATGAAAATGTTTGGTGGCACTTATATGCCACACATGTTACAAATAAAAACCAACTGTTCCCATATTTGTTCAGCACATCAACATTACAACTACTCACGGTCTGATGATGCATCGCCACCCTCTCCACCTCTATCTCTACATTCTACTGTCACCTGTAAGAACATTATATTGAAAATTAAATAATGTTTCATATTTATATTAAAACATAAAACCAATGAAAGTTTTCAAACAAAATGATTTTGATTTTTTGTGATTTACCTACTGACAACCTGTCAATGCACTACCACCGGGGGCATATCTACTCAATTGCTGATGTATATCAGTCGTCGCTTTCTACAAAGAAGATATCTGAGCCCCTTGATCATGAACTATGGTTCGTAGAGAAGCAATCTCCCCCAAGGAATCTTCAGGTATGGATTGACTATAACTAGGAGTATATGAAGCTGGAATCCCTAGTGGCATGGAAAAGACCTCATATGGTATGGGTTCAAAACCCATCCCACACACTCTACCAGGATGATCCTTCCCAAGGACTTTAGAAACTGGGTAATCCTAGGAGACTGAGTGGGACTGCCCAGGATTGGAAATACATAGTTCTTTAATTTTTACCTATAAATGAAATATCAATATATATTTACATAGTAAAAAATAATAATAAGTTATTATAATAAAAAATTGACTTCATACCCTAACTTATTTGGAAGGCTCATTAACAAAACATCCATCTGATTTTTTGTGAACATACAACCACAGTTCTGTTCAGGATGCTTCGTGCCCTAAACTTTGTGAATGCATTAAGAAAAGATAAATCAACAATTCAATATATTATACAGATAATATTTTCTTATAAATATTTAAACTAATTAAAATATTACCAATGTCATTCGGCTTCTAGAAAATCTTTTTGAGCCCGCAGTGGGAGGGATGACTTTCTTAGACTGGTTTGATGCATTATGTCTTGATTGATCCTGAAATAAATAAAATACAATTTAACAGTAATTTATTAAATTTCATCTCCTTATATTCCATGGGGAGGGAGCTAGATATATCGTTATCAATCACAGAACTAGATGACATAATGTATCGCTTCCTCCTTGGCAATCATATCATTTAATCAAAAAACATTCGTTCAGAATATATATTTCAAAAAAAATATGTGTAAAACAAAAATTAAAAATGATAATAGATGCATAGTACTAACAGAAAATATATATATAACAATGATAATGAATGACTAAAGAAATTAAACAAGTGGTTGATCAATGAATAAATAATTATACATACAATCATTTTCACCTTCAATCATGTCGGTTTCTTGGTCCATTAGTTCATCTACTTCATTCAACCTTTCTAGACTAATATTTTCAATATCATGATGGAAAAATAATTCTGCTTCCTTTTGTTGATGAAATTCAATTTCATATGACAAATCTTCCACTTCATCACCCATATCATACAAATCTCTTTGTAATACATGAAAAACTACACTCCACCATTCATCCATAATATCATTCACATAATATACCATTTTTTATTATGATGATAAGATATATGGATCATGCAGTTCATGATCACCAACATCCATCAAGCGAGAGAAGTTCACAGAATTAAATTGCAAGGAATCTATTTTCACACCTATGATAATATCGACCGATTTGAATTTGAATTATACAACAGAAAAACATCTGTGGTAGTTTAATTAAATAATATCATGTAGCTTTCCATAGTATCCCACATTAGAAAATGTAAATATACCACTATTCTGTGTTTTGAAATCCACTTCTTGATCGACTGTATGAAATCTAAAGCCATTCACATTATAAGCATCGAACTTTCTAACTTATTTTTATCAGAACACTAGAAAGAAACTTCAAATATTTTGACATGTCTACTCGAGTATTAGTATTTATGATTTGAAAAAATCAATATAATTTAATAGATTTAAAAAATGTATGTTTCAAACTAATATTTTTATTTATTGAAATATTTATGAAATTACACGTCGTGCAAACAATTCTACAAGCGCTTTATTCACAGACTTTGTTATATCATTCTTATTTCAAGTTCGGCCCCTAATTAGTATCTTTTTTTATATCCTCAACTCTTCAATAAATGGATATTCAATTTAAATATTCATCCACACATATCTATGTGCCTGTAGTAATTCCAATTCTTTTAGTGTCACATTTGAGATCCTCCCAACTAATCGGCCAATAATAGGAAATATTTTTTATTGCTGATGCATTTGAGATTGAGTTAATGTATCGTCAACATGTGAAACTCGATTAAATCTTGTCTCAATATCATCCAAATATCTGGAACAAAATGTTAGACACTCCTCATCCAAATAGCCTTCTGGTTGAGCTTTATTTCTCATGTATGCTTTCAAATTCCCAAGATATCTGTGAAATAAAATAATAATAATATCCATTTATTTAAATTCTGATTTTTTTTACTTAAATGAAAAACATATAAATAAAATACATCTTAATTGGATACATCAATCGATAATGAACGGGGCCTCCTAATTTATCTTCCTCAACCAAATGCAAAGTTAAATGCATCATGACAGTAAAAAACGATGGAGGAAAGATCATATCTATTACACAAAGGGTCTATACAAACCTCTCATAGAGGTTTTCAATATGAAATGGATGTAGATATTTCTCACATAATTTCCTGAAAAAATGTGCAGAATTGGTGTACAACAGTAGTAACTTTTTTAGTTAATAATGTACACAATGTCAATGGTAGAAACTGTTGTAAAAAAATATGTGAATCATGACTTTTCAATCCATGTAACTTACGATTATTCAAGTCAAAAAACCTCAAGATGTTACTCGAATACCCATCAGATACCTTCACATTCTTTAAAATTTGAAGGAATTTATCTTTATCCCTATTTTTATTGCAAAAATTGGCGGAGAATACTTTTCATTCTCATCTGGATAGCGATCACATTTTATGTTCATTAATTGTAAATCTTTGTGAGCATTGAGATGATCCTTATATTTCCCATGCTCATTAAGTAATGTGAAAATAAAATCATCACAGACATTATTCTGAATATTCAACACATTAAGATTGTTCCGCAACAAATTAAATTCACAATATGGGAGTTTGAAGAATATACCTTATTTCTTCCATTATTGCATTCTGATTTCACCTGACGATGCACTTCGGACCTGTTTTCAGCTATCATTCAAATGATGAACCTTCCCAAATTTTGTTTCAATATTTTCAAGTTGTGTCAATATTTCAGAACCAATTAAAAAATTTGGAGGAGGTCTATGATCAATGGAACCATTAAATTTTGATCTGTTCAGCCACAATCTATGAGGTGCATCAAGAAATCTTCGATGGCACAAGAAGCACCTTTTTCTATTGTGAGGTATCCATTTTGGCTCAAAATCAATGTTAAGAATGGGACAAGATAAACCTATGTAAGTGTTCCAACCAGATAAATTCCCAAGCCCCGGGAAGTCACTAATGGTCCACATTAAAGTAGCATGCATTTTGAACATTGTTTTAGAAGAAGCATCAAATGTCTCAACACCGTTTATCCATAACTCCTACAATTACTCAATAAAAGGCTACAAGTACACACTAATATCATTTACATGCATTTTTTTCCAGGAATAACAATCTAAATGATAAAAGATGCTTGTTTCATACACATCCACAGAGGCAGATTATAAGGGATCAAAACAACTAGCCAAATACTATAACTGGTACTGAAAGTCCCAAGTGGTCTGAATCCATTGGCAACCAATACCAATCAAACATTCCTAGGATCAACTGATAAATATAGATGTAATGAATCAATTTTATTCCAAGATTGGGAATCTTGTAGATGTCTCATTAACCCATCATTGTTTTTATCTACAGAATGACACTTCATGTGTTCGGCGGTTTTCAATGACATGAATAATATTTACAATCGAGGATTCAAGGGAAAGTAACACTAAAAACATTGAAGGTGTGTTCCCTTTCTTCTTCTCCATGAAATTATGTTCATTGAGAATTCCAACATCACCCTTTGAATGCCATCTAGAAGAATAACATTTCTTGCAATTCTTTCTAATTGAATCCTCTCCCCAATAAAGAATACAATCATTGGGACACGCATGTATTTTTTTATAATTCAGACCAAGCTTGTTAACAACTTTTTTCATATCATAAAAAGATTTTGGGATTTTTGCTTCTGGAAATGCATCATGAATCAATTCCAAAATCATGGACATTTCCTTATTTATAATTCCACACAGACATTTGACATGGTACAACATCAGTAGAAATGAATGCTTTGAATATTTAAAACACCCACTATACAACTCTTGATTTTCATCATCAAATAAATCATGAAACACATTTTCCTCAGTGAAGTTTTATGTTACATTTGGCTCCATAGAATCAAGAGGAGGATCCAGTGATATGTTACAATCTTTATCTACTTGTGTTACAGTCTCAAAAAAATCACTTGTCACGTTGCAATTGTAGCACCCTCATCTTGTTGTTATAATATGTTTTTATGCTGATAGTGGTGTCTTACAGTGCCGAATGCATCATTTATGAGGTTTTTAATTTCATTTTCCATTTTCTATGAACTTTGGACCACATTCTGTGGATTAGCATCAGTGCTCAATTTTTATATAACGTTCGATTTTCTATGCGAAACCAACACAAATATTGACCAATTAATTGATTCAGTATTAAATGTTCATAAACTTCATCTCTCTTTAACCATGTTCTAAATTTACATTTAGGACATGGACATCTTATTATCCCTTCAACAGATCGATTAGAAATTGAAAAATCTAAAAACTCATTCAAACCCTTAACTTACTGAGGTGTGTTCCTTAGTAATGTGATCCAGCATTTATCCATGTATATCACAATTTTCCTACACAGTAATAAAAAAAATTAAAACACATAGCTACTACTAAATAGAGAAATAGATTCATATATATGATATTGTAATATTATAGAGACATAATATAATAAATATGATCCCCTACGTTATATATGAACCCTTTATTGTTTGAGATAGGTGAAGTTTCTTCGATAAATAGATACACTATGCTAACAATTCCATATTACTCAATTACCACATGGTGAATACTAAAAGTTATGCTAAACAGTATTCCTATAATTTTTCTCCCAAATCTCCAAAATTTCAACCCTTGACTTTTGAAATCCTTTATAGAACAAAATATAATATTAGATAACATAAAGTAACATAAGAATAACTTGGATGGAATCACAATTCATGAGGAAAAAATAATGTTTCCAATCTTTATGAAGAAGCATAGAAATAGCAGGATGTAACCCTTAATTGGTCCTAATTATGTGACTCTAAATCATAATAAAAATGGTACGGGCTTCAAGACCATAAACATAATGACCCATGTTCCAAGGATGTATCTTACTCCTTCAACTAGGTAATAAAATTGGGACATCCCTTATGCCACTACTTCCATTTATGATTAGAGAGTGCATATATTTTCCTCTTGATATCATACAACCAAGCACTAAAACAATATCAAAGAGTGAAAAACCCACTATTATCAACAACAATGGTCATTAGTTTTATTGAGTTATAATTAATTATGAGATCATCCATATTCATGATACCATATTTCATCAATTCATATTAGGTTAACTTGAAACATCTCTTCATTCAGACTACCCAAGCTTGTGGTCCACACAACATAAACTTAAACGTTGTGCACATGGGTCAAATTTTTCTAACCTTAAACATCATATATATCGGTACAACTTGCATGAACTAAAACTATATAAATAAATAGAAACACAACTCATCATGGTGAAAAATTGTAAAGAGAATCCTAGGTAAAAATTGAGTCTCCACTAACTGGATATGATGCTAACCTAATCTAAGTTAAGCATTTGGAATTGAAAAATGGAAGAAATCCTATTAGGTTGAAAATACATAAAGGGAAACCTAATAAGAAGACAATTCCTTGTGAACTAGGCCTCCCCAATATGAGGGTAAAGAAAAATTTAAGGTGATAAAATAAATGAATTAAAGCAAGTGGGGTTCATAATATTAATCTAGAAGAAGTCAGGCTATACTCGACATGCCATTTTGATTATGAAAATTTTTAAGCATTCACTTGTTCTCTCATCCCTTGTTTATTAGTCCAGAGGTATATTTATGAAATGTGTGAAGAAATAATTTTGGGGTGATCAAACCCCTTTAAAAATTGGAATACAAACTCTAAATCAACCCCTTTGTGATCCTTATCATGTTGAGTGAACTATTTTATCCAAATGGACTAAAAAAGTGCTGTAGTGATGGTAGTTATGCCTATACCCATCCATTATCCATATAAAGGAGGAACCAATTCATCCAAATGAACTAAATCTAGTGTTAATTTATGGTAGTTATGTATATATCCATCAATGACCCATGATCAAAATGAAATAATTCATTTAAATAGACTAAATCTAGTGCTACAGTTATTGTATTTATTCCTATACCCATACATGATCCATGAACTAGAGGTAATATATCTGACTCAAGCATTTTTTAGAACCATATTTGACTTTATGCCTTACCAATTCAATTTTCAATTGGTTTTAGATTATTTTAATGACGTTTCCTCTAAAAATTTCATAGGTTATTATGAAGTGTTAACCAAGATAAAACAAAATCTACATAGTGGATGAAAATTAAGAATAAAAAAATCTCCATTCATTAATAAAAAAAAAGAAGAGGATCCATATTATGGAGTCTCTCTTCGATGTTACAAGTAAAGAAAAATGATAAAAAAAACTATAATAGACACATATAATCCAAATATAAAAAATTATCCAATTGTTGATGACAATTTCTAATGGACTATTGAAGGTTCATTTGTTTAATATCTTTCAATTTAGCCAATGGATGTGTCCTCTTAACATGGGAGGTTAGTTTTAAACTCCTTCATATAATGGGCTCAATCCTTATATATGCTGATAGTAGCTACACCTACACCCTCTCCACACGAGACTCATGTTCTCATGGTTTTTCTATATTCATAGCTATTCAATCATGAGGCCTCGCTTCTTCAATAGAAAAATTATGAAACTACTTAATGGAATCCTCTATATATTTGTCTTGATGGTTAGAAATATTGAATAAGAGGAGGCTATATTATTGGACTACCTATTCCTCTCAGGAAGTGAAAAAATGATGGATAAGATCATATATGTTCCATTAATTGAACCCAATTCTTCCCAAGCCATAAAAGAGTTAGAGAAGATACTCCACTTTATCAATATTCTTTTCTATCCACATGATGATAGAAAATAATTGGCACCAAACACATTTTATCACAGCATTGTTTTTTACTGTGATTTTGGGATCCAAATACTATTTACTTGATTCTGTAAGTAGGAAGAAAATGATACTATAGAATCCTCACTATTTTATCCCCCCATGAATCCACTATAACCAAAATGTATGTAGGAAGCTAACGATACTATAGAAGCCTCCATGTTTTATCCCCTATGAAGCCACTATAACCAACCACCATTATGGATCCCCCAAACCGAGTTGACCCTCCCCCTATTGCATATAGGGAAACCTCTACATCAAAATTCCTTCTAATATGGGTGTTTAAGAGGTTCTTTATATATTTCACCAGCTATAGGTGACACCACACCCATGGCGCTTCTAGACCATACCATGTTAATATTATCTAGACAACACCACTCCCAGAATTCAATCACTAAAAAAATGGGTAAACTAAAAAATAGCCTTAAAATCATTAAAATATAAGAAAATTATTTAATGGGGTGTAAAAATAAACCCCATAAAGACACATTATGTCACTATAATGTAATTAGTATAAGTATAAAATTCAAAATGATATAACCCCATGATACCTCATTTTAAGAGGTGGTTGGGTGGGAAAACAACTTGGGGGTATCTGAGAGAGTTAAATCCAAACAATAAACACATCTAAGAGGATTAAACAATTCTATAAAAATTCCTCATCATCTCCAATCATATTAAAACAATAAACATGAAACCCAAAACCCAAAATAGGTAGAGGTATGACATATATATCTGCGCCATTTAGGGATAATCTAGAATGGTGAAATTTAGACAAAACATACACCTTGTGAAAAAACATAAACAAGAACCTAAATTCCACCAAAATCCCACAAACCCTAAAACTATCCCTAAAATTAACTTCCATTAAAGATCCCAAATCTGAAATCTAAAGTAAATAAAACCCACATAAAATTCAAATTAATAACAACCTTTATTTTTTACCCAGGTTGCAATGTTCAACGTGGTCCAACTAGAACCTCAACCGCATCGTCTTCATGTCACTGAAAACTCAAAAAGATCAGGACCCTCATGTTCTCAGTAATATAGATTTTAATATTAGTTATGTGAGCATGATTTCATATATATTCTCATTCCCAACCCATCTAGAACCAACCTCCACAAATCTCAATCAAAGGAACACACATCCTTCATGTGGAAAAAACCCAAATCAATGAGGTATTAACAGGACCAAAATTTACCTCAAACTACCATATGGCATCCAAAAAATTAATTAAAACAAAAAATAATATAGAAAGAGGGAAACTGGGGGAAACCTAGGGTTGTGGGGTTGTAGGGGTCGTGGGGTCGCCGGGGTTGCGGGGGAAGTTGGGGAATTAGGGAGAAGTAGGGTCACGGAGGGGGGGGGTGGGAAGGGTCAGCAGCGTAAAAAAAATTCATGGAGTTTTATTATAAACCACCGTGAAAACATATTAAAAAAAAAGCTTTAGTAGAGGTTCCCAAAACCGCCGCTAAATTCGATTTTTGTTGTAGTGTTTCCTCAACTCATCCTTGATATTTTCAGTCTATATTTCCAGTAGTTTCATACATGACAAAGGGATTCTTAGTGAATAGGTTAAACCTTTACACCTATTTATGAAATATAAAACCCTCTCATTCTCACATTGTTTGTAGTTATTCAGGCCAACAATCATCTTTTTCCCCAGTTTAGAGATGAATTGATAATATTATTTATGAAAAAGGTCATCACATCTGATAGTAGATACTACTAGTAAGATGGTGTACCTTACAAAAGATTTCCCTATCAGAGTCTTTACAAAATACCACATCCTTGTCAACTCCTATTTTCAAAAGGGCCCATCATCAGTCCACATCTGGATACAAAGTGTGTGAGATGTTGTTCAAGGTCACCTTCACTCTCAAAAGTGGAGAAATTAGGATTGGAAAAATTTGGTGGAGGAAAAGTGTCATCCAACCATTTGAGATATAGCTTTCTCTCACACCGCACAAGTTCACTTCACCCTTCCATGGCTTCCAATAGAGTATCTAGGGACTCGATGACATAAACAAATCTTGGGGAACTATTGTTTGAGCTTCCTCCCATCCATAGGGAGTGGGTGGGTGTCGATGAGGTGGCCCCACTATTTCCTCCCATTGATTCTTGATTCTTCCTAAGACTGAATTATTTCCATAGAAAGAGAGAGGTCATAACTACAATAGAGGGAAGTAACAATAATTTTTGAATTACTCATTTATTTATATTGGAATCCTTGATCTGGAGCCACTCTGATGCTCACACACCACTCTTACTGGAGGATCAGCTACAGAAGGTTGAATATTCCCCTCTTCTTGATGATGATACCTAGTGGGAATATTTCCCATATGTAGCTCCTTATTGAGTAGTCAAAGAGTTTTTATTTATCTCTCATATTGTGACAACTATTCCTAAATGGAAGGAAACTCAACTATTCTGGGTGGTGATTGGGATGTTTCCATACCTTTCAATTTTTCTTTGGCAGTGTCCCACCAAAGAGGTGTAAACTCAATATTCCTAGGTCCTAGATTTTCGGAGCCTTTTTTTGTTTTTTGTGACTGATGATTCGGTTTGTGCATCCAAATTACCCTCTTATTAGGGTAAATTTTCTATGTGGAGGCTCTATTTTTTTCATCATGATCAATTTTAATCAGGTTTAAAGTGATGATGTTCACATAGGAAAATCATGAAATGGTGGTTATTCAATTAATTTCGATGCAATAGGTTGATTATTCGCTTCCTTATTCTATGTCATTATTTAAACCCTTCTCTATATTAGGACATTTTGTGTTGTGACCCTAGTGGGGTATAATCGCCATCATCGCATACTACTCATATCTTGGTCAATGAATAGTGACCACGAGGGGTTTTTCATTCGTGATTGAAATATGGGCCCCAATCAAAAGAGGTTTTTCTGGCGGTGAGAGTAATAGGTGGGACATCAACCATTGATTTTTTCCTCCCAATCTAGTGATGAATGATTATCTATGTGGTGATGATGATGATGAAAATTCCTCAGTCCTTTGGGTTAGAGGTTATTCAGGGCTTTAATTAGTATTGACTAGTCCCACTATTGATGATCCAATGATTCCAATTGGGGATTTGACAATTCCAAGGATATATATGAAGGTATAAATACACCAATTTTGTGGGGTGGGGATGATCTAGAATCATCATCAATAAACCCAAGACCCTCTCAAGGAATGGTGAACCCGATGATGGTTATTAAGATATAAATTCACCCATCCTAGTGGGATGGGGTCTGTTTGTAATTGTTGAGGTTGTATCCTAAATACTCTCAATATCTCATGATCCAAGAGGTGGAGGTGGCGGTAGAAATCCCCCTAGACCGGTGAGGTGGTTCCTCTTCTGGATAGCTGTTATGGAAGCTTCTATAGTGTTCTATTTGATGTGGTGCAGTTTATATCACATGTGATATAGGTGTGATTGCAACCCATGATGTGAACCATTCTTTACAGGATGTTGTTAGGGTGATCGAAATTTCATTATTTGTATCTGAAAAGCATTCTCAATACTTTGAGGGGCCTAGTTAGATATCATTTTGGATATCCTCTCCCACCATTCATGGTTTTTGGGAACTATTTAAGAGGTGTAATTCATTTGTAGTAAAGAACATGATCAAGAATTACCTATTACCCTTATTTTATTGGAGGCAATAACATTATAGGACTCCATATCTAATGGGTTTTTATATTCAATGGCTGTGGAAATTTGTAACTCTCCATTCTCTCCCCACCATAGATATGGATTCATGATGTATCTTAAAAGGTCTAATATCAAAGAGTTTTTATGAAATAGACGTAAGAGTGTGGTAGATTTGCACTGTTCTTCTCCAGTTTTGGATCCCGACCCATGGAGAAAAAAGTATGATTCAATTGAAAATAAGGAATCGCGATGTTCTAAAGGTAAACCATGTATATTGTATAAGGTATGTGTTTATCCATGATTCATTGATGATTATCCTCCACATTTTGATTTTGATAAGTCATGCACTCCATTTCTATGTCATATGGGATCTCATAGTCAGATGTAAGGAGGGGAGAAATCATGATGGGGAGGTTGGTTCTGACTAGCTCTCTCCATATGTGAATTTCAACCTTCTTTTCATCAGACTTAAATGCCTTCATCTAGTCAGACCATAGAAGATGCTTCTAAGGGTTGTCTTCTGATGAGAGTGGATTGTTGTTGGATGTTGATGGGGATCAATATGTGGTTGACCCTGATGTTTGATGCTCCTCCCTATAAAATGGTTTTTGAGGTTTTAAAACCACTATATACGATGGTTTATAGGAAAGGGGAGGATTTACTTGTCCGTGGGAGAGATCATCGCAGTGAGGTCAACCATGGAAGATGTTTGGAGAAGAGTCCCTATAATCCATCTTCACACTACCCTGATAAGGTCTATCACTATAATGATCATCATCTACTTCAATATAAGAGTTGACAAACCCTTGTGGTGTTGATAGGTATCGAATGACCTAAAATACATTATAATTGACAAGATTAGGAATATGGGCCATGTTCTATGTCATGATTGAAATATCTCGACCATTATTTTATATTTTTTTTCGGGATATAAGCCTTCTTTATAATGGTTGTCCGAAATTATAAATACCCATCGGATGATGTGGGAATATGAGCTCACTGCCAAGAAGCTTCTGCAATATTCTGATGAGTTGTCTCATTATTTATATAAATATGAACCTTTCTTGAGGTACATTCTATTCTAACTTTGTGAGCCTCATTCATGAAAGTATTATGAGCCTAGTCCTAAGCCTTTGGAATATGTCAATGGTCTTTATTGGTAGGGATATGAACATGCCATGGGGCATTTTCTATTCTCAGTTGGTGAGCCTTAGTTATAATTGGAATATGTTCCTGGTTTGAATATTCATTCCCTATAGGAATATGTCGATGAAACTCCAGAATGGGAGAAGGGATATGAGCCTCCTCATGTATTTCATCAAAATGATGATAGTTTTGTCATTCATCAAAAGAAGTTGTATTATGTGGCAGGCTTTCAGACCTGGTATAATATTCCAGACATATTCACTGATAGGCATACATGAATATCCTAAGAATTGTTCCATTCTCACTTGGATATCCCTAGCTTGAATGGGGATATATGCCCAATATCAGGCCTTTGGAGTATGTCACCAGAATTATTTTATAGGAATATGTTTCTATCCCAAGGCATGTTTCTCTCCCACATTGTGAACCCACTACCAGAATGGGGATATGAGCCCATTCCTGGTATTTTGAAATATGTCTCAAAACTTATTTGAAAGGAATGTTTCATTATCATGAGTCATGTGTCACTCTCACCTAGTGATCCTTGGTTGGAATGCGAGTATGAGACTGATCTGAAGTGTCATCATTTACCATAATATACCAATTGTCATATTATAGGGGAGAAAGAGTGTGTTTTTTCTCTAGCACAACCACTTCATCATGATGATTAGAGTGTTGAATTGTGCTGGCTACAAGGATAAGAATATGTTTCTATCCCTTTATATGTACCAGTTTCAGAATATTCTAGTGGATTTCTACATCTATTTCAAAAATATATTTTCATTTAAGAAAAGCATGTGTAGGTATATAATATTGTACATTTTCCATATCCATTATGTATTGGAATATAAATTTTATTGAAGTATGGATATAATCCCACTTCATTCCTCCTTAAACCACTATATTTTTTTCAATGGACTTCAGGAATAGGGTTATGGATATGCACTTTCCCCATTCATGATGCGGGGTTATGCCCATAGACTTGTTTCTAGTGAGCAGTGATATGTGCCTTATTACTGGTTTCCCCTGATATATGTTGACATATATCATCATCAGGATTGGGGATCTGAGCCACTCATATATATCTAAAACCTTCCACATATGATGATCATTTTTTTCCATTCATTGGTTTTAAAGATAGAAGAGTGTTGGGTAGTTTCCTCAGTAGGTGACTGGAAGGTACTAGTGAGATAGTGATGATGATAGAGGAGGATAGGTTCCCTCCTTGGTGGCACCTGAATAGGGAGAGAGCTATATTTTAATCCATGGTCCACCTTCATCAGATAAAGAAGGTGGAAGTTTTCACACTCTGGGGAAAAGATACTAACATTTTTGTTCATGGTAACGAGGTTCATTGGCTGATGATGTGGGATCATTAGTTTCTGTACATAGAGGGCCTCACAAGTGGATTATAGGCTTATTATTATACCATGTCAGTAGTACTCCAAAAATATCATGCTCAACACCTGACATTGAAGATTTCAGGTATGTGAGATCATTTCTCTACCCATAGGGGTTATAGTCATTGGTGATTTACCTGAGTGATTACTGGATGAAGAAGGAATTATCTTGGATTGGGATGTTGTTGATGAGATCAGTAACTATATTCATTTAGATAAAAAGTAACAAGGTTACCAATTAGTGCAATATCATAGGAATGATGTGATCAATCATATATTCAAGGATAACTAAATTTTCCTTTTATTCTTGATCCATATATTCTTCTCATGTGGATTAATTTACTGAAGGCTTGACTTATTTCATAAAAACCCTGGTTATAGAGGATCAACTATCTGATTCATTCTGTACAAACATTCTTTTTTTAGGATATGAAAAATAAAATGGCATGACACCTGATTAACTAATCATTATATTATTTGATATATTCATGTCAGGTGATCCATTTCAATTGGCATGTGGTGTTCAAACTAAATAGCTTGATGGATAATAACCAATCATTTCTTTATTAGATGGTTTAATGTTCTATTCACATCAACTTCACCATTTCTATTTCTTTGGGGAAAAAAGACATGGTTGGGGTTTTTCCTGATGGTTTTATTGATTTTAGGGGGATCAGTTCCATGCATAATCATACAAAACTAGACTCCCATTCAATGATCTTACCTATAAAATCCCAATGGTTCCCACATCCATAAATGGTTATGGAACAACTTTCCAAAGTCTAGTGGTCCTTTAGTGTTTCACACCGAATGACACATATGGACTCATGTTAGTGGATATGACGTGAGGTTGGGATCATCGTACCTTTTTAGGGGGAATTTTCACCAACTCCAGGAATCTTATAGATATAGGATATGTTTTTGAATCTCTTCCTAATCTCAATAAGAGACCAATTACCCTAAAAATGATTATGGGACAAGTATATATTTTCATATAATATTAGGATATTATTAGTGAATAAATATTTATGTATCTGAGTTTCTTAATCTGTTTCCCAGTAATGAACATCTTCTTATGCGCAAAAGCTATATAACTAGTCTATTATGAATTTTATACCATGTAGGGATGTATTTAATATTATGAGGAAGGGATTGAGACATTAGGATTCATCATATTAATCCTAGTTATTGTAAGAATCAAACCCCATATAGTTCATTAAAATCGTGTAATTCAACTTCATATACAAAGGACATGTATGAGTGCTCTGATGTAGCAGATATTTGATGTCTGATCCTAGGGGGACATCCTATATATCCCAATTATGGTTAGAATCATATTTTTCATAGTTAATTTGGTTTCTCTTTCCACTAGTGGATGATTTAGAAGGATTATTCCATTAGAATTATTGGGTATTGAAATTTGAGTTCTTTTAGAGATGGGGGTACATAAACCAAAGTGGGTTATTATTTGAGATTAGGCCTTAGAAAGGTGTCCTACGTATGCTAGTTATTGATGGAATCAGAGTTATCAAAGTACAGTCACACCCTTAGGACTAACCCCGAGGTAGAAATACCCATATTGGGGAGGTTTACATCATGACACTTCATAAGGATTACATACTGGCATTGCCCTAGATAGTAGTGATTTATAATGATAATGTTATGTACATTGCAACTCCCCAATCCCACATGGGCTATTTTTGGTGCGATAAATAATGGATAATAAGTAATAAGTCTTACTATATATGGATGGGGGGCTTATGTACTAGGAAAAACCATGGGAATTTTACTATTGATATTGGGCCTTGGGGAGGTTTCCTACATATCCTTATTATGGTAGGAATCAGAGTCATCATAGGTTAGTAAATTTCATAGTTCGCTGATGGATGAGGTAAAGTGATCAACCCATGGAAATGAATGGGTCCCAATGGTTGAAATGTCTATGACAAGAAGGAACCCACACTGAATAGGATGCTCATTCGTGTTTGGGCTTGGGCCTTAGGAAGGAATTTTATGTACCCTAGTTATGGAAGGAATTAGAGTCTTTATATTTCAATTGGTTGGGGCTTATACACTTACATTTCCCTGGGCTTTTTAGTGATTTATGGTGTAGATGATATGATTATTGAAACTCCCTAAGTCCATGTGATATATGCTATGTGTGAGAAACAAGATATGGAAAATGATCATTATCATTTCTTATGGATGTGGTATTTATGCATTGGGACCACCCTTTGGGAAATTAATATAGATATAGAGTATTGGGGAGGCTTCCTACATATCCTGTTTATGGAAGGAATCAGAGTCATTATAGTTCCCTTGATTGGGGCTTATAGAATTATGTTTCTTTTCAGTTGGGGCTTACACACCGAGGGTGGATAAAGTTATCTAGCCATATGACACCCATATTATTGGGATACGTCATAGTATGTGGCTATTCAGGAATTACACACTGAGGATGAACAACGTGATCAATTTATATTGATTTCATTGTGTGGGGATTACACACTAACATTTCCCTTCTAATTGAGACATATCATATTATGTCTCTATTTGGGGATTAGACTCAAAATATACCCTTGTTCTGGGATTACAAAATGATGTTTCTCTTATAATCGAGTCTTACGCACTGTGGATAAACAAGGTTATTGAGACCTAAGATTCCATTGAATTGGGATGTATCATATTTCACTGCAGGACATGGCTTACACTCTAAGGTTTCCCTTCATCGGGGCTTACACACAAACATTTCCCTTGTAATTAGGTCTTACACACTGAGGATAAATAAGGTTATCAAGTCCTACGATTCTATGTAATAAGTAAGTATCACATTATTCCACTGGTTGGGGATTTCACTCTATGGTTTCCCTTAGTTGGGATTACATAATGACCCTTACCTTGTAATTGGGTATTACACAGTAAGGATGAACAAGGTTATCATGTCCTAGGATACCAGGGTGACCTTTTCCTACTTTCTTTATATTCATGCATTTATTTCCCACTCAACATGCCCTGATTTCCTGCTCGATGTATTGGGGAGTGTCTACATGACATGTCCAAAGAAAATTGTATGATCTTGTTGGCTTATCTGGTGGACTTTTCAAAATTTTGATGGAAAGTCCAAAGGATGTCACATTATCATGGTTGAAATTCCAAGAGGACATCACCCTATCTGTCCATCTAATACTAGAAGACATCGCATTACCCTAATTCACTCATCTAGAGGGTTCCACATGATCCAGTTGACCTTCCCTTACGTCATTACAAGTGCTTACTGACACATATAGAGAGAATCAAGAGTGTTAATGTAACTTTTCTTGGAGGGTGTTTCATGTCCTAAATGACATGTATGGAGGTCATCACGATACCTTGATGGCATGATTAGGGGGAGTTGTGAGATCTATTTGACATGTCATGAGGGCATCATGAGACCTCTTGGATAACATGAAAGTATAGGATGAATATCCTAGTGGGATTAGTGGGACAATAGTGGAAAGCCTAGGGGGAACCTTTTGGCTTTTTTGACACATTTAGAGAACTTTGTGTGATCCAAATAGTATTCCATATGAGTGTCACAAGAACCTGTTGACATATCCTGGTGTTTTTTCATAACCTGGGTGGTTCATATGGAGGGCATGAGGGTGAATGTATATGTTATTTGCATGTTTCCTATATTTTAGTATTTTTTCTAGCCTTTATTTTGTGAATTCCACATATTTTGTTAGTGATAGATCGTATTATGTCTCATGTGATCTAGAAGGTGTCCAGGATGTTTGGGGCATGTCCTTCTAGAAGTCCTTCAAGTGTTCTATGTGTGATCACATGACATCCTTATGCATGATTTGTGATTTCAATAGATGCTCTATGAATATTACCTAAAAAGAATATTTTTCTAGTCAAGAGATCATACACCCCATGAAATACACTTTATCACCAATGCCAGGTTTTGAGATATCATCTGTCCATAGAGAGTAGTGGTTTATTTCATTTTCTTCATACTAGTTTGGGGAATTTATAGGCCTCACCACCCCAGTTGTTCTCATATTTTCATGTTGTTTCTCTTACAAATCCAGACTAGAATCAACTGAAATTATTTAGCGTCACACATCTTCATGAGTCGATGTTATGGATCACTTTTAGGACAACGCCTGATTTTTAGTGACCACAAATCCCTCTCATCAACACCTCCTTTTATTGGATTATTTCCAGTTTCATGGGAAATTTTGAATCATGTTGGAATACAAAATGTCTTCTATATTGTAATATATACATATCCAATAGCCTTCATGAGATCATGGAACCTATCAAACGGATTTCATGTGATTTTGTGTGGCTTTATAGGAATTTCCAAGTGACAATGATGGATTTGCTGGGGCCATCATGAGATCAAAACAACTCATCAAGGGGTCTTTTGAGACCATTTTTCGGATATCCTTAGCATGTCGTGAGAGTTTTCTGATTTTGAGAGACTTCACATTCTCCTTTTTATTTCATTTATTCATGTTAAAAAGTCATGGAGGTTTAATGAGGACAGATGGGTGTTGTATAGAACAATCACTTTACCTCATATTGATGTGTCACATGATCTTTATAACTAAAAATTTATCACTCCTTTTTGGATATTTTCTCCCATTTTCAAAGGAATTTCAGATGGTTTGTCAGAAGTCTTCTGGTTTTCATGTTGCATGTCCCACAAGTTACCACTTATTAGTCACCATACGACCCAGGATTATCTAGAGCACCATTATGGGAGAAAGAATGACTTTTTAAGTGACTTGTTCTAGACCTACCATTGGCTATCCCCTGTTAATGGGGCCTTAATGTGGCCCCATGATGGTCACATGATTATGTATCCCTTGAAGTGTCACTCAATCCATGGGTCTCATCAACCTTATTCATACTTTTCCATTATTGTGGAAAAGAATTCCCATATTCAGGTATTTATGGCTTTATGATTTTTCTGATTCACATTTGGAAGGTGTCAACAATGGCATTCACTGAATTACTAAACATAATGAGGGTTACGTAACATAAACAGCCAAATGCATACTATGTACTATCTAGATTAAATTTTTGTAGCTCTTTGAGAGTAACTCTCTTAGTGTCTCCTCCTATAACTAGAAAGGATAGCTAGGTATCATGGAATATATCTCATTCCCTATTAGTGTACTAGAGACAATGTCTATGTATTGGGAATTCTCACCTACAATGTAGGTGTATGATAAGATTATGATGAAAGGCGTATATCGACCCCTCTCTCTTGGATCCATGCTAACATAAAATTATTGTTTACTTTCCCTTTTCAAAATATTGAAATCGCATCTCTTAGTTATGCATGTCCAGTTCCAAACACGAGTCAACCATCTTACGATGCCTTAACCATTTTCAAGATAGTCCTCATCAAGATAACTACATCCAATTTAATCAAAGGTCAAATTCACCGTGATCATAAGTGTCAAATTGAATACATTGATCCTCATCTCACAAAAATCCACTCTCTTAAAATTTATTTAAATTAAAGCACCTGAAATAAGCACATAAAATTAATATCTTGCTTAACATGATAGGTGTAAAATCCCATACAACCAGGTTTAAGTCCCAAATCATTCTCCCATTAGTCCTTCATCATAAAGGCCAATCTTAATGTGCTACTTCATAGTTTTGTATCATCAATGTAGGATATCTCTTGGAACCCACCATTAAAATAGAATTAATACATTCCACTTACTATTGAACAATTTCCCTCCACATGGAATCATTTTAGGATTTAAAGCATTAACCAAGCTTACCAGCTTTCATATGTTGTCTCAAAATTTTCAAATGTTCCTTTTTAGTGAAGGTCCCTCAACCTAGGTTGACTCAAAAAACATGATCAATTTGATTCTCTTACCTCAGTATTGTCTTAGTCATCATGTTACTAATAGAGGAACCACATCACACAAAAACAAACTCTATCACCAATGAATACCATTCTTAGATATGTCCAAAATTCTTTTACCAAGGATTAATATGAATATAAATAGGAATTAGCCTCTTATAAGTGAACTAGATCATATCCACCTACTAATGTTTGGGTGAAAATCCTCCTAATTTATTTTCATTCACACCATAGAATTTGGGTTGAAATCCAAAACTAAGATAGATCAGTCATATAATAGTACTTGATCCTTTGTATAACTTCATCCCAAATCAACAGGACACTCAACATATGATTTCTAGATCAAATATATAAGGAATATAATGGGACCTCAAAACCAATGTAACTCTACTCTAGTGATATCCTATGAACACAGTCTTTAAAAAATCATGTATCTTCCCAATAAATCATGAAACCAAAAAGCTCAAATACTATGTTTACTTGTCACTCAAATACAGAGGGCTTAACATTTAATTTTTTAGATCAGCAGGAACCATGAGTAACAATAAGTTCTACCATGATTGTAAAATAATGTAATAGGATCTTAAAGCTCATTTAATTTACTAGACCAATGACACTACACTTTCAAAATTTTTATTACCTCACATGACTATAACAAGTTTATAACCTTCCAGTTCATCCATTAGAAAACGTAAAATATCTTGTTATCATTAGGAAAATAAAAAATGCACAAGGAATTTATATCCTACTGAACTAGTGTATTTATAAAATTCTAATTCCTTTGATAATGTTGAACATCTAAACAAACACCCATATACCCAGTATTTAATATCACTAACAAGAGTCATACTTGAGAAAAATGAAACCTCACACCTAAAAAAATCACCATAGAATTTATCAAATCTCTATGTTTGGAGGGCACTACCACAACTAAAAATCCACTTAGCATTTGTTAACATAAGGAATCGATCCTAGAACTAGAGTCACTATGAAAAAGAACAATATCCTGACCACTATATATGTAGATCAAAAACAACATAGGAAATATTCCCCCATGACCTACGTGTAATGGTCATAATCACATCCTAGGAATTCATCAAGGGAAAAAAATATATCCATTACATGAGGGTTTAGACTATAAACACCATTAACATATTCCATTTTATGTCATTTAACTAATGTTAAATTATATAATGACTAAAAAAGATCATAATTCTTAGAGATCAAGTACCAGTTTTAAGGAAATCTATACTTAATATTTTTCTTAGCTAACACCATGAATAATTATAGGAAAATTTTCTCATTATTTATTTTTATCTATTTTTAAAATTCAGTCATAAGTTCTAAGAATTTTCTTGGTTAAATAAATTGTAAATTTCCATGCTATATAGGAAAACACCCTTTAGATTTTAACTTCCATTATAATTAACCCAATTATAATATGAGAAATAATAAGGTGGTTTATAATGGTATTTTTTCATTTAGGAGGGGTTAGTTAAGTAAGTTTCCACCATATATTTATATGTAATCCATATAAGTGATTTTAGAAACTTTAAAAACCTATCCATTTTATTGTGAATATACCATAATGGGGTTAATATATAATTAATAATAAGATAAATGTGACCTACATGGGTGCCATAATTTCCACCTAGATCCATCCAAAAAACACAACCCAAAAAAAGTTGCTTCATTTAATATTTACCACACCCTTAGTGGGTTTATTCATAAGAAATGTTCCCCAACTAATCTATTTGGGTAAATTTATGAAGTTATGGATTTATTCATACATTTATAATACTCATCTACATGTTTCAATCTAAGAATATATGGATCCAATCATACATGTCGTCATTACCAAGTTATAATGGTAGACACCATTTAAGTTGCAACTAACACACATTTAACCGACATCCATAAGAAACTGAATCATTTAATGAATTATATTTTAAAAAAATTTATATTTATACAATATTCAAGTTAGATGAATTAAAATTCAAATGTAATAAATAAACATACCTTAATAAATCACAATTATAATTCATATAACAAGAACTAGGTTTTCACCTTTGGTCTTATAGTAAAACAAGTTCACTTATGATGGTTTGGTTATATGGGTCACCCTTCCCAATTCATAAAGGCCCATGCACTTTATAAATTGTTTTTGGAACCCATTTAATCACAACCATAAATGTTTCATCCCATACAAAGAATCCTCCAAGGCTCAAAAATTTCATAATTGGCTTATTATGGTTCCACCATCAACCTATTTATGAAAACAACATTTAGGTTGATGTATATACTTTAATAACCAATAATATATCATAATTGAATTTTTTTTCTATGAAATAGAAATTAAAAAGAGTATTCAAGACAATATACAACATATGAAGAGAAAATATGTGAACATAACAAGAATCACCCATAAGGGTATACATGGAATCATGATAATAAATTACACAATGCACATCTATCAAGTATCAGATAATCTAGAAAAAAATATAAATGGAACGGAATATGCATGGAATATGAATCTACATGTGTATATCATGATGAATTTAAGAGTATTTCCTTTCCATATTAAGTCAAGGGGAAAAAAATATATAAATAAGTAACCATAAGATTTAAAATAATCACTCAATGTGGAATTATAATCAATTATAATAACAAGTAAGTTGAAAAATAGTCTCATCCCTAGAAGATTTACCTTTCCTCATGTGTGGGTTCTCCCTATTTAGCCACAAGATACTAACCATATGTTGACACATCCATAGTCTTCTATCTACTATCCCAAAATAGTAAGAAAAATGTAAAAAAGGATTTGATACCACTTATAACACCACTACCCAACTCACTTTATAAAAAGTAGCTGATCTTGTTTGTTACCTTGCCTCAAGATCATATCTTGATATGTCATAGGTTGTTGACTAGTAATGGGGGACTAAATGTTGTGTAGTGAGGAGACTATACCCTCTTAGTCAGTAACAAAAAAATATGAAGAAAAAATTGAATAATATATATAGTATAAGACTAGTAAATATTAGAAAAATAATAATATAATTTAATTAGGAGATCTCCAAATGAGTATCCTTGTATGAACATACTAATACATAAATACAAGCAATCAATCATACAACATGTATATACAAAAGGACTAGACTAACAAAAGGAATGAATAAATAAATGACACAAATCCAATAAGCATTTATATTAAATTATCATCCCCCTAACTCCATGTCATGTCCTATTAAATAAGGGGAAACAACAAGAAATAAAAAACAAAGGACCTATCATACAACTATGATTTCTGACAGGGTATCAATCAGTGGACCGAAAAGGGTGTGAGATAAACTCAGTAGGCCACCACCAATGGTGTCTATAAAAAATCATGTCCATGCTTATAAGAGGTAACAATATGTAGTTATAAAAGAAATACATATGTAATGATAAATTTCTGTAATCCATTCTATCAGAACATGCTAAAAAAATAGTGTATAAATGAAGAAAATCTATATACATTTTTAAAACATCAAGTACGACATATGCAGGGTGTATCAAGTATTAGACCTGTGAGGGCTAGGAACTAGGGTCATTGACCAAGTAATCCTATTAGAGTCTATAGACCTCATATATATAACTCTTGGTATAATATAGACCTACATGGGAAGGACCCAAGGCCTTCGACCCGTATTTCCTCTTTGAGTCATATTACTCATCCATAGAAAACTCAGGATATACTTGGGAGGATCTCAATTAGTGAATCCATGGAGGTCCAAGCAAGATGGATATATGGTTATAATCCAATGAATCCAATATAAATTAATCTAAAATTCCATACTGTGATGTCAATGCGATACCAAAATTTCCATCGTTAACAATTTTATTAAAGAGATCAAGATGTATGTTATTCTATATTCCATTTATCATTTTAACTTAACACATTCATTTAATTTTTAATTTAAAATTTATGAAATAATTTGAAGGGTCCATGTTTGATTCCATGAAAACATTTTTACAATTTAATTCATCACATTATAATAATTGATGAATTCCCTCACATGTTATATAAGAAGGTACCATGTTAGCTTCCATGCCCTTTTTAATAGTTGAATAAATCACATTATAATAATTGATCAATTCACTCATATGTGATATAATGAGGATCCATTTTTTGTGTCTATTCCCATAATAGAATTCAACACATTATAATCACTTATTAATTAACTCATAAAATATATAAGGAGGATCTATTTTTGTTTCAATTACCTTTTTAAAAATAGAATTCCTCACATTATAATCACTTCTTAATTTTATCACATGAAATTTAAAGAGGGGACATGATAGTGTTCATGACCTTTTTAAAAATTTTCATTAAAGTAATTAACCAATAGTTCACCCATATCATTTAAAAATCCCAATTAAACAATTTCATATTGCATTTATTTCATAAAATAAAAGGTTTTATAAGAGTTATTTAACCTAAAACATCCCTATTTAATTTTCAAATGGCTTCCACTCAAGGGTTCCAAGATCACCTCACCCAAAGGGGTGTAGTAGTCATAGGTATTTAAAATAACTCACCAAAATGGGTGGTTCAAGTTGTTTTTTTGTGACCCCAACCATATCAAAGTCAATATAACCTCCATAAAATGTTTTAAAACATTCAATTTAATGTGTTTCTCATTTTTTAAGAAACACATGGAGGGTCCTACATGCGTCACTAAGGTGTGAGATATGAACATAAAGAATTTATGGGAAAACATATAGACCACCTAGCTCATGGTTAGGATGCTTCAATAATCCATTATTGACCTCAAACTCATACTGGTTAGAGAGAAAACAAAAGAAGATAAAAATTACATACAAATATGTTACAAAATTGTGCATGAAAGTAGCATTCCATATGTCATGATAAACTGAAAAAGAAATTAAAAGGAGTGTTATACTTATTGATAGGCTTCCAAATGAATATTATGATGAATAAATGGGACTAATAATAGTGATGAAGCCATCATGGAAGTGGGGAATAGGAGAGAACATACGAGGTGGGGGGGATACTGGTGAAATGGGTTTAAAAATTGGGTAAAACCCATATAAGGATCACAGGGAAAAATGGTCATTCCCCCCTTTCAATGAACCTCATGGTTTGGTCTCATGGTGTTCCAATTTCCATGGACACACACATGACATAGGTAGTGCATAGTTTGAAAAACCGTGTGCAGCCCATGGAGTTATCCTCTATATTTTTCTCCAGACTTCTTGCATGGTCATGTAGCCTTGGATGGATGGTTTGACAAACTGTGTGGCATCCATTACAAGTATTCATTGTTGGGGTAATATTTTTCACTAACCAAGTTTAAACCATCTACCTCACCATACATTTTAAAAATTCAGTTTTTCATATCCCGATTCTCCAAGAACTCATCCAAAAACAAAAATTTATGTCTCAATCCTTGAACCACATATATAAACACACTACTCTGATTTACATTCTATGTACTAGTTTAAGATTCATCCCATCAACCAACTAAAAAGATCAAATTTACTTTTAGTTTTAATCCCATTCATAAAACATGACATTTTACACTCTTAGAAAGTCATAATATCACTATCATATACATAAAGTGTCTACAACCTGTCGATATCTCTAAAAAAACTTCACATCATAGGGGATCAATACCCTATATCACAAGGGGATTACAACTCCATCAACATAAGGGGTGACCCGCACCCCATGAAATGATGGTATCCTAAGGGAGTACCCAAATCCAATATCTATATTGCTCTCTTCATGGTCACTAACACTATGGATCTAATGAAAGGGCCCACTGGGAATGCTATATACCTCTGACTCTTCATCCCTCACATCTCTTCAATGTATGGGAATATGGATAGAGTATATTTGTCACCCAAAACATAACTATCTGTGGAAACCCTAGTGTAAAGGGAGTTCATGACTGAACTCCCATCCTCCCATATAAAAAATACATTAATCGAAATATGTGGTGCAATGGAAGAGGAAATCTCTTTGAGTTATAGACTATCCCATGACCCATCAGTGAACCCTACTACATAGAGGGTATTAATTAAAACTATCATGAACACCATATCTCTATTTTCATGACTCATATCCCCATGAATCCATAATTATTAAAAAACATCTACTTTGTATTGAACTCTTACATCCACATGAGGGTTCCACACCCTAGAATCTATATATTAATGAGAATTTTATTGTTTACTACTCATAATGAATAATCAATTAGATCCTATCATCATCATTAGTGTGTTGAGATCCACCACCAGACTAGAATAAACTCATATATGTACTCTAATAGTGAATACGACCCCACCATCATGACCGATATAAAAAGATACTCAGAATGGGCTATTCACATATCCATATCTGAACTCTCTATGAGAAAAAAATAGAATCCCCCTAAGGGTAATAGTATATGGAAAGCATTATGTTTCGCATGGAAGGTACTCCCAATTCCATTTTCTTGGCATGTACCGATACAATCTTGGTGTGTAAGCTCATACTATATATCCTGCCTTAGGGTAGACACAATGTGAGAAACCAAATTTCCGCCATTAACATGCACTCAGGAATAACTCATGTTGTGTACCCTGAAATTGAATGTACTATTACACACCATGTACCTCACATGGGGTGTCTGTCCATTTACTTAGTCACATCCCATGTTATGTTCCCAAGGGTTCCACAATTTCTGTTTATCCAACCCACATGTCATGTGGACAACATATTCCTTATTTTTTTTATATCGATGAACTATAAAGCATGTCTTATTTAACTACACATAAAGTTATCATGAATTTTAGATGGTTTAGTTCTATAAACCACTCGAATTCTCCCATTTCTTCACCAATATCTCTTATACCAACCATAATCCCAAAAAAAAATTAAAAATTCAAAAAAAATAGTGGAATAAAACGAAAAACGTAGATAGATACATAAATTGAAATATTGAGTTTTAACTCATCGAAAATCATTGAACCATTCAGGTTCATACATGAAAGATATGTGATCCACTGTTATTGTTTTCCCATCCATCATTAATATGACACCTTGGAATAGGATCTCATATCACCTCCCCCTTCTCCCGTTAGGTCTCTCATGTAAATTATGGAGGTATCCCCTACTCACCCTCATGAAGATTTGGTATAGAAAAAGGTGAGGGGGAATAAAAAACAAAAATTAAAATAAAATAAATACATGTTAAAGGCCCATCACGATACTTGAAACATGGACAATGTTTATTCCTCACTTGGGTAAAAACACCCATTTCCGAATCAATCATGAAGTCAAAATTTCTATCTAGGCCCCATTTTAAAATATATTTATGTTTACACATGTAGGAATAAATACTATTTATTTAATAAATTGTAAATATCCTTAAAAATAAGTTTCTCTTAGAAACTCTCTAAATTCTACCCTAAGAGTAAACATCCCATACTAATAATAATAGAACAATAAAAAAAATTTCTGAGGTAATTTCTTAAGGGAAATTTTTATGTTACCAATCTTAAAGGCTTGAGGCTCTAAAACTCCAAAACGAGCTAATTCCACCACATTGAAAAACCCAGATCACTACATCCTTCCCACCTTCATGATTTTTCTTTATCCAAATGTGAGTTAGTTGGAAAGGATAACAAAAAAACCCATAATCCAACCTCATACATGAAGATGAAATATTCTCTCATGATCTCCTACATCTTCTAATAGCCAAAAAATCTTTAAGGACACAGAATGAAACCCACATAGGAATGAATCACCTTTATGTCACTTGGATCAGGTATTTCACATATGTGTCTCATGTTTCTCCACCAATTATAAGTATTTAGAACCCATTACAAAGGAATATTATGACACAGTCACAACTCATATTTCACAATCTTCCTCAAGTATTTCCACCCAAATCATTTTCCTTCAACCACAAGACACCCATAAACGACAACATAAATAAATTCCATGAACCATTTGTATAACTCTAATGTGTTCTTTAAAATAAGGCATTTCTCATGGGAATGTAATGATACCCAACAGAAAAGGGAAACCATAATGACTATCATATGAAAACAATCCAATTATAAAAAACTCCACCACCAAGTTCCTCTATAATAGCACCATACCACAATACAAGAGCCTTCAATGTTTCCACTATGAACCAACCACTAAAAAGCCTACACATCAACACTATATAGATCTAAGAATGAGGATATGATTTATCATATCATTGCCTCTATTCAAAAGAAATTTTAAACAACATTCATACACCACTGGAATCTTTCAGGTTCTCATCCATATCAGATGATCTGATTCCTCTACTTCAAAACTCACGATCGATATCTTCCCAAAACTCAAATGTCAGCAACCAAAGTATTGTTAAATAATTTTCCTCATCAAACTTCTTTATAATCCAATGATATTCCCCCACTAAAGATTTATCTATGTCACCAAAGTATCCATATGGATGAGATGACTAAAAATCCATCATTCAAATATTCTCAACAACTGAACTCTTGTTGTCCAACCCACCACTACCTTAACACATAGTTAATCTAAATTGTATAGATCCATCCATTAGTAGCCAAAAAATAGTATTATAACTAAAAATATAATCTATTTACTTGTAAACCCTTTATGTTGGCCAATGACCATACCCAATAGTTTAATACTAATTTCCCTAACCTTAACTGTGAGATCTGATGAACTAGAAATGTGTTAGTGAAATCCTAGAATATTAATAGATGTATGATTCCATCCCTCGGCATTGGGAAACCATATAATATCTCACAAGGAATGGAATACCTCATACTCTAAAACTATTGGACTGATCCTCTAAAATGATATTGGAACACAATGTTATCCACACCAACCAGTGTAAGAGTTGATTGACACTTTATAAGGGTCAGCTCTACTAATCATCTAGGTCCCACATCCTGATTAAAGTGGACCAAAACACAACTACTTGATTTAAAAAAATCCCATATGAACAACCATCCACAAAAACTCAAATCATATATTATCAACATTCACCTATGATACTTTCCCTAGGCTTCACTTCACTAAAATATACTAACATCAACAACATGAATACGGTTAGATAGTAACTTTTATTAAAATTCCCTAGTATTATCACACAAGTCTAAAGAGTCCACTCAAATACCTATCACATGGGTTATGATGAAATGATGAGAGAATATTACGCATTGGTTATAACTAATTATAATTCTAAAATAAAAAGGTTGAAAGAAAAATATGTGTCCTTATTAGGGTTCTCAATCAATACCACCATAACACTAACCCATTCAGGGACCTATCTAAAAACATCCTCAATTGATAGACTACCACATGGAGGAGGTGGAGGGATTGTGGATCAATATTGTTTAAACTTCATAGCAAGATAAAATTATCACAACAACCGTCATCCATCGTATTCTTCCAAATCACAGGAAAAGATCAAAGTTAAAGGATGTATCTCATGAACAAGGGGATATATCCAAACAATATTAACTTATCTAGGATCATATTCTTAGAATATATCTCTTCATCTTCATTATACTCCAAATAAAAGAGAATGATAGGATACACTAACATCTTCTAAGAATCATCCTGTGATACTATCTCGACCAAGCATGTATAGAAAATACCACGGACTAGCCAAAATTATACAAATAAAATATCTATAGTGAGGGAATCACACCTCTCTAGGTTTTTATAAACCATTTGAGGGAGTAAAAAAGCTCACTATTGGTAGATCTTGTGCACCAAAGTGGGGGGATTCACCCTAACTCAAGGATCAAATTATAAGACTCTATAACACTTTGATCAATAACCTCAATAGATTGAGGACTCACAACCTATCTCATAGGGGAGTTAAGAATGTCCTATAGTATAGGGGAACCCTGAATATTTGGGATTAAAGGTTTAATCACCTCACACATGAAAAAGGAACCCATATGCCTATAAACTGTATTTCTTTTTCCTTCATCCATAAGTTAGAGCACAAATCCATAATATATATGGGATAATCACAACTCATCATGGAATTTATGTCAAAAGGGGGCGTACCTAAACATCCCATGGATGACCCACACCCCAACTCTTCCGGGGGAGTATAAAATAACCTGGATTAATAAACCATGATCAAACCAACCAAAAACACTAACCACTATATATAGAGGAACAACAATCTATATAGTAGGGGTGTTCCAACCCTGATAATGTATGGGGAAACCACACCTAATTAGGATCATGGGAGTGTTGACCTCATAATCAATTGAAGAGCTCATACACCCACAAATTTTAGTCCACACACCTATATAATTGGAGGACTACCGATGTAAAGAACCAACCTAGTCACAGTCTGAACTAGAACCCAAATCGGATAACCACATACTAGAGGAGAATCCCCAATCTCCCAAGGATGGAAAAAATTGTCAAGGGTATTCAAAATAACCATTGGCCATGGTTTCACCATCAATAAACTGATTAAACATAACACTAATCAAGGTGTAACATTAATGAATATGGACATTCCAAAAAATATATCAAATAAATAAACTTCCAACAGAGATCTATAGACAATGAAGTAAGATAAAGCAAATAAAATGAAACAAAACCCAAAATGGAAAAACCATATCAATCCAACCAGTTTCATAAACCAAAGATATGATTAGTATATCTGTGTGACTCTAGTCACCAACATGAACTCACGATCATCCACTTCCCAAGAAAGATGTTACTGTGTCCAACCAAAGATTCAAAACATTAAATAACCTACACAAGACATGAAGTCTATGTACTCACCCACATTAGTATGTAGGGTGTGAGATGAAGCCATTATGATATCACCGTAATTATATTTCACTTCATTTATTTATGAAACCAATTTTTCTAGTTTAAAAACAACTCATGGAAAAATAGTTTTTCATTTTAAATATAAAATCATGGGAGAAAAACATGTTTAAAAAATAAACTTCTTCAAAGATACCCTTTGTAAAACCATTCCATGATTTTTTTTATTCCAAAACAAAGCCAATTCAAACATTAACCAAAAATTATCTCAAACACCACACATTTGAAAAAAAACAAGGATTCAAATATTTAAAAAGACAATTTTAAAACCAATAATTCCATTTTAAAACCACTTCCCCTTTTTAAATTTGAAAACATATATATAATCAAAATAATATAAATAAGGAAATAATGGTAGAAATGATATCAACATGAACAAAAAGGGTAATGATTAATTATATTAAAAAGATACAATAAAAATGTCAACAACATCACTAATCCATAAAGTATGACACATGAAACAAGTACATCCTTGAAAAAAAAATATACACATGTTAGAATATAAATAAAAGATCCATAACATAGATACATAGAATGAAGAAAACCCATGTGGACTAATGGGTCCACACAAGAAACACAAAATTGGACCTAACTACTAGAAGGATAATGGTCACTCATCCATCCACTGAATCTCTCAATGTAGTCTCCTTAGGGATGAACCCAACAATATAGGTGTTACATACAACTAAGGTGGGTCTAGATGGGGAAAAACCTTAACTAGCCAATCAATTCCCCACTACCTACCACATAGAAACCTCATTCTCCCCATTGAATAATAATGGAGGTAGGACAAGAAAAATAACATCATCACATGAAAATAACAATCCCCTAGGGATAACATCACAATACTGTCCTTCCCACCTCATTAATTACCCTTAGAGTATTACCTAGCACAAAATAACAACCTGAAACACATATCCATGCATCCATAACATGGATATGAACACAATTAACAAACATATGGGGGAAAAATGGTACAATCAACCATACACAAATCATAAAGTGCCAACATCGACTTTAATTTTATATGTATAACATATACATCTAGGAATCCATTTTTCAAAACAACTTGGAATGAAAAGAATTACAAAATTAAATAAAATAATAAAAAATTAATACCAAAAAATTCAAGGAAAACTTCATTTAGATTTTTAACACCAAAACACACTTTAAAAAATGAAATCCCTTTTTTAACACAAAAAAATGAAACCAACTTTGGAAACTCATTTTTCATAAAACACAAAAAAGAAGTGTGTTTACTTATTAAAAACAACATTTTAATTTTATGAAACATGGGGAGTGCATAAAATACCATTTCACATCAAGATACCATTTCAAGAATGAAATTAACCCCATTTTACACATGAAAATAAATCAATGTCAATGAATGATTTATAAAAACATCCCTAGATAGTCCACACCACAATAATCCAGAACAAAAATGAATTTATAAAACCAAATCCATAATAGAACTGTAGAATAATAACAAATTCAATGGAAACACCTCCCTCAAGTGGGTGAACCATGTCCCTTTCTACAAAATCCACCCAAAAGGGACTCCTATTATGGATCATAACCATTAAAAACCAAAATAACCAAATCATAGAAACCATGACCAATAAATTCGTCCAATAAAGTCCATTATGGTTAAAGGTATTGTAGAAATGAGGAAATCCAAGATAAAGTGACAAGAGGATCTCAACCCTCTTGATTTGAATGCAGAAACACAAAATACAACTCCAATATAACTTGAAGAATCTTGGAAGGATCATTATAGGGATTGGGGATCCTCCAACGAGGAGTGTGTTTAATGGGGTCGATTGTGGTGGAAACCCCAATTTAAAATAATTGAAAAAGACACAATACCCTTATTATGGGTTGGCCTCACATATATCCTACACAGTTTTCAAAACTATTTAGAAACTATGTTGATCATGACTATTAAGAGGTGAATGGTATGAAAACTTTGGCTGCATGGTTATATAACCATAATACCCAACCATTATCTCCCCAAAAAAACACTGAACAAGGTGTATGGTTTCCCCTAGGGATCCCACATGATTTCAAATTGTGTACCTTAACCATGCATCTTAACCTTTCACCCTTGGAAAAGCCTCCAAAACTCTAAGGTTTGACTAATAACACCCCCCAAAATCAAGTTAAAAATAAATCAAAATATTATTAATAATAAAATGACGCATCAGGGTGTCACAAAATCCACACCATGTCAATTTATACCCCCAAAAAGTACCAAGAATCTTCAAACAAGAAGAAATTATAATAAAAAACAAAGGACACTTGGAAAAACCCAAAGATTCAATATTCACCAAAAAAATGAACTATAAGTCCTAAGAGGAAAATTCTTTACCAAATAGAAGAAAAAAAGGGACATTCCATAGGTCTCCCCACTATATTGGATTTCTCTGACACTATTGAAAAAAAAAGATAGGCACACCCAAGAGAAAGATAATCTTCCAAGAAACATGATTCTACAAGCCACAATAACCCACTTTAAACATGATAAGAGAGTAAACAACTATGAGAACAACCAAGAGGTCACTAGACCTAACCCAAAACCAATTCAATATAATATTAAAGGTATAAGTTACTAAACATCGATATCCCCACCATTTAGAGTTATATTAAAATGATTGATCAACTAACTACCTCTTCCTTTGAAATTTTTGGGAGACACTGAGACACCATATTTTTGAAATATAAAAAGAAAAACATGAAGATTTATCAACCAAGGATAAATAAACCTAGTCCAAGAGAAGAACATGGTTACTAAACATCCCTAATAATTACTAGTTGGATCACCGAATCACAAGAAATCTCAAGAAATAGGAAGAAAATGTATCACAATCAATCCTCTCTAAGAAATGATAGGGTTTTGACCTAAGGGATGAAACTATCATATAATGGTGTTCACATATAACTTGTAATGCCCCGGCCCCAGTTAACTAGATTTGGTGCATTATTATATAACATTGGAATTATCACAAAAGATCAAGTCTCGAAAGACCGATTAGTTTAGTAGCCTTGGAAGTACAAGATACATTCATAAGGATTACATTACATCATAAAATGAAAAACTAAAAAAAATTGTTTCCATAGACCACACTCATATCCCCTCATACTATCCCTGTAGGTTAGTCATAAAATAATTCTTTATATCCTGGGAAAAATAAAACATAGAAATCAGTGAGCTCAGATGCTCATTTAGTATAATAATATATTAGAAACTTTTATAAATAAGAATAAAAATTTAAGGAAATGTATAAGACAAAAACAAAAGCCTTATAAACATAAACTTCAGCATAATATGGAAAAGAAAAAATCAAATAATTCCATTAAATTACTCACATGGATATTCTACCAGTCGAATAATCATATGCAATATCAATAGCCACGTTCATAATTATGGAATGCATAATGCCATACTTTCATAACCACATAGTCAAGGACTTGTGCCAAGAATACATATAATATTTTTTCAAGGCCTTCTGTCAAGACACTAGTTTTTCTCATGAGACCTACTGATGAATCGAGGATCTATAGTGGGCTCCACCCATCACCTACTAAGTCCAATTCATTCCTCATATAAAAAGGTTTAAACATAACATAAACATTCATATTAAAACTAGCATACGAAATGTAAATAATTTATCCATAAACCATGAATGGTATAAAATTAACACATCCACAGTCAAACATATCACAAAACCTTCAATACGATATAGATGTTTTGTATCATAATAAATCAACTTCAAATAATCTTAAAATCTATCAAATGATGTTGACATAGATGAAATCAAAACCTTTTCAAGAGAATAGCTCTTTCTATTTTGAAATAATTTAAAATTCATATAATTATAAAAGAAAACATTTATTTTGAAAATATTATTTTAAGATTTTAAGGGATGATTTGATTATATTATAATGGTGGAAAATAGCCACACCCTCCATATAAGTTAAAAAAAAGGCATTATTACCTTAATTTTTTTGAAAAGGTTATAAAGGACCTTGTTTGGAAATCGACTGAAAGGTTCCTTTATAAACATCTTATAAAAAGTAAAAAAAGGGTATAAATGAACTTAACCCATATTCTATAAAATATTATGAATTTTTTGATGTATATTTTTAAGAAACATGGATGTGGATGATAAGAGGTCTCAATAGATACTTACGTAAAAACAACCTCAGATAATAATGAGATTGTAAAATTAACCATTACCTTGTACTTTAACTTGGTCAAGGGTAGGATAAACTCCTATATAATGTTAAAATAATTTTTACTAAATTATATAATAATAATATACATTAATATGAGATAATATATGATCTTTTAACATTTCTTTATTAATAATATCTTAGTACTGTCATCGTTTCAGGTGTTAACTAATTTGTTTTCCTTTATATGATTTGTTACATAAGTAATGTCTCTTATGGATAAGATGTAACTTTATCATATTCATAATTATGTTAAATATTTAAAAAAAAAATTTAATCATCTAATGAAAATTAGTCTTGAATGGATATGATGAGAAATGAATCTCATCGTGTTTGTGGAGACGGTAATCCGTACGTACGCACGAGCGACAATATCATTCTTTTGATATGATAATAATATATAATTGGATGTTATATCATATATAAATAATAATTATAATGTTATATTTATTATTAAAAACAATTACACATCATTATTATACCCATACAAATAATAATGTATTGAATAAAAATTACACCACGACGTGGAGACGGTAAGCCATACGTACGCACGTATGGTGACATGTCATTTAAAGGATGGATAGAATAATGAATTTGGTTGTACCATATTCATAATAAAATCATATTATATATAATATACTGGAGTTATTATTTTATAATGGAAACAACAAAGAAATAGGAAGTGGAAGAAGAAAGAAACTTGAAAGAGGTGATGAAATATTTACCTCTTCTTCGGGTTCTTCCTTATGAATTGATCAAAAGGGCTCCATAGGTTGGATTTTTGAATAAAGTAAGACCTCTAGGATAAATTTAGGATAGTTGATAGGGTATTTGGGTAGAGTATGGATGATAAAATGGATTTTAATGTGTGAATTAGAGATAAGGGGGAGTGCCCTTTTCTAAGAGTGGTGAGGAGCACCTTAAGAAATGCTAGAAATATTATTTTATAATAAAATAATTTTAAGTTTATAATGGCTAAAAAGTGGATTATTTAAAGTATAAGGTGGGTATGGGTTCAAAACTACTCAACCAATATGTTTTGTACAGGTTTGAGTCATTATATTAACATTGTCGTTTAGATTTAACTCTTAGTTAAATAGTTTGACATTTACCATGTCTCTTTGTATTTTTAAATTATATGGTTAATAAACTTAATATATACTTCCAAGAGAACCCCAAGTGGTTCCTTAATGAAACACCAATACTTATATAAGTACTTTGGACATAACTTATATTTTTAGGAATATAATATCAAGTAATAATATACTATTTGTTTTAAAAACTCTTTTATGTCGATTTTGACACAATTTGGTATTTTGTTTTTGCTAAATTCATAACCGCATTATTACTTCGAAAAAAATTCATCTAACCAACCCTAACATGTCATATTAACCTTGAAAATTATTTTAATTCATAAAAATTCTAAAATTACATTTATTTTGATATTTATAATATCAATTATTTTAATATTTCATTAATTAGGTAATTACTGCATCGTCATTTTGTCATAAATAAATTCAATTATTTAATGTCTAAAAAATATAAATAAAATACCATTATGTTTGAAATCATCTTATATTTATAATTATTATTTATAGTGGAATTTATCTTATGTATAACCCTATATTAAAAATGTTTTAGTTATTAAAATTCTATTTTAACTCTTTTAAATTTTCTTTAAATAAAATAATAATAAGTGTCCTAATCTAATCTAAGTGGACCAAAGAGGATCATATTTTTTTTCTATAGTTGGTTTTAGAATAATTAGAACTATAAAATAGAATTAGGACATGTGTTAGGTTAATAATAATATCATTTTTCCCCTTAAATAACCTATTTACTTTTAACCGTGGTAAATAAAAGTAAAAAGTTACTGTTTCCCAAAAATTATTTTCATCTTATTGAACCACATTTTTATAACTGATATCAACCTTGTCTCTTGTATTTCTGAAATTCTACTCATAGAAGTGGTAAAATTATATTTTATATGAATTTTCAAATTATCCATGGAGGTGGGTAAAAGACGGTGAAAAGTTAAATAAAATTTTTATATATCTAAAATTATTATAAACTGACTCCAAAGAATTAAATTAAACTTATATAGGTATTATGTATCTATTTTGACCTAAAATAAATTTAAATAAAATGAATAATTATTTAAATAAAAAATATGTTTCAAACAATAACTCAGTGCTTTCACTATTTATCAAAAATTGAAAGTTTTCAGAAAAATACAAAAAATTCACCCTAAGCTTATTTTCATATTATGAATCAAAAAATGAAGTCCATTTTGAAATATAAAATTTATAAAATTTCAAAAAGTGGGTATTACTATTCATAATGGGTAGTTATATTGGTTGTGGTGTGTTAGAACTGGAAGTTGCGTATAATACACACTATTGTATAATTCAATGAAAAGTGTACCACAAAAGCTTGGGGTGTTACATTCTCCCCTCCTTCAAATAATTTCATCGTCGAAATTTCTAGAGTATTACTGCATGAAAAGACTCGGGTGGTTCTTCATCATAAGTTACTCTAGTTCCCATGTTGCCCCTCCCATCTTATGGTTTCTCCATAGAACTTTCACCAGACGAGTCGTCTGGTTTCATAGCACTTGTTCTCTTGTATCAAGAACCTTGACAGGCTCTTCGTAATAAGACAAATCAGGTTTCAGTTTTAATTTCTCATAGGTAAGTACATGCGTTCAGTCGGACATATATTTTCTCAATAGTGATACATGGAATACATTGTGAACATTGGAGAGATTTGAAGGCATTTCCAAATGGTAAGCTACAGCCGCAATTCGTTCTGGAATTTCGAAAGTTCCAATGTACGTGGGACTGAATTTTCCATTTTTTACCAAAACTTTTAACACCCTTCCATGGAGATACCTTCAAGAAAACATGGTCTCCTACCTAAAATTCCAAATCCTTCCTTCGGTTATCAACATATCTCTTCTACCTACTTTGAGCTACTTTGATGTGGGTTTGGATTACCTTCACCTCTTCCATCGTTTGCTCCTCATGTTTTGGGCCTATGAGTTTTATTTCACAAACATCTTCCCAAAAGGTTGGTGTGCGACATCTCTTTCTGTATAACACTTCATATGGAGCCATATGAATACTTGAATGGAAGATATTTTTATAAGAAAATTCTACCAGAGGTAAATATTGATCCCCCATACCTTGAAAGTCAAGTGAGGATGATCTCAAAATGTCTTCTAACATTTGAATAGTCTTTTCTGATTGTCCATCAGTTTGGGGGTGGTAGGAAGTGCTCAAACGAAGTTCAGTATTCAGGTCTTTTTGAAGACATTTCTAGAATCATGATGTAAAATGTGGATCATGATTATAAACAATCGATAGGGGTACTCCATGAAGTCTCATAATTTCATTAAAATATAGTCTTTCTAGACATTCAAGTGGTAAATCTTCTCTTATGACAAGAAAATGTGATGACTTGGTAAGATGATCAACAATGACCCATATTGCATTGTATCTTCTAGGAGTCTTTGGTAGTCCCATGACAAAGTCCATCATAATATTATCTCATTTTCACTCAGGTATGGGAAGAGGTTGCAAGACTCCTATAGGTTGTTGCCTTCCAGATTTCACTTGTTGACAACCCATACCTATTGACACAAAATCAGAAATCTCTCTCTTCATGTTGTCCCACCAAAAATATTCCTTCAAATCCCTATAAATTTTGGTTCTCCTTGGGTGTATAGAGAAATTGATGCTATAAGCATTATCCAATAATTCCCTTTTTAGATCAGCTATATCGAGAACACAAAGTCTCTTCCCAAATTTCAAAATTCCATCTTCAAACACAAAGTCACTCAATATCCCATCATTCAAAGCTTTAATCTTCTTTTGAAACTCTTAATCATCGGTCTGAGAACTCTTTATCTTTTCTAGTAAGGATGATTTGGAAACCATTTTAAAGAGTATTGATGTTTCACCTTCCATGGTGATTCCCATATCCATATTTACTAGATCCATTTATATAGGATCGTTTTTAACTCTCATCTTGTTTAGAAATCTATGATCATTTCTACTCAAAGAATCTGTGTAACGCCCCAACCCCAGTTACCCAGAGTTGGTTAATTATTACATAACATTGGCATGATCACAAAAGATCAAGTCTCGAAAGACCGATTAGTTTAGTAGCCTTGGAATAACTAGAGACATTCCTAAAGTTTACATTACATTATAAAGTGAAAACTAATACAACAACATCTTGTCTACACCCTCATATCCCATTATACTATCCCTACAGGTCATTCATAAAATACTTCTTTACATCCTGGGAAAAATAAAACATAGAAAATGGTGAGCTGAAATGCCCAGTAAGGATAACAATATAGCAGAAAATTTAATAAATATGCATAAGCATTTAAGGAAATGTATAACTAAAACAAAAGCCTTTTAAACTTGAACTTCAGCATAATATGGAAAAAATAAAATGAAATAATTCCATTTACTTATTCACATGGATATTCTACTAGTCGAATATTCACATGAGATATCAATAACCACTTTCATAATGATGGAATGCATAATGCCAGACTATCATAACCACATAGGCAAGGCCTCAGGCCAAGACTAGAAATAATATTTTTTCAAGGCCATGTGACAAGACACTAGTTTTTCTCATGAGACCTACCAATGCATCGAGGATCTATAGCGGGCTCCACCTGTCACTTATTAAGTCCAATGCATTTCTCATATGAACAGGTTTAAACATAACATAAACATTCATATTAAAACTAGCATACGAAATGTCAACACTTTCTCTATAAACAATGAATGGTATAAAAATAACACATCCACAATCAAACATATCACAAAACCTTAAATACAATATGGAAGTTTTGTATCATAACAAAAAAACTTCAAATAAGCTTAAAATCCATTAAAGGATGTTGACATAGATGAAATAAAAACTATCTGATAGAAATATCTCTTTTTTGAAATCATTAAAATTCACATAATTATAAAATAAAACTTTTGCTTTGAAAATATTCTTATAAGCTTGTAAGGGAAGATTCAATTATTTTATAATGGCAGAAAATAGCCGCACCTTCCGTATAAGTTAAAAAAAAATCTTACCTTAATTCTGTCAAAAAGTTTAAAAAAGTCCTTTTTTCGAAGACGATATAAAGACTCCTTTATAAACTTCTTATAAAAATTCAAAAAGGGTATAAATGACTTTAACCCATAGTTTATAAAATATTAATAATTATTTGAAATACATTTTTAAGGAACATGGATGTGGATGATAAAGTGGTCCCAGTAGATAATTATGTATAAACAACCTCGGATAATGAAGAGATTGTAAAATAAACCCTTACCTTGTACCTTTCCTCGGTTGGGGGTAGGTTAACCTCTTTTATAATGGTAAAATAATTGTTTTTAAAATATACAAGAATCATATACATTAATATGATATCATATATGATCTTTTAACATTGCTTTGTTAATAGTATTATCGTTGTTTCGGGTGTTAACTTATATATTTTGTTACATAAGCCTTGTTTTTTATGGATATGTTGTATATTATTCATATCCAGAATTATATCAAGTCCTTAAAAATTATTTTTAATCTTCAAATGAGAATTAGTCTTGAATGGATACAATGGTGAATGAATCTCACCGCGTTTGTGCAGACGGTAGTCCGTACATACGCACGAGCGACAATATCATTCTTTTGATATTAAAATAATACATAATTGGATGGTATATCATATATATAGAATCATTATCATATTATAATTATTAAATACATGAATTAAACACCATTATTATACCGATCCAAATAATAATGTTTTGAATAACAATTACACCACGACGTGGAGACGGTAAGCCGTATGTACGCATGTATGGTGACATGTCATTCAAAGGATGGATAGAATACTGAATATGATTGTACATTTTCTATAATAACATCACAGTATATAAAAGATATTGGATTTATTATTTTATAATGGGAATAACAAATAAAGTAGAAGTGTATGAAGAAAGGAACTTGAAAGAGGGTGGTGAAAACATTACGTCTTCTTCAGGTTCTCCCTTTTGATTTGATCAAAAGGGATACTTAGGTTGGCTTTCTGATCATACTAAGGCCTCTAGGTTGAAGTGAGGGAAGTTGAGAGAGTATTGGGGTTGGGGTTGGCTAAGACACAAGGCTCTGAATGTGTGAATTAGTGAGAAGGGGGAGTGCCCTTATATAAGAGTGGTGAGGGGAACCTTTGGAAAAGCTATAAATAATATTTTATAATAAATTCATATTCGGTTTCTAATGGCTCCAAAGTGAATTATTAAACGTCTATGGTGGGTATGGGTCGAAATAATTTCTACCAATAGAATTTATACAGGTTTGGGTCATTATATTAACCTTGTCTTTTAGTTTTACCTCTTAGTTAATTAGTTTGACATTTAACATGCCACTTTGTATTTTTATATTATATAGTTAATAAACATACTATATACATCCAAGAGACCCCCAAGTGGTCCATTAATGTTACACCTATCATGATATAAGTCCTTTGGATGAACCTTAAATTTTTAGGAATAAAATATCAATTAATAATATAATATTTCTTTTAAAAACTTATTTATGTCAATTTTGACACTATTCAATAATTGATTTTTGTTAGTCTTAAAAACTTTATTAATTCGAAAAAAATAATTTAAGCAGTAATATAATGTCATATTAACCAATAAATTTCATGGATGTCATCAAAAAATTCAAATTATATTTATTTTAACATTTATAATACCAATTATTTGATTTTTTTCATTAATAAGGAAAATAATGCATCATTATTGTGTCATAAATAATATTAATTATTAAATGTCTAAAAATTATAAATAAAATACCATTATGTCGGAAATATTTGTATATTTTTAATTAATATTTATAGTCAAAAATAAAACATATATAACCCTATGTAAAAATTATTTTTCTAAAAGATATGTGCTTATGTCGTTTATGTATTTATTTTAGCTTAATTAATATAAAGTGTCCTTATCACTTAAAAGTGGATCCATGGGGTCCCAAAATCGATCCAAGGTTTACCATGGTCGTACATGTATTCACCAATAAGGTGAGGACACGTAATATGGTAATTTATTATTATTATAATATTATTTTTTAGCCTTCTTTACCGGATTTACCCTTTAACCATGGTAAATAAAATATTTACTGAAGTAATTATTCAAAATGATTAAAAATAAAAATTACCTATTTACAAAATTTGGAAATCCTGATTCCAAATATGGAATACATTTTTCAAAATTCAAAACACAAAAGTGGCAGAAATTAATTTAAAATTAATTGTCGTTGTTAAAACAAAAAGCGTGTTTTTAAGAGATAATAACTATCAAAAGATTGACACTTGTTTATGTCTGGTTTAATTGTGAAATTATGTCCAATGACCAAAATTGTATGAAATAGTAAAAATATATTATAAATACACTTTAAAACCACTGAAATTCATAATTTATCACGATTAATTATTTTGATTGAAAAAGTTGTTTTTAATTAAAATTTAGTAATTTTCACTATTCATCAAAATATAAAAGTTATCCAAAAAGTACCAAAATTTCACCCTAGGATAATTTAGATATTCTGAATCCAAAAATGAACTCCATTTTGAGAGATAAAATTTATACAATTTAAAAAAGTGGGTATTACTATTTATAACAGCTACTTTGATTGGTCGCAGTGTTTTAGAATCTCGAAGTTGCGTACAACACACGCTACTGTATTATTCAAAGAGAATTGTTCTGTGGAAGCTTGAGGTGTTACAATCTTCCAACTTATTTACCTTCCTTGAGTGGTAGTTTATAGTGAAATCATAATTCTTGAGTAGTTCAAGCCATATCCTTTGCCTCATGTTGAGTTCTTTCTATGAGAAAATATACTTCAAACTCCTGTGATCAATATATATCTCACATTTTTCCCCATAGAGATAGTGTCTCCAAATCATCAAGGAAAATATTAAAGCTTATAACTCAAGATCATGAGTAGTATATTTTTTCTCATTAATTTTTAGCTGTCGTGATGAATAGGCAATAACCCTCTCATTCTGCATAAAGACACAACCAAGTACGTTCTTTGAAGCATTACTATAAATGAAAAACCCATAATTCCCCAAAGGTAGAGTAAAAATAGGATCATTGAATAATATTCTCTTCAATTATTCAAAATATTATTCACACTCTTTTGTCCAGACAATTTTAACCCCTTTTCTTTTGAGCTTTGTTAATGGGTTAGCCAATCGGGAAAAATTTTGGACGAAATTTCGATAATAACATGCTAAACCAATAAAACTACATACCTCAGTTATACTCGTCGGTGCTGACCATTATTAGATTGCCTTGGTCATAAAAGGATCAAAAGAGATTCCATCCTTGGAGAAAATATGGCCAAGAAAAGAAATATCCTGAAGCCAAAATTCACACATGCTAAACTTCCCATATAATTCATGTCTTCTAAGAGTATTTAGGATAATGCGCAAGTGATTTTCAGGATCTTCATAGATTTTGGAGTATACGAAGATATCATTAATAAATACCACTAAAAATTCATCAAGATATTCCTTGAAAACTCTATTCATTAGATCCATGAAGACAAAGGGTGCATTAGTCAACCCAAAAGGCATTATTGTAAACTCGTAATGCTCGTTCCTGGTTCGAAATGTTGTCTCCATAATGACTTCCTTCTTCACACACAACTGTTGGTATCCATATCAAAGGTCAATCTTTGAAAAGTGTTGAGATCCATGCAGTTGGTCAAATAAATCATCAATGCGAGGTAGGGGATAATTGTTCTTTATTGTTATAGCATTGATCTCCCTGTAGTGAATGCCCAACCTCAGAAATCCATATTTCTAGTTAACAAAAAGGATAGGGGCTCCCCATGGAGAAAAACTATGGAGAATACATCCATTATTACTAAATTCCTCTAGTTTTTTCTTTAGTTCCAATAATTTTATAGTGGCCATTTTATAAGGGGTCTTCGATATGGGCCTTGAACCAAGAATTAAATCAATGGAAAACTCAATTTCTCATTCTGGAGGATTTCCAGGCAAACCTTCTAGAAAAACATCAACATATTATTTCACAATAGGTACATCCTCTATTTAAACATTCCTTTACTCACCCACAGTTATTTCATTCTCTTCCTCCCCAATAATTAAAATCAGTTGAGCTACTGGGGGTGGATCTAGATAAGAATTAGGTGGTGATGATTCTGATCTAAAGATAAGGTGTTCTTTATCACCATCATAAAAAATAGTGACCTCCTTCTTCTTACAATAAATTTTTTCATCATGGTCCGAAAGCCAATCCATATCGAGGATTATATCAAATTAAATCATTGGTATGATGATGATATTAGTATATAAAGAACATTTATATACTCTAATGGGAACTAATTCATAATACTTTGTTGCGATGATACTTCCCTTTGGAGTTTTGACTGACAACTCCCTTGTTAAATCAAATTGTAAATATCTAATTTTCATAGAAAACATTGAAGATATGAAACAAAGCGATGATACAAAATCAAATAAAGCATTTTCTAAACTTGAGGAAACCATTAAATTACCTGCCACCACGTCTTTCAGAGCCTCAACCTCAACAGTAGTGATAACATAAGCTTGGCCTTGATTCCTTGGCCTTTTCTGAGGTATGTTCCCCCAAAGCTTAGGAAATTCATTTTCATAATGCCCTCTTTCTCTACAATTATAGAATTCAACATCAACAAACTCTTTCTTTCCCTTGCAATCACAGTCATGGTGGCCTTTTTCACCACACTTGTAACAGACTCCCATTCCCTTCTGGAAAGTACTGGGATGTTTCTTCCCACATTTACTGTAGGATGGATATTCAAAATTTACCTTCTTCCCCTTATTTCCATTTCTATAGTTTTCGATAGATCTATTCTTATCTTTCTTTGCTTTAAAGTCGTAAGACTTAAGGAATCCATTTTTTGTCTTGATATCACATGAGAAAATATCTTTCTATGACGAGAATGATTGAGAGACTAATGATCGACGGAGAAATGGTTTTAACCCCTAAAAGAAACGATCAATATTAATTTTTGGATTATGTATATAATATGTTGCATGCCTCACTATACTTGTAAAGTTAGCTTCATAATTTAGGACATTCTCATCCTCCTTTTTCCTTATACTCAGAAATTGCCTTCCATATCATATCGATGTTCATGTGGAAATTATTTTTCTAAGAGAATCTCTTTAAACTCCATCCATTCCATATTTGATACATCAACATCTTCCTTTGTGTTTTGAATCAATGACCACCATTGATTACCATCTCCAGTGAGGTGGTAAACTACAATGACAACCTTTTCCCTTTCACTACTCCCCAAGGCATGTAATATTTTCTCAAATGAATTTATCCATTGTTCAGCTACTAATGGATTTGTAATCCCATTGAATGTTGGTGGTTGTTTCCACATGAAGTGATATAACATTTATCCTCCATGTTTTGGATCAAGGTGCTCCATATGGGTAAGGTTATTTTTCATTACCTAAGTGAGTTGTCCTAGTATGGTGATTAGCTGATCAGCACCAGTTGTATCACCAGCTCAACTGTAATTATCTTGAGTAGGATGGAAATCCCTACCTAGAGTGCGTGTATTGATATGGTTTCCATTCCTTCCACTAGGATCTATTTCTAAACAATGGCATAAACTATATTAGTTTATGAATCGAAATACATAATTCCAAACTTGTAAAACACTTTACATAAACTGAAAAATTTATGGATATAATCCATAATCATAAAAAAAATTCTTCGAGGAAGTATATACTCATAAACCCTTCATAATGGTTTGTAAATAAAATTAGAATTATCCTAAGAATATCCCTCGGTAGTGTCGTAAACAAGAGTGCAGCAAGGCCCGTTGTCGTGCACCCGTTCCCATTCGAGTCAAGCTCAAAGAGGTGTTTTTAGGTTTTACCCCTAGGTACATCTCTGCCAGATCCGCCTCTACTTGCTCATATCCAGACATGGATGTATTGCTTGAAAACTCAAAAAATCTCTATAGTACCAAAATTCTAGGAAGTTCTTCTATACTAATCATCAAAGTCTATCTTCGGGCTATGTGTTCTAATCAATGTTTATCTAAATGTAGTTTCCAAGTATTGTACTAAAATTCTATTGATACTGACTGTAACTCCCCATCCCCAATTACCCAGAGTCATTGCATTATTAAATAACATTGGTATGATAAAAAATTATCATGTCTCGAAGGACCTATTAGTTTAGTATCCTTGTATGTACTAGATACATTCATAAGGTTTACATTACATCATAATATGAAAAAACAACAACATCATTGTTTCCATAGAACTCACTCATATCCCCTCAGACTATCCCTATAGTCCATTAATAAAATACTTCTTCACATCCTAGAAAAAATAAAACATGGAAAGGGGTGAGTTCGGATGCTCAGTAAGGCTAACAATATAGTAGAAATGTTAATAAATAAGCATAAATATTCAAGGTGATTTATAATACTAAAACAAAAGCCTTTTAAACTTGAACTTTAGTACTATATGGAAAAGTTAAAATCAAATAATTTCTTTTACATACTCACATGGATATTCTACTAGACTAATAATCACATACAATATCAATATCCACTTTCATAATGATGTCATGCATAATGCCATACTTTCATAACCACATAGTCAAGGCCTTGTGACAAGACTAAAAATAAAATTTTGTCAAGGCCTTGTACCAAGACACTAGTTTGTCTCATTTGACCTACCTATGCATCGAGGATCTATAGCAATATCCACCCGCCACATACTAAGTCCAATTCATTCCTCATATGAAAAGGTTTAAACATAACATAAACATTCATTTTAAAACTAGCATAAGAAAGGTCAACACTTTATCCACAAACCATGAACAGTATAAAAATAACACATGCATAGTCAAACATATCACAAAACCTTCAATAAAATAGTTTTGTATCATAATAAATCAACATCAAATAAACTTAAAATCCATCAAAGGATGTTGACAGAGATGAAATCAAAACCCTTTTTAGAGAAATATCTCTTTCTATTTTTTAAATTTAAAAATTAATATAATTATAAAAGAATAAATTTGTTTTGGGAATATTCTTTTAAGATTTTAAGGGATGCTTTGATGATGATATAATTGTATAAAATAGCCTCACCCACCGTATAAGTTAAAAAAGGACATTCTTACCATAATTTTGTCGAAAAGGATATAAAGAACCTTGTTTGGAAAACGACAGAAAGATTCCTTTATAAACATCTTATAAAAAGTCAAAAAAGGCTATAAATGATGTTAAACCATAGTCTATAAAATATTATGAATGTTTTGAAATATATTTTTAAGAAACATGGATGTGGATGATAAATAGGACCCAGTTGATACTTATGTAAAAACAAGCTTGGATAATAAAGATATTGTGAAATTAACCCGTACCTTGTACTTTTACTTGGTCTAGGGTAGGTTAACCTCCTGTATAATGGTGAAAGAATTGTTATTAAATTATACAATAATCATATACATTAATATGATATCATATATGATCTTTTAACATTGATTTATTAATAATATATTAGTATTATCGTCGTTTCGGGTGTTAACTGATTTGTTTTCCTTTATATGCTTTCTTATGTAAGTAATTTTTTTATGGATAGGATGTATCTTATTTATATTCAGAATTATAATAAGTATTTAAACATTATTTTCAATCATCTAATGAAAATTATTCTAGAATGGATATGATGGGGAATGAATCTCATTGCGTTCGTGGAGACGGAAATCCATACGTACGCACGAGCGACAATATCATTCTTTTGATATTAGATTAATATATAATTGGATGCTATATCATATATAAAGAATAATTGTTATGTTATATTTATTATTAGCATCAATTACACATCATTATTATATCCATCCAAATAATAATGTATTGAATAATAATTACACCACGACGTGGAGACGGTAAACCGTACGTACGCACATTTAGTGACATGTAATTCAAAGGATGGATAGAAAAATGAATTTGGTTATACCATATTTATAATAACATCACAGTATATAGAATATACTGATGTTATTATTTTAGAATGGACATACAATGAAAGAGTAAGTGTAAGAAGAAAGGAACTTGAAAGAGGTGATGAAATATTTACCTCTTCCTAAGGATCTTCCTTTTGATTTTTTAAAAAGGGGTCCTTAGGATGGATTTATGACTAAAGGGAGGCATCTATGATGAAGGGATGATAGTTTAGAGGGTATTTTGTCCGAGGTTGGCAGATCTAAATATCTTTGAAGGTGTGAATTAGAGAGAAGGGTGGGTGCCCTTTCATAAGAGGGGTGAGGGGCACCTTAGGTAAAGTTAGAAATATTATTTCATAATAAAATAATTTTTGGATTCTAAGGGACAGAAAGTGGAATATTTAAAGGCTATGTGTGGGATGGGTTGAAAACCACTCATCCAATAGATTTTAGATAGGTTTTCATCACTATATTAAATTTATATTCTAGATTCAACTCTTAGTTAAATAGTTTGACATTTACCATTTCTCTTTGTATTTTTATATTATAAGGTTAATAAACATACTATATAATTACAAGCGAACCCCAAGTGGTTCATTAATGATAAAAATATCATTTTATAAGTCCTTTGGATGAAACTTATATTTTTAGGAATAGAATATCAGTTAATAATATAATATTTGTTTTAAAAACTCTTTTATGTCGATTTTGACACTATTTGGTATTTGGTTTTTGATAAATTAATAACAACATTATTACTTAGAAAAAATTCATCTAACAAAATATAACATTTCAAAATAACCTTGAAAATTATTTTAATTCATAAAAAGTCCCAATTTAAATTTATTTGGATAATTATAATATCAATTTTTTTAATATTTCATTAATTAGGTAATTAATCCATCATCATTGTGTCATAAATAAATTAAATTATTTAATGTCTAAAAAATATAAATAAAATACCATTATGTAGGAAATTTTTTAGCTTTCTAATTAATATTATATTCGAATTTATCTTATGTATAACCCAATATTAAAAATGTTTTAGTTATAAAACTTTGATTTTAACACTTTTAACTCTTCTTTAAATAATATAATAATAAGTGTCCTAATCTAATCAAAGTTATCCAAAGAGGATCATATTTTATTCCTAAAGTTTTTTTTGGTCGAATTATACTTATCCAATAGAATTAGTAGATGTGTTAGGGTAATGATAATACCATTTTTACCCTTAAATACCCTATTTACTTTTAAGTGTGGTAAATAAAAGTAAAAAGTTACTATTCCACAACAATTATTTTCATCTTATTGAACAACATGGTTATTACTGATACCAACTTAGTATCTAGAATTATTTAAATTCCCCTCATATAAGCAATTAAATTATGTTTTATGTGAATTTTCAAATTCTCCTTGGAGGTGGGTAAAAAATGGTGAAATGTTCAATAAAATTTTTATATATCTAAAATTATTATACACTGACTCCAATGATTTACATTGAAATTATTTAGATATTATGTATCTATTTTGACCTAAAATAAATTTAAATAAAATAAATAATTATTTAAATGAAAATTCGGTTTTAATCAATAACTCAGTGTTTTTCACTATTTGTCAAAAATTGAATGTTTTTAGAAAAATACCAAAAATTTACCCTAAGCTTATTTCGATATTATGAATCCAAAAATGAAGTTCATTTTGAAAGAAAAAATTTATAAAATTTAAAAAAGTGGGTATTACTATTCATAATGGCTAGTTTGATTGGTTGTGGTGTGTTATAACTTGAAGTTGCGTACAACACACTCTGTTGTATTATTAAATGAGAAGCGTACCATGGAAGTTTGGGGGGTTACATAACTCACCATAGCACCATTCCACAGTAATAATAATGGAGACACATGGAATGGTGGAATCCACATACCAATCAGAAATTAAACCACACCCTGAGCATTGAACAATACACCAAAGGTCCCTCGCATGTCCAAACCAATGAACAAAAAATAGCCCATGGTTTACACCATACAAGAGAAATAATAAAAAACAATGAACTATTATCTCAAAATATATGAAAGTGGGATAAAATTCATTTAAAACTATTTCACAAAAAAGAATCTTACTACACAAAACATGGGATAATCCCCCAATCTATGAGAAATATTATGAAAGAGGAAGATAGAAAAATAAGGCCCGACATACAACTCTCTAGTGGAATTATCAAAATAGAACACCACTAACCAGATCAAAGATAGGTCTAATATTTTTTCTTTTGATGCCTATACAAATAATTTAACCTTAAAATTTGGCCATGTAATCCACCTATATGATATGTATTTGGAGCTGATTGATAGGAAGTTTGAATGTTTTTGAACTTCCCAAATTGGAAACACACAATTGGATTCCACTTCACCGAAATAAGAATAGTAGGTTGGGAATAAAACATCCCCCATTATCACTATGATACTTCCCTTCCTCACTATACAGGTCTTCATTACTAGATTAAGTGGTAAATTCTGAATCAGCTACCCTCGGATTCTATACGAAGATTTATTTGATAGTGTAATCCATTAAAACAACTTCTTCAAAGGTACCGAAGATCGACTACATCACTAATGAACACGACTTTAGATATATGCCTTTAGAAAATAACCACACATTATTTGGATCTTCATCAAAAAAATCCAAAGAGAAATTCACCAATCCATTTAAATTATCCATATATTCTTTCACTGATTAATTATAGTGACCTAGGATTAACCTAAATGGATATTATATCATTTTAGAGAACTGTTTATTAGATTGAAAAAATATATGCCTGGTGGCCATAATAGTTTTCTGTATTTAGAAACATGGAAACAAATTCTTCAATCCTGATGAATTATCTTCAACATATCCTATAAAAATATGCACCATTATCAGTTCTAACTAAAAGCTTTCTTCAAAACCTGGAGAGAGGAAACATAAGAAGGGGTGATCACAGATGCTCAGTAAGGGTAAATAAAGAAAATTCATAAGAATAACATGAAAAAAAGGGTATGGAATATAATTATAACATTTTAATGTCAAACCCTCCATATCATAGATTAAAATATAGATTGATAATTAACAAGACATGGATCCTAAGGAAATAATTAACATAATTCATGAGAGCATAACATAGGAAAAACATGGGATTTTGGAAAACACTTATTAAAACCCTATGTCAAGGTGTATTACCAAGACCTTTGTAACATGTTAGGCTTGTATTAATCACCTGTGTATTAGATTTGGGCTTGAGATTCTTTCCCGTGTACCCTATTGTTTTTGATTTGGATGTCCTCCCATGTACCCGCTTGTTTTAGGATTGGGACTTCCTCCTGTGTACCCTCTTCTTTCAGGATTGGGATGTCCTCATGTGTACACTCTTATTTTGAGATTGGGATGTTCTCCCATGTTCCCTATTGTTTTAGGATTTTTATGTTCTATCTTTAACTTCTTGTATTAGTATTGAGATGTTCTCCCATATTCCCTCTTGTTTTAGTCTTGGGATGTTCTCTAATGTTCCGTCTTGTTTCAGGTGTGGGTTGTCCTATCATTTACATTTTGATCTCATAAAACATTTATCATTACCCAATTCATTGGAGGGATATATATGTCCCACCCTTCTCATAATAAAATCATTCATACAGGTTCTACAAGATAATAAAACATTAATAATATAATTTCCCAAAAAAATGGATAGGTTTTATAAACATCAAATCATTACCCAAAACATTAAATGGGTATTATCAATATTTTATCATATCATAACCTATGGAAAAGATATAGGTTTCATAACCATTTTATAAATTAATAATTTGTGAAAAGAAGTGGGATTCATAAACCTGGAACCCTTGGAAAAGAAGGATATTTCATAAATTTTTAACCCATGGAAGAGAAACTAGTTTCACAATGACCATTAATTTAAGCACAACCCATTCATATAAAGGATGTGAATGGAACATTTATAGAATTTTATAGAAATTCATGAGTAACATCAATGTATTCCATCTTATATAGAAAATAATTTTGAAACATATGTCAAAAAAAATATTGAGTAAACTATCATTTTTTGTTTTAAAAAAATATTTTTAATACATAAAAGCATTTAAAATTATTTTTCATAGAAAATACCTTGAAAAATTTAAAATAAGGCATGAAATAATTTTTAAAACCTTATTCCTTGTGAAATCGTAAAATAAGATTCAAAACATTTTAAATTTTTTTTTTCTTCAAAAACACATTTTACGCCTATAAAAAGATATTGAAATCATTTGAAAAATCGTTTTACTAGAAAAAACTTATAAAAGAATCTTAAAAAAAAATTTAAAACCATTTTTCATGAAAACTTATAAAAGATTCTTGAAAACATTTTGAAAACCATTTTCACTAAAAATATTTTGAAACCATATAAATAAATATTGAAAACCTTTTGGAAGTAATTTATTTTAAATTTTTTTTAAAGCTTTTAAATAATTATTGAAATCTTTTTGAAAACATTTTTGGAAAACATTTTTGACAACATGGCCTTTTTAAAACAATAGATTTCTGACCAAAGAGAGAGTTGATCATATTTTACATAAAATAATATCTTAATTTCCAATGATTGGAAAATGGTAGTAATACATGTTTATATAATGAATAAATATAGGACAAGAAAACTCATGATTTTTCTAGAAATACGGATCATAATATTTCCTCAAAGGAAGCATAAACATAAAAAATCTTTAAAAGTTGTGAGATTGTCTCAATAAACCCTTATAACTTGATAACTTGGTAACATACTATCCATATAAGAAAAAAAATTAAATGAAGATTATAATATCATGAAAAATTTATATTCATTATATTTTAATAAAAATCGGGTTATATGAAACTTAAAGAGGATTCTAGGTGCATAACAAAACTTGAGTCTAGAATAAGGAAAATTGATACAAAACATTTTACCGATTTGCTAACTTTTGAACGTTAAACCCAAAGAAAGAAGGATATTCAAATGGGAATTTAAATACCCATAAAATTATGTAAAATAGACATATAATACAGTCATGGTCATTAAATACACCACAAAAAGGAAATAGTGGTGACTATAGCTTGTATCACATAGAAATTAAAAGTGATAAGAAACCCCCTTACCTTGTGTCTGGACTCCCTCTGTACGCGTACAGGTTTCCAATATAATAAATATAATTTTATTATAAATATTTTAAATAAGAATATTATTATACATAATTACATATAATTTTTTATTCTTACCTTATATTACCTTCTTGTTAATGATCCTATATTAATGTTCCACGTCGGGTAATATTTGGTTGGTTCTATGCATGTGTCTTAATTTGTTATATTCTTTATCCTCATACATATATCATGATTTCAAAATTTAAAACATGATATAAATATCAGTTATATATATTATATGTGTATTATAAAAATTTATATAACATAGGATTATGAAATGGAATACACCATTCATGAAGATGATAAGTCGTACGTATACTTGAATGTTGTTTCTATTTTTTGTTATCGTATTGAAAAAAAGTAAGTAAAATATATATATATATATGTGTGTGTGTGTTTGTGTGTGTGTGTATTTATTTGTATATAATAATTTCATTAGAATTTATATATCATATATATCATATAATTTCATTAAACCCATCCTTAATACATTCCATGTGGTGTGTGAACGAATTAAATCACTTTGAGGGGGCGGTAATCCAAACTTCCTCAAATGAGATTTTTGTATTAACACCAAATTTAATGAAACAATATGTGTGTGGTAAAAGGAATAAAGAAGTATAAATACATAATAAATATAATTTATGACATATAAAAATATAGTTTCCATCATAATGGCCACCATGATTGGTGGCAATTGAGAAATGAACAATCAACATTTCGTGAGGCAGTAGTTCACCGTAAACAGAAATAGTAAGTTTGATATCCATTAGATATAGGTGTGTGTAATTGTAGGTAGAAATATATGAATAATACTATTATAATATGTATTCTTTTGTTTTTAAACAAAAATTTAATAAATATATTATAGGGGGTGAATAATGGAAATAAAGGAAAGGAACTCGAGAGAAGATGTTACGTCTAAATCGGGTAAATCCTTTTGGTTTGTGTCAAAAGGATACCTTGAGAGGCTTTATACCAAAATGTATACTTAAATATAGAAGGTATGATTATTGGGAGGGTATTTTGGTAGATCATGGCCTAACATAAAAGGCTTTATATATGTGAGTAATGGGTAGATGTGTGGCCTTTTATTGGGAAGGAAAATGACTCACAAGGAATTTTTGGAAACAAGTTAGGTGTGCACATGTTCATACCTAAAAAAGTCTAAAAATAAAATAAAATAAAATAAATAATGGATGGTTTATGAACTAAAAATGGACATACAATGTGTTTTGGACAAGTGTTTTGGTCATTTGGGCCATTAATTTTAAGGTTTAGTCACTAATTATGTTTAATTTGGCCTTAACTACTGTGATTAATTTTAATCACTTTTTCTAATAATTTTGGTAAAAAAATTTCTTGGTCTTGTTAGAATATATATATTACATTGAAAAAATGGTGTATTTCAAAGTTTTTAAATTCAATTCATATAAGTTTATAAATTAAGATTAGTGTTAATCCTACAGACAAGATGAAATAACGGGGTTTTAAAGTTGAAAAAAGTTAAAACAATTTGATATGATTTTATATTCCATTTTAAAGTAAAATTCATTATAATGAACTAAATTGTATTAATATATTTAATATTTATCTATTTTTAAATTAAAAAATATTTATAACATCATTTAACTTTAATAATTAATTAAAAAAAGACAGTTTTTAACTAAAATGCGGTATTTTTCACTATTCATCAAAAAACGATGTTTATCATAAAAATCACAAACAATTACCATTGGATAATTTCAATGTTCTGAATTAAAAAATGAATTTTATTTTATCATATTGAATGTCTAAATGTGTCTAAAATGAATTTTATTATTAAAAATGGTTCATTAAAGAAAATTTTATTTTTAACCTAAAATGACTTGACCAAAATTATTATCTTTAATTATCAATATGTTTTATTTATATAAAACACATATAATCAATAATTTTAAATTATTTATTACTATTAGTATAAATATTTTTAACATTTAGGTTATAATTATCTCATTTAATTATTTATATATATATAGTGTTTTCATATAAACTCAGTGTTGTGTGCATCGTACACGAAGTCGGTGTTTCTTGTAGAATAAGCCAAGTTCGTGTTGCGTGTAGTGAAATCCAAGTTGGTATTGTGTGTTAAAGGAATTTATGACTTATTGTTTTAATATACATAAATACATATATACATATGATGAACAATTTCTAGTCTCATGTTAAATTAAACATATTGAAATGATAAATTAACCCAGAAAAATCATAAAATCTCATGGTGTTACATTCTACCCCCTTTAAAATGAATTTCACCCTAAAAATTAATTTGTGTTATAAAATATTTAATACTTTAATGTTTTATTTATATAAATCCACATCATAAATATGGATACAAAAACTTTCCTAAAATAGGAAAATTTAGAACCATAATGGTTACCCAAAGTAACATATAATTGGGATTCCACATAGGAGATCATAGGTTGGGAGTGGAGATTATACATGGATGAAAGTGTAAATATTTATAGGTAGTGATAGTGGTTATCAATCAAAAACAAGTAAATGATAATATTAATTTTATGGTCTTAAAATTAAAAAAATTTGTGATGATTATAGAAGCCATTGGTTCAACAAAATTTAAGGTATTAAGAAAACACATATTTTTCTTATCATTATCCTATCATTAAGTAATTATTTTAATTGACCAAGAATATTTGGAAATATCATTATATGATGTGTTTCCAATTATCTTGACCAATCCCAACTTTGTTTATGACTTTTTATATTTCCACTTCATCTCTTAGCCTAAGAAATAAATAATATCTTTTTCTAAATTCTTTAAGTACTAACAGAACATGAGATCCATGATATGTCGTCCCATTTTTCATCAGTTATCATCAACACCACATTTTTATAACAGGTTATACAATATGCATAAATACTCATGTTGTAAGATAATACATAATCTTTCCATAAATGGTTAACCATATAACCCTTCAAAAAGATAAAAATACAAAACATTAGAAATAAGTCGCAAAATCATCTTAACATTGATCCCACATATATCACAAAGTATCTCTTAGTTTTCACATTCCAAACATGTGATTACCTTCATCATATATTCAATTGAAACATGGTAAAAACCTTAATTACAATAAATACTATTAGAAATCATTAATGTTTCCTTATTCCAATGATTTATAGATATATCCTTAAAATTTAAAATGTTTTAAACATCATCCTTGATGACATAGATCACTTTTTCAATAAAAAATTCCAGGTTAATCTATACCGTCCAATTTACTTACTTATATCCAATATATCTTTATCCAAACATCATTACCTCATATCCAGGCATTAATCAAGGGTTACCTTCCCATAATCAAAATATCACTCTTCCATGAAGTAACTTTTCTAATTCTCCATCACCATTCAACATGTACTTTTCAATCCTTAATGAAAAATTATACTAAAAATACATAAAAATGTAATTAATCAAATAACACAATCATTGAATTCCAAAATACTTCATTAATCCAACTTTATTATTAAAACATTACTCATGCTACATCAACTTGTTACTTAATACATATTTGCTAGAATATGAAATATAAAACATGTCTTATAGTTACTCGACCTCAATCCAATCATGCTTTTTATGATTAATGTAAATAATACAGGAATAACATCACATATCTTTCACATGTCGATTGTGCTCTCTTCATTAATAGTGGAAAAACCATCACTTGTACTACCTTTGTAATTCTCTTCACGAGCCTTCCACATAGGAAATCAATTTTCATAATGCCCATAATTTCCGTATTTAAATAATTTGTCAACTAATAATACCTTAGGAAGTCCAACATTCCTTTCCATTCAGTCAACCAATCTCTTCAATTTTCCCTTACAAACACTTTCTTTGTGTCCTTATTTTACTTTGTCAAAACATCTTATTTTTCCTCTAATACATTAACTTAGTTTATTCATTATATATTATTTACATAAAGGAAAACTAACCCTATTTCTCCCATGATCCCCATTACCCAAACTCTCTGTAAACTCATTGTTTCTCTTCATTGGTGAGTCCGAGAGTTTTTTAAGGTAAACATTGTTAATCATGTTTGGTGAAAATTGATTAGGAATGATCCCAACATCTTTCCCTCCAGTGATCATCCCACTTGACTTCTCATCAGAAAATATTCTATCACATTCAATATTAATACAGTTCCTTTAAGTTCTCTCCATGGACTAAAACTAGAAGAATAGTGTGATAATTACTTATCATAGTATAAAACCACATTGTCATGAAATAGAATTACTTTAAGGATATCTAGATCACGTGAACTTAAATAATATATGACACAAAAGGTTAATCCTAGGCTATTCATAGGAAAATTATATTTAAATCCATCATAATGGTTTATGAAGATATTTTTAATTCCCAAAGAATATCTCCCGGGTGTGTCAAGCCCATTATGAATCAAGGCTCATTATTGTGTACCTAATTACCCAGAGTCAAGCCCTGAAGATCTTGATATAGTTTTTTATCATAGGTACATCCATGCTTGAGCCACATCTACTTGTAGTATACCTAAAGGGATGTATTTCATGGAAATAACTCATTATATCCTTTACCAAAATTACAAGAAATTTTCTTAAATGTTAACTCGTCCTTATACTTATCCTTAGAGACATACCGAGACATATCCATAGTTATAAACCTAGGGATCTCAAAAATATTTTCTTATCTTAGTTTACAAATTTTTACTAAACCATTCCTTTAATACCATCTATAGTGACCCGAGATTAACATACCTGAAAATTACATCATTTTAGATGTATATATAGTACATTAAAAAAAACATGCTTGAGGACCGTAATACTTTAGTGTCTTTGGAAACATGGGAAAAATATTCAATATTGGTGAAATATCTTCAACATATCCCATAAATATCTACCCCATTATAACTTCAACCTAAAACCTTTCTTAATAACATAGAGAGAGGAAACATAATAAAGGGGTGATCACAGATGCTTTGTAAGGGTAAATATAGAAATTGTGTAAGCATAACATGAACAGAATGGTATAAAACATGAGAATAACAATTGAATTTCATACCCTACATATCATAGATCATAATAAATATTGGAAATTTACAATACATGAATCATAATGAAATAATGAACATAATCCATGAGATAATAACATAGGAAAAGAACAATGGATTGTGGAAAACACATATAAAACCCTCAGTCAAGGTGGCCTACCAAAACCTTTGTAACATGTTTGGATTGGATTAATCACCTTTATACCTACTTAGTACTTTGTATACCCACCCATTTTCCCTCTTTTTGGGGGATTGGGATGTCCTCCCATGTACCTTCTTATTTTGGGATTGGTATGTCTTCTCATATACCCTCTTCATTCTATATTGGGATGTGCTCCTGTGTCCCCTCTTCTTTTGGTATTGGGATGTTCTCACCTATTCCCTATTGTTTTGGAATTTGGATGTTCTCCCAATTTCCCTCTTATTTTGATATTTGGATGTTCGCCCATGTTCTCCCTTGTTTCAGCCTTGGGATGTTTTCCCCAATTCCCCCTTGTTTCGATCTTGGGATGTCCCCATGTGTTCCCTTTGAGCTCATAAAACATTTATCGTCACCCAATACATTTGAGGGAGATAAAGGTCCCACCCATATCATAATAAATTCATTCATACATATTTCATAAGATAATAAAATATTTATCATAACATGACCAATAAAAATACAACGTTTTTATAAACATCATATCATAAGCCATGAAATGAAATGGACATCATTAATATTTCATCACATCATAATATATGGAAAATAGATAAGTTTCATAACCATTTAATTAAAGCATAACCCCTGAAAATAATTGGTATTCATAAAAATGGAACCCGTGGAAAATAAATTGATTTCATAAAAATATAACTCATGGAAGAGAAATGGGTTTCCTAAAGACCATGACTTTAATCATAACCCATTCATAGAAATTATATTAATTGAAGCATTAGATCGTTTCCTAGAAAATCATGAGTAACATAAGTTTATGTAGTCTTATATAGAAAATAATTTTGAAACATATTTCAAATGTTTTATTGAGGAAAATATAATTTATTTTTTGAAAATGGATTTTTAAAACATAAAACTATTTAAAAATATTTTTTTTAAAAAATACCTTAAAAAAATATAAATAGGGCATGAAATCATTTTGAAAACATGTTTCCCTTTAAAACTTATAAAATAATATTATAGACATTCTAAAACAATTTTTCTTCAAAAAAAACTTTGAAAATCTATAATTAGAGCTTGAAAAGTTTTGAAAACCATTTTTATTGAAAACTTATAAAATAATCTTGAAAACATTTTGAAAACCATTTTCATTGAAAAATATTTTGAAACATATAAAAATATCATGAAAATATTTCTGAAACCTCTTTTTAAAATACTTTCCAAAATTTTAAATAAAGTTGAAAAAATTTTGAATATCATTTTTGAAAACATTTTTGATAACATGGACTTTTTAATACAATATATTTCTAACCAAAGAGATAGATTGTAAGATTTTACATAAAACATTATCTTAAGGTCCAAAGAGTGGAAAATTGTACTAAAACATGGATATATCTTGAATATAAATAAGATAAGGAAACTCATGATTATTCTAGAAATATGGTTCATAATATTTCCTCTATGGAATCGTGATCATAAACAATCCTGAAAAGTGATGAGATTGTATCAATAAACCCTTATAACTTAATAACATGGGAACATACTATATATGTAATAAAAATAAACTACATGATTATTAGAATATCTGAAAAATATTTAGATTTGTTATATTCAAATACAAATGGAAATATATGCACCTCAACAAATAGTTAAGGTTCATAACAAAATACGAGTCTCAATGAATGTAAATTGAGACAAATTTTTTTACTGATTTGGTTACATTAGAAAGTTAAATCCCATGAAATAAGGATAATCATATGGTAATGTGAATACCCATAAATTTAAGTAAAATATACATATAATAAAATCATGTTAATTACATACACCATAAAAAATGAATAGAGTAGTGAACATAGCTTATATCTCATAGAAATTAAAAGTAAGATGAAATCCCCTTACGTAGTGTCTTGACACTCTCCGTACTTGTACAGGTTTCATATATAATTCATATATGTTAATTAAATATTTTTTAAATAAGAATATTATTATACATAATACAATATATGTTTATATTATTTCCTTAAATTACTTGTTTGTTAACCATCTAATGTAAAAGTTTCACTTCAGGTAATATTCAATTTGTTCTTTCCATCTGTCCTAATTTGTTATATCATTTTTCCTTATAATTATATCATGATTCTAGAATTTAAACCATGATATAAATATTAGGTATATATAGTATATTTTTAGTATAATAATCTATATAAAATCTTATTAATAAATGGAATACATCGTTCATAGAGATGGTAATTCGTACGAATGCAAGAACGTTGTTTCCATTTTTTTGTTATCATATTGAATAAAACTATGTAAATGAAATATTTATATATATATCTATGTATATATATATATATAATAATTCTATTAGAATTAATATATCATATATATCATATATGTTTATTAAACCCATCCTTAATACATTCCATGTGGTGTGTGAATGAATCACAACGCTTTGAGGAGTGGTTGTCCACACTTCCTCAAACAAGATTATCGTATCAAGACCAAATGGAAAGAAAAAATGGGTTTTCTGAAATGAATAAAGAAAATAAAGTCATAATAAATGTAATATATTACATATATAAATATATTTTACATCATAATTTCCACTATGATTGGTGGTAATGGAGAAATGAACAATCATTGTTTGTTGAGGTAGTAGTTCGTCGTACACAGAAACAATGTGTTAGAAATACATTAGATGGTGGTGTGTGTCATTTTAGGTATAAATATTTTAAAAAAGCATCCTATTATATGTTTTATATTGTTTTTTTAATATTAATGGAATAAAGAGAGTGGAGAGATGAATAATGGAAATAAAGGAAAGGAGATTGAGAGAAGATGTTGCCTCAAAATCGGGTAACTCCTTTTTATTTGTTCTAGAAGGCTTCCTTGAGAGAATTTCTTCCCAAATGGAGAATTAAAGATAGAATGGAGAGTTTTGGGAGGGTATTTCGGTAGATATTTGTCTAAAATAATATGTTTTATAGGTTTTATGAATGGGTATATGTGGTGGCCTTTTATAGTGAAGGAAAAGGACTGACATCGAATTTTTGAAAAAAAAATTGGTCTGCACATGTTCTTACCAACAAAATGTCATAAAATCAAAAAAGTCAATAATTAATGTTTTATGGCCAAAATATGGACATATAATGTTTTTTGGACTAGTGTTTTGGTCATTTGAGCCCTTAATTTTTAGGTTTAGTCCCTAATTAAGCTTAATTTAGCCTTAACCGAAATGTTTAATTTTAATCACTTTTACTAACCATTTTAAAATTAACTTGGTCTAATTAGAATCTAAGTATTAGAATAAAAACAATTTTTTATGTTATATTTTTTAAATTCAATTCACAGAAGCAAAAAAATAAGATTAGTGTTAATCCCGCAAATGGGATGAAATAATGGGGTTTAAATGTATGAAAAAGATCAAAAGTTTGTTAAGATTTTATATTCAGTTTCAAAGTGAAACAGATTGTAATGAATTAAATTGTACTAATAGATATGATATTTATCTAATTTTACCTTAAAAAATATTAATAATATCATTTAAAATTACTAATTAATTATAAAAAGGTGGTTTTTATCTAAAAAACAGTATTTACACTATTTATCAAAAAATGAAGTTTCACCAAAAAATCCCAAAATTTGACAGTAGAATAATTTCTACATTCTGAATTAAAAACTTAAGTTTATTTTATCAAATTAAATTTTTTAAATGTGTGTAAAATTAATTTTATTATCGAAGGATGTTCAATCGAGAAAATGGTATTTTTAACATAAAAGGACTTTACCAAAAATCTAATCTTTCATTATCAATATGTTTCATTTATATAAAATAATTATAAATTTTTTTTAAAGTAATTATTAATATTAATATAACTATGTTTAAAGGTTAGGATATAATTAACTATTTAAATTAATTATATATACATAAACATATGTTTCATATAAACTCAGTGTTGTGTGCATCGTACGTCAAGTTGGTGTTTCTTGTATCCCAAGCCAGATTAGTATTGCGTGATGCACAAGCCTAGTTAGTATTTTGTGTAAAATAAATGTTTGAATTATTGATTTAATATATATGTATATATATATATATATATATATCTATTTCTAGTGTCACACGAAATGAAAAATATTGAAAAGATAAATTAATTTGAAAAAAATAATTCACAAAATTTCAAGGTGTTACACTATTCACCATGGAGGATACATAGAAACTCCATTGACCAATCAAATCAAACTTCATTAGGATAAAACCATGGAAAAATGAATCATTTAATTAATCCTAGGTGGGATCATATAATAATTGGGTATTATTAGTGACATTCCACCATCCCATACTCAAACCTTCGAACAATTTAATTATGTACCTCACCCAAGAGGCTCTATGAGTCTGTAGCGAGTCCAAACTCTCTTCAACCTTGTCTGAACACTTAGTCACCTTTTTAGTTCCTTGGTCACCATATAAAAACATAGGTTACCAATTCATAAAATCTCATGCATGATCCATGATCTATGAAGAACACATATTTACCACTCCATAATGAGTCTCAGAAAGTCTATAAACGAAAAGGGAAACTCTAGGATCACTAATATAACTACCTGAGTCATTCCCTTACTAAATTTTTCATTCGTTTATTGGAGACTCATTCTAAAAAATCATAAATATTACACCCTATAAAATCACATTATAATATATCAACAAAATGCGATCAAATATAAGCAATCCAAACCAAATAACATCATAAAAAACCTCAAAAATACACACACCAAATTCATTTTGGAAGCAATGAAACTTGGAAATCACTCTATTTTATCAAACTACATTCATTTAGGTTCAGAAATATTTAAAGATTTTATTTCTCAATACCCATTAAATTACCTTCTTTGAATAACCAAAACAACCACAAACCATTTCATCTATGATACTCAGAAAACCAAAACTAGGTTTAAAAAGAAATCATCACTACTAAAGTATAAAAAATTGATTTAAATAACTTTAAAAGTCCATAAAACTTCACATAAACCCAAAAAAACAACTCTAAATGAAAAATAAGTTATAAAACCAAAAAAAGGGGTAATATGGTAAAATATCCCAATATTATCCACTATGTGTGGTTTGACTGCACAGTTTTTCAGGTTGTGCACCAACCATGAGAATTCCACTGGAATTTGTATAGACTAGTGTGCATGGGTTGCACATGGTATGATATAACTTTATCCTTAACCATGTGCCCCTAGATTCCTTTCAATTCCATTCCCATGTGAGGATTTTTCTAAATATATCTCCATGTTCTTTCCCTCGAAATTGAGTACTAGCACCCCATACCAAAATATCACAAAAGTGAACTAACATAACCTCAAAACATAAGAAAAGTATTGACCACCCATGAAATCTCAAGATTATATGCAATTAATATGTGAATAATCATATTACTAGACCTACCATCAGAGTCCTGAGGATACTATCTCATTTCTACCATAGTCCCCTAAATATCAAAAATGTGAGCCTCAAGAACATCAGACCCATTCATGAACCCAAATACTCTGATACCATTTTTTAACAAAACAACCCAGGTCACCATCCAAACTGACAACCAAATCATCTGACCACATACTTGAGATGTTTCCTAGATCCCCACAAGTTGAGGAAAATATTCATGGGTATTCAACATACCCATGGGCAATGGATTCACCCTCAATAAGAAGAAAAAACACAATACCTAAATAATTCATAACATAAATGGGTATTCATATTCCTAAAAGTAATCTCAAATAAATAAACATGCAATTTAGTGATGAAATATAAAATGGAAGCTAAAGATAATCAAATTAAAAAACCCAAAAAAAGGACAAACCAACTCGGTCTAATAGGTTGTACAAACCGAAGGTCTGATCAAAATATCTTTGTAAATCTAATTCCCACCACAAACTCGTAATAATCTACTTCCCAAAGAAGACAATTCCATTTCCCACCCAAAAATCCTTACCAGAATGAACCTTCAAAAGACATGAAGACTACATACCCACCAATGTGCGTATGTAGGGTGTGATAGGGATCTAGTAGAAAACCGTCATGATTCAATTTCACTTGTTTTATTTAAGAAACCAATTATGCTCATTTGAAAACCAATTATGGTAAAATAAGATTTTATTTTCACTTAAAAATCAAGGGAGAAAATCACGATTAAAACATAAACTTACTTTATGACCCCCTTTCTAAAACCACTTCACAAAATTTGTTCTATTTCAAAACAAATCCAATTATAATGGAAACCAAAACATTATCATAAACACCACATTTTGAAAAAAAACCCACACAAAGATTAAAATATTTTGAAATACACTTTTTAAACTATTAATTCCATTTGAATAAAAATCCCTCTTTTTTCCTTTGAAATCATACATACACTCAACTAAAAGTAAATATGGAAAGAATGGAAACAATGAAATCAACATGACAAAAAGGATCATAAAAAATTACATTAAACATGTGGAATAAAACTATTCAAAATAACATGACCAAGATATAAAGGATCACACACGAAACAAGTCTACCAAATAAATAAAATATACACATGACAAAATATAATTAAATGGGGAATAACATAGATACATTCCATAAAACAAAACCATAATGATTAGAAAGACTACAAAAGGAATGAAACTGTGAACCTAACTTCTAGTAGATTAACAGTCACACATCAATCAATAGAATCTCTCTATGTAGTCTCCTCAGGGATGAACCCCAAATCCAAGTGTTATGTAAAACATAGGGGGGGGGGGGGTACAAGTAGTTCAAAACCTCAACTAGCTAAGAATTTCATCACTAATTCCAACGTAACAAGTTTAGTCTCCTCATGTAATAATAACATCAGTGGGCCATGAATAATAAAGTCATCATTTGAAAATAAAAAAACTAGGGATAACATCATATTCATGTCATTAACACCTACTGAACTACCATTAATGTGAACCCCAAAATAGAATCACAAAATAAAACACATATCTAGGCATCCATCACATGGATAATCACACCATAAACAAAATTAGTGGGATCAAAAAGGGAACAATCAACAATACACACACCAAAATTTTACAACTGGTCCTTAAATTATATACATATAAAATATACATTTGATACTACCTTTTTTAAATTAACTTGGAATTCCAACACAATTCAAAAATAAAACATAATAATCAACAAGTATAACCACACAATTAAAGGTAAACTCCATTTCACATTTTAATGCAAAACAACACATTAAAACATGAAATCCCTATTTTAACACAAAAATGAAACCCACTTTCAAATCCTAATTTTTTATAAAACACCAAAAACAAGTGTGTTTCTTTATGAAAATAAAACTTGGGATTTTATCAAACATGCAGAGTGCAAAAAATAATTTTTTTACATCAAGTTTATATTTCAAGCATGAAATTCCTACAATTTCCACATTAAAATACATCAATTTCATTGAAATATCTATAAAAACAACCCTGGATATTCCACAACACAATTATCTTGGCCAAACATTAATTTATAAAACCAAATCAATAATTTTACTCTTAAAGAAAATCATATGAAATGGAAACTCCTACCTCAAGAGGTAGAACCATGTCAGCTTTGAGAAAATCCTAGAGAAAAAAAATCATATTATTCCCTATAACCATTAAAACCCAAAATACCAAAATCCTAGAAACACTAACCAAGAACTTTATCCAAACAAGACCACTAAGGTTATAGGGATTATAGATAAAGATAAAACCCAAGGCAAAGATATGACTGGGACTCATACCTCTTGATCTGGATGAAGAATTAATATAGATCATTTCCAAAAATGACTTGGAGAATGTTATAAGTTGATTGAGCTGTCTTGGAGAAGTTACATAGTTACGTGGGACAAATGGGGTGTCTTGGGTTCGAAGCTCTAATTTTACAAAAGGAAAATACAAAATAACCGTCATTCCAAGAAGGACACATTGTTATCCCATTTGTTTTTGCAAACCTTGGGGAAACCATGTGGATCAACTATATTTATAGGTTCCTGGTATTTATTATTAGGGAAGAATTTTTACATAACTATGAACCTTAAAATTTCTCCCCCACACAAAACCCATTGAATAGAGATCATGGTTTCACCTAGGGAGCCTACATGGTTCAAAAATATTTCACCCCTACAAAATCCTCTTAAACTCCATGTTTCAACCCAGAACACCCCTAAAATAAATATAAAAAATAAATCATAAGATTATTAACAATAAATTGACACCATGGGGTATCAAAACCAAAATCTGTAATTTCATTAAGGGGACCTCAACCTTGGAATCAATATTACCCCATGGGAGTAACCCATAAGAAACATGGAGGACATTCACCCAATCTCAGAGGTGAGTCCCAAAACACCATGTATACTTTTTAGAGTACATGAGGTCCCTTTACCTAGTATTTTCACCATAATTGGGTTAAAACATAATTTCTACCAAGTATCCAAGGACATTATGGACTATTTAATTATTTTATGATCATGTTGAGAAAACTCTCTAGGAATCAATCCAAAAAAATATCTAGAGAGCATAATCTGGGAAGCTCACATATTTTTGGGTAGTCTCATAGATCTCCTCATCTATAGAATATCCAATTCATACCTATATTGAAATAATTTTCATAAGGTAAATAGGCATCTTAATTTCACAATGGCATCTCATGAAGTTGGATGTCGCATCATGAAACCAATAATCCACTGACCATTATATGATGTACGAGCCTACTAAATATACCATGAAACTGATACCCCAATAACTCAATTTAGTTGTATAGTTATTAGAGTCCTTTAATAGTAATTCACTGGCCCCCACACCCTATTTGTTTTTCTAGGTCTACCAACTAATCTGAATCACCTCAAATATTAATGCCTCATATATCAAAAACAACAATTTATGATACACCTACCTCCAAAATTAATATCTATTACTAAAACTCATTGATGATAATATTTCATGACATGACCTACCAAGATTCATATTGGTTAGTATGGATCCTTTTTTGTCACCCAAGACCCCTTCAGTAGTTCAAGTGTTAGTGATTAGAACCAATAAAGAATAATTCATAAATGGGAGGCTTTTCTTATAAAAATTTTATATGCATGCATCACCAAACGTCCACACAAATAAAGAATAGATATATAAAAAGAAAATATGCATCAATTAATTATAAAAATATATTTTTACTAAAATATATATTCCATGCACTTTCCCTTAGAATCAATGTTTTGGTCCTCACCTTGGCGATGGAAGTCAACATTGATCTGAAAGAATATTTGTGCCTGAGGAAGATGTAAATTGGATTTTCATGTTTTCCATAACGTTCAGAAATTGAGGGGTGGAGACCCTTAAAAAAATTACTCTATATATTAATGTATTTTTAATAACATTCCACATGGATTATTTCTTAGGTTTTATCCATTATTAAAGAAAATTGTTTTCATGAATATAAAACCCATTTTTATGGTTTTTGTGACACTTTTTTCCTTTATAAAACACATTATATAAGGGAAACTTACATGTAGGGGGGTCTCTTATTTCATAATATTTAATTTTAATACTCATGGAAACTACATGTATATCTAGATAAAAATTTATTATTATATGAATTTGAGCTTCATTTAATAAATTTGTAAAATTAGATTTCACTATGATGCAATCCCTTATTGATAGCATGAAATTTTCATAATAATTTGACTAAAATAATGGCTAACTCATGATAGAATAGTTCATATGAGCCTAAAAAGTTCCATTTGTAGAGAAAATCTCATTTCTGATGGACTAACATGGCTAGTTTTTTCTCTCTTTATTCTTACACAGTTGAGTGGTTCCCTTCATGGATAGAGCATTGTTTATGATGGGATAATGATTCTCATTCATGATTATGGGGTTTCTTGGTGGACTAATATTCATTTTTAGTCATAGATCAAGATTCTAATGTACTATTATACCATTTAGTGGCTACACTATTCATTCAAGATTTTATTTTTTGAGAAGGTGGTTGTGGGATATTCCATATAAATACCTGACACATTATTTGGGAGGAGTGGAATTTTATCATTTAGAAATACATTTAAACATCCTTAAATGCATTGAGAAAAAAACCTTGGAGGTAATAATTATGGGATGAAAAGGGATATGTGTTAAATTGGATCCTCCGTCATGAAGTATCTCTAGTGAGGATCCATAAAAAAATTGTATCCATGAATTGACTTCATAAAATGGTTTCCACGATTCCCATTCATGAAGTAGATCCACCATGGCTCCATCATCAAGCTATATTTTTGTGGTTCTTTCACAAATAATTGGTCATGATACCCCTTAGTGGATTTTTTCTTTTGAGTCTCCTTTTCATAGTTTAATCCATGAGGTTCCTTCATGAAGTGTTTTCCATAGGTTTACTTTGACAAATGATGCAAGCAAGGGTCCTTTATGAAGTTGTATACCTGATAAACCTTCATGAAGTGGCTAATACAAGTCCCATTCATGAAGTGCTCCCATATGTATAGTCTATGGGGAACCATTCACAAAATAGAGGACTTATATTCCATAACTTAGTGAACTATGTTAATTCACATAATACATCGATGATATATGAAAATAGGGATACCTAAATTATAATTCACCATATTTTCAATGGTCTAAACCATAGGGTATCATCCCCCAAACCCATTGTTTGAATGATCGGATACCAATGATCTTAGGCCTTCAACTTGATAATTTTTCTTATATTACTAACCCCTATGAAAATAAATAGTTTTGAATGAAATTTTCTGACCATGTCATACATTATTTGGTTCATAATTCTTATGAACCCAACATTGAGTCAAGATACCCCTCTTGGTTCCCCCATATTCCATGATTCATGATACTTCACTAGGTTTCCCAAAAATACATTCATCTATAACACCTTCCAGAGTTAACCTGAAATGGATGCCCCACTCAATCACTTTTTGTAATCCCTTTTACAACAAAAACTCACTTATCATAGGATGTTAAACCTCATGGTAATTCCATAGAACGAAACCTTAAATCGTTCAATTAAAACTATGTGGGATTTTATTTCTTTTTATCGAGATATTTAAGACACGTATTTAAAGTTCAAAACCAACACCACAATAAAAATATTGGTTCTCTTCATAATTTTATACCCCAACCATATCATTTTCCTTGTTTAGTTAAAAACAATCATGGAATAGATAGGGCCCCTCATGTGTAAGTCCCACACCGACCATTTATAGGCACCTTTCACCTAATATTTCACTTTCTGAGAAATTAAAATATTATTGTAAGTGTTAATGGTGTTGAAAACATTAAAGGTACCAGAAGTCCTTTACGCATGACCTTAAAGGGCACAAAGTTCCCTATTATGTAGAATCGAACTTTGCAGGCTTAGATTCCCTTCATATGGATATGTAGAAATCCCCTTTCATGGGACATATCTAAATTCCATGAAACCTCCTATCTATTTTTACGGGATATCAATGCCTCCCTAGATAGAGATAAATTCCATATTACCTTCCAATATGGAGTTAAACTATAGATTACTCAAATACTACGATTTAAAGATAGGTATTATATTCCCCATGTGAAATTTCTACTAAAATTAAGTTGTTCGCCAATCAATTTCCTAATAGAAAAATGAAGTGTTAATAATGTCATTGTGAAAGATTCATGGAAATTTTTTAAATCTATAAAATAGTCATGAATTAAGAAATAATTCATACCTAAAGGGTGTGATGAGCTCAACCACTCATCCTATTGACCAATGTGAACCCTAAGAATCATTGTTAAATTCCCCATGATTGATTGCCTTTGGAAAGTAGCACATCACGTGCTCAAAATGAGAATGGGTCTCTTGTATGTGAGAAACAACATCCCAGGTATTATAATATAAATGATACAATAATAGTGTTAATAATAAGTCTTAATATCTAAAAATAAAATCAACTATGAATTAATTGAATTAAGGAACACCACATTATTATAACACAAACCAGAGAACTAACGGTAATGAACATCATCAGTCACTCCAATGTACCAACTCTAAGAGCACTAGGCCCACAAAAAATTCCATTGTCCTATTCAAAACATATATAGGCACAACACATGTTGGAACATCGGCTATGATGGGGTGACTATAGAATATCTAATTGGATGCCCCAAAAAACAAAATGGGTATTGAGTGACCATTCAACACACAATTTTTGGAAATAATTTTTTTCTTTGATGTAAATGGAGTATGTTTTGTATTTTTTTCAATCCATATAGGAAAGATAAATGATTTTTAAAGAAAAGGGATCTTACATTTCAAACTAACAATATTTTTGAATGTGGTTTTGTTTCCGAGTTTTTACCAATTTTTGGGGGTCCAAAATTTAAAGGTTGGATTTCATTATGAAATGTTGATTTCCTTGAAGGCCTTATGATAATATAGAAAAGGAATGAGTCCCATGAATATGTGATTCATGAATTGTGTTTCACGCTGTATAAAAGAAATGTGACAATTATCTACATGACAATATTGAGTATCGTGAATGATGAAGAATTTGTGCATCACAAACGATGACAGTGATCTCCATGATTACAAGAATTGGAGTTTCAAAATGTGAGATGGTTTTCTGGAAAGCTTAATAGTTACAAAGAGAAATGTGAACTAAATTTTCCATGGATCTTCGTGGTAGGAGGAGCATCACGAAGAAGTTTTTTAAAGATCTAGAAAATCTACTAAGAGATGGTGGATCATCAGGAACAACCAGGCCTATAAATATGATACTACCCCTCTTCACATTTCAAGTGTTTTTCAAGGACAATATTGAAACATTGATACTGTGAAGCTAAGGGATCATCAAAAATCTACATTTTTATGTGAACTCCAACATCGTGAAAAGACTATAAGTCTTGATTGATTCCAATGTTTTTGATAAAAGGGTGATTCCCAATGAAGGGGTATTCTGCATTGACTCAGTGAGATTCATGAAGGTAGTTTGTTCGGTGAAAGAATTGATATTTGAAAATGTATTTTTTCCACAAAGTCAGTGAGTTTGGTGAAGGTAGTGAGCATCAAAAAGGATCTTTGAGAATGGTTGTATTAATTATAAGGTTTAAGTTGAAAGGACATTCAAAGACCATCAAATCAGGTATACAGTACAATCAGAATCTCATGCTATGTTAGGGATAAATAATTTAATAAAAATCCATTAATGAGACCATAAAGTTTATAAAATTGGTTATAATTCTCTCAAAAAATTTATCTAGGGGGAGTCGATGGAAGTGTTCTGAGGGATGCAGTGAGACATCCCTAAAATATTGTAAAATCAATGTCCCTAGAAAAGAGTGACTATGAACAAGCTTTTATAATCCACATAAAGTAAAGATTAGTGGATTTAGGTATGACTAACACACTGTAAGAGTATGATCCTTGGACTAGACATTAGTTGTGAACCAAGTAAGAGTGCTTTGTTGTCTCTATACATGTAAATTTTGATTGTTAATAAAATCTATCATAATGGTTTATCAAGTTCCTACCAATGTAGGAACAAGATCCATTGTTTTAAAAGAAAAATTTGACACTCTAAATCACCCCTGCCCTCTCAGGGTGTTCTGGGGTCCTAAAAAATATATACCGAACAATATAACTACCCAACTCAAAATATGAGGGACAAAACATAGATAGAAAAGAAGTCATTCTTTATCTTCTCAATAAAACATCATGAAATCTCATAGGGTGGCTTGAATATAATTGATAGTAAACTCAATCCATGGGATGATGAATCTATGAATAACCCCACAACATGGGGGAATAAGGGATAATCCAAAAATTTCTACTAATTATATGGAATTACGAATCCTTGAAAAAATTCCATGCCTCATGGGGAAACATCAATCTAATTATCAGTGAACAAATAATTCAGAAATTATTGATCCACCTAATGGGACCATACTATAAATATATGCCTCATACACAAGGAATATATTAGGAAGATCCTGTACCAAGGTGAGGCTCACCAAACCATACTACATGAACCCGAATAACAATTTTCTGACAAGAATGGTGAATATCTAGACTCACCAACGTACTGTTATTCCATGAAAAGTTGATCATTCCATATAAGGCCCATTTAAAAATTATTCTCTTAGTGACCAGAACTGATAATATAATAAAATGGATCCACACCTCACCAAAATATGTACCCAAACCATGGGAGTATTGACCCCACATATCAGGGACTCAAATCATGTTCCCTTGGGGAGTTCCATTCCCTATCCTATAAGAGGGTAGACAACACATGAATCATGATAAGACCAATGGGGGACTTGTGACCAAGATACACTCCAATGGATAACTATATAGTATTAAGGTGCATCCCCACCTACTCAGTCTAGCACCATAATAGTGGCATACTAAAGTGGAAATATAGAGCATCATATGTATCGTATGTTTCTAAATCACCTAATCCATTATGCTTCTTGAATACCAAAATCATCGCACCTCTATATCATAACTATAATGGAGGACCCACACCTCACTAGAGTGTACCAATCCAGTCAGAGGTGCCAACCCTTGAAGATCCCATGCCACATCAGGGGTTTAGATCATCAAGGGGAGTACCATTTTATACCACATAAGGATTGGACCTCAACTCAAACGGGGATTGATATTCCATATCCTATCATGGATAACCCACACCCCATCGCTCAGCAAGAGTTATAATCTCATAAATTTTCATGTAAGTAGCCATTAAAAAAAAGAGAGTTATAAGAAACTACTATTTATCATGGGTGATACACACCGAAAATATTTAGGGGAATACTACCCCAAAAACATAAGTGTTAACCCACACCTCCTGAAATAATAGTATCATGAGGGAGTACACAGATCTAGTATCAATACCTCTCTCTACATAGCTACCAAAACTATGGGTATAATGAAATGGGATACTAAGAATTATCTATAACCCTAACTCTTCATAAATAATGTCCCCTCAAGGTTAAATAACTAGGGGAGATGATATCAATCACCCACAATGTTACTAGACACAAGTCCATGGTGTAATGGGAGTTCATGATAAACTTCCCATCCTTTCATCTGAACCACATAAACCAACTAAACTCTATGGTACATGGAAAGTATGGAATTCTTAAAGTTCTATTCCATCCCACATCCCTTTATATTACTGTACTTTGTCAAAGACTGGTTAGAACCCCGTAACTCTAAGTTTACGATTCCTCCTCCTCATATGGTTTCAAAACTACTAACACCCACCTATTGTTTACTAAACTCCTACATCTACTTGATGGTTTCACACCCTAGTATCTGTATATTACCTCGGATTTTATGATTCCCCGCATTCACTAAATAATTGGACAGATCATGTCATCATCATCATGGGGATAAGATTCAAAACCAATCCTAAATCATCTCACCAATGTCCTATGATAGAAAACATGACCCCACTATCATGATCCACTAAGGGTAATAGTACGTTACATGCATTGTAGTGTACAAAGCATGAACTCTAAACACCTTCCTATGGTTTTTATTGATTCCAAATCAGTATGTAAACTCTAACTACATGGATTGCCTCAGAGAGGTAACAGAATGTAAAACCTATGTTCTACTCAAATCATGAACTTGAACATAATTTGTTTTTTGTACCCCGACATGGTGTATACTACCGCATTCCAAGTACCTCACCTCAGGTGTCTGTCCATGTACTTCGGTCACACCCTGAGTTATATACTTAACGGTACCACACACATGTTCATCCCAACCATGAACTATATGGACTCCATATTCCTTATCCACTCCAGTTATAATCTATAGGATGTGTGTTCATAAACTACATATCATGTGTTCATAAATTCCATATGTAAGAATTATTTGAAAATCCCAAATTTTCTAACTCCTTCACTGATATCTCCCCCACAAGCCATAAACTCCCAACCGCAATTCAAATTTCAAAAATAATAATTCGAAATGACTAAAAAATGTGGAAATATAGAAAATTAAATATTTATTCCTACCTCATAGTTAGTCATTAAAGCATCATCATTCAAACAGAAAAGTTATTTTCTTATTTATTAGTGTGTCTCAGTCAATCTTCAATCAGATTACTCAAACAAGGCTCCCAACCTGCCTCCCTCTTCCCCCTGATATCCCTCATGTCAATGAGAGAGGTATAACATCCCAGTAAACATTGAGAAAATTGATTAGAACACAGGTAATGGGGTGATAAGACTAATAATTTTAAATAATGGCATGTTAAAGGCCCAACCTGAAATCCCAAACCTGGACAAACATTATACCTTGTTTGGAAAAACCCACCCTTTCCAAACTCAATTAAAATGTCACAATTTCAACTAAGACCCAATTTTAGAGATATCAATGTTATCTCATGTTTGAATAAATTATATTTATTTAATTAATATTAAATTTCTTGAAAAATATATATGTCTCATAAACTCACCATATTCTATAATAAGGGTAAACATCCAATTCAACGAACAAAAATAACATTATAAAATATTTTTGTGTTCATTTTATATCATAAATTATACTTTTATGCTTCTTAATAGCTCAAGGATCTAAAACATCAAATCGTGATAAGATTACACACTGGAAAACATGAATCATTACAATATTTTATTAATAAATAACAATAATACTTGAAGGATAATTTTCCAAGATCAAGATAAGAGCGTGAATTTCATACATGGATGAGTTACTTAAGCCATGATAGGTGGTGAAAAAACTTTTTTATGGTTTAGTAGATGAGATATGTGGTTCATAGTAAATTATAGAGAGATTCCATAAAATTTATAATTAATTCTCCTAGAATATATTGAAAACACCAAATGGATTTATAAAACTTATTTTTAGGAAAATGAATTTTATATAATGGTTATATGTGAATATAATGGTTGTGGATAAATTAAGGAAGTAAATTAATTGAGTGCATATGGAAATAAAATAAAGAATGAATAAACTGACATAACTACTAAAATGAAGGTAGTGTTAATTAGAAGTTGTGGATTATTTAATTGTGTTGTCATGAATGGGATAATGTGGAGTTTATTAATTTATATAAATGTAATCATTTATATCAAATAGTAGAATGAATTTTGATGGGGTAATAAATGTGGGTAATGTGATTCAATTAAAAATTGAATATGAATTGATGGTTTCATATGATAATTGTGGGTCTAGAAAAATGACATTACATTAAGGGTAGTGATTCCCTTATATAGAATGACACGATTACAATGGAAAAGGGATATTCTTAAAAAAATCATGTAATTGATGGAATATAACAATAAATGGTATCTTGGATCTGAGGGATTGAGGTGGTATAACATTTAAAGTAAATATTATGGTAAAATATGAGAATGGTTTGTTAATGCAGTAAAGTAAATTAAATTACATAGGATGGTGTATATGAAACTATAAGTGATGAAAGAAGTATCATCTTGGATCTTATGTGAACAACTAAATAATTTGATAACAACCTTTCTTGATATTAGATTATTTTTTCTAGAATGAAATGAGATGTGTATATGGAAAATAATTTGGGATATCGTGCGATCTAAAGTTGATTAGGTGGAAAGTAATATCAATTTTACTATGATATGTGCTGAAAAATAATTTAGTAAATATTATTCATTTATTATGGAATTATACTTGTCATACTATGATCACGGACAGCGTAAATCTAATAAGGATGACTTATTAGATCTCTATTTATATACATAAGTCTTGAGAGACTAGTATGGGGTCCTTTATTATGAGTTAGGTGTTTGTGCGTACTCATCTTCATTTTTATGTAATGATGCTTCTGACTGTTGGATATTAATGGATATGGGTTACAATGGTGGATCTCCATTATACTCACCCTCTTTCTAGGGTTATAGTTAGATGATAATGATCATAAACCTTCTCTCACATAGATCTTGGAAGATAGTAATGATGAAATATGCATGTATCTTACACCACTCACCCACTTCTTTGGTATAATATGGGCCAAATATTTCTAAGAGATGGTTGGGGATGATTAATTCCTTTAAAATCTCTAGTTTAGGATAGATGGTGATGGGTAATTACTATAATACTCATAATGAGACATAATTGTTGATAATATAAGTGTAGATGGTAAATTCCTCCAACATCTGTACTATGAGTATTTTATGTATGGAAATTCACCTGACTGGTGACACTCTTCCTCACCCACATATTTGGGGTCAGGATGGATAATAATTCACATGATACTATATTTCCTATTTACCCACTACTTTGTTATTTGGAATAATTTATGTATAGTTTCATCCTTTTTAATGTTTATTTCGTACAGTATTCTAGTATATGACTTTACCTCGGGAGATGTGTATTTCCTCCAGTGACCAAACATGTGTACATTGATAGAATTGGAAATTTATATTTCCTCTGGATAAATATGTGTATTTCTATTAACAATTCAGGGATATATGGAAATTTATATTTCCTTCAGTACTTCCAAGATATGTGGATACATTTATTTCCTCTAGTACTTAATTATTATGACATCCATGGTGAAGTATAGATTGATAAATCTACAAAGAGTTGTGAAATTTTATTGTTATTCTTTTTCCATGAGTTATTTTATTTGGGTAGTGTGATGAATGTGATCCATGTGTTAATAATATTGATTGATCATGATTAGTATGATGTCTATTGATAACATCGAGTGATGTTAGATTGTATACACACTTCTTATTATCAATGCATTTAGACACTAGATCTTAATGATATCGGCTCACTACTTGGAATAATCATACTAGGGATTGTTATACTCACCCCATCATGAATACTTGAAAATTACTCACATTTTTTCCTAAACAATAGAATATTGAAATGATAGATGATCATGGATTCTAGAGAAGAAAAGAGGGTATAGAATATTGATACATGGGATATTATCATGATAATGATCACTCTCATGTCATCAACATTGAGATGGAATCTAATTAACATGAAACTGTTGTAGTTGATGGTTATATTTTTATTAGTTTATATTTTATCCAAGATATTTTTTTATATATTAATTGTTCATATTATTTAATTTATATTTCATTCATGTTGTACATAATGAAGATTTATGATAAAGGTGGAGGATTTGTTAGAGTAACCTTCTCCCAGGAATGTGTGGATACCTCTGCACTAGTCTCTATCTATTGGCGTAGTAGAGGTAGTATTTGTGAGTTCATATATTAACAATCCAATATGTGGCAAGGATTTCCCACTTAGATGATTGATAAAAAAATCAAAAAAAAATCAAGAGGATTCATATCTATAAAAACCAAATTCCATCATGGGTAATGTATACCAACACCTCTCCATCCACTCCAGTTATATCTCGTGTACAGTTTATCACCAAAAAATAAAACAACAAGTTCACATGTTCCCCAAATTTCTCATATAGGGTTTAACTACAATAATCCATAGGAAATCACTAATTAATCCCTAATATATTACATCATATTTATATATTAACATACATTAAAAAATATAAGTTTAACTACACAACATAGAAGCAATCATGTTAGTTCATTATGTGATAAACATGATACCATGACACCTAATCCCACATGTGTCAAACAATTATGGAAATGGATATATCAAAACCATGTCATAAGAGAAATGAATCTAGGAGTGTCATAAAATTTCCCAAACCATGGTATATAAAACCCATCAATGGAATGGTGTAACTTATCCAGACCCAAGTATACTATGATCATATTATATCATAAATGCATATAGAGAAGGTATAACATGGCCATAACTATGTATAGGAAACATATTAGTGTGTAAACATAACATAGATAGTCCCAATAATACTCATCTCATATCATATAATAATCACATATTGGAAAGGAAAAACATTTTTAAACTCACAAAAAATATTAACAAAGGGTCATCTCACCCTACTTTTAATCTTCTTAGAAACATAAATGAATGAAAAACTAGGTTATGAAACTCTATAACTTCATCCCTATGTTTCCATGCCTCAACCACATCAAAAATAATTCACAACATGGTATGGATATGAAAAAAGATAAACATGGAATACATATTACATTCCCTATCCCTTAGCTATCCAAAAATCCATACGTAGTTCCCTTATAAATTATATCACATCATCATCTCAAACATAACCCACCCTAACTAGTCACGCCATACTGATTTTTCATTAAAAATCTATAACTAACCCATAACCATGATGATATGAACTCCCATGGGCCACAATTGATCAACCATGTCCCACAGACTATCCATTAAAATCTATATCAATATATTATGCTCATCTCAGGCAATACATTGACATGTAAGGTCAAAAATAACTTACATCAACACTGTAAGGTGTATTAATTTTCATATCCATTTTGACTAAAAAATTTACATGCACCAACCCCCATGAGAAAAAAGTTAAAATGAGGCTTGATTCACCACAAATGATACCCTCAACAGAGTCCCTTAAGGCGTACTCTAATCATGTCATACATGGAATCTCATAGAGGCCCATGACTTTGTGTAACCAATTATTTATCATAGAAAATAGGTCTCATCCCAAGTGTGTCATATCACTATCACCCACCCCCATTAATGAGGTTTGGATTCCCAATCAAATACCTACAACCCCTTCCATACCAATTCCAATGTTAAAATACAACTGGAATCACTACTCAAGGATGCTCCCATTTAGGATTCCCAATCTAATATTATCGATACACACCCCCAATTCACATATAATCTATTTTAGAAACAAAAATCCATTAGTATTTCATCAAAAATAACTAGAAATAATTAACCTTGTAAACATAGTCATTTGGTATATCTCTGGCTCCCAAAACATACCTAATATACTTATTCTCTATCCATAAGGCTCTATCCTATCCCTTTATATCCCAAGGAACAATCTTCATCCTAACCTGGACATCTGAACCCAAACCCCTATAATGTGCATTCAATAACATGAATAAACACATATAATCATATATTAGAGGTTCCAACAACCTCGATATCAGAGTTACCATTGTAACACCCTGACCCCTCTAGACAGGAGCCGATGCATTACTTGTGATATTGGCATGGTTATAAGGAATGAAAATCCTAAAGGAACGATCAGTTTAGTAGTCTTGAAGAAACTAGATACATCAATTTAAAATAAATTACACTGGATAAGGTTACAATATACAATACATAATGAAAAACAAAAAACTGCATCCACAAGCACTCAATAAATGACCCCATCTTCATAACCTGTTGAAGGTAGAAAATGAAAGGGGTGAGCTCAAATGCTCAGTAAGGGTAAAAAATAGTAGAATCATGAGTAAAATAATTAGTGAATAAAAATCAATCTGAAATAATCAATATGTCATAGTGAATAAATGAATAACTAATTTCATTAATAAACTGAGAATGAAACTCTATCCATAGATTTTTTTCATAGTGAAAACCTCATTGATAATAATAATAACTGATATTGAATAAAGAGAATTATTATTAATTGGATTTCATGTATCTGGAACATGAAACATAATACAGTAAAAGGGTTATGTTCTATGGGTAGAATCCCATCTGAATTTTGGAAACAAACTCAAAGGGTCTGTCGCCAAACTGTTTTGTCTAATGAGACCTACCGATGCATCGAGGGGATGTTGTGGGCCCCAAACACCTCTACATATAAATAATTATTTATACAATGATTCAATACAAGAGAAATATGCCTTTTCAATATCTATATAGAGTATAGAATACAGAATCATCAATAATATCCCAAATATACACCGTATGTGAAATGGTATACTATTTAGACAATACACATATCCATGATGTGAGACTATGGATATTTAATAGAAATATAATTTAAAATGTAAAGTGATCTCAAATGGGTAGTAGGTACACCACATAAGTATTATTAGGTGCACAATACAAAGTTAGTCACAACAAAGGGGATATTCTTGAACAAAAGTGAGAGAGAGGATCCCTTACCACAATGTAATCAGTCGAATCATATGACCAGAACATATAACCCTAAAATGAATCATTGAATGAAATGAATATAAAAATAATCATGTTATTATATATCAAATGGTAGTAGACATATAACATATACAAGAAATAGGCGGCGAATAATGAAAATCTCACAGAAATGAAAGTGAGATGAGAAACCCCTTACAAATATTTTGGCATGGTAACGAGTGTTATTGAAAGGTCTTAATGAGAGGTAAAGGGGTATTACATTATTTATTTATCAAAAGGGAAGTATGGGGGGAGATTAGAAAACATACCCCCTCATTAGAAATTTAAAAAAAATCACACAAGATAGGGTGGATTCATGAATAAAAGTGAGAGAAAGGATACCTTACAAAGATTTTATCATTGGAGTGATGATAAATCAATGAAATATTTATGTGTGATAAATAATAATCCACAAAATATATATAGATATAAATTATAAAACTATCATAGTCCATTCACACATATTATTTAAACAATTTAGCCAATGAAATATATGACTATCCTAAAGAATGAAAATTTAGTTAGTAAATCCCTTACCTTACGCTCGAACGTGTTCTTTTTTGTTCTTAACGACCAGAATAATAAAATTTAGATTCATTAATTAATATGTCCCGAACCTCATAAAAATTTAATTGATATGTTATAAACCTATTATGTTATTTAATGTTCTTTTTTGGGTTTAAGAGATTCAATTTTATTGTTTTGGAATCATTTTCTTACTTTGTTTTAAATGATCAGTTTACTTATATTAAAGTTCGGATAAATATATAAGATGGATGTGGTTGTCTAGAAATAAAGTTATATTATTTTAGTGAACATACAGAAGATTACATGGTTTTATAATTAATTTGGTTACTTAGAGTTAAGTTTAATTATTATATATATAACCTTAGTGGAAACTATTTTGGCTAAAATGTGGGTTTGATTACAATGAACATGTTTTACTTTATAACATAATACCATTTGTACAAAAGTATTATAGAACTAAACATAGGATATATTAAATATATAATAATCCCTTTCAACCATATCATGAATGGTTTCATGACCAGAATTAAATATTATAACCGAAATCGATAAATCGTTGTCCTTGAATGAGAAAAATTCGCACATCTCAAACGGTGCTTTCATTTCTTTCAAATAAATGGTGGGGAAAGGAGAAGATGTAATTAAATATACCATTAGCATGAAAAAATTCCAATAAATTTATGTTATTGGATTTTTCATACCATTATTATAATGGGAGGTGAGAAAATAAACAAAAATAAATGAACTTAAAAGAAAAGAAGGGATTTGAAACCGAAATTTACCTCTTGAGACTTCCTCCTTTGAGAACCTCTTAAGGGGAGAGGTTTTGGTCTTTTATGAGACCAAAGCTTGCTGGACATGGGGGATGATGTTGAAAAGGTATTTGGACATAATTTTGAGAATGAAAAAGGCTTGATAGGAGTGAATGGAAGGGGGGCAGGGTGAGAGGGGGTTTTTATAGTGGAGGAGAGAGGGGATTTCTTAATATAAAACTCATTAATTTATTATTTCCTCTCAAGAATACCAATTGTGAGTATTCCATGACAAAGAACAGTAATATATGCATTTTAATTCGAAACAATTGGGCTTACATTATCATATCATCATAAATGACTCAATTAATCCATTATTTAGCATTTATTGTGAATTATCAGGTTTTACTATTCTTCAAAAATTCAAGTATTTCAGAAAAATCACAAAAATTTACACTAACCATTTTTCGATATTTACAATTCAAAAATGTAGTCTGTTTTTCAAAAATAATTTTCTAAATATGATTAATTAAATATTTAATTAAATCATTATTTAATCAAGATTTACAAACACTTAAAATATTCATCTTCATTTTTAATGGTGTCCAAATTCATTTATAAACTCAAATGTATAGATACCATTCATAAGAGTCATATTACAATTCATAAGGGTAAGTTACTATTCATAAGGGTTGGTTACTATTCATATGGGTAAGTTACTATTCACCGAAAATTAAGTTAATTCTATCAGACTCTAAATTTCATCTTGAACACAACCGTGTATGTCATATTTTCAAAATTAAAAATGTAGAACTGGTAAATTTAAGTTTAGGGGATAAGTTGTGGATATCTCCTATAAGTGACCATGTTTTGTTCCATAGGGGCTTAAGGATTCATGAAATATAGGCTACCAATGAATACAATGTATTTAAGAGAAAAATACCATAAGATGTTTGGGGTGCTACATTATTCCATCCTTCAGAGAATTTCATCCTCGAAATTCATTTTATAACCCCAAAAGAAAGCTCTCTGATGTTCTTACCACATCTCCCATCGTAGAGGATCCTCAGGTGCATTCAGTGGAAAACCCAAATTGACGCTCAAATCCTCTAGTTCTATGATCCAGACACACCTCAGACAGAAGGGGTTGAACCCTTGCATTGAATATTCGGGCTTCCAGAGGGAGGCTCGAACGGTATAATGTTTGGAAATGTCTGAATGGACCAACACACGAAGAACTCACCAAACTATGTCACGACTGAGAAAATCTAAGTCATGGACATTGTTGTAGAGGATAAAATGAAGAGTTTGTACATGTAGGCTGCACAAAGGTTTCCCTCCAATGTTTCCTCTTGAAAACATAACCTGGTCGTGTAGTTCTGGCCTAGGGTGAAACATAAAAAAATTCCTTCGTGGTATTTTCCTCTTCGCCTATACTCGTCCAATTGTGCCATGACTATGTGGTAGTAAATGGAAGTATTCCCTTGAAAGGTGAGAAGAATGCTTGGATTGTTTGTCACATAATCTATTTGTTTACATATTTTTCGAAAGTTTGGGAGAGGTAGGTACTCCTCTTCACATGTTTTTATCACAATAATCTCCAGTACCTCCACAGGAAGAGATAACATATGGGTTTGTCCTTCCATCTGAAAATTTATTATGAAAGTTCACTTAGTGATACTCATTCAAAAGTATAACCGATGAAAGTATAAAAAAAAGAAGAGAAAACAAGTTATATTCTTATATAAACACTATTTGAAAAAGTAAAACATGGATAACGGTTTCCCCAGTCCCCCAATACACATATACCTTAAACTAGTTCAAAAATTTCAATCTTCCAGAACTATATGCAACACTAGACAGACGTCACTCCCGGAGTCCCTTTACCAGGAATACCACCGATTCTAGGGTGCTGATGACCCTAGGTGGATTTCTAAGATAGTATTCAGTTGCACGATTTCCTTAGCCCATACACACTGTAAACAGCTAGGGTCAAATCTGTGCTTAATGCACTCATGCATCCATAGAGAGGAACGCGAATTGTGGAGGTCAGAAATTTCATTGTGGACCAAATCCCTACAATTCCCATGCACCACATCATTCTTGAATATATTGATGTCATAAAGTTCTCTATACATACTAAAACTTAGGATCATTAATAGGTTGGCCGCTCGATGGTCACCATCAAAAGAAGCTTCTAGAAATTTACCCACAGCTCGGTAGTTATCAGCCGTAGTGAAACATAGAAAAAGAGCTTCATGATACTTTCCTCTGTTCCTATATGTAGAAAATTGTGTATATGCAATACGGTAATAGACCAAATTTCTTCCTTGTTAAAGATGGATAATGTTTGGATTATTTGATACTCGATGGAGTATTTTACAAGTTAGACATAAGTTCACATATGGATAGTCCTATTCAGAGAATGTCTTGACAATTATAGTCTCTAATAGATCGATAGGTAGTGATAAAATATTGGTTGGTTGACTAATATCTGCTATCTGAAAAGTTTTAGTAAATCAAATTTCAGTATGTCAAATCCATTTTAAACAAAGTTATTGTTTTATATAAAAACATATCAAAACAAAGAATACAACATCATTCATTTAGACATGTTTTATAAAACTCATGAAATTACGCAATCTCTTGCTCCCTTTCAAAAAACACTAGTACGGACATCCTGACGTCCTATAAGATGACTCCTCATAGATTCCACTGATGTTGGATATTTCCCCAGTTTTCACACAAACAGATACCCAAAGTGATTCCAAATTCCTCTATCTCCTTTGTCTAGATGCAATGTGTGCAACTCGGGTCAATCGCGTGTGGACATCAAGAATTCAGATTGATAGAAGCATGTCATTTATCAAGTTGAGCGACATCAGTAAGAACATGATGCCGATAATGAAAAAGGGTAGTCGCATCCTCACGGGCTTCAAAGTCCACAACTAGACCATAGAGTCCATAGGTCAAAATCTAACATAGATATGCTGCCCAGAGGTCGCCCCCCTGTGTAGCCTCCTCAAAGTTCTTAAGAGAAAAGAAATTATTGGCTAGGGTAAAACATTTAAAGATACCCTTGAATTATTTCCCTTGACATACATAGACTTGGAATTGTGTGCTCATCATGAGGTAATAGACGAAACCTGCTCTATGGTGATGTTGGAGTACCCGAGGAGAGTTGAAATCTCAGTAGAGGGTTTTGCATGATAAACGAATATTTTCAAAAGTCTCATAGTTTTATAGATATGATTTTCCCACTATGGTATCTAACAATTCTATTGGAAGACAAAAAAGAAAAGTAATTTATTTTTCCATATGAAAAATAATAAAACATCACTCTTAGTTTTGTTTATATAAGTGTTTTCATTGTTCAGTTCTAGTTTCCATAGTTATCCAAACCAATACCTTTGAGGAAAAATTTGCATTAAACTCCCCCATAGTGGCTTGTAATGAAAATATGAATTATCCTAAGTATATCCCCCGAGATTTTCATAACAAATAGTGTAGAAAGGCCCGTTGTCGTGTACCAGGATACCCAGGGTCATGCCCGGAACTCATTGTCAGAGAATTCACTCCTAGGTACCTTTGTGCTAGAGCCACCTCTACCTGCTCGTATCAAGATAGGGATGTATTAGATTGAAGGATTAAAATAATATAATCTACACAAAAATACTAGGATATTACTGTACTTTTATCCTCAAATACTAACTTAGGGCTTTGTTCCCTACTATAAATTTCCTACTCTAGTTTCCATGTTTCCTGCTAAAATTCCTCTAATACCAACTGTAACACCCCAAACCCTCTAGACAGGAGCCGGTGCATTACTTGTGATATTGGAATGGTTAGAAGGAATGAAAATCCTGAAGTAATGATCATTTTAGTAGTCTTGAAGAAATTAGATACATATATTTAACATAAATTACATTGGATAAGGTTACAATAAATAATACATAATGAAAAACAAAAAACTGCATCCACAAGCACTTAATAAATGACCTCCTCTTCATAACCTCTTGAAGGTAGACAATGAAAGGGGTGATCTAAAATTCTTAGTAAGGGATATAAATAGCATAATCATGTGTACACCAATAAGTGAATCACAATCAATCTGATATAATCAATATGGCATAGTGAATAAATGAATAACTAATGCCAATAATAAACTGAGAATGAAACTGCATCCATAGATTTTGTCATTGTGAAAACCCCATGGATAACAATAACAACTAATAATGAATAAAGAGAAAGCTTATTAATTGGATGTCATGTATCTGGCACATGAACCATAATACCATAAAAATGGTTTAGTTCTTGGGTAGAAACTCATCTGATTTTTGGAAACAAAATCAAAGGGTCTGTCGCCAAACTGTTTTGTCTCATGAGACCTACCGATGCATCGAGGGGATGTAGTGGGCCCCAACCACCTCTAAATTCAAATAATTCATTATAAAATTATTCAATACAAGAGAGGTATTCCTTTTGAATATCCGTATAGAGTATAGAATACAGATTCGTCAATAACATCCCAAATATACACCGTATGTCAAATGGTATACAGTTTAGACAATAAACATATCCATGACGTGAGATTATGGATATTTAATAGAAATATAATTTCAAATGGAAAGTGATATAAAATGGTCAGTAGGTACACCACATAAGTATTATTTGGTGCACAATACAATGTTAGTCACAACAAAGGGGATATTCTTGAACAAAAGTGAGAGGGAGGATCCCTTACCATAATGTAATCGATCGAATCATATGAACAGAACATATAAAACTTAAATGAATCATTGAATAACATGAATATAAAAAGAATCATTTTATTATATATCAAATGGATGTACACATATACCACATATAAGAAATAAGTGGCGAATAATGAAAATCTCAATGAAATGAAAGTGAGATGAGAAACCCCATACAAATATTTTGGCATGGTAAGTAGTGTTATTGAAAGGTCTTAATGAGAGGTAACGAGGTCTTCCATTATTTATATATCAATATTCCAGTATGGGGGAGTTGAGAAAACATACCCCATCATTATAAATTAAAAACAAAACCACACAAGATAGGGTGGATTCTTGAATAAAAGTGAGAGAGAGGATCCCTTACAAAGACTGTGTCATTAGTGTGACGATAAATCAATGAAATATTTATGTGTGACAAGTAATAATCCACAAAATATATGTAGACATACAGTATAAAACAATAATATGCCATTCACACATATTCTTGAAACAATGTATCCAATGAAATAGATGTTTAACCCAAAGAATGAAAATTGAGTTAAGCAATCCCTTACCTTACGCTCGAACGTCTGCTTGTTTGTTCTTAACAACCTGAAAAATCAAATTTAGCTTCATTATTTAATAAGTATAGAAACTAATAAACATGTAATTGATATGTTATAATCTTATTAAGTTAATTATTGGCCATATTTATGGGTTTAAGAGATTCAATTTTATTGTTTTGGAAGCATTTTCTTACTTGGTTTTAAATGACCAGTTTACTTATTTTCAAGTTCGGATAAATATATAAGATGGATGTGGTTGTACAGATATGAAGTTATATTATTTTAGTGAAAATCAATAAGATAAAATGGTTTTTTATTTAATTTGGTTACTTAGAGTGAAGTAAAATTATTATATATATAACCTTAGTTACAACCGTTTTGGCTATAAGGTGGGTTTGATTACAGTGAACATGTTTTGCTTTGTAACTTAATAAAATTTTTACAGAAGGATTACAGAACTAACAATAGGAAATATTACATATATAATAATCTTGTTCAACCATAAAATGAATGGTTTCATGACCATAATTAAAGATTATAACAGAAATCGATAAACTATTGTCCTTGAATGTGCTAAATTAGCACATCTCAAACTGTGCTTTCATTTCTTTCAAATAAATGGTGGGGAAAGGAGAATAGATAATGAAATATAACATTAGCCTGAAAACATTCCAGTACATGTATGTTACTGGATATTTCATACCATTATGGTGAAGGGAGGTGAGAAAAGAAACAAAAATAAACGAACATAAAGGAAAAGAAGGGATTTGAAAGAGGAATTTACCTCTTGAGACTTCCTCCTTTGAGAACCTCTTAAAGGGAGAGGTTTTAATCTTTTTAAGAGAAAAATGCTTGTTGGACGTTGGGTAGGATGTTTGGAAGGTATTTGGATAGAATTTGGAGAAGGCACAAGGCTTTAGAGGAGTGAATGGAAGGGGGGGGGGGGTGAGAGGGGGTTTTTATAGTGGAGGAGAGATGGGATTTCTTAATATAAAACACAATAATATATTATTTTCTCTCAAGAAAAACAATAGTGAGTATTAAATGACCAAGAACAGTAATATACACATGTTAATTCGAAATAATTGGGCTTACATCAGCATATCATCATCAATGACTCAATTAATCCATTATTTATCATTTATTATGAATTATTGGATTTTATTATTCACCAAAAATTCAAGTATTTCAGAAAAATCCCAAAAATTCACCCTAACCATTTTTTGACATGCAGAATTAAAAAATGAATTCCATTTTTCAAAATTAATTTTGTAAATATGATTAATTAAGTATTTAATTAAATCATTATTTAATCAAGAAATACAAAAACTTAAAATATTCATCTATATTTTTAATGGTGTCCAAATTCATTTAGACACTCAAGAGTATAGATACCATTCATAAGAGTCATATTACTATTCATAAGGGTATGTTACTATCTATAAGGGTAGTTTACAATTCATAAGGGCATGTTACTATTCATCGAAAATTATGTTAATTCTATCAGACTCTAAATATCATCTTGAACACAACAGTGTATGTCTTATTTTCAAAAATCAAAACACAGAGCTGGTAAATTTAATTTTAGTGGCTAAGTTTTAAATATCTCCAATAAGTAACCATGTTTTGTTCCATAGGGGCTTAGTGATTCAAGAAATATAGGCTACCAATTAATAAAGTGTATTTTAGAGAAAAATACCATAAGATGTTTGGGGTGCTACAACTATCCTTATGTCTACCTATCCTAAGCCACTCCCATGCCTGCCCCAAACCTCATCGAGCTACCATAATCCTATTTCATACCATAACTCATCAAAAATTAATTATAAAAATTTATGATTAGTTTCACATAACAATACAACTAGTAATAAATTATAAAATATGACCACATGATTCCCTATGGATGAACCCTCAAGAAATATCACACCAACAAACCCTGGCATGCCTCTAGTAGTCCTACTAATAAAAGAATCATCATACAATACCCTATTGATAGCCAATTTTTAACCAATTTGTATAAATGCATAAAATGAAACAATAGGAATATTAACATTATAAAAATGGTATGAAATGGGTGTCATTAAACGCTTTTAATAATCCACTAGTCATCACATCACAAATCCTAATATTTTTAGACAATTCCACCATGCATAAGTGGAATGGTCTGTAAATCCCTAAATCAGAAGACCAAAATCAAATAAAGGGAGTGACATGAAAGATAAAGGGAATGGATAACCTTGAACCAACCCAAAAAATAAATCTATATTCCTAGTCTAAATGAAGGGGGAAGGATCTAATGGGAAGCAAGGGGAGAGGGGAACCAAAATTCTCTATACTGAGTGAATGGTCAACCAAAACATGGGAGAACCTAAAATAATGGGTTTTACCTTTCTTAAAGTTCACCCCAGGTCCTAACCAGGAACCCATTGAACCATATTTGGGTATCCAGTTCCCCACATAGAGGGTCCACAACTTTGGACACCCCATAGAGTAACCAATACCCCATGAAGGGGTACCCTATGGGATCTTCAGCTTTTTACTAACCCACTAATAGACACTGGATAAATAGTGCACCACGATCAGATAACTTGTAGCTACTATAAACCTATTTAGATAACCACCACCCTACACTCTAATACTTGGAATATTCCATGTATCCTAAAAATAACATAAATAATCCAAAATTTAGTACTCCAGGGCTTTGAAATCTAATCCAAAATATCAAATTGAAACTCTCGTACTCAAGGATTCATAAAATTTAAATTTCCCTCTAAAAACACTAATAATTATGTTATTTATTAAATAAGAAACCACTAGATTTTCTTCACATTAATTAATTACTATTTTTCCACAATATTCAATATTATGAATAGTATTTAGAAAAAATGATAAATTATTAAATATTTTATTCTAAAAAAATAATTCCTTTCACCAAAAAATACATATCTCTTCCAATGATTTCTATTCACCTAAAAAAATTCCTTCCCTTTGCTCTGAAAAAACTATCTCCCCAAACCTCACCCATCACATTTCTAAAGGTCTATTCTAACCAAAGGATCCTTCAAAAAATCCTTATGGTGTAGTCATAAGAATTCATCTCAGCAAGAAAAGAATTTTTAGTTACTTAAGACATTTAAATAGCTTTATTATTATTTATTCATCTTTCTATTTGTAATTTTAATAAAAAAATAATTACATCATGAAAATAAGAATATGGTTCTACTATAATATTAATTATATCATTATATAATTCATAAAAAAAATAATATCATAGTTTTTTGTTACATGTGTTCCATTATGGTCCTTCAATCGCCTATATGTATTATGTTTTGAATCAGCTAGTACTGTCCTTCAGGAAAATTTTAAAAATATATTTAATGAATAAATATATATAATATGAAATTATTAGTATTCTGGAAAGATAAAATGATGTTTATTTAAATGATATTAAAATAAAATAATCAACACCATTTGAACTATCTAAAATGAGAATACCAATACATTTTTCTTAATTTTTATACATTTTTACTATATATTGAACATGAATCTTTTATAGCATGTTAATTAAATGAATACCAATGCCTTTAAACTTCTATTTATTTGAAACAATTTTAAATTCCCTTGGATTGTTTCCATTTCATCAATGTGGTTTTGAAACAATGATATGAACAGTCTCATAATGACCGATGGAAGAAAAATTAATCCTCTAAATTTATAATACTTGAAAAAACTATTATTTAAAAATAATAATAATAATTAAATAAACATAGAAAAATTACTTATGAAATTAAATAATTAATAATATTTATTCATCTTGAAATTAGAAGATATACGGTGTGATCCAAGGCTCGAGGTAAGAGTCTCTCTTCCAAATATACATTTTCCCATTTATTATTTCTCTATTATCTATAATATATTTTATTTATTATAAAAAAATTATTTAAATTATTCTATATTGTTTTCCTATATTTTTATGTATTTTTTCTAATTACTATCTTATTGATTTATGGAATCTCTCCTACTCCTTTTTCATTTATTATATATATATTCTCTATCACTCTATAAATCTCTCTCTAAACTTCACCATTGTCATCCATGTTCATGTTAATTATCCCATGGGTGTATTTTATATCTGATTAACCATTTATATTGATTGTTCATATATATTTTACTCTATAAAAAGTGAAAACCCTATATTTCATAATTACGATTAAAGGGTGTTTACCTATAATGTTATACCAATCGAGTTTTTGGGAGAATATTGAGATCTATATTCTCATTATTTAAATAGAAAAAAAATATTGATTATGTATTCATGTTTATGTAATAGGTTACACAGATAACAATATGAATTTAATTCATTATCCATGTATTCTGTTTCATATACTGAATGCATTAGAATTTTTAACCAATAGGTAAGACCTAGAATTATATAACTTATCAATGAATCAGAGGTTCACATAAAGTAAACTATTTTGGGTATTTTGTATATGTATTCCCATTTATGTATAATGTTTTAAATGAGGTATTAATTGTATGTTTATTATAACCAAAATTACATATTCCATAAATATGAAATTTTTTATTAATATCTATGTGATTACTTATTCCAATTGTTATGGTATCCCTAGATATATTTTTCTCATGTTGTTAATTACATGGAATTATATGATTATTTATTATTTTCATATTATATAAACCTTATTGATGTTATGGCAGTTTTCAATATACACTACCCTTTAATGAGGTACTGGGTTCTCCCATTTATATTTTTTCACTATTTACCTAGGAAACCATGAAGATTTCTATGAATGAACTATGAATAAGATTAAGAGAAATAATATTATTTCATGTGTTGTAATGATGATACAAATGCTATGTATTAATGATGTATGTATACAGTCTCATGAAACTATGAATCTTCAAATCATCTACATTATGATCAATGTGTTTTATATCATTATAATAAATAATAATCAACTCTTTGTTACTAGATCTAGGGTCATTGTCGTTAGAATCAGGGAAAGTATAGTGGAAAAAATTGAAACTAGATTTTAAAAACATAACTAGATAACAAAACATTATGAAAAGACATTAAGAAATTATATAAATATTTAATGAATGGATATAATATTTTATATTAATTTTTAATAAATGAATATTAATTATATAATTTGGTTCATAATTCATAGTGTTAAGATGAACTAATTTTTATATATCATTTTCTAGAAAATGGAATCTAATAAAATGAATGGAAATTGTGTCAAAACACATAATCAATGTAGGTATTACCTACCAAACAACACACGAATGATGGTGTTTTAGTTGGTAATATTATCACTTTATGAGGAATGTTGACTCAGGTTATGATAAATAAAATTGACCATATGGAACACCTCATTTCCCCCACAGAAATGTGTAATAGAATTGTATAGCTTTACAAGGTATAATCTGCTTGATTTCAATGATATAATTAATCCATTTATTCCATATTAATGGATAATTTCTTTAGAGAAAATATTCATTTCTTTGAGATTTAGTAAATTAGAGAAGGTTATCATGGATTTATATCATCTAAGGATATATGTTGATAAATTGTGATCATGGATTCAAAACAATAAGAATGAATAATTTATAAAGAAGATATAATGTAATTATTGTAAGGAAATGTTCCTTGAGAACTATTTTCTTGGAAAGAAAATATCTGACTTAGAAAATGAAATTCCTAAATTTAAAACAAAATTAAAAAAGGGATATTTAGTTGAGTATGATAATAACTATACAAGGTTAACAAGACTTGTTGTGAATTGTGTATTAAATCAAGAATGAAATATTGATCTCTTATTTGATGGATAAAGTAAAACCTTAAAATAAAACTAGCCTCTAAAACATTTTAAACTTATATGTTGATAGTGAAAAGTGTTATCAAGATGAAGAAAGTGTTTTCCAAGTCAAATATTTTCAAAGTAATGTAAGGGAAGAAGAATTAAGTTCATTATTGTTTAGAAATAAATTATAAAAAGGATAATAAGGTAACAGTTGAATTTATAATATTTAATAATTTTGGAAGGAAATACATTGTTGTTTCGTTTAAGGGTTTGGGTGTTTTTTACAAATGTGGAGATATGGGCAATAAAAATCATGAGTAAAAAGGAAAGAGAGAAGGTGTAAATTTTCAATGAATAAATTACAAGGATATGGGGTATTATTTTAATCAATTACCAATGAATCAATGGAAACTACATCATAATAAATTAAAGGAGAAATTTTTGGTGTTTGAAATTACTCTAAAAGAAATTGAGGTCTCAAATGATGTGATTGTAGTAACTTTGATCATAAACTCAAATTTAGATAATATATTATCTGATTACAGATCTATTCAATCTTTAATATCTTTAAATTTCTCAAATAAGATTGAGTCATCAATTAATATAATACTTTTGATGACTTGCATCATCATTAATTGAGAAAATGGGGAAAATTTGAATTTTTTTCTCGGGTAATTTTAAGGGGTATAATGGTAGTTTATCATATCAAAGGATCTCAGATAAATTTTCATATTAGTAATTTAGTCCTAGAATATGGTGTTTTCCTCATGGTATGAATTTTGTGTAATTCTGAGTCATTTTTATTTTCACAAAATATTTAATATTTATTTAATTAAATATTAATTATTCATGAATTTTTTAACGGTGATCACCTATGTTTGGATTCATGGATTGAAATTATGACTATGTGACAACAATATTTTCCTAGGTGATTTATAAAATCATCATAGGCACTGGGAAAAGAGCTAGGCCCCCTTTTCCTTTCTTGAAACAATTTTATTTTATTTTATTTTTTCATTTTTCCTTCTCTCCTCCCATATGGATAATTGCGTATGAAAAGGGGAACCCACTATCATTTTGTATGTTAAAATTAGACATATTGATAGGGGTAAGAAGAAGGAATCCCCATCATCATTGTCTATGAATCTGGATCTGGATATGGTGGATATGCGGTATGTCTCAAATCTTAAATCTTCGATGTATTTCTCCCTTAGGATGATTTTTAGTTTTACAATAATCTCACCATAGATTATTTAATAGTTTTAAATTATTATATGTGATGTTTTGGACCCCTAAATGATTCATTTTCATGTATTTTTAGGATAAATGTGGGTTTCTGGGTGTTTTGATATGTTTTAATTTATGAAATCCTGATCACACGTCATGTGGTTCAAAGAACACACATCATGTCTTATTCATCTTTATGAGTGGAGGAAGAAGGTAGTGCACTACACGTAGTTTAGATGGACACACTATGTATGGGTGACTCGAGGTGTGCTCAGTTACTTGAACAAACACACCATGTCAAGGAGCATAGTCGTGTAGGGTTCTTGGCCTGATCCAATGGAGGGTGCCAGGTACCCCATGTGAGTTACATGTCCTGTTTGATCCTATATTTGGGGAATTTTCACACTATGTGGGATGGGTGACTTGGATAGGGGATATGTTTGGGGGTACATTCTATGTACATGAGGTAAATATAGTGTACACCCTTCTTTATTGTATTTTACCTATTTTTTCATGTATCATATAACCCCCACCCATTGGCTTGGGAAGACGAAGTGGTGTTGCTGACCTTAGGTGATGTCCCCAAGTCACCAAAGGTTGGAAGAAAGTTATAAGGGTATAATAGATCATTAGGTGGTGAATTTCTATAAGATGATAATAACCTATTCAATAATAAAGAAATAAAATCAATATTAGATGATTCCTATAATGAAATACAATACAACTCAAAATAGAAGCAATATCTGATTAGTTCGTGGAATAAAAAGGCACAACACTAACATAATATGGGAAATAAGAACTTAATGAAACTTATGCAGCATCAACCCAAGCATCACTGCAAACAATATCCATGCTTCGCCTCCACATCTCAAGCCCACTGCATCATGATGTGTCACTAGGGAGGTATGAAACTGTTCATTTACTTGTGACTCAGTAAAAAAATCTGTAAATGCACAAAAATTCCCAAAAAGGGTTGATTATAAAACTAAATAATTAATCCACTTATATTTATAACAAAAATATAAGTAGATGAAATATTAAATATTTCCATAATACCTAAATTAAACCAGTTTTAAAAACCATAACCACTTGGAATCAACATTCAATAACTCACTCAATAATGCATTCCAAATGAATGTCCCAATACTCATGAGCAGGGACCCCCATCACCAAGTCATCGCCTGGTGGAATCTACCATGTTTTACTTTTTCATTGACCCAAAGTATGAACCAACAAGGTACCATATTGTTATTTCATGAAATCACACTAACCCCACATGTAAAGTTCTCTAAAAACCATTATTTTTAAAAAAACATTTTATTCTAAGTTATTTATCAAACTAATTATGTGAAATATTTCAAAACTAATGATTTAGTTAATAAAACCAAGGTATATTTTCTACAAAGCAAGAGAAAATGATTTAAACATTAGGCGTACATGTTCTATAATGAGTGGCGTGGGAGAGAATCCACCTGCCTCACAATAGTTAAATAAAATGAGGAATGACACATGATACCTCAAGATATGGTATTGAAAATTATTCCCTTCAATAGATCCCATCAAGATATCATCAAGATATACATCACACAACATAGATCATTCTATGATATATTTGATTTATGGCACCCTAATAGAGAACATAAGATGATCTAGAGAGGGTGATCAGGAACGTGGACTTAACATCAATTCTAGAGAGGCATTACAACTTAATTCACCAAAACCATCTTTCAGATCAAAAGAATTTTCGAAGGATGCCTAAGATATTGATGAGTTTCAGTTCCTAAGAGAGAATAAAAAATGTGATTTGAGGGGCTAAAACTAGAGTTAAACTCTAATTTTAAAATAATTTAATACACTTCACATGTTTATTATACACATTTGGTCAAAATGTGCCCCAAAATTCACATGGTACTATCCAAATACTCTCATATCAAATGATATATCCTTTGTAGCCACATGGTTTGGCCAAATTGTGCACACGATACTATCCAAATACTCCCATAATACATGGTCTCTCGGGGAAACTTCAAGGTTTATCCAAACCATGTGCTAACCATGAAACCTCCTAGTGAATCCCATCGTCTACTTACATGGTTTCTTGAATAGGGTTCATGGTTTCCCATAACCATTCACTATTAAAAACCCTTCCAAAACACTCCAAAACCATCCAAAAAACTCCTAAAACTCAACAAAAATATTATATAACTTAAAAATGCATAATAAAAGGGTAAAGAACCTAAAAATTATTTTTTTACATTCTATACAACATTATAAATCCTATCCATAAAAAGATAAAGATTGTAATTTCTTGGGAAGATCTCAAGAAAATGACCCAGAATTTAATTATCTCATTCTTATGCATCTTCATGAATATGACCATGCTTCCATAAGACTCATCAAAAACTAATAATTTTTACATCCATGGGTTTCTTATAACAATCCAAAATCTATATTTGTATGCTAATAAACATACCATGAAGCCCATGATCAATATGTTCCCATTGAGTAACATGATTAGGATCAGGATGACACTTCTTCAAATGAGATACATGAAATGTATTGTGTATAGAGACAAATCAGGGAGATAAATTAATATGGTAATATATATCACCAATTAATTTTATTTTCCCAACATAAAAAATAGACCATGGGGACAATTTTTATTACTTACCCAAACAGTGATGGATATCCTCAAAGAGACTCTCAAGAAAACATGATCACACACACGAAATGATAATGGTTGATTATGATGATTCATATATGATTTATGATGGTTCTGATTCATCACCATCTTTTTTTAGATAATTTGAATCTTATTTGTTTTCTAAAGCAAAACATTAGGTTTTATGAGTTAGGTATCACCTATTACCACCCAAAAAAGTGGAAAATGAAAAAGTATTTTCGTATAGAGACTCAAAAATGATCAATGTATATTAAGGCTTGATAAATTTTATTATATGAGAACTAATCTAATGATATATGATCCTCCCATAAGACATAAAAATAAAAAAAACAAGCTCTAAGCATGTATTCCAATGTTTTCATCATCTTTTTAGACTGGTCATCCATTTGAGTATGCAAATATGTGTTTATAGTTAATTGGGTTCCAAGGGCTTTCCACAAGAATTTCAAAAATCACAATGTAAACTAGGGACCTCAGTTTGACACAATTGAAACTAGAATTCCATAAAACTTTTCAACATCCCAAATGTAGATTTTTTAAGATTATTCTACCATATTGGAGTCATGAATATAGATTATGTTAGAAGAATTTATTCAATATAGAATCACCCATATGAAATCATGTTTCCAAACCATTTTTGGTAAACCAATTAAAATTATCGTGTGATCTCTCTGAATATGGTTTTTTTGTGAACATTATGTTTAGATAGGTTTAATAAGTTTCTACAACCATGGAAAAAAGATCCACCACTTTTGAAGAAAAAATTGACACTCTCATTCACCCACCCCTCTCATGGTGTTTTGGGGTCTTCTATGTGGTATTAGAGGGAGGTTTCTGGGGTTAAATATATCCTTATATTCTGTCATGGAGAACATAGTTAATGTTTTGGGGTACCCCTCTTTGATTGTAGAAACTTCTAGATTTGTAAGAAAAAGATGAGATCTCATATAAGATATCTTGGAATGGAATTACTATTTTATACTACATAAGGGATTCATGTAACTGTTGCAACCTGACTATCTAAAAATAAAAATGATATGAAAATATTTATGTATATTCCATAGAGAACAATGCTCTTACTACATCACTATCGGATCAAATATATCTAAAGGTAATGAGTTTTAAATCAACCAGGTTTATGTGGTAAATGATAGAAAATATATATGAATGTGATAATTATGTGAAGGAGTTTGAACTTAAATTTTTGTGAAAAATATTTGATGATATGAAGATCCATCCTAATGAAAATGTAGATACCATTTTCAAAAAAATTACTGAAGTATTAGGAGCAATTTGAGGGCTTGGTGAAGAGATTAAATACATTGGAATTGTAAATAAAATCTGTAGAATACATCAACCTATTTACAATCCTAATGTTTCAGACCATGAAAAAGGGATCCTTCAAAGCTTTCCTTGGATGATCTTTTAAGCAATCTGGTAACTTTTGAAGTGATAGTGAAAACAAAGGATGCAATGTGTCATATTAGCAAGGAGATAGAATTAAAATCTAGGAAAAAACATGATATTTAAATAGATAATGTCAATGATGGTAATAAGGTAGATGAACTACTTTCTTTATTTTCCATGAACTTCAATATAGGAAAAGGATGATTTGAAGGAAATATTCAATTGTCATGTTTTTATTGTGGTAGAGTTGGGTAAATTGTCTATTGGTGCTCATGGAAATTCGATGATGAGGAATGTGAAGCAGGAAACTCACAGAAGCATTAGAAAATATTTTTTCAAAAGGGATACATCAAATCTGGAAAGAAAATATAGAGACATAATTTTATTTGTAATGGATAATATGATGGAAATGATTTTTTTTCTGGAATAAGAACCAAAGTTTAAATCTAGAACCCAATCATCTATGATGGGTATAGTTGAAAATTCAAATCCATAAAAAGATAAATCTAGATATAATTAGTTGATTTATTATTCTGGTCTAAAGATGAAACTTGAGGATACTTTTGGTGTGCTTGAGAATCCATCAATTTGAAGAAAAAAGTATTGATGAGTTGTGTAAGAGTAATCAGAATATTTTTATCAACTGGAAGCTGAAATTAATCGACTGGAATAAGTAGTAAAAGAACATTTTACATCCTTTTTAATCTTAGAATATATATAATAAATTAATCTCATAATTTAATAATATTGAAAGGACATCAATGACCTTACATCAAAACTATAGTATAAATCTCTAACTATTTAAGGACATGAAGAAGAATTTGTTACTCTTATGATTAAACTTGAAAGTGAATTAAACTAAAAAGAAATATAGAATAAAATAGAGTTTAGAATATTCTTATATGCTGAGCAGCAGGAGAGAGTTATGTGTGGTTAGGAAGGTGCACATAACATTTTTAAAGATCAAAGATACACATTCATGGGAAAAGTGGAATTAGATGTGATGCTGAGACATCAAATTCTAGAAATAAAATAATCTGAAATAAAGTCATGTTGAAAGTTGTACATATTAAAAACTCACCTGATGTCCTAACAAAGATCTCCTAAAATGAAATTGATGAGTTGGAAAAAAACTATACCCATGCATCAAAAAATAATCAGCAATCAAACTCATTTCTTTAGTAAGGGGACATGCTGATGAATTAAGATGAGAAGACATTTCCTCTTATGAAATTTCAATTTTGTGTCTATCTAGGTCACACCATGTCACACTATAAAAAGGCATGGAACTATTTCAATGCGGAAGATCTAGGAAGTCAAAAAAGGAGAATGAATTCTTATCCTACATCTTATAGAAGGAATATCTTTTATGGGTATTTATTTCACTACTCTAACTTTGGATATAAATATATTCATTGTAGGTATAGGAAAGGTGGAAATGATTCCTATAGAACATAGAGACAAGTAAATACTTACCTACCAGATGGTGTTACTCTTATAAATAGTTTTTCTCCACTATAAGAACAATATGAGTATTATGAACCAATAAACATGTAAAAGAGAGTGTAAATACCATCTTTATCATCCAATTAATAAAAATTTTCGTTTAAGGAAAAAAAATGTCGACAAATAAAATCTTTCAGAAGTCGCCCTCAAAGATAAAAAGAACAATAGCACCTGGATTCTTGATTGTGGATTATCATCCCATATGATGGGAAATAAAGACCTATTAACTAATGTTAAGAAAATGGTTGATGGAACAGTAAGGTTAGTTAATGATGGTTCGTTCATGATCAAAGGCAGTGGAAGTAATTAATTGGATTATGGAGAGATGAAGAGAAATGAATTTCTCTATATGGACGATCTGCGTCATAATCTCTAGAGTGTGTGTCAACTATATGACTTTGGATTGATGGTTAAATTTAATCAAAATGGGTTCACTATCTGAGGAAAGATAGTGAATTATCTTATGAAATGATGCAGAACCGATAGAATCTTATATCATGTTGATAGTGAAGAGAACATTTTCTACAAAACAGTTCAAGAAGAAATCATCTTGTGGCACTAGAGGTTGGGTCACATTAATTAACAAGTCATTGAAAATATATCTAAGATGAATTTAGTCAAGTATATCCCCAATCTGAAGCTTGAATAGGAAAAGGCATGTGATGCTATCATAAGAGGAAAGTTGGTATGTAGTTCATATCAGCCAAATAAGAAATGTGAATCAAATCCTTTTTATCTCATCTATACATATGTATGTGGTCCGATAAATTTTTCATGAATATATAGAGAAAGCTATATCATTATATTCATTTATGATAATAGTATAATGGATTGTCTGGTGGCTATACATAGGAAATTGAAAGTGATTGATTGGATGAAAATGTATCAATGAATAGCTGAGAATGATACTGGATGAAAAATCCAAGTTCTGTGGTCTAACAATGGAGTAGAATACACATCCATTAAGTTTGAAAATTTCATTGATAAATGTTGAACACAACATGATGTGGTTATTGTGAAAATCCCATAGAAAAATGGAGTTGTTGAGGGAAGGAATCGATAGGTGAACAATACAGCCAAAACTATATTGATTGAGAGTTTTATCTCTTGACATTACTAGAAAGAGGTTGTTCAAGTTGTAGTGTATACTGAAAATCGAATAGGGATTTATATGGGAGAAACCAAGAAACCGTATGAGTTGTGGCATGGAAGGAATCCCTCTATGAAGTATTTTTTTGATTTTTGATGTAAAATTTTCATTCTAAACAAAGAAGGAAACCAAGGAAAGTATGGTAATTCTATATATGAAGGAATATTACTCGGATACTAAATAAATATCAAATCATACAAATGTTTCAATAATCATCTTGAATGAATTTTTTAAAGTAGTTATGTCAAGATCATTAATGATAAGCCCAAAAATACCTTAAGGAGATCTTATACAGATGTGATTGAAGATGAAGATAGTGGGCACATAACAGATTCAAATTAAGATTTAGAGAAAGGAGTGTAATACATTTAGAGGTCACAAAATGATTTTGATTAAGAAGAATAATCAGTAGTGGAAAACACGAATGAAGAAAATTCTTATGAACCTCATAGGAAAAATCATAGAGAAGAAACTGATCAATCTAACATCATTGGAGATTGGACCACACCCGCATAGACAAGGAGAATGAGAAATAATGCACAATTTTTATTCTTATAAATTTTGGAACCAACCTAATTTGAACAAGCTTCAATAGAAGAATAAAGTTTGGATTCCATGAAATAAAGAGTTAGATCAGGTTGAAAAGAACCTGACTTGGGATCTTGTTAAGAGTCCCGAAATCCACAATTGGATTGGTACAAAGTGGTTTTTTCAAAAATAAATTTTATGATAATTTTAATGTGATCAGAAATATGTCGTGATTGGTGTGTAAAATATATTCACATATTAATGGTGTTCATTTTGAAGAAACTTTTTCTCTGGAAGCTAGAATAGAGTCAATCAGACTTTTTTTCCACGAAAAATTAAAGAGGATACAAAGTGTGTCAAATGGATGTAAAAATAGATTTCATGAATGATGTTCTTGAATAAAAATCAACATTGAAAACCAGTGGGTTTTCTGTTCGGTAATTATAAAATAATGGGTTTTAGATTAAATAAGGCACTCTATGGTATGAAATAGGCACTACGGGCATGATACTATTGGATAGATTATTTTCTAAAGAAGCATGAAATTAGAAGAGAAGGAGTGAATCACAATATCTTTGTGAAGAATTATAAGAAAGATCATTTTAGGGTTTTGGTGTGTGTAGATGATATTATATTTGGTTGAAGTATGTATGGATTATTTTATGAATTTACCAATCACTTGAAATCAGAATTTAAAATTTCTATGATTTTTCAACTCCCAAACTTCTTGGGTCTTCATGTGATTCATAGAAAATTCCCCACTTTTATTTATGAGTAAATGTATGGAAGAGAGTTTATGAATAAATTCAATATGAATGACTCCAAAACAATATCAAATCTGATTTTGGTTGGGGAAAATCTCAAAAATCATGAAAATGGGACATATGTAGATCCCATAATGTATAGGGGAATCATTGGAATCTTATTGTACCTTAGAACATCATGGATATATATTTTCTTTGTAACATGATTAGTAACACACATCCAATGTAATCTGAAGGAAGAACATATGGAATTTGTGACCAGAATCATTAGTTACATTCAGGTAATCACAATTATGGATTATACATTGATGTATGAAGAGATAGTGAGATATCATCATTTTATGATGTTGATTTTCCTAGATATGTTATTGATATAAAGTTCATAAGTGGTTGAAATTCATTTATTGGAATGAAATGATTGATTTGGTTGAGTAAGAAGTAGGAAATCAATTGACTTAGTACTATTGAAGCTGAGTATATCTTTGATACAATGCCTTGCACTTAGCTATATGGATGAAGCAATAACTGACTGATATTGGTGATGAGGTGAAAGAACTAATGGTGATTCACTATAATAAAAAGAGTGTGATCAATCTTACGAAGAATACAGTTCAAAATTCTCATACAAAACATATTTAAATTAGATATCTCTTCATCAAGGAATAATTTAAACAAGGAATAATTAAAATGCATCATGTTTGAACTAATGACTAAGTGGTTGATTTTCTAACCGAGCCGTTTCAACTGCATGTGTTCGATAAAAATTGGTTGAACCTTAGTGTTCACAGTGCATGAGGAGGTTATGAGATTTCCTCTCTCCCCATTTGTGTTAACTATTATAATCTGTTTATAGACGTTTTGTTGGCTTATGGGGGTGATATGATCCCGGGGAGTGTGTTTCAAGATCCACACATTCAATAAAAAGTTCTTTGGGTTAATTTCCATTGGGGGAGAATAGATAAATTCATGTATATGGGGTTTTAGGATAAATAAGAAGATATATAAGAATGATAAAATTATGGTTTGTTGGTTGAAGGTTTTTTTGCAATCCATGCAATACTTCTATGAAATGTTTAGATTCCGGTGTTATTAGTTCATGCCATGAAATGTTTTATGACTTGATCAAAGATTTTCTTGTACAAAATTAATCATTTTAATTCACAAGTACATAATTCATGCTTCTCCTATTTTTTTCTAAACTAATCTTTTCTCATGTAGACATAGAGTGTTAGATGATTTGTTTCTTATATATTAGGTTTTCATAGTGGAAGGTGATTTATTTAATTTGTCTACACATTTCCAACAAACCCAAAGGGGGTGATTGTTGGAACCGAGGATGTTCATTATTGGAAATGGAGTAAGGTTTATGTTTGTCATCAATTATCACAGGGAAGATCATGTAGTTTTCAAGGAAATGGATCTTACAATTCAAGATGACAACCATATTGAAGGTGGTGTCGTTTAAAACTGTTTGCCAAATTTTTTTGGGAAAGAAATTGGAGGAATATCATATAATTTTGAAATCTTGTTGGAAGAGGATAGAATCATGAAGGGTAGTGTTCTGGGAAAAAATCATGAAAATAGTAATGGAATATGTTTGGAAAATACATGGATGATTTTCATAAATATGAGGAGCATCATGAATGGTGAAGATGATCTCCATGATTACGAGAATTCAAGCATGATGAGTGTGCGATGGTTTTACTCAAGTATTCAAGAAACCATCAAATTTCAATGGATATTCTCCATGATGATATTTTTTGTGGATCTTTGTGAAGGAGATAAGGTGTTTATGGAAGGAACCATAATTTCAATGAGCATAGTTAACTATGAACTTCCATGGAGCATCATGATATGAGGATCACCACAAAGATATTTTTTAAAGATCTAGAAAATGTGATAACAGGTGGTGGAGCATCGTGAATAGCCGAGCTTATATATATGAGGCTACCCCTCTTCACTTTACATGAATATTTCAAGGAAAATCTAGAATCGTTGTGATTTCATGAAGTCAGGGAGCTCTGTGAAACCGAAATTCCATGAATTATTGATAATCATGATATGAAAAGTTGAGTCTTAATTGATGCCAATTATTTTTATTAATGAGATATTCATGATGATGGGGTATTGCACGTTGAATTAGTGAGATTTGTGAAGGAAGTTTGTTCTCTGAAGGAAGTAAGCTTCGTGAAGGAGCTTCTCGAAACTCAGTTTTTAATATCAGATTTTCATTTAGCAGGTCATTCATATAGAATTAACTTAGGTCAATGGTGAAATAAGAGTCTTGTTATAGATAGGGACATAGTCTTTAATGAAAATCTATTTAATAGAACTTCTAGTCATTATACTGATACAGAATTATCTCAATGTAGTGTGATAGGGGAGTCGATGGAAGTGTTATAAGGGATATAATTCTCTTTTATTAAAATATTTTAAAGGCAATGTTCCTAGCATGGAGAGATTGTATTTGAAATACTGTATTCCACAAATAATGAAAATTAATGGATTTAGGTACAACCAACACACTGTCGATGTATTCCCATTGGACTATCCTTTAGTGTTGAACTAATTAATACCATTTTGTGATCTATCTGCATATAGTTGTTTATTTTTTTCATGTTCTCTTTAGACAGTTTTAGTTGGTTCCAACCATGGGTGGAGCAAGATATGTCACTTTTGATGAAATAATAGACACCCTGATTCACCCCTCTAATCTCATGGTGTTCTAGGGTCCTTTAATTTGTAAAAATCACAATAGACCACATAACATTGTCATGAATCTAGTAATATAAGAATGGGTGCTGATGTAATCCAAACATGAAGCTCTTAAAAGGATTTATACCACTCATCTCTCCATTGTAATGGGATTCCTTTCCCCAAAAAATATTTCATAGAAGACGAATGTCATGAAAAGTCACACAAAAACCATTGGAAATTACCTAATAATCCAAGGAAACTATGTATATCATGTATTTTCATCAATGGTTTCCAAGAGATAACAACTTCTACCTTTTCAGGATCTACCAAGACTCCAATTTTGGAGATTACATGACCAAGGAAAAGTACCTATTATATCCAAAAATCACACTTTAAAAGCTTATCATAGAGGCATTGTTCCTTCAATATACCGATAATGATTTCCATGTGTTGATCTTGATCACCCTTAGTCTTCATATATTACAGAATATTATCGATGAATACCACCACAATTGAGTCATTATACCTCTAAAATATTTGATTCCAAAATATCATAAACACAACTAGTGCATTCTTAAGATGAAATGGAATAATCACATATTCATAATGAACATAATGACTTTGAAAATCTATCTTCATAAAATCCTCATTCAGAACACAATGTTGGAGGTGTTGTGATTGTAAATAAATCATTTAGAACCATTTTTATACCAACAATTCATCAAAACATCATTGATTCATGTAAGGGGATATAGATTTATTATCTTAACCTAGTTTATCTTATCATAATCTACACAAGTTCAAATAGTTCCACCATCATTATTGATAAAGAAAATAGTGGTTCCAATAGAGATATACTAGGTTGAATGAGTCCTTTCGTTTCCAACACTTCTAGCTAAACTCAAAATTCCATTAATTTCATTGGTTTTATCCTTTATGAAATTAGCAAAATAGGACCAGTCACTAGTAAGAGATCATTTGTAAATTAGACTTCTCTTTCAGGTGGAAACCTAGAGAAATTATTATGAAATAATTCATTAAATTTATCCATGATGGTATAAAAATCCCTATGTTTAATTACATCAGTAGTAACAAATTAACAAATTCCAACATGTAAAAGATAGTATTGACCACTGATACCAAAGGTCATAACCATATTGCATTCACATCCCAATCTCCTTTAAATAGATGTTAAACTTCATCCAATGATGATAAACTAACCCTAAGAGAATAATAGTTCTTGTGGAACTTAAAGGATGTAAACCAATCAATTCTCAAAATTAGGTCATAGATGTCCATATAAAAAATAGATAAATACCAAACAAATTCACCTTCATCAATAGTGATAGAACAAGATAAACACTTAATGTGTTTCCACTCTCATTGGTCGAGAGGTGTTTTACATTTCAAGACACATGTAATCATTTCAAAATGAAATCACATATGATCCACAACATGAGAAGTAATAAAAGAGTGGGATGCACTAGTATAAAAAAAATATTTCATGAGGGTAGAGTTCAAGATAATAGTACATAACATAATCTAAGGACCAGATCAGTCATGTGTGATCATCTTTTTCGAACCATAAAACTATTTACTAGGTTATCCTAACAATTAATTATTTATCTATTATAGTGGTGATAATTTCTAAGGTGTTGATGTGATACAAGATTAACCTTGGGTTGATCAAATCTAGGGATTATTATCATTATGACATGATCATATTTTACGAGAATAAAAAAATTTGGAATATGTTCAACAAATTACCATCATTCATCCTTAGATTCAGCATACAATAACATTTCATATGTACCAACATTACACAATTATGGCATTCCCTCAAAGGAATTTTTCATTCCCTCTTGATGTTTTAATAGGATCCACACTGATAACATATTAAATGATTAATGTGGAGAGGTGTAAAGGTTACAAAACCAACTGACTAGTTTCCCAATGTTTTTTTCTTTATTAAGAATAATTTTTTCCCTTCTTCTTATTCCCCATGATAGATTTCCCACTTACACCCATGTAGGTAAACGTTTTTTCAGTAATTTTGGTTCCAAATATATTATTTTACTCTATCATATCCTAGTTCGCCATCAACATATAGTTTCTAATACAGAAGGAAACAAAATTGGAGTGTATTTCAAGTCACAACCCTACCTCAAATATCCTCGCATTCAAGTACTCACTAGTGGGAAATTTAAGAGAAAAATGAATCAACCTTAGGAATTGAGATTCATACTCTTTCATGGAATGATTTTCCTAATTTTACGTAAATAATATTTTTATCCTTGTGATCATGAAGGTGTGGGGATATAATTTTTGTAAAAAACTCCTAAAACATGTCCATGTAAGGTTTTAATCTTGTTTAGGTAGGATATTATAATATCTCACCACTTCATAGAAATATCCTCTAATATATACACTAATATACTCACCTGAATTTAATTTGGGGTTCCTAATAAAGAAATTTTTTGGAATTATCAACCTTAGTCATGCCTCCACAAGATCATGTTTAGAATATACCTAATAGGTCAGTGGATCCTATTTCAGAAAGTACAAGGATGAATATTATTTTTGGGACTATATATTCTTATTTCCTCTATCCAGGGCTTAGAATTCCTAGACTATGCTTTGGATAAGCTACTAACTTAATTGTGGCTCAGGTTGAACCACATTCTCAGTTTCTTCCTCATGTGGGTTCCGCGATCATTGAACTGGATTAATTATTTCTAAATACATAATGAAACACCACTAGGTTATCAATCACTAGAATCTTAAGGGTGAGAATATTCTAAATCATCAAAAGAAACCATCATAATGACCAACTTCAAAAAAACATCAATCCTAAAATGATCAATGAAATCCTAGGGGGATGTCTCACTACTAATTCATTGAATGATACACTCTTTATCTAAATTCATGATGATGATATAAAAAACACCCAGAAGTGTTTTAGAACACTTTTTATACCCAAAAACCATTTTAACATGATGTTTAGCATAAAGAGTATAGTTATTTTTTTATCCTATACATTTGATGTGATGGAATTTCTATCTTCCTTCTACTATACAAGATGATGAACCATAGAAGACTAATACCATTTGTAACATCTCTCCTCTCACCCATTAGCTTGGGAATAGGCGGAGGTGGAACTGAACTTAGATAATGCCCCAAAAAAACCATATGATAGAAAAAAGTTCAAAGGGTATACTAGATCATTAGGGTATTACTTTACCTATGATAATAACAACATCATGAAGGCAAAAAAAGACAAAAAAAGATATATTATGAATGTAATGACATAAAATGAAAATAAAACTAGAAGAAATATCACAATAATAGATGGATAAAAAATTTATAACATTGAAAAAATGAAGGAAAGAATAACTCAATGACACTAATGTGTCATCAACCCAAGTATCACACCAACCCAACTCCATGACCCAACTCTAAGTCCCAATCCAACTACATCCTGATGCATCACTAGAGAAGTACGACACCTTGCCTTTACTTGTATCTCGGTACACAACATCTGCAATCACACCAAATTGACCAAGCATGGGGTGAGTATAAATATTAGTAGGTAATTCTGAAAGACTTCTCAACACAGACCACTAATAATAATAACAAGTTATCTCACATTTGTATTTATAACAATATATATGTAGAGTTAGTTCTAATTATATCCATAATAAGTAATTAAAAATGTTTCCAAAAACCATAACCACATGGAATCATCATTCCACAACTCACACATCCCTGAATTCCCAATTATAGTCCTAATAATCATGAGTGATGACCTGTCTTGTCACTTAGTCATCACCTTATGGAATCTACCATGATCCACTTTTGAATAAGCCCAAAGTTCAAACTAACAGGGCCCATAATAAAATTTTAGGAACTCCCACTAATTATACATGCCAAAGTCTCAACTAAAAAAATTTATTTTGAAAACCATATTCTTTTAAGAAATTTATCAAGAAGCTTCTTTGAAAATTTTCCAATTTTAATATTTAGGAACTAATAACAAGGGAGTTATTCCCCTAAAGAATGATTGTGTAATTAAAACATCAATCCTTCATGTATCAAAATAATTATTGAGAGAGTGAAGACACCTACCATACAATGGTTAATAAAAATGGGGATCAAAACCTGAAATCTCTAAATCCAACCATAAAACCACTTACCTTAAAAATATCCAAAAAAATATCTCATCAAGATACATATTATAGTACATAGATATATCTATAAAAATATTATATCTATCGATCTGTAAGAGATAATATGAGAAGAAATACAGAGGATGACAAAAAATGAGGACTTCCTGTCAATTTTATATATCCAACTCATCTTAGTTCTAAAAAACCATCTTCCTGATAAAAAGAAATAACCATGTACTTCTAAGAGAGGAAAGGAGTTTGAGATCCTAAGAGAGAAGAAGATAAATGAGAGTTTCAAAGGTAAAAAAACTAGTTAAAAACTAGTTTTTTATCATTTAATACATGTCTCATTGTTAGGATTAATGGTTTATCAAACTGTTCACTATCCTTACAAATGCTTCTAAACATCACCCAAGTAGCCATGTGGCACCAAATGTGTGCATGCTACTGTAAAAAAAATCTCATCTCACACGGTCTCTCATGGGAACCCACAATGTTTAGCTAAAAACCATTCACCTACTTGGTGACTCTCAACATCACCTTTCATGGTTTCCTATAAAGGTTTCACGATTTCCCTTAACCAAGGTAAAACCATTCGCTCATAAAAACACAACCAAGACACTCAAAAACAATCCATAATCTCCCAAAACTCAACCAAAGTATTATATAACTTCAAAATATATAATATAAGTGTATTGTACCTAAAATTGAGTTTTATAAATTAAGAGAGTGTAACACCAATCGAAATTTTAGACTTAAAAGTATAAATGTTACAATCCATGTCAATAAGGTGCACATTTTTTGATATCCAGCCTTATTAGAACTCCAAATTTAAGCGAGGCTTGGACAATAATACTGTCAAGATGATTTAATAGCTGAGAATTTTCTCAGGGTGTGTGTGGGTGAGGAAAAAGAACTATGAATGAATATTTTTTTGCCCATGGGGATAGTCAATAGTCAGATAAGTTCCACTAGTGGGTAGTAGAGTGCGGTGTTTTGGGAAGGAAACCAATGTAATACAATTTCCATTGGGTTAGATGTCTAGGTTCATGGAATGAAGATGTTGGGTCATGAAAATATTTATTTGAACCAATAATCATCCATAAGTGTAGATTCACTACCTAGGATTGATGTCTGGGGTCCAGAAGAAGGATGTTGTGCTTTAAGGGGGGAGGGGAGTGTAACACCCCAGGAAAAGTGAGACTCAAAAGGATAAATAATACTAATCATGTCAATAATATGAACCTTTATTTTCAAGAGCCTACCCAATTAGAACTATATATTTAAGTGAGTCTTGTCATTGAGTAGTGTCAGGATGGGTGACCTCCTAGTAACTTTTTCAAGCTATGTGTGAGTGATGAAAATGTAAATTAAAAAAATGTGTTAGCCTATGGTGACAATCATTTTTCTGGTAAGTGAAATTGGTGGGTAATTATTTGTGGTGTGCTTGGATGGAAACCAATATATTATAGGAGACCCATTGGGTCAGATGACCAGGTTCATGGCCCAAGGAATTCGTGTAGTGACAAATGGTATCAGAATAAATATAGAATCGAATATGAAGGAACACTACCTGGGTTTGTGGTTTGTGGTCCACAATGAGGGTGTTATGCTTTATGGGTGGGGGAGACAGTACCAACCCTGAAAAAATGATGCCAAAAGACTTAATTTTACTGCTCAAGATAACATTGTGAACCTTTATTTTTGGGAACCAACTGAATTAGAACTCCACAATTAAGTGAATTTTTTCATGGAGTGGATTTGGGATGGGTGACATCATTTTATGTTTCTCATTGTGTGTTCAAGTTATGATAAATCTCACTAAAAGAACATTTTTTACAGTTGGGACCGTCATTATTATGGAAAGTGACCCCAGTGGGTAATGGCTTGTGGTGTTCTAGGAAAGAAGCGAATGTATTATAAGAGACCCATGGGAACAAATGACCAGGTTAATGGCCCCAGGAAATCAAGTCATGGAATGTAACACATTAGTCAAAATTAGACTCATGGGTGATTCATTCTGAGGGTTTCCCACATAGAACCTAATGGTGGAATCCTTTCAGCATTTAGAGTCCATTTGAATGTAATTTTGTATTAGGAGTTATTTTGTGAGAGGATTTCATTGATTTGTTGGCTTAAAATCCTCCATAAGGTTGGGTTTTATGGTTTCAGACCTAGGTGAGGATTGTGGACTTGTTGGTCAACTTGGATCTGGATGCCAAGTTTTTGTATCTCTTCAAATAGTTACACGAAGTAATTTTTGAATAGATACTTGACTGAAGAGGACCATGGGGTTTAGAGTGTGTTTCCTTAGTGTTTATTGGATGGTATTTTTAGTTATTTTCTAATGGTTTAGTTCAATTGGAGCCTTTATGTTTGGTTTGATGGTACATGGGAACGCAACAAATGCTGATGGCATGGGACATAAACTATTTCATCATTGGAGTGAGTAAACTTATCATATCTAGTAATTTGAGCTTCGGTAGAGGTATTAGGATCCCATTTCAAATAACCGTAGTAAAAAAATAAAACTAAAAAAAATACTTTTTTCAAAATGAAGCACGCTCAACTATAGCTCATCGAAAGTGACTATTGCTCATAGGATCTGAAGCTGAATCCCTTTTTATCATCCACACATGCTTCAATACTATATTTTATCATCATTTATCAGAAAACCTTTTCTAGCACAGAGCTCTGATGAATCATTTGGTGTCACGACAATCACCTTGACCTCATCCCTAAGACCCATTAAAGGCATTCTTAGAACAATCACTCGAAGAGATACTTTCCTTCTCTACAATGTTGTAGGAGAGAGAAACTATCATTCCATTGGAATGAACATTCCTTGGAATAGATCTCATCCATGGCATATATGGTGTATTGTTCAAAAACTCAAAAAGGGTTCCCGACCCTTTGAAATAAAACTCCCACTAAATATGTAATACATAAATATTAATGAGGAACTAACTGCATCATAAATATAATTTATATTATATCATGAACATGTAATATATATTATGTGATAAACCCAAGTCATTAACTCACCTATTAATTCACACTAATATTAAATGAACCTTCGCTATTAAAATAATATTAATTTCCATAATATTTTTCCACGTTTCAACTTAATGTCCAATGAATACTTTTAATAAATAAATTTAACCGAATTAATATATAATGAAATAGTAATTAATTAATGTCTTCATAGTTTATTGATTAATTGGACAACTCCTGGACCATGTGGTAGGGCCCACCATGTCCAACAGTCCTATTCACAATAATAGGGAAGATTATTGAATATGCTATTGTGTATAAAGCACTATGCCCTTATCTCGATTACATTTAGTAGTATTCACGGACCAAGAGTGGAATATAGAAAGCAATCCAGGCCCCTAAAGAGATAATTAATAGTCATAGAAATGACAACCATCCTACAAACATGTTCTTTGTAATATAATCTATTTATCTCACGATATCTTAAAAAAGAAGGATGTACATGTCTGTCATTATCTTTTATTTCTTTATTATTTGTTGATATAACTAGACAGACTTACCTTTGACTACTTTGGACAAGGATTTATTATTATAATACCATCTTGATCAGTTAATCTTGATATATCACTTCCTCAACTCAAAAGAGACAAATTCTATCTTGACCATTCAACTAATTCAAAACCACTAATGATGCACCCAACACAAGCTTCCTCACCATGAATTCATATCATGTATATTTCTTGTTTCAAAGTGAATAGTCAAATAGAACATGTTAATAATGATCTCAAGTTAGGATACCAATACTCATATTAGTAGATATGAACAACAAATGACACCAGAAATATGTGGTGGTCCTATTGGCGATTCTTCCCCCGTGATCTGACCTACTAAAAAACAAAATGTGTGAACTTCATTAGAATAAGTCTCAATGCTTATGAACCCACATCACCTAATATTCATACTTACACCATGTCTAATAATTATGATATATCTAGAACATAGTATATATATTTAAGATTAATATCATACTATCTCAGGGTTCCCATTATATATTGGGAACTAAAATGGCCATTTTGATGAGATTAATAATCTATTGAAATCCCCATTTAAATAGTGGAATAATAAATATATATACTATTATGGTTAGTGTGCATCATGTATAACTCACAATATCAATGATACGGTAATCTAAAAGTACATGTTAGTTAGGCCTAGGGAATCTACTATAACAACACTCCCACATGCACCAGATCTCACTTGATAAATGTCCTTATTATCTATCACATGATTAAGATTAGGTTTTTTCTAAGTCATGGATTTATTTTTTGGTTCAACCACATAGAAATTTAATGGTTATTCTATTATATGTGACTTCTCCATATTGAGGAATACTTATCAAGAGATAATATGCCTAAGTACATTCTTTTTTTCAACTATCTAAACTTGAAATCATGGATAGTTATCATAAAATAATTATCATGAAGAAAATAAATTACACTATGTTTTATTATAATAATTAAATCCAATTATTTTTTAACCTATATATCTTCTTTATCTTCCTTATAATCTGCATCATACTCAGTATTTGTTGGTATGGATACCAATGGATTGTATGAGCTTATCTCACTCGTTATCTTATCCAAAATGCAATAATGGATAACATTTACTCAAGGAAGACATATTTTTGTACATTGAAAACAAGTATCTTTCCCTCTCAACATACCAATTATAAATCCTTCATAAGTTTACAAGTACAATCCGATAGTTCAGACTGCTTCATGTGTAGTTCTCCTTGATATAATTGATATTTTTTTAGCTTTAAAAAATTCTATAAATATCAAGATATGGTACATATCATGGAATAAATGATTAATCCAATGTAGAAGCGTATAAAATTCAGCTCATCACATTAATCTAATCTTATGTCCAATACATGTATACATAGAGAGATTTATTCCATGTAGCATTGGTAAAAATTATCTCATTAATTGTTCCGACTTTTACATTTCAATACTTTGTTAGTATATAAACTTTGACTAAGTCTAAGAAAAATTTAGTTCTACCTTAGAAAATGATGTCCCCTAAAACATAGTGTTCTACTAAGTTAATCTATGGAGAGTTTATTTTATTCTGTTATTGAATAATTATAATACCAATATTTTTTTCGATATTTTATCAAACATATTTTACATTAAAAAATATTGACGTTCCCAATAACCTCTGGAAGACCATTGGAAAAAAATCATTCTAACTGAATATTTAGTTATCTTTTTACTTACATAAATCATAAACTATATTTTATTAACATTCACCCCATATTTTAATTATATGGTGTCACCATTACTCTATGGTTTCATTATATAAACATCATCTATGATTGGTGGTCTTGACATCCAATGCATAAATAAATGGTCGTAGAAAGTATTTATGACACCTAAAATTATAATTCATTTGGAAAAAATGAATTGGTGTTACCAATAAATCCTTATTTGTATAAATCATATAAAATCCATGTGTAGTCTCACTTGAATACCCACTACAGTATTCAAAATAATAATCCCCATGTATTTTGATACATGGAATCCATTATTGAATTTTAATTGATTTTTTCAATTTTAGTATTTTTTCATTTATTTCTAAATTATGATATTCATTAACCTCAATGAATAATGTTTCATTGAATATGGTGGATAAAAAACCATTAATTTTGTTTTATCCTTCCAACATAGAATGTATCTATGGAACTTTCCACTTCCATATGCTCTTACGGAACATGTTACTATTCCAACTATTTCAGCATCTCTAGAAATGACTATACCCAAGTCAATCTTGCTCCCACTATCTCAAATCTTTATATGTTCCATAATATATAAATATAATCTATTACATTGACTATCCCATTTCTATCTTATGAATTTCTATAATATCCTTATAAAACTTTCGGATAATTTCGTTAGATAAACATTGTTTTTTTTTCTTGATGCAAGTTTGTTTATATCCTTAAAAAACATTTTTCAATGAAGCACATGTTCTTATTGAATATTGTAATTACTTCATACTATAAACCTTATGATATTAATTTTTCATAAAAGTTGGTATATAGTTTTGGGATAATTCCTCTATTTGAAAAAAATGCCTTGAAAATAATAGATGTATCTGGAATCTACTTTATTTTAAGCATTGATGTTCCTTTTACATACATAATGACTCTGATGTGTATAAGGATAAGTATGTTTAGAAATTACCCCATGATACATTTTATTAATCAATTTCAACATATCAGACTCATCATTGATCTTCCTTATTATAATAATAGCATTTATGTGGATAAGGTATTGTGAATTTATTAATTACTCCATGCTATATTATTTTTCATCACAAAATGCATGGTCAGGACATTCATTGGAACACTGGCCTGAAGAAACTCACATCTTTTATGATCACGAATATACCATAATTCCCTTCACATTAGTTAATGTAATAGAAAGGAATATTGTCAATTATATTTACCACTAGCTTACCCTTCGAATAGTTCACGCTCTGTAACTAAACTAATTCCAAAATCTTTGTGACATACCTTTATTTATAAAGGCTTCTTTGTCCAAAACAAATTACATTATTATGTTAATAATAACTAAGGGCATCAAATACAAATATTCTATATCCATAATTGGTATATACTTGAAAAAAATTAGTTTTTCTTGAAATATTATTAACTTTCATCAACTAGGTATAAAATTATTTAATTTTATATTCATCACTTATTTCCAATGATTTATGTGTCACTAAACTATTGGTTGAGTACTAAACCCCCAAAAAAAACATTTAGTCAATAACATGAATAATGTAACCTTGTGTACAAAGGACACATGAGATAAATGTTTTGGTTAAATTGAATAACATTCCTACTAGAGTAATTCACTTGTAAATTATAAGTTGTGTGATTCTCGTTGCTAATTTAGGAACCACCATTTCTTAGCTACACGGAGAACAAACCTTATTCTAGTAATTGTTCTATACTTGGTTACTTTATTTAAATACAAATTTGTAATAGGAATATTATATTTAACACCTAAAAAGTATAAAAAAACATTACTTTCAGTTTATTAATATACCTAATGAATAAGATACTACTTTCTTCTTTGATTCAATTGATTACATTTAAACTTCAATATATTTATATCATGATATGATAAGAAAATAACTTCTAGTATGTGACCAACCACTTTTTCATTGAAGGGTGTCGTGGAGGTTCCTTTGACATCACACATCCCAATAGGAATTTTCACATCATCTTTTAATTTTTTCAAAATAAGAAATAATGTTGAATCTTGGTCTAATGATCTTATTTCCTAATGAATCTTACCCAAAAGGAAAAAAGTGTTTTCTCTATACTATTCATTTTCTAATTTGTAAAGGAACTGGAGAAAATGGGTAAAAATTCTCTGATAAAAGGATATATTAAGATATCATGATCCATCTTTCAATTTACACATAATGAATTTAACCACCACCCATTAATATATGCACTTCACATTATCCTCAAAAACTTCTCATAGATGAGATTTCATGTAATATCATCCATGTCATGATGTAGTATCTAAAATTTAAGTCATAAATTTATCATTGAAATATGACAGAATAATAATATTCATAACACATAAGTCTCTTGTAATAATTTTTCTCACCCTCACTCTTGAGGAGGCTTAATAGGTGTTGGGGACACCAACACCTTGAATTTCTTATGTCGTAGTACTTTACAGAAGTACATTTAATACATGGTAGTGACTTATGGATGTTTTTACATGTTCATTGTACAATATTATCACAGTGTGTTTGTGGTATTACATGCAATTTTATTCAAAACAATTTATAAGATTAATACTTTTATCTTGATTACTAATTAGCCATTACTGATTATGTTAAATCATTAAATGTCTCCCGGTATTTTATCAAACTCTAGAAACCTTTTGTACTAGAATTACAATACATTGTTGCTTGATTATTTCAATGGAAAGGTTCCTTGAAACTTCTCATCATAGTCTACAAAATATGACTACACCAATACTCGAAGAGTTTAAGGTTGGTCTTTGACAAGCCAACCGTATTACCTCATAGCTCCTTGCTCTATTGAGTGAATTTTTGTCTTCTAAAATCACAAATGTAAATTACACAATACTTTCCTCCAAATATGAAATAAGATAGATATGGATAATCCTTTTATTCCATTATCATGACCTTCCTCCCTGGGCCGTGAACCTTTTCATCTAACCCCATGGGTCTCCTGTAATACCTTGGTTTCCTTCCCAACACACCATAGGCTATTACTCACTAGGGTCGCTTATCAGGATAAGGACTATCCCCACAGGACAACACATGTTCTTTCAGTGTGTTTTGTCCTCACTCGCACACACCCTGGGAAACATCCCAATAGGTCACCCATCCTAATTACTAATCCAGGCCAAGCATGCTTAACTGTGGAGTTCTAATCATATAGGCTTCCGAAAAGAAAGGTGCACCTTGTTGACATGGGTAGTATCATTTAGCCTTTTAAGTCTCAATTTTCCAGGGATGTTATATTATCCATCCCTTTAAAGCATAATTCCCTTGTTGTGAACCCCAAGCCTCAAACCCAGGTAGTGCCTAAGCACTTCCGGCTGGGTGTTGGCTTTGATACCATTTGTCATGACCCATCTCCCCGGGCCATGAACCTTTTCATCTAACCCCATGGGTCTGCTCTAATACCTTGGTTTCCTTCCCAAAACACCATAGGCTATTACTCACTAGGGTCTCTTATCAGGCTAATGACTTTCCCCACAGGCTAACACATGTTCTTTCATTGTGTTTTGTCCCCAATCACACACACCCTGGGAAACTTCCCCGAAGATCACTCATCCTGATTACTACTCCAGGCCAAGCAAGCCTCCCTGGGCCATGAACCTTTTCATTTAACCCCATGGGTCTCCTGTAATGCCTTTGTTTCCTTCCCAAAACACCATCGACTATTACTCGTTAGGGTCGCTTATCAGGCTAATGACTGTCCCCATAGGCCAACACATGTTCTTTCAGTGTGTTTTGTCCTCACTCACACACACCTAGGGAAACATCCCAGAACGTCACACATTCTGATTACTACTCAAGGCCAAGTATTCTTAACTATGGAGTTCTAATCAGATAGGCTCCCAAAAAGAAAGGTACACCTTGTTGACAAGGGTAGTAACATTTATCCTTTTAAGTCTCACTTTTCCAGGGGTGTTACATCTATATTCAGTTAATTCCACTCATCACTCTCAAAATAATTCCCTAGTAGTAGGGATTCCCTCAACAATGGTTGATGAGCACCCCATACACCTGATTTTGATCAAATTCAAATAATGGAAAGTATTTTAGACTTAATATTTTTGTGTGCGGGGGGTGGGGGTTAATATTTTTCAACTAAAGAAATCCATTTATATTAATTTGTTCACTATATATTTCATGATCACAAATGAACATTAATAGAAAACATTAATCATTTCTTTATGCATTTTTTCTATTTATTATTTTATCAATTTACCTCAAGCATGAAAATACATAAAACTATAATAAATGCATAAAGGATATTAAATTACCCAACTATCCTTGAGAATATAATATTGTTTGATCCATTTAAACTTAACAGATCAACCGTCACCTAGGGGAATCATACCTAAGTTAGATCTTGACACATGATTTAGCTCTTCCTGGATCCAGTGTGTCCACTTACCATTTGGATTACCACCTCTTATTGGTGTGGACTATGCTTTAGTTTTTCTTCATCATAATAAAAATTTACTATCATATAGTTGATGGTCTTTTGGGAAATGAAATTTATATAGAGAAATAATGATGAGCGTCCAAGTCATTCTATATATTTAAAAAAATGATCATCATAAAATTAACTACTTATTACATATATCACATGCAGGAAATAAACAATAAATTAGAATAAACTAAACACCCATGGTTTGGTCATTTCTCATGACAGGTCAATGGGTAAAAGTAAAAGACCAAAAACATTAAAATTAAATAAACTTAATGTTGTGGGAAATTAATAAATTAAATTAATTATTCCAATTAAAATAATTTATTTTGGGTCAACCCATATATAGTTTAATTTATAATTCCAAAACACATTATTTGATTAATTAAATTTTAAATTAACTTTCAACCAAAATTAATTAAATTTTCAGAATAATCAAATTATTATTATATTAATATATAGAAATTAATTAATTAATATTTTGGTTATATTAAAATATTTTGATCCAAAACCCTAGGTAGGGCCAATGCGGGATGGTCGAACACCATATAGGCTCATTTTGGGTTGGGAAGACTAGTATAAGGGTTTTTTGGGATAGACAGATTCTCTATGACCCATTCCAGGCCTGGATGATCTTCCTTGGCCTGTTATGGGTCGGTTCAGGTCAGAAAATACCCCTGCATGTCGGCTACACAAAATAGGGCACCTGAGATGGTGTTCGCTCATGTTGCTCAATAGGGGCTCGGTTTCCCAGGGTGGACATCTGGTAGTGAATTAGTCTTCATGAGAGGCATCAATCAGTCAGGGTGACAAGCAGGAAATGCTACAACTACGGGTGACCGACATCAAGGGTGGACAGATGTGGTCTTTCCACAAAGTAGCCCAGTGAAGGATCTGTGCGACGGGGAAGGCCAAAGGGCTGATTGCGGTGTTGGTTTGTTAAGAGAGGCAGTGTGTGAGGACTGCTCGACTAGGAAGTGGTGAATCCGGATCTAGAGCGTAGTGGTCCAAAATGGTGGGAACCCAGGGAGGGAGCGAAAGTCAGTGCACAGGAGCGGCCCTATAAATTCTGTTGCCCAAGACTGCATATGAAATTTTTCCCTAAAATGTATTAAGAGTTACAGTTAAATGGTAAAATTTTTCCCCCTGCCTATGTATTTTTTTTCTTTGATGGCCTGTTCCCTAGCCCAAGGGCTCTTTGGGCTTTCCCTAAGGCCGACCCTGTCAGTGGAATATGGGTTCGTCCCGAAAATACAATTCTAATTGGAAATTATTATTCATCATAATTTATTATAAAATACTACTTAAAGAAACAAATACCCAACACACACACACAAATATATATATCCCTAAAATTATAATACCCAAAACCCAATAAAAATCAATATTAAAAAATTTGGATGGTTAAAACATGGTATTCTAAAATCTGGCTGACACACTGCCTATTTCATTGGGACAGAATTTAAAACCTACACATAATTTAATTAGAATTATTTTTTTCTTACCAGAAAAAAATCATGTGATCACTATAATACCAATTGATGGCATCCGGGAGCACAACGGAACCCGATGGGATGAGGTTTTAAAAATATTCATCACCAGAGCCACGAAATATTTCGTCCCTAGAAATCTGATCCCTCTTAGTAGAGGTTCAGGGATCTCACATGAATTAACCAATGTGCGAAGTGTAAAATTGAACAAATACCATGTTCAAAACAAAGTGTGCTCGATAACATCTCCTCTATGGTGACTGTTTCATAAATGATTCGAATCTGAACCCCTATAAATCACCCCCAAACACATCAAGAATCTACACGATACTACTCAAATTTCATGTATTTGCAATGGGGGCATTTATGATGGAAAAATTACCCTTTGAAAATAGTTCTTGTGCGTGAACTAATTATGATGGATTTAGGATTTCATAAAAAATAGTAATTATTTTTTATAGATTTAACTATCTATTGCAAATAGTTTTGGTAGGGTTGTCTATTTCTTAGCACACAAATCATTCACGACAGGAATTTGTGGTGGATTGCTTTGTCCATCGCAAATTCCCTTCGAGTTGAGATTATATGTAATGAAACTCAATTCTGTTCACAAATAATTTTGATTGATGAAGTTTTTTAGAAGGAATTAATTATGTCTCTATTACTCTGTCGCAAAAAGTATCAAGTTTGAATAGCATGTGACCCCTCCCTTTTTCTTCCTATCTCACTCTCATCTCTCCTCCCCTCCCCCAACCCATGATGGAACCCTACACCTACCCCAATATCCCCAAAACATCCAATTATTCTTATTTTTTGATGATTTGACATCAGATCCTCATGGTATGGACTATTCTTCTATTCACCTTCAGTTGTTCCGCATATTTTAATTAAATGTTATAAATACTAGTTTGAAAAAACATAGGTTTATAATTTTACCTTATTTTGATGATTTATTTAACATATATGGTTTATATAAATTTATTATTTTAAGTTTGAGTGTCTTGATATCAAATAAGTTGTTTTAAATTGATTTATAGTATTTTGAACATTTTTTGATCATTATACTTTATATATTTTTTTGGTGTTAAGGGTTGCTGAAAGACTATTATTTTATATTAGTATTTGAAAAATTATTATTTTTTAAAATATGTTGGAAGTTTGTATTTGTTTTTGATTATGCTAGTCTCTTCAACACATAGATTTATTTTAATTCTCTCGGTGTTTTAGGGTTGTGAAAAACTTATTATAATTATAGTCGTTCTTTGTTGCTTATTTTTTTCTTGGTTTTCTTATTTGTTTTATTTGTGTCCTAGTTCCTTTTTTTGCAAGCATGTGTATGTATGTCTAAATATTTGTTATGTTAATTTGTTTATAAAAGTGTAATAATAAATTCTATATTAATAGATTTGATTAAGAAATTATGTAATATATATATATATATAACATTTCAAGTAAATTGAGGTGATTAATTTTTAATAATGATGAGAAAATTAATTTAAGAAAACATTTTAATGTAACGTTATTTATAAGATTTTTTTTATAAAACGCGTTAAAAAATTTTCTTAAAGAAACACAATAACAATTTAAAATATGTAATAATTAATAAAAACATATTTAATAATAATTAGGACATTTTTTATGAGTTTGTACCGAAATATAACAAATGAAAAGAATTATTATAAATTTTAAAAAATATTAGTTATAAAAAATGTAGTATTAATTTAAATAATTAGTGAAGAAACAATAACTAATAAATAATATGTTATATTTAATGAGTCATTATTACAATAAATTTTAAATATTACTAATAATTATAAAATAATTATAATTTCTAAAAAAATTATAATGAAATATATTTACTTTTATAAATTCATAATAGTTTGTATAAATGTTATATTAATTAAAATAATAAGTATTAATATTTATTGTAAATGTTGTAAAAACACCTATCTGACACAACTATTATAATTCATCTCAGGTAAAAAAAATTAATTCAAAATAATTTTGAAAAAAAATTAATTATTAATTAAAAAACATGAACTCAAATTTATTTATAAATTATTTATATAAATTATAAAATCAAGTTAATCAAATTTATTTATAATAAAAATTAACCATACGTGAACATATGTATAATATATATATAAATATATATATATATTTATATATTTATAGATTTGATATTTTTATATTTGTCTAAAAATAAGTTTGAATATATTTAATGTATTTATATTAATTAAGAAATTGAGATATAAATATATATATATAGTAATTATTAATATTTTAATAAAAATTTAAATAAATTAGTAATAATAATCACATAATTTATAATAATTTCTATAATTTAGTAAATTGTAATAATAATAATCATTGCATAATAAAATTGTAACAACAAAACTGCAATAATAATTTAAGAAATTATGATATGTATATAATCATTATACGAAGAGATCAGGAGGATGCGCCCGTAAGGGGCTCTCTCTCTAGGTTTCCCTCTCGCCGCCACAGGCTCCTCCGCGGCGGAGGGCGCGATGCTCCTTCTTGATCTCGATGGGCTGGTGGAGGTCTCCTGCTACTGGCTTGCGTTTCGTGGTACCTCGCTGGCTGTGTAGATGCACTAAGGACGGTGGTGGTTTCGGGTTCAGATCTTCAGGTGTAAGACCAGTCTCCGTCGACGGCGCACTCTCTGGAGCGCCTTTGGCTCTGTTCTATGCAGCTCGCTGTCATCCTCTAGGGTGTTTCTTAGCGTTTGAGGTCTACGCTCATGCGTCGGTGTTTTGGGGGCTCCAACTATTCTCAGGTGAGTGAGGGGGGCTCTGTTGCATCTGATGCGGTCGATCTAGTCAGTGGCGGCGGGGTTCTCGTTTTAGGGTTTTTTGGTTCGTTTTGATTTTCTCTTTTGAGTGATTTCTGGTTTGCTGGTGATGTTCACCCTCTCGCAATCTACTTTGCGAGCGTTTTTTGGTTTCACGGATGAAAATGGATGGGTTTTGTTTTATGAACATGGCTGTTTTCTGGTGAAATGATGTTTCCGACCAGTTTCTGAGTTGGTGGTTGAGGGATGCGGTCTCGTTGAGGATAGAGGAGGGGAGGATGGTGTTACTTCGGCGACGACGGGCTTCGGGATGGGTACGCCGGTGATCTGAACTGGAGTTGACCCCGGTGTGATGACGACGAGATTGGCTTTCCGACGCTGTGATGATGGGAGGCGGATGGATCTGACGCCGAGGTGATGGGCGTCCGCTTCGAGGCAGGCACGTGAATCGAGTCGAAGGGTGATGATGATGTTTATTTTTTGAAATTTGAATTCGCGGTCTTCAGGAACCGGATACCCCTTAAACCGTCTTTTCTTTTAATAAATGGTCAGGGGATTTTTCCCCCTGACAGACTTTCCTGGTATAATGATTATTCAATTTATAATAATTTAAATAAATAATAATAATCAATGCATAATAATAAATAAAAAAGTTATAATAATTTATAATATCATTAAATAATTAATAATATTCATTACATAATTTACAATACATTGTGATGTATATAAATATATTAATTTTTAATTAATTAATAATAATTTCTTATAAATGTTTAATTAATTAAAATAATCAGCGTAAATAATATGTATAAATATGGTAATATATATTCATATATATAAATAAATAATTATATAAATAATATTATCAAAAGATTAAAAATGATACCATTGTGTGCAATGTAAAGAAACACTCAATGCTAATAAATATTATGTTGTGACTAGGGTAAACCCCACACCCTAACCCAAATGTGGTCTTTGATTTCTCATATGATAAATATTTTTGGGAGATACTTTAAATTTTGATATGAAATTATAATAAAAATATTAACTGAATTAACCTCACATGCAATCAAACGAAACATTCAATGCTAATAAATGTTATGATGCACATAGGGTAAACTACACATCCCAGACCCAATGGTGGTCAATAATTCTTCATACAATAAATATTTTGTTATATACATTAAATTTTAATAAGAAATTATAACAAAAATATTAAACGAATTTCCCTCGTGTGTAATCTAATGAAACACTCGATTCTCAAAAATGATATGTCGCACCTAGGGTAAACCCCACATCTCATACCCAATGGTGGACTCTGATATTTCATATGATATGTAGTTTTAAAGATACATTTAATTTTAATAAGAAATTATACAAAAAAATATTAAATGAATTACTCTCCCATGAAATGCCCAGTGCTCACAAATGTTTTCTCATGCCTGGGGTAAACACCACATATCGGACCCAACAATGATCTCTAATTTCTCATATGATACTTTGTTCGAAAGATATTCTATTATTTTGAAAATAGTGTAAGTATTATATAATAAATTTAATATTTTTACTCTATATGAAATAAGCCTCTACAAACCCTGTAATCCGGTCCTAAATCAGCACCTCACTCTGATTATACATCAAAGAAATTTTGATGGTGTTAAAATATAATAATAATTTTCACCTAGTTAATGTGATTAGTAATAATAATTCTATTTTATATTGTTTTATTAGATAAATATGGACTCATTATGTAGACACCAGTTTCTATTACACGATCATGATTGGATAAATCATTACAAAAATCCAAACAGCTCTGGTATAAACCATGTCAACATTAAAGGTCTTGAAACCTTTATATGATTTACATCATCAAATATTGACTTTATTTCTAAAGGAAATTTTAAATATCCTTGTTAGAAATGTGATATTAGGATTTTTGAAACGTTTGACAATGTTGTACTTCATGTTTTACATTTTTGTATTCAGAAATATTATATTTTTTGGAATCAATATGGGGAAATGAATTCTGTATAAAATTAATTTTTTTGGTTACAGATCCATCATTTTAGAATTTAGTACATGAGACCGCTGGACCATTGATTCCTGAAACAATAACTCAGAATGATATTCCAATTCCTAAATCAGAACCTTCTCAATTTAACAATTTTTTGAAATCTACTAAGGAGACATTAAATCTAGGATGTTGGATGATAAAACATGAATTTGTTACAAAATTTATGGGTATTAAATCAGATTTTGGAATTTCAAATAGTTGTTCCGATCATATTTTATCATTGGTTAAATCATTGTTGCCTGACAGAAATACATTACCAACATGTTTCTATGAATTTAATTGGTTGGTTCATAATTTCGGTCTTAATTATCCAAAAATTCATGCATGTTCAATTGATTTCATCTTATATTATGATGATTATAAATCATCGTTTAACTATCCATCATGTAGAGAATCACGGTACAAAGAAGAAAAATATTGAAAATCCAAAGTTCCGGTGAAATATTTGAGGTGTTTTCCAATTACATCACATTTACAATATTTATTTATGTCTTGAAACTTAACTAGATTGATAACATGTCATAAATCAAATATTTCTGTCAGAAAAATCATAAATCATCCATGCGATGGTGAATCATGGAATACACATTGATCAGACACATCCTTATTTTTATTCAGAACCTCATAACATAAGGTTGTGCCTTTCCACTAATGGTTTTTGTCTATTTGGATATTACAGTAGTCAACATTCTGGTTGGCATGTTTTCATTACTCCTTACATCTTACCTCCTTGGATATTGATGAAGGAACCATATATATATATTTGGTGCCATTAATTCTAGGACATCCAAAGAACAATATTAATGTTCATTTGATTCTACTAATTGATTAGTTAATTTCATTATAGAACAAAAGTGTGACTACATTTGATATAGATGGAGATCATAATTTTATAATGAATGTTTCATTATTATGGACAATTAGATAATTTCTGGTGTAAGGTATGTTATCTTGATGGGGAACACATGACTTAAAATCATGTATGTACTACATGTATGAGAACAAAGTGTTTACAGTTGGTAATGGTAGAAAGGATAGCTATATTGAAATTCATTGGAAATTTCTTCCTACAGATGACCCCTTTTGAAGGAACAAAAATAATGTTACAAATGTTCTAATTGAAACAGGAGAACCTCCAGTAGTGCTCTCTGGTAATGAGTTAAAATCTATTGTCTCTTCATTACCTCATATTACTTTTGGACCAATCATAAATGAACAAAAAATAAATGGTTTTGGGAGAGATCAAAATTGGGTAAAGAGGATTATTTTTTGGGATCTTCAATATTGGTATAATTTTTTGGTTCATCACATGTTAGATGTAATGCATATTGAAAATAATGTTTTTGATAATACATTGTAAACCGCGTTAGACACACCTATTAATACCAAAGATAATGTAAGAGCACAGTTAGATCATTCCAAAATTTTTAGACGTCCTGAAATTCAAATATTTAAAGATGAATGATCACAGAAATTAATGCAGTCAAAATAATATTAACCACTTACTAAATAAAACTTTTTATTAAAATTTCAAAATATTAGTGATTTGAGGTTACTATATGGTTTTGCTTCTATTTTTTTCTCATTGTGTCAGAAATGAGTATATTATTATGTAAAAAATCCATGATTGTCATGCCATGGTTGAAAGATTACTGCCTATTGGTCTTATAGGGCTATTGAATTCTACAATATGGGACATTTTTACTGATAAATCATATTTTTTACTAGATATTTTTGTGGAAACATCAGATTATGATGCATTGAGTTTTTTAAGAAAAGTTGTTGTTTTGATTTTATATAAATTGGAGAAAATATTCCCATAGAGATTCTTTGAATCCATAGAACATTTACTATTTCATTTTCTATATGGAGATAAATGTGGAGGGATAGTAAAATTGTAGTGGATATATCAATTTGAGTGATGTATTCAAAAATTAATGAAGAACGTGCATAATAAAGCATCAGTTGAAGGGTCGATTATAGAATCATAATTTCAGGAGGAAGTATCAAATTTCTTCCCTTATTAATTTCATTTGGAATATCTTAAAAAACATAATTACATGGGTCACAATAAAGAAAATGTTGATGATGTCATAGACCATCATTTTTTAGATTTTAATCAACATGGTCATGATTTTGGTGGTTATAATGAAAAATGGATTATTGATGAAGAACTACACCGAGCTCATTCAGATGTTCTATTGAAATGTGAATAAAAGGCATAATTTTTGAAGTATCTACTACTTATTTATTATTTTGTAAAATATTTATAAAATATTATTTTAATTTACATTTTTTTGTAGAATATATGATGACCATATCCGAAAAAACTATACAAATTACATCTGATACCCTTGAAGAATGTTGTCAATAATTTTTTGTATATTGAATTAAATGACTTGTAAGTTATGTTGATTTTGATAGAATAAGAATTCAATTTTTCAATGATATTTGTTATTAATAATTTTTAATTTTTACATACAACACAACATGAAAATAAAATTGATAGTCGATTATGTGTGCTCAAAAACCCTACTTCCAAATGGGTAAAATCTTATATTGGTTATGTGGTTAATTGATTTTGATTTAATACATGCATATATATAGATTCAATGAAATCAAGGAATAATGGTGTTTGTTTGAAATGATACCATCATAAGGAAAGTGAAGTTTACATTTATGGTATGATGGAAAAAAAAAATTGAGTTATGTTATATGGGACCAAATTATGTAACAATGTTTAATTATCATTTATTTGATAACTATCGATGGTTGCAAGTTCATCGACAACATGGAGTCATTGACGTTAAATATAATAGTGATATTTCATAAAATGAATCATTTATTTTGTCAAATCATGCACATCATGTTTATTATGAAAATTACTATGTTGTTTCGAGAAATTTGAAGGAGTGGAGGAGTGTAATAAAAATTAAATCATGTGACAATAAATTTAATGAAAATAATGGTTCTGTGTAAGTGCATAATATTGAAATTTTTCAAAAAACAACCCAAAATATTGATATTACCCAACAAGATATAAATATTGATAATGAAACCCCTCAGTTATGGGCTGATTTTATATAGAACGTTCATGATGTAATAAGTGAAGATGAAACTGAAAGTCATATTGAAGTTGATGATGCTGAATATAAGGATGAAGACATCGACCTTGATGAAATTTATGAAGAAGATGACAATTGATGTATTATATTCAGGTATTTAGAAACATATAACTATTATATTCTAATATTTATTTGTTTTTTTTATATTTGATATTTTTATTAACAATTTGTTATAGGTAAAATTATTATATTATGGTATTTATTTGTTTTTTATAATTGATATCTGTATTAATGATTTATTATATGTAAGAATATTTTTTTAGATGGATGGATATGATCTTGATGATCTATTTTATTCTCTCATTGATGTCATACTTCCTACTGATGATCCTGATTCAACTGATCCTCGGGCTGATTCACCTATTAATAGGGGGAGAGGTATTTCTGAATTGGTGATTCCAGATCCCATTTCGGAGGGATGACCATATAATGATTTTGATCCTTGTTTATAGAAGTATCTTAATTCCATTACAATATTTATTTTATATTTACTTTGTGTATAAATTTTGGTGATCATTTTATGATTATTTTTTATATTTTCATATATTTTCACATATATTTATTGGGAAGACTGGTGCAATTCTATGATATTATTTTTTCGAGCCATGAGTGTCATGAGACCTCGTTCCCATAATTTTGCATCACTATATGTTCAACCACTGGATTTTATGTTATTCAGTAAAATATACCTTTTAAAATTTATTTTCTCACTATCATATTCTTTCAATTGTAATGTAGAATTTATTTTCTCCAATTCCTAAAAGCTAGAGAGGTCTAATCTGGGAGGCATTTGATATTTGTATATGAGAGTGTTTTAGTCAGTTTCCATACAACCATAGAAAGAGAGATATGGATAAAGCTTGTGCTACCATTTTCGACCAGTCTTGTGTCTCCAATAGACCAGACTATGTCTCAACTCAGGTATGGGATAGATTTTGATCCTTTTGGCTAGGATAGACATTTAGGAGGAAGTCATTATCTGGACATCAAATCCAGGGGAGGAATGATGTCCCACATAGTGTCGGAAGTCCAACATTTGGCATAGATTGATGACATATGGTATTTTATATTCTTTGTAAATGTATACATATATATATATATATACTTTAACTATATTTTTTTTATATAATACATGATGCTACTGACCCATCTAATATGGAGTGTGTAGTGAATAAGAATATGTATATTGATCCCCAGACATGAGAAGTTCCAGGATACTGAAAGTTCCATATTGTGGTTAGCAATTTCTTTTAAAAAATCCTTGATATTAATTGTATTGGTATTCTAATTTTTCATTATATTTAAAAGAAATGTATGAGACTGTGACTTCTCAATTACGTGAGAGTCAAGTTGAGAGAGAAGAGGATACCACTAGTGATAGAGTTCGATAAGGGGGCCTGGATACTTGAAACTATGTTGGGTGTCGAGGAAGGTTGGGTGATTGGTATTGGTTCTCAACTCACACCTACTGGTTATTATGGTAATTCTATGATTGCATTAGTTAGTGCAAATGGAGCTCATGGACTGTTTTCATCGATGTCATCATCCGCTGCACTTTATGAGGAGAGGTTGAGATCTCATGATGAGATGATAAAGAAAATATAGAAAGAGTGGGAGGAGGAGTATGAGAAACCTCATGTGAGATATTAACATATGTTCGAGTATATACGGCAACATGCATGGGGCGTCATCATGGAGTTTCCCCCACATGTTTCTTCAAGTGATCCTCCCCCTGGTCCTCCGAGTGATCTTCCACCACCTTACCATAATGGATGATTTTTGAAGTTTTAGAAGTGTTTTGTAATTTGGTATGACACACATAACATGTTTGAAATGATGTATTACTTTTATATTTATTTTAGTTTTTATTGTTTTATTATTTTTTATTTTTTAAAATTATTTTTAAATATTTATCAATTTAATAATAAATTTTAAATATTTTAACTTTTTTAATTAATTATATTTTATATAATTATTTTCAAATAAATTTAAATTTTTCTTTAATTTAATTATTTTAAAATATAATAAATCTTATTATTAATTATAATATTTTAATTATTCTTTATGATATAATTTTTTAGAAATTTTAAAATTACATTTCATTAATTTTAAAATTTTAAATTTATGATGGATTTTAATATTTTTGTTGGAAAACTATAATTTGCAATGGATTAATAGTCCATTGCAAATAATTAATTGTGAAGGACCATTAAAATTTTTTATTTAAAATTATTACTAAACATTTTTTCAATGTATTAACGATTCGTCCTAAATAATTACTTTTTTCGACTGTCCGTCGCAAAAAAATCATTAATTGCGATATTTTTTTTGCAGTGGAGTTTTCATGATGAACTCCTGTTGAAATTGAATTTTTCTGAAGGTCATACATTACTAATATTCCAACACAAATAATAAAATTTCCAGTATTGTGATCTCCATTCATTGAATATTGGGTTCTATCATGGAGATTCGATGAATCCTTCGGCATGACAATGATCACATCAATCCCATCCTTTAAATCCATCGAGGCATTATTGGATTTTTCATGCAAATAGAGAATTTCTGACTCTATAATGGATTTGGATAGAGAATCTATCATTCTTTTAGCATGAAAATTCATTGGAATTGAACTCCTCCCCATCTTATGTTGTGGACTGTTCAAATATCTAGAAAGGGTTCCATGTCCCCAAGAAATAAAACAGTCACTAAATAAGAAATAAATAATTAGATATGAGAAAATTATTGTACCATAAATATTATTTATATTTAATCAAATTCATGAAATATATATTATGTATATATTATGTGATAAACCTGATTCATTAACTCAATGGATAATTCCATCTAATTTTAAATAAACCTTAAATATTAAAATAATATTTGTTCATATATTATTTTTTGGGTATTCACTTAATACCTTGTGAATACTTTTAATAAATAAATTCAACCTAATTATTATATACTATAAAATTGATGATTTTATTTTATTTTTCAGTGATCAATTACATGGAAAACTCTTGGACCCATGGTGGGTCCCACCATGTCCAATAGTCTTATTCTTCAGAATTGGGAAGATTATTGAATATGTTATTGTGTTTGAATATCTAGGACCATATCATGATATTAGAGAATAGTATTTATGGACCAATACAAAAATCTAGCTCCCCATTAAGGCCCCTAAAGAGATAAGGAGTAGTCATTACAACAACACTAATCTTACAAAAACATACATTGTAATATAATATTTGTGTCTCATGATATCTAAAAAAATAAGGATTCAAACCTATGTCATATTCCTTTCTTGATTTATCAATTTTTTGATCAAGTTAGACATACATACCTTTGATTACCATGAAAAAAGATTTATTAAGTCACTACCATACTAATCAACTATACCGAAGATATCACATTCTCAACTCAGAATTGACAAATTCAACCATGAACATTAATCTAATTTCATACCTATAACATTACTCACTTTTCATACATTAACATTTCATCAATTTTATGGAATACTTAACACATTACACAAGAAGATTCCCAAAGATTGTACTAGTTTAGTTCCTTTGAAAATTGGGAATAAAACTTCAATTTTGGTGGAATATCTTCAATGTTTTCCCCAAAGATAATTCCCCTTTTTAATCCTACTTCAAACCTTTACTTATAAGATGGGGAAATGAAACATAAGAAATGGGTGAAATCAGATTCTATATTAGGGTAAAAATGGAGACATATAAGAATAAACATGAGAGTAAAGGGTGTAAGAATGTGATCATTAAATTAGAGGATATTACCATGTATATCAAATATCATAAACATGAATCATTGAATAAATATTCATATTTATTAAGACACGAATCATAATGGAATAAAGTCATAATCCCTGAAATCATAACATAAGAATAAGAAAAGGAATTTGTGGAAGACACATTAAAATATAATATCATTATATAAAAGTTAATGAGAATTTAAAAATCTTAATAGGGAACTTCATGGGGAAAACACCTACTTGGCGGGACACACCACAATCCCCAATAGCAGACCTTTCCTTGTAAGGGATTGAGTTTCCTCATCTTCCCAAAGTGGATCTAGTTTCCCCATCATCCATCATGGATCAATCTTATTGACATGTTCTCATCATTATCTCATGAGATACAAATATTTTCCCAATATGTTGGAGGCATATATATGTACCACTAATCACATAATGATTACCATACATATGTATGCCACAACAACATAAATCATTCATCACATTTGAACCCATGGAATGAAATCAGTTTCATAAACATCATTCAATCAAAACATAACCATGGTAAAGAAATGGGTTTAATAAATACCATTACATCATAAACAAAAAATATTCAGGGAATGAATAATAATAGAATCCTTGAGTCATAACGGCAATAAATTATTTTTAACATCAAATAATGTTATCATATATGTAAAATTGTTTTGAAATATCATTGGAAATTTTTATTGTGAATAATATCCTTTCCTATTTTAAATATTATTTTTAAATAATAAATCATTTATAAAGCCATTTTTACAAAAAATAACCTTAAATATATAAGGAATCTTTGAAAACTATTTTAAACAGATTTTAAATACTTTTCTGTTGAAAATCCATATAATATTGTTTAAAAAAAATTTAAAATATTTTTAGAAATCATTGTTTTGAAGGATCAAATATTTCCAAAAAAAGATAGAATAACATTACATAAAACATGTAATATCCTCAAGAAAAGTGTATTCGTGATAAAATATGTAAAATTTAATATATTTAACTCATAAAATAATATAGGTACATGATAAATCATTTGTCTTAAAGAAGTAAAAATAATATAAAAATAGCTTACTGATTTAGTGACTTTTGAACTGTATACACCATGAAAGAGAGATAATAAAATGGATATGTACATACCAATAATTTTAAGTATAATAATCATAAAATAAATTCTTGGAGATTTTATACACCATGTATAATAAAAAAGTTGTGTATAAGGCATATGTCCTACATAAATAAAAGTGAGACAAAACACCTTCATTAAGTCTTGACTTCCTTCATATATTGTAAAAACTCATGTATGATAAATATAATTTTCTATACATATAAAAATGAACCATATTCATATATAAAATATAATATATTATTTACTTATAACTTTATATTACTCTCTTATTAACAATTCCATGATAATGTTATGTTTTGGTTAATAACCACTTTGTTTTTCATTCATGTTTTGACATGTTATCCTTCTTCATCTTACATATATAATGATTTAATCATCTAAATAATTGTAAACATGATTTAAATATTATATATATATATATATTAATTATATTTTTAAGCATGGTGATTTATAAAATTTAGAGATAAAAAATAAAATTCACCATTCATAGAGATGGTAGGCCATATGTACGCATGGATGCTATTTTCATTTTTTATCATATTAAAATAAAAGAAAATATATGATATATTATAATAAAAAAATAATTTCTATGTTATATATGTCATATATATTCATAAAATTCATCCTTATTACCACCTATGTGAAATATATATGAGAAACTAATCACATTGCATCATGGTGATAGTAAGCCATACGTACGCATGAGCGACATTATCATTTACCAAAAGATTAGATATTGAAAAGGTATATCTGATATTATCATTAAATAAGTATAATTATCTAAAAAATATCATATATAAACATTAAACCCATCATAATTCCCACTCATAAAATATGGTGATAGAAAATGAATTGTATCGCTATGTGAAGATGGTTAGTCGTACGTACACATGAGTGATACATTAACTTCTTGTTCGATGGGAAAGGGGATGTATAATGGTGTTTTCATAATAATAATTAAACTTAAGAATATTTATGATTATAAATTTATTATTTTATTATATATATCATATATCTAGAGTAGGTAAATAAGATTATAAAAGAGAGGGTTTTGTTAGAGCGATTACCACTTCTTCAAAATATATCCTTTGATAAACACTTAAAACATCTAATGAGGGTTTTATTCCTGAACAAAGGCCTCAAAAATGTGGAGAGGGATTATAGGAAGGGTTTTTATAGATATTTTCCATACAAAATAGGTTTTTATTTGTGATGAAATGATAATAATTGTTTCCCTTTATAAGAGGGGAGAGGAACTCTTGTAATTCTTCAAAATATTCAATTAATATTGATTGATTTCAATTCCAAATGGGTCCAAAGTGAATTATTTTAAATATATAATGATTTGGGGTTGTATACAATTCATCCAATTAAAATTAGATAAGATTTTACTATACTTTTAATCATTATCATTTTGTTTTAACCATTATTTAATCCTTTTAACACTTACCATGTAATCATGTAATTTATACTTTTATGGTTAATATAATTACAAAAAAAAGAAAAAAAGTCCACTAAATAAGTATTTTATTAAATTTTATGACTTTTCCCAGTCATTTGGACAAAATTTATATTTTTAAAATATTTATATCATTTAATGATTATTTTTTATTTAAAAATATCAATAATGTGAATTTTGAAACTACTCAATACATAACATTTTAAAATTTTCATAATAGTAAGATAAATTCAAAAAAATACTTGTAAAACATCTCTAACATGTCAAAGAAATATAAATCATTATTGGATGACATTAATAATTTAAAATATATTTATTTTAATAGTTTTAATAAATTTTATTTTACATTTCCTCTAACAAAATAATTACTACATCATCATTGTGAAAGCGATTAATAAAATTATATCTTCTCTAAAAATTAAAAATAAATCATATAGATAAATATAATAATTCTAGAATCCAAAATAATATTTATTGTCTAATATATTCCATATATAATCCCATATTAAAAATATTTCACTTGTTAAAAACAAAAGCGTGATAAAATTGACTTTTCATTGAATATAATATTATAAATGTCATACACTCATCCAAGTGGCTTAAAAAGGTCATAAATTCATCTATATTATTATTTTTTTCTAATCAAAGTCATCCGATGAAATTATTATAACTATTGTGAAAATGTTATAATATTGATAAAATTGTTTTTACCCTAAATTGTCATTTTTACGATTAACCGTGTTAACAAAAAAATTACTAAAGTTACTATTTATAATGTTCAAAAATAAAAGGGAACTATTTACATAATTTATAACTTCTGATTCTAAATATATAATCCATTTTTTTTAATTCAAAACACAATATTGATATATATTAATTAAAAATTAATCCCGTTGACGGATTGAGAAATTTTTTTTATTAAAATGAAAGCTTTCAAAAGTTCACAATGTTTTTATATACAAGTTAAATGTGAAATTTATTCCAATTAAAAAAATTGGATTAAATGATAAATAAATTGATATAATTATACTTTAAGACCAATATAAAATAAAATTTAACACTATAAATAATTTTTATGCAAAAAAAATTTCAAATTAAAATTTTGTATTTTTTAATATTCATAAAAACATGAAACTTATCATGAAAATACCAAAAGAACAACCAAAGTAAATTTTTACATCATGATTTAAAATAATTGGTTTATTTTTTCTTATAAAATTTCTAAACGTTTTAAATATTTGATTGAAAATGGGTTTTCCATTAAAAGGTGGTAAAATTACCCTTTAGAAAAATATTGGTTTTTTTGCATGAAATTTGGGTTGTTCTTATCTTATGCCAATATAATTTTTTGGATGAATATAAAAATACTTATTGAATATAAAATATATATATTCCATTAATATAGTTCATTGATTTTAATTAATATAATTTATTAATAAAAAATGACTTTGGGAGCATTCAATAATAATAAAAATTTATATTCAATTGGTATATATTATCAATTAAAATTAATTGGTAACTAAATAATTCTTCTTATAATCCATATATTTTCATAAATTTGGTCAATAATATTCATAACCACTAATTTAACAACAAGGTTATATCTTATTAAATTAAATAAAAATATTTTAATAATATAATTTGTTTGGTAAAATCTAGTCTTTTGTGTAACAAAAGATTTCAAAATAACTCATAATTGTGTGTAACACAAGCCAAACATATTTTATTTTGTACCTCAAGCTAATCTATGTGTTGTTTATAGTGAATCCTTGACTTTTTGTTGTGTATAAATCAATAATAACTTATTTCTTTCATATAACACAAGCTATATTATGTGTTTTACAAAAAAAAATATCCAAGAGATTAAATTAATTCAAAAAATATATATTTCAAAAAAATATCAGTGTGTTACATTCTACCCCCATTAAAAATATATTTTACCTCAAAATATAATGGGTTATCAAAGGTTTATACATGAAATTTACATTTATAGAAACCCATATTGTTAAAAATACTTCATTAAACTTCCTTTTTAAAAGGAATGTTAGAGACTTAAGAATTACCCAAAGTAACTCAAAACTTGGCTTCTATATAGGAGAACATAGGTGGCTGGTGAAAACATGGACATGGAAGAGAAAACTAACTACCATTTTCTGAAATATATTGATATAGAACATGGTTAATAAAAACTTAACGATCAATATTCTATAAACCATAGTGGCTTGAAAATGGTCATTCCTATCATTGAAAATGGTTATAAAAAGACAAAATTAAATTTCAATACCCTTTTTATTAATGATGAAAATTTTTCTTGGGAAGATATACTTACTTGATGTCAGGACAACCTCACCATTTATTGTTCCTTGATCAATTGCCACATCATCTATTATTTATATAAATGAAGGTGAATTGGTCATTCCTGAAGCATTAACAGATCATGAGATCCAAAAATAGAATGATATTTCATTCCATATGGCTTTATCACAACAAAAAGGTTATAAAATGCTATCCAATATTCATAAATCTCTCAATGGTGAGATAATATTTTAATCTTAAAAAAATTTCATCTAATGTTTAAGTTAAAACATTCCACAAATGGTTAACCATATAACCCTAAAAAGATGAATTTTCAAAACATTATAATAAAGTCCACTAAATAATATTAACATTTATCCCAAATTTATCAAAATCTAGTTCTTGTTTGGCACATTCCAAACTTGTGAATACCATTATCCATGAAATAATAATTTTTTTCAATAAATCCATATTTAGTTCCAAGGAAATCAGTACTGTTCAATTTACTTATTCATATAGAACATATATTTATCCAAATATTATTATCTAAAAATCATACACATATTAAGGGTAATACTTTCCTTGATCATGTGTTTTCCGAAAGTACCACCTTATTACATCAACCACATTTCATGGTTATAAGTTCCATTCATCATTTTCTCAAAAATCCTTATGGGAAAACTATAGTGGACTAATACATAGATATTTAATTATTCCATAATAAAATAAAAGTACTTCTAGAAAATTATTAATGAATTCCATTAAATAAATACTCAATAATTCCACCACTTCTTTTTCATACTCTACATCTATAATACTGAACACATGATATTTCCCTTTGCATTTTCCTTTAATAGGATCTTCATAATTAACCCTTGGATTTGGGAATTTATTATCATAATTCCCATTTTCCTTACACATGAAGAATTGATGTTTTGGGTGTTTATTATATGTAGACTTCTCTCTATTTTCATCACTAGATAACTTCTTCCCATTACTTTAACATTCACTTTCCATATGACCTTCCATTCCACACATAAAAATATTACCAGTACCCATAAAAAAATCTCCACCATGCTTCTTCCCACACTATATACATAAAGGAAGACACATATTCCTCTCTCTATGGTTTTATATTTTAATTTTGACTACATCATACTTCCATGTAAAAACCATGAGATTAATAAGTAACACCAACCTCAATTTCCATCTTGATGGAACATCATATGATTTATTCATAACTACTAATGTCCTTTATATCTAATGATATTTAGAGACATTTTTTTAAGCCACTAAAAAATCAACCCACTATACATTCAGGTAGGTTGACAATTCTAGAAGATTACCATGCAAGTATTATAAAATTTTCTTCATAGGTTACAATAGATTCATAATTATTTTTATTTAACTCAATGAATTTATTTTTCCATTTTATATGATGATTATGAGTAATGTACTTATTGGAAAATATTTTCTTGAACTCCTCCAATTCCATAGAGTCAATTTCATCTTTTAGCCTTGTATTATTAACAATATTCCACCATTTATCGGCTTATCCTTCCAAATTACAAACAACCACAATGAATTTCTCATGTTCTAAGCATTGGATAACCAAAAATTTATTTTCAGTGGTACTGATCAACTACTCATCCACTAGTGGATCAAAATAAATGGTTAAGGAAGGTGGTATCTACCTCATAAAGGACTCAACAAATTTTTTTTCCCACCAATTCCCATTTGGAAGTCCAGCACAATTCATATCTTGAAAATGTTTTGGATCATAACAATAAGATTTTTTATTACCCACCATAACATTCATTTTCTCAAGGGTAAATCATCGCATTAACCATTACATAAATCATTTACATGGTCCATTTGGGTTCTAACCATTCACTAAAACCAGAATATATAGTGTGAGAAAAATACAATTATACTGGTAGAACCACATAATTAACGAAAATTACTTATTATATTTCAATATACGAAACCTTAGGTTTAATCAAAGGTTATTAATTATTATTACAAAAACTATAGGATTGTAACCTATACTTAGACTTATCCTTAGATACATCCCTAGACATATCCTTAGCAATATCCCTAGCGATCTCATGGATTTTTTCCCTTTATGAGTTTTCTAAGGTTGAGTAACCAATTTCTCTAATACCAACTATAGTGACTCTCAATTTTTATACCTTAACATTTCATAATTATTTGTATAATACATATCAAATTACACAAATAGATGCCCAAAGACCATATTAGTTTATTTCCCTTGGAAAATTCAAAAAACAAACTTCTAGTATGTTGTAAGATATTCATTGTTTCCCATAAAGATCATTACCTTTATAAATCATACTTGATACCTTTTCTTATAACCCTGGGAAAGGAAACATAATAAAAGAGTGAGTTCAGATGCTTAGTAATGGTAAATAAGGGAGAAATGTAAGAATAAACATGAGCATAAAGGGTACGATAATGTGATCATAACATTATAATATCATACCATATAAATAAAATATCATAAACATAAATCGTGGAATAAATATTTGTGGCTAATAAGACATGAATAATAATGAAATCAAGAGTATAATCCATGAAATCATAACATAATAATGAGTCATGGAAATTTTTGAAGATACCTAAACATGTAATATCATTCCCTATAAGTCAAGGTGCATTTAAAAAAATTAAAGGGAACTTCACGGGGTCTAAACCTACTTGGATAGACACACCACCATCCCCATCCATAGTCCTTTCTTTATAAGGGACCATGTTTCCTCATCTTACCATAGTAGATAGGGTTTCCCCACATTCGATCATGGATCAATCCCATATACTTGTACCGATCAGTATCTCATGAGATATAAATAATTACCTAATAAATTTGAAGAAATATAGGTCCCTACCATCACATAATAAAAACCATTAATATGTGTTCCAAAATAACATAAACCGGTCATCATATCTGAACCTATTGAATGAAATGGGTTTCATGATCATTCTTAAATCATAACACTATTGTGGAAAATAAATGGTTTTCATAAATATCATTCCATGAAAAACATAAAATATTAAAATAAATAATAATAATATAATCCTTGAGTATTAACCTTAATAATGTATGTGTAACATCAAATAATGATATCATATATGGAAAATGGTTTTGAAATATCATTTGAAATAATTCTTGAGGAATATTTCCATTAATCTTTGAAAGACTCTTTTTAAATCACAAAACATTTATAAAACCCTTTTATTGAAAATAAACTTGATAAAATATAAGGAATATTCAAAAACAATTTTAATTATATTTAAAATCATATTCCCTTGAATATCCCAAAAAAGTTATATAAAACACATTTAAATCAATTTTAGAAAACAATGTTTTAAAGGAACATAGATTTCTGAAGAAAGAGGATAATAACATTACATGAAAATTATAATATCTAGAAAATAAGTATATTCATGATAAAAAATTTAAAATTTCATTATATAAACCTCATAGAATAATATAGTTTCATGAAATAACATGTGTATCTATGAATGAAAATTGAGAAAAAAATAACTTACTGATTTTGTAACTTTTGAACTGTAAACCCCATGAATGAGATATCATCAAATGGATTTGTAAATACCCATTAATATAAGGATAATAATCATATAATACATTCATGGGAATTTCATACACCATATAGAAGAAAAAATTATTGTTTAGGGCATGTGTCTTATAGAAATAAAAGTGAGACAAATACCCTACTCCTTAAGTCTTGATTTCCTTCATATATGTTATAAACTCCTGTATAATAAATATAATTTTATTATAAATCTACCAAATAACCAAAATAATTTATATAATACCTTATATTATTTACTTATAATTTTATATCTCTCAATTATTCATAATTCCATTTTAAATTTATGTTTCAGGTAATAACCTTTATTTTCCATTCATATTTTGACTTTTTATCTTTGGTCCTCTTATATATATCAAGATTTAATAATATCCAAAATGATAAAAAAGATATATATATATATATATCATATATATATATTAATTATATATTTATTAATGGTGATTTATAAAAATTAGATATAAAAAATAAAATACACAGTTTTTGGACACAATAAGTGGTAAATACGCATGAACTATGTATTCATTTTCTTCTCATATTAACAGAACAGAAATTATATGATATATTATAATAAAATAATCATTTTTATGTTATATATATCATATATATTTATAAAATTCATCACTTTTTACCACAATTTCTAAATATAGATGAGAAAAATCACATCAAATCATGGTGAAGGTAAGTCGTATGTACACATTAGCGACATAATCATTTCTAAAAAGATTAGATGGTAAAAAGGTACATATTATATTATCATAAAATAAGTTTAGTTATGTAATAAATATTATATATAAACATTAAACCCATCATAATTACCACTCGTAAAATATGGTGACAGAAAATGAATTATATCACTACGTAGAGACAACAAGTTGTGTGTATGCATGAGTGATACATTTACTTCTTGTTCAATGTTAAAGGAGATGTATAATGGAGTTTTAAAAATCATAATAATATTTAGGAGTATTAAGTTATTATTTTATTATATATATAATATATTTTGATGAGTTATAGAAGAGAAGGAAAGGGGGTGACCGGTTAGAGATATTACCTCTTCTTCGAGATGACTCCTTTGATTAACAACTTATGAACTGTAAAGATAGTTTTATAACTAAACTATGACATCTAAAATGTGGGGAGGTATTATTTGATGGTTTTTGGGAAAATATTTTCTAAACCAAATAGCTTTTTAAGTGTTAGTAAGTGATAATAATGGGTCCCTTTTATAAGAGAGGGGAGGGGCACTCTTGAAATTTTTTAAAATATTAAATTAATATAAATTAATTTTCAAATAAAAATGGGTGAAAAGTGACTTATTTTGAATATATAATGATTTTATTTAAAATTAACTTAACCCATTAAAAATTATACATGTTTTGACTATTCTTTTAATCCTTATATTTTTCTCTTAACCCTTTTAACTCTTACCATGATATCATGTAATTTACACTTTGAGAGTTAATATAGTTACAATAAAATTCCAAACGACGACTAAATGATTCATTTATAAAATTTTATGACTTATCCCATTAATTTTTCTAAAATTTAGAATTTTATAAATTTTATATACTTTAATAAAAAATTATTTATTTTAAAATATCATTAATGTCAATTTTGACACTATTCATTACCTGACTTTAAAAAAATCATAAAACCAAGATAAATTCAAATCAATACTTCCAAAAAATCACTAAAATTTTAAACTAATGTAAAAAATTTTTGCATGACATTTACCATTTCAAATTATATTTATTTTAGTATATTTAATATTATTTATTTGATATTTCCTTTAATTAAATAATTATTATATCGTCACTGTGCAAGACTTTAATTAAATTATATATTTTATAAAAATTTAAAATAAATTATAATGATAAATATAAAAAAATACATTCCAAAATACCATTTATAGTCAAATTGATCCCTTATATAACCCCATATTAAAAATATATCACGTGTTAAAAAAAGTGTGACAAAATCAACTTTTCTTTAAATATAATATTAAAAATGTCTTAATCTCATTGAAGTGGCATCCAAAGGTCATTATTTTTTCCCAACAATTATTTTGGTAGAAAAACACTCATCCAAAAAAATTATGATATCTTTTAGGGTAATTTTATAATATTTATAATATTATTTTTACCCTTAATTACCTGATTTACCTGTAACCATGTTGATAAAAAAATCACTAAAGTTGCTATTCATATTATCCAAAAAATGACATATTTACATAATTTGGAACTTATGATTCCAAATATGGAATATATTATTTCAAATTTAAAATAGAGATTTGGAAGAAATTAATTAGAATTTAACCCCGTTAAAGGATCAAGAAAACAAGTATTTAATGTAAAAACGTTTAAAAGATCACAAAATATTTATATCAAATTTCATTGTGAAATTGATTAAAATGTCCTTAATTGGATTAAATTATAAAAAAATATGTAATTATACTTTAAAAACAATAAGAATATAATTTAACAATATAAATTATTTCGATGAAAAAGCTGTTTTAAGTTAAAATTATATATTTTTCACTATTAATCAAAACATGAATCTTTTTGGAAAAATACCAAAGGTTTAATCAATATAATTTTTGATATCCAAAATTAAAATAGTAATTTTAATTTTTCATATAAAAATACTAAATTTTTTGAAATATTAGATTTAAAATGATTTCTTCATTAAAAGTCAGTTAAATTAACATTTAGAAAATAGAGAATTGTATGCATAACGTTTGGATTATTCTTATCTTATGCCAATAAAATATATTATATGACTATAAAAAATATTTTATTAAAAATATAAAATATATTTTTCATTAATATCTTTCACTAATTTAAATTAATTTTATTTATTTACACAAAATGACTTTTAGAGAATAAAAATAAAAATATTTCCTTTATATTAAATTGTTATATGTTTTCATTTCTAATTAATTGTTAAACAATGAATTCATCTTATAAAAAATATATTTTAATAAATTTAGTCAATAATATACCAAAATATTAATTTAAAAAAAATGTTTATATCTTATTATATTGAATAATAATATTTTAATAATATAATGTTGTTCGATAAAACTTGGTCTTCGTGTAACACAAGCTATAAAAAGAACTCAACTTTATGTGTAACACGAGTCAAACATAGTGATTCATGTATCTAAAGCTAATATATGTGTTTCTTATAGCTTAAACTCATGTTCGTGTTGAATATAAATCAATATTAACTTGGTTGTTTGATATAACACAAGTTATATTTAGTGTTGTTCGAAATGAAAAATTGAAAATATTAAATTAATAAAAAAAATCAAAAAATATAGGGGTGTTACAATACCACCAATAATGATCCCAACAAAATCTACCTCACCAAAACTTAAATTTAATAGTTTTTCACTTGCATAAATGTACATGACAAAATATAACACATTGACAATGATCTCAAGTCAGGAGACCGATACACACATTCATAGATTGGAACAACTAATGACATTTATAACATGTGGTTTTCCTATTAGAAGGTTTTACCTCATGATCTCACCTAATGTAGATCAACATGTGAAAACATCATGAGAATAAATATCAATTATTATAAGCCTCCATCACCTGTTAGTCATACATCCAATATGTCTACTTATTATTATATATCCAGATCATAAGAAATATATTTATTATTAATGTCACATAATCATGAGGTTCTCAATATAACCAAGAAACTATTATAACCTTTTTGATATAAAATATTATCTATTTACATTACCCTTTTAATATTAAATGCATAAATATATACCCAATTATGTTAAGTATGCATCATGTATAACTCACAAGATCCAGAATTTAGTAATCAAGATGTACTGGTTAGTTGGGTCTAGGTCACAAAATTTTACAATAGGGTTGGCACCGTGGGGAGTTGAGTACGACTCGGTGTCATCGAGTAGAGTTTGATATGGGTTTGAGGGACCCATTTAAGAATTCCCTTGATATCAAGGAATTTTTGATGTTGGATTGTGTGTCTTAGAGAGAGAATGAAGGTTCTATTAATGAGATTGTCTTCAGGTTCTTATTTTTTTATTGGAGCCTTTTGTACGCTATCATGTTCTTGTTGTGGTTTATAAGACTGCTGAGGGTTCCTCATGAGCTGTTTACCCTAAGAGGATCAATAATGGCTTCAATATCAGTGACTTCGAATATCTCCTTAGTATATATATATATATATGTGTGGTGTGGTCTCATGGTGGATGTGTTCGTGATGATGGGTGTAGGCATTGGACAAAGCTTGTTGTTATGAATGATTTTAGGGGTATTGAGGCTATTCCTGCTCAAGTTTTGGGTTTAGGAGGATACCTTTGGGATACTATTTGATTAGTTTTTGTCCTAGAGGTTTATTTAGATGCTCACCTCTATTTTTTGGTGGCTGTAAGAAGGGTCATTGGGAGAAAATGGGTGATCTAGATGGTTGCACCCCACCAAATTAAGATTATGCTCTAGCCATGGGTTAGTATCCATGGATTCCATAGTGCTCTAAGAAGATGGTTTGGTCCCGATCATATAGTATTGTGATAATGTGTTAGTTTATAGAACTAGACTAGTTATGCAATACTATCAGGACATGGATAGGTTCCCTCTGTGGTGACACAATGCTCATATCTCCAATTCAGAATGTGATACTGGATTCCTACAACTCAATAGTGGTATGATTTGTTATCTTGGACACCTATGATGAGATCCTATTGTTTTGAAATCATGTTTTTTGATGTGTTATACATCTCAGAGATCCTTAATGATCGGGAAGACATGTATAATTTTGTGTGGAATGTTGAGGAACATGCTATATTTCTAATGGATTGGGATGAGAAATGGTAGATTTACCTTGGGTGTCAAGATAGATCTTGGGGTTGGCTGCATTATTTTTTTTATCCCCAGTTTCATTTATTATATTCCAATAGTAATCATTCAACTAGGATATAAATATCATGTGTTTCATAAATTTTTATGTGACATAAAATGTTAGGTTCACCATTGATGATGGCCTACTAAGATTTATTTCTCACCCCGTATATGTGCACCTTGGTATGCATGCATGCCTTATGTATGCTTTTATATGGAGAATGAGTTTCATATTGGATTAGGCAGAGGCCCACTATTTCTTGATCAAGTTGTACTTATCGTGTGGACTTTGATGATCACGATAGTAACATTCAATTATTATGGATACCTGGTTTGAGTTATGGCTCAAAGTTGGAAGTAGAGGCTTGTGTATTTGTATTTATTTTTTTATTCAATTTTTGTATGTGGTCAACCTAGTGGGTGAACAATCATTTTTTTCTAACATTAACATGTGTGTGTATTTTTCTTAATTTTATTTGATACATCATTTTTTTGTTATTGATTGTGTTTAATTAAGTGTATATGGATGTTTATGTGTTTGGTTAATTTTCATTATTATTACACTCTGCTCTTATGGTATAGTCATCCCCATTGTGTCTGTATAGGCCCTCGTCACTAGTATTTATCTTCTAAAAAATAGGGAGGTGTTCATGAGGCATTTTCTTGTGTAACACCATGATATTAAAAAAATAAAACTATTTTTGATAGTAAATATGGCATGTAACACCAAGCCTAAACAAACCATTAAATATTATTATTTAAATATAATTTTTATAACCTAATCTTTAAATTGTTGGGTATGGATAGGATTTTATAATTTATGAAACATATATAAATTTCCTACTCAATATAAATTTGTTGATAAATTTTTAGTAAATAATCACTCGATTTTTAGTAAAGAAATTTTATTTTTCAAAAATATGTTTTCTCCAAAAATGAATTCCATTGATTTCTGTGAGAAAATATTATAATTAATTTTTATAATTTTTTTAAGTATTATTTTCTAAAGTTAAAATCATTTTTATAAAAATCATATTAAAATTATCTTCGGATGAAATATTTTGATTTTTCTAAAATGATTTATTTTTTAGTAAATAGTCAAAATTACCAATTTTACAAATATTGTCAATTCATTCCATTAAATAAAGTAATTTAAAAGTATATTATATATTGAATTTGTTATTAATGTTACTTATGAACAATTTTATTTGTAATTATATAATTAATTTCATTTGAATCATTAACTTTCATGATTTTAGCATAAGTTTATATTTAGTCATAAATATGTGGTTTTCTACAAACTGTTTTTAATTATATGAAGTTATCCATTTTAAGAAATTAAAATAACCCCTAGTATGAGAATTTTTAAATTAAAATTTTAAATTATATATTTACATAATTTCATTTAAATTAATATAATGATGATTGTTAGTCATAGGGTTAATATAAGATCATATATTTCTCAAAACAATTATTTCTTGAAAAATCAATTTTCATCACGTTACGAGAGATTAATTTAAAATTATATTATTTAGCTTATATGAATTGAATAATATAAAATTTATTCCATATTTTGAATCATCATAATTATTATTAGGTAATAATTTAAACTTAATTTTTTTTCATGATAAATAGTGAAGACAATAAATATTTATTACCATGGTTAAGTTTAAAACTGGGTTATCAAAATACATTTGATTGTGCAAAAATTAATATTCCACACAAAAAGGTTTTGTATTTCATAAATTATATTTCATATTTATAATCAGTGTGTTCAAATTATCTAATATGGCTCATTCTATTTTTGGGTTTAAATTATAAATTACCTTGGTTAAAAACTAATTTCTATGGTGAAAAATAAAATCGAAAAAGTGAGTAAAAATAAAGATCAATAGAATAATATTCATAAAACATGTTTGTTTGTTAGTTTTAGAGGTTTCTACTAACACCATATTCCCTTAAATAATTTATTTATCATTTTTTGAGGCACCTGGTTGATGAGTTACTTCACATCATTGAATAGTTTTGGGTATTTAAAAAAATATCACTCCTTCTAAATTATAAAAGGGTGAATTCTATAATATTCTTTACAAAAATAAAAAACTTCGTGGTTATGGAAATTACTTCCCAAATTACTTCCTTACTTCTATTACCATTTCCTAGAGTCCTATGTTTGATTATAAAACTCTCATAGGAACACTTTTGGTGAAAACATAAAGAGGTTTTCTGAAGAATATCTATTGTTCAAAACCAAGTGTTTTTGTTTTGTTTATTATTCAAAATACTTCATGTCACAACCCACTCTCTCCACCCCATACCAATGTAATTATTCTTGGAGTAAATGAACTAAAGGATATGGTGACTACCTGAGTCCTTCCTCTAATAGGCCTTAGGATGGCATCCAACATTGAGGGTATAATGAACATATATATGAGGGGAATTATCCTCTATGAGAACATGGGGAACAGAGAGAAGAGACAAATACACAAAAAGAAAATACCAGATCATAAATATATATAAGTAAATCCCATGTTTAAACATGAAATTTCATTCAATACTAAAATGACCAAAAAAGAAACTCTAAGTTCCTAAAAGGTAAAGACGCCGACGACAAAGAAGCCCAAATAGCTCCTAACAAAACCATAAGCTAATAATATCCATCCTAATCTCCAACCTACTCTAACTAACCCGAAAAAGAGTTTATATATATGTGGGGTGAGAAAAATAGTATACATATTAGTATCCTCCTTGAATACACTTGTGTAAAAGATATTTGAATCTTGACAAATCACAATGATCAATAGTGAAATTAAGTCAACCCTTAAATAGGTATACTATGTTCAAAACCTCACAATGGCTAACTCTTACCAATTATTGCATACATGAGAGAATATATTATAGTAATAAAACATCCCCGGTACCCCACTACAACTTCCCCACTAGTTTTTCACTCTAACCCAACATCGCACATCCATATCCATCCCTTTATAAAATAAGACAACTCGAAGACACTTATAAAAGGAATCACAACATGTGCCTCATGCATCACATCATCAAATCCACATATCCTTATATTGTAACTGAGTAGTTATAGAAGCTACTCTAGCCTGTATGATGTGTATCATACATCAGGTATTATACCTCAATCCATTACATCCCATACAGTAAGTATGTGCCTGAAGCCTTCACACACTATACACAACGTACCTATAATAATCATTTGGATACTATATCTAAGGATTCATGTTTTTGAATAACCACAATCCATCACAAACCTATTCACATATATATGGGAAAACTAACCATTTTTTATACCAACCCAAGTAACTACCAAGAGAAGATATTGGGGATAGAGGGTGTAGTCATACGTCCATCCTCTAACTGAGATGTTTTGGAAAACTCCCTCCCAACGTCCACTAGGTGTCAATTTATCTAACATATATGTGTGGGGAAGCATATGAAATCCTAGAATGCACTTGATATAATGTACCTGACAAGAACAGTATGGGTACAACCTAGTTTTAGACTCCACATCACCTAACATCACTTGGACACCCGATGACCACTGTTATGACTTGGAATCCTATATGAATACAAGAATTTTAAGAGCAACATTAAAGTCATACTTTTTCATTTATCAATAAATTCACTTTTTGTTAATTAATTCATTTGGACATTAATTATCCAATAACATTATTCTGAATTACACTACTTTAATCATTATATTAATTTTTATTCCCTCCAGGAATAATCCAAACCGAGTCCATGGTTTCTTAATATTAACAACTTTTAAACATTTTTATTGCATAATTACTAACCCATTGGGTTATGAATTTATTAATCATTATTACTTCCCATAATTATAGGTACTCTAGGAAGACATTCCTAAGATACTACCTAGAGGAAACATAGAAACAAGCATATAACTAACAACCTCAAGCAGTGGGGAAAGGGATGGAGATAAAATAAGAATCTCACCCATTGGACATTAAACAGATTCATTTCGATAAACTATAAAAAAAGTTCACAAAAAAGGGTATGCCTAGAATCAACCCATTATATCATATCCCGTGTTATCCTTGACACTCACATGCATATCACGATGCAACTCTCCATCACATGCATCAAATTCTGTAACATTATCTGGGCCACCCCGCCCCGAATCACATTAGTCATCCCATGATCATCCATCCTAGGCTCGTGAAATAATTTGGCCATCTATGCCCTACATATGAAATTTTTCCTCACAAACTGATCCATACCAGGATCAAAAAATTATCACATAGAAAAGATCACATCCATATCTCATCAAAAGGCAACAAGAAATAAACAGGCATAGCCAACTGGGAAATATATTCCCTAAAACAAGGCATCCAACCTTCATAAATAAATGATCTCTCACAACTCAAACATAAGTCTCTAAACCTTTTCAAGTATATGGATAACTCATGCCCTAGAAATTATCTTTATCAAACACCCAATTTTTATTCCTTCCTAAATTATCCATTTTATTATTTATAGGTTCTTACATTTGGAAACCTAAAGAATAAAGCATTAGAAAGCTAATAAATTAATTAAATAATTAATTTAAACTTTATTTCCATCATACAATCTAGTTTCAATAAAAATTTCAATTAAAATTTGTTAAAATTAATTTAATTCTTTTCATTAATAGGAATGAACATGATTTAAAATCTTTATCAAATTCCATCAACTCTAGGAATTGCATTTTAAATTAAACATGTATACTCACAATAATTTTATCATTATAAAATTACAAAAAACATTGGATTCATTAATGATGCCTATATATTCTCCAAAAAATTAATTATAAATTAATTCCATATTTTCATTCATTACCATTTTCATAAAGAACAAAATTCTATTCCATAGAAAAAACATGTTAAATATCATAGCATTGATATAAAAATATCTAGAAAAATAAGATGTAAATCGTTATCATAGTATAAATAAACAACATTAACATGAGATCAATATATAATTCTTCATTAATCATGTTCAATATTAGTTATCTTAATTCCATTTCCATCAATGATTCTAAACCATGATAACTATATGATTTCATGTAAATAATTAGAGGATGCAACAAATCCCATATCACAAATAATAATCTCTACATGACTCATTGCACCAAAAATAGGGGGCATGAATAAGATGCAATCACCAGTAGAGGAAACATGAGCCAATGATAGTAGGGTTACACTACTCCAAGGAAAGGCTTTAGAACCTCCATTATCAAGAGTTGGAAATATGGGAAAAAATTAAGGGAAGGACCTTTTTAGAGCTAATAGATAAAATAAAATTTGAGTTCTAAAATAAAAATAGTATTTAATTACAACTATCATGGATCTCATTAAACTCTATACATAAGGATTAATTTACAACCTAAATTTTTTTATAAAATCGAGGATAAAATTAGCCTCAAAGAAATTTCCTTTGATGTCCCATGATTCACACTTCTGAAAGAAAGAAATATCTATTTTCACAGAACTAGAAAGAATATCCAAGTGGCATATTTCAAATAGTCGAATTCCTTACATAGCTAAAATATTAGATAACCATTTTCACATAGCTGATAAACATCACGAATTTAAGTAGTTGAGTCCACATAGCCTATTCATGTAGCTTGTCACTGACGAATCTAATTGATCTAGTTGATCCTGCCATATAGTTGATTCACGTAGCTGACCATGACATGTAGTTGATCCATATAGTCAATATCTCATGTAGTTGATCAATCACAAAGCCAGTGGATCCATGTAGCCAATTCACATAGCTAATCCTACCATTGAACTGATCCAAGCACATAGTTTGTTCCAACTAAATAGTCGATCTATCCACATATATGATCTATCAATCTAGCTGATCCATCATACATAGCTGATGGATCCATGTAGTTAATTCTAATATTCATGAACTGCATATTCATTATATTAAGCCCTTACATGCCTTGATTCCTCATTTCTTATAGGTTTTAACAACCAAACACCACTAGAACATATCTAGGCCTCTTCTAAACACCACATGGTTCATAAATATAGAAAAGGGTCAAACTAGATGGATCTAGGTCCTAACATTAGAAACCTTTCAAAAAATTCTCATCCTCTAGAATCCAAAACTAAACCTTGGAGAAAACATAAAGGGTATTCTGAATAGCCACCCCACAAGATACCTCTCATGGATCTCACCAACATAAGATTTCAACCACCTCATTAGTGTAAGCTAGCATAAAACCATGTAATAGAAACAAAACATGCCTAAACATTCTCTCAGAGGAGATATCCCTTAAATGGGAGAAAGGTTACCGATAATCAATAATAGGTAACCATCTCCTAAACTAGAAATTTCTACATCCAAAAGGGAACAATGTTACAAGACAAGAGTTAAACATCAAAAAGCTCATGGTATTGAGTGAACATCTGTAACTCATATTCCCATGTACCGTCAACTATTCCAACATGACACCACAAGACATGAACCAATGGAATAGAACACCCATGAAACACCTTCATTTGGTGGTCCTGGATCTCTATAGGCTACTCCTAAATGGTCACAACAACTTCAACATCGATCTCACTGCAATCAATAACATGAGAGTAATCCTAAAAATAATGATAGATCTATGAAACCTGAAAAACATCATGTAATCTTCTCATCTTCATGGGAAGTTCTATCTAATACGCCATGGATCTATCTTAATCCAGCACCACAAAAGGCCCAACAAACATGGGAGAAAGCTTACTCCCACGACTAAGACATCACTTACCATGATGAGGAGTCACCTAAAAGAAAACATGATCTCTAACATTTAACTCCATAAATCTCCTCCTATCATTGAAATAGGAGTTATGATGATTCTAATCTACTTTCTCCCTATTTCTAATTACCTGAAACAGTTCTGCCATATTCTATACTAGTTCTAGCCATGAAATTGATAACTCTTCAACCATGGTCCCACACAATGGAGAACATCAAGGATGGATGTAAAAATTTCAAGTGGTGTCATACCAATAGTGGAGTGGAAACTATTATTTTAAGAAACCTTGACCAAGGAAAGGCTCCTCATCCACAAAACACTAAAATCGAATACAAAAAATTGCAACATGTCTTCAATATTATTGATGGTCTACTCTATCTAACTTTATTTCTATGGATGAAAATAATTTCTATGGAATAACTAAGATAGATAGGAATATTGGATACCTCTCCACACCGTAGAGGTAAAATTAGGATCTGAATTAGAGATACTCCTCCTAGAGACACTATTGATTCACACCACCTTCTCTATATAATTCCTATATAAAACTTCCACTATGATAAATTCCCTTATCTCTATAAAGTGAGTTGATTTTATAAAATGATCAACTATCACCCATATAACATCAAATCCTCCATGAGCTCGATTTAAACTAGTTACGAAGTCCATTGAGATTTACTCCTAATTATATTATGGAAAATATAATGACTATAGAAATCCACTAAGAAAATGGTTATTGGACTTCACCTTGTAGTATAAAAAACATTGAGAAACAAATTATGCAACTACACAGTTCAACCTAGGCCACCGAAACTAGCCTCTCATGTCTCTGTACAACTTTTCATGTTGGGATGTTCCACTAAAGGTAAGCTATTGAACCCATGGATAACTATATCACACATTTCCGAATGAACAAAAAACCTTCCATGGAATAACATCTGATGTTTCACATCCTAAGACCAACCATCAGGAGCGTCATGAAAAACAACACGGTCCCTCTAAAACTCAACTATAGAATCCCCTAATTTGGAATCCTCCACTTATTACACCAAAGATGACTAAACTGTCATATAAAAAAGATAACCTCTACCTCTAACCTCTCTCATAAATAAATTCATCATTTGGAGTTCTTCTATCACTCTCTAAAAATATCCAGATTCATGCATGACATCACTATAGTACATCATACTAAGAAAATTGGATACAATAATTCCCTTTCCTAGCTTATATGACATCTAGATGTTATAGTCCAATGATAATTCCATCCACTAACACTGGATCAAGTTTAAGTCAGGTTTGGATAAGATATAACACAGGATCTTATTAGTGGTAAAACCCAAAAAATTCTCACCAATGAGGTAATGCCTTAAAATCATCAATGAAAACAAAAAAATATTTCAACTAAAGATCATGGGTGGAATAGTTACGCTCATGATTATTTAACTTCTAGGACCCATAAGAAACATATGATCTCTATTACATCATAACACAACCCAACCCATGACATGAAGCATCACAAAAAAATCAAATCAAACTCCCTATATTGTCAAAAAAAGTAATTGAGAATAGGAGAAATTCCCCTTTAGTTACTCATAAACTACATGGAACTAGTCAGTCCATAAGAAACCCTAATTCTTTCTGGTCAATAATTTTAAAGGATTCATAACCTGAGATAAATCAGATATGGAACACCAATAATAGACTATAAGTCTAAGGAATCTTTATAAATCTTCCTCTAACTTAGGGGATGACTAAGAAAAAACCTTTTATATCTTCAATGGGTCCACAACTACTCTCTACTGGGATATGACATTCCCTAAGAAACAGAAATCACAATCCCGTAACTCACACTTCAACAACATCTCAAAAAACTTCTCATAATGATATAATCCAAAAATGGAACATATATTCTCTATAATATCCTCCTCATACATGGATTACATAAGGATTTCATTAATTAAAACCACCATGAACATGTATAGGAACACATTGAACATTCCATTCACCAACCCCATGAACATAGTTGGATAGTTCATCTGACTGAGGGATGTGATCATGAACTCATAGTGCCCATGATGAAAATATAAAGCATTATTCAGAATATACTAATCCTTCACGTAAATCTAATGATAAACTAATCAAAAATGGATTTTAGAGTAACAACTTGATCCCTTTATCTAAAATAATAAATCATCAATTTGTGTAAGAGGAAAGAGGTTCCTCACGGTCACTTGGTTCAAGTGATGATAATTTATACAAAGATTCAAACTTCCATCATACTTATTCATGAAAAAAACTGGTCCATCCCATGGAAAAACACTCAGATGAATAAAACCTTACTACAATAGATCATCATGATCTACTAACAACTCTCACAACTCAGAAGGCATTATAAAATATAGATGCATGGACATACAAGATACACCATTCAGTAGCTCTATCCCAAAATTGATCTCCCATTGAGGGGGTAACACCACAATCACCTCGAAAAATATATTAGGGTACTATCATAAAATCTTGGGAATCACTAAATACCGATACTCTAAAAAATTCAGAATTTACTCGGTCATCAAATATGATAGGCACAGAACATGAATTTTACCCATCTGAGGGTGTCGATCACCAACAAGCATCATTGGTTCTCTATTATCATCATAGAATAAAACCCTCCTCCTAAATAAATTCCTTATATACTGCACTAAATACAATCAATCAATACCCTTGGTGATTCCATATTGTTATATATGTAAACATAGAAATTATCCCCCAGAGTGGTGCTACCACATCATTAGATCAAAGTCTCTACTTGTATCGTACAAGTTAGATCAACCTCTAATATGCGTATTCAATTCTAAGGGAACTAGAACCCTGTCAACCTCATGTACCAAATCATGGATGATGGTTGGTGATATAAAGGATTGTGTAGAAACTGAATCAAAAAAATCATGCACCCATGTAGAAAAAAAGAAAAGGATGTCTGGATCACCCAGAACTATAAATGGAAAAGAATGAAGATGACCATGACCTTCTCTATGTCCTCTCTAGACCTATTGATGACCACCTATATGGTCGTGTTATGATCTATGTGGATGAGGAGCATCTCAAGGTTGTACTCTACCTTCCACATCTCAACTATACTAATACCGAACTAGAAAACCCTATTACTACTTCCTTGGATGAAACAGCCTAAATGGAAAACCTGGTTCACACTAACTATTTAGAAGGATTATGAACTCTCACCACCAATGAACTCATCCTCCATAAGAAAAAAATGAACATAATTTCTTGTAATTGGTCTAAGATACACTTAAACCCAGAGAAATGAGATGACTATGGTCGAGACCTACCCCTATCTTTTCGAAAATCCATTTATCCAGAAAACATGAAATCTCAGACCACAACTCTACATCATAAGGAATCCTAACGACTCCCCTCAAGTGATGATCTAGTTTTAGATATCATCCTCTGAATAAAAACTTCTCTCTACATCTCCTAGAGATACTTCTTTATCATAGATAGGGTGACATGGTGCAATGTATCTATATGAAAAGTCTCCTTGAAATGGATCACTCTAGCCTCCTAAACTAGAAATAGGGCTGAATCATAAAGCATAAGGGTCCAATAATGGATCACAAACTATAGTATGCTAGAAATCCACTTTTGAAGGATAATCATCTTCTAGTGACTATATTCATGGTCATTGAAATAAAATATACACGAAACTAGTCCCAAAACTTCTCCAATGAGACTGTCGAATCCTCCCAATCCCCGAGGAATAAGAACCAGTACTACCTTATTGATCCACGTAGTATCTTCACAATCAATGAAACCTTATTATCCTTATAAGACAATATCAAATTGAAAGTTATCTCAACCTAATCCAACTGGTACTTTGTGATCATGTATGAAATAGATCCCTCATTATTTTTTAGACGTTGATGTTGAAACTCTAGGAGTGTCATCCTCCATGTGTCATCATTGTCGACCTCTGCTCTGCAGTGATCTTCTGGAACTTCCTGGTTAACAAATTCAGTGTGAACCTAATGAGTACATCAATTTGGAGTCATGATTGATAAAGAAAAAAAATTAAGACTCATAAACCTATAATATGTAATAATTAACATTAATTAGATAATTATTTTTTTATATTTTTAATGTTTTAACCTATATCAGGGTTTATCCATTTTAAACACAAGAAAAAAGAAGAATGATGCTTGATCATTTCATAGGTCTCTACCCCACAATGAGTATCACATTGATTATTAGGAGATGTAAACTTAAAGGTTCCTGATTTGGATCATAGGGTTCCATAAATACTCATGTATTAGTTGGTATCCTTTTTTTCATCACTTACTAAACTTAGTTGACATCATTTCTTAACGAACCATGGATTCCCACCTATTCCTAAATTCAAATGTCATCATATTCCTCAAATTAAACCTCTAATACCACTCTATCATGACCTCATCCCCCAAAAAGTACCCCTCCTAGGATGAAAATGAGATAAAAGAGATGTGTCTACCCATGTGTCGCCTCCAATAGGAAGGTTGGTGACTAGTACTGAGGGTATAATTAACATACATATAGGATACATTACCCACTAAGATAAAATGAGAAAGAGAGAGATAACAAAAATACTCCAAACAAAAAATTCATAGACATATATTCATATAAATAAATCCAAAGTGAAAACATGAAATGTTATACATTACTAAAATGACTAAAAAACCATTAACTACCAAAAGGTAAAGACAATAGTGACCAATAAGTCCAATAAACTACTAAAAAAACTATGAGATAGTAATATCTATCCTAACCTCCATCCTACTCTAATTGACCTGAAAAATAGTTTATATATATGTAGGGTGAGAATAATAGTATATATAGTAGGATCCTCCTTAGAGTCTATCATGAAAAATATAATGAAATTATGATAAAACAATGTAAACAATAGTGAAACTAACTCCTCACCTAAATTGGTATACTAAGTTACCAAGTATCGCATAAAAGAGACAATATATTATAGTAATGAAACATTAAGGATTCCCCACTCCAGGTGCCCCACTAGTTTTCTGCTCTACCCCAATGTCGCATGTCCTAATCAATCTCTCTCCAAAATAAGGTAGACTGAAGAATCCTTGGAAATTCATAACAACATGAACCTCATTCATCGCATTATCACATCATATAGTCCATATATCTGTAAGTAGTAACTGAGAAGTTCTAGGAGTCATCACATCCTGTATGATGTGTATCATATATCGAGTATTATACCTCAATTAATTACATCCCATACACTGAGTAAATACCTCATTCCATTACATATTATACACTTTATAACTATAATGATAATTTAGATATTATATCAGGGGATAAATTTACAAAAATCCATCATATACCTATAAAAAATATATATGAGGAAACTGATCATTGTTTATAATAGCATAAGTAACTACAAAGAGAAGATAGTTAGACTATATGGGTAGTCATCCATCCTTTCACCAAATTGGATGTTGGGGAAAACACCGTCCCTGTGTCTACTAGGTGTCAGTTTACCTACCCTATATGGGTGGGATAGTGTTTGAAATCACATAATTTTCATGGTATAATATATCTCAATGGAACCAAATGTGAATACCCCAATCTTAGAGTCAATTTCATCCAATTTCACTCAAAATATTTGATGCCACTACTAATACTAGGAATTCTATAACCACAAAATATTTTTAATATCTACATTAAATTCATCATTTTCTATAATCATTCAAATAAATTTATGTTAATTAATCCATCAATACATTAATTAACCAAAATAATTATTCTAAAATACATTACATTAATCATTTGAGTAATGTTCATGCCCTAGAGACATAATACAAACCGAGTCCACTATTTCTCACATTTAGAATATTTTCAGCATTTTCATTCCATCATTACCTACCTCGTCAGTAAAGAATTTGTTAAAAATTATAGATTCCCATAATTTTAGTTACTCATGGAAAGTCATCCCCAGCTTCCACCATAAGCAAACAAGAAACCAAGAACTCCTAGCTACCACAAGCTGTTAGGAAAGGGATGAAGATAAAATAAGGAACCTGACCATTGAGAAATAAATTGATTCAACTAAAGAAATCTTATAGATATATCACATTAATCGGTAATCCCATAATCAACCCATTCCATCAACTCTGGTGTCATCCATGACACCCACATGCATTTCTTGATGTATCTCTCCATGCCAAGAATCAATTACTAACACATCATCCAGACCTCCCCACCCCACGTCACATTAAGCATCTCAAGCTTATCAATTCCATGATCATAACATCATATGATCCTCCCAACTCAAGTTATCATATCATCCATTCTAGTCTTATCCATACGAATCTCATAACAATATCACATATAAAATATAACATCTATATATCATAATAGGGCATCAAGAAATAAACAAAAACATGCAAGAGGGAAATCTAGGCCCTAAAACAAGGCATATACCCTTAATATATAAATGATCTATCACGAATCCTTCACAAGGATTTCTGACTTCTCATGAATATGAGAAACTCAAGGCCTAGAAATTATCTATAACAAATAACCAGTTTTTATTCCTTCTTGAATTAACTAATTCATTATTTAATGGTTATAGCACTAGGAAACATAGGGAATAAATCTTTAGAAATCTACTAAATTAATTAAATAATTAATTTAAACATTCTTACCAGCATACATTCTAGTTTCAACAAAATTTTGAATTACAATTTGTTAACTTTCCTTTAATTATTTCCATTAATATGAATTAACATGATCCAAATTATTTATCAAATTTAATCATCACATGGAATTAAATATTCAATTAAACATAAATAATCTCATCAATTAGATCATTATAAAATTACTAGAAACACCAGATTCATTAAACATTCCTCTTTACTCTCTATTCAATTAATTATCAAAAAATTCAGTATTTATTTTATTTACCATTTTCCATCATGGAAAATATGATAATACATAGAATAACAAAAAATTATAACAATGATAATATAGATAGAACATTATCTATTGAAACAAGAGGTAAATTGTTATCATGGTATAAAGTGACAAAAACGACATGTTATCACCATCCAAATCTTTATTAATATGATTCAATATTAATTAGATTAATTTGATTTCCATATTAGAGGATAAGCCAAGAAAAATATAGGATTTAATGTAAATTATTTGTATAATAAAAATTCCGCCAACCTGGAAGAAGAAACTTCACGTGACTCGCCACACTAAAAATAAAGGTGTTGTAATATGGAGTTACCACTATAGGAAACATGAGCCAATGGATCTAGGATTCAATGACTACATGGTAATTATTAAGAACCTACAATATTGAGAGATGGAATGTTGTGTAGAAACAAAGGTAAGGACCTTAATTTTCAAGTCAATAGATATGATATGATTGGAGTTCTCAAATTGTAAAACATTTAATTTCAACTATTGAAGATCCCATTAAACTCCACATGCATGGATGTGGTTATAGCCTTAGACATATTTTAACCTCATTTATATAATTGTCCTTGATTAAATTAACTTTTATGGCCCTATATTTCAATCATAGAAGATTTTCATGGTCGTTTTCATGAAACTGTTAGAAATCTTCAAGTGGAAAATTCCATGTATCTGAATTCCCAATATAGCCAAAATCCATGTGGCTATTTTCACATAACTAGTCCACATTTATGGTTTATGTAGATGATTACAATATTCTGATCCATATATCTAATTTATCACATTTTTTATTTATGTAGCCTATCCTACCATGCATTTGATTTACAAAGCTGGTCCAACCACATTATTGATCAACATAGCTGATAACTCATATATTAAATCGCTCACATAGTCTATGGATCAACATAGTTGATTCACATAACATCTTCTAAAACATAAAAAATCCATCCATGTATCCTATAAATACCCTACATTATTTTTCATAATTTAAAATATATTTTAAGAAATATTTTCGGAGTTAGGTGGTGAGACATTATGATATTATGAGTCATGGTGATCCTGAAATTGATATTTTATATATATTAAAATATATTAATATCTCACACATGATGTTTTCCTGAATAAGTCAAATTACTCCCAAATTAATTCTTGGATAAAAAATATAATACCATCATTGAGTTAAAAATGAGGGTTTTACCTTATGCATGACAAAATGTTTGTTAGTGTGGGGCATTTTTTTAAAATCCATCACAGATGTATATAATGAAATAAATAAATTAAATTTATTTATTTATTATGATGATATAGTGACCCAGTTTTTCCTATATAAATAAGTTGTTATAACCAATTCATATTATTAACCTCATAAACCTAATAATTGAGAGGAGAGTGTGGAGTAACGTTGACTGGAATCGAGATCATGGATCGACAATTAGAGTACTGCAAGGATCACCAATGACAATGCAACTTGTGGATCACATCAATGAAAATGACATGAAACCATTCATTATCAATGATTGATCCAAATAAAAGTAGGGTTTTTTATTATGTGTATTTATCCAATTTTTATTTACACATGATGTTTATGAATTAATCATCTAACAAACTAATTCTTGGATCTATTGTTTAATTTAGGAAATTTCATTATCTTTTAACGATATGGGAATTGATTTTTTTATTTTTTATTTATTTCATTTAATTCATTTACCTATGAAAATGAATGAAGTATAACACGGACATTGGCTGATATATATTACTAACATTTTTGTTTATTTTATTTTATATCTATGTTCTATGTGCATTCATCATTGGAATTTCCTTGTATCATACAATTAAATGAATACTTAGTGAAAGATCATTGTGTATTTAGTCTTTGGTGTAAACAATTGCTACCGCTAGTTTGGGATAGAGATTAAAAATAAAAATTGTGGTATGAAATGGTGATAGTAGATCTATAGATAGATCAAGATTTCTTTGTGGGTTTTCCATACGGCATTCGAAAGGTGCGAGAGTGAGAATTTCCTGAGTGGTAGATTTGGCCAGAATCTAGAATGCATGTGAAAATATTAATTGGTTAGACCAAATCTATGTTCCTTGTTTGGAATCAATAGAAGTGGTATTATAATCTGAAGATGTATGATTTCATCCATGGGTTTTGTAAAAAACAAGACTACATGATGTGTAGTCCTATGAACACATGTTGTGTAATCTCTTGTATGGGATAATAGGGTTTTAATGAAAAGATAAGTATAAAATGCCATGTGAAATTTGTCACACACCATGTGACATGTTTCTTAACATATTAGAATGTATAGGGTGTACATGTCCTGAAATCCATGTAGAGTTACACTTTGTGTGTGCCAAGTCAAACATCATGTAGTATATGTCGTATGGCTTGGCATTTATAGGTAGTTAATGCCAAGGTTGACATGTGGTCCCACACACCATGTACTTGGTAAGTACAAGGGTAAGCTATAGTAAATTCGTAGAGTTTTATACTCAGACATGAACAAGTACACATGTAGGGCCCGATGTAAACATGCATGGGAAGACAACATGTTTAGTGCTAGGGTGATACCTACACATTGTGTACCCTTTGGAAACTCCTTGTATTGTGAAAAATTACATGTCACTTGGGCAGGAGACATGGGTAGTTCTAGGATTTGTGAGGCACACCTTATACCCCTTGGGAAACACCATGTACTAATTTGAGGGTATCTTGGAGTCCTCTTTCTTATCAGTTCATCTTTTTTATGATCTTGTGAGAGAATATTTGGAATAGAATCAATTAAGTGTGTTCCCTTGGTCCATTGCTATGAGGTTTTAGTTTAGAATCACATCATGTCAATATAATGGTAACCCCTCTATGGCTTCATGATGACCAAGGAAGTGTGGTCGAGTTCCCTTATTCTTGATTGAGTTTCCTTAGTCTCCTTCTATGGGGGTTAGTACATTATATGTTCCTAAGCATTAAACCTTATACCCCATAGTGATGTGGAAAATGTATCCCTATAAGAGGAATGAAGTGATCCTCATTTCCTTATTTTTTTCCCTTATATAGGGTTTTTGTAATTGTAATGACCAACACTTACACAGGTGTCAATTATTTATCTATGAGGATATTTCTAGAAGGATCGTATGTCACCCTAATTATATAACAAACCTGCTATTTATTTCACACTTAAACATAATTAATTACATAAAATCTTCACTTGATTCAAAAAATAATATCAAGAGGTTTAATGTCTTTGGGTATTAGGAACATTACATAATAACATAAAACATGAAATACACATCTTTATCAAAAACTTATTTTACATGACCACACACATTCCTTCGTACATAGAATTTCTTGGGATAACCTAAGGAGATGCATAAGAAAAGGGTGAGCTATAAATCCTACTAAGGTATTAAAAAAGTAATAACATGAAGAATAAAATACATGTTAGACAATTGGCATATCAATGGGGAATAAGACAAACATGAACATAAATGCATGATATAACATGATTATCATAACTTGGAAATGTGGCAACAACATTTAACATGATATTAGCATGAGCCAAGGATCATTTCACATGGATCACGAGTAAACCCTCATATAACTTGAATAATCATGAGTAAACCATTATTTCAGTTCAATTTTCATCATACTAATCTTTACCCAATACGTTGGAGCGCTATTAGGGTGCACCCTTCTTAATCATTTCATTTAATGCATATGTGTTCAACATGGATCATATTAATGGATTCATTAAACATCCTAACTTATTACATGATAAATAAATGTGGAAATCATAAATAAACCTCTATAATAAATACATATATGTTAATAAAGGTAAATACCCCTAATAGTGAAACTGGCATGGTATTCACTATACAATGACTTTGGCTTGGAAAATTGCAGTGTAATTTTGAAAGCATAACGATGTGAAATAAGAATTCATAAAAATGGTTGATGATAGGGAAAGGGCTTTATAATCATATATACATGAAATGGATAGTAATGGGTTCAGATAGATACATTTAACAACAAATGTAATTAAATTTAGATTCATAATATAAAAGAATTTCATGAATGTTAATGATAAGAGAGAAATTCCTTACAGAATTTCAGCAAGGTAATAGGTGTACATAGGAGGAATTAATGAGAGAGAAAGAGTTATATCATCATTAAAACATAAGTAGGGTAGTATTTGGGAGGTTCTAAATCATACCCCAACATTTTTAATTGAACTAAAAATGGTATAACAACATGATGAAATTTGGAAAAAAATGAGAAAATAAGAAATCCCTTACTTGGAAGTGTGATCCCAAAGGATTGGGAGAGGCTTGAGAGAGGATTATAAGTATCTTGGGGTGAATTGGGAAGATTATATAGAGATTATGGCAGGGGTTGTTTGATATCCAAATGGTTTTAGTGAAGAGTAATGGGAGATTGAGTGGTTTTTATTTGAAAGGTGACATAATTCATTATTATTTAGGTTTTGGACCCTACACATTAAACTAATCAAAAACACAAACCATCCCATGGTTTTTGACCATGTTTTTTTCAAAATGATAGTGGAAACAATTATTTTATAATTAAAATGGCCAAACATATTAAAATATTATGCTTTCTTATGTGAAGGTGATTCACACTCTCAAGGAAATCATTTTAAAATGTTTAATTGATTTATAAGTCCTGGAAGGTGTACTATGGATTTCTGAAATAAATAAAAAAATAAAAAATACAATTTTTTAAAGATAAAAAATATATTCGATGAATATTAATTTTATATTATTTTACTAAATCACTATTGGCTCTTTATGATGTCATAAAATACATTATATATTTAAACAATATTTAATTTTTACCCAAAAAATTGACTATCATAGAAAATTAAGAAAAATTCTCTATTGGATAATTAAAATATCCTGATTCTAAAAATAATATTAATTTAATCTAAATAATTTATTAAATATGTGATTTTTTACTTGTAAAATAAAAGCTGGCATTGATAAAAAAATCATGGGTTTTGACAAAAACTGCTTTCCAACCTTTATAAAAATTACAATTGTATTCCTAAAAAATATATGATAATTTATATTTAAAAAAAAGAAATTTCATAATTATATTTTATTAAAATAATATTTAATAAAAAAATCCATTAATTCATCAAAATAGTTTTCTAATTAAATTTAAATATTAATTAAAAATACTATTTGTGCTTTAAAAAACATTTTCAAAATAATGATTATAAAATGAATGTATATTATTTATAAAAAATAATGAACATAATAAGAGCACTAGGGTCTTATTACATAACCCATTATAACAACCTTATAATACATAAGGGTAAGGTGTGTGATGGTGATAGACACTTGGGGAGGCTCGAATAACATCGCTCGGGTGGTAATTCATATTTACTCCCACTTCTCTAATCGGTGGTTCCATTCAATATTAACATGTTAAAGATCATATTGGGATTAGTCAAGAGAAACATTTAGTGATTCTACCTCCTTTCCGAGCTACAAAAAATGGGCTTCATATGGAGCAATTCTACTAGATGAGGCCATCAATTCCTTTGTCTGAGTAAATTGCATTTGTCAAAGCCCTCTATTTATACTAATCATGCGGTCATAATTTTTATAATCCTTTATCCTTTCCAAAATAAATTGATGTGCAATCATTTGTGAATTTATTGATGACATTCCCTTATTTGTGATTCCCATGTCCATCTTTGTAACACCTCGAGATTTTATGAAAAATATTCTTTTTAATTTCATTAATGTCATGTGTTGTACGCTACACCAAAAGGAGCTTGCACAACATGCATCCCTGACATGGCTTTCATTACATGTAATAAAGACCTTCCTCGATAGCGTGTGTAGTACGCAATACCGAGTTTCACTAAATGAGATATTATTATAATATTATTATGAACTAGCCGTTATGAATAGTAATACCCACTTTTTGAAAATTTATAAATTTTATTTTTCAAAAAGGACTTCATTTTTGGATTCGGAATATCGAAATTAGCTTAGTGTAAAATTTTGGTACTTTTCGGATAACTTTCATATTCTGATGAATAGTGAAAATTACTAAATTTTAATTAAAAACAACTTTTTTAATCGAAATAATTAATAGTGATAAATTATTAATTTGAGTGGTTTTAAAGTATATTTATAATATATTTTTACCATTTAATACAATGTTGGTCATTGGATGTAATTTCACATTTAAACTAGACATAAACAAGTGTCAATCTTTTGATAGTTATTATCTCTTAAAACACACTATTTGTTTTGACGACGAGAATTAATTTTTAAATTAATCAATGCAACAGATATGTTTTGAAATTGGTAAAATAGACATCATTTTTGAATTCATAATATCAAATATATCTTAGGCATAATTTTTGGTATTTTTCTGGAAACATTCATTTTTTGATGAATAGTGAAACCACTAAGTGGTAGTTAAAAAACTGAATTTTTCATAAAACAGAATTTTACCACTTCTGTGAGTGGAATTTCAAAAATATGAGTGACACGGTTTATATCAAGGACTAAAATTTGGTTCAATGAGATGAAAATATTTTTTGGTGAATAGTAACTTTTAACTTTTATTTACCACGGTTAAAAGTAAATAGGGTAATTAAGGGTAAAAATGATATTATCATTACCCTAACACATGTCCTAATTCTATTGGATAAGTTTAATTCGACCAAAAACAACCTTAGGAAAAAATATGACCATTTAGGCCCACTTGAATTAGATTAGTACATTTAATATTAATTTATTTAAAGAAGGGTTAAAATGGTTAAAATCAATGTTTAATAAGTAAATAATTTTTAATATAGGGTTATACATAAGATAAATTCGACTATAAATATTAATTAGAAAGGTAAAACTATTTCCCACATAATGGTATTTTATTTATAATTTTTAGACATTAAATAATTTAATTTATTTATGACACAAAGATGATGCAGTAATTATCTTATCAATGAAATATAGACATAATTGATGTTTACATACCAAAATAAAGGTAATTTGAGACATTAAATGAATTAAAATTATTTTCTATGTTAATATGACATGTTATTATTGATTTAGATAACTTATTTAGAATTAATCATTCTTTTATGAGTTTCAAAAAAATCAATTACCAAATAGTGTCAAAATTGACATAAAATAGTTTATAAAACAAATATTATATTATTTATTTTTATTTTATTCCTAAAAATACAAGGTTCGGAAAAATGACTTGGATAATGTTATATATATTAATAATAAACATCTTGGGGTTCTTTTTACTTTTTATAGTAAGTTTATTAACCTTATAGTGTAAGAAAACAAGAAGACATGGTAAAAGTAAAATTATTTAACTTAAGGTTAAATCTAAATGATAAAGTTAAAATAGAAACCTAAACTTGTCTAAATTATATTGAATGAGATTATTTCGACCCATCCCCACTTTAGCTTCTAAATAACTCAATTTGTAGCTATTAAAAACCGAATATGACATTATAATAAAATAATATTTTTAGTTTTTCCAAAGGTGCCCCTCTCCTCCCTTATAAAAGGGAACCTCCTCCCTCTCTTCCTTACACCACTTTGTGCCTTCAAGCTCAGATAAACCCTACCAAATTCTCTTCTCCAATTCCATAGAAACATTCTAGAGGTTCTGGTCTTCTTCAAAGACCAATTTTAGTGCCCTAAGAGGAGGTCTCAAAGAGGCGCTTCAAAGAAGAGGTAATGTCTGTTACCGATTCTTTCAACGTTATTTATTCTTCCACTTCTTCTTCATTATTTGTTTCATTATTAAGTAATAACATAAGTATAAATAATATAATTATATGTTATTATAAGTATTAAAAAACCCTATTTCACCATCTATCCATCGTATGGAAAATGAAATCATCACGCGTGCGTACGTACGGAATACTATCTCCACGCCGTGGTGAAATCTGTTTTTCCACCAACACCTTACATGGATGGGTATAATGGTGTAAAGAATAACTATATATGGTTATTGTAAAATCATACTTATTCTGATATATTATACCATCCAATCCAATTCTTTTCAATAATTATTTGAATGATATCATCGCTCGTGCGTACGTACGGACTACCGTCTCCACGACGCGTTGAGATTCATTCTCCATGTTAACCATACATGAATGATCATAAAGTTTATATAATGAATAAAAATGAAATATATGAATGCTACTGGATATATATATATATATATATATATTTATGTCATCTATTTATTTTCATTCAATTCAATAAGGAAACGAAAACAACGTTCATGCGTACGTACGACCTACCGTCTCCATGAACATCGTATTTCATTCCTTTTATAGATCTATAATATATATATGTATATGATGAATATATATTATATATAAATAATTTTTTACATTATGGAATTATTTAAATCTGGATATAGGTATTAATATCAAGAAACAAAAGTCGAAACACATAAGATAAATGAAATGATTTTACTAAAAACGCTGCTTTAACATGGAATTTACAAAAGAACGGGTAATATAAAGTCATAAGTGAAACATATATTATATCATAACAATGAATATGATTCTTTAGTAAGGTAATGACATTATTTAAATCATTATACAGGAGGTTCGGATACATACGATGCATATCAGACCTAAGGTAAGGGATAATTTTGAAAATCTCATTTTTATCCGAGATTGATTATTCGTAAGTATTTACTGGGGCTATTTATATAATCCATGTCCATGTTTTATAAAAGTGTTTTCATGTATGTTTAAAGTCCATTTTACCCATTTTTACTTTTACCCAATGGTATGGAATGAATCTTTCTTTTATTTACCCTACAATGTACTTTTTGACTTTTTCGACAAAAGTATGAGAAGAATGTTTTTTTAACGTATATGGAATGAAAGGATTTTTACGGTTTTAAGGCATTATTTTCATGATGATTCCTCCAAAATATTTCATGAATATTTTAAAAAAAAACCTTTTCTTTTAAAATTGCATGACGTTTTGTGAAAAGAAAATGATTTTGAAGAAGAAAGGATATTTTCCTCAAGAATTCAGTTCAACTGTTTTATAAAAATCATTTTAAATATAAGATGAAATTAATTCATAGGTGTATGTTTAATTTATAATGTCTCTATGATTTACATGGTTTCACATTTCTTATGATGAAATATCCATTTCTTTTATATGGATTATGTGATGATGGTATGATGTTTATGAAACCCATTTTATTCAATGAGTTATTATGAATGATGTATGTTTATTTTGTGGAACAAGTAAGAATGATTTCATTATAATATTTGTGGGACATATATCTCCCTCCAATTCATTGGGTAAAGATTTATATCTCATGAGATATACATGTATGAAACGGCAAGTTAAACCGGTTCAGTAATACATAACTGAAACGAGGAGTGAACTCAATTCAGAAAGGGACTTTTTCCACTAAGATGGTGTTGGAAGCAATGCCTTGGCTACTATGGAAATCATATCATGTGCTTAATGGTTGCCAAAATTAGATGTTTTATTCCCATGCTATTTTATCATGATTTATGTTCCCTTATGATATATTCCTTACGTACTTCCAAGATTCATGTCTTTGCTCAAGATTTTGATGTTTAGATTTAATGTTCAAGTTTTTGCATTCAAATGTTTATGGATTGTTTTATGTTCTCTATGTTTACCCTTACTGGGCATTTGAGCTCACCACTTTTATGTTTTATTTTCCCCAGGATATGAAGAATGGTTTTAGGTAAGAAAAAAAGGAGAAGATCTTTATTAGGAGATGTTGAAGATCTTTCACCACGATTAGAATATTTTATTCTGAGTTTCCAAAGACACTAAACTATTATGATCCTTGTGTGTCTATTTTTGTTATGTATTAAGTATTCTGTAAAAGTAATGTATTTTCCATGTACATAAAGCTTCAGGTCCATTATAGTTGGGATCAGAGGAAAGGTTTAGTCAACCTTTGGAAACGAGGATGCGAGAACTTTAGTGAGATCCCTAGATATATTTCTAAGGTATATCTAGGAATGTCCCTAAGGATAAGTATAAGTATAGGTTATAGTCCTATAATTATGGTAACGATATTAGATCAAACCTAAGATGTTAGATATTGAAGTTACTCCCCATTTATTATGATATTTTCCTCTCACACTAATCTTTTTGGGTTTTAGAAAATGGATGGAAACAAGATGATTAACGATAATGGAGGATATGGTGGACAATGGAATTATATTCTTAATGTGCAACCAAATGAAATGGGATTTGGAAGTCCAAACATCATTATTATGCCGAATCAGAAATATCATAATATGATCAATAAACTCAAATTTGGTAAGTTTCCTGACTCGGATAATAAGAGAAAGATGGAGTTTCATGATGATCATAGAGGAAAGAAAGTTCAATTTCCCCTATGTAAATCATGTGGGAAGAGGCATCAAGGAGAATGTTTTAAAGGAACTGGAAGATTCTTTGGGTGTGGAAAAGAAGGACATAAAGCTAGTAAGTGAAAAGGAAAAGGTTCAGTTAACACCATGGATGAGGATAATGGTATTGCTACGACATCAAAAATGGTTAAATGTTTTAAATGTGGAATGTACGGGCATTATGAAAACCAATTCCCTAAGGGAAAGTCTCATGAAGGGAATCAGTATGGTCGTATGGGTAATATTTATGTTGATGATGATGAACAAACTAAAAATGATATGTGAGATGGAAGAATTGTTGAAGCTCGGTCAATGGTTTAAGAAGGTAGTGGAATGATTACATGTTTATCAAGTGTAATGTTGTATAAGTAATCTCATGGTACTATGGAATAAAGAGACATGAAAGGATTGTTACACTGTTGTCTTTCCTTATGTTTTGAAAATGTGTGATGAATGGTACCAATATTTTTGGAAAGTAGATGATATGCGCATAATGAAGGGATAAGGAGAAAATTAAATGTTCGATAGTATTCAAGAGCTCATGACTGATATAAGGAGAAGGTTATATCATGGTTTGAGTATATAGAATTTTTGGATTTTGGTATGTGGAAAGAGTTAACTTTTGACAGCATTCATGTTTTCACTAAGGTTTAATGAGTATTAATTTTTCAAGAGAATGCATGATTAAGGTATTCCCATGATTGGAATGTGTCCAACAAGATATATGGTGGATAAATGATGGTATCCACATGCTTGGTTGATGACATTTCAAGTAATCTTTTTCTTTATACTATGAGCTTGGACCAAAGTATTTTAGATAAGTCTAAAGATTGGAAGGGATTATGTTGGACATAAGTTAGTATTTTTTAAGGATGGAACTTTTTTTGATATTATTGATTTGATGTTATAGTAATGTAGTTTTAGAGAAATGACAACCTGCAGGACGCGCGACAACCCTTTGTGTCAGACAAGGCTGTGGGAATCGAACCCACAACCGAAGTGCGAGTGGCCTTTATCGCCTACCACTGGCCTACAGGAAGTCCCTGTTTAGTAGAAACATGTTTTATTATATTATGAAGTATAAGTCCATTTTAGGAACCATATATGATTAATCTCACTATAGATCGACTTATGTATATTTAATAACTTTTTCTATCCTTTTGTTTGAGATAGATGGAATGACCTGTCATTCTATCACATGATCTGCTAACACTTGACGAATAAAAAATTCAACTTCATTTCATTAAGGGATGAAGTGGAAATTGCTCAAGTCACAAAAAATAGTGAGATTGTACCCAAATAAAGTAAGTATTTATTCTAATTCAAATTCTTCAACTTTAGGGAAATGATCTTGAAAACCAAAAATATTGTCCTAGTGCCCTTATATCCGATGAATCAGATGGTACCCTAGATCATCACAAATTTATGGCTTTTTGATTGTTGGCTTCTTCATAGCCATGTTCTCTACCACTCTCCATCAGAACATGATAGTTATATTTTTCTTCCTTATCCATATTTTCACCTATGTTTTCCTACATGAAAACCTAGTGATGAGTTAATTTGGGTAACCATTACATTTCACACTTTAGTTTCTCAAGCCATGTTTTGGAATTCCTTTTTTTGATGTGGGTTTCTATTAAAGAAACTTTCGAGTAGTAAACCATTTATAACCCGGACGAATTTTGAGGGCGAAATTCATTTTAAGGGGGGTTGAATGTAACACCCCGAGATTTTATGAAAAATATTCTTTTTAATTTCATTATTGTATTATGTTGTATGGTACACAAAAAGAAGCTTGCAAAACATGCATCCCTGATTTGTCTTGCATTACACACAATAAAGACCTTCCTCGATAGCGTGTGTAGTATGCAATACCGAGTTTCACTAAACGAGATATTTTTATAATATTATTATGAACTAGCTGTTATGAATAGTAATACCAACTTTGTGAAATTTTATAAATTTTATCTTTCAAAATGGTCTTCATTTTTTGATTCGAAATATCGAAATTATCTTAGGGTGAAATTTTGGTATTTTTCGGATAACTTTCATATTCTGATGAATAGTGAAAATTACTAAATTTTAATTAAAAACAAGTTTTTTAATAGAAATAATTAATAGTGATAAACTATTAATTTGAGTGGTTTTAAAGTATATTTAGAATATATTTTTACCATTTAATAATATTTGGGTCATTGGATGTAATTTCGCATTTAAACCAGACATAAACTAGTGTCAATCTTTTGATAGTTATTATATCTTAAAAACACGATATTTGTTTTGACGACGAGAATTAATTTTTAAATTAACTAATGAAAATGATATGTTTTGAATTTTCTAAAATAAACATCATGTTTGAATTCATAATATCAAATATAGCTTAGGCCTAATATTAGGTATTTTTCTGGATACTTTCATTTTTTGATGAATAGTGAAACCACTAAGTTGTAGTTAAAAAACTGAATTTTTCATAAAACTTAATTTTACCGCTTCTGTGAGTGGAATTTATAAAATCCGAGAGACACATTTAATATAGAGGACTAAAATTTGGTTCAATGAGATGAAAATATTTTTTGTCGAATAATAACTTTTTACTTTTATTTACCACGGTTAAAAGTAAATAGGGTAATTAAGGGTAAAAATGATATTATTATTACACTAACACATGTCCTAATTCTATTGGATAAGTTTAATTAGACCAAAACAACCTTAGGAATAAAATATGAACAATTAGGCCCACTTGGATTAGATTAGGAAATTTAATATTAATTTATTTAAAGAAGGGTTAAAATGATTAAAATCAATGTTTAATAAGTAAATAATTTTTAATATAGGGTTATACATAAGATAAATTCGACTATAAATATTCATTAGAAATATAAAACTAGTTCCTACATAATGGTATTTTATTTATAATTTTTAGACATTAAATAATTTATGTTATTTATGACACAAAGATGATGCGGTTATTATCTTATTAAAGAAATATTGATATAATTGATGTTATAAATACCCAGATAAATGTAATTTTAGACTTTTAATGAATTAAAATAATTTTATAGGTTAATATGACATGTTATTATTGATTTATTTAACTTTTTTCTAACTAATAATTCTGTTATCATTTTCACAAAAATCAATTACCAAATAGTATCAAAATTGACATAAAATAGTTTTTAAAAAACATATTATATTATTAATTGTTATTTTATTCCTAAAAATATAATGCTAGGCCAAATGACTTATATAATGTTTTATATATTAATAATAAACAACTTGGGGTTCTTTTGGATTATTATAGTAAGTTTATTAACCATATAGTGTAAGAAAACAAGAAGACACTGTAAAAGTAGAATTATTTAACTTAAGGTTAAATCTAAATGATAAGGTTAAAATAGAAACCTAAACTTGTTTAAATTATATTGGATGAGATTATTTCGACCCATACCCACCTTATATTCTAAATAACTCAATTTGGAGCTGTTAAAACCTAATATGACTTTATAATAAAATAATATTTTTAGTTCTTCCAAAGGTGCCCCTCTCCTCCCTTATAAAAGGGTACCTCCTCCCTCTCTTCCTCACACCACATTGAGCCTTCAGTCTCGGAAAAACCCTGCCAAATTATATTATCCACTTCCATAGAAACATCCTAGAGGTTCTGTTCTTCTTCAAAGACCAATTTTAGTTCCCTAAGAGGAGGTCTCAAAGAGGTGTTTCAAAGAAGAGGTAAAGTCCGTTAACGATTCTTTCAACGTTATTTCTTCTTCCACTTCTTATTATTTAGTTGTTTCATTATGAAGTAATAACATCAGTATAAATCATATAATTATATGTTATTATAAGTATGAAACAACCCTATTTCACCATCTATCCATCCTACGTAAAACAAAATGACCACGCGTGCGTACGTATGAAATATCGTCTCCACGCCGTGGTGAAATCTATTTTTCCACCAACACCATACACGGATGGGTATAATGGTGTAAAGAATAACTATATATGGTTATTATAAAATCATACTAATTCTGATATATTATACCATCCACTCCAATTCTATTCAACAATTATGAGAACGATATCATCACTCATGCGTACGTACGGACTACCGTCTCCAAGACGCGATGAGATTCATTCTCCATGTTAACCATAAATGAATGATCATAATTTTTATATAATGAATAATAATTAAATACATGAATGATACTGTATTTATGTATATATATATATATGTGTGACATCTATTTAGTTTCATTTAATTCAATAAGGAAACGAAAACAGCGTTCATGCGTACATACGGCCTACCGTCTCCATGAACGGTGTATTTCATTCCTTTTATCGATCTACAATATATATATGTATATGATGAATATATATTATATATAAATCATTTTTTAAATTCTGTAATTATTTAAATCAGGATATAAGTATTAATATCAAGAACGACAAGTAGAAACACATACGATAAATGAAATGATTTTTCCCAAAATGCTGCTTTAACATGGAATTTACAAAAGAACGGGTAATATAAAGTCATAATTAAAACATATATGATATCATAACAATGAATATGATTCTGTAATAAGTCAATGAAATTATTTAAATCATTATACAGGAGTTTCAGATACATACGAAGCATATCGGACCTAAGGTAAGGGATAATTTTGCAAATCTCATTTTTATCCGAGATTGCTTATTCGTAAGTATTTACTAAGGCTATTTCTATAATCCATGTCCATGTTTTATAAACGTTTTTTCATGTATGTTTAAAGTCCTTTTACCCTTTTTTGACTTTTACCCAATGGTATGGAAGGAATATTTCTTTTATTTACCCTACAAGGTACTTTTTGACTTTTTCGACAAAAGTACGAGAAGAATGTTGTTTTTAACGTATACAGAATTCAAGGATTTTTACGGTTTTATAAAGACTTATTTTCATGAATATTCCTCCAAAATATTTCATAAATATTTTAAACATAATCCTTTTCTTTTAAAATTTCATGACGTTTTGTGAAAAGAAAATGATTTTGAAGAAGAAAGGATATTTTCCTCAAGAATTCATTTCTAGTGTTTTATCAAAATCATTTTACATCTAAGATGACATTATTTCATATGTGTATGTTTCAAGTATAATGTCTCTATGATTTACATGGTTTCACATTTCTTATGATGAAATATCCATTTCTTTTATATGGATTATGTGAAGATGGTATGATGTTTATGAAACCCATTTTATTAATTGAGTTATTATGAATGATGTATGTTTATTTTGTGGCACAAGTAAGAATGATTTCATAATGATATGGGTGGTACCTATTTCTCCCTCCAATGCATTGGGTAAAGATTTATATCTCATGAGATAGACATTGATAGACCGAAAAATTAAACCGGTTCAGTAATGCATGACTGGAATGAGGAGTGAACTCAATTCAGAAAGGGACTTTGTCCACTAAGATGGTCTGGGCAGCAATGCCTTGGCTACTATGGAAATCATATCATGTGCTTAATGGTTGAAACAATTAAATGTTTTATTCCCATGATATTTTATCATGATTTATGTTCCCTTATGATATGTTCCTTACGTACTTCCAAGATTCATGTCTTTGCTCAAGATTTTGATGTTTAGATTTTATGTTCAAGTTTTTGCATTCAAATGTTTATGGATTGTTTTATGTTCTCTAGGTTTACCGTTACTTGGAATTTGAGCTCACCTCTTTTATGTTTTCTTTTCCCCAGGATATAAAGAAAGGTTTTAGGTAAGAAAAAAATGGGAAGATCTTTATTGGGAGATGTTGAATATCTTTCACCACGATTATAAGATTTTATTCCGAGTTTCCAAAGACACTAAACTATTACGATCCTTGTGTATCTGTTTTGGTTATATATTAAGTATTCCAAAAAAGTAATGTATTTTACATGTACGTCAAGATTTGGGTCCATTAAAATCTTTATGAAATCAAGGAAGATTGTATCTTTTTCAATTCTCATTAATAATAGAATCACTGGGTCCTTTATACTTAGAGAATCCACCACTTTGTGCGCTTTTCTAGGGTAGTAATGGATTGAGCAGTCATATTCTTTGATCAGATCTAACCATCTTCATTAGTGCATGTCCAACTCTTTATGTGTGAGTATATATGTGATGATTTTGTGATCTGTATATATTTCACACTTCTCCCCAAGGGGGAAATGTCGCTAAAATTTTAAAGCGAATATTACTACAGCCAACTACATATCATGTGTTGGATAGTTTCTCTAATGAAATTTCAATTTCCTGGAGCATAATCAATGACTTTGTCATTTTTCATCAACAAAAAACCCATGTCCTTCTTTGAAGCATCATTTAATACCACAAAAAGTTCTCCACTTGTGGGTAGTGTGAGAACAGGTGTAGTCATAAGCATCATTTTCAACTCTGAAAGATATCTTCACATTCATTACTCCAAGAAAAGATTAATTACTTATAATTTATCTTGGTAATAGGGTTGAACAATAATGATAAATTTATCACAAATCAGAGATAATATCTATCTAACCCCAGGAAGCTATGGATATTTGATACTAATGTTTCCCTCAATCATCTCTCAATTGCAGCTATCTTGGAGGGATCCACATATATCCCATTTCTTGTGATGATATGACCCAAGAATGAGACCGCATTCAACCAAAACTCACACTTTCTGTACTTTTCATAGATCTCATCCTTTCATAAGGTCTCTAGTATAGTGCTTAGATACTCCCCATTATCCTCCTTGGTTTTGGAGTATATTAGAATATCATCTATAAATACTACCACATATTTGTCTAGATAATCACTAATGACCCTATTAACCAAGTCCAAGATGATTTAGGGATAATTAGTAAGTCCAAAAGGTATTAATATTAATTCATAGTGCCTGTATCTTATACGAAAATCACTCTTGGGGATTTCCTCCTTCTTCACCCCTACTTGGTAAAATCCTGATTGCAAATCCACCTTAGAGAAGTATTGTGCTCCACATAACTAATCGAATAAGTCATCAATTCAGGTTAGAGGATACTTTTCATTTATTGTGATTTTGTTGATATCATGATAATCAATGGAAAAGTGAATTGACCCATCCTTCTTGATGAAGTGGACTAATGCACCCCATGGTGAAGCAATTGGGTGTGTACACCCTTTATATAGATTATATTGTAGTTGTTTTGTTAGCTCCTAAAGCTCCACAATAGCCATTATATATAGATTATTGGATATTGGAAAAGATATAGGTACAAGATCAATTGATAATTTAATATATCTTCTATGAGGAAGACCATACAATTCCTTCAGAGACACTTCAAAACATTCTCTCACAATAGGCATGTCTTTAAGGATGGTTTCTTCGTTAAACTAAATCATCTGATAAAGATACGTGTTCTCATAGGGCATTAATATCCATTCTTGAGATGATGGTGCTAAAGAAGATTCTTCCTCCTCCTTACACTTGTACATAATTTGGGGTCAATTCACCATATGGAGAGTTATTTCCCTATCACATCAATTTATGTTGGCTCTATATAAGGAAATCTAGTCCATGCCAAGAATTGGATCAAATTATACCATAGAGAGTATGAAGAGATTATATGGGAAGTTCAATACACAAATTATGATAGGGGAAGAGTTATATTCATGGGATTCAATGATTTCCCCATTTTCCAATCTCACCGACATCTCTACTTCCACGATTTGTAGTGGTTTTGGGATTGTTCTACTAAAATTTTGTGATATAAAAAAATGTGTAGATCCATAATCAAGAAGTATGTTCATTATTATTGAATTTATAAGTACTGTACCATTCACCACTTCATTTTCGGGTTTCACTTCAGTGGTAGAGATGGAAAAATCTCACCCTTGCTGCCTTGGTGGTTGTTGGTTGCCTCAGAAAACCCTTAGATTAGGACACTGGTTTGAACAGTACCCTGGATCTTTGTAGTTGAAGAAATAAATGACGTGTTGAGGGTCTAATGACCATTCCTCTCCTCTTTCACAACCATGGTTTTTTCTTGTTGATAGTCAATGGCCAGGTGCCCTTATCTTCCACACCTAAAGAATTTCTTCATCCTCTTTATGCAATTTATGAGGTGCTTCTTTCCACACATTTGGAAAGTGCGGTGCTGGATTTTCACATCATCGTTGGATTTTACCATCAGAATGCTATAATATATTTCCACCTTAAACTTATTATCCCCATGATACCCCTATGATTCTCTGATCTCCATTTCGACCTTGAGGGCACATCAGACAACTTCCTCATAGATCTCAAAGTCACGGATCACTAGGGCTTTATGTAGGCTAGAATTTATCCCACCAATGAAGCAGTAAACCTTGCATTCAGGGGTAATGACAAAGATAGAGGCATATCATGCAATACATGCGATTTTTTCAGGATATGATATGATATATTCATCAGCTTTTTTCTTGAGGGAAAGGATGTCCCTTTCCATATTATGTCGGAGGGTGTGAAGAAAATATTTATCAAAAAATATTTTTGGAAAATCCTTTCATTCCAACACCTTGATCACCTCCTCAGGATTTATTTTTTTGATCAATGTCCACCCTTGATCATCTTCACCCTCTATATGAGAAGAATCTAGATGTACCTTCTCTTATTCTTAACATTGACAAATGGATAATATCTTCTCAATGGATTTTATCCATTGTTTGGTGATTGAGGGATTAGATGATCTATTAAAAATAGGAGGCATTTGTCACATGAAGATCTTGATTGAGGCTTCTTCTTTCTTAGTGGGGGTTAAACGTTCCTCTTGACCATTGTCTCTATTCAAAACTTGAGTTAACTGAGATACTATTGTGAAAAAGTTTGTTATTCCCACTCCCATCGGATTTATCATCTCATTAGAACAGTCATCACATTGATATTTGCATTATTTGTTAGCTTGATTCCTCATATTACAGGCCATCAGAAAGAATTAAAGGAAATTTAGGGGTAACACATAAATAGGAATCCAATGAAAAAATGGATAACTTATAAATAACTTTTACTTCCTTAACTTATGAATTTACAGGCTTCAATATAAGTTATCCATGATCTACTTCCCAACATATATTCCTAGGGGCATTTTTTCCCTGAAAAATGGTTCACACTAAGATCATGAATTTAACAAATAATATCCCCTAGGAGTGTCGTAACCAATAGTGCAACAAGTCCTATTGTCATTCACCAATTCCCATTTGAGTCAATCTCAAAGTGGTGTTTTTGGGTTTTACCCCTAGATACATTTGTGCCAGAGTTTCCTCTATTTGCTTGTATCTAGACAGAGATGTATTTTATTGATAAACAACTTACTCAATACTCACCAAAATTTAGGGATGTTTTTATTATACTTAGTTTTATCCATAGGGATTTCACTTGTGTTTATCATCCTAATCCCAAAAAATAACTAAACATATCATCTGATACCAACTATAATAACCCTACTCTTTATTTCACACTTAAAAATAATTTATTACATAAAATATTCACTAGATACAACATATAAGATCGAGAGGTCTAGTGTATTTGGCGATTAGGAACATCCCATAACAACTTAAAACATGAAATACACACCTTTATTGAAAACATATTTTACATGACCACACACATTCCTTCATACTTTGAATTGCATGGAATAACCTGAGGACATTGCTAATAGAATTCTGGCTAGTTTCACATTTAGGAGTGGAAGAGTATCAAAGATTTCCAAATAGCAGACACTAATACTGAAATAAAAATCTGTGGTATTTCCCCACCTACAGCTTGTCTTCTTTGGCACATTGCTGTAACACCATTGTGTCACCCCTTCGCCGCCCCCTCCCCCACCCATGTCACCCACAATCATCCTAGACACACCAAAACCTCCTCCAATATCCTTCTAGACTACCCCCGACATCCCCCCACCCACATCGACCACCCCTAACCTACCTGGACCCTCCCCTACCAGCGTGCATACAACATTTTTGGTGAAGCAAGCTTGTGGAAAACCTACCACATCACCATCGCCTGACCCATATTTCTCACTCCATCCAGGACTGAAGAACAATTTTTTTGGGGTAAACCTTTAGTTTCCACTAAATGGTAGATGCTGAAGGCATTAGCGATAGGACAAAAGTGTCTGCCAATTGGGGGACTCTAGGCGGACGCTAAAGTTCATTAGCAATAGCTTTTAGCGGTCGCTAAGGCCCTTATTTCCAGTAGTGTATGCATTATAAAAGGATGAGATATAAATACCATTAAGGGAGTAAAAAACACATAACATGAAGAATACAATAAATTTTAGGCAATAGGCATATCAATGGATCACAAGAGAAACATGAACATAAAGGCATGATATATCATTATTATCATAACATGGATATGTGGCAACAAAATTTAACATAATATTAGCATGATACAAAGATCATTGAACATGGAGCATGAATTAACCCTCATTTCACTTAAATTAGAATTAGTAAACCCTCATTTAATTTGAAGTATCATGATACTAATCATTACCCAATGCGTTGGAGCGCTATCTGGGCGCACCCTTCTTAATCATTTCATTTCTTTCATAAGTGTTCCACATGGATCATATAACAGGGATTCAATAAAAATAATAATTTATTCAAAAATAAAGGAATATATAATTCATACATTAAAAACTATAATAAATAAGTAAATGTGCATAAAGGTGAATACCCTTGATAGATAAATGGGCATGGTATTCAATACACAATGACTTTGGATTAGAAAATTGCGGTACAATTTCGGCAGCATAATGACGTGACATAAGAATTCATAAAAAATGTTTGATGAGAGATAAAGGTCTGTCTCATAATATTCACATGAAAGTGAAAGTAAGGGGTTCATATTGATACATTTACAAACATATGTAATGGAATTTAGATTCATAATACAAAATAATTTCTTGAATGTAAATGAGAATAGTGAAATTCCTTATGACATTTTGGCATGGTAACAGGTGTACATGAGCGGAATTAATGAGATATAAAGAGTTATATCATCATTAAAACATAATGAGGTCATTATATGGGAGGTGATAAATCATACCACAAAATTTTTAATTGAAAAATTGTACAAAAACATAATGATATTTGGAAAAAAATGAGAAAGGAAGAAATCCCTTACTTGGAATTGTGATCCCAAAGTTTTGGAAGAGGCTTGAGAGAGGCTTATTGGGAGATTAGGGTGACTTGGTAGGATTATAGATATAGGATTTCAGGTGTTGGTCAAGATCCAAATGTTTTGAGTTAAGATGAATGGGAGATTGAGTGGATTTATATAAGAAAGGGGAGAGAATTATTTACTATTTAGGTTTTGGACACTACACATTAATCTAATCAAAACCACAATACATCCCATGGTTTTTGCCTGTGGTTTTTCCAAATAGGAGTGAAAAAAATTATTTTATAAGTCAAATGTACAAAATTATTAAAATATTATGGTTTATTATGTGGATGTGAGTCACAATCTCAAGGAAATCATTATAAAATGTTAAAATGTTTTATAAGTCTCGGAGGGTCCACTAAAGCTTTGTAAAATAAATAAATAAATATAAAATCACATTTTTTAAAGGAAAAACATATATTGGATTAACATCCCATTTATTTTATTTTATTACATTACTATTGGTTCATTATTAAGTAATCAAAAACATTATATATTTAAAATGTATTTAATTTTTACCCAAAAATTTGACTGTCTTGGAAAATTATGAAAAATTCACCATTAGATAATTTAGACAACCTGATTCCAAAAATAATAATCATTTTATCTAAATAATTTTCCAAATATGTGAATTTTTTATTCTATAATAAAAACTGACATTTATCGAAAAATCATGGCTTTTGACAAAAACATCTTTCAAACCTTAATAAAAATTACAATTGTATTCCTAAAAATTATACAATCAATTATATTTAATAAAAACTAATTTCATAATGGTATTTTATTAAAATGTTATTTAATTCAAAAATTCATTAATTCATCAAAATATATTTCTTAATTTAATTTAAATATTAACTAAAAAATACTATTTGTGCCTTAAAAAACATTTACAAAGTAACAATAATAAAATGAATGTATATTATTTATACAAAATAATGAACAAAATCATAGTTCTATGGTCTGGTTATATAACCCCATATAATATTCGCATAATACCTAAGGTTAAGGTGTGCGATGGTGACAGACTCTTGGGGAGGATCAGATAACATCGCTTGGGTGGTAATCTCTATTAACTTTCACTTCTACTGTAGGCAGTTCTGTTCAAGATTAATGTGTTAAAGATCAGCTTGGGATCAATCAAGATAGAATCCCAGTGACACTACCTCCTTACCAAGCTCCAAAAAATGGTCTTCGTATGTAATAATTCTATTGGATGAGACCATCATTTCCTTTGAATGAGTAAATTGGATTTGTTAAAGCCCTATATTTATACTAATAATGTGGTCACTGTTCAATGACTATATTAGAAATAGTAACAATTCTCAAAAGTATTTTAAAATCCAGAAACAAAAAACCAAGGAAGTTCATATGTTATATTACCATTTTACACAATAAGATATTTAATTATATCAAGAGGAATTTTTATTCATTAAAGTTTTGGTTGTTACAAATTATCCCTAGACATTGACCCCAATCAGTATATCGATAAATAATATTTTTTATGGGGTACTAATTTGATGGATTTCGTATCTTAGATGAAACCTATCAGTTTCATATGTACTTCATAGTAGACATACCTAATGAGCATGACTTCTGGGATGAGTTTCATTAATGGTAGAACGACGTTGGGATCATTTCCTCTTAGACGAGTGTGAACATGAAACCTTGAGAATATATATTCCTAAAAGTGGTTAAAACCTTTTTTCCCTTAGAATATTTCATGTGTATATCTAGGATATCCTTGGTTATCATTATTTATCATATCTTGTTTGAATAACCTATGTTTGATAAGATGAATACTCTTGATTCTTTATGTTTGGTGCTTTTGGGGTGTACTAATGTGTATTGCTATAATCGCCCCTGCATGGGATCTTCCACTACATGTCATGAATTATATAGATGAGAGACCTTTGTACGGTTTCCTTACTATAATTATTTGGAGATTAGTTTGTTCTAGATAAACTGAGGTGTATACGAGTGTTGCATTGATAGTATCCCCCTCCTTCTTAAATGGTCAAACATTGTTTTCTAGTTTTGGGTGGTCTTGTATTTGGCATCTTTTTATGTTTTACAGTACATTATGTCACACTCTAAATGTGGGATTGTATATGTATTCATTCATTTCTATCATTTTTTTACATTTCATCATTTTTTGGAAATGGATATGCGTGTGTGCATATAGATACATTAGGAAAAGGACTCCCATTTTATATATGCATTCTCAGAACCTGTCACCAGCCCTTGGAATATAGAGGTGGGACTGGGGTAGTTGTGGATTGGCCTTCTAGTAGCTTGGTGGGGTGTAACGGTCCATGGCATCCCGATCTGTTACTTTTCCAGTTTGGGTTGTTAGATGTGTTTGGGGGAGGTTTTGAGTGTTTTTAGTGGAAATTGGTGGTGCAATAGAACTACTACAGGAGATACACACTGTGTTAGTGTATTACACAATGTGTAATATTGGTTCATGGATTCTGGGAGTTTGGTTTATTACATGTATATTTTTAGGGTTAAATGATAAAATTGCAACATGTTTTTTGGTCAAACTAAACCCTAATGATTACACCACATGAAAGGGGATCACATGTCGTGTAAACCCTAATGAAGTGTAGTTTTAGAAGTTCCTTCTAGACAAATTTTATTTCATTCATCCATGTATTTATTTTCCTTTCTTTTTGGGTGAACCCTAGGAATCCTGATGAGTTCTTCAATACCTCATCCTACATTTTTGATCCATTGGTCTTGGTGGTTGTTCATTGGTAATATGCAGTAAGCCCTTCCATCTTCTTGGTAGGTTTTTTCCCATTATTTTTCTTGGGATTCATTATGTTGATGTTGTTATGGTTTGGGGTTTGTGTTGGGATGAGTTTTTATGGTCTTTGGATTTTGTTTAGGTTGAACCATGTTTTATCATGGTTTGGTTGTGGATTTCATGAGTTCTTCTTCTCTCTATAGTGTGCAATGAGTTGGAAATATTTTTTTGGTAGGGAATCCCTTGTTTCTCTTTATTATGAATCTTGCATGAGGGGTTTACTTTTCATTACCTATTTATTATGGTTTTTTGTATTAATAAAATATAAACAATTAGTTAAATTAAATTTAAAGGGGTAAATAGGGTTTTATTTTCATGATCTTACATATTTGATGTTATTTTTGATTTTGTGGATAGTACGGGATTGTGGTCTGGTTGAAAATTTTGGTCAATGGGGTCTTTTTTTATGCTGGATATATGTTCTTTGATTTCTACTTTGGCTGTGATTGTTGTGATATCACCCAAAAATGGAAATCGATTAACCAATTATATTTGGATAATGAAATGGTTTCCCCAATATTACGGTTTGTGTGATAAAACCAATAATATAAATTTGAATGTGATAGAATTCCCATTTTGGTAAATATATAAAGTGATTTTGATGTGTGTTGAGGTTTTGAAATGCTTTTGGGAAAGAGATGTGTTGTGGGAGCATGTGGGGAAGGTGGTGTGTGTGGTCACGAATTTGGGGAGGTGAGGTGGTTTTTGTGGCCATGATTTTGGGGTAGTGAGTGGGTTTTTGTGGCTACGCTTTTATGGAAGTGAGGTGGTTTGTGTGGCTATGCTTTTTGGTTGTTGAGGTGATGGTTTTTTTGTGATATATTCCTATGTAGTGAAGGAATAAATGATTATTTTTTTAATAATTTTTGAAATGACATGGGTTAGTTTGGTTAATGGGATGAAAATGGTTATGGAATAATTAAATGATGGGTTGTGTGGTTAAATGTGGTTGATGTAAAATAATTAAAAGAATGTGATGATTAAATTAAATTTTTTGGAAATTTGAAATGGGTTTGTGGCTTGATGTCTGGTGTTATGTATTTTGAGGTGGAAGAAAAAATGACGGTGTTGTGTGTAAATTGGGTTGTTTGTGAAATCATAGGAATGGATTCAGTGCATGATATTATATATATATATATATATGTACTTTTATATTCTTATTATTTCTATAATTACCCCACCCACATCGATAAATATGTGCCAACATCCTCATAGTCACAAGTGGTTGTTTTTTTCAACATCTAGTTAGGATTACAGATGGCTGGGTACCCATTCATTCATTCTCTCTATTCCAAGAGTGGTAGGTATTTCACAAGATGCGTTGGATGGAGGTTTTTTGTTGCATAAGATTGTCATTTTGATATATCAGGTTCTTGTGGGTGAGATGTGGGTACCCATTTTTTTTAGGTGAGACATGATCATGCTTGTGGGGTGGTAGCCCATCTGTTTTCAGTAGATATGTGTTCTAGTTGTGTTTGTGGGGTATAGAGCCCATTTTTCTTCAGGTGAGGTGTGTTGTCATTGTGATTGTGTGGATGTGTGGTATACAGAGGTGATGGGAGTTCCAATAAATATAAAATTGGGTGTGAGAGTGGCATACAAGTGGAAAAGTGGTTCTGGGTACCCTTATTGATGTAATTATATTATATTATATTAATTGGTTTGAGTTATTTAGTTATCATTCCTTGGGGAGGTTGGGATGGTTAGTATAACTTTTTGGTTCTATTTAGTTCTACTATTTTTTCACAGGTTCATTAGTACACTCCTTTCACATGTGCACATGATACTTTGGTTTTCTTATTGTGAATACTTTTATGCTCACCTTACATAAATAAAACTACTATCACGTTTCTAGGAAGACTACATAGACCATTCGGGATACATCTATCTTAGATCATGGATAGTTGGTGTGTCACTTCTTTAGCTTTACTTTTGGGTATTTACTATGGATAATTTTAATGTATCAGTTCTATTTATACTTTCATTGTGGGACAATTTTGTTTTCTTTTTTATATTATGTCTTATATTTTCTTATGGATTATTCATTTTATATCACAATCCTATTTATATTATAGAGGTTAATGCCTCCCTTACATGATGTTTTTATTCCCTTGGGGATAGTTTCCAACCGAAACCTACTGAAGGAGGGACTTAGGGGGTCATTATCTTTATCCCCTCATTGTGGTGTCTTTGGGGGGATGGGTTGTGATAGAGTGGTATCAAAGGTGATGGTTTAGAGATAGGGTGGAGTTCTAATCTAAGCACAGTGGGGATTTCATTGGGTCATATGGAAACAATTTTAGTTTTCCTTGGTGAATGTAATAGGCTAGGGAGATAGGATATGACATGATATTTTAGGCCACCCCATGATCTAGTGCACGGATTCTGAGCTTTTTGAATGATCAAGTTAGATGAACCTGCTTTTAGGGTAGAAAATTAAGATAGTTACATTCATCATGATGACTTGTGTTGTTTTTTGAATTGGGTTGTTTTGGGAAGGTTAAAATGAATAAACTGAATTAAAAATAATCTTAATAAAATAAAATGTTACAAATCTTAGGAAGTTATTTTTATCATTTCATATATGGATTATATTTATCGTTCAAGTGTGGATCAAGATGTTGAGGTTCAGTAGGCTGATCCAGTTGATCACTATAGGGTTGATCCAATTGGGGAAGATGATTAGTGGTAGAGGATGTTTCATTATTTCAAGTGGTAGTATTTGGGAAGTACAAGGGAATTTTTTCATATGTGGGGATAAGGAGCTAGATTGGGGACCTAAAGATTTATTTTATTTTGATTCAGGACCCAACATTGTACTGGGTCCCTTTGGCAGTAGGTCTAATGTGGTGAGTCATGCATCAAAGGTTGATGTTGTATCTAGGAGAGTTGAATGAGGAAAATGTTTTGAGGATCGACTTCTGGAAGGAGTTCTAGGAAGATTTCCTTTCATCCTACATGAAGGTAGTAAATATGAAGGAACTTCTTTCTCTTTAGAAGAGAAGTATGTCAGTGTGGATCTAGGAATCATGTTCATGGACCTTTTTCATTTCCCCACAGATATTTTTCCAGTTGAGGAGTCCTGATCAAGTGGTCATAAGGAGGCCCTCCATCCTTCTATATAGTATGCATTCCCTCGTTTTATGTTGTTGACCTATTTGGAGCTCAAAATAAGGTATAGGTGGTTGAGTAGAAAAAATCATGAGGTGGTTTTCCATAGGTGGGGAACTAGAAAGGTTCCTCAAGGAGCATGTTTTTCAGTGGTAGGTTAGTGGAACCATGAACTTAGAGGTTTCGACCAGTATGGAGTAAACCATAGTAGCTTCATTTCCATTCTTCTAGGGCTAGTGGTTTTCATTATTTTTCTAGAAGATTTGTTCCAATGTGTTTTGGTTTTGGGGTTTGTGGAGATCACTAGAACCTATACCCTGTGGTTCACTGAGTATAGTTTGGTGGAGGTGGACAGGTTTAGCACCTCCCTTGGTAGTAAGGGCATAATATTTTTCACCACTAAGGGAAGATAGAGAAAATAGAGGTTAACCTCAGGACGTTCCTTACATTCAGGGACTATGACCTGAGCATGAATATAGTGGTGGTCTTCAGCAGAGATGTAGAGTAGCTGGGAATGGTTAGTTGCACAAAGTGGTGGAAGCAGTTCTAGAGGGTCCAAAGATCATTATAGGTACGATCAGTTTGTTTTTTACCCTTGATTGTTCCATGTTTGATTCAAGAGCTTAACACTCATTTATTTCAGCTTCTTGAACCAATTCTTTTGGAATAGAAATAGTAAGACTTCACATGCCCCTAGTGGTGACTACACATGCTAGAGGCTAGACCATCTTTTCTGATGTGTTTTAGGGATGTAGACTGATTATGGGGTTGCATCAGTCCCATGAGGATATTTTATTGTTACATATTCATCCATAAGATTTTATAATCAGCTTAAATTGGTTGTATTTCATATGTAATTTTATCATCTACCTCCATAGGAGAGTCATGTTTTTATAAGTGGATGGTTAGCATGTGGTTTTCATTCGTGAGAGGAGTTATTTGGTGTGAAGTCTGTTTGTGGATCCCCTTATTTTTTATAGGTTTAGATAGTAGTTGAATTAATGGAGGATAGGATGAAAGAGGTTACAAGTGCTGTTGGGGAGTTCTTATATGTTTTTTTCCAAGGAAGTGGTGATGAAACCCCCTCGATGTGATGCTGAGTTCATGATATACTTTCAGCCTGGTGCTTCATCGATTTCAATGGATGTTTATTAGATAGAACCTTTTGAGTTGTAGGAGTTGAGGATTCATATACATGATCTAATGAAAAAGGTTTTTATCCATCCTATTGTGTCATCATGGGGTTCTAAAGTTTTTTCCACAAAGAATGCAGAAGATATTTTGAGGATGTACATAGACTACTGGAGGTCGAATTAAGAGAAGTTCAAAAACCATAACCCTTTTCTGAGGATAGATGGTTTTTTCACTATATGGGAGGGCTGAGTCGGTTTTCTATGTTCAATATATGGTGTGGATATCATATATTGAGGGTTAATTAGAGGGATATCACAAAGACTTTCTTCATATGTAGTTATAGTCACATTGAGTTCATGGTTATTCCTTTTGGTGTTATGAAGGAAAAATCCTTGTCTATGTGTCTTATTAAGTCTATGTTCCATAAGTTTCTTGATCTATTTTTCATTATCTTGAATGATGACATTCCGAGCGACTCATGGTTAGAGTAAGAGCATACCAAACATCTTAGATCTATCTTGCATGTTATTTAATGTCACAAGCTCTATATAATTTTGTCCTAGTGTAATTTCTAGATGTGACAGGTTCATTTCCTTGGAAATATAGTGTCTCATTAAGGTCTAGTAGTATACTTTTCGATGGTCAAAGTAGTTGTTTCTTAGGAAGCACCCAATAATGCGGTAGAGGTTCAAAGTTTTCTTGGTCTTATAGGCTATTATTGGATGTTTATATCAATTTTTTATCGAGTTTCATCACCATTTATATCCTTGAACCAGAATGACTAATAATTTGTGTATGGTGATCAACACTAGGTAATGTTTGGTTAACTAAATGGAATTTTGTTTAGTGCTCCAGTGATTTGGTTTCCTGTGGAAGGGGTGATGTTTGAGGTGTTTTTCAATGCTTCCCATATTCTATCGAGATGAGTGCTAATGAAGAGGCATGAGGTGATATATTATGGGTCTAGTCAGTTACACACCTTGAGCGTAACTATACCACCCATGATGTGGAGCTAGAAGCAGCTGTGTTCGCACTAAATATTTGGTGGAATTACCTTATTTGGGAGTTCTTTGTGATTCATGAATCATAATATTTTGGTCTATTAAATTTCACATTGTGATTTGAACTCGCGATAGTGGAGGTGAATGGAGATTTTTTAGGATTATGTTTTTGATATCTCCTACACCTTAGGAAAAGGGAATGTTGTGGTCAATGATTTGTGAAAAAAGGCATGGAAGGGTGTGGTTTTGGAATCTAGGTGTTCGTGGAGAGTAATGGAGTAGTTAAAATCCATGCACTTAGATGTAAAAATTGGCTGAGGATATAGGTTGTTTGTTTCAATTTATGGTGTATTCTTCCCTTATACCATAAGTGGAGCAGTCTTAGTGGGGAGACTTAGAGGTAGAGGTTTTTCATTATCATGTTGGCCATAGTGATGCTCCAGAGGGATGGTCAAAGGATGGTCAAAACCAAGTGTTGTTTTGTGGTAGGTTATTTTTCCTTATATAAATTCATGGCGAATACTCTATGAGTTTCATAAATCACCTTTGGTGGTATACCAATGAGTTTCCATGATATATCGTGTCTTGAGGATATAGTTTTGGGGGGCCAAGATAAAATGGGAATTAGAAGAGTTTGTGGAAAAGTGCCTAATTTTACAGTAGTTAAATTCTGACCATCGTGTACCTGGTGGTTTGTGGAATCCCTTCGATATTCCTAAGAGGAAATGGGTTGAAATATTGATGGATTTCATCGTAGGGTTACCCATAACTCACAGAGGATGTGATTTTATATGTGTGATTGTTGATCAGTTGATGAAATCATCCCATTTATTAGATGTTAAGGAGTCATGGGTATTGGATTCTTTGGATAATAGGTACACTGATGAATTGTTATGGTTTTAGGTAGTTTTTATGTCTATTGTTTTGGATCAACATTCATGTTTTACCTCATGAGTATAGAGGGGATTTTATCATGCTTTTGGCACTTAGTTAGGTATCAAAACTACCCTCTACCCTCTAAAATAAGGGAAGATGGAGCAAGCTATCCATACATTGGAGGATATGTTGTGGGTGTTCATCTTGGACTTTAGTGTATCTTGGGTATGACACCTACCTTTTGTATAATTTTATTATAATAATATATATCATTCTTCCCTTAACATGGCTATATTTTGAGGCTTTGTATGGGAGAACATGTCGTTCACCATTGTGCATGATGGATGTTGGGGAGATATCCATTGTTGGTCTCTATGTGTTGTAGAGAATGATAGATAAATTTTATCATATTCATGAGAGTATAAAATAAGCGCATGTTTGGAAAGAGTCTTATACCAGTCCTAGGAGGAGGCCCTTGGAGTTCAAGTTTGGGGACCATGTGTTTTTGAAGGTTTCCCGTCGATGTTGGTAGTGGATTTTTGGAAGAGGGATTATACTTTATACCAGGATTGTTGGGACCTATGAGGTATTGAGGAGAGTTGGCGAGTTGGTGTATAATTTGGCATTACCACCATGTTTGGAGAAGATACATGATGTCTTCCATGACTATCGGCTTCACCGGTATCTTCATGATGACTCCCATGTCATTGAATTGGTAGAGTTAGCTATCGAGGAGGACAAGACTATTGTGGAATGACCATTAGAGATTTAGGATTTTTAAGAGAAGGAACTCTATGTATAGAAAATTTCATTGGTTCATTTGTTTTGTAGGCATGGTGGCTTAGAGGAGATTACTTTAGACTAAGAAACATAGATGCTTTCCTAGTAACCAGATTTTTTTTATATTTTTATTTTCTCTATTTTTCTTTGTGATTTGATGTTTTGTTCCTTTTTGTTTTATGAGATGAGTTGTTCTAATTGAGTTGTGATGTATGTTGTTTGATGTGTGATAATGTACTGACATATGAAAATGGGAATAAGGAATTCATAATCAAGACACATTAACTTTGTTACAATTAAACACATAATAAAAAGTTAGTGACACCCAGAGTGGATAATATATTGACATGGAAAACAAAATTACCAAATTCGTGGGTTCAGGACGGTGCAATTCTTTGGTTGCAGCAGTAGTTGGTTTGGGAAGCATAGAGGTTGATATAGTTGTGTGGTTGTGTAAGAGGATGCTTCTTGTGGTATTGGTGATGCAGTTGTGTAGTGTTTTCTATGGTCATTGGGGTTTGTGTGTTTGGTTGGTGGTAGTGTTTGAGGTATAATGAAACAATTAATATGTATCTTGCGGGGAGGGTGATTGGAACCATTTTTTTCTTTTGATTTTGGTTTTTTATTATCAAGGGAGAGAATCATTTGAGAGGTATTTTATGTAATGTTATACCCCCATGATCTATTACGTTTCCATTTTTGGTTTATTGAGGTGTTCAAGGGTGGTTCTGGGAGTTTTTAGTGGATGCTGGAGGTGTAACAGAATTACTACAGAAAATACATGATGTTTAATAGTATTTCACAACTTGTGAAAGGCTAGTTTATGACATGTATATATTTTTGGTTAAATGATAAAAGGTCGAAACATTTTTTGATGAAACTGAACCCAGATTATTACATGATGTGAAAGGGAATTGCACGTCACATAAATCCTAGATGTGGTGAAATTTTAAAAGTTATTTTCAGCCAAATTTTCATTCAATAATCTATGTATTATTCTTCCTCTCATTTTGTTTGAACCCTAGGTTCCTCAAGGAGTTCTTCAAGCCTTATTTCTCCCTCTTTGATATGTTAGTCCTGGTGGTTTTTCATGGGAAATCTATGGCAAGACCTTCCTTATTCTTGGTAGTTTTTTTGTTCTTATCCTAGGGATTCACTATGGTGATATTGTTATGGTTTTAGGTGTGTTTTGGGGTTTTTATGGTATTTGGTTGTGGTGTAGGTTGATCTGTGTTTTTTCATGGTGTGATTGTGGTTTGATAGAATTTATCTTCACCCTGAGGTGTGCAGCGAGTTAGAAAGCTTCTTTGAGGTAGGGAATATATCATTAATCTTTAGTATGTATCTTGGGAGAGGGTTTTAATTTTTTTATCTATGCATTATTGTTGTGTTGACTTAATAAAAGATAAATAATTGTTTAAATTGAATTAAAACGGGAAAATGTGTTTTTATGTCCATGATTTTATATCATTGATGTTATTTGTGATATTTTGGAATGTACAGGCTTGTGGTCCCACTAAAAATTAGGGTTGTTGGGGGATCTATTTGCATTGGATATATGTTCTATGATTTATAAATTGGTTGTGATTGATGTGATATCACCATAAATGGAAATTTATTAACCACATATATTTCCCTAATGAAATGGTTTCACTAGGATTATGGCTTGTTTGATAACACCCCTAAAATAACGTAGAAGGTGATAAAATCCACTCTGTAAATCTGTAAAGTGATATTCATGTGATATGATGTTTGTTCATGATTTTCGGATGATTATGTGTGGTTGGTTAATGTTGGGAAGATGGTATTTGGTTTATTCTTTTGGGGTGGTGAGGTGGTTTGTGTGGTCGTGATTTTGGGGTAGTGAGGTAGGTTGTGTGGTCATTCTTTTGGGGTGGTGAGGTGGTTTTGGTCACTGTGATGTTGGGATGGAACGTTGGTTTGTGTGTCATTGCTTTTAGGGTGGAGATGTGGTGAATGGTTTTTCTTTTATGGTGGATATGTGGTAGTTTTGTTTTGTTCTAGATGCCCAAGTAGTGATGTAATAAATAAATAATTGATTAATAATGTTTGAAATGACATGGGTTTGTTTTGTTAATGGGATGAAAAGGGATATTGAATATTTAAATTGTTTATTGTGTGGTTAAATGTGATTGACGCAAAATAATGAAAATTATTATTATGTATAGAATGTGGGATGTATTTGGGGACTCAGTTTCAATTGATCATGGTGTTTTACGCCCAATATTGGGCTAGGTATAGTGGACCATTCATGTTATAGTGGACATGATTTGGTTTTTTATGTTTGTTTTAATCCATATATGGGAGGATAATCTTCCATCAGTGGAGTTTTCACATCATAATTATTATCACTCCACCACCAGAGTATCACCTTTGAGGCTATTTATTAGGGATCTTTCAAGTCACTGTCATACTGGTCAGAGCCAATGGGTCACGATGCTTGTTCCCTAGTTTTGGTGCTTGTGATGGTTGTGAGGGTGTAATTCACCCAGGGGTAGATGAGAACTACCTAGAAATATTATGAGTTCTTTATAGACCAATGATTATTTCGTTTGGAGGTCAATAGTTATGTATTTTTATCCATCATGATAGGATATCACTATGGTTCTTAGGGATTTTCATTTTCCTTCTATTATGTAGGGTTAGTGAGGTTGTGTACAATTTAACCTCATAACCATAGTTGTTTTGGTTACATAGTGTTCTCTGCAAGTCCTAGCTAGGTAGGTATGTGAATGAATAATTTTATGATATCAAGTAAGGTATTTTGGTTTATGATGGTCGGGACTTATTTTTCAAGTAGTTTTTAGTGTTGAGAACCAATAGAGAAATACCCTTAGTGGGAAATGGTTTTCATTGGGTTTATGATTTTTGGTAGCATGAGAAACCATCTGGGAGATCATGGGAGTCACATACCTATTTGAGAGATTATTATCCCCAACTTTTTTATATTATGATTTTTGGGGATGAAAATCCTAAAAATGTGGAATTATATAGAAACCCTATTTTTTCTTATAATACTTTTAAATATATTAAGAAATTTTATCACAGTCAGTCACTAAGAAGGAATGATATTATGAGGTATGGTGAGCCCAAAATTTATATTTTAATGATATTATAATATATTAATATCACACACACATATTTTTCCTAAAAAATTAGAATACCTATCAAATGGAGTCTAAGATCAAAAATATGAGATGGTTGTATAGTTCAAATAGTTCGGTTTACCCTAGGTACGACATAATCTTTTTCATCATTGGGGGTTTGGTAAAAAGTATCCATTGGTACAAATAATGAAAAAAATAAATAATTTTTTTATTTATTATGATAATGTTGTGACCTAGTTTTTCCACTATAAATACACTGTTATAATAAATTCATGGGGTTAGCTTCATAACCCTCATAATTAATAGGAGAACATTGAGGAACATTAGTGGGAAACAAGAATATGGATCAATTTTCAGACTATTATAAGTATCACCAATGAAAAAATATTTTATGGATCTAATAAATGTCAATAAGGTGCAATAATTAGTTTTCAGAAATTGATCTATATACTCATATTTATTTTTTATCATGTGGATTTATCCCGTTTTGATTTACCCATGACATACAAAAATTAATCATATAACAAATCCATTCAGGGATCAATTGTTTAATTAGTGTGATTTATTTATCTTCTATAATTATAGGAATTGATATTGTTTTGGTTTATTTATTTCAATTCATTATTCTCTCTATTACAATGAATTGAGGTCCACATGAACATTAGATGAGGTACAATACTAATGATTGGGATTTGTGCATTTTATCTCCTCATTCTACATGCATTCAAAACCTTCATTATCTTTTGGACTAAAATTTGATGAATACCTACTAAAAATTAATTGTACATTTGGTAATTTGTGTAACGGATCACTACCATAGGTTTGAGATAGAGACATGACATCAATAATACAGTATTAAATGATGGAAGTAGATCCAAGGATGGATTAGAAGATCGTGATCATGGGTTTGGTATGAAATAGTGTAAAGGAATGATGATAGGTGTTTTCTGAATAGTGATCATGGTTGGAATCTGGATATTGGGTTACACTTAGTTGGAATAAATCTTAGTTACTAGGGTGGAATCGGTGAAAACTTCAATAGTATTGAAAGACGTGTGAAGTATTATGTAGGTTCTGTGAAAACTCTAACTACACAACTTTTAGTCCTATGAACACATAAAATGTAGTCGCCTCTATGTGGAACTACAATTTCCACATAGATATGAGTATCAAACGCTATGTGTCACATGCCACAGGTCATTTCCCACTTTACCGACCTACTCGGCATGACACGGTGTACACATCTAGGAATCCATGTAGTGTTACACACTATGTGTTCCAATTCACATGCTTGGTATAACATGGTGGATGGATTATCATGTACTTGGAGTACATGACCCGGTGGCCATGTGGCCCCATAAACCATGTACATGGGAAGTAAATGTGAAAGACTAAGTAAATGGTCAGATTTGTGTACTCATACATTTCCAAGTACAAGGGAATGAGAAGTTGTACATTAGCATAGTCAGATTACCGATTGATTGTTACAGATTCAACAACATTTCATGTTCCCTCAAAAAATGTTGTGTATTGTGAAAAAGTGAATGTCATGTGAGCATGAGACATGGGTAGTTCCTGGCTATGTGAGATAGGTCTTTTACCCCTAGGGACATGTTTACTTCTTTGAGGATAGGTTTGAGTCCTATTTCTTCTTATTTCATCTTTTTTTGTGAGATAGTGTGGGCTTCCATGGATTAGTATCGGTTGATTGTATTAAAATGGAATATTTCTATAAGGTATTGGTGTCACATAATGTATTATTCATAGGATATAGACCCCTCTATAGCTTCCTGATGATCAGGGTAGTGTGGAAAATTTCCCTTCTTTTAGAGAAAGATGTCTCAATCCATTTATATGGGGATTTGTAAGGTATATAATCCTGATCATCAGAACTCATATACATTATGGACTTGGATCATGTATCCCTCAGAGAGTCCCAATGTAAACCTTATCTCCTTCATGTTTTCCCTAGGTAGTATTTTTGGAATTGGCATGACCAACACTTACTCGAGTACTGATCCCCTATCTAATAGGATGTTTCCAGTAGGGTCTGGTGTCCCCAAAAAGTGACGTTGGTGTTTCCCCTTATTTTCGTATTGAGATTTGATATTTTTGATGGGGTATTTGTCTAATGGAGTGTATATATCAGATGAAGCCTCTCAATATTTATGTGTTTATTCTTGGCTAGCCCTAATGAAATATCTTTCAGGGTGAGTGTCGTCAATGGAAATATAGCTCAGGGAGTAGTTCCTCTCAGAAAAGCACGAACTTTAAAACTTGAGAGGATATTTGGATACCAGTGGTTGGGGAATTTTTTATCTCTAACTATTTTATGATTATATCTAGTATATCCTTGATTATCATTATGTATGGTGTCTTGTTTAACATACCATTTTTGGATGAGCTAACTACTCTTGATGTTTTATGTTTAGTGTTTTGGGAGTGTCTTACTACGTATTGTTATACACATTCATACATAATAACTTCTCACACATGTAATTTATTATTCAGAGGATGGTCCTTTTTTGGAGTCCTTAGTGGAATAGGAAATGTTAGAGATTCATTTGGAATAGGAAAACTGAGGTGTATATTAGTGTTACAATGACAGAAATCCCCACCTTCTAAGCTGGTCAGACTTTATTTTATAGTTTATTGTAGGAATCTATTTGGAGAATTTTTATGATTTCCAGCACCTTATTTCATACTCTATATTTGGTATTATATATATATATGCATGCACTGTTATCATTTTTTTATATTTGAACATTGTATGGGATTGGATATGTGTGTGTGAATAGGTACATTCAGAAAAGGAATCAAATTTTAGATATTCCTCGTAATCTCTTATCCCCAGCCCCTAGCCTATGGAGGTGGGCTTGGGGTAGTTATGGATTGGCTTTTTTCCAAGATGGCAGGCCCAGATGGGTCGGGTCATTACATAGTAAATCCAACAACATGGTTGATCCATCCACGTAACTGATCCATTCATGTAAACAATCCAACCTATGTAGAAAATACAAATGTACATGATCCACATATTCATTTTATAAAACCCTTACATGTTATCAATCTTCTATTCTTTCATCCATTATTACCGAAACACCTCTAGATCTACTCTAGGCCTCCTATGAGGACAATGAGCTTTAGAAACATGCAAAAGGGTCAGACTAGATGGATCTAAGCCCTTACACTTCAAATCTTATTTAACCACGATGATATCATAAACTTATTATCTCCCATATACTAAGATTTTATTATACTAATTTCATAAACTACATATATCTTCTTTTCCATCAAATGGGAAATGAAACAATCATTCGTGTGTGCATCAGACTACCACCTCGTACATTGTTATGATTTGTTCTCCATCATTGCCTCCCAAAACATCTTATGACGATGGATTTTATGTATATATGTAATATTCATGACATATTTATCATTTTTAAAAATCATTATAGTATATATTTTCTTAAATATCCATTCACTTAAAAAATTAATATTTTCAGCTCGATCGTTGTAAAATGGAAACATTACTCATGAATTTTTACAGCCTATTATCTCCATGATTGTAATATATTTCATTTATCATAAAAATATTTCATGATTTGTTTTAACATTTTAATAGATTTATAAAAATTATAATTATTTCATGACAATTATTCTAGATATTGTGGAATAATTACTTCTTTTACCATTGTCAAACTACCAAAGTCATTTTGAACATATAAACCGAATATCATCAAAGCTTCCAACCAGAAATTAATTGATTAAGTAGATAATTATAACATGGTAATAAATAAAATAAAATAAAAATAAACATTAAATATATTCCTAATAAATTAAATTATTTACATAATATTTTTATTATAAATTATAAAGTATGTATGGGACGAGTCAAACTCAAGGTAGGGGACTTCATCGCAATTTCTCTTCATTGAGGCATGCTTTAATATTATGCACCGAACAAATTTTTTATGGTGTAGATACTACCATTTTACATGTTATGTCCGGAATAATTCAAACTTCAATGTATTTTATATTTTAATTTGAATTATTTAATCTAAGATGATTTAAATTAAATTTTACTAAATGGTAAGGGTTTTCAAAACTCAATTTTCACTCATTGGTTTATATCACTTCTTTATTTTTTATATTATGTTAATATTATGCGTGAATGGATTTTTTTATTAATATGATATTTAAAATTATTTTTTTTGTATTTACATATATTACACATAATCATCTCGTTGAATAATTCTCACTTCAACATTATTATCATTTTAAGGATCCTTCATCTCAAATTTTCACCTCTATGACATATGTTATGTTGTACATGTATATTCTTTTATGATATGTATATACATCCCCATTGATATGATATATGATGACTCCCATTATATTCCTGATATTTCATGTTTCTAATGAAGTTATTTATTTTATGGGGGAAATGATCCCAAATTTACTAAAGTGGTAAGGTTTTATTTCCCAATCACATCATTATCAAGGAATGTACATTTTAAAGTCCCCATTGTAATTTTTTTTATCATTAAGAATTAAAAACAATATATTTTATTCACCCATGGTTATTTCAAAAAATTATAACTATTCATTTCATTTTCCACTTTTAAGTACTCAAGAGACAGAATGAGTATTTTTAAGGGAAAACAACCTCATTTTATACTTGGTCAACAATATTATTCTTTCATGTCCCTATTTTCCTTAATTGTTTTTATAATTTTTGTACTATTATTAAATGATTTAAGAAAAACATCTGAACCCAATTATTAATTTTAAAAAATATATTTAAATAAGAAATATCCCAATCATTATCTGAATGAGGTAATTGTTGATTTTTTAATGGAAATGTGAATATAATGTTTACCTTTAACTTATACAACATTATAGAAAATTCCACCATTAGTAACAGTCATTGATTTGAATCATCTATTATATGTCACCATGGTTATTTTCAAGAAAATTATTTCTATGATATTTAGTAACTTATAAAATTTTAAAGAAGTTATTTCAAAGTGAAATGGATAATTTCCTCAAGGAATATTCCATGTGGTTTTGTAAATATGTTTTCATAAACAATGACAAAATTTTATGTTACTATTTTATTCTAATTTCTATATAAATTTATCTTTTATATATACCTAGAAAATTATACCTTCCTTTGAAAGGGTAATGCACGTCTTATGTTATTTTCTCAAATTACTTCTTTATAAAATTTCCTTTGATTACAATATGAGGCGAGATTATAAAACTCATTTCTTTCATTGGGTAATTCTTATATTTATTTCTTACAATAGATTTCCTTTTTTGGAACACATAATCATGAACATGTTATGATGGGTGTGACCAGATAGATATCTAATTCAATTGGTGAATATTTTCTCTCAAGAGACATTATATATGGGAATAGATATTAAACCTAATACATTATGGTAATTTTTCCACCATATGATATTTTATAGGAATTTCTCCTTGTCTCATGTTTATGCTTTCTTATATGTTTCATCCACTTTCCTATGTTTCCAATATCTTATGATACCATGTTATTTATGTTATGATCCCTTGTGATTACTTGATATCCTTCTATTTTATGATATTATGATATAATTTTGAATCACATGTTATGTTTCGTTATCATATTATTCTCTCAAAATAATTTTTTGCTCACCACTTTTGTCTTTGTATTCCCTAGGTTATCTCATGCATTTTTTGGAGACAAAAATGATTTAGGATCTCATTATGATGAATAAAACAGAGAAGTTTTTTTAGTTTCATGTTGTTGTTTTATATACCTAATTCCCCAAAGATACAATTCCGCTCAATAATCAATTTATATTTCATTAGTATTTAATTTAAAACAATTTAATAATATGTGTAAAAGTATTGTGTCACTATATCACAGGCCAGATCAGATAATGCGTCTAGTCAACCTAGCCTAGTTCATGAAAAAATGTTAATAGAACCTATATTGTTGTATGATTTGAATAGTTGGTAGATAGTTGTTTTAAGAATGTATCAGAGCATTTGTTAGACCTCATATTGGAGAATCATGAACATAATTTCCAACAGAATGTTTGGGTTTCTAGGATTATTGGATTTCTATTATGGGTTTCCATTCTTTATGTTTGTATGATTTCACATATAATGATGAACTTGGATTTGGGATTTAATGTTTATTCAGTTTTGGAACTTGGCAGGTGGAAAAAGGTCTGTGTACATGAATCATAAAAATAACATATTATTCTCTTGACATGTTCCTGTTTGTATATTGATTCACTAAAAATGAAGGATTAATTGTCTGAAGTGTCTACAACAACCTATATGGGGTTCTTTCATACATCCCACTGGGGTTATTCTACTTAATTTAAGTACACATAATTTCTTTTGATTAAAATACATGTAAATCATTTAGTGAGATGTTAAAGAGTGATGTAAGTATAATAAATTTATCAAGGGATGCTTAGAGACCCTAGTTGGTCAATTTAGGCTTTTGGTGCTTTGTTTCTGCTTGTGGTGGCTCGATAAGGGTATGAATACTTAAGATATATTTATTTTGGGACTGAGTTTCCCTGAGGTTGGGGTTTCCCTTATAAGTCATGTGATTTGTAATGTGGTTTCCTTGGTCTTGGTAAGTGTGAGTGATCATGGTGTTATGGTTTTTTTAGAGGATAGGTTGGGATTATTGTCTAGACCTATACTTTTTTGGTTGATATTTTTGGGGGTATGGTTGGATTTTGATTGGACACTCATGGTTTTTTGAATGATTCCCAGGTGGAGGGTAGTTGTGCCGTTGATCTTTCCATGAGGGAGATGCATAGATTTTTATGAGGAGTATTGAGGGTGATCTAGTTTCTTTGGAACTATACTGTGCTATGAACATTTTATATAATATAAGTACATTAGCCTAGGTATGTTAGTTCACAGGTTGTGTGAGAATGAGTTATGTTGTGCATTTTGGTTGCACATAAGTGAGTGATCTTTGTGTTTTGGTGATTTTGTATAGTTTAGAACATGAGTAGCAGTTTAAGGGAAGCCTTATAGAGGATATTTTACCATAGTATGTTGGAGGAGTTAATCTACATTTTAATTGGATTATTGAGTATTGAGGTTGGCATTCCTAGTGATTCAGTAATAGGCAATGGTTGGTATTTCATGTGAGCACTCATGTGTGATTGAGTTATCCATGTGTAGTCATTGCATTCGATAGTGGACATAGAATGGTCCATTGAACTTTTTGTTTAGTTATGGGGTTATGGTAAGGATATAACTATGTTGGGGTGAATTTTTTAGTCTTGGATGAATGAACTTCATGCTATAATATTTTTGGAAATTGTGAGTATAAAAATCATATTTTTTTATTTCATTTGTACATGATTTAATTACATTAAATTATTCTTAATACAACCCAAAATATTGATAAGTATATTGTTATTCGGAATTAGGTAATTTACATATCAATTTTAAACATGAAATACAACATCTTTATTGAAAACATCCTTTACATGATCGCAACATTCCTTCATACTTAACAATGCATGGTCTAAAGTGAGGATGTACATAATAAATGGGTGATCTATAAATATTAGTAAGGGAGTAAATATGGAATAACATGAAAATAATAAAACATGTTATTCAAGGCATATCAGCGAGGCATAAAGGGACATTAATCATAAATCATGATAAACATGATATTCATAACATGGAAATGTGGAAACAACAAAAAAGACTACATCATAGGTCAAAGATAAACTACCAAGACATAATAGGGGACAAATTAAAATAAAAGAATCAGTTAATACCATGTACCATAATGACATATCATTATACTAAACATTACCTAATTCATTGGAGCGCTATATAATTCTGTGTGCACCTGTCACTTTTATTTCATTCTCATGCATAAGTGTGCCACATAGATCATAAAACATGGATTCATTAATCATCATAATTTATTAGAAGATAAAATTTTGTGGAGTAAATACATTTATTTCCTCAATAAAATTTTACATTTTCATAAAATTTAACTCCCATGATAGATAATGGGTATAGTATTCACTAAACAATTGTTTTGGAATTGAAATTCGCGGTGTAATTTCGACAGCCTAACAATGTGACATAAAAATTAATAAAAACGGTTGATGAGTGTAAATGGGGTCTCTAATAATATATAAATTAAATTTAATGTAACAGGGTCAAATAAATACATGTTCCAACATTATAAATTTGGAAATAGAAGGTGTAACATAATAAAGGTACTTGAAAAATAAGAGAAATGGAATAACTCTTATGAAACAGTGGCATGGTAATGGGTGTATGTGGGAGTGATTAATGAGAGAGAAAGTTGTATCCAATAATTCAAAAATAATAAAGGAATTACGGGGGAGGTTATAAAATATACCCCATCATTTTTGAATGAAAATAAAAGGGTGTAACAAAATTAGGAAACGTGGATAATAAAGAGAATGGGAGGAACCCTTACTTGATTGTGTGACATAAAATTCTTGAAGAGGGGATTATTGAGAGTTTGGGCACCTTGGTAGGATTATAGAGAGGTGATGACATATTAAGTATGTTATCCAAGGATTTTCAGTGAATACAAGTTGGATCTTGGGTGGGTTTATATAGGAAATGAGAGGGGAATTCTATAAAATTTCACAAACATAAGTTTTGGAATATATATAATTAACTTTTCAAAACCACAAACCTTTCAATGGGTTTTCCCATGGTTTTTTTTCCAAATAGGATAGGAAAAAAATTATTTTATAAGGCAAAGGGCTGAATATTTTTAAATATTATCCCTACTTATGTGGAGGTGAGTCACATTATTAAAGAAATTAATTTAATATAATAAAATATATTATACATTTTAGATGATTAACTAAAAATTTATTAAATAGGTAAAAAAAACTAAAACCAAATTATTTTAAATGTAAAAAAATATATTTGGCCTAATATACCTTTTGTAGTGTTTATTATGTTACTATTTGGCTATTATGATTTCATAAAACACCCTATATATTTATGTGGTATTTAATTTTTACCCAAAAATTTGATTGTCTCAAAAAATTATGAAAAAAACACCATTGGATAATTTTGACATCTGGATTCCAAAATTAATATTAATTTTATATAAATAAATTTCGAAATATGTGAATTTTCACTTTTCAAATGAAAATCGAAATTTATGGAAAATTGATTGGTTTTGACAAAAAAAGTTTTAAAACCATAATAAATATTGCCTTTGACTTCATAAAAATTCTATGATCATTTATATTTAATAAAATAAAATTAATTATTTTATTTTATTAAATATTATTTATTTCCAAAATTCATTAATTCACCAAAATATTTTTCTTAATTGAATTTGAATATCAACCAAAGATACTATTTGTGCTTTAAAAATCATTTACAATGAAACAATAATAGAATGAAAGTATATTCATTATTCTATACAAAAAATATATACATAACCACGCTTCTAGGTTCTTGATACATATCCCGTTGTTACACCATCATAATCAATAAGAGTATGGTGTATGATGGTTGGGATTTTATAGCGTCGTTCGATTAACATGGTTTGGGCTATGATATCGATGCACTTGAACTTCTACAGTAAACGATTTTGATTATACTTATTTTATTGGATATTGAAATGGGAATGGTCTAGGGAAAATCCTATAAATACTATCTCCCTCAAAATCTTTGATAAATGGGATTCATAGGGAACGATCCTACTGGTTTAGACCATCACCTCCTTTGTCTATGTCAAAACGATTTGTTAAAAACCTATATTTATACTAGTCATGTGATCATTGTTCAGTGACTATATTATCATCAATAAAGATACTTAATGTTCATTTAAATACAATTGGATATAATAAATAAAATGGAGTGCATGTGTTTTCTATATCTATTTTACCAAATAAGAAATTTAATTAAATCAAAAAGGGAAATTTCATTTATAACCATTTGGGTGGTTAAAATCTTCCCCCTTAAGAAGTCTATATCTAGGAATTTTCTGTTTTCACATTAAAATAGATGAGGGTAACTTTGTTTCATTTCCTCCTCTCGTTCTCACGTTGCTTCTTCAAACTTGTGGTTTCTCCACAACACTTTGACAAAATGCATTGTCTTATTCCGTAGAACATTTTCTATGTGATCTAAGATATTCAATAGATTCTCCTCATAATATAGGTCATTCTACAATGGTTCCACCTTTGGATTGATTAATTCAAAGGGGTATGTTAGGTACTTTCTCCAGAGGGATACATGGAAAGCATCATGCACATGAGATAGGTTAGGTGGGAGTGCTAGTCGGTAGGACACTACTCCGATGTGATCAAGGATCTCAAAGGGGAAGGTATATCTTGGATTAAGCTTTCCCTTATTTACAAATATCATCACTTTATTCCATGGGTATATGTGGAGGAATACCATATATCCAAAATAAAACTATAGGTCTTTTTTATGATTGTCATCATAGCTTTTCTATTGACTCTGAACAGCTTTGATGTTCTTATAAACTTCTCCACCATTTCCCCCACCATTCATGGATCTATCATTTTTCATTTTCCAACTTCATATTATAATGCATGTGTTCTAAACCACTTCCCATAAAGGGCTTCATAGGGATACATATTGATGCTTGAGTGGAAACTATTATTGTAACAGAATTTAACTAGGGGATGATTTTGATCCCATCCTCCTTTGATATCCATTGAGAATTCTCTCAACAAGTCCTCATTTTTATGGATAGTTTGCTCATATTTTCTATTAGTTTAAGGGTGATACGTTGTGTTAATGTTTAATACAGTATTTAGAGCTTGTTGGAGACTGTTCTAAAACATATAGCAGAATCTTGGATCTCGATCGGATATAATCAATAATTTTACACCATGCAGCCCCACCACTTCTCTAATGTATATCTGTGCATGTTTATTTATGAATCAATGTCACGTGTGCTATCAAAAATATTTATAACTAAATGTAGTATATGAGATGACCTAGGTTATTCTCTTGAGGAGGTTTTTGAGTTAATCAATCACTACTTATAATTATTATTTTTTCTATATTTTTCATTTATGAAATAAAAATAAATGAAATTTATGTTTGAGGAATGAGGATACAAGATAATGAAAATTAAATATGTAATGTGTAATGAAGATATAATTAATGTAGAAAAAATGATGCTAGAGAAAAGGAGATCCTTCGAAGAGATTATCCAGAATGAACCTTCATCGTCTCATCATTAGATTCAAATGTTCTTAATGAGCATTCTACACTGTATGCATGAAAATCCTTTTCTACCTATGGTTGTGGATATACAATTCACTCAAGGATAATTTAGAGATCCCACATCCACCTCCTAGATTGAGGGAGAATATTATAGAAAAGAAAGCTAAGCCTCAGGTGGAAAGTGGAGACACACAGGTTCCTTTCACACTGAGACCCCCCTCATCCTAAATCTAAGAAAATAAGAAACATAAAAAATGAATGTATAATGACTTGGTTTTAACAATGGATTGATCTGTTGGGAACTTCCTTGGGTTAGTTACTCATGATTATGAGTACAAGATATCATAGTGGAGAAGAACAAGGTGAAAAAAAGATAAAAAATGAGAATAAGATTAAGAAGAAGTGAAAAATATATTAAAAATTAATAATACTATTAAAATGAAAATAAACTGCAAATCAATAGCAAATTACAACATATAAGTGCCAATATTTTGAGAATGGGTGTGGATACATATTTATTAGGAGAGGATGTGAAAAAATTCACCAAAAAAGTCTCCTCTAGATGGTTCTACATGCATGCCCCATTAAATTTCATAATCATTAATAGTTTTTTTCATGAAGGTTGTTTCAAAATATCTCCTCCATTATCCCTCAAATTTTCATTATCATTCAGAAGTGGACGGAGGAGTTTTTTCCATTTTACTCCAAGACATTTAATCTATCCATGTGCCACATTAGATTCCACATCTATACATTACCATACAATTCTAACCCTCTAAACAGTCAATTCATGCATTGGATCATTAATAATATTTGTTCCCCAATTTATTTTTCATATCTCCACAAAATATAAGACATTTGGGATGTGTTATTTAGATGGTATAAATTAATCACTCAATGGAACAATTTCTACTGGAGATGACCTCTAATATTCCACTTGTATGGAGAATTCAAAGAATGCCTTAATGATAATATATTGACTTGAAACATATCAAGGATTTGAATTATTTGATCATATTTCATATCCATCTATAATTAAATAAAATTTCAGGTGTTAATATCTATTTATGCTTCTGTTATGGAGGTAGGGTTTATGCTGTCCACCCGAAAAATTTACCAACATTGATGATTTTTTTGGCCTCGAGATGCTTGAATCAGCCCCAGATTTGGTATAAAATGTTATAGGAAATAAATCAATTATTTCAAAAAAAATCACCCAATTTGGAATATTAATTTAAATTTTAATCCCATAATACCCCTATGATAAAAATATATAAAAATTCTAGATTTAACTATTTTTTTCATTTAATCTCAAATTACCACTAAAACCTAAAAATTTTACAATTACCCATACAATTATTCTATGGTGGGATTATAAAAAATGATTTAATGTATAAAATATATAAAAATACTGTCTTCATCACTCCCCTAAACTTAACCATTGAACTCTTGGGAAATCATCTTACATTCAAATCAAAATCTACACAATAATCAAAAATGATAAAATATCAATGATCTTGTCCAAAATAGAATTTCATCATGTCTCTTATATGAACAATAATTATCCCTCATTTTAATTTCCCACATTTAAATTTGTTTAAACTAAAAAATACATCCATGCCACAATCACAACATACCTCACATTGAACTTCATTTCACTCTTTTGTCAAGAGAAATTGAATATGGATTTATGTTCATATATGTAAATTGTATGTATCACCATAGTATTGGGAAAATTATCATTTCTCCATAGTGTGAAACATGAAAATGAATTCAATCATGAGTAATTTTTCAAGTTAAATTCTTTGGATTTTGGTTGGTGGGAAAATGGTCCAAAAAAATTTAAAGTTGAAAAATGGAGGTTGAACTCTTAAGTAAAATTAATGATTAATCAAGTGAAAACACAGGATGAACCTCACTCAAATCCACTCAATATTGTGTAACACAAAACTGAACCTTTTTTGACATGGTAAAGGAGCCAATTAGAGATTATAATGAATGATATCATCCATGTTCTCCTTTTTTTGTAATGATCCAAAAATTATAGCTTTATTTTAATTTTTTATTCTTTTTCATGGAGCATGAGATGAAATTTGGATAAAATGAATGAATAAATATTCAAAACCTTGATTTTTGTGAGGTAAATGAGTCATAGAAGAATGTACATTGAAAAATTCAAGATCATCTTAATTTTTTTCATTTTTTTGATGGATAAATATATGAAACAAATTAAGAATAATGAAATTAAGACACATGTCGAATTATATTATTATACACTACCCAAAATGTTGAAACATACCTCTGACCACAAATAATTGATACAAATACCAATTAATGCACACAAAATTCCCTTCCCCCACACTCAAACTTTAAATATCCATGAAAAAAATACTAAAAGATTGGGTAGGTAAGGAAAAATAAGATTATAATGTGGATTAAACCTATAAGGAAATTCATGGTATCTAAGGGAATATGAAGAATAAATGTAACATTAGGTCTCATGTAAATATGTGTCTATCCAATGTAGTGCCTCAATCATATTAAAAAAAATTCATGAAATCGAAATCTTTGAATGAGAAAAATCACAAATTATGGTTATCACACAAAATTCAAGTTTCCCACAAGAAAGTGTGGGTATTAGGAAGAATATGTCAAAGTGGTTTAGAATACCTCACAGGACTATAAAAATATTTTTAGTTAGTGTTTCATGGTAATGGATATCAAACATCAATCAGACTCCTAAATATGATTTATAATCTAATTCAAGAAAAATATTTTCACACTAAAAAACATTAAAAATATACTATTTCAAATATCATTTCAACTCATGAAAAATAAATTGATTGTGAAAAGTGATATGAATACTAATTAAATCTAAAAATCCTAAAAAATGAAAAAAATAAAAAACAAATAAGAAGAACTAAGCAGGTTGACACTCACCCCACAGTAAAATTTTACTACCCCACATTTCAAATCAACAAAATATAAATATAAAGGTTGAAAATACAAGGGAAGGAAAGATAAAAAATTATATTATTTTTTGAAGTATATTCCTTGAGTTAAGCTCTTAGATACTTCCAATAGACCTAGAAATCATGAATGAAAATAAATCATAAGAAAAATAAATAAAAAAGAAAGATAAAGGTAAAATAGTATAGAACATGGTTTAGACACCCATGTGGGGGAGAGGATTTCACTGCCCCTAGTCAGGATGTTGTAGTGGATTATCCCCAATCAGATGGTGGGTATGCTTTCATTGAGATGAACCACGACATGTGGATTTTCCTAATGTCCATGAGTAAACACTAAAATTAGATAACACCAAATAAGATAAGAAAGTTCTGAACCCCCATGAAATAATAAATATGGAATTTTAGGTCTGAAGTGGGAGGGAATAGAATATAGGGTTTTTCCCTACTGAATTTCTTGGTGTCCTCCTCTATATGGTATGTAAATAGTTGTAGATGATGTAGTAGAACCACAACATGATTTTATAAATATTCTTCTTGAATAACCACCACATGGGTAGTATTTTCATTAAAATACAAGGTCTGATCCATTTGTGTGGTATCATTAATTTTAGAGAGAGAGAAATCAGAAAATAGTTCAGATTTAATAAGATTAAAACATTAAGAATTAATAAATAAATCATCCCTTTCAAGTAATTCATCTTTCTAATTGAACAATTTAGGAATAACCATTGGAAACTAAATCACAGTAGTTTAATATTCTTCATCATATTCTAAACCAAGAGAGAGGCAGAAAGGTGTCGATGTTTCATTATCAGGAATGAGAATGTCTTTTTTTATTTTATCATCCATAAATATATTCTAGGATTCTTAAAAAAAATCTGATCTCCCATAAGTGAAACAACTGTAATGTGTAATTTAAAGACCTCCTCAAGAAATGATCGAGCACGTGATGATATTATTAAATCATTTAGTAGCTCATTATCACTGACCTCAGGTTCTTTAACATAAAAAATGATTGGTGAAATCTATTCCACCACTCATTTTGGTTTAGGTTCTAGCTCAAGTTTGGGATGATATTGGGATGTGCAGACATATTTAGAAATCCGTTCTATTTTCCTCTCCATGTTTTTCAATTTATCACTAATACTTTGAAACTAAGCATCAAGACCATTGAATAAATTTTATTGCACCTGTTATTGGTCAATCCATGTATAATAATCAAATTTTGAATACATTATGAAAAATGAATATTTTTTTAGGTTTTTTTAATTTATGATTTTTTTTTGTTCTTTTAAATAAAAGAAAAATTATTTACAAAATGTGAATAAAAATAGTGAGTGAAGACCACATGAATCTCCAAAATGGAACCAATTTGATTAAGTGTTGTCTTGTGTGATCTCAAAAATATTTATAACTAAATGAAATATGTGGGCTGACCTAGGCCGTTCTCTTGAGGAGATTTTGTGGTCAATAAATCACTCATTTTAATTAAATTCTATATATATTTTTTCATTTATAAAATAAAAATAAAATAAATTTATGTTTGGGAAATGGGGATGCAAGATAATGAAAAGTAAATATGTAATGCTTAATGTAGATAGAATGAATGCAGACAAAATGATGCTAGACAGAAAAGAGATCCTCCCAAGAGATTATCCATAATGAAACTTCATCGTCACTTTTTTAGATTAAAATCTACATAATGAGAATGCTATATCATATAAATGAAAATATTATTCTACCTTTGGGTGTGGATATACAATGCCCTCTATGATCACTGAGAGACCACACACCCACCTCCTCGACCAAGGGAGAATATTATAGAATAAAATTCGATTCCTCAGGTAGCAAGTGGAGACATAAAGGAACCATTCCCACTGATATCCTACTCAACCTAACTCTAAGAAAATAAGAAACCTAAAACATGAATGTATAATGAATTGGGTTTAACACTAGATTTATCCCCCATGAACTTCATCATGTTAGTTACTCATGATCATGAGTACAAGATATCTCATTGGAGAAGAATGGGGTGAAAAAAATAGAAAAATTAAATTGAGATTAAGAAGAAGAGAAAAATATAAAAAAAATGAATAATACTATTAAAATTTAAATAAACTAAAAAACAATAGAAAATGGTAACATAGAAGTGTCAATATTTTTATAAGGGTTGTTGATACATATTTTTTGGGAAAGGAGGTGAAATAATTATCCCCAAAAGTCTCCCCCAAATGTTTCCACATATATTTCCCATTGAATTATGAATTTGTAATAGTTGCCTTTATAAAAATCTCCATAATATATCCTAAATTAACCCTCTATATTTCATCTTTATTGAGCACCATACTAAGGATTTATGCCCATTTTACTCTAAGATATTTAATCCATCCATGTGCTACGTAAGATTCGACATCTTCACATTACCATGCCATTATGACCCTCCAACTGGTCTATTAACGTATTGGATCATTTATTAATGTTTTTTAAAACATGATTAAGAATATCTCCACAAAATTCGATAATTTTTTGATTCTTTACTCAAATGGTATGAGTTAATTACTCAATGGAACCGTTTCTTTCAGAGAAGACATTTCATATTACACTTGTTTGGAGCATTCAAAGAATGAATTAATGATAGTATTTTGAATTGAAACTTATCAAGGACGTGAATTATTGAATAATATTTTCATATCAAGATGGAATTACCTAAAGTTCAGGTGTTTAGATCTATTTATGATTCCATTATGGAGGTAGGGTCCACAATGTCTACATGAAAAATTTCCCAACTTAAATGACTTTTTTCAGGCCTCTACATGCTCAAATAAGCCCCTGATCTAGAAGACAATGTCGTAGGAAATAAATCAAGGATTTAAAAATCACAAAATTTATAATAATAATTTATATTTTATTCCCACAATACCCCTATGATAAAAAAATTTCAAAATTCTAGATTTAACCATTTTTTTCATTTCAGCTCAAATTACTACTAAAACCTAAAAACATGACAATTACCCATACAATAATACAATAGTGGGATTATTAAAAATTATTTAAAGTATAAAATATATTAATATATTATCCCCATCACTAATCCATTTATAAATCCTCCCAAATAGATATGAAATGTGATATCTTTTTAAAATGATCCACCACAATCCATATTGGATTGTTTCCTCTAGATGTCTTAGGAAGCCCGGTGAAAAAGTACATGGTGATTTTTCCCATTTCTATGTAGTTATGGGTAATGGATGCAACATCAACTTATATTTTTTCCTTTCCACCTTCATATTCTGGAATACGATACATCTTGATGTATATTATTTGATCTCATTCTTCTTATTGTCCCACCAATAGTGGTCTCAATGATCTCTATACGTATTTTTGCATCTAGGGTGGATAGGTAAGGTTGAGTTATGCGAATCTTCCAATATATCCTTCATTAACTTAGTATTTTATGATACACATATTCTTGAACCAAATATTACCACACCTTCTTCATTAAAATTGAACTGTAAGGATTTATGTAATGCCCTCACCCCTCTAGACTGGAGCCAGTGCACTACTTATAATATTGGCATGGTTAGATGGAATGAAAATACCATAGGAATGATCAGTTTAGTAATCCTAAATAAACCAAATACATATATGTTAGTCAAATTACATTGTAAAAGTTTACAAAATACAATACATAACGAAAACTAAAAATTGCATCCACAAGAACTCAAAAAATGATATCCTCTATGTCACTTGTTGAAAGTAAACAATGAAAGGGGTTAGCTCAAACGCTCAGTAAGGGTTAAAAATATCAGAATCATTAATACAATAATAATTAAATCATAATCAATATGAAAAAATCAATATGTCATGGTGAATATATGAAAAACTCATTCCATTAATAAAATGAGAATGAAACTGCATCCATAGATTTTGTCCTTGTGAAAACCTCATGGATAGTAATAACTGATAATGAATAATGAAAATGGTTATTATTTGGATGTCATGTATATGGAACATGAAACCATAATACCATAAAAATGTTTTAGTTCTATGGGTAGAATCCCATCTGATTTTTGGAAACAAACTCAAAGGGTTTGTCGCCAACTGATTTGTCTCATGAGACCTACCGATGTATCGTGGGGATATAGCGGGCCCCACCCACCACTAAATGTCCAAATAATTCTTTATACATTGATTCAATACAATATAAATATTCCTTTTCAATATCTTTATAGATTAAATTATACAGATTCATCAATATTTCCATAATTAAAATAACTTTTCAAATAAACACTATATGTAAAATATTATACATTTTAGACAAGAATAATATCCAGGATATTAGATTATGGATATTTAATATAAATATAATTTAAAATGAAAATTGATCTCAAATGGTCAGTAGGTACACCACATAAGGATTATTAGGTGCACAATAAAAAGTTAGTCACAACAAAATAGTGGTTGAGACAATGTCTCTTACCACAATGTAATCGGTCAAATCATACGAATGGAACTTAATAACCCTCTAATGAATATTTTAATAACATGAATATAGATAGAATCATGTTATTATATATCAAATGGTAGTACACATATAAAAAATACAATAAATAAGTGGCGAACAATGAAAATCTCACAGAAATGAAAGTGAGATGAGAAACCCCCTACAAACATTTCTGCATGGTAATGAGTTTTATGGTGAATGCTTAATGATATTTAAATGGGTATTACATAATTTATATGTCACAAGGGATGTACAAAGTATGTTTAAAAACATACCCCATCATTTGGAATTAAAAATAAAATGGCACAACATAGGGGAGATTCTTGAGAAAAAGTGAGAGAGAGGATCCCTTACCTTACGCTCGAAGGTGTTCTTGTTTGTTCTTAATGACCTCAATAATAAAATTTAGATTAATTAATTAATACTTAAAGAACCTTATAAACATTTAATTGATATGTTATAATGTTATGAAGTTCATTAATGGACTTTTTATGGGTTTAAGAGATTTAATTTTATTGTTTTGGAAGCATTTTCTTACTTGGATTCATGATTTGTTTACTTGTATTCATGAATGGAAGTTCATTTGAAATGTTATTAAACATAAAAAATTATTAATATACAATATTAGTGAAGCTAAGGATATATAAATTATCTTATAATGATTTTTTATATACCATGAGGATGAATCAATCGATGAGTTAAAAATAAACACTTGGATTTGGCTTGGCGGTTTTGTGCACAACAAACTTGTTTTGTATTATTATTCCATATTATGAATGTGTAAAGATTCTAGAACATTAATCAAGATAAGAAACATATTTTATGACATTATTCAACCATTGAAAAAGTTTAATGAACATTATTGAATATATTAATTGAAATTGAAAACACATCTTCCTTGAGTGTGATAAATTTACACATCTCGAACGGTGTTTACATTTATTGTATAAAAGGAGCGCAAAAGAGATATTATGATGAAATATTCCATTATAACAATAATAATCCAGTAAATTTAAAGTAATGGAATTATCAGGGAATTCGGATGAGGGGAGGTGATAAGGTAGAACAAAATAATGGAACTTTGTAAAAGAAATTGAAAGAAAAGAGAAGGAAGGTTCACCTCTTGACTACTCCTCCTTGAGAATCTCTTTAAGGCCTTTTTTTTGGAATTTTGGTAGGACCAATAGGTCTTGGAAGTGGGTAGAGGCCTTGGGGAGAGTATTTTGTAGAATTTAGGTAAGGCTTGAAGCTTGAGTGGTGTGGGAGGAAGAGGGGGCGAGGGGTGATTTATATAGTGGAGGGGAGAAGAGTTTTCATAATATTATATTCATTAATTTATTATTTCCTCTCAATACAACCAACAGTGAGTATTACATGAACATGAACGGTAATATATTCATGTGAATTCGAACCAATTGGTCTTACATCAGCAGATCATCATCAATGACTCAATAAATTCCTTATTTAGCATTTATTATAAATTATCGCATTTTACTATTCGTCACAAATTAATGTATTTCAGAAAAATAACAAAAATTCAACATAACCATTTTTAGACATGTAGAATCGAAAAACGAAGTCCATTTTTCAATAATAATTTTCTAAATCTGATTAATTAAATATTTAAATAAAATAATCATTTAATCAAAAAATTTAAACACTTAAAATAGTCTTCATTTTTAAGGTAACTAAATTCATTTTATACATTCAAGGGCATTGATACCATTCATAAGAGTCATATTACTATTCATAAGGGTATGTTTCTATTCATAAGGGTATGTTACTATTCATATGTTTATGTTACTATTCCACGAAAATTATATTAATTCTGTCAGACACTAATTATCATTTTGATCAAAACTATGTATGTTATATTTTCTTTAAAATTCAAATCATAGAGCTAGAAAATATATGTTTTATGGCTAGGTTATGGTATCTCTTATAAGTAACCATATTTTTTCCACAGAGGTTTAGTGACTCATGAAATATAGGCTATAAATAGAATGTATTTAATAGAAATATACCATAAAATGTTTGGGGTGCTACATTATTCTCTCCTTCAGAAATTTCTTCCTTGAAATTTTTTATTTATAAAGCCCACCAAAAAGATGTGGGTGGTTCTTCGTCATAACATCCTCAGATTCCCATGTTGCTTTATCTATATTCGGTTTTTTCCAAAGAACCTTTACTATACGTTTTTTTATTTCTCAATACCTACTCCCTCATGTCAAAAATCCAGATAAGCTCTTCGCAGTATGATAAATCAGGTTCCAATACTATTTTTTCATATGTGAGAACATGCATTGGGTATGGCCTGTATTTCTATAACAAAGACACATGGAACACATCATGAATATTGCAGATAATTGTTGGCATTGCTAAATAGTAAGATATAGCTCTGATTCTTTCCAAAATTTCAAATGGTTTGATGTACTTTGGGCTCAGTTTCCCCTTCTTGACAAACCTTAAGACACCCTTCTATGGAGATACTTTAAAAAAACATTATCTCCCACTTGGAATTCCAAATCCTTTCTTTGGTTGTCATGATAACTCTTCTTCCTACTTTGGGATTCTTTTATATGGGCTTGGATTATATTCACCTTTTCCTTGGACTCTTCAATAGGTTATTGGCCTATAAGTTCTCTCTCACCAACTTCATCCCAACAAGTTAGATTTCAGCATCTCTTTCCATATAATGCTTCATATGGAGCCATTTTAATACAATAATGGAAACAATTATTGTATGAAAATTCCAAAAAATGCAATTATTGATCCCACATACCTTGAAAGTCTAGAGAGAATGATCTCAGCTTGTCTTCCAGATTTTGAATAGTCCTTTTAGTTTGTCCGTTAGTTTGAGGGTGATAAGTGGTAATCAAACGATGCTCAGTATTCAAAGCCTTCTGCAGACTTTTCCAAAAAATTTATGTAAACCGAGTATCTTGATCGGACATAATCGATAGAGGTGCATCATTATGTCTTAAAACTTCATTAATATAAAGTCTTGACTGGCGCTCAAGTTCTAAATCCTCACTTATTAGAAGGAAATGTGCTGATTTTGTGAGATGATAAAAAATTAACCATATTGAATCATTCCTTCTCAGTTTCCTCAGTAGTCTGGTGACAAAATCCATCATAATGTTATCCCACGTTCACATAGAAATAGGTAAAGGTTGCAGTACTCCTTTAGGATGTTGTCTCTCTACCTTTACTTGCTGAAAAACTAGACCCCTTGACACATAGACAGCAATTTCACACTTCATATTATCCCACCAAAAATGTTCCTTCAGATCTCTATACATCTTTGTGCAATCGAGGTGTATAATGAAATTTTAGCTATGAGCATCTTATAATAGTTCCCTTTTTAGATCAGGTACTGATAGAACACATATCCTCTTCCCAAATTTTAGAACTCCTTCCTCATACACAAAGTCTTCGAATCTCATATCGTTGACAACAATAATTTTTTTCTACAGATTCACATCATTATATTGAGAGATTTTTACCTTCTCTAAGAAATATGGTTTAACAATCATTTTAAAGAGGAACGATGTTTCCCCTTCCTTAACAATTACCATATCCATCTTTAGTAGATCCGTAAATATAAGATCTCTCTCAATACTCATTTGAGAAATAAGTCCATGATATTTCGTACTTAATGTATCTTCCACCTTATTTTTCTTTCTTTGATGGTAGTGTATTGAACAATCATAATCTTTGAGTTACTCGAGCAATCTCCTTTTCCTCATGTTGAGTTGTTTTTGGGAGAAAATTTATTTCAAACTATTGTGGTCCATATAAATCTCACATCTTTCTCCGTAGAGATAATGTCTCTATATTTTCAAAGAAAACATTATGAATTCTAACTCAAGATCATGAGTTGGATAATTTTTCTCACAAGTCTTCAACTATCTTGATAAATAAGAAATATCTCTATCATTTTCATAAGGATGCAACCCATTATATTCATTGATGCATCGTTGTATATTACAAATACATCACTTCCAAATAGAAGTGTCAAAATTGGAGAATTGAACAATCATCTTTTCAATTCCTTAAATAATTCTATAAATTCTTTTGTCCATAAAAACATAACTCCTTTACATGTGAGGTTGGTTAGCAGGTTATCCAGTCGAGCAAAATTTTGAACGAAATGCCTATAGTAACCTACTAAACCAATAAAACTATGTACCTCAGTTATGTTTGTTTGCATGGGCCATTCTTGGATTTCCTTTGTATTTGTAGGATCAACTAGGATTCCATTATTAGAGACAATGTTTCCTAATAAAGAAACTGATTGAATAATTAATTCAAACTTTCTAAACTTCCCATAAAATTTATTTATTATAAGAGTTTTTAGAATAATCTTCATGTGATTATCATGGACTTCATATCTTTTTGAGTATACCAGGATATAATTGATTAATACAACAAAAAATTTATCAATATATTCCTTAAAAATCTATTCATTAAATCTATGAAAATAGAGGGTGCATTTTTTAGTCCAAAAGGCATCACTGTAAAATCGTAATGCCCATACCTGGTTCAAAATGCTGTATTAGGAATATCGTCCTTCTTCACATGTAGTTGATGATATCTGGATCGATGTTCGATATTCGAAAAGTATTTAGATCCATGAAGATGATCAAATAAATCATCAATCTGGTGTAGAGGATACTTATTCTTTATCGTAATAGCATTGATTTACCTGTAATCAATGCATAGCATCATGTATCCATCATTCTTCTTGACAAATAGGATAGGGGATCCCCATGGAGAAACACTAGGTTGAATAATTCCATTTTCACACAATTCTTCATGTTGTTTATTTATCTCCACTAATTCCATAGTGGCCATTCTATAGGGAGTCTTTTTTATAGGTCTTGAACCAGGAATTTAATTAATATAGAACTCAACTTCCTGCTCTGGAGGATATCCAGGTAAATCCTCTATAAAAACATCAATGTATTCTTGCACTATGTTAACATCTTAAATTTGAATATTTCCTTACCCATCAATAGATATTGGTTTCTCTTCCTCTCTAAGAATTGCATTTAATAGAGCTACTAGTGGTGGATCTAGATAAGAATTAGATGGTGAGGTCTCTGCTCCCAAGATAAGAGATTCTATACCATTTTCAAAAAATGTAACTTCCTTTTTATTGAAATATATCTTCGCATCATAATTTGACATCCAATTTATACCATGAATTATATCAAATTCAGTCATTGGTATGACGATAAGGATATCAACTAAAGAATGATTTTTTGTTATAATGGGGACATGTCGACATGCCTTTGTTGTAATGATGCATCACTTAAGAGTTTTGACTGATAACTCCTTTATTAAATCAAATTGTACATGTATAATTTATGTGTTACGTGGGAAGATATAAATGAATGGTATGATCTAGAATTGAATAAAGTGTTCATTAAGTTTGAGGAAACAATTAAAGTACCTTCCACCACATCATTAGGAACTTCAACTTCCACGTTTGTAATCGCATAAGCTCTCCCTTGTTCTCTTGGATTTTTATGAGGTATGTTTCCTTGGAGATTAGGACACTCATTTTCATAGTGTCCTCTTTCTATCAACAGTCATATCATTGAACATATTCAAATTGTTTCTTCCCCTTACATTCATGAGATAGATGACCCTTTTCTCCACACTCATAGTAGAATCCCAAGCATTTCAAGTATTTGCTGAGATGATTCTTTCCATAGTTCTCACATAATGGGAATTTCTTTATTCCCTTATTCTTATTTGGAGATTCACCTTTCCCTTTGTTATGATAGTACTACATTTTATCAAGGTGTAACTTAAACAAATTTTATTTATAAAATTCCTTCTTTATTTTGATTGTAATTGATACAATTTCATCATATGAAGAAAGTTTTTGAGAAGATAGTTCCATTAGAAGACATGGATTAAGACCTTCAAAGAAATGATCAATCTTGTCTACCGAGTCATGTATGTAATCCATGGAATACCTGGCCAGCCTTGTGAAGGTAGACTCATACTCTGCAACACTGTCTTCTTCCATTTGCTTTAAGCCAATGAATTTCCTCTTCATTTCAGTTCATTGCTCATGAAGGAAATATTTTTTGAAAAATATTTAGTTAAAATTACTCCATTACATATCTTCTATTTCTTCATCCTCTGTGGTATTCTGAACCAAGGTCCACCATTGATCAACATATCATGTCAGACAATATACTGCCAACACTACCTTTTCATTTTCATGGCATCTTAATGCCATGAATATCTTTTCAAGGGACTTGATCCATTACTTAGCAACCACTGGATTAGTAGTCCTGCTAAATGATGGGGGCTTCTGCCCCATGAAACAATCCAACACAGGTGAAGAATGGTTTTTTGTTACAACCTAAGTATGTTTTCCCTATATGGCCATGATTTGATCTACTCCAACTTGACTGCATTGACTTGCTCAATGGGGAGATCCCTACCTTTCCCATGAGTATTGATTCCCATTATTCTATTAGATGCCATTTCTAAATAATGGAACACACTAGATTAGGGTGTGATTCATATATTATAATCTTATATTTACAAAATACTTATCCTAAATTGATATCCTACGCACGGCTAATCCCATAATCAGAAAAATAGTTTCTTTGTGGAATAATTTACATTTCAATCCTTCATAATGGATTATAAAGAAAACATGAATTATCCTCAGCATATCCCCTAGGAGTGTCATAACCAAGAGTGCAACAATTCTTGTGTTTGTGTACCAGTATACCCAAGGTCATGCCCGAAACTCATTGTTGGAACTTTCACTCCTAGGTACATCTGTGACAGAGCCACCTATACCTACTCATATCCAGACAGAGATGTATTTTCTAGAAAGATTCATAGAATATATTCCTTACCAAAATTCCAGGACATTCTTGTACGTTCATCCTCAAATAATACCTTAGGGATTTGTTCCTACACTACGTTTTCTAATCTAGTTTCCATGTTTGCTACTAAACTTCCTCTAATACCAACTGTAATGCCCTGAACCCTCTAGACTGGAGCCAGTGCACTACGTGTTATATTATCATGGTTATAAGGAATAAAAATACCAAATTAATGATCAATTTAGTAGTCTTGAACAAACCAAATACAAATATGTTACTCAAATTACATTGGAAAAGTTTACAAAATACAACACATAATGAAAACTAAAAATTGCATCCACAAGAACTCAATAAATGATATCCTCTATGTAACCAGTTGAAAGTAAACAATGAAAGGGGTTAGCTCAAAATGATCAGTAAGTGTTTACAATAGCAGAAGAATCAATTCAATATTAATTAATTCATAACCAATATGTCATGGTGAATAGATGAAAAACTCATGGCATTAATAAACTGAGAATGAAACTCCATCCATAGATTTTGTCATAGTGAAAACCTCAAGGATAATAATAACTGATAATGAATAAAGAAAATTATTATTATTTGATCATCATGTATCTGGCACCTGAAACCAAAATACCGTAAAAATGGTTTCGTTCTAAGGGTAGAAACCCATCTGATTTTTGGAAACAAACTCGAAGCGTTTGTCACCAACTGATTTATCTCATGAGACCTACCGATAAATCGAGGGGCTATTGCTAGACCCACCTTCCACTTCATGTACAAATATTTATTTATTCATTTTTTCAATACAAGTTAAATATTCCTGTGAAATATCTATCTAGAGTACAGTATACAAATTCATCAAGCTTTCCATAATTAAAATAACTTTCCATATAAACACCATATGTAAAATGGTATACGGCTTAGAAAACAAACATACCCATGATATGAGATTATGGATATATAATATAAATTTAATTTCAAATGAAAATTGATCTCAGATGGTTAGTAGGAACACCAAATAAGGATTATTAGGTTCACAATACAAATTTAATCACAACAAAATAGTAGTTGAGACAAAGTCTCTCACCACAATGTAATTGGTCGAATCATATGACCAGAACGTAATAACCCTTAAATTAGTCACTGAATAAAATGAATATAAAGAGAATAATGTTATTATATATCAAATGGTAGTAAAAATATACCACATAATATAAATACGTGGTGAACAATGAAAATCTCCCAGAAATGAAAGTGAGATGAGAAACACCTTACAAACATTTCGGCATGGTAACGAGTGTTATTATAAGGGATTAATGTGAGGTAAATGGGTATTCCATTATTTATATATCAAAAGGAAATTATGGGGGAGGTGTAATAACATACCCCATCATTAGGAATTAAAAATAAATGGGCACAACATAGGGGAGATTCTTTAACAAAAGTGTGAGAGAGGATCCCTTACCTTATGCTCGAAGGTGTTCTTGTTTGTTCTTAACGACCGAAATAATCAAATTCATCTTCATTAATTAATAATTAAATAACCTTATAAACATGTAATTTATATGTTATAACCTTATTAATTTCATTAATGTAATTTTTTATGGGTTTAAGAGATTCAATTTTACTATTTTGGAAGCATTTTCTTTCTTGGTTTCATGAATTTTTTACTTGTATTCATGAATGGAAGTTCATTTGAAATGTGGTTAAACAAACAGAATTGTAAATATAAATTATTAGTGAAATTAAAGAGATATAAATGAAATTATAATGATTCTGGTTATATACCATGAGGATGACTCATTCATTGAGTTAAATACAAACGCTTGGATTTGGCTTGGCGATTTGGTGCACAATAAACTTGTTTTGTATTATTATTTCATATTATGAACGTGTAAAGATTCCATAACATTAATCAATATAAGATAATTATTTTATGACTTGGATCAAACATTGAAAAGGTTTCATGACCATTATTGAAGATAGTAATGAAAATTGAAAACATGTCTTCCTTAAGTGTGATAAATTTACACACATCAGACGGTGTTTGCATTAATTGTATAAAAGGAGGGGAAAAGAGAGATTACGGTGAAATATTACATTAGCACAATTAAAATCAAGTACATGTAAGTTACTGGAATTATCATGAAATTTGGATGAGCGGAGGTGATAAGGGAGAACAAAAAATGGAACTTTGTAAAAGAAATTGAAAGAAAAGAGAAGGAAGGTTCACCTCTTGAGTAATCCTCCTTGAGAATCTCCTTAAGGCCTTTTTTTTCCTTTTGGTGGGACCAAGAGTTCTTGAACATGGAGAGAGGGCTTGGGGAGAGTATTTGGAAGAATGTAGGCAAGACATAAATCTTTAGTGGTGTGGGAGTAAGAGGGGGTGAGGGGTGGTTTTTTAGTGGAGGGTAGAGGAGTTTTCTTAATATTATAGTCATTAATTTATTATTTCCTCTCAAGACAACCAATAGTGAGTATTACATGAACATAAATAGTAATATATGCATGTGAAATCGAACCAATTAGGCTTACATCAGTAGATCATCATCAATGACTTAATAAAATCCTTATTTTGCATTTATCGTAAATTATCGCATTTTATTATTCATAAAAAATTTATGTATTTCAGAAAAATCACAAAAAATCACACTAAATTTTTTTCAATGTGTAGAATACAAAAAAGAAATCCATTTTTCAAAAATAACTTTCTAAATATGATTAATTAACTATTTAATTAAAATAATTATTTAATTGAAAAATATAACAACTTAAATTATTCATCTTCATTTTTAAGGTGTTGAAATTCATTTATAAATTCAAAGGCATAGATACCATTCATAAGAGTCATATTACTATTCATAAGGGTAAGTTACTATTCATAATGGTAGGTTACTATTCATAATGGTAGGTTACTATTCACTGATAATTAAGTTAATTCTATCAGAATCTCATTATCATCTTTATCACAACTGTGTATGTTCTATTTTTTTAAAAAAAAATTCAAATCAAAGAGCTGAAAAATATATGTTTTATGGATTGGTAATGGCTATCTCCTATAAGTAACTATGTTTTGTTCCACAGAGGCTCATTGATTCATGAAATATAGGCTACAACTAAAATGTATTTAAGGGAAACATATCATAAATTGTTTGGGGTGCTACAATTTAACTTTTTTAACAGTTCCCACTTTTTCTGAATTCCCACGTCATCTCTGCGAGCATCCTTTATCCTATCTAGAATAGGTGGTTGGGTAAACATTTTTGAAAGGATTGATGATGTTCCTTACATTATTATTCCCATGTTAATCCTCTTCATGTCTAAGAATATTATATCCTTATAAATTATCATCAATAAAAGAGTCAATAGATCATTTAGACATAGATAATATGTTGCTTTATTTCATTTAATTGGATGATAGTGAATTGAGTGATCATAATATTTAATCAGCAATAACCACATTCATTGGAACATATTCAATTAATTCTATGTGAATATGTATTTGGGGCTTTTGAAAACTAAATATATTTTAGACTTCCCCCCAAATAGTTAATTTCGCCATTTTTTCAAAGCGAAGATCCCTGAAGCCAACTCTAGATCATGTGTTGCATAGTTATACTCATGAAAATTCAACTGATTTGAAGCATATAAAATGACTTTGTAACATTTCATCAACACAAAAACTGGTCCATTCTTCAAAGCATCACTGAATACTGTGAAAATATTTCCACTTATGGGTAGTGTGAGCATGGCAATAGTAATAATATTCTTATTCAAATCCTCGAATATCTCTTTTCATTTATCATTCTAAGTAAACGTGACTCCGTTTAGAGTTATCTTGGTTAGAGGGTTTGAAAATCATGAGAAATTTATCATAAATTGACGATAATACCTAGCTAATGCAAGGAAACAATAGATATCTATCATATATGTTAGCCTCAACCATCATTCAATTTCATTAGTCTATGAAGGGTCCATAGATATCCCATTGCTTGTGATGATATGCCCCTAAAGAGACACTTCCTTCACCCAGAAATCGCATTTTATATACTTGTCATAATGATTTTCCTTCCACAAGGTCGTTTGCATAGTACCTAAATGCTCCCCATGCACCTTATTACTTTTGGATTATATTGGAATATTATCAATAAATACTATCATCAATTTGTGTAGGTAATCTATAAATACATTATTCATTATGTACATGAATATTACTAGATAATTAGTGAGTCGGAAGGGAATTATAATGAATTCATAGTGCTCGTACCTTGTACGAAAAGTAGTCTTGGGTATATATTACTTATTCTCTCTTACATGGTAAGATCCTGACCCCAAATCCACTATTTATAATTATTGTGCTCCACCAAGATGATCGAACAAGTCATCAACCCATGGAAAATGATACTTGTTCTTTATCATGATTATGTTGAGCTCACAATAATCAATGAAATGGTTCACTAATCCATAATTATTGAAAAATAGGACTGGTTCAACCCATGGTGAAGAACTTGGGCATATAAAACCTTTATAAAAATTCATATGTAGTTGTTTCCTAATATCCTAAAGTTCCACAACATCCATTCTATATAGATTCATGGATATTGGTAATGCCCCATGTAAAAGATCTATCAAGAAATCAACATCCATGATAGGTGGAAGACTAGGAAATTGCTCAGGAAATACATCAGTGAATTCCCTCACAATAGGTATATCATTGAGGATATATCCTTCATCAAAATTGATCATTTGAAGAAGATACTCATGATTATATGATATTAATATCCATTCTTTGGATGATGGTGCTAAATGATATTCCTCTTCCTCCTTGCACATAGATAGAATCAGGGGTTGAATTTCCATATGGAGTGTGATTTCGCTAGCATGGAAATTTATGTTGGATCTATATAGGGAAAGACAATCCATTCCTATAATTTCATAAAATTCCACCAATGGAAATATGATAAGGTTCACCGGGAATTCCAATCCACAAATTGTGACAAGGGAGGAGGTATATACATGGGATGCTATAATTTCCCCATTTTTTATTTTCATTGACATTACTACTTACCAACTTTTGGGGGTGTTTAGATTGTTCTACTAAACATTTGGGATATAAAATAAAGCATAGAAACCAACTAAAAAAGTAAATTAACTATTATAGGATTAAATACTAGAATACCTCTACCCACTTCATTATTGAGATTCACTTCTATGGTAGTGATGGAAAAATATCTCCCTTACTGCCATGGAGGTTGTTTTTTACCTTTGAGAACCCTTGGATTAGTGAATTGGTTTTGAGAAATTCCCTGGTTCCTTGTAGTTGTAGTAATTAAAAATGCGCTTAGGATTTACCAGTGCATTCTATTCCTCCATCAAAGTAGCTGGTTTTGCATGTCAGTAATCACTAACTTGGTGCCCTTCCTTTTTGCACCAAGAGAATTTCCTTGTCCCCTTTAGGAAGTTTCCAGGGTTCTTATTTCCGCACCGTTGTCAAGTGGGATGTTGAAATTTATTAGAACCATTATATCTCTCTATCGGATCACTAGAATTTGGCTTCACGTCCCTATTCTTATCCCTATGATACCCCTAATATTCATCAATCTCCATGTTGACATTGAGGGAACATCAAATAATTTATTCATAGCTATCAAAGTCAAGGATCACTATGGATTTCTATAGGATAGGTTTTATCCAACCAAAGAAGAAGTCAACCTTGCATTTAGAGGTAATGAAAAATCAATAGGCGTATCGTACAAGCCTTTTGATGTTTTCCTTATATGCTCTGATAGACTTGTCGTCTTTTTTTCTTGAGGGAATGTAAGACCCTTTTCATCTTATGTCGGAGGGTTCAATGAACACATTTATTAGAAAACATTTTTCGGAAATCCTTCCACACCATCACATTGATATCTTCCCCAAGATTCATGTTTTCTTATCAATTTCCACCATTGATCATTTTCACCCTCCAAACAATAATCACCCAGATGAACATTATATTGTTTGAAACATTTAAGTATAGGGAATATCTTCTCAGTAGAGTTGATCCATCACTATGAGATTGAGTGACCAGATGATCCATTGAATGTATGAGGCCATTGTCTCATGAAGATCTTCATTGCAACTTATTAATTTATGGGGAGGGGGTTGTAATTTCCTCTTAATGTAGGTTTCTATTAAAAAATTAAATTAACTGAGAGAGTATCATGACAAAGTTTGTGATACCCTCTCCCATCGGATTTGGCATCTCATTAGGATAGTCATTACATTTATCTTCACATTGGTTGTTATCCTGATTCCTTCTATTAGTTTCCATTGGCTAGAATAAAAGGAAAATTAGGTTGAGTATTTCAACCTCTTAAACACATAATGGGGAATATAATTACTTTAAAGGGATTACATATAAGTTAAATTTATTTCTTTAAATTTTGAATTTATAGGATTAAATATATGTTATAAATGATCTATTTCCTCATGTATATTATTATGGGATTTTTTATTCCCTTAATAATGGTTTTTACTAACCTTTTGAATTTACCATATAATATCCCCCATGAGTGCCAAACCAAAAGTGAATCAAGACCCATTTTCGTGCACCATTTCATGTTCAGGTCTAGCTGAAAGCGGTGTTTTTAGGTTTTACACCTAGATACATTTGTGCCAAAGAAACATCCAATTTTTTGTATCTATATATGGATTTATTTTCATGATAAAACACTTAATATATACTAATCAAGATTTATGGATCTTTTTCTTATACTTAGTATTATCCCTATGTCTTTTACTAGAGTTTTCTAATCCTAATCCCAAAATAACTAAACCTCCCACAGATACTAACTATAATAACCCCATTATTTTTTTACATTCATACATGATTTAGTTACATAAAATTACCCTTAATAAAACTCTAAATATTAAAAAGTCTCATGTATTTGTGAATTAGATACATTACATATCAACTTGAAACATGAAATACAATATCTTTATTGAAAGCATCCTTTACATGACCACAATATTCCTTCATACGTAACATTGCATGGGATAACCTGAATATGCACATAATAAAGGGGTGATATATAAATCCCAATAAGGGAGTAAACATATAATAAAATTAATATAATAATACATGTTAGTAAATACATATTAGTGAGGCATAAAGGAACATTAATCATAAATAATGTAATAACATGATATCCATTACATGGATTTGTGGAAACAACTTTAAAAATGCATCATAGGTCAAGGATAAACTGCCAAGAAATCATAGTGGAAAATTCCCATAAAAAAATAAGGTAAAACCCTATACCAACATGACATATCATTATACCAAACATTACCCAATTCATTGGAGCGCTATATAATTTCGTGTGCAACTGTCACTTTCATTTCATTCTTAGGCTTAAGTGTGCCACATAGATAAAAAAACATGGAATCATTCATCATTCATAATAATAACTTATTCCATGATCAAGGGGTGTCGAATAAATACATTTATGTCCTTAATAAAAAAATTATATAAAAAAAAGTGAACACCTTTGATAGGTAATGAGTACGGTATTCACTACACAATTTGTTTGGAATGGAAATTCATGGTGAAATTATGACAGCCTCACAACGTGACATAAAAATTTCTAAAAAGGGTTGATGAGAGTGAAAGGAGTATATAATAATATATAAATTAAATGGAAAGTAAAATATTCATATAACTACATGTATCAATATATTAAATATGGAAATATAATGTGCAACATAATAAAGATACTTGAAGAAAGAGGAGAAATGGAATAACTCTTACGAAATTACGACATGGTAATAGGTGTAAATGGGAAGGATTAATGATATATAGAGGAGAATATCATCATTAAAAAATAATATGATAAGTATGGTGGAGGTGATACAACATACCCCATCATTTTAAATGAAAATAAAATGGTGTACCAATATAAGGAAAAATGGACAAAAATGAGAATGAAAGGAACCCTTACTTGAGTGTGTAACTTCAGAACCTTGAAGAGGGGTTTCTATTGAGTTTGGGGCACCTTGAGAGGATTATATATAGGGGAATAAAGAGTAATGATGTGTTACATGTATTTTTAGTGAAAAATAGTGGGAGACTGGGTGAATTTATATAGGAAATGAGAGGTGGATTTTTTAATATTTCACAAACTTAGATTTCAGAATCTATATAATTAAATATTAAAAAACACAAATAATTACAAGGTTTTTACCAAATATTATTTCCCAAAAAGTGTGGAAAATATTATTTTATATGTTTTAAGGACTAATATATTAAAATATTATGCTTTCTTTTGTGGATGTGAGTCACATTGTTAAAGAAATGAATTTAAAATCATAAAATATATTATTCATTTCGAAGGATTCACTAAGGCTTTATAAATCAACTAAAACAAATATAAAATCAAATTATTTTAAAGGTAAAACATATATTTTTCGGAATATACATTTTATAGTGTTTATTAAATCACCAATTGGCCATTATAATGTCATAAAACGTCATATATATTTATATGGTATTTAAATTTTACCCTAAAATTCAAATTTCTATGAAAATTATGAAAAATTAACCATTGGATAATTTCAATTTCATGATTCCAAAAATAATGTTCATTTTATCTATATAATTTTATATATATCTGAATTTTCACTTTTAAAGTGAAAATCGACGTTCATTGAAAATTGGATGCTTTTGATAAAACACAGTTTTCAAACCACAATAAATATTAAATTTTACTTCAAAGAAATTATATGATAATTTATATTTGATAAAATTAATTTGATGATAATATTTTTTATTAAAATATTATTTATTTCAAAAAATCCAATAATTCACCAGAATAGATTTCTTAATTGAATTTGAATATTAACCAAATATACTATTTGTGCTTTAAAAATCATTTACAAAGTTAAAATTATAGAATGAGAGTATATTAATTATTCTATTTAAAAATAATGTATATAACCATAATGATAGGGTCTTAATACATATCCTTTTTTGACACAGGCATACACCCTAAGAGTAATGTGTGTGATGGTGGGACTTTCATGGGGTCGTTCGACAACCATTGCTTGGGACGTTATCTTGATGAGATTGAACTTATCCTATAAATTGTTTTACTCATTCTTAAGTTATTGGATCTTAGATTAGGATTGGTCTAGGTAGAAGACTAAAAATGCAATCTCCATTGTTATCTCTGATAAATGGGCTCCATATGGAACAATACTAATAGTTGAAGCCATCACCTCCTTTGTCTATGTCGAAAGGATTTGTTAAAAACACTATATTTATAATTTTCAGGTTATCACTATTCAATGGCTATATTATCAATGGTAGAGACAAATAAAGTTTATTTAATCCAATTGGATATAATAAAACAAATAGAGTGCATGTGTTTTCTATATCTATTTTACAAAATAATACATTTAATTAATTAAAAAAAGGAAATTTCATTTATAATAGCTGGGATAGTTATAATTAGACCATTTTATAAATGGTTGGGGAGATTTCAAATAAATAGGTGATTAGTGAAATCTCTTCTACTAGTTGTCCAATTAGGATTATTAGGGGAGTGATAAGCGTTATGGTGGGGGGATTGGGATGACCCGCATTGTTATGGGTTGATAAAATTAGAGTAGATTATAATTTACTTCATGGATGTTTTTAAGTGAAAATGATAATTTCACCTATAATAGGATCTCAAATAATTATTATGATAGCTCTAATGTGCAGGAAATAGGGTGTTTACCGTAGGGTAGGAGTTTGGTGGAATTCTAAACCATTTGTATTTTGATGGAATATTCAACATTCAATTAATTAAATGTAAATTATTTGTGCCTTTTTGAATTTTGATATCTTCTTTTAGGAGTCTTGGATTGAAATTATAACTCCATGTTTGAGTTTTTAATGTGGTATCTTTTCTAGGAAAGGTATAAAATCATCCTTGGCATCAAGGTTGGTCTAGTTCCCTTTTTTTCATTTTCCCTTTTATTTTTATTTTCTTTATTTTTAATTTTATCATTTAATTCACTCCTTACCTATGGATTAAGTCATAGGTTTATGTTATGCCCCATCCCTTTGGTGCATTTATATTTTAGAGAAAGTGAGTGTAAGATCTCATGACCATACGGTCTTTTGAAACTCAAGAAAAATTGAATTTTTTGATTGGTGGATAGGTCTGTTTTAGAAATATGATTAAAAATATAGTTAGGGGGATTTATAGACATAAAGGTAGATTTTCTACACATGTATGGAGTCCTGGGGTACATATCAAGGGATCTAAATATTCTCAATATAGGTGAGGTGGCTGCTTTAAAAGAGTCGATTGCTCATCGATGGTGTATGGTTGTGGCAGTAACCACTACCTAGAGCCACCAACCTTTCAGTGGGATTATAAAAGGGGTAAATTAAACATTCCACCCTAATTTTTTTTAGACGGGGAGACCCCCAACAACCTCTTCCTCATTCTTGCATTTCTGGGGTTTCCTTATCTTTCCCTGAGTTTTGGGGTGTTTTTTTGTGTGGCGATTTCTAATGATTTGAGGTGACTCTAAACATCAATTATACTATGTATTCATCCTATTTATATCATTATAATTTTCAGGTTCTAGTTCTAGGGTGTTGTTTCCAATTCCAATATATCATGGTGGAATTGTCTGATTCTCATAGGGATTCGTTTCTACCTAGGAAGAGGGTGACCCAGGATTCCATATGCACATAGTGATTCATCGTTTTAGTTGAGGTACATTGAAACAATAATTTTTATTATGTTTTTATATGAATTTAAATGGAAATTACTATTGCATTGTCATTTGATTTTGAGTATTTTAGTCATCATATATTTGAGGATGTGATATGTACCCATGGGGAGCCACTAGGTATGGTTTTAGTGCTGAGCGATGACTCAGTGAGTTATCTGGGATTATAACTAATTAGAAATAAATAAATTAATTAATTATTGATGGTTTTCTTGAATTAGGATCACATGATATTTATATGAGTACAGTTGATTGAGGATGAGGCTTAACGGGCCTTGGGAGCGGTTTCTAAACCTTGGAATTAAATAATAGTTTTCTAAAGGTAGGTGGTATTACATGCTATCCTTATGGCTTCTCGTTCTTTTTATATTGAATGTGAACGTTTGGGATTTTAATTTAGGTCACTAAATTGGATTAATTTAATTAAAATGGGTTGTTTTATTAATAAAAATAAAAGGGATGAGCACCAAGGGTCATGAAAACCCCTTGTGTACTAGCTTGTCACCTCGGTTAACGATAATCGAGGTTAGGACTTTTGAGATAATGAGTGGCCTCCATACATATTGGGAGGTGTGGCTAGACCAATTGATACATATTGGACCTAGTGTAGTAGCTTTGATCAAACCTTGGAGAAGGGGAGTTGTGACATGATATGGTCAGACTGTGAAGGTCTAGTGAGAACTTTTCATTACATGTTTTCTTCCAAGCCTCTTAGGAGGTGAATTTATGTCTAACGTGGATTGGTATCCCATGAAAAATCATAGGCAGATGAAACTTAGTCAATCTAGGATTTTTTTTGATTGGGATAACCTTGTGAATCTTTGATAATTGATATTAGTCTTGATCCATCTCTTTGATTAATTTCAGTGTGGCATACCATGTGTAGCATGCTATCCAATGATTCTTTACTAATGATGTCCAAAGACAAGATGTCATTAGAGAGTCGAGTGATGATCGAATACTAGGGACCAATGTGAGGGTTCCTATATTGTAGTGATGACCTTGGGGACCCATGTGGGTTCCCCGTGGAGAGATGACCCTGAGTAGGTATACACGGGAATTGGTAGTGATGACACTATGGAGTCCGACCTTTGTGGCTTGATGGGTTGGGCATATGGGAACCCTCTGTATTGAGCATTATAGTGCTGCATGATATGATAGATTAAATAAGGTTTTTTGATAAGAAGACGAACACACCCATAGGGGAGGTATGCAATGATTATAGGTCATATGTACCAGATGTGGAAACTCCCATTGGGGATGTTAGATGAGATGAATATAAGGATTTTTCATTGGATGAGAATAATATCATAGGGAAGGTATGTGATACGTGATGGTTTTATTATATAGTTATAACTTGAATATGGTTGGGGTGTATTGGATTCCAATCTAGGATTATCAGGTGTCCCTTCATGTACTATCCTTGTGGGAGTCTTTCAGTTGTGTTTTTTGGCCTAAGATATGTTGGCAGAATGCTGTGATGTACCTAACATGGTTCAATCTTATGTAACTAAACCCAGTTGACCACAGGGCCCCAAGAGCATCTCCCCATATTCTAGGGTATGTCGACTCTATGTGAGGTCATTGAGAGGGGTGCATGCTCCTGGATTTCTACATGTAACATCAATGCTCATCATGTTAAATGATATGGTGCATAGCCAGATCTGGTTGTAGCCCAATAATTTTTTTATTATTACAAAAGAAAAAATATCGCCATTTCATTATAAATGAAATATACTTATCTTTCCCCTCAAGTGGAATAACAACACTAAAAATAGTATGCTTCAAGTATTCTTTAATTCATAGATTTACCTACATATATTCATGGATAGTGGTGGAGACACCATCCTTCAATACAAGAGGGTAATTTCTATGGTTATCCTTATATTATTAAATCTTTGAGTCTATGGAGACATTTTTAGGAACATTCCATAATCTAGGGGATTTTCTATCACTATTAGAGTGAGAGATGACATGATAAGAGACATTATAAACCCCTATTTCCTGATTTTTGGTAGAGAGACACTAGAAATGATTGTCTTTTACAATGCCACTAGGTACAGAAAGAGATTGGACATATGGGGATAGGTATACCACCTCAACTATATTAATTGGGAGCACAAAGTCATTGTCGATCATACATTAGGGATTTTTAGTGGTTGTACCCAAGCCATTTGGATCTATAGCCTATATATCATCAACAACCATGGGTTGTTTTCCTCCCATGTTATAAAAAATTTCATCATTATATGTAGCTCTTCAAGTCTCTAAATGGGAAATATCACTATGTAGTATGTTGAATTTCACATCTTGGTGTGTTTAAGACACTGATGGAATATTAATGGTACCCTCACATGGTTGTGGATCCATGGTCTTACGAGCATTACATTATATGTGGTGTCTTAATGGATAACCATAAAATCAATGTCAAATGTGATACCGCAAATTGAGATTTGAGCCTAACCTACCTCAGAGGTATTTCATCAGGCTTATCATACCCTTGAATGGCCAAAATTGTGGCAGATAGGTCCCCTTCTCAATACCCCAAATGTATCATGGTTTGAACTGGGATGAGGTTGATCCAAAAACCATTATCAATCAGTGTCCTTATTATAATGACATTAATGAGTCTTCCCAAATCATATATGTGATGATTTTTCCTTGGATGACCTCAACGTGATCCTTGTAAGTGAATGAGATGGTGACATGGAATTCTAATGGAATGGTCTCCACCCAATAATCATCTACTGAAGTGGAATCTATCTCAAAATCGTGTGGGATCTAAAGGGATTCAACGAGTGGCTCCCTATGTTATTTTAAAAGTTAGATCACATCCATGATTGACTGATTGAATGGGAAAACCTTCCTCTATTTTAGAATATCATAATTTTGTGCCAGAGGTTAACACTTTCCAATTTGGGGATACTCCCTAACATGTGGATCAGAATCCTAGGTGTTTGAGGTGGAAGGGCATGGTACTTATGCATATGATGAGTGAGTATCTGATGCTAGTAGTGTAGGTTTTTCTGCATTTACATGTTGTTTGGGATGATCAGACAATCTCACCCATGTTTGGTGGTTTTGCAAGACAACTGGGTATGGGTGACTACTAGAGGGTTCTGGGCCACCTCCATACCTCTTTTAAGCCAACTATAGAACTTTCTCATGGTTCTATAATTCATATATGTCCTCTTGGGGGAAGTTACAAAGATATTGGTTGTGACCATGCTCGTGTTATCACCTATGTCATCCGTTCCTGTGCATGCAACCTTCCATTTCCCCGGTTATGTGCGGGAAATTCATATTTTGAGGTATGTTCATCATCATATAAGGGGATTTACAGGTGTATCAAATTGAAAGAACAAAAAATGAGATCTTAATTTGACGAGGGTTTCATTTTTTAGGGTGGTTCCCATGATTATAATATTGCAAGGAGGAAATCTTCAAGAGTTATCACTTGTGTTTGAGATGAATAAGACTCTTCAGCCTTCATTTCAACCTACATGAATTGACCATGCCTATTTTTAGAGGAATATTTGATGTATCCTTCTTGGGTGGTGGAGCTATTGTGGGTCTATGCAGCTCAACTCTTAAGATGGCCTGATCATGGTCGACTATTTTATGTGAAATCTAGTTTTCAACCTTCTTCCCATGCATGGACATGAATTTCTTCCTATTACCATATTCTTATAACTAGGTGACGATTATGCCGGCCACCTACTCTGAGGTGTCATCCAACTTCACATGTCATTAATCGACCATGCCTTGAAGGTAATATTTGAAGATGGTGCAGTCCTAGATATTAGGACCCAACATTATTTATAGTGGGAAGTAGTCAATATGATCGGTGAGGTTGACCTCATCAGGGTTCCTTGGATGTGGTAACTTGAGTATGTTATTTTCCATGGATGATAAAAAATAACCAAAGAATTTTTCAATTTAAAAGGAGTATAATTAATTCATCTATTAACCAAATCCCAAGTGACCCTGATTTCTCTATGAATATTTTTGAGGAAAATTATGTTGTTGTGGCCATTCGATAGGAGGTGATGGTATGTAGAGACCCGAAGCTTGACGTACATGGATATTACATTACTTTGGTGGAATACATAATACATAACAAAAACAGAAACAAAAGGACAGTAATAGTTTAGTGTCTTTGGAAACATGGAACATAATCTTCTAATCGTGGTGAAAGATCTTAAACATCTCCCATAAAGATCTTCCACTTTTTGTTTCCTTACCTAAAACCTTTCTTTTAATCATGGGGGAAAACAAAACATAAAAAGGGTGAGCTCAGATGATCAGTAAGGGTAAGAATGGATAAAATAAAACATACCATATACATTTGAACTTAAAAACATGAACATAATGTTTAAACATCAAAATCTTGAGCAACGACTTAAAACATGGAAGTACATAAGGCATAGATCATAACAGAACATAAATCATGATAACATAACATGGGAATAAAACATGTAATTGTGGCATCCATTAATCACATTTAATTATTTCCATAGTAGCCAAGGCATTGCTGCCAAGACCATCTTAATGGACAATGTCCCTTTCTGAATCGAGTTCACTCCTCGTTGCAGTCCTGTAATACTGAACCAGATTAACTTACCATTCCAGCCATGTCTATCTAATGAGATATAAATCTTTACCCAATGTATTGGAGGGAGATATAGTTCCCACCCATCTCATAATGAAATCATTCTTACTTGTTCCACAAAATAAATATACATCATTCATAATAACCCAATAAATAAAATTGGTTTCATAAAAATCATCCCATCATTACATAATCCATATAAAAGAAATGGATATCATTTCCTAATAAGAAAAGTGAAACCATGTAAATCATAGAGACATGATACTTGAACCATACACATATGAAATAATTCCATCTTAGATGAAAAATGGTTTTGATAAAACACTTGAAATGAATTCTTGAGGAATATATTCTTTCTTCTTCAAAATCAATTTCTTTTCACAAAACGTCATGCAATTTTAAAAGAAATATATTTTTTTTGGAAATAATCATGAAATATTTTGGAGGAAGCTTCAAGAAAATAAGGCTTTATAAGACTGTAAAAATTTGTTCATTCCTTATATGTTAAAAAACATTCTTCTCGTACTTTTCTCGGAAAATTCAAAAAAGTACCTTGTTGGGTAAATAAAAGAAGATTCCTTCCATACCAAGGGGTAAAAGTCAAAATGGTTAAAAAGGACTTTAAACATAAATGAATACATTTTTATAAAACATGGACATGGATGATAGCAATAACCCCAGTAAATATTTACGAATAAGAAATCTCGGATAAAAATGAGATTTGCACAATTATCCCTTACCTTAGGTCTGATATGCTTCGTACGTATCCAAACATCCTGTATAATGATTTAAATAATGTCATTGACTTATTACAGAATCATATTCATTGTTATGATATCATATATGTTTCAATTATAACTTTATATTACCTGTTCTTTTGTAAATTCCATGTTAAAGCAGCGTTTTGGGTAAAATCATTTCATTTATCATATGTGTTTTGACTTGTAGTTCTTGATATTATTACTTATATTCTGATTTACATAATTAAAGAATGTCAAACATGATTTATATATAATATATATTCATCATATACATATATATTATAGATTGATAAAAGGAATGAAATACACCGTTCCTGGAGACGGTAGGCCGTACGTACGCATGAACGTTGTTTTCGTTTCCCTTTTGAATTGAATGGAATTAAGTAAATGACATACATACATATATATACACATAAATCCAGTATCATTATTAGGTAATATATTTCATTATTATTCATTATATACTTTATAATCATTCATGAATGGTTAACATGGAGAATGAATCTCATCGCGCCGTGGAGACGGTAGTCCGTACGTACGCACGAGCGATGATATCATTCCCAAAATTATTGAATAGAATTGGAGTGGATGGTATAATATATAAGAATCAGTATGATGTTATAATAACCATATATAGTTATTATTTACACCATTATACCCATCCATGTATGGTGTTGGTGGAAAAATAGATTACACCACGGCGTGGAGACGGTATTCCGTACGTACACACGCGCGGTGATTTCGTTTTCTGTAGGATGGATAGAAGGTGAAATTGGTTTGATACATACATATAATAATATATAATTATATTAGTGATACTGATGTTATTACTTCATAATCAAACAACTAAATAAGAAGAAGTGGAAGAAGAAATAAAGCTGAAAGAATCGGTAACAGACATTACCTCTTCTTTGAAGCTCCTCTTTGAGATCTCCTCTTAGGTCATTAAAATTTGTGTTTGAAGAAGACCAGGACCACTAGAATGTTTCCAGGGAAGTGGGGAAGTGAAATGGGCCGAGGTTGGCCGAGCTTCAAGGCTCCAAATGGTGTGAGGAAGAGAGGGAGGACGTGCCCTTTTATAAGGGAGGAGAGGGCACCATTGGAAAAACTAAAAATATTATTTTATTATAAAGTCATATTCGGGTTTTAATAGCTAAAAATTGATTTATTTCTAAGCTAAGGTGGGGATGGGTCTAAATACTCTCATCAAATATAATTTAGGCAAGTTTAGGTCATTATATTAACCTTATCTTTTAATATTAACTCTTAGTTAACTAGATTGACATTTACCAGGACACTTTGTATTTTTATATTATATAGTTAACAAACATACCATATACATCCAAGCGACCCCCAAGTGGTCCATTAATGATACACATATCATGATATTAGTATCTTGGCTGAAACATATATTTTTAGGAATAAAATAACAATTAATAATATAATATTTGTTTTAAAAACTATTTTATGTCAATTTTGACACTATTTGGTACTTGATTTTTGTGAAAATCATAACTGAATGATTAGTTCTAAAAACGTTTATTAAATCAAAACTAATATATCATATTAACATATAAAACTATTTTAATTCACAAAAAGTCTCAAATTACATTTATTTGGGTATTTATAAAATCAATTATGTCAATATTTCATTAATGAGATAATTTCTGCATCATCATTGTGTCATAAATAAATTATATTATTTTAAGTCTAAAAATTACAAATAAAATACCATTATGTTGGAAATATTTTTATATTTCTAATTAATATTTATATTAGAATTTATCTTATGTATAACCCTATATTAAAAATGATTTATTTATTAAACTTTGATTTTAACTATTTTAACCCTTCTTTAAATAAATTAATAATAAATGTCCTAATCTAATCCAATTGGGCCTAAATGGTCATATTTTTTTTTTCCTAAAGTTGTTTTTGGTCGAATTACACTTATCCAATAGAATTATTACATGTTTTAGGGTAATAATAATATCATTTTTACCCTTAATTATCCTATTTACTTTTAACCGTGGTAAATAAAAGTAAAAGTTACTATTCACCAACAATTATTTTCATCTCATTGAACCACCTTTTAGTCCTTGATATTTACCGTGTCTCTCTGATTTTCGAAATTTCATTCACAGAAGTGGTAAAATTATATTTTATGAAAAATTTACTTTTTTAACTACCACTTAGTGGTTTCACTATTCATCAAAAAATGAAAGTTTCTAGAAAAATACCAAAAATTGGGCATAAGCTATATTTGATATTATGAATTCAAAAATGATTTCTATTTTACCAAATTCAAAACATATCAGTTACATTAACTAATTTAAAAATTAATTCCTGTCTTCAAAACAAATAGCTTGTTTGTAGGAGATAATAACTATCAAAACATTGACACTTGTTTATGTCTGGTTTAAATGTGAAATTACATCCAATGACCAAAATTTTATTAAATTGTAAAAATATATTCTAAATATACTTTAAAACCACTAAAATTAATAATTTATCACTATTAATTATTTCGATTAAATAAGTTTTTTTAATTAAAATTTATTAATTTTCACTATTCATCAGAATATGAAAGTTATCAGAAAAGTGCCAAAATTTCACCCTAAGCTAATTTCGATATTATGAATCCAAAAATGAATTCCATTTTGAATGATAAAATTTATAAAATTTCAAAAAGTGGGTATTACTATTCATAACGGCTAGTTCATAATAATATTATAATAATATCTCGTTTAGTGAAACTCGGTATTGCGTACTACACACGCTATCGAGGAAGGTCACGATTACGTTTAATGCAAGGAAAGTCAGGGATGCGTGTTGTGTAAGATCCTTTTGGTGTATCATACAACACAAGACATTAATGAAATTAAAATGAATATTTTTCATAAAATCTCGGGGTGTTACATTCTACCCCCTTAAAATGAATTTCGCCCTCGAAATTCGTCGGGGTTATAAATGGTTTACTACTCGAAAGCTTCTTTAATAGAAACCCACATCGTAAAAAGGAATACCAAAACTTGACTTTAAAAACTAAAGTATGAAATGTAACGGTTACCCAAATTAACTCATCACTAGGTTTCCACGTAGGAGAACATAGGTGAAAATATTGATATGGAAGAAAAATCTAACAATCAAGTTCTAATGGAGAGTGGTAGAGAACATGGATTTGAAAAAGCCAACAATGAAAAATCCATAAATTTGTGACGATCTAAGGTACCATCTGACTCATCGGATATAAGAGCACTAGGACAACATTTTTTTGGTTTTAAAGATCATTTCCCTAAAGTTGATGAAATTGGAATTAGAAGAAATACTTTCGTGATTTTGGTACAATCTCACCGGTGGTGATTCTTTGGAAAATTTCCACTTCATCACTTAAAGAAATTAAGTTTAATTTGTCATTCGTGATGTGTTAGAAGATCATGTGATAGAATGAGGGGTCATTCCATCTGTCTCTAACAAAAGGTTAGAGAAAGTTATTAAAAAAATACATAAGTCCATCTATAGTGAGATTAATCATATAGGGTTCCTAAAATGGACTTATACTTCATATATCATACTTCGTAATATAATAAAAATAGATTATACTAAACAGGGACTTCCTGTGGGCCAGTGGTTGGTGATAAAGGCTAGTCACACTTCGGTTGTGGGTTCGATTCCCATAGCCTTGTCCAACACGATGGGCTGTCGCCCGTCCTGCAGGTTGTCCTTTTTCTAAAACTACGTTACTATAACATCCCATCATTAATATTGAAAAATGTTCTATCCTTAAACAATACTAACTTATGTCCAACATAATCCATTCCAATCTTTGGGATTATATAAAATACTTCGGTCCATGCTTATAGTATAAAGAAAACGATTACTTGAAATATCATCAACCAAGCATGTGAATACCATCATTTATCCCCCATATATCTTGTTGGTCATATTCAAATCATTTGAATACCATAATCATGTATTCTATTGAAAAATGAAGACCCATTAAAACTTAGTGAACACATGAATGCTGTCAAAAGTTAACTATTACCACATACTAAAAATCCAAAAGTTCTATATACTCAAACCATGATATAACTATTTCCTTATATCAGTCATGGGCTCATGAATACTGTCAAACATTTCATTTTCTCCTTATCCCTTCATTATACGCATATCGTCTTTTTTACAAAAATATCTCAATCACTTTCCATGGTTACCGGTACCATAAAATTATTGAAAACCACAATAGACCAATACATAAATATTCCAATATTCCATGATACTATATACACCATTATTTTGGAATCCCATTTCATAAAAACTTAATCATTCCACCACATCATTTTCATATTCAACATCTCCAATAGTGATCTCATGTGACTTCCCTTTGTCCTTTTCTTTAAGTGGTTCCTCATGTCGATCATCACTAGCCCTTGGATTAGTGCATTTATTAGCATAATGCCCCATTTCCTTGCACTTGAAGCATTGAAGTGTTGGTGGTGCTTTCTCTACAGTCTTTTCTTTATTCACATCATTAGAAACCCCTTTTCCATTACTTCGACACTCAGCTGCTCGATGACCTTCTTTTCCACACTTAAAACATTTTCTAGTACCTTTTAGGCAATCTCCACCATGCTTCTTTCCACACTTTGAGCATAAAGAAACATTCATCTTCTTTTCACCATTATTCTGAGATTTCTCCTTGAAGTCCATCTTTAGTTTCTTGTCAAAACTATGATATGGATAAGTAATACCAACTTCCATATCTACCTTGATAGCACAACGCACAATTTCTTCATAGCTACTAAGGTCTCTTATAGCTAATTCCCTTCGAATATTTGGTTTTAATCCACCGAAGAATTGATCAACTTTACTTTCAGGTTGGATGATAAATCCAGATGCATACCTTGCAATCCTAGTAATATTCGCTTCGTATACACCAACAGATTCATCATCCTTTTGCTTTAGTTCAAGAAACTCCTTCTCCATCTTTGTTCGAAGAATACGAGGGATGTACTTACTGAAAAACATGTTCTTGAACTCATCCCATTCAATGGACTCAATTTCATCTCTTTGCCTCGTATTCTGGATAAGATTCCACCATTGATCAGCATCATCTTCCAAACGATATACAGCTAAGATGAATTTATCATGCTCAGAACATTGTATAAATGAAAATATCTTTTCAGTAGTACTGATCCATTGTTCAGCCACTAAGGGATCAGAAGACCAGCTGAATGAAGGTGGACGCTGCCTCATGAAGGATTTAACAGAATGTTGCTCCTTTCTCTGCTCATTTTGAAATCCAGAATGATTCATAGTTTGTGTAAGTATAGAAATAATATTGTGCACTCCATCTCCCATGACATTGGTTTGGTCTGGAGGACAATCATTTCATTGTCCATTACATTGATCAACACGGTTCCTTCGGTTTCCAGCCATCGTCTAAAAACAAAAAATAATAGTGTGAGAGGTAAATACCATGCTAGGGAAAACAACATAATAAAGGAAGAGTACCTTCAATATCTAACATCTTAGGTTTAATTCTAATATCGTTAGTGAAATTCTAGGACTATAAACTATACATATACTGAACCTTAGGGACATCCCTATACACACCATAGAAATATCTCTAGGGATCTCACTAAATTTTTCGCATCCTAGTTTACAAAGGTTAACTAAACCTTTCCTCTGATACCAACTGTAGAGACCCAAAGCTTGACATACATGGATATTACATTACTTTTTCCGAATACATAATACATAACAAAAACAGACACCCAAGGACCGTAATAGTTTAGTGTCTTTGGAAACTTGGAACGTAATCATCTAATCGTGGTGAAAGATCTTCATCATCTCCCATAAAGATCTTCCACTTTTTGTTTCCTTACCTAAAACCTTTCTTTTAATCCTGGGGGAAAATAAAACATAAAAAGGGTGAGATCAAATTCTCAGTAAGGGTAAACATGGATAAAATAAAACATACCATATACATTTGAACTTAAAAACATGAATATAATGTCTAAACATCAAAATCTTGAGCAGCGACTTAAAACATGGAAGTACATAAGGTATAGATCATAATGGAACATAAATCTTGATAACATAACATGGGAATAAAACATGTAATTGTGGCATCCATTAAGCACATGTAATTATTTCCATAGTAGCCAAGGCATTGCTGCCAAGACCATCTTAATGGACAAAGTCCCTTTCTGAATCGAGTACACTCCTCGTTCCAGTCCTGTAATACTGAACTGGATCAACTTACCGTTCCAGCCATGTTTATCTCATGAGATATAAATCATTACCCAATGCGTTGGAGGGAGATGTAGGTACCACCCATATCATAATGAAATCATTCTTACTTGTGCCACAAAATAAACATACATCATTCATAATAACCCAATAAAGAAAATGGGTTTCATAAATATCATCCCATAATTACATAATCCATATAAAAGAAATGGATATCATTTCATAATAAGAGAAGTGAAACCATGTAAATCATAGAGACATGATACTTGAAACATACACATATGAAATAATTTCATCTTAGATGAAAAATGGTTTTGATAAAACACTTGAAATGAATTTTTGAGGAAAATATCCTTTCTTCTTCAAAATCAATTTCTTTTCACAAAACGTCATGCAATTTTAAAAGAAAGGGATTTTTTTGGAAATAGTTATGAAAACTTTTGGAGGAAGCTTCATGAAAATAAGGCTTTCTAAAACTGTAAAAATCTGTTCGTGATGTATAAGTTAAAAAAACATTCTTCTCGTACTTTTGTCGAAAAAGTCAAAAAAGTACCATGTAGGGTAAATAAAAGAAGATTCCTTACATACCAAGGGGTAAAAGTAAAAATGGTTAAAAATGACTTTAAGCATACGTGAATACATTTTTATAAAACATGGACATGGATGATAGCAATAACCCCAGTAAATATTTACGAATAAGCAATCTCGGATAAAAATTAGATTTGCACAATATTCCCTTACCTTAGGTCTGATATGCTTCGTACGTATCCGAACCTCCTGTATAATGATTTAAATAATTTCATTGAATTATTACAGAATCATATTAATTGTTATGATATCATATATGTTTCACTTATGACTTTATATTACCCGTTCTTTTGTAAATTCCATGTTAAAGCAGCGTTTTGGGTAAAATCATTTCATTTATCGTATGTGTTTCGACTTGTCGTTATTGATATTATTACTTATATCCTGATTTAAATTTTTTCAGAATTTAAAACATGATTTATATATAATATATATTCATCATATACATATTTATTATAGATCGATAAAAGGAATGAAATACACCGTTCATGGAGATGGTAGGTCGTACGTACGCATGAACATTGTTTTCGTTTCCATTATGAATTGAATGGAATTAAGTAAATTAAATACATATATATATATATATATACTTTCAGTATCATTATTATTTCATATATTCCATTATTATTCATTATATATACTTTATAATCCTTCATGCATGGTTATCATGGAGAATGAATCTCATCGCGTCGTGGAGACGGTAGTCCGTACGTACGCACGAGCGATGATATCGTTCCCATAATTATTGAATAGAATTGGAGTGGATGTTATAATATATCAGAATCATTATGATGTTATAATAACCCTATATAGTTATTCTTTACACCATTATACCCATCCATGTAAGGTGTTGGTGGAAAACAGATTACACCACGGCGTGGAGACGGTATTCCGTACGTACGTACGCGTGGTGATTTCATTTTCCATAGGATGGATAGATGGTGAAATGAGGTTGATTCATACTTATAATAACATATCCGTATATTATTGATACTGATGTTATTACTTCATAATGAAACAACTAAATAAGATTAAGTGGAAGAAGAAATAAAGTTGAAAGAATCGGTAACAGACATTACCTCTTCTTTGAAGCGCCTCTTTGAGACGTCCTCTTAGGGCAATAAAATCTGTCTTTGAAGAAGACCAGTACCTCTAGGATGTTTCTTGGGAAGTGGGGAAGATAAATGGTCATAGTTTGGCCGATCTTCAAGGCTCAAAATGGTGTGAGGAAGAGAGGGAGGAGGTTCCCTTTTATAAGGGAAGAGAGGGGCACCTTTGGAAAAACTAAAAATATTATTTTATTATAAAGTCATATTCGGTTTTTAATAGCTCCAAATTGTTTTATTTATAATCTAAGGTGGTAATGGGTCTAAAGCCTCTATTCCAATATAATTTAGACAATTTTAGGTCATTATATTAACCTTATCTTTTAGTTTTAACTCTTAGTTAATTAGATTGACATTTACCATGTCACATTGTAATTTTATATTATATAGTTAATAAACATACCATATACATTCAATATACCCCCAAGTGGTCCATTAATGATACAAATATCATGATATAAGTATCTTGGACAAACCTTATATTTTTACGAATAAAATAACAATTAATAATATAATATTTGTTTTAAAAACTATTATATGTCAATTTTGACACTATTTGGTACGTGATTTTTGTGAAACTCATAACATAATTATTAGTTATAAAAAATTTACTTAAATCAACAATAACATATTATATTAACATAGAAAATTATTTTAATTAATAAAAAGTCTCAAATTACATTTATTTGGGTATTTATAACTTCAATTATATCAATAGTTCATTAATAAGATAATTACTACATCATCATTGTGTCATATATAAATTAAATTATTTTAAGTCTAAAAATTACAAATAAAATACCATTATGTAGGAAATCGTTTTAGCTTTCTAATGAATATTTATAGTCGAATTTATCTTATGTATAACCCGATATTAAAAATGATTTAGTTATTAAACATTGATTTTAACTATTTTAACCCTTCTTTAAATAAATTAATAATAAATGTCCTAATCTAATCCAAGTGGGCCTAAATGGTCATATTTTATTCCTAAGGTTGTATTTGGTCGAATTACACTTATCCAATAGAATTAGGATATGTTTTAGGGTAATAATAATATCATTTTTACCCTTAATTATCCTATTTACTTTTAACCGTGGTAAATAAAAGTAAAAAGATACTATTCACCAATAATTATTTTCTTCTCATTGAACCACATTTTAGTCGTTGATATTAACCGTGTCTCTCGGATTTTCGAAATTCCACTCATAGAAGTGGTAAAATTATGTTTTATGAAACATTTAGTTTTTTAACTACCACTTAGTGGTTTCGCTATTCATCAAAAAATGAAAGTTTCCAGAAAAATTCCAAAAATTAGGCCAAAGCTATATTTGATATTATGAATTCATAAATGATTTATATTTTAACAAATTAAAAACATGTCAGTTACATTAACTAATTTAAAAATTAATTCTCGTCGTCAAAAAAATAGCGTGTTTTTAAGAGATAATAACTATCAAAATATTGACACATGTTTATGTCTGGTTTAAATGTGAAATTACATCCAATGAACAACAATGTATTAAATTTTAAAAATATATTCTAAATATACATTAAAACCACTCAAATTAATAATTTATCACTATTAATTGTTTCGATTAAAAAAGTTGTTTTTAATTAAAATTTAGTAATTTTCACTATTCATCAGAATATGAAAGTTATCTGAAAAGTGCCAAAATTTCACCCTAAGCTAATTTCGATATTATGAATCCAAAAATGAAGTCCATTTTGAAAGAAAAAATTTATAAAATTTCAAAAAGTGGGTATTACTATTCATTACGGCTAGTTCATAATAATATTATAATAATATCTCGTTTAGTGAAGCTTGGTATTGCGTACTACACACGCTAACAAGGAAGGTCGCAATTGCGTGTAATGCAAGGAAGGTCAGGGATGCGTGTTGTGCAAGCTCCTTTTGGTGTAGCGTGCAACACAAGACATTAATGAAATTAAAAAAAAATTCATAAAATCTCAGGGTGTTACATGGTACGTTTCATATTTTCCTAGGTTCTTGGATGGGAATTTTTACTGGATTGAGAGAGAAAATTTCCTCTTATTATCTACATAGAATTTCCCCTATGCTGAGAGCATGAGTCTAGACATGGATTGGATTCACTGAATGGAGTCTTCAAGTTGTAGTTTTATTTTTTCAAACTCATGGGACCCACCTGGATACTTCATTGGGATCAGAGGTGTCTGCAACAAATCTTGGATATTTTTAACTTAAAGTTCCAAAAATTTCTCCTATGAGAGAGGGATGCTCAGTGAATATATTAATCATTCCATATTTCTATGAAGTCATAAACCCTACCATTTTTTCATTTCATTCATTTTTTCATGTTGATGATTTTGTTTCTTCACTATGGAGCTGAACTAATAAAAGAATTGATGACAAATGTCTTCCCATCCTGCAATGGATCCTGATGGAAGACTAATGTATGATACAGAGGAAATCCCTATTAAAGTCTAAACGAAACACCTAAGCTTGGTTGCCTCATACTGATCTTGAGGGACCATCATCATCCCCCCAATACCACAAAACATGGTTTCTGTAGCACCACCCTTTAACAGTACTGAAAAATCGCTGATAAAGGGGGGGGGATTTATCAACGCTAAAAAAAGTGCGGATAAAGGGAACTTTTAACCATGATTAAAAAAGCGATGTTAAAAGTTACCCTTTATAAGCAGTTTTTTCCGTAGCATTGACAAATTGTATATTTCAAAAAAAATATTTCATAAAAATAATATATTGATATAAAATTATATTTATATTGATATAAATATAATAAATATTTTTTAAATATGTTTTATATTGATTTTATATGTGGTAGACGAAAAATGAACCCACTGAGTAGAAGTTATGGCCATTTGAAGGGATTAAGGACCTTTTAGTGCCTTGAAGAATATGAAAAGGTGTTCTAGTGGTCACCGTAGTGTAAGTATAGTAGTAAGATTTCATTTGATATGTGGTTAAGGAAAAACGGACACTCTGAGTAGAATTTATGGCAAAACGGACACCCGGAGCCAAACTTATGACCGTCCAGAGGGATTTTGGGCCTTGAAGAATGTGAGAAGGGGTTATGGTGTTCAATAGAGTGTTTATATTTTCAAAAGTTTGGATTTGATATGTGGTAAGGCCAAAACGGACACCCAGAGTAGAAGTTTTTATCATTTTAAATTTAGCAACCCTCGTAGTGCCTAACATCATAAGAAACATGCTACTCAATAAAACAGGCATAACTTTGTATCCAGGTGTCTATTTGAGCACTGAAACTAGTCAAATCAAAGCTCCTGAGATGAATGAGGACCACATCCATTCGAAACTAGGATAAGAACCAAAAAACCGAAGATATATTAATTATACCACTCCAAAAAAATCTATCTTCAAACGACCATGACTTTCACTCCAGGTTTCTGTTTGGGCTCTACCACATATCAAATCAAAGGTAGAGAAAAGATATATGTATAATATTGACTCTATTGTATTTCCAGTATAGTTTGGGACCCAAAAACCCCAAAAAAACTACCACATGACCTTAAAAACATTATTTTCGTGTCCAATGCCCTGTCAAAATTTTCTTAAAAAAACAATAACTCTCGATGATTGTGTCTGTTTGGACTCATCGACCTGTTATATCATAGTTCATTCCGTGATCTTTGGTTTTACTGTTAACGTAGCTGAATTGAACACCCGGATAATATGTTATGCCAGTTCCAGTGACTCTACTATTTGTTATGTTTTTCAAGCCCCAATTTCTAGTACTTTTGACCTGTCTGATATTTTTTCAAACAACTATAACTTAAAATCTACAATTCCATTCAGCCTCCAACACATATCAAATCAAAAATTATTTGATGATATTTCATTTGACTAGTCATGGGACTATAATGGACTCTCGGATTAGATGTTTTTGTCATTATCATGAGTTTAGGGTTTATTTCACTTTGTGACTGTATTTGTAGTTTTTGAGGGTTTCTCCATTTTTTACCCATATAATGTGTACATGTGTGTGTGTCTGTGTGTATTTTTTCATCTGTATTGACAAAATGATATTTACTATCTATATATTCTAAACATATGTAAATACATATTAATATATAATATTTGTAAATATATATAAATATGTATAATTATACATATAGATATACATTTAATATGTGTGTGTGTGTGTTGTCTATAGGTAGTTATTTATTTATAAACACACAAAACTAGAATATTTTATAAATGTATTTAAATTTGATCTTATAAATATATAATAATATATGAAAAAATATATTAATATATAAATATAACTATAAATATATATTAATATATATATATACTATATATATAAATATAGGGATATATATATTTTAATATAACTAAATAAATATATATATATATATATTAATATAAATAAATAAATATATAAATATATACATATATATTTTTACGGATATATATATATATTTTTAACTAAATATATATATTAGTATAACTATATATATAAATAAATATAACTAAATATATATATATATTAATATGTATATATATATATGTTAATAAATATATATTAATATATGAGTAAATGTAACTAAATATATATATATAAATATATATATATATATTAATAAATTAAGAGAAAAACAATATGGTGGAGTGGTAAATGCTTAGGGTGCGCAGGCAACACGTCCCGAGTTCGAATCCAGGGGGAGGTAGCTCTCGCACATGGGTGGAATAACAGCTTGCTCTATCAAAGGGGGTGGGGTGCTGTTAAAGGGTGCGAGCGAGGGCAGTGGCTGGAGGGTGTGCGGTGTGGTGGTGGTCAAGGCGCTGTTAAAGGGGGGGTGCTATTTGTAACATCCCGTTACGTTTTCAGGTACTTTTTGATGTTTCTACGTACCCCTATTTTGGATCCAAGACATGGGTTGCATTTGGGTGAACTTCTAAAGAAAAGCTAGAGGATAGTGTGTTGTGGACGGTTTGCCCACGGTTTGACAAACCGTGCGGCCAAACCGTGTGGGACATGAAACCTAGACAAAAGAATCTGCACGGGTGGCATACGGTTTGTCTAACCGTGCGGCCAAGCCATGGGAGAAGTGTGTTTGAGGTAGCAGCTCAGACACGGTTAGCCCACGGTTTGTCAAACTGTGCGATCAGTTAAATTAGATCTTTAATTTGTGGATCTCAGCTGTTTTGCTTGTAAATGCTTCGTTTTTTCACCTATGCAACCCTAACTCGGGATTTGTCTCCTCCTGGGGTCAGAGAAGGTTCTCCCTTTTTTCCAGAGGCGATCCAAGGGCTCCTCTTGGTGAATCGAAGTGGGATTCTCAAGGTATGTGATAGTTCTTCTTCTTTCTTGATTGGTTTCTTAGATCTACTTAGATCTACTTCTCCTCTTCCCTCGGTTTCTTATATCTACACCCGTTATGGGTAGATCTATGTGTGTGGTACCGTTATTGATGAGTTTCGGTCTTGATATTTCTAGGAGAAGAGATGCAATGTGGGTTCTTGATGAAGCAACCTTGTTTTCTCGACCGTTGTGGTTTTGGTCAAAACCTTCAAGGTAGGTGGTTCCGTCCCATATTTCCAAATTGATTATCATTGTATTTTCTAGATTTTTTTCAAGTATTGATTTAAATTCTATTTCTCAAGTTGATTTCAATTAAATTGATAAAAACTCGATTCCATTGAATTGAGATATTTGAAATGGTTTTGGCATGGAAATTTATTAAAACCCCAAATTCCATTGAATTGGGTGTGTTTATGGAAAATTGGTCGATTTAAATTGTTTAATTTAAATTGTGGATTTGATGGAAATGTTATCAATTAAATTGTTGAATTTAATAGTGGAAATGAAATGTCTAATGATGGAATTGGTTTCCAATGGATATCAAACTTATGAAAATGGATTAAAATGATTTGATATAAACCCATTGGTTTTATCTTGTGAAAAAGGCATGTTTTGAATAAAACCTATTTTGGTTATAAATGGAATGAAATTGGCACTTTTGAAATGGAAGAATGGGATTGATCATATTTTAATCATTTTTAAAATAGTTCACCCATCATTTAAGAGGGAATACAAGCCTTAGATAGTTAGTGAGTTATTTGGATACACTCTACACTACGACAACATTCTAAAATATACATGCAGCGGGTCACATCCCTGACGGGTTGGTGACGAGTCTCCTTTGGCCTGTGTCATACGGACATGTGCATACACATCTTGCTGAGTTCACATAGAGAGTGCAGAATCCTATAACTGGGTAATACTATCGTACCTTTTGGAAGATGACCATGTAGCTCGCTTGTTTATTTATATTTGAGATATAAATGTATTCCAATGCTTGTGAACTGTTCTACATGCCAGGTGAATTTATATAAACTGTTTTATATAAATGTTTTTCTTAAGACATTGTTTTAGAAATATTCCATCATTTGTAAAGCCTTTTCTTAAAGTATTTATTTCCATCATTTGAAAATGTTTACCATATTTTGTTAGAATATGCTTTTGAATCGCCAAACCAGTTTATTTTAAAATGGAAAGCCTTTCCTTGGATAATCTATATTTGGCATCTGTTATGGAATCTTTGGTGGTATTCTAATGGGCTTAGGCTCACACCCTACTTTTGCCTTTGGGTGTTTTTATATTTTCTTCTTCAAGGATCGAGCAAAGGGAAGGGACCTTTGGAAGGTGGATCCAGTTGTTGATCTATGGACTTGGTGAGTTATTTCCATTGGGACCTTGGGAATATTTTTCCCTTTTTGTACATGGGCTTTAGTACTTTGGCATTTCTTGCCTCTTTGTATTCTGGTACATCACTCCCAATGGAGTTTCTTTTATTAATCATAGTGTTTGTTTTACTCTTGCTTCCATATTCTTGTGAAAAAATTGTTCCCACTTGTATGTTGTACGATGATAGGTGCTAGTCACCGACCCGTGGGGATCAGGAACGCCATTCGGGCTATGTCAGGGCCGGCTCAGTTATTGGGTTACCAGGGTACCTGGGATGGTTCGTGAAAAATTTGTATCATAGGGAGGTTAAACATCTTTCCATGATGACAGTATGCATTGATTATTCTTGTTGGGACATAGGAGGTAGTTGTGATTGAGTTCCTGTCCAGCTCTCACTACAATGAACCTTAAGTCACCAGGTTTGGTTAGGGAAATACGACTAGTGGATTAGTTGTAGTATTTTCCCTGTTTTGATTTGGATGGAGTGGAATCCAAATCTTGTTTATTCCTTATTTTAAGATTATTTTTCCTTATTACCTGGTTGGTGTCTTAATCCCTATATATTTTGATGTTGTGTAGAATGATGCCTCCAAAAAGACGTGGGAATCAGATCCAAAAGGAGGCTGCTGCTGAATCTCAGAAAGCGAGTCCTACTGTGGATCCAAGTCTGGTTGAGGTGATTGTTCGCACTGTCCAAGCTCTAGGACAGGCGCCACCTCCAGTTCCTGTTCAGACTCAAGTTATAGATCCTCGTAGTGGGATTATCCGAAGTCGTTCTCAAGAGTTCCTACGCCAGAAGCCACCAGTCTTTAAAGGCTCCACTGATCCCCAACATGTTGAGAAATGGTTGAGTAAGATCGAACGTCTGTTTGGGTTTTTGGAGACACCTGATGCGATCAAGGTGAAGTGTGCCACCTTTGTGCTGGAGGGACTAAGTAGGAGATGGTGGGACACGATGGTGACGGCTGGGAAACATGAGGTTTTGGAGTGTAAAGTCTTTATGGTTATTTTCACTGATCAGTTCTATCCATAATCTATGGTGTTGGCCAAGGCTGTGGAGTTTTTCAAACTTGAGAAGGCCAATAAAACCGTGATTGAGAACTAAAATCACTTCCCTGAGTTTGTACAGTTTTCTCCTGAAATTGTATCTAATGAGAGAATGAAGGCTCGAAGATTTGATTTGGGGCTTTGATCAGATATCCATTCTCAGGTTTTCATACTGAGGCTACCCACTTATGCCGATATTCTAGATATAGCAATGATGGTTGAGATGGATTTGGCAGGAAAGTCAGGGTTGCAGGAAGTTCATTTTCTTTCTAGTGGCAGTGTTGGTTCCTTTAAAGTAAAATGGAAGCGTGTTGTTTCTCATGGTGGTTCTCAGCAACAGAGTCATTCCAGACCTCTGGTAGCACCAGGAGGGGCTTCCTTGACTTGGTATCAGTGTGGGAATCCATGAAATTCTAAGAGGGTTTGCACTGAGGCACCCAAGAACTGTAGCTCATGCAGACATTTAGGGCACCTACAGAGATTCTTCTAACACTTCTATACTCCACGTAGTGGAACATGATCATCAAAACCTCCACATAATGCATAGAAATCAAATGTTTCATGCGCAAAAGGGTTCCAGCCACAAGCATCTGGAACGAAGCTTCTTCACGCAGTTGAAGATTCATCAGAGGTAGCTGATACAGGTCCTTCAACTGTGAGAGGTACCATTACTATAGTTTCATCTTTAGTGACAGCTCTTTTTGATAATGGTGCATCTCACTCTTTTATTTCATCTCATATGGTTCATCTACTTAATCTTCCTTTGGAGCTTTTATCTTGTGCAATGGATATTACTACTCCTCTTGGTATGGTGAGAGAGAAGGGTCTTCGTAGTCCAGCTTGCGTTTTCTATCTATCCGATGTCGAACTTGTTTGGGATTTTTTGGTTTTCGACATGAAATCTTTTGACGTCATATTTGGGATGGATTGGATCATCGCCAATAAAGCCCGGATTGATTGTCACCTTTGACGGGTCTACCTTACTACACCCAATGGTGTGCCTCTTGTTTTTCAAGGAGAATGGGAACCCAGGTCAGGCAGAGCCGGACCTTCATATCTAGAGCTGGGGAAAATTATATCAGTGATTGCTTTTGATCTATGGAAAGATCCAATGAGTGGTGATCTTCCTCCAGTCATCGCTGAGTTTCTAGACGTGTTTCCTTCTGACTTCTCAGGTATTCCACCAGTAAGAGAGGTTGATTTTACTATTGACTTAATGCTTGGTACTCAACCGGTTTCTATTCCCTCTTACGGAATGGCTCCATCTGAATTAAAAGAACTGAAGTCTCAGTTGGATGTTCTTCATGAGAAAGGTTTTATACGCCTGAGTGTGTCACCTTGGGTATCAATAGTTCTCTTCGCGAAGAAGGCCAATGGTTCTCTTCGATTATGTTTTTATTATCAAAATCTCAATTGAGTTATGATAATGAACAAATATACGTTACCATGAATTGATGATTTGTTTGACCAATTGAAAGGGGCAAAGTGGTTTTCAAAATTGATCTTCGATCTGGTTACCATCAGTTGAGGATAAAGGGATCTGAGATTCCAAAGACCGCTTTTCAGAGTAGGTATGGCCATTATGAGTACCTTTTTATTCGCTTTGGCCTAACAAATGCTCCTGTAGTTTTCTTGGCTTTGATGAACACAATTTTCTGTGAGTATCTAGATACTTTCGTGGTGGTATTTTTGGATGACATTCTTGTCTTCTCCAAGTCTGAGTAGGATCATGTGCATTATCTGAGAATAGTTTTGGATCTTCTAAGGAATCACTGACTTTATGCCAAGCTTTCAAAGTGTGATTTCTGGATTCAGGAAGTGAAATTCTTGGGACATGTCATGTTAGAACAAGGAATATCAGTTGATCCTGAAATGGTGAAGGCTGTTATGACTTGGGAACAACCACAAAATGTTTTCGATATTCGGAGCTTCTTAGGCTTTGTGGGATATTATCACCAGTTTTTTAAAGACTTCTAAAAGTTAGCTTCTCCAAAGAAAGATCTGACTAAAAAGGGAGTGCAGTTTTCCTAGAATGATAAATGTCAGAGTTATTTTGTTGAGCTAAAGCTTCTTTTGGCTACTACACTGGTGTTAACTCTTCCTGAGGATGGGGTAGGTTATGTGGTCTTCTGTGATGCATCGGGTTCATGTTTGGGATGTGTCCTTATGTAAGGTAATCATGTTGTTGCCTATGGATCTCCTTAGCTTAAGACTCATGAGAAGAACTATCCTACCCATGACCTTGAACTTGCAGCTGTAATGCATGCACATTAGTGTTGGAGACATTACCTTTATGGAGAAAGGTTTACTATTTATTCAGACCACAAGAGCTCCAGTTATGTCTTCTCTCAAAAATATTTGAATCTTCTCCAAAGGCATCGGATAAAGTACCTATAATTTTTCGACATTGAAATTTACTATACCCCGGGGAATGGGAATGAAGTTGTAGATGCATTATGAAGGAAACATCTATCACAGGCTGTGAAATAATCTCCAGAAGAGTGGATTTTGATGGCTCTTTTTTCTCAATTGCATATTGGTGTTTAGTTGAAGGGGAATGAGTTTTCTTTAGCCAGTGTTCAGTTGACTTCTTCTCTCCTCTAATCGATTCTTTAGTTAAAACATCTAGATGTCGAGTTCTATAGAATTAGGAACTCTCTTTAAGGCGGGGAGACCGACACCCAGTGGTCATTCTCCAAAGATGGTCTCCTGTGTTATCGAAACCGTTATGTTGTGCTGTTATCGACAAGGAAGGATGTGATGAGTGTTCGCTATAACTCTCAGTGGGCGGTACACCCAGGAACCATGAAAATGTTCTATGACATGCGGAGATCATTCTAGTGGCCAGGTGTGAGATGATACATTGTTGAGTTTCTATCTCATTTCTATACATGCCAGCAGGTGAAAGCCGAGCACTAAAAACCTTCAGGTTTGCCTCAACCACTTCCAGTCCCTACATGGAAGTGGGATGAAATCTCTATGGACTCTGTGGTTGGGTTACCTCAAACCCAGAGGAAGAAGAATGAGATATGGGTTGTGATTGACAGACTGACCAAGTCGGCCCACATTATACCTATTCGAGATACAACAAAACTTGAGGAGTTGGGAAATATCTATGTGAAAGAAATTGTTCGATTGCACGGAGTTCCATCTACAATTTTCGCTGTTAGGAATCCTCATTTTACTTCTCGCTTTTGGAGAGGCCTTCAGGAGGCACTGGGATCTCAGGTCCGTTTGAGCACGGCCTACCATCCATAGTCAGATGTCCAGACAGAGAGAGCTATTCAAATCCTTGAGGACAAGCTCCGCGCTTGTGTTCTCGACTTTGGTGGATTTTGGGATGATCATCTGTGGTTGGATGAGTTTTCATATAACAAAAGTTATCAATTTACGATTAATATGGCTCCTTTTGTGGATTTGTATAGCCGTCCTTGTAAATATCCTTTATGTTGGTTGGAGATTGGTGAATGTTCCTTGGTAGGACTGAGTTTGGTCCAAGAGACGACAGCTAAGATCCAGTTGATTCATCAAATAATGTTGACAGATTAGAGTTGGTACATGTCTTATGCTGATCATCGACGTAATCCTTTAGAGTTCTTAGTTGGTGACCAGGTGTTCTTGAAAGCTTCACCCCGATTAGGTCATCGACGACTTGGGAGGCAAGGAAATCTTGCTCCCTGTTATGTGGGAACTTTTGAGGTTGTTGGTCTTGTGGGGAAAGTTTCTTACCGTCTAGCTCTACCACCACAGCTGACGTCGATACATAACGTGTTCCATGTATCACAGCTGTGAAAGTATATCTCTAATCCATCTCATGTTGTGAGCTGGAGTGATCTTGAGATTGAACCAGATTTATCTGTGACTGAACGACCAGTCAAGATTGTTGATTCTGAGACCAAGGTACTTTGTGGGAGAACTATACCTCTGGTCTGTATACTTTGGCAGCATGGTTCAGATTCTCATGAGACTTGGGATAGTTAGGCACAAATGAGAGATCAGTGGCGTCATCTTTTTGATGTGGAGGATTCTTCATAGTTTTTTTGGGGGCAGAAAGATCTTTTGGTGGGGAGGTTGTAACATCTCGTTATGTTTTCAGGTAAATTTTGATGTTTCTAAGTACCCATGTTTTGGAGTCAGCACATGGGTTTCGTTTTGGTGAACTTTTAAAGAAAAACTAGAGGATAGTGTGTTGTTCACGGTTTGACAAACCATGCTGCCAAACCGTGTAGGACTTGAAACCTAGACAGAAGCTTCTGCATAGGTGGTGCACGGTTTGTCTAACCGTGCGGACAAGTTGTGCGAGAAGGGTGGATGAGGTAGTATCTCACGCACGGTTTGTGAAACCGTGTGGCCAAACCGTGTGGTCACTTTAATTAGATCCTTAAATTGTGGATCTCAGCCATTTTTCCTCTAAATGCTTCATTTTTCCTCCTATGCGACCCTAACTCGGGATTTTTCTTCTCTTGGGGTCAGAGAAGGTCCTCCCTTTTTTCTGGAGGTGATACAAGGGCTCCCCTTGGTGAATCGAAGTGGGATTCTCATGGTATGTGATCGTTCATTTTCTTTCTTGATTGGTTTCTTAGATCTACTTAGATCTACTTCTCCTCTTCCCTCGGTTTCTTAGATCTACAACCATTATGGGTAGATATAAGTGTGTGGTACCATTTTTGATAAGTTTCGGTCTTGATCTTTCTAGGAGAAGATATCTAAGGTGGGTTCTTGAAGAAGAAACCCAGTTTTCTCGACCGTTGTGGTTTTGGTCAAAACCTTCAAGGTAGGTGGTTCTGTCCTGTCTTTCCAAATTGATTATCATTTTATTTGCTTGATTTATTTCAATTATTGATTTAAATTCAATTACTCAAGTTGATTTCAATTAAATTTATAAAAACTCTATTCCATTGATTTGAGATATTTGAAATGGTTTTGGCATGGAAATTTAGGAAAACCTCAAATTCCATTGAATTGGGTGTGATTATGGAAAATTGGTCGATTGAAATTGTGGATTTGATGGAAATTTTTTCAATTAAATTGTTGAATTTAATTGTGGAAATGAAATGTGTAATGATGGAATTGGTTTTGAATAGATTTCAAACTTATGAAAATTGCTAAAAATGATTTGATAAAAACCCTTTGGTTTTATCTTGTGAAGAATGCATGTTTTGAATAAAACCTGTTTTTGTTTTAAATGGAATGAAATTGGTAATTTTGAAATGGTAGAATGGTATTGATCATATTTTAAGAATTATTAAAATAGTTCGCCCATCATTTAAGAGCGAATGCAAGCCTTAGGTAGTTAGTGAGTAATTTGGATACACTCTACGCTACGACAACATTCTAAAACATACACTTATCAGGTCACATCCCCGATGGGTTGGTGATTAGTCTCCTTTGGCCAGTGTCATAGGTATATGTGTATACACATCTTGTTGAGTTGACATAGAGAGTACATAATCCTATAACTGGTTAATTCTATCATACCTTTTGGTAGATGACCATGTTGCTCGCTTGTTTATTTATATTTGAGATATAAATATATGCCAATGCTTGTGAACTATTCTGCATGCCTTCTGAATTTATATAAACTATTTAATATAATTTTTTTTCTTAAGACATTTTTTTGTAAATATTCCATCATTTTTAAAGCCTTGGCTTAATGTATTTATTTCCATCATTTGAAAATGTTTAGCATATTTTGTTTGAATATTATTTTGAATTGCCAAAACTGTTTATTTGAAAATGGAAGGCCTTTCCTTGGATAATATATATTTGGCATCTGTTATGGAATATTTGGTGTTATTCTATTGTACTTAGGCTCACACCCTACTTTTGACTTCAGGTGTTTGTAGATTTTCATCTTCTAGGATCGAGTAAATGGAAGGGACCTCTGGGAGGTGGATCCTGTTGTTGATCTCTGGAATTCGTGAGTTGTGTCATTTGGGACCTTGGGACTATTTTCCCCTTTTTGTACATGGGTTGTAGTACATTGGCTTTTCATGCCTCTTTGTATTCTAGTACATCACTTCCAGTGGAGTTTCTTTTGTTAAGCATACTGTTTGTTTTTCTCTTGCTTCTGCATTCATGTGGAAAAATTGTTCCCACATGTATTTTGTACGATGCCAGGTTTTAGTCACCGACCCTTGGGGATCGGGAACGCCCTTCGGGCTATGTCAGGGTCGGCTCAGTTATCGGGCTACCAGGGTACCCGGGATGGTTCGTGACACTATTGAAGCCTCCCTGAATTGAATTTTTTTTAATTTTTAATGATTTTCAAACTTTTATCAGTGATAAAAAAGCGCTTATAAAAGGGGCCTTTTATTAGTGATAAAAAAGCACTGATAAATGATCCTTTTATTAGCGCTGATAAAAGGCCCCTTTTATCACCATTTTTTTAGTGCTGATAAAAGGGTCCTTTATCAGCACTTTTTGGAGAACTCATAAAGGGGACCCCCTTTATCTTCACCTATATTAACATTTCTTTTTAGCATCGTTAATTCCCTTTTATAGCACTAATAAAGGACATATTTGCAGTAGTTCTATCAAGATACAAAGTTCCTGAGATGATGTTCAAGGTCACCTACACCATCAAAGGTGGAGAAGGTAGGATTGATAAAATTTAATGGTAGAAAGGTATCTTCCACCCATTCAGGATATGGCTTCCTCTTATGCTACATAGGTGTGCATTTCCCTCCCATGGATTCCATCCAAGTAGCTTGGGACTTGATGTCATTAATAATATTCGGGGGAATTTCTATCTAAGACACCTCCAATCTATAGGGATCTGTTGGGGATCAATGAGGTGGTCACACCTCTGTCTCCTATTGATTATTGATTTATCCTAAGACTAAATGATTTCCTTGGATAGGGAGAGGATGTTTCTGAAATGGATTGAATTCAAAATAATTTTCCTGTTCTTCATTTATGTATAATAGATTCCAAGATCTGGAGCAGGCCTTAAACTCAGATGCTACTCTTGCTAGAAAATTGGCCCTTATAGGAGGAGGAATGTTTACCTCATCCAGAAGAAGATACACATAGGGAATATTTTAGTAAATATATCCTTGTTTATTTGTTTGATATTTTTTTATCTCACTCTAATATTGAGAAAAATGTTCCTATGTGGATGGAACTTCAACTATTTTGGGTGGTGATTGGAATGTAGTTATACCTTCCCCATTTCATTTAGCAGTCTTCCACTGGATAGGTGACAACACAATATTTGGAGGTGACATATTTTGGATCCTTATCTTGTTCCAAGTGTACGAAACCTCATTTGGGGCATCCAAATCAACCTCATATCAGGATATATTTTCTATGTTATGGACCTCTACAATTTTTTTTGATCCACCATATATATATTTTGTTTATAGTGAAGAAATTCAAAGAGGAATATCAGGAAATGTTTGATATCCCATTACATTCAATGCAGACCGATGATTATATATTTCCTTTATTAGGGTCTTTCTTGAAACCCTTATCCATACTGGGCCATTTTTTCTTGTGACCCCAGTGGGATCTAATCATCTTTTACATATGTTCTTTGTGTATTTTTCTATAAATAGTGACCTTAAGGGAGTTTTTATCATGTATTCCAAATGGGACTTGAATAGAATAGTTTTTCATTATGGTAGGAGGAACTGATGGGATGTCGACAATTGATTTTGACCTCCCAGCCTAGTGAATTCTGATTACCTCCTTGTTATTTATGATGATAAAAATTCCTTCATACCTACAGGTTGGGGTTATTAGGGGCCACAATTAATGTTGATTTTATCCTATAGTTGAGGATCCCACGGTTCTCATCAAGGAATTGATGAATTTTGGGATATAAATTCACCCATCCCATTAGACTAGGGTTAATCTTGAATCACTATTGATGTCCATGGGACCCTATTAGGAAATGAGGAACCTGGTGATAGTGATTGAAATATAAATTCCCCCAACCTAATGAGATGGGGTTTGACTGTAGTTGCCACTAATATGCGCTATATCATCTCGGGAATTGATTATCTAAGTTTTAGAGATGGTGATACATATTACACCAACAGGACGAGTTGGATTCACTCATGGAAAACTAATATGGCATCTATAACTAAAGCTTGTTTGATACAACACAATTGTGCTCACTTAAAAGCTGGGTGCCATGGCATCCCATAGTGGGAATCATTCCTTAAAAATTTATAGTTGATTTCAACTTTTTTTTTCATGTTTGAATTGAATTCCATTTTTTAGAGAACCAGTTTAAATTCATGTTGTCTATACTATACTTCTGTTCATGATGTCTGGGCATTGTTGATGTTGGAGAATTCTGTTATAGTGACCAACTGTCTTGTGTGTTACCCATTCGCCTAATTTCACTGGAGGCTATGACATTACTAGACACCATATGTGAAGGATTTCAATGATATTGGGACATAGTTAAGTGAAGTGATCCATATTTCTCCCATCCCCAGATATTCATATTGGGCGATGCTACGTAAAATAATTGGCATAAGGTTGTCACGATGCAGGTAAAAACACTGTGTAGACATTTTTCATGCTCTTTCACTCCTAGGATCCATACCATGATAAAGGTGGACATATCCAACTAACAAAAGAGTGTATTTATGAGTTAAATAGGATACTCATATCCTAGATAGGGGATATTTATAGCCAATAGTCACGGATGAGTAGCCCACATATTTTGGCATAGATAAGGCATGCACTCATTGTTTTAGCTCATATAGGACCTCATAGTAAAAAGTGGTGAGTGGAAAGAATAGTTTGGGTAGGATGATTACAACTAACTATCTCCATATTTCATTGTTGTCCTCCTCATCAACAGACTTACACTGCTCCATCTGGTTAGACCATATAAGATACTTCTTTAGGTCGCATACTAACCTGAGTGGAGTGCTATTAGAAGTTGATGGGGAACTATATGTGTTTAACCCTGACATTTTGAGCACCTATCTATAAGAATGAATATGTATTTTGAGAACCTATATATATGAATTTTTCTAATAAAGGGGAGGATTTACTTGAATGTGGGAGATATCATTTTGGGGAGGTTGACCCCGATGGATATTAGGAGTATAGTCCTTGTTATCCATATCCACACTACCATGAGAAGGAAAATCATGGTAATGATCGTATTATTCTTTATTTGAGGAGTTGAAATACCATTGGGGTGTTGATAATGGGTCTCAAATGAACTTAAGGATACTTACATTGAGAAAATTAGGAATATGGGTCACTTCCTACAACATGGCCAGAATATGTCAACCTAGATTATGGAATTGTGCAAAGATAAGAGTTTGTTGTATGATGGTTGCTGAAACATTTTGATAACCATATGATGATATAAGAATATGAGTCCACTACTAATAATATGTTTGAATATTCCAATGAGAAATCACATTATTGACAGGAATATGAGTCTTTCCCGAGGCATGTTTCATTTCCACTTAGTGAGCCTCAGTTAGGACATGAATATTATCCTAATCCTAAGACTTTGGACATGTCATTGGCCTTTCTTGGATGGAATTTGATCCTTCCATGAGGAATTTCCTCTCTAAAATGGTGATAGCTGATTGGAGTAGGAATATGATCCTAGTTTGAATGTTCTTTCCCTACTGTAATATACTAGAAGACCTCTTGAATGGAACAAGGGATATGATCCTCCTCCTGTATTACCTCAGAATGATGCTGGTGTAGTTGTTAGTCAAAAAGTAGGAATATGCACTTGGATTCTATGATCTGCTGGAAAATTCTAGGTATATTCACTAACAATAATATGAGATTATCCTAAGGCATGTTACATTGTCACTTGGGTATCCCTAAATATAATTCAGATATATTCTCAATCCTAGGACTTTGGAGTATGATTCTAATCTTCTTCAATAGGAATATGAGCCTATCCCGAGGCATGTTATCCTCTCACGTTGTGGGCTGAGGCAAAAAACAGGGATATGATCCCAATCCTGGGCATTTGGAATATGTTTCTAGACTTTTTTGATAGGCATGTTCCTCTGCCTCAAGGCATGTTCTGCTCTCACATAGTGATCCCCAGTTAGAGCAGGAATATGTTCCTAGTTCAATGCCTCATCACTTACCAAAATATAATGATAATACTTCTAGATAGGAGATAGAATTTGTGGTTTCTTCATAATATCAACCTTTTCATAATGATTAGTGTGTTGAGCTATCTTAGCTATAGGTATTAGAATATGTACTAGTTTCCAAATATTCTTGTGAAGTTATTTAGATATTTCAAATATGTATTGTCATTTTATCAAAATGGGAATATGAATATAAGACTACACATTTTCTATCTCCAATATGTATTGGTATATTTATCTGATTGAATTGGTGATGTGATTCCACTTCTGTACTCCATTCACCACAAGAATATGCTAATGTACTTCATACACGGGGATAGGGATATGTACCTCCCCCATTCCTACTGTGGGAATATGTACATAGACATGTTATAAGTGAGAAAGGATATGAACCTACTTACTGTTTATTAGAGGAATATGTTGGAAACCATTATCATCATGATCATGGATATGATCCCAATCCTGGATATACAATGTCTTCCTCACCATAAGTGTCTTCCTTTCTTCTCATGCATGCATGTTGGAGTTGGAATTGTGTAAGGTGTTACCCTCATTAGGTGACTAGTGGGTACTGGTGGGATAGTGATAACAAGGATAGTTGATTGGATCCCTCCTTCTAGGAATCTAAACCATAAGTGAGACATATTTGGATTCCCGGTACACCTTCATTAGATATTGAAAGTGGTGATTTTATCACCAGGGGGATAATCTTATGAATCATTTGGATGTGGAAACAAGTTCCACTGGATTAGATGTAGCTTTCCCTAGATGATGCAGACTAATCAACATCAGAAATAAAAGTCTCTCATGGGAGGCATTGAGGGTTGGGATTATACTGTATCAATGGTAATTTTGGACCATTGTGTTCTCCACCTAACGTTGGATATGTCTTGTAGGTGATATCTCATTGTATCTCCTGGGGGTTGAAACCATAGTTGACTTTCCAGAATGGTCTAAGATTTATGAAATTTCATTATATTAGGGTGTTTTTTATGAGATAATTAACTACAATCATACAAACAAGAAGGAATTAGTTCTCTTGTTAGTGAAATATTGTAGGAATGATATTCTCAATCAGATTTTTGTGGTTAATGAAATTTTCCTTTTATTCTCGATGTATCCATTTTCTCACGTGGACTCGTCAACGCGATGATGGAATTATTTCATTAGAACCCTAATTATAGATTATCAGCTGTAAGATTTATCTCAGGATTATTAGATTTTTTATATTGGATATAAAAATAAAGAGTCCTAAAATATGTAATACCAACCATCCTTTCTATTTGTGGGTTTTACATATGGTCCAATTTTTGTTGCTTTTTCAATATATGAAAAAATGGCCTGACACATGATTAACTTATCATTATATTATTTGAGAGATTCACAAAAGATTCACCATTTTTTCACATATAGTATTCAAAAAAATGGATTTACGGTTAATAACCTAACCATTTTTTTATTTAATAGATTCACATCGGGTTCACCTTTTTTATTTCCCCTATAGTGCGTAAAAAAAATGGTCAAATGGTTAATGGACTGATCATTTTTTTTATTTAAGAGATTCCCATAAGGTTCCCCATTTTTGGTTTCACATATCATGCCCAAGAAAAATGGACAGATGGTTAATAACATGATCATTGTTTTTATTTGAGAGATTTACATCAGGTTAACCATTTTTGTTTCAGTGGGAATGAGATAATTGAGAACACTCATTGAGTTGGATACGGTTAGGGACTATGGTTGTTTATGGGGGGTTCATTTCTTACACAACCATTAAAATGATGTCAGTATTTTCATTCTTAACAAAAACTCCCTGTGGTCCCCCTATAAATAGCTAGGTACAAACCTACTTTCCAAAAGCGGATGGTCAACTGGGGTTTCAAACCCATTAAAACTTAGGGAATCACATTAGTATAGATGATGGAAGGTCAGGCTCATCAAACCCTTTTAGGGGTGGGATTTTTTCTTACTATGGAAATCTCTTATATATTTATGATATGTTCGATAATCACTTTCTAACCCCAATATGGGGGTTGTTACCCTAAATAATATTCATATTTTAACCCTTTATGCCTGAAATATAAGGGGATTTCATTAGTGAATCCATATATATGTATATGAGATTATTCATCAATTTCTTGTTATTGAATAGCTTCTTATATACTAAAGCCACATGACCCAGAACATCAGAATTTATTACTAAACAGGGAGGCAATTAATATATCGAGGAGGTGATTGATCCATTATGAGGCGTTTTAAATATCATATTTATCACATGAATCAAAACCCACATAGTTCATCAAACCCTCATAGTTTGACATCATAAAAATAGGAAATATGTTTTGACAGTTATCCATCAAATGTTTTAGCTCAAATATATAGGATATGTCCTATGTATCCTCGTTATATCAAGAATCAGAGTTATCATAGATTGATCACACCATTATGACTAGCCAAAAGGTAGATTCCCTTATATGGATGATGTTTATATCATACCACTCGTTGGGGCCTACATTCTGAGATTGCCTGGGCTTGTCGAGTTTCACGACGAGAATGACATGACTATTTCAAATCCCTTTTCCCACATGAGCTTTGATAAGTGTGATAAACATGGGATATCATGTAATAATCCTCACTACAAGTGGATTTGGGGATTATGTGTTGGAAAAAACCCTTAGGATGTTTTAATATGGATCTCATCACTTCAGGGATACGTCTTACATTTCTTGGATATTATAGGAATCAGATTTATCATAGTTTAGTTGATTTTTTAGTGCTCTAACGGATGAGGTAGAATAATCATCCAATGGGAATATTTGGGTCTCGATGGTTGAATTGTCGAAGACATAAAGGGATTTACACCGAAGTGGATTACCATTTGAGCTCAGGCCATAAGAAGGAATCCTATATATCCTGGTTGTTGATGGAATCAAAGGTCTTATAGTTCAGTTGATTAGGGATTACACATTTACATTTCCCTATATGAATGATATGATTATTGAAACTCCATTATCCCGCATGATCTATGTTCGGTGTGAGAAACAAGGGATGAAAAATAATTAGTCTAATTGTTTATGGTTGCCGGAATCATGTACCGGGATAACCCTTTGGATGTTTGTTATATAGATCGACCCTTAAGAAGGCTACCTACATATCCTAGTTATGGAAGGAATTAGAGTCATTGTAGTTCCCTTTATTGGGGATTACACACTAATTTTACATATATGATTAGGTCTTACATTCCATGGATGTAAATGTTTATCACATCCTATGATTCCCTAATAACCTATCCTTCTTGTCTACATGACAATCTTGACATCATGATTTTCATGCCTTGATTGTTTATTTGACATGTCGTAGAATGTATACCTTACATATCCAATGGAAGTTTTATGATCCAATTGACCTTATCAAGGGACATCGCAAGAATTTTATGCCATGTTTTACAGTCATCACATGATCAAGGATGAATTGTTAGAAGGACATCACATGTCTTAGTTGGCTAATCTTGGAAGTCATCACATGATCCGGACGGACATGATCATAGGGTGTCTCATGATCTAGTTGAATTACTCTAGTGTCATCGTGAAAGCTGACTACATGCTTGGAGGGCGTCACAAGAGTCAATGCAACATATTTGGAGGGTAACCGATGATCCTAAATGACATTCATAGAGGACATCGTGATACCTAGTTGGCATGACTAAAGGTAATCACGAGAGAAATTTGACATTCTCTAGGGCTACCACGAGACTCAATTGACTTATATCTGTTCCACCATATGATTTGGAAACATGTCTGAAGAAAATCAAAAGGATTGGAAGGAGATCCCAGAGGGCTTCATGAGACTAAGGTGGAATTCCCTAGGGGATTTGTATGGATTACTTTTACATGTCTAGAGGAATTTTCATGATCCAAATAGTATGCCAATGGAATGTCTCATGACCTAGGTGACATGTCATGGTTTTGTCACGTGTCTTGGGTGGTTCACACAAAGCGCATGATGATAAACATACATGCCTTTCACATAAGTCTCTTATTTTTTAGTTTTTTTCTAGACTTTTATCATTAGTTACTTAGATTTATCCAGTGTTATATTTTTTTATTTCTTGTCTGGTTGAGAAGATATGTTGGGTATTATTCAAATTTCTTTCCAAAAGACAATTTCATGATCTATGTGTGATCATGAAAAGTGATTATTCATGATGTATGATTGCTCCAGCTGTTCACCAGATCTTACCTGATGAAAAACATCCCTATCACAAGATTATCAACATCGATAAATCCTCTGTGATGTTAGCTCAAGGTTTCAAGGATCGTCCTCCAGTTCTCTAGTGGTCATGCTAGTAGTGGTGAATTTTTCATGTTGGGGTCTATGATTAATAAGAAATTCAACCCTTGTAATTTTCTACTTTACATGATGGGTATCATGTGAATATATGTTGAAGTCGATTGGAGGGCCTCGACTTCACATGTATTCTCAAGGTCTTTTTGTGGATCACTCTAAGAGTGACACATGTCTTTCAAAAACTTTGGGATCATCCCATAAACTCCACTAATATTATATTATTTCCAATTAAGGGAGTCTCTTTGAAAAATTTAGACACATAAAGTGTCATTTAAATTATCCACATGACATGTTAATGTACCTATGTGAGTCCAAGTTTCTTGTTGGAATTCATTCACATGATGATCAAAACCTTTTATGGGATATTACGCAAGATAAGGATATCATTCCAAGGTTCTTCCATGAAATTACACCATCTTGTAAATGGGTCCTGTAGGTCAATGTCATAGGCATCCTAAGTGAACTTCATGAGTTTTACGGTAGTGAGAGTCTCCCGCCTCTTCAAATTTTTATTTCATTTGTTTATTTTACAATGTTTGGTGATTTCAAGAAGTTGTATGAGTGTTTTTGAAGAAAATAACTCTACCTCTTTGTGATGTGTCATGTGACTAACGAAAAGGTCACATGGAGACGTGAAATATTTTCATGGATAATTCCATATGGTCATACATATTGATCTAAATGGGGAGCACAAATCCTCTTGAACATATAAGAGGCCCTTCACATGATGTAGATAATAAGCCAATGGGATTTCATGAGATGAGGTAGATATTTATTTAGGTTCCTTTAGTCTGTTTCAAATTTCCCGGGGTGCATCATGTGACTTTTATGACCATGACAGGCTCTTTCTTGATTTATTTATATTTCCTTTATTTATTTTAAAATGTTAGTGGACATTGTGATTTTTATTGAATGTTTTAAAGTACAATCATTCACCCTATCAGTGATGCGTCTTATGAGTTTTTTCGGCCAAAATTAGCTGTTGACATTAAGATATTTCCTCATATTTTGAATAAATTTTTAATGGTTCTTTAGGAATCCACTAGTTGAAAATAAAAATGAACTTGTGGAGCTTATATTACTTGTGGTACATTATTAATAATTGTTCGGGTGCCTCTACAAGAGAAAAAATGACTTTTTGAAGGGACATCATGGGATTATTAGTAGGTTACGCACTACACATTGATCCTTGTTTGTGACCTTATGATGGCCACATGGTCATGTATCCCTTGGATGTTTATGTGATCTGTGAGTCTTGGACACCTTATTCTTCTACTTTTTTCTAGGAAACTAATACCTATATTCAGGTATTTCTTCATTTTTGTAATTTCTGATTATTCTTTGGTTATCATCAATAGTGATGAACATGTGGTTTGGAATTTATGATATTTTATGGATTTTTGGATCTTGGTCAATTTAAAAGAGTCCAGTGATTTTTTTCTCATGGATTATAGAGGAAATAGGTATCTCATGAATCATATCGGTATGTAGGATCCAAATGTTATAGTTCTTCTAGTGTGTGATTTTTATCACTAGAGACTGATGCCCAATTTTTTAAAGTGTCAAAAAATTCGCATATGATGTTTTATCATATAATTACTTGCTGTAATTATACTCAGTTGGTTCAAAATTTATATGTATATTATTTCTATGTAAATCCATGTATATTTTTGGTGAGATTCTTGATAATGAGGATAAGGAAACAGTCCTTATGTAGTATAAGTTTAATGACCCTGATGGGTCGGTATGGGAACATGTTGCCTATGAACTGAATAGCTTGTAGGTTGTTGTTATTTAGGTTTAGTTATTTAAAGTGTTACTAACAACCTATATAGGGATTTATTATATAGATTAGATTGTAATTTCACTTAACTGAACATTGAGTTTCTATTTTCCCTTGATGTGGATCATCTAGAGAGATTTCATTGTTTGTTGGAAAAGTTTACTGGTGATACATGATCCTAAATGGAGTAGTTTCATTAGTATATTCTTGTGAGTATGGGTTACCTACTTGTGGTTTATGTTTAGTGTGTGATGTATTCATATATGAGACCCTACGAGTCTGTAGTTGGTATATTTATTTTATGAGACCTTTGAGATGGGATCAGGGATAATTCCAGATGGGTTGTGACCTTAGTGAGAGACCGGGATGGTAGGGCTAAGGTTGAGACCAAGAGGCCCTTATTTTTTACTTTAACCCTTGTGGATCAGTGTCTGATTTTATATAGGGAAATACATGAGAGTAGTTGGTATAGGTTGTGTGGTTACTTTAGAGGTAATGGGTATAGTTATACACTAGTGAAGAGATCAACACACAAGAGGTGATTCCATGTATGTGACTCGACATGATGATGACTTATGTTTTTGAAGAAGAAACTACTATATTTGGGTGTCAAGACTAGCTTCAAGGGTAGGACCTATGTGATAACTAGTCATGTTCATTTGGATGATTTTTAGAAATGTGATCAGAGCATGGTCGGAAACTCATGGTTGCAATAGAACTAGGTGGTAGTTAAGCATGTGGATGAGGTTGACACCCTTTGGACTGAGGATGATTATCTGTGGTGCTAGAATGATTTCATGAGGTAGATAGTCATTTCATGGATCATTAAATATGTGAGGTACTTGATTTTCAAGAGTTTTGACATCAGATATTCTATCGTATCTCGAATGGTCTTCCATAGACCATGAAAAAATTGGCCATGGTGCAGTGAAACTCATAGGAGTGTGGATTGGGTGTTGGAATTGGTAATGTTCTTGAGTGGGATGAGAATAAATGAAATTATAAGAATATTATGGGAGTGGGGACCCAAAGATTCATATGTAATAAAGTAACATCCCATGTGATAATGGTTGTTCTAGAAAAGGATCCTGTGTCGGGGAATAGTAGAATCATTGTTGGACCTTAACATTCATTTTTTTGAAGACATGGTGTTATGTGTTGGCAGTAAATGGGAATGGATTGTAAGGAACAACACATATTTATTGATGAAACATATTGAGTTTAAGCTCAATTAGTGGGTCCATAAATTCCAATCATTATGTCCATTTATTGATGGGGAATAACCCATATTGATCTGGAGCTTGTTGCAACAGTGTGATGAGATGGATGATCCTAAGGATGGGATAGAGATTTCGATCAGGAGTGAGTGTCCCTCACATGAGAAGGGTTGTTGCAGAATGGTGATATCTATTATTGGATAGTAATTTTTTTATTTTTAGGCCCATGAATAAATAGAACTGAGTAATACTATATTCCATAGTGAATGCCCAATATAGGTTCTAATATGTAATCAGGTGAAGTCTAAGAATGGTATTCAAAATATACTTGGTTTGAAACAATATAAGGACGTTGAGTCAAGAATGTGTTGGTGGTCATGGAAATAATTAAATGGGAATTTTTGAATACTGATCCAACATAAAATCTACATTGGGAGTCATAAGTGGACTCAATGGGTGGGTTTGGATGAATAAGGGGTGTCTCCTGGAGTAGGAGCACTGAGGTCGGGTGTTTAAAATCACATTTATGAGAGTAGATAAGTAATTCAAGAATGATCGGCCAGAGGATGTGTGACTATTTTTTCCACTTATAATGGGAATTAGTGATCTAGGAATCAAATTTATCACATTGTATGGGATGTAATAGTATTATTACAAGGATTATTCAGGGAATTTCAAGGAAAATATGGAAGGATCAGGTTTTAAACATGGTTGAACAATGTATGAACAATTCATGTTACAATTAATAAACCAGAATGGTTTTCTCATATGTGAACATGAGCGGTTAGTTATAAATTGACTTCGACATGTCATGGGAACATGAGATTTTTGTTTCAATAGGTACTTCTGATTGTGAGTAGTTTTGTGGCTTGGAATTAGCCTTATTATACTAAGTATTATGTTGGAGAGAACCATAGGCCAGTTTATGAATGAGATGACGACATGGTTATGTCTCGAGATAAATATTAATGGGTAAGTATCATCTCTTTGTTTTGGTGGTGGCTACAGAAAATGGATCATGCTTGGGTGGATGAGTCAACATATTTGGAAGGTGGAACTTTTTAATTGTGTTAGACATTCGGAGGTGGGACGTGGCCATTGGAGTAGAAATTCATGATTTAAGTTGGTTTGGATGTTCATTTGGATGCTCAATGAGGTTTCTTGGGGATGAGGAATATTAAGGTATGTAGGTTTAAAGATCATGCATCCACAAAAGCCTATGAAATTAAAAAATAATTTGAATTTTTGGTTTAGTGAATAGGTCAATTTTTTAATTAAGATCCTGAATTGGGTCATGGGGATTGGAAAACATCCAAGGATGTATTTTCCCATGTAAAAAGGCTCAGGGGAAATCCTAGGGGATCAAATGAGCGTTGAGTGAGGTTGGATGGCTACTATAGCCAAAGCTATAGCTGAGCCACTAGATCAGCGGTGTTTTCGGATAGTGGAAATAACCATTTCATGGAGCCATTGGATGACTAGTGGCCTTATAAAGGGAAATAACACTTTCCCCAATTGTTTTTTTATAAGGGGAAACCCCTCTATCCTCTTTCTCTTGAGCATGTAGCTGGGGTTTCCCCCCCTTTTCCCCTCTATGCTTCCCCCAAGTTTTTGTTTGTTTTTTTGTGGTGGTTCTTGGTGATCCAAGTTGATTCTCTATTACTATTGGCCTTTATCATCCTCATATTTCTATAATTGTAATTTTTTAGTTCCAAGTGTAGGTTTTTAGTTTATATTCCAATAGATCAAGGTGGAATTGGTTGATTCTCATAGTTATTAATTTAAGGTTAGGAAAAGGGTGACAGAGGATGTCGTCAGCACACCGTGGTTCATTTTTTTGGTTGAGGTATGTTGTGGAATAAATTTTTCCTAGTTGTTTAGATGATTTTAAATGGATATAAATATTTCATTGTAATTTTATTTTGTGGATTTTTCTCAACATAGGTCCAGGAATGTGAGATGAGTTACTGGGGTGACGTTGGGCTTGGTTCTTGTGAATGCGACAACATGATGAGTTATCATTCATTAGGATGAGTTGGAATTAAATTAATTAATTAATTATAAATGTTATAATTAATTAATAATAAATTTTTAACACGATTTAGGAGCTCATGACATTGGGATGAGCCTATTTGATCAAGTATGAGGCTTGAAAAGCCTTGATAGTTATTTCCAGCCCTTGAAAGTAAATAAAAAACTTCTATAGGTAGGTGGTCTCATGTTCTAGCCCTATGGATTAGATTTATTTTTTATATTTCATATAAATTTTGGGGAAAACTATGGAGAGAAATTCCTTGGGTTAATTTAATAAAAATTTATGGGGTTTTAAATTAAATTGAAATGTCAAATTGAAATGGATGAACACCAAGGGTCACAAACAACCCTTGCCTACTAGATTCTTGCATCGACCACTGATGGACGAGGTCGAGAATTTTGAGATAATGGGTTACCTAAAAAACTCAAGAGAGGTATGTTTGGATCAATCGAGACCTAGTGTCCCTAGAGTAGGAGCCTTGATCAGCCCTTAGAGAAGGAGTATTGTGACTTGAGAAGACCAGACTGTGAAGGTCTGGCGAGACCTATGAGTTACCTAGCAGCTTCCAAAACTCTTATAATGTGAAGCTAGGTATAGTGTGGCTTGTTATCCCACTAAAAATACTAGGTGGATTGACCATAGGAAAAATATGATTAGGATGGGTGAGCGGGTTGACCTATTGAGACCCTGATGGTCGAGATGGATCATGGGCCATCTCTTTGATTAATTCTTGTGTGACATAAGCTATGTAGCCAGATAGGTCATGATACTTTGATGATGATGTCATGGGAAATAGTTTCCTTATAAATTCGGGTGATAACCCTAGACCAAACCTTTACCAAGGACCCATGTGAGGGTTCCTATATTGTTGTGATGACTTAGGGGACCCATGTGGGTACACCTTGGAGAGATTACCTATAGTGGGTATATTTCGGAACATGTTGAGATAGACCAAGGGAGTCCAAAAATTTTTTCTAGGAGGTTTGGTAATATGTCCTCCCATAGTTATGATTCTTATATAGATGCAAAATATGGTACACACCTAGTTAATTTTGATAAGATGATGAAAAATCTCATGGTGGGGGTCTAAATAGCATATAGGGTGTATGCACTAGATGTGGTAACTGCCATAGGGGAGGTTGGTTAAGATTCCTATAGTGATTACACCCTGGTTGAGAAAACACCCATAGGGGTGGAATTTGATACTTTATGGAGCATACATACAGTTAAATCTTAGATTTTATTGGGTTACCATGGATTTGGAGATAGGATGGTCAGGTGGAATATCATGTGATATCATGACAAGGTTATTTTTGTGGGGGATCCTGGCCTATTATTTGTTGGTGGAATGCTATCTATTGATCCATGTATGGTTTGGTATAGTGAGGTGATCATGGCTTTAGTTTTTTTATACTATTGAGCTATAAAAAGATGAGAATAGTCTAATAGTGGATTCTTGTGATGAATTATAATGAAAAATCCTATAGGGTAGGTTTGTGATATTTATGGGATGATTTCCTAACTATGAAAACTAATATAGTAGAGTTATGTGATATTATGGTTGGTTATTCCATATATTAGATCTTAGGTTTAATGAATGGTTTTAATGATTTATAAATGTTCTCATAGACACTCTAGAGTTACACCAAATCAGGAAGTGTGGTGGTTATTTACTTTTATAGATCATCTTTTAATTACAGGTGAGCATGTTATATGCACATATTAAGGAATTACAGATATAGTATGGATCCACTTTGGTGATTCCCTACTAATTTTTTTACTCACACTTGGATTGGGTTGCCACTGCACTTGGTTACCTAAGAAGAGGTTCAATTGATTATAGGCACCAAATTGGCTGATTCTAGGGTTTCATTGACCGAGGTGTCTCGAATGTGTACATGGAGATGGAGAGAATATTTGGATCATGATTTTGTGGAGGCAACATATTTATTTTATTTATTATATCGGTTTATATATGTAACTGACCAAGTGGGTGGTTAGTGTATGCATGTCATGAATTTTTAGGCCCTTATTTCATGTTATTTATTATTGTTGGATGTTTATTTATATGTTTATACATACTCTAAAGGATTTTTTTGGATGCACATTACTTTTTTATTTATATTTTTACTACGCGCTCTGATATAGGGGGTATAGGCTCCCTATAGCAACATCAGTGACCCACACTGCTAGTTAAAAGCCTCTAGCGTACATAGAGGCATGCCTAAGGTATCATGATGACCATTAGTCAAGAAACCAGATAGTAGTATATGGTGGTGGGACTTTACTAATAGGGGTATGTGATAATCATCGTCTTTGTATATGGATATGGATTGGGATATGGTAGTTATAGAGTGAAAAATCCAAGATTGATGCTTTAGTGAATTTTACCCATAGGTATGATGTTGTTTAGTTTATCAATAATAACCTCACATATATATATATGTGTGTGTTGAATTCTATGTGATGTGTGCAAACCCTTTAAGGTTTATTTTTAGGTATTTTGAGGAGAAATAGGGGGTTCATGGTGTTTGGGGGGGTTTTTGTTCAGTAAATTCTGATAACACAACGCGGAGGTCAGAAAATACATGTCACATGTCCTTCGTTTCAGCGAGTTGAGGAATAAGGGACTGTAAGATATCTTTTTCAAGTATAAAAAATTTTTAGGGGGGAAATAGGGTGTGGTCATTTACCCTACATGGCCATGTACCCCAAGTGACTTTCACGACATGTGTGTTTGGTACATGGTGTGTAGTTAGGGAATGTGTATGTCAAATGGGATGGGGAACATGGAAATGGGAGATGATTGGATGTAGACACCATGTACTTGATATACATGCCATGAATTTCCTCATTGATTTTTTTCATATTTTCTCACCATTAAATACGAATTTGAATTATAGGTAGTCCATTATGATTGTTTTTTTTCTCATAATTCATGATGGTGGAATCCTTTCGGTGTTTTGAAAACATTTGGAGGGTTTTTTGGGTTGAGATATATTGGGTAAGAGTATTTCCTTGAGGTTTTCAGTTATAATACTCCAAAGGGTTTGGTTGTGACGTATGATGTAATGCCAAAACCCTAGAATCCCATAGCCGGTGCATTATTTTATTACATTGATATGATTACAAGGAAAAAATATCAAAGGACCTACCGGTTTATCAGTATTGGAAGACTAAATTAAATTCTTGATTCCTATAATACATTTGGAAAAGTAAATAAAACAAGATAAAATATAAATTGAAATAAAATGATTCCATGAAATAATATTCAAATTTGTAGTCCTCAAAACCTAATAAAAGGAAACATAATAAAAAGGTGACCACATATGCTCAGTAATGATGATTAATATAGGAGAAGCATAAATAATAACGCATAGTGAAAAACTAAAAAACAAATTCCATTAAAACATATTCATGAGCATAATATGGTATAAAATAAAAGATGAATAAATAATTCAATAATAAAATGTAACCATGGATATTATACTAGTATAATAATCAATTGGACTAACATTTTCTAGTTTCATAATGAAGGAATTCATAATGCGAGGCACCTGAAATATACCATCATGTCCTTGACCAAGATGTCTGAAAATACTAGGTTAAGGCCTTTGCCAAAAACTAATTCTATTTTCTCTCATGAGACCTACCGATGCATCAAGGGTCTATATCGGGCCCCTCCTTTCACCTGCCAAGTCCAATACATTCCTCATATGAATAGGCCAAAACATAAACATTCATATTGAGAATTTAAAATACAAAATTTAAAAACTTTAACTATAACCCATTAATGGAATCAAATTAGAACATCCATAGTCAAATATATAATAAATAAATAAATTAATATTATATATGGTATCATAATATATACAAATCCATGATGTACATGATTCCAAAAAGTATTTAGACAAATATGAAGATAATTTAAAATGAGACCACAAAAATTTTATTGAGGAAATAATATTTAAACATTTTAAAGTGTCACAAACTACATTAAAACATTCAAATAACAATCCCTTATAATATCATGAGAATAATTATACTATTGATATGATATATCAAATTAAATTAAATACACAACACAAATATGTAATAACTGGGGAACAAGGCATGTATCTCATAGAAGTAAAAGTGATATCATAAAAATCCTTTTTTTCTTTTAAAAGAAGAGTTCTTTTTTAAAATAATTTGTATTTTTCATAAAATAATAATATAAAATATTTATATCCGAGAAAATAAACTGGAAGGAAATTTAAAATATATTTGAGTCATAAGTGATGTCCCTCTGAAGTAAAATCATGTAAAATGAGTTTTTAAGAAACTTTATAAATAAAAAATTTTAGTGCATATTAAGGAAAATATTAAAGATATTTTAATGTGGAAAATTATAATTATTTTCATAAAATAGGAAATGATATATGATATTTTTTCATGATAATTTTTTTTTATTTTATAAAATATAATTATGGCTTTAAACATATTATATTGTGCACTTGAAATTGGGTAAGAATGTGGGATGTTTCCTTGAATCAGACTTGTTTATTTGGAAGAATTGAGAAGAGAACTATTTTAAAACATGTATATCCCCATAAAAGAAGGATTATCTGATCTATATATTTTATTTGGAACATATAAATTAAATTTAGAAGAAATATACAAAAATAATGAAGAATTAAATTTGAGTAATGGTAGTGAAAGGGTAACCAAAAGGTAAAATGGGGGGTTCGAGTAGAATCCCTTACCAGTTTGTAATTAATTAAATCATATGCCTAAAAATTAATAAAGATTAAATAATTCCTTGATTAAAATGAAAAAAAAATATTCATTATATTATATATCAATTAGAAGTATATAGATACCATACATAATAAATAGTGGTGAAAAATGAATATCTCACAAAAATGGATGTGAGATGAGAAAATTCTTACCTTTTGTCTGAATGTGTTCTTCACATGAACTTAATGTCATTGATAATAAAATAAAATAAAATTAATTAATTAATTAATAACCCTTTATATTTTTATAAGAATCATTATATTTTTATTAAGTTAATTTATGGCCATACTGATGAGTTAGTGAGTTTAATATCATAGTTCTCGAGCATTCGTTTTCTTTGTTTTCATGATCTGTTTTCTTGTTTATAAGTAATGGAATTCATGTTAAATAAATATAATTCTCCATAATTTATTTTATATGATATTAATGAAAATAAATAAGTTTAAATTGTAATATAATTCATTATTTTATGTGGTTTGAGGATGAGATATTAGATAAAACATTTGTGATAATCATTTATATTTTTTTGCAGTTTTTAATCATCACGAATTAATTTTGTCATATGAATTAGTATGTCGTATATATACTGGTTCTAGATCTTTAAATAGGTTATAATAAAAATATTATAGACTTTTTTAACCACAAAAATAGTATCATGATCATCCTTGATGAATAAATTGAAAAATAATTTTTTTGTCCCCAAAGGTTGTAAATAGACACCTCCCAAATGATGATTTCATTTTTCTAATAAATGAGAGAGAGTAAGGAGATTAATGATGTGTATTAAAATAAAATGATATCATTAAAGTATATATATGATATTGGAGTTATCATTATCATTTTTAAAAAGGAGTTTAGGAGTGTATAATAAAATAAATAACTTGATAAGAAAATAAAAGGAAAAGGAAGATGATTTTACCTCTTGAATACTCCTCCCTGAGAACCTCTTTAAGGAAAGGGGTTTTAGTCTTTTGGTACAGCCAAAAGCTCTTCAAACTAAGGAGAGACTAGGGAATAGTATTTTTTTAAGAACATTGATAATATTGAAGGTTTAGAGGAGTGAGGATAAGAGGGGTTGAGGGGTTTTTTACAGATGAGGGGAGGGGTGATTTCTCATTATTTAATTTATTATTTTATTAATTTTCTCAAGGAATCAATAATGTTAATTATTGTGAATAAATATATTAAATTATTCATGTTAATTATAAATAATGGTTATTACCTCATCCATACATAAATAATGACTAAATAATTCAGGTATTTAACATTTATAATAAATTATCATATTTTTTTATTCTGAATAATTCAAGTATTTCAGAAAAATAAAAATGTTTCACCCTAACCATTTTTCAACATGAATATTTAAAAATTTAAATCCATTTTATGAAAATAGTTATCTAAATATGAGAAATTTAATTTTTAATTAAAAATATCATTTACATGAAAAATGCATATTTTATATTTATAACAGATTTTATAACACTCAGAAAAATCAACTAAGGTATCATAAAATTATCCTAACATTATATGAAAATAAAATTATGATTTGAGAATAATTTTTTTAAAAATGAATTTTATTTAATTTTTTTTTAAATTTTAAAATTGTAATTAAATATTAATGACTCGCCATAATATCAACACTTAAATATTAATTTTTAAAATATTAATTTACTTATACAATGCTATAATTATATAATAAAATAATTTATAAATGCCTATATTTTATTTATACATTATTTGGGGAGGTAACTATTCATGTGGCCAGTTTACTATTCATAAGGGTTATATTGCTAATCACAAGGGTAATATTACTATACCAAAGGGTCAAGTTACTATTCACCAAAAAATTTAGTTGATCTTATCAAACTCTAAATATCATACCAATCACAAGCATGCATTTATATTTTTCAAAATTGATATAACAATTTACTGGCTATGTTAAAAAAATATTGTCTAAATAATTATAATAACAAATTTTTGTATAACAGAGACTTAGTTTTGTGTTCATTACATTCTATAATAAATTTATTGTTAAATACTTGGGGTGTAACATTCTACCCTCATTCAATAAATTTCATCCTCACAATTTGAAATTACACTTATAAATTTAATGGTTGATACATGAAAGATCCTTTATGGGAAACCCACATCAAAATTTGGATTAATAAAATATTCTCTTAATAAGAGGGAAATGGAAATGCATAGGTCACTACAAAACAATGCATTTAAATAGGATGAAATTAGTGTGAAGTGAAAATATGTTCATTGAATAATAATCTAAGCATCATGTTCGGATGGGGAGTGGTTGAGGACATGGTCATTAGAATGTTAAACATTACAAATCCATAAATCATGTGATCAGTTAAATGAAATTTGATTTAGTAGAAAGAAAACTACATGGATAACATTTTTTAAAAAATATTTTTTCTAGAGTTGAGGGATTCCATTACTATCAAGATAAGTGCATGAGAAATTAAACATACCTGAGTATATTCAATTTCATAATAATAATTTCATCCTTTGGTTGTGCATCGATATATTTTCACTTCATTCCTTATACCTCAAAATTAACATTCAAGATGACTTTTCAAAGCCTGATGATATCAAATCAACATAAATAGATAACTAATCCCATAAAAGTATAATGATCTATTCCTTTTATCTTTATATATTTACAAAATCTAAAATGGTTAGAACAAGATAAGACAATTACCCAAGAATAATAAACCTTTATATGATGAGAAAAAACATTAATCTCAAAAATTAAAACGTAAAACTGAAAGTTGAACAAACAAAATTATGAAAATTACTATCATTCATCAAAAAATATTCTAGACCATGATCCCAAAATAAGAAGGATTTTTTCATATAGTGTTCAAAATGATATCGATAGCTCTTAATGTTTTATACCTAAAATTTAATTACCCCTATAACATAATATCAATGTTATTATAGCCATTTACATAAATTACTTGGGTCACTATATGTCCAAAAAAATATATTTGACCCCAAAATAAAAGTCAACATTTATTTGTCAAAATATTATATTTACCAAAATCATATAGGATTAATTTTTTTAACATATTCTAATATAAAATTAATTAATTAATCAAAAACTCATTTTCCAATTCCAACGTTAACTATTTGGTAAAACAAAAATTACCTAATATAAAAATAAAATTTATCAGATAGATGTTTGAAATAAAAAACACATGATCTGAAATACTTAACATGGGCTAGTGGTAGACGTTTCATCCTTGTTACCCTCTGGTTGTGGGTTCAAACTCTATAGCCTTTCCGAATGCGATGTGTTGTCACCCAACATGTTTTTTTTCATTTTTATAAAACATATATCTTCCTCAGTAAATATATATGATGTTCTTAAAATAAGGTAAATCAATAAACATACTTTTAACTGTGAGTTTCAATACAACCTCAATAAATAAATATATCATAAATTTATGCCCACATAGGTCATTCCTTGGTCTAGAGGTTATCCTATATAATAGGTAATTGACAAGGTAATTCCTAGGTCCCATAAAATTAAGGAAATTAACTACTAGTAGATTCTTAGGATCAGTTTTATTTCCTTCCACTATACTCTTCATTTTTACTTGGAAATTATTTTCTTTATGTCCTTCTTTCCAACACATAAAGCATTTCTCCATCACTTTTAGACACTTTACTAGGTGTCTCTTTTCTCATTTATTGGATGATGGAAATAAAAATTTCTTTTCTCTATGGTCTTCACCATTTGATCTCTTAGAAAAATCTATTATTCTCTTCTTTAGTGGGTTCAAGTGTTGGTTAAGGTATATGTTGTTAATAATATTTCAGGAAACTAATTAAGCATAAACATGATATCTTAACTCATATAATCATCTTATTTTGGTTTTCATCACTGCCACCATCTAAATCATGCTCAATGTTAACATGACTGATTTAGGATCCATATTTTCACTAAAACTAGAATGAATAGTATGAGTAACAATAGTCATTGTGAAAAAACTGTATAATTATTTATATAATATCATAACATCTTATTGTCATCCTAAAACACCTTAGTTTTAACCATGGTTTTTCATTTTCAATATAGAGTCAAATCCTTAATAATGGTTTATAAAGTTAATGTGAATTATCCTAAGAATATCCCCTGGGATTGTTAAACCACATGTGCATTAAGGCCTATTTTCATGTATCGGGTTACCCTGTGTACAGTCAAGGACACCATGTTAGAGTTGTTACCCCTAGGTACATCTATTGCAAAACCAATTCAAATTTCAGTATTCAAAAATCTATGTATTTCCAGGAATACGCACATAATATCCACATTACCAAAATTCTATGAAGTTCTTCTATAATTATCCTTAAATTATATCTTAGGGTTATGTGCTTTAATTCAATGAATCTATTTTCCAAGGTTGCTGCTAAAATTCATTTAATACGAAATATAATTCCTCGACCCTAGATTCCTTGAGCACCTGCATTATTTCATTACATTGTCATGATTATATGGAAACAAATCTCAAAGGACCAATATGTTTAAAAATTTTCGAAGATCATATTACATTCTTGATACCCATAATACATTTGGAAAATTAAATAAGACATGATCCAACATAAAATGAAATAAATTTCATCCTTGAAGTCTTAGTGAATTTTTTTTTCATAATCTAAGGAATGGAAACATAAGAATGGGAAGATATTATATTATCAATAAAGGTAAGTAATATGGTGGAATCATAAATAATTAGGAATGATGAATAATTAAAGAACACATGCCATTAAAACCTAATCATGAGAATAATATAGGAGTAAAATTTGAATTAATAATTCAATAATAAAACATAATCATATATATTATACAAGTAAAATAATCATATTAACTATCAATTACTAGTTTCTTCTTGAGGGAATTCATAATGTGTGACACTTGAAAAATTCCTTTAAGGCCATAGCCGAGACATCTGAAAATACTAGGGTAAGGCTTTAACCGAATCCCAATTATATTTTGTCTCATGAGGCCTACTGATGCATATATGGGATATAGTGGTCCCCACCGATCTCTTACTAATTACAATACATTCCTCATATAAAAAATGGTGAAATATAAACAACAAAAAAATTATATTGAAAAACTGACATACAAAATGTAAATATTATAACTATAACCCACGAATGATATCAAATTTGACCATATATAGTTAAAATGATCATGAAACCTTTCAAAAAATATAGTAGATGGTATAATAACATATAAACCTCAATGAAGTTCAATATTAAAAAAATTATTTTTACATATAAGAAGATACATTTAAATGATACCATTGGAAAATTCTCAAGGAAAAAATCTTTAATCATTCTAATGTCTCTCATACAACGTTGTAACATTGAAATATTAATCCATTATAATATTATGAGAAAAAGGATTATTTTGATATGATATATCAAAGGTAAGTACATACACAACACATATAAGAAATAAGTTTTAAACAAGGCATATATCTCAATGATGTAAATGCGAGACGAGAAAAATATTTTTTTATACTTTGGAAAGAAGAATTATTTTTTAAAATCATTTTTGTTTTTCCTAAAAAAATATTGTAAAATTTTATATCCTAGTATATAAATTTTAAGGACAATGAAAATAAATTTTAGGCAGAAATTATGTACTAATAAAGTGAAATTATGTAAAAATAGTTTTTAAAAAAATTTAGAAATAACACATTTTAGTGAATTTTAAGGAAAATATTAAAGATATTTTAATGTGTAAATGCATGTTTGTTTTCATAAAACCAAAAGTGATACAATATAGTATTTCTTGAAAAAATAATTTTATTTTTTTATAAATAATTTTGGTTTAAAAATTTATATAGTTCATTTGAAAATGGGTAAGAATTCTGGAAGGTCCCTGGAATTAGACATGTTTTTCAGGAAGAATTGAGAAGGGAACCATTTTAAAACATATATATCCTCTTAAAATAATGATTATCAGATCTATTTATATGTTTTTTGAACATATAAATTTAATTTATAATAAATATAAAAAATAATAATGCATTAAATTTGAGTAAATATCGTTAAAGAGTAACCTAAAAGAAAAAAATGGGGGTTCTAGTAGAATCCCTTACTAGTTTGTAATCAATCTAATCATATGGCACAAAATTAATAATGATAAAATGATACATTTAATACCATTAAAATAAATATATTAATGATATAAAACATAAATGGGAAGTATACATACACCTTTCTTAAGAAATAGTGGTGAAAAAGGAATATCTCACAAAAATTGAAACGAGATAAGAAAACACATACCTTATGTCCAAATATGTTCTTCACTTGACCTTAATTTCATAGAAAATCAAATTAAATCCATTAATTAACTAATTTATAACCATTTCAACATGTATTATAATCACTATAGTTTTATTAATTTCATTTTTCCCATAATGATGAGTTATAGAGTTTATTTTCATCATTCTATAGCATTCACTTTCTTGGAGTTTATGAGCGGTAGACTTGTTTATAAGTAATGGAGTTCATATGGAATGGATATAATTATTCAAAATTTGTTTTATAATATAATAATGAAAATATAAAAAATAAAATGTTAATATAATTCATTTTTATATATGGTTTGAGTACTAGTTATTATATAATACATTAGTTATAATCATTTAGATTATTTGGGTTTTTTATCATCCCAAACAAGTTTTGTCATATGAATTAGTATTGTGTATATATATTGGTTTCAAAACAATAAATAGGTTATGATACACATATGATTATCTGGATTAACCATAAAAAATTGTATAATTACTATCCTTTAAGAACAAATTTATGAACAAATGTTCATCATCCACGAAGGTTGTAAATCGGTACCTCCTGGATGATGATTCCATTTTTAAAATAAGAGAGAGAGAGAGAGTACGAAAATTAATGATGGGTATTACATTAACATGAAATTATTCCTGAATATAGATGATACTGGAGTTATCATGATTATTTGGATAGAGGAGATGAGGAGAGTATAATAAAATAAAGAATAGGAAAATGAAATAAACAGAAAAGGAAGAAAATTTTACCACTTGAATAGTCCTCCTTGAGAACCTCCTTAAGGAAATGGTTTGTGATATTTCGGTATGACCAAGAGATACAAGATGTGGGGAGAGACTAGGGAAGATGATTTGGGCATAACAGTTACATGCTTCAAGGAATATATAAGTGAGGATAATAGGGGGTGAGGGGTGGTTTTTATAGTAGAGGATTGGGGTGATTTCTCATTATTTAATTACTTTTCTCAGCACAAGAAATAGTGATGATTATTGTAATTAAATACAATAAATTTTTCTTAAACATTGAAAAAATTATGTTTTCATCATCCTTACATCAACAATGACTAAAAAATTCAAGTATTTAACATTTATAGTAAATTGTCGTATTTTACTATTTAAAAGAAATTCATGCATTTTATAAAAATATCAAAATTCCACCCTAATAATTTTTTTACAAGTAGAATTCAAAAATTTAATATATTTAATGAAAATAATTTTCTAAATATTATAAATTTAATTTTTATTAAAATATTTATTTACTCAAAAAATACATATTTTAAATTCATATCTGATTTTATAACAATTTGAAAAATCAACTAATGTATCATAAAATTATCCTAAAATCACATGAAACTAAAATATTGACTTATGAACACCTTTTATATAAGTTAATTTAAGTTTAAATAATTTTATTAATTTTAAAATTTTAATTGAATATTAATTACTCACAATAATACCAACACTTAAATATTAATTTACTTATACCCTGATATAACTATATCATAAATTAATTTATAAGATTTCCAAATTTTATGTATATAATCATTGCTGATATTACTATTCATTTGGCTGGTTTACTATTCATAAGGGTCATATTACTATTTATAAGGGTAACATTACCATTCAAAAGGGTGAAGTTACTATTCAAAAAAACGTTGTTGATATTTTCGGATTATAAATATCTTACTAATCACAATAATGAAGTTCAATTTTTTGAAATTTAAGTCATAGAAGTGGGAAAATAATGTTTAATGGGTAGGTTATAAATATATAGTTTAAATAATTATAATAATTTATTTTGATTCATAGAGACTTAGTTTTGTGTGCATTACATTCTATATTAAATTTATTTCTAAATCATTTGGGTGTTATAGTGAATCCTAGTTGAGGGTCGTGAGCTTATTGCTTTAAATTTCATAGGATTCCAAGTGTGTTTTTTGGTCTCTTCAGGAAGTTCTCAAAAGGTGGGATCAAGTAGAGACTTTAATCAATAATTCTATGTGGGTTAGAGTGAGTTCATTTAGTGTTTAATATATTGTATTTTTATTCAATTGATTAAGGATTATTTCAATGGGATATATTGGGTTGGGTTGACGTTGTGGGGTACTAGGTATGGATGGGCGTTTTCGAGTGGAGTTTTAGATGGGGTTAAGGAAACATTGAGGAACACCGTTTCAAGTGAGGGTTTGTTGAGGTTAGGTTATGTAATGGATTTTTCAGATTATGTTTCTTATAATGATCCTGGCCTGAGGTCCTTCTAGTGTTGGATGATCCTTGAGTAAGGTGTCTTGTTCATACTAAGGTTCATAGTACCCTTGAGGGTTTATCACGATCTATTTACCCGGATAGGTTTAGTGTTTATTTTATGATTGAATACATTGATTGTCTCTATAGAATCCATAGATTAGTGGTGTGAGAGTTTTATGGTTTTTTTATGATGGTTGTGGGAATTGGTCAACCCTTATTGTTACAGATGATATTAAGGATGTTGAGATGGTTCTTGATTATGTTTTATATGTATGAGGTAACCATTATGATACTGTTGGATTGGTTGTTGGTCCTAATTTTAATTTGGATACTCTCATATAATGGTTTTTGGTTGATAAACTGGTCCCAGAGAGATAATGGGTGACACAGATGACTCCACCCCTCCCAGATAGTATTACGCTCTGGTAAGAAGTTAGTGGTCATGGATGATGTAGAACTCTGGGATGATAGTTTGATCCCAATTGTGTTTCATTACATTAGAAGATCAGTTTATATATCATGGCTTGTTCTATAGGACTATAAAGACATGTAATGGTTCTCTCTAGGTAAGCATAGAGTTCAGGTCACCATTTCAGATCATATAATTGGAGTCTTAGTGCCCATTAATGGTGCATATTGTTATCCTAGACACCTAGGATGAGATTTTTGGGTTTGGAATTGATACATGATTACATGATATATGTCTTATAGATCATTTTTAATCTGGTGACACATCTGACATTAATTTTTTAGGTGATACATATGTTATAATTTCAATGTATTGGGCCAAAAAAGGTGTAGTTTTACCTTTGTTGTTATGCTAGATCTTGATGTTGGATGATTTTTTTATTTATTCTATTAATGTACCTATTTATTTATTTTAGGTCCGTGGTTATTTTTTGTGTATGATGGTATTATCACATGTTTCATACACTAATATATGACAGTAGATGTTATGTTCACCATTGTGGATGGACTACCAAGATTTATTCCCCAACATATGTACACGCACCTTGTTGTGTGTATAGACTTTATGTCTCATTTTAAATTGAGAACATGTTATGAAATAGATTGGGGGAGGCCTAGTGTTTCTTTATCAAGTGGGAATAATTGTATGGGGCTTAATGATTAATCTAGTATAGTTCAACAATTGTGTATATCTTGTATGAGGTATGACTCAAAGTTTCAATAGAGCCTTGAGTATTTTATTTATTTTTATTAATTCATTCTGTATTTGTGGTCAGACCAATGGGCAACCAGTCATATGTATAGAGACCCAGGCATATCATTCTAAGATATTACATCATTTTTATTAATATTAACTGCATTATAGAAACACATTTCAAAAGACTGTAATAGTTCAGTTCCTCTATAAACATGGAAAAATAAACATTGATCCATAAGTAAACAACATCATCTCCCACTAAGACATTCATAACTAGAACCCTTATTAGACATATCATATGTAATATATATCATTACAAACTATATAAATAATATATAATAAAGGGTGAGATCAAATGCTCATTAAGCGTAAACAAGGGAGATTTCAAAGAAAAACCTGAACATAAGGGTATGTGAACATGAGCATAACATTTTAAAACCATACCCAACAAATAAAAGATTATAATCATGAATTAAGAAATAAAGATTGGTAGTTCATAAGACATTAATCATAAGGGAATAAAATAACACAATCTATTAGGGAATTACATTTAATTAAGACATATATTTTTGTCATACACATAAAAATAAATTAGCATTTTCATATTATTCATTATTCACTCCCAAGACCATTATAGTGGACAAAGACCCTTACAGAACTGGGTTCACTCCCCGTTCTACCCCTATCATACTAAATGACATTCATTCCCTATTATAATTCCTTTTATCTCATTACATATAAATATTTACCCAATTCATTAGAGGGAGATATAGGTTTCACTTGAAACATAATGAAAACCATATTTATTTGTTCCATAAGATCATAAACATTCATCATATCGTAACCCATGAAATGAAATGAGTATCACAAACATTTAATAATATCATAACCTATGAAAAATATATATGTTTCAAAATCATTTCATCATAGAATAACCCCCGATTCAAAGCGAGTTTCAAAATAATTTACTCATGGTACAACCACTGGAAGAGAAATGGGTTTCATAAACATCATGTCATCAAAACATAAACCATTAATAGAAATAATATGATTGTTATATTTGGATAATATCCCTAGTAAAGAATAGGTAACACCAAAAAATTTAATCATAGATGAAAAATAATATTGAAAGATCACTTCAATCATTTTTTAGAGAAAATAACCTTTCTTCTTTGAAATACACTTTTTAAAACCTAAAAATTTTGAATACATTTTTATTTGAAAATAACCTTTGAAACATCTAAAGAATTATTTGAAAAACATTAAATAAAATTTATAACAGAAAACATTTTTTAAATAATTTTCTTTTAAAATAAAATTTTAATCTTATAAAGGAATCTTTCAAAACCATTTAATAATCTTTTTAAAACATAAAACATTTTCAAATTCATTTTATTTGAAAATAACATTTGAAACATATAACACAATCAATAAAACTAATTTAAAATTATTTTTAAAAAATAAAATAACTTAATAATAATTTTTCCTTTAAAACGAGCTTAAAATATAATTTTAAAACATTTTGAAAACATTTTTATAAAAAAAGCATTTGAAAGAAAACCAATTTCTGATTGATGAGAGAAACAAAGTCAGATTGTCTTAAAAACACTTTTTTTATATATATCACATTCCAAATAGTGGAAAAATAGTACCATTACATTAAAATATCATGAATAAATATAATATAATAAAATTCATTTGTTTTTTTTTTCAGATTTAGATCATGATATTTCAACTTTTGAGTCTTAATCATGAACAATATTGATAAATGATTAGATTATAACATAAAATATTTAACACTTTGCTAACATTGAATCATAAGTACCATGAAGTAATAACATAAAATGATTCTTAAATATATTTATGATAATTAAATTCATTATATTACATGTTAAAGGTGTTATATATACACCTATTTAAAGAATATAGTTGTATACCATAACATATGTCTCAAAGAATTCAAATTGACAAAAAAATATCTTATCGATTTGGTAACATTTGAACTGTAAACCCCATGAAATAGAGATCCTAAAATTAATATGTAAATAACTATAATTTTAATTATAATAATCATAAAATTTATTCATTGTAAGTATATATAGCACATAAAAATAACATGTGGTGAATATGACATTTGTTTTAGAGAAAGTAAAGGTGAGATGAAAATATCTTAGCTTAATTGTTGACATCCATAGTACAAATTATAAAATCATTTATATTAATTATAATATTATTATAAATATAATTTTTAACCATATTAATATATACAATACCATATATTATCTTCTTATGACCTTTTATTTTCTCTTTATTAACAACTCCATATTAATGTTATGTTTCAGGTAATAATTGCTTTGTTTTTATTTTCCAAATTTCTTATCTTCCTATTTTGATCATGGATCCATAAAATCAATAATTATAACCCTAATATAAATATATAATATATTTCATATATATGTATTTATATTCATCCATAAAATTTAGTGATAGAAAATGAAATACACTGTTCATCGAGATGGTAGGTTGTATGTACACATGAAAGACATTTTCATTTTATTATTGGAATGAAAGAAAGAAAATTAAATAATATATTATCATTAAACTTTTTAAGTAAAATATATCACATGTTTTCATTAAACTCATCCTTATTACATTCCATATAAAGTGTGAACAAATAACATTGTTTTTTGGGGCGGTAGTCCGCCGTACATAGAAACGACATTATTATACTACCAAAAAATAAGGATTATTAAGTTATGTGTGATATAATAATTTTAAAACCAGAATAACTTCATAAATATAATATATAAACTATATATATATATGTCATTATGTCCAACTGTGAGAGTTTTTAATGGTAAAATGAATGACATTGGGGGGCGAGGCGGTATTCCATAGTGCACACGAATGATGATTTCATAACCCATTTGATAGAAGTGGAGATGTTTTTATGTCATAACCATAAAATAAAACTATATAAATATATTTACTATAATTTTTTTATTATATAATATTTATATTATATGAATTCAATAATGTGGATAAGGAAATAAATTAAAGATGATCATTGTAGAACATTACCTCTTCTTCAGGTATTGTCCCTAGGTTTTCACAAAATTCTTCATAGGTTAGATATAAACCCAAAATAAATATTATATAATAATGGGAGGTAATATTAGAAATGATTTCGATAGTTATTGGCTGAGACAAAGAGGTTTGATGGTGTGAGGAAGATAGGAGTGTGAGTTCTCTTTTATAGATGAGGAGGAGTGGAATTCTAGTAATTACTCAAAAGTATTTACTATTGGGAGGTTAATATTTCCTCAAGTGGCTCAAATAATTATTATTAATGGGTTGAAGGTATTATATGGTCTATTAACACCTCTATCACACAATTAAACACTTTTTTTAATCACGTTGGTCCTTAATGTCTATGTTTATTTTTTTCATTTTGGTTTTACACTATGGTAACTAGTCTTATTAACCTATGTAATTTATCCTTTAAGTATAAATTAAAATGGTAATTATTATATAATTTGGAACCAATTTTTCTATGTTTGAAATAAAATATATCAAATAAAAATTATAAGTTTTTTTGAAATTAATTTTAATACAAGTGCATGTAACGTGAAAAAACTATTTTAACCTTAACCATGAAAAGAGGATATTTACTATTTAGCGGCCAATATAGTCATTATAAAAGAATTATCGGTATATTAATGAAAATTATTTTTATTTATTATAATTTACAAATAAAATGGAAAGATATAATATTTTTAGTAAGTTTAAATCATCAAATAAAATATAATGTATCATAAAATAACATTATTGAAAATTTTGATATTATTCATCTGAATTGAATTTAAAAAATATCAATACAATGAATGATTGAGAATATATTATGTTTAAATATGTGTTACATGATATATTAATATTAAAAATGTATCACTATAATTTATTTAAATTATATAACTTTCAATATTTTAAATAACATTTATTTTATTTTATTGTTAAGTAAATATTATTGTGTGAACGTTTCTTAAGTATCTATGTAATTATTTCAACTCAAAAAAAATAAACTAAATTATCATGGTAAAAAAATATGTTATATTTCAAAATAATACTTAAAGCCAAATATATTTTGTCTTTTTACTAATCCAAAATCTTTATAGATATTAAAAGTAATAAAGATGTCTTTTTTTCCTTTATCTTTACTTAACTTATTAAATAGTTCATGTTTAAATGAAAATGAAAAAAATATCCATATTTAAGATAATTTTAATTCCAAGATCAAAATATACTCATTAAATAAAATTAATAAAATATTTCAGATCATTTTCAATCTTATCATTCTAGTTTAACCCCCTCACAAAACCCATTTTTTCAAAAAATGTGGTAATAAATATTTACTACAATCGCAATTCATTTTGGAAAAAAATTAAGTTGTGATGATTATAAATTAAAAATTATGATAATTTAAAAAATTTAATCCATTTTTCCACATTCAACTTATATAATTAGTAAAATTTAATTTAAAATTAATCCCACAGACATGACGAGAAAGCGAGGTTTTAGAGAAAAAAATATTTAAAAGTTTACAATGCTTTTATATCAAATTTCAAAATGAAATTTATTAAAATAACATGAATTTGATTAATATATTTTAATTGATATAATTATACATATAAAAAATTTATAATATAATTTATCTTTATATATAAATTTAAAAAATGTTTTTTCAATTTAAATTCACTTTTTTCACTATTCATAAAAAATTAAACTATTTAAAAAAATCCTCAAAATTCACCCTAAAATAATTTTGACATTATAAATTTAAAAATAAATTTTATTTCATAAAATTAATTTTATAAAAGTTTCAAATATTTAATTATTTTATTATTCACAAAAGGCATAAAAAAATTTTGTTCAAAAATAGCATTTTTCAAACATATAAAGACTTTACCGAAGATTATGTATTTCATTATCAATATATTTTCATTATATTAAACCACTATAATTTATATTTAAAAATTATTTATTACTTTTCATATCACTATTTTTAACAACTAATTTGTAATGGTCGTATTAATATTAAATCATGGTTTTATTAAAACACATTGTTTCATGTAACGTAAACCAAGCCTCTATAACATGCGCCACAAAAATAACTTAGTGTTTCATGAAATGTAAGATAATAAAATTTTTTATATAGTGAAAGATTAAATTTGTGTTGTGTGCAATTAAATCTATTAATAATATTCAGAAAAAATCATGATTACTCAGGGCATTTCATTTTATCTCCCTTTAAATTTATTTCATCCTCAATATTCATCTCGATCATAAAAGGATTAATACACGATAATTACTTTCGTAGAGACCCACATCGCAAAAATGGTTAATCAAACATCCTCTTTAAACTGATTTAGGTATGTGAAAAGGTTATCTAGAATAAAATATATTTGATTTGCAAATAGGAGTTCATAAGTGGGAGGTAAAAACATGGACATATATTAGAAAACTAACACTCAAATATTAATTTAGAGTGATAAAGAACATTGATCATAATAATGTGAAATATATAGAGAAGGTTATTTACCAAAAATAAATAAAACAAATAGGCATGAAAATTGTCATTAATATCTTCAAAAATGATGATAATAGGACAATATTTTATCTGAAGATCTATTTCCTAATTTTGAATGATTTTAATAAGTAACAACACTAACATGATTCCATTCCATTTATTAACTGTAATCTCTCTATTTGGTTGTGCCTTGATCAATTTTCTCATAGTATCATACTCCAATAAATGAAGGTTAATTTTTTATTCCTAGTGCACTAATCGATCATAATATCCATAGATAGAATGATATGTTATCATCATAACAAAATGGTTAGGACAGGTTCTCTAATATGCATAAATATTTGTATAGTGAAATAATATATTAATCTATAAAACTGTATTCAATGTTAAACATAAAACATTTCATAAATGTCCAACCTTATAACCATTATAAAACATTAAAATAAAAATCTTCAGAAAGAACATCACTAAATTTCCAAAATGAACATAACATTAATCTCTCATATATTATAAAGTATATCATGATTATTTCATACCAAGAAGGTGAATACAATCATCATATATCTCCTAAAACATGGTAATAAACCTAATTACTTTAAATAATTATTGAAATCATACATTCTTCCACATTTCTTACATAAAACATGGATTATTAGATATATTCAATTAATCCAAAATTACTATAAACTCTATCAATGATAAAAAGCACTTTCTCAATACATATTTTAATAGTTAAAAGGTTATAAATGCTACCCAATTTACTTTATCCATATCAATAATCACTTTATACAAACTAAAATACATTTTCTCAACCTATAGAATATATTAAGATTTATATAACCTTAATGAAAATATCACATTACCATTAAATACCTTTTTATAGTCCATCAATACCATTTAAAATATTTTTTAAACTAATTATTGAAAAACTTATTTTGAAAAATATTTATATATTTAATGATTACTATAAAATAATCCTTAAATTTGAATACATAAATACATCAATCTTCCCACTTAATTCTAGAACAATTAACTAGGCTTTTACATCTTTTTACTTAATACTTATTTCCTTTCATATTTCATTTGTAGTATCTTTATCATCAATAGGAAAACCATTACTTATATAACATTTTTGATTCTCTTCACTTTTTCCCCTTACGCCATCAATTTTCATAATTCCTAAAATTTAAAGCATTCATCCATTGATAATAACTTAGGTAGACCAATATTCTCATTGATTTTATTTACTAAACTCTTCAATTTTAATTTGTAATTACTTAATTTGTGACCTTACATTCCATAGTTAAAAACATATTCTTGTTCCTCTTAGACATCCATTTTGGTGTTTCTTCCCACATTATCGACACATATGAAATTGAATCTTATTTCCTCCATGGTATACTCTACCTAAAATCTTAGTTAAGTGTTTCTTTCTCTTATTTGGTGAGTCTGAGGGTTTTTCATGGTATATGTTTCTATTCTTGTTCTATGAAAACTGATTATTAATAATCAAAATGTCCTTTACTCCAATCATCAGCCCAGTTGGCTTCTCATCAGAAAAGTTTTCATCACATTAAATGTTAAAAAAATTCCTTTAATTTTTAGTTATTCACTAATACCAAAAATCATAGTGTGGGAAACACTTATCATATAAGGGAACCATATAATCATGAAAAATCCCTTATAATATGTCTAAATCAAGAAACCTTTTTCTTTAAACCATGACACCTAAGGTTTATCCAAGGTCATTAACAGTCATATTCTATTTAAATCCATCATGATGGTTCATAAAGATTTTGTGAATTTCCAAAGTAAATACCTCAAGAGTTTCAAACTAGGTGGGAAGTAAGACCCATTTTCATGCACTAGTTCCCAAGCAAGTCTATCTCAAGATTGTGATTTTTGGATTGTTTCCCCTAGGTAAATCTATGTCAGATCCACATCCACTTGTAGTATCCATATCTGTATGTATTCTTATGAAACCACTCTCTAAATAAATTAAAAAAATTCTAAGACATTTTAATATACTTTTTCTCATCCATATACTTATCCTTAGACATGATCTTTGTGGAATCCTTCATTTTTATTAAATAAAATCTTCATTTACAAGGTAGAAAATAGGTTCTTCAAAATTTTAGTTTCTTTGAAAAAAGGTACATTATGTATGAAAAATTAAAATATTATTCTAATAATGTTGAAATAATTCATCATAGTTTTATCATATATACGTTTACTACAACTCATAAACTGGGGGCATGCATCAAAGTAATGGGTGAGCATAAGACTCAATAAGGGAAAATAAGGTAATTAGTTTACATGTGATCTTGAGAAATATAAATATGAACTTGAGGAATATAATCACGGAATAATAATATGAAAATTTGGAATTTCTAAAAAAATATCATGAATAATAGCATGGAATTGTTGCTACAACATTTAAATTAAAAATTTATAAGAACATCACCAAGGTTTTTCATTGAGGTGTAATAAAAATCACCAAGGATATTCCACAAGGTACCTTAAAACATGTCATATCTAGATATTAAATTATTTACCCAATGCAATGGAGAAAATCAGGATTCAACATTCATATTTCTTAATTTTCAAGAGAAACAAATATATCATAATAAATCATTTCATAAAAAACATATGAAGAAAAAATGAAAATGTGTTTCATATCAAAATCATTGCATTTAAAAAGTGCGTTTAAAAAATGATCATTATTTCATTTTTATATCATAGAAAGGGAATACATGTTTTAAATATGTTAATCTCATAATAAAATATTTTTTTTTAATATTGGCGAATAAACTTGGAAATGTAAGAGGATTGATTATTCACAAAAATAAAATAAAAAATAATTTTTTAGGGAGAAGAGGGAAATTTTGAGAATTAAAATCAGAAACATAAAATTTATAACATGTTGTTTTAGAAAATAATAAATGGATAAAGGAAAATGGTATCCCATTTATTAAACATAATATATTTGTATGGTAATGAATAAAATTGAATTAAGATATATTGAACATAACATTCAGAAGACATATGAAAAAATTGGTTCTTGAATCTAGTAGAAAAATGGATATTTCTAGGAACTTAATGACGGACTCATAAAACATAAGTATTGGAACCATTACGAATTGAGGACACTTTTGGAGGAATACATAGGAGGTAAAACTACTTTATATTCATTGATTATGGATTCAGAGTGAATTGAAATGGGAAAACTGGTGGGAATTTATAACAAAAGTGCAGCATTTGTTTATTAATTTCCAAATATAGTCCTTGGAAACCTAGGATATAGAAAATGAGAATCCATGGATTTTACAATGGTATTTTCCCATGGTTCTAAAAAATTAGGTCATTGTTTATGTTATTTTAATTCATAACAGTCAAAAATCATTTTATATTACTCCATTTGGCATGGAAAAGTAATATTTCTATAGAAATAATGTCTCTAATGTTAAAGGTTCCATTTTAGACTTTGGAAAGTAAAATATAGGATTCGAAATTGATTAATATATATTAAAATACTTTATATTAATAAAATAAAATCTTTTATGTCATGTATTGTGGTTAATTAGTTATTACATCAATATTATATAATTACGATGTCATTAAACAAACATAAAAACTCAAAATGCATTTTAACTATTCCTGAAAAAAATTAAATATTTTATAAAATTATCATAAGTTAAACCTAACCCAATTTAGATTTTATGATTTCAAAAATGATATTTAATTTATTATAATAATTCTATAAAGATTATTCTTATAACTTTTAAATATAAAAGCCATTATTTATTTAAAATAACATCTGATTGAAAATGCATAGTAAAATTTTCAATACTTGAAAAAAATATTTTATCATATATATTTAAATAAGAGAGTTATTATCATAATAATTCATGAAAATAAGTATTATTCACAATATATTATTTATTATAATTTTTTATCTTTTCTAGAAGGTACATTTTTTTATACTCAAAATAAAATTACCAAATTCCATCTCAATTTTATTAAGAGAAACTCTTCTTAAAATGGTATTGAAGGAATAAGAATTTTATTTATAAAATTGAATTACACATTATGTAACTATTTCCTTGAAACATAACCCCTTATAACCCTTTATATTACATAAGGGTAAGTTGTCTGATGGTGATAGATTCATTAGGAAGCTCGGCTAACATCAACAGAGTGGTAATTTTCACTAACATGAACTTATCCCATATATGATTTCATTAAAGCTTGAATTATTAAAGCACGTATTCGGATTATTCAATGGATAAATCTAGTCATTCATCCTCCCTACCATGTTCTAGTAGTTGGGATTTGTACAACACAACCTTATTGGTTGAGGTCATCATTTCTCCTTTCCACGTGAACCATCCTTTGTCATTTCTACTTATAAATACTAATTATGACATTACAATTATTATCATGAGTATAGTTTCTAGTGGTCATATTGGCCCACAATCATATAACCATCAGATATAGGTAGTTACATTTCAATTAATACACACATCATTATTAAATAGATATTGTTTTTTGAGTACAAAATAATATAAAACACATTTTCTAGGAAAAAAAAATCATTTAGAATGTCTATGTAATTAAATTATTCCCCCTCAAGAAATTTCATCCCAAAAATTTCAACTCATTCTATTAGTTGGGAAAATGTGTGGGTACTTGAATATCATTTCCTCCTCTAGTTCCAACATAACTTCTTCATAATTATGGTTCTTCCACAATACATTGACGAAGTGGGTATTCTTTTCTCATAGAACCTTGTCTCTATGGTCCAAGATCTCCACAAGATACTCCTCATAAGATAGGTCATGTTCTATTTGTAACAACATAGTATTTAGTACATGTAAATGGTCAATTTTTTACTTCATCAAGGGAGAAACGTAGAATACATCATGAACATGAGCTATATTATGTGGATGTTCATGATGATAGTCCACTGCTCTTATGTGATCAAGGATTTCATAGGGGAGAATATACCTAGGTCTATGATTCCCTTTCTTTACAAACCTCATGAATCTCTTCTATGTTTTAATTCAAAGGAAGAATTTTTTTACAATATCAAACTCCAAGTCCCTTCCACTACTAACATGATAGCTCTTTTTCTGACTCTAAGCATTGTTTATGTTTTATTGGATGGAATTAATCTTTTTTGTCATCTATTGCACAAGTTTAAACCTAGGAAATTTTTTCTCATAGTTTTTATAAAAAAATATAGGACTTTAACATCACTTCCCATAGAGAGCTTCATATGGTGTCATTTGAGTAATCAAGTGGAAGTTTTTCTTTTATGAAAACTCAAATAAAAGGATATGTTGATCCCACATACATTTAAATTATATTTAACATGTTCTCAATATGTACCCAAGTTTCGGAATAGTTCTTTATGATTTTCCATCAGTTTGGGGGTGATAGGTCATGATTAAATTCAATTTAGTATTCCGATCATGTTGAAGACATCACCAAAATTTAGATGTGATCCTTAGATTATGATCAGAAATTATAGAGAGTGGTATTCCCTATTGCCTCACTACCCTCTTAAAATATATCATGGAATATTGTACAAGAGATATATCTTCCAAAATAGCAATAAAATCGGCAGTCTTGGGGAGATGATCCACTATAATCGAAATTGCATTGTTTCCATTTGATGTTTTTGCGGGACCAATAATAAATTCCATTGTGATATTGTTCCACATTCATGTTGGTATGGTTAGTGGTTGTAAAACCACTTTTGGATTATGTCACTATACTTTTAGATTTATAAATACTAGGCACCTTGTAGTATATCTAAAAATATCTATTTTCATGTTATCCCACTAATAATGATCATGTATTTACCTACATATTTCAGTTCTTCCAGGATGTATAGAGTATATAGACCTGTGAGCTTCATCCATTGGCTCATTTATTTCCAAAATATATGGAACACATATCCAAGTATGAAATTTCAGTACACTTTTTTTATCATTATTGAACTAAGGAAACTTACCATTCTTTCTAGCCTCTATATTTTTCTATAAGAAATGACCCTCTCATTGAAATTTCTTAATATTCTCTAATAATTATTACCGATCAATCATTTGGTATAGGGTTGTTGATTTCCCTTACCTCATGATTCCCATGTCCTACATTAATAGGTCCTTGGTCAATGGATATTCATTAATCCTCATCATTTCCCAAACAACAGGGTCTTTCCAACTTAATGCTTTTGTAACTTTTTTTCTCTTCGGGGTGATAATGAATCGAATAGTCATAGTCTTTTAGAAGTTAAAACCATATCCTCTATCTCATTTTCAATTCTTTTTGAGTGAAAATATACTTAAAACATTGATGGACTATGTATATATCACATTTCTCCCCATGTTGATAGTGCCTCCATATCTTCAAAGAAAAAACTAAATACAGCTTTATCTATGTCATGAATAGAATAATTCTTCCCATGAGGATTTAACAATCGATATGCATATGCAAATACCTTTTCATTTTTCACAAGGATTCACCCAATCCCTTTTAAATATGAGTTTCTAAAATTAAAGATTCCTTCTCTAATAGAATGTATAGTTTACATGGGAGTAGTAACCAATCTAGTCATCAACTATTACAAAATTTCTTCACACTTTTATGTCCAGATGAACTTGGACCCTTTTTGAGTTAACATGGTTAGTGTATTAGAATGTTATTAATGTTTTATCACGAACCTCCTATAATATCTTTCTAAAAAAATGAAACGATGAATCGCAGTAACTATTTTAGGATTACGTCACTCCTCTATGACATTTTTCTTGGTATGATCAATTGAAATTCCTTCATTGGTTACAATGTTCCATAAGAAAGTCACTTGTTGTAACCAAAAGTAATATTTCCTAGACATTCAAAATAGCCCCTCCTTGCTCAAATATTTCTATAAAACTCTTAGAAGATCCTCATTATCCATGTGAATTTTAGAATATATCAGAGTATCATTAATAAAAACTAACAAAAATTTATCAAGGTAGTCCTCAAATAATATATTCATCAAGACCATAAATATAGGAGGTTTATTAGTCAAGCTGAAGGGCATAAAATCAAAATAATAATTCCCATATCTTGATCAAAATTATGTCTTTGGAATATTTTCTTTCCTCACCCTCAATTGATAATAACTAGATAAAATATCAATCTTGGAAAAGAATTGACCCCCTGAAGTTGGTCAAATTAATCATCAATCCTTGTAAGAGAGTACTTATTCTTCACTATAATCATGTTATGTTCACTATAATAAATTCATGGATGAATTGAGCTCTCATTATTATTCACAAGGAGAATATGTTTTCCTCATGTACACACACATGGTATTCTAAACCCCTTGTCTATAATATCTTGTATTTTTTCTTTAATTCTTATAGCTCCACATTTTCCATTCTCTACATGGTCATTGTTATCAGCTTGCATTCAGGCATAAGTTCAATGGAGAACTCAACATATCTTTTTGGGTAGGACTAGGTAAGTCCATAGGTATCCTATCAATGTAATTGTGATTGTTGGAATAATTTTATATTATTATACTTTCATTTCCTTCCTCCTCCTCGGTGATTATCTATATAAATAATGGCATTGGAGGATCTTCTAGACAAATATCAGGTCGATATTTCTCCACATTGAAAACAATATGGGCCTTCCCTTCAAGACTATTTATATTTCCTTAATTATGTAGTATATCATAGTATTGTACATTGATATCCAGTCCATCCCAAGTATAGTGTTGAATTCTAGCATGAGAATGTGTAACACCCTGAGATTTTGTGGATTATTTTTTAAAATTAATTTATCTTTTCAATATTTTTCATTTACAAAATATTGTAAATAGTTCTATATATATATATATATATATATATTAAAACACAAATTCATACATTATTTTCACACAAAATACCAACTTTAATTGCACTACACACAATACTAACTTGGCTTGCGCTACAAGAAAAACCAACTTGGTGTATGATGCACACAACACTGAGTTTCTATGAAACACAAACACACACACACACACATATATAAAAATAAAAATAATTAAATGAGATAATTATAACATAACCATTAAAAATAGTTATAGTAATATTAATAAATACTTTCCAAATATTTTTTATAATTATTTTATATAAATAAAAAATATTGATAATGAATGATAAGATTTTTCGTAGTGTCCTTTTATTTTCAAAATACCATTTTCTTCAATGAACCATCATGAATTAAAAAATTAAATTGAGAAACATATAGAAATTTTATTTTATAAAACTGACTTCATTTTTTAATTCATAACATCTAAATTATCCAAGGGTGAAATTTTGGGATTTTTCAGCGAAACTTTTTTTTGATGTATTTTGAAAAATAATGATTTTTAGTTAAAAACCAACTTTCTGTTTAATTAATTATTAATGTTAAATGATATTATTATTTTTAAGGTAAAATTACATAAATATTAAATCTATTAATATAATTTAATTCATTATAATCAATTTCACTTTGAAACTGAATATAAAACCTTTACAAACTTTTGAACTTTTTCCAACATTAAAACCATATTATTTCATCCCATCTATATCATTAGATCTAATCATAATTTTTTCACTTCTGTGAATTGAATTTATAAAATCTAACATAAATTATTATATTCCATTTAATAAATATATTCTAATAATACCATGTTAATTTTTGACCAAAATGATTAGTAAAAGTGATTAAAATTAATCACAATAGTTATGGCCAAATTAAGCTTAATTAGGGACTAAACCTTTAAATAAAGGACCCAAAATAGAAAACCACTTTTCCAACACCCATTTATTTTCCATATTTAATCCAAAAACCTTCCATTATTGATTTATTTGGTTTGGTATGACTTTTTTGGGTATGAACATGTCCACAACTAAGTTGTTTCCAAAAATTCCGTGGGAGTACTTTTCCTTCCCTATATAATGCCACCACCTCTACCCATTCCCCACACATATCAAAACATTTATTTTATGCCATGATTTTACCAAATATCTTAACCAAAGTCCATAATTATACCTTGAAGTATCCCTTTAGGCATAAAATCTTTCAAGGAAGCCTTTCGCCACAATCCAAAAGGGGTTACCCGATTTAGATGTTACGTCTTCTCTCAAGATCTATTCCTTTATTTCCATTAGTCATCCTAAACTCCCATTATTCCATTATTATGTAAAAAACCAATATAAAAAATATAATGGGTTGTTTTTATTCAAATATTTCTACCTAAAATTACACACATCGCCATCTAATTAATATAGAACAAATTGTTTCTCTCTACGAAAAACTATTTCCTCACAAAATGATGATTTTTTATTTCTCCATTTCCACCAATCATGGTGGAAATTATGATAGAAAATATATTTATTTATGAAATATATTATATTTATTATAGATTTATTCTTTTTTATTCCTTTTATAACACATATATATTTTCACCCCATTTGGGGTTAATACGATAATCTCTATTGAGGAAGTGTGGACTACCTCCCCCTCAATGTGATGTGATTCATTCATACACAATATGGAATGTATTAAGGATGGGTATAATTAAATTAAATGATATATATAATATATTAATTCTACAATAAGGATGATATATATACATATTTCATTTATATACTTTCTTTCAATACAACAACAAAAAACGGAGACATTGTTCATGCGTATGTACGACTTACCAATTCCATGAACGATGTATAGCATTTCATATTACTAGATTATATAGGTTATTATAATAAAAATATAATGTATATAAACTATATGTATATAATGATTTACATTCTATAATCTTTATATATGTATAATGACTAATAATATAACAAATTTAGACACATGCGAAGAACAAAGTGAATATTACCTGATATTGAACTTTAAAATACGATTATTAAAAATAGGTTAATATAATTTCATAATGAAACCATACATGTTATTTTATATAAATTTTTTTTATATAAAATATTTATAACAATATTATATTGTTTATATAGGAAACTAGTACGAGTATGAAGAGATTCAAGACACAGTGTAAGGGGATTTCATTTCACTTTTCATTTTATTGAGATAAATGTTATGTTCGCCAATATATAATTTTGTGTGGTGTATATAATTAACACTTTTTTATTATAATTATATTAAAATTAATCTTATGGGCATTAAAATTTCCATTTTACAATCCTTCTTTCATGGGTTTTAACTTTCAAAAGTTAGCAAATTAGTAAAACGTTTTGTCTCAATTTTCCTTCTTTGAGACTCATGTTTTATTATGAACCTAAAACCATTTTAGAGGTTCATATATTTAAAATTTTCATTCAATATCATGAATATAAATATTTTAATTATATTATATGCTTCATGTAATTTATGTTCCTTACATGGAGAGTATGAACCCAAGATACCAAGTTATAAGAGTTTTTTGAGAAGATCTCATTACTTTTCAGGATTGTTTATGTTTATTCTTCCATTGATGGAATATTATGATCCATATATCAATAATATTCATGAATTTAATTATCAATTGTTATTTCATGATATAATAATTTATTTTTTTCTTATTCTACTCTTTGTTACATAAGATAGCTAATAAAGTGTTTTTAGGAAATCCCTACTTTACCCTTTCTTCAGTAGGAAATCAATATTATCGAAAAATGGTTTTCAATAATATTATGTCATTTTATTATAATATTTAAAAGTATTTTTAACCATTTATTTTATTTTAAAAATCAATTCAGTGGAATTTTCTTTTTTCTTTTTGAACAAGCCACATTTATAACCTTTTTTACAGTGAAAAATGAATTTTATTTTGACCTCGTACGACATGTATAGAATTACCTGCCTTTATTTCTTCAATGCTCCATTTTAATTTTTAAAATGGTTAATCATTATGATTTTTATTAAAAAGATATTTTAAAAAATTCGAAATTCTTGCAATATTAATTTATATGTTTTAAATAAATGGTTTTCAAAATGTTTTAAGGATTCGTTTATAAGTTTAATAATACAATGGTTTTCAAAACATTTTCTATATTTTTTTATAAGTTTACAAGTTTTTTTGAAGATGAATGATCTTAAAATATTTTGAATCTTATTTTATTAGTTTTCATGGTAAATGGTTTTCAATATAATTTCATTCTTTATTTATATGTTTTAAAGGTATTTTATATGAAAAATATTTTTAAATGGTTTTATGTATTAATAAATATTTTTCAAAAAAGAAATTATATTTTAATCAAGAAGTTTTTTTGAATTATGATTAAAAATTATTTTCCATATATGATGACATTAATTGATGTTACTAATCCCTTTAAAGGAAATGATCTAAAGGTTCTATTCATATCCTTTATATTAATGGTTTATGATTAAAGTCCCATTCTTTATGAAAACTGTTGCTCTTCCACGGGTTATGTATTTATGAAATCCATTTCATTTCTATAGGTTCCATGTTTCTGAATCCCACTTCTTTTCATGAGTTATTATTTGGTGATATGGTTATGAATATTATCACTTTTATATAGGTAATTATGTGATAAGTATTAATGACAACCATTTAATTTCATGGTTTATGATTTGATGTTTATAAATACATGGTCTTTTATGGGTCATGATAAGATGTATGTTTTATTTTCTTGTGAAACATGTTTGAATGATTTTATTAAGATATGGGTGGGACCTATATCTTCCTCCAATTAATTGGGTAATGATAAATGTTTTGTGAGCTCAAAGGGTATATGAGAGGACATACCAAGCCCAAAATAAAAGGTAATAGGGGAGAAAATCCCAATACTAAAACTATAGGGTACCTGGGAGGAAACCCAAATCCCAATACAAGAGGGGAAATCATAGAAAATCCCAATCCCGAAGAAAGTGGGTATACAGGAGGACATCCCAAGACCACAACAAGAGGGAACATGGGAGAACATCCCAATACTCAAAAAAGAGGGTACACATGAGGAAATATCAATCCCAAAACAAGAGGGTACATGAGAGGGTATACCAAGCCCAAATCAGGTACATAGGTGATTAACTTAGGCCTTACATGTCACAAAGGTCTTGGTAGTTCACCTTGACATATGGTTTTTATATGTGTTTTCTGCAATCCCATGTTTTATTTCTATGTTATGCTCCCTTGGCCTATGTTATTTATTTCCTTATAATTCTTGTATTATAAATTTCTAATATTTATTATTATCCCTGATATGCAGGGTATGACCTTCAAATGTTATGATCATGTTCCATACCCTTTTGTTCATGTTATGCTTATGAATTTTCGTTATTTACACTTACTCAGATTATTTACTCACCCCTTTCTTATGTTTCCTCTCCCCAGGCTACGTAGAAATGTTTTAGGTAGAAGTGGTAATGGTGTATATATTTATGGGAGATGTTTAAGATCTTTCACTAGGATAAAAGATTTTCTTTCCAAGTTTCGAAGGACACTAAGCTATTACGGTCCTTGTGTATGTATTTTTTTAATGTACTATATATTCAAATACAATGATGTAATATCCATGTATGTTAATCACGGGTCACAATAGTTTATATCAAAGGTAATGTTTATTTAACCTTTGTAAATTGGGTTGAGAAGACCTTAGTGAGATCCCTTGGTTTATTTATAAGGATATTTCTAGGGATGTATCTATGGATAAGTATAATGATGATTTAATGTTTAGGGAAATATCCTGGAATTTTGGTGAAGGATAGAATGAGTGATTTCATAAAAATACTTCCTAGTCTAGATACTACAAGTGGATGTGGATCTATCATAGATATACATAGGGTTAGAAAGTCCTATAAGATATTCTATGCTTCACTCAGGGTAATCTAGTACACACCAACAAGCCTTACTGCACAACTGGTTTTAGACTCCCAAGGGATATGATTTGGGAATTCAAAAACTCTTCATGAACCATTATGAAGGATTTAAATATAAGATTCCAATGAATAACATATGATGAACCTTGGGTGTAACATATTATTTAATTTGAAATGATTTTGATGTATTAAAAGTAATTCCTTTAAAGACTTTGTGGTTTTCTCCGAAGACAAGTAATTATAGCACTATGCTTCAAATTTTAGTAAATGGATAGAACCATAAGAAACTAGATTGATATAGAACTTAATGGACGCATTGTTGATGATAAATCAAGTGGGATGATAATTGGAGTGAAACATTTTGTGATCTTGCCTAATCAATTTTCACAGAACATGATTAAAAATGTTTACCTTAACCAACTCTTAGAATCCCCAAGTGAGATAAAGAAGGAGTTCACTGAGAGTTAGTGTAATGGAGACCATGGAGGAAAGATTGATCATTTTCTTTTATGTCAAGAATGTGGAAATAATCGCCTAAGGTAACGTCATAGATTACCAAAAAAAAGTTTTGACTATGGAAATTAAGCAAAAAAAGAAAGTGACTGTAATAGAAAATGTAGAGTTTGGATAGTAATATGGAAGGGAATGTTCTTCTTTCTAAGGTATTATCATTTGATGACTACTTTATAAGTAAAAATTATAGGCATTATGAAAATCAATGTTCTACGTGGTAGGATCATGAAGAGAATAAAAAAGGTGGCACAAGTGATGGGTTTTCTAATGATAATGCAGAGACCACAGATGATATGTGGATGGAATGTGATGTTCTTACAATTTTGTTTAAATTAAACATAATATCCATGACTAGTTTAAGTTTGGGGAACCTTAATAAATGATTCATATTTCATATTATAGTAAAGAGGTATTAAAGAATAAGTTGATGAATCCTGAGTAATGGTTTCAGAATAATGTTGGATGAATGATGTAAAAATGTTTTGGAATTCAGATATTATGTTATATGAATCATAATATATATAATTATTTTTATTATATGTTTTCATTAATGATTTAAAATGACATGATGAATGGTGATAAAGAAATTTAAAATTGTTTTCATGGAAATGTTATATTTCGATGAAGGGAAGGTAAACCTTAATTAGTACCTAACATTGAGATAATGATGTTTGGAGAAAGATATATTGAATATGAAAAAGTAAATTGAAAAATATTGATTAACTTGGAAATAAGTAAGAATTTTTTGATAGCTGGTTTTTGCTATCACTAATGAAGTTTAAAACATTTTTGGATTTAAAAATAAATCCAATACACTTTTGAATAAGGAAGCATTCATGTTTTCCAAAATATTTTATGGTAATTAGGGTTATTACCATGTTTCAAGAGAATATATGATGAATCTATTCAAATGTTTGTAATTTATAAACCAAGAGATACATTGTGATATATGATTAATCAATGTTAATATGATTTTGTGAATTCATTATAATGTTTTGGATTTTCATCTTTCCGAAGGGTTATATTGTTAACCATTTATGGTAGGATTATGTATTATCTTACTGCATGAGGATTTATACATATTGGATAACATCATATAAAAATGTGGTGTTGATGATATCTAATGATAGGTCTGATGACAAATCATTGATCTCAAGATTTGTTAGTACTTCAGGAATAAACAAATTCTCATTCATTTTGTAGGGTAAAATATGAAGTGGAAATATATCAAGGCCTTACCAAATGTTGGGATTGGGCATGAGAAAGGGAATAACATCATAGAAGTATATTTATATATATTCTTGGTCAATAAATAGAATTACCCAATGATTGGATAATGATATAAAATGTGTTGTCCTAATACCATAATTTTCTTTGAGCTTATGGCCTTTTAAATCAGACTATATCTGTACCTTTGAGGCCCTCATCTTTTCATAGATCATTCAAATGTTTTTTATTGAAGACCTCAATCACCCCTATAAATATTTATGATTTTCATGCATGTCTTATCTTCACTCCCAACCTATGTTCTCCTGTGTGGAAACCCAGTTATATGTTACTTTGGGTAACTATTATGGTTCCAAATTTCCCTTTTTAAGTGTAGTTTTAGTATCTTTTTTACAATGTCGGTTTCTATGAATGAATATTTCAAGTGTTAAGCCTTTGATAAACCATAAAAATCATTTATGGATATATTCATTTTAAGGGGGTTAGAATGTAACACCCTGAGATTTTGTGAATTATTTTCTTCGAATTAATTTATCTTTTCAATATTTTTCATTTCTTGTTAAACTAAAAATAGTTACTTATATACATTTTAAAACAATAATTCAAAAAATAAATTCACACACAATAATGACTTGTCTTGATCTACACGCAATAACAACTTTTTTTGTGCTACAAGCAACACCAACATGAAGTTCGATGCATGAAACACTGAGAATATATGAATTATATATATGTATATATATATATAATTAATTAAATGATATATTTATAACCCAAACATTAAATATTTTTATAGGAATGGTAATAACTACTTTCCAAATATTTTTTATAATTTTTTTAGAAAGAAAACATATTAATAATGAAAGATAAGATTTCTGGTAATGACCTTTGATGTTAAAAATTTGTTTTCTTTAATAAACCAACTTAACTAATAAAAAAAATTAGAAGAAATTTATAAATTAAATTTTATAAAATAAACTTTATTTTTTTAATTCATAATTTTGAAATTATTCTATGGTGATTTTTTGGGATTTTTCTGTGAAACATCATTTTTTAGATGAATAGTGAAAAATAATGCATTATAGTTAAAAAAAGCCGTTTTGTTTTAATAATTATTAATTTTAAATGATATTATAATTATTTTTAAGGTAACATTAGATAAATATTATATCTATTGATAAAATTTAATTAATTATAGTCAATTTTACTTTGAAACTTAATATTAAATCGAACAATCTAATGAACTTTTTCATACTTTAAAACCCCACTATTTCTTTCCTTCTACAAGATTATCACTAGTATTAATTTTTCCACTTCTGTGAATTGAATTTAAAATATATAACATACACTATTTTATTCAGTCTAATATTTAGATTCTAATATTACTGGGTTAGTTTTTGACCAAAATGATTAGTAAAAGTGACTAAAATTAATCCCAGCGGTTAAGGCCAAATTAAGCTTAATTAGTGAGTTGACCATAAAATGTAGGGCAAAAATGACCATAAAACTAGTTTAAAACAAGTTTTATGTCCATATTTAGGTCATAAAACATCCATTATTTATTTGTGTTGGTTTGGTACTACTTTTCTTATGTTTTATCATGTGTACACCAAACTTGTTTCGAACAATTCCATGTGAGTCCATTTCCTTCCCTATAAAAGGAAACCACCTCTACCCATTCCTCACACCACATAAAACATTTATGTACTAAAGATATCAACCCAAATAACCTCCAAAAAATCCTAATTTCAATCTTGAAGTCTCCCTTTCAGAAAAATCCTCTCAAGAAATCCTTCTGGCACAAACCAAAAGGAGTCACCTAATTTTGAGGTAACGTATTCTCTCAATCTCCATTCCATTATTTCTTGTATTCACCCCATAAAATATATTTATTACAATATTATGTAACAAAACTAGTATCATACATATACTATGATTTTTTTATTCAAATATTTCCACCTACACTTAAACACACCTCTATCTAATGGATATCAATCATATTTTTTCTCTGTACAACAAACTACTTCCTCACGAAATGATGATTGTTCATTTATCCATTAAAAGAAATCATGGTGTCCATTATGATGGAAACTCTAATTATATATGTCATATATTATATTTATTATGTCTTTATTATTATTTATTCCTTTTACAATACTGATCATATTTCTCTCCATTTTGTGTTAATATGATAATCTCGTTTGAGGAAGTGTGGACTACCACACTCTCAAAGTGATGTGATTCATCCACACACCAAATGGAATGTATTAAAGATTTTTTTAATGAAATGAGATTATATATATGAATATTTTATGATTCTGGTATGATGATATATTTATATACATCAATAACACAAAACAAGCTTTTATCTATGCTAAAAAAGGCCTATATCAGCACAAAAAAATGCTATTAATATATCCACTATTAAAGAGGGGGAGGTACCCTTTATCAGTGCTCAAAAAAGTGATAATAAAGTCCCCCTTTATCATCTCTATTTGAATCACTTAAAAATTCTCCATTAATCATCACTTCAACTAGAATTGATAAAGGCTTTTATATCTGGGTGGGCTGTTTATATAACATCACACCTAGAAACCTACAAAAAAACAATCGACCAAAATAATGAAACTAGTAAAAATAACACACACAAACCAGAAAAAAACTACTAAAAAATAACCACTCATAGTAGATATATACAAAAGAACCACATAAAGGATACAAATAATGAAAAAATGCAGCACACACAAAATTTTGGCAAACAATGCTATAGACTTTTAATTGATATCATGAATAAAAAATATTCACTCATGGTATATAACTAAAAAACCTTCCATATACATTTTGAACAATGTTTTATAAAATTACATTTACAAATATCCAACAAATTGTTAAAAACATTAATGTTTTCTCTTTCGACGTCTGTGGTACCCTTTAAAAACTATCCTCCAATGGTAATAGTCACCGAACAAATCATCCCAACTCGAGAAAAAGGTTCCACATATATAAGAAAACAAATATTACATTAGTAAAAATATAGTGAAATAAATTAATCTTTAATATGATGAATACATTGAAAATGTCAATTTTTAATTAAAATGACACATTTGGAGTCATACCAGTGACACAGTGCATCATATTGAGGTGGGGTTTATTTTTACACATTACAAATTAATGATGAAGAATTTTAATAATGTATCAAAACAATTGGAATGAATTTCCTTGATTTTTAGTATGGAAGTTGTTTTTTACTAAAGGGCCATTTCATACTAAAAACAGGCAATTTGAGACATACTGGTTGTGTTATGCATTAGTTTGACTTGATACTGCTTTAAACATATCACAAAGGACTTATGAATAACTTTCCTTAACATGGAAGACAATCAGGGAGTGTTTGGTTTTTAATGAGTGAAACGTTTTGAGATAAAATGTCTATTAAAAATAGATAGTGGAAACATTTAGTCATACTGGTCACACTGTATGTTATATTGTTGTGGGGTTGATTCCTCCATTTTACAACAGACTAATGTATTATTATACTAAAATATCAAAACAATTTGAATTTATTTTCTTGGTTTTCAATACGTTAGTTATGTTTTTACTTGAATTAATGTCAATTTTAACAAAAGACACATTTGGAGTCATACCTATGGCACTGTGCATCATGTTGATGTGCGGTTGATTCCTACATGTAAAAAATAACTGATGGATCATTGTTATAAATTATCAAGACAATCCAAAGGAATTTACTTAGTTTTTAGTATACCGGTTATGTTTTTTTTACTAAAATGTCATTCCAAACTAGAAACATGAAATTTGAGTCTTACCGGTCACATCATGAATTATTTTGATGTGAGACTACTGCATACATATCATAAAAAATTTAGGAATCGCTTTCCTTAATTTTGAATATAATCAGAGTGTGTTTTCATGGGATTTAGTGAGTGACACATTTTGAGTTAAAATGCCAATTTTAAACTGATATCAGATACCTTTAGTCATACCCGTCCCACCGTTTGTCAGATTGAGGTGTGGTTTATTTTACACATCACAACTGTCACATGAATTATTACCCTAAAATATAAAAATAGTCAAGATGTGTTTGCTCAGTTTTCAGTATGCTAGTTGTGTTTTTTACCTGAATTAATGTCAATTTTAAATAACAGGACACATTTGGAGTCATACTGATGACACCATGTGTTATATTGAGGTTCAGTTGATTCCTACACATCAAAAATGATTAATGGATATTTTTTCTAGAGTGTCAAAACAATTAAAATGCATTTAATTAGTTTTCAGTATGTCATTTTTTTTACTAAAATGTCATTTCAAACCGAAAACATGCAATTTGAGACATACCGATCACGTCACACATTGGTATGATATGAGACTACTACATAAATGTCACAAAAGGCTTATGAATCAGTAGCATTAATTTGAAATATAGTCGGATTGTGTTTTCATGGCTTTCATTGAGTGACGCGTTTTGAGTTAAAATGTCACTTTTAAACTGATAGCGGAGACGTTTAGTCACATTGGCCACATTGTTTGTCAAATTGATACGGGGTTGATTCCTACACTTAACAACTAACTCATGGATCATTTTCCTAATGTATGAAAACAATAAAAATGTGTTTTCTCAGTTTTTAGTTTGACAGTGTGTTTTTTACTTGAATTAATGTCAATTTTAAATAACAAGACACATTTGGAGTCATACTGGTGACACTATGCGTTGGATTGAGGTTCAATTGATTCCTACACATAAACAATGACTGATAGATTGTTTTCCTAAAGTATCAAAACAATCAGAATTCATTTCCTTAGTTTTTAGTATGTTAATTGTGTTTTTTACTAAAATGTCATTTCAAACTAAAAACATGTAATTTTAGTCATACCAGTAACATCGTGTGTTAATTTGAAGTGAGGCTACTTTATACACATAAAAAAGGACTTAAAATAACTGTCATTAATTTGGAAGACAATAAATGTGTGTTTGTTTTTTTAGTGAGTGACATATTTTGACCTAAAATGTCAATTTCAAATAGATATTGGACACTTTTAGTCACACTTGTGACACCATTTGTTGGATTGAGGTGGGGTTGATTCTAATACATCATAAATGACGCATGGATCATTTTATAAAATTATCAATACTATATAAATGAAACTGCTCAGTTTTCTGTGTGTTAGATGTGTTTTATTACTTGGATTAATGTTAATTTTAAATAACTAGACACATTTGGAGTTGTACTGGTGACACCATGTGTCATATTGAGGTGAATTTGATTCTAACATGTCACAAATGACTAATATATCATTTTAATAATGTATCAAAACAATCAGAATTCATTTCCTCAATTTTTAGTATGTAAGTTGGGGTTTTTTACAAAAATTTTATTTCAAACCAAAAATTTAATTTGAGTCATATAGGTTGCATCATACATCAGTTTGATGTGAGACTACTTCATACATGTCACAACAGACATAAAAATTGATTTACTTATTTTGTAATACAATTGGAGTGAATTTGATTTTTTATTGAGTGACACATTTTGAACTAAAATGTCATTTTTTAAACTGATAGCAGACACTTTTAGTCACACCGGTCAGACCATTCATCAGATTAAGGTGGGGTGGATTCCTACATGTCAAAACTAACTCATGGACCCTTTTCCTAATGTATCAAAATAATATGAACACGTTTTTTTGGTTTTCAGTATTTCAGTTCTATTTTTTTACTTGAATTAATGTCAATTTTATATAAAAAGACACATTTGGAGTAATTCTGATGACACCGTGCATCATATTGAGGTTGTATTGATTCATACACATCACATATTACTGATAGATCATTTTCCTAAAGTATCAAAACAATCGGAATGAATTTCCTGGGTTTATAGTATTTCACTTGTGTTTTTTTTAAATAAAATGTCATTTCAAACTGAAAACAAGAAATTTGAGTCATACAATTTGAAACATGCATAGGTATGATATGATACTTCTTCATAAACATCAAAAATGACTTAAGAATCAGTTTCCTTTATTTGTAAGAAAATTAGGGTGCATTTTCATTGTTTTTAGTGAGTAACATGTTTGAACTAAAATGTCAATTTTAAACTGATTACAGACAATTTTAGTCACACCAATCATACCGTTAATCAGATTGAGTTGGGGTTGATTCCTACACATCACAACTGACTTTTGGATCATTTAATTAAAGTATCAAAACAATCCAAATGTGTTTGATCAGTTTTCAGTTTGTCAATTATGATTTTTACATGATTTAATGTTAGTTTTAAATAAAAAGATACATTTGGAGTCATACTAGTGACACAATGTATCAAATTGAGGTGTGGTTGATTCCTACACATCACAAATGACAAATAGATCATTTTCCTAAAGTATAAAAAAAATCATAAGTCATTTCCATAGTTTTTAGTATGTTAGTTGTGTTCTTTCACTAAAATGTCAATTCAAACTGAAAACATGCTATTTGAGTCATACTGGTCGCATCATGCATTGGTTTGACATGAGATTGATTCATACATGTCACAAAGGACATAAGAATTGTAGTCCTTAATTTAGAAGACAATCAAATAGGGTTTACTTTGTTTTCAATGAGTAACGTGCTTTGAACTAAAATTTCATTTTTATAATCGTAACAGACACTTTTAGTAATACTAATCATACAATGAGTCAGATTGAGGTGGGGTTGATTCCTACATGTCATAAATGACTCATGGATCATTTTACTAATGTATCAAAACCACATGAAACATTTTTCTTGGTTTTCAGTATGTCAGTTGTGTTTTTTTACATTAATTAATGTTAATTTTAAATAACAAGACACATTTGGAGTCATAGCGGTGACACCTTTTATCAGATTTTGGTGTAGTTGATTTCTACATGTCATAAATGATTGATAGATCATTTTCTAATGTATCAAAACAATCTAAATATATTTCCTCAGTTTTCAGTATGTCAGTTGTGTTTTTTCACTTGAATTAATGTCAATTTTAAATAAATACACATTTGGTGTAATACCAATGTCATTTAGCATCAGATTGAGGTACAATTGATTCCTACACATCACAAATAATGCATGTAGGGTTGTTCAAAAGTATGAGAAAAAAATTTATGTAAAATTTTCTTCCTGAAAATCAATGCATCCTTGCCTCTAAATGTAACGGACCCAAAGCTTGATGTACATGGACATTACATTACTTTAGCGGAATACTTAATAGATAACGAAAACAAACACACAAGTATTGTAATAGTTTAGTGTCTTTGGAAACTCAGAATATAATCTTCTAATCGTGGTGAATGATCTTCAACATCTCCCATAAGATCTTCCCCTTTTTGTTTTCTTACCTAAAACCTTTCTTTAAATCATGGGGAAAAGAAAACATATAAAGGTTGAGCTCAAATGCTCAGTAAGGGTAAGAATGGATAAAATAAATCAAATCATATACATTTGAACATCAAAACATGAACATAATATTTAAACATCAGAATCTTGAGCAATGACATAAATCATGAAAGTACGTAAGGAATAGATCATAAAGAAACTTTAATAATGATAAAATAGCATGGGAATTAAACATGTAATTATGGAAAACCATTAAGCACATGATATGATTTCCATAGTAGCCAAGGCATTGCTTCCAAGACCATCTTAGTGGACAAAGTCCCTTTCTGAATCGAGTTTACTCCTCGTTCCAGTCCATTATTACTGAACCGATTTAACTTGCCGTTCCAGCCATGTCTATTTCATGAGATATAAATGTTTACCCAATGCATTGGAGGGAGATATAGGTCCTTCCCATCTCATAATGAAATCATTCTTACTTGTGCCACAAAATAAACTTAAAACATTCATCATAACCCAAATAATAAATTGTATTTCATAAACATCATCACATCATCACATAATCCATTTAAAAAAATGGATATTTCATCATAAGAAACGTGAAACCATGTAAATCATATAGAAATTATAAATGAAACATACACATGTGAAGTAATGTCATCTTAGATGGAAAATGGTTTTGATAAAACACTTGAAATGAATTCTTGAGGAAAATATCCTTTATTCTTCAAAATCATTTTCTTTTCACAAAATTCCATGAAATTTTAAATGAAATGTATTTTTTTTAAAATAGTCATGAAATATTTTGGATGAAGCTTCATGAAAATAAGGCTTTATAAAACTGTAAAAATCCATTCACGCCGTATAAGTTAAAAATAACATTTTTCTTGTACTTTTGTCGGAAAATTCAAAAAGTAACTCGTATGGTAAACAAAAGAATGATTCCTTCCATATGATGTGTTAAAAGTAGAAAAGGGTAAAAATGAATTTAAACATACATGGAAGAAAAGTAAACATTTTATGAAAAAATTTTGAGAACATATGGACATCGATAAAAATAATAACCCCAGTAAATACTTAAAAATAAAAAATCTTGGATAAGAATGATATTGGAATAATTATCCCTTACCTTAGGTCTGATATGCTTCGTATGTATCTGAACCTCCTCTTCTTTAAAGCGCCTATTTGAGACCTCCTCTTAGGGAACTAAAATTGGTCTTTGAAGAAGAAAAGAACCTCTAGGATGTTTCTATAGAAGTGGAGAATAGAATTTGGTAGGGGATGGCTGATCTTGAAGGCTCAATGTGGTGTGAGGAAGAGAGGGATGAGGTTCCCTTTTACAAGGGAGGAGAGGGGCACCTTTGAAAAAACTAAAAATATTATTTTATTATAAAGTCATATTCTGTTTTTAATAGCTCCAAATTGATTTATTTCAAAGCTAATGTGGGGATGGGTCGAAATCCTCTCATCCAATAGAATTTAGACAAGTTTATATTTAAATTTTAACCTTATCATTTAGATTTTACCTTAAGTTAAATAATTTTACTTTTACTTTGTCTTCTTGTTTTCGTACACTATAAGGTTAATAAACATACTATAAAAAGGGAATATAACCCCAAGTTTTTTATTATTAATATATATAACCTTAGATAAGTCATTTGGCCGATCCATAAATTTTTAGGAATAAAATAACAACTAAAAATATAATATGTTTTTTAAAAACTATTTTATGTCAATTTTGACACTATTTGGTAATTGATTTTTGTGAAAATAATAACAGAATTATTAGTGCTAAAAACTTTAAATAAATCAATAATAACATGTCATATTAACCTAGAAAATTATTGGAATTCATAAAAAGCCTAAAAGTAAATTTATTTGGGTATTTATAACAAACATTATGTCAATATTTCACTAATAAGATAATTACTACATCATCATTGTGTCATAAATAAATTAACTTATTTAATGTCTACAAATTATAAATAAAATACCATTATGTAGGAAATATTTTTATCTTTATAATGAATATTTATAGTCGAATTTATCTTATGTAAAACCCTATATTAAAAATTATTTACTTATAAAACTTTGATTTTAACTATTTTAACCCTTCTTTAAATAAATTAATAATAAATGTCCTAATCTAATCCATGTGGGCCTAAATGGTCATATTTTATTCATAAGGTTGTTTTTGGTCTAATTAAACTTATCCAATAGAATTAATACATGGGTTAGGGTAATAATAATATCGTTTTTACCCTTAATTACCCAATTTACTTTTAACCGTGGTAAAAAAAGTAAAAATTTACTATTCACCAAAAATTATTTTCATCTCATTGAACCATATTTTATTCCTTGATATTAACCGTGTGTCTTGGATTTTTGAAATTCCACTCACAAAAGCAGTAAAAATAAATTTTATGAAAAATTCAGTTTTTTAAGTACCACTTAGTGGTTTCACTATTCATCAAAAAATGAAAGTTTCCCGAAAAATAACAAAAATTAGGCCTAAGAAATATTTGATATTATGAATTCAAAAATGATGTCTATTTTACTAAATTCAAAACATATCAGTTGCATTAATTAAATTAAAAATTAATTCTCGTCGTCAGAACAAATCACGTGTTTTTAAGAAACAATAACTATCAAAAGATTGATACTTGTTTATTGCCAATTTCAAAGTGAAATTAATTCCAATGACCAAAATTGGATTAAATGGTAAAAATATATTATAATTACACTTTAAAATCAATTAAAAAGATAATCTAACCATAAAAATTATTGCGCTAAAAAAAGTTGTTTTTAATTAAAATATAGCGTGTTTTTACTATTCATTAAAATAAGAAAGTTATCAGAATAATATGAAAAATTTATCCAAAGTAAATTTTTATACCCTGATTCCAAAGAAGAATCTTATTTTGTCAAATATAAATTATAGACATGTCAAAAACAAGATTTAATGTGGGTGCGCCATCAAAAGGAGGTAAAACTACATTTTTTGAAAAATAGTTATTTTACTCGAAAAATTGATTTTTTTCTCATACCATGTTCTAGAAAATGTGTAAGATGAATAATAATATTATAAAATTGAAATTTTAGTTGATATTATTCATAACGGCTAGTTTATAATAATATTATAACCATATATCATTGTTTAGTGAAACCTGGTATTGCGTACAACACACGCTATCGAGGAAAGTCGTGATTATGTGTAATGCAAGCCAAGTCAGGGATGCGTGTTGTGCAAGACTCCTCCGTTGTGTCATATAACCGAATCCAACCATATTTCATTTATAAATTTAATATATATATATATTTATTTATATATATACACTCAATGTTTCGAAGAATAACTACTATCAAAATTGTGTGTAACATGATCCAAGAATAGTGTTGTGTATACTGCAAGCTCATACTGTGTTGCGTGTAGCGCAAGGTAATCTTGTTGTAGAATACAACACAAGACATCAATTATATTAAAAGAAAATTTTTCATAAAATCTCGGGGTGTTACATTCTACCCCCCTTAAAATGAATTTCACCCTCGAAATTCATCAGGGTTATAAATGGTTTACTACTCGAAAGTTTGTTTAATAGAAAACCCCATTGTAAAAAGAAATACCAAAACATGGATTTAAAAAATAATGTATGAAATGTAACGGTTACCCAAATTAACTCATCACTGGGTTTCTACGTAGAAGAAAATTGGTGAAAATATGGATATGGAAGAAAAATCTAACCATCAAGTTCTGATGGAGAGTGGTAGAGAACATGGCTATGAAAAAAGCCATCAATCGCAAAGCCATAGATTTGTGATGATCTAAGGTCACATCTGATTAATCGGATATAAGGGCACTAGGACAACATTTTTGGTTTTCAAGATCATTTCCCTAAAGTTGATGAAATTGGAAATAGAAGAAATACTTTCGTGATTTTGGTACAGTCTCACCGTTTTTTGTTTTTTGGACAATTTCAACTTCATCTCTTAAAGAAATGATGTTGAATTTTTCATTCGTGAAGTGTTAGCAGATCATGTGATAGAATGATGGGTCATTTCATCTATCTCAAACAAAAGGTTATAAAAGTTATCAAAAATACATATGTCCATCTATAGTGAGATTAATCATATATGGTTCCTAAAATGGACTTATACATCATATAACATACTGCTTAATATAATAAAACTAGTTTCTACTAAACAAAGACATCCTGTAGGCCAGTGGTATGCGATAAAGGCCAGTATCACTTCGGTTGTGGGTTCGATTCCCACAGCCTTGTCCGACGCGATGGGTTGTCGCCCATCCTGCAGGTTGTCCTTTTTCTAAAAATATAATACTATAACATCCCATCAATAATATCTAAAAAGTTATATCCTTAAACAATACTAATTTATGTCCAACATAATCCATTCCAATCATTAGGCTTATCTAAAATACTTCGGTCCAAGCTCATAGTATAAAGAAAACAATTACTTGAAATGTCATCAACCAAGCATGTGAATTCCATCATTTATCCCCCATATATCTTGTTGGTCATATTCCAATCATGTGAATACCTTAATCATGGATTCAATTGAAAAATGAATACTCATTAAACCTTAGTGAAAACATGAATACTGTCAAAAGTTAACTCTTTCCACATACCAAAATCCAAAAATTCTATATACTCAAACCATGATATAACCTTCTCCTTATATCAGTCATGAGCTCATGAATACTATCAAACATTTAATTTTCTCCTTATCCCTTCATTATGCGCATATCATCTACTTTCCAAAAATATCTGAATAACATTTCATGGTTACTGGTACCATTAATAAAACACTTTCAAAACATAAGGAAAGACAACAGTGTAACAATCCTTAGATGTCTCTTAATTCCATAGTACCATGAGATTACTTATACAACATTACACTTTATAAACATGTAATCATTCCACTACCTTCTAAAACCATTGACCGATCTTCAACAATTCTTTCATCTCACATATCATTTGTAGTCTTTTCATCATCATCAACATAAATACTACCCATACGACCATACTGATTCTCTTCATGATACTTTCCCTTAGGTAATTGGTTTGCATAATGCTCGTACATTCCACATTTAAAACATTTAACCATTGTTGATATCGTAGGAATACCATTATCCTCATCCATGGTGTTAACTGAAGCTTTTTTTTCACTTACTGGCTTTGTGTCCTTCATTTCCACACCCGAAGCATCTTCCAGTTCCCTTGAAACAATCTCCCTGATGCCTCTTCCCACATGATTTACCTGAGGGAAGTTGAACTTTCTTTCCACTACGACCATCATGAAACTCCATCTTTCTCTTATTATCTGAGTCCGGAAACTTACCAAAGTCGAGATTATTGATCATATTATGAGATTGGTGATTAGGCATAATAATGATGTTTGGACTTCCAAATCCTGTTTCATTTGGTTTCTCATGAATAATATCATTCCATTGTCCATCATATCCTCCATTATCATGAATCTTCTTGTTTCCAGCCATTTTCTAAAACCCAAAAAGAATAGTGTGAGAGGAAAAAATCATGCTAGGTAAAAAAACATAGTAAAGGTGGAGCACCCTCAATATCTAACATCTTAAGTTAAATTCTAAGATTTTTACCATAGTTCTAGGACTATATCCTATACGTATACTTATACTTAGGGACTCCCTAGACATAACTTAGAAATATCTGTAGGTATCTCACTAACGTTTTCGCATCCTAATTTCCAAAGGTTGACTAAACCTTTCCTCTGATACCAACTGTAACGGACCCGAAGCTTGATGTACATGGAAATTACATTACTTTAGTAGAATACTTAATAAATAAAAAAACAGACACACAAGGATTGTAATAGCTTAGTGTCTTTGGAAACTCGAAATATAATCTTCTAATCATGGTGAAAGATCTTCAACATCTCCCATAAGATCTTCCCCTTTTTGTTTTCTTACCTAAAACCTTTATTTCAATCACGGGGAAAAGAAAACATATAAAGGGTGAGCTCAAATTCTCAGTAAGGGTACACATGGATAAAATAAAACAAATCATATACATTTGAACATAAAAACATGAACATAATATTTAAATATCAGAATTTTGAGCAATGACATAAATCATGGAAGTACGTAAGGCATAGATCATAAAGAAACATTAATCATGATAAAATAGCGTGGAAATTAAACATGTAATTGTGGAAAACCATTAAGCAGATGATATGATTTCCATAGTATCCAAGGCATTGCTTCCAAGACCATCTTAGTGGACCATGTCCCTTTTTGAATCGAGTTCACTCCTCGTTCAAGTCCTATATTACTAAACCGGTTTAACTTGTCGTTCCAGCCATGTCTATCTCATGAGATATAAATCTTTACCCAATGCATTGGAGGGGGATAAAGGTGCCACCCATCTCATAATGAATTCATTCTTACTTTTGCCACAAAATAAACTTAAAACATTCATCATAACCCAATGAATAAAATGGGTTTCATAAACATCATCCCATCATCACATTATCCATATAAAAAGGGATATTTCATCATAAGAAATGTGAAACCATATAAATCATAGTGAAATTATAAATGAAACATACACATATGAAGTAATGTCATCTTAGATGGAAAATGGTTTTGATAAAACACTTCAAATAAATTAATGAGGAAAATATCCTTTATTCTTCAAAATCATTTTCGTCTCACAAAATTCCATGCAATTTTAAAAGAAAAGTATTTTGTTGAAAATAGTCATGAAATCTTTTGGATGAAGCTTCACGAAAATAAGGCTTTATAAAACCGTAAAAATCCATTCACGCCATATAAGTTAAAAATAAAATTTTTCTCGTACTTTTTCAAAAAAGTCAAAAAGTACCTCGTATGTTAGAAAAAGAAAAATTCCTTCCATACGATGTGGTAAAAGTCAAAAAGGGTAAAAATGACTTTAAACATACATGGAAAAAATGTAAACATTTTATGAAAACATTTTGAGAACATATGGATATGGATAATAATCATAACCCCATTAAATACTTACAAATAAACAATCTCGGATAAGAATGAGATTTGAATAATTATCCCTTACCTTAGGTCCGATATGCTTCGTACATATCTGAACCTCCTCTTCTTTGAAGCGCCTCGTTGAGACCTCCTATTAGGGCACTAAAATTGGTCTTTGAAGAAGACCGGAACCTCTAGTATGTTTCTATGGATGTGGAGAAGAGAATTTGGCAGGGGTTGGGCGAGCATGAAGGCTCAAAGTGGTGTGAGGAAGAGAGGGAGGAGCTTCCCTTTTATAAGGGAGGAGAGGGACACCTTTAGAAAAACTAAAAATATTATTTTATTATAAAGTCATATTCGGTTTTTAATAGCTCCAAATTAATTTATTTCGAAGATAATGTGGGGATGGGTCTAAATCCTCTCATACAATATAATTTGGACAAGTTTAGATTTTTATTTTAACCTTATCATTTAGATTTAACCTTAAGTTAAATAATTTTACTTTTACCGTGTCTTCTTGTTTTCTTACACTATAAGGTTAATAAACATACTATAAAAAGGAAAACGAACCCCAAGTTTATTATTATTAATATATATAACCTTAGCTAAGTCATTTTTCCTAACCTTAGATTTTTAAGAATATAATAACAATTAATAATATAATATTTGTTTTAAAAACTATTTTATGTCAATTTTGACACTATTTGGTAATTGATTTTTTTTTGAAAATCATAACAGAATGATTAGTTCTAAAAACGTTAATTAAATCAATAATAACATGTCATATTAACCTATAAAATTAGTTGAATTCATAAAAATCCTCAAATTAAATTTTTTTGGGTATTTATAACATCAATTATATCAATATTTAATTAATAGGATAATTACTACATCATATTTGTGTCATAAATAAATTAAGTTATTTAATGTCTAAAAATTATAAATAAAATACCATTATGTAGGAAATATTTTTAGCTTTATAATGAATATTTATAGTCAAATTTATCTTATTTATAACCCTATATTAAACATTATTTACTTATAAAACTTTTATAACTATTTTAACCCTTCTTTAAATAAATTAATAATAAATGTCCTGATCTAATCCATGTGGACCTAAATGGTCATATTTTATTCTTAAGGTTGTTTTTGGTCTAATTACACTTATCCAATAGAATTAGGACATGTGTTAGGGTAATAATAATATCATTTTTACCCTTAATTACCCTATTTAATTTTAACCGTGGTTAAAAAAATTAAAAAGTTACTATTCACCAAAAATTATTTTCATCTCATTGAACAACATTTTAGTCCTTGATATTAACCGTGTCTCTCGGATTTTCGAAATTCCACTTACATAAGCGGTAAAATTATGTTTTATGGAAAATTTATTTTTTTAACTACCACTTAGTGGTTTCACTATTCATCAAAAAAATGAAAGTTTCCTAAAAAATACCAACAATTAGGCCTAAGCTATATTTGATATTATGAATTCAAAAATTATGTCTATTTTACCAAATTAAAAACATATCAGTTGCATTAATTAATTTAAAAATTAATTCCCGTCGTCAAAACAAATCGCGTGTTTTTATGAAACAATAACTATCAAAAGATTGATACTTGTTTATATACAATTTCAAAGTGAAATTAATTCCAATGACCAACATTTGATTAAATGGTAAAAATATATTCTAATTACACTTTAAAACCAATTAATAAGATAATCTAACAATATAAATTATTACGATGAAAAATGTTGTTTTTAATTAAAATATAGCGTGTTTTTACTATTCATCAAAATATGAAAGTTATCAGAATAATATGAAAAATTTATCCACAGTAAATTTTTATACCCTGATTCCAAAGAAGAATTTTATTTTGTCAAATTGAACTTATAGACATGTCAAAGACAAGATTTAAGGTGGGTGCGCCATCAAAAGGTGGCAAAACTACATTTTTTGAAAAATACTTATTTAACTCGAAAAATTGATTTTGTTCTCATACCATGTTCTAGAAAATTTTTAAGATGAATAATAATGTTATAAAATTCAAATTTTAGTTGATACTATTCATAACGGCAAGTTCATAATAATATTATAACCATATATCATTATTTAGTGAAACCTGGTATTGCGTACAACACACACTATCGAGGAAAGTCGCGATTGCGTGTAATGCAAGACAAGTCAGGGTTTCATGTTGTGCAACTCATCTGTTGTTTTGTATAACAAAATCCAACTATATTTCATTTATACATTGAATATATATATATTTATATATATACACTCAATGTTTCGTAGAATAACTACTATCAAAATTGTGTGTAACATGATCCAAGAATAGTGTTGTGTATACTGCAAGCTCATACGGTGTTGCGTGTAGCGCAAGGTAATCTTGTTGTATCATAAAATACAAGACATCAATGGTATTAAAAGAATATTTTTCATAAAATCTTGGGGTGTTACACTGAAATCTAAAAAAATAGACTTGACCTGCTCAATATGCTCAATCTACCCATTTTTGAAGGATTATGGAAAACCGTTGATCCCTATATGGTTGACACAAAATCACATCTTCCTTCTGAAACATAGATTTAGTCAGCCCAATGAAAAACCAACAATCATATATTTAGGACCTCTGAATGAATATATGACAGTTGGTACTTCACCAAGTCAACTAAAAAGTTTAACTTCCAATGTTGTAGATTGAATCGATGTTTTTTAGAGAAAAAAACCTTCCTATTGTTGAAAATGAGAAGAGTGGTGTAAGATCCTATGCCTGTTATGTCTCAATATGTCAAAAAACTCAAGCGATGGGGAAACCCCTTCTAGATACTTGTTATCTTTTGTGGTTTATCAACAACACACATAAACTATAAATAAGGACCACCAATTTCCTTTAAAAACTCAATAAACATGTAATTCATTTAGTGTGCAAACAAGGACCACCAACGACCATGATTTTTAATAAGGCATTTAGCCTATAAAAATCACCACATTACCATCAAACAATGAGAATGATAAGACAAATAATATTATTAAATTTGAAATTATTTGAGAAGTTTACCATCTTCATTCTATATTTGTACATTCTTCCATCAGGTATGATGCCCATTCATTTCTATGAATATCTATATCTTATTGTGAATATAACTATTTTCGGTATTCATGGTAGTATTGAAAAAATATAAATACAAAAAAGATTAATAATTATTTTAAATTAAATATCAATTATATTTGAAAATACCTCTTTAGGGATTCTGGTTTGTTCATGAAATATGATCTCTTTCTTAAATTTACAAACATAATAACCATATTATTTATCATTTTTTTGTTTCGGGAACTGTAGAAACATTAAAAAAATAATAATTTTTTATGTATTAGGATAGTGAAATATTATTATATATACCCTAATTTTTATCCAGTCGTAGTTCTTATCAAGTTTCTTATCCTTTTCCCCTATCCTCATTCCATGATGTAGACAATATTCCTTCACCATCCAATCATAATAGAATCCTCATTAAAAGATAATATAAATTATATAAATGGATGTTTAGTTCTAAAATGTTGGATGCAGTGTATTAAAAATTGACAAACACCATCATTTTTGGTTGGTTTGTTGGATATCAACGCATCAAATGCTGAATATAAATATTTGGAGTATCCAAATTTACTATAATGATCATCCAATTCTTCCTAACAACATAAAAAAGAATAATTAATTAAATTAATTAAAATATATTTGATATGATTAAATTATTGAGTTTTACCCCTGCATCGTTGGTATTAGGAAGATCCTATCATCTGTAATTTTTCAGGTAAATGATTTGAGCAGTCTTACAACTATTTAACCATTTTTCGCGGAAGTTATGTCTTCTTATTATGTAGAGGTGACGTGAGGACTAACTAGTCCAAATTTTTGTTCATTGGGAAATCCCTTCAATTTTTCATATATACACCTACAGATAATTTGAAATGTATTTATTCCTAATTATCATATTATATCATCTTTTGGAAAATGAAATCCTGAAAAAAATACCTAATGTAAACATTTAAAACTAAGCCCCCTAACCAATAATTGTTAAGGATTTTATTTGAACTATCAAGACCGATGATGATTGGATCTTCCCCTCCATACATATTGTCTTCAAAATGAATTATGTGATTACCACCATATTTCAACTCCGTATCTACATGAGACTTCAATGATAAAAAAATATTGATATAGACGAGGGGTTAATGTGATTTGGGTAGATCATTTTGATTGGTTGGTTGATCCTTGAGATGGTTTTGAACTGGTCATTTGTTTCACCCCTTCCCTTTGTCCATCTGTAATAATTGCATTAGTTCATAACTTTTTTCATTAAATGTTTAAGGATTAGCTTGAAAATTAAATTGGAAATCATGACCACATTATCGACATATTTTCTTACAAGATGTGATGTCCATGCGATGAATGTTCCTAGACCGTGTTCGACCGTATAAATATTTGAATCATCCATTAGAAAATGTAGCTAAATGCTCATCTCTAGGGATATAGTAATTTACACTTTGATAGGATCTATCAGATTTGGTCAATTGTGTAGCACATCATTCTGGATATTGAACATTATAGCCCTCGCTAAAAGGCGATAAGTGGGTGTTGATTGATATAAATCAGAATCATTTTCATGCTATAGAATATCAACACAGGAAAGGTATCAATGTCTTGTGTCTTTCTAATTCAGATTTTACAGAATCAATTATTAGAAAATTGACTACATTAATTAAGAATAGTTTTTTAGGGGAATGGATTGCCTCAAAACTAGTGGGGAGTGGGGTGATATCTTCATGCACAGTTTATTGTTAAGTTACTTCTTCCATTTCCCCCCATCAAACTTTATATTATCTCTCCCTGGTATTTTAATTATTCTTGAAAAATACTTAATTTTTCTCTCATATTTTTTAATTTCCATAGTTTGATCCTCCACTTATTTTTTCTCAAAATATGTTCGAGGTGTCACCAAAAAACCCACACCTCTGATACGACCATACTTTTTGGACTACTTCAAGTCCATTGAAAGTATGTCTATATACAATGTTGGTGTTGTTGATTCTTGTGACCATGTATTATAGAAAATATAGATAAATAAGTAATCATTTTTATGTAATTGTGATTTAAATCAAAGAAAAGTTTTATTATGTTATACTTACACATGGTTCCATCACTTTTTCTGTGTTTTCATCTATTAGCTTTCCATATTTGTTTACACATTCCTCCTTCCATATAACATGGTGTGGGATGCAAGCGGATTTGGATTTGGACTCTTAAATCTGCATATAAACAAAAGAACATAGTTATTATGTTGATTTATGTCACATAAAATCATTATGGTAGATTTTAAATACGAACTGAATTTTTTTCAAGTGATGCATACCCCATCCTTACTTTACAGTATGGGTAAACTGGTTTTGATGCCTGTTTTTTATTTCCATCACTCAGTTTATATTTCATAAATAAAATAATTTCAATCAAAGTGATGAATACACATACCATAAAAACAATGTTTTACTAGAAAAAATGTACCTGAAAATACTACTTCACACGATGGTCAGTAAACGCATCCCACGATGCTTGGGTTATCAGGTGTGCATAAATAAGAAGTGGGTGCAGTTTTATTTTACCTTCAGCATATTTAAGATTAAATTTCATTAAAATTGTGTGAAAAACCCTATGAATCCTTCCTGTAACCCTTAAGACATAGTCTTTGTGTGATTCATCTACTATAAATTCACTCTGCAATATATGATGAGGAGTAATTCGATGTTTCATTATTTATTTTTAGTAAATTAAAAAATGATATCAGAATGTCACAATAATATCTCCAGACATTAGTGTCTTAATATTATCCACAACATGGTTCCATGAAGTTACATGAATCACTACACATTTTCAAGTGATGATTCCAATTTAACTACTGAACATGTCCTGGTAGGGGTTAACATGTTGGCCCCGCTTATTCCATCCAATATCGTATTTGATTCCTTTTTCTTTACCCTTAATGATTTTTTCTAATGCCGTCAAACTATGGTGATCCTATTTTTTCTAGGTATCTAGTGTTTCATCGCCTTTAATTTCCTTGAATCCACTATCAAAAATATGTTCCTCTGGCTCCGAAGGGCTAACATCGGCATGTGCAAAGAGTGGTTGTACCTCTACACTAAGAACGACAAGAGGTTGAGAAACCTATCATTTGTCTGCAATGAGAGCAATAGAAGGTTGAGAAACCTATTGTTCCTGGGGATTGGGAGCATCAACACATGAATAAGTCAGTATCTACAAAAGTTGTCTAACATTTTATTTAGATAACGTAAACAAAACAACGAACATATATTAACATAAAGAAATAGGTTGAGAAACATGTTGTTCATCTGCTCTATGAGAAACAGCAAGTTGAGAAACCTATTTTTCTGGGGGATTAAGAGCATCATCATGTGCCGAAGTCAATATCTAAAAAAGTGGTTTAACATTTAATTTAGATAAAATAAAAGTAGAAACAGATATATATTAACATAAGGCAATAGGATGAGAAACCTGTTGTTAATTTACACTGCGAGCAACAGCAGGTTGGGAAACATGTTGTGCATGGAGATTGGGAGAATCATCTCATGAAAAAGTAATTATATAGAAAAGTGGTTTACCATTTCATTTATATAACATAAAAGCAGTAGTGAACACAAATTAACAAAATGGAACATGATGTATATTAAAAAAATTATAAAATGATAATTGAACTCTCTTTTTTTTCAATGGTTGAATGGATTTGAACCCTCTATCGACTATCCAAATCCCTTAATTGTGTTCTCCTCTCACTTTCCATCAATGTCATGACCCATTACCTGGGGCCCATTCTGTGACAACCCCAACCCTACCTTTAATAGGATAGGGGCTAATGAATATAACTGAAGGCATATTCCCTAAAACTAGGAAGGCATTTTCTTTTATAACCTGTAAACACACAGAACCAAGCACACAAATGATTTGAACACAAGTCAACTGTACAAAAAAAAGAGTGATGAAAGTAAATGGTCTCTTAATACAATCCCAACAGTAATGGTATATGTACAGCTGAAATAGAATACAACTACAGAAAGATAAAGACAACTACTGGTTCGTCCTCCAAGGTTCCTATATGAAAGGTAGGTACATACCGCCTACTCAGTACTCCATGTCCACCCATATCCTCTTTGTACCAACACACCGTATGGTCCACCTCTAGGCACCGTCTAGTCCCGGTACCCTCAACCGTGATCCGCGATGTCTATCATCTTCACTAAACACAACAAGGTGCAGACATATCCCATGTAGGGGTGAGTATAACAATACTCAGTAGAGACCCTGAGACCCAAAAGGTCTCACAAAATCCAAAAATGATAAACCAAAAGGCAAGAAATCAACTAACAACCCTACTTAGGTATAATCCCATACATATACCCAAGTTATCAAGTATACACATCTCAATAATGAGGAAACACATAGTCCAACTCAATAGCCCAGAGCTCTACTGTTTCACAAAGGAAGGAGTAATAAGATGGTAAGTACCACTCAAGTATGCGACACATAAGAATACCACAAATGTATTACCAAAAAATAAAGCACCTCTTAGGTACAAAATCCTCTCACACCAGGTATAACATAAGTAAAAAAGTAAAAATGATTAGTCATAATGTTAGATCATCTAATTCTATCAAAAGGCTCTGCTGCTGACCCACGAAAGATCGCTCAGTGTTGATCCACATATGATCGCTAGGTGCTGACCCACACAAGATCGCTTGATGCTGACCCACACAGGATCACTTAGAGATGATCCACACAGGATCGCTTGGTGCTGACCCACATCGTATCACTAGGTTTTAACCAACACAAGATCGATATTCATTTTTCAGGTCACAACGAGCTACTGGGTTCTTTCACTAAGATTGCTTGCCTCCGAGAGGGTCCACTTCTCAAGCCACTATTTTATACTCCAACTTCCATGAAGCCCTAAGAAGAAGTATCACAAAGTACCGACATGCCATAGGGGTCTCAACGCAAGAGGCAGTTTGTCAATCAGAGGCCTGGTCTGTGAGTTATTAGCCTTTTAGTCCTGAGGGCATGGTTGGATTTGTGATCGATCCAACCTGACTGTACTCCAACTATATTGAAATCTCTAGTGGGTTATCCTTAAAGGGACCATCTTGCTCCAAGTTTTCAAGCGCCGCTGATGGTTCATCAAATGGACACCTGGTGACAAAGTTATGGCCGATAGAGTTAAAATTTTGAAGTTGGCTGGGGTCTAGTCAGACCCGGTCAGACCGACCTAGCCCGCTGGGCCCGTCCCATGCTGGGTGGTGCGGAGGTCGTGAGGGTGGTGCAAGATCGTGGGAGCTGGGAGGGCGGCACGAGGCCATGGGGGACCATTAGGGCCGAGAGGCGGTGAGGCCGTGGGGCGGTGAGTCAGTAGGGGCCATGAAGGTCGTGGGGGCCGTGAAGAACACATGGGCGGTGCGAGGCTGCGGGGGCTGTGGAGGCCATGGAGGCCATGCAGCCAAGAGGCCACATGGCGGCATGGAGGGCCATGAGTTGGAGAGGCCGTGGGGTAGTGTGGAGGGCCGCGGGATGGGGAGGCTGCGAGGTGGCGCGCAGGGTCATGGGGCGATGAGCCCGCGTGGTGCCATAGAGGTCACGGATCAGCGAGCAGCCACAAGGCCATTGCCTTCATTGCAGCCAGCGATGTTCCGATCTCCACATATATTTGTCACTGTGGCACAAAGACACCTTATTCCATCGCGAAGGACACACCATTTCAGATGAATGACATAGGGGTCAGGCTATGTTTGTTTTTCCCACACCCTCCACTTTAGAGCGGTAGCAAGAGGCTCAACAAAAACATGAATAAATAACATCAAACCCAAAAACCTCCCACAATTGATTATTCCCAAACTCGAAAAAGAAATCGTCCATGGATCGACTAGTTAGAGAGTTGATCTGCGTTCTTTGTTTTATAAGGGAAGAACATGGGAAACAATAATCACACATAATAAATCCCATGCCTCGAATATTTTTTGACAGTGGTCATGAGGAAGGAGATGATGTTGTTGGGGATAGACAGATTTCAGTGAAGTTGGCATTTCCTCGATCATCCGTTCGTTTTTGTTGAATACATTCCCCGTTAGCAAGAGTGTTCTTCATTATGAAGTGTGTTCTTCATTGGAGAACATGTTCTACATTGGAGAGAATAATCCAACAATAGTTCTCCTATCCCAATTCCACCAAAACGTGAAATAGAAACTTGTTAATTTAAGTATATCAAAATAAATTAATTTGGAACAGAAAAGTTGTCATAATTAATGTACTGCATTGGCACCATTAATTAGCTCATTTAATTGGCCCAATTAAATGGATTTGTGTTAGAATAATTAAATTTGGAGGAGGTGAGAGGATTTCTATCATTAAAGGGGTTCGGGTGATCCTAGCCTCTCAATTCAAAATGGGGGTTAGTGCAGGTGGTCCCCACCTCTTAACATACACATGGGAGGTTTAGGATCAGTTGGTCCCCCCATCATAACCCATGTTGTGGGGTTTCTAAACTGAAAATGTTAGACATTTTTATTTTATTTAATTCTTTCCTGAAAAGCTCAAAAAATATCTTTCACTCTCGACCCACTACGGTCGAGGTGGAAGTCCCCTTAACTAATACCTGCACTGTGAGTTCAACGGTTCTCTCATATTTCAATTCTGAGAACCGGTTTAAAAGTTACAAAAAACCCACCCGCACATTTACAGAACGTACCCGAAAAAAAGTTCAAAAATTCATTCCGGGCACCCCAGGCCTCGGAATCACGCACCGCCAATTTTCACAGACTCGTAAAATTCCCATATATTTAAAAAAATTACTTGGAAATTTTAGGTCTTTCCATTTTCCCGACCTTAAGGATTTTACTCCCCGTAAGCCACACCTCAAACTGAGGGAACAAGTGTGGGTACTTAGCATGCATCTGAGCCTCCCACTCCCATGTTCTCTCCTGGAGGTTTCTGTGCTGCCAGCGAAAACCCACCAAAGGTATCGACCACCCATGATGTACCCACTCCTATTGATCCTCAATCTCCATTGGAACCTCAAAAAACATTGCCCCATCATCGATTTCTAGCTCACCATGTTCGATTACATAAGAAGGTTCATGCACGTATCTCCTCAAATGGGATACATGGAAGACGTCATGCACCCGGTGCAGCTGAGGTGGAAGGGCTAAGTGGGAATCCCCCTCACCAACTATATTGAGGACCTGGAAGGGTCCAATTAACCCCAAAGACAACACTCTACCTCGTCCAAATCTACACAAACCTCATCGAGGTGAAACCTGTAAAAAGACATGGTCACCATCTTAGAACTACAAAGGTCTTTGTCTCCTATCAGCATAATACTTATGCTTACTCTGTGTAGTATTAATCCACTCCTGGATGATCTGCACCTTCTCTGTGATAGCCCACACAATCTCTGGTCCCACTAGTGCTGACTCCCCTAGGTTTGTCCTGCAAAAAGGTGATTTGCAAGTTCTCCCATACGACACCTCAAAAGGTGTCATCCCAATGGTAGACTGATAGCTGTTGTTGAATGAAAACCACCAAAGGAACGTGATCCTCTCCGGTACGACCGTAGTCGAGGACACAATCACGTAGCATTTCCTTGAGAGTCTAAATGGTCTGCTCAGTCTGGCCATCCATCTGAGAATGGAAGGAAGTGCTCAAATGATGATGCATCCTGAAAGACTCCTTCAACAACTTCCATATAGAGGATGTGAAACGTGTATCATAATAAGAGACAATAGTTGAGGGTACTCCATGTAGCCGAACAATATCTTGCACATAGAGGCATCCCAATCTCTCTACTAAACCCTCCTCTCTGATCAGTAGGAAGTGGTCCATCATAGTGAGTTGGTTGAAGATCTCCCAGATAGAGTCACGACATTTGGATGTATATGGATGTCCTATCACGAAGTCCATGGATATACCATCCCACTTCCTCTCTAGGACCACTAAAAGATGAACCAAGCATACTGGTACCTGATGCTCTGCCTTCACTTGCTCAAATGTGAGGCATCGAGAGACAAACTCTACTGCTGCTTTCTTCATCCCCAGCCACCAGTGCTATTGTCGTAGGTCCTGGTACATCTTTGCCACTTCCGGATGTATCACCAGAGGGGACATGTGGAAATCTCTGAACACTTCCTCCTGATGTGACACAGGTACCATGGTACATCCTCTGAAGAGGATGACATGATCCCCACCTTCATAAAATCCATCAGGTGCCTGTCTAGTGGATATTTGAACACATCATGCCTCGTAGTCAGTTTCCCTACACAACACCTCCTTGACTCTCTAAATAAGTGGGGGAGTATCTATAAGAGACTAATGAAAAAATGCTCCATCTCGATCCACAAAGGATATCTACAATGCAGCCAGCTTCTCAGTCACCTCACCTAGCATCTTTATACCATATCTCATGCTGAGTGTATCTACTACAAATTTACCCTTCATAGAAGTATATACTATCTTGAAGCCATATTCTTGGAGGAACTCAAGATGATAACATTGACTCGGGTTTAGGTCCTTCTTAGAGAAGATATACCTAAAACTCTTATGATCAGAGTACACTATAAAATGTCTACCCATGTAGTAATGTCACCCCATCTTTAAGAAGAAGACCACTTCTACTAACTCTAGGTCATGGGTGGTGTAGTTCTACTCATGGTGTCTCAGCTTCTAAGAACCTTAAGCGATCATTACTTGCTCCTGCATTTGGACACATCCGAGCCAAGTCCTTGATGCATCGAAGTAGACTACGTACCCAATTCCCTCCTCTGGAAGCCTCAAGATGGGGGCTTTAGTTAGCCTCTACCTCATCTCTTAAAAACTCAAGTGGCATCTCTCTGACCACACGGGTGATTTCCCCTTCTTCGTCAATGGTAATAGTGGTGCTGCAACACTAGAGAAATCTAGCACAAATCTCTAGTAGTATCCAGCAAAACCCAAAAAACATCGTACTCCATCACACTCTTGGGAGGATCCCAGGAAAATACCACCTCAATATTCACTAGATCTACTGAAACTCCTACCTTTGAGATGATGTGTCCTAGAAATTGAACCTCTCAGATCTAGAACTAGCACTTAGAGAGATTACCATAAAGATGGTGCTCTTAGAGTGTGTCCAGTACTACCTAAAAATGACTGGCATGCTCCTCCTCAGTAATTGAGTAGATCAGAATGTCGTCGATGAAGAATACTTCAAAGAAATCAAGGTATGGGCGAAAGATCTTGTTCATGAGTTCCATGAACTCTGATGGATCATTGGTCATACGGAATGTCATAACTAAGGACTCATAATGGCTATACCGACATCTGAAATCTATCTCCTACACATCCTCATGTTGTACACTGAGCTGGTGATAGCCGGATCTGAGGCCTATCTTTGAGAACCACCATGCTCTCTTCAGCTGATCAAAGAGATCATCAATCCTCAAGAGTGGATAGTTTTTCTTTACGGTCACCTAGTTCAGGCACCGATAGTTATCCAAAATCCTCAAGATCTCATCCGCCTTCTTCGCGCACAAAATCAGGGTTGCTAGAGGGGAAAACTGGGCTGAATGAACGTTTTCCCCTGTATGTAATCTAGCTACACTAGCAGCCAACGAAGCGCTGCGAGAGCCATCCGATACACTGGTGTAGATATTGGTGTTGTATCGGGGTACAAGTCAATTTAAAAGTACACCTCTTTGTGAGGAGGTAGACCTGTGACATCATTAGGGAAGACAACCGCATAGTAGTCCACCACTACAGGATAAATCAGACTCTCCATATCAACTACTTCGAGGGAAAGGCTAGCCAACACATGAGTGATAATCTACATCTTCCTCCAGGTAAGACCATCCTGTGCTACAGAATCTCCCTTCTCGTCGGTGAAGGTAAACCTGGACCCATCCATGTGGACACACCACACTTTTCACCTAATACAGTCAATATGATCGTGGACTGTAGATAACTAGTCCATACCCAAGATGAAATTATAAGGCCTCGACGCCGATACTATGAGATCCTAGCTGACGTTCTCGCCTCCTAGAGTAAGCTCACACTGCCGGCACTAGTGTGTAATCATTAAATCATCTCCTGTAATAGTCTTCAACTGTAAGGATTTAGCCAACAAATCCATCATAATCTTCGAGATCCGAACGAGGGTAGTGTAAATAAAAGAATGACTAGAACCCGTGTCTATAAGTACTGCAGCTAAGGTGGAGTTGACACAGATCGTACCTTGTATCATATACATAGTTTCGTTATAATAGGCTTCAGTTGTATGGAGATGAGGTTGCCCTTTTCCTCCGGCTCCCTGTGGTTGGGGTAGACCACCTAGTGGTGGTGGCGGTAGCATCTCGAATCATTTCCCACCGCCAGCTGCATGACCATCTCCTCTTCCACATACGCCTGGTCCCTATGGACCTCCTCGGTCAATCCTTTGTCTCTGCCTGGGCGGTCCTTCGACCATATGTTGATCATCAATACAACAGGTCGGACAATCATGATCCATGTGACCCTACCTTCTGCATACGTAACACTGCCTGCTCCTGTCATGACTGGCTCTACCTCGGGTGCCCTGCACAACCGTCCCTAATTCCTACAGTCGTCCACCTGTTTGTCTAGTCCTCTTGGACCTCTGTGACATCTGTCTGTTGCCAGATGCAGAAGACTCCACTACTTGATGAATGGTGGTGGGTCTCACTGCTGGTTACTGCCCAGCAAAGAAACTCTCTACTAAGAGGGATCTCTCTAACACACCCGCCTACATCGGGATGGTAAGAGAAATCATCGAAGAAATGATCTCTCGCCTAAGTCCCTACTCAAAGGCTCGAGAGATAAATAATTGGTCCCACACCATATCAGTGGAGTAGCGTGAGATATCAATGAATCTCACTGAGTACTGAGCCACATTCATGCTTCCCTACTATAGATGAAGAATCTTCTATTTGCAAAGTGTGCAAAGAGTCACTGGAACAAACTCTGCATGAAACAGGCTCTTGAAGTTTGCCCAGAGAAGCGTCACCTCATTGTGAACCTAGAGCATCAAGCTCCACCATCTTCCTACTGCTGCCTATAGAATTTTGGCGGAAAGGATCAACATGAGATCAGCTGGTGTCCCTACCAGTCGGAAAACTCTCACCACGACCTCCATCCAATTCTCAGCCGCCTGTGGGTCCAACTCTCCCCTGAACCTGGGTGGCCTTTGGCACTGGAACTCGTGAAACCTGCTCATGTAGCATGCACCCTATGTTGTTGGGGCTGGTGGAATCAGTGTCCCAATGTGTAATGGTACCGCTGGTGCCTCTACTAAAAAATGGCCCTGCACCGAGGGCTCGTCACTCGGTGGGCTATCAGTGCATACTATAACTGGAACCCTAGATGGATATCTACATAGAGGCATCCTAAAAAGGAACAAGTGCACCATTGTCAAAAATTTATACCTGGTGAGCTGAATCAAAGAGGTCTCAAAGAAAACTCTTCAAAACACACATGCAATCAGTGTTTTCATGCACTGAGTCAGAAATCAGAAGTTAGGGTCCCGATGTTTGGATACATCGACCTTCGTACTAAAACTGGATTTCCCAAACTGATAACTGAACTCACTAAAATTAACATTATTTCTGTTAAAAATAAAGATCAGAGTCCTATGTTCTATGGTAGAACTGACTCATCTGATACAAATTTGTCATGACCCATTCCTCGGGGCCCGTGTTGTGACAACCCCAAGCCCGTAATCCATAGGCTAGAGGCTGGAGAATACCACAAAATGTTTATTTCTCAAAACTGGGAAGACATTGCCTTTATAACCTATAAACACACAAAAACAAGCACACAACAATATATTAACACAGGTCAACTGCATATCAAAAAGACCACTGAAAGTAAAAGTGACCGGAATACAAGAACAATTGCAAAGATACAAGTACAACTAAAATACAATACAACTAAATAAAGAGAAAGACAACTACTGGGTCATCCTATGAGATTCCAACTTGAAGGGTAGGTACAAATCGCCTCCTAAGCACTCTATGTCTGCCTGTATCCTCTGTGCACCGACACGTAGTATGGTCCACCTCTGGGAACCGTCTAGTCCTTGTACCCTCCGCCTCGATCAGAACTATCTGTCTTTTGTACCAAACACAACAAGGTGTGGGCATAGCCCATGTAGGGGTGAGTATAACGACACTCAGTAGGGACCTCGAGACCCTCAAGGTCTCACAAAATCCATAAAGGATAAACCACATGCCATGAAATCAACTGAAACCCCTACTTAGGTATATACCCATACATATACCTAAATTATCAATTATACCCATATCAATAATGAGGAAACACATAGTACAACTCAAAATCCCAAAGCTCAAATGTTCCATAAAGGAAGGAGTACCACGATGGTAAGTACCACTCAGGTATGCCACATAGAAGAATACCACCAAGGTATTACCACAAAAGAAAGTACCGCTCTGGTAGGAACTCAACTCACACCAGTTATAAATTAAGTACAAATGTTCAAATGATTAGTCATAATGATTGATCATCTAATTCTGTTATGAGGCTCGACTGCTAACCCACATAGGATTGCTCGGCGCAGACCCACATAGAATCTATAGTGGATGACCCACACAGGAACGCTCGGTGCTGACCCACATAGGATCGCTCAGTGCTGACCCACATAGGATCACTCGATGCTAACCCTCATAGGATATCTATGCACAGACCCACACAAGATCTATATTCATTCTTCACATCACAGCTAGCTACTAGGTTCCTACAATGAGCTTGCTCGTCTATGGGAGGGTCCGCTCATTAAGACAATTTTCTATACTCCAACTGCCATGAAGTACCATGAAGAAGTATAAAAAAGACCTTCATTCCATATGATTCTCAATGCAATAGATAGTGTGTAAATTGGACCCCCGGTCTGTGAGTTTTTTCCTTTTAGTCCCGAGGTCCTGGGTGGATTCATGTTCAATCCAAACCGACTATACTCCAACTTTATCCAAATCTCCAATGGGGTATACTAAAAGAGACCATCTCACTCAATGTTTTCCAGCACCACTAACGGTTCTTCAAATGCACACTCGATGCCAAAGTTATGTAAGATAGTGTGAGAAGTTCGAAGTTGGCCTGGGTCTGGTCCAACCCAGTTGGATCGACCCAACCTAGGCCGACCCAAACCAATTTGGGATGAACTGGCCCACTGGGTCTGGTTTCACCCACTGGGTCTGTCCTGGCCCAATCATCCCATCCCGCTTTGGGCGGCACGGAGGCCATGAGGGCAGCGTGAGGATGTGGGGTGGCGTGGACGTGGGGGTCGCGGAGGCCGTGGGGGCCGTAGGGGCCGCAGACACCACAAAGGCCCCAGAGGCGGTGAGGGTGGTGCGAGGCCATGGGGCACATGAGGGCCATGGGGTGGTGAGGCTGTGAGGTCTATGAAGGAATTTTGGGCTGCAGATGCAGCGGGGCGGCGCGAGGCCGCAGGGGCAGCGCCAGGCTACGGTCGGTGAGGCCACGGTGCGGTGCAAAGGGCCGCGGGGCAGTGAGGTCGCGGTGTGGCATAGAGGGCTATAGGATGGAGAGGCCGCAGGGTGATAAAGAGGCCGCGGGAAAGTGAGAATGTGAGGCAGCATAGAGGGCGATGGGGTGCAGTGGAGGCAGCGTGGCAGAGAGGAGCCGCGGGGCTGTCTCCTTCGTCAAGGCCAACAATGTGCTGGCCGCCGCATCCATTCATTACTGTGGCACAAATCTGCCATCTTCCATCACGAAGGACACACCAATCATGAAAAACAATGGAGGGTTCAAGCCATTTTTTTGGCCCACACCTTCCATGTTATAGTGGTAGAAAGCGGCTCAACAAAAACATGATGGAAGAATGTAAAACCCTAAAACAGCTTGTAATTGATTATTTCCAAACCCAACAAAGAAATAATATGCATATCAACTAGTTAGATAGTTGATCTGAGATATTTGTTTTACAAGGGATGAACATGTGAAACAATAATCCCACATAATTAAACCCCTACCTCAGAGATTTGTTGATGGAGGTTGTGATGAAGGAGATGATGTCATTGGGGATAGACAGACGTCGGTGAAGTTGGCATTTCCTCGATCATCGGTTCATTTTCGTTGAAGATATTCCCTATTGGCAAGAGAGTTATTCATTGGGGAGAGTGTTCTATATTAGATAAAGCATTATTCTTTGGATATAAAAATCCTCCAATATTTCTACTCTCTCAATTCAACCGAAATGTTAAATTGACGACTAGTTAATTTATGTTTATCAAAACAAATTAAGTTGGCACAAAAAAGTTGGCATAATTAATGTAATGTGTTGGATCCATTAATTTGCTCATTTAATTGGCCCAATTAAATGGATTTGTATTGGAATAATTAAAGTTAGATGAGTTCATGTGTTTTCTCTCATTAATGGTGTTCGGGTTGTCCCCACCTCTCAATTCAAAATGGGGGTTAGTACAGGTGGTACCCACCTCTTAATATCCACATGGGAGGTTTAGGCTCAGGTGGTACGCACCACCATAATCCATGTTGAGTGGTTTCTAAAATAAATATGTTAGAAATTTTTATTTTATTTAATTATTTCTTGAAAATCTCAAAAATTATCTTTCACTTTTGACCCACTGCAGTCGAGGTGAAGGTCCCCTTAAGCGAATACTAGCACAATGAGTTCAATAGTTCCCTTGGATTTCAATTTCGAGCATCGGTTTAAAATTTACAAAAACCAGCTCGCATATTAACTGAACCTACCAAAAAAAGTTCAGAAATTCATTTCAGGCACTCTGGGCCCCGAAATCACACGCCATCAATTTTTGTGGACTCGTAAAATTCCCATATATGTTAAAAAAATTACATGAAAATTCCAGGTCTTTACAATCGAATTTGTTCTAAAATTATATCTGGATTTTCATTTGACTCCTTAAAAATTTGGTCCTAAATCCATCCTATAAACTATTGATTATGTTTATTTGATATCCATTTTCATCCCTTGGTGGATTCAAATGCCTAATAATTTTTTGTGGGTTTCAAAAGATGCATCAATATCCAAAATTTTATGCAAAATGTAAAGGTGGTATTACTTCTGATATGTAATATTTATTGTGATAACTTCAATTCCAAAATTTCTTCACCCAAAAGTCACGTAGTGTGATTAGATTTATTTAGAACAATGCTTTTCATACCAGATAGGTATTCAGTATAGAATTCAATGGATTCCCCAACAATATATCACTCCCTAATAAAACCCTTTGGATGACTTCAATTTTTGACATACACTTTCAAAATATTCATATATTGTTCAATGGGGTACATCCATCTATAGTTCATAGGACCACACAGCCAAATCTCTCTCACTAAGTGATCCATAAAATGAACCATCATATCAAATAATGTTGCTGAGAAAAACATTTCGAATTCACAAAATATGATGGAAATTTTTCTTTTCATAGTCATCAATTTCACTAGGTATATAACTTTGCTACATATATCTTTGAATAAGAAACATAGCTTTGTTAATGTATAACATACATTCTTGAAAAAATGCAATGTAAACCTATAGGAATTAGAACATGAATCAAAAAATTATAGTCATGTGATTTCAGACCTCTTAACAATAAATCGGGAATTAACACAATGTTATTGATATTTGATGAATACCCATATGGAGCCTTTATGTCATTCAAGAAGTTGAAAAACTGATATTTTTCTTACTTAGAAAGAGTGTAAGCACCAGGATGAAGAAATGTTCATTTTTAACCCTTCATTGGTGCCAACTCTTCTCATATTCCCATGTCAACCATGGCCAACCTAGCCTTAATTCCAACCTTTGTCTTACCAGGTTCATTTAGAAACATGTTGATGACACTATCACAAACATTTTTTTCAACATGAAAAAAATTAAGAAAATTTCTGATGTACAGACAATTCCAGTATGGTAGTTAAAAAAACTGATTTCTTTTTCCATCCGATTTTCCTAAGGTGTTTTGAAAACAGTTTACTAAAATAAGTGAAAACACCTTTAACATCATCAAATAGTTGATCACTTGTTAGTGGAGATGGTGGTGTATGTTCTTATTAAATTTCCTTGAATGATTTCATCCAATATCAGTACTTATGTCATTGGGGTATAAAAATGTGATGTCATAAAAAACACATTTTTCAATAAATGTTTCAACCTAATTGATTGTGTACATTGTTTACATATAGGTTACTTAAGAGTTCCTTCAATTCTATATCTAGAAAAATTTTCATAAGAAGGAAAGTCATTTATTGTCTTATACAATATGGCTCTCAACATGAAATCTTCATTTCTATAAGAATCATACATTGTAACACCTGAATCCCACAATAATTTCAAATCCTAGGTCAAGGGATCCAAATAATCATCAATATTATTACCTAGTTTTTTTGGTCCTAATATAATCATAGATAAGATGATGTGTTTTCATTTTATGCATAACCATGATGGTAAGTTATAATTTACCAACATAACTATCCATTTACTATGTGTGATACCTTGAAACCCAAAAGGATTCACTCTATCTGTAGATAACGCAAGAGAAGGTTTCTCGGATCGTTTCCAAATTCCAGATACTAATGATCAATTCTCTTCCACTAAGGAGAGTCTATTAGATGTCATAGTTCCCCATCTTTGTTTCTTCTATCTACAATCCACATTAATTTCTATGTAGTCTCATAACTTTCATATAGGCTCCTAAACCTTGGAATGATTGAAAAGTACCATGCAAATTTCATAGGTACGGATTCATATTTCTTGTATCGAGAAGAATGAAAATTTGGGAATTCTCTAAGTGACTGGTGGTTCTTTCAAAATTTTATAAAGTTATTCGAGAAAGCATGTATTATTTCAAAGATAATAACCATTGAGTATAGCATTCCTTTGGCATTGTATGTTCTTCTTAAGAGCTCATTATCTTTTGGGAGCATGTCATTCAAGAGAGAAAATAATTCTGTAAAACCTTATTCACTCCATTCATTGCCTTCTTTCTAATTATATAGATTCAGTATGACTGACAATGCTGTATATTTAGTGTAACCATCATACAATGACGTATTTTCAAAACTCTTTAACTGATCAAAATTTTTTTGGGCAATCATGAAGTTCATCTTCAAATGTATGTTCGGTTTCCTTAATACGATATTCATCATCATGCACATCTATAATAACATCCTTGATACAGTCTTATTTATTTTCCATACTTGTAATCGCATCAAATGATTTATAAAATATGGTGTTATCCAAGTAACTAACAACAATCCATTTTTCATTGTGTTTATTCCATCATTTAAAACATCAATATATTCCATGAAAAATCAGGTGTTCTTCCAACTCCTTTGGACTTACTTGTCTTTAATAACAACAACATAAAAATGGAAAACAGATTTTAGAATGATCATATGCATGATCTTTTACAAACTTGATTAACTCTTTCACTCCATCTTCATACTCTTTTTTTAGATGATTGACATCTATCCATTATTTATTCATATACATCCTATTTGATTTAGTGATATTAATATTTAACAAAATAAATGAAAAAAATGTTGATATAAAAATTAAACAAGGGTAAAAAAGTTATAAACTTAAATCTCCGTTGAAAAATATTTATAAAATTAAAATTTAAATCCCATTAAAATACCAACCAATTACACAAATTCATCCCTAAAATAACAAAACCTTTTTAAAATAAACCAATTAGTTCCAAAAAACCTTTTTCAAAATCCAAATTCTTTTTAAACCATTTTGAAGAAATTTAAAACCAAAAAGGGTATGTTGAACACATATAATTTTTTAAGAAGCATTTAAAAAAACTTGAATAAAAGTGAAACCATAACAAAATTAGTAGATGTAATTTTCAATTCCTTATATCTAGAAAATACAAACCATTGATGGTTTTAATCCTTATATGTCTCCTGACACACCCTATATAGCTCTGATCACTAGTTTTCAGTGTTCCTCCCATCAACCTTATGGACTGGACTACCCATCACTAGTGGGTGAACTGCTTTTCTAGTGTTTTAACCCCCCCACTGGCTACTCAAAACCATATTCAGAATTAAATTTATAATTATATATTAACACCATCACACTCACCCATGAAGATACCAACTTGATAACATATTAACATGTATTATTATGAGTAGAGCTTAACACAATCACACTCACCCTTTTTGTACCTCTAGAATTACTAAACTATTCAAATAAAATTTATATATTATGATATATAATATTTTACCCAATGAATTTGTGGGAAATATAGGTTCTAACAATATCACAACACATAAATATGTTTCCCACTTGAAAATAAAATATTCATTATCTCATAAAGAACCCATAATAACTGGAGAAAATAAATTCACAATAAGGGAACCATGTGAACATAGAACAATATAATAGTAAATAAAACCAATATCAACAGTTACACTAATAAAATAGTCATAATGGGGATGTATTAAAAATAATAATGTAATCCTCTATATAGAACCACCAATCAAAGAATAAAATTTCATGGCATATACCATAGGTACTAGTGTGTGATGATTCAAAACAGCACTATAAATACATAGACCAACATCTAATATATGTTTCATCCAAAAATAACATAATAAACCCAATTAAACCATAATTAACTCATCATAATGGAAAATTCCCACAAGCCTTGTCTTACACATAGGTAGGGGGACTATAGAACTATGTGTATGAACTAGGGTGGCATGAATCAAGTCCTCTCAACTCGACAACCAAGTTACCATAAACAGACAACCATTTAGGTGAGAAATAAATAAAGATAATTACCAAATAAATGACTCTCACATCACCTTCAACACCATCACATATAACGTCCCCTTTTCACATCACATATCCATCATATAAATAATAAATTACCCATAGATGGTGAAAAAATAATAGGGTAAATCATTGAGGGTCACATGAGAAATAAACCATTTACTTTTTAAATTGAAAAATGGGTATTCACATGAAAACCATCTTATTATATGAGTCTCACTCCCATTATTTAAAGTCTCGCTATTTCAATGATTTTGGAAGAACTTGAAAAAATCCATTTTTCTATCCAAAATATTCTCCAAGAACATGAAAAAGTACATTGAAAAACAAAAAAGGTATGAGACTTAAAATTACTATAAAAACATTTAAATTACCCTATAAACCTTTTCAAATAAGATTTTTATGAAAATTAATATAATTTAAAAATAGCACATGAAATTATTATGAAGAACCCCTTATTGCAGGCCTAGAATTAAAGAAAGATATTTAAAATTTCACCCACGAAACCATACATTACCATAATTTAATTAAAAATAAATTTATAAATTATAAACACTCCATGAATTATAAAATAAAGGAAGAGAAAATAAAAACCTAGAATAAACCGAATGGTAAAAAATACACAACATGCAACCTTCCATGGAAAACACTCAAAAAACCTAAAGTCCTAAATACCCATGAAAAACTAATTTTAGTTCTTGGGAGAAGGAGAAACCTATGTAAAATAAAGAAGGGAATAGGTATGGTGGATATAAAGGAGAAAGATCGGAAGAATGCTTGAAATTGAAAAAATTATTTTTTTCTTAAATAATTGAAAAAAAATCACAAAACACGTACTTAAGAAATCATAGATTATTATAATTCTCATTTTACAAAATAAATTATAACATAATAACTTATATATTGTGACTAAAATATCACTACATGGAAAACATTCCTAAGACAATAAATATAATTGAAAATACAAACCTTTTCACAACAACTTTTTTAAACCTTAATTTGAAAATTATATATATATTTTTTAGAAGGGAAATATATTATTATTGAAAAAAGTATTATAAATGGATGGGTCCCTGAGTTATTCTATTGGGTTTAGTGATTTGGGAGTGTTTGATAGTTGTTGCAAATTATTGTGAGTGTCAATATTAAGCTGACAATAAGATATGTTTACCCATATGTTTTGGTAGTGATATAATTTCTTGTTGCACATTGGGTATGGTGTATTGGTGAACCAAACCTATAGGTCTAGGTGGTTGGTTCTATGTGTGCGCATAAGTTTATGATTTGTAATGGTAGATGATAGATAATCATGTAAGGGTGTCGATTTGAGGAGATCAAGAATGAAGAAATGATGTCAACCTATAGAACATGGATTGGGTTGTTATGGGAACATGGTGAAGGGAGTTTGTATGGTTTGTCACTTAGTTCATGGTTTTAATCATGTGACAAATAATAATTAAGTTTTATTTAGACAACTACACTTGGTAAAGTAAAAAAACATGGTATTATTTTTGAAATCATTTGAGAAACATATACTATGAATTATTTTTTTGGATAAAAAAGATATTGAGAAGGAAGATGGTCGAACCACCAAGGTCTTCCTAAAACACTTCATGAAATGTATAAACTCCCCATGACATGAATAACGCTTACACATTCCCCTCATAGTGTGTCCATTATTACGATTACATGAACAAATCTTATATATAAATGGAATTATGGATATTCCCTTTAAAAATTTCATGAATATTGATATTGCATATCCCATAGTGTGATCAACTAGTCACCATCAAAACATCATGAATCTTAATTATCATGGGCACCTCTACATGGTGTGAATTTTTCCTCAATAAACCAACTATAGAATGATGTATATTTATTAGAGTGAATTATGGTGTTATGATGTTATTTATATCCGATATATATAATTTCTATAATTGCTTCCCAAAACAATACATAACTCCATTAGCCTTCTTTATGACATCACATTCGCTTTTGGAAGTACCTTACACATTGGTACATGTGACCTTCCTGTATCTCTATAAGGTTCTCCATACTTTTCCATTTCATTTAAAATGGGGTCTGAATAGTTTTATATATATAGGGATTGTTATGAATTTTCCATTTTCTAGGAATTCTACACATGGTGTAACACTTATACTCATTCCATGATATTTTTTGTAACTTCTGAAATTTATCAAATGAACTCCATCCAACTCAACTGCATAATCAAAATTCTAGATTTATTCTTTTGAACATATTAATCACCTCATATATAATATCTTCCAAAAAATAGAAAATTCTTATTTTATAATAACATTCATAACAACTATATATCATTTTAGACATCTACTTCCAGAACAACATCCAATAGAAAATCATGTGTTTAAAATAAATCTAACACTAATAATAAACATATGTTGAAAACAAAATATTCACTATCCCTAATTATAAAACACATTTTTATTACATTTTTCCAATAAATACATCACCAAACTGATTCCAATAAATCCAATACTAATCTATATCCTATAAATCCAATATTAACACATTTCCATTAAATTCAATACCAACACCAATTTTCAATTAAATCCAGGAAATCTCCCCCTATTAATTATTTTTCACCACTATAATGAATCCAAAACATCATCACATCATGCTTCCCACTCCACAATTAAGGGACCAATAGATTCCTGTATGCAGCATGATTCCTACTACACATTTTACAAAAAATCCAAAGAAAACACCCATCATCAAGGAAAAATATATAGTCTTTGATATATCCAGGAAGGGAACTTTTGAGATCCCAATTTAGAATAAGAAGGTATATCACTAGATTCAAATGGAACTAAAATATCTACCTTGTCAATCCCCAATGAACCACTACTGTTATCTTAAATAATTATTTTTATGGTCTCAAAAGTTTAAGTATCCACATTAGAAATTCTAATTGACCACGGTGCTAGGGAATGAAGTGTTTACTGTCCTGAATGTAATATTGCAAAAAATTAGGACACTCCATGAAATAAATTATTTCAGGTTTAGATATGCCACTATACCTTGTAAAAATGATTTTATTCCCCCAAAGGAATATGAAAATCTTATAAATTTGCATATAATTAATCCATATTTCTCAATACCTCCAGGACATGGGATATTCAAACTCTAAGGGGATAGATACTTGAGAAGATGGCTGAGTAGCTTGTGTCATGAGGGTGAAACTAGTATTTTGAGGGGATAAACGACAAATATCTAACCACTTCTTATGTATTTTATAAACGATGTTCTTCCATGTTGTAATCCCATTTTCCAACGTAAATGAATCTTTTTAACTCCCCTAAAACACTCTAGACCCAACTATAGGTGGACCCTTAATAATGGAAATTTTCTTTTCCAATTAGCCTTATGTGTATGAGAATATCGACGAATCATCATAGGAATTCTAAATACTGGGAGTGTTATATATTAGAAAATGATCAGTCTAAGAGCCCGTGTCTTCCCATGTGAACATAAAGAAAATTTCATGCATTTTAATCTGATTCTTTTCAAAACAAGAACTATTAATCGACATAGGGGACATATTTTGGATGCAATGGAACTAGCATGAAAATATAAATGCTAAATACCCTTCACAGATTAGTTCTCCTTCAATTTTGGAAAATAAAACACCCTCCCCCAAGTAAATGAGTTAATCCCTTCTAGTTTTATCTAATGATACATAATTTTATAGGGTACCATTTGGAGAATAATAAGGGGTGTATAAAAAATAGTCATGGAAATTGAAATGGTCCATCACATCCTATTCTCTGAACGCCAATGAGTTCACCCCACTTATACATTGTAACTATGTCTAGAATTGAGTGTATGAAATTCAATGGTAGTTGATTAATGCATACCCCCTACATGGGATTCTATCTAGCCCCAAATAATATAAAATGGGACCATGAATTATTAGGGTCAAATACCCATCATATAAATCCTATAAAATAAAATTTCATCACTAGTATAAGGACTGAATGATTAATGTACCTCCTACTGAAGAGGAGTAGTAGATGAGAGACAGTAATGGAATAGTTGGAGGTGAATCTCGATTTTCTGTGGAGGAGAGTTGTGTTGTGAAGCTCAATGTGTAGTGGTGGAGGAGTCGGTGGCCGAGGAGGAGTAGGAGGAAAGAGATAAGGAATGAGAGGAGGGAGGAGTAGAGGGAGGAGTGGAGGGAGGAGAGGAGACAACAATGAAAATGGAGACAACGAAAATAAAAATGACCGCATGGATTGGCTTCCATGAGATCTTGAGGGTGTGTGGATGTAGGATAAAGTTAGGGTTAATTTATAAAACTTGATGAAAATTTTATCAACTCTATACAAAAAGTGCTAATAAAAGTTTGTTTTATCAGTGTTAAAATTGAAAGCGTGAATAAAACCTACCTTTATCAGTACTTTTTTAGTGCTTATAAAAGCCCATCTTTATCAGTGCTACAAAATAACTAATAAAGGTAAATTTTATCATCACTATAATTGAAATTGTTGATAAAACATGCAATTATCAGTGTTTTTTAGCATTGATAAAACCAATCTTTATCATCCCTAAAAAAGTGCAATTAAATGGATGCTTTATTAGTGCTTTTTAATAAGCACTGATAAAATAAACCATTTATTCATAATTATAAAATTATTACCAATATATTTATTACATTTATAATTTTATAAATATATATAATTAATATATGTATTATAATTTAATAATTTAAATTATAATTAAATAAAAAATATATATATATTTATAGTGTTTGTGTATAAATTATAATTAAATATATATTTAATTTTATAATTTAAATTATAATCAAATATAAAAAAATATAAATAGATATATATTTTTTATTTTTATTTTCATAATTATATATATATATATAAAATAAATGTCCATGTCAGTGTATATATTCATTAAAGACATATATATATAAATAAATATATTCAAAAGGTATTCATAAATATATATTTATCATTAAAAAAACATTTTTTATTTTATAACTATTTAAATATATTTGTATTTAATTAGTTATATATAATTATAATTTTATATAATATACATAAAAAGTAAATAATTATATATAACTAGATATTTATATTTTTAAATATAATAAATACCTTTATTGTTTATTTAAATATATTTATCATGATTTTAAGTATTCATGAGAAGATAAAGCTTCATATATATAGGAAATGAATAAATACACCAAGTATATATAGTACTATAGTATATATGGCCAACATTAGAGTAAACGAAATACATATATTCATGAGAAGAATGTCTGCATCAAATGACACATTCATTTAGAAAAAAAATTATTTAAATATATATATATTTATGTAAAATAAGTATATATATATATTTTTAATAGTATGTGTATATAATATTATAAACATAAATAAAACATAAACATAAAAAACATAATAAATATGAATTTTTTATTTAATGTATACATATACACATTATTTTTGAATATAATTAATATTTTTAAAATAAATTAATAATATTTACCATTATGTTTTTTTATCAATACTATTATTATCACTGATAAATGGTGGACTTTATCATTACTAATATTTGTTCTGATAAAGGGTAAATTTATCAGTTCTTTTTTATAGCACTGATTAAAGTCCCCCTTTTATCATCACTTTTTGATTAGATCTGATAAAACCCAAGTGCTTCCCTTGCCCAAATTTGTGGTAGTTGATACATATATATATATATATATATATTTCATTTATATACTTCATTTCAATACAATAACAAAAAACAGAAACAACGTTCATGTGTACTTACAGTTTACCGTCTCAATGAACTGTGTATTTCAATTCGTACTACTATATTATATAGATTATTATAATGAAATCATACTGTATATTAATGATATTTATACTATGGGTTACATTCTATAATCATGAAATAAGTATAATGATGAATGATATAACAAATTAAGACACATGTGAATAAAAAAGTAAATATTACCCAAAGTGAAACATTAACATAGGATCATTAACAAGAAGGTAATATAATTTCATAATAAAAACATATATGGTATTATGTATAAGAATATTATTATATAAAATATTTATAATAAACTTATGTTTATTATAATATAAACTTGTACGTGTATGGAGATGGTCAAGGCACAAGGTAAGGGGATTTCATCTCACTTATCATTTCCATTAGATACATGTTATGTTTTCCATGATTTAATTTTGTCTGGCGTATGTACCTCCCATGATTATATTATATGTATATTTAAATTAAATTTATGGACATTATCATCTTCATTTTATGATACTTTCTTCATGGGGGTTATCTTTCAAAAGTTACCAATTTGGTAAAAAAAATTGTCTCAATTTGCCTTATTTGAGACTCATGTTTTGTTATGCACCTAAACTCTTTTTTGAAGTGCATATATTTCCATTTTTAAGGAAATATCATGAATCTGAATATTTTAAGGATTTTATATGCTTCATTTAATTTAATTTATTTAAATGGATAGTATGAATCAAAGATAACATGTTATATGAGTTTATTGATACAATCTCATTTATTTTTGAGATTGTTTTATTTTATGATTCCTTTGATGGAATCATATGATCCATATCTCAAGAATATTCAAGAGTTTCCTTATCATATTTTATTTAATGATATACTGATGTATTGGTACCATATAATACTATTTGGGACATTATATAGTTAAGATTGTCTTTTTAGGAAATCTAGATTTTACCCTTTTTCGGATGCAAATATCTATTTTAAAAAAATGGATTCCAATAATATTATACCATTATCCTATAATATTTAGAATACATTTTTACCCTTTTTTATAAATCTATTCAATGGAGAATATATTTCTCATTTTGAACAAGACACTTTTCTAACCTTTTTAACCGTGAAAAAGGAAAGTTCTTTTGACCTCATATGACATGTATGGATTTACCCACCATCATTTTGTCAAAGCTCCCTTTTAAATTTTAAAATGGTTAATAATAAATAAATAAAATTTACATGATATTTTCAAAATAAAATGGTTTCAATTTTTTTCGATATTATTTTATATGTTTTCAAGTACAATGGTCTACAAAACATTTTTACGCTCTTTTTATTACTTTTCAAAGTGTTTTCAATGAAATAGGTTTTTATAATTTTTTGATGCTTATTTTCTAAATTTTCAAGGAAAAAGTTTTTCAAAATGATTTAATTCCTTCTTTATATTTTTTGAATGTATTTTCTAGGAAAAATAATTTTAAATGGTTTTATGTATTAAAAATACCTTTTCAAACAAGAAGAAATTTTTTCCTCTATAATCGTTTTTGAAATATGTTTCAAAATTATTTTCAATCTAAGATTAATTTTTTTGATGTTACTCATTCAATTCTAGGATATAATCTAAAGATTCCATTCATATCCTTTATATAAATGGGTTTTTTCTTAAATTCAGGGTCTTTATGAAACCCATTTCTATTCCACGTGGTATATGTTTATGAAATATGTTTCTTTTCCTAGAGTTCTATGTTTATGAATCCCAATTACTTTCACAGGTTATAATTTGGTGAAATGGTTATGAAATCTATCTATTTTACATATTTTATGACATGATGAGATATTAATGATACCATTTCCATTTCATAGTTTATGATTTGTTGTTTATAAAACCTATATCTTTTTATGGGTCATGATAAGATGAATGTTTTATTATCTTGTGACACATGTATGAATTATTTTATTATAAGATGGGTGGGACCTATATGTCCCTCCAATTCATTGGGTAATAATAAATGTGTTATGAGATAAAAGGGAACACATGAGGAAATCACAAGCTCAAAATAATGGGGAATAGGGTAGGATATCCCAATCCTGATCGAAGAGGGTGCACTATAGGATGTACAAACCTCAAAACAAGAGGGAATTGGGTAGAACAACTAAATCCCAAAACAAGAGGGTATATGGGAGGAAATATCAATCCTAAAATAACGTGGAATAATAGAGAAAATACAAATCCTAAAACAAGAGGATACATAGGAGGATATCCCAATCCCGAAACAATATGGTATATGAGAGGGATTACCACGCTCGAAGAAGGTACACATGTTATTAACCCAAGACTAACATCTTACAAAGGTGTTGGTAGGTCACCTAGACATAGGGTTTTTATACGTGTTTTTCACAATCCCATGTTTTATTCCTACATTTTACTCTCTTGGCCTATGTTCATTATTTTCTAATGATTCAAGTCTTCTAAATTTTCAATAATTATTATGATCATTGCTTTGTAGGGTATTCCCTTCAAATTTTATGCTCATGTTCCAAACTATTTTGGCCAAGTTATTCTTACAAATTTCATTTATTTACCATTATACAACATCTATGATAACCCATTTCTTATGTTTCCTCTCCCCAGGTTATGAATAATGTTTTTAGGAAGAAGTGAAAATATTTTAGATCCTTATGGGATATGATGAAGACCATTCATCTAGATATAATATTTTGTTTCCATGATTCCAAATACAATAAAATATTATAGTATACAGGGATTTATTTTTGTATTTTAATAAATATTCACTTAAAATGATGGAATATCCATGAATTTTAAGCCTGGGTTTCTATGTATTGAATAATATATTTTTTATAATATTGTTCTTACCAAAGTGATTAATAGAGTTTTTATACAGTGGTTATTCTTGGATAATCCCTACAAGAGTATTGACTGATAACTGTACTTATAGAAGTTCAGGGATTGATTATGTATTTCTTTTTAAATATAGAGGAAATAAAAGAATGCATAAGACCAGAAACAAACAAATTACTTGATTGGTTTGAGGGAAAAATAAGAATACCTTCTACCACTTCGCATGAAGATTCAACTTCATCCATTGTGATAAAAAAATCTTGACCCTTCTCTCTTGGCCTATTCTAATATTGATGGTGATTCCCCTCCATTATCTTCTGATTTTTATAGTGATTGAAAAAGGTCCCAATTTTTTCACACATGATGCATTGGACTTCAGTTTGGGCGTGCACCATCTTATATTTTTAGTTACTATTGAGAAGTTGACGCTTCACCTCACTATGATAGTTCCTAGAAATATAGCCATATCTTCCACACTTGTAACATTTCCCGCTCCCAAGAAATAAATTCACTAAATTTTTCTTCCCACATTTGTTGTATGTAGGATGTTGTACTTATTTTACTCCACTTCCATTATCAAAGTTACTCCATATGATTGGATCCAATGATATCTTCTTTTCATTCAATATATGGGACCACTACATATCTCCAAACACTAGTTAAACCTTCATATCACTTAAAATTATCTCTTCATAGGTATTATAGAATCAATTGTCTATATTCTTCCATAGATGGGATCTTAGTTCACAAAATAATCTATCACCCTTTATATTAGGATCTATGAAAAAAAGAGGTGTAATGGGAATATATTTTATCATTCATCTCATATCTTACAATAGATTCATTTTCCTTATTCATTAGCACTAGGAATACCTTCTCCATTTTCGTTCACCTCGAATGGGGGAAATATTGTTTGAAAAAGGTTACCTTGAAATATTCCCACAACATAGATTCTATATCCCTTTTTGGTTTCATGTTTTAAATTGTTTTCCACCACTAATATACTTCAACCTCTAAATAGGGAATATCTAGGGCTACTTTCTCTTGTTTCGAACAACAGAGTATGGAAAATATCTTTTATATAGAGATTATTAATTTTTAAAAAATCATGTGGTTGGTAGATCCACTGAAAAATGTGGTTATTGAAACATAAATGAATAAATTGAAAGTTATTACCTTCAAGGAGAATTCAGTCTCTTGACATTATTCTTGTTAATTATTAAAGCTTGAGTCATTTGATTCATCATTATCATGAAGTTTTTCATTTTGGAGTCCATCAAATGGATATCAGTTCATGGTCTGTTACGTTATCCATTCACATGGTTTCTTATATTCCCTTCAATTTGTGAAATGAAGAAAAATGAATTTAGAAACATGTTTATTTTAAGATTATTATATTTATAGAATAATTTTATGTCTTAAAACATCTTGCTTAAATATGTTGTTTATTAACAATTATTAACAATAATTACACTTTTTATATATCACTAATAACAGTTCATAAAAATCTTTTAATTAACCAACAATATGTCCTGGTTGTATCAAACAATAAGTGAATCAAGGATCATTGTCATGAAAACATTCCCATTCAAGTCATGATCAAAGTGGTATTTTTAGTTTTTCCCCTAGAAACATCTGTGGCAGAGCCATATCCACTTGTTTATATCGAGACATGGATTTCTTTGCTTGGATACCACTTACAAAATACTTCACCAAAATATTAAGATGTTTTACTATATTTAGACATTATTATTCGGTTACTAATAATGTTCTAAAATCCTAATTTCTACAAATAAATAAATCTTCCTTTAATACGAATAGTGGCATCCTGAATTTTTATTACATAAACTTTTCATTACATGGTACAAATAAAGGATATTTTAAATTTTTGTTTCATGGAAAAAATATACATAACAAATGAAAAAATTAAAAAAAAATGTAATCCACTTGAAAATATCATCAGAGGTTCAAACTATTTTCATTTACTACATCTCATAACCATTGACATACATGAAAGGAAAGGATGAGTAGAATGCCTAGTAAGGGAAAGCAAGGTAAATAATTTACATGTGATCTTGAGAAATATTAATAAGAACATGAAGAATATCGTAAAGGAATGAGAAAAAGATAAATTTTCATATAATAATAAAAATAAAAAGTAAAAAATCATGGAAATGTGGATAAATCATTTAAAAATACATTGATAATCGAATAACCAAGGTTTGTCACCATGGTTTCATAAAAATTACCATTGTTATTCACCAGTGAATCATAAAATATGTCATCTCTAGAGATTAAATTATTTACCCAATGCATTAGTTCACTATCAAGTATCACACTTGATATGTATTAAACATCATGTGATCTATATAGATCATAATAAATCATTTCATAAATAACCCATTGAGAATAAAAGAAAACAGGTTTCATATCGAAATTATGGAATTTCAAAAGTTCTTTTAGAACATGATCATTATGTCATTTTCACCCATAGAAAAGGAATGTGGTTTTTATATATGAAAATACAATAATAAAATAAATAATATTTAAATATTTTTGAATACCACTAGATTATAAATATTTTTGGTTATCAGAATAAAATAATAAATAATTTCTTGGGGAGAAGATAGAAATTTTTTAGAAGTAATACTGGTGGCATAACAATTAAAAAATATGGTATTAGAAAAGTTTAAAAAGTGAGGGGATAAGGGTATAACATTTATAAAAAAATATTAAGTAAGAGAATGAATAAAAATTAAATAATATAGAGTGAATATAACATTCAAAATAAATATACAAAAGTGGTTATTGAAACGAATAAAAATGAAGGATATTTCCAATACCTTAAAGAGTTTCTCCTAAATCATGAGGATTGGAAACATGGGGAATTGAGGACACCTTGGTAGGGCTTTATTGGAGGTAAAATTGATATATATTTGTGGAGGATGGATTTGGAGTTATAATTAAATGGATAAATGAGTGTGTATTTATATAAATAGATGAGGATTTGTTTATTAATTTCTGAACATAGGTCTTGGAAACCTATGTTGTGGAAAAGGAAAAAGCATGTGATTTCCCATGGTATTTTCCCCTTATTTCTAAAACATGGTTCTTATTTTATTTTATTATAATACGCATGATTCAACATGATTTTTATTTTATTTATTTTGGAATGGAAAAGTAAAGCCTTAAAAACAAAAATATTTTTAATGTTAAAGTTTCCATTTTAGATTTTGGAAAGTAAAATAAAGGTTTAGAAAATGATTAAAAATATTAAAATACTTCATATTTATAAAATAAAATATTTTAAGTCATTTATTGTGGTTAATTATTTATTATATCATTATTACATAATTATGTAGTCATTAAACATACCAAGAAACTCAAACTATATTTTTACAATTCACAAAAATTAGCATATTTCAAAAAATTATCATAAATTCACCCAAACCAAATTCTCATGTGATAATATCAAAAATAATATTTATTTTAGAAGAATTAATCTCCAAATATTATAATAATAACTTTTAAACATAAAAATATGTATTTATTAAAAAAAATTGCAGTTTGAAAATGCATAGTAAAATTAAAGACACATTGGAAAAATTATCATCTATATTTAAATAAGATTGTTTTTATCATAGTATTTAATTAAAATAAGTATTATTCAGACTATATCAGTTTATTATAAAAATTTATATCTTTTATGAAAGGTATTACTTTTTAAAAAAAACAATTTATCAAATTTCCTTCTTAATTTCATTAAGTAAAAGTATTCTTAAAATGGAATTGATGGAATAAAAATTTTATATATTCAATGGAATTTAAAATTAATTAACTAACATATTAAAACATAACCCCTTATAACCCCTACATATGGCCTAATTATATGGTGTGAAATGATGAATGATTGAGTGGGAAACATGGCTAACATCATCCGAGTGTTAATTTCTACTATCTTAAACTTCTCTCACTGAACATTTTCTTTTAAGCATCACTTATTAAAGATAATATTTGGATTTTTTAAGGGAAACCCCCTATAATTCCACTACATACCATGTTCTAATAGATAGTCTTCATATGGCATGACCCTAATAGTTGAGGCCCTCATTTATCATTTCTTAATTAATTATCCTTTGTTATTTTTACTTATAAAAACTATTTATATCATAAAAATTATTATAAAGAGTATAATTTCAATTGGTCATATTGAACAATGGTCATATTTACCAATATTCATATTGACCAACAATCATATAAAAGATGAATCTCGGTAGTCACATTTTTGTTTATACTCACTTCATTATTAAAGATATATAGTTTTGTTGAGTATAAAATAATGCAACAAAAATTTTTTCAGGAAACAAATATCATAAAAAGTATGGTTCATTACATCCTTATAGATCTCAATATGGTCTAACCATCCAAATTTCCAAATGTTAAATAAAAAAATTCTATGATACCAACTATAATGTTCTGGAATTATATACAGCGTAATATAATTGATACCTATTAGGGCACTCCATTGGTGTCTACACCTCTTGGGTGGGACACACCACTATCCCCAATGGCATCCCCTTCCTCATGAATTCCTTTGGTGGAGAGCCAAGCCTTATCTAAAGATCACATGTTAGAATTCATAGTGATCTAATTACTTCATCTTCCTCTGATACTAAATATAGTGACCCAAGATTATCATACATAGATATTATATCATTTTTTATGAATATTCACTACATTACACAAAAACACACCCGAGTACCATAATAGTTTAGTGCCTTTGAAAACATAGAAACATAAACAATATTCCTTAGGTGAACTACTTTTTCACCCACTATGATCTATGTAACTAGAACTCTTCTTATACATTCAATACATAATAAATATCATCATAACCTAGGGAAAGGAAACATAAGAAAGAGTGATCTAAGATTCCATGTAAAGGTAAAAAAGGGAGATGCATAATAAAAACATGAAAATATGGGTATATGTACATGAGAATATCATTTGAAAACCATACCCATCATATTAATGATCATAATAATGTTTTTTGGACTAAACATTGATGGTTCATAAAAATTGAATAATATAAAAATAAAATAACATGAGTCTGGAGAGAATAACATTAGAATAAGAAATATATTTTTTGAATACAAATAATTATAAAAAATTATTTCCATATTAGTCAAGGTTCACTCCCATGGCCATAATGGTGTAAAAAGTCTAATTATGAATTCTCTTCACTCCCCATTCCAACCCTTTCGTATTGAACTAGGTTCACTCCCCATTCCAGTACTATCTTACTGATTTTAGTTTACTTCTCATTCCAATACATTATATTTTATAATATATAAATATTTACCTAATTCATTGGAGGGATATATATATCCCACCCATCATGTATATAAATTAATATTTAAGTGTTTTACAATATCAAAAACATTCATCATATCATAACCCATTAAATGAAATTGGTATCTAAAACATTTCATTATATTATAACCCATGTAAAATATATGGGAAGATTAATATTTATATCATATAATAACTGGGGAAACAAATATGTTTTCATAATCATTTCCTCATGGCATAACCTGTGGAAAAATGGGTTTGTTAAATATTATTCCATCAAAACATAAAAAAATTAGAGAAAGAGTATGAATGGTATCCTCAAATCATATCCTCCTTAATGAATAAGTTACAACAAAATATTTCATCTTAAATGGAAAATAATTATTAAATATTATTTAAAACATTTCTTGAATAATATATATTTTCCACTTTGAAAATTTATTTTTAAAACATGAAGCATTTTTATAATATTTTTCTTTGAAAATAACCTTGGAATCTTATAAAGGATTATTTGAAAATAATTTAAAACAGTTTTTAAAAAATAAATCAATTTTCAAATTCTTATATTTTAAAATAATATTTTATATTTATAAAAAAATATTTTAAGATAACTTAAAATACAATTTAAAACATAAATTTTTTTCAAAATCATTTTCTTTGAAAATAATCATTGAAAATAACCTTTGAATCTTATAAAGGAATATTTGAATGTCAGTTAAGAAAATTGAATCATAAAAAAAATTTAAAATAATTTTTCATGAATATTATATTAAAATATCACTTAAAAACAATTTCAAAAAAATTTTGAAAAAATTGTTTTGGAAGAAAAAATATTTCTAACCAAAGAGAGAAACAATGTTAGATTTTCATGAAAACATTTTCTTAATTATATTTACTACCAAAAAGTAGAAAATGGTACCATTTATTGAAGATATCATTAATAATCTAAGGAGAATAAATTTCATGAAACTTATTGTTAGATATATTATAATATTTTAACATTTTAGACTTAATCATAAACAATCCTGATAAATGATGAGATTCTAACAAAAAATTATTACTACATTGGTAACATTGAATCATAATCCCCATTGAGTAATAAAAAAAATGAAACTTAAAATATCCTGATGTAAATATATTCATTAATTAAATGTCATATTGGCTTTAAATACACCTCGTGAATGAATATAGGTTCATACCAAAACATACATCTCAAAGAAGAAAAATTGAGACCAATAATATCTTATCAATTTGACAACTTTTGAACCCAAAACCCCATGAAAGAGATATACTCAAATGGATATGTAAATATCCATAATAATTATTATAATTTAAATAAAATACATTAATGTTATGAATATTGGCACCATAAAAGAAACATGTGGTGAATATTTCATTAGTCTCACATAAATTAAATATTAGTTGCGAAACCCTTAACATAAGTCTTGACATCCATCATACTCATTGAAACCTCCTGAATAATAAATATATATTTATTATAAATATATTAATGAATTTTATTCATATATATCATACCATATAATATTTTATTTTTACCATTTATTACCTATTTTTTATCAATTCCATGTTAAAGTTATGTTTCGTGTAATAAAAATTTTTACATATATGTTTTAATTTTTTAATCATTTTATCCTATTAGTTTGATCATGGTTCTATAATATACAAGAATTATAACCAGGATATAAATATAAAATATATTAAGTATATATTTATTTATAATAATCCATAAAATTTTGTGATGAAAAATTAAATAAACTGTTCATGGAGATTGTAGGCCTACGTGCATAGGAACATCATTTTCATTTTCTTGTTGGACTGAAAAAAGAAAATTAAATAATATATTATCATTATAGAACCTTTTTTGTGTCAAATTTATCACATATTTTCATTAAAACCATCCTTAATATATTCTATGTAAAACTTGAGTGAATCACATCGATTCGTGAGGAGGTAGTCTGCCATACCCATGAATGATGTTATCGTATTCCCAAAAAATGGATAGCATTAAGGTGTGTGTTATATATGAATTTTATAATCATAATAACAATATAAATAACATAAATATCATATATAAACTATATATCAATATTTATTTCAAATTGTGAGTGGTCTTAATGTAAAAATGAATGACATTAGTTTGTGAGGTGGGAGTCCACCATACACACTAACGGTGATTTTGTATCCCAATTGATTGAAGTGGATATGGTTGTAGGTCCAGAACATAACATAAAAAAATATTTCTATATGGAAGTTACTATATTTATTATATAATCATGATATTATAAGAATTGAATAAGGTGTACAATGAAATAAAATAATGATGCTTATTGAAGAACATTACCTCATATTTGGGTATTCTCCTTAGGTTTGCACTAGAGCCTTCCATGGATAGATTTTTGACCATAGTAAGTCTTCTATGATGAGTGGAGGGAATTTAGGAAGTGATTTGGGTTGGAATTTTATAATTCATAGAGGTAGATTAAGTTTTATGTCATTGGGTGCATACACCACATCGAGGACATTCATATCACCCATTCATGCTACACAATTTTATCTAAAAACATAACATTGATTTTTTTTAAAAAAAATCATGAACACCATAACCTACAATTGGAAAAGACTCAAGATCATCCTATTATTTATTAGAGTAAGTGACCAGATTAGTGGAGCACATCTCAGTAGAATTTAAAGAGAGAGAATAAAACAAAATTGAAAGATGGTGGATGAAAAAAATAAAAAAGGAAGAATAGGGATGAGAAGAGAGAAACAGAGAGAAAGAGAGGAAATAAAATGTATAAAACAAATAAATTGAATAAAATTTATATAATTTATAAAGAGAGTTAAAATAACAACAATAATAAAAATAATATTAATATTGTTTTTATTTTTAAGAATGAAATTATAAATGAATAAGAATAAGTGAAATAAGAAAACCTAGAAAATATTTTTAAAATAAGAATGTTAAAATGGTATTTATAATAGTATTAATAATAATAATAATAAAATTATTATTATTTTTAATTATATTAATTTAATAATAATAATCATAATGATAATATTTATAAGAATATAATATTATGAATAATAGAGAATATGGATGGATGGTAGAACAATTTTTATAATAATGCAGGGATTTATTTTATTAATAATAAATAAAATTAAAATTAAAATTGAAAATGAAAAAATGAAGAATAATAAGAAACAAGGGAGGAATAATATGGTGCAATGGGACTCCTTGGTGTTGATATCCTCCTTGGTGGTCGACTGATGGAATGAAATAATTTGTAAAATAGGAGCTCTCCTCCTTTTCTAGGACATAATTTCAAATTTAAAGTTTACGCATTTTATCCCCATTTAGTTATTGATTAATGCGTGGAATTAGTAATGAATGTTTTTCAAAAATATCTTTCCCATATCCCTTCCAAATTTAATAATATTTGGAAATATGTAGCAATATTTATTTCTGTTTTAGTCTGATATTTTAATCTACCCAGACAGATAGTCCATATTCCATGTCTCTGTTTTCCCATGCATTAATGGCCTTCAAAATTGCTGATTCATGCATATAAATATTCATCAAAGTTGTTTAGATATGTTGTGATTATCTCAAATCAAAATATCAGTTCATTTTATATCTCTAAGGAAGACAAATGGTCCCACAATGAAAAGTATCCATATCTATGAACAGTTTGGTAGGCCCAACTTGTGAGCTGTTTTTGGGCTTCCAAATGGGGGATTTAGCTTTGGGTCCAGAATAATTAAATGTATCCCATGATGTATAGAATCATAATAATAAATAAATTAATTATTTGGATAATTATATAATATATTATTTCATAAATACCTGAAAATTTTAAAATTGTTAAAATTCAATATAGGTCATTTTTCTGATTGAGATCAAAATACCAGTAAAATCATAAAATGCATGAATTTATATTAAAATAACAGTTTTGTGGAATTAAAATCATAGAAATTAAAAATAAAATTATGTAAAATATTTTTTCTATAAAATACCACCACACTTAATCCATTCTTTTCCTCAAGCATAAAATCTAAACAAGGAATTAAAGAGAGAACCAATGTTATAAATATTAAAATTTCAATGTATTAAAATCAAACAATTATCAATGTGAAATAATATTTTCAAATTCAACATAAAATATCAATTCAGTTTTTTATTTTTCAAAGAAACAAAAAAATCATTTTATTTTAGTTTTCCACTTTATAAAATTATAGAAATTCTCCTCTCATTCATTCAAGATCCTCAATTCATTATTATTAAACATGTCAAATTAAAATTTAAAATACTTTTTATTATTTTCTAGTAGAACTGATGATAAAAATCATGTAGATTTATTATCATATCACGGGTACATGTTTTTTTTCTGTAAACATATAAAGGAACTAATTTATCCACCTTGTAAAGACAAAAAACAAATAAAATCACAAAATCTTGTAATCAAGGTTTAAATGTCTTTGAGGCTTATGATTGGTAGGGATTGACATTAAAAATCAAAGATCAAGGATGAATTTTATCTATTACAACATAAATAATTTTGTTCAATGTAAAAGTTATATTAAATTCTTTACATAAATTAATATCAACTACAAACATCCCTATAAGTCAAATGTAAATATTGAGATTCATTTAAGCAAAATGAATGATTCATGCACTATATTAAATATTTTTTGTATAATTTTTTTTTCAATTAAACATTCCATATTTTTCTTTTTTCTTAATGTTATGATTATAATATTCCTCACATACACCACCTAACCACCTAAGATAAAAATCATAGGTCTAGTAATGGTGATATCTGTTTTACCCAATTAACCACTCATTTTTCTCATTTTTTTGGTTATTTTGGTCATTTTAATTTTTTATAATTAATAGGGTAAAAAAATATTATAATTAATGACTTCAATTTTTTTTTACTATTCCCAGATTAAGAACCCTAAAAGTTCATCCTTACAATTTATATCATACAATTTACCATGGTTCTCTTAACCCCACAATTTAACTTTAAAATATCCTGGAAATACTAAGAGTAGGGAATTATTGGATAAAATGGATTGAAACATGCCACATTCCTATAAATTTAATTCACGGCTTCTAGGTATAAATAAGTATTGATGTAAAGGTGGTATTTTAAGGACAAGTGATTTATCAATATATGCCTCGATATTTTATAATGTTCTTTTATACTATCATAGTTTCAATAAGTTCAAATAAATGTTTTAGTAGGTGGTATGTCCCAAGATCACTCAGGAAATATGTTCATGATTATATAGGAAGTACATGGTCTAGAAAAACACTTAAGAATGGAACATATTATTTTGGTCAATCACCCAAGGAATGATTAATAATAAAACATCAATTTACATGAATTCTAGAAATTTAAGAAATGTGAAATGGTTGGGAAATTTAATTTACGTGAATATGAGTCCTCATTTTAATATTCAAGCTTCACTTTAATTATTAAAATTATCCATTTTACTCATTATATTTCATTTAATTTGATATCTAAAACATGACATCATATGATTCCTAAAAACTCATTTCTCCTATATTAGTCATGAAAAACATGAATTCAAGTGTAGGCATACAATTTTATCATAAAAATCTAAAAACATGTTTCATAACAAAAATGAAAGGTGTTTAAAAGATAATCATTAAAAATTTATCTAAATTTCCCATGAAGCATTGTCTTTATCCTTCACTGATTTGGGATTCCTTATCCTATTTAAAACACTAAAAAAAGAATTTAGAAAATTAATCACAAGGATCATGTCATTAATGTTCAAAAAATAGGGGGAGTGGGGATGTATGGTAAACTGCTTCCTTATACTAATACTGAAATATAATTCCTAGAAATAAAAAGAACGGGATAAGTCAAGGTATGAACCCCCAAGTGGGCCCAGAATTTTTACTTCCATAAGAGCGAAGTACCAGTTGTTATTAGAAATCTAATTGTTATTGTGGATTCGTTTACTTGAAACACCACATGTGGATTTTTCCATCTTATGTTTCATCCTTGTAGGTGTGGAATGATCCATGTATAGAGTATTGTAGACCCTCCCCAATAGAAATAGGAATATCTTGCATGGAGTCAGTAGGATGAAGTATGGACCATCATCTTCCTTGGTTGCTACTTGTAAAACCTCATTCTATTCTAGTGTTGGATTCACATATTCTTCATTGCTTTTAATTTCAAATGTAGGGTAAGAATTTATTTTTAATTCAATTTAATTTTAACAAGAATAATGTAAATTTGAAATCCCACATTCAAAATGAGTAGCCTCTATCTTGATTTCATCAAGCTCAACCACTTGGATCTCTTCATGGGCCTCTATAAATGAATGTTTAATAAAAATTTTGAGCTCCAGGTGTTCATGAATAGGTGAATGACCAGGTTCTTCATCCCCCTCTACACTATGGGAATGATTGTCTAATTCTGAAATTTCAAAACCAGATGGAGTTATGCATCATTTAGTTTCAATAAATTCAAAAGAGATAGAGTATGAAAAAAATACTAACTCCCTGGCTTGGATGAGATTTAATAAATTTATTAGTGGTAAGTGCCTCTTGGATTAAATTCTCATTTTATAGAGGTAGATATTCCGGATCTTCTATCTTTACATAAAATTCCTCCATTTGTGGGTTTTCTTCCTCTAGTGGTGCTCGCCCTTTTTCATTTCATGTGTGTGTGGAGATAATGTAGATCCTCACATTCATTTAAAAGTTCACCCAATTCTTATTGACTTCCCCGATTCAACTTAATAGGATATATTTCTCCCTATCCTCAGGTAAGATAAACATATCATCTTCTTGTTCAGGTTTAGGATCAGGTTCATCTGATGATTCTTGGAAGTATTGAATTGACCTATCCATTTTTCCTTGAAGAATCTGCACCTTTTTATCAAACTTGTGAATATCATACTTTAGTTTGTGTTTTGTCACATTCTACTAGAAATATTCTGGTGGAAATTCTTCAAATGTTTTTTGAGGAAACAAGGGGAACTTTTGTTGTCTCTTGGTCTCTTCTTGATATAATTAGGGGAAGTACTTTGAGAATTCATTGAGCTCTCTGGAAAATCCTTCATACACTAATTGCTTGAGGGATACCTTGAGATCCTAGATGATTTCAATAAATTATTCATGTTCCAAAATTTTTCTTCTACCACCCCAGATATGTCTAGACTCTAATAAAACACCTTCTTCTGTAGAAAAAGGGGATTTAACTATTAGATATAGAACCTGTGAGTAATCGTCAGTCCATGAAGAATAATAGTCAATTGAATTAATTATGTACAGAATGTATTTATGGGGTTTTATGAAATTAAAAACAATCTAAAATATGATATTAGAGAAAGGTAAAGTGAATGACAGATTAGCCCCTAGAAATGATGAAAATTTTGAATCACATCTATTTTTCCTAGTAAAAAACATTGGTTGACTAGATTCTTCAAACTTTATAAGCCTTTTTTTTGTTTACTCACTTATTCTAAATCCCCAAAACTATTTATTTTAGTATTTTATTAATTTAATGAAAAAATGATAATATTTTTGGGTTTTTGATTATTTAAAATAATTACACGTAATATAGGAATTTTAAATTTATAATAAGTAGAAAATATAAACATAATGAGTTAAGGAATAAAATACATGGTCATGGGTTTGGTTTTGGATCCAATCAATAGTTTCCTTTATATATTCGATTTTAGTTTGATAATATAAACATGAAATGTCATGTTTTAACTACTATTATTTATTTATAAATTGTTTAATATCATTGAATGCCTAAAACACTCTCAATCATACCTCCTATATTAATCAATGTTGATAAGACTTCTTGGTCTTGGAGGTGCTTTCTTCCAAGACCTAGCTCTGTCTATGTTATTTTATCCATTGATTAGCTCAACCTCTACATGTGAAGATCTAGCCAATAGAGAGAGAAAAAAAGTGATTAAATAATATAATAGAGATATATTGAATTGAATTTCATCAAGGGAAGTCACCACATCAAGCAAATTCACATCACCCATGCATGCTACTCAATTATATCTAAAAACATAAAATAATACTTTAACGAAAATTCATGAACACCTTGAACTCCCCTGGGGATAATCCTCGGGGTTAGACTCTCATTTATAAGTTTAACATATCACAATGGTGGAGTGGATGGATTTAGAAGATAATGATAGAGAATAAAAATAAAATTGAAAGAATGGTGGGTGGACAAAATAGAAATGGAAGAATGGGGGATGAGAAGTGATGGAGGGAAAGACACAAAGAGTAAATAAAATAAATAAATTTATAAAATTTATATGGAGAGTTAAAATATTAATATTATTACTTATTATTATTATTATAACAATTTTAATTGAATAAGAATAATAGAATGATTAAATTATTGAAAATAATTTGAAAATAATAATTTCAAAATGATATTTTTAATAATAATAATAATATTTTTATTATTAATACTAAGGATATTAATTTAATGTAATAATAATAATATTTAAAAGTTTAAAATAAAAAGCTATAGAGAGAAGATGGAAGGATGGATGAACAATTTAATAAAAATGCATGAATTTATTTTATTAATATAAAAACGAAATTTAAATTACAATTGAAAGTGAAAATAAAAAAAATAAAGAAAATAAAAAAAATGAAGAATAATAAGAAATGGGGGAGGAAGAATATGATGCAAAGAGAATTCTTAGTGGATGTCTTCTCCTTAGTGGTCGACTGATAGTTTGAAATGATTTGGGATGGATGGTCTCTTATCTTAATATCGGAAATAATTTCCCTTCTAAAGTATTCACATGTTAGAAATAATAAATGATCGATGCGCATGTTTACTTATTCATAAAATTTGTTATAAAATATCTTTACTATATGCCCTAAAATTTTCAGATTACTTGGCTAGGTGTAACGATAGTTATGTCTGTTTGGGTCTGAGAATTTAATCTGCCCACACAGACTCTCCACATTCCTTGTCTCCAGTTTCCCATGAACTAATAGCCTTCAAAATGGTCGATTCACATGTGGAAGTCTTCATGAATGTTGTTAGGATATGTATTTTTTATATCAAATGATAAAATCATCACATTTGATCTTTCCAATAAATAGATATGGTCCCACTATAAAAAATCACCAGATATGTGAATAGTTTTGAAGACACAACTTTTGAGATGGGTTTGGGCTTCCAAATAGTGGATTTAGCATTAGACAAATAACAATTGAATAAATACCAGGATGTATAGAATCCTAAAAAATGAATTCAAGATTTGGATAAGTATACAATATTTTATTTCCTAAATAATGAAATAATTTAAAATATTTAAAATTTAACATAGGTTATTTTTCTGATTGAGTTCAAAATATCACTAAAATCATAAAATATGAGAATTTCCATTAAAAGAATTTTTTTTGGGTTTAAAAAAATTAAATTAAATGTAAAATTATTGAATATATTGGTTCTGTCAAAATAAATCCATATATTATATCATAGTGAAAATATCATCAACGATAACAATTGAATTCTAAATAAAGGAAATTCATAAATATTAGATGCCTTGTTTTTTAGGCACATAGAACCTTTACCTTCAATATTTATTCTCAATACTATTTCAAAATGATGGGTAGAATCTCATTTAACTAAGCCTATACAACCAATTTATCTAATGATACTTCTGATTCATGAAGGGGCTATAATTAATCAGGCCCACCGAGGTCTTTAGGTCCAAAGCATTCTACACATATAAAATAAATGACATAATTCATAAAAAACGAACCTTATAAAATATCTGTATTGAGTAAAGAATAAAAATTTGTCAATATTTCTCGAGATAATCAAATAAATATCAATGTAAACACCATATTTAAAAATGGTATACAGTTTAGGAAATAATCATATCCAGGATAAATAACATGGTTATTTATCGAAAATATAATGTTCAATGTTCTCTAGAAAGTAAATAACTCAAGGGGAAGTATAAGAATAATGAATATGATTCAAGGAAGTGAATTTCAATATAATCCTTGGTTAAGATAGTTATAGTTCATCTATAGAATGAATAATAATGGTATCAATATGATGTATACCCATTAGAATAAGATTAAGGGTTTTTTTGATAAAATAAAAAAGACCTTATAAAACATTCATGTGGAAAACATCCTTTAAATTTTGAAAAATAATTTGAAAATAATTTTACATGAAAATCACTTTTAATAAAATTTTCTTAAAATATATTTTTTGTAAAATTTAAATGGAAGCATCAAATAAATAATTTTAGTAAATTCTTTATATGGTAAAAATAACATTCCTTTTTAGGACAAAAAGGATATAAAAGTGTCTTGTTCAGAAATCAATAAGAAGATTCGTTTGATATTTTTTCTTAAAATGAGAAAATGTGTAAAAAATTTAATAAATAATTTTTAAAATTTTAATTAAATTTTTGAAAAAAATAAGAAAAAACATTGTTTTGAGCGAAAAAATATTTTCGAATGAAGAGAGAAATGAAGTTGGTTTTTCTTAAAAACATTTTCTAAAACACATTAAGTCACAAAAGTGAAAAAAGGGTAGTATTACATGAAAATGATCATTAATAACTAATGTATAATAACATTAAAGAGTTTGTTAAACATTTATCAAATAATATACTTCAATGGAAATTCAAGAATAAATAATTACGAATAAAATGAGATTGTAAAGTAAACCTTTTCAAAGATTATAACATTGAAATTAGAATAAATCAATTAATTGATTATATGTATCAAATATAAATATACTGTAAACAAGTGTAAAAACAAAAAAAAAATAGTAAAAAGTCAATACTCACAAAATCGTAGTATATTATTGACAAAGAGGGAGTAATATAACCCAATGAAAAGAAATTGAGTTTTGAAAATATTTGCCACTTGGTAACTTTTAAATAAAATACACATAGAATAAATAATTAATATAAAAATAAAAATACCATGAATAATTAATTATTCAATATATTACATTTTAAATTTTATTATATACTCCATATAATATCAATTAGGTTCATAACATTATAATATGCCATAATGAAATGAAATTGAGATGAAATCTCTTACCGTAAGTTTACTTTTGGTTGAACTATATTTATCCTAATTTATAATGGTTTAAAGCATGTTAATAACTTATAATATAACCATATTAATATTTATTATATCATTTATGATCATTTAATATCATTTTATTACCCATTCGTTAATAACATTTCACTATTTTCATCATTTCCAGTAATAAATGCTTTGTTTTTTTGAGTATGTTTTAACCTGTTATTTTTTTGCTCCTCTTACTTTGATTATGATTTCGTCATCTCTTAAATTTATACAATGATATAAATATCACATATATTCATTATTTATTTATTTATATTAATCCATCAAATTTGGTGGTTGGAAATGATATGCATGATTCATGGAGATGGTAGGCCATACGTACACGTGAACGCTGCTTCTAATTTCTTATCATATTAAAATAAAGGAAAATGATATATTTGTATTATAATTATATTATAATATTTATGTTATATATATCACATATTTTTATTAAACATATCCTTAATACATTCCATGTAACCTTTGAACGAATCACATCACTTCGTGAGGCTGTAGTCAGTCGTACACATGAACGACATTATCGTATTAAAAAAATGTAAAGCATGAAGGTATATGTTATATAATAGTTACAAAATCATAATTAAATTATTGAAATCATATAAATAATATATAAACTATAAATCAATCGTCATTCTCATCCTTGAAAAGTGGTACTGTAAGAACAAAGGACATCTGTTCGCGAGGCGGTTGTCTTTCATACACACGAATAATGATTGCATATCTCATTTGATGGAAATGTGTGTGGTTGAAGGAAGTAACCTTAAAATAACAAAATATAAATATATTAAATAAACTGAGGTTATTATGTAATCATAAAATAATAATAATTTTAAGATATAGAGAAATAAATAAAATAAAAACACTTTTAGAAAAACATTACCTCTTCTCCTGGTATCCTCCTTATGTCTTTAATAATTCCTTCCTAAGTTGGATTTATTCCCATGATAATGATTGTAGGATAAGTTAAGGAAATATTATAAGTTAGTTGGGAAAGGTATTAACATTCCAAATAGCTTGGGAGGTGTGAATAAGTGGGGGTATTGTGTGCTCTTTTATAGTAGAGGAGGCATAACTTTGTTGCAAATAACCAAAAGTAAACAATATTGGGAGGTTTCCTTTAATGAATATACCTACAAAAAAGATCCATATTATATAAAATAGGGTATATTTTCAAAATATTTCCAGAAAATAGGTCTTGGAAAAGTTTATAGGTCTTTTTTTCATAAGTGTAATGTTCAGTCCCCTGATAAACATGTTTTTCTCTTAGTCACTGTAATTAATTTTAACGATTTCCATGAATAATTTTGGTCAAAATTTTTGTTTTAATGATGAGATATTTTAAATTATGATGATTAAAAATATGGTATCTATTTTTAAAAATTAAAATAATATAATTTCAATAAATTAATTTAAAATTAATTTCACAGACACAACAAGAATGCAAGTTTTTAATGTGAAAATGTTCAAAAGATTACTATGTTTTTATATCCTAGTTTAATATAAAAATGATTTAAATGAACTAAAATGGATTAATTGATGTATAATTAAACTATTTTTACATTAAAATGAATTCAAAAAAAATTTAACAATTTAAAATATTTAGATAAAAGGCAGTTTTCATTTAAAATTCAATATTCTTCATTATACATAAAAAAATTAAATATCTCAGAAAAATAACCCAAATTCTCCATAAGATAATTTTAAAATTAATATTTTAAAAATGAACTTTATTTTTTCAAATAAAATTTATAAAAGTATTCAAATTTAGTTTTAAATCAAATGCGTCATTAAATGGAGGAAACTATATTCAGAAATATATTTTTCTATCCCTAATGTTTTATTTTATCATATCTTATACTAATAAAATATATTGGATGAATGTAAAAATATTTAATTTAAAATATAATATATAAATTTAATTAATATTATTAATTTTACTTAATATGGTTAAAAAAAATTGGCACAAAAATATTATTTTTTCATAAAAACATTCCTTTTATATTCAATTGGTTATTATATTCATTTATAATTAATTATTAATTAATGATTTCAACCACATATTTTCAGAAGTTAGTTAATCATATTCATACCCTATAATTATCCTCTAGGATAAAATTTTCATTTTACATAATAATATTAATAGTATTTGTTAAAACATGGTCTTACATGTATCACAAGCTGTCAAAAAAATTCATTATTCCATGTAACGCAAGCTATATAAATGTTGCATGCAATACAAGATATATCATAGATTTATTTTTTTAAAATAATAAATATATTATATTGTATCATGATGTTATATTCTCTTTTACACATGGTGTTTCATTTAATATAAACTATTGTATACGATCTTATTCTTTTAGAATTTCGGGGTGTTACAACATCTATAGAGATACATGTGTTTGATGGTGATCACGTCAAATATCTTTATATATTGAGTATCATTGATTCTTTTATATAATTAAATCTTAAATATATGGATATATAGAATCATATTTTTTTACAACTCAACATAGACTAAGGTCACACATTGTGGTTAATTGAATTAGGTTTGAGTTTGAGCAAGAATCTTACTCTGGAAGTGTTATAGAGTTAATCCAAAATAGTTTTGGATTGGTATTGATAAGGTATTGCATAATATGTGAAATAGGGTAAAGAAAATAATATATTTAAAATTATTTTTGGAAGATATCCAAATAAAATTTGACATGATTTGACAAGTTATTGAATATTATAGAATATAAAGTGAAATGGCATGATGTCTTTTTTACTTTAATGCTGGTGGGATATTGAATGAGGTATGCCCAAACATCATTGTGAATTTCATGAAATTTGGCCATATCGTATGTTGTGGTATTGGCATATCATAATACCTGGTTTAGAGAAACCATGTCACTATCATATTAGTCATATTGTATGATTGGATGATATCATAGGGAGGCCGCAAGGACAAGTTATAATATATGAATTCCCATATCATATGGAATATTCATGTCACTATCTATGGTAGAAATGGCCTCCAAATGATATGTGTTTACATTCTAATGAATTATTCCATGTTGGATATCATCAAATACTTGGTTACAAAAGTTGTAATGCATGAGAGATCATTATATTCATGTAATAAAATAATTAGTTAGTTGTAGAACATAATGCATTATAACAAATTGGTAAAAGAGGAAGCATTCAAGGAGAATCCATGAGGGATCTACATAAAATAGCCAGTACCCATTTGATAAGAAAGTGTGTTAGCATGAAAGTCTAACCTAGATTCACCTATTATTCCCCCTCCCAAAGCTCTATTCAAAATTTATATTTTTCCAAGAGAGGTACTAACATACCATAGATAAAATGGTGATCATACTCACACAACTAGTGATTCAAATTCAACCCATGTATACACATATAGGAAAGATTCATTTTATTGTTCCTTATATATTTTCAATAAGAATAGAAGATGGAAATGATAGTAGTAGGTAGTGGAATCGGTTTAATAAACACATCATCTTTTCCAATATGTGTGATTTCATTCACCATGCATGATGATAATAGTTAGAAATGTAATTAGTTTAAGGTACACAACAACTTTTCCAATATTCATGATTTCATTCATCCTTCATTGAGATATTGGTTTGAGTTTCTTTATTGCATCAATCGGTTTAACAAGTTTTATTAGATCCCCAAAAAATCCCACTCTGTGAACCCTATCTAAGTGTAATGGATAGTCAATGACAGAGGTGTTTTGACTAGTAAATTCATCATAAATATATCACCTATTACCTAGCCAGGGTGTAATTTGTACCCAATAAGCTATCTAGATGGGTGGGGAAGGCCACAAGATGAGAATTTGGTAGACGGTGTCCATTAATCAGGTACACGATGGCCTCCATAAATGTTTTATTTTAATTTTTTAATTGAATTGAAATTTTTATAAAAACTAAATTAATACCTCCTTCTCATTTCACTTGACTCGAACTCTTATAAGGGTCAACCCCCTTATTCACCCTTCATTCTCCATGTTCAATATTATTTATTCACTATCTGATTGGTGAGTTGTTTATCATAGTGGCTTTTTTTTCTGGTGAGTATAAGATCCTACAACTAATTATTTCTCATTCTTTATTGATAAGTGGACTTCTAACCTAATTCCATAGGTTTGGGGATTTTATTCAATTTATATGATTTAAGGTGATGGAGGTCTAATCAAGACATGATTATGGGTGATTTAAATCTTATGACTAAGGTAGATGGTTCCAAGAATTTTACATCATTTTATATATTTTTGAAATCATGGTATAATTGTGAGAACTATTAGAATAATATCCTATTTCCATAGGTAGAATACTAGTTAATATGCTCTAAAACCATGGTAATAGCCTATTGTTTTAGTTTTACTAACATTGGTCATATCTTTCATGGAAATCTTCTGTTGGATTTGGTGTCTTATGACCAACTTTTTGTACTTTGATTACACATATATTCAAAGTATTTAATATTATATAAACATCCTATTACATATTGATCATTGTTTTTCAAGGCTTTAATGTAATAATTTCCTAGAATATTTCTTACATTGATAAGGTCATAACAGTTTCCCGCAATGATGATAACCTTGATATTGAATGAAAATAGTTTTAATCTAGTTATGTGGTTGGATAACATACTATAACAGGACATGTTGTATTTAGATCGTCAGTTGTGAGCAATCATAAGTGGATTATTCTTATTCTCATGAATTTTGTACTTAGTAATCTCCAAGATCATAGATTAGGAGAATATACCCACAATTAGGAATTCCACATGTTTTGGTGTCTTCATATGTTCCTATATGTGATCATGTGTAATGGTTAATCAAATTCAAGATTACTATTAATTCAGTTCATGACTCACACACTTAGATTTGATGATGAAAACCATGATGACATATGTTCATGATGATGCAGGATATGTTGGGTGCATCATGATTGAAATGTCATTAATGGACATTTTGAGGAAGGAATTGTCTCTTCCACATTTATAGAATCTCATATTCAGTGATTTTATCAAAATATAAATGTCATCTTAAATTCCATGTTCATGTTATAATGATGTGTTTACTCCATATAGGAAATGAAAGACTTATCAAATATATAGGTTGGTGAAATATATGTGCAACATTCTAGATGAGATGCTATTACAAATCGATTATATTACAGAGTGAGCAGTCATATGTTGTTTTCGTCATTTCAATATTATGTTCGTTCTCTTGAGTATCTTAACCCATCATTGGACAGTAATCTTTGACTTTAGAAAAATCTATCTAATGCCTCTGAGAAATAATCCGAGAGGGTAACACACTAAGTGTTTCTCTTGATCTCAGTTAAATATTATTTGAATTTAATTAATAGAATAAATAGTATTCTCAAGACCAATGAATAATTTTTATTCATGTTTTATTTGTTGAGTAAATTAAATAAATATTTCTTCCTGTGATTGTGAATAAAATATATTTATTTTTTATTGGATACTTAATAAATATTTATTTAATATTTTTGGAATAAAATATTTATTCAATATACAAAAATTATTTATTCAGGTATTTAATAAATTTTAGAGGAGTTTGAATGGACAAACACCACATCTGATAACAAATATTAATTATAAATTTGGTTAAATAATATTTTTTATTATGAAATATGGTGTGATCTACAAAATAAAATTAATTTTTTTTATTTGGAATGGGTTTTATTTATTTTTTTTAATTTTTAATGGTCATAATTCGCTAAATTATTATTTTAACCTAAAATCTAACTCTATAAATAGATGATTATGAATATTGTGTAGAGTATCGTTTAGTGAAAAAAATAGAAAATTGTTGCTAACAACGAATCATCTCTCAACTTCTCTATCCCTCTCAATATTGAGAAACAATAAACATGTTTCTCCAAGACTATAAAATGAGTGATCCATAAAAAATTCAAGAATTTTTTAATGATAGAACTAATAGATTGATGAAATTTCTCAAATATTATAGGAGCCTGTATTGATCACCGCTAGAGAGATTCTACCCTTGGATCCTCACAGCACAACGAAGGAAATCTAAAAGAGTATTTTTAGAAGATAAACATTCATCAATAAAGAATTATCTTAAGCCTAGGTATTCATTTCATAATATATTAAATAAATAAAATAAAAATTCATCCTTAGTCATGGTTTTATAAAATTATAATTAAAAGAAATTTTAATTTATCATTCACCACCGCGTGCTTATACTATACACAAAACTAACATAGGATATTCACATTTAAATGATATTTTCATGGTTTTTATGATCTATTGCACTCAAATTGTAAAATAATTCATGTAACATAAACTGTTTCCACTACCTACTATTTTCATGGTTTTTATAACCTATTGTAGAGTTTAAAAACCATGGAAATAGTAGGTAGTGGAAACAATTTAAGTTACATGAATTATTTTACAATTTGAGTGATTTCATTTATCTTGAATAGAGATATTGGACTAATTTTTTATTGATCCCATCAGTTTAACATGTTTTAATTGATCCCCAAAAATCCTTGCACTAGGAACCCTTTGTAATCACATTAGTTAATAATTGAGATATGTGGTGTTAATACTGAATGTAGTTGAAAGATATCACTCAGTACCATGTAGGAGTGTACATGGTACCCAATAAATTATCTAGACGGGTGGGGAAGGCCACACAACGAGCATTAGGTAGACGGTGGTTGTCCATCTGGTACCTGATGGCCCCCATAAATGTTTTTAATTTTTTTTAATGAAATGAAATTTTGATAAAAACAAAATTAATACCCCCTTCACATTTCGCTCATCTCAAACAATTAGGAGGGTCGACCCCCTTATTCTCCCTTCGTTATCCATGTTCCATCTTCTTCATTCCCTATTCGATCAATGTTATTTTTGTGATAGTGGATTCTTAGAGGTGAGTATAAGATCCCCCACCATTTCCTTTATAATTATTATACTGATAAGTGTTATTCTAAACTAATTACACTAGTTTGTGGAATTTAGTCACTTTCATTGATTTCAGGTGGAGGAGGTTGAATATATACATGGTGATGGATGAGATTAATCATATGAATGAGGTTTATGGTTACTTTAATTTTACCTCATTTTATAAGTGTTTTCAAGAATTGAATAATTATGATCATTATTGAAAAATAGTCCATTTCCACAGTTCAAAACCAAGGAAATATGCTCTAAAACCATGGTAACAGCATATTGTCATGGTTTTTCTAACTATGGTAATAACTTTTAAGGAAATAGTACGTTAGAGTGGATGTCCAATGACCAACTATTTGTAATTTTAATACACATATATTCTATGTAATGAATAATAATTAAATATCCTATTATATATTAAACATTTTTTCATGTAATTAATGTAATAATTTACTAGATAATTTGTTGCATTGATAATGTCATAGTAGTTCCCCACTATGATGAGAACCATGAAGTGGTATGAAAATATTATTAATATAGTTTTATGTTTAGATAATATACTATGATGGGACACTTATTATTTAGAACATCATGTTTGAGTACTCATTAGTTTATGAGTCTTCTTCTCATGACATTCATACTTAGTAATCTCCAAGACAGGGGGTTATGAGTACAAACTCTTCAGTATGAATTCCATAATTTTTGTTGTCATCAGATATTCCTATCTATGAGCATGTGTAATGTTTCTTACCCTGTAATATTGTCATTAATGTATTTCATGACTCACACAGTAAGAATTGATGAGGAAAACTTTGATGACAAATATTCATGGAGGGGTTGGGTACATTGGGTGCATCAAGATTGACATGTCATTAATGGAATTTTTGAGGTAGGATTTATATCTTATAGATTTATTAAAGATGATATTCAATCCATTAATTGAATATAACTGTTGATCTAAATTCCATTATCATGGTGTAATGATGTGTTTATGCCTGATTGACACAGAAAGATGTATCAAGCATATAGGTTGGTGAAACGAATTTCTATCTTTCAAGATGAGATATTGTGAAAAAAGGATTATATTACATAGTGAGAATTCATATGTGGTTGTCATCATTGCAACCTTATGTTCTTTCTCTTGAGTGTCCTGAGCTATCTTTAAACAATAATCTTGGAATTTAGGAAAACATGCCTAATGCCAAGAGGAAATAATCCTAGAGTTCACACACTATATGATTCTATTGATCTATAGTAAATTTTTATTTCAATATAATTGATAGAATAAAGATTATTCACAAGACTGAGGAATAATTTTTATTCATTTTTTATTGATCAAATAAATTGAATAAATATTGATTCACAATATTCTGAATAAAATATATTTATTTATATTATTAAATATTTAATAAATATTTATTTAATTTCATGTGAATAAAGTAGTTATCTAAGATTGCAAAATATTCTATTTTAGTATTCAAAATATTATTGTGGAGTTCTAATTGTCAAAGACTGCATTTGGTGAAAATATTAATATAAATTTGGTTAAATAGTAATTTTAATTTCACAAGTTAGCATGCACCAAAAAATAATAAAAATATTTTATTATGTTTCATGAAGTTTATTAGAAGTTATTATATTTTTTAATGTCTACAATGTATTAAATAATTATTTTAACCTAACCCCAAACTCTATAAATAAGTGGTTATGTCTATTGTGTAGGGTATTGATCTATGCAATCAAAATATATAATTTTTGGGCACAATGAATTTTCTCTAAACTCTTTCTTATCTCCCCCTCCCATGAATGATAAATTCATGAGATATTTCTTCAAGACGGAAGAACGGGTGTTTAATAATGAACAACACAAGACATTCAATTCATGACATTAGCACCCTGCGATCGAGTGGCATTGTTCAAATATCATAGGAGAGCATGTTGATCACCACTAGAGAGATTAAATCCTTGGATACTCACAATTATATGAAGGGAATATGAATGGGACTTTTCTGATGATCAACATCCATCAAATAATAATGATCCTAAGTGTAGGCAATTATTTTATCAAATATTAAATAAGTAAATTATAAATTTCACATGAAAGATTCTCACTCATTGTTTCAGATAAAAATTATTAAAATAAACTTCAATAGATTATCCACCACTACATGCTTACATTGTTCCCAAAACTAAAATAGGTTTTTCATATTTCATTGATGTTTTCAAGGGTTTAAAGACTATTTATATGGTTAAAAATAATTTAAATAGCTCAAAAAATCAAAAAAAAATTAATGGTTTTTTAACCTTAGACATCATAGATAGATGGTAGAAACCAAAAAATTAAACTGAGAGACATGTTTTTTTATTTATAAAGATTCTATATTCTTATTATTAAATATCAAATATTAAAAAATTAACTTTTTTCATTATTATGCATTTTCTAGAACTAGTAAAATAGATAATACTTATCAACATAGTTCACTAGATCTATTGTGGTAGGATTCATCGAGGTTCCCCTATTGACACCATTCTAGAAACCATGGAAGGATTTGTCAATGAGTTACCCAATTATCATGGTTCATCCAAACCAAGATAATATGACTCTAATACTACCATTTTTTAAAAGAATAGTAATAGGGTACATCGGTAACTATTACATCCATGGTTTCTCGAACCATGGAAAGAGGGTGGACACTGCCACAATTCTTGAAAACCACAAAAAAATCACGGTAGTAAATTGAATATGATAAAAAAAATTTGGAACATAAATAATATTTTTTTATAAATGCATTTCATTTATATTCAATAGGTTATTATATTCATTTATAACGAAATGGTAATTAATGATTTCAACTATATATTTTCAGAACTTAGTTGATCCAATTCATACCCTCTAATTATCCTCTAGGATTTAATTTTCATTTTAAATAATAATATTAATAGTTTTCATTAAAACTTTATCTTACATATATCACAAGCTATCCAAAAAATTCATTTATCCATGTAACACAAGCTAGCCCAATGTTGCATTCATTATAAGCTATAGAAAAGATTTATTTTATTTAAAATACTAAATATATAATAATGTATCAGGATTTTATATTCTCTTTTACACATGTTGTTGCGTTTCATAGTCCCTATTGTATAAAATATTATTCTTATAAAATTTCTGGGTGTTACAACATCTATAGAGATACATGTGTTTAATAGACATCCCACCAAATCTCTTTATATATTGATTAGCATTGATTATTTTATATAATTCATTCTTACATATAAGGATATGTAGAATCATATTTTTTACAACTCTACATAGTGTAAACATTGTGGTTAACTGAATGAGGTTTGAGTTTGACCAAGAAACTAGCTCTAAAAGTGTTTTAGAGTTAATAAAAAAGTGTTTTGGATTGGTATTGAGAAGGTATTACATATGATGTGATACAGGGTAATGATAATAATATATTTAGAATTATTTTTTGAAGATATCTAAATAAAAATTGACAGGATTTCACAATTTATTGTATATGCTAGAATATAAGGTGAAATGGAATGATGTCTTTTTTACTTTAATACTGGTGGGATATTGAATGAGGTATGCCCAAACATCATGGTGAATTTGATGCAATTTGTCCATATCGTAAGTGATGATATTCACATATCATAATACATGCTTTAGAGAAACTATGTCACTACAATATCAGTCACACTGTACGGTTGGATGATATCATAGGGTGGCCACAAGGACAAGTCATAATGTATGAATTAACATATCATATGGGATATTCATTTCACTATCTATGATAGAGATGGCCTCTAAATGATATTTCTTAACATTTGAATGAATTATTCCTTGTTTGATATCATCAAATACTCAGATACAAAAGTTATAATACACGAGAGATCATTATATTATTGTAATAATGTAGTAAGTTAGTTATAGAACATTATGAATTATAACACATTAGTAAAAGAGGGATCATACAAGGAGAATCTGTTAGGGATCTACATAAAATAGCCAGTTACCATTTGATGAGAAAGAGTGTTATCATGAATTTCTGACATAGATTCACCTATTATTACCCCTCCCAAAGCTCTATTCACCATTTATATTTTTCCCAGAGAGGTACTAACAAACGATAAATGAAATGATGATCATAATCATGTGACAAGTGATTGAGATTCAACCCATGGATACCCATATAGGGAAGAGTCATTTGATTCTTCCTTAGATATTGTCATTAAGAATGGAAGATGAAAACGATAGTAGTAGGTAGTGGAATCAATTTAAGGAACACAACATCTTTTCTGATATGTGTGATTTCATTTATCATGCATAATGATAGTAGTAGTAAATGAAATTAATTTAAGGTACACAACTTATTTTCCAATATGCATTATTTCATTCATCTTTCATGGGGATATTATTTTGAGTTTCTTTATTGCTTCAATCAGATTAACATGTTTTATTAGATACCCATGAAACCCAACACTATGACCTCAATCTAAGCGTAATGGATAGTCAAGGAGAGAGGTTTTTGTCTACAAAATTCAGCATAAATATATCACTTATTACCTAGTCAGGGTGTAATTGGTACACAATAAGCTATATAGATGGGTGGGGACGATAACAAGATGAGAATTGGGTATTCACTGTCTATTAACCAGGGACATGATGGCCTCCATAAAAGTTTTTTTAATATTTTTATTGAAATGAAATTTTTATAAAAAAATAAATTAATACCACCTTCTTATTTCACTAGACTAAGACTACTACAAGGGTCAACCCCCTTATTCACCCTTCATTCTCCATGTTCAATGTTCTTCATTCACTATCTGATCGGTGAGTTTTTTTCAAAGTTGCTTCCTTGTGATGTGTATAAGATCCTATAACCTACTGTTTATCAATATTTTTTGATAAGAGGAATTCAAACCTAATTTCATAGGTTTGGGGATTTTAGTCAATTTATTTGTTTTTAGCTGAAGGAGGTCCAGTCAAGATATGATGATGGATGAGTTAAATCTTATGACTAAGGTAGATGGTTCCTTGAATTTTACATCATTTTATATGTTTTCGAAATCATGGTATAATTGTGAGAAGTACTAGAATAATATCCTATTTCCTTAGTTAAAAAACTAGGTAATATTCTCTGAAACAATGGTAATATCCTGTTGTCTTGGTTTTACTAACTTTGGTCATAGTTTTCATGGAAATAGGCTATTGGAGTTGGTGTCCTATGACCATCTTTTTGTACTTTGATCACACATACATTCAAAGTATTTAATATTATGTAAACATCCTATTACATATTGATTATTTTTTTCAAGGTTTTAATGTAATAATGTCCTATAATATATTTTTCATCGATAATATCATAACAGTTCCCTTCTATGATGTTAACCTTGATATTCTATGAAAATATTCTTAATATAGTTCTGCGGTTGGATAACATACTATAATAGGACACATTGTATTTATATCGTCATATGTGAGTAATCATAAGAGGATTATTTTTATTCTCATGAAGTTTGTACATAGTAATATCCAAGATGGTAGATTAATAGAATATTCTCACCAGTAGTAATTCCAAATGTTTTGGTGTCATCATATGTTCCTATTTGCAAGCATGTGTAATGGTTAATCTAATTCAAGATTACTATTAATTCATGTCACGACTCACATTCTTTGATATGATGATGAAAATGGTGATGACCTATGTTTGTGATGATGCAGGATATGTTGGGTGCAACACGATTGAAATTTCATTAATGGATATGTTGAGGAAGGAATTGTCTCGTCCATATTTATTAAAGCTGTTATTCAGTGGTTTTATTAAAATATAATTGTCATTCTAAATTCCATGTTCATTTTATAATGATGTGTTTAAACCATATATGAAATGAAAGACGTATCAAATATATAGGTTGGTGACATAGATGTGCAACCTGCTAGATGAGAAACTATGATAAATGGATTACATTACACAGTGAGTTTTCATATGTTGTTGTCATCATTTCAATATTATGTTATTTCTCTTGAGTATCTTAACCCATCACTGGATTGTAATCTTGGACTTTAGAAAAAACTGTCTAATGCCTCCGAAAAATAATCCTAGAGGGTCACACACTAAGTGTTTTTGTTGAACTATGTTAATTTCTATTTGAATTTAATTAGTAGAATAAATTGTATTATCAAGACCAGGGAATAATTTTTATTCCTGTTTTATTGTTTGGATAAATTAAATAAATATTTATTCATTGGATTGTGAATGAAATATATTTTTTTGGATACCTAATAAAGATTTATTTATTGTTTTGTAAATAAAATATTTATTCAATAGTCTAAAATAATTTATTCAGGTATTCAATAAATTCTAGAGGAGTTGGAATGGACCAAGACCACATCTGATAACAAATATTAATTAACAATTTGGTTAAATAAAATTTATTATTATGCAAGCTAGTGTGCTCTATGAAATAATAATAATATTTTTTTATGTTCATGGGTTTTATTAAAAAAAATTATTTTTAATGGTTATAATGCACTAGATTATTATTTTAACCTAAACTCTAACTCTATAAATAGATTATTATGTATATTGTGTAGAGTATGGATAAGTGAAATAAAATTAGAAAATTGTTTCTAACAATGAATCATCTCTCGACTTCTCTCTCCCTCTCAAGAATGAGAAACAATAAACTGGTTTCTTCAAGACTGAAGAATGATTGATCTATAAATAATGCAAGAAATTTTACATGATAGCACCAACAGATTGAGGGAATTTCTCAATGATCATAGGATCTTGTATTGATCACCGCTAGAGCGATTCTATCCTTGGATCCTCACAGCACAACAAAGGAAATCTGAAAGATTATTTTTAGAATATCAACATTCATCAATAATGAATGATCTTAATACTTGGAATTCATTTCTTCATATATTAAAAAAATAAATTATAAATTCTACCTGTAAGATCCTCGACCATGGTTTTAGAAAATTATATTTAAAATAAATTTTAATATATCATTCACCAATTCATGATTATACTATGCACAAAACTAACATAGTCTATTCATATTCCCCTAATATTTTCATGTTTTTTCAACATATTGTATTGTTTAAAAATGTCATGACCCGACCTGTATTGGGGATCGAACTGCAACTACCCCCAGTCCGCCTCCATATGCCAGGGGCTGGTGGCTAACGTCGAAGGCACAACAAACTAGGGGAGGCCTTGGCAGAAGAAACTATACACACACACGCAGCTAACTCAATGAAAAAGTGTAGAGAAAAGTAAGCAAGATACAACACTGCTATAAAAAGGGAAACCAATATACATGCATCGAACTCTAACCAGTATGAGTAAAGTGCTGTAAAGTAGACTGACAAGTAATGTGAACAGTAATTGGAGAAAACACATGTGCCCACCTAGAAAGGTGCCACAATTGGGAAACATGTAAATGAATGTAAACTTCTAGGGAGTCTCACACCCAGTGCTACTACCACTGAACGCAGCCGAAGATCATATGTCCTCTACCCTCCTTCATAGTCTCGACTAACCTATCTGTCGTCTGCAAGGGCACACCAAGTGTGGGAAAATCCCAAGCAAGGGTGAGTATAAATATACTCAGTAGGATTAACTGAAAGCTCGAGGGAGAAACAAAGGAGAAACCAAAATAGTGAGCAGTAGACAGATCAAGAATAGTGTAAGAGTACAATAGGGAGAGTGCAGCTTAACCCAAGAAAAGGATGGAAGTATACTCGTCCAATCCCAAGAGGATCTTGACATGGAAATCACATCGCATACCACATGAATCTTCGCCCCTCCTGGAAGGAGAGTACCTAATCCCCCAAGGAGTGGGAGAAAAAGCAGGGTGAATATATATGATCAACAAGAAACTCAAACGAGTGTGTAAGGGGATCTCTATCTCTAAGCTCACCCAAGAGAAGTCACCAACAGTTCAAAGTAAATCCATCATTGATTCCCAACATTCCTGCACGCCAATGCTACCTCATTGATGAATCGTGCAACCAAGGGTCCCGCTTTGGTAATCATGGAGAAGAGTCACTAAATAGCCTCATAGAAAGGCTAAGTTTGAAATAAGTCATCGGGTAACCAACTACACAACCCCGCTGGAGGGTAAACCACAAGAGGTCTTTAGGTAACCCACTGCCCAACCCCACTGGAGGGTAAACCACAAATGGTAATCAGGTAACCCATTACCCATCCTCAATGGACGGTAAACCACAAGAGGTCGTCAGGTAACCCACTGCCCAGACCCACTGGAGGGTAAACCATAAGGGTTCGTCAAGTAACCCACTACCCATCCCCACTAGAGGGTAAACCACATAAGTCAATGGGTAACCCACTGCCTAGCCCCGCAGGATGGTAAACCGTAAGGTCAATGGGTAACCCACTACCCAGCCCCATTGGAGGGAAAAACCGTAACTGGTCCACTAACTCCACTCTGCCCATGCCATCACTGGGTGTCACCAACACTTCTACAATGCGTAGGTTCAGAGTGCGTCAATGAAACCTCAGACCAACACCCTTTCATGTTTCCACATTTAATGAGATCTTGAAAGTGGATCTCCATGGCCAAACAGATTTCACCATTCTAATCCTCGTAGAAAAACATGCAAGATAGACTACTTACTCATTGGAAATGGACTCCCGACGAAAATGTTATTCAACACCGCTTTACGCACATACGACATATTGTGGAACCCACTCTTTGGTCCTGAATGTGGTCTGGCGAACTGTGTCATCACGATGCTCTAGGAAAAAACATTCCAAAACAACTACTAATTCCCCCCAAACGGAAAACTAATGAAAAAGCCACAAAATGCTGCACACAGCTTAAAAGACGACATGTGGGGCCCACGCCTCAACTCCGACTTCAACCCCTGAAACCACATCGGTCAACTTGTCTTCAATGCCATGGTAACAATGCCACTGACGGTGCCTAAAAGGGACTCTGGATGGAGGAATTGCAACTCCGCACATTATATACAAGTGGGGCCCTATGGGGCCCACACCTTGACCCCGAAATATGTCACGTAGATCATACCATTGCGTTATTGGTAGATAACCATGTGGTATAAGCTATTCATTTGACCTGAACGGACTTATAAAGCATAAGTCGTAAAAACGAAGCAAACATCTGAGAGCTGCCTTATGGGGCCCATGCCTTGGCCCCAAATTTAGGTGTGCGGGTTGTGCCGTTTCAATCCCCTAAAAAAACTCATAAACAAGTACTCAAACACCCTAAATAGATTTCGAGTGAAAAAGTGGCGTTCCACCGTAAAATGTGCTAACTAGGACATGTGGGGACCGCACCTTGTCTCCAACCCAAACGCTTCAGAAAGCATCAAAAAATATCCGCACGAGGACTGGGGTCACACTGCCACTGACGGTACGTCAATCAGACATCCCAAGCCGGAGTTAGGTTCGACGCAAAAATAATTAAATAATTTATTAATAATTTATTTATTATTCACATTAAGCATTCATGCCTCTGAGAAATTAAACCAAACCGCAAGGGTTCTGAACCAACTTTTGAAGGACATTTTCAACTCCCGGGCCACTGCACCTTTGATGGCACATCAAATAGGCATTTGGCTCATGAAGTACGTTCATCGTGATCTTTAATGGTAATTTATTATTATTAAGTTAGAGTGTTATGGGTTACCCGCCTTCGGGTGTAGAACCCAAAATCCTCAGAACCCAGTTTAAATAATCTGTCTCACTAGCACGGACTTGCAGCCACAGAGAGCGCATCAAACGGACGTGCCCTTTAGAAGTTACGACCCCCCCCCCCCCCGAATGCAAGGGTGCCCAACCGGGCCCATTCAACCCACCCAGCCCGGTCCAAAATTCTGACTTTCCGCCCAACCGTGGGTCCGGCCCGAACCACTGTGGCCTACTAGATGCAACCTGTGTCAGCCTCACTAGACCCCGTGGGTCTAGTTCTCCCCCGCAGACCGACCTTTTGGTCGGTATTCGTTACGTCTCGCAGGACCCGCTGTTTGCGGGTCCTTGTCTCCTCCACACACCTGAGGCTGTTAGCACCTCAGGTTCCCACTACCAACCATGAAATACAGTTCCCTTGGTGCCTCTTCCTCCTTCAGTGCACCGCTGCTGCCTCATCCTGCACCGCACCACCTACCCCCACGCACCGCCCACTTGACACCGCTACCGCCCAGGATCCCCCGCTCCGCTGCCTGCTCTGCCTGGTCCGCGCCGCCTCTTCGCCATCCTGTATGGTGCACCGCCATGGTAGCTCCACCAGACGCCACCACCACCTCAAATCTACTCCTACCAGAGCTACCCCATCCGCACTGACCACCCCGACATCGCCACTTCATCCAAACCCCCCGACACTCCTCCAGTCCATACCGCGCCACCCCGACCTCCGGCCACCGCCCTTGTCAGAGAGGGGGCTTCCGGCAGTCTCCACCACTACTCTAGTGGCTCAATATCAAAAATGAACGTGGGTTAGTGATCCTCAGTATGAGGCCTTCACAATGACTTCCCCCGACTAACAATCTGATGGGATTTTTGCGCGTCTAAAAATTGGGACAAATAACGCCCAAGAACGAGATGTAGAGTAGGGCTCGGATGATGGCGTAGTTCGTTCGGCTATCATCCCAATTCCAAAATTATCAAAAGTTAAATGAAAAATTTGATGAAAATTTAATAAATCATTGATGGTGCGAAATTTAACAATAATCCTACCTCGAATCGCTTGTTCTTCGTTGGTAACGCATTCGCTGTGATCCCACTTCAATCTACCAAGGTTTCAGTGGAGGTTACTCCATGATTCGTTGAAGAAAGGAGAAGAACCACTGGAGAGATAAAGAGAGAGAGAGAGAGAGAGGGATTGGGTGTTATAGAGAGAGTGAATTAGAGTTCCTCCTTATCCCTAAATACAAACTCTCTATTTATAGGGATCCCACTCAGCACAGACTCTGAATCCACCGCGCCCTCTCATTTTTTGTCGCACCTAGGAAAATGCCCCATTTCGAACTCAACGAAAGTCTCAGATTTCCATTACGAGGATTCATTCAAAAGTTATTTGAAATGAACTCTAGTGATAAAAATCACTAAGTCATTATTTTAAAATGATGGTTTTTCCCCGGGGTGACGTCTCTCACAGTAGGCCCGCACCTACAACTTTTACTCCCCGCCTAGGGTAAATGGAATTCTCCAGACGCAACTGTGCCCTCATATTTCTAATTCAAGCTACCATTTGGGAGAAAAACAACCCCACTACAATTATAGTATAAATACACTTAATATTTTTATAAAATTAATTCCGTGCACACCGGGCCTTGGAATCGCACGCTGTCTTCGTGCCTAGCTCTGGAATTATATGTAGAAATATTCCAAAGTCTTAAAGGGAAAAAACCAGATCTCTACATCATTCCACCTTCAAGATTTTCATCTCTGAAAATAAAAACTATTAAGAACAACTCGGGATACAGAGCTCACACCTAGCTCTCCCACTCTGATGAAAACTTGCAGAACACCATGATGGTACAACACACGAACAAAAGGGATGGTTCATACTCTCACGGTCTACTACTTTCGATGCCATGCATAGGAACATGCACTCACCTCATCAACCGCAACACTTGGAAGATGTTGTGCACCTACTCATATTATTGGGAGGGTAGGGAAAGATTATAGGTAACCTCTCAACCACTTGAGTGACTCCGGAATGGTCCAAAACAACTTGGGGGACTTCCCTAGCCGGACCTCTACTTTCCATACCGCGATCGAAATCACAGTTTGTTCCTAGAACATGGTCTCATGATTCCCTGCTTCAGAATACCCATCTGGTGAAATACCCAAGGATATCTGGTCACACATGTTTTCACAGTCGGTGCATTACCACCTAGTATCTCTACTAAGGGATCCTGCTAAAACACTTCCATCTCTCAGAACATAGACTACCTCAAAGTCTTAGTCCTGTAGAAATTTCAACTAGCACCATCGCCTCAGGTTCAAGTCTCTCTGGGTGAGGGCAGACCTGAGACACTGGTGGTATGTGAAAACCACACAACACTCTCCCAGAAGATTGCGTCTCCACATTCTCATCTCAAGGACCACCACCACTAGTTCCACACAGTGAAGTACGTAGTTCTGTTAACGGTATTTCCATCTCCTCAACCTATTCTTGATAACTGTATCAAGATTGACATTGATCACACAAGGTACCAATGAATATTGAATGCGAGTAAAATCATCCAACCACAAGAGGCTAGACACGGAAAGCCCATGGCATACCCCATGTGTCCATTACCCACTTAGATGTAGAGTAATCCCCAAAACAAGCACTCTACAAAACCTACTAGTGGCACCTAATGCAAAGGGAGGTCAATTATAAAATCCCCACTGAAAAAATGAGAGCCGACTCTGAAACTCCACCGCACAACCTCTCCATGAATGCACATATAAGAGGGACTCATCCACTACACCTCAATACTATCCACTCTGGGTGGTACTGACTCTCCCTCACAGTTTTGATCGCTTCACAAAAATAAATCTCAGTGGGGGAAGGACCCCTCTTTCTCATTCCTTCAAAGCTACGTCAGATAATACCAACATAGTGTTACATCAACGCTTTGCGTCACACTCAGTAACCCCTCAGACAAGGAGTTAGAACAAAATAGTACCTCACACAGTGTTTAATAAGTTCTATTGAGAAAAGTAGAAAAAGAAATAGAGTGTACCTATTATAATATCATGTTTTGATGTATTGTAGACATCATTAGCACACAGCCTCCCACGACCCCATTCGTCAGCTCCCTGAGCCTGACATGGGCTGCCTGGTGGTGTTAGAAGGACCACAAAACATCATTCTCCAACCACAGTTCATCCTTCTTTTCAACCAACACCTCCCCATATGGACAACCATATCCTCACCTGGGAGTTCTCAGATCTTGACATTGTCTCTATCGTGGCAGTGAATCTACCAAATATTTGGAAAAATAAGCACATTTGGTTGAGTAGTCTAACTCTACGTGACCTCTCATATCGTAATATAGCAGTAGTCCTCTCTCGGCTATCTCGGTGCCCTATTCTGCCCTCCGACCATGTGACTGAGTCTCCTCAAGGGGAGAACTCCGGTGTCGAGGCCCTTCCAATCGACATCCCTCTACCAGAAATTTCTCTGTCACTAGTGCCTGCTCCATCACCCTGAGATGGGTGAGGATGCACAAGGGCACTATGCTGGAACGACTATCCTCTATTGAGATCTTGCTCAAACGTCTGTTCTTGGAATTTTCCATCATGGGACACGTCCAAAGAGTACTAAGTAAGGTCTAAGAACGCAGTTGTGTACCCATCCATTGCCATCACTCCTCACTGAAGCTCCACCAGCTCTTGAAACCGCAAAAAGATTAAGTCAGATGGGTATTACACCTCAAGAAACTGCTTCTAGAAGTCATCCCATGAGAGTACCTACTCATCATGTATCTGAGTAACCCTGGCTCTACTAACGCCAAACAGCTGGGTTGAAAGACTGGCTATCAAAGCCACCATCAACCTGTCAGTGTCCAAAAAATCATGAAAAGGCGAACCACCGACTCTAGCCAACCCTTCACTATCTGAGGGTATGGATCACTATGGAACATCACCGGTCTCTGACACTGGAAATCACGTAGCATTCCCATCCCTGGCTCATCATCAGCCCTCACTGCTAGTAAAATCTACTACTCCATAGGTGGAGGTGCTACTGCCTGTCCTCCTAGATAAATTGTAATCGTATGATGGATTTTGAACTGTGGCCTCATTACTCAAGGAATCGTCGTCATGAACCGGATCTAGTATCCTGGGTGGCTATCATCATGGAGACATCCTGAATCTGATCAAGGAGTACCACAGTCAAATGAGCATATATATATGAATAATAATGGGGAGCTGACTCGAGAAGGATAGTCAAAGACTCAATCCTATATGATGCACAAACCAAATTCCCTACAACAACTGTCTCAGTGTGCCGAGTCGACAAGAGGGTTATCATGGTCCTGGTGAATGGATACGTCTATTGCTGCACCATCATTGGACTACCTAGATAGAGAGCCGCTCTCGAGATATGTTGACAATATTTCCCCAAAACTCAACCAATTCATTTTTTTAGGGATGTCCGAAAAACGCCCCAAGGAACGAACCACCTCTGATACCACTTTTTAATGACCCGAACTGTACCGAGGCTCAAACCGCAACTACCCCAAGCCTACCACTATAGGCCAGAGGCTGGCGACTAGTGCTGAAGGCACAAAAATCTAGGGGAGGCCTTGGCATAAAAAACTGTACACACACACAAAGATAACTCAATGCCAAAGTGTAGAGAAAAGAAAGAAAGATACAACACTGCTACAAAAAGGGAAACCAACATACATGCATCTGCCTCTAACCATAATGAGTAAAGTGCTGAAAATTAGACTGGAAAGTAAACTTAATAGTAAAAGGTGAAAAACACACACCCAACTAGAAAGGTGCCACAACCTGGCAACATGTAAACAAAAGTAAACATCTAGTGAGTCTCACACCCAGAAAGTTATGCTACAGCCACTGAACGTATCCCAATCTCTTGTGCCCTCTACACTCCTCTATATTCTTGATTGACATGTCTGTCATCTGCAAGGGCACACCAAGTATAGGAAAAGCCCAAGCAGGGGTGAGTATAAAGATACTCAATAGGATGCCCTGAAATCTCGAGGGACAAAAAAAGGAGATACTAAAATGGTGAGCAGTAGACCGATCAACAATAGTGTAAGAGTACAATAGAGAGAGTGCATCTCAACCCAACAAAAAGAAGGAAGTAGACTCGTCCAATCCCAAGAGGATCTAGACACGAAAAGCATGTGGCATACCCCACATGTCTTCACATCTCCAGGAAGGATAGTAACTGAACCCAAGGAGTGGGAACAAAATTAGGGTGTCTATATTTGCTCAACAAGAAACCTGAGAAAGTTTGTAAGGGGGTCTCTATAGCTCAACCCAAGAGAAGTCGTCAACAGTTCAAAGGATATCCATAAATGATGCCCAATAGTCCCGCATGCCAAATATGCCTCATCGGTCAACCGTGCTGCCAAGTGTACCACTTTGGTAATCATAGAGAGAAGCCATTGACTAGCCTCATAGAAAGGGCTGAGTCTGAAAGAAGTGATCGGGTAACCCACTGCCCAGCCCTGCAGGAGGGTAAACCACAAGAGGTCATCAGGTAACCAATTTCCAAACCCCGCTAGAGGGTAAACCAAAAAAAGTCATCAGATAACCTACTGCCCAGCCGCGCTAAAGGGAAAACCACAAGAGTTCGTCAGGTAACCCACTACCCAGACCCGCTGGAGGGTAAACCACAAGAGATCCTCAGGTAACCCACTGCCCAGCCCCACTGGAGGGTAAACCACAAGTAGTCATCAATAAACCCACTGCCCAACCCTACTGGAGGGTAAACCACAAGAGTTCATCGGGTAACCCACTGCCCAACCTCGCTGGAGGGTAAACCACAAAAGTCAACGGGTAACCCACTGCCCATCCTTGCTGGAGGGTAAAACCTAAGGTTAATAGGTAACCCACTACCCAGCCCTACTAGATTACAAACCCATAACTAGTCTGCTAACTCCGCACTGCCCGTTCCATTACTGGGTTTCACCAACACCGCTACCGTGCGTAGGTTCTGAGTGCATCAATAGAACCTCTGACCAACTCCCTTTCATGTTTCCACATTTAATGAGATCCAGAAAGAGGCTCTACAGGCCCAAATAGATTTCATCATTTTAATCCTTGTGAAAAACATTCAAGATATACTACTTACTCTCAAGAAACGGACTCCCGACGAAAACGTTATTCAACACCACATTACACCCATGTAGCGTCTTGTGGGGCCCGCTCCTTGGTCCCGAAAGAGGTCATCCACACTTCACCATCGTGATGCTCTTGGAAAAACACGCCAAAATGACTTCTCATTCGCCTCTAATGGGTGACTAATGAAAAATTTCCAAAATGCTATGCACAACTTAAAAGACGGCCCGTGGGGCCCAGGCCTCAACTCCGGATTCAATGCATGAAACCACCACGGTAAAATTCTCCTTGATTCTAGGGTCACAATTCCACTGACGATGCCTAAAATGGACTCTAGATTCAAAAGCTACAACTCCCCCCATTAGACTCAAGTGGGGTCCTGTGGGGCCCACCCCTCAACCCTGGAACACATCACACAGATCGTACCATTTTGTTCCTTGCAGATAACCACACACCGTAGGCCATTCATTTTCCCTGAATTGACATATGAGGTAGAAGTCATAAAAACATAGCATACGTCCGAGAGACTCTTTGTGGGGCCCACGCATTGGACCCAAATTTAGTTGGGAAGATTGCGCCATTTCAATCCCCTCATAAAGACAGTCATAAATGATTACTCAAACACCCTAAACAGATGTTGGGTGAAAAAGTGGCGTTTCACCGTAAAACGTGTGAACTAGGCCCTATGGGGCCCTCACCTTGTCTCTAACCTGAATTCTTCTAAAATCATGTCAAAAAGCCTACACGAGGACTAGGGTCATGCTGTCGCTGATGGCGCGTCAATCAGACATCCCAAGCAGGAGTTAGGTCCGTCGCAAAATTAATTAATTAATTAATTTATTATTCGCATTAAGCGTTCATGACTCTGAGCAGCGAAACCAAAACTCAAGGGTTATGAACAAAATTTCTAAGGACCTTATCAACTCTAGGGCCACCGCACCTCTGACATCACGTCAAACGGAGTCTGGCTCGAAAAGTATGTTTATCGCGATCTTTAATGATAATTTATTATTATTAAGTTAGAGCATTCTGGGATACCCTCCTTCGTGTGCAGAACCCAAAATCCCCGAAACCCACTTCAAGTAGTCCGTCTCACTGACACGGACCTACAGCCGCAGACCACGCATCAAACAAACATGTCGTTTTCTAGTTACAACCCCCCGAACGCAGGGGGGCCCAACCGGGCCGGTTCACCCCGGCATGCCCGGTCCGAACTGCCAGCCCGTGGCCCAGCCGTGGGTCCGGCCTGAACCACTGCAGCCTGATCTAACTGCACCGGACTCCTCGAGTCTGATTCTCCCCAGCAGAATGGCATTTTGGCCGGTCTTCGCCGCGTCACATAGGACCCGTTGTTTGCGGGTCCTTGTCTCCTCCGAACACCCGAGGCGGTTAGCGCCTCGGGTTCCCCCTGCCGACCACGACAGTCGACACCCTTGGCGCCTCAGCCTCCTGAAATGTACCACCATTGCCTCAGCCTACACTACACCGCCTCACACCGTGCACCGCCCGCTCGACGCCACTGCCGCCCAGGCTCCCCCGCTCCGCTCCCAGCTTCACCTGGTTCGCGCCGCCTATCCTCTATGCTGCGAGGCGCACTGCCATGACGATCCCACCCGATGCCACCACGGCCTTAGCTCGGCTCCTCCCAGAGCTATCCCATCTCTTCCGTCCACCCCGACATCACCACCACATCTGAACCCCTCGGCGCTCCTCTGGTCTATGTCGCGCCACCCCGACCTCCGACCACCACCCTTGCCGGAGTCAGGGCTTCTGGCAGCAGCCACCACTGTTCCGGTGGCCCAATCTCAAAACTGAATGTGTTTTTGGGGTCCTCGGGATGAGTCCTTCACATCACCTTCCCGTGATCAACAATATGACAAGATTTTGGCGCATCGGAAAATTTGTACGAAGAACGCCCAAGAACGAGATGTAAAATGGGGCTCAGACGATGGTCGTTTTCGTTCGGGCATCATCCCAATTCCAAAATTATCTAATTTTAAATGAAAATTTTGATGAAAATTTATGAAATAAACGATGTTTGGAAATTTAACAATAGTCCTACCTCGAATCACTCATTCATCTTTGCTGACACGTTCAATGTGGTCCCACTTCGATCTGCCAAGGTTCCGGCGGAGGTTGCTCCTTGATTCGGTGAAGAACGGCGAAGAACGACTAGAGAGATAAAGAGATAGAGAGAGAGAGAGAGAGAGAGATCTTGGTTGTTAGAGAGATATAAAGAGTGAATTATAGTTATTCCTTAACCCTAAACACCTACTCTCTACATATAGGGATCCCACTTAGCGCCGAATCTGAATCCACCATGCCCTCTCATTTTATGTCACGCCTAGGAAAAAATCCCTCTTTTGGACTCAATAGAAGTCTCAGATTTCCATTATGTGGCTTTTTTCTAAAGTTATTTGAAAATAATTCCGGTGATAAAATCAATAAGTCATTATTTTAAAATGACGGGGTTTCCCCTGGGTGACGTCTCTCACAGCAGGCCCACTCCAGCAACTTTTACACCCCACCTAGTGTAAACGACACGCTTCGGATGCAACTGTGCCCTCAGATTTATGATCTGAGCTACCATTTGGGACAAAACACAACCCCACCACATTAATATTATAAAAACACTTAATATTTTTATAAAATTAATTCTGGGCACACCGGGCTTCAGAATCACACGCCGTCTTCATTCCTAGATCTAGAATTATATGTAAAAATATTCCAAAGTCTTACATGGAAAAAACTGAGTCTCTACAAAAAAACCATAGAAATAGTAGGCAGTGGAATCATTTTAAGGTACATGAATTATTTTACAATATGATTTATTTCATTCATCATGCATGGAGATCTTGTTATAAGTTTATTTATTGATTCCACCATTTTAACAAGTGTTATTTGATCCCAACAAAACATTGCACAAGGAACTCTTTGTAATCACATTATGTAATCATTGAAATATGTGGTGTTAATATGAAATTTAGCTGAAAGATATCACTAAGTACCGTGTAGTAATGTACTTGGTACCCAATAAGTTATCTAAAGGGGTGGGGACGACCATAGGGTGAGCATTAGGTAGACAGTGGTCGTCCATCAGGTACCTGATGGCCTCCATTAATGTTTCATAATTTTTTTAATGAAATGAAATTTTGATAAAATCTAAATTAATACCCCCTTCACATTTCACTCATCTAAAACACTTTGGAGGGTCGACCCCCTTATTCTCCCTTGGTTATCCATGTTCAATCTTCTTCATTCCCAATCTGATCAATGTTTTTTTGGGATAATGCCTTCTTAGTGGTGAGTAAAAGACCCTTCACCTTCTCATTTGTAATTATTATACTGATAAGTGGCATTCTAACCTAATTCCACTACATTGTGGAATTTAGTATGTTTCATTCCTTTTAGGTGGAGGAGGTCGAATATATACATGGTGATGGATGAGATGAATCAATTGAATAAGGTATATGGTTCCTTTAATTTTAACTCAATTTATATGTGTTTTCAAGCATGGAATAATTTGGATCATTATTGAAAAATTTCGTATTTCCACAATTCAAAACCAATAAAATATGATATAAAACCATGGTATTAGCATATTTTCATGGTTTTTCTAACCATGTAAAAAACATTCAAGGAAATAGGCCTTTAGAGTTTATGTATAATGACCAAATTTTTGTACTTTTATTACACATATATTCAATGTAATGAATAATAATTAAATATCTTATTACATATTCTAGATTTTTTCATGGAATTAATGTAATAATATACTAGATTATTTGTTGCATTAATAATGTCATAGTAGTTCCCGATATGATGAGAACCCTGAAGTGGTATAAAAATATTATTAATATAGTCTTGTGGTTGGATAATATACTATTATGGGACACTTAGTATTTAGATCGTCATGTTTGAGTAATAATTAGTTTACGATTCTTCTTCTCATGAAATTCATATTTACTAATATCCAAGATAGTGGATTAGGTGAACAAACTCTCCAATAGGATGTCCACAATTTTTGGAGCCAATAGACATTCCTATATTTGAGCATGTGTAATGATTAATACACATTAATATTGTCATTAATTCATGTCATGACTTGCACAGTTAGAATTGATGATGAAAAATGTGATGACATATGTTCATGGAGAGGTAGGGTACGTTGGATGCATCACGATTAAGATGTCATTAATGGATTTATTGAGCAAGGATTTGTATCTTCTAGATTAATGAAAGCTGATATTTGATCAATTTATTGAATAGAACTGTCGATATAAATTACATTATCATGGTGTAATGATGTGTTTATGCTAGATAGTCGAAGAAAGATGTATCAATCATATAGTTTGGTGGCATGAATTTCCAACATGCAAGATGAGATATTTTGAAAAATGGATTATATAACGTATTGAGAAGTCATATGTGGTTGTCATCATTGCCACATTATGTTTTTTCTCATGAGTTTCCTTAACTGTCTCTAGACAATAATCTTGGAATTTCAAAAAACCTGCCTAATGCCAACTCGAAAGAATCTTATAGGGTCACATAGTATATTCTTCTATTGATCTCTATTAAATTATTATTTCTATATAATTAATAGAGTAAATATTATTCACAAGACTGAGGAATAATTTTTATTCATTTTTTATTGATCGCATAAATGAAATACATTTTTATTCACTAGATTCTGAATAAAATATATCTATTTATATTAGTAAATATTTAAATAATAATTATTTTCGTTCTTATGAATAAAATAGTTATTTAAGAGAATAAAATATTTTATTTGAGTATTAAATATAATATAGAGGATTTCAAATTGACCATGACCGCATTTGGTGACAAATATTAACATAAATTCAGTTAAATAGTACTTGTTATTGAACCAGTTAGCACGCACCAGAAAATAATAATAAAATTTTCTTATGTGGAATGACGTTTATTAGAATTTATTATATTTTTAATGGCTAGAATGCATTAAATAATTATTTAAACCGAACCCCAAAATCTATAAATATGAGGTTATGTCTATAGTGTATAGTATCGATCTGTGGAATCAAAATATATAATTGTTGTGCTCAATGTATTTTCTCTCGACTCATTCTTATCTCCCGCTCCCAATAATGAGTAACGCATGAGATATTTCTTCAAGAATGAAGAACGAGTGTTTAATAATGAACAACAGAAGAAATTGAAATTTTCACATTAGAGCCCAGTGATCGAGTAGAATTGTTCAAATATCATAGTAGATCATGTGGATCAACACTAGATAGATTCTATCCTTGGATCCTCAAAACTCTATGAAGGGAATCTGAATGGGGATTTTCATATGATCAACATCCATCAAAGAATAATAATACTAAATGTAGGTAATTATTTTTTCAAATATTAAATAAGAAAATTATAAATTTTACATGAAAGATTCTCACCCATGGTTTCAGATAATGATAATTAAAATAAACTTCAATATATTATCAACCACTACATGCTTACGCAGTTCCCAAAACCAACATTGGTTTTTTATATTTCAGTGATTTTTTCATGGGTTTTCAGCCTATTTTTATGGTTATAAACCATCGAAATAGATCAGATAATAAAAAAAACACTTAAATGTTTTTGAACCATGGAAATCGTAGATAGATGGTAGCAACCAATCCATTAAATTAGGAGGAATGTTTTGTTTATTTAAAAATATTTTTTATACTTATTATTCAATATCAAATATTCAAAAATTAATTTTTTTTCTTTATTATACATTTTAAAAAACTATTAAAATATGTAATACATATCACCATCGTGGACTAGAACTATTGCGGTAGGATTCACCGAGGTTCCCCTTTTGACACCATTCCAGAAACCATGGAATAATTGGTCAATGAGGTACCCAGTAACCATGGTTCTTCCAAAACAAGCTACTATGAATCTAATACTACATTTTTTTTGAAAATAATAGTAATAGGGTACATTGGTAACTATTACTTCCATGGTTTCTAGAATCGTGGAAAAAGGGTGGACACTGCCACAATTCTTGAAAAGCATGAAAAAAATCATGGATGTAAACTGAATTTCTTATTTTGGATCTCTGTAAAGTGGGTAAAATAAGATATAACTCATGTTTATTGAGATTGAGTGATCGTATGAGATTGATTAAGGATCAACAGAACCATTATGGGCATTCCTCACATAATGCACCTTGATTTTAGTGGCACCCATAGAAAATGTAAATGTGAGGAAAATTACCATAAATAGAAATGGAATCCATGAAGGGTGTTGGACTTTATGTTGTGTTTTTAATGACCTTGTGAGGCCTAATTAATTAATTTTTGAAACATATTCTAGAGAAAAAATCCATTCATGGAAGATTGACTGAATGACAACATAGCTGACAAATGATTAAACCCCCGTGCACCCCACACACCCAAATAAACACCTGCATCCCAAAATTGAATAAGATGAACTAAAAGGGGAGCCTGAATGCCATGTTGTGTTCCATGACACATTATCAAGTCACCGAATCATTTTAAAACACAAATTATCATGCAATTAAAACAATAAATTACACAAAACGACTTATGGATCGATCAAATTGAAATTTTCATATCCAATCCTATCTGCACTATTAAGATCAAATAATGATTGTCCCATAAGTGTAAGTATAATAATGAGATAAAAATAAAGTGAAAAAATTATTAAAATAAAAGTACACTACATGTAATGTGGAACCCCCCTGAAATAAAAGGGGTAAAAAACCATGGTAAAATAAAAGGATTACTATGGGTACACACTCCCTTGCTATTATAAGTAGAAAACCCTCATAAATATTTAAATTGAATAATGTGGAAAAACCACCTCAAAAATACCACCCAAACTAAGGATTAACGAGTGATGAGAAAAAAATATAATGATTAAAGCTTTGGGAGAGATCCCTTTTTATAGGATGCATCTCCCCCTCTTGGTGTCATTCTCCTGCTAGATGTTTCACGAGGTTTGTCCACAAAGCACATCTTCGACACCCCCTTGACAAAGTGGTGTGTGATACCTTCTATGGAAGAAACATTTACCACAAAATATCCCACATGGAGATTTTATTAAGAACCAATCACATCTCCACACATTATTTCAATCTTCCAATGCATGCTGCTCACATATCTATCAGATTGCCTGAGGATCTGGACTATTTGAACTTATTAAATTTAACTTCCTTTATAAAGAAATCATCTAGATTTTCATTAGTGTGAATTTTATGCATTTCTACACTTCCTTCCTCAACGAAATCCCAGACAATGTGATATTATACCAAAATTTTATTCATCTTTGAGTAAAAATATGGATTCCTTTCAATGTGAAAGGTTTTCTAAATTTCAAAAAATAAAGGAATATGTTTTTTTCCATGACTGAACTCCTCTAACATCCTTCACATAAAAATTTACTCTTTTCAAGACTATACAACTGCCAAGTACTCTGCCTCTATTGTGGATATTGCAACAAATGATTTTAACATTGAAATCCAAATCAAAGATCCCCCTGTAAGAGTAGACACATAACGAGTAATAGATTTCCTCCAGTTAGAATCACCTACAAAATCTGAATCAACATAGCCTCTAATAGTTAAGCCTGATCCTCCATAACTCAATGAAGCATTTGATGTCTCCTTGGTGTATCTCTGGATACTTTTCTTAGTTTCCAAATTCTCCCATAAAAGATTCTCCATGTACCGATTAACTTCAGCCACCACAAGTGAGATGTATGGTCAAGTAAAAACCATAGAAAACATCAAACTACCGACTCCTAATACATATATTAATGAAGACATATTTATCCTCTTTGCATCACTGCAAGCAATCAACATAAAAAATAACTTGAAATTAACAGAGAATGGGGTAGAGATTCGATTACAATCTTTCATGTTGAAGTGTTTTAATACTCACTTTATGTAATTATTTTGTGATATCCAAAGCATCCCATTATCTCTATATTGGAAAATCTACATCCGAAGAATATTGTTTTCTCATCAAAAGCCCTTCATATCAAACTCCCCAATGAACTGTGCCTCCATCTCCAAGATATGATCATTGTGGCGGCCTAAAAGCACACATTTCATCCACATAAAATAGTTGAATGATGAAATCATTAGCATCCGAACTCATAAAATATGAACAAGGGCCTGAATGAAGTTTTTTGAATTCAGTTCTCATGATATATGAATCAAATATCTTGTACCAACATCTCAACAACTACTTGAGACCATACAAAGATTTGTTCAACCATCAATATAGGTTCTTTTTTTCCTCTTAAGAAAAACATTCTAGTTGTTGCTTATAGATCTCTCCATCATGATTTCCACATAAAAAATATCTCTTCACATCAAGGTGATGAAGATGTAAACTGTATATTTCCCACATCTTCAGAAATAACCAAAGAGTCATTAGTCTAACAACTAGAGAAAATATATCATTGAAATCAATACCATCCATCTGAGCACATCATTTGACCAAAAATATTTCATGATATCTTTCTACCTAGTCTTTTCCATCTCACATGATCTTAATGACCTATTTTCATTTAATAGAATTCCTTCTATGATTTAATGGAACAATATACCAAGTCTTGTTACTGTTTAGGGATTTAAGTTCCTTCATAACTGCCACCATCCATGATGATACATCTGGACTCTAGGTTTCCTACACAAAAGAAGGGGTCTCTCCATCCACCATCAATATGCAGTATGAAATATTACTATTAGTGACAAGTCTATATACCATATTGGTGTTCTTTTCTCACATGTTGTCCATTGTGGTCTTGAATCAATCGGTACTTGATCTTCGTTATTAGGTAATTCCTTAGTCAAAACTAGTTCCTCCTTACATTTTTCCTCTACTTTAATTATTATAGTCTCTATATTATCCTTCTCTATGTCTCGATCATTTTTCATTTTCAACATGTATTCATTAAAATTTAAATCTCTTCTAATGATAATTTTGTGGGAAGTGGGGTCCCATAAATGTTACCCCTTCACACCATTATCATACCCCAAGAAGATATATTTCCAGGATCTTGAATACACCTTCTATATTTCGTATTCATTAACAATGAATATATAATACTTCCAAAAGTATGTAACTGATAATGGTAAGTGATTTTACCATTCCAAATCTTCATTGGTGACTCTAGATCAATGGCTAGTGAAGGTGATCTATTGATCACATAACAGGCAGTATTCACCACTTCTTCCCAAAATGTTTTTTTAATACATACAACCTTCAACATTTCCCTTGTTCTATCTAACATGGTTATATTAATCCACTCATAAATTCCATTTTTTAAGAGGAGTATACATAAACATGAACTATCTCTTGATTCCTTCCAATTGATCAAATGTATCAAACTCATATCTTGTCTATTCTTCACCATTTTATGACCTCAAACACTTGGAATTATTTATAGATTCAAGCACCATCAGTGAATTGAATGTTTTGAAGATTTCAAAATAATCTTCACTCCTCTTGATTGGATACACTAAATATATCTGAGAATAATCATCAATAAAGGATACAATGTACCTTTCTCACATTAGGGATGTAACTAGTGCTTTCACAATATTGGAGTGTATTATCACTATAATCTAATGACATCTTGATGTTGACAACCCAAACATTAACCTATGATGATTTCATAAAACACACTGCTCACAATACAAAAAGGATAACTTTGTAATATCGGGTAATAACAACTGATCTGAATGAATGTTCAGGCCTCATTCTAACATATGGACCACCATTCGATTCCATAACATCGTAAACTCTTATGTCTAGGTATTTTATGTGACAAATATATCTACCTCATTGTACATTTCAACCATAATCACGTAATGGTTCCTCGAGATCTTCTGTAACTTCATTACCATAATAAAGCCTTCAATATTCTCATAACTCTATTCTCAGTGTGAGTCTTTCATCTGATGCCATCAAATTTTCCTAAAGATGTTATGTTATTCTTCAATCCCTTCACGTGGTATACTCTTGGGTGGTTCTAACAATACTATCATGAATCTTTAATTTGATGGTACTAAATTCAATGATCTTCAAGGTGTGATAATTAATTATGTAAAAAACTCCTTCTAGTATGCATTCATACTGGTAAAAAGATTCCCATTAATATGTCATGTTCCATGTTGCTCCTGAGTCAATTATCCATGCTTTATTGAGATGATTCATGCTTCAAGAAGTCATCACTGCTACACTGACTAGTATATCTCCACTTCTAGAATTACTCACCACATTTCTTTCATCGTCATGTTTTTGGATCCCACTAGAACAATGCTCCATAATAACATCTGTTGGTCATTCGTCAATTTTTAGTTGACAATTTTCATTCCCCAATATACCATGAATCTTCATTTCCCTTAAAGACAAAATATTCCTGTTGAATTTTTTGATCTCAAATTTCTCTTCCATCTAAACACGCCGTCATCCCATAATATCCTAAGTTTCAAAAAATTGGATTTAATAATTTCAATAATGTTTCTCTATTGTGAAATATCAACCAAATTTTCAATCAAAGATCATAAACAAATTTCCGTGAATTATTAATACATGACAACATGAATAGAATTGGGCCCAAAACTACCTTTTGATACCAGTTGTCAAGACCGAAAAATATTGTCCCACTGGTGAAGTGATAATCATCAGATAAAAATAATGTGAAAAACTGAATAAAATAAAATAAAACTTGATGTAACGTGGAAAACCCCAAAAAATAAACGAGGTAAAAAACCACTAGCAAATAGAAGGATCACTATGGGTAAAAGTGGGAATAGACTCCCTTACTTTTATAAGGAGAAAAACCTTTTAAATATCTCTCTTGAATAAGGTGGGGAAACTACCTCACAAATAGCTATTATACTAAGAAATAAATTCTAATGATGAAAACTTTGGGGGAGATCCACTTTTATAGGCTGTGTCTCCACCCTCTTACTACCTTCTCTCGATGGAGGTTTAGTGGGGTTTGGCCACCAACCTCATCTGCCAAAATAAACCCCTTTGAAAAAGTGGTGGGAGGCATCATCCGTGGAAGAAACATCTACCAACATGACAAAATAGTGGAATTACCATGAGAGCTCGTACACAACATCCATCCAGAAATCAAGAGTAGTTGTGTGGGGAGAAAGGATGATCGGAAAAATATGCAAACATAGAGAAATCTCACCCCTCATCCAATCCATGTGGAAGAGATTAGGGAGAGGATCTCACAGGAAAGGAAACTGAATAGATTTAATTAAAGAACCCAAAAATTATAACAAAAGATTTTTTATGTTTTTTTTTATTTTTTTTAAAATTTGTTAACTTATAAAAAATAAGAAAATTAAACCTAAAAGGTGGAAATGCCTCTTCCATCATTTAAATAAAATAAAAAATTTAAATATACATGACCATATATTTAAAAATTAATATGTGAAACATATGTTATACATATATATTGTGTTTACTTTATTTTTTTAGAATTATTTCATTCATATTTGAAATTAAAAAATTTATGTTTTTATGCAGTAAATATTGTGACCTGTAATTGAGTTTTTACATAATATATTTATTATTTTTTTATATTCAATTATTTTTTATATGTTGATTATTTTTTTTCAAATATCCCTTAGATTGTAATTATATTTTACATGTTATATGATTTCAATATCACCTATATGAAACATAATTTTTTTTTAAGTTAGTGGATTTGAAAGTCTATAACTTATAAAATATAAATAAAATATAAATTATATTTTACCCACTTACTAAACATAAAAAACCAATTCAAAATAATAAGATTTTTTTAAAAAATTCAATAAAAATTATTCTTATTTTCCCAATATATAGTTGTTTTGAACCATTACAATGGTATGTTTAAACTTTTTTACATTTCATTCATTTTCAATTATTTATTATATTCATGATTTTCTATCAACATTTTAGATTCTTAGGATCTGTGTTTTGATTAATTTATATTTTTAGAGTCTATATTATATTAAATTTTAATGTTACCTATTTGAAATCTAATAATTTTTCCTATGATTCAGGTAGACGGCTTTGAAATTTTATAAAAAATTTATTTTAACTAAAATATAAATCAAATTTGAAATAGTCACTAAACATGTAAAAATGTATAATAGAAAAAATAATTAATTAATATTAATAGATAGAAAACATATAAATGAAAGATTATAATCACCCTCTATAGTGGGGTCCCGTCCAACATTCATGTGTGAGAATTCGACGCCCATATCGAGAGAAACATCCTCTGTGCTTGGGTGGAGTATGATGACTTGGAGATGGATGATCCTCGAGCACTGTAACTTCGACTATAGAATTATCTTTCTATGTATCAATGGGATGAGTTTTCAACTGGATGTCATCATGGGAACCCAATCCTTCTCTTAATAGGTGAGTAGAATGACATTATATCATTATAGTGGGGACCATACAGGCTGTGATGGATTTGACACAAAATATAGAGGAATGAGAAATGACCCATGATAGAAGGTCAAATAATCTACATCTAGAGATAACTATAGATATCATTCCAAAAAATATGGATCTCATGCCTCAGGATGCACATCCCCAGTCGACATAGACTTCACTGCTAGAGGGATGATTTTTGCCTTTAAAAAAGGTGTGACCTCAAGTGTAGCAAGAAATAGTCTACATCATTATCATCATGGATCCTCAACAAGAGTAGCTATTGGAGGAGGTTCCTGAGTAGGAAACTGCACTCCCTAGGTTGGAAAATCATCTCCTTGGGGTGGATGATCAAAGATACTTCTGTGAATCAAATGATAAACTAGAATATTCCCCTGCATTATAGAACAGATCATTTCCAGGCTAGAAACATCCTCCTCATTTTTATTAGACATGAAAACATTAGGTTGTACTCCATATTCTATATAAATATTAAAAATGATTTAGTAAATAGTAAAATAAATAAACTAATGGAATTTATTGACTTACCATAGAATGGATTACTCTACAGTGTCAAGTAAGATACAATATGGACTCCAGTCTATACCATGTATCATACATGAACTGTTGTGAAAGATAGAATCACATCATATGTACACCATCAATGTAAAGCGATATTCATCTACCCCTGAAGTAGAGATACTGAGCATATCATCGCTTCTATTCAACATCATGCCTCTACATTAGCTTCGAGGAATAAAGCACTTGTAACAGTCTTGATTGAAATGGAATTTACTGAACACAACCAAACTAGCACATGACTCTATCATACTGGTTCCAATCAATTATATAAAAGTGAATGAGTGGAACTACGTCCATAGAATTATGAAGTCCAACAATGTAGTATGAAAAAAATATTTTAATAAAGGCTAGTATGACATCAATGAAATCTGAAATGACTTGTGAGATTTTTCAAAAAAGTTCCTTATTAAATATAAAATATGATTGTTTGATGATAATTGTTAGTCAATTAAATATTTTATATACATACCTCATCTGATATGAGACTATCCAACATGAGACACTGTGAAACCAAATGGTCTATCAGAGCATAGATGAAGCGGTGTGCCTGACTCCAAATCTAAAATACAACATCAAAAGTGATAAGTAATAACAAATTAAATTCATTAAATACTACTAGCATCAGAAATAAATAGATATGAGTTATCATAATAGCATCCATGTGAAGAATCATACAACACCTCTGTAGATAGTTTCTCACTAAAAACATCAGGGTAGAGGGAGGAGATAAAATCCCATGCCCATATTTGGATAAGGATGATGCATCCCACAAGATCTATATGATCATAGTAGCATGTTGTGCACAATTTTCTGTAGCTATAATCCAATAGTTCAGATCCCCAACTGTATCTCACAGCCTGTTTAAAATCCTTTAGTATCCCTAGATATATCATTTCCCATGATTACCTATGTAATCATTACACATGCTTTCCTAAGTGATCAGTAATATATAGTCATGTGAATGATGCATGATAGTATTCTTATCAGCAACATTAGTTAAATGTGAAAAGTGTATTTCAAGACAACTCATTCTTATCGACATGACATCTATAGTAGCATCATTGGACAAAATATTGATTCCTATAAATCTTTTTACCAGATTTGGCCAATCTAGATGGGTGGGTCCATTAACTATATCCATTTGGATAGGAAGACTATGAAGAATTGCCACATCATCAAGGGTGATGTCATCTTTCCCTCAGGTTGGTGGAATTTGTCTGTCTCTGGTCTCCACCTCTCTAGGAGGGAATCAAGCAGGTGATTATCAACAAATATGAAATTAGATATTTCTATTACATAAAATACAACACAAAACTGGTATGGTATAATGGTGGAGAGAGGAAAAATGTGAGGATGATGGTTCACTCGATGCACCCTGATCGGTCGAAGCATACAACCCGCTATCGTGGTGTGGGAAACATTCATAGACTACTTAGTGATTAGTATGGTATCCTCCATTTTTATGTAAAAAATGAAATAAGAATTATGTTTAAAATATAAATACAATTCTATGTTCAACAGAATGTTTTGACTAGTATAATGGATTACATGACTAGTTTATTCCCATTTTTTATGATGTTTTTTACCAAAATAATAGGGCATGTCTACATGTTTGTCAAAGCATATTTCAAATTGTTAGGAGATTTATTTTTACCTAGGAATTATTATTTTGTAAGATGTGGTTTTATATATTTATATATATAAAAGATTGAATTTCTAATCTAATATTTTATTAGAAAAATGTTTTATATGTAATTTATGTATGATTTCAAACTTTATGGTATATATCATGACTGTTTCCAAACAAGCTAGATTTATGTTTTAACCATGGATTTATTGATTATGCTTTCATGTCACCTCACATGTACTTGTCATATTCTTTTTAATGTGAATATGAGTGGCTTATTGTTATTTGATAGTAAAAGTGTTCATAAATGTTAGACAATTCTACAAAATGAATGATCTTATATTAACTTTATATAACTAACAATAGGAGAAGATCACATCAGAGACAATACATCATTGTGGATGAGAGTGTGGACTTGATCAATAAATTTTAGGGAATAGTTTCATGTTATGACCTACTTGATGACATATAATGCATCTTAAATGTTTCCCTTATTCATGATGCATGTCCATCTCATTATTCATCCTACTAGACTTCAATATAAATCATTTACAAAACCCATTGATGTTAGTTATTAATATTTACTAGGTATCAGGAATTGATAAATATCTAATCTCCCCAACAGGCATTCATGATGCAACATAATCATTAGAAATGGTGTCAAGATGGAAAAATTTATCAACATATGCTTCTATTTATTATTTCATAGAGGCACATTCTATAATGGAGTGTGCACATGGAAACCATAAATCTTGGAAGTTTCCACATTGATATTTCCTAGCTTCTAGTAATACCACCATTTTCACCATTTATACATGTGATGGGGTCTGTACTCTCTTGAACTTCAAATCGAGAGTCTTCTCAATAGAAAATTCCCAATCAATAACCAAAATCTTCTTCAATTTTATTTTCAATATCTCATTGAATGTGCCTTTTGTGCCTTAGCCACTGCTGAATCTCATATAAGGCTAGTTTTTTCTATCAATGACGTACATCACACAATAATAAAATGTCTAATGAACTAGGTATGTTATAGGTAACTTATGAAGCCACTTAAAGACACCATTGATGTCGTACACAATGTTATTCGTAATGTGTTCGTACCTCTTCCACTTTTCATTTGTCGATGCCCATTTTTATTTTTGAATATACATCATATAATAATACATTTTTCGATTATACATAAAGATTTTATAGATCTTTTATTAAAACCTTCATTGATCCATATAATATTCTATACAAAAGTGATCATATTTCACATAAATTAATTTTATATTTTTGTTGAAATAAAAAAAATAACAAATACATTTCATACCAAGCCCCATGATTGCCTTATTCGTAGGTTAGTTATGGAATACTTTTCACACATTTCTATAAATGTGTCTAATGCAGTATCGATGATGTTCACTTGGGGATCTCAATGTATCAAGGTTCATATTGATTACCTCATTGAACACATGATACAGATCATGTATCAAACAAAAACCCTAAATGTAGGTGAAATGGTTGCAGATACATACCAAAAACCAACTACACAATTCTTTATTTTCCTTCTCCAAAATGGAAAATGAAAAAAGAATAAGTGAACTATTTCCATCCTAGGTTTCCCTAATCGACATTATGCCCCAGTATTTTCAATATATAAATGTTCCATCAATCAGTATAAACCTCCTGTTGAATTGAAATTTGGAAAGTTAGGAGAGGAATGCCCATAACAATTGATGAAATTGAACAAAATATGGATCAATTCCATTTTATTGAGACACATGTTCATTCATAAGAATATGGAAGATAACATGGTCATTGTGTCTTATTATGAAAATCAGTTTTCTAACACACAATACATGTCATCAATATAACCATAAACCGTCATAATTTTCATTTTTTTCCCATCAATTCCTTTTTATAAGAAATCATATAACCAAAGGTTTGGTGTATATTCTCATTAATAACAGATATATGAACATATTTTTAGGTCTTAATCACATCAATTATAATAAATGATGAATATTAAACATCCAATGAAGTTTGGTCTTGTGTCTGGTTGGATGAACATACGTTTGATCTTCCTCACTCTTTGAAATTATCCAACCTCTAAATGAAATGTCTAGAATCTCCCTCAATCAGAGTATACAATAATCTTCATAACTATCTCACAGTATGATATATATTTTTATGGACGGATTCCTAAATTAAATATCTATTGTGAGTCTCTATATAAATTATTTTTAGACTTTTGTTCATTGCATCTTTATATGGAAGATCCCTTCCAATATATAATGTTTTTTTTCTAGATCACAAAACCTGTCAATTAAATCTCTAGGAAACTCTGTTGCAGGTGTGATAACATTGCTGTAAAATTCAGGAAAACCTACCATTTCTTTCGACCAAGATGCGAATAGTGGGGGATGATTTATTAATGGTCAATGTTGTTATACAACTACTACATTACTAGAAACTTCCACCCCAACTTCTATTTCTCCATCCTCATTGGCATGGTTGACTCCGTCTATTCCGTCACTAAAAAATCACCATTATAAATCGGATTTACATGTATAACCAAGAGATCATCTAGGTTGTACAATTTATCATCAGAGGGAAGAGCCTCAATTTTTTAAGATTGACCTTCTTCAACCAATCTTATATGTAAACAAATTTGTACAACTATACATTATTATTGTGTAGTAGAAACCTAAACATATAACTTCATCACAACAATATATGAACACTGAGAAAATGAATTTATTTCTTGGACCCACATCACATCAACAATAAATAGACAAGCTACCTACCACAGTGTAACTGAGAATTGAAAATATCTATAGATAATAGACCAGATATCTTGGTCAGGTACCATATTTAGGCAACCATGAATTCTATCTTGAAGTTAATTTATAGTTTCAAAATCATATTTCAAAACCATTTTGGTTTTTTACTATAAGAAGCTCCTTTATTTGTTTAAATAACCATTATGTAGAAGTAGACACATGAAAACATGAATCTCTAAGTCAAAAACATTTTTTGATTGAGATTCTGATAGTGTAAATAATATTGATAATGACGAATGACGGTATATTATTTATGATAATGATATATTAGAGCATCTTTTTATATGATAAAATATGATACTAATGCTTCATTATATAAAATTTTATTAGTTAATAGTATTCATAGAATGGTTTATAAACTGAGTTAAAAAGAATTGAAACATCATATGAGTTTATTTATCCATTATAAAATGAAAATTACGATTATATAAAGTGAAATGGAGAAGAAAAAACACATAAAAACACATAAATACTTTACAATAGACTATAAATATCATTACATTTTTCAATGGCACAGAGTTTGGATGAGATGAGCCTGACATCAGAAGTGATGTAGAATCCAACTTATTTTCATTTGGTAGCTAAATAACATATTCCAAAGCAAAGTACATAACTTTTGAATTTTCAAAATATCTTGGAATTCTAATGAAAGACCTACCCATATAGTGATTATCACTCTCTAGCACTCATTTCATTTTAATGGTGGGAAATTTCAATGAATTCTAGGAAAATATGATCAATATTCCATTTTCAAATAAGTAGACCAGTCATGATAAAATCAACTAATTCCTTAACCATTGAAATTATAAAAAATCCACTTTCAATCAATACTACTAAAATGTAAAGAGTGTATCCTTGAGGTTAGAAGGTACCATTTGTTATGGAACATGTTTATTGTAGAAATATTACGTTTTTATCTAATTTTGGTGATGTATTGGAGAGTGTTGTAACATCACAATGTCATCTGTTACAACTATAGGGCAATGTTCACATATCTTGAGGGAGACACTTATGTGAACTTTTGAGAGTATAATAATAGGGTAGGTAGTGTAGGTATTATTTTTCAGGAGTTGGGTTAGATCACAACCTAGGTTGATTATCATTCTATTGATGATTGGGGAGTAGAGAAGCTTGTCATTCCATCTATGGTGGTTTAGTTTTAGAATATTTTTCCGGAGGATTTCATGGGGCTGCTGCCCAAGAGAGATGTTGAGTTCACAATAGAGTTTCTACTAGGTGTAGAAACAATTTGTATTGATCAATAAGAAATTGAACTGATAGAACATCAATAACATCAAAATCCAATTGGAGGAGTTTTAGAATAATGGGTTTATTTATCTGAGTACATCACCTTAGGGATCTCTTGTAATTTTTAGGATGGATGGAATAATTTTGCGGTTTTCTATCGATTACCAAGGGATGTATCATATGAATGTTAAGAATCAATACCATCTTCCTCAAATATATTATATTTTTAAACAATTGAGAGGTGATTCTATGTTCCCTAGGATTGACATGATATTAGGGTATCATCAGTTGATGGTGAGACCTTATGATATACCACACACTGCTTTTAAGATCAGGTATGGGTTGTATGAGTTTTTATTAATTCTTTTCAGTTTATTTAATGAACCAACAGTATTTATAGCCCTCATACAACAAATATTTTACTCATACATGGATTAGTTAATAATTATTTTTGTGGATGATATCTTGGTGTACTCAAAGACTCATGATGATCATGAAAAACATACTTATATCGTCCTGAGTAAATTAAGTAAGCTTATGTTATATGCCATGAAATCTAAATGTAATTTATCGACTGATAGGGTATATTTCATGGGTCACATCATCTCCATGGAAGGTGTTTTAGTAGACCTAGAAAAATGTAGGCTGGTGTATCTTATGAAGAACCCTATAATTTTTTTGATATCTTAATTTTTCTAGTTTTAGTGATCTATTATTTAAGGGTCATCAAAGAATTTTCCTACTTAGTAGAACCACATTCAGGCTTGACCAAGAAGGGAGTCATGTATGAGTGGTATGGTTCATGTGATAATTATTTCTAGGAGTTAAATAATAGGTTGACTAATACACTAATTTTGATGCTTCCCATGTTGGGTAAGAATTATACCTTAGTCTATGATGCATCTGGTGTTGATATTGAAAAATTGTTGATGGAAAATGATCTAGTTGTGGCATATAGATCATGGAAATTGAGGCCTCATGAATGGGATTTCCCTAAACATGACCTTTAATTTGACATGGTGGTTTATGAATTAATGTTTTGTTGGAATTATTTGATGGGAGAGAGGTTTACAGTGTATACCGATTATAAAATAATTAAATACATCTTTTACCAGTGTGATTTGAATATTTGACATCTAAAATAGGTTGCGTACAGGTGTTACTTTAATTTTAAACTGGTATACATGTAGGGAGAGGGTAATATTTTGGTATATTCTTAGAGTGAGAAGAATTACAACCAGGTAGTTTGGGATTCCAGTTTTGAGTTATGGAAGATGGTGTTATTTACTAAGATTCACCTAGAGGTTCTGGATTGACAAGGGAAGCAGACCCCTTGAATCCATGGTATTTGAGTCCACACATCTGATCTAAATCATGGATATTCATTATGATGACATGGAATCTTTGTCCTTGAGGTAAAGACAAAACGGTTGGGTGTCACCTTCCAATTGGACTGTTGGTTATAATTAGATTGTTTCGGTTCGTGGACATGTTTGGATGCTAATTTTCTTAGGGAAGAATTGATGTTTGAGATTCATGCCTCGAAGTGGTAATTTCATCTAAAATTGACCAAAATGTATTGATATTTTCAAAAATAGTATTAGTTTCCAATATGAAGTAGTAATTTTCATGTTTGATGATGCGATGCTACATCTATCTATAGGTGAAGGTTGGGAATCAGTGGCCAGGTGGTTTATTATAGCCATTTAATATTCCAAAATTAAAATGGGGTGACATAAAAATGTATTTTTATAGGTATTCTAAGGAAGACTTATAATGATGATTTGATATGGGTATTTGTGGATCATTTGACCAATGTATCAGATTTCATAATGATTTGATAGACATTTACCATAGATTAATTGGGATATTTGTATATTTGGGAGATAGTGTGGGTGTAATGGGTTCCAAAGACTATAGTTTCTGATCATGATCCACATTTTAATTCACATATCTCACAAGGGTTACAAAATGTGTTTGGTATCCTGTTGTTTTTGAGTAGGACATTCCACCTACAGAAATATAGGTAGTCAGGGCATACAATTCATGTATTATTGTACATATAGAGAGAATGTGTCCTAAAATTTTTGGATCATGGGAGAAGAACTAGGAACTTATTAAGTGTACCTACAATAATAATTAATAGGATACGATTCCAATGGAACCGTATGAGGTGCTCTACCATAGGCCTTGTAGATATCTATAATTTTTGTTGGATGATGGGGAATAAGAGTTGTTTGGAATGAATCTCATTTATGTTATATAATAATAATATAATTTGATTTAGAAAAAATGGATATGTATTAGAGAAAAAAAAATTCATATACGGATAAACATCATCAACCTCTTGAGTTTTTTGAGGTGATCGTTCCATACTTCCGGTTTCTCCACAGTTGGGTCACCATCGGATTCATAAAGAGGGTATGTTGAGTATCTGGTTGGAGGAATATCGATTGGCTATTCTATAGTGGTATATATGCATACATGATTTTTTTTCATGTGTCATATATTTGGCTTTATCACCCCAAACCATTTTATGTGATTTATTTTGATGATGTTGAGCTTGAGGCTAATACTTCCTTTGAGGATCATCTGGTTCATATTAAGGATTTTAGTGAAAATTATTGTGTGGAAGGACCATTCCATTGGTTCAAGTATTATAGAACATAGTAATGTTCCATAAGAGACTTAGGAGAGGGAAAAAAGTATTTGGTCCCAAGGGACTGATCTTTTTTACTTTGTAATATAACTGATTCTTGGGAGCATGATTCATTTTGAACAAGGTATGTGTTCTGCTTTCATTAATTTTATACATTTAATTCATGTGGGATACTTGGACCATATAGGGGAAATAATTTTGGAGGCGACATGTGTTGTCACTTCAAATATGTTTTTTAAATCATACACCCACCGGCTTCCACTAGGCATCTCGGTACCATCAATTGGTGTTAAAGTGATAAAATTAATTTTATTGGACAATGAAAAAATTAATTTGAATTTTATTAAGTAGATGTTTTAATTTTGGTACCAATGGAATTGACCACACATTGATCTGAGTACATTTGTCTATGTTACGAACATCCCAAATTTTAATGCAGATCGATTTGTGATTTTTTGGGTATGAAAATTGTAAAAACCTATATATGTTTGTGTTTTTGTGTCAAAAATTCTTCCAAACCTATATTCTTGTTGGGATTTGGACAGATTCTATTATCTGGAATGATACCATCTAAAGGTTTTAGTTTACAATCATATGGTGGAATTATTAAAATATAATATAAAAAATGGATAATGAAAATTTAAAAGGAGATACTTTCCCTCGAGTCAGCACTGAAACAAAAAAAATTAATATTTTGTATTAGGTGGATGAATTTAGGGGATGGGAGGTGTTGAATTCTAATAACCATAAACTTTTAGGATATAGATAAAAAAGGGGGACCTCGTGTGGAATTATCCAAAATAAATAATATACCTACAGTTGACGTTGATCTTCATTATTGCTTTGTATCCACCTCCCTAAACTGTTGTAGTATAAAAAACACTATTGGAAATTTTGCGGGACCTGAAACAGGCCTACACTAGGTAGACCGAACTCACACAGGCCTTACCTGAGATTTTCAGGGGCTCGATTAATCAAAATTAAATTAATTTTAATAATTAGTTAAATTAAACAAATATTATTTTTTTGATCATAATATAATGTTTTAATTACCTGTTAGAATATTAATTTTATTTTATTATTAAATTTAATTAATTAATGCTTTTAATTTTTTATTAAAATTAAATTAATAGAGGATGGAATGGAATGGAATTATTTGAATATAAATAATATATTTAATTTAATTAATTCCCACATAGTTAAATTATTGAAAGTTAATTTTTATCATTCTTTTACCTATACCCATTGACTGGTCTTGATAAATTGACCAACCTTTGTATGCCTACATTATTTTATTAAATTATACAATTTTGTGGGATGATTTTAATTAAATAAGATACTCTATGAATCACCATGTTTTTATCATTTAATATGTATAAGGATATGTGCGTCTAATTTGTCGATTTGTGTTTTTTACTCTCTAGTCCCTCTCGCATGTGTTGAAGTATTATTTTTACTATGGAGAGGATGTTGTAAGTCACAGACCATGACATTTTGAGGTGAAGTCCTGATGAGAAGTGGAAAGGAATGTTCTGGACGAGCTGTATCATGAGTCAATCCACGAGTCAGGTCTGATACCCATATGTTGTGGTTTATCCACTCAGTTTAAATGAACCAAAATGTTTTAGAATCATAGGACTAATCTAGTATTTATTTCTGTTATGAATGTTTTTACAATTTTATCAATTTTCCGGTTTGCGAGAAACACATAAAATAATCCACAAGAAAAATGCATAAAGAAGAAATTAAGGTTTTATTCTATTAATATTATGTTTTTAGAGTGACAACATTGCTTGAGTAGATTAATATAAATTAATTACATTCACCGAGAAGAATATTTAAATCCATCAAAGAAATATTAATTTGTTAAACACCTTTGGTCATTTGAAACCCTAGTGTTTGGGGTTATCAGTCAGCCATAGTTGAGGGTTCCTCCAATAACTGGGGAGTTATTATGAGAATAATCAGTTGACTTAATTGAATTTGTTAGTGAAGAAATAGTCATTTATAGCTCATTGAAACATCAGAGGAAAGTGTTGAGTTAATCATATTTATGATTTTAGAAGTTTATATTTCACTCAAAAGAAAAAGGAGCATCGAGTTAGTGTTGTTTTTCAGTCAAACACCTACATTGAACTCTAGGATTAGTGGTGTAGCCATACCTTGTAGACTATGTGTGGAAGTTCAAGGATCATTTCCACTAAAACACTCAAGCGACAATGTATTTTGATTCTAGTACACATGGTTTCTTTAATTCGGTAAAATAAAGGGACAAATTTAATGATTTAATTAATTAGTTAGTAATGTGTTAAATGATAATCAATATAAAAAAGAACAAATATACTATATTATATTTTTTTAGAAAATTAAAATTAATACCAGAAGACAAACTATGATAATCATAGACAAAGTATTCATCCAAACTATAAAGAAAATACAAGAATGGTACAAATGGTTTCTCAAACACTACTGGTAATTCAGGCTATAGCCATGGTTTAAAACCGTAGATACAGGTCCTCAAACTGTGGCTATAGGTAATATCCATAGTTTGAGAAACTGTGGCTATGTTTGGCATGGCTATAGGCCTATACTTATAGCCACGGTTTGAAACCGTTGCTATAGGTCTACAACCACTGTTCAAACTGTGGCTCTAGGTATACATCCATGGTTCAAATTGTGGTTATATCTCTATAGCCACAGTTTAGAATCATGGATATACAAGAGGAAGGATACGATTTATTTAAACGGTTACAAACCATGGCATTAGACCTTTAGCTATGGTTTCTAACCGTGGAAATAGACCTATAGCCATGGTTTTTAACCATGGATATTGGGTTTGGAAAACCATAAAAAATATCCCCCACCCCCTGCACACCCCCCTGCAGTATCCCACCCCCTACAGACCCCCCCCCCTCCTAGACACTGGACACCCCCACCCTATATAACCCCCCCTGGACAACCCCCTGCAAAGCCCCCCTCCAGGACAGACCCTAGACACCCCCCTAGACAGACCCTATAAACCTCCCCCCAGACCCTAGCCACCCCCTAGATAGACCCTTCACACCCCCCAGACAGACCATGGACACCCCCAGGACAGACCCTGGACACCCCCCAGACACACCATGGACACCCCACTGACAGACCCTAGATACCCCCCGAACAGACCCTGGACACCCCCCAGACTTTTCTTACATTAATATTACATCATTTAAAAGATAAAAAACATAATATTATTAATCATATATTATCCAAAGGTTTAGTGTCTTGGGAAAACAAGGACCATACATAAAAATACAACAACAACAAGAAGAATTTATTTAATTTCTTCTTCTCTTGCTTCTTATTGGAACTTGTCCTCTCCTTAATACATCTAGCCACCCGAGGATATAAATCAAAATGGGTGATATAGAAGCCCAGTAAGAGGATATTTAAGAAAAATATATCATGGGGTGAGCATAATCATAATAAAAGAAAAATATCATGAACATGAGAGGAGCATAAATAAAAGACCTGAAATGTGGCAATGCATAAAAATGAAACATAATGTCTTAGTGGTTAACTACCACACATACATGTGAACCAAGCTAGAATATTTTTCACACATCATTTCAGATTTAATCATGAGATTCATCCCTTTACCCAATGAATTGGAGCGCTGTATAATTTCCAGCGCACCAGTCACTTTGAAACATTCATATTGCGCTATATAATTCCGGGCGCACCCGTAACATCATAACATTATCATTATCATGATTTCCATATGGAAAATATATCTATAGTTACCATAAATAACCCAAGTAAAGGAATGGTATACATCTCATAAGAAAAAATTCATAAACTTTGGGTTCCTAAAACAAAGACGGAATAACATACTTGATACAAGAACCATCAACCTTGAATGAGAAGTAAAAGGTGAGTTCTTAAAATAAGAGTTCTTTTGGAAAACATTTTTATTGACATAAATAGTAGTGTTTAACATGTATATCCAAGAAAAGTAAATAAAATTATTAACAAAAGTTCTTTATGGAGTAACCATATCAAAAATGGAGTAAAAGAGGGAGAACCTGAAGGATGAAAATTGGGTTCGAGATTTCCCCTTACCTTGTATCTGAATGATTGCTTCTCTTTAATGTCATGTATAATGGAATTATATTCATTAATTATAAATAAAGAAATTTTTTTTAAATTAATATGGTTCATTATGGTTTCATTATGTGATTTTATGTGCCTTTAGATGAGTTATAGAGTTTAAAAACATTATTCGGGAATGTTTGTTTTTATGGGTTTCTTGAGTGGTTCACTTGTATTTTTAAATTGAAGTTTGGGTAGAACATGGGTAGACATCAAGAAATTATATTAAATTTTATTAATGATATTAAAAGAGTTTTGATTACTTTATAATGAAACAATTTAGATCAGTGTGGATGAAACATTAGATAAGAATTAAATTATGATTATTTGGGGTAATTTGGGCGGTTTGTTCATCATAAGGAACATGTCTTATTTCATCACTTAGAAATATGATCATAGGTTAGTTATAGATATTTAAATAGAATATAATACATATAACATGTTCTGGTTCAACCATAAAATGGTTTTCTGACCATATTTTCAGGTAGAAATGGAAGAAGAAAGCATGTCGTTCTTGAAGGTGAAAAATTAACACCTCACGAACAACGTTCTCTTTAATAAATAAAAGGAAGAGGGAAAGGGGGTTGGATGATATAATATCCCTGTAGAATAATAAAATTCTTTTATATTTATAATACTAGAGTTACAATACAATTACGATGAAGATAGGTTGGGAGAGATCAAGAAATGAACTTGAACATGAAAGGAAATTAAAGGAGAAGAGGGAAAGAAATTACCTCTTGAATCCTCCTCTTGAGAACCTCCATAAGGGCCTAAGATTCGAATTTTTATGATACCAGCAGTTCTTGGACGTGGGAGAGGGGATAGGGAAGGGGTTTGGGTAGAGTTTAGAGAAGGATTTGAGCTTGAGAGGTGTGAGGAAATGAGGTTGTGAAGGGTGGCTTTTATAGTCGAGGGGAGAGGGGTTTCCTTACTATAAAAGTCATTAGTTTATTAATTTCCCCTAAGACAAGGAATAGTGAGTCTTGGATGACCAATAACAGTAATTGTATCATGTTATTGCGTACCAAGTGGGCTTACATCAGCAGAGCATCATCGATGACTCAATTTATCCATTATTTACCATTTATTATGAATTATCAGATTCTAATATTCATCAAAAATTCAACTATCTCAGAAAAATACCAAGAATTTACCCCAACTATTTTTTGATGTGTATAATCCAAAAATGTAGTCTATTTTTCAAAAAAAAATTCTTAAATATTATTAATTTAATATTTATTTAAAATCATAATTAAAAAAAACAGTTTTTAAGATTAAAACTGATTTTATAGTGCTTTCAAAAATTACGTAGGTTCTTATAAAATAATATAAAAACTATAAGACATTGATTAATTAATTTATGAATAAAATTTAGGGAAAAAAGTTTTCTTTTAAATTAATTAATTAATTATAATTAATTATTTATGACTTACAAAATACCAAAACGTTTACTAAGCTCAAATTGTCACTTTCTAAGATGTATAAATTTTATTTAATTATTCATGGGCAAGGTTAATCTTATGTTGTATGATTTACTATTAATAAGGGCCATATTACTATTCATAAAGGTATGTTACAATTTGTAAAGGTTGGTTACTATTCACTGAAAAATATTTTTGTTTCATTCGACTCCAAAAAACACCTTGAACACAACATTATATGTCGTATTTTCAAAATTCAAAACAAGGAAGTGAAAATCTTATGTTTAAAGGTCACTTAGAAATTAGTAGTTCATTGTGTTGTGTGATTTTATGACATAATTAAATGAATGGAAATTTCCGTTGAAAAACTTTTGGTTGTTACATTCTTCCCTCCTTATGAAATTTCACCCCCGAAATTTCAATTTACACAAACAGGTGAGGGTACTTCTCCTTAAGTGCCTCTTATGGTTCCCAAGTAGCTTCCTCAAACATATGGTTCCTCCAAAACAATTTGACAAGATAGGTTGTCTTGTTTTATAGAACCTTATCTCTCGGATCCAGAATCATTACTGGCTGCTCCTCATAGGAAAGATCATCTTCCAGCGGCACCACCTATTAGTTTAGTACATGTGAGGGGTCTGGTATGTACTTCCCCAGTAGTGATACATCAAACACATCATGAACTTGAGCCATATTTGGTGGAAGCGCAATATGAGATGCCACGGCTCCTATGCGGTCAAGGATCTCAAAGGGCCCAGTATACCTTGTGCTTAGCTTCCCTTTATTCCTGAATCACATGACTCTCTTCCTTGGATATATTTGTAGGAAGACTTTATCTCCAATGTCGAACTCCAAGTCCCTTCGATGATTGTCATCATAGCTCTCTTGACGACTTTGAGCAGCTTTGATGTGTTTCTGGATGACTTGAACCTTCTCTTCCATCTCTTGAACAAGATTCTCTCCAAGTAGCTTTCTTTCTCCAACATCATCCCAACAGGTTGGAGTTCTATAATGGTTTCCATACAGAGCTTCATATGGAGCCATATGAACACTCGAGTGGAAGCTATTGTTGTATGAGAGCCCAACCAATGGAAGATGCTGATCCCATCCACCATTTAATTCAAGAGAGCAAGATCATAGAATATTTTCAAGAGTCTGAATAGTCCTTTCAGATTGGATATCAGTTAGGGGGTGATAGGCTGTGTTGAAATTTAATTCTGTACTCAATGCATGTTGAAGGCGCCTCTAGAATTTAGAAGTGAACCTTGGATCACGGTTAGAGAAAATTGAGAGTGGAACCCCATGCATTCTCACCACTTCCTTCACATATTTTTTTTCATGTTTCTCAAGAGAGAGGTCATCCTGAATAGCGATAAAATGGGCAGTCTTAGTGAGTCAATCAACCAAAAAATATATCGACTTATTTCCATTCGACGTCTTCGGGAGACCCGTGACAATGTCCATATTAACATTTTCCCATTTCCACATGGGTCTAGGCAATGGGTGCATCATACCCTTCGACTTTTGTTGCTCAACTATAACTTGCTGACATACCAAGCACATTAATATATATTCCGCAATCTCCTTCTTCATGTTATCCCACCAGAAATGTTCTCGGAGATCACAGTACATCTTGGTACTCCCAGGATGGATAGAGAATGTTGAGCTATGTGCATTTTCCAATAGCTCGTTCTTTTCCCGGGTGATGAAGGCAAACAAATTCGCGTTCCAAACCGAATCACAACATCATCGTCGATATGGAACTCTTGCAGATTCCCTTCCTTTACTGCATTCACCCTCATTTGTATCGCCACATCATCCCTTTTTTCTTCCTTAAACTTCTCCTATATGGATGGTTGCGCAATCATTTGGGAAAGGTAGGATGTATCCCCTACCCTTATGATTTCAAAATCTAATTTTTTCTAATCCAAGATGATAAGGTCCTTCTCAATCTGCAACATGGTTAGAGTCACATGTTCTTTTCTACTTAGAGCATCATCTACCTTGCTCACCTTTCTAGCATGATAGTTAATAGAGCAATAGTAATCCTTGATTAGCTCTAACCATCTCCTTTGAGGCATGATGAGCTCCTTTTGTGTGAATATATACTTTAGGCTCTTATGGTCGATGTATATGTCACACTTCTTTCCATAAAGGTAGTGCCGCAAGATTTTCTAGGAAAAATTCATGGCTACTAGCTCAAGATCATGCGTCGGGTAGTTTTACTCATGGATCATTAACTGTCGTGAGGCGCAGGCTATCACATTATCATTTTGCATGAGTACACAAACCAAGCCTTTCTTTGAAGCATCACTATATATCACAATACATTCTCAAATTTTTGGTAGTCTGAGTATAGGTGCGGTGCTCAACTTTCACTTTAGCTCCTTGAAGCTTCACTCACATTCATCCGTCTAGAAACACTTTACCCCTTTTCTTGTTATCTTAGTTAGCGTGCTTGACAATCGTGAGAATTTTCTCACAAAACATCGGTAGTACCCAGCTAATCCAAGAAAACTAACGATTTCTGTGACACTAGAGGGCCTGGGCCATTCTTCAATCGTCTTTGTCTTTGAAGGATCTACAGAAATTACCTCACTTGTGATCACATGTCCCAAGAACATGACTTGCTTCATCCAAATGTCACACTTGCTGAACTTGGCATAAAACTTATCCTTTCTTAATGTCTCCAACACAAGCCTTACATGTTATTCATGGTCCTCCTTTTTCTTGGAGTAGATGAGAATATCATTGATAAAAACTACCACAAATTTGTCGAGGTAATGTCTAAAGACACTATTCATCAATTCCATGAAGATTGCAGGGGCATTAGAAAGTCCGAAGGGAATCACCAAAAACTCATTGTGCCCATACCTTATTCGGAAGGCAGTCTTCGGAATATCATTCTTCATTAACTTTACTTGATGATTTCCAGAATGAAGATCCACCTTTGAGAAGTGTTGAGCTCCTATTAACTAATGAAACAAGTCATCAATCCTTGGAAGAGGATACTTGTTCTTTATCTTGATCTTGTTGAGTTCCCCATAATCGATACACAGCCACATTTTTCCATCCTTCTTCTTCACAAAGAGCACCAGTGCACCCCAAGGTGACACACCAGGGTGTATGAACCCTTTGTCCCGATGCTCTTGCAGTTTCTTCTTTAGCTCCTCCTGTTTGATAGGAGCTATCCTATAGGGACACTTTGAGATAGGAGTAGCTCCAGGGATGATTTCAGTTGAGAACTCTAACTCACGATCTGGGGCAATTCCAGGAAACTCTTCAGGAAATACATCCTTGTATTCCCTCACAATGGGTGTTTCCTCAAGGTTGGTACTTTCCTTCGACTCATCCATTTGGGAGGGGTATTCTTATTCATAGGGAATCAACAACGACACCATTGATGGATTTTTCATAGGAGATTCATGATCTTCCTTGAATTTGTAGAAGAGCATGAGATGGTTTAGAATATTAAATGATATTTCCTTTTCCCAACAGTTGGTATATGTTCAATATAAAGAGAGCCATTCCATTCTGATTATAGCGTCGAATTCCACCGAGGGAAGTATTACGACATTTTCTGGAAGAATCTTCCCACATACGCCAAAAAGAGAAGAGTCAATCACTTGGGTTGTAATGATTTCACCATACTGTTTTTTATAGATAGATCTACTTCAAGGTTTCAGAGGATCGATTCTATATTATTAGAAAACATGCAAGATATAAATGAATGCGTAGAACTAGAATAAAATAAGACTTTTTCCATTCTTGAGTGAATAGGATGTGTACCTTGTATGACTTCATTATAATGCTCCACCTCCATAGTAGTGATGGCATAAGCCTTCCCTGGATCCTTTGGCTTTGGTGGCTACTGATGTTGATTACCCTTGAGAGCTCGAGGTTTAGTGCACTGGTTTTCATAGTGCCCTAGCTCCTTACAGTTGTAGCATTGAACCACGAGGGGTTCTCTCCATTCATCGGCTACATTCTCTTTCCTTTTCATGTCTTTTCGACACTCTTGAGCATGGTGTACTTCTTTCCCACACTTGAAGCATTTCCCTGTCCCATTGAGGAAGTTCCCATAGTGTAACATCACACATTTTTGGCATTTGTGTAATTGATTTTTCTTCCTGCCTTTATCATTAGATCTAACTTCTTGAAACTCCATATTTCTTTTCTTATAACCATAGCCATGGGACCAATCTCCAAAATCCATCTCCACTTTGAGAGCACACTGGACAACTTCTTCATAACTCCCAATGTCTCGAATTGCGAGAGCCTTTTGAAGGTGTAGTTTTAATCCACTAAATAATCTATCAATTTTTCTATCATTGTTGATAACAAATCCTGAAGCGTACCTTTCAAGCCTTGTAAAATTTTCTTCATAGGTTGTGAAAGATTCTCATTATTTGTTCTTGAGCTCTATAAATTCTCTCTCCATATTCGTGCAGAGAGTTCGTGTAACATCCCCATATCATAAAGGGTTAGAAGACTAAATGATATGACTCATGTCAACAAGGTGCATCTTCCTTTTCGGGAGCATACCTAATTAGAACTCCACAGTTAAGCATGCTTGGCCTGGTGTAGTGATCATGATGGGTGACCTTTTGGAATGTTTCCCATGATGTGTGTGAGTGAGGACAAAGCACACTGGAAAGGACATTTGTTGGCCTGTGGGGACTATCATTAGTCAAATGACCTATTCAGGCACGTGGGTGGGCCCCACGTGTCTGCGGGGAAACTGGTGGTACCTAGTGGGCTAGGAACTGACGACCATACTAAGGCAGGGTGGTTGTGCTGTCATAGGGGCATGGTTGTCACATTTGGTATCAGAGGAAGAACCCAGCCTTAAGTGCGGTGCACTGCCTTGGTTGAGATGTATGGCCCACAACGAGGGCGTTGTGATCTAAAGGGGGGGTGCTTGTGACATCCCCAAATGATAAAGGGTTAAATGACTAAATGATATGACTCATGTCAACAAGGTGCACCTTCCTTTTCGAGAGCCTGCCTGATTGGAACTCCACTGTTAAGTGTGCTTGGCCTGGAGTAGTGATTAGGATTGGTGACCTTCTGAGATGTTTCCAAGGGTGTATTTGAGTGAGGACAAAGCACACTGGAAAGGACATGTGTCGGCCTGTGGGGACTATCATTAGTCAAATGACCCGTTCAGGCACCCAGGGTGGACCCTGGGGTGGGCCCCACGTGTCTACGGGGCAACTAGTTGTACCTGGTGGGGCAGGACCCGATGGCCATGTTAAGGCGGGGTCGTTGTACTGTCACCGGGGCCCGGTTGTCACAGTCCGTGGGATGTACTTATTAAGAAACATTATCTTAAAGTCTTCCCATTACATCTCTTCAATTTCCTCCCTTGTCTGGGTGTTCTTAATCAAAGCCCACAATTGATCGACTTCTCCATCTAGATGATAAATGGATAGGTTAACCTCCTCCATCTCAGAACAGTGAAGAACAGAAACAATCTTCTCTATGGAGTTGACCCACTATTCTGCAACTAGTGGATCCGAAGATCCACTAAACATCAGTAGTTGTTTCCGCATAAAACATTCGATATCCAGTTTCACCCTCTTTGTTGAAGGAGGATATTCCCCATTATTATAGTTATTGTTCATAACCTGAGATAATTGGGTAAGCATCACTATGATGTTTTGAACTCCACCTCCCAAAATCATTGGGGATGTCGTTTAGGAAATCGTTTCATTAGCCCTTGCACGAGTAGTTGGCCTGATTTCTCCTGGTTCACACAATTTTCTAAAATAGAAAAGGTTAGAACAAAACATAAGTAAACAAGTCATGAATACAAAAATTATTCATTTGAACAATTTATACTAAAATCCTAACATATGTGATCCCTATATAAATACTATTGTGTGCATATTTGTACTTAATCTCATACTAGAGTTTTTCTCAAGGGTTCACTAATCCTAATTCGCAAATTAAATAATCCTTCCCTCTGATACCAACTATAGCAACCCAGCATTTTCGTACATTACTGTTAAATCATTTCAATGATAAAAAACATAATAGTATTACACATAGTGTATCCAAAGGTTTAGTGTCTTGGTAAAACTGGTACCAGACATAACAAATACAAAAACAAGCATAGTCATTTATCTAATTTCTTCTTCTCTAGCATCTAATTGACACTTGTCCTCTCCTTAGTACATGTAGTCACTTGAGGATATACAGAAAAATGGGTGAGCTATAAGCCCATTAAGAGTATATATAATAACAATATAGCATGGGGTGAGAATAATCATAACATAGGTAAAAGACCATGAACATGAGAGGAGCATAAATAAAAGACCTGAAATGTGGCAATGCATAAAAATGAAACATCATTTCTTAGTGGTTAACTACCACACATACTTTTGAACAAAGCTAACATCTTTTTCTCAAATAATTTCGCATTTTCTAATGAGATTCATCCCTTTACCAAATTCATTGGAGTGCTGCATAATTCCGGGGGCACCCGTCACTTCGAAACATTCATATTGCGCTATATAATTCCGGGCGCACCCGTCACATCATAACATTGTCATTATCATGATTTCAAAAGGAAAATATATCAATAGTGAACATAAAAAACCCAAGTAAAGTAATGGGTTACATATCATAATAAAAATTTCATAAACATTGGGTTCCCAAAACAAAGATGGAATAACACACTTGATACAAGAACCATCAACCTTGAATGAGAAGTAAAAGGCGAGTTCTTAAAATAAGATATCTTTTGGAAAACATTTTTTATGATATAAATATCCATGTTAAACATGTATATCCAAGAAAAGAAAAGACTATTATTATCAAAATGTCTTTAAGGAGTAACCATATCAAAAATGGAGTGAAAGAGGGAGAACCTGAAGGATGAAAATTGGGTTTGAGATTTCCCCTTACATTGTATCTGAATGCTTCCTTCTCTTTATAGACCTGTATAATGACATTATATTTATTAATTAGAAATAAAGAACCTTTTTTTACATTAATATGGTTAATTATGGTTTCATTACGTGATTTTATGTGCCTTTGGATGAGTTATAGAGTTTAAAAACACTATTCAGGAATGTTTGTTTTTATGGGTTTCTTCAGTGGTTCACTTGTATTCTTAAATTGATGTTTGGGTAGAACATGGGTAGACATGAAGAAATTATATTACATGTTATTAATGATATTACAAGAGTTTGGATGGTCTTATAATGAATCAAATTAGATCCATGTGGATGAAACATTAGATAAGAATTAAATGATGATTATTTGGGTTAATTTGGGGGGTTTGTTCGATCATACGGAACTTGTTTTATTTTATCACATAGAAATATGATCATAAGTTATTTCCAGATCTTTAAATAGAAGAAAATACATATAACATGTTCTGTTTCAACCTTAAAAATGGTTTTTTGACCAGATATGAAGGTAGAAATGGAAGAAGAAAGCATGTCATTCTTGAAGGTGAAAAATTAACACCTCACGAACACCGTTCTCTTTAATAAAATAAAAGGAATAGAGAAAGGGGGTTGGATGATATAATATCAGATTAGAATAATAAAATTATTTTACATGTATTGTACTGGAGTTACAGTACAATTCAGATGATGATAGGTGGGGAGAGATCAAGAAATGAACTTGAACTTGAAAGGAAATTAAAGGAAAAGAGGGAGAGAAATTACCTCTTGAATGCTCCTCTTGAGAACCTCCTTAAGGGCCTAATATTTGAATTTTGATGATACCAGAAGCACTTGGACGTGGGAGATGGGCTAGGGAAGAGGTTTGGGCAGAGTTTAGAGAAGTATTAGAGTTTGAGAGGTGTGAGGAAATGAGGGTGTGAAGGGTGCCTTTTATAGTGGAGTGGAGAGGGGTTTTTCTTAATATAAAATTCATTAGTTTATTAATTTCCCCTAAGAAAAGGAATAGTGAGTCTTGGATGACCAAGGATAGTAATTTTATCATGTTATCCCGAAACAAGTTGTCTTACATCAGCATAGAATCATCGATGACTCAATTAATCCATTATTTAGCATTTATTGTGAATTATCAGATTCTACTATTCATAAAAAATTCAAGTATCTCAGAAAAATACCAAAAATTTACCCCAACCATTTTTGGATTTTTAGAATCCAATAATGAAGTCTATTTTTCAAAAATAATTTTCTAAATATTATTAATTTAATATATATTTAAAATCATAATTTAAAAAAACAGTTTTTAAGATTAAAACTGATTTTATAGTGCTTTCAAAAATTATGTAGGTCTTATAAAATTATCTTAAAAAATTAAGAAATTGATTAATTAATTTATGAATAAATTTTAGGGAAAAAATTTGTTTTAAATTAATTAATTAATTATAATTAATTATTTATGACTTACAAAATACCAAAACATTTACTAAGGTCAAATTGTCACTTTCTAAGATGTATAAATTTTATTTAATTATTAATCGGTAATGTTACTATTATGTAGGATTATTTAATATTAATAAGGGTCATATGACTATTCATTAGGGTATATTAATATTCCTAAGGTTACGTTACAATTTACTAAAAATTATTTTTGTTTCATTAGACTCCAAAAATCATCTTGCACACAACCTTCTATGTTGGATTTTCAAAATTCAAAACATAGATGTGACAATCTTATGTATAAAAGTCACATAGAATATAGTAGTTCATTATGTTTTGTGATTTTATGACATAATTAAAATAAGGGAAACTTCCATTGAAAAACATTGGGTCGTTAGATTCTTCCCTACTTAAGAAATTTCACCCTCACTTTACACAAACTAGTGAGGGTACTTCTCCTTCATTGCCTCTTCTGGTTCCCAAGTTGCTTCCTCAAACTTATGGTTCCTCCACAACACGTTGACAAGATGGGTTGTATTGTTGCGTAGAACCTTATCTCTCCAATCCAGAATCATTACTGGCTACTCCTCATAGGAGAGTTCATCTTCCAGCTGCACCACCTCTAAGTTTAGTACATGTGAGGGTTCTGGTATGTACTTCCTTAGTAGTGACACATGAAACACATCATGAACTTGAGTCATATTTGGTGGTAGTGCAAGATGAGAGGCCATGGCTCCTATGCAGTCAAGGATCTCAAAAGGCCCAATATACCTTGAGCTTAGCTTCCATTTCTTCCGGAATCGCATGACAATATTCCATGGATATATTCGAAGGAAGACTTTATCTCCAACGTCGAACTCCAAGTCCCTTCGATGATTGTCAGCATAGCTCTTTTTCCTACTTTGAGTAGCTTTGATGTGTTTCTTGATGAATTGAACCTTCTCTGTCATCTCTTGAACAAGATCAACACCAAGTAGCTTTAATTCTACAACTTCATCCCAATAGGTTGGAGTACTACAATGCTTTCCATATAGATCTTCATATGGAGCCATCTGAATACTCGAGTGGAAGCTATTGTTGTATGAGAACTCAACCAATGTGAGATGATGATCCCATCCACCTTTGAATTCAAGAGAGTAAGCTCTTAGCATATTTTCAAGCGTCTGAATAGTCCTTTCGGATTTTCCATCGGTTTGGGGGTGATAGGCTCTGCTGAAATTTAATTCAGTACTCAAAGCATGTTTAAGGCTCATCCAGAATTTAGAAGTGAACCTTGGATAACAGTCAGAGACAATTGAGTGTGGAACACCGTGTAGTCTCTCCACTACCTTCACATATATCATTTCAAGTTTTTCAAGAGAGAGGTCTTCCTGAATAGCGATAAAATGTGCAGTCTTGGTGAGTCGATCAAACACAACCCATATCGCCTTATTTCCCTTGGACTTCTTCAGGAGACCAGTGACAAAGTCCATAGTAATATTTTCCCATTTCCACATGGGTATAGGCGATGACTGCATTATACCCTCATACTTTTGTCACTCATCTTTAACATGCTAACATACCAAGCACATTAATATATATTCTGAAATCTCCTTTTCATGTTATCCCACCAAAAGTGTTATCGGAGATCATGGTACATCTTGGTACTCCCAGGATGGATAGAGAATGCTGAGCTATGTTCATTGTCCAATAGCTCCTTCTTTGTCCCAGGTGATGGAGGCAGACAAAGTCACGTTCCAAACCAAATCACAACATCATCATCGATATGCAAATCTTTTAGATTCACTTACATTATTGAATTCACCCTCTTTTGTATCTCCACATCATACCTTTTTTCTTCCTTAAACTTCTCTTAGATGGATGGTTGTACAATCATTTGGGCAAGGTAGGATGTATCACCTTCCCTTATGATTTCCAAATCCATTTTTTTCTAATCCATGAGGATAGGGTCTTTCTCAACCTGCAACATGGATAGAGTCAGAGGTTCTTTTCTAATTAGATCATCATCTACCTTGCTTGCATTTTTAGGATGATAGTGAATAGAGAAATAGTAATCCTTGATTTCCTCTAACCATCTCCTTTGACTCATTTTGATCTCCTTTTGTGTGAATATATACTTTAGGATCTTATGGTTGATGTAAATGTAACACTTCTCTCCATAAAGGTAGTGCCGCTAGATTTTCAAGGCAAAAATCACGGCTCCTAGATCTAGATCAGGCGTCAGGCAGTTCTGCTCATGGATCTTTAACTGTCGTGAGGCGTAGGCTATCACATTATCATTTTCCACGAGTACAAAACCCAATCATTTCTTTGAAGAAACACTGTATATCACAAAACTTTCTCCACTTTTTGGTTGTGTGAGTACAGGTGTAGTGCTCAACCTTCTCTTTAGTTCCTTGAAGCTTCCCTCAAATTCTTCTGTCCAGACACACATTACCCATTTCTTGGTTAACTTAGTTAGTGTCCTTGACAATCATGAGAATTTTCTCAAAAAACGCCGGTAGTACCCAGCTAATCCAAGAAAAATACAGATTTGTATGACACTAGAGGGCCTGGGCCATTCCTCAATCACCTTTGTCTTTGAAGGATCTACAGAAATTACCTCACTTTTATCACATGTCCCATGAACATGACATGCTTCCTCCAAAATTCACACTTGTTGAACTTGGAATACAACTTCTCCTTTCTTAATGTCACCAACACAAGTCTTAGATGTTTTTAATGTTCCTCCTTTCTCTTGGAGTAGATGATAATATCATCGATAAACACTACCACAAATTTGTCGAGGTAATTTCTAAATACTCTATTCATCATGTCCATAAAGATTATATGGGCATTAGTAAGTCCGAAGGGAATCACCAAAAACTCATAGTGCCCATACCTTGTTTGGAAGGCAGTCTTCTGAATATCTTCCTTCATTACCCTTACCTGATGATATCCATAATGAAGATCCACATTTGAGATGTATTGAGCTCTCCTAACTAATCAAACAAGTCATCAATCCTTGTAAGAGGATACTTGTTCTTTATGGTGATCTTGTTGAGTTCCCCATAATCAATACACATCCACATTGTTCCATCCTTCTTCTTCAAAAAGAGCACCGGTGCACCCCAAGGTGATGCACCAGGGTGTATGAACCCTTTGTCCAGATGTTCTTCTAGTTGGTTCTTTAACTCTTCCAGTTTGATACGATCCATCCTACAGGGACACTTTGAGATAGGAGTAGCTCCAGGTATGAGTTCCATTGAGAACTCTACCTATAAGGACCCAGCCTTAAACTTTACTTAATCTTAAGTTATTTCATGATTACACATTGATGATCTTTTCAGGTTTAGAGTTTTAGAGAATTTGATCATAAATCATGAATTACATTCCACATTTAAACAAAGTGGTTATATAAAAGATAGTATTCATTTTCCCCTTCAATGGAAACATATTTAAAATAAAACATGGATTCTTTCTTGACACTTTCTTGACACTATCATCATATGATGTACCATTACCTTGACCTATGAAAAACATTTCAAAAAATTGGGATGAGAGTAAATATCTCAGTAAGGGATATACAAATTTGGAACGGAAACATTAGTATATGTATACATAAGAATCAATGAAATCATACTTTATTCATAAAACATAAGCACGTTATCATATCTCATGAAATCATAAGATTTATGAATAACTCATAGAAATCATAAGACATAAAGGTAACTTGAGGCATTCATAACATTCTTACGTAGGGAGTAACCCTCATGGTTATGTTTGAAATACCCATCACAGTATATTCCCTAAATCTATTCGGATAAACCATAACGTTTAACCCCTTCGCGTTACCCAATGCATTGAAGAGTTATATCGGGCTCACCCGCCCTTAGATTATCACGGAACCACCTGTCTTCATAAAAAATGCCCAAGAACCATAACATAATCATAACACATAACTTAAGAATAAAGGAAAGATAACATTCCCACATTGTAATAACAATATAGCATTTTAAGATATTGAAATAATGAATCCATTCTAAAACCCATTTTCAAAACCATTTAAAACATTTAATAAAGAGATTTTTGAATCAAAGTGTCCCATACAACTTTGAAGATTTTAACATTTTAAACCATTAATATCCATATAAATAAATCCTTAAAACCATTTTGAAAACAAGGATATTAATTAGAAATATTTATTAGAATAAATCATTAAAACATTTAAAATGATATTTTAGTTAAAGGGTTTTTAACAAAATGAGAGACACTTGAATACAATAATTGAGGAATGACATTTAATCAGAAAATTATAATATCATGATAATAAAGGGATTCATGATATAATATTCCAAAGGACAGTATATACACCATATAAGAGTGAACTGGTGCATAACAACAATGATGTCTCAATAGAACTGTAAAATGAGATGAAATCCATTATAAAGAAGGTATCCTTAAATTAAGGATAAATCAATCTCATAATTATGTGTGGAAAATATAAATACACCCAGTATAAGTGGATATTAAGTTTGAAACAATCAATGTTCATTCACACATATTCAAAGGATGACATATTCAATAACTACATGTTGAACCCAAAGAAATCGAAATTGGGTTAAGAAGATCCTTTGGTAAAATTCGACACCCTAACGACATCACTTTAAAATTCATAAAATTAGTTGATGAGAGAGGAAATGGTATCTAATCACTTGGACATAAAATTTACATCAATAATAATATATAATAACATATCACAACATAAAAAGAAGTAAATTAAAAGACATAACAAAATAAGTCTTTTAAAAAGAGGAGTGTGAAAGGTTCCCTTACCGATTTGGGCAATTTTCGAAACGTACACCACATGAAAGAAGGGTAATACAATGAAGATGTAAATACCCATAAACAAGATTATATTATAAAAATAGTAAAATAATGGGCAGTACATACACCACACAAAAAGAATTAGTGGCAAATTTAGTATGAGTCTCATGGGAATAACAAGTGAGATGAAAAATCCTTTACGAAAACTCGACAGCCTAATGATTCCCCTTAAAACTTCCAAAAATGGATTTATGAGATTAAATAGGGTGTCTCATAAATGAGAATAAAAATTAATGAATGAGTAATATAAAATAACAACCCCAAACATAAGAAATATGAGCTTAAAAGAAATTACATAAAAGAGAGTACTTAAAAAGAAAGAGAGAGGTAAGATCTCTTACCTCAAGTCTGACTTGTCTTGTTCGTTTCATTATATTCAAGAATAATAAACTGTGGTCAATTTATAATTTTTAAGGTCCTCCTTTAAATATTATTATTCAGTTAATATCACATATTACAATGTTATAATAATTGGTTAATAATGTGAGTTCATATCAGACGTTTTTGTCGATGTTTGGTACATGAGTAAAAATGAACTTGTTTGAGATGAATCACCCATGTAGTTATAATTACATCATCTAAAGAATAGTATTAATGATTTAAATATAATATATATCAAGTAAATATTCATTTTATACTATTCCATAACATTTGGAGATAAAAATAAATGAAATGCACCGTTCATGGAGACGATATGTCGTACGTACGCATGAACGCTACTTTCATTTCTTCGACATATTAATGGATTTAAAAATAATTGAGAGATATATATATTATAATTCCAGTATAATATTTATGTTTTATAGGTCACGTATGTTCATTAATTTCATTCTTTATACATTCCATGTATTGCATGAACGATTGACACCACTTGAGGGGGCGGTAGTCCACACTTCCTCGTATGAAATTATCGCATTTTCATAACAGGAAAAGCATAAAGGTATGTTTTAAATATAAAATACAGAAGAATATGGAAAATAGAAATACCATATATATCATATATAAAATACAGTGACATCATAATGGCCACCAGGAAAGGTGTTAAGAGAATATTGAACAATCATCGTTTCGTGAGACATTAATTCGCCATCCACAGAAACAGTATGTTCTTTAACCATTAGACGGTGGTGTGTGTAAGTGTAGCTAGAATACTTCACATAAAAACATCCTAGTATATTTAATATACTGGTGTTGTTACAAAATAATGGAATAAAAACTTTTTAGGGGTTTGGAGAAGCAAAATAAAATAAAAGAACACAAGTGAAGACATTATCTTTAAATCGGGTAACTCCTCTTGGTTTGAACCAAAAGGGTTTCTTGAAGAGCACTCTGCCAAAGGTGAGGCTTCAATTATTAATAGAGTGATTTGGAGAGATTAAATGGTGAGGGTTTGTCTGAGAAAAAGGCTTGAGATGTCTGGGTAAGGTGGTAGAGGTGGGGGCCTTTTATAAGAGAAGAGGAGGGGCACTCTTGGAAAGTTATAAAATATTACTTTATTATAAAATTTCATTCTTATTTTAAAGGGCACAAAGGATAAATTTCTAGGATAAAGTGATAAGGTGTCGAAATAAAACCATAAAATAGGTTTCTGACATGTTTAGGTCTTATATTTCACAATATCTTCTCATTTTATTTAAATCGTTCATTTATGTGGTAATCACTCCATCATCACGGTGTCATAAAAAAAATTATTTATTTCATGTCTAAAAATTACAAAAAAAAATAATGATGTAGGAAATATTTTTAGCTTTATAATGAATATTTATAGTCAAAAATATTACCTATATATCCCCAAGTAAAAATTGTTTTAGTAAAACAATACATGTTTGTGACATTTTAATTTTAACTTTAAATAAAAAGTTATTAATGTCATTTTCCAACCAAAGTGTCTCCACAGGATCCCCAAGATGACCCATGTATTGTCTTGGTCGGACATGACCAATCAAATAAGGGTAGTACATGTGTCAAGATCATTTCATATTATTATAACATTATCTTTACCTTATATTACACTAATTACCTATAATCGCGATTAATAAATCTTAAAAGTTACTATTCATCGAAAAATTATATTAATCTAATTGAACCATATTTTACTTCCTAATGAAAAACATGTATGTCAGATTTTTGAAAATCAAATAACAGACGTGGTAAAGTTTCATTTAAATGAAAAATCAGTTTCGTTACTACCACTTAGTGGTTTCACTATTCATAAAAAATTGATGTTTTTCAGAAAAATACCAAAAATTCAACCTAAGCTATATTTGATATTCCAAATTCAAAAATGATGTCTATTTTTTAAAAATAAAAATATATAAGTTTCATTAATTAATTTAATAATTCATTCCCACTGTTAAAACAAATAGCGTGTTTTTAAGAAAATATATCTATTAAAAGATTGACACTATTTTAATTCCAATTTCAAAGTGAAATTAATTCCAATGACCACCATTGGATTAAATGGTAAATATATATTCTAAATACACATTAATCTCAATTAAAAAGATAATCTATCCATATAAATAAATCATATTAAATGGAGTTTTTCAATTAAAATGCAACATTTTCACCAAAAATGATCTTTATCAGAAAAAAACAAAAATTTACACAAAGTAAATTTTTATGTCCAGATTCTAAAGAAGGATTTTATTTTGTCAAATACAACATATAAAATTTTCAAAAGTATATTTAAAAAGGGTTCTCCATCAAAATGCGGTTAATCGACCTTTTAAATAATATCAGAATATTTATGCTTAAAATTGGATTCATTTTCATTTTAAGCCTATAACATTTATTGGATAAATGTAAAAATATTTAACAAACATATGTAATCATTTAGTAGTTTTTTCTATTCATTACTAACATTAAAACAGCTATGAATTAACTATTATAATATTATAATATTATTAGTATGTAATGTAAGATTTCAAAGAAACTCGTTGTTGCGTATTGGGTACGCCATCGAGCATAGAATTCCCTTTAAAGTAGTATTAACATTTTATTCACAAATATTGATAAAAATTAGAAGATAATATTATTTATTTACCAGGGATGTTACACTACCTCATGATCCAGGGGAATTCCGGGTAACTCTTCATGAAATACATCATTTTAATCCCTCACAATGGGTGTTTCCTCAAGGTTGGTACTTTCCTTCGACTCAACCATTTGGGCAAGGTATGCTTCATCATAGGGAATCAATGCCGACACCATTGAAGGATTTTTCAAAGGAGAATCATGATTTTCTTTGCATTTGTAGAATATCATGAGATGGTTTAGAATATTAAAATATATTCTCTTTTCTTAACAGTTGATATATGTTCAATATAACGAGAGCCATTCCATTCCCATTATAACGTCGAATTCCCCCAAGGGAAGTATTACGAGATTTTCCAGAAGAATCTTCCCACATAAGCCAACGAGATAAGAGTCAATCAATTGGGGTTCAATGATTTCACCACACAGTTTTTTTACATATATCTCTACTTCAAGGTTTTAGAGCTTCGATTCTATAGTTTTAGCAAACTTTCAAGATATAAAGGAATGCGTAGAATTAGAATCAAATAAGACTTTTTCCATTATTGAGTGAATAGAATGTGTACCTTTTACGACTTCATTATCATGATCCACCTCCACAGTAGTGATGGAATAAGCCTTCCCTAGATCATTTGAATTTGGTGGCTGCGGACGCTGATTACCCTCGAGAGCTTGAGGTTTAGTGCACTGGTTTACATTGTTCCCTAGCTCCTTACAGTTGTAGCTTTGAAAAATGAGTGGTTATCCACTTTCACCGGCTACATTCTCCTTCCTTTTTGTGTCTTTTCGACACTCTTCAGCATGGTGTCCTTCTTTTCCACACTTGAATCATATCCCTGTCCCTTTGAGGCAGTTCCCATGGTGTAACTTCCCACATTTTTGGCATGTGGGACATTGATTTTTCTTCCCACCATTATCATTAGATCCACCTGCTTGAAACTCCATCTTTCTTTTCTTATCACCATATCCATGGGACTATTATACAAACTCCATCTCCACTTTGAGAGCACACTGAACAACTTCTTCATAACTCCCAAAGTCTCGAATTGCAAGAGCCTTTTGAAGGTGTGGTTTTAATCCACTAAATAATCTATCAATTTTGCTATCATTGTTGATAAAAAATCCCGAAGAGTACCTTGAAAGCCTTGTGAAATTTGATTCATAGGTTGTGATATATTCTCATTATTTTTTCATCAGCTCTATAAATTCTCTCTCCATCTTCGTGTGAAGAGTTCGTGGGAAGTACTTATTAAGAAACATTATCTTAAATCCTTCCCATTCCATCTCGTCAATTTCCTCCCTTGGATTGGTGTTCTTAATCAAATCCCACCATTGATCGGCTTCTCCATCTGGATGATAAATGGCTAGGTCCATTTTCTCCATCTCAGAATAGTGAAGAACAGAAAAGATCTTCTCCATGGATTTGACCCACTGTCTGGCAACCAGTGGATCGGAAGATCCACTAAACATCAGTGGTCGTTGCCGCATAAAACATTCGATATCCATTTTCTCACTCTTTGGTGAAGGAGGATGTTCCCCATTATTATGGTTATTGTTCATAACTGGAGATAATTGGGTAAGCATCACTATGATGTTTTGAACTCCACCTCCAAAATCATTGGGGATGTCATTCGAGAAATCGTTGCATTGGCCCTCACATGAGTTGTTGGCCTGATTTCTCCATGTTCCCACAATTTTCTAAAATGAGAAGGTTAGAACAAAACATAAGTAAACAAGTCATGAATACCTAAATTATTCATTTGAACAATTGATACTAAAATCCTAACATATGGTATCCCTATGTAAAATACTATTGTGTGCATATTTGAACTTAATCTCATGCTAGAGGTTTTCTCTAGGTTTCACTAATCCAAATTCCAAAATTAACTAAACCTTGCCTCTGATACCAACTATAGCAACCCAGACTTTTCGTACATTACTATTAAATAATTTCAAAGATAAAAAACATAATAGTATTACACATATTGTATCCAATGGTTTAGTTACATGGGAAAAATAGGACCATACATAACAAATACAACAACAAGCATAAGCATTTATTTAATTTCTTCTTCTCTAGCTTCTAATTGGCACTTGTCCTCTCCTTAGTACATGTATCCACCTGAGGATATACAGAAAAAGGGGTGATCTATAAGCCTATTAAGAGGATATTTAAGAACAATATAGCATGGGGTGAACATAATCATAACATAGAAAAAATATCACGAACATGAGGGGACCATAATTAAAAGACATGAAATGTGGAAATGCATAAAAATGAAACATCATGTTTTAGTGGTTAACTACCACACACAATTTTGCACCAAGCTAGCATCTTTTTCACACATAATTTCACATTTAATCATCATATTCACCCCTTTACCCAATTCATTAGAGTGCTTCATAATTACGAGCACACCCGTCACTTTGAAACATTCATATTGCTCAATGTAATTGCTGGCGCATCCATCACATCATAACATTATCATTATCATGCTTTCAACATGGAACATATATAAATAGTTAACATAACAAACCCAAGTAAAGTAATGGGTTACATCTCAAAAAAACAAATTCATAATCTTTGGGTTCCCAAAACAATGAGGGAATAACATACATGATACAAGAACCATCAACCTTGAATGAGAAGTAAAAGGTGAGTTCTTATAATAAGAGTTATTTTGGAAAACATGTTGTTTGAAATAAATAGTAGTGTTAAACATGTATATCCCTGAAATGGAAAGAAAATTATGCCAAAATGATCTTTAAGGAGTAACTATATCAAAAATTGAGTGAAAGAGGGAGAACCCGAAGGAAGAAAATTGGGTTCGAGATTTCCCCTTACCTTGTATCTAAATGATTCCTTACCTATAATGTCCTGTATAATGACATTGTATTTATTAATTATAAATCCATATCCTTTTTTACGTTAATATAATTTTTTATGGTTTCATTACATCATTTTATGTGCCTTTTTATGAGTTTTAGAATTTAAAAACATTATTCGGGAATGTTTGTTTTTATGGTTTTCTTGAGTGGTTCACTTGTATTCTTAAATTGATGTTTGGGTAGAACAAGGGTAGACATCCATAACTAATATTACACATTATTACTGATATGACAGGAGTTTGGATGATCTAATAATGAATCAAATTATATCCATGTGGATGATTCATTATATAAGAATTAAATGGTGATTATTAGGGTTAATTTGGGCGGTTTTTCAATTATAAGGAACTTGTTTTATTTTATCACTTAGAACTATGATCATAAGTTAGTTCCAGATATTTAAATTGAAGATAATACATATAAAATGTTATGTTTCAACCATAAAAATGGTTTCCTGACCAGATATGAAGGTATAAATGGAATAAGAAAGCATGTCGTTCTTGAAGGTGAAAAATTAAAACCTCACAAAGAACTTTCTCTTCAATAATATAAATGGAATAGGGAAAGGGGGTTGGATGATATAATATCCCATTAGTATAATAACATTCCGGTAGAAGCATGGTCTTTTTATGAGACCAACATCTCTTGGGCGTGGGAGAGGGGATAGGGATGTGGTTTGGGCAGTGTTTAGAGAAGGCTTGGAGATTTAGAGGTGTGAGGAAATGAGGGTGTGAAGGGTGGCTTTTATAGTGGAGGGGAGAGGGGTTTCCTTAATATAAAATTCATTAGTTTTTTAATTTCCCCTAAGACAAGGAATAGTGAGTCTTGTATGACCATGAAATGTAATTTTATCATGTGATCCCAAACCAAGTGGGCTTACATCACCAGAGAATCATCGATGACTCAGTCAATCCATTATTTAGCATTTATTGTGAATTATCGGATTCTACTATTCTTAAAAAATTCAAGTATCACAGAAAAAGAATAAAAATTTACCAAAACCATTTTTTTTATGTTTAGAATCAAAAAATTAAGTCCATTTTTGAAAAATAATTTTCTAATTATTATTAATTTAATATTTAATTATAATTATAATTTACTAAAAACAGTTTTTAAGATTAAAACTGATTTTATAGTTCTTTAAAAAATTATGCAGGGTCTTATAAAATTATATAAAAACTATAATACATTGATTCATTAATTTATGAATACATTTTTTGGGAAATAAATTTTCTTTTAAATTAATTATTTAATTATAATTAATTATTTATGACTTACAAAATACCAAAACGTTTACTAAGGCCAAATTGTCACTTTCTAAGATGTATAAATATTATTTAATTATTCATTGGTAAGGTTACTCTCATGTTGGATGATTTACTATTAATAAGGGTCATATTACTATTCGTAAGGGTATGTTACTATTCCTAAGGGTATGTTACTATTCACTGATTTTTTTTGTTTCATTAGACTCCAAAAATCATCTTGAACACAACCCTATATATCGGAATTTTGAAATTAAAAACATAAAAGTGAAAATATTATGTTTAAAGGTCACTTATCACTTAGTAGTTCATTATGTCGTGTTATTTTATGACATAATTAAAAGAAGGGAAATTTCCATTGAAAAACATTGGTTCATTACCACCTGGACACCCCCCAGACCCCCACTCCCCTAGACAGACCCCCTCCCACCCTCCTGGACAGACCCTGACCCGCCCAAACCTGGACACACCCCAGACCCTAGACAGATCCCTGTGGACAACCCCCCAGAACATGGACACCCCACCCCTTGCACCCCATGCATGTTACCCCCTCCCCCTTCCAGTACCCCCTACCAGTCCTCCCCCCCTGCTAGTTCCCCCCTCCCCCTTCCAGTTCCCCTCCCCCTTCCAGTCCTACCGCCTCCCCCCCCCCCCCCCGCCAAAACCTGGACACCCCCTAGACCCCTCCCCAGGACAGACCCCCCCAGATAAACCTTTGACAGACCCCCTAGACCCTGGACACCCACCCCAAACCTGGACCCCCCCCAGAACCTAGACACCCCACCCCTTGAACCCCCTTGACAGTTACCCCCCTCCCCCTACCAGTCCCATCACCCGGATAGTTTCCCCCCCTCCCCAGTTAGTTCCCCCTCCCCCTGCCAGTCCTGCCCCCCCCCCAAACCTAGACACCCCCAGACCCCCTAGACAAACCCCCCAGATAGAACATGGATAGACCCCCAAGACACACCCCCACCCTCCATACCCTAGACACCCCCAGAACCTGGATAGATCCCCCTGGACCCCCCAAGAACCTGAACACCCCACCCTTTGCACCCCCTGCCAGTTACCCCCTCCCCCTTCCAGTCCTTCAAGAGACCAACCCAAAAGAAAAGAAAATTTATGCATTGGGAAATAACAGAAACCCTAGATGACATCATGGGAAAAAAATCTGTTAACAGTAGACCCAAGTAGCCAAGGAATGAACATTCTCTTTAGAAAAAATATCTCAAACTCCAGAAGAAACATCGTAATAGCTTCATTCAAGAAGGATTCATGATCAAGCATGTTCTGAAACTGGTAGGAGTACATTTCAATGCCCCCATAGGGCAGGTCTGAAAACATCCACTGTACAGTGCCATTGAGTAGAACCAGTTGAAAAAGAGAAACTACACAAGACAAAGAAGAACCTGCTTCTGAGAATCAGAATAATATCAAAACCTCCATTTAAATGGGATTTTATTAAAATTGAATCATGTATTCTTTTTAAATTCCTCTACCACTTTGATGAACATACTCTTTCTAATATCAAGATATGCATCTGCTGACATCTCTCCATTTTTATACTGTCTAAATGCATTATTGTATTTCTCATCCATCCATGCATCAAGGTCATTTGGAAAATCACGATTTTATAGAATTACATAGGCATACCTATAAGCTGGGTCAATTTCATCATCCTCACTGGATGACTCATCCGAGTCAGAGGAATTGGAGGATCTTGTTGAAGCATCTGATGAGGCAGACACTTTTTCAGTACAGGCTGGCTGTGGGGGTATTGTGTTTTGGTCCTTCATGATGGAATCTCGAGAACGTGAGATAATTTTTCTTTAAAAATTGGAATTATCCCTATATTTCCAGGTTTTTATAGAACTCGAAGTGATGAAGACATCAGAGTCAACAAATTCTTTCTTCCCTTTCCTAGCCATTGATTTTAGGAAGTCTTCATTCAATTGGCAGGGTTTGTCAATCTCTAAATGCAAGAGATATTCATGATATTATTACACCTCTTCTTTATCTCTTTGTATAGGTTTCCTTTCTTCAAGAATGGGTGAGTCAGTATTGGAGACTTTCTTTCCTTCTTTAGAAGTTCTGAGGTCCACATGCAAGGGATCATCATGATTCAATTTCACCTCCTATGTATCTCTTTGTATAGGATTGCTTACTTTAAGAATAAGTGAGTCAACATTGAAGGTATCTTTCTTTCCTTCTTTAGAAGTCCCAGGGATGTGCAAGGTCTTGACATTATAATGGGAGGGGGGATGAATCTTAGAGAGGCCAGGGGGATTCTTGTTATTAGTGCAGTCTGTAGTAACTATCTGAGAAATAAGGGAATTATGGGGGTTTCCTTTTCCACCCAAACAGATTTATAGAGAGGGGGAGGTGGAGGGTCATTACATTGAGTCGAACATTCATTCATAGAGTGACCAATTCGTGAGCATTTTTTGCAGAATGTTGGGGCATTCTCAAAGACCACATCATGAATAAAACCATTATCCCCATTTTGAATCTAGAATTGGGATGGAAAAGATTTTCAAACATCGACCTCGATGAAAATCCTAGTGATTGAGGGGACTGTATGGTTTAATGTGGAAGAGTCTGTTTTAATGGCTGGGGGCTAGTATCGGCTCGAATGTAGGTGGAAGGGGGCTGGAATGCGGGTGGAAGGGGGCTGGTTGCAGGTGCTGGGGGGGATGGTGCGGGCTGATTCGAAGGTGGCAGGGGGGATATTGCGGGCCAGAATGATGGTGGAAGTGTGATAAAATGAAGGTGGGAGGGGGCTGGTGTGGGCTGGATGTGGCTGGAGCAGGGCCAAATCACGGCATTACCGCGGCGTGACCATGGCGTCTTGGCCCAATACAATGACATCCACAGGGGAGCATATTCCGGCCAGGAGTAAAGAGAGAGGGAGGAGCCAGGGAAACATTCTGGATGCTTCCCCACCGGCATAAATTATGATTAGTCAGTCTCAACATTGATCACAAGACTCATGGAAATATATCACTGCAAACCGCCAGACGGTGTCATACTTGAGTAGGGCCAAATAACTGCATTACCGCGGCGTGGCCACAGCGTGATTACGGCATGACCGCGACATGTTGTACCGGTCTAGAGACATCTATGGGGTAGCATCATGCATCTAGAAGTGAGGGAGTGGGAGGAGGCGGGGCAACATTCCGACCATCGCCCCGCCGATAAGAAATTTTGAATAGTCAGTCTCAACATTGATCACAATACTCATGGAATATTATCACTACAAACTGTCGCGGGTTGTGGTCTTCGAGAAGGGAAAAATCGCGGCATGACCACGGTGTGACCGCGACATGACAGCAGCGTGTTAGCCCGGTCCAGCGAAATCTATAGGGAAGAATCTTCTGGCCAGGAGTGAAGGGAGCGAGAGGAGGCGCGGCAACATTCCAGTCATTGCCCCACCCAAAGAAATTGTGATTATTCAGTCTCAACATTGATCACAAGACTCATGGAATACTATCACCGCGAACTGCCACAGAGTGTCGTCCTGGAGCAGAGCCAAATCACGGTGTGACCACGGTGTGACTGCGGTGTGACATCGGCGTGACCGCGGTGTGGCTGCGGTGTGTTGGCCCCGTCCTAAGACATCCGCTGGGCGGCATCTTCCATCCAGGAGCGAAGGGAGTGGGAGGAGGTGGGGAAACATTCCAACCCTCCCCCCTCCCTCCTCCTCCCTACCCTGATGACATCCCCCTGCCCATACCTCCTGCCCTCTACCCCCTCTACCCCCCTGGCACTTCCCCCCTGCACATGATCATATTGCAGACTACGAGCTCCTAAACACACATGGGATTCTTCCTTAATAGGTTACATAGTCTTGATGGACTGATAATCCTCACCTTCTTTGGATTTTATCTTAGATGTTTTTGGATTCTTGCTTACAACCATTGAAAATATCTTAAGTACTATGGTGCCTAATTTCTAAATAGAAAAATAAGTAGGAGACACTCATCCCTCCTTAGGCTTAGTTTTATCTAAAGCATAGGGTTTTTGTATCTGATGATCTTAAAAACATTCAGAGAATTAGACCCTTATTTAGTTTAAAGGACACTGTGACTATATGATCCTCCTCACCTCCCTTTCGTGTGTCAATGTACCCTTGGTATCTAGTGACTCACTAGATAGTGAAGTATAAAACACATGTTCCCCATCAATATGAGTGATAGATTAAGCCTTGAATATACCTTTGGACCGAGACTCTAGCAGTTCACTATGGAATTGCCTTAATGAAAATAGGAAGAAAAGTACTCCTCTTATGTTTCCTAGACAATGTGTTGTTTAACATTGAACTAGTTTTCAGCAGAGAACCAAATAAACACTAGATGTTTCATAGATAGATCAAGCTCTATAAACAAAAAATAATGAATGAGTTGTTTCCCTTAAAGTATATTCCGATCGACCTAAAATATTTCCATGAATGTTGCTGGAAATAGTAATAAAAGAAGGATTTTAAAAACGGAGATGAAATCTTATAATTTAAATCCATTGGGATTAAAACCGAGAGTCTCTCCTAGTGTGAATAATTAGGATCCAATGCTAGAGGAAACACGGTTAACAGTTGAATGAACATGAATATTTGGACAAAGACAATGCCAGATCCACAACATCATGCAACCTAAGAAAGAATCAATGAGAACTCAGTTCAGTACACCTATGGTGGATCAATTCTTCTCTTAGGGAAATAACTAATTAGAAAATTTTATGGAAAAATGTTCGACTGCTGGAAAACATCTGAAAAATACTGAAACATTCTGGTTGACCTGAATACTAGTGGTTGATATTGAAATAAGTGTTTTCAAAATTGATGCATGTTGAACCCCAGGAAAAAAGACATAGAATAAGAAGGTAAATGAGACTTTAAAGTACTGAATAATAGATAAGGTGAAGGATGGGAAACTTTTAAGGGAAGAAATATGCCCAAAGGCTGCACCAAACCCATGAAACCTCAAGTCACCAATGAAGCTTAGTAATGTTTCTCATGGATGAAAAATCATATAGTGGATAGTTTGTAATGACCATGGATGTCTTTTTTGGGTTCTTAAAATTTAATTTTGGTGATTTCTAATTAAAATGATTAAGTTTTAATTGAAATATTAGGTTTTAGGTGGATGGATTTAGTAAAGGGGGAAGAAGTATGTGGTGTTCCTAAAAACTAGTACATGGGGACACCAATTAGCTATTATAAAGAACCATCGACATATTAGTAGTGATAGTGGGGGTGGGTTAGCTCTAGACTAACTACTGGATGTTTGATGGTTGGAACCAAAAAGTTTGTTGCCATTGGTCCGTTGGTGGTTTTCCACAGGGTAATTAGTGCCTTCCTGGACCTTGTTTTTCATAAGAGAAATTTATGTCATTTTTATCATTGATTTTGGAGGGGGATTAGAATTGAATTGGAGTATCTGTTCCACTTAGATTCAATTAGGATGATATGGATGGAATGATAGGATGTTTTCTCAGAGATTTAAATAAATGAAGGTAAATTTGCGATGACTAGAGGATCGGATGACCCCTTATGTTCCAAATTCGGGGATGTTTGGAGATGTAGAAACGTGTAAAAATACCTAGAGGAATACCCCATGGGATTAGGAAAATCACAGTTTACATAACATGTAATCTGACATTACTGGTATTGTGGGACCCCTGGGCTGTGGAATAAGTATTATGGTTGGATTTAAATATCACATGCCATGTGACATGGTCACACAACATGGGACCCATATTAAAAGTCTATCCGCACTTAAAAACTGTCTTGGTTCAAAGAACCGTTTTAATAAAAAGTGGGAAAACCCCTATAGGGATATAAAAAGGGTAAAGTACAATGTGTTCTTTTTGAATAACAATGAAATCAAGTATAAGGAAAATATCAATGCAATAATTTTAAGTAAGGTATACCACTGTGAGTTTTCACAGGTAGCGCACCTCCATTCGAGGGGTTTTATTACATAACCAAGACATATTTATCAAACGAAACAATTATCTTAACTAACCCTTATTCAAGAATTTCAATTTAATACAAACATGAAGAATTAATAAGGAAACTAAATTCAATTTGAAACATTCTTGAATTAAATATTCTAGGAGAGGTACCCTACCTCAACCTCAAGGTGCTTTTTCTTTTAACGACGACAACTCGAATCTTCCTTTTTTCCTCTTGCATGCATATGCAACATAACATATATATAAGGACACCTATCCCCTATGTACATATTTTCATAGCCAAATATTCCCAAGGGGGTCCTTAGATATATGTTTATACTTGCATATACCCTTTTATAATTACAGCCGTATGCATTTTTCATATCTATATAAAAGCACACCTAGCCCCAATATATATATTCATACTTCCATGAGTGAATATATATAAAGGGGGAAATTATATATTCATATGCCTACCTATGAATACACATGTAAGCCTTCGTCAATGGAGACTCAAATCTACCTCAACAAAATCCAAAACACAGAACAAAAATATAAGGAACCCAAAAATCCAAAAATCTCTGATTAAAATTGGGGCAATGAATAAAAGCGGAAAAAAACATACCCAAATCTTGAACTAATTGTCTCCAATGGTGGTGGATAGAACTGGTCTTATCATTGGAAACTGCCTATAAGAAAATAGTGGGAAAAGAAATGATATATAACAACATCTTATATATATGTGATCAGTGTGTCAACTGTACATGATAAATGATACATGAATCCATAACAAAAAATGAACAAATAATATTCAAATTAATATGTACATCCCAATACTAAATAACATGATCATTTTAAATATCTTTATTTTTCAATCATCGCCCTTAATTTATTATTCAAAAATCAAAAATCACCAAAATATGAGAATAAATTAAACCTCCATCATCACTTAAAAGCGAGAAATAAGGATTAGACATTGTTCTTAACCTAGAAAATCCATTCCTTGAATGTATAAAATACCTAAAACTCTTCATGCCTATATACATCTTAATTTTATAGATTGAAACCTTATTTTTAGCATGTTATTCTTCTTGAATTCACCTTTATTATTTGTTTATTTTGGTTTATCAATTTTATAATGTAGACAATTTTCCTTCTTTTATTCTTACTCAATCTGCTTGGATTTTTCAAACCAGTTTGCTAATATGATTAGACAATCTTTTGGTGCATGATCTTCCTGCTTCTTGATTGTATATTCCTTCATTATAGAAACTATTTTGGAACCTACGATAATTGGTTCTTTCATTTTATCTTTAAACAATTATTATTGTTTTGAAATCTATGTCATAATTTTTTAACAATTTGGACTACTTGGTTTCCCTTCCACATACACTTTCAACAGCATTTAGTTTACCCTTTTTAGGATCCCTTTCAAACTCCACACTAAAATTTTCATGCACTAGCCCAATACAATATAAAATATTTATATTTAACCCAACACATTGATCTGAATTACATCATAGAAATACAGAAGCTCTAAATAGCATATTTACCAATATAAACTCCTCATAGTTAACTGAACACACTGACTATACCAATCACTATATGTAAATAATTAATTTTGGTGAGGTCTTGGAACCAAATATGGTTCATCCAATATCCAACTATAGACACTAAATTCATCTTTTTACTATCTAAGTTCAAACATTTCAGAACCTTGAAAATGTTCACCATCCCTTGATATAAATTTCACTCAAAAAAGATGAGTTTGAATCTCCCCACTATTGTATTATCGATACCACCATTATTCCTACATACACATGTCGAGTTCCTAATATCACATTATGATCACTATAGAAGATCCTGGCCCAAAAATTATATATCTCCATGAATTCCCAAAACATACTCTTATTATGTAAATCTACCATAGCCTCTCATAGAAGGGGGACTAAAACTCGATCCATAAAACCTCCTCATTCCTTCTTTTATTATCAAATGTATTTATCCATTCTGATTTATCTCCTTTGAATTTAGAAACTTCTAGTTTCACACATATATCTCCTAGAGTTCCAATCCTTTCAAATAGGAACGGAATTTCTTTAACATATTCTAAACATCCTACGATCCCATTTCACTACTGAAAATTAGATACTGCTACTCCTAGAACTCCTGGAAAACTTAGAAAAACATTGTTTTTTCTTTTCATGGCCTTGGTCAATGGATCAATGTCCTTGTAATATAATATGAGGGGAAACCCCACATGATCATATTTCCCATGAGAACACAATTCCATCCTAATTAGATGCTTTGTTGATGAATTTTGACTCAACATTATTCGGTAATAACAACATTACTAATTAGAAACCCATCGCACCACAATCCTAATCATGAATTATTACCAAAAAATCATGAAACTACCTTTAATCCATTATTCATAACAAAATACCATTTCCAAAACACCTAACCCTAAGGTTTATCTTAATAATCTAAGGGTTACTCTCCTACACACCAAGCATAACAACCAAACCCCACACCTTCAGCCCTGATAATAAGAAACCGACCACCCCTTAACTGATCTAACAAGAAACTTCTAAATAAAAATACACAATCAAATCACCCAGAAATCACCAAAATTCACTATATCGAGAGTTTACATCAAAACAACAAGAAAACCCCCAACAAGATCCACCAACTTGAGGGATTACCACCAACCCAAACCCCAAAGACAAATCCAAACCATACCCAATACATAACAATCATACTCCAAACTACTAGTAATCTAATATCCTAACATACCAACTAAAGGTTTTCATCTACCATATAAACATGATTAAGATATCATAAATCAAAAAAAAAACACGTGAAAACCACTATTTTAGATTCTATTAATTAAGACATCATCAATAGGTTATTCTAGAAAACACATATTCATATATGATTGATGTTTTAATTAATCAAAACCACTTTCAAATTAATTTTCCAAAAACATGAACACAAATATTACTTTGTTAAACCCACATTCTAAATACACATTTATTTTTTGAAACTATTTTTCATAGACAAGTATTCATGAACATGTAGAAAAATACCTATATTTCAAGTATGATTCATAAACTCAGATTCTATTTCGACCCCATTCCATGATTCAAACAAAAATAACAATATCAACCCAAAATTAAAACTTGAATAAATATATCAATGATAACATTGTAAATCTATAAGGGAAAACAACACCCGTGGTGACTTGGGTTTCCACCGTATAGGTGTTCTTGATGCATACAACCAGTGTACATCCTAATATCCAACCATTGGAGAAAATATACATGATTGAAATTTGAGGCATTAAAACCCCAAATACCTTCAGTGTGTCATTATGAGGTTTGACCGGCCGAGGAGGAGGATGATCTACAGAGGTGGGGTAGCCACATCAGAGGTGAACTAGAGGAGGAGGTGGGGCGGCTATTTTGAGGTAGTGTCTATGGGGTGGTTGAGTTGGGTGGAAGAGTCAGGGGAGGACGCCGCAATGAGTATTCATATGTGAACATCATGAGAGGGTGATGGTTTGTAGGGGAGGGTTGTGGTGAGAGAGGTTGATGACAATGTAGAGGGCGTTCATAGGAAGCGTATGGAGGAGGGCGCCATGGTCAGAGTTGTATATGGAGAGGAGAAGAGGGTCGTAGTGGATTAGAGGAGGAGGAGAGGAGAGCCTGACGTGGATCGCAAAAAAAAGAGTAGAGGAGAACTGATGCGAATCACAAAAAAAAGAACCTAGATGTTTATCCATAGATGGGTAATTAAATCATGGCTATAAAAAACCAATAGCCACAGACCTATAAAACCGTGGTTATAGGTCTGTGTCCATAGCTTAATTTTTTTATATTGAAAGCACCATGACATTGCAAATTGAATGTGTTGGTATTTCTAATACCTATTAAGCCACCTCAGAAAGAGAGGGTCTAAAAATGCTTAATGGAGACTCATATAAAATTAATATGATGGTTATGTCATAAGGTTTTCATTAATGTCTGATGTGAGTTGTGGATAAAATATTAGTACAAGGATGATTTCATATGTTGTCACGTCTAAAGGATGCTGATACGGAGATGGTGAACCAAGATATGAATTAGATGATGATTACATTGGATATGTGTATATTGAAAGATGGATCAAAATCGTTAAATAAATCCATTTTTCATATCATTTTAACCCATTTACTCTAGTTTTGTTATTATTGAAAAACAAAAAGTTTGGATAAAATGCTTAAATATCCTTTTGAGTAAGGTTTTACAAGTATTAAGAACATTAAATAATGATTAATATTTAATTATTATGGTGATCAAGTTGAAATAAAAAGAGAAAAAGCCAATGAAAAAAAGAGATTCCAATGGAACATTCAATATTTACTTCAAATAATAGAGTTATTAAACATGTGGTTATTTTCATTTCATAGGATGAAATAAACTAATGGATGTTCACAAGCAATAAACTAAATATATGATGTGAATAGTGATTTATTCTTCAAGGATATTCATTAATTATAACTATTTTTTTTATAATTATAGGTTATTAAATACAATATTCAAATTACATATATGTATTTAAATTTAGTAACAAAATGAGTATAGAAACATTACTAGAAGTTGGGTTTTCTTCCAAGTGGCTGAGAAAGCTTGGTTCTTAAGTTAGTGGTGAGAATCACGCAACCTCTAAATGACATGTTAATTATTTAAAATAATTTTTATGGTGCTTAAATAATCAAAAAATTGTTTAATAATACATTAATCATAATCAATACATGATGAATATAAAATTTTAGACTTATATACCCAATTATGGGAAGATAGTACTTTATCAATAAAACTAAGTAGTTGTCAAAGATATAGAAAGTATTGTTTTGAATCTTCAGAGTTAATACCTAGGGTATTATCGACACACTTTTGTACTTAATTTTAGACAATGAAACCATTAGAAATAAAGGTATACTGAAAATCATTCAACATAAGTTTGTTTAGAGAGAATGAACTATTCCAAGGGTAAGATAGTGGTAAGTATACTAAATAAGATTCCTTTATGTGTTTATGGAATTTGAAAGTGTAGTATGGTATATTCATGGTCAGTATATATGAAATTACTCAAGATGGAATGGAAAAAAATATATGGACCAAGCATTCATCGATCAATATAATGTAGAGTGGATTAATTCAAAAACAAAAATTACATTACCTACATTAGGGTGATGCCTCTAATAAGGAGGATTGATGATTAGTCTTACATGTTAACAATGATCAACAAAAATGGATTATGGGGTAATTCCGAAATGCACATTTCCTTATACACATCCAATTCAGGAAATAAGTATAAGGAGAATCAATGTTGAGACTTATATCCACTTTACATAATTCTATTATATATCACAAATAAAATCATTATCCCATAACAATATGCCAACTGTCCGGAACAATGGATATCATATGAGTTATAGTATTATGAAAATATATTATGTCATAAGAACATGTGTTTTTCCGAAAATATTTTCATAGGATATAAACATACTTTCATCAAGAAAAACAGAATGGGAATTTAAATTAATTATCTGGACATTTCATAAGATATTACAGTGATCCCTATGATAGAATAGTTGTAGTGAAGTGATAGAATACATTTTTATAAAAGGTTCCACATATCTTATTGATATTGTGATAGAAATATTGACTGGGTTTTAATAAATTATAGATATGCATAAGTAGTCGGCATAGGAAAGAGTTCCATAAGAGGTGTGGAAGAGAATGTTCTAGATACACATACTGCATTGGAAGGACAAAACCATATTGATGGTTTTATATTCAATACGAACAATAATAAATTATTCATTGAGAATAATAATTCATAAAATTATACACTATAATAAATTTAGATAAAATTGACAACATTAATTAAAATTAAATAATGGATTACATGTATTAAATTAATGGGGGATTATTATTTTGAATACTGGGGTGGGTATTCATGTGAAATTATACATGGATGGTATAAGAATGGTACCAAGAAGGCTTAATTACTAATACCAAGTTTTAATCCCCAAATACAATATAATTTTATTTTTCATAGATAATTTGTACAATCATATTATTGAGCATTGGATTTCAGGAACACCGATCATGGAAAGTGTCTATACGATGCAACCAGAAAGGGATAGTGACATCACATAATTCTAATAATGGGTGAAAGTTATTGAAATCCAATTTTGGAGAAAATAAACAAGATCATATAATGTTCATTTGGAATAAATATTTTCCATTTTTCTTAAATATTTTAGTGGGAGAAAATTTATTTTATAATTAAAATATGTTTTTTAAAATATGGAAGAATGATTTTGGTATTACAATTAATTAAGAATAGAATTAAAGTAATTATAAAATGATTGAATTAATGTAAAAAACCTATGTTCTATGTAATATGATCTTCTGAGGTAGATCTAATAGTTTGTTAGACCTAGTAAATTGTAAATATATTGAAAATGTATTGAAAAATACACGTTGGAACAATTCAAGAGAGAATTCTTACTTGTGTCACATGGCATAAATATCTCTAAGTAGAAATGTATGGGCATAAGAGGAGACTAATTTGGTGAATTTAATTTCATATGGTTTTGTGGTAGATCAATCACATATGTCATGTTATGTACTAAAAGTGATATTTCAATAACATATTTTATAGAGAAAAATATCGGTCATTTATAGGAGAACTGTAAGGGATGTTGTCGGAACCATTCAATATTACTAGAACAAATATAAGGGACATGTTCATGGTATGTCGAGTTGAAGGGATACTAGTTTTTAGGGGGAAAAACTAGCCTTACTTTGATCTATATATTCTAATATCACTATCTGGATAAAGTTACGAGTGATATAAATTCATACAATCCATTGGTAGTTATATCTACAAATACTGAGTACGTTGAACCTTATGAGGTATATAAGAAGTAGTGTAATATATGCAAAAAAATTCTACTTATTAAAATCACACATAGTATGAAAAGTATTATCATAATTCAAATTATGATACTCTTACTTTCCATGATGTCATGTATTGATAGTGGACAAAAGGACTGGTGATGGGGAAATCATCTCTTGAAATGTCTTACTCATCGAGGTGAGGTTGCACATAGTTGGATTTATATGAACCAGAGATGAGGTGGACCTAGAGACTAAAGTTTTGACATAGTAGAAACATGATATTAATCATGCGAGAGATAATAAGGATATTATAAAGTTGGATCTAGTGGATGTGGATGTTTTGTAATAGAGTGGGTTATAAACCCAACTAAACAGTACATTTGATTACCATTTCAAGTATACAGTATGATTTTCATGATGTTCACTTACCATTATAGTGTAGGGATTTCTACATGCACAATTTAAATGGTAATTCCCATATATTATTTTCATCTCAAAAGGATATAAAAAATTATAGGTTACAATGAGAACCTCAAGATTAATTGAAATTAATCTTAAATATATGTCCAATGGTGTACATTCATTATATTGACTGGAAAAAGTAGATGTATGACTATCATATGTTGGAGGATCATAATAATTGAGTATTATTCTCCTGACGTTCTCACATGGTGATCTCTCATAGGTGAGATCATGAGGATTATCCCACCATTAAGAACACCAGATGTCTCAGGTGACATTAGTTTTTCCTATCTATGAACATGTGTATTGGTCTCCTGACATTATATCATTTTCAACGTGTTTCATTTGAAATTATACCAAGACAGAAAGGAAAAACCATGACAATGAAATATTAACAAGATAGATTATGTCTGTTGCATCATTTGTGGTATGGAATTGGTTTAATGGTCATGATAGATTTTTTTTCATCCAAGTTGATGAAGTAATATCTCGAGTCTGGTTGATCAATATGTCAGTACATTCACAAATCCATGGGAAATGTAGTTGAAGTTAAATCTATCCAATTATATCAAAAAATAATAAATTATGAAATGATGATGACAAATGTGTGCATCCTGATTTATGAGATATCAAAATACAATGAGATTATATTACATAGTGTGTGTTTATTGGTTGGTTTTTGTTTCTATGACTTTTCATTATATCTTTAGGGTCCTTGACAGGTTTCTATAACCCTCTCTTGGTCTATGAATATTATGCACTACTATTGGGATAAGGTAATAGAGGGTCACAAATCATAGCATATTAAAGAATCAACCCTATTATGGTGAATAAGTTTATAGGACATGGTGGTCCCCGCCATGGGGATCAAGAATTGTCAATATAAATGATCAAAAAAGAATAAACAAATTTATAATTATTAGAGTATGGGATATTTTGGTAGAAAATATTTATTTAATTTATTCCTGAAAAATTTAGTTAACATAGAAAAAATATTATATGAATAAATATAACTTTAATATTTGTGGTTTTTTAATATTAGCAAGAATTACGAGTCAAGTTAAATGACAAAATTTTATCACATAATATTTTTAGTATATATTATTAGTATATGGTAAAAATATATAAATAATATTTATGATATAGTTTAGGCCATTATAATTGTTTATATATTTATGATTTAATGGGTCTTTTATTGTTGTGGGTGATGAACCCTTTTTGGGTATTTTCTCGACCCACTATTTAAACATGAGACGTGAGATCATCCGATATAATATTAAATCGAATAGAATGAGTGAATATATCTCCTCCAACCTTCTAGAGAGGAATATTATACCTATGACCACTGATCTAAGAATTCATTTGATGGATTGAAAGCACTGAATTGATATGATCATTGCAATTCCAAAGGATTTGTCTTAGCTCCATGATTGACCCCAAAATTCAACAAATTAAAAGAATGAATATTCTTAGGGTGTATGTGGAATATATAGAGGGATTTTTCTTCAAATACATTGAGAAATAATCTCTAATTACAAGATGTATTTGAGCATTATTTTTTTCTTAGAAGGTATGTGTTATATTTTATTTTATATGCTCTGTTAAATTCATGCGAGATCCCCGAACCATACCGTGGCTAGAATCCCTTTAGGTGACATGTTTTGTCACTCTAATGGTTATTTTTTAAATTCCCTGACCACCTTATTATATTTCACACCCTAGTACCTTTATTACTCACATATTATATTATAATATTTCATGAATTTCCAGAAGCTTCATTCCCCTGAATTATAAAAATACGCCTCTTCTATATTTTCTTAACAACATTTTGAGAAACCTAGCTCAACCAAAACCTATATATTATCTTATCAAAAATACATGAAATTAATTATAGGTTGTGTTCTTTGTCAGACCATTTCAAGGGTCCTTAACAATGGATATAATGAAACTGTACCAATGATGAGCTAACTATCATTACCAACTCTTTCAAATTTTTTTGTTCTTCTACTTCCATTAGATTTTGTTATAATCATTCTAAAATAATAACTCAAGAATAATAAATACACTAATATTTTATTATTATGGGGAAGCCATGTTTCATCTATTTTTCATCCTAGGAAAAAATAAAACATTGCTCATGCATATGTATGGCTTGTCATCTCCACATAACATATAGTTGTGAAATTCATTTTTCATGACCATTTTACTTGCATGGTTATAAGGATAAAAATAGAGAATATATTTTATATTTATGACATAATTATGATTATAAAATCATAATATCATATCTATATTCTTACCTTCTAATATTTTGGAAAATTATAATGTCACTAGTGCTTACATGTAACATCTCGTTACTGACATTCATGTAATCCCCTTCTCATTACCTATTTTACACATTAATTGGGTGAATCTTGAGACTCAAGGATGAAGATTTTTTTTTAAAAATTTTCATAATGTTTAGGGAGTTGTTTTTTTTAATTAATGTAATTTGGGTATAAATGTGTTAATTGTTTAGGGTTACTTACCGAGTTTGGATGATGCCCGAGTTGTGTTGGGGTTTCTACATAAGAATTTGGAGTTTCTTCTGCCTAATGGGCTATTACATGATGTCTAAAGGGGTTAAATGACGTGTAATTGGTCTATATACATAATAAATGAACTTTTTACACAACATTCATGTATTAAAAACTATGTAATGGTTACGTGATGTGTAATAATTATAGATCAGTTTCTAATAAAAAGGTGACATATTTTTAGGTGTACTTGATCATCATGTATTAAACAATGTGTAAAGGATTTATATATCATGTAACTATTTTAAGGTCACCTTTAAGGGTGTATATAAACTGATATTTATTTTCATTCTCCCTCAATTCTTTTATCTCTCGAAATAGGATGCTTCTCTAATAGCGACCCAACCTTTTCTTACATTACTATTGCATCATTTTAAAGATAAAAAATGTAATAATATTACACAATGAGGATAATAAGGATTAATTTATTGAAAAAACTAGGACCATTCATAACATTTACAACAACAAACATAAACATATATTTAATGCATTCTTCTCCAGCTTCTTATTGTCCCTTGAAAACTCTTTAGTACACAAAATCCCCTAGGGATATACATCAAAAAGGGTTGATCTCAAATCCTAGAAAGAGTATAAATATGAGCAATATAAAAATGGGTGAGAACAATAATAACATTGGAAAATTATCATGAACATGATAAGAATCATTAATAAAATACTCGAAATCTGGCAATGCATAAAAATGAAACATCATGTCTTAGTGGTCAACTGCCGAACATAGTTGTGAACAATGATAAAGTCATTTTCACAAATAATTTCCCTTTAAATAATGAGATTAATTCGTTTACCCAATAAATTTGAGATTTGTATTATTATGGTCTCACCCATCACATCATAACTTTCATATTGCACTATATAATTATGGGTACAACAATCACATCATAACATTTACATTATCATGCATGCCACATAGAACATATGTCAAACTTAAACATAAAATAACCCATGGAAATTAATGGATATAAAGTAATAAAGAATAAATTAATAAACATTTGGATCCAATAATAAATATGGGAATACATTCTTGACTATGAAAAATCATAGATGAGTGATGTAGAAACAATCATTGAGAAGTAAAGAGAGGGTGTTTATTTGAAAGAAGAGTTATTTGGTAAGAACATTTAGTTTGTCATAAACTCAACTAGAAAACATTTATATACCAAAATAAGTAATATGAGGAAGTAGAATTGATTATTAATTAATATCCATAAAGAAAATGGGTTGAAAGAGGGAAAAACCAATGTTTGAGAGTTGGGTTCGAGAATTTCCCATTTCCTTGTATCTGCATGATTTATTCACTTTAATGTCATGTATAGCCACATTAGGTTTTTAATTAAAATTTAATGAAAATTTTATAGATTAATAATGTTCATTAATTTTTTTATTAATTTCATTTATGGGATTTTGGATGAGTTATAGAGTTTTAATTCACTTTTTGGGAATGTTCATTTTTATAGTTTTCTTGAACGATTCACTTGTGTTCATGAATGGAAGTTCATTTAAAATGAGGATAAACATCCAGAATCATAATTATAAGTTTTTTATGGTGTTAAAAACATGAAATTATCTTATAATTATTTTTTATCTACCATGATAATGAATCATTAGATAAGAATTTTATTATGATCGTTTGGTTTAATTTATCCATTTTTTTGACCACAACAAACTTGTTTTGTTTAATAATTTAGTAATATTTACATAAGTTAGTTTTAGAACATTAAATTTGATTTAATAAATATAAAATAACCTGTATCAACCACAAAAATTTTTTCATGACCAAATCTTAGGGCGACAAAGGAAATAAGAAAACATGTCATTCTTGAAGGTGATAAATTGACACCTCACGAACACCAGTTTCATTTATAAAATAAAAAGATGGGGAGAATGGGGTTGGATAATATATTATCTCATTAGTATCATAAAATTATATTATATATAAGATACTAGAGTTAACATACCATGTGGATGAGGGTATGTGGGGAGTGATTAAGAAAAGAACATGAAATTGAAAGGAAATTAATGGAAAATAGAGAGGGGGAATTACCTCTTGAGTCCTATTTAAGGCACCTTGGATTGGTATTTTTATGAGACAAGAAGATATGGGACATGGTGAAGTGGCTAGAAAATATGTTTGGGTATAGTTTAGAAGAGTCTTGAATCTTGATAGTTGTGAGGAAATGACGGTGTGAAGGGTTGTATTTATAGTGGAGGGGAGGAGGGTTTTTGTAACATTTAATTCATTAGTTTATTAATACCCCTCAAGTCTAGAAATAGTGATGATTCCATTACCAAAAAGAGAAATAAGTGAATTTAAGCTTGATATTTGTGTTATTACATCACTAATGATGTTAGAAATAGTGTATTTAAATTATAATTTATTTATACGGTAAATTAATATATTTTACTATTCACAAAACAATTCAAGTATTTCAGAAAAATCCCAAAGACTCACCCTTGCCATTTTTCAATGCATAGAATCAAAATATGATGTCAATTTTTCAAGTTAATTTTTTTATAAATATGAATAATTTAATTTTTAATTAAAATCATAATTTACTTGAAAAATACAATTTTAAAACATGTATTTACTCATTCCAAAACATATGTACATCAATATTTCAATTAAATTATATATATATACTATAATTAGTGAGATTACTATTCATAAGTTAATATAAATATTCATAAGGGTAAAATTACTATTCATAAGGGTATGTTAATATTCACCAAAAATTAAATTTGTTCTATTAGACTCCAAAAATCACAACAAACAAAACCATGTTTGTCAGATTTTTGAAATTAAAAACACAAAAAGTGGCAAAATTATGTTTAATGGTCACATAGTATTTAGTATCATGATATTTCATTGTTCTTCCGAATGTTATTATACTATAAGGTATAATTATAAGATGTGAATTTTATTGATAAATTGTTGGGTCCTTACATTTCCCCCCTTATGATATTTCACCCTCAAAATTTCATTTTATATAAACAGGTGTGGGTACTTATCCTTCATCTGATCCTCAGTTCCCATGATGCTTCTTAATACTTATGGTTCCTTCACAAAATTTTGACAAGGTGGGTTGTATTGTTTCATAAAACAATATCTCTCTAGTCAATAATCTTCACTGGATTCTCCTCATAAGAGAGATCATCGTCCAGCTATACCGCCTCTGAGTTTAGTAAATGTGAGGGGTCTAGTATGTACTTCCTCATGAGTAATATGTGAAACACATCATGAACAATGGAAATATTTTGTGTAAGTGAAATCCTATAGGCCACAACTCTTTTGTGGTTAAGGTTCTCAAAGGGGTCCATATACCTTGGGATTAGCTTCCCTTTATTCCCAATGTGTATGAATCTCTTCTATGGTGATATTCTAAGGATGACGCTATCTACAACGTTGAACTCTATGTCCCTTCGATGGTTGATTGCATAGAACTTTTTCCAACTCTGAGCATCTCTGATATGTTTTTGGATGACTTGAACCTTCTCTATCATCTCTTTCACAAGATCAGGTCCATGTAACTTTATTACCCCAACTTCATCCCAACATGTTGAAGTTCTACATTGCTTCCAATATAGATCTTTAGATGGATCCATTTGAAGGATCGAGTAGAAGCTATTGTTGTATGAGAATTCAACCAATGGGAGATGCTGATCCCATCCACCTTTGAATTCTAAAGAGTAGTCACTTAACATGTGGTTTAGAGTTTTAATAGTCCTTTCAAGGTGAGCATTAGTTTGGGGGTGATAGGCCATGCTAAAATCCAATTCAGTACTCAAGGCACATTGAAGGCTCCCCTAGAATTTAGATGTGAACCAAGGATTATGAATAAAGAGAATCTATGTTGGAACCCCATAAAGTCCCACCAATTCCTTCACGTATATCATTGTATGTTGATAAAGTGATAGATCTTCCCAAATAGTGATAAAGTGGGATGTCTTAGTGTGTTGGTCAACCAGAACCCATATCGTATTATTTTCCTTAGATTTCTTCAGGAGACCCATGAAAAACTCCATAGTGAAATTATCCCATTTCCACATGGGTATAGACAATAGTTAAATCATCTTTTTACACTTTTTTCTATCTTCTTTCACTTGCTGACATATCAAACACCCTGAGATATACTCAGGAATCTCCTTCTTCATGTTGTCCCACTAGAAGTGTTCTCAAAGATCACAGTACATCTTGGTACTCCCACCATGGATTGAGAATGATGAGCCATGTGAATTATAAAATAGATTATTCTTTATCCCATGTTATGGAGGCACACAAACCCTCATTCAAAATATAATCACACCATCATAATCGATATGGAACTCATGCAGCTTCCCTTTCTTTTCTGCATTAAAATTCTTTTGTAACTCTGGATCATCCCTTATACCTCTTTAATCTTATATTAGATAGATGATTGAGAAGCCATTTGGGAAATGTAGGATGTATTTCCTTACCTTATGATATCCAAATCTATCCTTTTTATATTCATGAAGATATGGTCTTTCTCAATCTGCAATTTGGATAGGGTATCATGTCCTTTTCAACATAGAGAATCGGCTACCATGTTTGCCTTGCTGAGATGATAGTGAATAGAGAAATCATAGTCCTTGATCAGTTCTAACCATCGCCTTTGATGCATGTTGATCTACTTTTTTTTGAATATATACATTAGGCTCTTTTAATTAGTATCTATGTCACACTTCTCACCATAAAAGTTGTGCCGCTATATTTTCAAGTAACAAATAAAAGTTTCTAGCACCAAATCATGTGTTGGGTAGTTCTGCACATGGATCTTCAACTTCTATGAGGCATAGGATATCACATTATAATCTTTCATGAGTATACAACCCAATAATTTCTTTGAACCATCACTGTATATCACAAAAAGTTCTCCACTCTTCTGTAATGTGTGTACAGGTGTAGTGATCAGCCTTCACTTTAGCTCCATGATGCTTTCCTCATTGTCTTACATCCATATATACTTTACCCCTATAATTGTTAACATAGTTATCATGATTTATAAGAGTGATAAATCTATCCCAAAATGTTGGTAGTACCTAGAAAATCTAAGAAAAATAAATATTTCTATGACAATAAGGGTTTTTTCAATTCTTAAATTGCCTTTGTTTTTTGAGGGTCCACAGAAATTCCCTAACTTGTGATCACATATCCCATGAATGTGACTTTCTTCATCCAAAAGTCACACTTGCTGAACATGGAGTAAAAATAATCATTTCCCTATATTTCCAACATAAGTCTAAGTTGTTCTTGAGGTTCTTCCTTTCTCATGGAGTATGTGAGAATATCATTAATGAACACTACCAAAAAAATTTCAATGTAATTTATAAATAATCTATTCATAAAATTCATGAAGATTGAGGGGGTATTAGTAAATCCAAAGGGCATCATGAGAAACTCATAGTGCCCATACCTTGTCAAGAATGATGTCTTATGAATATATTCCTTTATCACCATTATTTGATGATATCAATAATGATGATCCACCTTTGAGAAGTATCAATCTCCTCTTAAATGATCAAACAAGTCATCAATCATTAGAAGATGATACTTATTCTTTAGGGTTATCTTTTTTTTATTTCCTTATAATCGATACATATCCTCATTGATCAATCCTTCTTATTCAAAAAGACTAATAGCTTACCCCAAGGTGATGAACTAGGAAATATGAACCCTTTGTAAAAATACTTTTTCATCTACTTATTTAACAACTATAGTTAGATAGTATCCTTACTATATGGACACTCTGAGAAAGGAGTACCTCCAAGTATGAGTTTTATTGAGAAATCTACCTCACGATCTAGGGGAAGATCAAGTAACTATTTGGGAAATACATCACTGCATTCCCTCATGATGGGAATTTCCACTCGATTGACTCTTTAATTTAAGTCACCCATTTGAGCGAGGTATGCATCTTCAGAGGGAATAAACACCCACACCATTGGAGGATTTTCTAGAGGATATTCATGATTTTATTTTCATTTTTAGAGGATCATGATATGGTTCAAAATATGAAAAGATATTTTCTTTTCTTAATAGTTTATATGGGCTCTATAAAGTGAGAGAAAATCTATTCCCATTATAGAATCAAATTACACCAATGTAATTATCAAAAGATTCACTGGAAGAATCTTCCCACATACGCAAACAAGATAAGATTAAAACACTTAGGTTGCAATTATTTCCCCACTTGGTGTTTTTATAGATATCTTTAACTCATGTTTATGAGGATTCAATTATATAGTTCTAAAAATATTATATGATATAAAGGAATGCATAGAACCAAAATCAAATAATTCTGTTTCCATTCTTGAGTGAATAGTAAGTGTACTTTATACAACTTCATTATCTTGATCCACTTCCACAGTAGTGATGGAATAATATTTCCCTTGTTCCTTTGGCATTTTTGGCTATTGATGTTGATTACCCTCGAGGAGTCGAGGTTTAGTGCACTCTATTTCATAGTTCCCTTGTTCCCTATTGTTTTAGAATTGGACTATGGGTGATTCTACCTTTTCTTCCACCAAATTCTCCTTCATTATCATGTGTTTTAAACACCATTGAGAATGATAACCTTCTTTCCCACAATTGAAGCATTTCGCCATCCATTTGAGGCAGTTACCATTATGCATCTTCCCACATTATTGGTATGTGGGTTGTTCTATTTTCTTCCCATCTTTATCATTAGATCCTCCGACATGAAACTCCATCTTATGTTTCTTATCAACATAGACATGAGACCATTTTCCAAACTCTATATCCAGTTTGAGGGCACACTGAACAACTTCTTCATAACTCCCAATGTTTTGAATTACAAGTGCTTTTCAAATATGTGGTTTTAATCCACTAAGGAATATTGCAATTCTTCTATCATTGTCGATAACAAAACTTGAAGCGTACCTTGAAATCCTTGTGGGACTCACATAGTAGGTTGTGACTGATTCTACTTCATTTTTATTAATATCTATGAGTTATATCTCCATCTTTATATGAATAGTTCATGAGAAATACTTGTTAAGAAACATGATCTTAATGTCCTCCCATTCCATCTCTTCAATTTCATTTCATGGATTGATGTCCTTAATCAAATCCCACCATTGATCGACCACTCTATCTAGATGATAAACGACTAGTGTCACCTTCTCTGTCTCAGAATAGAGAAGCACAAAAAACATATTATCCATTGATTTAACCCATTGTTCTGCAACTAGTGGATCAGAAGATCCACAAAATGTTGGTGTTCATTGTTGCATAAAAAACTAAATAGTCTATTGATCACTCTTATGTTAAAGAGTAAATTAGCCATTATTTAGGTTATTATTCAAAACCTAAGACATCTAGGTAAGTATCGCCTTGAAGTTTTGAACTCCACCTCCCAAGGCATTAGGGATGTCGTTCGGGAAATTGCTACAGTGTCCCTCATATGGTTTATTGGCCTGGTTTCTCTTGGTTCCCACCATTTTATAAAAATAAAAAAGGTTAGAACAAAAGATAAGTCAACCAGTCATGAATAAATAACTTATTAATTTGTTCAATTTAAAATCAAATCATATCTTATGGGATCCATAATTTTAACAATGATTCTTGTGTGCTTATTGTACTTAGTCTCACACTAGAGGTTTTATATATCTTTCACTAATCCTAATTCCCAAATTAATTAAACTGTGCCTCTGATACTAACTATAGTGACCCAACATTTTCTTAAATTACTATAAAATAATTTTAAAGATAAACAACATAATAGTATTACACTTCAAGGATCTAAAGTTTTAGTGTGTTGGGAAAACTAGGACCATGCATAACATTTACAACATCAAACATAAACATTTATTTAATCCATTATTCTCTAGCTTCTTGTTGTCCCTTGAAAACACCTTTGTACACATAATCACCTGAGGATATACATCAAAAATGGGTGAGATAAAAGCTCAGTAAGAGGAAAAATATGAACAATATAACAATGGTTGAGAAAAATCATAACATAGTAAAAGGATCATGAACATTATAGGAATAATTAAAAAAATACTTGAAATGTGGCAATGCATAAAAATGAAACATCACGTCTTAGTGGTAAACTACCACACATAGTTGTGGAAAATACTAGCATCATGTTCATGCATCATTTCACATTAACTCTTGACATTAATCACATTACCCAATTAATTTGAGAATTGTATAATTCCACACGCATCCATTACTTCATAAAATTCATATTTCACTACATAATTCCTAGAAAACCTGTCACATCATACCATTTACGTTATCATGCATTCAACATAGAACATATGTAAATATTAAACATAAAATAACCCACATAAAGCAATGGGTTTCACTTCATAACAAGTACATTCATAAACATTTTCCTCCCAAAATAAATATTGGAATACACTCTTTACATAGAAAAATCAATGATTAGTGAAGTAGAAACAATCTTTGAGAATTAAAAAGATGGTGTTTATTTATAAGAATATTTATTTTGGAAGAAAATTGGGTTCGTCATAAACTGAATTATAAATCATGTATCTCCCAAAATAAGTAATATGTGGATTAATAAATAATTATTAAGGCATATCCATACTGAAAATGGGTTGAAAGAGGGAACACCCAATGTATGGGAGTTGGGTTTGAGAATTTCCCCTTACCTTGTATCTGAACACTTTCTTCACCTTAATGTCATGTATAACCAAAATAAATTCATTAATTTACAATTAAAAAACCCTTTACACAAAAATAAGATTCAATAAGGTTTTATTATGTTCATTTATAGGATTTTGGATGAGTTTAAGAGTTCAAATTCATTGTTATGTAATGTTGGCTTTTATAGTTTTCTTGAACGGTTCACTCATATTCATGAATTAAAGTTCATTTAAAACATGGATTAACATACTTTATTGTATTTATATTTTATTAATGATTTTATAGTACTTAAAATGATATTATTTACAATTTGAAATATACCACTAGAATGAAACGTAAGATATGAATTTAATGTTGATCGTTTGGGTTAATTTATGTGGTTTTTTGACCACAATGAACTTATTTTGTTTAATAATTTAGTAATATATACATAAGTTAGTTATAGAAGATTAAATAGGATATAAAATATATAAAATAATCTGTTTCAACCATATAAATGGTTTCATGACCATATCTGAAGGCAGTAATTGAAAAAAGAAAACATATCATTCTTGAAGGTGATAAATTAACTCCTCATGAACAACATTTTCCTTTCGAAAATAAAAAAGAAGAGGAGAAGGTGGTTGGATAATATATTATCCCATTAGTATCATAAAATTACATTATATTTAACATAATAGAGTTACCATACCATGTATTTGAGGATATGTGGGGAGAGATTAAGAAAAGAATCTGAAATTGAAAGGATGTTAAAGGAAAAGAGAGAGAGGGGAATTACCACTTGAATCCTCCATAAGGCACTTTTGACTAGTATTTTGATCAGAATAGAAGCTATTTTAAATGAGAGAGGATATAGGGATTATGTTTGGGTAGACATCAGATAAGGATTGAATATTGAGAGGTGTCAGGAAATTAGGGTGTGAAGGGTGATTTTTATAGTGGAGGGGGGAGGGTTTTCATAATATTACAATTCATTAGCTTATTAATTTCCCTTAAGACCAGAAATAGTGTTGATTCCAAGACCAAGAATAGTAATAAGTTCAAGTGAGTTTGATATTTGTGTGAATAAATTACTCATTATGTTAATAGTAGTGAATTTCAATTATAATGTATTTATATGGTAAATTAAAGTTTGTTACTATTGACAAAAATTCAAGTATTTTAGGAAAATCCCAAAAAATTCACCCTAACCATTTTTTGATGTGTAGAATGCAAAAAAGAAGTCCATTTTTCAAAAATATTTTTTTAATTATTATTATTTTAATTTTTAGTTAAAATCATATTTTACATGAAAAATGTATTTTTTAATATATTTATTAACTTCTTCCAAAACATAGGTACATCAAACATTCACTTAAATCCTATATATATACTATCATAGGTTAGGATACTATGAATAAGGGTATTTATATATTCCTACGGGTAAAATTATTATTCATAAGGGTATGTTACTATTCTATAAAAAATATATTTATTCTATTAGACTCAAAAAATAACCCTAAACACAATCATGTATATCAGATTTTTGAAATTCAAAACACAAAAATGGAAAAATTATGGTTAATGGTAACATAGTATTTATTATCATGATATTTTATTGTACATACCAATGTGATTTCACTATAAGGAATAATTATATGAAGGGAATTCCATTGATAAAACGTTGGGTCGTTACATCTCCAATGACTTTTGGAGACTCCATTTAATCTAGATTGATCTGTTCACCATTCGATCACCATTATGACTGGTCCTCGTCTATCCTAGTGAGTTTTCATATTTTATTCTTTATTTATTTGATCACTGTAGCATCATGGATTTATGTTATCAGATCCTTTGATCAATAATGATGTTTCCTCATGTTTCCTTATAGATATGTGGTCTGATATTGTTCCAGGTAACATTTCCATGGTTGTTTGAAGTGCAACATGTGTCTGTTATTGAGGTATGTGTTGTTTCCTCTTATTATCCAATCCTTAAGTTAAATTTTATAAATTATAATATGCATAGATTGATTATAGGTCCTGTATTTTCCATTTTTGTGCTCTCTAGTTAGTAGATCCTTCGAGGGTTTGTGCGACCTCATGTTTTTGGGGTAGGTGGTTACATCTCTAGAATGCATTGGATGAACTGTACTAATCATGTTTTTAAAAATTGATTAATAAATAAATTTTGAATGATTTTTTTGTGTGTGTAAATGGATTTGTGATAAAATTTTGTTTTACCATGGTTTTTCGTAAATGAAAAATGGGTATTTTCAAAGTATTAAAATGATTTATGAAATGCAGCACATGGGAATCCATGGGTATGTAGCTGGAAGGTTTAGCATAGGTATATCATCCTTATTACCATTGAGAGTTTTTTTCTTTGGTATTTTCTTTCCTCCCTAGGTCCATTGTTATAGGGAAATGTTATTGACATTTTTTGGAACTTCACTCATGGGGTTTCACTCTGATCCTTTGGAATATGTTCTAAGGACATTTTTGCACTAGTCATTTGTTGTGGTACGAGTAGTCTATTATCATGACCTATTGAGTTCCTTGTCTAGATTTACCTATACATGGATTTTTACTATTTTGTTTTCTGATATGCATTCTTTGTCTCTTAAAAAAAGATAATGGAAATTTTTCTAGAAATTGATATACCTGGCTTTGTTTTGGAATTTTTGAAAAAGATAAAAATGTTTACCTTGTTTTTGATAAAACTGATTTACTAATTATCATCCCATGTTTTATTTAAATTTAGAAAACTTTAGTTTTTTGCACAAATAATTGCTATGTAACACTTAGGTGGGATCATTATAAAGAAGTTATCTCACACCCTTCACACTTCTTTAGTCATGCGTAGACCGTTGTATTTATTTCGATGCAGGGAAAGTAAAGGCATTACAGTGAGGTAGTAGATATTTCTATCAGTTCGGTTCGGGTAGCTAGATGGTGATATGGTGTGATTTTTCCCACACTATCACTTGGAGTAGCAGTTTTTTCTTGTTTTTGAGGTCCTTTGTGGTTAGGCTTATACCAAGACAATTTTTATACCATTATATTGTTTGGTTTCTACTGTTTTATTTCTATTATGATATATACATATAGTATTATTTTATCTATTGTATATATGTGTTATGTCGTTTCTATATTTTTGGAGAAATAATTTCCATTAGTTTTTATTTGATGCCTGAGTGCTAGTCTCCAGACTTTGGGGATCAAGAACTCCATTTGGGTATGTGGTGTATCGGGTTGGGTTCCGGTTTAGAGGGTATTTGGGTTGGTTCATTATATTTAAGTATCAATGGTATTCTTTACTCAATATTCATTCTCTTGATATGTCTGGTAGACATGAGATATGAATGTGGGAACATGAGATCTTTATTTCAGTGAGTGTCTGGACAGCTCTTGTATTGATGAGATTTATGTTACCATGGCATTTGTGTCTCCTATTTTTTTGTTTTGACATTAATATTAGTTTTTCCATATGGGTTGCAGTTTGAATTTATATTTTTATACTGTCAGATCATTTCTTATTTTTTGGTTTTCATTCTTATGTCTCAGAGAAAAGTTTTATGAGTTCCTTAGGAAGGTGCCGCTAATTATCCCCAAGGTAATCCTCTGATATATTTGAACTTTATTCAGGATATTGTGTGTGGAGTTTATATTGTTGATCAGAATGTGACATATGTTTAAAATTAAATAGTTGATGGATAGATAAGAGATAGAGGATATAGTTATTGATCATTAGAATTCTTGTGTAAAAAGTCACTATTCTTTAAAGGTATGAATGATCCTCAAGTGGTGGAGGACTAGATATAAAATATAAAACATATTTTATATGTCCTTGGTAAACATGAGTGTATCAAGGCGAAGTGTGATTCATTTCAGCTCGAGGGTCCCAAAAAGAGGTGGGGGGATTCCATGGTACATGCTGATAAGAAAGCGGTCTTTTACTAGAAGGGTTTTAAGATTCTATTATTCGATCAGATCTATTAAAATTCAAATATAATGGTTAATTCTCCATAGTTAGTCTCTTTATACCAGGGATAGTGTCCAGTGTCAACATGCACCAATCAGTTTACTGAGCTGATTCATTTTTCTCATAAGGTTGTAAAGAATGGACAACTAAAGGCCCAGAATTAACTTTAGGGTTTTCAACCGAATATTAGATTTTAGTTATTTATGTCGAATATTTCAACCTATGTAGAGAAAATAGATAGAGATATTATGAAATAAATGAGTATGGTAGGCAAAGTTTGATATTCTACCAATTTTATTCCACCTAGTGGAAACCTAATTGGTGCACCATAGAAAAAGAGAAAGTGGCATGATCATCATAAGAGTGGAAGTGGTGGTTCTCAATAGAAGGCCTCCTCATCACCTTCAGTTATATCAAGAAGTGTGCCTATGTCATTCTATTAGTGTATAAATTTCGGACACACTAGATGTTGTTGTCCTTTACCCGTAAACATGTGTAACAGGTGTTGTTGTTATGATCTTCTACAATTTTTCTCTTAGGTGAAGTCTACTTCTCAATATTCGAAGGGATAATTAGATCCAAAGGCTACTGTACAACATTTATATTCTTTAAAGACTATAGGAATCAAGCCATAGGCCTCATGAGTGAAGAAACTTTACATAATAGATGATTTTCCAGTAGAGCTAGATATAGGTCTAGTAATTGTAATGGCTACCATCTTTATTATATCATCAATCACATTTATTTAAATTTATTATGGTACTTCCCACTCATTTATATATATATATATTTTGATATTCTTATCCTACATATGGAACTCATGTATTTTTTCACCGAATTAGTGACACCTCTTGAGAAGAGGAAAGCGTAGGAGCATTGAGGTCATTTTGTGCTATCTGTTGTTAATAAATAGATATCCTAATATTTTTTATATATTCATTTTGGAACTATTTGACATCAACATCAAGTTGGATTGGCTTGTTTCTCATCGATCTAAGGTTGATTATTATCGTTGGTGTGTATCATTTCTTGCAGTCAATGGGAGATCATAGGTGTTTGAGTGAGAGTGGGATCTAAGGTATGGTCATGTCAGACTTTCCTATCTAGAGTTTTTTGTTTGATGTTGTAGTTTAGTATGATGGCATTTATTATGCTTATTATCTTCCCACCACTATTAGGTAATTTATTTATGTGTTCTCAGATGATTTTTCTGGGCTACCTCTAGAGAGAGATGTAGAGTTTATGATTGAGCTAGTTCTAGAGACACAACTGATATCGATATCATCTTATCACATGGAACCAATAGATGTGAATGTTCTCAAGAGTCTGTTGGACATTCTGGTGAAAAAGGTTTTTTTTCACCCTTGTGTTTTGTCATAGGCATCCCCAATGCTCTCTTTGAATAAGGAAATAAAGTTCACTCTTATTTTTCATGGAATATCAGATGTTGAACCAAGTAATAGTGAAAACTTAGTATCATTTTCCTTGGGTGGATGATTTTTTTGATTAGTTAAAGGGAGAAATTATTTTTCAAAGATTAACCATCAGTCAGGTTTTCATCATCTCTATGTTTTGGGAGCTTGATATATAAAAGACTGATTTAAAGTGATGTTATGACCATCATAAATTTCATGTGATACCATTTGGTCTCACTAATGATCCTGTAGTTTTTATACCATTTTTTAATAAGATATTACATCAATATATTTACACTTTTATTTATAGCATTTGTAGATTAAATTTTGGCTTATTCATGATATGAGTGCAAGCACAAGGAACATCGATGTTTGGTTTAGGGAATCCTGTGGAGTACCATTTTTTTGGAATGTTTTCAAAATGAAAGTTCACGAAATAATAAGTGAAACTATTGGGTGATTTGATTTATGATACTGTCTTATTAGTTGATCCAAAGAAGGTAAAGAATATGTTTTTATGGGAATATCAATGAAATTTATTTGATATTCAGAGATTTATTGTTCTTTCCCAATATCAATGGCTCATTAAGGATCTATCTAATTTAGCCACACCATTGACTTATCTTAGCAGGATAGGGTTGATGTTCCTAAGGGATGTGATGTTTAAGTAATATTTAGATTAGCTGAAATGAATTTTGACATAGTCTCATATTTTGATCTTACCTGAGACTGATAAAGGATATGTGGGTTTCTATGATGCTTCTGGTGCTGGTTTGGGTTGTGTGATCATGAAGGATGATCATGTGGTGGTTTAGGTTTCTCATCAGCTTTTACTGCATGAGAAGAATTAACCCGCTCATGATTTAGAGAATTTAGTAATTATACATGCACTTCGGTGTTAGTGAAATTACCTTTTTGGATGAACTTCATAGACATTTCTGACCATAATAGTTTGGGCTATATCTTTTTTTAGGAAGACATGAATCTTAGACAATTTCTATGGTTGGAAAAACATCAGATGTTTGACTTTGATATCACCTACACCCTGGGAAAGGGGAATGTCTTTGTAGATGATCTTATTAGGAAAGTTTCATCGTAATATGTTTTGGAATTAAAGGAAGTGTGAAAACTTATGGGGTTTTTTCTTGATTTCATCTAGATGCTCCAAAGGATGTTTTTGGTGTGGTTTTAACTAGTTCTTAGTTATCATTATCTCTTCTTGGGTTTATTCTAAATAATTATCAGTATGATATCAAGTTCATTAGAATTAATGAAACCTAATATATTGAGGATACCATTATAGTTAGTATCTCACATTGTATGGAATTATTAGCTTCAGGGTTCAGTTTGTTGTCCCAGATTAAGTGAGGAGTAAAATTTATTTTATGGTCAGATTTCTTCATGGGTGGTTCATCCATACACTATGAAGTTTTATTATGACATGAAACAAAAATTTGGTTGTTGGGTATGAAGCATGAAATTTCTGATTATTTGTATCTTGGTTACACCTATAAGTAGAAAAATGTAGTTCATTTGAAACCTTTTTGTTTTATTAATCCAATATCAATGTCGGTATAGAAATGGTATGGGGTATCCATGGACATTGTTGTTGGATTACCACTAACTCCCTGAGGGATGAATTCAATTTGGGCAGTGATTGATTAGTTGACCAAGTCAGATCATTTTATTATATTCAAAGACACTACAAAAGTCAGGGATCTATATAATATTTTTGTGTTGGAAGTTGTGAGGTTAACTGGGGTTCCATAAGCTATTTTTTTGTACAAGGATAATACGTTTACTTCATTGTTCTGGAGGAGTCTTCAAGAGGTGATGGTGGGACTCAAGTAAGATTGAGTACATCTTATCATCAACATATTGATGGTCAGATACAGAATTTTATTCAGATTTTGGAGGATATAATTCATGCTAGTGTCTTAGATTTTGGTTGATTGTGGAATAACCATTTGGGACTGGCTGATTTAGTTTATAACAATAATTTTTAGTCTCTAATTAAAATGGTTCCTTTCAAGGATTTGTATGGTTTCCCATGAATGTCACCACAAGAATATGTGGGTGAAGTGTTTTAATTGTGGGGATGAGTTTGGTTTAGGAGACATCCATGATAATTCAGGATATACATCGATGTTCGGTTAAACTGTAGAGTCGAAATAAGTCTTATAGAGATCAACGATTCCATCCTTTAGTTTTTTCTATAGGTGACCATGTTTTCATTCATGGTTCTCCTTAGTTGGGTCACCATTTGTGGTGTTCGTTTCATATGACCAATTATCTGAACATTGATTACATTAATATTCACTGTATTTAATATCAATAAAAAAATTATTGCATATTTTTTGTTGTTCTTCTTGACTAAAATTTAATAATGTCTCAGAGTATATGTCACATTGATAAGGTCATAATAGTTCCCCTCAGTGATGAGATCATAGATGTGCTATGAATATATTCTCAAATAATGTTATGTAATTAGAATGCATACTATGATGGGACACATAGTACATAGACTATCAGGTGCAAGTACTCATAAGAAGATGCAGCTTCTTATCATGAAGTCTGCACTTTGTAATCTGTAAGATGATAGATGATGAGAATAGTCATGACTATAGTAATTCTGAATGTTTTAGTGTTATTAGATATTCCTATCTATGAGTGTGTGTGACGGTCCTTATAATTTAATATTATAATTAATTCACGTTATAGCATGCGCACTTAGATGTATTTTGCAAACCATGATGATAATAGTTCATGGTGAAGTTGGATACATTGGCTGCTACCTGAGTTTCATGTCATTAATGAAAAATAATAGAATGTATTTGGCCCTTCCATATTTATGGAAGCTTATATCTTGACCATTTTATTGGAATAGAACCTTCACTATAAATTTCATGGCTATGGTGTAATGACGTGTTTATTTCATATTGTCAAAGAAATACATATCAAGAATATAGGTTGGTGACATAATGTGAAACCTTCACGATGAGATGTTGTCAAAAGATATTACATTACATAGTAAGTGTTCATATGTTATTTCTGAGGTTGTGACATTATGTTCTTTCTCTTGGGTTCCCTAACCCATCCCTGGATAGTGATCTTATAATTTAGGCATGTCTATCTAATTCTGATGGGAAAAAATCCTATAGTGTCACACAATATGTGTTTGTGTTGATCTGAATTAAATATTATTTGAGTTTAATTAATAGAATAAATATTAATTTCAATTTCTAGGAATAATTTTATTCAAATTATATTTATTTGATAAATTATATAAATATTTATTCACCAATATGTGAATATAATATTTATTTTATTTATTGAATATTTTAATAAATATTTATTTTCTACATTGTGAAAAAAATATTTATTTATGAATGAAATGATTATGCATTTGTTAAATAAATGATATAAGAGTTTGAAACTACAAAGAATGAGTTAGGTGATAAATATTACATAACAAGGAAATTAAATAATATTTTCAATTGAGAAACTTATAGAACACCACAAAATAAGAATAATATAATAGTTATTATGTGGAATGGTGATTATTAAAGGTAATAAATGTTATTTAATGGCCAGTATGCAATTAAATTATATTTTAACTTAAATACTAAATCTATAAATAGATGATTATGTCTATTGGGAAGAGTATCCAAAATTGAGAATTTTTATTTGTTTTACACAATGAATTCTCTCTCTGAACTCCTCCTTCTCCCTTCCTCTCAAGAATGAGACAGGCAAGAGAGATTTCATCAGGTCCCAAAATGGGTGATCAAGAAAAAAAACAAAAGACATTCGACTCACCACACTAAAACTCAATGGTTCAGTGGTATTTCATGGTAATCATATGGGAAGATGTGGATCACCACTAGAGAAATTCTATTCTTGGATCCTCACAGAACAATGAATTTAATCTAAAAGGGTATTTTAGATGATCAACATTCCAAAATGAAGAATGTTCCTAAACCCAAGTATTTATTTCTTCTAACATTAAATAAATTAATTATAAATTTTACAAGAAATATACTTAAACGTGGTTTTAGTAAATGATTATTAATAGAAACATTAACATATAACCCACCTATACAATCTTCCACCGCACTCAGATCTAACAAGTTGTATAAAAAAGAGGTTATTGTTGAATTTATAATTATTTATTTGATTGATGATCTATGAAAAATTATGGTCAGATTATCATTTCAAGTTATGAATTCTTTAATATGATTTGAATTAACATGTTATCAACATATTAGTCATGTTTGTTCAGTGTTTCATTTTCATAAATGTTTAAGATCAAATGAATAACAATTTATATATTCCATCAAGAAGTGCCAATATTTGTTCGGTAAAACTGGATTCACGAAGTACGACAAGAGAACACACAGTATACCCATTAATAATGTAACTAGATCAACCGAGCTATTAATTACCCATGGTGATTAATTACACACTACGTGTTTACTTGGAAAACCTAACACAAGGAATGTAGATGCTAGTTGCGTAGCTAGCATGTGCACACCATATTGTTTGGCTCAGTTAACATGCCAATGATATAGGCCTGTAAATTAGATATATGGAAACTATGATAAATGGAGTGTTTCTACATGTACAAATAGTGTCATCTCCCATTAAGGGAAAAATTAAAATAACATTTATTTTTAAAATTGTATCATTAAAACCAGATTTTATAAATTAGAAAACTAGCGTGTGTTTGCCAATTTACAAATGGTTTTAAAGAATATTAAATGCTCAATTAATTTATTGTAATTAATATGTCATTATATCATTCATTTTACATGAATTCAATTAATTATGGGTATCTCAAAATAATATCATATGTTCATTAAGATGAAAGAAAATAAATTAATTAACTAATGCAAGTATTTTTATATTTAATAATAAAAGAAAAATTAATGAATTGAATGTTAGTCATTTACTTTTGCGTATTCATTTTGTGTATGACTGTTCATGAGGTTGAGGAGACATATGTATGCATTGGATGTTTTAATTTAATTTATTACATGAGTTTTTAAATATTTAATATTAAATTAAATGATGGTCTATGATTTAGCCCTCCCTCCATTATTATATAGGACCTATGTGTCTAAGGATATTTATGTAACCCCCCTTAACCAAACCTTTGGTTCCTCTCACCTAAGTGTGAGTAATAAATATTTCAAATTAATGGAGCATTGTAATGCGCATGGAGGTGGTTAATGACATAACCATAATGATGTTAACCCAGGTGATACACAAGTGGAAAGAGTGAATTCTATAACTCCTGACAAGACTGACAATAGGAGTTATTTACCCTGGGTCAAAGGTTGATTTAATTACCACTAATTAAATCATCCATTATATAAAGCTCATGAATGTGGAATTTAATTAATTAATTATTTCAATCTCTGAAATTATTTATTTTATAGATGTAAGGTCATGATCAAATAAATAAATGAATCAATGTTCAAATATAGAAATTAATTTAATTAATTTTGCATAAATATTTTATCCAACATGGTTAATTAATTATGTAACATCTAATTAATATTAACAAGACCTGTAAACGATAAAACAATATAAAATTTATGAAAAATAAATTAAAATATATCAACTAAATATTATCTTAGACTATGTATTCCATTACATGATTGGGAATGAAACCATAGAATTAATTGTAGTACATTAACAATGTATAGACACTTACATTTATTTAGGAGTTCTCATGAGTGCTTTCGGTTGACTTAAACAAAATTATATTGAGTTTAATGTTAAAAGTATATCCATTACACTATTTAGATTCATGCGTTGGGGAAATTCAAGACAGGATTTTAGGATTAGGGAATCCACTCAATGGAACAAGAACCAGAAAGTCCATGGTTGGAAAGACCGCCTACCTAATTACATTTTTATAGTTTTAATGTCCAAAGACAAGACCATTAAGAAAAGTAACGAGGATCTTTGCCGCTAGAATAATAAAATAATTAGAAATTTTTAGTTCAATGGTGAGGTATATTGAGATATGATAAAATACTAGGAGATTTAATACATAAATTAAATTAAACATTTAATTTCGTATATCTCACTTATTTTGTAATCAAGAAGAGTACTAATAATCTGATATTTTTAATTATAGAATAAAATTATATGTTTATCATCCACAGTATCCCTATGATCAATATTGGAGAATGATTACCTCAAAATTGGAAGTAACTTCTAGGAGTGTTTGTATGCTTTCGGGTTGTGTAATTCCATGAATTGAAATATTACATTCTAGAATCCTCATTACTTGATCCACATGCTAAATAGGTGAGTGATGAAGAGCTATATGACTATGAATTTTTTTAGCAATGCAGTCGATGTTCAATGTTTGATTATTTCATCGACGTCTAGTGAACTAATGAAGTTTCATGAGAACATGGATGTCGATAACATGCTTGAGAACGTCTATGGACTTTACTAGTGGAAATATAGACATCAAGGGTTTTAGATTTCCAAGGTGATCTTTTAGAGAAATCATAGAGTGTTTTCCCTAGCTGGGCCTCACATAGTCAAGTTGATTGACTATATTGAGGGTTTATAGGTTCTATCATTTAAAATTCCTTAATAACTAGTCACATAAATATCTCTGGAATCAATCCCTCATAGATTATCTAGATTGGAAGTGAATTTTCATATGAACAACATTGAGAAGCCTCTATTAGATATTCTTACACTTATTTTCAAGTAGACAAGGATACAAATCATAAAAAACATTTCATCCTTATGGTGAACAAACAGAAAGGTAAAACAGAGAGCTTTAAGACCAAAGATTCATTAATCCTTCCATGAAGAGTAATATCAAGGGGAATGAAAGGTAACAATTTGTTGTCTGTGAATGTGGTAAGAAGGGACAGTAAAAGAAAAACTATACCCAATAAATGAAGCAAGGGGAAGCTTTAGGTGATATTGTTATTGAGTAAAATTTATCTTTTTATACAAATTGGATATTTGATACAGATTGTGGTGCTCACATATCTACTAAAATAAAAGAACCAAGTAGATTTAGAAAGATTGAACGTGGAGGGGCTTATCATTGAGAACGAAATAGAGAGAAACTTGTTAATGTTGATATCAAGGAATACCACCTCACATTGTAAACTAGAATGATCTTGGTTTTTAACAGTTTGTTATTATATTCCTCTAGTTAAAAAAACATTATTTCTATATCCTGACTTGATACAGATGGATTTACTTTCAAATTTGTGAATTAATGTTGCTTATTTTAAAAAGATATAAATTTTTAAGGAAAGGTACATTAAAATAATTTTCATTATGTGATGGATTACATGAACCAAATAATGAAAATCGATAATGAAGTTACATCACATGGTTTATACCACATCCAACATTGTCATCACTTTCTAGGTCAGGTAAATAAAAAGCGCTTCACTAAATTTGATCAAGATTTATATTTCTATTATTTTGATCTAAAATCACCTGGTGTATGCCACACATGTTTACAAGAAAAAAGACCAAATTCCCAGTTAGTGGAAAGATGAAAGGGATAAGGTGATTCTTGAAATAGTCCATACCACTGTGTGTGGACCATTTCTTACTGGAGTAAGTAGTGGGTACTCAAACATCATAACTTTTACTGATGATTTTATTAGATATGGATATGTCTACATAATGAGGTATAAGTCATATTATTTTGAAAAATTTAAGGAATAAAAGAATAATGTTGAGAACCAAAATAATAAGAATATTTAGAAAATTCACTCACACAATGGTGGAGAAAATCATAATCATGAATTTATTGATTATATATTGGAGCTTGGGATTTTATCTCAACTAACACCTCCTTATACGTTTCAATGGAATGGTGTATGTGAAATGAGGAACCACACCATGTTGGACATGGAGAGATCAATGATGAGTCATGTGAGTATTCCATTATCATTTTGGGGATATGCATTACAAATAACATCATACGTACTAAACTATGTTCCAACTTAATCATTAGAGAGTGTATCATACCAATTATGGAATGGAAAAAAACCCATGTTGTCATGTAGACATGTGTCGGGTTGAGTAGAATTTGTTAATTCCACTTGAGGTAATAACATTTCAACCCAAGGAACAATGTTTATCTTTATAGGATATACCAAGGAAATAAAGGGATACTACCTATAGAATCCTTCAGATAACAATGGATGTGGTTTATAGGAATCCCACATTTCATGAGGAGGATCTTATCTATAAAAGAGATAGTGTGAGTGATATATAATTAGATGAATTATGGGATCAAAATATACTAGATTTGATATATGAAAAAAATTCCATAATGCCTCATCGAAGAAGAAATAGTTCTAGAGTCACAAATATTGTATAGGAGAAATAGAGAGGTTAGATAACTGGAACAGTATGGGTTTCTAGTTACTGAGAAAGGTGAATCATTATTAGTTTATAATAATGTTCCCTTAACATACCAAAAATTAGTAAGTTTCACAGATGTTTCCAAGTGTAAAGAAGACATGATTTATCAAATGGATTCCATGTTCCAAAACCAAGTCTAATTTTGGAAGACCCTCTAGTAGATGTAAATACCATTGGTTTTAAATGAGTATTCATGTAGGAACTGGACATTAAAGGAAATGTCAATACCTATAATTCATGACTGGTTTCAATAGGGTTTAAAAATATCAATGAATTTACTATGATGAAACCTTTTCACTAGTTTCAATGTTGAAATAAGTCAAAATTATACTTTCCATTGTGGATTTCTAGTATTATTATATTTTTAAAATGGATGTCATAAAAAACTTCATTAATGAGAACCTTTACGAAGATGTCTATATAACAAGAAATGAAGGGTTTGCAACTCCAATGGATTCCAAAAAGGTATACAAGTTGCAAAGATCAATTTATAGATTAAATAAAGCATTCAATTTGTGTAACATTTTTTATTAGGCCATAACAAAATTTGGTTTCATGAAGAATGAATGTGATATTTGTGCCTATAAATGGTTTAGTGGTAGTGTAGTCATTTTTTAATAGAATATATTATTGACATATTACTCATTAGAAATGAAATACCAGTCTTATAGTATTTTAATTCATGTTTGAATTAATTATTCTCTATAAAGGGCTTGGTCGAGGTAGCATATATTATTGGGATCAAGATCAATCATGATAGATCCAATTGGTTGATAACCCAAAGTCAAAGTACATACATTGACATGATACTGAAAGTATTTAATATGGAATAATCAAGGCGGGAATTGTTATCTATGTCACATAAAATTCATCCTTCAAGAAAAATGTACTCTTAGACACATGATGAATGAAACCAAATGATAAGGATTCCATATGCATCAACGATTGGGTTAATATAGTATGTTATGCTATGTACTAGACCTAATGTCACCTATGCATTATGTTTGGTAAGAAGATATAATGCTAATCTAGGTGGCCTACATTGGATGGTAGTAAAAACTATCCTTAAGTATCTATGGTGTACTAAGGACATGTTCTTAGTTTGTAGAGGATATGATGAACTAGTCATTAGAGTATATACATATCCTAGTTTTTAAACTGATCAAGATGGAATGAAATCACAAATGGGATAAATATTCACTTTGAATGGAGGTGTTGTGAGATTGAATGTCTCAATGTTGACTATGGTTATAGATTCTACATTAGAGTCAAAGTATATTGTAGATTATAAGGTAGAGAAATAAGCAGCATGGATGTAAAATGTTATCAAATAGATTAATACAGTACATATTAGTAAATATTTTGTCACACTTTATTGTAATAACACTACAGTGGTGGATCTTGGAAATGTACCAAGGTCACATTAGCAGATGAAGAACATTCCTCAAAAGTATAATTTCTTAAATGATTTTCCTCATAGTGGTAAATTTTCTATGAACTGTATTTTTATGAAAGGAAATGTGGAAGACCCCTTGAATAAATCCTTGAATCAGCAGAATGATGACAATCATATGACTTATAGCAGACTGAATGTCATAGGCATTTGGATCTAGTCCAAGTGAGACTTTTTTGGTGTTGGAGTTGTAGGACCAATTTTTTTACATTTATTACTTCAATATCTGATGCATTTAATATTAATAAAACTTCTTATAATATATTTTTTGTTTTTTACATGAATCTAATGTAATAATGTCCTATAGTATGATTTGTATTGATAAGGTCATAACAGTTCACCTCTACGATGATAACCATGACGTGCTATGAGGATATTATCAAACAATGTTATATGGTTGGATAACATACTATGATGGGACATATAATACATATACTATCAAGTTTGAGTTTTTATAAGAAGATGAGGATTATATTGTTGAAGTTCACACATGGTAATCTCCATGATAGGAGATTATGAAAATCAACCCTCAAATAAGAGTGTTGTATGTTTTAGTGTCATTAGATACTCTTATCAATGATTATGTGTGATGATCCTTATAATTTAACGTTACTATTAATTCATGTTATAACTCAAATACATAGATGTATTTTTAAACCATGATGATAAAAGTTCATGGAGAAGATGGATATGTTGGGTGATTCCTGAGTGACATGTCATTAATGAATATGTTGATGAAGGATTTTACATTATATCTTTATAGATGCTTATATGTCAACCCTTTGATTAGAATAGAACCATGACATCAAATTTCCTGGCCATAGTTTAACGACATGTTAATTTTAGATAGAAATTGAAAAACATGTCGATCATATAGGTTTGTGACACGGAAGTGAAACCATGTTGATGAGATATAGTCGAAATGGGATTATATTACAAAGTGACCATTTTTATATGGTTGTCAATGTTGGGACATTATGTTCTTTCTCTGGGGTTCCTTGACTACAAGACAATAATATTGGACATTAGGAAATCTCGTCTAACACTGATGAGAAAGAATCCTAGATGGTCACACACTAAGTGTTTCTATAGATCTCAATTAAATTCTAATTGAGTTTAATTAATCGAATAAATTTTATTCTCATGTATAAGGAATAATTTTATTCATGTTTTAGTTATCGAATAAATTAATTTATTCATCATAATGTGAATAAAATATTTATTGTATTTATTTAATATTTTTATAAATAAATTTTTCACTAGATTTTCAATATAATATTTATTTATGAAAAAAATATTTATTCAGTTGTTCAATAAATTATAGAGGAATTTGAACAGACCAAGACCATGATTGGTTACAAATATTAATGAACAAGAATGTTACATAATATTTGCTATTATGCATGTTGGAACACACAAAACAATAATGGTAAAATAATAATTGTTATGGTTCATGGGGATTATTAAGAGTAACCGATAAGTGATTAAATAATATTTTAACATAAATCCTAGTTTTTTAAATAAATGATTCTGTCTATTCTGTAGAGTACCAAAAATTGAGAATAGATATTTTATGCACACAAAATTTTTCTCTCAACTTCTATTTCCTCTACATCTCAAGAATTAGAATTGAAAGAGATATTTCATCTAGAAAAAAGAACAAGCGATCAGGAATGAATAATAAAAGATAATTGAATCTCCATGCTTGAACTTGGAGATTGACCAGCATTGCTCTGAGATCATAAAATAATGTTTGGATCACCGTAGAGGTATTCGATCCTTGGATCCTCATAGTGAAACAATGTTAATCTGAAAGGCTATTTTGGATGATCAATTTTCACCAAAAAATAATGTTCCTTGAACCAAGTATTTATTTCTTAAAATATTAGATACATTAATTATAAATTTTATGAGCAAGATCATATCTCTTAGTTTCGAGCATCTATTATTAAAAAAATACTATATTATCATCCTATGAACACTTCCTATGTGGTCGAAACCAATAACTGTCAACATAGAAAATAGGTAAAATTGGCTCTAAGGTTTGTGGGACCATTTTTTGTCATTGAGTGGCTCGTGAAGGTTTCTTATCAGTTCGATTTATTGTATTAGTTGTCATGGATTCCATTTTTTACAAAAATTATAGGCCATGTTATATCATCCTAATCCTTCTCACATTCTGAGTTGCAATGAAATTTATTTAGAGCTAGATGATTCCTTTGTGGAGTAGATAATTGAGGTCATTGACTCTGAATTGAATTTCCTTTATGGGAAGAAAATTTTTTTGGTAAGAAATTTATGATAACATGGATCAGATTCCCATGATACTTGGGAGAACGAGTCATTGATGAGGGACCAAGGTCCCTAATTCATTACCTGACTTCATTCATTCACATGTATTCTCAAGGATGTAAATTCTTATTATGGGGAGTTTGTAACATCCTGTAATCTGATTTCATGAAATTCCCTTCTCTTTACCCTTTTCCCTCTTTAATTGGGTGCCTCTTGGGACTCCTATGGATTGATGGAATGTTTTTACGAAAATAACCTGAAGTTAAAAGTTGTGTGTTGGTTTTAATTAATTGTGTCTGGGTGTAAATGTTTTAATAATTTTCTGGGGGTCTTCTTAAGTTTGGAGGATGCCCGAATTGGGTTGCTTTTTCTATGTAATAATATATGGTTTATGCTATGTGTAGGGCTATTACACGATGTGTACTTGGTCATCAAACACAAGTCATGAATATTTTAAACTACGTGGAAGGATTACACACTATGCAGTGGTTACATGATGTGTAATAATTAATGGTCAATTTTTAATAAAAAAGAGATGGTGTTTTTGGCGTACTTGATCATCATTAATCACTAGACTTGTAAAGGGGTTACATGTCATTTAACTATCTATATTTCAAATTTTAGGTTGATTCTTGGTTGAAATTTCTTTTTATTTCCCTCCACTCTCTTGGATCTCGACCTAGGAGGTTCTCGGGTGATTTTTGGAGACTCTGGTCAATCAGGATTGATCTGTTTGATGTTTGATCACAATTGTGGTTGGTGCTCATCACTAAGGAGGAGAAGGAATTTCTTCTTCTTTCGTTCTTTGATCATAATAGTGTCATGGAATTGCGTTATTAGATCCATTGGCTTGTAATGATGTTACCTCATATTTTCTTATTGATATGTTGTATGATCTGGTTTTGGGGGTCATTTTCATTACGGGTTGTGGTGTGCCGGGTGTGAATTCTTGAGGTATGTGTTGTTTCCTATTCTCGTCCAACCCTTTAGTTAAATTATAATATGGGTAGATTGATTATATTGAATCCATTATTTTTGTTTCATTCTATTATTGGTGGATCCTTCATGGGTGTGTGTGACCACAAGTTTTGAGGTAGGTGGTTTCATATCTACACTGTGTTGGATAAACTATATTTCTATTGAATTTATAAATTAATTCATAAATTAATTTTAAATGAATATTTTGTGTGTGTAAATTTATTTTTGATAAAATGTGGGTTTTATATGGTTTTTGGTAAATGGAAAAGAGGAATTTTCATATCATTATAATTATTTATGAAATGCAGTGCATGGAAAGCCTTGGGTACATATGTGAATGGTTTTCTTAGAGACAACATACATATTTCTATTATGATATTTTCTTATGGGGATATTATTTTCTCCCAAGGAATACTGTTCAAGTGACATGTCCTTAACATTATTTAGGGTTTCCCTCATGGGTTATTACTATTCTCCTTAGGCTTGTGTTCTAAGGACCTATTATGTACTTGTAATTTTTGGGGTATGAGTAGTTCACTAGCCTAACTTATTGAGTTCCTTGGAATGATTTATGTGTACTTGGATTTTTACTCTTTTGGATGTTATATACTTGTTCTGGATCTTGAAGAAAAATATAATGGAAATGATTCGTGAAATTCATATACCTGCCATTGTTTTGGATTTTTTTTTGGAAAAAGGGAAAAATTTTACCATGGTTTTGAGAAAAAATATTTAATTCTTATCATGACATGTTTTATTTGAAATGTTCATACGTCAGTTGTTTGTGAAATACCTAGAATAGTGAAAGATCACTGAGAGAGGAGGGGTGAATATGTTATCCCCTTTTACATTTTTCCTTTTAATGAGTTTTCTCATTTTTCAATTCATCCTCTATGGCTGGTTAAGGCCTTTATACACTCTTCAAATTATTTTATAAAACAAAAGCACAGAACACAAGGATTTTCAAGGTTCAGTACAAAGACATACTCATTTATGTGTTTGTTATTCTCCCCAACATGGATTATTGACATTTTTAAAATATGATTAAAAATAGTAATTAGTTAAACCCCCCCCCCCCTGCAATTACAAGTTGGTTAGACCCCATAACATCACTACACCTTTTCCTTCTTCCAGAAACTAGTCATACCCCCAACATCAACTTCTATGTGTAGATGGTTTGATCCACTGCAGGATGATATAAAAATATTCCTCCATAAGCTTATAGTATCTGAATTGATCTTTTACTTGTTCAAGTAGCTACAACAAACTATGATTGAATCAGTTGGTCTTCTGCAATGATTTGGATCAATATTAATGATCAGTAATCTTAGTTAAACAAGTTCTTAGACTAATAATTATTTCTTCTTGATGAATTCCCAACCTCACTTAGATGTGTGCAAGTGGTGCACACATATTATTTATGATTATGAATATTTATTGATTTGTGTACCTTGTATCTAACTATTCAAATTAATTTTCACACTCAATTATTTCTCCACATGTGCATGGGCATACAGAAGTTCATATATGATAATGGTTATGTGTTATGAACCCCAAATACACAATGGTTTTCTTCCATCCTTCTTTGGATACCCACTATTTATTAAGAATTATCACTGTAAAATTTTCACAAACTATTCTTTCTTCACATCATTCATATGCATGTATATTCATATAGTCCCCCATAATTCCATCTTTTTTACACACACTTTTTACACATGATTATTTGTGTGTATGATGGATTATTCTCAAGAGATAGTGTATATGTACACTTGTCTTTGAGGATTCTCAAAACACATGAACCATGGAGGATTTGTGGTTATGGGGGTGCCATGAAAACAAGGGAGGTGCGAAGCTCTATCCCTATAAGAATTAACAAACAAGATCTTAATAGGATGACTCAAGAGTATAGAGAACATGTTGAGTGTCTGTGGGAGACTTCCCCTTCATGTAGGATAATCACAATGTGGTCTTATTTCTTTGTGTAAGCAACAGTCACACATAATTATTCTACACGGTACTCTGTTCATTCAGAAACATGATATTTCTCAATTTTATCAACTCCAAGATTGGTCGAGGGACTACTCCTTTTATAGGAGAGGATAAATGCATTTCTCCACATTCAAATCCCATAGGATATGCCGTGAAGTTCAAATCCTGGAAATCCATATATATTTGGTTTTGGAATTTTCAAACTTGGATAATAGATACACCGAATCTATCAGTTTTCTTTCATTTCAATGTGGGCTCCTTATTTCTTGTGAACACCTAACGTGAATGTACAGTGAGTTGCATGCATAACATATTCTCATACATCGAATGACACGACCTCAGAAACATCATTTTCTCTCATCCTATGCATGTTCTACATATTTCATTATATGAATAGAAATTTAATACCATGCATGTGTTTGTGACATCCAAGTGATCATAATGCATGAGTATTCAATCATCAATGGTGGTTGGAGTATGATCATGGAGGCTCGGCTTCATCTCTGATGAGTTGTGGCGTCAGGTGGTAGTTCATGCGATCATAAGTAGAAGATGACACCATGGATGATCCAAGGCCATTAGATAAAATTAGATCAGTCACTGACAATGGTGATTAGATAATGGGATGTGAGATTAGACAAGAGGCCAAGATCTTGTGCAAGATCAAATGGATGTACTAGGTTAATTATTCATTTTTTAAAAGTCTTCCCACATAGAAACGCACTGTGGAGTTCTCAAGGTTAAAATATCAATCTACGACAACCCTTCTCTAGATTACTCTCTCCCCCTATCTGGTACCACCCCATACCAGCTTCTTATGGGCACACTCTTCACCCACCATATGATCCCTGCCACCCTACCACCACACACAGTGGTGCTTCACTAGCTATCTTCTAGGCTCATGTGGGAGTGCTCATGCACTCCCCATGACCAATCTATATGGGCTAGCTGGATAGGGAGTCAGAGCTTAGCTACTCTACTCAGGGGTGTGTGCCACCTCCCATGGATGGTTGGCTTGCTCATGGGATAACCCAACTTTTTAAGGAAACCCAATATATAAAAAGTTATTCAAATTATTAAATGCATGTATGCTTTGCAATTTAAATATTCATGGACACCCTTCATAACATATATAACCAATAAACTACTATTCCATCTATCCTCTCCCTACTTGAATTCTTTTTGGAAATATGAATTTCAAAATCACTTCCAAGATTTTACCCAATGCGAAAAAACATTTTTCACAATTCTTAAACATTTTAAATTAGAAAAATCTTCTCAAACTCTTCATCTAATCGGTAACTAGTGGATAGATATTTGAATTTCATCTCGTAATAAAATATTTTATGGCCTTCTTCCAATGTTGTAAGAAAGTGTCATTCTTTGACACATGTCATGGAACTTATGTTTACATCCAGAATTGTCTGAATTTAGGACACTCAAATTTTCACTACATAAACCATCCACTCATTATGTATATATTGACATGTCATTGACAATTAATGAAATCACTGGGATTAAAAATATCCCCCTTTGAATTTTTTTTGTCAATATCTCCTATGCGCACTATAATAGAGTAAATTTTTGTGCAATGATGTTTTGTCCCCCTTATTGGAAATCAAATGAAAAGGGTAAGTGGGGTTTGGTAAAAAATATTTTTTCCTTACTTTGAAGAATATTTTCATGATTAATTGAGAAAGAGGGATGATATCACATGGTTCTCTTAGCAAAGAGCCTTTAGTTAATTAGATCTATGTCTACATGGGCTAAACCTATATAGATAACAAGAGAGATATGAACAAGGTTTTCAATGTAGGTCAAAAAACAACCATTGGTGTGAAAATTAAGATTAATATGTTTCATTCATATCCAAGGGGATGGAAACATACATAATCTTAAACTGAAATGCAATTACCCTATATAAACATCAAAAAACAATTCTCTCACTCAAGGGAAGAATTCATCTCCTTCAATTACCTGAAACTTAGTAAAAAAGAATGTGTATTGATATAGGGAATAAGGAGGGAAATTTTCTTGTTCATAAAGTGAGAGGAGAAGGATGAACCTAAAGTTTTAACCTAGGGTAAAGAAACCTCTCTGCTGAAATTACATTGCTGAAAGTATCTGCAACTTGATCTTTAGTAGAAATATATTTTATCTTGATATCTCAAACAACCAACTTTTATTTTATAAAATTATATCTGATATCAATATTATTAGATCATGAATTTTGTATAGGATTCTTAGATAATTCAATGGATCTTTGATTATCACATTAAATATTTAGTGGTTTTTCAGTTTCAACTTTCAAATAAGAGAGCTACACTTGAATCCAAGTCATTTGTGTACATGAATATGTAGCTACCACATAACTTTCCTCAGTTTTTCTAGAAGTTACGAAATTTTTCTTCCTTCTATACCAATTATCACATCCTTCTCCCAACAAGAAGGTTCCACGAGAGGTAAATCTTCTGTCAATACAATCACCAGCCTAATCAGCATATGTAACCCCCAACAACTTCATGTCTACACTGTGTTTGTATAAAATCTCATAGTTCAGTGTTCCTTTCACATATATCAAAATTCTTTTAGCTTCTAATAAGTGAGAATATTTTGGATCACTCTGAAATCTGGCACATAGAGTCACTGCATAAGTTATTCCTCAACATGATCCTGTGAGAAAAAGTAGGCTCCAATGATTCTTCTAAAATATTTCTGATCAATACTTTATCCATTTTCATCATTGAATAATTTGGTTCCAACTAAAATGGTTGTTGAAACCTCTTTTTCATTTTTTATTATGAAATTTTTCCCCATTTCCCTTGCATACTTTTCCTATGATAGAAATATGGAATTTGGTTTTTGGTCCACCTAGAACCCAAGAACACATGTCATCTAACCAAGAATGGAAAATTTAATGTTTCTATTCATTTTATCAGCAAATTCTACACATAGACCTTCCTTATAGCCTACAAAAAATAATTTCATCCATATATATAATGACTATGAGAGTACTGATGGCCATTTCTCCAACATAATGTTTACTATCAATTGTACCCTTTAAAAACATCATACCCCTTAGAAAACCATCTAATTTAGAGTACCAGGCTCTAGGGTCCGGTTTTAAACCATACAGAGCTTTTCCAAACCTTAATAACATGCTTTCTTCTTTGTCGAGATCAAACCCATCTGGTTGTTTGATATATATATATCTTCATAAATATCTCCATTTAGAAATGTAGATTTAATATCAATTTAATAAACCTTGTAATTCTTGGGTGCTGCAACTTCTATGAACATTTTAATGGTTTCTAGTCTTGCTTCTGGTGAAAAAGTTTTTGCAATGTTAATTCCTTCCATTTGTGAATATCCTTTTTATACAAGACTGTAATTGTTTCTAGAAACATCTAGTTTCTCATTTATATTATTTATGAAAACCAACATAGTTCTATTAAAATTTTTATTCTTGTGTCCTGATACAAGATCCCAAGTAGAATTATTTTCAATTTGATCAAGATCCTCATGCATAGATTTTATCCATTCCTCATGATCAACTACTTAAACCTCTTTTTGAGGTTCAACATGAGAAAAAAGTGCAGTTTGATCTTTAATTCTCAATCTCATTCTTGTTTTCACAAGAGAATATTGATTACCAATTATGTTTTATATCTCAAAATGTTTATATAATTTGCTGTGTTGTTTCTTTTTGTTTGCATCATCTTCTTCATCCTCACTATTACGTTAAAAATTGAAATAAAAATTGTTTGGTTCTATATCAGCAACTTTATCATTATTCTGTTCCATAATCATTCCATTTTCTGTCAAATATTATGAATCATCATAATCAGCAATATCTGATTTGATATTATTTTCAATAATTCCAAAATCACTGAAATCAACCAGGTTGTTCAATATTTTGGTCCAAAATCTATAGCTTTTACCATTTGGCAGGTAGCCTATAAAGATTCCTTTCTATTCCTCTTCTTCAAATTTTCCTAGATTAATGTTTTTAATCTTTATGATGCAGGGACTTCCAAAAACCTTGAAGTATTTAACAATTGGTTTTCTATTCTACCCCTTTTCATATTTTATCATTTGAGTTTCTGGTCTCAGGATATATTTGTTCTGTATATGTATGGTAGTACAAACAGCTTATCTCCAAATAAAATTGAGATGTTGTGTCCATTCAACATAGTTCTTCCCATTTAAACTATGTTTCTATTATTTATTTCAACTACCACTCTTTAATGTTGAGTATAAAGTTTTTTGTATTGAATCTTTATTCCATGTTTTCAAATATAGATTTCAAAATCATCACAAGTATACTCTTTACCATCATCTAATCTCAATTTCTAGATAAAAAGACCCATATCCTTGTCATCTTTCCTTCTAAATTTTTTGAACATTGTGGTTTCCTTTGACTTTTGTCTGATAAAATTGACATTAATCATTCAAGTGTAATCATCAATAAATTTTTTGAAATATAGACCACCTCTTGTAGAATTTGATTCATTGCCCCACATATGTCTGTATGAATACATTCAAGGGGCCAAGTAGAGAGAATATCCACTCCTTAGTGTGAACTTTGGGTCAATTAACCATTATAACATGTTTCCCAAATTTGAACCCTTTCTCTTTAAAATTTGGGAAGAAACTTCAAAATTTCATAGTTCAAGATTTTACAAATACTCCCTAGACCAAGGTGGCTAAGTCATATGTTCCATAGGTTGTTTTCATCCTTCAAACTCAAATAATATGAATTAATAGAATAACCAATTATAAATAGATAGTTATTGTTCATCTTTACATGGGTGATAATTCTTCCATCCTTTGATCTATTGATGATGCTTGAATCCTTTTTGAACAAAAACTCATGTCCATAATCAGAGAGTTAGATCACACTGAGAAAATTTTGATTTAATCCTATAAAAAATAACACATAATTGGAATTATGATTTTTAGCTTCAATTATAGACTTGAAAATTCCCTTGATTTTAATCAAATAATCATTTCCAAATATCACGGGTCTTCCATCATGATTTTCTATGTTGATAAAAAATTTTGTATCACCATTTATTTTTTATGAACATCCATTATTGAGAATCCATGTCTTGTTTTTACTACTATCTTTCAAAGTAAAATTACAAAAACATATGTTTTCATCATTCATATTCTAAATTCACTTTCCATTATTGACTTCGAGTATTTGTTCTGGAACAATACTCATACACTTTTCAGCAGTATGGCCTTATTGATCACATCATCTACATACTTACTCTATGTAGTTAAATTAGCTTTGAGTTGGAAGAACAAATGATTCTATTAAGATTTATTTCCTATTTTGTATTGATCTTCTATTTTTATAATTGATCACCCTTGGTTAATGCTTCATTTCTGGTAGGGACATTCTATACAAAAAAAATATGCTATTTGACTAAACACTCCTCAACACCAGTAGTATCCTCTAAACCTCGATCTTCTCCAATGATAAAAACGTTGTATTGGATATTGATTTTTTTTTCATTGCAGGTCATGAGTTTGTATTTTTTAGGGGGAAATAAATATTTTTAGATAATTTCCCTATGAATTTAGATTAGAATCATATTTCTCTCTATACATTGTGCTCCAGACTCATCTCAAATTTATTTATGGACCTTTATTTTTTAAAATAACATATGTATATTGAGATTTGATGAGTGTTCAATTTTCCTTCTTCTTTGATACCATTATTTCACAAGTGTGTGATGATTTTTCCTTGACCACAACCACCTGTTTGAAATCATCTCTGATCTTCTTCAAGTTATTCTATGCTTTAAGGAATTTATACTAAGTCATTAACATTTATTCTTCTTTGAGGTGAAGCTTTTCCTTAACATATTTTACCATTTTTCCATTTCAACTACCTTCAGTTTGTGCATTTTGATTTCCGCAATATAAAAGACTTATTTCTTTGTACATTACTTATTTTTCCATAGTTTTATTTTTTTGTTTCTTTCAATAAATATCTGTTATCTTTCTTGATATTTCTATTTTTCTCAATACAAGCTTCTAATTCATTCTTCAACATGTGTTCTAGATATGTCTGTTCACTTTCTTCATCTTCACTATTGGAAGTGTCAAACCCTTTTTCCACATGATCCATGAAATTAGTTTCATCTTTTGTTTGGATTCCTAATGTAGAGCCTACATCTTATTCTTTTCTCACATAGCTTCTTCTTTCACCTGAAAATAACTTTTTCATTCTTCCACCAAATTTGATTGAATCTTTTGAGCTTCTACCCAATTTCTTTTTTTTTTGATTTTTCTTCATCAGTCTCTGGTGAAACAAACCTTATAATAGGACAATTTAAAGAGATGTGTCTAATTTCATTACAGTTGTAACATCTTAGTGATGATTTACCTTTACCCTTAAACTTTAATTTCATGAATCTCTTTGATATAAGAGCAGTGATTCTGTTGTATTCTTCATATTTATCTTCATAATTAGATTCACTTGATTATGAAAGAAAATTATCTTTTATTTTGAGTTTTCTCATGGCCAAAAAATCCATCTCATATTTGAAATTATTCTTGAAAATTGGGATCTTTCACATTTCATATGCAATGATAATGTTATGTTATTCATCAAAAAAGACCATATCTATCTTCCAAATTTGATACTTTGGGATCAAACCTGGCATGAAAATTACTCATTAGTTTTCTTAATAATAATAGAATCATCCAAATTTTCTCCAAATACTTGAATATTACTAAAAATCTCATTAACTCTTGTGAAATAATCATTAATGTTTTCTTCTTCACCCATGTTGATATATTATAATTTTCTCCTCCAATTTTAAAATTTGGCTTCCTAGTCTTTCATGTTTTCTTCATAGATACTTTCATATTTGTCCCAAATTTCTTTATAAATTTTGAGTCCCATAACTTTTTTGTAGACTTTTTATGAAAGAAACATCAAAATAGCATTTTGATATTTTTCCATCAACTTCTATATTTATTTTCTTAGTGAAAACAATACAATTTCATCAGTAATATGAAGGAATCCAAAAGTTTCTATATCTATAACTTTAATAAAAAGAGATCGAAGATAGGGTAACATCTGATTCTTCCAACTGTGATAATTCTTTCAATCAATCATAAGAGCACCCATGCTATTGACAGAATTTAGATTATCCATCTTTTCAATGTAGTAGACACTTATAGAGGGAACCCATCTGTAACACCAATTCAAATACCCAGAATAGTGCATGATCAGTGAGAGGGGAGGGGTGAATCAATGATACCCTTTTCTATTTTTCCTTTTTATGAATTTCCTCCTTTTTCAATTAAACTTATGTGGCTAGTTATTTCCTTGATCTACTCCTCAAATGATGTTGTAAAACAAAATCACAAAACATAGGGATTTACAATGTTTGGTACAAAGACCTACTCCCTACCGTGTTTTTTTATTATCCCCAAAATGTATTATTTACATTATCAGAAGATAATTATAAACATTAATTGGTTAAACCCCCCCAATTAAAAGTAGGTTAAACCACCTAACTTCACTTCAACTTCTCCTTCTTCCAAAAACTAGTTATTCCCCCCATCTTAAACTTCTCTCTTTAGATGGTTTGATCAACTACAAGATGATATGAAAATCTTTCGCTATGAGATTGTAGGTTCAGACTTTTTCATGTAATTGTTCAAGTATCTTCAAAAAACTCTTATCAAATCCATCGGCCTTGATCAGTGATTTTGATCAATAGTAGTGATCATGCATCTTAGTTTAAAAAATGATCTGATTGATAATTCTTTCTTCTGGCTGAAGTCTTGGCCTCACTTAGACATGTGAAAGTGGTGCACACATAATCTTTAAGATTATGAATATTTCATGATCTATGCACCTTATATATCCTCATTCAAATTAATTTTCACAATAAATTCATTCTCCACATGCGCATGGGAATCCAAAAGTTCATATATGATCTTGGTTATGTGTTATCAAACCCAAATAAACAATAGTTTTCTTCATTCATTATTTAGATACACATAATTTATTGAGGCTTCTCACTATACACTTTTCATACATGATTCATTATTCACCTCATGCATATGCATGTATATGAATATATCCCACCATTATTCATATTTTTTTTCACACCCACTTTTCACAGATGATTCATTGTGTGTATGTTGGATTATTCTCACGAGACAGTGTATATGTAAACTTATCTTTGAGGATTCTCAAAACACATAAACCACAGAGGATTTGTGGTTCTGGATATATCACTCAAATGAAGGTGGTGTGATTCACTATCCCAGTAAGGATTCACAAATAGGATCTTCACAAAATGACTCAAGAGTGTAGAGAACTTGTTGAGTGTTCGCGTCAGACTTCTCCTTCACATAGTATTATCAAAAGGAGGTGTTCTTTCTTATTAAAAGGAAGTTATGAACAAAATTGTTTTTAATGGTGCTATTTTATTCTAGGAACGAGAGATTTATCAATTTTATCAACACCAAGATCAATTGAGAGCTCCTCCTTTTATAGGCGCAATTAATGCATTGCTCTGCATTCAAATCCTGAATGATATGCTGTGAAGTTAAAATCCATGAAATCCTAAGATATTTGGTTTATAATTTTTCAAACACAGATAATAGATACAGAAAATATCTCAGTTTTATTCATTTCAATGTGGTATTCTTGTTTCTTGTGAACACCTCATGTGCATGCACTGCGAGTCACATGCAAAACTTCTTCCCAAACATCGAATGACATGGCCTCGGTAACTTCGTTTTCTCTCGGCCTATGTAGGTGATTCGTATTTCATTGCATACATGAAAATTTATTTACCTTTTTGTGTTAATGACATCTATAAATCATAATGCATGAAGATTCAATCATCATTGGTGGAAGTAGTATGATTGTGGAGGCTCAGCTACATCTTCGGAGAGTTGTGGTGTCGGGTGGTTCTTCATGTGCTCAAAGGTAGAAGATGACGACATGGATGATCCAAAGATGTTGGATAAACTTATATCGGTCACAGATGATGATGATTCAATCATGGGACATGAGATTATAAATACATACAAGATCTTTCATGAGATCAAATCGATAGCTGATATTACTTATGCATTTTTAAAAAGTTATCCCACATTGAAACATGCTACGAAGTTCTCGCAGTTTAAATATCTATCCACGGTATTCCTTCAATAGATTTTTATCTCCCACTCTCTAGTACCACCCCATTATTACTTCTTGTTGTCATGCTATTCGCCCATCCTATGCTCCCTACAACTGTGTCTCCCCGTACGGTGGCGCTCTGCTATCTCTCCTCTGTACTCCTATAGGTGAGCTCTTATATGCCCCACGGCCCGTCCAAGTGGGCAGGCTAGTTAGTTATTCAAGGATTAGACTCTCCACTGGCTGGATGTCTTGATCATGGGCTGGCACAACTTTTTACAAAAACCCCAAACATAAAAATTCCATTAAATTATCAAATGTTTGTGTATTTAGTAATTTAAACATGCATGACCACCGTTCTTCAAAATTATAACCAATAAACCACTTTTCCATCTATCCTCATCCTCCTCTAATTATTTTTAGAATTATTAATTCAGAATGAACATTCAAGCATGTACCCAATGTGTAAAAACATTTTTCACATCTCTTAAACTATTTACATTAGCACAATGTTCCCAAAATCTTCATCAAATTAGAAACTAGGGGATGTATCTTCTAAGTTCATCATTCAATAAAGTATTTCATGGAATTATTCTAATTTTTTAACAAAGTGGGATTATTTGACACATGTATTCGAACGTAGGATCAATTCAACAATTTTATGAATTTAGGACACTCCAAACAACATTACTTCAACCATCCACTCATTAAGCACATGTTGACATGTCATTGACAACTAATGCAATCACTGGGCTCAACATTTTGTACATATAATTATAAATTAATACTTGGGTGGGATCCTTATGAGACTATTTTATAACACCTTCTTAAATTATTTAGTGTTGCATATACCTTTTATGTATTTTGATGCAAGGAAATTCAAGGCACCATAGTGAGGTGGTGGGGTTTTCTATCTATAGAGTTTGTGTAGCTAGATGTTGAGATGGTATGTGTTTTCCCGTTATATCAAATAGAGTAGATGTTTTTACTATTTTGGTAGATCTTTATAGTTGTAATTGTACTTTTATATTTGTTCTTCTCTTCAGTCATTTGGTTTCCATTGAATTCTTTATATTATGGAATATATTTATCTTTTCTATTGTTGATTTTGTAGTATATATGTGTCAAGTTATTTCATCTGTTTTGGAGAAATCCATCCATATATTTTTCATTTGATACTTGAGTTCCAGTTGCCAGCCCATGAGGATTTGAAAAATATTTTGGGTATGTGGTGAATTAGGCCAGGTACCAATTTGAGAGGGTATACAGGTCTATTTGTTATAGTATATGTGAACTATCACCTGCATAAAGTGATGTAATTCATTTTTCATTTCCACTTTACATGGATGATAATAAGGATACATTTATTTATTATAAATGACATATATAATATAATAATGATTCTATAAAGGTGAATTATTATTTACATTTCTTTCGTTCCATCTGTTGAAAAGTAAAAACAATGTTCATGCGTATGTACAGCCAACCATCCGTATATACAGCCTATCGTCTCCGTGAACGGTGTAATTTATTTTTTTTATCTCTATTTTTTATTGATCACTATAAATATAAATATATTATATATTATATATTATATATTTATATTTTAATAAATTTTAATTAATTTTGTAGATGTCGTAAATTATTATTAATGGGGATTATTCATTACCCAACAAGACTACTTATATAACCAAAATCATTTGTATTCCCACCGTTGGATCTGATTCGTAGGGATTAATATTGATCCTTGGATCAATCTATTTGTACCCAATAAATATGGGGATGTGTTAATAAAATTTTAGTGGGATTTTTGAGTTGTCTTTTACTTGTGTTATTTATTTTTTATTTTGTTGTGATTGAGACATTTTACATATCCATCATCATACTGAATATTCAACATCATGCTTAGTTTCACTTCGCCATCATTCGACATGTTTCACAACATGTTGTCAGCCTGAATGTTCATTCAAGTAAAAAGGTTAGTAAAACTTGTAAGATAAATTTTCCTAGGAAAATATTGCAAAGGATGTATTTATATCCATTTACATTTCCTGGAAGAATTACTCGTTGTGGATTATGGATGCAGAGATAAACCATGATGCAAATGGCATTGTGGAAGAAATTAATGTTGGAAGTCATGATTTCTATCAAGAACATTCTTGATCCCTAATATTCCTCTAGTTTCAACTCCATGAGGATATAAAGAATGAGTACCTCATGGTGGAGGATCCTTTGGTGATATTATAGAATCTCAAGGAGTGGTATGATCACCTACGACTTGTAATACCAAAAAGAGTAAGGTTTGAGTGGTGTCATTTATGATACCATGAATATAAATTAATATGTGAATACAACTCTGATATGATTAAAATAACACTACAATAGAAAATTTTGAAGAGAGACTAACATTGATACCGATATAATGGAAGAAACATATTCCATTTTACATTACTCAATTGTCATTATACAACAATAGTATCACAAGAACAGATCTACAAAATAACCTGAATTATATTCTTTCCTTATTATTGCTAAAAAAATAATGAAATCTTAATGAAAAATCATGAATCTTGACATACCGGTGTGACTCCATTCCCTAAAGTGAATGTGACTTCTTTTAATCTAGGTCATGGGAATAATTGACATAATTGAGGTTAAGGAAATTCATTTGCTTGAGGTGGTCATACACCATCTAAGAAGAGGAAATTGAACCATAAGAAGTTATCAAATAATGAACAACCACAAATGAATAATGAAAAAAACCATGAAAGTAATTGTTTTAGTGTTGAATGAAGTGGAATTGGTCACGTACATGTCTGAAACCAATGAATTTTTTTGATAATTATTGATAATCTCTTAAAAAAATGAAAAGAATACTGAATCAAATTTTCCTAACAATGTTTTAAAATATGAGGATAATATTAAAAAAATAGATATTTCTAATTATTTTTTACACCCTGATGGTGATGAGCATATAGATCATGCATGAATTCCCTTGATGGAAGTAATTTTTTTTGGTTTTTGTATGCTTATGGTTGAAATGAATTCCTTTTTTTAGTTTTTGTAATATTTTTATGTATCAAATGTTTCATTTTGGTTCTTTTATTTTATAACATATATATGAATTTTTTTTATTTTTATTAATTTAAATGGATGATATAATTTGATCTATTGGAAATAATTTCCATGATGATGATATTGGCCTCATCGACAAGGTAACAATGCACACAATTCATAAACATGGGAATTGTTTTATCAACTTAAAATGGGGAGTTATCATGTATGTACAATAATCTATAGTTCATAATTAATTGAAGGCTATAGAAGAGAGCGAATATGCCTACTTGGTGGAACATAGATTATGATAATTAATTATTTGTTTTCTCCCAAGTCTATATGCAATTTTATATGTTCTAAAGATATTAGTAATAATGGATATCACTTTTAGCCAATGTATGAAGGAGGTGATGAATACCCTTATAGAATAAGAATTAATAATTATAAAAAATTGATTCATGAGATGCTTTTAATACTTCTACCCATATTTTACTTTATTAAATTTTATATAATTGAATCGAACATGGTAAACCAAATGTTTACAAACCATGATACATTTATTGAGTGGCATGAACATCTGAGTAATCCTAGATCAATAACGATGAGGGAAATAATTGAATAAATTCATGGTAACATATTGGTTGATAAAAGGGTTCTTAAACCCTAGTATTTCTTTTTCTCAAGTAAAATTAATTATATGACCATCACTATCAAATATCAGGTCTAAATCCCCTATGTTCTTGGATCAAATTCATGGTTATATACGTGGACCAATTTATCCACCACATGGAACATTATGATATTTTTTTGGTCATGATTGATGTATTAACTAGATGGTTACATGTGTGATTATTGTCCACTTACAACTAGGATTTTGTGAAATTACATGCCCAAATAATAATGTTAAGGGCACAATTCCTTGATTATTCAATCAAGAAGATTAAGGGTGATAATGCTGGTGAATATTAATCACGTGATTTTAGTAATTAATTCATGTCATTGGGAATAAGTGTTGAACATCTATCAGCTTGTTTTAATACCCAAAATGTTAGAGTTGAATCATTTATAAAGTTATTACAGGTAACATCCCATTACTGAATTGACAGGTTTGACATTATGCTTGTCATAGATTTTTATTTTTGTTTATTGGGTAGGGTTGAGAATGAATTGGGAGGATACCTATAATGTATACTTTATAGATTTGTTGGAATCTCAACATTAACTGGTATTTGATGAATAATTTTTGAGTGTTACAGATGGTGTAACTAGGTTACATGATGTGTAAGGGTTTCTGGAGGTAGGTTTTGAAAGGCTTCAGGCTATGAAGGGTACATCAAGTGAAGATCCATTACACTTAATGAATTAATTAAATATGACTTTATTAATAAAAGTGTTACTTTTTAAACCAATGTGACACATTTTTTTGGAAGTTTTATATATTTACTATTTCACAACATGTAGTGTTGTTACATGTCGTGTAATACAATTACTACAGTTTTTTAAATGGGAAGTGCGGCTGAAATCTCTTTTCCCTTCCTCCACTGTTTCATTTCACTCAACCCAAATCCTAACCAAGGTGATCTTGGAGACTTCCAAACCATCTAGGTCATGTTTATTAGTATTCAATCATTGTTATGCTTGAGGTGTGATTCACATGTAAGATTTGTCCCTCATTCTTCATATTTTTCATTTTCTAATCCTTTGGGATTTAAATAGATCATTATAAAATTTATGAATATATGGTTTTTTGTTGGATTTCATCTCTTAGCTATGTTTCATGGTATTCTCCACCTTCATTTTTATTGATGGGATCCATTGCGAATGTCGAGTTTTAGGAAAAGTTATGTTGTTCCATCCCGTTTAGCCAAATTGATTAACTTTTAATTTTTTTCATTTATTTCATGCATTGATTTAAATTCACTTGATCAGACTTAATTTAAATTAATTCAATAATAAAATCCAATTCCATTTAATTGGGAGATTTTAAATGTCTTTGGAATGATAACTGGGAAAACCCCTGATTCCATTGATTTGGTGGTATTGTTTATAGAAATTGGTTGATTTATATTGTTTAATTTAAATTATAATTTTGATGGAAGATAATTAAAATAAAATTTTGAATTTAATTGTCTAAATAAATTGTGATATTTATGGAATTAATTTATAATGTATTTAAAACTTGTGAAATTGTTCTAAAATGTTTTGATATAAACCCAATGGTTTTATCTTGTTAAAGAGGCATGGTTTTTTTATTAAAACATGTTTTGGTTTTAAAAGGAAAATTGGCATTGAAATTGAATAATGGGATTTAATATTATTTTATGTGTACATAAGATAAATTTACCATCATTAATTTTGTATGAACACTTTCAAGATTTAAGTAGTTGGTGAGTTATTTGGACACTACACAATTGCAAAATTATAAAACATACATGTTGTGGGTCACATCTCTAATGGGATGGGGACGAGTCAAATTTTTCCAATGTTAGGGGGATGTGTGTACACACATATTACTTTGATCACATAGGGAGAGTAGAGTACAATAGCCAGAAACGTTCATGCCTATTTGGAATAGGACCATGTTGCTCACTTGTTTTATATTTGAGATATATATGTATTCCAATGTCGTAAAACTTTTTTCATGACTTATAAATTTATATAAACTTTTTTATATAAATTATTTATTTAGGAATTTTTTTAATAAATTCTCTATCATTTGTAATTATTTAGATTAATGTATTTTTTCCATTAATTGAACTATTTTAAATGGTTTGTTCAAATATTATTTGTAAATGACAAACATGTTTATTTAAAAAATTAAAAGTATTTCTTTGATTAATCTATTATTAGTATTTGTTATGGAATCCTTGTTGAGACCCTGTTGGTATTTTTAGATCACACCCTGGTTGTGACATTGTCTTCTTGTAGACTATCTGCTTACTGGTTCGAGTAAGGGTAATGTATCTCTAGGAGGAGGATTTAGTTGTTGAACCTAGGATGTGGCGAGTTGTGTCATTACGTACTTTGGGTGTTTTCCACTATTTTGGTACTTGGGGGTTTTTTCTTCTATTTTGTTACTTCGGATGTTGTAATTTTGTCTTTTATTCCTTGTTTCCTTCTATACATTACTCCAAGATGAGTTTATTTTTTATTCATGTTGAGTTTATTATCTTACATCCCCTATGTTTTGTGGAAAATTTGTTTCCACTTGTATGTTGTATGATTGTAGGTGCTGGTCACAGAACTGCAGATATTGGGAACTCCCTTCGGTCTATGTCAATTCCAACTATGTTATTGGGTTACTGGGGTATCCGTGTTTGTTTTTAACAAAATGGTATCAGAGGAGGATATTGGGATTTTTTTAATGTCATAATGCAGTTGAAATCTTCTTTGGACTTAGGAGGTTGTTGCGATTGAGTGCCTGGACATCTCCCACCATAATGAACATTAATTCTCTAGGGGTGAATATGAAGGGAAGTCTTGTTTATTAGGTAAATCCTTTTCCCTATTTTGATTTGGATATAGTGAAATCCAAATATCATTGTTCCATACATTGGAAATAATTTAACTTTTTTTCTATTTGAGTGTTATAATGGTGTCTTCCTTATTGTCTGTTGATGTTGTGGAGCATCATGCCTGTGATAAAACATTCAAACCTTCTCCATGAGGAAGATACTGTGGAAATACAATGAAAAAATCCTCCAGTGAAACCAGATCTAGTTGAGATGATTGTGTGAGCTATCTATTATCTGGGATAGGAACCACCTCCAGTTCCCATTCTAGATCCATTTGTGGATCCTTAGGGGGATGTTTTGTGAATCATTCTCAAGATTTCCTTCACTAGAGGCCACTATTTTTTAAATTTCCCCCTAATCTTCAACATGATAAGAAATTATAGGGAAAGATAAAATGTCTATTTGAGTTCTTGTAGACACTGTATGAGATCATGGTATAATATTCCACCTTCATGTTGGAAGGACCGAATAAGAGATGGTGGGACAAGATGGAGATGGAGATCAAACATGAGGTCCTAGTGTGGGAAGACAACATGGTTCTTTTCATAGACAGGTTCTATCTAGGTTCAGTGGTGTTGGACAATGTTGTTGAGTTTTTTTAACTTGAGCAGGACGAAAAAACCATGACTGAGTATTCAAATTACATTATTGAACTTGTGCAGTTTTCACATGAGATTGTATCTAGTGGGGGGATAAAATGTTGTTTGTTTGAGTTGGGAAATTTATTTTATATACATTATTAGGTTATCTTGCTAAAGATTCCAACTTATGCTAATGTACTGGATAAGGAGATGATGGTCGAGATGGACTAGGATGGAAAGTTAGGGTTATTGGGATTTTTTTTCTCTCACAGTGGTAGAGTGAGTTCTATAAATGGAAAAAAGGAGTGTGATGATTCTGAAGGTACTTCTTGATGAAAGGTTCCTTCCAAACATCATTCAACACCTCATATTATTTACTATCAGTGTGGAATGAAAATAAATTCTAAGAGGGTTTTCACTAAGGCACCGAAGAACTATAGCTCCTAGAGATGTTTATAACCCTTATAGAGACTCTTCCATTAAATTTCTACTTCTGGTAGTGGAACATGATCACCGGGTCATCCTAAAACTATGGGGCAATAAAATTATTCATGGATAGAAGGGTTACAACCACAAGAATCTATAGCAAAGCTATTTCACGCAGTGTAAGATTCTTTAGAGGAATTACAAAAGGGTCTAGCAACTATGAGAGGTACCATTACAATAGCTTCATCATTAGTGACTACTGTATTTGATACTGTTTCATCTCACTCATTTATTTAGTCACATATTGTTATTCTTTTGAATATTCCTTGTGACATTTTATCTTGTGTAAGGGATATTAGTATGCCCCTTGGAAAAAAGAGATAACATGTTATTTGTAGTATAAATTGTTTCTTCTCTCTATCTGAGGTCGAACTTGCTTGGAGTTCTATAGTCCTCGACATGAAATATTTTGACAACATATTCAGGATTGATTGGCTCATTGAAAATAAATCCTGTATTGATTTTATATTTGATAGGTATACATTAATACATCATATGTTGTGTCTCTTTTCAATTATGTAGAATGGAAACCAAAGTCAATCAGAGATTGAACATCTTATCCAAAGATGGGGAAGGAAATATTAGTGTTTTCTTTTGATCCGAAGTGGTAATCATCTAGTAGTGATATGCCTCTAGAATTTTTCATGTCACCTGACTTATATCCTTTTTATTTCTCTGGTTTTCTACCTGTATGGGGGTTGATTTTTGTATTAACTCAATCCATGGAATTCAACCAGTTTTAATTCCCCCTTACCAAATGGATCCATCTATAATGAAAGAGCTGAATTCCTAGTTGGAAAATATTCTTTGGAAAGTCTTTATATGAATTAGTGTGTCACCATGGGTGATGTTTTATCACTTCACTAAGAAAGATGATGGTTCTCTTTGAATATATATGGATTACTATAAGACCAATCATGTTACGGTGAAGAAAAAAAATTCTTTTTTCATGAATTAATGATCTAATTGATCATTTAAAAGGGGGTGATGTGGCTATCAAATATTTACATCTGATTTAGTTACCATAAGTTGAGGATAAAATAATCTTACATTCATAAAACTGAATTTTGCTGTATGTATGGCCATTATGATTAACTTATTATGAAATTTGTCCTAAAAATTTCTCTTACAGTTTTCATAGATATAATGAAAATGATTTCACATGAGTATATAGATACTATCTGGTAGTCTTTGTGGATGACATCCTCATTTAATATAAATTAACGGAGGATTATGTGCATCCCCAAATGATAAATCTGAGTCTTCTGAGAAATAACTAACTCTACAACAAGCATTAAAAGTGTGGTTTATGGATTTTTTAAGTGATTTTAATTGGACATGTGGTGTATTATCAGGCTATATTAGCTGATACAGATAAGGTAAAGGCTGTTTTCACTTGGGAGGAACAATTAAATGTCTTCAATATTAGAAGATTCTTGGGCATAGCTGGATATTATCATCAGTTTGGGGTGGACTTTTTGAAGTTGTCTTCTATGAAGACTTCTGTGACTTGAAAGGGCGTGATGTTTATTTAGAATGACAAATGTTGGAGTTATTTTTTTTTGTGATGAAATGTATTATAACTAATAATCCAGTGTTTGCACTTCTAAAGGTCGGGAAGGGCTCTATGGCCTTTGGTGATGAATCAGGTTCAGGATTGGGATATATTCTTATGTAGGGTAATCCTGTAGTGACTTGTGGATCTTATCAGCCTAGAACACATGGGAATAATTATCATGCCCTTGAACTAGAACATACATATATGACTCAAAAGGATAAGTATTTGTGACACTACCATTTCTTAGAAAGGTTTAATATGTATTCAGAACACAAAATCATGTCTTATATCTTCTATTAAAAAGAAGTGAATCTCTTCTAGAGGCATTAGGTTGTGTACCTGCAATCATTTGACATTAACATGGCATATACCCTAGAGAGAGGGAATGTAATTTTAGATAAATTGAGTAGGAAACTATGAACCTGGGTAGTGAAAGATTATTTAGAATATTGGAACATGAGGGATCTATTTTCAGAGTTTTATACTACAGTTATGGAGAAAGGGGTCGAAGTTTCATTAGCTGAAATTCATTTGAAATCCTCTATTATCAAGATGGTTCGTTAGGATGAATATATTGATGATGAATTCATTAGAATTATAAACTCTCTTTATGGTGGGATGAATCTTCCCTATGGTAATTCTTGAAATAGGGAGTGTTATGCTATCATAATTGCTTCATTGTTCCATTAACATCTAAAGAGTCCATGATGGGGGGTTTTTATAATTCCAAGTGGTTTGTGCACCCAAAATATAGTATGATTTTCTATGAAATGCAATGACAGTTCTAGTGTACGGGGATGATACAGGGAATTACTGAGTTTTTCTCATGTTGCAATACATGCTAGAAGGTGAAAATAGAAAATCATAATCCTTCGGGTTTGCTTCAGAAAGTTCAAGTCCCTATATGGAAGTCAGATAAAATCTCTATGGAATTTGTGGTTCATACATAGAGAAATATGAATTCAACATGCATTATGATCAATAGGATGACCAATTCAGATCATTTCATATCCATTTGAGATACAACCATGGTTGAGGAGTTAGGAAATATTTACATGAAAGAGATTATATGTTTTCACAGAGTTACATCATTTATAGTTTCTAATAGGAATCCTTAGTTCACTTATTGCTTTTGGAGAGGCCTTCAGGTTTCACTAGGATCTATGTTCCATTTGATCAAGGCCTACCATCTATAGTCAGATGACCAGATATAGAGAGTTATACAGATTATATAGGATATGTTTCACACTTTTGTTCTCAACTTCAGTGCGGCTTATGGTGTTTATTTTGTGATGGTTGAGTTTTCTTATAGTAATAGTGATTATTCCATGATCATAAAGGAATATTTTGAGGGATTTTATTATTTACCTTGTAAATATATATTATGTTGACCCAAGATAGGTGAATTTTCCTTGGTTGGGCCAGGTTTTATGTCAGAGATGATAGAGAAAATTTTGATGAATTGTCAAAGAATATTGAAATCACAAACCTAATATAATTATTATGTTGATCATCATCATATATAATTGGATCTCTTATATTGTGACCATGTGTTCTTGAATGTTTCACCCCAATTGGGTCATCGATGGCTTGGGAGGAAATGGACTATTGCTCCTCATTTCATTGGACCTTTAGAGGTTTTTGAAAAGGTGTGGAAAGATGCATAACATTTATCACTTCCACCACAACTAACATTGATACATAACATAGTCCATTTATCATATTTGAGAAAGTATTTATCTAATCCATATGATGTTTTGAGCTATAGTGATCTTGAGATTGAACCTAATTTTTCTTTGACTGAGAAGCCAATCAGGCAAGTCGATTATGAGACCAAGGTACTTCATGGGAGGATGATACCATTGGTTCATGCACTACGACATCGTGGTTATTATAATCATGAGTCGTGGTAATGTGAGGAACTTATGAGATATCATTGGAATTAACTTTTTGGAATCAGAGCTTCATCAAAGGATTTTAGGGGAAATAATGTTTTTTATAGTGGGGAGGTTGTAACATCCCATTACCGATCTGACAGGTATTCCATTATCCTTTTCATGTATTTTCTTTTTCATTGATTGGGTTGGGTTAAGAATGAATTGGTAGGGTACCTATAATAGTGAAGTCAGATATTTGTTGGAATAACAGCTTTAAAAAACATTTTCAATTGGATATTGGAGGGTTACATGGAAGGTAAGGTTTTCTAGAGCATGTCGTGAAATTATTCACACTATGAATGGTACATGATTTGAATATCCTTTACTCATATTGAATGAATTAAAGATCATTCTTAATTCAAAGCATCGACTTTCGAATCAGGGTGAAGCATTTTTCAGTAGTTTTAGTTATTAACTATTTCACAACATATAGTGGGGTTACACATCATTTAATACCCAAAATATAGGCTTTTAGATGGGAATCATGGATGATATCTCTTTTCACCTCCTCTCTAGTCTTATTTCACTTAGCCCAATGTTTTCCACAAGCGATCTTGGAGCTTTCCAACCCTTTTGAGCCCTCTTGTTTGGCATTGGACCATCCTTTCACTTGTAGTATGATTCTTCGGTAAGCCTTCTCACTCATTATTCATCTTTCTCTCTTTATCCTTTATTGTGATTTTAATAGATCATCTTGAAATTTATGGATCTATTATATGTGTTGTTGGATATTTTCTCTAGGTTGTGTTTTGAGGACTTCTACACCTTTTCTCCCATTGATGGGGATCGTTGCGAGTGTTAAGTTTCGAGAAATGGTTGGTGGTTCCTACTATTCATTCAAATTGATTAACATTGAATTTTCATGATTTGTTTCTATAGTTGATTTGAATTCAATTTTCTGAAACATTAATTCAAATGATTTAATAATAAAATCCAATTATAGTGAAATGGGAGATTTGAAATGGTTTTTTCATGAAAATTATGAAAACACCCAATTCCATTGAATTTGAGTGTTTTTATGGAAATTTGTTGATTTAAACTATTTAATATAAAATTAGAGTTTTGATGGAAAATAATTTAATTAAATTGTTCAATTTAATAACAGAAATGAATTGGGAGATCGATGGAATTGGTTTTGAATATATATAAAATGTTTAAAAATGGATTAAAATTTATTGATAGAAACCTAGTGGTTTTATCTTATTAATGAGGTATGCTTATTATTAAAGCCCATTTTGGTTTTAAATGGAATATTGGAATTGAAATAGAATAATGATATTTAATTTTATTTTTAGAAGTCATAAAATAAAATTCACATCATTTATTATTTAAAACCACATGAAATTATTATGTAGTAGGTGATTTATTTTGACACATTCTACATTTTTACATCATTATAAAACATAAATACCATGAGATACGTCCCCAATGAGATGGTGACAAGTCTCCTTTGGCTAGTTTCAAGAGTACATGTGTATTCAAATATTTCTATGATCACAAAGGGAGTGTACTGTCCTAAATCCAAAAAAATTTGTAGCTATTTGGCAGAAGAACATGTTATATTCTGGTTTTATATTTGAGATATAAATGTATAAATTTTTTGAAACAACTAATTTATGTTCCTTCTGAATTTATATAAAAAATATTATATTTGTTTTATTTAATTATTTTTTTAAAATATTCTATCACTTAAAATTCCTTTTCTGAAAGTATTTTTACATATTTTGAAATGTATATCATGATTTGTTTAAATATGATTTCAAAATGTCAAAACTATGTATTATGAAAATTTAAAGCATTTATTTGGTTAATATATTATTTTATATGTTATGGAATCCTTAGTGAAACCCCACTAGTATTTTTATCTCACACCCTAAATGTTCCTTCAGGTGTTTTTAGAATATCTCCTTCTGGGTTCGATAAAGGAGAAAGGATCTCTTGGAGGAGTATTTAACTGTTTAACCTAGGATGTGATAAGTTGTGTCCTTAGGTACCTGGGGAGTTTATATCTTTTTTGGTACATGGGGGTGTCTAACTCTATTTTGGTACTTATTTTTTAGTACTTTGGTATTTCTTTCCTTTTTGAATTCTAGTACATTACTCCTAATGGAGTTTCTTTTGTATGCATGTTGAGTTTTTTATCTTCCTTCTGCTATATTTTGTGGAAAATTCATTACAAATTTTATGTTGTATGATTCCAGGTGGTGGTCTTTGAACCATGGGGATTAGGAAAACACTATGGGCTATGTTAGTGATGGATCAGTTATCGGGTTACATGGGTACCCATGCTATTTTGTAGCATTACAACTTATCGCTATACAAATACTTATGAAAACTAAATTTCCCATTTTGGTATTGGGCATGAAATTTTTAATGTAGTAACACTACATAAAATAAGTACATCATGCTACCAAAATTTTTCCACTTTTCAATTATCTTGTGGTTAGGAACCAATTATTTCACACTTAAGGATATTTGGTTTTTTTATATGTGCCTATAACACCCCCGTAATGAACAAAAATGGGTCCCCAAAGGATATTGGGGATATATGATGGTTTTGAATCTCCCTCAATCATTTAATATCTTGATACTATGATAGGATATGTATTCACAAAATGATTTTTATATTGTCATTTTGAAAAATTATTTCCAACACTCAATGGGGAAAATCAATCGACTTCAAAATAAATATCATAGAAGGATAATTCATTATTACATCTTGATCCTTGTAAAAATATGAGTTAAATTTAAATTCAAAATATCATTACTTTTAAAAAAAATTCAATTAAATTACCTTATGTATTCAATGATTCAAAATGGTTTAAAAAAACATATATACCTATTATGAATTCAACAGTAAGGTTAAATTTCCCAGAAGTACAATCTTATGGTATTAACCACAATGATTCCAAATCATGGTTAAAGAATGGGAGACCACTTGGTTCAAGAGAAAAAAATCACTATCAATGAAAGGGTAAACAGCCTATGTTAGTTGGAGAAATGACTGAACATGAGGATAATGCAAATTTAGGAGGACATGAACATGATAAGAAAGAAATTTAAACAAATTTAACCAACACTATAAGATATTGGAGCCACGTAGAAACTATTTTTGAAAATAATCATAAAATGTAGAAAATAATATTTTATATGAGTATCAAGAACCTAAAACATTTAATAAATATGGTGAAAGGATATATTGGGATCAATGGAAATTCACAATCCAATCAAAGCTAGATTCACTTTCTAAATGTGTGGTTTTTGGGTCTGTCCTAAAAACCACATTAGGAATTAAGCATGTTGGATAAAAATGGGTATTTGGGAGAAAATGAAATGAAAATAATGATTTCGTGAGATATAAAGCACAATAAGTTTCTCTAGGATTCTCACAAAAAACCGAGATGTATTATGGTGAAACATACTCTCCTTTAATGGATGAAATGACCTTTTAGTATCTCATGATGTCTGTTGTACAAGAGATACTTGAATTACACCTAATGGATGTTGTGAATGCATATCTTTATTGTGATATTGATAATGATTTTTACTTAAAAATTCTATAAGGATTTAAATTTCTAGAAAGATATCCTAGATCTTGAGATCCTTATTCAATTATGATGGATAAATCATTATATGGATTAGAGCAGTTAGGACGTATGTGGTATAAGTGTCTGAGTGAATATTTGATGAAGGAAGATTATAATAATGATCCAATTTTTCCTTAAGTTTTCATTAAGAATATCGGATGTGAATTTTTGATCGTTTTGGTATATGTTGAAGATTGAAATATTATTGGGACTAATGATTAACTTTCCAAGGAAGTTGAATATTTGAATAATGAATTTGAAATGAAAGACATTGGAAAGACAAAGTTCTACCCTGGTTTAAACATTGAGCATTATAAGGATGGAATTTTTGTTTATCAATCATGATATACTACAAAATACATACAATGATTTAATATGAATAAATCACATCCATTATGTTCCCCAAAGGTTATACAATCTCTTGATCGAGATAATGATATTTTTAAGCCATGAAAGGATAATGAAGAATTAATTTTTACTAAAGTACCATATATTAGTGTTATAGTAGCACTTATTTACAATGAAAATAAAACAAGATTAGATATATCATTTTTTTAATTTATTATTAAATTATAGTTATTTTCCTACTTATTGGCATTAGAATGGTATGGAACATGTATTAAGATACCTTCAAGGATGGAAATATTGGAGGTTACTTTACTTATGTTGGAGTCTAAATCCCACACAGAACCTGTGGCCTTATTTGATATATATTATTGATTATAAAAAAACCCCAAGGCCTCCCTTAGGGATGCATCTTGGGTTTTGGGTTTACCGGTATCCATCATTCTAAATGGTATAAGATGAGGTTATAATATAACCTTAGACCTCCCTCCCAACACTTTTTTAACCGAAGGACACCAAGGTATTTCCCCCTAGTGGGGGGGGGGGGGGGGGTTCCCCAGTCATTTTTCCACCACCACTACACCACCCCCTACCATATCCTTACACCCTAAAGGTCTCGTCCACCCCACACTAGAAGCCTCCCTCCAATTTTCATCTCTTGCCCTAGGTTTTCATTGGTATTTCCCCTACCATGGGGAGGTAGCCCTCAGTCCTAGGCCATCTTCATACTTTTAAAACCCCTCAATGGGCCTCATACATGTTGTACTCCATCGAAAGACCCTCTACCTCCATGTGCATGACATCTGATGACCCACTACAGTCTTGTGCTCAATGTCATCTCACTCACTACATCGTCCTCACCCTCTTATGGAATCCCTACATCTATCAACGACATATTGTGAATCACCCTCCATCCTAAAACTACCCCTCCCGATGTGCCCCTTCTACATCTATTCCTGATGGTACTACATGATTCCCCCTCATTTTTGAACCCATCACTATCAGAAAATGAGGACCACACAATTACTACTCATCTATGTTGCAAGGATTCTCCTCCCTCATGTGCTACTGCATCCTGGCCAGATCTGGGAGCCCCAAACACCCTGTTCTCTAATCACTTGCTAGACTTGGTTCACCGTAGCTAGATCCCACCTCCTCCATCATAAGACATCACCTAAGTTATTTCCATCATTATTTTACTTCATAAAAACAAGTTGATCCACCTTCACCACCCCTTTTTTATATTCCTGAGTGTCCTCTACCCCCTTGCGTGACATGCCTTCCAACCGGCATGTTCTCCCGTGAAACATTTTTCTGCAGTGCTAACTAGATCTAGAGTAAACCACCTCTCTTACCAAGGTAGTCTTCTAGAGAATTCTCTTAGGAGACCTCCTCCAACAGAATCCATATCTCCTTTACTGGCCTCAACTTAGGAATTCCCAACTCTCAATGTAGGTTCCTCATTCTAATCCCTGACATCTCGTTGACTAGCCCGATCTTAGTGGGTTTCCCTATTCTCCTTTGATCATCACCGCTTATGTGGCTTTACTGGTGCTCCATCGACTGGCCCTACTTGTAAATCATTTCTAGTTCCCTGTCGACCAGCCCCACCTACATGATTCTTATGTTATGACTTGATGAAATGCCACACAATAGATGTAATCTGGATATTTCATTAACATCTTCCATCATCAATAATTTTTATCTCGATGGGGAGATGTGGTCAAGAATGATTTTTTTGTTTTGTCTTATTTTTTTTTGTAATAAATCTGGGTATCTCTATCTTGAGGGGAGTGTTTTTAGTATTTTTTATTGATTTGTCTTCTTTTATTTTGTTTATTTATTTATGTGTCCAATCATGGTAAACCAAGATTGAGGGGGAGTGTTGGAGCCTGTGTCCCAAATCATACTTATGGTCTTATGTAATATTAATTATTGGTTATAAAATAACCCTAAGGCCTCACTTAGAGCGGTATCTTGGGTATAAGGGTTAGCACAATTATACTTATATAATTTGAATTCTTTAGAACCAATGATTGTTGGTTATGCTAATGCCGGATGATTTTCTAATCCACAAAAAGAAATATCTCAAATAGAAAATGTTTTTATATAAGATGAAACTGCTATTTCTTGGCATTCTACAAAAAACCCATTTTTGTGACTTCTTCCCTCCATGATGTGTTTATTTCTATTCATGAATCAAGACAAAAAATTATTAGGTTGAGAAAATTAATTAATCATATTAGAAATAACTATGGATTATATATGAATAATAATATTCCCACAGTAGTATATGAAGTCAATACTATTTTCATAGCATAGTCGAATGGTTTGATTATTAAAGGTGACTAAACAAAGAATATCTCACCAAACTTTTGTTCCACTCATGACCTTCAAAAGAATTCTTATATTGATGTTGAATAAATAATATTTTGATAATATCATAGATTTTTTCAAAAATTCAATTCCAACTTCAACAGTTGAGTAATCAATTTATAAAATTAGAATGTGAAGACTAAAAATTATATCATGATTTTATGAGGGGGAGTTGGGACTACTATACTCATTTTCCCTTCATCAATTTTCCAATGGGTTTTAAGATAAGGTTTTTAATGAGGAATCATATCATGAAATCATATTAATTTCACTTCAATTGTTTTCCACATAAGTAATTTTATGTGACAATTTATGTAACACCCCAAGCTTCTATAGTATGCTTCTCTTTGAATAATGTGATAGCGTGTGTTGTGCGCAACGCCGAGTTCTAACACACCATAACCAATCAAACTAGCCGTTATGAATAGTAATACCTACTTTTTGAAATTATATATATATTATATTTCAAAATGGACTTCATTTTTGGATTCGGAATATCTAATTTAGCCTATGGTGAAATTTTGGTACTTTTCCGATCACTTTAATATTTTGATTAATAGTGAAAATTAATAAATTTTAATTAAAAACAACATTTTAATCAAAATAATTAATAGTGATAAATTATGAATTTTAGTCTTTTTAAAGTATATTTAGAATATATTTTTACTATTTAATACAATGTTGGTCATTGGACATAATTTTACAATTAAACCAGACATAAACAAGTGTCAGTTTTTTGATAGTTATTGTCTCTTAAAAACATGTTTTTTGTTTTAACAACGGTAATTAATTTTAAATTAATTTCCGCCACTTCTGTGTTTTGAATTTGGAAAAATGGATTCCATATTTGGAATCAGGATGTTCAAATTTTGTAAATAGTTAACTTTAATTTTTAGACATTTTGAATAATTACTTCGGTATATATTTTATTTACCAAGGTTAAGGGTAAATCCGGTAAATACGGGTTAAAAAAATAATATAATAATAATAATAAATTACCCAAAACGTGTCCTAGACTTATTGGTTGATACATGTTCGACCATAGGCATCTTTGGGTCGATTTTGGGACCCCATGGAGCCACTTTTAGGTGATAGGGACACTTAATTTTAATTAAGTTAAAATAAGTACAAAAATGACATAAGCATATATCTTTTAGAAACAATTTTTTACATAGGGTTATATATGATGTATTTTTTACTATAAATAATCATTAGAAATATAAAAATATTTAATACCTAATTCTATTTTATTTATAATTTTTATATATTAAATAATTTAACTTATTTATGACACAATGATGATGCAGTAATTACCATAATAGTGAAAAATTAAAATAATTGATATTACAAATACCCAAATAAATATAATTTGAGACTTTTAATGAATTACACTATTTTTATAGGATAATATGACATAATAGGATTGATTTAATTTACTTTTTTCGAAGTAATCATTCTGTTATAAGTTTCACAAAAATCAACTATTGAATAATGTCAAAATTGACAAAAAAGAGTTTTTAAAAAAATATTATATTATTAATTGATATTAAATTCCTAAAAATATAAGGATCGGCCAAAAGACTTATATCATGATAGGTGTTTCATTAATTGACCATTTGGGGGTCTCTTGGATGTATATAGTATGATTAGTAACCATATAATATAAAAATACAAAGATACATTGTAAAAGTGAAACTAATTAACTAAGAGTTAATACTTAAAGATAATGTTAATATAAGTACCCAAACATGTCTAAATTCTATTGTTTGAGTGTTTTTCGACCCATAACCACCTTAAAATTTAAACAATCCACTTTGGAGCCATTAGAAACCGAATATGAATTTATTATAAATTAATATTTCTAGATTTTCCAAAGGTTCCCCTCACCCCTCTTATAAAAGGGCACTCCTCATTCTCATTTCTTCACACCTTCAAAGCCTTTTGGTTCGGCCAAAATCTGCCCAAATACTCTCCCAACATCCCTCAATACAGCATAGACGCCTTATTTTTATCATAAATCCAACCTAAGGAGCCCTTTTGATCAAATCAAAAGGAAGAACCCGAAGAAGTGGTAATGTTTTCACCACCCCTTTTCATATTCATTTCTTCTTCCACTTCTTCTTCCTTTGTTATTACCATTCTAAAATAATAACTCCAGTATCATATATATACTGTGATGTTATTATAAATATGGTACAAAAATATTCAGTATTCTATCCACCCTTTGAATAACATGTCACCATACGTGCGTACATACGACTTACCGTCTCCACGTCGTGGTGTAATTGTTATTCAATATATTATTATTTGGATGGGTATAATAATGATTTGTAACTCATGTAAATAATAAATATAACATTTTAATTATTCTTTATATATGATATACCATCCATTTATATATTATTTAAATATCAAAAGAATGATATTGTCGCTCGTGCGTACGTACGGACTACCGTCTCCACAAACACGATGTGATTCATTTTCCATCGTATCCATTCAAGTATAATTATCATGTGATGATTTAAAAATGATTTTTAAGGACATGATATAATTATGGATATGAATAATATACAACCTATCCATTACAAACAAGTCTTACGTAACAAAAAATATAAAAGAAAACGAGTAAGTTAACACCCGAAACAACGATAATACTAAGATATTATTAACAAATCAATGTTAAAAGATCATATATGATATCACATTAATGTATATGATTCTTGTATAGTTTAATAAAAATTATTTCCCCATTATACACGAGTTTAACCTACCCCAACCAAGGAAAAGTAAAAGTTAAGGGTTATTTCGCAATCTCTTCATTATCCAAGGTTGTTTATATGTAATTATCTACTGGGATTTCTTTATCATCCACATCCATGTTTCTTCGAAATGTATTTCAAAAATAATTTACTATTTAAAATAATATGGGTTAAAGTTATTTATACCCTTGTTTTACTTTTTATAAGAGGTTTATAAAGGAATCTTTCCGTCGTTTTCCAAATAAGGTGTTTTTAACCTTTTCAACGGAATTATGGTAAGAATGTTTTTTTTAACTTATACGGTGGGTGCGGTTATTTTCCGTCGTTATAAAATTGTTGAAGCTTCCCTTACAAGCTTATAAGAATATTTTCAAATAAAATGTTTTATTTTATAAATATATGACTCTTAATTGATTTCAAAAATAGAAAGAGATATTTCTCTAAAAAGAGTTTTGATTTCATCTATGTCAACATCCTTTGATGGATTTTACGCTTATTTGAAGTTGATTTATTATGATACATAAATTATATATTGTATTGAAGGTTTTGTGATATGTTTGACTGTGGATGTGCTATTTTTATACCATTCATTGTTTATGGTGAAAGTATTGACATTTCGTATGCTAGTTTTAATACGAATGTTTATGTTATGTTTAAACCTTTTCATATGGGAATGCATTGGACTTAATATGTGATGGGTGGAGCCCGCTATAGCTCCTCGATGAATCGGTAGGTCTCATGAGACAAACTAGTGTCTTGGAACAAGGACTTGGAAAAATCTTATTTGTAGTCTTGGCACGAGGCCTTGGCTATGTGGTTATGATAGTCTGGCATTATGCATTCCATCATTATGAAAGTGGTTATTGATATTGCATGTGATTATTCGATTAGTAGAATATCCATGTGAATAAGTAAATGGAATTATTTCATTTTATTTTTTCCATACTATGATTAAGTTCAAGTTTAAAAGGATTTTGTTTTAGTTATACATTGCATTAAATGTTTATTCTTATTTATGAAATTTTCCGCTATATTGTTATCCTTACTGGGAATTTGAGCTCACCCATTTTCTATGTTTTATTTTTCCCAGGGTATGAAGAAGTAAATTATGAATGACCTGCAGGGATAGTATGTGGGGATATGAGTGTGGAATATAAAGAAAATATGTTTTTGTAGTTTTTATTTTTATGATGTAATGTAAGAGTTATGAATATATATTGTATTTCCAAGGCTACTAAACCAATCGGTCTTTTGATATTTGATCCTTCTTGTGATCATTCCAATGTTATGTAATAATGCACCGACTCTAGGTAACTAGGGTCGGGGTGTTATAGTTGATATCAGAGGAAGTTTAGTACAAACCTTGGATGCTAGATGTAGATAAACTCTGATTAGAACACATATATTTAAGATAGAATTTGAGGATTAGTATAGAAGAACTTCCTAAAATTTTGGTATTGTAGAGATTTTGTGATTTTTCCGAGAAATACATCCCTGTCTGGATACGAGCAGGTAGAGGTGGCTCTGGCATAGATGTATCTAGGGGTAAAACCCGAAAACACTTCTTTGAGCTAGAGTCGAATGGGAACTGGTGCACGACAATGGGCCTTGCTGCACTCTTGGTTACAACACTCCCGAGGGATATGCGTAGGATAAATCTCATTTTCTTTACAAATTATTATGAAGGGTTTATGAGTATATACTTCCTCAAAGAAAACATTTTTATGATTATGGATTATGTCCATAAATAGTTCAATTTATGTTAAGTGTTTTATAAGTATGGGATTATGTATTTTGATTCATAAACTGATCTAGTTTATGCCATTATTTAGAAATGGCGCCTAGTGGAAGAAATGGAAACCCTTATCAATGCACGCACTCCATGTAGGGATTTCCCTCCTTCTCAAGAGAATTATAGTGGAGATGGTGATGCAACTGGTGCCGATCAGCTAATCACCATACTGGTACAACTCACTTAGGTTATGAATAATAACCTTACCCGTATGGAGCACCTTGATCCACATCGTAGAGGGTCAATGTTATATCGATTCATGAGGAAACAACCACCAATGTTCAATGGGAGAAAAAATCCCTTAGTAGCTGAGCAATGGATATTTTCCCTAGAGAAAATATTTCAGGCTTTGGGGAGTAGTGAAAGGGAAAAATTTATCATGGCAATTTACCGCCTCACTAGAGATGCTGATCAATGGTTTTCATTGATTCAAAATACTAAGGAAGGTGATGATGTATCAAATATGGAATGGAGGGAGTTCAAAGATGTGTTTTTAGAAAAATACTTTCCTCGCGACCATCGAGCAGATATGGAAAGGCAGTTTCTGAGTCTGAGACAAAAGGTGGATGAGAATGTTGCAAAGTATGGGGATAACTTTACAAGGTTAAAAAGGTATCGTGGAGATTATATACGTAACCCAAGAAGTAAGATTGATCGTTTCTTTGATGGGTTAAAACCATTTCTCCATCGAGCATTAGTCTCACAATCCTTTTCATCGTACGAAGACATTGTCTCATGTGCTATCAAGACCGAAAAGGAATTTTCTAAGTCTTATGAATTTAATGAAAAGCAAGAGAAGAATAGATATGCTGATCAATCTGGGAATGGAAATAAGGGGAATAAGGGAAAGTTTGAATATCCATCATGTGGTAAATGTGGTAAGAAACACCCCGGTACTTGATTGAAGGGAACATGAGTCTGTTACAAGTGTGGTGAAAAAGGCCACCAAGCTCATGATTGCAAGGGGAAGAAGGAAGCTACCAATGTTCAGTGCTCCAATTGCAGGGAGATGGGGAATTATGCAAATGAATGTCCTATGCGTCAGGAGAACTTACCTCTTAAAAGGCCATGGGATCAAGGCCAAGATTATGCTATCACTACTACTGAGGTAGAAGCTCCGAAAGACATGGTGGTAGGTAATTTAATGGTTTCCTCAAGTTTAGCAAATGCATTATTTGATTCTGGATCATCGCATTGTTTCATATCTTCTCAGATTGCTAAGAAAATTATATATTTCCAATTTGATTTAACAAGGGAGTTGTCAGTTAAAACTCCTAAGGGAAGTATCATTGCAACAAAGTTTTGTGAATCAAATAGAGGATGTACCTATTGTGAGAGAATATGTTGATGTGTTTCCTAAAGATTTACCTGGACATCCTCCAGAACGAGAAGTTGAGTTTTCCATTGATTTAACTCCTGGATCAAGGACTATATCAAAGACCCCTTATAGAATGGCCACTATAGAATTAGTTGAACTAAATAAACAACTAGAGGAATTGAGTAATAAGGGATTTATTTGACCTACTCTTTCTCCATGGGGATCCCCTGTTCTTTTTGTTAAAAAGAATGACAGATCTATGAGGTTATGTATTGACTACAGGGAGATCAATGCTATAACAATAAAGAACAAGTACCCCCTACCACGCATTGATGATTTATTTGACCAACTGCATGGAGATCAATACATTTCAAAGATTGACCTTCGATCTGGATACCATCAGTTGTGTGTGAAGAAGGAAGACATTTCGAAGATAGCATTTCGAACCAGGTATGGGCATTACGAGCTTACTGTAATGCCTTTTGGATTGACTAATTCACCCTCTGTATTCATGGATCTGATGAATAGAATTTTCAAGGAATATCTCGATGAATTTTTGGTGGTATTTATTGATGATATCTTGTTATACTAAAAAAGCTATGAAGATCATGAAAATCACTTGCGCATTATCTTGAAGACTCTGAGAAGGCATGAATTATATAGAAATTTTAGCAAGTGTGAATTCTGGATTCAGGAGATTTCTTTTCTTGGCCATATTGTCTCTAAAGATGGAATCTCTGTTGATCCTTCTAAGACCAAGGCAATCCAAGAATGTCCAGTACCTACGAGTATAACATAGGTACGTCATTTTATTGGTTTGGCAGGTTATTATCAACATTTCTTCCAGAATTTTTCCTGATTGGATAACCCATTAATGAATCTCACACATAAAGGGGTTAAATTTGTTTGGAAAAAAGAATGTGAAGAATGTTTCGAATAACTGAAGAGAATATTATTCAATCCTCCTATATTGACTCTACCGTCGGGGAATGATGGGTTTGTTATTTATAGTGATGCATCAAAGAAAGTACTTGGTTGTGTCATTATGCGGAATGATAGATTTATTACCTATGCATCACGACAGTTGAAAATTCATGAACAAAAATATCCTACTCATGATCTCGAGTTTGCAGCTGTGATATTTTCTTTGAAGATATGGAGGAACTACCTCTATGGTGAAAAATTTGAGATTTATACTGATCACAATAGTTTGAAGTATATTTTCTCACAAAAAGAACTCAACATGAGGCAAAGGAGATGGCTTGAATTACTCAAGGATTATGATTGCACGATACACTACCACCCGAGGAAGGCAAACAAGGTGGAAGATGCTTTGAGTAGAAAAGACCATGGAGTTTTGAACAATATGAGAATTGAAAGGGATTCAATTTTCATGGATCTAGTGACGATGGACATGGGAATAACCAGGGAAGGTGGAACATAAATGGTTTTTCAAATGGTTCCCAAACTATCTTTACTAGAAAGGATTAAGAGTTCTCAGACCAATGATGAAGAATTTCAAAAGAAGATTAAAGCTGCGAATGATGGGAGATTGAGAGACTTTGTGTATGAAGATGGAATTTTGAAATTCGGGAAGAGACTTTGTGTTCCCAATATACCTGATCTAAAAAGGGAATTTCTGGATGATGCTCATAGTTCCAATTTCTCTATACACCCTGGGATCACCAAAATGTATTGATATTTGAAGGAACATTTTTGGTGGGAAAATATGAAGAGGGAGATTGCTGATTTTGTGTCAAGATGTATGGTTTGTCAAAAAGTGAAAGTTGGAAGGCAACACCCTAGAGGAGTCATGCAACCTCTTCCCATATTGGAGTGGAAATGGGACAATATTACAATGGACTTTATCATAGGGCTACCAAAGACTCCTAGAAGAAATGATGCAATATGGGTTATTGTTGATCGTATTACCATGTCAGCACATTTTCTTGCTATAAGAGAAGATCTACAACTGGAACGTCTAGAAAGACTTTATATTAATGATGTTGTGTGACTTCATGGAGTACCCCTATCAATTATTTCTGATCGTGATCCCCGTTTTACTTCAATATTCTGGAAGAGTCTTCAGAAATCCCTGGATACTGAACTTAATTTGAGTACTGCCTAACACCCTCAGACAGACGGACAATCAGAATGGACTTTTCAAACCTTAGAAGACATGTTGTGATCCTGCTCACTTGACATTCAGGGTATGTGGGATTAGTATTTACCTATGATAGAACCTTCCTATAACAATAGCTTCCGTTCGAGTATTCAGATGGCACCATATGAAGCATTATATGGAAAGAGATGTCGCACACCAACCTGTTGGGATGATGTCAGTGAAAGAATACTTTTAGGTCTAGAACTGGTGGAGGAAACGATGGAAGAGGTGAAGGTAATCCAAAATCACATCAAAGCCGCTCAAAGTAGGCAAAAGATATATACCGATAATTGAAGGAAGGATTTGGAATTTCAAGTCGGTGATCATGTTTTCCCGAAGGTATCTCCATGGAAGGGAGTCATACATTTTGGTAAGAAAGGTAAATTGAGTCCCAGGTACATCGGACCTTTCAAAATTCTAGAACGAATTGGGGTTGTAGCTTACAGATTGGCATTGCCGCCAAGTCTCTCCAAAGTTCACGATGTGTTCCACCTATCTCTATTGATGAAATACATGCCTGACACAACGCATGTACTCACCTATGAAGAATTAGAAATGGAACCTGATCTATCTTATTGTGAAGAGCCCGTCAGGATTCTTGATACGAGAGAACAAGTACTGAGAAACCGGACGACGCGTCTGGTAAAAGTCTTGTGGAGAAACCATAAGATGGAAGAGGCAACGTGAGAACCCGAGGAACTTATGATGACGAACCACCCGAGTCTTTTCATGTGATAAGTATTCTAGAAATTTCAAGGACGAAATTATTTGAAGGAGGGGAGGATGTAACACCCCAAGCTTATACGGTATGCTTCTCGTTGAATAATGTGATAGTGTGTGTTGTACGCAACACCGAGTTCTAACACACCATAACCAATCAAACTAGCCGTTATGAATATTAATACCTACTTTTTGAAATTCTATATATTTTATATTTCAAAATGGACTTCATTTTTGGAATATGAATATCGAATTTATCCTAAGGTGAAATTTTGGTACTTTTCGGATAACTTTAATATTTTGATGAATAGTGAAAATTACGAAATTTTAATTAAAAACAACTTTTTAAATCAAAATAATTAATAGTGATAAATTATGAATTTTAGTGGTTTTAAAGTATATTTAGAATATAATTTTACTATTTAATAAAATTTTGGTCATTGGACATAATTTTACAATTAAACCGGATATAAACAAGTGTCAATCTTTTGATAGTTATTATCTCTTAAAAACACGCTTTTTTTGTTTTAGCAACGGGAATTAATTTTAAATTAATTACTTCCACTTCTGTGTTTTGAATTTTAAAAAATGGATTCCATATTTATAATCAGGATGTTAAAATTGTGTAAATAGGTAACTTTTATTTTTAGACATTTTGAATAATTACTTCGGTAAATATTTTATTTACCATGGTTAAGGGTAAATCCGGTAAATAAGGGTTAAAAAATAATATTATAATAATACTAAATTACCCTAAAACGTGTCCTATACTTATTTGTTTATACATTTTAGACCATAGGCATCTTTGTGTCGATTTAGGGACCCCATGGAGCCACTTGTAGGTGATAGGGACAATTAATTTTAATTAAGTTAAAATAAGTACAAAAATGACATAAGCATATATCTTTTAGAAAACCAATTTTTACATAGGGTTATATATATTGAATTTTCTACTATAAACATTCCTTAGAAAGAAAAAATTATTTCCTACATAATAATATTTTATTTATAATTTTTAGATATTAAATAATTTAATTTATTTATGACACAATGATGATGTATTAATTACCATAATAGTGAAAAATTAAAATAATTGATATTATAAATACCCAAATAAATATAATTTGAGACTTTTAATGAATTAAACTAATTTTATTGGATAATCTGACATAATAGGATTGAATTAATTGACTTTGTTTGAAGTAATAATTCTGTTATAAGTTTCACAAAAATCAACTATTGAATAGTGTCAAAATTTACATAAAAGAGTTTTTTAAAAAAAATATTATATTATTAATTGATATTAAACTCCAAAAAATCTAAGGCTCGTCCAAGAGACTTATATAATGATATGTGTATCATTAATGGACCATTTGGGGGTCTCTTGGATGTATATTGTATGTTTATTAACCATATAATATAAAAATACAAAGAGACATTGTAAAAGTGAAACTAATTAACTTAGAGTTAATACTTAATGATAAGGTTAATATAAGTACCCAAACCTGTCTAAATTCTATTGGTTGAGTGGTTCTCGACCCATCCCCAGCATAAAATTTAAATAATCTACTTTGGAGCCATTAGAAACCGAATATGATTTTATTATAAATTAATATTTCTAGCTTTTCCAAAGGTGCCCCTCACCCCTCTTATAAAAGGGCACTCCTCCTTCTTGTTTCTTCACGCCTTCAAAGACTTTTGGTTCGGCCAAACTCGAACCAAATACTCTCCCAACATCCCTAAATACAACCTAGAGGACATAGTTTGATCAAAAAACCAACCTATGGAGCCCTTTTGGTCAAATCAAAAGGAAGAACCCGAAGAAGAGGTAATGTATTCACCACCCTTTTTCAAATTCATTTCTTCTTCCACTTCTTCTTCCTTTGTTATTACCATTCTAAAATAATAACTACAGTATCATATATATACTTTGATGTTATTATAAATATGGTACAACCATATTCAGTATTCTATCCACCCTTTGAATAACATGTCACCATAGGTGCGTACGTATGACTTACCGTCTCCACGTCGTGGTGTTATTGTTATTCAATATATTATTATTTGGATGGGTATAATAATGATTTGTAACTCATGTAAATAATAAATATAACATGTTAATTATTCTGTATATATGATATAACATCCATTTATATATTATTTTAATATCAAAAGAATGATATTGTCGCTCGTGCGTACGTACGAACTACCGTCTCCACGAACGCGATGAGATTCATTCTCCATCGTGTCCATTCAAGTATAATTATCATTTTATGATTTAAAAATGATTTTTAAGGACTTGATATCATTATGGATATGAATAATATACAACCTATCCATTTAAAACATGGCTTACGTAACAAAACATATAAAAGAAAATGAGTAAGTTAACACCCAAAACAACGATAATACTAAGATATTATTAACAAATCAATGTTAAAGATCATATAAGATATCATATTAATGTATATGATTATTTTATAATATAATAAAAATAATTTCACCATTATACAGGAGGTTAACCTACCCCAACCAATGAAAAGTACAAGGTAAGGGTTATTTCGCAATCACTTCATTATCCGAGGTTGTTTATACGTAATTATCTACTGGGATTCCTTTATCATCCACATCCATGTTTCTTCGAAATGTATTTCAAAAATATTTTAATATTTAAAATAATATGGGTTAAAGTCATTTATACCCTTGTTTGAATTTTTATAAGAGGTTTATAGAGGAATCTTTCCATCGTTTTCCAAATAAGGTGCTTTTAACCTTTTCGACAGAATTATGGTAAGAATGTTTTTTTTAACTTATACGGCAGGTGTAGTTATTTTCCGCCGTTATAAAATCGTCGAAGCTTACCTTACAATCTTATAAGAATATTTTCAAAGAAAATGTTTTATTTTATAAATATATGACTCTTAAATGATTTAAAAAATATAAAGATATATTTTTCTAAAAATAGTTTTGATTTCATCTATGTCAACATCCTTTGATGGATTTTACGCTTATTTGAAGTTGATTTATTATGATACAAAACATCTATATTGTATTTAAGGTTTTGTGATATGTTTGAATGTGTATGTGCTATTTTTATACCATTCATAGATTATGGTGAAAGTATTGACATTTCGTATGCTATTTTTAATACGAATTTTTATGTTATTTTTAAACCTTTTCATATGGGAATGCATTGGACTTAATATGTGACGGGTGGAGCCCGCTATAGCTCCTCGATGCATCGGTAGGTCTCATGAGACAAACTAATGTCTTGGAACAAGGCCTTGGCAAAATCTTATTTGTAGTCTTGGCATGAGGCCATGGCTATGTGGTTATGATAGTCTGGCATTATGCATTCCATCATTATGAAAGTAGTTATTGATATTGCATGTGATTATTCGATTAGTAGAATATCCATGTGAATAAGTAAATGGAATTATTTCATTTTATTTTTTCCGTACTATGTTTAAGTTAAAGTTTAAAAGGCTTTTGTTTTAGTTATACATTGCCTTAAATGTTTATTCTTATTTATGAAAGTTTCCGCTATATTGTTTTCCTTACTGGGCATTTGAGCTCACCCCTTTTCTATGTTTTATTTTTTCCAGGGTATGAAGAAGTAAATTATGAATGACCTGTAGGGATAGTATGTGGGGATATGAGTGTGGAATAAGAAGAAAAGATGTTGTTGTAGTTTTCATTTTTATGATGTAATGTAAGACTTATGAATATATCTAGTATTTCCAAGGCTACTAAACCAATCGGTCTTTCGAGATTTAATCCTTCTTGTGATCATGTCAATGTTATGTAATAATGCACCAACTCTAGGTAACTGGGGTCGGGCGTTACAATTTATATCAGATTTCATGAGATTATGACATCCATTGGGGAGAGTTATAAATTATCATTAATTTTGTGGATTTCATAAATCATTATTAATGATGACTATTCATTACCCAACAAGACCCTTCATATGGCCAAAAACATTTATATTTCCACCGTTGGATATAATTAATCAGAATTAAGTTTTCTTTTGGACGATTACATTTTTACTCTACAAATTTGGTGACATGTTAATGTAATTTGAGTAAGATTTTTTAGCATCCATATACTTGTATAATTTCTTTTATGTTATATTGTGACTGAGATATTTTACTTCACCATCACCATACCCAAAATTCCACATCATGCTCAATTTATATTCACAGTCACTTAACTAGTTTCAAAACATATATCATGATTAACATTCAAGAAATGATTAAACCATAATCAAAGTACAAGGACAAGAACTTGTGAACCAAAATTCTCATGAAAAATGAAATAGTTGATGACTGAAAATGGAAATTTTAAAAACTAATTATTAATAAATGGGTATTGAAATGTCACATATGATATTATAGATTGGTATATCATAATGATATTTAAGTATAATGAATATAATTTTTTACACATTAGGTAAAAATAAGTTACGAGGAATGTTGAACTTGATAAAAGATATTTTCTCTCAATTTTCACTTAATTGAGAAATATTTTTTTCTTATGCACCTATTTATTTTATAAAGTGTGTATTATTACTATATTGTGTATTTAATATGAATCTATATTTATTATAGATGTTTAAATTTTCAATTCAAATGTACTCTTTGTAACACCCCACGATTTCATAGTAGGTTATCTTCTTTAAAGTAATTCAATAGCTTGCGCTACATGCAACACTGAGTTTGAGCGCAACCCGACTTACCAAACTAGTCATTCAAAAAGCCGTTATGTATATTATTAAAATAATTTTAAATTTTAGATACTAAATATAATTTTAGAATCCATATTATGTATTTTTTAGACACAATATTGAAAGAAATTAAAAATTTTAGAGAAAAGAAGTATTTGTCAAAAATGAAATTTTACCGCCTTTTAATGGTGAACCATTTTAAATAAAATATTTGACACTTTTATATATTAAATTTGACAAAATAAACTTATTATGTAGAATCGGGACATAATAATTTAGTTTTGATAAATTTTTTGTTGTTTTTATGATAACTTTCATATTTTGGTGAATAGTGAAAAATACTAAATTTTAATTAAAGACAAATTTTTTAATTAGAATAATTTATAGTGTTCAATTATAAATTTTAATGGATTGGATGTATAATTAGATTATATTTTTACTATTTAATCCAATTTTGGTCATTGGAACTAATTTAACTTTGCAATTATACATAAACAAGTGTCAATATTTTGATAGTTATTGTTTCTTAAAAATACACTATTTTATTTTAGAATGGGATTTAATTTTAAATTAGTTATTACAAATTATATGTTTTTAATTTGGTAAAATAGAAATCATTTTTGGATTCATAATATCAAATATATCTTAGGCTGAATTTTTGGTATTTTTCTAAAAAACATCAATTTTTGATGAATAGTAAAACCGCTAACTATTAGTTAAAAAATGACTTTTTCATTTAAATGAAATTTTACCACTTCTATAAATTGTATTTCAAAAATATTACATACATATTTTTTATTATTATGTAAATTGTGGTTTAATAAGATGAAAATAATTTTTGGTGAACTGTAACTTTTGACTTATTTATAGCGGTTAAAGGTAAATAGGGTAATTTAAGGTAAGAGGAATATTATAATAATACAAAATTACTTTCAAACCTATCCTAACATTATTTTATGTGTCATAAACGACCTTGGTCATCCTTGGGTATATTTGGGGACCCCATGGAGCCACTTAGGAGTGATAATGACACTTTATTTTAATTAACATAAAGTGAAGACAAAAATGACATTAACAAATATCTTTTAGAATATCAATTTTTATATGCGTTTATATAAGACATATTTTTGACTATAAATATTCATTGGAAATATAATAATATTTTCTACATTATGGTAATTTTTTTATAATTTTTAAACATCATATAAATAAAACTATTTTTGACACAGTAATGATGCAATATTCACGTCATTAATAATTGATTTAAATAAATAATATTAGTAATATTAAAAAATATCCAAAACATGTCCAATTATTATTAGATGATTTTTTTTCGAACATGAGTCTTATTATATTTGATGTTAATGGATTTTTGACCTTTTTAAACCAAAGATATGTTTATAATAAAATAACATTTTCAAACATTCAAAAAGAGACCCTCCTCTCCCTTATAAAAGGACACAACTTATAACACATTCCTCACACCTCTCAAGCCTCTTGGCTCATCCAACCCCTGACCAAATAATCTCCCAAGGTCCCTATATTCCACCTATAAGCTTTACCTTAGGCAGAAGTCACTTCAAGAAGTCTGTTTGGTTCAAACAAAAGGGAGTTACCCATATAAAAGGTATTTGTTTATCATAACTTCTTTACTTTTATTTTAATTCTCCAACCAATAAAATCAATTTATTACTTTATTTTATAAAAACACCAGTATCCTCATTATACTAGGATTTTTTATGATAATTATATGAACAAAACATTCACACACCTCCATATAATGGGTAAAGAATATATTGTTTCTGTGGATGGAAAAATTTCACCTCACGAAATGAGGATTGTTAAATTATATCCTACCTCCTCTCATGGTGTCCATTAATATAGAATTGTATTTATATATGATATATGTTAGGTTTATTTTTTATTTATTCTTCTGTATTTTTCATTTATATCATTCTTTTATGTTTTTCGTTATGAGTAAAACGCGATAATTTCATTTGAGGAAGTATGGACTACCACCCCCTCAAAGCAATATGACTCATTAATGCCTTATGTGGGACATATAAAGGATGGAGTTAATGATATTATATATGATATTATATATGATATTATACTGTAATTATTATATATCTATGTATCATTATGTTTTAATTCCATTAAAATACAAAATAGAAATGAAATTAGCGTTCATGCATACGTACGACTTACCGTCTCAATGAACGGTGCGCTTCATTTCTTATCACCAAATATTATGTATTGTTATAAATACATATATATAATGAGTATATAATACATATATATGATATATAAATCATTTATTTTATTCTTTATATAATGGAATTTTGACACATCGAAAAATTGTAATTATAACAAGTTCATCTTTTATTCAAGTTACAAACATCAATAAAATATCCAATATGAAATGAAATAATTAACTAATTGTTATATAAAGGTAATGACGGATATAAACGGAAGAATAAACTTGAAAAATGTTCTTAATCAAGTAAAAATTAACTTATGTTTATTATTTAAGAATAACAAGGAACATACCAAACAACTCAGACATGAGGTAAGGGGTTTCTTATCTCACTTTTAATTCCGTAAGATTTCCATTGTTCACCACTTATTTATTGAATGTGGTGTATTATGTACTACCATTTGATATATGTTTTTACTATTATTTTTTATATTCATCGTATTATATGAATTATTTTGTGGTTATAAACTTTTGGTCATACGACTTTACTGATTACAACATGGTAAGTGGATTTCATCTCACTTCTTATTCCCGTGAGATTCACGCTATATTGCAACTATTTCCTTTTGTGTGGTGTATGTACTGGCCATGATTGTATTCATTTTTTAAAATAATTTCATATATTGATATTTAAAATTTCATTTAATAATCCTTCATCCTTGTGGTGTATGTTTCATGAGTTACCAAATCAGTAAGGGTTAATTCTACAATCTCTTCATTATCCAAGTTGTTTATACGTAATTATCTACTGGGACCACTTTATCATCCACATTCGTGTTTTCTTAAAAATTTATTTAACTTTTTTACTATTTAATAGAAAATGGGTTAAATTTATTTATACCCTTATTTTAACATATATGTTTTTTAATGGAATTATTCTATTGTTTTACAAATAAGGTACTTTAAAAGTTTTTTGACAAAATTAAGGTAAGAACGTTTTTTAACTTATACAGCAGGTGTGGCTATTTTCCACTGTTATAACATCAACAAATATTTTCCTAAAAGCATATAATAATATTTTCAAAATAAATGTTTTTTTATAATTATGTGTCACTTAAATTATTTCAAAATAGAAAGAGATATTTCTCTCAAATAATTTTTAGTTCATCTATGTCAACATCCTTTGATAAATTTTACACTTGTTTGATGTTGATTTCTTATGATAAAAATATTCAATATTGTATTTATGTTTTTGTGATATGTTTGACTATGGATGAGTTATTTTTATGACATTCATATTTTATGGTTAAAGTATTGAAATTTTGCATGCTAGTTTTAATACAAATGTTTATGTTATATTTCAACCTCTTCTTAAGATGAATGTGTTAGAGTAGTATGTTAAAGGTTGGGGACTGGTAAAAGTAATCCCTCTGGGTTGGGGTTTGTTTATAGCAGACCATTTGGGTTAGACTCCGGTTACAGAGGATCTCCGAGTTGGATTTGGGTTACTGAGGCTCTCCAGGTTGGTTTACAGTCACAGAGGCCCTCCTGGTGGGAGTCCGATTATAAAGTCTCTTCGGGTTGGGGTCCGGTTATAGTTAGCCCCTAGGTCCTGGAACAAGGCCTTGAAATAGAAATTAAATTCCAGTATTATGAATTCCATCATTATGATATTATTTATTGATATTTCATGTGGTTATTAAACTAGTAGAATACCGATGACATTTTTTTTATTATGGCATTATTTACTAAACTCATATTCCTACCATAAAGTGTTCATGTTTATTATTTTTAAAGGCATGTGTTTTCAATTTTTCACCATTACTATTGTTTATGTTATCTTCTACTATATTTCTTACTCTTACTGAGCGTTTTAGCTCACCCCTTTCTTATGATTCATTTTTCCAGGATATATAGAAGTTAGTTATGAGTGAATTACAGGAATAATATTAGAATATTGGATGTTTATAATGGAATAAATTCGTGTTATTTTTCATTTAAAGTTATGATGTTGAACTTATGTATGTATCTTGTTTCCAATACTACTAAATTTATCGGTCTATCGAGACTTGATTCTATGTAATCATGCCAATATATTAAAAAAATGCATAGGCTCCTGGATTCTGGGGTCGAGGTGTTACAGTTGGTATCAGCGGAAGGTTAGTACAAAAATTGGAAACTAGATTTAGATAAACTCTTATTATAGCACATTACACTAAAATAGACTTTTAGGATTAGTATATAATAACTTCCTAGAAATTTGGTAATGAAGAGATTTTGTGTATTTTCCAAGAAATACATCCCTTTCTAGATACGATTATGTAGAGGCGGTTTTGGAATAGATGTACCTAGGAGTGAAAAATCTGACAAGGAGTTTCAGGCATGAACTGGGGTATCCTGGTACACGACAATGTGTCTTACTGCACTATTGGTTATGACACACATGGGGGATATGATTTGTATAATTTACATTTTCTTTATAAACCGATTTGAAGGTTTTCTATATAATATGAGAATAAATAACCACGGTTAATCCTAAAGTGTTTTAAATTAAAAATATGGTGTCATGATATTCTCTAAATGATTTTATGACTACTTTTTACTCACATAATTCTTTCTCATTTTAGTCAACGGATAGATTCCAAGGAAGTCAAAGTAACTTTGAGATTGATGTACTATGTTGGAACTGTGGTGGAAATGAGAAACAAAATGGAATGTTGATTGGATTAAACGATACTGTGTTCCTATCGAATCATTTTTCCAAAAATATGTTCAACAACATATATATTAACCAAATATCGGACTCAACAGAGAATAAAAAGGTGATTAATGATAAGAGCTCCAAGAGTGGAGAATATGGAGAAAATTAACCTGAATTTTTATCATGCAGGAAATGTGGAAGGAGACACCCATGAAAGTGTCTCAATGGAACAAAGAAATTCTTTACATGTGGGAAAGAAGGAAATAAAGTAAAGAATTGGTGAGGAAAAATGAAGAGTATTATGGAAGAAAATAAAAATGGTCCCAAGATTCCATTTACATTTATTTTTCATAAATGTAGGGGACCTGGCCATTACCCGAGTGAAAACCCATTAAATAGGATATTCTCTTGGTCAAAGAAGAAGCTATGTGAAAAAAATGGTTGGCGAGATGTTTAAAAGTATTAGTGCTCTTTGTTGATGTTATTACATTGGAATAATTTTCTCTTGTATTTGAAACCCTGCAGTTTGTCATGTGAAAATGATATTTGAGGAAGAATTATCGTTTCTCTTGTAGATTTAGTTATAAATAACCATTTGGTTGTATATGATCATTGAGTTTTAGGTAATGACAAGTTATTAAATTTTGGTATGAAAATGAAAGGTATGAGAAATTTTTTTTTGCTAAATTATGTTATGGTTATTTTGAGGAATTTATCTAATTTTGGTAATGTTATAAAATACAGTTTTTGAAAAAGGACAACATGCAGACTTTGTGAAAACCTGTCATGTCGGACAAAGCTGTGGGAATCGAACCCACAACATGAGTGCGATTGTGATCTATCGCCTACCACAAGACAACGTGAAGTCCCTAGTTAGTGTGACTAATTAATATTTTGTTATATTCTTTTATTGATCAATAATAAGTTGATTTACGATCTTATGTCTTACCAAATGAATACCCTTAGTATAGGAAAATGATTTGGTGATTAAATGATAAATGTTATTTTGGAAGATGTTCACTCTGTTGGGAACACTATATGCCTAAGGAAAATAGAATAATATGGGATTTCATTTGAGGAGTAATGGTGAATATTTATATATGTTTTTATTGTGGATTTATAGTGATTTGGGTTATTTACGAAAATTATTAACCTCTCAATGAGAATATTTGATTAGGTTGATTAATTTTAAGTATGCGACTTTAAGAGTAGTCGATGTAATTTGGAGATAAAATTTAACGTGGAAGACTACATTACCATATACCTCTTCTTTTTGGGTTTCAATATTATTTTGGATTATATTGAAATATTTTAAGGAAAATTGTTTATTGAATTGTATTTATTTATCTTTGGGGTATTTTTGGTTTAATTTTAGAAATTAGGATTAGTGTTTCGTTCACTAAAGGATTATTGTGTTGGGGGATCATCTAATCTTGTACTAACCATTTTGGTCTTGGTTAATCTCTAAAGAAAAGGAAAATATATAGTTTATCTTTTGTGGATCACATGATTCTCTAGATGTTGATTCTATCTCTTCTGGTGTGACCAATTCATCTTGTATACTCATCGTTTGAAAAAAAGATGAGTTAGTGGTAGAAATTTATTAAAGAATGAACCTCTACTTAATAAGTAAGTATATCTCTTTATATTATTATTCAATCTAATAAATAAATTCCTTATCATTATGAAATGGAACATAAAACAAAAAACATTGTCTATTTACTTTCCTACTGGGAAAATAATGACCGTTTTTTTCATCACAAGTTTGTGATTTTCTTGTTGTAAACTTTCTCCTTTTCATGTTTTCTATCCCTCTCCATCAGAATATGACACTTATTTTATATTCCATATCCATGTATTCTTACTTGTAATCCTTGTATGGATTATCTCTGGTGACCTTTGTACTTCTCTTTCTTTATTTTAATGTGATAGATTTGTTGACTCTTTCTCCAATTTGGGACTTTAAATGAAGTTCCCAAGCCCAAATTTAAAAATTATGAGGACACAATTTCCAAAATGGGGGCAGAATGTAACACAACAGTATTTTATATTATGTTATATTATTTAAAGTAGTTCAATAGCTTGTGCTACATGCAACACCGAGTTTGAGCGCACCCCGACTTACCAAACCAGCTGTTCAAAAAGAGGTTATGAATAGTATTAACTGAATTTTAAATTTTATATTCTACATAAAATATTTGGATCAATATTATGTGTTTTTTAGACATAATATAAGAACAAATTAATTTTTTCAGAAAAAAGAATTATTTTTCAAAAATGCAATTTTACCGCCTTTTTGAGGTGAACCCCTTTAAATCCAATATTTGACACTTTTATATATTAAATTTGACAAAATAAACTTCTTATTTAGAATTGTGACATAAAAATTCATTTTTGATAAATTTTTGGTGTTTTTCTGATAACTTTCATATTTAGGTGAATATTAAAAAATACTAAATTTTAATTTAAAACAACTTTTTTAAACAGAATAATTTATAGTGTTCAATTATAAATTTTAATGATTTTTATGTATAATTATATTATATTTTTACAATTTAATCCAATTTTTGTCATTTTAATTAATTTCACTTTGAAATTATACATAAACAAGTGTCAATATTTTGATAGTAATTGTTTCTTAAAAACAAGATATTTGTTTTGACAATGGGAATTAATTTTTAATTAATTAATACAACTTATATGCTTTGAATTTGCTAAATATACATCATTTTAGAATTCAGAATATCAAATGTATATTAGGTATAATTTTTGGTGTTTTTCTAAAAAACATTATTTTTTGATGAGTAGTAAAACCACTTAGTGGTAGTTAAACAAATTGACTTTTTCATTTAAGTAAAATTTTACCACTTCTAGGAATTAAATTTGAAAATCCAAAATATATGGTTTTTTTATTAAGTAAATTGTGGTTCATCAAGTTGAAAATAATTTTTTGTGAATAGTTACTTTTGACATTTGTTTACCATGACTAAAGGTAAATAGGGTAATTTAAGGTAAAAAGAATTAATTATTATAAAAAATTACCTTAACACTTTTCCTAACCTTATTGGATGAGTGATATCCGGCCATTGCCATCCTTGGGTCTATTTTGGGACCTCATGGAGAAACTTAAGAGTGATACTGACACTTTATTTATATTATCTTAAAGTAAACACAAAATGACATTAACTAATATATTTTAGTATATCAATTTTTATATGGGGTTATATAAGTCATATTTTTTACTATAAATATTCATTGGAAATATAAAATGATTTATTACATTATGTAATATTTTAAAAAAATTAAGACTTCAAATAATTTAAATTATTTATGACACAATAATGATTCAGTATTCACCTCATTAATAAATGATTAAAATAAATAATATTTTTAAAATTAAAAAAACATCATAAACCTATAAAATTCTTATTGGATGATTTTATTTTGAACACAAGTCATATTATCGTCGAATTTAATTTGTTTTGGACCTTTTTAAACCGATGAATGTTTATAATAAAATAATATTTTAAAAAATTCCGAAAGAGCCCCTCCTCTCCCTTATCAAAGGACCCCACTTCTAACTCATTCCTCAAACCTCTCAATACACTTGGATCATCCAACCGCTTACCAAATAAGCTCTAAATATCCCTCTATTATATATATAATCCTTAACTAAGGCATTAGTCACTCCAAGAAGTCTGTTTGGTTCAAATCCAAGGGAGTTACCCATATTAAATGTAACGGTTTCTCTTAACTTCTTTTCTTTTATTTTACTTCTCCAACCACTAAAATATTTTTATTACATTATTTTATAAAAACACAAGAATCCCCAATAAACTATTATTATGTTATGAGAATTATTTTAACTACACTTTCACACACCTCCATTTAATGGGTAATGAACATATTGTTTTTGTGGATGGAAAACTAACGCCTCACGAAACGATGATTGTTCAATTATATCCTACCGCCTCTCATGGTGGCCATTAAGATAGAACTATATTAATATATGAAATATATTATATTTATGTTTTATTTGTTCTTCTATATTTTCAATTTATATCATTCCTTTATGGTTTCCATTATGGGTAAAATGTGATACTTTCATTTGAGGAAGTGTGGACTACAGCCCCCACAAAGTGATAGGATTCGTTAATGAATTATGTGGGACATATAAAGGATTAATTTAATGATATTATATATGATATTATACTGTAATTATAACTTACCTATGTATCATTATATTTCAATTCCATTAAAATATAAAATATAAATCAAAGTAGCATTCATGGGTACATACAACTTACCATCTCCATGAACGGTGCATTTCATTTCTTTTCTCCAAATGTTATGTATTGTTATAAATACATATATATACTGGATATATAGTATATATATGATTTATAAATAATTTTTATCATTCTATATATAATTTACTTTTGACCACATGGAAAAATTGTAATTATAACAAATTTATTTTTGACTCTAGTTCTGAACATCGAAAAATATCCAATATGAACTCTAATAATTAAATTATTGTTATAGAAAGTTAATAAGTGTTATAAAAGGAATACTAAACTTGAAAATGTTATTAATCGAGTAGAAATTAACTTATGTTTATTATTCTAGAAGAATAAGGAACATACAAGACAAGTCAGCTTGAGGTAAGGGGTTTCTTATCTCACTTTTAATTCCATAAGATTTCCATTGTTAACAACTTATTTATTTCATGTGGTGTATTGTGTACTACCATTTTATGTATATTATCTCAATTCTATTTATATTAATTCTATTTTATGAAATATTTTTTGGTTTTTATCATTTGGTCATATGACTCGATTAATTACAATGTGGTAAGAGGATTTCATCTCTCTTCTTATTCTCGTGAGATTCACGCTGGGTTGCCACTATTTACTTTTGTGTGTTGTATGTACTGGCCATGATTGTATTCCTTGTGTAATATAATTTAATATAAGGGTATCTAAAACATCATTTAATAATCCTTCTTTCATGGGGTGTATGTTTCCTGAGTTACCAAATCGGTAAGGGTTAATTCTACAATCTCTTCATTATTCTAGGATATTTATATGTAATTATATACTAGGACATATTTATCTTCCACATCCGTGTTTTCAAATAAATTTATTTTAATACATTTTTACTATTTATAAAAAAACTTGTTGAAGTTATTTATACCCTTATTTTACCTTATATGTTTTTTAAAAGAATCTTTCGATCGTTTTCCAAATATCGTACTTTATGAATTTTTTGACAAAATAAAGGTAAAAATGTTTTTTTTAATTATTCATTGGGTGCGGCTATTTTCCACCATTATAAAACCGTTGAAGATTCCCTTATAAACATATAAGAACATTTTTAAAATTAATTTTTTCTTTATAATTATGTGTCTCATAAAATATTTCAAAACAGAAAGAGATATTTCTCTCAAATAGTTTTGATTTCATCTATGTCAACATCCTTAGATAAATTTTACACTTGTTTGAAGTTGATTTATTATGATAAAAATATTCAATATTGTATTTAATGTTTTGTGATATGTTTGAATGTGGATGATTTATTTTTATTCCATTCATGGTTTATGGTTAAATTATTGACATTTCAAATGCAATTTTTAATATGAATGTTTATGTTATATTTCTACCTTTTTAAGATGACTATGTAGGACTAGTATGTTCCGCGTAGGTGACCGGTAAAAGTTATCCCTCCCGGTTGGGGTACAGTTATAGAAAACCCTCCATGTTAGAGTCCAGTTACAGAGGCTCTATAGGTTGGATTCTGGTTACAGAGGTTCTCCGGGTGGGAGTATGGTTATAGAGGATCTCCGGGTTGGAGTCCAGTTACAAAGGCTCTCCGAGTTGGGGTCCGGTTATAGTTAGCCCATAGGTCCTGGAATGAGGCCTTGACACAAAAATTAAATTCCATCATTATTCATTCCATCCGTATGAGATTGGAAATTGATATTTCATTTGGATATTCGACTAGTCGAGTAACCATGAATTTGTTTTATTATGGAATTATTTACTCAGCTCATATTCCTACAATAATGTTTTCATGTTTATTATTTGTAAAGGCATGTGTTTTAAATTATACTCCACGCATAATGTTTATGTTATCATCTGCTATATTTCTTACCTTACTGAGATTTTGAGGTCACCCCTTTCTTATGTTTCATTTTCCCAGGATATGAAGAAGTTATTTATGAGTGACTTGGAGGAATAATCATGAAATCTAAGATGTTTCTAAAGGAAAAAATTAGTGCTGTTTTTATTTTCATGTTGTAATGTTGAACTTATGTTTGTATATTGTTTCCAATACTACTAAACTAATAAGTCCATCAGATCTATATTCCTTATAATCATTCCAATTTATTAAAATAATTCCCCGGTTCTTGGATTCAGGGGTTGGGGCATTACGCACTTTTAATGATTTAAAATTTAAATATTTTCAAAGATGTAATAGTTTTTTTAATCTCATTTTTGGGGATTTATCATATTTTCATTGAAGGAACCATATAATATAATCTCCATAAACTCCATTTATTTGAGTATAATATTTATATATAAGGATTTTTCATATTTTCATCCAACATATCCTTGATTTGGAAGTTGAACGAAGTAATGTAATTTTTATTTTGATCTTATTTCCCTTTTGGCCAGGTATATTTTTCATCAATATTTGTATTATTTTAATAATTTTTTACAAATGTCCTTTTTATTTATTTGAACGATTTATTAATAAATTTTAATTTATCCAAATGTTTTTATATGGTTTTAAATTAATATTTCTAATTTTTTCATAAAAGGGTAATTTTCAATTTTTTTAAAAAAAATAAAAGGAATGTTTTCTTTTTAACATATGCAGCATTAACAGACATTCCACGACCATTATTGCTTTACAATTAGTAGCCTATTCTATCAGATTTCAATTAGTTTACAAGGATCCCCATTTATTAAACCTTATTTTGAATATTTCCCTTCAAATTTATTATACTCTTTAAAAGACATTATTTTTACAAAAAAATCTATTTTTTTGTAGAATTGATGGTCATATCCATCTCTTGGTTTTTTTGTGGCCATTAAAATTTTTCTTCAAACATAGAATTTTGTATGATCATATTTCATTAAAAATTACCTTTTTAAAATATTAATATTATTTTTATCATGGATATGATTATTTACTACACCATATACCCTTTCTATATACAGTATTTTACTATAAAAGGGTAAATATTGAAATTATGTATTCTTTACTCTATGGATATTTTTTGATAATGAATATTTTTTACGAATTAAATTGATCACTAAATATATGAGTAAAGCAATGGATATGGAGTGAAGGGTGGTGCCAAGAATTATATAGTCCCTTAATGTATCGATAGATCTCACAAGACATACCAATTGTCTAGCCTTATTAAATAAGTTTTGGTGTATGTCTACTCATTGATTAAAATGTCTTGGATAAAGGAATTGACATAAAATATATCATGATATTTGAGATCACGACATTCATTATTAATCATTTCCAACATTGATAATTCTGTTATTATTATCTATGTTGTTATAGTGTCATTATTATCTAAGGATACATTTTGTGATCAAATTATTGATCAAAAGGGATGTGTTTTTAGTTTTTTACATTTCATATTATTTATGCATTATTTACTCATGATAGATTCTATTTTATGTAACCCTTTCTAAGTATCTGATATCATCCTTTTCTGCTTTCTTTTCCCCAAAAAATGATGAAGTAATTTATGAATAATATCAATGATATAAAAATGGTATTTATGCAATGTATTTTATGTTTACAATGTAATATAGGAATAATATATGTATTCGTTTGTTCAATAATAATAAAATTATGGGTATTTTGGGATGAGATATCATGTAACATAAGTAATTATAATAAATTATACACTAAATCTTGGTAATTTGAGTGTGGGTCCATATAGTTGTTATTATAGGAAGATTATCAGAAATCACGTGAACTATATTTTAAATGAAAATAGCTAACATGAGAATTTTATAACCTCTTTTATAATTTGATAGATTTTAAAATTAGAGTTATTTTTATTTAATTTCTTAATAGTCATGATGATTATGAGATAACTCGGTGTGTGTCGTTATTCAGGGATTCTGCCTAACATAATAAAGGGAATCAACACTTGTTGAAAATATAGGGACTTACCTGCTAAAAAATCCATTATAGAAGGTGTTGGAACTGAGAAAATCATGGTAATATTAGTGATTTTATGTTAGGTTATGAAAAATAAACTTACCCTTATGTTAAATTTTTTTATTATACAATGATTTTCTCTAATTTTGGTTCACTTCATGTGACAAAAGCCTCCATCATTTAATAAAACTACTAATACACTAGTAGTTGAGAAATGAATTATGTCCCTCAAGAAGATATTTCAATATTTAAGATGTAGATAAAGTAAAAAATATATTAAATCTGTGTATTTTTTTAGAGGAGATGTTTATCATTGGTGTATATTGATCAAGAACACCTGAAAGTTTGAAAAAAAATAGAATTCATGTAATGGAGAACATTTAAATTGATATTCTTTGAGAAGTACATCCCTAGAGAACAATGAGATTAAATAGAGTTGAATTTATTCACCCTAATAGTATAAATTATAAAAAAGTGTGGTATATTATGAGGCCCACATTACAAGATTATACAATCATGTTGCGAACTACATGTGTAATATAGAAAGAATAATCAACCATTTCTTTGATTGGAATAAGTTGAGCCACTAAAGTAAATTAGTTTTGTCAATCATTTTCATCATATTATGATATAGTATCAAGCATCATTAACATAGAGGGACTTTTATAGAACCTATATCTTCAAGGGTGACACCATGAAAAAGGGTACATATCAATGAAGAAGAGGTAAAGAAACAAATTTCATCATATAATCTTTTTGGAAAGATACATCCAAAAAAATTCATGATGGCTATAAGAGTTTGTTTCAAGGGTGGAGATAAGGGTATAACGAACCAGGATTGATCTACATGGATATTGCATCATTTTAGATGAATATTCAATACACAACGAAAATTCATGCTCGAGGACTGTAATAGTTTAGTGTCTCTGGGAACTTGGAAACAAAATATTTTATCCTAGTGAAAGATATTCAACATCTCCCATAAAGATCTCCGCTATTAGTAATTTTACCTAACACCTTTCTTCAGAACCCATGGTAAGAAATTATATAAAATGAGTGATCTTATATCCTCAGTAGGGGAAAATGAAGGAAATGTGTAAGAATAACATGAAACAATGGTATGGAACTAGAGTATAAAATTTGAAGAACACAACCTATATATTAGAGATCATAATAAATATAGGAAATTCAAATGTCATTAATCATATGGAAATAAAGATAATATTCCATGAATTAATATCATAGGAATAAAACATGGATTTGTGGAAATGAAATATAAAAAACCTATGTTAAGGTAGCCTACCAAGGACTTTGTAATATATTAGGCATGGGTTTGACAACCATGTACCTTCTTCAGACATGATATGCTCTCCCATGTACCATCTGGTTTTAGGATTGGGATGTCCTCCCATATACCCTCTTGTTTTGGGCTTGGGAAATCCTCCTAGGTACCCACTAATTTTGGGATTGGGATGTCCTCCAATGTACCATCACGTTTTGGGGTTGGGATTTACTCCCATATACCCTCTTGTTTCAGGATTGGGATGTCCTACTATGTACCCTCTTATTTCAGGATTGGGATTTCTTCCCATGTACCATCTTGTTTTTGGATTGAGATATCCTCCCATATAGTCTCTTGTTTTGATATTGGGATGTCCTCCCATGTACCCTCTTATTTCTAGATGTGAATTTTCTCATATGTACCCATTGAGATCATATAACATTTATCATTAACCAATTCATTAGAGGGAGATATAGGTCCCAACCATCACCTAATAAAATCATACATACATGTGCCACAAAACATTCATCATATCATGAACCATGAAAAAAGTATGGATTCTATAGACATCAAATCATAACCCAAAAAAATGAAATTGGTATCATTAACATTCTATCACTTTATAACCTATAGAAAATAGACAGGTTTCAGAATCATTTCATTAAAGAATTACCCATGAAAAGAAGTGGGTTTCAAAATCATATAACATGTGGAGAAGAAAAATATTTCATAAAAGTAACGCCCTGACCCCAAAATCTAGGAGCTTGTACATTATTTTAATACATTAGCATGATTACTAGGAATCCAGTCCGAAATGACTGATCAATTTAGTAGTCTAGAAAACAAGATACATACATAAGTTCATCACTACAACTTGAAAAGAAAAACAACACTAATTTATTCCATTAGAAACATCCAATCTTCCATGATTATTCCTACAAGAGACTCATAACTAACTTCTTTATATCCTGGGAAAATGAAACACAAGAAAGGGGTGAGCTCAAACACACAATAAGAGTAAGAAATACAGATAAATATAACATAATCATTAGGTGTGGTGAATAATTGAAAAAACATTCCTTTAAAAATAATAAAAATGAACACTTTATGGTAGGAATATGAGATGAGTAAATAATTCCATAATAAAACATAGTCATGGGTATTCTACTAGTCGAATAAAAACATTAAATATCAATAGAAAATATCATAATGATGCAATTTATACTGCTGGACTTTAATTTCTATGTCAAGGCCTCATGCTAGGACCTAGAGGCTAACTATAACCGAACCCCAACCCAGATACCCTCTATAACCGGACACCAACACGGAGAGCCTCTATAATCAGACTCCAACCTAGAGAGCCTCTCTAACAGGACTCCAACCCTGAGAGCCTTTGTAACCGGACTCCAACCCGGAGGGTCTTCTATAACCAGACCCCAACCTGGAGGGCTTAATTTTACCCGTCCACAACCCAAAACATACTCATCCAACACATTCATCTTAAGAAGAGGTTGAAATATAACACAAACATTAATATTAAAACTAGCATATGAAATGTCAATACATTAAGCATAAAACATGAATGGCATAAAAATAACTCATACATAGTCAAACATATCACAAAACCATAAATACAATATTGAATATTTGTATCATAATAAATCAACTTTAAACAAGTATAAAATCTATCAAAATATGTTGACATAGATTAAATCAAAACTATTTGAGAGAAATATCTCTTTCTATTTTGGAATCATTTAAGAGTCACATAATTATAAGGAAAAAATTTATTTTGAAAATATTCTTTTAATCTTGTATGGTAAGCTTCAAAAATGTTATAATAGTGGGAAATAGCCGCACCCACAGTATAAGTTTAAAACATACTTCCCTTAATTTTTTCAAAAAAGTCGTAAAATACCTTATTTGGAAAACGACATAAAGATTCCTTTGAAAAAAATATAAGGTAAAATAAGGGTATAAATTAATTTAACCCATTATCAATTAAATATTAATTTTTTTGAAATACATTTTTCATAAAACATAGATGTGGATGATAATGAGGCCCAAGTAGATAATTACGTATAAACTACCTCAGATAATGAAGAGATTTTAGAATTAACCCTTACTGATTTGGTAACTCATGAAACACACACACCATGAAATAATGATTATACAATGAAGTTGTAAATACACATATATTAAATTATATTACACAAGTAAAACAATCATGTCTAGTATATATACCACTCAAAAGGAAATAGTGTAAATACAACGCGAATCTCACGGGAATAAGAAGTGAGATGAAATCCCCTTACAACGTTGTAATCAATTGATTCATACAAAAAAAAGTTAATAACCACCAAATAATTCATAGAATACAATTAATATAAAAAGAATCATGATAATATATATCAAATGTCTGTACACAATACACCACATGTTATAAATCGGTGGTGAACAATGAAAATCTTGCCTAATTAAAAGTGACAAGAGAAATCCGTTGCCTCAAGTCTAACTTGTCTTTTATGTTCCTTTTTCTTCCTGAATAATAAAATTATGTTAATTTATACTGGATTAAGAAAAAATTTCAAGTTCATTATTCCTTTTATATAACTTATTACCTTTCTATAACAATTAGTTAATTATTTGAGTTTATATTTGATAAGTTATCGAGGTTCGGAACTTGAGTAAAAAATGAAATTGTTATAATTACAATTATTCCATGTGGTAAAAATAAAATTATCTCCAGAATGATATAAATGATTTAGACATAATATATATATTATATATCCAGTATATAATTGTATTTATAACAATGCATAACATTTGTAGATAAGAAATGAAATGCACTGTTCATGGAGATGGTAAGTCGTACGTACGCATGAACACTACTTTGGTTTCTATTTTGTATTTTAATGGAATTAAAACATAATGATACATAGCTATATTATAATTAAAGTGTAATACCATATATAATATCTGTAACTCCATCCTTTATACATCCCACATAATAATTAACGAGTCATATCACTTTGAGGGGGCGGTAGTCCGTACTTCGTCAAATGAAATTATCGCATTTTACCCATAATGGAAACCATAAAGGAATGATATAAATGGAAAATGCAGAAGAAAAAATAAAAAATAAACATAATATATAACATATATAAATACAGTTCCATATTAATGGCCACAATGAGAGGTTGTAGACTATAATTGAACAATAATTGTTTCATGAGGCGTTGGTTTTCCATCCACAGAAACAATATGTTCATTACGCATTAGATGGAGGTGCGTGAAAGTGATGTTAAAATAATTATATAAACAACATCCTAGTATATTGAGGATAATTTTTTTGTTATAAAATAATGCAATGAAAGGATTTTAGGTGTTGGAGATTTCAAATAACAGAAAATAAGTTAAGACAAACCATTACCTTTAATTTGGGTAACTCCATTTGGTTTGAATCAAACTGACTTCTTGAAGTGACTTCTGCCTATGTTATGTCTTATAGGTGGAAGAGAGAGATGTTGAGAGATTATTTGGGTAGGAGTGGGACGAGCCAAGTGTCTTTAGTGGTGTGAGGAACGAGTTAGAAGCGGTGTCCTTTTATAAGGGAGAGGAGGGGCTCTTTTTGAATGTTTGAAAATGTTATTTTATTATAAACATATCTTCAATTTAAAAAAGTCAAAAACCCATTAAATTAGAAGATAAGATAACTAATATTCTAAATAAAATCATACAATACGAATTTTATGGGTTTTGGATATTTTTTAATATTAATAATATTATTTATTTAAATATTTTATTAATGAGGTGAATACTACATCATTATGGTGTCATAAATATTTTATTTTATTTTATTTAAAAATATTATTAAAAATACCATTATATAGAAATATTATGAGATTTATAATGAATATTAATAGTCTAAAATATGACCTTTATAACCCAATGTAAAAATTGATATACAAAAGGGTATTTATTAATGTTAGTTTTGTCATTACATTAAGTTAATTAAAATATAATCATTATCACTATTAAGTGGCTCCATGGGGTCCCAAAATCGACCAATGGGTTCTCATGGTCATCGTTGACTCATAAAATAATGTTAGGACACATGTTAAGGTAACTTTGTATTGTTATAATATTCTTTTTTACCTTCAATTACCATATTTACCTTTTACCGCATTAAAGAAAAGTCAAAAGTTACTATTCACTAAAAATTATGTTCATATTATTAGGGAACATTTAACCTTATAATAACAACTATGTAAGTCGGATTTTCAAAATTCAATTCACAGAAGTGGTAAAATATTAATTAAATGAAAAAGTATGTTTTTTAACTACTCCTAAGTGGTTTTATTATTCTTCAAAAATTGATGTTTTTCAGAAAAATACCAAAAATTCATCCTATGCTATATTTGATAATCCGAATTAAAAAATTATGTCTATTTTACCAAATTAAAAATATATAAATTGTATTAAATAATTTAAAATTAATTTCCATTGTCAAAACAAATTGTGTGTTTTTAAGAAACAATAACTATCAATAGATAGGCCTGTGTTTATGTATAATTTCAAGGTGAAATTAATTACAATGACTAAAATTGGATTAAATGGAAAATATATAATATTATTATACTTTAAACACATTTAAATTGATAATTGAACACTATAAAAAATTATGATTAAAAATGTTGTTTTAAATTAAAATTTAGTATTTTACTCTATTTACCCAAATATGATAGTTATCAGAAAAGCACCAAAAATTTATCAAAACTAAATTTTTATGTCTTGATTATAAAAAAGATGTTTATTTTGTCAAATTGAATATATAAAAGTGTCAAATATTGGATTTTAAAGGGTTCACCATTAAAATGCGGTAAAATTCCATTTTTGAAAAATATTACTTTTATTTGAATAATTGAATTTGGTCTTGTATTATGTCTAAAAAAACATATAATATGGATTCTAAAAATATGTTTTTTATATAAAATTTAAAATTCATCTAATACTGTTCATAACCACTTTTTGAACGGCTAGTTTGGTATGTTGGGGTGTGCTCACACTCAATGTTGCGTGTAGCGCAAGATATTGAATTACATTAAAGAAGATAACTTAATTTGAAATATTAGGGTGTTACATTATTCCCCCTTTTGGAAATTTCATCCTCTTAATTTTTAGAATTTTCCTAGGGAACATAATTAAAAGTCCCACATAGGAAAAAGAGTCAATAAAACAATCACATTAAAAGAAATAAAGAGAAGTACAATGGTCACTTGAGATAACCCATACTATGATTCCATGAAGGAGAACATGTATATGGAAGATAAACTATGTGTCATGTTTTGATGGAGAGTGATATAAAACATGATTATGAGAATGTTAAAAATAAGAAAACCACAAACTTGTGATGGGACAAACAATCATTTTTCCCAGTATGAAAAGTAAACAGACAACATTTTTATTGTTTTAAGTTCCATTTCATAAAGATGAGGAATTTATTTATCATATTGACTAAGAACATAAATATATATACTTACTTTTTATGTATAGTTTCATTCTTTAATAAATTTATACCACTAACTCATATATTTTTCAAAGGATGAGTATTCAAGATGACTTGGTCAAACCGGAGGAGATAGAATAAACTTCTAGAGAATGACATGATCCCCAAAGGATAAAATATATGTTTACCTTTTCTATAGAGATTAACTAAAACCAAAATGGTTTGTACAAGATCAGATTATCCCCCAAAAGGATAATCCTTTATAGAAAGAAATACTAATCTTAATTTCTAAAATTAAACCATCAATACCCCAAAGTTAAATAAATACCATTCAATAAACAATTTTCCTTAATATCCTTCAATATAATCAAAATAATATTGAAACCCACAATGTAAAGGAATTTGGTCCTATATTGACAAATTTTCTCAGATTGTCAATGATTCTTGGACTTTCAACAACCAAGGAAATAACCAACAAAATTGCATTACCAAAATAAAAACTCTCAAAATCCATTTAAAACTCTAGAGAAAGAAGAAGTTCTCCTTTATAGATCAGTAGATTGAAACTTTGTAAAACACCATGCATGATTTGAAACACTCAAATACTCATGATGATTTCACTAGAGACCCTTAAAATGATAATTTCATAGCCTCTAATCTAGTTAACATAATTAATCTTAGGGATAATATAATAAAAAATATCTTTAAGGTGCAGTGGCTTAATGATGGTGACCATAAAAATACGTTTTTCAATACCAGGCAGAGGGTTAGGAAAACTAACAGACCTCTATCTCTCCTTAGGAATGTAAATAATATTCTTGTCACTAGGCCTATGCTTAAAAATTACATCGTGTCTTATTACATGAACCTTTTTAATACTGCTGAAACAACTGGGAAAATTAAATAGGGAATTATTCCTAGATTAGTCACCAATGATGATAATCTGAATCTGATTGCTACTCCCCTTGATTGTGAAATCCAGAAAGTTGTCTTTAGCCTTAATAAGGTTATCTCTCCAGGTCCAGACAGTTTCACTAATCACTTCCTTCAATCACACTGGAATGTGATCTGAAGTGATGTTTGTAAGTTGGTTATGTATTTTTTCAAAGAAAATTCTATTAGTCTTTGGTTAAATTCTCAATTTTTAACTCTTATAACTATGGTTGACAATGCTAGTGACCTTTCACAATTTAGATCTATTTCTCTGGTCAATACTATCTATAAGATCATCACCAAGATCCTAGATGTCCAGCTAGCTGATATTTCAAGAATATTATTTCTTGGAATCAGTTCAGTTATATCAAAGGTAGGAAAATCCAAGATTTCCTCCTCACAGCTTCTGAGTGTATCAATATTTTGTTGAAAACTGATAGGGGAGGTAATATTGCCCTTAAACATGACATTAGAATGGTCTTTGACATAATGTACTTGAAATTAAAAAGTCGAAATCTCCATATGTTTGGATTTCATACCACATTCATACAGTGGGTTAAATATCTACATAGCACTTCTCATACCTCCAATCTTGTCAATGGGTCCCCATAAGGATACTTTAAATGTTCCAGGGGAGTTAGGAAGGGTGATCCCCACTCAGCCATTATCTTTTCCATTGTTGAGGACTATCTCAGTAGGTTACTCACCCAAATAGTCTCTATAGGTGAGCTTCTTACTATCAAAGCCTCTAGATGTGTCTCGACTCCCTCTAATCTTTTATTTTCTTATGACATTATCATTTTCACTCAAGGTCACAAAAATAATATCCAGAACCCTAATAATTTTATTCATCACTATGAATCAGTCTCTAGACATGAAATCAATTGGAATAAATACTTCATTTTCTTTGGTATGAATATTTATAAACCTAGAAAAAATGATCTTATAAATTACCAGGGTATATAAGATGGTATCTTTCCATTAAACTACCTAGGAGTGCCTCTCTTCCTTGGAAGACCATGATACTATTACTTTGTTGATGTTGTTAGCAAAGTCATAAAGACTCTCTACTCCTGGAAATGTAAAACCCTCTCAATGGAGGGTCACATATACCTTATTAAACATGTGGTCAGTGCCAAACATTTCTACCATTTCATGGTCTACTCTTGGCCTACCGCAGTTGTTAAAAACCTGAAAACTATGATGAGAAACATTGTGTGGAGTGGTAGCACGACGAAAAAAAATGATTTTCATTGTCTCATGGAAAACATGTTGTTTACCCCTCTCAAAAGGAGGCATGGGAATTAAAACCCTAAAAACTTTCAATAAGTCTCTTCTTTCCCAATTCATCTGGAATCTCATTAATCAATAAGATAAATCCCTATGATTTCTGAGAGATTGGTTTTTTTAAAAATCTTGTTAATGGTAAGATGACCTATCTTCAATCCTCCATCTGGTCCAGACATAAAAAAATCATCCAAGATATAAACAATAATGCCAGATGGTTTATTAATTATTTCTCCTCTCCTGAATTTTGGAATCAAAATTCATCTAGAAGTCTCCTGATTGATCAAATTTATATTACTAATTCCAATATATACCTAAACTACTCTATTAAGTAGTAATTGGAATCACAACATCTTCTCCCCAATAACACTGCTCAAATAGTAAAAAACTATGATTTTCTAGAAGATAATGATATTCTTGTTTGGGAACCTTCTACAGATAGATGATTATTTTAAAAATCTTACTAAAACCATCTCACCCATGGTTATGGAACATGCATGGATAATTTTAAAAAATATCGATGGTGCCTTCTCGCTTCACTATTCTTTGGAGGCTTCACATTGGTAAACTCCCTCTTGAGGAGAACCTCCAGTGGGTAGGTATATCCCTTCATTCCAGATTCCCCCTCTGCCTTCAGCATCATGAAGATGTTAACCACCTATTTATCTCTTGTAATACAACTGCTACACTATGGAATTATATTTTCAATTGCATTTAGTTTCATTGGATTCAGAACACGAACATTACCAAATGGGTACAAGACATCCTTGCCATTCATTTCTCCAACAAGGTACGAATTCTTTTCATTGTTGCTTATTCAAAATTTTTTTGTATCATTTGGAATAGAAGAAACATGGCTTTTCATGGAGGGAAAATCATTATTCACAACTATACCATTCAAAAGATATCCTAGCGGTTCAGAATGAAAACATCCAACATAAAGTCATATGATTCAATTCAGTAACTGATCTTATCATTTTTAACAAACTTCACGTTAATGGTAATTTTCCTAATCCCCTTTCCACCATTGAAGATTTTTGGTATCCTCCCTTTATTAACGAGATTAAATGCAATTCAGATGGTGCTTCTAGAGGAATCCATAACCCTGCATTTTACGAATTTTCCTTTAGAGATCATAATGGAGACTTACTGGGAGGTGAATCTGGTCCTTGTAGAGAATCTAATGCAATTGAAGCTGAAATGTATGCTTTTATAAAAGAGGTTGATCTTTCATGGAAGAATAATTTGAGCAAGGTCTGGTTTGAGTGTGATTCAACCAACATTTTACATGTTATTTGGAAGAATCAACATCATCTTTCCTGGAGGTACATGAATATATGGATCAAATGCCTAAATATAATTTCCTCCATGACCTAAATTGTCACTCATACGTATCATGAGGCGAATCAACTTGCAGACTTCCTTTCTAATAAAGGAGTAACTGAAGGCACCAATATCTTCTACTCTTCCATTCCAGATGATTTGGTTTTGATTTTTAATCATGAAAAATTTACTCTTCCTACCTTTCAAATTTAGTAACATTTTTCGTTATTTAGGATGTTTGGATTATCCTTTAAAAAAATTAAACCTCTCATTTTCATCCCAAAATTTAATAACTTGTAATTGACTCAAAATCAATGATAATATAAAACCAAATGGTTATTTATAACTATATACAAAAGAGAAAATACAATTCATACTCAAATATCATTTTCACATGATAAACAGTAGGGTTACAAATACAAGAGAAAATTATTGCAGAGTAATCCCATCAACAAAGAGCACTAATAATTTTAAACATTTCACCAACCATTTATTTCCTCATAGAATATTCTTTATCGAAGATGATATCCCATAGAATAGGGAATTCATATGGGTAATGTCGAGGTCTCCTATAGTTATGAAAAATCACTGTAAATTGATTCTTGGGACCACTTTTATTTTCTTCCATAGTACAATTCATTTTTCCTCAGCAATTCTTTACATTATAACATTCTTTCCCACATGTAAAGCATTTCATTGTTCCATTGAGACCCTTTTTTTTGTGAATCCTTCTACATTTACTACATTATGGAAATTGAGGTTTCTTTTCTCCGTGGCCCCCACTACTGGAGCTCTTATCATTCATCACCATTATCTTCTTTGTTGAGTGTGGGAGTTGGATAATATATATTTTTTTGATCAAATTTTTGGAAAGATGATTCGGTATGAACACGATATCTTTTATGCCTATCAACATTCCATTTTGTTGTTCATTTCCACCACCATTCCCACCATGTACATCATGCTCAAAATTACTATGAATTTCTTGGAATCCAGCCATTGACTAAAACTATAACACATTGTGGGAGTAACAATAGCCATAAAATCACTTAGAGAATATCATGACAATATATTTTTAATTTTAAACACCTTAGTATTAACCAAGGTCAATTATTCTAATCTTACATTAAAATCTTTCAAATTGGTTGGTAAAGAAAATGTAAATTATCCTAAGCATATCCCCTGGGAGTGTCATAACCAAGAATGTTGAAAGGCCCATTTTTTGGTACCAGGATACCCTGAGTGAAGCCCAAAACTACTTGTTGGAGTTGTCACTCCTAGGTACATCTGTTCCAAAGCCGCGTCTACCAGATCATATCCAGACTAGTATGTATTGCTTAGAAAATACAAAAAATTTCTACATTACCAAATTTTTAATAAGTTATTATATACTAATCCTCAAAGTCTATATTAGGGTAATGTTCTATAATTAGAGTTTATATAAATCTAGTGTCCAATATTTGTACTAAACTTCCTATAATACCAACAGTAATGCCCTGACCCTAGAATCTAAGAGCCGGTGTATTATTTTAATATATTGGCATGATTACAAGGAATCAAGTACCCAATGACAAATTAGTTTAGTAGTCTTGGAAACAAGATACATTCATAAGTTCAATATGACAACTTGAAAATAAAATCAACACTAATTTATTCCACTAAAACATCCTAGATTCTATGTTTATTCTTTCTAGTCACTCATAACTAACTTCTTCATATCCTAGGAAAATGAAACATAAGAAAGGGGTGAGATAAAACGTTCAGTAAGATTATGAAATATAGTGAAAGATAACATAAACATTAGGCATGGTGAATAATTGAAAACACATGCCTTTACAAATAATAAACATGTACACTTTATGGAAGGAATATGAGTTGAGTAAATAATTCCATAATAAAATATAGTTATGTGTATTCTACTAGTCGAATAACCACATGAAATATCAATAAATAATCTCATTATGATGGAATGCATAATGATGGGATTTAATTTCAATGACAAGTCCTCGTGCCCGGACCTAGGGGATAACTGTAACCAGACCCCATACCAAAGAGCCTATGTAACCGGACTCCAACCCTGAGAGCCTCTGTAACTGGACTCCAACCCGGAGAGCCTCTGTAACCAGACTCCAACCCGGAGAGACTCTTTAACTAGACTCCAACCCTGAGGGTCTTTTTAACCAGTCCCCAACCCAGAGGGATTACTTTTATAGGTCCCTAACCAGGAATATTCTAGTCCAACACATTCATCTTAAGAAGAGGTTAAAATATAACATAAACATTCAAGTTAAAACTAGCATACAAAATGTCAATAATTTAACTATAAACCATGAATGGACTAAAAATAAATCATCCAAATTATAACATATCACAAAACCATAAATACAATATTGATGATTTGTAGCATAATAAATCAACTTCAAATAAGTGTAAAATTTATCAAAGGATGTTGACATAGAAGAAATAAAAACTATTTGAGGGAAATATCTCTTTCTAAATTGAAATCATTTAAGAGTCACACAATTTTAAAGAAAACATATATTTTTAAAATATTCATATGTGATTTTTTATGGAAGCTTCAATGATGTTATAATGGAGGAAAATAAATTCACCCTATGTATAAGTTAAAACAACATTCTTACCTTAATTTTTTCAAAAAATTCGTAAAGTACATTATTGGGAAAATGAGATAAAGATTCCTTCAGAAAAAATATAAGGTCAAATAAGCGTATAAATGACTTTAACCCATTGTCTATTAAATAGTAATTTTTTTGAAATACATTTTTAAGAAAACATACATGTGGATGATAAAGAGGTCACAATAGATAATTATGTATAAACAACCTCAGATAATGAAGAGATTGTAGAGTTAACCCTTACCGATTTGGTAACTCACGAAAAATACACCCCACGAAATAAGGATTATTCAAAGAAGTAGTAAATTTACATATATTAAATTATATTACACAAGGAATAGAATCATTTCCAGTACATACACCACAAAAAGAAAATAGTGGCAATACAACGCGAATCTCAGAGGAATAAGAAGTGATATGAAATCCCCTTACCATGTTGTAATCAATCGAGTTGTAAGACAAAAAATTAATAACCAAAAAATAATTAATATAATACCTTGAATATAAAGAAAATCATGATAATATATATCAAATGGCTGTACACAATACACCACATGGAATAAATAATTGGTGAACACTGGAAATCTTATGGAATTAAAATTAACATAAGAAACCCCTTACCTAAAGTCCAAATTGTCTGGTATGTTCCTCGTTCTTCCTGAATAATAAACATAAGTTAATTTATACATGATTAATAATATTTTTAAAGTTTATTATTACTTTTATATCACTTATTACCTTGCTATAACAATTAGTTAATTATTTGAGTTTATATTGGATATTTTATCGATGTTTGGAAGGTGAGTAAAAAATGAACTTGTTATAATTAAAAATTTTCCATGTGGTAAAAATTCCATTATCACCATAATAATATAAGTGATTTAGATTCCATATATATATTATATATATGTATTTATAACAATAAATAACATTTGATGATAAGAAAAGAAATGCACTGTTGAAGGAGACGGTAAGTCGTACGTACACATGAATGCTACTTTCAATTCAATTTTGTATTTTAATGGAATTGAAACATAATTATAAATAGGTATATTATAATTAGTGTATAATATATTATATAATATCATTAAATCCATCCTTTATACGTCCCACTTAAGGCATTAACGAGTCATATCACTTTGAGGGGGCGGTAGTCGGCACTTACTCAAATGAAAATATCGCGTTTTTCACATAATGGAAACCATGAAGAAATGATATAAATAGAAAATACAGAATCATAAATAAAACATAAACATAATATATATCATATAAAAATATATTTCTATCTTAATGGCTACCATGTGAGGCGGTAGGATATAATTAAACAATCATCATTTCAGGAGGCGTTAGTTTGCCATCCACAGAAACAATATGTTCTTTTACCATTAGATAGAGGTGTGTGAATGTGTATTTCAAATAATTCTAATAAAAACTTCCTAGTATATTTCGGATACTTTTTTTGTTATAAAATAATGGAATAAAAAGAGTTTAGGGGTTGTAGATGTTAAATAAAAAAAGAAGTTAAGAGAAACCATTTCCTTTAATTTGGGTAACTCTCTTTGGATGGAACCAAACAGACTTCTTGAAGTGACATCTTCATATGTTAAGGCTTATATGTATAATAGAGGTATCTTTAGAGATTATTTGGGCAGGGGATGGGTGATATGAGGAGCTTGAGAGGTGTGATTATTGAGTTAGAATTGGTGTCCTTTTATAAGGGAGAGGAGGGGCTCTTTTGGAATGTTTGAAAATGTTGATTTATTATAAACATATATTCGGTTTCAAAAGGTACAAAACAAATTATATTCGAAGATAAGATGACTCATGTTAGAAATAAAATCATCCAATATGAATTTAAAAGGTTTTGGATATTTTTTTAATATTAATAATCTTATTTATTTAAATCATTTATTAACGAGGTGAATACTACATCATTATTGTTTCATATATAATTTAATTTATTTAATGTATAAAAATTAAAAATAAATACAATAATGTAGGAAATATTTTTATATTTCCAATGAAAATTTATAGTCTAAAATATGACTTATATAACCCCATGTAAAAATTGTTATACTAAAAAATATTTGTTAATGTCATTTTTGTCTTCACTTTAAGTTAATTAAAATAAAGTGTCATTATCACTCCTAAGTGGCTCCATGGGGTCTCAAAATAGACCTAAGGATGACCATGGTATGATATGACTCATACAATAATGTTAGGACAAGTGTTATGGTAATTTGTTATTATTATAATATTCTTTTTACCTTAAATTACCCTATTTACCCTTAACCGCTGTAAATAAAAGTCAAAAGTTACTATTCAACAAAAATTACCTTCATCTTATTGAACAAAATTTTACTTAATAATAACAACCATGAATGTTTTATTTTTGAAATTAAATTCACAGAAGTGGTAAAATTTTATTTAAATGAAAAATTCAGTTTTTAACTACTAATAAGTGGTTTTACTATTCATCATTAACTGAAGTTTTTCAAGAAAATACAAAAATTTCAGACTAAGATATATTTGATATGATGAATTCAAATAAAATTATATTTTACAAAATTAAAAACATATCAGTAGTATTATTTAATTTAAAATTAATTCTCGTTGTCAAAACAATTAGCCTATTTTTAAGATATAATAACTATCAAAGATTGACACTTGTTTATGTATTGTTTCAAAGTGAAATTAATTTCGATGAAAAAAATTTGATTAAATGGTTAAAATATAATGTAATTATATTTCCAAACAAAAAAATGTATAATTTAACACTATAAATAATTCTGATTAAAAAAGTTGTTTTCAATTAAAATTTATTATTTTTCACTATTCACCCAAATATGAAAGTTATCAGAAAAACACAAAAAATTTATCAAAACTAAATTTTTATGTATTCATTATAAATAAGAAGTTTATTTTGTCCAATTGAATGCATAAAATTGTCAAATATTTTATTTAAAAAGGTTCACCATTAAAAGGTGGTAAAATTGCATTTTTGAAAAATACTTCTTTTGTCTTAAAAATTGAATTTGTTCTTATATTATGTCTAAACAACACATAACATGGATTCTAAAATTATATTCGGTATATAAAATTTAAAATTCCGTTAATTTTATTCAGAACCACTTTTTGAACGGCTATTTCGGTATGTCGTTTTGCACTCAAACTCAATGTTGCGTCTAGTGATAGCAGTTTAATTACTTTAAAGAAGATATCTTACTATGAAATCTTGGGGTGTTACAACAAACATATAACCCGTGAAAGTGAAACGAGATTCATAAAGACTATGAAATTAAGAAAAACCAATTCATAGAAAGGTTATGAATGGAACTATTATACCATTTCCATGAAGGGAATGATTAAAATCAACTGATGTCATCTTTGATGGATAAAAATGTTGAAATATATTTCAAAAAAATTACAAGGGGAAAATATGTTTTATAATTTGAGAAAGGATTATTAATAAATAAAACCATTTAAAATACATTTTTTATAGTAAACTGAAAGATAATAAAGAATACATGAAATCATTTTTAAAGCCTCTTTTTCTTGAAAACATATAAAATAAGCTTCAAAACATTTTAAAACCCATTTTGATTGAAAAAATTTGAAAAAATATAATGAATGCTTGAAAATGATTTGAAACCCATTTATTTGAAAATAAATTGAAAAATTATAAAAAAATTGAAATTTTTTTGAAACTGATTTCATTTAAAATACTTTTAAAACATATAAATAAATCTTGAAAATGTTTTGAAAACCATTTTCCTTATTAACATATAACAGGATCATGAAAAAAAATTTAAAATAATTTTTCATAAAAACTTAAGTAATAAGTTTTAAATAATTTTGAAAACCATTTTTCTTGAAAATACTTCACTAAAACGTTTTTAAAAATTAAAATTTTAAATATTCAAAGGAAGCTTCATATTAATGATGGTGGGTAAACCCACACGTGCCGTATGAGGTAAAACAAATATTCCCTTTTAACAGTAAAAAGGTTAGACAAATGACTTTATTGGAAAGTGATAATATGATTACATAATAATTGGTAAAATAAAAAAAGAGTAAAAATTTATTTTAATGAATATTATTGATTCTTTGAATATTTTTGGAAGTCATTTTTATCAAACATGGCTTGGAAAAATCTTAGATTTCCGACTGAAGAGAGGTTAAAGTCAGGATTTCCTATAAAACATTCTTAACAATATTATGTATCAATGAGTATAAAATTGATACCAATACATTGATATATCTTTAATAAATATAGGTTTAGTAATCACATGAGTGTTTCTAAGAGATGGATCATATGATTTCATTAAAAAAGCATAATAATTAACAATCTCAAAAAGAGATGGGAGTATGTCAATTAAATTTTAAAAATTGGTAACTTGGGATCATAATACCCATTTTAGAATAAGAAATTAAATGAAACATAAAATATCATGAATGAATTTAAATTCATTATATAACATGTAAAATGTAATTATATACACATCGAAATAGAATTTAGGTACACAACAAAACATGAGTCTCAATGAAGGAAAATTGAGACAAAACTATTTTGCTGATTTGGTAAATTTTGAAACATAAACCCATGAAATAAAGATCATAAAATGGATATTTCAATACACATAAATTTAATTATAAGATAAATAGAATACAATTATGGGTAGTCCATATACCACACCAAAGGAAAGAGTGGTGAACATAGCATGTATCTCGCAGAAATTAAAAGTGAGCTGAAATCCCCTTATGTTTTATATTGAATCTCATAATACTCAATAAAACCATCTATATAATAAATAAAAATTTATTATAAATATATTAATAAAACATATTATTATATTTAATACCATATTTGGTATGATTACACCCATATATTACCATCTTTCATAACAATCATATGTTATGATTTCACTTCGGTTAAAATTTTCTTCGTTTTTTATATGAGTCTTAATTTGTTATATTGATGGTCCTTATACTTATATAATGATTCAAATTAGTAAAACAGGAAATTAATATCATTTATATAAATTATATTTTTTTATAATAATCTTTATAATATAAAATTATGTAACTAAATACACTATTCATGTAGACGGTAGGTCGTACGTATGCATTAATGCTATTTCCGTTTAATTATCACGTTGAGAGAAAGAAATTAAAATAAATACAAATATATATATATATATATATATTATTAAAGTATCATTATTATATCATATATATATATATCATATATAGTCATTGAAACCATCCTTAATATAAAACAGTTAGTGTATGAACGAATCATAGCGCTTTGAGGGGGCGGTAGTCCACATTTCCTAAAAAAATTATTTTATTGGAATAAGATGAAATGTTTAATTTTATTCTATAAATAAAAATGAAAGAAACATAGGTAATTATTAAATAAAATATATAATCATATTTTCCATATTAAGGGCTATCATGATTGGTGGTAATTAAAAAATAAACAGTCATTATGTCATGAGGTTGTAGTTCATCGTGCACAGGAATAGTAAGTTCGTCACCCTTTAGATAGAGATGTGTGTAAGTGTAGGTAGAAAAAATTACATAAAACATCCTAGTATATTTAGAATAATATTTATTATATAATCATATAATAAATATATTTTCATTGAGTAGATAAAGAAAATAAATGAAAGGACTTGAGAGAAGATGTTACCTCTTAATCGGGTAACTCCATTTGGTTTGTGCCAAAAGGATTCCTTAGAAGAATGTATTCAAAAATAGAAGTATTATAAGATTAAGGGAGGATTTTTTTCGAAGTGTATTGGTCAGGTATTGTTCGAACATAATAGTATGGAGATTTTTGATAAAGTGGGAGAGGTTGTGGAATTTTTAAGGTAAGTAAAAGGACTTGCTTAGAATTTTTAGAATCAAGTTAGCTGTAAAGATGTTATAACCTAAAAAAGTACTAAAAAAACGAGAATGTTTGGTTTTATAAAGAAACATGGATATAAAATGGGTTTTGGTCAGATGGATAAATCATTTGGGCCCTTAATTTTAAGGTTTAGTCCCTAATTAAGCTTAATAAGGCCTTAACCACTATGGTTAATTTTAATAAATTTTACTAATCATTTTGGTTAAAAATTAACTAGGTATTATTAGAATCAAAATATTATACTGAATATAATTGGGTATGTAAAATTTTTGAAATTCAAATCATTTAAGCTAAAAAATTAAGCTTAATGAAAATTCCGCATACAAGATGAAATAATGGTGTTTTAAAGTTGAAAAATGTTCAAAAGTTTGTTAAGATTTTGTATTCAATTTCAACATGAAATTGATTATAATTCCCTCCATGTTTGTTCCCAAACTTTGTGCATGAGAGAAGACTAATTCTCATTCCTCTAGGTTGTTAGATTTTCCTTTTAACTACATCATCCTTTTCTTGTCAAAATAATTAGATTTATACAAAACTCCAACCTCCATTTCCACCTTTATAGAACATCTGACCAATTATTTATAGATACTAATGTCTCTTATAGGAAATTCCATTCTAGGAATATGTTTCATACCACCAAATAATCAGTCAATTTTTCATTCATGTCGAAGGATAATACCAAAATAGAACCTCAGAATCCTTGTAAAATTTTGTTTATAAGCAAGAATAGATTCATCATCCTTCTACTTATGTTCTGTGAATTATTTTTCCATATTCATATAAATAATATGAGTAATATAATTATTAAAAAAATATTTTTTTCAACTCATCCCACACCATTGAGTCAATTTATTCTTGTCACATCATATACTTGATTAGAGTACACCACTAATATACTTCACCATCTAGCTAATAGACAACCAGAATGAATTTCTCATGTTCCGATCATTGGAGAATTGAAAATATATTTTTATTTGTACTAATCCATTATTAGGAAACAAGTATATTAGGATACCAATATATATAAGATTGTTTTTCCTCATAAACGACTCAATATAATGTGGTTCCCTCCTTTTCTCATTTGGGAATCTAGCATGGATCAAAGATTGAGAAATTTGGAAAGTATAGAAATGAGAATTTATATTCCATACCCCAATAGAATTTTTTTTATTAGGAGGAAAATTAATACACTTACCATTGTGTTCCCCATTAATGTGGTTCCTTCTGGTTCAAACCACTGAGTAAGACTAACAATATAACATAAGAAACACTTATCAGAGTGGGGAACCCCATAATCATGAAAACTACTTATATGATTTCAAAATAATGACACCTCTCTTGAACTATCATACACTAGATTTATCCTAAGTTATTAATATTTAAATTCTATTTAAATCCTACATTATGGTTTGTGAATAGTATTTGAATTCCCAAAGCATATCCTCCAGGAGTGTCAAACTAGGTGTTCAGTAAGGCCTATTTCTATGCACTCGATTACCTCAAGTTAGGCTCGAGACATCTTGTTGTAGTTATTACCCCTAGGCACATGTGTTAAAGATCAACATCATCTTTTGGTATCTCTATAGGGATGTATTCCTAGGAAACCACTCACTCTATCCTTTACCAAAATTCCAGGACATTTTTCTAAATGTTAATTCATACTTATACATATCTATAGAGATATCCCAAGTCATATCCTTAAAAATACACATATGGATATCAATAATTTGTTTCTCATCCTAGTTCCCAAATTTTGACTAAACCTTTACTTTTATACCAACTATAATGACCTAGTACTGAAATACATGGATATTATATCATTTTAGATGAATATTAGGTACATATAAAATATACATTCCCATAGAATGTAATATTTTATTTTCTTTGGAAACATGAAAAAAAAACTCTTATCTCAGGGTGAAAGATGATCAAAATCTCCCATAATGATATCTACCTTTTATAAATTCTAACTGAAACCATTATACATAATCTAGGGAATAGAAACATAAAAAAGGCTTGAGCATAGATGATCAGTAAAGGAAAATAAAGGAAATGTGTTATCATAACATGAACAAAAGGTATTGAACTTGATAATAACATTTGACGATCACATCATGCATATTAGCGTTCATAATAAAGATACTATTTTTATAATACATGAATCATAATGAAATAAATATTAGAATCCATGAACGAATAACATAGGAATAAAATATAGAATTTTTGAGAACACATATAAAAACCCCATGTCAAGGCATCCTACCATGGCCTTTATTACACGTTAGGCTTGTTTTAATCACTTGTGTACCTTCTTAGGACAGAAGATTCTATCCAATGTACCCTCTTGTTTAGGGACTGAGATTTCCTCCCATATACCCTCTTTTTCCTATCTTGGGATGTCCTCATGTGTAGACTATTGTTTCGGGATTCGGATGTCCTCTTATGTACCCTCTTCTTCTGGGCTTCATATTTACTCCTATATACCCTCTTTGTTTGGGATTGGTATGTCCTCCAGTGTTCCATATTATTTAAAAATTGGTATTTCCTCTTGTGTACCCTCTTTTTTCTGGATTGGGATGTCCTCTTTTGTACCCTCTTGTTTCAAGAATGGTATGTCCTATTGTGTACCACCATATTTCAAGAATGGGAGGTCCTTTCATGTAACATTTGAGCTCACAAAACATATATAATTAACTAATGCATTGGATAGAGATATAGGTCCCACTTATCACCTAATGAAATCATACACGGATGTTCCACAATACATTCATCATATCATGACCCATGAAGAGAAGACAAGTTCACTAAATATAAAATCATAACCCATGAAATGAAATGGCTATCTTTGCAATTTTATCATAGCATATACCAATGGAAAAGTGGGAGGTTTCATAATTATTTCATCAAATTCATAACCCATGAAAATAAGAAGGTTTCAAAAGCATATATCCCATGGAAAATAAATATATTATATAAAACATATAACCCATGGATGACAAACAATTTTCCTAAATACAATGACATTAATCATAACCTTTTCATAGGAAGGTTATGAATGGATCCTTTATACCATTTTATATAAGTTAATTATTAACATCAACAGATTTTATATTATATAGAAAATAATTTTGAAACAGCTTTAAAAAACTTTTCTTGAGGGAAATATCCTTTCTTCTTTGAAAAAGTATTTGTAACACATAAGAAAATATAAAAATAATATTAATTTAAAATACCATGAAAACATAAAAATAAGACATGAAATCATTTTTAAAACCATTTTTATTGGAAACATATAAAATAATTTTCAAAAAATATTAAAAAATTTATCATTGAAAAAAATTTAAAAAACTATAAAGAAAGCTTGGAAACATTTTTAAATCAATTTCATTGAAAATTATTTTAAAAATTATAAATAAATCGTGAAAATGGTTTGAAAACGAATTCTTTGAAATTATTTTGATAAAATAAAAATAAAACGTTAAAATGTTATTAAAACAATTTTCTTTGAAAAATTATATAAAAAATGAAAACATTATGAAAAAAAAACATTATTGAAAACTTTTAAAAGAAGCTTGAAATTTGATTAAAAACACTTTTCTCATGAAAATATTTTTTAAATATACTTTCTTAAAAATTAACTCTTTAATCATGAAATGTAATATTTATATAAATGATGGTGTATAAAACCATACATGTTATTTGAGGTAAAATAAATATTTGTTTTTCATGGAAAAATGTTTAGACAAATGCCTTTAGCAGAAATATAGAAGTAGATTCATTTGATAATTGGTTAAACAAAAAAAAGATAAAATTTTATTTTACTGAAAATTATTGATTTTTAGAATGTTCTTGGAAATAATTTTTTAAATCATAGTTTTTAAAGAATACAATCATCAGACTAAAGTGAGGGAAATGTCTGGATTTCATAAAAACACTTTATTAACTATATTATATACCATTGAGTAGAAAAAATGTTACCAATATGTGGATATATCTTGAGTAAATAGAGGATAAAGGAAATTATTTATTTTCTCAAGAGATGGATCATATGATTTCATTAAAGAAGCATAATCTTTAACAATCTAAAAAAGATATGAGATTGTTTCAATAAAATATTATAACATGGTAACATGAAATCATACTCTCAATGTAAGAAATGAAAATTAAATGAAATTTTATATAACATGAAATAAATTAAATTCATGGTGTAACCTATAAAATGGATGTATATACACCTTGAAAGGGAATTTTTGAACATAACAAAACATAAGTCTCAACAAAGACAATTTTAGACAAAACTATTTTACTGTTTGGGTATATTTTTACAAATAAACCCTTTGAATGAGTGACCATAAAATGGATATGTGAATATTCATAAATTAAGCATATTATTAAAAAAATACAATCATGATAAGTACATACACCACCCAAAAGGAATGAGTGGTGAAAATATCATTTATTTCAAAAAAATTAAAAGTGATAAGAAATCCTATTTCCTTATGTCTTGAATCATGTTGTACACATTCGAAAAAATGGTATAATAAATATAAATGTATTATAAAGGTTTTATAGAACTATATTCTCATATCTATTACCATATATCGTTTGATGACATCCTTATACTACCTCCATGTTAAGAATTATATTTTAAGGATTCATTTCATTTAATATTCTCTTTTTGTGTGTCTAAATTTGTTATATTGTTGGTACTTATACTTTTATAATGATTCAAAAATGTTAAAAATTATATAAATATCATGAATATATAGTATATTTTTATTAAAACAATCTATAGAATATATAAGTATGAAACATAATACACTGTTCATGGAGACGGTAGGCCGTACATACGCATGGATGCTATTTCCATTTAATTTTCATGTTGAGAGAAATAAAGTAAAATAAATATATAAATATATAAATACATTTTTATTAAATTATCTTTAGGATATCATATATATCATAAATATTCACTAAATCTATCCTTAATACAATCTAGGTTTCATATGAATGAATCATATTTTTTTAAGGGGGTGGTAGTCCACACTTCCTCAAACGAAATTATCATATTTATATAAGATATAAATCATTGAGTTATGTTAAAAATATAAATTATATAATCATAAATACATTATAAATGTAATATATATCACATATAGACATATTTTTCATCCTAATGGCCACTATGATAGCTGGTAATAAAAAACGAATAATCATCATTTCGCGAGGTAGTAATTCTCCGTACACAGATTCGATATGTTCATCACCCAGTAGATGAAGGTGTGTATTAGTTTAAGTCCAAACATTTATAGAAAAACATACTAGTATATTTAGAATACTGTTTTTGTTATATACAAATATAATAATGAGATTCGGAGGGGGTGATAAAAAAAATAAAAGAAAGGACTTGAGAGAAGACGTTACCTATTAATCCCGTAAATCCATTTGGTTTGTTCCAAAAGGATTCCTTGGAATATTTTATGAACTTATGGTGGTATTATAGGAGGAGGTTAGGATTAATTAGAATTTTATTGGGTCAGTATTTTAAAAAAATAATAGGTTTGAGAGGTGTGGAAAAGTTTTAGAGGTGTTGGCCTTTTATAGGGATGGAAAATGACTCACTTGGAATTTTTTAGAAACAAGTTAGGTGTACACATGTTATTACCTAATAAAATTCATAAAAATGAAAAAAGAAAATATTATACTGTTTATTTCATAAATATGGACATATAATGGGTGTTTCAAAAGAGTAAAGATCATTTGGGCCCTTAATTGTAAGGTTTAGGTCCTAGTTAAACTTACATTGGCCTTAACCACTGTGATTATTTTTAATCACTTTTACTAATAATTTTGGTAAAAAAATTTGTCTTATTAAACTCAAAAAATTATACTAAATACAATTATGTATGTCAGTTTTTTGAAATTAAAATAATTAAAGCAGAAAAATTTAAGATTAATTCTAATGCTGCAAATGGGATGAAATAATGGGGTTTTAAAGAAGAAATATATTCAAATATTTGTTATGATTTTGTATTAAATTTAAAATAGAAATTAATTATGATGAATTAAATTGTATTAATATATGTTTTATTTGTCTAATTTGGCATTAAAAAATTATAATATCATTTAACACTTATAGTTAATTAAAAAAGGTAGTTTTTGACTAAAAAACTGAATGTTTCACTATAAATCAAAAAACTAAGATTCATTGAAAAATTACAAAAAATCACCCTAGGATCATTTTGACATTTTAAATTCAAAAATGATGATTATTTTATCAAATTAAATTTCTAAATGTGTTTAAATTTTTTTAAATGTGGTTTAGTAAGGAAAATATTATTTTTAACATAAAATGATTTAAAAAAATGACATCTTTCATTATAAATATGATATATATATATAACAGTTATAAATTACATTTAAAAATTACTTATTACTATTAATTTTAATATTTTTAATGTCTAGGTTAAAATAATCTCATTTAAATAATTATTACATCAAAATTATGTTTCATTGAATAATTGGTGTTACCTATAATATACGCCAAGTTGGTGTTGCAGACAGAACAAAAAAAGTCAGTATTGCGTGTAGTGTAATCCATGTTGGTATTGTGTGTAGTGAAATCCATGTTAGTGTCATGTGAAATTAATCTTTTTCATAGTGTTTTAATATATATATATATATAAATAAATAACTATTTCGAGTGTGACATGAAATGAAAAATATCAACAGAAAAATCAATTCGAAAGAAATTATTCAAAAAATATCTGGGTGTTACAAAGGAAATTTTGGATAATGAATTTATAGAAAAGATAGAAAAAATTAGTATCCAATTATTAAACTATAAAGATATAGGGAGTCATTGAAACCACTACTCCAATAATCAAGGTAATATACCACATAAGAAGTTTGGGGAAGAAGTCTAAGCATATAGAATTACTACAACTGAAGTGGAAGTTCCTAATATTGAGGTGAAAGGTACAATTATCATCCAATATAAAAGTGAAAATGTTTTATTTGATTCATCTTCTACCATCTTTAATATCTAGATAATTTTTTAATGGTATCACATCACCACCTCAATGATTATATGTTGAGTTTTTAGTGAAATATCATAATGGAAGGATAATCACATTTAAAATCTATAACTCATCACTGGTAAATGTTTATAGGAATATTTTTCCATCAAATCATGTTATTCTTACTCTAGTTGAATTTTTTATAATTTTGGGCATGGAATGACTCTCTATGTATAGTGCTTATATCAACTATTGAGGAAGGAATGCTATATTCTATTTTTTGAATCAACCAATGATAGTATTTTGGTGCGAGGATAAACCTAAACTCCCAATGTAAATCACTTAAATCATATTTGTTTTTCTGTATATTAATAAGGGATATTAATCTTATATTTTTATGAAGAAACTTAATTATTAAGATATTTCCGTTTTACAGATGTTTGTTAATTTTATTTAAAATGAATTTAGTAGTATTCCATCCAATTATAAACATTATTTTTTAATACTATTCATACCTTGTGCTATATATATTTAGAAAACTCCAAATATAATGGCATCAATTGAGTTCTAAAAACTGAAGAAGAAACTCCAAGATAATTTAGATTAGGGATTCATTAAGCCTAGTGCTTCAACGTGGGGTGCACCTATTATTTTTTTAACAATAAAGATCAGTCAATTCATCTTTGAATTTATTTTCATAAACTTAACAAGATTCAATTACGAAAAATTATTTTATACCATGTATCAAAAATCTATTTGTTCAATTAGAAGGAATAAGATATTTTTTCCAATTTGATCTTTGATATGGATATTATTATCTAGGGATCATGTAGGTGGTTATATCCAAGACATAATTCCAAATAAGGTATGATCATTTAGAATTTATGGTAATGTAATTTGGAGTTACCAAAGCTCATCTAATATTAATAGATTTAATAAATAATCATTAGATATTACCTTAAATAGTTTGTGATAGTATTTATAGATGATATTCATATATATTTGTAGATAAAGTAATAACATAATTAATATTTTATGACTGTGATGAAGACCCATTGTAAGAAAAATTTGAATGAAAAATTTATCAATTGTGTATTTTGGCTATAGAAAGATTCATTTTTTGGTCACATAATCTCATGTGAGGGTATATCGTTGGATCCATCAATGATTAATGTTATTAAAAATGTCCAATATTAACCATAGTTGTTGGGAAATGTTGTTTTATTGGGTTATATTGATTCTACAGACACTTTTTGAGAGATTTATCATGGTTATCTAATCCACTAACCAAGATGACTCGGAAGGGGGTTATGTTCTTATAAATCTATTAATGTGAGGGAAATTTCAAAGAACTATTGAGAAGACCAGTTAGTATTCCTATGGTTTCAATAACTATAAATAGAGAATGCTTTGTGTTATATAGTAATGCAATAATTATGTTAATGGGTTGTGTTCACCTACATAATGATATGGTGATACCTTCTGTCACTCGCCAATTGAAAATTCATGTGAAGAATGACCAGACTCAGCATTTGGAGCTGGTAGAAGTAATTTTTTCATTGAAGATATAGATACATTTCTGTATGGTAAAAATTTTCATAAATATAAAAATAATAAAATCATGAACTATATACTAAAATATATAGTATTAAATATGTTATAGGTAATATGTTTGGTATTGATCAAAATTATAACTATTCTATACATTACCACTATTGGAAGGGAAACATGGTGGTTGATGCTCTGAGTTAGAAATATCATGCTAGTTTTTTCATAATTAGGATCGATAGAGATCAAACATTTGTGAATTTTTAGAACTTGGTTCTTGAAATCAAAAAAAAATAGGACATATATTAAATCTCTTATATGAATATTAAACCATAAATACATAAGAGTATTAATTAAGAAAAAAGTGGAATTATAAAATAATTTGAGGAATTTTCCTGAGTTCGACCATGAGCATGCAGGAATGATTTGGTTCAGGAACCAAGTACGCGTTTCATTAGTACCAAATCTGAAGGAGTCACCGGATTAAGATAATAGTTGATAATTTTCTATTAATCATATAATTTTGAAGATATATAGATAAATGAATGATAATTTCTGATAGTATAAAATGAAAACAGATATTGTTGAGTATGTATCATGATGTTTGGTGTGCCAGCAAGTGAAGACTGAGAGACAAAAGACTAAGGGCAGCTTAATGTCAAAAATAATTAATCGGAAAAATCATTGGTGAGATCAATAGTTTTATGTTATTTAAAATTAATTCATATGAATATATCCTTTTATTAATGTTATGAAATTTTGAAATTAGAAAATTTTAATCTCTAGATATATCTATCCCTTCGAAATTCCAAATAATATCAAGATGATGGATTATCATTTTGCACTTTTATATAATCTCTCTCAAGTTCATGATGTGTTCCTTGTAACTATTATGAGTAAATACATACCTGATCCTCCACATGAACTAATATAAAAGGTCTTACTACAAGAGAACAAATCTATGTTATGAGGAACAACTAGTGAAAATTCTAGATTGTAGAGAGAAAGTGTTACAAAATAGAACCTCTCACCTAGACAAATGTATGAAATCATAAAAATGATAAGTTTATGTGTGATACATATGATTTTAGGAAGTATAAGTTTCCATATTTTTTTATATTGGATTGATGGAATTTTGAGGGTTAAATTCTTATAAGGTGGTAGAATATGATTCCCAAGATTTTATGATATATATCTCTATATTTAATAGCACATTTTAAACACTATATCGAGTTTAAATACAATGAAACAAAATATAAAATTATTTATTGAGAAAATTATATATATTTTTTTCATAAGTATTAGGAGAGGCTTAATTTTTGGGAATTTTTTTAGAATATTTATTTTTCAGTGAATAATGAAAAATACAGATTTTTATGAAATTGTATTTTCATTTCATTAAATATTTTAATTTAAAAGACTCATCATATTTTGGTTTTGGTATTAAATTTATATAATATCCATTTGATTTTATATATTATAATTAATTTCATTAGGATCATCATTTTACATGATTATGATATAAGTTAATCTTCAGTCCTAAAAATACATTTTTTTGGAGAATTGTTTTCACCACATTTTACTGCTTTATTTTTATATTAGTTTTTGAAATATAAAGGAATTAAATTTTATTAAATGGATTTAATATTTGGAATAATGATTTTTAAATTTTTTAATTAGGTTTATTTTATTTTTAGGCATTATGAATAACAACCGTTGTAAATTTTATCACCTTAGTCAAGTGAACATCGGGTAATTAAGATTAGAAATAACGAGACGAGGCATTAAAAATAAACTAAAAACATGAATTTACATCATTTTATGGGTTTAATTCGACCATAGTTTTCTCAAATTCTAATATATGGAATTTTGGTGTGATTTTTCCTTGGTAATGACAATTATATTACTTTAAATAAGGAAAATTCAAAAATGTTATTTTCTTACTTTTAATTTATTTTATATATTCAAATAGGGATTAGAATGTGTTATGAGTGAATATAAAATTTAATTTTGAATGTAATTTCTTTATTTTTATAATTTAATTTTATTTCTTGTTTTTATTGATTGAATAATTACCTTAAATTCTTACTCAATGCTGACAAGATATTTATTCCATTAATAGGAAAAGAAAATTAATGATATTAAAAATATTTAAATAAATACAATTTGGGTGAATTATTGATTTTTATGATTTTTTCAGATAAATATTATACAATAGTGATTTTTTAAAATCTTATATTTAAATGTCATCTCTGTATTGATGTCTTTAAAGTCAAATTAAATGAATAGTGTCAAAAAATGACAATAATGATATTTCATGAACAGAATATTTTGTTAAATAATTTAAAAAAAAACAAAATTCAACTCGGAAAAGGTGGATACGATATGGTTGACAATTTCATCATTTATGAACCAAAGTAAATTTATAAACCTTTAATATTTAAAAGGAAATTCCATGGTTAAGGTTAAAATTGGGTAACAATAGGGTCAATCCAAAAGATATGCATTAAAATAATATTTAATCCAATATAAATTTGATTATATGATTATATTAAAAACATATCCTCATTATATTTGAATCTACGTAATTTGGTAACCATTTTACATGTGTTAGAGACATTATATTATAATATTTCATGAATTTCAAAAAGTCTCATTCCCCTCAAGGACAATCCATCTATATATTTTTATACCAATTTTAGCAATATAGATCATCCAAAATTTGTCCAAACCTTTTCTCAACTTCCCTATCCATGAATTTTAGGTGTTTTTATTCTTAAAAGTCTATTTTAGGGGTGCTTAAGATGATAAATAAAGGAAGTTTACCAGAGAATAATTATTCATATTTACCAACACTTTCGAATTTATTTCTTCTTCTACTTATTCTGAATCTGTTACACCCATCCTAAAATAATAACTCTAGTATCATAAATATATGAAGATATTATTATGTGATAAAAATTTATGATCACCGTTTCATCATATAGAAAGTGAAAACATCATCCACGTGTACGTACGCCTTACAGACTTCACATAGCAGCGAAATTCATTTTTATCACTATTTTACTTAGTTATAAATATGGAAGTAATGAATATATATATATATATATATATTATTTATGAAATAATTATTATTATATAATAATAATATCATAACTAACTTCTTACCTTATAATATATTGGAAAACAATAATATTTCTCATGTGTACATGTGGACAACCACCACCACAAAGTGACGTGATTCATTTTTTTGTTTCCACTTTGTATGGATTCTAATAGGGATAAATTTAATGAATATTTATGATATAATAATGATTTTGGAAGGTTTAATTATTAGTTTCCATTCTTTCATTCCATTTTTTTAAAAGATAAAATATTTCACAGGCATACGTACAACAAACTATCTCTAGGAAGGGTGTAATTCATTTTTCAATCTATAAATTTTATGGATAGCACTAGATATATATATAACAAACACATATGATATTTATATCTTTATTATGATTCTTAAGAAGAAATAACCATAATCAATGTACAAGTTCTGGAACCATAATCATTTTTCTATTATGTACGTATAATAAATATAAATTTATTGTACATAAGATTAAAATATCTTATTAAACATAGTCAATATTTAGGTAAGGTATTACTTTTCAATTTTAACTCCATTGAAATACATTTGGTATTATGTTACTATTTATTTTATATAGTGTATATAATTCACCTTTAATTTATTTAAGATGAATATATATTTATTTATGATTTTTAAGGATTCAATTTATGAATACTCTATCAAGGGGTTACAATTTAAAAGTTATCAAATATGTAATAATTTATTTTAATATTATTTTTTTAGATTTATCTTATTTTCATTAAAAAAAATATTATAATATATCCATCATGAATTCAATCCATTTATTATACTCTACATATTAAAATATTTCTAATTTTTTTATATCTGTTCCTCACTTTGGAATAAGAATCAACAATGATATTTTTAAGCTAGACTTACTTCGATTTTGATCATGTTTATTTCTTATATTTCCATATTTTTTTCAATGTTTTTACCAAAGTTCTTTCTATATACTCAAATTATTTATAAAGGGCATTTTATTTTACCATTGAATTTTGACGTGGACTGAATGTAATATTTATAATTTCTTCCTAAAAAGTTCATTATCAAAAAAAAATTATAAAAAATGAAAAGGAATGTTTTCTTGTTAACATATACAACATTAATAAAATTTCATGTCAACATAACTATTTTACGCTATTTATCTTCTACAATAGTTTTTTTATGATTCAATAAAGAAAAATCATTATGAAAACTGTTTTCAATGTGTCCATTCCAATTTATTCTCTTCTTTAAAAGACATAATTTACTACAAAATCAAATTTTTTATGAATTTATGTACTCACATATCTTTATTATATTTTTGGTCATTTACATTCTCTTTAAACATTCACTTTCTTGTGATCATATTTCATTCTGTACTACATTTTTCTTATATATATATATATATATATATATTTATCAAGTATATAATTATTCCATAAATAGTATACCATTTATACATATGATATTTTTTCTATAAAAGTTATTTAAATGGAGGTGAAATATATTTATATATATATTATTACATACTCTAAAAATATTTATTGATAAAGAAAATTGTTTATGAACAAAATTGATGATTAAATATTTTATGAATGCATTGGAAATGTTGTGACGGGTGTGGAATGAAATTATATATCCCCTTGATTGATAGATAGGACTCACAAGGAAAACCCATTTCTATAATTATTAAATGGGTATTTGGTGTATACTAACCCATCAATTAAACTATCTTGGCATAAGGTTTTGATGACAAAGATATCATGATGTCTAAGAACATGATATCCAAAATTATTTTTTTAATTCATTGAGAATTATTTTATTATTATTCTTGAGATCATAAAATTGATATTATACATGGATGAATTTTTTGATTAAATTATTGATTACACGACATGTATTTTCAATTATTTACCATGTTATATTGATTATATTTTATTTAATCGTGATAACTTCTACTATACATAGCACTTATAGAGAATGTGAGTTAACCATTTATTTAGTTTTCATTCACCAAGATAGGAAGAATGATATTATCAATTATAGAAAGGATGAGAAAATTTATTCTTGTGCTATGTATTTTACATTCCTAATGTAATATAAGAATCCTTTATCTATCTTGTTCTTCAAATCAACTAAATTGGTGAATCCTTCATAATGAGATTTTTTGTACCTTATGTCAATGTAATAAAGTAGACACCTAATCAAGGTTATTAGGGTTTGGGTTTCCACATAATAATGTGGGATAAGATACTGAGATTAAATACACTTTAAACACTAATTGTTATAATGAAGGTAATTCTGAAGTAATGGGATAATATGCTGGAATTTTTCAAGAAGTTGATCATCCAACCAGATAGGTTAATGTCAAATTCGAGTCCCCCTAAATTATCTTGAATAAATAAATAAAGTAATGGGTGACCTGAATAATCCTTCAATTTGGGTTCATTCAAAATTTGGGTTCCCTTAGATTACCTTGTGTAATACTAGAATTGGAATTTTCTTTAGGTCACACATAGAAGGGAAACCCTAATATTTAGGATACCAAAGGAAGAGAGTTGGCTTTATCCATACAGTAGATCATATGAAGAGCTATCCACTCAATTATATAAGAACCATATATGGAATGATTAAGCTGATTTCTTACATAAATATCTAATGTTGGGAGTAATGCAAAATAGGACCCATTTCATACTAAAATTTGGATCTTATTTCACTAATGGCTATTCTAAATATAAATTGGGTTCTAAAATTATTGGGTTCTCATTTAATAAAAATATTTATTTAATGGTAATAAAATTTGATACTCATATGATAAAATATTTTATTGCATATAAATATCATCATAATCATCAAACGTATGTTTGAAATCAATACTCAATTTAGGAAACTCCTAAAACTGATAACTTAAAAAAACTTCTTATCGAACAATTATTTATGTTAAGGGAACACATTCATGAGTAACCAAGTGTTGATCTTGTTGAATAGGTGAATATTTATTCTGATGAAAACCATCTAATGATCACATAGGATTCAAAGTCATTATATGAAAAATAACTTAATGAATTTTAGCATCATTACTTAATAAGATTTGGTATGTTAAGGATAATCAATATAATTAAGTACACTAATGAATTTTAGAGACTAGAGATTCTCTATAAGGTTTATACAGTTTAAAGAATTCATTATGTAGTAATTTATGAAAATTTAATGATAATATGAACGACTTTAAGAAATTATTACCCTATTTTACTCAATGATTTGATAATATAGGAAAAGACATATAATTACTATGTTCTGACGTTTTATATGCATTACATGTGGTTAAAAGTTCAAAATAAAAGAAAAAAAACTGTTTTGATTGTCCAACAATATTTCATCATATTTCCAATTATGGTCATTGAAACCTAGATATATATAATTAGGAAGAATGAGTAATGATTCCATATGATATAATTTTCTACACACCTGAAGTGGTTTTGGAATCTATATTGAATGTTTATGTCAGATATTAGTGTTACATAAATTTCTTTTTAGATTTTTAAGGGTAGTTGATGACAAATTTATACTTTACAAATGTTTTAAGTATATAGGTGTTCAAGATCTTCAGAAGAATAGACAGAACATGTTGTTTTCATAAAATTGATGAATCAATCAATTGCAACATCAAAGATTTGAATGTAAATGAGTTTATTATGCTTAAGTGGATCTAATTAATGGATGTGTATATTTATCTCATTTCTCTTATATGATTAGAATATTTTTTTTAACAAAAGAACATCCATGATCAATATGAGATAATTAATTCAATAAAAATAATTTATGATTAAATAGATTCTATAATATGTTTTTAAAAGGATTCAAGGATACAAATATTTTATCTAAGATAAATTTTTTATCTATATATTTGTTAAAATATGAGGGAATATTTCACCTCTACACATCAGTGGCATATTTTGATTAATTTTATTTTTTAGAAACAAAATTATACAAATATATAGAATATCATATAATATTTTTATTAAATATATTAATTGTTAAGAATTACTACTAAAATGAAATAAATTTAATTTCATAAACAAAACCAGATTTTTTCTTTGCATAATATTAGGTAAACAATATGTTAACTAAGAAGATAGTGTGATATTTTTTAACTTATAGAAGTTAAAATTTATCAAATTGAATGTCATTTTTTCCTAAATGATTTTAGGATGTGCAATTAAGAGATAATGTAAATAGATACAATATTTAAAAAAGTGTTAATAGAAAAAGTCTGATGGAAAGTGGTTTAAAGATGATGGTTTCAAACGTAGAAATATTTTGAAGTAGATAATAAAATATGACATCATAGAATTTGATGTTGTAGAGTTAAGGAGTTTGAATATGTTCAAGGATTTTAACATTTGGAATATAATTCCCAAATATCACCATTATTAAAAATTACATTCTTCATAGATATTTCTCACTAAAAATTTTATGTGGAGAGTTTCAAAAGATTTTTCACATAGAAATGTGGAAGGAATTACATTTCGATGTAATGAGTTAACAAAACCCCGTAAAGTAAAGTAAAAAAAATGTTGATCCGGTAGTCTATCATAAATGATAAGACACGCAGACACTTATGTAGGGTTTTTGTGATTATTACTGAGATGTTAAGAAGAAAAAATCTATCACATAAAAGTCAATATACACTATCATTCTTTCATGATGGTTCTATAAGTGTATATATTATATAAATTTATTGAAAAGTGATGTTAATTGATCTCTAAAAGTACAACTTATTTTAATACCTAACCGATTTTCATTATTACGTTTTATTGGTTACTGTGAAATTCTATGGTCAACATGAATGTGATTCTTGTAATATGATATGATTATTCTAATGAGGAAGAAAAATAAGTTTTTTCTCATTTTATGACCAAAATATTATTCCATGTAATAGTGCATACATAATTTTTGTTGGTATACTAGGGATTTATGGATCATACTAGTTACATTATGTTCCCTCTTGGTCCATTACAATGCTAGTTTTAAATAGATAGGGGAGTTTGGGGGAGGTTCTGGGAGTTTTTAGTGGAAGCTGGTGCTGATGTAGAGTTTTTTTAGGAAATACACATCGTGTAAATGTTATACCTGTCCTGTAATGGTGGTTCATAGCCTTTGTGTCTAGGTGATTCAGGAATTTTACATAGGCAAGGGTTATCCCTTGAAGAGGGTACACATTGTTTAAGTGGTACTCAAGACAGGTAATACATTGGGTGTTAAAAAACTTCTAGAAAATGTATTTTTCAGTGAAGGATGGAATTTTAGAGAACCCATGAATTACACAACATGAAAATTTATTACATGATGTGTAAATGTTGGGATCATGGTTATATGTTCTTTTTCTTGGCCGATTCTCAGTCATTTGACCACCTATCTTCCTCTCTCATTCTAGGTGATCCCTAGGAACCCCGGGGATTCCTTCAAGACATCCTTACATCCTCTTTGATATACTAGTTTTAGTGGTTGTTTACAACAAAGATATGGTAACATCATCCTTATTCATGGTTAGATCAATAGGAGGAGAGGAATATGAGGATGAAGATGCATAAAGATGTGCGATGGTAAACACCACTATCTCCAAAAAATACTTAGTCAATCCACTGACCAACCTCTTAACATCACCATCCTGACCATTCACATGCATTTCCATAGACTTATTAAAGTCCTCAAACACAGTTACCATCTATTGGAAGATTATATGAACATACCAAATGTATTTTTCTATATGAACTTGTGCATAGATCTATTATTCTAAACTAAAAACTGACTATTTCACTGTCTCCATAGATTCTACCAAGGATCTTACCTGATTCTGGCATTCCTTCACTTCATGTAGCATATTTTATTGTGTGATAAACATTATAATTTCCAAAACAGGTGCTACAATATCTCAATTTAGATCCACTTTTCTCTCCATCCCAATAGATCTTTCATCAAATAATCTCTGCTAATATGATTTCACTGACTCAATGTCATCCTTCTTTACATAATATTAAGGTAGAAGAACCACTGGTTTCACTATAGTGGTCTCTGTAATAGAATTAACTGCAAGTTATCTGGTAGGCATGTCATCTTCATATTATTCATAGTCAAAGCCCAAAATAATTAATCCAGTGTCCTCCAACCATCCTTCCATCTCATGAATAAGATAAATAAAACCTGTGGTAACAAGTTCCTCTCCCTCACTTAGTGCTTCCTCGTAGACAACTGCATTATCCCCTTCAATTCTTCCTTGATCAATTGATTCATCAGTATAGTCTACTCCTACTTCTTCTATAGAATTTTAAACCACTTCCATTGCAATTAAAATAGATTCAACTTCCTCTTCCTTTTCATTCGCTGCCATTTCTATACATCCTATAATAGGACTAAGACTTAGGAATTCTTCTTCACTTTAATCATCATTAGCTGTTTCAGTCACTTCATGATCAAATTCTACTTAATCCGTAATCTCTGAGGTCTCTCCAATAGTAATGCCTCTTAATAAATTCTCCTCACATTCTTCTACAATGGTTTTATTTATCATTAGTGTCCCATAAGACATTCTATCTTTGGGGGAAATTCATTGGTGGACTAGGCTCACAAAATGATATAGCACCAACATTGGGACATGATATAATGTCAGGATCACTCCTATCATATACATGAGAAGCCTCTCTTTCTTACACAATAACAACCTACTCTTCTTCATCTGAATACACTAGTTCCACTTTATTTAGTTTTAAAACTGTATCTATTTTATCCTTTGGACTAGTAGGATTGAAAACAGGGTTGAAGTATTCATATAGATTATCCTCCTCAATCAACCATTCCCTTTTCCATGGGTTCCGGTTTATCCTCACACACTTGCAATTCAGTTAGATAATACATAATCTATCCTTTTAAAACTATGGCTTATTAATTATTTCTAGAAACACAATTCTCTTTCAAAATCAAAGATAAAAAATTGGAATGAAACAAAGAATTTTACTTGGATCAAGGCCTGCTTATATCCTCTAACTAAACCATAAAAAATCTGTAAAGGTTTATCCTTTTTCCACGATTCAACAAATACAAAAAAATATGTCTTACTATTTCAAACTAGAAAAGTCCCCATTTCTAGGAGTCAAGACATATTGGATAAACATAAAAAATATTCTATTTCCCCATCCATCTCAGTATAAATTACCGTTCTAGGGATTCCACTCCCTGTTAGTTCGGCTAGATCCTCTTCATAGCAGAAAACACCACTAGTAGGAGGAAGCACTCTAGAATAATATTCAAATATGACTTCATTTGGGACTATTAAACATTAATCTCATTCTATATAATAGAATCTCACACTAACCCCATTTACCTTTCAATTAATTCGATTCTCATCCTCAGATTTAGTGAATTTTAGAAACTCATAAATCTCCTTTACTAGCTTCAGGTAATATGGTCCATTGTTGTTTGAGAATAATTCTACCTATTCTTGTGCTTCGAGTACCTTAAGCACTAGAGACATTCTCAACAAAATCCATTCAAACCATAATTCTTTCTCATCCATGAATTCACTCTTCCAAAAATGAGGACTAATCAACTTTTCCATAACTTTTATTCCACTACTAGTCTCAGCTTATTGTCTCTTAGGGTTCAATGAATCTCATTCATCACCAACCATCGGTCTCTTTGCACTTTCCATTGTGATCTGATGTGGTTTTAGGGGTTTTTACTATTTTAGGTTCATGAATTTGGGAGAAAAATGTTCATGAGAGGATTTGAGTGGATCAAGATGTGACTTTTCACATTGTTTTTATATTTTATGGATAAAAAAAATCAAGTAAATGAAATTAATAAAGTTAAAAATTTTTAGATTCCAGTTAAAAACCAGAAATCTAAGACCTATTAGTAAGGTAGAATAGTGGTAAGGTACCAACAACAAGGTCTATTAGTGAGGTCCAATGGTAAGGTGTCCGAACAGTGAGGTGTCCTAACAGTGAGGCCCCATGGTGAGGTTTCCTAACAGTGAGGTCCAACGGTAAGGTGTCGTAATAGTTAGTTCCAATGGTAAGGTGTCTTAATGTTTAGGATTAATGGTAGGGTATCTTAACAGTGAGGTACAACATTGAGGTTTCCTAATGTAGATGTCCAATGGTAATGTGTCCTAATAGTGAGGTGTCCTTAACTGAAATTATTCACACCTAACTTGTGTTTTACGTAATTTGACCTCTCATAATTTAAAGTCTTTGTGAATATATCATCCAATTTATATTTAGTTACAATGAATTCAAGAGTGATATGACCTCTTTGATAATGATCTCACAAAAAGTTATGTCTCACATCAATGTTCTTCCTCCAAGCATGATATACTAGATTTTTAGAGATGTAAATAGAACTTGAATTATCACAATTTATAGAGACATGTTTGAATTGATATACATAGACTAGTAAAGTGTATTTCATCCACATAATTTGAGCACAACAACTACCAGTAGCTATATATTTAGCTTATGCAGTGGATAATGCATAAAAATTCTGTTTCTTACTACACCATGATATTAGTGACTTGTCAAAAATGTGAAATGTTTTATAGGTGCTATTTAAATCCATCATTCAACAAGATAAGTCATCATATAAGACACTTATCAAATAAAATGATTTTCATCTTGGATAAAATAGTCTTAAGTTGGTAGTATACATGAGATATTTAATAATCCTTTTAATAATAATTAAATGAGATTATTCGGGATTGGTTTGAAAACAATTAAACATATATACACTGAACATAATATCAGGTTGGCTAGTATTAACGTAGAGCAGACTCCCAATCATACCTCTGTAATTAGATTGATCTACTGGTTTACCAGTTCCATCAGCATCTAACTGATAAGTGGTAGTCATTGTTGTATCACTCCCTTTATTACTATCTAAACCAAAATGTTTCAATGTATCCTTAGTATAATTAATTTTATTTAAAATAATATCATTTTTATATTAAAAAATTTGGAATATAAGGAAAAATTTATGTTCCCCCATTAGACTCATTTCAAATTCATTTTTCATCATCTTTGTAAAATCAGTATATAAATAATTTTTAGAGGATCCAAAAATAATGTTTTCTACAAAAATTTATACAATTAAAACATCTTTGAAAATCCTTTTAACAAAAATATTAGGATCAGATATCCATTTAGTAAAACCTGTTTTAAATAAGAAAATAAATGAGTCTATCATACCTTGCTATAGGAGCTTGTTTTAGACCATATAATGCTTTAGAAACTTTAAAAACATGATTTGAGAAATGGGGGTTTGTGAAGCTATGGGGTTGTTCAACAAATAAATACTCAACTATATACCAATTATGGAATTCACTTTTAACTTCCATTTGATAAAGTTTGAAATTCAGATGAGTTGCATAAACAAGTAGCATTATGATGGATTATAGTCTAGCTATAGGTGAAAAGGTTTCCTCATAGTCTTTTCCTTCTTCTTGACTATATCCTTATGCAACTAATCTAGCCTTATTTCTAAATATATTTCTAGACTCATTAACATTGTTTCTAAACACCCATTTTGTGACTTTGTTCAAAGTTTTCTTAGGTCATTCTAATAATTCTCAAACATTGTTTCATTTAGACTTATTTAATTCTTCTTGCATTGATGTCACCCAAAATTCACCATTAATAGCATCATTAATATTTTTTGGGTTCAATTTGTGAAAGTAAATCTTGATATTCAACCTAGTTTCTCAGAGAATCTCTTATTTGTGTTCCCCTATTTAGATCACCTACTAAAACATTTAAAGGATGCTTATTTAGAGTTATAATACCTCTAGAAAATGTTATACTAGACTCCACATGTATGTCTAAAATTTTAGATTCAATAGGATCAAATTATGGAAAATATTCATAACTAGTTGTTTTAACTGGGGGATCACTATTTTTATCATTAAGGTCTAGAATTGATATATCTTCATCAAGATATTCAAGAGAGGATTTAGGTCCAAGTGGATCAATGGAATAAAATTTGACATGAACTGATTCTTACATATAATTTTTTTCTATTATTGAATACTTTATAGGATTTACTAGAGATTGATTAACCTAGGAAAATTCCTTCATCACTTTTGGATGAAATTTTTTCATGATTATCCTTACTGGTATGGATAAATAATCTGTAATAAAAAACACTAAAGTAATTAATCTTAGGCTTACTATTGTTCCATATATCCCAAGGAGTCTTCTTCAAAACAAGACATATTAAAACTCTGTTGATTATGTAACATGTTGTATTAACAGCTTCATCCCAATAATATACAATCATGTTAATCTCAGTAAGAATAGTCTAGGAAATCTCTTGAAGTGTCCTATTTCTTCATTATACAACTTCATTTTGTTGAGGTTTTCTAGGAGAAGAGATATTGTGATTATATCCATTATATGAGAAAAAAGATACAAACTCCTGATTTTTAATATCCCATCCATGATCACTTGTCAATGTCTTAATTCTAAGTCCACTAATATTTTCCACAGACATGGAATATTTAATGAAGTATGAATGTACTTCACTTTTGTGAGCTAGAACGTATACCCAAGTGTATCTAGAAAAATCATATACAAGAACATAGACATAGTTCTTCCCATTTAAACTTGAAACTGTAGATGGTCCAAAAAAATCTATGTAAACCAACTCAATTAGTTGAGAAGTTGAAACTTATTTCTTTGGTTTGAAAGAAACATTGTAATATTTTCCCTCTTGAAAATTATTAAAAAATTTGCTAAATAGGAATACCAATTTAGGTAAGTCTCTAACTAAAACATTCCATGTTAGTTTTCTAATTAATTTCACAATGTAGTGCCCTAATATTATGTTCCATAAAAAATATTCCTTATGAAAAGAATTTAAACAAAAAATAAATTCTTAGCTAAAGAGTTTAAATCAACAGCATATAAATTTTCATATCTATGAGAAGTGAATATTAAATCATTTTTAGAATTAAAAACATTGTCTACATAATTTTCAAAATTAACATTAAAACCATTATCACACAACTGAGAGATACTAAGTAGATTGTACTTTAACCTATCAACAAAAAGTACATTTGAAATTAATATAGTATTTGGGATACCAATTTGGCATAATCCGACGAACTTTCACTTAGAATTATCATGAAATGTTACATGTCCACCATTAATATTGATTAAGCTCTTGAAGGATGAATAGTCTCCTATCATATGTCTTGAACATCCACTATCCATGTACCATAGGGTTTTATAGGAACTCTTTATACAATTTTCCTGTAAAATAGATTAAGTATAGGGTAACTATGGTTCCCAGATTTTCATAGATCCAAAGATTTTAGAAAGAAAAGATTTAGAAACACATATTTGTCATATAGGTTTTTTATAATAAATAGACATGTTTTGAGACATAAAAAGTGTGTTAGGTACTTTATAATTTTTTTCAAGAGATGATCCAGAACATTAACTAGAAATGAACTATAGTGATTTTGGAACAAAATTATTTTTAATAATCCTTCTCTATAATGGTTGATATGCTAGACCAGTTGTGTATTTTGGAGCAATTAGTTTCCTATGAAAATGAGTCAAGATATCCCTATCGGTAGTAAAATTATCAACATCCCTTTTTAATTTCTCATTTTATAATTTCAGTTCAGTATTTTATTATAATGGCTGTGCAATTTTTACCTTTTCAATATCTAAATTAGACTTATAATGGGAATTTAATGTAAGTTGTATTTTCAATGTTTTATATTTATCCTTGAGCTCATTAAAGGTATCCTCAATCATTCCACAATATTCAAACATATCATCCTTAGTCATATTCTCATCACTATTTGATTCACTTTCATTCCCAGAATAGTAATCATTATGTATAGGAGAATTAAGTGTTACCTCACATGAATCTATCATGAAACACATGTTTTCATGATCATTCTATTCAATATTAGATGTTTCAGATACAATATAACTGTCTTCTGAAGCAATCCAAGAAGATTTCATATAATTTTAATATGACCGTCCCTTGTATTCATATTTATTATTAAATTTCAGCTTGGGGAAACCATACATTATAGGAACTTTTCATTTACACTCATAGAAAATAATCTCATTTATGTTCTCATTCCATTTTCTACCTTTTATAAAATGTCCTTTACTATCATATATTCCTCTATAGTTTGAATTTATAAAGATCTTCTTCTTTAGGTAGAAATTTTTGAATATTCTAGAAAGATGATTCATCTTTTCATCACTGTTAGAAGATGAATCTTCTCTAGTGGAACTGTCAATATGAACTTGATCCTTTTCCTTTTTTTCTCTTTGAGGTAGCAGTCTGGAATGCAATTGATTTCTTTCTTGGTTCTTCATATGCTTCTTGATTAGCCTTAATCTCTTATTTTTTACATCATGAGTTTTCTAATTAGTTCTTTCAAAGGTAGCTTGATTATGTCACAGGATTCTCAAATAGAAACATAATTTCCTCTCCTTCTGTCAGGTAACCATCGAAGTAATCTCATAATTGGATTCTAGTTGTCCACTAGTTTCATAAGTAGACTCATGGTAATTACTATTTCATTGAACCTGAGATACATATTAGAGAAAGGTTCATCAGGAATTATTTTAAAAGCATCATATTTAATAGTATAAGTATTTAATATTATTTCATTAACATCGGTTATTACCTCATGGGAAACTACCAAATAATCCCAAATTTCATATACAGTTTTACAGGAAGATATTCTATTGAGTTATTTATCAACTAAAGAACAATAAAATGCATTCATTGCTTTGAAATTATTATTATATGTATCTTTAGTCTACTAAGACCATTGTCCCTAGCAATAGCAGGAAATGCTTGGTTTTCTTAAATTTTGTCCTATATTTCAGGACCCATGCTCTCTAGATACATTTTCATTATTAATTTGCACTGAGCATTGTTATTACTATTAATGAAAGGTGGCATGTTAGTAGTTTCCCCCCTCAACTCGGTTATACATAGCTGACTAGCATTTAATCAACTAACTTTTTTGATATGAATATAAATTTATGATCTTCAAGTTACAACTTGTAACACCCCAAGATTTCATAGTACGTTATTTCTTTAAAGTAATTCAATAACTTGCCCTACACGCAACACCGAGATCAAGCGCACCAAGACTTACCAAACTAGCCGTTCAAAAGCAGTTATGAATAGAATTAATAGAATTTGGAACTTTAAATAATCCTTATAATTTTAGAATCCATATTATGAGTTTCTTAGACATAATGTTAGAATAAATTCATTTTTTCTAATAAAAGAAGTATTTTTCAAAAAAATCAATTTTACCACCATCTAATGGAAAACCAATTTTGAATACAATATTTGAAAATTTTATATATTAAATTTTACAAAATAAACTTCTTCTTTATAATCGAGACATAGTTATTTAGTTTCAATAAATATTTGGTGTTTTTCTGATAACTTTCATATTTGGGTGAATAGTGAAAAATACTATATTTTAATTGAAAATAACTTTCCTAATCAAAATAATTTAGTGTTAAATTATTATTTGTAATGGTTTGAAAGTATAAATAGATTATATTTTTACCATTTAATCCAATTCTGTTCATTTCATTTAATTTCACTTTAAAATTGAATATAAACAAGTGTCAAACTTTTGATAGTTATTATTTCTTAAAAACAAACTTTTTGGTTTTGTAAATGGGAATTAATTTTAAATTAATAAATGAAACTTCTATGTTTCTAATTTGTTCAAATAGACTTCTTTTTTGAATTCATAGTTTCAAAATTCGCTTATGGTGAAATTTTGTTATTTTTCTGAAAACATTCAATTTTTGATGAATAGTGACAAACACTGCGTTATTGGTTAAAACCGACTTTTAAATAAATAATTATTTATTTTATATTTTTTTTTGTAAAAATAGATAAATAAAACCTATATAATTTAAATTTAATTAATTGGAGTCATTTTATAATAGGTTTAGATATAAAAATATCTTATTGAACTTTTTACCGTCTTTTACTAACCTTCTATGAGAATTTAAAATTTTGCATAAAACATAATTTTACCGCTTCTGTGAGTGGAATTTAAAAAATACAAGAGACACAGTAAACCACATTATGTAAAATTTTGTTTAATAAGAAGAAAAGTTTTTTTTATGAATAGTAACTTTTGACTTTTATTTACCATGGTTAAAAGTAAATTGGGTAATTAAGGGTAAAAATGATATTATAATTACACTAATACATGTATTAATTCTATTGGATAAGTGTTATTAGACCTAAAAAAGCCCTAGGAATAAAATATGATCGTTTAGGTCCACTAGGACAATATTAGGACATTAATTAATATTTAATTTAAAGAAGAGTTAAAATTGTTAAATTCAAGTTTTTATATCTAAAATATTTTTAATATAGGGTTATACGTAAGATAAATTCACTATAAATATTCATTAGAAATATAAAAATATTTCATACATATTGGTATTTTATTTATAAATTTTAGACATTAAATAATTAAATTTATTTATGACATAATGATGTTGCAATTATTACCTTATTAATAAAATATTAAAATAATTGATATTAAAAATACCTAAATAAATGTAATTTGCGACTTTTCATGAATTGAAAATTTTTTATATGGTAATATGACATGTTAGGGTTTATTCAATAAATTTTTTTCGAAGTAATCATGCTGTTATTATTTAAAAAAACAAATACATAATAGTGTCAAAATTGACATAAAATATTTTTTTAAATCAAATACTATATTATTGGTTTATATAATATTCATAAAAATATAAGTTTCCTCCAAAGGGCTTAAATAATATTATATATGTTATTAATGAACCACTTTAGGTTATATTTGAAGTTTAGATTAGGTTTATTATCCATATAGTGTAAGAATACAAGAAGACATGATAAAAGTTAAACTATTTATCCAAGAGTTATATCTAAAAGATAATGTTAGAATTTTTACCTAAACTTGTATAAAACCTATTGGTTGAGAGGATTTAGACCCATAACCACCTAAGGAACGAATTATATTCATTCAGAGCCATTATAAAAAGAATATTTGTAATGCCCTGACCCCAATTACCCAAAGTCGGTGCATTATAACATAACATTGGCATGATCACAAAAGAGGAAGTCCATATGACCGATAAGTTTAGTATCCTTGGAATAAATAGATAAATTAATAATGTTTACATTACATCATAAATTGAAAAACTAAAAAAACATCTCATCTAAATAGACCACACACGTATCCTCATACTATCCCTGCAGGTCATTCATAAAATACTTCTTCACACCATGGAAAAAATACAACTTAGAAAGGGGTGGGCTCAGATGACCAGTAAGGATAACAATATAGCAGAAACATTCATAAATAATGATAAACATTTGAGACAATGTATAACTAAAACAAAATCTTTTTAAACGTGAACTTCATCATAATATGGCAAAGATAAAATGAAATAATTCCATTTACTTATTCACATGGATATTCTACTAGTTAAATAATCACATTCAATATCAATAACAACTTTCATAGTAATGGAATGCATAATTCCATACTATCATAACCACATTGTCAAGGGCTTGTGCCAAGACTACAAATAAGATTTTATGAAGGCCTTGTGCAAAGAAACTAGTTTGTCTCATGAGACCTACCGATGCATCAAGGAGCTGTAGTGGGCTCCACCCGTCACTTAATATGTCCAATTCATTCTACATATGAAAAGTTTGAAACATAACATAAGCAATCATATCAAAAATAACATACGAAATGTCAATACATTTTCCACAAACCATGAATTGTATAAAAATAGCATATCCACAGTCAAACATAACTCATTCAATACAATATGAAATATTGTATTGTAACATATTAACCTCCATCAAGAATAATGAAGGATATTGACATCGATGAAAATAATTATCAAAACTATTTGAGATAAATATCCCCATTTTTATTGAAAACATTTAAAAGTCACACTATTTGTCAAGTGGCCTTTTAAAAATACATTTTCGAATAAAAGTGTCCCATAACACTTTGAAACATTTAAAAGGAATTTTAATTTTAAAACATTGATGTCCATATAAATAAATCTTTAAAATATTTTTTAAAACATCGACATTAATGAGAAATATTAGAATGACAAATATTTAAAACATTTAAAATGATATTTTAGTTAGAGTTCATAACCAAAAGAGAGACACATTAATACAAATAATTTAGGTATTCAGACTTTTTAATATCATGATAATAAAGGGATTGATTATATACTTTTTCAAAGTACATTATATACACCATATAAAAGTGATTTGGTGTATAACAACAAAGAAGTCTCAATGGAATATAAATTGAGATGAAATCTATTAGAAAGACTGTATCCTTAGGTAAAGGATAAATCAATGACATAATTATGTGTGAAAAAAATAAATACACTAAATATGGTTGGATATTCAGCGTAAATCAATCAGAGGACATTCATGCATATTCTTGTAAAAACAACACCAATGAATTGGATATTTAACTCATCAAATGGAGATTGAGTTAAAATTACTGTTATCAAGTTCATATCGTTGAAATTAGAAATTATCAATGGAGTTATTATGTGTATCAAAAGTATATCCATAGAACAGGGAGTGGAAATTTTGACATAAGTAAATGAATAGTGATTCCACACATAATCTCTGAGTAAAATAATCAATGAAGTATGCGTAAAGCTGAATGAGTGGAAATTGAAATTTATAATTCCCTTACCAATTTGGTAACTGAAGAATCATACATCCCATGAAAGATGTATCATAAAATTATGATGTAAATTCCCATAAATTAATGTATTTTAAATAATTAATACTATCATGGGTAGAACACACACCACATGCAATAAATAAGTGGTGAACAATGGATATCTCATGAAATTAAAATTGAGATAAGAAACCCCTTACATTGTATTTTTTCCATTGTAGATGGTAGTTTAACCTCCATTATAATGGTGAAATAATTGTTATTGAATTATATAAGAATCATATACATTAATATGATCTCATATATGATCTTTTAACATTGATTTGATGATAATATCTTAGTATTATCATCATTTTGGGTGTTAACAAATTCATTTTCCTTTATATTATTTGTTATGTGAGACATATTTATTATTGATGGGATGTATCTTATTAATATCCAGAATAATATCACGTCTTTAAACATTATTTTTTATCCTCAAATGAAATTTATTCCTGAATGGATATGATGGGAAATGAATCTCATCGTGTTTGTGGAGACGGTAATCCGTACGAACGCACGAGCGACAATATCATTCTTTTGATATTAAAATAATATATAATTGGATTGAATGTCCTATATAAAGAATTATTATCTTGTTATATTTATTATTTACATGAATTAAAAATTATTATTATAACAATACAAATAATAATGTATTGAATAACAATTACACCACGACATGGAGACGGTAAGTCGTACGTAGGCACATATGGTGACAAGTCATAACAAGGATATATATAACACTGAATATGGTTGTAACATATTTATAATAACATCATAGTATATATAAGATACTCGATTAATTATTTTAGAATGGAAATAACAAAGAAATAAGAAGTGGAAGAAGAAATGAACTTGAAAGAGGGTTGTGAAAACGTTACCTCTTCTCTTTGTTCTTCATTATGATTTTATCAAAATGGATCCTTAGGTTGGCTTTCTGACTAATTTAAGGCCTCTAGGAAGAAGTTAGGACTGTTTATATGGTATTTGGGAAGAGTTTGTCCCAACCAAAAGGCTTTGAATGTATGAATTTGAGAGAAGGGGGAGTTCCCTTTTATAAGAGTGGTGAGGGGCACCTTTGGAAAAGTTAGAAATATTATTTTAAAATAAATCCATATTCAGTTTCTAATGTCTCCAAAGTGGATTATTTAAATCTTACGATGGGGATAAGTCTAAGAACACTCAACCAATTGGTTTTAGACAGGTTTGGTTAACATTATTAACTATATCGTTTAGTTTTAACTCCTAGTTAATTAGTTTGACATTTACCATGTCTCTTTGTATTTTTATATTATGTAGTTAATAAACATAATATATAGTTAAAAGGGACCCCCAAGTGTTCCATTAGTGATAAAAAAATAATTATATAAGTCATTTGGCCTAACCTTATATTTTTAGGAATATAATATGAATTAATATTTGTTTTAAAAAACCCTTTTTTGTCAATTTTGACACTATTTAATAATTGAAATTTTTTAAAATCTTAACAACTTTATTAATTCTAAAAAAATTCATTTAAACAATAATATAATGTCATATTAACCAACGAAATTTTTTGATGTCATAAAAACATTCATATTATATTTATTTTTACATTTATAATACCAATTAATGTATTCATTCAATAATAAGGAAAATACTGCATCATTATTGTGTCATAAATAAATTTAATTATTCAATGTCTAAAAATTATAAATAAAATTCAATTAATTAGGAAATATTTTTATATTTCTAATGAATATTTATATTCTATAGTATAGCATATATTACCCTATGTAAAAATTGTTTTTCTAAAAGATATATGCTTATGTCATTTTTGTATTTACTTTGACTTAATTAATATAAAGTGTCATTATCACTTACAAGTGGCTCCATGGGGTCCAAAAATCGACCCAAAGATGCACAAGGTCAGACATGTATCAACCAATAGGGTTAGGACACGTTTTAGGTTAATTTAGTTTTATTATAATATTATTCTTTTACCCTTATTTACCGGATTTACCATTTAACCATGGTAAATAAAATATTTACCGAAGTAATTATTCAAAAACGCCTAAAAATAAAAGTTACCTATTTACTAAATTTGGAGATACTGATTCTAAATATGTAATCCATTTTTCTAAATTCAAAACACAGAAGTGGCAGAAATTAATTTAAAATTAATTTCCGTTGTCAAAGCAAATGGCGTGTTTTTAAGAAATAATATCTATCAATAGACTGGCACTTGCTTATGTCCAGTTTAAATGTGAAATTATGTATAATGACAAAAATTGGATTAAATGGTAAAAATATAATCATATTATACTTTAAAGTCACTCAAATTAATAATTTATCACTATTGATTATTTTGATTAATTTTTTTATTTAAAATTTTGTAATTATTACTATCCATCAAAATATGAAAGTCATCAGAAATGTACCAAAAACTCACCCTATTCTAATTTCGATATTCTGAAAACAAAAATTATGTCCATTTTGAATGATAAAATTTATAAAATTTCAAAAAGTGTGTATTACTATTCATAACAGCTAGTTTGATTGGTTGTGGTGTGTTAGAACTCGAAGTTGCGTACAACACACGCTACTGTATTATTCAAAGAGAAGCGTATCGTGGAAGCTTGGGGTGTTACATTATCCCCTCCTTTAATAAATTGTGTCCTCAAAATTTTTAAAATTTCAATATTGAATATAATGGAAAGTCCCACATCGGAAAAAGAGTCAATAAAACTATAACTTTAAACGAAAGAAAGAGAAGTACAATAGTCACCCAAGATAACCTATACTAGGATTCCATGTAGAAAAACAGGAATTTAGATGATAAAATAAGTGTCAAGTTCTGATGGAGAGGGATATAAAACAAGATCAAGAGAATTTCAAAAAAAAAAAAGAAAACCACAAACTTGTGATGGGACAAATGACCATTAGTTTTTTAATAGGAAAAGTAAACAGACAACGTTTATTTTATTTTAAATTACATTAAAAAAATATGAGGAATTAATTTATGAGATTGACTATGAACATAATGATATATACTTAAGTTTTATGTAAAGTTTCATTCTTTAATAAATTTCTAATACTAACTCATTTATAAACGATTAGTTTTCAAGAAGACTTGGTCACACTAGTAGAGCTAGAATAAACTTCTTATAGAATCACATCATCCAAGAAGGATAAACTAATTATTTACCTTGTATTTAGAGATTAATCAAAAACAAAATGGTTAGTATAAGATCTGATGATCCCCCAAAAGGATATTGCATTATAGAAAGAAACACTAATCTTAATTTCTAAAATTAAACCAACAATACCCCAAAGTTAAATAAATAGCATTCAATAAATAATTGTCCTTAAAATCCTTCAATATAATCCAAACTAATATTGAATCCCAAATCATAGAAGAATTTGGTTATGTAGTCTTCCACGTTAAATTTTATCTCCAAATGTTATCAACTACTATTAAAGTCACATACTTAAAATTAATTAACCCAATCACATATTCTCTATTATTGGTTAACCATTTCCATAGATAACCCAAATTAATATAAATTCACAATAAAAAATAGATAATAATCCACCATTACTCCTCAAATGAAATCCCATGGTATTTTATTTTTCATCGGCATATTGTGTTCCCAACAAAGTGAATATCATCCAAAATAACATTTATCACTTCATCAAAGAATCATTTTCATATACTAAGGGTATTTATTTGATATGACATACGATCCCAAATCAACTTATTATTAAACAATAAAATAATTTAACAAAAAATAATTAGTCACACTAACCAGGGACTTCATGTAGTCCAGTGGTAGGCGATAAATCCCAATTTCACTTTGGTTGTGGGTTCGATTCCCATAGCTTTGTCCGACACGACAGGTTGTCACACGGTCTGCGTGTTGTCCTTTTTCAAAAACTATATTTTATAACATTACAAAAATGAGATAAATTCCTCAAAATAACCATAACATAATTTAACAACAAATTTTATCTCCTACCTTGAATTTTCATCCCAAAATATAATAACTTGTAATTTCCCCAAACCTAATTATCAAATAAATCCAAATGTTTACTTTTAACTATATCCACAAGATAAAAAGATAATTATTCCTAAAATATCATTTTCACATGACAATCTTCAGGGTTACAAATACAAGAGAAAATTATTCCAAAGTAAGCCCATCAAAAAAGAGTACTATTACTTTTAAAAATTTGTCCAACCATTTATTTCCACATAGCATCTTCTTCGACCAAAAAACTATCCTATAGAATAGGGCTTTCACTTGGGTAATGCCCAGGTCCCTTATATTTACAACAAATGACTATAAATGTATTCTAAGGACAATTTTTATTTTCTTCCATAGTACTCTTCATTTTTTCTCGTTAATTCATCATTGTATGCCCTTCTTTCCCACACGTAAAGATTTTATTTGTTCCATTGAGACACTTTCTGCGGTGTTTCCTTCCACATTTCTTGCATGATGGAAATTGAGGATTCTCTTCTCCATGATCTCCACTGTTGGAGCTCATATCATTCATCACTGTTCTCTTCATTGTTGAGTCTGAGAGTTGGTTAATATATATGATGTTGATTATATTTTTGGAAAATTTATTTAGCATAAACACAATATATTTTACTCCTATTAACATTCAATTTTTTTGCTCATTTTCACCACCATTCCCACCTTGTACATCATTCTAAAATTTACTATGACTACCTTGTAATTCAGCCATTAACTAAAACCAGAAAGCATTATGTGAGTAACAATTGTAATAAAATCATTTAGAGAATATCAGGACACGATATTCTTTATTTGAAACACCTTAGGGTAATCCAATATCATTTATTCTCATCTTATATTAAAATACATCAAATAATTTTGTAAATACAATATAAATTATCCTTAGAATATCCCCCAGGAGTGTCGTAACCAAGAGTGCAACAATGCCAGCTTTCGTGCACTAGTTCCCATTCTAGTCTAGCTCAAATCGTTGTTTTCAGGTTTTACCCCTAGATAAAACTGTTCTAGAGCCACCTCTACCTGATCGTATCCAGACAGGGATGTATTTCTCGGAAAACTCACAAAATCTCAACAATACCAATATTCTAGGAAGTTATTCTATACTAATCCTCAAAGTCCATCTTAGGTCTATGTGCTCTAATCAGAGTTTATCTAAATCTAGCTTCCAAGGTTTATACTAAACCAACCTATGATACCAACTGTAATTCCCTAACCCCAGTTAACCAATGTCAGTACATTTTTACATAACATTTTCACGATCACAAATGATCAAGTCCCGAAAGACCGATTAGTTTAGCAACCTTGGAATCACTAGATATATTCATAAAGTTTACATTATATCATAAAGTGAAAAACTACAAAAAAATCTTATCTCCATAGACCACACTCATATCCCCATACTATCCCTGCAGGTCATTCATAAAATATTTCTTCACATCCTGGAAAAAAGTAAACATAGAAAGGGGTGAGATTAGATGCTCAGTAAGGATAACAACATAGCAGAAAGTTTCATAAATAAACATAATCAATTAGGGCAATCTATAACTAAAACAAAATCCTTTTAAACTTTTAATTCAGTATAAATTGGAAATGATAAATGAAACAATGCCATTTACTTATTCACATGCATATTCTACTAGTCTAAAAATCACATGCAATATCAATAACCACTTTCAAAAGAATGGAATTCATAATGCCAGACTGTCATAACCGAATAGTCAAGGCCTTGTGCCAAGAATACAAATAAGATTTTGACAAGGCCTGGTGCCAAGACACTAGTTTGTCTCATGAGACCAACCGATTCATTTATGAGAAATAATGGGCACATCCCATCACTTACTATGTCCAATTCACTCCTCACATGAAATGTTTGAAACATAACATAAAAATTCATATCAAAAATAACATACGAAATGTCAATACATTATCCACAAACCATGAATGGTATAAAAATAGAACATCCACTGTCAAACATAACTCATTCAATACAATGTGAAAGATTTTATTGTAACATATTAACCTCAATCGCGAATAATTAAGGATATTGACGAAGATGAAAATAATCATCAAAACTTGTTTAGAGAAATATCCCCTTTTTTGTGAAAGCATTTAAAAGTCACACAATTTGTCACGAGGCCATTTAAAATATATATTTATGAATCAAAGTGTCCCATACCTCTTTGAAACATTTAAAAGGAATTTTAATTTTAAAACATTAATGTCCATATAAATAAATCTTTAAAATCATTATTAAAACATGGACATTAATGAGAAAGATGAGAATAATAAAATTTTAAAACATTTAAATTTATATTTTAGTTAGAGTTCCATTCCAAAATAGAGAAAGATGAATACAAATTATTGAGGTAATAAAACATCATAATATCATTATAATAAAGGGATTCATGATATACTATTTCAAAGTACATTATATACACCATATAAAAGTGTTTTGGTTTATAACAACAAAGAAGTCTCAATGCAATGTAAATTGAGATGAAATCTCTTAGAAAGACTGTATCCTTAGGTTAAGGATAAATAAATTACATAATTATGTGTGAAAAATATAAATACACTCAATACGGTTGGATATTTAGTGTAAATCAATTAGAGGACATTCAAACATATTCTTGTAAAAACAACACCAATGAATTGGATATTTAACTCAACAAAAGGAGATTGAGTTAAAATTACTCTTATCAAGTTCATATTGATGACTTTAGAAATTATCAATGGAAGGATTATGTGTAACAAAATTATATCCACATAAAGGGTAGTGGATATTATGACATAAGTAAATCAATAGTGATTCCACACATAATCTCGGAGTAAAATAATCAGTGAAGTATGCGTAAAGACAAATGAGTGGAAATTGAAATTAATAATTCCCTTACCAATTTGGTAACTTAAAAAACATACATCCCATGAAAGATGGATCATACAATGATGATGTAAATTTACATAAATTAAAGTATATTACATAATTAATACCATCATGGGCAGTACACACACCACATGCAATAAATAAGTGGTGAACAATGAAAATCTCATGAAATTAAAAGTGAGATAAGAAACCCCATACAATGTAATTTTTCCTTGGTAGAGTGTTGGTTAACCTCCTGTATAATGGTGAAATTAATTTTATTGAATTATACAATATTAATATACATTAATATGATATCATATATGATCTTTTGACATTCATTTCTTGATAATATCTTAGTATTACCGTCGTTTTGGGTGTTAACAGATTCATTTTCATTTATATTATTTGTTATGTGAGCCTTATTTATTTTGGATGGGATATATATTATTCATATTTAGAATTATATCATGTCTCTAAACATTATTTTTAATCATCAGATGAAATTTATTCTTGAATGGATATGATGGGGAATTAATCTCATCGCGTTCGTGAAGACGATAATATGTACGTACGCAAGAGAAACAATATCATTATTTTGATATTAAAATATTATATAAATGGATGGTATATCATATATACAGAATCATTATCATGTTATATTTATTATTTACATGAATTAAAAATTATTATTATATCCATCCAAATAATAATGTATTGAATAAAAATTACACCACGACGTGGAGACGGTAAGCCGTACGTACACATGTATGGTGACATGTCATTCCAAGGATGTATAGAATATAGAATATGGTTTTACCATATCTATAATAACATCATAGAATATAGAAAACACAGGATTTATTATTTTAGAATGGAAATAACAAAGAATGAAGAAGTGGAAGAAGAAAGGAACTTAAAAGAGGGTGGTGAAAACATTATCTCTTCTCCTAGTTCTTCCTTTTGATTTGATCAAAAGGGCACATTAGGTTGGCTTTCTGACTAAAGTAAGGTCTCTAGAAATAAGGTAGTACTGTTTAGAGGGAATTTTGAGAGAATTTGGCAGAACCAAAAGACATTGAAGTTATGAATTTGAGAGAAGGGTGTGTTCCCTTTTATAAGAGGGGTGAGGGGCACCTTTGTAAAATCTAGAATTATTATTTTATAATAAACTCACATTCGGTTTATAACGGATAAAAATTTGTTTATTTAATGTTCAAGGTGGGTATAAGTCTAAAAACACTCAACCAATAGTTTTTAGACAGGTTTGGGTCACTTTATTAACCGTTTCTTAATGTTTTAACTTTTAGTTAATTAGTTTGACATTTACCATGTCTCTTTGAATTTTTATATTATATTGTTAATAAACATACTATATACTTACAAGAGAATCCAAGTGGTACATTAATGACACACCTATCATTATATATTTCCTTTGGCTGATCCTTCATTTTTTAGGAATAGAATATGAATTAATAATATAATATTTGTTTTAAAAAACTCTTTATGTCAATTTTGACACTATTTATTAACTGATTTTTGTTAAACTCTTTACAAGAATATTAATAAGAAAAAAATTCATTTAAGAAATACTATCATTTCATATTAAACAATAAAATTTGTGTATGTCATAAAAACATCCAAATTATATTTTTTTTAACATTTATAATACAAATTATTTGATTCATTCATTAATAAGAAAAATACTACATCATTATTGTGTCATAAATAAATTTAATTATTCAATGTCTAAAAATTATAATTAAAATAAATTTATGTAGGAAATATTATTATATTTAGAATGAATATTTATAGTAGAAAATATAACTTATATAACCCTATGTAAAAATTATTTTTCTAAAAGATATATGCTTATGTAATTTTTGTATTTACTTTAACTTAATTAATATAAATTGTCATTATCACTTACAAGTGGCTCTATGGGGTCCCAAAATCGACCACAAGATTCCCATGGTCAGAACGGTATCAACCAATAGGGTTAGGACATGTTTTAGGGTAATTTAATATAGTATAATATTATTCTTTTAGCCTTATTTACCAAATTTACCCTTTAACCATGGTAAATAAAATATTTACCGAAGTAATTATTCAAAATGTCTAAAAATAAAAGTTACCTATTTACACAATTTGGAACTACTGATTTTAAATATGGAATCCATTTTTCTAAATTCAAAACATAGAAGTGGAAGAAATTAATTAAAAATTAATTTCTATTGTAAAAAAAGAATGTTTTTAAGAAGTAATAACTATCAAAAGATTGACACTTGCTTATGTATAGTTTAAATGTGTAATTATGTCCAATTACCAACATTGGATTATATGGTAAAATTATAATATAATTATACTTTAAAGTGACTCAAATTCATAATTTATCACTATTTATTATTTCGACTAAAAAAGTTGTTTTTAATGAAAATTTAGTAATCTTCACTATTCATCAAAATTTTAAAGTTATCAGAAATGTACCAAAAATTCACCCAAAGATAATTTAGATATTATCAAAACAAAAATGAAGTCCATTTTGAAAGATAAAATTTATAAAATTTCAAAAAGTGGGCATCACTATTGATAACGGTTAGTTTGATTGGTTGTGGTGAGTTAGAACTCGAAGTTGTGTACAACACACACTACTGTATTATTCAAAGATAAGCATACAATGGAAGCATAGGGTGTTACAATATTATTTTATAATAAATTAATACTTTAATCTTTTCCTAAAGTGCCCCTCACCCCTCTTATACAAGGGAACTTCCCCTTCTCTCAAATTCACATCACCAAAGACATTTGTCTCAGCCAAAATTCACCCAAATATCCTTTCAACTTTCCTCCCTTCATCCTCAAGGCCTTAATTTAGTTAGAAAGACAACTTAAGGAGCCCATTGATCAAATAAAAAGTAATAACCCGATGAAGAGGTAAATATTTCATCACCTCTTTCATGTTCTTTTCTTCTTCCACTTCTTCTTTACTTGTTATTTCCATTATAAAATAATAACACCAGTATCTTCTGTATACTATTATTATAAAAATGGTACAACCATATTAATTATTCTATTTATCATATTAATTACCATGTCATCATACATTTTTACGTACGACTTATAGTCTCCACGTCGTGGTGTAGTTTTTTATTCAAACACTTCATCATTTGGATGGGTATAATAATGAGTATAAATGATGTAAATAATAAATATAAAATGATAATGATCCTTTATATATGATATAACATCCAATTATATATTATTTTAATATCAAAATAATGATATTTTTTGCTCGTGCGTACGTACGGATTACCGTCTCCACGACACGATGCGATTAATTTCCATGTTAACCATTCAAAGATGACTATAAATATTCATATTATCAATAAGAATGTAATATATAAAAGAATAATGATACTATATATATATATGAATTTAATTTTATCTCATTCACCTACTTCCATTCAATACGATATGAAAACAGAAATAATGTTTATGTGTGTGTACGACCTACCGTCTCCATAAAAGGTTTTTCCATTTCATATATATATATATATATATCTATTATACATATTCATATTCTAAATATATATTATATATATATCAGGTTTTAAATTCTGGAAGTATTTAAATCATGATCTAAATTATATGATCATGAATAACCTGTTAAAACACATACGATAAATAAAGTCGTTATTAAGAGAAATGTTAATTTAACATGTAAATCATTATTAAATTGGTAGAATAAGGTCATAAATGAATCATGTATGATATAATAAATTTGAATATGGTTCTGGTATAATTTAATAACATACTATTTTCATTATACAAGAGGTTAAATATACCCTTGACCAAAGGAAAGTGCAAAGAAATGGTTAATTCCTCAATCTCATTAATATCCAATATTGTTTATGTGTAAGTGTTTTCAAGGACATATTTATTATCCATTCCCATGATTTATGAAAGAAATTTCAGAAATTATTTTTAAGTAACTGTTTTACTAATACGCAATTTAAAATTTTTTAAATATTTATTTTTCTAAATCATTTTCATTAATGTCCATGTTTTCAAAATTGTTTTTAAGGATGTGTCTATATGGACATGAATGTTTTTTAAATTATAATTCCTTTCAAAATTTTCAAAGTATTATGAGACACTTTAAATAGAAAATTTCATTAAATGTATCTTTTTCAATATTGTGTGACTTTTAAATGATTTAATGAAAAAGGGATTATTTCACTCAAAGAGATTTACAAATCATTTTCATCTATCTCAACATCCATTTATGGATTTTTAAACTTGTTTTAAGTTGATTTATTATGATACAAATCATTGATAATGTGTTGAACGTTTTGTGATATGTTTGAAAATGTATGTGTTATTTTTATACCATTCATGTTATATGGATAAATTATTGACATTTCGTTTGCTAGTTTTAATATGATTGTTTATGTTATGTTTAAACCTTTTCAAATGAGGAATGCATTCGACTTAGTATGTGATGAGTGCCGCCGACTATAGCTCCTCGATTCATCGGTTGGTCTCGTGAGAAAAACTTGTGTCTTTTCACAAGTCCTTGACAAAATATTATTTGTATTCTTGGCTCAAGGCCTTGACTATGTGGTTATGAAGTCTGGCATTATGCATTCCATCATTATGAATGTGGCTATTGATATTGTATGTGATTATTCCACTATTAGAATATCCATGTGAATATGTAAATGGAATTATTTGATTTCATCATTGCCATATTATGCTGATGTTTGAGTTTAAAAGTCTTTTGTTTTAGTATTATAACTTACCTTAAATGTTTATTATTTTTTATGAATGCTTCTTCTATATTGTTATCCTTACTAAGCACCTCAGCTCACCCCTTTCAATATTTTATTTTTCCGAGGATTCCAAGAAGTGTTTCATGTTTGATATTTATGGTTAAGATAAGAGAACAGTGGAATTATCAAAGGATTTTTTTTGTGTTGTATGTTAGAAAGTGTAATGTAACATTCATGTATGTAATCTATTTTCCAAGACTGCATAACTGATAGGGCTTTCGAGACTTGATTCCTTGTAATAATGCCAATGTATAAAAATATTCACCAACTATAGGAATCTAGGGTTGGGGCGATTTAGTTGGTATCAGATGAAGTTTATAAATATCCTTGGAAACTAGATTAAGATATACTATAATTAGATCAAATTACCATATGATAGATTTGAGGATAAGTATAGAATAACTTCATATAATTTTGGTAATGTATAAATTTTTTGAATTTTCCAAGAGAATACATCCATGTCTAGATACGAAAAAGTAGAGTATAGTGACCCAACCTTTTCTTACATTACTATTACATTATTTTAATATAAAAAAACATAGTAATATTACAAATATAGGATCCAAAGGTTTAGTATCTTGGGAAAACTAGGACCATACTTATCAATTATATCATCAAGCATAAAAAATTATTTAATTTCTTCATCTCTAACTTCTTATTTTCACATCAACTCTCCTTATTAAATGTATCTACCTGAGGATATACAACAAAAGGGGTGAGATAAAATACCAGTAAGAGGATAGAGAATAACAATAATGAACGGGGTGAGCATAATCATAACATCAGAAAAATATCAAGAACATGAGAGGAAGCATAAATTAAAGACTATAAGTGTGGAAATGCATATAAATGAAACCTCATGTCTTATTGGTTAACTACCACACATAATTTTGAATAAATCTAGAATCTTTTCCACATCATTTCCCATTTACATATGAGATTCATCACATTAACCAATGCATTGGAGTGATGTATAATTCATGGCGCACCCGTCACATCATAATATTATCATTATAATGCATGACACATAGAACATTTATCAATAATGAACATAAATAACACATGTAAAGGAATGGGTTTAATCTCATAAGAACATATTCATAAACTTTGGGTTCCAAAAAAAAGGAATTACATACTTAATACCAAAACCATCATCCATGAATGAGAAGTAAAAGGTGAGTTCCTAAAAGATGTGTTCTTTTGGAAAATATTTTTTTTGACTCAAAAAATAGTGGTAAACATTTACATCCAAGAAAAGGAAATAAAATGATAAAATAATGATTTTTTAGGAGTAATCATATCAAAAATGGAGTGAAATAGGGAGAACCCGAAGGATGAAATTTGGGTTCGAGAATTTATCCTTACCTGGTATACGAATGCTTCTTTCTCTTTAATGTTCTGTATAATGAAATTATATTCATTAATTAGAAATTAAAGAACCTTCTATACATTAATAGGGTTCATTTTGGTTTCATTATGTCATTTTATGGGCCTTTTTATGAGTTATAGGGTTTAAAAACATTGTTTGGGAATGTTCGTTTTTATAGTCTTCTTGAGTGGTTAACTTGTATTCCTAAATGAAAGTTCGGGTAGAACATGGGTAAAAATCCATAACTGATATTAATTTTTATTAAAGAAATTACATAATTTAAAATTATATTATAATTAATTATATTATATAACATGTGGATGAATCATTAGATAAAAATTAAATGATGATTATTTGGGTTAATTTGGGTGGTTTTTCGATCAAAAAGAACTTGTTTAAATTTTTCACTTAGTAATATGTACATAAGATAGTTCAAGAACATTAAATTGGGCATAATATATATAATATATTAATGTTTAACCATAAAAATGGTTTCATGACCATATATAAAGGCAAAATGGAAGAATAAGAAATGTCGTTCTTGAAGGTGACAAATTAACACCTCACAAAAAACAATCTCTTTAATAAAATAAAAAGAAGAGGAGAAAGGGGGTTGGATGATATAATATCCCATTAGTATAATAAAATTAAAATATATGTATGTTACTGGAGTAACCATACCATTTTTACAAAGATAGGTTGGGAGATAATAAGAAAAGAACATCAAATTGAGAGGGAATTAAAGGAGAAGAGGGAGAGAAATTACATCTTGAATCCTCCTCTTGAGATCCTCCTTAAGGGGCCTAATCTTGGTATTCTAATGAGACCAGAATCTCTTGGACGTGGGGTAGGGGATAGGGAAGATGTTTGGGATGATTTTAGATAATGATTTAAGCTTGAGAGGTGTGAGTAAATGAGGGTATGAAGGGTGGAATTTATAGTGGATGGTAGACGTGTTTCCTTAATATAAAATTCATTAGTTTATTAATTTCCCATAAGACAAGGAATAATGAGTCTTAAATGGCCAAGAATATTAAAGCGGGCATGTGAGTAAGATATTTGGGTGCTTATATAACTTGTGATGTCAGGAATAGTGAGTTTAAATTATAATGTATTTAGACGGTAAATTAATGTATTTTACTATTCACCAAAAATTCAGGTATTTCAGAAAAATCCCAAAAATTTACCCCAACAATTTTTCAACATGTAGAATCAAAAAATGAAGTCTATTTTTCAAAAATAATTTTCTAAATATGATAAATTTTATATTTAATTAAAATCAAAATTTATTATTAAAAACCCAATTTTATAACATTCATTTACTTATTCTAAAATATAGGTACATCATAGTTTCACTTGAATATTATTTTTATTCTATCTTAGGTAAGGTAACTATTCGTTAGGGTATATCACTATTTTCAAGGGTATGTTACTATTCATAACGGTAGGTTACTATTCTCCAAAATGTATTTTTGTTTTATTAGACTCCAAATTTCATCTTGAACACAACCGTGTATGTCAGATTTTCAAAATTCCCTATACAGAAGTGACAAACTTATGTTTAAGGTCACTTAGAACTTGTAGTTCATTATGTTTTGTTTTTATGTGACTTTATGAAATATTTATAAGGAGGGAATTTCCATTGAAAAACTTTGTGTCGTTACATTCTCCCCCATATTAAATTTCACCCTCGAAATTTCAATTTACACAAACATGTGAGGGTACTTCTCCTTCATCGCCTCTTCCAGTTCCCATGTAGCTTCATCAATCTTATGGTTCCTCCACAACACTTTATCAAGTTCGGTTGTCTTGTTGCGTAGAACATTATCTCTCTGGTCTAGAATCTCTACTAGATTTTTCTCATTAGAGAGATCATCTCACAGTTGTACCACCTTTGAGTTTAGTACTTGTGAGGGGTCTGGTATGTACTTCCTCAGGAGTGATACCTGAAACACATTAGGAACTTGAGCAATATTCGGTGGAAGTGCAAGCCGATAGGCACGACTCCTATGCGGTCAAGGATCTCAATGGGGCCAATGTACCTTGGGCTTAGCTTTACTTTCTTTTCAAACTGCATGACTCTCTTCCATGATGATATTCAAAGGAAGAATATATCTCCAACGTCGAACTCCAAGTCCCTTAAATTTTTGTCAGCATAGAACTTTTTTAGACTCTATGAGGCATTGATGCATTTCTAGTTGACGTGAACCTTTTTTGTTATCTCTTGCACAAGATCGTGTCCAAGTAGCTTTCTTTCTCCAACTTCATCCCAACAGGTTGGAGTTCTACATCGCTTTCCATATAGAGCTTTATATGGAGCCATCTAAATACTCTTGTGGAAGATATTGTTGTATGGGAACTCAACCAATGGGAGATGCTGATCCCATCCACCTTTGAATTTTAGAGATCATGATCTTAGCATATCTTCAAGCATCTAAATAGTCTTTTTATACTGGCCATTAGTTTGGGGGTGATAGGCCTTGCTGAAATTTAATTCAGTAATCAAAGCATGTTGAAGGCTCCTCCGAAATTTAGATGTTTACCTAAGATCACAGTCAGAGACAGTTGAGAGTACAACACCATGCAGTCTCACCACTTCCTTCACATATGTCTTTGCTAGTTGTTCAACCAAGAGATATTCCAAAATATCAATAAAATTGGAAGTCTTAGTGATTCGGTCAACCACAACCCATATCACATTATTTCCCTTTGATGTGTTTGGGAGACCCGTGACAAAGTCCATAGTAACATTTTCCCATTTCCATATGGGTATAGGCAATGGTTGCCTCATCCCTTTGGACTTTTGTCACTCTGATTTGACTTGCTAACATACCAAGCACCTTGATATATATTCCTAAATCTACATCTTCATGTTGTCCCACCGTAAGTGTTCTTAGAGGTCACAGTATATCATGGTACTCCCAGGATGGATAGAGAAAGTTGAGCTAGGTGAATTGTCCAATATCTCCATCATTATCCCGGGTGATGAAGGCACACAAAGCCGCGTTCCAAACCAAATCACACCATCATCGTTGATAAGAAACTTTTGATGCTTCCCTTCCATTACAAGTTTCACCACCTTTTATATATCCACACCATCCCTGTGTTCTTCACTAATATTCTCTTGAATGGATGGTTGCACAATCATGTGGGCATTGTAGGATGTATCCCCTTCCCTTATGATTTCTAAATCCATCCATTGCATATCTATGAAGATAAGGTCTTTCTCAATCCATAAAATGGATAGAGTATCAGGTTCTTTTCTACTTAGAGCATCAAATACTTTGTTCATATTTCCAGGATGGTAGTTAATATAGCAATCAAAATCCTTGATTATCTCTAACCATCTCCTTTGATGCATGTTGAGATACTTTTGTGTGAATATATACATTTGGCTCTTGTGGTTGGTGTATATGTCACACTTCTCCCCATAAAGGTAGTGCCTCCAGATTTTCAAGGCAAAAATCACGGCTGCCAGCTCTAGATCATGAATCGGTTAGTTCTTCTCATGGATCATTAATTGTATTGAGGCATAGGCTATAACATTGTCATTTTCCATGAGTAATCGACTCAATCCTTTCTTTAAAGAATCCCTATATACCACAAAAAATTCTCCACTTTTCATTATTGTGAGTACAGGTACAATGATCAACCTTTTATTTAGATCCTTGAAGCTTCCCTCACATTATTTAATCTATACAAACATTACCCCTTTCCTTGTTATCTTAGTTAGAAGGCTTGAAAATTGTGATAAGTTTCTCACAAAATGTCGGTAGTACCCAGCTAATTCAAGAAAAATACAGATTTCTGTGACACTAGAGGGCCTGGGCCATTCCTTAATCTTCTTTGTCTTTAAAGGATCCCTATAAATTCCCTCACTTATGATCACATGTCCCAAGAATGTGACTTCTTCATCCAAAAGTCACACTTGCAGAACTTGGAGTAAAACTTATCCTCTCTCAATGTCGCAAACAAAAGTCTAATAAGTTCTTCATGTTCCTCATTTCTCTTGGATTTGATGATAATATCGTCAATAAACACTACCAAAAAGTTTTCATGGTAATGTGTAAAGAATATATTCTTAAAATCCATGAAGATTCCAGGGGCATTAGAAAGTCCAAAGGGCGTCACCAGAAACTCATAGTGCCCATACCATGTACGGAAGGCAGTCTTCTGAATATCTTCCTTTTTACTTTTAACAGATGATATACATAATGAAGATCCATTTTTGAGAAGTATTTAGATCCTCTTAACTAATAAAACAAGTCATCAATCCTTGAAATATGATACCTTTTCTTTATGGCTATCTTATTGAGTTCCCGATAATCGATACACAACTGCATTGTTCCATACATATTCTTCCCAAATAGCACTAGCGCACCCCAAGGTGATGCACAAGGGAATATGAACCCTTTTTCCAGATACTCTTATAGATTATTATTTAACTCCTCCAGTTTGACAAGAGCCGTCCTATAAGGACACTTTGATATAGGAGTTTCTTAGGGTATGAGTTCAATTGAGAACTCTACCTCACGATTCGGGGGAATTATGGGTAACTCTACAGGAAATACATCACCATATTCCCACACGATGGGAATTTTCACAGGGTTGGAACCTTCCTATGACTCAACCATTTGGTATAGGTATGATTCTTCACAGGGAATCAACATCCACATAGATGAAGTATTATTCACATGAGATTCATGATCTTCCTTGCATTTGTAGAGGATCATGGGATGGTTCAGAATATGAAAAGATATTTCTTTTTCTTGATAGTTGATATGTGCTCTATATAACAAGAGCCAATCCATTCCCATTATAGCGTCGAATTCCACCAAGGGATGTATTACGAGATTTTCCACAAGAATCTTCTCACATACACCAATAGGAGAATAGTAAAACACTTGGGTTGGAATGATTTCACCACTTGGTGTTTTTTACAGATATATCTACTTCATCATTTTGGGGCTTCAATTCTATAGTTCTAGAATAGTTACATGATATAAAGGAATGTGTAGAACCAGAATCAAATAAGTCCTTTTACATCCTTGAGTGAATAGGATGTTTACCTTGTACGACTTCAATATATTACTCCACTTACGTAGTATTGATGGCATAATACTTCCCTTGATCATTTGGAATTGGTGGATGGTGATGCCGATTACCCTAAATAACTCTAGATTTAGTGCACTGGCATGTATAGTTCCCTAGCTCCCTACAATTGTAGCATTGAACCATGGGTGGATCTCTCCTTTATTTCACTACATTATCCTTTCTTTTCATGTCTTTTCGAAACTCTTCAGCATGATGTCCTTCATTCCCACATTATAAGTATTTCCCCATCCCTTTAAGATAGTTCCCATGGTTCAAATTCCCACAGTTTTGGCATGTGGGTCATTGAGTTTTCTTCCCACCTTTATCATTAGATCCATTGGACTGAAACTCCATCTTTCGTTTCATGTCACCATATCCTTGGGACCATTCTCCAAACTCAATATCCACTTTTAGAGCACAGAAAAAAACTTCTTCATAACTCCCGATGTCTCAAATTGTATGATCCATTCGAAGGTGTGGTTTAAATACACTAAATAATATATCAATTTTTCTATCATTGTTAATAACAAAACCTGAAGAGTATCTTGCATGCCTTTTGGAATTCACTTCATATGTTGTGATAGATTATACTTTTTTTCTTATTCTCTATTAATTATATCTCTATATTTTTGCAAAGAGTTCATGGAAAATACTTATTAAGAAACATGATATAAAAGTCTTCACATTCCATCTCTTCAATTTCCTCCCATGGCTTGGTGTTCTTAATCAATTCACACCATTGAACAGCCTCTCCATCTAGATGATAAATGGATAGAGTCACCTTCTCCATATCAGAATAGTGAAGCCCAAAAAATATCTTCTCTATTGATTTGACCCACTATTATGAAACAAGAGGATCAGAAGATCCACTAAATGCCAGTGTTCGTTACCGCATAAAATATTCGATAGCGAGTTTCTATCTCTTTGTTGAAGGAGGATGTCACCCATTTTTATTGTTATTGTTCAAAACTAGAGAAAATAGGGTAATAATCACCATCATGTTCTCAACTCCGCCTCTCAAATCATTGGGGGTATCGTTCAGGAAATCATTGCATTGGCCCTCGTACGCGGTGTTGGCCTGGTTTCTCCTAGTTCCAACCATTTTCTAAAATAGAAAAGGTTAGAACAAAACATAAGTCAACAAGTCATGAAAACATAAATTATTCATTGGCACATTTTATAATAAAATAATAATATATGGTATCCCTATATAGAGATTCTTGTGTGCATATTTTTACTTAGTCTCATGCTAGAGGTTTTCTCTAGTGTTCACTAATCCTAATTACCAAATAAACTAAACCTTGCCTCTGATACCAACTATAGTGAACCAAATATTTCTTACATTACTATTAAATTATTTTCAGATAAACAAAATAATAATATTCAAAATAGAGGATCCAAAGGTTTAGTTTCTTAGTAAAACTAGGACCATATATATTAATTATATCATCATGCACAAACATTTATTCAATTTCTTCTTCTCTAACTTCTTATTGGAACTTGACCTCTCCTTAGTACATGTATCCACCTGAGGATATACATCAAAATGAGTGAGATAAAAGACCAATAAGAGGATAGATAAGAACAATATAGCATGGGGTGGGCATATATTAACATGTTAAAAAGATCATGAACATGAGAGGAAGAATAAATAAAAGACTAGAAGTGTGGCAATGCATAAAAATGAAACATAATGTCTTAGTTTCTAAGTACCAAACATAATTTTGAAAAAAGATAGAATCTTGTACACATCATTTCACATTTACTCATGACATTCATCACTTTACCCCATGCATTGGAGTGCTGTATAATTCGGGGCGCACCCATCACATTCAAACATTCATATTGTGTTATATAATTCCAGGAACACCCATCACATCATAATATTAGCATTATCATGCATTCCACAAAGAACATATATCTATAATGAACATAACTAACCCATGTAATGTAATGGGTTTAATATCATATGAACACATTCATAAACTTTGGGTTCCCAAAAAAAGATGGAATAACAGACTTGATACAAAAACCATCAACCTTGAATGAGAAGTAAAAGGTGAGTTCTTAAAAGAAGCGTTCTTTTGGAATACATTTTGTTTGACAAAAAAAATAGTGGTAAACCTTTATATCCAAGAAAAAGAAAGAAAATGATGAAAAAATGTTTTTTTAGGAGTAACCATATCAAAAAATAGAGTGAAAGAGGGATAATCCGAAGGATGAAATTTGGGTTCGAGAATTTCCCATTAACTTGTTTCCAAACACTTCATTCTCTTTAATGTCATCTATAATGACATTACATTCATTTATTAGAATTTATAGAAACTTTTATACATGAATACGGTTAATTTTTGTTTCATTATGTCATTTTATGGGCATTTTGATGAGTTATATGGTTTAAAATCATTATTCATGAATGTTCGTTTTTATGGTCTTCTTGAGTGGTTAACTCGTATTCTTAAATGAATGTTAAGTTAGAACATGGGTAAACATAAAGAACTAATATTATAAGTTATTAATTAAATTAAAGAATTTAATATTATCTTATAATGAATTATATTATATAAAATGTTGATGAATCATTAGATAAATATTAAATTATGATTGTTTGTGTCAATTTGGGCGATTTTTCAATCACAAAAACTTGTTTTAATTTATCACTTAGTAACATATACATAAGAAAGTTCTATAACATTAAATAGGACATTATACATATAAAAAAATCATGTTGAACCCTAAAAATGATTTTACGACCATATCTAAAGGTATAAATGGAAGAAGAAGACATGTCGTTCTTGAAGGTGATAAATTAACACCTCACAAACAACATTCTCTTTAATGAAATAAAAAGAAGAGGATAAAGGGGTTTGAATGATATAATATCCCATTAGTATCATAAAATTATAGTATATGTATGTTACTGGAGTTACTATACCATTTGGACAGATATTGGTGGGGAGAGAATAAGAAAATTACTTGAAATTGAAAGGGAATTAAAGGTGAAGAGGGATCAAAATTACGTCTTGAATCCACCTCTTGAGATCCTCATTAACGGGCCTAAGCATGGTCTTTTGATGAGACCAACAGCTCTTGGACGTGGGGGAGGGGATAGAGAATATTTTTTGGCAATGTTTAGACAAGGATTCATGCTTGAGAGGTGTGAGGAAATGAGGGTGTAAAGGGTGGTATTTATAGTGGAGGGGAGAGGGGTTTCCTTAATATAAAATTCATTAGTTTATTAATTTCCCCTAAGACAATGAATAGTGTGTCTTAAATGACCAACAATAGGAAAGTGGGAATGTGAGTGTGAGATTTTTTTTTCTTACACCACTTGTGATTTTTGGAATATTGAGTTTAAATTTTAATGTATTTATACAGTAAATAAATGTATTTTACTATTCACTAAAAATTCAAGTATTTCAGAAAAATCACAAAAATTTACCCAAACCATTTTTCAACATGTAGAATCCAAAAATGAATTCTATTGTTCATAAATAATTTTCTAAATATGATTAATTTAATATTTAATTAAAATCAAAATGTTTTATTAAAAAACTAGTTTTAAAACATTCGTTTACTTATTCTAAAATATAGGAACATCATACTTTCGCTTGAATATTATTTTTATACTATCATAGGTAAGGTTAATATTCATTAGGGTATATCACTATTCATAATGGTATGTTACTATTCATAAGTTTAGGTAACTATTCACACAAAAATTATTTTTTTTATTAGACTCCAAAAATCATCTTGAACACATCTGTGTGTGTCAGATTTTTAAAATTCCCAATACAAAAGTGAAAAACTTATGATTAAAGGTCACTTAGAACTTATTAGTTCATTATTTTGTGTTTTCATGTTCTTTATGAAATATTTATAATAAGGGGATTTCCATTAAAAAACTTTTGGTCGTTACATAGAGGCGGCTCTGGCGCAGATGTAACTACGAGTAAAACCCGAAAACACCGCTTTGAGCTAGACTCAAATGAGAACTGGTGCATGAAAATGGGCCTTTCTACACACTAGGTTACAAATAAACTGAGGTATATTCTTAGGATAATTCTAATATTAATTACAAGACATTATGAATGATTTATGAGTAAATACATCAACACAAAAAACATTTTTATGATTATGGATTATATCCATAAACTGTTCAATTTTCTCTAGGTGTTTTACAATGTTGGAATAATTCATTGTGATTCATAAACTGACCTAGTGTATTCCATTGTTTAGAAATGGCCCCTAGTATAAGGAATGAGAACTCCAGTAATACATATGATCCACATATTAAAAAGGATCATATCTTTCATGGTATTGAGCCAACATTTATAAGGGAAATAGTCTGCCATGTATTCTCAATAGATGAAGAAATAGTATCATGTTTTAATATGATATGTAAAAAATTCTCTAAGTCCTATGTCTTTGAAGTGAAGAAAGAAAAGAAAAGGATATTAGAGAGAAATATGGATATAGATAAGAAGGGAAAGAATGATTTTCCCATATGTGATAACTTTGGATAGAATCACCCTACTAAATGCTTGAAGTGAATGAGAGTTTGTGATAAGAGTGAAGAAAAAGGACACCAAGTACGTGAATGCGAGGATAAGAAAAAGGTTTAAAATGTAAAATCATTCATCTCTAAAGAGTTGGGACACTATTTGAATCAATATAAAAGTCATCAGAGTATACCACAAATGATTCTATGGGATGATAATCAAGTTTTTATACTCCTACTGATGAAGAGAAATGGCTAGTGTTCTTCAGGTTTTATTATATAATTATTTCATTTGAGTGTTCTATCCACTATATACCTGTTATATGAATTATATAGATAAATAATGATGGTACTGCAGTACAATTTTATTTAGGAATTGAGATTATATGGCTCTAATAAAAGTTACTTAATAGTAAGATACACTTTCTAGAAAATACATGGCTGAAGGAAAGTTAATCCTTCATATGGTCCTGCTAATGAGGTATTGATTTCTGGAATAAGTGATGGTTGATTTGGATAAAATATAATGGATATTCTTAACTTCCATGGAACTGATTAATAGTTTGTTTATTTCATCGTTGTTGGAATATTCAATATTTTTAGACATAAGGAATATATCACGTATTATATAAAGGATAAGGGAGAATGAATGTAATAGATACGGTTTTATTGTAATTCAAGGTGTTACCATGTTTTAAAATAATACACGACGAAGGTGTTTACTTGTTAATATGTCGAAAAAAGGATCTTCATTTTTTTAACATCCTTATAAATTTTTTACTCTGAGTTTGAATAAAAGTATTTTGTATAAGTCTAAATATTGGAGTGGATTATGTTTGAAATTGGATATTATTGTTACAGTTATTTTTGAATTTTTATAAAAAGTACCACATGAAAACCATGTGACAATATGTCACATCAGAAAAAGATATGGGAATCGTACCGACAACAATTGTGCGATTGGGATTTATCTCCTACCACTGGACTACGTGACGTCCCAAAATTGTATAATCTAGTTTTCATTAAAGGGTCTGAAAGGTTAATTATAAATTCATTATATTTGGAACCCTATATGATTATGATAAATAGAATATTTTTTTTAAATCTTTTGGAGTGAAAGATGAGTTTGTGTTAGGAATTAGTCGAAGGATGAAAATATACTTGTCAAGTATATATATATATATATATATATATATATATAATTTTTTCCACTTATTCTATAGGTAAATTATTTCTTAAACATTAGTGAAGGGATATTAAAACCAAAAATGTGTTATCCTAATACCTTATGTTTTGTTGAACTGATGGTATTTTAAATCATCGTAGATTGATGGATTTGAGACCCTCAATTTTACACTTGTTTGTGATTGATGATCTCAATTAGACTCTATAAATATTTATGTTTTCCCTCCAATTATGTGTCTCTAATTTCCACCAATTTTCTCCTAATCGAGATCATAATTTGGTGGTGACCCTTTCATTTCCATTTTCATCTTATTAAGACTAAATTTTATTAATCAAATTTCTGATGTGGGTTTTCCCACAAAGGTATTTTCTATTTTAAAAAATTTATTTTCGATGAAAATTTTCAAATTGCGGGGATGAAATTTATTGAAGGAGGGAAGAATGTAACACCCCAATATTTCATAGTACATTGTTTCTTTAATGTAATTCAATAACATACACTACACGCAACACCGAGTTCAAGCACACCATGACTTACCAAACTAGCCGTTCAAAAGCGGTTATGAATAGTATTAACTGAATTTTGAACATTATATAATCCTTATAATTTAGAATCCATATTATGAGTTTCTTAGACATAATGTATGAAAAAATTCATTTTTTTCAGATAAAAGAAGTATTATTCAGGAAAATGCAATTTTTCCACCTTTTAATAGTGAACCATTTTTAAATCAAATATTTGAAACTTTTATATATATTCAATTTTACAAAATAAACCTCTTCTTTAAAAAGGAGACATAATAATTTAGTGTTAATAAATTTTTAGTGTTTTTAATATAACTTTCATATTTGGGTGAATAGTGAAAAATACTAAATTTTAACTGAAAACAGCTATTTTAAACAAAATAATTTATAGTGTAAAATTATAAATATTAATTGTTTTGAAGTATAAATATATTATTATTTTTTCAATTTAATCCAATGATGTTAATTTCAAGTAGTTTCACTTTAAAATTGAACATAAACAAGTGTCAATCTTTTGATAGTTATTATTTCTTAAAAATGCGCTTTTTTGTTTTGAAAACAGGAATTTATTTTAAATTAGTAAATGAAAATTTTATGTTTTGAATTTGGTAAAATAGACTTCAATATTGAATTTATAATTTCAAGATTATCCTATGGTGAAATTTTGGTATTTTTTTGAAAACATTTTAATTTTTGACGAATAGTGAATACCCTTGTGTTATGGGTTAAAACCCACTTTTTATGTAAATAATTATTTATTTTATTTAAATTTATTTTAGTTAAAAATTGATACATAATACCTATATAAGTTCAATGTAATTCATTGGAGTCATTTTATAATAAGTTTAGATATAAAAAATTTTATTTAACTTTTTATCGTCTTTTACCAACCTTCGAGGAGAATTTGAAAATTTGCATAAAAATTAATTTTACCATTTATGTGAGTGGAATTTCAAAAATCAAAGAGACACAGTTAAACTCAATAAATAAAATTTTGTTCAATAATATGAATATAATTTTTGGTGAATAGTACCTTTTGAATTTTATTTACCACTATTAAAAGTAAATAGGGCAATTAAGGGTAAAAATGATATTATAAGTACCCTAAGACATGTCCTAATTCTATTGTATAAGTTTAATTATACCAAAAAACTACCATATTAATAAAATATGTTCCTTAAGTCCACTATGATTAGATCAAGACATTTATTATTATTTAATTTTAAGAAGAGTTAAAAGTTTTAAATTCACATTCTCATAACTAAAACATTTTTAATATAGGGTTATACGTAAGATAAATTTGACTATAAATATTAATTAACAATATAAAAATATTTCCTACATAATGGTATTTTATTAATAATTTTTAGAAATTAAATAATTAAATTTATTTATGACACAATGATGATGCAATAATTTCCTTATTTATAAAAGATTAATATAATTGATATTATAAATACCCAAATAAATGTAATTTGAGACTTTTGAGGAATTGTAATAATTTTATAGGTCAATATGACATATTAGGGTTTACTCAATATATTTTTTTGATGTAATATTTCTTTGATGATTTTATCAAAAAAACCAAATAGAGTAAAAATAGACATAACATAGTTTTTTAAACAAATACTATATTATTGGTTGATATAATATTCCTAAAAATCTAAGAATAGGCCAAATGGATTAACTAATATAATATATATCATTAATTAACCACTTTAGGTTCTCTTAGAAGTTATGAGTAATTTTATTAACCATATATGGTAAGAATACAAGAAGACACGGTAAAAGTTAAACTATTTATGTAAGCGTTAAATCTAAAAGATAAAGTTAAAATTGTATCCTATACATGTCTAAAACCTATTGGTTTAGAGTATTTCGATCCATAACTACCTAAGTCTCTAATTAAATTCATTTGGAGCCATTATAAACACAATATTAATGTATAATAAATAAATACATTAATCTTTTCCTAAAGTGCCCCTCACCCCTCTTATAAAAGGGAACTTCCCCTTCTCTCAAATTCACACCTCCAAAGCCATTTGGATCAGCCAAACCCATCCCAAATATAATCTCAACTGTCCTAACTTCGTCTTAGAGGACTTCCATTAGTCATAAATCCAACTTAAGGAGCCATTTTCATCAAATCAAAAGGAAGAACCCGAAGAAGAGGTAAATATTTCATCACCTCTTTCAAGTTCTTTTCTTCCTCCACTTCTTATTTTGTTGTTGTTTACATTCTAAAATAATAAATCCAGTATCTTAAATATATGGGGATTATATCAATGGTACAACAATATTTATTATTATATCCATTATATATATAAAAAAGTCACCATATGTGCGTACGTACGACTTACCATCTCCAGGTCGTGGGGTAGTTTGTTATTCAAACACTTCATCATTGGGATGGGTATAATAATTATTATGAATGATGTAAATAATAAATAAAACATGATAATTAATCTGTATATATGATATAAAATCAAATTTCATATGATTTTATTATAAAAGAATGATATTTTCATTCGTGCGTTCGCACGGATTACCGTCTCCACAATGCGATGAGATTAATTTCCACATTCACCATTCAACGATGAATATAAAAATAAACATTATTAATAAGTATTTAATATATGAAATAATAATTCTACTGGAAATATATATATATATATATATATGTATGTATGTATGTATTTAAATTTATCTCATTCACTTACTTCCATTCAATACGATATGAAAATAGAAATAACGCTTATGCATACATACGACTTGCTGTCTATATAAACGGGGTTTTCCATTTCATATATATATATATCTATTATACATATTTATATTCTAAATATATATTATATATATATCATGTTTTACATTCTTTAAGTATTTAAATCCTAACCTAAATTATATGATCAATAATAACAAGTTAAAACACGTATGATAAAGAAAGTCGTTATTACGTGAAATTTTAATTTAACATGGAAATCATTATTAAATGGGAAGTATTGTAACGACCCAATATTTTTGAGTAGTATATTAACTTACTCTTATTGATTTAATAAGATGTTAATGGTTAATTCAGAAAGAGGAGTCGATGGCTTCATCCAGTAGACTCGAACCTTATGAAGCCCACTTATCAGAGCTTGGGAAGGAGGTAGCATCTGTGGGCTTCGCTTTGGACCAAGCCCAAGATGAACTCCAGTGTGTCAAGCTTGAACGAAAATGCCTACAGAAGAAGTTCAAGTTAGTAGAGATTACTACTACGGCAATGTTATCTGAGCCTCCCTTAGATTCTCTCACCATAGCACACCTTACACTTAGGTCTTATGCCGGTGTTATAAGGGGCTATGTGACGAGACCCTAGTTTCCTTGTGTAATCCTTTCAGGTGAATGAATTGAGATTTCTTCCTTTAGTGATGTTTGTGAAATTTCAAATGTCCAGATAATTTTAGAATGTATTTTATTGATGAATTTTGAAAAAGGGATATTTTAAAATATTTATGTAAACGCTAAATAACTAATGATGTGTAATGATTTTCAAAAAATAGTCTTCTACAAAAGTGTTCAGTAAGGAATTTGGAGTCTAATAAGATCAACTTAATTTTTGATGAATAGAAAATTATGAATAGTGATTTTACGCTTAGGATTAGTAATGTGACCAAATGGATTAGTAATTTCACTCAAAGAAAGTTTTAATATAATTTAGACACCTAGATTAAGTAATGTGATTCAATAAAATGGGTAAATAATGGTTTCATAAATTATTAGTCAAGTATTAGTTTTTTTGGATGAATACTGTTTTTTAATTAAAAATTAAATTAAAAATAATTAGAAAATTATTTTTATAAAAAGGACTTTATTTTTGAACTCAGAGCATCGATATTATGTTAAGGTAATTTATGGGAATTTTTCTGAAAAAATGAATTCTTGATGAATAGTGTTTTTAATTAAAAATTAAATTAAAAATATTTAGAAAACTATTTTTATAAAATGGACTTAATTTTTGAAATCAGAGCATTGATATTTGGTTAAGGTGAAATTTTGGGATTTTTCTGAGAAAGTTGAATTTTCGATGAATAGTGAAAATATAGTTTTTAAGTTACCGTTGTTTAATGACATCATTAAATGATGTATTAAGTATATATTCAATATGGTCGAATTATTAATAGTAAGATAAGGTATGAGGTGTCCCAAGTGGCCAATACCTTGGGCAAATACCATGGGCAAGCCCATGGTTTTTCCAAAACCACAAGTGAGGTGTCCCTAGGCCATTAATGCCTTGCCCCCTCACTTTCCCAATAAATACCCACCCTTTCCTCCTTTAGTTTTCACTCCCAACTCTCCCCCAACGAAGTTCTGGTCTCCTTACCTTCCAAGGAGTCCTCCCAAGGTGCCCCGAAGCCCTCATGGTCCAAAACTTTTTGTTTCGAGAGTCACGTTTTAAGGTAAGGGATCTGACCCCTCTCTTTCTTTTCATGTAATCACTTTTATGTCATTCCTTTTATGATCCATGTTATTATGTGAGAGGATGTTCTTTTATATTCCTCTTACTTTCCTTTTCATTTTTATATGATAAGAGATCCCCTATTACTCTCATCATTTCATTTTATGAAAGTTTAAGTGACGTCGTTAGGCTGCCGAATTTTTAAGGGATTCTTTCACCCTTCTCATTTCTCAAGTTCGATTTTCATGTCAAGTCTTTCAAGTTCCTTTTTATTATGTTGGGGTATGATCTCTATATCTATCATACTGATCTCTTATTATCATATGATGAGAGACCCTATTTGATCTTGTCAATTCATTTTTTATTGAAGTTTAAGTGACGATGTTAGGCTGCCGAATTTTCATAAGAGAAATCTAAATTTTTTTCCTTCCATGTTTTTCATTTCAAATGGTATGTCCTTCAAATTTAATTACCATGTCCATATATCCTTCTTATTCCGTCACCCTACTGTTTTATGGATCATTTATGAGTGGGTGACCCATGTCCCCTCTTTTTTCAATGTTTTCTAAAACCCCGAAATATAGCCGTTATGCTGTATAATTTTCGTCTCAAAATGCCTCTCTCTTTTCTCAAAATTATTTTATGTTATACAGTGAATAATCAAAGATCTTATTTCTACAAGGTTATTCACATATATATCAAAAAGTTCTATTTTAAATTCTGGGATTTACAAACATCAGACCCGCTTTCCCTTTCTGTGGGTTTAAAGTGACGTAAAGATCATGTCTTTAAAACAGTTTTTAAAACGTTATGATTATGAAATGAAACCCATTTATTTTATTCTATATGGGTTATTTATGAAATGTTTGATTATGATATATGTGTCTCACATGATAATAAAGGAAAATTTAAGGGTGCGCCCTGATAGCGCTCCAATGAATTAGGTAATGATGTAACCACTAGAGATTACAATTTTCACGATACCTTGGTGAATAACCTTGGTAACTTTCAAATGACACCTTGGGGATGGACCTTGGTGATATGTTCATGATTGTCTATGTTAAATGATGTAGCTACATCTTCAAGTTATGAAAAATGTTATTTTTATTATGAAATGCCTCATGATTTCTTTCTCATGCCTTAAAGTTCTTTTCATGTCCTTATTGATGTATATCAAGTTCACATGTAAAATGTTCCTCTTGTTTCCCTTACTGGGCCTTCTGCTCACCCTTTCTTTTGATTTATGTCCCCAGGTTATGAGATGCTGTAATGAACCTAGGATGAACTTAAGGAGAAGCCTTTCAAGTGTTTAAGAAGAATGGTTTATGTTGTTTTCATGTATTATGTTCCTGGTTTCCAAGACACTAAACCTTAAAGATCCTCAGTTTTGTGTAATATAATGAAAGTTTATGTTATAAGAAGACGGAATGTTATAGTTGGTATCAAAGGATGGTTTAGTTATTTGTGGAACGTAGGATATAAAAAACTTTAGGAAGAACCCTATAGAAAAGTTTAAATATAGGAAAACTTCCTGGTATTTTGGTAAGAATTGAGTAAGTGGTTTATCAAACAAATACATCCCTGTCTGGATACGAGCAGGTAGAGGCGGCTCTGGCATAGATCTACATAGGGGTAAAACCCGAAAACACTGCTTTGAGCTAGACTCGAATGGGAACTGGTGCACGATAACGGGCCTTTCTACACTCTTGGTTACGACACTCCCGGGGGATATGTTTGGTTAATAACAAGGTTTTTATGAATCATTATGAAGGAATTATAGAGAAATATAATTGTCTAAGCATGAAGTCTTAGTTAAAAGATTCATAAATGAAATAAGTTTCTCACTAAGGTTTTATTCTTTTAGAAAATGTCGGGTAATAGGAGAAACCATGCCGATGGTGACCGCAATGCACCATGTGCTGACGGCCCTCCGATGGAAGACGGAATGGAAACATTCATGCGAATGATGAACCAACTGACTCAAGTTATGAGTAATAACTTGAATCAAGCTGAGAGGTCGATCTCACCACGAAGGGAGCAACATTCTGTTGAGTCCTTTATGCGTCAATGACCGCCAACATTCAGTGGATCTACTGACCCATTGGTTGCGGAACAATGGATAAGCTCCATTGAAAAGATCTTTTTTGTACTTCATTGTTTGGAACAAGAAAAAGTCACCCTTGCTGTTTACCGCCTAGAGGGAGAAGCCGATCAGTGGTGGTCACTGATCAAAAACACGAAGCCACGAGGAGAGATGTAAGCTTTGGAGTTGGAAGAATTCCGGGGAATTTTCTTTAACAAGTATTTCCCTCGTTCCATGAGAACGAGAATGGAGAAAAAGTTTCTCGAGCTAAAGCAGAAGGAGAACGAATCTGTCGGAAGCTATGAGATGAACTTCACAAGGATTTCCCATTATACCTCATGCTTTGTCATGGACCCTAATGGGAAGGTTGATAGATTCTTTGGCAGACTACGACCTCATCTGCAGAAGAATCTAGTCAACAGGGACTATGATAGCTATCATGAAATAGTTCGAAGTTCTATGAAAGTTGAGCTAGAGTTTGGGGAGACAGAGTGGTCTCACAAATCTAATGAAAAGAAGAGAACTCTAGAACCAAGCCTGGGAAGAAGTTTTGATCAGGAAAGAGGTTGAAAGAATATGCAACATTCCACATGCAATAAGTGTGGGAAGAAGCATTCGGGGAACTGCTTGATCGGAAGTGGTAAGTGCTACAGGTGTGGAAGAGAAGGCCATATTTCAGGGAATTGTCGTAGTGATGTGAAGCCTCAACATCCCAAAACTAACGACAGAGGAAAGATGGTTCTGGACCTACCCGAAGTCACATGCTTCAAGTGTGGACAGCTTGGGCACTTTGCTAGTCAATGTCCAAATCCGAGGGCGGTGGAGGGGAATCACCATCAACCTCAACAGAGGCCAAGGGAGCAAGGTCGTGCTTTCTCTATCACAACAACTGAAGTTGAAGTTCCAAACGATGTGGTAGCAGGTACTATTGTCATCCTCTCAAAACTATAAAGTACATTATTTGATTCTAGTTCTACGCATTCTCTTATTTCCTCCATGTTTGCAAGGAATATAGAATCAATCCCCAAACTGCAAGAGGTAGAGTTTTCAGTCAAGAGTCCATGTGGGATTATCCTTATATCAACAGTATTTAGAGACTCTAGTGTTTACTTTGGTGAGCACAATCTTATCGAAAATCTAGTAGTCATTCCCATGATGGAATTTGACATTATACTAGGGATGGACTGGCTCTCAAAGTATAATGCTAAGATCAAATGCAGAAGTAAGGAAATCTCAGTAGTCATGAATGAATGACCTACAGTTATCTTATGAGGAGAGATATCCCGAACTGATCCCTATCTAGAAGCACCTCCTATAGATTTTTTTATGGAGTTAATCGGTGATGATGAAGAAGGAAAAGGGAGCATACAAATAGAAGATGTTCCGATTGTTCAGGAATACATGGATGTATTTCCTGAGGAGTTACCTGGACCTCCCCCAGAAAGAGAGGTAGAGTTCTCCATTGAACCTGTACCTGGGTCTCAACCGATATCAAAGACTCCATATAGAATGGCAAATGTGGAGCTAGAAGAGTTAAAGAAACAACTCCAAGACTTGTTGGAGAAGGGGTTTATCTGACCAAGTGTGTCTCCTTGGGGGGCACCAGTTCTCTTTGTGAAGAAGAAGGATAGATCAATGCGGCTATGCATTTATTAAAGAGAACTGAACAGGATCACAGTGAAGAACAAATATCCTCTTCCAAGAATTGATGATTTATTTGACCAACTTCGCGGGGCTCAATTCTTCTCTAATATTCACCTTCGATCAGGTTATCATCAACTGAGGGTGAAGAAGGAAGATATTCCAAAGACTGCCTTCTGATCAAGATATGGGCCTTATGAGTTTACTATTATGCCCTTCGACTTGACTAATGCTCCTGCTATTTTCATGGATTTAATGAATAGATTCTTTAAGGACTACCTTGATAACTTTGTGGTAGTTTTTATTGATGATATTTTGATATATTCAAAAAGTTGTGAGGAGCATGAAGACCATCTAAGGGTTATATTGAAAACTCTGTGGAAGGAGAGGCTCTTTGGAAAGTTCATCAAGTGTGAGTTTTGGTTACAACATGTGGCTTTCTTGGTGCATATCATAACCAGTGAAGGAATATCGGTTGACCCTGCAAAGAAAATGGTTGTGGAGGAGTGGCCTCAACCCACAACAGTAACAGAGATTCTGAGTTTCCTTGGTTTAGCAGGATATTATAGGAGGTTTGTGAAAAACTTTTCATGGATTTCTAATCCACTAACAATGTTGACTTGAAAAGGGGTTATGTTCATCTGGACAAAGGAATGCGAGGAAAGTTTCCAAGAGCTGAAGAAGAGATTGGTTACTGCACCTGTGTTAACACTACCCTCTATCGGAGAAAAATTCATTATTTTTAGCGATGCATCTCTGAAAGGGCTTGGGTGCGTCCTCATGCAAAATGACAAGGTAATTGATTATGCATCTCGATAGTTGAAGATTCCTGAGTAGAATTATCCTACGCATGATCTAGAGCGGGTGGCAGTTGTTTTTGCTCTAAAGATATGGATTCACTATCTTTATGGGGAGAAATGTGATATATACACTGACCACCAATGTCTAAAGTATATTTTCACACAGAATGAATTGAACATGAGACAAAGGAGATGGTTGGAGCTTATTAAAGACTATGATTGTTCAATTCATTATCACCCTAGAAGAGAAAACAAAGTCGTGGATGTGTTAAGCAGGAAAGATCCTGTTGTTCTGGAAACAATGAGGATCCTAGGAGATCCCTTGATTAAAGATCTAGTAAAACTAGACATGGGAATTATAAGGAAAGGGACATCATCAACCCTATCACAAATGATTTCTCAACCTTCATTACTAGAGAAGATCAAGAAGGCTAAAAAAGAAGATCCTTTGCTGTAGGAGAAGTTGGAGGATGTAAAAGATGGGAAGTTCCCTAATTTCAATATTGATCAAGAAGGTGTATTGAAATTTCGTACAAGACTATGTGTCCCATCTATTCCGGAGATAAAGAAAGAACTAATGGATGAAGCTCATAACTCTACTTTCTTTATACATCCAGGAAGTACTAAGATGTATAGAGACCTTCGTGATCATTATTGGTGGGATAACATGAAGAGGGAGATTGCTGATTACACTATAAGGTGCCTGGTGTGTCAGCAAGTAAAGGCAGAAAGACAACTTCCTATGGGGGTATTACAACCACTACCCATACTAGTATGGAAGTGGGATAATATCACCATGGACTTTGTAACTGGTCTCCCAAAAACATCCAATGGAAACAATGCGATATGGGTTATTGTGGACCGTCTCACCAAGACAACCCATTTTATCTCTATTCGGGAAGATTTCTCTCTGGATCAGCTTGCCAAGATATACGTGAAGGAAGTGGTAAGGCTGTATGGGGTACCACTATCCATCGTATCTGATCCTGACCCAAGATTCACATCAAAATTCTGGAGAAGACTTCAACATGATCTGAATACTGAATTGAATTTTAGTACAACCTATCATCCTCAAACTGATGGCCAATCTGAAAGTACTATTCAGACACTCAAAGACATGTTGAGAATATGCTCAATGGAATTTAAAGGTGGATGGGATCAACACATCCCATTAGTGGAGTTCTCCTATAACAACATCTTCCATGCGAGTATTCAGATGGCACCCTATGAAGCTCTGTATGGGAAGCGTTGTAGAACTCCTACTTGTTGGGATGAAACTGGTGAGAGGAAGCTTCTTGGGACTGATCTCGTGCAAGAGATGACGGAACAAGTTCATGCCATCCAACAACACATAAAGGCTGCCCAGAGTCGGAAGAAGAGCTATGGTGACAATCTTCGAAGGGACTTGGAGTTTGGTGTTGGTGACAAAGTCTTCCTTCGAATTTCTCCATGGAAGAGATTCATGCGGTTTGGGAAGAAAGGGAAGCTCAGCCCTAGGTACGTTGGCCCCTATGAAATCCTTGATCGCATAAGAGCAGTGACCTATCTTCTAGCACTTCCACCGAACCTAGCTCAAGTTCATGATGTCTTCCATTTATCTCTCTTGAGGAAGTACATACCCGACCCTTCGCATGTACTGAACCCAGAGGTGGTACAACTGGAACATGACCTCTCTTATGAGGAGCAGCCAGTGGAGATCTTGGACCGTAGAAACAAGGTTCTACGAAACAAGACTACCCACCTTGTGAAAGTGTTGTGGAGGAATCATAAGTATGAAGAAGCAACTAGGGAGCCTGAGGAAACGATGAAGAAAAAGTACCCTCACCTTTTCGAATAGGCCTCAAGTATAAATTTCGGGGACGAAATTTCTTAAGGGCGGATGAATGTAACGACCCAATCTTTTTGAGTAGTATATTAACTTACTCTTATTGATTTAATAAGATGTTAATGGTTAATGCAGAAAGAGGACTCGATGGCTTCATCCAGTAGACTTGAACCTTATGAAGCCCACTTATCAGAGCTTGGGAAGGAGGTAGCATCTGTGGGCTTCGCTTTGGACCAAGCCCAAGCCGAACTCCATCGTGTCAAGCTTGAACGGAAACGCCTACGGGAGAAGTTCAAGTTAGTAGAGATTACTAATAGGGAAATGTTATCTGAGCCTCCCTCAGATTCTCTCACCATAGCACACCTTACACTTAGGTCTTATGCCGGTGTTATAAGGGGCTATGTGATGAGACCCTAGTTTCCTTGTGTAATCCTTTCGGGTGAATGAATTGAGATTTCTTCCTTTAGTGTGGTTTGTGAAATTTCAAATGTCCGGATAATTTTAGAATGTATTTTATTGATGAATTTTGAAAAAAGGATATTTTAAAATATTTATGTAAACCCTAAATAACTAATGATGTGTAATGATTTTCAAAAAATGGTCTTTTACAAAAGTGTTCAGTAAGGAATTTGGAGTCTAATAAGATCAACATAATTTTTTATTAATAGTAAATTATGAATAGTGATTTTACGCTTAGGATTAGTAATGTGACCAAATGGATTAGTAATTTCCCTCAAAGAATGTTTTAATATAATTTAGACACCTAGATTAAGTAATGTGATTCAATAAAATGGGTAAATAATGGTTTCATAAATTATTAGTCAAGTATTAGTTTTTTCGGATGAATAATGTTTTTTAATTAAAAATTTCATTAAAAATAAATAGAAAATTATTTTTATAAAAAGAACTTAATTTTTGAACTCAGAGCATCGATTTTATGTTAAGGAAATTTTTGGGAATTTTCTTAAAAAGTTGAATTTTCGATGAATAGTGAAAATATAGTTTTTAAGTTACGGGTGTTTAATGACATCATTAAATGATGTATTAAGTATATATTAAATATGGTAGAATTATGAATAGTATTATAAGGTATTAGGTGACCCAATTGGCCAATACCATGGGAAAATACCATGGGAAAGCCCATGGTTTTTCCAAAACCACTAGTGAGGTGTCCCTTGGCCATTAATGCCTTGTCCCCTCACTTTCCCTATAAATACCCACCCTTTACTCCATTAGTTTTCACTCCCAACTCTCCCCCAATGACTTTCTGGTCTCCTTACCTTTCAAGGAGTCCTCCCAAGGTGCCCCCAATCCCTCAAGGTCCAAAACTATGAGTTTCAAGAGTCACGTTTTAAGGTAAGGGATCCGACCCCTCTCTTTCTTTTCATGTAATCACTTTTATGTCATTCCTTTTATGCTCCATGTTGTTATGTGAGAGGATGTTCTTTTATATTCCTCTTACTTCCCATTTCATTTTTATATGATAAGAGAACCCCTATTACTCTCATCATTTCATTTTATGAATGTTTAAGTGACGCCGTTAGGCTGCCAAATTTTTAAGGGATTTTTTCACCCTTCTCATTTTTAAAGTTCGATTTTCATGTCAAGTATTTCAAGTTACTTTTTATTATATTGGGGTATGATCTCTATATCTATCATACTGATCTCTTATTATCATATGATGAGGGACCCTATTTGATCTTTTCAATTAATTTTTTATTGATGTTTAAGTGACGCCGTTAGGCTGCCGAATTTTCATAAGAGAAATCTAAATTTTTTTCCTTCCATGTTTTTCATTTCAAATGGTATGTACATAAAATTTCATTACCATGTCCATATATCCTTCTTATTCTGTCACCCTACTGTTTTATAGATCATTTATGAGTGGGTGACCCATGTACCCTCTCTTTTCAATGTTTTCTAAAACCCCGAAATATAGCTGTTATGCTGTAGAATTTTCGTCTCAAAATGCCTCTCTCTTTTCTCAAAATTATTTTATGTTATAAAGTGAATACTCAAAGCTCTTATTTCTACAAGGGTATTCACATATATATCAAAATGTTCTATTTTAAATTCTGGGATTTACATACATGAGACCCGCATTCCCTTTCCGTGGGTTTAAAGTGACGTAAAGATCTTGTCTTTAAAGAAGTTTTTAAAATGTTATGATTATGAAATGAAACCCATTTATTTTATGCTATATGGGTTATTTATGAAATGTTTGATGATGATATATGTGGCTCACATGATAATAAAGGCAAATTTAAGGATGCGCCCTGATAGCGCTCCAATGCATTGGGTAATGATGTAACCACTAGAGATTACAATTTTCACGATACCTTGGTGAATAACCTTGGTAATTTTCAAATGACACCTTTGGGATGGACCTTGGTGATATGTTCATGATTGTCTATGTTAAATGATGTATCCACATCTTCATGTTATGAAAAATGTTATTTTTATTTTGAAATGCCTCACGATTTCTTTCTCATGCCTTAAAGTTCTTTTCATGTCCTTATTGAAGTATATCAAGTTCACATGTAAAATGTTCCTCTTGTTTCCCTTACTGGGCCTTTTTCTCACCCTTTCATTTGATGTATGTCCCCAGGTTATGAGATGCTGTAATGAACCTAGGATGAACTTAAGGATAATTCTTTCATGTGTTTAAGAAGAATTGTTTATGTTGTTTTCATGTATTATGTTCCTAGTTTCCAAGACACTAAACCTTAAAGATCCTCACTTTTTTGTAATATAATGAAAGTTTATGTTATAAGAAGATGGAATGTTATAAGTATAATGTCATAAATGAATCATGTATGATATAAATTTTTTTAACATGGTTCTGTTATAATTTACTAAAATATAATGGTCATTATAAAAGAGGTTAAACGTACCCTCGACCAATGGAAAGTGAAAGGTAAGGGTTAATTCGTCAATATAATTATTTTCTGAGTTTGTTTATATGTAAGTATTTTATGGGACATATTTATTATCCATTTCCATGATTTATAAAAGAAATTTAAAAAATTATTTTTTAAGTAACTCTTTTACTAAAACAATATTTAAAATGTTTTAAATATTTATTCTTCTTAATCATTCTCATTAATATCTATGTTTTCAAAATGGTTATAAGGATTTATTTATATGGACATGAATGTTTTTAAAATGATAATTACTTTAAAAATATTCAAAGTCGTATGGGACACTTTGATTAAAAAATTTCATTAAATGTATCCTTTTCAATATCATTTGACTTTTAAATGTTTTCATGAATAAGGGATCATTTCACTCAAAGAGTGTTATGAATAATATTCATCTATTTCAACATCCATTGATGGATTTTTAAACTTGTTTGATGTCGATTTGTTATGATACAAATCATCCATATTTTATTGAAGGTTTTTTGATATGTTTGACTGTGGATGTGTTATTTTTATACCATTCATTGTTTCTGGACAAGTTATTGATATTTCATATGTGAGTTTCAATACGAATGTTTTTGTTATGTTTAAAACTTTTCATGTGAGGAATGCATTGGACTTAGTAAGTGACAGGTGGAGCCCGCGATAGGTCATCAATGCATCAGTAGGTCTCATGAGACGTAGTAGTGTCTTGGAAAAAGACCTTGACAAGATATTATTTGTATTCTTGTCATAAGGCCTTGACTATATAGTTATGAAGTCTGGCATTATGCAATCCATCATTATGAAAGTGGATATTGATATTGCATGAGATTATTCGACTAGTAGAATATCCATGTGAATAATTAAATGACATTATTGGATTTTATCTTTTCCATATTATTATGTAGTTTATGTTTAAAATGATTTTGTTTTAATCTTATACATTTCCATAAATGTTTATGCTTATATATGAATGTTTTCACTTTATTATTATCCTTACTGAGCACTTGTGCTCACCCCTTTCAATGTTTTATTTTTCCCCGGATTACAAGATGTCTTTTATGTTTGATATGTAGGGTTAATCTAAGGGAACAATTGAATTCTCAAAGGATTTTTTGGTGTTTTATGTTATAAAGTGTAATGTAACATTCATGTAAGTAATCTATTTTCCAAGACTGGTAAACTGATCCATCTTTCGGGGCTTGATTCCTTGTAAACATGCCAATGTTTTAAAATAATGCACTGACTCTGAGAATCTAGGGTTGGGGCATTACAAAACTAAAATCAAATTTGAAAAGAATTTGAAAATCTTGAAAAACAGTTCTGAAGGTATCAATAAATACTCTTATGATACCAAATATTGGTCAAGGTGGAAACTCGATAGGGGGTATGAATTGAGTTCCTACATAAAGTTTATATTAAAAAAATTCTGATAAAATCACCCAATTTGAAGAATCCCGGTTAATTAATGCAGTAGAGATATAAATGTTCAATTTCATAAAAAGTATCCTAAAGGTTTATTAGTCCTCAGTTGAATTAGAGTAAAAACATATCCAACTTTTGAAATAGTTTTACTAAATTAAACACATATAAACACAAACCAAAACTAGCTATCAGAGTTAATGTGAAACAATTTTCTATCATTGAAATTATTAGTAGTAGAAAATAGGAAAAAGAGTATTACAAAATAATGTAAACATCATAATTAAACAAGAGGTTTAGTCTCAAGATGAGACTTAATCCTCTTTACTTTGTGATCACCTTGCGCCAAGAAGTTTATATTAATAAAATCGATACAAAACCTGTGTCGATAATTACAATAGATTTCACAAACTGTCCAGGTCTCACAACCTCTACCATCGTTCTTTGTGGGAAAAAGCAAACCACCAGGCCACACATGACCTCTTTCACTGTTATACATGAAAAAATGCAAGGAATGTTTTGAGTGAGGATTTTTGGAATCCTCTAGTTTAAGAACATGAGAAAATTTGTGTGTGTAATAGACAGACTTACACTACTCATAAATGTAAGATAAAGAACACAATAGAGCTAATGTTATGAGGATTAAATTTATAATGCTCTTTGTGTTTGTAGTTAATCTCTAGAATCCTTGGTGTGTAGAAACTACAGTTTGATTGCGTCTCTAGAAGTTATCTCCAAAAAAGAGTGTTGCAACTTCAGGTTCTGACTTCTAGGTACTGAGGTGTTCAAATTCTTGGTTTGAAAAAAAATTAATGAAGCATATTAAGTAATCCATTAATTTGTTATCCCAAACGATCTTCATAAAGATCTTGATTTTAAAATGTAAGTGTTGGTATGTTCTCTTTGTTCTTTAGGTCTATCGTGTAATATCACTCACCCTGTATAGTCTTCTCTAGTCAGTTTTCTATTTTATTCTTCAGATCTGATGCTAGGAATTATCAAGCCACAAGAGGCCTTCCTTGAACCTCTTATGGTCTCTATATATGTCTAAAATCAACATTAATTAATTTCAGAAGTATTAAATTTACAAAATATGACCATTATAGTAATCTTAATAAAATTGAAAAAGTATAGAGTAAAAGAGTATAGGTATCGGTAGACTGGTAGTGAAAGCCTTCTCAATGATATCTTCATAATGATTGGCCTATTACCAGTAGAAGTGTAAATTCAAAAGGTTCTTCTAGTAGTATCCTTTAATTAGTGTACTTCCAGTAGTTACTTCATAGCAACAACCTTTTAGTAGTAATCTCAAAATGTAAACCTTATATCAGTAACCTTTTAGTGATGACTTTAGTAATATTACATCAGTAGGCTTCCCATTAGTTAACTTTTACCAGTAACCTCTAGCAGTAGGTCTATATTATTATCCCTTGAGCGATAGACTCATAGAGGGGAACTTGGATTGGAAACTCTGTGGCGAGGTTCGTCCACGGTAACCTTCTAGTTGTAACTTTATAGCGGTAACCTTATAGCGGTAACCTTCTAGTGGTATCCTTCTAGCGGTAACCTATCCAACAGTATCCTCTACCAGTGACAAAAATAGAAGTATCTTAACAGAGACCTTCATAAATGTGAACTTTTACATAGAAAGTTTTACACTCTATACTTAATCAATAAAGTAGTGAGATTAAAAATTCATAATTGTTACATGATAAAAACTATAAAAACAAATAAAACATGATTATCATATAAATGAAACATGATTTGGGATTATCAAAGCAGGTGATCCTATTAGAGGTAATTTCATCTTTTTCATCGACATACATTGGGAAAGCAAAAGGGAATTATTTAATATGTAGAGACAATGAACTGGTTGGTAGATAAAGATATTGGTTTTAGTTTTATGTGAGTCTCGGTGAGGTACTGGAACACTATGTATATTAATCCAGATGTGGGGGGATGTGAATCAGTGGTGAATTATTATCTGAGAGAGGGGTAGTAAGAATACATTTTTTAGTTTAACTTACAGAATAAATTCCTAACATAGTTTATTTTATCGACCATGAAGGCTTTGAAGAGGTAGGATCTTCCACCTCTTTAGTAGGGGAGAAAGTAAGTGAGGGAGTTAGGAATAAAGTTCCATGACCTTCTCTATTTTTACCCATATATTTTCCCAAATGAGGAGTCTCATGTTAGACATCTTGATGAGGGGATCCATCCTTTTATCTAGTATACAATAAATATTTTAAATTTATAATGTATTTGGAGGATCAAAAGAGGAATAATGTGATCAAGAAATTACAATTGTGAGAAGGTTTACCATGAGCTGGAAACCATCATGGCTCCTTGAGGGGAAGAGTTTTTAGTGGAAGTTTCCGGACACCAAGACCATTGAGGTTTTGAAGAGTATGGAGTCATCCTCAATAACCACCTTTCTGGCCTTTGGGGCCCAGTGGATTTCATTATCTTCTTGTATGTATTTTTCCTTTTTATTTTTGTTTTTGGATTTGCATTCATTTCTTAAACTAGTGCCTAATTTTACCCCAAGATCTTTTTAGTGGAGGTGGATATTTTCAATTCAAGCCTCAACAGTTCCCTGTGATATTGTTTCACCAGCAGGTGACACATTTCTATGATCTACTAAGGGGAGATAGAGAAGGTAGGGGATAACCCCATATTGTTAAGGGACCTCATCCTGATCATGACTGTGTATGTGTTCATTAGTGGATAGGTAGAGGAAATGGGCATGGTCAGTTTCATATATTGGAGGCAATATTGCTAGAGGGGGAAGTGATTATTAGAGGTTTGATAGGTTTTTAGTACCCCTGTTTTTGGATTTTTTATTTTGAGTGCCTCACACTCCTTTACTCACCCACTCTAGACCATGTTGTGAGAATATTATTAGAGAGGATTTTCATATCCTTTATGTTTACTACACCATTCAGAGTCATGATCAGCATGTTTGACATGTACCAATCTTGTAGATTGATGATGGGGCCAGATCAATCCTGTGAGGATCTTTTCATGATAATAATATAGTTATATTATGTACTATTTGACATCTAATGGTTGTATTACATGCATTATATTATCAAAAACATCCATAGGAGAGTCATGTTATCAGATGTGTATGGCATTCATGTTGTTTTTGTAGCCAAAAAGAGTTTTATGGTGGCTAGTAGCATGTGGAGCCCCATATTTTTTTGATCTAATATTTATCGATGGATCATTGGATTCTAGGATAGTGGAGGTCCCCTGGGATGTTGGGGGAGTTTTTGGATGTTTTCCCTAAGTAGATTGTGATGCTACCCCATTGACATGATGTTGAGTTTGGGATATACTTGCAGTCAGGTGCTGCTATGATTTTTATGGGACCTTATCGAATGACACGTTCTGAGTTGTGAGAGTTGAGGATCAAAATATATTATCCAATGGAAAATGGTTTTATCTGACCCAGAGTGTAACGGTGGGGTTCTCTAGTGTTTTGACTATAAAGGTAGATGATAGTATAAGGTATTTTATAGACTAACAGAGGTCAAATAGGGTGACGGTAAAGAAGCATTACCCTCTCCCAATGATAAATGACTATTTCAACCCTCTGAAATAGGAAGGTCATTTTTAGAAGATCAATATGAAATTGGGTATCAATAGTTGAGGGTGATGGAGAGTGATATCTCTAATACTACCTTCAGATATAAGTATGGGATGTTAGAGTTTATAGTCATTTCATTCAGGGTTATAAATGAACTAATCATGTTCATGAGTCTTATTAAAGCCATGTTCCATTAGTTCCTTGTCTAGTTCATATTTTTATTCACCAATAACATATTGAAATACTCAATGTTTAGGGAGGATCATACTGATCATTTTATAACTATATTTTAGATTCCTTTATGGGAACATCTATATATAATGTTATACAAGTATAGTATTTGTACATGATAGGTGCATTTCCTATGGAATGTGATGTATATGTAGGGTTTGAATGTATACCGATTGATGGTTGGGGAATGTTTTTCTTGGAAAACACCCAAGAATATGTAAAGGTTTTAATGATTTATTTATATTATAGGTTATTATCAGAGGTTTGTACCTTATTTCCCCCAAGTTGTATCCCCATTGATAGTATTTACCAAGAAAGACTAGGCTTTTGTGTGGACTCATCAGGGTAGAGCAGTGTTCAGTTACCTGAAGGGTAATTTGGTAAGTACTCCAGTGCTATGTTGTATAAGGAGGGTATACTATTAAAGGTGTTTTGTGAAACTCCCCTATTGGGTTTGGGAAATGATTAGATGAAGCAGAGGTCATTGATATCTTATGGGTCTATGAAGTTATATCTTCACGACTATAACTATTCCACCCATGATCAAGAGTTGGTAGTAGTTGTTCTTGCACTAAATTTGTTGGGGTACTACCTCATTGGTCATCACATTTTGATCTTCACAAATCACAGGATCTTGAGGTATATCTTTTTTCATCATGATATAAACATGTAGAAGTAGAAGTCTGTCTAGTTTCTTTCGGATTATTATTTTTATATCTTTTATACCTCTTGAAAATGGAATTTTGTGGCTGATGTTTTGAGTATAAAATCGAGGAAAGATGTTTTCCCTATGTTTGGGGATGCTTGGAGAGAAATGGAGCAGTTGGAAGCCTTTAATTTAGGCACACGTGTGGATGGTGGCAGAGGTTTCTTATTTTATATGACAATGAAGAATTCTATAATATAGTAGTTAAATGAGAATTAGTGGGGTGATTCAGAGTTATAGGTGATGCATAATCATGTTGTTCATGGAGATGCTCCGACGGGATGGTTAGAGGATGGTCAAAACAAGAAGTTGTTTCATTAGAGGTTGTTTGTTTGGGTGGTGATGTGATGGGGAGCTCTCCAAGAGATTCATATACAACCTTTTTTGTTACACTAAGGATTATCTAAGATGTATCTTATCTTGAGCACGTAGTTTTGGTGGACCCGGATGAAATGGGAAATGGTAAAGTTTGTGTAAAATTGTTTCATTTTCCAGATGTTAAATTTTATTCATTGTTCTACTGGTATTTTTTTAAGACTTTAGATGTTTTCGAGTGGAAATGGGATGAAATATTAAAGGAAATAATCATTGGGTTACCTAGAGATCCTAGATGTTGTGATTCTATCTTGGTGATCATGGATATTTTAATGAAATCAAAACACTTCTTAGTGATCAAGGATTTGTATGCAGTGGATGATTTGGATAGGAGGTATATAAATGAATATGTACCATTACAATGAGATATAAGGTCCATTGTCTCAGATCAAGACATATGTTTTACTTAATGGGTTTGGTGGGGATTATATCATGCTTTTGACACTCAATTACACCTCAAAACTTATTTTAACACATGGAAATATGTATAGATATAGCGGGTCATCCAGACACTGGAGGATATGTAGCGAGTGTGTGTCCTCTATTTTGGTGGGTCTTTGGTACAAGATCTATCATCTATTGAGTATTATTGTAACAATAGTTATCAATCATTCATTGGCATGGCTCAATTTTAGGATTTTTATAGGAAATTGTATAGTTCTGCATTGTGTTGTATGGAGGTTGGAGAGTCAGTAGTTCCTGGTCCCAATGCAGTGGAGACCAAAGTAGATAAGGGTTAACTTGTTCACACGTGGATGAAAGAAGAATTGGACCAGTAGAAGTATTATAATTATCACAGGAGGAGGACCTTGGAGTTATAGGTTGGTGATATCATGTTCTTGATGGTTTTCCCTTGATGCAGGAAGAAATGGTTTATATTATCGAGTAAGATTTCTCTAGGGTTTTTTGGGTCCATGTAGGTGTTAGAGAGAGTGGGTGAGTTGGAATATTAGTTGGAATTTCCACCATGACTATACAAAATCCATGATGTCATTAAAATTTATTATTTTCATCAATATCTTCATAAAGAATCCCATTTTATTAACTGGATAGAGTAGGATATTTTTAATAACATGATGTTTGTGGAGCGACCAATAGATATCCAAGATCACCAAGAGAATGCACTTCATGTACAAACTATTTGATTAGTTTTTGTATTGTGGTGGCATGGTGGCCTGAAGCAGGTACTTGGGAATGGGAGACCAAAATTTGTGCCTAATACCAATAGTTTTTATGATTTTACCCTTTTATTTTTTTGTTGTGATGTGATTAATGGATAATTTTTTTCTATGTGTTGATTTTTCCCTATTTTTTATTTATAATGTGCGATATTGTCCAAAAATATGAAAAAGGGATGATTGGATTCCTAACCTAGATGCATTAACTATTATAAATTAAACATGTGAGCAAGAGTTAGTGCCTCCAAATGAGGATATAATCTTGTAATGGAGGATGTCATTCCCTTATTTTTATGTTTGAGATGGTAACTTTCTTTGGTTGTAGTGGATGTTGGTTTTGACTGATTATAGGTTGAGATGGTTGTGGTGACATGGTTGTGTGAGATGAGGCAGTTTGTGGCTGTGTGTTGATGAGGTTGTGAGAGAGGTTTGTGATTGTTTGTTTTGGATGTTTCAGTTGGTGGTAGCATTTATGGTATGTTGATATCCTTTACTGGAATCCCACATGGCTATAGTTTGGACACCTACGTATGGGATTAGTTTTAGATTATTGAAGGATAAATTCATTTTATAGGAATATAATGTAATGATATGTTCCTTCATTTTTCATTACTCTATTAGTTTTGATGTTTAGAGGTGTTCGAGGGAGGTTCTAGAAGTTTTGGGGGGTATCTAGAGCTGCAGTAGAGTATTTTAAGGATAAGAAAGTCATGTAAATTTATTAAACGATGTGTAATGGTAATTACAACTTGTGTAGGTGGGTGTTTCATGGATTTTATGTTTCTAAGAGGTATCTTATGAAGAGGGTAAATGTCAGGTAAGTGGGATTCATGAAATATAAAAAATCAGGTGTTCAAATCCTCTAAGGGGATGTGTTTTTCTACAAAATCAAGAACATTGTGTAATATAGAAATTATACTCCATGTATATGTATTTCACGATGTGTAAATGTCAGGATACAAGTTTTATGTTCTATTTCTATGAAAAATCTCATTAATTGGGACACATCTCCTTATCTCTCATACCAGGAGAACCCTAGATTCCCTATGTATTCCTTGAATACCTCCTTCCTCCAACATTTATCTACTGGTTCTAGTGGTTGTTCATTGGAAATTTGTGGTAAGCCCTTCATTATTGTTGGATAATTGCATCTTTTTTTTCTTATTCAAAGTTTCACTTTGGTTGTGAAGATTAGTTTGGTTTGTGTGTTTGGGTTACATTTTCATGGTGTATGGTTGTAGTGTTGTTTGATCAACAGATTCATTTTCACAGTTGTGGTTTGTGGAAATTTCTTATTCTCCCTCTAGTGCATAATGAGTCACTAAAGCTTATTTTAGGAAGGGAATCGCATGTTTTTCATTAATTTTTTATTATGTGGGAGGGGAATTATTTTGTTTACCTATGGTTTAGAGTTGTGATGGATTAATAAAAGATAAACAACTAGTTTAATTGAAATTAAAAATGTAAAGGGGAATGTTTTTTTTATGATTTTATAACATTTATATGATTGTGATAATGCAGATTGTATGGTAATCATACCCCTCTGAAAATTGTGGTCATTGGGGGATTAGTTTTCACTGGATGATATGTATTGTGAATAGGGATTTTTTTGTGATTTCTGTGACATCACCATAAAATTCAAATTGGATAACCACTTATATTTCGTTAATAATATGTTTTCCCCAAGATTATACCTACTGTGATAACACACCTAAAATGATGTGGACTGTGATAAAATTCTATTTGAAAATTTTGTAAAATGATGCGGGTGTGTTGTGAAGTGTGTCCATACTGCTTGAATGATGATTTTTGGAAGGGGAATTTGGGGATGACGGTTTGTTTTTTGTGCTTTTGGGGTGTCATGGTGGTTGGTTTTGCCATGCTTTTGGGCTGGTGAGGTGGTGGATTCATAGTGATAGATGTCATGGTAGTGTTGAAATAAATAATTATTTAGTAATGATTTAAATGACAAGAGTTGTATTAGTGAACGGGGTGAAAATGGGTAATATACAAATAAATTATGGGTTGTGTGGTTAAATTTGGATGATACTAAATAATGAAATGAATTGGCTGGATAATTGGAATTGAGTTATTAATTTTTTTTGAACTGGGTAACTTTTAATTCAAATACCCTTAGAACAAGTAATTTTATTTAAATCTTATGATATAATGAAAAGTGATTTAATTATGATATTACATATCATTGGGAAGTATATACATCTTATAAAAGTAATTAGGTTTATAATGTTACAATTTTACTCAATTAAATGAAATTGAGATGAAATCTCTTACATTAAATTTTCTTTTGGTTGAACACTCACAATATATTTTATAACAGTTTTAATTAGGTTATTAACTTATAAAAAACCATATTAATATTTATGATTTCATATATGATCTTTTAATAACATTCTATCACCCTCTATTTAATAAACATTCATTATTATCATCATTTTATGTAATAATTTCTTTAATTTTTTAGTATGTTTTGACTTGTTTTGTTTTGTTCCACTTACTGATATCATGATTTAATCATATCCAAAATATATAACATGATATAAATATAATATATATTCATTATTTATTTATCTATATTAATATATAAAATTTAGTGATAAGAAATAAAAGTCACCATTCATGGAGATCACAAGTTGTACGTAAGCATGAATGCTGAATCCATTTTATTATTGTATTAAAAAAATAAGTGATATATTTTTATACTATCATTGTATTATAAAATTTATTTTATATGTGTCGTATATTTATATTAAACTCATCCTTAATAAATTCCATGAAATGTGTGATTGAATCACATCACTTCACAAGGCGATAGTCTTTCGTACACACGAACAACATTATCGTATTCCCAAAAACTGGAAATCATGAAGGTATGGGTTATATAATAAATAAATAAGAATAAATACATTATAAATATTATATATATCATATATAAATTATAATTTCATCATTATTCCCAACCTAACAATTTTGTAATGGTAGAACAAACAACATCGGTTCGTTAGGTGGTTGTTCACTATATTCAAGAACAGTTATTATGTATCCCATTTGATGGAAGTGTATGTGGTTTTGGACATAATAATAATATAAAAAATCAAATTATATTGAGTATACATAGGTTATAATATAATCATGATATAATAATAATTCAGGGATGTGGAATAGGAAATAAAAAAAAATTCTTTTTGAAAATAATTACCACTTCATTAGGAAACGCCTTTAGATTGGGACTAATGACTTCCAAAAATGGATTTATTCCAAATATAAGGCTTATATTATTAGGTAAAGTATTTTTGGATGTGAATTGGGTTGGTATTAGATGATTAAAATGGATTGGGATGTGTGAATATATTAGTGGAGTGAGTGACCTTTTATAGTGGAGGATGAGTGATACTATTTTTTAAAAAAAAATTAACAATTTTAAGAGGTCTACCTTACCACATGTGTAACACCCCAAGCTTTCACGATACGCCTCTCTTTCAATAATGCAATAGCTTGCATTGTACGCAAGTTTGAGTTCTAACACACCGCGACTAATCAAAAGTAGCCATTATGAATAGTAAAACCCACTTTTTAAAATTATAGAAATTTTATATTTAAAAATGGACTTCATTTTTGTATTCGTAATATCGAAATTATCCTATGTTGAATTTTTTGTAATTTTCTGAGAACTTCCATTTTTTTATGAATAGTGAAAAATAATTTTAAAAAACAAATTAATCAAAATAATTTACAGTGATAAATTATACTATTTAGTGGTTTTAAATTATAATTAGAATATATTTTTACCATTTTATCCAATGGTGTTCATTAGAATTAATTTTACTTTGAAATTAGACATAAACAATTGTCAATCTTTTGATATATATTGTTTCTTAAAAACACGCTATTTGTTGTGACAGCGGGAATTAATTATAAAATTTATTAATGAAACTTATATTTTTGTAATTTCATAAAATTGACATCATTTTTGAATTCGGAATATCAATTATAGCTTAGGGTGAAATTTTGGCATTGTTCTGAAAAACTTCTATTTTTGATGAATAGTGAAACCACTAAGTGGTAGTTAAATAACTGATTTTTCATTTAAATGAAATATTACCACTTCTGTGATTTAATTTACAAAAATCTGACATACATGGTTTTCATTAGGAAGTAAAATGTGGTTCAATGTGATTAGAATAATTTTTTGGTGAATAGTAACTTTTATGTTTAATTAATCGCGATTAAAGGTAATTAGTGAAATTTAAGGTAAAAATTATATTATAAAAATATGAAAATACCTTTACACTTGTCCTACCCCTATTGGATAAGTCATGGCCGACCAATAAAATCCATGGGTCAACTTGGGGACCACATAGAGCCACTTTGGTAGGAAAATGACATTAAAAACTTTTTATTTAATGTTAAAATAAAAATGTCACAAACATGAGTTATTTTACTAAAACAACTTTTAAATGGGGTTATACAAGTCATATTTTTCACTATAAATATTCATTATAAATATAAAAAGATTTCCTACATCATGATATTTTTTTCATAATTTTTAAACATTAAATAAATTAAATTATATAAGACACCATGATGATGCAACGATTACCTCATTAATTAACGATTTTAATAAAATGGAAGGATAATATAAAATATAGGAATTACACTTCTCCGAAGCCTATTGGATTAGTATATTTCGTAACCTTATCACCTTATACTAGAATTTTATAAGTCTGGTACCTTTAGAATCCGAAAAGCATTGTATAATAAAGTAACATTTCATTACTTTCCAAGAGTGCCCCTCCTCTCCACTTATAAAAGGCCTCCACCTCTACCACTTTATTCACACTTTAAAGCCATTTGTCTCGGCCAAACTCTTCCCAAATACTCTCCCAACTTCCCTCCCTTACTCCTAGAAGCCTCACTTTTGGCATAATTCTTCCCAAGTAAGCTTTTGGCTCAAATCAACAAAGTTACCCGATTTTAAGGTAATGTATTCTCTTATGTTATTTTATTTTATATTTCTTCTCCAACCCCATAAACTCTTTTTATTCATTTCTTTTGTAACAACACCAGTATCCTCAATATACTAGGATGTTGTTATAAGAATTATTTGAGCTACACTTACACACACCTACATCTAATGGTTAAAGAGCATACTGTTTCTGTGGATGGCGAATTTATGCCTCACGAAACGATGATTGTTCAACACTCATATAACACCTCTAATGGTGGCCATTATGATGAAAATATTTTTATATATGATATATATTATGTTTTTTTTCTTATCATTTTGTATTTTTCATTTATGTCTTACCATTATTGTTTCCATTATGGGTAAACACGATATTTTCATTTTAGGAAGTACGGACTACCGCCCCCTCAAAGTGATTTGAATCGTTAATGCCATATGTGGGATGTATAAAGGATAGAGTAAATGATATTATATATTATATTATACTGGAATTATAATATACCATTATATCATTATGATTTCATTCCATTAAATACGATATAGAAATGAAATTAGTGTTCATGCGTACGTACGACTTACCGTCTCCATGAACATTGTATTTCATTTCTTACCTCTAAATGTTATGTAATATTATAAATTAATGTATATACTAGATATATATTAGATATATGATATCTATATCATGAATATAATTCTATATATAATAGATATTTCACCACATGAACAACTTGTAATTATAAGAAGTTTATTTTTTACTCAAGTACCAAAGATCGACAAAATGACCGTTATTAACTTAAATAATTATATAATGTTCATAACATGGTAATAAGTGATATAAAAGGAATAATGAACATGAAAATGTTCTTCAGTAAATAGAAATTAACTCTATTTTATTATTCAAGAGGTTAATGAATGATCGAGTCAAGTCGGACATGAGGTAAGAGAACTTCTTAACCTAATTTCCATTCTTTTGGTTAATCTCCTACTTTCAAATTATGTCATGATATTATTATGTCCTATCTTGTATTTGTAATTTATTTATGTGTAATTATAGTGAATACACATAATAGACCTACATTATTTAAAAAAATGATATTTGTAAGGGTCTTCGTCTCAATCTCCTTTCATTGAGGCATATTTTGTTTTATACACAACATTCTTTTATACGGTGTATAAACCTCTTTGAATTTTATGTTTATTCAAAAGGAATCTTTTTATACGAAGTGTTTTACTAAATGACAAAAAGGTATTTTTTTCTTGTCGTACGTATGCGGCGACAACGACTTCTCCGCTGCCATGGACATTATTTGGGTTTCGGCTTCCTCTACAAGACATAACATTTTTTTAAATGAAAAATAAATATCAAGTTTTAATTTTATTTTATTTTGGTATTGAAAATGGTTTTGAAAGTATTTTTATCAATGTGTTGGATTAATATCTTGTGATTAAAATGTGGAAATGTTATGTTTCCTTCATGCATATTTTATATAATATGATTATGTTATGGTTTATGATATGTTTAAACCTATTCATATGAGGAATGCATTGGACTTAATAAGTGACGGGTGGAGCCCGCTATAGCTCCTCGATGCATCGGCAGGTCTCATGAGACAAACTAGTGTCTTGGCATGAGGCCTTGACAAAATATTATTTGTGGTCTTGGAATGAGGCCTTGGATACATGGATATGATAGTCTGGAATTATGAATTCCATCATTATGAAAGTGGTTATTGATATTGCATGTGATTATTCGACCAGTAGAATATCCATGTGAAGAAGTAAATGGCAATATCTCATTTTACTTTTTCCATATCATGTTGAAGTTCATGTTTAAAAGGCTTTTTTTATTTATACATTGCCTTAAATGTTTATGTTTATTGATGAAAGCTTCCGCTATATTGTTATCCTTACTGAGCATCGGAGTTCACCCCTTTCAATGTTTTAATTTTTCCAGGATGTGATAAAGTATTATAGGAATGACCTGCAGGGATAGTCTGAAGGGGATATGAGTGTGGAAAATGGAGACTTTGTTACTGTAGTTTTTTACTTTATGATGTAATGTAACGTTTATGAATGTATCTAGTGTTTCCAAGGCTACTAAACTAATCGGTCTTTCAAGACTTGATCTTTTGTGATCATGCCAATGTTACGAAGTAATGCACCAACTCTGGGTAGCTGGGGTTGGGGCGTTACAGTTGGTATCATAGGCAGTTTAGTACTAACCTTGGAAGCTAGATTTAGATAAACTCTGATTAGAGCACATAGCCCGAAGATAGACTTTTAAGATAAGTATAGAAGAACATCATAGAATTATGGTATTATAGAGATTTTTTGAGTTTTCTGAGCAATACATCCCTGTATGGATACGAGCAGGTAGAGGCGGCTCTGGCACAGATGTACCTAGGGGTAAAACCTGAAAACACCGCTTTGAGCTAGACTCGAACGGGAACTGGTGCACGACAACGGGCCTTGCTGCACTCTTGGTTACGACACTCATGGGGGATATGCTTAGGATAATTCTCATTTTCATTACAAACCACTATGAAGGGTTATGAGTATACACTTCCTCAAAGAAAACTTTTTTATGATTATGGATTATATACATAAATAGTTCAATTTATGTTAAGTGTTTTACAAGTTTGTTATTATGTATTTCGATTCATAAACTAACCTAGTTTATGCCATTTTATAGAAATGGCGCCCAGTAGAAGGAATGTGAACTCCATAAATACGTATGATCCAAAGAGTAAGAAGGATCATATCTTTCACGGTTTTAAGCCAACAGTTAGAAGGGAAATAGTCTCCCATGTGTTCTCAACATATGAAGAAATATTATCATGTGTTAATAAGATAAGTAGAGAATTCTATGAGTCTTATGGATTTGAAGGGATGAAAGAGAAGAAATGGATGGAAGAGAGAATGATGGATAAAGGGACGAGGGAGAAGAAGAATTTTCCAATATGTGATAACCGTGGGAAGAAACACCTTGGAACTTGCCTGAAGGGAATGGGAGTTTGTTATAAGTGTGGAGAAAAAGGACACCAAGTGCGTGACTGCAAGGGTAAGAAAAAGGTTTCAAATGTACAATGCTTCATCTGCAAGGAGTGGGGACACTACGCAAACCAATGTCCAAATCATCAGAGTATACCCCAAATGATGTTATCGGATAATAATCAAGTTATGATACTACCATATATGAGGAGGAATGATTAGAGTTCCTATGTTGTTATTAAATAATTTTTTCATTTGAGTGTTGTATCAATGATGTACTGGTTATAATAATTATGGAGTATATAAGGATTGTACTGCAGTACTATTTCATCAAGGATTTGAGATTGTGTGGAACCAAGAAAAGTGACTCCACAGCAGATTGAATTTTTGGAAAATATATGGTTGAGAGAAAGATAAACCATAATATGGTTCTAATACCAAGATAGTGATTTTGGAATAATACATGATTGATTTTGGTAAATTATATTGGATATTCTTAACGTCCTTGAAACTGATTAATGATTTGTATACATTTTTGGATAGAAGGAGTATATCTAGTATTCTATACGGAATAAGGGATCATGAATGTAATCAATAAGGATTTATGGTAATTCAGGATGTTTCGCTGTTTTAAAAGAATACATGATGAAGGTGTTCAATGTTGTTATGCGGAAAAAAGGATCTTCATTATGTTTACCTTCCTTATAAAATTTCAACTGTGAGTCGGAAAGATGTGTTTTGGATAACTATAAAGGTTGGAATGGATTAAGTTGATCATTGGATAGTATTGTTTAAGGTTAAAACATTACTGAAGATTATTTTTGGAATATTATAATACTATAGTTTTAGGAAAAGCACAACTTGCAGGGTGGGGCATAACCCGTCGCGTCGAACAAAGCTGTAGGAATCGAACCCACAACCATAGTGCGACAGGCCTTTACTACCTACCACTAGCCTACATGAAGTCCTTGGTTATTACAAAATAGTTTTACTAATCTAAATGGTATGTGTTAATATTTGGAACCTTATATAATTAGGAAAAATAGAATATTTTTGAGTTCTATTACCTTTTAGAGTGAAAGATGGGTTTGTGGAAAAAAATTTATTAAAGAATGAAAGTCTACATGACAAGTATGTATATTACCTTGCGTACTTAGTAAATCTCCTAAATAAACTCCTCAACTTTAAAAAAGGTAACTTAAAACAAAAACGTTGCCGGTTAACTTTTCCAACTGGGGATTCAATGACCGTTTAACCAATCACATGTTTGTGATTTTCTTATGGTTAAATTTCTCCTAATCCAGTTTTCTAGATCTCTCCATCAGACCATGATGGTTTTTTTTCTTCTATATCCAAATTTTCATAGAATCCTATTGTGGGCTATCTCGGGTGACCTTTGTACTTATCTTTCTTTATTTTAATGTTATATTTTTATTAACCTTATTTCCGATGTGGGTTTTCCACAAAGGTATTTTATATTTTCATCCTTTTATTTTCAATGAAAAATTTCAAATTTCAAGGACGCAATTTATTTAAGGAGGGGAGAATGTAACACCCCAAGCTTTCACGATACGCCTCTTTTTCAATAATGCAATAGCTTGTATTGTATGCATGTTCGAGTTCTAACACACCGCGACTAATCAAAAGTAGCTGTTATGAATAGTAATACACACTTTTTAAAATTATAGAAATTTTATATTTCAAAATTGACTTCATTTTTATATTCGTAATATCGAAATTATCCTAAGTTGAATTTTTTGTAATTTTCTGAGAACTTCCATTTTTTTATGAATAGTGAAAAATACTTAAAACAAATTTTTTAATCAAAATAATTTACAGTGATAAATTATACTATTTATTGGATTTAAATTATAATTAGAATAAAATTTTTCCATTTTATCCAATGGTTTTCATTAAAATTAACTTCACTTTGAAATTAGACATAAACAATTGTCAATATTTTGATATATATAATTTCTTAAAAACACACTATTTGTTGTGACAGCAGGAATTAATTATAAAATTAATTAATGCAACTAATATGTTTGAAATTTCATAAAATAGACATCATTTTTGAATTCGGAATATTAATTATAGCTTAGGGTGAAATTTTGTCATGGTTCTGAAAAACTTCAATTTTTGATGAATAGTGAAACCACTAAGTGGTAGTTAAATAAATGATTTTTCATTTAAATGAAATATTACCACTTCTGTGATTTTATTTACAAAAATCTGACATACATGGTTGTCATTAGGAAGTAAAATGTGGTTCTATGTGATTAAAATAATTTTTTTGTGAATAGTAACTTTTAACTTTAATTAATCGCAATGAAACGTAATTAGTGAAATTTAAGGTAAAAATTATATTATAAAAATATTAAAATACCTTTACACTTGTCATACCCCTATTGGATAAGTGATGGCCGACCATGAAAATCCATGGGTCAACTTGGGGACCCGATGGAGCCACTTTGGTAGGAAAATGACATTAAAAACATTTTATTTAATGTTAAAATAAAAATGTCACAAACATGAGTTGTTTTACTAAAACAATTTTTAAATGGGGTTATACAAGTCATATTTTTCACTATAAATATTCATTAGAAATATAAAAATATTTCCTACATCATGATATTTTTTTCATAATTTTTAAACATTAAATAAATTAAATTATATATGACACCATGATGACGCAACGATTAACTCATTAATTAACGATTTTAATAAAATGGAAGGATAATATAAAATATACGAATTAAACTTGTCCAAAGACTATTGGATGAGTATATTTAGAAACCTTATCACCTTATACTAGAATTTTATAAGTGTGGGACCTTTAGAATCCGAAAGGCGTTGTATAATAAAGTAACATTCCATTACTTTCCAAGAGTGCCCCTCCTCTCCACTTATAAAAGGCCCCCACCTCTACCACGTTATTCAAACTTTCAATCCATTTGGATCGGCCAAACTCTGCCCAAATACTCTCTCAACATCCCTCCCTTACTCCTAGAAGCCTCACTTTGGGCAGAATTCTTCCCAAGGAAGCCTTTGGCTCAAATCAAAAGAGTTACCCGATTTTAAGGTAATGTTTTCTCTTATGTTATTTTATTTTATATTTCTTCTCCAACCCCATAAACTCTTTTTATTCATTTCTTTTGTAACAAAACCAGTATCCTCAATATACTAGGATGTTTTTATAAGATGTATTCTAGCTACACTTACACACACCAACATCTAATGGTTAAAGAACATACTGTTTCTGTGGATGACGAATTTCTGCCTCACGAAACGATGATTGTTCAACACTCATATAACACCTCTAATGGTGGCCATTATGATGACACTATTTTTATATATGATATATATTATGTTTTTTTTCCTTATGATTTTTTATTTTTCATTTATGTTATACCTTTGTGGTTTCAATTATGGGTAAACGCGATATTTTCATTTTAGGAAGTTCGGACTATCGCCCCCTCAAAGTGATTTGAATCGTTAATGCCATATGTGGGATGTATAAAGGATATATTAAATGTTATTATATATGATATTATACATTAATTATAATATACCTTTATATTATTATGATTTCATTCCATTAAATACGAAATATAAATGAAAGTAGCGTTCATGCGTACGTACGGCTTACCGTTTCCATGAACGTTGTTTTTCATTTCTTACCTCTAAATGTTATGTAATATTATAAATGAATGTATATAATGGATATATATGAGATATATGATATCTATATAATGAATATATTTCTGGATATAATGGATATTTCACCACATGAACAACTTGTAATTATAAGAAGTTTATATTTTACTCAAGTACCAAAGATCGACAAAATGACCGTTATTAACTTAAATAATTATATAATGTTCATAACATGGTAATAAGTGATATAAAAGGAATAATTAACATTATAAGGTTCTTAAGTAAATAGAAATTAACTATAGTTTATTATTCCGGATGTTAAAGAATGATCGAGTCAAGTCAGACACGAGGTAAGGGAACCTCTTAACCCAATTTCCATTCTTTGGGTTAATCTCTTACTTTCAAATTATGTCATGATATTATTATGTCCTATCATGTATTTGTACTTTATTTATGTGTACTTATAGTGAATACACATAATAGACCTAATTTATTTAAAAAAATGATCTTTATAAGGGTCTTCGTCTCAATCTCCTTTCATTGAGGCATATTTTGTTTTATACACAACTTTCTTTTATACGGTGTATAAATCCTTTGACTTTTACGTTTATTAAAAAGGAATCTTTTTATACGAAGTGTTTTACTAAATGACAAAAAGGAATGTTTTTCTTGTCGTACGTATGTAGTGACAAGGACTTCTCCGCCGCCATGGCCATTATTCGGGTTTCAGCTTCCTCTACAAGCCATAACATTTTTTTAAATGAAAAATAAATAACAAGTTTTAATTTTCTTTTATTTCGGTATTGAAAATGGTTTTGAAAGTCTTTTTATCAATGTGTTGTATTTATATCTTGTGATTGAAATGTGGAAATGTTATGTTTCCTTCATGCATATTTTATGTGATATGAATATGTTATGGTTTATGATATGTTTAAACCTATTCATATGAGGAATGAATTGGACTTAATAACTGACGGGTGGAGCCTTCTATAGCTCCTCGATGCATCGGCAGGCCTGATGAGACAAACTAGTGTCTTGGCACGAGGCCTTGACAAAATCTTATTTTTGGTCATGGAATGAGGCCTTGGCTATGTGGTTATAATAGTATGAAATTATGCATTCCATCATTATGAAAGTGGTTATTGATATTGCATGTGATTATTCGACCAGTAGAATATCCATGTGAAGAAGTAAATGGCAATATCTCATTTTACTTTTTCCATATTATGTTTATGTTCAAGTTTAAAAGGATTTTGTTTTAGTTATACATTGCCTTAAATGTTTATGTTTATTGATGAAAGCTTTTTCTATATTTTTATCCTTACTAAGCATCTGAGATCACCCCTTTCAATGTTTTAATTTTTCCAGGATGTGAGGAAGTATTATAGGAATGACCTACAGGGACAGTCTCAAGAGGATATGAGTGTGGAAAATGGAGACTTTGTTATTTTAGTTTTTCACTTTATGATGTAATGTAACGTTTATGAATGTATCTAGTGTTTCCAAGGCTACTAAACTAATCGGTCTTTCGAGACTTGTTCTTTTGTGATCATGCCAATGTTTCGAAGTAATGCACCGACTCTGGGTAGCTGGGGTCGGGGCGTTACAACATCTACCCCCAATAATGAAATTTTTTTATAAAAGAGGTTATATGGTAAAAATATGGCCATTAAATGGCTATTAGACAAGATTTTCTTCCATTTTCCACTTAGGTTTAAATATTAGTCCCTAAATAAACTAATTTATCTTAATCATGGTAATTAATTTTATATATTTTCACTAATAATGTTGGTCAAGAAATAGTTTAAAATTATTATATATTATAAATTATTCTTATTCCCAAAATGGGATCCATTTTTCCAAAATGAAATCACAGAGTGGTAAAAAATAATTTAATATTAATCTTGTAGACAGAACAAGAAAGTTGGTTTTTAATGTGAAAATGTTCAAAAGTTTACTATGTTTTTATATCTAAATTAAATAAAAAAATGATTAAAATTACATAATTTGGATTGATTAATTTATAATTTATCTTTTTTGTCTTTAAAAAATACAGAATATTATTTAGATTTATAAATTATGTATATGAAAATTTATTTTTCAATTAAAATTTAGTATTTTAAACTATTCATCAAGAAATGAAATTTCTCAAAAAGACAAAAAAAATTACAGTAATATAATTTCGAAATTTCTCTGTCAAAAATTAATTTAATTTTTCTATATAAAATTTATAATAGTTTTAAGATTTAGTTTTAAAAGAAGTGCACAATAAAATGTGTCAAAATATCCTGTAGAAAAATATAGTTTTTTATGGTTAAACTTTGATTTGTTGTTATATTATCCCTATAAAATCTATAGTATGAATGTGAATTTTTTATTGATTATATAATATTTTAATTTCATTAATATCATCAATTTATCTTACTATGATAAAACACTTTTGGTGTATTAAAGATAGTTTTTTTATAAAAATATTTCCTTTATATTCAATTGGTTTCTATATTAAATTATAATAAATTGGTAATTAATGATTTCAATGATATATTTTCATAATTTAGTTTATCCTATTAATCCCTCAAATCAACCTCTAGGATATAATTTTCATTTTTAATAATATTAATAATAGTATTTCGTAATAATCAGTCATCCGTGTAACCTTATCTATCAGAGAAAGTCACTGTTCTATGTAACACAAACTAAATTTTCGTTACATGCATTGTATGTTATATCATATATTAAACTTATTTAAAATTGAAAATATATTTTAAAGTCTTTTGATATTATATTCTTGTTTATTATTGGTTTTTCATTTCATATATATTATTTAATAAAATTTTATTCTTTTATATTATTTGGGGGTTACATTCTCCCCACCTTAATAAATTTTATCCTCAAAATTTAAACATGATCTAAATAGTATAGGGATTGATATTTTTAAATTAATTTGATAAATATCCCACATTATAAAAGTTTTATGAAAAAATAATCATAATAATAGTAGAAAGAGAGTATAAATTTCTTCTTGAATAATCACATAACTATATTTTCCTGTAGGAGAACTTATGTAGGAAACAAAAACATGTACATGAAATTGAAAAATATGACTAAAATAATAATGTATATTGATAAAGAACATCGATAATAATAAATTGAGTGATCTAGAGGTGGATAGTGATAATAATACCATAAATCAAATGCGTGAGAATAAGGTAATTGATATCATCTGAAATTATTTTTATAGGATAACAATTATTTTAAATCTACTTTTTTTATGGATGACGATTTATATTACTATCTAAGAATATAAAAAATAATACATACATGAAACATTTATATTTCAAAAAAACCATTTTATCTTTTGGTTTTTATTTGATCAATTTATAGTTCTTCCCTAACACCAAGAAATCAATATCCATAATTGAACTTTTATTCCTAATGTAGTAAAATTTACTTTTAGCATATTGTAATTTCTATTAAACAAGCCTTTACATTTGTCTATAACTATTTTGAAAAACCATAATACCATTTCAACATTATTATTTATTCATCAAATTTTTTAATTAAAAATAATGACAAATAACCTGGACATCACCTAGGCCAATGATAAGTGCAATACTCTTATTGTCTTTCAGTCACGGGTTCAACCCAACCACCATTCAAGATGTGATGTGTTGTCAACATGCATGTGGGCAGTTCTTATTCTAAAACCATATTAATAGGACCCCTATAACATTCTGAAAAATATAACGGACATCCTTGAAATAAAATTAATAATTAAATAACCTTTTTACTAAACTTCTGAATATATCTTATTTTTTCAAAAAGTATAATAATATTGTTTAACTATTATTACAATTTAATTAAATATCATCTTAACTAGAAATGTTATAAATTCCTTTAAAATTATTTCTACAAAATGTAAAGGATTTATTACTAAAATAATTTTCCCATAAAACATATATTTTCCCTAAATTTCTCCAAAACATCCATAATATTAGTAGATGCTCATCATATAAAACCTAAAAGGGATGTTTAAGTAATTGAATTTATCTTTACTCCAGAAATTATAAACTAATAATACTATCTAGAAAAGGATGTATTATTATAATATACCACATAATTTCTTCCTGAGAAAAATACTAGGATGTTATTCTATACCCATCTTCAAACTCTATCATAGGGATTTGTTTTATAATCTATGTTTTCAAAAATTGAGGTTTCGAGGTTTCTAATAAAATTTATATACTATCCAATATAATGACCAAACCCTAAAATCCATGATCTATTTTCTTCCACCATTATATTGTCATAATATATAAGAAAATTTCGTCTGAAATGATTGATTATTTTAGTATTGTTGGTAAACTAGATACATACATGAGTATTGTATTATAATTAAATACACAACTTATAACATATTTTTTTCCTGAATAAAAGTATTCCATCTAGCTTATCTTTGAATAGAATACATAGTAAACTTCATGGATTCATGATGAAATGGAAAAACATAAATATGGGCACAACTTCTATGTATGAATTAAGTACAATAGAAGCCATCATGAATTAATAATGAATAATTAAAATGGAATGAATATTTGAACACTACTTATATTTAAATAACTAGATAAGACATAAACAATATGAAAAGGAAAATAACTAGAAAAACTTTCCATTTAAATAATTGGATAAGGAATAAAAAAATATGAAAATATAGATAACTGAAAACAATGATATTTAATTAATAAACTAAGAACAAAATATGAAGCATGCCTGTCAGAAGGCGTGGTTAAAGGAAATTATATTTTTCTAGTGCATCAAAGTGGTTGACCGATGTCATCTCATTTTTGGAGCCTTTAATTTTTTTTACTCACATATTTTAAAAAATGAAACTATTTTTTTTGTTTTATGGATTTAATGAAAAAATTGGAAATATTTTTTGGTTTTTTATTATTTAAACAATGACACATAAAATAAGAATTAAAATTTTATACTAATTTCCAACTGTAAAGAGAATGAGTTATGAAATAAATTACTTGGTCTTGGGTTTGCTTTTGGATTCAATAGTTACTTTCCTTTATATTTCATATTTTAGTTTGATAATACAAAAATAAAATACTAGGTTTTAACTAATATTAATTATTTATATATTGTGGAATATCATTTAATTCCTAAACACTCTCAATTCTTCACCATCTTTGAATCATGGTTGATAACACTCATTGGTCTTGGAGGTGATATCTTCTCAGACCTAGCTCTATCAATGATGATTAATCAATTGATGATACCAAAATAAAATTCTAAAGAACTAAGCAATGGAGAGGGTAAAAATTCATTAAATAAAATACTAGAGAATAATTGAGTTTTATGTCATTAGTTGAAGTGACCAAATCTGGAAATTCACAACCCCCATGCATGTTACTCAATTCTATCGGCAAATATAAAATTAAACATTAATAAAAAAATCAAGAACACCTTGTCCTCCCCTTATGATAAGCCTTGGGTAAATCCTATCATTTCATATAGTAATAGATCATATTTGTGTGTTAAATGGAAGTATAAGAGAGGGACAGAATATAAAATAAAATAAAAAAAATAGTGGATGAATAAAAAAAATGGAAGAATTTGAGATTAGATGTATTATAACCCTACACATTATTTCATTTTTAAACCCGATTTATTACATAAAATTGCACTTAGTAAACCCTAAAATATTGAGAGGTATAATGTCTTTAAGAAATTAGGTACATTACATAATAACATAAAAAATTAAAAGAAACAACTTTATTAAAAACATCATTGACATGACCAAAACATTTGGTTGCACTTAACACTGCATGTGATAACCTGAGGACATACATAAGAATGGGACGATCTATAAAGCCTAGTATGGGAATAAACAAGGCATAAAATGAGGAATAAAACACATTCTAACTATAGGAATATCAATGAAAAATTAAAATAAATTGAATAATAATTCATGATATTGTATGTTAAATATAACATGGGAAATTTGGAAACAACATTCAACAAGACATATGCAAGAGTCAAGGATCATTGCACATAAAGGATCATGAGTCAAGGCTCATTGTAAATGCGGGATCATGGTTCCGGGCCAATTTCACATGGAGTATCCTATGTCAAGTATCATTGTACATGACTTATCATTATACTAAACATTACCCAATTAATTGGAGCACTATAAGGGTTCACCCTTCATAATCATTTCATTCTCATGTTTAAGTATTCCACATAGATCATATAACATATTTTTATTAAACATAATAATTTAATATATGGTATAGTAATGCTGAATATATACATGTTAGTACCCAATAAAAAAGTATATGTTCATAATCATAAATACCATTTCTAGATAATGGGGTATGGTATTCAGTACATGAGGATTTTGGCATGGAAAGTCATGGTGCAATTTTTGTAGCATAAGGACACCATATATGAGTTCAAAAAATGGGTTGAAGAGAGATAAAGGGTTATATAATAAATTTAGACATTAAATTTATAGTAATGGGGATATTTAATAACATATAACAACATACTAAAACTATATTGAGAATATATAACACAAAAGGAATGCTTGATAAAAATGGAGGGTGAAAGATTCCTAACAAAATTTTGGTATAGTAACAGGTGTACATAAAGGTCAATTAGAGGGATAAATTATAGTTAGAGAGTATCTCATCATTTAAACATCAATTTTAATTTAAGGGTAATAGATAAGAATGTATTCTAACTTAATAAGATTGAAATCAGAAGGGAATATTATAAATGAATTTCCTGATAAAAAGTGGACAAAGAGACTCAATTAAAGAATTTAAACATAGTAACAATATAGGTAAGTGTCCAATGAGGGTGAATAAATTATCCTGAAAAAGAAATAATTTCAATTGGATGGTAAGTAAATGATTATAAATTAATGGATATATATGTAATTGAAATTAGAAGAACAAATATAAAATAAGGTGCTTTAATTCAAAGGTGATGAGAGAAATGACTTACTTGAATATGTGACTCCAAAGGCTTGGGAGAGGCTTTATGAGATATTGGGGCACCATGGGAGGAATATAGTTAGTTTAGGTAAGATTTTGGTATTTCTCAAAGGAGTTTGAGTGAATAGAAATGGGATATTTGGTGTGTTTATATAAGGAAGGAGGGGGATATCTTTATTTTTTTTTCTTTGGGAAATACACAATAAAATATTCAAAACCACAAAACATTCCATGTTTTCCTAAGTATTTCATTAAAATGTGTGTGGTATACATTATTTTATATGGAAAAGGGATGAAGATAATAAAATAGTATAATTGATTATGTGGAGGTGAGTCACACTAAAAAAAATATTTTAAAATCTTAAAATATATTATGTCTTGGAGGATTCACTAAGGCTTTATAAAATAAATAAAATTAACATAAAATAACATTATTTTAAATTAAAAAACGTATATTTTTCATATTATTCCATTTATATTATTTATTACACAATATTTCTCCATTATGAAATCAGAAGACACACAGTATATTTATAAGGTATTTAATTTTTACCCAAAATTTGAACAATATAAGAAAATTATGAAAAATACACCATTGAAAAATTTTGAAATCATTATTCAGAAAATAATAATAATTTATTGTAAATAATTTTATAAATATGTGAATTTTCACTTTTAAAATAAAAACTAATATTTATAGAAATTGAAGGGTTTTGGTCAATAAAAATTTTTAATCCCTAATAAAAATTACATTTGACTTCATAAGAATATTATGTTAATTTTTATTTTAAAAATATTAATTTAATAAAAATATATTTTTAAAATATTATTTCTTTAAAGTATCCAATAATTCATCAAAATAGATTATTAATTGAATTTTAATATTAGCCAAAAATAATATTTTTTAAAAAAATCATTTACAAACAATAATATACAAAAAAAAATATTCATTATTATATATAAAATAATGTACATATTACTATTTATAGGATCTTGATACAAAAACCATTATTACAATAACATATTCTCAATTATTAAGGTGTGCAATGGTGGGGCTTTCATGGTGCCATTCTGGGGACACGGTTTGTGATGTGATATCAATTTGCATGAATATCTCTCGTAAATAGTTTTTCTCATGCATATTTTATTAGAAATAATATTTCAATTGATCTAGGGTGATTCCTAAAAATTCTCTCTCCCTATGAAGCTCTAATAGTTGGTATCACAGGGTACGATCCTACTTGTTGAGGCTATCACTTACATTGTTTATACCAAAAGGATTTTTTAAACCCCTATTTTTATACTACTCTTGTGACCACTATTAAATGTATAAATTATCATCAGTAAAGATATATAACAAGAATTTAAATAGAATTTGATATAATAAATATAAGTGAATGTGTATTCTATATCCATAATACATTAAATTAAATCAGAAAGGGGAATTTTATTCAAAAATGTTCTGGTCGTTAAAATCCTCACCCCATAAGAAATTTCTACCTTGAGATTTCCTTTTACCACACTAAAAAATATGAGGGTAAATCTCCATAATCACTTCCTTTTGTTCTCACATTTCTTCTTCAAGCATTAGTTTCTCCACAACACTTTGACGAGGGGCACGATCTTACTTTCTATATCCATTTCTTCGTGATATATGATCTTCAATAGTTTCTCCTCATAGGAATGCTCATTCTCTAATAGTAAAACTGGTGTATTGAGTAAATGTGATGGGTCTTGTATTTAATTTATTAATAGGGATACATGGAATATGTCATGTACTTGAGATAGGTTTGATGGGAGTGCTAGTCGATATGACACAACTCTGATGTGATCAAGGATCTCAAAAGGGCCGATATACCTTGGACAAATCATTAACTTCTTACCAAATTTCATTAGTATTTTCCATGGATACATGATGAGGAATAATATGTATCCAACATCAAACTATAGGCCTCATTGGAAATTGTCATCATATCTCTTTTTTCGAATATGAGCTCCTTTGATGTGTCGCTGGATGGTCATAACATTCTCCACCATTTATTCAACCATTTCATGACCTATATGTTTTCATACCCCAACATCAACCCAATATTCCAGTGTTTATAACCTCTTCCCATAAAGGTCTTCATAGGGATCCATTTGGATGCTTGAGTGGAAACAGTTGTTGTAAGAGAAATCCACCAAAATATGATTTTTGTCCCATCCTCCTTTGTAGTGAATTCAGAAATCTATCAATATTTTATCATGTGTTTGGATAGTCCACTTAGATTGGCAATTATTTTGAAGGAGAAAATACATATTTAAGTTCAAATTTGTATTTATACAATTCTAGAGACTTATTAAAACATATAGGTGAATCAAAGATCCTGATCTTACACAATCTATAGTGGTACTCTATCCATCTGTACCACTTCTCGGATGTATATTCATTGTAGATGATCAAGTGGGAAATCCTCTTGAATCACAGTAAAATGGTAAATAATTTTAAAAACATCCACAAAAACCCATATAAAACTCTTTCCCATAGATATATTTGGAATTTTGTTGGCAATGTGCATGGTGATGTTTTTCCATTTCCATGATGGTATGGGTAAACGTTTCATCATCCCCTTAGACTTTTTTCCTTTCAGTGTTTACTTGCTGACATACCAAAAACATTAATATATATTCTATGATCCCTTTATTTATGTTATCCCACCAATAGTGATCTTATTGATATTGATACATCCTTGTGTTTCCTTAGTGAATAAAGAAATTCAAATTATGTGCATCATTAAAAAGTTCTTTCTTTTACACTATATCTGATGGAAAATATATTCTTGACCTAAATACCACAACTCATTCTTCATTAACATTGAACTCTCAGGATTTCCCTTCCTTTATTGTTTTGACTCTCTTCTGAATTATCACATCATCATTTGAATCATCCTATAACCATTCTAAAAGTGACAGTTGAGAAATGATTTATGAAAGGATTGATGATCTTACTTTATATATGATTCAAATGTCCATCCTCTTCAAATGTAATATTTTAATATTACTATCAAATCTCAATAATGATATAATTTCTATATCCTTTATACTTAAATCATATAGCACTTTTTTAACTTTAAAAGTGTGGTTATAGATTGAGAAGTCATAATTGTTGATGATATCCATCTATATTCAATGGCACATATTCATATAATTCCACCAAATTTTCATTGAAAATATCATTGATTAAAGCTCTAGATCATTTGTTGGATAATTTTTCTAATGAATTTTAAACTACCTTGAGGTGTATGGAATGTATTTTTATTTTTAATCAACACACTTCCAGATACCTTCTTCAATACGTGGATGAAAATTACAAAGAGTTCCCCACTTGTGGGTAGTGAGAGAGTAGGGGTATTGATAATACTTCATTTCAACTCTGTGAAGCAATGTTCTCATTAATCATTCCAAGAATCATTACCCCCTTCCATGTTATCATGTAAGAGGTTTTTAAATTCATGAGAAATTTTTCACAAATCGGTGATAATATACAGCTAACCCAAGGAAGATATGGATACCTGTCACAGATGTTTCCCTAGTCCATCCCTCAACGTCATTTTTTCTTTTATGGATCAATATATATCCCAATGTCTGTGATGATATTCCCCAATAATTAGCCTTCTTTTGTCTAGACCTCACACTCACTATACTTTTCATATAGATTCTCATTTCACATGGTCTTTAAGATAGTTATCGGATTCTCCTCATGCTCCTACTTTTTTTGGAGCATATCATAATATCGTCTATAAAGGCTACCACAAAATTCTCGATGTTGTTTCTAAATAATCTATTCATAATGTCTATGAAGATTTATGGAGCATTAGTTAGTCCCAAATTCATGAATACGAACTCATAGTTCCCATACATTGTATGAAAATTGGTCTTGGGAATATCCTCCTTGTTCACTTTTACATGGTAATATCGTGACCATAGATCCTCCATGGATAAGTATTGCGCTGCATGTATCTAATCGAAAAATTCATCAACTGATGGAAAAGGATACCTATTATTTACCATGATCCTATTGATCTCATCATAATCAATTCGATGACGCATTCACCCATCCTTATTACTGATAAAGAGGACTGGTGAACCCCTTGGTGAAGCACTTATGCATATAAACACTTTATCTAGATTCTCTTTTAGTTGTTTCATTAGTTCCTAATGTTAAAAAATTTTCATCCTATATGGAGTATTGGATATTAGTAATTCCCCTAGTATAATTTCAATTGAATGTTCAACCTCTCATCTTGGGGGAAGACCATAAAATCCGTTATGAATCACATCAACGAATTCCATTACAATAGGCATTTCTTTGTGGATTGTGCATTCCTTAGACTCAATATTCCGATCCAGATACTATTGCTCGTATGGAAATAATATACATGGTTGAGATGATGCGGAAAAATAATATTAATCCTTATCATTAAACTTGTACAGAATTGGGGCTGATTCTCCATATGTAGATTGAATTCCCTCTCGCAGCAATTTATGTAGGCTATATATAGGGAAATCTTATGCCTACCCCGAAATGCATCAAATTCAACCTAGGGATGTATGAAATGGTTCTTCATGAAGTTCAATACAAAAATTGTCGTAGAAGAGGTGTTATATGCATGGGATGAAATAATTTCCTCATTTTCATTCTTCATAGACATTTCCACATCAATTATTTCTTGTGGTATTTAAATAGTTCTACTAATCTTTTGTGATATAAAGTAATGTGTATAAATAGAATAAAAAAGTATGTTTTCTATTCATGATTGAATAACTGGCATAATTATCACCACATAGTTGTTGGAATCCATCCCAATAGTTGTCATGGAAATAACTTTCCCTTACATCCTTGGAGTTTGTTGGTTTCCCTAGAAAACCCATGGATTAGTGCATTGATTCTCAAAGTACCCAAGTTTGTTGTAGTTTTATCCACAAACAATGTGTTGAGGGGTGAATATTTCATTCCTTTAATACGTCGCAATAACTGGTTTCTTTTTCAGCAATTATTAGCTATGTTACCATCCTTATCATACATAAATTATTTATTTAATCCATTTTGTCAATTTCCTAGTATCTTTTTTCCACACCTCTAATGAGTGGGATGCTGAAATTTCTTTACATCATTGTATTTATCCACTAGTCTTTTAGATGTAGATACCAATTATAGCTTCTTGTCCCTATGATACAACTGAGATTCACCAATATCATTTTTTAGTTTGAGGGAACATCTAAAAAATTCATTATATCTATAAATTTCTTTGATTGAAAAATCTCTTTTTAGACAAGGATTTATCCCACCAAATAATCATTCATCGTTTCATTCTAGGGAAAAGACAAAACTAGAGCTGTATCATGATAGACTGGTGATATTTTTGTCATAAACCCCAACAGATTTGTTATTATTTTACCTTTGTAAAAGTAAATATCTTTCGTTATTAAGAATAAAGGTGTGTGGAAAATATTTATCAAAAAATATTTTCCAAAATTCCTTCGACTCTATTTCTTGAATCTCGACATAAAGCTTTGTATTCAAGATCAATGTTCACAACTGATCAGCTGCACCCTTCATATGATAAATATCCGGAATAAACTTATCTTTTTGGTAACATTTTTGTATGTAAAATATATTTTTTAGTGGAATTGATCCATTTCTCCATGATTAAACGATTATATAATCCATTGATAGTATGAGGCCTTTGTCACATGAAGATATCGACGGTGTTTTTCTATCTCTTAGGATAGGGGGTGCGCTCATCCTAGTCTAGGATTATATTCAAAACATGATTTAACTGAGAGAGTATCAATAAAGAGTGTGGTATCCCTTCTCCCATCGTGTTGGTCATCTCATTGGAAAAATCCTCCACTACCCTTCCCATCAGATGTTAGCACAATTCTTCTTATTTCTGGCCATTGGATAGAATAAAAGGAAAATTATAGATTATTATCTTAAATAGTGAAACACGTAATGGGAAATACAATGACATTAATTGGATAACATACATTTATCTCCTTAACTTATGAGTTTATATTATTTAATCCATGTTATTCATAATCAACATCATAACATAAATAATTATGTGAATTTTTTTCCATTAATAACGGTTTTTAATGAGACTATGAATTTACCAAAACATATCCCATAGGAGTGCCAAACCAAGTGCATAGTAAGGACCATTCTACAGTACCAGGTTACCCTGATTCAACCATGAAACACCTTGTAAATGTTTTTACTCTTAGGTACATATATTCTATAACAACATCCACTTATAGTATCCAGACATAGATCTATTTCATTGATTAAATAGTTTCTCTATACTCACCAAAATTTAGGGATTCACTCTTACACATAGTGTTATCCCTATGGGCTTTCACTGATGTCTTCTAATCCTATTCCGAAAACAACTAAACCAATCCTGTGATACTAACTATAACAAAACATCTATTTATTTCTTTTTTAAACATGTTTTATTACATTATTTGCACTTAATTCAACTCAAATGATTTATTTGTATAATGTATTTTAGAAATTAGGTACATTAAATAACCACAAAATTCATGAAAAGAAACATATTTATTGAAAACATCCTTGAAATGACCAAAACATTCCATCATAGATATCACTGCATGAGATAACCACAGGACATGCATAAGAAATAGGTTATCTATAAAGACCTATAAGGGAATAAACAAGGCCTTACATGTGGAAGACAATTTTTTTAGAAAATATGCATATCAATGGATAATAAAATGAACTTTAATAAATAAGGAATGATATTTCATGATAATTATAACATGGTAAATGCAGAAACGACATAAAATATGATATTTTTATGTGTCATGGATCATTTCCCATGGAGGAAAATGAGTCAATTCTCATTTCACATGGAGGAGCATCGGTTGAGGCACATTTTACAGGGAGGATCATGAGTAATGTCCCATTTCACATGATTTACCAAGATAATAAACATTAACCAATGCATTAGAGCTCTATCAGGGCACACCCTACATAATCATACCATTATCATGTTGAAGTGATCCATATAGATAATATAAAATTATTTTATTAACCATTATAATTTATTCCATTATATATTAATATAGAAAAAAAATGTAAATCACCCACCCATAAGTATATTTCAGTGATAGATAATACCATTGATAGAGAATGGGGTATGGTATTCACTACATGATGATTTTGGCATGGAAAGTCGTTCTACAATTTCAACAGCATAACAACATCATATAGGAATTCATAAAATGTATTGATGAGAGAAAAAGGTGTATGTCATCATTTATAAATGTAATTGAAATTAAGGGGGATATTTATGACCATAACCCATCATAAGAAAAAGGAAATGAGAAGACAAAACATAGAATGATTTATTGATAAAAAGGGAGGGGGAAATTTCATACAAAATTTTGTCATAGTAACGGGTGTACATAAGGGTTTATAAGAGGGATAAATGTCAATGAAAGGGGATCACATAATTTAAAAATAAAATTGATAGTAATGGGAAGAATTAAGAACATATCCCAAATTATGCAAATGGAAATCAAAAAGGCATATCCTAAATGATGTGCTTGAAAAAAATATGGGAGGGAATCCCTTATAGAATTTCGGTAGAGTAACAGATTTTGAAAATGTCCAAATGATGTGGAATAAAAGATCCATCCTAAAAATAACATCAATTTTATAATAATTTAGTTATTATAAACTAATTTCAATATTTTAAATTGAAATTAAAAGAACTATTCTCAAATAAGGTTCTTGAATTCAAAGGAGAGCAGAGAAATCCCTTACTTGAATGTGAGACTCCAAAGGCTTGAGAGAGGCTTCTTCAGAGCATGGGGGAACCATGGTAGGACTCTAGAGAGTATAAGGATATGTTTATTCATGCTTAAAATAGTTTTACAAAAGATAAATGGGATCTTGGGTGGGTTTATATAGGAAAAGAGAGAAAATTCTTTGTTAGTTTGGATTTGGATACTACACAAAAAATAATCAATGCCACAAACTAACCCACGGTATTTCCAATGGTTTCTGCTAAATTTGAGTGGTATAAATTATTTTATAAGGACATGGACTGATTATAATAATATATTACATTTCTTATATCTAGGTGAGTAATAATTTTAATGAAATGTTTTTGAAATCATAAAATATATTATTGGATTTGGAGGATTCACACAGGCTTTGTAAAATAATAAAAATGAAAAAAAGTTATTTTAAGAAAAAACTTATATTTTAATGAGTATACCTTTTATAGTATTTGTTACCACACTATTCTGTCATTATGATGTCATAAGACACATAATATATTTATATAGTATTTAATGTTTACCCAAAAATTCAACTTTCTTTGAAAAATAATGAAAAACTCACTCTTACATAATTTTTACATCCTAATACCAAAAGTAATATTAATTATTTTATAAATAATTTTTTAAATATTTAATTTTTTACATTTAATGTAAAAACTAGTTTTTATTAAAAATCATATGTTTTTTTCATTGATATTTTAGGAACCCTAATACAAATTACATTTGACTTCACTAAAAATTATATGATCATTTATATTGAAAAGAATTAATTTAAAAATAATATCATCTTAAAATATAATTTACCTCAAAAATCCATTAATTCATCAAAATAGGTTCATAAATTGAATTTTAATATTAACCAAAAAAATATTTGTTATTTAAAAATTATTTACAATGTAATAATAATAAAATGAAAATATATTCATTATTATAAAAAACCTAATTTACAAATTCCTATTTTTATGTTATTGAAACATATCACTTTACTAAAGTAGCATACTCCCTAAGATTAAGGTTTGTAGTTTTGTTGGTTTTCGGGTGTCATTTGGTGATAATTGATTGGGCCATGATCTTGATGAGTTTGAAATTATTCCGTAAATAGTTTTTATCATGATCAAGTTGTTGGATCTACGCTTGGGAATAGTTTAGGGAAAATCCCTTATGTGATTTCTATATTTGAATCTCTGATAGATGTGCTTTATAGGGTATGATCCTACTGGTTTAGGCTATCTCTTTTATTTGTTCCAAAAGTATTTATTAAAACCATATATTTTTATTATTCATGTGATCACTATTTAACAACTATATTATTTTATATAAAGATATATAATAGTAATTTAATTCCAATTGGATAAAATATAAGTGTATGTGTTTTCTATATCAACCAAATAATAAATTAAATCAAAAGGGGAATTTTATTCATAATGTTTTGGGTGGTTAAAAGAAAAGAGAGAGACACAAAGAGAGAGAATAAAATAAATAAAATTTATATAAACAGAGTCAAAAGATTAATTATAATATTAGTATTAATTATTATTATTTTTATTATTAGGAAAATAATTTTAATTTAGTGAAGAAGAAGAAAAAGATTGAAATAATGAAAATACTTTTTAAATAAAAATGTTAAAATAATATTTATAATGACAATAATAATATTATTATTATTAGTACTAATGAAATTAATTTTACAATAATAATAATAAGATTTAAAATAAATATAATAAAAAGAAGAAGATAAATGATTGATGGATTGATGAATAATTGAATAAAAATTCCTAAATATATTTTATTTTTACTAAAATTAAATTAAAATTAACATTAAAATTTAATATTAAAACAAAAAATAAATAAAACAAAAAATGTATATTAATAAGAAATTGGGGAGGATGAAGATGGTTTAGAGTGACTCCTGGGTGGATATATCCTCCTCAGTTGTCAATTGATGGCCTTCAAGACGCCTAATTGATGTGTGGAATTCTTTAGAAAAGGGTTTAAGAGTTTTATTTTTCATCTCCAGTCAAAATTTCAGCACATTTGTTCTATCCAATATAGAGGTATGGTCCCATTATAGAAAATCATTTGATCTATGACCAGTTTTTAAGGGATAAATTATGGGTTGGTTTCGGGATTCTAAATGGTGAATTTAGCATTGGGTATAAGAGAATTAAATGAATCCCAAGATGTATAAAATTATATAAAGAAATAAATTCATTATTTGTATAAATGTAAAATATTTTATGTCTTAAATACATAAATAATATAAATAGTTATATTTAAAAATAGTTAATTTTTCAGATTTAGCCCAATATACCACTAAAATTATTAAATGAGATAATTTACCTTAACATATCATTTTTTTGGGATTAAAAACATTTAAAATTAAATGTAAAATTATTTAAAATATTTTTTCTATAAGATAAACCCACACTTAATTCATAATTTTCCTCAAGAATTAAATCTAAATAATGAATTTAATAGGGCACCAATGTTGTGAATATTAAAATTTAAATGCAATAAAATTAAAAAATTATTAATATAAAATAATTTGTTTTAATTACATAGAAAATATCAATTAAATTTATCAATTATCAATTACAATGACAATCCCTATATTTTACTTTTCCCATTTTAGATTTTATGAATCTTCTCCTCTCATTATTTCAAGCTCCCCAATTCATTATAATTAAACATGTCAAATCATGATTTACCTATATTTTGGTTCATTTATATCAATAATAACAATATAATTCAAGTATATTTATGCTCATATCATGATAAAATTCCCTTTATCCATAGGCTATTAAATTAATTACATTTTCCACTTTATAAGGAGGAAAAGAACATAAATTCATGATGGCTTGTAATCAAGGTTCAAATGTCTCAGAGACTTAATGTTGGTAGGACCTGATGTCAAAATTTAATGATCATGTAGTAAGTATATATCTTAAATCATAAAATATGATATTAAAATTAAAATTCGAATGACATTATACCCTTAAATTTATATCAAATAATAACTACTGTAATATTCCAAAGAAAATATTATGAGCATTTTATTCGTATTGAATTTTCTATTCCCTCTCTTGATTTATTAATACATTATTTTCTTTTTCAAATAACCATTCAATTTTTAAATTTATTTGAATATTATTATTAGAATATTCTTCAAATCATCCACCTAACCATGTTTGATGAAATTAAAAGGAATATTAAGGGTGATTTTTGGTTTACAAAATGACAACTCATTTTTCTCATTTTTTCTTTATATCATTTTAATTTTTTTTAAGATGGAAAAAATAAAAAATTACAATGAATGAATTCAAAACCTTTTACAATTAATACGATTATCACCCCACACATCTTACTTAGAATGTAAATCATCTTATTTACAACAATTATCTTCACCCCCACATATAAACATTAATATATCATGAAAATTCTTAAGATAAAAGTATGAATGTGTAAAATCGATTAAAATATGGATCATTCCAAAAGGGGACATTCATGGTGTCGTGGGATAAATAATTATTGATGAAAAGGTGGAATTTTTATGATATGTGGTTTATCAAAAGATAAATCATTCAATTTAAATGTGTTTTAGTACAGTCTTAGCTTCGATAAGTTCTAATGAAAGTTCAAGTATATGGAATTTCCAAAGATCATTCATGATATGTGATCAAGATAATATATGAATTAATTGTTCTTGTAAGTCTTTTAGGAATGAAACATATTATTTGAGATAATTAATCAAATATAAATTAATTATAACAAATCAATTTACATTAATTTAAAAAATTTAGAGCATTATAAATGGATGGGAAAATTTAATTTACATGAATTAATAAATTATTTCAAATCATCCGTCCTCATTTTAAAATTTATTCTTCATACTAGTCATTGAATTCTTCATTTTACTCATTAAATATCATTTAATTTGAAATCTAAAACCTGGAATCTCAAGATTACTAAAAAATCATGTCTCCTAAATTAGAAAAGTATAATATGAATTAAATTGTGGGAAGATAATTTTATCACAAAAATTCTCAAAACATGTTTTTGACAAAAAATGGTAGGAGTTTGAATGATAAAAACTACAAAGTAAATTCAATTTCCCATGAAATGTAGTATTTCTCCTTCAATGGATGAGGATTGCTTCTTCCATTTATGGATCTAAAAAAGAGAATTTACACAATTAACTACAATGATCATGTCATTAAACTTAAAAAATATTATGAGGGACTGGGGATTCATGATGAAGTACTTATTAAGACCGAAATTGAAATATAAATTCATAGAAATCAAATTAAAGGGATAAGTGTTTGTATGATCCCCCAAGACGACCTTGAATTTTTACTGGATTGAGAGGGAATTACCTATTATTAACCAAAATATGATGGTGATTGGGGATTCTTTGACTTGAATGAATACATATAGATCTTCCCATATTGTGCTTCATCCTTACAGGTAAGGAATTATACATGCATAGAGTAAACCAAATCATCCCCCTACACAATGAGGTTTAATTTTAATGGAATGGGTAGGATGAAATACAGAAAATCCTCTTCCATGGTTACTACTTTTGAAACATCCTTATCTTATAGTACTATCTTAACATAATAATCATGACTTGTAATTTAAAAAATGGTGATTTAATTATTTTTTAGTTGATATTATTTAAACACGAAGATTGTAAACTAGAATTCCCACTTTCAATATGAGAAACCTCTATCTTGATTTCATCAGGCTTAGCCAATTGGATCTCTTCATGGTCCAACAAAAATGAATGTTCAATAAAAATTGGGAGATCCATGTGTTCCTAAACTTGTGAAAGACCAGGTTCCTTATCCTCCTCTATGTCATAGTAAAGATTTTCTAAATTTTAAATTTAAAAAATAAATATGGAGTGATGTATAATTCAGATTTAATAATCTTAGATGAGATAAAGTATGAGAAAATATCATCTCCTGGTAATTTATATGATTCAATAAATCCTTCGATGGTAAGTACCACTTAGAGAATATTTTCAGTGTTTCGAGGTAGGTAGTATGTCTCCTCCATCATTAGATAAAATTACACAATTTGGGTGGTGTATTCCTCTATTGGTGCCCACCAATTTTATTTTCAAGGTGTGGGGATATCTTGTAGTTCCTCACATCCATTCCAAAATTTTTCATGTTCCTGTTTATCTCTCACGTGTAGCATAGAAAGAATGTCTTCCTCCTTTTCCTCCTCAGGTAAGACAAATGGCTCATAGTATAGTTTTGTTCTAGGATGAGGGTAATCTAATAATTCTTGGATGTAAGCTGTTATCTAGTATATTTTTACTTGTAAAATTTTCACCTTTTTCAAATTCTCTTGAATGTCAAACTTGAGTTAATGTTTTTCCACACTCTCCTTGAAATATTCTTGCGAAGATTCATCAAATGCGTTTGGAGGAAATGAGGAGTACTCTTCTTTTGACTTGGCCACTTATTGATAGAATTTAGAGATGTACTTCCAAAATTTAGTGTGCTACCTAGCCAATCATCTATCCACTGATTGCTCAATGGACTCCTTAAATCCCAGATTAGGTCCTTAAATTCCTCATATTTTCAAATTTGTATTTGGTCCCCCTGATCTTCTATCCCAAAATGAAACACCATATTTTCTATACTAGGGGGATTTTGTTATAGGTTCTAGTACATGTGATTAGTCATCAATCCGTGCAAAATAATAATCATTCGAATTCATCATTGATGTATTTTTTATAGGTTTTTAAGAAATTAAAAACTATAAAAAATGTGAAACTATAAAATGTAAAGTGAATTAATCATGGGAACCTCTACAACAATGCTAGTTTTGAATCATGCCAGTTGTAGGGTGCAGTCAAAAGAAAATAATTTTTTTTAGTGAAACACAGTGGCTGACTATTGTTGTCTCACATGAGAAGTCCTTTTATTTTTTTACTCATTTATTCAAAATAACCTATTTTTTGATTTTTATGAATTTAATTAAAATATTTCAATGTTTTTTGGTTTTTGATTATTTAAAATTTTGACATGTAAAATAATAATTCTAAATTTATACTAAGTTGAAAATCCAAATAGTATGAGTTAAGGGAGAAAAGAGTTGTTTTTGGGTTTGGTTTTGGATTCTGTCATTATTTTCCCCTATAGGTTTAATTAAAGTTTGATAATCCAAACATGAACAATCATGTTAGAAAAATTACTATTTATATATATTTATTGGAATATCGTAGAATTCATAAAAACTCTCAATTATACATCCTCCTTTAATCAATGTTGATGAAACTCCATGGACTTGGAGTTGGAATATTCCACAACCCAATTCTATTAATGTTTTTTCATCCACTGATTATTTCTACATTGATGTGTGAATAAAAATCAAATGGAGGGAGGGTAAAGTGATTAAATCAAATAATAGAGATAAATTTAGGTTTATGTCCATGGGGGAAATCAATAAATTAGGGAAATTCACATTGCTCATGCATGCTACACTATTATATCTACAAAATTTAAATTAAACTTTAAAAAAATTCATGAACACCTTCACCTACCCTCAAGACAAGCCTTCAGATCAACCAAACATTTTCAATATTAAGAAATCACAATGGTGGTGTGGATAGATGGAGAAGAGAAAGATACATAATAAAATAAAATAAAATGAATAATGAATGGACCAAACAAGAATAGAATAATTGGGGATGAGAAGAGAGAGATGGGTAGAGAAAAATAGAAGAAATAAAATAAATGATTTTTTAATTTATAAAGAGAGTTAAAATAATAAAAATAATAAAAATAATATTATTGATAAAAATATATTTGAAGAAGAAGATAAATAATAAAATAAATAAATAATTTTAAAATAAGAATGTTAAAATGATATTTATAATAATAAGAATATTATTATTATTATTATTATTAAAACAAGTGATATTAATTTAATAATAATTTTACTTTTATTAAAACTAATAATATTAATAATATTTTAAAGAATAAATTAATAAGAAGAAGAGATAATATGGTCTGATGGAAGTATAATTTAATAAAAATGTACGAATTCATCTTATTAATACTAAAATAAAATATAATTTTTAGTTGAAAATAAAAACTAAAAAAAATAAAGAAAAAAAATAAAATAATATGAAATGGTGGAGGTAGAAGATGGTGCAACATGGGTCCTTGGTAGAGATCTCCTCAGTGGTCGATAGATGGTTTGAAATAATTTGGGATGGTGGAGCTTTCCTCCTTTTATTGGCCATAATATCCCATTGAATGTAGCCTTGTGTTAGACATAATAATGTTTGATTCACATGTGAAATTATTCATTAATGTTGATAAAAACTATATTTAACGTATCCCCTCCAAAATATAGAATATTTGGTCTTTTGAATCATGTATTATGTTCCTATCAGTATGAGAATTTAATATTCCCAGAACGACTGTCCATATTCCATGTCTATGGTTTCCTATGTATTAATGGACTTCCAAACGACCGATTACGGAGTAGGATTATTCATTGAATTTGTTAATATATTTACTTGGTGTCTTAACTCAACATTTCAGCACTTTTGGGTCATCCAATCAAGAGATATGGTCCCGCCTAAAGAAATCACCCGATCTATGAACAGTTTTGAAGGTCTAACCTGTGAGTTAGTTTTGGGCATCAAAATCGTGGATTTAGCTTTATATACAAAAAAATTAAATCAATCCGAAGACGTATAGAAGCCTAGAAACAAATATAAAAAACATGTGGAAAATATTTGTTTTGAAAAATTAATCCATAAATTTTTCCATGGTGAAAATCACATGGATGATAATAATTTGATCATAAATGAAGGAAATTCATAAATATTGGACGCCATGTTTTTCAGGAACATGGAATGTTTACTGTTAATAATTATTATCAAGATATTTTAAAACCGATGGATAAAAACTCATTTAACTAAGTATATCCAACTAATTCATATCATAGTACTACTGATGTATTGAGGGGATATAATTAATCATCACCCACCCCTATCTTCAGGTCCAAACCATTCCTCATATATTAAAATATCAATATAATTCATAAAAATGTGCTTTATCAAAAACGTGTATTGATTAAAGAATAAAGATTTATGAATATTTCCCTACTTAATCAATTAATTGTCAAAGTAAACACCATATGTAAAAATGATTTTAATTTTAGGCATTAATCCTATCCATGATAAATAATGTAGATATTTAAGGAATATTTAATGTTCAATGATTAATATAATGTAAATAACTCAAGGGGATGTTTGTGAAAACAAAATATGATTCCAGGAAGTAAATGGAAACAAAATATTTGTTCCTGATAATTAAAAATCATCCAGAGAAATAATAATAATGGTTTCAATACGATGTATATCCATTAGAGTAATATTAATGGTTTTTTTGTTGATTAAATAAAAAATATCTTTAAAAACATTATTGGGGAAAATATTCTTTTCATTTTGAAAATAATTTTTAAAATCATTTTACTTTAAAATCACTTTAATAAACATTTTCTCAAATATATTTTTTTAAAATTGAAAAGGAAGAATCAAATAATTAAATCCATGAAATTTTGTATAAGTTAAAAGGAATATTCATTTTTTCATGAAAAAATCATAGAAAATTGCCTTATTCAGAAAACGACAAGAACATTACTTTGATTTTTTTTGGAAAATGAAAAAATGGGTTAAAATTTGAACAAATAATTTTGAAAATGTTGAAAAAGTTTTTCATTTTTTTAGAAAAACATGGTTTTGAGAGAAAATAGATTTCTAACTAGAGATAGAAATGAAGTCAGGTTTTCTTAAAAATCATTCTAAAATATATTAAGTACCAAAGAGTATAAAAATAATAATATTAATTTAAGATATTCATGATAAAAATATCAGAAGAAAATTAAAGGGTTTTTAAATATTGATCATATTTTTTTATTTTAATGTCATTTATAGTATAAACATTCACGGATAAAATGAGATTGTGAAGTAAACCCTTACAATGATCATAACATTGAAGTGAGAATAAACTAATGAATCGATTATGTGCGTCAAATTAAAATCCATATAAAACAAGTTAAAAAAAATATATCGTTAAAATTCATTACACTTGAAATCATAATTTATTAACAATAAATGGGAAGTAATATAACCTAATTAAATGAAATTGAGTAAGGAAATTCTTTACCACTCGTTAACATTTAATTCAAATCCACATATAATAAATAATTAAAAATAATTGTTAAATTAAAATTAATAATGTATTATTAATGATTTTATAGGTAAATGTTTAGTATATAAATAATATAAAATAAATTATGTTCATAACATTAGAATATGCCTCAATGAATTGAAATTGAGAAGAAATCCCTTACCTTACACTTCCTTTTGTTGGAACTCTTTTTATACTCTTATATAATGGTTTTAAAAAAGTTATTAACATATATATGATATATATTAATATTTATGATAACATATATGACAATTTTATAACATTTTATTACTCGTTCGTTAATAATAAATCAATAATTTCAACATTTTGGGTAATTACAAATTTGTGTTTGTGGAATGTTTGGACCTGTTATATTTTTTCTTACAAAAATCATGATTTAGTCATCTTTGTAATTTATATCATGATATTAATATCATATATATTCAGTATGTATTTCGTAATATTAATCCATAAAATTTGGGGATATGAAATGAAATACACCGTTCATGGAGATGGTAGGCTACATGTACACATGAACACTGCTTCGATTTTCTTATCGTATTAAAACAAATAAAAGTGATATTTTAAATTATAATTTCTATGTTATATTTATTTTATATATATAACATATTTTAATTAAAATTACCCTTAATACATTCCATGTAACATGTGAACGAGTCAAATCGCTTCGTGATGTGATAGTATTTCGTACAGACGAATGACATTATCATATTCCCATAAAATAGAAAACAATGAAGTTATATGATATAGAATAATTATTAAAGCATAAAGAAAATATAAATATCATATATATATATATTATCTAAACTATAAATCCATAATTATTATTTTCCTTGAATGGTGGTAATGGATGAATGAACAATATCGGTTCATGTGGTGGTAATCTTCCATACACAGAAACAATGATTCCATAACTCATTTGATTTTATTGTGTGTGAGTTTATGTAAAGACAGGGAATTTTTAGTTAATTTTTGTAATTATATAAAAATATTATGAGTATGTGAAAATTGACGGCGCATGATTTTGAGGCATGGTGTGCCTGTAATGAATTTCTGAACTTTTTTTAGTACATTCAATAAATGCATGAGCTACATTTTCTAACTTTTGAACCATTGATCAGGTTAAAAACTCGAGGGTACTATTGAATCTGCAGCTTCATGATTCATTTGGGGGAGGCTTTAAATTGACCACAATAGGTCAGGATAAAAAGTTAATTTTTTCAATTTTTTTAAATGAAATGAAATAAAATAATTTTTTGTTATTTTATTTCATAAACCGTTAATAGACAATTTAAACGGTGGGTAAAGTGGTGTGTTAAGCCATTAAATGGAATGACCTTCCAAACTTAAGTAACGACAACATTGGGGAAATTTGGAAGTTTCCAAATTTATGATCCACATGAACTCCCTGCATCGTTACATACTCCCCCCCTCTGTTATAAATATTGAGCTTCGGGGAGGGGTATCAAACTAGATTCACCAAGAAACAATGTTCTGTTGGAGTGCCATAATGCGAAGAGCATAGAGGATGGAGCTGACCCTAGTAAGAGATTATGTGAAACATCGAAACCCCGAACCAATGTTTGACGTTCAAGCGGCGGTGAGGACATCTTGTTGTAGGGATGGAGAACAATGAGACATCCTCAACCACAATCTCTCTCCAACATTACAAGGTAGGGGTTTTTTGTTTGGATGTTTTTTATTCCCTCTTCCCTGTTATTGAAATTATATGAAGAATGAAGGTCAATCGACTAATGGGTTGACCAGCGATTCATTCATCATTACGGGACGTTATTGCAGGAAATATTGGGAGGTTAATCTTGTTGTTTAATTCAATTGTTATTAAACCCATAACACCCCCTCTTGTTTATGAGCTAACGTGGAGGGTGTGGGCCGAATGAACCTGGCCCGAACCCTCCACTATCTTTCATTCCTTGCTCTATCTTGGAAGACCATGAGCACATCGACACACATACAAGAAAAATGCAGTGGCTCGTTAGCCACGATGAATGGAGGATGCAACCGATATGATGGTCAGCTGTGTGAAGGAAGGTAGCACAATCACCACACCATCGGTGAATGGATGCTACGGCCGAAGCCGTAGGGGAGGTAAAAACTACCTCTGGTGGGTTCAGTGGTAGTTGAGCTACTCCCACATGGTGCCGCTGCCTCACCAACCAAATGGCCTTCAAGCTATATGAGAATTCAGAAGACCAGGGGGTTACACCCCCCTCATTGGAACAAACCAGGGTCCCGCCCTTAGAGAGGGACACTGCCCTCGAGTTATCCTGCTTTCCTCACAGCGGGCCGCCACCCACGCACCGGGCATACACCCTCAAACAGGGCCTCACCAACAGACTAGGTCACTACCCTCGTGTTGGGCCCCCACCCTTGTGTTGGACCTACACCCTCATGTCGGGTCACCACCATTATAACGGGTCACCGCCATCATGTCGGGCCACATTCCGTGTCTTGGGCCACATCCCTCTGATCGGGTCGCCACCATCAGAACCAAGCTGCCACCCTCAGAATCGGGCCGCCACCCTCAGAGCGGGTTTCCACCCTCAGAGCGAACCCCCTCCCATGGCTCGGGCTGCCACCCTAATGCTTGGTTGCCACCCTTGGACTGGGCCACCACACATGGACTGGGCTACCAGCCTAGAACTGGGTCGCCACCCTCACGCTTGGAGGCCACCCTGGGAGTCAGGTCGCTGCCCTCATAAGGGGTTGCCTCCCCTAAATTGGGCCACCTCCCCAATGGGCTACCACCCTACGCGGGCTAGGACAACCCTTTTCAGGATTCCCTATTAGGGTTGGGCTGCCCTTGCTGGCCAACCCTCTTGTGGGTCATACTAAACATCAGCCCAGCGGGCTGAGTCCACCTCTTCCCTGACCGGGCCCAGAATTACTCAATGGGGATTATGTTGAGGACTAGATTCCAATTTTATGAACCTTCTTCGGAGTTGGGACACTTAGAGAAAGATGGTCCTTTTTCCTTATTCCATTAGAGTTTCGAAAAAACTTGGAGTTTGTCCGGGTTTGATTGCACCCGAATCCAACCGGCCATTGGCACTAAATTTCCAATAACGCACAAACCGGACGTCTGACTGTTGCACCTTCTAATGTGTTGGAACCCTTATGACAAGGAAGATCATTGGGTTACTTCTTTTATGATACTTCATGCATTTTTATATATGACCGATGACATCGGGAGCGGCTCTCCCAGGCGCACTATGCACGGAACCCTGCGACTGGGTGAGACCTGAAGACTACTGAATTTCAACTAGGAATGAATTGACTGCCTCGGTACATGATTTGGGGGACTACCATATAAATACAAGATGGGGGTGGGTGGTTCTGTGTGACCTGGCATGCCATAGTGGGGAGCTGCTGTGATACACGATGGGGAGTAGTACCTAAGCAGACCGCGTTGGGGGGTGGGTGATTCTGTGTGACCCAACAGAGCCAAAGTACACAATGGGGGGTAAATACTTTAGTAGTTCAAGTTAAGTGGTAAGTACCTCTGTGTGAAGCAGCAAACCCACTGTACTCAGTAAAGGAGCCATTGTCTAGTTGCTGAGGCCTTCGATGTTGTCACTGGGGATGTCACTTGTTACTACCCCTAGAATAAATTCTAGTGTGAGCTATCTTTAATGAGTGCTTGTGATTGAGGTAATTATATGTGGTACTTTACCTGTGTGGTACTTTACCTTCATGTTGTTACCATGTGGTTTCATTTATACTTTTACTTTTCTTGTTGGGCTTATATTATGGCCCCTTTACTTTTAGCACACTTTTACTACAAACTTTTACATCATAGTTGCTTCTTGCTATGTTCTCAGACTATGTGTTTGTACAGGTTTAAAGGAGATAACTTCCTGTTTTAGGGAATATACCTTTCAGTGCTAGTCACCATCCCCTTGCCTATGGAAGGTGGGTTTGGGTAGTCATGACACGGGCCCTGGGGGATGGTTCAATACAAAGTGGTATCAAAGGATTCAGTTCTACCAAAGAACTAGGGAACTGATTTTTTCTATGTGGCAATAGTGTTAAGTGTTTTGAGAGTGGTTTTCAGTTCGGCGATCCTAGTTTTAGTGTGGCGACCGACATATCCATACACTAGAACCCTGAATTCCAATTTCTGACATAGTGCACAAAAACACCAATTGTGTATGTTTTGAAATGTCATTCTTGTATTTTCTTGAGTCAACTCACCAGGTATAACATGTAACCTTGAAACACCTATTTATTATTCGGATGCTGCTGTGAAGATATCCACCTAGGTTCCCTAAAGAAGTATGTGATTATGGCCCACCAAGTGATGAGGTCTCGGTGTAGGGCCACCATACATCTTAGGAACCTTCGAGTGGTGTACTAGCAGCACCACTCCCTGTTGGACAACCATTTCCATCGGTCTAACAAGTAAAGGATTCATACCTAATGAGTGGGTTTCAAAGGTTCTGAGGCGAGATGGACCCACAGGTGGCTGAGGACTAGCAAGAGGTTGTGGCCATAGTTGTTCACTTAGTTGGGACACCAGATGATTTTATGGTGATCATGGCAGCTAGTCTTTTTCAAACAGTAGCAGGGAAATGGTTGAGATTGATTATATAGATACACAATGAGGATACCCTCATCTGGGAGAACATTTAGGGCCATTTATTGTATAGTTTGTCCTAGTGACCTTATGATCTTTGTGTATACATGAGATGTTGCACTTACAGTGGGGAAACATGACTATGGCCCAGTACTCGGTGTGGTTTACTGATCTCTCCCGCTACTCCTACGATATGGTACAAGACCCTTTATTTAGGTACTAGACCATTGATATGGGCTTATGATGGGAGATCATAGCATAAATGGTATCCCTCAACATTCTGACATAGGCTGGGGTGCTTGAGAAAGAACTTTTGGTGGAGATCTTCCTAGCTGTGCAGACATCGGTAGTGAGGGATACCATCGGACGACAGGTTGCTGAGTTATCACAAGAAGCATTAGGTAGATGACACAGAGGTCCAAGAGGAATATAACCTCTAGTGGACGACCCTGGGATGGAGGGTCAGAGGTGCGAGGCTCACAAGGAAGAGGGAGACATGAAAGAGGCACACTATGTGACTTGTGTGGTTGGCAGGGTCATTTGGCATGCGACTGGCCAACCCACCATACCGATGAACGCCAGACTGTTGAGGGACTACCATGTTAGAGTCAGAGTTTTGATAGAGGAGGTCCATAGGGTGGAAGATGTGGTATAGGAGTTTTCCAAGCAGTGGGTGGTGGGCGACGTTTCGAGATTCTGCCGCCACCCCTACTAGGTGGCCCACCCCATCAACAGGGAGTACGAGTACATGGATGAGCATAGCTCTAGGCAGCAGAGGCGTATGACCCTGGTACGTCTAAGATGATTAGAGATATGATCTATGAATAATAAAACTTAGTTGTAGTACTTATAGACATAGGTTCCAGTCACTCTATTATTTCCCTGGCCCTCGTTCAGAGCTCGAAGATTCCGGTGGAGCTGTTGGCTCGATCCATATGGATAGAGACACCTACAGGAGAAGTTTCGATGATTATGAACTGGTGCCTGCAGTGTGAGCTTACTCTAGAAGGTGATAGAATTAGCAAGGATCTCCTAGTAGAGGAGTCGAGGCCTTATGTTTTCATCTTGAGTATGGACTTGTTACCCATAGCCCATGCTCAGATTGACTGTATTTGGTCCAAAGTGGGGTTTTTCCACACGGACAGGACTAGGTTTTCATTCACCGATGAGAAGGGAACCTTTGCAGCATAGGATGGACTTACCTAGAGGAGGGTGTAGCTGATTACTCATCTGTTGGATAGCCTTACCCTCAGAGCAATTGATGTGGAGATTCCAAGCTATATTATAGTGGTGGACCAGTATGCCGATGTATTTCCTAATGATTTTACAGAACTACCACCATGTAGAGATGTAGAATTTTATATCAACCTATACCCAGGAATGACACTGATATATACACCATCATATTGAATGGATCCTATAATGTTTTTTGAGTTACGTGTACAGTTGGAGGACTTTCTAGGAATGGGGTTTATAAAACCCAGTGTTTCTACATTGGTAGACTCAATTTTTTTAACCAATAAAGAAGATGGTAGTTTGAGACTCTCTTTATACTATCAGTGCCTGAAACATGTGAACATTATGAACAAGTATCCAATTCTGAGGATTGTTGATATTTTTGATCTGTTGAATGGAGCTCACTAGTTTTTGAAGATAGACATCTGATTAAGCTATCATCAGCTCAGGATACAACATGAGGATGTGAAGAAGACAACCATCAGATATTGGTATGACCATTATTATTTCTTGTTTATGCCTTTTGGCATGACCAATTCCCCAGAAAAATTTATAGGACTAAGGAATAGTATCTTTTAGCCATACCTTTATTGCTTCGTGGTGGTGATCATTGATAATATCTTGATTTACTCAATGATGGAGGAGGAGCATGCCTATAATCTATAGATGTTTCTGGATACACTCCAAGAGAACCAGATTTATGGTAAAATCTTGAAGTACTAGTTTTAGATACAAAAGTTCCACTTTCTGCAACACGTTATCTTAGAGGCTGGAGATGCAGTGGATCCAGCTATGATCTATGTTGTGAAAGCTTGAGATCCACTCTGGAGTGTCAAGGAGGTGCATAGTTTACTAGAGTTGGCTGGATACTACTAGAGATTCATGATTGACTTTTCTATAGTTTTGATACACTTTTCAGGATTGACAAATAATGGGAAACCTTTCCTGTAGACAAAGATATGCCAACAGATTTTCCAGGAGCTAAGTCAGAGACTGATGAGTGCCCCCAACTTGAGGATTCTAGAAGAGGGCGTTGTGTATGTAGTCCACTGTGATGCATCGGGGACTGGGCATGGATGTGTCATGATGCATGAAAGTGTAGTGATCGCATATGGTTTATGATAGTAGAGACAACATGATCAAAACTATGCTACCCTAGACCTGGAGTTAGCAATAGTGGTCTTTACCTTGAAGATGTGGAGACATTACATGATGTGTAAACGTTTTACAATATACTTTTATCATAAGAGTCTTAGGTATATCTTCTCTCAGAAGGACCTGAACTTGAGACAATGAATATGGATAAAGTTCCACCCGGACTATGACTTCTAGATAGTCTATACTCCTAGGAATGGGAACATGGTAATAGATACACTCATCAAGAGATTTATTCTGCAGTTACTGAGTGAGGAGACAGAGCAGCTAGCCACGTTGCAGATATTCTTCATGGATAGTGATGGAGAAGTATACCTCCCGGCTATGACAGTCACACCCCTATTCCTTTTGTGGGTCAGGGAGGCACAACTTGGGGACACTGACTTTGAGGCTCGACGTGCTCAAATATCCTTAGGGAAGGCACCTGATGGATTTTATAAAGGTAGAGAGCACATCATCATCTTCAGAGGACAGACCATAGTACCAGTCGATAAATCGGTGGAGGTGTTGAGGAAGCTCCATACGTCCCCCCTGGTGGTACATCCTGTTGTGGTGAAGATGTATGAGGACCTTGGGTGTCAGCACTGGTGGTTAAGGATGAATAAGGTTGTGGTAGAGTTTGTTTCACAATGCCTCACTTTTCAACAAGTGAAGGCTGAGCATCAGGATTCAGCAGGTGTAGCTCAACCACTAGAGGTTCCAGAGTGGAAGTGGGATGGGATCTCTGTGGACATTGTGACAAAGAATATTCATACGTCCTCGGGACATGATTCCATATGGGTGATCATTGACCAACTAACCGAGTCGGCCCAATTCCTACCAATCTGAGATCAGGGATCAGTAAAGGGATTGTGACACCTCTACGTACAAGTGACTGTGTGACTTTATGGGGAGCCATCAACTATAATCTCAGACTATGAAGTATGTTTTATATCTTGGTTGGGGAAGGGATTACAAGGGGTATTCAAGACTCAGTTGCATTTGAGAACCACCTTTCATCCTCAGATAGATGGTCAGAAGGAGCAGACTATTCAAACGATTGATGACATGCTTCGTGCTTGCGTCCTAGATTTTGGTTGCGGTTGGAAGGATCACTTTCCCTTGGTGGAGTTATCTTACAACCATAGTTATCACTCCACCATTGGTATGACACCATTTTAAAACCATTACAGCTGACCCTACAGATCACCTCTATGCTGGACAGACCTAGGGAGTCAGAACTTATGGGTCCAGAGTCAGTAGGGGCTACCAATGAGATGGTACAGATCATCAAGGGGCAGATAAATATTTCAAAGAGTAGACAAAAGTCATATGATGATAGAAGATGGAGACCTTTGGAGTTCCAGGAAGGGGAAAAAATTTTCTTTAAAGTCTCTTTTTGATGGGGACTATGGAGATTTATCGGAGGTGGGAATTTATCAGCGATGTTTATCAAGCCATTTTGGATACATCAGAGGTTATGCGAGGTGGTATACCGCTTGGAATGTCCACTGTAGTTGGAGAAGGTGCCTGACGTCTTCCATGTATCCCAGCCGAGGCGATACGTGCATGACCCATCTCACATCATCAACCATGGAAAACTGGACTTAGATGATGGGTCGATGTTAACGGAGGTTCCAATAGAGATTGATGATAGACAGGAGCAGATCCTTTGTGGGCGGTCGATACCTCTGGTGCATGTTCACCGAAAAAAGAAAAAGTTATGTTTTGTGACTTTTTTGTAAATAAAATGAAATAAAATAATTTTTTGTTATTTTATTTCATAATCCTCCAACAGACCAATCAATTGGTGGGTCTGATGGTGTTTCAAGACATTAAATGGCTTGGCCTTACAACCTTATGTAATTAAGGCATTGGGGAAATTAGGAAGATTCCTAATTTATGAGCTCCATTAACTCCCCATGTCGTTACTTAATCTCCCCCTCTCATATAAATATAGATCTTCAGGGGAGGGTTGTTGGAAAATATTTTCCATGAAACTCAGTTCTTTTGGAGTGCCACAATGCCAAACCCTTAGAGTATGGATCCGACCCCAGTAAGAGGTGATGTGCAACACCAAAACCAGGAACCAGAGTTTTCCATTTGAGCAGCAGTGAGGACAGCTTGTTTCAAGGATGATGAACAATATGACTCCATCAACCATGAGCACTCTCCATTGTTACAATGTAGGGGGTTATTTTAGTTTTTTTCGTTTTTATTCCCTCTTCCCTATTCTTGAAATTATATAAAAAAACATGGGTCAACCAACTAATGGGTTGACCTGTGATTCATTGTTCTTTGTGGGAAGTTATTGTGGAGAATCAAGTTGGGTTAATTTGTTTGTGTAATTCAATTGTTTTTAAATCCTTAACCCCTCTCATGTTTATGAGATAACACGGGGGGAACAAGCCGAATGAACCTGGCCCAAACCCTCTACTATCATTAAATCCTTGAGCCACCTGGGAAGACCACAAGCATGTCGATACATGCCACAGGAGGAAGGCCACATATCATCAGCTGCGACGAATGGAGGAGGCGGTCGGCACGACGACCAGTCATGGGAAGAAAGGCAGCACAAACGCCATTCCTTCAGCGAAGAAAATCCACGATCGAAGCCGCGATAGAAGTAGAAGCCACCTCTGGTGGGTTTCACTGTGACCAAGCGGTGCTGCCACCTTTCAAACCGAATAACCTTTGGGACGTTCGGGAATATAGGAGACCGGGGTGTTACACCCACCTCATGTAAAACCAAATCGGGTTGTCGCACTCGAAGTGGGATACCACCCTCGAGCCGAGCCAGAACCCTCAGAACAGGTTTCCGACCTCAGAACAGGCCACCACCCTCACACCGGGCTGCCTCCCTCGGACCGGGATGCCACCCTCAAAGTGGGTCGCCCCCATAGGGGTTCCACCCCATAGTGGGCCATTTCCTTCGGAGCGGGTCGTTGCCCTTGGAGCGGGCTTCCACCCTCGAGTTGGGATGCTGCCCTTAGAGTGAGCCGCCGCCCTCGGACCGAGACGTCACCCTCAGACCGAGCTGCCACCCGTTGCCCTCTTGTGGGATGGAATGGACATCATACCAGTGGGACAAGTCCACCTCTACCCCACCCAGACTGGGTGGGGCTAGGTTGGTCCGACCAGGTCAGACCGGACCCAGGTCCAACTGAGCCGAAAAACACTCAAAGGGGCTTATCATGAGGACCAGACGCCTATTTGACTAACCATATGTGGTGTTGGGACCCTTAGAGAAAGATAATACTTTTTCCTTACTCCATTATATTTTAATAGAATGTTAGAGTCTGGCCGGGTTGGATTGCACCCAAATCCAACCGGGCCCTTGACACTGAAATGCCAACAACTCACAGACCGAGAATCTGATTGATGAACTATCTATTTTTTTGGAACCCTTACGATATGGCGGTTCATCGGCTTAATTCTTTGTGAGAGTTCATACTATTAGAGATATGACTTATGGCTTGGGGAGAAGTTCTCCCAAGCGCACTATGTACGAAACCCGACTACTGGATGAGACATGACGACTGCTGACTTTTCGACTCAGAGTGACTCAATGGACATGGAACATGATGGGGAGGAGTTACTTTGAAGACCAAAATGGGGGTGGGTGATTCTGTTTGACTTGGAAGGCCATAGTGAGGAGAATCTGTGGTACAAGATGGAGAGGAGTACCTTAGAAGACTGTGTTGGGGGGAACAACTCTGTGTGACTCAGCAGACCCACAATACGTGATGGGGAGCAATACATAAGTAGTTCAAGGTTAGAGGGAAGTGCCTCTGTGTGACGCAGGTGTCCCACTATACTCGATATAGGATTATTTCTCTAGAATACGAGTCATTCGACATTGTGATAGGGGGTGTTACTTGTTATTACCCCTAGAATAAATCTTGGTTTAAACTGTCTTTACTTTGTGCTTATGATTGAGGTTATGCTATGTGGTACATTACTTGTTTGTTAATATACCATCATGGTGTTACAAATTGGTTTTATTTGTGGAATTATAGGAGAACATCGATCTCTCGGGGCCCCTACTGAAATTCATTATACTCACCCCTGCACGGGATTTTCCCACATCTTGTTGTGTCTTGTGCTGACGATGTAAAACATTGATTGAGGCCGAGGGAGCTAGGACTGGATGATGCTCGGAGGTGGACATTCCACATGATGTGACGTGGTGGAGACGGTTGGACGTGGATTATTGTGGAGGTGATCTATACATACCCTTTAGGTAGGATCTATGGTGAACAATAAAGGAGATGTTTTTCGCCTTTCAGTTGTTTTGTACTTTTCAGTTGTACTTGAAATTTTCCATTAATGCTTGTATTTTGGCCCCTTAACATTAAGTACACTAATACTACAGTAGTTTACTTAACAGATTCTTCTTTCTGGGTTATCAGACTGTGTGTTTTTACTGGTTTAAATGAGATGCCTTTCTATTTTAGGGAATATGCCTTTTGGTGCAAGTTGCTAGCCCCTGGCCTATGGAAGGCAGGCATGGGGTAGTCATGACACGGGCCCCAGGGGATAGGTCGTGACCATTTAGGCCATAATATAAACATAAAAACATATAAATATATTTATTATGATGATTTTATTATATAATCATGATATAAAAATAATTGTGGAAAGTGGAGAAGGAAATAAAATAAAAACACTTTTAGAAAAACATTACCTCTTGTTCGGCTATCCTCCTTAAGTCTATAATAATAACTTCTTATGTTGGGTTTCATCCCAAGATAATTCATCTAGAATAAATGTAGGAAATTTGGGAAGTTAATTGGGTAGGGTTTTGATGATCCAAATATTTTTTTAGGTGTGAATAAACGAGGGGAGTGAGTGCTTTTTTATATTGGAGGTGGAGTGACATTTTTATAAATACCGAAAATAAACACTATTGGGGGTGGGGGGTTTATTAACCTCATGTGCCTTCAATAATGAACCATTTTTATAAAATAGGGGATATGTTCAAAATATTTCAAACCAATGGTAATTGTAAAAGTTTCTAGATCATTTTCCCCTTATGTTTAATGTCTACTCACTTGATAAACTTGTTTTCTCTTAGGCACTATAATTAATTTAAAATTTTTTACAGATAATTTTAGTCAAAAAAAGTTGGGATTATTATAGATTATAAATTTTTATTGTTAAAAATATGGAATCTATTTTTCCAAATTCAAATAAAAGAACTGGAAAAAATTAATTTAAAATTAATGCTACATATAGAATGAGAAAGGAAGTTTTATTATGAAAATATTCCAAAGTTTAATAAGTTTTTATATCAAAATTTGATATAAAATAATTCAAATCAACTAAATTATATTAATATATGTAAAATTTCAACTGTATTGACTTTATAACTATTTTAAACAATAATATAACACTAAAATATTTATTTAAATTTTTTTTTCAATTAAAATTTAATATTCTTCACTATTCATCAAAAAATGAGACCTCACAAAAAAATAACAAAAAATCACCCTAAAATAATTATGAAATTTATCTTTTAAAAATGTAGTTTTTTTAGTCACATAAAATTTATAAAAGGTTCAAAATTAAGTTTTAGAACAACTGCATCACTAAAAGGCAGAAAAAGCACCTTCAGAAAAATATAGAATTTTTATACGTAAAATATGTTTTGTTATTATAATATACCAATAAAATCTATTAGATGAATAATATTTTTTATTTAATATAAAATACAAAAATTTCAATATAATTATTAATTTATCTTATTATGGTAAAACACCTTTGGCACTTAAAAATAGATTTCTATAAAATCATTTCCTTTATATTCGGTTGGTTTTTATATTCTTTTATAAATAATTGGAAATCCATGATTTAAACCATAAATTCTCATAATTTAGTAAATCCTATTCATTCCTTCAAATTAAATGCTTAGAGATGATTTTCATTTTAAATAAAAATATTAATAGTATATGGTAACACTCGGTCCTATGTGTAATGAATGATATTAAAAAAAGGTAGTTGTTGTGTGTAAAGCATGATAACTCAGTGTTGGGTGCATTGAAATCTATATCATATATTGAATTTATTAAAAATAGGAAACATATGTTAAAGACTCAATATGTTATATTCTATTCTATATATGGTGTTGCATGACATACATGCTATCAAATAAAATGTTATTCTTTAAGAATTTATGGGCGTTACGACATGTATAGAGATACGTGTGTTTGATGAAGATCACATCAGATCCCTTTATATATTATGTAGCACTGACTATTTTTTATAATTAATTTTTTTCATACATATATAGATCTGAATATTTAATTTTTTTTGACAAATCTGCTTATAGTTTGGTCACATTTTTATGGTTGATTGAATGAGCATCGAGATTGACTAAGAAAGTGGATATAATAGTGTTTTATAATTAATAAAAAATATTTTTGGATAGGTACTATTTAGGAATAGCATATGATGTGATACATGGTGAATTTGATAATAGTTGTCGAAAATTGTTTGTATGATATCCAAAAAACTTGGATATGATATTTCATGTTATTCTATCTGATAGAATATAAGGTGAAATGGAAAAAAAATATTTTATCATTAATACTAGTTGGATATTGATATAGATATTCCCAAAAGTCGAGGTGTATTTGATGCACATTTCCCATACCATAAGTGATTCTTTAGGAATATCATAACACATTTTTTTGATAAACTATTCCACTTCCATACCAATTTTCTTATACGATTGGATGATATCCTAGGGTGACCACAAGGACTAATAGTATTGTACAAACTCCCATATCTTATGGAATATGCATGCCACAATCTATGATATAAATGACATCCAAACTTTCAGCGTTAACATTCTAATTAATTCTTCCTTGTTAGTTGTCATCAAATACTCATTACAAAAGTTGTAATTCATGAGAGATCATTATATTCATGTAATATAAACATTATTTGGTTGCATCACTATTGTGTTATAATGTATGATTAATTGTAGAATCATTTGAGGAGTTTCCTCAAAGGCTCTACATAAATGTGGAAGTGCCCATTATATTGTAAAGAGTGTTTGCATGAAATTACACCCTAGATTCACCTATAATTTTCCGTCCCAAATCAAATTTCACCTCTTACATTTTTCCAAGATAGTTACTATCATACTAAAGATGAAATAGTGATCCTACACAAGTGAATAGCGATTTAGCCTCAAACCATGGATACCCCATTGAGGGAAGAATCATTTTATTGTTCCTTAGATATTTCCATTAATAAAAGAATAAGGAAATGGCAGTAGTAGGCAGTGTGATCACATTAAGGTACATTTCTTCTTTTCCTATATGTGTGATTTAATTCATATTTCAAAACTATAGTAGTAGGAGTTTGAATCAGTTTAAGGTACATGAATTATTTTCCAATATGCATGATTTCATTCATCTTTCATGGATATATTGGTTTGAGTTTTTGTCATTGATTCCATCAATTTTACAAGTGTTGTTAGATCCCCATAGATCCCAACAATGGGCACCCTATATATGCTTACCAGGTACCCGATGAGAGAGGTTTTGTTACTACTAAATTCAGTAGAAATATATCATAGAGTGCCATGTATTATTGTACATGGTACCCAATAATCTATCTATAGGGTTGGGGAATTTCGTTAGTTGAGAAATGGGTAGCCAGTGGCCATCCGTTAAGTACCCGATGGCCCCCATAAATGCTTTTTTAATTTTTTAATAATATCATATTATTATAAAAAATAAATTAATACCCCATTCTCATTTCACCTAACTCGGTCACTCATGATGGCCGATTCCTTTATTCATCATTTATTCTCCATGTTACATATTCTCTATTTACTATATGATGAGTGAGTTGTTTGTGACTGTAATGGCTCAAACCATCGTGTTCCACTAATTCTCAAAATTATTGTGTTTGGGCTATCTTGGAAACGATTAGTGAGTCATGAGGGAATGAGTGTTAGTGGCACGGTTTCATTGTGGTGTCACCCTTTCATGCCACTGATTAATCTCACCAATCGGTGCCACATCCGAATGGTGCCACATAGGGGTATCGAGGTTCTTTCCATAGTTTTTCCAAGACATCTATTTTAAGTTTTATTTACACTTTTAAAGTAGTTTAAGAGCATTTTAAGTATAATAAAAGATATCTTAAACCCCGTAATAGTGGGGAGAACCTTGAATTACCAAAATGTGTGGCATTTTAATATATTTCCCACCATTACCAAATTTCAAGTTACACCCCTATTAAGTTTTTTTCTCCAATTAATGGAAATATATTAATTCACAGTTTTCTGTTGGTCTATCTCCACCATCTACAAGGAGAATTTTTAAATTTCAATCAATTGTAATGTTTGAATCCACCCAAACATGTGGTCAAACAATGATCTTATTTTCCAGCACTTTGAGATTGCATATCCTATAAATATAGGGTCAGAACTTTTATCACACTAAGATCTTATTCTTCCTTGCTCTATTTTTATTCCACATGGACGGCTTGTTGTCCCTCTTCCAGAGACGAGTTGTGATTGTGTGAGATCCCTCATGTTTAGTAATTCTTGGAATTATTCATGGAAGATGTATGATCCTAGTTCATGGTTCAATGAAATTTTTTTGATCCTTGATCATCCAGGTAGGTGTTATTCATTTTTCTCTCTTTACTATACATCATGTGGGGTGGGTAGGATGATTTTGCCTCATGACGTAGATGAAACCAAATTTAATTAAGATAATAGATGGACTTTTAAAGAATTAATGGGTGGGGAAGATGATGTTGCTAAATTATTTTAACATCATTTTTATCCAGTGAATTGAATGGTCTTATGTGCACTAAAAATCGTGCATGTTGGTGGGTCTTTCTTACACACTAATGAGGATCTATTTTCTAGATAATCTGGTGATTGAATGATTCTATCATGGGTACTAATTAATCATGAAAACATGGTTGATTAAATGGATTACCAATGGATAAAAACTCTTGTGTGATCACCACAATTACTGAAAAAGGATCCTAATTAATGGTGTTTTCTAAATCCAAAAACATCATTGTTTATTTGGTGAAACGTATGGTTGCTCTGTTAATGTTTTTAGGGTGACGTAGAGGGGAATGAAATATCTAGTTGAGAGGTGGTTGGTTTGTGAATATGAGGCCATGTGGAGTAGGTGGTAATTATTCTTGACTCAGTATATTGGGTCTTATTTTGGTTCTAGTACTTTGAGGGATCTCACAATCCTATTTTGATGTTGATACACCCAATAGAACCAAAAGTGAATAAGTAAATGTTTGCTTGAAAATTTTTCATTTAGATGATTTTTTGGGTTATGGTTATACTTGTTAGTTTCCTAGTAGTGAATAAATATTTAAATGGAATAACTTTAACATGATAATGAGAATGAGTACAATGGGGAAACTATTTTCAAAAAGTGGGTTGTTCCCGCATTATGGTTGTTGTATATTTGTGCATGTAGGGGTAACAATAAGAGTGGTTGTGTCAGGTCTGGTTGATGGTTTTTGTACCATCAGGATATATTGAGTGATTTAATACCTATATTTATAAAATTAAGTTCTTGTGTTTTTTATACACACCCCAACCATGTTGAGCACCTCCTTCCAAACACCCCCATTTTATGGGGGATGGGGTTTTCAAAAAATTCCTATGAGTTACTAGTAAATAGTTCATTTTTTCTCCCACTTCCAAGTATCATAATACTCTTTGGGTTGGTTGTGATGGAATAAGGTTCATTGCGGACCAAGTCTCTTCAGAAAGGGTGTGTTGTGGTGGTTTGGCCCAGGTGCGTGTAGGCAGGTTTGTTGCCCAAGTGTCTTCTGGATAAGGCCCTGGTGTCTTTAGTTGTGGCTGTGGTTGTTCTATCCTAGGTGTCCTTGGTTATGGTGGTGGGTGATAAATTCTAGGTGTCTTAGAGCTTGGATATGTGTGGTTGTGGTGGACTAGGTGTTTCTGGGTAGGATAGATGTGCAATTGGAATGGCCCATGGTTTTGTTATTGTGGTGGTAGTGGGCCCATAGTAGGATTTATATGGGAGGTCTGACACATATTATGTTCTAAATAACCACTAGTAAAGTTGTGTGGGGTACCAAAATATTGTTATTTTATTACTATTATTTTTACCTTTCTTGCCTTATTTGGAGAGTGTGCCTTGGTGAGGTTGGGTGAATAGTTTTCCTTGCTTGGTGTTTTGGTTAGCTCTATTTTCTCACAAGGAATTAGAATGTATCCCCAATTGTGTGTGAGAGTTTTTGGTTTCACTAATGAGAATAATTTTATACACACCCTACATATATAAAAAAACTACTTTCAGGTTTCCAGGATGTCATTGAGGATTGTGTCAGACATTACTATCTTAGGCATCAGGATAGTTGTCATTGCTACTTTTCTTTATTATTCATACTTTTATCTAGATATATCTTGTACATTGTATATGTTTATTATGAAAATGTATGTGGGAATGGATATTAGGATTTACTTTTATATTTAGTTCTTGGTTTTGTTGGGATTTACCATCTTATCTTCTGATCTTATTCTATAAAAGGGTGATTCCTTCAAATTATGTGATACTACAAACCCTTGGTTCTTGTCTAAACTCTAGGGTATACTGAAGGCGGGACTTGGGGGTCATTATCTCTCATTCACCTTGATGAAGTGAGGGCACAAAACCTTTCTGTGCTTTCCCTCATCTTGGAGAAGGTAGGTCATGAAAGAATGGTATTAAAGGTGATGGTTAAGAGATAGGATGAAGTTCGGTGTTAGGAATTGTGTGGATTTCATGGTATGGTAGGTATATAGGGTTAGTAAATCTTGTTTCATGAAATATGTGAGGGAATATTGGCTCAGAAATTGGATTTTAGGGCCCCATGTGATCTGATGGAAGGACTCTGAGTGTACTGAATGTCCAGTGAGGTCACACTGATTGTAAGGTAGAGACCCTGGGAAAGGTACATGCATAATAATGACTTGTGTTCTTGTGTATATTGGGTGTTTTGGGAATTTAAAATAAATAAAAATCCTAAAAAATTTAAAAAGGAATCTTCTACACTACTTTAGCTTAGGAATTATTTGTTTTTCATTTCAGCTGTGGGACCCAGATGACATCCACAAGTAGTGCTGGCTGTCGAGGACCAGCAGGTTGATCTGGTTGATTAGCGGATGGATGATCATGAGTAAGAAGATAAAAAGTACAAGAAGACTCTACATTCGTTCCAATAGTATATCCTCCGGAAATATGAGGGTATTTTTTCTGACTTAGAGATATAGGGTTTTCTTGAGGAGATGGAAATCACCTTTACCTTGATATGTTCTTTGTGGGAGTACTAGGTTCTATTAAAATTTAGTCAGTTGATGGGATCAACACGTCAGGTGTGGATTCTATACCTTGGAGGGAGGATGGAGACTGTAGCGGTCTGGAATTACTTCTAGTGGACTATAATTGATACATATCCAGGCACTCCATGGGCATCTACACCCCCTAGGCGGGACACAACACCATCCCCAGTGGTAGTCATTTCCTCATGAAGCCCTTGGGCCGAGAGCCATGCTTCGTCCAACGCTCACATGTGAGAGTTCCCAAGGATCGGATTCATTCCTACATCCTTTGCCTCTGATACCAACTGTAGAGACCCGAAGCTTGACGTGCAAGGATATTACATTACTTTTGTGGAATACTTAATACATAACAAAAATAGACACACAAGGACTGTAATAGTTTAGTGTCTTTGGAAACTCAAAATATAGTCTTCTAATCGTGGTGAAAGATCTTCAAAATCTCCCATAAATATCTTCCCCTTTTTTTCTTACCAAAAACCTTTCTTTATATCCTGGGGAAAAGAAAACATAAAAGGGGTGAGTTGAAATGCTCAGTAAGGGTAAGCATAGAGAACATAAAACAATCCTTAAACATTTTAATGTAAAAAACATGAGCATAAAATCTAAACATAAAAATCTTGAGCAATGACATAAAACATGGCAGTATGTAAGGCATAGATCATGAAGAAACATTAATCATGATAAATTAGATTTGGAATAAAACATGTAATTGTGGATACCATTAAGCACATGATATGATATCCATAGTAGCCAAGGCATTGCTTCCAAGATCATCTTAGTGGACAAAGTCCCTTTCTGAATCGAGTTCACTCCTCGTTACAGTACTGTATTACTGAACTGGTTTAACTTGCCATTCCAGCCATGTCTACCTCATGAGATATAAATCTTTAACCAATTAATTGGAGGGAGATCTAGGTCCCACCCATCTCATAATGAAATCATTCTTACTTGTGCCACAAAATAAACATACATCATTCATAATAACCCAACGTATAAAATCGGTTTCATAAACATAACCCCATCATCACATAATCCATATAAAATAAATGGATATCATTTCATAATTAGGAAAGTGAAACCACGTAAATCATAGATACATGATACTTGAATCATACACATATAAAATAATGTCATCTTAAATGTAAAATGATTTTGGTAAAACACTTGAAATGAATTCTCGAGAAAAATATCCTTTCTTCTTCAAAATCAATTTATGTTCAGAAAATGTCAGGTAATTATAAAAGAAAAAGATTTTGTTTAAAATAGTCATGAAATCTGTTTGAGGAATCTTCATGAGAATAAGGCTTTATAAAATAGTAAAAATCCTTTCATGCCGTATACGTTAAAAAAACATTCTTCTCATACTTTTGTTAGAAAAGTCAAAAAGTACCTTGTAGGGTAGATAAAAGAAATATTCCTTCCATACCATGGGGTAAAAGTAAAAATGGGTAAAAATGACTTTAAACATACATGAAAACACTTTTATAAGACATGGACACGGATGATTGCAATAACCCCAGTAAATACTTACGAATAAGCAATCTCGGATAAAAATGAGATTTGAAAAATTATCCCTTACCTTAGGTCTGATATGCTTCGTACATTTCCGAACCTCCTGTATAATGATTTAAATAATGTCATTGACTTATTATAGAATCATATTCATTGTTATGATATCATATATGGTTCACTTATGACTTTATATTACCCGTTCTTTTGTAAGTTCTATGTTAAAGCAACGTTTTGGGTTAAATAGTTTTATTTATCGTACATGTTTGGACTTGTTTTTCTTGATATTATTACTTATATACTGATTTAATTAATTCCAGAATGTAAAACATGGTTTATATATAATATATATTCAGAATATACAAAATAGATTGATAAATGGAATGAAATACACCATTCATGGAGACGGTAGGCCGTACGTACGCATGAATGATGTTTTCATTTCCTTATATAATTGAATGGAATTAAGTATATGACATAAATATATATATATATACATAAATCTAGTAGCATTATTATTTCATATATTTCATGATTACTTATTATATTTACTTTATAATCATTCTTGAATGGTTAACATGGATAGTGAATCTCATCTCGTCGTGGAGACGGTAGTCCGTACGTACGCATGAGCGATGATAACATTCCCAAGATCGTGGAATTGTATTAAAGTGTATGTATAATATTACATAATCAATATAACTTTACAATAATCATATATATTCATTACATTCACCATTATACCCATCCAAGTAAGGTGGTGGTGGAAAATAGATTACACCACGGCGTGGAGACGGTATTCAGTACGTATTAATGCGCGGTGATTTCGTTTTCCATAGGATTGATAGATGGTGAAATATGGTTGTTTAATACTTATAATAACATATCATTATATGAGTGATACTGATGTTATTACCTCATAATGAAACAACTAAAAAAAGGAGAAGTGGAAGAAGAAATAAATTTGAAAGAATCGGTAATGGACATTACCACTTCTTTGAAGCGCCTCTTTGAGACCTCCACTTAGGGCACTAAAATTGAACTTTAAAGAAGACCAGGACCTCTAGGATGTTTCTAGGGAAGTGGAGAAGAGAATTTGGAGGGGTTTGGTCGGGCTTGAATGCTCAAAGTGGTGTGAGGAAGAGAGGGAGGAGGTGCTCTTTTATAATGGAGGAGAGGGGAACCTTTGGAAAACTACAAATATTATTTAATTATAAAGTCATATTCGGTTTTTAATGGCCCAAAATTGAGTTATTTAGAAGATAAGGTGGGTATGGGTCGAAATCCTCTCATGTAATAGAATTTATAAAAGTTTAGGTTTGTATTTTAACCTTATCATTTAGATTTAACGTTAAGTTAGATAATTTAACTTTTACCGTGTCTTCTTGTTTTCGTACACTATAAGGTTAATAAACTTACTACAACAAGCCAAAAGAACCCCAAGTTGTTGATTATTAATATATATTACCTTCTCTAAGTCATTTGGCCGAACCTTATATTTTTAGGAATAAAATAACAATTAATAATATAATATTTGTTTTAAAAACTATTTTATGTCAATTTTGACACTATTTAGTAATTGATTTTCTGTAAAAATCATAACAAAATGATTAGTTCGAAAAAAAGTTAATCGAATCAATAATATAATGTCATATTAACCTAGAAAATTAGTGTAATTCATAAAAAGTCTCAAATTACATTTATTTGGGTATTTATAACATCAATTATGTCAATATTTAATTAATAAGATAATTACTGTATCATCTTTGTGTCATAAATAAATTAAATTATTTATTGTCTAAAAATTACAAATAAAATACCATTATGTAGGAAATGTTTTTTATCTTTCTAATGAATATTTATAGTCTAATTTAACTTATGTATTACCCTATATTAAAAATGATTTAGTTATTAAACTTTGATTTAAACTATTTTAACTCTTCTTTAAATAAATTAATAATAGATGTCCTAATCTAATCCAAGTGGGACTAAATGGTCATATTTTATTCCTAAGGTTGTTTTTTGGTGGAATTACACATATCCAATAGAATTAGGACATGTGTTAGGGTAATAATAATATCATTTTTAGCCTTAATTACTCTATTTACTTTTAACCGTGGTAAATAAAAGTAAAATGTTACTATTCACCAAAAAATATTTTCATCTCATTAAAACAAATTTTAGTCCTTGATTTTAACCATATCTCTCGGATATTTGAAATTCCACTCATAGAAGTGGTAAAATAAAGTTTTATGAAAAATTTAGTTTTTTAACTTCCACTTAGTGGTTTCACTATTCATTAGAAAATGAATGTTTCCAGAAAAATACCAAAAATTAGGCCTAAGCTATATTTGATATTATGAAATAAAAAATGATGTCTATTTTACCAAATTCAGAACATATCAGTTTCATTAATTAATTTAAAAATTAATTCTCATCGTCAAAACAAATAGCATGTTTTTAAGAGATAATAACTATCAAAAGATTGACACTTGTTTATGTATTGTATAAATATGAAATTACATCCAATGTCCAAAATTATATTAAATGGTAAAAATATATTCTAAATATACTTTAAAACCACTCAAATTAATAATTTATCACTATTAATTATTTCGTTTAAAAAGTTGTTTTAATTAAAATTTAGTAATTTTCACTATTCATCAGAATATGAAAGTTATCCGAAAAGTACCAAAATTTCACCCTAAGCTAATTTAGATATTTTGAATCCAAAAATGAAGTCTATTTTGAATGATAAAATTTATAAAATTTCAAAAAGTGGTTATTATTATTCATAATGGCTAGTTCAGAATAATATTATAATAATATCTTGTTTAGTGAAACTCTGTATTGCGTACTACACATGCTATTGAGGAAGGTCTTTATTGTGTGTAATGCAAGCCAAGCCAGGGATGCATGTTGTGCAAGCTCCTTTTTTTGTAGGGTACAAGACAAGCCATTAATGAAATTTAAAAGAATATTTTTCATAAAATCTTGTGGTGTTACAGAGACTGAGGTTTTGTGGGATGACTTTGAGAAGGAGTTCTTGGTGGAATTACTTTCTTCCATAATGAAGGCTGAAAAGTGGTAAGATTTTCTCTCCCTCCAACAAGGGAGTCTGTCGGTAAGGTAGTTCTGTTCCATGTTCCAAGATCTACTTCATTTCTCTCCTAATATCTCCCTAGATGTGGAGTCATAGGCAAGGAATATAGAGTATGTTCTACGACCTTATCTTCAGTATTTTATCACACCCATAACTCCACTGATGTACTTGGAGGTTTAAAAAAAGATAAAATAGTAGAGAGGATGTGCACACTAGGAGGTTTGTCGTGAGGGGGGAGCTAGTTGGGTTTGTCAAAGGGGAAGGTCGTCAGTAGTAGGCCTCCAGCATAAGGGCCTTTCAGGTTTTAGCAGGCGAGCAGTAGGCCTCACAAGTTCTAGTTTCGATCTCCAATTCCTTTCACTGTCTCTACAGGCCTATGAACTAGGTGATGTACTTGTGGAAGTCGTGGGCATCTTCTAAATCAGTTACCTAACCTAGTTTAGTATGGTGGGGGTGGGAAAGTTCAACTCCCACCTCAGCAGCAGCAGTTTCCAGCCAGGCCCATCCAGCTGTAGGGTCAGTGAGCTCCCACTCCACTGAGGGAGGACGATGCCACAGGAGGCCAACCACAGGGTGCTCCTCAGGGACCACAACTAAGGAGAGTTGGAGGATGCATCTGATTGACTATAAGTAGGGGAGTTGGGAGTGCATAGTTACACACCACAAAGACAGTAGTTACAGCAATGCCAGAGGTCGTCCATGGTATGATTAGTCTGTTTAGTACCCAAGCATGTGCCTTGATTGATTTAGGATCTTCAAACTCCTTTATTTCACCCTGTTTATCCCATGCCTTGGGTCTAGAAATGGAGATAAATCCCATACCCCTGGTGTTGAGTTTGGCAGTTGAAGGTCAGACCATCCTGTTTGATGTATGTCCAGGATGCATACTGATATTGGGGCCACATTATTCATGTGGGGATCTCTTTATGCTTCAAATGAAGCCATACGATGTCATATTTTTCTTCAACTATCTTTTTTCCAAGCATGATGTTATTGAATACTTCTGAAGAAGGGTATTGTTCTCAGATATTGGCGGCTATCATGTATCTTTCATTGGAGAGTGTGGCTTCCATAAGGGTAGTCAGTGTGTGGAGCCCCTTGTTTACTTGATAGGTGAGATTTTAGTGGAATTAGTGGAATCAGAGATGTTGTATGTTCAAGGGATTATCAGTGAGTTCCTATATGCCTTCCACAAAGAGGTTGTGGCTTTAACCCCACATCGTGATGTTGAGCTCGGGATAGACTTACAACTCGATGCTTGTAATATTTCGATGGATCCCTATAGTATGGTGGCTTCTGAGTTATGAAAGTTGCACATTCAGTTTAATGAACTATTAATGAAGGGTTTTATCTGTATAAGAGTGATGCCATGGGGGGATCTAGTCTTAGTAAAAAATAATTAATACAGTGGTCTCAGGATATGTATAGACTACCATAAACTGAATCAGGTGACAGTAAAGAACAATTACCCCTTCCCAAGGGTCGATAACCCTTTTGACTAGTTGAAGGGGGATGGTTGGTTCTCTAATATCTACCTACAGTATGGACATGACTAGTTGAGGGTTAAAGAGGGTGACATCCTGAAGAATGCCTTTAGATGAAGGTATGGGCACTTTGAGTTCATGGTCATGTTGTTCGGCATTATGAATGCACCAGCTGTGTTAATGGGGCTCATGAAATTTGTTCTCTTGGAGTTTCTAGATTAGTTCATGGTCATGTTCATCAATTAAATCCTGATCTACTCAAGGTTAGTAGATGATCACGCTGAACATCTGAGGATAATTTTGGAGGTACTTTGACACCACCAACTCTATTGGAAGTTGTCCAAGTGCATGTTCGTGACATGATAGGTGCACTTATTTGGACACGTGGTGTCCCAGAATAGAATAGAAGCGGACCCATTGAAGGTAAAAGCAGTTGTTTCTTGGGAAACACCAAAGAACATGGTAGAGGTTAGTAGTTTCCTGGGACAATCAGGTCACTACCAAAGGTTCGTATCAGACTTCTCTCATGTTTCAGTGCCTTTGATGGCCTTGACCATAAAATTCCAGGCTTTTGAATAGAATGATCAGTTCCATGTAGCCTTCAGTTATCTGAAAGTGAAACTTTTCAGTGCCCAAGTGTTGAGGTTTCTAGAGGAAGGGGTAACATTTTATGTGTAATGGGATGTTTCCAGTTTAATTTTGGGATGTGTGCTGATATTACAATTGGGAGTCATTTATTATAGTTCTAGATAGTTACATCCTCATGAATTTAACTATACTACCCGCAATCTAGAACATAAAGTGGTTGTGTTCTCGCTGAAGCAATGGAAGAATTAACTTATTTGGAATGCTTCGTGGTCGTCACAGATCACAAGAGCTTGATTTAAGTATTCCCCAAGTGGGACATGACCTTAATATAATGAAGGTGGATTGAGTTTCTTCAGGATTAATACATCGAGATCTCCTACACCTCAGGAATGGGGATTGTTGTGGCTGATGACTTGAGAAAGAATTCATAGGAAGATGTGGTTTAGGAGTTAGTAAATTCATGGAAATCCATGGAGGAGTTGGTTGATTTATATCTGGCCATTATAGTGGAGGATGGTAGAGGATGTATTTTTCAGATGAGATTACATACTTCATTGGTATGTCAGGTGGAAGAGTCTCAGTGTATATAATCATAGACATAAGTGATGAGTGATCATGTTGACCAAGGAAATGTTCCGGAAGGATGGTCAGAGGATAGTCATAATCAGATGTCGTTCCATGGGAAGCTATTTCTTCTGGAGGAAATGTGTGAGCGAGTTATTAGTGACTTCCATAACTCACCCCTCACAGTACACCCATGAGTTTTCCAGATGTAATAAGGCTTATGAGGTCAGTTTTGGTGGCTTCAAGTGAAGCAGGTAGTTGCGGAGTTTGTGGAAAGGTGACTCATGTGTCAGTAGGTGAAGGTTAAACACTATGTTCCTGATGGAATGTTGCATCCCTTATAAGTTCCTAAGTGTAGGTGGGATGATTTCTTAATGAATTTTGTCATAGAACATCCCATAGTTGATGGAGGCATTGATGCCTTTTGGGTAGTGGGAGACTGATTGACAAAATCGTCTCACTTATTAGTGGTTAAGGAGTCGAGCAAAGTGGATGACTTAGAAAAGAAGTATGTGGGTGAAGTTGTGTGGAAACACATAGTTCCTAGAACCATCTTTTTGGATCCGGACACATTATTTACTTTAGGTTTGTGGAAGTGATTACAATGTGCTTTTGGAACCCATCTATGCCTTAACACTACTTTCCACACTCAAAAAGATGTCCAGATATAGAGGACCATCCATACGTTTGAGGATATTCTATGAGTGTTTGTTCTAGAAATCAATGGATCGTTGGTATAACACTTTTTCAAATAAGATATTTCCTGAAACAATAGCTATCACTCTACCATTGTCATGGAACCATTTGAAGCCTTGTATGGAAGATCAGTTCATTTACCTATGTGCTGGAAAGAGGTTGGGGTGGAAAGTGTTCTTGGCCCATAGGTACTTCATAGCATAAAGAAGAAGGTTCGTTTTTATGTGAGAGGAAGAAGGCAGCTCAGGATTGGCATAAGTCATATGTTGATCAACCCTTAGAGTTTGAGGCTGGAGATCATGTGTTCTTTAATGTTTCCCATCGATGTGGGAATCAACGGTTTGGTAGGGGGTAAGCTTTTTCCTAGGTTCATCAGACCCTTTGAGGTGTTTGGATGAGTTGGAAAGGTGGAATATGAGCTTTTGTTACCACCGTAGTTGGAGTGGATCCACAATTTCATTCATGTATCTCAGCTCTATCAGTATCAACAAGATGTATCACACATCCTCGACTAAGGAGAGTTTGATATCAAGGATGATGTAAAATTTTTGGAATGTACAGTGAGAATCAAGGATCATAAAGTGAATTTGCATCATGGACATACCATTCCCTTGGTTCATGTTTTGTGGAGGAATGGTGGCCCTGGGGAGAGTACCTAGGAATGGGATGCATAGATACATGCCCGGTACCCATAGTTGTTGTGTGTTTTGATCTTGTTTTGATTTGTGCCTTGATTATGATGTAATGTTTGACCTCTCTTGTTGTATGATAAATTGTTTCCATGTTTCCTATTTTGTGTGTAATGTCTTGATTATGGGGAGTAGAGAACCCGATCCCTAATCAACACACATCAATGTGGATGCGATTAAACCCATAGGGTGAATGAGTTCCACACAAATTGGACATTATCTTGAAAAGGAGGAAGGAGCTACCTAACCCATGTGTCTATACTGTGTGTCATTTCGTGTTTATGTGGTTACTTGGGGGAGAGGAGCAAGAGTGTTTCCCCACTTGTTCTGGAGATAGATAAGAGAGGTGTTCCTAGATGTTGACGTCTTACTTTGGATTTCAAACAACTCTAGGGTGGTTTGTCCCTGAGATATATCTTACGAGTTGGTTCATCATACCCCTCTATTTTTATCAAGTTTACTCTTGAAATTCTTGAAGGAGATAATAGTTTAAGTGGTATCTGATGTAAGATACCATACCCTCATGGTTTATTTCAATGCAAAATTCTAGGATTTAAGGTGTCCTGGAAACCTTCAGTGAGTCAGGAGGCCATGGTTATTGGTGGCATGGTTTCACCAGGGTGTCACCCCTTGGTTCCAACAATCGGTCTTAGTGACTGATGTCTCACCAATCAGTGCTAGACCCAAATGGTGCAAAAGAGGGGTATCAGGGTTCTTTCCCCAGTTCTTCTATAACGTCTCTTTTATGTTTTATTTCCATTTTATGGTGATTTAATACTGTTTTATGGCAAGTACATGATATCTTAAATCCCATTATAGTAAGGTGACCCTTGACTTACCAAAATGTGTGGCCTTTTAATCTGTTACACACCTTTTCCATATTTCTAGTAATTCCCTTGTTGCGTCTTTTCCCCATTTAAATGAAATATATCAAGTCACAACTATTCGATGGTCTATCTCCACCATCTCTAAGAATAATTGTTAAATATAAACCAATTTTAATGTGTGAAATTGCTTAGATTCATTGTCAAACCATGATCTGATTTTCTAGCACATCGAGATTACACATCCCATAACTCCTGGATTGTTAGTTTTATAATAGTGAGATCTTCTTTTTTCCTTTCTCTCTTTCCTTTCCCCTTGGAATGGTTGGAGTCCCTCTTCAAAAGATAAGTCGTGACTATGTGAGATCCCACCTATTTGGTTCTTCTTAGAGTTCTTCCTAAAAGACATTCGATCCTAGTTAGTATCACAAGGAGAAATATTTGATCCTTTATCATATTGTGAGGGGTTCTTCTATTGTCTCTCTTTAGTTTGCATCATGAGGTGTGGGTATGATAATTTTCCCTCAGGATATATATGAAACCAAATTTAATAGAGGTAATAAATAAACTGTTAAATAAATATGGGGTGGGAAAGATGATGATGTTGTTTTATTTTACCTTAATTTTTATTCTGTGAATGGTATGGGATTCTGTCCACTATAAATCGTTTACATTGGTGGTCTTTTCTTGTCCACCAATAAAGCACTGTTTTCTGGATAATCTATTTCTTGAATGACTGTAACTTGGGAAATAATTAATCACATAAACATGGTTGATTAAATGGATTCCTGGTTGATAAGAACCCCTGTGTGATCACCCCTGTTAACCAAACAAAAACAAGGAGCTTAATTTATGGTGTTGGATAAATATGAAAACTTGATTGATTTGTTTTGGTGATATGAATGGTTTCTCTGTTAATGTTTTTGGGGTGACATAGAGGGTAAATGAATATCTAGTTGATAGGTTGTTTGTTTTTGAATATTAGGTTGTGTGGATTTGGTGTTAATGTTTTTAGACGTGGTAAGTTGGGGCTTTGATTGGTTCTATTACTTCAAGGGATCTCACAGGTCCCATTTTTTTCTACATACAAGAGAACTATAAGAGAATTCTTAAACACCTTCTTGACTATTTTTCTTGTGTTATTTAATTAGAATTGTGGTTATACCTGATAGTTTCCTAGTAGTGAAGAAATATTTAAATAGAATCACTTTAACATGACAACTAGAAAATGTACAATGGGGAAACAAATTTCGAGAAGTGGGTTGTGCTCTGGTTTTGGCTCTTGTGTATTTTTACATGTAAGGGTAGCAATAAGAGTGGTTGTGTGTGGGATAGTTGTTGGTTTAGGGATCCTCAGATTGAGATGAGTTCTTGATTATATATATGAATAAAATGTAGTTGTTGTGTTTCCTATACACACCCCACCCATGTTGAGAACTTCATCCTGAACACCCCCATTTCATGGGGGAGGTTGTTTTTCCCAATATTCCAATGAGTAGCTGGTTATTATCTCATTTTGCATCCCTATCCCAGGTATCCTAAGACTCTTCGGGAAAGTTGTGATAGCCTGAGGTTCATTATGGCCAAAATATCATCAGGCAGGGTGTGTTGTCCCAGGTGCATGTGAGAATGTTTTTTCCCAAAGGTCTTCGAGATGATCCCCATGTGACTTTGGGTGTGGTAGTGGTTGTTCTGGACCAGGTGTCTTTGGGTGTGGAAGTGGTTGTTTGGCCCAGGTTTCTTCAGGAATAGCAGTCATTGATGAGGCCCAGGTATTTGCGGGTGTGGTTATGTGTTGTTGTGGTGGCCCAGGTGTTTGTGAGGAGGATTGATGTGCAGTTGGGATGGACCATGGGGTTTTTTGGGGTTGTAGTGAGACTATAGTGGGATTTGTGGGGGAGGTATGACATGTATGATGTTCTAAATTACCTGTGGTAAAGTGGTGCGGGTTAACCAAATATCGATGTGCTATTACTATTTTTTACCTGGATTTTGTTATTTGGGGAGTGTGCCCTGGTGAGGTTGGGTGGATAGTTTTCCTTGATAGTTTTTTTGGTTACCTTTATTTTCTCATGGGGAATTATAATGTCTCCCCATTTGTGCACAAGAGTTTTTTGTTTCCCAACAAATTATACCTATATACTCACCATACACACATAAAAAAACTACTTTCAGGTTTCCAGGAGGACATTGAGGATCGTGCTAGACCTTACTAGCCTAGGCGTCGGGATAATCGACATTCCTACATTTCTTTATTTTTGGTACTTTCCTTCAGAGTTTTCTTGTACATTGTTTCAGTTTATTTTTTACATGCATATGAGAATGGATCTTTGGATTTAATATTTTCATTATTTCTTGGTGTTGTTGGGATTTACCATCTTTTCCTTTGATATTGTTCTATAAAAAGGGTAATGCAGTCCATTTATGTGATACTGTATACCTTTTTTTCTATTCACCATTCTAGGGACCACAAAAAGTGGGACTTGTGGTCATTATATCTCATTAACCTTAAATAAAGAAGGGCTATGCACTTTTCTATCCTTTACCTCATCTTGGAGAAGGCATGTTATGATAGTGACAGTGCCTTCTTATTAATGTGTTTAAGATCCTACAGCCTTCCAATTCTCATTCCTATACTACTAAGTGGTGTTCTAACCTAATTACATTATTTAGGGGCTTTTAGTTAGTTTCATTTATTTTAGGTGAAGGAGGTCGAATCAAGATATGATGATGGATGAGTTAAATCATAGGACTGAGGTAGATGATTAATTGAATTTTTCTTATTTTTTTCAAGCATGGTAAAATTTTGTGAACTATTTAAAAAATATCATATTTCCTTAGTTAACAACCCTGGAAATGTTCTCTAAAACCATTTTAATATCCAATTATCACAATTTTATTAACTATGGTCTGAACATTCATGGAAATAGGTGGTTGGAGTAGGTTTCCTATGTCCAACTTTTTGTACATTGATTACACATATATTCGATGTACGTAATATTAATAAAACATATTATTACAAATTGGTCATTGTTTTTCATGGATTTAATTGAATAATGTGATAGTGTTTTTTTCATTGATAATGTCAAAGAATTTCCCCACTAGGATGAGATCCTTTATATACTATGAAAACATTCTTATTATAGTTCTATAGTTGGATAACATAATATGACGAGACACATAGTATTTAGATCATCAGGTGTTATTTAATTCAATCAGATGAGTCTTCTTCTTTAGATGTTTATACTTAGTAGTCTTCAAGATGGTAGATTATGAGAATATACCCACCAGTAGGAATTACACATATTTTGGTGTCATCTGATCCTTCTATCTACGACAATGTGTAATGGTTCATAGAATTTAAGATTACCATTAATGCATGTCATGAATCGTACACATAGATTTGATGAAAACAACTATGACGAAATATGTTTGCAGTAAATTAGGGTACATTGGGTGAATCATGATTGAGATGTCATTAATGGATAATTTAAGGAAGGATTTGTCTCTTCTGTTTTAATGGAAGCATATATTTGTTCATTTTATTGAAATAGAACCATTGTCCTAAATTCCATGGTCATGGTGTAATTACTTATTTATTCAAGATAGTCAAAGAAAGATGTGCCAAGAAAATAGGTTGGTCACATGGATATGTTACCTGGTAGATGAGATATGGTAAAAAACTAGATTTTATTACACTTTGAGCATTCATATGTGGTTGTCTTCAATGTGACATTATGTTCTTTCTCTTGAGTGACTTTACCTATTGCTAGATAGTAATCTTGGACTTTTGGAAAATTCATCTAATGGAAATGAGGAAACCCCTAGAGGGTTAGGAAATAATTATATCTATTAATCTAGATTAAATTATATATTAATTTAATTAATATAATAAATATTATTCTCATGACCGCTGAATAATTTTTATTCATGTTTTACTGATCGTATAGACTACATTAATAATTATTTTTCAGATTGTGAATAATAAATATTTATTTATTTTATTGAATATTTAATAAATATTTATTTAATGTTTTATGAATAAAATATTTATTTAAGAGAATAAATTTTTTATTAGGATATTTAATATATTATAGAGAAGTTCAAACTGAGCAATACCTCACCGAGTGAAAAATATTAATTATCAAGTTAGTTAAATTAAACTTTTAATTTTGAAAGATTGTGCGAGATAAAAATAAAAATAATATTATTTTATTATGTGGAATGGGGTTTATTAAATGTTATTATATTATTTGATGTTTGACATGAATTAAATAATTATTTTAACATAAACTCTAAAAACTATAAATAGATGTATATGTTTATCATGTTGAGTATCAATTGGTGTAATAGAAATAAATAATTGTTTCCCATATTGAATTATCTGTGGAATCATCCTTCATTATCCCTGTCAAGAATGATAAATTCAAGAGAGTTTTTTCAAGACATAATAATGAGTGATCAATAATAAACAACACAAAACATTCAATTTGTCACATTTGCACCAAGAAATCAAGTTTCATTGACCGAAGATCATATGAGTGTGCATGAATTTCCACTGTAGATATTATATCCTTGAATCTTCAAAGTTCAATGAATTCAATCTGAAAGGGTCTTTTAAGACGATCAACATTCATTAACAAAGAAAGATCAAAATCCTAGCTATTAATTCATATCAATATTAAAGGAATAAATTAAAAAATTTATGTGAAAAAATCTCACGCATGGTTTCATAAAATGATAATTAAAATAAATTTTAATATATCATTCACCATCACACGCTTTTGATGCACCCAAAACCAACATAGTCTATTCATATTTCACTGATATTTTCATGGTTTTTACAACCTATTACTAGGGTAAAAAACCATTCCAATATCTCAAAACATTAAAAAAACCCCTACAAGGTTTGGATCCTCTGCCTTCATAGATAGATGGAAGCTACCAAAGCATTGAACAGAGTAATTTTTATTTATTTATTTATAAATTATTTATATACTTATTAAATATACTAAAATTAAAAATGAAAAATATTATTATATTCATTAATATACTTCTTAAAAATCAAATAAAATATACAATAATTATTTCCACCATTTACTAGAAATGTGGCAGTAGGATTCACCAATGTTCCCCTATTGAAAAAATTCTATAAACAATGAAAATAAGTGTCATTGAAGTAATCTATTACCATGGTTCTTACAAACCAAGGAAATATGCCTCCCCAACTGTCACCATTTTCAAAAATCACAACAATGGGTTACCTTAGTAACTATTCATACCTTGTGAGGTCCATTGAATTTATTTTTGACACGTTATCTAGAGTATAAATCCATACATAATTGTTGATCTTGGAAAGATTAGGTGTCTTTAATTAGAGTGGGTTCACAGAGGGTAGATACTTTTTCACTTGAGTGAGATACTTGTGCGGGTTCCCATATGACATCATACTTTCATTAGTAAAATTTTACTCATTCATAAGATTAATTCTAGATCCATGACACATGTTCATATTAAACACTGAAATTTTATGCATGCATTAGATTAAAATCTTTTATCTTGGCACTATATAAGGAAAAACTCAGGGCGATTCACTCCCATGATATAAAACATTGAAAGGGAATATATTTCAGATTAATTTCCTCAAAACACATGCTACATGAGATTAATCATGCATATACTAGAACCACATCAGAAGAAATGGGGGAAGATTACTAATATTGGCTGGAAGAGTACACACCTCCCATTAGATAAAACCCATGTGCACTTCATGTAACACCCCATGATTTTATGAGAAATATTATTTATAATTACATTGATGTCATGTGTTGTACACTACACCATGATTAGAATGCACTATACGCAACACCATATTAGCTTACAGTATACGCAAACACAATTCTAGGCTTGTGTTGCATGCCAGAGCAACCTTCCTCGATATTGTGTGTTGTACGCAATACTGAGTTTCAACAAACGAGATATTATTATAATATTATTACGAACTACCGTTATGAATAGTAATACACACTTTTTGAAATTTTATAAATTTTATCCTTCAAAATGGACTTCATTTTTGGATTCAGAATATCGAAATTAGCCTAGGGTGAATTTTTCATATTTTTCTGAAAACACTCAATTTTTGATGAATAGTGAAAATGCTGGGTTACTATTTAAAAACAGTCTTTTTATTTAAATATTTATTTTTATTATTTAAATTTATTTTATTTCAGAGTAGATACATAATACTTGTATATGTTAAATGTAATTCATTGGAGTCATTTTATAATAATTTTAGATTTATAAAAATTTTATTGCACTTTTCACCGTCTTTTAGCCATCTCATAGGAGGATATGAAAATTTAGATAAAACATAATTCTACCGCTTCTGTGAGTGGAATTTCAAAAATCCGAGAAACACGGTCAATATCAAGGAGTAATATGTGGTTCAATTGGATAAAAATAATATCTAGTGAATAGTAACTTTTTACTTTTATTTACAATAGTTAAAAGTAAATAGGGTAATTAAGGGTAAAAATGATATTATTATTACCACAAAACATGTCCTAATTCTATTGGATAAGTGTAATTCAGCCAAAAATAAACTTAGGAATAAAATATTTCCCTTTAGGTCCACTTGGATTATATTAGGACATTTATTATTATTGAATTTAAAGAAGCGATAAAATAGTTAAAATCATTGTTTTATAACTAAAACATTTTTAATATAGGGTTATACATAAGATAAATTCTACTATAAATATTAAATAGAAAGATAAAATTATTTCTTACATAATGGTTTTTTATTTATAATTTTTCGACATTATATAATTTAATTTATTTATGACACAATGATGATGCAGTAATTACCTTATTAATGAAGTATTAATATAATTGATGTTATAAATACCCAAATAAATGTAATTTGAGACTTTTTATAAATTCAACTAATTTCTTAGGTTAATATGACATGTTGGTATAAATTAAATTAACTTTTTTCTAACTAATCATCCAGTTATGATTTTCACAAAAATAAATTATCAAATAGTGTCAAAATTGACATAAAATAGTTTTTTAAAAAAACTATTATATTATTAATTGTAATTCTATTCCTGAAAATCTAATGTTCGGAAAAATTACTTATATAATGTTATATATATTAATAATTAACCACTTGGGGTTCGTTTTTCCTTTTAAAGTATATTTATTAACCTTATAGTGTAAGAAAACAAGAAGACACAGTAAAAGTTAAATTATTTCTCTTAGAGTTAAATCTAAGTGATAAGGTTAAAATAGTAACATAAAAATGTCTAAAACCTATTTTTTGAGACAATTTCAACCCATAACCACTTTATATTTGAAAATAAGTCACTTTGGAGCCATTATAAACCGAATATGACTTTATTAAAAAATAATATTTTAAATGTTTTCCTAAAGTGCCCCTCTCCTCCCTTATAAAAGGGCACGTCCCCCCTCTTCTCTTTATACAATTTTAACCATTCAAGCTCGGACAAACCTTGCCCATTACCCTTCTAAACTTTCCTATAATCATTATATAGGTTTTGTTCTCCTCAGAAGACCAACTCTAATGCCTTAAGATGAAGCCTAAAAGAGGTGCGTCGAAGACGAGGTAATCTCTTTTACCGATTCTTTCAAGTTTCTCTCTTCTTCAACTTCTTATTCTTTAGTTGTTTCATTATAAAGTAATAACATAAGTATCACTAATATACTGATATGTTATTATAAATATGAAACAACCCCATTTCACCGTCTATCCATCCTACAGAAAATGAAATCACCGTGTGTGTGTGTACGTACGGAATACCGTCTCCACGTCGTGGTGTAATCTGTTTTAACGCCACATCCTTACTTGGATGGGTATAATGGTGTAAATAATAACTATATATGGTTCTTAAAACAACATAATAATTCTTATATATTATATCATCAATTCTAATTTCATTCAATAATTATATGAACGATATCATCGCTCGTACATACGTACAGATTGTCGGCTCCACGACACGGGGAGATTCATTCTCCATGTTAACCATTCAAGAATGATTAAAAAGTATATACACTAAATAATAATTATATATATGACATAATGAAGTTAATGGATTTATGTATATATATATGTCATCTACTTACTTCCATTCAAGTCAATAAGGAAAGGAAAATAATGTTTATGTGTACGTACGACCTACCGTCTCCATGAACGTTAGATTCCAATTCATTAATCAATCTATTATTTATATATATACTAAATATATATGATATATAAATCTTGATTTAAATTCTAGAATTAAGTAAATCATGATATATGTAATAGTAATATCAAGAACAACAAGTCCAAAAACATACGATAAATAAAACGATTTTACACAAAACGCTGATTTAACATGGAATTTACAAAAGAACGGGTAATATAAAGTCATAAGTGAACCATATATGATATCATAACAATATATATGATTCATTAAAAAGTAAATTAAATTATTTAAATCATTATACAGGCGGTTCAGATACATAGGAAGCATATCAGACCTAATTTAAGGGATAACTTTTCTAATCTCTTTTTTATCCGAGATTTTTTATTCATATGTAATTACTAGGGTTATATTTATCATCCACGCCCATATTTTCTAAAAATGGTTTCATATATTTTTAAATACCTTTTACCCATTTTTTTACTTTTAGTACATGTTATGTATGGAATCATTCTTTTGTTTACCATACGAGGTACTTTTTGACTTTTTCGGCAAAAGTATGAGAATAATGTTATTTTAACTTATATGGAGTAAATGGATTTCTACAGTTTTATAAAAACATTCATCAATTAAGTTTACTCTACAAAATTTCATTATTATTTTAAACAAAATCATTTTTTATAAACGTTCATGGCATTTTGAGAAAAGAAAATTATTTTGAAGAAGAAAGGATATTTTCCTCAAGAATTCATTTGATGTGGTTTATCAAAACTATTTTCCATCTATGATGGAATTATTTCATATGTGAATGATTCAAGCATAATGAATTTTTGATTTTCAGGGTTTCACTTTTATTATAATGAAATGATATCCATTTTTTTTATATGGATTATGTTATGATGGTATGATGTTTATGAAACCCATTTTATTCTTTGGGTTATGATGAATGACTTATGTTTATGTTGTGGCACACGTAAGAATGATTTCATTATGAGATGGGTGGGATGTATATCTCCCTCCAAATACATTGGGTAATGATTTATATCTCATGAGATATTCATGGATGAACTAATAAGTTAATCCAATTCAGTGATACAGGATAGGAATGAGGAGTGAACTCGATTCAGAATGGGACTTTGTCCACTAAGATGGCCTTGGAAGAAATGACTTGGAAACTATGGAAATCATATAATGTGCTTAATGGTTTCAAAAATTACATGTTTTATTCCCATGATATTTTATCATGATTAATGTTTCTTTATGATCTATGCCTTACGCACTTCCATGATTTATTTCACAACTCATGATTTTGATGTTTAAACTTTATGTTCATGTTTTGAAGTTCAAATGTATATGGTTTGTTTTATTTTCTCCATTCATACCCTTAATTAGAATTTGAGATCACAGTTTATATGTTTCCTTTTCCCTAGTATATAATGAAAGGTTTTAGGTCAGAAAAAAATGGAGATCTTTGTGGGAGATGTTGAATATCTTTCACCAAGATGAGAAGAAAATGTTCCAAGTTTCCAAATACACTAAACTATTACAGTCCTTTGGTGTCTGTTTTTATTATGTATTAAGCATTCCAAAAAAGTAATGTAATGTCTATGTACGTCAAGATTTGGGTCTCTATACTTCACATGTTAAAATAAACACTTTCATCGTAGACTTGTGTAAAATGAACTCCAAGGGGACCCCACAGGCCATGTTTCCTTCCATGAACAATATTACAAACATCGCATCGTATAAAAACACATATTCTAATGCATCATATGATTAAAAAGAAAATATCACCAAATTCTTCAAGGATATACTTAATTGAAGACATTTATATCCCATATTTTTTCCCTAAATCATACAATAAACCTGATATCTCCCACACATAATCCATCCAATAATCAAGATTAGCTATGCACAAAGAAATGATGATTTGAAAATGATACATACATGGAGAAATCCCACCCCTCAACCTGTCTACGTAGAAGCAATTAGCGAGAGGAGCTCACAAGCAATAGAAATTAATCGTTTGAATCAGTGGACACCACTATACCAATAAATTTTTTTTACAACTTATATTTTCTGTTGGATTAGGATTTTATTTTTTATGAATTTTTATTACTTTTTCCAAATATGTTGAGGTGAATTTATTTAAACTGTGAGAAAAAGGAAGTATTAGTGATACCTCCTTTTTTATTTATTGAATGGTGGCAGATCTCCCATTATTTTCCCTAGATCTATGAGATGAAAATGGAAGGCAAGGTGTGGCCTCATTTATCCTATATAGAAAGAAAAAAAGACAACTTGAGGAGGGGGATCCCTTTGACTAATTTAAAGGTGAAAGAAAACCTCCATGACATCTTTCCTTTAACCCTTACACAATATAACATTCCCCCCTCATTCCAAACTCAAAATTCACTCATATCTATACATTACATAGTCTATATCTTTAGAATATGTCTTATTTGTTCACAATGGATCCAGTGGACTAAAATATGTAACCACACTTGGGACAGATTAAATAGTCACATCACATACCTACATAATATTAAATATATCTCCAAGATACTTATGACATGTTAATAGAGTATTTACAAGCTCACATCAAATTAAAATCCCATATCCATGTTCTACATAGTATGAATCTCAAGGTAATTCCCTCATATGAAATTAAACATAAAAAGTGTATCTATATGGGATTAATTTCCACGAAACACATGCTGCATTGGATTCAACCTGAGTATAAAAACTCCTCTTTGGAATAAATGGGGGAATCTGTATAAGTTTGAATGGTCATGTAGACACATCATATCATATTAACCCCTAAATTCCCCTCATATCAAAATAAACACCAGTGTCCTAGACCTATGTATAATGAACTCTAAGGGGAGACTGTATTAAGTGTAACCTTTAACAACCCATATCCCAGAAACCACATCATATTCAAACACAAAGTTTGATGGCACATGGTATTAAAACATTAAACTACCTAAAAATATTTAGGGGCTAACTTTATTAAAAATTTCATATCCATCATCTCTATCCAAATTAGTGAATTACTATGTGAGCTCCCACTAAGATTTCATCCAGTAATCAAGAAAATGTAAGCAGTCATGGGGTTAATTGGAGGAATTTTGATCTATAGAAATAATGAATATTAGATAACTAGGAATACATATAGAATTCCTACAACTTAGTCAGTCCATATAGAAGTAATCAAGGAGAGGAGTTTATAGTAAAGTAAAATCATTGGTATAAATAAAATGACCCTTGAGGCTTATAAAAATATATTCCAATTGCTTTTATAAGGATTTTGAAAAAATAATCTTAGCTATGTGTTGGATTAATATTAGTTCTTTTGTATTTATTGTTTATTTTAAATAATATTTAGTTCTATGTTGTTTCTTTTCACTTATTTTTGTTTTTAATTCCCATCCCTCTGTGTTGTGATCCCACACCTCTGTTTTGATATAGGGCTAATTGAGATTCACCCATGGGAGGATTCTTGATAGGATAAAATTTTCATACATTTTATCTCCATTCTGCCTGATTTCAAACCCACTATTTTTAGTATAACATGTGTTAATATCCCATTTTTTTGTTTCATAAATAATAGAGTTTAACTGATAAAAGGATTTAATATTGAGTTTTATTTTTTTATTTGATATTTGGGAATTTTTATAATAATACATATACTTAATAATTTGTTCTAGAAAATTATTTTAGGTTTTTGTATGGTAATTCATATAAATCAAGGATGTTAATTGTTAATTTGTGATATAATGAAAAATTTTCAGGCAACCAACCATTAGACTAAGACCATGATCAACAAAATTATGAACTTATCAGGTTGTCTCTTATCTATCAGGTGGCCAGTTGATCAAAAAAAAAAGAAAATTGGATAACTATGCCTTTCATAATTAACTATGGTTAGAATTTTTCAACTTCCATAACCTATAATATGTTCACAATGATCAAAAACATGATGAAACAGGTAATCGGGTTGATATATCAACCATAAGAATGAATATGATCCACAAAGTGATACACCTATAAAAAAAGAATTTCCAATGTTCTAAGTGATCACACATTAATCCATCGACTATGTATCTCAACCTACCACATAAATAAATTCCCAATAAACCATATAATGACATTTTGACATTATGAACAGTCACTAAAACTGTTTTTTCAATCATTTGACTCCATGGTAACTCACCTACTTCATGGTTGATCAATGTATCATAAAACATTTAACTCATTGTGTATTAAGAGGAGACTTTATGATATTCACCTGGAATTTTAACCAGACCCTTGGTATACCACATGATCATTGATATTATTTATAAGTGTATGACACATAGATTAATGCATCTTAAATATTTTATATGAAGAAAATAACGAAAGTTGTGGATTTATTCGAAGACAAAGTTGTGAATAATGATTCAATAAGAAAGAAGGGGGTTTTAAAAATTTGAATAGAGGAGATCATATAGTGATAACCGAAGTATTTAAAGCTGGAAACCATGTGTATATAATATGAGATTATGGTGTGATAGAGAAGATGCTTCTGGATTGACATTTTGGAAGTGATATGTGTGCGTGATTTATAACATTTACCATTTCCTTCAATGCTAGATTTTGTTTCAATTTTAATATTTTATTTCTTTTCCTATGCCTTTATTATTTATTTCCCTACAATTGATGGGTAATATTTTTTTTATTGGGGATTGTATGTTTTTCGCATATAATTCTTGATCTGTATATCTTTATTAAATAGAACTCTTTTCTCATTTGTTGATTCCAATTTTCAGTGGCAATTTTAATCCTTGAATTTAATTAAATTTAGAATCTTAACCTAATTAAGTTTAACTATTTTGATTTATAATTAATAATTTCTCTCTTATTAGTGTATTTTTTTATTCTTTGGTATGTATCATTGGGAGTAAAGTTCCTAGAAATTACCGGCACCTGTGTGAGGGAATTGAATATGTAAGTTCATAGACTTCCTTTTTTGTATGTTCTTGTTTATTTTTGGGATCATGTTTCTTTAATTAATTTAAAATTATTATTCCATGGTGTATGACAAGTCTTAGGGTTATTCTGGGTGTTCAAGTCTTGAAATATGGGAGACTGTGACCGTATAGTGCATATTGGAAAACAAGCACATAGATAGTAGTAACCATGCTCCCCAACTGTGAATGCCTAGAGAAGGGGTTCACTATTTAAGAAACCATGCAAGGGGGGAAAACATACTATGTGGGATTGGAAATATCCATCACATAAGATCTTTCATATCATGTAGGCTTCCCAAGAAGACATGTCACTTGTCCCTTTTTTTAGAGAGGGTTTCACATGGTTGGAACTCAATTTGGAAAATCATGCGACCAATATAGGTTCTCTATTAAAAATGTGTAATTTTTTCCATTTTTCTAGGTCGATCTATAAGAAACCACACCCAATTTTATCCCTTATTCATCCCCTTGATGTATGTATGGTGAATCAAATTCTTCCAATCTTCTCAAGGGTCAGTCTCCATCATTTCTAATACATTTAGTGTGCCATTGGATGTGGATTAAAGCTCCAAGTGAGTCTAACACTCCAATTTTAAATTTTTTGGATTATGTATTGTAGAATCATTATTATTCTTACAAATCCTTAATACCGTATTTTTCTTGTGTTATCTAGGTTTGGGATTTATAGATCATTTGATTTCAAATCAAATTCTATGGTTATGCGAGTGTTCAACTTCAGAACTGAGGAAGGTGGCCAACAAGTTATATCCCATAGTCTTGTTGATAATTTATGTTTATTTTATTATTCATAGATACCTTTGTGTTTTCAATTTGGGGTTTATTTGTATACGTTATATTTTTAATGGGAAAATTTTTATTAAACACCTCATGTTCCCCATGAAATGTATTTAGGTTGATTTGGACTGGGTAAAGGGCTACACATGATGTACACTTCTTGTTGGACATGGAAATTAAAATGTTATGTATAAAATAATATTGTATTGACATAGATCCTATGAAAATTGTGTTGAAATGTTATCTTGGATTATGAAATGAAACTAATGGTAATTGTGTATAGTTGTTAACATGTCATAATTGGTTTTTTAGTATAATGTTAATGGGTTAAATGTGTTATGGACTGTAAAGGGTAATTTTATTGAATTTATAAATATTATAAATGAGAAATGGAATAATTTCATTAGGGTTTGTAAATGATAATATTTAAATTGGTTATTTCAAGAATATGGGTTATGTATTGATTAAACTATTGTTGTAAATGATGAATGTGTTAAATGGTTTATGTTTATGTTTAGTAATTTTTTGGGTTTATAAAATCATGTGTACATGGATTGGTGGTATTTGGGGTATTTACTTGATGTTATACACCCATGGGTATGAGTCTCAAAACCCCACACCTATAATTCACAGGTAAGGTAGATAAACTAAGGATTTATTCCCCTAACAATTTCATTTGATGAAACTACTTTCCCCACGTCTCCAAGGTAAGTGTTATGTAACTGCTTCTGAAATGTTTTCCCTAGTGAGATAGGGACATTGAATTTTCCCATTATCTCTAGTGATGGACTGACATAAGCCTTAATGTAATTAAGGAAAGTCCAAAGCTCGTGGACAAAAAATGAAAGTGGATATAGCAAATCATCTTAACTAATGACACATTATTATTATACTATTTATATTGGGATTCATTATATAATTACATACAATATCTATTTAGAATAGATATTTTGCAGACACCATTGTGGGTGAAAAATGAATTGTACTCACACCCTTCTTATACCGACATTGGGTACCCAAGCATACTTCATGGTTACAGGTTAGGACCGGGGAAAGGGCTATATTCTAGATGGTTGATTTCTGAATGGGATGTTCCTGGACGGGGGATCTGGACCTAGAGCCATGAGCTATTTTGGAGATTCTTTAGTGGTCTCCATTTTTGGGGTTCCTTACACTTTGCACCATATGGAATGACAAAACATATTTACTATTTGGTTTTGTGATTATACCGGTTTTGGTTAATGTTGGGAAATTCATATTTATTTGTTATACTATTTCATTTATTTCATATTTTTATATGTTATGGATTACACTAATAAATTGGGTATATTTCCCCCACATATGAAACTATAACCTCACTAGTATTCAATAGCCTTTGGCATATGAGGAGGTGTTCTTGAGGTTATGTGGTGAACCACATCCAAGAACTGCATATTGTGTCTACTAGGTTGGGGATGTTACAAAGTGGTATTAGAGATGACTTTTTTATTATATTATTTTATTTTTTCGGATATGTATATGAGATACTAGGATGTGTTAGGAATTGGAAATGAGTTAGTTCTTGGGATTAGTAGACCCATGTATGGGGGAAAACCCAATCACCTAGGATTGGTGTATTGTTCTTAATATTTATTATTACAGTTGGATTATATATTACCTTGGGTGTGAAATTGTTGAGTGATTTTTCTATTTTATGATATTTTTTTTGTTCGTAGTAGCATGGGTTTGTGAATACATGAATCAATTTAGGAACATTGGGATATAGGTGGAATGAATCATGGCAGGAACACATGTTGGAAATGTGTGGGAGATGTGGGAAAAATCATTTCACATTCCTTGAAAATTTGAATGAAATGGTGTCTAATATGATGAAGCCAATGGGTAAATTGAAAGAACCTGAAAGAATGTTTAAAGAATAATGCCCAATGGGAAGTTATAAAAGGGATAAATTATTGGTTTTAATAATTTTTTAACATATAAATGTTCCTAAGAGAGAAATATTTATGTTGTGAAAGTGAAAATGGTAAAAATGTTGTTTAATGAAAAGACATGTTGTTGTGTGAGTTAGTTTACCCAATTTTGACCATGAACCATTATAGGGATGACTAAGGGTATTCATGAAGACCTGAATATATCCGTTGGGGTAGTGTATGCATAATGGGTTGATTTTTTCTAGTAGAGATACTAATTTTGTAAATAGGTGTAGAAGTTCTATGTTATGTGTTCTGAGATATGTGATTGGAATTATAGATAAATTCCACCACGATGCTGAGTACTGGCTAGGTGAAAATAAGATATCATCGAGAATTCCCCCCTTGTGGAAGAGTAGGAATCCCCATTGATTACGAATCACATAGGGGAGGAGCAGTTCTATGAGAACATTCCTCCTTCCTTACAGATGACGGAACAAGACCTATGTCAGATTGCACTGAGAATGTTTTACTTGACTAGAGAGTTTTAGTTACATAACCCTATGAAATTTTACAGAGATGGTGTATTTTAATTTTTAAAGTTTTGGATAGAGTCATTTCAGAAGATTCTAGATCACATGAAGACTCTTACCGAGAAGACTGTCATGTTGGCAGCCTACATGTTGTGGTGACTAGCAACGTGTTGGTGTGATATTCTGGTTTATATAGATTAGGAATAAGTTATGCTATGGGAATATTTCTAGGAAAATTTTTTGGAAAATTTTTATATATATTCCTTGAGATAGGATATGAAAATGATGTTTTTGAGGTTAATCCAAGGAACTGTATTAGTGATGGATAATGTTTCCCAGTTCACCAACTTGAAATCCTTAATTCCAACTTTGGGAGGGGATGATGTAACTTTAGAGATACATTTTAAGGATGGAATTAGACTAGAGATCATGTAACCAGTGTATATATTACATTTAAATAGGTTTTTGTTGAGGTGGACTAGATCCTTATTTAATAAGAGAGCATAATGGAGGATTTTGGTGGTGGATATGCAGTTCCAATTCAATGAGCCTGTGGTGAGACATTCGAAAGTATGAAACAACATTTTGAGATTTTTCTCAAAGATAGTGGTGGACATAATAGTCAAAGGAGGGGACTAGCCACTCCAGTTTGTGATCAAGGTATTTTCAATCAGTGAGGCAGGATGAGATAGAAAAGAGGTCAGTGTTCCCAACCACCAGTTGAGTGACAAATGTGTGGTAGTATGGGGCATGCGAAGAGGTTATGTAAGAACCCTTGACATATGGTTGATGATAAAGGACCAAGGCTAGTAAGAAGTGTAGTTAGGGGTTTGATTACTCCATATGAAGTAGGTATTTGGAGCTCTACCATCCTTATTGGTTGCAGTAGTAGATGTGGTACTTCAAGAAAAGGGAATCCCTACCCAAAGTGTTGTTCATAATCATGATCTGAGACTAGTTCCCAAGATTTAAGGAAATGTTCTATGCAGGCAGTTCTGCCAACACTATTTTAAATCATCACAATTTTTGAGTATGTTGGGATTAGTGGAGGAACATATGTGTAGGTTGATTTTGATTTATACACTATTACTAGTGAAAGATGAAAATATCTAAAACTGTGAGGAGTATACCATCGATGTTATAGGGTAACATTTTTTGTGGAACATGATTGTGATGGAAATTTTGCGGTTTGATCAGATTTTTTGGATGGATAGGATGGTGTTGTATTAGGTCTACATTGACTATTAACATGTAGGGTAATGTCCATGTATCTTTAGGGAGACACTTATGTGTATTTTGATGAATGGGATATCCTGACCGGCTATATAGGGAACATTTTTTAGTAGTTGGGTGATCTCAAATACAAGGTGGATTAACTATATATTGATTATGAGGGGTAGTTAACCTTTTCATTCCTCAAATAATATTTTAGTTCCATGATGTGTTTACTAAGGACATCTTGGGGCGACCAACTAAGAGTTAATTTGAGTTCATGTTAGAGTTACTACTGGGAACTGAAAGAGTTATTATTCGACCATATTGAATATCACTGGTATAACCCCATGAACATAAATCTCAGTTAGAATAGTTTGAGAATAAAGGGTTTATTATTTAGAAAACTTAAAAATTGGGGTCCCAATATTTGTCTACCATGAATGATAATGGTATGTTGAAGTTGTGTGTTAATTACAAGATGTTTAATAGGATGGAGGTTAAGAAATGATACCCCCAACCATGAATAGATGTTTTTTTGACTAGTTGAGAGGTTCTTTTTCATTCTCCAAGATTGAATTGAGCTATATGTATCATTAGTTGGGGTGATGAATTTTGATATACCTTGGAATTCTTTCAAGAGTAGTTATTGTTTGTATTAGTTTATTGTAATGTTGTTCAGTTTAAAAAAATGGTTCGATAGAGTTTATGAACCTGATGAACTAAAACTTTCAACCGTAACTAGATCAATTTGTAGTCATTTTTATGGATAATATCTTGGTTTACTCCAAGACTCATGAATATCATTCCAAACATCTTGAAATCATCTTATGTACACTAAGAGATAATAAGATATAAAACAAGTTATCCAAATATAATCTTTTCATTGACATCGTGCATTTCATGGGTCACATCATCCTTGAGGAATGTGTGAAAGTGGTCCCAGAGAAAGTGAAGTCCATTGTATCTTGGGAACATTCCAAGAAATTTTTTCATATATAAATTCATATAGTTCTAGTGGACTATTATTATAGGACCATAAAAGTATTTTCCCATTTAAACATATCAATACCAGCCTTGACCAAGAAGGGAATCAGGTTTGATTGATCATGGGTATGTGAAAATGCATTCCTAGAGTTATGTAAAAGGTTGACTACTGCCTGAATTTGGATCTTTACCAAGTCCTGTAAGGAGTATAACTTTTTTTATGCATAGGTTATTTTTATTAGGGAAGTACTGAAGAAGAATAATTAGGTTGTGCTGTGTGGGGCATGGAACTTGAGGCCTCATGAATGGAATTAACCTATCCATTATCTTGAATTGACAATATTGATTTCTAAATTAATGTGATGGAAAAATAATTTTTTGGGAGAGTGGTTTACTGTTTTTATCGATCCTAAAAATACTAAGTACATATTCTCCAAACATTATTTGAATATTAAACAATGTAAATGGTTTATGGAAATGAATTCATTTGATTTTGAATAGGTATATACACCAGGAATGGGGAACAATTTTGTGGATAATTTGATCCAAAATATTCAGATCTAGGAAATTCAAGAATCAAGTTTGAAGTGATTTATGATTATGTTATTCACTAATATTCATTATGTGGTTCAAGATGAACAAGGGAATATGACCCTTGAAACCTTGGTAGTTGAGTAGACCGTTATGAGCCTGATCAAAGAGAGTTAGTATATGAATTTAAAAAGTTTGGACTAAAGGGAATGTCTTGAAGGTGGGGAGTCAACTTCCAATGGGACCAATGGTAACGATGAGATATTTTATGTTCATGGTCATCTTTCCTTGCCTACATGAATAGAGGAATAATTGATGCATGATTTTCAAGCCATGTAGTGGGTGGTGCATGCATTTTTGTCCAAAATGTATTGATATAGTCATAAAAATATTGGTGGCCATTTATTAAGAAGTATGTTGTAGGATTTTTGATGTGATACTACACCTTTCAGTTGGTATAGACTGTTCATCAGTGAGTTGGTGGTTTTTTACAACAATTTCCCATTTTGTAAAGAATATTGGATGATGTCATGCTGGTTTTTTTTGTACGTATTCAAGGTATGGATCAGAATAATGATTTAATATTATTATTTTTGGATTATTTTACCAATGTGTCACATTTCTTACATATTTGAGAGACGTTTACCATGAATTAGTTAGTAGAATTTTTGTTTGGGAGATTGAGTGGTTTCATGGGGTTCTATGAATATAGTTTTAGATTTTGTTATGTATTTTCATTCACACGTATAGAATGTTTTATAGAATGATCATGGTTCATATGTGTTCTTGAGTAAGGATTTACACCTTTAAATAAATAGATGATCAGATCATACTATTCGAGTACTAGAGAATGTTTTGAGGGCATGTTTCCAGGACTTTGGTGGATTATGGGAGAAGCATTTGGCACATTTTTAGTTTTCCAACAACAATAGCTAATACGATATGATTCAGAAGGTGCAATATGAGTATCTCTATGGAAGGCCATTTAGATATCCATTAAATTAGATGAAGACTAAGGATCTAGATGTTTTTGGATCGAGTCTCGTGTTAGAGATGATGAAATGGGTTTAGTTTGTTTATAAATGAATGAATTTCTCTTATATTAGGTAAAAGACATGTGACGATCAATATCATTGACCTAATGAGTTTTTGTGGGTTATCATGTTTTCTTTATGGTGTCTCTAAGGTTGAGAAACCATTGGATTAAAAAACATGGTATGTTGGCACCCAGGTTCACAGGATAATTTGTGACAGTGGAGAGGATGGGGTTTTTGTAATACTGATTTGATATTACACACCTATACTGTGGTATTCACGATTTGTTTCTCGTGTCACAACATTAACAATAACACCCCAAACCATAACATGTTATTAATGATGCTGATGTTGAGATTGAGGCTAAAGTATCCTTTGTGGAGAATCTGATTTTTATTTTGGATCATAGTGAGAAATTCTTGCGAGGAAAGACTACACCAATGGTTCGGGTGTTATGGAATAATTGTAATGTTAATGAAGGTAATTTGGATAGGGAGAATGAAATATAGGCCCAATGGCCAGGTCATTTTACCTTGGAAACTCCGTGATTCTATTGAGCACAACTTAATGATTAGCCATCATTATGTGGAGATATTGTAAGATCATGAGTTCTTTTTAGGTACATTATTGTTTATTTTTTGGCTTAAAGATCATTAATTTTGTTAAAGTAAAGTTTACCAAGTGTATGAGGAGTCTCAGGAGTGTTTCATGGGTTAAATACATGAAAGAGGTTGCAATGTGGCTATCTAGTGCATGATTCATAGTTAGTATATGGATAGTAGAAAAAATATGCCTCAACCATGATTTCATGGAGGAGGGGTTCATGGTTTATGAAACCATGAAAGGGGTAGGACAAACAGTGTGGTTATGGATAGAGCCATATTTCACTATCACCACATGGTTTTTCAAACCATGTGGGATTCCTAGGAAACTATGTGACTTGGTCCCATTTGGCTAGATGGGGGTCCATGGTTGGCACATGGTTTGGCCAACGGTGCAACCAAACCATGTTCTCTATTAAAAATGTGGTATTTTACTATTTACCCACTCGGTATTTAAAAAAACTGACCTAATATTCACCCTGATTATTCATCTAGTATAATGTATTTTGAACAAAAATCTCCCAAGAATCTCAAGGGTCAATTTCCCTCAATTCTAAGATGTTTAGAGAACTATTGGGTGTAGATTGAATCTCTAAGTGAGGTGAACACTCCAATTTACACCTTTTTGGATTATGGGTTTTGGAATAGTTATTATTCTTCCGAATCCATAAACCCCTATTTTTTTCATTGGTTTCTTGGTAGGGACATTAAAGGTGGGTTGATTTTGAATCAAAGGCAAAGGTTATGTAAGAATTCATCTTTTAAATTAAGGTAGGTGGTATACCAGTTATATCATATTGTCTAGTTGATTATTTATGTGTATGTATATGTGCATCAGTTCCATTGTGTTTTCTTTTTTTTCCTAAGTAAAAATGATAATTTGATTATGTAAATGTTTAATTGAACCCCTCAGGATTCCTATGGGATGTGTTCATTCCAATTTTGACTGTGTTAAGGGCCACCCTTGGGGCATTAAACTTTCTAAACATTGAAATTGGAATGTTAAGTTTAAAATAAAATTTTATTAACATAGAGAACATGATAATGTTTTGAAATATCAGAATGATTTGAAATGAAACTAATGATAATTGTCTATAGTTGTTAAAATGGAATAAGCGGTTGTTTGGTATAATGTTAATGGGTTAAATGAGCTATGAATAATAAAGAGTATGTTTTTTTGTTTGAATAAGGCATGAAAATTATAAATGGGATAATTGGATCAAGGAATGTACATGAGAATTTCTAAAGAGATTAAGGCATGATGTTAGGCTATCTATTGAATGATTTTTTTTCAAATGATGAATGTGTTAAATATTTATGATTTTTGTTTGTTAAATGTGGTATGGTTAAAGAATCATGTGAATATGGATTGGTGGTATGTGGGGTGTTGACTTGAGAATCTATGTCCTTAGGTCATTTTGGACTGAGGTTCTAAACCCCAACACTAAATTAAAAGGGTTAAGGAGAAAAAAGGAGTCATTATGGCCCTAATGGTTTCATTTGCTGAGACAACATGACCTATGTCTCCAAGTTATGTTTTATGTAATCATTTGTGAAATGTTTTCTCATGTGAGATGGGGAACTTATCTTTTCCACTTATTCATAGTGGTTGACCTACATATTCCATAGTGTAATTGATTAAAGGAATAACCCCATGGAACAAATAATGAATGTTGGTAAAGTAAATATTATTAATTACTAACACCTTTTTATTCTCCTATTTATACTTTGATTAATTATGTACATGCATACACAATGTTTTTAGAATGGATATTTTCTACAAATCATTAGTGGCGGTCTACTGAGTTATAATCACACCCTTCATGGGATTTTATTGGGTACCTGACTAGACTTAATGGTTGTAGTTTAGGATAAGGTTAAGGGACAAATGTTTGATGGTTGAGTTGGGAATGGGATGTTATAGATGGGGGATTTAGACCTGGATATAGTACCCATTTTTTGTATTTTTAGTTGTATTTATTTTGGGGCTTCATTACAATTCGAATTATATGACATGACATAACATAATTACTATTTATTTTAGGTATTATACCTTGTTTTGGGAAATGGTTGGTAATAAATGATCATTAGTTATATGGTTTCTTTTATTTCTTATTATTACATATTGTGGCTTTCTATGATAAAGAGGGTATAGTCTCCCAACATATAACCTTAAAACCTCACTACTAGTTGGAAGCCTTTGGCATATAGGGATTCTCACATTAGGTCTTGTAGAGACTAGTCTCGAAACACCGTGTATAATAGATACTAGGTTAGGTAAATTATATATTGACATTAATATTAATTATTAACACTAAATCCCAATTTAGAATTTTTTTAGTAATTTAGGAAGTGTCTTGTATAAATTTATACACACATGGAGGGGGTCACCCAAGCTATAATCACTACTTGATCAATATCAACCTTATCCATCAACCAAAGGTTTTGAGAAAAGTCAATTGAGGAACCTTTCACTAATTAGTTAAGAGAGAAAGGAAGTAAAAACATTTATGACTACGATAGCCTAAAAATTTGAAATATAACCATGAACCAATAATTTTTATCATATTTATGTTTTAAATCATTTTTTAAATTTTTTTCTTTAGTTTCAAAATCAAAAAACCAAATTAAAATTAATTTTATTATACTAATTAAAATATGAAAAATGATTTTTTTTCTGAATATTAATCTAAGGCACTAGATATGGTCTGATTATAACAAAATTTATACAAGGAAATTATATATTTTCCACACCCTATGATAACGTCCATTAAAAAAATTGAACTTTTATCATTTAGGTAGTACCAAAAAATATAATTTGAGCCTTTTATTTCAAAAACCAACAATAACCCATTGTTTGATTTTGACCCCAAAATAAAAAAGAACATTGACTAAATTAATAAACTATAATTTTCTGAAAATTGTGATATTTTTCTTAGATACTCGATTTAAACATCAAATTTTCACTCTCAGCCTATCATCACTGTTGGAAATCCTATCCAAACCCACATAGAATTATTTACACCTATATTCTCCAATAAACATAACCAAATTGTTATACAAAATTGAAAATTGACTTTGAAATAATGATTGTTCTAATGAAATTGTTTCCCATGTTTCACAATCATGTAGGTGTGGACCCTAAGGGACATATACATGCAATAAGAGATGACTAATGTAGTATGAAAACAAAATGAGTTGATGAGGAACAAGTGAATTAGAGGGAATTTACCTTCTCACATAAAGGAGGTTCCAATGAATTGTTTTACAACATATATCCTAGATATATTTCTAACTAGGGTGAAATATAGATATATTTCATACAATAGATTTTCCTACCTCCAGGAACATAATATTATGGAAGTAGATCAATGCTATCATTAAATCATATATAAATACTCCCTATGAGTACTATGAGATGTTTAAGAAGATCTCTGTCTAGTGTTCACATCATGTTGTAGAAGAGAACCAATACTTTTTTTCTTTTATAAATCCCTTCTTGATAATGACATGATATTTCTCAATGCATCATCAAGAGGATTCATGGTAAACATGTCACTTGGAGAAGCCATGTCCATGTTAAATGAGGTATCCATGAGGTAAAAACTTTTGATTTATCCCTACCACCTAAATGTAAACATGAAGAAATAATAGGTTTTGTAAGGAATTTGGATTATAAATAAGTCAACGAAAAACAATAACCAACTAAAGTATGTGGTTTAGGATCATCATCTTACAATTTAACAAACTATTTTGATAAGATGTTTTTTATTGAGATTTGTACATCATTATTTCAACCAAGAATATTTTAAAATTAAAATCATGGATAATGGAGTACCATTGAGCTTTAGTATGGGTTAGGAAATAAAATTTTACAATAAAACTACTTCCCACATAAAACCCCTTACTAAGAGTAAACCAGGACACCCTATCGAACAAGTTTCAACAACAAACCCCTTGAAACACATATATTAGATCCCACCACCCTTCAATTGTACCTATAAAAACCATATATAGTACCAACATACCAAAAACCCACTTTTTATTAAAATAGACACTATTATAATCCATCTACAAGGGAAAAAACTAGTATAACAACAATAATAAAATAGGGTAGAATTTATGATGGCTAAAATAGAGGATATGATGAGGCAAATAAGTAATTTGATATGATTCTCTTCCAATGATTGAGGTATGATACCCGGCCAAATTTTCCGTATCCCAATGGATTATTTTAATGATAACAACCAAAAGTGGAAAATAAATCCACCCTATAACCACATAGTATCTGGATAAAAACCAATTGATCCATGAGGAAGAAGAAGGTTAGTGGCATAAACTTGAACAATCACACCCTAGCCTTAATGAAAAATTTGTAGTGGATGTTGGAAATAATCTAAAGGAATAAATTAATTAATAATATACTTATCTTTTAAAAAAGTAAGAAGAAAGAAAATATGATAAAGAAATAATAGACCAAACAACAAAGATATCAGAAAGACCATGGAAATGAAAAAATTGAGAATAAGGATATTCCACTATAATTTACAGATAGATTTATCTAGTCCAAAAAACACAAGAAGAATAATTTCAATGAGAATTTATAGATATTTACTAGAATGTAGAGATCAAAATGACCCTGTTAGAGGCACTAAAATATATTACCAATTATGGAAAATTTATTAAATAACGTTTCAATAAAATATAAGGTTTTATTGAAATGAATTATTTAATTTAGTAATAATTGTATCATCTATAATCACACCATAATTACCTATAAAATGATATTATATAAGGAAATTTTCTATCCCTTATTCCATTGAATCTATTAAATTTTGATATTATTTATATGATTTAGGTTCTTCATTAAATGTAGTGCCTCACACTATTTTTACATATTTATATATATGAGGCTTTCACCCATAATAGTGGTGGTAAAACTAGAAAAAAGATTCAAAATATACCATGTAGGTGTGTTGGAAGGTTTATATGTAAAATTACATGATTTTATATTCTCAGTAGAGTTATATATAGTTTACATGAAGGAATATCAAAGCCCATATCACACACCCATCATTTTTGGGAGATATTATTTAAGACAACCAAGACACTAATTAATGTTCATAAAGGAAAAACTTACCATAGTATTTGGAGATGGAACAATCCATTTTAATATATTTTAATCCATTAATATCCATTTTTATGAACAATTACTCACTATTATACCAGATATTTAAGGATCCAAACCCATTTATGATTTAGTTATGTTTCTTGAGATCTTAACCGTATAAGAATTCGGAATAGCTAAAAATTCATAGAGGATGAAGCTGGATATAATTTCAAGGAATATGTTCTCATATTTGTGGATGAGGTATATTTTGAATAAATTTAAATATTTATTTTTTTATTAAATGATTAAGATAGCTATATTTTATATTATGTACAAAAAATTAAATAAATAAAAATGGGAAACCCATTCTGATATTGTCACTATAACAACCCCCAAAACTAGTATTAAAACAATTTCCCATGGATTTGAAGTATGTATTCCTAATTAAGTGAAAAATATCAATTATCATTAATAATAATTTTGTACAACTAATTAAAATAAATTCATTTATCCTTTTAAGGAGAATGTATAAGACATAAGTTAGAGTTGAGATGATATTCCTAAAGAAAATCAAAAAATCCACTCACATAAAATTATTTTGAAGGAGAGATATTTAAAAATCCACAAAGGAGGTTAAATCCCAAAATAATAAAGGAGATAAAAAATGATATATAGATTTTATTATAATTAGAAATCATTTAACCAATTTCTATCTCATAAGGGGTTATCCCAATCGATGTAGTTCATATGAAAATCATGCTAACAATTATAAAAAATGATCACAATGAATTGATCCCAATGAAAATTTAGAATAACTAGAGAATATTTACAGATTATATAAATATAATGAATTTTACTAGGAAGATCACTTACCCTACCTATTTGGTGATCATATTCTAGATAGGATGGAAATGAAAACACATTATTTCTTTTCAGATGGTTTTTCAGGATACTTTCATCTACCCATTATCTTGAGGACCGAGTGAAGACAATATTCACATGTCCATTTGGAACCCTACTTATAAAAGTATTCATTTTTCATTGTGAAATGACATAGATATATTTTATAGGTTTATGGTAAGAATAATATTAGTTCACATTGAGGGATTACTAGAGGTATTCTTGGATAATTTGACTATTTTTGGTAATTATTTTGATCACAAGAAATCTTTTGAAAACATTCACTGATTTTTTTTGAATTTTTAAAAATTTAATTTTATGGTAGAAATATTAATATTCCCATTTAATATATTATCCTAGAATGGAAATGAGGTAGATTAATCAAAAATATATGTGATAAACTCTCTAATTTACCCAACATGTGTGAAACATCTAAGATCTTATCATGAAAGTGTGGCATTTTATCTGAGATTTATCAAAAAATTATTATGGTTTATTTCCCACTCTATTGATTAAATTTGAGAAATGTTTATTTTTATTTAAATACATAATGCATGGAATAATTTTATGACATAATTTGTAGATGAATCACCCCACCAATGATGAAACCACAATGCTAGAAGAGCCTCTTTGAGCTACTTTTCAATTCTTCATATAAAGAGGTTGGATTAGTTATTTTACCAAATAATTGAAGGATGACACATGTCATTATTTTTCCATAAGGATACTAGATTCTACCCAAATAATGTATACAACTACTAAAATAGAGTTTCTTATAGTGTGTTTTACTTCTGATAAATTCATATCTTATTCTATTAAAACTAAATTCGTTGTGTTTCCTAAATATATAGTATTTAGATACTTAATGAAAATGCATTATGCAAATCACAGGATATCTAGATGGACTTTGTTACATGATGAGTTTAACATGGATATTAAGGATAGGAAGCGATCCAAACAAATGGTGGCCAATAACCTGATTATATTTCTAAACACAGCTAAAGAAGAAATTCTAGATTAGGATCTACTGAATGACCCACTTCTAAGAGTCCAATTGTATTTGGTTGAAGAAGAGGTATCCTAATATCCAATCAAGGTAAATTATTTGGTGACTTACCTAGTACCATATCGCTTCAATTATAATAAGATTATTATATTTAAATATGAGTTCTAATTTTAAATTTTTGAAGACCTGTACATGTGGAAAATTTACAAATATCATGTAATATGATGTTGTTTTCCAACAAGTAAGATTGAGTCTATTTTTGAATTATGTCACACACTAGCTCATGGAGGATGATTTAGACCACAAATAACTGTATTAAAGTATTTTAATCTATAAGTTATTGATAAATATTTTTTAATGATAATAATGAGTTTGTAACAAAATGGAAAAAAGAAAATTTATTGGAAATATTTTAAAGAGAGGGGAAACATCCCCAAAACCCATCATCTATTGTGGAATTTTTGAATTCTGGGGAATGGAATTTATGGGAAACTTCATATATCTAATGGAAACTCTTAAATTTTACATTTTATTGATTATGTATCAAAATTAATTGAATATAATACACCCAATATAATGATGCTAATTTTTTGTGTGCCTTTGTCTGGTAAAATATATTTTATAGGTTTGGAGTACTATGGTTTATCTTCTATGATCAAGAGACACACTTTTACAATCAGATCATGGATGATTTTATAAGAAAATATGATGTACATCACAAAACACGCACAACATACAATTTAAAAGTGAGGGGTTTATAAAAAGCAATGATGGAATAAATAAATATAGAATACTTTTTCAACTAATAAATCATGAAATAAAGGAAAATATTATCGGATGATAGATTGATTCAACAAAGAACTTATAAACTGGAGACCAACTGCTGTTATTTAATTCAATTCATAATTAAATTATTGTTAGAATTAATTTCATATGGGTAGGACCCTTCATAATTACTAATGTATCCCAATTTGGTTCTATGTAGGTTATTAATGAAGGAAACTTGAATCCATTCACTATCAATGGACATATAATAATAAATTACATGAGAATCTATCCTGGTAACATATAGTAGAGATCTCACTCCACCCTATCTATCTATAAAACCAAATAGGTTATAATAATCCTTATCATTTTATTCCTATTATGATTCCATATAAAATTATCTTACATGATAAATTAGTTTTAAGGAAATGAGTACATTACATAATTTATATATAAGTGATAACATATTGTAGTTTATAACATTATAAATTTTCTATTTTTAATATTTTTTTTTCATTTTTAACTTTTTATGTCTTTTCTTACCCTTGTTTTTTTTCAATTTTAAAAATTTTGAACTTAACTAGAATAGCCTTGAAAACATTAAATCCTTTATATTATTATAGATAGTAATTTTAACCATTAAATAAATATATATGAATGATTAAATGAAAATATATTTAATATTATAAGATAATTAATTTCATACAAAGCATACTAATTTTTGATAATCATACCATTAAAAACTTCTCTATCTTTTTAATTACTTACCTAAAAGGCTTATGAACCAATTTTAATATTTTCATAACATTTATTTTTTTATTGCTTCTTCTAAGACATAATTAAATATCTATAATTTTATAATTAATCAAATCAAAAACATATATAATTAAAGGAACTCATGCTAAAATTATTGAGGTATTCCTTGGATTTAAATTCCTTTTTCAATAAAATCCTTTTTTAGGACTATATGTATATTAATCACTTTAATCACTTAGTATCTAGTAATTAATTTTTTAGACATACACATTATTAGAAAAACATATCTATAAATATTTCTATAGAAGTTCCTATAATATATAAGATAAATTAAAGTGTATAGGAGAGAAAAATGATCTAAAAATATATGATGGAAATATATGATTTAATTTAATGTAGTGTTTTCTACTGATTTTATGTTATTATTTTTTAGAGAAAATTATTATTTTATGAGTGAATAAATAATTATGATATTATCCAGTGATCTAAATGAAAATTCCCAACAATTTTTAAGGGTAAAGTCTCTATCATTCCCAAAAAAACATGATTCTTAAGGGAATGATAGAGACTTTACACATCAGAATCATGTTTTATTGGATTTAATGTTTCAAGGATATTTTAGAGAAAATTCCCAACTATTTATCAATGAAAAAATAATTATGATAATATCCAAGGATGTAAATGAAAATTCCCAACTATTATTTTTGGATTTAATGTTTTCAAGGGTATTCTAAAGGGAATGATAGAGACTTTACCCTTCTAAATCATGTTAATGAAAATTCCCAACTATTTTTTGGATTCCAAAAAAAACTTGATTCTAGATAATTTCATTTTTTTTATTCCAATTATCCTTTATTGTTCACCTAACTTCATGTTCAGTCCAAAATCTAATTCATAATATTTTTAAAGATGTTTTTATATGATATTATTTAGAAGAAGTATTTAGAAAATAAATGAAATTATCTAGAACACATTATGAGGAAGTGAGAATAATTTTTAATATAGGTCTCGAAAGGACCCCCAACACTAATAATAAATTCTAAACTCCCTCTTTGCCTTCAAGAGAATAACCAAAATAAAAGAAAAAAATGTCTTTGAGAAATTTCTGTAGGAAAGAGGGAGAGGAATGTATTCCACTATTGAATTTAAAATTGGTGTGGGTTTTACAGGGAGAATTTAGTGAAGTAAAGATGATATGGTAAGATAGAAATATTATGGAGAATCTTTTCTATTAGTAAAATAAAAATAATCTATTGGGCTTCATTTTAAAACTAATCCCACCATTCATCCTCAAAAGTATTAAATTTAAATATTACTAACTCTGTAACCACAAAACAACTGAGATTAATACATCTTGATATGAAAAAAATAATTGAATCATTATGTGGAGATAAATAAATTAATCAATCTATTATTTAATCTTAGATAAACAGGAAATGAGAAAAATATTATTGAATTTCATACTTGAGTGTTGAGTAGGATATTTTAGAATGGTTTGTATAAGTGTCTATGAGGGGATACAGTAGTTAAGAATTAATTTAATTTTATTGATATTAAAAATGTAAATAAGTAGATTTTGGAGGAATGATAACATGAGGGATGTGGTGATAAAATTGGAACTCACATTATTTGGTTATTTGAATTATTCTTTGTAATTTTTTTCACATGTAATGTGTCCAGTGTTTAAGTGTGATGGAATTGAAAATATAATATTTTCAAATATTTTATCTTTATTTTCTATTATTTCAAACCCACTAATCTAACAAAACTTCATTTAATATCCCATTTTTTAGTTTTAGAAATAATGTAGTGTATAATTGATAAATGGATTAAATCTTGAGTGTTAATTGATTATTTGATCTTTGGGAATTATTAGAATATAGAATATACATATTATTTGGTATCTTATGATTATTTTATGTGGTAGTACGTTAATTAAGATAAATAAAAGAGTTTTTGTGTTAATATAGAATGTTATATAAATGATACATGCAGTTGATATACTTCGTGATGAACTTTTCATGTGGTCACTTATGATTCAAGTGGTCATTAAATTGAAAACAAAAAGAAAACTTATTGATTTTTCCTTTCCAAATCAAAAATTAATAAATGGTTTCAGGGTTTTTAATCTACTTCACATTCATGATGATTGACCACGTGATAGATTTTTTTTTGTGATTTATGAATCGACCTCCATTAGGAATTTTATCAACCAATTGATACACTAACTACATGTGGAATTTCACTAAATTCATGAAGTGTATGTATATTGATACATTGAATATTAATCTCATACTAGCACATGAATTAATTCACAATCACCTACTTGAACATTTTTTCTTCAATATGGTCACTCATTTTTTCATGCAGTCACTTACCTCCACAGTCACTCACACACTTCATAGTCAATCCATGCTTTTGAAAAGTTATGGATCATAGAGTATCGATTGTATAATTCATCATATTCCGAATACTTTGAACTAAATACATAGGTTTACAGTTAAAAATCCATACTACCAAAAATAGGAAACCACATGGATTAATCCATGAAGGATATTTCACAAGGAGAAAACTAGGAATGTAATCTGGTTCCTTCAAGATTGTATTATAGATAAGTATTCGATGAGAAAGAATGGGACTTTATAAATTTGATAGTATCATATTCCAATGGTTTGATCATTTGATTTGATAATGGAAACCATGAGTATATAAGAGTATACGAGTTCACACTAGAGAAGGTAAATCAAGAAAGACGATTAAGATGTGAACTACATGTTAGATTACTATATTTTGATGCTAATTTTATTGATTTTTTTTAATTTATGTTTTAGTTTTTAATGACTATATTATACTTTTATTCTTTTATACCTATATAATGGATGGATGATATTTAGAGTGATAGAGGAAGAGTAGGTTTCCCCATGTAATGTTTCAATCCCCACTCTTTATTGAATAAAAGTCCTTTCTTATGGGTAGATAATGAATTTTAATGGGTTTCTAGTACATGAATGTAAATTTTTTTAGGTTTTCAATCTTTTAATTATTACTAAATATATTTATAGTTAATAGTCTCCCACATTTGGGTGTAGTCTGTCTGGATTAATCAGGTTTCATTATGAGGGGAGTTTTTATAATTTCTTACACGTTTATGTATAACATGAATGACTCTCATATTCATTAAGAACACAACCAAAAAATAAAACATTTCCTTGGAAGTTTATAAAGTGGATTGCTAACATTAATACACATATTAAGGGGATTTAACAAGAATTAATCAATTTTATGTCAATCAGTAAATTATCCTTCAATATATGGTGCTTTGATAAATCAATATTGGAATATTTATCTAATCAATTATGTATGGAAGGAATATATTTTTTTGGACTATTAGAAAAAAAGAGGAAATATGACCCATACCTAATCACCTTTCACATATTTTGTTTCCAAATACCCTATTAAATTACTTTATTTATTTTCATAATCACAAACGCAAATCAAAACCTCTTTTCATTAACCAATTAAAAAGTGAAAACTATTTTTTATGTACTCACCCTTCTAAGATACTACATAGGTATCAACTATAACTACCTTTAACATAGTAAATAACATTTCTTCCATGACCTATGATAATATTTATTCAATATTGTGAATTTTTACACTTTTATTCAATCATTTCCATCTTAATTTTTTCACTGAGAATCGATGATAATTTTGGGGTGTTTTGTTGGTGACATTAGATCTTCTTCCTTATTATCCATATATTTTATTCAACAAAATAAAAAATAAATCATTTGACCTCACTAAAACCATGATGGTTATCATGGTGTTTTTGAATGGGTGTAAGAGAATACCAGGGAGGTAAGGGTGTGTGATTATAGTTTAGGAGTATTTAATTATCTTTCCCATAGATGAGGTCATTGTGTGATGTGCTTGGATAGTTTTTGATGCGTTACATATTAACACATAGGATATAATGGGATGTGTACATGATGGGATGTAGTTAAAATTTGTTGGAATTGAGTTAAATTAATATGAGTTAGTAAGAATTTTCATTTAAATTTCTCAAAATTGTTGATTCTTTCCATGCAAACCTTCTTGTTCATCTTTCTTCCATCCTTGTCTTTTCATTTTGTTTTATAATTCATATACATTTTAATTTTTTTAATATGTATTTTATTATTTTAATAGTCCAAAAAATATCAACAAGTGAATTTTTTTTGAATAATGTGTGTTGGGTGAGGTTCTTTATGCGGCAACCTAGGTCTTCCACTAGGAAATAATATGGGATTAAAAAATTATATTGACCTTTTGTTCATGAAAAACTACTCTTCTTAGAGTATTTAAGGAAAATGGGTATTCCTATTAAGAATAATGTTGTAACATTATAAAGTCTAATAGGATGATATTATTCCACCCAAAATCTAATTGATCAAACTAGTTAAAGAGGGAAGAATTATTTAATTCACAGTAATATATGGACTTGCTAACTAGTGATCAAGACCAGGGATTTTCCATATATTTACCCAGGATAAGTAAAGGTATTAGGGTAGTAGTAGAAGATGGTGGGCTAGGGATTTTTAAATTTATCAACATCATAGCGACATGACTTGTTTTCTCTAATGATCTGATCCCTGGTATAGTTTGAGGTTCTCATATAAATTAAACAGAGCATAAATATTTATAATGAAAACAAACATTTATGAATATGAATCCAAGCTTGAAATATAATTTCCACCGACGACCGATTGTTAAAGGATAAATATCAACATCTCTCTAGATCATCCACATGCACTTCAAATTTTTTTGGAGGATCAATCATCGAATTTCGGGTGCTAGCTTGAAGATTTGATGACGCTTTCGAAGTCCCAAAGATCAATGAATTGACACGCCTTCGATGCGTGATGGAGAACTAAATCAGATATTCCATATCAATATAATATATCTCTAAATGGAGATATAGGATAGATAATCTGTACAAATATCACCATGAATAGTTAGTTTGAGGAGTTACACTCTCTCTATTTATAGTGTATATGAAAAATATGGGCTAGGGTTCCCCAACCCCCATTTATTTAATGTATTCTAAATAAATAATTATAATGAACTATGCTAGGTCAAAAAAATTATTTACAATTTTTCAAATATTGGTAATTTATACTAAACATATAAAATGGAAAAACTGATTTGTTTAACACCACAAAAAATTCCCTCTTATCATTAATCAAACCTACAATATTAAAATCAAATTTGATATATTAATATTATGCATAGTATTTACAAAACATGTATATAATTTATATAAATCCAAAACAATTATTTTTAACATGAATAATATTAATTTATTAATTTATCAGTAATCAATAACTTGGACAACACTCACACCCTATGGTGGGGCCCGCAATGTCCAATATACGTATTCAATTATATATGGAAGATTCATGAAAATGATAGTGTGTGTGGCCGTCTAGGACATTATTTTGAAAATAGTTGCTCATATAAATTGACCTGTAGTGGAGTTTAATAACCCATCAAGGCCCCTACATAGTTAGGATAGTCATAACAACCATAACCAACGCATGGGAATGAACTATGTAATATAATCACTTTATGAATTGATATCTCATACAGTAGGATACACACTTGTTTCATCTCCCTTTTATTGATTTAAAATTTATTGTTATTATTAATAGGATTTACCTTATGGCTACCTTGGACAAGGATTTATAAAGGAACTACCGACTTGAGAAAAAGGCTCAAGATATATTACTTACTCATACTGAAAGAAAAAAAATCAATTCTTAATCATTCAAACAATGTCATACCTCAAATGATGCACCCAAAAAAGTTACCTCTCCACGATTTTGTAATTATGATTCATACCTCAAATCAACGTATGTGATAAAATGGAATACACTAGTAATGATCTGAAGATAGAAGACCAATAAACATGTCCTTAGATAGTAACAACCAATGGAACCTAAATTAATTGGTATTCATGTTGGTTTGTATTCCTCATGATCATACTATAATAGATCCCCATGTGAAAAAAATCATGAGCGGAAGTATCAATACATATTATCCCTCAGCACTTGATAGTCAAGCATAAAATATGTATATACAATATGATGTGTCTAGAATATAGGAACTCTATTTTAGATTACTGTCATAGTATCTTGAGGTTCTAACTCTATCCTGAGATATGATATAGCTTATTGATAAAAAAAATTAATATGCCAACATTACCATTTAAATAATGGATGCAGAAAAGTCTACACTATAATGGTAAGTGTAAATTATGTATATCTAAATGTATAACAGAAATGGTACAAAAAATTAATGTTCAAGTAAGATCTAGGGGACCCACTATTACAACACTTCCACTTCGAATATAGCTATCTTTCTCACAAACCTTGTTACCAATCACATGATAAAGATCATATTTCTGATCATTCAGGACATTATTTGTTGGGTCTGCCTTATTTCCACTGAAATTATATTATACTATATTTTACCTCATCTCCCTGAGTAAAACTTCTCATGAGATAGTATCCCCAATTATATCTATTTTTTTCCTGTATCCAAACATGAAATCAAGGATATTATAAGTAATAGAATTCCCATTTTGATAAAAATTTACTTTGTATGTGTAACACCCCAAGATTTCAATGTAAGTAATCTTCTATAATGTAATTCAATAGCTTGAGCTACATGCAACACTGAGTTTGAGTGCACCCTTACATACCAATCTAGCCGTTCAAAAAGTGGATATGAATATTATTAATTGAATTTTAAAAACACGCTATTTTTTTGACAGTGGGAATTAATTTTTAATTAATTAATTCAACTTATATGTTTTGAATTTGGTAAAATAGACATCATTTTTTAATTCTTAATATCAAATACATCATAGGATGAATTTATTGTTTTTTCTGAAAAACGTTAATTTTGGATGAATAGTAAAACCACTTAGTAGTTGTTAAAAACTAACTTTTTCATTTAAATGAAACTTTACTACTTCTATGAATTGAATATCCAAAATACTATATACATGGTTGTTATTAGTAAGTAAAATATTATTCAATAAGAAGAAAATAATTTTTGGTGAATGGTAACTTTTGACTTTTATTTACCGCGGTTAAAGGTAAATAAGGTAATTTATGGTAATATAATATTATAATAATACAAAATTACCTTAAAACTTGTCTTAACCTTATAATATGAGTCATATATGACCTTTGGAATCCTAGGGTCGATTTTAAGACATGATGTAGCCACTTAAGAGTGATAATGAGAATTTATTTTAATTAACATAAAGTAAAGGAAAAAATTACATGGGGTTATATGAGTGATATTTTTGAATGTAGATATTAATTGGAAATATAAAAATATTTCCGACATTATGGGGTTTTTTATAATTTTTAGACATCAAAAAAATTAAATTATTTATGACATAATAATGATACAATATTCACCTCATTAATAAATGATTTTAATAAATAAGATTATTAATATTAAAAAAATATTAAAAAATTGTATAACTCTTATTGGATGATTTTATTTCGAACATTAGTCATCTTATCTTTGAATATAATGAGTTTCGGTCCTTTGGAAAGGGAAAACATGTGTATAATAAAATAACATTTTTAAAAATTCCAAAAGAGCTCATCCTCTCCATTATAAAAGGACACGACTTATAACCCATTCCTCACACCTAGGAAACCCCTAGGATCCTCCAAACCATGCCCAAATAACCTCTAAATATCCCTCTCTTCCACCTATAATCCTTACTTTAGTGATAAGTCACTTCATGAAATCTGTTCAGTTCAAACCAATGGGATTCAACCAAATTAATTGTAATGGTTTCTCTTAACTTCTTTTCTTTTATTTTACTTCTCCAACACATAAAAACTTTTTATTCCATTAATTTATAGAAAACAATATCCTTTATATAATAGGTTTTTTTAGGAGAATTATTTGAACTACACTTTCACACACCTTTATCTAAAGGGTAAAGAACATATTGTTTCTGCGGATGAAAAAATAACGCCTCACGAAACGATGATTGCTCAATTATTTCCTAAGGCCTCTCATGGTGTCCATTAAGATGAAATATTATTTATATTCGATATATATTATTTTTATGTTTTATATATGATTCTGTATTTTCCATTTATATCATTCCTTTATGGTTTCTATTATTGGTAAAACATGATAATTTCATTTGAAGAAGTGTGGACTACCGCACCCTCAAAGTGATATGACTCATTAATTCCTTATGTGGGACGTATAAAAGATGTAGTTAATGATATTATATATTATATTATACTGAAATAATAATATAACCATGTATCATTATTTTTTAATTCTATTAAAATACCAAATTTAAAAGAAAGTAGTGTTCATGTGTACGTACAACTTACCGTCGCCATGAACAGTACATTTCATTTTTTATCTTCAAAAGTTATGTATTGTAATAAATATATATATATACTGGATATATAATTTATATATGATATCTAAATCATTTATATCATTATTGAGATAATTTACTTTTGACCACATCGAATAATTGTAATTATAACATGTTTATTTTTGACTCTAGTTCCGAACATCGATAAAATAACAAATATGAACTCAGATAATTTACTAATTGTTATAACAAGGTAATAAGTGATATAAAATGAATAATAAAATTTAAAATTTTTCTTAATAAAGTATAAATTAACTTAATTTTGTTATTTATTATGAACAAGGAACATACAAGACAAGTCGGACTTGAGGTAAGGGGTTTCTTATCTCACTTTTAATTCCATAAGATTTCCATTGTTTACCACTTATTTATTACATGTGGTGTATTTTTTACTGACATTTGATATATAGTATCATTATTATCATTATATTCATTGTGTTTTATGAATAATTTGGCATTTATTAACTTTTTTTTTCATATTCCTCGATTGATTACAACGTGGTAAGGGGATTTCATCTCACTTCTTTTTCCTGTGAGATTCACGCTATATTCACACTATTTCCTTTTGTGTGGTGCTTGTACTATACATGATTGTATTACTTGTGTAATATAATTTAATATATGGGTTTGTAAAACTTTATTTAATAATCCTTCATTCATGGGGTGTATATTTTTTGAGTTACCAAATCGGTAAGGGTTAATTCTACAATCTCTTCATTATACGAGATTGTTTATACGTAATTATCTACTGGGACCTCTTTATCATCCACATCAATGTTTTCTTAAAAATTTATTTCAATTTTTTTACTATTATACATGGAATGTGGTAAATTAATTTATACCATTATTTGACCTTATATGTTTTTGAAAGGAATATTTCTATCATTTTCCAAATAAGGTACTTTATGACCTTTTCAACAAAATTATGGTAAGAATATTTTTTTAACTTATATGGCAGGTGTGGATATTTTCCACTATTATAACATCGTCTAAGCTTCCCTTACAATATTATAATAATATTTTCAAAATAAATTTTTTATTTATAATAACGTGACTAATAAATTATTTTAAAATAGAAAACGATATTTCTCAAAATAGTTTTGATTTCATCTATGTCCACATCCTTTGATAAATTTTACACTCTTTTGAAGTTGATTTATTAGGATAAAAATATTCAATATTTTATTTATGGTTTTGTGATATGTTTGACTATGGATGAGTTATTTTTATTCCATTAATTTTTTATGTTTAAAGTCTTGACATTTTGTATCCTAGTTTTAATATGAATTTTTATGTTATATTTTAACTTCTTCTTAAGATGAATGTGTTAGACTAATATGTTCTGGGTTGGGGACTAGTAAAAGTATTCCCTTAGGCTTGGGTCTGGTTACAACAGACCCTCCTGGTTGGAGTCTGGTTAATGAGGCTCTTCAGGTTGGAGTCAAGTTATAGAGGCTCTTTGTGTTGGAGTCTTGTTACAGATGCTCTCTTGGTTGGAGTCTAGTTATAGAGGCTCTATGAGTTGGGGTCTGATTACAGTTAGCCCCTAGGTCCTAGAATGAGGCCTTGACACCAAAATTAAATTCCATCATTATGCATTCCATTAGTATGAGATTAGGTGTAGATATTTCATGTGGTTATTTCACTAGTAGAGTACCCATGATTATGTTTTATTGTGGAATTATTTACTCAACTCATATTCCTGCCATAAAGTGTTCATGTATATTATTTGTAAAGGCATGCGTTTTCAATCATTAACCATTCCTAATTTTTATGTTATCATCCACTATATTGCCTACTCTTACTGAGAATTTGAGCTCACCCCTTCTTTGCCTATTATATTCCCAGTATATAATGATGTTAGTAATGGGTGACTTGTAGGAATAATCTTGGAATCTTGTATGCTTATAATGGAATAAATTAGTGTTGTTTTTCTTTTCAAGTTGTAATGTTGAACTTATGTATGTATTTTGTTTCCATGAATACTAAACTGATCGGTCCATTGGGACCTGATTCTTTGTAATCATACCAATATATTAAAATAATGCACCGTCTCCTAGATAATGGAGTCGGGGAATTATAGTTGGTGTAAGAGTAAGTTTAGTACAAACCATGGAAACATGATTTAGATAAATTCGGATTAGAGCACATTACACTAAGATAGAATTTGAATATTAATATAGAAGAATTTCATAGAAATTTGGTATGTAGATTTTTTTTCCACGAAATACTTCCCTATCTATATATGAGTAGGTAGAGGCGGCTCTGGAACAGATGTACCTAGGAGTGAAAACTCTGACAAGGACATTGGTGGTTTACCCAAAGTATCTTGGTACATGACAACGAGCCTTGCTGCACTCTTTGTTATGACACTCCTGGGGGATATGCTTTGGATAATTTACATTTTCTTTACAAACTAATTTGATGGATTTTAATAAAAGATAAGAATAAATGAACATGGTTAATCCTACGGTTTTTTAACTAGAAAATATGGTGTCATTATATTCTCAAAATGATTTTATGACTATTGTTACTCACACAATGATTTCTAGTGTTAGTCAGTGGATGGATTCCAAGGAAGTCATAGTAACATTGAGCATGATTTAAAAGGTGGGAAGAATGGTGGATATGAGAAACAAAATAAAATTTTGATAAGCGTAAAAGATATTTTTTTCATTCCGAATTAGTTTTCTAAAAATATGATCAACAACATATACATTAACCAACTCCCAAACTCAACAAATAAGATAAGGATGATGAATGATAAGAGCTCCAGTAGTGGATACCATGTATAAATGAAACCTCATTTTCCATCATGCATGAAATGTTGAAGGAGACACCAAAGAAAGTGTCTCAATTAAAAAATAAATGATTTATGTGTGAGAAATAAGGACATAAAGTAAAGAGTTTCCGAGGAAAAATGAAGAGTACAATGGATGAAAATAAAAATGCTCCCAAGAATCCATTTATCATCATTTTCCATAAATGTTGGGGACCTAGCCATTACGTGAGTGAATGACCTATTATATAGGATATCCTCTTGGTCGAAGAAGAAGCTATGTTGAAATAAATGGTTTGTGAAATGTTTAAAAGTATTGTTTCTATTTGTTGGTGGGATTACCTCGAAAGAATTTTATCTTGTATTTGTAACCACGCAATTTGTCATTCGAAAATGATATTTGAGGAAGAATTATCATTTCCCTTGTGGATATAGTTATAAATAATAATTTGGTTTTATATGATCATTGAGGTTGAGGCAATTACATGTTATTATATTTTGTGATGAAAATGTGGGTATGAGATAACAGTAATGGTTAAATTATGTTATGGTACTTTTGAGGAATTTATCTCATTTTGGTAGTGTTATAAAATATAGTTTTTAAAAAAGGACAACATACAGACTGTGTGACAACCCATCACGTTGGACATGGTTGTGGAAATCGATGCCACAACCAGAGTGCGATTGAGATATATCACCTACCCCTGGAATACGTGAAGTCCTTGGTTATTGAGAGTAATTATTTTTAGTAAAATGATTTTATTGATCAATAATAAGTTGATTTGGGATCTTATGTCTTATCAAATAAATACCCTTATTATAATAAAATTATTTGGTGATTATGTGATAAATGTTATTTTGGAAGACGTTTGCTCTGTTGGGAACACTATATGCTTAAGGAAAATTGAATACTTTGGGATTTAATTTTAGTAGTTATGGGGGATTTTAATCTATGTTTTTAATTTGGATTTTTTATTATTTGTGATATTTAGGGAAATAATTAACCTATCATAGAGAATATGTGATTAGGATTATTACATTTATGTATGTGACCTTAAGAGTATTCGATGTCATTTGGAGATAAAATTTAACATGGAAGACTACATAACCAAATTCTACTATGTTTTGGGTTTGAATATTAGTTCGGACTATATTAATGGATTTTAAGGAAAATTGTTTATTTAATGGTATTTATTTATCTTTGGGTTATTTTTGGATAAATTTTATAAATTAAGATTAGGGTTTCTTTCACTAAAGGACTATCCTTTTTGGGGATCATCTGATCTTGTACTAACCATTTTTGTTTCGGTTAATCTCTAAAGACAAGGTAAATATATATTTTATCCTTTGTGGATTGTGTGATTCTCTATAAGTTGATTCTATATCTTCTGGTGTGACCAATTCATATTGAATACTCATCGTCTGAAAAAAAGACGAGTTCGTGGTAGAAATTTATTAAAGAATGAAAATCTACTTAAAAATTAAGTATATCTCTTTATGTTCTTATTCAATCTCATAAATAAATTCCTCATATTTATAAAATGGAACATAAAACAAAAAAATGTTGTCAGTTTACTTTTATTACTGGGAAACTAATGATCATTTGTTCCACCAGAATTTTGTGTTTTTCTGGTTGTTAAATTTCTCCTGGTCATATTTTCTATCCCTTATCATTAGAATTTGACACTTATTTTATCATCCATATCCATGTTTTCATACATGGAATCCTAGTATGCGTTATCTCGGGTGACCTTTCTACTTATCCTTAATTCTATTAAAGTGATAGTTTTATTGACAATTTTTTCAATGTGGGACATTCAATGATGTTCCCAAGCCCAATTATAAAAATTGTGAGGATGCAATTTCCAATAGGGGGGAAGAATTCCACACCCCAAGATTTAATAGTATGTTATCTTCTTTAAAGTTATTCAATAGCATATGTTACATGCAACACAGAGTTTGAGTGCACCCCAATTTACCAAACTAGTCGTTCAAAAAGTAGTTATGAATAGTATTAACTGGATTTTAAATTTTCTATAATACATATTATTTTATAATCCATATTATGTGTTTTTTAGACATAATATAAGAACAAATTAAAATTTTTAGATAAAATAATTATTTTTAAAAAATTCAATTTTACTTCCTTTTAATGGTGAACCATTTTAAATCTAATGTTTTACACTTTTATATATTAAATTTTACAAAATAAACAACTTATTTATAATCGTGACATAAAAATTTAGTTTTGATAATTTTTTGTTTTTTTATAACTTTCTTATTTGTGTGAATAGTGAAATATACTAAATTTTAATTGAAAACAAATTTTTTTATCAGAATAATTTGTTGTGTTAAATTATACATTTGAATGGTTTTTTAATATAATTATATTATTTTTTCCATTTAATCTAATGTTGGTCAGTGGAATTATTTTCACTTTTCAATTATACATAAACAAGTGTAAATTTTTTAATATGTATCGTTTCTTAAAACACGCTATTTGTTTTAACAATGGAAATTAATTTTTAATTAATTAATAAAACATCTAATTTTTGAATTTGGTAAAATATAAATCATTTTTTAATTTGGAATATCAAATATATATTAGGCTGATTTTGGGGTATTTTTCTGAAAAACATCAATTTTTGATGAATAGTAAAACCACTTAGTAGTAGGTAAAAACTGTCTTTTTTATTTAAATGAAATTTTACCACATTTCGGAATTGAATTTAAAAAATCTGACATAAAAGGATGTTATTAGAAAGTAAAATTTGTTTCAATAAGATGAAAGTAATTTTTAGTGAATAGTAATATTTGACTTTTATGTACTGTGATTGAAGGTAAATAGGGTAATTTAAGGTAAAAATAATATTATAATAACACAAAATTTCCTTAACACTTTCCATATCCATATTTTATTACTTATATCTTACCATGGGTATCCTTGGGTCGATATTGGGACCCCATGGAGCCACTTAAGAGTGATAATGACACTTTATTTTAATTAACTTAAAGTAATGTCAGAAATGACATTAACATATATCTTTTAGTATATAAAATTTTAAATGTGGTTATATAAGTCATATTTTAGGCAATAAATATTCATTGGAAAGATAAAAATATTTCCTACATTATTTAAGTTTTTTTTAATTTTTTGAATTCAAATAAATTAATTAATTTATGATAGAATAAGGATGTCATATTCACCTCATTAATAAATGATTTAAATAAATAAGATTATACATTTTAAAAAAATATCCAAACTGTGTCCAATTCTTATTGGATGACTTTATTTCTAACATGAGTCATCATATCATAGAATTTAATTAGTTTTGGACCTTTTTAATCCGAAGATAATTTTATAATAAAATAACATTTTCCAAAATTCCAAAAGAGCCCCTCCTCCGCCTTATAAGAGAAAATCACATATAACTCATTACTTACACCTCTATAGCCACTTGGATCATCCAACCATTACCAAAATAAGCTCTCAAGATCTCTATCTTCCACCTATAATCCTTTCATTAGTAAAAATTCACTTCAAGATATCTATTTGGTTCAAACGAAAGGGAGTTACCCAAATTAAAGTTAATGGTTTCTCTTAACTTCTATTATTTTATTTTACTTCTACAGCCCCTAAAGTCATTATATTATGTTATCTCATAAAACATTATCCTAAATATAATATTATGTTTTTATGAGAATTATTTTATCCATACTTTCACACAACTCCATATAATGGGAAAAGTACGTATTGTCTCTATAGATGGGAAACTAACACGTCACGAAACTAAAATTGTTCAATTATATCCTACCACCTTTAATGGTGTCCATTATGATGGAAATTTATTTATATATTATATATATTATGTTTATTTTTTACTTTTTCTTCTTTATTTTATCTTTATATCATTCCTTTATGGTTTCCATTATGGGTAAAACGTGATAATTTCATTTGAGGAAGTGCGGACTACCAACCCCTCAAAGTGATATGACTCCTTAATGCCTTATGTGGGACCTAAAAAGGATGGATTTAAAGATATTATATGTGGTTTTATACTTTATTTATAATATACATATCTATCATTATGTTTTAATTCCATAAAAATACAAAATTGAAATGAACGTAGTGTTCATATGTACACACAACTTACCCTCTCCATGAATGATAAATTTCTTTTCTTATCTCCAAATGTTATGTATTGTTATAAATACATATATATAAATATACTAGATATATAATATATATATATTATATCTAAATAATTTATATCATTCTGGATATAATGGACTTTTGACCACATGGAAAAATTGTAATTATAACAAGTTCATTTTTTGACTCAAGTTCCGAACATCGATAAAATATCCAATATGAACTCAAATAATTAACTAATTGTTATATCAAGGTAATAAGTGATATAAAAGGAATAATAAAATTGAAAATTATCTTAATCTAGTAGAAATTAACTTATGTTTATTATTTATAATGAACAAGAATCATACAAGAAAAGTCGGACTTGAAGTAAGGGGTTTCTTATCTCACATTTAATTCCATAAGATTTCCATTGTTCACCAGTTATTTATTTCATGTGGTGTATTGTGCACTACCATTTGATATATATGTTAACATGATTCTCTTTATATTCATTTAATTCTATTAATTATTTGGTTTTTATTAACTTATGATAATACGACTCGATTGATTACAATGTGGTAAGGGGATTTCATCTCACTTCTTATTCCTGTGAGATTCACTTTGTATTTCCACTATTTCCTTTTTTGTGGTGTATGTACTAGCCATGAATGTATTACTTGTGTACTATAATTAAATATATGGGTATTTATAACTTCATTGAATAGTCCCTTTTTCATGGGGTGTATGTTTTGTGAGTTACCAAATCGGTAAGGGTTAATTCTACAATCTCTTCATTATCTGAGGTTTTTATATGAAATTATCTACTGGGACCTATTTATCATCCACATCTATTTTTTCATAAAAATGTATTCCAAACATTTTTAATATTTTATAGTCAATTGGTTAAAGTCATTTATACCCATATTTGACCTTATATGTTTTTGAAAGGATTCTTTCAGTCATTTTCCAAATAGGGTTGGAGTCCAGTTATAGAGGCACTCCGAGGTGGAGTCTATTTACAGAGGTACATCAGGTTGGAGTCTGGTTACAGAGGAACTCCATGTTGGGGTCTGGTTACAGTTATACCCTAGGTCCCATCACGAGTCCTTGAAAAATAATTTAAAGTCTAGAATTAATAATTCCATCATTATGATATTAGATAATGAAATATCATGTGGTTATTTGACTAGTATATTACGCATGACTATGTTTTATTATGGAATTATTTACTCAGATCATATTCTTGACATAAATTATTCATGTTTGTTATTTGTAAAGGCATGCGTTTTCAATTATTCACCATGGCTAATGTTTAATTTATCTTCCATTTTATTGCTTACTCTTACTGAGCATTTGAGCTCACCCCTTTCTTATGTTCCATTTTCCCAGGATATGAAGAAGTTAGTTATGAGTGAATTGCAAGAATAATATAGGAATCTTTGATGTTTCTAATGGAATAAATTTTTGTTTTTTTCTTTTCAAGTTGTAATATTGAACTTATGTATGTATCTTGTTTCCATGACAAATAAACTGATCGGTTCTTCGGGACTTGATTCCTTATATTCATGCCAATGTATTAGAATTATGAACTGGCTTCTGGATTCTGGTGTCAAGGCATTACAATAATAGAGATTCTTAGAATTGAAACAAATCATTGAATTTAATAACAATTTCTTATCTTACTTAGAAGTTGTAAAATTCATGGTATTTATGGGTATGGATACCAATGTTTGATATGAAATTATCCAAATAATCACCTTAGGCTAACTATGATATTAGATCACATTGATCTAAGGAAAAAGATTTTATGAACCAACATAAAAAATATCCCTTCCTCTCCACAAACAAGGTTCATATCATTTTTACATTACCAAGTAAAATCATATGGTACTTAACTATTTACTTGTAGTTATCATGGATATAACTAATATTTACAACCATAAATTATATGTTTTAAATATCATTTCTCATACATATCATGGAATATGTGATTTATCCATCATTGAATAATGTGGAACTCAACTCACCATTTAATATTTGTCTATGCCTTTTCATGCCTACTTTGAGGAATTTATGTCATGTGACACCAACATTAATTTTTATCTCTAATTGTTCTAACATGTGTATTTTAGTACCATGTCACTATGTATAAAATTAGATAGGTCCAAGAAACCATTATATCTAACTCAGTAGGTCATATTACCTAGAACTTAGCTTGCTACATTAAGTCAATTATTGGAGTAATTATTTTATTCTAGTATTAACTATAAGAACATGATCTTGTTTGCAAATGTTTTTTAATTTATTTCACTTGAAAAACAGTGGAACTCTAACTAACCTCTGGTTGAAACATGTAAAATATTAATTCAAATTGAATATAATATGATCTAGTTTCTTAATTTAATCCTAAACTCGTTTTATGTAACTTTCACCCTTATTTTCCATATGTGATGTCACCATCCATTTTTTGTTGCGCCATTTGGACACCTTCAATGAAAGTGGGTCTCGAAATCCAATATCCAATTAAATGATCATAGAATGTAGCAATGACAAGTAAAATTATAATTTATTTTTGGAATAATGTTTTCATGTCACTAATTTTTCCTTATTGGTACCACGATTTTACCCCCAGGTATCATATTAATTGAATTCCCACCAAAATATTCAATTTTATAAGAGCATATTCTCTTTCATACATGGAATAAATTATTGAATTTTAGTTGACCTTGTCAATCTTAGTTGATTTCAAAATACTTCTTACTTGTAAGAATTATTATTTATAATGAATAATTTATGACCAACCATGGGGAATATAAAACCACCATTATGGTTTTATCCTTTAGAGGCAGTTTCTGTCTCTAAATCATTCTGGATCAACTAGCACTTTTGGAACTAGTTCCCATTAAACTAGTTCTGTATATATAACATTTTCTCAACCCAAGTGAATAATTCTCTCACTATCTCAAAGACAGATGTGCACCATTATATTTCAATGAAGTCTATTACTTTTCTACTACTATTCTATCATAGATATTTATTTTATATCCAATGTAACCATTAGGATATTTACATAAATGCTCAATATGTTTATCTTGATGGATGTTTATTTACATATTAACAAAATCATTACAAGTAAACACCTATCCTTATAACATAATGGATATCCATCATAATATAACTCAAATGATATCCATTTCACATTTTAGTTGGCATATGGTTTTTAAATATCTCTGTTATTTTCAAAGTGCATATTGAAATATAATGGATGTTTCTATAATTGGAAACATATATACAATTGACATCATGAAAACGATGTATAGTTTGTACATTTAGTTTTTTCTCCATGCAACATTTTGTTGAAAAATATTAACATGTAATAATTATCATTTTTAGTCTTTATTAACATCAATTCCTTGCTATGTATAATGTATATTGTGTGTAGTTATTACTATACTCTGTATTATATTCATTGGTTATTTCCTAGTTAAGATATTCTTTATATTGCAAGACCGAAGTAACTTATATCCTATAAGAATTCATATACAACACATCACATTTCATTCCTTAAGAATTTAAATGAACATAATGAAGAATATTTTCCCCTCTCTTACCATTAGAATAGTTCCCGCTCACTTAGTGATCGAATTCCAAAATAATTGGGAATAACTTTATTTCTAATGGTTCCTTTGTCAAAAAATATGCATATAAGTTAATAATATTGAAGGTGTTCAACATAGAAGAGTATACATACCATACTGGGTATATCACAAATGTTTACTTTTAGTTTTTTATTATAAATAAATATCTTTCCTCAATTGGGAAAATAAGTCTTATGTTTTATATTCACCAGGTATTTCCAATGATTCATGTATCACTGAATTATTGGTTGAGTTTGATGTAAAAAAACAACATTTATTCCTAAAGTTGTAATAATGTATCTTTATTCACAACAACCACAAAAGATAATTTTTTATACTCAATAATATTTTTACTTGACTCCGTAACATGGAAATTAGAAGTAATGTGTTCCTCACCACTGATAAAGGAATCCCCCTTTCTTAGATTCTTGGAGAATACACCTCACTTCTTATAACATTTTTATACATAAATGATAATTTTATTTCAAAACACATATTTGAAAGTCATATTTTATTAAATATCCAAGATGTATGACCTAAACATTACATTTCAGGTTGAAAAATATTACAGAATAAGAAGCGGGTAATTTATTATTTAATTCCAATTGTTTCATTTATACTTCCATAAATCATATATCATGATATCTGAAGAAAATAAATTCCTCTTAAATAACTCCTTCTTTGATGTACGTTGGGAATGTGCCTTTGGAATCACACATTCCATTAGTCTAGTCTCCATGTCTTTAAATTTATTCACTATTAGAAATATTCATTTAACTATCTTTAGCATTTTTATTTATCTGGAAAACCTTACCTAAATGGTAATAAAGAATTTAATCCATCCCATTTTTTTGTAATATTAAAATGATCTAGATTAGTTGGGTGAAAATTATCTAAGAATAATATGTCTTGAAAGATCATGGTCAACTATTCATATTTACATGTAAAAAATGAAATATCATATAGTCTTATCTCAGTTGACTTGCTCCTCGTAATCTTCTCAGAGATGAGGCAAATGTGTAATCATCCATGTCCTGGTGTTGTAACTACCACTAACATTAGACATTGATGATATAATTTTTACATAACCATATTACGCTATATACATGAGTATCCTATAATCATATTCCTCACCCTATATTCTTGATTTGGCTTAATAGGTATAGGGACACTAGAACCTTGAATTTTTGATATAAGAGTATTGTGAATAAGAACCTGTATTTCACTATGAAGTTCATGATGGTATTGAAATTTTTGTTGTCCAATATTATCATAGTGTTTCTTATATGGTATTACAATCATTTTTTAACAAAAATAAAAATTCATGTAGATAATATTTTTATCTTGATTACCGATTTAGATATTATCGAATAAATATATCATTTAATGTCTCCCACTATTTTATTGAATTATAGGAACCTTCTGTATAAGAATCAGAAGACTTTGTCACTTGATTATTCTAGTGGAAAAGATACTTGAACATCCCCTCATAGTCTATAATCATTGTATATGCCACTACTTTGTGGTTTTAGGTCAGATGTTTGAATTGTCAACCTCATTAACTCATGACTCCTTGATATATTGTGTAATGTTCTAGCTTCTAAAATCATACATTGATTTTCCAAAATGTTACCACTAAAATTCCAACAAGTATATTTGGATAATTCTTGCTACAAATTTTTTATTGTCAGACCATCAATCTCATAAGAACTCTCTAGTAGTAAGAGGAACCATTATATTTGGATGAAAAAAACCCCAAACACCCGGTTTTCTTCAAATTTTAATGACATAAGGTGTTTGAGACATAATATTTATTTTATGGGTTTTTTAATTTTATCTTGATGAATGTAATACATTTCTATTAATACTATTCATTCTCTATAATCTCTCTCACAACTGAATAGTAATAGAAAAAATTCAATGATTCTTTATGTATTTTATTATTTATTATTTTATTTATTTTCCCACTATAATAAAATTAATAAAATGATAGATAAATGCATAAAATAAATCTACTATTCAACTGGTCTTGAGAATATTATATTGGTTGATAGATTTAAATTCAATGGTCTTACCACAACTGTGGGGGAAAAAAACCTGATTCATTGCTTAAATTGTGATGCAGCTCACCCCCATCTATTTTGTCTGCTACTCTTCTAGATTCTTCCTCAATTTGTTGGAGTCCACATTATGCATCATCTTCATCAAGGCAGACCAAATCACATTAGTAGGTTCTATTTCATACATTTTCTTAATCAATTTGTGAAATAATACTCACACATAGGTAATAGGGGATAGGGGTACAATGTATATGAAATTAATTGGACATGCATAACCTTATACAAATTGAATGAAAAAACTCATATGCATATACCATCTTAATTAATTAAAAACATAAAATGCAGTTACATAATATATTGAATGCAACATCCAGACATTCATAGGTTGGGTCAATTTCTTAATATCAGTTGGTATATTTATAACCATGATAAAATTAAATTACAATAATTTATGTATAAGGGAATTCAAGAAATTAAACTAAGTAAAAATTCAAAAAATATATTCAATTCATATCAATTCCCTTAATTTATTTAATTTTAATTCCAAAAATGAAATTACTTACTTACTTAATTAATTAATTAATTTAACAATGATTATAAAAATTATAATATTTTAAACCATGCTATTATTTTAAATAATTTAATTTAATTCTGAAATAAAATCAATTAAATTATCAAATTTTCATTTCTTAAAACTGACCATGCCCGAAAACCAAATATGTCCCATTGCAGGTCATAACGAACATGTGAAAACACATAAAGGGCCATGAAAAGCCCTTGAAGAGCTATACTTGGCAAGGAATGACTTCCCAAACCAATTCTAGGTTGGGAAGATCTACTTGGTACCAATTCAACATAGATATATTCTAACCTGGGTTACATCACACTGTAAGTGGTGGCCGTAACTTTGCTGGTGATATGGGATTTGGCACATCACCAACACCCTAGATCTGATGTGATGCTCAACAGATACAACTAGATCTATTTGTGGCTTGGTTTATCACTTTTGGATGATGTGGAGTCTGAAGTAGATAGCACCAGTAGTGGTGGGTATCCGGTGATTGGATTACAATGGTCTAAGTGGTGGCCTTAATCTGGGCCCTTATCATGGCTGGGTGGTGGGGTACCACCACCAAGAGCCAAAGCGGTCATGACTCTGGTGAGGCAGTATGTGGGAATCATCGAATTTGTTGATCAGAGAGGGCGTACACTAATATGTGAATCTGGTTGAGCTATGGTGGAAATATTTCCACGGAAGACTGGGTGACGGGGATGGCTGGCATTGTTAGAAAGGGTTGTTGTGGGATCTTAGTGGCAGGACTGGATGCAACAGACGGGGACAACACTACAGAAGCTCACTGATGAGTAAAGTACCACAGTCACCATGAGCTGGGAGTCTAAGGGTAGTGAAGGATCCTTTTATTGGATGAGGGCTAGCTAAGGATGAGATTTGGGTTAGGGTATGATGGAACTCGAGGTAGGAGGAGGCCACCAGGAGAGTCGGTCACCACTTGGGAAGAGAAATATAATTCCAGGTCTTTCTTAATTTTTTGTTAACAAACCCAAAAATTATTTTTTTGATGTGTGTGTAATTCCACACAGCCAGCCAATTTTCTTAATAAAAAAGGCTATAGAGATGTCCCTTCTTTATAATAATAAAAAATATTATATTAATAAAATCATTGTTATTGCTGAAATTATCATTATATTAATAAAAAAAATTATTATTAAAATAAAATTAATAATCAAAATAATTATTATAAAATAAAAATTCATATAATTGTGGAGTCAAATCCAAGGATAAACATGAAAAAAATATAGGGTTTTCATCATTTCAATACCCATAAGACAATTTATTTCAATCTATATTTGTTTAATGGTTGTAACACGACCATCCATCCTCGGACTGAATCACAGTTGAATCAATTTGGAATAAAATCAAAACATCCACATGAATGTAAATAAAAATTCATTTCATTGGCTCTGATCATTTATGCAATCAATCTGATATCAATTAAAGGTATCAAGATCGTAGTGAAAGATTAATGGACATACATTTTACATTTTTCATTTCTAGAGAAATGGGAGTTGTTTTCTTCGATGATCCATGCCCTAGTACAATATGAGGATCACATGTAAATTAAATGGAGAAATAAGTATACTGAAAATATACCTTTTCTAATCTGAATCCATGATCAAAATGTGCTTGTCACTATTTGATAGATCCTTGAAGGATCCATAATAGGATTCCTCAAGGACATCCACATGAACATAAAAAATCTTCTTGAGCATCGATCATCAAACCTTAGGTGTTATCATGATGATCTGATGACTCCATTGATGCCCTGACGATTTGTAACACCTCAAGATTCCGTTGTACATTTCCCTTTCAATAATGCAATAGCTTGAGTTGTATGCAATATAGTGTTTTAACACACCATGACCAATCAAACATGTCATTATTAATAGTAATACCTACATTTTGAAATTTTATAAATTTTATTTTTTAAAATGGACTTCATTTTGGGATTCGAAATATCAAAAATATCTTAGGATGAATTTATAATATTTTTCTGAAAACTTTTAATTTTTGATGAATAGTAGAAACACTACATTATTATTCATAACCAAATTTTTATTTAAATAATTAATTATTTTCTATAAATTTACATTAGGTAAATATATATACATAGTACCAATAAATTTTCAATTTAATTCATTGGATTCATTTTATGAAAATAATAGATATATTAAATCTTATTAAACTTTTTACCACTTTTACCCACCTTCTTGGCGCATTTTGAAATTTTCATTAAATACAATTTTACATGTTTTGTGAATATAATTTCAAAAATATAAGAGACACAATTGATACTAGTAAGTAAATTTTGGATCAATAAGATGAAAATAATATTTGGTGAATTGTAACATTGGGCTTTTATTTACCACGGTTTAAAGTAAATAGTGTAATTAATGGTGAAAATGATATTATAATTATCATAAAACATATCATAATTCTATTGGATAAGTGTATTTAGAAAAAAATAAATCTTAGGAATAAAATATGACCATTTTGGTCCACTTAAATTAGATTAGTACATTTATTATTATTTTATTTAAAGAAGAGTTAAAATTGTTAAATTCAGAGTTTAATAACTAAACCATTTCTAATACCGGGATATTCATAAGAAAAATTAAACTATAAATATTAATTAGAAATATAAACATATTACCTATATAAAATTGTTTTATTTATAAATTTTGGACATTAAATAATTAAATTTAGTTATGATACAATGATGATGAAATAATTATATTATTAATGAAATATTAAAATAATCGACATTATAAATATCCAAATATAAGTAAATTGATAGTTATTATGAATTCCAGTAATTTTATTGGATAATGTTACATGTAAGTGTTTATTAAAAAAAATTGTTCAAATTTATAATTTTTTATGACTTTCAAAAAAACAAAATACCAAATAGTGACCAAATTGACAATAATGAGTTTTTAAAACAAATCATATTTTTTTAATTTATATAATATTATTAAAAATATAAGGATCATAAAAAAGACTTAGATAAGGTTATATATATCAATAATGAACATTTTTGGTTCTCTTGGATTTTTATTGTATTTTTATTAACCATTTATTAAAATAATACAAGAATACATGGTAAAAGTTAAACTATTTAACTAAGAGTTACATCTAAAAGACAAGGTTAATAATGTGACCTAGACCAATATAAAACCTATTGGATGAGTGTTTTTAGAACCATATTAACTTTATCATTGAACTAAATCATTTTGGATCCATTATTACCGAATATTATTGTATAGAAAAATAATATTTCAAACATTTTTGAAAGTGACCCTCTCGTCTCTAATAAAAGGGTACTTCAGCATCCCTTAAAATCACACATCCAATGAAAATTTTTTCGGCCATCCCCTGCTCAAATATCCTACCAACTACCCTCAAATCCATCTATATGCCTTAATTTTAACATAAATCCATCCTAAGGAGCCCTTTTGATCAACTCAAAACGAAACACCTGAAGAAGAGGTAATAATTTCACCACCTCTTTCAAAGTTATTTTCTTCTTCCAATTCCTCTTTCATTGTTTTTTATAAACCCAAAAAATAACTCTATTACCTTATAAATAATATGATGTTATTATAAATATTTTATAACCATATTCATTTTTCTATCCATCATATGAATGAAAAGTCACCATACGTGCGTACGTACGAGCTACCGTCTCCACGTCATGGTGTATTTTTTATTCAAACACATCTTTATTTGGATGGGTATAATAATGATTTTAACTGATGTAAATAATGAATATAAAAAATTAAATATTCATTATATATGATATAAAATTGAAATTACATATGATTTCACCATCAATAAAATGATATTGTAGCTCGTGCATACATATGGATTACCGTCTCCATGAACACGATGAAATTCATTCCCCATAATAATCATTCAAGAATAATTTTAATTTTATGATTAAAAATAATGATTAATATCTTAATATCATTATGAATATGAATTAAATACATCCTATATATAACAGAAATGGCTTACATAATGAAAGCATATAAAGGAAAATGAATTAGTTAACACCTGAAACAATGATACTACTGAAATATTATTAACAATGAAATATTAGAGTATCATATATGATATCATATTTATGTATGAATTTCTTGAATAATTTAATAAAAATGATTTTACTATTATAAAATCTGTGTAGGTACCCTCTATTAAAGAAATGTACAAGTTAATGGTTAATTCTTCAATCTCTTCATTATCAGAGGTTGTTTATATGTGGGTATCTACTAGGACATCTTTATCATCAATATCTGTGTTTCATAAATATATATTTCAAAAAAATTATTTTTAAAATTTCATATACTTTGGTTTAAAGTCATTTATACCCTTGTTTTACATTTTATACAATATTTATAATGTAATATTTTTTTTTGTTTTCCAAACATGGTCCATTATGACCTTTTCAACAAAATTAAGTAAAGAATGTTTTTCAACTTGTAAGGCCGATATAGCTATTTTCCACCATTATAACATATTTGAATCTTCCCTTACAATATTATAATAATATTTGAAAAAATTATGTTTTATTTTATAATTATGTGACTTTTAAATGGTTTTAAAATAGAATGAGGCATTTCTCTCAAATAGTTTTGATTTTATCTATGTCAGCATTCCTTGATGGATTTTGCACTTGTTTGAAGTTAATTTATTAAGATGAAAATAATCCATATCTTATTGATGTTTTGGTGGTATGGATGAATGTGGATATGTTACTTTTATACCATACATAGTTTATGGTTAAATGATTAACATTTTGTATGATAGTTTTAATATGAATTTTTATGTTATGTTTTAACCATTTCATATGACGAATGCATTAAACTTAGTATGTGATGGGTGGAGTTCACTATAGCTCCTCGATGAATCAGTAGGTCTCATGAGACAAACTAGTGTCTTGTGACAAGGCCGTGGAAAAAATTTATTTGAAGTCTTGGGAAGAGGCCTTGACAATGTGGTTATGATGTCCGAAATTATGCATTCTATCAATATGAAATTGGCTATTGATATTAATTGTTGTTATTCAACTAGTAGAATGTCCATGTGGACAATTAGTTGGAATTATTTGTTTTATATTCTCCATGTTATGCTTAATTTTATATTTTAAACACTTTTGTTTTATTGTTATACATTTTCTTTAAATGTTTATGCCTGTTTATGAAAGTTTCTGCTATATTTTTACCCATATTGGGCACTTAAGATCACCCCTTTCTATGTTTTATTTTTCCTAGGATTATAATATTTATAGTATGAATGACATGTAGGGATAGTATAAGCGATATGAATGTGTTCAATAGAGAGAATATTTTTTAGGTTTTTCATATTATAATTTAATTTAAAACTTATGTATGTATCTAGTACTTCCAAGGCTACTAAACAGATTGGTATTTCGGGATTTGATCCCTTGTGATCATCAAACATGATGAAGGAAACCATGAGTCTATAAGAGTATAGGAGTTCACACTAGAGAAGGTGATTCAAGAAAGTCCTTTATAATGCAAACTATATATGCGATTACTATAATTGATGCTAATTTTAATTCTTTGTTTTAATTTGTTTTGTTTTTAATGACTTATATTATACTTTTTTATTTTTTACCCCTATAATGGAGGTGTAATATATTGAGTGACCGTGGAAGAGAATGTTTCTCCATGTAATGTCCCATTACCCACTCTTTATTGAATAAAACTATTTCCTTATAAGTATATTATGTATTTTAATGGGTTTTTAATCCTTGAATGTAATAATTATTAGGGTTTCAAACTTTTTCTTATTATTACCTAGATTGAAAATTAATAGTCTCCCACATCTTGGTGTAGTTTGTCTTGATTAATTAGGTATCATCAGGAGGGGATTTTTTATAATTTCTTACACATTTATGGAGAATGTGAATGACTCTAATATTTATTGAGAACAAAAAAATCAAAAAAATCATTTCATTGGAATTTTTGGAAGTGTATCACTGACATTAATACACATATTAAGGGGTTTAAACAAGAATTAATCCATATTAGGTCAGTCTATAAATTATCCATTAATCCTTGGAGCATAGATAAATGAATTTAGGAATATTTATCTAAACATTTATGTAATAAAGGAAGAAAAATGTTTAGGAATGTTAGAAAAAACAATATGAAATATGACCTGGACCTATTCACTTTTCACATGTTATGTTTTCAAATACTTTGTTAAATTACTTAATTTATATTTATAATCACAAACCCAAATCAAATCCTCTTTTCTTATACCAATTAAAAAGTGATTTTTTTCGGGTACACGTCTCTCGAGGATACAACTTAGGGTTCAAATATAACTACCTTTACCATAGTAAATAAGTTATTTTTCATGACCTATGATAATATGCTTTTAATATTGTGAAATTTAACACTTTATTCCATTATTTCTAACTTATTTTTTCATTGAGAATCGATGATAGTTTGGGGGAGTTTTATAGGTGACATTAGATATTTTTTTTATCCCTCTATTTTATTCAACTAAATAAGTAATAAATCAGGTGTTCCCACTAACACCATGATGGTTATTATGGTGGTTATGAATGGGTGTAATAGAATACCAGGGAGGTAAGGGGGGTGTGATTATAGTTGAGGAGTATTTCATTCTCTTTCCCAAGGATGAGGTCATTGTGTGATGTTCGTGAACGGTTTTTGATGCGTTACATATTCGCACTTAGGTTATAATGGGATCTGTACATGATGGTATGCAGTTAACATTGGGTGAAGGTAAGGTAAATTAATTTGAGTTATTGAGAATTTTCATCTAAGTTTCTCCAAATGGTTCAGTCTTTCCATGCCAACCTTCATGTTCCTCTATCTTCCAATCTCTTCTTTTAATTTTTTTATACTTCATATTACCTTTAATTTTTTTAATATGTATTTAATTATTTTAATAGTCCAATAAATATCAATAAGTGAAAAAAGGGGTGAATAATGACCGTTTGCTGAGGTTCATTAAGAGGCAACCTAAGTCGTCCAATAGGAAATAATATGGGATTTATAAATTTTAATAACATGGGGTACATGAAAAAATCATCTCATCACAGTATTTATGGGAAATGGGTATTCCTATTATGAATAATGTTGTAGGTTTATAAAGACTAAGAGGATAAAAATATTCAACCGAAAATCTAATTGATCAAACTAGTGAAAGAGGGAAGAATTATTTAATTCACTACAATCTATGGACTTGATAACCAGTGATCATGACCGGAGATTTTCCATATATTTACCTAGGAGAAGTAAAGTTATGAGGGTTATAGTAGAATGATTTGGGCTAGATATTTTAAAATTTATCAACATCATCGTGACATGACTTGTCATCTCTGACGATCTGACCCCTGGTATTGTTTGAGGATCTCGTATAAATTAAATATAGCATAGAAATGTGAAATGAAAACATACCTTTTTGGATATGAATCCAAGCTTTTCATCTAATTTTCACTGAAAATTGATTCTTAAAGGATAAATATAATGATCCCTCTAGATCATCCACATGAACATAAAAATTGTTTTGGAGGATCTATCAATGAATTCTGGGTTCTAGCATAGAGATTCGATGTCACTTTCGATGTCCCAATGATCACTGCATCGACATGCATTTGATGCGTGATGGAGAACTCAATCCGATATTCCTTATCGAGATATTATATCTTTAAATAGAGGGATAGAATATATAGTGTATAGAAATATCACCATGAATATTTAGTTTCATGAGATCCACTCTCTCTATTTATAGTTTATATGAAAAATATGGGGTAGGGTTCCCCGAACCCCATTTATATAATGCCCACTAAATAAGTAATTATAATGAACTAATCTAGGTCATACATAATATTTATAATTTTTCAAATACCTATAATTTATACTAAAAATAATCAATGAAAAAATAGTGTCATTTAATTCAACTCAAAATTCCTAATTATCATTAATTGACCCTAGAATATTAAAATCAAATTCGATCTAATAATATAATTCATCGTATTTACATAACATGTATATAATTTAAATAAATCCTAAAAAATTATTTATAACATGAATAATATTAATTTATTAATTTGTTAATTTATCTGTAATTAATAACTCGTACAACACTCAGACCCTATGGTGGGTCCCACAATGTCTAATATGATTATTCAACTGAATAGGGTAGACTCATGAATATGATAATGTGTGTGGCCATCTAGGAAATTATTTTGATAATAGTGACAAATATAAATAAACCAATAGTGGAGTCTAATAACCCATCAAGGCCCCTAAATAGATAAGGATAGTCATAAAAACCATAACCAACCCATGGGCCAAAACTATGTAATAAAGTCAATTTATACTTAGATATATAATATAGTAGGATGCATACTTGTGTCATCTCCATTTTATTGATTTATTATTTTTTGATCTAATTATTAGGATTTACCTTTAGGATAACATGGACATGGATTTATAAGGGTATTACAAACTTTGTAAAATGGTTCAAGATATATTACTTACACAAACTGAAATAAAAAAATTTATTTCTTAATCATTCAACAAATGTCATACCTCAAATAATGCACCGAACACAAGATACCTCTCAACAATTTTGTTATTATGATTCTTCCATCACATCAAAGTATGATATAAAATGGAATAAACTAGTAATTATCTCATGTTAGGAGACCAATAAAGAATTCCATTGATAGTAACAACCAATGTAACCAAAATAATTTTGTGTTTATATTGATTTGTATGTGCTAATTATTATACAACAATAGATCACAAAGTGAAAAATTAATGTGAGGATGTATCAGTTCTTATTGTCACTCATCACATGACAATCAAACATAAAATGTGTATAGACAATACGATGTATCTAGACCATAGGAACTTTGTTAAAGATTATTTTCATAGTATCTTGAGGTTTTAACTCTTTACTGAGATAATATATATCTTATTGATAATAAAATTAATCTACCAACATTTCCATTTCAATAATGGATTCAGAAAAGTCTACACTTTAATGGTAAGTGTAAATTATATATATATAAATGTATACTAGAAATGGTAACGAATGGTTCTGTTCATGAATGGTATAGGGGGCCCACTATTACAACACTTACACTTCGAATATAGCTATATTTCTAACATAAATTGTTACCAATTACATGATAAATATCATCTTTCTACTGATTCATGGCTTTATTAGCTGGGTCTTCCATGTTTCAATTGTAATTCTATTCTAGTATATGTGACCTCGCCTCCTTGAGTAAATCTTCTAAGGAGATAGTATCCCCATGATTATCCATTTTTTTCTTTTATTGAATCACGAAATCATGGATAGTATGAGTAATAGAATTATCATTTTGGTAAAAATTTACTCTGTATGTGAGATTCCAAGAACTGAAACAAATCATTGAATTTAATAACTACTTCTTTGATTCCTTAAAAGTTTCAACATACTTGGTATTTGTTGGTATGGATACCAACGGTTGTAATGAAATTATCATGATCATCACCTTATCCTAACAATGATATTAGATCACATTGATCTAAGGAATACATTTTTATGTCCCACCATAAATAATATCCCTTCCTCTCCACTTACATGGTTCTTATCAATTTTACATTACAAAGTACAATCAGATAGTAATTACTTATTTAATTGTAGTTTTCCTTGATATAAATAATGTTTACTACTATATATTATATGTTTGAAATGTCATTTCTCGTACATATCTTGGAATATGTGATTGATCAACCATTGAATCATATGGAACTTAAATCACCGCTTAATATAATTCTATTCCTTTTCATGTCTACTTGGACGGATTTATGTCATGTGACACCAACAAAAAAATTTATCTCGTATTGTTCTAACATGTATATTTCAAAACCATGTCACTATGTGTACGATTGGATAGGTCCAAGAAACAATTAGATCTAACTTAGTAGGTCATATTCCCTAGAACATAGCATGAACCATTAAATCAATCATTAGAGTAATAATTTTATTCTGGTCTTAACAAAAAGACCATGATCTTTATTCCAAATGTTTTTTAATCTATTTCTCTTGGAAAATAGTGGAATTATAACTATCATCTAGTTGAAACATGGAAAATAATAATTCAAAATTAATATACTTTTATCAAGTTTCTTACAATAATCCTAAACTCGATTTATGTTACTTTCAACCATATTTTCCTTATGTGATGTCACCATCCCTTTTTTGTTGCGTCATGTAGACAAGATCCATAAAATTCAGTCTTGAATTCAAAAATCCAATTAAATGATCATAGAATGTATCAATGACAAGTAAATTTATAATTTATTTTTGGAATAATGATTTGGTATCACCAATCAGACATTATTGGTACCATGATTATACCACCCAAGTATCATCATAATTGAATCCCCACAAAAATATTGAATTTAATAAGGCCATATTCTCTTTGATACATGAGATCCATTATTGAATTTCAACTGACCCTGTCAATCTTATCTGATTTTGAAATACATCATACTTTTATGAATTAATATTCACAATGAGTAATTTATCACCATCCAAGGCAAATATAAAACCATCTTTATAGTTTTATCCTTCATATGTAGTTTCTATCCTTAGATCATTCTTGTTGAACTTACACCTGTGGAACTAGTTCCCTTGAAAACTAGTTCTGCATCTATAACATTGTCTCAATCAAAGTAAATCATTCTCCCTCAATCTCAAAGAGAGATGTGCACCATTATATTTAAATAAAGTCTATTAATTTTCAACCACTTTTCAATCATAGGGATTTATTTAATATCCAATGCAACCTTTAGGATAATTACTTAGAAACTGAATATATTTATCTTGATGAATGTTTATTTATATCCTAACAAAATAATTGAAAGTAAACACATGTCCTTATAATATAATGGATATCCATCATAATATAACTCACATGATATCCATTTTTCATTTTAGTTGGCATATAGTTATGAGATATCTATTTTATTTTCAAAGTGAATATTAAAATATAATGGAAGTTTCATCAAGAGAAAACATTAATACTATTGAAATCATGAAACTGATGTATAAAATGTACATTTGGTTATTTCTCCATGCAACATTTTGTTGATCAATATTAACATGTAATAATTATCATTTTTAGTCTTTATTAACATCAATTCTGTACTATTTATAATGTAATGTGTGTGTAGTAATTACTCCACGCTTCATTATATTCATTGATTATTGCTTTGTCAAGATATTCTATTACATGTCATTCCAAAGAAACTTATATCCTTTAAACACGCATATACTACAAATCACTTTTAATTCCATAAGAATTTAATGGAATATAATAAAGTATATTTACCCCTAGATTACCCTTAGAATAGTTCACACTCTATTGGTGACCTAATTCCCAAATAATTGGGAATACCATTATTTCTAATTGTTCCTTTGTCCAAAACTATGCATATATGTCAATAATACCGAAGGTGTTCATCCTAGAAGAGTATATATACCATGATGGGTATATTAGGGATGTTTACTTTTTGCTTTTCATTATAAACAAATATCATTCCACAATAGGGAATATAAGTCTTAGGTTTTATATTCACTAGTTATTTCCAATGATTCAAGAATCGCTGAACTGTTTATTGAGTAAGATATACAAAAAAAAACATTTATTCCTGAAGTTGGAATATTTTATCCTAATGTACAATAGTCACATAAAATAATTTTTTTATACTAAATAATATTTTGAATTGACTCATTATCTTGGAAATTAGAAGTAATGTGTTCCTCACAACTGACTTAGGAATCCCACTTTATCAACTGCTTGAAGAGTACACCTTACTTCTTATAACATTTTTATACTTACATGGTTATTTTATTTCAAAAAACATATGTGAATGTAGTATTGTATTTAATATACTCAATGTATGACCAAAACATTACATTTTATATCGACAAATATACCTAAAGAAGAAGAGGGTGCATTATTATATATTTCTGATTGTCGCATTTAAACTTCCATAAATCCTATTTTACGATATATGAAGAAAATAACTTCCACATAAATAACTCATTTATTGATGTATGTTGGGATTGTGCCTTTAAAATCACCATTTCGATTTGCTGCATCTCCTTGCCTTTTATTTTTTCACCAAAACAAATAAATATTTAAATTTGTTTAGCATTTTCATTTAATTGGAAAACCTTTCATAAATTGTAATAATGAATTTAATCCATCCTATATTTTTGTAATCATAAAATAAACTAGATTATTTGAGTGAAAAATACCTATGAATAGGATGTCTTGAAAGAACATTGTCATCCTTTCATATTTATATATAAAAAAATTAATAACATCTATTCTTATCCCGCTTCACTTCCTCCTCATAATCTTCTCAGAGATGAGATAAATGTGTAATCATCCATGTTCCAATGTTGAAACTACTAATAACATTATATTTTGATGGTAGTGTTATGAAATAACCATCATATTATATATAAATAAGTCTCTTATAATCATATTCCTCACCCTATCTTCTTGGTGTGGATTAATAAGTATAGATACACTAGCACCTTGATTTTTTGATATAATAGTACTATGCAGAAGCACATGTACTACACATTGAATTTCATGATAGTTTGGACATTTTCATTGTCAAATATTATCGTAGTGTTTCTTATGTGGGATTACATTCATTGTTCTACAAAAAAATTTATTCAAATAGATAATATTTTTATCTTGATTACCGATTTAGACATTATTGAATAAATATATCATTTAATGTCTCCCACTATTTTATTGAATTATAGGAACCTTATGTACAAGAATCGGAATACATTTTTCACTTGAGTATTATAGTGGAAAGGACTCTTGAAAATACCATCATAGTTTATAATATATTTCTATGCCACTAATTTGTGGTTTTAGGGTAGATGTTTGAATTTTCAACCACATTAACTCATGAATCCTTGATTTATTGAGTAATGTTCGAGCTTCTAAAATCATACCATGGTTTTGAAAAAGGATACCTCTAAAATATCAACAATTACATTTGGATAATTCTTTTTTAAACTTCATTAAAGTATGTCCATCACTCTCACAAGAACTCTCTAGTAGATTGGGGAACCATCAAATTTGGTTAAAAAGAACCCCAAACAACCAGTTTTGTTCAAATTTGAATGATGGAAGGTGTTTAAGAGACCATATTTCCTTTATAGGGTTTTTATTTTTATCTTTATGAATGTATTACATTTCTATTAATCCTATTCATACTATATTATCACTTTTGGGTGAAGTGGAGTCTGAAGGAGGTAGCTCCGGTGGTGGAGGTTGTATGGTGCTTGGATGATGATGGTCTAAGTGGTGGCCTAGATCTGAATCCTTTGTGAGGCTAGGTGATGGGGTACCACCACCGAGCGCTAAAGCAGATAGGCCTGCAGTGAGGTTGTATGTGGATGTCATTGGATTTGTCAATCAGAGAGGGGGAATAACGATATCTAAATCTGGTGGAGCTGTGGTGTTAGGCTATCAATGGAATACTTGGTGATGGGGGTGGTTTGCCTCGTTAGAAATGGTTGATTTGCGATCTCAGGGGCTGGACTGGATGCAACTGACAGTGACGACACTAAAGAATCTCACCGAGGTGTAAAGTGTCACGATCACCATGAGATGGGGGGCCAAGGGTGGTGAAGGATCCCTTGTATAGGAGGATGGTAGGCTGAGGATGAGATTTGGGTTAGGGGATGGTGGCACATAGGTAGGAGGAGCCGCCAGGATAGGTGGTCCCCACTTGGGAATTTGAATATAATTCTGGGTCTTTATTAATTTTTTGTAAACAAACCCAAACATTGTTTTTTTGATGTGTGTGTAATTCCACACAACCATCCAATTATCTCAATAAAAAAGGCTATAGAGTTATCCATTCTTTATAATGATAAAAATTATTTTATTAATAAAATTATTGTTATTATTTTAATTATCATTATAATATTAAAATAAAAATTATTAGGAAAATAAAATTAATATAAAATAAAATTATTATAAATTAAAATTACACATAATTGTGGAGTCAACTCCAATGAGAAACATGAACAAATATAGGTTATTCATCATTTCAATACCCATCGAATGACCGATTTCAATACATATTTTTTTGGATGGTCATAACAGGGCCATCCATCATCGTATTGAATCGCAATCGAATCAGTTTGGAAGAAAATCTATCCCTCCACTTGAGTTTAAAGAAAAATTAATTTTATTGGCTCTGATAATTTATACGATCACTCTGATATCAATTAAAGGTTTTAGGATTATAGTGAAAGATGGTGGGACATAAATTTTATATTTTTTCATTTTCAGAGAAATGAGAGATCTTTTCTTCAATGATCCAAGCCTTGGTATATTATGAGGATCTCGTGTAAATTAAATGGAGAAAATAGTATACTGAAAACATACCTTTTTTGATCTGAATCCATTCTCAACATGTGCTTGCCACCGTTGATCGATCCTTGAAGGATCCATAGTAGGATTCCACTAGGTCATCCACACACACATAAAACATATTCTTGAGAATTGATCATCAAATCTTTGGTGTTGTCATTGTGATCCAAAGATGCCTTCGATGCCCCGTTGATTTGTAACACCACAAGCATCTGCATTACATTTCCCTTTCAATAATGCAATATCTATCGTTGTTCACAACTTGATGTTTTAACACACCATGACTAATCAAACTAGTACTTATGAATAGAAATACCCACATTTTCAAATTTTATAAAATATATTTGTTTGAAATGGACTACATTTTGGGATTCGAAAAATCAAGAATATCTTTGAGTGAATTTTTAGTATTCTTCTGAAAAATTGCAATTTTTGATGAATTGTAAAAACATTACATTATTGGTTAAAACCAACATTTTATTTAAATAATTAGTTATTTTATTTAAATATATATTTGGTAAAAATAGATACATAATACCTATAAATTTTCAATGTAATTTATTGGATTAATTTTATAATAATATTAGATATATAAAATATAATTTAACAATTTTTCATCTTTTACCTACCTTCTATGAACATTTGGAAATTTTCATTAAATGTATTTTTACCTCTATTGTGAATTTAATTTCAAAAATAAGAGAGACATGGCTGATTCACTAGAAAAAATGTGGTTCAATTAGATGAAAATAATTTGTGGTGAATAGTACCTTTTGACTTTTATTTACCAAAGTTAAAAGTAAATAGGGTAATTAAATGTAAAAATGTAATTATAATTATCCTAAAACATGTCCTAATTCTTTTGTATAAGTGTATTTAGACAAAAAATAAACCTTAGGAATGAAATACGATCCTTTTGGTCCACTTTAATTAGATTTGGACATTTATTATTATTTTATTTAAAGAAGAGTTTAAAGTGTTAAATTCAAAGATTAATAACGAAACCATGTTTAATATAGGGTTATACATAAGATAAATTCGACTATAAATATTCAATGCAAAGATAAAAATATTTCCTACATAATGGTTTTTTTATTTGTAATTTTTAAAAATAAAACAATTAAATTTTTTTTATGATACAATGATGATTAAATAAATATATTATTAATGAAAGATTAAAATAATTGAAATTAAAAAATATCCAAATATATGTAAATTGTGACATCTGATGAATTCCACTTCTTTTATAGGTTAATATGACATGTTTGTGTTGATTAATTTTTTTTCTCATTGATAATGTTTTTATGACTTTCATAAAAAATTCAAAATAGTGCCAAAATTGACATAAATGAGTTTTTAAAACAAATAATATATTATTAATTGATATAATATTCCAAAAAATCTAAGGATCAGGAAAAGGACATATATAAGGTTATATATATCACTAATGACCCACTTGGGGTTCTCTTGGATTTTTATTGTATGTTTATTAACCATTTAATAAATTAATAAAATAATACATGGTAAAAGTTAAACTATTATACTAAGAGTAAAATCTAAAAGATAAGGTCAATATGGCGACCTAAACCTATATAAAACCTATTTTTTGTGGGGTTTTCGAACCATCTTCGTATTAGAATCGAAAAAAATAATTTTTGAGCCATTATTAACCGAATATGAATGTATAATAAAATAATATTTCAAACTTTTTTGAAAGTAACCCTCTCGGATCTTATAAAAGGGTACTTCCCCTTATCTCAAAATCACACCTCAAAAGCCATTTATATTGGCCAAACCCTACTCAAATATCCTCCCAAATACCCTAAAATCCACCTAGAGGCCTTAATTAGATCAGAAATCCAACCTAATGAGCCCTTTTGATCAACAAAAAAAGAAACACCCGATGAGGGGGTAATAATTTCACCATATCATTCAAAGTTCTTTTCTTATTCCACTTCTTCTTTATTTATTGTTTCCATACCTAAATAATTACTCCATTGCCTTATAAATATGGTGATTTTATTATAAATATGGTACAACTATATTTATTATTCTATCCATCCTAGGAATGATAAGTCACCACACATTCGTACGTACGACTTACCGTATCCACGTCGTGGTGTAGTTTTTATTCAAACACATAATTATTTGAATGGGTATAATAATGAGTGTAAATGATGTAAATAATGAATATAACATGTTAATTATTCATTATATATGATATAAAATCCAATTACATACGATTTCCCCATCAATATAATGATATTGTCGCTCGTGAGTATGTACGGATTACCGTCTCCATGAACATGATGAGATTCATTACCCATCGTAATAATTCAAGAATAATGATAATTTTATGATTAAAAATAGTGTTTAAGAACTTAATATAATTATGGATATGAATTAAATACATCACATTAATAACAAACATGGCCTATGTAACCAAGCATATTAAGGAAAATGGATCATTTATCAAACGAAACAATGATACTACTGAAATATAATTAACAAAGCAATATTATAGGATAATATATGATATCATATTTATGTATGTGGTTCTTGATAATTTAGTAACATTTATTTTAAAATTATACAAGAGTTTATGTTACTCTCTGTCAAGGAACTATATATAGTAAGGGTTAATTCTTCAATCTCTTAATTATCCAAGTTTTTTTAAATGTGAGTATCTACTAAGACCTCTTTATCATCCACATCTGTGTTTCATAAAAATGTATTTCAATTTTTTTTAATATTTCATAGACTATTGGTAAAATTAATTTATACACTTTTTTGAATTTTTAAAAATTTTTTATAAAGGAATATTTCAATTGTTTTCAATCAGGGCCCTTTATTACTTTTTTGACAAAATTAAGGAAAGAATGTTTTTTCAACTTATAAGGTGGGTACGACTGTTTTTTGCCTTTATAACATATTTGAAGCTTCCCTTACAAAATTATAAGAATACTTACAAAATAAATGCTTTCTTTTATAATTTTGTGACTTTTAAATGATTTAAAATAGAAATATATATTTCTCTCAAATATTTTTGATTTCATCTATGTCGATATCCTTTGATGGATTTTACACTTGTATGAAGTTGATATTTAAAGAATAAAATATTCCATATCTTATTGAATGTTTTGTGATATGGTTGACAATTTATGTGTTATATCTATACCATTCATAGTTTATGGTTAATGTATTAACATTTCATATGATATTTTTAATACGAATGTTTATGTTATGTTTCAACCTTTTCACATGAGGAATGCATTAAACTTAGTAAGTGATGGGTGGAGGCCACTATAGCTCTGCGATGCATCGACATGTCTCATTAGAAAAACTAGTGTCTTGGAACAAGGCCATGATAAATTTTAATTTGATGTCTTCGCATGAGGCCATAACTATGTGGTTATGATGTCCGTCATTATGTATTCCATCATTAAGAAATTGGCTATTGATATTAGTTGTGATTATTCGACTATAATAATATCCATGTGAATAAGTAAATGGAATTATTTTTTTTTATATTTTCAACATTAGGCTGATGTTTACATTTAAAATGCTAGTGTTTTAGTCTTATAAATTTCCTTAAATGTTTATGCTTATTTATGAAAGTTTCCACTATATTGTTATCCTTATTGAGAACCTGTGATCACCCCTTTCTATGTATTATTTTTCCCAGGATGCGAAAAGAATATTATGACTGACCTATAGGAATAGTATAAGGGATATGAATGTGTTAAATGGAGACAATGTTGTTGTTGTTTTTCATATTATAATGTAATATAAAACATATGTATGTATCTAGTACATATAAGGATACTAAACCGATAAGTATTTTGGGATTTGATCCATTTTTATCATTAGATTTGATGATAGAAACCATGAGTCTATAAGGGTATTGGAGTTCACACTAGAGAAAGTGTTTCAAGAAAGACCTTTAAGATGTGAACTACATGTGTGATTAATATAAATCGATGATAATTTTAATATTTTGTTTTAATTTATGTTTTAGTTTTTAATGACTTATATTATAAATTTTGTCTTTGTTACCCCTATAATAGAAGGATAATCTTTAGATTGACCTAGGAATTGAAGGTTTCCCCATGTAGTGCTTCATTCCACACTCTTTATTGAATAAAACTCTTTTCTTGTTGGTATATTATGAATTTAAATGGGTTTTTAATCCTTGAATGGAAAATTTTTTATGGTCTCAAACTTTTTTTATTATTTCTACATAGATTGATAATTAATAGTATCTCACATTTGGGTGTTGTCTGTCTTGATCATTCATGTTTTATTAGGAGGGATGTTTCTTGAATTTCTTACATGTTTATGAGGAACTTGAATGACTCTCATATTTATTAAGAACAAAAACACCAAATAAAACAATTACTTGGAAATTTGAGAAGTGGATTGCTGACATTAATACACATATTAAGGGGTAAAAATAAGAAGTAATCAATTTTAGGTCAAACTATAAATTATCCATTAATCTTTGAAGCATAGATAAAACTATTTAGGAATATTTCTGTAATATATTAATTAAGGAAGGAAGTAAAAATGTTTAGGACTATTAGAAATAATGATAAGAAATATAACCCTAACCTAATCACCTTTCACACATTATGTTTTCAAATACTCTGTTAAATTACTTTATTTATTTTCATAATCTGTAAACCAAATCAAAACCTCTTTTCCTTTACCAATAAAAATGTGAAAACTAATTTTTTTGTACTAACTACTCTAGGATACTACTTAGGGTTTGAATTTTGATAAATCTTTACTTGTTATGTCAGATTCCAAGAACTGAAAAAAATCATTGAATTTAATAACAACTTCTTAGCTTCCTTAGAAGTTGCAACATACTTGGTATTTGTGGGTATGGATTCCAATGGTTGGTATGAAATTATCTCAATAATCACTATATCCTAGTAGTGATATTAGATCAAATTGATCTAAGTAATATATTTTTATTCCCACTATAAATAATATCCCTTCCTCTCCACATATATGGTTCATTTCATTTTTACATTACCAAGTACAATCAAATAGTACTTACTTATTTACTTGTAGTTCTTCTGGATATAACTAATATTTTCCTAACATAAATTATATGTTTGAAATATCATTTCTCATACATATCTTGGAATATGTGATTGGTCCATAATTGAATCTTGTTTAACTCTACTCACCACTTAATATTATTTGACGCCTTTTCATGTCTACTTTGAGGGATTTATGTCATGTGACACCAATAAAATATTTTATCTCATGTTTTTCTAACATGTATTTTACCACACCATGTCACTATGTGTATGATTGGATAGGTCTAAGAAATCATTAGATATAAATCAGTAGGTCATATTCCCTAGAACATAGCATGCTACATTAATTCAATCATTTGAGTAATACTTTTATTCTGGTCTTAACAATAAGACCATGCATGTTTTTCTAATTTTTTTTGATTTATTTCACTTGGAAAATAGTGGAACTCTAACTAACCTCTATTTGAAACATTGAAAATATTAATTCAAACTGAATATACTATGATATTGTTTCTTACTTTAATCCTAAACTCGATTTATGTAACATTCTATCTTATTTTTCTTATGTGATGTCACCATCCCTTTTTTGTTGCATCATATAGACAACTTCCATGAAAGTCAGTTCTGACATCCAATATCAAATTAAATGATCATAGAATGTTGCAACGACACGTAAAATTCAAATTTATTTTTGGCATAATGATTTGGCATCACCATTTGGAAATTATTGGTACCATAATTGTACCACCCAAGTATCATCTCAATTGAATTCCCACCAAAATATTCAATTTAATAAGACCATATTATCTTTGATACATGGAATCCATTGTGTATTTAAAATTGACTTTCTAAAGATTATTCTTGTTCAACTTTCACTTGTGGAACTAGTTCCCATGAAAACTAATTCTGCATATATAACATTGCCTCAGCCCAAGTAAATCATTCTACCACTATCTCAAATAGATATGTGCACCATTATATATAAATTAAGTCAATTATTTACTACCACTTTTCAATAATAGGGAATTATTTAATATCCAATGAAACTATTAGGATCATTAATTAGATGCTCAATATGCCTACATGGATTAACGATTATTTATATCCTAACAAGATCATTGCAAGTAAACAATATCCTTAAAACATAATGAATATACATCATAACATTACTCAAAGGATATGAATTTTTTATTTTAGTTGGAATATGGTTATGAGTTATCTCGGTTATTTTTAAAGCACATATTGAAATATAATGGATGTTTCTACAAGTGGAAACATCGATACTATTGACATCATGACATTGATATATAAAATATACATTTAGTTATTTCTCCATGAATCATTTTGATGATCAATATTAACATGTAATAATTATCATTGTTAGTCCTTATTAACATCGATTCCATGATATGTATAATGTAATGTGCGTATAGTAATTACTCCAAGTTTCATTATATTCATCTATTATTGCATTGTTAAGATATTCTTTAGCATACTGGCCCAAAGAAACGTATATCCTCTAAGCATGCATATACAACGCTTCACATTTCATTCCTTACGAATTTAAAGGAATATGATGAATTATATTTACCCCTAGCTTACTCTCAGAAAAGATCATTCTATCATGGTGACCTAATTTTCAAATAATTTGGAATACATTTATTTATATTGGTTCATTTGTCCAAAACAATTCATTTAAGTCTACAATACCGAAGGTGTTCAACCTATTGGAGTATACATACTATACTGGGTATATCATGGATGTTTACTTTTAGTTTTTCATTATAAATAAATATCTTCACAAAATTGGGAATATAAGTCTTAGGTTTTATATTCACCAGGTATTTCCAATGAATCAAGTATCGCGGAACTATTTGTTGAGTGTTATATACAAAAAACAATATTTATTCCTAAATGACGAATAATGTATCCTTATGTTCAATAGCTACATAAGATAATTTTTTATACTCTATAATATATTTACTTTACTCCTTAACATAGAAATTTGAAGTAATATGTTCCTCACCACTGACATAGGAATCCCCCTTTCTTAGCTACTTGAATAATTCACCTTCCTTTTTATAAAATTTTTATACTTACATGGTTTCTGTATTTCAATAAACATTATGGAAAGCCATATTTTATTTAATATCCTATATGTATGACCAAAAATTACATTTTATATTGAAAAATATACCTGAAGAAGAAGAGGGTACTTAATTATATAATTCCAATTATTGAATTTAAACTTCCATAAATCTTATTTCACAATATGTGATGAAAATAACTTACTGTTAAATTACTCAATATTTGTTGTATATTGGGATTGTGCCTTTGGAATAACCTTTTCCATTGGCCTCATATCCTTTTCTTTTATTTATTAACCCTATGAAATAAATATTTAACTATCTTTAACATTTTTATATAATTGGAAAACATTACCTAAATGGTAATAATGAATTTAATCCATCCTATTTTTTTGTAATCATAAAATAAAATGGAGTAGTTGGTTGAAAATTATATAAGAATAGGATATCTTGATAGATATTGGTCAACCTTTCATATTTACATATAAACTATGTAATAACATCTAATCTTTTCTCACTTCACTTACTCCTATTAATCTTCTCAGAGATGAGAAAAAATGTGTAATCATCCATGTCCCAATGTTGTAACTAAAACTAACATTTGACATTGATGATAGAATTATGACATAACCATCATTTTCTATATACATGAGTCTCCTGTTATCATATGACTCACCCTATCTTATTGATGTTTCTTAATAGGTATAGGGACACCAACACCTTGATTTTTTCATATAAGGCAATTGTGCATAAGCACTTGTACTACACATGGAAGTTCATGATAGGTTGGAAATTTTAATTATCCAATATTATCGTAGTGTTTCTAAAGTGGTATTACATTCATTTCTCTACAAATATAAAAAATCAAGTAGATAATATTTTTATATTGATTATAACTTTAGACATTATTGAATAATTATATCATTTAATTTCTCCCAATATTTTATTAAATTATAGGAACCCTATGTACAAGAATTAGAATACCTTGTCACTTGATTATTCTAGTGTAAACCATCCTTGAACATCCCCTCATAGTCTATAATATTTTTCTATGACACTAATTTGAGGCTTCATGGTAGAAGTTTGAATTGTCAATAACATTAACTCATGAATCCTTGATCTGTTGAGTAAAGTTCTAGCTTCTAAAATTATAACTTGATTTTCAAAATGGTCTCCTATAAAATTTCAACATGTATATTTGGATAATTCTTGCTAAAACATTATTAATGTTCATCCATTACTCTCATATGAACTCTTTGGCAGTAAGATGAACCATCATCTTTGGTTGATAATAACCCAAAACACCCAATTTTGATCAAATTTGAATGACAAAAGGTGTTTGAGACATAATATTTCTTTTATGGGGGTTTTTTTTATCTTGAGGAATGTATTACATTTATATTAATCTTTTTCATACTATATTATCACTCTCACAACTGAATTGTAATAGAAAAACATTCATTAATTCTTTATGTATTTTCCCACTATAATAAAATTAATAAAATAATAAATATATGCATAAAATAAATATACTATTAAACTAGTCTCGAGGATATAATATTGGTTGACCCATTTAAATTCAATGGAATTACCCCAACCTAGGGGCATCATACCTAATTCGTTTCTTGACTCGTGATGCTGCTCACCCCCATCCATTATGTCCACTACTCATCATGGGTTTTCCACAATTTGGTGGAGGCCACATCATGCATCATCTACTTCAAGGTAAACCACATCACCTTAGTAGGTTCCATGTCATAAATTTTCTTAATCAATTTGTGCAAAAATACTCACGCATAGGAAAGGGGGAATATGGGTGTGATGTATATGAAATTAATTGGACATGCAGAAACTTATACAAATTATACGAAAAAACTCAGATAGATATACCGTCTTAATTAATTACAAAATTAAAATTCAGTTACCTAATATATTGATTGAAACATCCAGACATTCACAGGTCGGGTCAAGTGCATAAAATTAGTCAGTATATTTATAACCATGTTAAATTAAGTTAAAATAATTCAAGTATAAGGGTATTCATGAAATTAAATTAATTAAAAATTAAAAAATTAGTTTCAATTCATATTCAATCCCTTAGTTGATATAATTTTATTTCAAAAGATTAAATTACTTAATTAATTAATTAAGTTAATTTAATTTATCCATGATTATTAAAATTATAATATTTTGAACGAAACTATTTTTTAAAATAATTTAATTAAATAATGTAAGAAATTCAATTAAATTAACTAATTTTAATTTATTAAAACTGAACATGCCTGGAAACCCAATATGGCCGATTACGGGTCATGCTGAACATGTGAAAAAACATGAACGGTCATGAAAACCACATGGAGGCTTATACATTGCATGTAGTGCCTTCCCAGTCCTATTCTGGGTTGGGAAAATCTACTTCGTACAAATTCAACATAGATCTACTCTAACATGGGTTACTCACACTACAAATGGTGGCTGCAACTTTGCCGGTGATGTGGGATCTGACACTTCAAAGACACCCTGGATCTATTGTGATGCTCATTAAATCCAACAAGATCTATTTGTGTCTTATTTTTTCACTTTTCAGATGATGTGGTGTCTGAAGGAGGTAGCTCCAGTGGTGCCGAGTCTCCGGTGCTTAGATGATGATAGTCTAAGTGGTGGCCTAGATTTGGGCCCTTGGCATGGATATGCTATGTGGTAGCACTACCAAGTGCTAAAGTGGAGAGGCCTACGGTGAGGCAGTAGGTGGAAGTGATCAGATTTTTCGATCAGAGTGGGGGTACACTGATATGTGAATCTGGTGGAGCTGTGGTGGAAGGCATTCCATGGAAGACTTGGTGACGGGGGTGGGTGGCATTGTTAGAATAGGATGTTGTGGGATCTCACTAGCAGGACTGGATGCAACAGACTATGACAACACTAAATATTCACACTGAGGTGTAATGTTCCATTGTCACCATGAGTTGGGAGGATGAGGGTGGTAAACGATCCATTTTATATGAGGAGGTCCGATTAAGGATGAGATTTGGGTTAGCGGATGGCGGCACTCGAGGTAGGAGGAGGCCTCTGGGAGAGTTGGTCCCCACCGGGAAGATGAATATAGTTATGGTTCTTTCTTAATATTTTGTAAACAAACCAAAATATTGTTTTTTGATGTGTGTGGAATTCCACCTAACCTAATAATTACCTCAATAAAAAGGCTATTGTGATATCCTATCTTTATAATAATAATAATAATTATTATATTAATAAAAATATTATTATTATTGAAATTATCATTATAATAATAAAATAAAAATTATTATTGATATAAAATTAATAATAAAAAGAATGATTATAAAATAAAAATCCACATAATGGTGGTGTCAAATCCAATGAGAAACAAGAAAAAATATTGTTTATTAATCATTTCAATACCAATAAAATGATCTATTTCAAACCATATTTTTTGGATGGTCGTAAAATGACCATTTATCCTCGGACTGAATCATTGTCAAATCCGTTTGGAACAAAATCAAACCCACACTAAAATTTAGTGAAAAATAAATTTTATTGGCTCTGATAATTTAGGTGATCACTCTGATATCAACTAAAGGTATCAGGCTCATAGTGAAAGATGGTGGGTCATAAATTTTATAATTTTTTTCATTTTCAGTGAAATGAGACATGTGGTCTTCGATGATCCAAGGCCTGGTATGTTATGGTAATATCATTTAAATTAGATGAAGAAAAATGTATACTGAAAACATTCCTTTTCTGATATGAATCCACACTCAACATGTTCTTGTCACTTTTGATCGATCTTTCAAGGATCCATAGAAGGATTCCTCTAGGTCATCCACAGACACTTCAAAAATATGCTTGAGTATTGATTATCAAATATTAGGTGATGTCATGATTCTCCAATGATGTCATTAATTCCCCAAATATTTGTAACAACTCAGGCTCCCACGGTACATTTCCCTTTCAATATTGCAATAGCTTGCGTTGTATGCAACTTGGAGTTTTAACACACCACAACCAATCAAATTAGACATTAAAAAAAGTAATACCCACTTTTTGAAATTTTAAAAATTTTGTTTTCCAAAATTGACTACATTTTGGGATTCAAAATATCAAAAATAGCTTCGGGAGAAATTTTAGTATTTTGCTAAAATTTTTTAATTTTTTATGAATATTGAAAACACTGCGTTATTGGCTAAAACTGAATTTTTATTTAAATAATTAGTTATTTTATTTTAATTTAAATTAGGTAAAAATTTATACATAAAACATATAAATGTTCAATGTAATTCATTGGATCCATTTTATAAAAATATTGGATATATAAAATCTTATTGAACTTTTTACCATCTTTTACCCACATTCTAGTCGGATTTGAAAATTTCCATTAAACGTAATTGTACCTCTTTTGTGAATTGTATTTCAAAAATCCAAGAGTCACGGTTAATATTATTAAGTAAAATTTGGTTCAATAAGTTGAAAATAATTTATTGTGAGTAGTAACTTTTGAATTTTATTTAGTACAGTTAAATATAAATTGGGTAATTAAAGGTAAAAATGATATTATAATTATACTAACACATGTCCTAATTCTATTTTATAAGTTTATTTAGGCCAAAATAGACCTTATGAATAAAATATGATCCATTTTTCCACTTTAATTAGATTAGGACAATTAGTATTATTTTATTTAAATAAGAGTTTAAAGTGTTAAAGTCAATGTTTAATAACTAAAACATTTTTAATATAGGGTTGTACATAAGATAAATTTGGATATAAATATTAGATAAAAATATAATAATATTTCCTATATAATATTATTTTATTTATAATTTTTCTACATTATGTAAATAAATTTATTTATGATACAATGATGATGCATTAATTATATTATTAAAGAAAGATTAAAATAAATGATATCATAAATATCCAAATATATGTTAATTGAGAATTATGATGAATTAAACTAATTTTGTAGGTTAATATGAAATTTTAGTGATGACTAAATAATTTTTTTTTGAAGTGATAATGTTTTTATGACTTTCACAAAAACAAAATACCAAATATTGACAAAATTGACAAAAATGAGTTTAAAAAAATATATATTATTAATTGATATAACATTCATAAAAATATAAGGATTGGTTAAAGAACTTATATAAGGTTATATATATCAATAATTAACCACTTGAAGTTCTATTTCATTTTATAGTATGTTTATTAACCATTTATTGTAATAATACAAGAATACATGGTAAAAGTTACAATATTTAAGAAAGAGTTAAATAAAAAAGATATGGTTAATATGGTGGCATAAACCGATCTAAAACCTATTTTTTGAGAGTTTTTGGAACCATATTCCACTTATCCTCTAAATAAATAATTTTGGAGCCATTATCAAATGAATATGATTGTATAAAAAAATAATATGTCAAACTTTTTCGAAATTGACCCTCTCGTCTCTTATAAAAGGGTACTTCAACTTATCTCAAAATCACACCTCAAAAGCCATTTGTCTCTACCAAACCCTGCTCAAATATCCTCCAAACTACCATAAAATCTACCTAGAGGCCTTAATTTTATTATAAATCCAACCGATGTATCCCTTTTGATAAACTCAAAAGAAAACACGTGAAGAAGAGGTAATAATTTCACCACATCTTTCAAAGATCTTTTCTTATTCCACTTCTTATATATTTGTTATTTACTTAAAATAATATTATCTATAGTACCTTATATAGACTATGATGTTATTAAAAATATAGTACAAGTATATTAATCATTCTATCCATCCTATGAATGACAAGTCACCATACGTGTGTACGTACGACTTACTGTCTCCACGTCGTGGTGTAGTTTGTTATTCAAAAACTTCATTATTTAGATGGGTATAATACTGAGTGTAACTTATGTAAATCATAAATATAACATGATAATTATTCTTTATATATGATATATATTTCAATTTGTTATTATTTCACCATCAATAGAATGATATTTTCCCTCATGCGTACGTACGGAATACCGTCTCCAAGAACGTGATAAGATTCATTCTCCATCGTAATAATTCATGAATAATTTTCATTTTATGATTAAAAATAATTTTTAAGAACTTAATATAAATCTGGATATGAATTAAATACATCATATCTATAACAAACATGGTTTACGTAACCAACCATATAAAGGAAAATGAATCTGTTAACACCCGAAACAATGATACTACTGAAATATTATTAACAAAGAAATATTAGAGGATCATATATGATATCATATTTATGTATGCAGTTCCTGAATAATTTAATAAATATTATTTTATTATAATATAGTAGGTTAAAGTATCTTTTAATAAGGAAAATTACAAGGTAAGGGTTAATTATTCAATCTCTTCATTATCTGTGGTTGTTTATACAGGAGTATCTACTCGGACCTCATTATCATCCAATAATGTTTTTCATAAAAATGTATTTCAGAACATTTTTATTAATATTTCATAGACTATGGGTTAACTTCATTTATACACTTTTTTTTTACTTTTAATAAAAAATTTATAAAGTAATCTTTCCTTTTTTTTCCAAACAATGTCCTTTACAAACTTTTCGAAAAAATTAAGGAAAGATTGTTTTTTGAACTTATATTGAGGGTACAGTAATTTTCCACCGTTATAACATATTTGAAGGTTCTCTTAAGAGATTATAAGAATATTTTAAAAATTAATGTTATATTTTATAATTATGTGACATTTAAATGATTTCAAAATAGAAATATATATTTCTCTCAAATAGTTTTGATTTCATCAATGTAAACATCCTTTGATTTATTTTATACTTGTTCGAAGTTGATTTAATCAGATGAAAATGTTCCATATCATAGTAATGGTTTTGTGATATGGTTGAATGTGGATGTGTTATTTTTATACCATTCATAGTTTATAGTTAAAGTATTAAAACTTTCTATGCTAGTTTTAATACGAATATTTGTGTTATGTTTCAATTTTTTTATATGAGGAATGTGTTGGACTTAGTATGTGATGGGTGGAGACTGTTATAGCTCCTCGGTGCATCAGTAGGTCTCATGAGACAAACAAGTGTCTTGGCAGAAGGCCTTGAAAATAAATTATTTAAAGTCTTGGCATGAGGCCATGACTATGTTGTTATAATGTCTGACATTATGCATTACAGCATTAAGAAATTGGCTATTGATATTAATTATGATTATTATACTAGTATAATATCAATGTGAATAAGTAAATGGAATTATTTTTTATATCTTTTCCATGTTATGATGAAGTATTATATTAAAAGGCTTGTGTTTTAGTCTTATACATTTCCATAAATGTTTATGATTATTTATGAATGTTTCTACTATATTTTTATTGTTATTGAGCACATGATCTCAATCCTTTCTATGTTTTATTTTTTCCAAGATGCGAAGAAGTATATTATGACTGACTTGGTGGGATAGTATAAGGGATATGAATGTGTTCAGTAGAGAAAATTTTGTTTTTGTTTTTCATATTATAATGTAATGTAAAAATTATGTTTGTATCTAGAACATTCCAGGCTACTAAATAGATCTTTATTTCAGGATTTGATCCCTTATGATCATGCCAACGTTATGTAATAATGCACTAACTCTTGGTAACTAGGATCAGGGTATTACAGGATTATTACATCAATATGATTTTGATCCCGATGGAGAACTCGATCCAATCACATGGATCAAGATATTCTCTCTCTAGGAATTGGATAGGAGAGGGAGGATCTGGAAATATCACCATTAAAAGATATTTATATGAGAGCCTCACTTTCCATTTATATTGGATGTGCAAAACACCTAGTAGGGTTCCGTGATGCACATTTATTTAACATACAATAAAAAAATAATTATGATGAAGTAAGCTATGTCATAAATATTATTTATATTTTATCACATACCTATAATATATATTAAATATATTACATTATAAAACCATGTTTTCTACTTGACTCATAATTCCCTCATAATATTAAATGATCCTAGAATATTAAAATAATATTTACTCAATTAACATTATTCTTTGTATTTACGTAACTTGTAAATTTTTTACAGAAATACAACCCAATTATTCATAACATGAATAATACGAATTTATTTATTTATCAGTGATCAATAACATTGAAAATACTCAGACCCAATGGTTGGGCCCACCATTTTTAATATACCCATTCAACAGAATATTTTGGATTCTTGAAAAAACTATTTTGTGTGACCCTCTAGGCCCTTATCTCGATAGCAGTGAATAAAGTCTATAGATGAAGAGTAGAGTCTAGCATCCCATCAAGGATTGTAAAGAGATAAGGATATTCCAAATGGTGAAAACTAACCTGCAAACACGCAATGTGTAATATAATATATTTTTCATTAGATATCTCAAAAAGGTGGACACACACTGGTGTCATACCCCGTTTTTTATTTATTATTTGTTGATATGACTAGAAGGATTTAACATTAGACTACCATGGCCAGGGATATATAAAGTTACTACCATTATGATCAACAAGGCCTGAGATATATTAGTTCCTCATCTGGGAAGTGAAAAATACTTTATTGGCCATTCAAGCAATGTCCTAATACCAATGATTCTCCCAACACATGCTCTCTCACCACAATTTCATTATCTTCATTTTTTATTTTCATCAAAGTACATGGTCAAATGGAACACATTGATAATGATCTAAATTCAAAATACCATTACATATATCCATATATATGAACAACCAATGACCCTGAAAGCATGTTTTGTTTCTATTGGCAGGTTTATCCGCATGATCTCACTCCTAGAGGTCACTGAGTGAAATAATAATGGAATGAATTCTCAATTATTATGATCCCCCAAAACCTAATATTCAATCATATATTTTATCAATTCTGTATGATGTTTCTAGAACATATGACCTTTTATTAAGATTAATGTCATAGTATCTCACAGTTCTCATTATATCATGGGATCTACTATAACCTTTTGATTTTAAAATTAATCTATGAACATTACCATTTAAAAAGTGGATGAAAAAGTATACACTATAATGGTTAGTGTACATCATGTATCTGTAATTGTTTACATAATATGGTCATTAATATTACTATTCATATTGGGCATAGGTCACAAACTATTACAACAAGAATCTCCCATAGTATATCTCCTAAGATAAATCCATAGATTTTGAAGGATTCCCAAATTCCTAGAATTTAGGTATGGCGAGTTTCACCTACTTTCTTTGAAAGATAACAAGAGGAAGTAAGATTAAGAAGTCATAAATCCTCACCTATCCAAACTCAATGCCTTATAAATAAATAAATCAATTAGGATCAATGGTTAATGATGGATCCCAAGGGAGTGTCAAATAGGAGAAGTAAATTTTTAAAAGGTTATAAAAAGAATAAATATAAATTGAAAAACATACCAAGTACCCTATCGTTCAAAATAGAATCAATTATGCACCTAGAGCCCCACTAAGTATCAAGTCAAAGGAAACTGGGTACCGAGTGGTCTTGAGACCAAAGGAGGCCTTCCCCTTCACCCCCAATCTCTAATCCTCCCCTTTATTCATCTAAGACCTCTTTAACTTCAAATACAACAAATATGGGATTTAAATACGAAATGTAAATATGTTTACCTGATAAGAGAGGTAAAGGACTTTATAACCTCCCCACAATTAGGCTTTTCATCACTAAGAAGCCCCAATAGGTTTCTTGAGGGTATATATATGACCATCTGTTTTTCATTTTTTCTTCACACTCCTATGTCACATCTTAAAGATTCACATATTTCCAACAAGATCAATCAAGACAAATTATCTCACCTTGTAATGGCATTTTAATATAATAAGCAATATATATTTGATTCTTAAGATAATAGATAATATGTTCTAGTTCAACATCATCATATAAAATTATATATGATGAGTCAGGCACAAACATTATCAGTTGAGAAAAAATGGAATGTATTATAAATGAAAATTAATTTTAGAGGTGAGGATAATAGGTAAATGAGTTCTTTGATTATTCAATGAATTTAAAAATATAAAACATATCTCACAGTCATATTTCTCAGTATATTCATCGGTCAGTGGTCGAATCTCATAGAAATATGAAGAAACAAATAGTCACTCAATTTGAATCCAAATGGTTTCCTCTGATGGTCAACATAAGACCTTTTAAAATTCTATGTAGTCTCATGAAATTTCTAAAAAATAATTACATAAACTGTTTTATACTAAACAATACTAGGTAAAATGATAAAAGAGTCACATATCTATATCCCACAGAATGGAAAGTGACCTAGTCTTTCATATAATACCCAATATGGGGCCACATGTATAGTTTAATGTTAAATGATAATATACGAGAATTTCACCATGAATTATTAATCCATCCTTGATCCATCAAAATTAATTTTTGAATTATTATATAATATAATATAATATAATATCTTGATATTTTAGTTGTACTAGACATCAGTATGGGGATGAAAGAGGATACTCAATTTCACCTAAGACCCTAAAGTTCACTAAATCCATTTTGAGAACCAAGACTTAAACCTTGGATACATTAAATTATTGAAACAATTTTTTACATCATTAAGATTAATTATCCCTGTAATATATTGTTTTATAATTTCACCAACTTGGGATTATTCATTAATATGTATAAGGTGATATGTCTTAGTCAGAATGTCTAATATATTGCAAAATTCTTATTTTATTTTAGAGAGTGTTAATAGGACAGTCACAAAGTCCATATTCATTTAATCCTATTTTCATAGAGGTATAGAGGATTAATATAAATAATATTTTGGATTTTGAAGTTCTCATTTTACCTGCTAAATGTTAAATCATTTTTTAGGACTCTTTCAATGTACTTCTTAATGTTTGGCCACTGAAATTGGTGAAAGATGTCATGATACTATTTTGTGACCACTGGGTGTGCCACCCAAATATAATAATAATACATATTTATCCCCTACAATTTCTTGAATGATTGAACCGTGAACCTCCCATGGATATATAACAAATAATGAGCTTCTTATAACCAACCATCAAGGATCTCCCCACCATCATAATTTTTTGAATAACAATAAAACCAAGACTATAAATTTTGGAATCCTTGATAAAATACAAGATAGATAATGAAATATAAATGTGGAAAAATGTATCTTTTGGGAAAAAATCCATCAAGGTATCATTGAAGCATTTTTTAGGTGATTTTGTGTGTTGACAAAGTGGACATCTGAGTGGTGATTGTTGACAAAGAAAAAAAATGACATACAAATTGCTTGACAAAAAGGATTTCATGATGTAATGTCGAGTTCAATAGTTGAGGACAATGATCTATGTTTGAATCAAGAACATTGAAAAAAGGAATGGATGATCTGAAGGCGGTACAAAAGAACAGATCATCAAAATATTGAAAAGGGACAAGTTTCGCGAAAGTATTGGTGGTGTTGCGCAAGTGACTTGCGCGCCGAAGGGAGACTTGCGCGCCGTCGCGTAGGGTGGTCAATTTTCCTATAAATACTGGACCACCCCTCTTAATTATACATTGGAGTTCAACACTTTGAAGATTCTGAGCTCCCATCACGCAGGTGTGGTGGTTGCACAAGTGGTGGTGTGTCGCGCAAGTGGGACTTGCACGCCAGTGTTGGAAGTTGCGTGCCAAATGATAGTTGTGCGCTTGAGGTGGTTTAGGAAAGGAAGGAAGTGAGTCGCGCAGGTTTCGAGTTAAAGAATCTTGGGTTGCGTAAGTGTGTGAGGTAGACTTGCGCCCCAAGTGTGACTTGTCCACCGATACTTGAGTGCTGAGATAGACTTTCGTGCCAAGTAATGATTGTTTCCTGCAGTGTTTTTCGGGTTGCGTGGAAGCTGGATGTTTGCCCGATACCTTCGGTGCAAAGAGATATTCATCTACAGGTGAAATTTGTACTTCAACAGAGCATCTACATATAGAAGAAGATGCATTACTTCATTCAAATGAAGAGACCTACATGTCTATAATCCGTGAGTGGGTCCTTTCCAGAGCAGTGTGCGAATGAAGAGGAAGAAGGTGATCCTCTCCACTGCCAGTGAGCTAGAGAGAGAGAAATAGGGAGTGACCCTTGGGAAAGCAGTGAGCTAACCCTAAATCTTATAAAGGCAGTGATCCTAGGACATAGTGACTATACTCGAACCTTGTAATCCATAGCTAGTGAAGTATAGTGTAATTTGGTACGACCGGAAACTTGTCGGTGTATGCTCCTTGGATGTAGCCCATAGCGGTGAACCAAGTAAAAATTGTTGTGTCATGTGCATGCTTTACCTTCTGTTTATATTGTGCACCAGAAAAGTGAGAGAAGAGTGTTTTGCTTAACAGCGAAACATGATCAGAATGGGCTTTAATTTTGAATTAGTCATACCCTGATTCACCCCCTTCTCAGGGTACTAAGCCTACTGGATCTAAAAATTGGAGTCAGAGCGAAAGGTTGATATTAGTTCTTCTCTCAATGGAGTTCACAAATCATAAAGGGATTCCGATCTTTGACGAGAACAACTTTCAGCTATGGAAGAATTAGATTCAACACTACTTCCGATCATTCGGAATGGATGCATTCACCTCAGAAATGCATGGAATAACAGCTGATATTAATAGTGGCTCATTATCAGAAGCTAAATTTATATATTTTGTAACGCCCTGACCCTAGTTACCTAGAGTCGGTGCATTATTACAAAACATTGGCATGATCACAAGAAGGATCAAATCTCGAAAGACCGATTGGTTTAGTAGCCTTGGAAATACTAGATATATTCATAAGTCTTACATTACATCATAAAAATGAAAACTACAACAACATCTTTTCTTTATATTCCACACTCATATCCACACATACTATCCCTGCAGGTCATTCATAATTTACTTCTTCATACCCTTGGAAAAATAAAACATTGAAAATGGGTGAGATCAAATGCCCAGTAAGGATAACAATATAGCGGAAACTTTCATAAACAAGAATAAACATTTAAGGGAATGTATACTAAAACAAAAGCCTTTTAAACTTGAAATTAAACATAGTATGGAAAAAATAAAATTAAATAACGCCATTTACTTATTCACATGGATATTCTACTAATCGAATAATCACATTCAATATCAATAACCACTTTCATAATGATGGAATGAAAAATGCCAGACTATCATAACCACATATCCAAGGCCTCGTGCCAATACTGCAAATAAGATTTTGTCAAGGCCTTGTGCCAAGACACTAGTTTGTCTCATGAAGCCTACCGATGCATTGAGGAGCCATATAGGGCTCCACCAATCACATATTAAGTCCAATGTATTCCCATATGAAAAGTTTTAAACATAACATAAACATTCGTATTAAAACTAGAATACGAAATATCAATACTTTCATCATAAGATATGAATGGTATAAAAATAGCACATCCACAACCAAACATATCACAAAACCTTCAATACAATATAGAATTTTTGTATCATAATAAATCAACTTCAAATAAGCGTAAAATACATCAAAGTATGTTGACATAGATGAAATCAAAACTCTTTTTAGAGAAATATCTCTTTCTATTGTTGAAATCATTTAAGAGTCATATATTTATAAAATAAAACATTTTATTTGAAAATATTCTTATAAGATTGTAAGGGATGCTTCGATGATTTTATAATGGTGGAAAATAACCGCACCCGCCATATAAGTTAAAAAAACATTCTTACCTTAATTCTGTCGAAAAGGTTAAAAGCACCTTGTTTGGAAAACGACAGAAAGATTCCTTTATAAAACTCTTATAAAAAGTCAAACAAGGGTATAAATGACTTTAAACCATGTTATTTTAAATAGTAAAATCTTTTTGAAATGCATTTCGAAGAAACATGGATGTGGATGATAACGAAATCCAAGTAGATAATTACGTATAAACAACCTTAGATAATGAAGAGATTGTGAAATAACCCTTACCTTGTAATTTTCCTTGGTTGGGGTAGGTTAACCTCCTGTATAATGGTAAAATAATTTTTATTAAATTATACAAGAATCATACACATTAATATGATATCATATATGATCTTTTAACAGTGATTTGTTAATAATATCTTAGTATTATCGTTGTTTCAGGTGTTAACTTACTCATTTTCTTTTATATGTTTTGCTACATAAGCCATGTTAGTAATGGATAGGTTGTATATTATTCATATCCGGAATGATATCAAGTCCATAAACATCATTTTTAAATCATAAAATGATAATTATACTTGAATGGATACGATGGAGAATGAATCTCATCGCGTTCGTGGAGACGGTAGTCCGTACGTACGGATAAGCAACAATATCATTCTTTTGATATTAAAATAATATATAAATGAATGGTATATCATATATACAGAATAATTAACATGTTATATTTATTATTTACATGAGTTACACATCATTATTATACCCATCCAAATAATAATATATTGAATAACAATTACACCATGACGTGGAGACGGTAAGCCGTACGTACGCACGTATGGTGACATGTTATTCAAAGGGTGGATAGAATAATGAATATGGTTGTACCATATTTATAATAACATCCCAGTATATATATGATAATGGAGTTATTATTTTATAATGGTAATAACAAAGAATGAAGAAGTGGAAGAAGAAAGGAACTTGAAAAGGGGTGGTGAAAACATTACCTCTTCTTCGGGTTCTTCCTTTTTATTTGATCAAAAAGGCTCCTTAGGTTGGCTTTATGATCAAACTAAGGCCTCTAGGTTGTATTTAGGGAAGTTGGGAGAGTATTTGGGCAGAGTTTGGCCGATCCAAAAGGCTTTGAAGGTGTGAAGAAATGAGAAGAAGGAGTTCCCTTTTATAAGAGGGGTGAGGGGCACCTTTGGAAAAGCTAGAAATATTAATTTATAATAAATTCATATTCGGTTTCTAATGGATCCAAAGTGGATTATTTAAATTTTAAGGTGGGGATGGTTCTAAAACCACTCAACCAATAGAATTTAGACAGGTTTGGGTACTTATATTAACCTTATCTTTAAGTATTTACTCTAAGTTAATTAGTTTTACATTTACCATGTCACTTTGTATTTTTATATTATATAGTTAATAAAAATACTATATACATCCACGAGACCCACAAATGGTCTATTAATGATACACCTATTATGATATAAGTCTCTTGGCCGAACCGTATATTTTTAGGAATTTAATATCAATTAATAATATAATATTTGTTTTAAAAACTCTTTTATGTCAATTTTGACACTATTCAATAGATGATTTTTGTGAAACTTATAACAGAATGATTACTTCGAAAAAATCCAATTAAATCAATCCTAATATGTCATATTATACTATAAAATTAGTTTTATTCCTTAAAAGTCTCAAATTATATTTATTTGGGTTTTTATAATATCAATAATTTTAATTTTTCACTATTATGGTAATTACTGCATCATCATTGTGTCACAAATAAATTACAATATATAAAGTATAAAAATTATAAATAAAATATCATTATTTAGGAAATATTTTTATATTTCTAATGAATATTTATAGTCGAAAATCAAACATATATAACCCTATGTAAAAATTGTTTTTCTAAAAGATATATGCTTTTGTCATTTTTGTACTTATTTTAACTTAATTAAAATTAAGTCTCCCTATCACCTAAAAGTGGCACCATGGGGTCCCAAAATCGACCCAAAGATGCCTATGGTCGAACATGTATCAACCAATAAGGCTAGGACACGTTTTAGGGTAATTTAGTATTATTATTATTATATTATTTTTTAACCCTTATTTACCAGATTTACCCTTAACCATGGTAAATAAAATATTTACCGCAGTAATTATTTAAAATGTCTACAAATAAAAGATACCTATTTACACAATTTGATCATCCTGATTCCAAATATGGAATCCATTTTTCCAAATTCAAAACACAGAAGTGGCAGAAATTAATTTAAAATTAATTCCCGTTGTTAAAACAAAAAGCGTGTTTTTAAGAGATAATAACTATAAAAAGATTGACACTTGTTTATGTCCAGTTTAATTGTAAAATTATGTCCAATGACCAAAATTGTATTAAATAGTAAAAATATATTCTAAATATAATTTAAAACCACTCAAATTCATAATTTATCACTATTAATTATTTTGATTAAAAAATTTGTTTTAAATTAAAATTTAGTAATTTTCACTATTCATCAAAATATTAAAGTTATCCGAAAAGTACCAAAATTTCACCTTAGGCTAAATTCGATATTCCGAATCCAAAAATTAAGTCCATTTTGAAATATAAAATATATATAATTTCAAAAATTAGGTATTACTATTCATAACGTATAGTTTGATTGGTTATGGTGTGTTAGAACTCGGTGTTGCGTACAACAGACGCTATCACATTATTCAAAGAGAAACGTACCGTAAAAGCTTGGGGTGTTACATTCTCCCCTCCTTCAAATAATTTCGTCCTCTAAATTTCTTGAATACTTATCACATGAAAAGACTCGGGTGGTTCTTCATCATAAGTTCCTCGGGTTCCACGTTGCCTCATCCATCTTATGGTTTCTCCACAAAACCTTTACCAGACGCATCGCCTGGTTTCTCCGTACTTGTTCTCTCGTATCAAGAATCCTGACGGGATCTTCACAATAAGACATATCGGGTTTCAGTTCTAATTCTTCATAGGTGAGTACATGCGTTGGGTCAGGCATGTATTTCCTCAAGAGAGATACGTGGAACACATCGTGAACTTTGGAGAGACTTGGCGGCATTGCCAATGGGTAAGCTACAGCGCCAATTCGTTCTAGAATTTCGAAAGTTCTGATGTATCTGGGACTCAATTTCCCTTTCTTACCAAAACGTATGACTCCCTTCCATGGAGATACCTTCAAGAAAACATGATCACCGACTTGAAATTCCAAATACTTCCTTCGATTATCGGTATATCTCTTCTACCTACTTTGAGCTGCTTTGATGTGATTTTGGATTACCTTCACCTTTTACATCGTTTCCTCCACCAGTTCTAGACCTACAAGTTTTCTTTCACCAACGTCATCCCAATCGGTTGGTGTGAGACATCTTTTTCCGTATAACGCTTCATATGGTGCCATCTGAATACTTGATGGAATCTATTGTTATAGGAAACTTCTACCAAATGTAAATATTGATCCCACATACCCTAAAAGTCAAGTGATCAAGATATCAACATGACTTCTAAGGTTTGAATAGTCAGTTCTGATTGTCCGTCTGTCTGAGGGTGGTAGGCAGTGCTCAAATTAAGTTTAGTATCCAGGGATTTCTGAAGACTCTTCCAGGATCTTGAAGTAAAACGGGGATCACGATCAGAAACAATCGATAGGGGTACTCCATGAAGTATCAAAAATTTATTAATATATAGTCTTTCTAGACGTTCCAGTGGTATATCTTCTCTTATTGCAAGAAAATGTGCTGACTTGGTAAGACGATCAACAATAACCCATATTTCATCATTCCTTCTAGGAGTCTTTGGTAGCCCCATGACAACGTCCATCATAATATTGTCCCATTTCCACTCCGGTATGGGAAGAGGTTGCATGACTCCTCTAGGGTGTTGCCTTCCAGCTTTCACTTGTTGACAAACCATACATCTTGACACAAAATTATCAATATCCCTCTTCATATTGTCCCACCAAAAATGTTCCTTCAAATCTCTATACATTTTGGTGCTCCCAGGGCGTATAGATAAATTAGAACTATGAGCATCATCCAACAATTCCCCTTTTAGATCAGGTATATTGGGAACACAAAGTCTCTTCCCGATTTTCAAATTTCCATCTTCATACACAAAGTCTCTCAATCTCCCATCATTCACAACTTTAATCTTCTTTTGAAATTCTTCATCATCGGTCTGAGAACTCTTAATCCTTTCTAGTAAATATGGTTTGGCAAACATTTGAAAAATAATTGATGTTCCACCTTCCCTGGTTATTCCAATGTCCATATTCACTAGATCCATGAAAATTGAATCCCTTTCAATTCTCATATTGTTCAAAACTCCATGGTCTTTTATGCTCAAAGAATCTGCCACCTTGTTTTCCTTCCCCGGGTGGTAGTGTATCGTACAATCATAATCTTTGTGTAATTGAAGCCATCTCCTTTTCCTCATGTTGAGTTCTTTTTGTGAGAAAATATACTTCAAACTCTTATGATCAGTATAAATCTCACATTTTTCACCATAGAGGTAGTGCATCCATATCTTCAAAGAAAAGATCACAGCTGCTAACTCGAGATCATGAGTAGGATAGTTTTGTTCATGAATTTTCAACTGTCGTGATGCATAGGCAATAACTCTATCATTCTGCATAAGGACACAACCAAGTCCTTTCTTCGATGCATCACTTTAAATAACAAACCCATCATTCCCCGATGGTAGATTCAATATAGGATCAATCACTAATCTTCTCTTTAGTTCTTCGAAACATTCTTCACACTCTTTTGTCCAAACAAATTTAACCCCTTTACGTGTGAGCTTCGTTAATGGGTTAGCCAATTGGGAAAAATTCTGGATGAAACGTCGATAATAACCTGCCAAACCAATAAAACTACGTACCTCAGTTATACTCGTAGGTGCTGGCCATTCTTGGATTGCCTTGGTCTTAGAAGGATCAAAAGAGATTTCATATTTAGAGACAATATGGCCAAGAAAATAAATCTCCTAAAGCCAGAATTCACACTTGCTAAACTTCCCATATAATTCATGACTTCATAGAGTCTTCAAGATAATGCGCAAGTGATTTTCATGATCTTCGTAGCTTTTGGAGTATACCATGATATAATCAATAAATACCACCATAAATTCATCAAGATAATCCATGAAAACTCTATTCATCATATCCATGAATACAGAGGGTGCATTAGTCAATCCAAAAGGCATTATAGTAAACTCGTAATACCCGTACCTGGTTCGAAATGCTGTCTTCAGAATGTCTTCCTTATTCACACACAACTGATGGTATCTAGATCGAAGGTCTTTCTTTGAAAAGTATTGAGCTCCATGAAGTTGGTCAAATAAATCATCAATGCATGGTAGGGGATACTTGTTCTTTATTGTTATAGCATTGATCTCCCTATAGTCGATACATAACCTCATAGATCCATCTTTCTTTTTAACAAAAATAACAGGGGCTACCCATGGAGAAACACTAGGGCAAATAAATCCCTTATTACTCAATTCCACTAGTTGTCTCTTTAGTTAAACTAGTTCTACAGTGACCATTCTATAAAGGGGTCTTTGATATAGGCCTTGATCCAAGCATTAAATCAATGGAAAACTCATATTCTCGTTCTAGAGGATGTCCAGGTAAATCTTCTGGAAATACATCTACAATTTCATTCACAACAGGTACATCCTCTATTTGAACAATCCTTTCCTCACCCACAGTTATTTCATTCTCTTCCTACCCAATAATTGAATTTAATTGAGCTACTGGGGGTGGATCTAAATAAGAATTAGGTGGTGATGATTCTGCTCTAAAGATAAGGTGTTCCTTATCATCATCATCAAGAATCGTAACCACTTTCTTCTTATAATAAATATTCGCATCATAGTCCGAAATCTAGTCCATACCGAGGATTATATCAAACTCAATCATAGGTATGACGACGAGATCAGCAGATAAAGAACATTAATGTCCTCTAATGGGGACTCATTCACAAAACTTTATTGCAATGATACTTCCGTTGGGAGTTTTAACTGACAACTCCCTTGTTAAATAAAATTGGAAATATCTAATTTTCTTAGCAAACTGGGAAGATATGAAACAATGCGATGATCAAGAATCAAATAATGCATTTTCTAAAATGAGGAAACCATTAAATTACCTGCCACCACGTCTTTCAGAGCTTCTACCTCAGCAGTAGTGATAGCATAAGCTTGGCCTTGACCCCTTGGCCTTTTTTGAGGTAAGTTCTCCTGAAGCTTAGGGAATTCATTTGCATAATGCCCCATATCCCTATAATTGTAGCACTGAACATTGATAGCTTCCTTCATCCCCTTGCAATCACGAGCTTGGTGGCCTTTTTCACCACACTTGTAACAGACTTCTATTCCCTTCAAACAAGTACCGGGGTGTTTCTTACCACATTTACCATAGGATGGATATTCAACCTTTCCCTTCATCCCCTTATTTCCATTCCCATATTGATCAAAATGTCTCTTCTTCTCTTGGTTTTCTTTAAAGTCATAAGACTTAGAGAATTCCTTTTCGGTATTGATATCACATGAGACAATGTATTCGTACGATGAAAAGGATTGTGAGACTAATGCTCGACGGAGAAATGGTTTTAACCCATCAAATAAACGACCAATCTTACTTCTTGGGTTACATATATAATCTCAAGCAAACCTTTCTAACCTTGTAAAGTTAGCCTCATACTTTGCGACATTCTCATCCTCCTTTTGTCTCAGACTTAGAAACTGCCTTTCCATATCTTCTTGGTGGACGCGAGGAAAGTATTTTCTAAAAACAGATCTTTGAACTCCCTCCATTCCATATTTGTAACTTCATCATATTCCTTCGTATTTTGAATCAATGACCACCATTGATCAGCATCTCCAGTGAGGCGGTAAACTGCCATGATTACTTTTTCCCTTTCACTACTCCCCAAAGCCTGAAATATTTTCTCTAGGGAAACTATCCATTGCTCAGATACTAAGGGATTTGTACTCCCATTGAACGTTGGTGGTTGTTGCCTCATGAATCGATCTAACATTGAACCTCCATGCTGCGGATCAGGGTGCTCCATACAGGTAAGGTTATTATTCATAACCTGAGTGAGTTGTCCCAGTATGGTGATTACTTGATCGACACCTGTTGCATCACCAGCTCCACTATAATTATCTTGAGCTGGAGGGAAATCCCTACATGGAGTGTGTGCATTGATACGGTTTCCATTTCTTCCACTAGGCTCCATTTCTAAACAATGGAATAAACTATATCAGTTTATGAATCAAAATACATAATCCCATACCTATAAAACACTTAACATAAATTGAACTATTTATGGATATAATCCATAATCATAAAAATGCTTTCATTGAGGAATTATATACTCATAAAACCTTCATAATGATTGGTAAAGAAAATGAGAGTTATCCTAAGCATATCCCCCAGGAGTGTCGTAACCAAGAGTGCAGCAAGGCCCATTGTCGTGCACCAGTTCCCGTTCGAGCCTAGCTCAAAGTGGTGTTTTCGGGTTTTACCCCTAGGTACATCTGTGCCAGAGCCGCCTCTACCAGCTCGTATCTAGACAAGGATGTATTTCTTGGAAAACTCAAAAAATCTCTACAATACCAAAATTCTAGGAAGTTCTTCTATACTAATCCTTGAAGTCCATCTTAAATCTATGTGCTCTAATCAGAGTATATCTAAATCTAGCTTCCAAGGTTTGTACTAAACTTCCTCTGATACCAACTATAACGCCCTGACCCTAGTTACCTAGAGTCGGTGCATTATTACATAACATTGTCATGATCACAAGAAGGATCAAATCTCGAAAGACCGATTTTTTTAGTAACCTTGGAAATACTAGATATATTCATAAGTCTTACATTACATCATAAAAATGAAAACTACAACAACATATTTTCTTCATATTCCACACTCATATCCCCACATACTATCCATGCAGGTCATTCATAATTTACATCTTCATACCCTGGGAAAATAAAACATAGAAAAGGGGTGAGCTCAAATGCCCAGTAAGGATAAAAATATAGCAGAAACATTCATAAATATGAATCAACATTTAAGGCAATGTATAACTAAAACAAAAGCCTTTTAAACTTTAAAATAAAAATATTATGGCAAAAATAAAATGAAATAATGCCATTTACTTATTCACATGGATATTCTACTAATCGAATAATCACATGAAATATCAATAAACACTTTCATAATGATGGAATGCATATTGCCAGACTATCATAACCACATAGCCAAGGCCTTGTGCCAAGACTACAAATAAGATTTTGTCAAGGCCTTATTACAAGACAGTAGTTTGTCTCATTAGACCTACCGATGCATCGAGAAGCTATAGAGGGCTCCACCCGTCACATATTAAGTCCAATGCATTCCCATATGAAAAGGTTTAAACATAACATAATCATTCGTATTAAAACTAGCATACGAAATATCAATACTTTCACCATAAACTATGAATGGTATAAAAATAGAACACCCACAGTCAAACATATCACAAAAACTTCAATACAATATAGAAGTTTTGTATCATAATAAATCAACTTCAAATAAGCATAAAATCCATCAATGGATTTTGACATAGATGAAACCAAAACTCTTTTTAGAGAAATATCTCTTTCTATTGTTGAAAACATTTAAGAGTAATATATTTATAAAATAAATCATTTTCTTTGAAAATATTCTTATAAACTTGTAAGGGAAGCTACGACGATTTTACAACGGCGGAAAATAACTGCACCCGCCGTATAAGTTAAAAAAACTTTCTTACCTTAATTCTGTCGAAAAGGTTAAAAACAGCTTGTTTGGAAAACGACGCAAAGATTCATTTATAAAACTCTTATAAAAAGTCAATCAAGGGTATAAATGACTTTAACCCATGTTCTTCTAAATAGTAAAATCTTTTTGAAATGAATTTCGATAACAACATGGATGTGGATGATAAATAAATCCCAGTAGATAATTACGTATAAATATCCTCAGATAATGAAGAGATTGCGAAATAACTCATACCTTGTACTTTTCCTTGGTTGGGGTAGGTTAACCACCTGTATAATGGTGAAATAATTGTTATTAAATTATACAAGAATCATATACATTAATATGTTGTCATATATGATCTTTTAACATTGATTTGTTAATAATATCTTAGTATTATCGTTGTTTCGGGTGTTAACTTACTCGTTTTATTTTATATGTTTTGTTACATAAGACATGTTTGTAATGGATAGGTTGAATATTAATCATATCTATAATGATATAATTTCCTTAAACATCATTTTTAAATCATCAAATGATAATTATACTTGAATGCATACGGTGGAGAATGAATCTCATCGCGTTCGTGGAGACGGTAGTCTGTACGTACGCACGAGCGACAATATCATTCTTTTGATAATAAATTAATATATAAATGAATGGTATATCATATATACAGAATAATTAACATGTTATATTTATTATTTATATGAGTTACACATCATTATTATACCCATCCAAATAATAATATATTGAATAACAATTACACCACGACGTGGAGACGGTAAGCCGTACGTACACACCTATGGTGACATGTTATTCAAAGGGTGGATAGAATACTGAAAATGGTTGTACCATATTTATAATAAAATCAAAATATATATATGATACTGGAGTTATTATTTTATAATGGTAATAACAAATAATGAATCAGTGGAAGAAGAAAGGAACTTGAAAAGGGGTGGTGAAAACATTACCTTTTCTTCGGGTTCTGCCTTTTGATTTGATCAAAAGGGCTCCTTAGGTTGGCTTTCTGATCAAACTAAGGCCTCTAAGATGTATTGAGGTAAGTTGGGAGAGTATTTGGGTAGATTTTGGACGATCCAAAAGGCTTTGAAGGTGTGAAGAAATGAGAAGTAGGAGTGCCCTTTTATAAGAGGGGTGAGGGGCACCTTTGGAAAAGCTAGAAATATTAATTTATAATAAATTCATATTCGGTTTCTAATGGCTAAAAAGTTGATTATTTAAATTTTAAGGTGGGTATGGGTCTAAAACCACTCAACGAATAGAATTTAGACAGGTTTGGGTACTTATATTAACTTTATCTTTAAGTATTAACTCTAAGTTAATTAGTTTGACATTTACCATGTCACATTGTATTTTTATATTATATAGTTAATAAACATACTATATACATTCAAGAGACCCCCAAATGGTCCATTAATGATACACCTATCATGATATAAGTCTCATGGCAGATTATTTGATTTTTAGGAATTTAATATCAATTAATAATATAATATTTGTTTTAAAAACTCTTTTATGTCAATTTTGACACTATTCAATAGTTGATTTTTGTGAAACTTATAACAGAATTATTACTTCCCAAAAAGTCAATTAAATCAATACTAATATGTACTATTATCCTAGAAGATTAGTGTAATTCATAAAAAGTCTCAAATTATATTTATTTCGGTATTTATAATATCAATTATTTTAATTTTTCACTATTATGGTAATTTCTGCATCATCATTGTGTCATACATAAATTAAATTATTTAAAGTCTAAAAATTATAAATAAACTATAATTATGTATGAAATCTTTGTATATTTATAATGAATTTTTATAGTCTAAAATCCAACATATATAACCCTATGTAAAAAATATTTTTTTAAAAGATATATGCTTATGTCATTTTTGGACATATTTTAACTTAATTAAAATTAAGTGTCCCTATCACCTATAAGTGGCACCATGGGGTCCCAAAATCGACCCAAAGATGACTATGGTCGAACATGAATCCACCAATAAGCCTAGGACACGTTTTAGGGTAATTTAGTATTATTATAATATTATTTGTTAACCCTTATTTACCGGATTTACCCTTAACCATGGTAAATAAAATATTTACTGCAGTAATTATTCAAAATGTATAAAAATAAAAGTTGCCTATTTACACAGTTTGAACATCCTAATTCCAAATATGGAATCCATTTTTCCAAATTCAAAACACAGAAGTGGCAGAAATTAATTTAAAATTAATTCCCGTTTTTAAAACAAAAGCGTGTTTTTAAGAGATAATAACTATTAAAAGATTGACACTTGTTTATGTCCGGTTTAATTGTAAAATTATGTCCAATGACCAAAATTGTATTAAATAGTAAAAATATATTCTAAATATACTTTAAAACCTCTAAAATTCATAATTTATCCCTATTAATTAATTTTATTAAAAAATTTGTTTTTAATTAAAATTTAGTAATTTTCACTATTCATCAAAATATTAAAGTTATCCGAAAAGTACCAAAATTTCACGTTAGGCTAAATTCGATATTCTGAATCCAAAAATGAATTCCATTTTGAAATATAAAATATATATAATTTTAAAAAGTAGGTATTACTACTCATAACAGCTAGTTTGATTGGTTATGGTGTGTTAGAACTCGGTGTTGCGTACAACACAAGCTATCACATTATTCAAAGAGAAGCGTACCGTAGAAGCTTGGGGTGTTACATATTTGGATGTAGATTCCAAATCAATTAATGCCTTAGGGGGAGACCTATCCACTCCTATCTATACAATGGTTATTTCTTGAAAAACGTCACATTCCAAGTGTGAAAAGCTATTGAATATAAATGAAGGAGATACAAAGGTCAGAGAGGCAAAGCTAAAAGTGTTGTGGAATATGAAGATCTGAAGATGAACCCGAGTGAGTCTGTTGATGCATTTTTTGACAGGGTAAATATTCTTTTGGAAGATATGTGGGGTCTTGGTGAAGTCATTGAAGACATAAAGATCGTAAATAGCATCTTGAGGAAGCTTCCCCCTTGGTTCAATCCGAATGTTTATGTACTAGAAGATAAAGATCTCAAAGAGCTGACACTAGACAACTTGCACAGTACCTTGGTTGCATATGAGATGAGGAATGATGACAATGAGGATGTGGAAAAGGGGAAATCCAATGAAGTGGCATTCAAGTCCATGAGGAATCTCACCATTGAAGATTCTCAAGAAGAAGAAGAGACAGATGAGGTGATGTCATTCCTTTCTTCAAATTTGTAAAGAGGAAGAGGAATGTTTAAAGGGAAACTTCCACTAGCATTCTTTTTATGTGGAAAGGTTGGTCATCTTGTGGCAAGATGCCACAAGAAGTTTCAAGATAACGATAATGATGATGATGATTTTCAAATTCCCAAGAATAAGACATCAGCGTTTGTGAAAGGGAAGAAACAATTCAAGAGAAATTTCATCAAGAAGAAAAATCTTCTTTCACAAGAATTTGAAAGTTCAGATGAGTCTAAGGATGAATAGGTGGAGGAGATAGAAAATTGCTGAGATCATGGGATAAATTCGGTGGTGGCGATTGTTGGTAGTTCTCAGAAAAAGGAAGAATATGACGCTGAGGAAGAAGAAGAAATTGAAGGGAGTGTTGATTTGGAAGCCAAATTGGAAGCAGCTCTTGAGGAGATAGACATTTGGAGAGCCAAAATGAAGAAATCCAATAAAGTGGTTCGTGATGCCAAACTCTATATGCAACAACAGGATGATGAAAAGTCAGATTTGTTAGAAGAAATTGAAAGACTAAAATCCTCAACACCAAAGTGATCAGAAAATATTGTTGAGCATAAGATTAAAATTGAGGAACAAAAGAAGGAAATTGATTTTTTGACTAACACAGGAAAGGAGCAGGTCGTACGTATCATAGAGCATGAAGAAGAAGTGGTCAGTCTGTGATGAAAAATGAAGGATTAAGAAAAACTCTTGACCCCCAGTGGGATATCAGAAAAGTAGGCCATTCAGAAGACTGAAATGATGAGAGAGGAGTCTCGTAGTTCAGCAGGAGTGAAGCGGAACGAAAGCTCAAATGATAAGGTTGATTCAGGTAATGATAAGAAACAAAAATATGTGGCAGTTGATGTAAGACCTCAAGCACCCGTCCCAAAATTTAAGGTTGATTTGGGCACAAAACAGAATTAGAATATTCAGAGATACCAAAGGTAAAATCATAGTGCTGAAGTAACACGAAGGAATGCACCCTATATAAGTGTTATTGTTGTGGGAAGATGGGACATTCACAGTATGTGTGTTCATATCCAAGAGATATATAAGGGAACAGGAACAGAGGTGGAAGCCAAAAAAATAACTGTTTGCCAGAACATATATTGAAGAACACTATTTTTGGTGTGGAGGATTTGGGCACATGGCTAGGTACTGCACCTCGATCATTCAGATAAATGTGCCAAAGCGGAATCAAAATGTTCATAATTAGTAGATCAATAAACCGACAAGTGATTTAAAAGTTCAGAACAGATTTGCAGCTCTGCAAGATGAAGCTGATCCATCGTACTCTGATAATTATCATGAGTCTCAACCAATGCTGAGTGTGAATGAAAAAGTATGGTCCAAGAAGAAGAAAATGAGAAGGCCATGGTGGGAGATATTTCCCTTAAAGAATCAAATCAATCTGGTGTGTAGATCCTTGACAGTGGTTGCACATCCCACATGACGGGTAATAAGGATCTTGTTACACGCATAAAATATGACAAAGTAGGAGTTTTCAAATTTGGAAAAGATGTAGGCCTGAAGATTGTTGGCTTAGGGAAATCCATGTTTGGGGGAAAAGAAATGAGACGTGCTGATGTCTTGGTAGTAGAGGGTCTTAGTCATAACTTTGCTCAGTGTCCGTCAACTATGTGACTCTGGGAACTCTATCTGATTTACCAAGAAGATGTGTGTTGTGAAAGAAAAAGATGTAATAGTTGTTCTACAAGGAAAAAGGACAAAGTGAAATCTTTACGTTGTAAGTGGGGAAGAAGATATGTGTCTTTTATCTAGAGATAAAGAAAATCAGTTGTGGCATAAGTGACTTGGTCACCTATGTCAACCATCTATGGAAGATGTGGTAAAATTTGATTCTTCTAGAGACCTTACCAAACTATCACGTGATCGCACTCATACGTGTGATGCTTTCCAACCATGGAAGATCATTAGAAAGACATACATGCCAAAGGAACAGAAATCAACTAGAGTTATCGAATTGGTGCATGCTGATGTATGTGGACCTATATCACCACGAGCTTTAAATGGGAAAATTTTTTATGTCCTTTTAATTGATGACTATAGAAGAATGGCCTGGGTATTCATCATTACCCATAAGATAGAGGTGTTCAGTTGCATAAAGAAGTATAAGAGGGAATCAGAAGAGATGCTTGGGCAGAAAATTCTGATGTTTCGTACTGATAACGGTACGGATTTCACAAACAGTCAAGTTGAAAACTATCTTGAGAAACATGGGATAAGGAATCAAGTTTCATCAATAATAACTCCCCAACAGAATGTAGTGGTTTAAAAGAGAAATCGGATCATCAACAACATGTCCAGAACGATGCTTATTGATAAAGACCTACCAGAGAAATTTTCTAAGGAAGAAGTTTTGACATCGGTCTATGTTTTGAACAGGTCTCTGTTGTGTCCAAATCAATGGAAGACTCCGTATGAATTGTGGTATAAAAATAAGAAAACATTGAAATACTTTTGAATCATTTGAATTAAGTGTTTCATTCTCAACAAAGAAAATCACAGGAAGTTTGAGGCATGAGGAGATGATGGGATATTCCTTAGCTACTCAGGGAAAAGCAAAGCATATAAATGTTTCAACAAAAGTCTAGGAAATATTTTTGAGAGCAATGATGTCACTATAGTTGAAAATGAACAGAATACTCAACTTCCCAGTGAATAGTTCCTGGATAAATGTGATGATGTGGTAAGCAACATAGGGGGAGCAGAAGTGACAGAGGCTAACTCAGTAGAAGATACTGATGATGAACGAGAATGTGTCAAGTGTGTGTTTGTAAGGAAGCCAAAGAGTGGAGCTAAAATTGATAGGCAGAATATCATTGGTGATCAGACAGCTTCAGTTCAGACTCGAAGAATGAAGTCATTACAACAAACATTTTTTTTATCTCAGGTGGAGTTGAAATGTTTTTCTGATGCAGTTGAAGATGAAAACTGGGTTCAGGCTATGAATGAAAAGCTTGTTCAGATTGAGAAGAACTAGACATGGGAGATTGTTTTGAGGCCAATATACAAGAATTTCATTGGAACCAAATGGGTCTATCGCAACAATATGAATGAAGATGGCACAGTGATTTGGAACAAATAACGGCTAGTGTGAAAGGCATAATCCCAGATATATGGAATAGACATTTATGAGACATTCTCACCGGTTGCAAGGCTGGAGACAATTAGATTATTTTTGGCCATAGCAGTGCAAAGAATGTTCAAAGTGTTCCAGATGGATGTCAAATACGCATTCATGAATGGTGTTCTGGAAGAGGAGGTGTACATTGAGCAACTAGATGTTTTTCTCAATCATGAGGATGAGAACAAAGTTTGTAAGCTGAAGAAGGAATTGTATGGGATGAAACAAGCCCCAAGATAAAGGTACTCAAGGCTTGATCAGGACTTGAAGAATCGTGTTTTCTAGCGTAGGAGAGTTGATTGCAATCTTTATTTCAGCAATTATAGCAATCAAATGATGATGGTATAGGTTTATGTTGACGACATAATATTTAGCGGATCAGATGAAGCTCAGTGTAGACAGTTCTCCGAATTCATGAAAAATGAGTTTGAAATGTCAATGATTGGAGAGATAACATTTTTCCTTGGTTTATAGGTGACACAAGGAAGTAATGGAACTTTCATTTATCAATCCATATATTCCAAGGAGGTTCTAAGAAGGTTTGGAATGTATAATTCCAAGGTGATGAAGACTTTGGTTGATACCCGGATGAAATTATCAAAAGATGATGATGGAAAGGTAGTTAATATCACATAATACAGGAAAATCATTGGATGTTTGTTGTACTTGACTACAACAAGGCCAGATAATGTTTTTTCAACATTCCAAGCAGCGAGATATCAAATTAATCCCAAGGAAAACCACATGCTTGCAGTGAAAAGAATACTTCGGTATATCAAGGGCTTTGTGGATTTCCGTTTGACATATAATGACATATCACAGACCAAGTTATTGGGTTACACAGATGAAGATTGGGCTGGATCAGCAGATGAAAGAAAATCAATGTCAGGAGGTGTGTTCTATCTTGGTGGACTGTGTATTTCGTGGATGAGCAAGAAGAAATATTGCATTTCATTGAGCACCTCAGAGGCTGAGTATATTTCAGACACTCAAGCTTGCACCCATCAATTATGGATGAAGCAACAGCTTGAAGATATGAGAGTTGATGTGAAGTCTCCGATCACAATCCAGTGTGATAACTCAAGTGCTATCAATCTTAGAAAAAATCCATTTCATCACTCAAGGACAAAACACATTGAGATAAAATATCATTTTATCATAGAGAATGTGGTGCAAGGGCCTGTGAAGTTGGAGTATGTGCCTACAGAGTTACAGGTTGCAGATATTCTGACAAAGGCCTTACCCAAGGAAGAATTCGAAAGGCATCAACTGGCTCTGGGAGTTCAGTCAATTCCCCACACTTAAAAGCGTGTGGATGTGAAAACCACTTCCCTCTCCCCTATGTATGATGTGTTCTCCCTAATGTTTTGATATGTGTTCTCTACTCAGTTACAGACTTCAAAGGAGTAACCTTTGGGTTCATTGACAAAGGGGGTGAAAATAGTGATTGTTCAAGGGGAGACAGTGTGGCTATTTATGCTATATTGATAGATAAGGGGAGAAGCTGATAGGTGGTGTAGCCAGATAGGGGGAGTTGAAGCTAGTTGAATGTGCTTAAGTAGATATTAGCTTGGAAAACACATGAAATATGGCTAAAGAGGTGTTAAAGCTATTAGTAGAAAGGGGGAGCATATAAAATCTAACGATGCTAGAAGTGATCAATCAAAGCATAGATATCACTATAGATGAGGATCGTCATAAAAGAATAAATGAAGAGTAGTGTTGGAATGTGGTATGAATGTTTCCAAAAATTGGTATAAGTGAAGTATTAACAATTGTTATCAATTTATAAATTGGTATCTATTTGGTGTCAATAGTTGATGTCAAAGTTGAAGTGATTCTTTGATGAAATTTTCATTTACTCTTGTTTCTCACGCTGAGAATTGCTCATGTGGGCGTAGAGTATGTGTTGAGTAAATCCTTGATCGCAATCAGAATCGCAATGAGGCGAATGGTGGCAGAAGAATCAGTGACGTATCTTTTTATGGAAGAGTTGTCAACAAACCAAAAGGTAGAGATTGTTGGGATAAAATCCCTCAAGGTATCATTGAAGCATTTTTTAGGTGATTGTGTTTGTTGACAAAGTGGACATCTGAATGGTGATTGTTGACAAAGAAAAACAATGACATACAAATTTGTTGACAAAGAGTATTTCATGATAGAATGTGAAGTTCAATAGATGAGGTCAACGATCCATGTTTGACTCAAGAATGTTGACAAAAGGAATGGATGATCTGGAGGTGGTACAAAAGATCAAATACAAAATATGGGAAAGGGACAAGTGTCACATAAGTATTGGTGGTGTTGCGCAAGTGACATGCACGCCGAAGGGAGACTTGCACTCCGTTGCGTAGGGTGGTCAATTTTCCTATAAATACTGGACCACCCCTCTTAATTATACACTTTAGTTCAACAATTTGAGGTTTCAGAGCTCCCGTCATGCAGGTGTGCTGGTCGCGCAAGTGGCAGTGTGTCGCGCAAGTGGGACTTGCACGCCAGTGTCGGAAGTTGTGCGCCAAATGATAGTTGCGCGCCTGAGGTGGTTTAGGAAAGGAATTATGTGAGTCGCGCAGGGTTGGAGTTAAAGAAGCTTTTGTCGTGCAAGTGTGTGAGGTGGACTTTCACACTAGATGTGACTTGCGCACCGATATAGACTTGCGGGGAAAGTAAGGATTATTTCCGACAATGTTTTTCGGGCTGCGTGGAAGCTGGAAGTTTTCCCGATACCTTCGGTGCAAAGAGATATTCACCTACATGTGAAAGTTGGACTTCAATAGAGCATCTACATACAGAGGAAGATGCATTCATTTATGAAAATGAAGAGACCTACATGTCTATAAACTGTGAGTGGGTCCATTCCAGAGTAGTGAGAGAAGGAAGAGGAAGAAGGTGATCCTCTCCACTAGCAGTGAGCCAGAGAGAGAGAAACAAGGAGTGACCCTTGGGAAAGTAGTGAGCTGACCCTAAATCTTGTAAAGGTAGTGATACTGGGACATAGTGACTATACCCAAACCTTGTAATCCATATCTAGTGAAGTATAGTGGAATTTGGTATGACCAACAACTTGTCGGCGTATGCTCCTTGGACGTAGCCCTTAGCGGTGAACCATGTAAAAATTGTTGTGTCTTGTGCATGCTTTATCTTCTGTTTATATTGTCCAATAGGAAATTTAGAGAAGAGTGTTTTTCTTAAATTCAAAACAAGATCGGAACATGTATTATTTTTGAATTAGTCATACCCTGATTCACCCCCCCTCTCAGGGTACTCATCCTAGTGGATCTAACAGTATCACTCTTTGATGTTCCACTATATTTTGGTAGATTTTATCTATAAGTGAAATCAATCACCATTAATATTTAGCTTATTGTTCCTTTTAAGGATGAAACTTATAATTATGGTCATCAAAATCAAAATTTCCATTTCTAGGAATACAGTAGATGTCAAAATAAAATGGAAGAAGGTACTTCACCCAATGCCATTGTCAATGATTTTTTTATTATTATTGTGAAAAGATTTTTTGTGGGATTTTTAGGTTTTTAAACATCATGTTACATCACATCCCAACTCACCTATTAATAGTAGCCAAACTAGTTGACCACATTACCTCAATAATGTCTAACAATATGCTATAGGATGTTGACTTATAGCGAGGGTCTATGGTGGTATTGTGGGGAGATTATACCCCCATAATAAAATTGGGGATCAATTGTGAGAAAGTATAAATAAATGAATGAAAACAATAATAATGAATAAGGATATAGAATAGGTATAAGCATCTAATCAATAAATAGTCAGTTTAAAATCTAGAATCCATACCATTTGATAAAATGATTCCCTATCTCTTAAAACTGAATCAATAATAATTGGAAGCATGTTAACACAATATAAAATACAAAAGTGTATAAAACAACAAAAACTATCCATGAATTCTAATAAATGTACCATTTATCTATGATCAATATTTGTTCCAAATCTAAAAATAATGTTTCTATAACTAGATGTTTACCCTTATCCACACATATAATAATATAATTTTCTTGGGTACCAATGAAATCTTTATAAGGTGTTAGATGAAATCATTAGGACACTAACAATGAATTATAAATATATCTAATCTATGAATATAAACAATAACATGTAGGTATATTAAATAAAAAAGGAAATAAATATAACCCATGTCAAGCTCAGGTTCAATGTGGAACACTAGGACTAACATACCTGCTTCAACCTATGATGGATTTTATTGAGTATGTTTCCATATAATCATTTGTTATAGGTGTAAGGAATATAATACTGGTGACCATGGTGAGATAAGGATGATAAAAATAAAATTGGATCTAAGGAGAAAACAAGGCACCCATAAACATAAGAAGGTCAGGTTAGCTCACAATAGACAACCATGAAACCAAATAATAAGTGGTTAAGTGTAATCCAAGGGGTACACCCAAGGAATTACACTGATAATATGTCTCACTGAGTCCCCAGATAAATTCAATGGTATGTTTTGAGATAACCCTGACTGAAACCCAAGGAGAATGATCCAAGGAGCCACATGTCTTGAGACCTCGCACTGAATCCAAGGAGTGCATCCAAGGAATTCTAATTTTACATAGAAGAATAAGGGATCCCATTATTTCATTATGTGTATACGATAATAAATAACATAAAGTTCTATGGTGTGTATCTCCATTATTAATCGTCTCATGGAATCAGGAAGACATCCTCTGAGTGCTCAAGCCATTCCCTCATGAATCCAAGGAAGGTTCAAGTTTGACCATTCCATAAAGATTAAACAAGTTAATATTCAATAGTCACTTTATATGTATATTCATGTATATATAAATTCATAATTCATTATAGGAAATGTAATAACTATGCCCATTACTATTTACATATGTTTATTCCAATATCTTCTTATTATTCTAAAAAATGCTGAAAGAGAGACATGAAACCATAACAAGTCAATTATATATTTGTAATGTCCATGTAATTTAGAAATTATATTTTAATATTAAATATTTATTTATCAAAAATATCACCTATCATTGTAATGGTCAAGTCAATCACACCCGAACGGTGTTCCATGTAGTCACAGAATTGGTCATCATAAGGCATAATAAGGAATGCACCCTAATTGGATGGTTAGGCTTGAGGTATGAACCTCTAATAGGTTTAGTTGGTCTCATTAGGGATTTAGATTATAATTTAAACATTTAATTTAAATAATATTAATTTTTGAGGTAATTCCGAAGTTAAACCGATTTGATACAGAATTACAACAATTCATAAATGGTAAGACTATGAGGGAAAAGTAATAGACCACCCACCTTATTATTATAGTAGATTCTTTGTCTAGTATCAAACCATTTTTTACCAAATCAGAAGAACGTAGAATAATATAAAAATTCCCTAAAAATAGGGAATATTATCCCTCACCAAAATAGCATAGAAGATAGTGGAAGAAACCAAGAAAGGATGGAATTGGATAGAATCTCACACTGATAAGAATACAACATGATGAACATTGGTTGATTCCTAGCTCTAATGGAGATGAAAAATCAAGGTCTTTCTAGAGGTGGTGGAGGATCCTCGAACATGTGATGGGGTTGTGCAAGAGGAATGAGGGAAAAGAGAAGAGAATTTGATTTTAAGGAATGATGGCAAAAATATTCTTTTCAACAATCATTAATTGGACTCATGGTTTGGCCACACGGTTGGACAAAACTTTCACCATTTGTGCCACAATCACTATCCAAGGGCACCCCTCACATGGTATTGGGACACTGTTTGAATAACCATGATTGGACCATGAAAATTAACTCTATATTAGGACCCACATAATTTTAATGGCCATACTTCCTGGGAGACATATTTATAAAAAATTATGTGGCACGTATTATGCACTAGCTCATCCAATAGGGTTTAAAAACTCCCCCATGAACTAGACAACATGATTTAACATATCAATGTGGCCTAAACATTTCTTCCAAAACATGGGGATCTGAGCACAAAACAAGACCCAACCACCCTTGTAACCTTTATGACCACATTAGGAATTACCATAAGGATAAAAATAATTAAATAAAATAAATCGAAAATATTATTTCCTCAGAGAAAATCCATGATCTTATAGTACCCCCTTAAAGAAACTCATCCTTGATTTTCCCATCCAACTGTAGTAAAGGATTGTATAAGAATAACTATGGCCACTGATCACATACATCGGCCTATCTCTCATAATTATTTTCTGATACATGTTTGTTCTTATAAATCACCAATACTAGAGGTACATACCATCCTTGGAGAGCCTTCATACTCTGATCAATAATAAGAATAAGATACTCTTCAAGAGTATCATCGACATCCAATTCGACATCCTCAGGATCCAAAGTTTGATACATGTGAGCATGATATCTATAAAGCTATTTTATGTGGAAGAAATCATACATGTTTGAATATATATAAGGATGATCTATCTGATAGGTTACTATCCCGACTCTCTCCAATCACTCTAATGGTATAACAAACCTAGGCGTCAATTTCCATTACCTCTATATTTTTCATTGTCTGAGTCTTGGGGAAATGTACAAGAAAACAAGATCCCTAACCTCAAACTACATAGGTTGTTAATGATGATCAAAATAGATTTTTTACCTAGACTATGTAGTAATAATATTCTTCCTAAGAATATATTTCTTCTCTAATGTATCATGGACAAGATGACATACTAGTAGTGCTACAATCACTACCTCTATCAATCAAAGAGGTGATTGACGCGACCTTTCATATATGGGCTCATAAGGAGCGATTTGTATGGTTTAATGATGGATACCATTGTGGGTGAATCTATAAGAGGTATATTTTTCTCATTAGAACATTTTAAATTAAGGAAATATGCTCGATGCATTTCCTCTAGTAACTGTATTGTCCATTCTGACTGTCCGTTTGTCTGTGGGAGGTATGTTGTACTCATAAGTACCTGTGTACCCAATTCATTTTATAAAATTTATAGAACCTCGACATAAACTGATAATATCTATTAGATATAATAAAACATTTTACCCCATGTAGTTATGATCATGATGCCTCAACTGTCAGACCCGTACACACAAAACCAACCCCAGCATCATAAAATTTCCTATCATAATGCCTAAGGCATCAAAAAACAATACTCAGTATCTACTAGGCTCAGGTAGTATTTGGATTAGGGATGATGTAATTTTTCTCTTTAACTCCTGAAATGATTTCTCAATTTCTTCATACTATATAAACATGACACCTTTCTTGGTCAGGCTTGTAATAAGTTATCCATGATGGGATATATCCAATATAAAATCCCTATAATATCCATCCATCCCCATAAAAATTCGTATGTAAAATACATTATTGGGAATATCCCATGAAACTATGGGGCTTAGCTTACATAGGACAACTGATAGTCTTGATTCAGATATAACATGACCCTTTAAGTGAATGTTTTCAATGCAGAGGTTTAATTTCATGAGTTTCACACACAAATTATGCTCTCTATATGTACTCCAAATTTTATCAAGGTGATTGGCATGATCTTTTCAAGATTATGAGTAACAAAATATTTCATCCATTAATACCATAATGATGGAATCTGGGTATTAGTGGAGAACCTAATTCCTAAAGTCCATGAAGATGTGGGTTAAATTTTTTAGACCTAATAACATAGCTAGAAAACCATAAATATCATCACTACATAAAAACGATATATAAGGTATATTTTAAGGTCTAACACATAACTGTTGTTATAATGTTCTCAAATCCATCTTGGAGAATACTATAGATCCTTATATAAAGTCAAAAATATCATCTATACAAGATAATGGATATTTATTCTTAATAGTAAGCTGGTTCAACCATTTGTAAGCAACACATATCCTAAGTATTACATTCACATTCTTGTAGAAAAGAATTGGTGAACCCCAAGGTGATATATTTGGTTGGATAAAAACATTAGATTCAAAATCCCCATAATACCTCTTGAGATCCTATATCTTAGTAGGTTACATAATTTTTGGAGAAATGGATATAAGAGCCGCTCCTAGAACAAAATCGATCATAAATTTTACCTATCTCTCATGATTTATCTTGTACAAGTCTCTAGGAAATACATAATGAAACAGATCCACCACTAAAGGAAAATATAGTAGATAAACCCTTCAATCATCCAAGTAAAGACTAGAGATCTAGGAAGTCACCCCTTTCATCCCATGATGCTGTATTTTTGCTCGAATGTCTTTTAAATTCAATTTACCATTATATACAAATCTACCTTCCTTGGGTGATATGGAAGGCACCCTTATATGATAAAAACCAATCAGGGAATGATATGGAAAAATAATCCATACCAATAATGATATAAAAAATTGTCATCTCATGGATTAAAAGGATACATAAGAAATGATAACTTCCAATCTTAAGAGAACACTACCTGTATTGGAATACACTATCTAACTATACTCCAAACAGTGTTTATAGAGTCATCACCCAACATAAGAAAAAAATTTCATGAAAAATAAATTCTATCATAGATATAGAAAAAATGGAATGTGAGTCGGCTATATCAAATAATGTAGAAACAATAGTAGTGGATACTAGAATTGTTCCTCACACTATAGATGACAAGGAACTATTTTCCTTAGGTATCATCTCTACAATATGAAAATAGATGGATCCATGACCCTGGGATACTATTAGAAAACCATAAGCTGGTCCACTATGTTGACTTTGACAATAAAAAATCTAGCTACCCCTTACATGACCACCTCATAGACCTCATCAAAAAGTTATACACCAAATCACTACCTGATGTTGAGTTATTAATCATTCTACAGAACCAAGAGCTGGAAAGGATCTTTTCCCATTGAAAATATTTGGAAGGTTAGTGATAATATATGAAGGTGGACCATTTTTTTATTGTTTCATCACTATACTCAGTTTCTATAACACTGAGGTTTCACATGGAATTTCCTCCCACATTGATTGAATACTACTGAACTACCAGTGTCGATAATTTGGATACCACTACCACAATTAGAACTTTCGTGATGATATTTCCTTCTTTTAGAGGAACCATTATTCTATCTTAGTACTAAAACATCATACCTTATACCATTGGTTTCCCATAGACCGTGATTGGTGATAAGGTTTTGATTCAAAATATATGAAATGGTAGATACCTTAAATAAAAGTACATTGTATTAGATATCATGAAATATCCCATCCTAGAATCATGATTCCCTAGATTGATAATCTCTAACTATGGTCAGTGAAAAAATAATTAATCTTAGTAATGTGAGATGAATAATCCATGATGAACTTGGTGCCCAAATTTAAGTGTAATAACACTCTGTCTTGATCATCTATCAGTATATTTGGGAAGAAAAAATCAATGAAACTTTATTAAAAATTAATTAATAACATGTCTAGGTGTTGATCACCATGATTTAAAATATCCCAACAATGCCTAGTGGAATCATGAAACATGTAAGTGTTGATATTCAATCTCTTCTTAGGAGGTGTCTCAAGATGCTAAAAAATCATTAACATGGACTCCATCTATGAATCCATATCCCATGGATAGAGGTGTGTTTTAGAGAAGCCTTCATGTAATACACTAACTATAGAAAACTCTATCAGAGTTGGGTGGAAATGACCAATCCAGGTATAGAGGGTGGTGCCTCAATTGGCACAACATGAGGCATCATTAGTTAGTCAGGTCCCACAATATCTGGAGGATTATTTCCACCACCCTCCTGGTGTATGGATCGAGGTCATCGTGGTGACATAACTCTACAATACCAAGAACACATCTCAAAATATATTTTAATGTAAAGAGGATCACAAATTGAATCATAATAAGAAATTGGGTCTAACTAAAAAACTTTTCATTCCAACTACCCACATATAATGTTAGGTTATCGATAATCATTCATGTTTTCATTTATAGGGATTCTCATATATTGATGACCAATTTCATGTTATGGAGGAAAGGGCTCCACAAGTTGAACCTGGCCTCCCTATTAACTGGAAATCATTTTCATCATTGGTCATAATTTTCATATTATCAATTTATATATGTGTATATGGAAAATGGTATAGTTATATTTATTCCCATACCCACATTACAAAGTAACATACATCATACGTTACAATTGAAATTTCCTTTAACTGAAACCAAAATTTTATATTTGATCTCAAAATATAACAGTATTATTATGATATCTCAACAATATGGATAACCCATCCGAATTTATATAATTTCATGCTTTATAAATTTCAATGAGATCCATTTAAAAACATCTAACTAGAATTTTAGCTTGTGTAACATCAGTCTCATAACTTAAAAAAAATATAATTATTTGTTAGTTAATGTGTCATCCTAAATCTATATGGTAAAAAAACTTAGGTTTGGGTAGACACATTAATAAAAAATTATTTTATCTATTTCATATAGAAAAATTTTGTGGTATGAATATATTTAATAACCATGTCACCCCTGAAAATAACATGCAACAATGTTAATGAAAGAAATAAAATGAACATATATAGACTAGAATATATTCGGAATTTGAATCTCTAGGTTATTATAATGATGCATGTATAAATTATTCTTTCTATACAAGACCATGTTAGAAATAAATAAATTATAAAGAACCTCAAAAATCACATGTTTTTTTCAACGGTGAAGGTATTTCATCAATAATAAGTGAAATATAGAACAAAAAATTTCCATTTCTTGGAAATTTGGTTTTCCTCCCATATTTAGGACATAAAAACCTTGGAAAAGACTCATTACCAAATTTTGACACTTTCTATTCTCCTTACTATGATCCCAAAATAATATGTGAAATATAATAAATATCTAATTCCACTTTGTGACATCTTAACTTGGTTCACCTAATAACAGTAGCTGAACCGTTATCCACATGATCTCAAGCATGCCTCCCTATACAAGCCAGGCACCTTCTATAATGATGAAAATGATCCATACACAACAGGTACCTTATATGTATTTTTATGTATATATATATTCAAAAGTCATCATAGTCTGTGTAATAACCATGACTACTAATTTTTTCTTGGTATATTCCAAAACTTTTACATTATACAAACCAAGGGTCAATGAGTGATAAAAATCCAAAACAATTAAATCATAAGATGATAAAATCTAATAGATATAGGATTTATATTTAGTTATTAAAGATACATTTATTAAAAAGTGAACTTACCATAGAAATTGTCAAGTCAAGTACCCATAAACGGTGTTTTCAATTGTCATGACACTTGTAATCATAAATACTGACCTGGAATCCACCCTAATTGGTTGGTTAGGATTGAGGTATCAAACTATAATGATTTCATTTGGTGTTATTATGGATTGATATTATAATTCCAAAAATTTATTTTAAATTATATTAATTTTAGAGGTAGTGCACGGTTAAACTGGCGAGTGACACAATGAAAACAATTCTTATAGGGTGATACCTCAAGGGAAATATCATTTACCACCTACCTTATTCTTATAATATATGACTCATCTATTATCAACCTTTTATTTTTCCTGAATCATAATAAAATGGAATAGTAGATAAATGCCCTAAAATTAGGGAATATTATTTTTCCCTGAAATAGTGAAACATATAGTTAAAGAAACATTGAAATGAAATATGTGGATTAAATATCGTACTAGAGAGGTATCTAACCTGATGGACATAGGTTTATTTATCTCATATATATAGAATAAATAGAAAATAATATCATGATTAGGAGGACGATCTCCCAAATTATGAAGAAGTTATGCATGATAAATGAGATAAAAGTAGGGAGAAATCTTTTTTAATGAAAGAGGGGAAAATCAACTTTTAACCCAACTTTAAGAGGTCACATGGTTTGGTAACTTGATTGGCCAAAACATGTGCCAAATATGTGACAAAAACTATCGAAAAGTACCTCTCGCCTGGTCTAGGGACATAGTTTGAATATCCATGTGTATCCCATGAAAATCACCAATACAATAATACCATAAAAACCCAAATGAATATCTAGCCTAGGTGGTATGATTAGGAAAAAATTAGTGCCCCTACTATGCAATAAAGAACCCCACATGATTAATACAATGCATATGAACTGAGTGAAACATTTTAAACTAACTATGTTTCCCACCTATTTCCTCTACAACTCAGTTACCTAGGCTCCAAACAAGGCTAAAACACCCTCGTAACATTCATTAACTCATTAGGCGTTACCAGAAGCATAAAAATAATGAATTAAACTGAAATTAAAATATTCCATACCTTATATAAAATCTGATATCTTACACATCACAATGATATTTCCAAATAGATGATGTATCTATAACGTTATAGTGTACATAAAGATGTTAAATTATAGGAAACATGTGATATAATTATGTTTATGTGGGAATAATTTCCTTGAAACATATGATAATTCCCTTTGTTCCTATATAATAATTTCATCAATGATAATAGAAGAGTCATTATAACATACATCAAATACCTCATTAGGTTGACACACTATTAGCATTGGAGCTATGGTTAGCCTCTTTTTGACCTCTTGTAAAACATCTTTTTTAATGTTGTTATAATAGAATATGTAATTAATAATTATTAAATAAAGTGGTGGTTATATCTCAAAAGTATATGAAATCATATGATATCGAATACATTATTGGGGAATTCCCATGTCATGGAAGACTCCATCTATTCAAGATCTACATATATACCATCTTCTAATATGAAATTCTTAAGGAATTTAACTTCCTTTAACAAGAAATAAAATTTATCTAGTTTCATATTTAAATAATGATCCCATAATCACTAAAAAATTCATAGGAATGAATAATTCTATCCTTTAGATCTAAAATAGACTAAGATGTCATCCATAAATACCTAAACAAATGAATCTAAGAAGGTGTGACTGATGATATTCATTGGGTCCATTTATACAATTTTAGTGTTAGTATGGATGAAATGGAATCATGATTTATTCATAATACCCTTGGTGACTTTATAATTCTTCTTTTATATTGTATTTCAACTAGAGCTGAAGAAATTTATAAAATGAATTCATAACAATTTATTAAAACCACAACACCCCTTTAAGATAAGAGAATAGATATTTGATATATGGTAAAGGTTAGTGGTTCTTAATTATTATCAGGAAAATGTTTTTGTAGTCCACATAGATATATGATCTTTCATTATTTTTATTTGAGAAAAGGATCAAGGTACCACAATAATATATTCTTTAACTAATAAATTATTTTTCCTAAATATCCTCTAGATATACCTTTATTTCTCTAAATTTAGTTGGACCCATGGGATATAGAGGAATTGAAATGGGTTCTACATCAGGAAGATGATAAATAGGGAATTCCACCTCTCACATAGGCGGTATCCGTGAAATCATTTTAGAAACACATTTGTGTAATAATTCACCACTTGAGTCCAAACCAACTACCTATTAACATCTACTACTCCATGTACAAGGCTATCAATTTTGGGGATGATCATCCTCGTCTATCATTAAGTAAGACCTACTCGGTGGATTTTAACCCCACTCACCTCAAAGAGTATAATGGACTCTAGATGGAGGTTTTCCAATATTTTAATAACAGAATAGACAACATATACTCAAGATTTAGGTAGCCAATTTTTTTTTACAATGACATCAAGCAATGACATCACCAACACTATAAGACCCCCAAAACCCTTTAAAAATATCTTTACAAGAAATAAATTATGAGTTTATTGGTATATTCAACCCCTCTATCTAGGGGTATCAAGAAAACTATAATGACTTGAGTATTCCACTAATGATTAATATGAAACACTAATTAAATGTAAATAATGGTATGGAAAAAATTTACCCAAGAGACACATAATTCGAAAAGGGTATGCAATAATTTTATCTATATAAGTAGATAACCTTATTCAAACATCATTTGATGGTCTCATTTAAATATATAATCTTTTTGAAGTAGAAATATAATCATGTGGTACAAACATCTTTCTAAGGAAATACACTATAACTAGGAAATCCTGACTCTTTTACTAACTGATCATTTTTTAGACATATGAAGGTTAGAAAACATATCAAATATTGAAATTCATTTATAATGTTTTCTAAGGTGGAATTTCTTAGAACCACAACACAACACCAACTCATTGACTTCTCAAGGATAATAATTTTAGATGTCCATACAAACAATGAAAATATAAATACATTACTTAAAATATAAAATCCAACTTGATATTTCTCTAATGCCAACACTAGTGGAAGATTATGAATTTACTTTTTAGAGTAGTTGAAATTGAAGCACCTTTACTCCAATAACAAAATTGTATCTTGAATCAACTCTATTCAATCTAATTTTTTCCTTTTAGGAGAACCATGATCATTCAAACATAGACCTCATAATTCTTCTATTATACAATCCAAAAATAAATGAGTATCTCTTTCAATAATAATATTAACGACACAATAACAGTGTTTTAGGTGTATTTTAATATGTTCTTATAGAAAATCAATTCATTAAACCCACTCTTAATCATCTTGTTGAGAAATACCACCATAAAATGTTGATGAAACCCCTGTATCCAGTATTAACCATTGAGGTAACCTCAACCATACCATATAAAACATTTAGGAATGATTCCTAAAATATAATAAGTTAATATAGGTTCCTTATGATAGATGATGTTCATCCATCCCATTGTACATGGAATGTATTTGTGGTCTAGGAAACATACTCTTCATAAAACCATAGGAATGCCACTATTTTTCTCTCCCTCTATAAAAAAACCGAATTTCATAATTTCAATATATGTTTAGATTCAATACCCCCGTTCATCTCTCCCTTTAATTATTTATTTATCAAGTAACATTTATTTTTAAAAAACTTTTTTCAATAAAATTATAGAATTATAGCATGCATTGGACATACTTTAATGAAGAAAAACATGATTTTATAAAAATTTACAAACATACATTACATGATTAGAATATAATCAAAGAGTAATGGTAATTAAGGTAATCCTTGTTAGTGAAAAACATTTTCATTAGGGAACCAACCTTCAGTTCATATAGAATTAATCATTAATATATATATATATATATATGAATACAATATATATTTAATGTTAATTTTTTGGTTAATAAATAACCCTAATTGATCCCAACTACATCATATATAAACATATTCATCCTGTGAAATGAAATTTATTCCTACAAATACCATTATATCTACATATAATATAATGCATGATACCCACATACCTAGGTTCTACTCAAGGGAAATAAAAGAAAGATAATTTTTTATACTACCTCTAGTAACACAGCAATGCATCTTAATTATAGTAGTCAAACATATTTATGAGTTACATCTTAAGCCTTGATGATACTGTATCATAGATACTCTCATGTATCATAACCAAGATCACTTAATGTGGGATTTGATACCATTTTGTAATATATGTGACTAGATCACATGTACAACACCTGTCTAGTTCATCACAACATATTAGAAACATCTATCAATTTATAGAGGTTGGGATAAACAATTTGGGTAAGTTAAAATTTGTGTAGGAGGGGTTTCCCCCTCAATAACTAAATAAAGAAAAAAATAAATCCACATTAAAAATTTAGCATGATTGTGGGGTTAATGAAATTACCTACCCAAAGTTTATCGACTTTCACCATAGATACCTGTTTATCCAGACATGAATATAATAGGGGATATAGTATCTATATGAATATTCATACATATTAAAACCCCTTATTAAGAGTCCAAAATATACACATCATGAGAAAAATAAAAAAATGTGTAGTGAAAAATATCTATAATCTTAAAAAGTCATAGGGGTCAATAAATGAGTGGATCCAAATAAAATCCACATGGAATCCCCTTTCAATAATATTAATACTACCTCTTAAAATTTAAAAAAATCATCACTCACAGTCTATGATCCAAATGGTTCTATCTCCCTTGTGCTTTTACCCTCCCTTATCTAGATTACATATAATGAGGTCTAGTTTAATCCGTAAAGGGGAACATGAAAGGTGTGAGTATATCAACATAGTTGGCTATCACCACCCACCCCTACTTAATTTTAATTAACTAAAGTGAATTAATACAACAATATATGACACATGTAGATCATATAAGAAAAATAAGCATTACATTCTATATGAAATAACGTTTATAATGAATGAAAGTAACACCCTATATTAAGAGGGTCCTTACCTTCATTAATCTTATTTGGGAAATTCTAGTATATATGTCAGGATAGAGATTGTGCAATAATATATCCCATCCCATCAATTTATAACACCATATAATTTAGTGCATAAACATGTACCATGGGAAGGGGATGATTTATATTAATTTATAGACACACCTAATTCTGTGGAAAGTGGGAATGAGTATATATACATAAGGGAGAGAGATCTTATATCATGATAATTGTCTATAACAAGGTGTTCCTTCTAGATATTTTATCAATAATCTAAATACCTATTCTAATATAAATATATGTCATCAAGAAGCATATTGTAATCATATAATAATTTAACGAACCATGATATGGATACTTGATTTAAAACTCTATAAGGAAGATATAGAAACCAAGATAAAATAAATTTTTAGATATTAAGATATTAATAACCAAAAACATCAATCAATATAACATGTAATAATTCATGGGCTCACTAGTAATATTTCCAGGAAATAAAATTGGTATGAAAAACTGTAACTGTCACCCAATGCATGCATATAATTATACACAAAAAAATAAAAAGAAAAAGACCTAATTTTTTCATGTGAAAACAAATCTAAAAGGATTATTTAGTTTAAAAATCAAATATTTTGATTAAATTTACTCAATGCTATGTTTTTTTCATCCCATCCCTTAAGGACTATGAGAGGGAACATGGGTATGCCTATGAAAACAAATGAAGTATCCTATCTTGTTCCAAGAGGGAAATATTATTCCCAAAGAATCCAATTTATCAACTAAATGAAATTTGGAGGAAAAATATAAGACACTATAATCTCATAATTTTATAAAAATAATGAATAATAAGGGATTTACTTAAGATAAGCTCTCACAGTAGCTATCCCAAGAGAAATAAAAATAGTTTAAATGATTCTAAAATCTATAAAATTTAGGTATGTAGAGTTACAAATGATACCATAGTAGGAGAAAAAGAGGAATAAAGATTAAGAAGATATGAAGCCTTACCTACCCGAAACCAATCCTTTGCGAGTAAGTCAAAAATAGAGATCAAGAATTGATGATGGATGCTTAGGGATAAGTATAGAAGAGATAGATTTATTAAAAGGGGAAACAAAAGTAAAATTAAGGAAAAATCATAGACCCATAAATTAGATTTATATTTAGGGGTAGAAAATAATACATATTATTTAATGTAATTTTGGCTAGAAAACTACTAGGTATTCACTAGAACATACCAGGTACACAGTAGTGGAAATTGAACATCTTGGGAACCTCGATCCCCACTGAGTACTCAATCTAGGGATAGTGAGTACCAAATGGCACCCATACTAAAGGAGGACTTCTCCTTCCCCTTAAAATTTCTCAAATATTCCACATTTCCCCTTATAATCCAATGTTTAGTTTCAAATACATAAATAAAAGGATTTAAATACTAATAGAAAAAGGGATTAGTTTTTAATAGAGGTTAGGGCAATTATATCTATCATGACCTTGTATGGTAAATTTAAAGGATTTTGGTATAAGGTTTTATGTATTATATGAAAGGATGATTTATTGGTATAATAAAAATATGTGATGAATGATATTTGAGTTGAGAGTTCAAGGCATGTCTTGCATGTGGTGTAATAGGTTTTCATAAAAGGCATGTTTTTAACAGGGATATAACTTTTTATTATGTTTGTTATCCTGATGGTTCTTTCATGATGTGTTATACATGATTACCTAAGTGACTATTGCGATGTAGTTGGGCATATTATTTTGGATAAACAAAGGAAAAAAGAATGTTTCTTGATTGTGCTTGATATACACCTTCTAGGATATATTGTATTGCCTACTATTCTTATTATACTATTTCTAGAATGGGGTGCGTTATCATACTATGTATTTATAATATTTTTAGGATAGGGAATGTTTCCTATCTACACTTGAAATGCATCATATGGGATATAGATTATTTATTTCATGTGATTAATATTCTACTTTTAACATAGGGTGTGTTTGTAACAACCTGAGATTTTATGAGAATTATTCTTTTTAATTTTTAATTGATGTCTTGTGTTGTAAACAACACCAATATTATCTTTCTCTATACGCAAAACCATATTATCTTGCAGTATACGCAACACTATTTTTGGATTGTGTTACACATAATTTCAAGTTCGTTTGATAGTATTCATTTTACGCAACATTGAGTGTGTGTATATATATATATTCAATGTATAAATGAAATATGTCTAGATTCTATTTTACGAAACAACGATGGAGTCTTGCCCAACACACAACCCTGACATGGCTTGCATTACAGACAATCGCGACCTTCCCCGATAGCGTGTGTTGTACGTAGTACCGAGTTTCACTAAACAACGATATATGGTCATATTATTATTATGAACAATCCGTTATGAATAGAATAAACTACATTTTAAATTTTATAACATTATTATTCATCTTACACATTTTCTATAACATGGTATGAGAACCAAAAAAATATTTCATGTAAAATAAATATTTTTTAAAAATAGCAGTTTTGAATCATTTTGATGGAGCACCCATTTTAAATCTATTTTTTTATGGGTTTATAAGTTCAATTTGAAAAAATAAAATTCTTCTTTGGAATCAGGATATAATAATTTTCTTTGGATACATTTTTCATATTATTCTGATAACATTCATATTTTAATGAATAGAAAAAACACACTATATTTTAATAAAAAACAACTCTTTTCATAACAATAATTTATATGGGTAGATTATATATTTAATTAGTTTTAAAGTGTAATTAGAATATATTTTTACCATTTAATCCAATGTTGGTCATTGGAATTAATTTCACTTTGAAATTGTACATAAACAAGTGTTGATTTTTTGACAGTTATTGTTTCTTGAAAACACGATATTTGTTTTGTAAATGAGAATTAATTTTAAAATTATTTAATTTAAATTCTATGTTTGGAATTCTTAAAAATAGGTGTAAATTTTTAATTCAGAATATCAAATATATATTAGGATGAATTTTTGGTATTTTTCTAAAAAACATCAATTTTTGATTAATAGTGATACCACTTAGTGGTAGTTAAAACACTCAATCTTTCATTCAAATGAAATTTTACCACTTCTATGAATTTAATTTAAAAAATCCAACATATATGGATGTTATAAAGAAGTAAAATGTGGTTCAATAAGATGAAAATAAAATTTGGTGAATAGTAACTTTTGACTTTTATTTACTCCGGTTAAAGGTAAATAGGGTAATTCAAGGTTAAATGAATATTATAATAATTCAAAATTACCTTAACACTTGTACTAACTATATTGTATGAGTAGTCTCTGACCATGGGAATCCTTGGGTCGTTTGTGGGACCTTATTGAGCCACTTGGTAGTGATAATGACAATTTGGATTAAATAATTTATTGTAAAGACAAAATTGACATTAACAAATATCTTCTAGTAATTAATTTTTATTAGGGGTTATATAAATTATATTTTCTAATATAAATATTCATTGGAAATATAAGAAGATTTATTAAATGATGGTATTTTTTTATAATTTCAGACATCAAATAAATTAAATTATTTGTGACACAATAATGATGTAATATTTACCTCATTAAAAATTGATTTAAATAAATAAGATTATAAGGACTAAAATATTATCCAAAACATTTCAAATTAAGATTGTATCATTTTATATTGACCATTAGTCATATTATCTTCATCTTTAATGTTTTTTTGACCTTTTTAATCTAAAGATAAGTTTGTAATAAAATAATATTTTCACACTTTCCAAAGGTGCCCCTCTTATCCTTTATAAATGGGTACCTCCTCTCTATCCTCTTTACACCATTTTGAGCGTTGAATCTCATCCAAACCCTGAAAATTACTTTTCTCAAACTCTATAGTTATATCATATAGGTTTTTTTCTTCTCAAAATAACAACTCTAGTGCCCTAAGAAGAAGTTTAAAAGAGGTACGTCAAGGAAGAGGTAATATCTTCTACCGACTCTTTCAAGTTTCTTTCTTCTTATACATCCTATTCTTTAGTTGTTTCATTATAAAGTAATAAAATTAGTATTAAGTATTTAATGATATGTTATTATAAATATGAAACAACCCTATTTCACCTTTTTTCCATCCTATGGAAATCGAAATAACCGCGTGTACGTACGTACAGAATATCGTCTCCACGCCGTGGTGTAATATGTTTTTCGACCATCACATTACTTGGATGGGTATAATGGTGTAAAGAATAACTATGTATAGTTATTATAAAATAATAATGATTCCGAGATATTATATCATCCACTCCAATTCAATTCAACAATTATAGGAATGATATCATCGCTCGTGCGTACCTACGGATTACTGTCTTCACAACGTGATGAGATTCATTCTCCATGTTAACCACTCAAGAATGATTATAAAGTATATACAATGAATAATAATTAAATATATGACATGATAAAGCTACTGGATTTATTTTTATACATATGTGTATGTCATCTACTTAATTCCATTCAATTCAATAAGGAAATGAAAAACAACATTCATGCGTACGTACGGCCTACCGTCTAAATGAATGGTGTATTTTTTTCAATTTATCGATCTATTATATATATGTATACTCTTAATATATATTATATATAATTTATGTTTTATATTATGTAATTAATCAATCATGATATATGTAATCATATTAATAATTACAAGTTAAAACATGGATGATAAATGAAATGATTTTACCCAAAATGCTACTTTAACATGAATTTACAAAAGAACGGGTAATATAAAGTCATAATTGAACCATATATTATATCATAACAATGAATATGATTCTATAATAATTAAATGACATTATTTAAATCATTATATAGGAGGTTCAGATACATACGAACCATATTGGATATAAGGTAAGGGAAAATCTCACAATCTCATTTTTCATCCGAGATTGTTTATACTTTAGAATTTATTGGTGTAATAGTTATCATCAATGTCTATGTTTTCTAAAAATGGTTTCATTTATGTTTAATGTCCTTTTAATACATTTTTTACATTTACTACATGGTATGTAAGGAATCTTTCTTTTGTTTACCATAAGAGGAACTTTTTGACTTTTCCTGCAGAAGTATGTGGAGAATTTTTTTAACTTATACGGCATGAATAGATTTTTATGTTTTCATAACGTCGTATTTTCATAAAGTTTACTCTACAATATTTCATGTTTATTTTCAATAAAATCCTTTTCTATTAAAATTGTGTGTCAATTTGTGAAAATAAAATTATTTTAAAGAAAAAAGGATATTTTTCTCTAGAATTCTTTTCAAGTGTTTTATCAAAACCATTTTCCATATAAGATGACATTATTTAATATGTGAATTTTTTGAGTATAATATCTCTATGATTTACATGGTTTCAATTTTCTAATGAGGAAATTATATCCATTTTTTATATGGATTATGTTATGATGGGATGATGTTTACGAAACCCATTTGTATTATTTGGGTTATGATTAATGATTAATGTTTATGTTTTTTCACAAGTAATAATGATTTCATTATGAGATGGGTGGGAACTATATCTAACTCCAATGATTTGTTTAATGATTTATATCTCATGAGATTGACATGGTTGGAATGTTAAGTTAATCTGGTTCAGTGTTACAGGACTGAAACGAGGAGTGAACTCGATTCAGAAAGGGAATTTTTCCACTAAGATGGTCATGGCAGCAATTCCATGGATACTATGGAAATCATATCATGTTTTAAATGGTTTTCCACAATTAAATGTTTTATTCCCATGCTATATTATCATGATTAATGTTCCTTTATGACCTATTCCTTACGTAGTACCAAGATTTATTTTATAACTCTGGATTTTGATGTGTAAACATTATATTCATGTTTTGAAGTTCAAATGTATATGGTTTGTTTTATTTTCTCCATGCATACCCTTACTGAGAATTTGATCTCACCCTTTATATTTTTTCTTTTCCCCAGGATATAAAGAATGGTTTTGGGTTAGAAAACAAAAGGGGAAGATCTTTGTGGGAGATGTTGAAGATCCTTCACCACGATTAGAGCATTATGTTAAGAGTTTCAAAAGACACTAAACTATAACGGTCTTTGTGTGTTTGTTTTTATTATGTATTTAGTATTTCGTAAATGTAATTAAATTTCCATGTACATCATGTTTTGGGTCTCTACATTTGATATCATAAGAATGGTTTAGTCACCCTCTAGAAACTAGAATGTGAGAACATTAGTGAGATACCTAGAGATATTTCTAAAGTATGTATAGATTTGTCCCTAAGGTTTAGTATAACTATAAGTTACCATCCTAGAATTATGTTAACGATCATGAATAACCTAAGGTGAACCTATGGTGTGATAGATTAAAGAATGTGTGATAGGTTAGACATCCCATAAGTAACGTTTTAGGATTATGTGGTTCTTCATCATTTTAACTATTTCCCACACCAGGGTTTTTGGTTTAATCAATGGAGGGAACCAGAAGGAATTGGGTCAACATTGAATCCAATGGAAAAAATGGGTGAATATGAGCAAAGAAATTGTGTAATGCCTAGAAAGAAAGATTTTGTGATTTTTCCGAATTAGTCATAGCGATATATGATTAACAATGTGAACATTAGTGGTACTACCAATTCAACAAATAAGAGGAAGATGGACTTTTATACATGTTGCATGTTTAGGAGAATAGAGAAAGTAAGAATGAGATTTATAAATAAGGGAAGAATAACCATGATGAATACATCAAATGGAGGGTAAGATGTTATCTGTGTAGAGAGAAGGGTCATAGAGTGACAGACTGTTATGGAGTTCAATGTCTTATCTGTGGAAAACATGGGCATTACCCAACTCAATGCCCCGAACTAAGAGGATACTTCTAAATCAAGGAAGGAATTATTCCATGATAGTCATTGAAGAGGATGGTTTGAGTGTTTATGTATTGGTTTTCAAGAATAATGTTGTTGAGGTACATCTATGGTATATTGGAATACCTATATATTAGTCCATTGTGGTTTTCCATTAGAATATGGCATCGGTAACCATGAAAAGTGATTTAAATATTTCTAGAAAGCAGATGATATGCACATAATGAATAGATAAAGATAAAATCAGATGTTTGATAGTATTCATGATCTCATGACTAATATAAGGACAAAGTGATATCATGGTTTGAGTATAAATTTTTTTGGTGTTTTTGAATTTGGAAAGAGACATATTTTGACGGAATTCATGTTTTCAACAATGGTTCTATGGTAATTCATGTTGCAGGAGAATACATGATTATGGTATTCAAATGTTTGGAATGTGACCAACAAGATATATCGTATGATATATGGGGGATAAATGATGGTATCCACATGCTCGGTAGATGAAATTTCAAGTAATTGTTTTCTTTATACTATGAGCATGGACAGAAGTATTTTAGATAAGCCCAAAGATTGGAATGGATTATGTTGGACATAAGTTATTATTGTTTAAGGATCGAACTTTTTTCGATATTATTGATAGGATGTTATAATAATGTTTTTTTAGAAAAAGGAAAAACTGCATGATAGGTGACAACTCATCACATCAGACAAGGCTATGGAAATCAAACCCACAAACAAAGTGTGACATGCCGTTATCGCTTACCACTGGCCAACAAGAATTCCATGGTTTTTAGAAAATAGTCTTATTATATTAAGAGGTATGATAGATGAAGTATAAGTCCATTTTTGGAATCATATATGATTAAACTCACCATAAATGGACTTATGTATATTTGATAACATTTTCTAACCTTTTGTTTGAGACAGATGGAATGACCCGTAATTCTACCGCATGATATGATAAAACTTCATGGAAGTCAAATTAAACTTCATTTCATTATGAGATTATGTGGAAATTGTTCAACGCACAAACAACAGTGAGATTGTACCAAAATCAATTAATTATTTCTTTTAATTATTCTTTAACTTTAGGCGAATGATCTTGAAAACAGAAAACTTTTTCCTAATGTAATCATATCCGATGAATTAGATGGTACCTTAAATCATCATAAATTTTTTGCTTTGTGATTGATGGCTTTTTCATTTCCATGTTCTCTATAACTCTCCATCAGAACTTGATGGTTAGATTTCTCTTCTATATCCATATTTTCACCTATGTTGTCCTATGTGGAAACCCAGTGCTGGGTTACATTGGGTGACCATTATGATTCTAACTTCCCTATTAAAAATGAATTTTTAGTATTCCTTTTTACGATGTGGGTTTATATGAAAGAAACTTTTATGTATTAAAGTATTTATTACCCCGACGAATTCTGAGGGTGAAATTAATTTTAAGGGGGTAGAATATAACAGCCTGAGATTTTATGAGAATTATTCCTTTTAATTTCATTGATTTCTTGGGTTGCATGATACACCAAGATTATCTTGCACTATACACAAAACCATATTAGCATGACGTATACACAACACAATTCATGGATTGTGCTACACAAAATTTCATGTTCGTTTGATAGTATTCATTCTACAGAACATTCAGTATATATATACATATATATATATATATATATTCAATGTATAAATGAAATATGGTTGTATTGTTTTATTTGAAACAATGGTGGAGTCTTGCAAAACACACAACCCTGACTTGGCTTGCATTACATGCATTCACGACATTCCTTGATATTGTGTGTTGTACGAAGTGCCTGGTTTATGTAAACAACGATATATGGTTATAATATTATTATGAACAAGATGTTATGAATAGTATGAACTAAATTTTTATTTTTATAACATTATTATTCATCTTACACATTTTCAAGAACATGGTATGAGAACAAAATAATTTTTTCGGGTAAAATAAGTATTTTTAAAAAATTGCAATTTTTCCACCTTTTGATGGTGCACCCACTTTAAATCTCGTTTTTGATGGGTTTATATGTTCAATTTGACAAAATAAAATTCTTATTTAGAATAATGATATAAAAATTATCTTTGGATAACATTTTCATATTATTCTGATAACTTTTATATTTTAATGAATAGTAAAAACATGGTATATTTTAATTAAAATCAACTTTTTTCATCAGAATAATTTATATAGATAGAATAACTTTTTAATTGGTTTTAATGTGTAATTAGAATATATTTTTACAATTTAATCCAATTTTGGTCATTGTAATTAATTTCACATTGAAATTGGACATAAACAAATGTCGATATTTTGACAGTTATTGTTTCTAAAAAACACGATATTTGTAATCATACCGAGAATTAATTTTAAAATTAATTAATTACACTTAAATGTTTGGAATTTAGAAAAATAGACATCATTTTGGAACTCAGAATATCAAATATATATTAGGATGAATTTTTGGTATTTTTCTAAAAAACATCAATTTTTGATGAATAGTGAAACCACTTAGTGGTAGTTAAAAAAATGACTCTTTCATTCAAATGAAATTTTACCACCACTATGAATTTAATTTAACAAATAAAAAATACATGGTTGTTATCAATATGAAAAATTTGGTTCAATAAGATGAAAATAACATATTGTGAATAGTAACTTTTGACTTATATTTACGGCGGTTAAAGGTAAATAGGGAAATTCAAGGTTAAAAGAATATTATAATAATTCAAAGTTACCTTAACAGTTGTAATAACCTTATTGGATGAGTATTGGAAGACCATGGGAATCCTTGGGTCGATTTTGGGACCCCATTGAGCCACTTGGTAGTGATAATGACAATTTCAATTAATTAATTTAATGTAAAGGCAAAATTTACATTAACAAAAATCTTCTAGTAAATAATTTTTATTAGGGGTCATATAAATTATATTTTTTACTATAAATATTCATTGGAAATATAAATATATTTTTTATATTATGGTATTTTTTTATAATTTTAAAAATCAAATAAATTAAATTTTTTATAACACAATAATGTTCTAGTATTTACCTCATTAATAAATGATTTAAATAAATAAGATTATAATGATTAAAACATTAACCAAAACATGTCCAATTATGATTGGATGATTTTATTTGGACCATGAGTCATATTATATTCCTCGTTAATGATTTTTTGACATTTTGAAACCAAAGATAAGTTTACAATAAAATAATATTTTCACAGTTTCCAAAGGTGCCCCTCTCCTCCTTTATAAATGGGCACCTCCTCCCTCGCCTCTTTACACCATTTTGAGCCCTGAATCTCAGCCAAACCCTGAAAATACTTCTTCTCCACCTTTCTAGTTATATCATATAGGTTTTTATCTTCTCAAAAGAACAACTCTAGTGCCCTAAGATGAAATTTAAAAGAGGTACGTCGAGGAAGAGGTAATCTCTTCTACCGAATCTTTCAAGTTTCTTTCTTCTTATACTTCCTCTTATTTAGTTATTTCATTATAAAGTAATAACATTAGTATTACATATATTCTGATATGTTATTATAAATATGAAACAACCCTATTTCACCTTCTTTCCATCCTACGGAAAATGAAATCACCGCATGTGCGTACCTACAGAATATTGTCTCCACACCGTGGTGTAATCTGTTTTTCGGCCATCACCTTACATGGATGGGTATAATAGGGTAAAGAATAAATATGTATAGTTATTAAAAAATAATAATGATTCTGAGATAATATATCATCCACTCCAATTCAATTCAATAATTATAGGAATGATATCATCGCTCGTGCGTACATACGGATTACCGTCTTCACGATGTGATGAGATTCATTATCCATGTTAACCACTAAAGAATGATTATTAAGTATATATAATAAATAATAATGAAATATAGGGCATGATAAAGCTACTGGATATATATATATATATATGTATGTATGTATGTCATCTACTTAATTCCATTCAATTCAATAAAGAAACGAAAAACTACGTTCATGTGTACGTACGGCCTATAATCTCTATGAACGGTATATTTCATTCAATTTATCTATCTATTACATATATGTATACTCTGAATATATATTATATATAAATCATGTTTTTTTCTGGAATTATGTAATCATGATCTAAGTAATCATATTAATAATTAAAAGACAAAACACAGACGATAAATGAAACGATTTTCCCCAAAACTCTACATTAACATGAATTTAAAAAAGAACGGGTAACCTGAAGTCATAATTAAACCATATATGATATCATAACAATGAATATGACTCTATAATAATTGAATGACATTATTTAAATCATTATATAGGAGGTTCTGATACATATGAAACATATCAGACATATGGTAATGGAAAATCTCACAATCTCAATTTTTATCCGAAATTATTTATACTTCAAGATTTACATGGGTTATATTTATCATCCATGTCCCTATTTTCTAAAAATTGTTTCATGTATGTTTAAAGTAATTTTTACCCATTTTTCACTTTTACTACATGTTATGTAAGGAATCTTTCTTTTGTTTACCACATAAGGTACTTTTTGACTTTTCCGGCAAAAGTACATGGAGAATTTTTTTTAAAATATACGGTATGAATGGATTTTTATGGTTTCATAACACCTTATTTTCATAAATTGTACTCTACAAGATTTCATTGTTATTTTCAATAAAATCTTTTTTTATTAAAATTGTGTGGAATTTTGTGAAAATAAAATTATTTTAAAGAATAAAGGATATTTTCCTCAAGAATATTTTTCAAGTGTTTTATCAAAACCATTTTCCATATAAGATGACATTATTTCATCTGTGTATATTTCAAGTATAATATCTCTATGATTTACATGGTTTCAATTTTCTTATGAATAAATGATATCCATTTTTTATATGGATTATGTTATGTTGGGATGATGTTTATGAAACCCATTGGTATTCTTTGGGTTATGATTAATGATTTATGTTTATGTTGTGGCACAAGTAAAAATGATTTCGTTATGTGATGGGTGAGACCTATATCCCCTCAAATGCATTGGGTAATCATTTATATCTCATGATATATACATGGATGGAATATTAAGTTAATCTAGTTCAGTGTTACAGGAAAAAAACGTGGAGTGAACTCGATTCAGAAAGGGACATTGTCCACTAAGATGGTTTTGGCAGCAATGCCTTGGCTACTATGGAAACCATATCATATGATAAATGGTTTACCAAAATTAAATGTTTTATTCCCATGCTATTTTATCATGATTAATGTTCCTTTATGACCTATGCCTTCCGTACCACCACGATTTATTTCACAACTCATGATTTTGATGTGTAAACATTAAGTTCATGTTTTGAAGTTCAAATGTATATGGTTTGTTTTATTTTTTCCATGCTTTCCCTTACTGAGAATTTAGTCTCACCCTTTATATGTTTTATTTTCCCCAGGATATAAATAAAGGTTTTAGGTTAGAAAACAAAAGGGGAAGATCTTTACAGGAGATGTTGAAGATCTTTCACCACTATTAGAGGATTATGTTCAGAGTTTCCAAAGACACTAAACTATTACAGTCATTTTCTGTTTGTTTTTATTATGTATTATGTATTCCAAAAAATTAATGTGATGTCCATGTATGTCATGTTTTGGGTTCTACAGTTGGTATCATATGAAAGGTTTAATGAACCTTTGGAAACTAGGATGCAAGAACTTTAGTGTGATCCCTAGAGATCTTTCTAAGGTATGTCTAGGAATGTCCCTAAGGATTAGTATAACTATAGGTTACAGTCCTACAATTATGTTAATGATCATGAATATCCTAGGGTGAAGCTAAGGTGTCATGGCTTAATGAATGTGTGATAATCTTGACATTCCATAAGTAAATTTTTATGATTATGTGGTTCCCCATTATTTTAACTGTTTCTTACACCACAGTTTTTCGTTTAATCAATGGAGGGAACCAGAAGGAATTGTGTAAGAATTGAATCCAAGGGAAAAATTGGTGACTGTGAACAAAGAAATTGTGTAATGCCTAGAAAGAAAGATTTTCTGATTTTTCCAAATCAGTCATCGCAATATATGATTTACTAGGTGTACTTTAGTTGTATTACCAATTAATCAAATATGAGGAAGATGGAATTTTAGGCATGTTCGCATGTTGAGGAGAATAGAGAAAGGGAGAATGAGATTTATAAATAAGGGAAGAAGTACCTTGATGAATACATGAAATGTAGGGGAAGATGTTATCTGTGTGGAGATAAGGGTTATAGAGTGATAGAATTTTATGGAGTTCAATGTCTTATCTATGGAGAACATGGGCATTACACAAATCAATGCCCCGACCTAAGAGGTTACTTCTAAATCAAGGAAGGAATTATTCCATGATAGTCATTGAAGAGGATGGTTTGAAGTGTTTATGTATTGGTCTTCTACAATAATGTTGTTGAGGTACTTTTATGGTATATTGGAATACCTATATATTGGTCAATTGTGGTTTTCCAAAAGAATATATAATAGTTAACCATGAAAATTGATTGAAATATTTTTGGAAAGTATATGATATAAGCATAATGATTGGATAAAGGGAAAATAAGATGTTTTATTGTATTCATGAGATCATGACTAATATAAGGACAAAGTGATATCATGGATAGAGTATAAATAATTTTTGGGATTTTGGTTTGTGGAAAGAGAAAAATTTTGATGACATTCATGTTTTAAACTAAGGTTATATGGTAATTCATGTTGCAAGAGAATAAATGATTAAGGTATTAAAATGTTTGGAATGTGACCAACAAGATATATCGTATGATATATGGGGGATAAATGATAGTATCCACATGCTCTGTAGATGAAATTTCTAATAATTGTTTTCTTTATACTATGAGCATGGACAGAAGTATTTTATATTAGCCTAAAGATTGGAATAGATTATGTTGGACATAAGTTAGTATTATTTAAGGATCGAAATTTTTTTGATATTATTGATGGGATATTATAATAATGTTTTTTTAGAAAAAGGAAAACCTTCAGGATAGGCGACAACGCATCACGTCAGACAAGGCTGTGGGAATCGAACCCATAACCAAAGTGTGACAGGACTTTATCGCCTACCACTAGCCAACAAGAATTCCCTGGTCATTAAAAACTAGTTTTATTATATTAAGATGTATAATAGATGAAGTATAAGTCCATTTTTGGAATCATATATGATTAACCTCACCATAGATGGACTTATGTATATTTGATAACTTTTGCTAACATTTTGTTCGAGACAGATGGAATGACCCATCATTCTATCGCAGGATATGATAAAACTTCACGGAAGGCAAATTAAACTTCATTTCATTAAGAGTTGACGTGGAAATTGTTCAAGACACAAAAAAAATGAGATTATACCAAAATCAAGTAAGTATTTATTTTAATTATTCTTCAACTTTGGGGGAATGATATTGAAAATGGAAAATGTTGTCCTAATGTCATCATATCTGATGAATTACATGGTACCTTAAATCATCACAAATTTATGGCATTGTGATTGATGGCTTTTTCATAGCCATGTTCTCTGCCACTCTCCATCAGAACTTGATGGTCATATTTCTCTTCCATATCCATATTTTCACCTATGTTTTAATATGTGGAATCCCAGTGCTGAGTTACTTAGGGTGGTCGTTATGATTCTAAATTCCCTTTTAAAATTGAAGTTTTGGAATTCATTTTTACGATGTGGGTTTCTATGAAAGAATATTTCATGTAGTAAACCATTTATAACCCCGACGAATTTCGAGGGTGAAATCATTTTAACGGGGGTAGAATATAACAAACTGAGAATTTATAAGAATTATTATTTTTAATTTCATTGATTTCTTGGGTTTCATGCTACACAAATATTATCTTGCGCTATACGCAACACCATATTAGCTTGCAATACACACAACACTATTCTTGGACTGTGTTACACACAATTTCAAGTTCGTTTGATAGTATTCATTCTACGAAAAATTGAGTGTGTATATATATATATATATTTTCAATGTATAAATTAAATATGGTTGGATTCTGTTATATGAAACAATAATGGAGTCTTTCACAACACATAACCCTGACTTGGCTTGCATTACACGCAATCATGACATTCCTCAACAGCGTGTGTTGTACGCATTACCTGGTTTCACTAAACAATGATATATGATTATAATATTATTATGAACTAGCCGTTATGAATATTATGAACTACATTTTGAATTTTATAACATTATTATTCATATTACACATTTTCAAGAACATGGTATGAGAAAAAAATAAATTTTTCGGGTAAAATAAGTATTTCTAAAAAATTACAGTTTTGCCGCCTTTTAATGACGCACCCACATTAAATATTGATTTTGATGAGTTTATAAGTTCAATTTGACAAAATAAAATTCTTTTTTGGAATCAGGATATAAAAATTTACTTAGGATTAAATTTTTATATTATTCAGATAACTTTCATATTTTAATTAATAGTAAAAACACGCTATATTTTAATTAAAAACAGCTTTTTTCATCGCAATAATTTTTATAGATAGATTATCTATTCAATTGATTTTAAAGTTTAATTAGAATATATTTTTACCATTTAATCCAATGTTTCTCATTGTAATTAATTTCAATTTGAAATTAGACATAAACAACTACTGATCTTCTAACAATTATTGTTTCTTAAAAACACGCAATTTGTTTTGATAACGGGAAGTATTTTTAAAATTAATTAATTGAACTTATATGTTTTGAATTTGAAAAAATAGAAATAATTTTTGAATTCAGAATATCAAAAATATCTTTGGCGTAATTTTTGGTATTTTTCTAAAAAACTTAAATTTCTGATGAATAGTGAAACCACTTAGTGGTAGTTAAACAACTGACTCTTTCATTTAAATGAAATTTTAACACTTCTGTGAATTGAATTTCAAAAATCCGACGTACATGGTTGTTATCAAGAAGTAAAATGTGGTTCATTAAGATGAAAATAATTTTTGGTGAATAGTAACTTTTGACATTTATTTACCGCGGTTAAAGGTCAATAGGGTAATTCAAGGTTAAAAGAATATTATAATTATTCAAAATTACAATAAAACTTTTCCAAACATTATTTGATGAGTAGTGGCTGACCATGGGTATATTTGGGTCGATTTTGTGACCCCATTGAGCCATTTGCTAGTGACAATGACAACTTGGATTAATTAATTTAAAGTAAAGACAAAATTGAAATTAACAAAAATATTCAAGTATTTAATATTTATAAGGGGTTATATAAATTATATTTTCTAGTATAAAAATTCATTGTAAATATAAAAATATTTCATACATGTTTGTATTTTTTTATAATTTTAGACATAAAATAAATTAAATTATATATGACACAATAATGATGTAGAATTTACCTCATTAATAAATGATTCAAATAAATAAGATTATAATGATTAAAATATTATCCAAAACATGTCCAATTCCAATTGGATGATTTTATTTCGACCATGAGTCACCTTATCTTCATCTTAAATTATTTTTGGACCTTTTGAAACTGAAGATAAGTTTATAATAAAATAACATTTTCACACTTTCCAAAGGTGCCCCTCTCCTCCCTTATAAACGTGCACCTTATCCCTCTCCTCTTTACACCCTTTTTAGCAATGAAGCTCAGCCAACCCCTGCCAATTACTCTTCCCAGCCACTCTAGATATATCATAGAGGTTTTTTATTCCCAAAAGACAAACTCTAGTGCCCTATGAATATGTTTAAAGGAGGTGCATCGAGGAAGAGGTAATCTCTTCTACTGACTCTTTCAAGTTTCGTTCTTCTTCTAATTCCTCTTATTTAGATGTTTAATTATAATGTAATAACATCAGTATTAATTATATACTTATATGTTATTATAAATATTAAAAACCCGTTTTTCACCTTCTATCCATCCTATGAAAAGAAATCACCGCGCGTGCGTACGTAAGGAATATCATCTCCACGCCGGGGTGTATTCTGTTTTTCAACCATCACCTTACATGGATGGGTATAATGATGTAAATAATAACTATGTATAGTTATTATAAAATAATAATTATTCTGAGATATTATATCATCCACTCTAATTCAATTCATTAATTATGAGAATGATATCATCGCTCGTGCATACGTATGGATTACCATCTCCACGACTCGATGGGATTCATTCTCCATGTTAACCACACAAGAATGATTATAAAGTATATATAATGAATAATAATGAAATATATGACATGATAAAACTACTGGATTTATTTATATATATGTGTATTTCATCTACTTAATTCCATTAAATTCAATAAGGAAACCAAAAATAGTGTTCATGTGTATGTACGACCTACCGTCTATATGAACAATGTATTTCTTTCCATTTATCGATCTATTATATATATGTATATTCTGAATATATATTATATATAAATTATGTTTTATATTCTTGAATTCAGTAATCATGATCTATGTAATCATGTTAATAATTACAAGTCAAAACACCAAAGAGAAATGAAACGATTTTACCAAAACGCTACTTTTACATGAATTTACAAAAGAACGAGTAATATAAAGTTAAAAGTGAACCATATATGATATCATAACAATGAATATGATTCTGTAATAATTATATGACATTATTTAAATCTTTATACAGGAGGTTCGGATACATACGAAGCATATCAGACATAAGGTAAGGGAAAATCTCACAAGCTCATTTTTTATCAAAGATTGTTTATACATTAGAATTTACTGGGGTTATATTTATCATCCATGTCCCTATTTTCTAAAAAGGGTTTCCTGTATGTTTAAAGTAATTTTTACCCATTTTTTACTTTTACTACATGGTATGTATGGAATCTTTATTTTTTTTACCATACAAGGTACTTTTGGACTTCTCCGGCAAAAGTACAAGGATAATTTTTTTAACTTATATGGAATGAATGGATTTTTACAGTTTCATAACACCTTATTTTCATAAATTTTACTCTAAAATATTTAATGTTCATTTTCAATAAAATTCTTTTCTATTAAAATAGTGTGGCATTTTGTGAAAAGAAAATGATTCTTAAGAAGAAAGGATATTTTCCTCAAGAATTATTTTCAAGTGTTTTATCAAAACCAATTTCCTTCTAAGATGACATTATTTTATATGTGTATGTTTCAAGTATAATATCTCTATGATTTACATGGTTTCACTTTTATTACGATGAAATGATATCGATTTTTTTTATATGGATTATGTTATGATGGGTGATTTTTATTAAACTCATTTTTATTCATTGGGTTATGATGAATGATTTATGTTTATGTTGTGGCACAAGTAAGAATGATTTCATTATGAGATGGGTGAGACCTATATCTCCCTCCAACGAAATGGGTAAAGATTTATATCTCATGAGATAGACATGGTTGGAATGGTATGTTAATCTGGTTCAGTGTTACAGGACTGTAACGAGGAGTGAACTCGATTTAGAAAGGGACTTTGTCCACTATGATGGTCTTGACAGCAATGCCCTGGCTACTATGGAAATCATATCATGTTCTTAAGGGCTTTCCACTATTAAATGTTATATTCCCATGCTATTTTATCATGATTAATGTTCTTTTATGACCTATGCCTTACATACTGCCAAGATTTATTTCACAACTCAATATTTGGATGTGTAAACATTATGTTCATGTTTTGAAGTTCAAATGTATATGGTTTGTTTTATTTTATCCATGATTACCCTTACTGAGCATTTGAGCTCACCCTTTATATATATTCTTTTACCCAAGATATAAAGAAGGGTTTTTGGTAAGAAAAAAAAGGGGAAGATCTTTATGGGAGACGTTGAAGATATTTCACCATGATTATAGGATTATGTTTTGAGTTTCAAAAGTCACTAAACTATTACAATCCTTGTGGTTTTGTTTTTTATGTATTAAGTATTCTGCAAATGTTATGTAATGTCCATGTAGGTCAAGTATTGGGTCACTATATTGTTACCTACCTATGGTGGATATATTATTATATGATAGAGAACATAAAACCCTAATGACTGGGTTGGATCCTTCAAGACTATTCATTGTTCTAACATAAGGAAACTTAATTTATATTCTGCATTATGTAGAGGAAACTTTTTGAGTCTATTATGATTGTGTCGGTGGGAGAATTTTTGATCCACCTCTCCTTTAGTACAGATTAGATTTGGAGGCCAGTTTTGAAGAGACCCGAAGCTTGACGTACATGGACATTACATTACTTTAGCAGAATACTTAATACATAACAAAAACAAACACACAAGGACCGTAATAGTTTAGTGTCTTTGGAAAATTGGAACGTAATCTTCTAATCGTGGTGAAAGATCTTCAACATCTCCCATAAAGATATTCCACTTTTTGTTTCCTTACCTAAAACCTTTCTTTTAATCATGGGGGAAAATAAAACATAAAAAGGGTGATCTCAAATTCTTAGTAAGGGCAAGCATGGATAAAATAAAACATACGATATGCATTTTAACTTAAAAAAACATGAACATAATGTTTAAACATCAAAATCATGAGAAAAGACATGAATCATGGAAGTACATAAGGCATATATCATAAGGAAACATCAATCATGATAAAATTGCATCGGAATAAAACATGTAATTGTGGCAACCATTAATCACATGATATGATTTCCATAGTAACCAAGTCATTGCTACCAAGACCATCTTAGTGGACAATGTCCCTTTCTGAATCGAGTTCACACCTCATTACAGTCTTGTATTACTGAACCAGTTTAACTTGATGTTCCAACCATGTATATCTCATGAGATATAAATCTTTACCCAATACATTGGAGGGAGATATAGGTCACACCCATCTCATAATGAAATCATTCTTACTTGTTCCACAACATGAACATAAATCATTCTTCATTACCCAAATTATAAAATGGGTTTCATAACCATCATCCCATAATAACATAATCCATACAAAAAAAAACGGATATCAATTCATCATAAGAAAAGTGAAAGCATGTAAATCATAGAGACATTAATCTTGAAACATACACTTATGAAATAATGTCATCTTAGATGGAAAATGATTTTGATAAAACATTTGAAATGAATTCTTGAGGAAAATATCCTTTCTTCTTCAAAATCAATTTCTTTTCACAAAATTTCATGCAATTTTAGAAGAAATAGATTTTGTTGAAAATATTCATGAAATATTTTGGAGGATGCTTCATGAAAATAAGGCTTTATAAAACCGTTAAAATCCTTTCATGCTGTATATGTTAAAAAAACATTCTTCTCGTACATTGGATGGAAAATTCAAAAAGTACCTTGTAAAAGAAAGATTCCATACATAAAATGTAGTAAAAGTCAAAAAATGGGTAAAAAGGACTTTAAACATACATGAATAGACATTTATAAAACATGGAAATGGATGATAGCAATAACCCCCGTAAATAATTACGAATAATCAATCTCGGATAAAAATGAGATTTTCAAAATTATCCCTTACCTTATGTCCGATATGATTCATATGTATCTGAACCTCCTGTATAATTATTTAAATATTGTCATTTACTTATTAAAGAATCATATTAATTGTTATGATATCATATATGGTTCACTTATGAATTTATATTACCCGTTCTTTTGTAAATTCCATGTTAAAGAGCGTTTTGGGTAAAATCATTTCATTTGTCGTCCGTGTTTTGACTTGTAATTATTCATATGATTACTTAGATCATGATTACTTAATTCCAGATATAAAAAATGATTTATATATAATATATATTCAGAATATACATATATATAATAGATCTATAAATGGAAATAAATACACCGTTCATGGAGACGGTAGGCCGTACGTACGCATGAACGTTGTTTTCGTTTCCTAATTGAATTGAATGGAATTAATTAGATGACATACATATATATATATATATATAAATCCAGTATCATTATTATGCCATATATTTCATGATTACTTATTATATATACTTTATAATCATTTATGAATGGTTAATCATTGAGAATGAATCGCATCGCATCGTGGAGACGATATTCCGTACGTACGCACAAGTGATGATATCGTTCCCATGATGGAATTTTATTGGAGTGTATGTATACTATTACAGAATCAATATCACTTTACAATAATCATATATGGTTATTATTTACGCCATTATACCCATCCAAGTAAGGTGGTGGTGGAAAATAGATTACACCACGGCGTGGAGACGGTATTCCGTACGTACGAACGCGCAGTGATTTCGTTTTCTATAGGATGGATAGATGGTGAAATAGGGTTGGTTCATAATTATAATAACATATCAGTATATTAGTTATACTGATGTTATTACTTCATAATGAAACATCGTAAGAAGAATAATTGGAAGAAGAAATAAAGTTGAAAGAATCGGTAACAGACATTACCTCTTCTTTGAAGCGCCTCTTTGAGACCTCCTCTTAGGGCACTAAAATTGGCCTTTGAAGAAGGATAGGACCTCTAGTTTGTTTCTAGGGAAGTGGAGAAGATAATTCGGAAGGGTTTGGCCGATCTTGAAGGCTCAAAGTGGTGTGAGGAAGAGAGGGAGGAGGTACCCTTTTATAAGGGAGGAGAGGGGCACCTTTGGAATAACAAAAAATATTATTTTATTATAAAGTCATATTCGGTTTTTAATAGATCCACATTGATATATTTCAAATATAATCTGGGTATGGGTCTAAATCCTCTCATCCAATATAATTTAGAAAGTTTAGGTCATTATATTAACCTTATTGTTTAGTTTAAACTCTTAGTTAATTAGATTGACATATACCATGTCCCTTTGTATTTTTATGTTATATAGTTAATAAACATACCATATACATCAAAGAGACCCCCATGTGGTCCATTAAAGATAAACCTATCATGATATAAGTATCTTTCCCAAACCTTATATTTTTAGGAATATAATAACAATTAATAATATAATACCTATTTTAAAAACTATTTTATGTCAATTTTGACACTACTTGGTAATTGATTTTTGTGAAACACATAATAGAATGATTAGTTCGAAAACAGTTACTTAAATCAATACTAACATGTCATATTAACATAGAAAAGTATTTTAATTCATAAAAAGTCTCAAATTACATTTATTTGGGTATTTATGACATCAATTATGTCAATATTTCATTAATAAGATAATTACTGCCTCATCATTGTGTCATAAATAAATTAACTTATTTTAAGTCTAAAAATTACCAATTAAATAACATTATGTAGGAAATAGTTTCATATTTCTAATGAATATTTATAGTATAATTTATCTTTTCTATAACCCTATATTAAAAATGATTTAGTTATTAAACATTGATTTTAACTATTTTAACCCCTCTTTAAATAAATTAATAATAAATGTCCTAATCTAATCCAAATGCGCCTAAATGGTCATATTTTATTCCTAAGATTGTTTTTGGTCGAATTACACTTATCAAATATAATTAGGACACATGTTAAGGTAATAATAATAACACTTTTACCCTTAATTACCCTATTTACTTTTAACAGTGGTAAAAAAAGTAAAAAGTTACTATTCACCAAAAATTATTTTCATCTCATTGAACCATATTTTAGTCCTCGATATTAACCATGTCTCTCTAAGTTTCTAAATTCCAGTCACATAAGCGGTAAAATTATGTTTTATGGAAAATTTAGTTTTTTAACTACCACTTAGTGGTTTCACTATTCATCAAAAAATGAAAGTTTCCAGAAAAATACCAAAAATTAGGCCTAAGCTATATTTGATATTATGAATTCAAAAATAATGTCTATTTTACCAAATTCAAAACATATCACTTACATTAAATAATTTAATAATTAATTCTCGTCGTCAAAACAAATAGCGTGTTTTTAAGAGATACTAACTATCAAAAGATTGACACTTGTTTGTGTTTGGTTTAAATGTGAAATTACATCCAATGACCATCATTGTATTAAATAGTAAAAATATATTCTAAATATACTTTAAAACCACTCAAATTAATAATTTATCACCATTAATTATTTCGATTAAAAAAGTTGTTTTTAATTAAAATTTAGTAATTTTCACAATTCATAAGAATATGAAAGTTATCCAAAAAGTACCAAAATTTCACCTTAAGCTAATTTTCATATTCAGAATCCAAAAATGAAGTCCATTTTGAAAGGTAAAATTTATAAAATTTCAATAATTGGGTATTACTATTCATAACGGCTAGTTCATAATAATATTATAATAATATATCGTTTAGTAAAACTCGGTATTGCGTACTACACACACTATCGAGGTAGGTCGCGATTGCATTTAATGAAAGGAAAGTCAGGGATGCGTGTTGGGAAAGCTCCTTTTGGTGTAGCGTATAACACAAGACATTAATTAAATTAAAAAGAATATTTTTCATAAAATCTCAGGGCGTTACATTCTACACCCCTTAAAATAAATCTCGCCCTCGAAATTCATCGGGGTTATAAATGGTTTACTACTAGAAAGTTTATATAATAGAAACCCACATCGTAAAAAGGAATACCAAAACATGGATTTAAAAAATAAAGTATGAAACGTAATGGTTACCCAAATTAACTCATCCCTGCGTTTCCACGTAGAAGAACATAGGTGAAAATATAGATATTGATGAAAAATATAACCATCATGTTCTGATGAAGAGTGGTAGAGAAAATGGCTATGAAAAATCCAACAATAACAAAGCCATAAATTTTTGATGATCTAAGCTACCATCTGATTCATCGGATATAAGATCACTAGGACACCATTTTTGGTTTTCAAGATCATTTCCCTGAAGTTGATGAAATTGGGAATAAAAGAAATACTTTCGTGATTTTGGTACAGTCTCACCATTAGTCGTTAATTGGAAAATTTCCACATCATCTCTTAAATAAATGAAGTTGAATTTGTCATTCATGATGTATTAACAGATCATGTGATAGAATGATGGGTCATTCCATCCGTCTCAAACAAAAGGGTAAAAAAGTTATCAAAAAATAAAAAAGTCCATCTATACTGAGATTAATCATATATGGTTCCCAAAATGGACTTATACTTAATATATCATACTTCTTAATATAATAAAACTAGTTTCTACTAAACAGGGACTTCCTATGGGCTGATGGTAGGCGATAAAGGTCATTCGCACTTCGGTTGTGGGTTCGATTCCCACAGCCTTGTCCGACGCGATGGGCTGTCGCCCGTCCTGCAGGTTGTCCTTTTTCTAAAACTACATTAAAAAAAATTCTAGTCTTAAACAATACTAACTTATGTCCAATATAATTCATTCCAATATTTAAGCTTATCCATAATACATATGTCCAATCTCATTGTATAATGAAAACAATTACTTGAAAGGTCATCATCCAAGCATGTGAATAACATCATTTATCCCCCATATATCTTGCTGGTCACATTCCAATCATGTGAATACCTTAATCATGTATTCTATTGAAAAATGAATACTCATTAAACCTTAGTGAAAACATGAATGCAGTCAAAATTTAACTCTTTCCACATACCAAAATCCAAAAATTGTATATACTCAAACTATGATATAACCTTCTCCTTATATTAGTCATGAGATCATGAATACTATCAAACATTTAATTTTCTCCTTATCCCATCATTATGCGCATATCATCAACATTCTGAAAATAGTTTACTAACCTTTCATGGTTACTGGTACCATTCATCATACACTTTCAAAACATAAGGAAAGGAAACAGTGTAACAATCCTTAGATGTCTCTTTATTCCATAGTACCATGAGATTACTTAAACAACGTTACACTTGATAAACATGTAATCATTACACTACCTTCTTAAACCATTTACCGAGCTTCAAAAATTATTTCATCTCACATATCATTAGTAGACTCTTCATCATCATCAACATAAATACTACCCATATGACCATACTGATTCTTTTCATTAGACTTTCCTTTAGGGCATTGGATTGCATTATGCCCGTACATTCCACATTTAAAACATTTAACCATTGTTGATGTCGTAGAAATAACATTATCCTCATCAATGGTGTTAACTGAGCTTTTCCTTTTCACTTACTGGATTTGTGTCCTTCCTTTCCACACCCAAAGCATCTTCCAGTTCCTTTGAAACATTCTCCTTGATTCCTCTTCCCACATTATTTACATAGGGGAAATTGAACTTTCTTTCCACCATGATCATCATGAAACTCCATCTTTCTCTTATTATCCGAGTTAGGAAACTTACCAAATTTGAGTTTATTGATCATATTATGAGATTTCTGATTCGGCATAATGATGGTTTTTGGACTTCTGAATCCCATTTCATATGGTTTCTCATAAAGAATATCATTCCATTGTCCATGATATCCTCCATTATCATGAATCATCTTTTTTCCCGCCATTTTCTAAAACCCAAAAAGAATAATGTGAGAGGAAAAAAACATAATAAAGGGGGATTAACATCAATATCTAACATCCTAGGTTAAATTGTAAGATCATTACCGTAGTTCTAGGACTACATCCTATATGTATACTTATCCTTAGGAACATCCCTATACATACCTTAGAAATATCACTAGGGATCTCACTAACGTTTTCGCTTGCTTGTTTCCAATGGTTAACTAATCTTTTTCTCTGATACCAACTGTAGAGCCCCAAAGCTTGATGTATATGTACATTTCATTACTTTAGCGGAATACTTAAGACATAACAAAAATAGACACACAAGGACCGAAATAGTTTAGTGTCTTTGGAAACTCGGAATGTAATCTTCTAATCGTAGTGAAAGATATTCAACATCTCCCATAAATATCTTACAATTTTTATTTCCTTACCTAAAACCATTATTTTAATCCTGGGGGAAAATAAAACATAAAACGGGTGAGCTCAAATTCTCAGTAAGGGTAAGCATGGATAAAATAAAACATACCATATACATTTGAACTTAAAAAAACATCAACATAATGTTTAAACATCAAAATCTTGAGCAAAGACATGAATCAATGAAGTACGTAAGGCATATATCATAAGGGAACATCAATCATGAGAAAATTTCATGGGAAAAAAACATGTAATTGTGGCAACCATTAAGAACATGATATGATTTCTATAGTAGTGAAGGCATTGCTGCCAAGACCATCTTAGTGGACAAAGTCCCTTTCTGAATCGAGTTCACTCCTCGTTCCAGTCCTGTATTAGTGAACCAGTTTAACTTGCCATTCCAGCCATGTCTATCTCATGAGATATAAATCTTTACCCAATGCAATGGAGGGAGATATAGGTCCCACCCATCTCATAATGAAATCATTTTTACTTGTGCCACAACATGATCGTAAATCATTCATCGTTACCAAAATTATAAAATGGGTTTCATAAACATCATCCCATCATAACATAATCCATACCAAAAAAATGGATATCAATTCATCATAAGAAAATTGAAACCATGTAAATAATAGAGACATTAAACTTTAAACATACACTTTTGAAATAATGTCATCTTAGATGGAAAATGGTTTTGATAAAAAAATTTGAAATGAATTCTTGAGGAAAATATCATTTCTTCTTCAAAATCAATTTCTTTTCACAAAACGTCATTAAATTTTAAAAGAAATAGATTTAGTTGAAAATAGTCATGAAATATTTTGGAGGATGCTTCATGAAAATAAGGATTTATAAAACCGTAAAAATCCTTCAATGTCGTATAAGTTAAAAAAACATTCTTCTCGTACTTTGGAAGGAAAAGTCAAAAAGTACCTCGTAAAAGAATGATCCCATATATACCATGTAGTAAATGTCAAAAATGTGTAAAAGGTACTTTAAAAATACATTAATACCCTTTTATAAAACATGGACATGGATGATAGCAATAACCCCCATAAATACTTACGAATAATCAATCTCGGATAAAAATGAGATTTGCAAAATTATCCATTACCTTATGTCCGATATGCTTCGTATGTATCCAAACATCCTCTATAATGATTTCAAATAATGTCATTGACTTATTATAGAATCATATTCATTGTTATGATATCTATATGGTTCACTTAGGACTTTATATTACCCGTTCTTTTGTAAATTCCATATTAAAGAGCGTTTTGGGTAAAATCGTTTCATTTGTCATCCATGTTTTGACTTGTAATTATTCATATGATTACTTAGATCCTGATTACTTAATTCCAGAATATAAAACATGATTTATATATAATATATATTCATAATATACATATATATAATAGATCGATAAATGGAAAAAATACACCGTTCATGGAGACGGTAGACCGTACGTACGCATTAACATTGTTTCTTTTTCCCCATTGAATTGAATGGAATTAATTGGATGAAATACATATATATATACATAAATCTAGTATCATTATTATGTAATATATTTCATGATTACTTATTATATATACTTTATAATCATTTGTGAATGGTTAGTCATTGAGAATGAATCTCATCGCGTCGTGGAGATGGTATTCTGTACGTACGCACGCGCGGTGATTTTGTTTTCTGTAGAATGGATAGATGGTGAAATAGGGTTGTTTCATACATATAATAACATATCATTATAGGAGTGATACTTATGTAATTAATTAATAATGAAAAAAACTAAGAATAAGATGTGGAAGAAGAAATAATGTTGAAATAATTGGTAACAGACATTACCTCTTCTTTGAAGCGCCTCTTTGAGACCTCCACTTAGGGTACTAAAATTGGTCTTTGAAGAAGACCATGACCTCTAGTATGTTTCTAGGGAAGTTTAGAAAAGATGTTTTCAGGGGTGGTCTGAGATTGAAGGCTCAAAGTGGTGTGAGGACGAGAGGGAGGAGGTGCCCTTTTATAAGGGAGGAGAGGGGCACCTTTGGAAATCATTTTATCTTTCTAATGAATATTTATAGTCTAATTTATCTTATGTATAAACCTATATTAAAAATTATTTTGTTTTTAAACTTTGATTTTAACTATTTTAAGCCTTCTTTAAATAAATTAATAATAAATGTCCTAATCTAATCCAAGTGCGCCTAAATGGTCATATTTTATTCCTAAGTTTTTTTGGTCGCATTACAATTATCCAATAGAATTAGGACATGTGTTAAGGTAATAATAATAACACTCTTACCCTTAATTACCCTATTTACTTTTAACCATGGTAAAAAAAGTAAAACAGTTAATATTCACCAAAATTATTTTCATCTCAATGAACCACATTTTAGTCCATTATATTAACCGTGTCTCTCAGATTTTCTAAATTCCACTCACAGAAGCAGTAATATTAAGTTTAATGAAAAATTCAGTTTTTTAACTACCACTTAGTGGTTTCACTATTAATCAAAAATGAAATTTTCCAGAAAAATACCAAAAATTAGGCCTAAGAAAAATTTGATATTATGAATTCAAAAATTATGTCTATTTTACCAAATTCAAAACATATCAGTTACATTAACTAATTTAAAAATTAACTCCCATCGTCAAAACAAATATCCCGTTTTTAAGATATAATAACTATCAAAATATTGACACTTGTTTATGTCTGGTTTAAATGTGAAATTACATCCAATGACCAAAATTGTATTAAATTGTAAAAATATATTCTAAAGATAAATTAAAACCAGTCAAATTAATAATTTATCACTATTAATTATTTCGATTAAAAAAGTTTTTTTAATTTAAATTTAGTAATTTTCACTATTCATCATAATATGAAAGTTATCCGAAAAGTACCAAAATTTTACCCTAAGCTAATTTCGATATTCCGAATCCAAAAATGAAGTCCATTTTGAAAGATAATATTTATAACATTTCAAAAAGTGGGTATTACTATTCATAACAGCTAGTTCATAATAATATTATAATAATATCTCGTTTAGTGAAACTTGGTATTGCGTACTACACACACTATTGAGGAAGGTCGCGATTGCGTGTAATGCATGGAATGTCAGGGATGCATGTTGTGGAAGCTCGTTTTGGTGTAGCGTACAACCCAAGACATTAATGAAATTAAAAAGAATATTTTTCATAAAATCTCGGGGTGTTACAAGTTTATCGAAATGGTATATTGTGTCCCAATGATGTCTGATTATAATATGACAGTTCCATCATTACTTGTGTAATAAAATATTCGGAAACTCCATCCTATACACCAACACCAGCCAAAGTAGGTATGTTCTCTTATCTAGGCAGCTTGTTTACTAATCCATGATGTGATAGGTAATATATTTCTATTTTTTTAAACTTTTTATTTTACAATATTAATGAACTCATATATATAATATATTATTTTTGTACACTATTGGTTGAAGCCTACTTATTTATATACTTGTACCCTATACTTGATACTCAATGGATATGATAACCCTATGCTTGACTTGAAATTAAGGGTGATATCCTTAGTGTGAGTGGACTAACTGAATTAGAATGGTGGATATTAGTAGATAATGACAAGGTTATATCAAGGTCCTTGGTTAGAGTCTGTCATTTTGTTTAATTCATTTATATATCTCGTTTATACGATCAACCTATTAAGTTAACTCTTCATAATTTATGACTTTTATGTCATATCATTGATTCATTTTATTATAACATGGGGGTTGTCTATCTACCATGAAATTCCTTTTATTATAATTCAATATTTCACATTGATGTTGATATTTTTATTATTGATGATAATTTTTTTCTCCATTGTATGTCATGATAGTGAGGGTATAGACTCACCCTAAGATATCAATTGACCCTGAACACAAGTTACCATCCTCTGTCATACTAGGAGTAACAAGTGATGTCATTTGACACTATCAAAGTCCAATGGATGGTTACCTTGGTCAAGATACTACTAAATATTGGTTGTTTAATTATCATCGTAATCATTCTATAGTAATTCCTTGTTTAAGTTTAATATAGATATTTTTTATTGTGAATAATTGTAATTGGTCATTTCTGTATGCCATGATACCGAGGGTATAGTATCCTCATGATTTAACATCTTATCATCACTACTATTTGTTATCTTGTGGAGTATATTGAGGACTTTTTTATTTCACATGATACTTTGACATAGGTTGATGGAGGATTACTTTATTTAAGAAATTATAAAATTATATGAATGTATTTATATTTGTTTGAATGGTTTAGAACATAGTATAAAGAAGTTTGTTGGTCGAATCCTGGAATGGTAATTGAATTTTTTCTTGGTTTTGTGATATTAAGAATCATGATGATATGATTTATGGTTTTTTATTTTATTCGTATCCAAGGGTGGTAAGAGGTGTATTTATATGAATAATACTTAAAAATATTATCAAATTACATATATATTCTTATGTGTGACATGGAAGAATATTTTTAGAAAATTATTTTCATAAAAATTTCAAAAATATTATTTTGAATTAATTTTTGGAAAAGGTATTTGGTTAACTAATGTGGAAAAAAATAAATTATTCAGTGTTTTATTGAATAACTTATTGGTGGTGTTTTTATTAATTAATATTTTTTATGATGATCTATGTGGTCTTTATCCATTGATAGTGATATAAGTATGATAGGAAAATGTGTTTGATGATGATATCCTTAGAGTGGGTGGCTATGATATGGGGATACCATGATATTGGATAGACAACATAGATGGGTTACTTGTTATGATAAGTGACTCATGGTGGTGTAATTTATGAATTATAGTGTTCTAGAGGGGATCATTTGTATTTAGTTTGAGATAGATAAAATTTACAACTATGGTTGTTACATTTTAATGTGTATGAGACATGGATAACCCAAGTAAGGTTACTATCAGTCAACATAATAGAAAAGAGGAAAAATATAGTAAAAAAATTCCAATGGAGGGTGAATTAAAACACTCATGCTAAAACCATATTTATTAAAACATTCATTATTAACAAAATTAATTAGTCTAAACATAATCGATACATTGATTAAATACCAGTATAATAGCAAAAAAAATTAAAAAAATAATCTATGGAAGTTATATATTAAACCGATTAGAATAATTTTTTTAATTCAATCCTTTTGTTTCATAAATGATCAATGACAACCCTACTTTTATTAAAAACATAAAAATGAATAATTACATAAAAAATTCACTTGATACAACATGGATGATCGAGAGTTGTAGTGTCTTTGGGGATTTGGAATATTACATAACAACTTAAAACATGAAATACAACATCTTTAATCAAAACATCATTTACATGACCACTACATTCCCTCGTACTTAGCGATGCATGGTATAACCTGAGGAAATGCATAAAAAAAGGGTGATCTATAAATCCCAATAAGGAAATAATTATGGAATAAAATGAGGAATATAATACATGTTATAAAATAGGCATATCAATAGAGAACAAGTGAAGCATAAACATAAAGGCATGATAAAGCACGATAATCATAACCCGGAAATGTGGCAACAAAACATAACATGGAATTAGCATGAGCTAAGGCTCATTTCACAAGGAGCATGAGTAAATCCTCATTGCCGATGAAGAATGATTAAAACCTCAATGAACTTGAATTAGAACGAGTCAACACCCATTTAAATGACGTATCATGATACTATACTTTACCCAATGCATTGGACCGCTATAAGGGTGAACCCTTCTTAAACATTTCATTTCATGCATAAGTGTGCCACATGGATCATATAACATGGATTTATAAAACATCATCATTTATTCAACGATAAATGAATGTGGAATACATACATGAAACTATTTAAACAATACGTAAATGTGCATAAAGGTGAATACTTTTAATAGATAAATAGGCCTTGTATTCACTACACAATGACATTTTCTTGGACAATCGGTGCAATTTTCGGCAGCGTAACGACGTGACGGAAGAATTCCTAAAAAAACATGATGCAAGATAAAGGATTGTCACATAATATTTACATGAAATGGACAGTAATGGGGTCATATAGATACATGTACCATCAATTTTAATGTAATTTTGATTCATAATACCAAAGGATTACTTAAATGTAAAAAGAAGAGAGAGAAATCCCTCATGGAATTTTGGCATAGAAAAAAGTGTACATGGGAGGAATTTAATGAGAGAGAAAGGGGTCTCCCATAATTAAATCATAAAGAGGGAATTATGGGTGAGGGGTGTAACCATACCCCAAAATTTATAATTGAAATTAAAAGGGCATAATAACAGTAAGAATATTAGAAAAAAATGAGAAAGGATGAAAAAACCCTTACATGGAAGTGTGCATCCAAAGGCCTGAGAGAGGCTTGAGAGAGGTTTTGTGGGAGCTCGGGGAATATTGGTAGGATTATAGGGAATGTAAGTTAGAGGTTAGAAGAAATCCAAAGTCTTTGAGTGAGGAGAAAGTGGGATATAGGGTGGGATTATATAGGAAAGGAGAGGTAATTCTTTATTATTTAGGGTTGGGAAACCTCACATTAAATTAATTCAAACCACAAACAACCCCATGGTTTTTGTCCATGGTATTTTTCCAAAAGGGAATGGGAAAAAATATTTTACAAGGCCAAAGTGCTAACATCTTAAAATAATGGGTTTACTTATGTGGAGGTGAGTCACACTCCCAAGGAAAACAATTTAAAAATACAAGATGTTTAATAAGTCTTGAAGGGTCCATTAATGTTTTGTAAAATAAGTCAATCCAACCCAAAATCAAATTATTATAATGGTAAAAATATATATTGTCCGAAAAAAAGGCTTTTAGTATTTTATTACATCACTATTGGGTCATTATGATGTTATAAAAGACATTATATATTTGAACGATATTTAATTTTTACCCAAAAAATCGACTGTCGCAGAAAATTATGAAAAATTCACCGTTGGATAATGTTGATGTCCTGATTCCACATATAATATTTATTTTATCTAAATAATTTTCTAAATATTTAAATTTTCACTTAAAAAAACAGGCATTTATCGAAAATTCATGGGTTTGGACAAAAATGGCTTTCGAACATTAATAAAAATTTCAATTGCATTCATAAAATTATACAGTCATTTATATTTAATAAATATTAATTTAATAATAATAATAATATTTTATTAAAATATTATTTAATACACAATTCCAATAATTCATCAAAATTTATTTCATAGTAGAATATGAACTAAAAACACTATTTGAGCGTGAAAACTATTTACTAGGTAAAAAAATAATATTAAATAATATTAATTATTATATAAAGAAATAATGGTCATAACCATAGTGCTAATGTCTTGTTACATAACCCCTTATAACACCCGCATAAGACCGAAGGGTATGCTGTGTGATGGTGACCGACTCTTGGGGTGGCTCGGATAACATTGTTTGGGTGGTAATCTGTAAGAACCTGGTTCTTACTTTTGATGTATGAGTTTCTTATTTTCTCTTTTCCTTAAGTTTTTTTGAGAAAATATGGAAAATGGGGAAAAATTCCAAATTTATAAAGTACACACTGTGAACTTTTCCACACGCTGTGTACTTTTGATGATGTAGGATGTGTACACTAGGTGTGTATCCATGTCAGCGACAAAGGGTGTAAAGACCGACTACACGACGTGTAGTCATTCAACAAGTGAATAGTAAGGCAGTGGATAGCTGTGTGACAGAACACACCATTTACTCAAGGAGATGTGCCATTTAATCATGTCGGCAGATGAACAGTGCCACGCTGGCAGGAAACCGCCAGATGAACAGTTAAATGAAGGATGTACACGTCGTGTACTTTGTTTTTTCGCTCAAAATGGGCAGCAGTCTCCCCTATTCACAAGGAAGGCATAGAACATGAAGAATGAGTGGAAGAGGGAGGCCTGAGCTTTTGAGATCCGCCGAGCGCATGTCGGGAATCCGTTTTCGGCACCGTCGATCTCCCTGGAACCACACGGGTGAATTCTACCTTCTCTTAGTGTAGTTCATAACAATTATTTCCTGTAAGGAAGTTATTTAAGTTTGAATGAGGTTTTATCTCACCTCATATCTACATCGTTCTAGGACGAATCAAGGATCGTCGTTCGCGTATATCGTTCGCGGGTGTTAAAGGTTGGTGGCTTGGGGTTAATTTTCCAACTACTATGCATTTGTGTGAATTATTGTGCCATGAACCCATGTTGGGGTGTCATGTGGCTGAGGCCGTATCTGTTTAAATACCTAGAATCGTATATGTAATTAAATGTGATATTAAAATGATGTTTGGGATCACTACTTGGATCTAGGACCACCCCAGGGGTGCGTTCCTCTATTTAGCCGTTTGGCCAGGATACCCGAGGGTATGCCTTGTCTTAATTATGAATTACTTTTGCCTTGAGAGGAATTGTATGTAAATTTCATGTTTATTTGTTGGGCATGGCCCGGATACTTATTCCTGAGGGCGGTGTTTCACTATATCCTGAGGGTGTGACTGTATTAGCATGAGTGCAACGTTCTATTTTGCCTTACAAAAAACATTCATGCCTGAGGGCTGTGACTTCAATTCCCGAGGGCGACTCTTTCTACGCCTAAGGGAAATTTCTTTTACGCCTGAGGGCAATACCTACCGGTTGGATTCGGATTACCTGAGGGTGAGGTATTTCTTGTCTGAGGACACTGACTGCTTAATTATAAATTCACTATGGTGTTTTGTTATACTAAATGGATAAAATGCAATATAATTGGTATGTTAGTTACTTTTGAGTACGGCTTAGTTTATTGCACTTAATTTTGCACACTTTTGTTTCATGTTTACACCCAGTTGAGCATGGGCCTTTGGTGGGTGCCTACTGAGATTATTTGTCACACCCTGTTCGGGTCCAACTTTTCAGCTGAAAAAGATTACGTTTCTACAGGTGTAGATAAGGGAAAGGGTCCTTATACAGGTACTTTATTTTTTATGAGGAGTAGGGGAGAATGGGACCGGGAATAGGCTCGTGATGCTACATGCTATTTTGTTCTGTTTTTCTTTCATGTACTTGTATTGTACTGTATTTTTGTGTAACATGTTCTATCTTCTTTCATATAATTTGAAGCTTGTTCCACTATTATTTATATACAGGTTGGTTATTTATACTGTATTTTTTTAATTCAGTTGTGTATGGTTTACTGTTTCCACTATTTTTGTATGTTTTATTTCATTCCACTGCATTTCACTTTGACAAATGAGGGCATAGTTTCCCCACTATCAGACCCAGGACTTCACTACTAGTCGGCAGCCTCTGGTGTTTGGGGAAATGCACTTGAGGTCACGTGGTGAACTGGGTTCGGGGAACCCTTTGAGTGGCACCCGGAACTGGGATGTTACAAAGTGGTATGAAAGGAGTTATTTTCTTTGAATTACTATTTGGAGCCTTAGTGAGGGATAGGATGAGAATGGTAGTTGGTAATAAGCTATGCCTGGGCATAGCTAACCCATGTATAGGGAAAATCCAATTTACCTCATGTTGCAATTTTTCTGATTTTGCAACATTATAGTTGATTTGTTTTCAACGAAGGGTGACACACTTGTGATTGTGCTGTTTATATTTTATTCATGGGTTTTCTTTAGTTGAAATCCAATGAGAAGAGGGTATGACATCTCATACATCATTTAGGCACATACTAGAAATCACATTCCATGCATAGTTTCCATGGCCTGTAGGTGAATTAGAAATTGCATGTTGTTGTGATAGATGTTTTGCTAATAAAACATGTTGTTGTGATAGCTGATTGGATAGATACATGCTGTGTGATAGGGTATTTCTTATGAGCTGATTTATATAATGGACGCCAAACATTGATTCTTAAGGAGTATGGGCCCTCAGTGACCGAAATTTGGTAGATCATTGACTATTTATTTTTTATTGTTATAACACAGATAAGATGTCAAACATTGATTCGTGGGGATTATGGGCCCTCACGGGTCAGAATTTGACACTTAGGTGCTGTTTTTCAGTATTTTTTGGGTTTTAGAGAAGTTTATGAGGTATACTATCCAGAAACCCAGTATACACGCTGTGTAGTACCTTAAACACGCCATGTTTGTTCATCTGTTTGGGAGGAAATTTTTTTTTGGAGTACACGCTGTGTTGTCTCTTCCCGTGTCACAATCCGTGTGGGTGGTGACACAGGGAAGGGGAGAGCATGGGGCGAACATGCGGTGTAGCTTCTGTACATGCCGTGTAGTGTTGACTCGGAGACCTGGCCGTGTAACTAACAAACACAGGCCAGTGTAATTGTTTATTGAACACACCGGGTCGATGAAGAACATGTTGTGTACTGTGACCTGGGGACCTGGCCATGTAATTAAAAACACAGGTTGGGGTACTCCTTTCGTGTACATGCCGTGTGTACATCGAACATGCCGTGTAGGTTGGGATATTTGTTTGGTCGTGTAACTAACAACACAGGTCGGTGGAGCTTGTCTAGTATATGTAGTATACTTGTGGGACACACCGTGTAGTCTTGCCCGAGGATAGACCTTGTGGAGTTAGCTATGTGGCTGGGAAACGGGGTAGTTTACATGCCATGTGCGGGTGTAACACGCCGTGTAGTATACAACCGAGTAGTCGGCCATGTCAGAAACAACATGGGTAGTTGGAAAATTACACCATACACGCCGTGTAGATGAAATACATGCCGTGTAGTTTTGTTCAAACGGGAACCATGTAGCTTAGCCATGTAGAAGTAACCTGGAAGGGAAAGAGAAGTCATTTACACACTGTGTAGTCAGTATACACGGCGTGTAGTCTTGTTTTGAAAATTTTAAATACCTTCTTTCTCCTGTTCCTTTTTGGGTTTCTTCGTTTTCTGTCGTTGTTAATCTTGTTCTAAGGCGTGGATTTGACGTTTTAGAGTCATGTCGACGAGACGACCACGCGTTTTATTCAGGAGAGCTGAAATGATTATATTCCAGAGATGGTGTTCCATGGGCTACCATTTGATCCTCCAGTAGAGCCAGATGCGGTGCCAGCTGTTATACCAGACACAGGCGTGGAGGCACAATTCCATGAAGGCTTTATGAGGTTCATGAATACTTTTCAGGGATCACCACCAACTTCCACATCTATGGATGATCTTATTCATATCTTTTAGCAGCTTCCTCCACCTAAATTTTATGGGGATGGCGGACCACGGGCTACGGAGTCTTGGCTGGGGTCAATGCAGACTATTTTCGATTATCTCAAGACACATCTAGGGCGGAGGGTCAAGCTTGCGACTTACATGTTGCGTGATTCCGCCAAGAGGTGGTGGGATGTTACCACCCGGTCATAGCATAACAGAGACATGGTGTTAGAAGATTTCCAGGTAGTCTTCAATGACTTCTTCTTTCCGGAGATGCTGCGGGCAGATATAGCTCGAGAGTTCATGAATCCGTAGCAGGGCGGTATGTCAGTGATAGACTATTCTTCTCGTTTCACTAAGCTTCAGCGTTTTTCACCCGTACTGGTGGGTGATGATACATTGCGAGCCAAGAGCTTTGAGGATGGTATCCGATATAAAATCCGAGAACTTGTGAGAGTTTTTAGGTTTCCTTCAGTACATGCTATTGTGAATCAGGCGCTGATTACAGAGAGAAACCTGCGGGAATCTAGTGGTGTGGTCCAGGGATATTCAACACCGGCTTTTGGTACTATTTCTACAAGCAAGAGGAAGCGACATATGGACTTCTCTCAAGGTGGAAGTACAAGCCAGAAGAATTCTTCAGGTGGCCCGATTAGGTGCTACCAGTGTGTTAAGGAGGGGCACAAGAGACCGAAGTTTCCACGTGATCTAGTGGAGTGCTAATCTTGCAGCCAGATGGGGCATCTACAACACTTTTGCAGAGAGTTTACACTAGTTTCTAGGTAGTGGGGTTCTACGCAGACTCCACATGCGGGAGCAGGACCGGTGGCTTCTTACCAGTTAGGGAACTGGAATACGTCAGGGCGTGCTGGCAGGGATGTTGGTCGTGGCCGTGGTAGCAAGACACCAGGATCTCAGAGGCAGTAGGGCGGGACAACTCAGGGTAGTCAGGTTTTGTTGCAGGGTCGCGTCACTGGGCAGGAATATGCAGTGCAAAAGACCCAGCATGAGCAGGATCCCGGACCTTCTATAGTTATAGGTACTATTCTAGTAGCTTCTGTCTTATCTTAGTACTTTATGATATGGGTGCTACACATAGTTTTATATCTGCGCCTATTGTGGAGAGCCTTGGGATCTATGTTTCTACTTCTTCTGATATCATGAATCTAGACACTTCGTTGGGTACTAGGAAGACTGATGTGTGTCAGTGCAAGGAGTGCCCCCTTTAGGTTTGTGGGTGTCACTTCCTTTGGGAACTCTATGTCTTAGAGATGACAGCTTATTTCGTCATTCTCGGGATGGACTGGTTGGTTCCCTTTTGAGCCTTTGTAGACTTCTATCATCGCATGGTGAATTTAACTTTACCAGAGGGTGGATATTTTCTATACAAGGGTGACTGGGATGTTAAGGCAGGTTGTGCTAGACCAGAGCATCATGGGCGAGGTGGAGTCACAGCCCAGATTGCGAGCTTATATCTGGATGACCAGGGGACTTGTCGAAGGATTTCTATCCAGTGGTTGATATTTTCTGGGATGTCTTCCTTGATGGATTTTCAGATCTAACTCCAGTGTGTTAGGTGGATTTCTCTATCGAACTTGTGCCAGGAGTAGCACTGATGTCCATTCCTCCTTATAGAATGGCCAGACCTGAGTTTCAGGAGTTCAAGAGGTAGATAGAGGAGTTACAGTCAAAGGGTTTTATCCGACCCAGTACTTCTCCTTGGGGTTCTCCTTTCCTTTTTGCGATGAAGGCCGATGGAACTCTCAGACTCTCTGTGGATTATCGGAAGTTGAAACAGTTTACGATTAAGAACTGATATCCTTTTCCAAGGACTAATGATATTTTCAATCAACTTCGTGGAGCACGAGTGTTCTCGAATATTGACCTGAGATCAGGATATCATCAGCTACGTGTGAGACCATCGGATATACCACTTATGGCTTTTAGGAGTAGGTATGGTCTATACGAGTATCAGGTTATGCCGTTCGGACTCACGAACGCGCCGGCGGTTTTCATGGCTCTGATGAATCGTGTGTTCCATCCCAATTTGGATTCTTTTGTGGTACTATTCCTGGACGATATCTTGGTGTACTCTCACACTCGACACAACCATGCCACCCATCTTTATATCATTTTGAGTACACAGTGAGAGCATCAGCTATATGTTAATCTCTCAAAGTGACATTTTTGGATGGACCAAATTAACTTCCTGGAACATATCATCTCAGAGGCAGGAGTTTCAGTAGACCCAGAGAAGTTGAGACCATTAGTTTCATGGGAGCATCATATGAATGTGTTTGAGATATGAAGTTTCTCAGGGCTGGCTGGTTACTACAGACGCATCATCTAGGACTTCTCCTACTGAGCATCACCTTTGACATTTTTGACTAAGAATGGTGTGATGTTCATTTGGACGAAATCTTGTGAGACAGCCTTTCAGGATCTGAAAGGAATGTTGACGTCAACACCAGTCCTGATACTCCTAGAGTAGGGGAGGAGCTATACAGTTTACTGTGATGCATCAAACATTGGGCTGGGAGCGGTGCTGATGGAAGGTGATCGAGTAGTTGTGTATGAGTCTCGATAGTGGAGGACACATGAGAGGAATTACCCAACACATGTTCTCGAGTTAGTTGTAGCTGTTCATGCATTGCATTGTTCGAGACATTGTCTTTTGGTAAATCATTTTATGTTTTTCACCGACCACAAAAATCTCATGTATATTTTTACTCATTGTGACTTGAATTTGAGGCAGCGAAGGTGGGTCGAATACCTTCAGTACTTTGATTTTGAGCTTACCCATACACCGAATAAAGGTAATGTTGTAGTTGATGCCCTGAGCTGGAAGACCTAGAGACATGCAGTGCAGGAGACCAGTGGTGAATGGAAGCTTATGGCTTTGTTCTCGGAGATGCATTTGGTGGTACATGACAATCAGGGGAATCTTATCTTTCCTCTATAGTTGTGAATTGTACCCTCCTGGATAGAGTGAGGATGAGACAACTATCAAATTTAGAGGTCCTTGTTCTATGAGAGTTACTGGCAAGTGAGGACCCTCCTCCTGGTTGGACGATAGGCGATGATGAGATTCTGCATTTCCATGGAAGAGTATGGGTTCCAGGGGATATATGCGAGGAGTTGATGTGGGTGTTTCGTGCTTCATCTTGGGATGTTCATCCCGAGGTTACCAAGATGTACCGGGACTTGAGACGTCAGTACTGGTGGCTGGGTATGAAGAGAGATGTAGCTGGTGTGGTTAAGAGGTGTTCCACCTATTAGCAGGTGAAGGCATAACATAAGAGGCTAGTCAGACGATTATAGTATTTTCCCATTCTGGAGTGGAAATGGGATGATGTCGCGATGGACTTCATGACAGGGTTACCGGGGTCACCATGAGGCAATGATGTTGTGTGGGTTGTTGTGGATAGACTCGCAAAGGTATCTCACATTTTGCCGATCAAGGAGACTTTCAGAGTTGACGAGCTCGGAAGGTTGTATATCTGAGAGATCATACGTATTCATGGGGTCCTTCGTTCTATCGTTTCAAATAGGGATGCATGTTTTACGACTCGTTTATGGCAGAGTTTTCTGAGGGAACTAGGTACACAAGTGCTTCTGAGCACAGCTTACCACCCTCAGAACGATGGTTAGTCGGAGCGTATGATACAGGTTCTAGAGGAAATTCTGCGAGCATTTGTCCTAGACTTGGGGGGATCTTGGGAGAAGCCCATACCCCTAGTCGAATTTTCCTATAATAACAGTTTTCTGGAAACTGTTGAGATGGAACCATTCAAGGCTTTATATGGTAGGCCATGCTGATCACCCTTGTATTAGTTAGAGGTAGGTGAGGCAGCTTTACTGGGACCACCTCTCATGCAGGAAACTACCGAGCATGTCTAGTTGATTCAAAAGAGGATGGCTACAACACAGTCTCGTCAGAAGTCTTATGCTGATCGCCGCAGACGACCTTTAGAGTTCGTGGTCGGGGATCAGGTTTTCTTGCGTGTTTCACCGAGGTTGGGACACATGCCGTTCAGGAGATAGGATAAACTCTCACCGAGGTATGTGGGGCCATTTGGGATTCTGGAGAGAGTCGGGCCGGTTACTTATTGGTTGCAGTTACCTCAGAGGTACATGGGAATACATGACATTTTCCATGTATCTCAGTTGCGCCGCTATCATTCAGCCCCGTCTCATGTTTTTCAGACTGAGGAGGTTGAGCTTCAGGTAGATATGTACTTTGATGAGCATATGATTCGTATCATCTATAGGAGCATGAAGGTTCTCCGAGTCTGGTCAGTTCCTCTCATATGGGTTCTATGTTAGCATGGCTGAGTGCAGGATGAAACCTGGGAGCGGGAGACCAACGTACGTGCTCAGTGGCCAGAGCTGTTCTGAACATTATCTTCTCCACCCTATGAAGGGAAATTTGGGGACGAATTTCTATAATGGGGGAAGCTTATTAGAACCCGGTTCATACTTTTTAGGTACGAGTTTCTTATTTTCTCTTTTCCTTAAGTGTTTTTGAGAAAATATGGAAAATGGGGAAAAATACCAAATTTTGAAAGTACATGCCATGTACTTTTCCACATGCCGTGTACTTTTACACATGCTGTGTACTTTTGGTAGTGTGGGATGAGTACACAGGGTGTGTAGCCATGTCGGCAATGAATGGTGTAAAGACCGTCTACACACTGTGTAGTGGTCCCTTACATGCCATGTAGTCAGTCGGTATGCGAATAGTAAGGCAGTGGCCTGCTGTGCGACAGAACACACCGTGTACTCAAGGAAACATGTCGGTAGATGAACAGTACCACAATGGTGGGAAATAGCCAGATGAACAGCTAAATGAAGGACGTACATGCCGTGTACTCAGAAGTACACGCTGTGTACTCGTAAGTACACACCGTGTACTTTTTTCGCTTAAAATGGGAGGTAGCCTCCCCTGTTCACAGGGAAGGATTAGAACAGGAAGGAAAAGTGGAAGAGGGAGGCCAGAGCTTTGGATATCTTCCAACCACACGTCGGGAATCTGTTTTCTGCACCGTCGATCTCCCTGAAAGTGCACAGGTGAGTTCTCCCTTCTCCTAGTATTGTTTATACCTATTCTTTCCTGTAGGGATGTTATTTATGTTTGAACGAGGTTTTCTTTCACCTCAGATCTAAATCATTCTAGGATGAATTGAGGATCTTCCTTCACGTATATTTCTCGTGGGTGTTAAAGGTAGGTGGATTGCTATTAATTTTCCAATAGTTGTGCATTTTTTTGAATTATTATTCCATGAACCAATGTTGGGGTGTTGTCTGGCTGAGGTCGTAGCTGTTTAAATACATAGAATCCTATACGTAATTAAATGAGATATTAAAATGCAGTTTGGCATCACTACTTGGATCCATGACCACCCCAGGGGTGTGTTCCTCGGTTTAACCATTTGTTCAGGATACACGAGGGTATTCCTTGTCTTAATTATGCATTAATTTTTCCATGAGAGGAATTGTATGTAAATTGAATTTTTATTTGTTGGGCATGGCCCGATTACTTATCCCTGAGGGTGGTGTTTTACTATAGCCTGAGGGTGTGACGGTATTAGCATAAGGGAAACGTTCTATTTTGCCTGAGGTAAACCTTTCGTGCCTGAGGGAGATGACATCTGTACCTGAGGGTGACAATTTGTATGCGTGAGGGATATTTCTGTTATTCCTAAGGGAAATACCTACGGGTTGGATTCCGATTACCCGAGGGTGAGGTTTTTCTTGTCTGAGGATGATGACTTCTTAATTAGAAATTCACTGTCGTGTTTTCATATAATAAATGGATAAATTGAACATTAAAATTCAATATAATTTGTAATTTAGTTACTTTTGAGTACAGCTTAGTTTATTGAATTTACCTTTGCACGCTGTTGTTGCATGTTTACACATAGTAGAGTAAGGGCCTTTGGTGGGTTCCTATTGAGATTATTTCTCACACCCTGTTTGGGTATTGATTTTCAGCCCAAACAGATTACATTTTTGTAGGTGTGGATAAGGGAAAGGACCATTATATAGGTACTTTATTGCTGCTGAGGAGTAGGGGAGCATGGGACCGGGCTTAGGATCGCGATGCTACCAGATATTTTGTTCTGTTTTTCTTTCATGTACCTGTACTGTACTGTCTTGTTGTGTAACCTGTTCTGTCTGCTTTCTTAGAATTTGAGGCATGTTGCACCATTATTTATATACTAGTTGGTTATTTCTACTATAGATGTTTAATTTAGTTGTGTATGGTTTACTGTGACCACTGTTGTTGTATGTTTTATTTCATTCCTATGCTTTTCACTTTGACAAATGAGGGCATAGTTTCGCCACTATCAGACCTGGGACCTCGATGCTAGTCGGAAGCCTCTGGAATTTGGGGAAATTCACTTGAGTTCACGTGGAAAACTGGGTTCCGAGACCCCATTGAGTGGCATTCAGAACCGGGATGTTACATAATCTCTATCAACTTCCACTTCTCTCGTAGGAAGTCCTGCTTGAGCTTAACCTGTTGAAGCTCATCTTGGTCTCGGTCAACAGTGAAGCCCAATGATGCCACCTCTTTTCCATGCTCCGACAAATGGGTTTCGTATGGGTCACATCTACTGGATGAGGCCATCACTTCCTTTTTCTATGTAAATTGGATTCGTTAAAGCCCAATATTTATACAAATCTTTTGATCCCTATTCAATGTCTATATTAGCAATGGTCGCAATTCATAACATAAAACCAATGAAGTTGAAATTTTATATAATCATTTTATATAAAGAGACATTTAATTAGATCAAGAGGGATTTATATTAATTAATGTTTGAGTCGTTAAAATCTTCCCCCCTTATGAAATTTCACCTTTGAAATTTCCTTTCTTCACACTAAAATAAATGCAGGTAACTCTGCTTCATCACTTCCTCTAATTCCCACATCGCTTCATCAAACTTGTTGTTTCGCCACAACACCCTGATGAGGGGCATTGTCTTATTTTGTAAATCATTTTCTCTATGATCTATGATCTTCACTGGTGACTCCTCATAAGAAAGATCATCCTCTAACTATACCACCTCTGAAAAGAGTATATCTGAAGGGTCTGATATGTACATCCTTATGAGGGATAGATAAAAGACGTCTTGCACTTTGGCAATAGTAGGTGGATGTTCTAGTCGATAGGCCACAACCATGACACGATCAAGAATCTTGAAGGGACCGATGTGCCTTGTACATAACATCCCTTTCTTTCCAAACCTCATTACCTTCTTCCATGGAGATATGCATAGAAATAAAATGTCTCCAACTATATACTCAAGTTCTCATTCAGGGTTATTTGTATAACTCTTATGTTAGCTCTAGGCCACCTTGAGATGTTTCTGAATGGTTTTTACCTTTTCCACCATTTCTTTGACCATTTCTAGTCCAAGCAGCTAACGCTCAATGACCTCATCCCAACATGCTTGTGTTCTACACCATTTCCCATAAAGGGCTTCATATGTTGCCATTTGGATGTTTGAGTGGAAACTACATTATAAGAGATATCAACCAGAGGAAGATGTTGATCCCATCCTCCTTTAATGTCCATTGATCATGCTCTCGACATGTCCTCAAGTGTTTGGATAGTCCTCTTAGATTGGCCATCAGTTTGAGGATGATAGGGAACACTGATGTTCAGTTCAATATTCAGTGCATGTTGAAGACTCTTCCAAAACATAGAGGTGAATCTTGGATCTCGATCAGATACAATAGATAGTGGTACTCCATTCTATCTTACCACTTCCCTGATATATATATCGTTCCTAGTTGATCCAATGAAAAATCCTCCTGAATAACAATGAAGTGTTTAGACTTTGTATGATGATCCACAACAACCCAGATTGCATTGTTTCCTTTGGATGCCTTTGGATGTCCGGTGATATAGTCCATGGAGATGTTCTCCCATTTCCAATATGGTATGGACAACGGTTGCATCACCCCTTTAGACTTCTGCATCTCTACCTTCACTTGCTGACACACTAGGCACTTTGATGTATATTTTGTAATCTCATTATTCATATTATCCCACCAATAACGCTCTCAGGGATCTCGATGCATCTTTTTGTTTCCTGGGTGAATAGAGATATTTGAACTATGTGCATTAAAAACATATACTTCATCAGCACCAGAGTTGATGGAACACATAGTATTTTCCCAAATCTCATAATTTCTTCTTCATTAACATTTAACTATGAGGATTTTCATTTTCTAACAGCATCCACTTTTTTAGAAATTCCCACACCATCCTTTTTAGAATCTTTCATCCTTTCCAAAAGTGATGGTTGAGTAATCATTTGTGAAAGTATTTATGAAGTTCCCTTCATCATGGTTCCCATTTCCATCATCATCAAATATACGAAGATTGGATCCTTTTAAATTCTCATCAATGATATAATTGTTGGGTCCTTTCTACTTTGAGCATCCACCACCTTGTTCACTTTCCCAGGGTGGTAATAGATTGAGTAGTCAAAGTCATTGATCAGCTCTAACCATCTTCATTGGGGCATATTATTTTCTTTCTGTGTGAATATATACTCGATGCTTTTGTCGTCTGTATTTATTTCACACTTCTCCCCAAAGAGATAATGCCACCAAATTTTAAAATCGAAGATCACTACAGCAAGCTCGAGGTCATGTGTCGTGTAGTTATGTTCATGTACATTCAATTGCCTTGAAGAATAGAAAATGACTTTGTCATTTTACATCAACACACACCCTATGCCCTTCATTGAAGCATCACTGAATACCATGAAATGCTATCCACTTGTCGGTAAAGTGAGTATAGGCACATGGATAAGACTCATTTTCAACTCCTTGAATATTTCATCACATTAATCAGTCCAAGAAAAATTTACTCCCTTCCGAGTTGTCTTGGTAATAGGGTTGGAAAATAGTGAGAAATTTCTCACAAATCTTCGATAATATCCAGATAACCCCAAGAAGCTATGGATATCTATTACCGATGTTGGCCTCTTCCATCCCTCAATTGCATATGTTTTGGAGGGATCCACATATATCCCATTTCTTGTGATGATATGACCCAAGAATGATACCTCTTTCATCTAGAAATCACTCTTTCTATAATTGGCATAAAGGTTCTCCTTCTGCAAGGTCTCTAGTACAGTTCTTAGTTTCTCCTCCTGATCATCCTTGGTTTTGGAGTATATTAGAATATAATATATAAAGACTACCACAAATTTGTTGAGGTAATCTCTAAAGACTCTATGTATCAATTCTATGAATATTTTTAGTTCATTAGTGAGTCCATAAGGCATTAATATGAATTCCTAGTTCCCATATCTTGTACGAAAAGAAGTTTTGGGGATATCTTCCTTCTTCACCCTTACTTGATAATATCCCGACCGCAAATCCACCTTGGAGAAGTATTGTGCCCCATAAATCTGATCAAACAAGTCATCAATTTGTGGGAGAGGATACTTATTCTTTATCGTGATTTTGTTCGGCTCATGATAATCGATGCAAAGGTGACTTGATCCATCATTCTTCATGATGAAGAGGACTGGTTCACCCCATGGTGAAAAACTTGGGCATATGAACCCTTTATCCAGATTCTCCTATAGTTTTTTCCTCATCTCTTCAGGCTCCACAAAATATATTCTATTCAGAGTTTTGAATATTTGCAATACCCCTGGTATAAGTTCAATTGATAATTCAACATCTATTATAGGAAGAAGACCAGGAAATTCCTCATGAAAGACTTCAGAAAAATCCCTCACAATAGGTATGTATTCAAGGATGGTTTCTTCCATAGAATCAATCATATGAGAAAGATGTGCATGATCAAAGGGTAGTAATATCCACACTTGAGATGATGGAGCTAAAGAAGATTCATCTTCCTCCTTGTACTTGTAAAGAATCGGGGGATGATTCTCCAAATAGAGAGTGATTTCACTCTCACAACAATTTATGTTGGCTATATATAAGGAAATCCCATCCATGCCAGGAGTTGCATCAAATTCCACTAGAGTGAGTATGAATAGGTTCACTCGGAATTTCAATCCACAAATTATGACAAGGGAGGAGTTATATTCATGGGAAGCGATAATCGCCCGATTTTCCGTACTCACTAACATATTTACTTCCATGATAAGTGGTGGTGATGGTATTGATTTAGTAAACATTTGAGATATAAAAGAATTCATAGAACCAGATTCAAAGAGTTTGTTCGCTATTCTTGAATGAATAACTATAGTACCTGCTAGGACTTTGATTTTGGGGTTCACTTCGGTATTAGTGATGTAAAAAGCTCACCCTTGCTACCTTAGAGTTTGTTGGTTGCCTCAGAAAACCCTTGGCTTAGGGCATTGATTTGTAAGATGCCCTGATTCTTTGAAGTTTTAGTAATGATCCATGTTTTGAGGATCAAACAGAGCATTTCTCTACACTGTTGCAGCTGAGGGTCTTTCTTGCAGACAGTTTACAGCCAGGTTCCCTTCTTTTTTACACCTAAAGAATTTTCTTGTACGCTTTAGGAATTTTCTGAGGTGATTCTTTCCGCACCTTTGGCAAGTGGGGTGTTGGATTTTCTTAGCACTGTTGGATTTATCCATCGGACCACCAACATTGAATTCAACCTTATGATTCTTATCCCCATGATATCCCTAAGATTATATGATCTCTATTTCAACCTTGAGGGTGCATCATAAAATTCCCTCATAGCTGTCGAAGTAATGGATTGCGAGTAATTTTTGTAGGCTAGGTTTTAGCCCACCAAAGAAGCGGTCAGCCTTGAATTCGTGGGTAACAAAAAATCCAAAAGTGTATCGTGCAAGTTGTGTGAAGTTTTCCTCATACGATCTAATAGATTCATAGTTTTTTTTCTTTAGGGAAAGTAAGTCCCTTTCCATATTAAGCTGGAGGGTGCACAAAAAATATTTATCAAAAACATCTTCAAGAAATCCTTCCATTCAAATGCCTTGATCTCGTCCTCAGGCTTCATATTTTTTATCAACATCCACCATTGGTCATCTTCATCCTCCATACAATAAGCAGCGAGGAGATCCTTCTCTAGTTCATAATATTGAAGGATAGAGAATATCTTTTCAATGGAGTTGATCCATTGTTCTACGATTGAGGGATCAAATTATCCATTAAAAGTAGGAGGCCTCTGTCTCATGAAGATCTTGATAGAGACTTGTTATTTCTTAGGGGTGGGGGATGAACATTCCTCTTGACCCATGTTTCTATTAATATCTTGTGTTAGGTGAGACAAAAGCATGAAATTTTTTTCGATTCCCACTCCCATTGGATTGGGCATCTCTTTAGTACAATCATCACATTGATCTTCACATCGGTTGTCAACCCGAGTCCTCCTATTACCCACCATTGTTAGGAATAAAATGAAAGGTTGGGGTTACACATAAAGGGAAATAAAAGGACAAAACTGATGAATTATAAATAACTCTTATTTCCTTATCATATGAATCTACCGGCATCAGTCAATGTTATCCATGATCTACCTTCAAACATTTATTCTAAGGGAATTTTTTTTATCCCTTAATAAAGGTTCATACTAATCTTGTGAATTTACCACATCATATCCCCTAGGAGTTTTGTAACCAAGAGTGCAACAAGGCCTATTGTCGTGCACCACTTCACGGTCGAGTCTAGCTCAAAGCGGTATTTTTGGGTTTTACCCCTATGATTCATTTGTGCCAGAGCCGCCTCTACCTACTCGTATCCAGACCAGGGTGTATTTGATTGAAAAACCACTTACTCAATACCCACCAAAACATATGTATTTTTTTTATTATACTTAGTCTTGTCTCAAATTCTTTACTACTAATTTCTAGTCCTAATCCCACAAATTACTAATCCTATCCTCTGATACCAATTATGACAACCCATATTTTATTACCAACTTATATCTGATTTATTATATAAAACCTTCACTCGATACAACATGGTAGATAGAGAGGTCTAGTGTCTTTGGGGATTAGTCACATTACATAACAACAACAAAAAAATGAAATACAACATCTTTATTGAGAACATCCTTTATATGACCACTACATTCCCTCATACTTAGCATTTCATGGGATAAAATGAGGACATGAATAAGAAAGGGGTGCGCTATAAAGCCCATTAAGGGAATAATCATGGAATAACATGAAGAATACAATACTTGTTAGGAAACTGGAATATCAATAGAGCACAAGAGAATCATAAACATAAAGGCATTTTAAAGAATGATAATCATAACATGGAAATGTGGCAACAACACTTAACATGGAATTAGCATGAGCCAAGGAACATTGCACACAGAGCATGAGTAAAACCTCATTCCACATGAATCATGAGTAAAACCTCATTGCACTTGAATTAGCATGAGTCAAAACCCATTTCACATGACTTATCATGATACTATACTTTACCCAATGCATTGGAGTTCTATAAGGGCACACCCTTCTTAAACATTTCATATCATTCATAAGTGTGCCACATGGATCATATAACATTGATTTATAAAACATCATAATTTAATCCATTATAAATGAATAGGGAATAAATAAATGAATCAATTTAAATAATATGTAAATTTTCATAAAGGTGAATACCCTTGATAGTGAAATGGGCATGGTATTCACTACACAATGACGTTGGCTTGGAAAATCAGGGCAATTTTCGGCAGCGTAATGGCGTGACCTAAGACTTAATAAAAAAGATTGATGGGACAGAAAGGTGCGTATCATCATATTTACATGAACTAGACTATAATGGGGTAATATAGATACATATAACAAAATTTTTAATGTAATTTTTATGCATAATACAATGGGATTACTTGGATGTAAAAGTAAGAGAGAGAAATCCCTCACGGAATTTCCGCATAGAAACAGGTGTACATGGGAGGCATTTAATTAGAGAGAAAGGGGTCTCTGATCATTAAATAATAAAGAGGGGAGTATGGGGGAGGTGAAAAACCATAACCCAAAATTTATAATTAAAATTAAAATGGAATAACGTCATTAATAAAATTGGACAAAATGAGAAATAATGAAAAACCCCTTACATGGAAGTGTGCTTCCAAAGGCTTGAGAGATGATGGAGAGAGGATTCATGGAAGCTTGGGGAACCTTGGGAGGATTCTAGGGAGATTAGGTCATAGTTTGGACGAACTAAAAAGGATTTGAGTGAGGAGAAAGTGGGATATTGGGTTGATTTATATAGGGAATGTGAGAGAATTCTTTATTATTTAGGGTTGGGACACCTCACATTAAATTAAGTAAAACCACAAACCAACCAATGATTTTTTCCCATGGGTTTTCCAAAGGGGAGTGGAAAAAAATATTTTACTTGTCCAAAGTCCTAACATCTTAAAATAATGGGGTTGCTTATGTGGATGTGAGTTATAGTCCCAAGGAAAACAATTTAAAAAGACAAGATGTTTAATAAGCCTTGAGGTGAAAATTAATTCATTGTAAAATAAGTCAAAAAAACCCCAAATTACATTATTTTAATGGAAAAACATACACTGTCCGATAATATGTCTTATATTATTTTATTACAACATTATTGGGTCATTATGATGTCATAAAACACATTATATATTTAAACGGTATTTAATTTTATTCCAAAAATTTGACTCTCTCAAAAAATTATGAAAAAATTCACCGTTGGATAATTCTAATGCCTTGATTCTTGAAATAATATTTATTTTATCTAAATAATTTTCTAAATATGTTAATTTTCACTTTTAAAATAAAAACCAACATTTATTGAAAATTTACGGGTTTGGACAAAAAATGATTTCGAACCTTATTAAAAATAAAAATTGTATTCATAAAATTATATGATAAGTTATATATAATAAATATTAATTGAATAATAATAATAATATTTTATTAAAATATTATTTAGTACAAAAATACATTAATTCATCAAAATAGATTTCTTAGTTCAATATTATCTAAAAACTCTATTTTAGCTTTAAAAACTATTTACAAGGAAACAAATATAACATGAAAATATATTCATTATTATATAAACAAATAATCTACATAACCATAGTGCTATGGACATTTTACATAACCCCTTATAACACCCACATAAGAGTGAAGGGTAAGGTGTTCAATTGTGACCGAATCTTGGGGTGGCTCTGATAACATCTCCCGGGTGGTAATCTCTACCAATTTGCACTTCTCTCATAGGTGGTTCTGCTTAATCTTAACCTGTTGAAGCTCTTCATGGGCTTGGTCAAGAGATAATCCTAATAAATCCACCTATTTTTTGAGCTCCGACAAATGGGCTTCGTACGGGGCACATCTACTGGATGAGGACATCTCTTTTTCTGAGTAAATTGGATTCGTTAAAGCCCTATATTTATACAAATCATGTTATCACTATTCAAGGACTATATTAGAAACAGTCACAATTCTTAAAATTAAACCAAAGATGTTGACATTTTATATAAACATTTTACATAAAGGTAAATTTAATTAGATTAGGTTGGATTTCTATTAATGAATGTTTGGGTCGTTACATGATCCATTATAGGGGAAATATTTAAAATAAGATAAATTGATAAAAATTTATTATATCGATATAATTGTTGAGGATGAGGATATGAATCTTTTAGTATTTCAATTTTAAATTAGTCATGTTAATAAAGATAATAAATTTTTAAATAAATATAGATACATTCTAAGGAAATTTAGATATAGAAAATAAAACATAAAGTATGAATGGACATGACACGAGTGATGTTAAGAAGGTTCTGGATAAAAAATCACTATTCCTATATTTTATATTAAGTAATAGTTCTTATACTTATAAAATTATTCACTTTTATCCAATATTATCATTAATATCTAATAGCTAGACCCAAAAAACATTGAGTAAAAGAAATAATCACTTTCCAAATATATTTTGAAGTCATTATCCTTGGGACATCATTGATCATGGAGTGACAATAGAAAAGTACCTATATTAGAATATCTTTAGTAAAATATTTACATATGAGAAAGTAAATATCCCCAGGAATCCATAGATATATATAATTGAGGATATTTTTAGTGAATAGTGGGAGAGTTCCTTTCACCACTTTTAATTGACCTAAAAATCAAAGAATAATACATGAAATAGGTGAAGAGAAAGACTATAATGTACAAAATAAAATGATCTTACACTTGTAAGGTGATTAAAAGAAAGAGGAATGTGAGATGAAATAATGAATAACCACTTATTTTCTTCAAGGCGATCCCTTAAAGCCTTATGTAAGCATACTATAAACTTTCTTGGTTCCTTATTATGATTATAATCAGCTATCCTCAAGGATTTTTATAGAATTTTAATCCGAATATTGTAAAATATAACCATTGGATCATGATGTGGATATTGGACTACTAAAGTTGATCCATGATATCTAATTTATTTTAGGATTTTATGATCTCAAATAACCTTTATAAATTACTAATAACATTTTTAATATGTATTTTCATCAGGTTTAATATTTATTTTAAGTTTTTAGAATGTTAAAATATTTATGTTTGCAATTCTGGACAGTTTGGATAAAATTTTAATAAGTATGAAAAAATCACTTACATGAGAAAGAAACTACATAGATTAGTCAATTACATGAATCAATTACTTGTAAATATTAGCTATGTGAATAAGATACATGGTAAAATCAACTTCATGGTTCCAATTAGATACAATATATTTGTGTATGGGAGTAAAAAGACTACATCAATCAATTTGGCTATGTGAAATTCAGCTACATTGTAAAATTAGCTATGTGAAGAAGCCATAAATGAATTTGACTACGTAGATAACTTTTATTTATTGATTTGTTCAAATACATTAATTATAATTTATAATTCAAAAATTTTATGATCTACAATCAGCCATGCCATGCTATAACAAATATTTATTACTATTGAAGCACTTCAGTGATATTATAATACATATGGGAAATATTTTAATGATGTATTACTTACCTATTTATAGAAAAAATATAATGCGATAAATTCCCCATGAAATGAAACATGTACTAGTATTATTTATTATTCTTTAATATTTTTGTAGAATTTTCACGAAAAGGGCGCATATTGTAAATATGAGAGTGGTATATTTTTTGAAGAAGAGATATAAATTTAAATGAAAATATTATAAATGAATATCTATATATCTATAAAGTGGAAATTAAATATTTTCAGAAGAAAATATGTGAATGAATAAAATTATAAGAAAATGTATGCCTTTGGAAGCTCTAATGCACTGCTCTATTTTACATGAAAATGAGAACAAGCCTCATGATCTTCACCAGTTCTATCTCGACTAAATTTTTTATCATTTAACAAGACTATACATGAGTTTTATTATTTATTATCACCTATCATTGTTCCATCCATAATTTGTATCTTTTAATTTTGAGTTGTATCTATAAAAAATCTATTTTTTCATTTCATTCACCGTAAAATGTTCATAATAAAATAATATAAAGGATGTCATTTATAAATAATTATAGATTCCTAGTTTAAAGATCATTTTCTATTATAAAAAATATCAAATTCTTCTACTCAGTTGTTTGGCCCTTGGAAAAAGGACTATTAGTCCCCAACCAATGGAAATGTTTAGTGGAAATCACCAAACTCATGGGTAAACATTTTGGTGGAGTGATGTACGAAAATTTTATTCCCAGAGCCACTATTAATCTTTGTGTCATATTAATTTCCTTTATTTTATTTTATTTCCACATCTAATTATGTATAAGATATGATTATTATTTATTCATCTCTAAAATATGGTGGTATGATAAGGGAAGAAAATTTTAAGAACTCAATTTACCTCTATTAAGTCTTATTACAGACCTTTCAAGATAAAAATAGGAATTAGATCTAGTGGATTTGAAGTTATCTAATATTAATGGTTTAATTACAAATATATTATTTTAAACATATGATATGACTAATCATAGAAAAGGTATTTAAATGGTAAGATATCCGAATTTTAACGGTGATAATAAAGGATGTTGGAAGGCATGAGTGGCCATCTGTTAAAAGAAACTTTATCTTTATGTTTATATTAAACCCATGAATCATTATACAATAATAGAAATAATCCCTAAAAAATGGGATGAAAACATAAAAACAATTATTAATTTAATTACGAAGAACTTAATGTTATTATTTTTGGACTAGGCCCAAATGAGATGAATTGAGTCCCTCAATGAAATAACACCATTAAAATATATACTACTATTGAAGTTTCTTATGAAGGAATAGATAATGCGATCAATTTTCAATATAATAATTCTAAACTAAAGTTTTATACATTAATAATGATGGAATAGTAGGGATTCATACAATTTAATAGAATACATACTGATGATGTGAATAATGTTTCTATATTAGGAGAACTTATTTTTGATCCATTTCAAGAATTATAAATTCCTATTATTATACCACCAAGATGGATTTGGATATTGGATACTATTATACAATCTATAGAGGTTAATAATATTTAAATAAAATTTATCATACGAACTCCAACGATGTATGAGGAAGATATGAAAACTAGATCTAATGAAAATTTATTATTTACAAAATAGTATGCGCCCCTAGAAGTCTCAAATTCAAATTATTTTATTAAATACAAAAAATAAGAAAAATAGTTGATTCATATGATGAAGATAATTTAATAAGTTCTACATTAGATAGTGATATTTATCACTTTACTAGAAAATATAAGAAGTTCTATAACAATAGAATAGGTTTTATGAAACCCTCAAACAACATTAACAAGTATGATGGTAAAACTAAATAAGTAATATTTTTTAAAATAAGAAATCTTGGATACATCAAAAACGATTTTCCCCAACCACATGACAATAAGAAGTCAGGGAAAAATTATTTCTAGAAGGTCGGATATAAAAATGAATCCAAAAAGTCCAAGAATGAAACAAGGAGTTCTTTTGAAGGATCTAGTGATGTCTCTTATTCAGAATCAGAATATTAACACTAAAATATGAAGGATACCATGTTCTTTATAACACATTATAATAAGGTACATTCATACTATTATTCTGTGTATGGTTTTGAATACTAAAATGAGAACTTCTAAAATTTTCAGCTAAACAAATATTATATTATGCTGGAATATAAGTATGAATATATGAAAAAAATATAAATCTCTTAAAATATTACAAACATATATTGAAACTGAATAAGTAGAATTTATAAAATAAATTTTTGATTAAAAAACAATGCTACAACATTCCACTGCATCTAGATTTTAACAGAAAAATAGGATTGAACATTTGAAAAAAGAAGTTCAAGACTTCAAAAACTCTTTAAGTGTTTTTAAAAAAAGGTGGAAATTATTGAAATAAAATTTTTCAAAATAATAACTCTTATAAAATTAAATTTTTAATTATTAGCCAAGATGAGAAGAAAAATTTTAATAATTTTTTCCCTAATTTCCAAAATAAGAAACACTAAAAAATTACTTGTTTACTTTATGGGTATTTAGGCCACTATGCCAATAATTTTATTTTGAAAAACCCACAAATTTTTGAAGTCAATAAGTTTTTTCTATAAAAATGTTTTTCAAAATTTAGTGATGTATTTTCTTGGATAACCCAAATAGATTTGTGTTCCAAAATCATTAGTTGACAATAACACCAAACCCCAAAACATATGGGTACAAAAACAATTCTTATTTGATTTGACTTTATAGGGAAAATGGTCCAAGACTCATTATCAAAAATTGATGGTAGTTTTTTTACTTTTGGTGAAAATATTAATGGAAATAATATTGGAGTTTGATCAGTTTGTATTCGAAGATAATCCTTTATCAATAAGATTATTTATGTAGAAGGGTTAAATTATAATATGATAATTATTACCCAACTCTATGTTGAAGGTTATATTTTTATTTTTATAATAATTAATGTTCTATTATTAAAGATAAAACTGTCAAATGTTAGGCACGTATAAAAGATAATGTTTACACTATAGATCATAATTATTTTTATAGATAAAATGTAAACTATTTAAAGGTTTTAAAAAATAAATCTTGTATTTAGAATATAATAATGGAAAATTATAATATCTATTAGTTGAGAAAATTATCTAAATATAAGTTATTTTTTTATTTATCCAAAATTAAATTTTATGAAAAAGATATGCAATGTATTCCAAGTGGGAAATAAAAACAAGTAATTTTTAAACCCATTACATAGGTTTTTACTTGTAAACCCATAGAAATAATTCATATGGATTTTTTTGGGCCATCTATAATTGAGATCTGAAGAGGAATTTTTTTTATTTATTAGATGATAAATTTTTTTGATTTACCTGGGTTATGTTTTTATGTGATAAGAGTGATGCTTGTTCAATTATTATATGTTTTTTCATGTTATATCAAAAAAATATAGATTCCAAAAATATTTATTTATGAATTTACCATGATGGATAATTTAACAACTAGGATTTAAATTCCTATTATTTATAGCCTGGTATCTAACACAATTTTTGTTCCTCCAGGACACCTCAACAAAATGATTTTGTTACAAGGAGGAAAAAGACTGTAATTGAATATTCTAGAACAATGTTTTTTGAATATAACCTCCAACTTATTTTTTTGGGATGAAGCTATAAATTCAACATGATATGTCATAAATAGAATTCTAATAATACATATTTTAAATAAAAAACCATATAATCTATGGAATAATAGAAATACAAAGGATCCTCACTTTAAAGTGTTTGGATGAATGGATTATCTTATAAAAACCAAAGGTAATATTATAAACATTGATACAATGGTTGATGAAGGAATCTTCCATATTTTTTATACTAATTAGAAGGATTATATTGTTTTTATAAAAAGACAAATGATTTTTGAAGACTTAACTAATGTGAATTTTTATGAAAGTTATCCTTTTGTTAACAAAATGTCCCATGTTGATGAATTAATTTATTCTTTTGAAAACATTAGACATGAAAACCAAGGAAAGTAAAAAGTATGAAAAGTTTGAACTAGATTTTTCAAAACTGAATATGGAAATGTGGGATACAAGTGAACTAGAAAGTGTTCTACCTAGAAAACTTATAACTCTTAAGAACCATCCCTTAAAAATAGTTATATGAAGCTTCAGTGAAGGGATTATGACTAGAAGAATTGTATAAATTATATTATTATTTTATTACTTATTTTTCTCAATTAGAATCAATGTCTATAGAATAAATCTTAGTAGATGAGAGACAAGTTGTATAATTTTAAATGGAATTAAACTAGTTCAAGAGAAATAGGTTTTGTTAATTAGTTGACAGAACCTACAAATATCCTATTATGTTATCAAAATGTGGATTTAAGAATAAATAGGATGATCATAGTGTAATCACTATGAATATGGGTAGACTAGTTTCCAATGATTATTATCAAAGAGAATGTATAAATTACAAATAAACCATTACACATATAGTTAGATTAAATACATTAGGATTCTCCTACCCTATGCATCACATATGAATTTCAAATTATATTAGATGGATGTAAAATTTTATTTTCTAAATGTTTTTTTGTTGAATATGATTATATTAAACAACCTCATATATTTGAGAATCATTATTTTCCAAATTCAATTCATAAACATACCAATACTCATTATAGACTTAAACAACCTCCTAGATCTTGGTATGATCATTAATGTTCTATTCCTTTATCAAATTAGTTTTGGATGTTATGGTTGATCTTACTTTATTTATAAAAAATATATCTTCATCCACTTTTTTAGTGTAAATATATATGTATGATGTAATATTTCGTTCTATAAATAAAAAAGTTCGTAATGTATTCTCAAAAATTATGAAGAAATAATTTTAAATGAGAAGGGTGGGTGAGTAAAATTATTTTATAGGATTTTATATTTTTGTAATGATTTTTGGGAATGAACTAAATAAAATAAAATACATACTTGACATACATAAAAAATTTGGACTTGAAAGTGGTAAAGTACATAAAAATCATATGAGTTCTAATGAGAATCATGACTTGGATGATACTGAGAAACCAATTGACAACAATATTTATAGAGGAATAACTAGGAGACTATATCGATTTTATACTTGTAAATATGATATATTTTTTATAGTAGGTATTTTTTTAGATTTCATGAAAACCCTATGTAATCTCATTTAAAATATTACAAAATAATTTTAAGTAATTTTAAACGAACATTTTATCTTTTCATAAATTTTATAAAAACTTATGGTTTTAATTTATATTCATATTTAAATGATGACTTTAGATGTTCTAGACTAGATAGGAAGAGTACCTTAGGAACCTTCATTTTTATAAAAAAATATATAGTATTCTTGTATAGTATGAAACCACAATTATACTAAATTTTCTATAACTAAAGTAGAATATATTTCTTATAGTAGTGGGTTTTCACAAGTACTATGGAAAAAACACAACTTAAAAGATTTTGGATTCAATTATAATGAATTATAGATTAAATTTGATAACACGACTACAATTAAAATTCCTACAAATCATGTAAATCATTCTAAAACAAATCAAATAGATCCAAGGAATAATTTCTCAGTAAATCCTGCTAAAAAAGGTTATATTACCATTGTGTTCATCTCTATGGGGAATTAGTTAGTAGATACATTCACTAAACTCGTTGTATATAAGTGTTATTATTTTTTTAAAATAAACCATGCATATTTAATTTTAAGTGAAACTCATTTATCTTATTTTGATAAATTTTAATTTTACATTCATTCATTAATGATTTATGCCTAATGATTTGTTGAAATTAATTTAATTTATCATTTATTTATATTTTAAATATTGTTGTTTTTTAAATGTAGAAATTATGAACGTTTTTTTATGTTATTTACTATGAGTCAAAATCATCCAAAAAAATTGGCTACTTATTCTATTTAGAATTTGGTTATGTGAATTATTTTTTATTTAGCACTCAAACCATTACCCCTTAACATACATATATTATCCATGAATATGAACCATCACCCCTTACCTCATGACCATCTCTAAATAACAAAATGGCATGTTTAACATGGGAATGTCGAAACATGGTGATTAGGGAAGTTTTAGCTCTTCTAATAAATATAATAGTAGTGAATATATTGGAATCCTTGCATATAAGGACCTAGATATGGCATAGATAAAATCTACATAGTTGATTTTGAAGAAGGTTTTTCAGTTTTAGGGATTAGAGTTCATTTTTATGGGAAGATGTCTAGTTTATTTTTGATGAATAGGTAAATGAATTTATAAGAAAAAATCATTTACAGTTTAATCCAATAGAGGATGTTATCTCATTTAACATTAATTTTAAGTTGGTAATAATTTTATACTAATATGGTTCAGTTTTTCATTACCTCTAAGTGGGGGAGTTCAATTTTAGCAAAAATATTTTTAGAACAAGATATGTAGGACTAAAAGTGGTATTTCATATCTTATTCAGAATCCCTAACTTTCAAAATAGATATATAATGGAAATATAAACTTAGTGTAATGTTATATAAAAAATTATTCAAAATTGTATATCCCATATATCCAGAGGGATAGATAATTTTATATTTCAAGACATATACTTGCATTATATTCTAATCAACATTTTCAATCTCAATCCACCTAGGTTCATTATGTAATATATGAATCACTGATGTAACAAAAAATTAAAGGAAATTTATTATCAATATGGTAGATTGATCTACCATATTTTTTAGAATAAGGAAGCTTATTTGAATAAGGAAGATGTAGTAAAAGTACAAAATATTAATACCCAATTGAAATTTCTTTTGGAGACCATTGACCATTTTTGGGACTCTATTTTAAATTATTTGTAACCACTTTTCCTGGGAGGTGTGGAATATGTGGATCCATTCAAAACATCACCACCTAGGAATGAAGTACATACTTAGAATGTGACTATTGGGGAGGTGTAAGAGACCATGACTTCTAGACTTGAGCTTTTTATACTAGTACTCAATCCTATTATAGTTGATCCAATTACAAGTAAGGAATAAAAAGATATTAAAAGAAAAGATACTATTTCAGCTGAATTTACTATAGTTGGTCAGCACATTGAATCAATTTTGGAGAAAATAATTATAGTTATTTAGGAGAGGGAAGATGAGACTATGACTAGTGTTTCGTGTGATGAATCCCAAGATGAAGGTTACATGGATAATCAAACCACTGATCCAATTCTTCTTAAATCACATATTTATAGATATAGGGATGATGATGTCATTATTGAATCCGGTGAAAACTCTCATACATGATTGGAACCATCACTACCACCTATTTTGTATACAGAATCACCCATAATTTGTAAGAGTTTAGAAATTTCTGAAATGAAATATTTTTCCACAACTGTTCTAACTTAGTTTGACAATATCTAAGGAGATTTAAATGAAATTATATAGTATTTAAAATCATTCAATGATGAGAACATAGAAATTAATGTTCTCTCTATTTAAAAGTATGATTTTGAGAAATTTTACTGGTTAGTGGATACCTAGATATATATTATTATGATTCCTCAAAGAATTACTCTTGTGTATAATCCTAGTTCAAGTGTAAGTTAAAAAGAGAATAGGGAGATGAAAGAACTTATAAGAGGTTTGAAGGATTCCTATCCAACAAAACCTGATTTTTAGAAGTTTGTTGTGATGGTTTCATCTCAAAGGGACCCCCTAAAGAATATTCTAATGGTGTAATCTGATATGTCTCAAGATTATCATTACTAGACTATGCCATTCAGGTCCGAAATGAGGGAAATATTGTAGAATTTAAGAAGTTATTAAATAATCCCATTTTCATTCATAAAAACATTTCAAATATATTCATGTTACAATTCATAACCATCTAATGTTCCATATTTGTAGAGTGGAGTTCATCCGGTGAAATAAGAATTACACTATATGTTTTCTAAACTCTTGTTCCTCCATTGTGATTTAAATACACCAATTATTATGCAAGAATTGTATAAATATCTTTTTGTAGAGTTCTAAGATATAAATGAATCTATTATGAATCATGGTATATGAACTAATAGATTATTAAATAAAGTAGCTTTATTTTATGATGAATTATATGATAGGTTAGAAGAGAACATAAAAGTTTTTAAGGATAATGAAGGTATGGTTTTTAGATCTCTTAGACTTGTATATAAAAACCAAAAGTTCATATTAAAAATATTGAAAATGGTTTATGAAAAATCTCAAGATATATATTCAAGATATTCATTAGTTGAATCACATTTAGAATCCACAAAAGTTCTAGCAATGACCACATAAAAGGAGTTGGTTTTCAACATTCCTTCAAGGGATATCCAAATTCCAGTTTCTCCTATTTCATTTGTTGAGATGATCTATGTTCCTATTATACCAAATACTATTAGTGCTTTAGTTATAGAATCTTCTATCAGCACTATAAATGAAGTAGTCAAAATTTTGATAGGGAAAGTATAAATCACGGATATAAATCTATATTTTTGAATGGTAGAATGATCAGAATATAGATGTTAGTGGACAAGATTATAAAGAAACATTTAATGGAACTGAAACTACGACTGTCTTATAATAATGTTTCTCCATTACTCATTACTATTATTGATATTTCTTATCAGATTTTTTCTTTTAGATATATTGACTCTCTTATAGGACTTATATATAATTGATTAACATTAGTTAAGAAAATTCATAGGAAAAAATTCGTATTTATTTTTGAAATTTTTATATCTGATATCATCAAAATGATAGATATTTGAGATGATTCCTCATTTAATCAAAGTGCTAGATGGAATCTATGTCCTTATCTACTAGATGCCTGTAGAGGTAAATGACATAAAATACATGCTTCTTTTGATGCCTTTAGAATCTACAGGAAAGAACACGCCAAGGTTGATACAACCTTAGCTATTGATCATTCTAAGGAAGGAAAAAGATCCAGTGAGCCTCTATGAAAGAAATTTTTTGGATACTAAAACATCTAATTTTTATAGGGCTGAAGTTCATCTTGAAAAAATTCCCAGTGGTCCTATCCAAGGATCAAATATAATTTCTGCTATAAGGTTAAAAATTGGAACAACTAAAATGTCACACCAGGAAGAGTTTCTATCAGTAATAAAGACATAAACTACCTCCATAACAAAAAAATACATTCAAATACCTTCACCAAAACCATATTCTCATTTTTAACTCATCTATAATCATTTTTCATCATACTAATATATAGAATTTATGTTTTTACAGGTGATTGGTGGATGGATGTTTCTATAAAATTTATAATTAGTTTAATGAATATTTATTCATTTATAATATTTTTAGTGATTTTTTTCATTTTAGGATATTTATTTCATATATTTTTTTAGAGATTTTTTCATTTTATCTTCTTATTCATTTTTATTTTTTTATAGAAATCCATTATTTCAATAATTCCATATTCAGTTTCCTCATTATAATTAAATAGTTCATTACAATAAGTGCTACAATAAATGTGTTTTTCACTTTTCCTTACCCTTACTTTTGAAAGACATATAAAGTGTAAGAATTTAGATATTCCTAACCAAATGATAATAAAAGGGGAATAATTACAAAATTAATAAAAAGGGAAAAAATTTCTAGCAATGGCGGTGAAACACTAAATTTTAAAATCAATATATATATATATTATCGTTGTGAAAAATCCTACTAAAACTTTTAAAAATTTCATGTATAATGCCTTATAGGTTTTTGATCATGAAAAAGTAGGAGATTATTGGAATAATAATGTTATTCCATCAAATATTATGTAATTTAGGTTTTTATGGTCTCAAATAACCTTCACAATTAACTCGTAATTTTATCCTCAGGTATTTTTATAAGGATTTATTCTTATTTTAAGTGCTTTGGAGACAAAAATACTTAAGTCTAAAATCATGGAAACTTTGGCTGAAATTTTCCTAAGGCTATAAAATCTACCCAAGTGAGAAATAAACTACATAGATGGATTAGTTACATTAAAAAATCACATGTAGTAATCAGCTACATGAATCAGATATAATGTATAATCACTTATGTTTTTTCAATCAACTATGTATGATTTGGATATATGAGTAAAATGATTTCTTCAATCCTTTTGTCTATGAGCAATGCAGATACATGGAAAAATTGGATAAATACTGAAAATAATCAACATGAATATGGCCTACAAAAATTTGAATATGTAGATAATTAATATATCTGGATCAGTTAGGTTACACAAATTCAAATGTATACTTCAGCGATGTGATGATATGCAATTGGCTATGTCATGTGGAAACCTATATTTGTTAACCTTCATGAAATTGAGTTATATTTTAATGCTTCCTTAAAATCATAAAATTTTGTATTTATTTTTTATGGTAAAACAATTATAAAAAGTGAAAAATACTCATAAAGGAAACAATTACAATGATAATTTAATATTATTTACAATTTCCACGGTATTTCTGAGAAAATGACATGTGTTTTAAATTTTATTGTGTTCGATTTTGTGGATAATATTTGTGCTATTAAAAGAGGATATTTTTCCTAAATTTTCATATAGATATTATGATGAAAAAAATATATTGAGAATAATAGATGTTCTTGGATACAATTCATAGAAGAAGTATTCTTCTGAAAACACATCTGTGCTGCTCTATTTTACAAAAAAAAAGAAGCCTCTCGATCTTCAACTATGCTATCTCGTTCATCATTACTATCACATTTAAAGTAATTTTATGAGATTTATTCTTTTTTTATTATCTCTCCTAGAGATTTATTCCTTCATTTAGTTGAATCATACAACTATGACCTATATATGTAAATACTAATCATCTCATTTCCTTACATGGAAAAGGTTATTTTTAAAATTACATAAAGGATGTTTTTTATAAAGACTTAATAGATCCCACATGAAAGTTCATGTGGTATTCTAACAAGTATAAACTTCTTTTACTCAGTCTTATATTCCCTTCAAAAAGTACTAGTTGTCCCTATTAAAAGGCTATGTATAATAGAAATCATTAACTCATGGATAATAGTGTTGGTGGAGTGGACTAGTGGAATTATGTCCCTCAAATAACTATAGTCTTACATTCTATTTTGTGATTTTATTTACACTATTACATGTGTTTAAGAAAATATTACAAGTTAGTCATATAAAAAATAGGGTGGTTTTCTATGGTGACAATATTTGATGAACTAAATCTAACCCTCTTTAGAGTTTTATTCAGTACCTTTTGGGACAACAGTGGATTCATATATTACCATCACTTATTTATACATTTCACTCATTATGACTTCTATTCCGATTATCCATTTATATGATTATTGTAGGATGAATATCTTTTATAAATGGTTGATAAATAATTTTATTTAATTAAGGATCATTTGTAGAAACTTTTATTGGCTTTTCAGTTTGGGAGATATTGAAAAGGAACCTCCTAGATCAGTAAATAATCTTTGATAAGGGGGTGAATCAGTGATATATGTTTAATGTTTACATTGTTAAATAACCTTCATCACTAATTACAAAAAATATCTATCAATACACAACACAAACACATAAAGGGGGAAATGATTTATAGGGATCACCCCTCAAAATGAGAAGGCTAATACTTCGCATGATCCAGATTCTACCAATATCAGACTTCCCAATAGATTAAACATGTAGGTATAATGGGCATGGTTAATGTCCTGAACTGCCCCGAAAGGGCCCAAATATCTAGTGATATGCTGCGTGTGATATCCCCTAGACTACCTCTATTACGATAGGGTCAAAAAACTAGTGTTGAGTAGGTATATGCCACACATGGGAGACATTAGCCTAAGTGCCTATAGACATGAAAAAATCTACAAGCCTAAGTACCTGTATGCACATACACATCCCTAATATCATAAAATTATGAAAGTAATGTAAAACTAATATTAATTCATGTACACATATATAATAACATTAAAATAGTACAAAAAAAATTTAAATAAATAAAGGGGACAAATAAAATCCAAATAAAAACTACAAATAGTCCATCCTACTCCAAAGGGCATGAATAATATCAAATACAACACCAATTCAATTCTCGATCTATCTAGCCAAAAATATGATTGACCTTCTCCTATTCTTCCTAGGACACGATCAAAAATCCTTTTTTCTGTCTGAGACATGATATATGAATGATAATCCCATGTAGGGGTGAGTATAAAAATACTCAGTATGAAACCCTAAAATAACTAAACATAAATCATCAAGTGTAGTCAGATCATAAATATAGGTATGTCAAACCAAATATGAGAAATTGCGATAAAACTAGAAAACCGATATATAATCATAAAATAAATATGATATCAAGGGGAATAAACCCAAAATTATATCCATAGTATCACTCTATAGGTTTCTAGGTAATTCTTGTTTTGGATGACATGGTCCATGATCCATGATGTCATAGAAGAAACAGATCTGAGAGGTTATGCTCATCTGTACTTTCTAATATATGCTCACAAGATCTTAAAATATTACATTTACAAGATAGATGATCACACCCAGGACCATTGGTGTATTATTCCAAGACTACTAGATCATACTACTATATACGGGATTGATTCCCTATGCATGGTGGTCATATTGATACCAAGAACCCAAAATAAAAAATATATGATAGAGGATCCCACCCTAGGCCACATAGAGGGATACAAAGAACTATATTAAAAACAAAACCAATAGCAGGTATCATAATAAAAAATATAAGGATATAATTCCACAATGTACCCACATAGTAATGGGTGAAACAATCAAAATCATCTAAATGTGATCTATACTAAAGAAATAAATGGATCCCAATAGCCTCAGTTGGAGTACACGATGTCTAATATAGTGCATGACATATTTTGACAACCTTTGGAGTTCCTATTTATGTCCCTCTCACATGAAATGTAAATATACCCATACATATAATGTCCCATAGGGGTACATAGTGTGTAGTTTTTGAGATGGAACTCATCATGTTGCCTACCCAATCCCATGTACATCTGGCCATACCCATGTACTACGAGTTGTGATCCTTTCCATGTATATTTTAGGATTCACAAAGATCCACCAACACCAGTTCACACTATATGTGTTAGGGACCAAGTAGAATGGGATCCTTAATTTCATGTGTAAATCCAAGCACTATATCTAGGTACCCTGAATGGATTTTTTTCGTTGGGGTACATTAGGTGTAACGAATGATATCTCAGAATCCTGTGGTTCCTTTAGGAGTCTTCCAATTTTTACACCATCCCTATCAATCACACCCACAAAAGTTGGATCATGCCTTGATTACGACTCACAATCTCTGGTGGATATATTATGGCCACTAAAATTTATTATTAAACTACCACTATTACATCACACCATGATTGTGCATCAATCCAAGAAAACGAGAATCATTGGTCCAATCCCATTCCACCAATGATTTCCCATAATTCTTGTTTTACCTCAATCACAAAATCTCTTATGAACCACTCCAACAGAATCAATCCATTAAATTGAATAATGGTTAAACAATGATTGAATAATGAGTATTCATCAAAGAACCATCAAAACTAATACCAGTGTTGAATGATGTGAAAAAATGGGTATAAAATGAACCAAACAAAAATGAGGAGTGATCCTAGCTAGTTGTCTAGTTTATCCTTGATTAATTACCATTATAATTATGAAATATTATTAATATAAATAAACAATATTATTTCCCTAAATCCCAGGAACAAATAAACCCACACCTACAACATGATTGTCATTTGAATAAGTATATTATTTGATTTTATTTATATTCATTAAGGGTAATTAAATAGGGAAATAAACCATGAATAACCACAACCTACCTTAGGTTATGCTCAATCACTGATGAAGAATGAATCTACATCATAACTATTATTGAGATCCTCAAACAGCATTTGCAAAAAAGATCCTCAATCTTCCATCAGCTTAGTGCACTAAGCTATTCTCTCAAATCTAAATGATTTTATAGATAACCATGGGGTTTTATCATAATAATATTTATATAAAGAAGGATTTAGGTTTAATATTAATTTATGATTGAAATAAATTTATTTACTTATTCTTCTTCCCATTGTGGAACTCATCCCAAGTGCCCGACAAGCTCTAAGGTTAGGTCATGAATAGGGTAAAACCTATGTTCCAAACTCAATGAAAAACACTAATTTTCTATCTGTATCCTTGTTCAAGTGTTATTCTACTATTTCATGAAAACCATGAATTCATGATAATAATATATTTAATATTTATATAATCTTCACATGGGGCCTCTTTAAGCCTCCAAATCTAGCACCGTATAATTGAAAATATTGAAGAATGATATTATATATATTAAAAATATGGAATGGAAAAAATAGATCCCCTAAATTGTTCCCACCTTGGAGATTTTCATCTAAAAATGAAAAAACGACTTCATAATAATTTTGGTAACTAATCTAACTTCTTGGTCTCAAGCTCACAAGTTATCTCCAAAATATTCCCATGCATCCCTCGAACACGCATCAACGGAATTTCTTTCCCACAAGGGATCTTCTCTGACTTATCCTCAATATACATTGGGTATTTTGAATTGGTAACCCCATCATCTATGTTTATGTCACCCTAATCGATAACATTCAATAGGCCATTAATATAACTCCTCAACTATGAAAAATGGAAGAATTCATGTACCTGGTGTAACTACAATTGTAGAGACAAGTGGTATGCCCCCTCAACGACACTGCATAGCACCTGGAGTGGGTTGATGAATCTACGATATTAATTTTCCCCCCATAAAAATATCTATAACCCATATCGAGGAGAGACCTTCAAGACTACATGGTCTCCATCCATGAACTACAATATCCTCCATTGTTAATCCACATTGGACTTTTAATGACTCAAGGTAGTATTTATCTATTCATTGATGATTTGAACCTTCTATATTCAAGCTCACAACAACTCAAGGCCAATGAGTGTTGAATCACATGGATCATCCCAACATTTCATTGAATTATAGGGTTGCCTATAAGGTTTCTCAAATAGTACCATAAAATTGTGGAATGGTAAATTTTTTTGTATAAAAACATCACCAAGGGTAGTTGATATTCTCAAATATGAAAAAAATCCAACCTAAAATCCCATAGATTTTCATCAAGAACCTAAATGGTCTACTCAGTATGGGAATCTAGCAAGGGGTGAAACACCATTATCTAATGAAAATGGGTCCCAAATTAATCCGGTAATCCTATCCATAATAATGACACGAAGAACCCATTATTTTTAGAAATGACCCTTGAGGTAACACTGTGGAACTATGCCATCTTTTCCACATAAAAGTGTCCAAATATCTATAATAAACTCAACTATAATATAGACAAAAAGTGGTTTGACATGGTGATTTAGTCTATATCACCTAGATGAAATCATTTCCTCTTTATTTCCATGGAATCTTCACCACAAAGTCCATGAATATAATATCTTGCATCCACTATTACAATTAAAGGGGTTGAGCTGAACATGTATGAACCTGACACTTGGTCTTCACATGGAGACAAGTTAAACATTGAGAGACAAATTATTCCACACTCTTATTCTTCATCAGCCACCAAAAATGACATCGAAGGTCCTGGAACATATTTTTTAGACTTCATCGTACCACTATAGGAGATGCATGAAACTACCTCATCACCTCCCCTTGTAACAAAACTAGATGAATTATCCATACTATAAAAAGGATGACGTGTACTGTAACACCCCATGATATTGAAAATAAATTCAATATTGAATGCACGAAACCCCGAGTGTCCAAAAAAACACCACTTTATTATAAACTATCCAATAAACAAAATTTTCCACCAATGTGATTTAAATTTTGAGATACTGACAAACAAGGTTTCATTTAATAAGATATTTAGAGTCTGATAAGACAAACCTAATTATTGTTTAATAGTAACATACCCTTATGAATAATATCATAAATTTATCAATAGTAATCAATATTAATGAATTTTAAATCATCCAAACAATAGAAACATTATCCATGAAGGAATAAATACATTTTATACATCTTATAAGTGAAAAAACAATCACTGTTTAAGTATCAGTATTTTTCTCTGTCAGAAATATTTTAAATAAATATTATGATTAATTTAATAATTTAAAATAGAAATTTATTTTCATAAAATGTATTCATAAGTTTCACTTCATTGTCTTATGGTTATAATGTAATTTTATTGGACATTGATTAATTTCTCAAGGTGATATGAAATGAGTTATAGTTTTAATGTTGTGTATTGGAAAAAATAAATATTTTTTTTAATATTAAATTAAATCAATTATGAAAATTATTTTAAAAAAATTTATTTCCTTTTTGATATATACACGTTGAAATATTTTTGGGGTAAATTTTAGGGATTTTTCAAAAATACATGAATTTTTTGGAGAATAGTAAAAAAAATACAGTTTTGAGTTCTTTATATGTTTAATGACCTCATAATAATATATTATTTAATATTAAATGATGCTCAACTTATGTACATTAAAATATGATATGAGTTTCCCCAAGTGGATAATACCATGGAAAAATACCATGGAAAAGCCCATGGGTTTTCAAAAACAACTAATAAGGTGTCAAATGATATTAATAAAAAACTCCCTCTCAGTTACTATAAATACCCAATCATTCATTTATTTTCAATCATTCCAAACCCATAATACTTGAATATCATGTATTTTTACCTCCCTAGGGGTCCTACCGAGGTTTCCTCAAGGGCCAAAGGTCCCAAACATAATGTTTTAGGAGTTACAATACAATGAAACTAAGATTATGTGAAGGACAGAATCAAACTTAAGGTAATAGTTTTTTCTCCCTAAACACTATTTTCATTCGGGATACATTTATAGTCTAATTAAATCAATGAAATTGTTATTTATTGTTAGGAAAACCTCATTAGTTCTATATGAGTGTTCTATATATGTTTACCAACCAAAATCATTCTTTATTTTATGGGGAGTTACACGTCTTAAAAGTAACATTACTAATTTATTCTCAAAAAACAAGCCTGATTCAAGGGGATTTGTCAATTATTACCTATTTTCATGAGAACTAAATAGTATGTTTTTTTTAAAAAATAATATCATAAAATCACTCATTTTATTACGAGAAATTTTAAGAAAATCACTTCTGGTTTATTAAAAATATTTTTCCAAAAGAAATCTTCTTTTCCAAGTAAATGGTTTTAATAACAAGAATTATTTGGTGATATTAAAAGCGTATTTTCACCATTTTAAACACTCTTTTTGATTATTATGTTTAAATGGGCTTAATGTTTGGTTATATCATCCACTATGTTTTGACTATGGATGTGCTATCTTAAAACCATTCACAAATTTATTCCGAATGGGTTTTGATTGTGCTTAATGTTCATGGAACATTTTTTCATTTCATATGTTAGTTTCTATATGAATGTATATGTTTTTAATTTTTATCCCCATACATATGAGGAATGCATTAGACACAGTATGTGACATGTGGGGCCTTCTATATCCCCTCTATGCATCATAAGGTCTAATGAGAAAACAATTTTCTTGGCACATGGTCTTAGAAAATGGATATTTACAGTTTGCAAATGAAGCCTTAACTGTGTGGTTATTATATCCCGCATTATGAAGTCCCTCATTAGGAATGTAATAATTGAATTTTCATGTGTTTTTTCTACTACTAGAATAACCATGATTATGCTTTATTATGGAGATATTTACTCACTCAGATTATTTCCATTTTATATTCATATTTATTTTTAAATGCATGTGTTTTTAGTTATTCACCGTGCATAATATTTATATTTATGATATCTTCTGTTTTATTAAATACTCTTAATAAGAATCTTAGCTCACCCATTTCTTATTTTTCTTTTTTTCTCTAGACATGAAGATGTTTTTATGAATTAAATTTAGGAAAAAACATAGAGTAGTTTATATTCACAATAAAAATTATATGTTGTATTTCATTTGATGTTGTAATGATAATCCTATGTATGAATCTAGTTTATCAAAACTACTAAAGTACTCATTCCTTCAGGATTTGATTCCTTATAATCATGCTAATGTATTAAAATAAGGCACCAGCTTTTGGAAACTAGGATCAGTTCCTTACAGTTAGAATCAAAGAAAATTTAGCAGAAACATTGGAATCATGATTTATAAAATGTAGAGTAGTGAAAAAACCCTAAGATAGTCTTTGAAGATAAACATACAAGAAAATACTAGAATTATTTCTATGGAATAAATTATGTGTATTTTTCTTTCATATACATCCATTTACATATAATACAAGTGGATTTGGTTCTAGAAAATATGTACCCAGGAGATAAAACTTTGACAAGGAGTTTTGGGCTTGACTTGAGGTATCATGGTATTTGACAGTGGGACTTACTAAACACCTAGTTTGACACTCATGATGGATATTCTTAAAATAATTCTCATTTTAATTACAAACCATTATTATGGATTCATATATAAGATGAAAATGAATAACATTAGTGAGATATGAGGTGTTTTATATTGAAAATATGGTGTCAGGATATTCTTGAAATGATTTTATGACTCTTGTATCTCACACTATGCTTTTTGGTTGTCATAAATTGCTGGATCCCAAAGAAGTAATATTAATGTTGAAAATTATAGACAAGATGTAAAAGGTGTTTGTCATGAGAAACCAAAGGGAATGATGATTTTCATGAAAGTTATTGTGTTTAAACATAATCATTTCTCTAAAAATATGATTAAAAATATATACATTATCCAACTCCCAAACACACTAAAGAATATAATGGTGGAGAATGTTAAGAGCTCTAATGGTGGAGACCACAGAGGAAAGAAAGCTCAATTTCCATCATGTAGGAAGTGTGTAAGGATACATGCATGAAAATATCTCAACATAATAAATAAATTATTTATGTTTGGGAATGAAATACAAAATTAAAACGATTAACATTGAAAAAATGAAGATCACAATGGATGAAAATAAAACTGATCCTAAGAATCCATTTACAATAATTTTCTGAAAATGTAGGGGACCTATGCATTACTCGAGTCAGTGCATTATTCTATAGGATAACCACTGGGACCAGGAAGAGACTATATGGAAATAACTGAATGTTGAAATATTTAAAATTATTAATGGTCGTTTAATGATGGTATTACATTGGAACACTTTATTTAGTTTGGGTAACCAGAATGTTTATTATGTGGAAGTGATATATGAGGAAGAAATTATCTTTTCTTGTGTGGAAAATATTATAAAGGTATAAATTAATATTATGATTTATATGATTTGGAGTAAATTATGGGAGATTACATTTTGGGATTACATCAACAAGAATATTTTCAATAGATTAGCCAAAAATCCATGAAAGAATGTTGCAATATGGGTAATTATTGATCAAATTACATAATCTGCACATTTCCTCTCTATAAGGGAGGATTTCCCACTAGAGTTACTTGAACGAATCTATATAAATGATGTTGTAAGACTTCAAATAGAAGCACTTTCGATAGTTTCTGATCACGATCCTCAGTGTACATTGAAATTCTATAGTAGGTTTCTTAAATCTTTCGACACTGATCTTTATTTGAGTGTTGCTTATCATCCTAAAATTGATGGGCAATGAGAAAGGATGATCCAAAATTTAGGAGATATGTTGAGATCATGTTACCTTTATTTTAAAGGTATTTGGGATTAGTATTTTCCTTTGGTGGAGTTTACCAACAATAATAGTTTCCATTCAAGGATTGAAATGCCACCATATGAAGTATTGTGAAGAAAGAGATGTCATACAACAACTTGTTAGGATAAAGTTGGAGAATGGAGGCTTGTTGGCCCAGATATCATGGTGGAAACAATAGTGAATGTAAAGAAAATTCAAGTTCATATAAAAATTGCTAATAATAGAAAAAATACCTATTATTTTAATCGAATGAATGATTTGTGATTTCAATTGGGAGATCATGTTTTCTTAAAAGTATCTCCATGGAGGGGTGTTAGATGTTTTTTGAAGAAATGGAAACTCTGACATAGGTACATAAGGCCTTTTGAAATTTTGGATATAATTGGATCTATTGCATATCATTTGGCTATGTTTCCTAGCCTTTATAAAGTACACAATGTGTTCCATGTCACATTGTTGAGAAATTATATTCAGACCTAACACATGAACTCACTTATGAAGGTATGGAATTGGAACCCCACCTATCTTACATTGATGAGCCTATCCAAATTCTAGACACAAAAGAACAAATTTTGAGGAATTTAATGACACAAATGGTAAAGATAATATAAAAAACTCATAAAATAGAAGAGGAAATAGGGGAGACTATGGTTCTTATGATAAATAACTAACAACATCTCTTTAGGGGGTAAAATTATGGTAATTTCGAGGATGGAATTTTTGTAAGTAGGAGATAATGTACCACCCCATGATTTTGAAAATAAATTAAATATTGACTGTATGAAACAACGAGTCTCCAAAAAAATACCACTTTTTTATAACTTAGCTTGAAAGCATAATTTTTCCACCTCTTTGATTTGAATTTCGAAAAACTGATTTACAATGTTGTGTTCAGTATATTTTTGGAGTCTAATAAGAGAAACTTAATTTTTTATGAATAGTATCATACCCTTATCAATAGTAAGATAACCATATAAATAGTAACATACCATTATGAATTGTAATGAATAGTACTAAATAGTAAATTAGAAAAAATTGAAACATCACCTAGGAATATATAAATACAATTTAGGCATCTTATAAGTTAAAATACAATTATTATGTATTTATTGGTATTATTATATGTCATAAATATTTTAATTTAATTTTTTTGATTAATTTAATAATATATAATAAAAATTTAGTTTCAGAAAATGTAATCATAAATTTTTAATTTATTTTCATTAAGTTATAATATAATTTTATGGGACCTTCATTAATTTATCAAGGTGTAATAAAATGAGTTATAGTTTTAAAGTTGTTTATTGGAATATATTATGATTTTACTGAAAAAATAAATTAAAATTATTTATAAAATTATCTTCCAAAAATTTATTTCAATTTTTAATTATAAAAATTAAAAATGTTTATGGTGAATTATAGGTAATTTTATAATGTACATGAACTTTTTGTGAGTATTAAAATTATAGTTTTCAGTTTTTAATTTGTTTATTGACATCATAATGATATAGTAATTAATATGAAATGGTGGTCAAACTGTAAACATTAAAATATGACTTGAGTTGTCCCAAGTGAATAATAACATGGAAAAATACCATGGGAAAGCCCGTTGTTTTGAAAAAACAACTAAAGAGGTTTCCATTGAAATTAAAAAAAATTCCCTCTAATTTACTATAAATATTATTGGTAAAAAATCCTTCAAGGTGTCCTCTTGGTATGTTTTGGGTTTGATTGTGTATTTTGACAAAGCCAAATGACCACAAATGAACAGTATGACGAATTTTTAAGAAATTTGGTAAAGGATGACAATTGTCTACAATTATTCAAGGGTCGTGTACCATGTTCTGAAAATAGTATGCGGAGTGGCAGGAATGGTATGCTGAAGTGGTTTGCGAAACCAAAAATGGTTCACGGCTAAGCAAAAATGAGATAGGCGGATGGATTGAAAATGGCGGAGGAGGTTAACCATGTAAGAGAAAAGGAAAAACATGGGTAGTGTAGAAAAATGGTTTTCAGGTGGCCTATAGTTCGCAACGGCATAAGGATCGGTAAGCAGTGAAAGATGAATTAAAGATTGGAAAAATCTTGGATTAGTGATTTTTGCAGATATCTTTGATTATATAAACATTTTTAATCCCATCAATTACTATTGAGATCATATATTATTAGAGAAACATATTTTGATTTGGGATTTTGGTAAAGTACGAAGGTAGTTCGGGAGGGATAATCCCGCAAAGGATAAATAGGTTCACCCAAAAGACGTTTCAGCTGATGGTTTTAAGAATAAATTTGTATCTCTTAAGACTCGGTACGTGGAGAAGTAATCTATAGTACATGAGAAGGATAATTCCACAAGCGATATGCAAAGGGAGAGCTATGGTACACAGAGGCTAAGGTAGTCTACGAACAAAGAATGTTTTTTAGACAAAGGGTGATTCGTAGAGGATGTTCACAGAATCAGTACGTGGTAGTGGTACATGATAGCAAGACAGATATTTTCTGTAGACAGAGGAGGTTCATAGAAGAGGCAGTAGTATGTGGAAGAGATAGCTCACATACCTTACCTAGTACTCAGTACAAGGGATAGGAAGGTGGTTCTCAAAACACAAAAAGACGTTTAAAAAGCCTCAAATTAGTTTGAGAAAGTATTTTATGGTACCTAGCATTACTCAAAATGTTGGAATTCATCTATTGGTGAAAGAGGAAAATCAAAAGAGCATCTACCTATAGTTGAGGATTCTTGAATTCATAAATATTAATGGACATACATATCCATAAACTGTGTTTGGCCAAAAAGTCAATAAAATGTGAGTGGATGATTTTCCAAGAGCAGTGAGTAAAAGAAGAGGAAGATGATGACCACTCCCACCGGCAGTGATCCTAAGAAGGAGGCATAAGGAGTGACCCTTGGGAATGTAGTGAGAAGACCCTAAATATTGAAAAGGTAGTGAGCCTATATATAGAAGATACTACCTGAACATTGTACTCATTATTGGCAGTGCACCATAGTGAATTCGGTACAACAACACATGTTAACTGTATACTCCTTGGACATATCCCAATGAGGGTGAACTAAGTACAAATAACTATTCCATGTGCATGAATTATTATCTATTAATTTATTGCTATAGGAGGAAGATATAATTATGTTCTATCTAAAAATGAAACACGATATGGATGAGATACAGTTTTAATCTATTATACCATGATTCACCCCCCCCCCCCCCGTCCCAGGGTATTCGACCTAGTGGACCAAATAAATACCCACTTATTCCTTCATTTGAATTCATCCAAATGTCATAATCCTCAAAGATATGGTATTTTTACATCCCTATGAGTCCTCCAAAGGTGTTTTCAAGGCTCTAAAGTCCCAGTAATCATGTTTTGGGATGTAAAGTACAAGATAACTAAGATCAATTGAAGAACACCATCATAATCAAGGTTAGTGTTTTCTACTAAAATGTCCATTTTCATTTGGGTTACATTTATTGTCTACTTTCCTCAATGAAATTATTTATTATTTTTATTTACACCTCATAAATTATATATGAGTTCTCTATATATGATTACCAACCTGAATCCTTCTTTATTTTATGGGGAGTTACTCATTTTAGAAAGAACTTTCAAATTTTTTTCCCAAAATATAGGCCCAATTCATGGTAATTTCTCAATTATTACTTATTATAGGAGCACTATATAAATTTATTTGAATAAAAATTATTATCATAAAATTACTCTTTTTAATATGAGAAAGTTACATTAAATAATTTTTTTTAATATAGATATTTTTCCAAAATAACTATTTATTTCCAAGTAAAAGGGTATGTATAATAAGAATTACTCGGTGATTTTAATATTGTATTTACACCCATTGGAACAATCTTGATGATTAGTACTTTTAAATGGGGTAAATGTTTTATGATATCATTTAATATGTTTTGACTTAGGATGTGCTATCTTAAAACCATTCACTATTTTAATTCGAATAGATTGTTCTTATTCTTGGTGTTCAGGGAATGTTATTTACATTTCTTATGTTAGTTTCAATACGAATGAATATCTTATTCATGTTTAACCACATTCATAAGAGGAATACATTGGATGTAGTAATTGTCGGGTGGGGCTTACAATATACCCTTAATGTATCGATAGGTCTCATGAGTCAAACTACGACCTAGGCATGTTGTATTGAAAAAATGTTTATTTATGGTCTTGGCATAAGGTTTTGATAGTATGGTTATGATGTTCGTCATAATGAATTACTTCATTATGAAACTTGTAATTTAAAGATCGTTTTTTTCTTGACTAGTAGAATAACCATGATTATGTTTTATTATAGAAATATTTACTCACCTCATATTCTTGCCATTTTTAGTTCATGTTTATTTGTAAAGGCATGTGTTTTAGTTATTCACGATGCCTAATATTGATGTTGATGATTTCTTACACTTTATTTATTACTCTTACTGGACATTTGAGATCAACCAATTTTTATGATTCATTTTCACAAAATTCATAGATGTTTATTATGAATGACTTGATGGAATACTCTTAGATTTTTGGATGTTACCAATAAAAATTATATGTTTTATTTCATATAAATATGTAATGTTGAAACTATGTATGTATCTGGTTTTCCAAAACTATAAATCTAAACAGTACTTTGGTATTTTATTACTTGTAATCATGCCAATGTATTAAAATGAGGCACCAACTCTAGGAAGCAAGGGTCGGGTCCTTACTCTTGAAATAGTGGGTGACAAAAACCCAACTATTCAGTTCTTTTGATTACCATATCGTGTATATAGTAATGTATAAATGATGTAATATTACCATTATAAAGTATAATTTTCTACGTCCACTATTGAAATGGTAATGTCCAAAGATTACTTGTCATATCTAATGGATATAGCAAATCCTGGGCTATAATGAGAACCTCTAGATACTATGAAATTAATCTTAAATATATGTTCTATAGTCTAGATACATCATAATGATTGTAAACAGTATATGTTTGACTATCAGGTGCTAGGGGATTATAAGAATTGAGGCTTCTTCTCATGAAGATCACACTTGGTGATCTCTATTAGTGAGATCATGAGGACTGACCCGCAAATAAGAACTCCACATGTTTTGGGTGTCATTGGACGTTCCTGTCTACGAACATGTGTAATGGTCTCATGAATTGAGATCATTACCAATGTATGTAACTTGATTACATACATTGATGCAAGATGAAAACCATAGAGATGAAGTCGTGGTGAGGTAGTTTGTGTCGGGTGCGTCGTTGGTGGCATGACAATGGTTGAATGGTCAAGAAAGGATTTGTCACTTCTGGGTTATGGAAGTAATGTATCTCAAGCCATGTTGATATGGATGACAGTACCTTAATAAGACTAGGTACATGGCGGTAAAGGGTAAATTCGTCCACTTAAATCAACAAATTATAAAGCAAGAAAAGTGTGATGACACGTGAGTGCGTCCTGCTTTATGAGATATTATAGAAAAAGAGATTATATTACACAGTGTGTGTTCGTATGTCAGTTTTCACTACTATGACAATCCTTATTTCTTTAGGGGCCTTGATGGGTTGCTAGATCCTGCTCTTGGTCTGTAAAAACAATTCATGGCTGCCTAAATAAGGGCCTAGAGGGTAACACACAATAGCGTATTCCAGAATCTACCCTATTCGGCTGAATAAGAGTTTTAAACATGGTTGGCCCCACCATAGGGGTCCTGGATTTGTCCAAAGTAAAACGATCACTAATGAAATAAATAAATTCATATTATTTGAGTTTAGAATAATGAGTATTGAATTTAATAAATGTATTTATGTGTTTTAAGTAAATACAAGAAAAAAAATATTAATTGACGAATATAAAATTATTCAAGGTTCAATTAATATTTATGGGAGCGACGAGTCTGGTTAATGACTTAATTATTATCATGTAATATATTTTAATATATTACAAGTAAATGATAATAAAATTTATGGATTAGATTAGTAGTCATAAAATTTTGTTGATTGTGCATTAAGTATTTGGGGTCGGCGAGGCGATACCAGGTATTTTAGTTGAGCACCATAAATAGAAGAGGAGGGGAATTTTCCAAACACTATTAATGGAGCTTTTCTCTCCTCTCCTCTCTGCCACATTCCAGAGAGAGATGTTCTATATCCTAGGAGCTCGGATGGAGCTCTCTCTTGGGAATCACTAGCGACGCGATGTGGTGGTCATTGGAGAATCAAAGGCATCGTCGAAAATCCGTGCTAGCACCCGGATTCCGATGAACGACCCTCCCGTGGATTCCTTGAAGTGCGTGTGGACGATCTAGATGAATTCAAATTCGGATTTTTTGAGAAGTGATCTCCAACGATGAGTAGACGTCATTCATGTATTCGGATTTAAACCAGGTAATTTACGGTTCAATTTTGGGCTTAAAATCCACCACGTGTGGTCCTCGGCTAAGACTAGGCTGCTCTTCTCCGACGTCATCATGTTTATGTCAACCGTCAGAGAAAAAATTTTAAAACCCACCTATTTGGGGCTTCTGCTACAAGCCCGGTTCCAACACTTTCATGCCCCCACCATAAAAAAATCCAGGTGGAGAAAGACCAATGGATATTTGAGAACGTACAATCTCACAATTGGTATGTCCTTGTTGATACTCCCCAACACAATGTAGAAGTGGTGGGGTAAAAACCATCAGATAGAGGTAAGCTTCAATATCGCATCCATAAGGAAAAAATAAAATGTGGATAAATTCATTTAATCCTTAGTCATCAATTGTGAACAAGATATCTGCAAGAGAACATATAATATTATTTTCCCCTTCTATGATGTATAGACTCTCTCAAAGTCATAATACATGTGGAACTCTGACCATCACCTCTATAACAAGTTAATATCCTTCTAAGAGAAGATATAATTTAGGCTTTTATGGTTTGAATTGATGACAATCCGATGACCCATATGGTAGTTTCACCATACATTTATGGAGAATACTATCAATTAAAAATCTAGATCATGGTTCACATAGTTCTTCTCATATCATATCAATTGTCGAGAGCCATAGGCAATCACTGCCTTCCTCTGCATCATAACACAGCCATGTTTTATCCTTATGTCATCATAGAAAACTACATACTCAACACACTGCTATAGAAATGTCATGATACATGTTCTCTTCAACCTCTACCCCGACTCCTAAAAATTTTACTCGAACCTCTTGATCGAATGAAGACACTATCACTTCCAGGTAAAAGCAGGTAAGGGTACTGATACACTAGAACAATTAGGAAACAAATATTCAATAGTATACTGTCAACACAAGGAAGATCCATAACATAGTCACCCTCTTAGGTGGCTCCCAAGATAACACTATCTTGACCTTTACCAAATCCACTACGATACCATCAACAAAGATTTCATATCCTATAAAGTTGACTAGATAATTCTAGATCTTAATCATTGAGAGATTTCCGTAATTCTAGTTCTCTCAATGTATATACAGGACCATCCTCAAGTGTCTCACATACTCCTCCTCCAATGCTGAGTACACTAGGATATGATCAATGAATACCAACATAAATCGGTCTTAGAAATAATGATAGATCTAGTTCATGATTCCCATGAACAATACTATGGAATTATTCACACCGAAAGGAATCACCAAGTATACATAATGACAATAGAAACATTGGAATTATTTATTGGGTATATACTCATTTCTGAATCAAATATGATGATAAACAGATCTTCAGTTTATATTCAAGTACTATCTCAAAACTCTCAACTAGTTGAAGTTAAATTAAATCCTTTATAGTGGATAAAAATTCTTCTTGGTCAGCTATTTCAGGCCCTAATAATCCAAACATAACCATAGGAACCCATCTGAACACTTTTCAAACAAAACAGAGGCTACTCTTTGAAAAAAACTGGGTATAACAAAGCCTTTCCTCTATATGTCCTCAAACTACACATTCATCCCCCAAAGAACTATAGGATATATATATATATATATATATATATATATATTAGCACATATATCATGGCCATACATGTGTGTAATTCAATATAGAAGCCAATATCTCGGTGGGGAGGTAAGCCTATTGAATCATCTTGAAAGACATCATCATAGTTTACCAAACTACATGAATCTAAATCCCCATTGAATCTAGTTACCTATGGGTATAACTATAAAACTAGTGAGTAATTAGTTCTAACCTCCTAAAAATGAGGCCATCTTACTCAGCCTTAGTTCACTTGTCACCCAGGAAGGATCAATTTGATCTGTTACCACAAATATAGACCAACCTCTTCCAGAAATAGTAAATATAGGAATGATCTATGGATAGTTAATCCATACCTAATATGACATTGTAAGGATCATTACTACTAAAAATAGACCCAATAAGAAGCTCTCTTCTAATAGAGTATGGTGACACAATTAGAAGTGGTGTGTAGTCCATGAATTTCCTAAGGTTGAATTCTACATGTTAAATGGTTGAGAAATGGTCTCAACTAAAATATCTATGTCTCAAATTAGATTATTGGAAAGAAATATTGGATCACACTCATGTTTTTCACTACTAAAACAAAAATTGGGAAGACACAAATCATACCTATAATCATCCAAGAAACCTAGGGCTCATAAGCCTACACTATCTACAATTTTCCTCATCCATATATACATGCTACCAGAGTGTGGATTGTACCACCTAGGGATGATGGGGGCAATTGGTCAAACAACAAGCCACATCTTACTACTCTACTATCTTCTCTACAACGACAGCCAGGTCCACCACCCTGTAAAACTTCCCTAACCTACCATTCTTTATGACTAGGAATTCCATCAAATGCCTATCTATTGAATATAAATTAGGTCAAACAATCGTATGTGAGATGTCCCAAACCATTGCATGAGAAGTACCACCTCTATCTAGGATTTCCTATTCCATTTCAAGAGCACTAAAATGACGATAATAAATCCTAGGATCATCTCTTGAATCATCTCACATGGATGGATCCTTATGAATTCCATAATCCACCTACATTCAAGGTATCATTACTAATTTTTCCCACACTAGCACACCATATTAGGGTACGCTCTTCCAAGAAGAACTCCACCACTAAATCCCGCTCAAACAGTATGGAATAGGTGGAAGTTAAAAGATATATCACTCCATCGCTGATATCTTGATGTAAGTCCTAAGAAAAAGTTCATTCTTAGATGAAAAAACTATAACCATAACCATAGAGTGTTGTGAATAGATAGTGAAACTCACTAAATAATGTTCCACAATAATGGTTCCATACTTTATCTATGGAATATATGGAATGTGAATTGACTTCAACATGGCTCGATAAAACTCTCCCCTGAAGATATACTTGAAATCGGACCCAGAAAGAGATATCTCATCATGTGACCGAGTCAGCAAACCCCAAAATCATTCCGATAAAACATAAAAAATACTCTTAGTTGGGACCACCAATTGATTTAGATGTATCCCCGCAAGGTGAAAGACTCAGGTTAATACCTCTAGATAGCACTTAACTTCCAGGGGATTGGATAACCTTGAAACCATTAAGGTCATTTCTTATGAAACTCATGGAGTGAAATTATCATTAACACATCCTCTGCTGGTACTCCCCAAAAATATTCTTCTCACTAGGTGTCTACAATACCAAAAGACCACATAGAAGAACCACCTCATATACATAACTATATACTAAAAATCACTCATCCAGTCATCCCCATGATCTCATTGTGTAATCCTAGATGGATTTCATCAAGGAAACATCTTGAAAAAAAATCAATAAGTATTGCAATCAAAGATTATATTGGGGAGATGACCCCAGAAGGACATAGAAACTATATCCCATTCCAAAATGATGAAACTACAATTTTTTTCCTCAAAACCTATATCTAGATGTATTGAGTCAACAAGAAGGATAACATAGTATTGGTCAATAGATAAATCAGCTACAACAACAACACTAGAGTATCTAACCTACGATCCAAACTTGACACAATTTAAAACTATTTTTAGAAATCCCATAAAAAACATTATAGCTAGAAAAACACCAAAATCTAGTCCTAATGCAGAATTGACCACTCTAATTCAACTCTGTCCTAACCTGACCCACTAGAGACCACCTATATAGTTATATGTTGAGTGTGAAAAGTCTAATACATAATCCATTACGTTAGTGACTGGAGACCAATTCCAATTTGGAATATCCCACACATTGGAGGCATTATCCTATGTACGTGTACACACACATATCCAAGCATATGTACCTATACACATATACAAATATAAAATCTGAAAACACATCCTAGAGTAAAATAAAACTAATACTAATGCATACATACATTTATAATCCACAATTAGAGTTTAAAAAATATAATATAAGTGATAATTGTTCCAAATAAAAGCCCACCAGAAACCTCAATTATTCCATACTAATTAGAGTGATGGGACTACTATAAAATGAAATACAATTAACAACCTTGATATTCGTATCCCATAACAATTATCCACCTACTACCTATCCTATAAGGAAACCAAAAAAAGGTATGTCATCAAAATAAGACAAGACATGTGCATGTAGATCCCATGTAGGGGTGTATATCAATAAACACATGGACACAACAAAATAACTAAAAAATCATCATGATTAGTGATATCATAAATACATAGGTATGATAATAAATATATGAAATATAGTGCTAAATAAAAAACCAAGATATACAAATAACAGGTGACCAATATAAAGGGGTATCCACCAACACTTCCAACCAGAGAATTATACATGTGCCTTCAAGGAAACACTCATCTAGGATGACTCACTCCATGACCCATGCTATCATTAATGGTAGTATTATGAGAGGTCATTTTAATCTTTTCTGACTGAGTTGCGCTTGTTGGATCTCAAAAGATCAAACTCCCCAGATAGAGGATAACATCCTTGACCACTAGGGGATGCCACCAACCCTACTATAAAGAAATACTAGATATAGAACGGACACCCTATTCATGGTGGTCATACTAATACCATGAACAACACTTATAAAGGATATGATAGAGGATACCCCCTTAATACTCACAAAGGAATTTTGTAAACTATATATTAAATAGAACCCATAAAGGAGATCACAATCCTATGTTAAGGATGTAATTCCACACTTCACCATTAATTGGATAGACCAATGAATCACACCCAATTGAACCTACTCTGTAATGTAGAAATGAAGGACTCAAAATGGCCCCATAGGAAGCACACAATGTTGAATGGTTGTACATGGCATGTATTTATGACCCCTAGTCTGCCTATGTCCCTACATCTTGCACAAAATTTATGCCTCTAAATACATTACAAGTCCCTTAGGGGTACACATTTTATAGAGGACGATATAGAACTCAGTGCACTGCCTACCCATTCTTGTGTACATCTAGACGTTCCAATGTACTTTGGGTTTTACCCAGGTCTATGTTTCCTCCATGATACACACCAAAACACCAAAACCTGATCACTTGACTTATGGTAGGTTCCACATAAAATGTGATCCTTGATTTCATGCTTAAACCCTAGTGTCGTATCTAGGGACCCCACATGACATGTGTTCCTTGGGATACATAGTAACAACATGAAAACCACACTCCCAGATCTGGTGCTAAAAACATAATATTTACATTTATATCATTGATACCAATAAATATAACCCAATTATATTACATCAATAAATTACAAAAATAAAATTAAATATTGGATCAATTACATACCCAAGGAGCTTCTAGGGATATAGTTTTTGTGAATTAGGATATTCTCTTAATATGTTGTGTTAATAAATAACTGGTTCATAATGATTTAAATCATCCACCACAATACACATCATTCCATATTCCATGTAATGTATTCAAGAACTCCCTTAAAATTCCCTACATATGAAACCATTATAAACAAAAATCATTTAGAATCATTATTCATAACCTAGGGAATGAAAATATAATAAAAGGGTGACCTCAGATGTTCAGTAAAGGTTATCATGGGATATATTAATGATAACATAAACACAACATGGGGATTAGGGTTTAATAACATGACCTTAATGTTTTTAAAACCATACCTCATATATCAAATATCAAAATCTCAAGTTGGGTCATGAATCTTGGTAGGTAATAAGACAAAAATCATCAAATAACATGAACCATAAGATCATAACATTGGGATAATACATATATTTGACTCATACACATATGCATAGAAACTATTTAATAAATGATATCCACTAAGTTAATAAAAACATATTAAGAATTGCATAACAAAAATATTATGTTCTTTGGTCTTGGGATAACCTCCCTAGTACCCTATTTCAGTCTTGGGTTAACCTTCTATGTAACCACATTTGTGTATGGTATAACCTCTTATATTAACATTGGTCTCATATAACAGAAAACATTAATCAATTCAATAGAGGGAGATATAGGTCACTAGAATAAAATAATGAAAATAATACAAATTTCTGTCACAATATTATAAAAAATTCATCATATTATAATCCATGAAAATAAATGGGTTTCATAAACATTCTATTATAGCATAAGTCTTTGAAAATAAATGGGATTTATAATCGTTGTGACATCATGTCATAAACCATACCGAGAATGAATAAATATGGTATCATTGAATAATATCCTAATTAAATCTTAATTAATATCAATGGATGTATTCTTATAACGAAAATTATTTTGAAATACCAAATTGAAATTTTGTTTTGTTGGAAATGAACATTCCATTTTAAAATTACTTATATTAAAAGTACTCTAAAATTATAATAGAAATTATTTTATTTGAAAATAACATTGTTATAATTTAATGGAAGATTAAATGAAATGATTAGTCAATATGATCAGAAAATGTACTGATTCTGTAAATGTTTGAAAAAACATTCCTCCAATTCTTTTTTCCAAAAATTGACAAAAGTACCAAATTTAGAAAATAAAAAAATGATTCATTTGAAATAATTTTGTAAATAGTGAAGTATGGAAAAAAATGTATTTTGAATAATTATTTGTAATTAATAAAAAAATTTGAATGTTTTTTAGAGAATATATGTAAATGAAATATAAATAAATTTAATTAGAAGGTAAATAAGACCATTTGTTCATTTAAACAATTATTCTCATGAGTTATTATCCCAATAGAGGAAACGTTGGAAGAAAATATGAAAAATATTTAAAAGAGTAAACATAAAATGAACATTACTAATCATTAATAAATATATATTTAGGTTAAATACCTCAACTAGGTAATATATAAACCACATAAAAATATATATGGTCTTAATACCAAATATTTCTCAATGGAGTGGAAATTGGGACAAAATCTCTTACCTGAAGTTTGACTAATCACACATGTTTATAATCTTAATGTATTATAAACATAGTTTAAATATTTAATTGATAAAGAACTATTTTTAATTTTATTATTTATTTTATATCACTTATAACTATGTTATAAAAATTACATAATCTTTTATGTCCAGGTCGAATGTTTTAGTGATATTTGGTACATAAATCCAAAATGACTTATATAAGTAGAATATGGTCATTGTGGTTATTATTACATGATATATAGAATAATAATTTAATAATTATCTTTTTAAAAATAAATTATACTTTTAAATCTAACAATTAAACATAGTTATGTGAAATGAACTATGTTATAGTCATGGTGATGGTATTTCATTTATACGCAAGGGTAACATTTCTATTTTTCAAAGATCGTTATGGAAAAAATTATGTATTTTTTTTATATTTTAAACATTATTATAATATATTATAAATTATATAAGTATAATTATATATATATATATATATATATATATCTTCTATGTCATGTAAGGATGAAAAATAAATCAAATCGCTTCATGGAGGTGGTAGTCTACGCGTATGCACAAACAACATTATCATTTTCCAGTGCATGGATTGGTAAGAAAATAAATAATATATTATCTTTTTAGAATTATAAATATTTCATGAATATCATAAAAAAAATATTTACATCATTATAACCAATATTGAGATTATATTATGGAAAAATAATCTTATCAGTTCACAAGATGGTAGTCCACCACACACAAAATGATGAATTCCATTCCCAATTGTTGGATGTTGAAGATGGATATAGGTTACTAAATTAACATAATATAAAATTAAATCTATGTAAGATACATGTTTTATTATTTTATAATAGTTTAAAAATAATTTAATGAGGTGGAATATGAAACAAATAAAAAACATGTTGATGAAAACTGTACATCTTCTTTGAAACCCTTCTTTGCTCAACACCATAAGTCCTTTAGGATTGGTATTTTTAAAAAAAATAAGGCCTTTAGAATTTTGGTATGGATTATGGGGTGGTACATGGATATGGATTTGAAGAAACAAATTGTTTCTTATGTATTAATGAATGAGAAGAAGAGGTTTCCTTTTATAAGAGAGGGGAGGGGAACTCTGGGAATTTCTCAAAATACTAAATTTATATAAATTTATAATCTATTAAAAATTAATCCAAACTCATTTATTTAAATTTTTTGATGCATATGGTTCAAACTATTCTCATAAAATAATAATTATATAAGTTTTCACTTCACTTTTATCCTTATATTTTGGTTTAAACCCTTACTTAACCATTTTTAAACTTATAGCTAGAAAACGATTTCTATTACTTTTTGAGGGTCATGTTAATTAATATAAACTGAAATATTCACATAAATAGAAAATTTCTGATAAAATATTATTTTTACTACTAACCTTTCTGAATATATTATTTCTAGGAATTTTATACATTTTAATAAAATGATATATATTATAAAATATCAATAGGGTCAATTTTTAGAACTACTCATTATATTAATTTTAATAATATCCATACAAGAGAAATAATTAGATATTTTTTTATCACTTACCAAAAATATTATGGTAATATAAAAAATAATTTATCACTTTAAATATCACATATTATCATACTTTAAATATTTTTAATATTATTTATCTGATTTTTCCATCAATTAAATAAGTACTCCATCTATGTTGTGGAAGAATTTAAGGTAATCATTTAATCACTAAAAAATAAAATAAAGGGAAAATATTAAGAAATTTTTTATATTTAAAAATAATTTTTATTTTTGAACGTATCATCTAGGGAACCCCATTTTATTAATATTATAGTTATTTAAAAAAATTGTGTGTCATGTATGAATTTTATTGAAATATAATATTATAATGGTCATAAAAGCATCCAAATTGAAATAAAATTTCATATAACTAAATCATGGAGGAATTTGAAGGAAATGAACTCATAAAAAATATTAAGAAAATTATTAGTGTTATTTTATAATCTATATCATTTAATTTGTAATTGTAAATTCCCGATTATCCCTTTACCGTGGTAACAAAAATTAATAAGGTTAATATTCATATTAACAAAAAATTAAAGGAAACTATTTAATAATTTAAACATAAAAATAAAAAATAATCTATTTTTTGAAAATTAAAAAATAGAAATTTGGGAGTTTAATTTAAAACTAAAACACAAAAATGCTTTGAAAATTGATTATTTATAAATAGTTTCATCCTAAACAAAAAATTGTTACACTAAATTAATATTTAAAATTCCATCAAAATCGATAATTAGATCATTAGAAATAAAAGGTTGAAAAATAATTTTTAAAACTAATACAATACAGAATTTGTATTTATAAATACTTTAAAATAAAATACATTTTTCAATCAAAATAAGTTTTTTTCAATATTTTTGAAAAAGTCATTATTTCATGAAAATAATAAAAAAATTCCTGAGTTAATTTTAACATAATGAATTAAAAAATAAATGTCATTTTTTAGCTAATATTTCAAAAATTTCAATAACATAATTATAATATTAACTCATGGATAGAAATAAAATCCATTATTGATGAAAATATATTTGAAAATAGAGAAATGAATTTATTAAAAAATTTGGTTTTAATTTCCTAATCATCAATCAAAAAATTTGTACTGATTATAAATATTATATATATATATATATATTAAAAATTAGTTAACCCACCAATTTAATGGGATGATGATAAAGGTGATATAATAATATTTCGTGGATCGATCACACATTGTGTTGCGTATTTTGTATACTATTGAACATATTTAATATTTTTATAATCATTGGATATTAATTATCACCGTTAAAAAAATGCATCCCCAAAATTTTAACTCTCCATTGATAACTAGTGGTTTCGATTTCTAATACATTATCTGAAAACCCACAATGTAAAAAAGGATAAAAAATGAAGGCTTTAAAAGAGAGAAAAGGGAATTACGAAGGTCATAATAAATAACATATAATAGGTTTCAATATTTCAAAACAATGTATTCAATTGAAAACATGGATATGGAAGAGAAAATTAACACTTAATGAATTATATAAAGTGATGGAGGACAAGGTCATGAGATTGTTTATCATCAAATTAATCATAAATCTACTATGGATATGAAATCCATTATTTTATCAATAAGAATATTAAAGAGAAGCCATTTTTTCAGGATCATCTTCTTAGAGTTGAGGAAGTAATTTTCTGTTTAGTTTACGAAAATGTGAAAATATACTTACTGTGAAAGAATAATATCATGCTATCATAAATTTACACCACAATATCATATTTTTTATGCAAAATATGACTCTTCCAGGTGAATTTTTCTTCACTAACGAACTAAAATAAACATTTAATAGATCACATAATTCCCAAAATAAAAACAATATATTTTTCCTCTCTTTAGACATTATCCAAAACCCAACTGGATAACATAAGGTGTGACAGTCCCGAAAATGAAAAATCCTTCAAATAAACAAAAACTACATTAATCTCCAAAATTTAATAGTCATAATCATTATTCAATATATATAATATGATAAATAACTATCTTAAAATTCCAAAAATATTCCAGAAAATTATATAACCCCAAAAATTTGGATGGTTTGATCATATAGTATTCCATGATTTAGTTAAAAATTTATCTTCAAATAACATCAATCACTCTTGATGTCTCATTCGAAAAATGTATTAACCCAAATAACATAATCTCCACAACACACTAATAATTCATATAAATAATATGTATCACTATGAATCCACAAAAAAATAATTTATTCTTCCATGAGATAATTCAATAATTATTCCTCAAATAAAAATTTATAATATTATATTTAAATTAATAATATAAGGTTCCAAAAGTAGTAAACCTTTCCCCAAATATCATCAATCACATAATCAAAAAATATATATAAATCTCATTGTAACAACCCGATATTTTATGATAAGTAATCTTTTTAATTTATTTGATGTCAAGTGTTTTATGCTACAACAAGATTATCTGGTGCTATACGCAACACTATATTAGCTTATAGTATACGCAACACTATTCTTAGATTGTGTTACACACAATTTCAAGTTCATTTGAAAATAGTCATTCTATGCAACATTGAGTGTATATATTTATATATTCAATGTATAAATGAAAAATGGTTGTATTATGTTATAACAAAACAAAAAAGGAGTCTTTCACAACACACAACCCTGACTTTTCTAGCATTACACGCAATCGTGACCTTCTTCGATAGCGTGTGTTGTACGCAATAATGGGTTTTACTAAACAACTATATATTATTATAATATTATTATGAACTAGTCGTTATGAATAGTATTAACAAAATTATGAATTTTATAACATTATTATTCATCTTACACATTTTCTAGAACATGGTATAAGAACAAAATAAATTTTTCGGGTAAAACAAGTATTTTTCAAAAAATGCAGTTTTGCCGCCTTTTGATGGTGCACCCACATTGAATCTAGTTTTGACATATTTATAAGTTCAATTTTACAAAATAAACTTATTATTTTGAATCAGGATATAATAATTTACATTGGATAATGTTTCGATATTTTTCTGATAACTTTCATATTTAAATGAATAGTAAAAACACGCTATATTTTAATTAAAAACAACTCTTTTCATCGTAATAATTTATATTGATTAATTATAATATTTAATGGTTTTAATATATAAATTGAATATATTTTTACCATTTAATATAATATATGTCATTATCATTAATTTTACATTGAATTCGTAGGTTAAATCAATTCAATCTTTTGTAATGTTTTAACCAAAAACCCGTTTTCTTTCGACAACGAGATTAATTTTAATTTAATCTATGAAACTTTTGTGTATTGAATTTGGAAAAATGGATTCCATATTTTGAATCAGTGGGTCCAAATAATTTTAAAAATCTACTTTTTATTTTTGGGCATTATGAATAGTAACTACGGTAAATTTTCTTTACATTAGTTAAAGGTAAATCGGGTAATTAAGGGTAAATATAAGATTATAAAATAACACAAACACCTGAAAAAATTATATTGGATGACTAAAGGATGACCCATATCACCTAAGGGTCGGAATAGATACCTTTTATGGACTTGTTTCTTTGAAAATTATTTAATTATTATTAAAACCAAAGAAAGTGACAACATGTCACTCTCTTAAATCTTATAAGTATATTAATTTTAATTTAGTGATAAACATAATGAAACTTAAAAAATGAATAATCTCCATAAATATAATAAAATTATCTACATCATATAAATTTATTTATAATTTTTAGGGATTAAATAATTATTATTAAAGGTGACATAATAGTGATGTTGAAATTATTTTATTATGAGAAATATCAAAAAAATGGTTTTATAAAAATTAAAATAAATATTATATGAACTATTTAATGTGCTCAAATTATTTTCTATATAAATATGACATTATATAAATCTATTAAATCTTTTATTTAGAAAATATCCTCTGTATATTGTTTATTTAAATTCAAATAAATGAATTGTGTCAAAATTGACACTATTGTTATTTTATAAAAACAACGTATTATAAAATTGTTTAAAAATCACAAAAATATTTAAAAATTAAAAATTTAAATTTATATGGTCTAAAATGTCATAAAGTGTCAAATTAGGGAAAATTCACAACAAATATGTAATTATATATAATAATTTAAAATTTATAATATTATTACCACAAATAAAATTAAATTGATAAATAAGGATAAATCATGTTGATAATGTTTAAAATAAATTCCTAAAATGTCTAAATTTTTTTGGATGGTGATATTAAAACCTTATCTCATATAATCTACGAATTGAGTAATTTTTAGAGGTTTATATGTTGGGTTTGATTTTATATTAAACTAATATTTTTGAGGATTCCAAAGGTGCCTCTCTCCTCCCTTATAAAAGGGAGCCTCCTCCCTCTCTTCCTCACACCATTTTGAGCCTTGAAGCTCGGCCAAACTCTGAACATTTAACTTCCCCACTTCCCTAGAAACCTGATAGAGGTACTTGTATTCTCAAAAGCCCAAACCTAGTGCCCTAAGAAGAAGTTTAAAGGAGGTGTGTTGAAGAAGAGGTAATCTATTGTACCGATTATTTAAAGATTATTTCTTCTTCATATTCTTCTTCTTTAGTTTTTTCATTATAAAGTAATAACATCAGTATAACTAATATACTTATATGTTATTATAAATATTAAACAACCCCATTTCACCTTCTATCCAACCTACAGAAAACAAAACCACCGCGCGTGCGTACGTAAGGAATACCGTCTCCACACCGTGGTGTAATCTCTTTCTCCAACACCACCTTACATGGATGGGTATAATGGTGTAAATAATAACTATAAATAGTTATTATAACATCATACTGATTCTGATATTTTGTATCATCCACTCCAATTCAATTCAATAATTATGGGAACGATATCATCGCTCGTGCGTACGTACGGACTACCGTCTCCACGACGCGATGAGATTCATTCTCAATGATTAACAATTCATTAATGATTATAAAGTATATATATAATAATTAATCATGAAATATATGAAATAATAAATATAATATATTTATGTATATATATATTTATGTCATCTACTTAATTCCGTTCAATTCAATAAGTCAACGAAAACAATGTTCATGCGTACGTACAACTTACCGTCTCCATGAATAGTGTATTTCATTCCTTTTATCGATATATTATATATATATATATATATTCAGAATATATATTATATATAAATCATGTTTTATATTCTGGAATTAGTTAATCATGATCTAAGTAATCATATGAATAATTACAAGTCCAAACACGGACGACAAATGAAACGATTTTACCCAAAACGCTCTTTAACATGGAATTTACAAAAGAACGGGTAATTTAAAGTCATAAGTGAACCATATATGATATCATAACTATGAATATGAATCTATAATAAGTCAATTACATTATTTAAATCCTTATACAAGAGGATCGGATATGTACGAAGCATATCGGAGCTAAGGTAAGGGATAACTTTTCCAATCTCATTCTTATACGAGATTGATTATTCGAAAGTATTTACTGGGTTTATTGTTCTCATCCATGTCCATGTTTCCTAAAAATGGTCTCATGTATGTTTAATATCCTTTTTTAGCCATTTTTGACTTTTAGTACATGGTATGTATTGGATCTTTCTTTTACGAGGTACTTTTTGACTTTTCCAGCAAAAGTACGAGAAGAATGTTTTTTTAACATATACGAAATGAAAGGATTTTTACGGTTTTATGAAGCCTTATTTCATAAAGCTTCCTCCAAATGATTTCACAACTATTTTTTAAAAAATCTCCTTCTTTTAAAATTTTAGTATGATTTGTGAAAAGAAACTGGTTTTGAAGAAGAAAGGATATTTTCCTCAAGAATTCATTTCAAATAATTTATCAAACCCGTTTTCCATATAAGATGACATTATTTCATATGTTTATGTTTCAAGTTTAATATCTCTATGATTTACATGGTTTGAAATTTCTTATGATGAAATGACCATTTGTTTTATATGCATTATGAGATTATGGGATGATGTTTATGAAACCCATTTTATTCGTATGGTTATGGTGAATGTTTTAAGTTTATTTTGTGGCACAAGTAAGAATTATTTCATTATGATATGGGTGGGACATATATCTCCCTCCAATGCATTGGGTAAATATTTATATCTAATGAGATAGACATGGCTGGAACGGTATGTTAATCTGGTCCAGTATTACAGGACTGAAACGAGGAGTGAACTCGATTCAGAAAGGGACTTTGTCCACTAAGATGGTCTTGGCAGCAATGCCTTGGCTAATATGGAAATCATGACATCTGTTGAATGGTTTCCACAATTACATGTTTTAATACCATGTTATTTTATCAAGATTAATGTTTCTTTATGATCTATACCTTACGTACATCCATGTTTTATGTCATTCCTCAAGCTTTTTATTTTTAAACATTATGTTCATGTTTTTAAGTTCAAATGTATATGATTTGTTTTATTTTATCCATACTCACCCTTACTGAGCATTTGAGCTCACCCTTTATATGTTTTATTTTCCCAAGGATATAAATAAAGGTTTTAGGTAAGAAAACAAAAGGGAATGATCTTTATGGGAGATGTTGAAGATCATTCCCCATGATTATAAGATTACATTCCAAGTTTCCAAATACACTAAACTATTATGGTCCTTGTGTGTCCGTTTTTTTTATGTATTAAGTATTCCACAAAAGTAATGTAATGTCCATGTACGTCAAGCGTCAGGTCCCTACAGTTGGTATCAGAGGGAGGTTTAGTTAACCTTTGGAAACTAGGATGCGAAAACTTTAGTGAGATCCCTAGAGATATTTCTAAGGTATGTATAGGTATGTCCCTAAGGTTAAGTATAAGTATAGGTTATAGTCCTAGAATTGCGATAAAGATCTTAGAATTAAACCTAAGATGTTTGATGTCGAAGGTACTCCCCCTTGATTATGTTATTTTCCTTGTATGATTTTTTCCTCTCACAAAATTCTTTTTGTGTTTTATTCAACAGAGGGAATGAGAAGAAGTTCAGTTAACATTGAATCGAATGGTCAAATTCGTGACTATTAGAAATGAAATTGTTTAATGCCTAGAGAGAAAGATATTGTGATTATGCCGAATCAGTCCTCGCAATATATGATTAACAAGGTGAAATTTATTGGTATTCCTGATTCATCAAATAAGAGGAAGATAGACTTTTATGCATGTTCTCTTGTTGAGGAGCATAAAGAAAGGAAGATTGATATTTCTAAAGAAGGGAAGAAGAACCATGAGGAATAACTCAAATGGAGGGAAAGATGTAATCTGTGTGGAGAAAAGGGTCATAGAGTGACAGACTGTTATGGAGTTCAATGTCTTATTTGTGGAGAACATGGGCATTACCGAACTCAATGCCTTGACCTAAGAAGTTACTTCTAAATCAAGGAAGGACATATTCCATGAAAATCATTGAAGAGGATGGATTGAAGTGTTTATGTATTGGCATTCAAGAATAATGTTGTTGAGGCACTTTTATGGTGTATTAGAATATTTTTGTATTAGTCTATTGTGGTTTTCAATAATTTTATGGTACTGCGAACCATGAAAAGTGATTCAAATATTTTGGAAAGCAGATGACATGCGCGTATTGAAGGGATAAGGAGAAAATGAAAATTTTCATAGTATTCATGAGCTCATGACTGATATAAGGAATAAGTGATATTATGGTTTGAGTATATAGTATTTTTGGGATTTTGGTATCTTGAAAGTGTTAAAATTTAACAACATTCATGTTTTCACTAAGGTTCAATTTGTATTAATTCTTCAAGAGAATATATGATTAAGGTATTAACATGTTTGTAATTTTACCAACAAGATATATCTTATGATATATGGGGGATAAATGATGGAATTCACGTGATTGTTATGTGACATTTCACGTAATCATTTTCATTATACTATAAGGTTGGACTGATTTATTTTAGATAATCCTAAAGATTGGAATGGATTATGTTGGACATAAGTTAGTATTTTTTAAGGATAAAACTTATTTTGATATTATTAATGGGATGTTATTGTAATGTAGTTTTAGAGAAAGGACAACCTGCAGGATGGGAGACAACCCATCACATCAGACAAGGCTGTGGGAATTGAACCCACAACCGAAGTGCGACTGGCCTTTATCGCCTACCACTGGCCTACAGGAAGTCCCTGGTTAGTAGAAACTAGATTTATTTTATTAAGTGGTATGATATATGAAGTATAAGTTCATTTTTGGAATCATAAACGATTAACCTCATGATTGATGGACTTATGTATATTTGATAACTTTTGCTAACCTTTTTTTTGAAAAAAATGGAATGACCCATCATTCAATCAAATGATCTGTTAACACTTCACGAATAACAAATTCAACATCATTTCTTTAATAGATGAATTGGAAATTGTTCAAAGCATGAAAAATAGTGAGATTGTACCAAAATCAAGTAAGTATTTCTTCTAATTCAAAATTTTCAACATTAGAGAAATGATCCTAAAAACCAAAAATGTTGTCATAGTGCCCTTATATCTGATAAATCAGATGGTACCTTAGATCATCACAAATGCATGGCTTTATGATTGTTGTATTTTTCATTGCCATGTTCTCTAACACTCACCATCAGAACATGATAGTTAGATTTCTCTTCCATATCCATATTTTCACCTATTTTCTCCTCTGTGGAAACCCATTGATTAGTTAATTTGGGTAATTGATACGTTTCATACTTTAGTTTTTAAAGTTATGTTTTGATATTTCATTTTACAATGTGGGTTTCAATTAAAGAATCTTTCAAGTAGAAAACCATGTATAACCCCGACGAATTTCAAGGGCGAAATTCATTTTAAGGGGGTTAGAATGTAACAACCCGATATTTAATGATAAGTATTCTTTTTTAATTTATTTGATGTCATTTGTTTTATGCTACAAAAATATTATCTTGTTCTATACGCAACACTATATTAGCTTGCAGTATACGAAACACTATTCTTAGATTATGTTACACACAATTTCATGTTTGTTTGATAATAGTCATTCTACAGAACATTGTGTGTATATATATATATATTCAATGTATAAATGAAAATGGTTGGATTCTGTTATAACGAAACAAAAAAGTAGTCTTACACAATACGCAACCCTGACATTTCTTGCAGTACACGCAATCGCGACCTTCCTCGATAGCGTGTGTTGTACGCAATACTGGGTTTTACTAAACAACGATATATTATTATAATATTATTATGAACTAGCCGTTATGAATATTTCTAACCAAATTTTGAATTTTATAACATTATTATTCATCTTACACATTTTCTAGAACATGGTATAATAACAAAATAAATTTTTCGGGTAAAATAATTATTTTTCAAAAAAATCACTTTTGCCCCCTTTTGATGGCGCACCCACATTAAATATATTATTTGACATGTTTATAAGTTCAATTTTAAAAACAAAACGTCTTATTTTGAATAATTATATAGATATTTACATTGGATAATGTTTTGATATTTTTCTGATAACGTTCATATTTTAATGAATAGTAAAAACACACTATATTTTAATTAAAAACAACTTTTTTCATCGTAATAATTTATATAGTTAAATTATAATCTTGAATTGTTTTAATGTATAAATAGAATATATTTTTACCATTTAATATAATTAATTCAATTATCAATGAATTCATCTTGAATTTGTAGGTTAAATCAATTCAATCTTTCGCAATGTTTTAACCAAAAACCCGTTTTCTTTCGGCAGCGGGATTTAATTTAATTTGATTTCCGAAACTTTTGTGTATTGAATTTGGAAAAATGGATTCCATATTTGGAATCAATGGGTCCAAATTATGTTAATAAACTAATTTTTATTTTTGGGCATTATGAATAGTAACTACGGTAAATTTTATTTACCATAGTTAAAGGTAAATCGGGTGATTAACGGTAAATATAAATTATAAAATTACCCTAACACCAGAAAATATTCTTTTGGATTACTAAAGGATGACCCATATCACCAAAGAGTCAGAATAGATTCCTTTTATGGACATCTTTCCTTGAAAATAATTTAATTATTATTAAAACCAAAGAAAGTGACAACATGTTACTCTCTTAAATCTTATTAGTATATTCATTTTAATTTAGTGATAAACTTCATCAAACTTAGAACATGAATAGTATCCCGAAATATAATAAAATTATCTACATCATATGAATTTATTTATAATTTTTAAGGATTATATAATTATCATTAAAGGTGACATAATAGTGATGTTGAAATTATTTTATGAAGAGAAATGTAAAATAAATGGTTTTAAAAATATTAAAATAAATATTATATGAACTATTTAATGTGATCCACTAATTTTAATGATAAATATGACATTTTATGAATCCATTAAATCTTTTAGTTCGAACATATCTTCTGTATATTTTTTATTTAAATTCAAATAAATGAATAGTGTCAAAATTGAAAATATTGTTATTTTATAAAAATAACATATTATAAAATTGATTAAAAATCACAAATATATTTAGAAATAATAAATTTAAATTTCTATATTAGAAAATGTCATAATTTGTCACATTATGGAAAATTCACAATATATATGTCATTATTTATAATATTTTAAAATTTAGAATATTATTACAACAAATAGAATTAAATTGATAAATAAGGATAAATCAAGTTGATAATGTTTAAAATAAATTAATAACATGTAAAGATTTTATTGGTTGATGAGATTAAAACCCTATCTCATCTACTCTTCGAATTGAGTCATTTTTGGAGGTTTTTATGTGGGTTTTGAATTTATATTAAACTAATAATTTTGAGTATTCCAAAGGTGCCACTCTCCTCCCCTATAAAAGGGCACCTCCTCCCTCTCTTCCTCACACCATTTTGAGCCTTGAAGCTTGGCCAAACTCTTCCCATTTCACTTCCCCACTTCCCTAGAAACTTTATAGAGGTATTGGTCTTCTCAATAGACCAACCCTAGTGCCCTAAGAAGAAGTTTAAAGGATGTGCGTCGAAGAAGAGGTAATCTCTTCTACCGATTATTTCAAGCTTATTTCTTCTTCAACTTATTATTATTTAGTTGTTTAATTATAAATTAATAACATCATTATCACTAATATACTGATTTATTATTATAAATATGAAACAACCCCATTTCACCTTCTATCAATCCTACGGAAAACGAAATCATCGCGTGTGCGTACATACAGAATACCGTCTCCACGCCGTGGTGTAATCAGTTTTTCCAACACCACCTTACTTGGATGGGTATAATGGTGTAAATAATAACGATAAATAGTTATTATAACATCATACTGATTCTGATATATTTTATCATCTACTCCAATTCAATTCAATAATTATGGGAACGATATCATCGCTCGTGCGAACATACGGACTACCGTCTCCACGATGCGATGAGATTCATTCTCAATGATTAACCATTCATTAATGATTATAAAGTATATATAATAAGTAATAATGAAATATATGACATAAAAATGATACTATATTTATGTATATATATATGTATGTCATCTACTTAATTCCATTCAATTCTATAAGGTAATGAAAACAACGTTCATGTGTGCGTACGGCCTACCGTCTCCATGAACGGTGTATTTCATTCCTTTTATCGATCTATTATATATAAGTATATTCTGAATATATATTATATATTAATCATGTTTTATATTCTGTAATTAAGTAATCATGATCGATGTAATCATATGAATAATTACAATTCAAAACACGGACGAGAAATGAAATGATTTTACCCAAAACACTCTTTAACATGGAATTTACAAAAGAACGAGTAATATAATGTCATAAGTGAACCATATATGATATCATAACAGTGAATATGATTCTGTAATAAGTCAATGACATTATTTAAATCCTTATACAGGAGGTTCGAATACGTACTAAACATATCGGACCTAAAGTAAGGGATAACTTTTCCAATCTCGTTCTTATCTGAGATTGTTTATTCTTAAGTTTTTAATGGGGTTATTGTAATCATCCATGTCCATGTTTCCTAAAAATGGTTTCATTTATGTTTAATTCCCTTTTACCCATTTTTGACTTTTACTACAAGGTATGTATGGAATCTTTATTTTACGTTGTATATTTTGACTTTTTCGGCAAAAGTACGAGAAGAATGTTTTTTAACTTATACGGCATGAAAGGATTTTTATGGTTTTATAATGCCTTATTTTCATAAATCTTCCTCCAAAATATTTCATGAATATTTTCAACAAAATCTCCTTCTTTTACAATTGAATGACGATTTGTGAAAAGAAATTGATTTTGATGAAGAAAGGATATTTTCCTCAAGAATTCATTTCAAATTTTTTATAAAAGCCATTTTCCATCTAAGATGCCATTATTTCATATGTGTATGTTTCAATTTTAATGTATCTATGATTTACATGGTTTCACTTCTCTTATGATGAAATTTCCATTTTTTTTATATGGATTATGAGATTATGGGATGATGTTTACGAAACCCATTTTTTTTCTTTTGGTTATGGTGAATGTTTTAATTTTATTTTGTGGTACAAGTAAGAATAATTTCATTATGAGATGGGTGGGACCTATATCTACCTCCAATGCATTGGGTAATGATTTATATCTCATGATATAGACATGGATGGAACGGTAAGTTAATCTAGTTCAGTGTTACAGGACTGAAATGAGGAGTGAACTCGATTCAGAAAGGGACTTTGTCCACTAAGATGGTCTTGGAAGAAATACCTTGGCTACTATGGAAATCATGACATGTGCTGAATAGTTGCCACAATTACATGTTTTACTCCCATGTTATTTTATCATGCTTAATTTTTTTTTATGATCTATTCCTCACGTACTTCCATGTTTTATGTCATTGCTCAAGATTTTTATGTTTAAACATTATGTTCATGTTTTTATGTTCAAATATATATGATTTGTTTTATTTTATACATACTCACCCTTACTGATATTTGAGATCACCCTTTATATGTTTTCTATTCCCCATGATATAAAGAAAGGTTTTAGGTAAGAAAACTAAAGGGGAAGATCTTTTTGGGAGATTTTGAAAATCTTTCAACATGATTAGATGATTATGTTCCAAGATTCCAAAGACACTAAACTATTATGGTCCTTATGTATCTGTTTCTGTTATATATTAAGTATTCCGCAAAAGTAATGTAATGTCGATGTACGTCAAGCTTAGGGTATCTACACTCATGGTTATATAACCATATATTTCCAAAATAAATTTAAATTTTAAATATCAAATAGTCTAAATAATGAAAAACAATTTCATACTAAGTAGAATATCAGGTAGTCTATGCTAGGTGATTCACACTTATCATCTGTTAGTTATGGGTTCAAGACTCATGGCCTTGCTTGACATGATAGGTTGTCACCTAACCTGAATATTGTATTTTTTAAAAAATCTATATTAATATAATTGTTATAAAATTATAAAAAATGTGATAAAAAACCTAAAAAATATCCATAATATATTTTACATTAAATTAATGTTTTATCCTCAAAGGTTATCTCACACCATTTATTTTTATCCCAAAATGTAATACTCATAATTAACTCAAAATAAAACACAATATAAACCCTAATGGTTACCCATAGCTTTAAAAATATGTCCATAAAATTAAAATAGAATTATTCATTAATCAAATTTTTTTAAATTGTAAATTTAAGTGTTACATATACCTCAAACGAAAAAAATCAAGAAATCTCATTATGTAATGCCTATAGAATGTGTGTTAAAAGAATTAAAATTATAATCAAAATTAAAATTATAATCCCAGGATGATATTCAAATATATTAACAAAACATCTAATTAATCATCCTAATCTCCAAAGATATCTATACTGTCCTATAATACCAACTATAGTAGCCATATTCCCACACTTTTGAATCTGGTGATAAAAACATAAACATTACATTTAAGGATTTTATTAAGATAAATTTGACTCTTAACAATTTTTTTCATAAAAACCCGGTTCATAAATATAAACATCATCTCCCACTATACCTATTATTTGTTATATCTTGTAAATTATTCAAAATATAAAATAAAATTATATAAATTTGAAAAAATTATAATATAATAATAATTTATAATAATTATTTATATCCCAGGGAAAGGAAACATAAGAAATGTGTGAGATCATATTCTCAATAAGGTATGACTGAGAGATAACAATGATCACTTAAGTATAACATCATTATAAGGGTTTTAAAAACATGATTTTAACTTTTGAAAACCATACCCTATATATCCAATATCATAATCATAATTCATGGAATGAATCACTGTATTTCATAAGATACGAATCATTGAAGAAAATTAACCATGGGATCATATCATTATCAGAAGACATAGATTTGAGGAAAACACATAAGAATAGAAAATCTAATATCAAGGATATCCAACAATAAATTTTAACGATATTAGGTATTTGATAACTACCCATGTACCAATATTGGTCTTGGGATAACCTCCCATGTACCATCATTTATGCATGGGATAAACTCCTTGTACTCTCTCTTGGACTGGGGATAACCTCTATGCACCCTTTTATCTTATATAAAATTAATCATTACCCAATGAATTGGAGGCAGATATAAGTCTCACACATCACATAAAGAAAATCATAGATATGTATGGTACAATATCATAAATAATTCATTGCATAATAACCCATGAAAAGTAATGTATTTCATAAACATTCCATTATTTCATAATTTATATACAACCAATGGGGTTCATAAACATTATTTCATCATATTCATAAACTATATAGAGAAAGAATAAATTTTTCATAATTGGATAATATCCCTACTAAATATTTAATAACATTGATGGATTTCATATTAGAAAGAGAATGATTTTGAAATATCACTTGAAACATATCTCATGGAAAAAACTCTTTCTATTTTAAAATCACTTATTTTAGAAAATCTATAAAATTATAATGGAAAAATTTTCCTTTGATAATAAACATGAAAAATTGTAATCAAATATACAAATAAATTTTTTTTTATGATTGGGGAAGCCTTTATCATTCCAAAAAAAAATAAAAAAACATTCCTTCCATATCTTTTTCACAAAATTCACAAAGAACCTAATTTGGATAAAGGAAAAACACATTCCTTTTAAACTATTTTGTACAAATTTAAAAATGTGTAAAAATTATATTTGGGAAAAAATCGTTGAATTAAAATAAACATTTTCTAAAAACATTTGATAGAAATTATGGATATTGAATAGAAATATATCTTATTAATAGATAAATAAGAACAATTATTCATTTAAATATTTTTATACTTGAGTAAAGATACAAAGAGACAAAATTTTGGAATAAAATATGGGAAATATTTAATAGTGGAAACATTAAATGAAATTTAATCATCAGGAAAATATATATATTAATTTTAAATACACAAATGAGGTATTATATACACCACATAAAAATAAATTTATGTTTACTATAAAATATGTCACAATGGAGTTGAAATTGAGATGAAATCCCTTACCTTCAGGCTGATTCATCATATAAGAGCTTTATCTTACATAATAATGAACATAGATTGATTATTTAATTCATTAAGAACCTTTTTTAATTTTATTATCCATTTTAAAACACTTATTATAATGTTATAAAAATTACTTAATCATTAATGTTCATGTTGGACGTTTTGGTGATATTTGGTACAAAAGTCTGAAATGACTTTGGAAGGATGAATATGGTTAGAGAGATCATTATTATATCATCTCCAGAATAATAATCAGGAAATATTTATAATTTTTATATTTAAATTATACTTTTAAATCTATCTATTATATATGGATATTAAAATGAACAATGATACAATCATGGAGAAGATAGGTCGTACATATGCTAGAGTAACATTTCCATTTTTAAATGATCATTATGAAAATAGGTTAATTATTATTTTATATTTTAATAATTATCATAATATATTATTAATTATATATATAATTATATATATCATCCATGTGATGTGGTGTCAAAAAATGAAACACATGGCTTCATGGATGTTGTAGTCCACACGTACACACGAACGACATTATCATTTTTCAGGGCATAGAATGGTAAGATGTTTAATGATATATTATATTTTTATAATGGTAGATAAAACATTAATATCATATATAAAAATTAATTACATCATTTTAACTAGTATTGAGGGATGTTTATCTAAAATGGACAACATCATATTGAGAGGTAGTAGTCCTCCATAAAATGAACAATTAATTACATTCTCAATTTATGGATATTTATGATGGATATTGGTTATTAAATTAAAATAAAAAAATATAAGTATATTTAAGTTACTGGTGTTATTATTATATCATTTTTGAATTTGTTTTGAAGGATTTGGAAGAAGAAACGAAAACCAAAACAAGTTGTTGGAAACTATACCTTTTCTTTGGAAAACCTCCACTACATAACATCTTAAAAACTATATGATTAAAATTATTCTACAAATAATGCCTCTATAATGATGAGAGAGATTATATGAATGTATTTGGGAAGTTATTATCTGATAAAAAGTTGTTTTTAAGTATTAAGGAATGATAAGAGGAGCTTCCCATTTATAAGAGATGGGAGGGTGACTCTTGAAATTTCATAAAATAATAAATTAATATAAATTAATATAAAATTTTAAATGGAATATTAATATATTCAGAATATAGGTTGACTATGAGTTGAAATAATATCATTAAATAAAAATTATATATGTTTTGACTACGTTTTTATGCTTATATTTTGGTTTTAACCACTCATTAACCCATTTTATACAAACGGTTACAACAAGGCTTATTTAATCATTGAGGGTCATGGTGATTTCAATAAATAAAAAAAGAACATAAATGGACCATGGTTAATATTATAAACAATTTAGTAATAAATTGGTTGAATCTAAGATTCTAAATTATTTTATATTATTTAATAAAATATTATTTATTATAAAATATCAATAATGTCAATTTTTAGAAATTTTCATTACATTTCTATTTATAATATCTTGCTAACACATAGAAATAAATTTTTTTAAATCCCTAAATATTTATATGTGTCTATAAAATAATTTAATAAAATAAAATATCTCAAATAACAAGACTATTAATAATTTTAATATCATTCATTTTATTTTTATATTAATTAAATAATTACTCTATTGGAATTGTGAAAGTATTTAAGGTAATAATTTATCCAACAAAAATTAAAAATAAATTACCATTATGAATATAATTCATTTATATATAAAAATAATATTTATAATTTTACATATGCTCTATAAAACCCCATTAAAAAAATATTATGTTTTTAAAAATAAGTGTGTTACATGTTTGACATTTTTTTTGAAATAAAATATCATAAAGATCATAATATAATGAAATGGACATATAATTACATATAAACCAATATTTTGTGACTATGAAATAAATAAATTCATCCAATAAAATTAAATCAAGGGTCAGGTTCATTTTATAATCTATATATGATTATTTATTTACTTTAATTAACAATTTTCCCATTTACAGCGACAAAACAATTTACTACGTATAATATTCATATTGAAAAGAAATAAAAGGTTATTGTTTAATATATTTTTAGATCATAAAAAAATATTCAATCAATTTTTACTTATTCAAAATAAATAAATTTTAGAATTTAATTTCATATCAAACCAACAAAATGTAACGAAAAATAGTTTTTTTTAGAAAAATATATTTTTAAATATAAAATGTTCATACACTAAATTCAAGTATAAAATTAATTTAAAAAACCAAAATTTGGTCATTATAATATAAAAATATTAAATTTAAATTTAAAAATATTTTAAAATATAATTTCGGATTATAAATCCTTTAAAATAAAATACACTTTTCAATAAAAATTATTATTTTCAATAGTCATTGAAAAAGGAAACTTTTAAAAAAATTATTAAAAATAGTTTTAATATAATTATGATATAATGAATTCAAAAATGAATTCCATTTTTCAAATATTTTTCTATAATTTCAATAAAAAATATTTGAATTTTCACTCATAAAATGAATGAAAACCCATTTTTGATGAAAACATATTTTTGAAGAATAAAATGACATAAGTAAAAAATTTGATGTGTATTTCCTAAGAATTAATCAATAATTTTTTATTTTTTAGAAACCTTTTATAAATTTATAAATTTATTTAATTATAATAATTTCATTATTATGTTATAAATGTTATATAATAATATTTCTCGGTTCGATTACGTTTAGTATTGCATATTTTGTATGATATAGAACATATTCATTAACATTAAAATATTTGGATATTATATACATACCATGTAGTATGGGATTTTAAAACATCCAATGTTCTAATAACACATATTCTGATGTCACCTGTTTCCCCATCAATTGTGCCCTAGAAAATTAGAACATGCCTTGATCTAGGCTCACCATCACTAGTGGTTAGATTCTACAAACAAAATTCGACCATTAAACCATCACTATAGTATCACACAGATGTCATGCGTCAAAACTAGAAAACATGAATCTTCTGTCCAATTGTGATACACCTCTAATATCCCACTATTTTCACTTCACATATTCTACACCGCCAATATTAAACTGTAGCAATGGTATTTATTTGGTGCACTGAAGAACAATTATATAATTCCTTAATACCGGGTATTCAATAAACCATCAACCTAGGAATTATGAGTGATAAATCATGTGAAGAAAATGTGGGAGAAATACACTAAACAAAACATAGGAATGAACCTCACTAATTGATATGGTTTCCATATATTCATTACCATTATAATGGTGAATGAATAGTAATATGAATAAAAAATTTAGATTCACCAAATATTAGGAAAAAGTAATTCCACACCCGCAACACAATTATCCCAAAAATCAATATATAACTTGTGTTGATTCATGTTCAATATGGGAAATCAAATGGGAAAATAAAAAACCCAAAAAAATATTCCATACATTTGGTTAGGATCAGTCCTTGATGGTGACTGAATCCACATCATCAATATTAGTGAGATCATGAAACTGTCTTGGAGAAAATTATCCTCCATCTATAGTTGTCATTCACTAATATCTGCTCTAGACTCTCTTGTAAAATTCTAAAGGTTATTTGTAAAACCATTAGATTTTTTTCAAAACAAGTATTAAATAATGGAGTATTTAGAATTAGGGTTAATTTATTAATTAAAAAAATGAATTTATTTATTTAAATTTATTATTCCCTTAGTGGCACTGAACCCAAGTGCTTGACACAGTCTTACGTTATATTACAATACGGGTAAAACCCATGTTTTGAACTCAATATATGTATCATATTTCCCTTATGTGTCCCCATTAAATATTTATTACATTATTATAAGAAAAATGTTTTCACATGATATTAAAATATTTAATATTTATATACTATCCATATTGACCCTCTTTGTGCCTTGGAATCTCACTATCTCTCAATTACTTGCTCCGAATATATTATTCTGTATATTCCATGGCCTACATGTCAAAAATAGATATTTCATAGTTTATCCTTGTACTCATGTTACGAAAAGTCTCCTACTTGTGGTAGTGGTGCATGTAATATTACAATAATAATGAATATGATATCTCGAAGAATAAATCCTTCCCAACATTGTATTTTTTTGATGATGTAGTGCTCATTTTCCTCATCTTATACAACCTGTAGAAACTCAGGAATGATCTATTTAATCTATTCTAATTTACACAACCCATTTTATTCCTCTTATACACATAATCATCACATTTATTCTCTTCTTCAACTTTATTATGATATTCTTATGCATACATCCTATATTTTTTCAATTTGTAAAAACAAATCCTAAAATCCTATTAAAAATTTTAAAATTCAAATCCAAACTAATAAAATTATTTATCCAGCTAAAAAAAACCACTACATTTTCAGAAATTGTATCTCGTTGGAACTTTTAAAACTATTGGATCATCATCAAACAATGTCAATGATCGAGATATAGATCCCTTTTGAAACCTATGAGACCACATGATTAAAACCATGGGTAACTAACATAAAACACTTAAAATAGCTTTCACCAAGGACTGATGTAATATAATTGGAATTATTTATACTAAAACTTCAATAACAATAGGAATTCCCTTCTTCTTTTCCTCGTACTAATATTTTACCTAACATGTTGTCCCAGATCATATCTACCACGGATGGGATCTTAAGACTCTTCCTTATTTAGGTAGATATAATAAAAGAGGACTACAAGTACTGCTACAACTATTTTATCATTGGCCATTTTCACATGGACAGTAGGAGATCACAATGGAAACCACCATGACTATTTAGGCCTTATAATTTTTTCATAGGCACACTGGAAGACCACAATAAGAACCACCGCATGTTTCCACCCTTTTCCATTACCAGTTTTGGGACTGGACATTCAAAACATTCCTAAGACTGTGTGAATGGTCTAACCAATCCTTCCTCTCAATCTTCACCACAACTTTTTCTAGGGCATGGTCATGCTTATGTGGTGATGTATACTCTCAATCACTATAAAAAGAATAAGTCTCGATAATCAATCATGATTTTTATAATTATGTATATCATTTAACTTGGAATCATTTGAGTTTATATAATGTAAGATTTATATATTGATAATAATATTGAACACTCTCAATCATACAATATTCACCAATTTTTAAACCTCAGAAATCTCAAAACAACCTTAATACCTCTTGGTCTAAACAAAATACCCTTTTAAAATTTTTACCAACCAATGAACATAATACACTAACAAAACCTAAAATCATATCAATGGATTATTATCTAATAATTCAATTGAAATTTGGGTGAAATCTGTGTAGGAAATAACAAAATTGAATAAATAATACCATATTTTCCATAATATAGTGATCTATAAGTTGATTCCAAAACAAAAATATCACTATATTCAATAATAATTTTATCACCATTCAAAAAATGAAATAATTATGCTACAACTTACAAAAAACTGTTAAAACAATTTACACATGATGAAATAATAACTTAACCATTTTATTAACACAGTAGAAACATATCCTACCATTAAACAGGTAATTCCTATAAAGGTAACTTATATTAATGGATATCCCCTACATTTTATACTCTACCTTTGACAAATAACTAAAAGATAGTCAATAATAAAATATTTATTCTATCGAATTTTCTCTAACTATGAGTGAAATATCCATAGATAGGATAAAATATAGGGTTATTACACCATACTATGTCCCTATAAAGATTATGGTTGAACACCTGAATTTAACCTCAAAATGGAATATTATTCTTTTGATAGTGGCTTAGTTAATACATCTTCAATCTTCTACCCTGTAGGAATAAATTTTAATTTCAACTCATTCTCGTCCACTTTTACTTTGATGATGTGTTATTTAATATCATAGTTCATGTATATTGATTGTTGTACTTAATTCATGGAAATTTTAATATCACATTGATCATCATATAAAACAATTAACGAAAAAATCCCATAAAATTTTAAATATTCTTTCTTAGTTTTCATCCACATATGTTGTGTTAAGGAATGGGTGGAATCAATATATTTTGCCTTGATAGTGACCAAGGGAATTGGATAATACATTATTTAATGCCAAAAAAACACATATTTATTCCATAAGGAATGGTCCACAAGATATATAATTCCTATCTTCAGGACTTCCAACCAAATCTACATCTGAATAACCAAATAAATCATGCTACCCGTACCTATAATATTTCAATCTATAGTTTTCTATTCCATTGAGTTATTTAAGTATTCTATTTCAATCCATGAAATGAAATAGTTTTGGATCATTTTTATACTGAGAGAAAAATATAAAAACATATATAATGTCAGGTCTTGAGGCTTTCAAGTATAGTAGACAACCAATAATAATTCAATATTACATTGGATCCACATACATTTTTTGGTCATCATAAAACAATTAACTTCCAACTAAAATTTATATATAAACTAATTTCAAATATTCTATTCCAAAATTATTCCAAATTTCATTAACATACATCCCATTATGTAGTAAAATTAAATCATTTTATTGAGAAAATTTAATTTTAGGAATGTACCTCATCTATCCGAGAAAATAAATTTCAAAAAGATAATTTATATATTGAGGAAACTATTTGAAAAAATATTCATAAACTATAGTAAAAAATATCTTCAATATAAATGATAATAATGTAAAATATCTCTTTATCAACATTGACATAGAGATTGTTTTCAAATCATCCTTTCTTGAATTTAAAAATCATAAAGTATGTTTCAATCCCAGAATACAAAGATCTTGTGGATTTATTTACACTATATAAAACCCTCTTAATTTACAAACAAGATTTTCATCTTCACCAAGAAGGAAACCACCTGGGTGTTCAATATAAACTTCCCAATCTATTTAAACAATTATGAAGTATGACATGATATCTAATTGAAAGAACATGATTTTACTTTATTATGTAATGGGAAAGAATTTTTTGGGTTTCATGTCTTCTATACGATGAAAATGTCTCATTGAATTTAACTCCTTCAATATATGAATTCCTTTATACAGAGATCTTAATTTATTTCTCATCACTTCAACTTTTGTATTATTCTTGTTTCAAAATACCGAATATTTAATTATTTAATTTTCTTCTCATTGGGATTTTGTGCTAATCCAAAATCTCATTATTTTTAGTTTTATCTAACTCTTAATTCTTATCATCAATAAACTCTTGAAGCTTCATTATTTCTTACACATCTATTAGTTCATCTTGAGAGATCAATGAGAAATTAGAGGCCACCCTCAAAGTTATTCAATTTTGAATCTATTTTCCATTATTCAAAATTATATTTTGAACCCAAATATACCTTATCAACTATTGTTGATGTGAAACATATTTTACTTCATCACAATAATTTTTAGAATAAAATTATTCTACTTGATTCTATTCATAATTATCACAATTTTCAAAAACATCACCTATTTTATGTATAACCGAATAAGATAACATAATTTCATATTTTTTCCTAAATATCCCAGATTTTCCACAATAAATTTGATAAAATAGGGATATCAGTCACTCTTAGACATTTAATTTTTTTTATTTCTGGTAATATATATAATATTATGACATTTTAGAATTTGGGCTATAAATACAATGATTTTGAATATGAACTGTAGATCCAATAGTTATTCTCTATAAATAATAAGCCATGAAATTCACAAATAACATAGTTTGAGCCATTTTAAAATAATTATATTCTTTAATTTAGGCACAAAATTTTGATGTATTTTGTATGGTTCAATTTGTTCTATATGAATACCATGTTTTTCAATATTGTATTAAAATCATAAATTGGTATAATCAATAACATTATCTATTCAAATCATGCTGAAAGAGTATCTACACGAATTTTCAGCACTTCTCTCAAAACACTTGTTCCTTTTTAGAGCCTATGATTAATGTTAATAAAAATAATTCATATAATGTGATTAAATTCATCAATAATTAAAATAACATACTTATCTACATTTTCCTCCTCATGGGCATGTAAATGATAGAGTGAATTCCAGCCAACGTATTAATAGATTGTATTTCCACTTTCTATTGATGTGTGTTAACAATATTTTCTTTTTGATAGGAAGGCCAACTCTAATTAATTTTTCTTTTCCACTTGGGAATATCGTGAACAATTTAATTATTAATAAGTTTAAACTTATTCTTTTTTCCATGAAGACCAAGTCTTTAAATCTCTAATTGATTTTTTTTATTAATTCTCAAATGAAATTAATTTCTAGAATCACCAATACAAATCAAATTACCCCCTTTTCATTATATCATTATCAAGTTACATCCATTATTTAAAATATTCAAACGAAACCCATATTTTTAAAAAATAACTTCATTTCATTTATTAAATTATTGAGTCACACTATGTTCATCGTGTTTTAGTCCTTTAATATACAACATACTCTTTGATTTATATTGATATTTACTTATCAATGCTGATACAACACCTTCAATATTTAGTGACTTATTATCTCCAATGGTAATATAATGTTATTTACATTTTCAACACCGAAGAGTAGATTTATATTACATTTTATATGTGACGAACAACCACTATCTTAAATCCATCGACATTACTCTTTAGTTGATTTATAATAAATTTTTAAAAAATATAACATTATATTTTCCTTTCTCTTTAATTTTTTAAGAATTATCATATCAATTTCATAATCACATTTTGGATGGTAGCATTTCAATACACTCGTTATAAAGATGGCTATGATTCTCAAAATAATTAAAACCATATACCAATAGTTGAAATTTATATTAAATTTTCAATCTATATTTCCTAGGTTGTCACTAAATTTATATTTTTTGAGAAATGTGAATTCCTCATATTAATTTTTACAGTTCATCTAAACACATCAAATCATTGTTAATTATATCATAACATTTTTCCCATGTAACCAAAACCTATGAAGTTACATCAATCACCATATTAAATATATATTTTTTAATAAAAACATCAAACCATTCAAAATTATGAACGTACCTTTCAAAAATATTATCACAATTAATTATGGATTATTTTTAATTTTTTGGGTGAAATACTGACACATTCTTCATCACATCTAATTTCATCATGTAATTTTTGACATAACCCTTTCTAATAGTTTTATATTTAGATTATATGCACTAATCAATTTATAGAATATGGAAAATCACATTATTTCAGTAAAAAATTGTCTTATAAATTTAATTTTTTCCCTTTTCGTTATTAGGAACACTATCAGTATTCTTATGATCCCTGTGAAATTATTTATATTTGTCTTCCTAAGATTAATAGTTCTTAAAATATTCCCCAATTTCATAAATAGAAATCTAATTATTAGACCTAGATTTATTCAAATCATCCTTTATTTAATTAGGTAAATTTTAATTAAATGATCAGTCACATTATCATTCTATATCAAATTATCTTACAAATTTATTTTAGGAGTCTTATCATCATAAAAAAACTTATTTACACCTTTAAATTCAACAATAAAATTTGACATTTATTTTAAAAAGGTAGATTTATCGTATATCAACTTTTTTATTCGCATTATCTAGTTTATAAATATTTGATATATATTCATATAATTATATCTTGAGAATATATTCTATATCAGTTTATTTATTATCTAAACTTTAATAAAACTTTATATTGTGAATTATTCATTATTAACATTAGAAATGATATGTTTTTAATTAATGTCACATTTCACCTATATTTCCTTTTTTTCATCACTACAATCACATCATTAACACATAGATAATAAATTTCCTTTCTTATATTTTTTGAAATTATTTCTCTTACATTTGGAATAAATCCCTAGTTTTTTATCTGTAATTATTTTTTCTTAAAGAATCTTGTGGGTGATTCTTAATTTTCACCATAAAATCCTTATTATTATTAATTAAGAAAATTTATTGACAAATTTCCAACTACTCCACACTTCATAAATTTTATTTGATGCTTACCATTAAATATTACCTTTCCAATTTTCACATATCTAGAGATTATAGACCTACCTTGTCATACATTAAATCAAAATCAAAATCGAAACAAGGATAATAAGATTCTTCTTCCACAATAACACTATTCTTTATATTTTATGTATTTGGGAATTTAAAATAGATATATTTTTCATTGTTCACCTTCTACAAGATACACACTTTTCCCTCATTTGATAAGATATTAGAAATCCCTAAGAATAGTTAAGATAAATATCACTTGGTGATTTTTGTTATAAAGTTGAAACATTATAATAAAACATATCTGGTAAGATATTCACAAATATTTCAACAATATTTCAATGTTATAACTTCTGACCATATCGTAAGATTGTGTTTAAAACATTTTCACCATAGTAATGAAACTATCAAAAATTTCATCATCATACATCCATATATATTCATAATTATGTCTTCAAAACTAAAATTTATTTCACTTAACTTTAGTCTTTCTTTTGTAGATATAAAGATTATTATGTCAGATTACATTAGGGATATTAATTCCATTCAATTTAAAAAACTAACATTTGGAGAGTTATGATAAAAGAGCGTTATTTTTATTTCCACAATTCTCCAAATTCCTCTTATCTATTTCTATCATAGAAATACCTTCATCATGAGTAAAAACACAATTATTTGTGACATAATATACAGCATAACTAATATATAACATGTATGATATCATTATTTCATTACATATGTGATTTATTTTCCTATTAAATACTAGAATATACTTTTTATTCAATAAATAATGATTTTCTATGACATAAACTATAAATTAAGTGTGATTTACTTCAAAAAAATAGATAATTATTTTTTAAACATAAATTAGAAAATCAAAAATAATGGTAACCTCCCATTGATATCATATGTAAATGAACCTCCTAGAAAAATAAGTAATCATTAAGATGGGGGTGAACTAGTGATTTTATTTATTTTCACATTTTTAATGAAACATCACTCTTCCCTAGTTAGAATGAATGTTGATCACTATCCAACACACAATAAATATTGGGGAAATAGATTTATAAGGAGAAACTCTTAAAATAAGAAGGTTATTCCTTAGAATGATCTAGATTCCACTAATATTATACTACCCACTAGTGTAAATATTTGGGTATAATGAGCAATGTTTATCAATATACTTGGGTTTCAAAAAGTCACCTACCATTCAAATTAATAACCAAAACCTTACAATGATAATGAATTTTTTATCTAAAAAAATAAATCGTTCTTAAAACAACCTTAGTTTTTTGATGTTGTTCATATCTTCCTCATCTTCATTGACTTGTATAATCTAGATAATTCTCTCTTGAATATGTCCTAATTTTTATATCCCCTTTTTCTTCATCTTCTATAATGTTTCTCCTACACTATTCCCTTATTTCTACCTCATCTCTTATTATTTTTTACATTCATCCCACAAATTACACAATATAAAAAAGAAAGAATAAAATCCAATTATAATTTTTAAATTTTAAATCAAACATATAAATTATTTTAACCATCTTAAATAACCTTGTTTAATTTTTTTCAATGGATATTCCTGGATCTTATAGATAAAGCTGATGGTTCTAAAAATGACATAAATATTATATTAGAAATAAATTTAGTCTCCTATGAAGAATCATAATAAAAACCACTTGTAACTAAAACAAAATATGTTAAATGGATTAAAAAATGGCCAAATGGATTATAATAAGTTATTTTCCTTTAAAAATATAAGAACCATGATCATAGTCCTTATTCTTCTGGTTTTTTTGATCTACTACCATATATGTTTACCATGACCACATCCAATATGTGTGTGGTCTCATGCATATTACTATATTGAAAAAATGTAATGGAATCCCACCACAAGGACCACCATGACCATTATGGCCATGGAAATTGTTTTACATTCACATTGGGAGATCACCACAAGAACCACCATGACCATTTGGCCTTAGTTTTTTTATCACATGCTCACTGGATGACCACCATAAGACCCACCACTCGCTTTGTCCCATTTTTTTACCCATTTTCTACATATTCAATCACAACATGCCTGAAACTAAGGGAGTGGACACACCTATACATGCTCTCCATCTCCACCATGACCTCATCTAGGTTATGTCTATACCAGTAGTATCAATCTTATATCCAAATTTATATTGAGACAAAATCATGATAATAAATTATGATTTTTATATCCATGAATATTATTTCAGATGTTATTGTATGATTTTACTTATATTATGATTTATATGGTTATAACCAAATCCAACATGCTCAATGTAGTCCTCTTCACAAATTATTCATCCTTACTCATCAAAAAACCATCTCAGAACCTATTAGGATAATAAATATTATCAATGTGAGGTTGATGTTGGGATTTACAAATTGAAGCAATTTTATATTATTATCATTATTTTCTTTTACTAATATTTAGAGTTCTGATATCTAAGTATGTTAATTATATTATTTTTTTAATTCATCATTTAATATATTTATTTATTCATAATATATTTATTCTAATCTTTATAAAAATATCATCTACTTTTTGTAAAGGGATATCAATCTATATCTGTTAACTGATCCACTCATCATCTATAGAACAATATGTTGGGAATGTTTTTTCTCGAAAATACTCTATGAATATTATCAATTTTTATGCTTACAAACACACTTACTTATTTTAAAAATTAAATTACATTATGTATTTTTAGGAATATATTTCCTAAAAAATTTACCATATTTACAGCTAATGTTATTTAATAATGTATTCTAAACATGTGTAAATGTGATATGGAAACACTATCAATAACATATGTTTGAATACATAAATTATACTTTGGGAACCATAATTTTTTAATAAAACTAATGGTTCAAGAACCTTATGTTGTTGGAAAAGTATTGATCATCAACCCCATGTTTAGAAGAAACCCTACCTTTGAGGAAATAATGTATGGTTAAAAAACCCTAATTTGGTATACAATAGATCATTATCAATGATAATTTTGATTTTTTTAATTACATGAAGGAACCTGACATTTGACATAGTCAATGAAGGAGTTTTAAATATAATATATTATTCATTTTTCCAACAACGAGTTTTCTAGAAGTAAATATATACTGAATGATATTTTACAACCTGTTCAAAGTCTCATATTAAACATATATAATCATTTCTATTTCTAAGGAAAGTTATGAATATTTATAAATGTTCTAATGAATCAAATGATCACATAATGTTATGAGATATTCTGTAATATGTTAATACAAAAAGAATTCTTCGTTTCTCTAAGTAATTAACTTTTGTATTGTCAAATTCATAAGTAGATTGTGATATATTTTTGAATATAGAACATATAAAAAATATATAAGATCAAAAATATATATTATTATAAAATTGCTACACTTTGGTGACATACATGTTTCAATAAGTTATTCTATGAACTTTAGAATAACTATTACTCTTACTATTTTTCTATTGCTATTTTTATAGAAGATCATTTTGAATCAACATCTCTTCAAAGCATTTATTTATTGAATGAATTTATATTTGAAGGAGAAGATAAATTTCTTCCAGTTTATTATATACATATGAACATAAATATGTTTTCAAAATAAAATTAATCTCTTTTTGTTTATTAGATAATTAGTTGTTCAAACTCAATTGTGGTTGAGAATCTATTTATAGGACCAAGATATGGATATTCCATTCCCTATAAAATATCAATAAGTATTTGTAAAATCCTTATTGAAATGGTATTAACTACCTATCCTAATTTGTTAATTTCTTGTGATAATAGGACATATATAGTGAAAATATCTAATCCTACTGAGAGAGTGTTGGTAGAGGGGACTTGGGGTTGTTTTTCCCCAAACCACTTTAAAAATTAATGTTTTAGTCTTATATTTTATTTCAATGCTATAATTATTTAAGTAAGATAACATAAAAACCCCACATAAATCATTATGTTGGATAAAATATTAAATATGTCATTAGTTCTCAAAAGACACAATTCTCTTCACTCTTGTGTTTATTTGTATCATTATGACCTAAAAACTAGTATTATAGTGGTTATTTTTGGAGAAAGAGGATAATCTCTTGTAAGATCTTTTTAAAATTTCTTTAAAATGATAGATCTATATGATGGTATGTCAATGGTATGTTCAATATTGATAAATGGTGATAATTATAGATTTAGGAAGGCTCATATTTTAATCTATTTGATAAATATTGGTTTCATATTATATGTGAATATTTTCATTCTGTATGTAATCCCTTAAAAACCAGAAACATGGGAGGACACATAAGAAGATGAGTATGATATAGATTCAATATAAATTGTTTTTATATGTAAAATTGGTCCAGATTAATTCAATTGAGGATCTCAATGTTCTATTGCCTATGAAATAAGAAAAACTATTGATGTTTCAAGGAAGGTACTGGAAATGTTTTCTAATTAATGTATACTATTGACTGTTTGAAATATTATACTTTTATAATGATTGATCATGAACGTATCACCTAGATAAATGTGAGGTTGATATAGATATCCAATGATATCACTATAATAATAAATTTAATTTCACAATCATACCAGCAATTGAAAGTACACAATGTTCTACCCTTTAAGTGGAATGGAATATATAATACTATTTGAAAATGGACACTAGATAAATATTTTACAATGATATAATTAATCATTACATGGATGATCCATGAAGTAGAGATTTATGTTGAAGATGAAGACCACAGAATGATAAAAGGATAAAATACCAACCTTGAATTTACTAATTTAAATTATGGGAGGAAAACAAAATCATATTCTATATCATTAAACCCATTATTTTTTCTAATTAAACTTTTATATATTTATTTTATGTATATAATGTTATTTAGTTATTTTTTGGAGAGTTTATAGGGGTTTTGGAATGTTTTTGGGTCTTCTTTAAGAGGTGCAAAGTTTCATCACAGTTAGTGGAAGTTGTGCAACACCTATAGAAAATTTTTCTTGGGATAATAGGGGTCAATGTTCAAATATACGATTAGTTCATGGTTTTGATAAAATAATACACCACCCTAGTGAGAACGTTCAATGTCAAATAGATATATTGTGCAAAATGGGTGGATTATTTCTTTAAACATGTGACACAACTATGATAGTGGTGGTATAGGTAGTGTTTTGCGAATGGTTTTCACATAGTTTACCAAACCCAATGCCAAAACCCTGAAATATTATGAGAAATATCATAAAATTTTGTATGTAATTCATATTTCCCCTTAATGACTTTTTTAACTCCTAAACCCGAGAAGCCTGGAGCCAATGCCTTATTTTATTACATTGTCACGATTACAAGGAATCAAGTCCTGATGGACCGATCCGTTTAGTAGTCTTGGAAAATAGATTACATAAATGAACATTACATTAGACATTCAAAAATAAATTACAACATAAATAATCTATTAGGAACTCCATTATTCCCCAATCATAACCCTGCATATCAAAGATAATACACGTCTTAGAATCCGGAAAAAAATCATAACAAAGGGGTGAACTCGTTTGCCCAGTAAGGGTAAATAATTTTTTGGAAGCTAAAAACATTTAAGGAAATATGTGTTCTAAAAAAATAACATTTTAAAAATAAACATGAACATAATATGGATAAAATAAATCAAACATTACCATATAAAGTATTTTAATTTTTTAAAAAATTATGTCTATATAAATGAATCCTTAAAACTATTTTGAAAACATGTACATTAATGAGAAATATTTATAAGAATAAATATTTAAAAAATTTCAAAAGATGTTTTAGTTAAAGAGTAATTTAATAGAATAATTTTTAAATATCCTTTATTAAACATGGACATGGAAAATAAATAATTCCCAGAAAAAACTTATACATAATCAATCTTGGATAATAATGAGATTGAAGAATTAACCCTTACCTTGCACATTCCATGGGTCGGGGGTACGTTTAACATCCTGTGTAATAACCATAGTATGTTATTAAATTATAACATAACCATATTCATATCTATTATATTATAAATGATTAACTTATGACTTTATACTACCCATTTAATAATGATTTCCATGTTAAATTAATATTTCGGGTAATAATCTCTTTCTTTATCGTCTGTGTTTTAAATTGTTATCCATAATCGTGTCATTTAGATAATTATTTAAAAACATCAAGAATATAATACATGATTTATATGAAATATATAATTAGTATATAAATATTTATAATAGGTAGATATATGAAATTGAAAAAAACTGTTTATGGAGACAATAGTCCGTACAAACGCATAGACGCTGTTTCATTTTTCATATCTTATTGAGCAGAAGTAAGTGAATAAGATATATTTAAGTATATATATATATATATCAAGTATCATTGTTATGTCATATAATTCAAACATTTTAATAAAATATATTTTTATAATCATCGTCGAATGGTGAACCTAGAAATGAACCTTATCACTTCGTGGAGACGGTAAGACGTACATACACACAAGTGAGGATATCATTTTCTTAATGATTAAAAGGTGTGAAATTAGATGGTATATTAATTGTAAAAAACATTATCATATTATATTAATTATTTATATACATATTAATCATAATTATATCCATCCAAATAACATATTGCTAAATAAAAAATTTCACCACGGCCTGGAGATGACAAGATTTACATACGCACGCATGGTGACATTATCATCCATAGGAAGGATAAGATAATGAATATAATTATACCAAATTTATAATAACATCATAGTACATATAAGGTACTATAGTTATTATTTTATTATGGAAATAATAATGAAAGGGAAAGTGGAAGAGGAAAAGATCATTGAAAGAGGTTATAATATAATTACCTCTTCTTTAGGTGTTTCCTTTGGATTTGAAAAAAATGGCTCCCTAGGTTGGATTGCATCTCAAGATAAGGCCTCTAGGATGAAGTTATGAAAATTGGGAGGAGATTTGGGAAGGGTTTTTCCCCGATGAATGGCTTTTAGGAGTCAATTTGATAGAAGGGGATGATATCTTTTTATAAGTGGCGTGAGGGGAACCTTATGAAAAAATTGAAATATTATTTTATTATACAATCATATTAGGTTTATAATGTCTAAAAACGAATTTATATCAATACTTATGTCATTATGGGTATAAATAATCTATAAAAATAGGTTTTAGGAATGTTTAGGTGACCATATTAACCTAATATGTTTTATTTAGCTTTTAGTTAAATAGTTTAACATTTACCATGTCTCATTGTATTTTTATCTTATATGGTTAATAAAAAACAATAAAATAAAAAAAAGTCTGAAGTGGTTAATTAATGACATATATATTATTGTTTAAGTCTTTTTTTCTGAAACATAAATTATTATTACTATTATATAAATTAATAATATAGTATTTATTTTAAAAACTCATTTCTGTCAATTTTGACACTATTTAGTAATTGATTTTTTTAAAGTCATAATAGCTTTTTGTCTGTGAAAAAATTTATTTATCCAATACTAACATGTTATATTAACATATAAAATTATTGGAAGGCATCAAAACATTCAAATTATGTTTATTTTTATATTTATAATATCATTTATTTGATTCTTTTATTAATAAGGTAATTACCACTTCATCATTTTGTCGTTAATAAATTTAAATATTTAATGTTTAAAAATAATTAATAAAATACCATGATTTTTAGTATCTTTTTAGATTTATAATGAATATTTATAGTCTAATTTATCTTATGTATAATCCAATATTAAAAATTGGTTAGTTATTAAACATTGAATTTTACACTTTTAACAATACTTTAAATAAAATAATAATAAATGTCCTAATTTAATCATAGTGGACCAATAGGATCATATATTATTCCTAAGGTTGGTTTTGGTCGAAATGAATTTGTCCAATAGAATAATGACATGTTTTATGGTAATTATAAAATCATATTTACCTTTAATTACCTTATTTAATTTTAACTGTGGTAAATAAAAGTCAAAAGTTACTATCCACCAAATATTATTTTCATCTTATTGAACAAAATTTTAATTAATTATTTCCACCATGTCTCTCATATTTTTAAAATTAAATTTATAGAATATTTAATGTTATATTTTATGAAAAATTGCTAATATTCCATTGATGTGGGTAAAAGACGTTAAAAAGGTCAATAAAATTTTATACATCTAATATTTTGTATAAAATGACTCCAATAAATTAAATTGAACTTATATAGGTATTATATATCTATTTTTTTAAAAAATTTAATATGATAAATAATTATTTAAATAAAAAGTCGGTTTTGAACAATAACGCAGTAATTTTCACTATTCATCAAAAATTGAAAGTTTTCAAAAAAATACCAAAACATAACTCTAAGGTAATTTGGATATTCAGAATTCAAAAATTAATTCTATTTTATCAAATTAAAAACATATAGGTTTAATTAATAAATGTTAATTTATTTTTTTTTGTCAAAACCAAAAAGTGGGTTTTAAAAAAGTAAAAACTGTCAAAAGATTTACTTGTGTCTATGTCAAATTTATGTGTGAAATTACTTATAATGATATAAATTGTATTAAATTATAAAAATATAATATAATTATACATCTAAACCATTCAAAATTTTAATTTAAAAATATAATTTTTTTGATTAAAAAAGTTGTTTGCAATTAAAATTTATTATTTTTCTTTATTCATCAAAATATAAATGTTATCAGAAAAGTACCATATATTTATCCATACTATAATTTTAAGTCCCTTTTCTAAATAAAATTTTAATTTCATTAATTTTAATATATAAAAGTGTTGAATATTGGTTTTAAAAAGGGTTCAACATTAAAAGGCAACAAGATTGCATTTTTAGAAAAATACTTATTTTATTAGAAAAAATCAATATGTTCTTATATTATGTCTAACAAACACATTATATGGATTCTAAAATTATATTTAGTAGATAAAATTCAAAATTCAGTTAAAATTATTCATACCTACTTTTTTAAAAACTAGTTTGGTACGTCGTGGTGCGCTCGAACTCGGTGTTGCATGTAGCATAAGTAATTGAATTGCATTGAAGAGATAAAATACAATGAAATATTGGGGGGTTAAAAAAATTTTTCTCCTAAACATGCTCTACTATTATTTCCACTCCTCTAAAAGGTATTGGTGGCCCTTTCACTTGATCTAGGAGCAATCCATTAGTGATTCATTGTGCGTTGAAGGTATATATTCCATAGTAAGTATTCATTTATGATTATTTTACCAATATTTATCTTAATTAGATTTATTTTATTTATAGATATAATTATTTTATGATATGTCTACATTTATTTATTTTAATAGTTATGAGATATGATTGTTTTGTGAACAGGGAACAAGACCTAATGTTGGTTTTTGGAGTGTCAACAAAGTGTGTTGTTGAAATTTAGGTCATTATTCACATTCTTTAATGTTTGTGAGTTATGTGGATTCAATATTGACTCGTTCCATTAAAACATAATGGACTGATTTCAAATATATTTAATTTCATGAATTCATTTAGTAAATTTATGTTAAAATATTTGTATGAACCCTATTTAGTGATGGTTTTTGAAAATATGGAATTTGGTTGTTGTGAGAACAATTTTTTTCATGATTTTAAAATTATGATATTAAAATATGGGTTTATTTTGATTCTTATAATTGGATTGATATAAATTTTTTCAATAAAATATATGTTTTATTGAAAATAATTGGAATATGTTGTTTGAAATGGGTTTTGTGATAAATTATTAGAATGTCAACGTTTTCATAGATGTGGCAATGTGGAAGGGGCATGTACCATTGAGGAACATGGTATATGGTGACCATATAATGACTTGGTATAACAAAAATAGACCTCTTATGAGTATGTAACATTCACCTGGGCATGAATTATTGGATATGTGTATTATAATAAGTTATTCCAAATTTATTTGCAAAATTTTATGAAGGACGTGTATGGTTGTATTATTTGGAAAATGGTTTTGTTTTGGAATTTTTTTATTAGAAATGGTTTTTCAGTTGAGATATATTATTTAAAATTTATTTAATAGAATATTTTAATAAAATTCACTAACATGTTCTATCCTAGAGGAATGTGTAGGGAATTCATTTTAGTGAAAATGTACCGAGTTTTCTACTCACCCCCTTCATGGGATATTTGGTTATTTTAAATATGTAATATATCGAGAAACATGTAAATGAAAGGTATCTCATTTTGTTAGTGATGCATCGTGATTCCCTAGGAATTGTTCGTGGTTTTGGTTCTTGGAGAATCGTAAGAGATATAGGGATGTGTCTTTGGTTTTTTTTAGTTTTGATGCTTTATTTTCCACATTATAATCTAATATGGTTTATGGTTATATTTTGGTATTGTTGTATTTGGTATTAACATTAGTTATATTTAATTTTTTACATTCATTATATAGTGGTTGTTTGGTTATGTTATTTTTGGTTGGTTTTTTTCCAAGGGAAAATAATCCCCCAACAATTTATGAATCCCTTTGAATTTATTTCCATCCCTTTATGTCCAAAGGAAGTCACCTATGGCCTAGAATATTCCCCATGACATCTCATGAAAATGAGAAGGGAAGAATGTAACAAATGGTATCCTTCTTTCTCGATCTGTATTTCATTCTAAGATATATTATGATTGTTTTGCATTATTAGAGTTGGGTTGGATGTAAGGATTAGGATCATTACAACATGAAATATAGAGCATTAAAATTTTTATTTAACATATTTATGTTGAACGTCAAGTTATAATTGATTTGGTTACATAAGTTTTTTATGACACTTCTAAGAGTAGTAATATCATCATATTGGGTTTATCCATTCATAAGATAATAGATCAAATTGATAGGAATGAATTTCCACTTGGAGTAGACATTTCATTGTAAGTAATGATTTATAATTGGGCTAACAAATGTTGATTTATGAAATTTTTTGAAAATTATTCAATTTTCAATGGTATTGGTGGAATTTTTATAAATTGTTTGAAATTGGAAAATGTTGAATTTTGTAAATTCATAAAGTTTTATGTGGGATGTTTTATATTTTAAATTTAAAAGCCTTTAGTTTCTTGAGAGTGAGAAAAAATGGATTTTTTATTTGGTTATAGAAATAGTACTAGTTCGCTATATAATATACCAAATAGAAGAGGCTACTGAGAATTTTGTTTCACTTAGGCTATAGGTTAACAGATAACTTGTTTAAAATATTTTCCATGATTTCTATGCCGTGGATAAAGGGAACAAAAGGGAAAAACCAAGTCAATTGGATCATTCCATTTAGTTATAAAAATAGAGGCTTACCATTTTATAGGGATATTAAAAACTGTAGAAATTAGCTTTGTTTATAAATATGATTAATCAAATATATAATTTTCTAGGTACACCAGTTGAGAAGAAAGGCATGTTGGAATTATACATGTCAAAGGATCTTGCATTACAATGGTGGGATTTTATAGTTCATGATAAATTAGAACAAGGAATTGCATAGGAAGATTTTTCAGAATTATTCAACAAACAATTATATCCTCACTTTTTTATAATTGATAGAATGATTATTGTTTTATCTTGAATTAGGAGAATATCTCAGTGTAGAGTATATGGCTAAAAATAGGAATTTAGTATGATTTTCACCTGAATTTGCATCATGTACATCCTTGAAGGCATGCATTTTTAATCGGGGTTGAGGGTATAGATTTTCTCAAATAATTATGTTCCTTATATAATGGATTATACGAATATGGTCAATAGAGAGATGGTGGCTGAAAGAGAAATCTTTGAAACAATGGTTATAGGAAGCATACTGATAACTATGGGAAATAGTGGTAACTATAATGATGGAAAGAATAGGAATAGGGAAACCTATTTTCAAGTAATTGGTATGAATCATAATCAGATTGTTGGATTGGTGAATCTTCATCCAAAACAAAAGAGTAATTTTGGATATTTCTAGCCTTGATATATTGATCAAATAAAGCGATATTGTACAGAACCACATAGATCATGTCACAATAGCAATCAGATGGGGATTATTTAGTGCTATTTCCATAGTTCTCCAAGGATAGTTTCAAGGGACACGTATTATGTTTCACATATTTCATAATATTAGATAAGATAAGGATATAAGAATAATCCTCATAATTTGAATTGGAGAAGCTTAGTTGATTCTAGAAATACCATGACTCCTTTGCAAAGGAATTCTTAATAGGGTAATAAATAATAATAGTGAATCAAGGAAGATATTATATTAAAATGATAAAATGAAAATGCATGATCAATATAGACTATCTATAGTGATAAGTATGATTATTTTTATTTATAAACTTATGAAAGCTTTTTATGACATGGGTCTTTCCAATTTATTTATTTCTGATTGTGATGTTACACTTCAATATTGGCATATGGAGATGATGCCTTTTTTTTTCTCAAGATTTAAAATCCTCTTAGAAAAATAGAATTTTTTTCATTTATATATAAGTAGTTTTTTATAACTGTAGATGGGGATTAATTGATATGATATTTTTCTACGATTGAAATGTATTTCTATGACATATTTATATGTATGGATTGGTTGTTGATGTTTAAAGATCACATTGATTTTTATAGTTGAAGGGTTAATTTTACGATTGTGTATGGTATCAAGAATATCTTTAGAGGATACCTAAATATTAACTTATGAATAATAAGGCTATTAAAACTAGTGGTATGAATGATCTCATACAAGTTGGTAGCTTTGACCTATGCATTGGTTGATGACTTTAGGGATAGTGGTTTTCCATTAATTTTTGATCAGTTTCTTGATGTTTTTCTTAATTATTTCTCATGTTTATCCCACACAATAGAAGTGGAGTATATGAACTATCAATTACTAGGTATCATTCGTATCTCACTTTTTTTTTTTTATATTGAACCAAAATTTAAGGTAATTTATTGTATAGTTGGAAGATTTTGAAATAAAAGTGTCCATTCAACCTAGTATGACTCCATGGGAAACATCCGTATTTTTGGAGAAATGGAAGATAGAACTCTAAGGATTTGTTTGGATTATTGTATTCTTAAACAACATACGATAATGAATCGGTATCCAATTCCATGCATTGATTATTTTTATGATCAATTTAGGTAACCCCAGTAGTTCTATAAAATTGACTATCATTTTGGATATCACTAATTGTGGTTTAAAATAGAGGAAATTTTGAAGGAATATTTTAAGAGTAGATTTAGAAATTATGAATGTGCGGTTATGCATTTAGATCAAACAAAAGAACCAGCGGTACTTTTACGATTAATGAGACAAATATTACAAAAGTATTTGGATTATTTTATGGTGGTGTTTGTGAATGAAATATTGGTGTATTCTTGGACAAGGGATAATAATGAGATAATTTTGGTGATAGTGTTAGTAATATTTTTGGATCAAAATTAGTATTACAATGATTCACTGTGTTATTTTTTGATACAATATGTATATTTCATTATCTATGGTATCTCTAAAAGTGGTGTTTCTATAGATCCAACAATGATAGAGGTTGTGATATCGTGGAAACCACAAAATATTGTCTTTGTGACATGTTGTTTCATAGGTCTCATTGGTTATTATCAATTTTTTATATGATTATTCATATGTATATTTACTATTGATATATTTTTCAAGGAATGATGTCAATTTAAATGAAATCCAAAAAATTTTAAATCGTTTCAAGAGATAGTAGTTTTCCTTAAATCATTAATAATTTTTATATTTCCATAATTAGGAAAAGGGTACATGGGGTGTTTTGATTCTTCTAGATTTGGCCTTGGATTTTTTAACATGCAGGGAGATCATGTTGTTTCTTATTGTTTTGGAAGTTACAGTTTCATGAGTTGGACAACCCAAAAAATAGATTTTTACTTTTTTTTATTTGTTCTTCATTTGAGAAAATGGATTAAGTACCTATTTGGTGATAAATTTATAGTGTTTATGGATCACAAGATATTGAAACACATTTTCTCATAATGATATTTGAATATGATACAAAGAATATGGTTGGACTATCCCTGTTATGTTTAACATTAACTAATTGTATATAATTTGAAGAGGAAATATAGCGGAACATTCATGAAGAAGGAATTGATATATTTATTTGAATAAAGTATACTTTAGATTAGTGGGAGATGTCATTGATGATAGCCGACATGCCTGAGTGGTGTGGAGACTAAGGTAGTGGTTCCATTTTATTTCTAGTTTCATTTTTCCTGATTTGGTGGAGATGGTTAAATATACATATAATAACCATTCTAGTTGTGTGTCAATGAATTCATAACTCAATGGTGGGGAGATCATTGAGTGAAGGAAGCTAAATAGTAATTTAGTTTTTTTTAGATGGGATGTTCATTCCACTATCATATCAGAAACAACATCTTCATTATTACCAAAATTCACAACGGTCTATTCATCATAGAATACAAAATATGTATATGGTGTGGAAATAATATTTTCTGAGGGTTGAAAGGGAATGAAAAGTGGCTACGATTGTTATAAGATACTTCTTCTATCAACTAGTTAAGGAAAATCACCAACGGTGAGCAGGTATGCTATAGTCATTACGAATTCCTGTTTTTAAATGGGATAATATAGCTATATATTTTTTGATAGGTCTCATAAGGATTGGTTAGAAGCACGATTCCATATGGGTGATAGTTGATTTTATCAGAAATTTTACTTATTTCATCCCTATTCATGAATCTCATATGGTAGAGGACTTGTCTAAATTCTATATCCGAGAAGTGGTAATGTATCAAGTCATACCTATTTTGATAATATCGGACTGAGATCCTAGGATTAAATCTCGTGTTTGTAAATTCTAATAGAAATCCTGTGGGGCTATGTTGATAATGAGTTCAGCACATCCTCATTAGAAATATTGACAACCCAAAAGTATAATAAAAATGTTAGAAGACATGATTTGGGCCTATATAATGGAATTTGATAGCTTTTAGTTGGATCATGTACCATTTTTGTATTTATCATATAACATCAATTATTAGGACTAAATAAATATTGAACATTTTTATTATTTTATGGGAATATTTTTCATTCTCCACTTTGTTGTGTGGAAATATATGAGACATTACTGGTTGAACCAAGCCTTCCATAAGAGACAATATAGAAGATGTAATTGATCGGGATGATAATTGAGATAACACGTAGTCATTAGAAATCATATACTTATCATCATCAATTTCTTTTTTCATTCATGTTCTGTGATAACATATTATTGATAGTTACTACAACACTCAAAAATCATCAATTTGTGATGGTCTAAAAGATTTCTCCTTGAAAAATAGGCCCCTTTGAGAAACGTGAATAGGTTGGATAGGTGAAATATTAGTTTTATTTCTTACCAAGGGTCATAATAGTTCATAATGTGTTTCATGTATCTCAATTAAAGAGATATCAACTTTATCTTGGATTTGTGATTCGATGGGATCATGATGGCTTAATGCTGGATACTTTATTGGTAAATATACTAGTGTATATTATGGATAGTTAATATAATGTCCTTATGGGAAAATTATCTATCTAGTTCGAGTTCTATAGTAGTGTGGTTGGAGTCAGGATAAAACATGGGAAAAAGAAAAGGAAATGTTAGATTAATGGAATAAACTCTTTTATAGAAATGGTGGGTTTAAAATATATAGGAACCAAAAGGATAATGGTGGGGATAATTTATCACATGAAGTAAAAATTAATTAACTATTTATTTATTTATTTTATACATATTAAATTATCTGGTTATGTGTGGGATGTTTTGGATGAATTTTAGAAAGTTTTTATGGGTTTTTTAATGTTTCATGATTTGAGAATAGTTAGTAGAAATCATTTAACACCTCTCTGAAACAATGAATGGGAGAACATAGGTCACTGGTTAGGTTCATTATGGCCTAAAATGTGACAAAATATTGTGATCACCTAGATAGAACCATTAATAATGAAACAACGGATCAGAGCATTGTTGGTGCAAAATTTGTCTAACCATGTGAGAAAATCTTATGATGGGTGTCCGAGGTAGTGGATGGTGAATAGTTTGCACATGTTTTTCTTGACTTTTTTTGTAAACTATGAACCATTAAAAACAAGATCTATATATTGTGGATATAATTATGATTATCCCTTAATGCCTAATTTTCCACCTATAAATTCTAATAAGATTTCCCATCCTCTCAAATGTTATGGGGACCCTTCCTCTTCATTTGGGAGAAATTTTGGAAATTGGTTGATGTGAAAATAATTTTTTATTGATTTAAAAATAAGATTTTAAAATATGGACTTTTTTTTATTCCTATAAATGGGTTGATATAAATGTTTTTAAAGGAATTGTTTTATTGAAATGGATCAAAATAGTTGGTTTGGAATGGGATTTGGATTAAAAGGTTGGTGAGTTTTCATTTTCATTGATGTGACTCTATAGAATGGGCATGAAACAATGTGTAAAATGGTATATGGATTCCTTCTAATGACATGGTCGATCAAAGAGAGAGTTCTCATGAACATGGTTGTGTCACCTAGGTGTATATGTTCAGATATGCGGAATGGAATCCGTTTTTGCAAATGGATTTGTAAAATGTTTTGATGGATATATTTGCATGATTTCCATAGTAAATGGTTTTAGATTGGAATTTTTTTATTAGATATGGTTTTTGATTTGACATGATCTATTTTTAATTGTTTTAAAATTGTTTTCTATAATTTTATACATGTTTCGGTATTGTTTCTATTTTATAGTGACCCCCTTCTTGAGAAATTTGGTGAATTTGAAGATGTGATATATCGAGACACATATAATGTTATAGTAACTTATGTCATTAGTAATTAATCATTATACATTAGACATGGATTGTGGATATGGATCATAGAGCATAATGGAAGTTATGAAGTCATTTCTTTGGTTTTCATTATGGTTTTGGTTTAGTTTTCTTTTTTATTCTAATGTAAATTATGGTTGTAAGTTATATTACGATGTTTACATGAATCATATTGTGGGTTTTTAGTTTTGGTATTCTTGTTTTGGTTTTCATTGTTTTTATAGGTAAAACTATCAACCAATTGTTTATGAAGCCATCGACATTTAATTCAAACATTTGGTGTCCCACAGTTTTCTCCTGAGACATAGAATCATCTTAATCACATATCAATATAATGATGAGGGGTGGGATATTACATAAATTCTCAAATGATTAAAATTTTTCATATTCTTAAATTGAACTGGAATAACTAACAAAAAGATTCAACTATTGTTATAAGAAAAATAGAGGCTTTAAGAAGACCTACAAAAAAGGTTAACAAGAACCTAACGAAGTATGATATAATTAATGTAAAAATATGGGATATATCATATTTAAATCTCCATAGTTAAATAAAGAAAATAGAATGATAGATCTAAATAAAATGAAAAATCACAAAAAAATAATTATAATTTAGTTTTATGTGAAAAATATTCTATTTTAAAACATCAAAAATAATTTAAATAAAAAATTTAAAAATTAACTTCAAACTATACTGATATAGAAAAAATAATAAAATAATTGAAAAATATAGTAATTTAATTTAATAGTTCCACAAGAATATTAAATAAATGAGATGATTATTTAACTAATATTATTGGAAACAAATTTATCAATAAAAGAAAAATATAGAATAGGATGTAATAATAAGAAATAAAAAATATATATAAATTAATTTCTGCCTATTTCTAAAAATATAAACTTATCAAGAGTTATTTTTTATTATTAAATTAATGTACATTACTAAAATTATAAATATTTAATATATCCCTAGATTAGTGAAATGAAAAGGCTTTCATTTCAAGAATTTTCTACGACATATGTACATCTAATTTTGGTAAAATAAAGAAAATATGGTAACCTAGATATTTTTTTGGTAACATGAATAGAGATATCAATATACGGAAACTAATATAATATATTGTTGGATTGTTTTGTAGGAAAAATGTCACATGAAACAAAAAATGATGTATAGAATATGGATAATGGATACTCAAGACATATGAGTGAAGACACAAAGCATTTTCATTTTATAAAAAAATAGATGGAGGGGGTGGTTACCTTTAAAGATAATTCTAATTGAAAATAGTTATAGTTGGATTATAGGGATATCTAAAATCAATTTCTATCCAAAAAATTATAGATGTTCAATGGTTGAAGAAAAATTTGATAATTATTTCTCAAACATGTGATGATGTTTTTTTGTTGATTTCTTTAATAATTCTTACTCTTTATTTAATAATAAATTACTCAAATTTAAAGAAATTAGATCTGAAAATGATTATAGCATGGATCTTAATTACTTGTGTAAATAAAAAGTGAATTTTTTGATTACTGATACAAATAAATCATGAGTTTTTTATATGGAACTTGGATATTTTTCTTACATTGTATATGTTTTCTAAGAAACACTTTGTTTCTGATTTTACTATTATTAAATTTGATAAATATATATTCTTTCATGCATTCCAAATTTGAAAGTAACAAACGTCAAACTTCAAATATATTAAAAAAGTATCTTCATCCAATCCACTTGAACATTTTCACACGGATTCTTCTAGACCAACCATAGTATCACGTTTTTCTAGAATATCATTTATTTTTGTTTTCATTGAAATTGTTTCAATGAATTATGTTGGAATATTTTCTAAAACATAAACGTGTTTTTTCCCTTTTTTAAATATTTTTATAAAATTGTTCAAAATATAAAATAATTTAAAATAATACCATTAAGTTGTGTAGATGTTGGAAAATTTTATATTCAAGAGTTTAATTGATTTTTCTTATAATTAAGTATTAAAAACATATTCTATGCACTGTAATACCTCAAAAAAATGAAATAGTATTAAAGATAAATATAACTATTCATGAACTGGAAAGAACTATACTGAATGAATATAGTATTCCTATATAGTTTTTACTAGAATCATTAAAAACAAATCTTCATATCATGAATAGAGTTTTAGAAATACCCCTTCTTAAAAAGAAACCCTATAAACAATCGAATAAAAGAAAACCAAATGGTAGATGCTTTAGAGTTCTTGAATGCATGGTGTATAAATGGAATACTAAGGAAACCCATGGTAAATTTTATCCAATTGTTTATGAAGGAATGCTTCTAGGATATTCATTTACCTCTAATGATTATAGATTATATAATAAAAATCTGATGATTGTTATAGATTATGTTCATGTTATGTTTAATGAAAGTGATCTTTTTAATCACATGAGAAATAAAATAGATGAAGTTTCCAATTTATTAGAGAAAATGAGACATGAATATCCTTAAATATATATAGAAAATTGCCTAGAAAATGTAAATTATAGATCATATAAATATAAAACTAATGAACTAGAATGTGTCTTACCGATACAACATAGAATCTTAAAGTTCCACCCTTAAAAAAATAAAACAGGAGAGATAGATACTGTAATAAGAACTGGAAGGAATGTAAGTAATCTAGTCTGATTTTTACATTCATATCTCAATAAAAATCCTAATACAATAGGGGAATCTTTAGAAGATGAATATTGGATAATGGATATGCTAGAAGGACATAGATAATTTAGAAGAAACAATGTTTCGTAACTAGTTTATAGACTATCTAGTCTTTTAGCAATATAAACTAAATTGGTTTTTAGAATAAAAACTATTATTAGGGAATAATTACAAGAAATAAAGTAGGATTATTATCTAAAATATACAACCAGGATGAAGGAATAAATTATAATTTAACTATTCCTCCTATTATGAGATTAGAGTCTATAATAATTCTTCTAACTTAGTAATCTAATATAGATTTTAAATTATATAATATAGATGTAATATAAATTTTTTTAACATATATTTTTAATAGATGAAGTACATATTTGACCACCACTAGGTTTGGAAAATCATCATCTACCAAATTCACCTTTCATACTTAATAAATCTAGTTATGGCCTAAAACAAGCGCCTAGAGTATGGTATGACATGATTAGCTCTCTTCTATCATAAAATGGATTTTTTAGGGTTATTAGATCCTAAAATCTATAATTAAATATCTTGTTCTAATATATTATTACTACATATTTATATATATGATGATATTTTCCATTCAACAAAAAATGTTTTTATAATTATTTTCCTAATCTTATTAAAAAGGAATTTGAAATGAGTATGATGGGAGAATTAAATTTTATTTCATAGATTTCGAATATATTTATGGTTTATGGAATAGTTTTAAATTAATAAATATAAATAATGAATTTATTGAAAAAGTGATGACTGGAAAATAGTAAGTCTTATACGACTCATGTGTTAAACAATATAAAACATTATTTGGATGAAGATGGAATGACATTTTGCATAAAGTTATATAGAGGTATGATTGATAGTTTATATATCTTATTACTAGTAGACCATACTTTGGTTTTCTATTTATCCATGTGATATATTTTCATAAAATAAAAATTAAACTCATCTTATTTATATTAAGATAATTTCTAAATACTTTAAAGGAACTATTTTTCAATCCTTACAGTACTGAAAAAACTTTTGATTTTTAATTTAGTTCCATATTTTTAAGATGATTTTGTACATGGTAGATTAGTTAAAAATTATATCTTGGACCTGTCAATTTTAATGAATTCCTTAGTTTCATAGTCAGGTAAGAAAAATCATTTAGATAATCTATAAATAGGTGTAGAAAAATATATTTGTCTTTATAGTTTCTATGAACAAGTGTTGTGGATAAAACAAACATTACTTGAATTGGGAATTAATTTCAATATCATTAATATTTTATGAGAGAATACAAGCATAATAAATATTTCAAAAAATCCGTTAAGTTACTCTAGAATAAATAATATTTCCATAAGACAATATTTTTTAATTTTCCATGTTCTAAAATAGGATATATCTTTTGAATTTGTAAAAAATTGAATATCAACGTGATGATACTTTCACTAAACCACATCCCATGGCTCTTTTTTTAATTTATTAACAGTGATTTAGAGATATTTCATTTCAAAGAAATATTTATTAGTTTGATTAATTAATTTTTTTATTAATTTTATTTTTTTAATATTATATATTTTCTAATTGTTTAATAAAATAATAATTTATTATTATTTTTGAAAATATATCTTTTCAAAAATATAATTAATCATTAATCTAAATATTTAGATTCACAAACCAAAATGGAAATCACTCAAAACTTTCCAAAATTAACTATCTCTTACTCTAATCATCAATTTTGAACAATTTGTTTCTAATAAAGGTCTCATTTTTGCCATCAAATAACAGTATTTTGAACCTCAAACCCTTAGATTCTCAGAAATACTGAAAACAAAGAGGACATAAGGAGGTGATCCCAGTTAATTGAAGCATCAATACAGAACTCTTAAAAACAATCATCAATGGAAATTTATTGATTTATAATAGCTATGTCATATGCATATTCTATGGACTCATGAAATAAAATTCCATGGGATAAAATTCATTTTCAATAAAGAAAAAATTGATTATATGTACGCAATTATAGTAATTAAGATATATAAAAACATATAGTTCAGTTTTTTCAACATAAAGGACAACATCCTTTAATAGGTAAATGATGCAGAATTCTCTATTTCTTCAGTCAATATGGAAGTTATGTTTTAATGTCCCTATGAAGGGGTTTTTCACTTTGACCTTCAATAGATTACTGACATATAACATTAATATAATGATATTATGACTTTTCTTTTTAGATCAACACTAATTTGAATTTTTTGTAAAGGATATTGAAGTTGACTAGAATGTACTGGTCAAATTCATTCAGTCCACAATAATTCCAATAATTGATGAGTTAGAGAAAATTACTATTCCAAATATGTATATAATATATTTACTAATGTTTAATATCAGTTTAAATTTTATATTATATATGCTCAGATGTATGCATCATTTTTTTCAGATAGTCAAAATGGTGTATTTTTTCCCAAATGGAAGGATTATTTCTCTACATTTGTATAAATTGGACAGGATTTTAAATTTCAAGGTATGAATTAGGTGTTATAATAGTAACAATATTAATTATGAAACCTTAAAAAAATTAAGTTCCTTTTGGAGTACAATAAAGAAACATATGTTACTTTTTGGTGCTGATGACCAACATGAATATCATGTTATTGCTTAGGGGGAATGAAAATTTGAAATACATTGGTTCAGTAAATTTCCATGCATAAGATGATGAAGAATCAATAATAGATGATTTTCTTTAGACATCAAGCCAAATAATCAAGTTTAATGTCTCTAATTTTGATGTTAAAATATATTTTAATAAATCTCTTGAAGAACAATCATATGATGTGCATAATAAGACCACTATCACATGACCCAGATAATGAAAGAAACTTATATTTTAAAAAAAAGAGATTGAAGTCATTGTGACTAAGGATAGAGACTAATCATTGTTTTTTGGTGTGAAAAATAATTCTATAGAATAAAAAACTGAAAAATAAAAGGGAAATGGGCTCATAAAAAAGAAAAAGTTGCGGAAAATTATCAAGATAGTTAAAAATTTCAACCATTAGTATTTAAAACTATTGAAGTAATTTAGAATAAAACAATATCTTCTACTATAGATTCGTTGGACCAGGCTGCTTCTATATCTGTTAGGATATTATAGGTTCATTACAATTTAACATCATGTTCTAGTAAAATAGATATAGTTCAATCTTTAGCTATGAATTAAATAGGACAACCATCTAAAAATCAAGAAGAAAAATATTCTTAATCTCTTTATTATCATATTGATGAATTATTCATCATGTTAAAAATGATGATAGAGGACAATTCAAACTTACAAAATGAGTTAAATAAAAATAATAAATCATTTGATGATTTGAGAATATCAACTATTCTAAGAGGATATTCTGAATCAAAACATGTTCCAATTAAATATCTCTATAAAAATTCAATTTCTTAATGATATTTAGATGCATTTTGAAGAGAAATTATAGATCAGATTGGAACGTTGAGGTTGATTCGGACTCAATGAATTTTTTTATAAATTTAAGGAAGTACATGGGAAGTTAGTATGAATCAATATGAATTAGTTCAAGTCAACATAGAGCTTCCACATGTGCTCCTAAAACTTCTCCATATTTATTCATAATGCATGAATCAAGTACTATAGTCTTATAAGATTTGAATGATCAACATCATACAAATCTATGTGAATGTTCTCTATTAAATATTTTTTTATACAATCAATGAGAACATGTTAAGAAGTTAACATCCAATGATAATGGAAAAAGACGTATTCTCAATCAGTTAGGAGACACGATCTCTATGTTTTTCCTGTCAAAATAAAGTGTTCATGATTTTTTGAAAGTGAATTTGGTTGAAAGTATGAAAGTCAGTCGGAAATCAAAGATTTTGATGAAACAATGTACTAATATGTTTAATATTAAATTTAGAGGATTGGCGGAAGATCTAAATGATGATAATAACACTATTTGAGCATCAGAAGATTCTGGTACCTCTTCATAAAAAGAACCTACTCCCTCACCAATTCCCACCATTTGAAATATCATTACCAATTGTTTATTGTAAAACACATATTGATGAAATTATTTTATATATTATAATTCTATCTATTAGTTTCTAATCATTTCTTCTTATTTCTACTTACATAAAAAATATCATTTTTGTATAAAAATATTAAAATACTCATTTAAAATTTTATGATATACTGAATGTGTATTAAACCATAAGCTATTACTTTCATTTTTATATTAAAAAAGGAGGAGAAAATTGGTTGAACACCACATTATTAATTTCATAAATGTTTTATATTATTTTAAGAGAATTTAAATTTACATTACTAATTAAATTAATATTAAATTACAAAAATAAATTCCATTATATACATTTAAATTTTCTATTTGATTTGTGTATACATTTACTATAATTTCTATAAGTTATGTTATACGGGTTTTTTATCATAAAAAATGTGATATTTTTCTGAAATTTTTTGCCTCAATAATACTTAATGAATCTTATTAATTTTTGTTGATCACAAAAACTGTAGTTTATTTTTCTAATGTAATTATTTTACATATTTTTCATGAATATATTTATTGGGAAATTTATCTAATTTATGGGTTATTATATTGGAATATGTATTCTGGACATGTTTAAATGAAACATGGACATATATTTCATACACTATATTTGTTTTCATAACATATGGTTTAGGAACTAAATGTTTGGGAAAAAATGCATGGATCATGAACCCTATAATGTTATGAAAGTATAGATTATCAACCCTATATTTGGAAGATTCCCTGTGTTTGAGGAAAAAATATATGTTTCATCATCATTACTTTTTTAAAAAATTATTCAATGACATCCTTACTTTTTGTGATTTTAGTTATATGAAAGAACACTGTTTTTTATTTTTTCAATGATAGGGATTTAAATTTAAGATACTCTTCATGTTTCTATAATGGTTTCTATGGAAGAAAATATATATTCAAATTTGTTTTATGACCAATTCAATGGCTTATATTCAAGAAATTATATCATATCTATTTCTAAGGGATTTTAGGATTCCTTATATACATTTGTAATATTCATGTTACTATGTCTTGTTAGGTGTTATTATTAGAAATATTAATACCAAATGAAAACCAAGATTCTCTTGTAAAATTATTCAAGTATTTTCAGCTTCATAATTATAGTGATATATATTTTTTAATACAGAACTAGTGAAAAATATAAGAGATAAAAAATCTATCTTATTTTAAAATAACTTCACTTTCGAGACATACTTGTTTCAATATTGTGTGTGTAAAATTCTGAAAAACTATTAATACTACTATTTACCTCTCTCTATTTGTATTGAAGACCATTTTAAATCAAGTTCTCTTTGATGTTTTTCATTAATGATTATATTTATCTATGATGGATCATATCGTTTTTCTATTATTTGTTTCTGTAATTTTGATCAAGTATATTATTTCCCATTAAAATCAAACTATTTTGTTTTATTAGAGTATTTGATGGCCAAACATAATCACGGTTGACTATCAAATTCTTATGCTAAGATATGAATTATTTAGTTCCATGTAAAAGAAGGAAATGCTCTATAAAACCCTTAATTTAATGGTTTCAACTACCTATACTCAGATGTCATGGCTTGTGATAAGAGGATATATATATTAGAAATCACCAAGTGTGATAAGAGAGTGTTGTTAGAGTGGACTAAGGGACCTTTTTACCCTAAACCGCTATAAAAATGGGTTTTTCTTCTTTTCTAATTTTCATCTAATAAACTTATTTAATTAATAGAATTATGAAAATATATATAAATCATTATGAAGTATGAAAGTTTGAATCTCTCTATATTTCTAAAAATAAATAATTCACCCCCTCTGGTGTATCTTTGTAATATTATGACCAAACACACTATTTAATTATGATGTGTTATTTATCCTATTATGGTATAGTTATAATTTATTATATTATGTCACATATGAAGAGTTATTATACAATAATATGAGTTCATTAATATCAATAAATAATCATATTGGATAATGGGAATTTTGTTTTCTAGAGGGTAACAAAATAATATATATTATATGAAGGCCATGAGGCATTGTAAGTTAAGGAATAAAATAAATAAATAGACAATGTCTTTCGATCAGTAAAATTAACCACTGTAGAGGATGGAAAAAGATATATTAAAAGGATGACTCTATAATCTATATAATTTTGATGATTATAAGACACAATATTTAGGCCATAAAAAATAAAAATTCATTTATTTTTATTAGATAAATTATGTACTAGTTAAAACTATTAATATAAAAATGTTGTATTCTTAAATTATGATTAGAGTTTGGTTTCAACTAAACTGAAGCTATTTGTTTTTATAAAAAAGATAGATTTTATTTATAATTTTTAATCTACACATTTGATAAATTATCCCTCTATGGGTTTTAACCATACCCCCATTATGATTATAAAAATGAATATTTATCCCATTTTAAAAAACCTAGTGTTGTTATCTAGTTTTTTGGATTCAAATATACCATTCATTAAACTATTTAATACCTAAGGGTAGAGATAATTGTTTATTCATTGTTCATAAATATTTATTTTATTAAAAAAATTAAAATAAAGAATTTGATAAAGTAGATATAAAAAACATACTATGAAAAAAGGTTCATGGAAATATATTAACACCACTTTAAATATTATGTAATTGAAAATAGTGTTCCAATTCTCATAGTGTCCAAATATAAATAGTTGCTTAATATTTCAAAATATAATTTTTTTTGTAGATATTGTAGACATTTAGTTTTTGAAATGATTTTGATAGATTTAAAGTTGAGTAATGATATTTTTTTTCTACTTGTATAACTTTAAACTATCTTTATTATGAATGTTTAATCCATTTCTTAATATATGTGTTTATATTTTGTTTTATTGTGCTGATTAATCATTAGTTTTTATATTTTTTTTATAAATTTGTCTATATTCTTATAAGTCCTCTATGGTTCATAAAAATTATTAAAAAGAATTTAAATAATTGTATTCATATTTTTATTTTTATTTTTTACTATATAATGACAAAGTACATAAAATATCCACGAAAAAAAAGAATAAAAAATATATTCTCTATCATTATTCGAATCCAATATTTAAAATCTATTATCTTCATATCACTTTATATCCATTTATCTATTTCCATCCCCATGTTTCAATTGGTTTCTCACCCCTATATTTGAGGGGTTTTTGGATCCCCAAGAAGAAGGTTAGGAAAATATTTTTTATTTGATGAATAAGAATGAAAATATTTTCTTGTTACGTGGGAAACCATTTTACATGAACAGGGAACATAGAATTTGACTTACTACTATATTTTTTCGTATATATTGATTTGTAAATATACATATTTTTAATTATTAAAACCATTTAATATGTTTCAAAAACTAAATTTAAAAGTATGAAAAGGGTGAGGAATTTTAGTATAACGTGAATAAGAAGAAATAATATCTATGAAAGTATTTTCAATAGTAGACATAACTAAATAAATGGACAATGATAGAGAGGGAGAGAGATAATTATGAGATTATTTTAGAGAAGTGGTGTTGGAATATAATCTCAAGTACTATAAGCCTAAGTGAAGGGGGAATGCTTTATTTTTATGATTGACACTAAATTCACGAATGTAGTAACTTTTTCATTTCATTTATGATAGAAAGATATATCACATCAAATATAATTATTGATTTAATACATTAGAGATATAACATTGAATATATAAAAATATTTTTGGATAACATTAATCTAGAAAATCAAAAAACATATTCATAAAAATATAAGAAAAAATTAAATGGAAATGATTAAATGTTACCTCATCGATTAGTATTCAAATAAAAAAGTTAATAAAATTTACCTATTAATATTTCTAAAAAAAATTATCTAATAAGGTGATATTTTTATTTTCATCAAATATTTATTGCTATCATTGGGTAAGATTTATTTTTTAATCAATATTTTATTTGATCTAGATGTTATATCACATAATTCCATTAGAATTCAAAATTTCATTGATATTTTTATTTGAAATTATTCTAATTATCATTTTTGTTGGAAATTGAATCATTTTAAATGTATTAGTTCATTTTCCCTAGAGTATCTGATTTGGAATTGGTACTATGGATTATTGGGATGCATAATATATTTCTTTGGGTTTGTTCTTTCTTTAAAATGTATTTCCAAACACTTTGATATTTTTATAAACGTATGACTATTTCAATTTTATTATAGGAGGATTAGTCCAGTGAAATCCTTTTTTGGAATTTTTTTACTTTTAAAAATAATTGTTTTCTTGAATTGGGTTTATTTTAGTTGATTTTAATGTTAATTTATTTTCTCATTTTCTTATTCACAATCATTCAAAGAGTTAAGATTTTATTTCTTTAAATTTTCATGGTCTATAACAAAATAATGAAATATGGCTATTTAGTTAAAAGATTCAAAATTATACACGTATACAATCTTATTAAATGTATCAATCTGTAGAAGATAAAACTATGCATATTTTAATAACCCTTTAAAAATATACTTCTTCTCAATATTTTTGGGAGGATGTCCTATGATAACCCATTTGTTTCATACAAAATAATTCTGTATTTTATAAATAAAGATACACCTAATAAAACACCATAAGATCTAATGACCTATAATAATTGTGAAATTAGATACATAAAACTTTAAAATGAAACAAGTATTGAAAAAAAATATTAAAAACTTCTAAATATTATCTTAAAATTGATTGATTTTATAATACTAAATGAGATGACATAATGATATATATAAGAAATGGGTGAGATATAAAGCCCATTATAATAATAATTATATAATAACATGATTAAATTAATAAATTTAAGTATATAGGTGTATAAAAGAGACATAAAATTTATCATAATCATAAATGTGAACATCAATGTTTGATATAATATGATAACATGAAGGAAACATAGGAATGTAGAGACAATATAAAAATAACACCGTAAGAATAAGTAAAGGATAAATATCAAGAGATCATAACACAGTGTTCTTAGGATAACCTTAAATTCACCATAAAAGTCATATAATGGGATAAACATTACCAAATGCATTGGAGGGATATATAATTATTACCCTACACATCACATTCATATTCTATACATGATTTTGTGTGCCAAATTGATCATTCATCATAAGAAGGACGTTTATCACATTTAATCCCATGATAAATGGTTGTGGTTTTTATATTAGAAATTCTAAAATCAATAAAGGATAGGTAAATCAATGTTAATAACATCAAGTGGAAATAGGGATGGGTATTCTCAATATAAATGTTTGTCTTGAAAAATAATGAAATTATTTCGGCAGCATAACAGGAGAACATAACGGTTTATGGAAGTGTATAATGATATTTAAAGGTGATATATATTTAAATTTTAATCACAATTATAATAAATTTACGTGAAAAAATGAATTATGAAAGATAAATTGAAAATAAAAAGTCTTAGTATAAGCAAAGTACATTAAAAAAATTAGAAAAAAAGAAAGTCCCTTACCATGAAAAGGTGCTTCTAAAATATTGAGATGAGATTCTTATAAGATTGGGTGAAACATGGTTCCGACTTAGAGAGTTATATTAAGTGTAACATTAAGCTCAATGGCATTTGAGGGAAGATTAGTTATAGGTTTGGTGGGTATTTTTGAAAAAGTGAGGGGAATTCATTATTAATTTCTAAACATAGGTTTTAGACACTATATGTTAAAATAATATGAATAAATAAATATTAAAATGGTTTATGCACATGTTTTCTTCCATTTTGGATTGGTTTTAAATATTTTATTAGGAAAAAATCCAAAAAATTTAAAATAATACCATTAGTGATGTGTAAGTTAGTCTTGTTTATAAATAACTGATTTTAAAACCTTAAAATATAATATAGATTTTGATGGACCAATTAAAGGATTATAAAATTAATAAAATAAATTTAAGAACAAATTATTTTAAATGATAAATAATATTTAGGCCATGGATACCCCTTATAGTATTTATTACAATACATTTGTGCCATTTTGATGCCATAATACATACTATATATATAATGTATTTAATTTTTACTAAAAAATAAGATATGCCATAAAATTATAAAATTATTAACCATGAGATAATTTTTGCACAATAATTTAAAAAATAATTTCTATTTTACCAAAATAATATTCTAAATATTAAAATTTCCACATTTAATTTAAAATCCTTATTTATGATAAAATTCATGTTTTTCAACACTAATAAATTTATCAACCATATAAAATTCATATGGAGGTTCATTAAATTATAAAATATTTTAAATTTAAATAAATGTAATTTAATAAGAATATTTTATTAAAATAATATTTATTTATAAAGTTCTTGAATTTATAAAGAATAATGTATTTATTGAAAATATATATTTCACAAAAATACAATTTGAGTTTCTTTGTATCACAATAATTTTTTTATCAAAATAATTATTCAATTATTATAATGTAATAGTACAATGAGAAAAATATAATCATTATTTTATGAAAAAGAAAATATAAAAATTCATATTACTAGAGTCCTTATACATAACATCATATTACACCAGGGAACGCCCTAAGGGTAAGATGTGCAATGGTTGCACATTCTTAGGGTTGATTAGTGAACATGGTTTGTGATGAAACCTCAATAATATTGAGATTGTAATGCATATAGTTTCTCTTGATATTTATTTATTTAATCTTAGAATTTTCTTGGTAAAGGGATAATTTATGTGAAATCATCTCCCTTAGAAGATCTAATTAATGGGCCTTATAGGGTACAATCCTATTGGTTGAGACAATCAATTTTTTAATCTATGAAAATTGGAATTTAACATAAAACGTAATATACTAATATTAACAATCATTGTACGATGGATATATTATCAATTGTAATTATTATAAACTATCCTTTAAATGTTATATGATTTATTTTATAATGATTAAGAAAAACTAAATTAGTGCATGAGTTTTATATAAAACATTTTGTTGTAACATTATCTACCCCTTATGAAATTTCACCCTTTTAATTTAATTTTATATACTGAAATAGATGAGGGTACTTCTATTTCATCTCCTATTCCAATTCCCATGTTTCTTCTTCAATTAGGAGGTTCCTCCATGACACATTAACCTGGTGGGTTTTTTATTTCTCAGAATAATTTCTCTATGATCTAAGATATTCACATGCTATGCATCATAATATTATCATTCTCAAAAGTTACCACTTTGGGATTCATTATATATTATGGTTTGAGTTTGTAATCCCTTGAGAGGGATAAATGTAAAATATCATATACTTGGTACATGTTAAGTGAAAATGATATTAGATATTCCCCTAATCTGAGGAGATAATTGAAATCCAAGGGGCTAATGCATCTTGGAGTAATATTTCCCTTCTTTACAAACATCATGACTTTCTTCCATAATGATATATAAAGGAACACTTTAACTCTAAACTCACACTCTTGGTCATGTCGTTGATTTTATGCATATATTTGTTTCAACATTCTATATATTTCATACAATGATGAATGGTTTGAACCTTATCTATTATCTACTGGATAATATCTGGTACCACAAGATTCTAATATCCAACAGGAAGCCAAAATTATAGTCTAACAACTCTACCCATACAAAGCCTCATAAGGTTCCATTTCAATGTCAGAATGTAAATTTTTGTTATATGATAGCTCCATTATGGGTATATGCTGATTCCAAAATCAATGGAAATCCATTTCATATGATCTCAACATGAAATCAAGATTTTTAATGGTTCTTAGAACATCCATCTAAGAGTGATAATCAGTACTAAATCATAGGATTGTATAAAAATATAAAATTTAATTTATAAAAATAATTTTATGAATATGATTATTTTCATATTGAAATAAAAATCCTTATATAAAGGAAAATAAAATGTTTATGAAACAAAAAACATTCTAAATATTATAATAATTACATTGGGATCCATTAAATTTTATTACCAATTAAATCTAAATTAAGAAAAATTTAAGAATAAATTTTTTTTGAAATAAAATTTATTTTAAAATTTATTGGAAAAATTAAAAAGATAGTCTTGATTGAGACTATATATTTCCTAGAAATAATATTTGATTTTCTTCATATCAAAATATAAATTTTAATCAACAGCCCATTAAATCATTTAAAATTTAATAATTAAATTGGATAAAAAATATTATTATTTTAATAAATAGAAAATATAAAAAATCACATTACTAGGGCCTAGACATATGACCTCTTTTACAACAACATGTGTTCTAAGGGTAAAATGTGTGATGGAGGTTCTTTCTTGGTGTGTTTTAGTGAACCTGGTTTGGGTTGTGATTTCAATGAGATTGAACATATTATATAACCTATTCCTATTGTTATTTAGTTGTTGAATATTACATTGGGATTGGTCATGGACAAATCCTTCAGATTCCATATCCTTTATCAGTTCTTATAGATGATAATCACAAGTTACAATCATAATGGATGAGTTCATTACTTATTTAGTTAGTTCGAATTTAACATTATCATAACCCAAAATATACTAATCTCAATACCCACAATACAATGACTGTATTATCAATGTTTATTATTCTTAACAGTATTTTAAATCCAATAGGCAATATTTTATAATGGTATAAATAACCAATGTAGGGAATGTTTTTTGTATAAATAAATTACTGAATATGAAATTTATTCATTTAGACAGGGAGTTACATATATAAGTGTTCAATCCATTACATGATCTCTCCACTAATCATTATTAATTGAAAAATAGATCATCTCCTTCATTATTATTTTCTTCTCTAAAAGGATGCAGTTGTGAAATATATTGATGAAGAAATTATAAATTCTCATATTTATTAAATTTATGAGTCTAAATCATGATTTATATAATTTTTATCTTGTATTTGTATCTCATTGTTTAATATTTATTTGTTTCATCATATTTTTTTTGTTTTTAATTTTCAATGAATTATATTAGATGTCATTCAACACTTGCTATAATATACTTTTTACTTAATACCCTATAAAAGTTATCTTTAGAAAATTAATTTTTATCATAAGTATTTTAAAGTGATGAAATTCGTTTTTAGGCATCACAACTCATAGAAAGTTCAAAATATAATGAAAATATATATTTAAGTTGAAATTATATTTTTATTTTGGAGTAAAGGTGTTTATGTCATTCAAAGGATTCCATTAAGTTCAAATAATAAATAAACAGTATGGAACACTGTTAGTTATGATAAATTATTCTCTCATGTATTTATAGTATGTATAATACTTAACTTTAAAAATATAAGGAATATTAAATTCCATTTGAAAATTATTTTAAAGATAAATAATAGGTATAAGAGAAAAGTGAAAATGATTTTTTGGTTTCTATGATTATTTCTTTTTTTGATCATTCCATTTGAATTTTTAGAGATGAAAACTACATAAAATTTTACTTCAATAATAATGTGTCTGAAAAAAACAAGAAATTTATAATGTATAAGAGACATGGTATAATATTAATTTTAATTCCATGAAGTGGAAAGGAGATAAAAATATATTACAAATCTTAAAAATGATCATTATATGAAATTATTGTTCTAAAATAATCTTTTTTATAACATAGACTATTAACATAATAAATTGTAGTAATCATAAAATATTCAATAGAACGTGGAAATCAAAAAGAGTAAAAAATTATCAAATTAAGATACAGAATTAATAATATAAATGAATCTTGGAAATTGATTTTTCATATATTTTTAATATATTTTTCTAATTATTAAATTATATATTCTAGAGGAGCTATATGAAAAATGATAACGAAATACATTTTGCTGACATTGATAGTAATTTTGGAGGATGAAGAGAAAACAAATTCAGGAACTCTCTTGAATAGTTCATGATAATAAATGAAATAAATATAAAATAAAGATAGGGACATGAAAAATTAAAAATAGTTAAAGAAAATAAAACAAAAATACCAAATAGACCAGATAAAAGTGATGTTAAAGAGCTCTATGATAATAATCCCCAAGTCCAGTACTTGATATTAAGTATATGTTCCTATCTTTGGAAACATTATTTTTTTAACCCAAAGTTGTCATTGGATCATATAGGCTGATATAGACTAACATGATTATAATAAATTCCAATTTTCTATTGAGGAATTTACATATTTATCCCCACAACTTCTTTGATCAAGGATCAATAGTTTATAAATTCATACAAAAAAATTATTTCATTAAATATTAGTAGATGGTTCTGTTCCAATCCCCAAGAAATATTCGATCTAAATAACATAGTATGGATGGTGTGAATAAAAATTAGGGGATACATATATAATTTTTATATGAATACAAAATCATGGTATATGGAACACAGTTGGTGAAGATCTAGACTATAAAGCCTTTATAAAAAATTGATTTATTTTTTATAGGATATGATGATAAATATTTATGGGAGATTCTATAATTTAGGATCTATTGTTATGTTTATAAAGCAACCTTATAATCGTAAATCAGAAACCTCCAAAATTTATTGGTCCCTTATTATGTTTTAATAATATATTATATACTATTTTTACAGAGTTGTAATAAAACTATTGGGAAATATTTTCATTCTACTATTGAATTGGATTTACAATAAGTTTCCACTTATTTAACCATTTTTTCTATCATATATCCCCATATGGTCATTCAATTATATAATTATTGTAGATAACATTATTATTGTAAATATTTTTTAAAATTTTATTTAATCTGGTATGAAATGGAGAATATTCTATTGAATTATTCGTACATAAGATATGATTTTCATAAGGTTGATGTTGAGTTCCAAAAAATGTATTTCGTTTTATAATTCCTCATCACCAATATCTTGAAAAAGACTATATAAATTTAGTTGGAGAGGTATAATGCATAGAAATATCAATTTCCATTATAATTTTTAAAGATTAATTGAGATTATTATATTTAGATTCAACCATGGAATTTTATTATTTTATAATATATATTAATGATGAGGTTGATTATATATCATTACCCAACAATTATTTTTTTCGTTAAATAATATTATATGTTATCTCAGATTTTTCACTACATGAAATTTATTTTTACAATATGATTTTTTCCAATAATATATCATCAATTAATATGATTTTATTAATGGTATTTCAACCATCATCAATTATCTAAATCTCAAATAATTTTTTGACCTTGGACATTATATTTTTCACATGATATATTCATCATTTACGTCTACAATTTGTCATTTATTATATTGAAATAGTATATTATACTTGTAAATAAAAAATTGAGTTCCTAATGATCATAATGAATCATTTTGGTTGATAACAAATTTGTTATTTGAAGGATGAAATATTATCTATTCTTAGTGGTGATCTGTTGGTATAATAAATTAATTCCAAAGATTATTAAATATATGGGTGAATTATGATCATTAAAAAAAGTAAATATGAAGGAAATAGAAAATTATATTCAATGTAATATTCATTAATTAATTTAGACATATAGAATACCAATATTTTTTAAGTGTTGAAATAAAAAATATTACTCATGCGAGATAGTAGGTGTATGAAGTCGTGGTGTGAGGGATGCCTAACCTGGTTGATCAATTATATAAACCAATAATGAAGTTTTTCAACTCATGATAACGTAGTTTGAGTGTATATAAATCTAGTATAATTTTATATTATTTCTGTTATATTAAAACATTATAGTCTTTGAGGATGTTTTTTTATCCAGAGCGGCTCAAAGAAGGATAAAGGGATTCAGTATAATTTTTTATGATGTAATTAACCTTTGAGTTGTTCTAAGGGGAGAAGAATTTTGAATTTAAATGTAATAATTGAATATTGGGTGATGACTAAATATTATGAAAAATGTCATTTTATGGGTGAATATGATCTTATTGTGATATATACGAGTGGGAGTATTTTATTGATCACAAACAACAAACGATAAGGATATATCTATGTTGTGGAATCCTAGTGAAGGTACCATTCATGAAAATAATGGTTGGATTCTTTTAAGATTGTGATCTTGGATTTATAAAAGGATTATATTTTGTAGTTAGATAAATCCATGATCTAGGAAATTTCCTATCCACTATTTTGAAATAGATTATGATTCCATGAAATTAAAAAAATAGATTGAGAACATATAAGTTTCATTTCAATTGTCTAGTACTCCTACAGACTTTCATATAAATTTTTCATATTCAAATATTAAGAATAAGGTATATGTATATTGGAGGACCTTTTAATTGGAAATTTATAGTGGGAGTACATAATAAATATATTCCCTCTCACTTTATTTCATGATATGTTTTAAGACGAAATGCATCTAGGGAATTTTTATGATTTCTTGAGGCTCCAATATATTAGGAAAATATTAGTAGATAATTCATCAATATTTTAAAAAATATTTTTATTTGTAAAATAATTTAATGGATATAAATTAATTAAATAATTATATTTTGAGAAGGGTATAAATGAATTTTTATGATCATGCATAGTACTCTATTACCTTAACACCTACTCTGAGTTTGTCAAACATCCATTAACTATAGATTTTGATGTCTATTTACCTATTGAGGATATGTGATGTAGAGTGATTACTATTGAAATAGATATTGGATGATTATTTTCTAGATTTTTGTTATTTTTCTATTTGAAGTTGTGGTAATTAACCATTTTGAATTTTAGAAATTGCCATTTCAAGTGTCTCCAATGTGGATGCACAATGTACATAGGGGATTGGATTAATAGATCAACAATGGAGTTATATTTATATTGAAATAAGGGAAACTTGAGTAATTTAATGTATTCCTTCAAGAACATTGAAATGGGTACCATGATAGTTATTAGAAATCACTAATTTTTGAGGCTCACAATAAAATTCATACTTTTATATGAGAATGTATGGTTTGTGATGATTATTTGATTTTACTTTTGTTAGTGATGATTTAAATGATTATTAGGAAACATGAATCATGGAGATATGTTGTGATAATTCTTTGATATATTTCTTATTTAATTAATAATTTTCTAATAGTATCCCTCATTTGATATAAATGCATTATTTTAAATAAATATTTATATTATTGTATATATTGAATGAATAAATGGAATTTGGTCTAATCATTGGATTTTAATGATAAAAGAGTTCAATTGGATTACATTTTTAAGTCTCAAAAATATAAATTTAATTATTCATTAAAATCAATTTTAATGTTCATTTGTCTTCATATTCTACGTATATTTGGAACGGAGTTGATAATGCTTTTACAAACATAAGAATAAATATTTCTTTCAATAAGTTAGAAAACATTAATCTTTCTTTAACAATGGAATGTTTTAGTAAATAATTTTTATATATGATATAATTTTAAATTTGTATCCAACGTACATATAACCATACCTCATATAAGATTATATTAAGAATGATTTAGAATAAATGTTTTAATTAGACTAAACTAATATTATCAAGATATAACTCATAACTCTAACTTATTTCTTTGACCAGTAATTTTTATTTATTTATTGGAGGCGATTTATACTCACATTAGAGGCCAAATTTGTTTATTATTAATTATATAATCCATGAATCCAATGTTTTTTGTGGTTTTCTAATTTTTATTTTCATGCAAGATTGTCTGATTAAGTTGATTGGGTTTATTTGGGGATGTTTAAAGTGGTAGTTTTTGGTGTGAGTACTGAATTAGGTTAATTTAGGTTCAATAGATAAATATGGAGTTTTTATATCTATTATTTATTTGAAAGAATAATTTTTCGGAATAAATTATCAATTATGATAAATATATTTAGTTATAGATGGAGATAAACATGGTTCAATGAGTCATGTTCATGTTGAGTTGCTAATTTATAATTACATTTAGAAATATGTTATAATTGAATTTTTATTTGGATTGATATCACTCTCATAAAAAATAGTGTTTTTTTGGAATTAAAATATCTAGTATGATATTTAATAGAGATCATTGAGAGTATTTTACAAGTTACCTATTTCTTATAAGGTACTGATCTAATGTGGGAGAGTTATGAAATAAAAAAATGTATTTATTACTGTTAATATAGATTATTAAATCCAAAAACTAGGTATTTCTTAGATAAAGGGAAGGATGTGGTGTTTTAAAAATATAAAACCACATACTCATAAAAACACTAACATTTACAAAGAGAGAAATTATATGTTTATGATTGATAGAGAAGAAAAGGTCATTGAAATCTATATCCCACAATGTTTGGCTATAATATTCTGTGACTAAACCTTGGGTGATCCTCAGTAATCACTATTCAATGTCTTTCTATTTTTATGATAATTTTTATGATATTGTTGAATATTAAATTTAAATAATTATGATTTATTTTATACATCGTACAATATATATATATATATACATTTAAAATTATTCATTTTCCATTAATATATTATAATATAATAAATTGATATGTTATAATATGTTTATATAGGGTTTCAATTGATAACAAATAATATTAGAATCAATTATTTTTACACTGTGTAAATTTATTGATTTCCTATTGAGTTTTTCTTTATAGTATTTATTTGATTGTACATAATAATTTGTGATTCTAGAATTTATTAATAAATTATAATTTAATATTTTATTACATGATATAATTTAAATAGGAAAGCATTTGTTTTTTTAATTATATAAATTCTTGGTTCTTGATTATGAACCCATCATTGAAAATTAATTCATGGATATGAATTATTAGACATGGAGGGAAAAGATTCATGTTTTTTAAAATTATTCAGTTAATCATTTCTTAAATTAATTTATTTTCATTACTTAATAACAAAATAACTACTATTATATTATTTTACATTAAAAATTTCCTTTCGTAATTTAAAATCCCTATGAATTCATATAATGTTATATTGTTTAGAAAATAACCTAAAAATATTACAAAGAAAGGTAGTTTTTGACTTCGTAGAATCCATGAGAATGATCCTATGTCATGTTCGATTTTCCTAAATTGTTAGGAAAAATATAAATTTATTTGGTCATAGAATCACAATAAGTCCATCTATATCAATGTAGTTTCATTTATAGGATGCTAAATACAAATTTCTATACAATTTTGTTTCAAATTTAACAAATCATAAAATTTGACAACTAAAAAAATATATTTATAATAAAAACCACCCTAATTGAAATAATTTTTTTTAAAAGATTTAATGAATCTCATTTAGTATATGAAGAGAATACTTTTGATATATATATATAAATGAATTAAAATAAAATATTAATATTGAGAACCTTAACTTTTAAGCTATGTAATTCAATGAGATCTCAGTTTTTTCTTAAATTTTATGATAATGTGTTACTAGAATAACCTTTTCCACTAATATAAAAATATTATCCTTACATTTATGAATAGTAAGAAAAGGTACTAAATTCTAAGGAGCTACTACATTCCTACCCACTTGACTCTCCACATTCACACTGAGGGTAGCAAATAATTTGGGGCTTCGTGATGAAATTTTTAAGTGATTTGAAATAAATGTAGAGTATTGATTATTTAAATTATCACATCATTAAATACATGATAAAATTTCTTGCTTAAAATTTTCATATTTATTTTTTTAAACTATAATTAGGTGATGAAAATAAATTCATTATAGATGTGACTAATGATGATGATATGGACAAATAACATCAATAATTCATCTCATTCTTTCTGTACTCCACATTAATAGAGAAATATATGAGGTATGTAGTTTGGGGTGATAAAAATATATTAATGTATTCCATTCGAATTAATATGAATAGATTCCTATTATCCCGTGTTCCTCTACATTTCTATCAGTTGAAAGAAAAATATGTTTTGTTTTTTTATTAAAAATCCACAACCCTCAAAAAATTGAGAGATAACCCATGGGTTTTTTAGATTTTTTATATTTCAATTTTGATGTTTTTTCCTGGTCAAATTTTTATTTCTATTATTGTTTCTTTTAATAGGTTTGATGATGAATGTGGTAGTAAAGGTGAAATAAATAAACCAATTATCTAGAAGTTTGTTTTTTTATTATTCAAGTATTTAATGACCTAGGTTATATCTGTATTCCTTATATCTTTGATTTTTGTAGTTTTTTTAAATTTTGAATAAATCATTATATCAAATAGTGCAAATATTACCAAATAATCATGGGGGATAATAAAGATAGTTACTTATTTACAGATTATTATTTTGATATGATTAATACCAACAATGCTTCCCTATTATTATAAACTTCATCTTAACACTTTTTGTTCATTTCAATGATGCTAAAATGTAAAATATTTTTTAACTTTAATTTTTTTATTATTAAATCCCATCGTTAGGGGAAATGATGAAAATAATTTTGGTGTGGGGGTATCTCTTATTTAGTATAAATAATTTATTTTTTATAGTCCATGTAGGTCATAAAGTGAATTTATGTTTAAAAATTTTTTAGAATGAATCATTTTAAAATATATTTATTATTTATTTAATTGTTTTATATAATTAATGTTTCCATTTTTTCTCCATGGTGTAAATTTGTAGACATTTCTTATCATTTCATTTCCAAATCAATCTTTTTTATTTTGAAAAAGGCAGTATATTTACACATTATAATAATGATTTTAAGACTTATTTGGAAGAATATTTTCTAAATTTCAATTTTGAGATACTGAAAATAATTTTTTAATACATTGTAATGATTTTGTGTAATTAAATTTTGAATCATGGTGAATGAGTTTTTTTAAATTATAATTAAATATTTATTTTACTGAATAACACATTCACATTTTATATCCTCAGTCTATAATTATTTTTTCATCATAATGTTTTAATTATGTTTTATTTATTATGTAATTTTGAGTATATAACCTATGAAACTATCATAGAATTTGTTGAATTTTTTAAAACATATATTAGAAACACCTAGACCATATTTTCTATTTTAGTTTTAATCATCTCTTTCTAAATTGAAAATTATTTAAAAAACAAATCAAATAATTTTAATATATATATATATATCATTACTTACTCAAATGTTTTTTGGAGGACAGATCTTTTTTAACTAAATCTAAGCATGATATTTATATTAATATAAAACATTCAACAATTTTCATTTCCAAATAGGTTAATTTTAATTCTGATATCCATTTTTTCATAGGATATCAAAAAGGAAAATATGTAGGATTGTTAATTCTTGTATTTAATTCAAATTTTATTTTTATTTTAAACAAACTATTCCTTATTTAATATAATATTCATGGGTTTAAATTTATTATAAAATTTTTGTATCTATTGAAGGAATAAAATTAATTTTTTTTATTAATTGGATTTTAATGATAAAATAATTAAATTTCATTAAATTATTAAATCCAAGAAATATAAATTTTATTTCTCTTGAATATTATTATTAAATTTTTTAAAATATTATTGTTATATTTGGAAATATGTTTAATTTATTTTCCCTATATATGAAAATATATTTTGTTTCTCAATAAACTAAAATTAATCATTCTTTTAAATGTTGTGTGTAGGAATACATACATTATTATATTAGAAAAATTAGAAAATTATATAGTTGTATAAGTATAAAAATAAGGGACATAAGACTAAAATTTGGGTGATTGATGGGGGGAGGGGGGTTGAATTAGATCAAATCGATCTTCCAAAAATATAACTTAAGACCATAATGAATCACATCCATTTATATCTATTCAACTTGGTAATGGAAAATTCTACTTGAGATGGAGGCCATATATGGGTATTATCTATTAGTAAGTTTACAGAATCAAATGTTATTAATAGTTATTTAATTTTAATTTGGGTATGGGATGGTTTGATCTGGGGGCTTGGGATGTGTATTAGTTGTGATGAATAATATTTATTAGTTGGGGAATTAATTTTTTTTCATTTATGTTCAGGGGATCATTTTGGATTTTTCATGTCTATTACTAATGTGAAGGATATTGTAGCCCCAAACCAACACTCCCAGATATGATACCAAAATCACAATCATTACATTTATGGATTTCATCAAATAAATGTGACCAAATTTTATTCATCCAAAACATAAAATAATAAAATAAAAAAATTGGTTTAATTATATTCCGAATGACCATTTTTCTTTAGAGTTTTAGATAATTAAGGCATACTCTTACATAACACTCCCCAGGTATCCAAGTGATCATTGATTCTACTATTTCCACTATTTTATTATTCTAAGTTAATTATTCCACATCAATCATATAATTATTTCTACATGAATCATTTTTAGAAATAATCCAATTATCATTAATGTTTATAACCTAGGGAAAATGAAGCATAAGAAGGGTGTGTTCGAATGATTAATAAGGGTAAATATAATCTTCAACAATTTAATTTCATTCATGAGAATAATATATCAATATGGGTCTACTGGAAAAATAAAAATTTATAATCATTAAAATATGTAATTCACATTCATAAAAACCAGGATACTAAATCATAAAACATGGAATAAATTTTTAACACATGAAAATAGTAATATAATTAAATAATCACGATTCATATGAAAATAATAAATGAGAAAAATATTCATTAAATAATCAAAAAATTATACGAAAAACATGTAGGAATCATGGAACATTTCTTATATAACTAGTGATCTATAATGTTAGAAAGAACTAGTGCCTAATTCAATATATAAAGGATAAACCTACCAGGTTACCTCCCTCATAATTTCTTTTAAATAGAAGGAACATTACCCAATGCATTGGAGAACTATACAGGGCTCACCTATAGTATATTATTTATTAGGATCAAGAATATTATAAGATGTAATGGGACATCATAAATAATTTCCATGTACCATACATTAATATAACATAAGGAAGATTTCATTTTCATTTTCAATATCTAAAAAAAATCTTGTCTTCTTTATAACTTTATTTAACCATGGATGAGAAACAACTTTCATTAAAATCTATTTAAAACCATCATAATTAATTTATAAAAATAAAATTGATGGCATCATTATAATATATCTCCATTATAGCATAACTAAAATAAAGTGTTCTGGTTGTAGATGAATAAAAAATCATAATAATATTATTAAAAACCTTCTTAAGGAAAAAACACTTTACCAATTGAAAATAACTTTTAAAAACAAAAATATTCTATAATATTAGAAACAAAAATTTTGTTGAAAATTACTATAGAAAATATTTATGTTAATAATAAAAATATAATAATGGTCCTTATAGGTTGGAAAACCTATTCCTGATGTAAACATTTAGTAAAATCATTTCAATTTTTTAAAAAAATATTAAAAAATGTCCCATGAAAAAGATGTTAAGAAAAATCCTCTAAAAAATTATTAAAATAAGGTAAAATAGAATCTAAAATAACTTTAGGAAGTAATTTATTATTTTAAAATAACTTTATTGAAATTATTTTATAAAACATGTTTATGGAATAAAAAATATTCTAAATCTTAATGATGATACAAGATCAACATCACTTATAAAAAAAATTCATCATGTTTATTTAATCAAAATTAGAGGAATTGGAATATAAATATGAAAAAAATTATTAATTATAGGATAATAAAGGATATTTAGTTTTAGAAAATAAAAGCACATGATCCCTCCTAAAGGAACATTGAACATATAAAATCCCAAAATAGATGAGAGTCTCTCATAACAATCCTTTCCTTTTTGATAACTTTGGAAATAAAAGTTCATTGAAATAAATAATATGATATTGATCTATAAATACCATTAATTAAATGATGTAATATTTCAAAATTTATTTACGTGATGTTTTTAGGAAAATATAAGTGATAACCACCCATATAGGAGGAACAAAATGGTCTAATGAGAACTGAGAAGTCTATCCAGTTTATCTCTTGAATAAGATTCCATAGTTAAATGATTTTACAGTAGGTTCACTATTTTTGTTTCATGGGATTGATCAAATGCGTTGTTGGGGTTAAATTGGTCCAACAGTTAGATTGGGGGTGGGGTGGGGTGGGGTGGGGTTGATGTTAGTATAATTATTCAAATCATGTTAACCGTTTATTTTTTTCATCCATAGAAACCCTTTATGGTTCTCACATAAATAACAATGTATAAACATGTTTTCAAAAGGAAGGTTGTCAATTAGGGTTTTTGACTCAATGACACTTAGGATCTCCCATTGGTCGATAAGATATGAGATCTATCTCATCACAACCTTGTGGGGGAAATTGTTTCGTACCTCTAGACCAACTTATTTATTTAAAAATGTTCAATAATATCTTCCTAATCCTAATATAAAATCATTTACCCTAAAAAAGTTCATGTATTGAACCCTTTCATGTCTAATAGAGAATATATTAAGGATTATTTCGGTATAAATCTAAATTTCTTCATCTGCCTTCAATTATTGGGATTATTCTTATGTTTTGAAGAAATTCAACATGGAAATCCAATATTTGTAGTCATAAATGGAGGGGGTTAATATTTCAAGTATGTAATTGATCCATTATGAGGTTTCCTATGTATGGTTCTTATAATTGGAATCAAAACCCATATAGTTAATCAAAACCAAAAAAATTTAATTATAGAGAAAGGATATATATGAGGTCATATAGGATCTAGTTAAATGATATTGATCCTTAGGTTGATGTCCTATGTATCCTGGTTAGAATAGGAATCAGAGTCATCATAGTTCAATCATGCCCTCAGGACATTCCACATGGTATATTCCCTTACATGGGAGATTTAATATCATTCAACCCAATGGGGCTTATACCCTAAGTTTTCCCTAGATTGTGCAGACTCATGATATGAATAATATGATCATTTTAATTCCATAACACCATGTAATCCATGCTTGGTATGAGAAATAAGGGATATCATTTATTCATTCTCACAACATATGGATTGTGGAATTATGTTTTTGGACAACCCTTAGGAATTTTAATATAGAGTCAGGTGCTAGGAAAGAATCCTATATATCTAGTTTTGTGGCATGAATTCGGTTCATCGTAGTTTAGTTTCATTCTCTATCCTCTGGTGGATGAGGAAGAATTATCATTCTATAAGAGATAATGGGTCCTAATGGTTGGAATGCTGTAGACATGGTGGAGCTTACATAGAAGTGGATTCCCATTTGATATCATGCCTCCATATCGAATCCTACAAGTCCTAGTTATGTAATGAATTAGAGTTCTCATAGTTCAGTTTCCTTCCCCATTCATTGGTGGATGAGGAAGATTGATCAGCCAAAGGGGAAATTGGGTCCAGATAGTTGGAATGTTAGAGACATGGAGGGACTTACACCAATGTGGATGCCAATTTAAACTCAGGCCTTATGAACAGATCCTAAATATCCTGGTTATGGACTGAATCTTATTTTCATGTAGTTACATTTGATTGTGGATTACACACTGATGATTACTAAATATTTTTATGTTATATCATCCCAGTGTACATGGATTACACATTGAGGTTGCCTTAGTATGGGGGTAGCCCAATCATGACACTGATATTGGATAACATAATGTGGTTTCCCTAGTATGGGAATAGTCATATCATTCGCAAGATTGGGGATTACACAATATGTTTTCCATTGTATGAGGGAAATCTTATCATGCCACTAATCAGGGATTACAGACTTGGGCTACAATTATATACAATAAGTCATATCATGTCACTGATCAGGTCATACTCCATGAGGCTCCCATTATGTACCGACTATATAATGTTATCTTGTGCCGAGATTTATGATTGACACTTCCATATCATCCACATGGTCTATACATCTATTTATATATAAGTCTTTTTTTCTAATGGATATGTCCAAATACAATCACATGATTCAAATTGACCTTTATGAAGGATGTCACATTATTTCAATGGATTGTCTAGAGGCCATCACATGATCATGGTGGACATGTATAGAGGGTTCCACATGATCTATTTGTATTATATAGTGGACCTCAAATGGTAATGGATAGAATTCACACAATATGTCCCATGATCCTGGTTGACATGCTTGGAAGGAATCTCATGACCAAGGTTAACCTGTCTTGGTGTCATTGAAAGGCTTAGTCGACTAGTCTTGGTATCACCATCTATCATGGGAGACATGTTTAGAGGAAATCATATGATTTGGATGGAAACACTAGAGGTCATCATAAGACCTAGATGGTAGGATTGGATTCTATTATGTTATTTTCTTTAACATATCCAAGGGACATGAGATGATCCAAATTGTATGTTGTGGGAGAATCACTTGATTTGAGTGACATGTCCTGATGTTTTCGTATGATCTAGATGAGTCTTGAGAATTAAATAACTACATGAATATTTTTCTACACATAATTCTACCATTTTTAGTCTTTTTTCCATGCTTTATTACATAAGTTCCTCAGGTTTTTATAATGATAACTTATTTTGTAGGCTTCATGTGACCCATCCTATATGCGAGACCTCCTTTTCATAATCTGACTGATACATCAAAACTCATTCACAAGATCTCAAGTGATCATCTGAAGTGCCTATATAGTTTTTCTGATGCATTAGGTTATTCCCCAGATTTTACTAGGTGTAAAACCTTTGTGATCATGTGATTCACAACTATGAGAAGTTCTCTCCTTCTCCCCAATGAGCGATAAATTATGGATGTGTGGATGATTTTTTTAAACTGAGGGGTGGGGGATTATATAAATATACACCCTTGTTGTACATCTCCTTTCATGAATAGTTTATTGTAGATTTGGTGTGGATTCATTGGAGGGATTCTATATCACATTATTTGTGAGATCCTATCATAGGTCATCTAGGGGGTCACATGTTTTTTAATAAACAATAGTTTGTTCTTACATATCAATTATTATTAGACCCTAAGATGATCTATGGGATTTTTCTTAACCAATTGGGAATGTTAAGGTGATTTTACATGGTAAGGATGACATATATATGATTCTTTAAAAAATTTATATGCACATGGAAAGGCCTTCACATGATCAAATATAGGTTTTTTGGTGCCTTCTGCAAGACAAAGGCATCTCGTCAAGATGGATTTCATGGGATCAGTTGTCATGACAAGGGGTGTCACAAGAAAATGATGACTTGTTGAGAGGGCATTCGTAGGATTAGTGGTGATCTCTTGGATTTCTGTAACCCTTTTTCACAATGATCATTGTATCTTCATTCTACCATTGGATTCTATAATTTCCCATTTTTATTTTCTTATTTGTTTTAAAAGGGAAATAGATATTGTGCATTGGTGACATTTTTTATTGAATAAAAACAACTTCCTGGCCTATAAGAAATCATCTGACCAATAATGGGTCTCTTAGTGATGAAATTTGTTTGTCATGGATACCACCAATGATTTTTTATGTATCTAAATATGGAGCGTAGAAATTATTGGACATGTCTGAAACCCTTCACATAATAGAGATGACATGTTTGAGAGCTCTTAATCAGAAAGGAACACATGTTTCCAAGGACTTTGTGAGGTCTTGTACCATATTCCAGCACATCGAATAATGATCTGAGACTAAATAAATTTTCCACCTTTTTCTTATTTTATCTTTTATTTTAATAGGGTTCGTGTGATTTTTAGGATCCTTTCCGTTGAAAAGTCATGTGACTAAGATGAAGTTATCTTGAATCCCATGTATGATAAGAGAGTTCCATGGATCTATTTATAGAAATTGGAGTATCATCAAAGGGGATCCACATGATCTCTATCGTACCATGTCTTACGCATGACCTATTTTCATGACCTTTCGATAGTCATGAGATCACGTGTCGCTTGGGAGTTCACACGATCAATGTGCTTTGGACATATTTTTTTACATTGATTTGTGGGGAAAATAATACTAATTGTTGAGGTTGATCTTCACTTAATTTATTTATGATTATTATTTTATAGGTTTCAACATATTCCACCCCCTAGGAGTGACAACTACAGGGACGCAGGCTAAGTTTTGAGGAAAGTAAATTCCTACCTGAGTCTTTGGGGTTGCATCCAATTGGTGTTTTAGGAAATTATTGGTCTTATGGGTGACAATTTTTATTCAAAATAGTTATAATAAATTGGAAAATTAAGTTAATATTATTCACCATCTAATCCAACTCTCTATATCTATTCTGATATTCTCAATCGCATGAACCCTTCGTAAGACCATATGTGAGAACTGACAATAAGAACTATCTATGAGACTGTTTGGTGAAAACTATTTTGAAACATCTATTTTGAAGACATAATTTTACATAAAACTCATTATAATCAACCAAGAATATATCTTTTTAAATATATTTATCTTTCACCTTATTTTTTGGTTTCATGGACACCTTGTAGTTATCAAATGACCTGCAATTTTGGTCGCATGATCTCTATACTATTAGATGGACTGTGTGACCATGATATGGTCATGTGACTGAGAGTCTAATGAATAGTTTCATGGTCATGAGATTTCATATATGTTCTATGATATATCCATGAGTCATGTGATTCACGATTCTAATATGAGGTTATGAATCCTTTTATGATTCATGTGATTCACATAATTATTTCATGATCATGGATATCTTTCGATGAGTTTTTTTTTCATTTGTGTGATATATGCCACATAATTTTGATCAAATGGATTATATCTCTTATTAATGTTCCAAAAGTCTTCAGAAAAATATAATAATGTCTCTATGTCTTTGTATGATTCTTTTATATTATGTTTGGATTCTACCTACCATCACATTATTGAGTCATCATAGATATGTTAGGAAAAATTGATGGGGTGGGCCTTATAGAATATCCACATTTAGTATCCAAAAACTCCATAAGTCTATTCTTACCAATTTAAAATCCAATGGATTATAGAAACTATCAATTATACCTCTATCATGGATTCTAAGAAACTAGAATACCATTTAGGTGAATATCTGCTAGAAAATCCATTTTATTACTAAGGGGGAATGCGCAGCTGGACACATACAAACGTTTATAACCATATAGTTCGATGGGAACCCTCGCAAACCATATTAAATTTTTCAAATGTATAGTTTAATAATTTATACATCTAGACATTAGTTTCTGTGGTTCCACAAATGGGGAATTTGATCAAGGGGATGTTCTGGATTCGATTGGGGTTTTCCCTTCTGGGTGCAATAAATTGCTTCTAAAATTTCCACAGAGCTAATGATGATCATATATTTTTTGTATATATTGATATAAAAAACATTATACTACTAAAAAAAGGGTCTAATAACATATTTTTTCTGTTTCTGGAGTCTTGATACTAGCATATTTCACCTTATGCAGGTTGAGGGGTATTAGACTCTAGGATGTTGAGCGGAGCTATAGAACACCCATATTGGGAAAGATGTAAGATGAGTCCCACTCCCAAATAATCATGGTATAATATAAGACGAAACCTACCATTTCTCAATAATTTAATATGTTTCCCAAAATGTCCATGAAAATGGACCACTTCTTTGGGAAGATGTCTCATTCATGAAACGAGTGAAATACATCATCTGGAAAGTATGTTTAGAGCTACAATCCAAGAGTCCAAAGGATTTCCCTAATAATGAATATTGTTGTGAAGAGGGATATTATTACCTAATTGTTGAAAAATGTTAATATTCAAACATTTCTTGGGAGGTAATCATTGATATTGAAAAAACCATTAAGCTGGTTGGTTTCCTGGATATGTACCTAAGTGGGTACATACTACTGATAAAGGAAAAGGGTGGAGTTAGGGTCCCCACTTTCATGATGGTGACATCTATAGAAGGAGGGAAATGTATTGGCTTAGTCATCCATCTGTTTTCCAAAAATTATAACATCTTATGACATATTGATGTGGGAAAATTTCCATAGACATTATTGGGAATCATTCAGGTGTTATGGGGTTGATTGGGGGATCATATAAGAGGTTATAAGTACCAAATAATTGGAAACATCCCCAACATTCATTTCAAACCTTATTTTCAATGAATCTTAGGGAATTTCCTATTACACAAACGGTCCAGGAGTTAATGGGATTCATTATTTGTTATGATCGCTTCTCCTTCCATCCTTATGGGCCATTACCCCCGGATAGTAATGATGATAATAGCGGGGTTAAATTTGAGGCATGAGATTATATGATGTCTCTTCGTTAGGGTGCCTTTTTTCTACATTGATGGGTGTATCCGCTGTGAATGGTACCCAACATTCTTGTTTAGCTATAAATTTTACTGTGTGCAGTTGAGATGTCCCCCTATTCACATTTGATTTTAGAATCGTCCAATAGTTCCTAGATATTTTTCGATGATCTTTGCTAGATAGGTGACTCAAGCTTTGATAGATATACCTACCTACATTTTAGAGACTGTTGGGTCTTGTAATAATGCATATATTTTGGTTCTATAATATCTAAATGTTAAATTCTCTACATCCATACATGAGGCCTCCAAAATTTCACGAAATGCTAAATCCAATCTGAGGAATGAAAACCAGTTTTTTTTTCAAAAGGACAAATAATGACAAAAGCACTTTATAATGAAGTGTGGAATTTAAAATTAGTATTTATTCTAGTAGAAGAATAAATTAAGAGGACCATAGTGGTTGTGTTGTTGATGATTGAACCTATGGAAACATTATTTCCTTCTGTGACATTTCAAAAGTGAATAAATTGGAGAACACTGAACTCAGAGGCTGAGATTTAGGGAATACTACATGTATCAGAATTATCTTTAGAATGTTTTGATCATGTAACCTCCCTCTAATATTAACATTCAAAGATTAACCTATATAGTCCATGTCTTTCCACTAATACCTTTCTGTAATGTTTGGTAGCATGAAGGGTTATGTTTTCAATTCTCATATGGTGTTACATATGGTGTTTTGAGGAAAGTAGTGGTGTACATGGATGAATAAGGATATCTTATTGTTGATTTAGGAGTAATGATTATATTGATTATGTGTTAAAAGGTCTTTATTTCCATTTAAATCATTAAAAAATCCTTTCTATCAATTTTGATATAGTACTATACCTCATAAAACTAGACAATCTAGTTATACACCATATATTCTCATTTGGGCATGAAAATTGTAGTTGAGTTGATATTCGACCAGGGGACCAATGATGAGGGATCCTCGAGTCATCAAGATCTAATGAGGCCAGAAAATTTCATTCCTAGAGTGATTCCCTCAACATCAACACCTTCTAGGGGGACATCCTTAATGTAATAAAAATTGATAACTTCTATTGATCTTACATCAGATTGGCATGTGAAAAAGAATCATTCTAAATTTCTTGATCCCTCTCCCCTAGAATCTTCATGTAAGCATGTAATTTAACTCTTCCTTTATTTTGGGCTATTTTTAGTAACACATCCCGATTTTTCGAAATTCTATGGTCCCCACAGAGATCACTTTTAGAAGAATGAATCTTCCCATGATGATTCATGTGAGTATTTAGTTTCTTTACAAGAACCATCACTATCAGGGCTGACCCATCAAGATGTAGAAATGGCTAATGTGCCAGCCTAGTAATGTTATGTTCTAGCAATAGATATTTCAACTATCATTACATTTGATTTGTCTTTGGGAAAAATTAGTTTTGAATAGACATATATGGGGTGATATTATTCTATTGAGTTATAAATGATGGAGTCATGTGTAATAGAAGAAGAATACATCTTTAGAAAATAAACACATAGTTCACTTTGTGTTATATCTCCTCAGATATATTTTTTATAGAATAACTAAAGGGAGGAGATAATAGAATGTCTTTATGGATATCATTAGAGGTTCCATGAAAAATCTAATTGCAAGAGGTTTCTGCCTCTTCCCCGGAGGATAGGGTCATGGAAATGGATGTCTCCAGTGATGCAATCGAGAAAGGTATGTTTCTACCATTGGTAAAATTCGTTGGTTACAAGGATATATCATACCATTTATCCTTAAAATAATAACCCCATTCTCCCACTATTTTTGTGTCTTCACCACGGAGCTCAGAGGATCATGTTCCACTTTCCTTGGGGATTCCGTTAACTGTTTTGACTAATAAAGAGGTCCAATCCCTACTTACTTTTTCAAAGGATGTGAGCATGAATCCCTCACTGAGAGAATAAGTCCTATAATATTATTCTATTCTAAATATGGGCTTGGGTCAAGGTTTGTATTCCTCATCACTTTACAAGCTATTGTGGCTATAAGTATAGAGGGATATTTGGACCATATTTTGGATGGCCCCTTTAGGAGGGATTAAGGACCAGTTGGGCCACCTTCGATTCATGTTTACCAACCTTGGTTATGAGGGTTTTGATTAGACTATACTTCATGTTCATGTTCAGGAGGTGATCACTTTGAGGGAGAAAAATATATCCCCTTACTTAAGGGAAATTTTAGATAAGGAATACTCTTTAGTAAAGAAAATTTGGTATGGAGAATTAATGGAAGCTTCCCAGCATGCGGTGGTGGGGAAAACTCACTAAAATGTGTTCATTGCTCCGAAAGTTGGAATAGATGATATCCAATCTAAAAATATCCATAATTGAGAAGATCTATCCTAATTTCAACATCCATATAATATATTAGAGAAAAAATTACTTGAGAAACATATTCTCATTAATATGTCATAGAAGGCTAGGATTTACACTATTACAAGGCCAGATGAGTATTTGAATATTATGGATACAGAAAAATAATTTTTTAATCAATTAATAAAATCTATTAGCTACATGGATAATTTGTTTTTAGAGCTCAAGTACTCCCCTATGAAAATGTTGTGGTGGAATGGTAATTTCACAACTTTTCCTTTTCCAGTGTATTCATGAGAGAGAATCTCATTTGTGGAGATTCCTCATTCTGCAAGCTATCAATGAAAAGATCCTATAAAAATTCTCTGTATTTGTAAAATTTTCTTTTAATTATTTATTTTCCTGAATATTATTAGATATGATGTTATAGTTATCATCATTGATACCCATACTCTATATAATATTATGTCAACATTAATTCTCATATTTCAATTCTTAAATAATAATAGATATTTCTCAAGAAATGCTCATGATTTACCACCAACATGATTTTACTCATTCATGTACCTGTTATAGTTATCTTAAAATTACCTGATTCAATAAGGATAGTTTAGATAGAATAAATGTCTAACATGGATAATGATGTATCTTTTCCTATATTAAGTAGATTTAGAAAGCATATATTGTTTTTTTCTAAGGCCATAAGCTGGGACCCACAATATTGATATATTTTTATTCATATCAACTAAATTTTTCCGTCAAATTCAAATATAGATATTATTACCTGGTATGGAATAAAATTTTTTCATAGGTCACCCTATTATAGGTTTTGGGATTGTTAGGTTTGGTTGTTTTTTCTACTCATGCAAACTAAATCAATGTTGTTGCTAAAGATTTGTGTCTTTTGGCAAAGATCATATTTTTTTGTATAATTGAGCCTTCTAGATCAATCCTTATGTTGTTATAGTTCATGGACATTAAATACAAACCATCCATTTCTGTATTTTATGGTCTTTTATCTTGGACCATCAATTTTTGTAGTTTAAGGTCGTTTATCTTGAACCGTATACTTCTGTAGTTTTGGGACATATAGCTTGGACCTTACATTTATATATTTTAGAGTATTTTTGAATGGACCATCTATGAAAAACATGGAATATTGGGGAAACATACCTGGGGAGACCCAAAACTACCTTAAGGTTCTGAATATAACTGTAGTGTTTATAGAGACCATGACGATTGGAGTTCCTTTCCAATTAGGAGGAGTCACCTCAGGTTAGATGGTCAATGCTCTTATGTATATCTATAATGGTCTAATATATGTTTCCACAAAACTTTACTAGTGAGATGGATAATTTATCATGATAATATTTGTTTAGTAAGAAATAATAGTGAATTCGAGTCTACCAAGACAGATGGAGCATGTGTTGTGTAAATCATGTGTATATGAAAATTAATTAATAAATCATGGATTGGGACATACATACCAGGGGTGAGAAAAAAACCAACATTTTGGAGTTCCACCATAGTGTAAATTAGGCACATGAGGATTAGAGTTAATTTCCTATAAATAAAATATTCCTATAAATGGTATGTAAATGGCCTTATTAATTAGTCCATAGGTATTACATTCATGTTTAAGTAGAGTTGACTTACACAATTTTATGAGGGCCAGAAAAGTTTTATGCAGATTCAAATGTCTTCTTTATGAAGTGGGGTATGGAGAAAGGGACTACTCAAGAAGGGTTGTAGAACCCTAGGAAATATTATCCTTTAGGCTGTGAATCACTAACCTTATACAATATGGTTTCGAGTAACAGGGTGTGTGATATCCAGATGCTCGAGAATGGAGTGATGCATCACTTCTTTTAGAGAGGGTACAATTCAAGTTGTCATAACATCAAGGATATGTAATCTGCTAAAATATTCTTGTTACTGCAAATGTAAATCATGTTTCAAAGTAATCAGGTCATGAAGATGTTATTGGAAAATCATGTCATGGATATCCCATAACACTCTCTAGTGCTGTGTTCATCCATAGTGATATCATGCTCATAAGGATCAGAAATCCTTTCATATATGGAAATGATGTATCTATATTGTTTATTTAAACCATTATGAGTCAATATAAACTTCAACTAGAAAGATATTTTTTCTGTTACAAGGGCTGCGAAATATTTTTGGTGACACAAGGTGCTCAAAACATGTGCTGTGAATTGTGGAAAAAATTGGATTTAAGAAGGGTTCTAGTACCCTAAAAGTTATGTCACCACCTACTGAACATTTTATCATAATGTGAAGATGTGACAAACCATTACCCTAACAGCTGATTGGACTTGTTGGTCTAATGATCATGGATTATTCATTACTATGGATATAATGTAGTCCCGATGATCTTTATACCATATTTATTTATTCCCTAATTTTTTTCCTAAACACTAGAGATTAATATTTTAGTGTGCATAGACTTGAATTTTCCCCTGGATTCTGTTTAAGGGTTTTCAACATGACATGTTTTTTTATCTCTTTCACTAAAAGGTTAGGGTATTATAGTTTTCATGAAAGAATGATATAGTTTAAGGTCACCCAACTTGGACCAAGGTGTAGTTAGTTTATGGTCATGATGAAAATTGACCTAATAAAAGGGATATATTACATAATATCCTAATTAGGATACCATGATTCAAGAGTTCTGCAACATATTTTTGAGTAGGAAATGAAGATATTTCAAATAATGGAGTGATGTTTTTAGGCCTTGAGTAATGATATTAGAAAATCATGATGGATATGGAAAAGAAAACCATAAGGTGTTGAGTTTTACAAGAGTGATGTAAGAATAACAATGATCATAAATCCCTTCATATAGCTGCAAGATGTATCTGTTAGGTAGGTCAAATCCCTTATTCGTCAATATCAATGTCAAATAGAGATATATTATTTCATTTCTATGTTCGATGAATAGTATTAGGCAACCCAAGGAAATCAATACATGAATTGTGATTTATAAGATGAGGGGATTAAAGCATGGAATAATAATTCCGTAATCTAGGGATTAATCACTTATGTTTATTTTATAAGGGGTTATTATGGGTGATTTTTGGTACTATTTAACTTCTTGCAGTGGTGATTCATTAATCATGAAATTTTAGTTTCATGTAATTAGGAAACATTCCATATAGTTTAATGTCATGCGGTAAGGACATTCACATCATAGGTCCTATCCATATAGAGTTTTGGTTGAATCTATAGCATTTATATTTGGGGATAAACCTAGTATTGGATTCTAGGTTTCACTACATATGTTGTGATGATATGAATCAATCCAAATATTGTTCTTGTATAAATGATCACTACACAGGTCTGACCCATATACAGGGATGATGTTCATTTTTATTTAATCATTGATGGGCCATGGAATTAGGTATAAGGGGATCACAAAATATCATATTATGATAAGAGTCAATCCACACATATTTCTGGAATGGAAAAATCTCTATGCATCTCTGACCCATACTCAGAGGGGGTATTATTCCCATTTATTATTGTTAATGGACCCATGATGGGATATCTGGTAGAACTAAATATCCTATGATTATATGAAAATATTCACATGTAGTTTTCAATGTATGTGTGGTGGTAAACCATCACTTATGATAATGGTATACTCAAGAAAGGTCCCTACTAACACATAGTTTTATATCATCCAAGGGACATCAACCGTGTGTCTTATCGTCATACGATGAGGAAAAATGGTGTCCCTTTTATGGTTTTTCATTTAGGACCATATTAACCTTATCATGATCTAATCTAACCTTATCATGTGAATAATACCATACCAATATTCCTGAGATCATTTGAGCTATGCTTGGCATGAGAAAAAAGGAATAAAAAAGGTTCCTTTCACTAACCAGATCTATTAGAGAGGTGATATGTCCATTTCATATCATGTGGTTGATGGGTAAAGATGTTGTATATAACAATCTATATGTATCCTAATATAATTATTATTAAGCCATATGTAGTTTTAAAAAACTTGTGAACTTTAGTTTCATGATGTAAAGACATAAACCACGTAGTTTAATGTCACACGGTAAGGACATAGGTGAATCATTATGAAAGAATAGGAATTTTGGGGACCCATGCAATTTCTTTTTATGCGGTGAGGATGAAGGTTACCCAAAATGAAAAAGAAGGATATAGAATCCAAGCCCACTGGGCATCACGACATGTCATTTGATGAAAGAAATCATGCCACATATAGTTCTTCGAAAAATGAAGTTTATTGTCATGTGGAAATGAAATCAGACATGATTTTTTTTATTGCGGTGAGGATGAGGGTAACCCGAAGTGGAAGTAATGGAATATTTTTCATGGGACCAATAACAGGGGTCTCAAAATGAATACGTAACATGTGATAATTGAAATCAAGAAACATAATGTTTTTAAATGCATATTTTATCAATGGGGATATTACTCACAACTAGATATGGGGGCACATAATTTTTTTCACATAGACCTAGAAAATATTTGTTGAATCGTCGATGAGAAGATGCTTCCCATGTAGTTTAATTTCATTTAATGAGGATACCTTCCGTATAGTATAACATTATTTTACAAGAACATCAGCCTTGTGGTTTGACATTACAAGGTCAGGACATGTTTCATACAAATTAACGTCATGTAGATATGACCTATTTTGTATATTTGTTTATAATTAGGTAGGTATAAATTTTAACAGTTTCATTTCATGTGATGAGGATGAAAGATGTCGTGATGTTTAATGTGTTACAAAATGGACCGATTTAGTTTATTTTAATGTTATGAGGTTTGGATGGATTCTGTATCATTTAACTTAATGTTTAAAGGAAGATTATAATTCTTGATAGAATCTAATGAAATTATTTCATAAGGAACCTCAAATTATTGGGGGTGACACATTGCATGTCTATTGTGTCTAGTGTGTAAAATATATTATAATAGACCTTATACATGATATTTTGTTTTTCCCATTTTGGTTTCATCTTTAGAGGTTTCTTTCTGGGTATTGTTGTGGTTATAATATCGAATGTCAGTTCTCCTTGAACGACAAAACATACAAAATAAATTTAATAGAAACCTTGTGTGATCCGATTTTTATGTACTTATAGGTTGTTCAATGTTGCCTATATTTTACCATAATGCCAATCCAACTCATCCAACTACTCTTTTGATTTCACATCATCCATGAGTTTTATGCAAATAGTTGTTATGAGTGAGGGAAACTATATTTCTATGGTTAACAATGCATTAGTTCCATACAATAATAAATAGAGTTTCTCGTATAGTAGTTTGTGTGGTTGTATGGTTGGCCCATTTAGTATGGAGGATCATATTCATCCAGAACATCTTTTATAAATTCACCATTTTTAAATGTATATTATATAGAGTCTAGTTAATGTCCTCAATATTTCCATTTTCTAATACATGATAGAGAGATAAATTGTTGGGATTTATGAAGTACTCTAGGTACAATCTCTTCAACTTTATAGAATAAAATTTGTTGTCATTGTCTATCAATATCAAGCATGGGACATTGAACCTAGTGATTATATGATATTTCATGAAGATAATTATAGTTATAATCACGATAGTCATGAATGGTATTTCCTTATCCCGCATAAAAAAAGTAGTCAGTAATAGTAAGTATACACTTGAACTGTTTAACTGTGGAGGGGGGATATGGCCTGACAACATCCATTCCCTATATGTAAATTGACAGTGAATATATATAAACATGTTGAAATTTCAAGGGCTGAAGAATTATGTTTTCATGAATCTAGAATACATGAAATTTCATAGGGAATTCTAGACAGTTCTACATCATACTTTTCTTGTAGTGACTGGACCTCACGATTTTGTGGTAGAGTCTAGTAATAGATTGATGAGTGCCATAAGAACATGGATGGAATTTTTCCCTGATGGAGTTAATATCACATTTTACTATCCATCTAAATTTAATTCCATAGATACCTTTCTTTTATAGGTATTTCATCACATTTGGACCATACATTTGGTTAAAGACCACTAATAGATGTCAAATATTTTCTTTTACATCTCAGTCTATCATGAGATTCCCATTTTAGAGATATTCATCATTGGGGACCATCTATCTATGTGTGGATATTGGTTCATCAAAAAATAGGGTAGTGGTAACCACATTTATCTCTTCTAAGGAACATATGATGATCTATGAGATCATCCTCCAGTACGGGATGTGGATGATAACCTCCTCTTGATCTGGGTCAGACATGATTTTGGCTATATTAGAAAATGAATTGGAACAAGCTTTCTTTGATTAGGAAACATGATGAAATGCGAGATCGAAAGGGAAATATTACACCAGTCCTCTAACATAGACAATAAGAGGGACTGATTCATCTTTTTTGATGGAATATTCACTATTTATCTATTTTTTCACATTCCTTGAATTCTATTTGATATTTAGGTAGTCTATGTGCTGTGGTTGGGATTTTTCCAATCCTACAATAAGAACATGGTATTTTTAATAATTATTAATTAATCTATTGTATATGGATGAAGAGTTGGGAATAATTTCTTTGTCTTGATGGAAAAATAAAATCACATATACAACCCAGTTGAGTTTTTGGTTTTTTAGACTCTTGTCGATTGAATTTGGGAGGTTCCATTAATGTATATATCCAATGTATGAGGAATTTAATTATTATAGAAAACCTCCCCTTGTAGAATCTCATCATCCTCTGGTGTAATTTTTGTGTTGGGATGTGACATATGGAAATAATCTTGGGCATTCCCTTTCAATAACATATGTGGTACTAATTTAATGGAATAATATTGAAAAATTACTGCCCAATAATAAAAATTCCCATTTAATATGGGAAAAACAAGGATGTACATAAGAAGATAAATATGAGAGACTGGGAGGAATTTGTGGGGTAGAATGCAATTAATAATCTTTTTCACAATAAATATGAGTGCAGGGTGGTTATTCTCGACATCAGAATATCAACACTCGGTTCCAAGAATCATTCGGCTTAGGTAATAGAGACTGTACTTCTTCACTGTATAATTTTCCTATCTGAGGAGAGAACTGTATGATCATTCCATGGAAGCCACATACTAGATGAGGGGATTTTCTTCACCGGTGGCATCGGAACCAATGGGGATGTAGGTACTTCATGAGACTCTCAAAGCCATCCTGACAGTCCCCATCCCATTAATGGGATATTTCCTTCTTCATTATCATTGTAAAGGGGTGATATTTTCCATATAGGATAGCTTTGAAATTTATATTGTTGTCACGGTTCTCTTAGAACACCTTTCGTTATTTGATATCATGAGGGGGAGAATATTACAGGATTATGTTGGTCTTCTTAGGGTTAACCTCAATGCCATAGTGGTATACCAGAAAGCCAAGGAATATCCCTAATTTTACCTCGAAAGTGAATTTTAGTGGATTCATCTTCAGAATTTTCTACTACAACTTGTCAAAGATTCATTAAATATATATGCTGTGATAAGATAACTATTGAGACTTCAAAACTACTTCATCAATGTAATATTTGAATATTCTCACTAATAAGGGTTTAAAGATATAATGCATTATCTTTTCATATGTTGCATTAGTGTTCTTTAATATCAATGAAATGAGCTTATACAAAAAGTCCCCAAGGGTGTTTTAAAGGCATTATTGGAACCCTACTTATTATTACATAACTATTAAATCATTTTAAAGATAAAACACATAATAGTCATACAAAACTATGATCAAATGTTTAACATATTTAGAAAATTTGGACCATACATAACGTCTACATAATAAAACATAAAAATTTATTTAATTACTTATTCTCTATATTCACATTGACCCTTGTGTTCTCATTAGTACAAGTAACCACCTGAGGATATATATATATAAATTAATTGGGTTAAATAAATGCTTAGTAAGATGATAAATAATAACATTAATCCATATAACATTTGAGGAGTATAATCATCATCATTATAACAAAATAAAATGAACATAATAATGAGAGGAAGCATTTGATAATGGTATGGAACATGCAAAAGAATTTAAATGAAACATCATATCTTATTGGTCAACTACCACGCAGATTTTTGAACAAATATATCATCACGTTAACTCACATTTCTCTGAATATAAGGAGATACAACACATTACCCAATGAATTTAAGTTCTATATAATTTCTGGTAGACCTTTCACATTGTATAATTTATATTTTCTATATAATTCATATTACACCCATCACATCATACTTTTATAATATCATGCATTCTACATAGAACATATATCGATCGAGGACAAAAAATAATGCATGTAAATGAATGGATTTCATTCCATAAAGAGTAAATTTATAAATTATTTAGTTCCCAAGATAAAAGGGAATAATATTCTTGGTATTAATATTTATTGAAGAATAATCTATCTCTTGAGATGTAATAGATGTAACACCCCAATATTCCACGGTACACTTCTCTTTGAATAATACAGTAGCATGTCTTGTATGCAACATCGTGTTCTAACACACACCACAACCAATCTAACTAGCTGTTATGAATAGTAATACCGAATTTTTTAAATTTTATACATTTTATCTTTCAAAATGGACTTCCTTTTTGGATTCGGAATATCGAAATTAGCTTAGGGTGAATTTTTGGTACTTTTCTGATAACTTTCATATTTTGATGAACAATGAAAATTACAAAAATTTAATTAAAAACAACTTTTTTAATAGAAATAATTTGTAGTGATAAATTAGGAATATGTGTGGTTTTAAATTAAATTTAGAATAAATTTTTACAATTTAATCCAATGTTTGTCATTGGACATAAGTTCACATTTCAACCGAACATAAACAAGTGTCAATCTTTTGATAGTTATTGTTTCTTAAAAACACATTTTTTTGACAGCTAGAATTAATTTTAAATTAATAAATCCAACTTCTATTTTTTTAATTTTGTAAAATATACTTTATTATTGAATTTGGAATATCAAAATTAGCTTAGTGTGAATTTTCGTTATTTTTCTGAAAACTTTTAATTTCTGATGAATAGTGAAAAACACTGAGTTATACTTTGAAACTGAATTTTTTTAAAAATAATTATTTATTTTATTTAAATTATTTTATGTCAAAATAGATACATAATACCTATATAGGTTCAATTCAATTCATTGGAGTCAGTTTATAATAATTTTAGATATATAAAAATTTTAATCGAACTTTTTTCTGTCTTTTACCTACCTCCTAAGAGCTTCTGAAAATTCACACAAAACATAATTTTACCGATTCTGTGAGATGAATTTCGAAAATACAAGATACATGTTTAATATCAAGGAGTAAAATTTGGTTCAATGAGATTAAAATTATTTTGGTGAATAGTATCTTTTTAATTTTATTTACCACGGTTAAAAGTAAATAGGGTAATTAAAGTTAAAAATTATATTAATATTACACTCACACATGTCCTAATTTTCTTGTAAAAGTTCATATCTACCAAAAAAACCTTAGGAATAAATGTTTATCATTTAGGTCCACTTGGATTAGATTATGACATTTATTATTATTTAATTTAAAGAAGAGTTAAAAGAGTTAAAATCAATGTTTAATAACTAAAACAATTTTAATATAGAGTTTTACTTAAGATAAATTCGATTATAAATATTAAATAGAAATATAAAAATATTTCATACATAATGGTATTTTATTTATAATTTTGAGACATTAGATAAATAAATTTATTTATGACACAATGATGATGCAGTAATTACCTTATTCAGGAATGAATCAAATAAATGGTATTATAAATATTAAAATAAATATAATTTCAATGTTTTTATGACATACACTAATTTTATAGGAAAATATGACATGTTATAATTGATTCAATGTATTTTTTTTTGAAGTAATCATGTTGTTATTATTTTAACAAAAAAAATTTCAAATAGTGTCAAAATTGACCTAAAATAGTTTTTAAAACAAATATTATATTATTAATTTATAAAATGGTCCTAAAAATCATAGGTTCGGAAAACAAGTCATATATAATATTATATATGACATTACTGAACCAATTGGGGTTCTATTGGCAGTATATAGTATTTTTATTAACCATATAGTGTAAGTAGACAAGAAGACATGGTAAAAGTTAAATTATTTAACTTAGAGTTAAATCTAAATGATAAGGTTAAAATGGTAACGTTAACTTGTATAAAACCTATTAGTTGAGTTTTTTTAGACCTATAACCACATTATAATTTAAATAATCAACTTCTGAGCCATTAGAAATAGAATATGAATTTATTATTAAATAATATTTTAAGTTTTTCCTAATGTGACTTTCACCCCTCTTATAAAAAGGCACTCCCCCTTCTCTATAATTCACACCTTCTAAGCCATTTGGCTCAGACCACCCCTTCCCAAATACCCTATAAACTATCTTTCCTTAAACCTAGAGGAATTATTTTGATCAGACAGTCAACCTAAGGGGCCCTTTTGGTCAAATCAAGAGGAAGAACCTGAAAAAGTGGTAAAGATTACACCACCCTCTTTCAAGTTTCATTCTTCTTCCACTTCATTTTTCTTTGTTGTTTCCATTATAAATTAATAGCTCCAGTATATCCTATATACGGTGATGTTATTATATTTATGTTACAATTAAATTAATTATTCTATCCACCCTTTGGATGACATGTCACCATACCTGCGTACGTACAGCCTACCGTCTCCACGTCATAGTGTAATTGTTATTCAATACATTATTATTTGGATGGGTATAAAAATGATTTGTATTTGATGTAAATAATAAATATAACATGATAAGTATTCGGTATATATTATATAACATCCAATTATATAATATATTTATATCAAAATAATGATATTTTCGCTTGTGCGTACGTACGGATCACCATCTCCACGACACGATGAGATTCATTTCCAAGATCACCATTCATCGATGATTATAAAAATATATATTACTAATAAGTATGTAATATATGACATAATAATGCTACTGGAGATATATATATATATATTTATATATATATATATGTATTTATATACTTACATATATCTTCTTCTCTTCCGTTCAATACTATTTGAAAACGGAAACAACATTTATGCGTACGTACTGACTATTGTCTCCATAAATAGTGTTTTCCATTTCATATATACGTCTATTATAAATTTTTATATTCTAAAGATATATGATAAATAAATCATGTTATATATTCTGGAAGTATTTAAATCATTATCTAAGTGATACAATCAAGAGTAACAAGTTATAACACGTACAATAAAGAAAACGATTATTACCCGAAATATTCATATAACATGGAAATTTTTATTAAATGGGTAGTATAAAGTCATAAATTAATAATGTATGATAGAATAAATATTAATATGGTTCTTTTATAATTTAAAAACATACTATAGTATTCGTACAAGAGGCTAAATGTACCCTCGACTAAAGGAAAGTGCAAGTTAAGGGGTTTTCATCTCACTCCTTATTCCCGTGAGATTCATGCCATATTGCCACTATTACCTTTTTTGGGTTGTATGTACTTCCCATAATTGAATTATTTATGTAATACACATTAATTTAGGTGTATTTAAATATTCATTGTATGATACCTCTTTCATGGGGTGTGTGTATCGTAAGTTACCAAATTGGTAAGGGTTAATTTCACAATCTCTTTATTATCCGAGGTTGTTTTTATGTAAGTATCTACAGGGATATATTTATTATCCATGTCCATGTTTTATGAAAGTGTTTTCAAAGGGATTATTTTAAGGGAATTTTAACTAAAATGTTATTTCAAATGTATTAAATATTTATTCTTCTAAATATTACTCATTAATGTCCATGTTTTCAAAATGGTTTTTTAAAGATTTATTTATGTGGACATGAATGTTTTTAAAATGTTAATTCCTTTCAAAAACGTTCAAAGTGGTATGTGACACGTTGATTCAAAAATGTCTTTAAATGACTTCTTTTCTAAATTTTGTGACTTTTCAATGTTTTCTTGAAAAAAGGGTATTTCTCTCAAAGAGTTTTACAAATCATTTTCATCAACGTCAAAATCCATTATGGATTTTAAACTTGTTTTGAAGTTGATTTATCATGATAGAAATCTTCTATATTATGTTGAAGGTTTTGTGATTTTTTTTACTTCGGATGTGTTATTCTTATACCATTCATGGTTTATTGGTAAAGTATTGACATTTCTTATGCTAGTTCTAATACGAATGTTTATGTTATGTTTAGACCTTTTCATATGAGGAATGTGTTGGACTTAGTAAGTGGGGGGTGGAGCCTGCTATAGCTCCACGATGCAGTGGTAGGTCTCATGAGAAAAACTAGTGTCTTGGCACGTGGCCTTGACAAAATCTTATTTTTAGTCTCGGCATGAGGCCTTAACTATGTGGTTATGATAGTATGGCATTATTGATTAAATCATTATGGAAGTGGTTATTGATATTGCAAGTGATTATTTGATTAATAGAATATCCATGTGAATAAGTAAATGGAATTTTTTCATTTTATTTCTTCCATATTACGTTGAAGTTTAAGTTTAAATGACTTTTGTTTTAGTTTTATACATTAACATAAATGATCATTATTATTTTTAAAAGTTTCTACTGTATTTCTTACCCTTACTGAGTGTCTGAGCTCACCCCTTTCTATGTTTTATTTTCCCAGTTTTCCAAGAAGTGTATTGTGATTGATATGAAGGGTTAAGACATGGGAATAATGGAGTTCATAAAGGATTATTTATTTTGTTTTGTATGTTATAAAGTGTAATGTAACATTCATGTAAGTAATCTATTTTCCAAGACTGCTAAACCGGTCGGTCCATTGAGACTTGATTCCTTGTAATCATGCCAATGTATTAAAATAATCCATCAAATCTGGGTAAATGGGGTTGGGGTGTTACAGTTGGTATCAGAGTATGTTTAGAAATAACCTTGGAAGCAATATTTAGATAAACTCTGATTAGAGAACATAATCCTAAGATAGACATTGAGGATTAGAATATAAGACTTCCTATAATTTTGGTAATATAGAGATTTTGTGAGTTTTCTGAGAAATGCATCCCTGACTGGATACGAGGAGGTAGAGGCGGCTCTGGCACAGATGTACCTAGGGGTAAAACCTGAAAACACCGCTTTGAGCTTGAATCAAACGGGAAATGGTGCACGACAATGGGCATTGATTCACTCTTGGTTACGACACTCCCGGGGGATATGCTTAGGATAATTCTCATTTTCTTTACAATCCATTATGAAGGGATTATGAGTATACACTTACTCAATGAAAACATCTTTATGATTATGGATTATATCTATAAACTATTTAATTTATGTTAAATATTTTACAAGTTCGAGATTAGGTATTTCTATTCATAAACTAATCTAGTGTATGCCATTGTTTAGAAATGGCACCCAGTAGAAGGAATGAGAGCTCCAACAATACACATGATCCAAAGATTAAGAAGGATCATATCTTTCATGTCCATAAGCGAGAATTTAGAAGGGAAATAGTCTCCCATGTATTATCATCATATGAAGAAATTGTATCATGTATTTATAATATAAGCAAATAATTCTCGAAGTCCTATGGCTTTGAAGGGAATCCAGAGAAGAAAAGGATGGTAGAGAGAAGGATAGATAAAGGGAAGAAGGTAAAAAAGGATTTTCCCATATGTGATAACTGTTGAAAGAATCGCCTTGGAAAATGTTGTAAGGGAATGGGAGTATGTTATAAGTTTGGAGAAAAAAGGACACCATGTATGTGACTGGAAGTGTAAGAAAAAGGTTTCAAATGTATAAGGATTCATCTGAAAGGAGTTTGGACACTACGTGAACAAGTGTCCCAATCATCAGATTATGTCACAAGTGATGCTATTGGATAATAAGAACGTTATGATACTACCACAAATGAATATGAATGACTAGTGTTCTTATTTTGTTATTTTGGAATTATTTCACTTATGTGTTGTATGAATGATGTACTGGAAATAAATATGGATTGTACTACAGTACTATTTTAGTGAGGATTTGAGATTTTATGGTACTAAGAAAAGTGACTCTACAGTGAGTTAATCATTTTGGAAATTACATGGTTGTAGGAAAGATAAACCTTCATATTGTCCTAATATTGAAGTACTAATTTTGGAATAATATATGGTTGATTTGGGTAAATTATATTGGATATTTATGACCGCCTTCAAACTGATTAAAGATTTTTATATTCCATCATTGTTGGAGTTTACAAACATTTTTGTATGGATGAAGTATATCCAGTATTCTATAATGAATAAGGGAGCATTATTGTAATCAATAAGGTTTTATGGTAATTCAGGATGTTTTAGTGTTTTAAAAGAATACACGATGAAGGTATTCAAATGCTATTACGGGGTAAAAAGGATCCACATTATGTTTACCATTCATATAAATTTTGGACTGAGAGTTTACAAAAGTATTTTGGATAAGTCTAAAGGTTGGAATGGAATATGTTTGAAAGGTTATTTTTGGATTTTTATAAAAGGACGACATGCAGACCGTGTGACGACCCATCGGGTTGGACAAATCTACGAGAATTAAACCCGCAACCATAGTGCAATTGCGATTTATCTCCTACCACTGGACTACGTGAAGTTCTTGGATGGTATAATGTAGTTTTTTTAAGGGTTTGATATGTGAATTATAAATTAATTATATTTGGAATTCTATTCGGTCAGGATATATATAGTATTTCTGAGTTGTATTATGTTTTGGGGTGAAAGTTGAGTTTGTGGTAGAAATTTATTAATGGATAAAACTATAATTATTAGGTAAGTATATCTCCTTATGATCATATCCAATCTCATAAATAAATTCCTCAAAATTAATAAATGTAACTTAGAACAAAAATTTTGTCCTAGATGGTACCTTAGATTATCACAAATATATGGCTTTGGGATTATTGGCCTTTTCATATCCATGTTATGTACCACTCTCCATCAGATATTGATGGTTAGATTTATCTTCCATATCTTTATTTTCCTACATGGAAGCCTAGTATGTGTTATTTTCGGTAACCTTCATACTTACCCCTCTTTATTTTAAATAGAGGCCTCATTAATTCATTTTTTGATGTGGGATTTCAACTAAGATATATTGAAATGTGAACCCCATGTTTCCAATAATGAGCATAAATTGTGAGGATGAAATTTATTGGAGTGTAGAATGTAACACCCCAATATTCCACGATACGCTTCTCTTTGAATAATACAGTAGCGTGTGTTGTACGCAACTTCGAGTTCTAACACACACCATAACCAATCAAACTAGCCGTTATGAATAGTAATACCAACTTTTTGAAATTATATACATTTTATCGTTCAAAATGGACTTCATTTTTGGATTCAGAATATTGAAATTATCTTAGGCTGAATTTTCGGTACTTTTCTGATAACTTTCATATTTTGATGAATAGTGAAAATTACTAAATTTAAATTAAAAACAACTTTTTTAATCGAAATAATTAATAGTGATAAATTATGAATTTGAGTGGTTTTAAATTATTTTTAGAATATATTTTTACAATTTAATCCAATGTTGTTCATTGGACATAATTTCACATTTAAACCGGACATAAACAAGTGTCAATATTTTTATAGTTATTGTTTCTTAAAAACACGCTTTTTGTTTTGGAAGCGGGAATTAATTTTAAATTAATAAATGCAACTTCTATGTTTTTAATTTGGTTAAATGGACTTCATTATTGAATTCATAATATCAAAATTATCTTGGGATAAATTTTTTTTATTTTTCTGAAAACTATTAATTTTTGATGAATATTGAAAAAAACTGAGTTATAGTTTAAAACCATATTTTTAAAAATTATTTATTTTATATAAATTATTTTATGTCAAAATAGATACATAATAACTATATAATTTCAATGTAATACATTGGATTCAGCTTTTAATAATTTTATATATATAAATTTTTTTATCGAACTCTTTACCGTCTTTTACCCACCTCCTAGAAGCTTTTGCAAATTCACATAAATCTTAATTTTACCGCTTCTATGAGCTGAATTTCAAAAATCTGAGAGACACTGTTAATATCAAGGATTAGCAAGTGCTTCAATGAGATAAAAATAATTTTTGGTGAATAGTAATGTTTTACTTTTATTTATCACGGTTAAAAGTAAATAGGGTAATATGGGTAAAAATAATATTAATATTACACTCACACATGTCCTAATTCTGTTGGACATGTTTATATTAACCAAAAAAACCATAGGAATAAAATATTATAATTTAGGTCCACTTGGATTAGATTAGGACATTTATTATTATTTAATTCAATGAAGATTTAAAAGAGTTAAAATCAAAGTTTAATAACTAAAAAAATTTCATATAGGGTTTTACATATGATAAATTCTATTATAAATATTCATTAGAAATATAAAACGATTTACTATATAATTTTATTTTATTTATAATTTTTAGACATTAAATAAATAAATATATTTTTGACACAATGATGATGCATTAATTACCTTATTCATGAAAGAATCAAATAAATGGTATAATAAATATTAAAATAAATATAATTTCAAAGTTTTCAGGACATACACAAATTTTCTAGATGAATATGAAATGTTAGGATTGATTAAATGTATTTTTTTGAAGTAATCATATTTTTATTATTTTAACCAAAAACAAACACCAAATATTGTCAAAATTGACATAAAATAGTTTTTAAAACAAATATTATATTATTAATTTATAAAATGGTCCTAAAAATATAAGGTTCGTCCACAAGACTTATATAATAATATATATGACATTAATGAAACAATTGGGGTTCTATTGGCAGTATAGTAATTTTATTAACCATATCGTGTAAGAATACAAGAATACACGGTAAACGGTAAATTATTTAACTTAGAGTTAAATCTAAATGATAATGTAAAAATGTTAACCTAACCATGTGTAAAACCTATTGGTTGAGTTTTTTTCGACCAATCCCCACCATAGAATTTAAATTTTCAACTTTGGAGCAATTAGAAACCTAATATGAATTTAGTATATAATAATATATTATGTTTTTTCCTAAGGTCCCCCTCACACCTCGTTAAAAAGGCACTCCCCCTTCTCTCTAATTCACACCTTCCAAGCCATTTGGATCGGCCAAAACCTGCCCAAATAACATCTCAACTATCCCCCCTTCAACCGAGAGGTCTTTTTTTAATCATAAATACAACCTAAGGAGCCTTTTTGATCAAATCAAAAGGAAGAACCCGAAGAAGAGATAATGATTTCACCACCCTCTTTGAAGTTCCTTTCTTCTTCCACTTCCTTTTTCTTTATTGTTTCCATTCTAAAATAATATCTCCAATATATTCTATATACTGTGATGTTATTATTATTATGGTACAACTAAAATCATTATTCTATCCACCCTTTGAATTAAATTTCACCAAACGTGTTTACGTACGGATTACCGTCTCCACGTCATGGTGTAATTGTTATTAAATACATTATTATTTGGATGGGTATAATAGTAAAGACCTGTAAATTTCAAGGGAAATTTTTTCTAAATTTTCTTTGTGATTTTACGAGTATGCAGTTTCTGACGGCACCTGACTCCAAGGTACAGTGTGCCCAGAATCATGTTCATAAGTTTAGCTCGGATACGTTCAGTGAACGAATGATTGGGTTTTCCTTACATTGAAACCGGTTCTCGGAATCAAAATCCTAGGACACCGATGAAACCGCAGCGCTGGTAATTGCTTATGAACACCTTTTCCAGAGTTGCGTTGGCTCGGGTGAGGTTGTTAATTAAATGGGTTAACTAAAGAATAAAATAAAATATTGTGCTACAAATTTTATTTCAATTCTAAGTAGTGATAACATAGGCATGGTGGTTGGAGTGGGACCCACTAATATCCTAACTCCACTAGGTAGGATATTAGTGACGTGAGGCCCACACGAGCCCCACCCCCATTATTTCCTTTTAACTTCCCACGTGCATTTTAATTTTGTAAGTCACCCGCAACCCCCTTTAAAATGCCAAGTCAACTCTCTTAATTAATGAATTGAATTATGTTATTCAATGTAATCAATTCATGAATTCATTTTGAATTTCGAATTGAATGTTGGATTGTGTGTGTTAATTAAATATGAAAAAGTCTTATTTCTTTAAGGATTATTTCATCGTGCGAGAAGGTTGGAGAGGAATTGCTCAAGACTTGGAATATTTATCTTCCACCTTGAAGAACATGAAGAACGCACAGTCACCGATGAAGAACACCAGCCTTTGACGAAGGACGACGAATAACACTAATTCCTAGGAGATCGACGATGCGACACCGTGTACCACGACGCCGACAATCCTCTTCTTCGCGACGACGTGTACCGCGACGCCGTGTACCGTGGTGCCGATGATCCTCCTTCCGCGACACCGTCTTCCGTGATGTCCCTTTCCCGCAACAAACCTCGTTCGACAACTTCATCGAGGTAGGGGTTTGATTTTGGTTCATGAATATTATTTGATAGTGAAAACTTCAATTTATTAGGTGCATGATATCGTATTAACGAGAGGGGGACGGACCACACGAACACAGCCGACCCTCCTCTCCCTTTGATGATGTGTTTGTCGCCGCACAAACAAAGTTATCGTGGTGCAACAACACCACGCAGAAACAAAGAAGAACGAGCAAATAAGCGAGGCGCTGTCGTACCGCGCCGTTGAGGCCGAACAAAGCAGCGACGCCGTCATGCCACGCCGGAGAACCATTAAGATGCCATGGTAGTGCAAAGTGGGGTGGCCAGAATTGTCGGAAACTGGCACCTCGGAGGGGCGGGACCGCGGGGTCCCGCGGCAGCAGAACTGGCTGGCCGGACCGGGCCGGCCATTTCGGAAGGAAGACCGGGGGTCGTAACCCCCGGCTGGAAAAGGAGCGGCCACACATGGGGTCGTGGTTTAAATAAATAGGGGAAACTCCCCCCCCCCCCCCCGCCTCTTTCTGCTCGGCTCGACCAGCGCTGAGCTTGCCACACCGGGCCGCGCCCGTGCCAGTCCAACTAGCCGCCGAGGCCGGACCGGCCGCACAGGGCCGGGCTGCCCAGGCCGGGCCGGGCCACACCGGTAGTGCCGGGCCACCGGACCAGGCCGTGCCCTAATGGTCCAGACCCGGACCTGGTTCGGGTCGACCCGGTTCGGGCCGACCGAGGGGGTCTTGCGCCTGGTCGGTCCGGGCCCAAAACCCCCTATCTTCGAACAGTTCCGTTCAAACGCATGTATCTTGGGCTACGGACCTCTGATCGATACAACTTCATTTAAAATATGATCCTTGGATCGAGACGGTCGTTTTGGTATATTTCACTCAAGGATTCGGAGAACATTGTGTATGGCCGGGTTGGTTCGAGAACGAAACCAACAGGGCCCTTAGTATGGAAACACTTATAACATGAGCTCTGGATGTCCGATTGACGTGCCATCGACTTCGTTGGTTTCCTCATAGTGAGAAGGACCTTTTTCCTTACTCCGCTCAAGGTTTGGACGTAGATGGAGTTTGGTCAGGTTGGTTTTGACTTAAAAACCAATCGGGCCCCTTGAACGAAAAAGCCAATAACTCTCAGACTGGGCGTCTGATTGACGTGTTGTCTGTCGCGTTCAGTTACCTTTGTCGATAAAGATATTTGGGATACATCAAATCCGTACTACATGTCAGTTGATGTATCAGCCCCTAGGCTCATGGTGTGGACCCTCCCGGAAATGAGCATGTTGTGTGAAAGAACCCTAGAGCTGGCTGCGACTACGACGACGATGATGACTGCACTGAAATCCTCCGTGGGTTCGACAGTGACAACGAATGCAATGAAATCCTCCGTGGGTTCGGCAGCGATGAAGACTGCACTGCAATCCTCCTAGGGTTTGGCACCAATGAAGACCGTACTGAAATCCTCTGTGGGTTCGACGGTGATGACTACAGTTCTTGTATCCAACGTGGGTCCGACAGTACTACTGTTCTTGTATCCTACATGGGTCCGGAAGTGTTTGAATCTGTTCTTGTATCCTACGTGGTTCTGGTAGAGTAGTTGGTCTGTATCCTATCTGGGTCCGACATCTTTGCTGGTTTAGTATCCTACGTGGGTCCTAGCTTAGATGAATTAGTGGCTACATCTGATAATCTCTATTATCTTACGAAAAAGTATACCTGTGTGAGCTGAGTCTTGACCTTTAATCATTATCTTCGATATGATTGACATGATTTCCTATGTGGATTGTGTTGTTCATTTCTTGTGTGGATTCGGTTGTACTATCCTGTGTGGATGTGATCGAACTTGGGCTCGGATGTTGGTGCCAAACTGGAATTGATGACTTAGGTATGTGTATGGGAAAATACCTAAGTAGTGATGGATGTTACTTCGTGATTGTATCTTTCCTTGTGGATTCTTAGAGACCTTCAAAGGTCTTAGGGTCCCTACTGATTAGCGTATACTCACCTCTCCACGGGCGATTCCCGCATTACTTTGTGTTGGATGCAGAAGACGGGAATCGCTGATCGTGGTTGAGGCTTGTGGAGCAGGTCGGTACCTGGAGGTGGACCACTGGGAGGGACATACATGAAGTGAACGCCTGGAGATGAGGAGCTGAGGAGGCTATCTGTTCCCACCCTTTAGGTGGGACATCCATTGGATGGCTTGACATTGCTGCTTTACATTCAGTTGTTGTACTTTATTTCCAGTTGTACATTACTTTCAGTCTGGGTTTTTATTCTGGCCCATTTACTTTTCGCACTTACTTTTGTACCCAGATTTACTTAGTGTTTACTTCTGCTGGCTTACTCTATGGTGTTTGTTTACTTTATAAAGGCAATGCCTTCCCCTTTGTTGGTATTTACGCCTTTGGTGCTAGTCGCCAGCCCCTGGCCTATGGGAGGTGGGATTGGGGTAGTCACGACACGGGCCCCAAGGACGGGTCGTGGAAAATTGATAGCAGAGGAGTTTGGTTATACCTCAGAACTCAGGACTCTAATCTTTCTTATATTTGAAGAAATAGTGTTAAGGGTATTGAGTGTGGTTATCAGTCTAGGGAGTCCAGTGTTGCGGCGGTGGACGATGTATCCGTACACAAGGACCCTGACTTCTGATTTCCGACTCAATGCACGAAAACATTGATTGCATGTGTGTTTCAAAAGTTTTCTCTGTGATTACTCTTTTTCAGCTCACCATGTATACTATTTTGACCGTGGAACAACTGTTTCTTTTCAGGATATCCCCACGATGGCAGCCATCTAGGGTTCTGAGCTTTGTGTGAGACGAAAGCCCACCGAGCGACAGGGCCTCGGTGCAGGGCCCTTTTTCAGCGGAGGCACCGGCGGAACCTCTAACCGCTGATCCACCGATGCTACCATCCCCAGCCGCTGAGAGTGCACGTCGCCTTAGTGAACTGCACAGGTTTAAGTGTCAGAGACCGCCGATGTTCCGTGGGGAGACGGACCGTCAGGAAACCGAGGATTGGCTGGAGGCTGTGGTTTGAGTTTTCAGGTTAGTGGGGACAGCAGCTGACCTCATGGTGATCTTTGAAGCGAGCCTCCTACACGCAGCATTAGGCAGATGGTGGAGCTTGATTCTCCAAGTGCATGAAGAGGCATCAATCCTCTGGACGGACTGTGTAAGCCTCTTCCGCTCGGAGTTCGTCCCAACCAACTTTCGCGTGGTGTGCATCCGGGAGCTACTACAGCTACGTCAAGGCAGCAAGACAGTCGCCCAGTACTCAGCGAGATTTACCGATCCCTCGTGCAATTCGACGGACACGGTATGAGACCCATTCTTCCGTGCCCGGACCTTCAAGCAGGGACCGAGGCATGAGATCAAGGCATCGATGATCTTCCTCAGCATTCCGATACAGATAGGATCACTGGAGGGATCTTGTGACAACTGGGTCCTGGGGATAGTACAACCCCCCCCCCCTCCTTAACATGGTCGTAGGGTCCTGGCCCACCAGGTACCTCCAGTTGCCCGGTAGACACGTGGGGCCTACCCCAGGGTCCACCCACGTGCCTGAACGGGTCATCTGACTAATGATAGTCCCAATAGGCCAACACATGTCCTTTCTAGTGTGTTTTGTCGTCCCTCAGACACACCCTGGGAAACTTCCCAGAATGTCACCCATCCTGATCACTACTCTAGGCCAAGCATGCTTAACTGTTGAGTTCTAATCAGGTTGGCTCCTGAAAAGGAAGATGCACCTTGTTGACATGAGTCATATCATTTAGTCATTTAACTATTTATTATTTGGGGATGTTACAATCACCCCACCCCCCCTTTAGAGCACAACGCCCTCGTTGTGGGCCCTATAACTCTACCCAGGCAGTGCACCGCGCACTTAGGGCTGGGTTCCTCCTGTGATACCAAATGTGACAACTGGGCCCCGGTGACAGCACAACCTCCCCGCCTTAATATGGTCATCGGGTCCTGGCCCACCAGGTACCCTTAGTTGCCCCGCAGACACGTGGTGCCTACCACAGGGTCCACCCACATGCCTGAACGGGTCATCTGACTAATGATAGTACCCACATGCCAACACATGTCCTTTCTATTGTGCTTTGTCCTCACTCGCACACACCCTGGGAAATATCCCAGAAGGTCACCCATCCTGATCACTACTCCTGTCCAAGCACTCATAATTGTGGAGTTCTAATCAGGTTGGCTCCAGAAAAAAAAAGATGCACCTTGTTGACATGAGTCATATCATTTAGTCATTTAACTCCTTATCATTTGTGGATGTTATAGTTCTCTTCTCATAGAGAGCTTTCTTAGTGAGCCTACACCAGCAGCAGGACCTACCGCAGGGCGGCACGTAGCAGAGTCGTCTGTAGCTGGCAGTCGACGGATGTCACAGGGGTCCACGTGGACCGGACCATTAGGCGGACGACCTCAGGAAACTAGCATAGTGGTGTGCGGCACACGGCGCGGAGCCAGCCTTCTGAGGAGCAGACAGTGCTACGCATGCGGCGGGTAGGGCCACATAGCTCGTGACTGCCCGACCCGCTGTGCAGAGGAGCAGCAGACCGTTGAGAGGCCACCTAGGCGGAGTAAGAGGGTCGACCGTGGCAGTCCGCCAAGAGCAGGCAGACGAGGCAGGGGAGCTGGCCGAGCAGCAGGTGGTGGGTGACGCTTTGAGGCTTTACCACCACCACCAGGAGGTCCACCCCGACCACAGGGAGCTAGCGGGCGGAGGCAAGCTCATCTTCAAGCAGCGGAGGCCTACGGCCATGGCACACCAGAGATGATTCGAGGTACTATCTATGTCTACTCCACCCTTGCTGCAGTTCTTATAAACACATGATGAGTCATTCTTTTATTGTCGTTGCCCTTGTTCAGAGCTCGGAGATTCTGACGAAGCCATTGGATCGACCCTTATGGCTAGAGACTCCTACGAGATTAGACTCGACGATTACGTACTGGTACTGGCACTGTGAGCCTACTCTAGGAGGTAAGAGTTTCGGCTGGGATCTTCTTGTAGCGGTGTCGTGGCCTTACAACGTCAACTTGGGCATGGATTGGTTATCCACAGTCCATGCTCAGATCGACTTTATTAGGTGCAAGGTGCGGTGTGTTCACACCGATGGGAGCATGTTCACCTTCAACGGTGAGAAGGAATCCTTTGCATGACAGGATGGAATCACGCATAACAGAGGATAGCCGACCACTTATCAGTTGGCTAGCCTCATCCTAGGAGTAGTTGACGTGTGGAGTCCGAGTTTTCCTGTAGTGGTGGATCAGTATGTGGACGTTTTCACCGATGACGTTCCATGACTACCTCCTCGCAGATAGGTATACTTTTATATTGACATGTACCACAAGATAGCCCCAATATATACTCCAGCATATCGGATGGCTTCTGATAAGCTTCGATAGCTATGAGTACAGCCAGAGGACTTGCAGAGCAAAGGATTCATCTGACCCAGTGTTTCACCCTGGGCATCCCCAATATTGTTCGCTAAGAAGGCGTACATGATCTTACTACTATGTGTCGATTATCGTTGCCTAAACCAGGTGATCGTGAGGAACAAGTATCCACTACCGAGGATTTACTAACTCTTCAATCAGCTGAAGGGAGCACAGTGGTTCTCGAAGATAGACCCTAGATCAGGCTATCATCAGCTCAGAGTTCGAGACTAAGACGTGCAGAAGAAAACCTTCAGATGTTAGTATGGACAGAATGAGTTCTTGGTTATGCCTTTCAGTGTAACCAACGCTTCAGCAGTGTTCATGAGTCTCATAAATAGGATATTTCAGCCATACCTCTATAGATTTATCATAGTCTTCATCGACGACATATTGATATACTTGACCACTGAGGAGGAGCACACCTACCACTTGCGGGTTGTACTGGACACACTCTGAGAGCACCAGCTTTATGGAATGCTCTCGAAGTGTCATTTATGGATACGTGAGGTCCACTTCATGGGACACTTCTTCTCTGAGGTGGGAGTTGCGGTGGATCCTGCGAAGATCAATAAAGTGCTATCATGGGAGCCACATAGGAGCGTGATGGAGGTATAGAGTTTCATGGGGATAGCTGGGTACTACCGGAGGTTTGTTCCGCACTTCTCCAGAGTTTCGGCACCACTCTCAGCTTTGAAGAAGAAGGGGAAACCTTTCGTGTGGTCAGACAGATGTCAGCAGAGCTTCCAGGAGCTGAGACAGAGAATGACCAGTGCACATATCTTGAGGCTACTAGAGGAGGGAGTAGGATACGTAGTCTACTGCGATGCATCATGGGCTGAACTCAGATGTGTTCGGATGCAGGAGTGGGCAGTGATCTCCTATGGATCACGTCAGTTGAGGCAACATGAGCAGAACTACGCTACCCATGAACTAGAGTTAGAAGTAGTGGTCTTCTCTCTAAAGATGTGGTGACACTATCTGATGGGCGAGCACTTCACAGTCTACTCAGACCACCAGAGTCTCAGGTACATCTTCTGGAAGAAGGACCTGAATCTGAGACAATGACGATGGCTCGAGTTCCTCTAGGACAATGACATTGAGATACTCTATACTCTTGGAAAGGGGAACATAGTTGCCAATGCTCTCAGTAGGAGGACAAGCATTCAGCTACTCAGGGATGTGACGGAGAAGCTCGCCACTTTCCAGATATCCTTCGTGGATAGAAACAGAACACCCTTTCTTCAGTCACTCATAGTCACTCCTCCACTACTGCAGCGGGTCAGAGAGGCACTGAGTGGGGATGCTGACTATGAGACGCGACTTGCACAAATATCCTCAAGACATGCACCTGATGGATTCTTTATAGGAGGAGAGCATGATGTCCTTTTTAGAGTACGTACCATGGTATGACATTCTTTACATGAAGAGGTGTTGAGGGAGTTTCACACTTCCCCTTTAGCGGTACATCTAGGAGTGGCGAAGTTGTACAAGGATCGCATACGACAGTACTGGTGTCCGGGTATGAAGAAGGTTGTAGCTGAGTTCGTTTCTCGATGCCTCACCTGTCAAATGGTTGAAGGCGGAGCACAAGGTACCAGCTGGCCTGGTACAACCCATGGAGGTCCCGGAGTGGAAGTGGGATGGGATATCTATGGATTTCGTTACTGGACTTCCACGTACTTGCAGAGGTCACGACTCCATTTGCGTGATTGTCGACCGACTCACCATGTAGGCCCACTTCTTACCCATCAGAGAGCAGGGCTCAGTGGAGAGCATGGGATTCCTCTATGTTCATGAGATCATACGGCTTCATGGTGTGCCATAATCTATCGTCTCCGATCGAGATGCTCTCTTTACTTCCCGACGTTGGAAGGGGTAGTAGGAGGAATTCGAGACGTAGCTACGTCCGAGAATCGCCTTTCACAATCATACGAATGGTCAGACAGAGAGGACCATTCAGACTCTCGAGGAAATGCTCTGTGCATGTGTCCTCGACTTTGGTCGTAGCTGGGATGACCACCTATCCTTGGTGGATTTTGCGTACAACAACAGCTACCACTCCACCATTCGGATGGAACCATACGAGGCATTGTATGTCCAGCCATGTAGATCACCTCTGTGCTGGACAAAACCTAGGGAGTCAACACTTGTGGGACCAGAGATAGTCTAGGCCACGACAGAGAAGGTCCAGGTCATCCAGGAGAAGATGAGGACAGCCCAGAGCTTACAGAAGTATTATGCTGATAGGAGGCGGAGGCCACTAGAGTTCAAGGCTGGCGACCACGTTTTCTTAAGGGCCTCACCTCGACATTGATTACAGAGATTTGGACGGGGTGGAAAGTTATCTCCGCACTTCATCGGACCATTCCAGGTCCTCAGCAGGGCAGGCGAGGTGGATTACTACCTGGCTCTACCACCTCAGTTGTACCAGGTGCACGACGTCTTCCACATATCTCAGCTGCGAAGATATGTGCACGACCCGACACATATCATCAACCATCGGGAGCTAGACCTTGACGATGGGGCAACCTTTGCAGAGGTCCCTGTGGAGATTGAGGATCAACAGGAGCAGGTCTTACATCGACGTCTGATTCCTCTAGTGCGCATTAGATGGCGGCATGAGATCCTCCAGGAGAGCACTTGGGAGCAGGAGGCTCAGATGCGTGGTCAGTACCCACATTTGTTCCCCAAGATTGTGATGTATCTTTAAGGGGATGTAAATCCCTAAGGTGGGAGTAATGTAAAGACCCGTAAATTTTAAGGGATATTTTTTCTAAATTTTCTATGGGATTTTATGAGTACAAAGTTTTAACGACACCTGATTCTGAGGCCCGGTGTGCCCGGAATCATGTTCCGAAATTTAGCTCGGGTACGTTCAGTGAACAAACGAGCAGGTTTTCCTAACATTGAAATCGGTGCTCGGAATCAAAATCCGAGGACACTGATGAAACCGTAGCGCTGATAATTTTTTAAGAACACCTTTTCCGAAGTTGTGTTGGCTCGGGTGAGGTATTTAATTAAATGGGTAAACTATAGAATAAAATAAAATATTGTGATACAAATTTTATTTCTATTCTAAGTAGTGATAACCTAGGCATGGTGGTTGGAGTGGGACCCACTAATATCTTAACTTTACTAGGAAGGATATTAATGAGGTGGGCCCACACAATCCCCAACACCTTTAATTCCTTTTAACCTCCCACGTGAATTTTAATTTTGTAACTCACCCGCAACCCCCTTTAAAATTACAATTCAACTCTCTTAATTAATGAATTGATTTATGTTATTCAATGTAATCAATTCATGAATTCATTTTGAATTTTGAATTGATTGTTGGCTTGTGTGTGTTAATTAAATAAGACAAAGTCTTATTTCTTTAAGTATTATTTCGTCGTGCGAGAAGGTTGGAGAGGAATTGTTCATGCCTTGGAATCTTCATCTTCCTCCTTGAAGAACATGAAGAACGCACCCTCACCAACGAAGAACACCGGCCCCCGAAAAAGGATGACAAATATCGCTGATTCCTCGGAGATCGACAATGCGACGCCGTGTACCACAACGCCGATGGTCCTCTTCTCCGTGATGTCGTTTTACGTGACACCGTGTACCGCGACTCCGAAAATCCACCTTCCGCGACTCCATCTTCCACGACGTCCCTTTCCCATGAAAAACCTCGTTCGACGACTTTATCGAGGTAGGGGTTTGGTTTTGGTTTATGAATATTCACTGACCGTCCAAACGTCAATTTCTTAGCCGCTTTATATCAGATTAACGGGAGGGGGCTGGACCATAACAACATGGCTGACCCTGCTTCCCCTTTGATGATGTGTATGTAACTGCATGAACAAAGGTAGCGCGGTGCAACGACACTGCATGGAAATAAAGAAGAACGGGTGAAGAAGCGCGGCACCGTCACGCCGCGACGTTGAGGCCGAAAAAAGCCGCAGCGCCGTCGCACCACACTGGTCGGACAAGGCCGTGGCTGAAAGCAGCGGCGGTGCAAGGTGGGGCGGCTGGAACCGCCGACCGCCAACACCTCGTAGGGGCGCGACCGCGGGGTCCCGCGGCGGCAGCACCGGCCGGCCAGACTGGGCCGGCCATTTCGGAAGGAAGACCGGGGGTCGTAACCCCTTGCTGGGAAAGGAGCGGCCCCACGTGGGGCCACAGTTTCAATCAACGGGGAAGCCTCCCCCCCCTTCTGCTTGGCTCGGCCAGCGCCGAGCTGCCCACACCGGGCCGCGCCCGCGACAGGCCAACCGGGCGCCCAGGCGGGGCCGGGCCACGCCGGCTGGGCTGGGCCGCCCCGGTTAGGCCGGTCTATGCCCACCAGACTGGGCTGCACCCTAATGGGCCAGAATCGGACCCAGGTCGGGCCGACCCAGGGGGTCTTGGGCGGGGTCGGTCCAGGCCCAAAATCCCCTATCTTAAGATAGTTCCGTTCAAACGCATGTATCCTGGGTTACAGACCTCTGATCGATGGACCGTTAGTTGTGATGTGATCCTTGGATCGAGATGGTCATTTAGGTATATTACACTCAAGGTTTCAGAGACTTTGGGTACAGATGGGTTGGTTCGAGGACGAAACCAACGAGGCCCTCAAAGCGAAAACACTTATAACTTGAGCTCTGGACATCTGATTGACGTTCCTTCGACTTCATTGGTTTCCTCTTAGTGAGACAGACCTTTTGGAATATTCCGATCGAGGTTTGGATATAGATGGAGTACAGCAGGGTTGGTCTTGACTTAATAACCAACCAGGCCCTTGGAACGAAAAAGCCAATAACACTCAGACCGGGCATCCAATTGACGAGACGTCTATCGCGTTGAGTTCCCTTTGCCGAGACGGAACTTTGGGATACATCAAATCCGGACTACGTGCTAGTTGATGTATCGAACCCTTGGATCGGGGAGCAGACCCTCCCGGAAATGAGCAGGCTGTGTGTAGAAACCCTAGAGTTAGTTGCGACTGCGACGACACTGATGACTACACTGAAATCCTTCATCGGTTCGGCAGCGACGATGACTACACTGAAATCTTCCGGGGGTTCGGCAGTGATGAAGACTGCACTGTAATCCTCCAGGGGTTTGGTAGCAATGAAGACCGTATTGAAATCATCCATGGGTTCGAAGACGATGACTACTATTCTTGTATCCTATGTGGGTCCGATAGTACTACTATTCTTGTATCCTACATGGGTTTGGCAGTGTTTGACTCTATTATTGTATCCTACATGGGTATGGCAGAGTAGCTGGTCTGTATCCTATGTAGGTCCGACAGCTTAGCTGGTTGAGTATCCTACGCGGGTCCCAGCTTAGATGAATTAGTGGCTATATCTGATCATCTCTATTATCTTATGAAGAAGTATATCTGTGTGAGTTGAGTCTTCAATTTCAATCATTATCTTCAATATGATTGACATTCATTCTTATGTGGATTATATTGATCTTTCCTGTGTGGATTGGGTTGTACTATCCTGTGTGGACGTGATCGATCATAGGCTCGGATGTTGGAGCCGAACTGGAATTGATGACTTACATATATTTATGGGCATATACCTAAGTAGTGTTGGATGTTACTTAGTGATTGTATCTTTCCTTGTGGATTATCCTTTGTGGATTCTGGGAGACATTTGGGGGTCTCGGGGTCCCTACTGAGAAGTGTATACTCACCCCCGCACGGGAAACACCCGCACTACGTTGTGTTGGATGCAGACGACGGACAGTGCTGATCGTGGTTGAGGCTTGTGGAGCAGGTCAGTACCTGGAGGTGGACCACTGGGCGGGACATACACGGAGTGGACGGCTTGACACAAGGAGCTGATGAGGCTAACTGTACCCACCCTTCAGGTGGGACTTCTAGTGGATGGCGCGATGTTGCTTCTTTATTTTCAGTTGTTGTACTTTCTTTCCAATTGTGCTTTACTTTTAGTTTGGGTTTGTATTCTATCCCATTTACTTTTTGCACTTACTTTTGTACCCAGTTTTACATATTGTTTACTTCTGCTGGCTTACTCTATGGTGTTTGTTTACTTTATAAAGGAAATTCCTTCCCCTTTTTCGGGATTTACGCCTTTGGTTCTAGTCGCTAGCCCCTGGCCTATGGGAGGTCGGCTTGGGGTAGTCACGGCACGGGCCCCTAGGACGGGTCATGACAATAATAATGATCTTTATTTGATGTAAATAATAAATATAAAATGATAAGGATTCTGTATATATTATGTACGATCCAATTATATATTATATTAATATAAAAATTGTGATATTTTTGCTCATGCGTACGTACAGATTACCGTCACCACGACGTGATGAGATTCATTTCCAAGATCACCAATCATCAACGATTATAAAAATAAAAATTACTAGTAAGTATTTAATATATGACATAATAATACTACTAGAGATATATATATTTATATATATATTTATATATAAAATTATTTATGTATATACATATATTTTACTCACTTACTTCCGTTCGATACAATATGAAAACGGAAACAACATTTATGCGTACGTAAGGACTATCGTCTCCATAAACGGTGTTTTCCATTTTATATATACGTCTATTATAAATTTTTATATTCTAAATATATATGATAAATAAATCAAGTTTAATATTCTGGAAGTATTTAAATCATGATCTATATTATAGAATCAAGAGTAACAAGTTAAAACACGTACGATAAGGAGAGAGATTATTACCCGAAATATTAATATAACATGAAATTATAATTAAATGGGTAGTATAGAGTCATAAATGAATAATGTATGATATCATAAATATTAATATGGTTATGTTATAATTTAAAAACATAGTATAGTCTTCATACAGGAGGATAAACGTACACACGACTAAAGGAAAGTGCAATGTAAGGGGTTTTCATCTCACTCCTTATTCCCATTAGATTCATGCCATATTGTCACTATTACCTTTTATGTGGTGTATGTAATGCCCATAATTGTATTCTTTATGTAATACACTTTAATTTATGTGTATTTAAATATTCGTTGTATGATACCACTTTCATGGGGTGTATGTTTTATAAGTTACCATATTGGTAAGGGTTAATTTCACAATCTCTTTATTATCCATGGTTGTTTTTACATAAGTATCTACTGGGACATATTTTTTATCCATGTACATGTAATATGAATGTGTTTTAAAAGGGATTATTTTAAGGGAAATTTTACTAAAACATCATTTAAAATGTTTTAAATATTTATTCTTCTAAATCATTCTCATTAATATCCATGTTTTCAAAATGGTTTTTAAGGATTCATTTATATGGACATGAATTTTTTTAAAATGTTAATTTATTTCAAAAGTTTCAAAGTGGTATGGTACAATTTGATTCAAAAATTTCTTTAAATGACTTATTTTCCAAATTTTGTGACATTTAAATATTTTTAGGAAAATGGGTATTTCTCTCAAATAGTTTAAGAAGTCATTTTCATCAACGTCAAAATCTTTTATTGGATTTTAAACTTGTTTTGAAGTTGGTTTATCATGATAAAAATCATCCATACTGTGTTGAAGGTTTTGAGATATATTTGACTGTGGATGTGTTATAGTTATACCATTCATGGTTTATGGGAAATGTATTGACATTTCGTATGCTATTTTTAATACTAATTTTATTGTTATGTTTAGATATTTTCATATTAGGAATGCATTGGACTTAGTAAGTGATGGGTGGATCCCGCTATTGCTCCTCGATGCATCGATAGGTCTTAGGAGACAAACTTGTGTATTGGCACGAGGACTTGACAAAATCGTATTTGTAGTCTTAGCATGAGGCCTTGGCTACATGGTTATGATAGTATGGCATTATGAATTACATCATTATGAAAGTGGTTATTGATATTGCATGTGATTATTCGATTAGTAGAATATCCTTATGAATAATTAAATGGCATTATTTCATTTCATTTCTGCCATATTATGCTGAAGTTCAATTTTAAAAGGATTTTGTTTTAGTTTTATACATTTCTTTAAATGATCATGATAATTTTTGAATGTTTCTACTCTGTTTCTTACCCATACTGAGCGTTTGATCTCACCTCTTTTAATGTTTTATTTTCCCAAGATTCCGAGAAGTGTATTGTGATTGATATTTAGGGTTAATCCAAGGGAATAATGGTGTTCATAAAGGATTATTTATGTTGTTTTTTATGTTATAAAGTGTAATGTTACATTCATGTATGTAATCTATTTTCCAAGACTGCTAAACCAATCGGTCCTTAGGGACTTGATTCCTTGTAATCATGGCAATTTATTAAAATAATTCATCGACTCTGGGTAACTGGGGTCAGGGCGTTACAATAGATGTGTTTTTTTGAGTGAATGGTTATTTTGTAAAAATATTTTAATTATTCATAAAACCATATTGTAATCATGTATACCCAATAAAATAAATGGTAATGGAAAATAAATTATATTTATAGAAATATAATGTAACGTCAATACTTAAAATGGAGTGAATGGGAGAAAACCCAATGAAAGAGAGTTGGGTTCGAGAATCCCCTTACCATATGTCCAAATGATTTATTCTATATAATCTACTAGATAATAAAATACAATTAAATAATTTAAAAATAAATAACATTTTATAAATACAATTTATTTGTCATGTTTATATTATGATAATTATGGGATTTTTATGAGTTATATAGTTTAATTTCATCAATTAGGAGTGGTCATAATCTGGATTTTCATGATCGGTTTGCTGGTATAAGAGAATAGATGTTCATGTAAGATGTGAATTATTATATAGAAAAGTAATTATTTGTTATTAATGAACTCATCAACATTTTTTTTGAATTATATTTTATTTGGATATATTTATGAGAATAAATTATTTGATAAATAGATAAAGAAAATGATTTAATTTATTTGACATATTTTACAACCATTATGGGCATGTATCATTTTATTTAACATCATGATTATATATTTGTTAAAAAAAATATATATAACATATAATATTTATAATAATATCTTATTTATCCATAATTATGGTTTTACAAACAGAATTTGGGGATTTAGTGAAAAATGAAAACAAATCCTCCACGGTGGTGGTAAATCGAATCACCATAGATGATATTTTAATTTTAAAAATAAAAAGTTAAGGGAAGAGATTATAGGATTAATTATTCCATTAAAATAATAAAATTACATTATATAAACTATTATTGTGTTATCATGGCTCTTGGATAAGTGGCAGTGAGGATATGATATTAAAGTAATGGAAATTGAAATGATATTAAATGAAAAATAAAGGGGTTTTTACCAATTGAAATTGTCCTGCATGATTACCCTATTATAGAAAAGGTTTTGGTCATTTGATGAACCAAGACATAATGGACATGGGGTATGGGTTTGGGAAGAGTATTGTGATGAAATTGGATATGTATTAAATATTGAATTATGTTAGCAGAAGGGGTGGTGAGGGGTGGTATTTATAGGGTAAGAGAGGGTTTCTTATCAATATTTTATTCGTTAGTTTATTATTTTGATCAAGACATTGAATATGAGTCCCCATCCACAAAAATTACATAATATTGTGATATTTCAAAAAATTTACTTTAATTGACATCGAGGAAATTTTTATGTTTATAGATTTAGATAATTATGCCATAAATATAACATTAAATCTCAAGAATTACAATGTAGAAACTTCTACGTTAACCAAATATTTTAAAATAATTAATCTCCTTAAATAAAATAATAATAATTTTCTTGATAAAAAACTTCTTGGATTTTTCTTTACTCATACCCTTCCTTAAACCCAAAGAAAATCATATCAAAAACATAGAATGGGCATAAAAATCTCAATAAGGGATATAAAACAATAAATGAAAAAATTAGGCTATTAATACATATAAATCAATTAAATCATACTTTTTTACTTATAAAATATAATTTTTTCAACATAACTCACAAAATCATAAGATTAATGAATAAATCAAAGAAATAATGAATCGTAAAGGTAAAGTGTGGCATAAATAACATACTTATAGTGTACCTTTCATTGCTATATAGGGAGTTAAATTCTTAGTTATGTTGGGAATAACCATCACAGTATATTCCCTAAATATCTTAGAAAAATCCTTAGTGTTTACCTATATCATGTTACCCAATGAATTGGAGGGATACCATGGTCTCACCCGCCCTAGTTTTATCATGGAACCACCTATATTTGGTTTATCATGTAACCACCCATCAAATGTTCAAGTACCATTACAAAATCATTACACTTAAAAGAGTGAAATTATAAACATTTCACTTACCAATCAGAAGAAATCTATTCATGATAATGAAATATTCAACTCATTTCTAAAACCAATTAAAAATCTAAAAATAATATTTTTTTAATTAATGTGTCCAATATCACTATGATACTTTTAAATGAAATTTGATAATTAAAATTTCAAAACATATATGTTTATATAAATAAATTATTAAAACCATTTTGATAACATGGACATAAATTTGAAATATTTTAAAGAATAAATATTTAAAACTATTAAAACGATGCTTGAGTTAAAGAGTATCATAACATGTGAGAAACACATGAATAAAAATAATCCAAGAATAACATCAATTTTATTAAAATATCATGAGAATATTGAAATTAATGATATAAAATGAAAAAAGGGTTGTATATACACCTTGTAGGATACTAATGGTGCACAATATCAATATGTGCCTCAATTCAAGGATATTGAGAGGTATTCCCTTATAAAGAATGTATAATTAGATTAAGAATAAATAAATGACATAATTATGTGTGTAAAATATAAATACACCCAATATAATTGGATATTAAGTGTAAAATAATCATAGGTTATTCAAAGTTATTCATGTAAAAACAAAACCAATGACATGTATATTAAACTCAATTAAGGGATATTGAGTAAAGATTTCTACTACAATGATTGTATAAATGACAAAATAATTCACCAGTGGGGTGATTATGTGTAGAAATAGATTATACACAAAAATGGAATAGTAAATTAAAAATTAAATAAATAAACAGTGATTCCATGCATAATCATGGAATAATATAAACAACAAAGTATGTGTAAAACCCAATGAGGGTAAATTGATTTTAGAAATTCCCTTAAAAATATCATTTTTTTATAAAATAGATCGATTACGTGTATTAAATCTAAATAATCATAAAAAATTATAATCCCAAGATATTATATCAAAATTTATTTCTCACATAATCATTGCACGACATAATCATAAAGTATAAAATTTACCCAAATAATGGTAGTTGTGTTATGAAATTACCTTTCATTGGAACCGACTTTTCCCATTTTTTCATTAATTTCATGAATAATAAAAATAGGTTAATTTATAATTACCTAAGAACCTTTTAAAAAATTATTAGTCATTTTATATCACTTACAACCATGTTACAATAATTAGTTAATTATTCGTCTTCAAATCTGATGTTTTGTCGATATTCAATACTAGAGTCGAAAATGAACGTGTTTTGATTAAAATTGTCCATGTGGTCATAAGTCCATAATCTCAATAATGATATTCAGGATTTAAATATAATATATATCAGAAATATATTTATTTATAATTGTCCATAACATTTGAATATAAGAAAAAAATGCATCATTCATGGAGAAGGTAGGTCGTACGTAGGCATGAACATTATATTCATAAATATTTTTCATACAAATAGAATTAAAACTAAATGACACGTAGGTATGTAATAATAAAATTTTAGTATCTATGTTATATATGTTACGTAATTTAATTAAATCCGTCCTTTATATGTTCTATGTATGGAATGAACATATCATGTCACTTTTAGGGGGTAGTAGTCCACACTTCATCAAATAAAATTATAGTATTTACAATTTATAGAAATCATAAATTTAGGTTTAAATAACATTTACAGAAGAATAGTGACAATATTTATATAATAAATATAATTATTAAATATATTTCCTTCATAATTTTTTCATGAGATGCGGTAGTAGAAAATTGAATAGTCATCATTTCGTGAGGCAATAGTTATCCGTACACATAAATTGTATGTTTATATTCATTAGGTGGAGGTGTGTGTATGTGTAGTTAGATTAATTATAATAAAATAATAATATTATTTTGTGAATACTGGTGTTTTTATGTAATCAATTAATAAGAAGATCATACTGAGTGATGAAGGAAAATAAAACAAAGGAACTTGAGAAAAGTTGATACCTCTAAATCTGGAAACTTCTTTTGATATGAACTAAAAATCATTATTTAATTAAATTATTCCAAATTTAAGTATTCTAGGAATAAGGGGTGTATTTTTTAATATTATTTGAGTTGAATTTGTTTGATCCAATGGGATGTAAAATACTGAGTAAGTGGGTAGAGATGGTGGCCTTTTATAATATAGATGAGGGGCACTTTAGGAATGTCTTCAAATATTAATTTATTATAAATTTATTTTTGAATTATAATAATTAAAAAGAGATATATTAGATTATAATATGAATAAGGTTATAAATACTCTCAAACAATAGGTTTTAGATATGTTTAGGTTATAAAATTAACATTATCTTTTAGCTATAACCCAAAGATAAGAACATTAACTTTTACATTGTCTTCTTGTGTCTTCAAAATATATGTTTACTATAGGTACTATAAAATTCCAAGAGAAAAAACGTGGATCAGTAAAGAAAATTTTAACATTATATTAGTCATTTGCCCTAATATTATATTTATAGGACTATTATTTCAGTTAATAAAATATTATTATTTAGAAAACTCATTTTGGTAAATTCTGACACAATTTAGTAATTGATTTTTTCTAATGTCAAAAAAACATTATTATTTAGAACCAAAGGAATTAAATATAATATAATATTTCATAATTATACATAAATTCTATTTATGGAATAAAAATGTTCAATGTTCAATTATTTTAGTATTCATAATTTCATTTATTTGAATGTTTCAATAATAAGTTAATCGATGCAACATCATTGTGTTATAAATAAATAAATTTATTTAATGTATAAAAATTTAAATAAAATACCATGATTTAGAAAATATTTTTATCATTATAATTACAATTTATAGTCATGGATAATAGTTATATAACCCAATATTAATGTTTTTTTATTAAAAGAAAGATGTTTATGTTATATTTCTCTTTACATTAAATTAATTCTTATGACATGTCATTTTCACTTCCAATTGCCTCCCAAAGGAAAAGAGTTATGCCTAAATATTATCATGGTCGGAAATATCTCATCCAATAGTATTAAGATGTGTTTTAGGGCAATTTTATTTTCTTATAACAATATTTTTTACCATTACTTACCTGATTTATCTTTTAATCATGGTAAATAAAAAAAATTACTCAAGTTACTATTTATAATGTTCCAAAATTAAAGGTATTTATTAAAAAAATTTGGATATCAAAATTACAAATATTTTATCCATTTTTTCTTATTCAATATAAAAATGTTGCAAAAATTAATTTAATATTAATTATAGTTTTCAAAACCAAAAAGTGAAGTTTTAAGATGTAAAAACCATCAAAATATTAACACTTGTTTATGTATAATTTAAAATTGAAATAACTACTAATGACAAAAATTGTATTAAATTATAAAAACGTAATCCAATTAACATTTTAAACCAATTAAAATTATAACATAACAACACAAATAAATTAGAACAAACTGTAGTTTTGAATTAAAATGAAGTATTTTTCATTATTAATTAAAATATGTTTTATATCATTAAAATACCAAACTATCAATCAATGTATATTCCTATGTCCCTATTCGAAATAATATGTTTATTTTGAAAAATAGAACATATAAAAATGAAAATATATATTAAAAAACGGTGTACCATCAAAAGGTAATAAAAGGATATTTTCAAAATATAAGAGTATTTTATGCTTAAAATTTAATTCATTCCCATTTTAGTCTAAAATTTATTGAATAAATGTTAAAATATTTAACAAAAATTAGTAATCATATTGTGTTTAGTTATGTTCATTCCTGCCAATATAATAGCTAGGCGTTAACTACCATTTAAAATAAAAATAATATTATTGTATTATTCTTTAGTATAACTAAATGTTGTGTGCATCGTAAGATTTCCTAGAAACTCATTGTAGTGTGTCTAGTACTCTATCGAAAAATGTCCCGTTTAACATAAAATTAATATCTTATTCATAAATACTAATAGATATAAAAAATTATTATTCTATAAATATATGTGAGGTTACATCATTCCCTCTTTTGGAAATTGCAACCCCATAATTTTATAATTAGGATTTGAAAAATCATTAAAAATCCCACATTGGAAAAATGTTCAAAAAACTATCACAATAAAATAATGAAAGATAAGTAAAAAATATCACCAAAGATAGAACATAATAATAATCCATGTTGGATAATATGGGTATGGAAGAAATAATATCCATCCTTTTCAAATGGATAGAAATGGACAGATTTTTCAGGAAAAATCTAGCTACTAGAAAACCACAAAAATATGATGGGTTAAAAAATAATAGATTTCATTGTAGAAAAAGAAAATATAAAACGTTTTTTAATATCATTTTCATATAGTTGAGGAATTTATTTATGATCTTGAAAACGTAAATATTGAAAAATACTTATCAATTAGTGTTTCATCCATTAAAAATATCTACCAAAAAATCATCTTTTCTCCAAATGATGAGTATTCAAGATGAATTGGTCACACCTAAAGTTCTAGAATCAAATTATATAAAATCACATAATATATAAAATATATAATTTATATTTCCCATATATTTAGACATTATCCAAAACCAAAATGGTTAGTACACGATCATATAATTTAAAAAAAATCCATTATAAAAATAGATACTGCTCTTAATCACCAAAATTCAACCCACAATACCCAATGTTCAACAAATTCCATTGAATAAAAAATTTTACTTAAAATTCTTCAAAATAATCCAAACTATGACTGTAACACAAAATTCAATCAGATTTGGTCACACAGTCCTCCATAATAGATCCAAAAATTTATCTCCAAATAACATCGAATACTCTAAATGTTTCACACATAAATATAATTATCTTAATCACATATTATCCTTGTTAGGATAATAATTTCCATAGATTACCCAAATTTCCATATGTCCACAATAAAACATACATTATTATAAAATAAATTTCAACCATTTATCCTGAAATTAAATCCCTTAGTATTCTATTTTATATATGCATATAATGTTCCGAGAAGAGCAAACATCGACCCAAAAAAATTGATCACTTAGTCACCAAATCCAATTTCTATAATAAGGATATCAATTTGATAAAACATAATTACAAAAAGTAAATTTATTCTTGATCCAAAAAAAATTTAAATTAAAATATTAAGTCATAATAACCAAGGACTTCATATATTCTATTTGTAGGTGATAAATCATATCCACACATCAGTTGTGGGTTCGATTCCTAATGATTTTCCAAAGGCGAAGGGTTTTCAACCATATTATGGGATTTGCATTAAAAAAATACCAAAAAACCTTAACATGTTTTAACCTCAATTGTTATCTTATACATCACATTTTCATCCAAAATCAGAATAACAACGCCATATAAATTCATGAAGTCTTATATATATTGGATTATTTTCACATCCATATGATATATTAATATTATTCTAAAAAGAAAGAACATCACCCCATGATCACGATGACCACATGGTTTCATTTTCATCTTGTTCCCATGGGTATAATTTCCATTTATTGCAAAAATTATTTAGAGATTCTTTAAAATCATTTTCAATCATTATCCAAATACACCTTGTATAACTTGTGTCATATGGGTGTTCACCGCAAAATTGTTTTGAAAAATAATTATGTATGACATAGAATTTCAAAACATATGATAAAACATTATTTTTATAAAATAGTGGGACTAAGTTTGTGTTGGAAATTACAATCTATAGTACTTTTAAAATACCACAAGTTTTTTTTTGAAAGACTATATTTTAAATTTAAATATGAATATATTGTTCAAAACTGTCATTCATTAGCACCTTTTTCAAAATCATAATATGTTTAAAATAGTGATGAGGTAAAATATTTAAAAATGCCTTGTTGTTATTTAAATTTCTTGAAAATATAAGAATATTGATAAAATATGATTTTATTAAATACAAACCTTGATCCATGATGGAATCTAGGTATAGTGGAGGTGTTTAATATCTCAAACAACTGCTTTCATGTGAGTTGTATGCAAGAAAAAGTTTCACAATCATCCAATCATGACTTTCCAATAATTATTACATGCATTTCATCATGAAGATTAGTAATGTTTTTTGAGATCCTCCTTTTTCCATTTGTATGTGATTTTCCATGATCTAAAAAATTTATAAAATAAGTATTTAACTAAAAGAATAGAAATATAGACTAACCTTGTGTTTAATGAAAACTACAAATTTCTAAATATTTCTAAACCATTCCTGTGATACCAACAATAAGGCCATAGCATTAAACATTACTTAATCTTGAGGTATGTCAATAATTTGACTTTAATTCACATCGATGATCTTTTCAGGTTTAGAGTTTTGTAGAATTAGGCAGTATATATTAAATTACATCTCAATAATTACAAAGTATACACTTCTACTCTATCCAATTTTTTCACTATATTAATACTCCTTAAATAAAATAAGAATTATTTCCTTGATAAAAATTTCCTTGAATTGTCCCTTTCTCTGACCCTTACTTATAACCTGTGAAATTTTTTCCAAAACATGGGCTGGTCATTAAAATCTCAGTAAGGTATATAAAATATGGAATGAAAACATTAGTCCCTGAATACATATAAATAAATGAAATCATAACTTTTGATCATAAAACATATTCACATTAACATACCTCATAAAATCATAAAAATTATGAATAACTTAATGAAATCATAATTAATAAAGATAACTTGTGGCATTAATAACATAGTTACATTGTAGCTTTCATATCTACAAAGGGAGTAACGTTCGTTGTTACATTTGAAATACCCATTAATGTATATTCCATTTATCGCTTAGGAGAAACCTTAAGGTTTAACTCTATCACATTACCCATTGAATTGGAGAGATATCACTTTCTCACCTACCCTAGGTTTATCATATAACCACTCGTATTTGGTTTATCATGTAACCACCAATCAAATGTACAAGTACCACTACATTATCATAATACATAAAATATTGATATTATCAACGTTTCACTTATCTATCACCGGAGATCAATTTGAGATATTGAAATATTCAATACATTACCAAAAAATATTAAATATCTAAAAATAATATTTTGAATCAATGTGTCTTATACCACATTGAAAATTTTAAGATAAATTCAAAAAAAAATTAAAACATATATGTCCATGTAAATAAATCCTTAAAACCATTTTGAAAACATTGACATTAATGATAAAGATTTATAAGAATAAATAAATAAAACATTTTAAATGATGTTTTAGTTAAAGAGTCTCGTAATACATGCGAAACACCTATATATAAATTATTAAAGAATAAAATTAGACAAAACATTAAATATCATGATAATATAGAAATTCATGATATAAAATGTAAAAAGGGTTTTATATACACTTTATGTGATATTAAAGGTGCACAATATTGAGATATTCCTTAATAAAAGGAGATTGAGATATAGTCCATTACAATGATTGTATCAATACATTAAAGAAAAAATCATTTACATAATTATGTGTGAAAATTAAAAATACACAAATTATAAGTGAATATTATGTGTAAGACCATCATAGTTCATTCAAACATATTGTTGGAAAAATAAATCCAATGACATGGATACTTAACTCAATGAATTTAGATTGAGTTTATATTTCTATTAAAAACATTTTATAATTGAATTAATAATTTATCAATGGAGTGATTATGTGTTAAATTATTATATCCACATAAATTTAAGTGTAAATTAAAACATAAATATATAAACACTAATTCATCACATAATCATGGCATAATATATTCAATAAAGTATACCTAAAACTAAATGAGTGGAAATTGAGTTTAGAAATTCCCATAAAAATATTATTTTTTTAATAAAATAGATTGATTACATATATTACATATAAATTAACCAAAATAAAGTATAAATACAATAAAGGATATCAAATTTTTTTTCTCACCAAATCATTTCTAGATATAATCAAGAAGTTGAAGATTAACCTAATGAATAGGAATTGGGTTAAGAAGTTAACACACCTTGAATCTGACTTGTCCCGCGCATTCCTTAATTTCTTGAATTATAAGAATAGGTTAATTTATAAATTCATAAGAACATTTTTAAATTTTATTATTCATTTTATATCACTTTTTACCATTTTAAAACAATTAGTTAATTATTTTTGTTCATATCGTTTATTTTGTCGATATTCGGTACTTGAGTCAAAAATGAACTTATTTTGATTAAATTTTTCATGCGGTCATAATTATATAATCTCTAGAATTATATTCAAATTTAAATATCATATATGACCATTATATATTTATTTATAATTTTCCATAACATTTGGAGATACGAAGTTAAATAAACCATTCATGGAGATGGTAATTTGTATGTACGCATTAACACTACATTTATTTCATTGTCATATTACTGGAATGAAAAAAATGAAACATAGGTATGATTTAATTTAAATATATTACCTTTATTACATATATTACATGTGTTCTTTAACTATATCCTTTATATTTTCCATGTAAGGCATTAATGAGTCATATCACTTTGTGGGGGCGGTAGTCCGCACTTCCTCGAATCAAATTATTGTATTTTCACATTATGGAAAGAATAATGGTATGTTGTAAATAAATATTAAAGAGTAAATGGAAAATATAAATATAATATATATCATATATAAATACAGTTCCAGAATAATGGTCACAATGAGAGGTGGTAGAAGAAAATTGAACAATCATGCTTTCGTGAGATAGTAGTTCACCGTACAGAGAAACAATATGTTTGTATCCATTATATGGAGGTGCGTGTAAGTGTACTTCAAATAAATCTCATTAAAAAATCCTAGAATATTTAAGATACTGGATTTTTATGTAATACAATAATAATAAGATCATAGAGAGTGATTAAGGAAAATAAAGGAAAGGAATTAGAGAGAAGACGTTACCTCTAAATCGGGTAAATTATTTTGATATGAACCAAAAGGTTTTCTTGAATTTAATTATTCCCATGGTAAAGATTATTGGGAGACGTGAGGTATATAGGGTGATTATTTGAGTATATTTTGGATGATCCAAGGGAATTTATAGGTCTGAGTAAGTGGGTAGAGGTGAGGGCTTTTTTATAAGAGGGAGGAGGGGCACCTTTGGAAACTGTTAGAATATTATATTATTATAAAATGAATTTAAAATTATAATAGTTACAAAGAGATATTTTTATAGTATAAGATAATTATGGTTATAAATAGTCTCAACCAATAGGTTTTAGACAAGTTTTGTTTACAAAATGAGCCTTATCTTTTAGCTTCAACCCTTAGGTAAAAACATTAACTCTTACCAAGTCTTTTTATATTTTCATAGTATAAGGTTACTATAGTTACTATAAAATTCCATATGAACCAATAGAGGATCATTAATTATATTTGTATCATTATATAATACATTTTGACTAATAATAGGTTTTTGAGACTATTATATCATTTATTTAAATAGTATTTCTTATAAAAACTAATTTTGGTCAATTTTGACACTATTTAGTAATTTATTTTTGATAAAGTAATAAAAACATGATTCTTAAAAAAAATGCATTAAATAAAAGATAATATGTCATAATTATACATAAAATTAGTTTATGGCATCAAAATTTTCAAATTACATTTATTTTAATATTTCTAATTTCATTTTTTTGAATGTTTCATTATTAAGTTAATCACTCCATCATAATTCTGTCATAAATAAATTTATTTATTTAATGTTGAAAAAATTAAAAAAATAAATGATTTATGAAATAATTTTATCTTTATAATTACTTTTTATAGTCATATATATCAATTATGTGACCATATATTGAATTTTTTTAATAAAAGATAAATGATTATGTTATATTATTCTTTAAATTAAATTAGTTCATATAACATGTAATATTAACACCCAAGTATATCCCAAATGAAAATATTTCAGCCTAAGGATACTCATGGTTGGAAATATCTTATCCAATAGGATTAGAACAAGTTTTAGGGTACTATTATATTATTATTATATTAGTTTCCCGCTTATTTACCTGATTTACCCTTTAACCAATGTAAATAAAAATAATTAGTGAACTTACAATTAATAATGTCCAAAAAGAAAAGGAAATTATAATGCCCCAGCCTTAAACCTTACTTAATCTTGAGTTATTACAAGATAACACATTGAGGATCTTTTCAGGTTTAGAGTTTTAGAGAATTAGATCATAAAACTTTCATTACATTCCACATTTAAAGAAAGTGGTCACATAAAAGATAGTATTCATTTTTCCCATCAACGGAAACATATGTAAAATAAAACATGGATTATTTCTTGACACTACCTTGACACTATCATCATATCATGTACCCTTCCCTTGACCTGTGAAAAACATTTCAAAAACTTGGGATGAGCATAAAAAGCTCAGTTAGGGATATAAAAAATGGAAAGGAAACATGAGTATATGTATACATAAGAATAAAATCATACTTTACCCATAAAACATAAGCAGTATAACGTACCCCATAAAATCATGAATAAATCATAGAAATCATAATACATAAAGGTAACTTGAGGTATTCATAACATTCTTACATAGGGAGTAACCCTCTTGGTTACGTTTGGAATACCCACAACAGTATATTCCATAAATCTCTTCGGAGAAACCTTAACATTTCACTCCTTCACGTTACCCAATGCATTGGAGATCTATATCGGGCTCACCCGCCCTTAGATTATCACGGAACCACCGACTTCATAATAATGCCCATGAACCATAACATAATCGTATCACATAAAACATACATAAAGGAAACATAACATTTCCACATTTCAATCACAATATATAAATAAAACACATTGATAGAGTAAAAACATTATGAAAACCATTTTCAATACCAAAATAAAAAAAATTAAAAAATGGTATTTATTTTTCTTAAAAAAAATGGTATGGCTTTTAAAGGATGCCGAAACTCAAATAATGGTCATGGCGGCGGAGAAGTCATTGTCACTGCATACATACGACAAAAACATTCCCTTTTGTTGTTTAGTAAACGCTTTGTATAAAAAAGATTCCTTTTGAATAAATGTAAAATTCAAAGGGGTTTATACACCGTATAAATGAAGGTTGTGTAAAAAGCAAAATATGCCTCAATGGAAGGAGATTGAGACGAAGTCCCATACAAAGACGATATCCTTGGATTAAGGATAAATCAATTACATAATTATGTGTGACAAAATAATACATCAAATATAAGTGGATATTAAGTGTAAAAAAATCAGAGGTTATTCACACATATTCATAGAAATAAATATTCAAGGAGTAGAAGCTTATCCCAAAAAAATAAAAATTGGGTTAAGAAGTTCCCTTGCAAAAATTTGACAGCCTAACGGCGTCACTACAAAATTCAAAAAATCAGTTGATGAGAGAGTGGATGGTATCTCATCACTTGTACATAAACATTACATCAATAAGGATATAGAAGAACATATACCAACATAATAAGATGTAAATTAAAAGACATAACAAAATAAGTCTTTTAAAAAGTGGAGGGTGAAAGGTTCCCTTACCGATTTGGGCATCTTTCGAAACGTACACCCCATGAAAGAAGGGTCATACAACATTGATGTAAATAATCATAAACAAATGTATATTACACAAAGAGTAGAATAGTGGATAGTAAATACACCACTCAAAGTAAATTGTGGAAAATGTAGCATAAATCTCACGGGAATAAAAGTGAGATGAAAAATCCCTTACGAAAACTCGGCAGCCTAACGACGCCACTTAAAACTATCAAAAATGGATTGATGAGATCAAATAGGGTCTCTCATCATATTACAATAAAATGTATAGCAAGAGGAATATAAAATAACATACCCCATCATAACAAAGAGGAGCTTAAAATAAGTGACATAAAGGAGAGTAATTGAAAAGAAAGAGAGAGGTTAGATCTCTTATGAAAATTCTGCAACCTAATGGAGCCACTCAAAACTTTCAAAATGGATTGATGAGAGAAAATAGGGTCTCTCATCATATGAACAAAAAAAGTACAGTAGGTTTAATATAAAATAACATCCCACTCATAAGAAATATGAGATTAAAAAGAATGACATAAATAGTGTACTTAAAAAGAAAGAGAAGAGTAGGATCCCTTACCTCGGGTCAGACATGACTCAATCGTTCTTTAACGTCCTTAAAATCGGGTACCTCCCTTTGGTTTGAGATAAAAGGCTTACTTGGGAAGACTTATTCCCAAAGTGAGGCTTTAAAGAGTTATAGAGGGACGTGGAGAGACAAAATGGGCAGCGGTTTTCCGAGCCAAAGGCTTTGGAAGTGTGGGTAAGGAGGTAGAGGTGGGGGCCTTTTATAAGAGGAGAGGAGGGGATCTATTGGAAAGTAAAGAAATGTTACATTATTTTAGAATGAGTTTCGGATTTTAATGGTCCCACATTGATGTGTTTCGAGAATAAGGTGATAAGAGTTCTAAATCCACCAATCAAATAGGTTTTGGACATGTGTAGGTCTTTGATTTTACATTATCTTTCCATTTTATTTAAATTGTCAAATAATGAGGTCATCTCTGCATCATCATGATGTCATATATAATTTAATTTATTTAATGACTAAAAATTATAAAAAAACTATCATGATTTAGGAAATATTTTTATCTTTATAATAAATATTTATAATCAAAAATATTAATTGTATAACCCCATTTAACAATTGTTTTAGTAAAACATCTCATGTTTTTGTCATTTTTACATTATCATTAAATAAAAAGTTATTTATGTCATTTCCCAACCAAAGTGGATCCATGGGGTCCCCAAGTTCACCCATGAATTTTCATGGTCGGCCATGACTCATCCAATGAGGGTAGAACATGTTTCTAGGTAATTTCATTTTATTAAAACATTATTCTTACCTTAAATTACACTAATTACCTCTAATACGATTAAAAACTTAATAAGTTACTATTCACCAAAAAATTATTTTAATCCCATTGAATCACATTTCACTTCTTAATGACAACCATGTATGTCGGATTTTCAAAATTCAAAACACAAATATGGAAAATTTTCATTTAAACGGAAAATCAGTTTTTATAAGTACCACTTAGTGGTTTCACTATTCATCAAAAAATTGATGTTTTTCAGAAAATTACCAAAAATTCACCCTAATCTATATTTGATATTCCGAATTAAAAAATATTGTATCTTTTAAAAAATTCATAACATATAAGTTGTATTGATTAATTTAATAATTATTTCATGCTGTCAAAACAAATAGCATGTTTTTTTGAACCAAAATGTATCAAAAGATTGACACTAGTTAAAGTCTGATTTCAATGTGAAATTAATTCCAAAGACCAATATTGGATTAAATGGTAAAAATATATTATAATTCCACTTTAAAACCAGTTAAAAAGATAATCTAATCATATAAATAAATTAGATTAAAAAGAGGTTTTGAATTAAAATACAACATTTTTCACTATTCATTAAAAATTGAACTTTTCGGAAAAATACCAAAAAATTACACAAAGTGAATTTTGATGTCCCGATTCTAAAGAAGAATTTTATTTAGTCAAATATAACACATAAAATTTTCCTAAAGTGTATTTAAAAGCGGTTTTCCATCAAAAGGCGGTTAATCGACCTTCTAAAGAGTATTAGAATGTTTCGCTTAAAATTGAATTCATTCACATTATTAATCCTCTAAAATTTATTGTAAAAAGTAATAATATTTGACAAACATATATAATCATTTTGTAGTTACTTATGTTCATTCCCTCCATTACAACGGCTAGGCGTTAACTACCATTTAAAATAATATTATTAAATTGCAACGTAAGATTTCAATGGAACACGTTGTTGCGTATTGGGTACGCCATCGAGAATAGAGTTACCTTTAAAGTAATATTAATATTTTTTTCACAAATATGGATAAATATAAAAATATCATATTCTTTATTTACCTAGGGTGTTACATCCTTCCCCCCTTTTGGGAATTGCGTCCTCGCAATTTCAAAATTGGGCTTGAAAACTCCATTAAAAGTCCCACATTGGAAAATGAGTAAATTAAACTATCCATTTAAAAGAAAGAAAGGGAAGTACAAAGGTCACCCGAGTTAACCCATACTAGGATTCCATGTATGAAAATATGGAAATGGAGGAAAAAACAATGGGTCATGTTCTGATGGAGAGTGATAGTAAACATGTCTAGGAGAAATTTAACCATAAGAAAATCACAAACATGTGATGGGTTAAACTGTATTCGATTCCCCTGTAGGAAAAGTTAATAGACAATATTTTTGTTTTTTTGTTTTTTTATTGAGGAATTTATTCATAAGGAAACATAATTACTTATCATGTTGACTTTCAACTTTTATTATATTTCTTATACAAACTCATATTTTCTCCAAAAGATGAGTATTTAGGATGACTTGTTTACATTAAGAGAGCTATAAACAACTTCTAGAGAATCACCTAACCCAAAAAAGAGAACTATATACTTCCCATGTCATTAGACTTTAACCAAAACCAAAACCAAAAAGGTTATTACAAGATCAGATAATCGAGAAAAGGATAACCCTTTATAAAAAGAAAATCTATTCTTAATCTCCAAAATTTTTCCAAAAAAACCCAAAGATTAACGAGGACCATTTGATAAACAACTTGTCAATAAAATTCTTCAAAGTAAACCAAAATAAGATTTAATCCCAAAGAATTGAAGTATTTAGTCAAATAGTATTCCAAGGTATAAATTAACTTTTATCTCCAAATAACATCTGTTGCTCTTAAATTCTCATATTGAAAAGTAATTAACCTAATCACATATCCTCGATGATAGGTTAATCATTTCCATAGATAACCAAAAATAAACATAATATTGATTCCTAAAATCATATAACTACAAAGAATTAGTCAAACTAACCAGGGACTTCACGTAGTCCAGTGGTAGGCGATAAATACCAGTCGCACTTTGGTTGTGGGTTCGATTCCCGCCGCTTTGTCCGACGCGACGGGTTGTCACACGGTCTGCATGTTGTCCTTTTTGCAAAACTATATAATTCTTAAAACATTACCGAAAACGAGATAAAATATTCAAAAAATAATCATAACAATAATATAACCTCAATTTTATCTGATGCCTTTCACTTCCATCATAACATATAGTAAGCCATAATTACCTCAAAAGTAAGGATCATATAACCCCAAATGGTTCTTTATAACTATGTCCAAAAAAGAACAGATAACTATTCCTTGAATAAAATTTTCAAATATTAAACATCAGGGTTACACATACTATAAAAAGCCTTCTAATGTAACCCCATCATCAAAAGAGACTTAATACTCTTAAGAATTTCACCATTACTCTTGAAGACCTTATATGTTGACATCTTACTCATTCAACATTCTTCATGATCCATTAACCATTCCTTTCCAACTTATTCTGAAATAATTCTTTCCTACAAACAAAATCATGAATCATATCCTAAGATTCCAAAATAGGAAAACAATAGTTATGAAATAATCCATACCTTTGATTGGTAATTTTCAGTTTCTTCATCCTCAATCGGAATGGCATTAGGTATTGGTAAACGAACATTTGTACGATCTTGGTGATCCCATTCACGAAACTTCTTCATAGGACATGTGTTTGAATAAGGACCATGCACACCACATTTAAAACATTAAATTGATCCCTCAGAAAGAACTTATTTCCCTTTCCTTGAGTCAACTGGATGCTTCCTTTTTTCATGGCAGGTTCTTTCTTTATGACCTTCATTTCCACATCAATAGCATATTTCTGTCCCTTTGAAACATTTTCCTAGGTGTTTCTTTCCACATCTTTGACACATAGGTTTTTGTACAAACTTACCTTTATGATTATTACCGGTAGTTCCATAGGGATTTGTTTCTCTCATATATGATGCCTTAGATAAATCACCAAGGTTTAGGTGGTCAATCATGACTCCAGATAGTTGGTTGAGGATAATCACAAGAGTTCTCATTACAGCTCCCATATCATTCAGTTGCTTGCTAAAAAAACTGTCACAGTTTCCTTCACATCCATTGTTACTTTGGTGCCTGCTAGATCCCACCATTTACTAAAACCAAAAAGGTCAGTGTGAGTATATCAACAAAGCCATCATGTACTAATGATGAAGATAAACACTAAGATATACTTACTCATTAACTTTATCTAAAACTAGGACTCTTTCTGAAATCCTAACCATTATAGTAATGTCACTTATGCTAAAAGAGTACCCTAACCTCTAAAGTTATCTAAACCGACTTCTGATACCAACTATAAGGCACCAGCCTTAAACCTTACTTAATCTTGAGTTATTACAAGATTACACATTGAGGATCTTTCCAGGTTTATATTTTTCGAGAATTAGATCATAAAACATGAATTACATTCCACATTTAAACAATGTGGACACATAAAATATAGCATTAATTTTTCCCATCAACGGAAACATATGTAAAATAAAACATGGATTCTTTCTTGACACTTCTTTGACACTATAATCATATCATGTACCCTTCCCTTGACCTATGAAAAACATTTCAAAAACATGGGATGAGCATAAAAATCTCAATAAGGGATATAAAAATATGGAAAGGAAACATGAGTATATGTATACATAAGAATGAAATCATACTTTACCCATAAAACATAAGCACTTTAATGTACCCCATAAAATCATGAATAAATCATAGAAATCATAAGACATAAAGGTAACTTGAGGCATCCCTAACATTCTTACGTAGGGAGTAACCCTCTTGGTTACGTTTGTAATACCCACTACAACATATTCCCTAAATCTCTTTGGAGAAACCTTAACGTTTCACTCCTTTGCATTACCCAATGCATTGGAGAGCTATATCGGGCTCACCCACCCTTAGTTTATCACGGAACCACCCGTCTACATAATAATGCCCAAGAACCATAACATAATTGTATCACATAAAACATATATAAAGGAAACATAACATTTCCACATTTCAATCACAAGATATCAATAAAACACATTGATATAGTAAAAACATTATGAAAACCATTTTCAATACCAAAATAAATGAAAATTAAAACATGGTATTTATTTTTCTTAAAAAAAGGGTATGGCTTGAAGAGGAAGCCGAAACTCAAATAATGGTCACGGCGGCGGAGAAGTCGTTGTCGCCGCATACGTACGACAAAAACATTCCCTTTTGTTGTTTAGTAAACGCTTCGTATAAAAAAGATTCTTTTTGAATAAATGTATATGTCAAAGGGGTTTATACATCATATAAAATATGGTTGTGTAGAAAACAAAATATGCCTCAATGAAAGGATATTGAGACAAATTCCCATATAAAGACGGTATCCTTGGATTAAGGATAAATAAATTACATAATTATGTGTGACAAAATAATACACCAAATAAAAGTGGATATTAAGGGTAAACCAATCAGAGGTTATTCACATATATTCATAGAATGACATATTCAAGAATTACAAGCTTATCCAAAAAAATCAAAATTGGGTTAAGAAGTTCCCTTGCAAAAATTTGACAGCCTAACGACGTCACTACAAAATTCAGAAAATCAGTTGATGAGAGAGTGGATGGTATCTCATTACTTGGACATAATCTTTACATAAATAAGGATATATAAGAACATATCCCAACATAATAAGATGTAAATTAAAATACAAAACAAATGAAGTCTTTTAAAAAGAGGAGGGTGAAAGGTTCCCTTACCGATTTGGGAAACTTTCAAAACGTACACCCCATGAAAGAAGGGTCATACAACATTGATGTAAATACTCATAAACGAAAGTATATTACACAAAGAGTAGAATAATAGATAGTAAATACACAACTCAAAGTAAATTGTGGAAAATGTAGCATAAATCTCACGGGAATAAAAGTGAGATGAAAAATCCCTTACGAAAACTCGGCAGCCTAACGGCCCCACTTAAAACTATCAAAAATGGATTGATGAGATCAAATAGGGTCTCTCATCATATTACAATAAAATGTACATCAAGAGGAATATAAAAGAACATACCCCATCATAATAAAGAGGAGCTTAAAATAAGTGACATAAAGGAGAGTAATTGAAAAGAAAGAGAGAGGTTAGATCTCTTATGAAAATTCTGCAACCTAATGGAGCCACTCAATACTTCCAAAATGGATTGATGAGAGAAAATAGGGTCTCTCATCATATGAACATAAAAAGTACAGTAGATTTAATATAAAATAACATCCCAATCATATGAAATATGAGATTAAAAGGAATGACATAAAATAGTGTACTTAAAAAGAAAGAGAGGAGTAGGATCCCTTACCTCGGGTCCGACTTGACTCGATCGTTCTTTAACGTCCTTAAAATCGGGTAACTCACTTTGGTTTGAGATCAAAGGCTTCCTTGGGAAGACTTATTCCCAAAGTGAGGCTTCAAGGAGTTATAGAGGGACATGGATAGACAAAATGGGCAGGGTTTGGCCGAGCCAAAGGCTTTGGATGTGTGGGTAAGGAGGTAGAGGTGGGGGCCTTTTATAAGAGGAGAGGAGGGGAACTATTGGAAAGTAAAGAAATGTTACTTTATTTTAGAATGAGTTTCAGATTTTAATGGTCCCACATTGATGTGTTTCGAGGATAAGGATATAAGAGTTCTAAATACACCCATCAAATAGGTTTTGGACATGTGTAGGTCTTTGATTTTACATTATCTTTCCATTTTAATTAAATTGTTAAATAACGAGGTCATCGTTGCATCATCATGATGACATAAAGAATTTAATTTATTTAATGTCTAAAAATTATAAAAAAACTATCATGATGTAGGAAGTATTTTTAGATTTCTAATAAATATTTATAATCAAAAATATGAATTGTATAACCCCATTTAACAAATGTTTTAGTAAAACATCTCATGTTTGTGTCATTTTTACTTTATCATTAAATAAAAATTTATTTATGTCATTTCCAAACCAAAGTGGCTCCATGGGGTCCCAAAGTTGACCCATTGATTTTCTTGGTCGGCCATGACTCATCCAATGATGGTAGGACATGTTTCTACATCATTTCATTTTATTAAAACATTATTCTTACCTTAAACTACACTAATTACCTCTTATCGTGATTAAAAACTTAATAAGTTACTATTCACAAAAAACTTATTTTAATCCCATTGAATCACATATTACTTCTTAATGTCAACCATGTATGTCTGATTTTTGAAATTAAAAACACAATGATGGCAAAATTTCATTTAAACGGAAAATCAGTTTTTATAAGTACCACTTAGTGGTTTCACTATTCATCAAAAATTGAAGTTTTTCAGAAAATTACCAAAAATTCACCCTAAGCTATATTTGATATTCCGAATTCAAAAATGATATCTATTTTACAAAATTCAAAACATATAAGTTGCATTAATTAATTTAATAATTAATTCCCGCTGTCAAAACAAATAGCGTGTTTTTATGAAACAAAATGTATTAAAAGATTGACACTAGTTTATGTTCGATTTCAATGTGAAATTAATTCCAACGACCACTATTGGATTAAATAGTAAAAATATATTCTAATTTCACTTTAAAACCAATTCAAAAGATAATCTAATAATATAAATAAATTAGATTAAAAAGTGGTTTTGAATTAAAATACAACATTTTTCACTATACATTAAAAATTGAATTTTTTCGGAAAAATACCAAAACTTTAAACAAAGTAAATTTTGATGTCCCGATTCCAAAGAAGAATTTAATTTAGTCAAATATAACACATAAAATTGTCAAAAACTGGATTTAAAAGTGGGTTTCCATCAAAAGGCGGTTAATCGACCTTCTAAAGAGTATTAGAATGTTTACGCTTAAAATTGAATTCATTCACATTTTTTATCCTCTAAAATTTATTGTAAAGAATAAAAATATTTGACAAACATATATAACCATTTTTTAGTTAGTTCTGTTCATTTCCCTCCATTACAACGGCTAGGCGTTAACTACCATTTAAAATAATATTATTAAAGTACAACGTAAGATTTCAAAGGAACTCGTTGTCGCGTATTGGGTATGCCATCGAGCATAGAGTTCCCTTTAAAGTAATATTAATATTTTTTTCACAAATATGGATAAATATAAAAATTTCCTATTCTTTATTTACATGGGGTGTTACAGTAATTATTTACACAATTTGGATAATTTGATTTAAAATATTAGATCGATTTTTCCAATTTCAAAACAGATAATTTATAGAATTTAATTTAAAATTAATTCCCATTTTCAAAACCAAAAATCTAGTTTTTAAGAAGTAGAAACTATCAAAAGATTGACATGTGTTTATATCCAATTTGAATGTAAATTTAACTCCAATTAAAAAAATGGATTAAATTACAAAAAAATATTCCTGATAAACATTAAAATTAAATAAAAGGATAAAATAACTATATAAATAAAATATATTAAAAGGTAATTTTGGATTTAAATGTATTATTTTCCACTATTCATTAAAATATGAATTTTATCAGAAAAATAACAAAATTTCCAAAAAAGTAAATTTTTATGTCCCACATCTAAATAGGAAGTTTATTTTTTCAAATAGGACATATAAATTTTTCAAAAACTATATTTAAAAACGGTTCTCCGTCAAGAGGTGGTAAAATAAGCTTTTCAAAAAATTAGTGTAATTTAAGTATAAAATTGAATTCATTATTATTTTATGATTTTAAAATCATTGGATAAATGTAAAATTATTTAACCAACATGTGTAATCATGTTTTGGTTAGTTCTATTCATTCCCTCCAATACAACGGCTAGACATTAGCGACCATTTAAAATAATAATAATATTATCATGTTATTATTCGTTAAAATTCACAATTGTCCACAATGTATGTTTTCAGAGAAAACCATTGTTGCGTATCAATTATTCTATAGTAAAAAGAGTCCCCTTTAACTTAAAATTAATATCTTATTCATAAATATTAATATATATGAAAAAGTATTACTCTATAAATACCAAAGATGTTACAATGAATGGGTTAATCCTTCTCACAAAATGTATTAAAATTAATAATCGAAGTTTGATATTATGGTTCTTGCATCAGTGATGAATCAAGGAATGGGGTATTTAACATATAATGTATATTTATCATAAATTACTATATTTTTATATTCACCAAAATTTAATGTATTTTAGAAAAATCCAAATAATTCACCCTAAGAATTTTTTGACATATAGAATTAAAAAATGGGAACCATTTTATGAAAATAATTTTAAAAATTTAACAACTTTTATTTTTAATTAAAATCCACATTTATTCAAAAAAATACCTATTTTAAAATTATACATGATTTTGTGACACTTTGAAAATTCAATTAAGGTCTCATAATATTACCTTATAATAATAATACACCAAAATATTAATTTATTAGTCCATTTTATAAAAATAATCTTCATTATAATTCATTATATTAATTAGGAAATTTTATAAAAAAATTATGTATTACAAAAATACAGACATTTAATTTATCATTTTTAAAAAATTGAATTATTTATACTATGATATAATTATATAATATTTTCACTTATAATATTCCAAAATATTATCCATACTTTCCTAGGTGTGTTAACTAATCTATTGAAAAATATATTATTGTTAATGGTCACAATGCTATTCGAATGTTCACGTTACTATTCCATCAAGATAGGTTCCTTAATTTCTATAAATACCTTTTTTCATTAATTCTTCATTTAAAGAATTTTTATTGTTTTCTATAAGTAATATTATGTGGATTATATCATATGAAATAATTATAATATGTGCATTTCCATTGATAAAATTTTGGTTCATTATATTCTTCCCCCTTATGAATTCTTTCCCTAAAAATTAGATTTATATACTATGTTAAAAAACATGTGAGGTTAAATCTCCTTCATCGCTACCTTTGGATCCCATGATTCCTATTTGTGCATACAGTTCCCCCATAGTACATTGACCCATTTAGTAGTCTTGTTTCATCGAAATTTATTTCTATAGTCTACGATCATCATTGACTTCTCTTAATAAGAGATATCATTTTCCAACAATACCACCACTAGATTCTGTATATGTGAGGAATCCAGTATGAACTTTTTTCAAGAGGGATAAATGGAATTCATCATGTACTTAAGACATTGTTGGTGAAAGTGAACGTTGATAGTCCAAAACTCTTAATTGATCAAGAATCATGAAGGGGGTGATGTACCTAAGACTCATATTTCCTTTCTTCCCAAATACCATGATCTTAATACATTGATATATATGGATGTATACCATGTACCTAGCATTAAAATCATTGTCCCATTGATGATTTCATACATAGATCCTTTTTCATCTTTGTGATGGCCTATTATTCTACTAAATGGTTTTCTCCTTTCCAACCATTTCATTATCCATTTCATGTCTTATCTTTAACACAAAAAGCTTCTATGGTACATTTTTTTTAAATAGTTAAATGGATTACACTAAACACAACACTATGTTATTGTACACCATAACCTATCAATGTAGATGTAAAAAATGTATATGAACATCATTAAAATTATTATGAAATTTATATATCATATACTTTATTAAATGTCTTGAAATCCATAAAAATTGATTTTATATGCACAATATAAGAATTAATCAAAACTTACACATTGAAAGGATGTTTGTTTATAAAAATAAACTTGCTCCTTTTACTGGAGAACCCTTTTCAAATCCAATATTTGAAACTTTTATATTAAATCTGAAACAATAAACTTCTTATCACGAATGAATACATAAAAATTTAGTTTGGACAATTTTTGGTGTTTTTCTAGTAACTTCTGCAACATCCCGGGTAAATAAATAAATATAATATTTTCTTAATTATCAATATTTGTGAATTAAATATTAATTTTAATTTAAATGGGATTAAATTTCTGATGGGATACCTTATACACAACAATAGTTTCCTTTGAATTCTTACATTGCACACAGCGTTGAGTTATAATGAAAAATAATAACATAATATTATTATTTTTAATGGTAGTTAATGCCCAGCCATTGTAATGGAGTGAATTAATAGAACTAAATAAAATATTATTATACATGTTTTTTAAATGTTTTTACATTTATCCAATAAATTATAGAGGCATAAATTAAGAAAAAAATCAAACTTTAAGCATAAATACTCGAATATTCTTTAAAGTGTGAATTTACTACCTCTTGATGTAGAACCCATTTTAAATGTAGTTTTTGTCACTTTTATATCTTCTATTTGAAAAAGATATATTCTATTTTAGAATTAGGACATCAAAATTTAATTTGGATGAAATTATGGAAATTTTTTATAATGTTCATTTTTTAATGAAATAGTGAAAAATATGGTATTTTAATTCAAAACTTCCTTTTAACCGAATCTATTTATATGGTAAGATATTATTTTTAATTTTTATTAATTTTTAATTATATTATATTTTTATCATTTAATCCATTTTGGGTAATTGGAAATAATTTTACTTTGAAATTTGACATAAGTAAGTGTCAATCTTTTGATAATTATTTTTTCTTAAAAACACGCTTTTTTGTTTTGACAAAGAGAATTAATTTTAAATTTATTTCTTTGACATCTTTGTTATGAATTTGGAAAAATGGATTCCATATTTCAAATCAGGATTTCTAAATTTTGTAAATAGATAAATATTATTTTTCGGCAATATGAATATTTAATTCAGCAAATATTTTATTTACCGTGGTTAAAAGGTAAATCTGGTAAATAAGTGTAAAAAATAATATTATAAAATTATAAAATTACCCTAACACATGTCCTAATACTATTTTATGGAACATGATATACCATTTTCATACTTGGGTTGATTTTGGGAGCCCATTGATCCACTTAGGAGTGATAATGACACTTTATATTAATTTATTTAATGTGAAGACAAAAATTACATAAACATATATCTTTTAGTAAATAAATTTCTATATGGGGTTATATAAGTTATCAATTTGAATATAAATATTAATTTTAAAGATAAAATGATTTCATACATAATGGTATTTTATTTATAATTTTTATCCATCAAATAAATAAATTTATTTACAACAAAATGATGATGTTGTGATTACCTTGTTAATAAATGATTTAAATAAATAAGATTATAAAATTTTAAAAATCTATCCAAAACCAATCCAATTATTATAGGATTATTTTATTAATGAAAATAGTCATTATATAATTTATTTTAATGTGTTTTGGACCTTTTAAAACTGAAAATCAGTTTATAATAAAATAATGCTTTCAAACATTCTTAAAGACCCCTCCCCCTTATTAAAAGGCATAACATCTAACCCATTTCTAACACCGCTCAAGACATTTTTCTGATAAAACTTCTACCTACTTAACATCCCTACATACCTCTCTTACTCTTAGAAGCCTTCCACGTGGAAAAAGACAATTCAATAAACCTTTTTGTTCAAATGAATGGGAGAAACCTGATTTAAAGGTAACATCTTCTCTTCAGTTCTTTTATTTTATTTTACTTCATGAACCTCTTAAACTCTCTTTATTCCATTATTTAATAACAACACCATTATCCTAAATATATTGGGTTTATGTTATGATACGTATTAAAAGTACACATCCACACACCTCCATCAAATGTATACGAACATATTGTTTCTACGGATGGTGAACTACTGCTCACGAAACGATGATTGTTCAATCATCTCTTACCACCACTTATAGTGGAGATTAAAATGGAACTGTATTTATATGTGATATATATTATAGTTATAATATCTCAATACTTATTTATTTTTCATTTATATCATACCTTTATGGTTTCAATAATGAGTAAATACAATAATTTCATTTTTGGAAATGCGAACTACCGCCCCCCTCAAAGTGATATGAATAGTTCATCCCATACATGGGACATATAAAAGATGGAGTTTATGAAATTATATATGATATTATACTGGAATTATAATAAGCCTATGGATCATTATCTTTTCATTCCATTAAAATACAAAACACAAATGAATGTAGTGTTCATGCATATGTATGCCTTAAAATCTCTTTGAACGGTGCATTTCATTTCATATCTCCAAATGTTATTCGATATTATAAATACATATATGTACTCAAAATATATGACATATATGATATCTAAATAATGAATATAATTCTGGAGATAATTTACATTTGACCACATGAACAACATTTAATTATAAGTAATTCTTTTTTAACTCAAGTACCAAATATTGACAAAATTACTGTTATTAACATAAATGAATATATATTTTTTATAACGTTGTAATAAGTGATATAATAGTAATAATAAACATGAAAATGTTTTTGAAGAAACAAAAAATTTACTTTAGTTTTTTTATTCATGAGATTAAATAATGAACAGGTCAAATCAGACATGAGGTAAGGGACATCGTCTCAATCTCCTTTCATTGGGGCATATTTTAATTTATACGCGACTTTCATTTATACAATGTAAAAAAACATTTGAATCTTAATTTCATTCAAAGGTAATATTTTTCTTTGAATCATTTTACTAAATGAAAAAAAGGACTGTTTCTTTTTTTTTCACAACCCATCCCACGAGGCTTGTGTTGTGACTACCCCAAGTCCGCCTTCCTTAGGACAGGGGATGGAGACTTTCACTAAAAGGAATAATCCTTAAAACTAGGATGTAATTTAGTTTATAAACTATAAACACAACCAACCAAGTACAAACAAAATATGAGAAAAAGTAAAATGAATTTTAAGAAGAGTGAGTATAGAAAGAAAAAGGTTCCAGAAAACAAGCCCAACTGGAAAATACAAGAAAAAACTGGAATGTACATGATGATTGATAGGTGAAATGCTACTCCTGGAGCATCCACATTGATTCCTACCTGAAGGGTTGGTATAGATTGCCACCTCAGCACACCATGTGCACCCATCTCCTCTGCGAACCGATAGGCTCTATGGTCTAACTCCAAGCACCGTCAAGTCTAAGTACCGTTGTCCTTAGTTAGCGTTGACCATCATCTGCACACACAAAAACAAGGTGTGGGAATAACCCATGTAGGGGTGAGTATAATGATACTCATATGGGACTCTAATACCCTCAAGGACTAACAAAATCCATTAAAGATAAACCACAAAGAATGAAATCAACATATAACCCAACTTATGTATATGACCACACATATAGCTGTGTTTTCATGTAATCCATCTCAACCATGTGGTAAAAACAGAGGTATTGAATCATCTCATACCAAGTATATTTTAAGGTATGGTAGTAGAGATGATTAGTTATAAATACTAAATCAACTTATTTTATTAAGAGGCTCTACTGCTGACCTGCACAGAATCGCAAAGCGCTAACCCCCACAGGATCACTAGGAGCTGACCCACATTGGATCGCTGGAGCTGACCTACTCAAGATCGCTAGGAGCTGACCCACATAGGATCTCTAGGAGCAGACCCACATAGGATCGCAGGACCTGACCCACACAGGATCGCAAGGAGATAACCCACACAAGATCGCTAGGAGTTGACCAACATAGGATCACTAAAGCTGGCCCACACAAGATCTCTAGGATATTAACAACATATGATCACTCAGAAATGGACCACATAGGATTGTTGTAGTTTACCCACATAGGATCTCTAAGAGGTAACCCACAAATGATCTCTAGGAGCTCACCCACAGATGACCACTAGGAGATGACCCACACTGGATCATTGGAGTTGGCACACACTGGATCACTGGGAGCTTACCCACACTGGATCAATATGAGTTGACCCACACGTGATTACCAGACCTAACCCACACAGGATCACTAGTAGCTGACCCACAGAGGATCGCTAGGTGTTATCCCACATAGGATCACTATGATTTGACCTGCAGATGATTGCTAAGATGACTCCTCTCATCATAGCCAGCTACAAGGTTTCCTTAATGGGATTTCTCATCTCCGGGAGAGTCTATTCCCAAGACAATAGTCGATTCTCCAACTACCACAATTCCCCAGAAAAACATCTCAATGGTTTTCCATGTCATAGGTGTCTCAACACAACTGAATGTGTGTCAATCAGACGCCCGATCTGTGATTTAATAGTCTTTTAGTCCCAGGGGATCGGTTGGATTCGTGCTCGATTAAAGCTGTCCATACACCATCATAAACCAAAACACCAATGGGGTATACTCAGAGGGACTGTCATGCTACAAGGTATCTAGTACTGCTAACAGTTCGTCAAACAGACGTCTGGTTCCAAATTTTTTCGTAAAAGAATGTAAGTGGGTCTTTGTGGTCCCGAGTTTGGTCTGACCCAGTCGAACCGACCTGGGTTGACACATTGGGTCATGCCCACTGGGTCTGGCCTGGCGTAGCCCGTGTGGGCCACTGGGGGCACGAAGGGCTCCGAGCAATGCAGCATGGCCACTGGGTAGTGCGACCGACTGCGAGGAGGCGCTGCTAGGCCACTGGGTGGCGCAGTAGGCCACCGGGCGGTGCGGTGGGCTATAGCGGTATGGCGCAGCTAGACGTTGGGCCTCCCGGAGTGCTGCGGTGGCACAGAAAGGCTACTGGGCGGTGCAACTAGTCATGAGGCAGCGTGATGAGGCTGCTAGGCAGCACGCTAGGCTGCTGGGCAGTACGGAGGGCCACGACGAGGTTGCTGGGTGGCGCGGTTGGCCACAAGGTGGTGGGGCAAGGCCGCTGGGTGTCACGAAGGGCCGTGGTGGTGACAGTGGCTGTGGGGTGGAACCGTTGTGCAGTCAATTTCATCGTGGTTGGAGGTGGAGTCGGCCACCATTCTGATGTTCCTCATCGGTGCCAAAATCCCTCTCTAGTTTTCATCTTCCACTATCACAAATAACACCACAAATCATCACAATAATTCCGGAGAGGACGAGCTATGTTTTTCTGGCCCGCACTCTCAGCATTATAGTGGAAGCAAGTAGCTCAACATAATCTTGATGCAAGTATGAGTATGGAAGATATATAAGGACATCATTCCCCACAACCCTCTTCAATCTCTATTCCCAGCCCCACAAATAAACTATAAGGGGAGAACATGAGAAGTGATAATCATATAGAAATAAACCCCTACCTTGGATTGCTCATTGACTTTGACGCGAGAAGGAAGTACAAACGTAGAATCTTTTTAGATAAAGACAGCTCACATTGGAGGAAGTCGAAGATATCAGTGTTCATTGCACCCTCCACATAACTCTGATCCCAAGATCATTCTTTCTTTATTCGTAGTCGAAGGTGTTCTTTGTCAGCGAGAATAATCTTCTTTTGAGGATGGGATTCCCCATGATTATCCAAAGAGTTCTCTCCTTATCCTATGCCCACCAAAAGAATTTGGTGACCATATAATTTAACCTAAAAATAAATTATGTTGGCACTCACACACACATTATGTCTAAATTAATGTGTGTCATTGGCACAATTAATGAGGACGAAGCTCAAGAGGCTCCTTCAAATTAAAGAGGGGGTTGAGAGGTTTCTCCCTCATTAAGAGGGGAGTTCAAGTGGTTTAAGCCTCGAGTGGTCCACACCACCATAACCTCTCATGGGAGGTTAGGCTTGGGTGGTCCTCAGCACCATAACCTCTCATGGGTTGTTAATTCAGGGGGTCCCCACATGTGAAACATCCACATGGGAGTTTCAATATAAAATAAAATAAAATGTTACACAGTTTATTTAATTTTATTCTTTTCACAAAAAACCCAAAAATTAACTTTCACCCTTGACCAACTACTGTCAATGTGAAAATATCCTTAAGAAAATTCCAATGCTATGAGTTCAACAGTGTTCTCAGATTTCAATTCTTATCCTTGGTTCAAAAGTTAGAAAAACCAACTTTCATGTTTACTAAATGTACCCGAAATAATGTTCAAAAATTCATTCTAGGAACTTTGGGCATCAGAATTATGGGCCAACAATTTTCACAGACTCAAAAAATTCCCATTTATTTTTAAAATATACATGGAAATTTTGGTTCTTTACATTCTCCCCACCTCAGTGCTCTACGTACCCATAATCCACAACAAAAACAACGTTAACTAATGGGGGTACTGAGCACGCATCTGAGGCTCCTACTCCCATGTGTTATCTAAGAGGTTCATGTGCTCCCAGCGAACGCACACCAGAGGTATCAATCTTCCCAGAAGGACCTACAAATGTTGATCCTCAATCTCTTCTAGATCCTCTATAAAAGTATCCTCACCATTGACGTACAACTTGCCATGGTCGATGATGTGAGAAGTGTCATGCATGTATCTCCTCAACTAGGATACGTGGAAGACACCATGCACATTGTTCAACTATGGAGGAAGAGCTAATTGGTATGCCACCTCTCCAACGTTTTTGAGGACCTGAAAAGGTCAGATGAACCTCGAAGAGAAATTTCCACATTGGGCAAATCTCTGCAAACCACATCAAGATTAGTCCCATAGAAAGATGTGGTCACCATTCTTAAACTATAGAGGACTCCATCTCCTATAAAAATACAACTTCTACCTACTCTGTGCAGTATTCATTCACTCTTGAATGATCTTCACTTTCTATGTGGTAGCCCGTACCATTTCTGGTCCCATGAGTGCTAACTCCCCTGGGTCATTCCAGCACAAAGGTGAACTGCATGGTCGCCTTTACAAAGCCTTGAAATGTTCCATGCCAATGGTGGAGTGATAACCGTTGATTTATGAAAACTCAACCAATGGAAAATGATCCTCCCAACTGTATGAAAATCGAGTACACAAGAACATAGCATGTCCTCAAGGGTCTGAATGGTCTGCTCAGTCTAACCATCTGTGTGAGGATGGAAGGCGGTGCTCAAATGAAGCTATGTCCTAAAATCCTCCTGACACCCCTTCCATTACAAGGAAGTAAAACGTGCAAAACGATTAGAGACAATGATGGAGGGTACTCCTTGTAGCTGCAAAATCTTCTATACATAGAGGTTTCTGAGGCCCTCTACTGAACCTTGCTGTCTGATCAGTATGAAGTTGGATGACTACATGAGCCAGTCGATGATAACCCAAATCGATCCAAGACCTCTGGATGTATGTGGATGTCCTGTCACGAAGTACATGCATATCCCATCCCACTTCCACTCTAGGAACTCTAAATGATGAACCAAGCCTGATGGTAACTGATTCTCCACCTTCACCTGCTGACAAGTGAGGCACCGAGAAACAAACTATACTACTGCTTTATTCATTCGCAGCCACCAGTGATATTTTTGGAGATCTTGTTACATCTTCACCACTCTTGGATGTACTGATAGTGGGGATCTGTGGAACTCACACAACACTTCCTCTAGAAGTGACACTGGTACCATGGTACATTATCTAAAGAAGATGACATGCTCCCAAACTTCATAAAATCCATTAGGTGCCTATCCTGTGGATATTTGAGCTCATCGTGCCTCACAGTCAGCGTCCCCATGATGCGCCTCCGTAAATCACTGATGAAGTGGGGGAGTGACTATATGATACTGAAGGAGAGCATCCCTATCTCTATCCACAAAGGATATCTACAAAGTAGCTAGCTTCTCCATCACTTCACCTAGCAGCTGTAAACCCGATCTCTTGATAAGTGTATCTGCTATAACGTTCCTCATCCCATGAGTATAGAATATCTAGAAGTTATAGTCCTGTTGGAACTCAATATAATGTAGTTGTCTCAGGTTCAGGTCCTTGCGGGAGAAGATATACTTGAGACTCTTGTGATACGAGTAGTATGTAAAAAGTTCGCCCATCAGATAGATCCACCACATCTTAAATGCGAAGATCAATGTTTCTAACTCCAAGTCATGGGTAGCATAGTTCTACTCATGTCTTCCTAGCTGTCATGAACCATATGTGATCACTGCTCTCTCTTGCATCATGACACATCCATGTTCAGTTCCCGATGCATTGTAGTAGATTATGTACCCTACACCATCCTCTTAAAGCCTCAAGATGGGGGCATTAGTCAGCCTCTGCCTCAGCTCCTGAAAACTCCACTGGCATTTCTCAGACCAAACGAAGGGTTTCCCATATTAATCAATGCTGATAGAGGTGTTGAAACTCATAAGAAACCTAGAACAAATCATTAGTAGTATTCATCCAACCCTAGAAAACTCTGTACCTCTGTCACTCTCCTGTGTGACTCCCAAGAAAGTTCCACCTCAATCTTCGCTGGATCTATTTAAACTCTAGCCTCTGATATAACAGGTCCCCAAAAGTGAAAATATTTGATCTAGAACTGGCACTTCAAGAGCATAACATAAAGTTGGTGATCTCAGAGTGTGTCCAATACTACCTGTAAATGATAGGCATTCTCCTCCTCAGTAGCTGAGTAGATCAGAATGTCGTTAATGAAGACTGCTACCAAGTGATCAAGGTATGGCTAAATGATCCTGTTCATGAGTCCCATAAGCACTGTTGTAGAGTTGGTTACACTGAATGGAATAACAAGGAACTCATAATGGTTGTTCTGACACCTAAAGGCCATATTCTGCACATCCTCCTCTCTTACTCTGAGCAGCTGAATGCCTGATCTGAGGTCTATCTTCGAGAACAATCGTGATCCTTCCAGCTGATCAAAGTGGTCATAAATTCTTGGAAGTGGTAATTGTTATTCAAAGTCACCTTTTTTAGGTGCCGATAATCATCACAAAGTCTTAATCTCCCATCCACCTTCTTGGAAAAAAAATTGGGGCTTCCTAGGGTGAAACATTGGGTTGAATTAATCCATTCGACTGCAAGCCCTCCAACTGTACCTGCAGCTCACGAATATCCACGGGAGCCATCTGATACATTGGTGTAGATATGGGTGTCATCCCTGGGTACAAGTCAATGTTAAATTCCACCTCTCTATGAGGAGGTATACCCGAAACATCATCATTTAAGACATACACGTACTAGTCCACCACTACAGGATATCTCAGACTCTCCACATGAACCACTCTGAGGGTAAGGCTAGCCAACTGATGAGTGTTCGGTTTCACCCTCCTCTAGGTAAGTCTGTCCTATGCTAAAAAGGCTCCCTTCTCACTGGTGAAGGTAATCCAGGTCCCATAAGTGTGGACACACAACACTTTGGGCCATATACAGTCTTTCTGAGCATGGATTGCAGATAAACATTCCATACCAAGAGGATGTTTTAAAGCCTCGACACTACTACCAAGAGATCCCAGTTGAAGCTCTTGCCTCATAGAGTATGATCACACCTCCGGCACCAGTGCGTAATCATGGAATCCAAACCCATAGGAGTCTCCATTCATAAGGATTGAGCCAACGGCTCTGTCGGAATCTCCGAGTTCCGAATGAGGATAGTGGCAATAAAAGAATGACTAGCACAATTGTCTAAAAGTCCTGCAGATATGGTGAATTAGACATAGATCGTACCTTGTATCACCTCTTAAACACTATGTTCATTGGCCACACCTTCCCGGAGCAGAGCTCTCCCATGTCCACCTACTTCCTATGGTCTGGGTAGACCTCATAGCACTACTGGAAGTAACATCTTGAATCATTTCCCTATGTCAGCTGCATGACCAAATCCTCTGCCACATCCACCTGCTCCCTACAGAACTCCTCGGTTGAATAACTATATCTTCCTAGGTAGTCCTTTGAATGTTTATTTATCATCTATATTGTAGGTTGGATAGTCAAGATCCAGGTGACACTGCCCGCCACATGTGTTACAATGCCCGCTCCTGGCATGACTGGCTCTGTCTCAAGTGCCCCACACAACCAACCCCGAATCATGTGGTCGTCCACTTGTAGTTCGGGTCCTCTTGGACCTCTGTGTCATCTCTCTGCCGCCAACTGAAGAAGATTCCGCTATGTAACAACAGGTAGAGGGTCTCGCTGCTAGGGAATTCTCAGCAAGGAAACTCTCCACTAAGAGGGATCTCTCTAACATCCCCACCTATGTTGGGATGTGGAGTGAGATCATCGAAGCCATAATATCATGTGTGACACCCTACTCAAAGGTCCAGACCCTGAAGAATGGGTCTCGTACAATATCCATTGATCAATGTGAGAGTTTAGTGAACCTCAATGAGTACTGAGCTACAATCATTATTACCTACTGCAGATGACGAATCACCTATATGTGTATTGTGCGAAGAGACACTGGGAAAAAAATATACTCAAAACAGGCTCTCGAAGTTTTCCCACAAATGCGTCACCTTGTCATGAACCTAGAGCATCAAGCTCCACCATCTGCCTATTTCTGCCTGTAGAAGGATGGCACCAAAAATCAGCATGAGATCATCTCATGTCCCTACATGTCGTAAGTCTCTCACCACAGGCTCCATCCAATCCTCAACCACCTATGGGTCTATCTCTCCCCTGACCGTGGGTGGCCTCTGACACTGTAACTTATGCAATGCGCTCAAGCAGCATGCACTCTTTGTTACTAGGGCTAGTGGCATCGGTGTCCCAATAGGTAATGGAAACATCAGGGCCTTCGCTGGTGCCTCTACTGGATGAGGGCCTTGCACTGAGGCCTCATCACTCAGTTGTCTATTAGTTCATGCAACACTCGGAACCCTAGCTGGTTGTCTGTGTGGAGGAATCCTGAAAAGATACAGGTGCACCACTGTCAAAACGATATACCTGGTGAGCAGACTCAAATGTTCACAAAGAAATATTTTGAAAACACGAACAAAATCAATGTTTTCATGCACTGAGTCAGAAATCAGCAGTCATGGTCCTAGTGTATCGATACATCGATGTCCACACAAACATTATATTCCCAAAACATAATAACCACACTCACTACACTTAACAATATTTCCATTAAAACAAAGATCGTAGTCCAATGATCTCTGGTAGAACTGACTCCTCTGATACCATTTTGTCACGACCCGTCCCCCGAGGCCAGTGCCGTGACTACCCCAAACCCGCCTTCCAAAGGCCAGGGGCTGGCGACTAGCACTGAAAGGTGTAATACCTAAAACTAGGATGACATTCCCTTTATAAACTGTAAACACACACAACCAATCACACAACAAGATACAAAAACTAGTAAACTGAATATTAAGCATAGTGAGTAATGTATGATAAGGGGCTAGAATACAATCCCAACTGGAAAGTATAAGTAAAACTGGAGAGTACAAGATGACTGATAGGTTAAAAGAAACTCCTGGATCATCCACATAGATTCCTACTTTATGGATTGGTACATTTCATGTCCTCAGCACACCATGTCCACCCGTCTCATCTATGAACCGACATGTTGTGTGGTCCACCTCTGAGCACCATCTAGTCCTGGTACACTAATCCTTAGTCATGGTTATCTGTTGTCTGCATCCAACACAATAAGGAGTGGGCATTTCCCATGTAGGGGTGTGTATAAAGATACTCAGTAGGGACCCTGAGACCCTGAGGTCTCATAATATATATCAAGTATAAACCACAAAGTATAAAATCAAAATATAACCCTACTTAGGTATACATCTCTATATATATCTGAGTTTTCATGTATCCATTCTCAATCAGGAGGTAAACACAAAGGTACTGACTCAGCTCACACTAGGTATATCTTTAGATACTGTAGTAGGGATGATTAGTTATAAATTCCAAATCAAATTATTCTTTTAAGAGGCTATTCTACTGACCTTCACAAAATTTCTAGGAGCAGACCCACACATGATCGATAGGATCTGACCCATACAGGATCGCTAGAGCTGAAGAACCCAGGATCTCTAGGAGCTGTCCCACACTGAATCTCTAGGAGCTAACCCACATAGGATTGCTAGGAGATCACCCACACATGATCCTTGGAGAAGACCCACACATGATCGCTTGGATTTGACCCACACAGGATCCCTATGAGCTATCCCATTGAAGATCACTAGAGATGACCCACACGGAATCACTAGGAGCTGACCCACAAATGATCGTTAGGAGCTGACCCACACAGGATCACTAGAATCTGACCTATAGAGGATTGCTGGAGCTGACCCACACAGGATCGCTAAGAGATGACCCACACAAGATCATTAGGAGCTGACCCACACATGATCACTTGGAGATCACCCACATAGGATAACTGGAGCTGAAACACATAGTATTTCTTGGAGCTGACACACACATGATCGCTCAGCACTGACTCACACATGATCATTGCAGCTGGACCACACAATATCACTAATAGATAACCTACATCGGATCTGTAGTATCTGACCCCCACAAGATCTCTAGGAGCTAAGCCACACATGATCGCGAGGAGCTAACCTACACAGGATCACTAGAACAGACCCACGCAGTATAACTATAATCTGACCCACACAGGATCACTCGGAGCTGACCCACACAGTATCGTTGGAGCTGACCCACAAAGGATCTCTAAGAGCTAACCCACAGAAGATCACTAAAAGCTGACCCACACTGGATCTCTAGGAGCTGACCTACATAGGTTTACTAAGAGAACTCTTCTCGTCACAACCAGCTACTGGGTTTTCACACTAGGCTTTCTCATCTATGGGAGACTTCATTCCCCAAGTCACTAGTTTATTCCATAACTACAAAAATGTCGCACGAAGAAGTATCTCAATATTTCTCCATGTCATAGGGGTCTCAACGCAATAGACGATGCGTCAATTGGACACCTGGTCTATGCGTTATGATTTTTTGAGTCCTGGGGCCCGGTTGGATTCATGCTCGATCCAACATGATCGTACCCAATCATAAATCAAAACTTGAGTGGGGAATACTTAAAGGGACCATCTAACTATAATATTTATATCACTTCTAATAGTTCATCAAATGGAAATTCAGTGCAAAAGTTATGGTCAAATGAATGTAAATACGTCTTAGTGGGCCCAGGTCTGGTCCTACCTGCTCAAACTGACCCGGCGTAACCTAGCCTGACTAGCTAGGTCCTGCCCTTCTTGTGGTGGGAGGCCCAGCCTGCGAATGCCACTGGGGGAGCGATGGGAAGCTGGAGGTGTGGCGTGGCAGCTTGGAAGCATGACTGGCCGTGGGGCAGTGCGACGAGGTCATCAGGTGGTGCGGAGGGCCATGACGACATGGTGAGGCTGACAATCAGCACATCAGGACACTGGGTAGCACAGCGAGGCTTCCAAGACTCACGGTGAGGTTGTGGGCGGAGTGGCGGGCCTCATATTAGCACGGTGAGGCCGCTGGAAGGCGTGACCAGATGTGGGGTGGCACTGACGGTCGTGACAGCACGACGAGGCCGCTGGGTAGTGTGGCCAGCCTCAGGGCAGCGCAGCGAGGCCACTTATTTGTACGGAGGGTCGCGAGGTCGCACCGTTGTTCCATCACCTTCGTCACAGCCGGTAGTGGTGCCGATCGATGTTCTTGTGTACCTCATCAGTGCAAAAAACCCACTCTGGTTGTGGTCTTCCTCATTTACAATGAACACCAAAAATCATCACAAGAATTTCAAAGAGGACGGGCAGTTTTTTTTGGCCCGCACTATCCGCATTTGAGTAGTAGCAAGCAGCTCGACGTAATCATGAATCAACAATCAGTATAGAAGATATTTAATAAAATCAATCCCCACAACCCATGTCAATCTATTTTCCCAATCCCAAAAATTAATTACAAGGGGAGAACATGGGAAGTGATAATAAAATAGAAATAAACCCCTACCCTTGATTGTTCATTGATGTTGGCATAAGAAGGATGTATGGATATTGATTCATCATAGATGATGACGTCCCATGTTGGAGGAAGTCGATGATATCTGCATTCTTCACAACCGCTGCACACCTTTAATCTCGGGCTCTTTCATTGGATCTTCATATTCCAAGGCATTATTCATCGGTAGGAGTGTTCTTTGTTGGAGGGTGGGATACTCCAAAATTCTCCAAAGACTTCTCTCATTCTCCTTTTCCCACCAAAATAAAGAGGTCCCAATATAATTTTACGTAAGAAGAAATTATGTTGGCGGATATAGAAACACATTTTGGAAAAATTAATGTTTAGAGTTGGCAAAATTATTGTTGAGAAAGCTCAAGAGTCACCTCCACATTAATGAGGGAGTTGAGAGGTGGCCCCCTCATTAATAAGGGAGTTAAAGAGGTTTAAGCCTTGGGTTGTCTCCACCACCATAACCTCTCATGGGAGGTTAATTCAGGTGGTCCCCATTTGTGAAACTTCTACATGAGAGTTTCAAAACAATATAAACTAAAATGTTACAAACTTTAGTTTATTTTAATCTTCATAAAAAACCCAAAAATTAACTTTCACCCTCGACCATCTACCATCGCGGTAAAAGTATCTTTAAGGAAATACCGGCACTCTGAGTTCAATAGTGTCCTCAGATATCATTTTTCAGCACTGGTTCAAATGTAAGAAAATCATGCTCACATGATTACTGAATGTACCCAAAATAATGTTTAGAAATTCAATCTGGGCACTATGGGCCTCACAATTTTGCCCCGTCAATTTTTGTGGACTCGTAAAAATCCAATTTATTTTAAAAAAAAATACATTGAAATCCTGGGTCTTTACATTTTAACGAACGTGGTGATAAAAACCATTCTTCTACCACATGCATTATTGGATATTTGGATTCCTCTACAAGCCGTAGTGTTTTTAATAGAAAAATAAATACTATATACTCTTTTTAAATATTTTAGTACTGAAAATAGATTTTAGAATGGATTTATTTTTTCAATATGTTGAAATGATATATTTTGACTGAAATGGGGAAATTTTATCTCTCTTTTATGTGTGTTTTATGTGTTATGAATATGTTATGGTTCTTGGGAATTGTTTACATATACGAGTGGTTTTTTGTTAATCAAGTAAATTTCATGCTATCTAAAAAATGAAACTAGACATTACTATTTTTTCAAGAGTTTTTATTTTATGAAAAAATAGAAACTGAGTAGAAGTGTCTACTTTGTAATTTTTGAGATGTAATGCAACTGTTTTGTCCTAATTCTATAAAACTATAAACATGAAAAGATCCTCAATGTGAATTATCATCTTAATTCAGTATTACATAATGTTTAAGGCATATTCCTTATAACTTCCATATTTTAATGAATTGTAAAAATATACTTCATTTAAATTCAAAAATAATTTTTCATCTAATTTATTAAATTCAATTGATTATTATTTAATATGGTTTTATTATATAATAGGATTATGTTTTTAACATTTAAAATAAATTAGGTCATTGGAATTATTTTCACCATAAAATTACATATGAACACATTTCAATCTTTTGATGGTTTTTACTTTAAAAAAACTAATTTTCTCATTTTGTCAATGCGGATTATTTTTATATTTATTAATTAAAATTATATGTTTCATATTTAAAAAAATGGATTCTATATTAGGAATCAGTGGGTATAAATTTTTTTATGATTTTACTTTTATTTTTTGTAAATTATGAATTGCAACTTTAGTGATTTTTTTGCCACAGTAAAGGATAAATGGGGTAATTAAAGGTAAAAATAATATTATAAAAACTTCTTTACACCTAGAAAAATCTTATTGGATGACTAAATTAGAACCATATAGTCTATGGTTCCATATTTACTCATTTAATTGCCACTTACCCATGAATATGACATTAATATTATTAAAATCAATCAATGTTACAAAATGTCACCCCCTCATTTTATTTAAGAATATTTATTTTAATATAGGGTTATGCATGATATAACATATATTATATGTATTATACGGAAAGATAAAATTATTACCTACATAATTGAAATTTATTTACATTTTTTAGAGATTAAATAATTACCATTAAGGATGACACAATAGTGACGTATAAATTATTTTATAAATAGAAATATCAAATGAACGATTTTAAGAAGATTAAAATAAATATAATTTTAATTAATTATGGTTCTCCAAAAATTTTAAAGGTGGATATTATATTCTTGTAGTATAATAATGTTTTCGTTTGATGTTATATTCTTTTTGGATTTTATTTGAAATCAATGAAATGAATAGTGTCAACATTTACTCTATTGATATTTTATAAAAATACCATTTATTAAATTATTTGAAAATCATATAAATATTTAAAAATTAAAAATTGATGATTAAAAGGAATAAAATATCCTAAAATTTTCGTTTATTGTCAATTGACACCATATAATTAAATATTTATAACGATTAAATATTTATAATCGTATTACCAAAATTAAAAATAAATGGATTATATAATTATAAATCAAAATGATAAGTTTTAAAATAAAAGAAACATGTCTAAATTTAATTATTTGATATTATTTCAACCCATACTCATTTTATCATTAAAATAATCCACTTTGGGTCCATTTTTAAATAAAAATTAATTTATATTAATTTAATAGTTTCAGTATTTCCAAAGCTGCCCCTAATCTCCCTTATAAAAAAGGAACACATTCTTATATATAATTCTCAGCTACAAGGCCCATTGGTTTGGCTAAAACCTGATAAATATTCCTCCCAACATCCCTCAATAAATATTATACTCCATACTTTTGTCATAAATCCATTCTCTAGAGTTCTTTTGTGTAAACCAAAAGGATATACCTGAAAAGGAGGTAATTGTTTTATCACTTATTTCAAAGTTATTTTCTTTTTTTTTTCTGACAATTTTTATGTTTTTTCAATATCAAAATTATAAATATTGTATCATCCATATAAAAATTTGTTATTATAATCATGGGAAAACTATATTCCTCATTTTATCCATCACATGAATAACAATATCACCATGTGTGCGTGCGTACAGCTTACCGTCTCCACGTCGTGGTGTAATTTATTATTCAACACTACATTATTTTAAGGGATATTATGATCAATATAATGGATATAAATAATAAATATAAAAAGATAATTATTATCTATAATTAATAAACCATCCATTTCCATTCCATTTAACCATAAAGGGAATGAGATCATCGCTAGTACGTACATACGACCGACCATCTCTATGACACAATGAGATTCATTAACAACATTAACCATTCAAGAGTGATTAAAAAAATTATGATGAGTAAACAAAATTATGAGCTTAATTTCATTATATAAATAAATTAAATACATCCTATGTATAAAAATATGAATTACAAAATAACACCAGAATTGGAAAATGAATAAGTTTACATATACAACAGTGGTAATACTAAAATAATATTAATTAAATGATATAATAGGATCATTTATGATAAAATAAATATTGGTAGGGTTGTAGTATAATTTTATTACTTTTCCTAACAATTATATAGGTGGATAACTCACCCATGAATAAAGTGATGTTTCATGTAAAAGATAATTTCAAAATATCATTATTATCTGATGTTACTTTTATGTAAGTATCTACTAATAAATATTTATCATACATATCAATGTTTCTTAAAATGTAATTCAAAATATAATAGAAAATTTTTTACAATTTTTTTTACCCATGTTTTACTTAAAAAACGTTTTGAAATGTATCTTTTTGTTGTTTTCCAAACAAGGTACTTTATGACCCATTTGAAAGATTAAGGAAATAATGTTTTTAACTTATAAGAAATGAATTCCTATATTCCACCAATAAGTCACCATAACATCTTGAATCATCCCTTATAAGATTAAATGGTCATTTTGATAGTATATTTTCTCTTTTATAATTTCATGTATTTAAATTATTTTAGAGTAAAAAAGGGATATCTCTATCAATAAGTTTTATTTATTTGTTTTATCACATTCACCTATGTCAAAAATGTTTTCTAGAATTAATTCGTTATAAATGATGAATTATTATGATGTAATCTTCCATATTTTTTGATTTTTTATGATGTATTTGACTATGGATGTTCTAGTTTTATACCATTCATTGTTTATATTTTAATTAATAACATTTTATATGCTAGTTTAATACAAATGTTTATGTGATCATTATATCTTTGCATATAAGGAAACCATTGGACTTTGCTAGTGATGGGAAGGGCCCCCTATAGCCACTCGATGCATCGGTATGTCTCATGAGACAATCTAATATCTTGGCACAGGACCTCAAGTGTATATTATTGGTTATGGCATGAGGCATTGACATTATGGTTATGATATTTGAAATTATTCATTTCATCATGATGCGATTAGTTATTATTATTGTATGTGATTATTCAACGAGAATAATATCCATGTCAATGTTTAAATGGAATTATTTGATTTATTCTTTCCATATTATTTAAAATATTTTGTTTCAAAGGTTTTTTATTTATTTTTATACCTCACATAAAATTTTTAGGTTGATTTATGATAGCTCCTACTATATTGTTTATCATTCCTAGGTATTTGAGCTCACCCCTTTCTAATGTTTCATTTTTTCCCACGATTTGATGAAATATAGCATATATTACTTATAGGGATGGTATGTTGTATATGAGAGTTTTTATAAGGGTTAATATGTTGATTTACATTACAAGATGTAATGTAAAACTTTCGTATGTATCTAGTATTTCCAAGGCTACTAATCCGATATGTCCTTCAAGATTTGATTTCTTGAGATCAATCCAATGTAATGAAATAATGCACCAACTATAGAAAATAGGGGATGGGGAATTATAATTGGTATCAGAGGTGGTTTAGTCAAAACCTTTGAAACTATATTTTGAAAAACAATGATTATGGAATATTACCCTATGATATAATATGTGGATATGTATTTAATAACATCAAATAATTTTGATAAAATAGAGATTATGTTGGTATTAATAGAAAATAAATCATTGTCTAGACACTATAAGTGGATTTGGTTCTAGAATAGATGTACCTAGGGGTGAAAACTCCAAAAATGTGTTCCGACCTTGACTTGGGGAAACATTGTACACAACAACAAGACATACTATACAACTGGTTTCACCCTCCCAGGGGATACACCAAGGATGATTCATATTTTCTTTACAAAGCATTATGGAGTATTTATGATTAACTATGTGATCAAAGAAACCATGTTTATGACTATGGATTAAATACGCATATATATTGCAAGTTCGGTTAATTATTTTCATAGTGTGGAATTATACAGTATGATTCATAACTTAATATAGTGTATACCATTGTTTAGAATTGGAACCTAGTGGAAAAATGGGAATCATATAAATGCACGTAATCCATGAAGGGATGTCCATCCTATACAATATAATTTTAGTAGAGTTGGTGATACTAATGGTGGTGACCAGATTATAACCATACTAGGACAAATGAATTTGGGTATGAATAATAACCTTAGTCATATGGAGCCCCATGATCAAAAATGTGAAGGATCAATGCTAGACTGCTTCATGAGACAACAACCTCCATCATTTAATGGGACTATAAATCATTTCAAATTTGAGTCATGGATAAGTTACATAGAGAAAATATTTCTTACTTCGGGGAGTATTAAAAGGGAATAAGTTTTTATGAAGGTATCTAATATTTAGGATATGGGGATTAATTGTGGTCATTGATTCAAAACATAATGAAGGATGAAGAGGCCAAATTATGGAATATAGGTAGTTATGGAACTATTCCTAGAAAATACATTCCTTGATATCTACGAGTGGATATGGAGAGGTAATTTCTTAGACTGAGGAAAACATAGTATGATAATGTTGAAATGTATGAGGCTAAAATCACAAGGTTTACAACGCATGCTTCAGACTACATATGTTACATACGAAGTATGATTGATAGAATATTTGATGGGTTAAAACCATTACTCTGATGACCATTGGCCTTACAATAGTTGTCATCATATAAAGACATAGTCTCATGTTCTATCATGAAAAAAAGGCTTCTCTACGACTTATGACATCAAAGTGAATCTAGATAAGAAGTGGGTCTTTGAACACTATAGGAATGAAACTAAGGGGAAGAGGGAAAAATATGACTTTCCATCCAACAACAATTTTTGGAAGAAACACCCTGAAAATTTCATAAAGGGGATGTGATATTTTTATATGTGTGGAAATAAAGTACATTATGACCATGAATTATAAGGGAAGAAAGAAGATGTAAATCTTCAATTCTAAAATTGTATAGAAAATTTACATTATTAAATATTTTTTCCTAAGATTCAAGGAAATTTTCCCTAGAAAATTCCAATAGAGAATGACCATGTTTATGTGACCATAACTGTTTTGGTTAAATATCTGAATGACATTGTCATAGGTACTATAATCATCTCCTAAAATTTATCCAAAGATCTCATTTGATTATAGATCCTCAAATTATTTTTTATCTTACCATATTTCAATAAAATTTAGATATTTACAATTCATTTTATGAAGAGAGTTATTAGTAAAAACCCCTAAGTGAAGTTTCATTAAAAGAATGATGTGCCAGGTGGTCCCCATTACGATATATAATAATTATTTATATGGTGACATTATCATCATACCTATGGTCAACATTGATAAAATCCACATTATGGATAGGCAATCATAACAATATTTGAATATTTATTCAAAGAAGAAGGACGTTATGATTTTTAATGATAATGTAGAATCCATTATCATTAGAGTAGAAATTTCCTTATCTAATACTTAATTAGATCCACCCCGAGTAACAGTACTAAAAAAATTCATATGGAGGAAGTGAAAACATTATCCATGGGTGAAGAAAAAAATATTCAAATTAAGGATGTTTCAATTGTACAATAATACATTGATCTATTTCTAGATGATTTACCTAGACATCCTATAATGTTATAAGTTGAGCTGCCTATTGATTTAATCCACAATGATAGGCCAATATAGAAAAATCCCTAAATAATGACCAATTTGGAATTGGTCGATCTAAATAAACAACAAGAGATGTTGACTAATTAGGTATTTACTCACCCTGGTGATTCTTAATGGGGATCAACTATTCTTTTTGTTAAGAAGAAGGAAGAATCAATGAGGTTGTTCATTGAAAATATGGAAATCAGGGCTATTAAAATAAATAACAAGTACCCTCTACCTCACATTGTTGATTTATTTGATCAAATTCCTTGAGATCAACATTTTTCAATCATTTACCATCATTATAGATATCAACACTTCTGTGTAGAAAAGGAGGATATTCTAAAGACAACATTTCGAATGGGGCAAGGTCATTACAAATTTATATTAATGCCATTTGGATTGACCAATGAACCCTATATTTTCATGGACTTAATGAATATAGTGTTCAAGGAATATCTTTATGGATTTGTTTTATTTTTTATTGATGATATCATGGTATACTCGAAAAGCTACGAATACCATGAGAATCAATTACAGATTTTTCTCTAAACTCATAAAAGAAATGAACAATATGGGAATTTTAAGAAGTGTGAATGCTCTCATCAAGTGATTTATTTTCATTTCCATATTATCTCTATGGATGGAATATTAGTCGATCCTGTAATGACAAAGGAAATCCATGAATTGACATCACTTAAAATCATAACTAAGCTACATATATTTAATGGTTTAGTAGGATACTCTCATCATTTCATCCATGATTTTTTCCGATTAGAAAACCCATTAACCAAGATCATATATAAAGTGGTTAAATTAGTTTTAAAAATAAAGTGAATAATTTTCTAAATAGTTAAAGATAATATTATTCAATTCAACTATCTTGAATCTCTCATCTGGGAAATATGGTTTTTTTATTGATAGTAATTTTTCATGGAAAGGACATGGTAGTTTACTTATTTAGAATTATAGGGTTATGGATTATGCATCATGGAAATTAAAAATTCATGATAAAAAGTACCCAACTCATTATATGGAGTTACAAACAGTAATATATTCTCTTTATATATAGAGACAATATCTCTACAGTGAAATATGTGAGATATATACTAATGATAAGAGTTTGAAATATATTTTCTCACAAAAATAACCCAACATGGGACAATGGGGATGATTTGAGATACTCAAATATTATGATGGCACATTACACAACCACCCAGGTAATGAAAATATGATGGAAGTTGTTTTATTAGAAAATAACCCAGTGTTTTAAAAAAACGATAGTGGAAAGGGATCCTATGATTATAGATCTAGTAAATATTGATAGAGGAATTATCATGGAAGGTGAATGATCACAAAAATTTCAAATGGTTGGGAAACATTCTTTAATATAAAGGATAAAAGTTTTGTAGCATAATTTTGAGGAGATTCAATAGATCAATAAAGGTGTGAATTATGGGAGACTAATTGAATTTTTCTTTGAAGATGGTACTTTGAAATTTTGGAAGAGTCATTGTGTTCCAACTATACATGAGTTAAAAATAGAATTATTGGGTGATTCTCATAGCTCCAATTTACCTATACACCCTTGTAGAACTAAGATTTATAGTTATTTGAAGGAACATTTTTTATGGGAAAAAATAATGAGTGATATTTCTAATTATGCTTCAAGATGATTGGTTTTTCAACAGGTGAATGCTAGAAGAAAACATCCTAGAGGTATCATTCAACTTCTTCCTATACTTGTGTGGAAATGGGAGGATATTATTATAAACAATTTAATGGGGCTATCTAATAATCCCATAAGATATGATGAGATACAGGATATTATTTATCAGCTTACCTTATTAGCACATTTTCTTGCTATGCCGGACGATTTAAAACATTAACTTTTAGAAATACTATAAATTAATTATTTTGAAAGACACCATGATGTAAACCTATCGATTTTTTTATGATCGTGATCCCCGTTTTACATCACAATTCTGTACAATTATTTAGAAGGTCCAAGATACTAATATTCTTTTAAGCACTTCCTACAATTCTCAAACTAATAGATCGTTATAACGGACTATTAAAACCATAGAATACATGATGATATCATTATCTCTTGACATTAGAGGTACCTGGGATCATTATTTTCCTATAGTAGAATTTTCTTATAAAAATAGATTCAATTAAAGTATTATAATGGAACTATATGAAGAGTTATTTGGAAATATATTTCATACACCAAATTATTGGGATGATGTTGGTGAAAGATAAATCGCAAGATGGGAATTTGTTTTGGGAAATGATAGAAAAGTTAAAAACTATTTAGACCCATATCGAAATAGCTCAATGTAAGAAAAAAACCTATTCTAATAACCAAAGGAAGGATTTGGAATTTCAAGTGGGAGATCATGATTTCAAGAATGTATTTTTAGGGAAGTGTGTTATAAATTTTTTTAAGAAGTGTAAATTATGTCCTTGGCAGATCATACCTATTGAAATTCTGGAATGAATTGGATTTTTATCTTACCATTTGGAAATATCACCATGTCTCTCTAAAGCTCATGATGTGTTCCATGTATCAATATTAATTAAATACATGCTAGACCCAAAGCATGTAATCACGTAGGATGAAATTGAACTAGAACCTGATTTGTCTTATTGTGAAGAGCCTATTAAGATTCTTTATACCAGAGATCAAGGGATGAGAAAACATATGACTCTTTTGGTAAAGGATCTTTGGAGAGACACTAAAATAGAAGAGACGATGTGAGAACCTGAAGAACATATGACAATATTGTAACACCCCAAGCTTCTATGGTACATTTCTATTTGAATAATGTGATAGCGTGTGTTGTACGCAACACCGAGTTCTAACACACCATAACCAATCAAACTAGCCGTTATGAATAGTAATACCTACTTTTTGAAATTATATATATTTTATATTTCAAAATGGAGTTCATTTTTGGATTCGGAATATTGAATTTAGCCTAAGGTGAAATTTTTGTACTTTTCGGATAACTTTAATATTTTGATGAATAGTGAAAATTACTAAATTTTAATTAAAAACAACTTTTTTAATCAAAATAATTAATAGTGATAAATTATGAATTTGAGTGGTTTTAAAGAATATTTAGAATATATTTGTACTATTTAATACAATATTGGTCATTGGACATAATTTTACAATTAAACTGAACATAAACAAGTGTCAATCTTTTGATAGTTATTATCTCTTAAAAACACGCTTTTTGTTTTAACAACGGGAATTAATTTTAAATTAATTTCTGCCACTTCTGTGTTTTGAATTTGGAAAATTTTATTCCATATTTGGAATCAGGATTTTCAAATTTTGTAAATAGGTAACTTTTATTTTTAGACATTTTGAATAATTACTGCGGTAAATATTTTATTTACCATGGTTAAGGGTAAATCCGGTAAATAAGGGTTAAAAAATAATATTATAATAATAATAAATTACCCTAAAACGTGTCCTATCCTTATTGGTTGATACATGTTCGACCATAGGCATCTTTTGGTCTATTTCGGGACCCCATGGTGCCACTTGTAGGTGATAGGGACACTTAATTTTAATTAAGTTAAAATAAGTACAAACATGGCATAAGCATACATCTTTGAGAAAAAAAATTTTACATATGGTTATATATGTTGTATTTTTGACTATAAATATTCATTAGAAAGATAAAAAGATTTCCTACATAACTATAGTTTATTTATAATTTTTATAATTTAAATAAGATAATTTATTTATGACACAATGATGATGCAGTAATTACCATAATAGTGAAAAATTAAAATAATTGATATTATAAATACCCAAATAAATATAATTTGAGACTTTTAATGAATTAAAATAATTTTATAGGATAATAGGAAATATTAGGATTGATTTAATTTACTTTTTTCGAAGTAATAATTCTGTTATAAGTTTCACAAAAATCAACTATTGAATAGTGTCAAAATTGACATAAAAGAGTTTTTAAAACAAATATTATATTATTAATTGATATTAAATTCCTAAAAATCTAAGGTTCGGGCCAGAGACTTATATAATGATAGGTGTATCATTAATGGACCATTTTAGGGTCGATTGGATGTATATAGTATGTTTATTAACTATATAATATAAAAATACAAAGTGACATGGTAAATGTCAAACTAATTAACTTAGAGTTAATACTTAAAGATAATGTTAATATAAGTACCCAAACCTGTATAAATTATATTGGTTGAGTGGTTTTCAACCCATCCCCACCTTAAAATTTAAATAATCCACTTTTGATCCATTAGAAACCGAATATTAATTTATTATTAATTAATATTTCTAGCTTTTCCAAAGGTGCCCCTCACCCCTCTTATAAAAGGGCACTCCTCCTTCTCATTTATTCACACCTTAAAAGCCTTTTGGTTCCACTAAAATCTACCCAAATACTCTCCCAACTTCCCTCAATACAACCTATAGGCCTTATTTGGATCATAAAGCCAACCTAAGTATTCCTTTCGATCAAATCAAAAGGAAGAACCCGAAGAAGAGGTAATGTTTTCACCACCCCTTTTCAAGTTCCTTTCTTCTTCCACTTCTTCATTATTTGTAATTACCATTATAAACTAATAACTCCAGTATAATATATATATTTTGATGTTATTATAAATATTGTACAACCATATTCATTATTCTATCCACCCTTTTAATAACATGTCACCATACGTGCGTACGTACGGCTTACCGTCTCCACGTCATGGTGTAATTGTTATTCAATATATTATTATTTGGATGGGTATAATAATGATGTTTAACTCATGTAAATGATAAATATAACATGTTAATTATTCCATATATATGATATAACATTCATTTATATATTATTTTAATATCAAAAGAATGATATTGTTGCTCGTGCGTACGTACGGACTACCGTCTCCACGAACGCGATGAGATTCATTCTCCATCGTATCCATTCAAGTATAATTATCATTTGATGATTTAAAAATGATGTGTAAGGACTTGATATCATTATGGATATTAATAATATACAACCTATCCATTAAAAACATGTCTTACATAACAAAACATAGAAAATAAAACGAGTAAGTTAACAACCCAAAGAACAATAATACTAAGATATTATTAACAAATCAATGTTAAAAGATCATGTATGATATCATATTAATGTATATGATTATTGTATAATTTAATAACAATTATTTCACCATTATACAGGAGGTTAACCTACCCCAACCAAGGAAAAGTACAAGGTAAGGGTTATTTCACAATCTCTTCATTATCCGAGGTTGTTTATACGTAATTATCTACTAGGATTTCTTTATCATCCACATCCATGTTTCTTCGAAATGCATTTCAAAATGATTTTACTATTTAAAATAACATGGGTTAAATTCATTTATACCCTTTTTTGACTTTTTATAAGAGTTTTATAATGGAATCATTCCGTTGTTTTCCAAACAAGGTTCGTTTAACCTTTTTGACAGAATTAAGGTAAGAATGTTTTTTTAACTTATACGGCGGGTGCAGTTATTTTCTGCTGTTATAAAATCGTCGAAGCTTCCCTAACAATCTTATAAGAATATTTTCAAAGAAAATGTTTTATTTTATAAATATATGACTCTTAAATTATTTCAACAATCGAAATAGATATTTCTCTAAAAAGAGTTTTGATTTCCTCTATGTCAACATCCTTTGATGGATTTTACGGTTATTTGAAGTTGATTTATTATGATACAAAACTTATATATTGTATTGATCGTTTTGTGATATGTTTGACTGTGGATGTGCTATTTTTATACCATTCATTGTTTATGGTGAAAGTATTGATATTTCGTATGGTAGTTTTAATACGAATGTTTATGTTATGTTTAAAACTTTTCATATGGGAATGCATTGGACTTAATATGTGACGGGTGGAACCCCCTATAGCTCCTTGATGCATCGGTAGGTCTCATGAGAAAAACTAGTGTCTTGGCACATGGCCTTGAAAAAATCTTATTTGTAGTCCTGGCACGAGGTCTTGGCTATGTTGTTATGATAGTCTGGCATTATGTATTCCATCATTATGAAAGTGGTTATTGATATTGCATGTTATTATTGGATTAGTAGAATATCCATGTGAATAAGTAAATGATATTATTTCATTTTATTTTTTCCATACTATGTTTAAGTTCAGGTTTAAAGGCTTTTGTTTTAGTTATACATTGCCTTAAATGTTTATTCTTATTTATGAATGTTTCCACTATATTGTTATCCTTACTGGGCATTTGAGCTCACCCCTTCTCTATGTTTTATTTTTCCCAGGGTATGAAGAAGTAAATTATGAACGAACTACAGGGATAGTATATAGGGATATGAGTGTGGAATATGAAGAAAAGATGTTGTTGTAGTTTTCATTTTTATGATGTAATGCAAGACTTATGAATATATCTAGTATTTCGAAGGCTACTAAACCAATCGGTCTTTCGAGATTTTATCCTTCTTGTGATCATGCCAATGTTATATAATAATGCACTGACTCTGGGTAACTGGGGTCTGGGCATTACAATATACCACCTGAATATTTTTATAAAGTGATATTCAATAAATTTATATGATGAAATTATTTGAAGGAGGGAAGAATGTAACACCCCAAGATTCCATGGAATGTTTCCTTTTCAAATATTTCAATATCTTACATTGAATTCCACACCCAGTTAGAGCACACCATAACCTATCAAACTAGATGATTAAAAAATATGTTAGGAATATTATTAACACAATTATGAAATTTATATATTATATAAATTATTATATTTATTTAAATACATACAAATTAATTTTATAGGCATAAGATAAGAATTAATCCAATATTAAACATTAAAAGGTTATTTGTTCATAAAAACAATTGTAACCCCTTTTAATGAAGAACTATTTTTAAATAAAATATTTGATACTTTTATATATTTTATTTGGAAGAAAAATCCTCTATAGAGTCAGGAAATAAAAATTTAGAATGGGAATGTTTTTGGGTTTTTTTGATAAAGTTCATATTTTAATGAGTAGAAAAAAAAAACAATTGGATTTAAATTTAAAACTAATTTTCACCTAATTAATTTATATAGGTATATTATCAATATAATAGGTTTTAATGTATAATTTGATTAAATTTTTACATTTAAAATTATGTAGTTAATTGGAGTTATTTTCCCATTAAAATATCATATAAACACATGTCAATCTTTTGATGGTTTTTACTTTTAAGAAACTCAAACTATCATTTTTTCAATGATGATTTATTTTAAATTAATTACTGAAACTTTGGTGTTTTAAATTTTTGTAAATTAATTCCATATTTGGAATCAATGTATCTGTATTATTTTAATTTTTTAACATTATTTTATTAGACACAATAAATTTAAACTTTGGTGAATTGTTTATTACACCAGTTAAGGGTAAATAGAGTAATTAAAGGTAAAGATAATATTATAAAATTACCTTAACATATCTAAAAATTAAATTGGAATACTTAAATCATCCCTTATAATCCATGGTTTGAAATGTAATCCATTAATGGCATCTTTCCAATGAATATGACATTAATATTAATAAAATCAATGAATGTGTCAAAATGTCACACTCTCATTTTATATAGCTATATTAATTTTAAAATTGAGTTAAATAGTATCTTACATATACTATAGATATTATATAGTATTATAAAATAATTAAATACATAATAAAAATTAATTTATATTTTTTAGAGATTATATAATTATCGTTAAGGATGACACTATAGTGACACATAAATTATTTTACTAATAGTATGTCAAATAAATGATTTTAAAAATATTGAAATACATATAATTTGAAAAAATTATTGTTATCCACAAAGTTTTTAGTTTACTATGACATGTTTATAGTATATCATATTTTTTCCTTCAATGTTATCTTTTTTGTGGATTTTTTTTAAAATAAATGAATTGAATTGTGTTGCAATTGACAGTATTGATATTTTATAAAAATAAAATTTATTAAATTATTTAAAAATAATAAAAACATTTTAAAAACTCAAAGTTTTAATTATAATCTGTAAGATATCATAAAATATATATTTATGGTCAATTTACACCAAATACATAAATATTTATAACTATTTAATATATATAATGGTTTTACCACAATTGAAATTAAATAGATTATATAATGATAAGTCAAAATGATAAGGTTCAAAATATAATAAAAACAAAGATAAATTTTAGTTTATGAGCGTATTTAAATCCATAATAATCTTATCTTCTAAATAATCCACTTTAGAGTTTTATTTAAAATTGAATTTATATTAATTTAATTATTTTTGTATTTCTAATGGAGCCCCACATCTCTCTTATAAAAATGAACTTCTCGTTCTCTATAATTCACACCATCAAATCGATTTTTCTAGAAAAAACTCTACCCACTTCTCCTCCCAAATTCTCTCACATCATTCTAGAGTCCATACTCTAGGAATAAAGCCATTTTAGGATATAATTTTGTTCAAATCAAAAAGAGATACCCAAAAATGTGTTAATTGTTTTATTACCTCTTTTAATGTTCTTTTCTTATTATACTTCCACTGTATATGTTTTTTAATATATCAAAAAAATTACTCCAATATAATAAATATACTAATATGTTATTATAATCATGTTATTACCATGTTATTCATTTTATCTATCACATGAATAAAAATGTAACCATGTGTACGTACGTACGACTTACCGTCTCCACATTATGGAGTAATATGTTAATCCACTCTACATTATTTTAATGGAAATTATGATGAGTAAAATGGATATAAATAATGAATATAAAATTATAATTATAATTTATAATTTATATACCATCCAATACTATAACATTTAACCAACATGGGAAATATATCATCGATCCTGCGTACGTATCTCGTACCGTCTCCATGACCCAATGAGATTTGTTCTCTACGTAAACCATTCAACAATTAATATAAAATTTAAATGAGTAATAAAAATAATAATTATAATAATATAATTCTATATATATATATTAAATACATGCAATTCATAAAAAATATCACTTACATGACAAAAATAGAATGGGAATATGAAGCAGTTAACACTCAAAATAATGGTAATACTAAAATAATATTAATGTAATCATATAAGAGGATCATATATGATATCATAAATATGGATATGGTCCAATTATAACTTAAAAAAACTTTTTAACCATTATATAAGAGGCTAAATCACTCTTTATTGATGGAAAGTTAAAGGTAAGTGTTAATTTCACAATGTCTTTATTATCAGAGATTGCTTATTCATAAGTATCTACTGTGACATACTTGTAATCCATGTCCATGTTTTAAAAATTGTAATTAAAAACATTATTTAATATTGTTTAAAAAAAATTTTAACCATGTTTGACTTTTTAAAATACATTTTTAAAGTATATTTCTATCATTATTAAATGAGGTAGTTTTTGTCCTTTTCAACAAAATATAGATATAATTTTTTTAACCAATACGATGTGAGTGGATATATTCTACCATTATTATTCCTAAACATCTTGATGATTACCTTTCAATTTTACAAGTTTAATTTTAAATTATATGTTTTCTTTTATAATTATAGGGCATTTAAATGATAATAATGTAAAAAATGGATATCTCTCTCAAAGAGTTTTTCTAGTTTTATTAGATCATATTTATATATGTCAAAACCCTTTGATGGATTTAATGCTTCATTAAGGAAGGTTTATTATGATACAATCATCAATATTGTATTGAAGGTTTTATGATATCTTTAACTTTAGATTTTTTATTTTTATGACATTTATTGTTTGTTAAGAGTATTAACATTTGGTATGATAGTTTTGATATAAATGTTTATATTATGTTTCACACATTTCATATGAGGAATGCATTGGACTTATTACATGTCAGGTGGGACACACTATATCCCCTCGATGAATCACCAGGACTCATTAGACAAACTAGTGTCTTGGAACATGGATTTGATGGGATGGTAATGGTCTTGGAATGAGACTTTGAGGGTATGGTTATGATGTCTCACATTATGCATTTCTCCATTATGTGAATAATTATTGATATTATAAGTGACTATTACACTAGTAGAATATCTATGTGAAAATTTACATTTAATTATTTGATATTTTCCTTCTACACTAGATATGATATCATGTTTAGAAGTCTTTTGTTTTAGTTTTATACCCTTCCATAAAATTATTTCCTTATTTATGATAGCTTTTGCTATATTATTTATAATTAATATGCATCTACGCTCACCATTTATTATGTTTCATTTTCCATATAATTTGATGAAATATATTATGATTGACCAATAGGGACAATTTATGGGATATGAGTGTTTTAAAAGGGTATAATTTTTTGTTTTTCATTTCATTATGTAATGTAAAAAATATGTTTTTAACTAGTATTTCAAAAAATACTAAACCAATAGGCCCTTCAGTATATAATTTATTATGATCATGAAAACGAAATTTTATAATGCACCGACTCGTGGAAATTTGGGTTAAAGAATTACACTATCATTTTATGTTCATTTAATTCATCCCTACAAGTTGGGGTTCTACATACATCCCCATAAAGGACTTTATATGGATCCATTTTGATGTTCGAGTGGAAACTGTTGTTGTAAGAGAACTCAAGAAGAGGTAGATTTTGGTCCAATCATCCTTTTAATTCCATTGAACATTCTTTCAACATGTCTTCCAGCGTATGAATAGTTTGTTCAGATTGGATATAAATTTAAGGATGACAAGACATAATGATGTTCATATTAGTGTTTTAACCATTTTAGGGAATTTTCCATAACCTATAGGGGAATATCATATATAAATTAGATAAAATTTATAGTGATACTCCATGAATACATATCACTTATTTGATTTATATCCATGCAATTTGATCTAGTGAGATGGCCTATAAATTTTCTATAATGTGAGTTATCTTTTTAATTAAATCTGCAACAACCCATATAACATTGTTTCCTCTAGATTTATTTGGATGTATAGTGACAAAGCCGAGGGTATTGTTTTCCCATTTCCATGGTGGTATGGGTAATGGTTAAATCAAAACCATAGACTATTGTCTTTCAAACATAACTTTCTATCATAACTGACACATTGATGTATAAACAACAACATCCTTCTTTATATTTTCCCCAAATAAGTGCTCCTAGAGATCTTGATACATATTTGTGCTTCCTGGGTGAATAGAGAATGTTGAGCTATGTGATTCATTTATACGATCCTTATTTATCTCTAGATTAGATGGTATACATAATTGTGACCTAAATTTTACAAATCCTTCCTCATTAATTTAAAACTATATATATTTAACCATTCTCATAGGTTCTATATTATTTAAAATTTCAACATCAATTATTTGAGCATACATTATTTTCACCATGAGGGTTGGTGGAGAAATAATTTGAGAAATGATTGACGATGTGACATACTTATTGATTCCCATAACAATCCTTTTAAAATATAATAATATTGAATCTTTCTCAATTATCATCTTTGATATTATTTCTTGATCCTTTTTATATAGGGAATACTCAACATTATTATCTTTTTTAGGATGGTAATGGATTGAGTAGTTGTAATACTTGAAGAGATATAACCATCTTCCCTTGATCATATTAATCCCTTTATATGTGAATATATATTTGAGGCTCCTATGACCATTATATACATCATACTTCTCCCCATATAGATGATCCCTCTATATTTTCAATGCAATGATCACAAATTCATACTCTATATCATTCATAAGATTGTTTTTCTACATAATTTTAAATTTTCTAGAGCTATTGGCTATCACATTATCCTTTTTCCTAAGTAAATTCCCTATGTAATTATTTTAAACATCATTGTATACTATAAAGTGTTCCCCACTTGTCAGAAGTTTGAGTACTGGTATGATGATGAGAATCTTTTTAAATTATTGAAGTCATCTTCAAATTCACCTATCCTGATGATCTTTTCCCCTTCTGAGTCAACTTGGTTATTGGAGTTGATCATCAGGATACATTCATCACAAATCTATTGAAATTCCCAACTAGATCAAGGAGACTATGGATCTCCATTACTGATGTTTTCCTGGGCCACTCTTCGATTTCCATTATCTTGGAACGCTCAAAAAATATTATTTTGAGGAAGATAGCATTCCCTAAGAATGATAATTCCCACATCCATAACTCACATTTATTGTACATCACCAAATGTCTATACTTTCAAAAATTCCTTAGCACAGTATTCAAATTATCCTCATGTTCCTCATTTCTCTGGGAGTGTATAAGATTATCATCAATAAATACTCTACTCATTTGTTAAGGTAATATCTAAAGAAACAATTTATTTAGTCCATGAATATTTCTAAAGCAATAGTGAGTCTGAAAGGAATCAATATGAACTCATAGTGTTGATAGTCTATTTGAATGGTGGACTTAAGAATATCTTCCTCGCTCACATTTAATTGGTGATTTCAAAACTAAAGGTCCACCTTAGATAAATTTTTGTTCCTATACAGTTGATCAAACAAGTAATATATATTTTTAAGGGGATACTAGTTCTTTATTGTGGGTTTTGAGCTCATGATATTCAATTAAAAGGTACATTGATAAATCATTCTTCTTGATGAAGAGGATATGTGCATCACATATCAAGGAACATAGATGTAAAAAGTCCTTTATAATATTATATTATAAATTACATTTCATTTCTTCAATCTATATGGAGGAAATATAATATAAAATTGATAAAGGTAGAGATCCATTTAAATATAATTAGAGAACTCAACCTGCTGGTCTGGGGGAAGACCATACAATTTCATGGGGAATATATTATTGTAGTCCTTCACAATGGGCATGTATTCAATAATTGATTATATCCATTATATCAGTCATTTTAACTAAATATGCATTCTCATAAGGCAATAATATCCACACATGAGATGATGGATCTAAAGAAAATTCATCATAATCCTCACAATTTTATATAATGTGTGAATTCATGGGGATGTGAAGAGTTTTATCCATTTCTCTACAGTTTATGTTTTATTTATATATAGAAAAAAAATCTATTCCCTTAACCAAAGCTTGTATGACATGATTTTTTATGAGTTTTAGTCCACACACATTAACCAGCGAGGAGTTATATATTTTTTATGGAAAATTTTTTCCAATTTTTAATTTCATAGATAACTCAACATAATTATTTTTAGGTGGTGTTTTAATTTTTCTACTAAACATGAATGATATGAAAGAAAATTTTGAACTAGAATCATATACTACATTACTTAATCAAGAATGAATAACCAGCTTACCAATCACCACATCATTGTTGGGATCCACTATAATAGTAGTTGTGGAATAAGACTTCCATTTCTTATTTTTATTTTGTGGCTGATAACATTTATTACCCTTAATAACTCAACGTTTAGTGCATTGTATTTCATAGTACGTGTTATCCCTATATTTAAATCATTAATACATGGGTGGTTATTTTTCTACTTCATTATGTATCTTCAACATTAATGAGATTGGTTTCCTCATCTACCAAACAAATAGAATATCCCCATACATTCGAGGAAATTACCATGATAATTTTTAAAACATTTTATACATGTTGGTGGTAACGTTTTCCTTCTACATTTTTCATTATATTCTCTTGATTGAAACTCCATATTTCGTTTCTTATCACAATAGCTATGGGACCATTAACCAATCACCATATCCACTTTAAGGGAACATAGAAAAACATATCCATAAGTCCCAAAGTCTTGAATTAATAGATCATTTTGATTGAATGATTTTAAACCACTAATGATATATCAATTTTCTATCATTGCTGAAAAAAATTGGAAGAGTGACCTCCAATCCTTGTGAAAATTTCTTCGTAGGTTGTGAAATATTCTTGTTCCTTTTTATTTAGCTATATAAATTGTCTCTCCATATTTTTATGTACATTTCAAGGGAAATAAATATTTATTAACAATATATTAAATTATTCCCACCCCATCTCTTAAATTTAATCCATCATCTTGGTGTTATTAATAAGTTCACACCATTGGCCAGCCTCTCTATATAAACGATTAATGGCCATAGTTACCATATCCATCTCAATACGGTTAAGCACCAAAAATATATTATCAATTGTGTTGAACCACTATTCTATGATGAGTAGATTAGAAGATCTATTAAATGTCAGTGGTCATTGACACAAAAAATACATAATATCCAGTTTATCCCTATTTGGTGAAGTAATATATTCCACATTATTTATGTTATTGTTTATATCTGATAAATATGGGTATGAATTACCATGAAATTTTGAAATCCACTTAGAAAGGCATTAGGGATGTTGTTTGATAAATCATTGCATTGTCCCTCACATGGCTTGTTGGCCATGCTTCTCTTAATTCCCACCATTTTCTAAAATAAGCAATGTTATAAAAAACATATGTCAACAAGTCATGAATATATAATTTTTTCTATTATGCATTTATGACTAAAGGAATATCTTGTGGGATCCCTATTTATATAATTTAAAAAATATCTTCTTGGGTGCATACAAATACATTGTATCATATTATGGGTTTTCACAGCATTTCTATAATATTAATTCCCAAATTAACTAAACTATGATATGATACAATCTATAGAGACATTTATTTTTAATATATAATTATTACATCATTTTAGTGATAAACAAAATAATTGATCTAAAAAACCATGATTCAATGATTAGTGTCTAGGGAAAACTAGGACCACCCATAACCAATACATACTAAACCAATTTTTTTTATTAAAATCCTTCTTCTCTAGTTTCTTATTGGCCCTCATGTTCTCCTTAGTACAATAATCACCTGAAGATATACATAAAAAAATGGTGTGATACAATTCAAGTAAGAGGATATATAATAACACGAGTCAATATAACATGGGGTGAGAATAATCATTATATATAAAATTGTACATAGGATCATAATCATTAGAGGAAGCATTGTATAAAGTAATAGAATGTGTCAATGCATAAAAATAAAACATAATGTCTTATTAGTCAATTACCACACAGAGTTGTGAAAAAATATGGTATCATGGTCATGAATATTTAACATAATTTCATGAGATACATTAAATTAACCAATTAATTGGGGAAATATACTATTTCTGTAAAACTTGTCACATCTAACATATATATCCTCAATATATTTATGTGGCCACATGTCACGTCATAAAATTTACATTATCATGCATGCCACATAGAATGTATATCAATATTGGACAAAAAATAACACATACAATGGAATAAATTTCATTTAATAAAGAATAAATTCATAAAAATTGAGTTTCCAATGATAAAAAGGGAATAATATGATTTTAATCAATCTTTATTGAAGAAGAAATAATCTCATGATAAGTAAAAGATGTATTTTTTTAAAGAAGAGTAATTTTGTAAATAAAGTATCATTAGTAACAAAACAAGATTGAATCATTTATATACCCAAAAAAATAACAGGGAAATAAAAATAATATATATTTATATAAAATAATGGAACATCTTTATGATAAATGGAGTGAAATAGGGAAAACCAAATGAGAGAAATTTGAGTTCTAGAATCACCATACCTTATGCTAGAATGATTTCTTCTCTGTAATATCTTGGATAATTAAATTAAATTCATTAATTTTAATATAAATAGCCTTTTAAACATTCATTTTATTCATCATTATTTTATTATGTTCATTTATTGGATTTTCTATGAGTTATGGTATCAAATATCATCATTATGGAGTATTTGTTTTCTAGAATTTCATGATCGGTTTTCTTGTATATGAGTACCATAGTTTATGTAAAATGGGAATTATTATTCATAATTTAATATTTATATTATTAATGAAAATATATATGTGTATTTGGTATTATATTTCATTTTTTATATTGTGTGAGGATGAATCATTAAGTAAATAGTTTATGAAAATTATTTAATTTTTTTGGATGATTTTACAACCATTATGAGTTTGTATAATTTTATTTAACATCATGATTATATATTAGTTCTAGAACATTATATAACTTATTATATGAATAATAATTTATTATTTAACAATATTTATGGTTTTATAACCATACTTGATGGTTTTAGGGGAAAATGAAAATGCATCATCCACGGTGCGGGTAAATCAACATACCAAGACGATATTTTCCTTATTAGAATAAAAGGAAAAGGGAAGAGATTAGAACATGATTTATCCCATTAAAATAATAAAATTAATTTATATAAAATATAATAGAGTTATAATTTTCTCCGAAGGGTGGAGTCTAATAGAGGATAAAAAAATAAATGAAATTGAGAAGAAATTAAAAGAAAAAGAAACTGGGTTTTACCTCTTGAATTTCTCCATCTCAAGAACCTCTGTGTGGGAAAGGGTTTGTTATTTTGATGAGACAGATAGATTCTAGACTTTGGGAATGGTATTGGAAATATTATTTTGTAGAAAATGGATATGGATCAAAACTCGAAAGATGTGCGGATAAGGGGTGGTATATATAGTGGAAGAGATGGGTGTTTTATCATTATTTTATTCATCAGTTTATTATTTAGGCTAAAACTAGGAATATTTTGATCATTATCCCTAAATATATTAAAAAATAAGGGGAGTTTTATATTATGTTTCTTAAATCATCAATTACTAAATTCATAATTTATTTAACTCATATAGTATATAAACCGTAAATGACCCTAATTTACTATTCACAAAAACTTCATGTTTTTTAGAAAATTTGAAAAAATTAACCCTAACAATTTTTTTATGTGTTTAATTAAAAATTTAAATCTATTATAAGTAAATAATTTTATAAATATGATATATTTAATTTTTAATTAAAATAACCATTTATTCAAAAAAACACTGATTTTAGAATAAGAACTATTTTTATGAGAATTTGAAATTTTAATTATGATATCGGAAAATTATCTTATAATAATATGAAAAAATAATTATTTTTGAGCTTGTTTTATGAAAATAATTTTTCTTGTAATTTATTATATTAACTAGAAATGGTAAATAAACTATTATGTTTTAGAAAAATACTAACACTTAATTTATCATTTTTAAAACAATTAATTACATATTTAATGATATAATTATATAATATATTCACATATAAGATGCATAAATTTTATCCACACATTAATAGGTGAGGCTACTATCTTTTTTCTCCAACTTATTATTCATTATCGAAATAATACTATTCGAAAGGCCATGTAAGTATTTCTCTATGATATTCTCCTCAATTTATAGAAATACATGTTATTTTATTAATGATTCATTTTAGAATTTTTTAATTTTTTATCTATTTGATATTTATGTGATTTATACTATATTAAAATATTATAAGAAGGTATTTTCCATTGATAAAATTTGGGGGCATTATAGGTAGTGTCTTATTCATCTTCTGGGACCATCTTAATCTGATTATACCTTGAGTACCAATTCATGAAGGAAAGGGCATAGAAGCCAGAAATTAAATTGATCAAGTGTTCTATGACCAACAATGGGAATTCATCATTTCTTTATAGTTAATTAAGGTATCTAAATTCAAAGTAGACCCTAACATTCTAATTCATTTTTTATAGGGATGATTTTAGTGATCCATCATGGTTATTTCACTTCTTGGAAAAATTTGTATTTAACGAATTTTCCAATTTCTTCCTCTAAAACAATAGCATGAGATGGGTGAATCCCTCAAGATGCTTGGTTGAAACCTAGATGGTCTTCAGGTAAATTGATATGGTGTTTAGCTACATCTATATTTAGTTTGGTAATTTCTTTATAATATTAAGTAGACACATATAGATGTTTATTTAGAAATATAATTTTCATCTCTTTCTCCGTGAGTTGAGTAGTGACAATAATCAGTTTAGGCTTTGATTTATCTTCAGATCCAATATTTTCCTAGCTAAGATCATCAATAGTGATGTATATTTCAGCCTAAAATGTGCGAGTGGGGGGGGGTCATGAGGTTATCCTTTTATTACTCATTCTTTGAGTTTCTAGAGTCATTTTTAGATGAATTAAGTAATCTAAGGGAATATATGTCACTTTGGCAATGAGAGAAACCATGTGAAGAGAAATTTCCACCCCTTACATCTGAGGTTGTTATAGAGAGATTATGGAGATGATTTTATTGCACACGGTCACTAGGGATAGAGGGGACATGGATATCAAGTATAAAGTTAATTACCTCAATATGATTTATGGGTATCCCATATGTAATTTCATGTATATTGTAGGGATATTTAGGGGTGGTCCCCATATGATTTGGGGAAACAAAGTGAATATTTTCATACACCGTTCATTGTTTTGATTCAATTTTTTTTAAACCGATGTCAACAAATGTGTAATAAAAATATTATAATGGTTCACTATCACAATATAGTATGCCTGACCATTCCATCAATGGGATATTTCCAACATTTATGAAATGTTTAATGTAACACCACGTGGCTATGGAGACAGTGCATTTTTATAAGGAAATTACATAGATTTTCTTGCAGGAAAACCATGAACTCAATGTTGTATATGAGATACCCAAACTGAGTTTCAATCATTACCTTCCCAAGTGGTATTTTCTCATGTGCATAATACCCTTTAATGGTCATCATTATGGGATATAAATCTCCCTCTCCCTATATCCCAACCGTTGGATGGTTTTAATTTGGATAATTTAGATCATGAAACCATTTTAATTCAAATACTTTTATATGTAGACATTATTTATTAGGCTAGAAATATATAGGTTTGATATGTGTCCCCGTATGACATCTTCCATATCCTGCTATGTGAGTGAGATGATGAAATTTCATTTCTATGGTACTTCCTCCAATGTATAAACATCAGCTGTAGTGAATTCTATCCTGAAGACTTATGGGATCAGGAGGGATTAATTGAATTCCTATATGATTTCTTGTAAAAGCTCTATTCTAATTCTACCCTTTACCAATAGTTTAGAACATTTGATAAAGGCCTGGAAATCATTGTTATGTTATATTCCAACGGTTTCCTAAACTACGTCCAAGTAAGCTGTGAGTAAAGGCTTATACCAATGGTTTTGCGTAAAACATTTGTATATGTGTTAATGTAAGAGATATACCAACAGTTTAACAAACCATTGGTATATGTTACCGTTATACCAACGGTTCTAAATAATTTGTATATAGATTGAAATATACATCCAAAGCATATACCAGTGGTTTTAAAAACCATTGGTACAAGTTTATACCAACAGTTATAACAAAACCATTGGTATAATAAACATGAAAAGGATATACCAACGATTTTCAAAACTGTTGGTATAAATTTGTTTCAGCTCGACAGCAGCCATCAACCCCCTCCAACCTGCAACTCTCCATGACCTGCAAGAACACATACACAATGAGAATCTAAAATACAACATGGGATGTTTAAAATTCATACAGAATTAAAAAAATTAGAAATTTAAAATTCATTCCTCACTCAAACCACCACACAAGAGAAAAATAATGAATCGAATATATCCCCAATCCAATACATCTAAAATTGAAATGAAATAACACCCATAATTCCAATAAAAAATTAAAATCCAATACATACAAAATCCAATACACATAACGTTATTCAAAATTTAGAATTCATTACCAATACAGCCAGAATCCAATACATCCAGAATTCAAAAAATTAGAATTGAAAAGAAATAACATCCATTACAGTATTCAAAATTTAGAATTCAATCCTCACTCAAACCACAACACCAACACACACAAGAGAAAAAGCCTACATGTTATAGGAAGCATAAGGGATGTTAACTCATGGTCTTGGGTTGACTATCATAAAAAGAATAGAAAAACATGGGTAGAGTGGACAAGGATTATGATACCTAGAAGATAGGCAATAGTAGTGGTCATGTGCTTAGACCTAATTTGAGTTATAGGAAGCACATGGGATGTTATATTCCTCTAATGACTATGTATCCATGTATAAATGGTTCCTGATGTGTTAGTGGAAAACATTGTCCAATCTTGACATATGAGATGGGTTACCAAAATAGCTTATATGTTTTCATAGAATTTTCAATTACAATAAGGGGGTATGTGGATAATTTTAATTTGGTATCCTAGGTGTGATGTGAGATGAATCCCAATTTTGGGTAGTGGGTATGATTATTCAATTATGTCTTTGGTATTGGGTTCCCAAAGGGACTTTGGTTTGCTCCTAGAACCCACTGTTTGAGGATGGGATTGGCGTATTAATTGTGTTGTGTTTTAGAATATGGGTAGGGTTTTATTACTTGATAAGTGGATTCTGTGGGGCTGGACCATGGATCCTTGTGCAAAAGTATCAAAACAATTTGAATACATTTGGTCGGTTTTTCGTATTCAAGTTGTGGGTTTCCCTTAAAATCCTATCCATTTAAAATAAAAGTTAGATAGTTTGAGTGGCCCCGGCCACACCATGCCTTAAATTGAGGTAGGTTTGACTCGTACACATTAAAAATGACCCATGGATCATTTTATTAAGTATCAACAGAATAAAAATTCATTTTTTTGGTTCGTATGCCAATAGTTATTTTCAATTAGAATGTCATCCATTTGAAATAAAAGTGAGACACTTTGTGTGGTATCAGCCACATTGTGCCTCATATTGAGGCATAGTTGACTCGTACATGTCACAAATGACCCATGGATAATTTTCCTAATGTATCAATAGATCATGAATGCATTTGGTATGTTTTCCATATGCTATTTGTTATTTTCACTTAAAATGTTGTCCAATTCAAATAAAAGTGAGATACTTTGAGTGATATCAGCCTCACTGTGCCTCAGATTTAGGAGGGATTGATTCTTACACATCACAAATGACCCATGGATAAATGTCTAGATGTTTCAATACAATTATAATGCTTTTCATTGGTTTTATGTATGCAAGTTTTTGTTTTTATTTAAAATCTAGTCCATTTAAAATAAAAGTGAGATAGTTTGAGTGCTACTAGACAAACTGTGCCTCCGATTGAGGCAGTGTTAACTCATACACATCAAATATGACCCATGGATTATTTTGATAAAGTATTAATAGAATTTGAAGAAGTTTGGTATGTTTTCCAAATGCATGCTATTGTTTTCACTTAAAATGTTTTCCATTTCAAATAAAAGCTAGACACATTGAGTGTTAATAGCCACACCATCCCTCAGATTGAGATGGGGTCGACTCATAAACGTCAAAAATTACCATGGATACTTGTGCTAAAGTATCAACACAATCAGAATAAGGTTGTTCAGTTTTCCGAATGTCTGTTGTTTATACTTAAAATATTGTCCATTTTAAACAAAAGAGCGACCCAATGAGTGATACCGGCCACACTGTGCCTCAAATTGAGGAAGGGTTATCTCTTATATGTCAAAAATGACCCACAGATTGTTGTCCTGATGTTTCAACACAATCAGAATGTATTTTTTTTTTGTTTTTTTCATATGGATGTTATTTTTTTCAATAAGAATCATATCCATTTCAAATAAAAGTGAGATGGTTTGAGTGGTACCGGACAAATGACCCATGGATCATTTTCCTAATGTTTCAACAGAATATGAATGCGTTTGGTCAGTGTTCCGTATGCATGTTGTTGTTTTCACATAAAATAATGTCCATTTCAAATAAATTTGAGATAGTTTGAGTGGTATCAGCCACAACATGCCTCATATTAAGGTAGGGTTGACTTATACACATCAGAAATGACCCTTAGATAGTTTTACTAAAGTATCAATAGGATCTGAATGTTTTTGGTTAGTTTTCCATAATCCAATCATTGTTTTCACTTAAAATGTTGTCCAATTCAAATAAAAGTGAGACACTCTTAGTGTTACCGGCCACACTGTGCCTCGGATTGAGGCGGGGTTGACTCGTGCACATCAAAAATTACCCACTGATTTTTTTTTCTGACGTATAAAAACAATCAGAAAGTGTTTTGTCAGTTTCCCATATGCTAGTTTTTTATTTTCACTTAAAATACTATCCATTTCAAATAATAGTGAGACAGTTTGAGTGGTACTGGCCACACCATCCCTCAGAATGTGGCAGCATTGACTCGTTCATGTCTAAAATGACCCATGGATCGTTTTCATAAAGTAGAAATAGAATCTGAATGAATTTGGTTGGTTTTTTGTATACAAGTTGTTGTTTTCACTTAAAATGTTGTCTATTTCAACCAAAAGTGAGAAACTTTGAGTGGTAACAGCCACACCGTCCCTCATATTGAGATGAGGTTAACCTGTACATGTCACAAATGACCTATGGATCCTTGTTCTAAAGTATTAACACAATCAGAATACATTTTTTCTTTTTTCCAAATGTCTTTTTCTTACTTAAAACAATGTCCATTTTAAACAAAAGTGAGAAACTTTGAGTGATACCCGCCACACCGTTCCTTGTATTTATGCGAGGATGACTCATACAAGTAAAAAATGACCATGGGTCATTATCCTGATGTTTAAATAAAATCAGAAAGAGTTTGGTTAGTTTTCCATATGCAATTTGTTGTTTCAAGTTAAAATCAAGACCATTTCAAATAAAAGTGAGATTGTTTGAGTGGTACCAGCAACATCATGACTAGGATTGAGTCGGGGTTGACTCATACACATAAGAAATGAACGATGGATCATTGAATTAAAGTCTCAATAGAATCTAAATGTGTTTGGTTGTTTTTTCTTATGCAAGTTGTTGTTTTCACTTAAAATCTTGTCCATTTAAAATAAATGTATGACAGTTTGAGTGGTATCGTCCACACCATTCCACGGATTGTGGCGGGGATGACTCGTACATTTCAAAAATGACCCATGGATTGTTTTCATAAAGTATCAATATAATTTGGATGCATTTGGTCATTTTTTCAAATGCCAGTTGTTGTTTGCACTTAAAATGTTGTCCAATTCTAATAAAAGTGAGACACTCTGAGTGGTACCAGGCACACCGTGCCTCAGATTGAGACAGGGTTGACACATACACATCACAAATGAACAATTTATCCTTGTGCTAATGTATCAATACAATTATAAAGCTTTTGGTCGATTTTCCAAATTTCTATTATTTTAATTAAAATACTCTCCTTACTTCCTCTTTTAAATTAGGGTTTGAACTCTTCTCTTATCTTCTTCCGAAGCTCTAAGACCCTCTTTTCCATTGGGATTTACTATGAAACATGAAGAGAGCATAGATTGGGATCTGAGATGAAAATTAAGAGTGTGATTGTCTCTAGAAATTGGGTAGGTGGTTGGTGCTTGGTACTTAAGTAATTGTAATGTAATGTAAATTAGATTAGGATTTAGGGAGAATTTTGAAGTGATCGTAGATTGGGCTCAGTGACCTTATGATGTAGTAATTGGTGTGATGTTGTCTGTGATACACAGTTGTGTGAGGTACCTAGTGGAGGATGAGGATATATGTGGTGGGGGTTTTGCATAGTATGAGGATGGTTGGGGGCTATCCAGGGTCCAGGAAGGAGGGGGGTTGTCCAAGGTCCAGGAAGGAGGGTGGGGGCTGTCTGGGGGGCTATCCGCGGTTCGAGGAGGAGGACGGGGGGGGGGGTGTCTGTGGGGCTATCTGTGGTTCATTGGATGATATATACATATTTTTTATGAAAATTATTTCAAGCTTAAAATAATAATTTCATTATATAAACATATAATCAGACCACCAATTATCTGAATTCCACTAAAAAATTACAATTTCATTAAAATATGGGGATTTCACACAAATCATCAAATCAAGATATATTATTTATAGATAAAAAATAAAGATAATGTGACCTTACTAATCACACTTATATTCAAGAACAACTAATCAATAAACATCAAATGTCAGTAATATCAGTCAAATATGTAACAGATAAATTTGTCCCTAATCACCATCACTATCATCAACATCATCTTCACCCTCACCCTCTTCATCATCATCATCATCTCCATCATCATCCCCACCCTCCTCCTCTGCCTCGACCTCCTCCTCCACCTTGCCTTCCTCCTCTCCATACTCCTCTTCGGCCTCAACCTCCTCCTCACCACCGTCTCTACCACCACTATAACAACCACCTAGTGCACCAAATATATAACACATCAATGACATATATTCCTCACAAGCAGTGCTGGCCTCTGGTGGATGTTTTAGAAGTAAAGATTCCATCAGTTTCATAAATTCATTATTTGCCATAGAAGACTATATTGTCATCTCTATGGCCCTTTCTTCATCCTGTTATGCCTATAGCTTAACATGCTTCAACTCGGTGGCACTACAACTTGTACCTGAGGAGGGACAATACCTCGTTGGAACTATACTCTTCCCAATCTGGCAACATAATCTACTAGGGTTCTCATCTCCCAACACCAGATGTAAGTGATCATTTGGCCCAAAATTATTAGGTTCCTAGAAATCAAGGGACTCTAAAGTAGCCTATTAAAAATATAAATTGATTATTAAGTTACAAAATAGAGATTAAAATTTTAAATCTAAAAATTAAAACTTACAATATTCTGCTGAATCGGTTCATTAACCACACTTCCATCTTTCTTCTTTCTACTCAGGTAAAATAGTTTTTCTCGAGGCTAATGTACTTCTATATTTAATTTATGCCTCTAAAATGAAATTAAATGTAGAAATACATAATTAAAAATTGGATACCAAAAAATAGTAATTTCATAACTAAAATTATATAACAAATTTAGAAATCGAATAAATTACAGAGGAAGAAATAGAAAGTGCAAGTCATTTAGAAGGATTATAAACTATCATACCAGCTGTCTATCATGATATAGAATTGCAGTACGTCCCAATTTTTGTACGCATTTCATAGCATAGATGTTTTTTTAATTCATCCATATACATCCTAAATAAAAATCAATAGTTAGTATTAACGAAAAACATGAAAAATTTTATTTAAATACTTCTAATTTGATTAATACTGTAAATTGGCTTGTCGTCCAATGAGTAATAATCTGTCGGTACTGTCCTAATAGAAAATCATCAATGACAGGGACCACCTCTAACTCTGTGCCCACTCTATCACACCATACAATGTTCAAATCTTTCTTATAAGCTATCCAAAGCTCGCCTAAATCCTTTATACGTGCGGTTCATTCACCCTCACCATCGGGGAAATTAAACCACAGTTGAAACAAAAATATTAATTCATATAAATACAAAAAATTAATATATTACATTAAATAAAACATATTTTTTACCCATATCTCTGCCCTGGATTTATCCTTGACTTCATATATTAGTAGTCTCCATGAGAGCGGGTTGATATGAATGATGTTAGAGTATTTGGAAAGAGTCGCAAAAAAACTCTGACAATGCTACCCTGATTTTTCAATCATCTGACTATCTTCATTATAGTCCACCATCAACCGCATGCGTCGGTTCCACACCGCATGCATGCATGTATTCCCCCACCCCGCCTCCTATTAGTAGATGTATCTGTTATGAAAGAAAATCAAATATTTTATCAATACACATTACAATGAAAATAAATAATGGTGTTACAATTTTTTAGGGTTGTATAAGAATTCCTATGGTAGTATGATCAATGGGAACTGCTGGATCCATAAAAACCGAAGGAACACCCTTTAAAGATGGAGTGATGCCCAATGTATACTCCACTGGGATAGACTCTAGCGGAGCAGGAGTTGATGAAAATGGAATATAAAATCCCGAAGATATCAAATTAATAGTAAACGAATATGACAGGGATGGATATCCAAATGCTGGATGGGGAGTGGGGATCATCATCTGATATGATAAAAATGGGTGAGGAGGTTCAGATGTAAAGGGTGGTGAAAAAATGGGATGCCTAAACATCCTGTGTGTCCCTAATGGCACACCAGGATCAGAATGTGGGACGGATGGTATGTCAGTTTGAAGGGTATGGTCTAATTGGGTATGCTGACAAGATCGTCTAGCTCCCATACCACAGGCCTCATACGAACACCCCGAGTACTGGGACCACTACTCAGCTGCTCCTCAAATAAATAGCGCCTAATAGATGGATCCTGTATAAATGTTTAAAAAAATTTAATCACATGGAATTACACAATTTAAGTAAATATATTTGAAATAAAATATTCATTACAGACACTAGTGGTGGAATGCCCAGCTCAGTCATGCGAAAATTATTGTCCATAATCTATTTATGTCGACTTTCTTCAATTGGTTTCCTTTCTTGCATTTGAAAACTAATATGGAAGTAAATAGAAAAGGATAACTAATGTGTAACACAAAAAACAAAAAAAAAGAGAGGGAATAAGGGGATTAATTTATAATTTCACTAACCATTATTTTAGTTGAGCTTGAAAAAATATATAATGAAGTCAATAAATCTTACAAGATGTAATAATGAAATTTAATTTTTAGTAGGATGATTATTTACTATGTTTCAACAGTCTATACAAATCATAGAACATTTATTCTACCAGATTCATAAGTGGAAAATCAATTGTCAAAATGGAGGAAAATTTTAATTTCTTTAGCTCAGGTAGATGATGATGGTTTCAATATTAAATCAATTTGAAAAGAACCAACCAAAAAAACCCAAGTCATGGTAAACCAAAAGAATTGAGAACTTGAATGGATGATTTTATATATTTCCCACAACAACTTCAGGTTCACAGTTATCTCTGAAAATTGATCTATTGGAGTCATCAAAAGAAATAAATGGATTGGTTCAAATGGTAGTAGGGATGGTGTCAATTCCATCATTGCCATCATCAAAAATAATTCTTGGAATTACTTCAACTATGACACAAAATTCAGGTCGAAGATGGTCATTGAAATAAAAAACTTGATTAGCAATTGATTCCAATTTATATAGTTCTTCAGTAGGAAGAGTTTGAGTAATATTATTTACAAAAAATCCACAATCATAAATAAAGGTTCTCTATCTTGTCATTGAATCAAACCAATGCCATTTCATTATTGTTACTCATCCATGAGATTAATAATCCAACATTATTATTTTTTCAACAACTCCATAATAACCGACATTTTCAAATCATGTTCTAATATCTAATGCACAGGCATAACAATCTGTTGTTGCATTAACAATAACACCATCACACTGTGTTCTCATGTTCTATTCTTGTTTAGTGACTATAAATTTGTACCCATTGATAACAATTGATTTACAGTCACGAACCACGGTATTATGACCAAAATTCAAAGTTCTTATTTCCTCAGAGATAGAGTTATCAAAAAAACTCAATACCTAATATATAAATGAATATTAAACTTAATTAAATATTGATTTAATTATTTTATACAATAATATTTTTACCTTCAATTTTAACCAAGCAGAAAAATATTTTCTATGAAAAGTCTCCCTCCTTCTCAAAGATAAAGGATGATGCTTTCTATTTATCATTGTTGTATTTTCCCTGTAGATAAAATATTTTAATTTTTTAACACAGAAATATATATAAGATATACATATTCAATTTAATTACCTCATGTAGTCATCAAAGAAATCGTAGTCGAACAAAACTGTGTGATGTGCCATCTCCCAACTTCAAGGCTTAATGTCTTCAATGTATATGATCCGGGAATTACTCTTGTTTGAGGAAGTGAAGGAAAAATTGGTTCAATTTTATCATACTATTCTTCGTCATTTCTCATTAGTCTGTTCATTCTTGGAGTAAGATCAGACAAATACATTGAGCAGAAATCTGTATATTCTTGAGCCATGTAACGGTTCATGATAGAACCTTCAGGATGATTCTTTTTTCGGACATAATACTTTAATGTGTACATATTTCATTATTTAGGATAAATCCAACGAAAAAAAATTGGTCCTCCAAGATGTTTCTAAGTGGGAATAGGGACAGTCAAATGCAACAAACATGTGAAAAATGATAGAGGAAATATTTTCTCAACTCACACAAAAATTAATTGGGAAACTATCAACATTTTTTGCAAGAATGACTTGGACAAATTCTTAAGATAAATATCTCTAAACAAATGAAAAAACTGAATAACTGTCACCCTTACATTATTGAAAAAAAGATTACATATTTCTATTGGAATCAACTCATATATAAGAACGTGATAATCATGAGTCTTCAAATATTTTAGCTTCAAATCTATTATATTGACCCATTTTGATATGTTGCATCAATAACAATCAAGATCCCTAATAGTCTCTAATACATCCAAAAAAGGTTTTTTCCATAGGGGTCATCACATAAGAATCACATGGAACTTTCCATTTATTATCACTGATACGCACAGGATGCAATTATTGTCTGATGCCCCAATCCACCATGTCATGCCAAGAACATACATCATCTTTTTTCATTACCTTAAAATTTAGATGTATTGAAAGAAACATTTCACATATATTCTTTTCAATGTGCATTACATCTAAACAATGATGTAACAATTAGGTTGATCAATAAGTGAAATAATGATAGATAATCCTCTTCCTCTAATTGTAACAAGTTTCAATAAATACATTCTTCCTCTTTCTTTATTTCATTTAAACCATCCCGAATGAAAAACTGAAACCATTCAATTCATTAAGAACATTATTTCTAGACATAAGTTGTGGTGGTTCATCAGTCTTTATAGTATTATCAAATCATGGAAGATTTTGTCTATATTGATGGTCCATTGGAAGGAATCGTCGATGTACCATAAAACTAAAACTATAGTGATGTTTCATTCTTCTAGATCGTGTATTCTTCATAAAAACTGGACATGAAAGTTTTCCCTTCGTCCTCCATCCATACATCATAGCATAAGATGGAAAATCATTGATCTTCCACATAATTGCAACACACATCTAAAATATGTCTTTCAAATATGCATTATATGTGTGCACATCCACATCCAAAAGAAGTATCAACTCTATTATTAAAGGTTTCATGTTTACATCAATATCAATGTTGGGATCAGAAGGGAAAAATATGAGTATACTCATGGAAGTGAAAGGTTCATTCATACACATCCCTGGGGGAATATTATAAATGTGTATAAAAACTATCCATGTGTTGTGTGAAGTAAGAATTTTCCCAAACAAATTAAAACCATTGCCTGAAAGAACTAGCCTCACATTGCACACGTCTGCTGCAAAATCAAGAAATCGATAATCAAATATCTGCCACGAAAATCAATCTGTAGGGCGAACCAACTCATCAGTAGTCCTCTTTCTCTCGGTATCTTTACATCTCATTTTCTTATATTTCACCTGACATAAAAAGATTTTTGGAGTTTTTGGATCAATGGAATGTGCCACATTACATTCTGTGGCACGCAGGATATGGTTCCATCAGATTTTGACTTATAGCGGGATGTGCCCCATTTTATACAATCATTTTGTTCAGTGGTTTCCTCCAAGAATAAACTGCAATATTTCATGAAAACATGAATTTAGTTTCTTAAAAATCCAAGTTCTTCAACTAACATCCATGTCATATTGTGGTTTGAAGTAGTATCCACATCATCAAGAAGTAAATCCTTCAAGAAGATAAGAATGTAATCGATTACTATAATAGAAATCCCTTACATATTTTTCCCATAAATCAATCAGATTAAAAATTCCAGCATTTTCATTTTATCACACTATCAATATATTGGAGTCGTGGCAGTATCAGTCAATTTTTTCACCATGAAAATATCATCATGTTCATTAGATGCATCATCTGTCCTCATATCTATGTCTTCTGGAGTCAAAATCCTTTATTTTTCATGATGACGAATAAACCAAAACTTTTCATCTAAAAAATTCTCTAGTACAGCCATTTCATTTTGATCATCAACAATTTGAGCATTCATTTTCTCCCCATTGTGATATGACACATTGTAGTTTGATTGAAAACCACATTTAGTAATGTGGTAGCCGATTTCATCATGGCTCATCAAAGGTCTACCAACACAATTGGATCATGGGCATTGTACGTGACAACTATCTGATGCATTATAAAATGAAAAATATAAAATTCTCTTCAAATTGTTTTGAAAATCTCTTGAGATCCAATCAAATTTATACATCCAGCATCCATCCATTCTGTAAAAATAATTTTCATAAGTCATTTCATAATAATAAATTCAATACTATTGAAGTTCAATTGAATATATATTTATGTAAATGATAAAGGAAGGTGTTTCTAGTTTATGCAGTGAACTATTAAAACAATGAAAAGATATACTAATTATTTTAGTTGAGTGTGCCTAAATTTGAGGTGAGATGTGTTTTTTAATTATTTCATTTATCACATACCAAGAAGCCACCATAGACCAGATAGAACACTGTTCAAGATATTACAAAGTGAAGGATTTTTATGAAATATGAAAAAAAAGTGTAAAGAGTGCTTTTTAAATATGTTATTGATGCAAAAAATGGATATATTGTGAAATGTTAATAAATTTAATGATACCCAAACTAAAGTCAACAGAATGCACCATATCACCCAACTAAAAATGGAAAACCACCTAAATTTAGTGGCTATGAAGACGTCAAAAAAAGTTTCTTCATATAATCATGACACATTTACTGTAAAACGAAAATTGAAAACAAATCAAATTACACTTATTGGGTATGTCATTCCACACATTTCACCACCTCTTTTAGGTAAAATAAAAATATAAACCAATAATGATATATTCAAAAAATTAAAACTATGTTAAGCATTATAGATTTTGAGTATAGAAATAGAAAAATGATTGACTTCAAATGACTTTATAAGTAGGAAGGAGTTCCCATCCTATGTAAAGAGAGAGGTCTGTTGTTTAGAATTCAAGGGGGACTTTCCCAAGGGTTCCTATATCATAATAACTATGAATTCAATGAATATTTCCCCAAAGTATTCTAAACCAAATCATTATGAATCCAAGGTGGTTTCCAAATGGGGTTAGAAGAATTGTTTTTAATATGAATCCTTAGTTGGTTTCGTCAAGGAATTATAAATCATTAATCAAAGAACGAGTACTGAAAATTTAAATTTAAATTTATTTATATTAATTTTAAATAGCTATCATATAAGAGGAACATGCCTAAGGTCCCATTAAGCATTATAGGTATCCTAAATCATTCACTCACGTTCAATAACAGATTCTTTTCACCCCTATGTTCATAAATTTCATTACCCAATTAGTTCCCCAAGTGAATCACACCCCATTGTTAGATAAACTTTAGGAATATACACTAATAGGTTGTTCATGGATCATAAAGAGGTTTAATTTCATAATGTATAGACAATAAAATTTAGTTTTAAATTTTAGAAGAATAATGAAGTATGACAATGATACTTTACATCATAAAGAACACAAAATAGTGATACTTTTAAGGGATAGTTTATAAACAATCTTATAAGTAACACCCCACCCATACCTCATTGGCTTGAGGAGGTGGTGAGGGTTACTTGGCCTTAAGTGACATTCCCTAGGCACCAATGGATGGAAATAAATGCTGAGGGCTTCAAGGAATAGTGGGGAAATATTTTCCCTTAAGCAAATCACCCAACTCAACCAACCAACAATGAATGATGCATGCACTATAAAAAACAAAAATATGATACTAAAAATGCCATCACAGAATGAAAAACCATCCAACTAAACATGTCCACAAAACATCACAATACAATGTGGAAACTAAACAACAAACACCACGATCCATGACACCACCACAACTCCACACCAATCTCCAAGCTCCAAGCTCCACCAACACATCACATGCATTACCGCGAACCACTAGTAATGAGATGCCTTTCTTTTACCTATGTCTCAGAATACGACATCTTCAAATCCACCAAATTTCCAAAGCATGTGGTGAGTACAACTACTCAGCAGGATTTCCCCAATTGAGTTCCCTACACACTCCACTATGATAAAACCATTAGCACATTTTTATAAAACATTTTATATAAATCAAATCCAAGCTACCAATTGTTTATAAGCCAAACATTCCATAAGCCAAACATGCCACTCATGGAAGCCGAATCAACCTTTCCAAGAAAGGAAGCCAATTTAACCATGACACAAGCTGATTACCATTTCTATATATCACCCACAGGCCCCATATAACAACATCACAAACAAAGCACACAAAAACCATGGTTTCACTTCCCATCCAACCCATTCATTACCAATCCACTCAAGTGGTACTTCCCAACCACTTGCTATTGATGGTGGCCCTTCTGTCCATTATCCATCCCCTTTTTATATTGGTACTTCCTGCCCACATTTTATAGATGGTGGCCCTTTCGTCCACTATCCATCCCCTTTTTATAGTGGATATTCATGCCCACTTTCATACAACATATCAAATTCATAACAAAAAAAACACACTAAGGCCACAACAATATGGAATTAACCATTTCAAAAAAATGTCAATCCACTTCAATAAATCGACCATTTATTGAAATCAATCATTTATCATTTTCCATGCCAAAACCCTAATTCAATAAAATGACCTCTTTATTGAAAACCATTTTCATACTCCATTTCCATAACATCCACAAAGTAAAAAAATTAAAATTTACATTTTAAAATTTAACAAAAAGAACATTCAACCATAAAACCCCATTTTCCCAAAAGAAACCTCAAAACATCCCCAAAGGGATTTCTAACCAATTTTCCAACTCAAAACCACAATTAATTTCAACAAAAACAGTTTAATTGTAACCAAGATACAAGTTCTAACAATGTGGATTAGATAGAGAAGCCACCAACATTTATGGTTCTGGTGAAATCAACCCACAAGCAACCACTCCTCAAAACCGCCGACACACCACCAAAACCTCTCTAGATCTACTTCCCAAACATCTACAAGAAATAAAATAATCATCTGACACAACAAAAACCCTAGATCTACACACAACGGGTGTAGATCTAGAAAACTGAGAGATAGGGAGATGTAGATCTAGTGGAACACACAAAGAAACCAAGAGAATATACTTACCTAGGATAAACCACCTTCAAACCACCATGAAAACCCTATGATTTGCTTCCAAAAAAAGTGGGAGATCACCTTCAACCCCTGAGAACCCAAAATACCAGGTGAGGGTCAAGTGTGAGAGGGTTTGGAGAGAATTGAGGCAAGCCTGAGTAAGCTCAGGTATTGAATCCCTATTTTTATGTGGTCACATAGTTATCCCGCCAGGTTTGACAAACTGTGCTCTAACCATGCGCATGATTCATCCCTGAGATGAGGGGTCCACATGGTTTCCTCACATGGTTTGGAAAACCATGCATAGGCTATGCGAAACCTATTATATCCCTCTACATGGTTTCCAAGAGGAAGTTCACAGTTTCCTCAAACCGTGCTCAAACCGTTCACCCTAAGAAAATCCTCCAAAATTATTCAAAACCATTCCAAACTCACCCAATCTCTTCCCAACCCATCCCATACACGTTAAACACATAATGAAGAATAAACAAAGGTTACATAAATCAAATTAGGGGTGATACATTCTATATACTCATAGACATATGTCAATCAAGTATTAGGCATTGATTCAATATCAGATAGTGTGAGTCATAAAATTTTACAAAATCCCTAGCAATAGGGAACAATGACATTGATATTTCTAGATAGTGAAATAAATAGAGAAAGCATGATAATTGAAGGATTTTCTTATAACAACCTCTAGGGGGTTGTGTGTTGTCCAAGAGGGTGGGCTGGTGTCCGAGGGGCTGTCTAGGGGGGTTGGAGGGTTGTCCAGGGGGTGTGGTGGTGTCCAGGGGGTTTTCCAAGGGGGGTGGTGGTGTCCGGGGGGTGGGGGTGTTTTGGGTGTGGGGTGGTGTCTAGTGGCGGATTTCTAGGGGGGTCCTAGGGGGGGTCCAGGTGTGTAGGGTTGTCCAGCGGGTGGGACGGCTGTCCAGGGGGTTGGGTGGTTCCCAAGGGGGGTTGTCTAGGGTGTGGGGGTTGTCCCGGGGGTGGGGTGGTGTGGTGTCCAGGGGGATATCTAGGGGTGGGGGCTATCCAAGTGGGTGGGGTGGTGTCCAGGGGGTTGTCCATGTGGGTGGGGGTTGTATAGGGGGTGGGGGTGTCTAGGCGGTGTGGTGGTTTGAAGGGGTTTTTCCAGGGGGTGTGGACAACTCCCCTCCCTCACAGGACAACCCAAACCCCCTCCTAAGTGAAATTTGTATAAAAAAATAATATTCAAGTTTCTTATCCCATCAGACCATATACCATTCCAACCATGGAGTACCCGATAGCTCAGAAATATCTTAATGTTATTCACAATCCAATTGGAAATAATTGATATATGGACAATCTCATCAGCCACCCTCATCCACATCCTAGTATAACACCCCTCTCGGTTGAACCCATACCCCATAGGCCATAAAGAACTCACATAACATTTTCCAACATACCCAACACACTCAATAATATAACCCCAAAGAGTCACTAAGACCATAATCCCTTTCGAACATATTGCATGTACTACATGAATAAAAAACATAGGATTTCACAATATATCTTCTTATGAAGAAGTGTCACTACAAAAAGTCTACCAAAACCAGACCACACTAAAACAAAATCTTACATTTATCAATATAGATTGTAGGATAAATAAAAAAAATCAATGAAATAGGTTATCACCTTATAAATGAAATCGAGGAATCATATTTCTACTACACTATACATGAAATCCCCTATAAAACTAGATTCATTATAAAACCAATAACTCTCATAAGAGAGATAATATAACCCATAAAAAATAGAACCACAATTATTCAACACCTCAAATGGGTTTTAACTATCCACATGGCACACTAGAATTCCTTACTGTACATATTGAACAGATTCCACTAGAAGGAACATTTACTCGAGGTCCAAATCACATTAAATAATATAAAACCTCACTCTCATGATAAAATATTGTAGATGTGTCTTGTGGATAGGGAAAATTATAGGAGAAATAGAAATACAGGACGAAGCAGACCACACGGATCTCGTTTAGGCGAAATCAAAATAGATAAAAAACAAAAATAGATGCATTAAATTACACTTAAATATTAGAAGTGTATGTAACACCCCAACCCCAGTTACCCAGATTCAGTGTGTTATTATATAATATTGGCATGATCACAAGGGATCAAATCTGAATGACTGATCAGTTTAGTATCCTTGGAAACACTATATATATTCATAAGTCATACATTACATCATAAATTTAAAAAAAAACTACACCAACATATTTTCTTCATATCCCCTCATACATTACTTGCAGGTCATTCATGAACTACTTCTTCACATCCTGGAAAAAAAACATTGAAAGGGGTGAGCTCAGATGCTCAGTAAGGATAACAATATAGCAGAAACTTACATAAATAAACATAAAAATTTAAGGAAATGTATAACTAAAACAAAAGCCTTTTAAACATTAACTTCATCATAATATGGAAAAGATAACATGAAATAATTCCATTTAATTATTCACATTGACATTCTACTAATCGAATAATCACATGAAATATCAATAACCACTTTCATAATAAGGGAATGCATAATGCCGAACTTTAATTTCTATATCAAGACCTCGTGCCAAGACCTAAGGGATAACTGTAATCGGAACCTAACCCGGAGAGCCTCTATAACCAGACTCCATCACAGAGTGCCTCTGTTACCAGACTCCAACCCGGAGTGACTCTAATAACAAGAAACCAACCTGGAGTGCCTCTAATAACCGGACACCAACCCAGAGTGCCTATAATAACCGGACACCAACCCAGAGTGCCTCTAACAATCGGACGCCAACCAAGAGTGCCTCTAATAATCATACACCAACTCGGAGGGTCTAATGTAACCAAACCCCAACCTGGAGGGAATAATTTTACCGGTCCCCAATCCAGAACATACGAGTCCAAAACATTCATCTTAAGAAGAGGTTGAAATATAACATAAATATTTGTATTAAAACTAGCATATGAAATGCCAAAACATTAATCATAAACCATTAATGGCATAAAAATAACTCATCTATTTTCAAACATATCAAAAAACTTTAAATACAATATGGATGATTTGTATCATATTAAATAAACTTCAAACATGAGTGAAATTTATCAAAGGATGTTGACATAGATGGAATCAAAACTATTTGAGAGAAATATCTCTTTTTTTAAATCATTTAAAAGTCACATAATTATAAAAGAAAAAATTTACTATAAATATATTCTTATAAGCTTGTAAGGGAATAATTGATGTTTTTATAATGGACGAAAATAGACTCACCTTCCGTATATGTTAAAAAAAGACATTCTTACCTTAATTTTTCAAAAAGGTTAAAAAGGACTTTGTTTGGAAAATGAAGGAATGATTCATTTATAAACTTCTTATAAAAAGTCTAAAAGGATAAAAATGAAATTAACCCATTTTTTGTAAAATATTAAGAATGTTTTGAAATACATTTTTAGGAAACATGGATGTGGATGATAAAGAGGTCCCAGTAGATAATTACGTATAAACAACCTCAGATAATGAAGGAATTGTGGAATAAACCCTTACCAATCTGGTAAATTACAAAACATGCAACCCATTAATGAGGAATCATACAATCAACATGTAAATACACATAAATTAAAGTTTATTACATAAAGAATACAATTATGAGCAGTACATATACCTCAAAAAATGTAATAGTGGATATATGGCATGAATCTCATGGGAATAACGAGTCAGATGAAAACCCCTCACCTTGTACTTTTCCTTGGTTGAGGGTAGGTTAACCTCTACTATACTGGTGAAATAATTGTTATTATATTAAACAAGAATCATATCCATTAATATGGTATAATGTATGATCTTTTATAATTTCTTTGTCAATAATATTTTAGTATTATTGTCATTTCGGGTTTTAACTTACTCATTTTATTTTATATTTTTTGTCACATAAGCTGTGTTTTTTATGGAAAGGTTGTATCATATTCATATAAATAATGATATAAAGCCCTTAAACATTATTTTTAATCATCAAATTAGAATTATACTTGAATGGATATGAAGGGGAATGAATCTCATTGTGTTCATGGAGACGGTAGTCCGTATGTATGATCGAGCGACAATGTCATTCCTTTGATATTAAAATAATATATAATTGGATGGTGTATCATATATACAGAATAATTATCATGCTATATTTATTATTTACATGAAATAAAAATCATTATTATACCCATCTAAATAATAATTCATTGAATAACAATTACACTACGACGTGGAGACGGTAAGCCGTACGTACACACGTATGGTGACATGTCATTAATGGGATGGATAAAATACTCAATATGGTTCTACCATATTTACAATAACATCACAGTATATAGGAGATACTGGAGATAGTATTTTAGAATGAGAATAACAAAGAAATAAGAAGTTTAAGAAGAATGGAACTTGAAAGAGTATGGTGAAAACATTACATCTTCTTCGGGTTCTTCCTTTTGATTTGATCAAAAGGGATCCTTAGGTTGGATTTCTGATCAAAATAAGGACTCTAGATTTAAGTGAGGGAAGTTGAAGGAATAGTTGGTCAGGGGTTGGCAGAGCCAAATGTCTTTGAAGGTGTGAATTAGTGAGAAGGGGGAGTAGCGTTTTATAATAGGGGTGAGGGGATCCTTTGGAAAAGCTAGAAATATTATTTTATAATAATTTCATATTCTGTTTCAAATGGCTCCAAAGTGGATTATTTGAAGTTAAAGGTGGGGATATGTTGAAAACAACTCAACAAGTATATTTTAGACAGTTTTGGGTCATTATATTAACCTTATCTTTTAGTTTTAACTCTTAGTTAATTAGATTGACATTTACCATGTCACTAGGTATTTTTATATTATATAGTTAATAAACATACTATATACATCCGAGAGACCCCCAAGATGTCCATTAATGATTCACCTGTTATGATAAAAGTCTCTTGGATGAACCATAGATTTTTAGGAATAGAATATGAATTAATAATATAATATTTTTTTTAAAAACTCTTTTATGTCAATTTAGACACTATTTGGAATTTGATTTTTTTGAAAAACACAATAGCATGATATCATTGAAAAACGTTAATTAAATAAATCCTAAAATATCCTATTATCCTATAAAATAACTGGAATTCATAAATAGTCTCAAATTACATTTATTGGGATATTTATAATATCAATTATTTTAATATTTCATTAATTTGGTAATTACTGCATCAATATTGTGTCATAAATAAAATAAATAATTTAATGTATAAAAATTATAAATAAAATATCATTATGTATGAAATCATTTTATCTTTCTAATTAATATTTACAATCGAATTTATATTATATACAACCCTATTTTAAAAATGATTTAATAATTAAACATTGATTTTAACTCTTTTAATTCTTCTTTGAATTAAATAATAATTAATGTCTTAATCTTATCCTAGTGGACCTAAATGATAATATTTTATTCCTATGGTGGTTTTTTGGTCGAGATACATTGGTCCAATAGAATTAGGACATGTTTTACGGTAACATTAATTTCATTTTACGCTTAATTACCCTCTTTAATTTTAACCGTGGTAAATAAAAGTTAAAAGTTACTATTCACCAAAAAATATTTTTATCTTATTGAACAACATTTTACTACTTGATATTAACCACGTCTCTTGGATATTCAAAATTACCCTAAAAAAAGAGGTAAAACTATGTTTTACATGATTTTCCAAATTCTCCTAGGAGGTGGGTAAAATACGGTGAAAAGTTCAATATAATTTTTATATATCTAAAATTATTCTAAAATAACTTCAATGAATTAAATTGAACATATATAGGTATTATGTATCTATTTTGACCTTAATTAAATTTAAATCAATTAAATAATTATTTAAATAAAAATTCATTTTTAAACCATAACTAAGTGTTTTTTCACTATTCATCAAAAATAGAATGTTTTAAGAAAAATACCAAAAATTCACCGTAGGCTAATTTAGATACTCCAAATCAAAATATGAAGTCCATTTTGAAATATAAAATTAATAAAATTTCAAAATTTGGGTATTTCTATTCATAACTTCTGCTTTGATTAGTCACGGTGTGTTAGAGCCTCGAAGTTGCGTACAATGCAAGATATTGCATTATTCAAAGGGAAACGTACAATGGATGCTTGGGGTGTTACATTCTACCCTCCTTCAAATAATTGCGTCATCAAAATTGGAAACTTTTCTTTGAAAATAATAGGTTGCAAATAGAGAATACAGTTGTGGAAAACCCATATCGGAAATAGGGTTAATAAAATTTAGTTTTAATAAGAGGGAAAGGGAAAGGAGAATGTAACCACCAAATTAGGGTTTCGAATAGGAGACCATTGGTGGAAATTATAGACACTTAATTAGATGGAAAACGTAAAAATTTATATGTAGTGATTGATGTCATCAATCACAAACTAGTGTATAATAGAGGGCCTCAAAGCCATCAATATATGATAATTAAAAATATCATCATTCAACAAAACAAAAGGTATTAGGATAACACATTTTTAGTCTTAATATCCCTTCCCTAAAGTTCAAGAATTAATTTCTTCATAGAATAAGAGATATATATATATATACATATTGAAATGTAGAGTTTTCATCCTTCAATTAATTTCTACCACAAACTCATCTTTCACTCCAAAAGATAATAAAACTCAAAAATATTATATTTATCCGAATAGTATAAGGTTCCAATCATTAACACGTACCATTATAATGGAAAAATATTTTATAATAACCAGGGACTTCCTATAGGCTAGTGGTAGGTAATAAAGGCATGTCACACTATGGTTGTCAGTTCAATTCCGGTAGCTTTGTCCGACGTGACGGGTTATCACCCGACCTGCAGGTTGTCCTTTTCCTAAAACTATAGTATCATAATATTCCAAAAATATTCATAAGAAATGTTTTTACCTTGAACAATACTAACCAAAGTTCAACTTAATCCATTCCAAAACAATATAGTTATCCAAATTACCTCTGTCCAGACTCTCTGTAAAAGGTATCTAAATTCAAAAATCAATCGCAAAGTCAGATTTCTCCAAATAGAGTAAAGTTTCTCTTATTGTCACATACTGAGTGTCACACACGGTTTTTTTTCTGTCTTTGTATTGATCCGGCCAATTAGAAATCCTGATCCTTTTCATGGGTATTTGATGAGATGAATCTTGAGTTTTTATGTTTCATATATGTCTAACCACCATAATTTGGGATCCCCATTGTTTGTTTAGTAGTTTTTGAAGAATGGGTGGTTACTTCATGATTTGGGCCAACCGTGAGCCCATTCCCAGTTTTAAAAACCGAATTTTTTTCTTTTATAAATATTTTGTTTTTCATCCTTTTTCACCAATTCAACTTCCCACATGTCCTATACTGATATATTAAAACTTATTTATCCTTTTTTACCCATTATAAATTCATAGGATGGGTGAATTTGGGTTACTCATTTAGGTATTGGGCCAGCCCATGGGCCCATTTCCTGTTTAAAAAAAATAATTTGTTTCGTTTATATCTTTTTCATTTTTTACTATTTTTCGGTGATTCCACCTCCCCCTCGAATAAAATAACCCTATCCTAACCCTAATAATAGATATTACCTCTTTGGAGCTCATGTGGGTCGCGCATTAGGGAGATATTCTCAGAAACCTCAAATCGCCCAGAATTTCCAAGGTAACTTTTATCATTCATAAATCAATCAATTCTTACTCCTTTAGCCACAAATCTTCTTCCCCTGGTTCTTCCCGACCGTAGGAGTCTCTCCAAGAATTTTCAAGACATTAAATTTTCTCTAGGGCTTCAGATATAATGGAAGATGAAGAGTTTTCTAGGATGAAAGGTGAGATTCCTTCTCCATTCTTCTTCCTCTTCCCCCTCCTTTCATTATTTCTTGGTTTTATATTGTACCCTAGTCTTGATAGACCTAGGGTTTTGTTATACCATGTTTTTTTATGGGGTTTATGTTTGTTTAGATCTGATATTTATAGTTTTATGGTTTATAAACCCGCGGCGGGTGATTTCGGGTGTGCGTTTCAATTACGCCGACGATTTGAGGTAGGATATCCCTTGCACATGCCTTTATCATAGATGTTTCTTCATTTTAATATTATAATATACTTATATAAATGTTTATTATTGTTTTTAATCCTTTTTATAATTTTCTTGGTGTGCAAAGTCGTTGTTTAATCACTGTTATGTGAAAGGTAGTGTTGTTTTGTCATGAAAGTGCTCAACAAGTGTTTGTTTAAATGTTCCATTATATTTTGAAAATATTTTGTGAGGTTTAGAATCTGTTTTATGGTATTTTTAACATGTTACAGTATCTTTAATGAAAATATGACATTCAATTGGTGTTTAATTCCTTTTCAGGTACATAAAATAATTTTTTTTGTTTAAAAAGGGCATGACATGTGTTTGGTAAATTGCCCGGTTGGCTTTTATGTGTGATGTGTGATTTAAAAGTTATTTGATTGGATTTATAAAGTAATTGGAAGAATTATAAATGGTATTTTTGGGTACTTATATTGATTTCCAATTTGTATTTGTTTTTACAAACAAGTGGGTTTTGATTTACAACATATTTTGGCCCGAGTTGCCCAAAAATGGACCGTTTCACATCTTTATGAAAATGGTTGTGTTTAGAATATGTAACATGAGTATTATAAGAGATTTATGAATGTGTTTTGCTGCTGTAAATGATGTTTATACAGATCCTTAATAAAATTAAAATTAATACCTTCATCAAAGGTTAGTTTTGAGAAAAATGTTTAAAGGCCCATTTGGCATTTCCTAAAATGAAGGAGTGTTTTACTTGTATATAACAAGTTGTGAAATTGGGATTGTTTTATGGTCCATTAAATGATTTTATTAAATGTTTATTGGGCTGTAAAATATGATTTTGTTTGTTTATGATGTGTGTTTATAATTTAAGGAGTGTTTTTTAAAGAGTTTTATGTGCAAATCCTCAATACACTTCATGAAATTATTTTACCAAAATATTTAGCGGTTTGTTGATTAGTGTAAGAAATGTGAAGAAAGATTGTGGGATGTTTGTATGTTTATGGTTTTGGAATGGAATGTGGATGTGAAATGCGTATTTGAAAATATGTGTAACTTGATTGAGCACTAAAGGGAATCCCGGGTATCTAGGTGGGCGGACGTGTACTAGTATGCTAGTGATTCTTGGGGGGTTGGCCCCTGTTTCACGTAGCAAGTTTGACGATGACAACACTAAATAAACTATGATTATGATGATGACTGGGAACCACTATGTTATGGGTATGTTCCCTACTAGTGGCTCGTGCATGAGAATGGATATTTATTATGGTTACTTTCACCGAGATACGAGGTACCTGGGGCTCACAACTAACTAGTGCCTAGGGGTATTCCCGTGACTAGTGCTCATTGGCTATTTTGTACTCACCATCGGCATACGGTGTGTTTGGTTGGTAAATTCAGTAGTACGTGTTATTTATTTAAAAGTTAAATTCTTTTAAGCGGCCCTCTTGAAAACTATGTTCATTTTGAAGTTTCACCTCTTTGAAAAAAATAGTTACTTGAATTTTTGTTTATTAAACATGCATGTTTTTGTCTGATAATTATTATAGCATGGAACCTCATTTGAAAAACATACTTTAAAATCTTGAATTTAAAACTATAAATTGATGTTTCTTTTAATTTAAACTAATTTGCATTGGGAATAGAATACCGGGCTAACCTACTGAGTTTTAATACTCACGCCTATAGTCTTCTTCTTTTTTTAGCCCTTGTGCAGGATTCATCTTTAGTTCGATCACCTTGGGCGACTTTTTATCATTGTGTTGGAGAGTGACCAGAAGTGTCACATGGAGTTATTTTTTCATCGGGATTGTTCAGTTGAGTTGTTGGTATTGTTCTAATTTTAGTTTCTTGTACAAATAATATTTAGTTCAATTTTTATATAAATTCATTTTGGGTTGTCCGTTTATTTCCGCTGTTTGTTTCATTGTTTATATATGGGAGAAATCGTTCCCTTGTGTACTCTATTGATGCCCTTGGTGCTTGTCACCATCCCGGGAGGATCGGGAACACCTCTCGGGACATGTCGCGGGCTGGCCTGGGTGACCAGTTCAGGGACGACTCGGGCTGGTTCGTGACAAAATGGTATCAGAGGAGGTCGGCTATTAGAGGACCTTTCTTTTTAGAGCGCCCTTGTTATTTTGGGGATGTCAAGGTAGATGGAGTAGGATTTTTGGGACTTGAGGGGTAAGTGCAAGAAGAGCGTCACGAACTCTTTCTGGTTCTAATCCTCTGGTTTCCAAGGAAGTCCGATTTTATTAGTGTCCTTTGTTCTAGTTGATTGTTTGGTATTGGGATATGACAAGGGGAGTCTGACCAATGGCCTTCGTGACCTCACAGGGCCTGGCAAGCCATGTGGAGCTGGGGAATGGTCTTAATAAGTCTCTCTGTGTTGGTGTTGTGTTTGGCATATGGCCGCCAACCATATGGTCAAGTCACCCACCGACACTAGTTCCCTTTTTTGGGTCTCTTGAACCTTTCATGAATTCTGAATTTTTGTTTTTAAAATCCTTGTGTGAGAATTGTGGAAATGGGCTTTAATATAAGGATTACATTTTGAAAATTGATAAAATAGGGTTTTCAATAATTAAATATAATAATGGTTTTGGAAGGTTGTGTTTTTGTGAAAAAAATGGAGGGAAGCAGAAATGATTTAAAGGGATTGGATTATCCATAATCTAAACATGTGGTTTGTTGAAATAAAATGTTTTGAAATTGTGAATCATTTTAAAGTGATTCTGGATCTTTTTTTAAATGGGGTATTTTAGGATGTTAAAAACTTTTTGAATCGGATAAATTATTTTTGGAAATAAGTTTTGATCGGTTGGTGTTTTACTAGAAACATTATTGGTCTCAATGGACCTCGGATTATGAAAATATACATTGCAGATTTTTTTAAAAAAAATAATGTGAAGGGGTTGTTTGGAGTGGCTTGATTATTTAAAAAGTTTTTAAAAATGAAAAGGGGTAGGTTTTCAAGAAAATGGTTCTTAATTAATTGTGGTTTTTTTTGTGAAACATGAAATATTTTTTGACTTGGTGGTTGGTGTTCCTTTTGAAGGTTAATTGTTTTTTTAATTATGATGTTTAATTTTAGCCTTTGGTGTTTTCATGGGTGCTCACATGCATGGTTTTATTTATATTTTTAATTATGGACTATATGGTATGGTGGTTGGGTGTCAGGGGTGGCATGGAAATGTGCATGTGGGTGAGACTTGATGAAACACCATTGGTGAACGTGGAAACCCACCAAGTTAGTTTGATTTTTCAAAATTGTTTTGAGCTGAAAATTGTGGCCTTTTTTAAAAACCAATGGTTATGTGGCTTGATTTTTCTATGTCTTAGAAGAGTTGTTTATTTGGTTAGCTTCCATGTGATCTAGAATTCATACTCTTGTTCTACCTAGGGATGAGATCTTGTGGGTGGCTCGGTTTTGGAGTAATTTTCATTGGGTTTCTAAAAATGTGTTTGATGTTGTGATGTGGCCATGGGTAGTTCTGCGTTGCAAATATTTCCTGTTTATCAACCTAAGGATTAATTTAAAATTTGAAATCCACCACTTTTGATGATGCCTCAACCTGTTTGTTGGATCAGAGAGCTGTTTGGGATCTATTAAAAGTGCTTCTTGGTTATGATAATTCTTTTGGACAGAGCTGTTGTGTTCGGTGATGTTGCTGTGTTTCGTCGTATTCCTTTTCCATTCTGCCCCTCGTTTGGAGTGAGATAGAATTATGATATGTATCTATGATTTTTTATTTAGATGAAGGTTTTTTTTGGTGATCAAGTGTGGTTTGTTTTGAGTAGTGTGATCCTTATCACCTAACTGCGGTGCAGCAAATGCTTCAAGAATCAGGGCTCCAGCCATAGGCCTTGGAGTGAAGCTTTTCACACAGTCAGAAAATCGACAGAGGTGTGGAGTGCTTGATTTGGATCCTTACTCCTCTGTTTTGTTAAGTTATTTTCTATGTCAATGTTTTGGTTCTTCATTTCTATGAATTTCCCTTTGTCGCAACAAGCGTGGTGGACTTAACCCCTCACACAGTGTCTATGGTTATTCCTTCATGGATGTCGGTTTTCAATAAATGTCCTTGTGTGGACCTCCTGTAAAAATCAGATGCAGTCTTGGTGTTACCTATTCATAGGGGAGAGTTTTAGGTAGTTTCTTTGTTTCTTTTGTTGTTTAAGTGGACAAATTATTGGGTCCCCTTCCCTCTCATCCCCAAGTGACGGGGGTCCAGAATTGTGCTGAATGTGTCGACCAAGTTATTTTCCCCTCCATTCGGGAGTGGGTGGTTTATATGTTCATGTTATAACCCTATTAACATGGTATAGTAGGTTTTTGTAGGAGGGTTTTTTTTGGGCTTGTGTGAGTGAGTCCCAACTCTATCTCATGTTCAATTCTTTTCTATTCATTGCTAGTTGGTTTCTAATGGTGGGGAGACCCACCATGGGTCTCCTAGATTTTCATCCTAAGAAAATTTCTAGTGCTAGTTGATTCTTAATGGTGGTGAGTACATTCTGGAATCCTTAGGTGTTGTTTTTTTTCAGCCGGAAAGTGTTATGGCTTTCCGGGGGCAGAAAGCTTTAATGGTGGGGAGAATTGTCACACACGGTTTTTTTTCTGTCTTTGTATTGATCCGGCCCATTAGAAATCCTGATCCTTTTAATGGGTATTTGATGAGATGAATATTGAGTTTTTATGTTTCATATATGTCTAACCACCATAATTTGGGATCCCCATTGTTTGTTTAGTAGTTTTTGAAGAAAGGGTGGTTACTTCATGATTTGGGCCAACCGTGAGCCCATTCCCAGTTTTAAAAACCGAATTTATTTCTTTTATAACTCTTTTTTTTCATCGTTTTTCACCCATTAAACTTCCCACTTGTCCTATACTGATATATTAAAACTTATTTATCCTTTTGGACCCACTATAAATTCATAGGCTGGGTGAATTTGGGTTACTCATTTAGGTATTGGGCCAGCCCATGGGCCCATTTCCTGTTTAAAAAAAATATTTTGTTTAGTTTATATCTTTTTCATTTTTTACAATTTTTTGGTGATTCCACCTCCCCCTAGAAGCCAATAACCCTATCCTAACCCTCATAATATATGTTACCTCTTTGGAGCTCATGTGGGTCGCGAATTAGGGAGAAATGCTCAGGAAACCTCAAATCTCCCAGAATTTCCAAGGTAACTTTTATCATTCATAAATCAATCAATTCGTACTCCATTAGCCACCAATATTCTTCCCCTGGTTCTTCCTGACCTTAGGAGTCTCGCAAAGAATTTTCAAGCCATTAACTTTTCTCTAGGGCTTCAGATCTAATGGAAGACGAAGAGTTTTCTAGGATTAAAGGTGAGATTCATTCTCCTTTCTTCTTCCTCTTCCCCCTCCTTTCATTATTTCATGGTTTTATATTGTACCCTAGTCTTGATCGTCCTAGGGTTTTGTTATACCATGTTTTTTGATGGGCTTTCTATTTGTTTAGGTCTGATATTTATAGTTTTATGGTTTATAATCCCGCGGCGGGTGATTTCGGGTGTGCGTTTCAATTACGCCGATGATTTGAGGTAGGATATCCCTTGCACATGCCTTTATCATAGAAGTTTCACCATTTAATATTATAATATACTGATATAAATGTCTATTATTGTTTTTAATCCTTTTTATAATTTTCTTGGTGTGCAAAGTCGTTGTTTAATCACTGTTATGTGAAAGGTAGTGTTGTTTTGTCATGAAAGTGCTGAACAAGTGTTTGTTTAAATGTTCCATTATATTTTGAAAATATTTTGTGAGGTTTATAATCTGTTTTATGGTGTTTTTAACATGTTACAGTATCTTGAATGAAAATATGACATTCAATTGGTGTTTTATTCCTTTTCAGGTACATAAAATAAATTGTTTTGTTTATAAAGGGCATTACATGTGTTCGGTAAATTTCCCGGTTGGCTTTTATGTGTGATGTGTGATTTAAAAGTTATTTGATTGTATTTATAAAGTAATTGGAAGAATTATAAATGGTATTTTTGGGTACTTATATTGATTTCCAATTTGGATTTGTTTTTACAAACAAGTGGGTTTTGATTTACAATATATTTTGGCCCGAGTTGCCCAAAAATGGACCGTTTCACATCATTATGAAAATGGTTGTGTTTTGAATATGTAACCTGAGTATTATAAGAGATTTATGAATGAGTTTTTCTGCTGTAAATGATGTTTATACAGATCCATAATAAAATTAAAATTCATACCTTCATCAAAGGTTAGTTTTGAAAAAATGTTTAATGGCCCGTTTGGCATTTCCTAGAAATGAAGGAGTGTTTTACTTGTGTATAACAAGTTGTGAAATTGGGATTGTTTTATAGTCCATTAAATTATTTTATTAAATGTTTATTGGGCTGACAAATATGATTTGGTTTGGTTATGATGTGTGTTTATAATTTAAATAGTGTTTTTGAAAGTGTTTTATGTGCAAATCCTCAATACACTTCATGAAATTGTTTTACCAAAATATTTAGTGGTTTGTTGATTAGTGTAAGAAATGTGAATAAAGATTATGGGATGTTTGTGTTTTTATGGTTTTGGAATGGAATGTGGATGTGAAATGTGTATATGATAATATGTGTAACTTTATTGAACACTGAAGGGAATCTCGGGTATCTAGGTGGGCGGACGTGTAATAGTATGCTGGTGATTCTGTGGGGGTTGGCCCCTGTTTCACGTAGCAAGTTTGACGATGACAACACTAACAAAACTATGATTATGATGATGACTGGGGACCACTAGGTTATGGGTATGTACCCTACTAGTGGCTCGTGCACGAGAATTGATATTTATTATGGTTACTTTCACCGAGATATGAGGTACCTGGGGCTCACAACTAACTAGTGCCTCGGGGTATTCCCGTGACTAGTGCTCATTGGCTATTTTGTACTAACCATCGGCACACGGTGTGTTTGGTTGGTAAATTCAGTAGTATGTGTTATTTATTTAAAAGATAAATTCTTTAAATCAGCCCTCTTGAAAACTATTTTCATTTTTAAGTTTCACCTCTTTGAAAAAAATAGTTACTTGCATTTTAGATTATTAAACATGCATGTTTTTGTCTGATAATTATTATAGCATGGAACCTCATTTGAAAACCATACTTTCAAATCTTGAATTTAAAACTATAAATTGATGTTTCTTTTATTTTAAAGTAATGTGCATTGGGAATAGAATACCGGGCTAACCTACTGAGTTTTAATACTCACGCCTATAGTCTTCTTCTTTTTTAGACCTTGTGAAGGTTTCATCTTTAGTTCGATCACCATGGGCGACTTTTTATCATTGTGTTGGAGAGTGACCAGAAGTGTCACATGGAGTTATTTTTTCATCGGGATTGTTCAGTTGAGTTGTTGGTTTTGTTCTAATTTTAGTTTCTGTACAAATAATATTTAGTTCAATTTTTATATAAATTCATTTTGGGCTGTCCGTTTATTTCCGCTGTTTGTTTGATTGATTATATATGGGAGAAATCGTTCCCTTGTGTACTCTATTGATTCCTTGTTGCTTGTCACCATCCCGGGAGGATCGGGAACGCCTCTCGGGACTTGTCGTGGGCTGGCCTGGGTGACCGGTTCAGGGTCGACTCAGGCTGGTTCGTGACAAAATGGTATCAGAGGTGGTCGGCTATTAGCGGACCGTTCTTTTTAGAGCGGCCTTGTTATTTTTGGGATGTCAAGGTATATGGAGTAGGATTGTTGGGACTTGAGGGGTAAGTGCAAGAAGAGCGTCGCGAACTCTTTCTTGTTCTAATCCTCTGGTTTCCACAGAAGTCCGGTTTTATTAGTGTCCTTTGTTCTAGTTGATTGTTTGGTATTGGGATATGACAAGGGGAGTCTGACCAATGGCCTTCGTGAGCTCACAGGGCCTGGCAAGCCATGTGGAGCTGGGGAATGGTCTTAATAAGTCTCTCTGTGTTGGTGTTGTGTTTGGCATATGGCCGCCAACCATATGGTCAACTCACCCACCGACACTAGTTCCCTTTTTTTGGGTCTCTTGAACCTTTCATGAATTCTGAATTTTTGTTTTTAAAATCCTTGTGTGAGAATTGTGGAAATGGGCTTTAATGTAAGGATTACATTTTGAAAATTGAATAAATGGGTTTTTCAATAATTAAATATAATAATGGTTTTGAAAGGTTGTGTTTTTGTGAAAAAAATGGAGGGAAGCAGAAATGATTTAAAGGGATTGGATTATCCATAATCTAAACGTGTGGTTTGTTGAAATAAAATGTTTTGAAATTGTGAATCATTTTAAAGTGATTTTGGATCTTTTTTTTAAATGGGGTATTTTAGGATCTTAAAAGGTTTTTGAATCCGATAAATTAGTTTTGGAAATTAGTTTTGATCGGTTGGTGTTTTACTAGAAACATTATTGGTCTCAATGGACCTCAAATTATGAAAATATACATTGTGGTTTTAAAAAAAATAATGTGAAGGGGTTTTTTGGAGTGGCATGGTTATTTAAAATGTTTTTAAAAATGAAAAGTGGTAGGTTTTCAAGAAAATGGTTCTTAATTAATTGTGGTTTTTTTTGTGAAACATGCAAATGTTTTTTGAATTGGTGGTTGGTGTTCCTTTTGAAGCTAAATTGTTTTTTTTTTGAATTATGATTTTTAATTTTAGCCTTTTGTGTTTTCATGGGTGCTCACATGCATGGTTTTATTTATATTTGGAAGTATGGCCTATATGGTATGGTGGATGGGTGTCAGGGGTGGCATGGAAATGTGCATGTGGGTGAGACTTGATGAAACACCATTGGTGAACGTGGAAACCCACCAAGTTAGTTTGATTTTTCAAAATTGTTTTGAGCTGAAAATTGTGGCCTTTTTTAAAAACCAATGGTTATGTGGCTTGATTTTTCTATGTCTTAGAAGAGTTGTTTATTTGGTTATCTTCCATGTGATCTAGAATTCATACTCTTTTTCTACCTAGTGATGAGATATTGTTGGTGGCTCGGTTTTGGAGTAATTTTCATTGGGTTTCTAAAAATGTGTTTGATGTTGTGATGTGGCCATGGGTAGTTCTGCGTTGGAAATCTTTCCTGTTGATCAACCTAAGGATTCCTTTCAAATTTTAAATCCACCTCTTTTGATGATGCCTCGACCTGTTTGTTGGATTAGACAGCTGTTTGGGATCTATTAAAAGTGCTTCTTGGTTATGATAATTCTTTTGGACAGAGCAGTTGTGTTCGGTGATGTTGATGTGTTTCGTCGTATTCTTTGTCCATTCTTCCCCTCGTTTGGAGTGAGATAGAATTTTGATATGTATCTATGATTTATTATTCAGATGAATGTTTTTGTTTGGTGATCATGTGTGGTTTTTTGAGTAGTGTGATCCTTATCACCTGACTGCGGTGCAGCAAATGCTTCAAGAATCAGGGCTCCAGCCATAGGCCTCGGAGTGAATCTTTTCACGTAGTCAAAAAATCGACAGAGGTGTGGAGTGCTCGATTAGGATACTTAATCCTCTGTTTTGTTAAGTTATTTTCTATGTTAATGTTTTGGTTCTTCATTTCTATGAATTTCCCTTTGTCGTAACAAGCGTGGTGGACTTAACCCCTCACAATGTGTCTATGGTTATTCCTTCATGGATGTGGGTTTTCAATCAATGTCCCTGTGTGGACCGCCTGTAAAAATCAGATGCAGTCTTGGTGTTACCTATTCATAGGGGAGAGTTTTGGGTAGTTTCATTGTTTCATTTGTTGTTTAATTGGCCAAATTATTGGGCCCCTTCCCTCTCATCCCCAAGTGACGGGGGTCCAGAATTGTGCTGAATGTGTCGACCAAGTTATTTTCCCCTCCATTCGGTAGTGGGTGGTGTATATGTTCATGTTGTAACCCTATTAACATCGTATAGTAGGTTTTTGTTGGAGGGTTTTTTTTTTGGGCTTGTGTGAGTGAGTCCCAACTCTAGCTCATGTTCAATTCTTGTCTATTCATTGCTAGTTGGTTTCTAATGGTGGGGAGACCCACCATGGGTCTCCTGGATTTTCATCCTAAGAAAATTTCTAGTGCTAGTTGATTCTTAATGGTGGGGAGTACATTCTAGAATCCTTAGGTGTTGTTTTTTTTCAGCCGGAAAGTGTTATTGCTTTCCGGGGGCGGAAAGCTTTATTAGTGGGGAGAATTGTCACACACGGTTTTTTTTCTGTCTTTGTATTGATCCGGCCCATTAGAAATCCCGATCCTTTTCATGGGTATTTGATGAGATGAATCTTGAGTTTTTATGTGTCATATATGTCTAACCACCATAATTTGGGATCCCCATTGTTTGTTTAGTAGTTTTTGAAGAAAGGGTGGTTACTTCATGATTTGGGCCAACCGTGAGCCCATTCCCAGTTTTAAAAACCGAATTTGTTTCTTTTATAACTCTTTTGTTTTTCATCCTTTTTCACCCATTCAACTTCCCACTTGTCCTATACTGATATATTAAAACTTATTTATCCTTTTGGACCCATTATAAATTCTATGCCGGGTGAATTTGGGTTACTCATTTAGGTATTGTGCCAGCCCATGGGCCCATTTCCTGTTTAAAAAAAATTTGATTCGTTTATATAATTTTCCTTTTTTACAATTTTTTGGTGATTCCACCTCCCCCTAGAAGCCACTATCCCTATCCTAACCCTCATAATATATTTTACCTCTTTGGAGCTCATGTGGGTCGCGAATTAGGGCGAAATTCTCAGGAAACCTCAAATCTCCCAGAATTTCCAAGGTAACTGTTATCATTCATAAATCAATCAATTCTTACTCCTTTAGACACCAATCTTCTTCCCCTGGTTAGTCCAGACCTTATAAGTCTCTCCAAGAATTTTAAAGCCATTCACTTTTCTCTAGGGCTTCAGATCTAATGGAAGACGAAGAGTTTTCTAGGATGAAAGGTGAGATTCCTTCTCCTTTCTTCTTCCTCTTCCCCCTCCTTTCATTATTTCTTGGTTTTATACTGTACCCTAGTCTTGATCGACATAGGGTTTTGTTATAGCATGTTTTTTGATGGGTTTTCTGTTGTTTTAGGTATTATCTTTATAGTTTTATGGTTTATAATCCCGCAGCGGGTGATTTCGGGTGTGCGTTTCAATTACTCCGACGATTTGAGGTAGGATATCCCTTGCACATGCCTTTATCATAGAAGTTTCATCATTTTAATAGTATAATATACTTATATAAATGTTTATTATTGTTTTTATTCCTTTTTATAATTTTCTTGGTGTGCAAAGTCGTTGTTTAATCACTGTTATGTGAAAGGTAGTGTTGTTTTGTCATGAAAGTGCTCAACAAGTGTTTGTTTAAATGTTCCATTATATTTTGAAAATATTTTTTTAGGTTTATAATCTGTTTTAGGGTATTTTTGACATGTTACAGTATCTTGAATGAAAATATGACATTCAATTGGTGTTTTATTCCTTTTCGGGTACATAAAATAAATTGTTTTGTTTAAAAAGGGCATGACATGTGTTCGGTAAATTGCCCGGTTGGCTTTTATGTGTGATGTGTGATTTAAAAGTTATTTGATTGGATTTATAAAGTAATTGGAAGAATTATAAATGGTATTTTTGGGTAATTATATTGATTTCCAATTTGGATTTGTGTTTACAAACATGTGGGTTTTGATTTACAACATATTTTGGCCCGAGTTGCCCAAAAATGGACCGTTTCACATCTTTATGAAAATGGTTGTGTTCTGAATATGTAACCTGAGTATTATAAGAGATTTATGAATGAGTTTTGCTACTGTAAATGATTTTTATACAGATCCTTAATAAAATTAAAGTTCATACCTTCATCAAAGGTTAGTTTTGAGAAAATGTTTAAAGGCACGTTTGGCATTTCCTAGAAATGAAGGAGTGTTTTACTTGTGTATAACAAGTTGTGAAATTGGGATTGTTTTATGGTCCATTAAATGATTTTATTAAATGTTTATTGGGCTGAAAATATGATTTGGTTTGGTTATGATGTGTTTTTATAATTTAAAGAGTGTTTTTGAAAGAGTTTTATGTGCAAATCCTCAATACACTTCATGAAATTGTTTTTACCAAAATATTTAGCGGTTTGTTGATTAGTGTAAGAAATGTGAAGAAAGATTATGGGATGTTTGTGTTTTTATGGTTTTGGAATGAAATGTGGATGTGAAATGTGTATTTGATAATATGTGTAACTTGATTGAGGACTAAAGGGAATCCCGGGTATCTAGCTGGGCGGGCGTGTACTAGTATGCTAGTGATTCTGTGGGGGTTGGCCCCTGTTTCACGTAGCAAGTTTGACGATGAAAACACTAACTAAAATATGATTATGATGATGAATGGGGACCACTAGGTTATGGGTATGTTCCCTTCTAGTGGCTCGTGCACGAGAATGGATATTTATTATGGTTACTTTCACCGAGATACGAGGTACCTGGGGCTCATAACTAACTAGTGCCTAGGGGTATTCCCGTGACTAGTGCTCATTGGCTATTTTGTACTCATCAACGGAATACGGTGTGTTTGGTTGGTCAATTCAGTAGTTTGTGTTATTTATTTAAAATCTAAATTCTTTAAAGTAGCCCTCTAGAAAACTATGTTCATTTTGAAGTTTCACCTCTTTGAAAAAAATAGTTACTTGCATTTTTGTTTATTAAACATGCATGTTTTTGTCTGATAATTATTATAGCATGGAACCTCATTTGAAAACCATACTTTCAAATCTTGAATTTAAAACTATAAATTGATGTTTCTTTTATTTTAAAGTAATGTGCATTGGGAATAGAATACCGGGCTAACCTACTGAGTTTTAATACTCACGCCTATAGTCTTCTTCTTTTTTTAGCCCTTGTGCAGGTTTCATCTTTAGTTCGATCAGCTTGGGCGAAATTTTATCATTGTGTTGGAGAGTTACCAGAAGTGTCACATGGAGTTAACTTTTCATCGGGATTGTTCAGTTGAGTTGTTGGTTTTGTTCTAATTTTAGTTTCTTGTACTAATAATATTTAGTTCAGTTTTTATATAAATTCATTTTGGGCTGTCCGTTTATTTCCGATGTTTGTTTGATTGTTTATATATGGGCGAAATCATTCCCTTGTGTACTCTATTGATGCCCTTGGTTATTGTCACCATCCCGGGAGGATCAGGAACGCCTCTCGGGACTTGTCGCGGGCTGGCGTAGGTGACCGGTTCAGGGTCGACTCGGGCTGGTTCGTGACAAAATGGTATCAGAGGAGGTCGGCTATTAGCGGAACTTTCTTTTTAGAGCGCCCTTGTTATTTTGGGGATGACAAGGTAGATGGAGTAGTATTGTTGGGACTTGAGGGGTAAGTGAAAGAAGAGCGTCGGGAACTCTTTCTTGTTTTAATCCTCAGGTTTCAAAGGAAGTCCGGTTTTATTAGTGTCCTTTGTTCTAGTTGATTGTTTGGTATTGGGATATGACAAGGGGAGTCTGACCAATGGCCTTCATGAGCTCACAGGGCCTGGCAAGCCATGTGGAGTTGGGGAATGGTCTTAATAAGTCTTTCTGTGTTGGTGTTGTGTTTGGCATATGGCCGCCAACCATATGGTTAAGTCACCCACTGACACTAGTTCCCTTTTTTTGGGTCTCTTGAACCTTTCATGAATTCTGAATTTTTGTTTTTAAAATCCTTGTGTGAGAATTGTGGAAATGGGCTTTAATGTAAGGATTACATTTTAAAAATTGAAAAAATGGGGTTTTCAATAATTAAATATAATAATGGTTTTGGAAGGTTGTGTTTTTGTGAAAAAAATGGAGGGAAGCAGAAATGATTTAAAGGGATTGGATTATCCACAATCTAAACTTGTGGTTTGTTGAAATAAAATGTTTTGAAATTGTGAATCATTTTAAAGTGATTCTGGATATTTTTTAAATGGGGTATTTTAGGATGTTAAAAAGTTTTTGAATCGGATATATTAGTTTTGGAAATTAGTTTTGATCGGTTGGTGTTTTACTAGAAACATTATTGGTCTCAATGGACCTCATATTATTAAAATATACATTGCTGATTTTATTTAAAAAAATAATGTGAAGGTGTTGTTTGGAGTGGCTTGGTTATTTAAAAATTTTTTAAAAATGAAAAGGGGTAGGTTTTCAAGAAAATGGTTCTTAATTATTTGTGGTTTTTTTTGTGAAACATGAAAATGTTTTTTTGACTTGGTGGTTGGTGTTCCTTTTGAAGGTAAATTGTTTTTTTTTTTGAATTATGATGTTTAATTTTAGCCTTTAGTGTTTTCATGGGTGCTCACATGCATGGTTTTATTTATATTTGGAAGTATGGATTATATGGTATGGTGGTTGGGTGTCAGGGGTGGCATGGAAATGTGCATGTGGGTGAGACTTGATGAAACACCATTGGTGAACGTGGAAACCCACCAAGTTAGTTTGATTTTTCAAAATTGTTTTGAGCTGAAAATTGTGGCCTTTTTTAAAAACCAATGGTTATGTGGTTTGATTTTTCTATGTCTTAGAAGAGTTGTTTTTTGGTTAGCTTCCATGTGATCTAGAATTCATACTCTTTTTCTACCTAGTGATGAGATCTTGTTGGTGGCTCGGTTTTGGAGTAATTTTCATTGGGTTTCTAAAAATGTGTTTGATGTTGTGATGTGGCCATGGGTAGTTCTGCGTTGGAAATATTTCCTATTGATCAACCTAAGGATTCCTTCCAAATTTTAAATCCACCTCTTTTGATGATGCCTCAACTTGTTTGTGGGATTAGAGAGCTGTTTGGGATCTATTAACAGTGCTTCTTGGTTATGATAATTGTTTTGGATAGAGCAGTTGTGTTCGGTGATGTTGATGTGTTTCGTCAAATTCCTTTTCCATTCTGCCCCTCGTTTGGAGTGAGATAGAATTTTGATATGTATCTATGAGTTATTATTTAGATGAAGGTTTTTTTTGGTGATCAAGTGTGGATTGTTTTGAGTAGTGTGATCCTTATCACCTGAATGCGGTGCAGAAAATGCTTCAAGAATCAGGGCTCCAGCCATAGGCCTCGGAGTGAAGCTTTTCACACAGTCAGAAAATCGACAGAGGTGTGGAGTGCTCGATTAGGATCCTTACTCCTCTGTTTCGTTAAGTTATTTTCTATGTCAATGTTTCGGTTCTTCATTTCTATGAATTTCCCTTCGTCGCAACAAGCGTGGTGGACTTAACCCCTCACACAGTGTCTATGGTTATTCCTTCATGGATGTGGGTTTTCAATCAATGTCCCTGTGTGGACCGCCTATAAAAATCAGATGCATTCTTGGTGTTACCTATTCATAGGGGAGAGTTTTGGGTAGTTTCTTTGTTTCTTTTGTTGTTTAAGTAGCCAAATTATTGGGTCCCCTTCCCTCTCATCCCCAAGTGACGGGGGTCCAGAATTGTGCTGAATGTGTCGACCAAGTTTTTTCCCCTCCATTCGGGAGTGGGTGGTTTATATGTTCATGTTGTAACCCTATTAACATGGTATATGAGGTTTTTGTAGGAGGGTTTTTGGGCTTGTGTGAGTCAGTCCCAACTCTAGCTCATGTTCAATTCTTGTCTATTCATTGCTAGTTGGTTTCTAATGGTGGGGATACCCACCATGGGTCTCCTGGATTTTCATAATAAGAAAATTTCTAGTGCTAGTTGATTCTTAATGGTGGGGAGTACATTCTGTAATCCTTAGGTGTTGTTTTTTTTTCATCCGGAAAGTGTTATGCCTTTCTGTGGGCGGAAAGCATTAATGGTGGGGAGAATTGTGACACACGGTTTTTTTTCTGTCTTTGTATTGATCCGGCCCATTAGAAATCCCGATCCTTTTCATGGGTATTTGATGAGATGAATATTGATTTTTTATGTTTCATATATGTCTAACCACTATAATTTGGGATCCCCATTGTTTGTTTAGTAGTTTTTGAAGAAAGGGTGGTTACTTCATGATTTGGGCCAACCGTGAGCCCATTCCCAGGTTTAAAAAATGATTTTCTTTCTTTTATAACTCTTTTGTTTTTCATCATTTTTCACCCATTGAACTTCCCACTTGTACTATACTGATATATTAAAACTTATTTATCCTTTTGGACCCATTATAAATTCATAGGCCGGGTGAATTTGGGTTACTCATTTAGGTATTGGGCCAGCCCATGGGCCCATTTCCTGTTTAAAAAAATAAATTGTTTCGTTTATATATTTTTCATTTTTTACTATTGTTCGGTGATTCCACCTCCCCCTCGAATCCAATAACCCTATAATAACCCTCATAATAGATTTTACCTCTTTGGAGCTCATGTGGATCGCGAATTAGGGCGAAATTCTCAGGAAACCTCAAATCGCCCAGAATTTCCAAGGTAACTTTTATCATTCATAAATCAATCAATTCGTACTCCTTTAGAAACCAATCTTCTTCCCCTGGTTCTTACAGACCTTATAATTCTCTCCAAGAATTTTCAAGCCATTCCCTTTTCTCTAGTGCTTCAGATCTAATGGAAGACGAAGAGTTTTCTAGGATGAAAGGTGAGATTCCTTCTCCTTTCTTCTTCCTCTTCCCACTCCTTTCATTATTTCTTGGTTTTATATTGTACCCTAGTCTTGATCGACCTAGGGTTTTGTTATACCATGTTTTTTGATGGGTATTCTGTTTGTTTAGGTCTGATCTTTATAGTTTTATGGTTTATAATCCCGCGGCGGGTGACTTCGGGTGTGCGTTTCAATTACGCCGACGATTTGAGGTAGGATATACCTTGCACAAGCCTTTATCATAGAAGTTTCATCATTTTAATACTATAATATACTGATATTATTGTTTATTATTGTTTTTAATCCTTTTTATAATTTTCTTGGTGTGCAAAGTCGTTGTTTAATCACTGTTATGTGAAAGGTAGTGTTGTTTTGTCATGAAAGTGCTCAACAAGTGTTTGTTTAAATGTTCCATTATATTTTGAAAATATTTTGTGAGGTTTATAATCTATTTTATGGTATGTTTAACATGTTACAGTATCTTGAATGAAAATATGACATTCAATTGGTGTTTTATTCCTTTTCAGGTACATAAAATAAATTGTTTTGTTTAAAAAGGGCATGACATGTGTTCGGTAAATTGCCCGGTTGGCTTTTATGTGTGATGTGTGATTTAAAAGTTATTTGATTGAATTTATAAAGTAATTGGAAGAATTATAAATGGTATTTTTGGGTAATTATATTGATTTCCAATTTGGATTTGTTTTTACAAACAAGTGGGTTTTGATTTACAACATATTTTGGCCCGAGTTGCCCAAAAATGGACCGTTTCACATCATTATGAAAATGGTTGTGTTTTGAATATGTAACATGAGTATTATAAGAGATTTATGAATGAGTTTTTCTGCTTTAAATGATGTTTATAAAGATCCTTAATAAAATTAAAATTCATACCTTCATCAAAGGTTAGTTTTGAGAAAATGTTTAAAGGCCCGTTTGGCATTTCCTAGAAATGGAGTGTTTTACTTTTGTATAACAAGTTGTGAAATTGGGATTGTTTTATAGTCCATTAAATTATTTTATTAAATGTTTATTGGGCTGAAAAATATGATTTTGTTTGGTTATGATGTGTGTTTATAATTTAAAGAGTGTTTTTGAAAGAGTTTTATGTGCAAATCCTCAATACACTTCATGAAATTGTTTTACCAAAATATTTAGCGGTTTGTTGATTAGTGTAAGAAATGTGAAAAACGATTATGGTATGTTTGTGTTTTTATGGTTTTGGAATGTAATGTGGATGTGAAATGTGTATTTTATAATATGTGTAACTTGATTTAGCACTAAAGGAATCCCGGGTATCTAGGTGGGCGGACGTGTACTAGTATGCTAGTGATTTTGTGGGGGTTGGCCCCTGTTTCACGTAGCAAGTTTGACGATGAAAACACTAACTAAACTATGATTATGATGATGACTAGGGACCACTAGGTTATGGGTATGTTCCCTACTAGTGGCCCGTGCACGAGAATGGATATTTATTATGGTTACTTTCACCGAGATACGAGGTACCTGGGGCTCACAACTAACTATTGCCTAGGGGTATTCCCGTTACTAGTGCTCATTGGCTATTTTGTACTCATCATCGGAATAAGGTGTGTTTGGTTGGTAAATTCAGTAGTATGTGTTATTTATTTAAAAGTTAAATTCTTTAAAGCATCCCTCTTTAAAACTATGTTCATTTTGAAGTTTCACATCTTTGAAAAAAAATAGTTTCTTGCATTTTTGATTATTAAACATGCATGTTTTTGTCTGATAATTATTATAGCATGGAACCTCAATTGAAAACCATACTTTAAAATCTTGAATTTAAATCTATAAATTGATGTTTCTTTTATTTTAATGTAATTTGCATTTGGAATAGAATACCGGGCTAACCTACTGAGTTTTAATACTCACGCCTATAGTCTTCTTCTTTTTTTATCCCTTGTGCAGGTTTCATCTTTAGTTCGATCACCTTGGGAGACTTTTTATCATTGTGTTGAAGAGTGACCAGAAGTGTCACATGGAGTTATTTTTTCATCGGGATTGTTCAGTTGAGTTTTTAGTTTTTTTCTAATTTTAGTTTCTTGTACAAATAATATTTAGTTCAATTTTTATATAAATTCATTTTGGGCTGTCCGTTTATTTCTGTTGTTTGTTTTATTGTTTATATATGGGAGAAATCGTTCACCTGTGTACTCTATTGATGCCCTCGGTTCTTGTCACCATCTCGGGAGGATCGGGAACGCCTCTCGGTACTTGTCGTGGGCTGGCTGGGTGACCGGTTCAGGGTCGACTCGGGCTGGTTCGTGACAAAATGGTATCAGAGGAGGTCGGCTATTAGCGGACCTTTCTTTTTAGAGTGCCCTTGTTATTTTGGGGATGTCAAGGTAGATGGAGTAGGATTGTTGGGACTTGAGGGGTAAGTGCAAGCAGAGCGTCACGACCTCTTTCTTGTTCTAATCCTCAGGTTTCCAAGGAAGTCCGGTTTTATTAGTGTCCTTTGTTCTAGTTGATTGTTTGGTATTGGGATATGAAAAGGGGAGTCTGACCAATGGCCTTCGTGAGCTCACAGGGCCTGGAAAGCCATGTGGAGATAGGGAATGGTCTTAATAAGTCTCTCTGTGTTGGTGTTGTGTTTGGCATATGGTCGCCAACCATATGGTCAAGTCACCCACCGACACTAGTTCCCTTTTTTTGGGTCTCTTGAACCTTTCATGAATTCTGAATTTTTGTTTTTAAAATCCTTGTGTGAGAATTGTGGAAATGGGCATTAATATAAGGATTACATTTTGAAAATTGAAAAAATGGGGTTTTCAATAATTAAATATAATAATGGTTTTGGGAGTTTGTGTTTTTGTGAAAAAAATGGAGGGAAGCAGAAATGATTTAAAGGGATTGGATTATCCATAATCTAAACTTGTGGTTTGTTGAAATGAAATGTTTTGAAATTGTGAATCATTTTAAAGTGATTCTGGATCTATTTTTTAAATGGGGTATTTTAGGATGTTAAAAAGTTTTTGAATCGGATAAATTAGTTTTGGAAATTAGTTTTGATCGGTTGGTGTTTTACTAGAAACATTATTGGTCTCAATGGACCTCGGATTATGAAAATATACATTGCTGATTTTTTTAAAAAAAATAATGTGAAGGGGTTGTTTGGAGTGGCTTGGTTATTTAAAAAGTTTTTAAAAATGAAAAGGGGTAGGTTTTCAAGAAAATTATTCTTAATTAATTGTGGTTTTTTTTGTGAAACATGAAATTTTTTTTTTGACTTGGTGGTTGGTGTTCCTTTTGAAGGTAAATTGTTTTTTTTGAATTATGATGTTTAATTTTAGCCTTTGGTGTTTTCATGGGTGCTCACATGCATGGTTTTATTTATATTTGGAAGTATGGACTATATGGTATGGTGGTTGGGTGTCAGGGGTGGCATGGAAATGTGCATGTGGGTGAGACTTGATGAAACACCATTGGTGAACGTGGAAACCCACAAAGTTAGTTTGATTTTTCAAAATTGTTTTGAGATGAAAATTGTGGCCTTTTTTAAAAACCAATGGTTATGTGGCTTGATTTTTCTATGTCTTAGATGAGTTGTTTATTTGGTTAGCTTCCATGTGATCTAGAATTCATACTCTTTTTCTACCTAGTGATGAGATCTTGTTGGTGGCTCAGTTTTGGAGTAATTTTCATTGGGTTTCTAAAAATGTGTTCGATGTTGTGATGTGGCCATGGGTAGTTCTGCGTTGGAAATATTTCCTATTGATCAACCTAATGATTCCTTTCAAATTTTAAATCCACCTCTTTTGATTATGCCTCAACCTGTTTGTTGGATTAGAGAGATGTTTGGGATCTATTAAAAGTGCTTCTTGGTTATGATAATTCTTTTGCACAGAGCAGTTGTGTTCGGTGATGTTGATGTGTTTCGTCGTATTCCTTGTCCATTATGCCCCTCGTTTAGAGTGAGATAGAATTTTGATATGTATCTATGAGTTATTATTTAGATGAATGTTTTTGTTTGGTGATCAAGTGTGGTTTGTTTTGAGTAGTGTGATCCTTATCACCTGACTGCGGTGCAGCAAATGCTTCAAGAATCAGGGCTCCAACCATAGGCCTCGGAGTGAAGCTTTTCACACAGTCAGAAAATCGACAGAGGTGTGGAGTGCTCTATTAGGATCCTTAATCCTCTGTTTTGTTAAGTTATTTTCTCTGTCAATGTTTTGGTTCTTCATTTCTATGAATTTCCCTTCGTCGCAACAAGCGTGGTGGACTTAACCCCACTCACAGTGTCTATGGTTATTCCTTCATGGATGTGGGTTTTCAATCAATGTCCCTGTGTGGACCGCCTGTAAAAATATGATGCAGTCTTGGTGTTACCTATTCATAGGGGAGAGTTTTGGGTAGTTTCTTTGTTTCTTTTGTTGTTTAAGTGGCCAAATTATTGGGTCCCCTTCCCTCTCATCCCCAAGTGACGGGGGTCCAGAATTGTGCTGAATGTGTCGACCAAGTTATTTTCCCCTCCATTCGGGAGTGGGTGGTTTATATGTTCATGTTGTAACCCTATTAACTTGGTATAGTAGGTTTTTGTAGGAGGATTTTTTTTGGTCTTTTGTGAGTTATTCCCAACTCTAGCTCATGTTCAATTCTGGTCTATTCATTACTAGTTGGTTTCTAATGGTGGGGAGACCCACCATGGGTCTCCTGGATTTTCATCCTAAGAAAATTTATAGTTCTAGTTGATTATTAATGGTGGGGAGTACATTCTGGAATCCTTAGGTGTTGTTTTTTTTCAGCCGGAAAGTATTATGGCTTTCCGGGGGCGGAAAGCTTTAATGGTGGGACGAATTGTCACACACGGTTTTTTTTCTTTCTTTGTATTGATCCGGCCCATTAGAAATACCGATCCTTTTCAAGGGTATTTGATGAGATGAATATTGAGTTTTTATGTTTCATATATGTCTAACCACCATAATTCGGGATCCCCATTGTTTGTTTAGTAGTTTTTGAAGAAAGGGTGGTTACTTCATGATTTGGGCCAACCGTGAGCTCATTCCTAGTTTTAAAAACCGAATTTGTTTCTTTTATAACTCTTTTGTTTTGCATCCTTTTTCACCAATTCAACTTCCCACTTGTCCTATACTGATATATTAATACTTATTTATCCTTTTGGACCCAATATAAATTCATAGGCCAGGTGAATTTGGGTTACTCATTTAGGTATTGGGCCAGCCCATGGGCCCATTTCCTGTATAAAAAAATAATTTGTTTCGTTTAAATCTTTTTCATTTTTTACTATTTTTCGGTGATTCCACCTCCCCCTAGAATCCAATAACCCTATACTAACCCTAATAATATATTTTACCTCTTTGGAGCTCATGTGGGTCTCGAATTAAGGAGAAATTATCAGGAAACCTCAAATCGCCCAGAATTTCCAAGGTAACTTTTATCATTCATAAATCAATAAATTAGTACTCCTTTAGCCACAAATTTTCTTCCCCTGGTTCTTCCTGACCTTAGGAGTCTCTCCAAGAATTTTCAAGCCATTCCCTTTTCTCTAGGGCTTCATATCTAATGGAGGACGAAGAGTTTTCTAGGATGAAAGGTGAGATTCCTTCTCCTTTCTTCTTCCTCTTCCCCCTCCTTTCATTATTTCTTGGTTTTATATTGTACCCTAGTCTTGATTGACCTAGGGTTTTGTTATAACATGTTTTTTGATGGGGTTTCTGTTTTTTTAGGTCTGATATTCATAGTTTTATGGTTTATAATCCCGCGGCGGGTGATTTCGGGTGTGCGTTTCAATTATGCCGACGATTTGAGGTAGGATATCCCTTGCACATGCCTTTATCATAGATGTTTCATTATTTTAATATTATAATATACTGATATAAATGTTTATTATTGTTTTTAATCCATTTTATAATTTTATTGGTGTGCAAAGTCGTTGTTTAATCACTGTTATGTGAAAGGTAGTGTTGTTTTGTCATGAAAGTGCTCAACAAGTGTTTGTTTAAATGTTCCATTATATTTTGAAAATATTTTTTGAGGTTTATACTATGTTTTATGGTATTTTTAACATGATACAGTATCTTGAATGAAAATATGACATTAAATTGGTGTTTTATTCCTTTTCAGGTACATAAAATTAATTATTTTGTTTAAAAAGGGCATGACATGTGTTCTGTAAATTGCCCGGTTGGCTTTTATGTGTGATGTGTGATTTAAAAGTTATTTGATTGGATTTATAAAGTAATTGGAAGAATTATAAATGGTATTTTTCGGTACTTATATTGATTTCCAATTTGGATTTGTTTTTACAAACAAGTGGGTTTTGATTTACAACATATTTTGGCCCGAGTTGCCCAAAAATGGACCGTTTCACATCTTTATGAAAATGGTTGTGTTTTGAATATGTAACCTGAGTATTATAAGAGATTTATGAATGAGTTTTTCTGCTGTAAATGATTTTTATACATATCCTTAATAAAATTAAAATTCATACCTTCATAAAAGGTTAGTTTTGAGAAAATGTTTAAAGGCCCGTTTGGCATTTCCTAGAAATGAAGGAGTGTTTTACTTGTGTATAACAAGTTGTGAAATTGGGATTGTTTTATGGTCCATTAAATTTATTAAATGTTTATTGGGATGAAAAATATGATTTGGTTTGTTTATGATGTTTTTTTATAATTTAAAGAGTGTTTTTGAAAGAGTTTTATGTGAAAATCCTCAATACACTTCATGAAATTGTTTTACCAAAATATTTAGCGGTTTGTTGATTAGTGTAAGAAATGTGAAGAAAGATTGTGGGATGTTTGTGTTTTTATGGTTTTGGAATGGAATTTGGATGTGAAATGTGTATTTGATAATATGTGTAACTTGATTGAGCACTAAAGGGAATCCCGGGTATCTAGGTGGACGGACGTGTACTAGTATGCTAGTGATTCTGTGGGGGTTGTCCCCTGTTTCACGTAGCAAGTTTGAAGATTAAAACACTAACTAAACTATGATTATGATGATGACTGGGGACCACTAGGTTATGGGTATGTTCCCTACTAGTGGCTCATGCACGAGAATGGATATTTATTATGGTTACTTTCACCGAGATACGAGGTACCTGGGGCTCACAACTAACTAGTGCCTATGGGTATTCTCGTGACTAGTTCTCATTGGCTATTTTGTACTCACCATCAGCATACGGTGTGTTTGGTTGGTAAATTCAGTAGTATGTGTTATTTATTTAAAAGTTAAATTCTTTAAAGCAGCCCTCTTGAAAACTATGTTCATTTTTAAGTTTCACCTCTTTGAAAAAAATAGTTACTTGCATTTTTGTTTATTAAACATGCATGTTTTTGTCTGATAATTATTATAGCATGGAACCTCATTTGAAAACCATACATTCAAATCTTGAATTTAAAACTATAAATTGATGTTTATTTTATTTTAATGTAATGTGCATTGGGAATAGAATACCGGGCTAACCTACTAAGTTTTAATACTCACGCCTATAGTCATCTTCTTTTTTTAGCCCTTGTGCAGGTTTCATCTTTAGTTCGATCACCATGGGAGAATTTTTATCATTGTGTTGGAGAGTGACCAGCAGTGTCACATGGAGTTATTTTTCATCGGGATTGTTCAGTTGATTTGTTGGTTTTGTTCTAATTTTAGTTTCTTGTACAAATAATATTTAGTTCAATTTTTATATAAATTCATTTTGGGATGTCTGTTTATTTCTGCTATTTGTTTGATTATTTATATATGGGAGAAATCGTTCCCTTGTGTACTCTATTGATGCCCTTGGTGCTTGTCACCATCCCGGGAGGATCGGGAACGCCTCTCGAGACTTGTCACGGGCTGGCCTGGGTGACCGGTTCAGGGTCGACTCGGGCTGGTTCGTGACACTGAGAATATTATTACCTTCATCATATAAAAACCTTAACGAAAACAACAAGTACTTTAGTACAATACTTATATATATCACGCTATTCTCATAACCATAATATAATCCTTGAGTCCAAAAACACAAATAGGTTAATTATTCTTCTCCAAGTGTAGTAACGTCATAAGCTTGGACTTGATCCCTTGGCCATTTCTAAGGTATGTTTCCATGATGCTTAGGAAATTCATTCTCATAATTCCCCATTTCTCTACAATTACAGTAGTCAACAATGGCAGCCTCCTTTTCCCCTTACAATCACCAGTCTGGTGACCTTTTTCTCTACATTTGTAACAAACTCCCATTCATTTTAGGCAAGTACCGGGGTGTTTCTTCCCACAATTTTAACATAAAGGAAAATCCTTCTTTCCCTTTTTCCCTTTATCTGTCTCTTGCTCTATCATTCTGTTCCTCCGCTGCATTACATTATTGTCATAAGATTTAGAGAATTCCTTTTCTGTCTTGATAACACATGAGACTATATCTTCGTACGTTAAGAATTATTGTGAGACTAATGCTCGATGAATAAATGGTTTTAACCCATAAATGAAATGATCAATCGTAATTCTTGGGCTACATATATAATCTGCAGTATGCCTCGCCAACCTTGTAAAGTTAGCCTCATACATTGCGACATTTTCAACCTCTTTTTGTCTCAGACTCAGAAATTTCCATTCCATATCTGCTCGATGGTCACGAGGAAATTATTTTTCTATGAAAATCTATTTGAACTCCCTCCTATCAATATTTGATACTTCATCGTCTTCTTTCATGTTTTGAAATAATGACCACTATTGATCAGCATCTCCAGTGAGGCGATAAACTGCAATGACAACTTTTTCCCTTTCGCTACTCCCCAAGGCATGGAATATTTTCTCTAAGGAATTTATCCATTGCTCAGCTACTATGGGATTTTTACTCACATTGAATGTTGGTGGTTGTTGCCTCATGAAGTGACCTAACATTGATCCTCCATGCAGTGGATCAGGGTGCTCCATACGGGTATGGTTTTTATTCATAACCTAAGTGAGTTTTCCTAGTATGGTGATTAGCTGATCAACACCAGTTACATCACCGGCTCCACTATATTTATCTTAAGAAATAGGGAAATCCCTCTATGGAGTACGTGCATTGATACAGTTCCATTTATTCCACTCAGCACCATTTCTAAACAAGGGCATAAACTAGATCAGTTTATGAATCAAAATACATAATTCCATACTACTAAAACACTTTACATAAATTGAACTATTTATGGATATAATCCATAGTCATAAAAAGATTTTTTCTTCGTGGAAGTGTATACTCATAAACCCTTAATAATTATTTGTAAAGAAAATGAGAATTATCCTAATCATATCCCTCAGGAGTGTTGTAACCAAGAGTGCAGCAAGGCCCGTTGTCATGCACCGGTTCCCGTTCGAGTCTAGCTCAAAGCGGTGTTTTTGGGATTTACCCCTAGGTACTTCTATGTCAAAGCCGCCTCTACCTAATCATATCTAGATAGGGATGTATTTATCGGAAAACTCCCAAAGTCTCTATAATACAAGAATTCTAGGTTGTTCTTCTATACTAATCCTCAAAGTCTATCTTAGGGCTATGTGCTCTAATCAGAGTTTATTTAATTATAACTTCCAAGGTTTGTACTAAACTTCCACTAATACCAACTGTAATGCCCCATCCCCAATTACCCAGAGTCGGTGCATTATTACATAATATTGGCATGATCACAAGGGATCAAATCTGAAATACTGATCAGTTTAGTAGCCTTGGAAACACTAGATATATTTATAAGTAACACATTACATCATAAATTAAAAAAAACTAAAACAAAATCTTTTCTTCATATACCCTCATACTATCCTTGCAGGTAATTCATAAAATACTTCTTCACATCCTGGAAAAAATAAAACATTGAAAGGGGTGAGCTCTGATGCTCAGTAAGGATAACAATATAGCAAATATTTGCATAAATAAACATAAACATTTAAGGCAATGTATAACTAAAACAAAAGCCTTTTAAACTTGAACTTAATCATAATATGGAAATGATAAAATGAAATAATGACATTTAATTATTCACATTGATATTATACTAATCGAATAATCACATGCAATATAACTAACCACTTTCATAACAAGGGAATGCAGAATGCTAAACTTTAATTTCTGTGTCAAGGCCTCGTGCCAAGACCTAAGGGATAACTGTAATCGGAAACCAACCCGGAGAGCCTCTGTAACCGGACTCCATCCCAGAGTGCCTCTATTACCGGAATCCAACTCGGAGTGCCTCTAATAACTAGAAACCAACCTAGAGTGCCTCTAATAACCGAACACCAACCCGGAGTGCCTCTAATAACCGGACACCAACCAGGAGTGCCTCTAATAACCGGACACCAACCTAGAGTGCCTCTAATAACCGGACACCAACCCAGAGTGTCTACTATAACCAGACCCCAACCCTAAGGGCTTACTTTTACCAGTCCCCAATCCTGAACATACTAGTCCAACACATTCATCTTAAGAAGATGATGAAATATAACATAAATATTCATATTAAAACTAGCATATGAAATGCCAAAACATTAATCATAAACCATTAATGGAATAAAAATAACTCATCCATAGTAAAAGTTATCACAAAACCTTAAATACAATATGGATGATTTGTATCATAATAAATCAACTTCCATCAAGTGTAAAATTTATCAATGGATGTTGACATAAATGAAATCAAAAATGTTTGAGAGAAACATCTCTTTTTTTGAAATCATTTAAAAGTCACATAATTGTAAAAGAAAACATTTACATTAAATATATTCTTATAATCTTTTAAGGTAATATTTGAAGATTATATAGTGGTGGAAAATGGTCACACCCGTCATATAATTTAAAAAAAATACATTCTTACATTAATTCTTTCATAAAGTTTAAAAAGGACCTTATTTGGAAAACGATGGAAAGATTCCTTTATAAACTTCTTATAAAAAGTCAAAAAGGGTAAAAATGTCATTAAACCATATTGTGTAAAATATTAAGAATGTTTTGAAATACATCTTTAAGAATCATGGTTGTGGATGATAAAGAGGTACCAATAGATAATTACGTATAAACAACCTCAAATAATGAAGAGATTGTGAAATAAACCCTTACCAATTTGGTAACATATGAAACATACAACCAATAAAGAGGAATCATACAATAAATATGTAAATACACATAAATTAAAGTGTATTACACAAAGAATACAATTATGGGCAGTACATACACCACACAAAAGGTTATAGTGGCAATATGGCATGAATCTCACGGGAATAAGGAGGGAGATGAAAACCACTTACCTTGTAATTTTCCTTCGTTGAGGGTAGGAAATCCACATATATAATGTTGAAATAATTGTTATTAAATTATACAATAATGATATTCATTAATATAATATAATATATGATCTTTTTTACTTTTCTTTGTAAATAATATTTTAGTATTATCGTCGTTTCATGTGTTAACTTACTCATTTTGTTTTATATGTTTTGTTACATAATCCAGGTTTGTTATGTATAGGTTGTATCTTATTCATATACATAATGATAACAATTCCTTAACCATTATTTGTAATCCTCAAATGATAATTAGACTTGAAAGGATACAATGGGGAATGAATCTCATCGCGTTCGTTGAGACAGTAGTCCGTATGTACGCTCGAGCGACAATGTCATTACTTTGATATTAAAATAATATATAATTGGATGTTGTATCATATATACATAATAATTAACTTGTTATATTTATTATTTACATGAAATAAAAATCATTATTATACCCATCCAAATAATAATGTATTGAATAACAAATACACTACGACGTGGAGACGGTAAGCCGTACGTATGCACGTATGATGACATGTCATTCAAGGGATGGATAAAATAATAAATATGGTTGAACCATATTTATAATTACATCAATGTATATATGAGATACTGGAGTTATTATTTTAGAATGTAAATAACAATGAAAGAAGAAGTTTATGAAGAAAGGAACTTGAAAGAGGGTGGTGAAAACATTACCTCTTCTTCGGGTTCTTCCTTTTGATTTGATCAAAAGCGCTCCTTAGGTTGGCTTCGTGATCAAACTAAGGACTCTAGGTTGAATTTATTGAAGTTGAGATAATATTCGTTCAGGGGTTGGCTGAGCCAAATGGAATTGAAGGTGTTAATTAGTGAGAAGGGGGAGTGCCCTTTTATAAGAGGGATGAGGGGCTCCTTTGGAAATGCTAGAAATTTTATTTCATAATAAATTCATATTAAGTTTATAATGAATCCAAAGTGGTTTATTTAAATTTTACGGTGGGTATAGGTTGAAAACAACTCACCCAATATATTTTTGATAGGTTTGGGTCATTATATTAACATTATCTTTTAGTTTTAAATCTTAGATAATTAGATTGACATTTACCATGTCACTTTGCAATTTTATATTATATAGTAAATAAACGTACAATATACATCAAAGAGACCCCCAAGTGGTCCATTAATGATAAAAATATCATGATATAAGTACATTGTCTGAACCATAGATTTTTAGGAATAGAATATGAATTAATAATATAATATTTGTTTTAAAAACCATTTTATGTCAATTCTGACACTATTTGGAATTTGATTTTTGTGAAATTCAAAACAGAATTATTACTTCTAAACGAGTTAAATAAATAAATCCTAAAATTTCATATTATCCTATAAAATTAATGTAATTCTTATAATGTATCAAATTACATTTATTGGGATATTTATAAAATCAATTATTTTAATATTTCATTAATTTTGTAATTTATGCATCACCATTGTGTCATAAATAAATAAAATTATTTAATATCTAAAAATTATAAATAAACTACCATTATGTAGAAAATATGTTTATCTTTCTAATGAATATTTACAATCGAATTTATCTTATTTATAACCCTATATTAAAAATGATTTAGTAATTAAACATTGATTTTAACTATTTTAAGTCTTCTTTGAATTAAATAATAATAAATGTCTTAATATAATCCAAGTGGACCTAAATGATAATATTTTATTTATAAGGGTTTTTTGGTCGAGATACACTTTTCCAATAGAATTAGGATAATTTTTAGGGTTATATTAATATCATTTTTACCATTAATTACTCAATTTACTTTTAACCGTGGTAAATAAAAGTAAAAAGCTACTATTGAACAAAATTTATTTTTATCATATTGAACCACATTTTACTACTTGATATTATCCATGCCTCTCTTATTTTCAAAATTCCACTCACAGAAGTGTTAAAATTAAGTATTACGTGAATTTACAAATTCTCCTGGGATGTGTGTAAAAGACGGTGAAAAGATCAATAAAATTTTTATATATCTAAAATTATTCTAAAGTAACTTCAATGAATTAAATTGAACTTATATATGTATTATGTATATATTTTGACCTTAATTAAATATAAATAAAATAAACAATTATTTAATTAAAAATTCGTTTTTAAACCATAACATAGTTTTTTTTCACTGTTTATCAAAAATTGATAGTTTTCAGAAAAATACCAAAAATTCACCCTAGGATAATTTCGATATTCTAAATCTAAATATGAAGTCCATTTTGAAAGATAAAATTTATAAAATTTCAAAAAGTGGGTATTACTATTCATAACAGCTTCTTTGATTAGTCGTAGTGTTTTAGAGTCTCGAAGTTGCGTACAATGCAAGCTATTGAATTGTTCAAAAGGATACATACCGTAGAATCTTTGGGTGATACATTGTAGAAGTAAAGAATCACCTGATTGTAGAGAAAGATTTTAGAGATACCGTGGTGTGAAGAGAGAGCATCAGAAGCGATTAGATTTATGGATGCAATCGGGCGTAGGGATTCATAAAGGCTATTTGGGGAAAACATTCCCAATGGTTTGTTAAAACTGCTAGGAAAGATTGTATTTACCAATAGTTTTTAAAAACAATTGGTATATATATAGTTTTTTCAATCTTTTCCCAATGGTTTGAGTCAACCATTCAGAAAAACTAATTCTCGTCCCATTATACCAACGGTTTGAAGAAACCATTGGGAAAAATTAATTATACCAATGGTTTTTTCAAACCATTGGTATAAAAGTGTTTGGAAAACACAATTTTTTAGTAGTGTAGATAGAGAACCTAACGTATAGAGAGTTTTTATAAGACAAATCCTAGCTATTTTCAAATGGAATACTTTTGTTTTATAGGTTAGGGCATCTTATAGTGGGTTCTCTCTATTTTATGTTTTTCCAAGAACTTAGATTTCAGAGGTAATTTTGATTGGTTTTTGTGAAGAGGTCGAGGGAGAATCTTATTCAAGTGTCATATGTCACATAAACCATCCATATTTTTTGGATGATCAGACAATTCCACCTATGATAGGGGGTTATATAAGATAAATGGGCTGGGCAGACTACTAGAGGTCATTGAGGGACCTCTGTGTTTCTGTTGAGATTTCTGTATGGATTTTTCATAGTCTTTGGATGCATATATATTATCCATATCTATTTTATCAAGATATTAGGTCCTAACACACCCATCCTTCCCCTATATCCTAGATTCCTTTGTCTATGACCTTCTGTTCCACGACTATGTATGAGGAACTCATACTCAGAGGTATATTCATCACCATAGAAGGGGTCTTCCATGTGTATCATATTAAAGAACCAAATATGTTATATTCATTTGAGGAGGGTTCCATTTGGTTGACTAGTTATACAGTTGTGGATGTTGTAGGAAGGAAATATTCCAGGGTTAGATCATGTGTTTAAGATGAATATAACTTTTCATCTTCTATCTCTTCTTATGTTTGATGATCTCATCCACCTTTAGTTGGCATAATTTTCGTATGCTTATTTTAGTGAAAAAATAATTTTGTGTCAATAAAGATATTCTCCCAGTGTTACATGAGATCTATTAACTATCTTTTGATGCATCATGTTATTGAACTTCTCCCACACCTAGATGAATTCTTTTTCAAATCACCATCTCCTTCTAACTGGGAAATTATTATACAAGTCACTTTCATGAAGGATTTATCGAATTTCATCTACATAAAATCAATTATGATTTAGTGTATGTCCTTTAGTATGAATCAATCATAGTTTTTGTGAACCAATCATATATAAAAAGGGTATTATTGGAGATTATTAATTTGGTTAACCAAATTAATATTTTGATGTTGTGGTAGCATGAGAAATTCATTGTACCTGGTTGTAAGGAAATAACCATGGAAATTATCATTTTTGATGGATTATGTTTTTCTCATCAATTCCGCAATTCCAGAGTGACCCTCATCTCTTTTTTCCTCCATATAATGAAAATTTTTAAGTTATTGTTTCTTGATAGGAGGTGATGGGTGGTTCGAGAGATACCTAGGTGAATGAATGGTTGTTTCTTCAAGCATGAGGGTAAAAAAATAATTCTATTCATTTCAGCTTATTTCCCCCTATTCTAAGGAAATGATTCAATAATTCACTTCAATTAACTAAATGGAATCATTGAAAAGTTATCCATTTCATCATACTCAAGGTGTCAACCCAGATATTTCATAGGGGTCAAAATTTTCTTATGCTCCTCCCAGTGATTATTAGCTTAGAGCTAAAGTAATTGATCCGATGAGAGAGGTGTTCTAAATTATAATTTTCAATGATTAAATTATTATATTATGTTATAAACCCTCTCATTTTAACATTTCATTTAGTTGTTCATGTCAAAAAATTTTGTTTTCTTTAATATAGTGTGCAATTGATAGTAGAAATCATGAAGAAGGCATTCCCATACTTAAATGGATCCTTGTAGACGGATATTATGACAAACAAAGGCTGACCCTATCCGACTCTATAAAAAAAATAATCTTAGTCTCCTTCTATTTATTAAGAGGACCCATTACCCGACTGCATCAGGACACACTGTACATGATATGTTGATCATGGTCTCATGCATCATAAAAGGTGGAGAAGGTAGGAATTCCAAAATTGGGATAAAGAAAAGTGTTTTACACCCATTAAAGATGTTAATTTTTATCAGGATACACTAGTGAGAATATCTATCCATGGCATACATTCATGTAGCAAGGGACTCAATACTGTTGAATAGTTCTATGCGTACCACTCTATGAGCTGCCTCATGTCTACATGTAGTGGGTGAGGTCTGAAGATGTGGCCCATTTTCCATTCCCGTTGATTATAAATTTGTTCTTATTATGAATGACTAACCTAGAAATGGAGAGGTTGTTTCTATAGAAGGGGTATGTAACTATTATTTTCTAATTCCCCATTTATATAGGCCAGATTCCTAGATATACAGAAGGTCTATTGTTAAAATGATTCTCTTGTAAGAGGATCAGTTCATTCAGATGCATGGGAGGAGGGATATTCATCTCATCCTAATGATGTTACCTAGTGGGAATATTTTCCCTGATTATCTCCTCGTTGAGTTATCTAGGAGTTTGAATCACATTATCATATTGTGCCAAGTGATCCTCCATGGAATGGAATTTTATATCTTTTGGGTGATGAGTGGGATATGAACAATTCTTTCTCTATATCCCCAGTGGTGTTCTTCTATAGAGGTGGAAACTCGATATTCATAGGTTCCATTTTTGGAATCACATATAGTTACAATAATGTGAAACTATAGTGGTTGCATTAAGATCCTCACATCAGGGTATATTTTCAATATTGCATCCCTCTGCAATGTAATCTTAATCAACATTATAAGTTTTGTTGATGGTGATAACATTCATAAATGTTTATTAAGAAATTGTATTTGTCCTATTACTCTTAATGAAATAGGATTATTATGTAATGATTATATTAGAGTTTTTTCTTGAATCCTTCAGTTATTAAACCTTTTATTATTTTGACATGGGTGATGTTTTGTCCCTTCAATGTATGTTCCTCCAATACTGGACTATAAATAGTGTCCTTGAAGGAGTTTTCAGACTTGTTTGCTGAATATGCCCCAAATTAGAGTGCTTCATCTTTTAGTGGTAGGAACAGATGATATGATGACCATTTATATTTATATCCCTACCTGGAGAAGACTTATTACAACTATGGTGACGACGATGATAAAAAATCTCCCTTCCCTATGGGATAATATATATTTGGGGGCGCAATTGGACTTGGTTTATCCTACTATTGATTATCTAATGTGTCCAATGAAGGATTTGATGACTCATGGGTGGAAAATTGAGATATAAATTCTTACATCCTTATGGAACATACTTGATCATGAACTTCAATTGAGATCTCTAGGACCCTCTTGGGTGTTGATGAACCCAGTGATGAGGATTGAGATAAACAATTCCCCATCCCAATGGGTTGGGGTTGATTGGAAATTGTTTCTGATATTTCTTAAATCATATTAAGAATTGATGATCAGAAAGGTGGAGGTTGTGGTAGATATTTCCCCAACAACATGGGTTAAGTGTGCTCCTAGATGGCTGCTAAGACGTCAATTATTGAGACATATTGGATGTGGTGAAACAATTATCATGTGTGGGATAGGTTTAATCTAATCCTATGACGTGATTTATTTTCTACAGAAAGATGTTGGGTTGATTACAACTCTAAAATCTATATGTGAAATGCATTCCTATTTTTTTGGAACATAGTTTAAAGACATGTTATCTATCATCTCCAACCAATTTTTATGTCTTATCAACCATTAATAGGGGAATTATTTTATAGTGACCAACTGGCTCACATGTTACATGGTACTCTTATTTTAATGGAGGCTATGTCATTTTTGTATTCCATGTCGGAGGGGTTCTTATATTCCAATGCTTTAGTGAGGTGAAATTATCTATAGGTCAACGATCCTCAAATACATATAAATGAGGAGGTTTCAGTGACAATTTTCCAAGAATTTGTGATGAAGTGGGGGAAAGCTTGTTTTAGATTTATTCTTTTCTTTTACAGTTTTGGTTCATGGGGGATAGAGATAGCAGTCATGTCCAATTAACAATAGTGTATCATGATAGTCGAAGGGTGGCCCTTGTATACTATACAAGGTATTTGTCTATACAACAATCATTGATGATTTTCCCATATTTATTGGAATTTATAATGACTAAACTCCTTATCTGACTCATATAGGTTTCCTTATTCATATGTTGTGAGGCACCATAACATGGAGGGGAGGTCGTTTTCAGACAAGTTTGTCCATATGTCAAATTAAGTATCCTATTCAACATAATGACACTCTTCCATCAAGTCATAACATTGAAGGTAATTTTTGTGTTCCTTTTCCAACTAGAGTTGAGTGTTACTAAATGTTGATGGTGAACTATATTCCATTTACCATGATATGTTTAGCACCACTCTATACAAAGGCTTGTGATTTTTCATAACCTATCTATATAGAGGTTTATATATATAGTGATTATTTACATATCCTTTGGAGATATAACCATGCAGATGTTGAACATGATGGATGTTATGATTAGATACCGTATGATCCATACACACACTACCAAGTGGAGAACTATAACGATAATGATATCCTTCAGTTTCGGTTGAAGAGTTGGTTGACCCTTAAGTGGTTGATAATGTGTCTCGAACAACCCCAAGTACACTAGAATTATGAAGATGATGTATATGAGACTCCTCCTATGTCATTTTCACAATATTTTAAACTTCCTTTAGAGATTACTCAAATATGTGAGCATGTTTTATGAGGGAAATTTAATATATTATCAAGTGTCTGGTGCTATAAGAGAATGATTCCACTTCTGAGAAGCTTATGGAGTATGAAAATGGGATTATATAATAGGAATATGAGCCTATACCAAGGCATGTTACAATAGTACATGAGTATAGTCCATAATAATGATGATATGAGCATAAAATTGAGCCTTTGGAGAATGTATATGAACTATTTCAACATGAATATGAGCCTGCCTCGAGGAATGTGACTCTCTCACATGGTGATCCTCGATTAGAACAATATTATGAGCTCAGTTGGATTATTTTTTTCCCATCATAATATTCTGATGGGCCTTTGTAATGGGCGAATGGATATGATCCTCCTCTTTTGTGGCCATAAAAGGATGTTGGTGTAGTTTTTCCTCGGTGGAAGTTGAGATATGAGCATGAATTTTATGAGATGTTGGAATATTCCAAGAATCATAACTTATAGGAACATGTACCTATCATAAGGAATCTTCCACTACCATACAATAGGAATTAATCATTGTTGTGAAATGATCCAATTCCTAATATTTGGAGCATTTCATCGGTCTTTTTCGATAGGAATGCGAGCATGTCCTAAGGCATGTTTCATTTTCACTTGGTGAGCCCCGACCAAAATAATTATATAAGCCTGATTATCATACCTTTTAAAATTTAAATTTTCCCTTTTGGTTGTATTTTTTTCATTCCCCAAGTCATGTTCTACTGTCACTCATTGATACCTAATTTTATTGGGAAAATTTTCCCCATTCAGTTCCTTATAATTTACCAAAATACACCAATAATCCTTCTAGATGAGAGAAAAATGCATGCTTTCTATGGAACAACCACTTGTTCATATTGATCCGAACATTGTTATACCTGGGCATTAGCGATAGGATTTGGGCCCTGTTTATATATATATTCTAGTGTCGATATATACTAGTGGCTTTCAGAAGCTATTTTTAGAATGTAGTGGCACTTTAAAACAGTGAACATCAGAATATAAGGTTGCAAATTTTTTATCTCCATTATATACTAGCATAATTTTTCTATTGAAGTGGGGATATAATCCCACTTACCTCCTCCTTGTTCATTAAAAATATACTGATATGATAAATTCATATGGGTAGGGATATGCACCACCACCATATGTTTTGCACGAATATTCTTGAAAACATCTTATGAGTGAGTAGGTAAATCATCCTTCTAATTGGATACTATGAAAATATGCCAGCGGACAGGATAATTTGGAGGGGGGATATGATTCCACTCATAGTTATTCAATGCATTTAATGCCTGATGTTTCTTTTATTTCTCTTATTCATGGGTGTCATAGGTGACAATGTATTGGGTGATTCCCTCTACAGGAGACTATGGGGCACTAGTGTGATGGAGTTAGTGAGAATGCTTGATCAGATCTATCCTTGGTGGATCCTAAACCAGAAGTGTGCATTAATTTAATCCTTGATCCACATTCATTAGATACTAAAGGTGGTGATTTTCATGCTCCAAATATAAGATTATAATGTATTTGGAAGTGGTAATGAGTGACACTGGATTTATTGAATATTTTTTTGATGATATAGACTTGTTTTTTTAAGTATTTAGAGACCCTCTCAGGATATCTCTTGGGATGGTATTGAACAATTTTTATGGTATTCCTATACCATTTCATTAACTACCAAATGCTAAAGGTTTTGGTAAGGTGAGGTAATTATGATACATATAGGGGTTGTGGCTGTAAATTATTTTCCTAAACGGTTTCTAGATTATTACATTATATCTCGTTGAGTGTTGTTTGTGAGAATAATATCTGAATTCATTAAAACAACAAAGAAAAAAAGTCACCGATAAATTCAATATAGTAGAATTGATATGAACTCAATCAGATATAAATGGGTACACGAATATTCCTTCATTATTATTAATCTAACTATTCTAATCATGTGGAATTTTTATAGTGAGGATGAAATTATTTCATAAGATTCCCTATTATATAGGATTTTACATTGGGAATTTAGTTTTAGTTTTCAAAGGAGGTGTAAAATAAAATAGATCGATTCATGTTCAATTGATAATTTCCCTATTTGATAATTTCTCATGAGGTTGGCCATTTTTTATCATTATAAAATGATATGTGCTGATCAACCATATAGAAAGAATACAATGGTACAATGAGAACTAGGAAGTATATCATTTTTATGTCCTGAAGGAAATTCCATAATTAAATTATTTTACATCAGGTTCACTAATTTTTCTTCATTGTAAAGATCACATGCATGATTAAGGGAAAATGGTCTGACAACATTATTTTATGTTGTTTTAATGTCTATAAAATCATTTTCATTAGGTTTACAATTCATGATTTTCTTCCATAAAACTCCCAATGGTTACCACATACATAACTAGGTGCAGATCTGATTTACAATAGAAGGATGTTGATTGGGGTTTTAGACATAATGACCCTTAGGAACTCACATTCCTTAAGAGAATGAGAGTTTAGGCTCATCACACCCTTTGAGGTGGAAATTTTTTCATACTATAGGACTCTCTTAATTTTTTATGATATGTTTGGGAATATAATCCTAATATTTATATGGGACTAGTTACTATTAGAACATAATAAATTATTGAATCGTTCTATGTGTAAAGGAGTATATATTAATGATATCATCTATATGAATTTTAGGATCTTTTTCTACCTTCATTTTTAGGTTTCTGCTTCTGTTTGGAATCCATATAACCTCAGAATCTATAATATTTTTTTATCTAGGGAGATGATTAATACACTACAAAGCATTTGACTTATAACAACATAAATTTGGTAACAGAAAATATATCTCTTGGTATAAATGGGAAATTTGAAAAGATAATATGTTTTTTAAGTAATAAATTCATGTTCTGACATATATTTTTACCAAAATATAATTTTTTTATAAATTGTTTAATACCAACAAATTCTTCACTTACAATTAAAAGTTTTAATTTACCAAATTAATTACGAATTTTTTTACTAACAATGAACCTATTGTTATTAATTATTTTCACCAATATATTTTTTATCAATATATAAATATTTTAGTAGTTTTTATTCACTATTTTTTATAAAATATATTTTATCAATATCACGTAACACTTCACCAAAAGAATTATATTGATATTAAAAAAATAATTTGATAAATATTAGGAATACAATATGCTCTATTTGAAAAAAGTCAAACAAGTATTTTTAAATAAATTTTATTTAAAATAATGTATTATATTGGATTTTAAACACCATTCTCAAAAACTAAAGAGAAACATCATTATTCATATCAAACAATCAGTCAATTAATAAAATGTAAAAAAGATAATAGGGAAAATAAAATGAAAATAGGATATGAATCGATGTTCACTTTCTCCTCACATCTACCTTTTTTGGGTGTTTTATATATATGGATTTTGTCTAAAAATTATGTAAACAGGATAGGGTTTGAATTATTTTTATAAATGGGTCTTTAGATGAATGAACCCAATTCACACATCTTCTTCTCAGCCCGATGTGTGAACGTGGTTCACACATCCTTCACCCCATCTTCGAAGGATGTGTGAACCATGTTCACGCATCCTATCAATGGTAGATGCGTGAATAGGGTTCATGCATCCTTTATAAAATATCCAAAGGATGCGTGAAACCCATTCATGAATCCTACAGAAAGGATAAAAAATCATCATTTATTTAGATGCAAAATTTTATTATGTATTCAATTAATTTAATTACAACCCAGTTGTATTTAGTATTTTTCGTTAATAATGGATGATATATTTAGAATAACATTTATATTTAAATAACATGATCTTCCTGAATGTTCTTTAGTAATTAGAGTTGATTATAATTGAAATATTAATTATGGCATTAATTTAATATTTCTTCATTTACCTCCCCCTAAAGAGAAACACTCATAAACTTCTGTTTTGAAATCTTATATAACTTCACTAAGGATAATCATCTTCAATACTCATTCTTAGACATGCTAACTCATTCTTAACACTCTTAAGGATTTTTTCTTATTTTAGAATAATATGAAATTATTATTCTTCATAATGTCCATAATATTATCACATGATGGAGGTATTTTAATAGTAAAATCATCCAGTGAATATTGTGTACCAGTTGAACATGTGTCCTTTTGTAAAGTTTGAATATTTATTTTCTCAAAATTGTCCAAATGAACATCAAATTACATATATCTCATACTGTGGTTTCTTTATCTTCAATCATAATCATCTACTCTTCACAATCATTCATTATTCATTAAAATTATTAATTATGCAATTTAATTTTTTAAACAAAGAATCATGTTCCATGATTTCAGGATTCAAATCATTGAGATCAATAATATTTTTCAAGATTTCTCGATGTTCATATATATTTTCATCGAGGGTATTAATATTTATTAATTAATACCTAATAGATATTATTAATTTTGGAAGATAATATGATGACACTAATACACTTGTGAAAAAAATTTAAAACTCTATAAATGATAATAGTAATGCACATACATAGTGTATTGTAAATCACAAATCAACCAAATCTACGCCATTCGCATGAATGCTCCTCTATCCCACAACCAGCTGTATACTGGACGTGTCCATGTCGTGTCTGTCTCTATCTGTGCTTTGGCATATGCTGAAAATCATCCTCTATAGCCACCCCCACATCCTCCTCTATGACAGGCGGTGGATGTACAATCTCACAGTCTGTTCCCTCTCCTGCATCTAATTATAGTGGAGGATGGATATAACTCTCACCAACATGGAATGAAGATGGATGTTGTGATGAGGATGTCTATAATAAAGAATCGAGCTCAACCTAGTCATCAGTGGTATCTACCTATTGTTGATCCTGAGAAGTTGGAGGAGCAGATGAATGATCATACGGAACACCCTCCTCCTGTAGAATAGTAGAATCTGACTAATCAATATGAAAATCCTCCATTTGTGGAACAGTAAGATCCATAACAGGGCCATCCCCCTAGTACATTCATATGAGCCTCAACAGGCTCTGCATCCCCCCAAGCATGTGGCGGATCAATGAAAATTCCATGATAAATCTCATCCATCGAAGGAATCAACTCTGATATAAGGGTGTGAAAATATGATGGGTTAAATACATTGTGCTCTACTAGATCAAACATGTATAGTAGATGATATATATGAGCATCCTATGAAAAACAATTTTGGGGTTATGTAATATGAATAAAAATTTCACTGAATTGTGGAAGGAACTATGTATACCATCTCATGAATGACTCGTCCATGTCATTTTAGAAATCTGACTGGGGACTTGTAGTATAAAGTTGTGTAATCCATATGATCCACCAAATGAAAATGCATTGTCCCCGCCCCTCGCAACTGGATGTACTGTCGTCTATCCTATAAATCAATATATCTTATGTGGTATCTCCTCCAATCAAAATCCATCTTCATTGACATCTTTAGGGATTGTAGTGAATCTCACTGACTGGGCGGGTTAGGAACAGGTTTAAAGAATCCGAACTGCCTCATAACTCTGTCAGTCTGATGTCATTCGACTATATAAAAATGAATCAATGGAACCATACTGGAACCGATAGCAAGCATCAACATACATAATGGTGGAAGTCACTAGATAATAGCATTTGTATATGGAATCCATAAAATCTGAAAGAAATAAATAATCAATTAATAAAAGAATACCTGAATAGTAAATAATAAAGATTTAACAATATAATTAATAATTACTTACATTGTGTGGTCTAATGTTGTCCAACATAACTCTGTAGGTGTGGACGTTGTGTCTATGGGAATCTGAATGTCGATTTTCATGACTAAAAATGTAAATAATATTGTAATTTTTACATTTCATAATAGAAAGTTAAGAAATTAAGTTAGAAAATATAAGGAAAGAATAACATACCAATGTCCATGTGGATCCTCTGCAACAATATATGCTAGTAATAGAACACGAGCATCTAGAGCTAAACAAGGGATGTTCTCCCGTACTGACATCTATAGAAGAACCATGCATCCCGTGATATGCATCTTATCGTTGCAACATGTGCTACATAATGTCCTGTATGTATATTCTAGAAAGCATACCCCCAACTATATCAGTCGGCCTCGTCCAAATCCTCCAAAAAAAGATAAATATATGAAATATACAAAATTAGGGGAGTGATCAACAAAAAGGGTGCCACCGATTAGCCTCAAAATATATGCACGTGAAAATGACAGCATAGTGATCTCCTCAGCATCCTCTGCTTACAGTGTGATGTGTTGGTCTAACCAAGGCATGCGTAATTGACCACAAACGATGGTCCTTCAATCATTAGTGACGTCTATTACCACTAGTCTATGAAAAATCTCTAGAAAATCTACTCCAACTCAACCAGTCAGATCCAAACAATTGATGGGGAGGCCCAACATAATTGCCAAATCCTAAAAGATAATTTTCATCTCCCCCTCTCTAAAATGGAATGTATGTGACTCTAACATCCATCTCTCTACGAGTGCAGTAATGAGCTGATGATTGATAACGGTGAAGTGGCACATCGCTACACCATAGAATCCATCACAACGAAGATGAGGGAAGATAGCGAGAGGTGGTGTGGTATGATAGAAATGGTGAGATCTGCATACACTCAATAGAGGCACTGGATGTCCCTCCCAAATTAGTCGTGATACAAGAGTAGCCTGAGATGTGAGCAACGAAAATTTTTCCATATACACAAATGATATCATCATTACTTTATTATAGTGAATTCAATAAAAAATTTCAACTAATATTTAAATAAATCTGACACAATGAAATGAGAAGTTATTTTGTTAATATTTTCAATTTATAATTTATTTTTTGTATGGATTAGTGTTTGTAATACTTGACCAATCCCCTCATTAATTAATGCACCCTATAAACTAATTTTGATATTCAATATTTATGAGGTCTACATTAATTAAAACCTATAGAGGTCTTCTAAACATTGCATGTGGAATTCCAGTAGCTAGTTATTACATTCTATGTTGTCTTCATTGAATAGTTTTAGTATCAAAAAATTCTTTATTAGAGAATAAAAATATGAGACAAACCAAAATTGAAACATGTTAGAAATCTAGAAAGTCAGAAATAAATGGATTCAATACTGAAACATCCACATACAGATCAAAATATACATATTCGTGATACAATACACAAACTCGATCATGGATGATGAGATGTGGAGCTCTGTGCTTCCACTTGGGGACATCTATTACGAGCATTTCCTTTTGCATGAGAAATACTATGTCATATTCTCCCTCCTCATTGACGAGGCCAATCCATTTTATTTATGATTAAACATGATTTTGGTCTTCCTTGAGGTCGTAACCGATTAGTATAAAGCCAATAATATAATAAATGTCACACGTTGAAAAAATAAAAAATGAAAACAGAACCAAATTATGTAACTAGGAAATATCTTGGATAATGGTAACCTATTCAGTAGGTAATGAGATAGAATGAAATTCACCAACAGGAATCCAAGATGCACTATAACAGTTCACCAAAGTGCTCATGCGATACAATAGATCAACATATTGCTCCCATGATTTATTTACTGAAGCACAAGCTGCGCTAACAGGTTCACATGGATATATATATTCTTGAAATTTTCTGCAATCATAGTATCTATTATCTAAAATCACTACAAACACTCGACCTCTAGTGCCTATAGCCCAGTCGTAGAACAATCATACTTAAAATATCTTCTTTTCCCTATCAGAGGCTATAAAATTCCATCTTGAAGCCCCATTCAGTATCGAATCAATATTACTTTGGAGGTGCTGCATAAAACACATTTGGATTTCCATCCCTTGATAGGCCTTTTGGGACTGATTAAGAAAATAGTGAACACATCTATAAAATGTCTCTTAAACTAACCCTTTGATAAGAAGTTTGAACAGACTTTTGAGGACTCCATTTATGCACTCCACTATATTAGTGGTCATATGGCCATATCTTCTGCCACCATAATATGCTATTGACCATTTCTCCTTAGAAATATACATCATATATTCATACAAATCATCATTAGTAGTTCATATCTCTTAAAGTCTTCGATCAAACCTATCTTTTTGGGACACATATGATGAAATCATAAGAGAATAATATATTAAAATGGAGAATAATTTTTTTAAGAAAATAAGTTTAGAAAAACATACCCAACATGATGATCACTTTCTTTATGGCATAATCTCTGAAATGATTATGTACACTACTTGAAATATGTCAAATGAAAAATGATGATATGCATTTGGGTCAGTCCATGAAACCCCATCACTAACCATGGCCTCTATAATCGCTCGATGGCGATCAGTTATTAGACACATGATGTGGTTTTGCATGACATGAACATGTACACAAGCCAAAAACCAGCTCCAACATTCCGAATTATCCTTTTCAACAATAGAAAAAGAAAGTGGCAGAGGAGCACAATTACTATCTTATGTGTCTATAATTATTAGAACACCGTTCTAATTTCAATATAAGAAAGTGCCTTCTACTTGAATAGATTTTTTTAAATAGGGAAACACATCAATACATGGGATGAATGCCCAAAAAACCCTATTGAACATCACCTTTGTTTAATCAACTCGGTGATTGGGGGATACATACTCAATAGTGTCCAACTGATAAACAATCTAATTGTTGAGAGATAACACTTCCATAAGTTGTGGCAACATAGAATACGATTCGTCCTAATAACCATAAACTGTTACAATTCCCTTCTATTTTTCATTCCATGCTTTTAAATATGATATCTTGTTGTTATAAAACTATTGAATTCATTCCTAATCAAGGGCAACAGGAACATCCTGAAATATTCATATCATCTAAAAAATATCATATGATATAATCCTTGTATCAAGGGAAGAGTGATACCGTGACAATACTGGATGCAAAAAAGTGTGTGACCCTTAAAATTTGGTTATCCTCCAACATGAAAAAATTTATCAAATATTTCCCTTAATCGAAATTTAAATTCTAGCACTTATTTTAAACAATGAATGATACATTTTTACTTCTATGACTCATAAACCACAAATGTTTAATTTCACTCAATATGATATTGCATTATATCATTTTCCATGACCAATTTACTTTCATACTCCTACCCAACAAATATGGCATTATCATTTGATGCAGACTTATTCCCTATAATGCAAGATAATCAATAGACGGTGTAATGAAATCCCAATCATAATTTTATTCACAAGACATTCCTTTAACTAAGGAACTCAATACTGAAGGATGATTATCACCAACTGGTGGATGTTGTGGATTTTTGTCTCTAAAAGGAACCTCAGAAGGTTCATTTCACATATCACCTTCACCCACATCACTCAAGGGAACCTCAAAAGGTTCATTCCCAACATCACCCTAACCCACGTCATCTCCTGATGGTTCCCCAAATTCTTCTTCCTCAGATAAAATTTCATTCACTATATCAGCACAAAAAGGGAGGTCATTTACATTTCCTTTTAAATTTTGATCATATCATTCATAATTTACTTCTATTACTTGAGTCAAATGAGAAGGAGGCAACAAAAAAGACAGATGTAAAGGAAAAACTAGTTTAGATATCACAAAACATGGTTCTGTAGTAATCAGTTGCACCACATCTATATCAGAACTCACCACATACAACACCATCAAACCATTATCACACTGCTGTCTAAATAAGGAATATGCATCCATCCAATCATCATCATCGACCAAGGGGTACTTAGTGTTCCAAAAATGCTCAGTATGTTTTATATGTCGATATGTGATTGATGAAATAGAATGATCGACCCTCAGTTATAACTGATTATGAATAATATTTTGAACTGCATCAAATGTCATACAACCATGAAGATTTACCACTCTAACAGGTGCCACAATATATCAATATCCCTGCTCCATATAAATGGTCTCACTATTGCAATATATTTGTGCAGACATTATTACCTATAAAAAATAATTAAGAAATTATTATATACTCCATTAATATTTTACATTATTTAATATAACGTTATATATTTCAATTATTTATGAATAAGTAATCATGAATTGATCTTGAGACTTATGATTTTTTTATCATTAGTTGATAATGTATCCAAAACCTATGGACTCATGGAGTCTCTATTATCAAATATTTCATCAACTGTGAGCCTGATTTCAAACAACAATGACTCATGTCAAATGCCTATTCTTGAACACCTTTTTTGGGGCACCTCTCGGAGGATGCCTCTTCAGGGACACCTCTTGCTGATTTCCTTTTAATTACAATTTTACTCACATGCATGTGAGGGGGTCTAGGGGTATGAAATACATAACATTTTTTAAGAGTACATGTAGGTCCTTACATACATAGTCAATGATGACTCACATGTCATCAATACCAAAAAATAAATGTGATAATTACAAATTTAATAACCACATTCACAAAACAAGACATGCAATTTCAATTATGCATCGGTCGTTCATCTCAAGATTAGACATCTCACAAGATTCCATGTTTTAGGGTTTATTTTTTATATCTATTAATATATAAAATACATATTAAATATCTACACATCTTTTATATTTAATAAGTTTAACTATAACTAATATAATTTAAATATTTTATTTATACAAAACTGTTTTTATCCCATTAATAGAAAAAAATTTCTGTATATTTTTTAGTAAATATAAATATGATACATATAACTAATATATTACTCAAAAATTATATAACTAGTGTATAAAAATATTATAATTTATATTAATATTACTTTCCAAATAAAATTTTTTATAACATATTTAATTTTCATAATCATTCAATACGAATTCATACAACAAACACATCTTTTATAAATTAAATCATACAAAAGACACTAATTTACAAATCAATACATATGAATTAGTAAACCATACACACCAAAACTAGTATTTATATATCACAAATAAAATAATCAAATCATTCAAATGAAATAAATAAACAAAATTAAAAAATTTATAATTTAAATATAAATATTACCATCTTAAAAGCAGCAAAAATTTCTTGAGAAAGTAATTATGCAAGGCTTCACAGAAAAATACAGAGGAGAAGAATAAATTAGAGGGGGGAGTCCCCATTTTATATAACTACGTTGTAGGATGAATGAACGGGGTTCATGCATCCTTCCACCCATATTCATAGGATGCATGAACCTTGTTCACACATCCTCAGTGCAGAGAGATACATGAACGAGGTTCACGCATCCTTCAAAGACGAGGTGAAGGATGAGTGAACACTGTTCACGCATCCGGCTGAGAAGAAGATGTGTGAAAAGGGTTCACACATCTAAAGAACAATTTTAAATGTACTTCAAAACCTATCCATTTTCCATAAAGGTTTTTTAAAAACCCATATATATATAAAACCCACCCTCTTCCCTGGTCACCTCTTGGTCTTCATCGGTCACACCTTGGGGATACTCACCTGTTCTCACATGCCTGGTTCATCCCCATCGGTCATACACATTTCTACACCCTTGATTCTCTATCATTTATCACACCTTTATCTATTCAATTTTGGTTGCAATTTTCATTTTTAACTATACCTATGGGGTTTAGAGATAGGTATGGAAAAAAACCTATTTCACATTCAGTCAGTGGATGTTTGGGCCTCTTATCAGGTATTCACTTCTTCCATTAAGCTTTTAATCACCTAAAATCACATGTATCTAGTGTTTAAATTTAATTTCAGTTAGGTTTTTATTGATTTTATAATGAAACATGCTTTCTTGTTATTGTTCTTGTTATTTGGGTGATTTTAGCATTATAATTACATACTTCACTCCAGCAAAGAATTTGATCACAACATTGAATCATGTTCTTGTGGATAAGATTAATCCTCCTTCTAATACCCATACTTGAATTATTCCCCCAATGAAAACTACTAATATGAATCAGGTAATAGTTGTTTCCATTTATCCTAGTCATCAAGGAAAGATAGAAAATTTTATGTCTATCAGTTTAAAGATGGGGAAATTGTTCTGTTTCCTAATTATGGATGAACTACACAAGAAAAGGTACAATTGAAATAATTTTTTTAAATTAAATTAAAACTAATAAATCTATCAAGTTATTTTTTATTCCACAAAATACTAAATACAAATGTACATGTAATGTTTTTTTTTGATTTTGGGTATATCAATCAAGATTTAATTAATTATAGATCATATTTAGGAGAGTCATTCTTCATTTCCATTCCACTTTCCACCTCTCCCAAACTACATACCAAACAATCCCTAAATATGGATCCATAATACCTGAATTTCATAGAAATATATCATTTTATGTCTTTTCCAGTAAACTATGTATCATAGGTGACTTGAAAAAAAATAAACAAGATTCTTTATCAGAATATAGTATCGCATATGGTGCATCAAATTAAATGATGATTAATATTCAATAAACACCTTTATATTGTTAAACCATTATATTTTGTTAATGTTTGATATTAAAATTGATGAGAATATGTACTTTTTATTTCTAAATTATATTATGTAAACTTACCATGAGATCAAAAGGTATTTTTTCTTTGACATCATGCATTATATGAAATTATAGCTGCATGGAATGGTTGAAGAAATCATTTTCTGAACATAAATCAGATTGCCTGGCACTTTCCTAGGATGCTATATATGTTCTGGGTTAACAAGTTCTTACAAAGGAGATGATGGAAAGTCACCCAGAAGGAACATCTAGAATATCATGAATCTATAAGATTCAATCACCCTTAAAGATATGCAAGGATGAACTATCACCCTTTAGATAAAGCTCGTTAAATTTTAAATATATACATTTATTGTATGTTCAAATATATGTAAATAAATATGAATGCATGTTCACTCAAATACATTATTTATTTGATGGAAGAGCTAAAAACCAAGAATTACTCCACTCCACTTGTGTATAATCCCCATGATCAATTGAATTATGTCCACTTATCCGTGATAGTAATCAATTCATAAATTAATGGGGGTGTGTATGAGATTGAGGTTGCCCACATGAAAAATCATCTTTAAACATTTGGGTAGAAATTGGAAGCTCTGGTCCCCAATTTTCCAGCCTTTGGGATCATATGAAACCCGGGCCCTATACCAGTACTTTAGTAAGATCATACCACTCTTAAAAAGACATAATAATCCTTTTTAATTTACCATCCACTGCCCAATGGGTTTCACTACAATGGAGAAACTGACGTTCATCTGGACAATGAAAATGTGTACTGTCATTATAGTGATAATATACACCTATAACTCTACACGATTGATCTGAAAAGAAGTTGTAAAGGTACACATTCATGTTTTGGACATTTTATTATCATTTTCATATTTTACTACTCTAAATTATATTCATACTTAGGAAATAATATGAACATTATTATATTTAATTTTTTCTATTTTTAATGGTTCAAGGATCAAGGGATTGAAAACAACATCTTTTTCTTCTCCAAATGATATTCATACTGATGAAATAGGATAAAAATTCTTATATATTATTTTATATATTGTTTTGTTTTCCTAATATTTCAAGGCATATCTAAATGAACACTATTTATTCTTTTATTTATTAATGAATTGATGAAGTCCCTAATACATTCCCATATAACATCTCATACATCAGTAATATTGTGAAAAATACTGGTTTGATTCCAAAAATTTGGTTCCTTACATATATTTCTGAATCATTAGGTACACACTATGATATTTTTAAATGATCATTATATTTTGAGGGTGATTGATACGAAATAATAGCTAGAAAATCATTTGAATGAAACATGAGTAAAATTATTCATTCATTTTCTGCGAGAACCAAATGGATATCAAAATATTGTTCATACTAAGGTATGTTGTTCATGTTACTAGGGGAGTCTATTTATGTCATATGCTCAATTTTTTATTGATGTTTCTTTTTCAAATTGACCATGAAATGATTGTTATTTTTGTTCATACCAAAGGGTTAGATTTATATTGTTACCTGAGCTTAGAGTTGAAATTTTATGCTCATTATATTATCCCTAAAATATTTTGATATTTGTTATATATGGTGTTTTTCTTTTCATAGGTTTGATGATACAAAACATGAAGTTAAAAAGAAATATTATATTGATCATGTTGATGAAATTATTGAGTGGATGGGTTGGTCCATCATTCAAGAAAAAGTCACATGATAAATATACAAAGATGTATGATATTGCTGTGAAAGATACATTAATGACACATATAGATGGGAAAAGTATTTCTAATGTTTCAAATAGACTTGAAATTTATTTGGAATCAAGGATTAAAATTTCATGGGGTGTTTGATCCTCATAGTCATCCACAGGGATGCCCTCCAGATCCTGAAAACCATGGTTGACTATGTGCCGCACCTCCCTGGTTCCCCCACTAATGAAGAATTCAATGATTTAATCTCCTTGTGTCCCATCCATTCTTGGACAACATCGAAACCTAGAATTTCTTACTAGATATCTCCAGCCACTGATCCTACCAGAAGCATTCATCCTTAAGATTTGATCCATAATTTCCCTTTTGATTTGGTTAGTGCCCATTCTTTCAAAAAATCATCCATACCCTTGTATTTTGTACCATTACTATTGTTTAATCAAATATGTATAAAAACCGAGAATGAATATTCATAAGAAATTACAGATAAGATCTATTTTTCTAGGGTATGTAACATACACAAGTTATTACATTCATGATGTGTATGATTTGAATATGGATTTTACTCGATGAGGTCATGCTTATTTTGATCGTTAGTGGGACAAGTCTGTTGTGTTATTGAACAAAAATATTCATCAAAAACAAATTTTCAATAAGATTTTTTTTGATATCACTTATTCAAAACTGCATATTGTACGTATGATAATAAGTTCAAAAAAAATGTTCTCTTGTTCTGAAAACACGCAATTAAATTCCCAATAATTAATAATAATCAATCATTTGTTGATAATCACATATCATAAGTGGTGTGTTCTATAATAAGTTTTCATTTAGATTTTTCAAATGGATTTTAATCAATCTATAAACATTTCCTAAATCAGTTGTCATTTATTTGATTCAATAAAGTGAGAAATTTAATTCATTGAGTTTTGGAACTTATTTATTTAGCATATTTATATTATAAATTAAATAGTTGAAATTCATATTTTGTTTAAAAGATAATATTATATTTATACCCTAGAAATTTCATATGATACTATTTAGTTCTTTATTTCCCATCATATGGATGCACTAACTAGTTTATTACCTTGGATCAAAACGTTTTTCATCACTATTTTAATATTCAATAAATAATCAAATAAATATTTTATTTATTATACTAAAACTTTTATTTACTTTTCACACATGATATTTCATTAATTTTGAAATTGAGTATTTTTAAAATAATTAGACATGTATCTTTTTAATAATATAATCTAACTTGCAATGAATTTATTGTATCTAATCATTTTCTTTGTTAATGGTGAAACATTTACTTTTTATTAATTTTAATTTTGGGTATTATTTTGATAATCTAATGTTTATGTTTTGTTATGTCTTGGAGCATCTATATGAGATATTGGGGAACAAAACATTTTATAGATAAGATGTTGTAGACAAGGGATGATAAAGTTATTGGGTGCACACAAAAATTCTACTTGTTTTTTCAAGTAATGAACAAAATATAATATTTGATAAGTGATCCCTACTATTGTGGTCAAGAAAAGATCATGAATTACAAATGTTGATTGCACCATCAACATGAACCATGATAATGACTTCTGATCTTTGAGAGATTCATATTTTTTATGAGGTTTAATGATGTTTCATGTAATGTATTTTGGAGTTTGAATAGGTTTAACAAGTTTGTAATATGTCCTAGTTATTTTTTGTGACATTTCCTTGAGTTTGAAAATGTTTTTAAATTAGGTTTGAACATGTTTCTATAATTACGGCATCTGGTTGTTTGAGTTTCAAATAATACAATTTTATTAATTAATAAATAATATTATATATTACAAATTAAAAAATATAACTAGTTATAAAAAATTAATTTTTTTTATTCAAATTTAATTTGTAAATAAATATTATATGTTGGTAATATTATAACCAAAAAATATATTGAACCTAAGAATTTTTTTCTAAACACTTTAACCAACACACACACATGTATATACATATTGTTGGTTGGTATTATTATAATTATAAAAGAACTATTTTATCCATCATAAAAACATTTAGATATATATTTTTTACAAAAATTTTAGTGATAGAGACATATGAATTGGTAAAACATTTAACTAATAGAAAATGTATTTTTAAAAACAGATATGTCCCTATTGAAAAAAGGTAAATATTTTGTTGTGATATTTTAAGGATGGTACTGAGTCATAATGAGAAATCGTTGATATTCTTTTTATAATAGGAATGAAAACCCATATAGTTCTTCCAACCCATTTAGTTTATTGTTATGTTGAAAATACATTTATAAGGGAACACAATAGTTGGGTATTTGACCGTGAGCCTCAAGGAGGAATATGACATATCTTAGCTATTCAAGGAATAATAGTTATCATAGCTCAATCATGTCCTTTGGACTTTCCTCAAGTAAAATTCCCCTCATCGAGAGTTTTTCTATCTTGAAATTGAGTACGGATTACATAATTTATGATTCCCTAGATCAAAAATATTATTAATGTGAATGATATGATAATGGAAACTATATAATCTGACATGATCCAGGCTCATTATGAGAAAAAATAGATAGAAAGTAATCAATGTAAATCAATATAGATGTGTGCCATATATTTTAGAACATCCATTTGGATGATTAATATAGATATCATGCTAAGGAAGGAATCCTACGTATTCTAGTTATGACAAGAATCAGATCCATTATTATTTAGTTTCATTGTGTAACCACTAATGGATTAGGAATAATGACCACACCATGGAATATATTGGGTCCTGAGGGTTGTATTATTGGAGACATGGATGTACTTACACCAATGTGGATTCCCATCAGAGCTCGGTTCATAGGAAGGCATCCTATCTTTCCTGGATGGGGAAAGAATCAAAGTTCTCATAGTTTAGTTTGATTTGGGATTCCATATTACAGTTTCTCAAATACAGGTAAGTTATATCATTCCAATTATTGTATCTTGCACACAAATGATTTCCCTAGTATGGGGGTAGCCATATCATGCCACTGGTTGGGGCTTACACCTTGAGATTTCATAGGTATGGGTTTAGTAATATCATTCCACCGATCATGGATTATACACTGAGGTGTTCCCATTATGGTGGTACACATATCAAGACACTGGTTGTGGTTTACACATTAAGTATTCCCTTATATGGGGGTTGTCATATCACTCTATGGATCAGGGCATACACACTGAGTATTCCCTTAGGTATCCATTGCATAATGTTATCATTCCTTTGGATATTTTCTTGACTTGGCCTAATTGAATTCATGGTATGTCTGTGGATGTGTGAATGACTCCTAGATTCCTTATATACATGTCTATGGAAAATAGAAATATTCAGTTTGACCTGTCTGATAGAATTCACATAATATGAATGGATTGTCTGGAGGCCATATCAATATCAATGTGTATATGATTGGAGGGTGCAACATTATTTGGATGAATTTTCGGGAGGAAATCACAAGATCAATAATGAGATGTTTAGAGAACAACGCATGATCCCAGATGACATGTCTGGAGGTTATCACATGACCCATGATAACATGTCTTGGTGTCATCATGGGACTTAGATGACCTATCATGGAATCATCACATATCATAGGAATAATGTCTGGAGGACATCACCTGATTTTGATGGAAATATCAAAGGACATCATAAGTCATGTGTGGTATGAATATATAGTGCAGTGGGCCTTTTATTAACATGTACAAGGGATATCAAATTATTCACTTCACAAGACTTGTTTGGTATGCCCATAGGGCCTCATTCGACTTACTTTGACATGTATAATGGGCTTCTCAAGATCCAAATGGTATTTTGGGGGTGTATCACACGATTTGAATGACCTATACCTATGTTATCACATCATCTCGATGAGTCATGTGGAGTACATAAATATTAACATATATGTTCTTCATATAATTATCCATTCATTTTGTCTATTTTATATAATTTATTTCAAATGTGGACTAATTTTTTCTAGTTTTTCCATATTTTTTAGGACTCACATGACCCAACTGACATTTGGGGCCTCTTTCTCATGATTTTATTGATATTCTAGACGACCTTCACATGATCTCAATTGATCACATAATGTTCCCATTAATTCAATGTGAACCCTTTGGTTATTGAATATATTTACCTAGTGAAAAACCTTTGTAATCTCATAATTGGATTCTCGGATATGTCGGAATTTACACTCATGTGTGTGTTTAATTATGGATGTTTGGATGAATTTTTTTTGTGTTTTGGGTGGGGGAATTAATACTCCTCACCACCATAGTTAAATGTATCCATGAGAGGAACCTACCTTATATATTTGGACTTGATTAAATGGGTGGATTTTTTTTCACAATCATTTTGAGATCCTACTATAGGTAATATAGTGGGGAGTCACTTTATTTTTAGTGACCACAATAGTGTTATTCCCTTTCCATTTCTATTATACACTAGGATAAAAAAAATTAATTTTTCCGGACTAAATGTGCATGTCAAGGATCTTTTAAATGGTCTAGATGAAATTCCTAAGATGATTTTAATATTTTTTATTCCTATTTAATGTCCTTTATGTGATCATAGATGGGTTTTTTGGGGCCTTGCACAAGACAAAGACATCTTGTCATAGTGGATTTCATAGGATTTTTCATGATTATTGAGGTGGTCATGCATGTTCATGGTGACATGTTGAGAGGTCCTATGCAAGATCAGTGGTGATCACCTGGCTGTATAACCCCTTTCATGTGATGATATGAAAACCATTTTTCAACAGAGTCTTCTGTCTTTACCCTTTTTATTTCCTCTATAATTTTACATGTGAAGGATATATCACACAGTCATGCGAGTGTTCTCAATGAAAATAACCCTTCATAAAATTGATACATCATGTGAATAATAATGGGTCATTATGTGATTCAAATGTATTGTCCATGAAACCTCTAATTCTCATATGTGGAACCAAAGGGGTAGTTCAAATTCCACTGGACATGTATAAAACCCTTCACATAATGATGGTTACATGTCATCATGATCTTTTGTGGAAAATTAGGTTTGTCACAATGGCCTTGAAAGGTATTATAGACTGTATGAGTGATTTTCATGAATATTAGTTATCGCATATTGTCTCTACCTTCAATATTTTTTGTCCGGTTTTTTAAGGGTTTTGGGTGATTTTCAGGCCCCTTCTGGTTAACAAGTCTTGTGACTCATACGAACCTGTTTGGAAGTCGTTGTATGATCAGTGAGGGTCTTGGACCGCTCCTCAAGAATGAGGAGGATCATAAAATGGGATCAATGTGATCTCCAGAAGAACATGTTATATATATATATATATATATATTCTAATCTCATGACCCTTATAAGGTCATGCGATCATGTTTTCTTTTAGATTTCTCATAATCCATGTGATTTAGCCATTTTTTATCGTTTTATTTCTGGGAAATATAATACTAATGATTTGGTTATTTATTACCTTTTATATTTTATAATGATCATTTTGTGAGATTCATCATGATATTAAGTACCCGTTCAATGAAATTAGAACGAATGACATGAATCATGTATCAGGAAAATGATATTTGGATAAAGAAAACACATCCAATCATCATAAATTTTTAAATTATAATTAATACATGTAGTGATTATGTAAACAAATGTAAATCAATATAAAACAAGTTGAAATACGAAATAATGAAATTTATATATCAATTATCGCATAATAATGGCGTTACAAAGTTAATAAAGTAGACATATAACACAATTAAAATAAATTTAGTTAAGAGACCCCCTACCACATGTTATGTTTCAAGTTGAATATATTTGAATATATTAATTTGAATTTAAAATTATATTACCACAAATAATGAATTAATAATGATATAAAATTTAAAAGGTGTAGTATATTAATCGTATAAATGAAATTTGGTCCGTAACTGTAAAGTCCTGGAAATTCCCTTGAATTTTTTTTTCATAAATACATGGGAATTTTACGAGACTCCAAAAATTGACAGTGTATGATTCCATGGCCTGGTGTGCCCGGAATCGATTTCTGAAATTTTGTTCGACTATCAACCGAAAAAATACAACCGAGTTTTATAACTTTTGAAATGTTGCTTGAAATTGAAATTCAAGGACACCGTTGAACTCACAGCACCGATTTTCGCTAAGGAGACTTTCACTTCGACTATAGTGGGTCAAGAATATAAGATAGTTTTTCTTTTTTAGAGAATGAATTAAATTAAAATAAACTGTGTGGCTTAATTTTTATTTGTTGGTTAAAACCTCCTCATGGAAGTTGGAGGTGGGACCATCATACCTTAACCTCCCATGAGAGGTTATTGTGGTGGGGCCCACCCGAACCTAACCTCCCCTGAGAGGTTATGACGTGGGGACCACATGGGACAAACCCCCTATTAATGGTGGGAGAGGAAAACCTCTTCACTCCCCACATTAATGAGGGAGAGTCTCTCCACACCCCATCCCTTATTGGTGCCAACTCCCCTAATTTAAGGGTTCCAATCATCCACATTAATTAAGGGGGAGATAAGTTAATTAATTCACCATTTTGAATTTTTGGACAACAAATTAAATAATATATTAACACAGTCTATTATTATTTTGGTTTCCATTGTTCATTTTGGTGGAATCTTTGAGAAGAGGATTATTGGGAGAAATCTCCCAATGAAGAATGCCTTCGACTATAAAGAACGCCGACCTTCTTTGACATCGTCCTCATATTTTCTACCGATGTGGGACTTCTTCATCCGATCTTCCATCTGCATCATATTCAATGAGACAACGCATGATCTCAGGATTGGAAGTGTGTAGCGGACGTGACAAATCACGATCCACTTCGTCTTGTTCCCACGACTCCATCGGCAATCAAGGATAAAAGGTAGGGGTTGTCTTTTTTATGTTTAATTTTCATCTATTTCATTCCCAACAAAGAACTAAGATATGTTTCCTTTGCATGGTATCATTCTCATCCCTTGATGAACCGATTAATATCATCCTAATTGCGGTGGGTGCGGGCTGAACTAACATTGCCCGACTCCCACTGTTGATCCCTTTTGTGATGATCTTCGACATTGTGATGAAGAAAAAAAGTGATTAAGGAGGCTAAGACAAAGGCTATGCTACCCGAGGCCTCCATAACTCGCACCACCCCTATAGCACCCCACACCACTACCAGCCGAACCGGCCCTGGCCAAGCCACCACCGACCTACCTGCCAGCATGCCTAGCCGCCACTTGGCCTGCCCAACTGCCCACCAGCCCACCTACCATCATACCTGGCCACCTGCCGACTCCCGACTCCCAACCACCTAACATCCTCAGCTGGCCCGCACCCCCCTTGCAACACCCTAGTTGAACCATCCCAGTCGAGCCCTCCGGGCTGAGCCATGCGGGGATGCACCCTCGCAGTGCTCCAGGCGGAATCGCCCACACCGTCTGCTGGGTTTGGCCTAGTGGGCCAAGCCAGATCCAACAAGTCTGGCCTCCTCGACCCAGACCGGGTCGGCCCAGATGGGGTCAGACCGAACCGAGGCCCACTACCGAACCCTTACATTCTTTGGCCACATCTTTGGAACCAAACGACCATTTGACGAACCATAAGCGGTGCCCGTTTTCATTGAGAGTGACGGTCCCTTTGAGTATACCCCACTAGAGTTCACGTTAATGTTGAGATATGGTCGGGTTGGATCATGCACGAATCCAACTGCCCCCAGGACTAAAAAGAAAATAACTCATAGACCGAGCGTCTGATTGACGCAACATCTATTGCTTTGAGACCCCTATTACGTGATAGACCTTTGTGATAATTTTACGTGAGATTTAGTGACATTTAAAGTATCGACCTGTAGCTCATGGAGAAGATCCTCCCAGAGATGAGTGAGCATAGTATGGAGACCTAGTAGCTTGCTGAGACCTGATGATTACTAACCACTTCAAATCGGAGTGGCTCGACTAGCCCAGTGGGGAGCGCCTTAATGTCGTAGTAGACCCACAGTGGGGAGCACCTTGGTGTCGTGGTAGACCCACTGTACTCGACAGGAGGAGTACCTCATCATGCTATGATGTGAGAACCTTTCTATGATGTGGTAGACCCACAGGACAAGACAATATTAGTACCTCATCTATCCAAGGTTATTGGGAAGTGCCTATGTGTGATGCGGTAGGCTCACTGTACTCGATAGAGGAGTAGTTCTCCAGCAGCCATGGTGTTCGACATTTTGTTTGGAAATGTTACTTGATACTACCCCTAGAAAAAATCCCAGTTGACCAGAGTCAGTAACTATTGTGTTATCATCATGATTGATATGGATTACTTGATAACTTAGTTATATGAAAGGGCATATACCTATGTGGGGTTATCTATTGATTTCATACTTTTGGGTTTATCCTTGTTGGATTTTGTGAGACATTGAGGGTATCAGGGTCCCTACTGAGTATCATTTTACTCACCCCTACATGGGTTATGACAGCACATTGTTATGTTGGATGTAGAAGATGAACATCAATTACCGAGGCTGAGAGCACAAGGACCGGATGGTACCCGAAGGTGGACCACAAGACGTGATGGTGCATGGAGGAGGTGGGAAGACGTTGAGTGTTGTGGTGGTTATCTGTACCTATCCTTCAGGTAGAATTTACAGGGGGACGATCCAGGAGATGTTTCCCCGTTTTCCAGTTCTTGTATATTTATTTTCCTTGAACTTTAAAGTTGTGCTTTTTTTTCTGGCCCCTTTTACATTTCAACACTCCTTTTATATACAGTTTTATTTAGTGTTTTGTTTCTAGCTCGTACTCTGTTGTGTGAGTTTTCAAGTTATAATGGCAATACATTCCTAGTTTAGGGATTTATGTCTTTGGTGTTAGTCTCCAGCCCCTGGCCAATTGAAGGAGGGTTTGGGGTAGTCATTGCATGAGCCCCGGGGAATGGGTCGTGATAAAAACATTAAAATGTGCCATAATAAATGGTAATTGAGATGAAATACCTTACCTTGAGTTTTAAATTTCCTTATATTTCCATTAATGATTCCACATTAAACTTTTGTAAAATTTATTATTTATTAAAAACCCTATATATATTAAATCCATTATACTTAAAATAATTTATTTCATTTATTTTAATTACATTTTCAATTACGTAATCAGTTAAGTCTATAACGTGTGTTTTATGGACAATCATTTCATAGTTTCCAAACAACATTGGTATGTTGATAGTGGAAAAATTTTAAAATTATTAATTTATATACATAATTATAATTATTTTTGCAAAAAATACATTTTTAAAACTATCCATGAAATACATACGTGAAAAATGAATTACATCGCATCATAGAGGTGGTAATCCACAATTAGATGAAAACGACATTACAATCTTCCAATGGATGGAATGGTAAGAAAATATATGATATAATATATTAATATAATGATAATTTTATCATAAATATATTATATATAAATTAATTTCATACTTATAATGATCCATGATAAATTGTTTGGAAAAACGAAACCCATAGATTCATGGAGGTATAAGTACCCACATAAAGGGGAAAGAAAAAGGGTTTTAAATGACATATAAAAATTTATATATTGATTATATACTCGTTTTATTTTATCAAAACTTTCTAAGAACATTTCAATGGTGTATAATAAGAAATAAAATGAAAATTTACAAAAAAAAATAATACATCTTCAACGGAAAACCACCTTTTGAATACACCTTATGTATTATTGGATGGGTTTTTGAGGATAAAATATCCTCTAGGTCATGTATAGGAAGGTTATTAATGTATTTTGATTGGTTTTTTTATAGATTTAATGCTAAAACATTTTTGAGGATGAGAAGAGAAGAGATTCCATTTTCTAATTGAGGGGAGGGGAACCCTTGGATTTACCTAATGTATTAAAATAATATAAATTAATATTCATATAAAAGTTTAAAAAATGAAATATTTATAATATATGAATATTTATTGTCAAAATACAGTCAAAAAATAAAATTTTGACAATTTTGATTATGTTTTCACCCAAATAATTTTTAACACACCATAAACCCTTAGGACAATTAGCACGAGATCAATGGTTTTTAATCATTATGGGTCAATAAAGTTTCTAAAAAGGGACAATATACCCATAAATGGAACATGGTTTATATTATAAAATATATCAAATTTAATTATTTAAATGTTGGATTCTTATTATTTTTAAATTATTTAATACAATATTTTTTTTAAAATATCATTAATGTTAATTTCAAAACTATTATTTAATTTGACATTATGTTCAAAAATATAAAAATGGAATTTAAATATTTAATTTTAAAATATCTATAATATGGCACACACACACACACACACATATATATATATATAATTCATGGAACACTATTACTTTCCCAAAATATTATTTTGTTATTTTTAAAATAATTTATATTATTTTTCTACAGTTTTTACAATTACTATATAGAAATTTAATACGAATATAAATTAATCAATTCATCAGTAATAATTTAAAATAAATTAAAAAATAATAATTTCAGTATTCTTAAAATAATCATTAATTTTCATTTAGAACATATTTTCCCCCCTAGGTGAAGTTATAAGAAAATTTAAAATCAATACTATGATATTTTAAATTTTTTATTACTAAAAATATTATATAAGTCATTTTTAAATAAAATAGAAAAAAATTCCCAATATTTGAAAATTGGATGAGTATGGGTGATCTACTTTCATAAAATTTATTAAATGAATGGTTTAGGGTTATTTTGTGTCCTTATCATATTATTGTTATCCTTAATAACATTACTTACCCATTCTGATGTAATAAATATTTTCTACGATTATTATGCTTAATGACCAAAAATAAAAAGAAGGAACTTAAAATATGTGAACTTTTTGGTTCCAAAAGTGGGAAATAATTTTCACAAATCAATTCATTTATGATTCATATTTCAATTTTATTATAAATTTGTAAAACACAATAAAAAACGGGTTTTAGAAAACTGTGTTTTAAACCCAAAAATGGACATATACAAAAATTAGGTAGAATAATTATTAAAATATAAATAATTTTATAATATCTTATCAAATAATACCAACATTACATTGATATGAAATTAAAATAATAATGATAATTTTTAATGAAAATAAATGAAAATTTTATAAACAATTGTGTTTTACAAAATTCACTAAATATCGATCTTTTTAGAAAACTATAACCAATTAACCATAATATAATTTTGGTATTTTTATTGAAAATGTGATATAGTGTTCGTGAAATAAAATTTTTTAGGGTGGAATAAATGAAATATAATAATTTATGAAAATAAAATAAAAATCATTTTTGAAAAAAACATATTTTAGAAGCATAAGATGACCTTACTAAAAATTGAGTTTTTATTTAATAATAATTAATAGTTAAAATTTTATTAAGTATTTCCATTATATATATATATATATAATAATTTTGTAAATCCTATTTATATTCCTGAACTCAATTTATAGGTTATAATGTTCATATATAGAAAATAATATTCCATGATTCGTTTATGCTTTGTGTTTCCTACTTTATATGTTATCAAACATATTGTTCTTTTAAAATATTAGGGTGTTACATTATTCCACATTAATAAGTTCATCCTTAAAATGTGAACATGATCATAGTAATTAAGTGTTTTACATTTGAAAATACATTTGTTTAAATCCTGGTAGAACTTCCTCTTGATTATATGGAAAGAGAAACATGATAAACATCTTTTATAACACTTTACTAGGTTTCCCAATAATAGTGAAATAGTTGGAAGCGAAAATATGAGCATTTAAGGAAAACAAAATGTCCAAATAATTATAGATAATGATAGAGAGGATTGGTCACATTAAATCTAATGATCAAGAGATATTGAATGACCACAAAATAATAAATCTATGAGGTGTAAAAAAACCATAGATTCGTAAAAAATGAATTTAATAGGATAATTATTTCTACTTCGATATACATTTGCTTATGTTAAGTAATTGATTTAAAAAATATAATATGAGAATAATAAAATATACTAACTTCAAAATATGAATTTCATTCGTTAGTCAATTATGACTAAAATATTATCTTTTTTTCTAAATAATTATTGTTCAATATGAGTTTTTGATGTCCAAAGAACTAAAATAGTATTCTAAGGGATCACAGAATCCAAAGTAGGACAATAAACTATTCTTTGTATATTGAGAAATTAATAAAAATTGTAATGGTTATCACAACTTATGATAATATCCAAAATTTATTAACATTTATATGAAGAAAGAATACATTTAACCCCAAAATTTATCTATCAAAACCAAATTTTTATCCATGATAATTCCATAAATTAATAACCCAACGTCTCAATTTACAATAATAAAATTAACATTAATGATTGTTTTAAACTCAAAAAGATTTATCATACCCTCAATAATAAATCCCTAAAAATTTAATATAATTCTTCCAAAATAATCATTCAGGTTTAACTCCATTATATAGCTATCGGTAACTTTTACAATTAAGTAATAAAATGTCTCCCAAAATATCTTTTATCACTTTAAATTCCCAACAAATAATTCCCCAAAAGGGGTTTCTAAACCTTTTAAATTTTGATAATCTATGAATTTATAAACCCTTGATGGTATACATAACTCTTAATTTAACAAAAAAATGAAAGAATCATAATCTCAAAAGTTAAATAAACACTTCTACGATACCAATTATAGTGGCCCAAAACCCGCACTCATGGATCTAGTGCTAAGAACAAAATCTGTAAATTTATGGATTTGGTACTACTACACATGACCCAATTTTAGCCATCTAAAATTAATAAAACATTAAACTGAATAGTTGGATCACTCACATACACAAGGACCTTTTAATACTTGAGTTTTAGAGAAATATGGAATACTCTTACATAAAACTACTGATGTCATCAAGTGATATTTGTTTCCCATTATACCCTACTTTTCTTATTCATCATAAAGTGTCAAGAACTCCCTTATGATTTCTCACGTAGTTATAATTACTAGATATAATTCATTTAACATCAATCCTGAAAACATATGAAAAATGAAACTTAATAAGGATGATATCATATTCTTAGTAAGGTTAAACATAACAATTGACAATTGAAAGTCATTAGTGAGAATAAGATGAACATAAGACACTACAAAAAATTAGGGTGATTAATAGGGTTTATTTTTTAATTTATAATGGGTTTAACCCCATTAAAACATTAGTGATAGTAAACTATAACCTCTACTAAAGTAGAATACTACTCTGATTAGAGGCAGTTATGGTTAGGAATGGGTAACATATGATTATGTTTAGCGGTAGATAGATAAGAGGGGCATTTGAACCCCACTAATTTAACCATAAAAGCACCATATAATGATAAATTATATGTGGATTTAATAACCTCCAATTCAAAAATAAAAATAGGGGCAGTTAGAACCAACCCTAATCGACTTTTTGAGGTCCATGTTTAGAGGTTGTAGAAACATCCCCTAAAATACTAATAATTTTTTAAATTTTCACACCACCCAGGCCAACTAGACCCACCCTAGGGAAATCTCTTAAAACACCACATGAACCTCTTAGAAAACTCCTCATATTCCCCATGTTCACCCCCTATACACACCCCAACACCCCTAGAAAATCCCATTGTACACATCCAACACCCGTAGACAACCTCGAAGACCAAGACACCCCCTATACACACCCTGAAACCATTAGAAAACCCCATTATACACACCCATACACCCATAAACAAGCTCAATGTCCACACCCCAATAACCATAAACAATGCTGCAGACCAGGACACCCATCTATGCACACCATGGCACCCTTAGACTGTCTCGCAGAACCAGACAACACCCCATGACAACCCCATGAACAATGTGCTCCCTACAGACACCCTCATTGAATCGTACGAACACCCCACACCATATGGGACCAATATCTATCCACAAGACCAGACTCCCAAGTGGGCCATGACAAATAGGACACCATTCCAACAATCCAATGGTGGTAAAAATGGAGTCACACAGTGCCCATCCTAGGACATACAGAAGAATCGCAAAGCACCGTCACCATTATAGTGAAAGATCTTTTGTATATTATATAGAATAATTTATATTTTTTACGTACCAAGATATTATATATTATATGTATATATGTTTGGGTATAAAAATATAATGAATATAATATATATATATATCTATATTATATTTGTGTATAATATATATATAATTTATTTGTGTATAATATATGATGTATTTATTTTTCTATATTGTTTATATATATAACATATTAGATATATAAATAAGAGATAATATATAATATATTGTTGTATAATATATATATATATTTATATCTGTGTATATAATATAAAAATAAATAATTACTTTTACATATATAAATATATATTTATACATATATTTGTAAATAAATTTTAATTTTTACGTGTTTCTATTTTTGTAATTATAAAAACTTTTAGATATAATATAATTATAATATATATATATATAAATATATATACTTTTTTTTATATTTTCATATATGTATGTGTGTCTGTGTCAAAATAATAATATTAAATATTTTTATTTTTAAACCTTTTTTAAATTATAAATATTATATGTTCCTTTTATAAATACTATACATTTATATATTTTATGATTTATATTTTATATATATTATATGAAATACATTTATAATATATATTTATGTATGTGATTATATACATTTATATAATATCGTAATGATATATACATAAAAAACTAAATACATTCATATAATTGGAAATATATAATATAAATAAACTATATATATATCTAATAAATTAATTTATAATTAATATGGTATAGTACAATATATATAAAAAAATTTTATAATATATATAATGTTATATACCGTTATATAAAGATAATATAATATATATAATATAATAATATAAAATACATATTTATATTTTTATTAATTTTGTATAATATATATATATATGTATACATAATATTATATAAAAGCATTTATATAAAAATATAAAATCAAAATGTACTTAATATAATATATGTATAATATTAATCATGATATAAATATATAGTATTTATAAAACAATATATAATTTTAAAAAATTTGAATAAATATATTTATAATTACACTTGTATTATACATACCAATATTCATATATGTATATATATTTTTTCATTAAATTTATAAGTATTTATTTCATGTATTTTTATAATGTTTTTATATATATGTTATTATAATGTAATTAAATACATATATTTAATGTTTTTATGTAAAATATTTACACACATGCAATCAAACAAATGTATATTATAAAATTTTATTTTTTATGAAATTTATTTTGGAAAAAAATAAAAAATTAGAGGGGGTTTTAAACCCCCTATAATCAAAGTGATTAGCGGTTGTTCATGAACACCATAAAATTTATTGAATTATAGGGTGTAACAACCCCCTTTAATGTCATAAATTAGTAGGGCTTCAAAACCATCTATAATATCATGAATTAGAGGGGGTTTAAAACACCCTATAATTTCATAAATTAGTGGGGGTTAAAAACCCCCTCAACATTATAAATTTACAAGGGGTTCCAAACCCTATATAATTTCTTAAATTATAAGGGGATCAAACCCACAATAATATCACAAATTAGAAGGGGTTCAAAACCCCCTATAATCTATAGGATTAGTTGTAGTTCATGATCCCTCTATAATATCCTAAACTTTTTGTGGTTTTGAACCACAAATATTTCCATAAAAATAAATTATATATATATATATATCCAAATTAATGTAATATATATTTCTCTTCTAAAATAAAATAAAATATATATCCCTACAAATAATAAAATTAGCAGTTTGTTTTACCCAACCATCTTTAAAATTAAACCAAATATTTTATATATTTTTCCAAAAAATTAGTTGGTATTGTAAACCACCAATATGTTTGATGATTATAGGGGTTTTCCATTACCCTTTTAAAAACACCTCTAATCAGGTGTTTTTTTATAGTCAGGGTTTGATGAAATAGTAAAAGTTCATGAACATAAACAATATAATTCACAACAATCAAAACCTAGATCAAAATCATGAAAGATATATTTAATATTTTACATAAGGTAATTGTCATATAACTAAACAATAATGAAACATGTGAAAAAATCCATTAGAAGAGGATCTATTAGAAACTCATATAAATTATATAGAAAATGCATTGGTATCTTGATCATTATCATCATATCTAGATACAACTCATATAAAAAAACTTGATCTTAGTTAAATACATATGAGAAACCTACATGATTTACTCCCTCATTCACTCATTTGAAGACAATGAACATTAAACAATGAATTTGAGAGCTATATCAGAATCACTCATCATATATGTTATATTAGGATAACCAATAATATAATCTATATAAGAATAACCCATCATCATCACTATGTTCTACGTATTGTACATCCATATAAAAAATGAAAACATTATTTTTCATGATCAATAATTTAAAAAAGGATTTAATTTTCATGTAAAATAATTTAATTATGGAAGAGAATTTTTTTAATGAAAATCAATTTAAAACTATCATAATAAATCCAAAAAAATATATAATTTGTTATGATTATTGAATATCCCATTTGTATAACTATGAAAATAAAATGCTGTGTTTTATATGAGTATGAATAACATAAAATGTTCATAAATTTTTTTTGAGGAAAATACCCTATTAATTTTGAAAACCACTTTCAAAAAATAAAAGTGTACAAAATACTAAAATAAATCATTGAAGAGAAATATTGAGTAGTTTAAATTATTATTATAATAAAATAGTTGTCACGATTTCATGACAATCCATTTTTGATGTAAATATTTAAAATAAACATTCTTTTGAAACTATTGTAATGAGAAGAAAAATTGTCCCATGTAGAGAACATTGGGAAAATAAATTTAAAAGACTATTAAAATATCGTAAAATTTTATATAAAATAACAATAGGAAATAATTTATTCTTATAAAATAAAATAATTCAAAAATTCATAGAAAACACTGATATATGAGGGAAATATTCCCAATTGAAAAGAATATATAAGATCCGTATAACATATAATAACATTCATGGAGATTCATTAATCAATAAGGTTGGTTATGGAAACTAAAAATGTAAACCACATTAATATCAGGATATGATGAAATAATACATGTATTAATAGAATAAGATTATATAGTCCCCAAAAGGATATTTTAACATAGACAATCCTGAAATAAGATGTGATTGTATCAGAAATATCCTTATCATTTTTGAACCCCTGGAAATAAAAATTCATTCAAATAAATAATATGATATAGATCTATAAATTCAGTCAATCATATGAATTAATATGAAAAAAATTCATCCATGGGGTAGTATTTACACAATTCAAATAAATAATTATGAATAACAAGAATCAAAAATAATAAAAATGAGAACGAGACAAATAAATCCATTTCAATGATCATTTCATTTGAAGTGATAATTATTACAGCAGTGATTATGTTAAAATATTTATATAAATATAAATAAGTATTATATATATAATAAAAAAATTAGATACCAATTAAAAAAATATCATTTCATAATAAAGTAATTGAATTATAAGTAGAAACCATTGAATGGAAATTGAGTTTAGAAATCCCTTATCACTTGGTAACTTTCATTCAAATTCCATTTGAAATAATGAAACTGAATTGAGAATTGAAATAACATGAATTATAAATTATTCATGATATGAAATTTAAAATTGTAATTATATAAACTATATATAATAAATTAAGTGTATAACATTTAAAATTCCACAATAATGGGATATTGAGATGAAATCCCTTACCTAAAGTTAATAATTTCCATGTATATCCTTAGAATCCTATATAATAAACATATATCAATCATTTTATTTCTAAATAACATTTCCATTTTATAATAAATTATACTTAAAATAATTTCTTTGGTTTATTTTAATGATATATGTAATTAAGTAATCTGTCAAGTCCTCATCGTGTGTTTTGTTGATGTTTAGTTCGTAGATACAAAACGACATTATTATGTTTCCTATGGTCAAAGAGGTAATTTTTTTCCTTCATCTAGATATTAATAATAATTACATAATTATAATTTTTATACATGAAATAAAATTTTATGACAATCCATGATATATGTACATTAATATGAATCACATCGCTCAATGGTGGTGGAAATCCACATGTATTCATGAATGATGTTATCATTTCACAATAGTTGTAAATATAAGAATATTGAAAATATAACATCATTTTATGTTGATAATTATTTCATTAATAACATATTTACATATTAATTCCACAATTAAAAATATCCATTATAGGTGTTTATGGAATATAGTACACATCACTTCTTTGAGGTTGTAGTCCTCAAGTACCCAAATTAAATCCTTATGTTTAGAATTTAAAGGAAAATGAAATGATTTTTTTTTGTAAAATAGTTATAATAGAATTATATTATGTATTGGATAATTATTTTTCTATATAACTATGGTTTTGGAACATTTTATGGGGGTATAATGATTAAAATGAAATTCACAATTAAGATTTATACTTATTATTTGGTAAACCACCTTTTTCTTACTATATAAGACTTCAAGGTTGGTAATTTGATGATAATAGAGACTCTAAGTCATATATAGTATGGTTTTATGGAATTTTTGTAGGTATATGACAATATATAATGCTCAAAATTCCCGAGGAATATAAGAGAGGAGGATCCCTTTTATAAGTGAGGATAGGGGAACTATTTGAATTAGTTAGAGTATTAAATTAATATAAATTATTTTTCATGTATGGGTTCAATTAAAAAGTTATATTTAGGATAATGTATGACTATGTGTATAAATAATCTCATAAAATAAATTTTTATTCCTTTATAACTCCTTCATTCTTCATCATTTGTCATCTATTCTAATTTCTACTTGTCATCCCTGACCTATGAACACCACAAATTTAATTTGGACCATTTAAAAATCTAATAATATGGTGGTTGATTATTGTTTTTATTTAAGGGACTCAGAATTCCAAAAACCCATTTCCATAATTAAAAATAAATTTTATTCTTTAATAACTCCATATATTTTTATGTTTTTTGGTGATTCCAACTCCACCCTGAGCCCACTTACCTAAGCCATTCCCCCATTCTCTCCTCCCCCAATTTGGAGCTCAATTGTATCTCAAAAGTGGGAAAAACATCTATGGATTTCACAAATCGCCCTGATTTGAAGAGGTAAATTGTTCCATTCATAAATACTTCTATTTTTACTCTCCTACCCCCATTCGAGTTCCTACATGATATCCTTTTCCTTTTTCGAAACATCAGTAAATTTTTAGCTATTTTAAAATTAAAATTATGTTGGATTTTGGTTTGTTTTCTTGAAGATTGTTTTGGGTAAGTGTTTCTACCTTCAATTCCTTCCTTCTCCTTATGGTTTACTCCATCTTTTATAACATTATAGAGTGTCCAGATGATAGGGTTCATATATGGGGTTTGATTTGGGGTATTGTTTGTGAAATATAATGGTTTAGGGTTCATTTTAACTTCCTCATGGGGCGGCAGAGGTACGGTTTAGGTTTCCAACCAAGATTCAAGGGTTTTGACTCAAAAGATATGTGGTTCCATGTGTAAACAATTATTGATGAGTTAGACTATTGTATTTACTCATTTTTGATATTCCTCATATGTTGGGTGTGGTGCAAAAACATTTTATGATTGATTTGGTTAAGTGTTAAATTTTATAGTTTCATTTTATCTTGAAATTGGCTGTTTTCATGTGTAACTCTTGGGGTATTATTTGGATTTATTTTATAACTTATGGATTGGTTTAATAAATCTTTTTTGGAATTAAAATTATGGTTTTGTTATTTTTTAGTTTCATTTGGACCTAAAAAAGAAGGTTTTAGTATAGTTTGGATGTGTAAAAAATTATTATACTTCTTGAGAGAATTTTATGAAAATGTGTGTTTTCAGTTGAATCTTTTGTGGTATTATTCAAGGTTATTTTATAACACATGAATGTGGATTTATAAATGTATCTAGGGCTTACAATTCAATTAGGAATAGTTAATGTTATGGTTTTGGTCTTAAATGGGGATTTTGAAATGGGTTTTGTGTGCAAGATGCAATTACACCCCCTGAGTTCATTTTATGAAAATTGTGAATGTTTTGTTTGGTTAAAAAAAGTGGCTAAAAGGGTGTATATGTACTATTTGTGTGGTGTGTGCCCCTAATATTGGTATTTTAACAGTAAGGTTGTTATTTATGATGTCAAATGATTTTTTAGAATGTTTTTTAATGTGATGAAATGTTTTAGAAAATAGAATGAGAGATGAAACATGGTTGTGGGCTGTTCTGTGTGAGTGTGTTGTGAAAAATGAATTTTGTTGATGAAAGAGGTATTATATGATATTTGAGTGGGCTGTTATGTGAGTTTTAATGTCTTGTAATGGTTTATAAAAATTGTTTAAATGATTTTTGGAGGTGTTAAAGAAATGCGAAAAGTGTTTTGGGCTATTTTGGTGTGAGCCTGAATTCAAAATCAATTTGAATGAAAAGTGGTATTTTGTGAATTGTGTGGTATACATGTGGGATGTTTGGTGAGTTTTTGATATGGAATTGATATTTTCATATGAAAATTATATTTCTTGACTTTTTGAACTTGTATGATCCCAAAGGTAAAACCCATATATCTTAGTTAGTGGACGTGTACTAGTATTCTAGTGAATTCGTGGGGTTTGGCCTCAGTTTCACTTAGAAAGATTGACACATAAAACTCTAACTAATCTATGATGATGATGATTCAAGAAAAATAGGTTATGGGTATGTTCCATACTAGTGGCTCATGCATGAGATCATATATTTTTTACAGTTACTCTCACCGAGATACGAGGTACCTAGGACCCACAACGAGCTAGTGCGTTGGGGATATTTCCTATTGCGTGTGATCATTAGATCCTTTATACATACAATCTAAATATGTTATATTTTGCTGGAAAATTCAGTATCTCTGAAATTTATTTACAAAGTTTTTATTATTTAAATTAGATCACTTGAAAACTGATTATATAAGTTGCGCCTTTTAGAAATTGTCAATAGAAGTTTCATGGTTTTGAAAATATGCATTCTTTTAATCTTTGAATGTTTATCGCACTGAATATCTTAGTGGTGGTATCTTACTGGGAATTTTCTCAAACCCTACTTACACCTCTGGGAGTAAGTGGACTTGGTTATTTTTGTTTTCGCAGGTTGGGTATAATTTTTTTTTGTTCTAGTGGTTCGGGTTTCCAACAGGTCATTAGTAGTGAAGTCTTGTGGAGATGGCTTGAAGGAGGTGCCCCTTGCCATGAGGGTTCTTAGGGTCTTTACTTTGGGTTTTATAACATTGTTATAGTCTTCTTGAGTTGTTTTAAAATATATAATTCTGTTCTGAATTTTTGTAAAAGATTATTAGGTTTGAAAAATCCTAATTCAGTTTATTGGATTCATTTATTGTTTTATGTTTATAAACTTGGGTAAATCATTACCAATTCTAATTTTATTATACCCAGGCACTTGTGATAGCCCATGGGGATTGTTAATTCCCTTTGGGAATTGTCACAGGCTGGGTTTGGTGCCAGTTTCGGTGGCGACCAGATTCAGTTCGTGTCAGGTTCAATAAAAAAGAAATATTTTGGATATTGTATGACTATGTGTACAAATAATCTCATAAAATAAAACATGAATTTTTTTGTGATACTTCTACTTAATCTCTTTTTTTACCCATTTTAATTCCATTTGATAGTTACTACAATATCAATTATTTTACTCTTTATAGGTCAATAAAGTTACAATATAAGGAAAAGTGACCTAGAAATAGACTATTTTTGATATTTTAAACCAAATACCATTAAACTGTATGAATATATTATTTTTAATATTATATATAATTTTGTAATATATTTTTATTATAAAATATCATTATTTTTACTTTTGGAACTATTCATTGGATTTGAATTTCAAGTCTTCAAGATAAAAATGGAAATAAAATATATAATTTTAACACATCCCTAATTTTATATATATATTAATAAAATTAAAAAGACACTATAAATCATCGAAAAAAATTACTTTTATAGTTTATAAAATCATTTAAGTGGGTTTTATACATCTTTCATAAGAATTATTCTGACGTTTCGTAAGTTTATAAAGTAATTATTTCATCAATAAATATTAAATAAAAATTTAACATAATAAAAATAATTTCATTATTCTACCAAAAATATCAAACATTAATTAATAACTTATTATTTTAATTATTTATATATGAAATAAAATTATAATGTAAGAGATACATAAAATAAAATTTTAATGTAAGAGAGTGAATTTTTTTATTTCTCGTCACATAAATTAATTTATAAGATATTTTCAAAACAAATGGGAAAAAATTAATTAAATATTAAAAAATGGATTATTATTGTATATATTAATTCATTAAATAGATTAATTTAAATTTTTATTGTTTTTTAGTCAATATCATATAATTTTTAACCCTAATTACCCAATTTTCCCTTAGTGAGGTGAAAAATATTTACTAAAGTTACAATTCATAGTGAAGGAAAGTAAAAGGAAACTATTTTACAAACATGATCCTCTTGATTATAAATACCAAAATAAATTTTGATAATTAAATTAATATATGTTAGATAAATCAACTAAAATATAAATTAATAAATTCCAATAAAAATTATATTTTTTAAAAAATTTGTTTTAATCGCACAAATGTCCATAAAAAAATAAGGCATAATGAAAATTAAAATTAAAATAATTATATTATAATAAATTAGATCATTTTTATTTTAATTTCATATCCAATTTTACATAGGATGGGATATTTTTTAAAAAATAAATGGTATTTTTTAAAAATCTATATATTTCAAAATTCTTCGAAAAACAATTCATTTAAAAAAAATATAAAAAATGAACCCTAAAATTAGTTTCATATTTTTATTTTAAGAATTACATATTTGTTTTTAAAAATAAAATTATTGAAAGTGACAAAAAATCATTATATTATTTTCTCTCAAAAAAATAAAAATCATTTTTGTAGTAAATATATTTTTAAAGCAATAAATGACTTTATAAAAAATTTAGTGGTTATTTCCAAAGAATTAATCTATAAATTTTTATTCATTAGGAACTTCATTTATATATTTTTCATAAGTAAATTACTATTATTTATAACATCCAATTCACTTCCAAGGTTATATGCGTCGTATTTAAATTATAACGCTTCATGGTTTGTTTAATCTCGATGATGTGTGTTCTATACACTCTAAATTATCATGTTTTTTTAGAATCTGAGGTCTTTACAAAGGAAGTTGGTTTTGGAAAAAAAATTATTTTATGATAATGATTTAAATCTATTAAATGTAGATGTAATTTAGGATCAATTAGTCCATTATTATATGATCTACTGAAGTGTAATACCATTTGAAATTATGTTAGAATTTGAATTTTCATTAGTTTGATATAATTAAAGTATTGGTTGTAGAGTTTATTAGGATCTAATAAATATGTAATGGTATTTATAATATATGTTTCAGAGACTTCTACTAGTTCCCCATTTTTTAGAAGATTCCAAAAATTAATTTAGAGGGTTGTGTTGTGGAAAAAATGGATCCTTTGACCTTAATCCAGATCATTAAGGAATATTTTTTATATGAATTAGATAATGGTGGGAATTTTTTACTAAAATAGGAATACATAAACTCATAAAAACTATTAACACTCTATTAGATATAAATATACACTTATTCCATATATAGAACCAAAGATATATAATCTAATCCATTGCACCATTTTAGGAAAAACACATCAATAATAAAATATTGGGTTATCCTTGGAGATCTCTTATCTTCATATTTCCATTTTTTAATCTATTGTTTATTATATTTCCTATTTTTTGATTCATATACTGATTATTCTATAATATATATATATCTACTTACTTAAAAATTCATAATAAATTTTTTTCTATTCATTTATTATAATATAATATATTAATATGTTCTAATATATTTAATATGGGTTTTGAATTAAAACCAAATATCATTTGAATCATTTTTTATAAAAAAATTTAATTTCTCCACTCTCAATTGATGTTGTGATCATATTATATATTTTATTTTACAAAATAATTTTTGATTCCTAAATATATAAATCAATCTTTATTGAAAAAGAAACCACCTAATGCTATTATAATCGGTAACCCTCTATTTCATTATTGATAAAAATATTGGTTTCAGGATCATTAACATATAATTGAAATTGTTGTCGTGAGGAGAAATTATTAGAAAACATTGAAAATTCCCTATTTATTTATACATGGATATAAAATAAAATATTAATTTAATTTATATTCATTCTAAAAATAAAAAAATTACAATGCCACATTCTTTTACTTTAAATAATCTCTATTTTATTTAAAAAATTCCCTTGAATTTATATACATGTATATTTTTTAAAAAATATACATAAATAAGTAACATTTAATGATATTTTGTAATTGTTTATCATACTTAAGATTGACCCAAGGCTATGTAGCATTATTTTTTATTCTTAGGAACAATTAAAATTTAATTTATTAGAGCTTCATAACAATGTTATCTCTATTAGGTCATATCTAACATATGTAATGGAAATAAGAACACAAAAAATACCATTTTAATCTATATTAAGGATTATGAAACAATTTAATTATGTTTACTTGAAATATTGATGACAAAAATTGTTTATGAGATTATGGAAACTAGGTTTGTTCGTGATTGGAAAAGTGAGAGATAAGGAAAATTATATAGTGGGTGGTAAACCATTGACTGTTCTAATATACAACCCTTATCATGGTTATATTATAATTAATTGTGTGCATGAAACATCAAGAAGACCATATTTTGGTGGTTGATGGTTCTCAATATAATTTGGATATAAATTGGTATGTTATGTTTCACTAGTGAAGAATATACCATCCTAGTGAAAGGTATTGAAATTTCGATATCAAATTTCCATTAATTGGTGGAGCTAGTATGTTCATTGATAGATCTATGTGGAATATGGGAATTTAGTGGGTGTATTTTTGAGGATTTATAATTTTAGCGTACATTTAAGGAGTAAAATTTTTGGTGTTAAGTGAGTATTTATAAAGAATGTTGAATATTGGAATAAATACAAGAATTTCAGGTGCATGCGATTAGTATATTCTAGGATGAATCTCTAATGTGATGTCGGTTTTTCATAGCTTAGTGATTCTAACCATTAAGGTACTAATTTTAGTGTTCATGTGTTTAAATATTTCATCTATTTTGTGATATTTATGTTTCTGGATGGGATCCTTTGGTTTCATAATACATTTGAAATTGATGAAATTTTAGGAAATTTATATGGTGGAGTTCTATTTATCAATTTTCATACAAGATAAACCATAATGAAATGAGTTTCTAATTAGATGTTTCATTACGGAAATGCCCAATGTGTTTAGTTAAGTACACAATGATTAAAATAAAGGATTTGAAGTAGTGTAATGGGTAGTTAATTATGACATAGTCCCTACCATATAGTGAAATTGAATAAAAATTTCACTCTAATAAAGCTAAATCTGGGAAATTTTTGTATTTTGATATTTGGACTAGTTTTTTGATTTTTTTAGTATTGATTTGAAGATTATTTTATCTAAATTTGATGATTATTTAAGAATTTATGGATAAGTAAGAATCAGTATAATTGCTTCTTTAATGTAGAAAAATCATATTGGTTACCTAGTGGAGTCTTAATGGGTACCTGATGGGATTAGAAAATACTATTTTTTACTCAATTTAAGTACACTTAGTACATGATAAGAGATATAGTGTGTTTGTTAAATTTACTAAATAATATCAGGTACCTAGTGGTAGGGTAATGGGTACTTGGTTAGCTGTCTTGAGTGGTCGGTAATACACTAGGATGACCCATTTTTATCCTATGGATATCAATAAAGTACCCAATGATCTCTAAAAATATTTTTTATTTTTAATAAAATTATATTATTATAAAAACTATAAGAACACATTACCCTCTCACTTCACTAAATGAGGATACCCAATATGGCCAACTCGCTTGTTATCATTTCATAATAAAATCCCATTCGTCATTCCTCAATCTATGAATGAACTTATAATGGCCATGAATTCATAATAGTTATTATGTTATTATCCACCCTCCTATTTTTAATTACTCTGTTATTCAACATTGTTATTCCCTATGACCCACAATTAGGGATTTTTATAAGTTTCTTAGATTTTAGTTGAATGAGGTCATATCAAGAAATTATAACGGATGAGTTAACTCTTATTAATATAGGTTATAAGTTCAATATAATATTTAATCCTTTTATTTTAACACTAAGGTACAATATGATTATAATATTTGGTAGGTGGCTATGATTAGATGGAAACCGGGTCAATAATGATTGTGTGTTCTTGATAGAGTGAGAAAGGATTTCAAGAATCATTACAGGTATACCATTTATATTATTACATCATTTTAATGATGTATATAAATCATATCTACATGTGGGAATGTACCATTATAATAAGCAGAGACTAGTAAGGGTGTCTGACTTTGAGTTGTGTATGTAATGTCCTTGTGAGGTTCATTGAATTGATTTTTGACACTTAACTATGAGTGGGAATCCATATAAGGGTGATGATCATTTATAATTATTGTTTCATTAATTATAGTTATTTAATTGAGGTTAGTGACTCATTTAGGTTTTTTAGTACTTTTGAGATGCACTATGCCATCATGTACTTTCATGAGTGAGATTCCACCCATGGTGGAGTTGGTTGGTATCCACCAGATAAGGGATTCTCCTTGGGGGATTGAGTATATAAAGGATGTAATGGAATTAATGGTTTATATCATAAGTTTATATAATAATTATGAGTAATATTTGGGTTATTTTCAAGATCATTGGGGTCTTAGGTTATTATGTCTTATTACATAATAAGGGTATGAGGTTAAAACCATAGATAGACGTGTTTTTTATCAAGAAAATGGGTTTTTAATTTAATGGGATTATTGATAGGGTATTATATATGATGTGAGATTATTATTTATAGGTATTAGAGACACCTATAATGTTCATGATTAATATATAGAGTTCAATGTACAATATACATGTGGTCTGATGATTTTTAGAACATATATTGTATTTAATAAAGAACATATTATAAAAAATTATGATTTCAAACATGGGGTTTATATATATTAATATGTTTCTATACATCATGAAGTTTTCATGTTTCATGATTATTTGAGAAATAATATTAAATCTTTTCCTATTGAATCACTTATTCCCTCCTCATAAATTTAAACACCATTTCCACTATAGTACTATCTGAACCACAACTGAATTATATCTTGTTTACAAATCGATCATTTAGTTTTATGTGTTAAATATTGTTTCTTGTAATAAAATAAAATTTATACATAATAAATAAATATTAATTTTAAATTAAGTTACTAATATGGTTAAGTCTAAGGATGTTCTTCCATCCTACAAGCTATCCATAAGTTTGTTTATGACTCACATCCACTTTAGGGTTAACCATTTTATTCCACAAATAGAATTAAAGAATTATATCATCAATTTTAGATAAGAGGTAAGGTTATCATGTATTTAGTGTTTGTTTCCTAATGAATTTATCAAAGGAAATGAAACATTAATAAGAGTTATGTATTTCATGGAATATACCAAAGAAAAAATGATTTTATAATGATTAAAATGCAATCATGAGGATTGGAGTTTTCATTGAAGATAGAAACAATAATATAATTAATTTTTTTAACTATTTTTATATAAAATATGGATAAAATCCATTCATTTATATATCTAATAATGATATATGATTTTTTATTAATTTAATAAATATTATATGTTTAGATGTGCATGTAAAGCCTAAGAATCAATCAGTGAGTCAACACCAATTACAATTTTATTATGTAAGATTTACCAATCAAAATTGATCACTTAAAAAACATAAGATCATTAAACCATAATTAAATAACAAGAGGAACCACAAATAATAATCACTATAATAGAAAAATAATAAAATACAAAGTAATGTTATGTCGATCAATATCCAAATTTTTCCAAAGAATATACCAGTATAAAGTAAAAAATAATCTATAATGTGAAACTGTATTTTCCAACCAAAAAAATAAAAGAATTATTCTATATTAATACCTTAATATAATTCCCCAAATGTAGATATGAGTTTTTAGAAATAAACTCACAAAATACATCCCCAACTGAATGATTATAAATAACAGTATTATAGTGTGAATTACACCATTACTTAGTTTACTTTACATTAGAATAATTATCCATATCAAATGAGATAACAAAATAAAGAAAATAAATGAAATTATAGAGGGTAATAGAAGAATAAAATTAAATAAGGTACAATAAAAGGTTCTAAAACATCCATGAATTAAAGGAAACAATTATGGGGGGAGATGATACAAAAGTTTTCTACGGATTGGAGTCCATATTTATTAGAGAAGTATGAAATAAAATGAGAAGGAAGATAGATTAATTTTTTTAGGGGAATTAAAAAACTATCATTCCCTAAAATAACACCACAATTGGCTTTTGATTACTTGGTCTCGGTCTATTGGGTACCCGATGACATCCCCTGACCACCTACTATTTTTCCTAGGCCAGAGGGTACCGAGTAGAACCTATAGGTGAAAAAGTCTTATACACCCATCATAGATACACTATAAATATAAAAACACTCCAACATGAACATCATACAAACTCACATATGAATTCATTTTAAAAGACATGATATTATATCCAATACATTGATGAAAACTGATCCCTCAATTAGAACTAGTAATTTAAACTAATATATGATTTAATCATTCAAAACTAACCTAAAATAGATTAATTTTTATATATAGGAAACATGTCCTTAAAACCACCCCACCATATATCTTCTCGTTCAAAATAAGTCCAAAAATAATTTCACTTGAAGATTCACCACATCAATGTCCCAAAGGCATAACCTAAATCATCTTTAAAAATGAGAATAATGATCCTTAAAAACCATAAAATGTTACCAAAAGAAACCAATTATGACCTCAAAATTACCAAATTAAAATTATATGTCCAATTCATATCATAAATACACCATAAATCATATCTCAAATCGTCCATCAAACTCCAATTCAAAATTCCATTTTTGGATTTGAACAATTATCGAGATCTAAATTTAATATCTGTAACCCTCAAAATCACTAAATAATGACATATATAAGACATGTAAATTGTTATCATTCTATAAATAATGTAAAATCATTCATTAAAAATATAATTTGAGATTCATAAAACTAAAGAATGACATAAAAACACTATGATATATTACTACGAGATAATGTTACACCATCAATACAATTCTTTAGAAACCTTTAACTAGTGGAAAGACACATTTAGGTACACCCCAAAATATTACTATACTAGGATATATATTACTCATATATAATTGGATTTACAATTTAATAAAGAGGTAAATTTATCAAAAGGTTGATAGGGATCCATTCATTATTTCATGTCTGCATATAGATTCATTTTCTAAAAAGTGAACATTTTACATAAAAATCCAATATAAAATTTTTAGTTTAAGAAAACTCACCAACTGATTTTATTTTAGAAAATACCCTCATTTCATTTGAAAATGTTAGATTAGAAATTAGTTTCTTATTATATTCTATTTAATTTTAAAACAAAAATAGAGACAGATTTAAAAATATATTCCAAAGGTTAATTTGAAAATAAATCATTATATTTCATAAAATTATAAACAATTTAGAATATATAGAAGAGTAAAACTAATTTTAACCAATAATTTTCCAATTTAATATTCCAAAACTAATTATTTAATTAAAAAAACTATGTTTCCTCCAAAACCATTCAATAGGAAAAACAAAATTTTAATATAACATAATTCCTTTTTCAAAATAATCCATTTAAAAAAGATTAATTATAAATCAGTTTCTCCACCATTATAATATTTAAAATTATAAATAACTTTCACTTTACGTAATTACACAATAATACTCCTCAAATTTATCCACACAATATAACATATTTTTATTTAGGTCTCAGCCAGGACAAATGAATACAATGATTAACTGCTTCACATCAAACCCCTTTCTATAAGAACATTATTATGCATAAAACTAAGAACATTACCACAAGGAAGATATCCACATGCTTGATGATGTAAATAAATAAATAAACTTATACTAGAAAATATATTTTTAAAAATAAACAAAACAAAATTAATACATGGAAATAAAATATAAATAATGATCAAAATCATGCTCAATATATTACACTAAACTAATAGTAGATATCATGAAAGTTGAAAATATATAATCAATATGAATGGGATTTGATAAAAAATCAATATATAAGTATAAAAGATATCATTGATTCCCTATGGAATTTTTTATTATAAAAATACATATCAATCAATGTAATCAATTATCGACTCTAATTGACCTAATAATCATAAATAAATCTATTTAGAAAAGCACTAAATTTATAAATATTTATTAATAATGTTTTAGTTAATACAAACTTTATTTGGTTCCAACTATAATATAATAATCATTTAAAATCATATAGTACGACATTACATAATACGTGTGCTTACCTATTGATGCTAAATATGATGCATAAAGCCAAAAGAGATGTTGAATCTTGAATGGGACCTATATTAATGTTTCATGTTCCAAACCATCATACCCATTTAAAAATCCAGTAGTCTCTCTTAGACCTTTGTTACCTATTGGATTGTTGGAAATCCCATGGAGACCCATGATTCTATAAAAATGAAGTTCGTGATTCATTTTTATGGGTTATTTCTAAAGTTTGGATAGTTCCATATTTGGAAAATAAAAAATGGAAATTCATTAATATATGTGACATGGATACGTATATGATACTGAGATCTTGTTTGATACTATTCCAGAATCAGTCTTCAATCCCCAATCGACGTAAATTATTATAAAAATTATAAATTTAAATTTTGGGACTTTTTTCTACATTTTTATGAAGATAAATCATATTTGGTTACTCCTAGAAGACTGATATGAAATTAAAATAAATTGGATGTTCCAAGAAAATATATCACACATCTAAATAGGGTATAATTGAACAAACAAGAATTAAAATTAACCACAAATTTCCAAATGAATTTTTAATTGACTAATAAAAAATGAAATATAATATGTACATAGGATGAATTTAAGAGTAAGGCCAAATTGGGATAGATATTGGGAAGAATAAGAGGAATATGTGAGGAGCCGAACAAGACCTATATCTAGAAATAATATCTCCAAATTTGAATCAAGAACCACTGTAACTTCCAGAAAAATCCTGAACAACCCACTAAGGTGATCTGATAATAACAAGTACCTATGAGTACTTAAAAAATATTCTTAGAGAGGATGTATTTCCAATGAGGTGTCCATGTAGAGTTTCAGCCAAAAATACTAGGTCGGTAACCCACAATGTTGGCTTAAGAAAATAATTATATCATAGGTGTATGTATAAGAAAACACCACATATTTACACAAATATACAAAATAAAATATTAGAACTCAACAAATAAGATATAAAAATATTTTAACCGTATGGAAATAAAAATAAAAATAGTTGATATCTTTGAGGACTCAATATAATTAGAGTTTCCCTAAACATACAACCTAGTTTGATCTATATCTTATAATCTACTATTATATACACATTCCATCCACTTTGGAAGGAATTATGAGTACATGTAAATAGATCATAAATGTACACATATTCACCCATATGAGTAGATGCATCCAATAGTGTCAAAGTCCCAATGACCCATCTATGGGATAAATATTCGTAAACAATTGTCAGTAAAGTCTTGAATATCAGCCCATAGAATAGGGGAATGGTTATAATAATTCATGGATGTCATATAAAAAATTGTAAGATTAATTTAGGGTGATATAATCCTATCCCATGCCATCTATTTTTAATACGTGATGTACATACTCATGATGAATAAGGAAAAATATAAACTATATAGGATATAAAAATTCCCCATAATCAATGAAAAAACCATTTTATAGTATTATTAGAAATGTTTATATTAACATTAAGCACTTTATTAACCCACATGATTATCAAATTAAATAAATAACTTGATTGATACAAATAAGAGATAATATGTCTAAAATGACATCAGTTGTTAAGAAAAAAAATATTATATAAATGCAAATAAATGTTTTAACTAATTTATAAAATTGTTATCAAAATATAAAACTATATCTATGATCAAGATATGTACAAAAACAATGATAGTCATTCATGAAAATAATCAATTTATAAGGAAAAAATTCTTTTATAAAAAAGATATTCTTGAAGTATGATATTATAATGAAATAATACAACATGCTTGGGTAATTCCAATGGAACAACCTATATTTGATATAATATATTTCTATGATATACAATGAAATTCCTAATTAAGGTAACATAAAAATCATTTATATAATATTTAAAAGTATAATAAAATAACCCATTTTCTAAATTAAGTCAAAAAAGTGGTATTTCTTAGGATAACATAGGAAAGGCATAACCTATAACTAGGGGAATTGTATTTATGTGAATTTTTTATCCAATTAATGATTTTTGGGGTTCATTTTTTATCCCAATCCTACTTTAGGAGTAAAAATTTGACACTAGATAAAACTATGCTTCATTTAAAATGATGTTTCAAGATGAAAGATGAGTGCACATGGATATTAGTTTTGGTAAACTGATATAATGAAAAAAAAAGTTTAAAGAGAATAATATAATTATTAATTTATTTTTATACGAAACTATTTTTTATTCATAATTATTCTTTAAATTACAATATTTATTTGAACTGTGAAGTTATCAATTGTGAATGTTATTTCAATAAAAAATACATCAAAGATTTTCCTATTTGACATACCCAATTTAATTTTTAAATGTTATACTTTTTGTCAACCATGTATGTGTGAATAATTAGAAAATAATTTTTAATGATTGTGTATTTCTTTTAATTGTTAGAGAATGTTCTATGATTATATTATTTGATTTAGAATAATTCAAGATAATAAAGGACGTGGTGAATTTGAAATATTATAAACATCATAAGATATCCATTGTACATGCAAGGTTCATCCCACACTTTGTGGGGATCATGTGATACTTCATTTTGTTTCCAAAGATCATCATACATCTCACTTTATAATTTTTAATGATCATATGGGAATTCATAAGGCTTCATAGGAACTTCATAAGGCTTCTTCCATAAATTATAATATTGATTATAAGAACTTTGTGAGTTGTAAAATAAGTAATGTTATAAGTGAATAAGGTTCAATAGATAATCTTTTGGTTTAAAGATCACATGATTTATTTATCCTTATGAAATATAAGAATATCAAAAATATGGAAAAGGTATAAATGTTTTAAGGAATACTATATGGTACATCTTGAGGAATTCCAGGATAATTACATTGTGAACATTAATAAAGATAAAATCAGTATTAAACTATATAATTATTGACCTATTCATTGATTTTTTAAAAATCACAAGATTGATCTAGACACATGATTAATTACAATATTGAAGAAATTAACTGATGCAGATTCTAAGAGATGAGAGTATATTGTATCGAAAGGGGTTTTCCACATAGTGATGAATGCACTTGCATGCTAGAACGTAATATAACATTGAATTCATTAAAAATACCAATGGATTATACAGATGATTTTAGATAAGTAATAAATAAAAATATTAATGTTATTTTTTACCCTGGGATTATGTGATTAGATAATGGAATAATATATATGTGAATTTTAAATTTATTTCATTCAAATTTATTTTCATGATCTACTGGTTAAATTCCAAAGGAATTCAACCAATTATAATTCTACTAACAAGAAAAATGAGATTTACCATATTATATTACAGAAATAATACAATGATAATATATTTCTACATAAAATAAAAAATGATTCAAATAATATGGGTGTTTTAGAATTAAAAATTCATCTACTGATACATTTCGGGGATGAAAAAATCCAATATTGTAGAGAGAGAGAGGATAAAAGAGTGATTACAAAGCAATTCATCATTTGTTTGAGATTAGAGAGTCTTTTTATAATAATCGAATTGCTTTATTTTGTGGAATAGTAATTCTGATACATAGATCATTGATTACCTAAAATATGTGAGCACATTCTTTTCGGATTATCATGATGGATCTTGTAGGAATATCACTATCAGTTTCTAATTAATCACGATAATTTTTATAATCAATATTATAATTTTTGGAGATGCTTGTAACTTGAAATTTGTGGCATAAATTCTTGATAGATACTCGGAAAATTGGATGGAGGTTGTTCTTGTGTGAGATTTAATATGGATTTGAGAGGATATTAATTTAAACTACTTGATCTTACTGTGGAAAATATAAGAGTCAAGGTGAATAACCAATCAAGTTATGTAGTAGGTACCAACATTATAGATGAAGCTTGTAAAAAAAATTGTCCTATTTTAGTTATTTATTTTAATTCATGTTATAATAATAAAATTACTATGATTGGATTATATCCTAATATGCTAAAAATGTTAATTGAAAGGAAAGAAATTATAAAAAAATGAGCCACTAATTTGACACTCCTTAGTGGATTAACTAATTACTAGGGCACATAAAGTGGTATCAATGCCTCCATTTTCATTCTGTTACATCGGAAGGATTCTTCAAATGGGTTGGTTTAATTTATCTATTGTATGATTTTCTCTAATTATAATTGTAGAAACTAACATTGTTGAAAAAAATATATTAGCTTATCTTCTATCATAAGGACTATAAGTTAATTATGCTATAAAAATGGATTTCCACCCATTAATGGAAAATATCAAATATTCTTTTCCAATTAGAGAGATTTATAAGTTGATGGAAAATCCCTAAATTCTATTCTAATGTATTTATCTAAATTTTCTAACATAAAAGTTAAAGGTCTTAAAAGGAATAATAATTTTTTAGATAAATTTAATAGTTGTTATAATGGAATTATGGAAGTTAAATAATTAATTTTTCAAATATTGTGATATATATTTGAAGATATAAATATGTATGATGAAGAAAAAACTTATGAATTCTTTAAAATAGTAAATGAGATTGCTAGTAACATCTTTGGATACCGATAAATGACTAGTGATCTTAATTTTTTTAAATTTTTATCAGAAAATTTCTAGAAAAAATGAACTAAACATATCATAATTGGAATATATAGATGATAATATCCCTGATTAATTACACAAAATTCTCATTTCTTGTGAAATAAAATATATTCCAACATTCTAAAAGAAGGATTTGAATGAAATGGATTTTGAGGATATGAGGAAACTAAAAATTATTAATGAAGAATGTGAATAATGAAACGAATCTAAATATGTGCAAGATGATAAATATGGTAAAAATGTGGCTCTTATATAAATGAAATTAAAAAATGGGTAAGGTAATTTTAAAATAAAATACCCAGCAATATGTTACAAATGTTATGACATTGGAAATATTCTTGTAAATTTTCCAAATAAAAAGTATAAGTAATTTTATTCAAATGAACAAGTTTATAAAAAAATACAAATAATTGGGGTAAATATCAAATGAAATAAACAAACATGGTGAGAAAAAGATGTCATTAGGAAGTTAAAAAATATGTTTAATGATTAAGGAAGAAAAAAACAACTCATCAATAAAAATACAATCTGACGAAAAATCAATTAGAAATTTCAATATCTTTATTGAACATGTTTCTAAATGTGAAGATACCTCTAGCTGTGAAGAATAATATGGTCATAAAAAATATATGTAGCACATGTTTAAGTCTGAACATGTGGTCTGTGTAGAGAATAATTCAAGAAAATAGAATGAGAGCAGGTTATTTAATAATGAGTTGAAAATAAAACGAAAGAAAAAAAGAATTTTGTTGACAAGAGAACTAATTTATAATGATGAAATAAAAAAAAATATGTTTTCTGTTATTAATAAATATAATATGTAATCATATTTTGAATAAAAACAATGTTTTATGTAATAATATTTAATAATGGAATAATCAATATTTATTAAAGTTGATAATAGTCCAAAGAATATAAAATAATGAATCAATTGGGTAGTATAAATCAAGCATAAATTGGCATAAGATTCGTAAAATAAGTGTACAAAAGGAAATATTTATTATAATCTTACTAACCATCTAGATAACTTATTTACCTCTAATTGAAAAGGATCCAAAACAAAACCATGATCAGTTTAAACTATGAAGACTGATGATAAATCCACTTTAGTATCAAGTAAAGAAAACTATATATGAAGAATATCTATTCTATCAAGACAAAAACCCACATAATGTGTGATATAATAATGGAAAAAAGGTTATGTACAAAATGTTTATCAATTTATATGTTCATGTTTTATAGGCTAGCATTAGAACTATATTGTACATCTAAAAAAATCTTCTACGTAATACTTCAATATGTCAATACCAGCGATGCCACATGATTATATGGGTACAAATTTTGATATGAAGAAATATGAATTTAAAAGGATGCAGTATGTCACAATAAATTCATAAAATCTAACAATAAAAATGGTTCAGATACATAGATGAAATATAGGGTAGATGAGTTCAATGGAGTCAGTGTACTAAGAAGTGAATGAATAACCATCATTGAAAATAATCCAATGGATAGAATGGAAATAGAATTTAGAATGTGATAGAATTAAATTATATTCTTTTTTGAATATAAATTGATTTCTTTTATGATAACATATTCATTAGATATTAATAGTGGTTTTTCCCTAATATGAATAGAGAAACAAAATCATTTTAGAATATTGAAATAATGTTTGAGGGGATATGGTTTTTTGTAGCTTCTCATCTCTAAAAATTCAATGATCTAGAACTATAAAGATAATAGATCAAAATATAAAGTCAAAAGATATTTTATTTATTGAAATGTTAAGGAATAATGTGTTTAATTTTAGTCAAACTTGTGATGATGGACAAGATGTGTTTTTATGAAAAAATAATATATTATTAAAATCAGAATGTCTGGGTGGATCATCACACAAGGAAAGAAAAAGGTGGTATTTTTTAAATTTGTGATCCTACAAATTATTAATATTAGTATAAAAATTATGAGACCAAATTTTGGTACATGAGAATTAGTTATCTTGGTCAAAGGATCATGAGTAAAATCAAAAATACAATCATGATGTCAGAACCAAACTGTTTGAATAGAGAGGTATTTTGTATATGAAATATTTCAGATGGTGAAAAATATAAGATGAACTAATAAATGAGTAGAAACAATATACTCTATATTGTATTTTTTATATGAAATATATAGTCTGTGTTGAATCATTTTTTGTTCAGATAGGGTCCATCTTCTCTCTATAGTATTCCAGTACCTCAAATTTAAAGGAAGAAAAAGAGAGCATCCTGATCCAAGAGTGGTTTTATGAACATCCACACACACTTAAGTGATATGGATGTTTCATTATATATCCCTTTAGGAAACTCCTTGTTAATGAAAACATTATTTAATGATTTTTATAATGCATATATTGGTTCCTTTATTAATTCTTTCGTCTTATGAATGAACAAATTTAACTCTTTATAATTTCATATAATAATGAAGAGATTTCATTTAATTATTGATTATGTGAGAAATTCAAAATGATAATAATTTATAATTTTGTTAAAATAACATAATGTATACAATAATATACAATTAAGTCAATTAAAATCATAAATTTCAAGCAATATATATTTATAAGGCATTGGGGAATTTCTCCATTAATATCCCAGTAGCACTAAATCCTAATAGAATTTGTTCCATATCAACTTATATTGTATCTTATACAATATGTTTTCTATCCATATGAAAAACTCTTTTTAGATATCATTCAAAATAATTTTACAAATATATCATTAAATTAACCTTATATCACAACATATGTAATACATTGTGATTAACCATCCAAAATCCTTTTGGATTTACTCTAAAATAGTTTTAGATTAGTTTTCAGATTTCAAATCGATTCCCATTCAGTAAATAATAATGATTGAGCCCAAGGACCTTTATATAATTAAAAAATGAAAGTATAGATCCATTTATATATGTAATTATATGCCTCTATATGATCATAAATTCAAATTAATTTATAAACAGATCTACCATTATCACCATCAAACACATGTATCTCAATACCTATATTCAACAATCTATGTCATAAAAAAACATAAATTCTCATATTTTACCTTTTTTCAATACATCAAGTGACCATGGGACATAGAACATGTCAATTATATATATCTACATCATGTATTCCTGATTCATAGAGTATAGACTAAATGATTGATGAATAAATCTGAAGTCATTCATCCTTCTAGATAATTCCATAACAAGTCTATTAGCTAGATAAATATATAATATCATGGCTTAGCCACATTCTCTCATAGTGTATCTCAATCAAGAGTTATGATTCCTTAATCATCATATGAGAGGAAAAATACAATATTGATGGAGCTCCAGATGACAACATGATCAATATAATCAATCACCCTTGATTAGCTATATTAATATATTTACTTTTATTAGTAGGGTATTAGTGTATAAAGGTTATTGTACTTGGTATCTTACAATCCATAGGTACTGGGGACAAAAATATGATCCATGCACCATTAGTATACCAAATAAATCTCTATATGACAATCCATGTGGTACACATGGTATTTCATCTAAGTAATTCAATGAATATCCTATTCTTTCTCTTGTACTTCTTGATCATATTCTATATCTTTATACAAGAATACTACTCACACCAACCGTAACATTTTATCATATCCATTTATATTCCATGATGAACATTTGATAGGGATAAAATCAAAGTCATACATTAGATGATATCTTATCATTTCTCAAAAAAAATGTATATCTATATATAAATTTATATAAACAATTTCAAATAATGATAAAATATAGGTTTTCTTTTAATATTATAATTTTTTATACTCTTAAACAATTTAATAATTTTTAATAAGACCAATATAATCACCAAGTTATCATATAATATTTTATAAATTACCAGATCATCCTTACATTTTTTATACTTTATATGTATTGATAAAAACATTAAATCATAGTAACCCATGTCACATCGCTATGTGAATATCTAATAAAATTATCACACAAAACTCTTTAGTGTGAAAAAACTATTTAGTAACAATATTTGATTAATGGTGGTACTTAAGAGTCATATTTCTAACTATTCAACTTCATGAACATATTCAAACATCCTAACTTCATAAAATCAAATTATATGATTTCATCTTATGTTTTCAACATAGAAATATTCTAATTTCATCAACATCATCATGAAAACCTTATTCCACTAGTATTTTTCATTATAATAACATAACTATTTTCATTTTTATTGATCTGTCATCCTAAAATCTTTGAGGATATTATAAAAAAACACAATAATATAGTATTGTATTATGTCTCTTAAATCATACATAACTAAAAATTACATAAACATTATATTAGTGTTATCCTTTATTTTTTAATTTTGAACATAGCCCCTTAAATACTATATTAAATTCATAATATCATACTAAGAAACGATAAAAACGTGTTGGGTTATGAAATAAATTTTATTTACATATAGAAAAAATATAAATAAATTATTGTTTCTATATCATATATATTCTATGTGTTTGGAATATTTTTATTCAAGAACTTAGACTTTTTGAAAATATAACTCTTATGGGTGGTGGTAACACATTCCCTCTTATTTCAACAAATACATGGACAACAATTTTTTCTAAAATAAATTTTTTTATAAATATCTTCTTCTCATGTTTTTTATATAAATTGATGAGTCATAAAACATGTTTATGAATGAAATCATATAATGTTGATCATAACTAAACATTGATAGAAAAAATATTCTCTTATCATATAAGATAAATAGGATGATGATACACATATTTTACTATGATTTATTTAAGCTTGAGGAAATCCTTGATTAAGAAATTATTTATTTCATCCCTTGCATATAAACAACATGCATATTCAACTCCTCCTTTGATATTTAAATCCTATAGATTTACAACAGTTTGTAAAAGAAAAATTTATTATCACATAATTTTCAGAATCAAGTATTATTTTCAATAAAAACGATGCCTAATATTGAAATTTCATGGAGTTTCCCAAACTCTCTATGGTATATCATTGATAATCAAATAATATTGAATTATTAATTTTCTGTACTCACAATACTAGGTTTTAATAACATTTATTGAATTCCAAATTAAATATTTTTTAACATTTTAAACAAATTCACTTCCTCTAATTTGAACTTTTAACCACTTGTATTATCTATATTATAAATTATAAACCATAAATAATATGTCTAGTTCATATATAATCCCAAAACATTGAGAATACAAGGTAAATGTTATTTTGATTTCATAATATAGTCAGATCATTTCCACAGTCCACAAGATGGTAAATTCATTGACCATATAAATATATTTTTATCCTACAATAAATGTATGTTATATAATTAAATAAATAATAAATCATGTGAATTAAAAAACCAATATCATTTAATGTAAATATTTATTGTTTAAATTATATTCTAAAGATATAAATGAGATAATACATACATATTATGATGATTTTATCAAAACATGAATAATTTAAGTTATCAATGAATCATCTCTTTACCCCATTATATGAAAAAAATTCATTCTTATATTATTTTATTTTTCTGATGTTATTTATATTTATTACAATTTTAAATCATATAGTTGAAATAATATATCAATAAAAACAATTTAATTGATTTATATAACTGTTAAATCAATAAATAAACCTTTAGTATCATAGAATAATTTTGTATATTCAGTAAAAATGAATATCATATGAAATTCCCAATCATATTGAGTATATGAGACTAAAATCATTAATGTACCCAATTATATAGATTGAGTTAGTGGAGAATAATATTAAATTTATCATTTATCATATAATACATTTGAAACCATAAATGAATCATTTTAACATTCCATGTTTATCTAGATTCACTAGTTGAAAATCATAAACAATTGTTTAATGGGGAAGTAATTTCTCTAACACATATAATTTTAATTAATAACTTTTATTTTATCATCAATTGTTCTTAATATTTTTTCTTAAGATACCATTCTTTGGAGTAGCTTAATTTAATATCCTCCTTATCAAGGATTGATCAGAAATTTGTTCTTGATGGTGATGATAAAATTCATATATAGCAGATGATTATATTACATGAGTATCATGTATTATGACAATCCAATAATGTATTTTATTAAATGGTATCCCATAGAAATGATGAATCTCTTTTTAATTATATAATTTCATTTTTGGTCCAAGATCAATATTTCAATAAGAAAATGAACCCTCTATTGCATTAAACACACAAATTCGTTATTTAGGATGGGAATCATCCCAATAAAATTATATATTATACCTATATAGTTGAGTGATAAACCCTTTATCCAATCAATCATATGTATAAAACCAACTATGTTATTTTGGTATCCCAACCCTTGGGGTTTTCCAAATAGTGTAATTCAAAGATAAAGCTAAAAACGAGCTAATAAAAAACAATACATTGGAACCATACTATAGAATGCAACCACCTGAGGGTGACTGAGGATCACTCATTACATGATCTCATAACACAAGATAATCCCGAGGCATGCTGATATGAATGACACTACCCGGTTGGATGATCATGGTATTTAAAAGGCCAACTTTAGAAGGAATCGAACTCATTGTATTTAAAATATATTATTAATCTCACTACCTTAACATTGGTTATTCCATTTTATGCATGTATGGTTCTATTATTTTATTTTTGAATCATATTCCCTCCCTCAAATAAAAATGGTCAAACCATATTTATGTGTAAACCATTACAAAACCCACATGTTTGTTTTACTCACCCCAAAATTAAATTAAAACATATTCATACAAATCAAGAAGAATTATATTCATATGGTACAAACCAATTCATGTAAATTAATAGAAACATGTGAAATATTATACAACTACATGATTAAAATAAATGATATTGCTAGAAAACCCCATTCACTAGCATCGATAAGGCCTAAGCCACTAAGTTGGTAGGCAGTATTACCCCTAGTCCCTCTATGTGGCGATACATTACTCAGGAGAGAATACAATTAATAATAACTATTAATAATAATATTCATAAAATATATAAACATCTAAATTCAATATAATACATTTAATTAAAATTCTAGATAATTTATGTGAAAAAATATATTCATTATTGATTCAATCCTAGCATGTAATGTAAGGATCGATCCTAGAAGTAGTCTAATGTTATAAAGTAATGAATACATAATATTCAAATGTCTTAAGTATCTTACTAAACAAATAAACATGTAATACCATTTTAATCAAATGATCAATTCAAATATTTAATCAAGAGATAACTATTTCTGAAAAATTCATAAATAAAATCTTATTATAACACCTATTATAATTTTTAGCTTTATAATTTTGAACATTATATAATATTGAATATAAACACTCTATATGGAATCCATTATTAAATATTTTATATTAATCATATTATGGAATTTTCATTTTAAATATATGATTTTTTTTGAATAATAAAAAATTTACGATTTAATTAATGCTGTGTAACCCAGTTATATCATCTAATATCACATATTTAATAACCATTAGAACCCTTATCATATGAATTTCTAAAATTTTTTTTTATAAAACATAAATAATTTCCCATTAAGGTCCCCTTTTGATTTTGAAAAATTCCAAATAATTAATTATGGCCATTTCTTAATTTAAATATGAACAATTTTTATATTGGTCCTATTCCATAATTTGTATCACTCTATATATTATTATCTTTTGATTTATAAATAGGAAAATTTTTAATTATAACACAATAATTTCCATATAATTTTATAAAAGGTATTTATAATATTAAAGTTTAATATTAGGGGATAATTAATGTTACATAAATATTTATTTAATAAATTTAAAAACAATTATATTTAAGTTAATAATATATAAACATTTTATAAATTAAATATCCAAAATTAAATTTAGTAATGATTTATATAACATTTGTAAATAATTAAAACCATTTTATATATTAATTTTTTTTATAAAAATTACAATTTTAAATTATCCTTAAATTCATTCCTACTTAAGGGTGGTGTTCCATTACCTTTTTGAAAACATGCTATGTAAGGTTAAATCCAGTCCGGAGCACTTGAATAAGGGTATAACTCCATGAACATTCTTATGTACCTCTACAGAATGGTAATATTTCTTATACCCTTATCTATATAGTCTATATAAGAGTAGATTCCCAAGAACATTTTATAGTAGATACCTCATATCGGTACATTCGTTCTTAACATTATATGTCTTTAGATAAAACCTGATTTTCATTATGTATACCTTCAGGAACAACTATGTAATGGAACCACCTTTATGTATCCACATCACATAGGGGTATAACATATACACAACCCTATTTCTCATATGGGTAGGTAACCAATTACAGTTATGTAGCCTTAGGAAAACTCATTTACCCTTATGTGATCCACCTTATGTAAAAGTATGTAGCTCGTTACCTTTAGGTGACCACCCATATATAGGTCTTTCCTTGGTTACCTTTATGAAGATTATTTTAAAAATACTAATTACGTTGCTACTTTCATGAAACCTATAATTTAAACTACAATACCTCAATTACCTTAACATAACACATATTAGTAAGGGTGATACATTTTAAACCCTAAATATTTAGAAAATGAAAATGTAACACTATTTTTTCATTTTCTTTTTCACTTCATGTAACATTCCAACCCAGAAGCCACTAAATCGGTGCTATAAGCTCCGGGGTTACAACACCTCAAGCATGGATCCCTATTTTCCAGAGGCTATAGAATACCAATGAGGGTATATGGTGTGATTCTTGGGAGACTATTACTTCATATCAGAGTAGAAAACAATAGAAATAGCTAAGAATCATATATATTAGTAAAGTAAATAGAGTTCAGAAACAGTAATAAACTAAAACAGAACATACTGTAATAATAAATGAAATGATGTAAAAGCCCAAACATCTATTATACTCAATAATAGATTTTTTACCCACTGGGCCGACCATAATGATACGATACTACAAAATAAACTAAAAGTAAATGTAAATGGACCTTCAACCAACTTTGAGCCCGACTATATACCCGGTCTCCAGAAACTCTCGAATTGCACCAACCTGATCAAAATAAATGACGAGTAACTCTGCTTAAACATGAAACACTAGTTCTCATCCCTATCAACTATGAAACATGTAAAAAACCAGAAAATTAGTCATAAGGTATTCACGAATAGATAGGTGCATGTATAATGGTTAGAAATAATCTTAATAGGCCACCCAATAAGAAAGCTAAAACTATCCTACTAAAAGTGGATGCAAAAACAAAATGATTATCCTATCTGAAGAAAAATAAAAAGTAAATCAACCAACATGACCACACATTCAATCCTAGGGTTTCTAGTCATTTCCAATTAGAATAGTTACATTGTGGTTCGCTGGGACATCCCGTTTAAGGGCACTGATCTGGATGTCATTCCACTCAAGCCAGGTATCATTAAGTTGATCTTTGGGTCTGTAATCCCAATTTTCATATAAATTCATCAGCCAACACCAGAATTGTATAATAGAAATGTACATTACCAATATAAGGATACTAATCCTACATCGGGGTTCACATATACTTTCCTCTAATCACTAAAACATGAATTTTGTATACCAATGGTTAGTACCATCATGAAGGAATCATTTGGGTGTCATATAAGAGATCTGGAAGAGCATCATCATTCAGATCGTAATACATCCATCCTATGATCCTATAAAATGAATTCTGTTAATGGGAATCCATGTATCAGTCATGGAATAGAAGTCATTAGCCTACAAGGCATGTCCATGGATTTATTATAATGGGATTCCAACGATCAATCAGATCACATAAATTATCACCCACGGAGCTCAGGTAAGGAATACATCAACTGGATTCTTGTATCATTAAAGTTAATTATATAAATATCCAGTGAGCTAGTCCACATCATCCCTCAATAGTATACAAGTATCGTTAAAAGATTAAGAACAAACCACCATTGAGTCCGCCCCTGAAATCCCTCTACTAGATGAGGGTGGAACTCAATGTATAGAAGTTATAAATACACTATTCCCATCATGGAATTTCTTAATAGGATCCATTTGTCACTAATGGAATAATTAAACTGCTACCGAGTCCATCCACGGAATCTATCAACCAAATATGAGTACCAATCAAAGTGGAAACAACAACCCACTAATCCCATTCATGCCATATGTTAACAGAATTCAATAGTCAATTAGGGTAACATATCCAACCATTAATTCCATCCATCACATATCTTAATTGGATCTATGTGTTACTCAAGGTTTAATTATAACCAAACATAGGTATATAAATAAATAGAATACTGAGTCTATCTAAGGAATTCCTATAGCGGAATACTATTATCACTCTGGGCTAAACAACAGATAAATCTCAACAAACATATTCTAGGAATCACCTCTATACATACCCAAAAAATATATATCACAAAAATATATAATATTTCTCAATATATAACTCCCATTTAATAACACAATGTATATAAAAATTATCAAAAATAACATGGATCAGAAGATAGATCCCTAGAAAGCATGTATGAGCATCCGAATAAGAAAAATGGATCTGAGGGAGAACATCTAGGAATCCCTTGTAAAATAAATATTACACACATCAGGCTCAATAGATAAAAAATAGGAATCCCCAAGGGTATCCATCACTAGAACAATAATAACGAAGTTAATATATAAACCAATGAGTGAGGGTGACATGAATTCCCAAACCAACACTCTAGCCACAGTCCCATTGGATTACTAGTTTGACATAGGTTATAGGTTGCACCTAATCACCATATCCACCCAAAATCGACATAACATCTTTGGGGTGGTCAAACAACAGGCAGCCGCTAAGTCAATCATGATAAAAGACAATGAGGAAACATACATGGGATCCATTACATAACCACAAGTGAATGAATCCTACTTAGGATCCATATTTGTATGGGGAATGGAGAACTCCTACAAGGGATCCTCAAATGATAAAAATAGTGAAATACGGAAATAGGTATCCTCTAAATTATACCAAATCAATGTATCCAGAAGGTAATCCCAAGATAATCATATAAGAAAATGAATCCCTCAGGGGATCCTTAGAAGCATGTAATCTCATGGCCTCATAGGCCAGAAGGGAACATCTCAAAAGGAAAACATCCTCAAAATAAAAATGTCACAAGAGATAGCTCATAACTCATCTCACATTAGTAGTATCTACTTGGTTTTTCTGAACACCCATCCAATCACTCACAATCAATAATCACTTTTCAAAGACAACAATATTTGTCAATTAGATGAAGAATATTCCCATTTAGATAAAATCACTAAATCACCCATAAGGATTTCTCAAAATGCTCCATATGTTTCACCATCATAATCAATGTTGAAAACCAATCCAAATATACTACTCTCGAGTCCGATTCTGACTATGGGACAAAGAGGCTTGAAAAATTTTCAAAGGGTTAAAAGGGGTTGTACACGACATGTTGCATTGGTACATGGCATATACTCCTAGCATACCACAAGGGATTGTAATTTCGCTTCCTGGGCATGTAAATCCCTGGGATCATAGTATGTGAAATCGGTACACAATGTGTAACCAATATCAAGTACATTATTATGTCCCTAAACCATCATTTCTATCTACATGGCCATGACTTGTACTTTTATTGGGCGTGCTACCCACACGGGTTCTGGCCATGTACCAAACATGAGCATGTACAAGTACTAGTACATGGAGGGTATTCCACATATATAATGTTTAAATTATTAAACATCGTCCTCCATAAACTAGAAGAACCCATGTCTTGTCACGTTGGACTATACGTCGTGTGACCTAGTTTCCCCTTACAGAAAACCCTCAGATCATCTGAAACCCCCGTTTTCACCACTGAAAACAGAGATCTGGATACTAGGGACCTCAGACATGAATAAATAGGTTTTATATTATAAAATTTATAGAATATGGGGATATATAGTGAAAATTTAAACATGCCTACCTTTGGGTAGAAACCATCAATGCATTTCACGATTTCACCATCCACGGTTGCCGTACATGGATCCCACATGTAGAGAGCTTCACAGAAGCACCACCATTTATTATTATCTTCCACTATCCCTATTTATTTATTTCTAAAATTCATCTTTTAGGTAAAATGGTGAAAGATCCCTCATAGGGGAGTACATGAGAAGGAGAAGTGAGAATGAAGAAAAGAAGAATAAAAAGAAATGAAAAATACAAAAAGTAAAAGAAAATTAAAATGATGAAAAAGGGGAATGGGCCGGCCCTAACAACCAACTCAAGTATATTCCTCACCTAGGGAAAACGTCCATATATGGACTAAAAATGAAGATAGATTCTCAATATGATGCTCTTGTAAATTGATACATCATAATGAACCCACAAGAATAAATTAATTTTAATTTTAATAATATTATAATTTAATTATTCCACTAAAATTTGACCAGTTCATATTCCTACCAAACACCTATACAATGGAAAAAACCCTATTCCAAGACAAAAAAATGGTCATAAAAATTATCTAAGATCATATGATTGGGTAAAACGATCATTCTAACCCTTTGTAAGCATTAAAAATAAATATTCAAATTTCTGTTCAAAAATGCATTCTGGAAAACACATGTTTATAAAAAATCTAAACAATAATCCTTCTCGTCCCAGATAATCCTGGTTAAAAGAGGACAATACATGCTCTCAACTTGAGTATCATTACTACCAAACTATCTAGACAATCCAACGATCATCTTTTTAGATTAGAAAACTATCTACTACATAGAAGATGTTTAACTATGGCTGGTCTAGCACTCCCCTATATAGAAATACAATTAAAGTAGTCTTAAACAAAATTTTATGATCCACAAAACATGATAAAATTTCAAGGATTAACTGAAAATGAGGTTATCCGCCCTCAAATGGTGAAGGGTGCACTCTGTACCATTTTTATTATCATACACCACCCCCTAAGCATAACATCATCATGTTCCTTTTTCGATCCAAGGAAGAACATTTTGAAAGAAAATTTAAAAATAGGAGCTCAGAGTAGGGATGAAGTTATCTTATTATACTCAAAATGAAGTCAATATAGATTATGATCTTCCCAAAAAGGAGTACACTATGATTCCCCCAAGGCATATACAACTCCCTCCAAGGCACACTAACTATCCTATCGAAACCTAACCCAGATTCAGTCATGGTTCAACCATCAAATTATACCCCAACATTTCAAGATGTCACCTTTACTTATGAGGGATATTATAAAATTATATTTATGATTCATGTAAATTAAATGTCTTGAAACATCATTCCTTGGAACACGTCTGATAACTCACGAGTTTAGATAAAAATTATAGAATTCATAACCGATATTTATCTGTACACCCAACCCATACACAAAACGTTGTTCAAGTTAAAAGAATATAAAAATGATCTGATTAAAAGATCCAATCTATCAAAAGTAGGTAATGATCATAATGACCTACCAAGGTAAAAATTGAAAACAATACCCATATGTTCATGATTCTATATGAGGATACTCAAAATTAACTACTCCTTGGAGGTCACAACTGAAGAAGAATAGAAAATAAACAGACCCTCATCTGTCATCAGTATATTGAAAATCCACATGGAGGTCAAGTTCCCTAGAAAATTTTTGGTATCTATTGTAATCACACACATTTACCTGAATAGATAAATACACAAATGAGAAATAACCCCCCAAAAGGACCCAAAAAAGGAATCACATGCCATATCGACCAACTTGGGTCATTGCACCATCTATTCACAAGGACCGTGTCATCAACATCAAACCAAATAACTAAAAATAGATCTACATAACATAACATTAGAGTGAAATATATATATTAGAAGGCCCAAAATCCTTTGTCGTCAGTGAAATCACTCACTGGTTATCCTATTTTTTGTGAATCCTACATATAAATAATGATGCATGAGACGCCTCATTTCTTTTCCAGCCAAGATTCCAAAACCATCCTTTTCTTAATAACAATTTAAAATATCTATAGATACAAGGTAAATTATAACATCCACCCAAAATGTGTGTCTCTGAAGGAGAAATCATATAAAACAATAACATTGAAAAAGAGAACAATAATTTCATACACAGTCAAACTGGATATCCTATCGAAACAAGTATTCTCAATGCACCAGTATAATATAAATCATAGATTCTGAAACATCCCTAATAATATTTTCTACCATATCCCATATAGTAAAGATGAGGAAAGGAAAACACCCATAATTCCATTATGTAACATCCTGACTCAGATACCACTATATCAGTGCTTTGAGACGGTGGGTTATGAGGCCTAAAACATACATCCCCATAGGAAAAATGATTCTGACAAGCTGTTAGGGACTATAGTGTGATAGTGAGGAGACTGTTTCTTCATAGTATATTAGAAAATAAAGGGAATAGCTATGTATCATACATATTAAAAATATAAATATTCTATGGAAGTGGTAAATAGTATTAACAGAACATACTGTAATAATAAATGAAATACTGAAAAAACACGAACAACTATGAAATAAAATACAACACTAGTCACTCACTATTATGGCCATATAGATATTATAGTACAAAAAAATAAATGTAAAACTACATGGATCTACTACCAACTCTGATCCAAACCTCGTACCTAGTATCAATTGACTATTGAACTACACCATCCTAATTAGAAGAACTCACTAGAAGTTCCTCTTAAACATGAAACACTGGGCCTCAACCCTATACCCCATGAAACTCATGATCGAACTAAAACTAATACATAACTTATACACATACATTGAGGATAATGTTTATGGATGATAAATAATCTCAGTATGCCACCCTAATAAGAAACTAAAAATTGTGCTGCTAAAGGAGTATGTAAAAGTAACATGCTTAGCCTAGCTGAAGAATAACCAATAGAATGTAAATGAACATGAGCCCACGTTGGACCCATGGTATATAATCCTTGTACACTATTAAAGTTCCTCAATTGATGTCCATAAGTATATACATAATATTGCATAGTTCTATACCTATAAATTTATACATATATATATGATGATTCATTAGTATATGAATCAAATAATATGAAACCACATCATCATTTGATCTTTAGGTCTATAATCTTGATCTTATAGATATCCTATGCTAGGTAATTTAGTTAGATGTTATGACACTAAATCCATGTATTATTAAATCAATATATGGTTCCATAATCTGAATTGACATATAATTTCTCTCAATAATACATAAAAAGTCTTAGATAAAGGTACAATACAATAGGGTGATACTCGTCCTACACCTAGGTTCACACGTACTGGCCTCGATTCACTTAATCATTGATTCCATATTCAAATTTTCAATACAATCAAGACAGACTCATTCGAGTATCAAAACCGATCCAGAAGGGAATCATCATTCAGATCATAAATCATCCATCCTATCGCACATCTAAGGCATTCCCAAAACATGAATCCAAGTTTCACTCAAGGAATAGATGTCATCAGTCCATTTAGCATGTCCATGGAATTCCTTCATTGGAATCCAAGTATCCCTGAGATCATATTGGATATCACCCGTTGAGAACATAAATGGAACCCCTCAACTAGATCCAAGCATCCCTCCAGGTAAAACAATAATTATCCTGTGATCCCATCTAAGACATCCCTCAGTTGGTTCCAAATATTGGTTAAGGATTAAGAACAAACCACCATTGAGTCAATAACTCACATCCCTTAATTGGCTCCAGGTGTCAATTTAGGTATAAAAGTGAAAAATACCCTAATCCTATCAAAAAATCCCATAATATGATCCATGAGTCACTTAAGGATTAACTAAACACCCACTGAGTCTGTTCAAGACATCTGTCAAGTAGATCTGAGTATCACTCAGAGTGGAAACACCAACCCTCTAATCCCATTAAAGGCATCTATAAACATGATTCATGTGTCACTTAGGATAACATACCAATCCATTGAGTCGATACCTAGATGATATCAATTTTATCTAGGTTTCACATAATGTTTAATTATCATCCAACTCAGTGATATATATCAACAGATTACTAAGTCCATCCAAGTAATTCATACATCAAGAATCCATGTATCGCTCAGGGAGATAAAACATGTAAGGCTCAATATCCATATTTTCGGAATCACCTTTGAACATCCAAACAAAAGTATATATATATAATCTATCTCAATAACCAATAACCAGGTAATTCCTTTGGGTATAAAACAAATATTAGAAAGAGCATGGATCATAATATGGATCCCATGAAGGCATGTATGAGCATCCCAATAAGAAAAAAAAGATATTAGGGATATTATCTAAAAATATAAAGAGAACTAAAGATGCCTCGTGTCAGGATCAACAACCACCAACCATGAATCAGCTATGGTATCCATTACTGAAACAATAATAACCATGTCATGTTATAAACAAATGTGTGAGGGTGACCTGAAACCCCAAACCAATAATCCAGCCATATCTATAACGACCCATACTTTACATAAATTGTTAATACTTCAAAATTAAATCACACTTATTAAAACATACGACAAAACCACGAAAAGACCGTATAGGTATAGTGTCTTTAGAAACTGGGAAACATAAACAACTGGTTCATAAAGCGTCTACACTGTCTCCCATTTATTTCATCATATCTATAGTCCCTTTTGGCATATCTTACTTAATAAACTTCTTCCTGACCTGGGGAAAGAAAACATACAAAAGGGTGAGATCAAATGCTCAGTAAGGGTAAACAAAAGAAATATCAATCACATCATACACATAAGCACATAACTTTGGGAAATATGAACCTGCAAAAGAGATCATAATTTCATAACATGGGGTAAATCATGGCAGTGAAATGTAATCACAATTATCATAACTTAAAACATGAAACTTTGTGGCATTCACACATAATCATATAGAATCATTTCTTGTTAGTCAAGACTCATTTCCAAGACTATCTTAGTGGACAATGTCCCTTTCTGAACCGAGTCACCCTCGTTTCAGTCCTGTTTCACTGAACCGGTATAACCTACTGTTCCAGCCATGTCTATCTCATGAGATATAAAATCTTTACCCAATGCATTGGAGGGAGATATAGGTCCCACCCATCTCATAATGATACCATTCTTATGTGTGCCACAAAATCATAAATCATACATCATTGCATAACCCATGTAATAAAAATGGGAATCTTAAACATCATGACATCATAAAAAAATTCATATACAATAAAGGAATTAATAAAAATTATTCCATCACAACATAATCAAATCAATGTAATAATAGGGATAAAAATAGTACCCTTTATTATCTTATATGGAAAATAATTTTGATTAAAAACTTGAACTCCATTCTTGAGGAAAATATCCTTTCTTTTTCAAAAACATTTTTCCTTTCTTAACATGTCATACAACCTTAAACTAAAAGAAGTTGATTAAAAATAAACATGAAAACTTTTAAAGGAAGCTTCTTGTAAATAAAGTTTTAAAAATCCATTCATGACGTATAAGTTAAAAAAACATTCTTCGTACTATTGTCGGAAAAGTCAAAAAGTACCTCGTACGAGAAACGACAAAATATTCCTTTCATATTCTTTACTAAAAACTCACCGAATTGTAAAATTGGATTTAAAAATTTGTATGTGGATGGAAATAATATTACATATTCAGGAAACATGGATGTAGATAATAAAATACACCCCAGTAAATATTAAAGTATAAACAATCTCTGATAAAAATGAGATTGTGATATTTCCCTTACCTTAGGAACGATTTTCTTTGTACGTGTCTGAAGCTCCTGTATAATGATTTAAATAATGTTTTTGACTTATTCCAGAATCATACATATTGATATGATATCATATATGTTCATATTCTTAGCTTCTTATTAGTAATATTTCATTGTTACTTGTTACTCGGGTCTTTATTGCCTTTTTTTATTATGCGTGTTTTGCCGAATAAATTCTTATTATTCTTTTAAGGTTATAGATAACTTATATCCAGAATTGTATTAGTGTAACATATATCATATTTATTCATTCAATTCATTTATATAATTACTATGTAATGATGATCATGTAGAACGAGTCGCATCACATCGTGGAGATGGTATTCCGTACGTACGCACGAGCAATGATATTGTTCCCATGATCGTGGAATTGAATTTAAGTGTATTTATACTATTTCAGTATCAATATAACTTTATAATAATCATATATAGTTACTCATTACACCATTATACCCATCCTTGTAAGGTGATGGTGGAAAATAGATTACACCACGGCGTGGAGACGGTATTCCGTACATACGCACGCGCGGTGATTTCATTTTTCCGTAGGATGGATAGAAGGTGAATTAGGGTTGTTTCATATTTATAATAACACATCAGTATGTAAGTAATACTGATGTTATTACTTTATCATGAAACAAATAAATAAGAAGAAGTTGAAGAAGAAATAAATTGAAAAGATCGGCAATGGATATTACCTCTTCTTTGAAACGCCTCTTTGAAACCTCCACTTAGGGAACTATGATTGGTCTTTGAAGAAGACCAGGACCTCTAGGATTATTCTAGGGAAGTGTAGAAGGGATTTTGGCAGGTTTTGGCCGAGCATGAGTGCTCAAATTGGTGTGAGGATGAGGGGGAGGAGGTGCCCTTTTATAAGGGAGGAGAGGGGCACCTTAGGAATATCTCAAAATAATTTTTTATATTAAAGTAAAAATCAGTTTATAATGGTTCCAAAGGGTCTTATTTCGAAGGTAATGTGGGGATGGGTTTAAATCCTATCAACCAATAGGATTTATACAAGTTTAGGTTATTATTTTAACCTTATCAATTAGATTTAACTCTATGTTAAATAATTTTACTTTTACCATGTCTTCTTGTGTTCTTATTCTATAATGTTAATAATCTTACTATAAGCAGCCAAGAGAACCCCAAGTTGTTTATTATTAATATATATAACCTTATCTAAGTAATTTTTTACGAACCTTAGATTTTTAGGAATAAAATAACAATTAATAATATAATATTTGTTTTAAAAACAATTTTATGTCCATTTTGACACTATTTAGTAATTGATTTTTGTGAAAATCATAACAGAATTATTAGTTCGAACCAAGTAAATTAAATCAATACTAACATGTCATATTAACCTAGAAAATTAGTGGGATTCATAAAAAGTCTCAAATTACATTTAGTTTGGTGTTTATAACATCAATTATGTCAATATTTCATTAATAAGATAATTACTGCATCATCATTGTGTCATAAATAAATAAATTTATATAAAGTCTAAAAATTATAAATAAAATATAATTATGTAGGAAATATTTTTATCTTTCTAATGAATATTTATAATCGAATTTATCTTATGTATAACCCCATATTAAAAAAATTTTAGTTATTAAACTTTGATTTTTACCTATTTTAACTATTCATTAAATAAAATAATATTAAATGTCATAATCTAATCCAAGTGGACCTAAATGGTCATATTATATATTCATAAGGTTTTTTTTGGTCGAATTACACTTATCCAATAGAATTATGACATGTGTAAGGATAATCGTAATAACATATTTACCCTTAGTTACCCTATTTACTATTAACTACTGTAAAAAAAAGTAAAAAGTTACTATTCACCAAAAAAAATTTATCTCATTGAACCACATTTTACTTACTGATATCAACCGTGTCTATCGGATTTTCGAAATTCCATTCATAGAAGTGGTAAAATTATGTTTTATGCAAAATTCAGTTTTTAACCTACCACTTAGTGGTTTCACTATTCATCAAAAGTTGAATGTTTTCAGAAAAATACCAAAATTTCACCCTAGGCTAATTTCGGTATTCCGAATCCAAAAATGAATTCCATTTTGAAAAATAAAATTTATAAAATTTCAAAAAGTGGTTATTACTATTCATAACGGCAAGTTTTAATAATATTTTAATAGCATATCGTTGTTTAGTGAAACTCGGTATTGCGTACAATGCAAGCTATCAAGGAAGGTCGCGATTGCGTGTAAAGTAAGTCAAGCTAGTGTGTAGTGAAAGATTCCTTTGATGATATATTTATAACATAAAAACAAAATATTACTCATAAAAATCTCTGGTGTTACATTCTAACCACCTAAAAAGAATTTCGCCCTCGAAATTCGTCACTTTGTAACAAACAGATGAGGATACTTCTCCCTCATCATATCCTCAAGCTCCCATGTAGCTTCTTAAAGTTGGTGGTTCCTCCATAAAACTTTCACCAATAGAGTGGTCTTGTTTCGTAGGACTTTTTTGCTACGATCCAAAATCTCTATCGGTTGTTCTTCATAAGAAAGATCTTGCTCAAGAGGTACAACTTCTGAGCTGAGTACATGTGAAGGATCAGGTATGTACTTTCTCAGGAGAGATACATGGAACACGTCGTGAACTTGAGAGAGATTCGGTGGAAGCGTCAATCGGTAAGCTACCTTTCCAACACGATCCAGTATTTTGAAAGGACTGATATATCTAGGGCTCAACTTCCCCTTCTTTCCAAATCTCATAACCCTCTTCCAGGGAGATATTCGTAAGAACACTTTATCACACACTTCAAACTCTAGGTCTTTTCTTCGGTTGTCGGCATAACGTTTCTGTCGACTCTGAGCTGCTCTTATGTGTTGTTGAATAGATCTGACCTTTTCTACCATTTCATCAATGAGATCAGGTCCTAATAGCTTTCTTTCCCCAACTTCATCCCAGCAAGTTGGAGTCCTGCATTTCTTTCCATAGAGAGCTTCATAAGGAGCCATCTGAATACTTGAGTGAAATCTATTAATATAAGAAAATTCCACCAAAGGTAGGTGTTGATCCCAACCTCCGTTGAAATCCATAGAGCAAGCTCTCAACATATCTTCTAGGGTTTGAATTGTTCTTTCAGACTGACCGTCTGTCTGAGGATGATAAGCAGTGCTGAAACTGAACTATGTATCCAGAGTATGCTGAAGACTTCTCCAGAACTTCGAGGTAAATCTCGGATCCCGATCAGATATAATAGAATGTGGTACTTCATGCAATCTTACCACTTCCTTTACATATATCCTGGAAAGCTGATCCAGAGAGAAATCCTCTCTAATAGCAATGAACTGTGCATACTTTGTAAGACGATCAACAATGACCCAGATAGCATTATTGCCTTTGGATGTTTTAGGAAGTCCTGTGACAAAGTCCATAGTGAAGTTTTTCCACTTCCATTCGGGTATGGGTAATGGTTGTAACATCCCCTTAGACTTCTATCTCCCAGCTTTAACTTGTTGACAAACCAAGCATCGAGAGACATATTCAGCAACATCTCTTTTCATGTCGTCCCACCAGAAGTACTCTTTCAGGTCCCTATACATCTTCGTGCTTCCAGGATGAATAGAGAATGAAGAACTATGAGCCTCATCCAGCAGCTCCTTCTTTAATTCGGGGATGGGAGGAACACAAACCCGATTCCTGAACTTTATTATCCCATCACAATCAAAGTTGAATTCCGGAACATTTCTCACCTTCTTTTGTAACTCGGCATCTTCTTTTTGTGCCTCTTTAATATTCACATGTATAGATGGTTGAACATTCATTTGAGAAAGATAAGATTTTTCCCCTTCCATTATAATTCCAAGATCCATCCTTTGTAAATCCATAAATACTGGATCTTTTGTGATCCTTATCATGGATAAACTAGCATGGTATTGTCGACTTAATGCATCTACCACCTTGTTTGCTTTCCCAGGGTGGTAATGGATTGAGCAGTCGTAATCCTTAATCAGCTCCAACCATCTTCTTTGAATAATATTCAGCTCCTTTTGTGTGAAAATATACTTTAAACATTTATGATCAGTATAAATATCACACCTTTCACCATAAAGGTAATGCCTCCAAATCTTTAATGCAAAGATTACCGCAGCTAACTCCAAATCACGTGTTGGGTAATTTTTCTCATGGATTTTCAACTGTCGTGAGGCAAAAGCTATCACCATATCATTTTGCATAAGAACACACCCCAATCCCTTCTTGGATGCATCACTGTAGATCACAAACCTTTCTCCACTACAAGGCAGTGTGAGCACAGGTGCACTGGATAACCTTCTTTTCAACTCCTTGAAATTCTCTTCACATTCTTCTGTCCAGACAAACTTAACTCCTTTCCGAGTCAACATGGTGAGTGGATTAGATAATCGTGAAAAATCTTTCACAAAACGTCGATAATATCCAGCCAAACCAAGAATACTTTGGATCTCAGTTATTTTTGTTGGTCTCGACCATCTTTCGATAACCTCAGTTTTTGATGGATCCACGGATATCCCCTCTTTTGAGATTATGTGACCCAAAAATGCTACTTTTGGAAGCCAAAATTCACACTTGGTAAATTTGGCATAATGCTTCTAATTTCTCAGGGTCTTCAAAATAATTCTCAAGTGATCTTCATTCTCTTCCTTGCTCTTTGAATACACAAGAATATCGTCTATAAAGACTACCATAAATTGATCAAGATAGTCTCTAAAGACTCTATTCATTAGATCTATGAAGATAACTGGGACATTAGTAAGACCAAATGGCATCACTATAAATTCATAGTGTCCATACCTTGTACGGAAAGCCGTCTTTGGTATATCCTCCCTTTTGACCCTTAATTGATGATACCCTGAACGAAGATCAATCTTGGAAAAGTATTGAGCTCCGCGTAGTTAGTCAAATAGGCCATCAATGCGTGGGAGAGGATATTTGTTCTTGATAGTGATCTTGTTATGTTCTCGATAATCAATGCAGAGTCTCATTGATCCATATATCTTCTTAACAAATAGAACAGGTGCTCCCCAAGGTGACGCACTAGGGCATATGAATCCTTTATCAAGATTCTCTTGGAGTTGCTTCTTCAATTCCTGCAACTCAATTGGGGCCATTCTATATGGTGTCTTTCAAATAGGCAAAGCACTCGGTACGAGTTCTATTGAGAACTCAACTTCACGATTTGGTGGAAGTCCCGGTAATTCCTCCGGAAAGACATCATCAAACTCCCGTACGATGGGCATATTCTTAATCGTGAGTTTCTCACCAACCATTTGAGATAAATAACCTTCATTTAGTGGAATCAATACCCATAAAATGGAAGAAATTTCCACTGGAAGGTTATGTTCATCCTTACATTGATAGACGATCATAGATTGATCTGGAATATGAAATGTGACTTCCCTTCTTTGGAAATTGATATGAGCTCCGTATAAATAAATCCAATCCATTCCAAGAATCACATCGAATTCCACTAAAGGAAGGATCACAATATTTGCAGGAAGAACTTTCCCACAAACGTCAATTGGAGAAGAATTATAAACTTTTGATGCGATTGATGTGCCATTAGGTATTGTCACAGCTAACTCAACATCTAATTGTTGAGGTATTACGGTGATACCCTTAGAAAATTCTTCAGAAATAAAAGAGTGGGTGGATCCATAATCAAATAAAACATTTTCTAATTTAGAGTGGATGGTAAGTGTACCTTTCACCACTTCGATATCGTACTCCACATCGCTGATAGAAATTGCATGTGACTTTCCTTTGTCTTTAGCCTTAACAGTTTGTTGACATCGACCATCATCATCAACCCTTGGATTTGGGCATTGATTGGCATAATGCCCCATCTCCTTGAACTTGAAACATTGAAGTGTAGTAGGTTCATTCTGTGTATCCCTTCCTTTGTTTTCATCATTAGACATCTTATTCCCATCATCGCGGCATTCAAATGCCCGATGACCTTCTTTTCCACATTTGAAACATTTACTTGTCCCTTTAAGACAACTCACTCCATGTTTCTTTCCACACTTTGAGCATAAGGGAAAGATCATCTTCTTTTCAGTGTTCTCTTTAGATTTTCCTTTGAATTCCATTTTCCTCTTCTTATCAAACCCATATGACTGATGGGTTACTCCAACCTCTATCTCGACATTGAGATCACATCAAAAGATTTCCTCATAGCTATTGAAGTCCCTTATGGCTAACACCCTTCGAAGACTTGGTTTTAAGCCACTAAAGAATCGATCGATCTTACTCTCAGGTTAGATAATAATACCAGAAGCGTACCTTGCAAGTCTTGTAAAATTTTCTTCATAGGTACCAACAGATTCATCATCCCTTTTCTTCAGTTCAAGAAACTCTTTCTCCATCTTTGTTCGGAGAATACGAGGGAAGTACTTATTGAAAAATAAGTTCTTGAACTCGTCCCATTCCATGGACTCAATTTTATCCCTTTTCCTCGTATTCTTAATAAGATTCCACCATTGATCAGCATATCCTTCCAAACGATACACTGCTAGGATGACTTTATCATGTTCAGAACATTGATGAACTGAAAATATCTTTTCAGTAGTACTAATCCATTGTTCAGCAACTAATGGATCAGTAGACCCGCTGAAAGAAGGTGGAAGCTGCCTCATGAATGATTCAATAGAATTTTGATCCTTCCTTTGCTCGTTTGGAAGTCCTACATGATTCATAGCTTGAGAAAGTTGTGTGAGCATGGCTACAAGATTTTGCATTCCAGCTCCCATATCGTTTGGTTGCTCAGGGGGACAATCATTGCATTGCCCATCGCATTCCGCATTAACACGGTTCCTTCGGGTTCCAGCCATTGACCAAAACCATGAAGAATAGTGTGAGCAACACTAATTATAATAGGAAAACCACATAATTCAAGAATATAATTTCACACTTGAGGTCTTATCCTAGGTTATTCATGGACATTTCTAAAACACTAAGATTTTGTTCTATTCTTAGACTTATCCTTAGGGTTCTAACTAAGGCTTTCACATCCTAGTTTCCAAAGGTTGAATATACCTTTCCTCTGATACCAACTATAACGACCCATACTTTACATACATTGTTAATACTTCAAAATTGAAGCACACTTATTACAACATACGACAAAACCACGAAAGGACCGTATAGGTATAGTGTGTTTAGAAACTGGGAAACATAAACAACTAGTTCATAAAGAGTCTACACTATCTCCCATTTATTTCATCATATCTATAGTCCCTTTTGGCATATCTTACTTAATAACCTTCTTCCTGACATGGGGAAAGAAAACATAGAAAAGGGTGAGCTCAAATGCTTAGTAAGGGTAAACAAAAGAAATATCAATCACATCATACACATAAGCACATAACTTTTGGAAATCTGAACCTGCAAAAGAGATCATAATTTCATAACATGGGGTAAATCATGGAAGTGAAATGTAATCACAATAATCATAACATAAAACATGAAACTTTGTGGCATTGACACATAATAATATAGAATAATTTCTTTTTAGTCATGACTCATTGCCAAGACTATCTTATTGGACAATGTCCCTTTCTGAACCGAGTCACCCTCATTTCAGTCCTGTTTCACTGAACCGGTATAACCTACCGTTCCAGCCATGTCTATCTCATGAGATATAAAATCTTTACCCAATTTATTTGAGGGAGATATAGGACCCACCCATCTCATAATGATACCATTCTTATGTGTGCCAGAAAATCATAAATCATACATCATTGCATAACCCATGTAATAAAAATGGGAATCTTAAACATCATGACATCATAAAACAATTCATATACAATAAAGGAATTCATAAAAATAATTCCATCACAACATAATCAAATCAATGTAATAATAGGGATAAAAATAGTACCCTTTATTATCTTATATGGAAAATAATTTTGATTAAAAACATGAACTCCATTTTTGAGGAAAATATCCTTTCTTCTTCAAAAACATTTTTCTTTTCTTAACATGTCATACAACTTTAAACTAAAATAAGTTGATTAAAAATAAACTTTAAAACTTGTAAAGGAAGATTCTTGGAAATAATGTTTTAAAAATCCATTCATGACGTATAAGTTAAAAAAACATTCTTCGTACTTTTGTCAGAAAACTCAAAAAGTACCTCGTACGAAAAACGACAAAAGATTCCTTTCATGTTATTTACTAAAAACTCACCGAACGGTAAAAATGGATTTAAACATTTGTAGGTGGATGTAAATATTATTACATATTCAGGAAACATGTATGTGTATGATAAAACACACCCCAGTAAATACTAAAGTATAAACAATCTCGAAAAAAATGAGATTGTGATATTTCCCTTACCTTAGGTCCGATTTGCTTTGTACGTGCCCGAAGCTCCTATATAATGATTTAAATAATGTTATTGACTTATTCTAGAATCATAAATATTGATATGATATCATATATGGTCATATTATTAGCTTCTTATTAGTAATATTTCATTGTTACTTGTTACTCGGGTCTTTATTGCCTTTTGTTCTTATGCGTGTTTTGCCGAATAAATTATTATTCTTATTTTAAGGGTATAGATACCTTATATCCATAATGGTATTAGTGTAACATATATCATATTTATTCATTCAATTCATTTATATAATTACTATGTAATGATGATCATGTAGAACGAGTCGCATCACATCGTGGAAACGGTATTCCGTACGTACGCACGAGCGGCGATATTGTTCCCATGATCGTGGAATTGTATTTAAGTGTATTTATTCTATTTTAGTATCAATACCACTTTATAATAATCATATATAGTTACTAATTACACCATTATACCCATCCTAGTAAGGTGATGGTGGAAAATAGATTACACCACGGCATGGAGACGGTATTCCGTACGTACGCACGCGCGGTGATTTCATTTTTCCATAGGATGGATAGAAGGTGAATTAGGGTTGTTTAATATTTATAATAACACATCAGTATGTAAGTATTATTGATGTTATTTCTTTATCATGAAACAACTATAGAAGAAGAAGTTGAAGAAGAAAGAAATCAGAAAGATCTGTAATGGATATTACATCTTCTTTGAAACGCCTCTTTGAAACCTCCACTTAGGGAACTAAGATTGGTCTTTGAAGAAGACCCGGACCTCTAGGATTATTCTAGGGAAGTGGAGAAGGGATTTTGGAAGGGGTTGGACGAGCTTGAGTGCTCAAATTGGTGTGAGGAGGAGGGGGAGGAGGTGCCCTTTTATAAGGGAGGAGAGGGGCACCTTAGGAATATCTCAAAATATTATTTTATATTAAAGTCAAAATCGGTTTATAATGGTTCCAAAGGGTCTTATTTCGAAGTTAATGTGGGTATGGGTCGCAATCCTATCAACCAATAGTATTTAGACAAGTTTAGGTTATTATTTTAACCTTATCAATTAGATTTAACTCTAAGTTAAATAATTGAACTTTTACCATGTCTTCTTGTGTTCTTATACTATAATGTTAATAAAAATACTATAAGCAGCCAAGAGAACCCCAAGATGTTTATTATTAATATATATAAACTTATCCAAGTCATTTGTATGATCCTTAGATTTTTAGGAATAAAATAACAATTAATAATATAATATTTGTTTTAAAAACTATTTTATGTCAATTTTGACACTATTTAATAATTGATTTTTTTGAAAATCATAATAGAATTATTAGTTAGAACCAAGTTAATTAAATCAATACTAACATGTCATATTAACCTAGAAAATTAGTGGGATTCATAAAAAGTCTCAAATTACATTTATTTTGGTATTTATAACATCAATTATGTCAATATTTCATTATTAAGATAATTACTACATCATCATTGTGTCATAAATAAATAAATTTATTTAAAGTCTAAAAATTATAAATAAAATATCATTATGTATAAAATCTTTTTAGCATTCTAATGAATATTTATAATCGAATTTATCTTATGTATAACCCCATATTAAAAATGTTTTAGTTATTAAACATTGATTTTTAACTATTTTACCTATTCATTAAATAAAATAATATTAAATGTCATAATCTTATCCATGTGGATCTAAATGGTCATATTATATTCATAAGGTTTTTTTTGGTCGAATTACACTTATCCAATAGAATTAGGACATGTGTTAGGGTAATAGTAATATCATATTTACCCTTAGTTACCCTATTTACTATTAACCGCGGTGAAAAAAGTAAAAAGTTACTATTCACCAAAAAATTATTTTTATCTCATTGAACCACATTTTACTTAACGATATCAACCGTGTCTGTCAGATTTTCGAAATTCCATTGACAGAAGTGGTAAAATTAAGTTTTATGCAAAATTCAGTTTTTAACCTACCACATAGTGGTTTCACTATTCATCAAAAATTGAATGTTTTCAGAAAAATACCAAAATTTCATCCTAGGCTAATTTCGGTATTCTGAATCCAAAAATGAAGTCCATTTTGGAAAATAAAATTTATAAAATTTAAAAAAGTGGTTTTTACTATTCATAACGGCTAGTTTTAATAATATTTTAATAGCATATCGTTGTTTAATGAAACTCAGTATTGCGTACAACGCAAGCTATCGAGGAAGGTCGCGATTGCGTGTAAAGTAAGTCAAGCTAGTGTGTAGTGAAAGATTCCTTTGATGATATATTTATAACATAAAAACAAAATATTACTCATAAAAATCTCAGGTGTTACAACATCCCTATGTTCTTACAAGATCGTAATGGGATCTAGGTTACACCTAAACACCATATCTACCAAAACCCAATGTAATAGATCAGGGTTGGTGAAATAATAGGCACCTGCTGGGTCCCTAAATTCAAACAACAAGAGGTATCCTACTTGGTATCCTTCAGGTAAACAAAAGTGATGGAACCCTACTCGGTATCCTTAGTTGTAATGAAAAATGATAAATCCTACACTGGAACCTCTAATGGGAAAAAATAGGCATCCTAAAATAGGGATGATGTAAATGATACACAAGAAAATGATAATATAAGGGACTCCCTAGATAAATATATTAGAAAATTAATCACATAGGGGATCCTTAAAAGCATCTGGTATCATGGCTTGATAGTCGAGAAGGAAACATCTCGAAAAGGGAACATCTTAAAAAAGGTCAGGGGAGATATCACATATCTCATTTCAGATAAAAGATCATTACTAGTTTTTTAAGAAGTTCCAACATATTTATCGCATTTAATTCAAACATTCAGGTGATAAATAGATTTGATAGCTGGAGGAAATCCAATCCATTTAGATAAAAGACCCAAAACACCTATTACATGTCCACAAAATGGCCCATGGGTTTTCCCATCATGATTTATGAATAAAACCATTCATAATGGACAAATATTAGGCCCAATTCTGAATTTGGGATATAGAATGCACGAAAAACCTTCAAAGGGGTGAAAAGTGGTTTTACACATCATTTTTTAATGGTCCACAATATGTAATCCCATCATACCTCATGGGTGTGTACTTCCGCCTGCCTAGCCATGTAAATCCCTAGGTACACTATGTGTGAAAATAGTATATAGAGTGTACCCAATATGGGGTACATTCAAGTGTCCCTCAACCAGCTTGGCTACCTACATGGACAGGCTGTGTACTTTTATAGGGAAAACTACCCCAAGGAGTCTAGTCATGTGAACTACATGACCATGTTTCCTTCCATAGGTAGACATGCCCAGGTACTAGGCCACATGGGCCAGTACTATTAAACAATCTGTATACCCCATACATGACATTTACACCTTTAAACATAATCTTCCCCAAAATAATATGAATACATGACATGTCACCCTTAACTACACAATGTGGGACCTGGTTTCCCTGAACAGAAAACCCTCATATTTTCTTGTAACCCCATTTTCACCCTTGAAACCAACGATTCGATGACTTGGGACCCCATATGAGCCTATGTAGGATTTATATTTAAAAAAAATCATATATATCAGGATCTATGATGAATACAAAAAATATTGTACCTTTGGGTGGAAGTCTCGAAATCTTCCCTTGATTTCCCCATATACATCAATTACACGTTGATTCATCTCGTCAAGAGAATTGTGGTGTCCCCATCCTCTCTTCATTTCTACCACTTTCTCTCTATATCACTATTCTATCTTAGTTTTCATAGTATGTGAGCCCTCATATGGGAATTGGTGAAAATAAAATTGAAGGAAGAATAAATGAAAAAGAAAAGATGAAAAAGAAAACAAAAAAGTAAATGAAAAAGAAAAAAATAAAAAAAAAGAAGAATAGGGGGCCAAGGTTAGCCTTAGATCCAGACTAATTTTTTTTCCTCTTCTAGGATAAAATACCCATTCGAGAATCAATTTTGGAGAAAAAATATCAATATGATGATCTATTAAAAATATACATATGAATGAACTTGCGTGAATAAATAAATATTAAATTTAATTATATTAAATATTATATATTCCTTTAAAATATGAATAGTTAATATTTATACCAAACCCCTTTACTCTTTTAAACACTATATGTGGTGACCAATAGTGTGGTCAAAAAAATTATCTAAGATCATATTCTAGGGAGAAAGACAATTTTACCCCTTTACATGCAACTCAAATAAATAATTACAATTTCTACTCAAAACTACAGTATGGAAAACACTAGTTATTAAAATTCATCACAACATTCATAAAACAGTGACACAAATACCTCTAATACCACTAATAGGTTTTTAGAGTTTCATAACATTTATCATGAGAAATAAAGACAATGTTACCCTTATCTATGGATCTCAATGAATGATAAGGTAAAAATAAATATAAAAACTGAAATTTGAACATTATAAAAAATTGAATACCTTTCACCAGAGAATCCACTACATTATATTTATCTTTATATACATTTAATAAAGATCACAACCTTTAAATCATAATAATCCCACCTTTATAGTGTATCTATGAGATATGATGAATCATTTTATGTTTATATAGAATCCAACTTATCCCCTAGTGTTCTAGTACATAAAATAAAATTTAGTATGATGAATAGAGAACTAAGATGCATGAGTCATTAGACTAATATCGACACTCAAATTCTTCATACAATACTTACATTATATATCCCATGAGGATGATCCTCGATAAGTAATGAATTAATTCAATATAACTCATTTGTTAATGCCTAATCTAATTAATACGTTATATGTAAGAAATAATTTAACTCCTAAACATTTAATATTTTTATGAAACAAATTAATATAGTGACATATTATGTGGAAAAACAAAATGTTAATAATTTATCATTCTATTATAATCACATATTTTATATAATAATATATCCTTATATGGATGAAAATTATAATATTTATGATATATATATATATATAATGGTTTATGGAATATATCCATCAGATATAAAATACACTAATCCACTAGTTTTCACTAGATTCTATAGAACAGTGAAAGAATATTTTTCCAATGGTGATTTATATTTTTACAATATTCATGGATGAATTCACCAAAATGACCATTATAAATTTAATGAATCAAAAATTCTAAATCAACTTATATGTTTAAAATCATTATAAGGTAGGTCAAAAAGGATCTCATAGTATATGTTATAAAACTAAGGTCATGTATTAAAAAAGTGTATTCCTATAAGGATTTTGTAATAAATTTTGAAAATCATGGAATCAATCATCAATATTTTTAACATAATACCTATAAATTGAATGGAATGAAAGAAAGGAACAATAATATTTCTACTTAGATAGGGAGTAAAATTATGTATGAACAAAAAATTCAATTGTTCTTTTGGCGATAAGGACATTGTACAAAAATGAACATATAAAATAATTGATTTATGATACTATAAGAACACAATAAATTATATGAGACATGGATGAAAATAAATCTAATTGTAATATAATTTAATGTTTTCTAATAGTAATTATTAAACTAATATCTTGAACATCCTTATGGGAATCGTTGAATAAAAATAAGATGATAGGATATTCATGGGATACTAATAAAATGGAAGGGGAAAAATTTATTTGATTTAGAGGCCACACAAACTCTTTGAATTCTTTGATTTAAATATTATAGAGAATAAATTATCATAATATTTTAAAAAATAAATAGTTTTATTAAAATTAATATGTAAAAAACATGTTGATAACATAAAAATCAAATGAATAAGAATTTTAGAATATATAATTTATACAAATGTTGAAATTAGAAAATACAATGATATAGATGAAGAGGATAGAAATGAAAATTCAACTACTAGAGAGTAAATAAACATGTCAACGAAGAAAATATAATTTGTAGTTAAGATGCTTCGGTACACAAAAATATAGGTTTGAGGGTAGAAAATTAAAATAATATCATTTCATAAATTAAAATACCAGCTAAATTATAATAATTTTAAAATATGGAAGAGGATAATATAATGAATGGTGATTCATACCATAATGAGATAAATGAATCTTGTAATCTTATCCCTATATGAGATTATAGAAATACTATTGGTATGAATTGGATTTTAATGAATTAATTGATTAATAATTAATAATTGTCAAATAATAATTCTAGGATTGTTTGAGAAAGATATTCATAAGTGTAAGTAATTGAATATGAATAATTTTCATTACATTTTTGATGTTATGATCCATAATAATGTTACTAGAATTTTCAATGCTTAAAATGTATAAAACAAATTAAATGGATTTAAAACATTACTTTTTTTAATATAGTCTTTGAATAAGTATTTTATATTTTCTATCCTAGATTATGTTTTCTAAAAAACTATTGAATAATTGTCTTCAAACTAAAAATTTATTTCTATGTCTCAAAATTGGACCTTATAGACTAGATTGGAATGATCTATTAGTTTATGATAAGATTTATGTTCAAAAAGGTAAATGTGAATAAAAACCAATTACTTAAAGAATTCAAACCATACACTATATTTTTTTATTCTATAGGTTTATGATATTGTTTTTATGTGATTATAATATTTGTATTCTATAATGTTAAAAGAAAAGGAAGAAATGATTTGCGATGCTAATTCTAGGAGAACTGAAGGAGTTTCCAAGATTGTAAGTATTGTAAAAGGATGACTGTATTTTTCTTACCATAGAAAAATATGAATGTGAATTATTGATTTTTTTTAAAATGATGATTAAAAACCTAAGTATAAACTTATATAGATTGGAATAAAAAATTTTAAGGATTATAATGGAAAAATGTGTGAATCCAAGAGTGTTTATATGACTGCTCTATAGTTTATTATATCTTATTACCTGATGACCTGATATTTTCTATTCCATTAGATTGTTTTAACATACCAATGTGATATAATATAATAAAATTTTGTGGTATCGAAGACATTTCAACGATACATTAATAAGAATTTGATGCAAGGGATAATGTATAATATATATGGGAATATAGATCAATATATATTAAATGATGTTCACAACATAGGTGATTGTCATGATTTATGATCTACTTTAGGGTGATTTTTTTAGGAGGAACCTGTATATGCTGGAATTGTAATAAATTTAATTTTGTGACATAATTAAATATAGAAATTGAATATGAGGTTATTAAAAGTGTTTTTTCCTAGATGATAAGTACAGTAGAAGAACATGAATAGTTGGGGGTAAATTTTGATAGACCTATCAAAATATCATGTGATAATAAAAGTGAAATTGAACTCTATAAAAATCATACTAAACTATATCAATATTAGATCAATGATATAATGTCTCAATTCATCATAGAGAAGGTTTTTTATGGTAATATAAAGCTAGAGTTTATTCCCATAATAGATAAATTTTCTGAAATATTCACTAATGAAATTCACAAGGAAAAATTTGAGACATTACTAATAAAACCGAGGGTTCATCCCATCAACATCTTTTGTGGGAATTTTGGGAAATTAAAACACTATCATTTGAACTATATTCAAATAGAGATAGGAGGTGAAACTATATATCATTTCAATTTTGAATATTTATCTATTATAGAATGAACTAGGTTAAAAATTGTGATTGAGTGGTTGGATTAAGGGGGAGATAATCTATATCACTATGGAAAAAGATTCTTGTAACTAAGGGATGAAAATTATTATAAAATACTACATTATCCAGTTGTGGGGCTTCATGATTATTCTATTTTTAAATTATATTATTTGGGGTTTCTTGAAGTGAGTTGTTGTGTTATGTAATTATTTGAGTTAGGATGATAAGAAATACAATGGAGGAGACTATAGCACCCAGTGGAATTGGAACTGATTTTAACGTTTTTCAAAAATTTATATGTGAGTATTAAAATGTAATTTGGAAAGAATTAAATTTTATTGGATGTGATGGAGATGTTTTTCAGACTATTTATGTTGGGATGGACTAAATTTTGAAAATACTTGTTGTGGATAATTTTAAAATTATTTACTTTTAATGACTAACTATGTACATTGTAAGATTCATTCCACCCTTCATAAGATTATGTGATATATTCTTGTGTTTACCAAGAAAGTACAATGGATTATTAATTACATTAAAAGGTTTATGAATAAATTTATAAGGTTTACTAGTAACTTAATATAGTTGAGTTATGTATCCATAAGATTGATTACAAGAACTTCATAAGGTTCCAGCTTTGTATTGTTCAGACATCATTTGGCTATAAATTAGTATGGTTTATTGAAAATTTATAAGGACAAATGTTCTTAAGGTTTATTTAACATTACAAATTGAATTAGATTTAAAATATATAAATGATAGATATTTTTCATTGAACACCATAAGGTATATCATAAGTAATGTAAGGATCCTTAATTTCTGAAAACAACAGTGAAGAAACAAATAGATCTAAACCAGATGATTCATGAAATGGTCATTCATGTTTTATGAATTACAAAAATAGTAAAATATATATGATTCATACCGATATTAAAAAATCAAATCCAATATGTTTTTGAGATGTTAAAGGATGTTGCACTGTGAGGAGTTCTACACACTAAAATGAATGTCCATGCATGAAATAATGCATTCTAGCATGGAATAAATTAAATATACCCATAGATTCGTTGTAATATTTTCATTAATGATTAAATTACAAGATTAATTGGATTATTTTACTATGGACTAAATGAGAATGTCATGGAATGATAATGATGTGAAATCCATTTATATTTAATCCAAATTTATTTTCATGATAATCTAATGAAATTTGTAAGTGTTATTGGAAACTATTATTATTAGTACTAAGAAATAAGGGAGAGCTTCTATATTATATTATTGAAATTATATTCATGATATATTAATAAAATAATAAAATAAGAAAATTAATAATTGACACAAGTTTATAAAGAATTAATTACTTCCCTACCAATACTAATAGTTTGAATAGGATCACACACACACACTAGAGAGGGCGGGGAGAATTTGGTGTGAACCACTATTACATAAAAAACATTATTATTTTTTGATCTATATATATCCTTGGTATTATAAATATCTTTGGTTAGTTAGAAAAAATGGTTATTTTAATCCTTTATTAAATAATCCACTACCACATTAAATACAAAATATAAATAATAAATCACTACATGCTATTATTACACGATTAGGAACCAATGTGTGAAAAATACTACTTTTAATATCATACAATCATTGAGGCATATGTTATACTATATACAAATTTTGTATGTTATAATTATTGTCTTTAGATTATCTTAAAACTGGGTTACATATATTATACTGGTGGCGTTACAATATTACATATGAAAACCAAATACACCATCTCACAAATTCATTACACTAGAATCCCATATGTTCTTCCACAAAATACTTTTTATTTAATTGAATTGTCGCTAATTCATTATATGTTACTACATCGAAATAATAAACCTCTTTTCTGGTAGTAAAGTGTTTAACAAGAATAAGATATTTTTTTAAAAATTTATAACTCAATATATGAACATAACATTATATGAAGTTATAATAAAATCTATTTACACTCTCTAATTAAATAAAATAATATTGCTCTTGATATTTTTTGATTATTAGGAGAATACCATGAATGTTTTCCTTTATCAACATAGCCTCCATTGTATCTATAGTTGAATCTATCCCATTTAATATGTTGTATCACAAAACTCTTTTTCTTATCTTTCTTGAAAACCCACATGGTAGATTCACATTATCATTGGATCATATTCTCCACTTGTCTTTTTTATCAGAAGAATTATTCTTACTCTTGGATAACATAGTCAATTTTCTTTTTGAGATATTGTTAACTTATCTTAATCATGAAAAAATACAATAGACCTGACTACTAATTCTTTGTCAATTTTTATTCTTTCATGATATTATCAATTTTTCATTTGCATGTGTGGCCTCTGTAAATTTAATTGTTATTTTCTAATATCCATAAATAGAATATGTGGATTCTTTCTCACTACCATTTAAAATGAAAAATCATAAAAAATATACTATAAGTCCTCCTTGATCTCCCTTTTCAAATAATTATATATTTTAAAAATGTCGTCATTTATTTTATCTCGCATGGCAAAAAATATTTTAATATTACTCCTCTAAAAGGATTTGATTAATATTCCTTAAAAATTACTACAGATCATCAAAAAGATATTCCATATTACAAGGATAAATAATATATATACTATATAATGTTTTCTATGAGGTGGATCATGTCATCACATAATTATCACATCCCATTAAGACTATAAAAACTCATCCTGAGTTTGTTTATTTCAATAAGAAACTTATCATTTAAACTCAACATATTATTCTAGATGAATGAAAGAATGTGCAATTATTAATCCATTGAAGTTAAAAAACAAGAATCACTTTATTTTTATTAATATATATAAATTTATTGAGGTATAAAACTCCTTTCATTTTAGGATGAAATAAATTACCAATCTTCTATATAATTTTTATTATATTTAACTCAATTATGAATGTCATTAAGTAAATGGATAATAAAGAATTAAAATTCATCAAACAATGATGAATATCCAAAGCATTGATGTAACTTCATCTGCATTATTCTTCAAACCCCATGAAGATTCTCTATATTAATCTCAAACAACACCCACATTATCTTCTTTAACACTTTATTGAACAATTTCTATAAATTTATTCAGGATATTCATAACAATATGGAATAAATCAACCATCTAATGATTTTATTTTCATCATAATAATTAAATTTTGGATTCATAATATTTATATTTTAAAAATTATCTCAAATATTATTCTAATATTAATCTATTTCTACAATATTGATGAAAAAAATCATAATTTTATATTTTTAATCTCATTAACTTATATGTGTTTTTTATGTTTAATACCATAAATATGAACTTTGGAATCATTAAAATTAATTATCATCTTCATAATTAAAATTTGGAAACTAATGCTTTTGGTATGAAAAAATAAAAAATTTCTCTAAATGTTGATGCCTACAAAGACTAAAAATCATCCTTATGCACTATGAATTTTTCTATATGTTAAGGCATAATCATGCATACATGTTGACATTATTCATTAAGAAAGTTAAATTAATGTTTACATAAACTAGTTTTACGATTTTTTTTAGGAATAATTGATTATATTGGGAAGACTTCATGTACATACAACATTTAGTGATTATTATTTAGATACAGTATGATGCTTACAAAATATATTGATGATTTTTATACAACTCAACCATTTCCATTTTCCCCTAAAAATCACTGAATCATCCTTAACCAACTTAAGATATTATCCTTATAAAGTATAAGAGATGATCCTTATGCATGAAAGTGATGAATATTACATATATCGATAATTTTTAAAATCTCATATACATCTAGATTGAAATGTTTTTAAATCATATTAAATATAAAAAAATATACTCAAGATATATTAACTCTTCTATATAATTAATATAAGATTTATTCAAGTCAATATTCAATATATTTCATGGGGATTACACATGGAATGTTTTTCTACTAATTTATATTTATCATAATATCCCCACTCTATGGATTCTTACAATTCCCTTACCAAATATTATACAGTGTACTCTACAACCATAGAATATGAATTTTCTATAAATTTAACCTCAATAATGATCTAATATCTTGGTTTTCTCACCCAATTACCATCTTTATTAATTTTTCCCATATACATGGTCTCCATTATGACTTATTTTTACAACATAATATAGATTCTCATTTTCATGTAAATTGGAAACCATCTCTTTATTATTAATCAGACAATAAAATAAATTTTCTTTTGCATGTACTAATGTACCCAACTCTTTAATGATCAGTAAAAATTGGCGTACATCATATTTAAAACATATATGTCTAAGGATTCTACAAATCCAATAAAAGTTAATTATCCCCATTTGGATTTTTAAATAATTTTTACCTGTAATGTAAATTCTATTTTTATATCTACTATTTTGATAATAAATGTAATGGAAGGAAAATTGTATCTTCCTTAATGACATTATAATGTAGCATTGATAATGTTGTTCTTCCCCTTTATTATTATCACAACTCATAGGGGATGTTTTTATTTTCTCAAAATACAAATTCTGTGTTTATGAACATATAATCTCTATTTGTCACCAAAATGAAACATCTTTTTTATATCTATTATATAAGAGAGTTACGAAATTAATCTTAGTAATGTTCCACCAATTAAAAAAATTGATGTCAACTTGGGAAAATTATTGTAAAAAATAATAGTAGTTAAATTAAAAAAACAAAACATTCAATTTACTCACTTAAAGGTGGATTCAAATCAAGAAATTTACATTCTACAGGTCAATAAAACTGATATTGAACAATTTTTACGAACCAAAAAACTCTTGAAAACACACAATAACCATTAATGTTCATGGTATTTCATAAATATTAGATAAAGTCCTCCAATTAATAAATATAATCTATATGATTTAAAATATGATTTGATAATGAAATTAATATATCAATAATAAATGTAATAAAATGTATCTATAATTAAAAATATTTTAAAAATGAGTAATTTTTTATAGATAGGAATTCATATATCCCCATAAAGGTATTATTTTCTTATTGTCAGTGGGTACCCTAGACCAAACTCAAATATATAGTTTGATTACCATTCCATATATATTATTCGATATATACTTGTTCTTATGTTATTAGTATTGTATAATTATTTATATATGTGCTATTTATATTGTAATTCCATTTTATTACATTTCATTTCAAATAGTTATCAAAGATCCCAAACTATAATGAAAACATAGAGATACCAAGACAGTAATCTTAAACTTGTGTCCTATAGCCTGGATACATCATGACATCATAGAAGAAATGAAATGTGACAATCATGTGTTAGGGGATCATAATCATTGATACAGATTCTAATAATTTTCAAACATGATGTTCTCATATAGATGACATCATGAGGACTAACCTACCAGAAGGAACACAACATGTTTTAGCTGTCATTAGTTGTCCTTATCTATGAATGTGTGTAATAATCTCCTAATTTATGATTATTATTAGTGTTTACAATTTGATTATATAATTTTATTTAAGGGAAAAATGAAATTTATATCTTTGTGAGGTATCTTTCATTTGGTTTTCCATTGGTGGAGTAATATTTATTGAATGATCAATATAGAATTTTCCCATTTTGAAAAGAATTTATATCTCAATACTAGTTGTTCAAGATGGTAGAAACAGAAATATATCCAAGGAAATGGTAGAATAATGTAAATTTTTCTTTAAGGGTTAAATAATAATAAATCAAGAATAGATGATGAAAGAATGTTTTTGTGTCCCTATTTATAAGATATTAAAAGAAAATGTGATTATATTACATGACATGTGTTTACAGGAGGTTTTCATTGCTGTGATGATTCCATATACTCTTATGGGCCTTGATGAGTTTATATAATTAATTTTTGGCCTATTAATAGTAATAACAACTGCAATGATAATGTCTTAGAGCATTACATACATAGAATATTAAAAAATACAGTAAATTATTATGAATAAGATTTTAGGAAATTGTGGGTCCTACCATTCTGTATGGGTGATGTCAAGGTTTGAATGATCACCATGATATAAGAAATTTAATATTATTAGAGTGTAGAATATTTTATTATTAAATTTATTTATTAATAGGTCCGATTATTCTATTGGGGGCTTATTTTCATGGTAATATATATTCAGCGGGTCATTAAGCCATTTTTGTGTGTTATTTAACCCCATTATATATGAAAAAGAATGCTCCAATTCAATTGAATATTCATCCACATTAATTTGCGAGATCCTTTATCATATACAAACACTATAGAGTGACAATATCTCTATTCTATGAAATTAACAGTGTTCTCCTTTACAGGTCAAAGGAACAACACAACGATAATATCCATGATGTCAAATGCATCTTCGGTTCTTGTGTGTGTGAACCAATATATGGATGATCAGTATATAGAAATTCAATCAAATCATGAGTGTGGACGATCTAGAGGGTTCTAATGGTTGTTCCTTTGTGGAATGGCCAATGGTGATGAGTGGTATTCATAAGAATATTCTAATCAAATAAGGTATTTGTTTGATTTATTTTAATACTGAAATTATTTCACACAAGATCCTTGGGTTTAATACTATATGGAGTGTAACAAATGGCAACATGGTTATGTCAAATTAATTAAAAAATACTTAAAATCTAGGACCATATTTTTCTGTTTCATGCCTTGTATAATTTTTTTATTTTAAATAAAAACATTCCCTCGAGGAGAATTTATTAAGAAAATAATTTTAAATCTCTTTTTATTGACTTATGAGTAATATTGGGGATCAAAGGACTAATATATGTCAATAATTTAAATGATTAATTTTATTATTTTTATTATGTGCACATATTTTAATTAATATTATTTTTTATAGACTTCGTATCATCTTTCCCTACTTTATACGTATAAGAGAATGTGTTTATGATAGTTCTTCCCAACAAGTTTATTATGTATCCTTTACAACCCCTCACATACACATGAGTTATTATATATAATGATGGGAGTGAATGAATACGTATACCACACTATGATGTTTTGGTACTATATATGAGACATGGATATGTCAAATATGCCTTTTATTTAAGAGTTGAGTTAGACAAGACTTTGGTATTCAACCCCTATGATCACTTTTTATCAATTTAAAATCAATAGTTCAAATAATAATAAATTCAATAGATCATTTGAAATATTTATTTATTTTTTCATTGATAATTATTGTTTTTTTTCAATTCACATATTTATGTGAACATATTGAATAATAAAAGATCACACATAATTGAAAGAAATGAATATAAAATTAATATATCTATATTTAATGAATTTTTATGTTATGAGGATGATCACATAGTGTGACAATGTTAAAAAGAAAATTTTTTCATTCATCACTTAATAATAAAATCCCTCAGAGAAATATTAAGTCATAATTCATTTAATTGATTTAATTTGAACAATACCTGGCATAAGAAGTGTTTATCAGCCATATTTGAGAGTGTATCATACTACATAGGAGTTAATATCAGAGTGAGATATAAACATAATTGTAGTTCAAAACAATGGAATAGAAGTATATAGCTTGTTAAATCATTAGAGGTAAAGTTATGAGTAAATTATGTTTATGATTCCCAGAAGATGGTGCATCACTCAACTAATCATGGATTGATGAGTAAATATGGTTGTCCAATTAAAATAATATATTGGTAATCTCATAGTAGTGTTAAATCCATAACTAGGATGATGATGAAATTTTTCAAGGACCATTTCTCCTTAAATACACAAATGACGTGTTATTTTGAATCTATTAGTGAGGGTATATTAAGTCTGATAAAATATTTGGAGATATTTAATAATTTAATTTACTAATAATGTCTAACTAATAATTAATATTACTCTCTAATTTGAAAAAGATTTTTATTTTAGGAAAAATAGAGATGAGAAAACCATTTTAAATTAATTTTGGTCAATAATTTATAATTAAAATCTCTTAACAGTATATAACTTGCAACAGTTGTACAGGCGCTTTCACATTGTACTACACCTAGGAAAAAAGCATTATGTCTTGAATTACCCACATCGCACAAAGGATCCCGGAGGAAAATGTATGTAGGATATGGATAAATATAATAATAGTATAGATGATACACTAGATATATACTGTATCATGTTTTTGTTGATGTATAGTGAAGTACAAAAATTGCATGGGGATGAAGTTACCTATAATATGTTATCACATATCTAAGAGCTATATCATGAGGGAGCTCAAAAAGAAAGATATGATATATATATTATACTGTATAGGTGAAGGTTAAAATATGGGAATCAAGAAGATACTCATATACTAATTATGTTTGGGAACATTAATAGACTATTATCCCTTGTATTAAAACTGAATGAAGAACTAGTAACTAATCTCATTTTTTCCCGTTTACCACTTACTTTCTTGACATGTAATATTGATTATAACAATAATACCATGAAAAAATATATCCAAAAATTACTATATTTAATTATTAATGATGGTTAGGATATGAATAATTTCATCACATTAATACTTACAGTGACCAAGAGAAGAAATAAAAAGACTAAGTCCTCAAAGGAAAGTCCTAAGACAAATACACCAATGCATTTCCATTAAATGAATTAAAAGATATAGAGGGATGGAAATTATATGAAGGTTGTTTTACTTTCATGTGGAAATAAATTTCATTGGAATAATTATTGAATTCCTTGGATGAAGAAGAAAGTCAATGATTCAAGATCAAGTATATTTTAAATTGAATGCAATCTGTCATTATGTACATATTGGGTACTCGAAATAGTATGTGGCTCACAAATTTCTATTTAAATAAAGGAATTAGGTTTAATTATGAATATTTAAAAACGATAGGCATATACCTGGACTACATATATTGTGAGACTAGAAGCCTTTTCCATGGGAGATAATCATCTGATCAATTATATTTGGTTGGTTCTTATATTATAAAACATTTATTATAGACCATTAGTTACCATATATATTATCTTAGTTTCAGGTTTGGAAAAAATTTGTTTTTATTTCAAGTTTTTAAATAATTGTTTCCTACATTATAAGGATAACAAAAGTTATACTATGGGTTATCTTAATGATGGTTTATACACAATTGAATGTGAAACAAAATATAATGGAAATTGTTAACAAAACAATTGAAAACTAAAAAAATGGTGTCCACATATGTTTAATGTGTCTTGGTCATATAAATGATTAAAATTTACATAAGTTATATCAAGAAGGACATTTTGACTCTACTGCGTTAAAACCCTTGGATGTTTGTCATTAATTTTTACAAGGGAAAAGGGTTAAAGTACCATTCACTAGGAAAAGAGTAGGGGACATAATAACACTAAATTAAATCATACTACTATATAAGGTCCATTTATAATAAAATAAATGAGATGGTTTTCATACATCATTACTTGTAATAATGACTATAGTAGTTAAGGATTTATAGAATAAATAAGGTATAAATTATATTCCTGTCAAATTTTTGTATAATATCATCATTAAATATAACACAATCATGGTAATAAGATAAATGATCCAAATTATACCTATATGGAGAGTATATTAACCAAGATATCATTTATCACTTAAAGGAGTGTCAGATAATATACTGATTCGTACGTCCTTATACATCGTAATGGAATGGTGTTAGTGAAATGAGGAATCAGACCATCATGACATGGTCAGATCAATGATGAGTTAGGAAACTAATTTATTATATTTTTCGAGAAATTTATTGGAAAGAGAAACATATTAACTTAACTATATACTAAATTAGTATACATATGGGATTTTATTTGCGTGATGGTTTGGAAAGAACCATAATCTATCACAAAAATGAGGGTGAAAATGTGTGGAGTTTTTCAATAATATACCACATTAAAAATTAGAATATTGAATAAAAAAATTCATTATATAGTTATTCCAAAAAAAATATAATGAATTTAACCTATCTTACCTTCCATAATGAAAAGTGATTGTGAAAATACCTGACATTTTTCTAGAAATGGGATAAATTTACAATGAAAAAACTGGTAGAATAGTTTACTTTGATGAAATTGATGCATCAATTGAAAAAAGTTGGTTTATGAAAAATATACAAAAGAGAAATTGGTAGGTTAATATACTGAAATGACACAAGTATAATGTAAATCTATAAATTAGGATAGAGGACAATAGATATATGGTTTTCTTATCATTGATACATGTTATGTAAGGGCATAGATCTTTGTAGTCTGAAAAATTTCATGTGTCTGAAGATGGGGATGCTCAAAGAGGTCTAGAGCAAGTCCCAAAGGGTTATGATACTAAAATATGGAATCTGAGAGATTTCATGGTGTCTATGTCTTTTTCATTTCATTGATTCACAGTTCATAGGTTTTCTATGTCCACCACACAACCGGAATTCCATTCATTGATCATGAGGATACTTTATATGGTTTTACAAAATGTTTACATTTTTAGGAACAAATCCTTATTGGTGACATGTTTTTCAACATGATCTATATATCAATGATAATAGTATGTGAAAAGGGGTTTCACACCATTTAAATCCCCCATGAAAAAAACATATAAAGGATATAAAAACCCGATATTTCCTCAAATCCAACCAATTCATTTAATTTCCATGTGGTTGGAGACCCTCTTCCCAATAGTTTTAGGATTACATCAATAGGGATCAATCATTGGATTCCTGTATTCAATCCATAGTGATCCAAGTTACATTATACCTCTTCTCTAGTTTTTCCTTATTCATATTTCACATGTTTCTTCCTACAATGCTATGGAGGATCATTTCTATGTTTTAATGGAGGTTTTCTAGTTTTCTTGGTTTTTCTAGCTGTGACATGGTGTCTATTTTGGGAAGAAGTTTTATGAGGGTAGGATATCAGGATCTATCAGGTTTCTCTATTCCCATGTGAAGAACATTGATGACATTGATGTAGTGGATTTCATAATATCATATGTTATTTATATGAAAATATAAATATGTAATGGTTTAGCTCCATAGATGATAATCAAATTAACATAATAATTATTGAAATTGAGTAATAAACTGTTGGATAGAGATTGTATGATGATTATTCATGATATATAACTCATTGATTCTTATTTTTCTAGATATTATTATATATATTTACTTATTATTCGCATGTTTGTTATGATATAGATTAACATGTTTCTTTAAGATAGAAATTGGTAATGGATGCAATATAAGAATTAATTTAAAATTGATTAGCTTATGAATAAATAAATTGAGGTGTGTTTGAATATAGTATTTCTAAAAATTCAATGACAATTAAATTCATGAAATGAACATGAATAATTTGATGTGACCTTCCATGTGTTAATGGAATTTATAATGAATGGGAATAATTTTTTATTGTTGATAATAATAAAATTAATGACAATAAGAATTGTTTTAAATGATTGAGATAATGTCTAATAGTTTAGTAGCATGTAATCTATTGATTCTTCATATTTCCCCTAGTTGGAACATGTGACTAATGAATATCTTAATTCAGGATGGAATAAATAAATTTGTGTGATAATGATATTTTTTATGTCCTAAGTTTACCATATACTTGAGAATGTCATTTGTGTCGAGTTAGAGCTATGAGTGCTTATTTAAGTTCTTATGTTGGATGTGTTGTTTTAAGGACTGGATTTACATATTGGATATTCTTGTTCTTTTTTCCTTCTATTTTTTGTGATGTTTTTCAAATGTTATCTTAGCTATCCCATGACATTTGGGTAGGTGAGGCCTGTATGTGATATGATCTTAAGATGTATAATGTGATGACGGTGGGGATTCCTAGATGATGTGGCAGCATTTGAATCATGTGATGGTGAGATGCATCAGGATATTCATGATGGTAGGAATTATGATACCAATGATCATAGATGAAGTTGAATATGGGATTACTTATTGATGTGATGTTGAGTGTTGGGATTCTCTCTATTTTGAATCAGTTTAATTGTTGATGGATGGGTTTATCATTTTAACTGCATATTGTTCTACCCGACTTAAGGTAGCTAGATGTTCTTGGTTTCATGATTCCAATTGGTGGTATCTGAGGGTGGTAATCATTGAGTACCCGGTCTATAGAATTATTCTAATAAATACAATATAATTCATAAACCCTAGGGTACGTGTAGATGGAATGAAAATGTTAAAAAGATGATAATATTGAGTAATTATGCAGTTGGTTTGGATTAATCTTGGAGGGAATAGTCTTACTATGATGATTAATGAAATGAAATTTTGAATAATAAGAAAGATTAATTATTTTTTAATAAATTAATTAATATATTAAAATTATAAAATGAAAAGAAGTAACTATTTTCACTCTATTAAATGCTCATGTGCTTATAGGATATATTGTTTATCTGTGGAAGCAAGGAGTTTGAGAGAAATTTGTTATAGTTTAGTCTAAGACTACATTATTAAATTAGTATGGCTATGTTATATATTATTCCCTATATGTTTTGTAATTTTATATGCTTTCCCATCAATTTCTCTTAAGTGACTGACACCCAGGGAACTCTAGGAAGGCATTTTACACAATATTTGTGATGGGGGATGGATAGTTGAATACCCTTAGTCCCACTTTGTTCTCTTGGTAGTTTCATGGGCTTTTATGAATGATGGCTAGTTTTATAATATATGTGTGTAGAGGGATATGATGGATTATAATTATTTCACACATATCTATTTCCAAACAGATTTTTCATAGGATTATTATAGGTATGACATGTATAGGCTATGATGTTTTATGGTACCTTACTCAATGTATGAGTTGTAATTATTTAAGGTTTAATACATCATATGTGATATAAGTCTAATAGTATGACATTACTCCATAAAAAAAATTGGTTACTATATATGGGTTTGCGATATTTAATTTTTTGATCATTTGACACATGAGGTGATTGTTGTGATGCCTTTCCCAGGTGACTTTGAGGTGGCCTATTTTAGAGAGAGATGGCTCAGGAAGTGTGATGTTTGGTAAGAAGAGAAAACCAATGGAGAATCATAGATAGGGTATCCTTCAAGATTAATTTTTATATTACATATTATCTTTTATGTTACAATTGGGGAGAGTTATCCCAGGTGAGATTGGGAGCTCAGTATTCCAATAATGTAATGGCTTAGTTTCACTATTGTTCACTTTTCCTTAGAATTTTGTATTTATAATTCTCAAGATAATATCTCGGCTGGATCCTACCTAGTATAATCTTATGCTCACCCAACATACATATAAAATATTCCAAAGGTCATCTAGGGATGGTTGGAGATTAGGATTTATATTAAATGCCCATGGTTTTATAGGATCTGTTTGGGCTTTATGGTCACTTCCATATTTAACTTTTGGTAATTGTATTTTTCATTTATGTTATTATAGATTAACATGGAATTTAAATATATCATTTAAGATATCCTAATTTAAATATCTGTACACATTTTTTATTTATCTTATCTCTCCCTTCCACATTTTCTATTAGATGGGAATTCATCATATATGTATACTTATTATGCCCTCGTTATTAGACACAAACTATGGGATAACTAGAGGTGCGACCCCAGCAGCCACTATCTCCCTTCCCACATTACCAACCATGGAGGGGTACACTTGTGGGGGAGGGTTCATGATAGTGTTGTATCAGAGGCTCTTGTTGAGCGACATGATGCATTTTGTAGTTACTAATAAGCGTGTTTTAACAAGTTGGTTGTAAAATAGTGTCATCTATATTTAGTAATCGATGTAAACATGTGAGAATATCTAAATCATGGGTAATTAGGTCCCACCTTATTATCTGAAGCAAGGAATTTTAAATTTACTAAGTCAAATAAATTAGGTGATTATGGTTTTAGGGTTGAGACCATGGAAAGGATTATACGTCATTCTTATTTGCACCTTTTTTTAAATGTGTTTTCCTAGGTATAATTTAAAACCATAAAACGTTAATTTAATAATTGATGAATTAATTATAAATATACTATTTTATACTTTTAAGAGATCCAAATTTTTTCACTTTTTAAGGAATGGATCCAGTCACCATACACATTAGGTTTATGTTAAATATGTTTAGAATGATGTCCTCAATGATCATATAATATTGTTGGTTGAGGACAAACAAACATAGAGGAGGACAATATATGTGTTTTACTACCATGTTCTAAAGAATTATGAGAATTCTATTTTTGATTATGTCAATGATGAATGGTTATAGGATGTTGAGATAGATTTTAATTATATAATTTCTCAAAAGGAATGGTAGGTTTCATTGGTTTTGAAAATGATGCATGGAGTAGTGAAAAAGTGCTGGTTAATGCTCGAAATTTATTTCCTAGAGTTTGTAGACATGTAGGAGGTGTTCTTAGGACAATTGTTATTAGAGTTAATTCCATTGATTATGAAGGAGGCCAGTCACCAATCAGTTCTTACCCTTCTGCATGGGAGTTCTAGCTTGCAAGAGTTTGGGATATATTTCATATCCCTTCTATGATATACTTCAAACCTATTACCAGATGAGGGGAATAGTGAAAGTCATTTTTTGGATGCTTTTCATTCAATGATCCAAAACATGGTCAACCTGTGTTTTCTTAAGGAGTATATAGGGGTGCTAGGGGGAGAAGAGGTTCTTGAGAGGAATCTGACAAGAACATGACCCTCAAAAAAGAGGATTTATTTGGATTCCTCATGATGAAAATATGTTATTTGGGTTTCCTAGTTATTTAGATTGGAAATTTTTTCGTCTATAGGGGGTTTTACCTAGCCCTCATCATCTCATTTCTATTGGGGTGGTTGCTCTATGACATATTATGATCAACAAAACCTATTTTTTTTCTTGAGGAGGATGATGTCACCAATAGTGACAGTTCCCTACCTTTCCAAACAATCATCTTGAACCTTGTGTTCTACATTAGGTTCCTCTATTGAGTATGTTTTAGCCGATTCTATAGTAGAATTGTGTTCTAATTAGGGATCAATAGCGAGGATTTCATGTAGGAATAGTAAAACCAAGATACAATCCTCATCCTTAGAGAGAATTTTTCATCCAAAGACGTGGTCATCAATAGTTTTATAGAGTCCATGGAGTAGTTTATGGTCAAATTCATGCTTTATCATTACCAGCGCCAAGTAAGACATGCGTTATTGAAAGTAACATTTTCTTCTTCCATATATGGGTGCATGATTTGTTCTATATAGAATTGAGACACTACCTTCTTCACATACCCTTTCCCAAGCTTTGGAAAAAAAATTTACATGTTTCTAGTGACACTTGAATTGACTATATCCCTTGGAGGTTGTGCTGACTTGTATGGAGTATTTTGGGACTCTGAACTAGTGATGGGGTAGAATCACTCTTGAGATAATTTCCAATGTTTATTTATACATCCATGTGACATAATCCTCATCATATATTGGTTTCGTTCCTTGTAAAATATCATGGATTTATTTTGGATGGTGTTTATCATTTGTGATGTTGATGAAGATCCAGAGGTGTTTTTTTTTGTGAGAAAGTGCCATGAATTGGATAGAGGCATGTTCTATCCTTGTCTTCCATGATAATTGAGTTGATGATGAGCTCATCATAGGTTTTATATTCAATGATAACTAGGGTTTATGAAGAGAACCATGTTGTATTCCAAGTGGAGGTTTTATCCTTAACCCCCTTCACATAAGACAGTGTTTGGGATCAATCTAAAGCTAGACATGTATCTTGTCTCGATTTCCCCATATAATATGGTGACTTATGGGTTGTGAGAGCTTTTATTAAATGCAGATGATCTATTGTACTGACTTTTTTTTCACATATCTGTATCTCCTTGGGCTGAACTAGTTGTTTATAAAGAATTGTGATAGTAGTTTGTGTCTTTGTATCAATTCTCATCACATGAACCAATGTAAAGTGAAAAACTAATATCATATTCCATGAATTTATGAAGTATTTGATCAAATAAAGGGAGAAATTTTTTTCTCTAAAATATATTTTTAGTCTAATTATCATAAAATATGTGTGAAGGATGAGGATATCCCAAATCCTTATTTCCACCATCATCATGTGCAATACAAGTTTGATATGATACCATTTGGTGTGGAGAATGCTGAACCCATGTTCATTGGGTAGATGAATGTAGTGTTCAATGAGTTAACCAAAAAGATCATGGTGTGTTACATTAATGAAATACTTATGTACACTTCATCTATGGAGGACCATGAAAAAGAACTACATTCCATTTTGGGACTTCACCATTGTGAAAAGATATTTGGGATGTTTTTTTCAAGTGTATTCTAGGATTTAGAAGTCAATTTCCACATTATGATGTATCTATGGCTTTATCAATGATTGATAAATTTTTGTCTTGGGTATCCTCCCAAATAGTGGTAGACGTGTTGAGTTTACTTGGTCTTATAAGATATTATAGAGGGTTAATATTGAATTTATATCAACTTGTGACTCCTCTAAATTCATTAACTAGAAGGATCATCAATTTATGTGGACTGATCAATGTCCTGTAGCATTTGAGTGCCTAAAAATGAAGATATCCAACACTCATATCTATTGTTTCACAGCAAAGGGTGTTTATTTTTCAGTTTTCTATAACACTTTGTATCTTGGGTTGGGATGTGTTCTTATACAAAATATATTGGTAATTTCTCATGGGTATCAAAATTTATGTCCCCCTAAGTTGAACTATGATACCCATGATCTAATGATAGAGGTAGTGATGTTTTCTTTGATATATGGAAACAATACATCACTAGGGAGAATTTTGTGGTTTTTACAGACCATTAGGGATAGAGTTATGTCTTCTCCTATCATGACCTAACAATTTATTAGTGTCAGTGGTGGAATTACTGTAGGATTATTCCATAATTATTTTTTATAAACCACAAATGGGAATGTTGTAACTAATTATTTGAGAAAGAAATCATTTATTGAAGCTGTGTGTGAATCTAGAGATTCATGAAGAGATATGGAATAACTCGGATTGATGTATCAGTATATGTTTGAGGTTGGAGGAATATGTTGTCTTTTCTCGGTGAAAGTGCAGTTTTCTTTTGTGAAATCAGTTGAAGTGTCCAAACATGGGGATTCTGAGGTGGATGATTAGAGAGATCAATTTGTTTTTAGTGACTCCCCAGATGGTTAGTTTGAGGATAGCCTATATCAGGTGTTGTTCTATGTGACAATTATTTTTCAATCATTGATTTTTTTCACTAGTTCATCATTATTTCCATAGTTCATCTTAAACGGAACATCCCAACATGAAATCTAAGTACTACTATTTGAGAGGTCATTAATGGTGTCCAAGTTTGTATCGTGTAGTTTTAGAGTTTGTTTATTGATCTTTTGTCATCCAAAAGGTGATGGTTGATCACCATGTTATGGGTGGGTTCCTCTATCATTTAGTAGTTCCTTAGTGGAAGTGGGATAAAATCTTTATGGACATCATTATTGGTATATCTCTATATCAAGGTGGCTATTATGATATATGTGTTATAGTAGATCATATTTAAAATTAATCCCACTTCATACTAACCCGAGAATCGACATCAGTTTAGATTTTTTGAAGGAAATATCTAGAGAATGTTTTGTGACTCCACAATGTATCAAGGATTATCATCTATAATAAATAAAATTATATAACCTCCATGGTGTGGAGAGGCTCTGTCAATCTTTCGGATATCATTTATTCCTTACCAATTATTTTTTTCTAGAGATAGGCAGTCAGAGAAAGAGAACCATCCATACCATTGAATACATATTGAGCTATTGAGTCACATATTTTGGAGAGTCATGGATGAGGCACCTACCCTTGGAGAGTTAAATAACAATAGTTCTTTCCACTCTAGTATTGCTATGTAACCATTTCAAGCCTTGTACAACAAGCTATGTCATTCTCTATTGTAATAGACCGAGTTTAGTGAATCTGAAATTCACAAATAAAAACTAATACAATAATGATAGGGAAACTTCTCAAGAGGATGAAGGTACTTGTGGAACATTATAAATCATATTATAATCAATATATGGGACCTCTAGGTTTATATGATGGATATAAAGTGTTCTTGAAGCTGTCTCCTCTTTGTGGGAACCAAATTCTTGGCTGTTAGAGTGATCCTTCGGCCTATTATCTTGGTCTTTCAATATGTTGGTTCATGTAATATCCATGGAATATCATATAGAACTTCCCCCATATATGATATATCTACCATATTTTTTTCATGTGTCATAGCCCTTTCATTATTTTCATGATAACTCTCATGTAATTTATTTGGGTGAGATCGATGTTGATGATGATAAAACCTGTATGGAGTGACATCTAGATATCAAGAACTTCTAGGAAAGGGTGTTTCATAGTAATTAAATTCCCTTGGTTCGTGTTTCATAGAAGCACAATGTCAATAAAGTGAGTACATGAGATTATAACATGCATATGCACACTTATTTCCTCAAACTTTTTAATGTTTTGAAATTTTATTAATATATAGTTCTCTAATAGATTATGAACTTTTGGTTTACAAGAAGGATTAATTTTTTTGGATATATAATTTTTTTAAGAGGTATCTACTAAAAAAGATTGTTTAGGAGATGGGTTTTTATCAGGGATTCATGTTATTCTTCTAATAAGGTGGTTAATATCTTGTGATGGATATATCCATGAGATGTATCTCATAGGGTGGCTATTTGGATAACCCCCCTTCATTTCCTATGTCAGGTTGGTTTTTTACTCTTGATGAGGATAATTGTTTTAGAGGAATGTTATTTAACATTTCATGTCTATGTGGTCAGACCATTTTCATTTTTTTAATGATCATGCTACTCAAATGAGGTTTGGAATGAGTCTGGAGGGTTTCATCCTTTAAAAATTTGGAATCAAGTAGAATACACAATATGTAAGTGTTTTCATATCATGTATTCATAGTTCACGACATGTGTAAGGAATGTGCATGGCTTGAAATTTGTTTGTGTTTTTTAAGGTTAGTTAATGGGGTGTTACACAACATGTAATTTTTTTTATAATATATTCATTTGTGTGGAATGGTTTCAGTGAGATTTAAAAACTAAAATTTATAGGATATGAAAATGGATTTCATGCTATGAAAATACCCTATGTCACATGACTATAAAGGATATAGTGGGTTAGGTATTCCACAAACCCTACAACTTCTTTTTATTTCTTAGTGGCTGATGACCCTCATCCTAGGTGATTTCAGATCCTTTTTGTGGGGTTCAATCCTTTTCTTCCCATTTTAATCCACGGTGATCCAAGGTACATTGTTCCTTTTATATTTTGGTTATTCCATTTGATTTACCCCATTTCTTATTTCTATGTGATGTATTATCATCTCTATGTTTCTAATTGATATTTTATTGGTATCTTTTTTGGGAGGTTATTCTATTATCTCCTTATAGGGATGAAAATTATAGTGTGAGAGTAGATCAAGATCTAAAATGTTGGTCCTTTCTTGTGTGAAGTACATTAATGAATTTTATGTATGAAAATTTTTGTATCACTAATTGTTTTACGTGAAACCATATATCTTGATTGGATTATCCCTTTGGATAGAAATGAATTTATCCTAATAAATATTGAACCATATTAATAAATATTTGGATAGAGATAACATGTTGATTGTTTATTCCATATAACGAGTTTCCTCTTATTTTGATAGATAGAGTTCTATCTGTTCCATGGTTATTATAATTTTTTTATGATAAGTATTATACTACTAATTTTTATGTAAACTAGTAAATAATGTATATATGGAATTAATTGATAATAAATTTTCAAAAAAATAATTCTAGAAGAGTAATGCTTGAATATTAAGTTTCTTATATTTTTATGTTATTGAAATCAACATAATACAATCATATAATTAATTGTGACCATATATATATATATATATGATATTAATAAATAATGTGAACCATGTTCTTTATTTTTGATAATAGTAAAAGGAATGATAATAATAATGTTTTTAAATGCAAGAGGTCATGTTTTAAATTCTGATAGCTTTTTTATATTAATGACTTATGTTTCCCATAGTTAGAAATTCTGAGAAATGGATATGTTAATTCAATATGGAAGAGGGAATGATTATGTGATAAAAATAATTTCTAGGGATTGAGTTTCTCATCTTCTTGAGAAGGATGAGTTCTTTTATTTCTGAGTCGTGAGTACTTATTTATGTTTAAATGATGGATTCTTTATTTTATGGATTATATATACCTATTGGCTATGTTTTTTATTTACTCATATTTTTGTGACATTATTCTGATACATTCTTCACTATGAAATGTGATTTGGTGTGAGGATAACTATATGATATATTATTTTGGGATGGATTAGCCTGGAATTGCTAATTTGATGTTGGTAGGGAGGGTAAAATTATGTTTTATTGATTGAAACTTGTGATAGATATATTCATTGAGATATTCATTATCGTGTCAAGTATGACACCAGAGTTGATGGAACTCACTAATGCAGGGATTAATCATTGATGTGATAATGAGATATGATATTATATCATATGAATCTATTTGTTGGACAATGTTCAGGTTGGTTATTTTATCTTTATTCATTTCCCCATTGCTTGAGGAAGCTAGATGTGCTTAGTTTCATGTTTCCCCTTTGTGGTATTTTATGATGGCTTTCATATAGATCATTATTTATGGAATTATTCGAATAATTAATAAATAATCCTTATACCATGGGGTTGTTGTTGATGGGATAGAAATAATGAAAAGTTGTTAATATTGAGAAATCATGCACTTAGTTTGTATTATTTTTAGAGGGTGTGGGCATAATCTAATGATTCATGTAATGTAATGTAGAATCCTGTTAATGGTGAATTAATAGTAAACGAATTAATTAATGGAATGAAATTATAAATATAAAATAATTATTTAATGTGAATATGTAAATTCCAGTGTGCTTATAGGATATCTAGTCAATGTAGTGGTATCCATAAAGCTGAGAGACATTGGATGTAGTTGAGTCTAAGTCTAGGTTATAGCCTCAGTGTGATTGTGAGCTATATTATACACTGTATATTTATTTTATATTAAATAATGTTCCACCCATGTTTTTAAGGGATATAAAAACATAGTGAACTCTGAGATGGTGTTCCCCCCCACATCTTGGTACGAGGATGGATTGATAACTACCCCCTCTAACCCACTGTCTTCTATTAGATGTTACTTGTTCTGATATGAATGGTGGTTAAATTTTTCATATTTATGTGTAGAGGGATATGATAGATTGTGTTTATTTTAAACACATTTATTTTTGAATATTTTATGAAAATGATTATTATAATTATGTTGTGTATAGGTTGAGATGGCTTTTGGTACGTTACACATTGTATGCGCTGTAATCGCATGAGGTATAACACTAGATGTATGATGGATTTCATACATGATATGTTAGATCTTGGAAACTACTTGATTATAATATATGGTGTTGTGATATAAGATGATTGGATGATGCATGAGGTGCATGTTTTGATGCCCAGCCCAGGTGTATTCGGTCTATACAATCTTGGAGAGAGATGTCATATGATGTTTAATGTTGGGGATGAGCATAAAACTAGTGGGGAAGTGTGAGTCGGGAAACCATGATGTTTATTTACTATATAATATGAAATCATTTATGTGATTTTGGAGAGAGCTAGTCAGGGTGACTCTGGAAACTTAGTATACTAATTTTGGTGATGAGATAATTTCACTATTGTTCACTTTTATTTGTGATGGTTTCTTTATCATTTGGAAGATATTATCTATGTGGAACCTACTGTGTTTAATTTTTTCTCACCCTGAAAAATATATAATTTATTCTTTAGCTCAACTGGAGATTTTTTGAGATTGTTCTTATTATTACTAGCTTACAACTTTTCATGATCTAATTGGTGTTCATGGTTACTTCCATCATCACCTTTTGTTAATTTTAGTTTTCCTTTTAGTTGTTATTATACAATATGGAATTTCATGTTTTCACTTAGGATTTATATATATTTGTATGAACATGTTTTTATTTTTGTATGAAAATTATCCTGCTCTTTGGAATGTTCTATTAATGGATATATCAATGCATGTGTATTCTTATTACACACATGGTTCTAGTCACCAAATCAGGGACTACTGGAGGCAGGACATGGGAAGTCACCATCTTCCTTCCCACATTGATAGTCTTAGATGGGAACACATTGGGGAGGGGTCATGACATGTGAAACATTAATCCTAGATAATGATGATCCTACAACCTACATATAATTAGAATATAGAAAGTATACTAGTAATCAAGAAGAATACATGATTTGTACAATGGAATCCATGTAATAAAATCATGTTCAAATTTTGGTAGGAATCCCACAGCTATAAAAACCATTGGTTTGAAATGGGTATTCAAGACAAATATGCACATTGATGGTAAATTAAATATATATTTTTTGAACGATTGGATACAATGGGTATTAAGAAATTTCAAGGTATATAGTATGATGAAACCTTATCTCGAGTTGCAATGATGTAATCCATTAAAATGTCACCTGAAATATAACACTTCTATGATCGAAAATATTTTAAAATGGTTGTAAAAAATTACTTTCTAATTTGGATGATTGTTGATTATTTCTATATGTTATAACCCATATTGTCCATTAATTCAACAAGTGAAAAAATGTTTGGAAGCTCGAGAGACCAATATAGTTGTCGTAGTACGCATCATGAACATGTAATGTTCATTTATATGAGGCCATAATAGAATTTGGTTTCGAAAACAATTAATGAGATGAGTCAGCCTATATTATTGTTAGTGTTAATGTCTTCATTTTCCTAAAATTATATGTTGTTTATATATTAATTATGGGAAACAATTTTTAAGTCTTACAATCATTTATGACTTGGAAAAATGATTGATTCTCCATGAAAGACAAAGGTAAAACAACCTACATTATATGGATGTATATATATGGATATAGATCTCAAATGATGGTTGCAATAAGTCAAAGTACATATATTGATATGGTACTCAAAAGGTACAATTTAGAACAATCCATGTGGAGATTATTTCAAATGTAACATGGTAGAAATAACTTTAATAATTTATGTGAAAATTCATTGTAAGAGATAAAAAGAACATATAAAATCCCATATTCCTTTTTTTGGGACCTTTCATGTATTCCATGTTACGAACAAGTTTTTATATTTACTTTACATTAAGCATGGTGTGTATATGTTAATACAATCGGGGATGGTTTCAATGGGAAGAATTAAAATAAATCCTAAATTACATGAGATGTATACATGATATGTTCATAAAGTATAGTGGATATGAATAACTAGTAGTGAATGGATACACTTATTCTAGTTTATAAATATATCATGATGATATGAAATTATATTTAGGAATTGTATTTTTTCTGAATGGTGATACAGTGAGATAGAAAATCTCAAAAAACATATAGTCATAGATTCTATTATTGAGTATGAGTATATTGTGTATTAGAATGTAAATATGGTGGTAGAATGGATATAAATATTTTTATCAAATATTGTTGTCATTCTAATCATCATTGACCTTGTTCTCGTTATTTGAAATAATACTAATGTAGTGGTGATTTAAAAAAGTCCCAAGACACACTTGAGGTCATATAATATACTTCAAAAGTTTCATCTATTGAGGGATTTTACACATTTATGTTAATTCCATGTTAGTATAATATCCATAGTGGATAATTTGGTAGAACTAATGACTAAATCAATGTATTATAAAAATCATGATTCTCATGTGATAGATAGTGAGTTGAGGTTTGTTATAAGTTGGCTCTAGTGAATGTGGGAGTGTTATGAGTGGGTTAACTAGAACCAACTCATATTTGTACATTGATTATCATTACAAGTATACGGATTGATATATATATATATATATATATATATAAATTTGTTCATGTGTGTGTTTATCTTATGATAAGAGTAGAATTAATTATGTATTTTTGATTTATAGGGAAATATCCATATATTACATTTAGTATCAAAATTCAATAACAGTTCTTAGACTATAATGATAACCTAGAGATACAATGATTGTAATTTTGAACTTATGGGTCATGATTGAGATACATAATGATGAATAGATATAAAAGATGTGAGACAATCTAGTTATGGGGTTTCATAATCCTCTATACATGTTCTCATTATGTTTTAACTATGAAAGCAAGAGTAGATGTGATCATGATGACTATCTCACCAATAAGAACACTACATGTTTTGGGTGACATTGGAAGTTACCATCTATGAAAACATATATTCATCTTGATACGTGAGACTATTTTCCGTGGGTGTGATTTGATTATGTAATTTTATAAAAGTGAAATTCCTAAATATTATGTAATTGTGAGTTAGTTTTCATTGGGTTCACTGTAGGTGGTATGATATTGATTTAATGAAAAATATATAAATTTTTTCTTTTGAAAGGTTGTGATATCATGGACCTAGTTAATCAGGATGGTAGCATCATCACTAAATCTATTTACGTGGTGTAATAAGTTTTGTAAATCCTATAAGAACATTGAATAATAAGGAAAAAATGATGATGACAAAAAATATGCATCCTTGTTTTGGAGATTTAATTTGACAAATAGATTATATTAATCTGTTAATGTTTATAAGAGGTTTTCATTTCTAGGAATTTTTCTTATCTCTATAGGGGACTTGATGGGTTTCTAGAATAAAGTCGCGGCATGTGATTAGTACTCAATAAAATTGATAAAATGTCCTAGAGGGTCACACACATATCATATTCAAAATCTTGGTCTATTGATAGGAATATGTGTTTTGGACCTAGTGGGTACTACCATAGGGTCTATATGATGTCCGAGTTTGAACGATCTTCCTGAAATAAATAAATTCATATTATCCATGTTTAAATTAATTATAATTGAATTTATTTATTTAGATTATTACCAAGTTATATAGTGAATACAAGGGAAAATACATAATGAATGAATTTTAATTTTAATATTCAAGCTTTGTTGAATATTTGTGGGAATAAAGTTCCATGATAATTGATCACTTTTATAATGTTATATATTTATTAAATTAAATTTTACTAATAAAAATATTAGTGAATTTTATGATAAAATTAATAGGTCAATAGATTCCATTTAAGTATTATTTAGTGGGTATTATTTATTCAAGGGTAATCAAGCCATTTCAAGGTGTTTTTTAACACCAATATATAAAAAAGGTAAATCAATAATTTTATTGAGTATTCATCCTTTTAGATTGGATAGATCCTATGACATCTTTTCCAAATTATAGAGAGAAAATATTCCCATTCTAAAAACCAATCCAAGTCAAACATTGTAGAACAATGGAATGACAAAGTGGTAATCGTTGAGTCATCAAATTCATCATTGATTATCTATGCTAAAAAATAAATTTCGATGACCTGAATACCTACAAACATTTATATCTTATATAAACAATATTGAGAGTTATAATGTCAGTTCTTTCTAGAAAGGGTCACAAGTGATGAGTGGTATTCAATATCACATTCAAATCAGCTGAGGTATTTGATTGATTTATTTTTATGCTAAAATTAATTGACAAGAGATTTATGGGTTTCATACCAGGAACTTCATCACTACTGACGATGTTTTCGCATCAAATTAGTGATAAATATTTTATATCCATGGTCTATCTAAAAACACTATGTGCCCTATACAAACACTTCAATGCTTCTCAATTTTTTTTTTAACTTGTATGATATTATGTGTGATGAATAATGCCATTTATGATATGGATTCAAATATAGAAATTCCATGATTGATATCGTCCTTCATGTTATTTATAAATTACTAATTTCACTATTTCAATAATTTCAATCATCAACATCTATTCCCACTTTCATATTCATAGTCCAAACAGTATATGAATAATATAGATCTTCCTTAACAACATCAATTAGAGTAAAAATCCTAAAAATTACATCCAGACTCAGATATTTTTTCCATTATTCTCTAAAATATCCATTCTTATTATTATATGCATCTTTATTGATTCTCCATGTGTGTTAATGTAGGGAAATATAAATCTCAATTTATTTTTTGATTTATTCTTAGCTATAATTGAAATTATATTTTAATAAATTAGAGAACATTATCTTTATGAAACATTCTATAAATTTTTCCCATTTAAAACTGATCTTACTATATGGATATACAGTCTTTCTCCAATTTATAAAATTTATTTTTTGTGTAAACTGCTTCTACAAAGTATCATTAATGGAATGTTGATTCTTTGTAAATTTAACATTATATTTAATATAACTAGGAAAAATAATCATACATATGAAAACCACATGTCTTACCCTTTTTTCCTTCCACACACATTTTTTATCTTTTAGGTTATCGTTGATGGGAATCCTTTTATATTCTTCATCAAGGATTTCTACAGTTGTGAACACTGAAAGTCCAAAATCTTAGATAGAATCATTCTTTTTGTATTCCAAATTTCTCCCATTTTCATTGAAATTTATGTACATATTTTAATGGTCCATGATATAACTTCTCATAACACTTTAAAAGATAATTCTACATATCATTTGAACATCCTAATTAACATTATTAATAACATATTTTGTGTACTCTTATTTATTTATTTATTTAGGTTTTTATCTAAGGAATAATTTGTTTTTTATTCACCAAATTTATTCTATATTGGGTCTCTAGAGTCACATATTCATATTACACATATTGGGTTCTTACAAACTAAAATACTTCATAATAGTGAAAATTTTATCTATAAAATGATATATGTTTTAAAGGATTTCAAATCAATTCTTTTTGGATATATTATTATTGTTCATAGAAATCTATTTTATTCCAGTATGTTTTGTTAGATTTTGTAATTTTACTTCAAATTTCATAACTTAATCTCTGATTTTGAATTACTAAAATATTATTCTTTTAATCAATATCCCTTTTTCCAAATATACATTAGTACAAACATCTAGTAGTTAATATACTTTTCTTATCTTTAAAAAAATGCTGTCTAGACTCCCCGTATTGTAACCTTGATATTTTTGTGTTTTGATACCATAGTAATGGGATGTGTTTGGGGAACCAACTTATATTTTAATTAAAAAAAATTATACCTTGATGTTTTATTAAATTTATTAGTATTTTCTCTCTCAAAATTTGATTATAATTTCTATTTTATTAAATATATTTCACAAAAAATTAGTGTAAACATTTAAATTGGAATAGTCAGTTACATTTTTCAATGATCATAAGGAAGATGAATGTACACATGATCTCAATATATATTTACCACCAACATGATTAAAATTTACAAGAAAAAAAATTTAAGATACTTGAGTGGAATAACATTTCCTCTGAATATAATAATATGTTCCAGATTATGTTGATTATATATATATTTTTAATTTCACATTGAGCTCAAGGAAATTCATATTGAGTGAATATTTTCACACTCAATAGATATAAAACTATCATAAAATTTTCTATCCATCCTTCCAACTTCATCATAACGAATCTTAGTATTTTCCCTTATACATTTGTTAATTTATTTTATATTCTATGCTACGACATTCAACAATGTATGCTTGAATCTCGTTGAAATTTTATATATTTTTTACAAGGAATGGAAAACTAATTTGATAATGTTATAAAATATGTATTTTATATAAATAAAACATTAAAATTATTCTCCCATGAAATTATTATTTTTCATTGAAAAGAACAACACATTCTTCATTATATTTCATAAGATCTTTGAGAGTGTTATAATAATTGTTTTCTTTTACATGGGTTCTTACAATGCATTAGCCCATTATGATAGCTATGATTACTCATCATGAATTCCCTTGATGAATATAAATATATAATTCACCAACTAATTAGGTACATTTTTCAAACAATCATTAAACTCATTGTAGTTATCCTCAACAGATTCCACGAACGATTTCTCTTAGTTTTAACTAGAATCCTTTGTATAATAAAAAACAATAAATTTAATAATAAAAAACTATTATGAAAAAATTCATCATGTTATTATTCCCTATTATTATTTAAAACATATCTTGGATTTTTCATCACTTTTAATTTTCTATAGTTTCATTGTAAAACAAACAATTTAATCCTGGTAGGAATGAAATGATGCCCTCCCATATGAGGCACATCTAAACTGTTTTTCGAGATGAATTCAAATATGAACCCTATATATTATTTTATAAATTAATAGGTAAGGAAATATTTATATACAATCAATATAATACCATGATTTATAATTATAGATATTTAATAACTCTATATCTAATTATATGAAGCCTTTATTTATATTGATTATGACTCCTAGTATGATTGTGAAGACACACCGAGGGTGTGAATCAAGTGTAAATGTTTTATTCCATAAAAAAATATTATTTTATGAAATTTACACTCCTTAAGATTATAATCCTTTTTGATTGGGTAGTACATAGATGTATATTTTTACAGAAATGGATTTAAACTATAATATATTAAAACAAATTTCTATAACCCACAAAATTATTATAATGGTATGCCACATATTATTACACATTATATTTTATATTGAACTAGTTAAGAAATAAAAAAATAGGATTTAGTTGAAACTATTGAATATAAATTCATCCTGACATCAATGTATTTGGATTTCCCATGGTATTCAGAAACTCTTTCAGCAACTCAGTTTCTACAAAAAAAAAACTACCTAAGGTTGTTAAAAAATTAGTTCATAGTGTTCACTAAATAAACAGTAAGGGTCTTAAACTGTGTAAATATGATCATAAGAACTTTATGAAAATATTCCATACTAAAATCATCATATTTTTCTTTCTTAAATAAAGATATCAAACAGAACAAGTTATCTCACTCATCTCTTGTTCATTTTCATCCAAATCTTTCTAGTAGTATCCATTTTACACTGTTTGGGAAATTCCAATTATGTTCATCAATGATAGTATTCTTCTTCTTATAAACAATCTCAATGATTATATTAACCCCCTTACTAATGCTATATCAACTTACATAAGACATAACAGAAAACAACAATGGCTCCCCTTTAATTATATATTTTTTAATTCATCATATTCTCACATTCCCATAGGCATGTGAGATTGTAATAAATTTATCCTTTTTTAATAATACTCAAAAATAGATGACATTGATACCTTCTCACTTACTATCAAAATGAGAAATTATAAAATATATTTTTTTCGTATATAATATCATTTTCTCAACTCAAAGTATATTAAAAAATACCCTTATTTAAAATATCCCGTACGGACAAATATATTTTTATTTTATTCATCCATCAAGCCGGGATTTATCTCCCTCAATATAAACTCTAAATCAACCAAAATTTACTCATTCCCACAAGGATATATATAATATAAAGCAACATCAATGTCACAATGAATTTATGATCCCATATCACCTTTTGTTCTTCCCATTACGATTATACATAATCAACTTAATTATAATAATTTTTTTAAGAAACTAAGCATCAAAATCATAATCTTATTGAGATTTAATGATAAATAAAATTATTTTGGTTCATATAATGAGGATTAACATCAAAAATCTATTTATTTAATTCATTTACTGATTTAGTGAGATATATAAGTACTCTCATTTTAGTTTGAAAAAAGTCCAAACATTCTATATTTTATTGATATACTTTAACTCAATTTGGAATATGATTAATTCACTCCCCCATAATTAGTAAGTATAAATTAAACTATTATTAAAACCCCTAAATTATTATACAAAATCACCTTAATGATTCTTTTAAATTAATGAATTTTACATTTATTTATCAAAATGATATACTGTTGATCGTGTAAAACTCATTCTTGAATCAGGGAAGTAAATATTTTCTTGATATATATAACTCTATGAAAAACTCACAAATCCTTATATTTTATTCATTATAATAATAATATTATGGATCCTTATTTTTCATAATTTAAAATGTATCTCAAATATTCATCTTTCATTGATCTTCTTTTACAACATTGAATATTAGATTGTATAATCTTTTAACATGAGTCAAATATCATTCTATGTTGTTTTTAAATTTAATATCATGAATATCAAGTGTTCAATAAACACAATTAGTTTTATTTTTTATATATTTATTATAAAAATTCATGTTTTTATTATGTATAATTTTATAATTTCTCTTGGATTTTATGCTTACATTTACTATCCATCATCCTTAAGGTCTAAGAAATAATTAATATTTAGGTGAAAAACAGGTTTACACATCAATATAATTCAAAGAAATATTCCATTTGATATTTTTATAGAATATTTTAGATATTAAATAGAAGAAATGATGTTTCCATAAGGAATATTTTATGTGTACACAATTATGGATGATTATTAGACATAAACAATATGATTCTTACGCAGTTCCATGATGATGTTTTCATTAATCCACATTTTTCATTTTTCATTCAATGTCACTAGATGATACTTATGAAACTCATGATACCATCCTTATGAAGAATATGAAGAACTCTTTATAGAAGATAGAGATAATTATTATGACAATATGAACTATATCAAATCTCTAAGACCTATTGATTCTATAATTATCAAATCATGTGTAGGATGCTTAAAATGAATTTAAAAAATATATTTTATAATAAAATATTTATCCAAGATTTATTAAACTCAATATTTATAAGTCTTCACATATAGTACTCCTTTAGTGTTTCTCTACTACTACATCTATCTTTGATTATCCCTACTATATAGCATCTATAAAATTAGTTTCCAACTGGGGTAGATAATACTCTATAGTCTTGGTAATTACCATTAATATGAATTTTATCCCAACCACTATTTAATTTCTTTTAGTGATCACCTTAAAAAATTCCTTCATATTTAATCGAATATATAGTTATCTTTATCAAAAAAAATTCCATCATTAGATAAATTCTCCTTTTCATGTATAATTACATAAAACTCTTAATTCCTTATACCAAATTTTCAAACATTATATTGAAAATAAAAAAAATTAAGAATCTCCTAAAATAAGTGATAATTATATGATTATTTGAGTTTAATAACTACTTTATCGAATTAGTTGATAAAATATATGATCAATAAGTACCTAATACCTCAAACATTATTAATTTTTAGGAAAGTGAGTTTTTATAATCATATGATGGATTTATTATAAGTTAGAATAATACCAAGGTGTAAATAATTAAAGATACAAAATAAGCCACAAAATTATTTTATTATAATCTAAGAGTATTATTGAGGAATATTATCATTAGTTTTCAATGAATTGAGAGATATTTTTGATCATTACTACTATGTTTTGAAATAAATGTAACTTGAAGTTATAGGTTTCAATTCTAGTGAGATGTTATGTAGCATTGTGGGAGTATATTCTTGTATGAGATGCACTTCTGTATTCAGAGTATACACATTACTTCTAATTGGGTTTATAATGTAAAATATATGAATATAGGTGAACAAATAATCCTAGCCTAATGTAGGTACCCTCCCCAGGGACAAACCTTATAAAATTTTCATGTTCCCAATATTATTTCATTTACTATCATTTAAGTGAAAGGAAGATATATTTAATTTTATTGGATTTGATATTAATATATCATATAGTGTAACTTGATAGAAAATAATTAATAAAATAGAGAACCATTGATTCAATCCCCCTCTCTGTGTTCTATCCCATTCTGAGTGATGTGTTTTGGGGGTTCACCATTTGAACTTAGAAGTATATGAAAAAAATTTGGTGCATGATTTGTTATCAGTATAATTAATATTATATATATATATATGAAGAATATAAAAATATTCATATAAAGATAAATGATTACATAGACTCTATATTTATGTACTTTTCATGATAATGAACATGATATAATAGATGAAATCCTCCCACATTTAATGGATCACTCACCTTGATGGATCATGATTCATAAATACAGAACTCTCAAATACAAAAGGGGTGATAGTTAATTTATATAAAAATGATGAATATTTTTTTTTGTGTTCTAGTGGTGCCATATAAATTATTATATGGAACTGATGATCACAATAACCACAACTCACACACCACTATATGATGGATCACAACACTTTTATGGGCCTTATGGATGCTACACTTTTATTATTTAAACAGATCATCTGTATTCAATGTGTAAAATTAATTTCTTTCCACTAGTATATCGATTGAAAGTATTAAATAAACACTAACGTATTGTTTAATCCATTCATAGTGAATTAGTAACTCATGGAAACCATTTGTGTTGAATTTTGAATATTAATAAACTCATCCCACATAATATTGGGTGAAACATTATATTTGGGATTGTCTTAAAGATGTTTTATTAAAAAATTATCATTAATTCTGTGTATTAAATATTTTTCTGTTTAAAAAAAATTGATCACTTATATTAAAATCCATAAGAAATACATGAAACATTTAACAACACAATATGATTCCTTCTAAAACATCTTTTGGATATTGTTTCATCAACCCATAATTATTTTAGAATAAACACAATTTATAAAACTTTACTCTTATCTATGGTGATACCCAATGTGACCCAAAAAAATCATGAGCATTGAAATCATATCTTATATTCATATTTCATAAATATAAGAAAAAATACCCTTTAATATAGCATCACTGCTACTTGCATTACTTAGGTTTATCATATGACCTCTATCAGATATATCATATCTCTATACAAATATGAAAACCAAAACATATATCATATAAATCATATTAATAAATGTAAAATACATATTTCTAGGATATCTAATGAACACTATATATGAAACATTTCAGTATAGTATATAAGAATATATGTTTTCTTTATTCTCTAAAATAGATTGAGTAGGTCCATGGATGCATCACATGTCATGCATAATACATATGAGAAAATCACATGTTCTTAATCCAAGTTTTTGAAATCATCATTTGTGAATAAAATAATCTAGGCCCTGCTTTTAATAAGTCTAAATCAATATATGGTCAAATTCATTTACTCTTCATATAAGTGGAAAATCCCATGGTGGTTGTTCTCCAAATGAGGACAAGGTTAACGACATACCCAACCACACCATGATTAGCTAATAATATTTATAATTATATATATAATGGATACAATTATTAATGTTCACATGCTAATAATCTCTCCAACATAATGTAAGATTGATTGATAATAAGTATACACCCTACGTATATTGATAACTGCATAACACTCAAAGAGATGTAATTTTGGTTGTCAGTCCAAGTATTAAGTCTCCACTTTTTGCCTCATAAATCTATTCATCACATCTCATATACAGTACTTTCAAATTAGTATAAATATATATTCATTATAAAAATAATATATCAACATTAATTGTTTTTCAATTATGATAATATTTTCCTGAAAAGTCAATGTAATACTTTTAGGGGATATCATTATTCAACCATTCATGTAATTAAAAATATATAATCATGGAGAAAATGATAAATGGAGGTTTTATTTATTATATTAAAATTATAAATTCACAAATAATTCAACCAATATATCATTTTTTATCATCTATAGTTTATAAATGCCCTTAATTTTGTTTTTTTATAATGGTTTCATAAAAATATCCACTACATTGTAATTTTTTGGCACTTAAATGATCTTTACATCCCCCTATATATGATCTACGATATAAGATATTGTTTTTGAAGTATTTTGTTATTACATTAGTGATATCATGGTTCCATATCCATAGAAACAACTCCATTTTATTCATAGTAAATCTCAATTTCTCCCTTGATTTTAGGAACCACAACTAGTTTAGATATGAACATCCTTGTAAAAATATCATATTTCAAAACAATTGATGTAGTGATATACTCTTCCTATGTTTTAAAGTTCACTATATTTGTTTTTTTATATCATCTAATTTATGGATCCAATATTTAGGAGAAACATGAAAGTATATTGGGATTTCATATCAACTTTTTTAGATTGGAAACGTGACTTAGTGTAACCTTTTACATTTATATCATACTCACCTATAAATATCAAGAACATATCCTTAGTCCTACTCAAGTATATAAGATTGTTATTTATAGAAATATAGTAAACCACTAGTATTTTATTGGTATCTATTAGTTATGAATAGAGAATAGGTGACATCATGTCAAGCATACAACATGGAATGCATTGTAAATCTTATGACATATGCATAATGAATTATATCAATCTTATATTTCTCTTTATAAATATTTGTAATCATCTTAAGATTCATTACACATAAAACTAGTAAACACCCACCTCTTTGAGTTATCTATGTAACACACCGAGATTTTATGAAAAATATTCTTTTTAATTTCATTAATGTCTTTTGTCGTACGCTAAACCAAAAGGATCTTGCACAACACGCATCCTTGACTTGCCTTGCATTACACGCAATCACGACATTCCTCGATAGCGTGTGTAGTACGCAATACCGAGTTTCACTAAACAATGATATGCTTTTAAAATATTATTAAAACTAGCCATTATGAATAGTAATAACCACCTTATAAAATTTTAGAAATTTTAAATCTCAAAATGGACTTCATTTTTGGATTCGGAGTATCGAATTTAGCCTAAGGTGAAATTTTGGTACTTTTCGGATAACATTCATATTCTGATGAATAGTGAAAATTACTAAATTTTAATTAAAAACAACTTTTTTAATCAAAATAATTAATAGTGATAAATTATTAATTTGAGTGGTTTTAAAGTATATTTATAATATATTTTTACAATTTAATATAATGTTGGTAAAAGTATGTAATTTCACATTTAAACCAGACATAAACAAGTGTCAATCTTTTGATAGTTATTGTCTCTTAAGAACACGCTATTTGTTTTGATGACGGGAATTAATTTTTAAATTAATTAATGAAACTGATATGTTTTGAAATTGGTAAAATAGATATCATTTTTGAGTTCATAATATCAAATATAGCTTAGGGACAATTTTTGGTACTTTTCTGGAAACTTTCATTTTTTGATGAATAGTGAAACCACTAAGTGGTAGTTAAAAAATGAATTTTTCATGAAACATAATTTTACCGCTTCTGTGAGTGGAATTTTAAAAATCTGAGAGACACGGTTGATGTCATCATGTAAAATGTGGTTCAATGAGATGAAAATAATTTTTGGTGAATAGTAACTTTTTACTTTTTTAACCACAGTTAAAAGTAAATAGGGTAATTAAGGGTAAAAATGATATTATTGTTACCCTAACACATGTCATAATTATATTGGACAAGTTTAATTAGACCAAAAACAACCCTAGGAATAAAATATGACCATTTAGGCCCACTTGGATTAGATTAGGACATTTATTATTAATTTATTTAAAAAATGTTTAAAATAGTTAAAATCAATGTTTAATAAGTATATCATTTTTAATATAGGGTTATACATAAGATAAATTCGACTATAAATATTAATTATAAAGCTAAAAATATTTCCTACATAATGGTATTTTATTTGTAATTTTTAGACATTATATAATTTAATTTATTTATGACACAAAGATGATGGAGTAATTATCTTATTAATGAAATATTGACATAATTGATGTTATAAATACCCAAATAAATGTAATTTGAGACTTTTTATGAATTCCACTAATTTTCTATGTTAATATGAAATGTTAGTATTTATTTAATTAACCTTTTTCGAACTAATCATTCTGTTATGAGTTTCAAAAAAATCAATTACTAAATATTGTCAAAATTGACACAAAATAGTTTTTAAAACAAATATTATATTATTAATTGTTATTTTATTCCTAAAGATATAAGGTTCGGCCAAATGACTTAGATAAGTTTATATATATTAATAATAAACAACTTGGGTTTCATTTGGCTTGTTATAGTACGTTTATTAACCTTATAGTGTAAGAACACAAGAAGACACGGTAAAAGTAAAATTATTTAACTTAATGCTAAATCTAAATGATAAGGTTAAAATAGGAACCTAAACTTGTCTAAATTCTATTTTATGAGAGGATAACGACCCATACCCACCTTAGATTCAAAATAAATCAATTTGAAGCTATTTAAAACCGAATTTGTCTTTATAATAAAATAATATTTTTAGTTATTCCAAAGGTGCCCCTCTCCTCCCTTATAAATGGGCACACCCTCCCTCTCTTCCTCACACCACTTTGAGACTTCATGATTGGCCAACCTCGGAAAAATTCTATTCTCCACTTCCCTATCAACATCCTAGAGGTTCTGGTCTTCCTCAAAGACCAATTTTAGTGCCCTAAAAGTTGATCTCAAAGAGGAGCTTCAAAGAAGAGGTAATGTCCGTTACCGATTCTTTCAACATTATTTCTTCTTCCACTTCTTCTTATTAGGTTGTTTCATTATGAAGTAATAACATAAGTATCACTCATATACTGATATGTTATTATAATTATGAAACAACCATATTTCACCATCTATCCATCCTATGGAAAACAAAATCACCGCGTGTGCGTACGTACGAAATATCGTCTCCACACCGTGGTGTAATCTATTTTCCACCACCACCTTACTTGGATGGGTATAATGGTTTAAGTAATGAATATATATGATTATTGTAATGCGATATTGATTCTTAAATAGTATACATACACTCCAATTCAATTCCATGATCATGAGAACGATATCATCGCTCGTGCGTACGTACGGACTACCGTCTCCACGACGCGATGAGATTCATTCTCAACGTTAACCATTCATGAATTATTATAAAGTATATATAATAAGTAATCATGAAATATATTACATAATAATGATACTGTATTTATGTTTATATATATGTATTTCATCAACTTAATTCCATTCAACTCAATAAGGAAACGAAAACAGCGTTCATGCGTACGTACGGCCTACCGTCTCCATGAACGGTGTATTTCTTTTCATTTACTGATCTATTATATATATGTATATTCTAAATATATATTATATATAAATCATGTTTTATAATCTGTAATTAAGTAATCGTGATCTATGTAATCATATTAATAATTACAAGTCAAAACACGGATGACAAATGAAACAATTTTACCCAAAACGCTCTTTAACATGGAATTTACAAAAGAACGGGTAAAGTAAAGTCATAAGTGAACCATATATGATATCATAACAATTATTATGATTATGAAATAAGTCAATAAAATTATTTAAATCATTATACAGGAGGTTCGGAAACTAACAAAGCAACTCGGACCTAAGGTAAGGGAAATATCACAATCTCATTTTTATCCGAGATTGTTTATACTTTGGTATTTACTGGGGAGTATTTTATCATCCACATCCATGTTTCCTCAATATGTAATATTGTTTCCATCCACGTAAAATTGTTTAAATCCAATTTTAACCTTCGATGAGTTTTTAGTAAAACATATGAATGGAATCTTTTGATGTTTTTCGTACGAGGTACTTTTTGACTTTTCCGACAAAATTATGGGAAGAATGTTTTTTTAACTTATACTTCATGAATGGATTTTTAAAACAAAATTTCCAAGAATCTTCCTTTACAGGTTTTCAAGTTTATTTTTAATAAACTTCTTTTAGTTTAAAATTGTATGACATGTTAAGAAAGGAAAAATGTTTTTGAAGTAGAAAGGATATTTTCCTCAAGAATGGAGGTTAAGTGTTTTATCAAAATTATTTTCCATCTATGAAAATAAAGGGTTCTGTTTCTATCCCTATTATTACATGGATTTGATTATGTTGTGATGGAAATATTTTTATGAATTATTTTATCTAATATGAATTGTTTTATGATGTCATGATGTTTAAAGATTCCCATTTTTATTACATGGGTTATGCTACGATGTATGGTTTATGATTTTGTGGAACACATAATAATGGTATCATTATGAGATGGGTGGGACCTATATCTCCCTCCAATGCATTGGGTAAAGATTTTATATCTCATGAGATAGACATGGCTGGAACGGTAGGTTATACCGGTTCAGTGAAATAGGACCGAAACGAGGAGTGAACTCGGTTCAGAAATGGACTTTGTCCACTAAGATAGTCTTGGAAATGAGTCTTGACTAATAAGAAATGATTCTCTATTATTATCTGTGTATGCCACAAAGTTTCATGGTTTATTTAATGATTATTGGGATTACATTTCACTGCTATGATTTATCCCATGTTATGATATTATGATCTCTTTTACAGGTTAAGATTTCCAAAATGTTATGTTCTTATAAATATAATGTGATTGATTTTTCTTTTGTTTACCCTTACTGAGAATTTGAGCTCACCCTTTCATGTTTTCCTTTCCCCAGGATATAAATACATGTTTTAGCTAAGAAAAAAAGGGAACATATTTATGGGAGATGTTGAAGATCTTTCACCATGATTAGAAGATTACGTTCCGAGTTTCCAAAGACACTAAACTATTACGATCCTTGTGTGTGTGTTTTTGTTATGTAATAAGTATTCCGCAAAAGTAATGTAATGTCCTTGTACTTCAAGCTTCGGGTCTCTACAGTTGGTATCAGAGGAAAGGTTTAGTCAACCTTTGGAAACTAGGAAGCGAAAACGTTAGTGAGATCCCTAGAGATATTTCTAAGGTATGTCTAGGGATGTCACTAAGGATAAGTATACGTATAGTATATAGTCCTAGAACTAGGTTAACGATCATTGAATTTAACCTAAGATGTTAGATATTGAAGTTACTCCCACTTTATTATGTTTTTTCCTATAACACTATTTTTTTTGGGTTTTAGAAAATGGCTGGAAATAAGATGATTGACGACAATGGAGGATATTATGGAAAATGTAATGATATTCTTCATGAGAAACCAAATGAAATGGGATTTGGAAGTCCAACCATCATTATTAGGCCGAATCACCAATCTCATAATATGATCAATAAACTCAAATTTGGTAAGTTTACTGACTCAGCTAATAAGAGAAATATGGAGTTTCATGATGATCATAGAGGAAAGAAAGTTCAATTTCCCCTATGTAAATCATGTGGGAAGAGGCATCGGGGAGAATGTTTCAAGGGAACTAGAAGATGATTTGGGTGTGGAAAATAAGGACACAAAGCCAGTAAGTGAAAAGAAAAAGGTTCAGTTAACACCATGGATGAGGATAATGATATTTCTATGACATCAACAATGGTAAAATGTTTTAAATGTGGAATTTACGGGCATTATGCAAACCAATGCCCTAAGGGAAAGTCTCATGAATAGAATCGGTACGACCATATGAGTAGTATTTTTGTTGATGATGATGAAGAGACTACAAATGATATGTGAGTTGAAAGAATTGTTGAAGCTCGGTCAATGGTTTAAGAAGGTAGTGGAATGATTACATGTTTATCAAGTGTAATGTTGTATGAGTAATCTCATGGTACTATGGAATAAAGAGTCATCAAAGGATTGTTACACAGTTGTCTTTCCTTGAGTTTTGAAAGTGTATGATTAATGGTACCAGTATCCATTAAAGGTTATTCAGATATTTTTGGAATATAGAAGGGATAAGGAGAAAATTAAATGTTTGATAGTATTCATGAGCCCATCACTAATATAAGGAGAAGGTTATATCAGGGTTTGAGTATATAGAATTTTTGGATTTTGGAAAGAGTTAACATTTGACAGCATTCATGTTTTCACTATGGTTTAATGGGTATTCAGTTTTCAAGAGAATACATGATTAAGGTATTCACATGATTGGAATGTGACCAACAAGATATATAGGGGTAAATGATGGTATTCACATGAATGGTTGATGAAATTTCAAGTAATCATTTTATTTATATTATGAGCTTGGACCGAAGTATTTTAAAAAATCCTAAAGATTGGAATGGATTAAGTTGGACATAAGTTTTTATTGTTTGAGGATAGAACATTCGATATTTTTTATGTGATGTTATAGTAATGTAGTTTTAGAAAAAGGACAACCTGCAGGACGGGCGACAGCCCATCGCGTTGGACAAGGCGGTGGGAATCGAACCCACAACCGAAGTGCGACTGGCCTTTATCGCCTACCACTGGCCTACAGGAATTCCCTGGTTAGAATAAACTAGTTTTATTTTATTAAGTGGTATGATAGATGAAGTATATGTCCATTTTGGAAGGTTATATATAGATGGACATATGTATATTTGATAACTTTTGCTAACCTTTTCTTTGAAATAGATGGAATGACCCATCATTCTTTCACAAGATCTGCTAACAAATCACGAATAACAAATTCAACTTCATTTCTTTAAGAGATGAAGTGGAAATTGTCCAAAGAACGACCAACAGTGAGACTATACCGAAATCACGAAAGTATTTCTTCTAATTCCAATTTCATCAACTTTAGGGAAATGATCTTGAAAACCAAAAAGTTGACCTAGTGCTCTTATATCTGATGAATCAGATGGTACCTTAGATCGTCACAAATTTATGGCTTTGTGATTGCTGGCTTTTCCATAGCCATGTTCTCTACCACACTCCATCAGAACATGATGGTTAGATTTCTATTCTATATCAATATTTTCACCTATGTGGAAACCCGGTGATTAGTTTATTTGGGTAACCGTTACGTTTCATACATTTTTTTTAAATATTGGATTTGGTATTCCTTTTTACGATGTGGGCTTCTATTAATGAAACTTTCGAATATTAAACCATTTATAACCCCGACGAATTTCGAGGAAGAAATTCATTTTAAGGGGGGTAGAATGTAACACCCCGTGATTTTATGAAAAATATTTTTTTTAATTTCATTATTGTCTTATGTCGTACGCTACAGCAAAAGGAGCTTGCACAACACGCATCCTTGACTTTCCTTGCATTACACGCAATCATGACCTTCCTCAATAGTGTGTGTAGTACGCAATACAAAGTTTCAATAAACAACGATATGCTATTAAAATATTATTAAATCTAGCCGTTATGAATAGTAATAACCACCTTTTAAAATTTTAATAATTTCATCTCTCAAAATGGACTTCATTTTTGGATTCGGAGTATCGAGTTTAGCCTAAGGTGAAATTTTGGTACTTTTCGGATAACTTTCATATTCTGATGAATACTGAAAATTACTAAATTTTAATTAAAAACAACTTTTTTAATTAAAATAATTAATAGTGATAAATTATTAATTTGAGTTGTTTTAATGTATATTTAGAATATATTTTTACAAGTTAATACAATGTTGGTCATTGGATGTACTTTCACATTTAAACCATACAAAAACAAGTGTCAATCTTTTGATAGTTATTATCTCTTAAGAACACGCTATTTGTTTAGACGACGGGAATTAATTTTTAAATTAATTAATGCAACTGATATTTTTTTAATTTGGTAAAATAGACATCATTTTTGAGTTCATAATATCAAATATATCTTAGGCCCAATTTTTCGTACTTTTCTGGAAACATTCATTTTTTGAGGAATAGTGAAACCACTAAGTGGTAGTTAAAAAAATGAATTTTTCATAAAACATAATTTTAACGCTTCAGGGAGTGGAATTTCAAAAATCTGAGAGACACGGTTGATGTCAGTAAGTAAAATGTGGTTCAATGAGATGAAAATAATTTTTGTTGAATAGTAACTTTTTACTTTTTTTACCATGGTTAAAAGTAAATAGGGTAATTAAGGGTAAAAATGATATTATTATTACCCTAACACATGTCCTAATTCTATTGGACAAGTGTAATTAGACCAAAAACAACCCTAGTAATAACATATGACCATTTAGGCCCACATGGATTAGATTAGGACATTTATTATTAATTTATTTAAAGAAGGGTTAAAATAGTTAATATCAATGTTTAATAAGTATATCATTTTTAATATAGGGTAATACGTAAGATAAATTAGACTATAAATATTCATTAGAAAGATAAAAATATTTCCTACATAATGATATTTTATTTTTAATTTTTATACATTAAATAATTTAATTTATTTATGACACAAAGATGATGCAGTAATTATCTTATTAATGAAATATTGACATAATTGATGTTATAAATACCCAAATAAATGTAATTTGAGACTTTTTATGAATTACACTAATTGTATATGTTAATATGACATGTTAGTATCTATTTAATTAACTTTTTTCTGACTAATCATTCTGTTTTGAGTTTCAAAAAAATCAATTATTAAATAGTGTCAAAATTGACATAAAATAGTTTTTAAAACAAATAGTATATTATTAATTGTTATATTATTCCTAAAAAACTATGTTTCGGCCAAATGTCTTAGATAATGTTATATATATTAATAATAAACAACTAGGGGTTCCTTTGGCTTGTTATAGTAAGTTTATTAACCTTATAGTGTAAGAACACAAGAAGACACGATAAAAGTAATCTTATTTAACTTAATGTTTAATCTAAATGATAAGGTTAAAATAGGAACCTAAACTTGTCTAAATTATATTGGATGATAGGATTCCGACCCATACCCACCTTATCTTAGGAATAAATCAATCTGGAGCTATTTAAAACCAAATTTGGATTTATAATAAAATAATATTTTTAGTTATTCCAAAGGTGCCCCTCTCCTCCCTTATAAAAGGGAACCCCCTCCTTCTCTTCCTCACAACACTTTGAGCCTTCAAGCTCGGCCAAACCCTGCCAAATTCTCTTCTACACTTCCCTAGAAACATCCTAGTGGTTCTCGTCTTCCTCAAAGACCAATTTTAGTGCCCTAAAAGGCGATCTCAAAGAGGCGCTTCAAAGAAGAGGTAATGTCCGTTACCGATTCTTTCAACTTTATTTCTTCTTCCACTTCTTCTTCTAAGGTTGTTTCATTATGAAGTAATAAAATAAGTATCACTCATATAATGATATGTTATTATAAGTATTAAACAACCCTATTTCACCATCTATCCATCCTATGGAAAATGAAATCACCGTGCATGCGTACGTACGGAATACCGTCTCCACGCCGTCGTGTAATCTATTTTCCACCACCACCTTACTTGGATGGGTATAATGGTTTAAATAATATATATATATGATTATTTTAAAGTGATATTTATTCTGAAATAGTATACATACACTCCAATACAATTCCACGATCATGAGAATGATATCATTGCTCGTGCGTACGTACGGACTACCGTCTCCACGACGCGATGAGATTCATTCTACACGTTAACCATTCATGAATGATTATAAAGTATATATAATAAGTAATAATGAAATATATGACATAATAATCATACAGGATTTATGTGTATATATATGTATTTCATCTACTTAATTCCATTCAACTCAATAAGGAATCGAAAATAGCATTCATGCGTACGTACGACCTACCGTCTCCATGAATGGTGTATTTATTTCGATTTACTTATCTATTATATATATGTATATTCTAAATATATATTATATATAAATCATGTTTTATAATATGGAATTATTTAATCATGATCTATTTAATCATATTAATAATTACAAGTCAAAACACGGACGACAAATGAAACAATTTTACCCAAAACGCTCTTTAACATGGAATTTACAAAAGAACCGGTAAAATAAAGTCATAAGTGAACCATATATGATATCATAACCATGCGTTTGATTATGTAATAAGTCAATAACATTATTTAAATAATTATACAGGAGGTTAGGAAACTTACAAAGCAACTCGGACCTAAAGTAAGGGAAATATCACAATCTCATTTTTATCCGAGATTGTTTATACTTTGGTGTTTACTGGGGAGTATTTTATCATCCACATACATTTTTCCTCAATATGTAATTTTTTTTACATCCACCTAAAATTATTTAAATCCAATTTTAACCTTCGGTGGGTTTTTAGTAAAAGATATGAATGGAATCTTTTGACGTTTTTCGTACGACGTACTTTTTGACTTTTCCGAAAAAAGTACGGGAAGAATGTTTTTTAACTTATACGGAATGAATGGATTTTTAAAAAAAAAATTCCAAGAATATTCCTTTAAAATTTTTCAATTTTATTTTTAATCAACTTCTTTTAGTTTAAAATTGTATGACATGTTAATAAAGGAAAAACGTTTTTGAAGTAGAAAGGAAATTTTCCTCAAGAATGTAGTTCAAGTGTTTTATCAAAATTATTTTTCATCTAAGATAATAAAGGGTTATGTTTCTATCCCTATTATTACATGGATTTGATTATGTTGTGATGGAAATATTTTTATGAATTCTTTTATCTAAAATGAATTGTTTTATGATGTCACGAAGTTTAAAGATTCCCATTTTTATTACATGGGTTATGCTATGATGTATGATTTATGATTTTGTGGCACACATAAGAATGGTATCATTATGAGATTGGTGGGACCTATATCTCCCTCCAATCCATTGGCTAAAGATTTTATATCTCATGAGATAGACATGTCCGGAATGGTAGGTTATACCGGTTCAGTGAAACAGGACTGAAACGAGGAGTGAACTCGGTTTAGAAATGGACTTTGTCAACTAAGATAGTCTTGGAAATGAGTCTTGAATAATAAGAAATTATTCTCTATGATTATGTGTGTATTCCAAAATGTTTCATGTTTTATGTTATTATTATTGGGATTACATTTCACTACTATGATTTATCCCATGTTATGATATTATGATCTCTTTTGCAGTTTACAATTTCCAAAATGTTATGTTCTTATGAATATGATGTGATTGATTTTTCTTTTGTTTACCCTTACTGAGCATTTGACCTCACCCTTTTATGTTTTCTTTTCCCCAGGATATAAAGAAATGTTTTAGGTAAGAAAAAAAGGGAACATCTTTATGGGAGATATTGAACATCTTTCACCATGATTAGAAGATTACGTTCCGAGTTTCCAAAGACCCTAAACTATTACGGTCCTTGTGTGTGTGTTTTTGTTATGTAATATGTATTCCACAAAAGTAATGTAATGTCCTTGTATGTCAATCTTCGGGTCTCTACAATCTATAATAAATATATTTTGAAATTTTTCCATGTGAGTATCTTTCCAATTCAATGTTTTATTTAAGATATATCCATATTGATCATCTTACAAAGTATGTTGCTCACATCACCCATTTCTTTTATCGAGATTCATTTCCCAACCATATCTTCATAATGTGACGCATCAAAATATCATTTCCAATAAATAGTATTTCATTTAGATTAAATATAAAAAATACTACTATAATCCCACTAATACATTTATATAGGCATGAATCATTCATGTTCTGGATGAAATATTAATCATGGACTACATCATTAAACTTGATATTCTAACGTCAATAAGATAAATTTAATCTATAAATGGAAGTTTTTTCTTATATGACTTTTTAGTCTCCATTTGATGTTAAAAACCTATGATTTGTATCATATAGATGTCCTCATCTAAATTCATATTAAGGAAATGTGGTTTGAAATCCATTTTATTTATCTCATAGTATAAGTGAACTGTTATGGGGAGAAAAATCGGAATGAAATTTATCATCACTACCATCACTAATGTTTCTTAATATTCAATTCCATGGTTTATCATGTAACGTTTCCCAATAGTAATTCTATATGTTTTGACTCGACCATCCATGCTATTTTTAACTCTATAAAATGAAATTTCAACACATGGTTTTCACCCTATCATGTGAATCTATAAAGATAAAAAATTAGTTAGTGTAAGTGAAGATGAACGTAGATTACAAGTATTTTTACTGTTTCTATGAATCAAAAGCCTTGATAGATTCCTGATATATGGTGGGTTCATATTCTATGAAATTAATTCATTATTTTCTATTTGATAATTCCATATCTCATGATCTATAGAAAAATTCTATAAAACCTTCAAGGATATTGTGTATTTTGATATGGTTCTTCATCAATAAATAATTATGGAACTATATCATCTTCCACATAAAGAACACTTCCTATTTATTAGTGTTGTACTTGTTAAAAAAATTTATCCCACTAACTCATCTATCAATAAATTCCTTCTCAATATATTTATTATATTGGGATGTAAACATTTAAGGACCAATGTTTATTTGGACCAGACATATGACTAGAAATTTGTCTTTTTTAATTCAATGATTGTAAGGGAAAAATTGTAATTTTATCATATAATATGACCTAATATAATATTTCAGAATACTATATTGTTCCCCAAATTGTTTATTTACACTAGAAATAGAATTTCATAGAAATACGAGACATTCAAATTTAGGTAAAATAATTAATAATTAATATATATTAAATTAAAAATTAATTAATTTTCACATTCTTGGTTGGATAATTTTTTTGAATGGAGGGATATATTTATATTCTTCCTAGGTGTAACATACACTATTTTAGTAACTAGTCCCCTGCACTTTGCCCATTTTTTCTTTTTCTTTTAGATTCATTTTGTTTTCATCTTTTATTTTCTTATCCTCCCCATGTCTTCTTAAGTACACCCTGTGGGATTACACATAATGATAATGAGATAAAAAATGGAGATGTAGGGAGATAGATAAATAGGGAGAGGAAGGGAGGTTCTAAGATAGGGATTATGAGGAAAAGAATCATTATATGTCTGTCCCAAATTATGGACATAGGTAAATCTTCTGAAGATTCCACCAAAAGGTAGGCCATTATTATGGATTTTCATAAATCACTAAAAATTTAAAATTTTCAATTTTTTTGAATTATATAACTTATTACAACCCATTGTGTATTGATATAAATATTTTACGGAGGTGAACATGACTTCAGGCCGATTGGAGGGGTTTCTATTCAGAAACACTGACCACATGACTTATAATTTAGGGGAAAACTTTTTTTTCTTCATGTTTAGGGATATTATATTTTATATGTACATTAAATATATCGGGAATACACATTGTGTAATATTACTTGACCATGTAGTTGAGTAACTATCCAGACAACTCATGTAAGGGAAATAGGCCACATAGAGTACATGTCCTGACCTCGGGAGGTCTGCAGGATGTGTAGAGGTAGATGAAATAAAATAACACATATCAGGTCATGTGGGGTATGATGTTTGATATACCATGTTTTTTAAATATTTTATACAATATTTAAATTCCATTTACATGGGCTTACATGTCATTTATAGTTGAAGTACATGGGAATGAAGAGATTCTTTGGTACATGCCATGTGGTAGGATATACACTAGGTGTATTCCTCCATTGATACTATTTTTATGGGTTTTCATAAAATTATTGCCATTGATTCAGAATTTTTCACATAAGAATTCCATATTTTTATATTTCCATTTTGATTTTGATGTTGAAACTATTTAGGATTTTTTAGTACTTTTAAGATGCATTTCAAGATTTGTACTAAATGAATGGATTCTTCCTAGGAAAATATATCCTAGATTTATCTTGATAGTGAAAACCTTGATATGCAGTGGGATATGACACATAAATCCAAAAAAATCTAGGTATTTTCATTTTAGTTCAAGAGGCCATATCATCTTGTGATCAGTAGGATTTCTTGTAGGATTCCGCTACATGAATAATAATTTTGAGGGTCCACTGTGGGATTTTTTCACATACATGGTGAACTAGGGAATTCATTATAGGATCCATTTCACCTATTTAATATTTTATATGATGCCATGTTGAATTATTAAGACTATGTATACCATTATGATGACCCCATTTAAGACACCTCTTCCTATAAAAACTCTTATTTGAGGTCCAATATAGGACTCCCCTTCCAATGTATTGGCTATGAGGATCCTGAGTAGGATGTCACTTCTGTGCCTTGTCTTCGGGCACCTAGTAGGTACAACAACATTTGATCGACCATATTCTAGTGCATTAGGGTTATGGGTAGAGATTTTAGAAGGTGTCACCATTTAACACATATAATACTTATAAGTTCGTGAGATAGATGTAGTGGTCAGGGATTTAGGTGTTCTAACAACCTCGCTATTTTAATTATGCATTCTCATTTTTACTACTAACTCAATGAGTATTTCTATATGTAATTCATGGGTTGTGGAAAATGATCATGTTGTTGTGCAACATTACCTATGGGGATTACAATATGAATTCCAAGGGATCCATCATCTAATACTATTATAGAATTTTATATTATTAGGATTTCTATATATATTTCATCATATATATCTTCTAATCCATTTCATTTATATCTTTGGGATTCCCAGAGGTACATCCTTGGATCTGGATTATTAGACTTTTGTTACGATTCTTAGTCCTGGAATCCCTATGATTATGATGTTTGTTCATGAAATCCATATTGATTGTGATACATTAGTGATATATATGATTACTCACTCTCTGATCAATTACTTGATTTAGGTGTTGGAAAAATTCCACACAATTGGTTGGACAAAAACTTGACAGATGATTAGGATCACTTTGATTGATTCCTATGATTCTCCCAATGTTTTGGTGGGCACACAATTATTACATTATATATAAGTACATTCCATGAATGGTGTTATTTAGTAAATTTAATGAATGGATTATTATAATGTACTTGAATTTAGAGTCTATTCCTTTCATAGATCACTTAAGGGTCAACCCCTTAGTGATTATCTGAGTTGCAATGTCATGATTTCCTAAAAGTTGGGACCCAAGACATATCCATCGGACTATATTTTCATCGAATAAGTGGAATTATATCCATCTCATTTTCCATTTACTATATTTTCATTGGGTATATTTCAATATTTGTCATTGTTATTGTTGGTGAGTATTGGTGAAACCCGGGCTAGGACATCTTTACCCCTTGTGGTGACATATCATGCTCATATAAATTTTAGGAAATTCACAAAGTAGGTATTTTAATTTTGGATTACATACCCTGATATGTAATTAATTATACGTTGATTGAAGATAATGTTTTCCAACTCTGTTCCCTTATCACAAGATGTTCAGACAATTGGGAATATGGGCCCATTGATCTACTGTGGTTGATTATGTTAATTTTTACCTTACTCATGTATATACATATTAATGTGTACATATATATTTATGAAAATATATAAATATATATAAATATATATTCAAGAAATTATATTTCACATGATTATCTACATCCCAAGACCTTGGATCAAATGTTGAATCACATTTATTATTTTATTTATCATTTATGTTTTTCTCTCAGCTTTGCTAAGAACATTTCAAAAGAATGCACATATGAAAATATTATTATAGAATCATCATTGGGGGTTCCTTCTAAGATTATTTATCACTAATGTATCTGAAACATAGTTTTCATGCATACCTTATATCTTTTCTTTCAGGTTGAGCATATAATAAAATTTTGATAGGGATGAGGCCTAGAGGTTCAAGATTGAGAGGAGACACTCATGTGGATTGTTTTGATTAGGGTGGATCACCTATTTAGTGTCTCAGAGTTTTGTTTTCTGGTTTATATTAGAGATATTAGTATGAAAATGTACATTTTTTTCTTTTATTTACTTCTCTATATGTATGTTCAGAAAAATGTGTGATAATTTTTGTTTAGAATAAAAGGGAATTTTATTCTTTAGTGCATTCCATTTATTGTTACAACACTCTCTTTTTTTATATTAATTATTTCTCCCACATTCTAATTTTAAAAACTATGGATGTTATCTTGTTATTGATGTTGTTTTATTACTATGACATGATGTTATATTATCCCCACTATCACACATGGGGGCTCACTACTTGTTGGATGCCTTTGGTGTACGAGGATGATCGTTTGAGACCTTGTTGAGGACTAGCTTAGTGAACCATATTAGTGGAATATCTGTCAGGATGTTACAGATTGGTATTAGAGGTTTTTAATTAATGTTGTTTTACTATTTGTGATATCAAAAAAAGGGTATTAGTATTTTGTCTGAACATGTGATGGATAGCACATTGGTGTGTCATGATCATTTGTTCTGATTAAAAGTCCTTGTTTCTAGGGAAATGAGACTAGTGTTCTTGATATAAGATGTCATAGTTTTATTTCACTTTAACTTCAATAAGTGTATAGTTTGTTTTTATTTTATGATTTAATGATATATTTAATGATATTGGTAATTATAAATTTGTAAATTATGAATTTTTACTCCTTTATGGCCTAGGTAAGAGTCATGTTACGTATCATATTTATCATGAAGTATTCACATGCTATAGTTCAGCTATTGTTTGATTACTACTGATGAAAAAGGATAATTAAATGAAGTTGATCCAAAAACCTAATTTGTTTTTTCAAAATAGATTCTTGATGTTATTTATTCAATTGATCTAATGTGTATATATTTTTATTTGATGACAAGCTATGTAGATATATTTCCGCATTTGATGGTGTCGATAATAACTTATTCCTCATTTATAATAGGAGTGGTGTACCTAGGAGGTCGATAGGGAAAATGTTTCCAACGAGTATACCTCATCATAGTGTGTTGTTTTTTAGGATTGGAAATTTAATTTTTCATTACGAAGCTATTGATTTTGTTCTTCTATAGTTTCAGAATCACATTCAATTTAACAGAACCATGATTGAGATCTATGAAATGGAATGTTGAGAAGATTATTTTCACTTATTTTTGGGCCACATAGGTCAATTTTTGTAATTTATTCCTTCACTTATGGTTATTTATTCAAATTATTTGTTGTGATAATAACATGTAATATGACATTAGTAGTTAATTAGGCTTCTAGGAGGTATTACCACATGTAGATCCATGATATGTGTTAGTTAAATATATCTTCTTCATTTCAATTGTGACATCCATAGAGTAGTTCCTTATGGGGATGATCAGAGTGGATCCAGACCTTTTAGTCAATGTTGATAGTTTTTACTATTTTAGGTCACTATTATCTTTACCTCCATTATTGTGCTTTTATGTTATATATAAGGTGGTTTGACCAAGCGACCCTAACGAGAGACTTGTTTTTTTGGGATAGGGTAGAGGCATATAATCCCTTAGAATTGACTCATACCATTATAGTTCGATGTAATATTTGATCAAATGAAACCAATGATTAGTTCTGTATTAGGTTTATGGATTCCTTTTGTTGAATTTGATACTAAAAATAAATTGATTGATAATAGAGAAATTTCATGGAATATGTCTAGAATTTTTTTAAAGGATATTAAAAAGTGGATGGATTTAACATTGAGGAATCGTTTTCACTAGTTGAAAAGATAAAATTAATAATTACATTCCGAGAAACATAGGGTCAAAGGTAGAACAGAATATATCTAATGGATATAAAATATAATTTTGGAAATTGGGAGATAGAAGATGAAATTAATATTGAGTGTCCTAAAATATTTATTCTATATAATGTTTTAAAAGTGGGTTTTAGAATTTATAAGTATCTATTTAGGTTAAACCATGCCCCTAGAGAATGTCATTCAATTCCAGATTAGTGCTTGAGAGGAATGAGATTCACAATGGGAAATGTGGATTTTAAAATATACATTAAATAAATTAATGAAGATAAAATCATTGTAATTATATATTTTGATGATATTATTTTTATATGTGATTAAGAGAGTTCCTATGATGAATATTATATAATATTGAACAAACAGTTATAGATATAAATGTTAGGAAAAATTATGAACTTAATAGTATTACAAGTGTTTAGAAAGTACTAATTTAATTTTCTGTTCTTGGAAAATAATGCATGAGATTTATTTATTTTTTTTTAAATTAAGATTCAAAACTAATAAAATATCCTACATTGGTTGGAATTAATCTTGGTAAGGATCATGGAGGAAATTTTTTGAATCATAACGAGTTTAGAAGACTTATTGAATGTTTATTATATATTGATTCCTCAAGACCAAATATTTTATATTCCATAATCTTATATGAAATGTATCAATGTTAAAAAAAATAAACATTTTTTATATAATCTTGTAGAATTTGTAGAATCATCAATGTATATTAGAGCTAATGGATTAAGTAAAAGAAAATTTATCAACTAAATTAGTCTAGAATTATTGATGCTAACTTTGAAGGTGATTGTGATGGAAAAAGAAATACTTTAGGTAGAATTTATCAATTTAGTGGAATTTTTCTATTTTGTTGAATTTATCTATTTAGAAAGCAAGTTTTATTCCATGGATATGTGAGAGGTTTTTTCTCTTTTGATTACCATAGCTCATCATGGTAAATTTATCTAGGCTATATAAATATGTATTATGACATGTGAAGATGATTCTTGTGTCCGGGTTTGAAGCATGACATTGATGATTATGTGTTTGACTATTACACCTACAAATGGAAAACGTTAGAGCACATGAATTCCTTTGGTTTTCTTCAGACTCTCCCTGTGCTAGTTTGGGAGTGGGATGAGGTGTCCATGGGTATTGTAGTTGGGTTTCTATAGACACCCGGAGGAAAACTGCTATCTAGGTTGTTGTTAATTGGTTGGATAATATGTCTCATTTCATTATGATTAAAGACACCTCTAAAGTTGAAGATATGGTTAATCTGTATGTACATGAGATAATGAGGTAACATGGGAGTCCTATGGGTTTTTGAGATAGGGATCATTAGTTTACCACAAGGTACTAGAGGAGTATTCTTGTGGATATGGGGACTTAGGTCTAGTTGATCACAACATACCATCCACAGGCAGATGGCCAGATGAAGTATGTAATTCAGATCCTCAAGGATATGGTTTGTTTCAATGTTATGGATTTTAGTGGATCATGTGATATCCATCTGGTACTAGATGAGTTTGTTAAAAACAACTATTAACTATCATTGATCAGATATGATCCTTTTGAGGCATTGTATGGTCACCCATGAAAATCACCACACTTTTGGGAAGGGGTGGGTGATGTTTCATTGGTTGGACTAAATCTTGTTCAAGAAACATCGACAATGATTTTGGATGTTCGACGACATCTAGTTATAGTAGCAGAGTTGACAAAAATCATATGTAGTTCGGTAGAATCATCCTTTATATTTTTCCATTGGTGTCTAGGTTATCGTGAATTTTTCTCCTCATTTTGGTCACTGTTGACTTGGAATGTAAGGAATGTTCACTCCAATATATGTTGGACCATTTGAGATTACTGAATAGATTAGAAAAGATACTTATCGGTTAGCATTGAAGGTTTTTTTAATGCATTGATGATGTTTTCCAAATATGTCATCTCTAGACATATCACCCCAATCCTGCTCACATTCATAGTAGGGAAGAAATTTTGTTAGTGATAGACACTTTTGTTGCATAGAAACTAATTGATATTTTTGACTCAATGATGAATGTATTGCAAGGTATGTCGATTCCATTGGTAATTGTTCTATGGAAACAAGGATCATAATCACATGAGACATGGGAATGAGAGTAATTGATGAGGGAGCCGAGGCCTCCTATTTTTCCATGGATTACTTATTCGACATGACTTCCCAAGGATGAAAAATAATTATGGTGGGGAGTTTTTAACTTCAAGAGACCTTTACCGAGTATGTTTTAAATTTTTTATATTCCTTTCATGTTTTAAATTACATTTTTGTGAATTTTCTAGGTTAACACTAGATTTTAGAACATGTACACACCGTGTACATTCTGTACTTTTTGTGTACTTGGTGTTGGTTTCATGTCGTGGGTTGGGAGATCACGCCCTGAATGGGGAGATCACTCCGTGAGTGGGTACAAGTCGTGTAAATAATGTAAATGTTTTGTAGGCGTTAAATAGATGATATTTAACTTGAGGTGATGTGTTTTTTAGCCTACATATCTTATATAGCCTACACATCCTGACCAAGGGTTACAAATCATGATTCGGCCCATGCCCAGGTAAAATAAACTCGTTCAGAAGTTTTATCAGTTCTTTTATCTCCAAACATTATGGCTCTCAACCTAAGCCAGTTCTGGTGAATTTCTGAGATACTCAACAACTTTTGGATTGATCTAATTTTCCCCATTTCAACATTTATTCTATAGCAGATCTATCTAGGTAAGTGTTTTCTCAAATTCTTCATTGTGATTGATTGAGAATAGGCCCTATCCTTACACTATCAAATCTATTGATATTTGTTTGATGTTTCTTGTTGTCCACATAGAGATACATTGTGAGATGTTGTCCTGAAGGCCATTCCCTAGATAGTCGTGCTGAATCTAATGGCCGTTATTGAGGTATGTGAGATTTATTCTATCCTCAAACCCTTTCCTTCTATATTGAATCAATCCTTTGAGGTGCTACTTTGATTCCTGTGCGTTCGATAATGTAATTGTTGGGTTTCATTTCATTTGGAATTTTTTGTGGGAATGTGTTACCTGAACATTGAGTTAGGATGTTTCATCTCTAGTCTATGATAATTAACCTTCTTATTTTATTTTTCAAATTACATTATAAACTGATTTATGAAATTTTCATGATTTTTGTCCTTGTGGAAGAAGGGTTTTGAATGAAAAATGGTTGTCCCTAGGTTTTCATAAATGGATTGTGAAAATTTTTGTAATGTTTTCCAATGAATTGATTTTTTTTGAAATTGAGAACATTGGTTACCTTGGGTACTTAGGTGGAAGTTTTAGATTAAGGCCATAGTCCATTAAATTGTGATTATCAAAGAGGTTTTTCTTGGGTAATTTTTTATTTCTTATGCAAATTTTTATAGGGGTCCGATATTATAAATTTTTGGGGTTTACATATGGGGTATTACGTTACTTCATTGGCCTTTTGTTCTAGTATCAGTGTTGTGCACTTGTTTATTTTGGTATGAGTAGTTTTCCACATAGACCTGTAGTATTCCGTATTTCTATGATACATGTGCTTCAGTTATATATTTCATGGTTTTCTGATTTATCCTTGATAAGAATCATTTTTATTTTGTAAAATGATATTGAAATCGTTATTTTAAACTATTATACATGCTTCTATATAGAACATTGGAAAATGTTTTGTTTACCTAGTTTTTTTTAAAACTTCTTTACTATTTATCATGTTCTGTTTAATTTTAAAATTGAGCATACAAGATTTATTATTCAGATAATTGTTATGGAAAACTAAGGCGGGATCCTACTGATCATTTTAGCTCACACCATGTTCACTTATTAGATTGTGCATAGAAAATTTTTTCTTCTTCTAGTGTATGGAAAATCAAGGCACCGTAGTTAGGTGGAGAGTTTCTTGTTAGCTGGGATGGGTAGAAAGTGGTGAGATGTTTGGAGTTCCTCCATTCCATCATTAGAGTAGTTGTTTGGTTTTGATTCCCTTGTAGTCGGACTTTCCTTTTGTATTTTTTAGATACATTCCCAATTGTTATGTTTCTACTATTTTCCTTATATATGGCATATATATTTGTTAGTATTTCAATGATTCTTTTTTTCTCTATATATATGTTTTGTGGACATTTAGGTTGGAATAAAAGTCTTCCCTCTTCTTTTTTGTTTGATGAATGAATGCTTGTCTCTAGCCCATGAGGATCAGGAATTCCCTTTTGGTGTGTGAATGCTTGGGTTGGGTGCTAGTATTTAGGGAATCCTTGGGTCAGTTCGTTACATATGTTGCCATGGCGGCTTAACCTAAGTCTAAGGATGATTTTCTAATGAAATTTCAAATCCTTATAGCTTATAAGTGAACAATTCTTCCCATTTATTTTGGGTTTTTGAGGAAGGAAATGAGTTTAACTATGATTCTAAGGTATTTGTATCAACTTAATTGTGATTTACCATGATAAACAGTTAGTTTAAGGTTTCCCTTAGTTTTAGTTTGATATATTTTTCATGAATTATACCATTATAAGATGATTGAATTAATTTAATGTTGTGTTGTCATGTATAGTGAATATATTGTGGTTGTTTCTTTCCAAAGGATATGTGTTTACATATGAATTTTGTTTGATAAATAGTCAGAAATATGGGTTTTAAATGATTTTCCCTAAAAATAACTTTAATGAACAAAGTGTATTTTTTAATTTTTTCCAAAGGAGTTTTAACTCGAAATATTATTTCAAATTTAGTTCTTGTTGATGGTTATCCTTTTTTTAAGGTATTATGGATGATTGGATTTATTTTCAATGACATTGTATTTGTATTGGTAGTTAGTTGTGGGTTGGATTTGGATGCACATGGGGGACCATAAGATTGGGGGTGATTGGATGGTGGTACCCAATATTTATTTACAATACTAACAAGGGATAATTTTTAGTGACCTTGAGGGGCCTTAATTTTTTTGTGTTCAAATAATCCATATAGTCTTCTATCTATGAATCCTACTACATTTGGAACCTATAGGTTATATATCCATCATGTATCTAATTTTATTTTTATGATCAAATAGATGGTTTCCATTTTTGTTGTGTTATATTTTGTACCTTATTTATTGATATTGATTCTATTTATACTTCGATTGTTCTTTTATTTATTATGAACTACTCCACATGAGTTATTTTTTCCAAATTGAAATGTTTTTAAAGAAAAATAAATGATTGAAAAAATAATTTCAATCAAAAAATATATTCCATTTATTGTTTTCAATCATTGACTAATGGTTTGCATGTATAAATTAATTACATAAATTCAGGGTTATATCCTACTAGGATCCAGGTCTCACACCACTCATATTCCTCTAGGTATATGTAGAAATTTTTTATAGTATATAGGTAGAGAAAGGAGATATATATGTACAGTGACTACTTCTAATCATTATATTTTTTCTATAATATTCTTTTTGTGGAGATAACCTATCATATAGGGGTTTGGCTCAAATGGAGTGTTTTGGTATCCTTTTTTGATTGGGGATATACATATCTACCTATCCAAATTTGGTTGTTTTATTTTAGTATTTCTTGTCTTCTAGGACATTGGTTATCACTTTTTGTTTATTTAATAAGCGATTTCCATTATTTTTTGGATTATTCTTGTATTTTTTTTTTGTATTTGTGTTATTGTATAATACTATTTCTTATATTATATTTTTTATTTAATTTCTAAATAATGAAACAATTTCTTTGGATGGTGTGGATGTATGGCTTATGGATTGGTCATTCTAGATTCTTAATGGAATCTAAGAGTTACTTTATGTGGGTTATAGGGGTGAAAAAACTCCTAAATGGTAGTTTTTGATTCCCTTGTATTGGTTTCTATCTCAGGGTGATCGATAACATATTTCATTCCATTTTGTGGGTCTTCCCAGGTGATGTGGGTGGTTAACCCATACAGATTTCAAACATGATTCAAATTTTAAAAAATATTACCAAAATTTTGAAAAACAAATGATCAATATTACAAATCTAGATTATTTATTTCTTGTTAAAAAAATTTTATATTTAATTTTTTTTAATGTAATTTACCAATTCAAATATTTTTTAAAAAATAATATAATAGAAAAATAAAATTCAGAAATCCAATTTTTGTCTACTAAAAAAATGAATTATAAAATCTAACAAGAAATTATTTAAAAGACAAAAAAATGTTTTTTGATTAAATTTTTCTAAATTTTAAAATTTTTTCCATGAGAACGCATTAAAAAAAATATGGATATTAATAAAATAATAAATTATAAAACACATGTATTATATTTTAAAAATATTATTTGATTGTTAGAAACTAAATATCATGGAAATTTATATTTTCAAAAAACAAACATGCATGTTATATATATATATATATTATGAATAATACTATATGTGTGCATATATCTAATATATTTATATATTCCATATAAAATAAATTATAGAACTGATGTTTGAATTCATAAAATTGTAAATAATTATATATATTTATTTATTTTGTACAAATTATAAAACCATATATTAATGTATAGGAAATAAAACATGAATTATTTTTTTTATCAATTTTATAAATTTAATTATTAATTATTTTTATTTTGGATGAAAATTTAAACCTTATTATTAATAAATAATTGAAATATATATGATGAATCATTTTTTAAATTATCGGACATATGATAATTTTATTTTCATGTTTTAAAATCATCATAAAAACTTTAATGGTAATATTATAGGGCATTCTTCTATGGTTTCAGTTTATGACATTATGATAGACTAATATATTTGGTTATGAAACCATGATAGTACGTCCACTACTGCAATGTATTTTTAATAGTAATAATAAATAATGGGATAAGAAAACATTTTTAAAATCATGGAATTAGGATTATATTTCCACAATTATTTTCCTAAATGTGTTTGTGATCCTATTATTGTAGAGTTTTATATAATTATTCAAAAATCCATTTCATTAGGATATTGACAATGTTTTTTCAATTTACAAGGTTTTTAAAATTACTAATTTTAAATTAGACGATAAAAATAGCTAAAACATGTTGTGGTGTAAAATTATTAAGTAGTGACATGTCTTGAATTTTTAATTTATACAAAATTAGTAATATAAATATTCTTTAAATATAAATCCATGACATTCTAGTATAATTAAACTCATGGTTTCTGTTTATATGAACCATATCATGGTGATGGTCCCCAGATCATGGTTTTATACATGAAAAATTCATTTTTATATGATAATTAATGTTGAAATCTTATTTCATATATTATATGAAATAAATTTTCATCAAAATATAATGTGATGATTTTTATGTGGTTATAAGTATAAATATTAATTATTTAAATATTAAATAATCAAGGATATATTTAATTATAAATTACAAAATAATTTATCATTTTAAAATGTTTTAATTATGGTTGAATTCATTTCGAACATTATGGAGTCCAATAGCAGTCCATGGAGATCTATATAAAGAGATTTAATACTTATGAAATGGTTATAGAAGATTTTTTAATAATATGCGTAAAACTCCAAATATGAAACTATCATTCTCTCTCTTTCTCATTAGCTAAGGTTTTAAAACATAATATGGATTTGATAATCCACCTTAAGCATTGAATTATTCATTACATCCCATTGATATCCCATAATGATTTATTCGTTTGCGGTTATCTTAACAATCATCATCAACTATAGTCATAAAGAAGAAAGTGATGAATTCATCAACCTTGAGGTACATTCCTCATTTATATTTTAAATAAACTAAATTAATTGTTAGATATTTTAATAAATGGATGTTTAGTTGTGTTTTAAATGTTTTAGAAGGTTAATCCTAATTAAAACATGAAACTGGTATAAGATAAACTCCATTATAATTGGACTGATGTTTTGAATAGATGATGAATATTAATAATGATTATTTATAGAATCATGCCACATTTTTGGAGAAAGATTCAAAACACATGAATATTTTAATAAAAATAATAAATACTCTAATAACAATGATATATTAATAATTAAAAATAACATAGTTTATAAAAATTATAAAACTATATAATGGATTATGAAAAATGGGGTTGGAAAATCTTTTTAAAATAACTGAATAATAAAATTATAAATTTTATAGGGTGTATTTAAATATAAACTACATTGGATTATATAGTAATGAGGTTTCCATAAGAAAACCATAATTCAACTGATTAAAATAATTTAATGATTTCAAAATTATGTTTTTATGGCTTTATTATAAATGGATTTTACTAATGGAAAATTAAAAAGTTTTATTGTAATGTATTTTCACATGGGTAAAACCATCTTTTGGTTTATTGTTTAAATGGATCTTGTTTTATGATTTTTAAGAAATTATCATTCTTCAAATTCTCAATGAAATCCAATGAAATGGGATTATAGGCCCCATTTCAAAAATAATTGAGGATTTAAATTATTCAATTTTTTAATATATGTGATCTAGATTTAATGTGGATTCATATTTTTTATTAATTTAATGTGATTATAATTAAAAAATAATGATGAATATAATATATTTTATATTAATTCCTAAAATTATCGTAAATGATAATATGAAATATTTATTTTAAAATTATTTATATTAAAATTTATTCAAACCATTCTAAAAATTACTTTACTGAATTTAATCAAACATTAGAAATTGTGAAATATATATTATGTAAATTGTTTACATAAGATTTGAAATTTATATATATATATATATTTAATTTTTTTTATTATATTTATAATTATCCTTTGGTTTATATGAAGGAATTTGTAATTAGTACCTTGAAAATTGATTATATAAAAGATTTTATATTAAAATAATTATTAATAGTTCTTAATAATTTTTTTTAATTCCTATAAACATTATTAAATTAAAATTTTTTATAATATTTTTTATGAATTGTTCAGGCATGTTATCTCATACAAAAATATTGAAAATGTTAAATTATCTAGCTTATTATCAGGTATTTTAATTAATGAATATAAAATGTTTACATTAGTAATAACTGTATGACTTAGTTTAATGTGCTAAAATTGTTCTTCCAAATTTCCTACCATAAATATATGGATTTACATGTTAGATGAATTAAAAGATTTAGTTTCTTTTAGGCTTGACTGTTATTTATTTTTTGTTTATGTACTCAATACAAATGGCTGATTATGATTTATGCATATTAGGTGTTAGAATTATATTATAACTAAGCCATATATTTAGTATTTATATATGGATAGTTGGAATTTGTGTCTAAAATCTTACTAGATTGGGATATTTTGATCTTTGAAAAAGGTGGTCATTGATTACATTTTTCAATGTACTTACACTTGTGGGGATTTTTGTTTCTTATTATTTTAAACATTAATAAGAGTATTTTTACAAACCTTATATATGGGTTCCATATGAAAATGTGTGAATAAAATTGTATTTTTTAGGTTAGTAACAGATATACTGAGTTTTATACACTATTAAATATTAATATGATTTTAACAAATTAATTTGGTTGAATGTATACTATTAAAAAAATTATATAATTAATGCATACATGAAGAAAATACATGAAATACAATAGTGAAATTCAAAAATATCCTTACAAATACTCAGTTTTAGATTCATTTAAAAGTAAACTCATGTCAATTTACAATAATTTAAATTGGTAGGTTCTATAAAAGAATAATCCCCATGGATTATATTATGTAATTCATGAATGAAATAAAATCCTATAGGAGTTATATTACCAAATTCCATTATGATATTTGGGTTACATATAAATATGAAGCCATAAACTTAAGGTGTCTTAAGGAATAATTTTTAGATAATACATATGATGTATTTGATCAGGTAGATTTAAACTAAACGTTCAAAGAGTATTATCAGATTTTATTTACATGATGGTCTCTTAAATTCATAATTGATGATTAGAATGCTAAATAATACTAACATCTTTAGTGATTTATTGATATGGGTCCACTAATGGATGTTATTTAATAAGAATTATTAATAATTTGAGTGTGAGAGTTTTTATATAAATTATATATCAAACGATTCTAAAATATATTATTCATATGAAAAAACCTTTTTTATAGATAAATTTTTTAAATATTCATAAAACATGATGTTGAGATTGAAAACGTAAAGATTTGTTGAATAAAAACATTAGACTAAAATAACAACAAAATAATTTTCCTAAAAATATATAAAATCATATGTGTTAATTAAAGCAATTCATTAATAGTCATATGTATTGATATTAAATAATTAGATCTATATACTTATAGTATGAATAAGATAGATTCATGTTATTTTATTGAAGTAAATGTTTATATAGGAAATGAATAATCGAACATTGATATTATCTCATATACTAAATATGAATGGGAATTCCAATGATTTGGAGATATTTTGTATTTTTTTAATGTTTCACCGGACACATATTTTATTTTACAATAATTATTAGAGAGGTTGTGATAATTTAGTATATATTACAATATGAATAAGTATAATAAATTTTTACACGATCTTCTCCATAAGTTCAGAATAACTGAGTTGGATATGGGAGGTCTGATATACTGTTCTGCATTGATACAACATAAGGTTATACTATCATCCATAAAATTGAGATTATAAGGTCAAATATTTAGTTAGGTACATTGATTACTAAATGAGATAATAAGATTATTTGGTAGTTTTTCCATTATAGAAATCATATTCATTGGAAATGGAATTTACTAGAATACCAGATAGGGTTTAAGAATGTCCATAGGGAGTCTATATTAGGTATTAGTATTATAAAATTTAATTTTATATTTTAATGGGTTTTGGAAATTTTTTATTATAATTTTTGTGATTATGTAGATCAAAATAGATGAATAATTGATGAATGAAAATTTATTTTTTCATTGAATTTATGAAAAAATGAATTTCAATGTATCATACTGACATAAATACCTAGCCATAATACTTGTTCCATAATGTCACAAAGCCCAATTCATGATGCATATTTCTATGGGCCAAATATACGTTCCAAGGTAATTAGACATATTATAATTGGAATAATTTACCCTTTATATAAAATAAATAATAAATGATATTGAATAATAAATCAACTAGTTTTCTAATAAAAAACATAAAATGTGCAATTTAAAAGTCATAATATAGGAAAAAATTCTACATGACAAATATAAAAGGAACAAGACTAAATTTAAAAAAAATTGAGATACATAACAAAATCCATTTGACCCATGAACAAATTTATTAGCCATAACCATTAAATCACTATAGACAAAAAATGGTATATTCCCTATAAATTTAAAATCTAAAATCCATAACTAGAAATTAGATCATGAGTAGAATATATATATACATAATAAGGTCTGTGTATATAAGGTATGAGAAAAATCCTTATATTATAGAGAAAATATGATATACATTACCTTTATTTCAGAATATATATATATATGTTTTCCTGAACCATAACTATGAAAATAGAATTTTCAATTTTCATGAAAAGCAGTTACATGGACAAGAGAATTTAAATTTTTCTTTCAAACCAACCATGTTAAAAACGTAAATGAAAATTATAGAAGTGAATCAGAATTTACCATCACATAAGTAAATACATAAATAATAAAGTATTATTAAAAAACACTTTGTCAAATCATATGGGGATAGTACCTACCATACTAATTCAAGGAAATTAAGGGTCTTCATCCTAATATTGTCCATAACAATATACATGTCCACATCCCTATAAACATAGGCCACTATTTTGTGTATGTTCAAAAAATTATAGGTAAAAATGCTATAAAAATAGAAATCATATACTAGTTTTGATCCCATGATGGAACTAGTTATGGTTGAATCCTAAATTCTCTATCCTAAACAATGTGTAATTTTAACATGTTGGTAATGGCATAGATAGGGTGGTATTATAACCTAGAAAATGTAAATGTACAAATAATCATCATAAGAACACAAATAATTTCTAGGAGGGTTCTAATTTTTAATACAATTTCCAACATCCAAACATAATAAATGAAACAACCCCCATTAACATTATCCATAACTTATCAATGAAATTTATTCATATATGTGATTATATAAGAAACATATGAAATTATGTCAAAGGGGTGAATATTTTATTAAGAACATTAGCATGATAATAATATAATATTTTAATAATTATTTATATATTATTATAAATCATATCACATGGCTTGTATTCATTTGAAACCAAGAGGGGAATCATAATATACTCCTTTTATGCTTCAAAAAACATTTTTCCAACAAACTTCAACTGATCTAAACATTATATTATCCTTTGAAAACCCTAAGAAATATTAAATATTCATCTCTTATAAATACTAATAAAAAATTATAATGAACACTATTTTTCAATTAAATTACAAATAAAGGTGAATATTATTTAAATATTTCTAGTATTCATGTAAATAACCAACCAGTAATCCCCATACAGCTTCAATGAAATCACCTTTGACATGAAACGAATTTGATATATCAATTATGTAAAACTCTTGTAAATCTGTCATAAAATATATATTCAAGAATTTTATAGGTACAAAAGATAATTATGACACTAAATCATTAATGGATTTACCGAAAAAGTGAAAATATATATAATAACCAACATAGAATGGATGTAACCTCTAATCCTTCAACATTTGATGATTTATTAAGCTTAGACATGGTGTTTGTGTCCCATTGACATCAAAAAACCATAAAATTTTGGGGGTTTTCCTTAAACAAAACCTTAATCTTAAACAAACCCAACAAGATGAGAGAGAATTTGAAAAGGAGAAAATAGCTGATAAGAAGTGGAAATGAAATGGAATACACACCTAAAACCATCCATGTTTATTCCCTCAAGGGGATGTAAAAGAAAAGAAGAGAATATGGGATGGGAAATCATGGATCCCAATATCCCCTTGGAAGAATATGAAAGTGAGAGAAGGTTTATCAACATGTTGACCTATAAAACCAATTATAATATTATATGTATAATAATAAAAATATAAATCTATCCAAAAATGGTCCTTCCATAATAATTTTATTATACAATATTAGTACATTGGTAATAATAATTACACCATCAAAACATTATTATAAATTAAAAAATTGAAAAAATATATATATGTAATAAAAATAGTCTAATTAAATACACACTACTTAATATACAAGAAAAGATATTTTTATATAATCATAAACTAAAAAAATTAGATCATAATTCATAAATTTCATAATTACAAATATTTCTCAATAACATAATTATATAATTGGTTAATAAATTTCAAATGGTAATAGTAATTTGGAATACGAAAATAAAGGTTTATTTACACAAGGATGAAACAATTAGTATGCATGGTTTGTGATATAGTGTTTCAAACTCTATAGAGACAATACCTCTAAAAAAATGTTACTGCATAATGTGCATGGACCACATGACTGTGTGTCCAATTGTGAATGTCAATAAAATTTTAATTTTTTCAAAATAATCACCAAATTATAAATATAATAATTTTTATAAAAAATTATAAATGGGGTGTCACATTATATATCATGTAAATTATGTTAAAAATGAATTTAAAAATCTAGATAATAAAAATAAGTGATGTATATTAATTAATATTTATTATAATGTATGATTAAATATGATATGAAATTATATATGTAAAATGTAAATTAAGGATATAATTCTATTAAATGTTTTTAAATAACATTAAGAAAAGTATTTGGCTCGGGATAATAGATTTTTTCTATGTTAATTGCTAAAATAAGTTGGAAAGGTTCCATAATAATAAATAGTGGCATATTTTAAAGAAAAAATATTATTTTTAGAATATTTACAAAAATATATAGTACTTTATATATGATATATGTTTTCATAGTATCTTTTTTAAATATTCCTATTAAGGAAATAAGTTGAAATTCATTTTATAAAATTGTTGGAGCATTGGAAATATATTTTGGTGAAATAGAGTTATAAGAGGCTTGTGAGAGTAAGATTTAACTTATTAATGACTAATGTGTTAGAAAATTATAATAATAATGGTTCAATTAAAATTTAAATTCAACTTATATCTATAAATATCTTAGTATATGTTCTAAAATAATGATCTTAATGTAAATAGATATATTTAATATTTTTTATGAAGCTGATCATAGAAATGTTTTAATGGAAATAATTCAAGATGATTATAATGATCATAGAAAGTGATATATATATATATCTAAATGGAAAGCTTAATTAACATTTTGACATTATATGTTATGAAGTACAGAAGTTAGAATATTACGTTTAAATAATTGAATTGGAGGATAATAATCCATAATATCACCACTATTAAAACATGATTTTTTATAGATGTTAACCCATTAGAGGAATTTAATTGATGAATTTTGAAAATGGTAACATGAAGACATGATAATAATTATAAAGTATCATAATAGTTCTAATAAAACCGTCAAAAGGTAAAAAATAAAAATGATATTTCGTAGTTTTTTAAAGGGATATGATAATAATATATTATATATATATATTAGTATTATTAAATGATTTTATGATTATATAAATAATATCATGTATTAAAAATTAAATAAATAGAGAACTATTTTTTTTCTCCATAGGTATGAATTTGTTTTGAATTATTTTTAAATTTTATTAATATTTTATTATATTTTGAATTGATTGGATGGCATAAAAAAAATTATGGGATTTCAGTAACCAAATAATTTATAATTAATGTTATCTGAATTAATTTTATTCCATTTGAAAAAAATATATTCAAAAATAAATATATCTCAATCGGAAATATGAATGGAATATTTATCACTAGTATTTCATAAAATGGGAGGTTTCAGTTAATGGTGTTATAATTTTTACAGGATTATTGGCATAGTTTAGGCCCATTTATAGATTTTTAAATATTTTTACAGTCACCATATTCAAGGGGAGGAATATTTTTTTATATTAATTTAGGATATCCAAATAGTGAAATATGGAAGCAGAGGTTTAACCCCTCAAAGTTGATATTGGATTTAATATTAATGTTATATCTTATATTCTCATCATAAATTTTATTCTTTTACTTTTTTTATATGTAAATATTTTAAAATAAAATTTATTCAAGAAATTATAATGAAAATTTGATATTTTTATATGTTTATAAGTGAATCAAATTTCAAAATGAAGATGTGGTGGCTGAGACACTACTAGGAATGGCCCCTCTCCATAGCCAAGCATCATGAAAGAGGAGAATACATGAAAATTTGGTCCTTGTGTCATTATAGGTCTTTCATGGGTGATTAGGAAACTTAGTATTCTAGTTAGACACCTCCCTCCCCCAAAAATCACTCACTCTCACTTTTTTCTCTCTATCAGCATGGATAAAGCTTGAGTATAACCCTTTATTTCATTTCCAATAGTTTATAAAGTACATGATAAGATGATAACCAATATTATTTGTAAGATAATTTGAGACATAGTCCAATTTGAAAATATATAAGGGGTTTGGTGAAGGTAAAATATGATTAAAATGTAGTTATGTCTCAGTGGAAGTATCCTTGCATGGAATGGTGGGTGACTCAGGAAGGGTATACTGAAATAAGTTTAAATAAGGGGAGAGAGAAGAATTAAGGAGTTTAAATCCCAATCCATTTGATTAAAAGGGTTAGATAAAAATCCAATTAATATTTTTTGGGTGGGAGGAGACTAAAATTATAATTTATTCCCATCATTTGGTCTAGAAACTATCCTAACCACATACTGTAGAAGAACTAGCATATAGAGAAACTGTAAAAAAGATGAAATCATTACAGTGTGGTCTAGGTGAGGTTAATAGGTGGGCTAGGTCCTCTAAAATAACTTGACGTAATGTAATGTACTCAGACATATATGATAGAACCTTGGATATATGGGTAAAAACATATTTAATAATATTTTAACAGGACATATTTATGTTTCATTTAGGTTATAGGGATGGGATAGATATACCCAAACTCCACATGGGTTGTAGATTACATGTCGGTGTTATTCTCTCACACCTACCCCATTCATGGGCTACCACACATGAATTGGGGGCCATTTTCTACTCAATATATGGAACATGGTGTTCCATAAAGACACTACATCGCTCAATACACCTCCCACATAGGTTTTTTTTAAAACAATTCTACATGGTATTGAAAATAAAAAATAAATAGTCTATTTTGTTCATTTTTATTGAATAAAAAGTTTCAGTCCATATAACTATTTGGAATAATTTATGAGTTATTTTTTTGATTGTTAATACCTTTTGAATATTAGAGCTAATGGAATATACTATTGTGATCACAATGTCATTGGAGTAATTTCATCATTTATGAATGTTTGGAGATGGCACATCGTGGTTCAATATTTGTTTCTATTTAATGATATTTTTGGTAAAATTGGATATCAATGATAAATCCTATATAAATGTTCTATGGGGTGTCCCTCTAGGTGACATAGTATTTATTGGAGACTTATTTTTGTTAATGGATAAGAACCTCCAACCAATTAATTTTAAAATTAATATAATGATTGAGTTGTTAAGGGGAAGTTCAAATTATTTTTGCGTCATGTCAAAAATTTCAGAAGAAATGAAACTCTGGTGGTGATTCATTTGGACTATATATAAATTTAAACTAATTTTAGGTCATTTATTATGTTTTATATTATTCTAAAAAAATTGATACCATGTCATTTTGAATGAACTCAATGTCATTCAATATTTTTTTCTTCGTATTTCTAGAAAATTTCTGATGGCAAGTCATTTTGGAAATTTTTTTGGTGATTATATTAGTTTGATTCATTTCAAGAAAATTTCTCATGGTGGGTCATTTTTAACCAATTATTTGTTATTCTATTTGTTTTCTTGTTTTTCATAATATTTCCACCATCAATTCAATTTGAAATAATGGTAGTTCATTCTTCCAATATTCAATTTTTCTTGAATTATTTTGATAGTTATTTTGATCTAATGGTAGGTCATTGTGGTAGTTTTTTATTTTTTATAAATTAAAGAGGGTGGGTAATTCTAGATGTAAGTTATTATTTTGTCTTCCATTTTTCTAGAAACAATATGTTGGTGGGTTATTTTGAACTAATTTTTTGTCATTGTGGTAGTTATCCATTTTTACAAAAAAAAATTTGATGGTGGGTTATTTTTTCTAATGGTAGGTCATTTTATTACTTTTTTATTTGTCCAGAAAATTATTGATGATTTCCCATTATATAGGTACATTATTCTTTTATTTTTTTCTATAAAAATATAAACTCATCATTTTGAAATATTTTATTATGAAAAATGTGTTTAATTCCATAGTTATGGGGTTTTTAATCCATTAAAAATATGATATATCATGTCATTAATTATTTAAATTTTTATAGACCATTAAAAATTTTAAATGATGTGTATTTATATGAAATTCAATTAATGACAATTATAAATAATTTAAAATTTATTTGGTCTTGGATTTATCATTTCTAAATTTGATACCATTCCATCATTCCTATTTTCATACTTTCTCTTGAGATGGGTGGTTCCCAATCCATCGTTGCTTCCTGTCATAGAGCCATGTTTCTATAGTCAAATCATGTTCCCTGGAAGAGCCTTTCTTCTATACTCACTCCCCTTGTTTTGGTGTAATGAGTTTGAAAAAATTATCTTCTTCTAGGACGATTTTCCCCTCATTTATTTTTATTAGTATCACGTAGTATGGGGTTATTATTGATATCTCTTGTTAAGATGGTTGCATCAACATTTATAAAGATTACAAATCATTTTAAATTAACCTTAAATGGAAAGGGTAAATAGGATTATGATCTCATATATTTATTAATTTAATTTAATTATATGTCTTATTTTGACAATATGAGATTAATTATAGATTAAAATCATGTTTATTGGGGTTTATAATTGCAATGTTATAATGTCAATTATGGAAATCATGTCACGTGATTATTTGAATCACATAAACCATAATTATCAGGTCATCTATAGTTGGGTATTGAATTAGATTCCCCAAGGTCTTATGAGTTGTTAAATAACACTCATAATGAAATTAGTTGAATTGAATCAAATCCCCAATGGAAAATCTGGAAAACTCTATGTGTGCGCTATAATATGTACATGGATTGTGTTGTGTGTTGTGGATTTTCATTGAATATATTGTGCATTTTTTGTGGATTTTTATTAAGATGGATGTGATATGTAGTGCAGTTGTGATGATGTTGATAGTGGGATTGTGATGTGGGGTTATGGTAGTGGATGATTATTAAATATTTCAAGATAGTAACTGATGTAATTTCATTATTATGGTAAGAAATGGAATGATAAAAAATAATAAATGAAAAATTAAATGGGGGATATTTGGGTGGAATTTATTGATAATATAATATTTAGAAAGTGTAAATATATGGTTCTAAAAGTAGAAGGTGATTACAGTTTAGATTATTTATTATACGGGGTTGTGTCTTTAGCTTCCACAGTAGAAGTGGAAGTTTCTATAATATGTTGTGTGCCTTTAGGAAAACTTAGGATGTGTATAGTGTTTTGTAACTCTATATCTATATACCATGTATGATCTTGTGATTTATAAAATCTTCCCACCCTTGTTGAGAACTATGTGCTGACACCTACATAGTCATGTTGGTATCGGTTTTTTTAATCAACCCGGTGGGATGATTAATGGATGTCTATCCTCTATTCCCTACACCCACTTCTAGCATATAAGACAGAGAAGCCTGATTTGTGGTGGCCAAAATAAAAAATTGTTGTTATTGAGTTGTGACGTGATAATATGTGATTGTATTAGTGTGTATGGGAGGGATGTGATGTGTTGTTATGGACTAGGTGTTTGCTTGTGTGAGGTGATGTGATACGATGTTATTCAGAAGATGTTGGAGACCCTGGATATACGATGTTTTGGCATTGTTATTGAAAATCATTGGGAAAGAATAATAGGTGCCCTATCACTAATGTGATTCAAATTATATTATTATAAACATATTTATTATTTGTTCAGTGATCCATGGTGAGGCTAGGGTTTTGTATAGTATACATATACATGTGCTATTTGGATCTATTATTTTTCCCATAGGTGAATTAGTATTATTTTTTTACATGCGCATGAGAGACATTGGTCTTCCTACAAGTTAAACTGTTATTCTCACCCTATGTATAAAAAATTGATTTTTGGATTCTATAATAATATTGTAGAAAATTAAGGACATTAATACTTCAGACATTTAGAGCTATTTTTGTGTCACTTCCTTAACAATTATTCTATTGAGTTTCCTTTTGGAGTCTAATATATGTATTTTTTTTAAATAAACATTCATTGGTGGAAGATTTTGGTTTTATTTATATTATGGAATGAATCATTTTTTGTGTTTGATTCATTTTATCTCATGATATATTTTTCTTAAAAAGGGTAATGCCTCCCATATTGTGATATTTTTATACCTTCTGTTCTAATTGCAAACATAGGGCCTATAAGAGGAAGCACATTCGGTTAATTATCTCCCTTTCTTAAATGTTATCTTAGGAGTGGTACTGCTGATGGGAGGGGCCATGAATGAATCGAATCAGAGATAATGGTTGAGATATATGATGATGTTAAATGTTTGTAATAGTGAAGATTTCAAGGGTTAGAATAGAAATAGTGTCAGCTGACTTTAGTGCATGACATAGGCCAGGGAGACCAACTATATCATAGGATCTTAGGTCCCTACATGATATGATACATGTTATTTTATCCTAACCAACAACTATGTGAGGAAACAAAAAATCGAGGGTAGAAACCTTATAGAAGTACATAGATCATAATTACTCATGTTTATATTTTAATTTGGGGATATTGGGATGTTAAAATCAATAAAATAATTTAAGAAATTTTATTTGTGTTTCTTTTAATTTTTCTACTCTAGTTTTGATAAAAAAATTGTTGTTTTTTTCTAAATTACTCACTTAACCAAAATGAAATAGTTAAATGATGGTCAACTAACCTAAGATATTTTTTTGAATCCTTCTCAGGGATTGAATGTGTTGTTTCCTTCCAGTTTTTTTAAATTATTATTACTGAATTGAATTTCAATTACATCCTTAAAACATATAACACACCATCTATTTTTTAAAATGATATTATTTTTTTGAAAATAAGGATTAATTTTCATGTTCAAATATTTATTTTGAAAACCCTTATACAGAATGTAACTGGAATATAGATTTCACAATAGAATGGTAAAATAATTATTTAGAAACCATACTTATATGTTTTATAGTATGATTGTGATTTAATATAGCATGAATTAAAATTTATTATTTATTTTAAATGAACATGTGTTATGAAAATATTGTCAAAAAATGTTTTAACATTTAAATTATGAAATTTATGAAAATTAAAATCATTATATTTTATTATTAATTTGAATTTGGAATCATTGAAAAGTATTAATTTCTCATAATTTTCACATGATTATAGTTTTATATAATTCACATAACCAAATGTTTTAAGCATGTGTTATGGTAAAAATTCTCATGAACATTGTTTTTTAATTTTTTTAAATTATAAGAATGCTTTTTGGTAACTTTTTCGGAAAAAAAACGTTTTAAATGATTAATCTTATTATATTATGACTAAAAAGTAATTTTAATTGATGAAATTACCTTACATTAGAGGTTAATTCAATGGTATTTTGTTAATGGAAGAATTCTTAATGGTGAAATCATTTGTGTGGTAACTATATAGATTCATGTATGAGAGACTTGAGATTCTATCATGTTAAATATGGTTCATTTAAATATATAAGTAGAAAAATATTATCGTAATATATATATATATGTGTGTGTTTTCTTAATCCATGAAATGATCACTTAATTTTTAGTATTGGAATGATAAAAAAATTGAATCAAAGTAATACAACATGATTTGTTTTAGTTTTTTTGGTTAAAAATAATGTTATTCGGATGATTATGATATTAGGTTGTGTATATAATGTAGTATTATAAATAAATACAATATCCAAATATGGTGAGTTTTTAAAATGAAATAGTAAGTGTATTTACATTTTTATAAGATTAACATATAAAATTTTAAAATATTAAACCTTATGTGGGAGAAGACACGTGTGTTTTTTCATAAATAACTTGGATTCATGTTAGAGAAATTTAAATGAAATGAATTATGATTCAATAGAAATAACATTGAAATTTTCAGTGTGGTTTTTTGGTTTCATTGTAAATATTCTATTTAATTGTTGACATGCCCTAGTAAAAATAATGGTTTTTTAAAACATTTTTTTCTATATGAACCTTAATGTAATGTCTTTATTATACTCATATTGTATTTAATGTATAATAAGATATATGTGGTTAATGAAGAAATTTAATAAATAAAATTTTAAATTTTATTAAAATACTAATACTGAATAATGAGATGAAGTAATATAATAACCTGGAAAATTATGGAATATTGTACTCATTTATGCTTTGTTGGTATCTTCTTATTATGTTTCCATTTTAGATGTGTGATTAAAAAATTAAAGTATATGAAGCAGGGGGAAATGATCCCTAATCAAGGTGTGTTGTACATATACATGACTAAAACCATGTGGGGGAGTCAATTCCACACAAATTAGATAATATCTTCACATGGGATTGGGAATTCGTGGATTTGTGTGATTGGGTAATTGTGTGTAATGATAATGATGATTTTTTTTGAGGTAGTATGGAGGATGAGATTCAAAATATGGTTATGTTAAAATATTTAGTGTTGGGAAGTAGTGGTTATATGAATTTGTAGAGACATGTGGTGGTTTTGATGGAATGACTTGTTTTTTTTGTGATATGTTTTTATTAATGGAATCACCAACCACCCAAATTAATAATAATTATTAGTTAATCACATAAATTCGGTAATATTTGAAAAAGAAGTTGTTTGTAAAATATTAAAATTAATGATTATAGAAATACATCCCATAGCCAAATTATTATATAAAGTAATGGACATGTTGGACAACTATATTGATGGTTGAGATTTTAATAATTCATATTTGGTTGATGAAATGGGTTATTATGTCAAACATATAATATGACGGAAACAATTTCCCACGTCAGAATGTGTTATATTACCACAAATATTAAAATAGTGTTGGTGAATTAGTTCCCCCCAAAGTGGACAATATCACAGTGTGGTGGATAAATTCCATTAATTTGTGTGACTTTTTAGCTTTATCGATATTGGCGTTGCTGAACGTGTTCATTGAGAAATGCTATGTGAATTTTTTTCTATTAATGTGCTCCAAATAAATAATCTTTTGTTAGAGAAAATGGAATAATAATAATAATAATAATAATAATAATAATAAAATTTTAAGGAAAATAAAATGGACTTTTACAACTTTGTGATTTTTTTTACATTCATGTCATATGTCAAATTTTCGACCCTTGAAAAAAAAATATTTGAAATGTCATGTTGTGTGTGATGAAAACCCCTTAAATTGACTCTGGGATAGTTTGAACAAATAGTAAGTCATTGTAATAGTTTTCCATTTTTATAAAATATTACTAATGGTGGGTCATACTAGATGTTTTTAATTCTGGTAGTTTTCCATTTCATTAGGAAATTTATAATGCTGAACATTTTGGTGATAGGTCATTCTTAATGTTTTCCATTTTTGTAGAAGATTTTAGATTTTCCATTTTGACACATTTTATGATAAAAAATTGAATTAATGCAATAATTAATTGTTTTTAAATACATTACAATAGTGACAAATCATATCAGTAATTTCTAAAATATGAGAACACCATTCAAATTCTTAAATCCTTTGGATTTAGTAATATCGTTCTATTATGGCCTATATAAACTATTTTAAATTCCACTATTCTCTGATCTAATCTTTTTAAAGAGGATACATTTCCTTCATTGTTTTGTTCTTTGATTATATAAAGATAGGATATTCCTAATAATTCCCCCCATAGAGTCATGGTGCCCTATTACTATAGTGAAGTAATGTTCCCCTAAGGAGGCTTTCTCTTATAAGATCACCCATTATTTTTGGGGAGTATTTTTTGGAAATGATATTATTCTAGGTACAACTTCCCTTATTTCTCCTTATTTGTATCATATAAGGTGGTTTTATTATTATTATATGTTACTATTATGGTTGCATACATGATAATAATGAAAATTACTCTATTCAATTATATTTAATGGGGCAGGGGAAAATAATAATGATCCCACATCTTTATGATTTTTATTTGATATTGTAATTTTATGTGATTAATTTTAGCTAAAAATTTTATAAATTCTGGTTCTATGATTATATTTTAATAATATGAGTTTTGGAATTCATGTTGTGTGTTTTTGACAACACATAACCCTATATTGGATTATCAAGTGCATTTGGGTAATGAATTTGATTCCCCCAGATTTTTGTATAACACCATTAAATAAATAAGTGGAATTAAATTAAATCCTCTATGCCAAAAATATAAATTTTAAGTGTATGCTATAAAATTTGTGTATATTTTATTTTTTGTTACAGATCTTATTAAAAGATATGGTACATGGGTGGTGTCTTTATTATGATGAATGTTATATGCTGTGAGGATGTGATGTTTTTGATGGTGTGGTTGCACATTGGGGTTGCAATAGTGGATGATTATAGTTGTTTTCCATATAGTAATAGAATTAAAATAATTATAATGATTTGAAATTGAATTCTAACAAATGTTGAATTCCGATTTTAATGGGGTCTATTATGATTTAATTTATTGATAAAATGAAAGATTGAAATTGGAATGATGTGGTTTTAAAAGAGGAATGTAATTTTGGGTTTTTTTCTTATTTTTGGTTGTGCCTTTAGTTTAGTTGGCATAAGTGGAGGTTACTATGTGTTGTTTTGTGCCTTTTTGAACCATTTTGACTGGGATTGTGTGTTGTAACTCTCTGTATATATACCCTTTAAATTCTTGTGATTTCTATATGCACCCCACTCACATCAAGCACTACGTACCATTAGATGGATACTAATGTGGGTGTGTCTTTACCGACATCCCCTTAAGATTATGGATGACTAGATACCCAATTTTCCAAGCTCCATTTTCAAAGATATGAGATAGAAATGGTCTTTTTGTGATTTATAGAAGTAAAAAGTTCATTTTTTGAGATGTAGTGTGATGAAATGCGATGGAAAAGGTATGTGATAGTGATATGTGATGTGTTGTGATAGACCATGTGCATGTATTAAGGCTTTCATGTAATTCTATGTAATTCAAAAGAAGTGGGAGAACCATGATGTACGATTTTGAGGTATGTGAGTGAAAAATTAGTTGGATAGATGTGCAGGGTACCCTATCATCTATGTGATTAATTTTATATTATTATATTTGGATACATTATTTGGTGAGTCATCCTTGGTGGGGTTCGGTTTTGGTTATTATAACTATATATATATTGTTTGGTTCTATTGATTTTCTCATATGTGAATTTGTATAATCCATTGACATGTTCAAGAGTTGTTTAATTTTTTCTACTATGTATCTCTATATCAACACCAAATGTATATAAGAACTATTTTTAGGATTCTAGGTGGACATTTTGGGCCACACAGTACATTTCATGTTTGGATCTTTTGAGCTATTTCTATATGGATACCATATATTTTATTCCTTCAAGGATTCCTTTTAGAATAATTTATCTATATCTATTTTACTTATGCATGCATTGTGGGATGATTTTGGGTTTATGTATTTCATGTACTAATGTTGTTTGTGCTTTATTCATTATATCACATTATCATGCATTCCAAAAGAGGGTAATGCCTCCTATATTGTGATATTTTTATACCCTTTGTGATAGATTCCAACAAGGGGCCTGCTGGAAGAGGCACCTAGGGGTTATTATCTCACATTCTTTAATTCCACCCCAGGAGGGGAACCTTTAGAGGGAGGGGGTCTTGTTCTATAAAAGCTATGTTTATTTAAATTTGTTTCACCCCAATTATCCCATTGGTGGGATTCATATATATAACAATGAAAGGGAAGACAGGTGAATGATCGATGAATCTCAACATCATCTAGACATAGTGATTGGATTATTATACGAAAGAGGAATTTATTTATATCAATTCTATTTTTTTGGAATATTATGCAAGAGAGAGACCAAGTCACTACCTATGAGTGTTTCCATTGTTATTTGTTGTCTAATTATGTTATTCTGAAGATCAAGAGGATATGTGTGGTGCGAGATTAGGGTTAGATATTCCCTTAGTTTATCCATCTTATTTGAGGAATATGTTATTCACACATTGACAATGTGGAAACTTTTAAATGAATGGGGAATGTGTCATCAATGATAGTCTTGAGTTTTAATGACCCCCATAAATGTTAATTTATTAACATTGAGAGGTTTTCCATTATGTATTATGAGGTAGGCAACTCACCCATGTGATGTAGTGTGGGACCCCTATATATGGGGTTGGTATTCCATGGCAGATATATATTCCATCAAGAGAGTTTGTGGTTATCCATTGAAGTTATACATATGATTTAATAATCATATGGTGAATTTTTTTAATGACTTTTCGTGGTTTATGAATTTGTTCATGAAATAATGATATAATGGTATATTTGGAATACTGACCCTATTATGAGGTGTGAGAAAATAATAAAATGGAAGGAATATCATAAAAATCGATGTAAAGTGGTTCTTATTTATCAATTTTCCTAAATGTGATGTTGAGATTCAAGGTTATGGATTACTCATATAATTGAATGGTTTTATTAGCATACATTATTACTCATGACATAGTTGGTGTAATTTATCCCAAGTGGAAAGAGTCCTATTTGTGTGATTTTACTATGATGAGGTGATAATGTTATCAATCAACCTTATCAAATTTATTGGATTTAGTCATGTTTAAATAGGGGATTTAAGTAATACCATTACCATATTTTTTTTATTCCGTAACCTTTTTATGAATGTTTCGATTTGGGTGGTTATTCAATTTTCTTTTCATTTTGGGAACTCTCTTAGGTATTTTTATATTCACCCCTATATGGTTATTAGTGACCTCCAGTATTTGTGTCTATTATAATGATATAAAATATAGTGGTGATTTTGGAGATTATGGAGTAAGTATAACTGTTGCGTAGAGGTGATCAATGTTATCTTCTAGAGAGTCTATTATGGGTGTTGATATCAAAGAGGTATTTTATTCATTTTGTGATAGTTTTTATTTACTGGGGTCCCATTATTCCCTTATTTTAATTATTTCAGTGATTGATTAGGAGTTTGTTAAGGATATAGAGTGATATTTATATTCCTAATTTTCCTAAATATTGGATTTTGTATCATTTGTTTTAAAAATCATTTGGTGGTTTTATTATCATTATAATATATATTTTATGTATCCTTTAAAACATTCCTCCAATTGAGATATTTGAAATTGGAAATAGTCACAATCACATATACTATCAGAGGGGGGCTTAGGTTGGTTCCACTAACCAATATAATGAATATATGGGTCTCAAGTGAATTGGGTTATGTCATATTGGTATCCGAGTCTATATTTTTCAGTCTTATAATTTTTTTATATAGATATGATTTATGTGAGGTTTTGATTTAGCAAACTAGGTGAATTTTGTTTATGGTATTTGAGACATGTGGGAAAACTATAGAGGAAGACTATAGGATATGACTACTAATGAATTAAAATGTAATGAAGTTGATATCCTACTAAGTGAAATGATTATTTAATGTATTTTTAGTAATTTATAGTAATGTTTTTTCAAGTCATTATATCACGGTCATGGAATTTTCATTTGAATGATATGGAATCGTAATAGTTGTGGGTCAATATACAATGATGATATAGACTCTATCACAATAATATATTTGATTGTGGTGAAGCATGAATATTTTATTAATAATTTATGTATTATAAAAAATATCTATAGTTTGAGTTTTATATATCAATAGTGAATCATTTTTATGGTGGGATTTCACCTAGATAATTGTATCAACAATCCCACAAAATTGAAACATGGATTCTAGTGTCCACAATTCCTCAGTATAGATTTGGATTTGAGCACTCATTGATCTTCTATTAATGTTCTTAGGGTACCCATATATTTGATATGTTTTAAAAATACTTTTTTAGTGTATCAGAGTTATATTTAAAAAATAATACATATCGAATGGCTATATGTACTTTGTCGATGATCATGGAGTGGGTCCTTCCTTAGTGTAGATTGTTACTCTACAAATCTTCATGGTTTGGGTTCACATTTAGTGGAGTTTGGTACTCCATTGATGATCAAGTGGTGGGTCATCCACAATTGGGGTTCGATAATCCCTTAATTAATATTTATTTCTGTGAAAATTCAAGAGTCTTACTCTATATATATAATTAATTATTGATATATTATCCAGAATGTTGTGATAATTTATTATATAATGGATAATAGTGTGTTATCATGAATATATATTTTTATATTCTTGTGTTTCCTTTTGAGATCAATCCTTAGCGATTTTTGATTTCTGTAAGCTTGATTCTAGGTAGGGGATCCCAGGATAGATGAGTCTAATCAAATTATATTCCATATATATGAATATGACATCACTTTTTAGTGAGTTAGTCCCATATTATTATGTAGACTATGAATAATGAATATTATAGGGAATATTTTGTAGATATCATAATTGATTTGATTTAATTTTATGATATTCTATATAGGATTTTAATCCTTCGAGAAGTTGGTAAATGGTATTTGGATATCAGGTGAAAAATTATGATTAATAATCTTTATGAATGCTTGTTGAAGTTGTTTAAAATGTCTATAGACTCTTTATTATTACTCAATTTCATTATTTACCATTCCGTTTATCAATATTTACTTTATTATTTTGTGAATATAAACATTTAATATGGGGAATAAATTAGTTTACATGATTGGTAAATGGATGAGAATCTGTGGGATTTTCAGTGAATGATCATCTTGTAAGAAATGATTGGAATGTGATATTCAATTATAATTCATGGTGTGGTATTCATGGTGTGGTATTATAAAATATTATTAAAACTAGGGTAATGATAGTGGATTTAGAAATTATTATATTATTGTGTCAATCATGTAATATAACATTTCTATTATATAAAAAATTTATTTTTAATTGTAATGTTATATGATGAGAATATTCCATTAGATATCTTAGGAAGTGTGGTGAGGAATTTCCCATGGTAGGTGGTGAGAATTATTTGTTGTTTTCTTATTGAATTATTAAAAAATGAATCATATATTTGATAAATGGGATGTAAATGAGGTATGTGGTTCTATAGGTGGGGGTCATGATCCTATGAGTTTGAAAAGTGATATTATAGGGATTGAAGAATATATATTATAGTTGTCTAAAAAATATCAGGATTTCAAACTTGGATTATGGTGACATGGGTCCCTCATGAGTTATTTAGGAGTTGTATTGTGATTTTAGAAGTATGGTATTATTAGTTGATCTGATCATTTTCAATTTGTGTGGTAGTGTGAAAATGATTGACTAGACCATCTTTGATAGTGGATGAGAAACAGATCATGGTTAATGATTAATGATTTTATTCATGAATTGGTCTTAAGAGTTACGAAGTTAGTGATTTGTGTTTTCCTCTTACTGTGGGCTATCAATATTAACATGTGTTCTTTTTTAGAAGCATGAGAACAATAATGGAAAATATCAAAAAATATATTACCTTAAATAACTTGTGAGGAAACTGTAGTGTTATCATTGGTGTTCATGAATTTTTTATTATATATAGTTAGATTATCTTTATGTGATATTCTTTTAGGTTATATAAGAAAAGTTTGGAAGATGATGCTATATTTAGAGGTTAACTTTGTTAAAAAACATTTCAATGTTAATGATAATGGTTCATGGTTCTTATACTTATTATGTAGATGGATGATTAGTGGATATTAAATGTATTCAAATAATGCTTCCCCATTCAGCAGGTTCATAAGAGAGGGAGCAGGTCACTACACCTATTTTTTCTTGAGGATATTAAAGGGTGATAGTTATAGGTAAAACGTTTAATGTGGATAATTTTTTGCACTATTTCTAAAAAAATAAATATTGTTTCCTAAATAATGTTAAAAATGTTACTAGGGAAAAACATTAATAGTTTATATGTCTTATATCTGAATTGATTAATGATAGTTTTCATATATTACTATTATTGGGTCATGAGAGATGATTTTTTGGGATTACGTGGTGAGATTCTTGGCCAACTGGTGGTGGATCTAGTTACCCTTTAGATTACATATTCTAATTGGATTCATGTACCTAAATCATAGAAATATCAATACTTTTATTCATAGATAATGTTATTTTTAATACATTATAGTGTAATTTAATGTCATTATGTTATTAAATTCTAATTTTTAAAAATTAAATATCATTAAACAAATGTTATCCCACATTACTATTTATGAACATATATCATGAAATTGGATGTAGATTTTTTTTGAAATTAAAAGATATTAAATTTATATTATATAATTAATTCAACAACACATCATTGATCACTTAGTATTAGTATGATAACATACATAAAGGTGTACCTAAAGAGGAGTGGATGGTGTTTCTCGATATCCATCTTCATGAAAAGAATTTTGTACTGAAATAAATATCATTATATTCACATGGTTTTACATATATTGATGAATTTTATGGCTATATGACATTTTATACATTAATTTGAAATTATATGTTATATATTTTAGTATGTTTCATGTAAAATGCAACAAGTCGAGCTAAATAAATATCACCCACTATTTAGGGATAGAGAGTCCTTCATGAATCAAATAGAATCTGCTAATATTTTCATTTGTTTAAATATTTATAATATATAATTATATGTCTCATATATTAATCTTTTTATTTATCTTCACAAAATTTCATTAATTAATTTTCAGAATAAATTCTATTGAACAGAACAATTGTTGGATGTTCATACAAAATTAGATGGGAGATATTTTAATGATCCCGCCGATGAAGTTGGGGTATGAATTCATTTTTCATTGTAATAACTAATTGTAAATTATCAATAGGTTAATATTTATTTCATAAATTATGTATGTTATTTGATTAATTGAAAAAAATAATATTATTATATGATGGTAATTTCATGACGTACTTCTTGGTCTCCTATGGAGATCCAGTTGGTCTAGTCCTTGGGAAGGAGAATCCTGTTCAAGTTCATCAGATGGGTTTAAGACCATTACCATTCGTTGTCGTTGGCTAGCCACTAGGGATTTCATTATCCTCTACCATGGGTTATAGTTACAGATTACCTCATGATTCTTACAGGTAGTTTTTTTAATGAAAACAAAAATTCAATAATATTGGATCATATAAAGGTATAAGATGAAATTTTTTTTCCTCTATAGAAACAATTGATCGAATTATGTTAGAAGACGACTCGATCTATCCAAAGAGATAATTTGTTGATGGATGGTAGTGCGAAGGTAAATCATTATGCTTCATAATAATTTAGTATGAAATCTTTTATTGGTTTTATGTATAAATTTAAAAATATAACACTTTAGAATTTTTATGGAAGCCATCAAGCAGGTTCTTGTAAAAGGGAGTGGAGATAGAGACATAGAGGGTGTCCATCAAATTTAATTATGTAATGATTAGTGCTCACATTTGATTAATTTATAATGTGTAAATAAAATTATAAAATAATTCAATAAATAGGGTGATTTAGAAGCTATATTAGTGTTTCTTGTTGGGATATCTATATTTCCCATCCATTATATTATAAATCAATATGATGGGTTCATTGGACTATTTTATTCTACATATAACCTTATAATAATTAATCATAGGCTCTTGATGTTTTATTTTTCTTCAGTACTCCTTCACCATCACATAAACATAAGGGATAATTCTTCCCCATTAAACATGTTCTGTAGAGAGCGAACATGTCTCTAATTGTTTTTCTTCTACCTCCAATGGACCAAAGACCTTCATTTTTTATTGATTTTTTATAATCCACATTTCAAGGGGTGATGTGGAACCCTTACAAGGCTTGTATGCTTATATATTAAATGGCCCATAGGCCTTAAAGGAATTAATTTTCCGTAGTCTTCAAAAATTACATAAAACCTAGAAAAACTACATGGAACAGGTCCTCCCCAGCATCTTCATCGTGAAATCAGCTCTCAACCTTCGAATGGCAGTTTGGAAAGGCATTCTCATGCATGCACTGGCTTGTCCTGATGGTAGGTGTCATACCCTCTCATTCTGGAAATCTGTTTATCATCTACTTCGGTGAAAGCTCCTTGATCATTCTCCATGTAGATCATGTTCCTTGTAGGTTTTCTGGTTTTCAACAGCACATAAGGTGGTCTGAAGGCCTTGAGGTGGCCCAAAGGCCTTACTGACCCAATGGCCTGGGTGGCCAAAGGCCTCAAAGGACATAGGGACCAAATTGGTGGCCCAAGGGCCCAAATGAGGGCATATTCCCACCTGCTACAGTTCCAAATAGTGTCTGCTACAGTTCCAATATAGTACCTGCTACAGTTCCCGTTATAGTGCCTGCTACAGTACTGCCACAGTGCCCTAGAAATTCTGCCTCCACTTGGATTTGATCCCTGGTCACTAATCCAATTTATTCATTAGGATATTAAAAGGTGATAGTTAAAGGTAAAAATTATAATGTGAATAATTTTTTTTCACTATTTTTATACTGATAAATATGGTTTCCTAAAATATTAAAATAATGTTATTATGGATAGAAATTTGAATTGTTTTGATTTCGGGAATCTGAACAGATTAATGATTTTTGTTGTATTTTTTAGTTATGGGGTTATCATAGATTTTTTTGTGGGATTACTATGAGAGAATCTAGGCCAACTTTTAGTGGTTCATTTTACCCTTCAGATTAAATATTCTTATTGGAGGCATACACATAAATAAAAAACAATATGTCTATGATTCCTATATAAGGATTTTATTAATACATTATTTTGTAATATAATTTCATTATAATATTAAATTATAATTTTTTAAAAATAAAATTCATTGATAAAATGATTTCCCACATTACCATTGATGATCTTATATCATTAAAATGGAAGTTTAAATTTTTTGTTAATAAATAAAAAGATATGAAATTGATATTATGTAATGATTTAAAAAACACAACATTGACCATTCAATAATAGTATGGTCTGTTACCTAAATTTATACCCAGAGAGGAGTGGTAGTTGTTTTTCCATAGATATAATAATTAAAAGCATGTGGTACTGAAATAAATATTATTAAATTTATATATTTTTTCATATATAGATGAATATTATGTGGATATGCTATTTCTTACATTAATATTAAATTACGTGTTATCTATTTCAGGATGTTTGAATTAAAAATGCATCATGTCGAGCTAAAAAACTCACCCAAAAAGTCTCGAGAGAGAGTATTTCTAGAAACAAATTGGTTATTGTGATATTTTCATTATTTAAAATATTTATAAGATATCATAATATGATTCGTATGATAAATTTTTTATTTATTGTTGAATAATGTAGTTAATGAATTTCTTAAATTAATTCTATTGAATAGAACATTTGTTATATGTTCATAAAAATCTTGATGGGAGATATATTAATGATCCCACTGATGTAGTGGGGTTATGATTTCCATAATAATTGTATCAACTTATTGACAATTTCACTATGTTCATATCTTAAAATATTTTTGTTATATTATTTATTTTAAATAAATAAGATAACTACATGATTTTGATCCCTTGATGTCCTTCTTAGTATCCCATGATGATCCACTTAGTCTAGTCCTTTGGATGGAGAATCCAAGTCTGGTGAATGAGATGGGTTTGGTACCATTATGATATGAGGTCCTTGGCTGGAAATAAGGAATTTTGACATCCTCTACTCAATGTTAATATTATTGTATACATCAATATTATTATATGGATTTTGTTGAAATGAAAAAAAAAATTCATGAATAGGGGGAAAATATAAAGATATAAGATGAATATGTTGTTTCTCTGTAGAAACCATTGATTAAATTATTTCAGAATATGACTTGGTCTTTCAGTGGTGATATTTCATAAATGGATTGTAGTGAGAAGGTGAATCATGAAGCTTTATAAGTAGTTAGTATAAAATATTTTATTGTTTTTAAGATTAAATTTAAAAATTTATCTATATTTATTTTTTGAGGAAATCATCATGAATGTTCTAGTAGAAGGGGGTGGGTATAGAGACAAAGAGGGGTTCCATAAAATTTGATCATGCAGTGATTAATGTTCACATTTGATTAAATTATTATGTGTAAATAATCTTATGAGCGACTAACAAAAATATGGTGATTTAGAACAATGTTGGTGTTTCTTGTAGGGATATCTATATTTCCCATATATTTTATTGAAAATACATACATTTTGTTCATTTTCAATTTTTTATTCCATTGATAAATTTAAACCAATCATTTATAGCCTCTAAATGTTTTTTAATACTCTTTGAAATTCCACCTCTTATTGTTCATTTCAAAATATATAGTCTATTTTAACCATTTATGATATTTGTTTAGTTATGAATTCTAATTGGTATTTCAACAAGTACATCATATATAACTAAACATTTTGGTCAACATTCATATAGAAAATCCCACTAGTATTTTTCTTATCTATGCATCATATAGATTATTAACAACATTCCATTCTCAGATAGAAGACTTTAAAACTATTTATTAATAGAGAGAAAATTTTAATCGGTCTATGCAATCTTAAAAACTCTTCTCAAATTGTAATTTTACCATAAAACTCTGTTAACAAAATAATATACCATAATAATTCAACATAACAAGTCTCTTGAATATTTTTATTCTACAAGAAAAATCATCTACATCCCCTTTTACATAATTTTTGAAATGATTAGTCATCCTATGGTAATAATAATTGAATAAAAATATTAATTCCTATAAACTATTATTTAGTATGGGAAAACCCTAAGAGAATGTAGAAATATATTCTCATCCACATGATTAGGAGCTCCAAAATAATACACCGATGTAATCCATAACACATATTGAGTTCATCCATATTACCTTAATAATTATGTATCAAAAGTAATAGAAATACCAAATGGGTTGAATAATTATACTATATGAACCACCACCCTTGACTATGATAATTTTTATCAGACCTATATAGTTTATGTGAATTAATTTTGAGGGTTTTGATCTACAATTACGATATTATCAGTTTGTAAATTTTAATGCAATAAATTGTATTTAAAATATATTTTAACCATATCAGAGAAGTTTTTGGGTGACAGAATTCATTGAATTTATTTATCCTTTGTCTCTTTTTGAGTTCCCATCCTAGTAAATGTATAATTATTATAGATTATAGAATGTTTTTTTTGTAAATTCAAGTAATTATAATCTAGAAAAGTGGCATTATTTTTCCTATTTTAAGACACAAATAAAATTTTGTTACATTGAAGTGTATTATCTATATAAAACCCTATAAACTAAAATCTCAACTTTAGAATATCTTAATTTTAAGAAAAACATTATGTAATCCAAACAAGGAAGGATTAGAAGTGGGAGATCGATGTTCTTCTCTATATATAATAAAGAATTTTTATTTTCATTCTTTTATCGTATCATGTACTTTTTTATTAGATCTTATTTATCTCTTATATAACATCTAGATAAAATGTTTATACATATTAAATAATGTTATTAAAATAAAATCATATCATATGCATTAAATTCCACTATAAATGTGCCTGCTAATATTACATGATATATAACTGACATCCCTGGTTGACATCATTTTCTAACGCTATAAATATAACCCAATCCATCACAATGTTAATAAAAGTGGTTGGAATAAATTATATAACCAAAACACAGAATAATTTTGATAAAATATCACATGTTCATGGTTGACATGAACACCCATCCTATATTTCCATCATAACTACTAACATCGATTCCCTCATCAGTAAACCCAATAAACATAAGAATTTGTTAAAATAATATTGTAATTGTTAGAATTCTCACCCAACTCGTATCATAAGGAACCAATATAAAACCCAATCATCAATAATTACAAGACAGAATTAATATGTCCATATTCAAAAAAATAATAATATTAAACACATCGAGAATAATAATAAAAGGTAAATGGTTCTCATAGGTTTAAAAAAGACCCAAAATGTAATGTTTCGCAGGCTAGGGTAGCTACAATAACACACCTGAACCCAATAAAAATTCCCATTAATTCATAAGGATACCACCATTTTTTCCTGACCTTAACATTCAATAATTTTTCATGGAGGGATATAAGGTTTATATCATAGTTCACATGTCCATTTAATTCTTGAAAACTCCCCAGTTGGGTTCTTTGATATCATTTATGTATCATGAGGGTCAAATAAATTGTAATATATATGTCATAGCCATCAATATAAACTCAATATTAATATCAAATATCATTAATTAGGTTAATTAATTAATAGTTATTATCCTTGTTATATTAAGGATTTATTGTATTATGGTTTTGTATAAATTAAAATTGATATGTTCTGATTATGTTTTAATTATACTACATATTTTTACTAATTTTAATTTGTAATATATAGTTATTGGCTATTATGGGGATGTAGTTTCTTCAATAGATTCTTTTGGAAAAGAGATATATAATGGCTTTTTAAACCTCCACTAAATATGAAAATTATTATCATTATTCATTTTAAACCACTAATATATAAGGAAAAAAAATTATTCATAGTTTCCCCGCCTTAATGATTCTGAGGAGAATGAAGAAATTTAGACCACCTCCATCCCCTTTACATTTTTTTTGGCTGGGGAAAAGTCTACTAAAAACATCCTATAAACAAATATTTCATGAATGTTCCAAAAATCACTTCAAAATTGATTGAACTAATGTGAGTTTGATGCCGACACAATCTATATTGATGGGTTTTGGAAACCTTAAGGAAACTATATGGTATCATTTTAAACCATTTCCAAATAAATAAAAAACACCACTATAGTTCAATTTTTTAGAGTATTGGATCTCAAATGGAGTTATGATATCATTTAAAAGGTTTAATAAAATATGGTTTTAATTTTTTTATGGAACTAGTAGAAATATTTTATCATCAGAATTTTGACTTCGTTTTTTATAAAACCGACATCAAAAAATAAATTTTCATTTCTATTTTATAAAAACTAATGTGAATTTTTTTCTTTCTCTTATCTTTCACGTCGATTCTACCATTTAACTGATATTAATGATCAATATTAGACATCATTTATTGTATATTTAATGTGAAATAGCATTGAATATATAATTTTCACATTAGTTATAATATAACTAATAAAAAAAATATTTTATAAATTTATGTATTGGCCAATGGTTCATTACGCATCCTTCCATTACCACACTAAAGGTATTATTTCTCTCTCTCTCTAAAGCCCTAACTCCTTGATTTCTTTGATCTGGTTGTCTAATATCATGTTATTTTCATAATACATCTTTAGTTTTTTCTGAACTTCCTGTTATTTTATTATTACAATACCATTTATATAAAATCATGTTTTTTTTTCAGCTTTATCATTTCACATTTGATTATAAATATTCTCATCTCCAACTTGGTTTTCCGATGTATTGAATATAGTTTATAACATGTTAATTAGTTTTTCCTGATATTTTTCTAGTATTTATTAGTTCTTCCCATTAAATATATTATCCTAAATAGGATTAATATAAAATTATTTTATTGAATATTTCATGATATGTAGTATTATTTAGGAAATAAGATAGGTGGATTTTGTGTTATTATATATTATCATTCAGGTTAAAGAGTTAGGATTTAAATTAAATAGGTATTGCTATTATAGTTAGGGTTTTTAGTTATGTTAATGTTGGCTCATGGGATACATTGAAAAATTATTTTTCATGTAATTTCACATCAAATAATGGGGTTTGTAATAGTGTTTCTAATATCTGTTTTTAAAATATTTTATGTTTTAATTGTAGAATAGAATTATAGATTTTGTAAAAAACTCATTGAGAGCTAGAAATTCTTAAAAACTAGTTGATTATCAAAGATAATGTAATGAGATATATTATCTATTAATGTTCCCTACTTACATAATTTAATCATATTATAATAAATATTTACAGATACAGTTTATTTTTTACCTATTTAATTAATTATTTTAGGGAAATATTTTTTTTTATATTTAGTTATTTTTTTCTGTATTAATATTACTCATGAGTCATTTTAAAATTATAATGTCCAAGTTAATAAAATAATAGTTATGTTACCAATCTAATGTCTAGGATACTATTTTTGTAATCACATAACCCTCAAACATATAATAAATACATGTTATTTTCACTATTTTTAGTCACCTAGTTTTCACTCAAGATCTGTATAAATCATTTAAAAAATTTACATTTTATAGCTCATGTTTTTATTATTTTAAATCATTTTTCAAAACTATGATATATTTATGAAAACAAATACTTTGGGATTTAATTCATATTCATGTTATTTATTATTTTTATAATAAAATTGTATTATTTTATATTTTTTAGAATACACTTATCTTTTTTATATAATTCTCTATATTGATCAAATAATCTATTTTATTATTTTGCAGTGTATGTGATTTACTTATTACATTTTTTATACCTATTTTTTATATTTTTTATAGATAATGAATTGATGTTTGATTGATGCTCAAAAAATAGGTACTCAATATGAGAAAGGTGTTGATTTTTTTTTAATTTAATAAATTAAATGTTCCAAACAACGACATGTTTTTTATCCCCACCTAAAATGGTTAAATTTAAAAAAGAAAAAAATCAACATGAACAAATATCATAAAAATTTTCATTATTTAAATTTGAGTAACATAACTTCAATTTGGCATGGTGAAACCATGAATAATTTTATATATACTTGTGATGGTTCTTTATAAGATGATAAATTAGATAAACAAAATTAAATTAATCAGGATATCTAAGTAGAGGAAATTGAGAAACAATTAAAAATTGACAGTTTATATGGTATTGCTAAAAACCACTATATTTTATTTTTATGGAATATATGAATTTATCAAAAATTATTACATTGATATACCTAAAGGTGAATCATGGATGGAGTGAAAATAGTTTTACTGGTATTCTATAATTGTGAATGACAATATTCCTAAAGAAAATGATCTTACAGATTCATATTATAAGGCCAATAAAATAATATGACCGATGTGATTCGGTTACAAGAAATTAAATGTCTCCCCAAATGAATATGCTCTATATAAGAATGAAAATGAATTTCTGTAAGAGTGTCATAATTATGGAACATCATAGTATATGTTTAAATAGAAATCAAATTATGATTTTGAGGTTTTAGAGACCCATGCCAATATATTTTTTTATCTTCTTATAATTCCACATTTGAAATGTTTGTTTGCTAATTTACAGGATAAAAAAAGGAAAATATGGCATGATAATGAAAGTATATGTGATGTAAAAATATGTCATCTAAATGATTGTTAATATTGGAAAAATTTTGATCACCAACTTCCAATATTCAAAAAATGAAGCTATAAATCTCACACATGGACAACTCACAGATGAAATGAAAGTATATCAAATATATAGTATAACACATATATCCTACATAGTTTTATTGGAAATTTATAACTTATCTCCTGAATTTTGAACTAAGAAAAAATATTTCTTGTTGAGTTTAATTATACTTGGGCCAAAACAACTCATAAATAATATTTATGTTTTCTTGATTATATTAATTAATGATTTGAGACTATTATTAGAGGATGGTATAATGTCATATGATTATTATAAAATCACATATTTTTTATTAGTGTGAACTAATTATGTTCATCATAAATTAATTCCCATCATATATAAAATTTCATGGAAATAGTGTAAATGAACTTAAATATTGTCTAATTTGTGACCACCAGAATTTATATTATCAATTGCATCGTGGGAGAAAAATAGTAAACATGGGGCATCCAATTTTTTCCCAATGGATCACTCTTATATATGATTGAAAATGGATTTCAATGGCACACTTGAATTTGATATTTCTCAAAAAACATTCTCCACTGTTTAGTATTTTGAGATGGTGAAAAACATTAATCTGAATATTACAAAGTCCCATAAATATGTTAATAATAAAATATTTGGAAGAAACAATCAATAATTGTTTAGCCAACATATTTGATATATTGTGAAGTGAATCATACAATTTATAGCATGAACATCGATAAAAATATCAGTGACATTTATATTGTAAATTTTTATAAAATATGGGAAAGAATAAATTTGGGTCAAATGAAAGAATGGTTTTATCCTCAATGGGAATATGTTTTTCACTTTCATCCACACCTAATAGAGGGATATCATTCTTAAACTGACTTATCAATTATTATCCAAGAGGGAGAAAACTTTCTTTTTTCAATGTCATCATGATATCTTTGTTCCACATGGTTATTCTATAAAAGTAAAATATTTTGTGTCATTAATGGATTTAAAGTTGACTGGAAGGAAATTTCATGCCTATCACATCCTGATCCAAGAAATCATACTAGATTCACTGTGTGGACTATTTCCCCAGACCTGTTTCAGAATGAATTTCATGAAGGTGTGTTTTTTATTTCATTTTGTAATAAGGTTTCTGATTCAAATTATTTGATCCTTTTGGGGAGAAGTGGTTTCAAAACCTTTTCAATAGGAAATATATTTTCCACCATCATTTTTTGATAATATGGGGTATTTAAGGGTTCATTTGGTGTGAGAAATATACTTTTTGACCTGTATATATTTATTGGATGTATCATTTTTAATGGTATATGGCGATATTGGAGGGTTATTTTAATAATAAAAATAAATATGAAGCATCCATTTTTGATTAGTATATTTATTAGGAGGTTTTATAGTTTTTGACATGCAATTTCTCTAATGTGGAGAACATTAGTTTTACTACATCATGCCAGGAAGGATTTAATTATAGTGTAAAATCAAATTGTGGCCAAAAATTCAAATCATTGATAAGTGTTCTTACAAAAAATTTATTGTTATACATCATGGATAATATTTATTATGGTCAACCATATATAAAATTTCATATTAATTATTTAAAATAATTTAATCGAATTAAGAAAGATTAGTTGATTTCGAAAGAGCGTAAAATATTTTTTGAAATAGACTAAAGAGACCATGAATTGTAAAATGGATGCATAATAAAATTGAGATGGTTTGTGGGTGGTCCATTTTTATATTTCATAACATGGTTTTGGTATGCCATCAATAGATATACTTATCATATAAGACATCAGGACAACAAAAGTTTAGTTCAAAATAGTTGTGTGTTGGTGTTCATAAAAGTAATTCATTTTTCATGTTTCCAAGTAAAAAATCCGATATCCAAATCAACCATGTATTATGGAGTCATTATATAAGTATGGTATGTTTATTACATTTAATTTCGATTTAATGTGTTAATATGTAAATTGTCTATAACTAAAAACATTTTCCAACAAGATGAATATAGAATTACACCTGTTAATATGGTTATCTTAGAATAAAAAAATGATCATTTTTCATAGAAACAAATTGAAATATATATATATATGTACATGATCAATCTAATATGTAGTTTTCTATCATTTTACATGCAAACCACATTATATTGGTGATGATAAACTTGGAGAAGATACTGATTTGGGTGACATCCCTACATCCATGGAACAATTACAAAATAATATTTATGAACACATCAATGACATGGTCTATGCCATGTGAAAATACAATGACAAACGAATTTGGAAAAAAATATTTAGAACATTCAAAATATTATAGGTAACATATGTTTAATTAGGGATTACATATTAAAATTTTTATAGCATAGAAATTTTAATTTTACTTTTCTTTATAAAAATATGTATCATAACTAATATGTTAAATTATTTAGTTTCCATTCATTTAGTTCATTTAATTTCATAATCCTATATTATAATTTTATTTTTCTATATAAAATTAGAATAAATTTTTTTTACATATATTTCACTTTTCTTTTTGTTTGATAATTGCTAAATTTTCGTTTAAATTTGTGTGTAATTATTGAATTTGTTAATTTTTGTTCTAATTGACATTGTTTGATTTTTTGGATAGTGATAGATTTATCCTCTAATCCACCGTATATTTCTAGATGTGATCATACTCATACCTTTTGGGAGGAACTTACACATCCCACTATTAATGAGATTAATGAGACAACTTTACATGAGACATGTACTTGCACTTGGGAAAAATAATTCAATGGTCGGTCAATGTGGCACCAAACATTTACTAGAATTATTAGTTATCTATAGCCAGGAAATTAGGATAATAATAGTATTTTATGATAATGATATTCAAGGATTTAAAAATTCATACAATTCAAGAATTTTGTATTAGTACAAGATAAAAGAAAAGATTGTATTTTTGATGATTGGAGAACTGTTAACAGAATGATATTATCACAATTTTACTAGTCTATTTTGGTAATACTTTTTGTTATTGATTAACTTATCTTGAAATTATTATATAAATACTTTTTTTCCCTTCTAATTAGAATACATATGACCTATTGTAATATAGTGGAGTAAGGAGGAAATATTTACCATTGGCTACAAGGATATGGAGTGATTTTAAATACCCTATAACATTAATATTCATTTATTGGAATAGATATCATAAAAGAACATGTGATAAATATCCATTTATATATGGAGATACATGGAAAAAATTTGTTGAATGTTGAATATTTTAAGCATTTTTAGTATGTGAAATGTTACATTTTTAGATGTTTTTTTATCAATGACCATGTTAATGATATTTTTTTGTAATTAATTATTTATAGGAATCATATTGATAGCATCATGATATTCATGCCATAAATTTATACTCTCTACATTAACCTAGAATGGTATATGTTATTATAAGAACACATGGTAGAATAAAAACTTCGAAATATGAGAGCTGGACCCTTAATGTCAATATAGGATGATCCACCTGTATCCCCACTAGAAATGAAAATTATAATAGGGATTATATCATAAAAAGGGGAAATACCCTATGATATTGTCAAGAGTTGTAGAATATGTGATTAAAATTAATTATATATATTTTTTTAATTACATATTTTTTCAAATTTTTCATAAATGATTATATTGAGGAGTAGAAAACATAGGGGGTTTTATTACTATGGTTATATATGATATTTTAGCATTAGTATTAGGAAATCCCACACACTTGGGCCACGAACAAGGATACCTAGGAAGAGTATCATAAAAAAATGTGATTCCAGGTTCAGAAGCTTCTTCCAAGGAGCATGTTTATAAAAAATAGAAACATTGTAATCTAATGATCGGGATATTCAAGTGATGATGGAGGATATGATTAATTCTTCACTACAAGATATTTTTGGATACATGAATAGAATGTTTCAACCAGGAAAATTTTCTCATTCAACTCTGTGAGTAGATCCCAGTCCTACCCCTTATCATACTCACATATTTTTTTTATCTAAACCCCACTATTTCTTTTCCTTCCCCAACACCCATCCTCCACATCTTAGAAGATATTGTGAGTTTTATATTGATGATCCTCATTATATATTTTCATATGGGATGATATATTATATCTACAATACCATACATCATTTCCTGATTGGGATAGAGCATCATAGGAGCACTAAAAATTATATTATATATATATTATAAAAACAACATTTCTTATATATGAGTTGAGTACAATTGGAAAATTTAGTAAGAATTTTATAGTTTGGCCATCCAGACTACTCCAATATAAAACTATATAAGTATGCATATAAGTTATATTTTATTACATTTTTTTATTAACTTTTTCCATCATTTTTATGTTTATATTTTTCATTATTTTTTATAGGAATACATTGATGTTTACAAAATAGTATATTGAAAATTTAAAATTTCATAAATCCATGAGATAAGATATAGATTTTAAATTTTTTTCTTCATTTAAAGGAAACTCAAATTTGTTATTGGGATTATATGAGATTCTAACTAATGATGATTTTTTGGGAATTCAATTAATGTGCAGCTTTGGAACATTGATATCATTGAGATTTTAACTAGAGATCCATTGATCAATAGCCTGATGCAATTTTATTCAGTGTAATTTGATTAAAACAATATTAATTGATTTTATTTATTGAAATTTTTTAATAATGACATATTTATTTTAGGTATCTATATATTATTTGTACAAATCATGACATTACTGAGGTATATGGATTTATAGACTCATAGATTATTTCTCTTATTGCATTGACATTGACCAATAGTGAAATAACTATTTATATAGCAGAAATATTTCAAAATAATGTCATATTCCAGTGTTGTATGTTTCTATATTATGAAGAGTAAGTATGAAATATTTTTTATGTCAATTTTTTATATATAACATAAAATATTAACAACTAATTTTAAATTTTATTTTATATTAGTCTTGATTAGATGTTAGTTGTTTTTTATCCATGAGAGATGGTATATTATTTGTTATGATTTATCCATAGTGATGTGAGCGGAAATTTTAATAATGTTGTGAATACACAAGATTAGTTATTTTAATAATTATTTATATTATAATGAATAAAATTTATTATATTCATATTATTTTTAAAATTTCATGGAATTTATTTGGAAATATGAATAGAAAAAGTTCTATAGGATAAAAATTTTAAATGTTACGGTGAATATTCATTTACAATTACTAAATTTTGGATATTTTATTTATAATTTTTATTTTCAATTAAAATATATTTGAAATAGTTTCATAAACAACATGGTGTAATAGGATGTGAATATTATGTTTTAAGATACATATATGAAATAATTTCTACTAGGATAATTACAAAGTTTTGTAAGGATATTTATTTTTATAAATAAAACAATAATATTTAATATGTTTTTATGAAAATTAAATTTCAAAATATTTTTGTATTATTTTGGTAACACTGTGATCATGCATGTTCATATAGAAAATAGGAGTTAAGGAATTTATAAACTAAATGGTCAAGTCATTTTAATGGGTTTACTGATTTTTAGATTATTTTAATGATAAATTGTATGTGCCTTTATCTAGTTTACTGTGACTCCTTTTCTACTACGTTTTCAACTAATTTTGGTTACAAATATTATAGAGGATGAATCAATGTAAACTTTATTTTTATTTTTTTTATTCACATCAGTTATTGGATAACAAAAAGGAAAAATAGAAATTGTTTTTCAGATCAGTTATCCCATAACTGATGTTGAAAACAATTCATATTACAGGTTATTTGATATAAATAACATGATAATGTATTTTCCACATCGGTTATTGGATAAAAGACATAAAAAACACAATTTTTTTTGTCATGTAAGTTACAAAATAACTGACATGAAAAACTTGTTTTCACATCAGTTATATTATGACTGATGTAAAACACTGATTAAAAATTATTAATTTATAATGTCATATTTTGATTAGCTGAGGTGAAAATTAATTTACTATTCCCCATATAAAAATTTCACTTAATAACTAATATGAAAAAGAAAAAAAACCTGATGTGAAAACCCATTTTTGCACTACTAATTTTTGCTATTCATGTATCATGTCTTCCAAAGATAGTAGACTATTAAATCAATAGTTTGTATTTCATTGATAATTATGGTTAAAATCATGCAATAATATTATTAAAATTCATTGGTCAATATATAAACCCAGGGTGTCTTATATTGAAAATAATGTGTCACAACTATTATTATTGTTCACGGTTTAATTTTTGGGGTATGTCAATAGATAAAACTAGAATGAGTCAGGTTATGATTGAACATGAAGAAATACATGGTTACTATGAGAAACCAAAATGGATGATGATTGGAGAGTAATATATCCTGATTATTCCAATTTAGTTTTATTAAAATATTATTAGCAACATATATGTAAACCAAATTTTAGAATCACCGATGAAGAGAAGGATTGAGTTCAGTAAGAGATCGAGTGATGTAGACCATGGGGAAAAGAAAGATAAATTTCCATCATGTAGGAAATATGGATGGATACCTAAGAAATTATCTTTATAGAATGTGGAATTTTTTTTATATGTGTAAAATAAGGGTAAAATTTAATTAATTTCAAGGAAACTATGAAGTGTACAATGTAAGGAAACAAATATAATCCTAAGGATCCATTTATATTTCATTATCATAAAAGTGGGGATCTTGCGAATTATGTAAATCAATTCACTGTTCAAAATATTAATCCCTGGACTAGGAATGAACCTCGTTGAAATACAATATATGTAGTATTTATGTACTGGGATTAAAAAATCAATTTTAGAAGTATTTTTACCAATGATTTTTTTTATAGTAATCATTAAAAATTTATAGATCCTATTATGCTCCAGAAGAACAATTGATTTCATTAAATTAAAGGTTACAGATACCATCATGTGTTAGTGATTTTAATATTGAAAATACGTTTAATGTTATAAACATATATTTTTTTGGTCCTATGTAATGAGATTCTAACAATATTAGGAAAATTTTAAAGAAATTTATTTAATGATTACATTTTATAGTAAAAGTTATTATGAGTAATAATGAATTTTCCTCTTTTAGAGAAAAGTTTATAGATATTAATATACTTTAGTGTTAAAATTATTAATGAAAATTTAAAAATATTCAGCTAATATTATTATAATTTTTTGAAAAAATAGATTTTATTTAAAACCATTGTTATAGGGATATTCAATGAATAACATTATTTCAAGGAGGACAATCATTTTTTGGGAAAATTATAGGAATTTTATTAATATTTTTTAAAAAAAATGTATACCCACATGTCGAGTGAATCAATTCTTGTTTGGCAAGGTTAAATGGTATAAACACATGACCAAAGGTGGAAAATGGTTTATCACCAACCACTATACTACATAATTTGTTGGTTAAGATATCATTTTTTAGTTAAGTAATTGGAAAACATATTAATGGAGAAGTAGTGGTATTAATTTTTATACTTATAGATTGATGTGTTATATTGAATAACTAATGCTAACCTTATCATTTTAAAAAAACATTACACATTTGGAAGGACTTTTCACACTTTTTTATATTTTTGATTCATTAAAATTGAATTTTAGTGCTTCAGGTTTTGAAAATTAATCATTAGATATTCATTTCATGTAGTATTTGAAGAATTGGAAATTGATCATTGCTCAACCAATGTATGAAATTATTCTAGGAAATGGAAATATAAAAATAATTTAATATTCCTTAAATTATTTTACATTGACTGAAATACTAATCATTTTGAAAAGGCTCTTGAAACAAAAACGTTATCATAATACATTAATATATGATAAATATGATGGTATTTTAAATCATTACACATTTATAGTTTTTAATCATATAAAATTCCATGGGTCCTTTATTTTTTATCATTAATGACCTCTATCATTCTCTATAGTTGTTTATTTCTTTCTTCTATGTCCTCATATTCACATTACCCCTATATTCAACTTAGAAAACTATATTGTGTTATTCAATATCAACTTTTTTACTTCCCTTTATATCTTATTAAGTGGATATTTTATTAACCCCTTTATGATGTGTTTTTTTTCAAAAATTGTATTTCCAAATGTCAAACCCTTGATTAACAAGAACGTGTTTAAATTATGAGGACATGATTTATTTATTGTGGAAAAAATTCAACACCCCTAAATTTTAGAATAAAATCATTTTATTATATATAATTCTTGAAAAGTGACTCTAATCATAAACTTTACTTGAAAAATATTTCATTAAATTCTATCCCTTCAATATCTTATAGAACACACAACCTTAAGTATAAATGATCTATTATAAAATATAACATTATAAAATAATCATTAAATTTGTGGGTATTAACAGTAATAACTAAATTGGTAAAATTATGTTTTATAAAAATGTAAAAATATTTATTGGATACATATTTTTTTTGGAATTAAATAATAATAATTTGAAATAAAAAATTGATTCGTTGAATTTTTTCCCTAAAACATAGTTTAATACCCATTCTCCCTCATTTAATTTAATATTAATGATTACCTGTATAAATTTTTTTTTGAAAAATAAAATAAATTTTATAAATCATCATATTGAAATTATATTGTGGAATTTGTTTGGTTAATTTTCTTAAAAGATTCATTTTTTATGAATATTAAAAAATACGTAATTTTAATTGAAAACAGACCTTAGTTTAAATAATTTATAATGTAAAATTATATAAATAATTTGTTTTAAAGTTAAATTAGTTAATATTTTTATAAATAATTAAAATTTATATCATTATAATCATTCTCATTTAAAATTTTTAAATAAAAACATTTCAAACATTCTACCATTTTCTCTTAAAAACCCACTTTCTCAGAGATACTGTTGGTCTAATTTTAAATTAAAATTTTCCAAATATGTGAATTGAATTTAGAAAAAATGGATTCAATATTTGGAATAATAATTATTTTTATTTTATAATATGTTCAGCATCAATTATTGAAATAATGTATAATAAAAAGAGAAAAAATTATTTACCACAGTAATGTAAAAAATGGATTTTTTGGGGGGTTAAACTAAAAATATATGTGTCAAAAATTACTGAAAACCATTTCAAAAAAACCAATTATATTTCATTATTTGCACCTTATATCATATAATTTATATAAAAACCCATTTTTATCCCTTTTTCATGGTAAAAATGTTAGTGTAATTGAATCTATTCAAAAATTTCAAGTGTGCCACTCACCACAAATATAAATGACCACCCACTCTCCATTCTTATTCACACTTGAAAATTATTTTTTTTCATTAAAAAAATACAACACAAACCTCTTCAAAAATTATATCCTCTAATTCTATAAGCATTAGGTGGGTGTATATAGTCAACCAATGATGTGCTTCTATGCAAGCATAATGAGGATACCCAAAGAAGATGTAACATTTTTCATCGAGCATCTTTATTTTATTTCTTCCTCCACCTCATTAAATTAATATTAAAACATTATGATATAAAAAATCAAGATATTAAATATAATTAAATATTTTTATTTTATTTTAATTAACTAATTGAATAAAAAGTTGAACAAAATGGTTTATGTGATCATCATTCTCATGTATAGTGGATCAATGCCTCACAAACCAATGTCATTCATTTTTTGATTACCACATCACATTATTAGTTAGAATTATAGATATAATATATATATATATATGTATATTAATAATATAATTATACATTTTGAGACTTTATCTAATATATATATATATATATATATTTCATGCTATAGGTGAAATGATTGTGTCAATCAGTTTTGTGCAGGTCTACCGCATCGTGAAGCGATGTGGTTTGTTTTTCACAAACACGTTATATGGATGTTAATAAAGATAAAGTTAAAAAGTACATGTGATATATGTGAAATAAGTATTATATTCATTAAATATTTATATTTATGAAAATATATAAAATTTCAATTTCAATCTTACCTTTTCACTCAATGGAAGTTCATAACATCATTCATGTGTGAGAGGAATTTCTCCAACCAGAAATGAAGTGACTATAATTTCATCACCAAAACACTTGGATTATATATATAAGTATACTTATTTATAATATTAATTGATTATATTATTACAATTTTTAAAATGTAAATTATTAATTACCTTATTTCCATAATAGTGATTGAAAATTGGAAATGTTACTCATGTGTATATATGGAGTGTCATATCAATGATCATAACATAAATAATTTATAAAACCCAACATTAATTATTGGTATTAAATGTATTATTTATAAATAAATATGATAATTATTTCATTATTTTTAAATTTTAAATGTGTAATTAAAGAGATATTTGACAATAGTCAATCTACTAAAGTCATTTTTGATGCATAAGCCAAATATCATCAAAAAATCTGATTTAAAGTTAATTGATTAAGTAATAATTTAAGAAATTATAATAATTATTATAAAAGAAATAATAAATTTGAAAATTTTTATAAGAAATTTATTAATTAACATAATTTTATTTTTCAATAGGACAAAGAACTTAGATGACGAGTTGGATTCAATTTAAGAGATTTCATATCAATTACATTTCATTAACTAATATTGTATAGTTAGGAACATAAATTTTTTTATATGGTGTATATAATGACCCATGAAATTTTTTTATCATTATTATCTATTAATTTATGGTATTTAAATTTTCAATTTGAATTATTCATTCCAATGGAATGCTAATTTAAAATTACGATGAGGTAAATAATTTTCTAAAATCGGTTTCTAGTCATAAAGATATATTAATTATTTCTTTTCATTGATATTCAATTATTATTTCAATATTTAATTAGGAATATATCATTATTAATTTACAAATTTTATATATATATTTATATTTTATTCACATTATATATTCATTGATTAATTCTCTATTTAATGTTATGATCACTATAAGGTTTAGTTTCTTAATCTCATTTTTATTGACATAATTTATTCATGAATTTTAGTTGAATGAAGTTGTTAGATAATTTTATAAAAAAACCAATATAATTTTATTCTCATATGGTTATTCATGTTACTTTCATGTAATAGTACCATTTTTTCTCTTTTGGGTGATTATAATAAGTTATAAAATATTTTCTTATAGTCTGAAATCATTTCTCTCTTCGGTAAAAAATATATTTTAATACATTTTTTTAAGAAAGAAGCTATAACCTTTTTAAAATGATTTATTAATGAAATTATTACCCATATTAATTTTTTTGAAAGGAATGTGTTATTTTCATTTTAAAAATTAACTGTTATAATATTTTTACTATGTAAAATGAATGTACTTTTTAACTTGTTTGGCATGTTCATATTACCCACTATAATGATCATCATTTTTTTGAAGAATAATTTTCATATTTAAAATTAATTTTTAAATTAATATTCTTCTCTAAAATTATATAAATTCACTGTTTCTAAAATATTATTTCAAATAAAACTATTTCAATTTTTTAATCATTAAAAGGTTATTTTCAAAATAAAATAGATATTTTTATCATGAATTTTTAATGTAATTATAATTGTATTTATATTATCTAATGAAAACAACCATTAATTATATATATAACCCTAATGGATATATTTTATCGATACCATTCTTATTATTACACAGTATGTTTTATAATTATTTTGAAAAAGGGTAGTATTGATTTTAACTTCTATGATTCATTTTTGTAGTCAATAATATTCTCTTTAAATATTGACTTTCATGTAATCCATTGACATTAAATTTAACTTAAATATTTATATTATTTAAAATATATCTTTGTTGTCAAAACAATATATTATTTCTACATATGGTGTTCTACACTGGAATTCATTTTTTTTGTCTGGGGAAACATATTTAAATTTGTATTCTTTAATAAATATTTATATTTTATGATTTGGATCACTTTTTATGAAATAAATAAATTATTAGATATACTATGAACGATTTTGGAATGCAAGAAAGTTGTGGGACTTGGTTATATATAGTATCAAAATGCATTAGAAGTCTCATGAGATGAATTCATTGGTTATCCATATTTAAATGGGTTCCCACCCCTAATTTTTAAATAATCGTAGGGACATAACTTGAGGGTAAAGGTATCATATTCCTAAGACATGATGTCCAATAATTAATATTTTAACTCAATAAGAATTATGCAATAATTACCCATGACATATTTTCTATGATATTATATATGGATTCAATTCATTATTTTTTTATTTATGTAATGGAATGTATTTTCAGTTGTTTACAATTCCATATTAATTATTGATTGTATGGTTTTTATCACCATATTATTAATTAAATGGATTTTTTTTCATTTATTTACAATAAATATTTATTATTCTAGTAAAATTATTCAATCATGTGTGTTCTATTATAAACATTTCCATGATTATTATTCTCATTGATTCATGATAGATTCCACATTAATTAAACCCTATTTAGGATTTTAGATTAACCTTATTTGATTTCATTTACCAGGATTCCATTACGCATAGTATAAAAGATATTATAGAAAATTATAGAAGGAATAATGATATTCTTTAAATTTTTTGTTTTAACATTAGTTGTCTTATGTAATATGGGAGTCATGTATATATCCAGTTTACCAATACTACTAAACTATTTTTCCATTTGTTATGCTATTCCATATAATATATACTAATGTAATAGATCATATAGATTTTGTGGGCTTATAGGGTCGGGGTCTCGAATAGATCGATCACAAGAGTTCTTATGTTAGAATCCACAATCATTTAGATGTATGAATGAACCTAAAGAGGTGAAGTAATGTCTCTAAAATATCAACTAGATCATCAAATTCTTAGAGAAATGTGAGAATATCAAATTAATATGTGTTAAATTTAGACGCAAGGGACCAAATAATTGATTGGGTGAATCCATTGAACAAGAGGATAGGCATGATGGTTTAGAAAAGATGTTTTTGAATACTCTCTTATTCCAATTGTTATTTTTAGATTCTCTGATGATGGAAAATCCTATGGAGTTCCTCTCAAAACAGAAGAGAGAGAGAGAGATAGAGAGAGAGAGAGAGAGAGTATAGTGTATGTATACACCAATATGTTATCACAACCGGTTCATTTTGCATTAGATTCAGTAAATAATGAACATAAAAAGGGTTAAAAGCACCTATATGGTTTCCATATGGATATAATATCACATGTATTTGTGATGAATCTATCTAAATATGTTGTGAGGGTAGAAAGATCTATGATGGAAGAGATGGATATTGCTGGAAGGGATAAAAATTCTTCCCCATGTCTTCCTCCCAGTGGAAGATTCTGTAGCTTTCTGGGAAGTAAACAGAAGTAGAATGAGAATCACATGGGTGGTGGATGTATTTATTTGTAATGGGAAACCTCTAAACAAAAATTTTAAACCAATGGTGTACCCTATAATTACTATTAATTTGGAAGGGTAAGACACATTTGACATTCTAGTTCTACACATATAAATATGTGTAATGGTTGCGCCCTTTTGAATCATCTACATAATTTTTTAGGATATGTTTATACATCATTATTGTGAAGTATTATCAACTTCAAAGGATACTATGGAAGAATCAAATGCATCATAGTCTATTGGTCTTTCTCCATAGGCCTCAGAAGTGAACCACCTTCATACAATAGACGAGCTTCTGAAAGAGGTTGATGCAGGAACAATGAATTGATTGATATCATTCATAATTCAAATTCTATATAGGATGATATATTTGACAACATTACATCACAATAATTTATTTGTACATGTTTTATTGATATGATAAATCTTCCAATTCAGTTCATGTAAATTTTTTTCATGTTTTCAATAATTCATGGGTGGAGGAAAGAGAAGGGGAATCTATGTCCATCATGTTTACTATAAATAACCAATGTGGTGTTAGTCTGGGATTTCATTGTTCTTGATCTAGTTTTGTCTGATACCATAATTTGGATTTATTTTCATATTACTCTCTGATCATATTGTTTTTATGGAAATCAATACTAAAAATGGGATGTCTTAGATGTTTTAAAGAGAGTGGGATATTTTTTTAGTCATATAGGTTCTTTCTACCTCGATATTAGGTGTATTATATATAATATATCAGTTAAGCATAATGATGTTTCTTCTATTGTGGATATTTCAACTTTTATTTCAGACTCTACAAATTTTTTTTCCAAAAAATATATCCAGTCTTCCTCTAGAGAGGGAGGTCGTGTTAATGATTGATCCAATACATTGTACACAAAATGTTTCAATAATCTAATATTGTATGGGAAAAATGGGGATAAAAGATCCCAAGATTCAGTTGAATGATCTGGTGAAGAATGTTTTTGTTTTCCCTATGTTTCCAACATAGTAATCCCCTTTTCTATTTTCCATGAAGGAAGATGGTTCCCTTCAATTTGTCACAGGCCATCAAAATTTGAATCTTATGATAATTAAGAATAAATAACATTTTCTCAATGTGGATGATTTTTTTCAAAAATATAAAGGGGAAAATTGGTTTTTAAATATCAATCTTTGGTCAGATTATCAAGAGCTCAATGATTGAGAGTCTAATATACTGATGATGACATTCTGGAGAATGTATCACCATTACTTGTATATTTTTATCCCTTTTTTATAACTAATATCATATTGTTTTCATGGTTTTGAGGAAATGGATATTACATGAGTATCTAATATACTTTTTGGTATTCCTTGTGTATGTTATTTTGGATTGTTCAATATCTGAGTGAAATAATAATGAAAAAACACTTTTGGTTATAGAAATCATATGGAGTCACCATTTTTATGGAAATATTTTGAAACTGATGTTCTTTGATCCATGATGTCCTGTTATTTGGGGACACAATTTTTGAGTGTGAATTATATTTTGATCCTAAGAAGATTAAGGTTGTTTTTTCATGGGAGAATCCATGGAATATCATTCAGATTTAGGAGTTCTTTATCCTTGATTGATAATATCAAAGGTTCATAAAGTATTTTTAAAAATTGGTATCATGTTTGGATACTCTTGTATGGAAAGTGGTTAAATTCCTATGGTATGTGAAATTTCAGCCTTCTATTTATGATTTGAGGAAATATCTGAAATCATCTCATATTCTGATCATATATGATCCTAGTAAGGGGTATTTTGTGTAATTTAATGTTATAATTTTTATATGGATAATTTTACTATACATGATGATCATGTTATTGATTGTACATCTTGTTATCTATGACCAATGGAAACATGTTACCCCATTCATGATTTAGAGACAGTCTTGGTTATGCAAGGGATTAAATGATGGTGGAAATATCACTTTGAGGATCTATTGATATTCTTTTAGAATCATAATATTTTGAGGAATATCTTCTCATAAAGAATCAAATCTCAGATAGAGACTGCGGGTAGAATACATTCATATGCTTGACACTAACATCACCTACACCCCAAGGAGGGGGAATGTTGTTGTAGACACTCTCATTAGGAATGTATCATTGTAAATTGTTTTAAAATAGAAGGAGGAGAGGGTCCTTATAAGACCCCTTGTGTAGTTTCACCTGGAGGCTATGATGGATTTCTAGGCATTGTTTTAATGAATGTTCAACTATCACCATCTATCTTTGAGTCTATTCATTAGGTTTAGTAGAAGGATAATGTGTTCATAGAAATGTGAGAGTACCAATATAGATGCAAGACCATTTCTTGTTGGTCACTCCGTTCAGATGGTATTATACATTTTGATGATCAGTTTCAAATCTCATTATCTATGAAGAGATACATTTTTTTAATATCATTGATTTTTATAGACGATTCATTGTATCTCTATAATGATGTATCATTATATGAGATAGTTATTTTGGTGGTTAGGTATCAACAATTAAATTTCATATTATGCTTCCCAATATTAAACATATGAAAATGTAATTTCATATCATCTAAAACATTATTTTATCTAGCCTTTTTTGTTGGGGATTGGATGTGGTATGTGGTGTCCATGGACTCTTTTAGATTACCATAGATCCTTGAGTGATCAATTATATCTATGTGGTGATTTTTTTAGTTGAAAAATTCAACTCATTTAATTCTGATTAGGGACACCCCATAATTTGAAGAACAACGTATGATGTGTATTTTGGATATTTTGAGGTTATATGGGATTCCGTATACCATTGTTTCAGACATGAATCCAAGGTTCTCCCAATAATTTTATAAGAAACACCAATAGGTAATGGGGACTCATTTTAGGTTGAGAAATACATTCCATACATAGACATATGTTTAGATCGAGTGTGTTATTTAGGTCATGGAGGACATGATCTGTGCCTATAATGTGGATTTTGGTGGATCATGGGACATCCTTCCACAAAAATTTGAGTTTTTATACAAAATTAATGGTCATTCATCTCTTATAATGCATCTATTTGAGGATTTTAATGTTCACAAATTAACATCACATATTTATTGTGAAGAGGTAGGAACTGCCTATTTGGTAGGATTGATTCTCATTTAAGAAATTTAAGTGAGGATTTGGGATATATTTTAGTGTTAGGATCCGTAATAGAGTCAAAAGAAATTTTATACTAATTTATAAAATAACCCCTTGGAGTTTTAATTGGTGTTAATTTTTTCTTAATAGTTTTTCCTCATTTAGGTAACTAATATCTTGGAAAATAGGGAAATTTGTAATAATATATATAAGAACATTTGAGGTCATTAAGAAGCTTGGTAAGGCTTATTATTGGTCGGTATTTCTTGTTTGGTTGAAATGTATTCATGATGTTTTCCACAAATATCATTTTAGTGAATACCATCATGATCCAAATCATGTTATGATTTGGGAATATATTATATCAGTTCTACACATTTATATTGTAGAGTATCTCATAGAGATTTATGACTATCAGGTGAATGCATTTAATGGGATTTCTATCCTTTTAGTTGAAGTGTTATGGATACACTAGTCAAATTCACAAAATACATGGGTTCACAAAGTATTAGTTAGTGATTAGTGTCATTATGTAATTATAGAGATATGTTTTTCCACATTAATTTTAAGTCTTGAAATCCTTATTGTGGGGAGTTTGTAAAATCCCACTGCCATATTTCAGGTATTTATCATGTTTCCTTTCATTTCCCTTTTTTTTTGTGTGTGTTTCGAGCATTTCTACGACGATGATAGATTTTTTTTGGGAAATTTACCTAAATTTTAAGGATATATTTTTATTTGATTTAATTATTTTTAAGTATAAATTTATCAATGTGTTTTGAAGATTCTCTAGGGGTTTGGAAAGCTATAAATATGGTTTGGGTTTTTCCTATAGAATCTAGACTTTAAAATTCTAGTTAGAAAAATTCACATCATGAATGGGTTACACAATGTGAATCTATTTTCATATGATTCTATGAACTGGATCATAGTGTGAAATGTTTACAATCAACGAAACTAGTTTGTATCTTGAAGTGTTTGTCCATATTTATTTTTAATCTCAGGTAAAGCCACTTTCAGCTTATCTTGTAAATCACAAAATCACATAATACAATTGTTTCTCATTGAAAATGGTCTAGGATTACCATTTTTACCCTTGAAATGCATATTATATTCAACTCAATTTATTTTCATTCTTCCCCTTCAATACCTAGCATCTCTCCCAGGTGATTTCATAAACTACAACTCCTTTTAGATTTTTTTTAATAAATTAAAATTCATGGTTGATGCGCAAAGTCTCTCTAGAAAGTGATACTTCTACATCCTCATTATTGTTGGTCACACCAAAAACATTGTGTTACTTTTTAAAATCAATTAATATATATTTAAATTATTATTGATCCTTTCTTGATATTCTAAGAGAAATTCTTCTGGGGATAGTACATTGTTATTTATAGTTTGGTGGGAGCATTTTCTTTGAGGTGTGTGAGAAAAAACATCTATGATGACCATAATTTTTATGGAATATTTTTATATGTTTTGTAAATTATATATAGGGTATTTTTCGTTGTTTTTAGTTCATTATGGTGGTTTTGGATCCATCAAGGTGTGTTTGTGAAATGAGTTTTAGGTGTTTGATCCATCTATAGACTGTGATAGATGGTCCTTGTTGCTTTTGTTTTTATAAAATGATTTAAAAATAAAATTTCTTGATTGATTTAATGATTTATGTGTGTGTATAAATGGGGTTGTGTGAAATGTTAGTTTTACACTTGTTATTATAAAAAATAGTTGATTTCAAAGAGTTATGGAATGGGTTTGTGAAATTAATTTCAATAATTATTTTTATTAAATGGGTTTGAACAGGTATCACCTTGGAAGCCTTGGGTATTTCAGTGGTAGGTGTATCTTAGGGCCAAAATTCATGTATTGTTGGGGTGGGGTCACTCATGGGGCGTTCATATTCTCTCTAGGATCAAATTTTTAGGGATACAATAATGTAATTTTTGGGTGTTCACTCATGGGTTCTTCCTATACTCCATCAACATGTGTTCTAATGACTTCAATATAGTAGGCATTGAATTTTTTTTGGTATCCTATTACACTGATCTGTAGTTATCATTCTCTCGATGTTACTAATTATTTTTCATTGTACTTATTGAATCTCGTTACATAATTCGATATATGTGTGTGATATTCTTTGAAACTATTATATTTTTATTTTCAATACTATTTTACACGGATTATTTAAAACAATGGGAAAATAAGAATGTTTTGACATTATTTTGATATAAAAACTATTTACTAATTAGCGTGCCTTAATTTTTTAATGTTGATAATATTATATTTTTACAAACTAAGATGTCGTGGAACACCTAGGCGGGATCCTATTTTCCTTTTATCTAACACCCTAATCACCCCTTCAGTGGTGAATATAAATTTTAATTTCTTTTGATACTATGAAAAAAAGGTTCCATTGTTTGGCGGGGAGGTTTTTTCAGTTGGGATGGGTAGTCAGTGGTAAGATTGTGGGATTTTGTCTGCTAATCACATGGAATAGTTGTTTATCATCTTTGGAATTATCCACTATTATTAGAATCTCATCCTAATATTATGTTTAACTAATTTCAGATGTTATCTTATTTTTCTACATTATATATTTAAATTTTTATTTTCCCATAGTTCATCCTATTATATATATATATATATTCCATATGGATACTTTGGGTGGGGGTAAATCAATCACACTGGTTATTTTAGATGCACTAGTGATAGTCGATAACCTATGGGGACTAGGAATTCCATTCGAGTATGTGATTTTCTAGGTTGAGAACAAGTTATGGTAGGTATATAGATCTGTTTTAATAGATAGTGTTTTAATGAGGACAATATGGACCATTTCAATGTCTAATAACAAGTATAGGATGGTGGTGGGAATAGTTTTAAGGTAGTTCCCAATGAGGTAGATGGATAATAAGAATGTATATGTATTATGTACCAATGGGGGTCGATATGAATGAATGTATGGATTTGAAGAGGTGGTGTCAATGGTTGTGATCAGAAAATTGTATAATGATTGAAATCATGGATAGTGAGAATTTTATAGGAGAGTATAAAAAAATTAAAAAATCATGTGTTATTAGTCTCAATATCAATTGCTTATATTTTAAAGATCGTTTTCATTTAATGCTTCAGATAATATGGTCATAAATATTAAGAAATATATATTTTACAATGTAGACAGTTCCACAATGTATCAACTCTTCGAAAAACATAAATCTTTTAAAAAGAAACACATTTTATTCTGATAAAAAATATTCATGTCTATCAACAGGACTTATTTATTATTCTGACTCATCCTAAAACCATATGAAATCCTTTTAAAATAATTGGATGAGAAAAAAGTCACAAGAAGATATATTAATATATAAAATCCATTAGTCCAGTTAAAAATATATAAATCCATAAAATTTTTAGCTTTAACAAAATATTCACTGACCATATGATATAAATGAAATATCTATAAAAAATACACTTTTTTCTCATAGAAAACAATTAAAACCATAGTTAATAAAATATAATACCTTTTAGAAAACTTATAATATTATATTCCTAAAACATGTCACAAATAATTTTATCCATGTTATGTCTATAAGTTGAACCTCCCAAGTTATCTTCTTCCATCATTCAATAGAAGATAATGGACATTACCCAGTGCATTATATAGTTATATCAGGCTAACCCATTATATAAGATATTTTGGGATCACCCATCATAATATATAATGTTCAATTACCATGTTATAAATAAAACACTTTATAATTTCACCTTTTAATCCTAAAATCATTGAAAACTCTATTGAATCCATATGAAGAACATTTTTAGATATCAAAATAATCATTCCTATAAAAAATCATTTTTAAAACCAAAATACCAAAAACAATAGTAATAATGGGTTTTATGTTGAATATAAAATGGATATTTATAAATGAAGAAAAACATAAAATAATTGTTATAGTGGAAATAATATATGTTGATTCCATATATGTTAAAATAGATGTTTTCATTTTCTGGTTATAAAGAATTTCAAAACATTTCAAATAAAATATGTAAAAGATTCCTTTTGAAAAAAATTGTAATAAATTAAAAATCAAGTTAAAAGTTCCACCATAATTCATTTATGTCCACATAAATACAACTATAATATAGATTTTAGAATATGTACATGGAATAAAATGATTTAGAAAATAAATATTAAAACATATAAAATGAGCCTTTAAATATAAAGTGTCCTTTTCGTCATGTCTAAATCATCCGATACATTATATATCTTCCAAAATAAAAAAGTATGTTAAATAATTACCATTTTAAGAAACTATTTCATACTTATTTAATTATTATAATCCTTTTTATTTAGTTTATTAAATTATTTTACATAGTTAATAAATCTACCAACATTACATCAGATGTTTTTTGAACATTCAGTTTATAATACAAAAACAACTATGGTTGGATAACCAGAGTCATATATGTAATTATTATATAATATCCAAAATGATAATAAAAACATAATATTCAAATTTATACATTTAAAATAATTTTACAACACTCCATGAAAGGGATATATGATAAAGTAATCACATCACTTTGTGGAGGTGGTAATCCAAACCCATGTATGACTAACATTATAATTTTCCAAAATATTTGAAGTTAAGAAATTATATAATATATTATAATTACAAAATTATAATAATTTAATTATTTTCATATATATAGGTTATTTCCTTTATTATAAAAAACATCAATGATTGTGGTTGAAAATGAAACACATAACTTGGTGTTGGTGGTAATCCACATATATGAATGTGATGTTTTCATTTATCAGAGGATGGAAGAGGAGAGAAAAAGGGTCTTAATGTAAATTTAAATTCAATTAATTATATGTAATATAATTATGTTATTACTTCAAAATGTTAAATTATTATTTTAAGGAGGAGGAAGAATAAATAAACTTGAAAGAGTTTGGTTATGATTTATTCCTTATCCTCAGATAAACGCTTTGGATAATATAACAAAATATATATGTTTTTTATTTTGGAGAGTCCGTGACCTATAGGTTTATTTGATGAATTTTTTAGAGAGATTTGGTTAGGTTTTTTTTGAAGTATAGTGTTTAAAGGGTGACAGTAGGAGAGATAATATTCCCTTTTCAAAGTGATGGGAATGTCACTCTTGTAATTACTTATTCTATTTAATTAATAAAATTTAATATTCTTGTAAAAATATAAAATAAAATAATATATATATTATTTAAGATGTTTATTTGTTGATACACTATCATACAGTAATATTTGAACATGTTGATGTTATGTTTTCACCATTATCAATTTATTCTAACCCCTATTAAAAAATTTGATGATTTTAGTGGAATCATTGTATTTTAAATTATTGGATGAATGAAAGTTAAAATTAAAGAAATGTGGCAATTAATGGATTATGGTTGATAATATAATACATTTACCAATCACAAGGCCATAGATATAATATTTATTAATTTTAATGAATTTAAAAAATTATTATATCTTATAAAATAACATTAATGTAATTTTTGGAACTATTAATTTAATTTTTATTTAGTAAATACATCCTAGTAATATAATTTCAGAATAAAAAATTAAAACAACCCAAATAATTTATATTAATCTACAGAATTCATTTGAAACTATAAATCTCACAAAAAATATTACTTTTATTGTTTGTAAACATTAATAATGGATTTTACACTATTTGAACAAACACCATGTCCACATTGCTTAATTATATAAGGTAAATACATCATTACTAAAAATATAATATAAATTAACATGACAAAAAATAATTTAAATTCCATTCAACTATTTGTATCATAAATAATATCCTTTTATCATTATGAAAAAATTTAGAGACAATAAAACAAATAGAGGGACATTTTACTTTTATTAATTATTTGAAATTTTATTAAGGTTATTATCGATGAAAAGTGGTAAGAAATTTACAAATTTTCAAGATATATAAGATAGTGGTTTATTATAAATTAAAATAAATAATTATATTAAGGATATTTTTTTTGGCCATATCATATTATTGTCAGCCTTAATTACCCGATAAACTCTTACTCAAATTACAAATATTTACTTTTATTACAATTCATATTGATAAAAAATAAAACAAACTAAATTTCCATATTTTAAAATAATAAATCCACATATTGTCCCCAATTTTCAATATTCAATTTCTATATGTTAAAGTAGCTAATTTAACATACATAAAAAAATTGTAGTGAAGTAGTATGTATAAAAATTGTTTGAAGTCTAAAAATAAACTTATAATAAAAAAAGTTAATATTGATAATACTGTAATTAATAAGAAAATTTATAATTAAAGGATACTTATTTTACATTAATATGAATGGTAATTTTAAATTACTTTATTTAATTCAATAAAAATATGGTTTTAAAAAAAAACAAATTGTGTTTTTCACTATTTATATATAAATAATTCTTCTAAGAAATTACCCAAAACATCCCCATATGATAATACTGATATGCTGATTTAATAAATGTATATAATTTTCTGAAATTAAAATTCTAAAATATAGATATTAATATTTTAAATAAAATAAAATAATATATGGAAAATTATTTAATTAGAAGAAAAATATTCCTTACTAATTTGAAAAAAAAAATATTACTACAATGAATAAAACTATAAAAAACCAAAATAATAAAAAATAATAATTTATTAGATTTATTATTATCTTCACATAGTTTGTCAAATTATTCACCCTTACTATAAATTTAACACTTGCAATTTTATTCATCAAACAAACAATAGGGGATATTTTCCATTACAATATTTTTTCATGACTGTGTTTCCTTTTCATCTATTTTTGTTTTACAAAAACCATAACATGATGAATTAATTTATTTTGAAACAATTTATCTCTATGGTAAAGAATATTTAATTACTTTACTCATAATAATTGTTTTCATCCGACTCAACTACGTCATGGTTCAAAACCTAGTAGGAATCTGATACACATTTTTATAAAAACAAAACAAAAAATATGTCATGAACCTGAAATCAACTCTAAGGATATTCATCTATTTTTGAATGTAATCCAAATCTCCCCTAGTTTATAAACGATCCAATGAAACATGGACTTATATTCTCTTTTTTTTATAAAAATCAAACATTTTAATGGGTATACTTAAAAAACATGATAACTTACCTCGAAAGAAAGATCCATCCTTTCATTTTTTGAAGCATTTTTGTCATAATATGATCCATTATCTTATGTTGAAGAATACTCATCACCTTTTAATAAATTTATTTTATTATACAAGGACCCAAATAATTAATTCCACTTTTATCATCCCATCAAATGCGAGTCTAACATAATTTTCTATATAACTCCTCAAAAGATTCCTTCTGTATACTAATGTAAAAACTATTGTAATAAATAAAATTATTTAATAAAGTATAATAATAAAAATATTCTTGATAATCCATTAGAAGAATCTAATCATTAATTCCATGTTCTATATCATTTGATTAGAGTATCCATCAAATTACGGATGAAAATATATACCAAAATTTATTTCATTACAAAACGACATCTAAAAGACTGTAAAAAAAAATTTAAAAGTATACCTTGTATTACAATAATAAAAAACATATAGTGGAACTCCATATAAACTAAATATAATTTATATATATTTGATAAGGTTTATCTACATAAATTTTATATTCAATAGGAAGGAAATGTAAAAAATTAGTTATTTGATCAATAATAACCCAAATTTCTTTGATACAACAATATATATTTTCTAATTCCACCAAAAAATAAAGGTATTTATTTTTCCTTTTCAACAATAGAACATGTAATTTATGAAGAATTCCCATTGGAAATTATCATTAATATTTAACCTACTAATAGCTCAAATTCTTATTGGTAATATCATTAATATCTATTTTACGTTATACAACTTTTAATACTCTCAAAGGCATTTATACATCATAGTTATTCTTGGATGTCTAAGAAAGGGAGAGTTTTGAGATTTGGTAAAAAATTCAATTTTCCACTTGTAAATATCTAGCACACATAACATTTTACTAAATATCAAAATACCTTCCTTTTAAATGTTAAAGGAGTTAACATACCTTTCATTACAAGTTCCACCATTCCTTGTAAATAATACCATTAATTCTAATATTCATTAAGTATATATAAAAATTAAATCTATAAGGCCCCACATTCTTATGAGTTTACAATTATAGAAGTAATTTTAATTTTCCATCAATGAATAACAAAAGCTTGAGGTTAAGACTCAGAATTAGAATCCATCTATTGGAGATGATCAAAGCGGTTTCATTGGGATGCAGAATGGGGCTTAGATGGTAGGAAAAGTGTTTTATTGATATTTAGATGTTTTGGGATAATTTCTTGTATTTTTAGTGTTTTGTGGCCATAGTAAGCAGTTTGGTGAGTATGTATTAGGAGAAACTGTGTGAAACCTTGAGGTTCATAGTGTTTCCATTTTATTTTTAATAGTGTATTATTATTCTTAATATTTATATTCTGGTTAATGGAACACTATGTGTGAAAAATAGTAAATAGTATGTTGTTTTGGAGAGCATGAGGCATGGAACATGGTCTATGCATTTTTTAGATAGACAATCTTCCTTGCTAGAGAGGGGATGTAGTTCGTATAAAATGGTTCGCACATAGATTGTATAAAAGTGTGACTTAACCATGTTAGGAATTTTGTAATTCCAAATTAATGGCACATGGTTAGTGAACCTTTAAAAAACCATGTGGCCAAATGAATTCATTAAAATATGGTGGATGGAAAAAATAATCCTAAGTGTTTTTATCCACTCCCCATATTCCTCCCTTATTAGTATCACATAGTCCAGGGGTGATCCCAACAAATCCTTTCTATCCAAAAATTATTTGGTTTGTGCAATTATAAAGATATTTGTATGTTTTTTCATTTACAATCACACTATAAAAAACTCATCTCTCTTACATCTTCATCTTATAAATTTTTTAACTTTTTTAGTAAAGGTTATCTTAGAGTTATAATAGTGAATGCTGTAATCATCCATTTATCGTGGGGAATTTGGTCTGATTGGGTTGATGAGATCCTAATATTACTTCCATATGTAATTGCATTGTGTTTATTTAAGGTATTTTTTGTGGTATGTTTTCTATGGTTCTCCGTTAATGAAATAATTTAATTGATTAACATAATGTTATAACCACTTTGGGAGTTTCATTGGAATGATGTCAAGAGTATATTTTGCTCATCCCATGATGGTTTCCTGGAGTTTTAATACTAGAGGATCACACAATGAGTATTCTACATTATAAAGAGTTGGGGTATATTTAATTCATTAATAATAATTTTAATAAAAAATTATTTTTTGGCTTTTCGTGATGCTAGATCATGGGTAGTTCAGATAATATTATATAAATTTTAATGGGTTTGTATAGGAATTGGATAATAATTTTCATGGACACCATGTTTTCAAATTTTTATAGAATGATTCATTAACAATGTATGTGGTATAAGAGATTTATCCACAGACTGGATATTTTTTTTCAGGTGTGTGTGTAAAATGTTCCCTAAATAATATTTTTGGTCTGTTTTCTTACTTTGTTTATATAAATGGTATTATTATTACAAATTAGAGCCTTCGACCTTCCATGTAACCCATCAGATGTGATATTGTTTATAAGATCGAACATATGACTACCTATGGAGTGTGTTTTTTGTCAAGGAAAACGTTATTTGAGGTTTTAATGGGTATTGTGAGTGGGTTATAATCCTAACACAGATAAGATTACTGGTTGGATTGATAAAATGGTTTATTGTTACATGGTAGGACTTGTTAGAAAATGTTTTTAAACATGCATAATAGATTAATTGTAATGTTTTTATTCAAATTGATTTTTTTGAATACCCATGAGGCCTAGGAACTGGTTTTAAATTTCTTTCTTTTTGGTTTTCAACCATTTTTGTGTTTCAATGGGTTAAAAATATATTTTAAAGATGATATTATATTTTAATGAGTTTTGTATCCCCAAATAATTTTAAAAGGGATTTATGGTGAATAAAAAATTTAATTTTGAAATGATTTTGTGGTTTCATCATTAGTAAATGTTTTTTATGTATCTTTAAAAACACTTTTATCAAAGGATGGATATGAAATTTTTTCTTGTTAAATTGGAATGGACAAGTCTAATGGTAGATTAAATATGTTTTAAATAGAAGTGTGAGATTTATCATTTTATTAATATTTTTAAAAATGTATTTTTATATGTAATTTGAAAAAGTAATTTAAATGATATATTTTTGTAATAAAGGCCCATTGGGACCTGGGTTAATGATTAATGTATTTAAAAGTTGTTTTTGTGGATATTAATGGTGTATAAGGAAAATATATTTAAATTTTGTTTTTCTTAAATAATGAGATGATGAAGAGGTAAGACTAATTCTCTAAGAACAAGTGGTCTTTTATGTGGTTTTAGAAGTCAGACATTAAGCTCCACATTCATGGATGGGAATACTAAAAATAAATTTCTATGTTCAAGTTAATAGATATCCAAGATGGTGCTCCAAATATTTTGTTGATGATATCTTACATGACATTATATTCTTATGGGATAGTATATTTGGCATTGATTCTACTATCATTGATAATTTTTTTCATGCTTTAGGTACAAGGTTGAGGTTCAAACAATGAATGAATTTTATAGATTATTTAGGTTTGAGGAAGATTCTGTAGGAATAGTTAGAATCCAAAATATATATAAGTATGTGTCATTATATATTTTATAACTTAGAATACCAACATAGTTTGTGGTATACTGGGGGGATCTAGTTAAACTTTAGAAATCAAGGGACAATGGGTCTCTCAATAGATAATTTCTTTCTGTGAGAGCATAGTCTTTAATGTATTGTTTATTTCTACCATTTTTTGTCTATACACATTTTTCTCAATTTTATATTTTCCTTAAATATCGTATGTGGTTTCCTATTGGTTATTATTCTTAAACTACACATGCATAAACTCTACATGGGTACCAAGAAGCATTGTTATGTTTGTTATAAGAATAGGTTGGGCTGAGGCCTAGGTTGATTTTTTCATGATCAGGCATGATAGATTTGATATTAATATGAGACTGGATGAGATTTGTATTAGAGTTTCAATGGGGTATGATGAACCTTTATTTCCACTTTCTATTTTATTTATTGAGTTATCTGAGTGATAAATTGGTCTGTACAGTACTGTTATTGGTATATAACTATATTATTACTATTCGTAGAATGGGCCTTGGGCCAACAATTTGGGTCTATTGGCCATGTAATGGGATAAATAACCACTGGTCCATCAGGATATGTAATGGTTCTCCATATACCTAGTTAATAGAGGTATTTTATTTTCTTAATATAATAAATAAGGCTTTGTCCCCAACCTTTTAAAAAAATGATCCGAACATATTATGGTTAATTATTCATTATATATTCAACATAAATAATTTTCTTCATTTTTATTCCTATTATTTCAATGAATCATAGAATCATAATCCTTAATAATTTTCATTAATTTTGTTAATTTCATGTTTAAATAAATTATATGAAGGAATACTTGAATAATATATTATTGGTATATACTTTACACTTTACACTATATAACAGAATCCCCAAAATTTAAATAAAAAAACAACATCATCTATTAATTGAGAATGGTCATGAATCACCAGATACAAATTGAAGGGTTTAATTAACAATGGAAATAATTTTTTTCCTCCAATAGAAATACCATTTAAATTTTTTTAATGTTTTTTTGTGGAAAATAAGCATAAAACATTCCAATGTATCTTATAATAATTTGAATCATTTAAAATAATAAATCTTATGATGCAAAAATATTAAATGAAATTCATAAATACCATAATGATAATGGATTTCATGATATAATATATAAATGTGGGCAGTAGATAACCCACAAAAAATTCATAAGTGGTGAACATTACATTCACCTCATTGATGTAAGATGTGAAATGACAATCCCTTACAATTTTGGTAATAAATGAATCGGAAAAACAAATCATACTTGTAATTAAATAAAAAAGATAAATACCAAGATAATAATATAATTCATAATATTATATGTTTATGGGTCAGTATTTACACTATATATAAGAAAATATGTTAACAGTAATAACACATCCTCATAGAATTAAAAGTGGGACAAGAATCCATTAAATTAAATGTATATGTGTAGTTTTTTCTTTATACACCTCGATAGTATATTTAAACATATTACTAACTTTTAATATTAGTAAAGTAAAATTTTTGATATGATATATCACCCACATATAATATCTTATTAACTATCTGTTAATTAACATTTATTATTTTTAGTATTTCGAGTGTTATTTTCCACGACTGTTGGTTGTCTTTTAACATGTTTTTTTGTTCTTATTTAATATATCTTTGTTTCATCATATCAAAAATTTAAAACATGATGTTAATATCATATATATACAGTATATATTTATTTGTAGTAGTCTATAATATTTGGAAAATAGAAATTATGTACAATTTTCTTGGAGGTAGTAGGTCGTATGTATGCATAAAGACTACTTTAATTTCATTACAATATTAAAATAATGAAATTAAAATGATACATATGTATACACTAATTTTAATATCATATCTATGTTATATATGTTACATTTTTTTAAAACAAACCTATACAACTTTCATGTATGGAATTCCCATGTTATATCGCTTGGGGGGGTGGTAGTCCACACTCCCTCAAATGAAATTATCATATTTACACATGTTGGAAAGAATAAATTTATGTTATAAATAAAAAAATTAAGAACGGAAATAAATTTAACATATCTTATATTATTCATATATAAGTAGAGTTACTATCATAATGGCCCACCATGAATGTTGGAAATTGAAAAATGATCAATAATCATTTTATGAGGCAGTAGTTCGATATACTGAGAAACAATATGTTCATTACCCATTATATTTAGGTGTATATATGTGTAGGTATAAATAAAAAAAAACATCCTAGTATAATTAAAATAATAATTTTTATGTAATAATAGAATAATACAAGTATAGAGGTTTAATAATGGAAATGAATTTAAATATATAGATAGAAGATATTTCCTCATAATCAGGAATCTTCATTTTCATTAAACAACATGCTTCCATGTATTTATTTCTACCAAGGATAGGATTCCAAGATTATTGGATGGATTTTTTAAGACAAATTTTGAATATTTTGGACGATCCAAAGTGTTTTGAGAGCTGTGAGTAAGAGGGAATGGTGGTTTCCTTTTATGAGGAAGAAAAATGATTCAAATTGAACTATTTGGAAGAAAAGATAGGTGTAAATTTTTTATTACATATAGAAATTCATACCAATCGAAGAAACACATGATAATGGATGGTCAATGGACAAATTATGTACATCAAATGTGTCAATATGATTTTTTTTCATGTCGTGGTTTGGATCTCGTTCATTATAAATCCCAATCCATTTCGAATGTTTTGGTTGAGATAATTATTGAGTTTTGAAATTATATCTTTTTCTAATCATCTTACCATGGAATACTTATATATTTTAATGATTTTTTATGGATAAAATGGTGGTCACTTTATGATTTGGGTGAACCGTGAGCCCATTACAAGATTTAGAAAATTAGTTTCTTCTATAAATTATTAGTTTTTCAACATTTATCACACATTCGACTTCCCGATTTCCCCCCTGACCAATTCTAATAACCTTATATTTTTTTACCCCCTTATGAATTCATAATCATGGTGGATTTTTTTTATTTATTCAGGTATTTGGCCATCATATGAGCCAATTTAATGTTCTAAAAAATAACTTGTTTCTTTTATATAATATTCATTATTTTATAATTTTCATTGATTCCACCTCTCCCTCAAGTCCATGAACTGTATAATCTCCTCAAAGTACAATTTTACCTTTTGGGAGATCATATTTGTCCGAGATTAGGGAGAAATATTTCAAGGCTTCTCAATTCATCCGGATTTTGTAATGCAATTTATATCTTTCATGAATCATTCATTTTTTCACTTTCCCTCCCAAATAATATTTCACTGGTTATTCCATAAATAATATGACTCTCTGAGATGTTCCAAGCCATTACCTTTACTCCGAGGGTGTAGATCTATGGGAAGATGATGGGTTATCTAATCTCCAAGGTGAGTTTTCTTCTCTATTCTCCCCCATCATCCTTCTACTTAAACTTTATATCCATTTACTATTATTCCTAGGACATTAAATCCATTGGGTTATGTCATCCCATTATTTTGTGGGGCTTCGGTTTGTTATGGTCTATTCTTCATAGATATATAGTGTTAGGAACCGCGGAAGGTGATATTGTGTGTGCGGTTCCTTTTCACCATGGTTTTGATGTATGATATCTATTTTTAATGCCATTATCAATTACGTTTCATCATTTAATTACTTTTAATACTTTATAAATATGTCTATTATTGATTTTTAGCCTTTTATAATTTTTATGGTGTGCAAAACATTTGATTAAGCCTTTTTTGTGAAAAGTTTTATTGTTTTGTTATAAATGTGTACACTACATGCTTACTTAAATTTTCTGTTAGCTTATACACCTATTTTATGTAATTTTGAACAAGTAAAATCATATATAATAAATTTATGTAATGAAAATTGTATGTTAACTAGTTTCATGTGCTTAAAATAATTGTTTTTGTTAAAATATCAATTTCATGCGTTACATAAATAGACGGGTTGGATTTTATGTGCATAGTGTGATTTAAAATGATTTGCATGGATTTATAAATACAATTGTAGCACGAAAAATTGTTTTTTGTGGTCCTTTTAATGCATTCCAATGTATTTTTGGTTTTATTAACAAATGGATTTTTTAGACAAGTTTTGTGTCGAGTTACTGAAAAATGGACTATTTGGCATTATTATAAAACATTTTGTTCTTTGGATGTGTAACCCAAATGTTTTGAGGTATTTATGAAAGTGTATTTCTAATATAAATAGTGTGTATGAACGTCTTTATTAAAATTTAAATTTATACCTTTGGAAAATGTTAGTTTTGTGAAATGCATAAAGGCTCATTCCAAAACAATTTCTTGTAAAAATGGTTTCCATGTGTATTTCACGTTATATCATTTGGGGAAATTTTATTGTCCATGAAATTGATTTATTAAGTGTTTCTAGGGCTGAAAAATATCGTTATATATTCTATTAGTGGCTTTTGGAATTAAAAGATCAATTTGAATGAATTTTTTTGTGCACGACATCATTATACTTCATGAAATTGATTTATGAAATTTTAGGTGGTTTATTGATCCATGAAAGAAATGTGAGACATGTGTGGGAGTTATTTAATGTGTGTGTGATTTTAAAATGCAATATTTATGAGAAAATAGTATTTTATTGATTTGTAACTTGTTTGATCACAAAAAAGAAATTATAGGGTATCTAGGTGGGCAGACATGTACTCTTATTCTAGTGATCAATATAGGTTTTGTCCATGTTTCATGTAGTAAGATTTACGATGATAGAACTAACATAACTATGATAATGATGTTGTTGGGCCCACTAGGGTTTGGATGATTCTTATAATAGTGTCTCGTGTTCATGATAAAAAAAATTTGTTATTGTTACTATTAAAATAAAATAAAAGATACTTGGGGCCCGCAAAGAACTAGTACCTATGGGTGTTCTTGTGACTTCTGATCATTGGATATTTGGTACTCACTGTCAGCATATGGTGTGTTTAGTTTCAAAATTCAGATGCTTGTGAGTTTTCTTTAAAATTTTACTACCTTTAAAGTAGTCCTCTTGAAAACTCTTTTCACTTTTGAAGATTCACCTCTTTGAGAAATTATTAATAACATTCATGTTTATAAAACATGAATGTTTTATCATGTAATTTTTCTAGCTTGGAATCTCATTTGTATGAAAATATATATATATTATATCAAAAACAAGAAGTTTATGTTTATTTTGTTTTAATGGATGTGCATTTGGAATAGAATATCAGGATGGCCTTTAGGGTTTTAATACTCACATTTATAGTTTTCTTGTATTTTAACCCTTGTGAAAGATTCATCATTAGTTCAATCAATTTGGGTGATGAGTATTCAATGTATTGGAGAGTGAACTGTGGGGTCACATGGTGTTTTTTGTTCATGAGGTTTGGTCAGTTGTTTTTATTGTTTAGTTGTACTTTCTGTTTCTTGTATAAATAATGTTTCTCTCAATTTTATATAAAATTATTTTGGGATGTCCATTTCATTCCACTTCTTAGTTATTGATTATATTCAAGATACAATGTTACATTGATTACTCTATTGATTCCCAGCACTAATTTCTAGCCCATGGGGATCTGGAACTCCCTTTGGGCAGGCCATAGATCTGTTCGGGTGCTCGGTTCAGGTTAGACCCGAGCTAGTTTGTGACAAAATGGAATCAGAAGGAGGTTGGATCCTAGAAGACCTATATTTTTAGAGATACATTTATTATTTGGGGATTTCAAGATCGTGGGAGTAATATTTTTGGGACATGAGGGGTCAGTCCAAGAAGGGTGTCATTAACATTTACTCGTTTCGACCCTTAAGATCCCACATGATGTCCAGTTTTATTAGCATAGTTAGTTCTTTTGATAGTTTGGTGTTGGGATATGACAAGGGGAGTTGGAATAAAAGTATCTATGAGATCACGGGGCCTTGTAACACATGTAGAGATATGACATATTCCTAAAGGGATCTTTGTGTTGGTGGTGTGTTTGACATATGGACTCTAACCCTATGGTCAAGTCACCTAGTGACACTTGTTCTCTTTTGGGAGTCTCTTGGAAATTTATTGATATCAGATTTTTTTTTTAAAATCGTTGTTTGAGAATTGTAAAAATGGGTTTTAATGGAATGTTTAGTTGTTGAAATATATTAAATGGGATTTCAAATTTTAATATGAAAAAGTTTTTGGAATATTTTGTTTCATGAAATAATTTTTGGGGATAAATTAAAAATGATTTAACTGGAATAAATTTCCATAATTTAAACATTGGTTTCGTGAAATGATATGTTTAAAATCTTGGATTATATTTAACTATTTTTAACATATGTTTAAATGGGGTTTTTTGGGATTTTTAAATTTTTTTGAATCTGATGAATTGGTTTTTGAAATTTATTTTTGAGTAGCTAGTGTTTTCCTGTAAAGGGGTTTTGTCCTTTGTGGTCGTTAGATTATGAAAAGATACCATGCTGAATTTTTTAAAATGGGAAAGGATGATTTTTAATAGAATTATTGTTTTTGGAAGTTCAATTAAATGAAATGGATTAGGTTTTTAATAAAATGGCTCCTGATAATGTTTTTTTATTAAAAACGGAAAATCGGGTTTGATTTAGTTGTTAATATTCCTTTGGAAGGTACATTTTTAATATTTGAGTAACTATTTCTTTATTTTCACCTTGGTATTTTCATAGGTTATCACATGAATGGTTTTAGAAATAAATGGATGAATGACTGTTATGGAATTCTGTTATGGTACATAGGCTAGCAGCGAATCATGTATATGAGTGAGACATTATGAAACACAATCTGTGAATGAGAAAAAACCACAAGTTGTTTTTTTCTAAATTATTTTATGATGAAAATTTGTGGTGTTTGTTATAAAATAGTGGTTATGTGTATAGTTCTTCCTATATCATAGATGATTAGTTTATTTGTTATGATCCTTGTGATATAGAATTCACAATCTTGTTGTGTCATGATATGGGATGTTGTTTACGACAAGGTTTTGGAGCAATGTTCAGTGGGTTTCAAAATATGTGTTATATGATGTGATGTGGCCCCAGATGGTTCTCCATTGGAAATATTTCCTAGTGATCAACCTAATTATTCATTAAAAATTTTAAACCCACTTATTCTAATGATGCCTCGTCCCATTTGATGGAATTGAGTACTTTTAGGTCTTTATTTGAAGTGGATTTCCATTCTGGTGTCCTTCACAGTTGGTGTAATTGTGCTCAGTGAGGTTGATGTGTTTATCTATATACCATGTCCATTAATCTACTAATTTGGAGTGAGTGAAAATATTTTTGTGTATATACAAATTATTTTTCAAGTAAAATTGTGTTGTTTGAGGAAGAGAGTTTCATTGTATCCCTTGATATTATGTTTAGGACGGGGAGTGTAATGTTTCATTGTGTGTAAATAAGGGTAAGAGTTAAAGTTAGGGATTATCAATGCCTGATTGTGGTGCAAGAGATGATTCATCCATCAGAGCTGTAGACATAGGTCTTAGAGTAATATTGTCACCTAGTCAAGATTCCTAGGAATATGGATAGTATTTCTAAGTTATTCCTACACCATTTATGTGATTTAGTTTTTTTATTTGATTTTCGGTTTTTGTGGCCTAATTATAAGGACCCCCTCCCTCCACACCCCATGTGGTTGGTGTTTGGATCCATTCCGAGTGTGTTGGCCGAGTTCTTATCCCCACTATTCAGGAGTAGGAGGGGGGGGGGATAAATTTTCATGTTTTCATCCTGTTAAAATGGGTTGGTAGGTTATTGTCATTGAGTTTTGGTTGGTCTTTGTGGGATAAACCATTACTATTTAATATTGAATTCTGGTTTTGTCATTGACTGTTGGTTCTTATTGGCGGGGAGAACAACAACGTGTCTCGTAGTGTTTCGTCAAAATAATTTTTTGAGTGCTAGTTGTTTCTTAATGGGGGAAAGTACATTCTAGACTCCCATATAACATTTGGTTTTATTGAGTGATCTTTGGTATGGGTGATCATTGGGTTACAGGGGAGAAGAACTAAAAATATGGTTTTTGGTTTTAGTGAGGAGGTGGCGACAATAACTTTATATTGATTCTTGGGAAGTGGTTGGGAGTTGGTGTTTTGGTTGAGTTAAGAGGATAAAATTTCATTAATTGTGGATGGGGATTCATGGGATTTAGAGTATGAACTATATTAATATGGAGCCCTTAGGTGGTGATCAATTAGCTAGAATGTGCCGTTTCTTTTTAGGGGTAGAAAGCTCTAATGGTGGGGAGAAATGTCACACCCAAATTTTTTTTTCTTTGTTTTAATGAGAATTTTTAGAAATATAGAAAATTATCATGGATTTTGGGTTCGTTGAATGTTGAGGTTTGATCTTAAATCAATGTCTATTCATCTAACAATGGGTTCCCTATAGCTTGTTTGTGTCATTTTTGGAAAAATGGTGTTATATCATGATTTGTGCCAACCGTGAACCAATTTCCAAATTAATTTTTCTTTATTTCATAACTCTTTTTTATTTCATCATTTTAACTCATTAAAATTTTCACATGGCCTAAAATTACCTATTATAAATATAAAAACCTTTTTTAATATATATTGATTCATAATCATGATGGATTTGGATTATTTGTTTAAGTATTGGGCCATTCATGGAGCTCATTTCCAATATTAAATACATAATTTGTTTCTTTTATATCATATTTATTTTTTCATATTTTTTGGTTATGCCACCTCTCATTAAATCCCAGGAACCTTATCCTCACCCCCAACATCCATTTCCCTTCATTGGATATCCTCGTAGTTGTGAATTATGTCAATAATTTTCAAGGATTCTCAAATCGTCCTTATTTCTTACGGTAATTTGTTTCCTTCATAAATCTTTTAATTTTTTCTATTTTACTAAAAATTTATTCATTAAAAGACTCTTCCATACATATGGAGCCTCTAAATGAAATTCCAATCCGTTTAAATTTCTTAAAGGGTGTAGACATAAGGGAAGATGAAGAGTTACTATGTTTGCCAGATGATATTCCTTCTCTTTTCTCCCCCTCTTCCACTCCTTCCACTTTCTTCTAGTTTTATCCTCACCCATGATCATGGAATACATAGGTTTTTGTTATAAATTTATGTTTGATTGGTTTTTTTCATTTAGCTATGGTCTTTATAGATCTAGAGTGTTGAGAACCACGACGGGTTATATTATGTGTGTTGTCCCATTCCCCCTATAGTTTTGATGTAGGATATCCCATTCACATGATTTAGTTATTTGCATTTAATAATTTTTTTTCTATAAGAATCTGATATATATGTTTATTAATTTTTTTATACTTTTCATAATATTCAGTGTTTATGAAATGATTATTTAATCCTTATTTGGTGAAATGTAATGTAGTTTTGTTATACATGTGTACACCTCTTCGTTACATAAATGTTCTGTTAGCTAACACACCATGTTTATGCAATATCCCACATTGTTTAGTAGCATGAAAATGATTTTTTATCTATTTTCATTTGATTAAAATAGTATTTTTTTTAAATTTCCTACCATGTGTTTTTTAATATCTTGGTTTGATTTTATGTTCATTGTGTGAATTAAAATGATTTTTTTGATTTATAAATACATTCTCAGAGTGAATGAATGGTTTTTTGGGGTCCTTTTATGTCTTTTAAAAGTAGTTTTCTTTTATAAAAAATTGGTTTTATGGTGGTAAACATGTTTTGTCCTGAGTTTCCAAAAATGGACCGTTTGGCATTCTTATACAACTAGTTTTGTTTTAGATGTGTAACTTTAATGTTTTAAGCAATTTGTGAATTTGAATTTATTCTATAAATTTTTTCTATACACCTATTTATTAAATGATAATTTTTTACATTTTTAAAATTTTAGTGTTGAGAAATTCTTAAAGGCCCATTATGAATTTATCTTTAAAAAATGGTTTTCAGGTGTATTTCATGTAGTATTATTGAGGGACATTTTATGGTCAATGAAATTTATTTATTAAATAGTGTTGGGGATAAAAAAACATGTTTTATATTATATTTTTAGTTTTTTTTCTATAAAAGAGAATTTTTGAAATGAATTTTTGGGCCTGGCCTCGTTATACTACTTCAAATTGTTTTATGGAAATTTTGTCGGTTTATTGATCCGTGATGGAAATGGAAGACATGCGTTCGATATTTTTGATGTCTACATGATTTTTAAATGGAATTTTCTAGATAAAATTATATTTTATAGATGTGTAACTTTTTTTAACGCAAAAAGGGAAACATTGGGTATCTAGGTTGGAAGACGTGTACTAGAATTCTATTGATCTAAAGGGGTTTTATACTTATTTCTTGGAGCATGTTTGAATATGATAACAATAAATAATCTATAATTATTATGATGTCAGGGAGCACTTGGTTATATATGATTCTCATAATATTTTATCATGTGTATGAGAATGAATATTTTTTATAGTTACTTTTACACCAAGATACGAGTTACTTATGGCCCACAATGAATTAGTGAATATGGGTGTTACTGTGACTTGCCCTCATTGGATATTTTGTACTCACTGTCTGCATAAGAAGTGTTTAGTTGGTAAATATAAGATAATTTGTGTTTTATTTCATTCTTTAAATACTTTATATCAGCACTCTTGAATACTATTTTCATTTTGAAGTTTTACCATATTAAAAAATTATGACTAACAATATTTTTTATAGAATATTCATGTTTTTTATGGTAATTTTTATCACATGGAAACTCATTAGGAATAATTTTTATTATATATTTCATCTCAAAAATGAAACTGATGTTCATTTTATTTTAAGGGAAGTGAATTATGAATAGAAAATAGGGCTATCCTACTAAGTTTTATTGCCCAAAATTATATTTTTCTTCTATTTTAAGCCCCAGTGTATGTTTTAGATTGTGTTCAATCACTATGGGCGTTGGGTATTCATTGTGTTGGGAAGTGACTTGTGGGGTCACATTGTGTTAGTTTGGTCATTAGTTTTGGTCGATTGGTTTCATTGTCTAGTTGTACTTTCAGTTTCTTTTATAAATAATTTTCAATTCAATTTTACAAAAATTTATGTATTGCAATCAATTTCTTTCAAAGGCTTAGTTCATGATTTTATTTTGGTGAAATAATTCCCTTGAATACTTTGTTAGTGCCTGAAACTAGTTTTCGTATAATGGGGACTGGTAACACCATTCAGGGAGTGCCATAGATCAGATAAAGTGCTTGGTTTGGGGTCCTCCTAGGATGGTTCAGGACAAAATGCATGTTTGACAAGTTTTAATGTTATTTAGGCCCTGAAATTTATTGTTTAGTCCATTTTAATCCTAATTACAACTTAATCACAATAATTAATTTTAATCAATTTCAATAAAATTTTTGAAGAAAATTAATTTCATCTTATTGGAATCAATATATAATCCTAATTACATCAGTTTATATCCATAATTTTAAATTCAAATCATAGAAATAGTAAAATTATTATTGATGATAATATTCTAGACAAACATTTTAACTAGATTAGTTGAAAATGGTCAAAATATTGTGGAGTTTTGAAATTGAAATTCACTGTGAAATTGGTTCTAATAAACTAAATTGTATTAATATATTTATAATTGATATAATTTTACATTATAAAAAATTAAAAATATAATTTATCATTAATTAATATTTAAATGAATAGGTTGTTTTTTACTAAAATGCATTATTTTCCCTTTTTATCAAAAAATGTTGTTACGCATAAAAATTCACAAAATTCACCCTAGGATACATTTAAATTTTTTAATTCAATGTTGAATTTTATTGTATCAAATTAAATTTTTAAGAGTGTTAAAATTAATATTTAAAATAGGTTTTCTATTAAAAGGTTATAAATTTGAAGTTATAAAAATATACTTTTTATGTTTGAAATAGGGTTTGTTCATTCCTTATGCATATAAAAACTAATGGATAAATATAAAAAAATTATTGAATTTATAATATATATGATTCATTAAAATCATTCACTAATAGTAATTATTTATTATTTTTAATGTAAAAATCCTTTGGAATTATAAAAATAATAATATTTATTTTCATATTCTATTGGTTCTTCTTTTTGTCTCTCATTAATTGTTAACAAATGTATTAATTTTACATTGGATTTCACCATAATTTTTATATGTTATGAAATTAATAATCATAACAACTAATTTAATTTCAATTTTATATCATATTATGAATATTAATAATAATTTAATAATACCTTGTTATTTCGTGAAATTAGGTCTTCGGTGTTACACAAGCAACCGAGGGGGGTCACGCTTTCATATAACAAAATCTATAAAGGAAGGTCACTATTTCCTGTATCATAAGATATGTTGGTTTTTCATGTATTAGAAGAAATATCACATGTTTAATTTATTTTAAATAGTCAATATATAGTAGAGTCTTGGGATACAAAATTCCATTATGCATTTTTCTTTATGTGTCATTAACACTTTAGAACACATATTTTTAGTTTTAAATTTCCAGGTGTTACAGTTTCTCTCTCTCTTTTTTCTCTTTATTCCCTTTTTAGGGGTTTTCTATAGTGGAATTGGATAGTTAAGTCATAATATAACCTCATATTTTCCCATATTAACTATTTTATACCATGTTTATGTTGGGTGATTGTTAAGATTCGCTTTCATTTAGAGAATCATACAGGGTATTCTTATGCTCACCCCTATATGGAAACATTCATCCTATCATGTTAGTATATATGAAAATGATATAAATTAGGGGTGTGATATTGGAAAATAGTGAGTATGTATAGATGGTGTTAAAAGGTTATGTATACTAGCTACAAGGGACTCTATTAAGGATCCTAATAACGGTGAGATACATTCCGTATCTATGTTTGATGTTATGCCCATTGAATTCTTATGTCCCCCATTTTCATGCTTTTGGGGTTTGGTTATCTGTTGGTCAAGAATAGTGGGTGATATTTTTATGAATCCTTTCATTATTATTGGTTATTTCGTTTTCCTATGTTCTGGATGAATAGTTTATTAATTATCAGGTGGATATATGTTTATTTGTTTTGGTACTCATTATGAATTGTCATAACATTTATATTTTTCTTCTTAGGAATAGTCTTCATTCCTAGCTTATTAGCTCTGGGTTTACTGTAGCACACCCACCCTATTCAACAGCCTAACCAGGTCCTAATGGAATGAGTCACATGATAATATTATCTTTTTCATTCATTCTTGTGGGATTTATGTATTACACAATGTGAAATTAAAATTAACATCTAAAATTAAATATAGAGTTATCCTTAATCAATTGTAATCATACTATTTTATAGGTTGAAATTACTTATTTAGATTCTAATAGGCTAGATTTTATGTAGGTAAATGATATTCACCCTTGATACATAAAAGGAGTTTTATAGCATGGAAAATCCACCACCTATATGACATAAATCTTAACATACTCTATATATCATATACCAAAATTTCATGATTCGCATTTAATTCCCATTAGCTAAGGTCAAACAGATATCTATCTTGAAAACCATTATATATTGATACATTTCACACACCATCCCAGTAAAAGAGAAAATCAATGGGTAGATGGGGGATATTACTAATTATACCATTGTATAAGGGTTATCAATGATGATATTTTTCCTCTCATTTGAAATGTATGAAATCTAGGATCTTAATTAAGATAGATCCCAAATTTTTATAGTTGTTCATAGATAATTATCATGTGAACTGAAAATTTATTTTTATAAAGGGTTTATAATGTGGTTATCTATCTATGTGAATGACGCGTGATTTTTATTTTCATTTGGCTAGTTTGAACATTGAATTTTGATAACTTATGTGAAGGCTATATGATATTGAAATACCTTTTTTCTCATGGTAAGTCAATGTATTAGAAAAAGAAATTATGTTTTTTTAAATATTTAATATGATGAAGTTGATAGATATAGGTATGAAGATACATGTTTTGATAAAGATCACACCATATCCTTTTATATATTCATAGGAAATGGAATTTTCTAGAGGTAAATACTTTTATATAATTATATATTAAATAATTTATTATCAGTTTTAGAAATAAAAAGGCTCATGGAGTCAGTATTTGTTGGTTTGGGAATTGATAATATGTTTTTTAAAAAATATTAATGTGAAATTTTTGGATACAATTAAAAATCATTTTAGAGTATATAAAAATGGTGTTTTTATGGTTTTTTAAATGTTTTTATATATGATGTGGTGGAATGTAAAATACACTATATCTATGAAAATATAATGAAATTTATAGATTTATAAAAACAAGCATTAAAACATAAACAATGATTTGGGGGTATTAACCACATCATGTGTGTAACCAAAGTAAGCCACATCGAGGTGAAGGTCACCATGTCATGGTTATGTGCTTGAAAGTTCATATGTTAAATGATAGTAAATGATGAATTAATTTTTCAATTATTTTATTATATCATTTTCTATTGAACCGTTATGTGATAATATTTAAGGAGTTTTATATATCAATATTAAATATTTTTATTCTAAATAATGAATGGGGATTAAAAAAATATTATAAAATTTTCTATAATTTTAAAACATTATTGAAATGTTTCAGTTATGTTAAAATATTTTGAGATAATTGGGAGCCCAAGGTGTCAAAACTCTCTCTATAAAGGGGGTTTTATGACAAAAAACTCTACCCTTTTAATCTAAAATTTATATTTAAGTGTGTTTATTAATTTTATAATTTTTATAGTTTGTAATTATATGTGTAATAATATATCATATTAATGACTTTTTAATCCATTATCAATGATTCACATTTTATAAATAAATCCTTCAAGACCTTTTCTGAACATTAGAAAGTCCAAAGAATGGTCTACAGTTATAAAAAATGATTCAAAAATGATGTTTTTTCCTAAATTAAGACTATTAGAAGTATGGTGAGGTGTAATGTCATCTCAGTGAAATGTTTTCAATATCATAGAAATGAATTAGGTCCATCAGTTATCTAGAGGATGGGTATGATTTAGATAGTATATGTTTTATCCACGATGAAATCCCCAGGTAGCACACTGGCTATCGAGTGGTAGGTACCAGGTATCTGTTGGCATGATGAATTGTCATACACTGATGCATTTAATATTGAAAAAATGTACATTAAATCATCATGATATAGGTACAATGTACTTGATTCATCCAGAACATTCTAGATTCTTTTGAGAGACAATAAAGGACCCTAAAAACTCTTTGAATATCTAATTTTATTTTTTAAATTCAATTCCCCAACAATGTTCTCTCAAGATCCTTCAAAATGGTGAAGATTTGGAATTATAAATTATTTCTCAATATTTTCAAGTTAAAAATCCCCAAACGTATCTCCAAAATGTTCCCCATATATATCATCTTCCATTATAAATCCTTTTGTAAATTTTTTTGTGAGTTCCTTCATAATGATATTCTAAAAAGAAAACTACTTTTTCCAAAACTACTTCTAAAAAATATTCACTCTTTGAAACTTCATGGGACATGTTACATAATGATTAATGATGTTCAATATGTTATTAATAAATGAAAATTATTAGGTAAGTGTTATTTATTATCAATTAGGGTATGTGATTTATATAATTTACCGCTCAAGTTAAGAGGGGTATATGTGGGGTCATACATGTTGCATCTGATGAAATCCTTATGAACTATTCCTGCTTTTACATTTCCAAATTTCATAATTTAATGATCAACTCACTTGATTGTATTATCATGATTTTAGAGTCTCCAAATGTTAATTACATTGATATATATATATATATATATTTATATGAAATTTAAAATTTTGATAATGATGTATTTTATTTCATTAATTAATATTTATAAATAGTTTAATTTTTCAATTAATCATTTATGTAAAAATAATTAGAATGGAAATTCACCCCAGTATTGAAACAATCCTTGACCAATATAAGAGGTATCTTCATAAGATTATATAAATATTTTCAATAGTTTTTCAATGGTTATATAATATGTATTTAATAGTGTTTGTGAAACACCAATGAAAATTTCTCATTCTCTCATTCTCATTAATAATGCTTATAGATAACAAGGAGTAAGAGGGAATTATTTCTTATGTAAAGATAGATTCATATTAGACTAAGGATATCATAGGTGGAAGGGGTCATATAGATACTTCATGGTGATACATATCAATCACAGTAATTAATAATGATTATATTTTTTGTGACATGATAAAATTACTTTTTTTATATTTTATTCAATGCAAACATATGATTTGATCATGTGTTAAATGGGCGTTTAGTGGTTTTTTACACTCTAGTTTGAAAATTGATATTTTTAATGTGGTTAATGGGTTATAAATGTTTTTAAATACATGAATATTGATTATTTTTAAGAATTAATTTTAAAATTCAATGTTTATTTTTATTTTATTGGATTTATAATAATATTTAAGAACTATTACTTTTAATTGATAATAAATTTATAATTTTTTTCTTAAAACATAAAATAGTCAGTTGGGAAAAATTTTATAGTGAAATTAATAATAGTGCATTAATAATTATTTAAAGTTTTTTCATGTAATTGGTAAAACCATTAGTGACCAAGGATTAACACACATGGATATTAAATAATTTAGATGAATATTCACCATATTAAAAAACTAAATTCCCACGGACTATAATAGTTTAGTGTCATTATATATATAGAACAAAATATTCTAATTTGGGGAAATATATCAATGTTTACCATAAGGATATTCCCATTTAGTACATATACTTAGAACAAATATTAATAAGTATTGGATAGAAAATAAGAAAAGGTGGACATAGATGTTAAGTATGTGTATACAATTGAAATAAAAAAGCTTAATATGATCATAATGGTAATGGGAACATGAGAATGATAATTGAAGACCATACCCTTAATCAAAAAGATCATATACCAGAGTCATGGAATAAATATTGGCAGTTTGCAATATATATATCATTAATGAAACAAGTTAATAATCCATGAGACCATATCATTGGAATAATACATAGAATTTGTGGAAGAAAAATATGAATATAAAATGATTTCTATAGTAGTAATGGAATCTCTTACAAGGCCATATTAGTAGTATGGGTTCACTCACCATACCATATTTTTAGTCATGGTTCACTAACATGATCATCATAGAAGTCAATATTCACTCAAAAGATCATCTAATAAAAAAATGTACTTTATTAAATCAAGTTCACTCCCCATTCCATCCATGTTTATATCATTATTTGTGAATCGTTAGCCAATGAATTAGAGTGTGAGAGGGGTATCACCCATTGATAATAAATCATACATACTTGTTCCAAAAGATCATAATTAATCATATCATAACCCTTTAAATGAAATGTTTATCAGAAATATATAATCATATAAAAACCTATTGAAAAAGAGATACATTTCATAATTATTTCATCTAATAATAAACCTTGAAAGTATGTCGGATTAATAAAAATACATCCCAATAACGAGGAAAAAGTATCAATATCATAAATCCTATGAAATAAAAATGAGTTTCATAAATATGTTTCTATGAAATTATTAACCATCCAGTGAAATAACATGAATCGAAGCATAGTATCATTTAACTAGAAAGGCATGACTAACAATAACTGATGTAATCTTAGATGGAAATTAATTTTTAAATATCCATTAAACCCATTTCATGGAAAAAATATATTTTATTGTTTGAAAAGTGTTGTTTAAAACATAAATCCTTTTGAAAAACATATTATTTGAGAACAAATTAAGGAAGCATGAAAACCTTTTCATAAAATTTCTCTATGAAAATTTATAAAATAGGGTTGAAAACATGTTGAACACCATTTTACATGAAAACATATAAATAAATATTGAATTTTTTTGAAATCCATTTTCATTCACAACATATATAAGATGCTTGAAAACATTTTGAAATGTTTATATTTAAAAATTCTCTAAAACATATAAATTATTCTTGAAAATGTTTTAAAAAACATCTTTTAATGATAATTACATGAAATATAAAAATAAAATAATTTAAATAATTTAAAATATTATATTGTAAAATAATATTTTTAAATATAGATAAATTATTATTTGAAAATCACTTAAAACACTTTTTAAACAGAAAATATTATTTATACACCATTTTTATATGATTTTTTAAATCAACAATGTTATAGAATATTTTGAATGAAAATTTCATTTTAAAAAATAACCTTGTAACATTACAAAGGAAACATCAAGTAAATTGTGGTCCTAATTGTGGTTAATTTTATACATGAAATATATTACTTTATGGGCCTTAAACATTTATTAATATTCATTGATCAGAGAATTAAATGAATATTATTTTAATAAAAAAAATTGAATTGAAAACACATGGATAATAAGGTAATTTGACATCAAATGATGATATTAAAAGAAAAATTTAAAACATATTTAGAAAGAACAATATTGTAACAACATTGATATACGATTGAAAAGACAAATAATGATAGATTTTCATAAAAACGATTTCATAGTTGTCATAATTACAAAAGAGTGGGAAACGGTATTATTTCATGGATATAACATGAATTAACATAGGATAAGAATAATCATGATTGTTTTTGAGATATGAATCATAAGATTTAATCAATGGAATCAAAATCATAAATAGTCTTAATTAATGATGAGATTGTAGAAATAAACCATGACCACGTTGGAAACATTGAATCCTAATAGAAAGGAATGAAAGAAATTAAATTAAAATTAAAATTTCATGAAAATAGTTATATTCATGATATACAATTTCAATTGATGTACACATACCACATAAGAAATATAGGTTCCTAACATTGCTGGTGTCTCAATAAAGGAAAATAGATATAAAATTACCTTTCAAAATTGGTAACTTTTGAAACATAATCACCAACATTTAATGATAACTAAAGTGATAATTTATCACCCATAAATTAAAATTAATTAATAATATCATAAATATATGGGAATTATACAAACCACATATATAAAATAAGTTTTGAACATTTATTGGGTTTGATGAAAAATGAATGTGAGATGAGAAAACACTTACATAAGAGTTGAGCTTCATTATAATTATTCAAAAATAAAGTACAATAAGTATAATTTCATTTTTAATATAGAAAAAAACCATGGAATTATATATAATTCTTTATATGATATAATTATTACTTTATATTACTATTTTATCGAAATAATCAATGTTAATGTTATGTTCTAGATAATATCTGCTTGTTTTACATATATTATTGGACTTGTTATTGTTGATCCCATAAGTCAGATCATTATTAAATTATTTACATAACATATAACATGATATAGATATCATATATTTTTAGTATTTATGTAATTATTATAATCTATAAAAGATATGAACATTATACAAAATAATCCATTCAAGGAGATAGTAGGTGGCACCTATCCGTGAATGATATTTCCATTTTCTTGTCATATTGAATGAAAAATGTAAAGGATATATATATATATATATAATATCATTATCATATAATTATTATATCATATATATCAAATATATTCTAAAAAATCATTAACACATTCCATGTAATGTGTGAACTAGTCACATTACTTTAAGGAAGTGGTAGTCAAAATGTCCACAACTGAAGATATCATATATCTATAGTATGGAAAGAAAGAAATAATGTTTTATATAAAAAATAATTAATTATATATTTGTAATAAATCTCATATTTATATTAATTTTTTTTTACATACTAATTTTCTACCATAATAGGTGGTAAATGAAAACAAACAACATAGTTTCGTGAGGCTTCAATTCGCCAGACACAAGAATAGTATGTTTGTTAAAATATTTATGCACGTGTGTGTAAGTGTATGATGAAAAATTAATAAAATAGAGTATAAATATATTTATTATAGAGAAATTATTATGTAATCATGTAATATGAATAATTGAGATGAAATAGAAAGAAAATTAAAAAAGGATATTCTGGTAGAATTTTACCTCTTCTTTTGGTAACTCCTTTTAGTTTTCACCGAAGGGACTCATTGGATGGATTTATTACCAATGGAATGATTCGATGATTAATTTAGAGATATTGGGAGATTATTTTATATGATTTTGGGAATGTTAAGGGTTTTATTGTTTTTTATAAGTTGGAGTGGTGTATTTTTATTTATAGTGGTGGATGATTGACATTATTATAAATTTTTTAAAGGGAATCCCATTCATTTTATACAATGTCACATGGAACTAATAAAGGTAAAAATTAGATCAAAGCAATTATATGGTAAAAATATGATTGGATAATAGATTTTTGAAAACATTCAAGGATATTTTTTCCCTTAAGACTAATAATTAGTCCTTTATTAAGATAATATTTCAGTTAATCAATGTATTTATTTATAATAAATTTCAATACTATTTTGGGTAATGAATCTAATTTTACCTTATTAGAAATTATAAATTATTTTTACTAAACATATAGAATCATTTTTTCCAAATTACGATCAAATTTTTTTTAACATCCAAAGTAAGTAAAATAATAATAGATTTTCATATCTATATCTATTTATGAATTAGATAGTACATTAGTGGTTTTAAATGAGAATGAATCCAATTTTAAGCATAAATATTCTAATATTTTTTAAAAGGCTGATTAGCTGCATTTTGTTTGCAAAACCTTTTTAAATATAATTTTTTTCACTTTCATATGTTATATTTGACAAAATAAAATCCTTTCTTAGAATCAAGACATCAAAATTTAGTATTTTTATATTTTTGGTATTTTTCTGATAATGTTCATTTTTTAATGAATAGTGAAAAATGTTGTATTTTAATTCAAACCCACCTTTAAATCTAATTTATTTATATAGTTAGATAATATATTTAATTGGGTTAAATGTTTAATTAAGATATATATTTACCATTTAATCCAATGCTGGTCTTTGAAATTAATTTCACTTTGAAATTGGACATAAACAAGTGTCAATCTTTTGATAGATAATGTTTCATAAAAACACGCTATTTGTTTTGACACCGGGAATTAATTATAAAATTTATAAATGAAAGTAATATGTTTTGAATTTGCTATAATGGACATTATTTTTTAATTTGGAATATCTAATACTGTTTAGGGTGAATTTTGGGTATTTTTTTGAAAAACATCAAATTTTGATGAATAGTGAAACCACTAAGTAGTAGTTCAAAATTAAATTTTTCGTTTAAATGAAAATTTACCGCTTCTATGAATTTAATTTCAAGAATCTGACATATATGGTTGTCATTATTAAGTAAAATGGGGTTCAATGGTATGAAAATAATTTTTGTTGAATAAACACTTTTGAGTTTTATTAACCGCTTTTAATGGTAATTAGGGTAATTTAAGGTAAAAAAATATTATAAAAATACCTTGACACATGTCCTAACAATATTGGATGATTCATGGAAGACCAAGAAAATCCATTGGTCAATTTTGGGGTCCCATGGAGCCACATGGGTATGATAATGACATTATTAACTTTGTATTTAACGTGAAAATAAAAATGTCACAAACATGTATTATTTAACTAAAACAATTTTTTGCATGGGTTTATATAAATTATCTTTTTGAATATAAATATTAATTATAAATCTAAAAATATTTCCGATATCATCATATTTTGTTTATAATTTTTAGACATTATATTAAAAATTTATTTATGACACCATGATGATGCAGGGATTACCTCATTAATGAATGATTTAAATACAATGAGAAGATATGGTAAAATATAAGACATAAACCGGTAAAAAACTTATTGGATGGGTGGATTTCGAACCCTTATCACCTTATCCTTTAAATATATCATTTTTTGACCTCTAAAATACAAAAACCATTTTATAATAAAATAACATTTCAAGACATTCCAAAAGTGACCCTCCTCCCTCTTAAAAAAGGCCCCCACCTCTACCTCCTTACCCACACCTATCAAGCCCTTGTCTCATCCAACCTCTGCTCATATGATCTCTCCACAGCCATCTCATACTCCTAGAATTGTCAATTTGGGCATATGACTTTCTAAGGAAGCCTTTGGCTGAAATAAAAAAGAGTTACCCAATTTAGAGGTAATGTCTTCTCTCGGGATTCTTCCATTTATTCTCCTTATTCACTCACCACTATCTTGTTATTATTTGATCCCATAATAACACCATTATCCTAAATATACTACTATTTTTTATGATAATTATTATACCTACTCTCACACACACCTCTGTCTAATGGTTAAATAACATACTGTTTCTGTGGGTGGTTACTTAATGTCTCATGAAACGATGATTGTTAAATATTTTTTTAACACCTATGATGGTGGCCATTAAGATGCCACTATATTTATATATGATATATATCATGTTTGTGTTCCCTTTTAGGCCTCTATTTTATATATATATATATCATGCCTTTCTAGTTTCCATTATGTGTAAAGACGATAATTACATTTGAGGATGTGTGGACTAGTACCCCCTCAAAGTGATATGACTCGTTCATACAATATGTGGTATGTATAAAGGATAAGTTTAATGATATTATATATGATAAAATACTATAATTATAATACTATTATTTATAATTATGTTTTAATTCTATTAAATATGAGATATAAATGGAAGTACCGTTCATGCGTATGTACGGCTTACCGTCTCCATGAACGATGCATTTCATTTCATACCTCTAAATGTTATTTACTATTATAAATACATATATATGCAGGATATATATGATATATATGATATCCAAATCATTAATATCATTTAGGATATAATGAATCTTCAACCACAAGAACTTCATGTAATTATAATAAGTCCATTTTTGACTTATGTACCAAATATCAGCAAAACGAACATTATTAACATAAATTATTATATAACGTTTATAACATGGAAATAAGTGATTTAAAAGGAATTATAATCTTGAAAAAGGTTCTTAAGAAAGTAGAAATTAACTGTAATTTATTATTCAGGATATTAAATATTGATCGAGTCTAGTCGGACACGAGGTATTGGACTTCATGTCAATCTCTATTCTTTGAGGCATACATAAATTTATATATTACCTTCTTTTATTTTTGTATAATAAACACTTTTGAATTATACTTTCATTCAAAATTAATCTTTTTACATGACGTGTTTTACTAAATGAAAAAAGGAATGTTTTTGTCTTACGTTTGCGGTGACAACGACTTCTCTACTGCCATTACCATTATTAGAGTTTCAACTTCATCTACAAGCCTATATTTTTTTAAATAAAAAATAAATACCATGTTTTACTTTTCTATTACTTTGGTATTGAAAATATTTTTGATACGGTTGTGATTATATCAATGTGTTGTATTGATATCTTGTGATTGAAACATGGAAATGTTAGGTTTCATTTATGCATGTTTTATGTGATACAATTATGTTATGGTTCTTGGGTATTGTTTATGAAGTCGGGTGGTTCTGTGATAAACTAAGGGCGGGTGAGCCTGAGATAGCTCTCTAATGCATTGGGTAATTTGAAGGATTTAAACACCATGGTTTCTCCAAATAGATTTATAGAATATATAGTGATGGGTATTCCAAACGTAACCATGAGGTTTAATCCCTATGTAAGAATGTTATGAATTCCTCATGTTAACTTTATGTCATATGATTTCTATGATTTATTAATAAATCGTATGATTTCATGAGGTTTGTTAAATTTATTTTGTTTTTCGAGTGAAGTATGATTTCATTGATTCTTATGTATATATGGACTAATGTTTTCTTTCCGTATATTTATATATATTACTGAGATTTTTATGATCATCCCATGTTTTTAAAATGTTTTTCATAGGTCAAGGTAAACGTACAAGATGTGATGATAGTGTCATGTAAATGTCCAGAAATAATCAATGTTTTATTATAAATATGTTTCCTTTGATGGAAATAAAATTAATACTATTTTTGATGTATACACCATTATTAAATGTGGAATAAAATGCATGATTTATGATCTAATTCTATTAAACTATAAACTCAAAAAGATTATCAAAGTGAATTATTGAAATAACACAAGATTAACTAATGTTTATGGCTAGGGAATTATAGTTGGTATCAGAGGCCGGTTTAGATAAATTTAAGAGTTATAATTCAGTTAAATGATTATCCATAAATATATTTTTTTACATTACAGAAAAAATGAAATGATATAGAATTTGAAGATTACCATGTTTCTTCATTTGAGACCTGTTAGTTTAGAATGATTTTACGTAGGAGAAATAGGGAAGCAATGCTAGGAAGGAATATAGAAGGAAATGACCTTTTAAATCAGCATCTTGAGATGGTCAAAATTGGAACTGAACGGTTTTTTGTACTAATGGCGCAGTTGACTCAAGTGATAAATAGTGGTTGTATCTATTCATGATAACAACCAGATCAACCATAGAGAAACATGTTAGTGGTGGTACATTTCATAAGGCAACCCCCCCCATCATTCGGGGGATCATCTGATCCTATGCTAGCTGAAGGGTGGATTAAATCATTGGATAATATTTTCAATGTCATCGGGTGTTCAGACTATGAAAAGGTTCGTCTAGTTATTTACAATTCGGAGGGCGAAGAAGATCAGTGGTGGTCGATGGTTAAAAATATTTGGGGCTCTAATGAGATTGATGTTCCTGACTGGGATGAATTAAAAGGGATTTTTCTGGAGATATATTTCCCTAGGGTTGTTCGACTTGGGAAGGAAAAACAATTCTTGGAATTGAGGCAAGAGGAAGACTCAGTGGCTTCTTATGAAGAAATGTTCACTCGATTGCCAAGGTATGCTCAAAATTTATCTGAGTCCATGATAGTAAAATCAATCATTTTTACTCAGGATTAAAGATAAAATATCGAAGGGAATTAACTTCTCATGTGTTTAAATGTTATTAAAAGCTTGTTCTAGGTGCAGATAAGGTGGAAATGGAGTCTTCTGATGATCAAGTGTTCTATGACACCTAACATAAGAAGAGACCGTGGTGGTGGGAGAAAGGGAAGAATCCTTCAAAAAGGATTGATGGTAAGAAAACTAAGTTTTCAGTTTGTGATTAATGTGGTAAAAATCATGCTAGGGAATTTCTTTTGAATTCCATAAAGAGCTTCCAATGTGGTAATATGGGATATAAGGCTCGAGATTTCAGTGGAAACGATCAGGGTAATGGTAAAACCAAATTTGATTTACAGTTAGTGAAATGTTTAAAGTGAAATGAGATGGGTCATTATACAAATGAGTGTTCGACAAAGAGCTCGAATTATGGGAAGCAGTCAGACTACAAGCAGAAAGGTGTGTTGAAATCCTTTTCCACTACAACAGCAGATGGTGGTCCATCAAATGAAGTGGAATCAGGTAATTGTTTTTTTTTTCAGATTATGCCATTGTGTTGTTTGATTCGGTGTCTACACATTCTTTCATCTCTAAAAAATATTCGAGTAAATTGTGAATTCTATCTCAAGAAATGACTCTAGAACTTATAGTAAAAACAACTGGGGGAAATGTTGGGGAAAACAGAATTTAAAATAATATTCATTTACTTATCCGAGGAAAAAATATACTTGAGAACCTTATTGTTTTTCCTCTAGTGGAGATGGATGTTATCATGGGTATGGATTAGGTCTCTATTTACCATACTAAGATTGATTGTAGTTCTATTGAAGTTTATTTTCAGAAATACATCAGTTTGTGTACAAGAATGAACCTTTACAGTTGATAACATATCAAGAGAGTGAGAAACTTGTAAACGATGAATTGAATGTTACCATGAACATATTTTTGAAAACAAAGGAATCGTTCAGATTAATGAGGTGCTAGTGGTAAATGAATATCCTGATGTTTTTCCTGATGAGTTTCCTATAATAATACCAGATTGGGATGTTGAATTTACTATTGAAATAGTTCCTAATTCAAGGCCAATTTCAAAACCCCCTTATCAAATGGATCAAATTTAACTTTTAGAGTTGAAGTAGAAATTGAATGATTTATTAGAGAAAGGATTCATTCAACCTAGAACATCACCATGGGGTTCCCCTGTCTTAATTGTTAAAAAGAAATATGGTTCAATGAGACTTTGCATTGATTATAAATCATTGAATAACTTCACTATTAAGAACAAATATCATTTTCCTCATATAAATGATTTGTTTGATCATCTCTAGGGAGCTCGTCATTTTTCAGAGATTGACTAGAGGTCGGGGTACCATCACTTTAAGGTAAATGATGTAGATATTCCAAAGGCCGTGTTTAATACAAGATATGGCCATTATGAAATTTTAGTTATGCCTTTTGGGTTATCCAATGCACCTGCTGTATTAATGGACGTTATGAATAGAATTTTCCATGAGTTCATGGTTATGTTTGTGGTTGTTTCCATTGATTTTATTTTTTTTCTAAATTTAAAGAGGAGAATTAATATAATTTAAGTATTATTTTGAAAACCTTAAAAGAAAATAAATTTTATGGGAAATTCAGAAAGTGTGAGTTTTGGTTTCAATAAATTTATTTCCTTGGTCACATTGTTTCTAAAGATGGAATAACTGTTGATCCTGCAAAAACAAATGTTGTTGAAGAATGTCCAAGACCCACAAATACAACTGAGATTTATAGTTTCTTTGGTTTGGAAGGCTATTACTAAAGGTTATTTTAACAGTTTTGCAAGGTTTTCCATCCCATTGACTAAGCTAATTCAGATGGGTGTTATGATTATCTGGACAAAAGAATGTGATGATTGTTTTTAGGAACTGAAAACAATATTGGTGAATTCTCTAGTATTGGCACTACCTTTTAGGAATGGAGACTTTTTTATCTACAGTGATTCCTCATGTAAATGACTTGGTTGCGTCCTAATGCAGAATGATCATGTAATTCCTTATGCTTCACGTCAGTTGAAAACTCATGAGATAAATTACCATACACATGATTTAGAATTAGATTTTGTTGTTTTCGCTTTAAAAATTTGTGGTCATCAATTGTATGGTGTATTGACTGAAATATATTCTGATAACAAAAGATTAAAATATATATTCACATAGAAATAATTTAACATGAGATATATGAGATGGCTAGACTTAATCATGAATTATGATTGCATGATTCATAACTACCCAGGAAAAGAAAAATAAAGTGTCATATTCTTTGATTCGAAAAAGTAATGATTAATTAAAAAAGATACATTTTAACGCGATCCTTTGGTAAACAATTTGATGGATTTTCGATTGGAAGTTATTGGTGCAATAAATTCTTCTCTTTGTTTCAGATATCAGTGAAATATTCTCTATCCGAAAGAATTAATCAAGCACAGAAGCAAGATTGTGAGTTGTCGAAAAAGGTAGAGCTGGTTCATAAGGGTATGTTACCTGAATTAAACAATGATAAGGATTATGTTTTGATATTTGGGAAGACATTAGGTGTTCCTTGTTATTCACATTTGAAGATAGAGTTGTTATGTGAAGCTCATAGTTCTACATTTTCAGTTCATCTAGGTAGTACTAAGATGTATATAGATCTTTGAAAGTATTACTAGTGTGATGGAATGAAAAGAGATATTGCTGATTTTACTATGAAGTGTTTGACTGGTAAATAGGTTAAATCAGAGCAACAATTACTGAATTGGATGCTTTAGAAATAACAAGTGCTAGAGTAGAAATGGGAGAATATATCCATGGAATTAATTGTGGGATTACCGAAGACACGTCGAGGTGATAATGCAATCTGTGTTAGTGGTGATCTCTTTAAAAAATCTACCCATTTCCAAGCTATATGATATAGATTTTCCCTATATCAACTTTTTTGTTTGTACCATTAAGAGATAGTTAGGATACACAGAGTTCCCCTCTCCATTGTATCTAATCGTGATCCCAGGTTCAATTATTTATTTTGGAAAGGCCTTCAAAAGCTGCTGGGTACAGAATTATATTAAAGTAAATATTATTATCCTTAATCATATGGGCTATTAGAAAGAAAAATTCTGAGTTTGGAGGATATTATATGTGCTTGTTCAATGGGTTATCAGGGAAGTTGGGACCAATATTTTAATTAGATGATTTTATTGTATAAAAAATTTTCATTCCAATATACATATGCCACCATTTGAGGAATTTTTTTGGAAGTGGTATCTAACTCCAGCGTTTGGGAATGATGTAGGGGAAAGGAAGCTGATGGGACTATAATTGGTAGAAGAGTTGGCAGAAAATGTTTAGCTGATACAAAAACACATGAGAACAGCTCAGAGCAGGAAGAAAAGTTTTGCGGACAACAGGAGGAAAGATCTCTGTTTTGAGGTTGGTGATCATGTCTTCCTCAAAGGTTCACCATGGAGAAGCGTGATGCAATTTATTAAGAAATGAAATCCGAGTCCAATGTTAATTAGACCATATGAAATTCTGGAGAGAGTTGGATCGGTTTCATATATTGTGGCTTTACATCCGAGTTTATCTCGGGTACATAATTTTTTTCATGTTTCATTGTTATGGTAGTACATGCCAGATCCATCTCATGTTTTGAGTCTAGAGGTAGTTCAGTAGGAATAGAATCTATCTTATGAGTAATAACCACTCTATATTCATTACTATAGGGAGGAAGTTTTGTGGAATAAGGTGATTAATCAGGTAAAGATTCAATGGAAAAACTGTATAGTTGAAGAGGCAACATGGGAATCTAAAAATGCAATAAGGGATAAATAACCACACTTATTCGTAAGTAAATAAATTGTGGTGGGGTAATTTCCTAAAGGGGGAAGGATGTAACATCCCTTGTAAGTAAAATAATAATAGATTTTCATATCTATATCTATTTTTGCATTAGATAGTGCATTAGAGTTTTAAAAGTAGAAAGAATCCAATTTTAAGCATAAATATTCTAATATTCATAAAAATTTCAATTAACCGCCTTTTGAAGGAAAACATTTTTAAATATACTTTTATTTCACTTTTATTCAATATATTTTACAAAATAAAATCTTTTGTTAGAAAAAATACATCAAAATTTACTTTCTGTAAATTTTTTGTATTTTTCTGATAAAGTTCATTTTTTAATGAATCGTGCAAAATGCTGCATTTTAATACAAAACAGCCTTTTAATCTAATTTATTTAAATAGTTAGATAATATATTTAATTTAGTTTAAAGTGTAACCAAAATATATATTTACCATTTAATCCAATGGTGGTTATTGAAATTAATTTTCACATTGAAATTGGATATAAACAAGTGCCAATCTTTTGATTGATATTTTTTCTTAAAAACAGGCTATTTATTTTGACAGTGGAAATTAATTGTAAAATTAATTAATGAAACTTATATGTTTTGAATTTGGTAAAATGGACATCATTTTTGAATTTGAAATATCAAATATATCTTAGGGTGAATTTTTGGTATTTTTCTGAAAAACAGCAATTTTTTATGAATAGTGAAACCATTAGAAGTAGTTAAAAACTGATTTTTCCATTTAAATGAAATTTTTTCATTTCTATGAATTTAAATTAAAAAACCCTACATACACAGTTGTCATTAGTATGTAAAATTTGGTTGAGTGGGATGAAAATAATTTTTGGTGGATATTATCTTTTGAGTTTTATTAACCGCGATTAAAGGTAATTAGGGTAATTTAAGGTAAAACTATTATTATAAAAATATAAAAATACGTTGACACATGTCCTAAACATAATGGATGAGTCTCGTCTGACCAAGAAAATCCATGGGTCAATTTGGGGGGCCCATGGTGCCATATGGGTATGATAATGACATTAATTCTTTTTTATTTAAAGTAAAAATAAAAATGTCAGAAACATGTATTATTTTACTAATAAAATTTACATTAGGTTATATAAATCATCTTTTAGAATATAAATATTCATTATAAAGGTAAAATGATTTCCTACATCATGGGATTATTTTATAATTTTTATACATTAAATAAATAAATTTATTTATGACACCATGATGATGCAGTGATTGCATAATTAATAAATGATTTAAATAAAATGAAAAGATAAGGGAACATCTATGACATACATTTGTCGAAAACATATTGGATGGGTGTATTTTGAACCCTTATCACTTTATCCTATAAATATATCATTTTTGGACCTTTAAAATCTGAAAGAAAAATTATAATAACGAAACATTTCAAAACATTCCAAAAGTGACCCTCCTCCCTCTTATAAAAGGCCCCGAACACTACCCCATTACAACACATATAAAGCCCTTGGCTCATCCAAAATCTGCTCATATTATCTCTTCACATCCCTCTCATACTCCTATAATCCTCACATTTGGAATAAGTCTTCCCAAGGATTCCATTGGCTCAAAACAAAAGGAGCTACCCGATGTAGAGGTAATGTTTTCTCTCGAGTTTCTTCCTTTTATTTTCCTTATTCACTCACCACTATCTTCTAATTATTTTCTCCCACAATAAAAATAGTATCCAAAATATACTAATTGTTTTTATGATAAGGATTATACTTACACTCACACACACCTTCATCTAATGGTTAAATAACATACTATTTCTATGGGTGGTGAATTACTGCCTCACGAAACGATGATTGTTCAATATTCTTTTAACACATATCATGGTGGCCATTAAGATGTAACTGTATTTATATATGATATATATTATGTTTATTTGTCATTTATGCATATGTTTTTTATATATATCAAACCTTTATGGTTTGCATTATGGGTAAACATGATAATTTCGTTTGAGAAAGTGCGGACTACCGCCCCCTCAATGTGATATGACTCGTTCATACCATATGTGGTAAGTATAAATGATAGGTTTAATGATATTATATATAATAAAATACTGGAATTATAATACTACTATTTATCATTATTTTTTAATTCCATTAAATATGATATAGAAATAGAAGTATCGTTCATGCGTATGTATGACTTACCACCTCCATGAATGGTGCATTTCATTTATTACCTCTAAATATTATATACTATTATAATTATATTTATATACTATATTTATATTAAATATATGATATAAAAGTCATGAATATCATTCTGGATAAAATCAACCATTGACCACACGAACAACATGTAATTATAAGAAGTCCATTTTTGAATGAAGTACCAGATATAGGCAAAACAAACATTATTAACATAAAATATTACATAATGTTTATAAAATGGAAATAAGTGATATAAAAGGAATAATAAACTTCAAAATGGTTCTTATGAAAGTATAAAATAAATTTATTTTATTATTCAGGAGACTAACGAACGATCGAGTCAAGTCAGTCACAAGGTAAGGGACTTCGGCTCAATCTTCTTTCATTGAGGCATACTTCAATTTATATACAATATACTTTTATTAGTTGTATAATAAACCCTTTTGACTTTTAATTTCATTAAAAAGGAATATTTTTACACAAATCAGTCTACTAAATGTGAAAATGAATGTTTTTTGTCTTATGTATCCGGCGACAACGACTTCTCTACCACCATTACCATTATTTGAGTTTCAGCTTCCTCTACAAGCCATAATTTTTTTTAAATGAAAAATAAATACCATGTTTTACTTTTAATTTACTATGGTCTTGAAATTTTATTTGATAAATTTTTGATTATATCAATGTGTTGTATTGCTATCCTGTGATTGAAATATGGAAATGTTATTTTTTCTTTATGCATGTTTTATGTGAAATGATTATGTTATGATTCTTGGGCATTGTTTATGAAGTTGGGTGGTTCCATGATAATCTATGGTTAGGTGAGCCCGAGATAGCTCTCCAATGAATTAGGTAACGCGATTGAGTTAAAAGCCATGTTTTCTCTAAAGATAATTAGGGAATATACTATGATGGGTATTCTAAATGTGACCATGAGTGTTACTCCCTACGTTAGTGTATTATGAATTCCTTAAGATACCTTTATGTCATATTATTTCAATGAGTTATTAATAAATCCTATGATTTCATGAGGTATGTTAATGTTCATATGTTTTATGAGTAAAGTATGATTTCATTGATTCTTATGTATACATGGACTAATGGTTTCTTTCAGTATTTTTATATACCTTACTGGGCTTTTTATGCTCATCCCATGTTTTTGATATTTTTTTTCACAGGTCAAGGGAATGGTACATGATGTGATGATAGTGTCGAGGATGTTTCAAGAATTAATCAATGTTTTACTTTAAATATGTTCCCTTTGATGGAATATAATGAATACTATTTTTGATGTAACCACCCTGTTTAAATGTGGAATGAAATTCATGATTTATGATCTAATTCTATGAAACTATATACCGAAAAAGATCCTAAAAGTGAATTGTTGAAATAACGTAAGAATAATTAATGTTTATGGCTATTTATTTATAAAATTGGTCAAAATTAATTTAAATTTAACCCCACAAATGGGATGATAATGAGGGTTTATAAAGTAAAAAACGTCCAAAAGTTTTCTATGTTTTTATATACAATTTCAAAGTTAAATTAAAAAGTGATAAATTGTATTAGTTGAATAATAATTGGTATAATTTTAATTTAATAAAAATTTAGAATAAAATATAACCTTATAAATAAACCTGAATAAAAATTAGTTTTGAAAAAAAAATCAATATTTTCAGCATTCTTCGAAATATGATAATTATTTGAAAAATACAAAAAATTAACTGAAAATAAATTATGATAATTAAATTTCATAAAATAATTTTATTTTGTAAAAAATAATATATTTATAATAAGGTTTAGAGTAAAATGGGACAAAATTACCATTTAGAAAAACCCTTATTTTATTAATGTAAACGGATTTATTATTATCATTTGACTATTAAATCAGATGGATAACTTTAAAATTATTATTTATTATATAAAATATAAATTTATTAAAACTATTAATTAATATTGGTTTATTTAATTTGTTAAAATAAAATCGTTTCTGTATGCTATTTTATTAGAAAATAATTTCATTATTTTTTAATATTTCTTACTTTAGTTTATTTATAATTTATAAAAAAGGAAATAATTTTATATAAATTTGTAAACCATAGTTTCATAATTTATTTAATATCATTCTTATCATCCAATCAAATGGCTAAGGAATAACAATAATAACTTAATAATAATAGTATATTGAAGTTTTGTAAGATTTTGTCTTCATTATTACACAATCTATCAAAGGAACTCTACATTATATGTAACACAAGCCAAATATTGGTTTTCTTATTCCATAATCTACTCTAAGAGGTTCATGTGGTGAAATATTAACACTCTACTGTGTATAATGTAATAAAATAATTTTTCCTTAATAAAAAAAATATTCAATGTTGATTGATATGATAATATCAAAAAGAATAAATTAATTTGAAAAAATAATACAAAAAAATTTGGGGTTTACAATCTACTTGCATAAAATTATTTTCACTGTTAAAATTATTTTGGGTTAATAAAGGATTAATACTTAAATGTTTATTTCTTTGAAATACAATTTTTTAAAATGAATACTGAAACTTCTTTAAAAAAGGGGATGTTGAAAACATTAATAATTCTCAATGTTACTTACAACTATATATCAATATATGAGAACATAGTTAGAATATGAAAAAATATACATAGAAGAGAAATAGAACTATCATGTTCTGATGGAGAGTGGTATAGAACATGGATAAGATATAGTTAATAATAAAAAATCCATATAATCAAGATGATCTAAGGTTCCAATTGATTCCTTGAAAATAAATTTACTAGGATAACCTTTTTAATGATAATATTTCCTGAAGATGATGAATTTCGATGAAAATTTATACTTACATAATATGAGGACAACCATACCATTTTTTGTGCGTTTATTAACTTCCACTTCATTTATCATTCTAGGAAATCAAGGATTTTTTTATTCTTACATCATTAATAGAACATGAGATCCACGAATTGAATGATTGTTCATTTCATTTATTTTTAAAAGAAAAATTTAGAACTAGTTATCCATTGTGCATAAATCCTCATTTAGTGAGATAATTATTTAATCTCGAATAATTGTATGGATGTTACATTAACCATTCTACAAATGGTTAACCATATAAAACATCTATAAGATAAAGATTTGATGATTTAGAAAAAAGTTCACTAGATTTATCAAAATCAACCTCACATTGATCCCCCATATATCATATAATAGCTCTTATCTTTGACATAAAAAACATACGAATTCCATCATAAAGTATTATTTTAAAACGTGGAAATAACCAAAATTACTAGAAATATTTATTGAAAACATCCATGTTTCCTTATTAAAAAGTATATTAGATACATTAGTTAAATATAAATATGTGGTACACATCGTCAATGATATAATAAACCACTCTCCAACAAGGCCTTAGTTTGACCCAAGGTAATTATTACAGTTCAACATACTTTTTCATATCTAACATATCATTACAATTGAATCACTATATTTACATGAGGAACAAATTAATGGTTCTATTTACATTAGGCATGTGTTTCCCTTGAAAATCACAATTATTTTAAACCATTTTTCAAGCCCATCAGAACTATTAAACATATTTTGTTAAATCATTAGTGAAAGAAAATCATTATATATTTCCTTATTCATATAACATAATTCCTTTATCCAAATACACAATCACATCAATTATTATATTTCATCCTTAATCAATAAACAATAATACATCATCAATTTAATTAATATCTCTTTCCTTTCACATTTCATCTCTAGCCTCATCATCATCCACAATATCACTATTACTTGTGTCGCCTTACTTATTCCCTTCGAGAACATTCCTCTATGGAATTTAGTTTTCATAATTCCCACACATTTTACACTTAATGCATTTAACCTTTAGTTATGTAAAATGGATGAAAATATTATCATCCATTACATAAACCAAACACTTAATTTTTTCTTTCACATATACTTCATTTGACTCTTTCTTTTCCATTATCAAGACATATTATTAATCTTATAAGGCACTCACTTAGTTGATTCTTTAAAAATTCTTGTTATAAAAGATACTGAATCATCATTCCCCCATGGTCTACATTCCCAAAATCTCAATGACATCTTTCAATAACTTTATTGGTGTGTCCAATGGTTTGTTATGTTACAAATTTTTTATTATGTTCCTTGAAAACCGATTACGAATCACTACAACAACTGTTACTCTAGTTATCATCCCATTTGTCTGCTCATAATAAAGTTTTTTATCACATTCAATGTCAACACATTTCCTTATGAATCCCTCAATTTAATAAAATTGTAAAAAATAGATCGAGAAACCCTTACCATATTTTAAACCAAATAATAATTTCAAAAAACTTATAGTATTACTTAATTATGAAATTTTCATATGAAACCTTATTCTTACTATAGATACATCACTATATATATCCTTATAATTTCATGTATGGCTCTCACTAATGTATTCTCATATTATTTACCAATGGTTAACTAAACAATTCCTCTGATACCAACTATATTGACCCAATATTATCATTTATGGATATTATATTCTTTTAGATGAGAATATAGATCATTAAAAAACAACATTCCCAAAGAAAATGATAGTTTAGTTCCATTTAAAAAATGGAAGAATTATTAAAACTCAATGATATATCATCAATTTTTCCAAGAAATATATTCCCCATCAGTACGTATACATAAAATAACTCTTCATAACAATGGGATGTGAATCATTTGAATTGGGTGATCTTCTATGTGGAATAAGGGTTAACAAAGACGATACATAAGGATAATATGAGAAAAAGGGCATGATAACATTTTTAAGAAATTAGAAGATAATACCCCATATATTAATGATCATATACATGATTTAAAAAATAATTATTGGTAGTTCAAAATATAAAAATTATAAGGAAAATTAGAGAATAATATATGAGTCTATAATATAGAAACATGTCAAAAAATTTGGGGTAGTCACACAATCATATAAAATGGGTCCCATAGTAGTAAAGTAATTTATTATAAGGCCACATTAGTTGTTTGGGTACACTCTATATACCATATTGGTAGTCATGGCTCACTTCTATGATTATATTTTTATTTAAGGATCACTCCCAAAACCATCTTTGTAGACAACCTCTTTTACAAAACAATATTAACTCCCTATTATAATAATGTTTATCCCATGATATTTAGATCTTTAACCCATTCATTTGAGTGAGATATAGGTGTTACATAGATCATAATGAAATCATATATACGTCTTCCACAATGACATAAACAATTATTTCACAACCCATGTAATGAATTCAGTATCATAAACATGTCATCGCATCATAAGAAATGGAAAAGAGTTTGTTTTCATAAAAATTATATCAAATCATAACCCCTAAAATGAATCATGTTTCATAAGTATATAAACCTTGAATGATTAAATGGTTTTATAATCATATAATTGTTGAAAGGGAAACGTGTTTCATAAACATCTTTCCTTAAAAAATATAAACCATTTAAGGAATGAATATGAATTCAAACCTTTGATGAATTTTCAAAAAAGGAATTCCTAATAGCAATGGATGTCATCTTATATTGTAAATAATTTAAAATGATCCTTTAAAACCATTTCATACATAAAAATATCATTTCTTAGTTAGAAAATTATTATTAAAACATAAATCCTTTTAAAAAACTCATTTGATTTAAAATATATTAAGGAATAAAAAATTTTAAATTTTGTTTCCTTGAAAACATATAAAATTAACTTCAAAAATTTTGAAAATTATTTTCCTTAAAACCCTATAAATTAATATTGAAAAAATTTGGAGAACAGTTTTCTATGAAATGTTATAAAATAATCCTATGAGTAATTTGAAATTTTTTTATTATAAAATAATCTTAAACCTATAAAGAAAAAATTAATTCAATTAAAAAACTTTTTTCATTGAGAATAATTGAAATCTTATAAAAGAACCATTTAAACAATTGAATGAATTTTCATAGAAAAAACAATGTTTAAAATATTCTAAGGAATATTTAGAAATCATTTAAAACACAATTTATATTGGAAAAATTTGTTGAAAACACTTTTTTATTGAAATAATTTTTAAGATAATAAAATATTCGAAATAATGTGAAAAAAATATTCATTGAAATAATGAAAGTGTTTAACTATATATATTGAATCATGGAACTCAGGATCATAATGATGGGTATGCCCATACATGCTGAACATAAATTTTTCACCATAAAAGATTCGAAATGTGCCTTAATATAAAAATTGAAAGAAGATTCAATTTAAAATAGTTTTTTAAAAAGGAAACATATGGGTAAAATTTTCCTTTATACATAATAGTATTTTAGTAAAAAAATTTAAATTATTTTTGAAAAAACATTTGTCAAAAAACATAGATTTTGTTTTGAAAAAGAAATAATGTCATATTTTCAAAAAAAAATCATAATTTTATTAAGTTCCAAAGAGTAGGAAAATTTTACCACTACATGGATATTAAAAGAATGACTAGTGGGTAATAAAATTACTAGGAGTTATTTTATATTAATCATTACACTTCAAAAATAGATTAATAATACTAAAAAATATTGATAAACTGTGAGATTGTTGTAATAAATTGTTTCCACTTATATAACATTGATTCATAATAAAATGAAGAGATTAAATTTAAATGATGAAAATAATATCCTGAAAATGTTATTATTCAGGATATAACTCGTCAATTTTAGTATATAAACCTCATATAATAATATTGCTTCATAACAAGGTATGTATGTCGATGAAGGAAAATTGAGGCAAAATTATATTACAAAATTTTCAACTTTTGAAACATAAACCCCATGAAAGAAACAACATAAAATGGAGATGTAAAGACAAATAAATTTAAATATAATATTTTATATAATAAATCCATGTTCAGCATAAGCACCACATATAATAAATAGGAGATAAAGAAGGATTTTGTATCATAGGAAATAAAAGTGACATGAGAAGACTCTAACCATATGTTTTGAATTTCATCATACACATTCAAAACTAATGCATAAAATTTATAAGTAAATTATAAATATATGAAATAAAAATGTTATTATATAAAATACTATATATTATATTATTATTACTTTATATCACCCTTTTATTAACAATTCCATTTTCGTGTTATATTTCATGTAAAATCTACTTATTTTTATATATGTTTTGACGTATTATTATAGATAACCTTACATAGATCATTATATAATTATTTTCGAAATTTAAAACATGATATAAATATAAAATATATTCAGTATATATTTATTCATAATAACCTATAAATGATATCAATATTGATAGAAATTCACCATTCACGGTACACTGTGTGTACTCTTGAACGATTTTTTTTATTTCTTTTCAAATTGAAAGAAATATTTTATCACACATTTATTTATATAAATTTAAAACATAATTATGTTATAATTATTATTTAATATATATTATATTTTTTAACTAAAAAAATAATAAATTTCACATAAAATGTGAATGAATGATGTCACATTGAAGATGAGATAGTCTACACATCCTCAAACTATGATATAATATATCCAAAATATGGAAATAATGAAGATATCTATTATTTAGAAATTAAATAAAAATAAAAAATAAAAAATAAAAAATAAAAAATATAAATTATATAAACATAGTTTCAATCATAATTACTAACCATGATATGTGGTAATAGAAAAATTAACATCATAGTTCCAAGAGGCAGTAGTTCTCCATAAAAAATTATTGCTAGTACATTACCCATTAGGTTAACGTGTGTTTATGTTTATGTTAAAAAAATATAAAAACATCAAAGTGTATTTTGGATACTAAGGTTTTTATTTATTTATATAATAATTATAATTTAAATGGTGGAGGAGAAAATAAAAATATCATCTTAGGGAAGGATGATTCCTCTTCTTTGGGTAACACCTTTTTATTTACAAAAATGGACTACCTAGATTGATTAATTCGCAAAATAATGATTAAATAAAGGAGATAATGAATTTTCCAGATTATTGGAGAATATTTTGGTTGATTGAAATGGATTTAGATATTTCAGTACATGGGATGGGTGAGTTCCTTTTTATAGCGTAGGAGGGGTGGCATTCTTGTAATTTCTTTAAATGGGGATCTCAGCCATGTTTTTTCCCTGTTAAGAGGATTTAGTAATGGTCTGAATTTGATTAAAGTTAAAATAATGTCTATATATTAACATATAATGGTATTTTAAAACATTTTTAGGTCATTTTCACCCTATGTTTTAATTTTTAGTACCTTAAAAATCTAATTTTTTAGTTTAATTAATTTTAATCTCTATCACTAATAGTTTTGCTAAAACATAATTTGACCTTATTATATATTATTACTTATTCTAATTCCAAATATTTAATCCATTTTGTAAAATCCAATCACATAAGTGGCATAAATTAATTTAAATTTAATCTCCACGATAAGATGACATTGCTGGTTTTTATAGGAAAATAATTTAGATGTTCACTAAGTTATTATATCCAATTTAGAAGATAAATTTATTCCAGTGACATAAGTTGCATTATTTGATATATAGTTAATATATATATACTTTAAAAAAATTAAATACAATTTTTCCTTATAAATAATTTTGATGAAAAAGTTGTTATGAATTAAAATTCAACAATTTTTAGTATTCGTTGAATAAAGAATCATCTCTGAAAGTACAAAAACATCACCGAACAAAATATTTTATATTTAAATTTCATAAAAAGTTTATTTTGTTAAATTAAATTTATAAGATTGTAAAATATTATATTTAAAATGTGTTTCCTCTAAAATGAGATTAAACGTCCATTTAGAAAAATATATCATTCTATTCGTTTAACTAGATATATTTTTATATTATTCCTACAAAATATATTGGATAAGTGTAAAATATTATTTTATAAAAAATATATTTTACAAAAAACATTAATCAATATTGTTTTTTTTAATTTATTGAGATAAAATAGTTTTTGTATGTATTTTTCTTTGAAAAAGAATATCATTATTTTAAAATAGTTTATAATATAATTTCTAACAAACTAATATCTAACAGAATTAATTTAATATAAATATATAAACCATAGTTTAATAATTTATATAATCTCATTCCTATATTCTATTAATATATATAATATATAACTATGATATTTTAAAAATAATAGTATATTTTAAATTTTTGAAACACAATCTTTCTTATCATGATAGTCATCGAAGGAAGTAGACATTCTGTGTAACACATGAAAACAAATTGTTTTTTGTGCAACATAAGATAATATATTTTTTAATATGGTATAATTTAAAATAGGTTTACGATATAATTCACTAAAAACACATTTCCTTTATATAAAAAGATATATTTTCAATGTTGTGTGACATGAAAAATATCAAAAATATTATATTAATTAGGAAAATACTTTACAAAATATTAGTTTGATAACAAACATAAGATAAAAAATTAATAAATTTTAGTCTAACCTTATAGGATTAACATAAATGAATAATTATAATGATCAACATCATAATTCATCAAGGGTCATATTTTATAGTAATTAATCAATCTTCTTAAGGTTGGGTAAATTTTAATATCTATTATGTTGTTTTTTTCCTTAGTGAAACATGAATTATTAGGTGTCATAGATATAGAAATAAATGATGGAAACTAATTATTAAATATATGTGAATTTCACATGATGTAATTTGTTAATTATTATATATATTAATTGTAATGGTTTTTGTAAATTTTTGACATGAGGAAATATATTTAGAATGTTATATATAATAGGATTTATCAAATAAATAATTATTAAATGTTGAGAAAACTAAAAAAAAATTCCATGATTATACAGTGGTATGAAAAAATAAACAATATAAATATATAACACACTTTCAATATAGTGTTCTTCATCCCATGTGGTTGATGATGCCTACATAGTGATGACCAATATGCACTTTCCTCAAATGTATTTACATATATAGTAAAATATAAAAAAACATTGTAAGGATCTTGAATCTATTACAATATATTATAGTACCTCATATATACAAAAGTAAACATGAATATATAGAGTTTTATGTAATGTAACTAAAATTTATATCTCAATAAAAAATCCATCGATTAATTTTTATAAATAATCTTCTCTACTAAAAGAGTATATAGTGAATTGAAAATTTAAAAAATAATCAAATTTTAAATTTTCATGTGTAATATACAATAACATTTAATATTTATTAAAGTAATATAATCATTAAAAACAAAAATATTCAATAATAAGTTATATTTTAACAAATACATCATTACAGGATGTGTTAGTTGAGAAAAATGATAGTCTTTGTAGATGGACATTATATCGACACCAAGACATGTGATATACATGAATTATGTTTTCTGATAAGATAAAAAACAACTAGAAAATATATAAAGATTTCCTATTTATTTTGTATAATTTTCAATGAATGTTATATAGTCCTCTAAACTGACATATAAAATATTTAAGTCACCAATCTAGGTTTTTCATAATAATGTGGTATCTAATTTTTTTTGTTCCTTTTTCCATGATAGATTTTCTATAGAATAAATGAAATATACACGGTTTTAACAATATTAACTTCCCGATGATTAGGAATGAACTTCGTTGTCTAAATGTTTTACTTCAAGTAGATAAGTACATCACTTGTCACTCAAATAAGAATGTAAATGAAATTCCTTATTCAAATAAAATTTTGGTGTTAAATGTCATACATTTTATACTAGTGGAAAAACCAATATTCATTTTAAAAAATATTGAATGATCAACAACATACCTAATATTTTTTTGGAATTTATCAACCTACAGACTAACATAAAGATGGTAAAATTGTATAAACGTTTTTATATAAGGTATGATGTTAACTTCATGTAACATGAATTTATTTTTTATATACCCAATAATATATTTGTGGCAGTATTAAATTCCATTGGATGTAATCTAGAGAATCGATATAAAAAGTGTTTCTATCTTTTGTCCCACGATAAACCTTGTACAAACATACAAGAATATATTTATTTTAATCAGAATTTTTTTAACTCATGTCTTTACCTAAAAAAATGAGTGGAAAATATTTAGATATTTCATCAATGTTGTTACTTATCATTAAAATATCATGTAATACATATTATCCACATGAATGAATGGAATGGAAAAATTAATATTAGTGACAAAACAATGATACATTTTATAATCTAATGGTTTATTTTATTTAAACTCGAGATGAGATAAATAAAAAATGATGTACATCAGATCTGGTCCCCAATATATCAATTACAAATGTAATCTATATTATGTCATATTTATTTTGGCTAATTTTTGACGAATGTTATATAGTCTTCTAAACCGATATATAAAATATTTATATCACCAATCTAGGTTTTTAATAATAATGTGGTATATATTACCTATTTTCTTTTTCTTTTTCCATGATAGAGTTTATATAGAATAAATGAAATATTCATGGTTTTCATAATATTAACATCCTGATGATTTGAAATGAACTTCATTATCTAAATGTTTTAATTCAAAATATATAATACAAAAATATACATATCATTTACTATATAATATATCAAAATTTTATTCCTTGAACTCTTCCTAAAATAACTTCCTCATTAAAGTAAAATATAAATCTATATTTTTATATAGAATCATATTTCTTTATCGGTATTCTTGTATAATTATAGACCTTTTATAACTATATTTTACATATATTTAGAAACTAAGAACACATCATTAGTATTTTTAAATTACATAAGGATATTCAAACTAGAAAATCGAGTGACTATTATTGGGATTCTATTAGTACCTACATGTTATAACTAAAGTATAAAAGTCATCTATGTGTGAATAAAAATATCATACCTAATTTATCTTATTATTTAATCATATTGAATATTATTTATATTTATTATTTCTATATCGATATAAATTTAGAAATCATTATTTATACATACATCTTACTAAACCGTAATAATCTTATATTTAGAGTTTTATTTTTAAAACATATTCAGTACCATAAGAATATACATGTTCTAACCCATACCATGAATCATCATAGATATATAAATATATATCTTGATAACTATTTTTTTTTCACCTCTCCTATTTCATTAATCATGAATCATTTCCTAACCAATCCTTTATATAAATGAATTTAGTGATATAATTTCCTATTATTGTTAGGTTATCCATATACAATACCATGAATATGATTTTTCTTCAATAAATCTATTATAAAAGATACAAATACACTTTTTTTTGAAAGAAAACATTATTATTTCATCATAAAAATTTATATCCCAACCTTGAAATTCTTTCATCAATATAAAAAATTATTTTTGATAATTAAATACCATAGAAACGCCATTTGGAATTTAGAAACAATAATTTTCATTGATATTAATATCAGCAAGGATATTTTCATAATGAAAATAAGTTTTTACATCCATTATATAAATATAAGAATCCTAATAATTTTTTTAAATAAAAAACATAATGGAATTCATCATTATTTTAAGATATAATTTTTTTCATAGTTAACACCTTGAAATTTGTATAAAATTTCATCCAAAACAAACATTATTGGTAGACACTATACAATCCACATTAGTTTTATTTTATGAAACTTTTTTTAATAATATTATTTTTACTCCATCATATGCTTAAATTATGTTCCAAGTATGAATAATATACATGGATTCAATTAAAAATTACAAAGACTACCAGTATTTCACAAAAATTGAAACACATAATATATTTTTGTAAGTTAGTAGGATCATATTATTTGAATATAACCTAATAAAAATTTTGTTTGATAAATTCACATCTTTTAAAATCATGATGAACCCTAATAGACCTAGATGTTTTATATACGTATTTTAAATATGCATAGAATTGGAATGGAAGTCCAATTGGTGAATGAAATGATTCAAAATTTGAGTGTTTAGATCATTTATGTTGGGTGATTGAAATTTTATTATTATATTATTATTAGTTTTTATATCATTTCATTATTTATCTTATATTTTTATTAAAAATAAAAAAAAATTATTATAATATTTGTGATGATATTAGATTACAATTTTTTATTATAAATCCCATTTATATTTTTTATTTTTCTTTATATTAATTTAATTTAATTTCACTTAAATAATGACAGAAATAATTTCTATTAAATTATTATAAAATCATATATAGAATAATATAAGGAATAATATATTCTATTTAAAAATATAAATGGGAAAAGGGGAGTCTGTTGTAATCCCACATTGAAAAATTTATATATCATTATTAATCAAATGTATAGTAATAGTGTATTTTGGGTAGTATTTTTTTTAAACATATATTTACTAAAATAATTTATAAATAGTAAAATATATATTATATATTATATATAAATATATGAATAAATAAGACTATAAAACAAAAAATGAACAATAACTATAAACTTAATTTTTCTCTTGGTGAGTGTATAAAAATGTAATTCAATCACTTTTCAAATTTTAAAAAATAAACTGTCAAGAAAACTGCCCCAACTGAACATTTAATAATCTATATTTTTATTACCAAATACCATATAAACTAGAATATAAATTAGAAAAGAAATATTATCATAATCCATTACTATTTCATGGTTAATCATCCTAATCCGAACTAAAATGTACTTTCAATCCTCATACCAGACTAAACATCCCACTGACTAATGGTATTAACTGATCATATTGTTTAGAGTATTCTAGTTGTCAAATCATTTTGTATCTTAGTTAGTTCAATTCTAATAACCTATTATGATACTATAACAAAATATATTTCATTAAATAATCCTATTATTTGGTCTTTAAATTTTTAATGTGACTACCTATCATGGGATTCCAAACTAAGACACTCTGAGACCCTCACATAGAAATATATACCAATATACATTCATTTATATGTATATGAGGAATATTTATATTAGAAAAAATAATTTATGGACAAATATAGTATCATTGAGGACTAGGAACATATTAAAAATTTATCTGAAATGAACCATGAAAAAAATTAATCAATCCATCATAATAGAACTCCTATGATTTGACTGATACAATATTAATAATTACAATTACCATCGGAAATGCATCCTATAAAGGGTGATCAAAGATCAATGTTAGTGTAATTAAATGAAAAATATAAATAAAATAATAAATAATAGGCATTAAAATGCCATAAACTAATAATCTAGTTCATATCATAGCTTAATCATTGACATCATCTCCTAAATCATGAAACCATATCAAATTAGTAATAAGATAATAATCATCGGAAACATGGAAAGAGAAGTATGAGACATTGAGATATTTTAGTGTATAATTAGTTAATAACAAAATATTTACATTAGTTAAAACAAATGGAAAATTAGATTTTTGTTTGAAAATAATATTTTTTTGAGAATTTTATAATAATGATACATCATACTAGTATGCATAAATATAAATATATCACAATCAAAAAATAAAAAGTGAAAAATACTAAAATTCAGTTCATATAAAAAAATATTTTGAGATATAAAACAGTAATCAATAAATTTTTGATATATAAAACATGTGCCAACCATCATATCCTAATAGTCCATTAATTATTTCGACATCATAAAAATACAATTTATGTAAAGTATAATCATGAAACAAACCCATGAGATAAGAATGGGCTTCATAATAATTTCATAAAGAATATTTAAATGTAATTATTTTTCTATATAAATTAATTACAATTTAAAACAATAATTAAGACTATATATGATGTCATAAATGATCATAAGTTATGTAGAGAACAAAGAACAACATTTAAACAATCAATGAGATATTTTTTAAAGAATTTATTTATTAAAAATCATTATTGGAAGCTAATAATTCATCCAAATAATGAAAAAATATGAATTTCATAGAAAATAAAAATAATAAAATAAAATAAAATATATTTTATTCTATCTTAGAATAAGAATAGGTAATAGAGATATAATGATTGGGTAATACAAGATAAAAAATTCAAGTTTGAGAGTGCCCTTACAACAAATATAATATCTGAATTGGGTATATATTTTTTTATTTTAATGAATAAACATTTAAATAAATTCATAAATATTATAATAAAATTTAAATGAAAATTAGTTTAAAAAATTATAAACATTTTGAAATACTATTAGAGATTGAATGATAATCCAAATAGTAATATTAAGTTAAAACCCCCTTATGAACATTTTAATGATTGGATTGACAATAATTGTTTAGCACTTCAGTGAATAAGTATGTAAATAACTCAACAAGGAAAATAATGAAATTTATATGAATACATGGGTTGAAAATATATGTGAACCCTTTGAATAAATATTCTTCAGAGAGAGTGAATCCAAACGATTATTTTTGAGAGATGAATTACCTATCAATATGTCATGTTTTTTTGACATGTTTTCACCTTTTTTATAGTAAACTTAACCTTATTAAAACATGAATACAAATGATTATATAAAAAAATTATATTATTATTAATCATATAAAATAAATATAAATAATTTCTTAATTCTCATGTCAATTATAAAACTTTAAATGTCATATTTCTTGGAATTATAAATTTTTTATTCCATGGTTTTGATTTAATTATATTTATCCATTAGTAAAATTACCTAAAAAGGTATAAAATAAATTTTTTAAAAATAATCACTTTATATATAAAATATTTTAACCATCCAAGATGGGGTGATGAGAAACAAATTCATTATGTCCTTCTAGACAGTTAACCGACCATTAACCTGGCATGTCAAAAGTGGGAAGGAGAAGTATGAAAATACAATATAAATAGTTTATAATAATAATATATGTGTAAAATAATAATATTTATTATATAATGTAGAATAAAAAAGTAATAAATTTTGTGATACATAAATATATGGCATCACCCACCTATGTTGTAAATAGACTATTAATGGGATATTTTAAAATTGAGGGATAAATAAATAATATTATATATATATATATATATTATAACCATTTTATAGTAGATTAATAAAATTAATATGAGTTTAATATAAAAATTAATTTATGTTATGTGGTTTGGGTTAGATACGAGACAATGTGATTGAATGATTGATGTTGGATTAAAAAGAATACATGTAAGGTTAATATGTGTCCTATAATAATAGAATATGTTAAATATTGTTTAATTACATGTATTAGAGAATTTTTTTGCATGGCGATTGAGAGGGGGTATTTATACATTAAGGGGAGAGATATTATATGTCAAAATAACGAATAAAATATTATTTGAAAAGTAAAAATAATCATAATTGACTTATTTAAAATTATGAAATATATATTTTATTAAAATAAAGTATTTAAATGATTATTAAACCCTTTCACTTCCTAATTTATTAGATTATAGATAAAAATGGAAGAATAATAGAATAATTGTTTTTTAATGGTATACCTTAACTTTTATGATTTTTTGAAATTATATTTTCTTCATAGTTTAAAATTATTTTTTCCTAAAATTATTATTTATATTTTGAAATATATTTTTTATTAATAAAAATATATATATAATTTATTAAGTAATTATTTCATCACGAATGATGGCATTAAAAATAATGTTTATTAATTAACATTTTTAGCATTATCCTAAAATTTGAAATTTTTAATAATTATCCAGAATATATCAGGGAAAATTTTGATGTAATGATTAAAAAAAGTTGCTTTATTATATCAAAATAAATTTCAAAATTACATAATTATAATATAGAAAAATAAACATTACCATTGTGTTTGTCATAAAATATGATAAAATACAAGTAATTAAAAATAAATACTTATAATTTCACTGAATAAACTAATTTTAATATTTGCAGAATAACTTCTTAATTTTTATATTTATTTAATTAAATTGCAATACATTTTAATTAAAAAATGTTCAATTAATCTAATGGTCAATTTACTAGTTGAATTTTATAATTTTGTTTTCAGAAATGTGTCGAGTCCTATAGAATTATTACTATTAATATTTTTATAAAAAACTTATATTTTCATCATTCACTATTTATTAATTTTTTTATCAACATTGTTTATATACCTTACAAAATTACAACCTTATTACTGGTGTTCTGTTTTCTATTTAAAATTTTTCATTTGGTTGTGATATATTTAGGTGACATTTCCCTGATTAATTTTCTAATAATACAAATTTTTAATTTATTTTTATTATACTGTTTTAAAATTTTTAATTTTATGGTTATTATTTATTCTCTATATGCAATTCTCAAAACTATAAAAAAAGTTTACTTGAGGTTTTTATTACATTCTGAATGTGTGTTACACTATATCAAATTCATATATATATTCAAAATGAGAACTCCATATATAAAACTATCTTTCATTATATTCTAAAATGTTTTTATGAAGAAGAAATAATTTTCATGTCATTAATTTTTTCACAACTTATTTATAAAATGCATTGTACTTTTAATTCTTATTATATATGTAAAAATATTCTAAATCCTTGAATTGAAAATTGTTATGGAATAAAAATATTTTTATATTTATTCTATATCATGAAAAGTAAATAAATGAATTTTACATATATGTATTGGGTGAAAATGTATATGAAAAATTTCAATTATTACATTCTACCACCTTAATAAAATTAGATCCTTGTAATTTTTACGAATGATAAATGAAAATTAATTTTCTCATATATTCTATCTAACCACATCAATAACTCTTAAATATATTTTTAACGTTAAATAAAATAATGTTTTAACAAGATTTTAAATTAAAACATTTGAATCTTTTATCCTAGAATATCATACTAGTTATAAATTAAAAGGTTATCTAAATGTAATGATTACCTGCCTATGGATTTATATATAATATTTCAAATTAAAATTCCAAAAAGTTAATCCATCTTTTCACTAATACCAAATGAGACACCCCATACCCAGACATCCAGATCAGGTGTAATATATATATACTATTACCTAAATAAGATGAACATCTATTTAAAAAACTATTCTGATGATTAGATTCTTTGCTATGTAGAGAAATAATACAATATAATCATATTTGATAAAAATAATAACATTAATCAACCCTTTATTTCAATCATCATATAAGATGACTGAAACATTATTAATACTTAAAATCATCTGGGGGTATATATCAATGAAAGGGAGTGATAAAATCTTAATAAGGGGTATGAGAGGGGAATATAAATAACAGAATCAATAATATATTTCACAATTTCATCATTTAATATATTTTATCATTTCATAGAGAAACTATCTAGTAAAACACATAATAGATGAAACCATATCAAAAATAGAACCTGAGAGGAATCACAAGAACTATAGAAAGGAATTCATGATAACTTCATATCATGGAGTGTATCATTGGATCATAAAATAATATTAATATGTTTAATAATAAATTAAAAAATAACTATATTTTACTAAACTATATTAATTTACAATATTTAATGTAATGAAATATCATAACATTGTGGAAATTGGTAACTCTATTAGGACCTCCGACTGAACATGAATTAAATTATAACTATGTTCACAAATTATATTTTTAAAATATAATTAAATCATGTGATAAAATCTATCATCAAGATCAAAAATAATAATTTCAATATATATAATACATTTAACAATTCATTAGATGGATATATAATATTTGGTCAACTTTTAACATCATAATACGCACTAATAATTCATGCCATATCAAATGGATATGTTTTTCAATTATATTCATGGAATAAACCAATGAGAATGCAAAGTAATAACTAATAAATTATTAAGGAATATATCAATGATATATTTAATTGGTTCCCATGATACGAATGGAAAAAATAGTTATAGACATTAAATGGTTGAATAAACAATCATCGGTTGGGGAGAGAATAAGAAAAAAACATATGAAGAATCAGAAAGATATTTGGAAGAGAATGTTTTTATCAAAAATAATTCTAAAAATATATTAATTAATCCCAATTATGTAAATACAACGATAGATTTAGAAGGTATTTTGGAAAATTAATAGCGAATATGGGGAGAATGAGTGAGTAATCTCAATGAAAATAATCCATTTCAACAGTCCCATTTCAAACATTATAAGTATTTACTTTAGTATTATTATTTGAAATTTAAATGAATATAAAATTTCAAAAAATTAAAACAATATAATTAATATAATCATTAGGGTATACAATACATACAAACATTTTCCCAAAATTTTAGACAAACAGAGAGAGTCCAAAAGAGTAAAAATCAAAGAGAACATTCTTGCATGAATTTTAAGGATTAACATGAGAATAATTATTTTGTATTTAAATGAATAAGAATTTAAATCCACAAAAAATGAAAAAAATTATATGATTGGGTTATAATATAACTTTAAATTATTTGAATGAATATATGAAAAAGAGATTGAATAATAAATAGTATGGTTTATAGAAGGATCACCTTACTTTAGGTCATATTTATATAATATTTTCACCACCTATATAATCAAATTATGTTTATTGAAACCTGAATATTGAAGTTTATATTTTTAAAATATATTATACATGATTAATTATGACCAATATAATTTATTTATTAATTATTTTTCAAACGATGAAATGGTTGATGACAAGTCTCTTTGAATTATCTTTTTTTGTTTTCATTTGACAGTTCTAATTTATTATTATTTATCTATTCGTAAAATTACCCAAAAATAAGAAAATACCTAATATTTATATTTATATTTTTTAAATATTTCAATCTAACATCTATGAAGGTGTTGATTTGACAATAACTAAAAACATCCACATTGGTGATTTACAAACCATTTATGAGGATCATTAATAGAGGGAACGATAGATCTTACATTTATGTTATAAATATATTATAATTATTATGTGGTAGATTAAAAGTAATTTTATATATATATATACCATACACTAAAATTCCTTAAATATGGAGATACATAAAGGATTTAAATCTCCCCCATAGGCGATGATTAGACCATTAATGATACTTTGTCTAGGATATGGAGAGAGATAATATGTATACATTTATTATATATATAATTTCTATAGTTTATTAATATCATAAATATCACATTAAAATAAAAATTCACTAATTTTATAATTGTTCAGTAAAAGATAAATATTTGAATAAAATACAGAATGTGAAAAGGGAAAGGAAAATAATGGAATTTTAATTCTTTACTCGATGATTATTCTGTTTCTATGAGTCTGAGTCCTTAAAGGCATTGTGTTCGATGGAGCCAAAATATCTATAATGGTAATAATTGGATTATGATAATACAATTATGTAAATCATGGAAAAATAAAATACTTTTTCATATAGGGGGAGATGTGGTATTTACACATGAAGGAAGGGATTATTTTAGGTAAACATAAAGAATAAAATATTATTTACAATGTAAAACATAAAATATTGGCCTTCAAAGAAATTATGGTTTTTTTTAAATTACATGTATTTATTATTGTCAATCACTATGAGTATTACATTTTTTATATAAAATAATTGATGAAATACTAATAAAATACTATTTTAATGTTATACATTATCTTTTTAAACTTTTAGAATTTATTTTTAGGATGGAAATTTAAAATTATTATTATTAAAAGGATTTTTTATTTTATCAAATATATTCTTATAGGAATTAACAATCATTTAATTGATTTTTTAATTATTACATCATAAATAATCTCATTAATTGATATCGTTTATATAGAAATTTTATATTTTTATATCTACCTAAAAATTGATGTTTTTTAGAAATTTACTAAAAATAAAATCTGGGATAATTATGATTTGATGATTTCATAAAACATTCATTTATCAATAATTATTTTCAAACATATGTAATTTTAATATTTATATATTATCATTAAAATGGTGATTTTTTGCAAAAAAATGTGACAATAAAAATTATTAAAATATTAAATTATAATTTATTTGATCCTCAAAATTTGATTTTTTTTATAAATTTAAAATTTTAATATTTAACTAATTTATTCAGTGTAAATATTATTTACAACTAATTTTACAATTCTAATACTTAATTTAATATTATAATGGAAAAATTACTATTCTAATGATTATTTTTTGTATATTCTTTTTATAAAAACCTTTTATTTTCTTCATCCATCATTTATATAGATTTATCTCAAGGTTATTTATATAATTTTAGAAATGGTTATCATAATTACAATTTTTTGGTTACTATTTATATTGTTGTTCGTTGATGTTATATTTCTATGTTACCAAGACACAACAAATATTTAAATACTACTTATATTTTCTATTTGTTTCTATTATCCTATTATAAAATTTTTATTTTATAGGTTATATTGATTTTCTATATATACTGTTTTAAATTAATGAAATAAATTTTTGTTTTTTGTTACATGGTTCATGTCTCATATACTATATAATATTCATATATGTATTTATTATGAATGAATATTTCACAAAAAAATTCTAGATTATTTCATTATTATAATGTTTTATAAAGAATAGTTTTTTTATTTCATCAAGTGTTACATAAAATTATTATACATGATAATTTTTTACTATGAATTCATGATATGTATGTAAATATATATTTAATCCTAACATAAATTTTTTATAGAATAAAAATATCTCTATGTTAGGTTTATATTATAAAAAATGAAACAATTTAGTTTATATTTCTCACATGTATGTTGAATGAGAAAATATATATCCAATATTTGTGTTGTTATACAACCTTCATAACATATCCATGATTTATAATATTCCCCTAGCATGCTCCCCAATCAATATAGTCTAGAAAATAGTTCCAAGGCATAACCCAATCATTAAATAATGATATACTTGAAATTATAAATCTACTTCAATTTTTTTTCTGAAATGCTCAATTGATATAAAAAACCAACATTAGTATTCCATTTAAATTATACTAAAAAACTAAATAGAGTACAAATTTTTTTTTCACAATTTATACATGACATGAAGCCCTTTTAGAAAATGTCCAATTATTTATAATGGCCCAAATCCTCCTACAACATCTGAAAAAACACAACCAAATTCAAAATGAACTCATTTCCTATTATAAAAAACCTATAAAAATTGATTCCATCCCCATAAATATATAATGAGAAAATGATATCTATATGAATAAAAAAATCTAAATTTATAAGGGTGAGTAAAATATCTAAAAGTATTTTCCCAAGTGACTCTCATGATATCCAATGAATGTCCTTTTTCCAAAAAAATTATCGATTAAATTTATAACATTCTATCACATCTAGAAAAATATAATTTATCTTAATTAAAAATAATACAACATAATTTTTTGGAATAATACACTATATTAATTCCTAAGAAAGATACCCTTATTGGCTTCCCATCATTGTGAAACCAATAAATAATTATAATAAATTGAGGATACATGAGTATTAATAATTAAATTAAATTAATTCTATCATATAATAATTAAATAAGTCCATTTTGGATTTTCAAAATTATTAGTAGTTCTTGAATATCATGTCATATCCCATCCCTAACAACTACTCGACCCCTACATCTATACTCGGCACATCCATGTAATTAATGATCTCCAAATCATTTAATTTCCACAAACCTTTTAACTTAATAAAAATTTATTACCATAACTATTAATTAAAAACAAATCCTAAATACAATTAATCTAATTTACTGAACAATATATTTTTATAAAACACAATTCCAAAAATAAAATCTCATATTTTGAATCATAAACCACTCCAAATCATCACTTCCAGTTTAATTTAACACCAAAAGACACATGATTTTGTAAATATATAAACCCTAATAATCAATTGAATTTTAATTAAATTATTTATAAATAAAAAATATATAAAAATGTTAAGAATCACATAACATCCGAAAAAGGAAACAAAACCCCATAAGGGTGAATAATAGACAGTTACCATAGGTAATAATAACATAACAGTATGGGAACATAAGAAATGATTCCAATAGTCATTATATGACACTTCAAAACCAAGATTATAAAACCTGTGATCATGTTTACTCCACTCAATATTCAATTCCATAGCTAGAATATATTATTAGTAGATAAATATATATATATATATATAAGAATAATTAAACCTGAATGGAAATAAATATATCAATGAACAAAAAAGATCATTGAGAGCAAACATTTGTTTTGATATTTATTTGACCAATTATAGACTAACAAATAGATTTTATTGTTTGATAACACCCAATTTCAATATAGATTAACCTTAGGATCTTCCCATGTAGTGTTAAGGTTCATATCACATTCAATGAGAGGATATTAATGTTATTAAAAGTGAAATCATGCATTGAAAACATGGTTATGTGGATAGGCTATACGGTTATTCAAGAGACTGAAATGGCCATTTAGATTCCTTAGAAAACCATCCTATAGGTTACAAATTACTTTTTATAGTCTCCCATGGTTAGGAAAAACCCATAAAATTTCCTCTTTCCCAACCAGATAGCCTATACAGTGCTTCATTATGGTCCCCATGGTCCTGTAGTTGACTGTGAAATTCTTATTCTATAAAAACAATAAAATGAAGAAAAAACCCAAATAAAAAGGGGGTAATTTTTTTAAAAACCCAATACATTAAATTTATCCAAATTTTAGAAGTTTTCATCCTATAAAAATTCCTCATGATCGAATATCATTGAAAAATAATGGCCAATAATTCCAGATTTGATACATTGTCCCTAATGTATGATTTTTAAATTAGATTATAATGCTAAAAAACCATCAAAAATGAAATAATCACCCTTTAGAATAATCTCTACTATATATAAAAATTTATTTTAAAACATTATATAGTTTTTGAATCGGACTATATATCCACTATATTGTAATAAGGAACAACATATGTATCAGGTTGGGGTTTCCTTACCTGAGAGGCATGGAACATGTTATACACTTCAACAATCATTGATGAAATTTTATGGAAATAAAATAAATAATTTATTCCAAAAAAGTATCATATGATACCATATAATGTGTTTCAAACATTCATTTATTAATTTATTCATATATGGCCCTTCCCCAATGACACTCATAAAAAGAATCAATCTCAAGCTTCATAATCCGACGATCATCAATGTTGATAAAAATAATACTTTAATCGAGTATGTGATATCAATAATAACATACATATTAAGTGAACTTAATCCATCAAATATTATACAAATAATAACCAAAAATGTGTTCCCTCTATCGATTTAACCCAATACGATTGATATTTGAATGATCTCCTATTAAAAACATTGAACAAATCCATCCCTATGGATTCTTTATAACAATTATATTAAAAATTATTTTAAGAACACATTATCCACCCATGATCTGCTATTATACCATATATCATATTAATGAATGTACTTTGAAGCCTATATGGTATATTCTTTCCTATTTTTATAAGGTTCATACATCATTGTCATCTTTAACCAAGTAATAATCATGCATTAAAATCCTATCCATAATCTAAAATTAAATTTATTTTCACTATATAATAAAATAGATTGAGGAAATATATAAATCAGAACCCCAACATTCAAATATATTTAACTGGGAATTCATATTAAAAATCTCTTAAATATGAAAAAATTGGTAGAATTTTGGAGTCTATCCACAATAACTGATTTCTCATTAGGAATTTATGATTATTTCTCGAAACCAATAACTATATACATTGCTAAGAATTCCCATTAACACATTGAAAAAAAGAATGAAAACCCCAAAAAATGTCTACTGATGATCCACATTTATCCAATAATAGATCAAATATCTAGAGACATATTATGTTATGTTCATCTTTTCCCCTTCCTCTAAGAACTACTGCATGATATCATCATACATACATTCCACCCAAGGATGAAACACCTAACAATATTAATTTAATGAGACCATAATATTCGTCCTCAAACTCTACAAACCAACACTCTATCTATAACTCAATGTTTTGAGTATACTATTAACAACCACCCTTAAGTGGGATCTATATTATATAAGGAATCAGAGAAATTTGGACCTATATAATTGATATTATTCTATTCTTTTAATTAGTTCACAAACCTAGAAGTAATGTCAAACTATTGTAAAATCAGGTTACTAATTCCTTTTCTAGAATCCAGATACAAAAATACAATCAAGGCTATTAGCTTTCCCTACTAATATTATTCATTTACATTTTAGTATTTCAATATCAATTAATATGAAAAAATACACTTTACAACTTTTTAGGATATCTCAAAATCAATGTTTTAAGGATACTACACTCATATAATTTTCCTTTGGTTCAAATACCGCTACGAAAGATGTACCAAATACTCTTATAATCTCAATAAACCATGAACCATTATCTAAATATTTAATGTATCTAAAATTTTAAGGCATTAACAACTATCACAGAATCCTCGTCATATATGTGATTATTTTTCTCATGTTGTCATAACTTTCTTGATCCCTACATTACAAAATTTCCCCCTTTAATGAGAAATCACCATTTTATGGCACTAGAAGAATCACAATACATGAAATAAAATTCCTTATAGATTGTAAATATTAACAGTGATTTTGATGTCAGACTCCTCTTGAACTCATCACATGCACCTTGGCACTTCTTATCCCATTCAAATATCACACCATTATAGGTTAACACTATCATTAGAGACACTAAAATTGAAATTTTTTGAATAAAGGCTTATTATTATCCATCAAATCTAAGGAAACATTCAATATCAAAAACGTTCCATCATCATTCCAGGTACATATCCACCCTGAATTTTTATAAGTTTACTAAGAAACACTTCTTGAAAAATCACATTCCCTAATAACTTCACTTTTTTATATAGTAAAATAATCATTTGGTACCTTTAGAAAAACATATTATATTTAAAGATATCTATAATGATATTAATATTCTATCAATGATCCTATTATCTATTATAAATCAAATTTCATCCATAATAACTTTGAAGAGTAAGTGAAGCTTTTTATGGATTGCATAATTCATCAAGTTTATAGAAAACCCCAAAGTGTCAGTAATCTCAAACCGAATCACTATGAACACAAAATTTATATACAATATTTTAATGATATCATAGGAGTTCACAACATATACAACCTTAGTGTTTGGTATCCAAATACTAAATTGATCTTTGAAAACATATTACCTCCCTCTAAAAAATTAAAAAATCATTGAAAAATGTAAATGCAATTTATTATAAAATATCACATTTTTTAGCATTAAATAGTTAATTAATAATACAATGATACATCTATAGTTATTAGAAAATATCTTTAACACTTTATATAGTGAAACTATTAGTATAATATATACGATTCACTCCAAAATCATTTAACTACATTCTTTATCTATCTCATCTTTCACAACACGATACAATACAAAGGAAATGATATTAAACTTTTCCCAAATAACTAATTATTAGAGAACTCCACAACTATCATTTCTTCAATTCTAGATAAGTATTTTAAAAACATTGATAATAAATATTAAACCACTATATACTACTAAAAAAATCCCAATATTCTTCTGTTCAATAAATAAACCTATCTTTTTGACATATTTAATTCATAAGGTATTTGATGACTATATCATCCTAAAAATAATTAACATTTATGTCCGTATGTCGATTGTCATAACAAATAACTACCATTGGTTTTTTTATATCATAAATTAAAATAGAACAAGATGGAAACATAGTAACCCATTCAATACTTTCCTTATGTGCTGTCTCAATATTCAAAAAATAATACACCACCTCTACCAAATATTTCAAAAGATAAAATTCTAGTGTTGATAAGAATTAATGAAATTTATTCATATAAAACATATAATATACCATAATTGATGATATAATTAGAGTACCTATAACAATTGTAGGTTATAGCTCATTTTTTTGAATAAGGTGTTTCTTTGGTTAAATATCCAAAGAATTATTAAAATAACTATCACTGGATTGTTTGAAAATGAAACAAATAAATATTACCATTATTCAACACCTGGGATGATTGTCATTTCTACTTCAGCTCCTCTTTAGACATCATTGGTCCCTAAACCATGTGGGAACCTCCAAAAACAGTACCATGGGAGTTAAAATTATAAAACTTTTTTAGATTCCATAGTTTTCCTATAGAATTTCATTCCATAGGTTAATTAGTTCAATCCTAATTTATGTGTTCCAATATTCCATAATGGTAGCAGACAAGTTACCTCCTCACTTAAGAAGAAATCTAACTATATAATTTCATTAAACTCCCTCCAAAATGAGAATCTTAATTCATCCTCTTCTAACATCAAGGAAAATTCTTTTTCACTATGGCTATGGAATATTATAATTTGCACCATTCATATACATAATTTATTCGGTCACCATCATCAACTTATTTAACATTAGTATATTGGTAGGTTAATAAAGAAGGATGACCCTCAACTAAATTTCTGGCTAATGATTCATCTCAAAACATCATGACTTGATACTGACATTAATGATATACAATAGTGAAAAATGTACTAGCTCTCTCAATAGATCAATATTCTTCAACATAGTAATGATCCCCTACAATAGATCCAAAAACTATTGTGATTTCATTAACTTCAATGAGTATTGGTAGAAATACCCACTATACAACATTTAGAATCCAATCCATTTTATATCCTCTTCAATAATTTCCTTGAAGACTATATGTCATCACACAGGAGCCACTCACTCCTGTATGTAAATAGATAACTCCAGCAGCAATGTTCTAATTTTGTTGACAAATTATAATATTAGGTTAATACTTTCTAATCAATCTTCAAAATATTATACTTCATAATTTACTAAAATGATATTTCTATTAGACTTCTTATACTCTATATTAGGATCTATTTCATTATCTGTCATATATGGTGAAACCATTCCAATCCCTTATATCCCATTAAGAATCACGTTTAGGAGTTTAGAAACACTATACACATTATTTGATCATTCATCATGAATAGTATTACATCCCATATTTCATTACACATTCGTATGAAAATAATCTCTATGATGATACATCTTTATAAAATATTAAATTAAATTGGAAATCACTGTAGTTAATATAAAATTTTTTTCTACCAATTCTACACAAAAACATGGACTCTAAAATTTATATTTATATGGATTTACCCAACCAATATTGATTATTTTTTGAAAATATTTTTCACATTTATCAATAAATAATTTTAACTTACTTCTACAAATATAAATACACATTAAAAAACATTTTCAAATAAACATGAAAGACAGTTTGAATTAAGAAAAAATATTTATAAAAATATGAGGAACTTTTATATTAACTATAGATAAGAAAATCATGTAATATAAACACACAACCCATCAAAAATATTATACTTTTATACACTTATGTGGAAGAACTAACCAATATATTAAAAGGGATTCTTCCCTTTCATTGTTATACATGAACTCTTTAGTAACTCAAGTGTTATTATAAATATGATAACTATGGCTTTTTATAGGAAATTTTTTTGAGGAAAATTTTGATTATAAAAAATGAGACCAAATAATGGATCACCACAAGGCCATAGGAGAATACACTAATCACTAAGATAAGAAACATGAGATGAGGGATAAAAAATTATTGGGTATGTATTTTTTCACACATAGAAAATAAAATACATGAGAAAGAATTGTGAAATTTTCATTTGGAATCAAAAACCATCTTTAAAAAGGAATTTAAATTACATTTAAAATCAAATAAAAGTATAGAAAAAAACATAATAATAGATTCATGATATTACACCATATGAAATGAATCACATAATTTTTAATAATCTATTTTCTCGTCCAACACATGACTAAACCCCACTGCATACAACAAACACATAAAAAATGATATTCATCACCCATGATCATTAGGGGACCTCCATTATATTTTTCATGGAATAAAGAATATATATATAACATAAAATTATTGGTATGTTTGATTCATAATAACTAGGGGGATTTTCCCAAGTCACTTTCATATAATCTCATGTACATATATTTCCAAACATGAAACCGATTCACTATAAATTTGATTAGTACATCTAAAAAAATAGATTAACATAATTCATGATAAAAACAATGTCGTGGATGGAATAATAAAACCTAGAATTCCCAATGTAAGGTACCCATTTTATGTTTATCCCCACTGTGTAATAAATATATATCCATCATAAAACAATGATTAATAAGTAATAAATAAGAACAAAATATAAATACCTACCTATGAAAATTTCATACAAGCATCACAAATTTTCACCAACCCATGTGATTCCAAAATTTCATGATTAACCCCATCTTTTTTAAAAAATGAGATGGTAGTTCTAGTCCATATAATCTACCTCAACCTTCAATCAACAAACAATACTTCTCAGTCATTTCTCATACCAAAACCATCTCATTTTTTAAAACCATTTTAAATTTTAAAAACTTTCTTCAAAATAGTCCAACAATTATGGATTTTAAATTGATTCAATTTAATATTATAAAAAATAAATGTTTAAAATAATCCAAAAAATAACAAAATATTTTGTTTATTTAAACCACAATAATAAAAATCTCGTGATTTAATTCATGTCCCCATTACCCATGATTGGTTAAACCCAAGATTATTAATTATCAAAAGAATGAAAAAATATTTAATAATAATAAACATATGAAACAGTATAAAATTATATATATCATAAAATAATGAATAATAATCCCATAATTATTCAATAAATTTCACCTAATGATGAATAAGATCATGGGATAATCCGAGATTCCAAAATATAATGCCAAAAATCATAATTCAATCCTCTAAATCCTTGTAGTAATAACATACGAACATGATTATTATGTTCATGATTTAGATACATAACCAAAAAGAATATATATAATCCAATTATTTAGATATGTTTTGGAAGAAAAGAAAATGAATGAAATGGAAAAATAAATGAATTTATGAAATCCATGGTATCAAACAATAAATTTTATTTTCATTAAATTAATAATAGAATGAAAGAAGCATTTCATGATTCATAATACCCAATACCACTATGGAGAAACAATAGATACATAAAATTTAATCATAAGTTTCATATTTAGGCTTATAGGAAGATAATTAGGTTTTTAAATGTGAAATTTGTTAATAGAAACCTGATTTCATGATCTGTCAGGGTCATGAACAGATCACGCCACTACGTTTACCCAAAAACCTATTGTCGAATGGACACTTTATATTGTAAATTGGGAAAATATACAAATCACTCACACACCTATACCTCATCAAAATAACATACAATGTTCTTTTATATGACAGATAGGTTTGTGTAAAATGATTTTTTAATACAAATTTCCATCATAAAAACTCAAAAAAATCAAAAAATCCCCCAAAAATTTTGTATTAACCAATCAATCCTCATATATAATATTTAATCACAATTTTAATCTCACTAAGACCACAAGAAATATATCCATTTCCATGGATTACACGAGAAATATGAACTTTTTACTCAGTAATATGATAAAAATAATATTCCTTTTTTATTAGGACAACTAAAAATATTTATTTGTTAGATTTAGGGAATATTTTATTTTAAATATTATGATTTAAATAATATTATCCACCACAAATTTTAAATAAATATAAAAATAAAATATTCCATGATTAAATAATTTAGTTTTTTATGGGAAATAATTTATTTTAATGTAATGAAAAGAAATTCTAAATTCATTTTTGTAAATCCAACAAAGATGCATTTAAATTATTTTCATGAAATATACATAATATATATATTTTTTAATAATACAAAATATTTACATCAAAAGTGATTCGGTGATATCCCATATAGAGAAAAAATAATCTCCCTCTATTTATGAATATTGCACCAATCTAGTGAATCCTCAACTACTTTTGATAGACATCACCCTTACCCATGATTTTATATAACTAAGATTAAATATAATATTGAAATAATAAATAATTTATTATTATGTAGTTTTTTAATGATCCAATCATTATTAAACTAACACATTACTAGTTCTAACTCAATCCAAATCCCATTGTGTGTTTTCTAGAACTATGGGTTGGAGAGAAGAACTAAGGCATCAATATAAAAATCCATGGGAATGATTTCACACAAAATGACATCATAATAGAGAACGTAAAATTTATAATATGATAAATATTATAGTATAAAATTTAATAAGTGTAACATATCCATGATATATATAAAAATATTCTTTATGGGTAATATAAAACACAATCCAAGACCATAAATAAGGCTCTCTATAATGATCTCTCCATACAAACCCAACTAACTGTGATAGAGATATGATGAAAGAGTCCCCTATAAAATATATTATTCTATTACATTAATCTTTATAATATGTAAAAAATCTTATATTCCTAATTTAATATGTTCTTTTTGTGGAAAAATTCAAGTAGGATTCACTATAAATCTATACAATGGCTATCAACATGAAACCATTGGTTCTTGCTAAAAAAACATGTTTCATAAATCTATTTCATTTGAAATCACTATTCATAAAACAACATTTTGTTTTCCTTTTAAATCATTCTGTATTTAAGGCCATAATAATATTAAAAAATATATTATTGAAGATATATAGTTAAATGATAAAAAAATAGTGTAAAAGGTAAGATAAACATGTGAGAAATCAAATATGAAACATTACCATCACGTATTAAATTAAGCATGAAAACACAAGTTGGATGTATACTATTGGACTACATAACATGGAAATGTATAAAAAAATAATCTAACATAAAAATATTCTTAATGATTAAATTTCCAACAACACAATTTTAGTATCAAAATACCGATTAGCTATCACAACATAATGAAAACCTATACATAATTTATAGTTGTACCTCACCAACTTGATATGTGAAAATATCGGTATGCTGATGCAACAATGGATTCCAATGTGTTTAAATTTCATAGAAAATTAAAATAAAACACAACCAACATTTTATGAAAGAAATTTAAAAAATGAAGCATCATATCTCCAATTCCTGAAAATCATTTTTAGTGTTCAAATATTCAATGTGGAATTTCATCAGACACATGACTTGAATAACAATATATTTATGGAAAAACGTTTTAAACCCCACTTTCTATGCCACCAAAGATAAATTTATATCAAATAACCCTCATACATTTAAAATAAATTAATTTTAAAATCAAAATAAAAAGTTTATACTTGAGGAATTAAAAATTACACGAATAAGAACCATTGTATAGATACATTTACCCTATAAATAGAAAAATAAAAGATACATTTGAAAACCAAGATTGAAAATGAAGAAACCATATCCTCATTGGATTAAATCTATAAGTCACATCCTCAATTACCTATAATACCCTCTATATTCAACAATTATAGAGTGTTAGTGATCTAATGAAACAATATGATGAGTGAATACTGATATTTCAGGAAAGAGGAATAGAGATCTGGTGTAAATTGGAACATACCTCAAGGAGTTCTAAAAATAATGAAGAATAAATTCCAAATAACAATTGTATATCCAAATAGAGTAAAAAGGAGAGGATTGGTCAATATAATCATGGATTAGGAGGAGATTATTATATATTCTGACCAATATTATTGAGGTAAGTTTTCATTTTTATGAAATCCACATGAGTCTCATAGTTATGCCATATAGTTGGTAAAAACATGTGAAAACTATAAGTTATTAGCATTCCATTGAAATCCAAAGTGAATGGATACTTGGTAATACCAAAATGATTATAAAAATCTGGAATAATACATGAAACAATCTCAACACCCAAAATATATCATGTATATAGTTTTCTTGGTGACTCGTATAGTTAAAAATCCATTAAAATCAAAACTAGGACCATCATACCCATGTCACATGTTTAATTTAAACTATCAACATATCATGAACCTTAATTGTTTTCTAAAAAAGTATCTAACTCTCAAACCCTGACTCCCCAAATCCATTAAAACATAAAAAATAGATACACTATAAGGAAAATGAAACATACATATTATTCATGGGGTATTATAATTCTCCCCACCATAAAGTGTTATATCCTTATAGGGTTATTTAGATTATGTAAATGAAAAAAATTGGGTACTAATATATCATAAAGTATCATCTCCCAAATATCTCATGGATATCCTACCTGCACTACAATGGCCAAAGAACCATGCTGATTTTTTCACAATTTAATATCTTAACCCAAAGATCAAAACCCAAAATTTGTTACTCAACCACTATGGGTTCAGTCTCAAGATTAACATCCTCTAATTCATGTATATGTGAAGGGTTTGTATGATGTATCATTAATTGGGATATATGAATAATATAAATTATTCAATTTAAGATATACATGAAGTTCAATTGATATTAAACCTTTCCAATTCATTTTATGATCTTAAAAGGATGAAAACCCTTAGTGCCAACATATCCAACTTATTGAATTAACTACATCCCAAAGGATATTAAATCAATGTGAGATACTATATGAAATAACTAAAACTCCAATAGGTAATGAGAGTGTTGTTAATAACATTTATTGTTTCTTAGAACTACTTACAAAATTTTATGCGACAACAAAACCATCCCCATTTTTTCTAGACAAAATGTCGTAATACCAACAAAAATTCACCTACTCTATCCCAACATTATGGAGATCCACAAGGTTTCCCTTTATAAATATAATATCATGTGTCCATATTTTATGAATAATAACTATTTTATTTGGCATGATTCAACAAGGGTAGATCTGAAACCCAAAAACACTAAAATCATGCACACTTTCATGAATAATATCATTAATAATTGGATGTTTTATTCTAATATGAAAATCCATCAAAATATTTAAATTAATTATCAAATTTGATAAAAAACCTAGTCTTATTAAAGTATTCTTTTATCACTGAGATTAAAGGAATGAGTATATATGAGAAATGGTAAGAAAAGGCACAATAATGGTGTTCATAACCACTCAAACATAAATTTTTTAATCCATTATATCAAAATTGTCACTTAGTTGGGAAAGATATAAAACAATTTTATGAATAAGTTTTTTTTAATAAAATCTTATATTTATCTATTATAAGAGTACATGTTGTTATGATTATATGGCCAATGGATCCTTCATCAAATATCCATAAATAATTTATTAATGGATATAACAAATAAGGTCTTTGTTGTCCCTATTCACTTTTTTAGAAGGTAGGTCATCCTTATAGAATGTATTGAAGTGATATTATCATTTTGGGAGACCAATATATTCATTTTAGATCAACTAGAAAAACCATATTCATCTAAAGAATATAATCACCATTGAGGGATTGAAAGAAAAAATACAAGGTCTATGGACCATAATAGGTTTCATTAATCATATTTGAAAAATCATCTATGTAATTACCATTATGAATCCATTTTCATAAATAATGTCCATATTAAAAAAACCGTGTTCACATAAGATCATTTATGAATCATTCATAACAAAAAAAATATCAACAAACTGGTCCTCCATGGTTCCCTTATCCAATTATTCCATTAAATAACATATTATTAATTCCATACTCCACATGTCTATGTCAAAAAATCCATTCCCAATTGTATACAAAATATCAAAATGAATGATTTAAAATATATTAACCTGGTACTTCAATCATAAGATTGTATTATTTTGTGTAAATGTAAATATAAATCTTATATGATATGAATATATTATAAGCTTCTCTATGAGTGGTTAATATCACCATGTTTCAATGGAATGTAAAAAATACCAAAATATGGTCATCGCGAGATATATTTTATCAATGAGTGCGTAATTGTTGAAAGCCTTAATATATCACTGTTTTTCCATCATAAAATCATGTCTGATCTTTACACCCATGTCCTCATAGTAACATCTTTATAAACCATTATATATTATCATGAATTGATATTAGAGTAGAATTTAACCCCACTTCTAGCCTTTCAAAGGATTCATAGATTTCAAATTATCTGAAAAATTCTCTAAGGTGAATAGTGACCTAAATGGGTTTCCCCGACATTTTGAATCAATCTAAAATGGAATGACAATGAGAAACTACATCATCAAAAGAGAGAATGAAACATATAACAGGGGTTTCAAAATCCCTTAAAAACACCCACGATATCCATATTTAACTAAGGTAATTCTGCATTCTATCACAAGATGTATAAAAACAAGAGGAACTAGATCAAGCTAATGAAAAAGAATCATCCCCAAAAAATATTCAAAATATGAAATAGACAAACCACACTAAGGATAACTAATATGGTACAATACATAACATTAAAATCATTACATCCCTCATAATCAGGGAAAAAATTCAAATAGATTCATACCTCAACAATAAACAAACCGAATTAAGTTTAGGTTCATGATACTACATTGAAAGTAGCATTGGTTTGGAGGAATGACCCCAGTGGATCAAATAGTCCTACTGAAAACATGCATATATATATATATATATGATATTTTCCATATCCCTTTTGGTCACCAATCCAACCCTAGATACCCATAAACATTGAAAATGATCACACTGTTAATAATGGTAAGAAAAAAATCATGGAATAGATTTTATAATAAATATTTCTCTAGAAACGAGGTTCATAGGGAGAAATGAAGCTATGAGGCATGAAGAAATTCAATATGTTCATTACTCTCAATGGATAAAATATAAGAAGTTATAAAAGATCATTACTATATAAGTATATCCCAAAACAACAACCAATATAATGATATAGTGAAATAACATTGATGGATATTCACCAAGATCAAAGTTGACACCCATGATTCCACTCCTCCCATGAAATACTACGAATATAAGAATATAATTTCATACTAAATTGACCACCACAACAAAACAATATTTAAGTCAATTTAATCTTTAAATGAACATAAAAAATTGAATATTAAACTCAACAATATATTTATATCAAAACCAACACATAATATAGGATTAAAATACAACTCTTAATGAAATAATCTCACATTAACTAATTAACATACCTAAAGACATACTAGAGTAACCAAAGATGATAAATCTATTTAGTAATATCCTTTAATGTATACTAGATAACCCCTATAGAAAATAATTGATTAGGATAAATATAAAAATAAATAATTAAATAAAACACATTCATATAATCAACAAATCATACCCACTAAAATAAAAAAAACATTATTCAAAAACAACTAATTATAAAAACCTCCAAACACCAATGGAAATGGAGTTACACAAAAAAACCATTTCAAAAGTAATAATCTACCATTAATTTTTATAAATATGATTACTTTTTATTTTTATTTACATTATCAACTTTTTATAATCATTAATTGGAACCACCATTCATGTAATAAAATTTTATTTTCTTAAAATTCATAATCAAATTTTGATTTTTCATTCTACTTTCAAAACCATTTCCCATAAAAAATACATTTTGAATATAAAAATGAGGTTTTTCTGAAAAAAATTTCTACCCTTTATAACATAATAAAAACCCCACAATTTCATTTAAAATAATTACTTATTTTTAAATTAAAGATCCAAAAGAGTAAAATTATCACAATTAGATCATTAACTAGTCTGAAAGCCAAAAAAATTATAGTTTTTCATGATTAAACATCATTGAATAATGATATAAAACAAAAAAAATATAATTTTACAATATTGAATTAAATGTTCACTTTTCAAACAAAAATATTTTTGGTGAAATTTATTTTTCAGAATAAATTAGATATTTTGCACTTGTAAAAACATTTTCCTGACATAAATGTAAATAAAAATAATTATTAATTACAACATATCACATGAACCACCTTTATTATATTCCCTTAAAAAGATCAAATCAAATAATACATGAATCATGTGTTATAAACAAAAGAAACAAAGTGATACGGTGTCGTTATCAATCTAGACACTTAGTTGATGACCTTGTTCAAATAATTGCATGATGACATTTCTGTTTCAAAAATTATGTTGTTAATTAATATATGGTTTGTCACGATTTTCAGTTTAACCTTATAAAATAAAACATCTTTCAATTTACACCCCAAATATATATAAAACAAAAATAAAACAACCCACAGAAATTTTGATCGTAGGTCATCATATCAATCCATTACTCATAGAAAAGATAAAAAAATAATTAAATCCAAACTACCTGTGGTATCTTATGTTGTATATTGAATGGTGGAAACTAATAAGATTCCCATGGGGTACTCCATGGGTGCTAAAATTTCATCGATCTATTATAATGGCCCCAAATTCAAACCTAGGTGATTATATCAAACTTCCAATTAGGAAAACCTCTATTATAATTTTATAATAAACTATCTTGGGTCACCTTACCTCATAACCCATTATGGATTGTCCCAATTCCTAAATATAATTCTCGATCAACATGACCTAATGATAAAAACATGGGTATCAACATACAAAACATCATTAATTATGTCACCTTAAATGATAACACCACAAAACATGTCCCATGTGTAACATGATAGATAAAAAACCCAAAGTACAATATGGGATCCAAGGAATACAACATTGAGGCATATCCAAAAAAATTATAATACTAATATTGGGAGTAAAAGAAGTCCAAGACCATAACTATTTGTCAACCTAACCATCCATCAACCCCAACTCAATTTACCATGAAGGTGGTTTCAATTGAGATAATCTGTCATGATACACGGTCCCTTAACTATACATATTTCATTCAAATCCAAATTTTCATACACATAAGGGCATATAAAAGGTGTTATTTAAATGACTAGTAGGGTACACCATGAATATTTAAAATGTATATCACCATAAAACTATTAGATATATATTTTAAACAATACATTATTCATATGGATATTTCATTTAAAAATATTTTAAATAAAAAACACATTGGTTTTAGATTCCAAAAATATCATATTTGGATCCAAAATAGTGTAAAAATAAACATGAGTGATATGATACATGGAAATGATCAAAACTAACCATTGTAAAACCATAAGATAATCATGAATGAAGAAAAACAGAAAAAAAAATCTTTATGCTTAATACTAGGCATGAAAACACATGTGGGAACTATCCTACAGGAATATGTAGCTAGGACATTCAAGGTATATAATGATTAAAATAAAATAACTACTAATGATATCGAGACATTCCATAGTCTATATAGATTAGTCTACAAATAAGTTGTCCCAACATAATAAGAAACTATCTATAATCTATAGTATGGCCTCACAATATATATATGTGAAAATTATCATAACTCGATGAACCCATTCTTCTAAAAGGGTAATATTTTCATAATTAAATTAAGGAAAAACATATTCACATGTGAAGAATCACCACTCCCAATATTGAAAATCCATTTTAGTGTTGAAACCATATTTTATGAATTACATCAAATACATGATGTTCATAAAACAATTTTTACAGAAAATATTATTTTAAAACGCCTTTCAAACACTCCAAATATGAATTTGAAAAACATAACCCTCATATAGATTAGTTAAATGGCCCATAAGAGAAACCAAATAAACATAAAAGAATTATTACATATTCTGGGAGATATGACCATTATAAAAAGACTCCTACATTTCAAACAATGAAATAATATTTCCCTTCCCAAATAGGTATTGGAAATGAATATATCCAATCATAAAAATACCAGATCAATTAGAAACATCATCAATTCTAAATCAGAACCCATAGACCAAGAAATAAAATCCCATTAGAGGTTAAAAAATACAATGGTAAAAGACAACAATGATGTATAAAGATAGAGGACAATAGAATGGGTAAAAATAAGAATATACCTCTAAGAGAACCACTGAGAATAAATCAAATTACTAAAGAAATAATTGAATAACCTCCTATTTCATCATGGATTGTTTGAGTTGAGATAATGTGTGGTTATGATGGGATTAAAGTTAATAATTCCCAATGTAATTAGGGAAATATTTTGTTTTTAGGAACCTACATGGGTCTCATAGTTCAATAGTACTATTGGAAAAAACATATGAATCTTGTGTAGTTTAATGAACCCATTGAAAAATGAATTTCCTAGTTATTATTTAATAACAACATTGTTATAAAATCTAATTATAATTCATATAGAATCATGTATCCCCAAAAAATTTCATTCTCTTGGTAGTATTAATTAAATTAATGGTAATATAAATATATTAAATCAATTAAATATTTTACCAGAATCAAATAATAAATATAACAATGTTTCCTTATGGTCATTAAAAAAATTTACCTTAAATTTTTTCTCACAAAAATTTCAATTCTCCAAACCATGCACTCAAAATCTTTTTTAACTAAAACCTTGATAATCATGGCCCAAAATGAATCATTCCAATGATTTGAAGAGTATCCCAAGTTCCCAGTAACAAAATCATATAAAAAAACATCAAGTGATTTTCTCATTTTTAGGAACCCAGGGACACTACTTAAATTCTTAAAGATCAATATTAAGACATACATTTCTAAAATGTAATATCCATCTATTTAATAATATTTATAAATATTTATAGTAAATTCATGATTTTTAATTTTCAGTATAACATTTAGACGTACTTAGATATGATAATACTCATTTATAATATTATAACTTATGTATGATAGATTTCATGTTAATATGATTGGTAAATAGTATTGTATATCAAATGAGAAACTACGCACAATCAATAAATTATTGGGTTATGATATCCTTATATATTACAAGATACTCTCATAACATGGACAGTGATATATTATATTTTATTGGAATTTATATTTTTTAATCACTTATTATCTTTACAATTTTAATTTCCACTAAACCTTACAATTCATACAAATTTTATCACATCATGTCACTTCTCATATAATAAAAAATAGAATTATATCCACAACTCTTTTGGAAATCATTTAAAATTCTATTAGTGACGGTATCATTACACTATTAATATTATATATGAGAAATTTCTAAGAAAACTAATCCATGTCATCAAATTTCATTTACTTCACAGGACATTATATAATTGATAATAAAAATGATTTCCTAATATAAGATAATGATAAGTCATTGGTCTCTAAAAAATTATTAGTTCTACTTACGATAGAAAAATATTTGGTATAATATTCATCAAAAAATGATTTACCACAACAATTTCCACCAAATATATATCATACATAATGAATAATCATATAATCCATTTAACAGACACATAGAGTCTGACCACAAGGAATTTGGAATATTAATCCCATATTCAATAACATATAAATTCATGATTTATCAATAAAATATTTATTTTGAATGATTAATACTTATCATTTCACATATCCATGAGGATAAATTTTTTATATAACATTCACCTATATATATAAATCTCATTTCACTTATCTTGGTATAAAAAAATGCTTCATCTTATCTAATCGTGGTCCTAGATATCATTCCATATAATTGATAAAATATTATGACGTATTAAAAAATTGTCTTAAATTATCAAAAATATATAAACACAACATGGTTATTTTAACCATAAAGATAATACAAGAATAATATCAAAGTATAAAAGTTTACATGAAATTTACATTTTTTAACATATATAATTTGAATTACAATTAAACATGCACCACTATTATACTTGTAGAACCTAGAAATTTTAAGGAAATTTTTTTAATTCTTTTGGGATTTTACGAGTACACCATTTATAATGGAACCTGATTCTGAGGCCCAATGTGCCCAGAATAATTTTATGATGTTTTTTAAGCTGAAATTAATGCATGTAAGCAGTTTTACTGAAAAAGTGGAATAACACATAAGAATTTACTCAGATCAGAAATCTGAGGGCACCGTTGTGCTCAGGATGGCGGGTTTACTCTAGGCATGACTTAAGTTTAGTCAGCACATGCCTCCTATGAGAAATTCCAAAACTGGCATAACTATAAATCAAATTAAAAAAAATTATTTTATTTTTCAAATACTTATAACTCAAAAACTGTAGCTCAGATTAAAAATATGAGACCACCGCTGAACTCGTGGGGCATGGTTTATGTAAGAAGATACTAACTTTGGTCGGCGCGGGCCACCCGAAAAAGTTAGTTTTGGCCACAAATAAAATAATTAAGTGAAAATTAATTTATTGTAAAATTCATAACTTCTAAACGGTAACTCGGATCGCAAATATAAGAGTATTAATGTGTTCTTTGGGGCATTTTTTACATAGGCATAGCCTAACCTCAACCGGCGTGGGTCGAGGGTGACTGATAATAATTTTCTGAACTTTTTTTCAGGTACGTTTAGTAAATGTACATGTGGGTTTTTCTATCTTATTAACCGGTGCTTGAATTGAAATCATAGGACAACGATGAACTCGCAGAGTCGGTAATTTCTTAAGGAAACCTTTATCACAGTTGCTTTTTGAGCGGGTTAAGGTTAAATATTTGGGAATGAGATTAAATCAAATAAAATTTGATGTGTACAAATTTTATTCAAGGTAGTTGGTTATTTTCAACAAAGGGGAAGTTAGATGTGGGGCCCACACCCCCTAGCCTCCCATGGGAGAGTTTAGTGTGGTGGGGCCCACAAGAGATCCTAACTCCTAACCTCCTCATAACTCACCCCTTGTTAAATTCATGCCAACTCCACTTTATCTTTTATTGAAGTGGGGCCTCTCCACCTCCCACGATTTAGCCATCTAAGATAGTTAATAACCTTATGAATTATATTTTTCACACCTCTTGACTTCTTTTGAAATGCCTGGAATCTTTTAAAACAAGGGGACTTAATGAAATATGTGGTTGGCAATTGTTGTGTGGGGGACTGGAGAGCACTTGAGTTTTTTTGAAGAGTACCAAATCACCGACGAAGAACGATAATTCCTTCATGACGAAGAATGCTTCTCGGTTCTCCATCAAAGGAGGAGACACCGCCACATGGAATATGCAACGATGACATCTCTTCCTCCACCGTCAATGGAATAAGCACCAATCTTCAGCGACGTCCGATCATCGCAACACTTCCCTCTGTCCATGGAATGACAACATGCGACGTATTTGCGAGGTTGGGGGTTTTTTATAAAGATTATATGTGAATTATACCCTCGTGAATTCATATTTTAATTTGCAGGGTGTTTTTATAATTTATCTTGAATAAATTAAACCATTGTTGTTGATTAATTTTGGATTGAGCCTCTAATGCAGAGGGCACAACTAACGAACAAGCACGGACCCTCCTATGGTTGTTATTTTTTTCCAGGGATGACGGGACATGAAAAAATAGGCCGCAACGGCAATTTGAATCCGTTGTAGTAAAGAGATGGTCCTGGGAGAGACGATGGCGCAGACGGTAGGCGAATCGGACCACCGGAGATCGTCCGGTGGTCCGTGGAATGTGCTGCCGGCGCGACACGTCGGGAAAGCGGAAGTCCGAAGGTGGAATTTTTTTTAGGAAGGAGTTTTATTTTTGAGTGTGATAAATCGTGGATGAATGAAATAAGATTGGACAGAGAATATAAAATAAGGGAATTAAATTATAAGGAAAATAAAAAGAGAATTCAATCATGACATGGGGCGTGATTGGCTTGGAATCAAGCAAGGGAGGTGGATTTATTTGGGTGGTTCGTGGAATTTGGTGTGAGAATTTAAGGTATTAAATTAAATTAATAACAATAATAATATAATAGTGTTATTATTTTTTTCATTGGGAAAACCATATTTTGAAGGTATCTTCTTCGTGTAACCTCGGTTTCACAAACCGTCAGGGGCAGTACGACCCTGACATTGAGACAAAATTTATAAGTCCAATATTGGATGTCTTTTTTGGGTTTTTGTATCGGGTACCTGAAGTGCTCGAAAAATAATAGATTTATTATTATTATTAAATCTTTGACCCTCCATAACTCATGTGTGTGACGTCTGATTGGATTTCCATCAGTGGCGATGTAATCCTGTCATTAATACGGTCGATTCGAGTATAATGATGGATACTAAATTCTGGTTCGTGGCTCGAGGCCACAAAACACCAAATATTATTATTATTATTATTACTGAATGTTGTATCAAACACATTCTCTCAAACGGTGTCGGAATGAAAAAACATCTATGAAGTTGTGAACCTAGAATTAAGACGAATGTTTCAAGACCAGATTTGGATATTTAAGTCGAGGTCGTGGCGTTGGCACCATTAGGCCTAGTTCTTGCATGTTGCGGTGAAATGCAACTTTTTCACTAGCTATCCGTTTTGGACCAATGGGTAGTCCATATCGTGTTTTTTTTCAGTATGGATCGCAAAGGTGTGACCAGTTTGGTTAACCGTTGTCATTTTAAGTAAGACCGGGATGGATCGAACATGAATCTAACCGGGCCCTCGGAGCAGAAACACCCATAACATAAGGTCTTGACGTCCGATTGAAGTTACATCGACTATATTGGATTCCTCTTGATGATAAAGATCTTTTGGCATACTTCACCTGTGGTTTGGACGCAGTTGGAGTTAGGCTGGGTTGGATTGTACCTGAAATCCAACCGGGCCCCTGGGACGAAAACGGAAATAACTCACAGATCGGGCATCTGATTGACGCGCCGTATGTTGTGTTGAGACCCCTATGATGAGGTGTTCCTTTGAAATACTTCTTTGTAGAACTTTGTGATACTTGGAGTATTAACCTGTAGCTCGTGGAGCAGACCCTCCCGGAGACGAGCGTGCGGACTTCGGAGACCATGTACTTGGCTGAAACCTAAAGACTGCTTGTCTGATTCGAGTCGGAGTGACTAGTATAGACCAGTGGGGAGAAATACTATGTTAGGGTAGCAGACCCACAGCGTGGAGCATTACTGTGTTTGGGTGGCAGACGTGCGGTACTTGACAAGAGGACTACCTCTACAGGCTATTAGGGGGGATACACTACTGTGTTTGGGTGGCAGACCCCGACGGGAGCACTGCTGTGTTTGGGTGGCTGAACCGCAGCACTCGATAGAAGGAGTAACTCAGCAGTTTTAGGTTAGCGAGCAGTGCCTCAGAGTCGTGACATGATCAATGTACTTGTCAGAGACAGAGCTCTTCAGCAGTTTCCATTTCGATAATGAAAACATGGTTTGAGATGAGTCAATGACATTTGTGTTTTCCTCATGATTGAGATGGGTTACTTGATAATTTAGGTATATATATGGGCATATACCTAAGTAGTGGTTATCCGGTGATTTCATATCTGTGTGATACCTCATGTTTGAGATGAATTACTTGATAACTTAGGTATAAGTATGGGCTTATACCTAAGTATGGGATATCTTTTGTGAACATTCTTTGTGTTTATCCTTGTTGGATTTAGTGAGACCTTGAGAGTCTCGGGGTCCCTAATGAGTATCGTATACTCACCCCTGCACAGGTAATTTCCGCACCTCATTGTGTTGGTTGCAGACGACAGACATCACTGATAGTGTTTGAGGCTTGTAGAGCTAGATGGTACCCAGAGGTGGATCCCACAACGAGTCGGTACCCGGAGGTGGATCCCACGATGAGTTGGTACCCAGAGGAGACGGACGGGCGTGGAGTGCTGAGGAGGACATCTATACCAACCCTTCATGTAGGAACCCAGAGGACGATCCAGGAGCTACTTCTCACCTTTCAGCTATTATCCATTGAGTTGTTCTTTACTTTAAGTTGTAGTTGTACCTTTCTTTTGGGCTTGTATTTCCGGCCTCTTGTACTATCTGCACGTTTTTTTTACTGCTTTACTTAGTGTGGCATCTGCTTATACTCTGTTTGTGTGTGTTTTCATTTTGTAAAGGCAATGCCTTCCATTTTTATTTGGATTTACAACTTTGAAGCTAGTCGCCGGCCCCTGGACTATGGAAGGCGGGCATGGGGTAGTCACGACATCGGCCCCGAGGACGGGTCGTGAAAAATTGGTATCAGAGGAGTCGGTTCTACCGCAGTACTTATGACTCTGATCATTCCTTTCTATGAAGCAATAGTGTTGAGGGTACCGAGTGTGGTCTTTAGTTCAGGGAGTCCAGTGTTGGTGCAGCGGCCGGCGTATCCATAAACTAGGACCCTGACTACTGATTTTCGACTTTGTGCATGCAAACACTGTTTCCGTGTGTTTTTTCAAAAGTTTAAAAGTCAGCTCAAACCAGGTCATATCACCGGGTATAAATCATTGACCGTGTCGCATCTGTTCAGGATGTCTCCATGCAGACAGTCAGTTGGAGTTCTGATAGAGTACACGATGACGGCCCACAGAGCGACGAGGCGTCGGTGTAGGGTCGTTTTTACTATGTTGGCACCCTCGGGTTGTGTACCAGCAGCACCACCACTTATTGGGCAGAAGATGCCCCCAGCCATACTAGCGAATTTTTCACGTTGATAGAGCGCGTTGCACGAGTTCCAGCAGCAGAGGCCTCAGAGGTTACGAGGCGAGACAAATTTCCAAGCAGTACAGGATTGGCTGGAAGCGATTTCTAGAGTTTTTCGCCTAGATGAGACACCAGTAGAGTGGATGGTGGAATTTTATACTAGTGCTTTCTAGTGAGTGACCATGAGGATGGTCTGCATAGCGATGAGGCTTTGTTACTTGTACCGATGCCTGAGAGAGTACCTTCGGGTACTGTGTCAGCTATACATCACTACATGTTGGTCAGAAGACACTATGGGCGGTACCGGCACAGGATAATTGTAAGCTTAGTGCCTTACTTATGTTTCAGCACTAGATATCCATCATGTTCTGAGGAAATCCCGACTCACTAGAAGTTGAGGACTAGCCTGAGGATGTGGTAGAGAGTTTTATAGAGCTTATACAGCTTCAGAAGGATGACATGTCAGTATCTGAGTATTCGTCGAGGTGTACCAATCGTTCTTGGTACTTCATGACTATGAAATGATCAGTGCTTTAGAGCTCGGAACTCTGAACGAGGTTTGTTTAAGGAGAACTGAGTAAGCAATCTTTCCTCTATGCATTCCTACTTATGTTAGGGTGCTAGAGATAACCTTTGTGGTTGAATATTATTTGGCTGATCGGTTATAGCGAGTGAGTGTTTGTAGTGGGAAGATATGAACTGGAGCCAGTCTCAGAGACATGGGTGTGTAAAATGCTTCAAGAAAAGGAATTGTTAAGGATAGAAGAATCTGCAGAGCAGCAGACGTGGAAGAAGAGCTTGGAGAGAAGCATGAGGTGGTGTACATTTCGGAATTTTACAACCACCTACCTTTGTAGTCCCCATCAGGCTCAGGGAGCTGAAGGGAAGGGGAAGAGAATAGCTGCATGTGGTCATGGAGTGTGACCCAAGTTCTCTAAGAATTATTTGAGGTACGGTTTGTGTCTACTACGATATTTCATATCAATGGACATAGGTACCAATCTTTCCTTCCCTCCACGAATCTTGTCCTAGACCTAGAGTTTCTGGTTAAAACCGTTGACTTGACCCTCACATCTGGAGATACCTTTGAGAGGATATTCGAGAAACACACTTACACCGACAGGTGTGATCTAACCGTTGAGGCGAGAGTTTCGGTTGGAACCTCTTGGTGGCAGCGTCGAGGCCTTACGACGTTAGATTGGGTACGGACTGGGAAACAACAGTTCATACACGGATTGATGGTATTAGGCAAAAAGGATGTGGTTTACTTACAACTATGGGATGATTTTTCCTTGGTCGGCGAAAAAGTAACCCCAGGTAGCACAGAAACCTCCATGAGAGCACATGGGAGCGTAAGGCTCAGATTCGTGCTCAATACCACTTTTGTTTCCCCTAGTGTGTGTTGAAGCTTTAAGGGGATGTAAATCCCTGAGGTGGGAGTAATTTAGAGACCCGGAAATTTCAAGTAATTTTTTTTCTTAATTTCTATGGAGTTTTACGAGTACGCAGTTTCTGACGGCACTTGATTCTAAGGCCCGGTGTGCCCGAAATAATTTTCTAAAGTTCTGTTAAGCTTAAATTAATGCGCCTACGAAGTTTTATTGAAAAAGTGGACTAACTCTTAAACAGTGACTCAGATCAGAAATCCGAGAGCACCTTTGTGCTCAGGATGGCGTGTTTACTCTAGGCGCAACTTATGTTTATTCGGCGCGGGCCTCCTATGAGAAATTCCAAAAATGGAATAACCGTAAATAAAATAATTAAATAAATTATTATATTTTTCAAATGCTTATAACTCACAAACGGTAGCTCAGATTAAAACTCTGAGACCACCGCTAAACTCGTGAGGGAACGGTTTATTTTTGAAGATACTAACATTGGCCGGCGCAGGCCACCATAAAAAGTTAGTTTTTGGCCGCAAATAAAATAATTAATTGAAAATTATTTTATTGTAAAATTCATAACATCTAAATGGTAACTTGGATTGAAAATTGGAGAGTTTCAATGAGTTCATTCGGGCGTGTTTTACTTAGGTAGACCGTAACCTCGACTGGCGTGGGTCGAGGGTGAATGATAATAATTTTCTGAACTTTTTTTCGGGTACGTTCAGTAAACATATGTGTGGGTTTTTCTATCTTTTGAACTGGTGCTCGGAATTGAAATCCGAGGGTACTGATGAACTCGCAGCATCGGTAATTTCTTAGGGGAACCTTTATCGCAGTTGCATTTTGAGCGGGTTGAGGATAAATATTTGGGAACGAGATTAAATAAAATAAAATTTGATGTGTACAAATTTTATTCAAGGTAGGTGGTTATTTTCAACAAAGGGGAAGGTAGATGTGGGTCCCACACCCACATATCCTCCGATGGGAGAGTTTAGTGTGGTGGGGCCCACAATAGACCCTAAATCCTCACCTCCTCATAACTCATCCCTTGTTAAATTCATGGCCACTCCACTTTATCTTTTATTCAAGTGGAGCCTCTCCACCTCCCAAGCATAAGCCAACTAAGATAATTAATAACCTTATTAATTATATTTGTCACACCTCTTGACATCTATTGAAATGCTTGGAATATTTTAAAAGAAGGGGACTTAATAAAATATGGGGTTGGAAATTGTTGTGTGGAGGATTGGAGAGCTCTTGAGTTTTTTTGAAGAGTACCAACTCACCGACGAAGAACGATCATTCCTTCACGACGAAGAACGCTTCCCGGTTCTCCCTTAAAGGAGGAGACACCACCGTGGGGAATCTGTAATGATTATGGATATTCCTCCAACGTCAGCAGAATCAGCACCGATCTTCCGCGACGTCCGATCATCGCAAAGCTTGCCTCTTTCAGCGGCTCAATGACGTGCGAAGTCATTTTCGAGGTAGGGGGTTTTCGTATAAAGTGTATTTGTGAATTATACCCTCGTGCATGCGTATTTTAATTGAAGGGTGTTTGTAAAATTTATCTTGAATAAATTAAACCATTGATGTTGATGAATTTTTCATTGAGCCTCTAATGGAGAGGGGATGGCTAACAAACAAGCCCAGACCCTCTGCTGGTTGTTCTTTTGTGCGTGGGATGACGGGTGACAAAAAAAGGCCGCGACAACAATTTGAAGGCATCGTCGTAAAGGGCAGTTCCTGGGAGAGACGTGGGCATAGATGGTCGGCGAATCAGACCACTGGAGAGCGTCTGGTGGTCTGCGGAAATTGCTGTCAGCGAGCCATGCTGGGTGGGCAGAAGTCCGAAGGCGGCATTTTTTTTGGGGAAGGAGTTTTATTTTTGAGCGTGAGAAATCATGGATGAATGAAATAAGAATAGAGAGAGAATAGAAAATAAGGGAATTAAATTAAAAGGAAAATAAAAAGAGAATTTAATCATGAGAGGGGGCATGATTGGCTTGGAATCAAGCAAGGGAGGCGGATTTATTTGGGTGGTGCGTGGAATTGGGTGTGAGAATATAAGGTATTAAATTAAATTAATAATAAAATTAATATAATAATGTTATTATTATTTTTATTGGGAAAACCATATTTTGACGGTATCTTCTTCGTGCGACCTTAGATTCACGAACCATCAGTGGCGGTGCGACCCTGACTTCGAGACTAAATTTATGAGTCCAATATTGGATGTCTTTTTCGTGTTTTTGGATCAGGTACCCGAAGTGCTCAAAAAATAATAGATTTAATAATATTATTAAATGTTCGAACCGCCATAACTCATGCGTGCGATGTCCGATTGGCTTTCCGTTAGTGGTGATGTAAACCTGTCATTAATACGGTCGATTCAAGTATAATTTTGGATACTAAATTCTATTTCGTGGCTCGGGGCCATGAAACACCAAATAATATTATTATTATTATTATTACGGAATCTTGTATCGGACACATCTCTCTCATATGGTTTCGGAATGACGAAACGTCTCTGACGTTGCGATCCTGGAATTAAGAAAGAAGTTTCAAGAACAAATTTGGATATTTAAGTCGAGGTTGAGCCGTGGGCCCCATGAGGCCCGGTTCGCGCGTGTTGCAGTGAAATGAAACTTTTTCACTAGCTATCCTTTTTGGACAAATGGGTAGTCAATATCGTGTGTTTTTTGGTAAGGATTGCAAAGGTGTGTCCAGTTTGGTTAACCGATGTCGTTTCAAGTACGACCGGGATGGATCGAACATGAATCCAACTGGGCCGTCGGAGCGGAAACGCCCATAACTTAAGTACCGGACGTCCGATTGACGTGCCATCGACTATATTGGATTCCACTTAATGATTCAGATCTTTTGGCATACTTCAGCTAAGGTTTTGACACAGTTGGAATAAGGCCAGGTTGGATTGTACCTGAAATCCAACCGGGCCCCTGGGACGAAAAGGAATATAACTCACAGACCGGGCGTCCGATTGATGCGTCGTTTGTTGTATTGAGACCCCTATGACAAGGCGATGATTTGAGATAATTCTTAGTTAGACTTTGTGATACTTGGAGTATCAACCTGTAGCTCATTGAGCGGACCCTCTCGGAGACGAGCGTGTGGAGTTTGGTGACCGTGTAGCTGGCTGAGACCTGAAGACTGCTTGTCCGATTCGAGTCAGAGTGACATTTATAGCCCAGTGGGGAGCACTACTATGTTTGTGTGGTAGAACCACGGTGGGGAGCACTACTGTGTTTGGGTGGCAGACCCTCGGTACTCGATAGGAGGAGTACCTCTGCAGACTATTAGGGGGGTGCACTACTATGTTTGGGTGGCAGACCCCAGTGGGGGCACTACTATGTTTGGGTGGCTGACCCGCGGTACTCTACAGGAGGAGTACCTCAGCAGTCTTAGGTTAGTGAGCAGTGCATTGGAGTCATGACATGATCACCGTACTTTCCAGAGACGGAGCTCTTCAACAGTTGCGGTTTCGATAATGAAAATCCAGGTTTGAGCTGAGTCAATGGCCTTTGTGTTTTCCTCATGATTGAGATGGGTTACTTGATAACTTAGGTGTATGTATGGGAATATACCTAAGTAGTGGTTATCCGTTTATTTCATATCAGTGTGATACCTCATGTTTGAGATGAGTTACTTGATAACTTAGGTATATGTATGGGCTTATACCTAAGTATGGTAATCTGTTGAGAAATTTCTTTGTGTTTATCCTTGTTGGATTTAGTGAGACCTTGAGGGTCTCAGGGTCCCTACTGAGTATCGTATACTCACCCCTACATGGGATATGCCCACACCTCATTGTGTTGGTTGCAGACGGCGGACATCACTGATCTTGGTTGAGGATTGTAGATCTAGACGGTACCTGGAGGTGGATCCCACGACGAGTCGGTAGCCGGAGCTGGATCCCACGACGAGTTGGTACCCAGAGGAGACGGACAGACGTGGAGTGCTGAGGAGGTCATCTGTACCTACCCTTCGGGTAGGAACCCAGAGGACGATCTAGAATCTGCCTGTCACCTTTCATCTGTTTTCCTTTAAGTTGTACTTTACTTTTAGTTGTAGCTATACCATTCTTTTAGGATTGTATTTCTGGCCCCTTGTACTATCAGCACATTTTTTACTACTTTACATAGTATAGCTTCCTCTTATACTAGGTTTGTGTGTGTTTTAATTTCATAAAGGAAATTCCTTCCCTTTTTATTGGGATTTACGCCATTGGTGCTAGTTGACAGCCTCAGGCCTATGGAAGGCAGGCTTGGGGTAGTCATGACATGGGCCCCGAGGGCGGGTCGTGACAATACTAATGATATACTTTTGTAATTTTCATTATGTATACCATGGAATATAATCAATAATATAAAAAATTATGATTTTTAATGAGTGAACTATATTAATAAATAAGATCTTCAACACTTTGGGTTTTAAATAATCATTACAGAACAATCCTTTCTAGGATTATAATTGATAGAGGATAACATATCGAGTTATCACTAAGGGGTTAATTACTATTCCACACATGTGATATATATAATATATATGAATAAATTATAAAAACTATATTCCATTACATAACATTATATACTTGTATATTATTAAAAATATTTTAATGATTTTTTATACAAGACCACTCAGAAAGATCATTCCACTATGGTGAAATACCATATATCATTATGTGAATTCCCATATGACCAGAGCACAATGATTATCATATATGGTATAAATTTATATTTTATTGAGTGATTTACCCCTAAATGTATAATAAAATGATATAAAAAATAAGAAATATATATAACCCCATATAATATAAAAACATAAATATAATAATTATTAAATGAAAATATAATCCAAAAAATATCAAATGAGAACATGTAAAAAAAGACATCTATAAACTAAATATATGTATAAAAATAAAAAACCAAAAAATTGTCTCAATTTTTTTTGATAATAAATCACTATAATAATTCCTAAATAATAAATCAAACATCTCTATGACTTTAATATTTTACATGATCCCCCTATAAAAGAATCTTTCATTTTCCAATGTATAATAATAAAATATATACCTTAATGAAATGTGTATATATGATGTGTTTGAAAATTTATTATAGAAAATAACCATGAAAAAATGAATCATCAAAAGATTAGAATGATCTTATGTGTAATGTTTTTTATTAGTAAATGAATTTGAAATATATAATAACCAATAGAATTAGAGATTAAATATTAGAGTGATGACTACGACACCATAAAAACATTTAAACATTCATTGGTTATTATTGAAAATTATTTATTATGTGAATCATAGTGTCATAGCCAATGACATGGATATGAATGTGCAACATCTTAGATTTTTAAGGGATTTTTTCGTATAATGAATGAAATTAGTTATACTTCAAAGAAAAAATTAGTAGTAAATATGGTTAATGATAATGATAATATAATAATAACTTGTAAAATAACATATCTTCAAACTAAAGGGTTGGGAAATGTAATATAAATAAAAACAATTATTAAGAAATTAGGATGACGTAAAATATAAATTCAAATAGCATGAGTATAGTCTACTTGTTTGTATACATCCTAAGTTAGAGCCCTTTAGAGATGATGATAAATAATATAATGTGAATTGAAAAAATTAGAATTGTCCTCATGAGCATGAATAAAAAATTATGAAGGGTTTGGTATATAAAATTGTAATTTATGAAATGTATATGTTTGATAAATTATGTGTCAAGTAAAATATATACATTTTTTCAATTTTGGATAAAAATGATAAAAACGATGAAATATTAACAATTATGATATTTTTTAACACACACACACACACACACACATATATATATAAAAGACATAATATATTGTATATAAATTTTTTGGTTAAATGTAATTTTATTTTAGGACACAAAATACATGAAGTATAATTTATATTACTCATTACCAAAAAGTATTAGTAATAAAAAAATGTGTGTAGAAAATATATAATTCTACAATTATATAAAAATTAATTCAAGTAAAAAACATTTAGTATTTTTGATAAAATTTAACTAATAAAGTAGTATAAACATTTAAGGGATCTTATGTGCATTAAAAAAATCAGGGTTTATAAAATAACATTACTAAATTGTTAATTTAAAAGTAAATACAATAATTAATTTAATAAATGTAGTTTTGAAATAATTATTACTAAATGTATATATAGATATTAAAAATAATATTTTTTAAATATTTTTAATAATATTTTTAATAATGAAGACATATTTATATAAAAAATGTGGCCATATAGGGTGAACAAGGGCCAACCCTTCAACCCCACTGTGTGGAGCAATCTCAATGCATATGGGAAGGCCAACCTGAGATTCCCATGAATGTAATGGTTAGTTAGATCCTACTAAAATGGCATGGACATAGAGTCAACATAGTGTTAGGTGATTTTGAAGGTCCACATTGGGTTTAGAGTGTCATCCCATCACCGTATGGGTTCATGAGAGTTTTCCCAAGGGATAACCCCAGTTCCCCAGCAACAGTGTCATTTCACAATGTTTAAATTATTAGTTAGCTGCATGAAAAATAATGTCTTTATGTGGGATAGGAGAGAATATGATATACTAAGCCATGTTTTAAACAACTATTTATATCATGGTCATCTAATTGAGTGAATCTCAGGTTTTTAATCTCCTCAATAATAATATTCCTCCCCAAACTTATTTTTATTCCCTTGATGTTAATATATTCTTCTCCTATCATCATCATCATATTATCATTCATCCTCGAGATATCACCCACATAAGATCTACAAAATTTCCCAGCTTGACCTAACTCCTACCAACTCTATCACTATCTGTTGATAATAAATTCATAAAAATCAACTGATCAAACATTGGCAATGGGACATTTGAATGTCATTAGTAAATATAAAACACATATAACATCAAGAAATCATAAAAAACATCTTAAGGATTATAGGCATGGGAAAAAAATTCACACACAAATATACATAAATGATCTTATTTAAATTCAAGATATCTATATATATTTTTAAAGAAAATAATGATATAGTTGTTCTAGCATTCCCCACATGCCAAAAGATGTAACTCCACATAGAATTGTATAGGTTAGTAGGTATAATGATTTATTTTCAATGGTTTTCTCACAAAAAAATATTAGTAAATATTTGTAAATAATAATTTCAATACATATATATATTTACCTATTTTTATTTCAATAATATATTTATTAAATTAATTATTATATTTACTTATGAAATATATATTTTATAAATGAAATTTTATTAACCATTTTATATTTATTATTTTAAAAAAATTTCCCTAAATGTTAATACAAGTTCATTATTCAAATGTGAACAAAAATTCTAAAGGTTATTTTGTTGACTTGAATTTTAAATAATTTTAGAATTATTTTTATTCTATACACATATTCTATTTACTAATATTTATTGTTAATGAATAATAAATATTATAATTCATGTATTTTATATCCTAACATAAAATTACATTCAAACCAACATTTTTATAAAGAATAGATCATATCTCGTATATATATATATATATATATATATATATATATATATATCTGTGTGTGTGTGTTTTGTTCACAATGATCATAATGGATTTTTTTCTTTACTATAATTTTTTTCCAAAAAATGTCACAGTAGTTAATTTTCAATTGGTGCATCATTATTCATAAAAATATATTCTATAAATTACATTTATATATATAGATGTCTTTATAATTCAGTATTCATGTTCATGTGGGTAATTGCAATTTTTTTGTATCTATATATTTTTAACATCATATACTACGTGGGGATCCTACATATAATGGATCTGAACGAAGTATAACATGCTCATGTTATAGGTGTTTTTATTTTACTTATTCCTATTTTATTTATAATGGAATTTGTAAATTTTATATTCCAACACTTTAGTCTTAAGAGGTATTATTTTAGATGTTTCTAATGATTTATCCTTATTATTTACCATATGTAATTCTCATTTTTCCATTATATTATTAATTATTTCATACATTAAAAGAAAAATCCCCATAAAAATCATGGATTATTTAAATCATGATCTATGTCATTAGCTATGACACGTGATTGGAAAATTGAATACTCATCAGCATTAACCATAGAATGTGTCCATTTTCTTAGTTTGTCTTGATCAGAAATGTATGATTTAAATATTCTAATGCACTTTTTGTTGTAAATGTTAAATTAATTTCATATTATTAACCGTATACATAATATTATGCTAATATCGAGGTGATTATTTTTTTCACTATTATTTTTTATTAATATTTTTACTACACATTTTATGAACAAATTTCTTGTAGGTTTACATTTATTTCATTATACATAGGAAAAGGAAAGCGTCCTTTATAAGTGGATCATTGATAAAATCTTAGTCATAGAGATATTTGATTAATGATTTTAGTGTTATAAAAATTATCTATTTCAAATAATTGTTTTGAGATATTTATGTTTTTTTATTTTGATTCTTTTATTTTGGTTATGCTTGTATTTTGTTTGGATACATGTTATAATTTTCTATTTTTGGGATTTTATTTGTGTTTATTAATGATTATTTTTATGTTATTACACTATGTGTGGTCATATGTATATATTTTTATTTTTTATATATTTTTATTATCCATTTGAGGGTAAATTGTTTAGTAAGTTATAAATTTAGACCCTCTATGTTAGTTATTGGCCTATAGTGGTAATGTAGTTCACATAAGGCCATATGTTATTTCACCCTAGTGGCATGGTCTTTCTAAGTGGTATGTTATAACATATTAATAATTATTTTCTACAATATACATGTATATCATGATATTAAATGGAAATTAGATTTTATAATTTAATCTTGTCTGTTGAATATATCATAGGACTGGAAGTGTAATTAACACCTTGGTGATAATTCAATATGTTATCATTTATCAATGAACATCATGGAAATACATTGGATATAATGATGATTAAAAACCAATATTACTAAAGACCATATTAAGGAACATAGTGCACTCATGTGAAAAAATAGTGTTATGATATTTTGGATTAATTCACGAGGTATAGAACATGGATTTATAAAATTATATCATTATTATACCAGGGGTTATTGTTTAATAGTAATTAAAATTACACATGGTAAATAAGGTACCTTTCACATAAACATTCAATCATTAATAGATTTACTATACTATCCATCTGGTAAAATTAACTATCATTGGTTAAATATGTATATTTAATTATCGTTTTTTTGAGTGACATTATATTCTATATAGAATATTTATGATTTTAAAACTAAATTAATGAAATGTATTAATAAAGAATAAAATTATTTTAAATATTAATTATATTATTTTAATGTAATTTCGTTTTTATAGTGATATTTATTTTTAATCTTTTTCAAAAGTATTTTATGTGGGTATATTGTTTTTGAAACCCAAGAGTTATTTTTTTTAAAATTAATAATGAAATGTTTTATATAGTTATATCAGTGTTTTCTTTAAAACAAGTATTTGAAAATTATTTATAAAAGTGTTTTTATTATTTTTAGAACAAATTAATTGAAAATTTTATGCTCAAAATATATTTTAAATTACTTGTGAAAGGCTCAGTATAAGTTTCCTTGTTATTTGGTTTTATTTAAGTATAAAAAATAAGTAATGTAAAATACATATTAAATTTATATATTGATTAAACACTGATATATTGTAGGAGAATGTTTCATAATCATCAATAACATAGTATATAAATATACTTGGTTGTGTAGAGGACTAAATATTTATTAGTTACTATTAAAAATAATATATAGAATTGTGATAATCAGTTTGAGAACCATGGGTCTCAAGATGTCTCATAAGGTATCATAGGGAATTCCCAGAAGACATTGGATATTTGGATGTCTCAGTTAAAGTGGAATAATTTTACAAATGAATTTACTAATAATTTTATTATTATATAAAATTTTCAGTTTAGTAGAATTCAAAAAATACTATAGGTGGATTTCAAACAACACTTATACCCCATCATGATGACATGAATGAAATTATTATTTCAAAATCACACTTCTATAATTTTTAAAATTTTACTAAAATACAACCACATGAATATAAGTTTTATAAAGTGTCAAAAAAATCATACATGCACCTATATCATCATGGATCATGGATTGCTTTAAATCAAATATAACATTTCCACATTATCACCTATCCTGATAGAGAGGGGATCACCAATGAATTTTCAAATATCATACCTATTCATGAGATCATGAGGAATATTAGGATTTTATAATAATTTCAGAGTAATGGGACCATAATAGAACATAAATTAATTTAACAATAACTTATTATATTTTTTTGTCATATTCTAGGGATTTTTTATGGATCCTTGATTAAATATTGCAAAATTGACATAGTTTTAGTGTTTTATAAAATAATGTTATATTGGATGTTCTAAAATTGTATATTCATATATGACGAAAAATTATAAAAACCATTTATTTTTAGCATAAATAAAAACAAACCTCCACGAGTTTCATCATGAAAAATGATTCAAGGGACATTTAAAGAGTTATAAAACATGGATTAAATTATTTGGACCATCTTCTATTGAGAACAACACAACAATATAAATAAGCAGATTCATTGAAAAGCTACAACATATTTTTATTAAAACTATTATAATATTATGTCTTCGTAGTTTTCTTTTTATATAGGAGTTGAGATTCCAAATGGCATGATACACATGGCCAATAATGTAAATAATTAATTGTTAAAAGAATTGTGAAGGTGAAATTGATTTTAATGGGGTAGAATGTAAAAACCTACAACATTAAGGGTTTTTTTTATTTTAATGAATGAAATAAATAAGATTAATAAGAACAAAGGATATGTATGTATAATTTAAAATAATGGAAATAAATTAAATTCTATTAAAAGAATATAAATTCAGACTAATGATCTAGGAATGTTAAATAAAAAATAACTATTAGCAATAACATAGGATAATGTAAAATAAATTTCTAAAAATAGGAGTCTAGCCTTCTTCGTATGGATCCATCATGAGCAGGAGTGATCCAAATATGATAATAATGATATAATATAGAGATGATGAAAAATAAGAATCATATTTATGATAATAAATAATGTAGTATGAATATTCTTGTTTATTAAAATTTATTTTTTGTCTTGTAATTATAGTATATATGATGCGGATGTTGATAAATAATTGTCGTGACCTTTTCAGATAAAAATTATTATAAATAAGTAAAAATGTCCATTTTGGTATTTTGAACATAACAAATATATTTGAATGAGATATTCCCCAATGATTATAAAATCATACGTTTAAATTAAATATAAATTCATGAAAGTAATAAAAAAAGTACAATATTTATTATTATTTAGTAATAAATATTAGTAAATAAAAAATATGGGATTGATATACACAGTTATATAATTAGTGAAAAATAAAATAAAAAAATTAATTTTATGGAATTTTAATAAAATTTTAATATGATGATTTTATTAATTGGTAAAAATAGATTTTATGTAACAAATTAATCTTGGTTAATAATATACCACTACAAAAATGATATATTTTTAAAGAAAAACATCTATTAATGTAATAAATATCGTTTTGATGTAAAAAACATATATAGATAGATATAATAAATATTATTTTTTAAATAGTTTTAACTTCATTTTTAATAAAAAAAAATTAGTTATATATAAAAATGTGGAAAACCAGGGAGGCACTAGTGTCAGACCTTCATCATTAATGTGGGGAGAAAGCTCAACCCAAAGGAGAAGGTCATACTAAGTGACCCTTGAGCAGTACAGGTGATGAAAAACTAATAGAAATGGGTGGGGATAGTGCCCAAATGGATTTTGGTGTTCTCAAATTCTTACAAGGGGCCATGCAGTTCAGTCCATACCCATATGGTTTTGTGAGAGTGTATATAGCTGCCAAACAGAACAGTGCAACTCAAGTGGTCTTCATCTTGGATTAAAATATTATGTTTCATTTGGATGAAAAATAGGTTGACGTCAGATGGGGGAAAACATTTATTTTTCATCCTTGTGTAAAATAGTAGTTTATATTATTGCTATTAGATAAGTCAAATATTGGTCATCCGACTTCCTCACTATTCATCTTCTTCCTTAAAATGATTTTAAATCTCTCAAGACTACGGTATTCATCCCCTATAATAATCATAATAGTATTATCCTTCCACAAAAAGATATCTCTCATAACGTAGAACATATATTTGAATGACCTAACCCCTAAAACTACTATCAGTATATATTGGAAAAAAATTATAACTGTCATCCTATCAAAAAAAAATGAAATTTTCCATTCATAGGTTTACAATAAATTTCAATTACCATTATCATCAAGCATGATTCAAAAACAATCCAAGGAATCACGAAAAGGAAAAAAAGAAAAATAAGTGCTTTTATATTTATAAGTGGCTGATTTTTAAATTCATGATATATATAAATATTTGAATCAAAATAACGATATTGTAGTTCTAGTGGAATCTGAATACTAGAAGATAAAAATCCACCTAAAATTTTATATATTAATATGTATAATATTTAATTTAAACTATTTTATTATTAATTTATCCCAGTATCATCTTCTGTCTTCAGTTCATATGAAATGTTGCATTACCGAAACACACACACATATATATAGATACATTATACTCACCAAATAGAATCCCCCCACCACCATGACATGACCCAAGATTTATCCTCACTTGAAATTATTCTCATTCCTATAATGGAAGTGTAAAATAACACTATATTAGTTCAATGAGGACATTTTTATCTTTAGGTAAGGGTGATTTGATTTAAATAAATTAATTTATGGATTTCCAAAACTAATTTTTATGTAAGGTATTTTTTCAGAAAAGAATCATATAGGTATATTTCAAAAACAATTATCTTTTGTAATGGAAAATATATTTTTAAAACTATGTATTTTATTTCTAGACGGGGTTTAAAATTAAAATTATATTTTTTAATAGGAATTATATATTATTTATTATGATTCTATTATTTCAAAAACCATATTTTTCTAATTATACTATTTTAACACTAATATTTTCATATTTTTAAATATGTATTATATTTATATGATTTCAATGAAAAAGAATTTTTTTTGATTTCTGGTTTCATTTCAAAACCCATGATATCCAAGGGAGTAATTTACTAAGATCACCATTTTTAACAAAATTCATTAACTCTATCTTACAATGATTTTACATAAAAATTATTTTTTTATTGTAGAACTCAATTTATGATGAGTATTTTTATGATTTAAAAGGAAGTTGTTAAGTTTTATTGATATTTTTTTTTACTAATTTCCATCTTATATAGAATTTGATTTTCATAAAATTTATATTAAACCCTAATTGTGGGAAATAAATTTCTATTTTACTTTTAAAACTCCATTCCAAGAGAAATTAATTTTTTTTTAAATTTCATTTATAATTATAAAATAGGATTTTAGTGTTTTAATTATTATTTAATGTTATCATTTTCTTCAAATAATATTCTCCAAATAATTAATGAATGTCATACCTGATCATAGTTGATTCCATACAGTATATATATTCAAGAAATTTCACGAATATATGTAAATGAAAATGTATCTGATCAATTATTCCATTACCAAAATTAATTTAAAACTAATTTTTATAAATTATGGATATCTCCAAATCTTCGTCAATCTATGGTGTTTTTTAAAGATATATTTTTTTCATATTTATTGAAATATAATAATTTGTTTCTATTGAAATTATTTTATGTATATTTCAAAGTTTGTTTTATTAGAATTTTAATGAGAAGAAAAAAATTTGCAAAAATGCCATAACAAAAAATAAAAAGCTCGGGAATCATATGATATGATCGGTAAAAGAGTGTGTAACCACAACCTCAAAGGGATGATTTCATAATGGTTATACTACTTGTAAGATTATTATATTCTAAAGGTGTTCCAATGATTATTATATTCCATGTGAAAAGTAATTATTTTCAATGTTAATACTTTAAAATTTTTCATGGATATGTCCATATATTTTATAATGTTATTAAAATTTTAAATAGAATTGGGTTTTGAATGTGTTAAGAATTTTTAATGATTTTGATATTTATTTTATATGGTCATATATTTTGTAAATCCTAGAGTTATATTTTGGAAAATAATTTTTCAAATTTTTATATAGATATTAAAATAAAATTTTCTTTAAAAACATTTTAAAAATAATTTTTATAATTACATTCACATGATTTAAAACCACTTAATGGGAAGTTTTCTACTCAACCTATGATTTATTATTTTCCCATTTTCAGTAAAAGTTCCATATGTGTATGGTTTTTTAAGAAGCTAACGATGATGAATTCAAATAGCTTTTTACATTATCAATTATAATATATCATATATATTTTAAGGTTATTTTTCAATCCTTCAAAAACTAGACTAGAAATATACATTGGTGTTTAAAGGACTCTATTTTTTATATTTAGTATTTTGAAAAAAAATATATATTATTTTTTATATTTGATCTATAATCTCATGTCCTCGACGGACTGATAATGAATTAAATAATTCATGGATAAATGGATCAACTAATTATTAAGACTCATATATCATACAAATAAATCATCATTTATCATGGTCCATGGAATAACACAACAAATTTTTAAATTTTTTGTATTCTATTCCAAACTTTTTTCCACTAAAAATGGATTAGACCAATAAATAACATTTCTCAATGTTGATCCTAGTAATATCTCATACAATATAATTGCCTTTGTAAATATATTATCCACCATTCCATATAAAATTAGATACATGAGTAAATTCAACATATAAATAAATGATTATAAAAATTTACTAAACAAATTTATAATAAATTTTTTTTTTAAAATAATTATCAATTCAAATAGAAAATTCTATTCTTACTTGATTATAAAATTCAGCATAATATTTAGTTCATTTTTATTCTCTTTTTTTAACACATAATTTATTTATTATTACTTCCTTAAACAATTAATATTAACTAATATCACACTGTAGATTAAAAAAATATTTATTGACATAGGATTTTTTATTACTTGGAATAATTTATTTTATTATGTATATAGATACTCTATAATTCTATTTAAAAAAAACTTTCTCTTTTCAAAATTAAATATTTAATATTCCAAAGCTAGAAAGTATTCAAATAATGTAATTACTTTTGTTATATTTTTATTTAATTTATTAATAATAAATTATAATTTATAACACATATCAATTAATCATAACTCATAAATTTCTCTTCCACATATTCCAAAAGAAAACATTCACCCAATATGGTTGAAAACTAAAAATGGTTTCATTTTACTTAAAAATATTATTATATTATTTTACCTTATTTAAAACATGATGAAATCATTTTTCTAATTTATTATACTTTATAGATATTGTTTTTAATATCTATAAAATTTATAACTTAAACCTAACTCAAATATATGTCTAATGAAATTAGAACATCAATTAACTATTATTTTATAATGATATTCAATCACATAAGAATAAACAATTATTATCTTTATCGTTGATAATTTTATTTCTAACATTATTCCAAGAAACACCATAAAATAAATCATAATTTATTTAATTAAATAATTCTAGTTTTTTTTATGAATAATGTATAAAATACAATTATCTCAATTTATATATAAGTTTTTATACTGAATTCAATATTATTATTTATATTTACAAATCAATAAAATCTAATATCAATCATATAACACACATGATTTAAATAAATAATTTAATTGAACTACGTGTAAATTATTGACAAGACACATATATAAATCAACTAGAATTATTCACCATGAATAAGCTTTATAATTCCCCAAATAATTAGATATCAATTATTCCACCAAATTAGAAGGAAAAGATTGAATTAAAAAAATATAAACAATTGTAAATCATATTCAAATAAGACCATAAGGAAAATTATCATGTTATTATAATGAACAAAAAAATGTAATGAATCAAATTTCTATCTTGAATAAAGGAAAATACCCTGAGATAAATGTTAATATAAAGAGAGAGAGATATATATATATAGTTTGAATAACTTTTGTCTCAAGAAATTGATTATTTAGTATATAAAACCATTCTATTTATTTCACATTAAAACACGATTTATTACATAAAAATATACTTCATTCCAACTGAATTTTTTAGCTTTATAAATTCTTTATAGATTATGTACATTATAAATCAATTTAAAATACTAAGAAATAATCATTGTTGAAAACATTCTTAAAAGGCTCGATCTTACAACTACACGGGATAACATGGAGACATAAATATGAAAGGGGTGAGATATAAATACCAATAAGGTATTAATAAAGTAATATTGTAAAACATGTTAGAAAATAGGCATATCACTGTGGACATAAATGAAATATGAATAGTAAGTGATTTTATATCATGATAATGATAATGGAAACATGGGAAATGTGAAAACAACATTAAACGCTCTTGCAGAAACATACATCAATGATAACTACCGTGAAATAATTATGGAAAAAGTCTAATAAAGGAATAAGGATCGCTTTTTTCCCCTTCTGAAACCCCATGTGACTAAACATTACCCAATTCATTAGAGAACTATATAATTCAGATCCCACGTGTCACTTTAATTTCATTCTTAGGCTTAATAAGGACACATAGATAATTTAAAAGGATTTATTCATAATAATATAATATTCCAATATTATTTATTATTAAATAAATAAATTTATGTTCATTGTAAAATTATTAAATGATTATAAGGGTGAATTAACAAGATTTGAAATGGGTATGATATTCACTAAAAGATTATTCTAACATGGAAAATCACGGTGAACTCTTGGTACCATAATGTCCTCACATAAAAATTCATTAAAATGGGTTGATGATTGTGAAAGGGGATTATCATTATTTGGAAATAAATTTTATAATAACTTTAATATGTAATAAATTATACTATCCTATGTAAATTACAATAAAAGACATAAGGTAAAGAAGATACTTGAATAAATATGATAATGGAAAATATGTTTTTCATCAGTGTGTGAATCAAAATTCTTATGAGGGGCATCTATGGAGATTATATTAACCGTAATAGTACCCCATATAAGAGAGGATATAGTATTAAAATTATCTATGAATTTTAGTGAATAAAAGTGGGAGCTTGGGTGGGATTATATTGAAAATGAGCAAGGAATTAGTTAATATTTAATAAACATATGTTTTGGACTCTATATAAAAAAATAACCAAAAACAAAAACATTCCATTGGGTTTTACCATGGTTTTGGCCAAATGGGCATAGTATCAGTATTTCATATTCCTATGGACTAAATATAATAAAATAAGAATATTTCATATCTGGAGGTGAGTCGTACTCTTAATGATTTCATTTCAAAACCTTATAATATATTATTGATTTTGGAGGACTCTTAAAGGATATATGGAATTAATAATATTTATATAAAATAAAATTATTTTATTTGGAAAATAGATATTTTTTCATGGATATCCTTTATATTATTTATTAAATAACTTTTGGGTCATTATGTTGTAATTATACAGAATGTTTATTTATATGATATTTCATTTATATCCCAAAAATTTTACTATCTTAGAAAATTATTAAAATTAAATGTTATATAATTTAAATTTAGTAATAAAAATAATAATATTCATTTAATCTAAATAAATTTATAAATATGTCAACAATATATTTAAAACTATTAATAAATATTTATTGAGAAATGTTGGAGTTTTTTGACAATAATAGTTTTCAAACAGTTATGGAAGATAAATTTGACTTCATAAAATTATATGATAATTTATATTTAATAAAATTTATATAATAATATTTTAGTAAAATCTTATTTATTTCAAATAAAAATTAATTAATGAAAATAAATACCTTAATTGAATTTGAATATTACCCAAACAAAAATATATTTGTTTTACTTTAAAGAAATTAAAATAATTTATAACGTATCAATAATAAGAAGAAAATAGAATCATAAATATATAAAAAATAAGGTATACACACATATTTATAGGGTATTTATATATATCCCATTAATACAAAAGAAAATTCTCTGAGGGTATAGTGTGTTACACATAGACTTTAATGGGGTGGTTCGATAAGCATGATTTGGCTCGTGATCTTTATGTGATTGAAATTATACTGTCTATATTTTATACCATGAATAAGTTGTTGGATATCATCCTGGTATTGTTCAATGGAAAATATAATAGATTAAATGTCACTATGATGCTCTAATAAATGGGATTCAAAGGGTATAATACCACTTGTTGAGGATATCACTTCCTTTTTTGTGTCAAATGGATTTGAAAAAACCCTATATTTTTACTAGTCTTTTGATCACTATTCGACATCTATATTATCATAGATAATGATTAAATACAGTCTTTTAAATCCAATTGGATATTTTAAAACAAAATATGATTGTGTGTTTTCTATAAAAATATTAAATAGTCAAAAATTTAATTAAAAAAAATTAGAAATTGTATTTATAATAGTTTGGGTCATTATAATTTTACCCCACTAAGAAATTTCTCCCTTTAAATTTTCATTTCCAACAATGAAATAGATAAGGGTAACTATGATTAATCCCCTCCTAAAGTTCCAATGTTTCTTCATCACACTTGTGGTTTCTCTAGAGCACTTGGAGAAGGTGTATTATTTTACTTGATAGAACTTTGCCTCTATGTTATATAATTTTCACAGGTTGATATTTAGAGGCAAGATAAATATTTATTTGTATAACCCCTAGATTTATAACATGTTAGTGGTCTTATATATTCTTCCTCAAGAGGAATAAATGGAAAACATCATCTAATTTAGATAGTTTATGTTGGAGTTCTAGTCAATAGGTCACTGCTCTGATGTGATTAAGGATTTTTAAGGGGATGATGACTCTTAGAATATGATTTTCCTTCATCTAGAATTTCACCACTATCTTCCATAGATATATATGGTGTAGTAATATATCTCCAAAGAATCTATAGGTCTCAACGATGATAGTTATCATCACATTTCTATTGACTATGAGAATCCCAAATTTGTTATTGAATGGACCTAAAATTTTCGACTGTTTCCTCTATGATTTCTAGACTGAAGAGTTTTAATTACCCCACATCATCCCAACAATCATGTGTTCTTAAAGTCTTCCCATAAAGGGCTTCAAAGGGATCCATTTTTATGATTGAGTTAGGACTATTTTTTATTTGAAATCCACTAGAGGTAGATGTTAATCCCATCATTCTTTAAGATTAAATTATCATTCTCTCAAATCAACATCAAGTGTTTAGATATATTGTTTATATTTTTCATTATCTTGGTGGTGATAAGTCATGTTGAATTTTAGACCAGTTTTTAGATCATATTGGGTAATTTTTATGAAATTTGGATTGAATCTCAAATCATGATTAAATGCAATCGATCATGGTCCTCTATGTAACCTCACAACATCTCTCATGCATATTCAGGAAATTTAATCATGTGAAATGTACTATAGAATCATAATGAAGTGCATACTATTTGTAATATGATCCACTCATACCTATATAGAATTATTACATTTGATATCTTCAAAAGGCTAGTGAAATATTTCGTGGTGATGATTTCCCATTTCCATGTAGGTATGGCTAATGGTTGCATCATCCCTTTTAATTTTTTCCATTATTTATTAAATTTCTAACCCACAATACATATGGAGGTATATTCTTTGATAACCAACTTTATATTGAACCACCAAAGAGTTATCATAGATATCAATAAATTTTTTTTCTTGCTCAGTGGTTGAAGAACTTTAATTTATGTGAAAAATACTACAAATACCTCCTTAACTAAGGATTTGACTGTATACATAGTCTTTAAACAAATATTAAAACACCTTTATCATTAACATTGAATTATGAGGATTTATTTTTTCTTATAGCTTCCTCATTCTTTTAATTCCCACATCGGCAATTTGTGGATCCTTTAACCACTATAGAACAGATGGCAGAGAAAATCATTTGTGAAATGATTGATGTAATAACATCAATTATGATTACCATTCCCATTATTTCTAATTATAGGAAGATAAAATCCCATTAAATTATCATTAGTGATAGAATTGATAGATTTTATCTACTAAGATATCATTCAAATTTATTTATATTATCATGATGGTAGTGAATTGAGAATTCATATTCATTGATCAGCTCTGACCATCTTTATTGGTTAATATTCATCTCATTGATTGTTAAACTATAATTGAGGCTTTTTTGATCCATATATATGTAACACTTATCCCCTAATAGATAAAGCTACCATGTTTTCAATGTTAATATCACTATAGGAAAATCCATATCAAGTCATGTGTAGTTCTATTCATGAAAATTCAACTTCCCTGAAGCATAGGCTATGGCTTTGATAGTTTTCATTGATACACAACCCCATCACAAATTTAATGCATCACTAAATACAAATAACAGCTTTCCACTTCTAGGTAGTGGGAGGATTGGTGCAGTGATAATCATCCTTTTTAAAATCCTTGAAGTTATATTATAATTCGCCATTCTATGAGAAATTGGCACCCTTATGAGTAAACCTTGTTAGAGGGTTTGAAAATCATTGAAAATTTCTCAGAAATTGATGATAATACATTTCTAATATTAGAAAACTATAAATATCTATCACAGATGATGGACTCCACAATACATTAATTTGTTCTGAAATTTAATGGTCTAATGATATCCCATTTCATGAAATGATAATCCCAATTAATGGGACTTCTTTCATCCATAACACACATTTTATGTATGATTCATAAATATTCTCATTTGGAAATGTCCTTAGCATAGTACCCAAATACACCTCATGCTCATTATTTAATTGGGAGTATGTTAGAATATTATCTAAAAATACTATTTTTTAATTATATAGGAAATATATAAATAATATATTATAAATTACACTATGTTGTTTAGATTATTAGGGATTATTAATTTAATTAATATCATTTCATAATTCTCATACCATGTATGAAAATAATTCTTCGAGATATCCTCCAACTTCTCCAATACTTGGTAATGACTTTAAAAATCCACCTTTAAGAAGTATTGTCCTCCATATATTTGATAAAATATTTAATAAATATATGGTAGAAGATTAATGTTAAATATCATTATATATTTCAAATCATAATAATCAATACCCGAGTGTACAGACCCATCATTATTCTTGACGAATAGGAAGGTGCGGCCCATAAGAAAGAACATGGGTGTATTAAACCTTTTTATATATTCTCCTATAGTAGTTTCATTTGGTTCTCTTGATCGTAAATATCCATTATATATGTTGTCTTAAATAATAGTTAAACCTTGGTTATATGTTCAGTTGAAAAGAAAACCTCTCGACTAAGAGGAATACTATGTAATTCCTCAAGAAGCACATTAGAGTATTTCCTCACAAGGTGTGTGTCCTCAAGTATGCTATATTGCTTAAAATCAATCATTTGTGATAGATATTCATTATCATAGGTAAATAATATACATTCTTGATATGTTTTTTTTAATGATAATTTATCCTAATCATTTCACCTGTACAAAATCTTGGATTGATACACAATATGGATAGTGATTTCCTTTAACATTAATTTATGTTGTCTATATATAGGGAAATATAATCCATTCCCAGAATGGAATAAAATTCCTATAAAGGAAGTTTGAAAATTTTCCCTAGAAAGTTAATTCCAAAAATTGTTATAGGTGATTATTTATATACATAGGATGGACGAATTTCAACATTTTATGTTTTCATAGATATCCTTACTTCGATGTGTTGTGGTTGTGGTTGAATTGTTATACTAATCATTAAATATATGAAAGAATTCATAGAACCAAAATAAATAACTACATTTTATATTATATAATGAATTATAAGTTTACCTATCACCACGTATTTGTTGGGATCCACCTCAACTGTTGTGTTAGAAAAATCTAACCCTTTATTCCTTATGGGGTCTTCATTGCCTTTCAAAACCCAAGGATTAATGGATTTGTTTGAAATTATCCATGGTTCCTGTAACACCACTATATTTTATGAAAAATACTCTTTTTAATTTCATTAATGTCTTGTGTTGTATGCTACACCAAAGGAAGCTTGCACAACACACATCCCTGACTTGGGTTGCATTACACGCAATCACGACCTTCCACGATAGAGTGTGTTTTACGCAATACTGAGTTTCACTAAACAAATATATGTTATATGAACTACCTGTAATTAATAGTATCTACTAAATTTTGAATTTTATAACATTATTATTCATATTACACATTTTCTAGAACAAGGAATGAGAACAAAATCAATTTTTCGAGTAAAATAAGTAATTTTCAAAAAATATAGTTTTTCCACCTTTTGATGGCGCACCCACATTAAATCTTGTTTTCGACTTGTATATAAGATAAATTTTACAAAATAATATTCTTATTTGGAATCAGGATAAAAAATTTTACTTTGGATAAATTTTTCATATTATTCTGATAAAATTCATATTTTAATGAATAGTAAAAACACGCTATATTTTAATTAAAAACATATATTTTATTCGAAATAATTTATATGGTTAGATTAACTTTTTAATTGAGTTTCAAGTGTAATTAGAATATATTTTTACCATTTAATCCAATGTTGTTCATTGGAATTAATTTCACTTTGAAATTATATATAAACAAGTTTCAATCGTTTGATTGTTTTTGTTTCTTAAAAACACACTATTTGTTTTGATAACAGGAAATAAATTTAAAATGAATTATTGCCACTTATATGTTATGAAATTGGAAAAATAGACATCAATTTTTAATTTGTAATATCAAATAATTCTTAGGCTGAATTTTTGGTATTTTTCTGAAAAACTACAATTTTTGATTAATAGTGAAACCGCTTAGTGGTAGTTAAAAAAACTGAATTTTTCATAAAACATAATTTTACAGCTTCTATAAGTAGAATTTCGAAAATCTGAGAGACACGGTTAATATCAAAGACTAAAATGTGGTTCAATGAGATGAAAATATTTTTTGGTGAATAGTAACTTTTTACTTTTATTTACCACGGTTAAAAGTAAAAAGGATTATTAAGGGTTAAAATGATATTATTATTACCCTAAAACATGTCCTAATTCTATTGTATAAGATTAATTCGACAAAAAACAACCTTAGGAATAAAATATTACCATTTAGGCCCACTTAGATAAGATTAGCACATTTAATATTAAATTATTTAAAGAAGGGTTAAAGTAGTTAAAATCAAAGTTTAATAAGTAAATCATTTTTAATATACGGTTATAGATAAGATAAATTCGACTATAAATATTCATTAGAAAGATTAAAAGATTTCATACGTAATGGTTTTTTATTTATATTTTTTAGACATTATATAAGTTATTTTATTTATGACACAAAGATGATGCAATAATTATCTTATTAATAATATATTGACATAATTGATATTATAAGTACCCAAATAAATGTAATTTGAGAATTTTTATAAATTCCACTATTTTTATAGGTTACTATGACATGTTCTTATTGATTTAAGTAACTGTTTTCAAAATAATAATGATGTTCTGATTTTCAAAAAAATAATGTACAAAATAGTGTCAAAATTGACATAAAATAGTTTTTACAACAAATATTATATTATTAATTGTTATTTTATTCCTAAAAATCTAAGGTTCGGAAAAATGACTAAGATAAAAATATTTATATTAATAATGAACCACTTGGTGTTAGTTTGGCTTGTTATGGTATGTTTATTAACCTTATAGTGTAAGAAAACAAGACGACACGGTAAAAGTAAAATTATTTAACTTAAAGTTAAATCTAAATGATAAGGTTAAAATATGAACCTAAACTTGTATAAATTCTGTTGGATGAGAGGATATCGACCAATCCCCACCTTATCTTCTAAATAAATCAATTTGGAGCTATTAATAACTTAATATGACTTTATAATATAATAATATTTTTAGTTATTCCAAAGGTGCACCTCTCCTCCCTTATAAAAGGGCACCTCCTCCTTCTCTTCCTCACACCACATTGAGCCTTCCAGCTTGGCCAAACCCTACCAAATTCTTTTCTCATGTTCCATAGAAACATCCTAGAGGTTCTTTTCTTCTTCAATGACCAATTTTAGTGCACTAAGAGGAGGTCTCAAAGAGGCGCTTCAAAGAAGAGGTAATGTCCATTACCGGTTTTTTCAACTGTATTTCTTCTTCCACTTCTTCTTATATAGTTGTACCATTATGAAGTAATAACATCAGTATCAATAATATACTGATATGTTATTATAAGTATGAAACAGCCATATTTCATCATCTATCCATCCTACTGAAAATGAAATCACCGCGCGTGCGTACGTACGAAATACCGTCTCCACGCCGTGGTGTAATCTATTTTCCACCACCACCTTACTTGGATGGGTATAATGGTGAAATTAATAAATATATATGATTATTGTAAAGTGATATTGATTCTGTAATATTATACATACACTTTAATACAATTCTACGATCATGGGAATGATATCATCGCTTGTGCGTACGTACGGAATACCGTCTCCACGACGCGATGAGATTCACTCTCCATGATAACCATTCAAGAATGATTATAAAGTACATATAATAAGTAATAATGAAATATATGACATAAATATTATACTTTATTTATGTATATATATATTTATGTCATATACTTAATTCCATTCAATTCAATAAGGAAACGAAAACAGCGTTAATGCGTACGTACGACCTACCGTCTCCATGAACGATGTATTTCATTCCATTTATCGATCCATTATATATATGTATATTCTGAATATATATTATATATAAATCATGTTTTACATTATCGATGTATGTAATCATGATCTAATTAATCATATGAATAATTAAAAGTTAAAACACGAACGACAAATGAAACAATTTTACCCAAAATGCTACTTTAACATTAATTTACATAAGAACGGGTAATATAAAGTCATATGTGAATCATATATAATATAATAAAAATGAATATGATTATTTAATAAGTCAATGAAATTATTTAAATCATTATACATGAGGTTTGGATACGTTCAAAGCATATCGGACCTAAGGTAAGGGATAATTTTGCAAATATCATTTTTATCTGAGATTTCTTATTCATAAGTATTTACTGGGGTAATTGTTATCATCCATGTCCATGTTTCCTAAAAATGGTTTCATGTATGTTTAATGTACTTTTTACACATTTTTTACATTAACTACATGGTATGTATGGAATCATTCTTTTACGAGGTACTTTTTGACTTTTCCGAAAAAAGTACAAGAAGAATGTTTTTTTAACGTATACGGCATGAAAGGATTTTTACTGTTTTATAAAGCCATATTTTCATGAATCTTCCCCCAAAATATTTCATGATAATTTTTTAAAAAATATATTTTCTTTTAAAATTTCATGACATTTTGTGAAAATAAAATGACTTTGATGAAGAAAGGATATTTTCCTCAAGAATTTATTTCATGTGTTTTATTAAAACCATTTTTCATCTAAGATGAAATTATTTCATATTAGTATGTTTAAAGTATAATGTCTCTATGATTTATATGGTTTCACTTTTCTTATTATTAAATGATATCCATTTCTTTTATATGGATTATGTAATGATGGGATGATGTTTATCAAACCCATTTTATTTATTGGGTTATTATGAATGATGTATGTTTATGTTGTGGCACAAGTAAGAATGATTTCATTATGAGATGGGTGGGACCTATATCTCCCTCCAATGCATTGGGTAAAGATTTATATCTCATTAGATAGACATGGCTGGAACAGAAAGTTAAACCAGTTCAGTAATACATGTAACACCCCGTGATTTTATGAAAAATATTCTTTTAATTTCATTAATGTCTTGTGTTGTATGCTACACCAAGATTACCATGCGTTATACGCAACACCGTATTAGCTTTCAGTATACTTAACACTATTATTGGATCGTGTTACACACAATTTTGATAATAGTTATTCTACGCAACATTGACTATATATATATATATATTCAATGTATAAATGAAATATGGCTGGATTATGTTATACGAAACAACAAAGGATTCTTTCACAACACGTAACCCTGACTTGGATTGTATTACACGCAATCACGACCTTCCTCGATAGCGTGTGTTGTACGCAATACCGGGTTTTACTAAACAATGATATATTATTATAATATTATTATAAACTCGCCGTTATGAATAGTATTAACTAAATTTTGAATATTATAACCTTATTATTCGTCTTGAACATTTTCTAAAACATGGTATAAGAACAAAATAAATATTTCGGGTAAAATTAGTATTTTAAAAAAAATGCAGTTTTGTCGCCTTTTGATGGCGCACCCAATTTAAATCTAGTTTTTCACATGTTTATAAGTTCAATTTGACAAAATAAAATTCTTCTTTGAAATAATGAAATAAAAATTTACTTTGGATAAATTTTCATATCATTTTGGTAACTTTCAAATTTTGATGAATAGTAAAAACACGCTATATTTTAATTAAAAACAACTTTTTCAATCTAAATAATTAATAGAGATAAATTATTAATTTGAGTGGTTTTAAAATATATTTAGAATGTTTTTTTACAATTTAATACAATGTTGGTCATTGTATGTAATTTCCCATTTAAACCAGACATAAACAACTGTCAATCTTTTGATAGTTATTATCTCTTAAGAACACGCTATTTGTTTTGACGAAGGGAATTAATTATTAAATTAATTAATGCAACTGATATGTTTTGAATTTGGTAAAATAGACATCATTTTTGAGTTCATAATATCAAATATATATTAGGCCTAATTTTTGGTATTTTTCAGGAAACTTTCATTTTTTGATGAATAGTGAAACCACTAAGTGGCAGTTAAAAAAATGAATTTTTCATAAAACATAATTTTACCACTTCTGTGAGTGCAATTTAAAAAATCCGAGAGACACGGTTGATAATAGTAAGTAAAATGTGGTTCAATGAGATGAAAATAATTTTTGGTGAATAGTAACTTTCTACTTTTTTTACCACGGTTAAAATTAAATAGGGTAATTAAGGGTAAAAATGATATTATTATTACCCTAATACTTGTCCAAATTCTATTGGATAAGTGTAATTCGACCAAAAAAATCCTTAGGTATAAAATATGACCATTTAGGCCGACTTGGATTAGATTAGGACATTTATTATTATTTAATTCAAAGAAGAGTTAAAAGAGTTAAAATCAAAGTTTATTTACTAAACCATTTTTAATATAGGGTTATACATAATATAAATACGATTGTAAATATTCATTAGAAATCTAATAATATTTCATACATAATGATATTTTATTTATAATTTGTAGACATTAAATAATGTAATTGATTTTTGACACAATGATGATGCAATAATTACCATAATAGTGAAAAATTAGAATAATTGATATTATAAATACCCAAATAAGTGTAATTTGAGACTTTTTATGAATTCCACTGATTTTATAGGTTAATATGACATGTTAATATTGATTTAATTAACTTTTTTCGAACTAATCATTCTGTTATGATTTTCACAAAAATCAATTACTAAATAGTTTCAAAATTGACATAAAATAGTTTTTAAAAAAAATATTATATTATTAATTGTTATTTTCCTAAAAATCTAAGGATCTGCCAAATGAAATAGATAAGGTTATATATATTAATAATAAACAACTTGGGGTTCGTTTGGATTGTTATAGTAAGTTTATTAACCTTATAGTGTAAGAACACAAGAAGACACGGTAAAAGTAAAATTATTTAACTTAATGTTAAATATAAATGATAAGGTTAAAATAGGAACCTAAACTTGTCTAAATTCCATTGGATGAGAGGATTTCGACCCATCCCCACCTTAGCTTCAAAATATATCGATTTGGAGCTATTTAAAACTGAATTTGGCTTTATAATAAAATAATATTTTTAGTTATTCCAAAGGTACCCCTCTCCTCCCTTATAAAAGGGCACTTCCTCCCTCTCTTCCTCACACCACATTGAGCCTTCACGATCGGCCAAACCCAGCCAATTTCTTCTATCCACTTCCCTATCAACATTCTAGAGGTTCGTGTCTTCCTCAAATACCAATTTTAGTGCCCTAAAAGGATATCTCAAAGAGGCGCTTCAAAGAAGAGGTAATGTCTGTTACCGATTCTTTCATATTTACTTTTCTTACACTTCTTCTTCTTAGGTTGTTTCATTATGAAGTAATAACATCAGTATCAATTATATACTGATATGTTATTCTAATTATTAAATAACCTTATTTCACCATCTATCCATCCTACGGAAAATGAAATCACTGTGCGTGCGTACGTACGGAATACCGTCTCCACACCGTGGTGTAATCTATTTTCCACCAACACCCTACTTGGATGGGTATAATTGTGTAAATAATGACTATATATGACTATTATAAAGTGATAAAGATTCTGAAATAGTATACATACTCTCCATTACAATTCCACGATCATAGGAAGGATATCATCACTCATGTGTACGTACGGAATACCGTCTCCACGATGTGATGCGACTCGTTCTACATGATCTTAATTACATAATGATTATATAAATGAATTGAATGAATGAATATGATATATAATAAACTAATACCATTATGGAAATGAGGTATCTATAACCTAAAGAGAAGAATAAGAATTTATTCATCAAAACACGCATAAGAACAAAAAGTTATAAACACCCAAATAACAAGTAGCAATGAAATATTACTACTAAGAAGCTATGAATATGACCATATATGATATCATAAAAATAAGTATGATTTTTGAATAAGTCAATAACATTATTTAAATCATTATACAGGAGGTTCGGACACTTACGAAGAAAATCGGACCTAAGGTAAGGGAAATATCACAATCTCATTTTTATCCGAGATTGTTTATAATTTGGTATTTACTGGGGTGTATTTTATCATCCACATACATGTTTCCTCAATATGTAATATTATTTCCATCCACCTACAATTGTATAAATCCAATTTTACCCTTCAGTGACTTTTTAGTAAAAGATATGAAAGGAATCTTTTGTCGTTTTCATACGAGGTACTTTTTGACTTTTCTGACAAAAATACGAGAAGAATGTTTTTTTAACTTATACGGCATGAATGTATTTTTAAAAAATTATTTCCAAGAAGCTTCCTTTACATGTTTTCAAGTTTATTTTTAATCAAATTCTTTCAGTTTATAATTTTATGACATGTTAAGAAAGGAAATGTGTTTTCAAGTAGAACTGATATTTTCCTCAAGAATGGAGTTCAAGTCTTTTATCAAAATTATTTTCCATCTAAGATAATAAAGGGTTCTGTTTTTATCCCTATTATTACATTGATTTGATTATGTTGTGATGGAATTATTTTTATGAATTCCTTTATCGTATATGAATTGTTTTATGATGTCATGATGTTTAAGATTCCCATTTTTATTACATAGGTTATGCAATGATGTATGATTTATGATTTTGTGGCACACATAAGAATGGTATCATTATGAGATGGGTGGGACCTATATCTCCCTCATGCATTGGGTAAAGATTTTATATCTCATGAGATAGACATGGCTGGAATGGTAGGTTATACCGGTTCAGTGAAACATGACTGAAACGAGGAGTGAACTCAGTTCAGAAAGGGACTTTGTGCACTAAGATAGTCTTGGCAATGAGTGTTGACTAATAAGAAATTATTATCTATGATTATGTGTGTATGCCACAAAGTTTAATGTTTTAAGTTATGATTATTGGGATTACATTTCACTACTATGATTTATCCCATGTTATGAAATATGATCTCTTTTGCAGGTTAAGATTTCCAAATGATATCTTCTTATGAATATGACATGATTGATATTTCTTTTGTTTACCCTTACTGATCATTTGAGCTCACCCTTTTATGTTTTATTTTCCCCAGGACATAAAGAAATGATTTAGGTTTAAAAAGAAATAAGATCTTTATGGAAGATGTTAATGATCTTTCAAAACGATTAGAAGATTATATTCCGAGTTTCCAAAGACATTGAACTATTACGGTCCTTGTGTGTGTATTTTTTTATGTACTATGTATTTCACAAAAGTAATGTAATGTCTATGTATGTTAAGCTTCGGGTCTCTATAGTTGGTATCAGAGGAAAGTTTTAGTCAACCTTTGGAAACTAGGATGCGAAAAAGATAGTAAGATCCCTAGAGATATTTCTAAGGTATGTATAGGGATGTACCTAAGGATAAGTATACGTATAGGATATAGTCCTAGATCTATGGTAATGATATTAGATTAAACCAAAGATGTTAGATATTGAAGTTAATCCCCCTTTATTATGATTTTTGCCCCTCACACTATTCTTTTTGGGTTTTAGAAAATGGCTGGAAACAAGATGATTCACGATAATGGAGGATATGATGGAATATGGAATGATAATCTTCATGAGAAACCAAATGAAAAGGGATTTGGAAGTCCAAACATCATTATTATGCCGAATCAGAAATCTCATAATATAATCAAAAAAGTAAAATTTGTTAAGTTTCCTGACTCGGCTAATAAGAGAAAGATGGAGTTTCATGATGATCATAGAGGAATGATAGTTAAATTTCCCCTCTGTAAATCATGTGGGAAGAGGCATAAAGGAGAATGTTTCAAAGGAACTGGAAGATGATTTGGGTGTGGAAAAGAAGGACACAAAGCCAGCAAGTGCAAAGGAAAATGTTCAGTTAACACCAGGGATGAGGATAATGGTATTGCTACGACATCAAAAATGGTTAAATGTTTTAAATGTGGAATGTACAGGCATTATGCAAACCAATGCCCTAAGGGAAAGTCTCATGAAGAGAATCAGTATGGTTGTATGTTGATGATGATGAAGAGACTACAAATGATATGTGAGATGAAAGAATTGTTGAAGCTCGATCAATGGTTTAAGAATGTAGTGGAATGATTACATGTGTATCATGTGTAACGTTGTATATGTAATCTCATGGTACTATGGAATAAAGAGACATCTAAGGATTGTTACGCTGTTGTCTTTCCTAAGTTCTAAAAGTGTATGATTAATGGTATTAGTAACCATGAAAGGTTATTCAAATATTTTTGGAATGTAGATGATGTTCACATAGTGAAGGGATAAGGAGAAAATTAAATGTTGGATAGTATTCATGAGCTCATGACTGATATAAGCAGAAGGTTATATCATGGTTTGAGTATATAGAATTTTTGGATTTTGGTATTTGGAAAGAGGTAACTTTTGACTGCATTCATGTTTTCACTAAGGTTCAATGGGTATTCATTCTTCAAGAATATACATGATTAAGGTATTCACATGTTAGTAATTTGACCAACAAGATATATCTTATGATATATGGGGGATAAATGATGGCATTCACGTGATCATTTTCGTTATACTATGAGCTTGGACCGAAGTATTTTAGATAAGACTAAAGATTGGAATGGATTATGTTGGGCATAAGTTAGTAATGCTTAAGGATAAAACATTTTTCATATTGTTGATGGGATGTTATAGTAATATAGCTTTAGAAAAAGGACAATCTGCAGGACGGGCGACAACCCATCGCGTCGGACAAGGCTGTGGGAATCAAACCCACAACCGAAGTGCGGCTGGCCTTTATCGCCTACCACTGGCCAGGAAGTCCCTGTTTAGTAGAAACTAGTATTATTATGTTAAGTAGTATGATATATGAAGTATAAGTCCATTTTAGGAACCATATATGATTAATATCACTATAGATGGACTTATGTATTTTTTGATAACTTTTCTAACCTTTTGTTTGAGAAAGATGGAATGACCCATCATTCTATCACATGATCTTCAAAAACATCACGAATGACAAATTCAACTTCATTTCTTTAAGAGATTAAGTGGAAATTATCCAAAGAATGACCAATGGTGAGACTATACCAAAATCACGAAAGTATTTCTTCTAATTCCAATTTCATCAACTTTAGTGAAATGATATTGAAAACCAAAAATGTTGTCCTAGTGCTCTTATATCTGATGAATCAGATGTTACCTTAGATCGTCACAAATTTATGGCTTTGTGATTGCTGGCTTTTCCATAGCCATGTTATCTACCACTCTCCATCAGAACATGATGGTTAGATTTCTCTTCCATATCCATATTTTCACCTATGTGGAAACCCAGTGATTAGTTTATTTGGGTAACCGTTACGTTTCATACTTTTGATTTTAAAGATTGGTTTTGGTATTCCTTTTTACGATATGGGTTTCTATTAAAGAAACTTTCGAATAGTAAACCATTTATAACCCCGACGAATTTCAAGGGAGAAATTCATTTTAAGGGGGGTAGAATGTAACACCCCGAGATTTTATGAAAAATATTCTTTTAATTTCAATAATGTCTTGTGTTGTATGCTACACCAAGATTACCTTGCGCTATATGCAACACCGTATTAGCTTGCAGTATACGCAACACTATTCTTGGATCGTGTATCACACAATTTTGATAATAGTTATTCTACACAACATTGACTATATATATATATATATATATATTCAATGTATAAATGAAATATGGTTGGATTATGTTATACGAAACAACGAAGTATTCTTGCACAACACGTAACCCTGACTTGTCTTGCATTACACGCAATCGCGACCTTCTTCGATAGCGTGTGTTGTACGCAATACCAGGTTTTACTAAACAATGATATATTATTATAATATTATTATGAACAGGACGTTATGAATAGTATTAACTAAATTTTGAATCTTATAACATTATTATTCGTCTTGCACATTTTCTAAAACATGGTATAAGAACAAAATAAAATTTTCAGGTAAAATAAGTATTTTTCAAAAAATGCAGTTTTGCCGCCTTTTGATGGCGCACCAACATTAAATCTAGTTTTTCACATGTTTATAAGTTCAATTAGACAAAATAAAATTTTTCTTTGGAATAATGAAATAAAAATTTACTTTGGATAAATTTTCGTATCATTTTGGTAACTTTCATAATTTGATGAATAGTAAAAACAGGCTATATTTTAATTAAAAACAAATTTTTCAATCGAAATAATAAATAGTGATAAATTATTAATTTGAGTGGTTTTAAAATATATTTAGAATATATTTTTACAATTTAATACAATTTTGGTCATTGGATGTAATTTCACATTTAAACCAGACATAAACAAGTGTCAATCTTTTGATAGTTATTATCTCTTAAGAACACACTATTTGTCTTGACGATGGGAATTAATTTTTAAATTAAGTAATACAACCGATATGTTTTAAATTTGGTAAAATAGACATCATTTTTGAGTTCATAATATCAAATATATCTTAGGCCTAATTTTGGGTATTTTTCTGGAAACTTTCATTTTTTGATGAATAGTAAAACCACTAAGTGGTAGTTAAAAAAATGAATTTTTCATAAAACTTAATTTTACCACTTCTGTGAGTGGAATTTCAAAAATCCGAGAGACACGGTTGATGTCAGTAAGTAAAATGTTGTTCAATGAGATTAAAATAATTTTTGGTGAATAGTAACTGTTTACTTTTTTTTACCACGGTTAAAAGTAAATAGGGTAATTAAGGGTAAAAATGATATTATTACCCTAACACATGTCCTAATTCTGTTGGATAAGTGTAATTCAACCAAAAACAACCTTAGGAATAAAATATGACCATTTAGGCCGACTTGGATTAGATTAGGACATTTATTATTATTTAATTCAAAGAAGAGTTAAAAGAGTTTAAATCAATGTTTATTTACTAAACCATTCTTAATATAGGGTTATACATAATATAAATACGATTGTAAATATTCATTAGAAATCTAATAAGATTTCCTACATAATGATATTTTATTTATAATTTTTAGAAATTAAATAATTTAATTTATTTATGACACAATGATGATGTAGTAATTACCATAATAGTGAAAAATTAGAATAATTGATATTATAAATACCCAAGTAAGTGTAATTTGAGACTTTTTATGAATTACACTAATTTTATAGGTAAATGTGACATGTTAATATTGATTTAATTAACATTGTTCTAACTAATCATTCTGTTATGATTTTCACAAAAATAAATTACTAAATAGTTTCAAAATTGATATAAAATAGTTTTTAAAACAAATATTATGTTATTAATTGATATTTTCCTAAAAATCTAAGGTTCAGCCAAATGACTTATATAAGGTTATATATATTAATAATAAACAACTTGGGGTTCATTTGGATTGTTATACTATGATTATTAACCTTATAGTGTAAGAACACAAGAAGACACGGTAAACGTAAAATTATTTAACTTAATGTTAAATATAAATGATAAGGTTAAAAGAGGAACCTAAACATGTCTAAATTCTATTGGATGAGAGTCTTTCGACCCATTCCCACCTTATCTTCGAAATATATCGATTTGGATCTATTTAAAACCGAATTTGGCTTTATAATAAAATAATATTTTTAGTTATTCCAAAGGTACCCCTCTCCTCCCTTATAAAAGGGAACCTCCTCCCTCTCTTCCTCACACCACATTGATCCTTCAAGCTCGGCCAACCCCTGCCAATTTCACCTATCAACTTCCCTATCAACATCCTAGAGGTTCTGGTCTTCCTCAAAGAACAATTTTAGTGCCCTAAAAGGATATCTAAAAGAGGCGCTTCAAAGAAGAGGTAATGTCTGTTACCGATTCTTTCATCTTTATTTATTCTTCCACTTATTCTTCTTAGGTTGTTTAATTATGAAGTAATAACATCAGTATCAATTATATACTGATATGTTATTATAATTATTAAACAACCTTATTTCACCATCTATCCATCCTACGGAAAATGAAATCACCGCACGTGCGTACGTACGGAATACCATCTCCACATCGTGGTGTAATCTATTTTCCACCACCACCTTACTTGGATGGGTATAATGGTGTAAATAATGACTATATATGACTATTATAAAGTGATAAAGATTCTGAAATAGTATACATACACTCCCATACAATTCCACAATCATAGGAACGATATCATCACTCGTGCGTGCGTACAGAATACCGTCTCCACGATGTGATGCGACTCGTTCTACATGATCTTAATTTCATAATGATTATATAAATGAATTGAATGAATTAATATGATATATATTAAACTAATACCATTATGGAAATGAGGTATATATAACATAAAGAGAAGAATAAGAATTTATTCGACAAAACACGCGTAAGAACAAAAAGTTATAAACACCCAAATAACAAGTAGCAATGAAATATTACTACTCAGAAGCTAAGAATATGACCATATATGATATCATAAAAATAAGTATGATTCTGGAATAAGTCAATAACCTTATTTAAATCATTATACAGGAGGTTCGGACACTTATGATGCAAATCAGACCTAAGGTAAGGGAAATATCACAATCTCATTTTTATCCGAGATTGTTTATAATTTGGTATTTACTGGGGTGTATTTTATCATCCACATCCATGTTTCCTCAATATGTAATATTATTTCCATCCACCTAAAATTGTTTAAATCCAATTTTACCCTTCAGTGAGTTTTTAGTAAAATATATGAAAGGAATCTTTTTTCATTTTTCATACGAGGTACTTTTTGACTTTTCTGAAAAAAGTACATGAAGAATGTTTTTTTAACTTATACGGCATGAATGTATTTTTAAAACATTATTTCCAAGAAGCTTCATTTACATGTTTTCAAGTTTATTTTTAATCAACTTCTTTCAGTTTATAATTTTATGACATGTTAAGAAAAGGAAAAGTGTTTTTGAAGTAGAAAGGATATTTTCCTCAAGAATGGAGTTCAAGTGTTTTATCAAAATTATTTTCCATCTAAGATAATAAAGGGTTCTGTTTTTATTCCTATTATTACATTGATTTTATTATGTTGTGATGGAATTATTTTTATGAATTCCTTTATCGTATATGAATTGTTTTATGATGTCATGATGTTTAAGATTCCCATTTTTATTACATGGGTTATGCAATGATGTATGATATATGATTTTGTGGCACACATAAGAATGGTATCATTATGAGATGGGTGGGACCTATATCTCACTCCAATGCATTGGGTAAAGATTTTATATCTCGTGAGATAGACTTGGCTGGAATGGTAGGTTATACCGGTTTAGTGAAACAAGACTGAAACTAGGAGTGAACTCGGTTCAGAAAGGGACTTTGTCCACTAAGATAGTCTTGGCAATGAGTCTTGACTAATAAGAAATGATTCTATAAGATTATGTGTGTATGCCACAAAGTTTCATGTTTTATGTTATGATTATTGGGATTGAATTTCACTACTATGATTTATCCCATGTTATGAAATTATGATCTCTTTTGCAGGTTAAGATTTCCAAAAGATATCTTTTATGAATATGACGTGATTGATATTTGTTTTGTTTACCCTTACTGAGCATTTGAGCTCACCCTTTTATGTTTTATTTTCCTTAGGACATAAAGAAAGGATTTAGGTTAAAAAAAAGATCTTTATGGGAGATGTTGAAGATCTTTCACCACGATTAGAATATTATATTCCGAGTTTCCAAAGACACTAAACTATTACGGTCGTTGTGTGTGTATTTTTGTTATGTACTAAGTATTCCGCAAAACTAATGTAATGTCTATGTATGTTAAGCTTTGGGTCTCTACAATACAGGACTGGAATGAGGAGTGAACTCGATTTAGAAAGAGACTTTGTCTACTAAGATGGTCTTGGCAGCAATGCCTTGGCTACTATGGAAATCATATCATGTGCTTAATGGTTTTCCACAATTACATGTTTAATTCCCATGCTATTTTATTATGATTAATGTTTCTTTATGATCTATGCCTTACGTACTTCCATGATTTATGTCATTTTTCAGGATTTTGATGTTTAAATATTATGTTCATGTTTTAAAGTTCAATGAATATGATTTGTTTTATTTTATCCATGCTTAACCTTATTGAACATTTGAGCTCACCCTTTATATTTTTTCTTTTCCCCAGGATTTAAATAAAGTTTTTAGGTATGAAAACAAAATGAGGAAGATCTTATGGGAGATGATGAATATCTTTCACCACGATTAGAAGATTATATTCCGAGTTTCCAAATACACTAAAATATTATGATCCTTGTGTGTCTGTTATTGTTATTTATTAAGTATTATGCTAAAGTAATGTAACTTCCATGTACATCATGCTTCGGGTCTCTACAGTTGGTATCAGAGGAAAATGATTTAGGAATGTATCTAATACATGGGAACTCTCACATGTGAGCGTTGGACGAAGCATGGCTCTCCGCCCAAGGGCTTCATGTGGAAATGGCTGCCACTGGGGATGGTGGTGTGTCTCGCCCAGGGGATGTAGCCACCCATGGAGTGCCCTGATAGGTATCAATTATAGTCCACTAGAAGTAATTCCAGACCGCTACAGTTGGTATCAGAGGAATGGTTTAGTCATCCTTTGGAAACTAGGATGCGAAAACTTTAGTAAGATCCCTAGAGATATTTCTAAGGTATGTTTAGGGATGTCCCTAAGGTTAAGTATAAGTATAGGTTATATTCCTAGAATTATGGTAATGATATTAGATTAAACCTAAGATGTTAGATATTGATTTTACTCCCCCTTGATTATGATTTTTGTCTCTCACACTATTCTTTTTGGGTTTTAGAAAATGGCTGGAAACAAGATGATCCACTATAATGGAGGATATGATGGACAATGTAATGATATTATTCATGAGAAACCAAATGAAATGGGATTTGGAAGTCCAAAAATCATTATTATGCAGAATCGGAAATCTCATAATATGATCAATAAACTCAAATTTGGTATGTTTCCTGACTCAGATAATAATAGAAATATGGAGTTTCATGATGATCATATAGGAAAGAAAGTTCAATATCCCTCCTGTAAATCATGTGGGAAGAGGAATTGGGGAGATTGTTTCAAAGGAACTGGAAGATGATTTGGGTGTGGAAAAGGACACAAAGCCAGTAAGTGCAATGGAAAATGTTCAGTTAACACCATGGATGAGGATAATGGTATTTCTACGACATCAACCATGGTTAAATGTTTTAAATGTGGAATGTACGAGAATTATGCAAACCAATTCCCTAAGGGAAAGTCTCATGAAGAGATTCAGTATGGTCGTTTGGGTAGTATTTATGTTGATGATGATGAAGAGACTACAAATGATATGTGAGATGAAAGAATTATTGAAGCTCGGTCAATGGTTTAAAAAATAGTGGAATGATTAGATGTTTATCAAGTGTAATTTTGTATAAGTAATCTCATGGTACTATGAAATAAAGAGAAATCTAAGGATTGTTACACTGTTGTCTTTCCCTGCGTTTTGAAAGTGTATGATTAATGGTACTAGTAACCATGAAAGGTTATTCAGATATTTTTGGAAAGTAGATGATACACGAATAATGAAGGGATAAGGATAAAATTAAATGTTTGATAGTATTCATGAGCTCATGACTGATATAAGGAGAATGTTATATCTTGGTTTGAGTATATAGAATTTTTGGATTTTGGTATGTGGAAAGAGTTAACTTTTGACAGCATTCATTTTTTCACTAAGGCTTAATGGGTGTTCATTTTTCAAGAGAATACATGATTAAGGTATTCACATGATTGGAATGTGACCAACAAGAAATATGGGGGATAAATGATGGTATTCACATGCTTGTTTGATGACATTTCAAGTAATCATTTTCATTATACTATGAGCATGGACCGAAGTATTTTAGATAAGCCTAATGATTGGAATGGATTTTGTTGGACATAAGTTAGTATTTTTTAAGGATAGAACTATTTTTGATATTATTGATGAGATGTTATAGTAATGTTGTTTTAGAAAATGGACAACCTACAGGGCAGGCAACAACCCATCGCATCGGACAAGGCTATGGGAATCGAACCCACAACCAAAGTGCGACTAGCCTTTATCGCCTACCACTATCCTACATGAAGTCCCTGTTGAGTAGAAACTAGTTTTATTATATTAAGCTGTATGATATATGAAGTATAAGTCCATTTTAGGAACCATATATGATTAATCTCACTATAGATGGACTTATGTATTTTTGATAACTTTTATAACCTTTTTTGAGAATGATGGAATGACCCATCATTCTACCACATGATCTGCTAACACTTCAAAAATGAAAAATTCAACTTCATTTATTTAAGAGATGAAGTGTAAATTTTCCAAAGAATGACCAACGGTGAGACTGTACCAAAATCACGAAACTATTTCTTCTAATTCCAATTTCATCAACTTTAGGGAAATGATCTTGAAAACCAAAAATGTTGTCAGAGTGCTCTTATATCCGATGAATCAGATGGTACCTTAGATCATCACAAATCTATGGCTTTGTGATTGATGGATTTTTCATAGCCATGTTCTCTACCAGTCTCCATCAGAAAATGATGGTTAGATTTTTCTTCCATATCCATATTTTCTCCTATGGTCTTCTACGTGGAAACCCAATGATGAGTTAATTTGGATAACTGTTACATTTAATACTTTAGATTTTAATGCCAAGTTTTTGTATACTTTTTTACGATGTGGGATTCTATTAAACAAACCATCGAGTAGTAAACCAGTTATAACCCTGAAAAATTTCAACGGCGAAATTCATTTTAAGAGGGGTAGAATGTAACAAGCCGAGATTTTTAGAAAAATATTCTTTTTAATTTCATTAATGTCTTGTGTTGTACGCTACACCAAAAGGAGCTTGCACAACATGCATCCCTGACTTGGCTTGCAATGCATGTAATCACGACCTTCAACGATAGCGTGTGTTGTACACAATACTCAGTTTCGCTAAACAACGATATGTTATATGAACTACCCGCTATGAATAGTATCAACTACATTTTGAATTTTATAACATTATTATTCATCTTAAACATTTTCTAGAACATGGTATGGGAACAAAATCAATTTTCCGAGTAAAATAAGTAATTTTAAAAAAATTTAGTTTTGCCGCCTTTTGATGGAGGACCCACATTAAATCTTGTTTTTGACATTTCTATAAGTTCAATTTGACAAAATAATATTCTTCTTTGGAATCAGGATAAAAATAATTTACTTTGGATAAATTTTTCATATTATTCTGATAACTTTCAAAATTTAATGAATAGTAAAAACACGCAATATTTAAATTAAAAACAACTTTTTTCATCGCAATAATTTATATGGCCATATTATCTTTTTAATTGGGTTTAAATGGTAATAAAAATATATTTTTACCATTTAATCCAATGTTTTTCATTGGAATTAATTTCAATTTTAAATTGGATATAAACAAGTATCAATCTTTTGATTGTTTTTGTTTCTTAAAAACACGCTATTTGTTTTTATAACGGGAACTAAATTTAAAATTAATTAATTCCACTTATATGTTATGAATTTGGAAAAATAGACATCAATTTTGAATTAGGAATATCAAATAATTCTTAGGCTGAGTTTTTGGTATTTTTCTGAAAAACTTCAATTTTCGATTAATAGTGAAACCACTTAGTGGTAGTTAAAAAAACTGAATTTTTCATAAAACATAATTTTACCACTTCTGTGAGTGGAATTTCGAAAATCCGAGAGACATGGTTAATATCAAGGACTAAAATGTGGTTCAATGAGATGAAAATATTTTTTGGTGAATAGTAAATTTTATCTATTATTTACCACGGTTAAAAGTAAATAGAATAATTAAGGGTAAAAATAATATTATTATTACCCTAACACATGTCTTAGTTCTGTTGAATAATTTTAATTCGTCCAAAAACAACCTTAGGAATAAAATATGACCATTTCAGCCCACTTGGATTAGATTAGGACATTTAATATTAATTTATTTGAAGAAGGGTTAAAATAGTTAAAATCAAATTTTAATAAATAAATTATTTTTAATATATGATTATACATAAGATAAATTCGACTATAAATATTCATTAGAAAGATAAAAAAATTTCCTATATAATGGTATTTTATTTATATTTTTTAGACATTAAATAATTTAATTTATTTATGATACAAAGATGATGCAGTAATTATCTTATTAATTAAATATTGATATAATTGATGTTATAAATACCACAATAAATGTAATTTGAGACTTTTTATGAATTACACTAATTTTATAGGTTAATATGACATGTTATTGTTTTTTTAAGAAACTTTTTTCGAACTAATCATGCTGTTATGATTTTCATAAAAATCATGTAACAAATAGTGTCAAAATTGTCATAAAATAGTTCTAAAAAAATATTATATTATTAATAGTTATTTTATTCCTAAAAATATAAAGATCGGATAAATGACTTAGATAAGAATATATATATTAATAATGAACCACTTGGGGTTCGTTTGGCTTGTTATAGTATGTTTATTAACCGTATAGTTTATGAAAACAAGAAGACACGGTAAAAGTAAAATTATTTAACTTAATGATAAATCTAAATGATAAGGTTAAAATAGGAACCTAAACTTGTATAAATTCTATTGTATTAGAGGAGTTCGACCCATGACCACCTTAGCTTCGAAATAAATCAATTTGGAGCTATTAAAAACTGAATATGACTTTATAATAAAATAATATTTTTAGTTATTCCAATGGTTCCCCTCTCCTTCTTTATAAACGGGCACCTCCTCCCTCTCTTCCTCACACCAAATTGAGCCTTCAAGATCGGCCAACCCCTGCCAAATTCACTTATCCACTTCCATAGAAACATCCTAGTGGTTCTTGTATCTTCATCTACTAATTTTAGTTCCCTAAGAGGAGGTCTCAAAGAGGCACTTCAAAGAAGAGGTAATGTCCGTTACCGATTCTTTAAACATTATTTCTTCGTCCACTTCTTCTTATTTAGTTGTTTCATTATGAAGTAATAACATCATTATCACTAATATAATGATATGTTATTATAATTATGAAACAACCATATTTCACCATCTATCCATCATATGGAAAATGAAATCACCGCGTGTGTGTACGCACGAAATACCGTCTCCATGCCGTGGTGAAATCTATTTTCCACCACCAACTTACTTGGATGTGTATAATGGTGAAAGTAATGAATATATATGATTATTGTAAAGTGATATTGATTCTGTAATATTATACATACATTTTAATACAATTCCACGATCATGGGAATGATATCATCGCTCGTGCGTACGTACGGAATACCGTCTCCACGACGCGATGAGATTCACTCTCCATGATAACCATTAAAAAATGATTATAAAGTATATATAATAAGTAATAATGAAATATATGACATAAATACTCTACTGGATTTATGTATATATATATTTATTTCATCTAATTTATTCTATTCAATTCAATAAGGAAAAAAACAGCGTTCATGCCTACGTATGGCATACCGTCTCCATGAACGGTATATTTCATTCCATTTATTGATCCATTATATATTTGTACATTCGGAATATATATTATATATAAATAATTTTTTACATTATGGATGTAAGTAATCATGATCTATGTAATCATATGAATAATTAAAAGTTAAAACACTAACGACAAATGAAACGATTTTACCAAAAACACTACTTTAACATGAATTTACAATAGAACGGGTAATATAAAGTCATAAGTGAACCATATATGATATAATAAAAATTAATATGATTCTGTAATAAGGCAATGAAATTATTTAAATCATTATACAGGAGGTTTGGATACGTATGAAGCATATCCGACCTAAGGTATGGGATAATTTTTCAAATCTCATTTTTATCCGAGATTACATATTCGTAACTGTTTATTGGGGTTATTTTTCTCATCCATGTCCATGTTTCCTAAAAATTATATCATGTATGTTTAATGTCCACTTTACCAATTTTTTACATTTACTACATGGTATGTATGGAATCTTTCTTTTACGAGGAACTTTTTGACTTTTCTGACAAAAGTACGAGAAGAATGTTTTTTTAACGTATATACCATGAAAGGATTTTTACGGTTTTATAAAGCCTTATTTTCATGAAGCTTCCTCAAAAATATTTCATAACTATTTTCAAAAATAAATCCTTTTCTTTTAATATTGCATGACATTTTGTGAAAAGAAATTGATTTTGAAGAAGAAAGGATATTTTCCACAAGAATTCGTTTCAACTGTTTTATCAAAACCATTTTTCATCTAAGATGAAATTAATTCATATGTGTATGTTTAAAGTATAATGTCTATATTATTTACATGGTTTCACTTTTCTTATTATGAAATGATATCCATTTCTTTTATATGGATTATTTAATGATGTGATGATGTTTTTGAAACCCATTTTATTTATTGGGATATTATGAATGATGCATGTTTATGTTGTGGCACAAGTAATAATGATTTCATTATGAGATGTGTGGGACCTATATCTACCTCCAATGCATTGGGTAAAGGTTTATATCTCATGAGATATACATGGCTGGAACGGAAAGTTAAACCGGTTCAGTAATACAGGACTGGAACGAGGAGTGAACTCGATTCCAAAAGGGACTTTGTCCACTAAGATGGTCTTGGAAGAAATGCCTTGGCTACTATAGAAATCATATCACGTGCTTAATGGTTTTCCACAATTACATGTTTAATTCCCATTCTATTTTATCATGATTAATGTTTCTTAATGATCTATTCCTTAAATACATCCTTGATTTATGTCATTGCTCAAGATTCTGATGTTTAAATATTATGTTCATGTTTTGAAGTTCAAATGTATATGATTTGTTTTATTTTATCCATGCTTACCCTTAATGAGCATTTGAGCTCACCCTTTATATGTTTTCTTTTCCCCAGGATTTAAATAAAGGTTTTATGTAAGAAGAAAAAATGAGGAAGATCTTATGAGAGATGTTGAAGATGTTTCACCACGATTAGAAGATTATATTCATAGTTTACAAAGACACTAAACTATTACGATCCTTGTGTGTCTGTTTTTGTTATGTATTAAGTATTCTGCTAAAGTAATGTAATTTCCATGTACATCAAGCTTCGGGTCTCTACAGTTTCATACACATGACGTAGTAAAATATGGAATAAGTGAGGCATGGAGTATTTATTTCCTAAATATCATTAGAGGGTTTCTTTTATCAGTTATTATTGGATTTGTGTCCTTTATTCCCACACCTAAATCCTTTTCCCATCCCCCATAGGCAATTTTAAGGGTTTTTCTTTCCGTACCTTTGATAAGTGGGATGTTGATATTTCTTGGCATCATTATGTTACTCTATAGGATAGACAAAATGAAACTCCACCAAATGATTCATATCCCTATAACTCCCAAGACATTAACTAATATCATTTTTGACTTTTAGGTCACATCAGATAATTTACTCATAGATACCAAAGTCTTGGATTTTGAGGGCTTTTTTTATACTAGGTTTTAGCCCACTAAAGAAGTCGATATCCTTTAATTTTGGGGTAATGATAATGATTGAGGTGTATCAGGAATGTATTGTGCGAATATTTCCATATAAAACCTAATCGATTCTTCATCTCTTTTTATTGAAGTCAAGGATCTCCCTTTTCCATTTTAATTTGTCGAATATGATGAAAATATTTTTCAGAAAATAATTTCAGTAATCCATTCTAACCCATAACATAAATATGTTCATAATGATTTCTATTATTGATCTATGTACAATACTTACTAGGATATCCCTCCATACATTTAATAGATTTTATAACCTTCTCTTGTTTGGAAAATTTATATATTTTGATGATCTTCTCGATGGACTTGTTCGATTGTTCTGTGATTGAGGGATTATATAATCTATTAAATGATGGGGTAATTTTTTTAATAAATAAAATAAATGTGATTTTTTATTTATTATGGGGATTTATTTAAAACTCTTGATCCAGTTTTCTATTCATATCTATAGTTAGCTAAGAGATTAGCATCACAATATTCATGATTCCCACTCGCATCGCGTTGTGATACTCATTAGGCAAGTCAAAAAATTTTCCATCACATTGGTTGTTTACTTGATTACTTCTATTTATAGAAATTGGATAAAGTAATGGTAAATTAGAGATGATTATTATCGAACTACTAAATAATTAAACATGAATATAATTACATTAAAGGGATAACATATATTGAATATTTTTTTTCATTAACATATTAATTTTTTGAAGTCAATATTTGTTATCCATGATATATTTCGTAAAATATATTCATATAAGAATTATTTATTCACTTAGTAAGGGTTTATAATGACCATGTTATTTTACCATGGAATATATCATAGTAGTGTGAAACCATGTGTGCATTAAGACCCATTTTCTTGTACTAGGTTAAATTGATTCAGGCTTGCTAAACTATATCAGAGTTTTTACCCATGGGTATATCTATTCAAGAACCCTGTCCCTTATATAATCTAGAATATGATTTATTTTATTTATAAAAACATAATATATAATTAACAAAATTTAGTTATATTTTATTATACTTATTCTTATCCCTATGGTCTTCGCTAGAGTTTAATAATCATAATCCCAAAAAAAACTAATCTTCTACTTCCATACATTTTGTAAAAAACTTCTATATATTTAAAATTTATGCATGATTTATTATATAAAATTAAACATAATAAAAACTGAATGATAAATATATATAGTGTAATTTTTAATTACGTACATTTTATAACAACTTTGAATAGATGAAACCTCACCATTAATGAAGACATCATTAATATGCTTGCTCTTAAAACTATATGGGATAACTTGGGAACCAACATTAGAAAGAAGTGAGTTATAAATACTAGTATGGTAATAATCATTGAATAATGTAAAATATAATAAAAAAAATAATATAAATGTGGAAACAAAATTATCATGAATAATATGATATTATATAGCATGATAATAATAAATGAAACAGGGGAAATCAAGAAGCAACTAAAAACACTACATCATAAACCTAGGTCATTGATAAATGTGAAGAAATCATCATGATAAAAGAACCAAAAAGGAATTGGGTTCACTCCATATCCCATAATTAGGACTAATGAGACTAACCATTACCCTATTCATTGGAGTACTATATAATTCAGGATGAATCAGTCACATTAATTTTACTCTCCTGATTCAGTGGGCCAAGTAATTATACAATATAGATCCATTGACCATTATATTTTATTACATTATTATGGATAATAGAATAAATAAATATAACTCCCATGTTAAATAAGTATTATTTTATAATATTTAATACCTTTTTTAAATTGAAATTTTATTCACTAAACAATTATTTTATCATGAAAAATGATAGTGAAATTTTTGTTGCATAACGACCCCACATAAAAATTAATTACAATGGGTGAATGAGAGGGGAATGTGTATCTCATTTTTTCAAAATAAATTTTACTATAATTTGTATATGGAATGAAATATCCCATAAAATTTAAATATAGATAAAATACATATGGTAATGATGATACTTGAATAAACAGGAGAGTGGAAAAAATCATTTACTTGAGAGTGTGACTCCAAATGTATGGAAGGGAATTATTGAAAGAATTGGGGTACATTGGGAGGACTCAAGTGAGGGGAAGATATATTTATGACATTATCCATGGATTTTACAATTTATAAGTGGTATCATGTGTGGTTTTATATAGGAAATAAATGGGGAATTCTTTATTATTTCCCAAAATTAGGTTTTAGAAGCTATATAATAAAATAACCAAAATGAAAAACCTTCCAACTATTTGTACCAATTTTTTCATAAAAATGGGAGTATGTTTAATTGTTTTATAATTACTTTGGAATGAAATTATAATTTAATTCACGTGACTTTGTGTAAATGATTCATAGTGTTACAAGAATTATTTTAATACATTACTTTATATTATTGGTTTTGGATGATTTATAAAGGATTTATTAAATTAATCAAATAGACATAAAACTACATATTGATAACGTGAATACATATATTTGGTCTATTACAGCCTTTATATTATTTATTACTTCTCTTTTAGGACATTATGTTATCATAATACAAAAATTATATTTATATGGTATTTTATTTTTTACCAAAAAATTCAATACTTAGAAAATATTGAAAAATTAATCATTGGATAATTTCAAAACAATGATTCCAGAAAAAGTATTATTTTTATATAAATAAAATTTTATGTATTTTTATGTAATATTTTGACATAATAATCATTATATTATATAAAATTATATGATTTTTTACAATAAATGTTTTTTAAGACATATTAAAATTAAATTTGAATTCGTAAAAATTACATGATCATTAAAATTTAATAAAAATTATTTAATAAAAATAAATTATTTGGAAAATATTAAAAAAAACATTAATTCAATAAAAAAATTCCTTTATTTAATTTTAATATTATATAAAAATACACTATGTTATTTATTGTTTCATCTTTAAAATAAATTTTAATGTAAATAAAATACGATGAAAATATTTTCATAATTCTATAAAAAATCGTGTATATTCTCATATTACTGGGATATTGATACATATACCATTAATAAACTAAAACGTACCTAATGGTTTGGTGCGCAATTATGAGACATTAATTGGGTGGTTCAGTGAACATGGGATGGGTTGTGAACTTGATGAGCCTGAACATCTCCCATAAACTATTTTTCTCAAGATTATGTTGTTGGATATCATCTTGGGCATGGCCACAGGAAAATACCAAAGGCTCTATCTACCTCATAATCTAAAATATATGGGATTTCAATGGTAAAAAAACATATGTTTAGGCCATCGCATCCTTTTTTGGGTCAACCGGAATTGTTAAAACCCTTTATTTATACTAACCTTGAGATCAAAATTCAATGGATATGTTTTCATTATTAATGATGTATAACGATATTTTACATCCTATTGGATATAATAAAACAAAATATCATCATGGTTTTTCAATAACCATATTAAATAGTAATACATTTAATTATTATTAATAGGGTAATTATATATATAATAATTAGAGTCATTACATAAAAATCTAAAATCAACATTTAATCCAAAATTTTGCATCAAGAAAATTACATGAATTCACCTAATTTAAAAGATATTGTGGTAGACCACTTGTGTCTCAAAATTTAGCCACTTTAATCTTACTAGAACTTTTCCAAACACTTAGTGGAAAATAATTTTCCAGGTGGTTAACTAATGACCTCTTAGTGGACACTTATTAGTTACATACACTATTTCTTAAAAATTAAATTCTTGATGGTATCCAGCAATGTCATAGTAGATAGTTGCAGTGAATTAAAGGTTCAATTTAGATATATAAGAACCAAAATCAATTCACCCGTTATTATATACTTAAATTTAAATATAAATATGAAAATAATCATAGAAAAAACATAAATTCAAACATATGTTAAAATTTTATAGTTACTAAAAGTCACCACTATATTGATTTTGGTAATTGAGAACGGTCTCATAATGTCTCCCTTGAATTGATCAGGCTACTGAGACCTCAAATATGCATCACATTCCCAAAATCCATGTGACCAAGCTACCAAAAAACACAAATTTAAAAATCAACCAAAGTATAATATTCTAACTATGATCGACAATAAACTCTAGATATGGAATAAAATTTTCACATTCCCCCAATTCCTTTAGAATAACAATGAATTAAAATATTATTATTTTTCATATCCTCAGCTAAGATACATGAATCACATTATTAATTACACTATAATTTGGAGGCAAATAATCATATTAAAAAACTATTCATATTACTCAATGATCTCAAGAAACCCCCTATATTTTGGTAATATCATTCCATGCCTAAAATAATTCAAATATACCAATCAAGATGATTCATGAATGAAAATATGATATCTGACACTAAAATGAAGCTGTTTACATCTTTTATTAAAATATGATTTCTATCTACTATAATATATAGATATCCCATTTAAAAAAAATAGTCTCAAAAAGTGGTCTTATAAGAAAAATTATTCTTATTAAAAGACAAATCATGGATCTCCATCAATTAAAAATGAAACTAATATTTCCTACCATATACGACATCAAACAAATCTATATTAATTTCTGTTTGGTAGTTATTTATATAAAATAACTCTATATATGAAAAATTATATAATTATTATTTATAAAAATTAATGAATCAATTATAAAATATAACCTCTAAAATAATGATAGGTCACTCAAGCATTCCATCATTTTAAAAATAAAATTCAGAACTCAACTTCATATAAGTACCTAGATTCCTCTATAATATCTTACAATTTTGAGAGTTGAACCTATTTTATAATTTGGATACAATACTTCTTTGTACCATATAATAAATAATAATTTATTTATTTTAAAACCTTTATAGTATTAAGTGTGTTTATAGTATATTATTGTTACTTATAGATAAAAATTTCATCTAACTGAAGGATAATAAGTACCTTATATGAAACCCAATTCCTACCACCGATTAGTCTATAATCTAAAATAAATATAGTGGTGAGATTAAATATGTTAAATCTTATTTTTATTGGTAATGAAAAACTGAAATAGATTTTTTTGGAAAATTAAATTATTAAAAATGGAAAACTTGATGCTATAATATATAAGTATTATATAAAAAAAGATAATATAAGGGTAAAATATATAATAGAAATAATTTTTTTAAAAAAAATTATAAATTCTATCCTAATGTGAAAATATAATTTTTTAATCTAAAAAAATATAAATACGCATCAATGATTTAAATTGAATTAAAAATATACCAGGGTATCTTTCAATGTGATTTAATGAAGAATATTCAGTTAATTATTCTATATTGTAATAATTGTTCATTATAATGAAATATCAATAATGATTTATAAAATATTAAATAATTATTATTGACATACAATAATCACTTAATGATGTCTTCCATTAGATGATTTTTTTAGAATTATCATGAAATATATCATTAAATCTCCCATTTTCCAAAAAAATGGGAAATAACTACAATATACTCACTAGCCTCCAATAAAACTACATTTCCCACTCATACTTAACAAGCAGAGATAAAACTATATCTATATCCCTCTTCATTACTTACTATTAAATGTATCAATGAATAACTTACTATATTTTATTCAATCTAAAATGAACTAACCATAATGAAATCTTTAAATAATACACCATTATTTCTATAAACATAATGGAACTATAAGTCTTCTATGAATATATAAAAATCAGTTATCATAAAAAGTCCACTAAATTATTTTTTTCCCATTATATACAATATCATGAAAATCTCAATACACTTTGTTTAAACTCTAACTTTATTTAACATTATTTATCGATGATAAATTGATAACCATGTGTTAAAAAAATTCATATCCCCACTCCATATAAATATCCATATATAAATCTAATAAAATGTACATAATATATAACTTTTTATTTAACTCTTGAACCACGTCAATATAATACATTACACTCAAATATGTTTCAACAACATTAGTCTCTTAATGGGTGTATATAAACTTTTTGTTATATGACTAGAGACACCCAATCTATATATTTTTCATTAGACATAAATATTATCTCAGTTATAGACATCACAAAAACTATAATAGGGTTTTAATTATAGTTTAAAAATTCATATAATTTTATGGACACCTCATGTAATATATAATTAGAATTAGGAACTTTTCATCAACTTAATGATATGATTTCAAAAATTATAAGAAATTAAAAATCAAATATAAATTATATAATAAAATTATAAATATAAATAATAACAACATCCATACACAAAATAGAAATATCAAAAAACCCAATTTTTTATAATGTAATCCTGGGGCCCTTCAAAATGACATTATTAAAAATAGAACATTCAATACAAAGTGTTCGGGGGATTACAGACCAGATCGAAGGTATCCAAATTTCGACAAGGAATCCCCTCAATATTAATACAATAAGATGTTATTATGATTTCCAAATATAATACCTTTTAATTAGAATATACTTTTCCAATCATAGTAGATTCCCATAATCAACGTGATCTGTTGCTGCTCTTTATTCCTAAATGGAGGCCTTAAAAAAATTTAGAAAATGATATATATTTATTAGGGAATCCCTTCATACCATTATAGGAAAAACAATGATTATAGAACATGTTTTTTAAAATGTCCCATAAATAAATTTAATATAATATATTTATATATATATATATATATAATAAAACAAAGTATAAATCAAAACATTACATATACATAAAAATATATATTATAAGGTACAGATGATTATTATTAAATTATTGGTATGAAAAAACAATAAATCATTATAATTATTTTCTTGGAAGATAGAGGTTTGTTAGTATAAAATTACTAAAATAGAACCTTTAACAACCAAATTTTATTAAAACCTCGGTACTCATTAGTGACAAGTTACTTTGAAATAATTGGAAGAGTTTATATAAATGATTGAAGGATAATAAAAAATCAATACTCTATCCTATTTCATACTCTGTAATAAATATTTTTAAATAATTATTTACTTGGAAAAATTTATTAAATTAATAAGATAATTTTCTAGTGTATTTACATCAATATCAATAATAACTCATACTAGTCCACAGTTTTCTATACATCTTCAGAAATTATTTTCATGAAGTAGTGATTTTTTTAAATTTATATAAATAATTTATCTTAATGCACAATCTTTAAAACATCACTCTTGTACTCTGAAGAAAAACCCTATTCCCTTTGTTTTTCATGATATAAATTAATATTATATATAAATTTAGATTATCTATTGATGAAATTATAATGATCTTACCATATTTTTAGAAATTGATTTTGAAACCCAATTTTTAAACCCATACAACTCTAAAGAATGATTTTTTATTTTCAATATTAACTTTATATAATACAAATTTCATTGATATAATATAATAAATAATCTCATTAAATTATTATTAAGTTTCCTAACATCATTTTAAACCTTTGAAGTGTTAGAATCTTTATAACTCAACAAAAAGGTAAGATTTAAAAATATATTGTTATATTAAATCGTCATAGTTTTATTCTCACCCAATTTTACATTGATCATGTGATATATTGTGTATAACATCTTATAGGATTCCACAAATTAAGAAATATAATATACAATATCTTTTACATGTCCACCATAATTATCATCAATATAATTACATGAAATCTCTTTCCCAATTTCATCAGCTACAGGTAAATCTACAAGATGGTTATCTAAAGAATACTTTTATAAATACTCAACACAATTTTCTTTACTATAAAACTTTTCAATTTCGTAGGAATTTTAAAATTATAATAAACTCAACCAAACATCCTACAATCATAATATTAATCTGATTTTCTATCAGAAGTAGTATCTTCCTCATTTACACTCTATCTATATAAATCATTAAATCCCTTATTCCCTTATTATTTTATAAAACTAGTTAGAATAATTATTTTTCTCTTAATTTAATATCTATACGACAGGGACATATATTACCCATCTTATTACATTCACTACAAATGAATTTATAGGAATCATATTTTCTTTTACATTCATATTCCTTTTATTTCCATTATTTCTAGAATATCATTAAAAATGTCTAATATTGATCATTTTTATTCGATATAAAAAATCATCATCAACAAATTTCAGACTATTCATATCCACAAATTTTTTTGTTTTATTTTTTTAATTAATTCATCTAAAACATAAATCTCAAGATATTGATGCAAAAAAAAGTATTATTTTTGTTTTCTTTAGTATATATTTTAATAGGAATGCATGATTTAATTAATGATTGATAAGATCATCCAAATTTAGATTTTTTATATTATTAATTTCATCTATATGTGTCCTATTTGATTATCACTCTTTAAATAAAATATCAAATATTTTATGCAAACGGTTTTAAATTGATTTTTTACATTAACAAGTGATAATATGATATTAAAAATTTTCATAATACTATAATGAATCTATTAAATTTACTAAATAGATATAAAATGAAAATTTTGATAATGAATTCTAATAAAAGATCATTTTGTCCCAAAACCTTTTTATGTATTGGAACATGAAACCAAAAAATTTCTCAAGAACCCAAATTTTTTTACAAGATGAAACATGAATATATATATTATCCTGATATATTGGAATTCATTATATAGAAAATAAAATGATTTTTTTCTTAAATTAGGTGTAAAAGTATATGAATATTTATATGAAACTTTGTAGAAACTAATAAGTATAAGAAAATTTTCAAGACCAATATTAATAACAATTGTTTTTATCTAATCACATAAATATTCATAATCACTCCCACTAATGATAGGAGATCAACTAAATTTGAGACAATCACTAAGGAAAAAATAAATAACTACTATAAAAAAATTTATTTCCTCTACAATGTGGATATCATATGGAAACAGAGAAAAAGATTTATGATAAACTAATGGAAATTTTAAAATGAAATCATCCACATTATCAATAAAAAGTAATAGTTATGGTAACAAATATTTCCCCCAATATATATGTAGATACACTATAATAGGTGTTTATTATATGTTTTGAATCAAAATAGAATTTTTCATCCAACTTAATTATAATATGAATAGAATTACAAACATCCAATCATCTGACAGGTCAATGTAATAAAATCCTTGGATATAAAACAATTAGTATAAAAATTAAAAATATAAAAAATAATTATTTTTTTAATCACTGCAGATTTTTAAAAAACATGGTTCTATGAATGGAAATATAAAACCCCTTTAAAAGGATATTTTGGAAAACAAAACTTTTAATGCATAGTGTATAGAGGGTTACATACATTTCCCAATGTATCCAACATCCAATGAGTATTTAGATTGACACTAATGATATTTCAAGGTACTCTATCATCCACAATAATGTGATTTACTATATAACTATATGAATTTACAATTTTTTCCTCTTTTGAAGTCCTCAGTCAACTCCACCGATAATAGACATGTCATCACCATAAAATCCATCAACATAGAGGTTGGAATAGTCCTTTTATTCCATATGAAATCCATATAAACCATTATAAAAATCAATAAATGTCGTGGATAAAATTTATTTTACATAAAATGAATCCCTTACAAAAAATATTTCTAAGAATAAAAATTTATAAATAAAAACTTTTAAAATCATAATTTCACTTAAAACATCATGTTGAAAAATTAGAAATGAATAGAAACTATTTTAGTGTAATATCATAATATATTTCATTAATCATACATTTTACGAGGTGTTAACTCTATTTATAGTCGATGCACTAATGGTCATTTTTTTCAAACCTCAACAATGGTTGTAAATGAATTTAGAATCTTCAACCTCTAACTTTTGGTCAATTCAAAATAATAAAAAATATTTTCATTTTATCAATATGTGGTATTATAGTGACAAAAAAACCAATATATTTAATCTTGTTTGAATTATAAGGTTACTATATTTTCATACTTTTCACCTTTGAAATGATTAATTGGTTTTATTATAACAATATTTTCATCATATACAACACAGAGAAGTGAGAGGAAAACACCATGTTAAATCTACACTAATGTAAAGTGTACTGTGATTTAAAAAAATTTTATAATTGTTTTTTAATCAATGTTAAATACTACTGGAAAAAACACATTAGGTTAATAATATTAATATAATTAAAAAACACTCTCAAAAAAATAAGGCTATTATGTCTAAACCAAAAATACTATAATAAAATCCTATATGTGATAATTATTTTCATTATACATTAGTTTTGACCATGTTTTATCACCATATATACAGAGAATACACCAGATACATCAAAACACACCTCATAAAACTTATCATAATCAGGTAATATAAGAATATATATAGAATGCATCCCCAATATATTTCAAAAAAATATGAATCATAAGGATTATATAGTAGAAATTCCACCTATTTAATTATTTAGTGTTACATTTACCCTCCCATAAGGTGGAATCCAGAATAAATAACAGATAATATCATGTATTCCTTATAAGTATTTGTTTCTCAAAAAAAATTATTGGTAAATTCAAATGATATGACAATTTCCATTTTTTGATGTTCAACTAAAATCTCATACTCAAAAACTACATGACTAGGAAAATTCGTTTCTCATGTATAAAAAGAGTGTTTTAAAATTTATTTACAAATTAACAAGTACTAAATGTTTCTAATAAAATGGTTAAATTCTCCCTTTTTCCAAAATATATTCGAAATTAGATCAATATGTCATCAATAAATATGAACATGAATGATTCTGAAAATGTAAATAATTATCGATTCATAAAACATGAACGGAGTGTTGTTAATCTAAAAATAATAATCTAAAACCTAAAATGTCTATAATGGGTTCTATATTTCATATTTTTATCAACCACAACTCCCTCCTGGTGTTTTTTTATCTGAAATCAAGATCAATTTTAGATAACCATCCATCGATTAATGGATTAGATATATCCTCATTCAATGAGAATATTCTTTTTTATAATGTTGTAATTATATAAAATTTAATAATCAAATATAGTATCAATATCCTATTGGAAATTTTAATGAAAATAATTGGAGTTCATGTGTAGTGTCATTGATTTAGTTGACTTCCATTGTTACATAACCCTTCTCCAAAAATTTGAATACCACCACCAAATTTTCTATAGGAAACTAACATGTGTCAAGGGTTGTTATGCATATATGGGGAGTTTACTCCCATACATACTTATAACCATAATAAATAGAGGAACAAATAATTAATTATAAGTGTGAAAAAATATATCATAATGTAATTAAAAAATATGTGATTAATTTTTTTAACATCAGTGTATATAAAAATGAACAAATTTGAAATTCATACAGGTAACATGAGTTTTGTTACGATATTTATATTGATAATCCAACATGTGAAGCTTTTTAGGTCCTGGATATTTGACTTTTTTATGATTTTCAAATGGATTTTAGGAAAGTGGTTTGTAATTTTTTATATTTGGATAAAACATACTAATAAAATGGATTATAGTAACCACACAACAAACAAGTGATATTTTAAAATGAGTTCATCAAGTGGATTTCAAATTTTGAGAATGTTTTTGAAACCATTCCTCCTACAACACGAATCTATGTGTCTTTGTTGTACATTGTTTGTGTCCACAACTTTGTTGGTGCATGGTTTTTTACCCCATGTGCCCTTTCTATGTTACTATATCTGAACCTCTTAAAATGGAAGAATTTATTCTCTTTTTCATTTTTTACTCTAATATATTCAAAATTCACATCATCCTAAACTGGACCCTATGTGATTCTCTACTGGCTTCTCCCATTGATTCCATGTAGTTCCTTTATTATTCTTAGTTGATAATTTCAGATAATTTTTTGATTTTTATCTATTTACTATCATTTATATAGAAATCATCTTGTTATATATTTCCCTTTTCTCGATGGAACCCTATTAAGTTGTGATTGTGAGATGTAGAGTACTTGAAGGAAAATTAACTTTATTTCTCTTCAACCTAGGTTTTGGACGAATTCATATTAACATCTCATATAACTAATATAAAATGTAAATAAGGTTTTTTATTGTTGAGGTAGGTTCCTATATCTTATTTTATATATCATCCAATAATTATTGTCTCATTGAATTTATTTAGGTTGGAATTTTGAATTATATAAAAATAATCTTTTAGTTTACGAGGAAATGAAAGTTTCATGATGTCATTATGAGAAATGTTTCCTAAAAATATTGGTTGTTTTAAAGGAATGAGTTTTCCTTAAAATTTGTTTTATAAAAAATGTATTTTGATTTATGAACAAAATGATAATGTAAATTCACATTAAGAATACCTTGGTGTGTAAGAAAAAACTAGATATATGTGAGCCCTGGTAGAGTTAGCTATAACAATGTTTGGTTCCAATGATTCCATGGATTTATAGAGGTAATCATTCTAAGGTAATATAGTACCCAATATTTAATATTCAATTATGTCAACTAGTTGTTTTTTCATCTATGTTGGGCACACAATTTCATTTTAATTGTCCATTTTTAGATACATTGAGGTTATGTTACATTCTAGTTTATTTTATAAGACATATTATTCACTGGATATTGTTATGGTTATTGAGAAATATTTATGTCATATTCTTATGACACTTGGATAAATTATATGTCCCATTTTGTTATGCATTAAAATATGTAATTTTTTGAAAAGTGGGTGATTTATATATGGGAAATTACTTATTATTGAAATGATTTAGAATTTTGTTTTTAAAAATTACAAATCCATTCATATGTATATAAATTTTATTGATTCTTTTCTTTTATTATAGAAATTATTATTTCTTAGAACACCACTATATACCATTTGAATTTATATAAATTGTCTATTCGGATACATTTTAATGGAATAACATCATGTAAAGGATAAATCTTTTTAGTTGGGTCACTTTTTGGTGGGTTGGGATATTAGTGATTTATGCTCACATAGAGATGGATCCATTATATGCTTCATGTTCCATATTCATGGTATTCATCTTAATATCTTTTTTTCTACATATTTTATGTTACCTTTATTGTTTGGTTGTTTTTAACATATGTTATATCTTTGATATCATGTATAGCACTCTTTTTTATATTTTATCATTTTTCAATTGGGGGGTGAAGACAATCCTTTGGGTATTATTTGATTCCCAATTGATTTTCATCTTCTTATGGTGGTCACGAATATGATTTTGTCCATATATAAGAGTAATTTGGGTGATATTATAGGTTAATTGAGGTTTGTGTATTAAAAATTGGAATCAAAGAATTCTTTTTTTAGTCAACCCTATTCTCATTATTGTGTATCACCGAATTATGTGAGGGGTTATTGATAGAACAATAATAGGACTTTTGGAACATAAGATATATAATGGGTTGTTCTTAGCCAATGCAATGTCATGAAAAGACCTAGGATACCCTGTGAAGTATAAGATTGTGTTCGATCAAGGTTTCTACTTCTAACCATTTGGGGATTTATTTTTCTAAATTAATTTTTTTTAAATCTAAATAGTTTTAATGTTTTTTATTATATACATTAGTTTTTCCAATAATAAAGTATTTGAATTCTTTTGATAATGATGAATTGAATGCCCCGTATGAGAACCCTCTAGTTGACATGGATCAAGTAGAAACTATAGAATGAATTATATATTCCTTGATACAAGAATCCAATGATAAAATAGAAAATAAGGTGGTTATTAATATATAATTCCCAAAGAATTATCAAACATAATTATATAATGAAAATGGATCCAAGGAATATAAAGAATGTATTTATTGGATTGAGAGTATTATTTTTGTTATAAAATCTCTATAAGTCTTCAATGATGGATTCACTAGTGATATGCTTGAAGGGATTGAGGGGAAGTGGGTGGAGTCTATTATTTGAGAAAAGTTTCATGATGTAATCACTAGTAACTATTGCAATAATACCAATAATAAATATATTTATCCAAATAATCATAAATTAGTGAAGGAATGGTTTTTCATTTCATTTATGTGGGGAGATTTCTCTATAATGTTGTATTTTATTCTGTTTTTCTTGTTTTTGAACCAATGTGTAAAAGTTATTTACAATAACTATATCTAGGTTAATGGGATGGATATTGTCTAGAGGAATGATATTTTGTTTTGTATTATTCTTATTTTCCTACCTGCCTTCACTAAGGTACTGTACATGGTATTCATTTCTTAGGTCTATATGGATGGAAATGAGTGAAAATTTAGGGAACTAATTGAATAATGAGGTAGAAAGAGTTTATTTTGTTATTAGAATAAGAATATTGTTGACTAGATCTGAGGCAGTGGTAAGAGTATGCAACATAAATTAGTGATTATTCAGCTTGGTTGTTATAAATGTGGGAGAAATGAACACCACAAACATGATTATTTGGTAGCACCAAGAGCGTGTCATGTGTTTAGGAAATCTGGTTATATTATTTATTTTGTTGAGAAAAATTCTTAGGGTAACATAGTTGGATCGACCATTACCAATTTATCTCAGTTTATATCTGACACCTCAAAAAATATAGGATCTAATCCTTGTTTTATGGTATATGCTTAGGTTATGGTGAAGTGAAAGGATGTGTATACACATTTTTTATGTAGCATGGTGTGCACAAAAGGAGTTGGAAGAATGACCTACTACAATGAGTGGTTTGGTTTTTATTGAATCTTATATGGTTATTTGTTTTTTTGATAATGATGAAACTAATTACTTTATATAATCCAGGATTATCGATGTATTGGGCTGGACATTAGAGAATAATTTTTTCTGATGAATGTTTTCCCTTTTTTGTTAACTATGTTAGTCTGATATTTTACTTTTCCTAAGTGTGGTCTTGTGATTTCAAACCATGATACCATATCTAAATTTATAGTTTAAGATTTTGAAATATATGATCATATCACCAGTATGAATTGGATGATTATTTATACATCCAAGACTGATTTGTTTTAACATTGGGAACAATTCGTTTCATTTAATGGAGTCACTAATGTATTTCATGGATAGTGGGATCCTATGTTTGGGAGATAAAGTTCTATTTCTCTTAGTAATTAGATTATTACAATATAATTATCAATGTTATTTGTTTATGTTATTTATTCCCATTTTTTGTACCTCTTACAGCAGTGGTGAGTCAGTATCCTAACATTTTTATTGATTATTTGTCTTTTTTCTGCCTCATAGGGAAGTCCAATACCTTATAGACTTTTTTCTAGGGTTTAGACCCATCTAATTTTATTAATACTATATAGGATACACTAAATTGAACAAATTCATGGTTCATCTAACGGGTATTGATGTAAAATGATTTATTAATCATAGTGTTTCACCAGGGACATGTCTTATTCTCCTTGTAAGGAAGTAGGGTTGAAGACTTTTACTTTCTTATCATTATTAGAAATTAACCAATGTTATAGTTAAGAAAAAATATCCCTTACCTAGTATATATGACCTTTTTGAATAGCTCATGGGAGAATAGTGGGTTTCAAAAATTATTCTTAGATCAGGGTACTGTTAACAGATGTTATGTGTGGAATGTATTCCAAAATGGAATTTAGGAGCGTGTATGGTGATTATGAGTTTGTAGTTATAATTTTTGGCCTTAAAATAATCTCATGGTGTTTTTGGGTTTTATGACTTAATATTCAATTAATTCATAATTATTTCATTATTTTTTTAATGACACACCTATTTATTCCAGATAAGAAAATGATCATGAGAAGAATCTTAACATTTTCCATTGAATATTGAGATAAAATCATCAATATGGGAAGTTATAAATCATTCAATTCTATATTAATGTTGTCAAATTTATGGTCTATGAAAATTATTTAAAGGGTGTTTTATTATATCATGGGAATATACAATATGTGATGTCATGGGAGATGCCCATAAATGTGATTGGGATCTAATGATTCATGGGATTATCTAATAGTTATAGACTCTTTATTAAGGGCTTCTCCAAGACTACATCTCCAATTAAAGAGTTACTCTATAAATGTGAAATTTTTTTAGATTAAATAGCAAAAACAATATTTTGAGGAGTTTAATGTGAGACTGATCTTAGCTCCTCTCTTGATACATCATGAGATGGGTGTTAGTTATAATTTTTACATATATTTCTATAGTATGGGTTTTGATGTACTATAATAGAGAGTATAAAATAATTTTATAGTGTAATTCATTTATTAAAAACTAACGATAAGAACTATCCCATTTATGATCTTGAGGTTGCAATAGTGATGAATTATCTTAATAATTTCCACCCTATATTTTTGGGGATCAATTTATGGTGAATTGTTGCAATAAGAGTCCAAATAATATTCCTAATCAAATAAATATGAAACATAGATAGAATAAATTGTTATAATATCCTTAATATTTTATTTTTTTACTTTTCTCACACCCTTGGAAAATGGATTGTGGCTACATATTTAATGAATATAAACATTCGTAATAATGTTTTGAATGAATTAATTAAAGAGTTGTGATTGATGATATTATTTTCTAAGATACATTTTAATGGATTAATATAATATGTATATGAATTCATTGATTTTACTCATGTGGGATATCTTAGGTGTGGTCATATTTTACCAAGACAGAAAAATGATACATAGTTTTAGTGATCTAGTACGAACCATTAAGGTATAGAGACATCATGTTAGTGAAATCAATATCCCAATATAGTTTTTTTCTTCTAAGCTAGGTTAACTATTATAATTAATTTGAGACAAGAATTTATGTATAATGGATGCCTATCGAGTTGTTCTTTGCATCCTGGATATACTAAGAAATACCATGAAATGAGATATCATAATTGGTTTTGGCATTTGATATGATCAAATATAGGTTTTGATTCTCAGTTCCATAAATATCAAGAAAAATAAGGTGGAACATCAGAGGACAATGAGTTTTCTATACCCTTTGACCATTCTCGTACAGACATGGGTTGAGATTGCTATGTAATTCATGATTGGTTTACATTTAACTCTAAGTGGAAATTATATGGTATGGTTGATTGTTCATTTACTGATGAAACTAAAATATTTACTCCCTAATAATAAGTAAGAAAAGTTATGGTATCATATAAAATTTTATTTTTGATAGATTTTTATAATTTCTGTTATTCCATTAACTACCATTTCAGGATCGGACCCTCACTTCACATCCTAATATTGTAATGGTCGATATACAATGATGAGTTTTCAGTTGAAGTTAATCAAAAATTACAATACAAAAATTCATGGAGATTCATAGCATTCCATCAATATTCATGAGGTCATGGTTTGGTCTTATGTGTTTAACTTTACTTTACAATAGGATAAATATAATCTATTATTGGAATATGATTATAATAATGATATCTGGAAATTATCAATATGGAACCATTTGTTAAATTGTACATGATAAATTAATGATCACCAATTTGTTTATAATATAAAGGAGAATAGTCCTCGGTTATAGCTGAGTATAATTTATGAAATGAAATAGATAACACTTTTTTACTAAAAATTGGTTAGCGATATATTAGTGTTTCCCAAAGTCAAATGTTGATTGGTGTAGCCGGCAATTGGAGTTAGAGATAGGTTATGATGTTTTCCACAATGATTGACCTTGGTTGGGTCATTGATGTTTCTGGAATAAGAGCTTGTTTAATCTTAATTATATCGACCTGTTTGATATTGTAGAGTGGTCATGGACACTAGATTATCATTTATACTTACATTCACATTTGACATCAATCCTGTAACGACACAAAATTTCATTAATGGAAAATCCCTCTTGATCCAGTTAAATGTTTCTTTATGTTTTTATAAGATGTCAACTTCTTTAGTTTTACGTTAAGATTTGTGACCGTTACTTTTATAGCCGTTGAACATTGATCATCTGGGTAGTTTAAATATAAGGCTTTAACGAAACCATTTTTTACTCAGACAAAGGAAGCGATGGCCTCATCCAGTAGAATTTCCCCTTACGAAGCCCATTTGTCGGAGCTCGGTAAAGAGGTGGCGTCTTTGGGCTTTTCCCTTGACCAAGCCCAAGCTGAGCTTCATCAAGTCATGCTCGAACGTGATCGTCTACGGGAAAAATGGAAGTTGATAGAGATTACCACTCGAGCGATGTTATCCGAGCAGCCCCAAGAGTCTGTCACCATCGCGCACCTTACCCTTAGGTCTTATGCGGCTATTTTAAGGGGTTATGTAACAAATAAGTAGCACCATGTTCATGTACATTATTTTTGTATATAATAATGAATATAATTTCTAGTCATTTTTGATGCATTGTAATTAGTTTTTAAAGTACAAATGATGTTTTTAGTTATTATTCAATTAAGAATTATATTTTATTAAATTAAAGGATTTTTTAATTAAATAATATTTTAATAAAATATTATTATTAATATTAAATTAATTTTTATTAAATATAAATGATCTTATAATTTTATGAATGCAATTAAAATTTTTATTAAGGTTTGAAAGCCATTTCTGTCAAAACCCGTGTATTTTTATAAATGTCGGTTTTTATTTTAAAAGTGAAAATTCACATATTTAGAAAATTATTTAGATAAAATAAATATTATTTTTGGAATCAGGACGTCGAAATTATCCAACGGTGAATTTTTCATAATTTTCTGAGACAGTCAAATTTTTGGGTAAAAATTAAATACCATTTAAATATATAATGTGTTTTATGACATCATAATGACCCAATGGTGATGTAATAAAATACCATAATCCTTATGTTCGGCCAATATGTGTTTTATCAATAAAATAATGAGGTTTTGGGTTTGTTTGACTCACTTTTCAAAGAATTAATGGAGCCCTCAAGACTTATTCAACACTTTGCCTTTTTAAATTAATTTCCATGGGAGTGTGACTCACCTCCACATAAGCAACCCTAATTTTTTAATAAGTTCGGACCTTGTCCTTGTAAAATATTGTTTTCCTCTTCCCTTTTCCAGAAACCATGGGCAAATACCATGGGATGGTTTGTGGTTTGGATTATTTTAATATAAGGGGTCCCAAACCTAAATAATAAAGAATTCTCTCACCTTTCCTATATAAACCCACCCAATCTCCCACTTCCTCCGCACCCAAAGCCCTTGAAGTTCGTCCAAACTCTGCCCTACTCTCTCTAGAATCCTCTCAAGGTGCCCCAAGCTCCCAAGAAGCCTCTCACAAGCCTCTCTCTAGCCTTTGGAAGCACACTTCCAAGTAAGGGTTTTTCTTCCTTTCTCATTTTTGTCAATTTTCTTTAAGTTGTATTGCCCTTTTAATTTAATTTATGAATGTTGGGGTATGGTTTAGCACCTCTCCCATACTGCCCTCTTATTGTTTGAATGATGGGAGACCCCTTTCTCTCTCATTAAATGCCTCCCATGTACACCCGTTACTATGCCGAAATTCCGAAAGGAACCTTTTTCTCCTCTTCTATATTCAAGCAATACTTTTGTATCATGAATCTAAATTCCTTTTCAATTGTTGGGACATGTATCTATATGACCTTCTTACTGTCCATTACATTTAAATATGATGAGGAACCCCTTTCTCTCTCATCAGCCTTTTCTATGAATTCTTATGTCACGCCGTTACGCTGCCGAAATCACACCGATTTTCTAAGCCAATATCATTGTGTAGTGAATACCATGCCCATTTCTCCATCAAGGGTATTCACCTTTATGCACGTTTACTTATTGATTGTAAAGTTTCATTTATGAATTCCACATTCCTTTATCGTGGAATAAATGATTATGTTTTATGAATCCATGTTTTATGATCCATGTGGCACACTTATGCATGAAATGAAATGTTTAAGAAGGGTGCGCCCTGATAGCGCTCCAATGCATTGGGTAAAGTATAGTATCATGATACGTCATGTGCAATGAGTGTTGACTCATGCTAATTCAAGTGCAACGAGGGTTTACTCGTGCTTCAAGTGCAATGAGGGTTTACTCATGCTCCATGTGCAATGAGCCTTGGCTCATGCTAATTCAATGATAAGTGTTGTTGCCACATTTCCATGTTATGATTATCATGATTTATCATGCCTTTATGTTCATGTCTCTCTTATGCTCTATTGATATGCCTATTGCCTAACATGTATTGTACTCCTCATGTTATTCATTGTGTACTCCCTTACTGGGCTTTATAGCTCACCCTTTTCTTATGCATGTCCTCAGGTTATCCCATGCAATGCTAAGTACGAAGGAATGTAGTGGTCATGTAAAGGAAGTTTTCAATAAGGATGTTGTATTTCATGTTTAAAGTTTTTATGTAATGATCCTAAGCCCCAAAGACACTAAACCTCTCGATCTTCATTGTTGTATCAAGTGAAATTTTATGTAATAAAGCATGTTTAAGTTGTAATAAAAAAACAGGGTTGTCATAGTTGGTATCAGAGGATAGGTTTAGTTATTTTTGGGATTAGGAAACCCTAGTAAAGCCTTAGATACAAGACTAAGCATAATAAAAACATCCCTAAGTTTTGGTAAATACTAAGTAAGTGTTTTATCAAACAAATACATCCCTGTCTGGATACGAGCAGGTAGAGGCGGCTCTGGCACAGATGTATCCTAGGGGTAAAACCCGAAAACACCGCTTTGAGCTAGACTCGAACGGGAACTGGTGCACGACAACGGGCCTTGCTGCACTCTTGGTTACGACACTCCCGGGGGATATGTTTTGATAAATTCACAATCTTAGTATGAACCCTTATTAAGGGAAAAATGCCCCTAAGAATATATGTTAGAAGGAAGATCATGAAAAGCCTGGATTGAATCCTATAGACTCATGAGTTAAAGAGATTAAAGTTTATTTATAAGTCATCAAATTTTGTCTTTGGATTACCCTTTATGTGTTACCCCTAACTTTCCTTTTATCCCAGCCAATGGCCGGTAATAGGAGAACTCGGGCTAACAACCGTTGTGAAGATCAGTGTGATGATTGTACCAATGAGATGCCCAATCCGATGGGAGCGGGAATCGCGAACTTTGTCACGCTTCTCTCTCAGCTAACTCAAGTTTTGAATAGAAACACTGGTCAAGAGGAACGTTCAACCCCCCCTAAGAAAGAACAAGTCGCTATTGAAAGCTTCATGAGACAAAGGCCTCCTACTTTTAGTGGATCATCTGATCCCACGATTGCTGAACAATGGATCAACTCCATTGAAAAGATATTCTCCATCCTCCAATGCTCTGAAAAAGAGAAGGTTCTCCTGGCGGCTTATCGTATGGAGGGTGAAGCTGATCAATGGTGGACATTGATCAAAAATACGAAGCCTGAGGAGGAGATCGAGCCTTTGGAATGGAAGGTATTCCGGAAGATGTTTTTCGATAAATATTTTCCACGCACCCTCCGTCTTAAGATGGAAAGGGACTTCCTTTCCCTCAAGCAGAAAGATGAGGAATCTGTGGGAGCATACGAGGCAAACTTCACAAGGCTTGCACGATACGCTTCTGGCTTTTTCGTTACCCCCGAATGCAAGGTTGATCGCTTCTTTGGTGGGCTAAAGCCTAGCTTGCGGAAAGCATTAGCGATCCGTGACTTTGATAGCTATGAGGAGATTGTCCGATGTGCCCTTAAGGTTGAAATGGAGATCGGAGAATCACAGGGGTATCATGGGGACAAGAAGCGGAAGGTGGACTTCAATGCTGGTGGTCCGATGGATAAATCCAACGGCGCTAAGAAATTCCAGCACCCCACTTGCCAAAAGTGTGGAAAGAAGCACCCTGGGAATTGCCTTAGGGGGACAAGAAAATGCTTCAAGTGTGGAAGAGAAGGGCACCTAGCTATTAACTGTCAGCAAGAAGGACCCGCGGCTGCGACGGAGGGGAGGAACGCTCCGTTCGAACCTCAACGCGTTGTTCAATGCTTCAAATGCAAAGAACCGGGTCATTTTGCGAATCAGTGCCCTAATCCAAGGGTTATCGGAGGCAATCAACAACCTCCAAGACAGCAAGGAAGAGCTTTTGCCATCACTTCTGCCGAAGTGAACCCCGACAACGAAGTGGTGACAGGTACGCTAGTTATTCATTCAAGAATAGCGAACGTACTTTTTGATTCAGGTTCTACGCATTCTTTTATATCTCAAAAGTTTAGTAGAATAATCCATGCACCACCACAAGTCATGGAAGTAAAGATGTCGGTGAGTACGGAAAATGGGGCAATCATTGCATCCCATGAGTATAAGTCCTCCCCTGTTATAATCTGTGGATTGAATTTCCCGGCGAACCTCGTCATACTCCCTTTGGTGGAATTTGATGCAATTCTTGGCATGGATTGGCTTTCCTTATATAGAGCCAACATAAATTGTCGGGAGAGGGAAATCACACTCAATATGGAGAATCGACCCCCGATTCTTTACAAGTGTCAGGAGGAAGATGAATCTCCTTTAGCTCCATCATCTCAAGCATGGATATTACTACCTTATGAGCACGCATATCTGGCTCAGATGATTGAGTCCAAGGAAGAAACCACCCTTGAAGAAATGCCTATTGTGAGGGAATTCGCTGAAGTATTTCCCGAGGAACTTCCTGGTCTTCCTCCAAGAAGAGATGTTGAGTTCTCAATTGAACTTATACCTGGGGCGCTACCAATATCCAAGACTCCATATAGAATGGCTGTGGTTGAGCTTGAAGAACTGAAGAAACAACTACAGGAGAATCTGGATAAAGGGTTTATACGCCCAAGTGCATCACCATGGGGTGCACCAGTCCTCTTCGTCAAGAAGAAGGATGGGTCAATGCGGCTTTGCATCGATTATCGTGAACTTAACAAAATCACGATAAAGAACAAGTATCCTCTCCCAAGAATCGATGACTTGTTTGATCAGCTGCGTGGAGCTCAATACTTCTCCAAGGTCGACTTGCGGTCGGGATACTATCAAGTAAGGGTGAAGAAGGAAGATATCCCCAAGACTGCTTTTCGTACAAGGTACGGGCACTATGAATTCATAGTAATGCCTTTTGGACTCACCAATGCTCCAACAATATTCATGGACTTGATGAATAGAGTCTTTAGAGATTACCTAGATAAATTTGTGGTAGTCTTTATAGATGATATTCTGATATACTCCAAAACCAAGGAGGACCATGAGGAGCATTTAAGAACTGTACTGGAGACTTTGCGCAAGGAGAAGCTCTATGCCAAGTACAGCAAGTGTGAGTTCTGGTTGAAGGAGGTCTCATTCTTGGGCCATATCATCACAAGCAATGGGATATCTGTGGACCCCTCCAAAACAGATGCAATTGAGGGATGGCCGAGGCCAACATCGGTAACTGATATCCGTAGCTTCTTGGGGTTAGCTGGATATTATCGACGATTTGTGAGAAACTTCTCACGATTGTCCAACCCTCTTACCAAGCTAACTCGAAAGGGAGAAAAGTTTGCTTGGAGTGATGAATGCGAAGAAAGCTTCAAGGAGTTGAAAAGGAGGCTTATCACTGCACCTGTGCTCACTTTACCCACAAGTGGGGAGCTTTTTGTGGTATTCAGTGATGCTTCAAAGAAGGGCTTAGGATGTGTCCTGATGCAGAATGATAAAGTGATATCCTATGCCTCAAGACAGTTGAAAATCCATGAGAGAAACTATCCAACGCATGATCTGGAGTTAGCGGCGGTGATCTTTGCCTTGAAAATCTGGCGGCATTATCTCTATGGAGAGAAATGTGAGATATATACTGACCACAAGAGTCTTAAATATATATTCACACAGAAAGAGCTTAATATGCGCCAGAGAAGATGGATAGAGCTCATAAAGGATTATGACTGTTCAATACATTACCACCCTGGGAAGGCGAACAAGGTGGCGGATTCCCTAAGTAGAAAGGATCCAGCAATTCTATCAATGATGAGAATTGAGAAGGATCCAATCTTCTTAGACTTGATGAAGATGGACGTGGGAATCATAAAGAAGGGAACATCATCAATCCTTTCACAAATGATTGCTCAACCATCTCTTTTGGAAAGGTTAAAGGATGCTCAAAAGGATGATGCGAGAATCCAAGAAAAAGTGGAAGCTATCAAAAAGGGAAAATCCTCAGAGTTTAATGTTAATGAAGAAGGAATTGTGCGGTTTGGGAAAAGACTATGTGTCCCATCAAGTTCGGAGCTGATGAAGGAACTTTTGGATGATGCACATAGTTCAAATTTCTCTATTCACCCAGGGAGCACAAAGATGTATCGAGATCTCTGAGAAAACTTTTGGTGGGATAATATGAAGAAGGAGATCGCCGAATATACATCAAAGTGCCTGGTGTGTCAGCAAGTGAAGGCAGAGAGGCAGAAGTCTAAGGGGATGATGCAACCATTGCCCATACCAGAATGGAAATGGGAGAACATCACTATGGACTTCGTCACTGGACTTCCAAGGACATCCAAAATCAACAATGCAATCTGGGTTATTGTGGATCGTCTTACAAAGACTGCACACTTCATTGCTATTCGAGAGGACTTCTCTTTGGATCAACTAGCACGGATATATATCAGGGAAGTGGTACGGTTGCATGGAGTACCACTATCTATTGTGTCTGACCGAGATCCAAGATTTACCTCTAAGTTTTGGAAGAGTCTTCAACATGCTCTGAATACTGAACTGAACTTCAGTACGGCCTATCATCCTCAAACTGATGGCCAATCCGAGCAGACTATCCAAACACTTGAGGATATGTTGAGAGCGTGGTCAATGGACTTTAAAGGAGGATGGGATCAACATCTTCTCCTAGTTGAGTTCTCTTATAATAATAGTTTCCACTCGAGCATCCAAATGGCACCATATGAAGCCCTGTATGGGAAAAGGTGTAGAACACCAGCATGTTGGGATGAGGTCGGTGAACGTAAGCTGCTTGGACCAGAATTGGTCGAAGAAATGGTGGAGAAGGTGAAAACCATTCAGCAGCATATCAAGGCAGCCCAAAGTCGACAGAAGAGTTATGCAGATAATCATCGACGAGACCTTGAGTTTAAAGTCGGAGACATGGTGTTTTTACGCATATCTCCGTGGAAGAAGGTCATGAGGTTTGGAAAGAAAGGGAATTTAAGTCCAAGGTACATCGGCCCATTCGAGATTCTTGATCGTGTTGGGGCTGTGGCCTATCGACTAGCACTTCCACCTACTATGGCCAAGGTGCATGATGTCTTCCATGTATCCCTCTTAAGGAAGTACATACCAGACCCTTCACATGTACTCTCTTCCGAGGTGGTACAATTAGAAGACGATCTTTCTTATGAGGAGCAACCAGTGAAGATCTTAGATCGTAGAGAAAAAGTTCTACGAAATAAGACAATGCCCCTCGTCAAGGTGTTGTGGAGAAACCACAAGTTTGAAGAAGCAACTTGGGAGTCGGAAGATATGATGAAGCTAAGTTACCCACATTTGTTTTAGTGTGGGAAAAGGAAAATTTCGAGGGCGAAATTTCTTAAGGGGGGAATGTTGTAACGACCCAAAATTTCATTAATGGAAAATCCCTCTTGATCCAGTTAAATGTTTCTTTATGTTTTTATAAGATGTCAACTTCTTTAGTTTTACGTTAAGATTTGTGACCGTTACTTTTATAGCCGTTGAACATTGATCATCTGGGTAGTTTAAATATAAGGCTTTAACGAAACCATTTTTTACTCAGACAAAGGAAGCGATGGCCTCATCCAGTAGAATTTCCCCTTACGAAGCCCATTTGTCGGAGCTCGGTAAAGAGGTGGCGTCTTTGGGCTTTGCCCTTGACCAAGCCCAAGCTGAGCTTCATCAAGTCATGCTCGAACGTGATCGTCTACGGGAAAAATGGAAGTTGATAGAGATTACCACTCGAGCGATGTTATCCGAGCAGCCCCAAGAGTCTGTCACCATCGCGCACCTTACCCTTAGGTCTTATGCGGCTATTTTAAGGGGTTATGTAACAAATAAGTAGCACCATGTTCATGTACATTATTTTTGTATATAATAATGAATATAATTTCTAGTCATTTTTGATGCATTGTAATTAGTTTTTAAAGTACAAATGATGTTTTTAGTTATTATTTAATTAAGAATTATATTTTATTAAATTAAAGGATTTTTGAATTAAATAATATTTTAATAAAATATTATTATTAATATTAAATTAATTTTTATTAAATATAAATGATCTTATAATTTTATGAATGCAATTAAAATTTTTATTAAGGTTTGAAAGCCATTTCTGTCAAAACCCGTGAATTTTTATAAATGTCGGTTTTTATTTTAAAAGTGAAAATTCACATATTTAGAAAATTATTTAGATAAAATAAATATTATTTTTGGAATCAGGACGTCGAAATTATCCAACGGTGAATTTTTCATAATTTTCTGAGACAGTCAAATTTTTGGGTAAAAATTAAATACCATTTAAATATATAATGTGTTTTATGACATCATAATGACCCAATGGTGATGTAATAAAATACCATAATCCTTATGTTCGGCCAATATGTGTTTTATCAATAAAATAATGAGGTTTTGGGTTTGTTTGACTCACTTTTCAAAGCATTAATGGAGCCCTCAAGACTTATTCAACACTTTGCCTTTTTAAATTAATTTCCATGGGAGTGTGACTCACCTCCACATAAGCAACCCTAATTTTTTAATAAGTTCGGACCTTGTCCTTGTAAAATATTGTTTTCCTCTTCCCTTTTCCAGAAACCATGGGCAAATACCATGGGATGGTTTGTGGTTTGGATTATTTTAATATAAGGGGTCCCAAACCTAAATAATAAAGAATTCTCTCACCTTTCCTATATAAACCCACCCAATCTCCCACTTCCTCCACACCCAAAGCCCTTGAAGTTCGTCCAAACTCTGCCCTACTCTCTCTAGAATCCTCTAAAGGTGCCCCAAGCTCCCAAGAAGCCTCTCACAAGCCTCTCTCTAGCCTTTGGATGCACACTTCCAAGTAAGGGTTTTTCTTCCTTTCTCATTTTTGTCAATTTTCTTTAAGTTGTATTGCCCTTTTAATTTAATTTATGAATGTTGGGGTATGGTTTCGCACCTCTCCCATACTGCCCTCTTATTGTTTGAATGATGGGAGACCCCTTTATCTCTCATTAAATGCCTCCCATGTACACCCGTTACTATGCCGAAATTCCGAAAGGAACCTTTTTCTCCTCTTCTATATTCAAGCAATACTTTTGTATCATGAATATAAATTCCTTTTCAATTGTTGGGACATGTATCTATATGACCTTCTTACTGTCCATTACATGTAAATATGATGAGGAACCCCTTTCTCTCTCATCAGCCTTTTCTATGAATTCTTATGTCACGCCGTTACGCTGCCGAAATCACACCGATTTTCTAAGCCAATATCATTGTGTAGTGAATACCATGCCCATTTCTCCATCAAGGGTATTCACCTTTATGCACGTTTACTTATTGATTGTAAAGTTTCATTTATGAATTCCACATTCCTTTATCGTGGAATAAATGTTTATGTTTTATGAATCCATGTTTTATGATCCATGTGGCACACTTATGCATGAAATGAAATGTTTAAGAAGGGTGCGCCCTGATAGCGCTCCAATGCATTGGGTAAAGTATAGTATCATGATACGTCATGTGCAATGAGTGTTGACTCATGCTAATTCAAGTGCAACGAGGGTTTACTCGTGCTTCAAGTGCAATGAGGGTTTACTCATGCTCCATGTGCAATGAGCCTTGGCTCATGCTAATTCAATGATAAGTGTTGTTGCCACATTTCCATGTTATGATTATCATGCTTTATCATGCCTTTATGTTCATGTCTCTCTTATGCTCTATTGATATGCCTATTGCCTAACATGTATTGTACTCCTCATGTTATTCATTGTGTACTCCCTTACTGGGCTTTATAGCTCACCCTTTTCTTATGCATGTCCTCAGGTTATCCCATGCAATGCTAAGTACGAAGGAATGTAGTGGTCATGTAAAGGAAGTTTTCAATAAGGATGTTGTATTTCATGTTTAAAGTTTTTATGTAATGATCCTAAGCCCCAAAGACACTAAACCACTCGATCTTCATTGTTGTATCAAGTGAAATTTTATGTAATAAAGCATGTTTAAGTTGTAATAAAAAAACAGGGTTGTCATAAATCCATGATGTGTTTCATATTACACTGATAAAGTAGTATCCACCAGAAAAATACCATGTCCTTGAGTGGGAGGATGTTGATAATTAGCCCATCACCATAGTTGTTGAATGATAAATTCAAAAAGTGGACTTACAAAATATTTTACTATATGAAAAAATGATCCCACTGGTTTGAGTGGTAATTTTTGGAGGTAGGTTAATCTAGGAGATAAAGGAGCATGATGACTTAATGATTCAATAATGGAATTATGTTTTATTATATTCTAGATTTTGATCCTTTATAGGGACACAATTAATTTATGATTGTGATAATTGTGACTCCGTTATGGTCAATGTTCCATGAAATTTCATTCTTTGTTTATATTTTGTGAGTTTTAAGTGGATTATATGAAATAGGGTTGTAAAATTTATTGATATAGAGAATGAAGGATTGGAACATGGTTTAATACATGATTAGTAATATCCATTCATTAACATTGTTATATGTAACTGTGTGTTCTAGTGGTGTTTTTCATGGTTTGAGAAAGGGTTTTCAAACATTTTGTGTATCAAGGCAAGCCATCCAAATGATAGGTATTTGGTCTAGTTGTTTTTACACACATTGAGCACATTTTTTCAAATAATTCCTACAATATGGGGAAATTGTGCCACTTGGTTATGCATGTGAAGTGGACATCGCATATTTGATGCAAAATTTTATAAAATTTGTAGCCTAACAATGTTCCAATTATTGAATCTTTTATAACAAAAAATTACCCTAATGTTGATGGTCATTTCTAAATCTAATATCATTATAAATCGTTATTAGCACAATAAATAACATCCATTATGATATATAGGATTATACCCTTGATTCATTAGATATCCTAGATCATTATTAGGGGATTCATATTAGGTATATTCATTTTTCACCTCAAATTATTCCCCTCTACCTAGATCTCCTCTTTTTATTGCCTTTTACTGTCAAGATGGAACCCTATTGAACTTAAATTTCTAGATATAGGGATTTTTGAATTAATTTACTTGTGTTTCACACAAATATATGTTTATGTGCTCCCAATCTAGTCATCTCCCATGACTAGTTCAAAAGGAAATACTTATCTATTTTTTCGTAAGAAAGGTGTCTCCGTCTGGTAGTATATCTCTTAAAAAACCGTATGTTTCATTGAATTACATTAGTTTTTTAATTATTAATTTGATAATTTATATAAATGAGAGTATAAATTTTTTTAAATTTTTTTAAAAATGTTTTTCAATGGAAATGAGATTTTATGAACATGATGAGTATGATAAAATTATTTAAAGTGTGTCTTGAAATTGAAATGATGTATCAATAATGGATTTCATTGGATGACACTATATAAAATAAATTTTAAAAATATAGTGGTTAAAATTCAAATTATATGCAATGTAAATTGTTTAATGAAACCTGAATTGGTTTCCTGAATGGAATGATAATATAATCGCACAATAGGAATTCCTTGAGGTACCTGATAAAACAAGACATATTGGTTCCCTAGTAGATTTAACAACCATTATTTGAGCTTCACATGATTCCATGGGTTACTAGTGGGTAACCAATCCATGGGACTATAGTTCCCTTATATTAAGAGCAATTTATATCAACTATTTCCTTTATTCATATAATTATGTACCCCAGGGTTTCATGATGATCATCATTTGGAATAATTTATGTTCTGTTACATGCTTGATTTTATGATATTCTTATTCATTCACTTGATATGGATATAATTCTTGAATCTTATTGATCTCTTCTATATATTAAATGTATACATATTTATTTTCATTTATATTTGTGTATCCTAATGTGGAATGTTTCTGAAAAAAACAATGATTATTTTTATATATAAATTGGTTTATTCTTTAAATGATTTAGAAATATTTTTTATTCATAACTATAGGATACAAGTGTATAGACATTATATATATATATATATATTTGGTATCCAACCATTTTTTACTACCCAAATATTTATTTACCCTTAGGTAATTTTTTAACCTTATTCATTTAGGATAAATGAAAAGTGAATATCATTATATAGAGGATGGAAATTCTAGATCATGTGTCCTTATTTTGGGTTTAGATAGTGGTGACTAATGGTCACGTCGTAATGGAACCACATAATTATTTGGATTCTATAATGCAGATATTTAGCTCTATACATTCTTTATTCATGTTTTATGTGATTTTTCTAGTTTGGTGGTTTTTTAAATATGACATAACCTTGATATCTTCAATGCTAATAAGGTAACCATAACAAAAAAAGGTGGAAATATGGTCTAAATTTAATCATTTAGATATCAATTTTCACGAACATGGGTGAGAAGATCCCACCAATGTCACTATACTAAGTCTCACATAATTTGATGCTTTCTGTTTAACTCCAAAGCATTAAAACAAATATAAAAGTATGTGAATATAAGTAAAGAACAGTTTGGTTTTAACTGTTTTAGAGTAATACTTCTTTGTAAATTGGATACAAATTATACCATTTCATTTCTCCATAATTAATGATTAAATCACCAAATATATTATATATATGTGGATCCATCAAGAGATTAATCACAACACAGTAATACACATCATCAACATGGACTAATCTAAATTTACAAAAGGTACCACCTCATAAAATAGTGACAACATCATCTCAGAAACACAAATGTATATTGGGTCACTTTTAAAACTCTAGATTTAGTATTATAACTTCATATAAAAAACCAAACATTGGGGGAAGAATAATTCTCACATAATTAAAATTTACCACATAAATCATAAAATGGATAATAATACATATAATTTTTAATATGTCCAATTAATTGGATATATTCAATATAAATCATCATAAATACATCACACACAAAAACCATTTCTATAAGGTAATATTCTCTAAAACTACCATAATTCAAATGAAAGATCATATAGAATCAATCCTTATAGTAGAATAGTTTTTTCTCAATAATGTAAGCCTTGCATATCCCACCAAAACTCCCAGTTGAACACTAATTCAAGGATTCCACAACATTATAAAACAATTTATCATCAGAAAACTATACATGAAATGTTTATATATACTTATATTTACTAGAGATCTCACCAAGAAATATTTTTTATCGACCTTCACAAAATTATTGTCTTCATGAAAAAATATTATAAATTAATTTTTTGAGATATTATATTTTACTCTAGTTCCAAATATTTGATCATGTTATTGGAGTAATTGTACATACGGTCCATATATTTCATTCTTTCATGGAATAATGGATTCCTAGAAAAATATAATACACTCTGACTATCATAGCACCTAAAATCCTTCAACTAACTGGTTTTTTTATCCTATAAAAGTTATCCAAAACATAAAATATCATTTATTACATATGATACCACTATATATTCTATATCCATTGGGGAATGAGAAATCATTGGCTGATCCCTGGACATAAAAATTACTCCAATTCCACAAAATGTAAAAACACATACAAATTTACACTACCATGGTCAGGATCACCCCCAATGTTAGTAATAATGTTCCCATGTAAAGGATCATATTATATGAAATAATATTTTTTGTATACATTTCATTAATGAAATAAAATATTCATCTTCATATCTTTACAAGGTTCCTTTCATGGATTTGGCATAAACAATTTATCCACTCACTTTTCTAGTGGAATGTATGGAAGAGTTCTCACCTTATAATACAAGAGACTTACTACAACCAATCCATATAGTATTGTCAATATATGATTTAAATCACATTCATTTCATGGTGTTTTTTGGTTTGAATTTTTAGAGTGCTGGTAAAGAGGTGTTGACATATCTTTTCATCTCCTCATTTCAAATCATTCAATGTTTTCCTAGTTAAACTCATTTTGTGATGGAACTATGCTTATAGAATTTATGTAAAATTCAATCCTCATTTGAGAGAACATTTTTTCATCACAAATATATATAATTTAAAACATTTCTAAATTTTTTTCATCAACTCTCAAATCTTTTGAATTTGAAGACCTAAAAATATATTAGCCTCATAGAACAATAAAATGATAATTTTTTCATCTAGTGTAGTCCAGTTGATAATAAAAATTATATAATCATATTACCATAAAATATTTCTCTTATATGTAAGATTCAAACTATTTAATATAATATATTAGTGATTACTTCAAACCGTATACACTCCTCTTGAGTTTACACACCAAGTCCTAATACCACTAATCCAAAATACCACAAGGTTACTTTATAATGACATCCTCATCCAGGTACCTAATATATAAATCGTTCTAGACATATATCTATTCCAGATAAAATCCACTATATGTATCCAATCATAACACTATCTATATGGTTGTATGTTTCACTACCAAAAAAAAATTGTAGATAAATTAATTACATCATTATGTTGAAACCCACTGAAAACCCACATATATTTACACATTTTTCCCATCTATTTCTTCGTTAATACATAATATACACTTCATCTCATGTTCTTTATTTTTTGAGTGGTTAATATATTAATTTATTGTTCTTATTAACATCTTTTGAATTCAAATCCATATAAAAAACATTATCCTACTTCTAAAAATAACCCGGGCAAGCTTCCTCCTATGGTGTCCTTAGATCTCGTAAATCCATTAGAATAAAAATTAAATCCAAAATTATACTCAAAACTAATTACATGATTCATTATGACCTTCACAATTCCTCGTGTGGTTTTACTCTTCCTAGAAATAGAACTTCCAATATCTAATATATTATGGTCTAAACCGATATTTTCTACTTATTGAGTTTTCATATATATTTTTCATTGAATATAAATATCCACATTCTATGATTCTACTTGATAAATATATAGACTTTTGATCCATGGTTGACATAGAGAAATTATTGTTTTCATGAATTTTTATACTTCAATAGATTCCACTCAAATTAACTCAAAATGTGGTTGAATATTTTTCTTCAATGTCCTTTCCCTCTATTTTTTAGTTATTTTATAATAAATATTTAACAAAGATCACATATTTATATCTAATTACATTATTTGTGTTATCATTACAAATTTTAAATCCATTATCTTTGTAACACCCTATGTTTTTATTATATTGTAAACAATAATGATGTCGATGTGATTCATTATTTTCTTTATGAGAAAAATCGAGTTAAAATTAAACGGTTATATATTTAGATGAAATATAAATATTTATATATTAATATTAAATAATAGACAATTATTTATCATTAATGAATATGAGTAAAAAATATATTTAATATTTTTTAGAATGATAATGTTGGATACATTCAAAAGTTTTGAAATTCAATTGGAAAATAAAAAATAATAGATACACTTCTTTTATTATTGGAAATATATTTTTATAAATATTTAATTTTTATGTTATATAATTTTTTAGAACATTATGGTTAACAAGGATAAAATGTATTTTGTAAAATTAATTATTTAATTATATTTAAATTTGTAAATGATATGAAATAGGAATGACAATGGTTCATTTTCTTAAAAATCAATTTTTCTAGAAAAATATATTTTCAAGATATCTCAATTTTTAATTTCAAATTTAAAATAATAAATTTTAAATTAAAAAATTTTAATTGTTAAAAATATTTTTTGGATTCATCATAATATTATAATTTTAATATTATTTTTTTGATTTTTCAAAAAATGATGATTTTATATTAACAGTGTAAAATATTATTTTAACTAATAAAATGCCTTTTAGGACATTATCAGTGTATTTGAATGAATTTTAAATTCATTAAACCTATTTATAATACCTAAATTTTTTTATGTGAGAGAATTTTTAATTTTAGAAATATTTTTTTTTCAGTTTAAAAAATTATATTTGACATTATAGAACTAAAGTTAAATTTTTCAAAAGAACTATTTAATTTATTATATATTTAGTATACTGGGATAAATTTTTATCAATTTAGGAAAATTAATGTACTGAATTTGAAATAAAATTTTTAATTAGTTTCAAAAAATTAAATAATAATGTTCATATTTTTTCTATAAATTACTAGCTACCTTATGTAAAATCTAGTAACAATGGTAAAAATATAAAATGGTCAAGGTAATGAATATAAGAGCAATGAAAAGAAAATATTCATAAAAAACATGGGAATGGGTGGTTGATTCCATGATATATCTGATACTTTATGTTATCCACTATATGTAAATTTATGTAATACTTTCCTTGATAGAAATATTCCATTATTGAATGGTTTTTGGTATTGAGAAATATACCATTAATTTTCAATTATAAATGTTTCTTTCTTTCATCCCTCATAACACCCCAAAACCCAATTAGTTTTTACAATAATATACAAAATACAATTCTCTATATTACAAACCGCCTTAAAAAGGTTCTGTTATTCTCAAAATATTATCCATCAATGGATTAACACCTTTTCAATGGAGATAATCCAAGAAGTGAGGTATAAATTTCATTCCAGTCTTTCCTTTTTTTAATTATACGTGTGCAATTATTCGTACTAAAATTAAACACACCATATGAAATAATAAAATATTTGGATTAATATATTGGAATATTAATATTATTATTATTGTACAAGAACTAACAACCATTCCCTTTTCTATTTTGAAAAATTAAATTATCATTTTTGTATTGTGTAGATCACTGCCACAATAATGAAACATTATTCATTTTCCATTACCACCAGAAACTACTCATAAAAAGTGGTAATGTAATTAATATTTTATTTATCTATTTCATAATTATTTTTATAATACAAAAAACGATATTACTCCTTACTCATGTACTATGAAAATTAAATCATCATCCATAAGTATGTACACCATGGATTAGATTATTCAATATTTCATTACCGACATTAATGGATGGATATAGGGATTTTATTATAATATAAATATTATATTTTTAATATTTATAAATATTTAAAATTATGATACATAAAAATATTATAAACTAATAAATATCAATATTCTTATTTTATAATTACATTAAAATGACACCACCAAATAATCATACATTAATTATTCTTGATTCTTTTTTGGTGGGTTTAACTGCCTACCCGAGAAATTCCTTGTATTTATAACATAGATGATGATGGGAAAAAATTTACTCGTATAATATGATATAAATATGTAAAATATATTTATATTTTGGTTTGGAAATGTTATATTATTATTTAACTCATAAATTTATAAATCACCCTTCATTCATTAAAAATAACTGAAATATGATCATCACCTATTTTATCCTCGTAGATTTTAACCAAAACCATCATGAAACAAATTTATAACAAAATAAAATATCTTGAAATATATATGCCAGTACCATAGAATATATAATATGGATTTAAATTAGAAAATAAATATTTACCAATACCTGTTTTATAAAACATGTTCAATGGGAGAATTTTTATATACACCTGATGATGAAAACTGTAAAGAACTAACAAATATATATATATATTTAAAGATAAGGCATATAAATTTTTGTAGTTATTAATATTTTTTTCAAGTATATTTTTTATAAATACACATGTCTATATGATATATTAATGATTGAAATTTAAGGTCATGAAATTTATTGTTTTCATGAAAAATATGGCACAATATATATTCTTTCAAATGATAATGTGTACCTTTTAATATTTTAATCCACATAAGCAATCATTAATAAACCATTGAATGATTTTAAATGTTATTGAGAGGATTTATTCATGTACTTGATATGTAAACCAACAATGTAATTTTAATCAGGAGATTTAATTCATGAGTTATTACAAGCTATTGAGGAGTGTCTCTGACGACCTATATAATACTTTCCTATGATAGTGATGGGTTGTGTGTGGGATTTCATGATTCTCGAAAAAATATATACAATATATATATCTTCATTTAACATATTATCACATGATTAACTTTCATTCCATTGAAGATTGATAAATCTCATCCATATGTAAGATGAATCTATGAAATCCATGGATACACTATAGAGATGGTATATCCTACAACTTCCATTGGTGATCCTTGTCAATACCACATGATTTATATTATAAATACCTCCAAATTCTTATGTTTATGTTATGTTACTTACAATATATTTTTCATTTATGGTTTTATCGCATTATTTTAATTTCATGCATTGAGATCCCCTAAAAAGGGTACTAAATATCTTCTGCAACTTGTTGTAATTACTATTAGACACTAATAAAACCCTTCAGTGGTATCAAAGAAAAACAATTCCTAACTTTCATTATATCATGTGTTTTAATAAATAGAAAATGGAAATATAGAATTGTATTGTGTTTTTGGAATTTTGTTTTCATAAATGTATTACCATAATATAGTGGGGTTGTGTAATTGTAACTATGTTCATACCCTTACATAACTAATATGTTTAATGGTATCTACGGAATTAGAATTACACAGATGAGATTCATAAGGAACATCTCACATTAACCTTATATAGATGGGTCTATGTAATGATAATGATAACATACCTCAAAATAATGTAATGTTTGTGTGAAGGTTGTTCGGATTTTAAATTGGTTATGTAAGCGTAATCATGATATCTAAAAAATGGGATAAATGTAAATAGTATCTTCATTATGGTTGACGATATTTTCCTAAAGTTGCATATAAGAATGATAGTATTACCTATTTGTGATGCTTACACATAAAATTATTCCCTTATATACCCTTAATAAACATATTCTTTGTAGAGGTTTTGGATATGTACCCTTACGTAGAATATTCACATAAATGTAGAGTGAGTTTACCCTTATGTGGGATTCTTATTCTAGGTACGAGTAAACAAGATTTTCCTTATATTTTTTAAAATTATAAAATCATTTTTTGGTTAATAAAGTGTTTATAAATCATATAAAATGAAATCTTGAGAATAACTAAATTATAGGGAATTTATAAATAAATTTATTATTGATAAATTTTTTATAATATAAATAATATATACAAAAACTTTTATTCTAAATATTCAATGTTAATATTTGGAATATATTTTTTAAAAAATTATATGGAATGATTTATGATCTTAAAATAAAATTTCATATTTATAATTAATGTATAAAAGTCAATAAACTATTATAAATAATGATATAAGGCCAATATTAAAATTATTTTATTTAATTAATGAAATATGAAATATGAATTGTTTTTATTTATTCAAAATAAAATGGGTCCTTATTTGTATATTATTTAATCCAAATAAATTTTTTTATTATTATTATTATGATCAATGATTAAAAATTTATTATGTATATGATATAAAAATTATGAAAATAGTTTATATAATAACTATTAGATAATAAATATTTAATAATATATATAATATTTTATATTTAAAGAAAAATAAATATAATGTCAAACATAAAATATTTCATACTTGTATGAATATAAAATATTTGTATTAAAAATTATAATAATACAATGATGTTAAATATTTATTTATAAGAGGATTTATATTTAGTTATTATTTATGAGTTTTCCATAAATTTTTACCTCATGATTAATTATATTTATTTTTTATTTATTTTAATGCTATTCTATATTATATACATAATTATAATTTTTTATAGTATGAATTTATCTATGCAAAATTTTGTAGGATAAATTGATTTTGGGATAATGCCTTGTATTTTATTCAATGAAAGACTCCATAATGAATTTTGTTGTTCATCTACTATGACCTTAGTTGTTAATTGATATTATTTGCCTAAATTTATTTATTGAATTTAAATTTATGATATACTTTGTTATAGTTATGATGAATCTGATTTTATGTTTATTAATCTATCCCTTAGTAGATGGACTTGAGGTTAGAATATCTACAAATGTAGAGGCTAAAGCCTTATGAAAAAAACTGAACGGGGTTTGCTATCTATTTTTCTATGCTTTAAAATGCATTGATTTTCAATATCATATAATTATAAACTACTATATTATGTGTTCTTGTAACTTCATCATATTATGTTTTAAAATTTGTATAATTATACAAGACATAAATTTTTTGGTTGGTATAAAAAACATGGGGGTTGTGTCTACACATACACATCAAAATTTTATGAATATATTGATTAGGAATAGGGATTATGATTCTAATTTATAATTACTAGAAGAATTCATATATAAAATGTAATTACATTAATTTATATTTTGAGATTTTTCCCCTTAAAATAATAAAATGACATTATTTCCAAATTCAGAATCTTCAATACCATGATCATTAAACTGAGTATTTTCAAGCTTAACATGAATAACCCTAAATTATCTTGGGTATGGAAAGAATGTAATATGAATATTTAGATTATATTGATGAAATTTTTGAGTTTAGAATGATTATCTCATGATTATCCATTGTTATATTACTCTTGGAATGTTATTTGGGTTACACTAGTTAGGATTTTATTTGTGATATGATACCAAAAAAATTGAATTTTTTATTACCATATGATGGATTTAACAATGATATTTTCTCTCAACTATCCATAATTTTAAAATGATACAAATTAAAATTTACTTCTAACTGATATATTAGTGAAAAACATAATTGATAACCAGTGTATTAAATGGTAAATTATTGATCTTATCCATCTTAGGGATATATTGTATAAGGGATCATAAATTTAGTGGAATCCAATTTAATGATTTTTTTATTAATTGGTTATAATAAATGATACTCATATGATGAATTATTATATGATAAACATCATCATCAAAAAATTTGTGATTAATTATTTATAAAGATGGTACAAATGAAGGATACACCTTTAACTAGAAACATAAGATAATTTATTAGGAAATCCCGGTTATTTAATAAAATTTCTTATGGGAACTATTATGTGCCAGAATAGTTCCTTATTCAGTAACCATGGGTTGAAATCATTAAAAAAATGAATATAGATCCCCATGAAAGAATATAGGGATATATATAATGTTTCCTACAAATTAGTTTCGAAATGGATAAAGTAATTTTAGTATAAACTAATGTAATCATTATGATTAGTTATTCCAATAATTTAAGGAGTTTTATACTCATGTACTCAATATTATGGGATATGTAAAAGGATACTCAATATGATTGAATATGTTGTCAAATAAATGATAATAAAAGGATTCCTTAATCATACATTGGTTATAGAAATAAATTATAATATATATATATATATTATGTTTTAAAATGTTTTGTTAATATAAATATGGTTAGAAGAAGAAATGAATTGAAATTTTGTGTTCGAAACTCTCTTTCAAGTAATATAAAAATTAAGTACCTTCAATGAGGAACTAGATGATTAAATATTGGTTGTAATTTTCATAAGATGTTTATTCTTATGTCATTTTACTCTTGATAAAAATATGTGAAAATTATTGATTAAATTAAATAACAGGAATGGTTTTAATACACATGGTTTTTTATTTTTTTAAAATTTCTATTAAAAGAAGATAATAAAAATGGCTTGTTATAGTTTGGGAATAGATACTATTTACTATTCAAGAAATTTAATAAAAATTTTAATGAATATAAGAAACATTTAACTAATATTCTAAATGTGTGGAGAATATATTAAACAAGTATATGATGATTGGATTTATGTACAATATGGATAGTATAGTTTGGTAAATATTAAAAAATAAAAAATATTTTTTTTTAAATATTCCATAATGATTCATCCAAAATCTAGTAATTATCATTGAAGAATTGGGGTTTTATTCCACAGGAATTCTGATTGCCTACGATGTGATTATCTAGAATAACTCAAGGAGTTTTCGAAATTCGATGTACTTTCCATGTCATTTATGGATGTTAGATAAATTAATTACTCTATTTTGATGCATATGTGATACCAAAGGTATTTTTTACTAGTTTTGTAAATATAAAATATTTAAAAATATAATAATTAACTAATTTTTAATGTATACTAAGTAATGAGTTACAATAAAAAGTATTTGAATATAAGTAATTTTATCCAGCTAAAATGAATATAGTTAATTTTTTTTCCTCCATATCATTTCACTGAATATGATCAACAAAAGAGTGCTTTTATAAACTACATGAGAATATTAATTTCATATAAATTGTATATAATTTATTAATGTTAATTACATGTTTTGATAAAAAGGAAATGATAAAGTTTTTATCTAGTATAAATTGTTTATCAAACTAATTTTCAAATTAGGTGGGAATGTTTTTCTATGAACTATTAATGGTTTATTTTAATAATTTATTGTTTTAAAATTATATAAATGACACTATACTATCAAATACTATATATCATATGGAAAAATAGTTTATTTATTAAATTATTATATGAAAAAATAAATAAATTTTATTTGAAATTAGAAAATGACTTGTTTATCAATAATTAGATAATAAGAAAATAATAATTACTATGAGGCTAGTGGGGGTATGTTTTGGAATTAAGATGATTGAAATTTATCAAATAAATTTATAACACCAATCATATGATAAATTTATTTCTGAATAATAACATTAAATGCATATAAAATTTAACTGAATATAAATATTTAAATTATTAAATCTAATTATAAATTTTTAAGTGAAATACCATCCTTCAAAATGGGTTTTTCATGTCTATAATTACAGTGGGTATCTAAATAATATACTAAAAGTGATTAGGATATTTGTTGATATAGAAAACCATAAGTAATTTTATTTTTTTATCATTAAAAGAGAAATAAGTTATTCTATAAAGGGGTGTACATGTAAAATTTAGAATTATATTACACTAGGTATCCTGAAAGAAATTATGGTATAATGTTTAATATAAATTTAAGTGTAATTAATAGTTTCTAAATAAATGTAAATTTCGATTCATCCTAATTTTGTTTCACAGGTAATTCCAATTATAATGGATCTTTAAAAATTAATTGAATATTTTTTTCCAAATTCGGTTCCAAGGGAGGTTATGATGAGATTAGAATGTGCTCTAAGAAGAAAAAATTAATAAAATTATTGTATTGGATGTTGTAATGTTTTGTGGTTTGAATATATTAATGTATTTTAATAGTTAGGAATATGATTCCAATATCTCATCATTGTTGAATACTAATATCTATATAGATGTTCATCTCTAAATAATTAGTGGGAGTGTTTTATAATATCATCACACAATGATGTAACATGTATTATATATGATCTACTGTGTTAAAATCCCAGAATGTGTAGTAATCACAAGGTAGATCCTTCTTTTTATCAAATATGACATAATAATATAGAACTTGTGTTATTTATGTTAAATATACATAAAGATATTAAAAATATTAAATGTAACATATTAAAGGAAACCTTCAATTTATTCATTTATGTTTTCAGAAAAAAAATGTATATATTGATACACATTTCATGATCGGAAATGATAATTGATTACTCAATGAATGAATTTGAGTTTATCCATAATTTATGTTCTCCATAAATTATTATTGGTTATTACACGATATTATAGTTTTAATGATTAGTATTCTTGTGTAGTGATAAATATATTATAATGAGGTGAAAACAGGTAATAAGATTCTTTGTGTGTGCTACATCACCTACTAAGTATGTCACATGATGTTTCACATAGATTCCTTTTGTATACAAGGAGTGAAATGATTATATTTGAGTCCCCTTTACTAGTGGTATAGGATATAACTATCAAAAGAACATTTTTTTAACATCGTAATTAAATAATACAACATATTTACTAAGCATATATATGGGTGATTGGGTATGTTGCAGACCATGTCATCTGATGGAGCTTAAAAAAGATGGGATTTGTCCTCTCCTACAACGAGTATGAAATTTTATCCAGTGATTGACATATAATATAGGTGTGTGTGACCACACCTTGATATTATAATTCTCTCTAGATAGGGGACACATGATTAAATTATCTATAAGGATGATTGAAACGTGATTTATTCATATATGAGATCTATTTACACTTTTTGGATCTATAAGAAATGTCTCAGCTATATGGGATTTACATTATATGTTTCCAATGGTAAATTGAGGTCTTAAAGAAAGGTATAAAATGAGGATCCATTTTTTATATGTTGTAGACAAGTGGACATAGGTATAGATCTATGTGTGTTTGATAGAGATCATGATAAACCCCTTTGTTGATTTAATACCAGTGATACTTTTCTAGAGTCTACTATTTTCTTACTTATATGTATACATAGATTCATATTTGTTATCAATTCTATAATGGCTTGTTCGGTGACACCTTTTGGACGACTAAATGGGGATTGATATTATATTAAAGAGATAATAAAAAAATTATTTTGAGGTAATCCAAATGTCTTTTGGGTGGGTATTCACAAGATATTGAATATGATGGGTCACTAGGTGAAATTAATTATAGCATTAAAAAAGTGTTTTTGGAATATATCAAATAGGATTTGGGGATAGAGTTTCACAAGTTATTTTTTATGATACAATGATAGGTGAAATTGCATAATGATTACTAGTATTTCATGCAAGTGGGATATTGTTGGAGATATTCCCTATAGATAATGATTCATTTGATATTTTTATTAGATAAATAGTATTGTATGAAAATTCAGATTTGGATGAAATATATGGTGCATCATCTAAAAGATTGAATAATAATATTTATCAGTTAAAATAGTCATTCACATTAGTCAACATTATTGAAGGATTTTATGAGATGAAATGGTAAAGATAATATTTAATCATGTATGTGATACATGAACCAACCATGGAATTTAACACATTTGTTTCAATTCATGAGTAAATGCATGTTTTTCAGGAGTATATTCAACATCATATATGATGATATCTTATCATGGATGTAGGTTAGGTGTGTTTTTTTAGAATTCTTGGACGAAACTCCTCAGAATCTATACACATCTACATTAATCTCCTTGGAACATGTTGAACTAATAGTCCATGGAGTAATGATGGATCCCATAATAATGTCAAATGATTATTTATGGCCTCCGAAGATAATATAGACATGAAATGTCATTTATATTCCATTGTATATATTTATCAAACCCATGAGATATATTTTTTATATGTTATTAACGTTCTTTAGTTTAGTTTCCATTATTTACCAAAGTTTCTTAGTTTATGGTTTTATAAAAGGATTTTTATTTCATTCATGGTGATCCTTAGATGGGGGTATTGAATTTATTTATCGAATTTCAAAAACATTTATTACACTCTAATAAAACCCCACTGTTATTTAGTATATATTTAATGAACATAATTTTATTATTCATGATATTTGGGGAACATATAAAAAAAAGTAGGAAAAATATAAAATGTTTCATATCAAATTATAATCTTTGTGACATATTTGGTATCCTGACCCTAATTAATTTTTGTATGTATATACAATATAATTTAGGATTCATATCCTAAATTATTATATAATTAATTTATTTTAAATTAAATTAATGGCCCCCTCTTTCTAGTGGATTTTGATTAAAATGTTACTCAAGTCCAAAGGGTTCTTTTCCTCAGACATTAATTTCGCGAGACACGATTATGTTATGAACCTTGTTTTTAATGGAATGGAGTATTCACTGACCATGAATTTATCCTTTTTATATTTTTTTATTCATGTAGAAAACTATTTCTAATAAGTTGCTTATAATCAAATGGATTTTGAATCGAAAGTTACCATAAATGTTATGATTTTTTGTTATGTTATTTTCATTCATTGAGTGATGATACATTCTCTTCAACATAATTCAAATATGTTTGTCACATCATAACTGTTGATTTATTATGTGGTATTTTATTTATTCAAATAGCTATAATTATAAAACTCATTTTGAAACATTTATTACTTTAATTAGTATTTCAATCATAATAGATATATTTGAAGAATATTGCGATTAATTTTGTTAAGATATATTAAATAAGAATAATTTTATAATAATAATTTAATTAGTAAATGATAGGAAATATTAATGTAAATGATTAATATTCATAAAAATATATATTTTCAATAAAAGCTGGATTTTATTATAAATGATTTACTATTTTGAAATTAAAATTTAAAAATATTGTAATATTAATTTTAATAAAATAAATTTATTTATAGATGGATCATAGAAATATTTTTTTAGGAATAATTGTTTTTATTTAAAAAAAATGTTTTTTGGTAAATATTTCAAAATTCCATTTTTAAAAATAACATGACATTTATCAAATTAATATTATATATGTTTTAATTATGAATTCATATAATAATTTTCTAAGACAATATATGTATTTAATTAGTGAATTTATTATTATTAAAATAATTGTTATAATTTACAGACCCATATTTGATATTTTGAAACTTATGTAATATTTTTCCAAATCATTTAAATACATTATACATTTAGTATTCTAAAACTAATTTTAATCACATTATTAAATACCATAATATAAAATAGATTTAAAATATGAAATGAGTTGGACTAAATTATTTAATAAGGACAATTTTTTTTCATAATGGATGTGTAACCTTTGATAAAAATTAGTTATCATGTTAAGCACTAATATGGTAGAAATAATAAATCTAAGAGGAAAAGGCAACAAACTTGTTTCAAAATTTGTATGATTGGGTTGTTTGGGACTTGGTTTACCTTATATATTCCACTCTATTTATTTATCGATTTTTTAGGCATTTTTCTTGATAGTGACTTCCCATTATTTAAATTATTAGGGTATATAGAAAAATCAATCCCTTTTCACTTATAAAATGGGATATCAAATCTTCACTTTTGGTCACACTATTAACCTATTATTATCCCCCCAAATCCTACCCAATACACTCGAGTAAATTATGATCAATATTATAGAGGATTTTTTCTTCTAAAAATACCAACCCTCTAAGGATTAACCCCTTTACAAAAGAAATAATCTAAGAAGTGTTGAATTAATTTCTATCAAGACCTTTATCCTTATATTAATTTATGCAAAATTATTCTACATCAATGTCACTTACACCATGTTGGTAATAACAAATAATTTTTATAAAACACTGATGATCATATTATATGGCTTATTTTATATTGTTTTTAATCATTTTTATGAAAAATCTATCATCCAAGACAGTTTGTATAATCAAAATAAAATTTCATAAAAATTAAGTTTAAAAATTAAATAATAAAAATGAAATAAATCGATTACTTATTAAAAATTTCTTTTATATAAATATAAAAAATTTAAATTTATTATTATTTTATAGAAATTTTATTTTATTGTAAATTAAAATAAAAAATTATAAATAAAATATTTTTTATATTTGATAATAAATAAAAATAATTTTCCTAATGATTATAAATTGGATTTAAAAATAAATTATATATTTATCTATAAACACTATCTAATTTGATAATCTAAAATTCAGTAATTATAAAAAATTATTAAAATTATAAATTCAATTGAAAAAATTTGAATTTATAAAAATATAAATTTATTTAAATTATAAAAATTGTTAAATTATTAATATTTTAAAATATTATGTGTGAATATTAATGTTGATATATTTTATAAAATATATAAAATGATAAATATAATTAAATAGTAAAATATAAAAATATTATAGATTTTGAATTTTGATTATTTGTAATTAAAATTTATTATAATTTTTTAACATTTTAAATATGATTTATTATACTATTTTAAATAAAAATATAAAATATATCATTTTTCTAAAATAATCAATATTGGGTTATTTATTAAAAAATTACATCGATTTTGAATAATCATGAATTAATAAATAAGGGGAAGAGTGGGGATGGCTTTATTTCTCAGAATGTTAATGTGTATATTCCAAAAGATAAAGGCATGAGGCTCAGTCCAAGGGGATAAACAAATGGAGAGGAATTTTGAAGACTGGATGTAGGAGGATCTTGGGTTTGGAAGTGATCTTGAGAAAACGGGTTTACCTGAGGTAAGGGGTATTGAATACCGATGAGCATCTAAGGACATATATGAACAATGAAGGATGATTTTTAATGGAGTGTATTGGTTCAACCAAAATGGTGTTTTTGATCAAGGAAGGGTATTTGTTAAAGAATTATGATTCACATTCGGATGGGAAAAATCAGGTGTAAAATATTTTCTATCTTTCCCCAACTATATTGTGGTTAGAAGAAGTTAGATGTATGTATTTTAATACTTTTTAATGTCTCTAAATATGGTTTCTAAGTACCTTTGTTTTCTTCATTGATTAGTTTTGGAAATACTTATTTGATATTTTATTATTATTTTCAACCATTTCATCATCTTCCATATTATTCAGTGGTTTGTTTTTAATTGAATTCAAATTTATCATGAAATTTTCTTGGCTTTGGCTCATTTAAAACATTTCATCGCCTTTCAATATTTTGCTTTAATTGATTAATATTTGTAATACCCAATTTTTATTTATTGGTATTTATAATTATATATGTTTAATTTTATATATGGTTCAATCAATGTAAAAACCTACTTTTTGTCTTGGTGTGGACTGATGATTAAACTGAAATAAAAAATATATATTTTCAACCCTTTTATTCTTTAATATATGATAGATTAGTGTTATATAATATTAAACAACTCAGGGGAATACATTAAATATTTATATCTATCCACACAATATAATATTGTATATATATAATATATATATATATATATATATTTGTGAGTCTAGAGTAGAGTCTTGTGTAGTAGAGGTCTCTATACAGTGAGACAGACTGTAAGAGCAGGTCATAACTCCAGTTTTTCTTTTCTATATTTTCCAATTTGGGGAGAAGTAGAGAATTTTAGAGAGAGACATGAAATAACTGAAAATATGGAATAATTAAATAAGAAAAAATCTATCTAAATATAGGGTTTCATTAAATAAAATTAATATATTATTTAAAAAATAGTATTTTATTTTATGGATATGTGGAATGTAAAATTATCCATTTTATGTAATTCTTTTGATTCCTTTCAAAAATTCATTTTAGGGATGATTTGTTTTAAAAAAAGATTTATGTTCCTAAATTATATAGGGCATGTTTTATTTTAAAAATAATTTATTTTATTTTCTATAATTCAATGTGCCGTTTTGAGATATAAAACATTAACAAAACATTTTTTATTGTTTAATTTAAAAATAATTGTTCCTAAATTAATGTTACATTACTAATTTCTGTAAATAATTTATGAATAAAAAATCTATCCTTCTATATCTCTAATGTTTTTTAATTTATCAATTGTCCTACATATTGGTAGATATGGACATTTTCTATAATTAGTCATGAAATTTCATTCATTTTAATTCAAGGAGTTGTAATAATTTTAAATGTTTTTTTGTTCATTTCTTTTAAATGTTATGAATTATTTTCTAGAAAATGGATCTATCTTAAAAATATAATTTTTCATGAATTATATGTTACCTAGTTTCATATAGAAAAATAAATTATTTCTGATTTTGAAATAGTTTTAATGGGTTCTTAATGTGAAAGGAAGATATTTTGTAAAAATGATTTGTGAAAATTAAATTCTAAACATTGGTATAAAATCGATTGATGGGGATTGGGGAGTGAATCCACTACCTCAATTGGATGTCACACTACCCATGGTACTGGTGGTGGCCACATTGTTTTTATTTAATCTTTCATGTATCATTTTAGTCAATACAATTAATATTATTTATAAGTTACTTATAAAGTGAAATCACATGTATTTTTAGAATGATAATTTTGGAATGGATTTCAAAATAATATGTATACATAAAATGTTTTTAAATTTATTTCATATTTTATATTTATACCTATTAGATACAAAATGTTTCAAAATTGTTTTAATGTATTTTCAATCAGTTTTTGAACACCCTAATGGATAATTATATGACCATATCATGATTCTAAAAATGTTTGTCACATCGATATTATATGTTCTATGATGGAATGATTATATTATGAATTTAGTGAACATGAATGAAAGTATATATTTTTTTATATTTTTATAAACTCTAATATCATGTATGGTGTTTTCCTAATTCTCCATAACCTAGATATAAAATATCTGTTGATGTGTGTTGTACTATGTTTTTTTGAATTACATATTAATAACCCAAATAAAAGACACATTTTTGTAGATAATTTAGATGTATAGGATCGGTACATTTCTATTGGTATACACACAATTATCTAGAAAACTTTTTGATTATGAATTTTTTGTTTTTTGAAAACTCTCTGTGATAGAATTTTGTTTTGAACTCTTATGAAAATCACTACACTTAATAATATAGTTTTTTCTAATTATTAAGATGGAAATTCATAATTTCAATATCTCTAATGAATGAATTATAATGACATAATTCATTAAATGGTTGGGGGAGAATGTAGTGACCTAGAAACCTTATAAAAAACATACACATTATAAAAGTATTGTTTTATAAATTATATAAACTATGTTATAAAAATCCTATTAAATTTGAGATTTTATTTGATAAAAATATAATTGTTTATGTAAAATATTTATCAATTATAAAATAATACATAAAAATAAAATTTATTTTTATGGAATAAATTTTTAACTAAAGTATATAACTGCTGATATAGTAAATTTATTAGAGAGGATTTTAAATTTAAAATGAAACTATATAATTATAAAAAAATTATATTTACTATTATTTAAATGAAATAAGGTTCAATTTTAAATTAATATTTAAAATTATTAATTCAATATTATATAAATAATATATTAAATAAAAATAATTGTTATGATGATTATAAAATGAGTCTTGGAATAAATTATATATAAATATATATAAATTTTCATATTTTTAATTAATTAATTAATTTAAGAAAATATATTCTTAATGTTACAAAAAAAATTACAAAATTATGATTTATGAAAACAAGAAATTATTATATTTATGAAAATAATTTAATTATTATTTTAGGAAATTAAATTTTTATATTATAATGGTTATGATTTTCTATGAAATGAAAAAAATATTATATTTAATAAAATATTTATTTATGAATATATAATGAAATTTAAATTTCAAATTTATAGATATATAATTTATGTAAATATAATAATAATTATTAATTTTCAACATCTAAAATTTGAATAATCATATTTTTTTGAAAAAAAAAAAATTTAAACATAATGTATATTATAATATTTTAGAAAATTTTAATGAGGGTATAATAATTCAGAATTGAGAAATAAGGGGAAGACATCTCGAGGCATTATTTCATTGAAGGATGAGGTTGATATTCTAAAGGAGAAGTGGTTTAGGATTAGTGTAAGGGGATCTATCATTGGTGAGGGATTTAAGAGGTTGAATATAGGATGTTCACACATGAATAAGTGGGATCAGGGAAATGGGTTTGACCGTGGTTAGGGTTATCGAATGCTGATAGCCATCGATAGTCATACCTGAACACCAAATGAGTTTCGAATACAAAAGGGGAGATTTCAAACAATGAATTTAGGTTTCAATCAAGATAAGGGATTAAAATATAAAGAAAGAATTACAAAAGGATGGAAAATCTCATGCGAAAACATATTTTTTTCTTCCTCCTCATGTATTTCTGTTTGTAGAAGTCGGAGTTATGTATTTTTTTTTTTTTTTTTAATGATATCAAAAAATGGATTAGTAGTATCTTCATTTTCTTCATTAGCCAATGTCATAAATCCAAATTTGTTTCTTTTCTTTTTATTATGTATATTTTATTTTTCTTTTTTTGATATATAAATTCACGTGTTTAATTAAATTCATTATTTTTAAAAAATTCAGTTTTCTATTGATCATTTTAAATTATTTTTCATCTTTCAGGATTTTTATTCATTTGATCGATATCAATAATATATTTTTTCATTGATGGAAATATATAATTATATATATTTAATTTTCCTAATGGTTCATTGAAAATATAAATACTATTTATCTGTTAGTTATGGACTCAAACTCGAACTCAAACAAAACACATTTATTGGAATGAAATTATTATTCATTCATATACAATAGTTCAGTATATGAGTATATTGAAAACCATTGTGAACTCAATAAACTAAATATATGCATCATTCTTCACCATTAATTTTATTATATATATGTGTGTGTTATCCTTTCAACTAGCCTGGTGAGGAAGAGGTTTTTGATGGGCGAGGTAGAATGGAAGTGGAGATTTTAGCCTATATTTTCATTTTCAATGTTTTTCAGTTTGGGCAGAATGAGAGAAATTGATTGAGATATATAAAATAAGATAGAATATGTAATAGATAAAGAATAAGAAAACAATTTTTATGAATGGTTTTTATTAATAAATTTAAGTTATTATTTTAAAAACTAATATGATTTTATGTTTTAGTTTTATGTAAGGGAAAATTATATTTTTTTTTAATTATTTTTATTCTTTTAAATCCCCATTTTAGGTATAATTTTCATAAAAAAAGTATGTTTTTTGTTCCAAAATTCAATAGTGGAATTTTTATTTTAAAAAACAAATTATTTTATTTCATATAATTCACCGTTTTAGTTGAAGATATAAAAAAACAAAAAAACATTATTTTGTTATTATTTAACATTAAAATACGTTTTTAAAAATAATGTGATTTTATTAAATTATATATATAATTTTTAAGGAAAATATTCATCATTTTAGATGTTTAGGGTTTTTAAATTCTATAATATTCTTGTAGATAAGTAGATATTTTCATATTAAATTATTAATCATATTATTTAATGAATTCTGATTTAATAAATTAATTTAATTTAAATTATGATTATCTTCATGTCATATGAATTTGATTACTTATTTTTTTTAAAATGGATTTCTCAGATAAAATTTATTTTCCCATAATTATAATTTATCTATTATCTGTAATAATAATTAATAATTTATGATTTTGAAAGGGATTAATTGGTTTCTAAAGAGAATGGAATATATTTAGTGAAACTTTTTATAAAAAAATAAATTCATAACATGTGTATCAAATTGCATGACGTGGGATGGGGAGTGAACCCAAATCCTTTCTATTATTTTTTCCCTTCTAGTGCTACTACTAGTGGCCAAATTGTTTTAACATATTCTACTATGTTCCACCTAAATAACTAAATGAAATATTATTTTCCAATGACTTTCAAGGAGAAATCAAATTTATTTTTTGTTGAATATATTTTGAATGAACTTGAAAATTATATGTTTTCATAAATGTTTACGAAAATTATTTAATATGAAAAATATATAAATAATTTATATAAAATGTTTGAAAAAAGTTTCGATGTTTTTTATCGTTGGTATTAAAATCCATTATTGGGAAATTTTTTGGTCTCCCATATTTTAAAAAATGGTTTCCACATTTGTTTTAGAAGTTACAAGTTGTATGGATATGTTTTAGGAGTTTTCACTTGTGAATCCATGTAGGTATTTTATATTATTTTTGAAAACTTGGATACTGTGTAATATATTTTATATATTTCTCTAAAAACATGATCTGAAATGATACTGGGATGTAAATTGTATAATTTTTTTTTCAACTAAATCTTAATAAAAAATAAACAACATGTTTTTAGTACCAAATCTGGAAGTGTGGTGTCTGGACATTAAAAATGTAAAATTATGATATCTGTATAACTATTTTATAAGTTTTTTATTACAATTATGGTATAAGAATAAACTACCGTTCAATTTTTTAATAAGAAAAATTCATCAATCATTATTATATTATGAGTATAAATACTAGTCTAAAAGAATAATTAATGTAATAAATATTATATTTATTTCATGTTTAGGATTATGAAATAATAAACCATATTACTTATTACAATCATTACATGAAAATTAAATCACAATCCGTATGTTCATGTAGACTACCACATCCTTGGAACAGTGCATTCAGTTATTCATTAATGCATTTCATAGATGAATCAATGATTCCTGTTAGGATATAAATTTAATTTTATTGATATAATTTATTTTCAAGTATGAAAAATTATTAAATTTAATAACGATATGATCAATTAATGATTATCCTTTATTAAATCATTTAAACTAAGATTATTAAGGGGTAAACGACATATTATTTCTATATAATAATATTTTGTAAATTTTATGATATTAAAAATTATATAAATATTTTTATATAACTATACTAAAAATAAAATGTCATCGTTATTATCTTTTTATAATGATATTACCACTAAACCACCGTATAATCATCCATTAATCGTAATTGGTTCATGTTTGGTATTTTAAACCATTTACGTTGACAATAGTAAAAAATTATATCATATATGAACATGAGAATATATTATATGTTATAATATGATACATATATTACATTAATTTTTTTGTATGTTTATACTGACATTTTACTCATAAATCAATAAATTACCCTTCAATTATTACAATTTATCAAAACATACATATCACTAATTTTGACATAATTGATCATAACCATAATAAACATGAAGTGAAATTATATTCTTATAAAATAGTGTAGAGAATATATTAAAAACCTCATATTACATAATGGTAATGTAATTTAGAAAAATAATAGTTACCAATAATAATTTTTTTAAACTAGGTAAAATAGGTAAATATTTCTTACACCCAGATCTAAACATAAGTAAAAAATAACTAATATATATATATATATATTAATTTTTATAAATTGATTATAATTTATGAGTTTAAATGATTATATTTGTGAATATTGTTCATTGTTATTTATTTTATTAACTTAATTTAATTATTCTAGATGTATGGGGAATGTGTAAAACAAATTTGGACCAAGGAAAATGTTTTCTTCTCAAATTCCTCCCTTTGAGACATATTTGTTATTATAAAAATAATATAATTTTTGTTGTGAATATACTACAGATATTATATATATTATCATAAACTATATTTTAAATAGGTTATTTTTTATTCAATTTGAATACCACTATTTCACGGTGTTTTGATTTAAATATTAATCCAGATTCAAGGGTTTTTTTTATAAAAGATTAATTCATTGAATGATTTTAATGTTAATGGCTATTTTTTTGAATGGTGTATCCAATAAAAAGTATGTAACTTTTTAAATATTATTAAATAATGTTTAATAATATTAAAAATATATATATTGTCATCAAATTCATTTTTACATAGTTGTAAATCCATTTATAAAGTTTTTTTGGTAACTCAAATTTACTCCATTGCATTTAGATCCATTCTATTGTACTTATTTCACATCAGTTTGGATCATTATACCCTTTCCTAAAATTATATGGTATACTATTTATTAAATTTTATACCACATGAAACAACATTTTAATAATTACCACCTGAAATGTTATATTGTTTGAAAGTGATATTAATAAATCTAGTTTAATTACCATGGGTTATATTGATCCATAATCAATGTCTTTATTCCATATATTAGTTATTTCAACAAAATATTATATTTTAAGGTAATTTATCTACCTATATGTTTAATGATGTTATTTTTTCAAAAATTAATATTTTCTTACTCTTCTTATAATGATTTATTTGAACAGAGTTATTTTAAAAATAATAAAAATGGATTTTAATTCCACATTAATATATTTTCTCATCCTATATTCATTTATATAAGAACAAAATTATGTATTTTGAAGGATCTATTATTAATGATTAAATTTAAATGTAAATGTCTTAATATATTTCAAAAAAACCTTTTAAAATTTAACCATTAAATGTGACATGTAATTTATTATTTTATGTTAATGTTAATTTTTATATAATAAATCATTAAATTTTTTCATTCTAATCCCCCTGACATTTTCAAAATGACATACCCTAATGGGGTTTATGTGACATGATTTACCATGTGGGGGATTAAAATATCTATTCAAAATAATTATATCAATGATATCTTCTTATGGTATTTCATTTGAAGCATTTTTTTGCAATGTTGTTTTTAATTTACGTTATAGTAACTCATAATTTCAAAATATGGATATTAACTTTTATTATATGATTATTCATTACATAACATTATGATTCATTTTAACATCACAATGGTTCAGTGTATTTGGATAATAGATACACAAAATTATTATTTCATGAAATATTTTCAATATATCCCACAAAGATCATCCCATAGAGAATAATTTTTAAATATACTGAACATAAAACCATTATTATAAATATCGGATTGGGAATAGAAAAAAAAAATTTAGATAATATGCTCTATTATGTAAATAAGATAGATATCAATGATCACATAATCAAAACATGAGTGTAAGGTTATGAGATCATGATATTATCATTCCAAAACCATACACATAATATCATTAATCGTATTAATGAATCATGGGATAAATTAGCAAAGTTCATAATACATAGATCATAAAGGAATCAATGAAAAGGAGTAAAAAGATCTTATAATTGGAACAAGACATATCATTGTGGAAACACATATCTTTATAAATTCATTTACATAGTTAACAATCAGTACCATAACTATCAAAGTAGATTGTTTTTACCCCCATTACATCATATTATTATCCATGGATCCCTCAAAAGGTGATCTTGGTAAATAAAGATCCTTACTAAATTGGGTTCACTCCCAATATCAATCCTTATTATATCAGTATATATCCATATTTTTCTTATTAATTAAAGGGAAATAAAATATTGGGCCAATACGTTACATAATTAAAATAATAAGAATCTGTTCCATATTGATAATAAATCATTCATTAAATATCGTAACATATGAAATTTATATGAGTTGCATAAGAATTTCAATATTTCATCATAACACAACCCATATAAAATAATAGTGTTTTATAAAAATACCACAATAATAATAATAAAACATTTAGATAAATAATGTTTATGTTATTATAAGATTATTTCCCAAGTAAATCATTATATGAATCAAGGGATGTTTTTATTTCTAAAAAATTTCATTAAATGATAACTCGATTAACCCTTTGGGAAAACCCATTTTCATTTTTAAATCACATATTTAAATAAAAATAGTTCAAAAATATTATGTAATAATTTTGATTTTAATAAAAATATAGAATATTTTAACGAATTATTTAATCAATTTAGAGGTCCTAATAGTTGGAAATTATATTCATTCCTTTTATCTTAAAATAATAATTCATTTCACATTTTTAGTATATAAAAAACATTATATGGATAACTATAAGAATATTCCTCTTTTAAATTATTTATAGAATTTCAAAATGGGTAAGGGAATTTCAAAATAATATGAGAATGTTTAAAACATTAGTGAATTTTTTTTAGAAAACAAGGACAAGGAATAAAAAGGATTTTGTTTGAGGGAAATAAATAGGGTTTTCTGTAAAAATATGTTTTTAGTATCACGAGTACGTAAATAGATTAAAATGAAAGGAAAAAATTTTATGTAAAAAATAATAATAGTTTGATAAAATATATTTTATTCTTTATAATGTTATAATAAAATGTTATCATTCTAATCTTAACTAAAAAAATATTGGTAAACAATTACATTTAACAAAAAACCCCTAACCACTTTGGTAAAATCAATCTCAAAATATCATAAATGTGATAAAATTAGATGTACTTGTGATTACACATAATATAAATAAAACTAATTATAAAACAAAGTCATGGGTATTATATAAACAATATAAAATAAAAAATTGGTTAATATGACATAAGTCCAATAGAAATAAATGTGAGATTAGAAATCCCCTTATGTCAAATTTGACTAATTGAAAAATCACTTTAACCTCCAGTATAAAAAACATATGTTTTTTATAATATTAATTCAAAATATTTTACACAAATATTATATCATATATGTTCTACTTATAATTATTTTAAATATGATTATTAATAATTATTTTATAAAAATCATCATTTCTAAGTGGTAACTGTTTCATTTTTCATAGATGTTTCAATTAGATGTTTCTGATCCTTTTATAGTGATCATGGTTTTATATTATCAAAAAATATTAAATATATAAATATAATATTTATTAAATAAATAAATATTTTGAATCATCCATAACATATTGAAATATAAAAATTATTTACACCGTTCATGGAGATAGTATATATTACGTACACAAACACTATGTTTTCATTTTATAACTAAAAGAAAGAAGAAATGATAAATATTTTTTAACCATTAATGAAAATTAATTATATAAAAAATATAAATTATACAAACTAAATATATCATTATTACTATCCATGTAAATATGAAATAAATAAATTAATCTCACTACTTCTTGGAGGTGGTAGTTGACACGTACACATAAGTGACATTATTATCTTAAAGCTGATGGGATGTTATGAATGAATATATGATGCTATTATTATTGTAGAATAATTATATAAAATATATAATATATAATCATTAAAACCATAATAATAATTATTCATGACGTATGTTTAAGAAAAATTATTTGTATTACTACTTAGAGGCTATAGTTAAAACGTATGCATGAGCCAGTTTGTCACTTCTCATTTTATTGAATGTAGTTTTACAAAAGTTGGTTACATAAACATGATAACATTTAATTATATTTATGACATATATTTCATAATAATATAAAAATATATATATTTAGCAGATATTTAAGAAGAATCTAATTTTATGCCGTCGGGTAATATGATTACCTCTTATTTGGTTAGCCTCCTTTAGATCCCATCCTAAACTCCATTGGAAAAATATTTTTAGAAGGGAAAATAAATAATTAGATTATATTAAATTTTATAATATAATTATTAAGGTTTTTATATAGTTATATGACTTTATGTGGAGTATATAATGTAACGCAGTGGTGTCCTTTTATAAGTGAGAGAGAAGTAACTCTTGATGTTTTTTAAAAGATTGAAATATAGTAAATTTATACTCATGAAAAATAAAAAAAAGGATAGATATTATAAATTAAGATATTTTAAGGTCATGAATTGTGGTAAAATTGGATTTAGAACATTATAATTGTAATGAATTAATCATATCTCAAAGATTAGTACCTTAGTAATCACATTTTCACTATAATTGGGGTACTGAATTTATACTTAATTTACTATTCATAATAAAAAAACAATAAGTTTTAATTTTTAAATATCATTATTGATTTTTATTAAAAATATGGAATTAACTATGAAAAATTAAATTCCAAGATGTTGTATAATTTAATTTAAAATTAAACCCATGGAATACGATGAAATGTGGTTTTCCAAAAGAAATATGTCCTCAAGTATAAAAATATATATAAAAATACAAATAAAATTATTCTAGTTGAACATAATTGGATTTTTAATAATATAAATGAACTAATTCTAAATTTTCTATTATTTTAAATAGGGTTTATATTTTTAAATTTTGGAAATGAAAAAACAATTTTCAATAAAAATCTGAATTTTCCACAATTTACTAAATAATAATTCTTTTTAGAAAATTAAAAAAACAAAATTCCATTACGTTGAAATTATTATTTTAAAAAATTCATATTTTTAGATAAATCTTCTAAAATTTTATATAATTAATTATATAATTTTCTCAAAAAATTCAATAAAATGCATTTTTTCGGGAAATTTATTTTTGAAGTATATAATTGAATTAATACAAAATGATTATTTATTTATAAAAATGATTGATCTATAAAAAACATTATACAAATTGTTAAAATTTTGGTTATTCCTTTTCATATAAAAAATTTAACAGGTGGGTTATAATGATAAGGTATATTAGTGTTAATTTAGAGTTTGATTTGAGAGTGTTATAATCTATCGATGATAATAAATTTACTTGAAGTGAAATATATCATAAAACATTAGGTTTTTGACGTATATAACATTTAATTTGAATTTCACCCTCTTTATTTCATCACATTAAAACACAAAAATTAGGATATCTCAATTTAATCACATCCTCGGTTTCCCGAGTGGCGACATTGAATTTAGGATTCATCCAATGTAGCTTAACTAGGTGAGTGGTCTTATTGCATAGAACATTATCTATAAAATAAAATATTTATAATTATTTTTCATTATTGAATGGTTTATGATCAATTTATACAACCAATGTGTTCAATACATTTAAATTATTTGGTATATAATTTTGTAAGAGATATATATATAACACCTTATGAACTTGAGGGACCTTTGGTAGAAGCTCCATGTGATTTGATATTGTCCCCCCAATCAAGAATATCAATGGGACTATTATACCTAGGGATTAAATTTATAGTCATTCTAAATATCATAACCTTATTTTATGAAAGTATTCATTGAAATATCTTCTAATAGAATTTCAGTTTTTTATTTTTAGATTATTTTTAAAATAGTATTTATATCTATTCGAAAATTCCTTAATTTAAAGTTGAATATATATAAAATTTTCTACCATTTTCTATGATAATTAAATCCTAGAAATATTTCTTTCTCTAAATTCATCCCAAAACATTGAAATTATACATTTATTTCTGTGAAAATATTCTTAAGGTTCCATTTGTATACTCAATTGGAATTTATTGTTGTGAGAAAAACTATTAAGGGGAAGTTTTTTATTTGAAACAAATTTGAAATCTAGAGAAGAGGATATCAATAAAACATCTATAGTTTGGTTGGTTTACTCATATTGAACATCTATTTTAGGTTGGCATGAAATTAAAAAACATAACACTAAATCTAGATCGTAGCAAAGACTTGATTAGAATGTCATTATTAACTACAGAGCTTAGTCAGATATAAATGAATGTGGTTCTCTAGATAACATTAAAACATTATTAATGAATATCCTAGATATATGTTCATGTGGAAATTATTTTTCGACTATAATGATTTGTGGTGACTTTATAATGATATTTATAATAACATAAAGAACATTACATCATTTTTAAATATTGTGGAGTCCAACAAAAACAATCCACGATGACGTTTCCCTATTTCAATTATGGTATGGGAAATGGTTGTAACATCCCCAATAACATCTGTATCTAATCATTAACATGACGATATTCCATGAACTGAAATATATTATCAGAAATACAATTCTTTTTTGTCTCATTAGAAATAATCTGTCATATCTCTATACATATTCATACTTCTATATTGAATTGAGAATAATTAACTACGAGGTTTAACTTGAAATTCCATCAAATTTAGTATGTATTAAAATCATGAATTATTTTTAAGCATTACAATTCAATCACAATAATGCTTGAAATTAGGAACAAGTTTCCACTTCTTTTGTAGCTCTATATCTTTCTTATTCACCACTTTAATATGCCCATTGATATATAGTGGAACACTCAATCTAGTAAGATAATATTTTCCACTTTCTTTATGTTATCCATTTACATCCTTTTCAAATCAATAAATATTAGATTGTTTATGATCCTTATCAAATATAAACTAGAATGACCCATTAAAATAAGACCATCATCAACCTTGTTTACTTTCCTTAGGTGGTAATTTATTGAGTAGTTATAATTTCTAATGAATTCAAACCATTTCATATGTAGTATATTAAACAATTCATGAGTTAATATATATATATATATTTTAAAAATAATCATTTTATATATCACACTATTCAAATTAATAAAATTCTACCACATATTTATTAAAATAATTACTACAACTATTTCCTAATCATGAGTTAGGTAATTTTATTATGAACTATTGGTTGGTGGAGACATTTTCTATATCCATATCATTATAAACAGGGATTCATCCCATTACCTTCATTAATTTATCATTATAGTTCTCAAACCCTTCACATCTATAATTTATTTTAAGAATATGTGCACTGAATAAAATTATCCCTAGTTCTATGACATCTTCCTCACATTCATATATATAAAAGAACTTTACTCACATATGAGTTTACCTGGAAATTTTATTATATATCCATGAGAAATTATCTACAATAAATTGATAATATTTTTCCACACTAAAAAATATGTAGATCTTAGTCACTATGGTTGGTCGAGGAAAATGTTCAATAACTTCTTCTGTTGATGGATACATTGATATACCCTCACATAAAAATATTTGACAAAAAAAGAAATTTTAGTATCTAAAATTCACACGTGGTTAATGTTTCATATAGATTATCCTTATATAGGGTCACCATTATAATCATAAATTGGTCTCCATTATATTACCTGCTATTCAAATATATAAACAACATCATAATGTATACCAAAAACTTATGAAGGAAATCAATTAACCCAATATTAATTAATTAAAAAATGGTATAATATAATTTAATATCACCAAATAATGTCACTATAATTTCATACTGTCTATACCACATATGGAATGTTTTTTATTATGTCTTCACTTTTTTACACACAATTTATATTCTGTAGATTGAATATAAATAATGGAAAAATATTGATCTCCTAATTATTGTTAGAACATATCATTAATATGAATTAAAGGAAACTTATTATTGATTTTGATATTGTTTTGTTTCCAAAAATAAATATGAAGTCCCATTTATCCATATTTATTCATTACAAGAAGTATATATTCACCCCATTCTTAACCACTGTGATATATTAATTACTTATAATGATTCACCCATAGTTATGTCTTTAATTCTTACAAATCAATCTCTTCTATTTAATGAATAATTTTTTTAAATAGGTGTAGAAATAGGTATGAGCTCTGTTGATAATTAAACTTCATGAATCAGATGAATACATTGAATTCATTATGAAAAATATAAATAAAATATCATACAATAACAGTATATTTGACTATTAATTCCCCCAAACCATATAATATAAGAACCTCTTTTGAATACGAATTGAGACCCATACAATGGATTCCCTTTCCATTGGAATTTCAAAATAATTGTCGTACCGATATATGATATAAGATGGTTTGTAATTTCAAATATGACTTCTCTTCCTTGTAAAATGATATTACATTTATATAATTAATTCCAATCCATGCCCAGAATAACATCACGTTCTAATAGACGAATAATACTAATATTTAACTGAATAGAATTTTCAGAATAATTAATTTTAAAATAATCACAAACTTATAATGCAATAATAATACTATTAGATGTATTCAGTGCTAATTGAACATATGATCTATGATGATAAGAATCATTACTTTTTTTTACTTTTTTTGATAAAAAGGAATCAATATAACTATTCAATTTTAGGTTACATAAATATTTGATCATATAAGTTTCCATCTATTATTGATCACTATATCATCATTCCCTTATTTAAATTAAAATGATTAACCTGACCATCTTGGATAATTAATCTGAGAGATAAAACATAAAAAATAATTTATAGTATTTCAAAATCATGACATATTATTTTCATAATATTAATACATAGGTTTTACCTTTTCCATCATGGATACAATATTCTAAAATAATTCATGATAGTATATAAATAAAATTTGATTTAACCAATGAATATTACTTTAGAGTGATAAACTAGTCACATAATAAGGTAAAAATCACCTGAAACTTGAATGACGGACATGATATACTCAACCAACTATTTTTAGAGTTATTACCCCTAAAAGAATATGTTAAAAATCAATAAACACTTGTGGAATACAAATTGGGATGTATTACCAAGAAATCCAAATAATATATTTGTTTCCAAATGAATAGGATATTGTCCAATTATTAGAATAATCTCTAGGGTTTTCAATAAATTATTTAACCATAATATCAAATTACTAATAAAAACTTTTCTATGATACCTTGTATTATAACCCATGCTTTTCATTTGTAGACATTAAATTTTATTAGAAGAATATATAGTACATAACATTATAATCAATGAAAAATCCTTAATGGTTTAGTGTTTTTGTTAAAAAATATTATTATTTCATGAAGGTTCATCAATATATCTAATAATGATCTTCCCATGTTGAACTGTTATTTGATATACCATATGAAAACCCTTTATCCATAATCTACAGAAAGTAAATATATGAAAGGGTGAACTCTTTTGCTTAGTAAGATTAAATAAGGGAGATATATATGATCATGTAATCATAAAAGGATTACAAGGATATCTAAATATGAGATTTACATTTTGAAATCATTCTTATTATATTATATATCATAATAATAAATAATCACATAAATTATTTAATTTCATATGATATTAATCATAATGGAATCAAAGAACATTATCAATGAAAGTATAACATTGGAATAAGATATATGTTTGATGCATGTAAAGAAAAATAAAAATAGTTTCATTATCTATGTCTCCCTATTCCATCACATTCAGAGTCATGGTACACTCCCAATATGACCATTGGGTACATAGTCCCCGAATGAGCTAGGTTCATTAAACATTATTATTCTCATTATCTCATGATTTATTAATCATCGCCTAATTCATTGGAGGGATTAATTTATTCATAAACTCACCTCAAATATTTAAAATCATATATATATTTTCCACATGATCATAAAATACTCATCATATATCATAAATTGGGGGTGAAAACATATTTATATACATTTTAATACATCATCGTATCATATCCCATGGAAAATACACAAGTTTCATAAATATATCACCATCATAACCATAAATCATCCATACAAAGAATCAGGATTAAATCATTTGATCATATACCAAAAATTAATTATTAATATGAATGGATGTTATCATAGATGAAAAATTTATTTAAACAATCACACAAATATATATCGAGTAAATTTTCATTTTAGTTTTGTAATTACTCATTTCAATAAAATTGTTTACAAATATCATGAAATTATGTTTATTTAGAAATAACCGTGGAAAATTATAATTTAATATTATAATATTTTAGGGTTCATGTAAGATAAAAACATGGGTACCATACAATTTTGCCTTGATTTAGTTAGTCACATGACCTCAAATGTGACTCCACGCATAGTCGAGGTTGTTATGTAGGATATAGGGGTCTAATATCAATCATGGGGAGACTATAACCTCTTTAACAAAGAATAAAAATATCAAAAATAAGTTAAAAATGTCCAATTAAGTATCCAAAATGAATAAAATTACTTAAATAAACCAATATCACACACCGAACAAAAATAATAATACAAAATCTATAACTAAGGTGGAAAATATGTCATACCCAATGCATTTCAAGTATCAAATGAAGAAATAGAATGGCAAACTGACACTCCCCTGGGGATACCAACATGTTTTATTGTTCCTCTATCCATCCACATTCCGACTAAGCCATCTAACATAGGTATCATTTGCTAATATAGTGCTAAAAATCATGATGTCTATTCCTGTAATAATTATGTAGCTTGACTAAAGTGTTACTACAACTCAATAGGCTATCACTAACAACAAATAAAACAATATGCACTAAATAATAGTGTATAAAATTATAAAAATAATAATATAAAAACCATAAAGTAAACAAATATCACATCTTATTATTCTTTAATAAACCAGATAAATATGTGGGTTCATGATGACAATCATACTAACAATACCCACATAGACCCATAATGGAGTCTTAACTATCCCAAATTGAAATTACATATCACAATACCAAGGTTATAAATTATCATTTCATTTCATTTCGTAATACATCCTATGGGGACCATGGTCGAATGCAAATCTCACGGGTGTCGAAAATCATGTATAACACCCCTGGGTATTTTAATCCCTTATCCATGTCAAACAATTCAATGTAACATACGAGTATTTAGAGAATAATTACATTTCACACACTCACCAAAACATGGGTATTTGGTTCCTATGTTCCTATCCCACACCTCAATCTCACATATGGGTATTTAATCCTCATTCTGTATGCCACACTCACTATCTAACATGATTATTTTTTACCTCTTTCCATGTCCAACACCTCAATGTCACATATGGGTATTTTTAACCTTAGCCCCTATCCCAAAATCAGAAACACATATATCAAAAATATCAAACTATAACACATATCAAAATTTACTATACATAATATTTATGAATCATTGAACATCCTATAAAAAATTTTCATTAATGTGTAACATTATAGTTCATCACAACAACAACATTTCATTATTTAACACAAAAGGAATAATATTTAAAAACCATCATTACACCCTTTTTCATCATTTATTGAAATAAATAATTAAACATTCCAGGGTAATCCAACCATACATTAATTCACATTATTCAATAAATTTAACAATAAATTAGTAAATATATTCCAAAATCCCATGAATGAGTGATTACACAACCCCAATAATATAACAATTAAAAAATGCATTAAATTATTAATAATTATAAATTAATTTCAGGAATAAATCTCTAAATGTGAAATATAAATTCCATAATAACATACATGTAATTAAAATATAGACTATTTGAATTTAATAATGGACCACCTAGATTATGGTATATGCAGAGAATAAAAAAAATAAAAGTACCAGAATTGAAAAAGAATGATAAAAAATGCAATAAATAAAAATTTATAGAATAAAATCAAAGAAATAAGATAAAAATGAAGAAAACTTATACTTTTACTAGATCCAAACCCTTTATTATAGCATATAAAACATTTCCCTTTATCTATAATGCAGGATGTGAGAGAGAAATCAAATTCGGAAGAAATCACATACCCATATTGTTGAAGATTCATTAATAATATCTTTGATTATTTGGGAATATAGTTAAAGATCCCTATCAAATAGTCTTGAAGCCTCAAAAAATCATCAGAATAAGTTAGGGTTCAGTTATACTGAATTTGGGTGATACTTGAGCAATTTTTTGATTTTATAATAAATTTTCATTGAAATTAAATCAACACGCATAGTTTCCTTGGTAAGGGTGATCAATTTTCTATATTTATGTACCTAACCATATCCCTCCTTTGAGGTTTAAAAAAATAATTCTATGAGGGAACACAATCATAAAACCCATGTTCCAGCCTTGTTAACCCCTCTAACTATAGTTTCACAATTTTTTGGGTAAGGTACACATTTTGGGAAAGTAGTTCACCAATCATGAATTGAAAAAAACCTTTCATTAGCATCCAAATATTACCCAAACATACCCAACATATTCTTCAACCAATTTAAAATAAAATTTCAATAGAATACCTAAAAATAAATATGGATAACGGTCCAAAAAATATTGACTTTTTATAACCTAACCACCTTATAGAAGATCTTCCACATACTATACTCCCATGAATCTCTACAATTCCAAGGAAAAAAGGTCACCCCACAAAGAAAACATATCCAATTATCTATCCAATGTTTCCTCATGAACTCTTCCTTGTAACCATAATACACAAACTATGATCATGGAATTTTCCAGCAACACTATCTCACTATGATTCGAAATAATTATCAGAGGTTCCACTATAGATGCATCAGTGTCAATCTCAAGATCATCTACATTGATCACATGAGAAGTGTTGGGTTAATACTACTGAATTTATGAGTCATGAGAAACTTCATGTATATAATTGTACCTATGTGGAAGTGCCAATCGATACACCACTAGAAAAATTATCTTGATAACATCAAACAATCCAACAAACGTGGGTTTTGACTTTTCTTGCCTTAATGTCCCAAAGTGACCCAGTCTAGGTGACACTTGAAGTGTAACGACCTGGACCCGGCCATCCACCCGAACAGTGCCGAACGGGTCGGGTGTCACTACCTTAGGCTCAACTCCCCGGGTTCCAAAGACTACTGACTAGTAGGGAGGGTCTATTATGTATAGTGGGGAGGCTATACCCTTCTGGAGGAACATAATATGGGTACTGGTCCATGTATAACAGTGAAGATGAATCAGAAAGAAAGACTCAGTAGACTCGAACCAGACCTGCAGAGCGGAAGCATAACCAATATAGATAAACAACAGAAGCAATAAATATAAAAACAGTAGAAGAAATAAACACAATAACATTCTGATAACATGTAACCACTACTGAACCGTAAAACATGCATCCAATGCAGGTAATACTCAATTGAATATAAAAAGGGCAAAAATTGATAACCAATAGTAGCTACAACAAGTAAGCATGCTGATACAGAAAAGCAAACAAAACAAAGTAAACCAAGTTAGTAACGACCTCAAGGTCCATACCATCTCCATGCAATAACTAACGCAGCCCAGCTCATGATGCTGGCCTCTTTCTTGCACGTAAATCCATAATGTTTTCACGCTTCCCAAAGGGCCCGTGCAGGGTGTGATACAAATCTCAGTAGGATACCACCCAACAGTGTGTACCAAATATAAGAGATTAAGTAGTCATGTATTTCTCAGAAAAACAGTAAATGGTACAATGAACAATTAAACAAAAACTCCACTAGTTCTCAATAGCCACCATGGAGTGTCACTTTCTTCGGCCAATGTCGGAATCTCGGTCGTGTAACCCAGCACCATATGCCACCTGCTAGCTCGTATCTCAAGTTCTTACATCCCGCAGGCACGCCCAATAATAGTAACCAGGAACCAAGTGCCTCCTGACACCTCGTGTCTCAAGTACCGATGTCCTGAAGGAATGCCCAAAAATAGTAACCTGGCACCAAGTGCCTCCTGACACCTCGTGTCTCAAGTACCGACATCCCAAAGTCACGCTCATCCCCTAAAGGCTCCTCACCTCCAACGTGGCTTTCTACGGCAATCACCACCAACCTGAAAACCCAACCAAAACTATGGGGCGTCTACCCAAACGAGTGGTAAAAACCACCTCATCACGGAGTATCTCTCTGTGCACACTGCACAAAGTCCTGGGGAGCAGTAATCACCAAAACAATCCAAAGCCACCAAAATATCTGACACCTCGTGTCCTTGCGACCATGTTGCTCAAGTCCGATGGCCTCACCATCCAAGTAACCTGGGCCATGTCCCAACCTGACAGTCGTACTGCCTCATACCGGCATCCCTGACGCCCAATCCCGTGGTCAAAACCACCCTATGTATCCCGAGAAAAGCCCCATCCTATGATTCATATCACTCAAGTGTAACCGGTCCAATACCAACGCATCCCCAAGGTTCCAGAAGATGTAATTTTTCAATTTCATAAATACATATGTAAACAGAAAACATAAACATGCAAAACAAACTAAATAATTTAATTGCACTCTACCGGGAGCTGTCTCATACCGTCACTGAGGCCTGAAATGCCTCCAACAATTTATGACAGGAAATGTAAATTAAAATAAATAGTTTATAACATTAACATTTTAGTTAAAACCATTTTGGTGTTCCCCATCCAAAATGCCCCGACGAGAAATGACCCCGCACCAGGCCCCTTTCACGCAAACTGGAAACATGGCATACCCAAAGACATACTATAAGGCCAACAAGAAATACCATATGAAACAACAGATAAAATGGGTCCCGCTCAAAATACCAGAAAACACACCGAAGGCCGGGTCACCCAAACAATCATGAAAACACAAAATGAGGTATGAACCACCTACCTGGGACTTGTATGATGCTACTCCTCCGGTAACAGCCGCCAATTCGGTCTAAAACAAGGTAAATCTACAAAAGATTCAATAAAGTTCAAACCCCTATAACTCATTCTAGAGCGAAAATCAGACAAAACGAACAATGTGGAATCGATTCCATACCAAGGGGGTTCAAACACATTAATCAGAGCTCGAAACGGAGTTCGGATGGAGTTCCGGGGGAAGAATCAAGGTCCGATCAACTTGGGGGTGGAGGTTCTATACAGAACCTCAAAACGAGGCTACTTCCTGTTTTAGGAAAAAAAAAGTACACGACGTTTACTTTAGGACTACACCACATGTATATGTCATTTAACTGTTCATAAGATGGCATATTCCGCCGCATTACATTTCGAAACTGCCGACATGTGTACATGGCGTGTACCTAGGGGTACACAGCCAGTACTTGGTCCCATTTCCTTTCCTCGCCGACATACCCACACGCCCTGTGTTTCCCTTATACACGGCTAGACTACAGAGCATGTTTAATGGAAACACGGCATGCCCCTGGTTCTACCCGGCCAACTAGACTACATGCCATGTATGGCTTCACACGGTCGGGGTTCACAGGTCGTGTTCCAAACTACAAGCCATGTAAGAAGAAACTACTACATTGTCATCACACGACATGTACCCTACGAGCACACAGCCGGTCACTCACCTACACATACACGACATGTACCTGATGTACATGGCGTGTAGTCTGTAAATTTCCTGAAACATAGAATTTTCTCCAGATTCCTTAGAAACCAGTCAAAAATTTAAATAAGTTCAGGATTTTGGCCGTTAAAAAACTTGGGTTCTTACAAACTCCCCACCTTAACGTAGCTCATCTCCGAGCTACCAAACGAAACTCAGATATGGCACCGAACACGCACATCCCAGTTAAACAACATGGACTACCCCGGTCCTAAGGTTCTTTCTAAATTTCATCAAGGGGATCCCCACCTTAGGAATTTCTTACTCGGTCTCGACCAAACAAAATTTAAAGAAAAAAAGGTTTACTAACCTATTTTTCGGATGCATAGTTCTCCCGTGATGCATCGTCACCCCTGCACCTCATTGGTGCTCACGTGTACTCTCAACGTATCCCGCACCGCACCGGTGTCTGCCTCTATGAGGTCCTCGTGCCTAGCACCTCAAGTAACTTGCATTCACGTTGCCCTAATGCCCACGACACCTCAATTAACCCACATTAGCGATGCCCCGATTCCCTCAGCACCTCAAGTAACCCGCATCCTCGTCGCCCCAATGCTACACATCTCATACATATATATAGAATATATCACACACATTCGATATGGTGCCAATCCCACTGACTAGCATCTAGTAAGTCCACATAGATCTTGTGCACCACGTGCACTCAAAATAGACATGCCTCTACAGGTCATTCCAAAAAGGATACATGGAGATCACGGCCACACTGCGATTTACCTCTATCTATCGTCGACTCACCAGTCTGCTCAACCTATCGCAGCTCCACAGCATGCACCTAGCCTGAAACATGGCTTCCTGAAACCTCACCTCCCGATGCTGCACCAGTCACCGACCACTAACCCCTCAGCTGGGTCACATCGTCTTTGTTAGGACCTCCGCACATAGCTGAAACGCGACTACCCTCTCCTGGTACCGAACCTGAACCAACCCCAGATGTACAGTCTTCCCTGGTCCCTGCCTACAGGCTATCTGAGAAGGCTACCTGCTAAACCTCTCCAGATACCCATTTCTGTCCATATGTCCATCACTCCTTCGGAGGCCGATCACACTGATAACGAACATGTCTCGGCTGTCCACACATAAAGAAATTCACCAAAGAACTACCACGAGATGGTCTAGATAAATCCCTAGCCTGACTGCTCTGCTGGAACTCATCACGTACCTACTTCCTGCTGTCAGAACTGTCACCTGAAACTGTCACCCTACCCAGGCGAGACATCCCTCTCTCGTTGCCCTTGGCTATGAGCACCTGGTTCAGCGCCTCAGAGAAGCAACCCAGCCTGAAGATATTTATCTAGACCCGAATGGCGTGTCGTAATCCATCCTCGAAGTGCCTCACCCTAGCTGCGTCATTGCTTACAATACTAGGTGCAAAGCAATATAGCTAAGTAAAAGTAGTTTCTTAGTCCATAAAGGACAAGTCTCCCTACTGAAGACTCAAGAACTCCAGAGCTCTCTCTGCCCTCAGTGTCTCTGGGTAGAAGTGCTCAAAGAACCTGTCCTTAATGTCCTTCAATGCCAGTCTATCGTTCCTACAAGCCTGTACCTGTACATCCCACCAACGCTTCACCGGTCCTCTCAGCATGTTAGTCGCCAGCTTGACCCTCCACCCTGGAGGTGGCTCGAGCTGCTCAAAAATCATCTGCATACTCTCTATCTAGTTCTCAGCCGCCTACGGACCACCCTCACCCTGAAAAGCGGTGGGTTCTACGACTGGAACTCCCGCGTCAGATACGCCATAGAAGGCTATGTACCTTGCGTGCCTCTGTCAATCCCATGAAAATAACACGTACCAGGATAGCACGGATCTGCTTGTTAAGCCATGGTCTGAACGATGCCAATCCCTGTTATTGCCTGCACTAGATCTTGAACCTGATCCTGTCCTTAAGCCTGTACCTGCGGCTCATGCTTTGCATGTACCGAAGTGTGACCCAGATCCTGCGGCACTGTATCATCTCCTTCCTGATGCTCCATCGAGCCGTGAAATAGTGACCCGCTGAATACCATAAATGGTCAGACATCACATTGATATATATAACAATATATTCTATGCAGTTAAGGAAAGTAGTAAAAGGAAGTGCATAACAACTACCCTTACTCCCCCTCACCAAAACCCATGCCCACGGCATCCATGCCTCATGGACTCCGTTCCCGCCCTCAACAGAGCCAATTATCAAAAGTACCTCAGTCCAAGCCCATCCTAAAAACCCATGTTGCCTCAAACCGATTACTGAGTTGCCCAATCCTGACAGTTACACTGCCTCGCCCATAGTTCATGCCTACTCTCATAAGAGTCAGGCCCAAATATCCTGCAGCATAAAATTCTAAAAAATATAAAGCATGGCATACATATTTGCACAACTAGAAGTTATATCTAGAATTTCACCAATTCACATATCAAAGAATATAAATCATGGAAATTGATTTTTTTTACATGGCATTATCACTTCACAAAGCATGCGTGAAATTATGAAATTGAAATACACTAAAATGTGTCTATCAATGCCAAGAAACCAAGCCTTTCCATATCGGGCCAAGGTCCAATTCTACCTCACTATACCGGGTCAAGGGTCACATATCACAATCACGAACATCACACATCAAGTGATCCACCGAGGTGGAAATCATATCACCTGTAATCTGAGGAAAACAAACAGCAGTTCCCACCCATAACAACTAGGTCCATCACTCGTACATGGGGCTGTAGGAACCAAAACACAAGCTAGAAACCCAGTCCCTGTAACAAACTATCTCCAGTCTACCACTCCCAAATAGTAAACCAGCAGGACTAAATGACAAGCCTCAAAATCATTAGTATCCAAAATACACTGCTACTAAATCTCTATCAAGAACCCCTCTGATACCACTTTGAAACGACCCGTACCCGGCCAGCCACCCGAACAGTGCCGAACGGGTCGGGTGTCACTACCTTAGGCGCACCTCCCTGAACGCCAAAGTCTTCCGACTAGCAGCGAGGGTCTATTAGGTATAGTGGGGAGGCTATACAATCTCGTAGGATTATAATAAGGGTACTGGTCCAAGTATAACAGTGAAGATTCAGCGGAAAGAAAGACTCAGTAGACTCGAACCAGACCCGCAGAGCGGAAGCATAACCAATATAGATAAACAACGGAAGCAATAAATATAACAACAGTAGCAGAAATAAACACAACAACATCCTGATAACTTTTAACTACTACTGAACCGTAAAACATGCATCCAAAGCAGGTCATACTCAACTGAATATAAAAAGGGCACCAATGGCTAACCAATAGTAGCTACAATAAGTAAGCATGCCGATACGGAAAATTAAACAAAACAATGTAATCCTAAATAGGCATGACCTCAAGGTCCATACCATCTCCATGCAATAACAAACATAGCCCAGCTCCTAAAGATGGCCTCTTTCCTGCATGTAAATCCATATAGTCTGCTCGCGTCTCGAAGGTCCCGTGCAGGGTTTGAGACAAATCTCAGTAGGATACCACCCAATAGTGCGTACCAAATATAAGTGTTTAAGCAGTCATGCATTTCTCAGAAAAACAGTAAACTGTATAATGAAAAATTAAACAAAAACTCCACTAGTGCTCAATAGCCACCATGGAGTGTCACCTGCTTCGGCCAACACCGGAATCTCGGTCGTGTAGCCCAGCATCATGTGCCACCTGACAGCTCATGTCTCAAGTACCGACGACCCGCATGCATGCCCAAAAATAGTAACCTGGAACCAAGTGCCTCCTGACACCTCAGGTCTCAAGTACAGACGTCCTGAAGGCACACACAAAAATAGTAACCTGGCACCAAGTGTCTCTTGATACCTCGTGTCTCAAGTACCAACGTCCCGAAGGCACGCCCATCCCCTCAAGGCTCCTCACCTCCCATGTGGCTTTCTACGGAAACCACCCCAAACCTGAAAACCTAACCGCAACTACAGGGGCCTCTACCGACACGAGTAGTCAAAACCACCTCATCACGGATTATGTATGTGTGCACACTACTCAAAGCCCTAGTGAGTGGTAATCACCAAAATAGTCCAAATCCACCAATATATATGACACCTCGTGTCTCTGCGACCATGTCGCTCAAGTCCGATGGCCTCTCCATACAAGTAACCCGGGCCATACCCCAACCTGATAGTCTTACTACCTCAAGCAGATGTCCATGATGCCCAATCCTGTTGTCAAACCCAACCAAAGTATCTTGGGAAAAGCCCCAACCTATGATTTTCATCACTCAAGCGTAACTGGGCCATGCCCAATACAAACCCAAGGGTAAAAACAAACTAAACAGTTGAATTGTACTCTACCAGGAGTTGTCCCATACCAGCACTGAGCTCTTAAATGCCTCCAACTTTTTAAGAGAGGTAACGTAAATTAAACTATACAGTTTATAACATTAAAATTTCACTTAAAACCATTTTGGCAATCCCCGGCCAAAATTCCCCAAGGAGCAACGACCCCGCACCCGGCCCCGCTCACAAAAACTGGTAACATGTCATACATAAAGGCATCCCAGAAGGCCAACATGCAATACTATATCAAACAGCAGATAAAATGGGTCCTGCTCAAAATACCCGAAAATGCACTGAAGGCCGCGTCACCCAGACAACCACGAAAACAAAAAATGAGGTATACACCACCTACCTGAGAATCATACGATGCTACTCCTCCGGTAATAGCCCCCAATTTGGTCTAAAACATGGTAAATCTAAAAAATATTCAATACATTTCAAACCCCTATAACTCATTCTAGAACGAAAATAAAAAAACAACCAAATAGGAATTGAGGCCTTACCGAGGGGGTTCCAACGCACTAATCAGAGCTCGAAATAGAGTTTGGACGGTGATCCGGGGGAAGAAACAAGGTTCGACCGACTTGGGGGGCAGAGGTTCTATCCAGAACCTCAAAATGAGGCTACTGCCCATTTTAAGTGAAAAAATAAAGTAAACGGCATGTACTTTAGGACTTCACGCCATGTATATGTCATTTAACAGTTCATAAGATAGGTGATTCCACCGCTTTACTTTCTGAACCTGACGACATGAGTACACGGCGTGTACCTAGGGGTACACGATGTGTACTTGGTCCCTCTTCCATTCCTCGCTGACAAACACGCACGCCATGTGTTTCCCTTATACATGAATACAATACACGGTGTGTTCAAAGGAAACACAGTGTGCCCCTGGTTCTACCTGGACAACATGCCTACACACCATGTACGACCTCACACGGTAGGGGTTCACATGGTGTGTTCAAAACCACACGCCGTGTAGGAAGAAACTACTATACGGTCATCACATGACATTTACCCGGCATGCACATGACTGGTCACTTGCCTACACATACACAACGTTTAATTAAAGTGTATGGCGTGTGGTCTGGAAATTTCTAGAAACATCTCATTTTCTTCAGTTTCCTTAGAAACCAGTAAAAAATTTAAACAGGGTCGGGATTTTGACACGTTCCAAAACCCGGGTTCTTACATGATGGAACACATGATCTCCCGAAATAAATTCAAGGTGTATTCAATGACCATAAACATAATAAATAATTCCAATCTAAGTTGTATACATACACTCTTAATTCCACTTTACCTACATCAATGTCTCTTACATGATTCTCAGTCACATCATTTCTAACTCACCATCATACATCCAACATAGAGGTGATCTACATAGCATACCATAAGGATCATCATATTGTTCCATATGAATAGTTTCATAATAACATTTATTTTAGGATAAATCCAAAAGTTCTATTTTTTTCTCCTAATACACACAAAATTATAGGAAACATGCCCATTGAATATCCAAAAGAACCTTTAGAGTAGGTTCTAACTGGCTATCCATATATGGGTTAATTCTTTACTCTATATAACCTATGTACTATGTTCCCTACACAAGAAATTCCATAACGGAAACTTAAAACATGAGTCATAATCTAAATGTCTTCAATTTGGAACATCATATAGGTAGACTATCTCCCAAAAATACAATTCACCCAAATGATCTACTAAGAAACCCACACAAAGTGGCATTCAATGAACTAAAAATAGTAGTCAGTCCACAACAACCCAAAATCCTTCAATCGTCTGATGTTTCCTTTGGATATCCACCAAAAAATCATATTAACATCATCCCATATCCATTATGGAATGGGAAAAGGATTTATTAAACCATTTTGTCATTTACTGTCTTCCTTCACAAGTTGGAATGTGAAGTAATGTGTCAAAAACCCTATTATATTATTTTGTCGTCCTAGCCACCAAAAGATCCATTGTATTTCATGATACTTTATTCTCAAACCTCGTTATACAAAATATTTTGATTCATTTAATTCATTAATTATCTCATCCCACATACATGAAGCCAAAAAACCCGATTCCTGACAAAGATGATCTCATAATAATATATGGTTTAATCAGAAGGTGACTCCCCACATTCATGTAATTACCTTAAGTCCAAACACTCTACATAATAATACTTTCATTCACTAATTTTACCAAAATTTGTAGACACCATTGACATAGATACAAGAGTCATTTTTTATGGATCATACTAAACCAAAACATGTATCCCATCTAGTAAATTAATCATTTTCCTCCAAGAACTATAATCCTAAAATGATTGAGTTTGATTATTCCTACTTATCAAGTTAGAAACACTATTTTCCTTCCCCAGTTTATATGTTAGATTGATATAAAATAAATTCATAAACTCAGCCCACCATTGCTGCCTGATATTTAAATAACTCTTTGAAAGTATAGAATATAATCTATTTTGATCAATTTACAATGTAAAAATTTCACCCAAAAAATAATTATTCTAGAAATTCATAGAATAAAAACTAAAACAAATATTAGGTCATGTGTAGGGTTGTTCGATTACTGTTGCCTAATCTTTAATGACTCATATGCAATAACTCGATCTTCATACGTCAACAAAAATTCATGACCTATCACAAACAAATCACAAAACATATTACACTTCTCAACTAGATTAGGTGTAATAATTATTTTTCCTTTGTGAATAACTTCGTCAAATCCTAGAAAGAATTATCACATGCTCCGATAATTTTATAATCAACACTCTTCTTGGTGAAGTATGAAGGATGTGATTACAAATGTTTAATGTTATTGTTAAAACATTGATATTTTCAAACTAATCCTAGAAAACAATGGATATTAATAAAATATTACATTTTTCCATGTAAACAACATCATCTAAATTATCTTGGTCCTTTGGAACACCTTCATCCATGATGATGGATATAGTAAGTGTACCTGATCAATACATAATTTAATTTTAGATAGCTTGGCATATAGACTATGAAATCATAGTGTACATTGGATGATGTCATTATATTGGGAATGATCCTAATGAATCTTGGAGTACCCCATGATGTGATCCCAAATCACTAAAAAAATGATACACGTACAGGTGGATGATTTGGATCCTTCTTTCCATACACATTGATAGAGAATTATGCATCCCAAATGTCATCAAAAAGAACTCATAAAGGCCATACCTACGTTTCAAATTAGATTGATGTATATTAAAATGTCCAAATATTAATTAATTAAACCCTATTATGAATTCAATCTTTTTGAATAAACATGTTCCCCACAACTAGCCATAAATATCATTGATACAAAGAAAAGTATAGTAGTTTTTCAATATCATCAAAATCTACTTCCTATAATCAATAAATAAGTTTAATGTAACACAATCCTAACTAGAGAAAAATCATTATAACTCTTTCATGACATACTCTAATAGATAATTCCATTACGACTAAAATATTCTAGTTATGTCTATAACTCTTAAAGCTCTATTGGTTTAATTATGTATGGTGGAATAAAAACATGATTATACCTCATCATTAACTCTAATATAAACTACAAATCCCTTTCAGGAGCTAGACATGAGAACTTTATTGGAAAAAATAACAGAAGATACCACAATGGGAGGAAAAACATCATGCTTTACACCTCTGTCATACAAAAAGCATAATAGAAACAAAGGAGGGGATCTCCCAGAGTTACTAATGAACTGGATATGCACAACATGGATGTATATCATACACTCACTAATTAATATACATTACATGGATAGGATATGTAAAGGTCAACCTACTATGGTTACAGTAAATTTGTGCTCAGTATGCAAGCAACCAGTCTATAACAAATATTTGGTCAAAGCGTGACTTATATTGAATTTTGAGATCCAAAAAAAAAATGATACTCTCCATACCTGATAGAACACCCCTGCATAGAAAAAATTCTCATGATCATAATCCTACTTATTTAACAATCATCATAACCCTACTCATGAACTCTCACATAATACTCATCCCATTCATATGTTTTGCAAATATAAAATAATGAGAGGCACTAGTGTCAAATAATGAACTAGAAAGAGTAGAAGTTATAAGTATAGTAAATTTATCTATCGACAGTACATCCTCAATATCCATTAATTTAGTCTAAATTATATGAATCTATCCATCCCAAATTTATTAAGACATATCATGATTCCACACATATTCCCTACTTCAATGATATGGGTACTTTTTTCTAGAAGCACCAAGTCCACTGCCTGGACCTCTTGGCTAGTAGAACTGCTATTGTAAGGCTGATACAGAGTAAAATACCCCCTTAACAAAATATTATAATACCTAGATCCTCTATCAAGAACCATCTGACATGAGTTGCTACAGAACCACTATGGATGTTTCCTATTACAATAATATTATCATTTTATTAGAGGTTGTGGAAAATTTTTATGAATGTGTCCAGGCCTACTGTTCTGGTTGAAAATCACTCGTGTAAGATCCTATCTAACTAACCATTCCCATTATCCAGTCTTCCATCCACATCTTCAGACAACATTACCATTGAAATTCTTCCTTCTATTAGAATATATACCTCATGATCATCAATAAAAAACCATCTATCCCCCCTATAGATGTGTATTTCATGTTCCCCTATTATATGAGAGACTAATAGACCAACCCTAAAAACATTTATAAACTAAAGATGTTATCAAGGTAAATAATCTCACATTTATGTTTGAGCTCGACACCCCATTCAATAATTTTCTAACCACTCCTTGTAATGGAGAAATGCACTCCATTTACAAAAATAAACCATCATGGTCCATCAAAGAAAAATTCCATTGGGTTGACTACATCAACCAAACTTACCTCTCATATCATAGTTTCTCTAGATAAATGATCTATAGAAGATTATCTAAAATTACATCTATAACATACCATATTCATGAATAGTCTGAGCCTTAACATCCCACCAATTCTTTTCTAATTCTCATAAAATATTAGAACCCAACATGACCCAATTTTGAATTGATGTATCTAAATAGTCCTGAATATTATGGATGGACACAATATAGAAATATTTTACCTCAGGTCTAACCATTGTAGTGAATGTTGGAGGGTACTGCAACTAAAACACTGTTGTGAGGTTGAACCTAATTTTCAAACTATCCAGGGTTATATTTCTGTAAATTTCATAAAACAATTACGAGTGCCTATAGTTCCATATTTGGAGGATAATATCAATCCATAACATCTTGTCGTCCTATAAAAATAACCATTGTATAAGCATACCAAAAAATCCAAAAACAAATTTCCTAATATATTAAATATTATTTAAATAATTATAGGGTTTCACAAGCATCTATAAGATGCCATTCTCCAAAACCCCACCACACAGTCAAAATTGAGGAGCTATCAGTACACTTAACCATCCCTCATCTATATCTTGGATAAAAAATGTTAAATAAATTTTAATTATTCTAGTTTCTAAATAGAAACCCAATATACATGTTTTTAATGATTTTAGAAATGAAAATTTAATATTTGGAATGATATTCCATTTAATTACACAAGAAAATAAAATAATTTTTTTAAATAACTTAACCAAGACCTTCTTTTCCATTGCATTCCTAAAATTATCCATGTCATATAAAAATATTGAGTTACTAGAATTATTCATGATTACTCAACTCTTATTCTATACCAAGCAATGATTTAAATCACATAAAATGGTAGAAATATTAGTCACATCATATAAAAACTTCATCAATTGAGGTGAAATAGCATCTAACGATAGCAATACATTTAAATATCTACAACCCTACTATAGGTACTATGATTTTACCCTTCAGATGGGTTAGCTACTCACTTGAACATGATACTATTCAATGCCCGAATCAACTTATCCTAATTTCAATAATATCTAAATAGTTATATAAATGAAAATAAAGTCAAACCCCTATGATACTACTTTATAACGTCCCATATCGGGTTCGAGAGATCAGTTCCTGAAGCCGGTCAGTCACATGTCATCAAGTGTGCCTCCTCATATGCTATTGGATTTTAGCATATAGAAATGGTCTAGTATAAATCATAGTGAGACTATACCCCCTTTATAAAAATATTAATAAATCATAGATAAATAAATAATATCAAAATAAATACCATAACTAAAACAATACAATATCACATGTTGAAACAAAATATGAATACAATATCCAAATATAATAATGTATTTTTGTCAAGACAAATACATTTCACGTGTCAAATGAAAATCCAAAATAATGACCTGCTAACATTCCCTAGTGGGATATAAATCCATTTTGAGTTTCGTCATCCATGATTAATCCTCACTATGTAAACTAACATCTCATTCCCTAATCCTATCCTGAAAACACAATCTCTATACATGTCGGGATCCGTCATCCTGATTAGGTTAATAGGATAACTCAGGAGTCTAGTTCCATTGATGTCTAATATAATTTCCAATCAATAATAGTGTATATATTTGTATCAAAAATAATGAAAAATTCATAATGTAAATAGTTATCATAACTAATTATTATTTAATTATCCATATAAATCCCCATATTAAAGATGAAAACCATACTACAAATACTCAGGTTAGCCCATTCTAGAGTCTGAAAGATCACTAATGGATATAAAATATTACAATACCATTTTTATCATTATCCATTTCATTTAATTTCATATCACAACCAATTTTTATCATGTCCCAAGTCTGATCACATAGGTGTATACCATTATGTCCAACACCCAATCTCTAATTCGAGCCCATGTCCCGATCCCACACCTAATGTCACATATATGTCTTTGGATCCTAAATCCATATCCCAACGTCACGAACACATATTGTTTTTCTGATACTCTATCTAAGCCCCACACCTCAATGTCTCATATGAGTATTTTAATCCATAGTCTCTTTCCCATATTCATTAACACATATCGGTATTTGGAGCCCCATCCAATCTTCCACCACACAATGTCAAATATATGTATTTGGAACCATAGTCCGTCTCCCATCTTCACTTAAACATATATAAATAATATAAAAATAACACAAAGATCACTATTTTATATAAATCATAATTTTTCATCGTAACAGTTATTATCAAAGGTTCTCATTAAGCCGTACCTTCCTAGTTTATCAAAAAAAATCAATATTTTTTTTCTATTATATGGAATAATATGAACAAATCTTTATTACAAACATTGACAATATTTAATAAAATAAATCATTTAATCTTCTTGTGTTAATCCCAATTTATGATAATTCCAGTTAATCAATCAATTAAACAACTTATTATCCAATCTATTATACAATTCCATCAACTGATCAACTACAAAACCCCATTAATTGACTAATATCACCATCCATTAAATAATTAGCCAAAAAAATTATTAATTCAATAAATTAATAAATTTATATATATGAAATTGTAATTACACAATTACATAAATTTAATTAAACTGATGACTTAGGTAATAAAATAATAGATGACCTACCTCATGTTCATTGACGAGCAACTTAACAATAGAAATTCCCAAACATAAAATGAAATTAAAAAACATAAAATACTGAATGATATACAATAACAAATCCTATAAAAAAGGTAAATAAAAAACAATTAAATCCAATATCCAATCCCTTTATAATGATAAATAAAGTATTCGTCTTTAATCTAAATGTGGAATGATAGGGGAAGTGATTTCTAGTCGAGAAGAAATAACATACCCTAATAAGTGAATGGTAATCAATCAGGTCATTGATTCTTTAAGAAAGAGTTCAAGAGCCCTATTAATTAATTTAGAAGAGTTAAAAAATAATATGAATGAGTAAGGGATGAGTTGGGTAAAATTCAGATAAATATTAGCGCGTTTTAGAATTTTAATACTAATTTATGTAGACAATAATTCAGTTCCCATGTTTTCCTAGGTAGGGGAACATGGTTTACCCTAACCAAGTTCTTATCCATGACCTTTCTCTGAGTGTTTTCCATATTACTACATATAGGGTTCACGGTTTGACAAAGTAATGCGCTAGCTATCCAATCCCCCTATGTCAGGTGTTTGACAGCTTTTTGGGTATGGTGAATGGTTTTGAAAAAATGTGTTCCAACCTTGCACTTCCCCAAAACCCTTCCAAAAACATCAAAATATCACACAAAATAACTCAAAAACATCCCTAAGCCAAAGTATAAAAAAATTAAATAGAGCACCTAAAAACATGCTCCAAGCCTCTCTAGATATTCTTAAAATCTTACAAGTAATAATAGTGGGAAATTCCATTGTTTCTATAGATGCAAGAAAATATATTACATTCATTTTTTTCATTAAAAATTAAAATGTTACATGGTTGTAAAACTAAAATAATAATAAATTTTATAAATTTTTTTAAAAACAAAAAAGTTGGACAAAATGAATTTAAAAATAATTTTATAACAGTAACAAAAATCATGAAAATAGTTATAGAAAACATAGGCATGAAAAAAACTGGTTTTTGATTGATGAGATATATAAATCCAATTTTTATTAAAAATAATTATTTATTATAATGATTATGAAAAGATAGGAAAATGAAATAGAAAAAATAGTATATTCCAATAACAAGAGGAATATAAGATTAATTTGACTATATATAGTTATATCATTACATTTTGTCTTTAAAATGTAAATCTTAAAATATTCAGTTAAATAATGAGATTGTAAAATAAAACACATACCACATTTGTAATATAGAAGACAAACTCTCATAATATTTTAATTCATAGAGGTTTTTTATGTAATAGTAATTTCAATCGATAGTTTCGTAAAATAAATTCATCGGTGGTATATATAGCACATAAAAAAATTAAGTGGTTAATAGAAGTATATGTCTCATGGGAATAAATGTGAGACCTGAAATCCCCAAAACATATGTTTTAATTTCTTTAAACCAACAATAACCACAGGAATAATGAATTTAATTTTTTATAATTCAATACTATATTAAATTAAAACCATATAACATCATATATTTTACAATTATATCATTTTAAAATACATTTATTAATAATGTTTTATTAATAATCATCATTTTGGGTGTTAACAGTTTGTCTTTTCGTAGAAGTTTTATTCGAATGATTCAGTACTTATAATTTGATTTGCATTAAATCATATAGAGAATGTTATTAATGATATAAATTTAATATATAATAAATATATATGAAATTAAAAATAGTCATAAGTTGTATATATAGAAAAATTATTTATATTATTCATATAGAAGAGAATTCATACGTATGAATGACCATTGTTTACATATTCTGAAAAAGGAATGAAATTATAAAAAACATTATTTTATAATTAAATTACATAATTATATTATAAATTACATATATATATATATACATTAATTCTTCACATATTACCACCCATTTAAATTTGAAATGAAAAAAATCACATATCTCCATGGAGGTGGTAGTCACATGTATCCATGGGAGATATTATCAATTTCCATAATCATGGTAGGTAATAAAGTAAATATTATATTTAAATTAATGACGAATAAACATTATTAAATTTTTATATTAAAAAATTAAACCCATCATAATAACCATCCATGAATTTTGCCAATGAAAAATAATTTTTTTACTATATAGAGGAAATTGTCCACACATTTTCTATTATGATACATTAGCTTCCCATTTAGTTGAAAAGAGGGTGAATATTGATGGATACATAATCATAATAAATTTAACTAATATTTAGGTTACAGTTTTTATTAATTTATGGTAATAAAATCATATTTATATGAGGAAGAAGATGAAATAAATTGAAAAAGGGCGGGATAGATGATTACCTCTTCTTTGGTCGACTTTATTTATTCCTTATTAATGACCAATAGAAAGGTATCTTAAGAATATATATACTATTACTTAATAGATAAAAATTTGGGATGATAATTGGTAACAGGATGGTGGATGTATATTTCTCAATGTTGTGTAAATTAGTGAAAGGAGGGGAACCATTTTATAATTCAGGGAGAGAAGACACTTGAAATTTTATAAAATTTTAAAATATTACCAATTAAAAATCAATATAATTTCATATAATTAATTTTTATTATTCATTATGATATTATAATTAAGAAATATGTCCAAAAAATAGTATTTAAAAAATAGTATTTTTTAAACATAACCATATCACTTTGTTTAACAACCTTATCAACTCGTTATTTACCTTAAATCCAATAATGAAATTTTTCCTTAGTTACTATTTTTAAGGATGAAAAATTATATTGAACATACTATATAATAGTAGTTATTCTGATTCAAAATATGGAATAAATTATATGAAATATAATTCATTAAATTAGTAGAATTCAATTAAAAATTAAACCATTTAAATGTGATTAAAATCCATTCTCCCAAAAAAATCATTGCTTATTTATAAAATGATTTTACACAAAAATAAACACAAAATTTATGCTAATGATCATTATTGGATTATTAATATTATAATTTAAATAATTTTACCATTAATGATTTTGAAAATTAAATGGAACATTGTAAATTTTTGAAGTGAAAATATAGTTTTCAAAAAAATTCTATATTTTCACTATTCATTGAAAAACTATTTTTAGAAAATATAAAAAATTCCATAATATTTAATGTTGAAATTATAGTTTCACAAATGAAATTTATTTTATTTGATATATTTTATATACGAGGTCAAATATAATTATATTTTTTATCACAAAAAGAAATAAATACCATTTTATTAGAAAAATATATTTTTCATGCATATAATTACTCTAAAATAAATTGGGAACTTATTTAAAAATATATTTTATTTATCTAAATAATATTACACAATTAATAAAAACTGGTTTTTAAAATTTCTTTCTCTAATTTAGCAACTATATTATAATACTAAAATATATTATGCTTCATTTGGACATGAGTTTTCATTTATTATAAGATAACAATGAAATTATATTCATTGGAAGAGAAATACCTCAAAAAATAATAGGGTTTATATATGTAACCACTATTATATATTTCATTTGTTTTCATAAGTATATGTTTTTTGATACCATTCCCCTACATTCTATATTTTACATATGATTCCATTATTCTATTTTTGAATTAACTGTAAAATCATTAAACTATATTATTTGAACATCTCATTTTCCAAAATTATAATTCTAGAATTATAACATATATTAAATAATATTTATTAGTTGTGTAATTATTTTAATTTAGTATGATTATTTAATTCCAATTTATGATGATTATGTTTTTATATTTTGTCATTTTGATTATTCAGACATTCAAATTTTTATTCAGATATATATTCCTTAAAAAATAGTTTGAAATTTATTGTTGAATCTTGTGGTTAATGAATTAAGATTAATCATGTGATGGGTATGGCTAGACATTATATATCCATGTGATTCTTAGATGTGTTTAATGAGACTAAAATAGATTGGGTTTTATAATAAACCTCACCCCTTATCAAAATTGATTCTTATAATATGTTTGTGACAATATCATCTGATATTAAACATTATGAATTATTCAAATATGAGATACATAGTTATAGTCATCAATATTTCCAATTAATGTCATATATATGTCATGCTACTAGTTTTAGTTTATTATATCGTAATTGATATTATTAATTACAACCATATTTTATATACCATTCTTATGATTTTCATTGAATCTGTTATATGTTTCTCTTAATGATCATTTTAGATAACCAAATTCACAGGCTTCCAATCCCATGGTCATGATATAAATTAGATCAAAAGAAATATTTAGAAGGATAAAATGAGTGAATGAATTTTTAGGAGATGTTGAAGATTCATTTTGGACTAAGTATTTTAATATATAATCTGAAAGATATATATTTATACAAATAATATTGAAATTTTAATTTATGTTTTTTAATAAATATCTATTGTTATAAAACTATAGAAAAACTATTAATATAATATATGAAATTGTCATTTTTTTAATTTTTTTATGTATTAATTGTTACATATTGTATATTACACATTGTATCAATATGAGCATGTAATGTATTTTTATGCCAGCATTACATGGAGTGAATGTCTGGGGAATCAGAATATTTATCTCCATAGGCCATAAGGAAACTTGGTTGTGACTTTTCATAATTATTATATCTGTCTTTTATATAAACATAAACATGGGAAAACAATTGAAAACCATGAAATTGATAATTTCATTTTCTTAACCTATATGAAGTGATATAGTAAATTCATGATCTATAAGTTCTAAAGGGATTTGAATAATTAATTACACACTTTTTCATAAAACATCCACCCAAGAAATCATCAGAAATTGTATATTTTAATATTATATATTTTTCCCCTCCCAAAAAGTATAGTTCATCATTTCAACCACTCAATTATTCAATTCTATTCCATGAACAATTTCCTCATTCATATACCCTATATGTTTTTAGTTGTTATGAAAAATCATTCTGTTATATTTTCAAGCATATTCATACCTTTTACATTTTAGTTTTATAATATTTTCATCTCTAATATATTAATCCATTGTAATAGATCGTTAATCATGTGAATTTTATTGTTTTGTCATGTTAATCAAGGATTTTATCATAGATTCATCATTGAAATTACTATGTAATTGTGACCCTAAGAATGATCTCACTAGGGAATGCCTTCAAGTATCCATATGCACAATTTCAAGATTCTAGATTTTTGGGTCTCTTCTTCTAAAGTTGAATGGATCCCTCTATTATGTTCAGAGTATAGTGAAATATTAACATCAGAATTATAGATGGTCTAATATTAGTATGATTTTATTCTCAATAATCATAATACCTTTCTCAACAAGATTCTAAAGTAAATAATGAATCCATTATATACTGTCATAATATGATATTATATCCAATGAACCTCCCATCATCCTTCTAATTAGGTAGAGTGATTCATCGTTTATTACACAAACTATGAAAATAGAAACTAAAGTGATTTTCCCCACTACATCTGTAAAACTTGTTCTACAACCTAATTAGTTATTCATTCATATTGATATTAGGTTCTTCCAAAAAAATAGAATATGGAATAAATAATTTAATATATTTAACCATCCATTTATCATATGAAATTTCTCATTTTTTTCCTATATAATATGATTAGATTCATCATCTTCTAGATTCACTAGCCTAAGGATTACTTATACATAATTTTTAATGAATATATATCCAACAGTAGATTGTGATGAAACACTAGAAAAAATTATCTATTATTCCATTGGTGAAGTAATAATCGAAGGTATATTATTAAAAAATCTTTTGTATGAACATTCAGAACTGAATTATAAAATTAAATACCTTATATAGTTAATATTTTAAGCAAGAAATTATTTAATTAGGTGACCATTAATATCATAGTTCCCACAAACATGGACTTCTCTAATATATTTACATATACATCTCTCCTTTTACATCTTTCCAGATTGATTATGACATCTATGATTAGGCGAGAAGCCCCTTATATATACATTCAATGAATCAGGAGAAAAATTTAATGTCTCCCTACATTAGATCTATTTATTTAGAATAAATTTTTAAATATCATTGATGTTAAAAATATTTTTCTCACTGGAGATACACACATCAATCACCAAACCATCCCATGATTTTTATAATGAAAAATATAATATAATCAATCATTCATAAATAGTAAATGCCATATTTATATATTCTAGAAAAAATCAAATGAAACTAAATTCATTACCATGATCAACATTAGATTTTTATTATGATAGACACATGCATTTAAAATTGAACATCAAACACACATTAAGTGTTATTGGATTATCATATATATCATTCAATTTTCCAATCAACCATTTTGTATCTTCTTTTCCAAAATGCACAAAGATAAATTCTAAGATAATGAAATTCATACCAATCAATGAGGTTTCTGATCATTCCTTCCCTACTCACCTTTATCCATAGATTCAAGTTCCACTCATGTCAATGGAACTCCATTGGCATTATATTTGAAATATTTTTCCATTTGTGTACTCCAAAAAAAATTTGTCTGATTAATTTTTTAAAATAGAATTGTAAATCTTCTAATTCCATTTTTTAAAAAACAAAAAACTCCATCTTAAATAAAAACATATATGAGATTGAAAAAATGTACATGATTTATTGACCTATGAAATATCATGATTCTAGTGAAAAAAATTATTTGATACATATTATAAACAATATTTTAGATAAAATTAAAAACTATAAGAAATTAAAATAACAAAAAAAGGAAAAATAACATTTGGATGAATCCAATAGATCTCAATGTTTTAGATCATGTGAGAGAATTGTCTCCCATAAAACACTACAATGAGTATCACATACTTCATCCCATTAAATCTAATGAAAAAATATTCAAAAATATATGAATGTAAATGTAAAAGAGTAAAGAAAACATTTTTGTACACATTTATAACTAAAGGTACACTATCCATCAGAGAAACATTACAATATATTATTTCTATAGATGTATGGATTATAACTCATTACTTTTTACATCTATGTGGATCACTCAATAGATTAATCATATTATAATCAAAAACAACAAAAATTAATCTCAAACATATATATAAAAGTCCCTACATTATCAACCAAACAACATTTCCTCCATGAAATAAATAAATCCATTAAATCACATTTACTACTAAGTATTATTTTAAAAAATCATAAATATCCAACAAACCTCTGTGAAAAAAATGATATTATTCCCCATAATTTCCGAGAAAATTATATTCTATGAATTAAAAAACATGACAACAAGATGGTACCCGAATGGTAAGGGCTCTTTCTTTGCATCAAATAGACCTAGGTTCAAAACTGGGTAAAGGTGAATTTATAGGTTACTGTAGCAGTACTATAGTAGGTACTGTTTATTACTGTACCATCTAGAACTATTCACCTGATATGGGCCTTCGGGCCACCGGTTTGCGACTACTGGTCTCTGAGGCCATTAATTTATCAATGGCCTTTGGGACTTTGGGAATTTGGGCCACCAACACCATGAAGTATCCTAGTCCACACAGATCATGCCCAAGAAGAGGATTAGAGCAACATGACTAGTAGTCACCAAAAGTAGAGCTACTAGATTTGAAGAATGATAGGTTATATAAATCACCATTCGGATGTGGAACCTTGCAGCTTTGTAAGGGGCAATGTTATCAAATCAGCAATCCATGGTGGGGATCTCAGAGATCACTAATTCAGAATCTAAGGGAGGGGCATTTCCTGTGGGATGGGCCTACAGGTCATTTATTGGGCATAGTATGCCTCTGGGCCTTCGGGTCATGTATTGTGAGTTGTGTCAGGCCTTGCGCCATGGGCCAACGGGTCATGTATGAGTTCCCCATCACCCCTTAAAAGTGGTATTATATATAATAAAATAAAAAAGAATGCCTTCAAGCAATTCAGGCTATCAATTAAAAAACATTGTTTTATGCATTATTATTAATCTATGATCTTCATATTAATTCTATATAATTAAATAATTTCATGAAAACCATAATGTTTTGGGAAAAATTATTACATATAATGTTCAATAATATTAAATAATCATTTGAATATAAGGAAACTATATAATAATTAAAATAGATTTATTCATCAATTAGATTAAAAGCTAAATTTAAAAACACTATTTTGAATTTTATAAGTTGAATTTAATTTTTGAATTAATAAAATTAAAATTATTTTTTGTTGAATTTTATATATTTCAAAAAGGGCTAATTGTGGTTGAATTTTTGAATGTATTTACTTCATAAATAGTGTAATTTTTATGAAATTATCAGGGTATACTAATGACATATAATTTTATAAAAACTGTTTTATAGACCAAAAATATAGATAATATTTAAAATAATTTATTTTTTAATATAATTTTGAACATATAAATCTATGATTTACTATTTTTAAACAATTTTAATGGTTTATTCAAAATGAAAACTATTTTTGTTCTTTCACTTTTAACCATGTATTCACATGGTTTATTTATGTTTTCATTCGGTCTAAAATTCCAATATGAATCATTATGTTAATAATAATCTAATTAATTCCATATTATTTAAAATTACTCATGATTTATGTGTTGTTATTTTTTTGATTAATAATGCATTTTTCAAAAAATAAGTTGTTGTTTCATTTAAGGAAATTATATTAAATGAAATTTCTAATAATTTTAAGAGATGAATAATAAATAATGGATTCAGTATTTTCATTAGAATAATTTATATTAGTTAATTACTTAAAAATATTTACTGTTCATAATTAATCATAACTATGGTAAATCTTTATGAGCTCAGTTAAGGGTAAAATGAGTAAAAGTGTTAAAAATGAAATGACTCATCTTTAAGAAAAAAACATGATTAAATATAATTGTATTGTTGAATTTTTATTATGACATTGTAATCATTAAAACTAAAATATTATTTTTGCGCTTAACTTTAGTATGTCATATATTATATAATATAATTTTATGTATTTATATGTTTTCCACAAACCACACATATTAAAGGGAACCTATTCTCATATCTTCTCCACATTTCTTGAGTTACTTATCTAAGGAAAATCCATAACGAAGTACCTTAATAAAATTTATTTTTAAATTTTAATTTTTTTAGAAACAACTTTTTTAGTTAAAAATTCCAATTCAAGAATCCTTAATGTACAATCCAATGGAGGTTACCGAAAGTAGTGGTATGTGTCCTTACCAAGCCATTAAAGATACATTGCTCTTAAATATCCTACAAATTTTAAATAATCAACATAAAATAATAAAATAAGTATATTTTAATTTTTGATATGTTTATATATTAATGGTATGTTTATTTTTTATCTCCCTTCGATCCTATCGAAGATGAAAACATTGATCATGCGTATGAACAAACTATTGTCTCTACATAGCTGTATAAATAATTTTTCATGAACGTCTCACGTAGATGGTAATAAACATTTAAAAAATAATATAAATGATATTAATAACACAATTATGATTCCAAAAAGAATCTATATCAACAATTTTTTTATCTTTCAATAAATTTGATAATGGTACCATCACTCATTCATACGTATGGACTATCACCTCTGCAAATCAATGTGATAATTAATTTTGTTTCAACATTTATTATATTATTATAACATTATATATAATTAAAAAGAAAATAACACCATGATATTATTAATTTTATGGATATGATGGAACCATTTGATAACACTATTAAAAATGAAAAGAAAACAAATGTAATATTATTAAAGTTGAGTAAATAATCTTAAGTGGTTGACATAAACAAAAACTGTACATTGGATGTATTTAAATTTATTATAATATAACCTTAAAAATATAGATGAAAATAAATCTAAAAAATTTACTTAATAAATTTAAATGTATTATTTGTTAGGATATAATACACATGATCTAGCTATAAACCATGGTGATGATATTTCATCTAAATAATATTATATTGAAAAATATTTTATATCATGAACTTAATATATTTTACATTGTGTATATTGTGAGCCTTTTACATATTATATCATGAATTAACTTATTTTCATTTTATTAAATGTTTTAATTAATTTTTTCACTTATAAGAGTTTTCTTATTCATATTTTACTAAATTGAAAAGGGTTTATTTTAAAGTCTCAATTTTTCTCGAGTTTTTTCATTTTTAAATATATATTTGATGAATTATGTGAATTTTTTCAGAAAACCTTTATATTTTATTTTCTAGAAGATATTTCTTGGGGTTCTATTTTCATTTTATAAATTTTATTCTCATTGGTTTAAAAATTATGAATGAATATTTATTTAGAAAAATTAAATTTATTTTTCCTTCTGTGTTAGGAATATTTTTCATTCTTGTTGGGATTTGTATAAAATTTTTATGTAATTTTATTTTAAAATATCTAGTGATCATGTAATGTAATGTAAAAATATAATATAATTTAATATCTTCTTTAATAGAAGGATACATTTATTTTTTTCAATAGGTTATTTTATAGTTTCATTAAAAATGTTTGGAAGGAATGTTAATTTTAATATTTTGGAAATGGACGGATTTTACCACCATTATAAACACTTTTTTTATTCAATGTTCCTATATAATATTCGATGGGTATTCATAGAAAATAATTTTCCAATATTGAATTATTTTTTAAAAAAAAAATTTATTATTTTTAATAATGTAGAAAATAATTTCTGAAGTCAATTATCAATTCATTTTTTTCATTTTTTTCAAAATAATTATGGGTTATCCTTTAAATTATTTTTCATATATTTAATTCTATAATTATCATATTTATATCCTTTATTTAAAAACATATTTTCACATAAATGTCTGAAATTTTATTATTTAGTTGTGATTCATGGAATATAATTTAGTTTGAAACCATTCACAATGATTGGATCATGTTTTTACCAATCTCTATTATTCATTAGACAATATTTTTCCCCTTTAAGTTTATATTTTCATTATCATGGATATTTTTACTTTAAATTATATGAAATATATATTTTCTAAACTATATGGAATTTCATTATATGGTGTTAGTTGAAGGAAGATTATTAAGAAAGTTATGTTACATAATATAGAATGATTAATGGTACATATTATTTATTTCAAACATATATAAATTTATTGATAATGATTAATGATTATGTATTTTATTTTATATTATACATTTAATAATTGCATTGGAAATATGTAAATGGAATGAAATTCACAATTATAAATTGCCCCTTGAGGCATCGATATGTATCATGAGATATATAATTGAAAAAATTATTTTTTTGTATTCATATCCATTGATTGAGATTTTTGAGCATATGACATGGAGTTAAGGTTCATGATGTATTATAATGAAGAATTCATGTTACTATTATAAAATAATAAATTTATCCTTTTCATAATTAAAATATTAGTACATATCATCCATATCATTATGTTTTTATATTTTTTCTATTGATATATTTTGAATATCATTTATTGATTAAATGGAATATGTATCGATTATTTAATATACCATATTTCCTATAACTTATGCACTCTTGATAAATTTCATTGCATTATTTCCCTTAATGAGAATATGATCTCTTTTATTTATATTTAATTCATTCCTTGGTATATGAAGAAATAATTTTTTACTAATATATACTAATGAAATAAATTTTTTCATCGTTAATTTTTAAAAAAATATTCATTATTCATATATAAAGGAATGTAAAACATTATAGGATTTATTTCACTAATATTACATGGATATCATTTTTATATAAATATTTTGAATACTACTAACTAAATGACTCTTCATGATATGAAAAAATGAATCATATACCAATATAATTAATTAAAAAAGGGGAACTATGTTACTAAATTCATAATCATTATATTTGGTATCAAGTGTGGTTTAATAGGATCCTAAAGAAAAAAAATTATAATAAAATAGTTATTATGAGCATTAAAATGACCCCAAAAAATGTTGAACAATTGTTATATAAATCTATGTTATTGATTAATATTAATGATTATTTTAGATAATTATATCTGTACTAATTTATCAATATAGAACCTTGTAAAATAATATGAAATAATATTAATAATCATCTTTAATATAGGTAATTACATTATGACTAAGCCAATATATAAGGAATCATATCTTAATAGATCATGTCCATATTGGAGAACATACATTAGTTCAATGTTTTTTACCCATATAGAGGAAAACATTGTTTGACCATGAAATACACAAATGTAGTAGATATTAATATGATATAGAACAAAATGATTTAATTTACCAATTAATACATTGACAGATGAGTTGTGTATTATATCCCATTAATTGATATTCTTGGAATTGGGATATAGTGAAATGAAATTTTTATTCTGGTTTTATGTTGTTTAAAGAGTGATACGGATCAATGGTGGTCAATGAAACTAATTTCTATAGAAGTTAATGAAATAGAATATATGTAATGTAAAACTCTTAAAGCAATTTTATTTAGGAATTATTTTCCCTAAGAAAAACAAGACAAAATGAATATGAACATTAACAACAAAAATAATAAGGATATGGAAATTGTTTCTATGTATGAGGTTTTCAACGCATTATTAATAGATATGCACCAATATATATATGTAATATGAAATTAGTATTTTATTTTTACTTGATGGTCATAAGAATAACAATTTAAGGGAATTATTATCTGAAATTATTTCATCATATGATGATATAGTATCAATATCCATGATGATAATGAAATAATTTTTTGGTCTTATATATTTATGGTAAATAATGTAATGAATAGGTTAGATGAGCAATAAAGGAACATAAATACATCGATTAAGATGAAAACTATTTTCATTTCACAATATAATAATAAATAAATAAATATTCTTGTAAATACATAAAGGGAATTTAATTCTGCTACAAGTATAGAGATGAGGGATTTTTAGATCATGAATTTAATTGAAATAATAGAACAAATTCAGTCAACCATTTCATCTATAATTATATGAGAAATTATTTAATACATGTACCCAAGAATCAATAAACATAATGTAGAATTCCACAAGGTGGGAAGGCTAAGACTATTTGATAAATATAGTTGAATTTAAAGTTCATAAAGATGTGGTGGTAGGTATATTGGTAGTAAACTCATTTTTAGTCAATTACTTTTTTGATTCCAAATCTTCTCATTGTTTTATATATTCAATATTTTCCTTGAAAACTAATTCTCTTTTTAAAAACAAAAAATATTTATCAATCAATAACCCATATATGATTGTTTTTCAATAATAATATGACTAAAATACATCATTATGATGCACATAAATAACCTATTTGTATACATGGTTATTATACCTATGATAGATTGTGATATAAATATTTTGTTACCATAAATTTCTACGTTAAATCGATTATAAATTTTTAAGGAGGTATATACATGTTGAGTTTAAAACAATTCTATTTGGATTTACTAATTAATGATAAATTTTTTGGATTTGATGAAAATTTTATGATAATTTTTTCCTTATAATTTCATTATTTTTATTCATTGATTATATCAATGTAAACTCTAAAAGATATGAGGAGCATAAAATCCATTTTGGAATCAATCATGAATCAGTTATATAGAATGCCTTATATATAAAATTTATAAATAATAATTTATGTATTCATGAAGTTTATATCAAACACATAGTGTCCTTAAGGATGGAATTTTAGTTTATAATTGAAAGATAAATCATTTCAAATACTGGTCAATAACAACAAATAGAACTGGGATAATAAGTTTCCTTGGATTAGTGGGTCATTAAAAATAGTTTGTTTATAATTTTTTCATAATTAGATAAACCATTTTCCAAGATGAAATGTGAAGTGGTTAATTTAAAATGTTAAAAATAATATAACTAAATTTAAGAAGAAGTTAATATGATATTGGTCAACTCATGAATATTAACATTACCAATATTAAGGGATGGTTTTGTGTTCTACAGTGATTCGTCAAAGAAAGTCTCAGATGTATTATAATGTATAATGGTAGGTTTGAATCATAAATTTCTGGATAGTTAAATATTGATTAATAGAATTATATTATTAATTTTAATGATTTGGTAGAATTAATATTTTCAATAAAGGTATTCTGACACTTCCTCTATTCTGAAATCATTGACATATATAGAAAAAAAAGCATCAAAAACATATATTTTCAAAATTGATATATATGAGTCATTAAAGATAGATTGATAAACTAAATTATTTGTATCTCTTATTACAGTACAACTCTAGTAAGGAAAAATAATTTTTTTGAGGCAATGATTTGTGAAGATCATTGAGTTATAAGTAAATTGAGGATTATAAAGGATCATATATTCATGGACGTAGAAAATAATGATATGTGAATCATTATGGGAGGGGAAATGATAATCTTTTATTGAACTATTTACAAATAATATTTATTATAGAAGATAAAAAATTCATATATTTAAGATAAATTTTTTAAAAAATAATATAAAATATATATATGTAGTAAAATTGCCCGAATTTGATTATGATGAACATGTGCAGAAATTTAGAAAGATGTTATATATTCCATGAATACGTGATATGTCAAGGGAATTAATTGATTAATCTCTTAGCTCAAATTTTTCAATACAACCTTGTTACACCAATATTTATAGTGACATAAGAGAAAACATTTTGTGGGATAACATTATTACAAAACATATTTTTAGTAAAACTAATTTCATTATTTATTTTATAAAGATACACATAACACAATCATAGATGATCGAGATGCCTAGTCTCATAAATAAATTTTATACATAAAACATTAACCGAAATGGGGATACAACATCATTTTAATAAAAATCCATGAAATGAAATTAAATCCCACCGATCTTATAAAACTGTATCGGTTAACCAAGGATTATAAATAAGAATCTAGTGTGATATAAAGTACAATTTGGGAATAATCAAGGAATAAAATTATTAAATGAATATATCTGAGTCAAGAGGAATATCACGTACACAAATAACTATTATAGTCATAAAAATGAAAATAATTACATAATTTAATATTATTATATATATAAATATAGGAATGTGGTGAAAAAATAAAACATGACATCATAATAAACATTCAAGAAAAAATTTCGAGACATGAAATCATATTGCTCTTATAATAACCTCCCACAATAAATTAATTGAATCCGATTAGTTAATAATATTACCTAATGTATTATAGGTAATTAAAATTCCATCCACACTGATCATATTCATACCATTAACATGAATTTGTGGGACACATTAATCATATGGTCTAACAAAATATTCCACACTTTTCATTCCATGATTATAGAGTGTGAGTTCCAAACATTTAATTAATAATAAATTACGGATAATTACATATAAGCTAATAACATTGAGTGAAAATGGACATGGGTATTCACTAGAGAATTTTTTTTAATTAATAATTTCAGAATAATTTCGGTAGTATAATTGGTTAACATAAGGATTGACAAAAGAGTTTAATGAGAGTTTAATTTGAACTATAATTACTCGGATGTTACAAAATAAGTAAAAGGGATGTGAAAAAAATGTGTTAACATGAATAATTGGATATAAAATGGAATAATACAATGAATGATCTTGAATAAATATGGGGAGGAGGAGAGAATCCCTTACCATGAAATGGTTCCTCTAAAATTTTGGTATGATATTTTTTAAAAATTGGGAACAAATTAAGAGTTACTGGATTAAATAATTCATTATAAATGGGTTAATATTGATAATGAGTGGACAGTTGGGTGGGTATCTATATAAAAATTGACGGGAATTCTTAATTAATTTCAATACATACGTTTGGACTCAATGTAATAAAATAATCAAAACCAAAAACATTATAATTGTTTTTACCAATGGGGAGGAGTTTTAAAAAAATTATTAGGTTAATAAATAATCAAATAAAAATATTACACTTGTTGTTATGGAATTGAATCATTTTTATAATGTATTTATTTCTAAACATTAATGTATAATATAGGTTGTAGAGTATACATTTAAGTATTGTTAAATTAATCAAATTACAAATTAAACAAATTTTTTTAAAGGGGAAACCAATTTTTTGTTATGCATAATCCTAATATTATATATTACATTACTTTTGAGATATTATTATACCATAATAGAGATCATATTTTTATATCGTATTTAATTTTTAAATTAAAAATTGACTCCCTTAGAAAAGTATGAAAAATTCACAATTGGATATTTTTAATAATCTGATTTCAAAATTAATATATATATTATAGAAATGATTATTAAAAATTTATTAATTTACACTATTAAATCAAAATACGTATTTATCAAAACATGTCAATTATTTGGAAAATAAAAATATAATGAGCCTTATAAATATTAAATTGTACATCAGTATATTAAATTATAAATTATATTTAAATAAATATACTTTCAAATAATTGTTTTATGAAAAAATAATCTATTTAAAAATCCATGAATTTATAATAAAAAAAATTAATTAAAAACATATATTTTCCATAAAATGTAATTATGGTTTCTACAAATTAAAAAAATATACTACTCTCCATATATATTATTGATCATATATAGTTATAATGTAAATCCATAAATATGACCATTAATTTATTATAAAAGTGAATATATAAATTCACAGCATTAGGATTATGATATATAACCCCTTTGTACACGAGTATACACCATAAGAGTAATTTGTGTGATGATAGAACATTTTTTTGGGCGTTTTAGTAAACATGGTTTGGTCTGTGATCTTGAAAATATAGAACTTATCAAATATATCAATTATTTATTATCTTAGTTTTTTAATTTCAACATGGTCTTAGTCATGGAAAAATCCAATAGATTCTCTCTCTCTATGATGCTTCAATAAATGGGATAAATAGAATAAAACCGTATTAGTAATGGTAATTTATTCTACTTTGAGTAATAATTTAACATTTTTATAACCCATTATATATAGTAATATTAAGGGTAACTATATTAAAGTTATATTTTTTGTGGTAAGTTTCTTATTTATCATTTAAATTCAATTGCCATTATTTTATAATGGTCCGAAAAATTAGTTCATACATTTTCTATAACTACATTACTTAATAATGAATATATGTTTTCAAAAAAATTATTTCATTTTTAAAACATCATGTTGTTACATTTATCCCACATTTATAAATTTCTTCCATGAAATTTAATTTTATAGACCAAAATTGATTAGGGTACTTCTATTTCATCATACCTTCTAGTTTCCATGCTACTTTCTCAAGCTCGCGGTTCTTCCAAAAAACATTTTCTAGGTGAGTTATATTTTTTTTGTATAACATTTTATCTACAATCCAAGATCCTCACCAACTTCTTGTGATACAAAAGATCATTCACTAATGGGAACACATTTATTATTAGTATATGCAAGGAGTATGATAAATACATCCTCGAGAGGGATACATTGAATACATCATGTACTTGAGATTGGTAAGGTGGTTGTTCTAGATGATAAACCACATCTCTGACATGAACAATGTTCTCAATGGGGATAATGTATCTATGGATAATATTTTTCTCCATTCAAAACATCCTGATTAGCATCCTATTTAAAATAAGGAGGAAAACATTATATATAATATAAAAATATAGATCTCATTTATGATTATCTATGTAGATTTTTGGTTGAATTTTCAGGGATTTAATATGAAATTAAGTGGATTGAAACAACTATATAATATTAGGGTTTAGATAATGGTGTAATTGGATTATTTTCTAATTTTACATTCTAACATGTTGGAGGGAAACAACTCTTCCCAAAAAAAATTCCTTATAAGATTCCATTTCATTGCTATAATGAAAATTGTTGTGTTATAAGAACTACATTGGGTAATGGTGTTAGTCCCCATATCGTTGGAAATAAATTAAACTAGAGATATCCATATCCTATATAGTTTTAAGGGTTATCATATATTGAAAATCTTTCTATGTGTGAAAAATTTACTCAAACTCAGTTCAATATCCAATATATGCTTAAGGCTTATCTAGAGCCTCATGGTTATCCTCTATTCAAAATCGGATACAATGGTGAGTAGAATTCCATGTAGTCTTACCACATCCATTCTATAGATAATGGAAAATTTCATAGGATATAAAAATTCCTATATATAAATAAAATTCATTGAAATTGTATTGAGTTTTACTATCACCATGATGGGGTTATTATCTTTAGATAACTTGGGGAGTCTTACGATGAGATAAATGGTTATTTATTCCCATTTCAATGCATGTATACGAAATTTTTTTCACATAACCATATAATTTTATCAAAAACTCCTTAATTATTGGAATAAAAATCATCAAGATTATATTTCTATAATCTCCATTGTCATGTTAACCAACTAAATGTTTTTCTGTAGATCTGAATACATCTTAGTGCTTCCTAGACGAATAGATAAGGAAGATCTATTCACATAATCCCCAATTTCCCTATTCATGTATGGTTTTGATGGAATATATATTGTAAAGACATGGATTATTTCATTTATATTTTTTTTCGTATTTATAGAAAATTATTACGAGTCATTGAAAATTAAAGTCATTTGATTCTAAGGCCAAGTGTGATCGAATAAAATTCTTAAAAAATTTTGGGTAAATTTAATAAATTAATTTGTGTAATTCTATATCATTTGATCCATTGCTTGGATTAAAAATTTGAGGGCACCGTTCAATCTGTAACGTCGTGATTCTCTTAAGGGATGCGTCACAATGACCGCATTCGGTCCAAAGGAAAATTTATGTTTTCTCAATTTATTTAAATGAAATGAAATAATTTATTTTATTTTATTTCATAAACCACTAATGGACTAGTTAAATGGTGGGGCTGGCGGTGTGTCACACTATTAAATGGCCTGACCTGTCAACCATATGTAATGATGACATTGGTGAAATTACTAATCTTCCTAATTTATGAGCCCCATTAGCTCCCCAAGTTGTTACATACTCTCCACCTCTCCTATAAATATAAATCTTGGGGGAGGTGTATCAGAAAACCATTGCCAAGAACCAAAATTTTGTAGTATTGCCATAATGGAGTGCCAGTAAAGGACAGAGTTGTCCCCAGAAGTAGGTGACGTGTGACACCGAAACCCCAAATCGAAGATTCATGTTCGAGCGGCGGTGGGGAAATCTTGTTGTGGGGATGGAGAACAATGAGACTCCATCAATTATGATTGTTGTACAATGTTACAAGGAAGAGGTTATTTTATTTTGTGCATTTTTTATTCCCTCTTCAATATTTACAAAATTATACGAAGAACATTGGTCAACCAACTAATGGGTTGACCCACGATTCATTCATATTTGAAGGAGGTTATTAGGGAGAATATTGTATGGTTAATCTTGTTGTTTTATTTATTTATTATTAAAAACATAACCCCCTCATGTTTATAAGATAACATATAGGGAATGGGACTAATGTACCCAGAACTAACCATCCACTATCTTGATATACTTTCTCTACCATGGAAGATAAAGAGAACGTCAACGCAAGCCGTAAAAGAGAGGCCATGACAAGTCATCCATTGTGAACGGAGGAGGAGGCCGACATAAACACTAGACATGGGATGGAAGGAGGCATGACCATCTTGTCACCGACGAAGAGAAGCCGTAGCTGAAGCCACGGTGGAGGCCGAACCTACCTCCGGGGATGCATCAGGGACTCGGCTTGGATGTGTTCAGATGCATGAGAGAGTAGTGGTCACTGAATTTTTTTTTTGACAACTATGGAAGAATAAGAAAAAATATGTTACCCATGACCTAGAGTTAGTAATAGTGGCATTTTCATTGATGATGTAGTGACATTACTTGATGTTCGAATGTTTTATTGTCTCCACTTTACATATGAGTCTTAGGTATATTCTATCTCAGAAGGACCTAAACCTAAGACAATGGTGATGGCTAGAGTTATTTTCAGACTATGAATTTGAGATATTCTATTCTTCTGAGAAGGGGAATTTGGTAATAAATGAATATATCAAGATATTTGGTGTGAATTTTCTGTTTGAGGTGACAGTGCAACTAGCCACATTTCAGATATCTTTTGTGGATAGTGATGAAGCAGCATACATTAAGTCTATGACAGTCACACCACTACTCCATCAGCGATTCATGGAGGTGTAGCTTGGGGACACTGAATTCATGGCCAGACATTCTCAGATATTATTAGGGCAGGTACCTGATGGATTTTATGAATGACTGGAGAACTTCATCGTCTTCAGAGGTTGGACTTTGGTAACAGTGGTGCTATTGGAGAAGGTGTTGAGGGAGTTCCATATGTCCCCTCTGGCAGTAAATCGTTGTGTGGAGAAGATATACCAGGACATCTTGTGTCAGCACTAGTGTCCAGGGATGAAGACGGAAGTGGAAGATTTTTTTTAATAATGACACAATTATCATAAAGTGAGGGTTCAGCACTAGGTTCCAGTAGGTTCAGCTCAACCACTAGAGGTGTTGGAGTGTATGTGGGATGGGATCCCCATCGACATTGTGATTGGGCTTCCAAATACATCTAGGGGATATTATTACATATGGTAGATCCTTGAACAACTCACCATGTTAGCCCTCGTCTTACCTATCTGAGATAAGGGATCAATAGAGGTCTTGTGATGCCTCTTCATATAGAAGATCTTGCGAATTCATGGGGTTCCATCAACGATCGTCTTTGATAATGACACATGTTTTACATCCTGATTGTGGAAGGGATTGTAGGAGGTTCTCAAGACTCAAATACATTTGATCACCACCTTTTATCCTCAGATGGATGGTCAGACGGATTTGACCATTCATGCACTAGAGGACAAGCATCATTCATGAATCCTAGATTTTGGCCCCAGGTGGGAGGATCACTTGACCATGGTGGAGTTCTCTTAAAATAAAAATTATCACTCTACCCTTTGTATGTCACCCTTTGAGGCCCTATACAGCTGACCTTGCAGATCACCACTATGCTAGAAATACCCAGGTGAGTCAGCACTTATGGGTCCAAAGTTCATACAGTCTAGCACGGAGATGGTTCAGATCATCCAAGAGTGGATGGAGACTTAACAAAGTAGACCGAAGATATATTCTAATAGAATATGGAGACATTTGGAGTTCTAGGAGGGGGACCATGTTTTCTTGTGAGTCTCTCCTCGATAATGACTGTAGATAATTCTCTGAGGTAGCATGTTATCACCAAGGATTATTAGGCCATTTCTGAAATAGCAGAGGATAAGAAAAGTGGAATAGTACTTCGATCATTCACCATATTTGGAGAAGGATCACAAATCATCCACATATCCTATTTGGGGATATATTTGCATGACCCATTTAACGTCATCAACCATCAAAATATGGACATAGATGATGGGTTGGCATTTACAGAGGTTTTAGTAGATATTTAGGTTCAATAGGAAAAGATACTTATTGGGCGGTTGCTTCCTCTTGTGCAAATTTTTTGTTATCATGGGAACCTCTAGGAGAGAACAAGGGAGCAGGAGTCTCAGATTTGTGCACAATTCCCACAATTTTCCTTAATCTATGTTATGTATTATAGTATTATAAAGCCCTTAGGTGGGGAGAATGTAAAGACCTAAACATTTCCATTTAATATTTTTTCTTAATTAAATGAAATTATTATGAGTCTATGAAAATTGACGGTGAGAGATTCTGAGGCCCAGTTTTCCCAGAAATAATTGGTGACCTTTTTAGGTACATTCAGTAAATGTGTGAGCAGCTTTTTCTAACTTTTGATCCATTTAATGGATTAAAAATATGAGGGCACCATTGAATCAACATTGCTAGGATTTTCTTAAGGGAGGAATTATTTTGACCTTAGTAGGTCTAGAGAAAAAATTAAATTTTTTGACTTTTTTTAAAATAAATGAAATGAATTATTTATTTCATTTTATTTCATAATCCTCCAACATACCAATTAATGATTGGGTTCAGCATTTTGTCAATCCATTAAATGGATTGACCTTCAAACCTTATATAACACGACATTATGGAAATTTGGATACTCCTTAATTTATGAGCCCCATTAACTCCCTACATCGTTACATACTCTCCCCCTCTCTAGTAAATATAGAGCTTGGGGCAGGGGCATCAAAAGAGCTTCACCAAGCAACCATGTTCTGTTGGAGTGCCATAATGCTAAGCCCTTAGAGGACAGAGCAAAATCTAACAGGAGGTGATCTGCGGCACTGAAACAAAAAACCAGAGTTTCACGTTCAAGCGACGATGAAGAAAACATGTTGTGGGGATTGTGAACAACCAGAAACCCTCAAAAATGAGTGCCCTCCAACGTTACTAGGTAGGGGTTACATTAATTTGCGTCTTTATGATTCTTTCATCCACATTCTTGAAATTATATAAATAACATGGGTCAAAAAACCTACCGGTTGACCGACAATTAATCTGCCTTTGAGGTAGGTTATTTCAGGGAATATTTTGGGGATATTCATATTGTTTAATTCATTTGTTATTAAAACCATAAACCCCTCATGTTTGTGACCTAACGCAGAGGGTGTGGGGCTAACGAACCCATCCCAAACCTTCCACTATCATAATATTCATACACCTCCTTGGAAGACTACGAGCACATTGATGCACAACACAAGAGGATAAATGCATCTTATCAGCCGTAGTGAATGGAGGAGGTGGCCGACATGGCGGCCGGCCATGGGAAGAACATAGGCGTGACTGATGTGTTGATAATGAACAGAAGCCATAGCCAAAGCCATGGCCAAAGCCGAACCAGCCTCCACTGGTTTCTGTGATGACCGAGTAGCACCCATGCCATGCCACCACCTCACCAACAGAATGGCCTTTTGTGCTGTTTTGGTATCTAGGAGGCTGGTGGGGTTACACCCCCTCATGTTTGACCAAACCGGGTTGCTTCCCATGGAGCAGGCCACCTCCATCGCACCGTGCCGCCACCCATAGAGCGGGCCATCCCCATCAGATTGGGCTGCCTCCCTCACACCAGGCCACTGCCCTCAGAGTCGGGAAGCCTCCCTCGGACCGAGATAACTCCCTCGAGCCGGGATGTGGCCCTAGGGCCATGTTGTAGAAGTCAGAGCTGGGTCACAACCCTCGGAGTGGGCCGCTGCCCTCGTTCTAGGCCACCTCCCTCTAGCCACATTGCCGCCCATGGATCTGGGTCACTGTACTAGTGGGTTGCTACCCCAATAGGCTGCTACCCCCGGACTGGGCCACCGACCGAGGGGGCCTCCACCCAAGCGGGCTGCCACCCAATCGAGCCACCACCCCAGCAGGCGTCCACCCCATGCGGGATGGACCACCCCTTTGCAGGCATCCCTATTCAGGCTTCCCCTATTGTGGGTCGGACTAGACATCGGCCTAGTGGGATGTGTCCACCTCTGCCCCTCTAGGACTGGGTTTGGAAGGGTTTGTTCGACTGGGTTAGATCGGGATCGAGTTAAACCAGCCCATAAAATAGTCAAAGGAGCTTATCATGAGGAACAGACGCTAGTCTGATGAACCATCTCTAGTGATGGGACCATTGGAGGATGAAAATAATTTTTCCTTACTCAATTAGAGTATCAGAGAAACATGGAGTTCAGATGGGTTGGATCACACTCGAATCCAACTCAGCTATCAACAATGAAATACCTATAATGCACAAAATGGTCATCAAACTGACGCACCATCTATTGTGTTAGGATACTTATGACATGTCATATAATTGGGTTACTTTTTTGAAAGGCTTCATTTTGGTTGAGATATGATAGATGGGTTGGGGAGTGGTTCCCCCAAGCATACTACGTACGGAACCATACGACTTGCTCAGACCTGATGACTGCTGACTTTTCGACTCGGAGGGACTCAATGAACACAGTGTGTGATGGGGAGTAGTACCTTCACAGACTGCAATGGTGATTGGTTGTTTTTTGTGACCTAGTGGGCCATGGTGGGGAGTGGCTGTGGTACGCAATATTGTGGGGAACCTTAGTAGACCACCATGGGGGTGGGTTTCTCTGTGTGACCCAACATACCTACAATATGTGATGGAGAGAAATTTATCCGCAGTTCAAGGTTAGTAGGAAGCGTCTCTGTGTGACATAGTAGGCCCACTGTAGTCAATAGAGTAGGAGTTCTATAGCAGCTGAAATGTTCAATGTTGTGACTGAGGATGTAACTTTTTACCACCTCTAGAATAAATCTTCATGTGAGCAGTATTTTCGTTCTTCTTGTCATTAAGGATATTCAATGTGGTTCTGTAAGACCCCAAGATTTTATTAAAAATATTCTTTTAATATAAATGATTTCTTGTGTTGTATGCTACAACAAGATTACCTTGCGCTACACGCAACACCGTATGAGCTTGCAGTATACACAACACTATTCTTGGATCATGCTACAAAAAATTTTGATAGTAGATATTCTACGAAACATTGACTCTATATATATAAATATATATATATTCAATGTATAAATAAAATATGGTTGGATTCTGTTATCCGAAACAATGGAGGAGTCTTGCACAACACACAACCCTGACTTGGCTTTCATTTCACCCAATCACGACTTTCCTCGATAGCATGTGTTGTACACAATACCAGGTTTCACTAAACAACAATATATGGTTATAATATCATTATGAACTAGCCATTATGAATAGTATCAACTAAATTTTGAATTTTATAACATTATTATTCATCTTACACATTTTCTAGAACATGGTACGAGAACAAAATCATTTTTTTGAGTAAAAAAGTAATTTTCAAAAAATGTTGTTTTGCCGCCTTTTGATGGAGCACCCACTTTAAATATAGTTTTTGACATGTTTATAAGATCAATTTTAAAAAATAAAATTATTCTTTGGAATCAGGATATAAAATTTTACCTTGGATAAAATTCTCATATTATTCTGATAACATTCATATTTTAATGAATAGTAAAAACACACTATATTTTAATGTGGTTCAATGAGATGAAAATAATTTTTAGTGAATAGTAATTTTTTACTTTTTTTACCACGGTTAAAAGTAAACAGGATAATTAAGGGTATAAATGATATTATTATTACCCTAACTGTAACAGCCTGAGCTTCTATGATACGCTTCTCATTCAATAATGCAATAGCTTGCATTCTACGCAACTTCGAGTTCTAACACACACCACAACCAATCAAAGTAGCTGTTATGAATAGTAATACCCCGTTTATAAAATTATAGAAATTTTATATTTAAAAATGGACTTTATTTTTGTATTCTTAATATCGAAATTATCCTAAGTATAATTTTTTGTAATTTTCTGAGAACTTCCAATTTTCTATGAATAGTGAAAAATACTAAAAAACAACATTTTTTAATCAAAATAATTTATAGTGATAAATTATACTATTGAGTGGTTTTAAACTATAATTAGAATATATTTTTACCATTTTATACAATGGTGTTCATTAAAATTAATTTCTCTTTGAAATTGGATATAAACAATTGTCAATATTTTGATATATATTGTTTCTTAAAAACACGCTATTTGTTGTGACAACGGGAATTAATTATAAAATTAATTAATTTAACTTATATGTTTGGAATTTTTTAAAATATACATCATTTTTGGATTCGGAATATCAATTATATCTTAGGGTGAAATGTTGGCATTGTTCTGAAAAACTTCAATTTTTGATGAATAGTGAAACCACTAAGTGGTAGTTAAAAAACTGATTTTTCGTTTAAATGAAACATTACCACTTCTTTGATTTGATTTTCAAAAATCCGACATACATGTTTGTCATTAGGAAGTAAAATGTGGTTCAATGGGATTAAAATAATTTTTTGGTGAATAGTAACTTTTAAGTTTAATTAATCGCGATTAAAGGTAATTAGTGAAATTTAAGGTAAAAATAGTATTATAAAAATATGGAATGACCTTTACACTTGTCCAACCACAATTGGATGTGTCATGGCCGACCAATAAAATCCATGGGTCAACATGGGGACCCCATGTAGCCACTTTGGTAGGAAAAGGACATAAATAACTTTTTATTTAATGTTAATATAAAAAGGTCACAAACAAGAGTTGTTTTACTAAAACAATAGTTAAATGAGGTTATACAAGTCATATTTTTTACTATAAGTATTCATTAGAAAGATAAAACGATTTCCGACATCATGATATATTTTTTATAATTTTTAGCCATTAAATAATGTAAATTATTTACGACACCATGATGATGCAGTGATTACCTCATTAATTAACAATTTAAATAAAATGAAAAGATAATGTAAAATCCAAGACTTACACTTGTCAAAAACCTATTGGATAAGTGGATTTAGAACCCTTATCACCTTATCCTCGAATTATATAAGTGTGGGACCTTTAAAATCCGAAACTCATTATATAATAATGTAACATTTCAATCTTTCCAAGAGTGCCCCTCCTCTCCTCTTATAAAAGGCCCCCCACCACTCCCACCTTATTCACACGTTCAAGCCATTTGGCTTGGCCATACTCTACCCAAATACTATACCAACTTCCCTCCCTTACTCCTAGAAGCATCACTTTGGGAAGAAGTCTTCCAATGGAAGCCGTTGGCTCAAATCAAAAAGAGTTACCCGATTTTAAGGAGGTTAAAGAACGGTCGAGTCAAGACAGGACGCAAGGTAAGGGAACTTCTTAACCCAATTTCTATTCTTTGGGTTAATCTCCTACTTTCAAATTATGTCATGATATTATTATGTCATATATTGTACTTTCTTTATATGAACATATAGTGAATACACATTATAGATCTATTTTATTTAAATGAATGATATATGTAAGGGAACTTCTTAACCCAATTTCCATTCTTTGGGTTAATCTCCTAATTTCAAATTATGTCATGATATTATTATGTCCTATCTTGTTTTTGTACATTATTTATGTGTACATATAGTGAATACACATAATAGACCTACTTTATTTAAAAAAAATGATCTTTGTAAGGGTCTTCGTCTCAATCTCCTTTCATTGAGGCATATTTTTTTTATACACAACTTTCTTTTATACGGTGTTTAAACCCATTTGACATTTAATTTTATTTAAAAGGAATCTTTTTATATAAAGTGTTTTACTAAATGAAAAAAAGGAATGTTTTTCTTGCCGTACGTATGCGGCGACAACGACTTCTCCGCTGCCATGGCCATTATTTGGGTTTCAACTTCCTCTACAAGCCATAACTTTTTTTTAAATGAAAAATAATTATCAAGCTTTAATTTTATTTTATTTTGGTATTGAAAATGGTTTTGAAAGTCTTTTTATCAATTTTTTGTATTTATATCTTATGATTGAAATGTGGAAATTTTATTTTTCCTTCATGAATATTTTATGTGATATGATTATGTTATGGTTTATGATATGTTTAAACCTATTCATATGAGGAATGCATTGGACTTAATAAGTGATGGGTGGAGCCCGCTATAGCTCCTCGATGCATCGGCTGGTCTCATGACACAAACTAGTGTCTTGGCATGAGGCCTTGACAAAATCTTATTTGTGGTCTTGGCACGAGGCCTTGAAAAAATCTTATTTGTGGTCTTGGCACGAGGCCTTGGATACGTGGTTATGATAGTATGTCATTATTCATTCCATCATTATGAAAGTGGTTATTGATATTTCATGTGATTATTGGACCAGTAGAATATCCATGTGAAGATGTAAATGGAAATATCTCAGTTTACGTTTTCCATATTATGTTGAAGTTCAAGTTTAAAAGGATTTTGTTTTAGTTATACATTGCCGTAAATGTTTATGTATATTCATGAATTATTCCACTATATTGTTCTCCTTACTGAGAATCTGAGCGCACCCCTTTCAATGTTTTAATTTTTCCAGGATGTGATGAAGTATTATAGGAATGACCTGCAGGGATAGTCTGAAGGGGATATGAGTGTGGAAAATGGAGACTTTGTTATTGTAGTTTTTCACTTTATGATGTAATGTAAGATTTATGAATGTATATAGTTTTTCCAAGGATACTAAACTAATCAGTCTTTCGAGACTTGATCTTTTGTGATCATTCCAATGTTACGAAGTAATGCACCGACTCTGGGTTGCTAGGGTTGGGGTGTTACAGTTTGTATCAGAGGCAGGTTAGTACTAACCTTGGAAGCTAGATTTAGATAATCTCTGATTAGAGCACATAGCCCGAAGATAGACTTTGAGGATTAGTATAGAAGAACATCCTAGAATTTTGGTATTATAGAGATTTTCTGAGTTTTCCGAGCAATACATCCTTTTCTGGATACGAGAAGGTAGAGGCGGCTCTGGCACAGATGTACCTAGGGGTAAAACCTGAAAACACCGCTTTGAGCTAGACACGAACGGGAACTAGTGCACCACAACGGGCCTTGCTACACTCTTGGTTACCACACTCCCGAGGGATATGCTTAGTATAATTCTCATTTTCCTTACAACCCACTATGAAGGGTTATGTGTATATACTTACTCAAAGAAAACATTTTTATGGATTATATCCATAAATAGTTCAATTTATGGTAAGTATTTTACAAGTATGGAATTATGTATTTTGATTCATAAACTAATCTAGTTTATGCCATTGTTTAGAAATGGCGCCTAGTGGAAGGAATGGAAACCCTATCAATGCACGCACTCCGTGAAGGGATTTCCCTCCTGGTGAAGATAATTATTGTGGATCTAGAGATACAACTGGTGCTGATCAACTTATTACCATATTGGGACAAGTCACTCAGGTTATGAATAATAACCTAACTCGTATGGAGAACACTGATCCGCAACGTGGAGGATCAATGTTAGACCGCTTCATGAGGCAATAATCGCCAACATTTAATGGGGGTACAAATCCATTAGTAGCTGAGCAACAGATAAATTCCTTAGAAAAAATATTCCACACCTTGGGGAGTAGTGAAAGGGAAAAGGTTATCATGGCAGTCTACCGCCTCACTGGAGATGCCGATCAATGGTGGGCATTGATTCAAAACACAAAGGAAGATGATGAAGTATCAAATATGGAATGGAGGGAGTTCAAAGATCTTTTCTTAGAAAAATACTTTCCACATGACCATCGAGCACATATGGAAAGGCAATTTCTGAGTCTGAGACAAAAGGAGGATGAGAATGTCGCAAAGTATGAGGCTAACTTTACAAGGTTAGTGAGGCATGCATCAGATTATATACGTAACCCAAGAAGTAAGATTGATCGTTTCTTTGATGGGTTAAAACCATTTCTTCGTCGATCATTAGGCTCACAAACCATCTCATAATATGAAGACATTCTCTCATGTGCTATCAAGACAGAAAAGGAATTCTCTAAATCTTATGACAATAAAGTAAAGCAAGAGAAGAAGAGAACTGTGGAACAAGATACAGATAAAGGGAAAAGGGGAAAGAAGGATTTTCCACTATGTGATAATTGTGGGAAAAATCTCCCTAGTACTTTCCTAAATGGAATGGGAGTTTTTTATAAATGTGGAGAAAAAGGTCACCAGGCGCGTGATTTCAAGGGAAAGAAAAAGGCTATCAATGTTGAATGCTACAATTGTAGAGAAATGGGTCATTATGCAAATGAATTTCCTAAGCATCAGGGAAACATACCTCAGAAAAGGCTGAGGGATCAAGGACAATCTTATGCTATTACTACAGTTGAAGCGGAATAATTAATGTTTTGGTGCGTTTGGACTCATGGATTATATTCTGGTTATTAGAATAATGTGATATATATATAAGGATTGTACTGTAGTACTTGTTGTTTCATTAAGGTTTTAATATGATGAAGATAATCATATTTTTATTATGTGACAATAAGAGAAACTTTAATTTGTTTGGGAAATCTAATAAATTGATTTTGGATTTAGAGACCTTTTAGAGAAAGTTTGGACAGAAGTATTTTGGATAACAATAAAGGTTGGGATGGATTAATTTGAACTTTGAATAGTAATGTTTAAGTTTAAAAAAATTGTAATGATAATTTTTGGAATATTATAATACTATATTTTTAGGAAAAGGACAACCTGCAGGGTGGGGCTTAACCCGTCACGTCGGAAAAAGATGCAGGAATCGAACCCACAACCATAGTGCGACATGCCTTTATTACCTACCACTAGCCAACACGAAGTCCCTGGTTATTACAAAATAGTTTTACAAATCTAAATGGTATGAGTTAATATTTGGAACCTTATACAATTAGGATAAATAGAATATTTTTGAGTTCTGTTACCTTTTAGAGTGAAAGATGGGTTTGTGGTAAAAAACATTTTGAATGAAAGTCTACGTGACAAGTATGTATATTCCCTTAAGTTCTTAGTAAATTTCTTATATAAACTCCTCAACTTTATAAAAGGTAACTTAAAACAAAAACGTTGCTGGTTAACTTTTCCAACTGGGGATTCAATGACCGTTTAACCAATCACAAGTTTGTGATTTTCTTGTGGTTAACTTTCTCCAAATCCAGTTTTCTACAACTCTCCATCAGACCATGATGGTTTTTTTCCTTCCATATCCATATTTTCATTGAATCCAAGTATGGGATATCTCGGTGAGCTTTGTACTTATCTGTATTTCTTTTAAAGTTATATTTTTATTAACCTTATTTCCGATGTAGGTTTTCTACAAAGGTATTTTCTGTTTTCAACCTTTTATTTTCAAAGAAAAAATTCAAATTGTGCGGATGCAATATATTGAAGGAGGGGAGAATGTAACACCCCGAGCTTCTATGATACGCTTCTCATTCAATAATGCAATAGCTTTCATTGTACGCAACTTCGAGTTCTAACACACACCACAACCAATCAAAGTAGCCGTTATGAATAGTAATGCCCAATTTTTATAATTATAGAAATTTTATATTTCGAAATGGACTTCATTTTTGTATTAGTAATATCAAATTTATCCTAAGTTGAATTTTTTGTAATTTTCTGAGAACTTCCAATTTTCTATGAATAATGAAAAATACTTAAAAATAACTTTTTTTAATCAAAAAAATTTATAGGGATAAATTATACTATTGAGTGGTTTTAAAATATAATTATAATATATTTTTACCATTTTATCCAATGGTGTTAATTATAATTAATTTCACTTTGAAATTGGACATAAACAATTGTCAATCTTTTGATATATATTGTTTCTTAAAAATACGCTATTTGTTGTGACAGCGGGAATTAATTATCAAATTAATTAATGAAACTTATATGTTTATAATTTTTTAAAATAAGCATCATTTTTTATTCTGAATATCAATTATAGCTTAGGGTGAAATTTTGGCATTGTTCTGAAAAACTTCAAATTTTGATGAATAGTGAAACCACTAAGTGGTAGTTAAAAAACTTATTTTTCGTTTAAATGATACATTACCACTTCTATGATTTCATTTTCAAAAATCCGACATACATGGTTGTCATTAGGATGTAAAGTGTGGTTCAATAGGATTAAAATAATTTTTTGGTGAATAGTAACCTTTAAGTTTAATTAATCGCGATTAAAGATAATTAGTGAAATTTAAGTTAAAAATAGTATTATAAAAATATGGAATTCCCTTTACATTTGTCCAACCACTATTGGATGTGTCATGTCAGACCAAGACAATCCATGGGTCATCTTGGGGACCCCATGGAGCCACTTTGGTTGGAAAAGGACATAAATAACTTTTTATTTAATGTTAAAATAAAAAGGTCACAAACAAGAGTTGTTTTACTAATACAATTTTTAAATGGGGTTATACAAGTCATATTTTTGACTATAAATATTAATTAGAAAGATAAAACGATTTCCTACATCATGATAGTTTTTTATAATTTTTATACATTAAATAAATTAATTTATTTATGACACCATGATGATGCAGCGATTACCTCATTAATTAACGATTTAAATAAAATGAAAAGATAATGTAAAATACAAGGCTTAAACTTGTGAAAACCCTATTGGATGAGTAGATTTAGAACCCTTATCACCTTATCCTCGAATTATATAAGTTCGGGACCTTTAAAATACTAAACTCATTATATAATAAAGTAACATTTCAATCATTCCAAGAGTGCCCCTCCTCTTCTCTTATGAAAGGCCCCCACCACTCCCACCTTATTCACACCTTCAAGCCATTTGGCTCGGCCAACCTCTACCCAAATACTCTCCCAAATTCCCTCCCTTAATCCTAGAAGCCTCACTTTGAGCAGAAGACTTCCAAAGAAGCCTTTGGCTCAAATCAAAAAGAGTTACCCTATTTTAAGGAGGTTAAAGAACGGTCGAGTCAAGACAGGACGCAAGGTAAGGTAACTTCATAACCCAATTTCTATTCTTTGGGTTAATCTCCTACTTTCAAATTATTTCATGATATTATTATGTCCTATATTGTACTTTATTTATTTGTACATATAGTGAATTCACATTACAGATCTATTTTATTTAAAAGAATGATATTTGTAAGGGAACTTCTTAACCCAATTTCCATTATTTGGATTAATCTCTTACTTTCAAATTATGTCATGATATTATTATGTCCTATCTTGTATTGGAACTTTATTTGTGTTTAATTATAGTGAATACACATAATAGACCTACTTTATTTAAAAAAATGATCTTTGTAAGGGTCTTCGTCTCAATCTCCTTTCATTGAGACATATTTTTTTTATACACAACTTTCTTTTATACAGTGTATAAACCCCTTTGACATTTACATTTATTCAAAAGGAATCTCTTTATATGAAGTGTTTTACTAAATTAAAAAAAGGAATTTTTTTCTTGTCGTACGTATGTGGCAACAACGACTTCTTCTCCGCCATGGCCATTATTTGGGTTTCGGCTTCCTCTACAAGCCATAACATTTTTTTAAATGAAAAATAAATATCATGTTTTAATTTTCTTTTATTATGGTATTGAAAATGGTTTTTAAAGTCTTTTTATCATTGTGTTGTATTTATATCTTAGGATTGAAATGTGGAAATGTTTTGTTTCCTTCATGCATATTTTATGTGATATGATTATGTTACGGTTTATGATATGTTTAAACCTATTCATATGAGGAATTCATTGGACTTAAAAAGTGACTAGTGGAGCCTGCTATAGCTCCTTGATGCATCAACAGGTCTCATGAGACAAACTAGTGTATTGGCATAAGGCCTTGACAAAATCTTATTTGTGGTCTTGGCACGAGGCCTTGGCTACGTGGTTATGATAGTCTGGAATTATGTATTACATCATTATGAAAGTGGTTATTGATATTGCATGCGATTATTTGACCAGTAGAATATTCATGTGAAGAAGTAAATGGCAATATCTCATTTTACTTTTTCCATATTATGTTGAAGTTCAAGTTTAAAAGGCTTTTTTTAGTTATACATTTCCTTAAATGTTTATGTTTATTGATGAAAGCTTCCACTATATTGTTATCCTTACTGAGCATCTGAGCTCACCCCTTTCAATGTTTTAATTTTTCCAGGATGTGATGAAGTATTATAGGAATGACCTGCAGGGATAGTCTGAAGGGGATATGAGTGTGGAAAATGGAGACTTTTTTATTTTATTTTTTCACTTTCTGATGTAATGTAACGTTTATGAATGTATCCAGTGTTTCCAAGGCTACTAAACTAATCGGTCTTTCGAGACTTGATCTTTTGTGATCATACCAATGTTACGAAGTAATGCACCGACTCTAGGTAGCTGGGGTCGGGGCGTTACACTAACACATGTCCTAATTCTATTGGATATGTTTAATTAAACCAAAAAAACCTTAGGAATAAAAAATGACCATTTAGTCCCACTTGGATCAGATTAGGACATTTATTATTAATTTATTTAAAGAAGGGTTAAAATAGTTAAAATCAAAGTTTAATAAGTAAATCATTTTTAATATAGGATTATACATAAGATATATTCAACTACAAATATTCATTAGAAAGTTAAAAAGATTTCATACCTAATGGTATTTTATTTATAATTTTTAGACATTAAATAATATAATTTATTTATGACACAATGATGATGCAGTAATTATCATATTAATAAAATATTGACATAATTGATGTTATAAATACCAAAATAAATGTAATTTGAGACTTTTTAGGAATTACAATAATGTTTTATGTTAATATGACATTTAGTATTTATTTAATTAACTTTTTTCAAACTAATCATTCTGTTATTATTTTTACATAAAATCAATTACCAAATAGTGTCAAAATTGACATTAAATAGTTTTAAATAAAAGATTATATTATTAGTTGTTATTATCTTCCCAAAAATTTATGGTTCAGCAAAGATTCTTATATCATGATAGGTGTACAATTAATGGACCACTTGGGTCTCTCTTGTATGTATATGGTATGTTTATTTACTATATAATATAAAAATACAATGTGACATGGTAAATGTCAATCTAATTAACTAAGAGTTAAAACTAAAAGATAAGGTTAACATAATGACCTAAACATGTCTAAATTCTATTGGATGAGAGTATTTTGATCCATCCCAACATTAGTTTCTAAATAAATAAATTCGGAGCTATTAAAAAATGAATATTACTTTATAATAAAATAATAATTTTAGTTTTTCCAAAGGTGCCCCTCTCCTCCCTTATAAAAAGGCACCTCCTCCCTCTTCTACTCACACCAATTTGAGCCTTCAAGATCGTCCATCCCCTACCAAATTCTCTTCTAAACTTCCCTAGAAACATCCTATAGGTCCTGTTCTTCTTCAAAGGACAATTTTAGTGCCCTATGAGGAGGTCTCAAAGAGGCGCTTCAAAGAATAGGTAATGTCCTTTACCGATTCTTTAAACATTATTTCTTCTTCAACTTATTCTTCTTTAGTTGTTTCATTATGAAGTAATAACATAATTATAACTCATATAATGATATTTTATTATATGTATGAAACAACCCTATTTCACCATCTATCCATCCTACGGAAAACAAAATCACCGGGCGTGCGTATCTACGGAATATCGTCTCCACGCCGTGGTGAAATCTGTTTTTCCACCAACACCTTACATGGATGGTTATAATGGTGTAAAGAATAACTATATATGGTAATTATAACATCATACTGACTCTGATATATTATACCATCCACTCCAATTTTATTCAATAATTATGGGAGTGAAATCATCACTCGTGCGTACGTACGGACTACCATCTCCACGACGCGATGAGATTCATTCTCCATGTTAATCATACATGAATGATAATAAATTTTATATAATGAATAATAATTAAATATATGAAATAATAATGCTACTGGATTTTGTATATATATATTTATGTTATCTATTTAGTTTAATTCAATTCAAGAAGGAAATGAAAACAGTGTCCATGCGTACATACGGCCTACCGTCTCCATGAACGGTGTATTTCATTACTTTTATCGATCTATAATATATATATATATGTATATGAGGAATATATATTATGTATAAATCATTTTTTACATTCTGGAATTATGTAAATCAGGATATAATTAATAATATCAAGAACTATAAGTCGAAAAACATACGATAAATGAAATGATTTTACCCAAAACACTGCTTTAACATGGAATTTACAAAAGAACGGGTAATATAAATACATAAGTGAAACATATATGATATCATAACAATGAATATGATTCTATAATAGGTAAATTACATTATTTAAATCATTATACAGGAGGTTCGGATACTTACGAAGCATATCAGACCTAAGGTAAGGGATAAATTTTCAATCTCATTTTTATCCGAGATTTCTTATACGTAAGTATTTAATGGGGTTACGTTTATCATCCATGAAAATGTTTTCTAAAATTGATTTCATAAAATTTTTACCATTATTCCATGAATTTTTAAAGCCTTTTTTACCCTTTATTTACTTTTTACCACATTTTATGAGTGGAATAAATCCTTTGGTTACCATATAAGGTACTTTTTGACTTTTCCGACAAAAGTACGAGGAGAATGTTATTTTTATATTATATGGAGTGAAAGGATTTTTATGGTTTCATAATGCCTCATTTTCAAGAAGTTTCCTCTACAAGATAACATAATTATTTTCAACAAAACCCTTATCTTTTAAAATTTCATGGAATTTTGTGAAAAGAAAATTATTTTAATGAAGAAAGGATATTTTCCTCAAGAATTCATTTCAAGTGTTTTGTCAAAACTATTTTCCATCTAAGATGACATTATTTCATATGTGTATGTTTCATGTAAAATGTCTCTATGATTTAAATGGTTTCAATTTTCTTATGATGAAATGATATCAAATGTTTATGGATTATGTTATGATGGCATGATGTTTAAGAATCCCATTTTATTACATGGGATATGCTATGATGTATGATTTATGATTTTGTGGCACACAAAAGAATGATTTAATTATGAGATGGGTGGGACCTATATCTCCGTCTAATGCATTGGGTAAAGATTTATATCTCATGATCTAGACATGGCAGGAACAGCAAGTTAAACCAGTTCTGTAATACAGGACTAGAACGAGGGGTGAACTCGATTCAGAAAGGGACTTTGTCCACTAAGATGGTATTGGCAGCAATGCCTTGGATACTATGGAAATCATATCATGTGCTTAGTGGTTTTCCAAAATTACATGTTTAATTCCCATGCTATTTTATCATGATGTTCAAATGTATATGATTTTTTTTATTTTATCCATGCTTACCCTTACTGAGCATTTGAGATCACCCTTTATATGTTTTATTTTCCCCAGGATTTAATGAAATGTATTAGGTATGAAAACAAAAAGGGGAAGATCTTATGGGAGATGTTGAAGATCTTTCACCATGATTAGAAGATTATATTCCTAGATTCCAAAGACACTAAACTATTACGATCCTTGTGTGTCTGTTTTTGTTATGTATTAATTATTCTTATAAAGTAATGTAATGTCCATGTACATCATGCTTCGGGTCTCTACAGGTTCTTTACCTCTGTGGTACCATAAATTTTTGGTGTTACCTTGTGGTTTTTATTTTTGTTATTATATGAGTCCTTTGCGGTAATAGGTTCCATACTGAGTATCTTTATACTCACCCCTACACGGGCTTCAACTATACCTTGTTGTGTCTTGTGTTGAAGACGTACAACATTGATCGATGATGAGGGAGCCAGGACTAGACGGTGCTCGGAGGTGGAATTCGGCATGTCGTGATGTGGAGGAGGAGGTCGGATATGGAGTACTATGGATGTGATATATACCTACCATTCTGTTAGTATCTGTGGTGGACGATCCATGAGATTATTTTCACCTTACAACTATTTGGTACTTTTTAGTTGAACATGTACATTTCCATTTGGTCTTGTATTCCATCCCATTTTCTTTTAGTACACTGTTACTACATCATTTTACATCACAGTTTCTTCTTGTTGTGTTCTTAGACAATGTCTTTGTATAGGTTTAATGGCAATTCCTTCCCATTTTAATAAATATGCCTTTAGGTGCTTATCGCCATCCCCTAGAAATTGGAAGGCATGATTGGGGTAGTCACATCACAAGCCCCAGGGGACAGGTTAGGACATATATTCTAATTCCAAATCATATATTTCTATTTTCTAAAATTTTGATCCTCAGAGTATTCATTACATTTTCTGTAACGCCCCGACCCCAGCTACCCAGAGTTGGTGCATTACTTCGTAACATTGGCATGATCACAAAAGATCAAGTCTCGAAAGACCGATTAGTTTTGTAGCCATGGAAACACTAGATACATTCGTAAACGTTACATTACATCATAAAGTGAAAAACTACAATAACAAAGTCTCCATAGTCCACACTCATATCCTCTTCTAACAATCCCTGCAGGTCATTCATAAAATACTTCTTCACATCCTGGAAAATATTAAAACATTGAAAGGGGTGAGCTCAGATGCTCAGTAAGGATAACAATATTGCGGAAGCTTTCATAAATAAATAATAACATTTAAGGCAATGTATAACTAAAACAAAAGCCTTTTTAAACTTGAACTTCAGAATAATATGGAAAAAATAAAATTAAATAATGCCATTTACTTACTCACATGAATATTCTACTAGTCGAATAATCACATGCAATATCAATAACCACTTTCATAATGAGGGAATATATAATGGAAGACATTCTGAAACATTTTTTCAAGGCCTCGACCAAGACGTCTAAAATGATTAAGGCCTCGGCCAAAACCATAAATCAAATTGGGAAAGGGCCTCGGCCATTTCCACGTCTACTTGTCTCATGAGACCTACCGATGCATTGAGGAGCTATAGCGGGCTCCACCCGTCACTTATTAAGTCCAATACATTCCTCATATGAATTGGTTTAAAAATATCATAAACCATAACATAATCCTATCACATAAAACATGCATAAAGGAAACATAAAATTTCCACATTTCAATCACAAGGTATCAATACAACACATTGATATAATAAAAACTCTTTCAAAACCATTTTCAATACCAAAATAAAAGAAAGTTAAAACTTTGTATTTATTTTTCATTAAAAAAAGATGGCTTGTAGAGGAAGCCGAAACTCAAATAATGGTCACAGCGGCAGAGAAGTTGTTGTCGCCGCATAAGTGCGGAAAGAAAAACATTCCCTTTTTTCGTTTATAAAAACGCTTCGAATAGAAAGATTCCTTTTGAATAACCATAAAAGTCAAAGGGGTTTATACACCGTATAAAAGAAAGTTGTGTATAAAACCAAATATGCCTCAATGAAAGAGGATTGAGACGAAGTCCATAAAAAGATTATTTTTTTAAGTAGGTCTATTATGTGTATTCACTATAATTACACATAAATAATGTAAAAATACAATATAGGACATAATAATATCATGACATAATTTGAAAGTAGGAGATTAACCCAAAGAATAGAAATTGGGTTAAGAAGTTCCCTTACCTCGTGTCTGACTTGACTCAACCGTTATTTAACCTCATAAATGATAAAATAGAGTTTATATATACCTTATTAAGAACCATTTTTAATTTCATTATCCTTTTTATATCACTTATTACAATTTTATGTACATTATGTAATTATTTAAGTTAATAACGGTCGTTTTGTCGATCTTTGGTACTTGAGTCAACAATAAACTTCTTATAATTACAAGTTGTTTATGTGGTATAATATCCATTATCTCCCGAATTATATTAATGATTTAGATGTCATATATATCATATATAACCAGTATATACATTCATTTATAATATTACGTAACATTTAGAGGTAAGAAATGAAATGCACCGTTCATGGAGACGGTAAGCCGTACGTACGCATGAACGCTACATTCATTTCTATTTCTTATTTAATGGAATGAAATCATAATTATATAAATTTATAATATAATTCCAGTATAATATAGTGTATAATAACATTTACTCCATCCTTTATACATCCCACATATGGCATTAACGATTCAAATCACTTTGAGGGGGCGGTAGTCCGCACTTCCTAAAATGAAATTATCGCGTTTACCCATAATGGAAATCATAAAGTATGCCATAAATGAGAAATACATAAGCATAAGTGAAACATAAACATATTATATATCATATATAAATATAGTGACATCTTAATGGAAACCTTTGAAGGTGTTATATGAGTGTTGAACAATCATCGTTTCGTGAGGCAGAAATTCGCCATCCACAGAAACCGTATGTTATTTAACCATTAGATGTAGGTGTGTGTAATTGTAGCTAGAATACTTCTTATAACAACATCCTAGTATATTTAGGATACTGGTTTTGTTACAAAAGAAACGAATAAAAAGAGTTTAGTGGGTTGGAGAAGAAAAAACAACAAAATAACATAAGAGAAGACATTACCTTTAAATCGGGTAACTCTTTTGATTTGAGCCAAAGGCTTCCTTGGGAAGTATTCTGCCCAATGTGAGGCTTCTAGGAGTAAGTTAGGGAAGTTGGGAGAGTATTTGGGTAGAGTTTGGCCGAACCAAATGGCTTGAAAGTGTGAATGAGGTGGTAGAGGTGGGGGCCTTTTATAAGTGGAGAGGAGGGACACTCTTGGAAAGTAAAGAAATTTTACATTATTATACAATGATTTTCGGATTATAAAGGTCCCACCCCTATATAATTTGTGTCAAAGGTGATAAGGGTTATAAATATACCTATCCAATAGTCTTTGGACAAGTTTAAGCCTTGGATTGTACATTATCTTTTCATTTTATTAAAATCGTTAAATAATGAGGTCATCGCTGCATCATAATTATGTCATAAATAATTTACTTTATTTAAGGTCTATAAATTATAAAACAAATACTATGATGTAGGAAATCTTTTTATCTTTCCAATGACTATTTATAGTCAAAAATATGACTTTTATAACCCCATGTAAAAATTGTTTTAGTAAAACATTTCATGTTTGCGTCATTTTTTACTTTAACATTAAATAAAAGGTATTTATGTCATTTTCCAACTAAAGTGGCTCCATGGGGTCCCCAAGTTGACCCATGGATTTTCTTGGTCGGCCATGATACATCCAATGAGGTTAGGACATGTGTCAAGCTCATCCCATATTATTAAAACATTATTTTTATCTTAAACTACACTAATTACCTCTAATCGCGATTAAGAACTTAAAAGTTACTATTCACCAAAAATTATTTTAATCTCATTGTACCACATTTTACTTCTTAATGACAACCATGTATTTCAGATTTTTTAAAATCAAATCACAGAAGTGGTAATATTTTATTTAAACGAATAATCAGTTATTTAACTACCACTTAGTGGTTTCACTATTCATCAAAAATTGAAATTTTTCAGAACAATGCCAAATTTTCACCCTAAGCTATAATTGATATTCCGAATTCAAAAATGATGTCTATTTTAAAAAATTCCAAACATATAAGTTGCACTAATTAATTTTATAATTAATTCCCGCTGTCACAACAAATAGCGTGTTTTTAAGAAACAATTTATATCAAAAGATTGGCAATTGTTTATGTCCAATTTCAATGTTAAATTAATTCTAATGACCACCATTGGATAGAATGGTAAAAATATATTCTAATTATACTTTAAAACCACTAAATAGAATAATTTATCACTATAAATTATTTTGATTAAAAAAGTTGTTTTTAAGTATTTTTCACTATTCATAAAAAATTAGAAGTTCTCAGAAAAATACCAAAAATTCAACATAGGCTAATTTCGATATTCCGAATCCAAAAATGAAGTCCATTTTGAAATATAAAATTTCTATAATTTTAAAAGGTGGTTATTACTATTCATAACAGCTACATTGATTAGTCACCGTGTTTTAGAACTCGAAGTTGCGTACAATGCAAGCTATTGCATTATTGAATGAGGAGCGTATCGTGGAAGCTCGGGCTGCTACATTCTCCCCTCCTTCAATAAATTGAGTCTTCACAATTTGAAATTTTTCTTGGAAAATAAAATGTTGAAAATTGAAAATACCTTTGTGGAAAACCCACATCGGAAATAGGGTTAATAAGAATATAACATTAAAAGAAAGAAAGAGAAGTACAAAGGTCACCCCAGATAGCCCATACTAGGATTCTATGAAAATATGGATGTGGAAGAAAAACAAACCATCAAGGTCTGATGGAGAGTTGTAGAAAACTGGATTAGGAGAAAGTTAACAATAAGAAAATCAAAAACTTGTGATTGGATAAACTATCATTGAATCCCCAGTTGGAAAAGTTAGCCGACAACGTTTTTGTTTTAAGTTACCTTTTATAATGTTGAGGAATTTATTTAGGAGATTTACTAAGAACATAAGGAAATATACTTACTTGTCATATAGACTTTCATTCTTTAATTAATTTTTACCACAAACCCATCTTTCACTCTAAAAGGTAATAGAACTCAAAAATATTATACTTATCCTAATTGTATAAGGTTCCAAATGTTAACACATACCATTTAGATTAGTAAAATTATTTTGTAATAACCATGGACTTCCTGTAGGCTAGTGGTAGGAAATAAAGGCCTGTCACACTATGGTTGTGGGTTCGATTCCTGCACCTTTGTCCGACACGATGGGTTATGCCCCACCCTGCAGGTTGTCCTTTTCCTAAAACTATACTATTATATTATTCCAAAAATAATATTTAGAAATGTTTTAACCTTAAACAATACTATCCAAAGATCATCTTTATCCATTCCAACCTTTATAGTTATCCAAAATACCTCCGTCCAGACTTTCACTAAAAGTTCTCTAAATTCCAAAATCAATTGTAACCTCAGATTCCCCAAACAAAGTAACGTTCTTCTTATTGTCACATAATAAAAATATGATTACCTTCATCATATTAAAACCTTACTGAAACAATAAGTACTGCAGTACAATGCTTATATATATATCACATTATTCTAATAACCAGAATATAATCCTTGAGTCCAAAAGCACCAATACATTAATTATTCCGCTTCAATTATAGTAACAGCATAAGATTGTCCTTGATCCCTTGGCCTTTTCTGAGTTAAGTTTCCCTGACGCTTAGGACATTCATTTTCATAATGCCCCATTTCTCTACAATTGTAGCATTCAACATTGATACCCTCTTTCTTTCCCATGCAATCACGTGCCTGGTGACCTTTTTCTCCACATTTATAACAAACTCCCATTCCTTTTAGGCAAGTACTAGGGTGATTATTCCCACAATTATCACGTAATGGAAAATCCTTCTTTCCCTTTTTCCCTTTATCCATCTCTTGTTCCACCGTCCTCTTCTTGTCTTACTTTGCTTTAAAGTCATGAGACTTAGAGAATTCCTTTTCCGTCTTGATAGCACAGGAGACAATATCTTCGTATGACGAGAAGTTTTTTGAGACTAATGCTCGATAAAGAAATGGTTTTAACCCATCAAAGTAACAATCAATCTTACTTCTTGGGTTATGTATATAATCTGCAGCATGTCTCGCTAACCTTGTAAAGATAGCCTCATACTTTACGTCATTCTCATCCTCCTTCTGCCTCAAACTCAGAAATTGTCTTTCCATATCTGCTCGATGGTCATGTGGAAAGTATTTTTCTAAGAAAAGATCCTTGAACTGTCTCCATTCCATATTTGATACTTCATCATCTTCCTTTGTGTTTTGAATTAGTGACCACCATTGATCGACATCTCCAGTGAGGAGGTAAACTGCCATGACAACTTTCTCCCTTTCACTACCCCCCAAGGCATGGAATATTTTCACTAAGGAATTTATCCATTGCTCAGCTACTATAGGATTTGTACTCCCATTGATGGTTGGAGGTTGTTGCCTCATGAAACGGTCTAGCATCGATCCTCCACATTGTGGATCAGGGTGCTCCATACGAGTAAGGTTATTATTCATAACCTGCGTGAGTTGTTCCAGTACGGTGAGAAGCTGATCAGCACCAGTTGTATCACTAGCTCCACCATAATTATCTTGAGCAGGAGGGAAATCCCTACACGGAGTGCGTGCATTGATACAGTTTCCATTCCTTCCACTAGGCCCCATTTCTAAACAATGGCATAAACTAGATTAGTTTATGAAATAAAATACATAATTCCATATTTGTAAAACACTTTACATAAATTGAACTATTTATGGATATAATCCATAATCATAAAAAGAAATGTTTCCTTTGAGGAAGTATATACTCATAACCCTTCATAGTGGTTTGTAAGGAAAATTAGAATTATCCTAAGCATATCCTCCGGGAGTGTCGTAACCAAGAGTGCAGCAAGGCCTGTTGTCGTGCACCAGTTCTCGTTCGAGTCTAATTCAAAGCGGTGTTTTCGGGTTTTACCCCTAGGTACATCTGTGCCAGATCCACCTATACCTGCTCGTATCCAGATAGGGATGTATTGCTCGAAAAACTCACAAAATCTCTACAATAACAAAATTCTAGGAATATCTTCTATACTAATCCTCAAAGTCTATCTTTGGTCTATGTGCTCTAATCAGAGTTTATCTAAATCTAGCTTCCAAGTTTAGTACTAAACTGCCTCTGATACCAACTGTAATGCCTCGACCCCAGCTACCCAGAGTCGGTGCATTACTTCGTAACATTGTCATGATCACAAAAGATCAAGTCTCAAAAGACCAATTAGTTTAGTAGCCTTGGAAACACTAGATACATTCGTAAATGTTACATTATATCATAAAGTGAAAAACTACAATAACAATGTCTCCATAGTCCACACTCATATCCTCTTCTGACAATCCCTGCAGGTCATTCATAAAATACTTCTTCACATTCTGGAAAATATTAAAACACTGAAAGGGGTGAGCTCAGATGCTCAGTAAGGATAACAATATTGCTGAAACTTTCATAAATAAACAATAACATTTAAGGAAATGTATAACTAAAACAAAAGCCTTTTTAAACTTGAACTTCAGAATAATATGGAAAAAATAAAATTAAATAATGCCATTTACTTACTCACATGGATATTCTACTAGTCAAATAATCACATGCAATATCAATAACCACTTTCATAATGAGGGAATGTATAATGCCAGACATTCTGAAACATTTTGTCAAGGCCTCAGCCAAGACGTCTAAAATGATTAAGGCCTCGGCCAAAACCATAAATCAAATTGGGAAATGGCCTCGGCCAATTCCACGTCTAGTTGTCTAATGAGACCTACCGATGCATCGAGGAGCTATAGCGGGCTCCACCCGTCACTTATTAAGTCCAATACATTCCTCATATGAATATGTTTAAACATATCATAAACCATAACATAATCGTATCACATAAAACATGCATAAAGGAAACATAAAATTTCCACATTTCAATCACAAGGTATCAATACAACACATTGATATAATAAAAATTCTTTCAAAACCATTTTCAATACCAAAATAAAAGAAAGTTAAAACTTTGTATTTATTTTTCATTAAAAAAAGATGGCTTGTAGAGGAAGCCCAAACACAAATAATGGTCACGGCGGTGGAGAAGACATTGTCGTCGCATAAGTACGGAAAGAAAAACATTCCCTTTTGTCGTTTAGCAAAATGCTTTGTATAAAAAGATTCCTTTTTAATAACCGTAAACGTCAAAGGGGTTTATACACCGTATAAAAGAAAGTTGTGTATAAAACCAAATATGCCTCAATGAAAGGGGATTGAGACGAAGTCCTTAAAAAGATAATTTTTTATAAAGTAGGTATATTATGTCTATTCACTATAATTACAAATAAATAATGTAAAAATACAAGATAGGACATAATAATATCATGACATAATTTGAAAGTAGAAGATTAACCCAAAGAATAGAAATTTGGTGAAGAAGTTCCCTTACCTCGTGTCTGACTTGACTGAACCGTTATTTAAACTCCTGAATAATAAACTAGAGTTAATATATACCTTATTAAGAACCATTTTTAATTTCATTATCCTTTTTATATCACTTATTACAATGTTATCAACATTATGTAATTATTTAAGTTAATAACGGTCGTTTTGTCGATCTTTGGTACTTGAGTCAACAATAAACTACTTATAATTACAAGTTGTTTATGTGGTATAATATCCATTATCTCCAGAATTATATTCATGATTTATATGTCATATATATAATATATAACTAGTATATACATTCATTTAAAATATTACATAACATTTAGAGGTAAGAAATGAAATGCACTGTTCATGGAGACGGTAAGCCGTACGTACGCATGAACGCTACTTTCATTTCTATTTAGTATTTAATGGAATGAAATCATAATTATATAAATGTATAATATAATTCCAGTATAATATAGTATATAATACCATTTACTCCATCCTTTATACATCCCACATATGGCATTAACGATTCAAATAACTTTGAGGGGGCGGTAGTCTGCACTTCCTAAAATGAAATTATCGCGTTTACCTATAATGGAAATCATAAATTATGCCATAAATGAGAAATACAGAAGCATAAGTAAAACATAAACATACTATATATCATATATAAATATAGTTACATCTTAATGGACACCTTTGAAGGTGTTATATGAGTGTTGAACAATCATCGTTTCGTGAGGCAGAAATTCGCCATCCACAGAAACCGTATGTTCTTTAACCATTAGATGTAGGTGTGTGTAAGTTTAGCTCGAATACTTATTATAAAAACATCCCAGTATATTGATTATACTGGTTTTGTTACAAAAGAAATGAATAAAAAGAGTGTAGGGGGTTGGAGAAGAAAAATAAAACAAAATAACATAGGAGAAGACATTACCTTTAAATTGGGTAACTCTTTTGATTTGAGCCAAAGGCTTCCATGGGAAGTATTCTGACCAAAGTGAGGCTTCTAGGAGTAAGGGAGTGAAGTTGGGATAGTATTTGGGCAGAGGTTGGCCGAGCCAAATGGCTTGAAATTGTGAATGAGGTGGTAGAGGTGGGGGCCTTTTATAAGTGGAGAGGAGGGGCACTCTTGGAAAGTAAAGAAATTTTACATTATTATAAAATGATTTTCGGATTATAAAGGTCCCACACTTATATAATTAGTGGATAAGGTGATAAGGGTTCGAAATATACCCATCCAATAGTCTTTTGACATGTTTATTCCTTGGATTGTACATTATCTTTTCATTTTATTAAAATCGTTAAATAATGAGGTCATCGCTGCATCATAATTATGTCATAAATAATTTAATTTATTTAATATATTAAAATTATAAAACAAATACTATGATGTAGGAAATCTTTTTATCTTTCCAATGACTATTTATAGTAAAAAATATGACTTTTATAACCCCATGTAAAAATTGTTTTATTAAAACATTTCATGTTTGTGTCATTTTTTACTTTAACATTAAATAAAAGGTATTTATGTCATTTTCCAACTAAAGTGGCTCCATGGGGTCCCCAAGTTGACCCATGGATTGTTTTGGTCGGCCATGACACATCCAATGAGGGTAGGACATGTGTAAATCTCATCTCATATTATTAAAACATTATTTTTATCTTAAACTACACTAATTACCTCTAATCGCGATTAAGAACTTAAAAGTTACTATTCACCAAAAATTATTTTAATCACATTGAACCACATTTTACTTCTTAATGACAACCATGTATGTCGTATTTTTTAAAATCAAATAACAGAAGTGGTAATATTTCATTTAAATGAATAATTAGTTATTTAACTACCACTTAGTGGTTTCACTATTCATCAAAAATTGAAGTTTTTCAGAACAATGCCAAAATTGCACCCTAAGCTATAATTGATATTCCGAATTCAAAAATGATTTCTATTTTACAAAATTCCAAACATATAAGTTGCACCAATTAATTTTATAATTAATTCCCGCTGTCAAAACTAATAGCGTGTTTTTAAGAAACAATTTATATCAAAAGATTGGCAATTGTTTATGTCCAATTTCAATGATAAATTATTTCTAATAACCACCATTGGATAAAATGGTAAAAATATATTCTAATTATACTTTTAAACCACTAAATAGTATAATTTATCACTATAAATTATTTTTATTAAAAAAGTTGTTTTTAAGTATTTTTCACTATTCATAAAAAATTAGAAGTTCTAAGAAAAATACCAAAAATTCAACATAGGCTAATTTCGATATTCCGAATAAAAAAATGAAGTCCATTTTGAAATATAAAATTTCTATAATTTTAAAAAGTGGTTATTACTATTCATAACGGCAACTTTGATTAGTCACGGTGTTTTAGAACTCGATGTTGCGTACAATGCAAGCTATTGCATTATTGAATGAGAAGCTTATCGTGGAAGCTTAGGGTGTTACATTTTCTTATAGATAAGCATAATTTTTAACATCCATGATCCTCTAATGAGTGTATGTTTGAGTAGTTATATGAGAAATATTGGAAGAATATATATTTAATATTAACATTTATATCCTTTTAATTTTTAATAATATTGGATCCCATTAAATATTCATCAGAAATATTGTTATAGGATCCTTTCTAGAAGAAGAATATTCCTATTTTTTCCATCACAATATGGTTATTGATTTATCAATCATAATCCTTAATATGATCTTACCGTCTCTATTAGAATACATTGATATAATTATGCGTGAATATATATTTTATGATTTTATGATCCATATATATTACACACTTATCCCCATGTAGATAATGTCAATAAATAAAAAACTTATTGATTAATGCAGATAATTATAGATCATCCATTCAGTTGTTATATTAATGTATCTCTAATTTGTTAGAGTAGTTTTCTATCACATTTTCATCATGAATTTCCACACAAGGCATGCCCTTTTTGGATGAATCATTTTTGATCACACCACCTTCCTCACCAATGGGTATTGTGAGCACATGTTTAGTGATTAGTCAGGACATTAAATATTAATATCTATCCTTGTATTCATCAGTCTAGAAAAACATTTCTACATTCCAAGTTATCATGGTTATTGTGTATTTAAATCATGATAATTTCATTAAAAATCAATGACATTACATGGATAATCCATGGAATCTATATATCTATTTCTAAGGTCTTGGTCTGGGACATCATTCAATTGCCTCTATTTTTTAATGGTATATATATATATATATATATATATCCATTTTTTAGTGATAATATTCTTCATGAATTATACATTATCAATATATAAATCTTGTTTACTATAAATTATATAAAACCTTTCATCTGTCAAGGTCTTTATCATAACATTAATATTCCCATCTTGTTCATATATACTTTAGTATTAGATAAGAATATCATTCATAATGATTAAAAAAATAAATATAATTTATAAATAAATAATTTTTATGTCCATAATGATTTAGGGGGAATCATTGAGTTTTTATGGATTCACTATATACTCATAGTTCTCAAAACATGTAAAAAATAGTCTTTGGGTTATCCTCATTATTCACCTTTTGTTGATAATATATCGGCTGAAGATCAACCCAAGAAATGTACTAGGATCCACATAACTTATCAAAACATTCCTACATCAATGTATGTGGATACTCTTTATATATCAAGATTATTTTTTTCTCTCGATAATCAATGGATAGGCGAATTGACCTAACTATGTTATTGATAAAGAGAACCGATTTAACCCATGATGAAGAGCTTGGGTGCATTGACAGTTAATCAAAATTCTACCAAATTTTCATCAATATATGATCATTTTTTTATTGAATATTCTATTAGTATTTTAGGATATAAGAAAATTTCTTGTAATATGTTTGATTTATAACTCCACCTATCAGCTAGGAGGAAGACTATACAATTGTTTAGGAAACATAACAATGTATTCCTTCTCAATAGGCATGTTATCATGGATGATATTTTCCTTATTCTCAATCATTTTAGAAATATATTATCCATTATAATTTAGATATATGCATCCTAGTGATGAGGAATATAATGTATATTCATCATTCTCATTGAAGATATGTAGATTTGAAGGGCTATTTGTGATACATATTATTATTTCCATCCATCAGGAATTTATATTGTCTTTATACATGGGAAAACAATACTAACCCACAATATATTCTAATTCCTATATGGGGAGAAACCGAATGTTGTCTAGGAAATTTAGATAATAATTTGTGATGTGGTATGAGTTACATGCTTGGGATGCAATAATTAATGGAATTTTTCAACATTTATTTATTAATTAACTACTATGTTTTGATTTAATCATTGTATAGTTCTATTAATCATATGTCAGATGAAATAATGTGCAGAACCATAATGAAATAATAAATTTACTATCCTTGAAAATTTTAGTATATTAATTACCCCCAATTTCTTTCATAATCACCCTCAGTAGATGTGAGGACACAATATTTCCATTTCTATATAATCCGTAGATAGTTTTTCCATTGCTTAACGTCCAAAACTCATTGCATAGTTTATTCATTCAAATAGTGGCATGTTCCTTATAGTTGAAAAATGAGACAATAAAATGTGGGTTTACTAGGTTATTTAATTTTTCTACAACACTTGTGGAATTCTATTTTCAACATTTTCCAGATATTTTCCCTTCCTTCTCATATCTAAATCATTTACATGTCTCATTAAGGTAATTTTTGGGATGATTTTTCACACACGTTTTCTAAGTGGAATATTGGAATTATGCTTATCTGTGATATTTATACATCACTCCCCCAGAATTAAAATCCTTTCTATAATTCCTATATCTTGAACTATTATACCCTTAAGATTCTCCAACATCCATTACATATTTGTGGTCACATCTAAAAATTTACACATTATTGTTAATGTTTTTGATGAGAAATACTTTTTTTGAACTCAACTTTATACCACCAATAATGCGATCTACTTTAATTTTAGGGTAAATGAAAAATAAAAAAGTTAGTCATGAATGTTTTTTAAATATTACCTCATATAATATGATGTAATAATATACTTATTCTAAATGAATAGTTTGTTGACCTACATTTTTTGTTAGGGAGTGTGAGAAAAATATTTTTCAAAAAACAATTTCTAGAATTATTTCCTCATAATTTATTTCATATCCTCCTCATGACATATATTTTTGATCAAAATCCCCCACTAAAATACTTTTACCTATATTAAAAAAACAACCAATATGACCATTTATTTCATAGAACATTGAAGGACTATATATAATGTTTTAATGGATTTGATACACTATTACTTATTTAAAGGATTATAATATCCACTAAAATGTTGAGACCTTTGTTTTATTATGGTCTCAAATACAACTTGATCTTTTATAGGAGAAATGGTCCCCCTTATTCATTTTTTCATTCCAAACATGATATTATTAGGTTAGTATTTTCAGGAATTTATTGATTCCTACAACTATCGGGAAGAAAATCTCATTTGGGTAGTCATAAAAGTTCCCATCATGGTGGTTGTTGACATGGTTCCCCCTATTTCTATTTATATTTCATTGAAATCATTTGAAATTCACATAATTATAAAAGAAAACATGTGCTTTGAAAATATTCTTATAGCCTTTTAAGGTATGTTTCAATGATTTTATAATGGCAGAAAATAGCCACACCCGCCGTATAAGTTAAAAAGTCATTCTTACCTTAATTTTGTCAAAATGGTTAAAAAGGACATTATTTGGAAAATGACGGAATGATTCCTTTATAAACAACATATAAAAAGTCAAACAAGGGTATAAATGAATTTAACCCATATTCTGTAAAATATTAAGAATGATTTGAAATAAATTTTTATGAAACATGGATGTGGATGAAAACTAGGTCCTAGTAGATAATTATGTATAAAAATCTTGAAAATGAAGAGATTGTGAAATAAACCCATACCTTGTACATTTCCTTGGTTGAGGGTAGGTTTAACTCTTGTATAATTTTGAAATAATTGTTATTAAATTATACAACAATCATATACATTAATATGATATCATATATCATCTTTTTACATTTCATTGTTAATAATATCTTAGTATTATCATCTTTTTGGGAATTAACATACTCATTTTATATTATATTTTTTGTTATATAATATGTGTTTTTCATGGATAGGATGTATCTTATTCCTATCAAAAATGATATCAAGTCCTTAAAAATTATTTTTAATCATCAAATGAAAATTATTCTTGAATGGATATGATGTAGAATGAATCTCATCGCATTCATGGAGACGGTAGTCCGTACATACGCATGAGCAACAATATCATTATTTTGATATTAAAAAAATATATAATTGGAAGTTATATCATATATAAAGAATCATTATCATGTTTTATTTTTTATTTACATAAATTACACATCATCATTACACGCATCCAAATTATAGTTTATTCAATAACATTTACACCATGACGGGGAGACGGTAAGCCATACGTACGCATGTATTGTGACATGTCATTTAAGGGATTGATAGAATAATGAATTTGGTTGTTCCATATTCAAAATAACATCTCATTATATAGAAGATACTTAAGTTATTATTTTAGAATGGAAATAACAAATAGTAGTGAATTGGAAGAAGAAATGAACTTGAAAGAGGGTGGTGAAATCATTTCCTCTTTTTTGGGTTCTTCCTTTATATTTGATCAAAATGGCTCCGTAGAGTGGCTTTCTATTCAAATTAAGGCCACTAGGTTGAAGTTAGGGAATTTGGTAGGATATTTGGTCAGAGGTTGGCCAAACAAAAAGTCTTCAAAAGTATTTATTTGAGAGAAGGTCGAGTGCCTTTTTATAAGAGGGGTGAGGGGCATCTTAGGAAAAGCTAGAAATATTATTTTCTAATAAATACATATTTTGTTTATAATGGTCATGAAGTGGTTTATTCAAATTATAAGGTGGGTATGGGTCGAAAACCACTCAACCAATAGATTTTAGAAAGGTTTGGGTCACTATATTAACTTTATCTTTTAGTTTTAACTCGTAGTTCAATAGATTGACATTTACCATGTCTCTTGTATTTTTATATTATATAGTTAATAAAATTATGATATACCTCCAAGAAACCCCAAATTGGTCCATTAATGACAGACCTATCATTATTTAAGTCCTTTGGCCGAAAAATATATTTTTAGGAATAGAATACCAATTAATAATATAATATTAAAAAAAACACTTTTATGTCAATTTTGACACTATTGGGTATTTTGTTTTTGATAATCTCATAACAACATTATTACATAGAAAAATATATATATAACCAATCGTAATATGTCATATTAACCAAGAAAATTATTTTAATTCATAAAAAGTCTCAAATTAAATTTATTTTGATATTTATAATATTAATTATTTTAATATTTCATTAATTAGGTAATTACTGCATAACCATTATGTCATAAATAAATTAAATTATATAATGTCTAAAAACTATTAATAAAATAACAATATATAGGAAATATTTTTATATTTCTAATGAATATTTATAATCAAATTTATCTTATGTATGACCCTATATTTAAAATGTTTTTGTTATTAAACTTTGATTTTAACTCTTTTATCTCTTCTTTGAATTAAATAATAATAATTGACTTAATCTAATTCAAGTGGACCTATATGATAATATTTTAATCCTAAGGTTTTTTTTGATCGAGATACACTTATCCAATAGAATTACGACATGTGTTAGGATAATATTAATATTAATTTTACCCTTAATTACCCTATTTACTTTTAACCGTTGTAAATAAATGTAAAAAGTTACTATTCACCAAAAATTATTTTTATCTTATTGAACCACATTTTACTCCTTTATATTAACCATGACTCTCATATTTTCAAAATTCCACTCACAGAAGTGGTAAACTTATGTTTTATTTGAATTTCCAAATTCTCCTAGGAGATGGGTAAAAGACGGTGAAAAGTTCCATAAAATTATTATATATCTAAAATTATTCTAAACTAACTCCATTAAATTAAATTGAACATATATAGGTATTATGTATATATTTTGACATTAATTAAATTCAAATTAAATTTATAATTATTTAAATAAAATTTCAGTTTTAAAATATAACTTATTTTTTCACTATTCATCAAAAATTGAATGATTTTAGAGAAATACCAAAAATTCACCCTAGGCTAATTTTTATATTCCGAATCCAAAAAAGAATTCCATTTTTAATTATAAAATTTATAAAAATTTTAAAAGTGTCTATTACTCTTCATAACGACTAGTTTGATTGGTTGTGGTGTGTGTTTGAACTCGATGTTGCGTACAACACACACTACTATATTATTCAAAGAGAAGAATACCATAGAAGCTTGGGGTGTTACAAGCTTGAGTGAATTATTAAAAATACCCTTCAACAACCTTACAGTATGATTATATCACCTGTCGGTCTAAGGATGATAAGAAATGATCATTTTCATAGATGTATCATACAAATTATATATCTCTTACCCAAATCATGCTCTAATATCTGTATATTGATAAGAAACATTTCTTATAGTCACCCATGATGATATAATATCACATATTCATAGATCCCACCCAGCTCATTGATAGTGGTGGTCTCTTAGATCGGCTGGAAGTGTGATACATTCATCAAAAAATTTATAATAACCCATACTAAATCACATTCATCAGGTGATATTAGAAATAATATGAGAAGATCATTTGTCATATCATCCCTCATTCACTAAGGTATATTTAAAAATTATGGAATAATAGTTGGCTATTAATTCATGTCCTTTACCTGTTGATTAATGAATCATTATTAGATCAAACACACTATGTCCTACATTATCACAGTCCACCAATACTAATTGTGAATGTGTTATTTCAGCTTGGTAATCCCTAGGGAAACGACCCATGATGAAGATTTTGATTTCTACATTAGATCCTCAAGCATTATTCTAATTAATACCACCTCACATTAAACATAAATGTATTTATCAAAGATGAATGAAAAATCACATGGTAGATCCCCAACATATATATTGTCACTCATCACTGGAATATCTTCTTTAGAAAAATTATTATCCTTCACACATAAAAGGATTTGGGATATAATACTCATAGATCATAGGGTAATGATTCTTTCAAATTCAAAAAAAATCAAGGAATATATATGTGAATAGTCTCATCACTTGACAGTCACAAATAGACAGCTACACCACCTACACCTGAGTGATTCTCTAAGCACATCAGCTAAAAATTTCCCATACAAAGAATATATTCCATCTCATAATCAAATCACTATTGGCACTCAACCATCCACATCTAAAATATGATCATGTGTCTATCAGAAAATATATTCCAAATGAAATTATGATAAGTTTACACAACTGACTTTTCTATGAGAAGGTAGTTGTGCTAATATCGTAGCGAATGTAGTACTATATCTAGAGAAAAATCATGGCTTGGTTTATTGTTCTCATGATATCTTGTATTCTTATTTAAATAAGTGAAAACCCTCCCATCGTATAATAAAACGATACAAATATTGAATCCAATAGAATAAAAAAATTGTACATACTTAGTACCCAACTATGGTAAGGTCAAAATCTATATAAATGAAAATATCCCTTTAGGCCTCTAAAATTATTTCTCACATTAAAAGGTATATAAAAATTCACCACCAAATTAATTAGGGCCATCATCGGTGTTTCCAAATAGTATAAGGCTTGTATAAACAATTAGTATTATACATATTACACTAATGAAACTAAGAATATTGAAAAAAATTAGGTTTCTCATAGAAAAACCAAAACAAATATTTAATAAGGTCTAATAATGCACTTGACTCTGATATCACATTCCCTAATAAGATTACCAAGAATATCATGATGTTATACAATGTAATAATTGTATATATTTGATTCTTGTTTAGTGTACATTGAAAAATATAATATTGAGAGAATGATCCTCCCTAAACCGGGAGTATATTTGGAATTAATAAATAAAAGAAACCATTAATTAATTCAAATACGTATGGAAAATATTTTTATCATGGATATAAACACTACCAATACATTTATCAATTGAAATGGCCACACATGTTATTCTTGTAATCAGTAAGTACTTTTAAAAGTATTACTTACAACATTATATCGACTCACCCTCAACTGTTGATAGATCAACAAGAAGTATATCATATTTAACTGATTAAAATGGTTTCCAATGTGAGTGAGAGGTTACCATTTATTAACCATTATATTATTCAACCTCTTGTTATATAACCACAACTGTAAGGATCCATGTTCCTATTTTGTTAATAATACAATATCACCCCAAGGTGATATTATTAGTAGAATAAACCCTTTCATCTCCAAATCCACTAACTGAACCTTCATGTATATAATAACTATAATAAAATTTTATAATGAGGAATTTGTATAGGATGTATAATATTGATATGATTGATCCAAAACCCGATCTCATTATCATATGATTTTTATATAAAATACAAATATATCACAATCTAGAACTAATCAATGAATAGTGGGAAAACAATCTACTATGAATCCACATATCTTTAAAAATTCCATCTAATTAGGCCATGATATTACAATATTTCATATTTACATCTCTTTAATATCCTACCTATATATCCCACTAAATAAAATCCATTTAACTGTAAAAATCTATAGAATTAAAAGACACACACAAAGGATAACATTTTTATTGTGATTGAAACCAAATTTTCTATTCCGTCCAAAGAATAAAAAAAAACTACAATATTGAACATGAGGAAATACATGAGAATCCTACACCCACAGATCATAATGTAACAGCTAATAAATATTTAGATACAAGGTTATCATTCCACTAAGGGTGCATTGATATACATAGTCCAATATAAATACAAAACATGTAAACCCATATCAATGGCTTCATGACCCGAAAAAAGGAGTGTGGGTTTCCCATATTGAAAAAAACTAATTCCATAGTCGATTCCACAAGAATCCTAACACATATTGTAGATGGATCCTCACCCTTCTTTGAAGGAATCTACATGACACTATGATCCTATCACTTGCAACCCTTGAGGGACATTGCCCCATTAGAAATTCATTCCCTAATTACCATGATATCATCTATGAACCAACTAAATAATGTGTCCCTAAATTATTTGTTGATGTCAAAACTCTATAACTACACTTGAAGACCATGTAAAACTACATCTACAACCACAACCAAAATATTTCACTCTTCCATCAAACCTCTATATGTTTCCCACATCCTCTAAGGAACAATACATATTCATATACCTATTATAATCATCACAATTATGATCATGCTAGATACACTGATGTCATTTGAATGAGTCCTCAAATCATAGAGTAAGTGAGAACTTCTAACCAAACAACTCATGTTATACCTGTCCTAAGAAGAATCACACTTTATATGCTTCTTAATAAAAGGAAACCCACTTCCAACCCTATAAGTGATTGTATAGTATATAGATTATGTACCCTCAGTATGGTTCCTCTATAATATCAAGCACTAATTTCAAACCTCATATAATAAACTAGTTTCTAGATATTCACTAAAGAGTATATAAAATTCCTCAGGTCAAACTAAATATTTAGGACCCTAGTAGTATCATCACCCTCTAATATAGGTGTGAATCAAAATAAATTTGTGAAATGGGTATCATAATCCATCATTTCCACCCCCCCCCCCCCCCAAAACACGCACACATAATATTCCTTAACCACAATTCCTTGTTATCCCTTATATTCTTTAGGAATATTTAAAAAAAGAAAAGTTTCTAAAATCCATTACAAGATTTCCCTACATGTTAGAATTATAAGACTATATTTCCCCACTAGTGCTTCAATGGTACATAGAGAATATATATAGAAAGCCTCCCCTACCTCTCATGGTATTCCATGAGGTGATCAAATATTGTATTCATAGACACTATCCATATTCTGATATCCTATTTTCCAACCTCACTAGAAATTTCTTTTGAAGGATATAATAGAATAAATTACGCTGGATAAAACTTACATTGATCAACTCTCAGTGCCCCATATCCCATATTTTATAATACCTAACACATTATCTTTATAATAAGATGGACTGCATGAGGATTAAAAATAGCATGTGGCATTGGCACCGCCCCTGGTGGGGAAAAATAATCATCTACTTTCTTTTTCTTAATTAGAGGTTTGTGCAGTGGAATTTAATCATAATCCCATACGAATGACTCAAAATATATTTCATTTACAAGTCAAAACACCATATATTAGGTTAAAAAATAATAGGAACCCATCAATCAACCCTAAACATGCACGATATAATTCAGGGGTCTTAGGAATTTGGTCTCATGTCTAGACTAACCTTCCCATTATCATTTTTGGTAAATTATCACAATATTTGAAAAAAATTTATACCATATAAGAAATAATAAAAAATAATAAATTTTTGTTCACATATGATTCAACCAAAAAATATACTGGAAATATTTATACTTGTTTTTGTTAACACAATGACTTTCTTAGACATATCTCATAACGAAAACACCTAACATCTCAAAGTGTAGAAATGTTCGGCAAGACTTTAATTTCAAAAAATGATGGATGAAAATACAGTCTCTTACAACCTCAATACAACCTTTAAATCCTTTAATATTTAAAACAATATAAAAATATATTATATTTAGAAAAGTAATCCAACCATGAATGTTAAAAACTAGAGTTACAATTTAATATATGATTACTTTTACTGACCTTACACATGTGTTTTCTTGTTTAAGGAACAAGTACAATAATAAGACATAATACCTCCCATTCCCTATCAAATGTATCCCAAATAATAAGAAAAAGGAAAAAAACATTATGATGACACATGGTATCATCCCTTATTTGTATAACATATATCCTGAAAAAACTGGGTTCCAAACCTCTCAAACATTTATCCTCATATTCTTTAGGTTGCTGAAATGTTGTGAGTGTCAGTATAAATAGTGAGATACTATACCTTTAGTAACAGATAACCAAAAATATAAAAAAGATATAAAAAACTAATAAAGATGTTATAATATAAATATAAATAGTTTATAAAAATAATGTACCCTCAACTTTAATAAAATCATGATATAACAAAATAAAAAATTGCGTATGTTATAAATGAAATATAATCCCCATCATGATATATTATGAGAAGGTCTTATATAATTGGGTCCAAAACAAAATATAAGTAAAGGATACATCCAAAAAATAGGATATGCGTACTATTATGGTCTCATCTCCCAACATCGAATCCATATAATATCAACCATGTAATTCTACAAGGCATTTTCTCAAAAATGGGATATGAAAAATAAATCATTCTTGGGTACCTTGGTTCTTATGTGTGGTATGAGTACAACTTAATATGAAAACAAAATCATTTTCTATAAAATTTTGGTAATAAGATGTTTTTTATCAATAATGAATCTTAGTATTGTATGTAATAATAAATACATTTCTTACCACACATCCATGTGCTCCCACTACACTTCTTATGATCATACCTACTTTGACTAGTTTCATAATGAGTTGGTATACCCATTGACAATTTATATCATAATGATAAATGATATTTCACTCCTCGTTTAATATATTGTTTCAATGAATTACCACCATTTTGAATCACTATGTTAATTATGAATAACCAATATTAATAATTTTCTGGGAAGGATCCTCCACCTACACAATATTATCATTGAATGAGACATCACCTAGTCAATTAGAATTCACCAATCATGGTTATAAACTAATATACGTGTTACCATTATTTTTTTGATGATACACCACCTAATCAAACCTTTGGTGAATGATATAACACAAATATTAAACCTCTTAGGTGGATATGTATCTAATAGTAATATACCCTTAATTGGAAGAAGTAACTCTAACATGATTAACAAGTTGATGATTCCCCATCGAGACTTTTAAACCTAGTACCACGAATATAATACACATAGTGGATGAAGTATCTGGGACACAAGTCCCTTTATGGATGATGTACCACAAAGAGAATTCTTTTGGTGGAAAATTCACCTTCAAGAAAAATTCTAAATATAGATGATGCACAACCAAAATGAAATCTCAGGTGGATAATATACCAATAAAATTAAATTCCAAATGATGAAACTATTCCATTATTTAATCAATTGATATGGAAAAATGATTCAATGTCCATATCTATTTCTCTGGGGAATCACCAACCTCCTCAAATTGGTTGACGTTGGACTAATGTTCCAAAGGCGGATGAGACACATCAACATTGAATATATATAAAGTGTAACATCATATAAAATTGATTTAATGTATTAATAATTAATATAACATTCCATTGGATATTCCCATAATACATATAAGCATTCGGAGAGACTCTCTCTATGATACAATGACTCTACCAATTCTCCCACTCAATATTATCCTTATCAGCGAATAAACTAGGGCACTACACTTAGATCATAATATCGATTCTCATGCATAGGAATCCATATTATGTTAGATGTCATGGATCCAAATTATAACCAATAGGATAATTAGTCAACAATGGGCAATGGAGTGACGACATAACACACACATGCTACTCTTGACATATTTTGGTCCAACTTTATAATAGGAAATTAAGGAAACCAATTTAATTTATTATTTTTGAATTCATAATAAAGAATAATTTCCATCATTGAATATGATTCATGAATCACATGTAATAATCCACAATAAATGAATAGAAAACATTCCAAAGACTAACAGGGCCTTTAAATTAATGATCTATGGATGATTTGAACTCAAATGATTGAAATAATTGAACCTGGGAAACACCCATAAATAAAGGAAGCATCATTATTTTGTGAGAAAAATAATGAGAAAAAAAGATAATTAATTCCAGAGGAGAGGAAACCATACCCATGGTGAAAAGCATGATGATCAACTCAACGATTCAATCTAACATAAATAAGATCTCACCATGTAAGGGAGACAACTGAGAGAGAAGTAAAGGGTTGTATGGACACATACTAGTGGGAAAATATAGAAAGTAATATGTTTTAAAACATTTTAAATATTTATTAAATCCATTAATAAAACAAAAAAATCACATAAAACTCTCTTTAACAGTTTTGGGGCTTCTCTCCGGTTTATGGTGGGAAATATACATTTATGATGACTCAACAACCTAGTGAATATTTCCAAAAAATGTGATCCTTGACCCACTATGCCCCCCCCCCCTTATAAAGCACAAAAGATTAAGTGATGATTTGTGAAAATTGAATAGAATTAATACCTCGTGATGGTTGAGGTGTTACAACCTTATTATGGTACACTATATTTAATGAATCCATTTGACTCAAGATATTTGTAGATATACCATTATCTTATTATTTTCATGAAGATACATGTCATAAGAAGGAATAGATATTTGTTTAGTAACTGGAACCATGTCTCTCAAAAACTCTAATTTTTAATCAAGAGTAAATACTATATAATCCTCTCGTAATAAATCATGAAATCTATTAACCCCATGAGGATAAAAAAATAGATACAACCTGTAGATAAACCAAGAGCCATCCCCACATGATGAGGTATAATTATTCTCATATTATTTAAATAAAATATGGTTAACATGGAATTATAATATCACCGACCCTATAAAATATAATATATTTATGAATAAGGGAGAAACACTATTAATTTCCTATTTTAGTTATCCACTTAATCATGGATATGGGTTGGTTTTAAAATAGTCATTAGGCACACCTCACCATATACTAATGCATTCTGGCTTCTTTCAAGGGTCATTCTATGTGATTTTTGGGAGACTATAACCTTTGAAGATGATTATAATAGTGTTTCTTATGTATATTACTTAGAGGATGAAAAAATGACAACATAAACAAGAATAAACTAAACTGAAGAATAAGTAAATATCTACATAATACTATAAAACAAGCCAAAATTATGAATACCATTCGAAGAAGAACATTCGCGGTCATTAAAAATAGATAATCATGGCCACACAATGGCTGACTATATACCTACATATAATAAGAACTAAAATACTAAAAAGGTAATTATGTAAAATGTAGAGGAACCACCTTGGTCCACTTCTATACATCACATACTAAATAGTATAACAATATTACTAAGGATTATATTATGAGCTTGATCCATTAATACATCTTAGAGAAAAAAAGTTTAGACGCATCCTGGGGTGCCCATTTACGGTTTGAGAATGAACATAGTATGCCACCACCAACATGTTGTTGCCTTCTATCCAAAATTGTGATGGTGTAAGATAATTATGAATAAATGGAACCACAAACAATATAAAAAATAACTCAATTCACTTATACTCAGAATCTCAAGGAAAATTTCACCTAATATGGTCATCACTAGTATGATTCTGAACACATGATATAAAATATATATGGAATAAATCAATTTTTTCATATATATATATATATATGTATATATATTTGTGGTGAGGATCCTTGGATTAGTTCTCAAGATAACCCCTTATGATAGTCAAATCTAATAAAACCATAGGTTCCGCCCACAATCATGTCATTTGTAACCTCATCCCATCAATAAAACAAGGTACATCCCAATGAAATTCACATCATGTCTACGATACCTCATAACTCTTCCTAGTAATCTTTTTCATCTCAATATCCTAATGTACTAATGTGAAATGATGTCTTCCCTCCCAATAAATAATCACCATTATAATAACAACCATTTTCATAAGTCATAATGATATACATCCTCCCATATTCATGGCCCATTGGCCACAAGTTCATGGGAGAGCCTCAAACCTCGACTGATGGTATGCACACCATGACCTGATGGTCCATCACCATCCACATTTTTTTGGTGTGAACTTCCAACATATCCAATGGTCAACACCATCACCTAATACACAATATATATGGAGGGCTCCACCCAAAATTAGTGTTCAAAACCACCTATATAAATCCATGTGTATATGTACATGACTCTAAAGGTTCATTGTCCAATAATTGTGAGAGGAATTTACCTGACAACATAAACCACATCACTCATCACCTCATTATCATACAACCATGTCACTAATACATGATGTATAAAACCATCTCAAATCAGATGTGGAAATAACTAATCCTGATTACCACATCCCCTCATGTCCCAATGACAATGTCACCCCATAAAGGTGATAATTATCATCCCATATGTAATAGGTCATTCCCAACATAAAAGAACATATTTCCTCAGTCCTAATGATCAATATAACCTATATCCCCAATCTATGTCCATCAATTTCACATGGAACCATTAATATCAATAATAAATAAAATTTAATTAAAGAAACAAAACTATCCTAACCTTCTAAGGCTTTCCTATTCCTCATAACAATCTAAAACATTTGTAATGAAATATGCGCATTCCCAGTGGAATCTCATATCATTAATTGAACAATTTTATAACATTAATTATCTAATGAGGTTATCACTTAGAAAACCCACATGGATGTATTTAGAATACACCCCTAGACACCAATAAAATCAACATGAAATATATTAAACACCTACATAAAGCTTGTAGTCACATTCTTGTTTATCATCAGTATCTAAATCAAGTCAAAAATATATAAATCATCTTTTTTATGAAATCCCCAAAATAGTGTAGCATATATCACATCGATTTAACAATCCATATGGTGACATAAAAAATGATTATAATTAAATGGATTCTAAGAATTATCAATAAAATTTCAATGATAATAATATTTACTAAATTGTAGTTTAGACTATGAAGGTTATTCAGGGTGAGATTAGGAGGAAAAGGAGGAGGTACCCGATATGTGCAGTGGAAATGGAATAATTTATTTTTAAAAATAAAATTGATGGGAGGGAAAATAATAATTTTTCTAGTTTTTATAACACAATGGTTGGTCCAACAATTCAACAACAATGCATTATATACATTCTAAGGAACAAAATACAAATATTTAGGTGAATCATTTTCCATATTGATCATATCATCTCTTTTAAAAACTAATGTGTTTCTACATACCCATGTTAAAACACCGACATGGTTTGAAAAAAATGAAATTTGTGAATCATATGAAAAACTGAAAGTCTTGTTAGGATTGATGATAAAATATAACCATGTACACCCATTTTTTATTTCTTAAAACTATGTTTTTGAGGCACAACACACACAAAAACTCATCCAATATCTTGGGGATATTTTGGATCCTTAAACCCCATCTAAAAATATGTCCATAAGATAGTAAAACACCGATAATTAGGTAAAGAAAATCACGATAAGACTTGTTCCATCAGCCAAAAATGAAAATTCCAATATATTGAAGAATTCAATCCTTCTAAATAACTATGGGTGTTACAACCCATCTCTTGTAGTTATAAATTATATCAGGTAATCGCATCAAAAATGTAGTCAAACAATAATATCTAAACCTAAAATATCACAAAATAATTCATAGAGCATCCCATATTAATTCATAAAAATGGTATAACCATACAACTACAAATTATATACTCTAACATATCAAAGTATAAACTAGTATAAATACAACTAATTTTAGGTTTATAACATTTTGTGGTCGATATTGGGATATATAATGTAAAGGTGAATAAGGCCATCTCATGGAACTTTAACTAGTAGTTTACCAATTATACGATATAATTTGGGTCATCTACTTTCTCCTTCCACAACATAGTATATTCGATTAAGAATAACATTAGATGATTTTTTATAGAGTAATTGATCTTAAATATTATATTTTTAAAAGTTAAGTGTCTCATAATTAATGATTATGGAGTTGCAGACTGTTAATTACATACATTGTTATTTTGAAAATTTCATGAAGTGTTTAATAGTTTCTAAGAGGGTCTTTAATACATATAAAAGGTAGATATGATCATATAATTATTACAATAAACTCATTCCTTCATAGAAAATCCACATCTAAACATTCTATTATATTTCATTCCATTAATAATTTTATATAAATTTTATAATAGATTGTAGATAAGAATGATTATTTCAAAATTTCATATCATTATCTTAACATATGGATACCAATCGAGGAAGGTTTCCATTAGATTCTTATAGGTACAAATTATCATTCTCATGTTGAATATTGTGTGCAGGCTATATTTGAAATTAAATGGAATGCCATTCATTACCATTATTATCCAATCCTAATAAATGGAATGATATTTGGGTATAATAGGTTTTAGGTTCTTCTATTCAAAACAATTTAAAATGTGTCATTCCATCCAAAACATATCAATGGTATCTGAGACACTTCAATCAAATTTGGATTTATTTTGTAAATGAATCATAAAATGGGGGAAAATGATATTTTTAAAAACTATGATGTGTTCTGTTAAAAATGATTTCAGGGCATGTTTTTCCAAAACTATGATGTATTTAATGAGGTATATAATTAATAATATATAATGTTTTATTGTTCACATCATTATATTGTAAAAGAAGATAGAAATGTTTCTATAAAAATTATATATTTTTGGAATTTACTATGATATAGTAATCTAACTGCTAAATCAGGTATGTTTTCAACATGTCATTGTTTAAAGTGTGAAAGAAAATATAGATTAGTGATAAGAGGAAATTGTTTAAGGGTCCTTATAAATTGAAATTTATTAAACATGAATGAAACTAGGGGCATGACATGGGCCATTTCACTTGAGGAGTAACAATAAATAGGTTGACCTTGATCACTTATTAATATTTGTTTTGATGTTTTCTTTTAAACTAAAAAAACAATCAAAGGAGAAGGGAATTAAAATATATTGTTGGAATAAAACAAAAAATTAGGGAAATGGAATCAAATATAGTGGAAAACGGTGGTGATCCTTTTTCATTGGAAAACTATAATGAAATATTTTTAAAAAAATTATGAATAAACTTTCACTTTTTATTTATTAAAGCTAAAAATGGATTAAAAATATTAACTTAACTTATCAATACCACCTCACCTATAATATTAAATGATAAAAAACCTTGTAAAAGTATGAAAATACTCTCTACAACTAGTCAATCCCCATTTTACCTCATTTCACCACAAATATGATGATATAGTGGATAGAGGTATAAAATTTCGGTGTGATAGGAACATAATAATTAAATGGGAATGAATGTGAGATATCACCACACCAATACATAATATTATGGTTTAAAAGATTAAAAATATTAATAATTAGAATTTTAGGACTACTAAAGACTCTCTCACATATTAATTATTTTTGTAAAATACACCATTAATATAGAAACAAAGTGACGAAAAACATGAAATGAAAATAAGAACGTACTTAAAATAATAAAAATAGAAATTTAATTAATTTATAGAAAAATAATATACATAATTTCAGTGTAAATATATACTCTGGATTAGTATACATGATTTCAAACACATTTTTTTGAAGTGGGGGGGGGGGTAAATCAATTTAAAGAGATGTTGAGGAAATCTCATCGTGCATGGGATGTGAACTATATTGAAATAGATATGTATATATTACCACATATAAGAATTATAGAGTCTTCTATAGGACCTTAGAATGTAATTTTCAATAAACCATGCTCTTTTTTAGTCATTTTCATAGATGAATGACATAGAAGGTGTATCATTAATGTGATTTTAATTTTTAATTGTAGGTAATTTGAAAATATTACAACATCCATGAGATGCCTTATATATTGATAAACTATAACATGGATCGTATCCACATTCTCCAATGATATTTGTGAATTTTCTTAAAACCCCTATATTTTTATGGGATTATATCAAATGTATATATGGTATGATTTAGTTACTTATATGGATTAATGATTGATTGGTATTATCATAGTCATATTGGATGACATGAAACACGACATCCCTATACAATCATTTATACATAGAATCTAGGATGGATGTTTTATTCTTATTTTTGGGGATTTCAATAAAAAACATTATAATTATTTATTTATTCAATCATGAGAACAAAGAAATGAGTTTATCCATATTTAGTTTCTATAAAATGATTGTTGTCCTAATTTAGAACTTAAGGAAGATGTTTTATTTTACACATCACTCATAAATATTAATTTCTCACACACATCCATTATAATTAGTGATTCGTTATACTATGATGAATGTCACATGGGTGTATCATACATGGAGGTACTCTTTTTACTCTATTTAATTTGAAAATTAATTCTAATCTAGTTTATTGTGTTGAGGTTTAATTTGATGGGATCTTGGTCTTACCCTTATTCATATCATATAGCATGAATAATTTCACTATTAATATCACGTAGTAATAATAAATCTAGTTTGGTCAAACATGATGCTCAAAATGTCATTAATTGATTAAAAACAACTAAAATATATAAATATAATTTTAGTTGTATTCTTATTCCATAATTAATTTTTTAATTTATAAAACAACAAAATAAATATTTTAAAACAGCTTCAATTAGTTTAAATTATTCACATAATGTCTAAAATGTTATTTAATCAGAATATTAATTAAACTGTGGGATATCATTAAATGAAATTAAAAAAATAAATTCTATTATCATAACCCCCACACATATTCTTTTATAGTACATGTAAATATTGTATTATTTGAATCATAATCTATATAGGGTAAAAATTAACCACACATCCAATCATTATTTGGGAATGAAAATTATCATTTATATTTTATGGAAAACATTGTCCTCTCAATTTATCTATTATATTTAAAATCATTCAACATCAAGAATCTATCCATGACCTAATTACAATCTGAAATTTTCTCTCATGAATGTGAGTGTACAAGGAAGAATATGTTAAAATAAGCTAAAAACCTATCAGAATTTATTTTTTTCCACTTCCCATAGTTATAGATTTAATAATTTTTAACTCATAAAAACATATTAAAACCCTTATTAAGATAAAACAAATATCATAACATTAATAATTTAATGTACAGTTCAATAAAAATCATTGAAATGTCCCCAAAATCACCCTTGTGAGAAAAAAAATCAATATTCCTAAAAACAAAATTTCCTAGAAATAAAAAATAAATAATGAAAATATTGAACGAAAATAAAATTTCACTCCAACCGTAGAAACAATGTATATCAATTCCAACACAATTATCTTTCTACACCATTCATTTTATATCATAAAACAATATATATTGGTAGTGGAATTAATGATAACAAAAAATACCACATGATTATTTTCTTGTGTTAGTATGTGATAATATCAAACATTCTAACATTATCAACTAATATAAAACAAAAATAAACATGGGATATTTTATGAAAAGTGAAAATAAAAATATTAAGAAGAATACGAGATAGAAAATATAATTTGGTCATATCCTATGTGATTTTGTTTTTATAATACCTTCAACTTTGTGGTTTTATTTTTAAACCCAAATAATAGGGGTTATTTTATGTGGCATGAACCTTTATATACTAATTTTTCCAATGATCAGGACTAAACTATAGTTTAAGAGTACCCAAAAAAAGGATATAACCACAAAATTCACTATGTTAATAATAAATTGTTGTATATTTGTGGAGGGAAAACGAAAATGTTGTTCTCCCTTTGTATTATTCAATATCCCACTACTTGTTTTAATGTCAGTGGTGTATTTTATTCACCACAAGTTACATGTCCTTAATAACTAAATCCACCATTTTCCCTAGATAACTCTTCTTCACGTTCATCAAATTATAATGATATAAATTGCTATATTATATCTTAAATATCATCATAAAGAGATATATAATAAAATTCATGAAGTAAAAGTTTATTGTGAAATCATTTCAAATTATTTTAAACTTCTATAGTTAGTTTTTTATAGAGAACTTGATCTTTATTGAATTCCTCTAGATGGAATTCTTAAATGTATAGAATAGAAGGGTTATTAAGTATTAATTCCACCTCCTCAATGTCCATATTTCAAAATACCTAGGGAAGTGTTAAATTGACATTTTCTTGTTGTTGTCCTTTCTCCATGTATTCTTGGAGATTTGTGTCCATCATTTCCCTTGTGTCACACAATTATCATATCATGGATTTTTGTTACCATAATATTCAGTTATGTAGTAATTAACTTGTTTATATATTATTCAATTACTTTAGTATTGGTCCATCATCATCCTGGAGGAGTGTTAGAAATGGAAGTATATATTTATTGGTTTCATTTAAATAAATTTAATCATTCACCCATTCACTTGTGTCCAACACATGTTGTTGTCTTGGATATTTTTATCATATTTTTTGGGGTTCTTAGGGGAGGAGGGTCTGGATAGTGTGAAATATATTTACAATTTTTACATTCCAAAAATGAAAAAATATTTAATTAAATTCAATAAAAATTTCATATAATTGAAGATTCATTATAGTTAAATAGTAAAATAAGGAAATTTTTCCCAAACATCAAAAATTATGGAGACAAAATAAAAGCCAATAGAATTTAGGAAAAAAGAGAATGGAAAAAAAATATAGATTAAATTAAGTGAACCTAACCAATTCGATTATTTCAATAAGGTTCAAAAGTGAGGAATGTAACATTTTAATGGGTCCCTATAAAATAAAATTCTAAACCTATATTGTTGTCGAGGAGCTGGTTTTGCTCATATCACTTTATGAGCTACACTTGATAGTTAGACATTACCAACCTATTAATATATATTTTATTTTATTTTTTATTAATGTAAAAAAATGAATGAAAATAGAATGTAAATAGGTTGTGAAATAGCAATAAATAATGCATAAGAAAATGAATGTTGGTGTGGGACATGGTTATATCATTCAAGATTTTGAAATGTACTCCTTTATTTTCAATTTTTTCTATTAAATTATAATTATAGTTTCAATTATAAAAAAATCATGAACTATCATCCAAAAAATTAATATTTGAATATTAAAATATATTGGAAGTCATTCCTTGATATATTGATCCCACATTTTCCACAGTGTAAAATTATAACACAATTATAAAATGATATGAAATCCCTCCCCACTACTACTGAACACTATTCTCCTATTATTATACCATAAGTGGGATGATCTTACTGAGGGAGGGAATTTTTTTTTTGTTTCACGGTGATTATGAAATAATAATAATAATGGTATCCCACATAACCAAAACATCACATGCCACTAATAATAAAAATGGAAGAAAAGAAAACAAAAAATAATAATCGATGAATTATAATTTATTAGACCACACACATGGATCACATTATTGGGTAAACTACTCCAAACCAATAGATTTTGAGAGAGGAATACCGCATGGAGAATGGAAACATAAATAATAAATCAGAAAGAAAATAAAAATAATATTATAATAATAGAAAATAAAAAATCCTAGTCTAAATATTATCTTGGAAGAGTGGTGATTGTTTCTAATGTTTTTCAACGGAGGTTGGAATACATTTATATGAAATAGGGGAATCTCATAATTTTTGGGATGTGAGTCCAATGGAATAAAGTGAGAATATTATTACATGTGTAATAATTATAAAATATTCTTCTGGGCTTCAAGTCTATATTTTCAATGAACCATGTTCAATGTTTTCTACTTCTCATTGATGAACGAAAATCAGGGTATCTTGTAAGTGTTTATTAATTAGTATATATTTAAAATATGATTTTATCCCGTTGATAGTAATATTCCTTTTATATTGACCCCATGAATCATGGATCACATCCATGGTATCATGTAAATATTCAAAAAAAATTCCTCAGCATCTTTGACTTTTCCCAAATGGACTCATTCGTAAATATATTATGGTGAAGTACTCACATGGATGTCTGATGGAATGGTATTTTTTTATTTTTAAAGGATTAAATAAATTATGGATTACAGTTATGAAAATTCATATATTAAAACTTTGGACTATGTTTTATTCTTATGTAGGGTGATTTTAATATGACATCAGATTAAAAAATCATGATTTTATATGACCCAATTACATAAAAACCTTTTTATTCACACACGGTTACTAACCTATGAATATTAATCTCACAATGAATTCATGAATGATTTAAATATGAAGAAGTTATTAATAATGTGAATTAATCACAAAAAATAGTTAAAATTGATTATTTATTCTAATGGAAGCAATAACATATTGGGAGATCAGCTGTAAAGGTACAATGTAAAAAACTATCACCATTGAAAATTAATTTTGATGAATATAATGGTGAAAAGGTTAAATATAATATGAAAATTTTCTTACTCATGTTAATCACATAAATCATAGATAATTTCCCTTTTATTCTCACATAGTGGCTTCAAATCCATTTTAATTACATTTGGGAGATTATATTCATTTATAAATCCTATAAATCATTCAAAAATAGATCTTTAATTTTATGACTATTCTAAATTTAATTTTCAATCATATATTTCAATATAAAGAAATATATTATTATTTTTTCAATTAATTTATATTATTTTACCTAAAAAATAAAAATGGGGTGATATGAATTAAATTTTGGGGAATCATTAAATGAATCTAAATGAATAATTGTTTGAAATTTGGACGTTGTCTCTTGGTTAAGAGAAAAACATTTCTAAACTAGCATGGTTTATTATATAAATATTGAACTAAAATAGATAGTTCTTTTTAGAACATTTATCATTTCCCATTTTTTTATGATTTGTCACCTAGGGAGAGACCATGCTATGGTGATAAGAAAAAGTGAAAATGGTGTGTAGGGTTTAAAATATATATTATTTTTCAAAAACAATTATTAAAAAATAGTTATTGGAATCATGAAATAGATACAATGGTGTATTATATAGAGTATTTTATCCAATAAGAAAATTTATTTGAAGAAATTATGATGGATAGAATTTGATTTGCATGGCTTAATAACTTATAATTCATTTATCAATTATAAAATAGGTTTATATATAATCTTTTTATTGAATTTTTAAATATTCCAAAAAGATATTTTAAAATATTTATAATGATAGTAAATATTTATAAAAGTATTTATTTCATTAAAAATGGAGTATTAATTGATTTTATCAATGTTTTCAATTAAATTAAATGTTTCATATTTTATTAATTGAAATTATATTCCTCAAATATATGAATGATTTAAATAATGATTAAAATTGTCATAAAATAACACATTTCTTGAATATATAATAATTTTTATGAAATTACTTATAAATTATGAATTTGAAATATATTATATTTAAATAAATATTAATATATTATGTTTGTTATTTTTTGTACTGTCTACCTTCATGTTTAAATGATAAAGTGCCTATAATGTTTTGTTTATAAATTTTTCATTTATTAAGTTAATTAAATACTTTATTATTCACTTTTTTAAAAGTTATTTTATTAATTAATATATATATATATATACAATTATATATTATTTAATATTTTTTTAAAATTTATTTAAATCCAAGTTTTATGTTTTCATAATTGTATTTAATGAGTTCCATGCTTGATATGATAATTTATATAATTTTATTCTAACTTGTCATTAGCTTCTTTATGGGTTTTGATCATGAATTTAAAGGATAATTATAATTTATACATATTAGGTTTGTGTTTTTTAGGGAATTAATGTCCCTTATAAGTATGAAAAAAATGTGTAAAGGTATATTGGGTCAACCAACTAACTTGAATGGGAGATTATGTACTCGATTCCTATCACACCATGATTACACTTATTGATATTATTAATTAAATAAGACTACATGGCATTACATGAAGGATTTATATGTATCATATAAATGGAATGTATTTGGATATCTAAAAATATACTATTCTTTTAAATTAGGTTTGTAAGGAGTGTTATGATATGTGTAATGTTTTATACATAAATGTGTTTTAAACATATTTATTTGATGAAAGTTATAAAGATTCAAAAAAATCATTATAGGCTTGTATATATGTAAATGGAATGAATGTGATAAGATGGTGATATTTAAACCAGCTTCAAAAATAATATGCATTATATTCCTCTTAAAAAATAATAATTTTAGACCTCAATTATCCAACTACTTTGGTTTTTCTAAATTAAGATTCTCCTTGATCACATTTTTTAGTAACATATGTTATAGTTAACACTAATTAACTTATATATCTATATATTATGTATTATTAAAGTTAGAGTTAGCATGGAAACCCTAAATGTTATAATATTGGATGAAAATGGATGAATTTATCAATATAATAAATTGGGTAAGGGGTTTTTCACCCCAATTATCCAAGAGATAAAATTGACATAATTATCATGATGATTTACCTATAAATATAATTTTTTCGAATAGGGCTAACACATAAAAATTTAAAACTAAAATATGCATATTTTCCATCTAATGTATTTTATGTAATTAAAATGGTTTATAAGGTTAGTTGAAAAATATTTAATAAAATTCATTAATAAATGAATATAGAAACATGATACTCCTAATATAAAAGAAATTTTTGTACATTAGAAGGAGAATTATATGTGTTAGTGTAACCTCTTTGTGAGCAGAAGGATGTTAATGTTAATAAAAAATAAGATATTTATTTTTATGTGAATAATTGACTTATTACAAAGATTTTTTTAAGGAATTACATACAATTCAATTGAGGGAATTTTTTTATCCATTAATATAGTTGATATATAGGTTATATTGATGACCTGGAGAGGTTAGGGATTCCTTTATTGCTTTAGCAGGATATGATCTAAATTTTTTAATATTCAAATAATTCATTTTGATAGTTTATTATAAATCATAGTAAAAATTAGTTATAAAAAATTTTATCTATTATTCTCAACATTATACGTATAACTGAGCCTTATAAATTGTATATGGGATTTGGTGCTGTGTTTGAAGCAAATAAGGGTAAAAGTTAATGTTAGAAGAAGAAAATTTGGTGGTCTAATTTTCAGTATAAGTCATTAAATCCTAAATGAGATTTTAGGAGGGGGATATTTCCATTGGATGGAAGATTCTAGAACACTATTATTTCCTTTATAAACACCATAATGATTCCATGTTAGATATTAGTATTGTAGAATCAATTCATCAATTTAAATGTTATATGATTCTTAATGTCTATTTTAGAGATTTTTCAAAAATATTTTTTCTCATAATTATTGAATTTATTAATGAATATATTAATATTAATTTAGTGATAACGAATTTGTTTTATACATCATAGAATTGGAATATACCCAAAATTTTAATGAATTTAGGTATTTAAATAAACGACTCATATTATTAACTTATTTCACAAAAAAGATAGACATGTTTTTTTAAATAAATATTTGTCATGTATAATATTTGATTAAGATTTAGATAAATATATTTTATGAATCATTTTCAGTACATATCATTTTTTAAAAATATATATGGATAAAATGTGTTTTTATCTTAGATAAATGCCTTTGACCACATTTTATTAAATCTAAGTTAAATATGTCCCACTTCCAAGTAGTGGAATATTATAAAAAATATAATCGTTATTAAAAATATTCCACTAATCATAAATAATACCTTTTATAATATATATACAACGTTTTTTTTAAACATTCCCACTATACGAAATAAGTGTTATTTTTTGACACATAAGAGTTTGTATATCCTAACATGATATTCTAGAGAAAATATAATTCATAAGAGTCTATTTTGGTATATTGGGTCTCAAATAATGTAAAATTATAAAAAATAAAAAAATCAAATTAGGTGTCCCAAAACAGATTTTCATAGCATGGAACTATGTGTCAGGCCCTGACACTTGGTGTTCAGGACCAATAAGCACCTTTTTCCAAATATTTTATGATATGATTTTTTTACAACATGAACCATACATTATAATATTAAATAAAATTTTATGTGAAGCAATTATCTTGGAAACCCTAAAAAAATATTTCAAAACCCTTAGATAATTAGGCGACTCGAGCGAATATTTGGTTATTCTAGACCTCCTTTAATATCCTCCATAATCTATTTAAATAGCTTTCAGTTTTATTGGATTCAACCTTAATATCCTAAATTTTTTATACATAAAAATTTCCAATTACCCATTTAATAAAAAACATCATTTTTCATGGATTATTTTCTATTAAATAATCCAGATAGAGAATCCACCATAACATAAATTATTTCTATGAGGATGATGAGTTCATATATCTTACTAGAAATGAGGTATCCCATGTTATTGAACTCATTCCATTGAATATAGACACATTACAGTTATGACATTGGTTTTCTATTTTAATGTTTCATTCCAATTAAATTAAATTATATTATTTTTTGTTTAATTTATGTGGGATATGATTTTTCTCAAAATAGTATTGGATACGAGTTTTAGAAAACCCATAAAAGGTTTGTCATTGATTCAGACTAGGAGAAATATGTTTGAATGTCTTTCAAAATGTTTTCATTTTATTTGGAAAAATTTCAAATATTATAATTTAAATATTTATAAATTATTTGTAATTAATTAATTTGATTTATTTTTCATAATATAGGAATCAATACATTTATGGAAGACCAAATGGACAGGGGAAGTCTGAGAAATAATTTTAGACTGTTTCTGGAAAGTGATGACAATGTTTGGGATATGTGGTATATAATAACTCCATTTTTGAACTGAAACATTTTTATTATATCAAAATGAGTCATCACACTATCATGATGTTTGTGCGAACTAACTAATTTGGTTATCCACTCCCCTGATGATAATCCATGTGATTGACCTCCCTAGTACCCCTTTGAGAATCTTAGAATAGTTACTGAGACTTTCAACAACCTAATAGATCATCCAACAAATAATAATATAGAATTTCTTTAGAATTGAAATAACCTTGTGAGTGTGGAATAATTGTTGAAATTTAATAATATATAATCTTAAATTGACATGATATCATTATTCATTTCGATACAAGAGAATAGACTAATATAGAATTAATTATATGTTAATTTGTAATCATATGAATTCATCTAGATGAATTTTTTGTGTTTGAATACATTATTCATTCCATTGGAAATTCCTCCAGATGCATGAGAGTCTACTAGATTACTATGGTTTCTTGTTAACTGATTTATAGCTACAATGATTCTTCATAGGCATGAGAGTCAATCAAATAATATTAAATTACATGTTAATTGATAATGGGTTAAAAATAATTAATAGTAAAAACATGAAAATGGAGATAAATGGTAACTTTTAATTTTATTGTATTAGTGATTCATCATGATGTATGAGAATCCATTAAATAAGAATAAATTGATGATAAATTGTTAATTGGATAAACCGACCAATATAGATTATGATTACAAGATGATATGGTTGATGAAAGATATTGTTGGATTTCCTATTAATTATATCATTGACATTTTGTATGAGGGATTTATCCACTATGTCGTGGGATATTGGATTTACAGATTTTATTGATATTGGATAATCAACCACTTTATATATTATAGTAACATTCCATTAAAAAATATTAGATCAAATAAGAATTTTTGGTTCTATGAATTATAGGCCTAGTGAGACATCTAATTTCCATTAGAGGCATTCTCTCTAGGAATCTATAAAGGGTTATACCCAGTATATTCCCATTGATATGTTTACATTCCACTCAGAAATGTGTGATATAGGTATAAATATGTGGTTATGGATAGTCTAGGCCCAATTTGATGGTTACTTTACCCATGGAAATGTGTGCTCTAAGAAAAATAAGTGGATCATTAATGACTACTAATGATAGGATGGTCACATGAGAGGAGAGAAGGTTTATTCCTCATAACATGAGAATATTCCAAATTCATGGGTGATATACCTTAAGTAGGGTGATCTACCATTTTATTCCTAATGGTGAGACATAATGTTTCTCGATAAAGGATACAAGTAATGTATCATCAAATTGGAGGATCATCTAGTTTTTTGGGTGATCCATCCTAATGTAGGAGGATCCCCCACTTGATAGAGATATTTTTCATAGAGACGAAGTATTTTTGGCTTTGCATGGGTATCGACCCAAAGATTAAGGATTTGAATTTTTATTTGATGTTATGTTTTAATTTTTTAATTTATACCCATTTGTTATCATAATATTACACGAAATATATATAGATTTTTGATGTTTATATATAGACATTAGTGGGTTATTGAGTTTTACTAAAACCATTCTCAGCCCACCATTACACACGAGCTCCCAAGTAACTCTTTGATATATATTGCAAGTAACTATTTAGGATGATTCGAAGGTTAGTGTGGATATGAATGACTTCTCGAATTATGATTAGTGACTAGATGTGGATTGGATTAGTGAGGTATTAGAGTGCATTATATTTATTTCACATTTACTCTAGTATGTATCACTGGCATGTCCAATGGGAAGATTGTTGTATGTCAAACATTTGTGTTTGGGTGGACTGTCTTTTTTATTTTTGGTTATTTGTTCATCATTATTGACTCTGATACTGAGGTTATAGTCCCCCCACCATAGCTTCTTAAACTATTTTTTATAGTATGAAGACTCAAGAATATAGGGATGATCTCATGAGATTAAGTGGAGAACTAGACCAACCATCGGTTATATAGTGAGTCTGGGAGGGATGTTATAAATTGGTACTATAGATTATTTTTTTCTTTGTCTTATAATTTTTTTACCTAGTAAACTGAATATTTTGGAATGATAGAGGGATTGAGATGGATTCTGGGATGGTTCATCGATTAAAACTATTTTTAAGGAATTATAGGTTACCAGGGATGATATTTATGTTATGATTTCATTGTTAATTTTGTTTTCACCGTGATCTATGAATACGTGTTTTGACATTTTTTATTTATTATGGTATTTGGAACATTTCCCACTAAATGTTTCTATTGAGTTGATTTTGACTCTTTTATCCTAGAGGAATGAGGTGTCTCATGCATGGTAACATGAATGTATGATTATCTAGACATATCGGCATGCTATTGTGTGATTTAAAAAATGATAGAAGAAAAGATTCATATATTGTCAAAAACTTCTAATATGGTTTTCACTTATAAGTACATGGTGGAATTCTAATCAGATGGGGACTACAAATATATTAATTATATATGATGGATGGTTATGTGGATATATACTGAGATACCAATTGATGAGGAAGATGACTTCTTTCACTTGAATTGGAGGTGTAGTGGCCCGAGTAATTTTAATGTGGTCCATAGTGCTGGTTATTTGGATAACATGTGGATGTTTTTTTTTTAATTTTATGTTTTTTTGGAACAATCCTCCCTGGATTAGTCAAATTTTTAATTTTTAATATATTATGGGTTCCCTAGTTATGAAAGATTATTTATTCTTTTTACTCCTTATATTTTTGAACCCTTGGAGATGAATTTTCGATCAGGTTGATTTCATTTGATGTTTGGATTGGATTAGGCTTGTTTCCTCATGAGTTAGAACCATTTGGGAGATTGACTGGTATGGAAAGGTGGGTAAACATGAGGCCCTTGTCGTGGAATTGGAATCAAGTGGGTTAGTGTTATTAGTTTATTTTATTGTGGCTAATTTGATGGTTTATTCCAATGTTATTGATTTAATTCATAGAAAATCGATGTAAAAAAGTGTTTGGAGGTTTTGGTGATGTGAAAATTTCACATTGGTGCTATAGGAATCAATTTTTGGTCCTTAATATTGGACCAAGGTAATGTATGGTCCTATGGTATGATAAAACGTTGGTAACATCAGTAAAGAATGGTACGATGATCATGAATATATCTACTACAGGTGAATTAAAATCATTTGTATGTGATTGATATGTAATCTAAGGGTTAACACATGCAATCCAATGACAATGTAGTGTGATAGTTTATTATTTGAGTTGTCTAAGAATAAATAATTTCCCAGGTTTTAATGAGTATTTACAGTGGATTTTCATGTGTATTGAGTTTGGGGGACTAGGAGGCATGGAGATATATATTAATAATCACTATTCATTATTCACGTGAAAAATTACTCATTGTTTTTTGAGTTGATATTGGTGAATGATCACAATATGGTCAGTTCCCCAATATTTTATAATGATTACAGTATGATTGGAATACATTGGGGATACATTATAATGTTTTGGTTATGTGATTGGGGTTTTCAAGAGTATGTTACTATTATTCTTATTTAAATCAAGTTGATTCATGAAATTTATGGCTGGATAAATTGGTTTGTATTGGTAAGGTGAAGCATTGTTTTTTTATTTATATAGTTTAGGTAGTGGTAGAGGAACCAGAGAAGTGTGATAGATATAGTTCTATAGTAGTATATCTTCATGACTTATTTAAAGAGAGTGAGGAATAATTAGAATGTTTTGGATAAATTTTACCTCTTGAATTATGGTTTCTAAATTTTAGTGAGATTATTTTGGGTAGGGAGGCCTGGGAGCCTCATGTGGGATTGAAATTCCCATACTGTAATAGGTTATATAAAAAATGAATGAGTTAGTGATTGAAATCGTTAATGAAATCATTTTTCACTTCTATAAAGTGATGAGAATTAACAATATATTAACATCATCTTGAGTTTGATAAAAATTATTTGGCTATATTCCTGGCCAACTAAATGAATATAATGTTGGATGAATGTATTCTTGGATGTTGTAATAATGGAGTGGTATAAAGATATATATATGGAGGGGAGATCGACACATGATATTGGAGGATGATCCATGGGTGGGAAAGGTCACTATATTGGATTGATCTGTCATTGGATTAAAGAGGTGGAATTTGAATGTACACACATTATAATGCATAATTTTATTGGTTTTGTGAAAAAGTCCATATTTTTAATTTATATGGGGAACTGGATAGATTAGGGGCATCAGTGACAGGTTCAAAATTTTTTCGTGTATCCAATAAGAAATTTATGAGGTGACCCATATTTTATTACATGTTCTATGGGGTGATATACTATTTCTGTCATGTTTTATGGGGTGTACCATGATTTTTGGCATGGGTAAGGGGGTGAAGCAGTTTCATCGCATGATTAATGGGGTGAATACCTATTTAATGACATTTTTTGGTGGTGGAACATGGGACCATATATTTCTTGATATGTTTTATGTGGTGAATCATGAGATGAATATTTTCCAATGTGACGTTTGTGATGAAGCACATGGAAATGAATGAGAAGTTAATTCCATTGATTATGAACATCGTTGCAGGTTGGAAATGAGTATTCTATGCCTTATCTATGTCCATATGAGGAGATGATAGTGGATTTAGGCTTTATTAATAGGAAATAAATAAATATATTTTTATCTTATAATCATTGTATAGACATGGTACCAACTTTAGTGTGTTTTTTTTCATGTTTTGGAATGGTGGGATGAAATCTATATCAAGTGGGGTCATTGGTTAGAAGGGGTTTTTTTGGATATGTGTCCTCAATAAGGGGGAATTATGTGGGTCAAAATATTTTTAAACAATCTAGTTTATTTGTGGGAATTACCATGAAATTTCTAGTGACATGGATGTTGGAAAAATGTAATTTTTGGATTTATGGGTTTCATGAACTATACTGAATTTATTAAGTGATTATTGTTAGTAGTGGCTTGGGTTTTAGTGCCTAATCCACCACATTTCTATAATTACCCAATGAAATATCATTCCGTTTTATATATTTGAACATTATGAGGTTAGCATTGTCTTGTATCCTATGAATATTAGGATTATATTGTAAATGCCCCTCAAGGATTATCAGTGATGAGAAGTTTTATAATGGTGATATTATAAAAACATGTAGTTTTATGGGTTGAGTATTTCTAGGGGATTTTTAATGTATTATTTAATGTATGGGTGTTTTGAATATATTGTAATAAAATTTATTTAATATCGGTTTGAACATTCATGACTGATGTTTTTAGGCATCATTAATGTTTTGATGAAATTCCCAGTGGTTCTGGTGAACACCCATTGAGAAATAGACAATCATGTATACTAGAAATAGACCAAGAAGTCTATTCGCATCTTTAATACGGTTCTTGAAAAGAATAATTTTTTTAATGTTCCATATTAACATAGGATATGAAAATGAGCTTCGGGTGAATAGCCATAATTTTAATAGAGTGAAACATTATGTCACACGTTGAATGTTGTTGGTTTGGCCTAGATTACCACTTTTACCTAATATTTGATGATGTGAAACCTTCTTTCACAACATAAACCTTCATTGGACATTTAAAAAAATATTTGATATTACGATTCAAGAAACCCTTATGAAAATTTCCTTTAAACCCCTTATGTATGGAAGTGATGTGATTTATGATACATGCTTATAATATATCATTCAATCTCAAATATCTTCTAAATGAAACACTATCAGTGGTGATGGATTCCTCACAAAAATTATAATACATTATGACAAATAGAAATCTCCAATTCTCCAAGAAATATCCTTTATCATTTTGTAATGGATTGTTTCTTATTAAGGAAATCATATGGAGAATCCACAAGATCTTGATTAATATATTTGAGGATGATGTGATCTTTGATATTACATTCTAGGTGGTTTCCCATGTTGATAAATTCATAATGTTAGAAGGATATTCATTAAGGGAACATCATTTTTTTTCAATTTTCATGGTTTTTAGAATATATTAACTATTAAATTGTTTATCATTTCATATCTATGAAACATGGATTTTTTTTCCAAAATGGATTCAGAAGAGTATTTTTGAAAAAAATGGAGTGTTGGTAATTATTCAAACTAAGAAGAGTTCTTTGTTAGTCCTTTTGAAATTTTTTCTTTCTCTATTGGGAATAAGGTTTTAAGCTATAATTTAATTAATTATATGTTTGTATTAATTAATTAATATGATTTATTTGGAATGATATTGAAACTATAGAATTTATAAAATACATAATGTAATGTGGAAAATAACAAATGACCTTAGACATTTCTTATCTTGGGGGTAAATATTTTATAGATAGGTCATATAGAATAAATCAATTTTTTATATTTTCACTTTTTAGTATATTCAATTTTTTTATAATTCCGGAACACCATGGATGTGGCCAAATATATCAAATAATATCTTTATTAGACATTAATACATTATTTAATTACATACAATTACATTTAATGAAACCCAAAATATCATTTAGTCATGTGTCTTTGGGAATTTTGTACGTTTCAATACAATATTAATAACGACGTAAACATCTTTATTAAAAACTTCTTCAATATTCTACATCTTAAAAATGCATTGGATAACATAAGGAAATAAATAATAAATGGGTGAGATATAAGTCTCAAAATGGGAATTAACATGGAATAACATGATGATAATAATACATGTTATACATGGACTATCAATGATTAATAAAGGAACATGGATAATAATGTAAGATATAGAATGACAGTCATAAAATGGGAAATGTGGCCACAACATAAATTGAAGATTCATAAACATTTGTCAATGATAATACTCCACGAATTTATGGTGGGAAAATTCTCATAATGTAATCAGGTACAACTTCATCCCATCAGTATATATCATGATACTTAACATTACCCAATGCATTGGAGTTCTATATAATATCAGGTGGGCACATCACTTTCATTTAATTCTAATGCTTATGTGTTCCACATAGATCATAAAAAATGTGTTCATTATTCATCTTAATTTATTCATAGACCATGGAGTGTGTAACACATTAATATAAGTCACCTAGAAAATTATATATGTGAATATATGTGAACACCCTTGGTAGAAAATGGGTATGTTCTTCACTATAAATTTTTTTTTTCAAGGAAACATGGGGTGAAAATTCAGTAGCATAATAACATTACATAAAAGATCTTAAAATTGGAATATGATAAAGAAATGGGAATAAAAAAAATTTTACACGATTTGGATAGTAATAGTTACAAGGAAGGACATTTCCACACATTTACAGGTAAAAAAATAAGGCATATGACAACAAAAAATGGAAAGTAAAGGATTCCTATAATGTTTTGGCATGGTAATGGGTGTACATGGAAGGGATTAATGAGAGGTAATTGGGTCTATATAATTTATAAATAATAATTTTAATTTCGTGGGAGGTGAAAAACATACCTCATCATTAGTAATTGAAAATAAAATTTCATAATAAGATAACCAATCATGGTTAAAAATGAGAAAGGAACCAACCCTTATAAAATGATGGCATAGTAACTATTGTTCTTATGAGAGATTAATGAGATCCAATTGGGTTTTTCATTGTTTATAAATAATAATTTTAGTATGGTGGAGGTGATAAAACATACACCATCATTAGAAATTGAATATAAAAGGACATAACATAGAGGATTTTGTTAATAAATGTGAGAAAAAAGGAACACATACCTTAAGAGTGTACACAAAAATCTTCAGAGGGGATTATTGAGAGATTTGGGTAACCTTGGGAGGATTTTCGAGAGAGGAGTGAAGATTAAGGTAGTGATTCAGGGTTTTTTAGTGAAGATAATTGGGATATTGGGTGGCTTTATATAGGAAAATAGAGGTATTTATTTAATATTTAATTCCTGGGCTAAACAAAATAAAATATTTCAAACCAAAAAACCTTCCCAATGTTTTTACACATGGTTTTTCACAAATTGGATTTTAATTCATTATATTATCTTGAAAAGTGACAAGAATATTAATATAATGTTCTTGATTATGTGGAGGCGAGTCACACTTTTATAATGTAATTTATAACTATATAATATATTATATCATTCCAAGGATTCATAATTGATTAATAAAATCTTTTAAGTAAACATAAAACATAATTACCTTAAGGGGAAAAACTATTTGGAAGATTATACCCACCATATTATTTATTACATCATTTTTGGGTCATTTTGATGTCATAGAACACAATATATATTTATAAGGTATTTAATATTTACCAAAAATTTGAGTATCTTCAAAAATTGTGAAAAATTCACCATTGGATAACTTCAATGTTATGATTACAAAAATAATATTCATTTTATCTAAATAGTTTTTTTTAAATATGATCTTTTTCACTTTTAACATAATATTCAACATTTATTGAAAAATGTTGGGTTTTTTACTATAATAGTTTTTTAACCCTTATAAAAAAGACATTTCACTTCATAAAAAATAAATGATCATTTATAATTAGTAAAAATTATTTAATAATTAACAATAAAAAATTCAAATAATAATTATTTTATAAAATATACAACTTTATTTTAGTATGGTATTGATACATGTCCCTTTATTACACTAGTGTATAACCTATCTGTATGGATCATGATATTGAGACTTTCATGGGGACTTTGGACAAACAGGGTTTGGGCTATGAACTCTATGAGAATGAAATTATCCAATGAAGGGTTTTCACTAATGATTAACTTGTTGTACCACAACATGGGATTAGTAAAGGGAAAACTAGTGATTTTATCCCCCTTGTAATCTGTTATATATGGGATTTATATGGTATAATCAAAATAGATAAAGTCATTTCTTCATTGTATGAGTCAATTGGATTTGTTAAAGCCATATATTCATACTAATCATGTGATCACTATTTAATGTCTATATTATGAATGGTAATATTATAAATGGTATTTTAAATCCAACTATTCAAAAAAGGAGGTTTATGTTTTTTTCTATAACCATATTTCCTTATAATAGATTTAATTAAAATCCCATAGGTAAACTACATTTATAATAGTTCAGGTCATTAAAATCATCCCCCTAAGAAAATTTACCCTAAAATTTTTCATATCACCCCTTCAAATAGATGAAGTAATTATTCTTTATAAATTATTCTTGATTCTATTTTTCCTATTCAATCATATGGTTTATCCACAGTACTTTCACAAGGTGAATTTTCTTATTTCATATAACTTTTTCTATATAGTATATGATCATAACTGGAAAATTATGATATGAAAGATCATTTAAAAATTGTATAAATTTGTTATTTATTTCATGTGATAGGTCGAGTATGGAAATTTTAATGAGTGATAAATTGAATACATCATGATACTTAGATCGGTTATATGGGAGTTCAAGTCATGTCTGATGTGATCATTGATTACAAAGGGTCTGATTTATCTTGGAATAAGATTTCCCTATTTCCCAAATCTCATCACATTATTCCATAGAGATATGTTATATAATTCCAAAACATCAGAATCAAACTCCTAGTCTCTTCGATAATTGTCAGCATATCTCTTTTGTTGACTCTGAGCTTCCTTGATGTGCGGAAGAATGGTTCTATCATTTTCCACCATTTTCTAAACCATTTCTGGAAATATTTATTTTTTCCCTAACTTCATCCCACCATTTAGGTCCCATAAACCACTTCCCATAATGGTATTCATAGGGAGCCATTTTAGTGATCTAGTAGAAACTATTTTTATAAGATAACTCGAAAAAAATAAGGTTTTGATCCCATCCTCCATTGAAGTACATTGAGAATACTCCCAACATTTCCTTAGGTATCATGATAGTATTCTCAAAATTTCTATTAGAATGAGGGTGATATGAAATGATAATGAGTAACTCAGAATTCCGATCAAACAAGTAACACTTCTAAATCCTAGAGGTTATTCTTGGATCTCCATTAGATACAATCTATATCTGTACTTTATAAAACTTTACTAGTTCTCTAATGTATATATTTTCAAGTACATTCAGTGAGAATTCCTCTCATATTGCAATGAAATGTGAGGTATATGTATGATGATCTACCAGAATAAATATATAACTATTCCCTCTTGATGTCTTTTGAAGATTAGTGGAAAAGTCATTGGTGGTGTTTTCCCATTTCAATGTTGGCAAGGGCAATGGTTGCATCACACCCCTTGTAGTTTTTCATGTCTTCTTTCACTTGCTAACAAACATATATTCTTGAAGTACATTCGATGCTATCATTCATCATATTGTCCCCCAAATAATTTTATCAAATATATTAATACTACTTTCATGATTCCTTTGTGGGTGGAGAAAGTTTGTTTATGTGCGTCATCCAACAGATCCTTCATTAACTCACAATTTGGATGTACTCAAATTCTTGCCCAAAATCACCCCACACCTTAATCATTAATGTTGATATCTAAGAATTTAGAAATATTTATATCTTCTACTTTATTCTGAATATCATCAGAAACTCTCCATTAATTTATTTCAAAACCAAAATAAATTTTTTTAAATCCTTTGTAATAGAATTCAAGATGTTATTTTATTTATAATTCTCATGTGCACCCTTTCAAAAATATAGAAAAATTTAATACCTCTCAACTCTAATCAATAATAGTATTCTTAGATCATTTCTTCATAGTGATTATACCACATTATTCACCTTTCGAAGATGGTAGTGTATGGACCATTCATATTATTTTATCATCTAGAATAATAATATTTGTAGAATATTGAGATCTTATTGTTTGAATACATACTTGAGGATTTTTGGAACCGTATATATTTCACTCTTCTCCCAAAATAGGTAATGTCTCAATTTTGTTAAAAAAATTCAATGTTGTCAACTCTATATCATGCATTGGGTAGTTATATTCATAAACATTCAACTACCTTGGAGAATAGGAAATGGCTATTTAATTTTTCATAAACACATAGACCATGATATTCTTTGAAGTATCTCTAAATACAAGGAAATGATCTAAAAGTTTGGGTAGTGTGAGAAAATGTGTACTCACTAGCTTATTTTTCAAATACATGAATATTTATTGACATTCTACATTGAAAGAAATCTTTACACCATAAAATGTTATGTGGGATAGAGGTTTTGAACATCATGATAAATTTATCATGATTCAAAAATAATTCCCATCTAACCCAAGAAAACAATGAATATATATTAAAGATGATATCCTTGTCCATACATAAATTAATTCTTTTTTCAAAGGGTCTCAAATATATACTATTTCTGGTGTTGAGATACCCTATGAATGATACCTCCTTCAACCGGAAATCACATTTTTTGTACTCAGAATAATGTTTTTTATTTTCAAAGTACTTTAGTACAATATTCAAATTTTCTTCATGATCCTCCATACTTTCGGAATATATTACAATATCATCTATAAACACTAAAATAAATTTTTTGATGTAATCTATAATGACTATATTCATCAATCCCATGCCGATTTCTAGAGAATTAGTGTGTCTGAAGTCATTACAATAGATCCATAGTGGTTGTACCTTGAATGATAAATAGTCTTGGGAATATCCTCCTTTTTCACCCAAACATTGTAATATCCCAACTGTAGATCCATGATGGAAAATTACTGTGCTTCATTTAGTAGATAAAAGATGTCTTAAATCTAAGGAAGGTGAAATTTTTTGCATATAGTGATATGTTTGAGATCATGATAATTGTTGAAAATGCACATTGTCCCATCATTGTTCTTGAGGAAGTGGAATTCTGCACCCCATGGAGAAGAAAATGGGCATATGAAACAATATCTGTATTCTCAAGTATTTTTTTCATCACCAGCTCATGTTACACAAAAACATTTATATATTGTGTCTCAGATAATGGTGACACACTAGGTATAAACCCAATTGAAAATTCAATATTTCGACTTAGAGGAAGACAATGAAATTCCTCAATAAAAAAATCATAGAATAATCTCAAAATGGGTATGTCTTCAAGGATGATTCATAACACAGACAAAGTCATTTAAACTGGAGACTCTTACTCATAGTTAAATAAAATCATTTCTTATCATGATGGGGATAATTAAGATTCATCATTCTCCATGGATTTTTATTGAATCTAATGGAGATTGGAAATATGTAGACTGATTACTTTCCCCTGGAAATATATGTTGGATCTATATAAGAAAATTCAATCCATGTCCATTACTGCATAAAATTCTTATAAATGGTGAATGATAAGGTTTATAGGAAATTTAATCCACAAATATTGACCATGGAGGAGATATATAATTTGAAAAAAAATAATTTCATCATTTTCTATTTTCACATAAAACTCTACTTCCATTATTTTTGGAGGGGTTCGAAAAGTTGTAATATTATTTTTTGATATTAAGGATTCCATAGAATGAGAATTAGAATTTATGTTCTATATTCATCAAATAATAACCAGAGTATATGTCCCCACATCATTTTCAGAATTCACTTCAATGGTAGTGATGGAAAAATCAATCCCTTGTTGCCTTGGAGGCTATTGGGTGAATCCAAAAAACCATTTATCAGTGCATTAATTTTCAAAATTCCATGTATCTTTGTAGTTGTAAAAATGAAATATACAACATGGGTTGACTATAGAATTTCATTCCTCTATCACAATAGTGGGATTATCCTATGGACAATCATTATTAAGGTTCCCTTTCACCCCACACCAAAATAATATCCACCTCTACTTAAGGGAATTTCATTAGATCTTAGTTCTAAACCATTACCATGTGGGTTGATGAATGTATTTTTTCCATTGTTATGTGTCTCTACTTGATCACCTGAATTGATATCTACTTTCCATTTATTTTCATGGGGATTCCCCTAATATTTTCTGATCCCCATTTAGACATTTATGGAAAATTAGATAGTATCATCTTATCTATCAAAGTCATATTTCAATAGAGATTTATGTGGTCTTGGTTTTAACCCACTAAAAAGTGTTCAAAATTGAATTCAGGTGTAATGATAATGCAGAAGGAATAAATTTAGATTACATGTGATGTTTTATTCATAATAGCTGATATATTGATAATTTTATTCTTGATGGAAAAGTAGTCCCTTTCTATTTTAATGTAGAGAGTGTGGGGAAAATATTTATGAAAAACCATTTTCTAGAAATATAGCCACACCATTGATTCAATAACTTCCCTAGTATTTTTTTATCAGTGTCCAACATTTAATAGATTAACCCTATATATGATAAAGATATTGAATAATATTTTCTTATTAGATCATTTAAGGATGGAAAATATATTTTCAATATAGTAGATCCATTGTACTGTGATTAGGGAATTAGATGATCAATTGAATTTTGGAATCCTTTATAGCATAAAGATATCATTTGTAAGTTGTTCTCATTTTGGGGGATTTGTAAACTCCCTAGGATCTAGGATTCTATTCAAAATATGCATAATCTGTGAGATTATCATCATGAAGTCTGCAATTCCTACTCCCATTATAGATGGAATCTCATTGGGGAAGTCATCACATTGATCCTCACATTAGACATTTAAATGATTCTTCTTACTTATATCCATAGTATAGAATAAAAGGAAAATTATGTATGATAATGTATATCGTTTAAAAAAATTCAAATTTAATGACATTAAAGAGATAACTTATAACATACTTGTATTTCCTTAAATTATAGATTTCTAGGATTTAGTGTTTGTTATCCACGATACGTTTCCATACATGAAATCTTTTGTGAATTTTATTAAACCATTAATAATGGTTCATAGTGAGGTTATGAAATACAAAATAATATCCCCCAGTACTGTTAATCTAGTTTTTCTGTAGGGCTCATTATCATGTACCATGTTACCCAGAGTTAGGCTCAAAAATCCTAGTGAGATTTGTTACTCCATGGTACCACTATTCCAAAACCATAACCACTTGTAGTATCTAGAGAGGGAGGTATATTATTTATAAAACACATACTCTACACAAAAAAATATTTTAGGTATGTATTCTTATAATTAGTATTATCTCTATGTATTTTCAAGATTTTTTTAATAGTAACAAGAAATTAATATTTTCCACTTATAACAACTATAAATACTCTTCTCTTTATTAAAAATTAATATATGATTTGATTATATAAAATTAAACTTATTTCATCCCAAAATATCGTGATGTCTAGTGTCTTTGGTAATAATGTACTTTACAGTACAGCTTTAAACATGAATTACTACATCTTTATTGATAACATCTATAACATGCTTGGGTGTAAAACTGCATTGGTTAACATGGGGAACTACATAAGTAATGGGTGATCAATAAATACCACTATGGGAATAAACATGGAATAACATTAAGATAATAATATATGTTAGACAAGGAATATCAATGAGGCATAAAGGAACATAAATAATAAGGCATGATATATCATGATAATAAAATCAGGGGTAATGTGGCAATAACATAAAAGACTTATTATAAAAATTGGTTAATCCTAAAATAACATTAATTAATGTTGTAACAAGAACAATAATGGAATCAGGTAAACACATATCCCATTATGATTTATCAGTACACAAAAAAATTACCCAATGCAATGGAGTTTTATATTATTTCGGGTGCACCCGTCACTTTCATTTCATTCTCATGATTAGGTATCCCAAGTAGTTTATAAAACATTTATTCATTTATAATGATAATTTATTCCACAATCAATTATTGGTGAATAAAAGTGAACACCATTTATTGGAAATGGGTATGTTATTCACTAAAAATTGTTTTCACAAGGAAAATTGAGGTAAAAATTCCGCAACATAAAAAAGTCACATAATATTTCATAAAATTGGTTTACAAGGGAGAAATGGGTATATCAATATTTGGAAATTAATTTTAATGTTATAAGGACTTGTAAACACATTTCTATACATATAGAATAAGAAAATTATGGTATATAATAATAAAAAAGGGAAAGTAAAGGATGTTTATGAAATATCAACATGGTAACAAGTATAAATGGGAGAGATTTATAAGAGTTAAAGGGGAATATAATTATTTTTATATAATAAGGGATGTATGGTGGTATTTGGAAAACATAACCCATCATTATAAATTAAAATAGTTGGGAATAACATGATAAACAAACTTGTATAAAGATGATATAGGAAAGTACCCTTATGAAATTTTCGCATGTTAACAGGTGTTCTCTGGAGGGATTTTTGATGGAGAAAGATGAATATCACCATTTATACATCATTATTTCCTAATGGGTGTGGTACAAAAGCATGCCCCACATTAGAAATTAGAAATAAGATCATATAACATAGAGGATATTCTTGATTAAAAGTTAGAAAGGGGGGATCCCATACATTAATAGTATGGAAACAAAATATTGAATAGGGATTCATGATATCATAGAAGCACTGTAAAAGGATTTAGGATATAGGAGGGAAGATAATGTTTATTATTGAAGTATTTTTAATGAATTCATGGGGAGATTGGTTAGGATTATATAGGAAAACAGATTGGAATCTATAATATTTATGTTTAGACTCTACAAAATTAAATATTTCAAACCACAAACCATCCCATAGTTTGTACATTTGTTTTTTTTAAATTGGATATGTTTTAAATATTTTATTAGTAACATGGATGATCATTTTAAAATAATTACATTTAATATGTTGAATTTACTAACAAGTTTAAATAAATAAATTCAAAACACTAAATTTTTTAAATATTTTGGAGGATACATAAAGGATTAATAAATATAATCAAGTAAACATAAAAGAAAATTACATTAATGGGAAAGAATATATTTGGACAAGGTTACCCATTATCTTATTTATTAATACATTATTGTGTCATTATGATGTCATTAAACACACAGTGTAATTATACTATATTTAATCATTACTCAAACAAAATCGACTAACTTAGAACATTATGAAAATCCCCAATTTGATAATTTCAACATTATGATTCCAAAAATATTATTCTTTTTATATAAAAAAATATTTGATGATATGTTCATTTTTACTTTTAGAATAAGATTCAATATTTATTGGAAAATGCCTTGTTTTTTAGAAAAATAGTTTTTGAAACAATATAAAAAGTAGATTTAGCTTTATAAAAATTATATGATTATTAATTATAAATAATACTTATTTAATTATGACATTTTATGGAAAATATATTTATTTAAAAAACCCATTAATTCAAAATAATAAATCTCTTCATTGAATTTCAATATTACCTAAAAAAATAAATTGTTTTAATTGAATGAAAATCAGAATAATTTGTAAAGTAACAATAAAAAATATACATAAATTCATTATTATATAAAATATAAATATTCATATTATTATGTTCTTGACATATATCCCTTTGTTATCCTAGCATATTACCTAACAATTAGGTGCGAAATGGTGAGACTTTCTTGGGGTTGTTCAGCAAACATGGTTTGGGATTTGATGTCGATGAGCATTAACATCTCCCATAAATGGTTTCATTCATGCTAATATTACTAGATATTTGAATGGTCTCAATCACGTTTAAATTATTGTAATGTTATCTCCATTATAGGCCTTGAAAATTGAATTCATAGGGTACAATACTATTGGATGAGTCCAACACTTCCATTTTTAGTGTCAATTGGATTTATTAAATTCCCATACTTATACTAATCATGTGATCCCTGTTTAACTAATATATTAAAAAAATTACCATTATTAATTGTATTTAAAATATAAATATATAACCACGGAGTAAGTACTATTTTCTATCACCATATTACATAAAAATACCTTTAATTAAAATGACAAAGGGAAACACCATTTATAATAGTTCAGGTCATTATACCTAACTAATTTTATAATATACCTGATTATAATTCTTATTATTAACCTTTGAAGGACTTTTTGTGTCTCTTGGCCTTTTGAATTAGACATTAAATAACCGAATATGTGTTCCAATTTTTGATTAAATAGAAATTATTTATAATTTCATCAGAATTATAAAAATAGAAATATTGGGGAAATATAATATTTTTTTAACCAGGCATGACATGATATAGGTGATTCGTCTATATAAAAGAGAATATACCAGTTGAGAATAAATTGGAAGATAAATAATGATCATATTAATTGATCATGATTTATAGTCTTTGCCTTTATAAATGGTGTATAAAATTAGTGATTTTCTTGATGTTGGAATATCTACTAAAGGTATAAGGTGTCTAGTTACTTGAATCATGCCTATGGAGATTCATCATATCCAAGAGAATCAATAAAATGAGATTCAATTCAATGTTAATTTATAAAAAGAATAATTTATCAACCTAGATTGACATGTAAGTTGTGATATATGGTATATTTTTTTGATTAGCTAAGTATGATTCATCCCAATGTTAGAGAATCAACTAATTGAGAAAAAAAGACATGTAAATTTATAATTGGATAAATTTCCCAATAAGGATTATGATAATATGTTGTTATGGTTGATTCTTGATATTAATTTATTTATAATACTGGATATATCTCAATAGATTCATGATGGATTAATCCCAAATATCAATATGTTTGTAACATGGGATTTCTCTGTGATGTAGGATAATCCACCACATGATATGAGATGGTTAAATTCCCTATGGTGATGTGTTCTCTAGTAAGATGTATGTGGTATTAGAATGTCCAGACCTAGTTAGATTGCCACATTCCATTGGATGATGTGCACTGTTGGAAGATATATATTAATCTAGAAATAAAATGCCCCAAGGGATTGTTACATTCCCCTTGGAGATGTGTACTCTAGGAAGACATAAGTGGTTCAAAAAATTCAAGGCTATGTGATATGGTTTCTTTCCCCATGGTGATGTTCAAAATGGGAATAAATTATTGAATCTAAAAAATTATAAGTATAATTATATTGTTAGAGTATACATAGCATCATAGATTCATCCTAGTAGGTGAATACACCAACTTTATAGTTGATCCGCTTGAGTGTGGGGATATGCCAATTGATCATTGAGGGAGGGATAAATAGTATTTGGACAAAGGATTCTAGTAATTCATCCTGACTCAAGAGAATCTATTTGTGGTTTGGGAGATCATTCATGATTCAAGAGAACGAACTGCTCAAACAAAGTTGTCTTTCATGTAAGCAAAATAGTATTGGCTGACCCTGGGTGTCAACCTGGAGCATTAGGGACATCCAAAATAATTTAGGTTTTTATTTATCTTATAAATTTATTCCCCTAATTTTTTTCCATTTACATTAACAATATAGAAACTGACTTATTCTAGACACCGCTGGTGGAGATAAACAAAGTTTGACTCACAATATTATCGGGCCACCATTTCACATGTATATTTAAGAAAATGTGACATGATTGTTGGGTACAACTAATTGGGAAAAATAATGGGTTTGAAAAGTTAATCGTGTTTTCCCAAATGGTATCAAGTGACTTTATTATGTTTTCATTAGTGAGGAAGTGGAGCCCTTATTTTTATTTTATTTCTACTATTGTATGTATCAGGGACACACCTAGTAGGAATATTTTTTTGTCATTATCGTGGATGTATTAACCTTTATTTTATTTAATATATTATTTTTTAGTTATACACAATTCAATTTGTTCAATTATTTATTTTATTTTATTTTTTGTTATGATATCTATATTTTTCACTTTTATATAGGGTGTATTGTATCCCTACTAGGACATCTTACACCATCGATAATAGTTGAAATCTTTTTCCACAAGAGGATGAATGCTTGAGGTCACATGATGAATTGGAATGAATGATGGTTATATAGTGAGTCACCGTGGGATGTTACACCTAATTCGCATTATTAATCAAAAAAATATTAATTATAAATGTTCCACAATATAGGATTTTAGTTTTATGTTTAATTTTATGGCCACATAATGATGTGTTCAAAATAATATAGCAATGTAATGATCATAAAAAACATTAAAAGATAAAAAACATAAGGCCACTATAATATTTTTTAATATGTGATTGGATTATATGGGTACTTATATATGTATTTCATAGATTTATTAAGGTGTATTTTAGAATATTATATATATTATAATAATTAAATTTTATAATTTATATTATTATTATTTTATATTGTATGTATATATACATGGTGTGAAATAAAAATTAACCCATTAAATTAAATTAAATTATTTCACCCTCACTAATCTCCATCATGGATTATTACAAGTTATGATTAAATAGTGTGGTTACCAGAGGTCTGAATTCTTATATAGATACAAAATATTCTCATGAGACATAAAAGCAGGTCTCTATAATGGGAAAGTCACTAAGTGTGTCAAATAATTTGGAAAACACTATTCCATTGGTATGATAAGGGTACATGATATATAATAAATTATCATACCCATGGTTATAAATATAAATAACATGAGAACAATCATACTAGGATACCATTCATTGCTTCCCTTGAGGTTGAATTAATCATTGGATAGTCGGGTATGTTATAAAAACACTTCCCATTATTACAAAAAAAATAAATGCCTTATTATATAATATTACAAATAAGAAACATATATGAACAATAGTTATTGAAAATTTTGTAATTATTTACATTATATAAAAATTTATAACATAGAAGACCTAATCAGTATAGAAAATAGCCTTATCATGCTTGTATATAAAATGGTGTGGGATAACCAAGGGACATAAATAAGAATGGGGTGAAAATATAATTACCAGAAAGAGAATAAACCTGTCATAACATGATGAGTATACTAATTGGTAAATAGTAGTTAAAACAATCGAGAATAAAATGATCCAGAACAATAAGTCATGGTATAGAATGATAATCATAACATGGGAAATTTGGAAACAATATGAAACACATCCTCCTAAATAGAGGTCTAGGATAATTACCAAGAATTCATGTTGGGAAAAGTCCAGTAATGTAATATGTTTAACACTCTATCCAAAAATTTTGTTTCATGAGACTAAAAATTACCAAATTTATTACAGTGCTGTATAATTTCAGGCACTCCCTTCAAATTCATTAAATTCTAATTCATAAGTGTGACACATATATTATAATACATGGAATAATTTATCATAAAATCATATTACATGATAATGGTTTATTTAATAAACAGATATAATTCTAAATTATAATATTTTGATGTATATAAAGGTGAAAACCATTGATAAGAAGTGGGTATGGTATTCACTAAACAATTGTTTTTGTGTTGAAAAAAATGCGCTGAAATTTCCGCAGCATTACAATGTCATTTAAAAAGTAATAATATTGATTGATGAGAAAAACATATGTCCCTAATATTTTATCCATTAAATGGGAATTAATAGTGTCATGTAAATTAATATCCCACCATAAATAATTTAAAATATAAGTCATATATTTTTATTGAAACTTGAATAAAAAATGGAAGGCGAGGATCTCCTACTTATGTATTAGAGTAAAAATGCTCAGTAAGGTCTACTTTAGAACTTCCTAGTGACTTGGGAAGACTATAGATATTTTAGGGATGAGTAAGGATTGGATGAATGTATTTATGGGTAATTTAAATGTGATATTGGGTGGGTTTATATACGAAATAAGTGGAAAATTATTGATTGATTATCAATCTTATGTTTTGGAAACTATAAAATAAAATAACCAAAACCATAAAAAATACCATTGTTTATCCAATGATTTTTAAAAAATTAATTTTCTTTTCACTATTGGAAAATTAAAAGTGAAGAAAATAATAAATTAATTCTTTTTCTTATGTTGAGGTGAGCCACAGTCCTAAATAAAATATTTTAAAACCAAAAAAATATATTAATAGTTTTAGAGGATGCATAATGAATTTATAAAATTATTAAAATAATGTTAAAATCAATTTAATTTAAAAAGAAAACATTAATTGGGTATTTCATACCATTTATAGTATTTATTACATCATTTTGGTTCATTATGATATAATAATTATGAAAGTATATTTTTATGATATTTAATTTTATACTGAGAAATTAACTATTTGAAAATATCAACAATACAAATCAAAATAAATATTCATTTTATCTAAATAATTTCATATTTATGTGAATTTTCACATTTACCTTAAAATATACGTTAATTAAAAATGTTAAGATTTGTTGACTATAGCTGTTTTTGAACCCTTCTCAAAATTATAATTGAACTCCTAAATATTATATGTTCATTTTCATTTATTAAAAATTATTTAATATTATTTTTTGTTATAATATGTTTTTAAAAGCCCCGTTAATTTTTAAAAATAATATTCTTAATTGAATCTTGTTATTAAACAAAATTCTATTGTCCAGTTATTTTATCAAAATAAAAATCATTTATAAATAACAATAATAAGATAAAAAATGTCTATTTTTATATAAAAATAATTTTCATACACATGACTCAAGTTTGTTGTTACATTTCACATTAATACACTATAATAAATCCCAAATAGTATGGTATGTTATGGTGAGATTTTAATGGGGTGGTTAGACATACAAGGTTTGGTTCGTGATCTCGATGAGCTTGAAATTATCACGTAAATAGATTATCTCAGGATTCAGTTATTGGATTTTGGCTTGGGGTTTGTCAAGTGAAAATCACAAAGATGATATATCCCATGGATGTTCTGATTAATGGTCATCATATGATATAATCCTTCTGGTTGAGGTCAACACTTCTCTTGTCTATCTGTTGGATTTTCTTAAAACCTATATTTATACTAATCATTTTATTCCAATTCAATGGCTATATTATCAATGATAATGCTTTTTGGTAGAAATTTAAAACATACACTATATAATAATATTAAAAAATTCATGTGTTTTATATATTTATATTAAATAAAAATATTTTTAAATAAATTGAAAATTTATTTTTATTTATAACATTTCATGTTTTCACAATATTCCGCACCCATAATAAATTTTACCATTTAAATTTTAATTTTCAAACACTAAAATAGATGAAGGTAACCTTGTTTTGCACTTTGTTATGTCCTGAAATTGAATCTTCAAACCGTTGTTTTCCCTATAACACTTTGACTAGTTTCACTATCTTAATTCATAGAACAATGTCTCCATGATCTATGATATTCACCTATATCAATTCACATGATAATTAACTCTCATATGGTATCGCCTCATGATTGATTACATCTTATGGGTATGGTATGTACTTTCTCAAGAGTGATACATGAAATACATAATGCATTTGAGATTGGTTAGGTGGGATATAATTTAGGTTGGCCACCACTCCAATGCAACCAAGGATATCTATGGGGATGATGTATCGTAGCCTAAACTTATGTTCATCCAAAATATTTGGAATTTATTTCATTGAAATATGTGGAGGCATACCATGTCTTTGACATCAAACAATTATTTATGTAGATGATATTTCATCATATATTTTTTGTCAAATAAAGGGTGCCTTGATGTGCTACAGAATAGACATAATCTTTTCAACCATTTCATCGACTATTTCAACAAATTCTTAATTATAATACACAACATCATCCAAACATGTAGGTGTTCTGTACCTCTTCCCATAATAGTCATTATAGGGATCCATTTGGATTCCTGAGTAGAAATTTTTGTTGTAAGAGAACACACCCAATGATAGATGTTGGACCGATTTTATTTTGAATTCCATATATTTTTCTCAAAATAGGTCTTATAGAATTAGAATAGACCACCTTTATTAGACATCAATTTGTGGTTGATAGGTCGTAATGATGATCAAATTAGTGATTAAATAATACTAGAGGAATTTAAAGTATTTTGATGTCATTCATGGATCTCGATTAGATAAAATTGGATGTGCTATTATATGAAGCCTTACCAATTATCCGATGTATATCTGTGAAATTTTATCCAGTGAGAAGTGATCTATAAATGTGAAATTTTGATAAGTCTTTGTAAGAGGAACCACAACAACCCATAAAGCATTATTTCCTATAGATGTATTTAGTAGTCGGGTGATGATGTCCGTGGTGATTTTTCCCATTTCTATATTTCTATGGGTAAACCCTACATCATCCACATAGAATTTATTCATTCATTTTTCACATTATTAAATATGAGGAACATTAACGTATATTCAGTGATCTCATTCTTAATTTTTTTCCCACCAATAGTTCTCTCAGATATATTAATACATCATTATGCATCCTAGGAAAATAGAGAATGTCGTACTATGTTTTTCATCCAGTAGTTCCACCATTAACTAGGGATTTTATGAGACATGTAGTCCTCATAGAAATAACTAAATTCATTCATCATCAAAATTAAACTCTATGGATTTCTCATTTCATATTCTTTCTACATTTTTCATAATTCCCACATCATCAATTTGGGCATTCCTTAAAATCTCCAAATGGGATAGTAGAGTAATAAATTCTGAAAGCATTGATGATGGTCCTTAATTTATGATACTTGTGTCCATCATTATTGATTATATGAAACTATGATCCCACTCAATTCTCATTAATGATTTAATTTCATGATTTTTTCTACATAGAGAATCCACAACTGTATTTTATTTATTATGATAGATTTTTATTGAGTACTAAAAGACATTAATTAGATCCTACTATATTCCTTGGAATATATTCAATTATTTCTATGTAAATTTATACTTGATAGATTTTTGATCCATATATATTTTACTCTTCTACACAAAGAGATAATACCACCATATTCACAAAAGTAATATCACTGTATCCAACACTAAATCATGCATTGGGATGATCTTTTCCTGAACATTAAACATCCTAGAAGAATAGGATATGTCATTTTCATTTTTCATTAACACACATCTGAATCCCTTCATCAATGCATCAATGAACACCATGAAATTATCTCCACCTATAGTTAGTGTGAGAACATGTGTATCAACAAGACTCCATTTAATCTACTTGAAACTCTCTTTAAATTCTTCATTCCAAGAAATCAGGCCTATATTCAAAGTTATATTTGATAAAGGGTATGAAAATCATGAGATATTTCTGAAAAATCATTGATAATACCAAGTAAATACATTGAAACTTTGAAAATATGTCATAGATGTTGGCCTCATCCGTCCTTAAATTAAATAATTTTTTGAAGGGTCTAAATATATCCAATTATGAATCATGATATTACCTAATAATTAATCTTTAACATCCAGAACACAAATATGTTGTACATTACATAAAGATTCTCTTTTCTCAATGTCTTTAGCATATATCTAAGATACTCTTCATGTACATCCTTCGTTTTGGGGAATATTTTCATATCATCTATAAATAATACCCAAAATTTTTGGAGGAAATATCTATAGGCTATGTTAATAAATTACATTTTTTTGGAGAATTAGGGAGTTTGAATGGCATTTTCATGGTTGCATATTTCCCATACCTTGTAAAAAAATTATTCGTGGGGATATCCTCTTTTTTCAACATAACATTATAATATCCTCACCAAAAATCATCTTTGGAGAATTATTGTGCTCCACAAATGTGATCGAAAAAGTCATCAAGTAATGGTAGAAGATACATTTTTTATCATGATCTCATTGTGATCATGATAGTCAATGAATATGATCATTTAACCCTCCTTTTTCTTGAAATAGTGGATTGTTTCACTACATGTTGAAGAAAATAGTCATATGAAACCGTCATTAATATTCCTATGTTGTTGTTTCTTAATCTCATCAAGTTGAAAACTATCTCCTAAAAAAGAGTCCTAAATAATGGATATTCTCGAATTATATTTTAGATTGAGAATTCATTTTCTTAGCACTAAGGAACGCCAGTAAATTTTTCATGAAACACATCAATGTATTCCAAAATAATAGTCATGTTTTTTATAATGGATTTTCCTTAGAAAAAATCATTTTAGCAGGGTAAGATTTATCATAAGGAATTTATATCCATGTTTGAGATGTTAGTGAAAAAGAAGATTCATCCACCTCCTTTCACTCGTATAGAATTGGTGGTCGATTTATAGTATGTAGTGTGATTTCCTTCTTGTAACAACAAATTTTTTATCAATATTTTGAATGAAAATATATACATAAAATTTTCTAAAATTCCATTATAGGTAGTATAAAAAGTTTTGATGGTATGATCAAGACAAAAATTGTGACAAGATGTGTGTTATACAATTGGATACCATAATTACCCATTTCTTATTTTCACTGATAGCTCTACATCCAAAAATGTTTATGGTGTTTGAATAGTTCTAGTATAAATTCTTGATCTGATGGAATGCATATAATGAGAATCAAAATGTTAATTCACTATTCTTGAATTAATAATTAGAATACCTATCACCAGATTATTGTCGTAATCCACCTCACTTGTAGTGATAAGAAAATATTTTCCATTCCTCCCTGAAGGTTCTATATCATATATAAGAACCCTTTTCATAGAAAATTGGGCTTTAACTTCCCTAGTTCCTTACAGTTGAAGAAATGAACAAGTCTCTATGGGTTGATGGGAAAATTCCATTTATTTTAATACATTAGCATGCTTCTCCTATTGGAAATAATTATCTAGGTTTAATCCCTTCCCAAATGTAAAGTATTTCCTCACCCCTAAGGTTATTTCTATGGTGCTTCTTTCCATATCATTTATAATTGGGATATTTTAATATCATGTCACTGTTAGATGCCTCTAGATAACCACAATAATTAAAATACACATTCCACTTCATATCCACATGATACCCTTGAGATTATCTATTATCCATATCTATTTTTTCAATAATATTATACATTTTTCTCACAGCTATCAAAGTCACAGATCACAAGATATTTTTGTATACTTTGTTTTATCTCACCGAAGATGTGTTCATCCATGAATTCGGGTGTAATGAAATTGTTGAAGGTGTATTGTGCAAGCCTTGTGATTTTTTTACGTACACTACGAAAGGTTCTTCTTGGTTCTACATGAATGAAATGAAATCCATTTCCACATTTTATCATATATTTCTAGGAAATGATTTATAGAAAATAATTTTTAGAAATTTTTTCAACCCCATTTCATCAATAGCTTCTTCAATCTTATAATTATAGATCATTTTCAACTACTGATAAACTTCTCCCTCCATAATATTGGTAGATAATTGAACCTTATCTTGTTCAGAACTTTTATGTAGGGAGAAAATTATCTTGATGGAATTGATCCCTTATAATTTGATTAAGGTATCAGATGATCCATAGATACTCGAAGGGCTTTTCACATAATGGAATCAATTGTAGCTCATTTTTAGGGGGATTTGGGTGATCCTCCATGTCTAATATCCCCATCAAAACCTGATTCATCCTAGAGAGTATCATCATGAATTTTTGGGGTCATTATCTATAAGTCCCCAGCCTTAAACCTTACTTAATATTGAATTAAAAGAATAATTCACATTTAGGATATTTTCAGGTTTAGAGTTTTAGAGAATTAGAACATAAATGTTACATCTCAAAAGATTACAAAGTAGTCACTTATACTATGTTTCCAGAATAAAAAAAACTCTTGAAAGAAACATGTCTAGTTCCATGTTTTATATAGCATGACATTACCTTGATCCCATCCTTGACATTATTCCACATTAAGTCCTGTGAAAAACATTTCAAAAAAGCATGGGGTGAGCATAAAAAGCTCAGTAAGGGATACACAAAGAACGAAATCTGTTAGTTTTTCAAACATCAAATAAACCATATATACTCTATCAAAGTAGTACCTTCACCTTCATGAAGTAGTAAAAACTCTTCACAGAATAAAGTATCATTACTTACCTTTTTGTAACCAAAGTATTACCATAAAACCCATAAAAAGAACACATAACATATATAAAGGTAACTTGGGACATAAACATACTTAAGTGGAATAACCATACGGTCGACTTCCACACATATCACTTAATGGAATAGCCATACGAACAATTTCCATACATACTTAATGGAATAGCCATACGGCCGACTTCCATACCCAATGCATTGGAGGTTATAATGTAACCACCCGTCCTGGTATTCACGGCACCACCCGTCATATGGTTTATAACGTAACCACCCGTTAAAATTTCCAAGTACCAATATAAAATCATAAAACATAAAACCAATATAAAGGAATGATAACATTTTCACATTCCAATCACAATATATCATAAATATATTGACATAATATAATCCTTTATCAAAACCTTTTTCAACACCAAGATACATAAAAGATTATATGGTATTTATTTTATTCTAAAAACATTACGGCTTGTTGAGAAAGCCAAAGACAAAATAATACTCGCAACGGCGGAAAAGGTCATTGTCACCGCGTACGTTAAAAAAACATTCCTTTTTGTCGTTTACTAAAACGCTTCGTAGAAAAAGATTCCTTTTGTATAAAAGTAAAATTCAAAGGGTTTTATACACCGTATAAAAGAATTTTGTGTATAAAATGAAATATGCCTCAATGAAAGGATATTGAGACGAAGTCCCTTACCTCGGGTCCGACTTGACTCGAGCGTTCTTTAACATCCTGAATAATAAAGTTGAGTTAATTTATACTTGATTAAGAACCTTTTTAAAGTTCATTATTCATTTTATATCACTTATTTCCATGTTATACACATTATGTAACCAGTTAAGTTAATAATGTTTGTTTTGTCGATATTTGGTTCTTAAGTCGAAAGTGGACTTCTTACAATTACATTTTGTTTGTGTGGTCAAAGGTTCTTTATATCCGGAATGACATTCCTGATTTGGATATCATATATATTATATATATCCATAATATACATGTATTTATAATATTACATAATCATTTAGAGGTAAGAAATGAAATGCACCGTTCATGGAGACGGTAAGCCGTACGTACGCTTGAACGCTACTTTCATTTCTTTCTCATATTAATGGAATTAAAACTAAATGAGAGGTATGTATATTTTAATTCCAGAATTATATTCATCATTTAGATATATCATTAATTATATATATCCATTATATACATGTACTTTTAATAGTACATTACATTTGGGGATAAGAAATGAAATGCACCATTCATGGAGACGGTAAGCCGTACGTACGCATGAACGCTACTTTCATTTCTATCTCATACTTTAATGGAAATAAATAATAATGATATAGAGGTATATTATAATTCCATTATATAATCATATATAAAAACTTTAAATCCATCCTTTACACGTCCCACATATGGAATTAACGAATCACATCACTTTGAGGGGGCGGTAGTCCACACTTCCTTAAATGATGATATCGTGTTTACCCATAATGGAAACCATAAAGGTATGCCCAAAATGAAAAATACATAAGCTTAAAGAAAACATAAAAATATTATATATCATATATAAAAATAGTGACATCATAATGGCCACCTTTGAAGGTGTTAAATGAGTATTGAACAATCATCATTTCGGGAGGAAGAATTTCGCCATCCACGGAAACCGTATGTTCTTTAACCATTTGATGTAGTTGTGTGAGAGTTTAACTCAAATAAATCTTATAAAAAATCCTAGTATATTTAATATACTGTTGTTGTTACGAAAGAAGTAAATAAAAAGAGTTTAGAGGGTTGGAGAAGCAAAATAAAAGAAATGAACAAGAGAGAATGAATTACCTTTAAAAGTGTAACTCCTTTTGATTTGAGCCTAAAGGCTTCCTTTAAAAGGATTATGCCCAAAGGGAATCCTCTAGGATGAGGAGAGGTATGTGGAGAGAGTAATTGGGCAGGGGTTGGGCGAGACAATGGCTTGAGGAGTGTGTGAAATGAGGTAGAGGTGGGGGCCTTTTATAAGAGGAGAGGAGGGGCACTTTTGGAAAGTAATGAAATATTACTTTATTTGAAAATATTTTTCGGTTTTAAAAGGTCCCACATTGATATAATTCGTGTATAAGGTGATAAGGGTTCGAAATCCACCCATACAATAAGTTTTTTACATGTGTAGTTCATAGATTTTACATTATCTTTCCATTTTATTTAAATCGTTAAATAATGTGGTCATCGCTGCATCATCATGATGTCATAAATAATTTAATTTATTTAGTGTCTAAAAATTATAAAAAAAACTACTATGATGTAGGAAATCCTTTTATCTTTCCAATTACTATTTATAATAAAAAATCTGATCTTTATATGCCCATGTAAAAATTGTTTTCGTAAAACATATTATGTTTGTGTCATTTTTACTTTTACATTAAATAAAAAGTTATTTTTGTCATTTCCCAACAAAAGTGGATCCATGGGGTCCCCAAGTTGACCCATGGATTTTCATGGTCGGCCATGACACAAACAATGTGGGTAGGACATGTTTCATGTTCATTTCATATTATTAAAACATTATTTTTACGTTGAACTACACTAATTACCACTAATCGCGATTAAGAAATTAATAAGTTACTATTCACCAAAAAATTATTATAACCTCATTGAACAACATTTTACTTCTTAATGACAACCATGTATGTCGGATTGTTGAAATTCAAAACACAATGATGGCAAAATTTCATTTAAACGGAAAATCAGTCTTTATAAGTACCACTTAGTGGTTTCACTATTCATCAAAAATTGAAGTTTTTCAGAAAATTACCAAAAATTTGCCCTAAGCTATATTTGATATTAAGAATTCAAAAATGAAGTCTATTTTACAAAATTCAAAACATATAAGACACATTAATTAATTTAATAATTAATTCCCGCTGCCAGAGCAAATAGCGTGTTTTTATGAAACAATAAGTATCAAAAGATTGACACTAGTTTGAGTCCAATTTCAAAGTGAAATTGATTCCAATGACCACCATTGGATTAAATGGTAAAAATATATTCATATTACACATTAAGACCAATTAAAAAGATAATATAATCATATAAATAAATTATATTAAAAAGCAGTTTTGATGTAAAATGCAGTATTTTTAACTATTCATTAAAAAAATGAACTTTATCAGAAAGGTACCAAAAATTTACAGAAAGTAAATTTTGATGTCCCGATTCTAAAGAAGAGTTATATTTGGTCCAATAGAAATTATAATATCGATCAAAACTATATTTAATGACGGTTCTCCGTCAAAAGGTGATAATTGGACCTTTCGTGAAAATTAGGATATAAATGCCTAAAATTGAATTCTTTCCGTATTTTAAGCCTTTATCTTTTATTGGGTAAATGTAAAAACATTTAAAAACATATATAATCATATTTTAGTTATTTCTATCCATTCCCGCCAGTACAACGACTACTCGTTAACTAACATTTAAAATAATATTATTTTATTACTTGTGTGCAACGTAAGTTTTCAAAGAAACTCATCATTGCGTACCGAGTACGCTATCGAACGTAGAAACCCCTTTTAATTAAAATTATTATTTAATTCGTAAATATTAATAAATATGAAAATTCTTTATTCTTTATTTACCTGGGATGTTACATCCTTCCCCCCTTTTGGGAATTGCGTCATCGCAATTTTATTCACTTATCAAAATAAGTGGGGGTATTTATTCCTCATAGCATTTTCAGATTCCCATGTTGCCTCTTCAATCACATGGTTTTTCCACAAAACATTTACCCGATGAACCACCTTATTCCGTAACACCTGCTCCCTGTGGTCAAGAATCTGGACTGGTTGTTCTTCATAAGATAGGTTCTCTTCCAGCTGAACTACCTCTCGACTCAAAACATGAGATGGATCTGGCATATACTTTCTCAACATTGAAACATGAAAAACATTGTGTACCTGAGATAAACTCGAAGGTAAAGCCACCCGGTATGCAACTGATCCAACTCATTCCAGAATTTCATATGGTCCAATAAACCTTAGACTCAGCTTTCCTTTCTTACCAAATCTCATCACACTTTTCCAAGGAGAAACCTTGTGAAAAACATGATCACCTACCTCGAAAGATAGATCCTTCCTCCGGTTATCCGCATAACTCTTCTGCCTGCTCTGAGCTGTTCTCATGTGGTTCTGAATCAACTGAACATTTGCTGCCATCTCTTCTACCAATTCTGGTCCCATCAGCTTCCTTTCACCCACTTCATCCCAAAATGCTGGAGTTCGACACCGCTTCCCATATAATTCCTCAAACGGTGCCATCTGTATACTGGAATTAAAACTGTTATTATAAGAAAACTCAAACAAAGAAAGATGTTGGTCCCAACTTCCCGGATAATCCATAGAACAAGCTCGTAGCATATCCTCCAATTTCAGGATTGTTCGTTCTGACTACCCATCTGATTGAGGATGAAAAGCTATACAAAAATTTAATTCAGTACCCAATGACTTCTGAAGGCCTTTCTAAAAGTTAGAAGTAAACCTGAGATCACGATCCGATACAATGGAGAGAGGAACTCCATGTAACCTGACTATCTCTTTAAGATACAAAAGGGAAAGTTGGTCAAGAGAGAAAGTATCTCGTATAGCAAGGAAATGAGCAGATTTGGTCAAGCGATCAACAATAACCCAGATTTCATTATTACCTCGAGATTTCCTCAGTAATCCCACAAAAAAGTCCATGGATATGTTTTCCCATTTCCACTATGGCACTGTTAAATGCTGAAGCATCCCTTTCGGTAACTTCCGCTCTTCTTTAACCGGTTGACAAGTCAAACACTTCACAGTAAAATCAGCAATGTCTCTTTTCATTCCATCCCACCAGTAATACCCCCGCAAATCTCTGTACATCTTAGTACTACCCGAATGAACTGAAAACGGAGAACTATGAGCCTCACATAACAACTCATTCTTCAACTGTGAATCACAAGGCACACACAATCTCTTCCCAAATCTCAAAACACAATCATTATCAATGTTGAATTCATGAAACTTACCTTTCTGCACCAGCTCTACCTTTTTCTGCAACTCATTGTCTTGCTTCTGTGCTTGCTTGAGCGTCTTCCTTACAGTTACGGGCAATATGACCAGAATTACCACACCGAAATCACTTACCAGACTTGGATAAACATTCTCTAGGATGAATTTTACCACACTTCTCACAGGATGGATATTTAGTTTTCTTACCTCCTTGCTTCTTTGATGAATTCTTCCCCTTTTCCTGCCAACTAGACCTCTTATTCTGTTGTTTGTCTTATAACACATGATCATCGGAAAACTCCATTTCCACCTTCTCCGCGCATCGAACAAGTTTTTCATAACTTTTGAACTCACGAGAAGCTAAAGCCCTTCGATACATTGGCTTTAACCCTGAGTAAAAACGGTTTATATTACTATCAAGATCTCGTATGAAGTTTGGAGCATACCTTGCCAATCGAGTGAACTTTTCTTCATAAGCAGCCACTGAATCATCCTCCTGCCTCATTCTAGGAACTTTTTTTCCATCCTAAGACGAAACACCTTAGGAAAATATTTCTCAAGAAACATACATTTGAATTATTCCCAATGAAGATCCTCAATCTCATCACCATCCCTTATATTTTTCACCATCGACCACCACTGATCAGCTTCACCTTCAAAACGGTAAACAGCAAGACAAACCTTTTGATTTTCTGAACACCCCATGACATCAAAAATCTTCTCTAGTGCTTTAATCCACCCTTCAGCTTGCACATGGTTAGATGATCCTCTGAATGATGGGGGATGTTGCCTCATGAAATGTTCCACCACTGACATGTTCCTCTGCGGTTGATCCGGGTGATCTCGTGCATGGATACCACCACCATTTATAGCTTGAGTCAACTGTGCCATCACTGCAACAAACTGTTCAGTTCCGATTCCGACCATCTGAGGTTGCTGATTTGGAAGGTTATCTTCCTCCTGATGTCGTCCCAACATAGCTTCTTTGTTTCCTCTGCGGAAAACCATTCTGAACACAGAAATATCTTAGGCAAAGTAACATGGTAATCCGTAAATGCTATATCATTTCAATCATATTATAATTTAACACTTTTCCAACTCCTAAAGTTGCCTAAACCGACCTTTGATACCAACTATAAGGCCCCAGCCTTAAACCTTACTTAATATTGAATTAAAAGAATAATTCACGTTGAGGATATTTTCAGGGTTAGAGTTTTAGAGAATTAGAACATAACTGTTACATCTCAAAAGATTACAAAGTAGTCACTTATACTATGTTTCCAGAATAAAAAAAACTCTTGAAAGAAACATGTCTAGTTCCATGTTTTATATAGCATGACATTCCCTTGATCCCATCCTTGACCTTATTCCACATTAAGTCCTGTGAAAAACATTTCAAAAAAACTTGGGGTGAGCATAAAAAGCTCAGTAAGGGATACACAAAGAATGAAAACTGTTAGTATTTAGACATCAAATAAACCATATATACTCTATCAAAGTAGTACCTTCACCTTCATGAAGTAGTAAAAACTCTTCACTGAATAAAGTATCATTACTTACCTTTTTGTAACCAAAGTATTACCATAAAACCCATAAAAAGAACACATAACATATATAAAGGTAACTTGGGACATAAACATACTTAAGTGGAATAACCATACGGTCGACTTCCACACATATCACTTAATTGAATAGCCATACAGCCAATTTCCATACATACTTAATGGAATAGCCATACGGCCGACTTCCATACCCAATGAATTGGAGGTTATAACGTAACCACCCGTCCGGGTATTCACGGCACCACCCGTCATATGGTTTATAACGTAACCACCCGTTAAAATGTCCAAGTACCAATATAAAATCATAAAACATAAAACTAATATAAAGGAATGATAACATTTTCACATTCCAATCAAAATATATCATAAATATATTGACATAATAGAATCCTTTATCAAAACCATTTTCAATACCAAAATACATAAAAGAGTATATGGTATTTATTTTATTCTAAAAACATTACGAAATGTTGAGAAAGCCAAAGACCAAATAATACTCGCGACGGCGGAAAAGGTCATTGTCACCGCGTACGTTAAAAAAACATTACTTTTTGTCGTTTAGTAAAACGCTTCGTAGAAAAAGATTCCTTTCGTATAAAAGTAAAATTCAAAAGGTTTTAACACCGTAAAAAAGAATGTTGGGTATAAAATGAAATATGACTCAATGAAAGGAGATTGAGACGAAGTCCCTTACCTCGGGTCCGACTTGACTCGAGCGTTCTTTAACGTCCTGAATAATAAACTTGAGTTAATTTATACTTGATTAAGAACCTTTTTAAAGTTCATTATTCCTTTTATATCACTTATTTCCATGATATAAACATTATGTAACTAGTTAAGTTAATAATGTTTGTTTTGTCGATATTTGGTTCTTAAGTCGAAAGTGGACTTCTTACAATTACATGCTGTTTGTGTGGTAAAAGGTTCTTTATATCAATAATGACATTCCTGATTTGGATATCATATATATTATATATATCCATAATATACGTGTATTAATAATATTACATAATCATTTAGAGGTAAGAAATCAAATGCACCGTTCATGTAGACGGTAAGCCGTCCATACGCATGAACGCTACTTTCATTTCTTTCTCATATTAATGGAATAAAAACTAAATGAGAGGTATGTATATTTTAATTCCAGAATTATATTCATCATTTAGATATATCATTAATTATATATATCCATTATATACATGTACTTTCAATAGTACATTACATTTGGGGATAAGAAATGAAATGCACCGTTCATGGAGACGGTAAGCCGTACGTACGCATGAACGCTACTTTCATTTCTATCTCATACTTTAATGGAAATAAATAATAATGATATAGAGGTATATTATAATTCCAGTATTACATCATATATAAAAACTTTAAATCCATCCTTTACACGTCCCACACATGTCATTAACGAATCACATCACTTTGAGGGGGCGGTAGTCCGCACTTCCTTAAATGAAGATATCGTGTTTACCCATAATGGAAACCATAAAGGTATGCCCAAAATGAAAAATACAGAAGCTTAAAGAAAACATAAACATATTATATATCATATATAAAAATAGTGACATCATAATGGCCACCTTTGAAGGTGTTAAATGAGTATTGAACAATCATCGTTTCGGGAGGCAGAATTTCGCCATCCACGGAAACCGTATGTTCTTTAACCATTTTATGTAGTTGTGTGAGAGTGTAGCTCAAATAAATCTTATAACAACATCCTAGTATATTTATGATACTGGTGTTGTTACAAAATAAGTAAATAAAAATATTTTAGAGGGTTGAAGAAGCAAAATAAAACAAATGAACAAGAGAGAATGAATTACCTTTAAAAGTGTAACTCCTTTTGATTTGAGCCTAAAGGCTTCCTTTGAAAGGATTATGCCCAAGGGGAATACTCTAGGATGAGTATAGGGATGTGGAGAGAGTAATTGGGCAGGGGTTGGACGAGCCAAAGGCTTTAGGAGTGTGTTAAATGAGGTAGAGGTGGGGGCCTTTTATAAGAGGAGAGGAGGGGTACTTTTGGAAAGTAAAGAAATATTACTTTATTTGAAAATGTGTTTCGGTTTTAAAAGTTCCCACATTGATATAATTCGTGGATAAGGTGATAAGGGTTAGAAATACACCCATACAATAAGTTTTGTACATGTTTAGTTCATAGATTTTACGTTATCTTTCCATTTTATTTAAAACGTTAAATAATGAGGTCATCGCTGCATCATCATGATGTCATAAATAATTTAATTTATTTAGTGTCTAGAAATTATAAAAAAAATACTATGATGTAGGAAATCTTTTTAGCTTTCCAATTAATATTTATAATCAAAAATATTATCTTTATATGCCCATGTAAAAATTGTTTTCGTAAAACATATTATGTTTGTGTCATTTTTACTTTTACATTAAATAAAAAGTTATTTTTGTCATTTCCCAACAAAAGTGGATCCATGGGGTCCCCAAGTTGACCCATGGCTTTTTGTGGTCGTCCATGACACAACCAATGAGGCTAGGACATGTGTCAAGTTCATTTCATATTATTAAAACATTATTTTTACCGTAAAACTACACTAATTACCACTAATCGCGATTAAGAACTTAATAAGTTACTATTCACCAAAAAATTATTATAACCTCATTGAACCACATTTTACTTCTTAATGACAAACATGTATGTCGTATTTTTGAAATTAAAAACAAAATTATGGCAAAATTTCATTTAAACGGAAAATCAGTCTTTATAAGTACCACTTAGTGGTTTCACTATTCATCAAAAATTGAAGTTTTTCAGAAAATTACAAAAAATTTACCCTAAGCTATATCTGATATTAAGAATTCAAAAATAAAGTCTATGTTAAAAAATTCAAAACATATAATTCACATTAATTAATTTAATAATTAATTCCCGCTGTCAGAGCAAATAGCGTGTTTTTATGAAACAATAAGTATCAAAAGATTGAGAGTAGTTTGAGTCCAATTTCAAAGTGAAATTGATTCCAATGACCACAATTGGATTAAATGGTAAAAATATATTCATATTACACATTAAGACCAATTAAAAAGATAATCTAATCATATAAATAAATTAGATTAAAAAGCAGTTTTGATGTAAAATGCAGTATTTTTAACTATTCATTAAAAAAATGAACTTTATCAGAAAGGTACCAAAAATTTACACAAAGTAAATTATGATGTCCCGATTCTAAAGAAGAGTTATATTTGGTCCAATAGAATTTATAAGATCGATCAAAACTATATTTAATGATGGTTCTCCGTCAAAAGGTGATAAGTGGACCTTTCGTGAAAATTAGGATATAAATGCCTAAAATTGAATTCATTCCGTATTTTAAGCCTTTATCTTTTATTGGGTAAATGTAAAAACATTTAAAAACATATATAATCATATTTTAGTTATTTCTATCCATTCCCGCCAGTACAACAGCTACTCGTTAACTACCATTTAAAATAATATTATTTTATTACTTGTATGCAACATAAGTTTTCAAAGAAACTCATCGTTGCGTACCGAGTACGCTATCGAAGGTATAAACCCCTTTTAATTAAAATTAATAATTAATTCGTAAATATTAATAAATATGAAAATTATTTATTCTTTATTTACCTGTGATGTTACATTATCCCATCTAGTTGGGTATCTCATTGGGATATTCATCCCATTTCCCTTCACATTGATTATTTATCCAGTTCTTTCTATTTCTGGAGATTGTCTATAAGAAATGAAGAATCATGGATGATTATTTTTTAAACTAAAAATCATATAAAGGGGAATCAAAAGAAACAAAAGGGTGAACAATTAAGTTACATTTATCTTTTTTACGTATTAATTTATAAACCTCAATCAATGTTTTCCCAGACATATTTCCTCACATATACTACTATGATAATTTTCTTCCATTAATAATTGTTTAATAGAGATTACTAATTTAACAGATTATATCATTTATGAGTATCTAACAAGCTGCACAGTAAGGCCCATTCTCATCTTCCAGGTTTCACCTAGTCCGACTAGACCCACCATGTTAGAGTTGTTACCCCAAGCTACATATATTTTAGAAGTTCATTCAACAGAAGTATCCAGTTAGGGATATATTTTATTGATGACTCACATCCTCTATTATTAAAAAATTATTTATTTTTTCTTATAAATCATTGTATCACTAAGCTTTTCTCTTGAGTTTTCTAATCCAAATCAAAAAATAAAAAAACAATTCCTTTAATACCAACAATAAAAACACTTATCTTTATTTAAAATTAATACATGATTAATTAAATATGATAAAACTAAATATAAAATATAATATAATGAATCATAGGGAATTTTTTAATTAGGCACATTATCTATGAATTTAAAAAATAAAATACATCACATTTATCGGAAACTTCTTTAACTTGATTGCACATAAAATGTATGGGATAACATGGGGACATACATAAGAAAGGGTGAGAAATAAATCATAGTATAGGAATAAACATGGAATAATATAGTGAAGATAATACATGTAAAAAAATGATAATATCAACGTGAAATAATATATACATGAACAATAAGGTATAATATAACATGAAAATCATACCATGGGAAATGTGGAAACAACTGAAAACAATGCATCATAAGCATAGGGCAAGGATACCTTCCAAGACATCATGATGGAAAATGTCTAGTAAGGGAACCAATTTTAGTCCCTATCCTAACATGAAATCTCCTACCACTAAACATTACTAAATGCAATGGAGAACTATATAATTCTAGGCGCACCCATCACATTCATTTCATTCTCAGGTTTAAGTGTTCTATATAGATCATAATACATGGAATAATTTATCTTTCAGTATTCTTACATGAACATGGAGTGTGGAATAAATACATGAAATCCAACATAAATCTGGTATATCTTTATAATGGTGAATATCCTTGATATAAAATTTGTAATATATTCACTACACAATTGCTTCTTCATGGAAAAATCACGATGAAATTTTAACAACTTAATGACATCACATAAAATTCATAAAATTTGATTATTAGAGTGAAATGGGTATATAATTATTTTATAATAAACAGTTCAAAAATAAAAAAAAGTAAATAAATATCCCAACATAATGATTTGGAAATAGAAGCCAAATGATTATAGAGGAAATTTAATTAGAAAGATAAGGTGAGGATACCTAACGTGAGTGTGTGACTAAAATTGATTGATTGGGGATTCATGTGCATCCAGGGAACCGTTATTTGAATCTGAGGAGGGGAGGGAAGAGTCAAGATGTGCTCCATGTTTTTCTAATGAAGTGTAATGGGAAATTTTGTTTATTTTTATATGAAATTAGTTGTAATTTTTTTATCATATCTAAAATATAGTTTTTAGACTATATATAAAAAAATAAACAAAACCATAATCCTTCCCATAGTTTCTTCCCATGTATTCTACCAAATGGTAGTGTAATTCCTTTATTTATGAGGATAATGGCCTAAATTGTTAAAATAATGCCCTTTATTATGCGGAGGTTAGTTATACTCTTAAAGAAATTATTTTTAAAACATAATATATTTTAATGGTTACGGAGGATCCATAATGGATATTAAAAATATATCAAATAGACATAAAATATTACAATTTTAATTATAAAACATTTTTTTCATCTTCGATTCCATTTATAGTATCTATTACATTATTTATGGGTCATTATGATGTAATAATTCAAAATTTATTTTTATACCGTATTTAATTTTTACCTAAAGATTTCACTATCTTGAAAAATTAAAGAAAAAATTACAAATGGATAATTTTGACATTCTGTTTCCCAAAATAATATTCAAATTATCTAAATAGATTTCTAATTATGATAATTTTAACATTGTAATGAAATTGAAAGCAATTAAAAAAGATGGGTTTTTTTGAAATACCAGTTTTAAAGAACATTTAAAAATTACATTTGAATTTATTAAAATTATATAATCCTTTATATTTAATAAAAAATATTTCATTATAATATTTTGTAAAAAAAAATTTATTTACAAAATAAATTAATTCATCCAAATATATTTCATAATTAAATTTCACTTTATCCAAAGAATACTATTTGTGTTATATTGTTTCAAAAGGGAAACAAATTATAAAGTAACAATAATAGAATCAAAATATATCCATTATTATATACATAATAAAATAAATACTATTATTTATCGGGTCTTTATACATATCAAATTAATACAAAAGAAAAATCCTTAAGTGTAATGTGTGGGATGGTTAGACTTTCATGGGGTTGTTCGACATACTTGTTTTGTTTTGTGATATCAATCTAAATTATTTCTCATGAAAATGGGTCAATAAGGATTTTAATTTTGGATCTCATCTTGGATTGTTTTAAGGGAGAAGCCAAGCGATGTTATAACCCTAAAAATATCTGATAAATGTGTTGCCTAGGGTACAATCATACAGGTTGAGACCATCAGTTCCTTTACTTTTTAGTTAGTTTTTTTAAACCCCTATATTTTTAATATTAATTTGATAAAAGTTAAAAGACTATATTATAAATGATAATGATTCTTAACAGTCATTTAAATGTTTAGGATATTTTAAGTCCAATTATATGAATTTTTTTCTTAGGAAAATTACATAATAAGACATTTAATTAAATTGAAAGCATATTTTTTATAGTACTTCTTGTCATTAAATATTTTGTTGATAATGGTACAAGTTGAAAATTAACCAATATTATATTTTCCCTCCTATGATGGTTATTAAAACAAGAAAATTTGTTAATATATATTGTAGAAGTATTTATAAGTAACTAGATAGGGTACATTTCATGTTCTTATCTATTTTTATTAGGTGAATGTGATGTTAGAACCAACTTCAGCTACCCCTAACCTAATAAGGAAAACTATCCCACACCATATGCATGGAAAGCTACCAATCTCCCAAGAAGACCAACTTGTTCCATGGAATCATATTTGAATTCATGGGATTTATATGCCATGTTATTAATTGAAATTAACAAAAATGTTACCTAAATTACAACATTACCACTTCATACATCCAAGGTATATGTGCTAGTAAAAAACAATTTTATAAAATAAATATGATCATGCTAAAAATTACTATACAAATAAATAGAATAAAAAAATATATATATCTAAAAATACGGGCACAAAAAATGGAGAAACTTTTGGCTGATATGTCAACAATATTACGATATAAAAATTACCCAAACTGATCTTTGTGTTACCCAATGGTTATTACCAATCGACAAACCATAAAATATCAATGATATTTTATGATATAAATAGGGATCCTATAACCGAGATATATATATATGTGAATCAAAATCTGGGTAGGTATAGAATGAGGAACCATTCTCTATGTGTTAATGATAAACAAAAGATAAATTTCATGATGGTTTTAAATATATTATATTAACATTTTTCTTCTATATAAGTTTCAAATAATATAAAAATTATGTTTCACATTTCAAATAAATCTAGTCTCATTTGGGGAAAGATATTTCAACATTATAAATCAGGATGTCCTTTTAAACCCTAAATATGAAAAGATAAATTTTTGGAAAATCTATTTGATAAATATTTTAATATAAATGATAATTAATAGGGTCTAAATAATTGTTCTAGAAATCATTTTGTGTAATGGATTATTTTAAAACCAAATAAAATGATGGGAATAAAGGTTATGCGTGATTATAATAAAAATTGAAATAATAAATAAAGTTCATGAGTAAAAATAAAAAATATATTATCAATATAATAAATCTAAAGTCATTTTAAAAATCATGTACCAATGATCATGGGAATACCATGGTGTTGTTTGATAAATCTAGAACATATTGAACATGATACATCATATTGGAAGACCTATTTCAATCAATTATCCCTATTTCTAATCCATACCTTACCTATATTAATAAAGTAATACTCTTAAATTATAGATATTCTTACTAGGGGACACTAGAAGGAGTAATATCAAAAGTTAGTGTGAGATGTATTATCAAATGTTACACTATAAACTAAAAGAAACAACAATATATTTTAAATGTGTGTGATCCAATAAATATATAAAATTAAAATATAAATATGGATACAAAAAGTTGAAATCATAATCATGGATCGCTCCCAAGAACCCCACTTAGGAATAAATCATTAAATTAAAAATCATGGCCAAAATAATATTATCTTTTTTTAGGTCTACTTTATACATTAAAAAAATTATTCTAAGGGAGTATTCTAATGATTTTTTTATCAATAAAATCCTTATCATAAGTTCCAATTAAGACATCCTACCAACATCTAGAAACAATGATATGAAATACTTTTTAAATTATTCAAGAGAAACTTCAAAAAAGTATCATTTTGAAATGCATTTGAAAATAAAATCACCATTTTAAATCTCCGAGTCCACTTATAAATCCCATTTTCATGTTCTCTGAAATGGTTGTCGTATTATGCCATGTATAACTAACATTTCCTAATTAAATTCGTAGTAATATACTTTTTTCAATGAAAATCAAGTGAAAACCATTATTTATTTCTAAAAACCCAATAATATTTATTAATATTATCATGTGATATCCAAAAAGTTAATTAAAATCACAATAATTATTTTTTTATGGATTCAAAGGCTTATACAAGGGGAAACCTTCCTTAGGATAAAAACTTCCATATGTGGAGTTTATTGAAATCATATATGGAAATAATAAAAAATAATATCAAACAATTCCATAAAAAATAAAAACCTTTTTAAAATTTCTTCAAAATAGATTCATTTAACATAATTACCCCACTAGGGTAAGAATAACATATAAAAAAGGGGAGAAATTATGATAAACCAGAAATCCATGAAACTAGGACACTAGGACATAGACTCTTTTGCTAAAATTCTAGGATCCCTCCAAGACAAACTGTAAAACCCCAGGTAAATAAAGAATATGAAATTTTCATATTTATCCAGATTTTTGAACAAAATATTAACATTAGTTTAAAGGGTACGCTATGCTCGATGGCGTACCCAATATGCAACAACGAGTTTCTTTAAAATCTTACGTTGCACTCTAATAATAAAATAATATTATTTTAAATGCTAGTTAATACTTAGCCGTTGTAATGGCGGGAATGAACGGTACTAAATAAAAAATGATTATATATGTCTGTCAATTATTTTTACTTTTATCCAATAAATGTTAGAGGCTTAAAATGAAAATCAATCCAATTTTAAGAATAAATCGTATAATATTCATTAAAAGGTCGATTAACCACCTTTTGATGGATAACCCTTTTTAAATATACTTTTGAAAATTTTATATGTTGTATTTGACAAAATAATATCCTTCATTAGAATCTGGACATCAAAATTTACTTTGTGTAAAATTTTGTTATTTTTCCGATAAAGATCATTTTTAGTGAAAATGTTGTTTTTTAATTCAAAACATCCTTTTAATATGATTTATTTATATGGATAGATTATCCTTTTAATTGATATTAAATATTATTTAGAATATATTTTTACCATTTAATACAATGGTGGTCATTGGAATTAATTTCACTATGAAATTGGACTTAAACTAGTGTCAATCTTTTAATAGATATTGTTTCTTAAGAACACGGTATTTGTTTTGACAGTGGAAATGAAATATTAAATTAATTAATACAACTTATATATTTTGAATTTTTTAAAATAAAAAAAAATTTATTTGGAATATCAAATATATCTTATGGTGAATTTTTTTTATTTTTCTAGAAAACTTCAATTTTTTGATGAATAGTAAAACCACTAAGTGCTAGTTAAAGAAACTGATTTTTCGTTTAAATGAAATTTTACCACTTATGTGATTTTATTTTCAAAAATACGACATACATGGATTTCATTAGGATGTAAAATGTTGTTCAACAAGATTAAAATAATTTTTCGGTGAATAGTAACTTTTAAGTTTTATTAATCGTGATTAAAGGTAATTAGTGTAATTTAAGTTAAAGATAATGTTATAATAATATTAAATGACCTTGAAACATGTTCCACCATTATTTTATTAGTCATTTACGACCAAGAAAATCCATGGGTCAACTTGGGGACCCCATGAAGACACTTTGGTTGGAAAATTACATTAATAACTTTTTATTTAAACTTAAAATTAAAATGTCACAAACATGTATTGTTTTACTAAAACATATTTTATATGGGGTTATAAAAGTCATATTTTTTACTATAAATATTCATTATAAATATAAAAATATTTCCTACATCATGATATTTTTATTTTATTTTTACGCATTAAATAAATTAATTTATTTATGACACAGTGATGATGCAGTGATTACCTCATAAATTAACGATTTAAATTAAATGAGATGATTGGGTGCAATATAAGTCATACACTTGTCCAAAACCTATTGGATGGGTGGATTTAAAAACCTTATCACCTTATCCTCGAAATATATCCATTTGGGACCTTTAAAATCTGCAAATAATTTTATAATAAAGTAATAGTTTATAACTTTCCAAGCGTGCCTCTCCTCTGCTCTTATTAAAGGCCCCCAACTCTACCACCATACCCACACCTATCGAGACATTGTTTTGGGAAAACCCTCCCCATTTCATCTCTACACATCCACCTCTTCATCATTGAAGCCTCACATTTGGAATAATGCTCTCCAAGAAACCCTTTTGGTTCAATCCAAGGTGAGTCACCCAATTTAAAGGTAATGACTTCACTTATGTTCTTTTGCTTTATTTTGCTTCTACAAACCCCTAAAATATTTTTATTAATATCTTTCCTAACACAACCAATATCTTAAATATACTAGGATGTTTTTATGTGAATTATTTGAGCTAAACTTACTCACACCTCCGTCTAATGGTTAAAGAACATACTTTTTCTGTGGATGGCGAATTACTGTCTCACGAAACGATGATTGATCAATCTTCTCTTAACACCTTTCATGGTGTCCATTATTGTGTCACTATATTTTATATATTATATATATGGTATTTATTTTTCCCATATGTGTTATAATTTTATATTTAAAACATACCTTTATTCTTTGCATGTTGTGCAATTGAGATAATTTCATATGAAGAAGTGTGGACTACCGCCCCCTCAAGTGATGTGACTCGTTAATCCAATACATGGAATGTATAAAGAATGAAATTAATGTACTTATGTTACCTATAAAACATATATATTCAAATGGAATTATAATATATATACATATATCTCTGTCAATTATTTTTAATTCCATGAAAAGAAATGGAAGTAGCGTTCAAGCATACGTACAACATATCGTCACCATGAACGGTGCATTTCATTTATTTTTATATCCAAATGGTATGGGATAGTATATAATGAATATATAATGGATATATATGATATTTAAATCATTAAAAAAATTAGGGATATGATTTAATTATAACTACATGGACAATCACTTTCAAACAAGTTCATTTTTGACTCATGTACCAAACATCGACAAAAATGTCTGATATGAACTCACATTATTAACCAATTATTATAACATTATAATATTTGATATGAACTGAATAATAATATTTATCGTTGGACCTTAAGCAATAATAAATTGAACAATGTTTATTATTCTGGAATATAATGAAATGAACAAGACAAGTTGTTCTGGAGGTATGGGATCCTACCTCTCTCTTCCTTTTTAAGTACTCTCTTTTATTTAATTTCTTTTAATATTATCATTATTATGTTTGGGGATGTTCTATTATATTCATAATTATGTAATTTTTATGTTCATATTATGAGAGACCCTATTTGATATCATAAATCCATTTTTGGATGTTTTAAGTGGCGTTGTTAGGCTGTCGAGTTTTCGTAAGGGATTTTTCATCCCACTTGTTATTCCCGTGAGATTCATGCTACATTTGACACTAATTATTTTTGTGTGGTGTATGTACTTCCCATTATTTTACTATATGTATAATATACTCTCATTTATGGGTATTTAAATCTTCATTTTATTACCCTTCTTTCATGTTGTGTACGTTTCGAAGGTTGCCCAAATCTGTAAGGGAACCTTTCACACTCCTCTTTTTAAAAGAATTATTTTGTTTTGTAATTTAATTTACATATTTTTATGTTGGGATATGTTCTTATATATCATTATTGATGTAAATTTTATATCCATGTTATTAGATACCATTTCCTCTCTCATCAAAAAAATTTATGAATTTTAATGTGACGCCATTAGGATGTCAAATTTACCAAGGGAACTTCTTAACCCAATTTCAATTTCTTTGGGTTCAACATGTAGTTATTGAATATTTCATCCTATGAATATGTGTGAATGACCTTTTATTTTTTTACACATAATATCCACTTATATTGGGTGTATTTATATTTGTCACAAATAATTATGAGATTTATTTATCCTTAATTTAAGGATACCTTCTTTATAATGGATTTCATCTGATTTTACATTTCTATTGAGACTTCATTGTTTTTATGCACTAGTTCACACTTATGTGGTGTATATACTGTCCTTTGGAATATTATATCATGAATACCTTTATTCTCATGATATTATAATGTTCTGATTAAATGTTCTTCCTCAATTATTGTATTCAAGTGTCTCTCATTTTGTTAAAAACACTTTAACTAAAATATCGTTTTAAATGATTAAATGATTTATTCTTATAAATATTTCTCATTAATATACATGTTTTCAAAATGGGTTTAAGGATTTATTTATATGGAAATTAAGGGTTTAAAATGTTAAAAGCCTCAATGTGGTATGGGACACTTTGATTCAAATATCTCATTATTAACATTATTAAACGATTTTGAAAATGGTTTTTAGAATGGATTCATTAGTTAAATATCTTAAAATGTTATACTATTAATGGAATGTGTGAATGTTATCTTTACTTTATGATTATGTTATGTGCTATGATTATGTTATGGTTCTTGGGCATTGTTTGTGAAGACGGGTTGTTCCATGATAAACTAAGGGCGGGTGAGCCCGATATTGCTCTCCAATTCATTGGGTAACACGAAGGGGTTAAAAGTTATGGTTTCTACGAAGAGATTTAGGGAATATACTGTGATTGGTATTCCAAACATAACCATGAGGGTTACTCCCTATGTAAGAATGTTATTAATGCCTTAAGTTACCTTTATTCCTTATGATTTCTATGAGTTATTCATAAATCATATTATTTCATGACGTATGCTAACATGATTATGTTTCATGAGTAATGTAAGATTTCATTGATTCTTATGTATACGTGGACTAATGTTTTCTTTCCATATTGTTAAAACCCTTACTCAGCTCTTTATGCTCATCCCATGTTTTTTTTAAATGTTTTTCACTGGACATAAAGTTGAATAGGGTCAAGGATGGGATCAAGGAAATGTCAGGCTGTCTAAAACAAGGAACTAGACATGACAATTTTTCTCAAGAGTTTTTATTTTGTGAAAAAAGGGAAGCTAAGTACATGTGTCTACTTTGAAATCATTGAGATGTAATAGTTATGTACTAATTATCTAATACTCTAAACCTGATAAGATACTCAATTTGAATTATTCATTTAATTCCATAATAAGTAATGTTTACTGTCGGGTCATTATAGTTGGTATCAGAGGTCAGTTTATATAACTTTAGAGGTTAGGTTATTCTTTATGCATAAGTGACATTACCATAATGGCTAGGATTTGAGAAAGAGTCATAGTTTTTAGATAAAGTGAATGAGTAAGTATATCTTAGTTTTTATCTTCCTCATTAGTATATACCAATTTTGTTGATATACTCACACTGATCTTTTTTTGGTTTTAGTAAATGGATGGATCTAGCAGGAACCAATATGACAATGGGTTTGGAGGAAACTTTGGTGGTTCTCTGATTAAGAGACTAGATGAAATAGGGGATTTATTGAGAAATCTCATGGTTCTTCTAAACCAACTATCAGGAGTCATAATCAAAAAATTGAACCTTGGTGAGTTCTCTAATGCATCATGTACAAGAGAACCAACTCGACGTGGATGTTCAGGTAATAATTATAAAGGTAACCATTAGGGTTTATATAATCCTTACATTTGAGGTAATTATGGGTTACTATATGTTATGATGGAATATGAATGACATGAGATAAACTTGAGAGGCTAAATTATGTTATGGTTATTTTGGATGATTTTATCACTTTTTGTGGAATGTTATAAGAATTATGTAGTTTTGGAAAAAGGGAAACACGTAGATCGTGTGACAACATGTCATGTCTGATGAAGCTATTGGAATCGAACCCAAAACCAAAGTGCGACTTGTATTTATCACCTACCACTGGACTACGTGAAGTACCTGGTTAGTTTGACAAATTATTTTTAGTTAGATGTTCTTATGAATCTAGAATAAGTTGATTATGGGTTATCTATGGAAATTATTAACCTATCATGGAGGATATGTGATTAGGTTAATTACTTTTCAGTGTGAGACTTTAAGAGTAACTGATGTTATTTGGAGATAAATGTTAAGGTTTATAGTGGAAGAATATGTGATTGAATCCTTCAGAGATTTGGGTTTCAGTCTTAGTTTTGATTACATTGAAGAATTTTATGGATAAATTATTATTGAAAGGTCTTTGTTGAAATTTGGGTATGTTTTGAATTTTTTTGGAGATTATGAATAGATTTTTTTATAAAGGATTGTCCTTTTTGGGTATTATCTGATCTCATACTATCCTTTTTGGTTTTAGTTTTGGTTAAGGTCTAAAGACAAGGGAAGTATATAGTTCTCTTTTTTGGAATAGGTGATTCTCTTGAAGCTGATTATAGCTCTCTTAATGTGAACAAGTCATCCTAAATACTTGTCTTTTTGAGAAAATATTAGTTCCTGTAAGAAATATAGTAAAAGTTGAAATTCAACATGACAAGTAAGTATGTTTACTTGTGTTTTAGTTAATATCATAAATAAATTCCTCAATTAAAAGTTACTTAAAATAAAAATGTTGTCTGTTAATTTTTCCTACTGGGGAATCGAATACCATTTAACCCATCACTAGTTTGTGATTTTCTTGTCGTTAACTTTCTCCTAAACATGTTTTCTATCACTCTCCATCAGAACATGACACTTTTTTTCTCCTCCATTTCAATGTTTTCCTACATTTAATCCTATTATGGGTTAACTCGGGTGACCTTTGTACTTACATTTCATTATTTTAAAGTGATAGTTTTACTGACTCTTGTTCCGATGTGGAATTTTCAATGAAGTTTCCAAGCCCAATTTTAAAATTGAGAGGATGAAATTCCCAAAAAGGGGGAGGGATGTAACACCCCAAGTAAATAAAGAACCTGACATTTTCATATTTTTTCATATTTGTGAATAAAATATTAATATTACTTTAATGGGAATTCTATGCGCGATGGCCTACCCAATACACAACAACGAGTTTCTTTGAATCTTACGTTGTGCTCTAATAATAAAATAATATTATTTTAAATGGAAGTTAATGCCTAGGCGTTTTAATAGCAGGAATGAATGGAACTAACTAAAAAATGATTATATATTTTTGTCAAATATTTTAACTTTTATCCAATAAATATTAGATTCTTAAAATGCAAATGAATCCAATTTTAAGCATAAATCTCTTAATATTATTTAAAAGGTCGATTAAACACCTTTTTATGGAGAAGCCTTTTTAAATATACTTTTGAACATTTTATATGTTGTATTTGAAAAAGTAAAATCCTTCTTTAAAATATGGACATCAAAATTTACTTTGTGTACATTTTTTTTATTTTTCCGATAAAGATCATTTTTAGTGAAAATGTTGTATTTTAATTCAAAGCCTCCTTTTAATATGATTTATTTATATGGATAGATTATCTTTTTAATTGATATTAAAGTGTATTTAGAATATATTTTTACCATTTAATCCAATTTTGGTCATTGTAGTTAATTTCAATTTGAAATTGGACTTAAACTACTGTCAATCTTTCAATAGATACTGTTTTTTTAAAAACACGCTATTTGTTATGATAGCAGGAATGAATTATTAAATTAATTAATGCAAGTTAAATATTTAGAATTTTTTAAAATAGAAATCATTTTTGAATTCGGAATATCAAATATAGCTTAGGGTGATTTTTTTGGTATTTTTATGAAAAAAAACAATTTTTGATGAATAGTAAAACCAGTAACTGGTAGTTAAAGGAACAAATTTTTCATTTATATGAAACTTTACCACTTCTGTGATTTTATTTTAAAAAATCCGACATACATGGTTGTCGTTAGGAAGTAAAATTTGGTTCAATGAGATTAAAATTATTTTTCGGTGAATAGTAACTTTTAAGTTTTATTAATCGCGATTAAAGGTAATTAGTGTAATTTAAGGTAAAGATAATGTAATAATAATATGAAATGACGTTTACAAATGTCCTACCATTATTTTATGAGTCATGTCCGACCAATAAAATCCATGGGTCAACTTGGGGACCCCATGGAAACACTTTGGTTGGAAAATGATATTAATAACTTTTTATTTAAAGTTAAAATTAAAATGTCACAAACATGTATGGTTTTACTAAAACAATTTTTACATGGGGTTATAAAAGTCATATTTTTTACTATAAATATTCATTATAAAGATAAAAATATTTCCTAATTCATTATTGTTTTTAATTTGTAGACATTAAATGAATTATTTTATTTATGACACCGTGATGATGCAGTGATTACCTCATAAATGAACTATTTAAATAAAATGAGAAGATAGGGTGAAATATAATTCTTAAACTTGTCACAATCCTATTGGATGGGTGGATTTATAAACCTTATAACCTTATCCTTGATATATACCCTTTTTGGACCTTTAAAATCCGAAAATAATTTTATAATAATTTAATAGAATATAACTTTCCAAGAGTGCCCCTCCTCTTCACTTGTAAAAGGTCCCCACATCTACAACCTTACCACACACCTCTCAAGACTTTGGCTCAGCCAACCCATGCCCATTTCATCTCTCCACATACCTCTCTTTATCATTGATGCCTCACCTTTGGCAGAATGATCATCAAGAAATCCTTTGGGTTCCAACCAAGAGGAGTTACCCAATTTAAAGGTAATGTCTTCACTTGTGTTCTTCTGTTTTATGTTGCTTCTCCAAACCCCTAAACACTTTTTATTCCATTATTCTGTAACAACAACAGTATATGAAATATACTAGGATGTTTTTATATGAAATATTCGAGATACACTTACACACACTTCCGTATAATGGTTAAATAACATATTGTTTCTATGGATGGTGAATTACTACCTCACAAAACGATGTTTGGTCAATCTTCTCTTAACACCATTCATGGTGGCCATTATGATGAAACTATTTTTATATATGATATATATGGTATTTAGGATTCCAATATTCTTCTATATTTTATATTTAAAACATACATTAATGCTTTTCATGTTGTGCAATTGTGATAATTTCATACGAGGAAGTGTGGACTACCGCCACCTCAAGTGATGTGACTCGTTCATGCAATACATGGAATGTATAAAGTATAAAATTAATGAATTTTTGTGACCTATAAAACATATATATTCTTTTGTAATTATAATATATATATATACATATCTCTCTCAATTCTTTTTAATTCCATGACAATGAAATTAAAGTAGCGTTCATGCGTACGTACGGCCTACCATCTCCATGAACGGTGCATTTCATTTCTTTTTATCTCCAAATGTTATGGAAGAGTATAAAATTAATATGTACTAGATATATATGGTATTTAAATCATTAATAAAATTCTGGAGATGATTTACTGATAACTACATGGACAATCACTTTCAAATAAGTTCATTTTTGACTCATGTACCAAACATCGACATAAATGTATAATATGAACTCACATTATTAACCAATTATTATAACATTATAAAATGGGATATGAACTGAATAATAATATTTATAGGTGGACCATAATGAATTATTAATTGACCAAAGATTATTATTCAGGAATATAAAGAAACGAACAAGACAAGTCGGACTTGAGGTAAGTGATCCTACCTCTCTCTTTCATTTCAAGTACTCTCTTTTATGTCATTTCTTTTAAGATCATATATCATATGTGTAGGGATGTTATTTTGTATTACTCATTCTGTAATTTTTATGTTCATTTTATGACAGACCCTATTTGTTCTCATAAATCCATTTTTGGAAGATTTTTGTGGCGTTGTTAGGATGCCGAGTTTTCGTAAGGGATTTTTCATCCCACTAGTTATTGCTGTGAGATTCATGCTACATTTGCCACTAAATCTTTTTCTGTGGTGTATGTACTGCCCATTATTTAACTATTTGTATAATATACTCTCATTTATGGGTATTTAAATCTTCATTTTATGACCCTTCTTTCATGTGGTGTACGTTTCGAATGTTGCCCAAATCGGTATGTGAACCTTTCACACTCCTCTTTTTAAAAGACTTATTTTGTTATGTCTTTTAATTTACATATTTTTATGTCGGGATATGTTCTTCTATTTCATTATTGATGTAAATTTTATATAAAAGTGATGAGATACCATTTCCTCTCTCATAAACTACTTTTATGTATTTTAAGGTGACACCGTTAGGCTGTCGAATTTTACCAAAGAAACTTCATAACCCAATTATGATTTCTTTGGGTTCAACATGTAGTTATTGAATATGTCAACCATTGAATATGTGTTAATGACCTCTGATTGTTTAAAACGTAATATCCACTTATATTGGGTGTATTTATATTTGTTACACATAATTATGAGATTGACTTATCTTTAATTTATGGATACCTTCTTTATAATGCATTTCATCTCATTTTACTTTTCTATTTAGACTTCTTTGTTGTTATGTGTCAGTTCACTCTTATATGGTGTATATACTGTCCTTTGGAATATTATATCATGAAAAAATTTATTCTCACGATATTATAATGTCCTGATTAAATGTTTTTCCTCAATTATTGTATTCAAGTGTCTCTCATTTTGTTAAAAACCCTTTAACTAAAATATCATTTTAAATGTTTTAATGATTTATTCTTTTATATATTTATCATTAATATCCATATTTTCAAAATGGTTTTAAGGATTTATTTATATGTATATTATTGGTTTAAAATTTTAAAATATTCAAAGTGGTATGGGACACTTTGATTCAAAAATATCTTTATTAAATGTTTTAAATGATTTTGAAAATGGTTTTTAGAATGGATTCATTATTTCAATATCTTAAAATGTTATACTATTATTTCAATTAGGAAATGTTATCTTTCCTTTATACTTATGTTATGTTCTATGATTACCTTATGGTTCATGGGAATTTTTTAGGAAGACAGGTAGTTTTGTGATAAACTAAGGGTGGGTGAGCCCGATATAGCTCTCCAATGCATTGGGTAACATGAAGGGGTTAAACGTTAAGGGTTCTGCAAATTGATTTATGGAATATACTTTGATGGGTATTCCAAACATAACCATGAGGGTAACTCACTGTGTAAGAATGTTATGAATGCCACATGTTACCTTTCTGTCTTATTGTTTCTATGAGTTATTCATAAATCTTATGATTTCATGAGGTATGTTAACGTGCTTATGTTTTATGAGAAATGTATGATTTCATTGATTCTTATGTATACATGGACTAATGTTTTCTTTCCGTATTTTTATAACCCTTACTGAGCTTTTTATGCTCATATCATTTTTTTTGAAATGTTTTTCATAGGACATAAAGTTGAATAGGGTCAAGGATAGGATCATGGAAATGTCAGGCTGTCTAAAACAAGGAACTAAACATGACTCTTTTGTTCAAGATTTTTTGTTTTTTGAAAAAAATGGAAGGTGAGTAGATGTGTCAACATTGTAAACATTGAGATGTAATAGTGTTGTCCTAATTCTCTAAAACTGTAAACCTGAAAAGATCCTGAATGTGAATTATTCATTTAATTCATTAATTAGTAATGTTTAAGGTCAGGTCCTTATACAAACCCCACAATAGAATTACAAACCTATGTTACGGTAGCATTTAATTATCTTGGTTTCTCATTACGATATGCCTTATGCATAAACTCATCCCTTAATATCATTAATACTTTTGATAAAATGTGGTTTTTAGTCCAAGATCAATAATAAGGACACCTAATGAATACACAACCTCAACTACAATGGAATAGATATATTTGTCGACAGTTCAGACTCCCACACTCTATTGAGTAATTATGGCATGTCTTCCATCCTACACCATGAAGACCCCTAGCTAGTTAGGAATTATGGTGTAGTATAATGAGGTTTTATTCGAATTCCTTCAATGATATCAAAACCATGGAAAAAATGAATCATTCTATATGTGGTCAACTAAGTGGAAAATAGTGTATGGTATAACTTCCTTGGATATGTTCTGTCCAACAAAAATTTAAAACATCATTAGTTTTCCCCAAGGAAAACCATAAAAATAGAAAACATATAGTATAAAAAAAAGTAAACTACCATTGATATCTTTATTTAAATTATATGAATGAGAACTCTTAGTTGGGGTGTGAAAATTCTCCCCACCATATAAATTATTTCTTATAAAATCTTTATTATGTTCTATTGATCATTATGATGTATTCAATATATCCTTTATGAAAATATCAACTCTCAAAAATAAGGAACACTATTGCCAACACTTGAATGAAACCCAAATATCTAACTAAAACAATAAAAAATCATATACTAAAAAAAATTAATCTCTTAAATATCTTCAATGTACTAAACTAGGAATATATATATTATATTACTCATTTATGTTAATGAAGGAACAAGAAACCAATCAACTAGAAGTGATAAGTTTAGATCAGTTTTGGGGGTATCCCCTCCATATTATAATTTACCGAAGGAAAAAATTATTCCATGAATCAAACAAAATTATTTAAAAAACATGAGACTAGGAACAAATAGTTTTCACACTGCTAGGGGACCCTACTAGTAGGATAGATCATTTAAAACAAAATAAATTAAGGATTCAATTATTTCCTCGAGAAAAATATCCCACAAAAATGACATGGAATTTACAAAAATGGAAGTCTAATAAGAAGAATATATATAAAAATGAAAAGAACAAGGGAAACCTTCGGTATATAATTCAACAATATCACACCCAACAAGTTGGACCTCATAATAACCAATAATTTTAGATCTAGTTCTACCTCTTTTATAAACAATAACTATATAAAAACTCTCTATCTGACCCAAATATCCACAACCATGGAAGATCTTCAAATCAGTACTAAATTAGTGACTCTTATTAATTAACTAGATTTATTGATTGTAAACCAGTTTGATATTCATAAAAGAATATATAGACATACCAGAAATATTCTTTATACCATTTACCTTCTTCTCAGATAAAATATATATCCCCATTCATTTAATGGACATGAATTCTATAATACCATGAATAAAATATTTATCATGATAAATAATAACTATAATAAATGTTTATTTAAACCAATTATCATACCACTCCCCTTATACCCAAGTGGTTTAACCAAACTCATACACCGCTGACTAAAGATATAGATGAAATTTTTATTAAATAATGAATTATATAATCATTTTAGACTAACTCTATAAGATAAGGTTACTGACCGACAAAATAACAAACATACTCTAATAATAATTAATTACTATGTTGTATATTACACATCTCCACCTCCTAAAAAACATCTATGAAATTGGATAAATACATCATGAAGTATAAATTCTATATACTCTTTGAGGAACGGCCCTACCATTTCCAAGTATGAACATTGGACTTCCACCAATTATAGATTTTATATTTTAGAATATAATTTATAATAATATTCTATAAATAATCATGTAGATAGGGAAGGATAAATATACCCTCAATAAATCATAGATATTATTTAACTTTTAAAGGATATGTCTAACTGTAAAATAAATAAGGAATCAACATCCATAAATAAGGAAATATATATATAGGGTTATCAAATGAAGGGTCCACTACTGGATACTTACCCATAACTTTCCCTTGTAAATACATGGATATTCCATTAGGGAATACTCTGAAAAACATGTGAAGGATAAAACAGAGAAAAAATTTAAAAAAAAAAACCATTCCCATCCAAAAATAACTCAAAACATGAAATGGAAATATAATGTTTAAAATAAAAACCAATCAAATAAATTTAAAAAATTTATTTTATAACTATTTTTAAAATCCATATCTCTTTTTTAATATCATAAAAAATCCCTTAAATGTAATTTTATATTTTAAAAATTTACATATCAATGTCATTTAATAATTTCCCAATATTTAATTTATTTTACCACACATAAAATACATCTTTTCAAATAAATACAACTTTATGTTTTTGGATTTGAAAACCTATTTCCATTATGAATTACCCTCATTAATTCTAAATGTATAATTTTTTTCTATCCAAAAATTATAAATTAATCATATAGATTCTAAACCTATTTTTAATTTTTTTTGAACAAATAATCTCACTTATTAATACAACTATGAAAAAAATACATTAAATTCTATTTGAAAAGAACCCCTGGTGGATTTTTAAAATCACAATGTATATCATTAAAAAAAATTTATGATAAACTATAGGTAACAAATCTTTTCACATAATCCAAATTAGAAATATTGAAAATTAATTTTAAAAACTATTTCTCAAATTTTTTAATACAAAATATTTTTTTATCTTATTTGAAAACCCATTGAAAGTAGTTTAACATAGCACATGAAACAAAAATTACATAATACATTCTAGAGAGAATCCATTAACCAAATACATAGCTTGAAAGATAATGACTAATCATATAACTCTGATGGAGAGTTATACAAAACCATTCACTTTGGTTCAACATGGTTTTTAGATGTTGTATTCTCATAGTGTACCACATGTTTAACACCCATTCCATTCCTAAAAAACTCATTAAAATTCATGATATGAACCATGATGTTTTGGAAACCATCAATATATAATAGAATATACTATAAATGAATGAATAAAAACAATAAATATGATTTGAATATTAGGATTCTATAGATACTCAAGGATATGAATGGGAAATAGCATGTGATGTTATCCATGAACAGATGTATCAAGTCCCAATATCCTTATATATTGTCCAAAATTAATTGATACACGAAGAATAGTAATTCTAAAGACTAGGACCTATTATGAATATATCATCTTATAAAATTTTTTAACATCCCATATTTTCCAACCATGAATTAGGTACTTGATAAAACCGGTTTCATACACATGTTGTGTTCCTGATCACCCTAAGACTACAGTTTTTTTTCAATGAATCAAATATGAAAAATTGTGAATGATTTAACTGAATAGATATAATATTAACAATATATATATATATATTATAGAAAGGAACCTCCATATATCATAATTCCTTGCTGAAGATGATAAATATCGTATAAAAAAAGAAAAACAAATTTCTACCTAATAAATAAACAATCAATGAGATCAAAAAAAAAATTTCAGTTAACCACCATTACAAGTAAAAGATGGGATAATGTATATAATCCAATTATAACAATTCAAGAGTAAAAAAGATCCCATAAAAGTCTTATTGTGACCATATGGTCGTCTTTCATTCATAAACTAAAATTATCCCTTGAAAACAAGAATAATCTTCTCATGTAAAGATAGGATATATATAGGTATGTCTGGTAAGATCAATAGTTTTCAAAATAGAGACCACACCACATTTTTATCTTTAAAAAATATTTATTTAAAGTAATTTTGAAATTAAATTTATATATATTTTTCTTTCTATTTATATTTTAATTCCAATAAAATTATTACAAACTTTCCTTTTAAAAATGATCCCATTAAAGAAATGGTGTTTTAAAATTTTAAAATTGGTAGTTCCTTAAATACTTAATATGAAAAGTGACATTATTAAATATCATTTCAAAATATATTTATATATAAAATATAGTAAACAAAATTTATAATCAATTTTCAGAAACATTTTAAAAAGTTGTTTCTTTTACAAAAACTCTATAATTAAAAGATGGATAATATGAAAAATAATAAAATAAATATAAATGAATCAAGGAAAACTTGAAAATAATATCAAATATACTAATAAAATAATATAAATTAAGAAAAAAACAATAACATTGAAGTACTAGTGAGCATGTGAATTCATATGAGTCGAGGGGAAAGCATAGAATATTATATAAATTATTTATCATATCACACTTATTCAGGAAGTCAAATGACCCTAATTCTTTTTTGTACCCAACATGTCAAAAAAGAGGTAACTACCTATGCAGAGAAGCACTGACTAGTAACCACTACTCTCTAAGTGGCTTAATGATTGTGATACGTCTATTCTTGAAAGTTCAACTACATATTTTCGGTTACCATGATCTATAAATAATTGGGATGATTTAATAAGTTTTATAAAAATTGGAAATATAGTCACGTTAATATTAAATCTTATGAAACCCTCTCTTATAATAACCCGTCATAGGAATAACCCATCACATTAAAAATCACCATAATAAAAAATGTGTCTTATATTAGGGATATAATTTTCCATTTCAAATCAAACAAAATGAATGGAATATCCATAGGTTATATTTATCCATACTATCTGTATTAAAAAATTCAATTAATTCTTTCAATAATTTTTTATAAATAATGTTATAAAATTCCTTCTCATGAACCTATTATACTTTAAAAATCCAAAATATAATTAATATATTCATTAAAAATAGAATTCTAAATCTCAAAATCCATTTATGAAGAAAATTCTAAATAATTCTGAAACTTTTGGTGTCAAAATAAAAAAAAAATTCATATTTAAATATTGGGAATCCAAATTATATTAATATTAAATCAAGGAAAACATTAATTTCTTCTTCAAAACCATGAAATAATAATTAATAATATATTGTGATTAAAAGTTATTAAAAAAACATAAAAAACATGGTTCAATTATTGAAACACTAATAAATGGGGGAAACATACATCAATGACAATAAATAAGGAAAAATGAGTTATTACCAAATATTAGTGTTTGAAAAAACCCAAAAGAACAATGTTTAGCATTAAAAATACGCATAATAAAAAAATATCAAAAATAAATCTAGTTCATTGACACCTATGTAGAGTAAGAAAAAGAATTAGACAAGGTTTAAAAATTAATAGATAATTTTTAGAGGAGATCAACTTAATTAAGTACAAAAAAGTTATGTGGAGACACCCCAAAACAAAAGGGTTAGTCATGGGGAGTAACCAAGGTATATAATCTTTCCTAAATTTAAGAGAGAGAGTGAAACAGACCCCACTAAACTATAAATCACAATTGGAGATAATTGTTTTTAAAAATAATTATAGGTAGACAGAGACTATGTATTAGCACTTGTGGATTCATCATGGTTCCCATATCCTAGAAAAATCATTGGAGTAGACTAAGGGCTACTGCATAGAGCTTCCTAGATGTGATTGGCCACTACCGATGTATCCCCCTGGTTATTGTGTCACATCCTACCATGCAATAGTGTGGAGTCCTTCCCAAGACACTCCCCATGTCATACCCTTCATCAATCTTCCTAGAGAACATTGTGATGTGGAACTAAGACAATGGAAATCGCATACATTATGGTCCGTCCTCTTGCATTACATCATAAGGATCCATTGAAAAAAAACAACACGGAATAGCAGTAAACCTACATTATGGATCTATTGAAACACACATATTCTATGTAAGGGTAATAAATAATATAATTATAATCCCCCCAATTCACAAATCCATTATATAAAATTTGATTTATAAAACATACACCTACATAATGATGATGATAATTTCATTTATATAGAACACCCATATTTATCCCACCCATCACAACCATGGCATAATTTCCTCACCCACAGTATAGTTTACCTCTCTCATCCAACATTATATTTAGTGGATTCTAATAGTCCCAATGTATAACATTGATTGATATGGATCTAAAAAATAGTCACACTATGAAGTTAATGCGACTTTTTTGAGAAGATCCACTATGGAGCAATGACACCTACTACTAGGTGGTTTACCAAAGGAAGGGTTATATTATATACCTCCAAGGATACATTGTGTCCCACTATAGGGTGAAGATTCTATAGTTGTACCCTTGAAAAACCAAAAAATTTAGAACATTCTTATTGGGAAAATAATAAGGAATCCCAAATAGAAATCCTTTATAAAATAAAATTAATATGAATTAGTGGTATGGGTGTGGAATGTGATATAATTATCCACATGGATAATTAGAATGATTTGTTTTCAGCCATCTGGTTTATATATACTAATATAATTATGAATGCTTGAGTTGGATATGTGGTATTTAAATGTTCCATGTCTTGTTGTCACTATATGAATTATGAAATCTATTATATGATTATGTATACTTGTATATGATTTAAATAGTGGATATAAGTGTGGAGATACATGTGTTTGAAATATATCAATATAGATCCTTGTGTAAATTAATTTTAATTTATGCTTCTCTATAGGCCACACCATTCCTATAATTATTGATTATAGTATTCATAATTATTATAAAATCCGAAATGGATAATTTTTTGTACTATCTGTTTGTTTGAATCAGGATTTTTCTTTATTACAACATGTTTTTTTGAAACATTGAGAGCTACAAAAATGTGTGTTTGGGTATATCCAATAGCGTTTTTGAATATATTTTGAAATTCTATTACATGTGATATAATATGTAATTAAACTTATTAAATTATTTCTAAAATGGGATAAGAATAAATTCCAAATGAGTTTTGGATATGCTATAAAAAGTTCTAACATAATATGTGACATAGGGTGAATGTTGTGTTATTATGTGAGACTTCTAGTAAAAGTTGGTTAGTGATTAAAATATTCCCTAAAATCATTATCACAACAAAGTGGTTTAGCCCACGTCCTAATTTATGCCTGTATAGATCATATCATTATGAATGTTATGAATTAATGGTGTTGTGTTTCAAATTTTATCAATCATGAAATAGTATGGGGAGAAACCTATTTCCCATATGAAATTATATCAAAATTGATTAATAATACCACAAAAATATACTTAGTGGGGTATTTTATCTTAACTCTTACATGTTTAAATGTTAAGAATTTCATCATTATTGGTCAAGATGTCACAAATAACAATTAAAATCTCTATTTTTATCAAGAAATTATAAAATGTAATATTTTATTGATGAATATACTTGATGAATGTAAATATTTTCTAAGATCAGGACATAGTTATTTTATCATCCTTTTATTATAGAAACTTGAAGACCAAATTTCTCAATATATTTTTTCCTTTATTCTATTGAGTTAAAGAAGACTATGTATGAGAATGAGTCATTCCATGGGATGGAAGATTCACAAAGATTATGTATACGCAAATAGAAATTTTTTAGTTAGATAATTATTTAGGATCATTAAGAGGATCATGTGGAAAATCCTAGAAATGTATCATTATTAATGAATTTTCATTGTTAATAATTTTTAATAGTTAAATGAATTAAAATATGTTTTTATTTAATTGGTTCTATTCTTTTTTTACAACCTGTTGAGATTAGTTTTATCTCTACCAAAACATATCACTATCTATATTGGGAAATTTTATGTGCATAATACCCCACGAAAAAACAGAACATTTAGACATAAATTATCACCATAGAAATATAAATATATAAATTATATCACTAGTAGAAAAATACACTATATATATTTGAATTGACTAGAATTATACCTGTAATGAAAAATATCTCCACACTTATATCTGGTGGTTCTTTACCCATAGAATACAACTATCCTATTCCAGATCTACAATCATTTGCTCTTGTCTTTTTTCTTTTAGAGTTATATCACCCTTTTATTTCCATCCTTGAAAATCTATAAAACCAATACATATAATCCATAAATATAAAATATAACTACATTCGTACCAAGTTTTACTTATAAATTAATGAGAATATGGAGTGAATGTATATTCTCAACTACCAATTCATCATGTTATTTGTATAACCCTATCCGTTTGTAGCTAATAAATTATAGGAGAATTTATTTTTTTAAGCTAATTGAGTCTTAGTTTTGTGAATTGGGATTCACATAAAGAAAATATTAGTTTGATCATATCAAAAAGATATTTTATATTTATATTGATGGTCGATAGGTTCCTTAGATTTTCAAATTTTCTCTAAGGATCTTTGGGATTATTGTTGGAAATGATGCTTATATTTTTATCAATTACATGTTTTGGAAAAGTAGTATATGAAAAACAATAGGGTACACGAATGTGTGGTGTTTATTGTTTCTCTTGTTCTTATGTGGTATGTGTTTCATGTTTTGACCATGGTTAAAGGATAAGCATGAGAACTTTAGCGAAAATAATGCAAGATGGATTGGGAATTGGGTTCAGTGCATGGTTAGAACATGATTTTTTACAAACCATGAGAAATGTTGTATATTTAGATATTTTGGATTTGTATAGTTAGAGAATGGATTGGTAAACCATTGTGGGTTATCCATTTGCAGAATGTTCTGTTTGAATCTAATTCATTTATTGTTGGCGCATGATTTGAAAAATCATGGATCCAGAATTTGAAACTGAATAATAGTGAGAAAAGAAAACTTTTACCCAATGATATTGTAATCCCTGTAACTCTAATTTACATATCCTTATAATGATGATGGATATTAATAATCAACATATTACCTCCTTAATGCCTAATCTATTTGTAATTATTTTTATTTAATTCATTTGAAATTAATGGTGACACTTCTCTTTTAAATCCCACATTTGAAAATTCATAACGATTTCTTCCGATTTAGGGTTACCTAGATTATGGATTTCGTTTATATTCCAGTAGATCATTGAATAATTGGTTAGTATTTATGATAATTTATTGAATCATAGTGATAGTAAGTCTTACTATGTCAGAATAACATCATCATGCATCATTTTGATGTGGCATTTTTTCAGGGTGATTAGATCAATATTTTTGGATTTTGTTAAATTAAATCAATGTGGAATCAGTTATACTTAATAGGTAGTTTACTCAGGATAAAATTGGGATGTGCTTCAGAAATTCTATATAGGGTTCTTAATAGTTTTCATGAGGTGAGGTCATATAGTGAGTAATTTATAATTTTTCATAACATACAATCATGGTTTTCATATGGAATTGGTTGAGCCTTATCAAAGTCTTTGAGATATAATTTTAGATGTAAAAACATCCTAATTGAGGTAGGTGGTCTCATTTACATTCTTCTATGATATATATGCTTTATATTTGTGTCATGTGATATTTTATTTCGCCAACAAGGGTGAGGATCATTTTAAATAAGTGTTTTAATACATAAATGCATCGAATGGACAATGTTTTAACTGCCATGATAGAGCCTTGGGAACTAGATATTTTTCCCACCTAATGATGGCCAAGGGATTTATTAAATATTTGTTTCTTAAGAGACCAGGACCTGAGGGTGTTTCAATGAAATTAAGAATTATAATGAAGTGACCATTTTGTATGATCTCTTAGATTCCACCTTGTATATGAGTGCGATGAATTGATATGGTTTCCCATTGAAGTGGCTACACAGACTCTTGTAATTCTATAGACAATGGGATGATGTGATAAATATTGTGTGAGTTTTTTTACCCTATAGATATGTGATTAAATTGGTATATATGTCCTAAGATGAGTAATATATTGGTTGGTTGTTGGTACTAAGCTAGAGTAATTGTGAAAGGGTGTAAATTGAAAAAATCTCCTTTAGAAGACTTTCCTAGGAGGCTAGTGAGGCCTTGATGAGATTTTTAATGTTATAATGGAATTTACATCTTCCATGTGTCAGGTGATGATCTGAGATTCACCTCAATATAAGAATGCCAACGTATGGTGTTTTGGATAATATTAAACATAGAGAAACATAGTGGGATCCCTAGGGACATGATAGCCTTGTTGAGTGGGGTTTTGTGAATTGTGTAGTGAGTATGGTGGGTGTAACCTAGAATCTGAATCAATTTTGACACATGATATTTTTGGGTTAGATGATTTTCTAACAATGATTTATTTTGATACATGGGATTCCCATTACATGCTTCGTTTATATGAACTTCATTTCTAATATAAATCATATATAGCTTAGTATATTCTCTTTGGAAACAATTTTGATATATTTTGGAATTCTGCTGATGTGCTCCCATTATTCATATGTGGAAAAGACATGGATGAATTTGAAACAATACATAGATAAATTTGTGTGGATACATGAATTTTTTCCCAATAAGTGAATTTCACTGAGTTTATATATGATATCCGATTTCTATGATGCTTGTATCCAATTATTAAGTTCTATAGAGAATCATTGGATGAATTGGAACATCACATGTATTCTAATACTCAAATCATTTTGATTTCCCATTATATATAGAAAATAATAATGTTACTTGAGATTATTTATTTCTATGTATAACAAGGAATCAACCATTGAGAATGAGTTTTACTACTAGATTACCCAAAACTACAAGTATTAAGTTTTTTCCTATTATTGAAAGCAATTATCAAGACATTATCATAGGTATCGACCTTTTATTATGATATATTTGGAATAATTAACTGACATTCTAAAATATATCCCAACAATAACAAAAATAGGTTTGGTTTGATCATGAGTGTTACATAGAACTTGACGAACAAAATTGGATATTTCTTTTTTCTTCTATACTATAGTTTAATATTTTGATTCATATAATGTCATATTTTTATACTAAATTTATTTGTTATGTGTGTGATCAAATTTTTTATTCCTAAATTATTTTTAACTATAACCTGCTCAACTAGTCATGGAACATGGATACCCAAGGAGATTCATGGGTTTTATGTATATTTTAGGAGGATGCTTGATATTACATTATCAATAAGGATATTATAGTTAAAATTAAAGATCAATATGAGGTGAGGGTATAATGTTTTAGTATAACCTCGTTTATTTTTATTCTTATTACATTTTTAATATTTGGAAGGCATATTCATAGACCACTGAGTTTTTATAAATTTTTTATCCCACGTTTCATTTATTTTAATTTAAACATCATGTTTAATTTTCCATGTACCCTGATTATTTACATTTATAGATGTAACTTGGTTATTTTTATTTGATATTTTTCAATTTGAAATAGGGGTATACTATACACATGGAACATTCCAAGACCTCATATATTATTCAATAACCTCTAGCATATGTGGAGGAACACTTCAGGTCCAGTGGTAACTCCCTAGTTGAGACACTTCTCTATCACCATGGGCCAATTTCAAGACGTTACAGAGTGGTATCAAATAATTTATGTGATTAAAATCATAAATTTTATTTATTTTTTGTATATTATTATTTTGTTAGATAATATACATGTTGGATAATATTGTTTTAGGGATTCTGATGGATATCATAATGTTTTATTGAGAAGTCCTTTTTCGATAGGTAACCTTATTTTCCATTGATATAACATTCAATGGTATGGATTCAGCCTTTACCATTTAATGATAGTAACATGTAATTACATAGTTTAATTTTTTTTATTTATGATTTATAATTTATTAGTTTTTTTTTCTTGTCCCAATGGTATTATTCTACTTACTGGATTTTTGGTTGTTGTCCCATTGAAAATAAGAAATTTCGGGGATTTTTAATCACATATCATTGGAACAAGCCTATGTTCATTATAAATAATTGAAAATTTGTATTCATAATACATATTTTGGAATAATTACGATTGAAATCACTAATGGTGAAATTCAGTTTTTTAGAGTATTAGTAACACCTTATATGACATTTATTCATGTAGATAAGAATGAAATTATACTAGGATAAAACATAATATATTTCCTTCTAGTGATATTAAATTTGGATCTATGATGAAGTAAATGATGATGAATAATATTTATTTCCTCGTTTAATGGACTTATAATTACCCTTAGTTGTTTTATAATGTCACAAGATGCGTTAATAATGAACAACTGGTTGGTAATTATGAAAATGGTTTTTAAAGAAAATAGTTTTTGATAATTTTATTAATTAGAAGCAATATTGTGTTTTCCAATATATATTATAGGTGTAATTATACATCACATAACTATATAAAAATGGTTACATAAAACAAGTCATAGTAGTGAGATGTCGTTATGTGTTGAAAGCTAGATATATTGATCCTCAAGAATCTAAATCCCATTTGGAGAGGCCCAATTAGGATATGGATTAGATTATGATTCATGAGGGGTAGTTCGATATATATATTACCTATGAAAATCTATCTACATGAGTAATTTTTGGTTTCATATGTGATTCTGAATATGGATAAATATAAATGTTTGACCCTAGGTTGGGTTGTTGGGTGAGTGAGTAATTGTGGATCTTTTGAGGTGGGAGTAGAGGTTCCATGCGAGTTATGATTTATGTGGGTCATAACCTATGAGCATGGTTGTCTTAATAGTTTTTTTGATATTATTCTTAGAATATAAGTGAGTCATTTATGATTTTTGAGATGAACCAGATAAACATGGGAAACCTAGGGGGATGTCTAGATCAGGGTTGTGACTGCCTTAGATATTGGAATCATGGGTGGGTTATTTAGATTTAGAGGGTTGTGAAACTATGGTCTTACTATTATCTGGTATTGGAATTATGAATTCTTAGATTACATAATGAATTAAATGATAAGGGATATGTGTAATCAAATTGGGAATTCAAGTGGTGGATTAGCGTGATACATTGAGCTATTTATTTTAGATATGATTTAATGTTATGGTATGAGAATAAATGGATGAATTCAATTTTATAATGATTCTAATGGGAGGTGATCATGAGATAGACCATTACATAGGTGATATTCCATATTTTAAATAGGATCACAAAAATTTGTTTCCATATATGAGATCGAAATGTCATGGATATTGACTGGTTGTTTAGTCTTGTGAGAATAGTTATGTGTTTCACGACGTATTGAATCTTGAGTGGGGTTGTGGGACTATGTGGGTTGAAAGCATATACAAGTTACTATTTTATGATATTTTGGTATCAGATGCTATTGACTTCCATTGATATTTAATATTGGGATTAGTGAGATGTAATGTGTTGGATGAGGTTACGTGATTGTATGACATATTATAGACATTTTTTACCAATATTTTTAATGGAAGACGAAACATCGCTCCATGGTAGCAGTGAAATTTGAAGTAAAACTACTATGGTGGAATGACTCATCCTATTTTAAACTAGAGAGTCTTATTCATGGATAAAAGGGAATGACATGGGAGGAGTGAGAGAAATAATGTGATGGATCCTCTTGAGGTGGTTCATGAAGTTCAGTATAAGATATAAATATATTGTGGAGTGAATCGTTATTCACATCAGGGTTGGACCATTTTTATGAAGTGAATTTTCCTAGTGTTTTGGAAAACATTATAATAAGAGGAGAACATGTATTGGTTGATGTTTTATAATGTTTCTTTGGTACAAGAGGGATGACCATTTCCAGTCAATACCTGAATTAATTCATGGTGTGTGTTTTATGTACATGTGAACCTATGTTTTTAAGGTCATGGGAGTAGTGGGTTGTTTTATTGGATGGTCTATTTGGATATTTGAAACTAGTATGATGATGAATATAAATTATTAGGTACCATTAAAATACCTTACTTGAGATTCTAATATGATATTTGATGAATTCTGTGAGTTAGAATTAGGGTTGGTTGAATTTGATGTGAAACATACATGAGTTCAGTTATTTATGTGACAATTCAACGGTTACAAATTTTCCATGATTTCAGTTGGTTAGGGATCAAATAATTAAAATTCACTTGAAGTATAGTATGGACATTGAGTTGTATTTTTAAATGATATCTAGATTATTTGATGGTTTTTATTAATTAGGATGTTGTGGATGATATAGGTTGGACATTGATAGGTGTGTCTAATCAATTGGGGGAGTTGTCTCCTAGAATATTTTGTAACCCTATCATTACTATTATTTGAATCTATTGTCTAGAAACACATTAAGAACTTAATATTGGGTTTTCTAGTGTGATTTCAAGGATTGGTTGAGTTTTTCAATGAATGGATGGTATATTCTTGTATTTTATCATAGATGGGGGAGGCACATCCAATTCTATTTAGAATCGTGAATAGTAGTAGTATCAGGTAATGACTGATGTTTCAATATATATTTGATTCGTTTGTGAGGATAAAAACACAAAATAGGTCAATAAAAACTAGAAATGTATTTTGATATGAAAATTCGATTAGAATAAGAATCATGTATAAAACATGAACATGATGAATATAGTCTTATGTATGGGGGCACCAAGATCATGATATTGAAAGAATTTATGAAATTATGGTGTCTTAGGTTTGATGGTTGAGGCTAATCATTTTCTCATTGATTTAGTGATGGGTATGAGTGGTGGATCATGGATTGAATAATTGAGAACCCTGTGTTTTGAGTTAAAATTGGAGTGGTCTTAGAATTCATAGATAGAAATGATTGAGATATTTATGAATTGGATACCCAATTTGGTAAGGTTTTATGGTTGATTGATTGATGATATTTCTATAGGTTGAGAATTATTAAGGTTGCAATGTTTTCAAACCATGTCCCTTTTCATGTTAAAAATTTTTATGGGAATTTTAATTTGTTATTTGGGTGTATGATTAATTTTTATAAAATGTATTCAAATTGATAATTTGATATCTTGAGCATACCAATGTGATATATTGGGATATGATTTAAGTGTTGAGAGGTTCCTTAAAAATGAGGTTGGGTCTCAAAAATGTTGATATGTTTGTCATATTGTTTGGAAGGATTCATTCTTAGTTCATGGTATGGGATAAATGATTTGTGGAAAACATAGTGGGTACTCTTAGGTATAGTATATTATAATAAATCATATTATCACATGGTTTTAGTTTCATGGTTTGTTCATGGATAATGGATAACCATTTTAACATTAAATAACACCTTGTATAATGTCTTGGTTATAGTTCGTGGAACACATTTTGTTCCTTATTGTAGAAAACCCCTGAAAAATGTAACAGAATAGGATAATGCCGATTTTTTGTCACACTATTTCTTTAATCTTATTGCTAAAAAATACAAGATATTTCAGACTGGGGAGTTCTCACCACATATATTGCACATTACATGTAATATCATGCATCCAAACATTAACACTCATTAAAATATGGGAAATACCACTACACACTTATTGGATTTTAAGACTAAGACCCATATTTTTCATTCTATGCCACATGTGCATGGCCAACCACCCTCCACATTATTCATATCGTCCAATAATTGGGATTATTTTTTTGGGGTTATTATTTAATTATTATGGGTTTGATTCATCTTATTCATTCTTCATTGCATCTTTCTCAGTGGTTTGTTATGATTATAGGGGACCCATATTGGGGTTTGGTAATGAGTCCACCAAATCATAGTGGAATAATCCAATATTGGGGTGTTCCTAATGTGTGTGTGTGTGTGTGGGATATCTTGATATGGGATATAAACTTCATTTCCCGTACATTTAATGATTTATATCACAGTGTTGATTTTCAAAAATTGTGGATTTAATAAAATTAATATTCAAATTTTCTTGCTTCCAACTATCATGGATTTTTTAATAGATAATAGCATGATTTTTAATAAGACCATCTATATGTGGTTGGTCATGATTTTTGTGAAATGATGTCATTTGGGTATTGAATTAGTGTTTATAACAAATTGAGTTAATTTTCATGGCTAATTATTGTATTTTATTTATTCTATTTGATTAGGATATTATAACTTGATTATTATTAATTAATTTTTTATTTGGATGTGTTTTGGGGCATTAGTAAATTGGAATACTTCCATCTGGACTTGGATGTTCCATGAAGGGATATCATGATGCCATATTAAAATGGAAAAACTCAAAAATTGAAGCATGGGGTAAACATTACATTAACATATGTTATTTAAGAATTCTAAAAATTGAATGTCATATGTGGTCTCACCACTAAGGGTGAGGAACATTGTAAAAAAATTTAAAAAATTAATTTCCTAGATAAGAAATGTTATAAGGTTCATACTAGATCATTGGGAAATTTCCTTATCTTCTTTGTCATTGATGGTTGAATCCATATTTATATATGTGTTCATTTAGGTACATGGATACCAAATGTTATCAATAAAATTAAACGAGCATAATATATTGGCTTATGTGTATGATCCCTTAAAGACATCCTCGGAAAGGTGAGTGATTAATTGGTATGGATGGCCTATGGAATGGACATATGGAACATATATATTAATAATATCATTGGGCTAGGGATATGATTATTAGTTTAGTGCACCTCCCCCACTGAGGTGTTATAACCTTGGTGGGTAGACCCTAAGTGGGGATGGATTGATTCTATCTCTTTAATGATTCTTTATTAGGATTCTAGTGAGGCCTCAAATGGACTTTCATAGTGCTATCAGATTGTATTCCCTATGAGTTATGGGTATTGGTATTAGAGACGTGTTGGGATATGTGGACTCTAGTAGGGTGGCTGGAATAAACATAGACCTAGGGGACACTGTTGGGTGACAAAGTGACATGTCAACTCTAGTGAGACTGGTTCTAGGAGTTGGGTAGTGAGGAATGTAGGTGTCACCAAGAGCACAAATATATTATGACACATAAGATTTAACAGTGGGAAATGTTTTCCACCATGATGTATTATAATATAAAGGATGTTTAAGAAATTTTCTAATGATCCATACATCATGTATGAGATATAGTTATGATTTTATTGGACATGATTTGTTGAATCGTATGTTATATAGGTTGGAATTCCTAAAATGAACACCCATGAGTTAGATGTTACATCACTTAGAATTCTATAACACATACCTTGGATCAAAATGTCTGTCTAGATGACTTGTTTTAACATAATTGTAATGCCTAACATTTATAGATGATAATAGATTCCTAAGGCACTGTGATATGGTTGTTGAGGTATATATGGATTCATTGGATTCATGGGAACCTCTTTTTGCAGAATATATTAACATACTTTTTATTTCTTATGATGCTTGAGAATCAACCATGAGATCTAAGATATGGGAATTCATTGGAAACCGTGGAATTATCTATTGATCTTAATTATTTGTTTTATAATTCAATAGATTCTTGATAACTATTTTCATTAAATTAAACATTAGTTACATAGGAAATTCTACTATAAATTAACATTTCATACTGATATTGTAAGGCGTGATTAAATTACATGATCAAAGACACATTTAAATAATCCAAAGCATGTTTCGATTAATCACAGGTTTTAAGGACATAAGGATCAGAATTGGATATTTCGTTGCACTACTATAGTTTAGTTTTAATAATTATTTTTGAGTATATCAAATATATACATTACTTTAAATAGTTATGTATGAACCCATATTGGGGGTTCCTTACTATCATATACTCACACCTTACATGGGTGACCATGTCACTATGGTATATCAGGAAACTTCTATATTTGTAGGTTTAGTTTGGAAAGATGCCAAAAAAAATTTGTTTGAGGAGGATATCATTAATTTTATTAGATATTGGGATTAGGTGATGCTTGGGGGTAATAATTTCATGACATCCTTCACCAAAATGGGGGAAGGTACATCAGATTTCAAGACCCTTCCTTCTTTATGTTGAAGGAGAGATAATGACCCCCAAGACCGCCTTCAATAGGTCCCGGAGTGGCAACTAGCACCAAGGATATAGAATCACAAAAAAGATGGAAGGAATTACCCTTTTTATTTTAATAGGATCGAGATATAAGATAGAAACCCGAACAACACCAAAGCTGAAATTAAAGGTAAATAAAAAAGAAACCCCCTTCCAATATGCATGTTCAATAGTAAATGACACAAGCCACAAAAACACAAAAGGTAAGTACCATGAAAAGGAAACGATGACATCAACTTCCCCGAGGTTTGAGCTAGTACGGTCCCGCACAATCCCTGAAGTCCTCCTGGAAACCTAAATGCAGTTTTATATACATAGGGTGAGCATACAAGTATACTCAGTAGGGAAAACGAAAACCTCTCGTGCACAAGTGGGTGAAGCATTCTAATGCCCTATGAGAAAAGAGAAACCAAAGCACCTAGCAAGGAAAACTATCCTCGCAATCCCCACCAAGGAACACTCCCCAAATAAAGCATGGAAAGTAAAGTATAGTAATATCACATCGATATTTGGGTACCCCGCACCACTTTCCCACAGGTTATTAAAGACATCCTATGCATCGAACCAATCCCTCCATTCTCACCGCAATCCCACTACCAATCCTCGCCCCTACACACCTGGGCCATAACCTCACCGTAGTACCACTCCCAAACCCCACCCGCACACACCTGGGCCATAACTGCTATCCCGCTCGTAGACACCTGGTCCACAACCACCACACATAACCACACCCACAAACACTTGGGTCAGAACAACTACTGCCACGCCCGAAGACACCTGGGCCTCATCCCAAAGACACATGGGAAACAATAGTCTCGAAAACACCTGGGCCAACCACCCCAACTACCCTACCTGAAGATTCTTGGGATAATAATTGAATTTAGGTCATCACAGCCTACCTGAAGTGTCTTGGGTTATTCGGGAAAGTGAGAAGAAATGATCTAATTACCATCCACTCATAGGAGTGTTGGGGAAAACATCCTCCCCATGAAAATGGGTGTTGGCACTAAGTTCCCAACTAGGGTGGGGCACGAATAAAAAATATAAGAAATACAATATATGTATAGGTAATAGGAACTCATCCCTACCTAGGTGCTCCAAAACCTAAGATCAAACACCCTTGTTACTATTCATTCATAAAGAAAATCACAACACTCACGGCCAAGTCACAAGTCATCCCCAAAAACCAATTCCCCATTCAAAACATTCTTGTTTTCATTTTCAAGTGATCCAATTTCGAATAAAACTACACTACTGGGCAACAAAAAGGCGCAACCACAAGCCAGAGAAGAGAAACAACCCAACAACAATTTAAGCATTGACATCCAGTTCTCTCGAAATGTTACAACAACAAATGGGGATTAGTTAAATACCTCAAAGTATTGGAACCAATAAAAACCTCACAAAAGGGATAAGTGAGATCCCTCTAAGTACTAGAAACAAATAAAAATACGAGACATAGCCTCGTGTCCCCAAAACTAGGAACCATCTATTTCATAACAAAAGGGAATCCCACCCGAGTTCATGTCATAGTAGAGAAAACACACAGCTTCATATTCACAACCAACAACCATACCTCAATGGAGGATCCCATCCTCTCCCACTTTCCCCCATAAGCATTGAATATGACAACACCCAATACCAAAACAGAGTAGGAAAACCTCCTAGATCAAGCACATATTTTATTATTTCCATATTTCTGTTGGTTAGCTGGGGTGACCAAAAAAGGTTTTTTGTTCACTCGGAATCCATTTAATCCAACAAGTTTACATTGTTAAATTATTTTCATGTTACCGCCATTTAATCATCATTGAAGAGAAGATTTTATTTGGGCCCAAAGAAATACCATCAATAGCCATGATTTTTAGTAGTCATAAACTCACACAATATTCAAAATAATGATCTAGGAAGAGGAGAAACATGAACAACAACATATCAATTACACCCCACCCCTTTATTCTTTAATATTCTATTTTTTTACTCATTATGGTTTGGATTCATCTATTCCCCCAGAATTGGTAGAGTACCTACCCCACATGATACACATAAAGGAGAGACAAAGGAAAAATCCCTACCTGGTTGATCAAGGATCGATGTTTTTCTCCGCACGACTAGAACAGGGGTAGAACAACTAGCAAGGGAGGAATTCCGTGGACTCCAAGAGGTGAAGAAAGCTCCATCAGAGGCGCACCACAAGCCATGGGTGGAGAGGAACTATAGGTGCGCCAGGGTGATGAATGAAATCCAACAGAGAAGAAAAGAAAAGAATCTCTAGTGGGAGGTATAAAGATAAGATCCTACAGTTACTAGATACGGAATTTTGAATGCCTGGAAAGTCATAATGCAGTTTCCTATGCCGGTTGGAAGTTACACCAAATGATATTAAGTTTTTATTTAATGCCCCCCACCAGGGAGGCTTCTCAGGATTTTTACGAATTAAATATGGGATTTAAATGGCTTTAAAAAGTTTAAAGAATTAATTTACGTCAAAAATTTACGTTGTGGGAGAGGGAATGCAAAAAAGAAAACGGAGGGCTGGGTGAGGACATGGTGCCACCATGACGGTGCCATTGTTTTGTAGGAGCCTTATTTTGGAAAATTAATGCGCCAGAAGGGTCTAGGACATTACATTAGATACCTCCAAAACTATTCTCACCCTCGAGAATCAAAAATAAACTAGAAGAAAAGAGAGGGTCTGAACAATGACCTCGAAAGATACCTCTCAGGAGTGAACCTCATCGTCATCTAGAAACACCTCTCCCTAAAGAAACCAGGAAACATACAAGGGTCAAACTGCCCAGTCATATGGGTTGGGGAGCCTCTTCTCCAATTTCAAGATACTATCCGCTTTGTGGAGCACTAACTCGCCCGCACGGGTTTAATCGCTTACACCTTAATGCGTCTTGATTATGGATTGGGTCCTCCCCTCCGCATAGCCTGGACATTTCACACACATTCATAGAATAAGGAAAACCACATATTTTATAACCAACAAGGTAAATCATTATATCACAAATAAGTACAAACAGAATAGAACAAAACTCTAAACAACTCTAGGTTTTTGGGCACACATATGTGCTTCCCGTTCCTAGGTAGTTTCCTCAAGCCCACCATGCCTACACAACACACAAACGAAAGAATTGGTTTATCCATGAAGAACCTTCTCTTCACAAACATTGATCATCACTTGTTCCTCTACGAACGTTGCATTGTCCCAGATATCTAGCTTTCCCTTGTTGAGGATATGTGAATCATCGTGTAGATATCGTCAGAGCTAGGACAAATAGAAGGCGTCATGCACTCTTTGCAGCGGTGGCGGCAATGCCAGCTGATAAGCCACCCCACCGACCCACTTTAACACTTAGAATGGTCCAACAGACCTGGGGGAAAGCTTACTCCCTCTAATTAACCTCTGCTACCCACGCTGGGGGGAGACCTTCAGGAATACATTGTCCCTGACCCCGAACTATAAGGGTCTTCTCCTGTTATCATCATATGACTTATGTCTGTCATGAGCATCCTTCATCCTCTGTCGTATAAGCTTAACCATCTTCATCGTACTCTATACCACCTTCGGGCAAAGAACACTTGCTTCCCTAACTTCATTCCAGCACACGGTTGAGCGACATTGCCTCCCATACAAGGCTTCTAACGGAGCCATACCAATGTTAGAGTGATAGTTATTATTGTATGAAAACTAAACCTGTGGAAAGGGTCGCACCCACGATCCACCAAAATCTAGGACACATCCTTGTAGCATTTCCTCTAATGTCTGGATGGTGCGCTCAATCTGTCCATCTGTCTAGGGGTGGAAGGCAATGCTATGTTGTAGCTGGGTTCAAAAAGAATGCTGCAATCCCCTCCAGACTCGTAAAGTAAACCGTGCATCCCTAGAAAATGGACCTCATAACTCCATGAAACCACACCACCTCATCCACAAACCTTCGTGCTAAGGAATCCACTGTTCCTAACTCCTTGATTGCTAGAAAGTTGTCCAATTTAGCCAACTGAACCACCACTACCTAGATACCGTCATAGCCTCCTTGAACCTTGGGTAGACCGATGATGAAATCCATCGAGATGTTGTCCCACATCCACTCGGGAATGTCAAAAGGTTGTTACAAGCTTCCTCGAACACGGTGTTAGGCCTTCACTTGCTGACAAACTAGGCACTTTGCTACATACTCTGCTACTGCCCGTTTCACCCTGGGCCACCAAAACTACCCCCTCAGACCCTGGTACATCTTGGAAACTCCCTGGTGCACCACTAGGGGTCCTTTGTGGAACTCACTAAGAAATCTATTGTGCATCACCTCTATAAAAAATATCTTTCATTGGAAAATCACCTGATTCAGACCATCCTCCATCCACACTTCCAGACCATCACCATGGTCAACCTGGTCGCATACCACTTTGCTTTCTGGGTCTCCCAACCGAAACTCCTCCACCTGCCGGAGTGGAGACGACCGCACTATCATCTGATACAAGCATCCTCTTCCTCCTTCCACCCTTGCATCCAGGTGTAGGGAATCCAAATCCCCCATTGCTCTCCAAGAATCTGCCGACTCTCAAACCACATCCTTCTGCAACTTCCTACTCAAGGAATCAGCCACCACATTCCCCTTTCCCGAGGAGTAGGAAATATTGATGTCGTATACTTGAAGGAATTCCAACCACCTATGCTACCGTAAGTTTAGGTCATGCTGGGAGAAGACATACTTCAAGCTCTTGTGATCAGTGAAGACCATGCATCACTCCCTGATGAGGTAGTACCAACATAACATTAGTGGGAACTTGACTGACGAAATCTCTAGATCATGGGTGGCATAGTTATTCTCATGGGGGCGTAACTGCCTAGACATATAGGAGATCACCCCTCGCCACTGCATCAACACACATCTAAGGCATTGCCCTGAAGCATCACATAACACCACATATGCCACCCCTTCATATGGAAACCTCAACACTGGGGCACTAACCAACTTCTATTTCAGATAACTGAAGGCCACCTCACACTTATCATCCCACATGAATTCCTGGTCCTTTCTTGGTCAATGTTGTCAAAGGTACTGCAACATGGGAGAATATGGGAATGATTCTCCAGTAGTAACTTGCCAGCTCGAGAAAACCACAAACCTCCACCATGTTCTTGGGTGATGCCAAATAAAAAAAACGCCTTAACCTTCGATGGGTCCACTGATATCCCCTGATCGAACACCACGTGCCAAAGGAAGTGCACTTCTCGCATCTAGAACATGCACATGGAAAAATTACCATAGAATTGTTGTCGTCAGAGTTCCTCTAAAACCGTTCTCAAGTGCTCTGTGTGATCCTCCTATGATCTTGTGTAAATCAAGATGTCGTAAATAAACATGACTATGAACCGGTATAGATATTCCCCGAATATGGATTTCTTGAGCCCCATTAATACTGATGGAGCATTCATGACTCTGAATGGAATGACCACAAACTCAAAGTGCCCATATCTACACCCGAAGGCTATCTTCGAGATGTCACCCGCCTTCACCCTCAATTGGTGATATCCTAAATATAGGTCAATATTAGAGAACCATCCCACCCCCCTCAACTGGTCAAAGTGATCTTCTATCCTTGGAGGAGGGTAGAAATTCTTAATTGTTACCTGATTCTGTCTCCCGTAGTCTATTCACATCCTGAGACCACAATCTTCCTTCCTCACGAACAAGACTGGATCACCCCATGCTGATGCACATGGTCGAACAATACCCTTCTTCATTAGATCGACAATCTGAATCCACCAATCCTATAGCTCCGAAGGTTCCATCCGATAAGGGGCCATCGAAATCAAATGACCACCAGGTTTCAAGTCTATCCCAAAACTCGATGACACGTTGAGGGGGTAGAGTTTTTACCTATTCAGGGAAGAAGCCCATAAACTCACTGACGACCCCTGGAACTTCCACCATCTCTGAATCCACCGACTCCACTAATAGTTCATCTAACAAGGAGAGGAGGGTTTCCAATGACTTGATGCTCCCCTGAAATCTCCGCTCATCAATTAAAGTCACCCATTGGCCGTACAAGTCTAAAAACACAACCCTTCCTGAGAAGCAGTTAATGACAGCACATACAGAGAATGACCATTCAATGCCTAAGATGACATCATATGGATGTATCTTCAACAGTAGATGATCCTTGACTAACTGATGTGTCCCTATCATCAGTCTTCATCCTAGAAAAACATACAACAAGTCGGTCTCACCTCTGACTTTTGTACTTAGCACTAGGGTAACTGGAAGTCTCTCAGAATATAAACCTAGAGCGTGGGCTAGACTGGGTGTAACAATGGAGTGCAAAGCTCCTGTATCGAACAAGGCATATGAAACGGTACTAAAAAATCTGATCGCACCTCGAATGACCTCTGGCCCTGCTGAAACTACTACCTCCATGACGTCAAGCTGCCCACCCCTAGCTCCGCTGCCTCTCGGCTGTCGGCCACCTCCCCAACTAGGCCCGAGTCGAGGTCCCTGAGGAGCTCCCTAAGGTCAGCCTCCTCCTGCAACATCTACCCTTGGTGGAGCGGGAGCCCGCTGTCCCTGTTGCTACTGGTGAAAGGGCCTAGCTGGGCACTACTGCTGCTGAGGTGGGTGCTGGACCTGGCCACCCCCACCATACTGTACTCTGTCCGGGAACTGATTCTAAAGGTGTCTATGGCTTCCATATATGAAGCCTCTCTGCCCTGGGACTGATAGAAAATGGTGAGGGCCGGAAGGTCAGAAATGGAACTGCTGAGGCCTGCTCCTTGCTGGTCGAAACCTAGAGGGTCCTGATGCTGGAGGCCTGCTGCTAATGGCCTTCCCCTTTGACGAGCCCAACTGGATCCCCTCTTGTGACACACCTCCCAGTGTGTGCATCCTCTACACCACATAATCCTTCTTCTGCAACTCTATATAGGTCGGTCAGGTGAATTGAGTAACAACATACTAAAGAGATGGTCAAAGTGCCCCCTCTAAACATCTTGCCCAAGACTCCTCATCCGGAAAGAGGTCCAGAGCAAAGTGATGGAGATCCTTGAACATGATCCCCAAATATCTCACTGACATACTTCGTTGCTGGAGGGAGAGTAATTCCTGCCTCTTCTCACCATCAACATGGAAGAGAGAAATTCTTCCTGGAACTCCTTCTCGAAGTCAGCCCATGTCACATCGGTCTCCCTCTACTCCCCAAGATAAAGCATCCACCACTGACGCGCTGCCCCACACATCTAGCTTATAGCTAGAGGAACCCAGTACTCCATCGGAGCCCAGATCAAGCTGAAGGCTATCACTAGCTCCTCTGGCCAGTTCTCTGTCTCCATATTTGAGATGATGCCCTTGTACTTCCTAAGGGTATGTCACTGAATGGATCAAAGCATCTTCTGCCACTGATAATCATCCTCCTCTCAGTTGGTCCTCTTCTGATCAGCCACGTCAACCTCCTGGGCCTCGACTACCCCACTACTCAAGGTCACCTCCCAGGTGCCATAGCTTCAAGGTAAACAATGAATGCCTAAGCCCGAGTAGTGTAGAATATTGTTCTTAATTTATCTTATACTTCTTTATTTATTTTTAATCACCAAGACAACCATGAAACATAAGAACAATAGTCATTATTATGCATGTGCCTTTACTAGGGTCTCTACCATACAATTAGTGTAGCCACACTTGGTTGTACGGTAAGTCCAATGTCCTTGCATCGGATCAAGGGGGACCTAAAATCCCGTGTCCTAGCCGGTCTTCTCTGGCCTAATTCACACACCCATGTCACCCAACATTGTTTCCCTACCACCCCATGAAATCCTAAATATTCCTAACTCTATACTCCATCGTACCTCTCAACATCACGCCTCTGATACCATTCTGTCACGACCTGCCTTCACCAGAAGGAGGGAAGGGAAAACAGATTGCTAGACCCTACCTTATTTAAGTTGATGGATAGTGAATTACCCCTGATACCCATCTTCAATCGGTCCCGAGGAGGCTACTAAGACCAAGGGTATAAAATCAAACACAAGATGGAAGGAATTTAAATTTTTATTTTAATTGGATCGAGAGATAAGATAGAAACCCCAACAACACCACAACTAAAAGTAAAGGTAAATCCAAAAGTAATGAATTCCCATATGAATTTTCAACAGTAAATGATACAAGCCACAAAAACACCAAAGGTAAGTACCAATATAAGGAAAAAGACAACAGCAACTGCCTCGAGGTCTGAGCTAGTACAATCCCACATGATCCCAGAAGTCCTCCTGGAAACCTGATAGTAGTTTTATATATGTAGGGTGAGTATACAAGTATACTCAGTAGGGAAAACCAAAAGCTCTCGTGCACAAGTTGGAGAAGCATCGTAACGCCCTATGAGAAAAGAGAAACCAAATAACCTAGCAAGGAAAACTATCCACCCAATCCTCACATAGGCACACTCCCCAAATAACAGAAGGCAAGTAAAGTATAGTAATATCACATCTATATTTGAGTACCCTACGCCACTTTCCCAGTTGTTATTGAAGACATCCTATGCATTGAACCAATCCCCCCATTATCACTGTAGTCCCACTACCAAACCCTGCCCGCACACACCTAGGCCATAACCACTATCCCACCCACAGACACCCGGTACACAACCACCACACGTAACCACACCCGCAAACACCAGGGTCAGAATAACTACTTCCATGCCCGAAGACACCTGGGCATCATCCCGAAGACACTTGGGAAACAAACTACCTGCAAACACCTTGGCCAACCACCAAAACTACCATGCCCGACGATTCTTGGTATAATAATGGACTTCAGTCCATCACAGCATGGCCGAAGAGTAATGGGATATTTAGGAAAGGGAGCAGAAATGAGATAATAACCAGCCACTCATAAGAGTGTTTGGAAAAACACCCTCCCCATGAAATGGGGTGTTCAGCACTAAGTTCTCAACTGGGATGGGGAACGAATAAGAAATATAAGAAATAAAATATATGTATAGGTAACAGGAACACATCCCAAACTAGGGGCTCCAAAACCTAAGCTCAAACACCCTAGTTACAATTCATTTATAAAGAAAATCACAAAACATGTGGCCAAGTCACATCTCATCCCCAAATACCAATTCCCCATTTAAACCATTCTTGTTTTCATGTTCAAGTGATCCCATTTGGATGAAAACTATACTAATGGGCAACAAAAAGGCACAACCACAAGCCTGAGAAGAAAAATAACCCAACAAAAATTTAAGAATTCACACCCGGTTCTCTCATAAAGTTACAACAACAACGGGGATTAGTGAGATCCCCTAATGTACTGGAACCAATGAAAAACTCACAAAAGGGATAGGTGAGATCCCTTGAAGTACTGGAAACAATGAAAACCCTGAGACATAGCCCCATGTCCCCAAAACAAGGAACCAACGATTTCTCATCAATAGAGGATCCCACCCAAGTTTGTGTCATAGCAGAGAAAAGACACAACTTCAGATTCACAACTAACAACCGTACTACAACGGAGGATCCCATACTCTCCCACTTTCCCCCATAAGCATAGAACAGGACAACACCCACTACCAAAACAGAGTAGTAAAACTTCTATGTTCAAGCACATCATTTTTTATTTTCCTCTTACTGTTGTTTAGCTGGGGTGACCACACAAGGTTTTATGTTCACTATGTATCCATTTAATCCACCAATTTTAAATGATTTACCAATTTCCATGTTACCACTGTTTAATATTCACAGAAGACAAGATTTTATTAGTGCACATAGAATGACCACCAACGACCATGATTTTCAATATGCATAATCCCGCACAATTTATAAAATAATGATCAAGGAAGAGGAGAAGACAGAATAACAGAATAAAATCACAACCCTCCCATTTATTCTTTAAAAGTCTATTTTTTATCTTCATTAAGGTTTGGTCTCATCCATTCCACCAGAAATATTAGAGTACCCACCCCATATGATACACAAAGGGAGAGACGAAGGAAAAATCCCTACCTTGTTGATCAAGGATCGATGTTTTTCTCTGTGCGCCAAGAACAGGGAATGCATGGCTTCCACGAGAGTAATTTTGTGGAATCCTAAAGGTGAAGAAATCTCCAATAGAGGCACACCACAAGCCACAGAAAGAGAGGAACTCCATGTGCGCTAGGGTGATGAAATAAATCCAACTGAGAAGAAAAAAAAGGAAACTCTAGCGGGAGGTATAAAGAGAAGATCCTATAGTTACGGGATACATAATTTTGAACACCTAGAAACTCAGATCCTAGTTTCCTACACAGGTGGGCAGTTACAGACGATGATATTATTGTGTTATTTAATACACACCCATCGGGGATTCTTCTTGGGATTTTGAGGAATTAATTATTTTAATTAAATGGATTTAGAAAGGTAAAAGAATTGATTTACGTCAAAAATTTATGTTTTGGGATCGGGATTTCAAAAAAGAAAATGGAGGGTGGGGTGAGGACACGATGCCACAGTCACTATACCACTATTTTGGTGGAGCGTTATTTTGGATAAGTAATGGGCCAGAAGGGTCTAGGACATTACAAATAATTTAGCCTCCTTTATTTTTTCATCATTCATTTTGTTTATATAGTCATCCCAATGGGAAACTTTTTTACCTAAAACCTAGTCATTTAAAAATTTAATTAAATTATTAAATAATCATTGGACATAATATTAGAAAACAATGATCCTAATGTTTGGTTTCTTGGAAGACTATGTACATAAAAAAAGAAGACATGGGACTAAATTAAACATTTAATTATTTATCTTCTATATTTAGATTGTAAATTATTTTGAGCCTTTATATCAACATCAGATAACATGAAGATAACATGAAGAATAGATGAACTCTAAATCCTACTAATAGAATAAAAATTAAAATAAATATTAGTAAATTGGTTAAAAGGCCTTGCAGAAAGAAATAAAAAGACATAGATCATTTCTAAACATAAGTAATCATAACATGGGATCATAAAATCATTGATTAATATTAATGTGGAAACAAAATGTAACATGAAATTAGAAGGAGTAAAGGATTGTTTCATTTAGAGGATCATGATTCATGGATAATGACACATAGAGGATCATGATTCATGTATTACTGCACAGAGAGGATCATCATGTAAGGATAAAAACCAATACCATTACTCATAATAGCACATGAGAAAAAAAACATCCCAATGAATCTTATTTCAATATCAGTGCACCCTCCACAACATGTTCATTATTATGTGTTCCACATGAAAAATAATAAATATGGAATTAGACATAAATATAAGGTTTAACCTTGGTAATAATTGTGTACCATAATCATGTCAAAAGGTAAAATGAATTGAGATATCATAATAGTTTATATGAAATAAAATATTTAAATAATCCATTTAAATATAAAAAAATATTATATTATGAAATGAGATTTCAAATAGAAGTAAATATATTTGGAATTGGTGTTTTAGAAACATTATAAATAAAAAATTTTATTACATTTTAAGGAAAATAATAAATACAATTTGATGTTGAAAATGGTATACAATTTTATATAAAACCAATATTGAACCAAAAAATGTCATAAAAAATCAGATGATTTTATAAAAATAATTGTGATTTAAAATATATTATAGATAACGTGTGAAAATGGGTTTTAATTCCTGATGTTCCCATAAATCAAGATTTCTTTCTAGGAATAATTTGTGTAGGGAACCATTTAAAAACGTGTATATCCCTGTAGTTAAGGATGAATGGATATTGACACATGATTTTGGAACATATAAACAATGAAATAAGATTCATTAAATAATAATTCAAAAACCATTGAAAATTTTATTTTATATATTATTACATTATTAAGATAATTAATGGCCATTTTATTGGTTAATAGATTCAACGTCATTGTTTCGATGTGCTAATTTCCATGGTTTTAATGGATAGTATACTCATATATGTGTATGTAAAATGATGTATAACGTGGATAGATGTCCAAAAATCAACATAGATGATATTAATTAACATATATAATATCATAACACCATTTTGATTCAATAGGTGTGGATGATTAATTAGATAAATCATTATTGACAATCATTTCGATTTATTTTGCGTATTTTGATCACAATGAACTCATTTTGATTTAGAAATTAATATCAGTTGAAAAAATTATTCTACAACATAAAATAATATATAAAGAATATGCTTTAATTATTTTTTCCATAACAATGGATTTATGACATTCCTTGAAGATAAAATTGAATATTGAATACACATCATCAATAAAGGTTGTAGATTGTCAACTTCACGAATTATGTTTTCATTATTAACTTAAAAGATATATGAGATGTTATTTGATGAAAATTATTACATTAAAATGTTAAAATTACTATATATATAAAATTATATATTTTTCATTCTATTTAGATGAGTTTAGGTGAGTATAGAAAATGAAGGGAAATGAACATGAAAATAAATTGAATGAAAACTGAAGAGGGGTTTAACTTTTGATTCCTTCTTCTTGAGAGCCTCATTAGGGGATTTTTTTTGATATTTTATTAATAAAAAAATCTCTTGGATTTAAGGGGAGTGGATTGTTAATAATAATTTGATGAATTAGTACAAAACATAATTCTTCAGAGGATGGAGGAGAAGAGTAGATGTGTTGTGGTATTTATAGTGGACGAGGGGGTTGGTTTATCATTATTTTACACAATATTTAATTATTTTTCTAAATATATGTAATAGTGTTTATTATTTAGTCTAAATAAAGTAACACGATAATTTGAGTTCGAGATAATATTCTTACATCATCACTACATCACCCATGACTACATAATTCAACAATTTATCACCTATCATAAATTATCAGTGTTTACTATTCACCAAAAAATTAATATATTTTAGAAAAATATGAAAAATTCACTAAAACTATTTTTTGGACATGTAGAATTGAAAATTTACAACCATTTTATGGTACTAAATTTATAATTATTAGAAAGTATAATTTTAATTAAAATCATCTTTTATATAAATAATTGGGTTTTTAAAATTATATCTAATTGTAAAACACTTTGAAAAAATTACTTAAGTTCTCATTAAATTTTATTAAAATGATTAGACATAAAATTATTAATTTAAGAATAATTTTTAGGAAAATACATTTTAATTTAAATTGGTAAATTTATCATAAAATAGTAATTTCATATTTATGACCAATCAAATTACCATCTTTTAAATAATAATTTATTAAATATTTATTTTCATATAATATTGTATAATTATATCATATTTTCACATGTAATATGATTAAATATTATTTAAAATTTAATAAGTGTGGTTAGTTTTCCATTTTCCTATTTAATATTGATAAAGATTATTATACTATTCTAATGGACAAGTAATATTCCAATGGAATACGTTCCATAACATATATAAATGCCTTTTATTTCATTAATTATTCATTTATAATGTTTTTTATGTTCATAATGTTATTTTATTTTATTAAACTACACAACTTATTTATAATATGGGGACGTCATTAATAAATGATTGGGGTCATGAAATTTTCCCCTTAGGACATTTTACCTTTGAAGTTCCATTGTACAATCTATGTTAGAAATAGTTGTGGGTACATTTTCTTCATTTCACCCCATGGTTCCCATGTTTTATATTCATACTTATGGTTCTTCCATAGTACATTGAAAACAAGATTAGTCTAGTTGGGTACAAATTTATCTCTATTATCCATTATCTTCATTCGCTACTCCTCATAAGAAATCTCATTCTCTTATTGTATGACCTCTGAAGTCTGTACATATGATGGATCATGTATGAAAATAGTTAAAAGGGATTCATGTAATATATATTGTACTTGATACATAGTTAGTGTAAGTTATATTTGATTGGACACAACATCATGATGACCGAGAATCTTGTAGGGGATGATTTACCTAGAAAGTGGATTCTATTTCTTCACGAATCTCATGATCCTCTTCTATAGTGATATGTTGAGGAATACAATATGCACAACCATAAACTCCAGGTAGCATATATGATTTTTTGAATAGCTCATTTTTTTACATTGGGATTCGTTTAGGTGTTGTTTACCAGTTTTCACCTTCACCACTATTTCATGTCCTATCAGTTTATGTTCACCAACCTCATCCCAACCAGAAAGTGTTTTCACCTATTACCATAAAGGGGATCACATATATCCATTTTGATGCTGGATTGGAAACTATTACTATAGGATAATTTCACTAGTGAAAGATGTTGGTATCTGCTTCTGTTGAATTCCATCAAACACAATCCCAACATGTCTTCCAGATTTAGAATAGTCTACTCAAAAGGGACATCTGTTTGAGGATGATAGGCCATACTGAAGTTCATCTCAGTTCATAGAACATATTGGAGTCTTCTCAAACACAACCTGGTCAATCTCGAATCACGGTAAGATTAAATATATAGTGGAACTCCATGTATCCTTAAAAATTAATTTGTCTAAATTCATGCATGTTGATCCAGTAATATGTCCTCTATAAATGTGATAATGTGAGATTAATTTGTATGATTATCCACAATGACCCATATATCATTGTTTCTTATGTATGTTCTTTGGAGATAATGTTAAAATTACAAGGTGGGTTTTCCCACTTCCATGTTTGAATAGGTTATGGTTACATATTCCATTTATAATTTTTTTCATTTATCATTTACATGATGACATTCCATGACCATTAATGTATATTTAGTGTTATCATTTTTCATATTGTTTGACCAAATGTACTGTCTCAGATCTCGATACATCATTTTACTCCATGGTATAACAGAGTAGTTTGAGATATCCGTGTCATTCATAGATTCTTTTGTTATATTCGTATTGGATTGAACACATTGTAAGTACCCAAATCTTGTGACCCCACCTCACCAATCATGAACTTTTTAGTTTTCCCACATCATATAGCTTCCACCCTTTTTTGAATTCGAACATAATTTCTTTTATCTTCCTTGGTTTTCAGTAAAACGTACATTTGAGAAGTCATTTGAGAAAGTATTAATTATGTTACTCCTAGAATTATTACCATTTCAATCCTTTGTTTGTCTAAAAATATTGTATCCTTATATATTATCAATATTGATAATGATGTAGGATCCTTTCTACTTAGCGTCTCCTCCACCATATTTTCCTCACATGGTTGGTAGTGGATTGATAAGTCACAATCCTTGATAATATTTAAACATATTTATTGGATCTTATTAATATCCTTCTCAATGAAAATATTTTTTAGACTCTTGGGATAGATATATATTTCAAAAATCTCCATATTGATAATGACTTCATATTTTTAAAACAAATATCACATCTGCCATATCTGGATCGTGCATAGGATATTTTTTCTTATGAATTTTCAACTAACATAAGGCATAGAATATTAAATTATCATTTTCCATCCATTCAAATCCTAATAATTTTATTTATGAATCATTATATACCACAAATATTCCTCTACATGTAGGGATTGGGAGTATATACGCACTGATAAGCAACTTGTTTATCCCCATAAGGATTTCATCACATTTTTTAGTCTTGAAAATCATCAGTCAATTATATTTCAACTTTGTTATTGGGTTTTAAATTCACGATAAGTTTCTAAAAATCATTAGTAATACCCATCTAGACAAAGAATGATATGGATCCCCAATACAGATATTGGCCTTGAACACTCTTCGATTTCCTTTTTCTTATAAGGGTCCATAGATATCCATTTGATGGCTATTATGTCCCCATGAATGACACATCCTCCATACAAAAATAAAATTTAATTTTCATTGAATAAATATTCTCCCTTTGAAATGTCTTCAAATAAGTACTAAATTCTCCTTATGTTCCTCCAATATCATTGAGTATATCATAATATCATTGATAAATACTAGAGAATATTTGTCTAGGTAATATATAAATATAGTATTCATTAATTGCATAAATATTTTTGGAGAATTCTAGAGTTTAAAGGGAATCCCCATGAACTCATATTGTCCATAACAAATTCTAAATAATTTATTGGAAATATAATCCTTCCTCACCTATAATTGGAGATATCATGGCTGAAGGTCCACCTTAGAGAAATAACTAGATACACGTAGCTAATCAAACAATTAATCTATCCATGTAAGGGAATAATTTTTCATTGTCATGATTTTATTCTACTCATAATAATCGAAGAAAATGTGCATTGATCCATCATTATATTTATGATGTGGACTGGAACACCCGATATTGAAGCCATTAAGTTTATAAAACCAATGTTTATATTATCTTGTAACTACTTTTTAGATATTATAGCTCTAATGCTTTAATTTGATAAGTTTCCTTTGATAGAGGATGTTATCTAGAAAAGTGTTATATTAATAACAACACCCCGTATTCATGAGGAAGACCTAGAAACACTTCAGGGAATACATCATTATATTCCCTCAGAATGGGAAGATCTTGAAGCATGTCCATCTATTTTTTCTCAACCATATTCTGGAGAAATTCATGATCATAAGGAAATAATATCAATATTTGAGATGATTATTATGAATTATATTCATCTCCCTCCTTACATTTCTAAATAATTAGGGGATTCTTCTGGATGTGAATATTATCCCCTATCACAATAGTTGATGATGTCATTGAATAAATATAGAAAATCAATGCCCAAAATAGAATCAAACTCTTCCAAATGGATTATGACAATATTATTTTGGAGTATCTTTCCAAAAAAATAATTTTGGAGGAGTTGTTTACATTTGAAAAAATAATTTCAACATTAGTTGTTCTAACAGATAAATCATCCTCCAAATATTGAGGCGGTGTTTAAATAGTTCTTAAACCAGCATGATATGAAAGAATTTATTGATCTGCAATTAATTTTTAAGTTCTCTATTCATTAATGAATATCTAGTGTACCTATAACTACATCATTGTGCATATACACATTAGTGGTAGTGATAGAATAAGATCATCCTTATTTACATTGATGTTGTGGTTTATTTCCTCTTAAAACCCTCAGCTTAGTTTAATAGTTCACAAAAATACCATGATTCATGTAGTTCAAACACATTACTACTGTTTGAGCATTGATATGAACCTTAAATTCATTTCCACATTAGTTTTATTCAAGACATACCATCAGAATTTCATATCTTGATGCCTCATTCATTCACAAATGAAGAATTTCCAAGTTCTTTTTACACAGTTCCAAGGTTGCTTCTTCATTAAATTTTGACATGTGGGATATTCAATATGTTTTCCATCATGAGATTTATTTTTAGATCCTTCTATATTATAATCCATTTTACAATTTTTTCTCAAGGAAAATAGGACCATTGTCTATCTTTGGTCTCTATTTCAATCTTTAGGGCCCAATAAAAAACATTATCATAACTATATTAGTCTTTAATCTCAATGGATTTTTGTTTAATTTTAATTTTTCTTCTAAATATACAATCCACATATCTTTTAGTGTTTATGACAATGATGGGGGAAATTTGAAATAATTCTAATGTTTTCTTTATTCTCCCTAATAGACACATCTTCCATCTATTTATGTCAGATGAACATTCATTCCATCATGTGATGGAGGGTTTGGGGAAAATATTTATTGAAAAACATTTTCATTATTGCATCCCAATAAATGGAATAAATTTCCACCTTCGACTTTTTATTTTTTTTCTTTGTCCACCACAGATCATCTTTCCCTTAAAAAATATTTTCCTCCACCATAACATTCTTTTATTATGAGTACTAGCGGACGAAGAATAACTTTTCAATGGAGTTAATTCACTTTTCCACATAAAGGGGATTAGAATATCCACTAAACAAGAGATTCCTTTTCATTATGATGGGTTCAATGGAATAATTATATTTCCATAGATATGGAGGTAATTCTAAATGATTCAAGTTGTTATTCATAACTTGATCCAATTGGGAAAGTAATGATATAATGTTTTATGAAACCATTCCCATTATATATGGAATATCATTACATCAATCATTACATTTCCTATCACACAGATTGTCGGAATGTGTAATTATATTTCCCCAAATCAACTATGTAATATAAATTTTATTAGGGGTCTTTAATACTTTTCTAGTAAGAATAATAAGTATACATTAAATAAAATTTTATAAAGTATTAAAGGAAAAGAATATCCTAACACATCATTCCCTATGATTCAATCTAGGTTATCCATGGTATGTTTCAAAAAATATAATATTATGGGAATTTTGGTTCATTTAATAATGGTTGGCAATTATTTAATTAATTTATTATAGAATATCCCTTGAAAGTGTCAAACAAGGTTCACATTATGGTCTATTATTATATATCATGTTACCTCGAGTCCAGCCTAGAACACCATGACATTGTTTTTACTTTTAGGTATATATATGCCCTATCCAAATCCACTTGTAGTAACTAGAATAGGTTGTATGTTATTGAAAAACCCCATAATCTTTAGATATAAAAAATTAGGTATGCCTCTTATGTCTTAGTCTTATCCCAAAAGGTTCTTTATAATGTGTTATATTCCTAATATCCATAAATAACTTGACATTTCCCTTGATACCAACTATAGTGATCGAATATTTTATATATATCATTACATGATTTTATAAATTTTTAATCATCAAATTAATAGACATTGATCGTAATGTCCATTGTCTTGGAAGACTATGTACATAAAACTAAAAACATAGGACTAAATAAAATATTTATATATTAATCATCCACTATGATCTCCTAACCTTCTTTTGAGCCCTAAAATTAGCACAGGTTAAACTTATGATTCTATGAATAATGGAATGGTCTAAAAATCCCAGTAATGGAATAAACATTAAAATAAATATTATCACATGGGTGAGAAGGCATAACATGATGATATAAAATGCACTGAACATGATAAAACATAAGGAATCACAAAATTGTATCATATAATCATTGGTTAATAGTAATCTGGAAGAAAAAAATTATGACATTAGCCTGAATAAATGATCATTGAAAATAGGGGATCATGAATAATGTTTCATTTCCCATAGAGTAGAATGATTCAATGTTTGTTGCACATAAAAAGCATGATTCAAGGATAACTACAAATACTATAGAACTTAATGTCTCATTGGAGAAATAAATACCAATTTTATTGGAGTGATATCTGGGTACACCCATGACAATATGTTCATGTATATGTGATGTACATGAATAATAATACATATGTAATAATATATAATCATAATTTTTTCCCAAGGTAATTATTCTTTATCATAATCATGTCAAAATTCAAAACATTATAGGATATCATAATGTTGTCCATGAATAGAAGTATTTAAATCATACAAGGACAATAATATGGGAGAATAGGCGTAGATATTGATATTTTTTGTTGAAGTTAATTATATACATTTGAAAATGTCATTTAAGAAACATAATATATAAGAAAGTTTGGTGTGGTTTATGGAAAATATTAAAGAACATATTAAACAGAAAAGGGAATAAAATTATCTATAAAAACATAATTGAACCTAGAATGTTTTTATAATAAAATTAGTGATTTTATGAAAATAATGGTTTCATATGTCTGATTTTGGAGAAAACTTTAATATTTATATGATTTATAAAAATTCCCTTAAATAAGTCATTCCTATCAATGAGAATTGAGTGTGGAAACTTTGGAAAACATTAATTTCCCCAATCTGTATGATGAATTGAAATTTATACACAATTTTGTAAAATAAACAAATAATTTAGAATATTTAAATAAAAATAATATAGATATTATATTTGAGAAAAATAGAATGAATAAACCGAAAGAATAATAGAGGTTTCATTTAGAATCTCTTACTTTAGGTCTGAAATGATTATACAATTTATCTTAATGTCTATAATTACAAAATTATATTCATTAATTAATAATTTTTGAACCATTTATACATGTATTTTATTTATTATTTCTCTATTAGGTCCATTTATTGTTTTCCTTCTGAGTTAAGATATTAAATTTGAACATTTTGGTGCATTTATTTCGTAGGATTTCCAGATCGATATAATTGTATAAGTGTATGGAAAATCATGTACAATGAGGATAGTTGTCCATGACATAAGATATATGTTTTTAATGAACATATAAAATATTAAAATACCTTTTTTCACAGAATTTTTGATGATTCATTGGAAAAATGATTCATTATAATATTTTTGATTAATTTTTTCTTTTTTGATCACAAAGAACAAGTTTTGTTTTAAAATTTAATATGATGTGCATACAATTATTAGAAAACATTAAATTACATATAATACATATAATATAATCTGTTTCAAAAATAATAATGGTTTCACAAATATCCATGAAGAAAAAAATTAATTATGACATGACTTTTTCCACGAATATGGTAAATCGACACTTTACAAATAATATTTTCATTTTTAATTTAGAAGATATTAGAGAAGAGATTTGATGTTTAATTATTATATAATAATGATTGAGTTCTATTATATATATGATACTATAGTTTTCATTCCATTTATATGGTTGTAGGTGGGGATAGAATAATAAAATAAATGAACATGAAAAGAAATTGAGAGAAAACAAAAGTGTGTTTTACTTCTTGATTACTTATTATTATGAACCTCTTAAGGGGATTGGTTTTGTATTTTTTTAAGACCAAAATCTCCTATAAATGGGTTGGATATATCAGAATGTTATTGGACATAATTTTGACTTGTAAAAATTCTTGAGATGTGTGCAGAGATGATGTGGTGATGGGTGGTATTTATGGTGGAGGAGAGGGGTGTTTCACCATTATTTTAATCAATATTTTATTATTTTGGTCTGGAAAAGTAATATTGTTTATTCATATAAAAAAATAAATTAAATTGACAATGTGTTTTCAAGATAATTTTCTTACATCATCATTACATCACCCATGACTCCAATTTTCAAGTATTTAGCCTTTATCGTAAATTGTCGTATTTTTCTATTCAAAAAAATTCAAGTATTTTAGAAAAATACCAAATACACACCCAAAAAATATTTTGATTAGTATAATTTAAAAAATAACACCATTTTTTTAATATTGTTATATAAATTTGTGAAATATTACTTTTAATTAAAATAATCATTTACATGGAAAATATAGTTTCTAATTTTTTTACAGATTTTATTACACTTTGAAAAATTATACAGGGTCTCACTAAATTATCATAAAATAAAAATACATAAAATATTAATTTATTAATACATTAAATGAAAATATTTTTTAAAATTATTATATAAATCATGAAATTGTAATTAAATATTTATGAACTATAAATTTACCAAAACTTAATTAATAATTTTTAAAATATTTATTTTCATATACTATGATATAATTATATCATATTATCACTTATATGAACATTATATTTTATTTATACTTTTATATACAAGGTTTCTCATTTTTTCCATTTTGTTGTTCATAAGTGTCATGTTACTATTCCAAAGGCCATGCTACTATTTTTGGTAATATATTACATAACATCTATAAATTCATTTACTTAATTAGTTATTCATTTATAAAGTTTCTGTTTTGTTATTAATGAGATTTTATGTGATTATAATATAATAACAAATTTATTAGATGGGATTCCATTGATAAATGTTTTGGGTCTTTACATAGTGAGTTTATATGATTGTATAATTTTTCATTTCATTTTTCATTATTAATTTTTTTGTTTTTTCCATCTATTATATTAGATACTTCAACAAATGTTACCTGGATATTTTTATTTTATATTTCCCATTATAATAATGGGATATAACATCATTGTGGTACTTCACTACAGTCCTGATTCTAGTCAACGTGATCTGGAATGCAGGGAGGAATGCTTGAGTCTAATAGAAAATCACCCAGTTTGAGAATTTATCAGTGGGAATAGATTGGGGGTAGGATGTATTACACTTTTTTTAAAAAAAATATAAAAATATACTATATTTCTATAATCATGATGCTTTATTGACTCATATGAACTCGTAAATTGACTATGCCACTTTTGAACATATTGAACACACTCTATATGTTCATTATTATACAAATATAGAGAGAGTAAACCATTACCCAAGATACATAGACACTAAAACCCTCAATAACAGTCATCAATGATTCTAATAAAATCAAATCAAAATTTATTAGCATCTATACATTTCATTTAGTTCTTATACAAATAATTTTTTGTGATCAATTATTTTTTCTCAAAATATATGAAAATATGTGAAAAAAATATATCACTTGGTTATGATTCATCGATAAATGTAAAAAATAAAACCATCAAGACATATAGGCTCACCCCTAACATTTTTTGGGGAATATCTACTCAAGGTAGTGAATCTACACACATAGTCTATAATGAACCCATATCATAATTTTATATCTATATAAATTACTCTCTTTCTCCATCCCCTGAGTCTTTATATATAATTTCTAAAAATTGAATCCTAAAATACAAATCATCTTCGACCCACAATATTTTTTTCTACACTATGATTCCCAAATAATTATATACCTTCCCCGTAATAATAAAAATAATGTGTTTTAATATTTCTTCTCTAATGCCTTAATAAATTTAAATATTGTTGTCATACCCTCAAAATAATATTTCATACAACATAGTCTTGAATCACCTTAAATTGTTTTAGATTCATGTGATTGGGAATCCAAAACAACATCATTTATAATGAATATCCCTAGAGTATATGGATCTTATAAATTTTAAATTACCATTAGAAAAAAAATTTATTTTCATAATTACAAGTGTCTAAGGTATCATCATGGATGAGACATGTTCATCCCCTCAGTCATGCGACAACTTAATTTACCATTCCCAATTAGTCTATTATCTGAAAAGGCCCCTAAAATTACTTTTCTGTTCCACAACAATACAAAATCAAAACACTAATAAGTAATTAACACCATAATTTCACATCACATAAATAGATAAGTCATCATTTTCATATATATATATATATATGATAATTTCTATATATTTATTAACCACATAACATCATTAAAATCATACCACAAAATTTATTTTAATAATCCATTTAAAAATAATATATTCTTGAAAACGCTAATTTTGTTGTTTAAAAAATAAAATTTAACAATAAAAGTTTCACGATAAAAATAAATAAAAAAGTAAAATTAAATTTATTCACAAATATTCCTTGTAAATATATTTTAAAATGAATCATGAATACCTTGTTATTCATCCCTAATATATGTTAATTTATACTCTAAAATAGTAATGAAATTAATAAATTTTATACCATACTTCTTAATAATAACAATGTTAAACTATGGTTTATCTTGATTGGTACACACACATATATTTTATTCAATGTTCTCACATCTATTCTCCATCATAAAAGTTTCCCATTTTTTTGAGAAAAAATAAAGAAAAAAATTGTTATTTTATAGCAACATTACACCCTATGTTCAATGAGTCATTGAGGAGAAAATACATATTGACTTAAGTAAACTCCCTTATCAGCAGTGGTTGGTGGCTATCCCTGAGGGTCTAAATTTACTTTTTGGGAAGTGATTACAATGAAACTAGATATTCCTAAAAATATATATTTATGTAACATCATAAATATTAAAATATAGTGCATATTATTTATCATACTAAAAGATAATAAATTCATAGTAATTATTAATTATAAAATGAAACAAAATAAATATACAAAACACCCATGTGGTAGAATAATAATTCAAAAGAAAAAAAATGTATCAAAATAATGGACTAAAAATAGCACACCCAATAAAATCAATATAGATTAGATAGAAATGATCATGAATTAACTATGTACCAAATTCCACAAATAAAGGTATCTATACATTAATTTAATCCATGGGAATAATTTTTTTATGTTATATGTATATATAAGGTGTGAGAAAAATATCTGTTTAAATTCACCATGACCTAAGTATCACACTGAGTATAATAAAATACATTTTTTATAAAATTTTATTATTAAATGAGTTTAAAATATATTACAATAAATATTATTTTTTAAAAAAATAAAATGTATATGTGTAACCAATCGATACTAAAAACTTGTTTAACTATATGGGCTATTATTAGTGAATATTTGACATTTTTATAAAATTTTCATAGTCAAAAACATCTTTGTTATTATCATGATATAATCATAGATGATAGTATAAAATCACGATAAATACTAAGGTATTATTTCAGTTACCCATTAAATGTCTATGACCAAAGGTATGTCTAATACCCTACTATTTTATATTATATTTATCTATAATAAATTTTATTTCTTCTATATATTGTGTTACATGCAATCACCGTTTTCATACAAATTGTGATCTGCTATTAATTATTTATTTAATTATTATATCCTAGCCATTTGGATGGTGGTTATTTATATTAATAACTATATTATGAAAATTTATGGATTAAAAATTTATATAATAAATTCATTATTGTTAATCAAAATAGAAAATTCAATTTGAAATAATGGCTATTTTTTTTGTACAGAAAACTCTTATTATAAACATGTCATATTATTTTATTCCCAAATTAATCTAGTAAATATTGATAACTTATTTTAATAAAATTTATATACTATATAATAAATATTTTTTAAAATTCCATTCAATATTTTTCATATACATGGGTTATGAATTTTTCAAGTTTTATTCTTTAGAGCTATATTTGCCTAAAAGCTTGTTTCATCATATTCATGACACTTATATTAATATTAATTTTTTCCATATATATATATATATATATTTAATATGTTAAAATTTATTCCAGATTTTTAATTAGTAGGACCATGTTTGGAAAATAGAACCCATTTATATTTAATTATTATTAATAAAAACTATATAAATTTTTTCCCCATGGTAAATGGTAAATCAGCTTAATATATGTAAAATCTAACTAATAGATCCATTATTTTTCAGATAAATTATTAAAGTATGAATTAAATTTTACCCTTATATACTTATTCAAAAAATTAATTATTTAGGGAACATATTTTATTCAAAATTACAAATATAAAATTTAATGAAATGAAACATAGAAAATTTCACACTTTTACTTTTAAAAAATTAGTGTTTCTTTATAATGGAAAATATAGGTTATTAATTAATATTAATTTCAATAATTAAGAAACCCCATAATCCTACATGAAAAATGGGGGTTCAAAACCCATTAGGCGCAGGTTACTAGAGCAGTACTGTAGCAGTAGTGTCACTGTTCATCAGCGGGTACTGTAGCGGTGGTGGTACTGTGTGGTTCTGTAGCAGACAGGTTACTATTCATAGAATGTGAATTGAGCCAAAAATTTGGGCCTATAGGCTATGTAATGTGCTATAAGCCCACTGGGCCTTCGGGCTATGTAATGGGTTTCCCTCTACCCAGTTAAAAGAGTTCTTTGCTTGAATTAATAATAAAAATTTGACTTCGGCCCTAACCTTTAAAAAAATGATTAATACATATGTATAATTTTATTAATTATATAATTTTCTTAAATTGTTTTTTAACTCAGACATAATATTTTTTTCAGTTAATGGGAGAAATAAAATATATGAATTTAAAAATATGAAAACTCATATAATTTGGATAATTTATTATTTTACATGAATTTTTTTATTATTATGAGACATTATGGATTTTAATTATTTAAATTAAATTTAATAATTTTTTTCATGTCTTTTAAATCAAATTAAGAGAATATTCATATTTTGAAAATAATGACATATTCTGAAAAAAAATATTAGATTATTTTTTTAAATGACATTATATAAATAGGGTAAAACATATATTATGTTGTATAAACTATATTCTCATAAGCATTAATCTTCCAATAATTACCATATAATTAAACTTATATCCCTTTAAGAGTGAAATATTGGTTACTTTAGTTAATGTTTAAAAAGGATAACTATAAGGTTAATCCAAAAAAATAAGGTCTGAGACACCACATAAATGGATATAAATTATATTTTATGTTTCTATTAAAATATAATTTTATCACATATTCTATATTAGAAATATTTTGATTTATTATAATTATAATGAATTTAACATATTTAATTCTGCTATGAAATTCCAAGTGTGTCATCTACCCCACATATAAAAGGACACCACTCTATTTTCATTTTTAGACAAATTTGATACTTTTTTATAGAACCCTTGGAAATTTCTTTTCCCAAAATCCCTATTCAAAATATTTATATTTTTATATTCCCAAAACTCCCAACCTATGGTCATTAAGAGTATAACTGATGGAGTTCTTCTAAAGAAGAGGTAATTGCCTCCACTGAACAACTTTTTTATTTAATTCATATTTTATCTTCAATCAACCAATTGAATTTATCATAAAATGACAATACATGTATGTAAAATCTACATAAATATTACAATTATTATGAAACCACCATTATCCACCCTTTTTCCCATCAAATGGTAACAGAAATTATCACTCCTAAGTATGTTTGACTTAACATCATCACACTGGGATACAATTCATTTATCATCAACATAATTTATGCATCATATATATGATGGGTTTTGTGTTTTTAAATTATATATATCGAATAATTATACTTACATAATAATAATATCATACATATCATATTACCTTCCAAAATATTGTGAAATGATAACGTTTCTCCTCTGTACATGTGGACTGCCACCTCAATGAAATGTTATAATTCATTTTATCCCTTTTATATAAAACTTTTTGTAATGAGAATGGATTGTATGAATATATATTATTTAAATGTTATAATTATTATTCTTTAAAGTGTGATAATTTTTTATGTTTCTTTTTTTCATACTTTTATTTGTGAAAAAATGTTTACTTGTATGTACGTGCTCCCATCTCCCTGAATAGTGTAAATATTTGTTCTATCATTATCATTTATGGATAACAATAAATACATATATAATTAATATGTATTATATTTATATAATTATTACCATTATTTACATTATGTATACTTGATCAATATAAAAATACTGAAACTACTAAACCAATACATAAACAAATATCACATAAGTTATTACCCAAAACATTCTTTTTATCAAAATAGTTGTTAATAAATTAATGATATATGATTATAAGTAACATTGATATTGTGTTATTTGAATGATTTTTGTCAGAGAATAAAGTTATAATATATATATATATATATTAAAAGTGTTTTTGACACATGCGATTGTTGTTAAACATGAGGTAACGATGTGTTTCACGGACTCATCATTATTTAATATTATTTATAATTAAGTATCTTTTGGGATTTTTTTTGACATATCTATGACGAAACCAAAATAAATTTTTATCTTCTAGATATTCATGAAAATTATAAATTATATTATTAATTTCCTCTATCTGGTACTTAATATTATTCAGAAATTTATCTTCGTAAATGATAACTTCATTCATCTTTTTGGACAAAAATCATTTTTTCCATGTCCATGATTCTATAAAATGTATTAATATTTTTACACTTCTAATATTATTTATCAAATAATGTTTTATCAATAATTTTCATTTTAAAAATGCTTTAAAAGGAATATTTTTTTTTCAATATGGTTCTTAGTTTACATTTTGATGAAACATTGATAGAATTTTTTTTCAAAAACAACATTAACTAAATTTCAATCCATCCTGATCAATCAAGGAATTGAATATTAATTTCTATGTTTTATTTTTTTCAAATAATTTTATTATTTATACTATGGAAATATTTTATATTTCATGGTAAGAAATTCATTTAAGTCAACATGTTTTCTGGTTCTATTTTATTTAATTTCATTTATGAAAAAAATATTTTCTTGAATATCATGATACCAATATATACTAAGGACATCATTAACCATATTTCTATGGAATTTTTATAATTTTTTTGACTAGTTTTTTACTATATTGATACCATCAACCATATTAATCATGGTGGTTTATAAATATTCTAGTTGAATTGGGAAAGTATTAAAATTTTGTATGCAATTTTTTCAATACTAATATTTATATTGATTATGATTTACCCCATTAAAATACTTATTAAATCATAAATATTATGTAATTAGTGTTTCCTATAATTATATAACTTGTCGTTGCATTAATAAAACTCATTAGACAATATAGATTGTATCTACGTTGAGGCCTTACATATTTATATAATATGTCTTGGTTTGAGGCCTTCATGATATGTTTAAGATTTCATGGAATGATTTATCACTGATATGTTTCATATTCGTGACATTATGCAGTCCATAATTAAGATATTATTTATTTATATCTGTGTTATTATTTGAATTGTTTTTATATCCATTGATAAATTATGAGCTCTTATGATTTTTTGTAAGGAATGTTTTAATTATTTTTCATATCCTTATATATTATTCATTCCTTATTTATCTTCAGTTGTACACATACCTTTACCAAGCAATTGATCTCTCCATTTGTGATGTTTATTTTTCAGAAGATTCCAATTTGAGTATTATTATTGATACCTATAGTTTTAATATAGATAATTATGTTTGATTAATGAAAAATGAAATGTTACAGATTATGTTATCAAATTTAATGTCAAATTGAACTATGTATATTGTTTTCAAATACTAGTAAACTATTAAGTCCTTGGAGATGTGATTTTTTGTATCTAGTTCTAATGTAATAATTAAACCATAGACTTCGGGGTACAAAGGTTGGGGTCCTTACAGTATTACATAACTCTAGGCCAACACGTGTAATATCTTATGTCACAAAACATCTATAGAAAATGGATGGGACTCAGGCATAACGGAACTTATGTTCAACCGTATTAATGTATAATATCATACCATCACATCAGTGAGTGGTCAAACATTACATATTATTTCACGTGATAATAAAAAATTAATTCAATATATTAATTATTAATTAAATTAATCTTTTATTCATCTAATATATTATAATATTAAATATATAATAAATTATTAATTCTAAACTCCTTTTAATGATCCCTAAATTTTACATTTCAATAAATTATTAAATTACTATTCAAATATATAATATCATATTAAAAAATATTTATTTCAAGATCATATTCAATTTTTCCGACGCACACTAATTAATTTGGGAATGATTCTCATCTTTAGTTCATGAAATCATTTTATAATTTCCAATTGGAAAATTTACACCTGATTTCATAATTTAAATTAAAAAATTAAAATTCCCAATCCATATTTTTTGTACCCTAATTCTATGAGTTATGAATTTTTTCAATTATTAATATAAGAAAATTTAAATTGTGAGAAAGTATTAATAAATAATATCACATAAATTTACCTTCCACATGATTCATAACAAAGCTAAATACCTATCAAATCATAGAGAACTAAAAATTATTTCATTTAATCTAAAACAACACCTAATATCAAATTCACTTATTACAAGAATAATGAAGTCAGTCATCTCATCAGTAATCCTTTAAAATACTTATTTTACACTAATTAAAGAATATATCAATAATATAAATAAATGGTGAGCTCAAAGAACATATAATATGACATATATATAATTTTAAATTAATAAATTAAAAGGTAAAAAAATGTTATCTTTTCTATAAATAATATTGTTCAATTTTTAGTTTAATCAACTCTATGAACTAAATCATCATATATTTAATTAAATAATACATGAAATTGTTTTGTAACATTAAATGATCTCAATTAATTAATATCATTTAATATAATTAGCAATATATCAAATGAAATATCAATATCAATAAAATTAACTTTTTAAATTTTTAAATTTTTTATATAACACATCATATTCACATATAGTGCAACACTTTATGACATAGTTCACCCAAATGACATCAAGGCCAGTAGAAAAATGGGATCTGATATCTGCCTCTCTATCTGTTAGTGGTTTCCCACTAGAAATTTTGTCCATAGAGGTGAATGTTGGGAAACTATATGAAATAAATATAAATTTATAAAAATAACAAAATTAATATAAATAATATATTTTCTGATAAAAATATACAATAACTTATCAAAATCGATATTGCATATTCTTTATAAAATTAAATATACAAAACTATATATATGTAATACAAAAATACATTGGATCACTATGAGGCTGATCATAAATGGAAACATGCCAAAATGAAAACAAAAATAATCCAACACAGCTCAAACTCTCTCCTATATTCACCCATGAAATCCATCAACATCAACTCATTCAGCCAAAATATCTCAATTCAACATTATAATTTGATATATGGTACTTTACCTTACCTAAATCATAGGAAGTAATGTCTACACATTTCTAGATGGTCATATGTTGGTAAGGTATATGAACTTAATAAGTCGCCACCAATGGTGTCCTTAGATAATACCCATACATTATCGGTGTACAAACATTGAGAAATATTAAAACCAATATGAACAGAACACCTAATTATAATCCTACCAACCATGGTTATACACCCAATTTATTATGGAAAGACTATTAATGGTATGATATTATAATAGTTTGATCACAACCAAAAGTATATTGAAGCATAACCCCTCATAATATTACTAAGAAACATGCCAATACCATACCCTTATCCTCTTGGTGAACTACACAACATTGATCCATGATCAATGACTAGCCTCTACACATCATAGATCAAAATTCTCAAATAAATCCACACATGATGTGAAATTTTCTCCTAATTGGTTATCCCATACACCACTCAATTACCATGGACACTCCTATGGTGTATCCCTCTAATATTTTTTTGATCAATATCACCATCATATAAAACTATTATATGGAGGATATCTCTACCATCCTAGAGGAAAACACCACATCATAGATTATTCCTTATGTTTAGATAACCCCAATAGCCTCTACCATATGGTGAGATGCATAATAAACTTCCAAGAGCCTCAACCTGAAAAAATCACAATTTCCACTAGTTACAGTTTTCAATACAACCATACTCATACATGTGAACCAAATTTCCCCACCATGATACATATAACATCTATCTCATTTCCATGAATCCATTAAATAATTACATCCTATAAGATATCACAAGGAAAAAATAGAAAAAATTCCAAGAATTCCATAATAACACCAACATACAAAGAGCCAATAAATTACACTAACCATATCAATATCTCACACAATAACCTTTAGACATCACACATACTCAATGGAAACAATCTAGGGTTTCATTCTTGGTATTTCACACAACCCTACCCATGTACCGAAACCACATGATGCATAAAGACACATATATTAGTGTTATTTCTAGAAACCCCATACATAGAAAACATATAAGCCACTTCATCATGTATCATAAATTTGTTCATATTTAACACGAAGGGAAAAAATTTTATATCCATATCACCAGAGAATAACAAGTAATAATTGGAAAACAATGATGAAAAATTAAATTACACAATTTTTTTATGATTATCATAATAAATGGTGATTAATCAAGGATAACCACCTCTTGTAAGAGAGAAATAAAAGAAGGAAGAGATCCCATCCCATTTTGGTTTGAATGGGATCACCCCTATCCATTATAACATTTCTTGTTTTATTTATTTATTTTTTAAAAACTAATAGGTTCCCATTGATCAATTGTGTTTCCCCACTATATTCATAGTGGTATTAAATGTGGAAACTATCCCCTCCACCATAACATTCGTGGAATAATATTGGGGATCCATTTTTACTATGATACTGACGCTTTCCACAATCTCAAAAATCCATTTTCAAAAACACAACCTTAGGAAACTTCTAACCACTTGGACACCCAGAATACACCCAATTAAACATACTTGTAAGGATTTTAGATCTATATTAACTTACTCAAATACTCAGGAAATAATTTCCTTATGATTTTATGAAAAGTCATCCATAATTTTTTGTGATTCCATCACAAACTAAACCAAATCAAAAGCCAATCCTCCCACTCACCCCAAACCTAAAATATCCATATAAAATAGAAAAATATTTATCTTCCAAATTTTTAGTAAAAAACACTAAAAGAGGTGGATTATACATCTGGGTACACACCTCTATAATAATCACTAACCCAGTCAAATAAAATTAATCTACATGACATGTTATTGGAATGATACATGCTATTAATGCAAAATCCTATTATTTCCAGCCACAAAAATCATCCCCATGCATCATAATGGATGCCCAAACCACAAATAGAACTGCGATCATCATTTTTCACATCAAAGTAACAATGTGGACTAGTATCCATCATGAGAATACTATATCCCACATATTCACTTTATAACCCTAAACATCATTACATCTCTATTTTTTATGATAAAATCGTCCCAAACAAGGGAAACTGCCCCTAGTTTGACCTCTACAGAGATAACCAACTTGTGGGGTCACACTATATATTATAATTTCTCATTTTTTTGTTCACCATTACCTTTATAATTACATGATCATAATGAAATAATAAATTTTAACCACCCAACACTACTCCCACTTATATCTTAGACGCTTCAGTTTGAATCAATCCAAAACCTCTAACAGGGTATAATGTAATCAAGAAGAACCTCCCTTGTGGGACTATATTCCTGTAATATATACACTCCTTGGGTGGATGATCTTTTAATTATTGATCATTCCCCATCATCCCATATTGATAACATATAATATATGACCAACTATATAGTTTCAATGATGATATTATGCATTATATTCAATGATAATAAACCTAGTACAACTTCTTATGTCCATTATGGTTCCACTTCTGGTTCCCTTGAACACAACTAACAAACACTTTTTATTGTAATTAGTTATGTTACACTCATTAATAATGATAAAATTTATTATATAAAAAACAATGTCATCCTCAAAATGATAATCTTCACCCAAATGGTATATCAAAGGCAATCCAAGTGTATCTACACATTGTTGATCCAATTTATCACTAAAATCATATTAAAATGAAACAATTCCATCATCTAAATAATATTATATCTAATAGTAATATCCCAATATTAAGAATTCTGGAATTCAACCCCCACGTTTCCCTAAATATTTTAGGGTTAAATGATCTAATAACCTCACCTCAGTCTCCTTCTAATAAAAATCCTCACGTCCACTACCGTGCACCTGTATACAATCAATACATTTAACTGGTCCTTAGAACATGTAAAATTTCAAAATATCTATTCATTATAGATTCATATCAATATTTCCAATTATGTTATAGACTGACTTATTTCGAGACTCGGTCATCATGGTTCCACCTTCTCCCAATAATAAAGTATGATAATATGACCCGAACTCTCTTATTAGATAAATCATAATTGAATCTATATTTTGAGTCATATGATCAGTAATATCAATGAAATATAACTAAAATCAACATCAACTGATCATCATACAGTTTCCCCTCCTCTACTAGATTCTCTAAAATCCTTGGTACCATTACATAGAGATTATTCACATCACTTCCCTAATGGGACTTAATCATATCACCCCTTAGTGTAACTAAAGATAAGTCATCCAAAAACTATAATAGAGTCCATTAAGTTGTAATATATATATATATATATATATTTAAATAATATATCATTATATAAAAATTTATATATGATTATATCTTAAATATAAGGGAATATATAATAAAAAGAACATCCCAATATCTCATAGGCCTCCTTACTTGAACCATGGGATTGTACCATCCATCCCAATTTCCCTGCCAACACATCATTTGTTCAACAACACAAGAACATATAATATCTACCTATACATAATCTCATTGATTATTTTAACCCATATGTATTTACATAATTCCTCCAAATATCAATATAATAATGTTTTTTATATGATAGAAATAATTTAAACAACCAAACCATTTTTATAAAGGCAAATAAACATGAACACATAAGAGTATGAATGGAATGTGATCACTACAAGCCCAAAGTGAAGATTAAGACAAAAAACTTATTTACTTTTAAAGCATATAGTAAACCAATAATCATCAAAATTAAATCATCACATTTTTTTAGATCAAATAACACCACCATAATAATGAAATGTAGAAATAATAGTGTTTTCATAGAAACTCGTCCTTCAACATGTACCTATATTAAATAAGAAAAAATAAAATGTAAATTTATGTATAAATACATCCCTAATAATCCATCAATAATTCCCTAAATATAAAAATAAAACACAAATATGATACCACCTTTTATTTTCTCCTCAAACCTAGATAACACACAAGACTCTGAATCAAGGGGTGCCACTAGACCATACGAAAACCTACTCATTTGTAAGAGGATTCATCATGAAGTAAGGTAATATGATGTGATAATGAATAAATTGTACCCTCTGAATATATATATAATAATATTTAAATATACCAAAAGAATATCCAACCACATAATTTTATAAATGATTTTCGAAACTTTTGTATAGAACATGTTTTTAAAATTGACTATATTCAATTCTATACATGTCATATGAAATCATCATGGATCACCCATATGTTGGAAACATATAAGTATACCAAAAAAGAGAAAAAACTATAATCCAATTAAACACCAATGATTTACCCATTCCATCCTCAAAATCCATATATAAACGCATATGCATCTGTTGTGTTTCCAATCACCACTATGTTCCAACAATATTTCCCTTGAACATACCTATATAAGGATATATAAAGTATACCTACATACTAGAGTTGTAATAAATGGATTGAGTATTAACTTTTGAATATACCTTGAATAATTCCCCTTGATAAAATACAAACATATATTAGTGTTTTTAAGGTGCAATAAATGATAACCAATATAAAAAACAGACCCCTCTCCACCCCCCGATCAACCATACTTGGGTGATAATGCTACATTCTTAGACCAATTCGAAAATGTTATGATGTACCCTAGATAATATCACATCCAATGGGAGAATAATAAATTTACCCTCGTCGCACTAATAATAAAAATGTCTCTGCTATATCCTTGGCCTCCTAATAAGTTATAAATCATAGATATATTATCCATAATAACCATTTAGACTTCTTGAAAAAATATACCTTAGAAAACCACACACGAAGAGCATATTTCTCCCAGGTGATGATCATAATCATCCCTCAATTTTCATCAAGACACCTATAATGTATCCCTCTGTTCATTTAGTGATAAAGATTGCAATCCTTTTAAAATATTCTATTTAAGAAATGACCATGATACTAGTCTTCAACACTAGCTCATGTATCCTTCTATATATGTTTATAATAATAATAGACACAGACCCATGATGATTGAAATTACCAACTCCAAGTGACCATAAACCAATGAACCTCAATATCGAAAAACAGTTGTGGTCAACAACTCCTCCCCTATACTTGTGAACAATGTATCCTTATAGTCACACATGTAACATCCATACAATTACAAAGACTAAAAATCAATAATCATATCCCATAAAACATCACACTATTACATACATGATCTTCAAAAGAAACAATTTAATCCACTTAGTCATAAAAAGATGATCTATTCCATAACAGTTGTCAATCCATTATGGAAAAATCCCTAAACATTACCATTATTCCATAAAACCAATATGTTTTCCCCTTATTTGTCTCTCACATGACCCTACCAATGCCCACAAATCTCACAACACAAGAGAAAATAATTAAAATATAAATATATTGGAACCACATACCAATTAAAATTATTAGGATGATCATAAAGAATCTTCAATAGATTTGGATTCAACAAAAAATATCAAAAATTATAGGTCAACCTTTACAGTAGAACATTACTATTGAAAATTGGTATAATGGTTGGATAAATTGAAAATATAATCACAAGGGTTTCTATAGTTACATGATGTTTCCCAACATAATTTCTGAAATAAAGATTATAAATCAAATGGTGAGAATCAACTCTTAGAGTAGAGTAATAAGAGAAGGAAGAAATTCCTCAACATTATGGGTTTAATGGGAACACACACTTTTTATTATAACCATAATTAATTCACGAAAATAAAAAATACCCATAAAGATATTACTACATATCTAGAGGCTCACCATTAAATTTACAATGGAAGTGGTAGTAGCCACTAGCCACTCTATTCCAACTCTAGTGGCCACCTAATGTGTATTTTGTTTGAATCTACAACATGTAATTTTCCAACTGAAAAGTCCCTTCAATGAAGTGCTACATTGGTCCTTTTTAAACCAATAAAACACCTCGAATTTATCTAATGATACATGATTTGGCTGAGCTACGACTCATATTAACTGACATAATAAACTAGTCCATCAAAACAATTATTCGATAATACGAAATATAACTATATGAGATACCATATATCTTGATTAATTTCTAATTTGAAGAATAAAATACTAAATTATCTTCCCCAATCACTAAAAACCAATAATTAATTAATCTAAAAGTTTTATAATGGGATAAATAAAACCAAAATAAATAGTAAAAACCATTGAACAGAAACTATAGGGTAAAAGATCCCATAAAAATGATCTGAAAACCTATTTTTTATCACAATTTCATCAATAATCTTTAAAAATTTAACTAATGGAATATTAATAGAAAGAATGTAAAATTTGAGTACGCCAATCACTATCTATTATTTATCTCAAAATTTAAAATGAACTTTTAAATAAAATCCAATATCAAGAAGATTTATAAATATACATTATTAAAATGATATTTGTATTCCATAATTCTGTCCCTATGGGTCTCCATTTGGATTTAGTGACCACCCAAAATCCACACACAATATAACATAACTTTTTAAGATTAAATGATCTTTTATAGTAAATTGTTGTTTTAATTCACCTATTAAAAATAAATAATTCCTTTATCCATTTTCTTTATAATCAAATTTAAATCAAAATTGAAAAAACAAAAATTCCAAATTTCTTCTCAATTGTATCTAAAAAAAATATAGCTACATATACTAAAAAAACCATTTATATATGTGTTAGTCCAATCAAATTGAAATAAGAAGAAACAATATGTAACCTTATAGTTTTTATATTAATTTTATAGATCAAATCATTGAATATCTCAATGTAAAATTTTCTATATTTATAAGTAAAACCTTTTTCATGGCGATGCATATATATAAAAAATTCTGTCACTAATTTCTTTTGCGAGGTAATAATTATTAAAAAATATATTTAAAGAATTATATGAATATAATTAATAATAATTATGTTAAAAAATAAACGATATTTTTTTATAAAATTAATAACAATATTTAATTTTTTTAGGTTCATTTATAATTTCTTTTAAACACTTGTTTTAAATAGTAAAAACATTGAAAATTATAATAATGTTTATGAAATATACATAATGTATATATAAAACTCTTACAAAAAACATTAGTTTAAAAATAGAATTATAATATTATTTAAATTCATCTCAAGAAATTCATAATTATCATAAAAACTCTTCAACGAACATTACCCAAAAATAATTTAATTCATTATCAATAAATTTAATATGGTATATATACACTAATATTCATTTTATATTTATTACATATAATTTAATTAATATATCTCATAGATTTATATCTTTTATCAGAATGAAATTTAATTTTATAAATAATATGTCATGCTTTACATTGGAAAAAATATATTCTCCAACTAAATCATTCATTTAATCAACCCCTTATAAAATATGAATTAATATTATATTTTAAAACAAATATGAATTGGAATCATTCTCAATTTTATGATTTTTTAAATATTGGTTTTTAATATCACCATGTTAATATTTTAATCACACAAAATCATTAAATTGTTAATTATTTCTCAAATAATAATCTAATTTTTTTCAAGAATAATTTTTATTCAAATATATTATTTAAATATTAAATCATTATATAAATGAGAAAATAAAAATATAGAAATATTAAATTTAAATCATAATTAAAAATATCATATAATCAAAACACAATTTATAAAAAATATATATAAATGAAAACATCCAATCTGTGTATCATTTGGATTATTTTATATTTATCTTTTTTTATTTTTAAAAAATAAAATTTTATTTGAGAATTAATAAACATGTACTCGAATTTTTTCATTCTTTTTGATTTGGTTAGAATTGATGATGACTATATTAAATAAATTTTGTTTTAATTCATTAGAGTTATTCACTATTAAAATAATTGAAAGGGTATATTTTTTATTAAAATGGTTAAAATTGTAATTTTTAACATTTTCGAATGTCAAACTAGGAAAAAGACTACATATTTGAGTAAAAACCTATTATTTTTTGGGATATTATTTTCAAAATTTGATGTAATTTTTTGAATTTATTATTTCAAAAGAATGTTTTATTATATTATATATATATATATATCTATATTATCTATCAGAAAAACAAGATTAGATTCTATCTATTTATTCATTATTAGGATGATTTGAAACAGATTAAAGGGTTTGCATTAATTCCATATAATGACCTGAACCAAGCCGGGGCTCAGACCACAACTACCCAACCCCCCCCCCCCCCACCATAGGCCAGGGTTGGAAAAAAAGTGTTTAAGGCATAATTCAACATGGAGAGGCCTTTTCTTGAAGTACCTACACTCACACTCCCAAATAACTATTTGATTAAAAAGTGTAGAATTATATTGATATGGAAACTAGAATTCATTAATAAATATATCCCAAACCGGAGTGAAAAATAAGTACATAAAGTGTAGAAAATTGAAAAAAAACATACCCAACAATGTAAAACTGCATCCCATCAGATATACTATAATGGAGCAGATTGCATCCAAAAGTAACTTCCAGAAATCTCCACAGCCCATCATTGAAAAACACCTCGGTTGGTCTAACACACTATGCTCCAACTATATCATGTCCTTCCAGGACTATTTTGAAATGCATGTGATCTTCACAAGACAAAAACAAATGAAAAAAAATCCAGTAAATTGGTGAGTATAAGAATACGGAATTGCCAACACAAAAAATCTTAATTAAAACGGAGTAACTAAAAGGAAATAGTGAGCTCGACCAAGCTAGTGGGAACTCCATTGAGAGAGATAATACATTGAGGATTGTTCTCAAATTTACATGAATGTTCAACTTATTCAATGAAACACAAATTAATGGGTATGGAAAACCATGGCCCATAGGGAAAACCACAATGAAGTATCCACATACATGCACTATCAAGATAGATCTAACCACGTCCAAGCATGGATAGATCCATATGATTAGTTGTTAAAATACACATTGATCATTTTCCAACCAATACTAAAAGAGTGACATTATCCAAATGTGAGAAGATAAAAAAATATGGTGGAGTACCCAATAGGTTTTCAGCTCCCACAGGAAGTGAGTAACCCAATGAAAACTGTCGGCATGGATTTGGTATGTAAAATTAGCCATCAAGGTGTGAAATAAAATAATGTGACAACACCATAAGGGCTCAAAAACATCACAAATATATATTCATCTCATATTCGACATCTCGTGAGGTTTTAAACTCATATCAAATGATGGAACTCTACACAATTCAAAAACACATGACATAAAATCTTGGATAACACAATCCAAGAGATTATCCATCCTAGATAGATCCCATTAAAGGGATACACTCTATTAGGAACAACTATACCTTATTAATTATATGTATAATAGAACATTCTACATTAAGAACAACCTCTAATTCCCATCTCTTGTACCCAACACTAGAGGTTCTCACATTGAAAACCTTTTCTCTTATAAGAAGGAAGAAACCAAGTGGAGGGGACCTCTCATCACCACTACCATTTATTTGATGTTGTACTCCACTAAATCATACCCAACATGCATATTATCTAATGGGATATAAATAGGGGACCTATACCCTACTACTTCCTTGCAGTCAAGGGAGTACTAGCTCCTAACTAATTCATGAGACCTCAATCGCATCTGTATGGAGTGGCTGGTACCTCAACCTATCACTGGAGTAATAAATCCTAACCATTTTTACAGATCTATTAGAGGGGACTTCCATTGTATCTATACTCAAAAAAATGTGGGATAATTAACCCTAATGGAGGACTAAAACCCCACATCATCTATGAGACATGGGAGAGTTCTCCGTTGTTTAGGAATTTCACCCTGGTAAGATAGGGGTGTACCGAATTTGTAAGTTTGGTTTTTATGGGGGACTTGCACTCTAGTATGATAGGAGAGTAAAGATCCCACGATAGAGTACCCGCACGCCAAAACATCATGGGAGTACCGAATATTCCAAAACATATTGTATGGAGGACTCAAGCCCTAGAATGAAAGGGGAGTTATGACTAAAATAATATAGGACCATTACCCTAACACTATTGGGGATTCCCAACACTACCTATACATCACATTAGGAAGAAATGTTAATGAAATAGTTGGGGTGGACCAACTCCAAGGATAGAGGAACCAGAACCTAACACGGTTAGACAGTAACAACTCTACAAATAAATATCATATAGAGGAATCACGCCCTAACACAGTTTGAGTGTATCAAATCCAATGATAGAGGACCCTCACAACAATCTAATAGTAGAGGTCCTGGTCTATCTGAATAACTTGTATAGTGGTACCACACTATTGTATAGTAGGGGAGAGTTTTCCAACTAAAGAATGATATGAGGAATGTACCACTCATCCATTAGGGGTGAAACAAACCCAAAGAACTACCTAATGGTAAAATAACCCATATCCATGATGTGGGGAGTCCCATCATTAAAAAATTAGATAGGAAAGAGAAACCCAAAAACTGATCCCACATGGGAGTACAACTAACATATTATGTCTTCATGAAACACACCAATCTCCAACATTGCTGATGCTACATTAAGAGGAGAATCCTGATAATCATACCTTGTAACATGAAACTACTGTGGGTAGGGAAGATGTGTCATATTCCTAAAGGGGGACACCCCCTTAATGGTATAATGTGTCTATGGGACCCAAATAAAAATTTTAAACAGAAGGGTAATAAGCCCAATGTCAACCCAGTGATTCACCCTGATAACTACAAAAGATTAGCACCTCTACACTAGCGTCTTGATGGAAAAATGCCACCTCATATATTATAGCTTAAAACAGAGGGAACCATCCCATTATACATGAAAAAATTAGTATTGTATAATAATAATCCTAAACCAGTGTCCTAATGGAGATATAGAAGCTGGATGATCTCAAAGAGATCCCTTAGGAGTACTAGGCATGCTGTGGGACACAGACGACCAGTGCACCCACCCTAACACCTGGCTGGGTATTTGGTCTGCATGGCCTTTCAACCCATGTATTGGTACACAAAATGTACCTATAGTACATGGTGTGTCCCTCTTCAATATACCCCTGAATGAGTAATTTACCCTTTTTTTTGTACCAGGACCCGTTACCATGTACATTTCCCATGTAGTTGTCCACATCCATGTTTTTTCTCATGTATTCCCAGGCTAGGTCCCAGGTCCAGGAAGATTTTGGTCACTACAAGATTAATACCCTGAGTATATGGTGCATAGTCCCAACAATTTATCTTTCCTGAAGAGAAATATATGCATATATTTTCTCCCTAGACATCAAACCATTTATTTTATAATTCTAGTAAAGAATCACCAACATAAATCTCTAATTCACGACGGTTTATAAAAAATGGATAAATTTTCCCATGAGGGGTCAATAAAAAATGTATTAGGAAACTAAAACCTTATAGAAAATAGAAACAAATGGGAAAATGAATAAAACTCAAACATCCTACCTTGAGGGTGAAACATAAATGATATAGTAGATGGATGCTCCTCAATTCATGCGTCCTGTCGATCAAATGATGATATATAACATCAATGCTCTATATTATATAATTAAACCAAATTTATTACATAAAATGCACTTGATATAACATAGAAGATCAGGAGGTCTAGTGTCTTTCGGGATTAGTAACATTACATAACAACATTGATCATAAAACACACAACATCATTATTGAAAACATCCTTTACATGACTACTACATTACCTCATACATACCATTTCATGGAATAAAATGAGGACATGCATAAGAAAAGTGTTAGCTATAAAGCCTAGTAAGGGAGTTAACATATCCTATTATGAAGAATATAGTACATGTTTTGAAATAGGTTTATCCGAGGATCATATGAGAAACATGAACATTAAGACATTATATAGAATTATTATCATAACATGGAAATGTAGCAAGAGAACATAACACGGTATTAGCATGACCCAAGGCTCATTTGAAATGCTGCATGCATAATAATCCATTTAACTTGAATAATAATGAGTAAAAAATCATTTAACTTGACATAATGTGATACTAATCTTTACCCATTTCATTAGAGTACTCTCTGGGAACACCCTTGTTAATTAAATCATTTAATGTCCATGTGTGCCAAATGGATCATATAACATGGAATCATTCTAAATCATCATTTATTCCGAGATTAAAGAATTTGTAGTAAATAAATCAAACTATATATTCAATACGAAAATCTGAATAAAGGCGAATACCCTTAATAAATAATTTTCCTTGGTATTCACTATACAATGAATTTTCCTTGGAAACGATTTGTGAAATTTTGGCAGCATAACGACGTGACATAAGAAATAATTAAAATGGATTATGAGTGAGAAATTGACGATTCACACTATTTACTTGAAATGGACTGTAATAAGGTAATATAGGTACATGTCCCCACACGTTCAATGGTCTTTATATTCCTATAAAAAAATAATTTATTGAATTTAATGAAAAGAGGGAAATTCTTTATGGAATTTTGGCATGGTAACTTGTGTCAATGGGAGGAATGAATGAGAGAGAAATGGGTTATATCATCCTTGAAACCTAAAAAGGAATTTATGGAGGAGGGAAAATGTTATACCCCAACAATTATTATTGAAAATAGAAGGGATTTATAATATTAAGAAACATGGATAAAATGAGAAAGGATGGAATCCATTATTTTGATATATGATCCCAATGCCTTGGGAGTTGCCTGAGGGAGGCTTCTTGTGAGATTGGGGTGCCTGCGAAGGATTCTAGAGAGGGGAGGGATGGGTATGGACATGCTTAAAAGGATTTTATTGAAACATATGTAGGAGATTGCATGGGTTTCTATATGAAAGGAGAGGCAATTCTTTATTATTTAGGTTTGGGTCACCACACATTAAACTAATCCAATTGACAAAGCAAACAATGTTTTTTTTGAAATCGGAGTGGGAAAAAATATTTTATGGTTCAAATGGAGAAACATATTAGAAAAATATGGTTTCTTATATGGATCTGAGTCACACTATCAAGGAAATAAATTTAAAAGGGTTAGAAGTTCTATAAGTTTTGGAAGGACCACTAAAGCTTTGTAAAATAAATCTAACAAAGCTAAAATAAAATTATTTTAATGTTAAAACATATTATAGACTAAAATAATGTTTATAGTAATTTATTAAATCAATATTGGGTCATTTTGATGTCACAAAACACATTATATATTTAAATGGTTTTTTTACATTTACCAAAACATTCGTATTTCTCAAAAAACTATGAAAAATTCACCGTTGGATAATTTCGACTTCCTAATACCAAAAATAATATTAATTTAATATAAATAATTAACTAAATATGTGAATTTTTACATTCAAAATAAAATATAACAAATAAAAAAAATTATGGGTTTTGACAAAAATAGATTTAAAACATTAATAAAAATAACAGTTGTATTCATAATAATTATATGGTCATTTATATTAAATTAAAATAAATTTAGTAAAAATATTTTATTACAATATTATTTAATTCAAAAATAAATTAATTCATCCAAATAGATTTCTTAATTTAATATTAACAAAAAATACTATTTGTTCTATAAAAACTATATACAACGTAACAATAATAAAATGAATGTATATACATTATTATATATAAAATAATGATCCTAATTTGAGTACTACGGTATTTTTTACATAACCCCTTATAAAACCCACTTAATACCGAAGGGTATGGTGTGTGATGATGATAGACTCTAGGGGTGGCTAGGATAACATTGGTTGGGTGGTAATCTCTACCAACTTCCTCTTTTAGCATAGGTGGTTATACTCAATAAAAACATATGTATTCTTGGCATGGGATTGGTCAAAAGTGAAGCCAAATGACACCACCTCTATTCCATGCTCCAGATTATGAGTTTCATATGGTGAAATTATATTGGATGAGTCCATTGCTTTCTTTGTCTATGTAAATTGGATTTGTTAAAGCCCTATACTTATTATAATCATGTGATCATTGTGTAATGAATATATTAGAAATGGTCACATTTCATAATAGAATTTTAAAATAAAAAAACATGAAACCAATGAAATGTATATGATATATAACTATTTCAAATAATAACACATTTAATTAGATCAAGATGAATATTAATTAATAAATTTTTGGGTCATTAAAATATTCTACCATTAAGAAATTTCTCCCACAAAATTTCCATTTCCAACAATAAAAAAGTTGTCGGTAACTCTGTTTCTTCCCTTTCCTCTGGTTCCCACATTGCCTCTTCAAAATTGTGGTTTCCCCACAACATCTTGACAAGTGGAATTGTCTTATTTCATATAAAATTTCCGATACAATATATGATCTTCAATAGATGATCCTTTCAAGAATGATCATCCTCAAACTCTACTACCTAAGAACAAAATACATGTGAAGTGTTTGGTTTGTACTTCTTTAAGAGGGATACATGAAATACATCACATACTTTTTCAATGGTTGGTGGAAGTGTTAGACGATAGGCCATATCCCCAAAACGATCAAGAATATTAAAGGGGTCGTTGTACCTAGGGCATAACTTCCATTTAATATCAATCCTTATAATCTTTCATGGATATATGCATAGAATTACCATGTTATCATCATTGAATTCAATGTCTCGTCAACAGTTATCTGTATAACTCTTCAGTCAACATTGGAATACCTAGATATGCTGAAAAATGGTTTTCACCATCTTCACCATTTCAATGACAATTTAATGTCCTAATAGATTATTCTCTCTGACATCATCACAATATTTTGTTGTTCTTTACCTTTTCCCATAAATGGATTCGAATGGTTCCATTCAGGTGCTCGAGTGGAAACTGTTATTGTAGGAGAATTCAACTAGTAGAAAATGCTGGTATCATCATCCTTTAAATTCCATAGAACAATATCTTAACTGATCATCCAGTCTCTAATTTTTTTGGTCAGATTGGATATCAGATTTATGAAGATTTACTATACTAATCTTTAGTTCAGTGCTTAAGGAATGTTGTAGACTATTCCAGAACATCGAGGTGAATCTCAGATCATGATCAGATACAATATATATTGTTCCTACATACAACCTTTCCACGTATTTTATGTATATCAGTGTAAGTTGATACAATGAGAAGTCATATCAAATTGCGATAACTTGAGCTATCTTTGTAAGGTGAACCACAATGACCCATATAATAGTGTTTCCTCTTGATTCCCTTGGAATTCTAGGGACAAAGTCCATGGTAATATTCTACCACATTCTTGTTGGTAAGTGTAGTGGTTTCATCATAACTTTAAACATTTTCCACTCTTCCTCCCCTTTCCACCATACTAGGCGCATTTATGTATATTAAGCAATATCCCATTTCATATTTCCCGCCACAAGTTTTCTCGAAGATCTATGTACATATTTTTTTCTCCCTAGGCGAATAGAGAATGTTGATCTATGTGCATCATTCAGAATCTCCTTCTATATATACAGATTTTATGGTATATATAATCATGACCCATGTCTTACAATTCTATCCTTTTCAACCAAAAACTCTAGGGATTCCCTTTTCTATAATCTTCCACCCATTTCAAAAATTACACTACCTTTTTTGAGCATCCATTATTTTCTCCAAGAGGGATGGTTGAGAAATCATTTGAGATAGTATTGATTATTTCCATCCATTTATGATTCACATGTTGATCCTCTATAAATATAATAATTTTGGATCATTTTCAATTCACATCATTGATAAATATTCCTGACCCTTTTTACTAAGAGCCTCCACCACCTTTTTTACATTACTAGGATTGTTGCAGATTGAGCAGTCATAATACTTGATTATCTATATCTATCGTCATTGGCATATATAATTCTCTTTCAGTGTGAATATATTCTTGATGGTATTATGATTAGTATAAATTTTCCACTTCTCCCCATATAGATAATTCCACTTGATTTTCAATGCAAAGATCACAGCTATCACCTCCAGATCATGTGTGGGATAGTTTTTCTACTGGATTTTTAGATGCCTTGAGGTGTATGTAATTTCCTTATAATTTCTCATTATCACATAGCCTAATACCCTATTTCAAGCATCACTGTACCCCATAAAGAGTTATCCAATTATTGGGAGTGTGTGTATAGGTGCAGTGATAAGCCTCCATTTAGACTCAATGAATCTCTATTTGCATTCATCACTCCAAAAAATATTTACTTCCTTATGATTTAGCATGGTAAGGGGGTAGGAAAATCATGGGAAATTTCTCACAAATTAGAGATAATGTCTAGCTAACCATAGAAAGCTACAGAAATCCATTACTGATATTGGCCTCGGCCACCCCTGAATTGCTATTATCATGGAGGGAACCACAAATATCCCATTGCATGCTTTGATATAACCCAAAAATGACATTTCCTTCATCCAGAACTCACACTAATTGAACTTTACCTAGAGATTCTCCTTTCTCATGGTCTCTAGTAATGTTAAAAGATTCTCCACATGCTCCTCCTCGGGTTTTCAGTATATATTAATATTGACTATGAGGACTACCAAAAATTTATCAAGGTACTCTCTAAAGACTCTATTCACCAAGTACATGAATATTGTTAGATCATTAGTGAGTCTGAAATGCATTAACATTTATTCATAGTGATCGAAACTTTTATTGAAAGTATTCATGGGTATATCCTCCTTCTTCACGCTTACATGGTAATATCCCAAAGGCAAATCCACCTTGGAGTTGTATTGTGCTCCATGTAACTGATCGAACAAGTCATAAATTTGAGGTAGTGGATAATTGTTCATTATTGTTATTTTTGTTGAGCTATCAATATACAATGAAAAGGAACATTGAACCATCCTTCATCATGACGAAGAGAACTGAAGAAACCCATGGTGAAACACTTGGGCATATCAACCCTTTTCCCAGATTCTCATGTAGTTGATTTTTTAGATCCTCAAGCTCCACAACATCAATTATATATAATGTCTTGGATATTGGAAATTCCCCAGTTATATGTTCAATGGTGAATTCAAAACCTCTTCTTAGTGGAAGACATAGAAATTCCTCTGGAAACACCTCATTGCATTCCCTCACCAAAGGTATGTCTTCAAGGATGGTTGCTTTCTTAGACACAATCAACAAATTTAGATACACATGCTCATAGGGAAGTAATATACACACATGAGATGTTGGTAATAATGAAGATTCATCTTCCTCCTTTAACTTGTATTGAATTGAGGTTCAATCCTCCTTATGGAGAATGATTTCTCTATCACTAAAATTTATGTTGGCTCTATATAAGGAAAGACAATCATTGAGGAGAATTGCATCAATTTACAAAATAGGGAGTATGTTGAGGTTCACAGGGAAGTTCAATCCCTAAATTTTGACAGGGTTGGCATTATATTCATGGGATTCAACGATTTCCCTATTTTCTATACTCACCGATATTTTAACTTCTGTGATATTTTTGTTGTGATGGGACTGTTCTACTAAAATTTTGGTATATAATAAAATGTGTAAAACTAGAATCTAGATTTATGTTCTCTACTTATGAATGAATAACTAGTGTACCTTTCAACATAATGTTGTCAATGTTGACTTATGTGATAGTGACAGAAAAATATCGACCATTCTGCCTTGGAGGTTTTTGGTTGCCAAAGATATCCCTTGGATTGGGGAACTGATTTGAAAGGTGCTAGGATTCATTGAGGTTGATATAAGGAACAACATGTTGAGGTATGAATAGATTGTTCCCCTCCTCTATCACATCTGTGGGTTTCTATTGAATATAGTTAATAGTTAGGATCCCTTATCTTTCACACCTAATGAATTTCCTCATCCCCATTAGAAAAATTTTGGGCTGCTTATTTCCACACATTTGGAAAGAGGAATCCTAGGTTTTCCTTCCACCATTGGATTTATCTATCTGACCATCAGAATTGATGTCCCCCGTACACTTATTATTCCTTTGATACACATGAGATTATATGATTTTCATTTCAACCTTGAGGGAACCTCAAACAATTTCTTCCTAGCTATTGATGTCATGGATCGCCAGTGCTTTATGTATGCTATGTTTTCTCCCAAAAAATAAGTGGTTAATCTTGAATTTGAGGGTAACAACAAGGATTGAAGCATATCATGAATGACTTTTGATGTTTTCCGCATATGATCTGATTTATTTTTCAAATTTTTTTCCTAGAAATCCTTCCATTACAACTACTCAATCTCCTCCTTAGGCTTATTAATTTTAGTCAACGTCCACCATTGATTAGCATCAACATCCATATGATAAGTAACCAGATGAACCTTCTCTTGTTCAGAACATTGATGGATTGAGAAGATATTTTCAGTGGAGTGGATCCATTGATCCAAACTATAGGGATCAGATGATCCATTAAAATCAGAAGTCCATTTTCTCATGAAGTTCTTGATTGCGAGTTGTTCACTATTAGGGGTGCTCTACGTGACACATTTTTCTATTCAAATCATGCGTAAACTGATATATTATCCTAAAAAATATCACAATTCCTACTCCAATCATATTGGGCATCTTATTAGAACAATCATCACATTGATCTTCACACTAGTTGTTAGAATGAGTCCTCCTATTATCAGTTATTGTCTAGAAAAAATTGAAAGATATGGGTAACACATAATGGGTAATCCATGTAAAAATACATATTACATATATATAATGTTTATTTAGTTAACTTATGAATATATAGGCTTTAATATATCATATACATGATCTACTTTCTTAAATATATTCTTAGGGGATTTTTTTTAAAATTTTCATAATAATGGTTCATACTATTCTTGTGAGTTTACCAAGTATATCCCCTAGGAGTGTCATAACCAATAGTGTTTTACGTCCCATTGTCCTGTACCTAGATACCCTGAGTCAAGCCTAAATCTCTCTGTAAAATTTTTCTCTCCTTTGTGCATCTATTACAGGGACGCCTTAACCTGCACAGATCAATGTAGGGATGTATTTGATTTATAATCTACATACTCAATACTCCCAAAATCTAGGTATGTTCTTATTATTCATAGTTTTATCACTAAGGTTTTCTCTATGGTTTTATAATCCAAATCTAAAAAATTACTAAACCTATCATTTGATACCAACTATAAAAACCATGTTCTTTATTACACACTTAGACATGATATAAAAAAAATTAACTTAGTAAAAAATTGAAGATCGAGAAGCCTAGTGTCTATAGGGCAGATGAATATTACATAACAACACAGAACAACAAACAAACTAAATATTAATTTAAAACATCCTTTACATGACTACTACATTCCCTCATACATATAATTGAATGAGATAAACTGAGGACTTTCATAAGAAAAGGATGAGCTATAAAGACCTTTAAGGTTGTAAATAAGACATAACATGAAGAATATTGTCCATGTTTGGAAATAGTCTTATCAAAGTATTATATGAGAAACATGAAAAAAAAGTAATGATATAGCATGATTATTATAACATTAAAATGTGGCAACACCACTTACTATGGTATTATCTTGAGTTAAGGAACATTGCACATGGAGCATGAGTAAAACCTCTTTGAAAATGAACTACAATGAGTAAACCCTAATTTCAATTGATGTATCCTGATACTAATCTTTACCCAATTAATTTGAGAAATAGCATTGCGCACCATTCATAAACATTTCATTTAATTCTTTAGTGTGCCGCATGGATCCTATAACACAGAATCATTTAACATCTTAATTTATTACTTGTTTAAAGAATGTTGAAGAAATACATGAAACTATATAATCAGTAAGTAAATATGTATAAATATTAATACCCTTGATACAAAATTGGGAAAGGTTTTCACTACACAATGACTTTGGCTTGGAAAATCACGGTGCAATTTCGGTAGTATAACGGCGTGACAAAAGAATTCATAAAAATGGTTGATGAGAGAGAAATTGGTGTCTCATACTATTTACATTAAATGTAATGTATGTTGGTAATATAGATAAGTGTCCCCACATATGTAATGGAATTTAGATTCATAATACAAAATAATCTCATGAATGTAAATGAGAAGTGAGAAATTCCTTACGAAATTTCTTCATTGTAACAGGTGTACATTGGAGGATATAATGAGAGTGAAAAGGGGTATTTCATCATTCAAACATAAAGAGAGAAGTATTTGGGAGGTGCTAAATTATACCCCCAGATTTATAATTGAAAATAAAAGCGTGTAAAAATATTATGTAACTTGGATAAAATGAGAAAGTAAAGAATCAATTACTTGGAAGTGTGATCCCAATGGCATTAGAGGAGCTTGAGAGAGGATTCTTGAGTGCTTGGGGTGGCTTGGGAGGATTCCAGAGAGAGGAGGGTAGGGGTTTTTCATTATTCATAGGCTTTGAGTGATGTATAAAAGGGATCTTGTGTGGGTTTATATAGTAATGGAGAGTGAATTCATTATTATTCAGGTTTGGGTCACCAGACATTAAAATAATCCATACCACAAACTAGACCATTTTTTTTTCAAAGGGGAGGTAAAAAAATATTTTATAAGGAAAATGGACTAACTACATAAATTAATTGGGTTTCTTATGTATTGGTGAGTCACACACTCAATGAAATAAATTTTTAAAGATAAAATGTTTTATAAGTTTTGGAGAGTCCTCTAATGATTTCTAAAATAAATCAAACAAACCTAAAATCACATTATTTTAATGGTAAAACATAGATTGGCCGAAAATAAATTTTTTAGTTTTTTATTTCTTCATTATTGGGTTATTATTAAGTTATAAAACAAAATATATATTTAAACAGTATTTAATTTTGTCTTTAAAATCCGGCTAAAAATCACCATTGGATAATTTTGGTGTCCTCATTATAAAAATAATATTCAATTTTTCTAAATAATTTTCTAAATATTTCAATTTTTTACATTCAAAATAAAAACCGACATTTATCAAAAATTAATGGGTTTGACAAAAATATCTTTCAAACATTAATAAAAACCACAATCATATTCACAATAATTATATAGTAATTTATATTTAATAAAATGTAATTTAGTAAAAATATTTAATTAAAATATTATTTAATTCCAAAATCCAACAATTAATCAAAATAGATTTTTTATTGAATATTAACTAAAAATAAACTTTGTTCATTAATAACTATTTAAAACGTATCAAAATAAAAAGAATGAATATTCATTATTATATAAAAAGATAACTAACATAATCATAGTGATAAAGTCTTGTTAAAACCCCCTTATAACACCTGAATAAGACTAAAGGGTAAGGTGTGTGATGATGAAAAACACTTGGGGTGGCTTGGATAACATCGCTCAAGTCGTAATCTCAATCAACTTCCACTTTTACCATAGGTGGTTCCTCTTGAGCTTAATGTGTTAAAGCTTGGCATGGGATTGGTGAAAGTTGAATCCTAATGACACCACCTCCTTTCCTATATTCACCAAATGGGCTTCATATGGAGTAATTTTGTTGGATGGGGTCAGTACATCCTTTGTCTATGTAAATTCGATTTTTTAAATCCTTAAATATATATAAATCATGTGATAACTATTCGGTTAATACATTAGAAATGATCAAAAAATTTAGTGGTATTATAAAATCGAAAAAACAAAAAACTAAATAGCTAAATATGTTAAATAACCATTTGACATAATAATATGTTAAATTAGATTAAGAGTAGTTTTAATTAAAAAATGTTTGGGTCGTTATAGATGATCTATGTCAGAAATGGTGATCGGTAACACCTAGACGATTTGATTTGTTTTTAATTCAAACATCTACAATGGGTGGTGATGAGAGGTGTGAATCTCCTTTTCTTTTTTCACACCAACTTGATCGAGGTGTTGGTTTAGGTAAATTATTTAATTAAATTCTGTTTCAATTAATTATTCCACCACTAAATAACACCCACTTTAAACCTCCACCAAAAACTCATAAAAAATACCACATTATGATGAGCCTAGGGAAAGCACTATGTTATGAACTGAAATTCAATATAATAAATCCAATCCTAAACTTCACTCATGATTTATTTAAAGATTCAACTGAAACTATGTTTTTTTGAGAATTTATTTCTAATATTTTTAAGCATTATTGTGTAGAGGATCCATGAGCCCCAGATTATCATTCATTATCAGCATCTAACTTCATAAATATTCAATGAAATATTCAAATGTATTATAGGTTAAAACCTAAATCTATACATTTTAAAAAAAATATTTTATTTTATTCAATTATTTAGTAAAGTAGTATTCAACCTAGAAATGGGTATGGTTATTTATTCTACATTTCCCTTGTGTTAATTTCAAGTCATATAAATCAATTTGCCAACATCTTATAATAGAAATTTAATTTATAGTATAATACATTTAAAATTAAAATTAAAAAACTTTGATGATTATTAAATTGGATAAACAAATGTAAGAGCTGTGGATTGATGTTATTATTATGGATAAGTTAATTAATAAAAATCATCAATCTAATATATGAATATCAAAACCATAAACTCGTGATTAAGTAATATAAAAATTTATTTTATATCTTAAAAGTATATTTTTTTAAATTATATTTTTGGGTCTGGATATATTTTTTAGAAATTATGTGATATTTTTGTTGATAAAATTGGGAATAAATTTATCTTGTGAAGAATATTAGTGAAAATGATATATTTTTTATAGATAATTATGATTAAAATACAATTATTATAAAAACACAATGATATGATTTATGGATTTAATGTCATTTTAAAAAGAGATTTACAATTTCTCAGAATTAATTATAATTATTTGATTGATTAATATTTAGACTCAATAATTTAATGTTATATTTTGGTTATCATTTAAATGAGATAATCCTGAAATATATATTTTGAAAAATAATTATATATTCTCTTTTTAGGGTTCATTCCATGGTGGCAAAGAGATAATGTTGCAGAATAAAGTGATTATGGAGATCAGGTAAGGAGGAACACCTTTAAATATTCATTTATATGATGTTTCATCGGATATGTTTATTGGAAATATATGGGAATGGTCTTATACATGCCATGATATTAGGTTTCCATAGTATTTCTTGGGACCATATCATATGACCACCCATTGATCTTATATAGTGAGTAGATGAAATTAGAAAAGACATTATTTATGGGCCGTAATTTATGGGAGTCAAAATAACATGGATTTAATAGTGGAGATTAATAATCTTATAGGGATTTTAAATTCCATTATTCCATATTCATGGATGTTCCATATGTAACTCAATGAATGGTTTAATGAAATAAATGAATATGTGGGTGTATGTGGGGTCCAATTTCAATATTGAAAATTATGTTGACCTTTATTCAACATTCATAGACAAATTGAAGCTTGTTTTAATAGGACATATGGTTATGGTAGAAAAATTTAGTTTAATTACATTAATTAAGAGTGGTCAGACAGTCAGAAAATTACCTCCATCGGAACACTGACCAATTAATCTATTATTGATATATATATGTTTTGGTAGAAGATTTTACCCATTATTGTGATAATGAAAAATTATTTTTGTACCATATGACTAGTATTTTTAAAAAATAATGAAAATTAGTATTAAATAAACAATACTACTACTTATTGTTATATTTAATATTTGAGATGAATAAAATGCATCATGTCTTTACATATTATCATTAAGGAGTATGTTTAATATCATAATGTGCGTTAAATATAGATGAACACTAATCAATTATATTAAAAAATTTAAATTTAAATATGATAAATAAACATGACAGTAAATGAAGAAGATTAATTAATAAAATATAATTTATTTTTTATGGTATTTTTATAACTAAAAATAAATTATTAATCCATTTTAAGGAATTGAAATTTTTGTGATGGAAGTTATAATATTAAATTCATTTATATTACCATTTAAATTTTTTGTAGAACCAATTTAATTATTGATGTCAATAAAATTGATTAATAATAATATTTATATTAATATTATGTTGCATAATAAGGATGATGGTTAATTACTAAATAATTTATAATTTAAAAATAATACATGTGTATTTTAATTATATGATTATGGTTGAAATATAGTCTATTTATATTGGTATATTGTAATATAGATATTTGATTTTTTAAATATGGAATTTTGAATTAAGAAAATGATTTATGGAAATAATATATTAAACAATAAAGATAAGACTATTAGAAGAAAAATATCAATAACATTTAATTGTTAATGAATTTTCCTATGAAGAAGATTTATATAATTTTTTAGTTTGTGAGACTTTAGGATTTGAATTAATATTATTACTAAGGTAATATGAAATTATAACAAACTTCCAAGGGTCTTACTTCTGACTGACCCTCGAACTGGTCACCACTGGATCAAATAGTGTTAGCAATCCCCTTTGGCTAGAATATAGTTTAATTAGAAGATATGAATACATATGGGAATAATTTTTACCATCAATTATAGTTAATAACGCATTAGAAATATAGAAAATATTCAGGAGTAGCCTATATATCTGACTTTTATTCAAAATATTATATGATGAAATAAAAAGCGGAGAAAATAAAATTAAATAGAAAATATATCTTCTTCTTCTCATTGTTCTTCTCATGAAATGCATATATTCACATAAAGATAACTCTAGATGAATTTTCTTCATCTATAGATAAATAAAACTACCTTCAATCAATGTAATAAACAAAAATATTATTTGTAAAAAATATATAATTAAAAGGGTGATAAGTCATGAATTAAAATAAAATAAATGTAGGTTATTTAAAAATAAGATTAAAAGAACTGAATTCCGTACTATTTAATTTAAAAAACCTAAATAAAATCCCAAGATAAATTAATGATCAAATAAAGGTCTGATGTAAAACCAAAAACCTATAACTGAGATAGTACATGCATGAGCGTAATCATACCTAGAAATTAACCACCCATAGAATCTATATAAATCCTTAAAAAATATTTATGAATTTATTTCATGAACATAGAGTATAAAATAGGTTCTCAAATTCGTTAAAAAATATATCCAATAAAATTTCCACTTAGACCTTTCCAAAAAACTATCATTTTTACTCAAATAAAATCCGGGATTATAAAAAAATTTAATTCTTGATTTTTTAAAAAGTTATGAGGGAATTGAAACCTTTTAAAATTAACAACAACATAATTATTCATCATCCCATGTATCCTTTGAAAAAAATCGTAAATAAACATTTCAAAACACTATTCTATAAACATATTAATGAAAAAACTAATCCAGTTTTCATAATCAAATATTTATTTCGAACTAATATAAAATGCCCAATAGTTTTGTAAAAAAAACATAGATTTGTTTATTCATACACCAATAAAGTAAAAAAGTTATCCCATAATGAAACCCGAACATTGGTTCTAATAAATTATATAATTCTACTTGAATATAGTAGAATCATAAAATTAAATTACTTATGGTGTACAAAAATTTCATAGAGTCATGTGAAATTCCCCAAGGATCTATCAATAAATGATTTGAAATGAAAATAAGGAAATAATTCTAGAAACACTAAACCTATCCAGAATCATATTTTTCCCATCAAAATACCTATAAATAGATCTTACTAGAATGGAATCATCCATAAGGTCAAGTAATATGTTTAACATTTAGACCCTCAACTCCATGAAAAATAACCACTAAGGTGTATCTAAGAAAAAACCCCTCATCAGACCACTTTCCCCACTGGGTTTTTCCTTAAAAAAGTGATATATTATATCCTTATGAATACATTGATAGTTCAAGTGTTAGTGATTAATCAATAATCAAAAATACCAAATAATAAAAAAATAAAAATTATGCAATCCCCACACATTGCACCCTTACATTGAACAACCAAAAATATACATTTATCATTAATATCACCATAAGCATATCAATGAAAAGAATACAAAAAATGTGGACATAGTATAAATCTTGTAACATAAATATAATTTTATGAAGTTTATGGCCTTACACATTTATAATTTTTTTTTCACATAAACCTCAAACTAGGAATTTTAAAAATACATCCAGAGATAGATTCATTTTATACAACTTGAAACCAATTCTCCAAACACACTTAAAAAATGTTTCAAAAACTCACATGAAATTATTAATTTTTTAAATCATGATTGGATACCCACTTTTAATGAATACCAATGGGGGAATTCCATTTTATAAAAAATTAAAAATCCATTTTTAATGTTTTTTTATAAAATAGTTGAGACCAACAATGTGTAAAAAATTTCAAAATATGAAGAAATCCTCAATTTTAATTATAAACATATTAAAATACATAACAATCATTTAAAAATATAAAAAAAATTAATAACTATTTTATCTTTGAGAGAAATATGTTTTGAGATTCATGAATATTGATTCTTGGTTATTCTGTGAATAAGAATACCTCATTTCGTCGATCACAATGAATCTTATGAAATCCATAATTGATTTGTCATTAAAGATATTTTGATAATTACATTCAACATGAAATCCATTTTATTATCACTAGTCTGAGCAATTATTTTGTATAAGTTAAATGATCAGAATAATTCATATATCTATATTGATAATAAAAGAATAATTTCGGGTGTCTGGGATAGAATCCACCAAACAATAGATAAATAATCATCTTTTGGGAGGCAAGAAACAAGGAAATAATTTCTATTGTCCTCATTTTATTCCCAATTATTCATTTTTTGAGATCCCTATAGAATCAACAAAAGTGGATTTATGTTTTTCAAAAATGAATTTTTAGTATTAAATTGACACTATATATTTACAAAATTATTTGATCAATTATTATTGTTATTGTAACATCCCAGGTAAATAATGATTATGAAATTTTCATATTTATTAATATTTTTGAATTAAATATTAATTTTACTTTAAAAGGGTTTCTATGTTCGATGGCATACTCGATACGCAATAATGAGTTTTTTTTTGAAATCTTACGTTGTACACTAATAATATAATAATATTATATAAAATTGTAGTTAACACCTAGACGTTGTAATGGCAGGAATTAATAGAACAAACTAATAAATGATTATATATGTTTTTTATATATATTTTACATTTACCCAATTAATTTTAGAAGCTTAAAATGCCAATGAATCCAATTTTAAGCATAAATACTCTAATATTCTTTAAAAGGTCGATTAAACTTTTTTTGATGGACAACCCATTTTAAATCTACTTTTTTCACATTTATATGATATATTTGACAAAATAAAATCAATCTTTATAATCGAGATATCAAAAATTAATTTGTGTATATTTTTTGATTGTTTTTGATAATGTTCATTTTTAAATGAATAGTGAAAATGATGTATTTTAATTCAAAACTTCCATTTAATCTATTTTATTTATATGGTTATATTATCATTTTAATTGGGTTTAATGTTTAAATAAAATATATTTTCACCCTTTAATCGAATGGTGCTAATTGAAATTAATTTCACTTTGAAATTGGACATAAACAAGTGTCAATCTTTTGATAGATATTGTTTCCTAAAAATAGGATAATTGTTTTCATAGTGGGAATTAATTATAAAATTATTTAATGAAATTTATATGCTTATAATTTGATAAAATGGATATAATTTTTGAATTTGGAAAATCAAATATAACTAGTGAAGTTTTTGTATTTTTCTGAAAAACATCAATTTTTTATGAATAGTGAAACCACTAATTAGTAGTGAAAAACTGATTTTTTTCATTTAAATGAAATTTTACTACTTAGGTGAATTGAATATAAAAATTCCTACAAACATGGTTGTCATTATTAACTAATATGTGGTTTAATGGGATGAAAAGAAATTTTGGGCAATAGCGTCTTTTGAGTTTTATTAGCCCTGATTAAAGGAAATTAGGTTAATTTAAGTTAAAAATAATATTATAAAAATATTAAAATACATTGACACATTTCATAAACATATTTTATTATTAATGGCCGATAAAGAGAATACATGGGTCAATTAGTGGGATACATTGAGCCACTTGGTATGATAATTATATTAATAACTTTTTTTAAAGTAAAAATAAAAGTTTCACAAACATGTATTGTTTTATTATAACAATTTTTACATTGGGATATATAAATTATCTTTTTGAATATAAAAATCATTATAAAGATAAAAATATTTCCTACATCATGGTATTTTTTTTAATTTTTAGACATTAAATAAATAAATTTATTTTTGACAACTTGATGATGTAGTGATTACCTTATTAATGAAGGATTTAAATAAAATGAAAATATAAGGTAAACTATATGACATAAACTTTTAAAAAACCTATTGGATGGGTGTATTTAGAACCCTTACCACCTAATCCTCAAAATATATCAATGTGAGACCTTTATAATCCAAAAGTCTTTTTATAATCAATTAACATTTCAAGACTTTCCAAATGTAACCCTCCTCCCTCTTATAAAAGGCCCCCGACTCTACCCCCTTAACCCCACCTCTCAGTCCCTAGGATCATCCATACTCTAATCATATTATCTCTCCACATACCTCTATTACTTCTAGAATCCTCACATTGGGCAGAAGACCTTCCAAGGAAGCCTTTGGCTCAAATCAAAAAAAGAGTTACCTAATTTAGAGGTAATGTCTTCTCTAGAGTTTATTTCTTTTAATTTCAATCTTCACCAACCACTATATTATTATTATTTTATCCCATAATAACACATATATCCTCAAAATACTAGGATATTGTTATGAAAAGGATTCTAACTACACTTACACACACCTCCATCTAATGGTTAAAGAACAAATTGTTTTTCGGGGTGGAGAATTGATGACTTACGAAACGATGATTGTTCAATATTCTTTTAAAAACACGCATGGTAGCCATTATTATTGAACTATAATTATATATTATTTATATTATATTTATTTCCACTCTATGATTCTGTAATTTTCTATTTAAAACATACCATTATGCTTTGCATGTTGTGAAAATGTGATAATTTCATATGAGGAACTGTGGTAAACCACACCCTCAAGTGACGTGACTCGTTCATTCCATACATGGAACGTATAAATAATGGAATAAACTAACTTATGTGACCTATATAACATATATATTATGATTGAATTTTAATATAACTATGTCTCATTTCGTTTTAAAGTCCATTATTATGACAAAATATGAAATAACTGTTCATGCGTACGTACGACATACCATCTCCATGAACGGTGCATTTCATTTATTATCTCAAAAAATTATGTAATATTATTAAATACATATATACTATATATATATGATATTTAGAACATGAACACCATTCTATATATGATGTACTTATAACTACACGAGAAATTCATTTCAAACAAGTTCATTTTTGACTCATGTACGGAACATCGACAAAACGTATGATATGAATTCACATAATTAACTAAATATTAAAACATGATAATAAGTGATAATAATTGAATAATAAAATTTAAAGTAATTAATTAAGAAATTATAAATTGACATATGTTTATTATTTAGGAATAAAAAGAACAAACGAGAATAAGTTGGACTTGAGGTAAGAGATTTATTATATGACATTTAATTCCCTGAAATGTCCATTGTTCACCACTTATTTGTTGCATGTGGTGTATTGTGTAATGAAATTCCATATATATTATCATTTTTCGGTTTATATTCAAGGTATTATGTGATTCATTTGGTGTTTTAATCTTTTGGTCATACGACTCGATTTATTACAATGAGGTAAGGGGTTTTCATCTCACTTTTTATTTTCGTGAGATTCATTCTACATTTGACACTATTTAGTTTTTTTTGGGTGTATTTACTGACCATGATTATATTCTTGGTCTAATATAATTTAATTTATAGGTATTTACATCTTCATTTTATGATACTTCTTTCATGCGGTGTACGTTTCGAAAGTTACCCAAATCGGTAAGGGAACCTTTCACCCTCCTCTATTTAAAAGAAAACATTTTGGTAGGTATTTTATTTTACATATTCTTATGTTGGGATATATTCTTATATATCCTTATTGATATAAATTTTACGTCCAAGTGAGGAGATACCATTTTTATCTCTCATCAACTCATTTTTTTAATTTTAAAGTGATGTCGTTAGGCTGTGAAATTTCTGTAAGTGAACTTCTTAACCAAATTTCAATTCTTTGGGTTAACCTTCTACTTCTTGATTATGTTGTGCTATGAATATGTATGGATGACCTATTGTTGTTTTAAATTAAATATCCAATTATATTTGGTGTATTTATATTTTTCACACATAATTATGTAATTTATTTAGCCTTAATCTAAGGATATTGTCTTTGTATAGGACTTCGTCTCAATCTCCTTTCATTGAGGAATGTTTTTATTTCTACACGAATTTATTTTATATGGTTCATAAAACAATTTTGAGTTTTATTTTCATTCAAAGGGAATATTTTTCTCTACGAATCATTTTACTAAACGACCAAAAGGAATGTCTATTTTTTAACTTAAGCGGTGAAAACAACATATTTCTGCCACCGCGAGTATTAATTGATCTATAGCTTCCTTTACAAGCCGAAATGTTTTCAAAAGAATAATAAATATTATATACTCTATTTACATATTTTGGAATTTAAAATGGATTTTATAATGGATTTATTATTTCAATATCTTAAAATTATATATTGTTATTGAAATATGGGAATGATATCTTTCATTTATGATTAAGTTATCTGTAATGATTATGTTATAGTTCTTGGCCATTTTTACGTATATGGGTGTTTCCATGATAAACCTAGAGAGGGTGAGCCCGAGATTGCTCTCCAATGCATTGGGTAACGTGAAAGAGGTTAACATTAATGTCTGTCCTAAGAGAATTAGGGAATATACTGTTATGGGTATTTCAAATGTGACTCCCTCTGTTGATGTGATAGCTGCAATGTATGTATGTTTTGTATGCCTTAAGTTACCTTTATGATTTTTGATTACCATGTGTTATTCATAAATATTATGATTTCATAAGGTATGATTGACAATTATGGTTTCATTGATTTGTATTTAATAATGGGTTAATGTTTCCTGTCATTATGTTTTAACCCTTATTGAGCTTTTTAAGCTCATCCCATATTTTTGAAATGTTTTCCACTGGACCAAAATATGAATAGTGTCAAGGATGGGATCAATGAAAGATATGTTGTCTAAAACAAGGAACTAGTCATGTTTCATTTTTAAGAGTTTTTATTTTACGAAAAAAATGGAAACTAAGTTGATGTGTCTACTTTAAAAACTTTTAAGATTTAATAGTTATGTCCTAATTCTCTAAAACTCTAAACCTGAAATGATCCTCAATGTGAATAATTCATCTAATTCATGATTATGTAATTTTTTAAGGTCGGATCCTTATAGTTGGTATTATATTTCGTTTTAGATAACTTTATAGGTTAGGTAATTCTTTAAGCATAAGTGAAATTAATATAATAATTAGGATTTCTTGAAGAGTCGTGGTTTTTTTAGATAAAGTTAATGAGTCTAAGATAACATTAAAAATTATATCTTAGTATTATATGATGATTGTACTGATATACTCACACTAACTTTTTTTGTTTTAGTAAATTACTAGATCTACTAGGCACCAAAGTAACAGTGGATGTGAAGAAAACTATGAACGTGTTCTGAACATGCAACAGAATGATATGGGAGCTGCAATGAGAACTCTTGTGGTTATTATCAACCAACTACCAGGAGTCATGATTGACATCCTGAACCTTAGTGATTTCTATATGTCATCATTTATGAAAGAAAAAAAATATCTACTAATGTTCATTTAATAATAAAAAAGGTAATTATGTTCAAAAATCAGTGTGTCAAATATGTGGAAAGAAAAACATTGGAAAATGTTTCAAAGGGATATAAAGATGATATAGATGTTGAAATGAGGGTCATAATGCAAGAACCTTCCATGAAAAAAGGATTCATCTAGTTGTCTCTATGAAAGGGAAAGGCGTTCGTTTTGAAGGATGAGTTGAATGTTTTAAATGTGGTGTGCATGGTCATTATTCAAACACATTTCCTAAGAAGATGTTTCATTAATGGGATCACTCGGATCATAGCAATATTCATTTACCAATACCTAATATTATTCGGATTGAGGATGAAGAAACTGACAATGACCAATGAAAGGTATGGATTATTTCTTAACAGATGTTTTTCTATTATTGAAATATTAGGATATGTTAAATGATTTTGTTTTTAGGAATGAAGTATTTCCAAATCAGTTGGAATGGAATGGTTAATACATCAGGAAGAATGTTTAATGAGTAATAAGGAAACCTATAAGGGATTCATGAGTTATGTTAGATTTTAGGATGGTGAAATTTTTTAAAGTATTAAATCTATTTAGATGACGACGTTACATTAGAAGACTTTTTATAGTATGTGTAACACTGATGTTTGATATATGAAAATTTTATTCATGGAATAATTATCATTTCTTTTCTGGTTATAGTTTTAAAGAACCATTTTGGTTTATATGATCCTTGAATTTGAGGAAATTACTGGTTAATACATTTTGGGATGCGAATCGAAAGTTTTTATATAACCTTCATGGTTAAAATATGTTATAATTATTTTTTATGAATTTATATCTTTTTGGGATTGTTATAAAATTATATAGTTTTGGAAAAGGGACAACACGTGGACCATGTGACAACCCATCGCGTCGAACAAAGCCGTGGGAGTCGAACCCACAACCAAAGTGAGACTTGTATTTATCACCTACCACGGGACTATGTGCAGTCCCTGATTATTTTGAATAATTCATTTTATTTAAATGATTTTAAGAATCATGAATATTTTTATTTTGGGATACCTATGGAAAGGATTAACCTATCATGGAGGATATGTGATTAGGTTAATTACTTTTCAGTATGAGACATTAAGAGTAACTGAGGGTATTTAGAGATAAATTTTATGATTTATCATGGATGACTATGTGAATAAATCTTTCTGAGATTTGGGATTCAATCATAGTTTGGATTACATTGAAGAATTTTATGGATAACTGTTTATTGACTAGTCTTTGATAATGTTTGGGTTTGGTTTGACAAATTTTGAAGATTAAGTGTAGTTTTTCATTTTGTAAAAGATTATCCTTTTATGGGATTGTCTGATCTTGTACTAAAAATTTTGATTTTGGTTAAGGTGTAAAGACATGGGAAATATATAGTTCATCTTTTGTGGATTATGTTATTCTCTCGAAGTTGATTATAGTGCTCTTAATGTGAACAAGTCATCTTGAATACTCATCGTTTGGAGAAAATATGAGTTTGTGTTAGAAATATTGTTAAAGATGAATGTCTACATGACAAGTATATAGGTTTAATTATAATTTAGTTAAGAACATAAATAAATTCATCATGAAAAGTAACATAAAACAAAAACATAGTAAGTTAACTTTTTCCAACTGGGGAACTAAATTCTATTTATCCCATCATGATTTTGTGGTTTTCTTGTTATTAACATTCTCCTAATCATATTTTCTATCACATTGCATCAGAACGTGACCCTTGGTTTCTCCTGTATATCCATGTTTTCTTGTAATCCATGTGTGGGTTATCTTGGTTTAACATTTTACTTTTATTTCTTTCTTTTAAAGTGAATGTTTTATTTACTCCTTTTTTGATGTGGGACATTCAAAGAAGTTTAAAAGACCAATTTTAAAATTGTTAGGATGAAATTCCCAAAAGGGGGGAAGGATGTCACATCCCAGGTAAATAAAGAACAATATATTTCCATATTTATTAATATTTGTGAACTAAATATTAATTTTACATTAAATGTTTTTCTATTTTCTATGGAATACCCGATATGCAACAACGAGTTTCATTGAAATCTTATGTTGCACAATAATAATATAATAATGTTATTTTAAATGGTTGTCAACACATTTTCGTTGTAATGCTGGGAGTAAACATAACTAACTAAAAAATGATTATATATGTTTGTAAAATATTTTTTATATTTATCCAATAAATGTTAGAGGCTTAAAATGTTAATTAATACAATTTTAATCATAAATATTGTAATATTCTTTAAAAGGTTGAGTAACCACGTTTTGATATAGAACACTTTCTATATATACTTTTAGACACTTTTATATGTTATATTTGAAAAAATAAAATCTTTCTTTATAATAATGACATCAAAATTTATTTTTTGTAAATATTTGGATTTTTTCTGATACAGTAAATATTTTTAATGAATAGTGAAAAATGCAGTATTTTATTTCCAAACCACCTTTTAATCTAATTTAGTTATATGGTTAGATTATCTTTTTAATAGGGTTTATAGTGTAATTAAAATATATTTTTACCATTTAATTCAATGGTGGTCATTGGAATTAACATCACATTGAAATTGGACATAAATAAGTGTCAATCTTTTGATATTTATTGTTTCTTTAAAACACATTATTTGTTTTGACAGCTGGAATTGATTATAAAATTAATCAACACAACTTCAATGTTTTGAATTTGGTAAAATGGACATCATTTTGGAATTTTAATATCAAATATAGCATAGGGATAATTTTTGGTATTTTTCAGAAAAACATCAATTTTTGATGAATAGTGAAACCACTAATTAGTAGTTAAAAACTAATTTTTTTCATTTAAATGAAATTTTACGGCTTCAGTGAATTGAATTTAAAAAATCCAACATAGATGGTAGTCATTAGTAAGTAAAATGTGGTTCAATGGGATGAAAATAATTTTCGGTGAATAATATCTTTTGAGTTTTATTAACCACGATTAAAGGTAATTAAGGAAATTTACTGTAAAAATTATATCAAAAATATAGAAATACCATGACACTTGTGCTAACCTTATTGGATGAGTAATGGTAGAGAAAGACATTCCTTGGGTCAATTTGGGTGCCCCATGGAGCCACTTGGGTACAATAATGACATTAATAACTTTTTTTAAGTAAAAATAAAAATGTGACAAACATGTATTGTTTTACTAAAAAAATTACATGGGGTTTTATAAATAACCATTTTTACCATAAGTATTCATTAAAATTATTAAAATATTTCCTAAATCATTTTTTTTTAGAATTTAAATAAATAAATTTATTTACGACACCTTGATGATGCAGTTATTACCTCATTAATGAACGGTTTAAATAAAATGAAAATATAAGGTAAAATATAAGACATACACATATCAAAAACAAATTGAATCGGTGGATTTAGAACCCTTATCACCTTATTCTCAAAATATATCTTTGTGGGGCTTTTAAAATCTGAAAATCAATTTATTATAATGTAACATTTCAATAATTTCAATAAGTGACCCTCCTCTATCTTATAAAAGGACCCGACCTCTACCCCCTTACCCCCACATCTCAATCCTTTATATCATCCGACCTCTACTCATATTATCTCTCCACACCCATCTCTTACTCCTAGATGCCTCACATTATGCAGAAGTCTTTCCATGGAAGCCTTTGTCTCGACTAAAAAAAGAGTTACTCAATTTAGAGGTAATGACTTCTCTCGAGTTTTTTTTATTTTACTTCTTAACTCACCACTATATAATTATTATTTGATCCCATAAAAACACCAGCATCCTCAATATACAATTATTTTTTTATGAAAATTATTTTACCTACACTTACACACACCTTCGTCTAATGGTTAAAGAACTTAAATTTTCTGTAGGTGGTGAATTGATGCCTCACAAAATGATGATTGTTCAAAATTATATTAACACCTCTCATGGTGGACATTATGATGGAACTATATTTATATATGATATATATTATATTTATGTCGTCACTATGCTTCTGTAATTTTATATTTAAAACAATAATTTTTTCTTTGCAAGTTGGGAAAATGAGATAATTTCAAATGAGGAACTACGGACAACCGCCCCCTCAAGTGATTTCACTCATTCATGCCATAAATGGAATGTATAATGAATAGAATAAATGAATTTAAGTGACATATATGACATATATATTATACATGAATTAAAATATATCTATTTCTCAATTATTTTTAAAGTCCAATAAAAGACCAAAAATGAAAGTAGCGTTCAGGCGTACGTACGACCTACTGTTTCCATGAACGGTACATTTCATTTATTATCTCTAAAAATTATAGAATATTATTAAATAATTATATACTAGATATATGTGATATTTAAATCATGAAAACCATTCTGGAGATGATGTACTTATAACTACATGGGTATTTCATTTCAACCAATTTCATTTTTGACTCATGTACCGAACATCAACAAAACGTATGATATGAAGTCACATAATTAACTAATTATTATAACATGATAATATGTGACATGAATTGAATAATAAAATTTAATTGATGTCCTTATGAAATTATAAATTAACCTATGTTAATTATTCAGGAATATAAATAACAAACGAGAACAAGTTAGACTTGAGGTAAGGTATTTCTTATCTCATATTTAATTCCGTGATATTTCCATTATTCGCCACTTATTTGTGTCATGTTGTTTATTGTGAAATGCCATTTCATATATGTTATCATGATTCTATTTATATTTTGGGTATTATGTGATTCATTTGGTTTTTATTATCTTTTGGTCAAACGACTCGATTGATTAAAATGAGGTAAGGGGTTTTTAGCTCAATTTTTATTCTTGTGAGATTCAAGTTACATTTTACACTATTTACTTTTTTGTGGTCTATGTAAAACCCATAATTATATTATTTGTGTAATATAATTTAATTAATGGGTATTTAAATCTTAATTGTACATTCCTACTAATATGGGGTGTATGTTTTGAAAGTTACCCAAATCGGTAAGGGAACCTTCCATCCTCCTCTTTTCTAAAGACTTATTTTTTGTTTGGTCTTTTAATTTACATCTTCTTTTGTTGGAATGTGTTCTTATATATCCTTGTTTCTGTACATTTTATGTACAAGTGATGAGATACATTTTTATCTCTCATCAACTAATTTTCTGAATTTTAATGTGACGTCATTAGGCTATCAAATTTCTGTAAGGGAACTTTATAACCCAATTTCAATTCTTTAGGTTTAACCTCTACTTCTTGATTATGTTGTGATATGAATATGTGTGGATGACCTATGATTATTTTACACTTAATATAAATTATATTGTGTGTATTTATATTTTTCAAAAATATTTATGTAATTGATTTATCTTTAATCTAAGGATACTGTCTGAGTATGGTACTTTGTCTCAATTTCCTTTCATTGAGGGATATTTGGATTTCTACAATACATTATTTTATATGGTGCATAAAACCCTTTTCACATTACATTTCATTCAAATGGAATATTTTATCTACAATGAATTTTACTAAACAAAAAAATTAAATGATTCTTTTTTAACTTAAGTGGTGACAATGACATTTTCTGCCGCTGTGAGTATTATTTGGTCAATTTCATCCATAACAAGCCAAAATGTTTTCAAAAGAAATATAAATACCATACACTCTTTTTACGTATTTTGGTATTGAAAATGGTTTTTAGAATGGATTTATTATTTCAATATCTTAAAATATTATATTGTTATTGCAATATGGGAATGTTATCTTTCCTTTATACTTAAGTTATGTGTTATGATTATGTTATATTTCTTGGACATTGTTACGTATATGGGTGGTTCTATGATATGCATTGAGTGGGTGAGCCCACGATCGCTCTCCAATGCATTGGGTAACTTTATGGAGCTAATCATTAATGTTTTTCCAACGAGATTTTACGTATATGGGTGGTTCTATGATATACATAGAGTGGGTGAGCCCACGATCTCTCTCCAATGCATTGGGTAACTTGATGGAGCTAAACTTTAATGTTTTGCCAACGAGATTTATGGAATATACTTTGATGGGTATTCCAAATGTGACTCCCTATGTAACTGTTATAGCTACAACGTAAATATGTTTTTTATGTCTTATGTTACCTATATTATTTTTCATTACTATGTGTTATTCATTAATATTATGATTTCAGAAGGTATGATTGAAAATTATGATTTCATTGATTTGTATTTATTGATGGGTTAATGTTTCCTTTCATTATGTTATAACCCTTACTGTCCTTTTTATGCTCATCCCATATTTGAAATGTTTTTCACAGGACCTAAATATGAGTAGCGTGTAATATGGGATCAAGGAAAGACATTCTATCTAAAACTTATAACTAGTCATGTTTTTTTTTAATTGTTTTTATTTTCTAGAAAAAATGGAAATTGAGTAGAAGTGTCTACATTATAATCTTTTGAGATGTAATAGTTCAGTCCTAATTCTCTAAAACCCTAAACCTGAAATTATCCTCTATTTAAATTATTCATTTAATTCAAGATGATGTAATGTTTTAAGGCCTGGTCCCTATAGTTATCGTAGAGTTGTTTTAAAATTTATGTTCATTTGGTTTGTCTTCTTTGGAAGATTATAATACACTATATAATGGTTGGTTTCAAACCTTTGTTGGGAAATGTTTTCAACCATGAATGTAGAGGATGATGCATTATCATCTCTCAATAGGTATATGTTGTTCTAAGTGAAAATCAAGTTGTTACTATGCCAATTTATATTTTTATATGGTCTCCAACTAATAAGAAAAATTCTAAAAATGATGGAAGATCCCAAAGTTCAATAATTTCTAAAATATTAGGGAATTGGTTGAAAATGTTTAAGGGATTAAAATCATCCAATAAAATAAAGTAGAGATATTAAATATTCTATGAAGGAGAATTTTTTTTGAAATAAGAAAATTGAAATTAGAGAAAATGTTAACGATGACATAGTATTGTAATTGCATTAAACCTTAAACGAGATTTTAAAAATATTTAATGTTATTGTATATTTTTTTGATTGTTTGGGGGAATGATATTTTATTTCACCATGAAGTGGAATCTCTTGAGAACAATTTCATAAAAATTAAATGCTAATTATTCTTTTTCTAAGAGAATATAACTTTATTATTTCCCAATTAATTAATTATATATATAAATCATTAGTTAGGTTATGATAATAGGATCTTCCATAAAAAAATAAAAGGACAGCTAAATTGATGTAAAATATTTCAATGAAATTAAAATTGGAGAAAAATAAATATATTTTTATAATGAAGGTAATTTTTTTGATTATGTTGATATTATTTCCCTCATTTATATAAATTTAAAATGATGATGAAGAGGTATGGTTAGTAGTTAAATTTAGATTAAATGATTTAAATATGGGAAGGTAATTAATTTCTCTTCTAAGCATCCCAATAAAATAAAAAATGAATATTTAACTTGAGGAAACTAAAAATTAGTCATCTAATAAATAAATATTACTATAGAATAATTAATCAATGTTTAATAGAGAAAAAAATTCAAATAGGATTTTCAGAAGAAAATTTATATATGTTCATGATGGGGTTTATAACGGTGAAAAAAAATGATTTGGAAAAAACTTTGAGATCTTCACAAAATGTTTTCCAAGATAAATAAATTGTGAATATTGATTCATCATATAATGTATCATATGTGAATTTTTATTTTTATTATGAATTAGATGAATCTTATAGAGAAAATACAAATTAATTGGTTAATAAAGTGTCGTTGAAATAATTCGTATGTCAGGGGGAATGAGAATACTAATATTAATAATAATTATAAAAAGAGAAAACTATATTTGAATTACAATATGATTAAGGATGTGTAAAAGATTAAAAATGATAATCCATTAAAAATACGATCATTCGTGACATGATACCTACTATTATTTTTTATGTATAATGAGATGTATGAATAAATGTTTAAAATTTTTGAGAGTCTAAAATGGAAGTGAAAGGAAAATGTGACGTCAAAAATGAAGATGAAGGTAGATGAGAAATATCAAGGATGAATAAATCTTATTATTATAAGGTTAAATATGTTAAAAATTATGTCATGGAAACCACATAAATATTCTCATAGTAGAGGGTTATAAATATAAATTATTTTGGGGAAAAATAAATAATTCTTCCCCCAAGAGATTTATGATAAAATTCAAAATATGTTCATTTAAGGACAGATAAATATTCTTAGAGATTGGTAAAACCAGCCCAATACACTAAAATAAGTTATTTATAAGACGATTCAGTGAAAATATCCTAATAATGAATTATAAATGAATATAGAAAAAATCAAATCTAGAAATAGAATTTATACCCATGAAGGATATTTTAATGATAGTTTTTGTGTTATTGTCTTGATATTATCTTGGATTAAACTTATGGTATGATATTCATATTCTTGGACTTTGGAAAGACTACACATCAATGTGGCATTATACAAGACAACTGAGAAATGAATCATATATTAATAATATAAGAATAAAATTTTGTTGAATAAAATATTTGATTATTTATAAGAATTATATAATTGATCTGATGATGTAGGAATAATTTTATATAATTGTGATTCATTTTCATTAAATCATTATAATAACCATTAGAAATATAGGGTGAGTTACAATAAAAATAAATAACATAATGTGGTGATGTATGTGTTCAATGAATTCAAAACTATGAATATATAAATAATGTGAAATGGTTGTTTTGATCATATGATTTGATATTAGATAAATATAAATTATTATTATAATTACAAAATAAGTTATATTACATTTGAAAATTATATATCTCTATAAAAAAAGTCATTAGAAATGGAAAAATTAAACTAGACCAAATAATGTGTTAATTGTTGTTGGATGAAGCATAATATTATGGTTGTGTGAAAACCTTGGGACAAAAGAAATTAAGTGTTATTTTTAAACAATTAATTATTCTTAAATGGAATAATTTTTTGAGTTATTATTAAAAAGGGTGGATATACTAAGGGAAATTTTTTAAATATAGAGATGAAAAAAATATTTATATCACCTTATATACGAAAAATATCATACAAAATATATTATTTTGCAAGATTTCCCTAAGAAAAAATCAAAAGCTAATCATATAATATTGAGTATGAAATATTCCTATTCTAATTAAAACCTAACTATATTTTATAGATATAAAATGATAATGATTATTCTAAATACCCATATAGGATTTATGAATAAAATTAAGAAATATTTTTATCTTATACACTATGAGGTGAGTAGGAAGATGATAAATATACCTCCTTATGGATTTCAATATTTCATCAGAATCATTGATTAATTTAATAGATTGAAATGTATCATGGTAATATGGAAAAAATATCAATCTATAGAAATATTTAATATCATAAGGGGGTTGGATGAAAATAAAATAAGTTTTACTTTGAAAAGTCTGAGGTAAAAAATGGTTTAGAATATGGCCATTGAAATTTGATAGATTATTTGGGAAAACATGGTAACTAAAATGTGTTTAGTTCTCTATACACCCATCAAAAAATGTGTAAGATAAAATTAATAATATTATTCTTAATTATATTTAAAGATCTCTACATACTAAAAATTATATTTCAAAATTATAAAAGCTAAAATCTAGTATTACAACTAGAATTATTCAAAATATGTGTGTCATAAGGACCAATTATTACATTAATCCCTATGAAATGTGTTACAAAAATAATCATGGTGTAATAATGATTGTTTTTGGGAGTTAATTCCAAATAAAAAAAATCTATAAGAATTATTTACATGAAATAAGATGACGGCACATTCGATTGTTTTAGTGTAGGTTTTGGAGGAAGTAGAAGCATAACAAGGGTCGTTCCCAAATTGGTTTTCTCCATTATCAACGAATAATTAAATATTTTCTACAATGTTATACTTGATGATCAAAAAAATTAAATATAATAATATATAATAGTAATGAAATGATGCAATAAGAGAGAGGATAATCAAATATTAATTTTAATAAGTTTAAATAATTGTGGATTTACCTAGTGGGAATTCATTCTTTGTAGATAGATCCAAAAATAGAAACATGTTGTACCTTCATTTTATTGTAGTAATTACTAGTAGATTACCTATTATTTTGATATACACATTTTAAAATTGAATTAAAAAATAATTATAGGAATCTAGGGGTATTATAACAATCGATCATATCACTTCAATTGTTCGCCTTTGATCGCTTGGAGAACCACTTCCAAAGCATCGCCCATGATCTCATTAGACTAGAGAGTTGGTGGTGGAAGAATATTTCACATAATTATTAGGATCATTTTGGAGAAGTTATCTATCATAGGAATGAATGTATTCTTCAAATTCATTGTGAAAATAAAAAAAAGGAATTGGGTATCGTATAAAATAATATAATTGGTTTTATATATTAAAAGGGTTAAAATAAAAAAATTTAACTATTTCCCTTTATAATTTATTTAATCCATTCGTAACCCCATGTCAAATAATAACAATTATAATAATATATATTGATAATCGATTATATTGTAAATTAAATTAATTATTGTTTAATCTAATAATATTCTATATTAATTATTTCTCACTTGACATAAATAATAAGTCTTCCATTCTTATGAAATATTTATCGAGACATAAATAATCTTATTTTATTTAAACATCACTTCATTATTTGGAAGTAAAATAATAATTATAATTAAATTAACTAAAAATAATAATTATTTATTAAATATTCTTCTTATAAAATAATCTCTCAAATAAATGGGGATTTCATATATGAAATCCATAAAAAATGAATAATTATTAAACAATATATGAGAATATATTTATTCTACATGTTGAATAATAAATAATAATATATTATTTTAATAAGATTCTAGATACACTTCATGTGGGACCCTCTAGGACACTTTCATATTGTCATTAGTTGAAGCTACATAAACCCAATGATTAGCCTCTACCAACATGCTATGTTACCTAGAGAGAATATAGTTAATGCTATAATTATATAATACCTTATACAGACTCTTACTGTGAAATATAGTCCCATTATCAAAATATCTCAAATAAAGACGGCATCATGCTAGTGCCATCAACCTATGTTCCCGTTGTCTCATTATTTGACTTACTCTAACTTCAACATTATTATAGAACAACATGACAATCAATTTTTTTAGGCTACATCATTTCCATAAATGGTCTTAAGATAAAACATTAGTTAAACAACCTAAGGCAAAAATCTGTTCTCACATTATTCATCAATACAATATTATCCGGGGCACACCCAACATATACTACCTCTACAAAAACTTATATAGTCAAGATTTTAATCAGTAAATAAAATAACAAGACTCATAATATTGATTCATAAAAATCACAATGTATAAAGATCAATAAACATGTTCATATAAAAGAACATCCAATGACACATATAAATATGAATTTCCAACTAATGGGTATAATTTTTATAATATCCTACACAATATATTACCAAGGTTGTACACCATGAGAAGTTTCCAAAATGTGATAGAAGACTCTACCCCCAATATATTTTACCAATTGCGATCCTAAAATGATATAACATGGATACAAAACAATTATTTAAAAATAATGTCATAGTAATTCTATGTTCTCACCCTATAATGGATTAATTAGGACTATTTATAGCAAAACCTACTTTTGGGATATTATCACATACTATGTTACATAGAATAAAATAATTATGTGATTTGAAGTTTATTAATATGGAAAATATTAATGTATTTTATCATAATGTACATAAAATTTGGGTCTAAGGAACTGACTCCAAAAGACTCCCACATGTACTAGAACCAACTGCTATCAACCATCAGACCTCCAGCTATCACTTGATACACATGCTTCTACTAACATAGGCCTTTAGTTATGGGGTCCTCGGCATTATCTTCTATAAATACTCTTCTTAGTTAAACATCACCCTCTGATAAAAATAACTTAACAGGTGACACATCTGGATTATATTATTTGTTTTTTTATAAGGACAGTTTCTCTTTTTCAAGAGCCTCCACAATAGTATTGTAACAAAATAATGTGATAGGGTATTTGTTATTAGGTACCCCATCAAAATCCCATTAAAATATTCATATATAAAAATATACCTTGGGGCATCAGAAGACATTATATACTTGGACAATGATGTAGAATCCACAAAAATTATCATCTTTGAACTCTTCCACCTTAAAAATCATCTATTGAGATAGAATAAATCTCCTAATTATGTCTTTAAATAATTGTAATAGTCTGAAAGAAAATCATTAGCATAACACCTAATGAACAGATCCTCATCTCATCCATACACTAGGATCAAATATTTAGTTATTAATAATTACATAAGAATAACCTTAAAAGAAGACCAATTATATTCTTTTTGATATTATGGATGTCATACAACCATAGTCAATACACATGAACCATATTTTATAGTACATAACATAGAATACATGATTAATCTTATCATTGAAGGGAATGCGATCTTACTCATTCTGTATTACCCCTGTTGTATTTGAAAATACATTTTACTATAATGTTGTAAACCATGGGACATTAGAAATAATCCCCTCTACGATTGTTCAACACAAAATTACTTTTGTATCTTATCAACAATTGTACATTGACTTGGCCAGTGGAGCCTCTTGGATATATGACGAATGATATTAAACCACATAATATTAGCTTCTTCACCTAATTCATTCATAGTGAAACACTTTTTTAACATGTCCTTAAAATAATGCAAGACTAGTATTTCATTTCCAATTATTTATATGTTATTAACATATACTACAATGATAATAAGATCATTACTAATAAACCTATAGTAAACAAATGGCTTATATTTTTATAAGGAAACCAAATTCTTTTATGGATTTTTCAAATGAAATGTCCCATGACCTATATTCATGATTCAATCTGTAAATGTGTCTTAGAAACATTTATATCTGTCTGGTATCACCTAGAGTCACAAACCCTTCTTATTGTTTCAGATAGATATCTTACTAAAGGTTCCCAATACAAAATTCAATTTTGATATCCATCTCTGGAATCCCATAGTCAATGTATGCTTATATATAATATTGAATTATGATGTATTTAAATATAGAATATGGAGGTAAGGTTTGATTATAGATAATTCATTGAATTTGATTAAAACCTTTAGCCATTATCCTTCATATATAGGTATATACAATACCTTTCATATCTAGTTTTCCCTTAAATAACAATATTAGAACAATGGGATTAACAATAATTGAAACATCATCTTGAACCCAATAATGGGTTTGATATATGATATTCATTTCAAATTTCATGGATTTGTTCCATATTTTGGCTTCATATCTCTTTACTACCTCTATTTAGGAGATAATTTTATCTTTGTCAACCAATAATGATTCACCGTATTTGGTGACTAGAAAATCATATCTCTCTTGTTATCATAGCTATCTTGTTCTCCAATACAGTACTTGTGTTATAGGAACTAAATATTCCATTAGCAAATATGTGATCTATTAATATACCTTCTATTTTGTAACAAGAGCATAAAATTTATCAAATTAAATATTTCTATTGTTTTCCTTTTGAGGATGTGATCTCTCTCGGGAATGAAATTTTTTCATGTAATAATAACATTATTTTCTGTGTGGTTTTATTGGTAATATAAAAAAGTTTATTTAGGAGACACTATAACATACACTTTTGTCCCAGGGTTCCATTTTGTTTAACTAGAAGGCATTAATAAAACACATCAGAGCCTTATACATGTGTATGATAAAAAAAGTTATTTACAAACCATATACTAAATAGAAATCTATTTTACCCTTTATTTGGTACTTGATTTAGTCTTTATGTCAAAATTTTTAATTCTTATACCTAAATGGATAATTGAATATCTTCATAACTCATCATTAACCTTAACATATATAATAAATCAATGATTCCCCCTTTCAATAACACCACTCCACTTTGGTGTCTATGCTACTATGATCTGGGTTATAATACCAATCTCTTGAAAGAATACAATAACATTTTGGTTAATATATTCGACACATCGATCCGATCGTTGTTTTTTTATCTTATTTTCGAGTTTATTCCCTTTTTAACAATCGAACTCTTTTAATTTCTCATGGTTATCCAACATATTCCTCATCTAGTAAACAAATCCATATCTACCAAATTCATTAGAAAAAGTTATGATATAAGAATATGATCCTCCAGATTCTACTTGAAATGGTCCACACACATTACTGTGTATCTATCCAAGAATCTCTTTTACCCTTTATCCTTATGAAGAAAACGATGGTTTGGATGTTTTTCCCTATAAATTATCATGAAATCATTCATATGGTTTTAGAACAAAAGATTAAAAAGATCCACCTTGATAGAGTATTATCAAATGATTCTCATTTACATGACTAATATGGTGATGTGACTGTTGGGTGTTATATAAGTCATGTGACCATGGTGAATTATCAATTATCAATGCTTGTTTTTCTTAATTTAATAAATAAATTACAATATTTACATGTTCCATTATATAACATATGATTTCATTTCAAAAGAATCCACATTTATTTTTAATGTTTATTTTAAAACCATATGCATAATGAATGATTCAAAAATTTTGTTCATGGAAACCATATCTACCAAATAAAAATATTTTAAAACAACAATAATTCCCATTATCATTGAAAGGTTGAATTATCAAATGTATTAAACAACTAGCATTAATCCATTTTCATCTCATAAATCCACCTATCCTGTAGGACAATATGAGAATCAACTAGGTTAATATAATTGGATACATATTTGAGCACAACACAAGGTATATAATACCCAATTTATAGATATTTAATGATTACTATTGAAAAAGAACAAACATTTTGCATCCTCTTTCTTTTGGGTGAAGTTACTCCTCCAGTGGTATGTATTTCCACACACAAAACATACTTCTTACATTCCTTTACTAGCCTCTAGATATTGTTATTTATATATAGGCACATTTGGAGCCTTTGCTCTCTTTTACATATTCATACATTTCATATTCACTATATGGGATAACAAATTTTCACACCACATGTGCTAATCCACTAGGAAAATCAATTTTATATTTTATTAAATACGCATTCCATTATTTATTATATTCTAATTAATTGTAAAACTGGAGAATGTGTTGGGTAGAGATGATATTATGTACTCTATCCACAAATCATCTAGGAATTTAATCCATAAGATTTCTATTCAATTTATCCAATAATCCGGATTACATGGGGGCATGAAGGAAAAAAATATCCAAGTATTTTTTTGTAAAAAAATATTTGGAGATCTCATACCTCTTTTGCTCGCCTTCTCTTAATAATGATCCCAAAGTTGAGATATCATTATATATGAATCCTTGTTCTGAAGTTTCTTCAAAATCGAAATGGGAATTGATGATAACATGAAACATTTATAATATGTGTAATAATTAAAATTTTTCTCATAGAGTGATAAATCTGCATCACTTTCCTCATTACTAGACACATCATGAATATTTTCTTCTATCCCATAAAATTTACATTCATGGTGAAGTATAATGAAAAATAACCATTTCCACTCTTGGATATTTATATTGGTGAGAATATTATTCTACTCATGTATGGAACACATTTATATCATTGATGTTATCTTAATTTTGTTTCAAAAAAAGTAGATGACCCTTATTTTAGTACTTTTTCTGATAAAATTTAGATATGTAAACAAATATTAAATTTATTAATATCCCACTATATTAATAATACCTAATATCCCTCACCATTGACTTTAGAATATCCTATTTGTTAGACATTCTAGTGTTAAGGAATTATATTCCCCTTCTCATTAAACAAAATTTGGACTATCATGAATTGTGAATAGTTATAGGTGAGCATTCCAAATCCCATCTACATTATCTCAAGTTTCTTTTACCTTATATGTTGACACCCCTATCCTAAAATCCATAAATCAGATTTCCTCAATCATTAACTCTAATTTACACCATTTCCTTCTTTGTAAATAGACCCTCGATGTGAAATAAGTCATTTCAGCTAAAAAATAATGTTAGATTACCTCGATAATTAAAATCTCCCTAACTTTGGTTGATCAAGAACATTGATGTATGGATCAATTTTAGCTTAGACAGGGGAAATCAATATTGAGATAATATTTATTATTCAAGTATTTCATCATTTTATATTTACATTAAAATTTAATATCATTATAATATGATTTTAAAAATTAAATGGATTTACTTAAGTGATTAACCTTGCATTGAATAAAATTTACACAAATGTGAATTTAATTTCATTCTATATTTCATTTTCATTAATTTCATTAATTTATGTGGTCACAAAAAAACATTCATAATGAACTAGCCATCAATCATGAATGAAATTATGTAACCAAGTAGTATGATCATGAGAGTTACTAATTTTTAGTTTATCTACTAACTAACAGGTAAACTAGGGAAAAACACTATGAATAAATTAACGTTAATGTTTCATAATTCCACAAAATACACCCATGTATCTCTATTATATTTGTTTCTCCTTGGCTCCAAACATAAAATGCCACATATAGATTGAGAGCTCCATCCATTACAAATTACTTTAATCACATTTAGGTGATGGAAATAAGTGGTTTATATAAAAAATTCCATGTGCATAAAGACCCTGACATAATAAGAATAGAGATTAAACACAAGACAATAATTTAATTTTATAATTAATTTAACAAAACAAATCCAATTCAATGGTCTCTTCTATTATCATGTTCATTCAATTCATTGAAAAATTTATACATTCATAAAAACTAGAATTAAATTATTAATCATTATTATTTAAGAAAAATCATGAAAAAATCAATAAATTATCTTAATTAATTAATCAATTATTTAATCAAAATTATCATCATAATTTTCATTGATATTCTCAACCATCATAGTTTTCTACACATTAAATAAGTTTATTTTGAAGTAACTGTGTATATAAATATACCATATAGGTAACATGGTGAACACTAGTACGATTATACCTAACATGCATTATACACCTATATTGTTTACTCTTGTTTTGTATGGTATACACAACAGATCACACAAAATCATGATACATACTACGAAATTAATTATTACAAGATTTACATGATTTTCTCACATTTTATTATTCAATGAACTCCAAGTAACAACAATAACACAAATAATATATTATATATATATATCTATATATCGGAAGATTACCTATAAATTAATTATATATATATATATTACAACATGTCAAAAGGAGTGTCCTGTCTACTTAAAGACCTCTCCCATGCACATGTCTATAATGTTTACACAATGTTACAAATGATTTTTTTTGTGTAATTTGGTATAAATGAATGGTGTAAAAAATATAGTTATAAATTAGGTACATATATCATCACCTATCTGAGTCACACACCATGGAACTAGGATGATATATAGTTCCCTTAAAAATGCAGTACGTGACATCTGGTCTCTGAATTACATAGTCTCTCGTCATGAAGGCCATTTATGGAAATACATGCCCCCTTTATAAAACAATGGGAAACATGTAGTGTATGTGGTCTACATGATAGGTTCACCGGCTGACTGTTCACCTTTTTGGACTAGTCACAATATATAAAAATGAAATTAAATGCATCTCTATTATTCAATTCACATCATTTGAATTAATTATAAATTAATTCCATGTTAATTGAAAAAAATACACAACTTGTAACTTTGGTTACAAGGTGTGTACTTCGATTATAGTCATCCAAAATCATCAAAACCTCAACGTGGGATCTATGATTTTATTTCATTCATAAAAATAATCATTTTTATTATATATATGAGAGGAAAAGGAGTAATAAATAGATCTATAAATTTTTATTAAAAGAATGATTAAATTTGAATTGGAAACTAAATGAAAAATAAATAAATCAATCAATAATGAATAAAAAATGATAGAAAATTATTTGACCTCTCTGACACCACATGTAGGTTATGGGTTTAGGGAAAATATTTTAAGGGTTATACCCATCCATTAATTTCCATGATTAATGATTAATCAGATATTTTAGAAAAAAAATTAAACATATTTATCAATGTAATTAAATAGAAAATATATATCGGGGTTAAAATTATATATCTAGAGATAAGATCACCACATATTATATTAAATAAATTTATTTTATTTAATAACTAACATGATGTAAATATGTTTTGGGGGATCTTTCAAGAATATGTGTTTTAGAGTCACAACATTATAGGAATCAAGAGTATATTTCTTCTTGAGGTGATCCAAACATATTCTAAAAATATCTATACTTCGCCAAGGGAACCTCTATGTTCTAGATCAGAAGACCCAAATTCAGGCATCATCTACCTTTGGTCACCATGAAAACTAACTCTAATGTGATATCCATGATATCTCTAAACACGAGAGTAGGAGGTGGTGGATAATCAGACTTTATTTTTGGGAACTTTCTTCGATAAGTGATATTTCAAGAGTTTGATAGGATTATCCATACTTTTTGTCCGCAATCGAAATGAAATTAATTTGATCTACATGAAAATAATGTCATTGAGTGTATATACTACTATGGTTAAAATGAAATAATTTCACATGTTCCCTTTATTATTTTCATAATCCTTACAGAACCCCATGTCCAAAAATAATAATAATATTATTATTTCTCAACAGTATCTTATATTTCAACATGAATTAAATATTGTTGAATAAAATGACATTCAAAATTTATTATTTCTCACTATACATAAAAACTCAATCTTTCATTCCCCCAAAATATTTATCAAGACTTGAATAATCACTATTTAATTATTAATTAAATATCACTTCATTATTACCCAATACATAATCGATTATTATATTTACTAAATATAAAATAAATATTTTTTAAAAATTATCTTCACATCATATTCTGTCGAAAAACTGGTGATAAAATATATGATATTAAGAGAGAATGAATACTTATTAAACAATGTGTAGGAATAATATTTATTCATCTATTTAAATAATAAATAATTATATATTATTTAACTAAGTTTATCGATACACATTGTGTGCAACCCGAATCGCCTCTTTCTCAATTCCATTAGGTTAAGTAGCCTAAATTTTAAGGTTAGAATCCAGCAACATTCTGAGGAACCGATAGTAAAAGAAGTGAATTAAAAAAATTACATAATATATCATATTTTTTTTTCTCTATAATATTATTCCTTTTTGATGATATCTCAAAAAATTTGGGTTGCATGCTCATTCCATTAATCTATGTGATCGATGACTCTTTCATTGACCTCTCGTAAATTGAACATTATTATAGAACTTCATGGAAATGGATTTATTTTGGATATATAATTTTAGAAAATTAAATTATATAACAACACATATTTATGAACATAAGGGAAAAATAATTTCACACCTTATTTATTTTTGAAATATTACTTGTGATGTACCCAATTTATCTTTCCATTCTGCAAACATATTCCATCATGATTTTTGTAGATAAATTTGATTATATAACTCATAATACTCAATAATAATTAAATTAATGTCTAGGGATCAATAAACACAACATAATATGGGAACATCCATTGACACATATAAATGTGTATTTCCTTCTAGAGGGTCTAATTCTCATAATATCTTATACTGGATAATACCAAGGATGTATACCATGATAAGTGACCTCAATGTCCCATGACTCTCCACCTATAAACATAACGAGGTAAGAAGTTTATTAATATTAATGACACTGAATATAGATTATTCTAAAGTATACATATGTCGGTTCTAGGGAACCAAATCCAACAAAAGGATTCATCTAGATAATGAATATTCATCTTATTCTTTACTTAAATAAGGAATAAAAAATATTATAGTTACATGTTTAAGGTAGAGGAAAATTGTGGTTATTAAAAATATAATACATGAAAAAAAAATTCAGTTTTTCGTACAAAAATAAGCATTATGGGATCAAATCACACCACATTACCTTCTATGATTAGACCGAAAAATGAAAAAAAAAATTATGAACATATAGATTGGATATGGTCTATGAATTAAAATTTAGATTAGATTGAAAATAATGAGACCTGAAATCAACTACCAGGAATTGTGGAGAAAAATAATTTGCAAAAAATGGGTTTTCATTATCATAAATAATAAGTATTCAAAACTTACCAAAAATATAGTCATTATATTTTTAATGTATATTTATATGTAATGTCAAATGACATTGATAATATGTCTTCTATAGTTCCTAAGCATATAACTATCAAAATAATAATTAAAATTAATGATCATAAAGAGTAATTATTATTTTTATATGGATTTGAATTATGTATTTATAAATAGTGAACTCAATGGGGATGTATATATTGAATATACTAATGGATTTCAGATTGATAAAAACTGAATACATAATGTTAAATAGGAAAATGATTCTTGTTGACTAAAACCTTCATCAATGGATTTTTACTTCATACATGAAGAGTATTTATAAAACATGGTGTAAAAAAGTGATAACTAGATAATTATTTAAATTTAGAAAAATTAAAAACCAAGTCACTCATTAATGAGAGAGAATATTAATGATAAAAAACATTCCATGGATAATGAATTTCTAGTAGATTATTTTACAACAGATGTGAATATGATGTTTTAAATGACATCTCATGGTGAAATCAAATTATTCTTGGTGTCAAAACAAAAATAAGATTCTAGTCATGTTTTCAACTCAAAATAAATTTGATAGAGATATGTTTATAATTTTGGAAAATAAGTAGAACGAGTCGTATTTATAGAAATAAAAGTGGGATAATTTATAAATGAATATAATGGTGGAAAAATGGGTTAATGGGAATGCTTTCAAGAAACTAATTTAATGTAACATACAAAGTAATTCATTTATAGAATACTTTTGGTTTTGTGTTTGTTTTTGTGTGAAATTATAGTCCAAAATAAATCACACATTTTCTAGTAGCTAATAAAATCCTCAAATATGATTCAAATACACCAATATATAGTTCACTAAATAAGAAGAAAACTGAGTTCAACTTAAAATAATTTTTGAAATTATCATTAAGAATGAGTTATGGATGATATAAAACCATATACATGTGGATTTTTATTTGTTTGTTAAAAATTAATTTCATGGAACATATAGAAATAGACAATAGTCACATTGTGTACAACTATGGATGATTATGTGGTTGTATCACAGGAGGCTACTACAGTTACATGGAAAGTGTCTCATGTTTAGAAAATTAATATGAAAATTTGATAACAAATTATTATAAAATATTATAGAAAAATTTCCATTAATTAATCAAAAAATATTATTCATCATCTTATGTCCAAAAATATTTGGCATTTAATATCATTTCCTGAAAGAGGATTTGACTGATGGAATATTGAAATAGGAATTTGTTCCATATAAATAACTTGTCGCTAATATATTAAAAAACAATCACAAATAGAGCTATTAGATATGTTATGGATGTAAAAAAGTGTTTATCCTTCTATCTAACCCTAAGGTATGAATATCTTGATTTTGATATAACAATTATTCATTATTAATAGGTAGATGAGATTTTATTTCGTTGTTATGAATCTTGTTCATCTTGTCCATGAACAAATTTAATTTGTGAATTACATTGTTAAAGATTGAATTTTGTAAATAAGTGTTTGTTTTCTTGAATGATAATTTTTATTCAATGATTTAGGATGAGCTATTTTAAGGAAAACCATATAATATGTTTTAATCACTCTATATTTCTAAAAAAGTAGCTCATGAAGGCATAGAGTTGATTAATTCTTGACTATTATCAATTAAAATATTTTAATAGAAGCCTATTTATTATCTTTTTATTTATTGTAAATATGGAGGGACAAAATTAGTAGTATTTCTAATAAATAAAATGGTGTGATTTTCAAACCAACATTGTGATTATGTTTAATTTATTTTCAATAATAGAATAAAGTGGATATTTTTTAACTCCCCTTCAAATCATAGGAAAATGTTTATTCTTTTAGGAACACTATCATCTACATATCTGTAAGGATTTTGTAGGATCGTGAGGTGGATGCATGGTGTGATATGAGAGGTAAATATATCTATCCATTTTAATGTAATGTTTCTTATATATTCCCTAGATCCTGTTATTATTAATTATTGACATTGTTTTGATGATTTTTTAGTAGTTTTATAATTCATGGAGGTGATATGTTGTCATTCTGAGGTTGTTTGAATAATGTTTGGAATTATATTATGGCACTAAAAATGGATATTTCCTAAAGTCACTAAATGTTTAACAAGACTTTATAAGGATTTTTATAACTTTATGAAATATTGTATTAATTTTAAAGCATTTCACAAGACATCAAGTGGAGATAGGATAATGGATCGGTATCGAAGTCACCCTATCTGTCATAAGACATATAGATTTACATATGATATTAAATGGATTTTAATACAACTTCATGATGATCATAATTCCTTCTATAGTGACCTGGGATTGGAATACATGGCTATTACATCATTATAGTTGAATATTCATAAACTTACGGATGTATATTCCTAAAGACCATAATTTTTTAGAGTATTTGGAAAAAAGGAAAACATTCATCATGTTTACTAAACGATCATCAACAACTCCCACATATATCACCCACTTTAGTACTGTAACATAAAACCATTCTTCAAAACACGTGTGAATGGAAACATAAGAAATTGGTGATATCTAATACTCATTGGGGTTAAATAAGGTAAATATGTAGGCAAAACATGAAAATAAGTTTACATGAACACTATCATAATATTTTAATATCATAACCATCGTATCAAAGATCATATACATGAGACATTGAATTAATATTTGCATGTAATAAGACATAAACCATAAGATTACTATGAACCAAAACCATATGTGAATATCATATGCATAAAAAATTGATTTTTTTTAAAACATGTATTCATATAAATTCATATGTCAATTCTATTGACCAAGACCATCATAACATGTTAGGATTTGGTTAATAAACCTTGTACCAATATTAGGCTTGGACATACATCCTATGTACCCTATTATTAATGGGATTGGTATATAACTTGTGTACCGTCTTAAATTCAATAATGGACTACAATCAATTTAACTTTATATTTTTGGGCTTGGGAAACAACCAATGTAACCTCTTACATTCATGAATTAGCTAAAATTCATGTACATGAATTTTTATCAGCATAGTGATATAACCCATTTACGTTTTTGATTTCAAGGTTTGGATAAATGTTTTTAAACCATTGAGATTATATACCATCTATCATTAACCAATTCATTAGAGTGATATATCGATCATCACTATTAAATAATAAAATAATTTATACATGTGCCAAAATATAATAAAACATGCATCATATCAAGACTCATTAAATGAGATGGGTTTCATAAACATAATATCATACCCTATAGAATGAAATTTTTATAATAATAATATTCTCATTTTATTACCATTGGAAAAGATAATGTTTTCATAATCATTTCATCAAAGCATAATTAGTGAAAAGAAGAGCGCTTCAATAGAATATAACATGTGGAATACAAATGGTTCTCATTAAAATCATTCCCTGAAAACATAAACCACTCAATAAATAATATTAATAGTGTAATTGAATTATATCCCCACTAAAGAATAGACTATAACAATGTATGAAATATTAGATTGATAAGGATCTTGAAATATCCCATGAAACATTTCTTAAGTAAAGTAATCGTTCATTGAAAATAAATTTTATAAATCCATTTGATAATATTTTTCATATACATTAAAATATACAATTTTATTTTGAGCTCTTATTGAGGAAAATGTGTTATAAGATTTAAAAATATTAAAACATTTTCAAACTAATTTTCCATGAGACTAAAATTGATTTCTTATAAATAAGATTGATAAAATTTTTAAAACATTTTTAGTTCAATTTTTTTAAACACATAATGAAATCTTAAACACTTTTAAATAATTTCTGTTAATATTATTCTTTTGATAAAATAAAATTGAATATTTTAAAATCATTTTAAAACACTTTTTTCAGAATAAAATTTTTAAATAATTTTTATTAAAAACAACGTAAAATTTAAAAAATTAAGGGCATATTAGGAATAATGTTCTTTAATAATATCCTTGTAAACAATAAATTTATTCTTCAGGGAAATTACTTTTATAGAGATTGGTATTTCCATATATTCATTTTCACCTTAAATGTTTGTAATTTGGAATTGACCAGAAAATAACATAAATTTTTTTTATAAAACCATTTTTTTTAAAATATAATAAATGGGTAAAGAATTCCATTTATCATCATAATATAATAGTAAAATATTTTTTAAAATAAAATTTACAAAAAAATTATGAAAATGAAATAGATTTATAATCAAGGGATAAATAAAGCTATATTTTCTAAAAAAAATATCTTCTTAATTATCTTAATTTCAAAAGAGTGTAAAAATGGGAAAAAACATTAATATTTCTTGTATAAATAGAGTATAATAAAACTAATGTTGGTTATTTTAATATATATCGTAAGGATTCATCTATATAAAAATAAAAAAAATTGTCCTGATAATGAAGAGATTATAGCAATAAGTTTTTCCACATTGTTAACATTTAATCATAGTCCATTTGAGAGAATAAAATTAAACAGAGCTTTAAATTTCATTAAATAATTATACTCATGATCAAACATATCACTGGGTAGTTCATAATACCCATATAAAAATATATGTTTATAACATAGTATGTATTCCAAAGAATGAAAATTGAGACAAAATTATTCTACAAATTTGGTAACTTTTGAACAATTGAACTCTTGAATGAAAGATCATAAAATGGATATGTACATGGTAGAAATTTAATTTTATGATTATTATAATATTTCTAAATACATTATTTACTTAATATTTAATAAATATTTCATGAACATTACTAGTGTCTTATGGAAAATAACTGTCAAATGAGAAAACTTTTACAACATTAGTGACATTTTCATAGTTATCCTAATGAAATAGTAAAATTAATTAAATCATTTAACATAAATAAATAATAGAAAATTATTTATAAAAATTTTCATAGGAAAATTGTGACAACACATGATTTAAGTGAGTGGTGGTCATGACATGTATCTCATGGAAATTAAAAAGAGGGATAATATTCCCTTACGTTCAGTCTGACTTGTCATGTGTGCCTCATCTTCATGAATAATAAAAATATCTTAATTATATAAATTATTCATAAAAAATTTTATAATTAAATTTATATGAATTATTACAATTTTTAATGAAACTACACATTCTGTTATGTATACAACGGTTATTCAAATCAAGTTCTGTTCAAGTGTTAAAAAAACATTGGTTGTTCCAAAATTTTCAAAGGGTTATTATATGAGAATGCCCTTCTTAATATTAATGAAATAATTATCATATGTATAAATAAATAAAACTTTTATAACCAATCACTAATGATGGATATAAAAAATTAAGCAACATTGAAATCATGAATTTAGTAGGTTGTACGTACGCATGAGTATTGTTCCCAATTTTCAATGATCGTTATGGAGAGGAGGTATTTACCATTATATATTTTTATAATGATAATTATATCATAAATACAATTTTATTTAATAATATATATATATATATATATATATATAACTTGTGTGTACTATAATAAACTAAACCAAATTGAGGAGGTCGTAGTCTTGATGTCCACGATCCATGTTATCACCTTTTAAGTCTTTGAAAAGAGACATAAATAAAATGATACAATACATTTATTTAAAGATAATAATATAATTAGTATCATATATATGTTATTTATTTCACATATTTATAACTACATCCATAATTAATAAATTAAATGAAATGTTTGATGGTATCTGATCGCTCTGAGGAGGTGGTAGTCCACACATCCATAAACGATGTTATCATATTCCAAAAAAGAGTGTATACATTTATGTTTTATATACAAATAAATCAATCATAACGAGATAATATATTTCCCCTATATTATATATTAATAGTGTTTCAAACATAATTCCTATCTATGATAAGGTGGTAATAGGAAAAATAACAGCATTGTTTTGTGAGGTGGTAGATCGCCAAACCCAAAAAGCATATGTTCATTTTCTATTAGATGGATTTTTTTTGTCAGTGTAGGTAAAACATATATAATTAAAAAATATCCTTATTTAAATTATATTTATATTGTTATATCATCATGGAATTAAAATAAATTTTTTGGTGGAAAATTAAAATTACACAACAGAGTTTGATGAAGGATATTACTTCTTCAATGGGTAACTCCATTTGGTTTCCAACAAAGAGATTCCATTGATGGATTACTGCCCAATGAGTGGAGTATATGATGAAAAAATGTATTTATAGATATTATTTGAGTTGATTTTTGGGGATCCAATGTGATATCATGGTGTGAATATGGTGGAGGGTTGAGTACCGTTTATAGTAGAGGATGAGAATTTTTGTATGTCTTGTAATAGGGAATTCCCCCAATGTTTTCCCAATGTCATGTGGATCCAATAATATACCAAATAAAATAAAATTTTCAAAAAGGTCCAAATAGTAACATAAAATAGGTTTCAGAAAATTTTATTTGTAAATTAGTACATTACGTTTAATATTTACTCCCCTTTTAATGTATTTTTTCTCTTAATCGTTGTAATTAATATAAATTACGTTCACTGATATTTTTTGTCAAAAACTATGTTAATCTTATTAGAAATTATAAATTATTGTGATTACGAATATATATTTTATTTTTAGAAATTTTAGTCACATATTTTTTAGAAATTAATAAAAAATTAATCAAGTAGTCCAATGACAATATAGGGTTTAAATTTAACAAGTTAAAAAATTTGCTATGTTATTATTTCTTAATTCAAAGTGAAATCGATCCAAATGATCATAATTGTATTAATTTACCTATAAATTATATAATTATAATTTAAAACCTTTTCTAAATATAAATTTAACTTATAAATTATTTATAAAAAAATAAGTTATGAATTTAAATTCTCTATTTTTCACTATTCATCAAAAACTAAAACATTACAGAAAATTACAAAAAAATCACACTAACCTAGTTTTTATGATAATCCTTAAGAATTTATGAATATTTTTACATAAATTTTTTTATATAATTTCCTAAATTTATATTTATAATAGGTTCTCTTTTATGTGGAAGTAATGCTACATTTATAAAAATACAGTCTTTTTGTGTAATATTACTTTGGGTCATATATTATGCAAATAAAATATATTAAATGATTTTAAAAAATTATATTATTGAATATATACTGTAAATATTTATATCATTTTATTTAACAAGATAAAATAATTGATTTTTTAGGATAAAATTCTTATGTGGTTATATAAGTGGGTTTTATAAAAACATTTCCTTTATATTTAATTATTTCTTATATTAATTAATCATTAATTTTTATCTCAATAATGATAACATTTATTTTCATATTTTAGTTAATAATATTCATAAACACTATCTTAGAAACTTGGTTATATCATATTTTATTAAATTATAAAATTTTATATATTATAATATTGTTTGGTAAACATCAGTATTAAATCGTATTCCATCGAGGAAAGTCAGTCTTTCATATAACATAATATATCTTTAGTGTTTCTTATATTAAAATATAATCATTAGGTTTCATGTAGTGCATTATTAACATGGTGTTTCATGTATCACAATCTAAAAATATATCTTTAATATTAAAATTTATTTTTACTATTTTATAAAATGATAAATTAGAAAAGGATTAAATTATTTCGAAAAAATATTTCAAAAAACAAAGTTTTGTTACATTATACACCCATAAAAATTAATTTCTTAGTCAAAACTGATTTATTTTATCAATGTTTTAACCCATGAAATGTTCTTTCATAGAAAACAAAATTGTATAAATGAATAAAAAAATCCTTTAAAAATGGAAATTTGGAAACAAAATGGTTACCCAAATTAACATATAACATAGTTTCCACATAGGATAACATAGTTTGAAATATAAAAATTTAGCATGGAAGATAAATATAGCTATTATTTTATATAGATATTATTAGAGAATCGTGATCAATAGATGTTTGGGATCACAAAACTATAAATTTATGATTCTCCACGGTACTATCTATTTCATTAAAATTAATAGTGCTATGATAAATCTTTTTCAATACCATTTCCAAATATTCAAGGAATTATTTTACTATATAAGAACTTATGGAAATTTAAATTATCAATTTAAATCATTTTATAATGTTCAATATCACCCTATGGTTTTTCCTCATCGAATTCCTACTCCATCTCTTACTCTAGGAAATTATAGAGAATTCATAATTCCTAAATAAATAACATAGGATGATATCTATAAATAGAATGATAATTCATCCCATATAAATTTATTTATCATCAATTGAAAATAGATATCATATGTTATCAAACATGAATAATTCCTCATATGTTGAGATATTAATTTAATCTCAAAATCATTATCTCATGTTTAACAAAAGACCTTCCAAAATAGTTAAGCTCAAAACCCTTCAATGTGAGGAAATAACATTACAAAGAATCTGACTAAATCGGATTAACCATTATCCCCCACATATCATAAATTTTATCCTTTTGTCACATTTAAAACATGTGAATACCATTATTTCATATTCTCTTCAAATATGGCAATAACATAAATTACCATAAATTATTTTTGAAAACAAATTGTCTAACCAATTCAAAAGATTATGTGATATATTCCTTGAATATAATAGTCTTATACATAATTACTGATATCATAGACCACTGTTTTTTAAAATAAATTATATATTTTTATTTTATAAATAAACTCCAATTTAATTGAACAATATCGAATTATATTTATCCATATAATAAAATAATTTCTCATCCACAAAAACATGTTAAAGGATAACATCCCTTAATGTAAACATTGCCTTAAATAAATTTCCAATTTTATTAGTGTCATTTAACTAATCCATGAAGATACATTAAGAAATGATTCTACAGAAAACAATTATATTATTTATTTTTCATATTAAATTATCCATGAATTTAAAAATTGATACACATAAATCATATATTAGTACTCTTTTTCATTAATCATTCTTAATAAACTTATTCTCTACTAGCTCTTTCCCAAAATAAGAATCATGTCTTAAGGTTTTATAACATCAATCTATTCATTTTAATTAATTTTAATGCTAAGTACTATAGGTAAATTGGATACCTCTCACATGTCATTTTCTATCACTTTATCTTCTTTATTATGACCAATACCCATAACGACATCATAATTACCCTTATAAGATTCCCAAATGGGAAATTTATTTTCATAGTGATAATACATTCAATATCTGAAATATTAAATGTTATCTAAGTTCCTTATAGTTCTAATTATTGACTAAAACATAAAAGCATAGGGTGAGAAAAATTTATAGTAGTAGAAACCCTCTTGATTATGAAAAATCACTTTTTAGATGTCTAAATCATGAAATAGACTCCTTTTATCTATGAATTCATTGGATTATACAAGGTTATACTAAATAATATTTTATGTATGTCATTAATTAGGATTCGTTAACAATTGTTTAATTCCAAAATCATATTACCCAGTAGTGTAAAACTAAGAGCATAGTGTGGACCGTTGTTTTGTACTAGAATTCGATTGTGTCAGGCCAAACTCACCCTCTCTTATTTATTATTCCAATGTAAATTTATTTTAGAACCACATACAGTTATTTTATCCTTAAATCGATGTATTTATAGTATAACACTCACTCTATACTTTACCAAAATTTGACGACAATTTCCTTAAACATTAACTCATTATCATACTTATCCTCAAAGACATCCCATGATATATCCTTAAAAACATGCATTTATATCCCAAAATATTTCTCATCTGATTTTCACTATTTTGGATAATACATTACATTTTCACCAACTATAGTGACATAAGCATAACAATCATTCAAATTACATCATTTTAAAGGAATATTTAGAACATTTTAAGATTACAAGAAAGTGGAACGTACAAATTTAGTGTATTTATAAAAATGGAACATATTCATGTAGATTTTTGAATGATCTTAAAAATATTCCTTAATTTTGTTCCCCTTTTGTACCATTATGTAACACCATTATTCATATCATGTAGAATCGAAAATGAGGGGGAGAATTAATTCCAAGTAAGGGTAAACAATTTAATTGTGTTAGAATAACACAGACATTAATGTATGTGAACATGATCCTATCAATTTAAAATCATACCAGTCGTATCAATGATTATATACATGATACATTGCATAAATTCTGGAAGTCTACAAGACATTAACTATAACATAATCAAGAACATGAATCATATGATCCTATCATAGGAATATGTCATAGAATTAATGGAAAACACGTAAACATTGAAAATCATATAGTAAGGATACCAACCAATACCTTCTTGAAAGGTTAGTTCTGGGTAATCAAATTTGTACCAACTTTAGGGATGGGAAAAAACTCATGTAGTCTCTTATTTTTAGTCTTATATTCAAATTGTGTACCCTATCACATTTAATATTGGGATAAAACCCATATACCTTTTGGTTTTTTGTCTTGGGAAAAAACTATTGTACCCTATAAATACCAGGATTGGGCTCAACCTGTGTACCTGATTATTTTAGAGATTGGGATACAATCCATATACCTACTTATTTTTTGGTATTAGGCTATAAATCATGTACCCTTTGAGCTCATTACTCATTTCATTGTAATGATATTTATTTCCAACTCATAATGAAAAGAAAATCATAAATACAAGTTCCACAAGATATTAAAACAAGCATCATATCATTAACAATAAAATGATATTATTTTCATAAACATAATACCATAACCAATGTAATGTAATTGGTATCATAAAAATTTTATTATATCCTTACAAATGGAAAATATATAAGTCTCATAATAATTTCTTCCATGAAAAACTCGGGAAATGAAATAGGTTTCAAGAGAATATATCCCATTGGGGAGATACAACTGTAATAAAAACTATTCCAATAAAATAGAAACCATTCTTGAATGAATGGGAATGGTGTTCTTGTACCATATCCCAAATAAAGAATAAACTATAACAATGTATCCCATCATAGATAAGGATGGATTTTGAAAGATCATAGGAAATACTTCTAATGAAAAATTTCCAACATAGATAATAATTATTATAAAACCATTTAAAAATAATTTTCATTTAAAAAATGCAGATTACATTCAATTAAAATAATTATTATTAAAAATATATTTTATTCTTTTTAAAAAATTAATATTTTGAAAACCATTTTCCCTGAAAATAACCTTGAAAACTTATTAATAGACATGAAAACATATGGAAAATATTTTCCAATGAAAACTAATAAAATAATAATGAAAACATTTAAAAAAATATTTTCATTGAAATTATTTTAATAAATATAAATAAATCTTATAATAATTTAAATCCATTTGATATAGAGTCATCTTTTTAAGACATATAATGGATTATTTGAAAATTATGTTAAAAACATTTTGAAAACACTTTTCTTTGAAAACTGGTATAATTTCAAAAATGATAAAAAATATTAGAAATATAGCTTCACTAAAAATTACTCTGTATACATAAAATGTATTCTTGGAGGAAATGTTGGTCATTATTGATGTTATGTCTGTATATGAAAAAAAAAATCTTTTTTTACCTTGATAGGATAGAATATTTTCCTTAGTAGTAAATGAAAAGATGATTCCATTTTAAAATAATTTTGTAAACAGCTAATACTTGTTTTAAATACTCACTGAACATCATAGTATAGTAGAAAAAAATTGTAAATCACCATCAAAAAATACATTTATAAATTAAAATAGATTTCTGACTGAAACGAGAAATAAATTTGTATTTTCAATAAAATGAATTCTCAGTTATAAAAATTCAAAAGTGATGAATAATGGTTATAATAGATTGAGATGTTGTGTTTAAAAAGAGAATAATAAAATTAATGACTGTTATTGGGAGATTTTAAAAAAAATATCTAATGAAATATAATCATAAACAATCCCAATAATGATGAGATTGTTGAAATAATTTGTTAAAACATAGGAAACATTGAATCATAATACATATGAAATAATAAAATTAGATAAAGCATAAAATATCATGAAAATAAGGACATTCATGATATAACATATAAATTTGAGGATTATACACCCCAAAAAACTATAGGTGTATAACATGACATGTATTTCAAAGAAGGAAAATTTAGACAAAATTACTTTATCAATTTTGTATCATCTGAACCATAAACTCCATGAAATAAATATCATAAAATGGATATGTAAATACATGTAAATTTAATTATTGAAATCATATAATATGTTCATTATCATTATATAATACACATATAAGAAATATGTGGTGAACATTACTTGTGACCCACAAAAAATAAAAGTTAGATGAGACAATTGTTACTGCATGAGTAACATTTTTATTATGATCCTCATGAAAAATCCACATCATTTAAATTTTATAATATCATAAAATAATGAAAATTAATGATTTAAAATTTCATTAGGAGTTATATAAACCACCAAAAGAAGTGAGGGTTGAATATTGAATGTATATGATAGAAATAAAAAAGTGAGATGAAATTCCATTACATTGAGTCTGAATAATCACATGTGTATTTATATTCTTGAATAATATACATATGTTAATAATTTAATTTAATTTGAAACTATTTCAATTTTATTTATATTTTTAATTCAATTATTATATTTTTGTAGAAATTTAATTATACAATTATGTTTATGTGAGCTATTTTGAAAATATTTTGTTCAGTTGTTAAAAATGAATTTGGTAGGTCGAATATGGTCAAAAGGGTAATTATATAAATATAAATAGAATAATAATCATTAAATAATATTAGTAATTATACAATAATTTTAATTTGATACTAATCACTAAATATGGTTATGAATAATCAAATAACTTTACAATCATCGAGATGGTGTTTCATACATACGAATGAGTGACATTCCAATTTTCAATGATTCATATAGAAAGAAGGTATGTTACAATTAATCATTCCACAATTTTCATTATAAAATAAAAAAAATATTTATTAATTTTTACATATAAATTTAATTCATGTAATGTTAAAGGTATCCTATAATATTGAGGAAGCACTTGTCCACTTGTCCACAAATGATGCTACAATAATTTTATTGTACTAAAAGAGTAATGAAGAAAATGACGTATTTCATTTCAAAAAAGTTAATTGTTTCATGAATATAATTTATATTTCATTGATATAATAAAATTTTAATTATACTCATTCTTAATAAATTCCATTAAATGTTTGAACATATCACATTTTGTTGAGGAGGTGGTAATCCACACATCCACAAACAATGATATCGTATTTCCAAAAATGTAGTGTATAAAGGTATGTATTATGTAAAAATTAAAAAATAATGAAGAAAATTTTAATATTAAATATATAATATATATAAACAGTGTGTCCATCATAATCCCCAAACATGATAGTTTGTAAAGTGAAAAACAAACAACATCATCTTGTGATGCGGTAGTTCTCCAAACATAAGAACATTAAGTGAGTTACCCATTAGATGGATTTTCTATGTATATGTGGAATCATTATAATTTTAACATATAGTTTAATTAAGATAAATATATTATTATATAATAAAGTAATAATAATGTTTGTGTGGGCGGAGAATGAAAATAAACCAAAGGAGTTTGAGAAGGGATGTAACTTCATGTTTCGGTAATTCCATTTCATTTTCACCAAAGGGATTACATGGATGGATGAATTCAAAATGGAATTATTTTAGGAGTAATGGAGTGATTTTGTTATCTCATTTTATTAGAGTTAGGGTCATAATAAGTGAACGATAGTTTTGAATAATGGGGAGGGTGTATTTCTTTTTATATTAGACTGAATTTCATTTAAAACCTGGAAATGGGAATTCCACCCAAAATTTTCCCATTTGTGTTGGATTTAAGTATGGACCAAATTATATATATATAATTATAATGTATAAATACATACTTCTAATGTATTTTGGAAATGGTTTAATATAATTTTGGCCCTATATATTTAACTATTAGTCATGTTTTAGGATATTTATCCTATTAATCATTATAATAATTTTTTAATACAAAGAAATAAGTTTTTTTTGAATTTTGTTTAATTATTTAAAATTATATCTAATTATTAAATTAAATATAGAATCTATTTTTTAAAAATTAAAATTTATAAGAAAAAATTAATTTAAAACTACTCTTTTAGGAACACTGATAATGAAAGTATATAAATTAAAAATGTTCCAAAGTTTGCTATGTTTTTATATCAAATTTCAAACTACGATTGACCCTAATAATCTAAATTTAATTAATTTATCTATAATTTATATAATTATACTATATAAACAATTTACAGTAACATAATTTTTATTTTTATTATTAAAAAATAAAATTACCTTTAACACATAAATTCTATAGATGTTCCAAAATTTTGATTTAATATAATGTCCCCATTTAAAGGAAGTAATACAACTTTTTAGAAAAATATATCTATTATGTGGAAAATTGTCTTTATTCATATATTATGCCAATAAAATAAAGCTGATGAATTAAAAAAATTTATTAATTATATAAAATATATATTTCATTTATATATATCAAAAAATTAATCAATTTATTTTATTAATATAATATTCCATACTGTTCTTAAAAAACGTTTTTATAAAACCATTCCCTTTATATTAAAACGGTTATTATATTAATTTCCAATTAATTTAAAATAAAATTTATTCAAATATTTATTTTCATATTTTATTTAATCCTATTAATAATTTTCTTAATTAATTACTATTTTATATCTTGTTATATTAGAAAAAATAGTTTTAATAAAAAATTATTGTTCAGTAAAATATTATCTTTCATGTTAGGAAAGATATCTGTGAAATTAATTTATACATGTTACACAAGAAAACCATACTGTTACATATTGAAGGATAATATTTATGATGAATTTTGTGGAAAATTAACATGGTATTCCATAAAGCGTAATACAAACATACCAATTATATATATATAAAAATATCATTTTTTCATTGAATGAAAACAAAAAAAATGATTAAATTAGTTAAAAAATATTTCACAAAATCTCAGGGTGTTACAATTTAAGTCAACAAAATGAATTTGAATTTTTTATATTTTTAATGAAAAATATATGGATAATACTATATAGTAGAATGGTTATCCAAACACACTGAAAAGTTAACACATGAAATTAGTGAGCTATACGGAGTTAACCATGAACATACACTGATTGTGTTGAAGTTATCCCCAACATATGTAATGGTCACAAACCAATCACATAACGGTGTCATAGAATTTATGAATGCTAAAATAGGCTAACACAGACCTATATAATGATAATATCTAATTATTTTAATGTTATAATATTCCTGGGTATGCATTTCTAGGAATATGTTGAAAATTTATCACGGTTGTCTAGATATACATAAGGCATATCCTGGAATTATACAAGCTACTAAAATTTCTATTTTGTGTCAATATAAAGGTGTTTCACATCCCAAGGAGTTTCAAAATTTGATGTAAATTGTGACTATGTTTTAGGAAAACCAATGGTGGGAATTTTGGTTTCAAAACATCTTGTAGAGGAACTCTATTCAATATTAATTGGCATTTTTAAAAGGAAAAAATGATTGAAATGAAAATAAATTAACACATTATAGTCTAGTACATTATAAATAATCAATAAAATAGAGTGTTTCACATCACAATAGAGGGTTATAATTCACAATATCATGATAATGTTTTTTTTTCTGAGAACCATGGGTTAGTGCATGAGTCTCTGCAATTACTAAAGGACCACTACACATCCTCATATATTTTTACATGTGGTCCTTATAGAAAAAAAATAAACATTGAATAAAATACAATTTTATTGAGATAATGTGGAAGTGATGATGATATTTCCTCTTGATAATTTATGTTTCATGAATTAATGACATAATATTCACATGGTTTTGTGAATATTTTAAATTTTTTTGTTGAATAATGAAACATGGTTCATGAATTTTTAAATCATTGTGGGAAGTGATCTTTGTGTTTAAAGGAACATCATGAGAGGATATTTTGAGTTGAATAAGATCACATTCAATTGAATACAATTATTCTCAAGATATCAATTAATAATAAATCATTAGAGATATATTATTATATTTTTCAATAATTAATTAATTTGATCATAATTGGAAGGTTTCAACAATTTGTTTGGTATATAGTAATTACCTTTTCAGTATCTATCATGATATCCAATTAATAGATCTATGTTTGGGATAAAACCCACCATAAAATAAGGTCATATTCAATCATATGATTTTGAACCCCATTAATTATTTTTTTATCCATACGCTATTCTAAATTAGTTTTTTCGATTAGATACTTATATATTTAGTAAAAAAGAATTTTTTTTGAAAATATTTATATAAACCAATTGAATCCTCATTTTAGTGGATTCTATAAATATTAAAATCATTTATGTATATAATTATATCAATATTTTAAGTAGAATAATTGAGATCAAATCATAGGTATTGAATTATTAGTGTAATGATTTTGGGGTTGGTGATGTGGTTAGTGTTTCCACTTAGGATGAATTTTAGTTAATTTAATATAATATCCTTGTCTAGTTGGTGGATTACTGACCTGCCTATTACAGGAGATACAAAAGATATATATTTTTTCTAGTGCATGATAGTGGATGTCTTGCGTTGTCTTAATTGATGATATTTAATATTTTATCACTAAATTATCCTAATTCACTTATTATTATTTCATGTGATATTTAAAACATAATAAATATAGAACAGTATGAGTTTTTTTCAGTATGACATGAAAACCAAGAAATTAAACAGACATATGTGAAATAGATAGAATTAATGGAATTAGAAATAAATGAAGAACTACTAAGATAATCATTTATGGTAAACCATTATTGTCTCATAATTAGTTTCATAAATAATTTATGAACATAATTCATCATATGTGTGATCTTTATCATCAAATTTTATTTTAGATAATCAATAGAGAGGAACAAGACAATCCTTAGATAATTACATTGAGGGTATCTTCTATCACTAATTGTAATCATGGAATAAACTAAATGTATATATTGATAATTAATCCTGAATGCATGAAATATCATTTTAAAAAGAAATATTCATTACATAAGAGTTTTAATGGGATACATACATTTTATCATTATAATTGTGGATCCCAATTATTAAAGAGATTGAACTTCAAAATTGATATAATAAATTTTTTTTTTGGAATATGGAGATTTTTAATAAAACATGAAATAAATGATAAAAAAATAACTAATCTACCTGTCTTAAAACACTATTATCCATAGACCATCCAAACATAAAATGAATAAAATATATTTATATAGTTTATTAGATATAGGTTTACAAATGATTTAAAATGGAAATTTGAAAATTGATTCAAAATAAATACCTATTTGCATATTCCACTTTGACCCTCCAAAAAACTGAATTATATGACACTAATGTTTAAATAAATCAATGGTTTTATGCTCTCTACAATGATAACAATTATTATCTAATTATAAGAATAATTGCAAAAGTAATAGGCTGATCATTGAAGCGATATCAATATTTATAAATCCATTCTTGAATATACATTATAACCCATAATCAACCCAAAAAAATTGAGATCTATATTGATATATTTAAATGAAATATGTATCATAACATTTTTATAATCATAAAAAAAATTGAATAAAAATTAAATGAATTATAAATGTTAATATAAAAATATTAAGTTGATGATGGATTGAAATAACTAGAGTTTAAGTCATGTTTCTAGATTCAGGTTCAAATTAATAATTACATAAAAATATGAATTTTTCAATTAATATGAATGATGTATAAAAAATCATATATATATATATATTATTCCATTTTGAAAACGTGATCCAAATAATCATTTTTTCTAAATAGATCTTAATAGACCTGAAATTAACAATTTTTCAAGATGTAAGATATTAAAATTCAATTTTAAAAAAACAAAAACAATATCCTTTTTACATCCTCCCAAAAAAACATTTCATTCCTTGTAAACCTATGAAATTTACAAACACAAATAATTGTACCCATAGTATCAAACAAACAAACCATAAAAGAAGATAAATAAACATTCCTTCATCATCAAAAATATCATAAACCATATAAAATTCATATCCACAACACCTCTTTAGTTTTTCGATCATTTTATGTTATAGGTTTCTTAATAAAATTTAATCATGTGGAATTACTATTTTTTTAAGTGTATCTAAAAAAATTCCCTTTTACAAAGCATCTTATACAAATGATTAATTTCATATGTACAAAATAAAACCCAAATGGAATTATTCAATATCAATTCACCATCTTCAATTGGGGTTCAATATTCCCCTCCCAAAATTCATTCCTTTTTTATTATTAGGATCTATAATTTTTTTTAATTTTTTTAATTTTTTTAATGTTTATTTTATTTATATTTTTATTTTATATTATGAATATATTTGATAACATTATGTTGGACCAAAATTTATAATTGTGAGACCCTTTAAAATTACTTATATATATTTATTATATTTGGATCACTATTTTGATTATTTCGCAATGGTATATTAACCTATGATGGAGTTCGAAATTGTAATTTACTCATGTTAAAATTCTTATTCCACAAGAATATTTTTCATTTTCAACAATTTTACAGTTTTTAAATAAAAATTTCAATTAAATCATTTGAGAAAATCTCATAATATTCATAAAAGATACAAAATTAAAAAATAAAGGAAAGAATCTAAAGTATAATGGAATTATAACCAATAATGAATAATGTTTTATGCTCAAATTCATAACCTTAAATAGTCAAAAAATAATAAAAAACATAAAAAATAATATTTATTTTTTCAGGACTCTCCCACATTTAAAATGTTTCTACAATTTTTTTATTCAAATGTGATCTTGTAACTATTCATATACAATTCAATTTGGAAGTAAAAAATTTGACATAAAATATCTATAAAACTCTCTTTATTAGTTGTGAATCCTTGAGTTTATCTCCTTAGTTCAAACCATAAAAAACCTACCTATAAAAATAATAAACTAAATCTGATGAAATTTCTTGTATGAGAAATTAAAATATAAAAGATAAATGGAAAGGATTAGAAGAATAAGATTTTTTTCTTCCAATGTGGGTTCTAGGGTTTTACATCCTCATGTCATGCATTTCCAATTTTCCTTTAATGTATAATGTATGATGATAAACAGTTGATTTATAATATTAAACTATTTTTCAATATAAATTATATCTATAATCTATATTAAATAAGGGAAAATAATTGATTTTTTATACTTTTAAAAATAGTGATCATCATTATTTAATGAATTAAATCTACATTTTAAAAAGATTTATTTATTTCATCATTTAATTAGAAAAATAAGAAATTTAATTGAAATTTCACAATTTATAGTCATTTATTCATCACTTATATTGTTTCATTAATTGGGAGGTTAATTTGGTTATATATTACATTAAAAATTTGATTCTGATGTTTGCGAGTATGAGATGAGAAAATAGTAAATGGTAGTTACATAGGACGTTCCCTATAATATCAACCAAACATATTCTCATGCACCAACTAGGAACTTCTCTGTAAGGTTATTTATTTTTGAACTTATTATATCTTTTTTCTGACCGGGATTCGGTTCTGGTAGTTGGGGGTATAATTTAAATATTTGGTATATTTTTTACTGTTTCACATTTTACCCTCATGGTAATGAGTAACGATCCATTGACTGTATGGTATTATAATATCATTCGATAGAGTAATTTTTCATGGAAAAATCAATGTTTTTAAAACCATGTGGTTTTCGTTAATAAATTTTACATTGATTTGATGTGTTTGGTGTAAGGGTCAGGGTTTTATTAAATTGTATTCCTTATAAGTTAAATAATGAATGGAATTGACTTGACTAGGCCATGTCTAGTAAATATTTTGTGCTCTGTTTGGTAAATTGTGAAAAACCCAAGTTATTTTCTTATGAATTTAATATTTTCTTTTTCTATTTATCTTCATTTCAAATTTAACCTAATGTGGGGTTTTTATCAACCCCCCTCCCTTTGTGGCATCACACCACCCCAATCCTTCCCATCCACTATAGCTATGTGCCACCAACTCTTAGTTCCCACTCATCCCATGGTAAATCCACTAGATTTCATTTGGATTAATTTTTTATTTCATGAGCTATGATATAATCTACCTTAATCCTTAATTTTCTTATCATCTTCCCTCACACTACATCCCTTATCCTTAAGGATGAATCATTGGCCAGTTGTTATCATGATTATATTTTTTTTATAACATTGTATGTGTGTGTAATTAGTCTCTTTGGTTAGATACATGCGTGTTTAAAAATCCCTATTGATGGTAAAGAATATTATATCAGTTCAATTCTCCTTCCACCATTTGAGGATGGATTCATATAACCTTTTGTTTTATTCCAAATTATATTTGGTTCTTTTGGTTGTTTTGGGATACATGTATTTTTTAATGTGTCTTTGTCTTCCTTAATGTAGCATTGAATCACTATAGTAAAAGGTGAAATACATTCATTTTAATAGTTAGGAATACGTATATCTATATTCCAAATATATATATATTAACTCATGGTTGTATGAATATATATTAGATTTAGGTTTGATAATATATATATATATATATATGAAAAATCTGTACTTGTTTAAATGTATATGGGAATATTTATCATTAATCATATATGTATGAACTCCATGTACATAATCATATCCATACAAAAAAATTTAAATAGGTGCTTGGAGTACATATATATTTGTGAAGGTGAATATTAATGTGAGAGGAAAAAGGATATTTTTGGTTTCCTGTGTCAAAGAGCTTTTAGTTTGAGGTGGGTTCCCTTATCAAATAATTTTAATTTGAATTCCATAAATTTTTTATATTTTTTAAATGTTTTTTATTATTATATTAAATTTTAATTCTCGTAAATGATTATTTTTATTCATGGAAATATATTTCCACTCACCATAAATTATTACACTAATCATTCAATGTAGACCTTATTTGGCTATGCATTTTTTCGAGTGTATTTCTAAATTTGGGGTTACCAAATTGTTTAATTTCCCTTCCCATTTGTTTTGGAACTTAGAATATTCTGGAATTATTTTCATAATGTGAAATTTACTCATTTTAAAATAAATATCTCCCATTTCACTATGAATATGTATTATGTATTTTAAACCCTATCTTGATCCATTTCCCATTATTTAGAATAAATATATATGTGACATATGTTTGATTTTTTGATATGTTACTAGTGAATAGCCTCATGAACTATAATGAGATCTCGAATTGGGGACTCCCATAAGAAGGGATATAACTAGTTAGAATTTTTGTTGGGGATCGGTAATGAAAATAATAGGTATGCATATTCTAGCATGATAAATTAATCATCACTGTTTGGAATAGAGCACATGGGAACCCATGTTCTTAGGGGAAGGCTATGTCTTGTACTCTATGATGTTAAAGTATATCTGAGGCTCAGTTACCCTATGATGATTAATGATAATATACTAACTCAAAAAATAATTCTTATTGGAGTCCACTAAACCTTGATATGATATTCCTTTATTGTAGAACAGTTATGAGGATACTTTGGCTTCTGTAATGTTCCCTTCACAAAGGTGTGATGATTCTATGACCAAAAAACCATAGATAGCTGTGGATTTCCTATAGATATGGCTGCAATGTACCCCAAATATTCTATGTCATTATTTTAGAATCACATTTCTTCATTACCGTTTAATTTCTGAGAATAAGTCCCCTTTTATTTAATGTTGTTTTTTTATCTGATGTTTTTCTTCTTCTTAAGACACTAAATTTATTTCCTAACCCCTCTTATAAATAATTTAATTCCAATAATTAACTCTCTTGAAACTATTTTTAAAATTTACTGTAAATTAGTTTTTTTGTAAAAATAGAATCATGTTACGTATTTCTAAAAAAAATAAAAAAACCCTATTTTAACATGACTTATTTTCAAAATAGCATGGAATCGTTTTTTACAGGTAAGGAATATAGAACATTTTTTTCATCACACCTACTGAGTATTAATACTAAAAACAATAAATTTATATATTGTTATCTTATATTGAAACTTCTAACTCAGGCATGGTCACCATGGGGCGATATTGGGGTAATGGTCAATGTTGACCCGTAAGTCCACGTGGAGGATTGTTCAGTTTGATTTTCCTTCCAAAAATATTTATTTTTTAATTTTTCATATTATAATAATTTTTTTCTTCTTATTTATAGGATAAATAATTCCAAATGATTTTATCTTGATAATGGACGTTAGTTTCTAGCCTAGGAGGATCAGTAATGGCTCTCATACCTTGTCATGTGATAGATTGGGTGATTTATTTTTGAGTTGACCAGGGTTAGATAATGAAAAATATGTATAAGTTAAGGCACATTGTGTTAGGGGAGTTTAAAAGATTAAATATTGTAATGTTAATGAATTGGAGGTTGGTCATGGGTTAGTTCTTGAGCACCACCACTCTTGAAGAGACCTGGGTAACTAGGGTTATATGTGTTTCAAGACTTCATTTTTGGTTGTGGGTTTATACATATATCATATGTTGATTTCAATGAGTTTCTGTATATTTTACTATGAAAATTAATAGGATTATGTTCTACCTAGTGATCTTATTATGTGAAATGAACCAAGTGGGGCTTTTGTACACTATTCAATATTCTTATAGTGTTTAGAGCATGATTAATACCTAATTTTTTAAACCATGTTTTCAATGGAATTTATGGTCACTAGTTCCCTATTTGAATTAATTTATTATGGGTAATGCTTTGGTCAGTATTTCATCATTATGAGTGGATATTCAAAGAAAAATTATTTTTAAAATAGAGTTCAGAGTGGAAAAATTTTTCTTTAAAATGGAAAATGGGATTCATACCTATTTATGTTTTTTATGTGGAAGAGGATAATTATTAAAATTTAGAAATTTTTTATGCAATGTGAATTGAGATGTATATGTGAAATTATTAATTTTTATTGAAATATTATATTGTTGACTGTTGGCATTTCCTATGAAAATTCTCATATATGTGTATGTGTGTGGAAATTTTATGTTGGCTCATATAAATGGATGATATAAGTGTATTTGTATTGTAAAATTATGAAATATTTCATTGTTTATTTTGGGTGAGTATTAAAAATGAAATATTTAAATTGGTTTTTATTAAATATAGTTTCAAAGGAGGAAAATGGTTTTGGATAAAAGGGGGATTCTATTACAAAGAGGGTTTCATGCATAAATAGAAATTTGCGGTGGTGTTTGAAAATTTAAAGGGGATATACATTATTTGTTTTAGAATTATGAAAAGAATATAAATTTAAATCGTAAAATAATGATGTTTTAAAATAGGTTTCTTAGCATGTTATTGGATTTTTTTATGGTTTTGATACGGTTTAGATATGATTTGGATTTATGATGTGTTCATTTATCACCATGGTGTTTGGATTAAAAGGATTATTTTTCAATATACATTTTAATTTTGATTGGGTTTTCACTTATTTATGGAGTGTATTCCATCCAAAATGACCTAATGTTTTTATAAGTAGTCTCTTCTGGCCATCAACTCTTCTGAGACTCCTAGTGGACTAGTGGAGCCAAACTCTTCTCAATTACTGGAGTTTTTAACTTATTCAAAATTTATTATAGGTTGTTCAGATAATTTTGGATGTTGAGAGTGTATTCATGTTTAATTAACTCATTGTTTCATGAGGGTGTGATTTTCTAGGGGAATTCATGAATTACTGGGAATGGACCAGTGGAAGGGGAACATTCTATCCCCACTTTGAGTAGGGTTTCTGTATGTGATATTCATGAACTCTAACACCTAATGTCTTATTCTTAGGGAAGTGATGGATATTAATGTTTCAATGATTTTGGATTCTAAATATGGTCAAATTATGATGAAGGGGAATTTCGACCATTTTGATGAACTATTTTTTATTTCTATATGGACAATGTTGAGTGATCAGTTTGAAAATCCTCCTCTCATGTGGAATCTTCATAAATGGTCAAATAATTTCATCATCTCATCACAAAATATATCAATAGGTATCACATTATAGTTTATGGTCAGATTTATATTGGTTCTTGTGGTGGTTCCCCATTTGATGGGGAGTGTGAAAAATACGAACTTGTTTTAGAGAACTCTCATTGTTATTTTCTACCATTCAGTTGTTAGACTAGTAAATCATTTCTTTTTTATGGTCATTTTTGCAACAAAAAAAAAATTTCTATAACCTAGGAAGGATTTCCATCAATGCTTCCAGGGAGGAGTTATGTAAACTCTATTTCTATAATAGGAATCCCCATTCAGTATTTTTCATTTATCAGTTGTGTGGAATAAGATGCTACAGGAAATCAAGGTTCTAGATATAGGTCCGAAAGTGAATATTTTCACATATTGTTGGAGTTTTCAGGTGTGGGGGTTGTACTTAAAAAATATTTTACCAGATTTTCTAGTAGATACCATTAATTTTATCCGCTTTCTTTATTTATAATATTGGGAATCATTTGGTTTGATTATCCTAGAATCCTCTCTTTTGGAATTCATGTGGTTGTGCATTATGGACGAAAAACCATGAATGGTTGGTTTACCTTTATAATGGTTTTATTTTCGGGGTGGCAGTCATATAGAAATTAATTTTTCTTGTGATATTATGAATTATGGACGAGGTATTCCATGTTAATGTATCATTTAGTAAACCCTTTTTGTGGGAATTGGTGGTTTTACTATGCATTCCCCTTTCTTAAGCCACTATTATAGTCAATTCCTTAATGGTAGGGGGACACCAATATTTCTACAATGTATATAATTTTATTTCAAAATATTTGTTCATGATTGACATGGTGAGTTAAAAGGTCGCATAGAGATTCATGGTTTCATTTACAATTTATTATTTTTGTGTATTGGTTTGGTTCCATGTTTCGTTGGGTGACATTATGGGTGTAGAAAGTGACAATGTTGGGGAGAATTGTTGGAGATAACTTGAATCATATTTTTTATGCAATATTTTTTCTCTTATTAAATATTTTTCTTGAGGTGTCTTGAGTTTCTATAATGGGAGAGTGTGGATTATAATTCTTGGAGGATTTTTATATATTGCAAGTGACCTTAAACCGTTTGGAGTAACAGTGTGGTGCCAATGGGGTTATGGTCTGTCATTTTCTAAAATAGTTTTTCATGGCTTCCCCATGATTTTTCAAACATTATGGTTCTCCTCAGAAATATTTTTGGCATTGGGTTTTTTTAGTGTATGTTTCATTGTTTGATTGAATATTGTGGATTCAAAGGGGAAACAATGTTAGGTGGCTCCTAGCATGGTTAGTTCCCAACACAAGGTTAGAGCGTGTCTTCATAAAACATGCACAAACAGTACATGATGGCCATGATTTTAATATTTCTGTATTTATTAAATATATTAACTTTAATAGGGTTTACTCCCCCCATCCATAGAATCTCACGACACCCCAGTCCCCTCCCCATCTATAGTATCATGCCCTCCACTCATAGCTCCCTCTCTACACACAGAAAATCCAACTGATTTCTTAGAGATTATTGATCTACTATCCTAGCTATGATATCCTCTATATTACTCCATCCATTTATTATTATTTTCCCTCTCCCTATATCCAATATTTATTCAGACCCCCCTAGTTAAATGGTTAACATTGTTCTTTTTTCCCATCAACTGTTAGGGCATGGAATGTGTTTCTCAGGTCGGTTTTACACTTCATTTGGAATTATCCACCAATGGAAAAGAATATCAGATAATTTTGGTTCACCTAATCCCATTTTTTTGTTTATTCATTGACCTTCTGGTTTTGTAATTGTTTTCCAGTCTTCGAGTTATTTTTGGGTTCCTATTAGTTTTTATTTGATTATATGTCTTCCTTGAATAAAGATTGACTCATTATCGTCCAAAGAGACTTTCATTACTATTCATATGTCAAGATTTATATAAATATATTAGTATTCTTTCCTATTTTAGTTATCACCTCACGCATGATTGAACATATATATTGGGGTTAGGTGTCTATATAAGAATATATATATTTATGAAAAAGGCATATCTGTGTAAGATTATATGTATTGACGACATTGTACATATTTATGACCATGAGAATATATATATAGGGGATTTGTTTCCTTATACATATATGAACATGTATATGTGTATTATAAGAAAATATGTTCTCCTAAGTGTCAATTGTTAATGTATAATGACTTTTAAGTAGCATTTTAATGCCTAGACCATTAATATGATATCCATAATAACTTCTATTTTTAAAATGATTATTTATAAATATATTATATTTGAAACTTTGAAATGTATATTTTTATCCTTGGGATTTTTTTTCACTCAATAAACATAATTTCCGTAAGATTTAAATTTAGAAAATTCACTGAATAGTCATGTTTTCAAGAAAGTATCTAAATGTGTGGTGCCCAAATTGTTTTATTGGTCTTATCCTAGGTTTTGTAACTCCAATATTTTGAAAATAATTATTTCTTAATGTGATAATCATTACATTATAAATAATGAGTTCCTTTTAGAAATTTCAGAATGTTATCTGAATGTGGAAAACCCTCCTAATCTGTGACCCCCCGATTTATAAATATGAGGTATGTGTTAAATTTTCTATTTTTGTTATGTGTCAAGTGGAAAGGATTTGTCACTATTATGTGACAGGAAATGGGGGAATCTCTTAATGAGTGTGATTAGTGGTGATAATTTCAATGGGTTTTGGTTAATGAAATTGATATTTATTTCTATTATAGTTTAATATAAAATGTCACCACCATTTGGAATTGATAAAATTGGAGCTCCAGTTCTTATGAAGTAATGTATACGTCCTGTATGTAATATTTTCATGTAAGGGTATTTCATATTTATCCTAGATATATTCAAACTACAACACTAACAAAACATTTGATGATGATTAAAGACCACTAGTCCATGTGATTTTATTCCACTATAGTGGCATGTGCCTGATAATGTTGTGATATTTGGTATATATTAATCAGTAAGGTATGAGGATCCTATGGAAACACTAACATTACATACCTATGTATTTCATATGGTTCTTACTACAATTTACCCCTATTTTTTCTATTGTATTTTTTTAAAGACAATTTCTTAGTTTTCATTTTATTATTCAAACAAACTAAGCCTCATTTACTTCCCACAATTTTGTGGCACAAAATAATTTTTTTTCTGACTAAAAAAAATATTTTATTTTTTACTCCCTCTTGAAAATGATTTATTCAAAATCTATCCTCATTTGGAATGTAATTTTTTATTTTAATGAAATGTTGTTTTTAATAAAAATTGATGCATGTTAATTTTTTTATAAAAGAATGTGAAAACCAATTTTTATATGTATTATTTTCAAACTATCATGAATTGGTTTTCATTATGATGTTAATGAATGTGGAATTTTTAACTCTAGAATTCATAATTAGTATTATTACTCATACCTATAGCTTTAGGATTGTTTTTTTCTTCTAGAGATACTTCTATATTGTAATCAATTTCAATTGGAATATTTTGGTTTGGTGGTCAGTTGTGACCTGTAGGGTCACAAGGAGGAATTTGTGGTATTATTTTCAATCATAAACTTGTGTTTATTATTATTACTTAGTTTATATTGCATTATTTTTAGGCTTTTTATAGTATAAATTTATGCAATTTGTTTTAACATGATACCTGACATTAATTTATAGTCTAGAAGGATGGGGAAAAAATCTAGAACTTTAATGTGGTCCAAAATAATTTATTGGATCAGGTTTTACATAGGGTGTATTGTGACACATCCCTAAATTATTCATGTCCACAATTGTCTAGAATAGAAAATCAATAAAGAAACTAAAATAACCATAACTGATGATCTAATCGAACACACATCTAAATAGATTAGGATTTCCATGATAGAAGGTCGAGTATATCTTCCATAATAATAATCTACTATATGATGATACAACACAAGAATATATTCAATCGATATATCATTTATTATATTTAATGTCATAGGAAATTATAAAATATTTTTGATTGTGTGCATGTTGAATACGATAAAAATAATCTTCATTCTAATCTACCATACACTGAAGCTACCATGAAGAATAATATTTTATTATAGTTTTGGAATTGTATATAGATCGAGTGTCTATAAAATAGTTCTGATCACAATATTTGTAAAAATGAATATAAAAATACTTAGGTCATGGATTTGTAGAAATATAGGATTTAATATCTATGTAATATTAGATGTGTTTCAACGTAATAAAAAAATTATAAATGGGGAATTTCATGATAATATAAAAATGTAAATCCAATATTCTTGTGTTATGTAATGGAACCAATATAAACAGTAATTCCAATTAAGGATAATCAATAATATATTGGTCAAATCTAGAATGAAAAAATTGAAAGAAACTAAAAAAACTCCATTTTCACTAGCTCCACTCAATTGGGACTAACCCTAATATATGGGACATATAGAAATCAACCAAATAACTATAATAGAATATATAATGGGATCTGTTTTATGAGATAATGAAGATTCTAGATGACCAATATCATCAATCATGATCTTAGAGTTGGACTTGTTCAGACCACTTGAGGGAGAAGAAGACTAAATCAAACAGTATTTAAAAGGAAGGAAGAGGATTAAGTATCAGAGATGGTGATTTATATAACACATCACTCTATAATGGTTTTTTTCCTGAACATTTTTCCTCTTGTTGGTTATATTAGGATGTTGTTACATGATTTTTTTTAATTCAATTACATTATATTTTTTCATGTTTTTTGGTTTTATTCTTCCTCATATGATTTTACTTTTACAAATTTGAATTGATGATTTATTCTAAGATCTCATCAATTTTGAGAGGCCATCACGAGTATCAACCAGTTGATGAAGACTAGTGAACTGTTTTCAACACACAAGTATTTTATTTTATATTTTATTCTATCAAATTATCTAGAGTGGAGTGTTGAATAGATGAATATTACTCCTAAATTATTCTCCTCAAATTTACACCAACAATACTAAAAACAATTTCATCTTACTCTATATAGACAACTCATATATGATTGGGATTGGGGATTTGGTTAGTGTATGGTCTCATAATTACAACCCAAAAGAGAATGACTTAGGGGCCAGTCATATGAGGAATCTTCCAAAGGTCGAATTATACCAGTGGTAGGTGATCCTCCCAACAATAGCCGAAGTCTATGAATCAAGAATGTAGCATGTCTATAAGAACCTATATTGTCTTCTTCGCCTATCCATCCATCTAGAGATGAAATTCTATGGTTAAGCACAATTGCTTCAAAAACACATCAAATAATCCCTTCCACAACCTGGATTTGAAATGATCCTCACATTCTATAACAATCATTTATAGAACATTATCAACAAAAAATATTTCTATCACAAAGATGTGTCACGTGCTCCCTATTGTACTATGATCATGGATTAGTAGGAAGTGAGAAAACATGGTGAGTTGGTAAATTATCACCAGATAGTATGGTTTCCCTAGACTTTCGTAGTATACCCATCATGATTTCCATCGATATCCCATCCCACTACAAATCTGGCACCTCATGTGGTTGGGTAAATACTGATGGAACATGGTTCACTTTCTAAACTTATTGAAAAGTGAAGCATTGATAAATTTATTGATCTATACCTATCTTCATACCTGAAAAAAATAACTAGCATTAGAGGCCCTAATACATCTTTTCCACTCTTGGATATACTTTTAATGTGGATATGCGTAAATACCTCATGATCTCAACCCACAACATCTTTGGTACTATTGTATTTCCTCTAAAGATAAAAACATGCTCTCCACCTATCGAATACCCATCAGGGTAGGCCCCATAAAAATATGAGAATTTCTGGTCCTACAGTCTATATCGCATTGATGTTACTTGCTAACATGTTGTAAGAGTTCATGGGTGACAAACAATGACTTGAGGTCAACTACTCCATCTCCATCCACAAAGAACATTTATAATGCATCAAACTAGTTTAATTACACACTTAGCTACTCTAAGCTGGATATCCTAATGATGGAATCATCCACCACATTCCCCTTCACAATATTACATGATCTCTAAAAGTAATAGTCCATGAGGAACTCTAGAAATAGTCACTATCTTATTTTCAGATCCTTATTAGAGAAGATATAGTTGAGACTCCAATTGTCAGAGTAGATGGTAAACCACTCACCCATAAGGTAGTATTTCTACATCTTCAATGAAAATAATACAAGTTATATATCATGATCATTGGTTGAGAAGTTATTCTCTTACTACCTTGACTTGACGAACCATATGATATCACCTATTTCCACTAAATTAGGACATATGAAATCCTGGTGGGAAATGTGTCACAAAAAACCACATAATAAACACCCTTCAAGGGATTTATCATGATGGGGTGCTCTTCAATATCATCCATAGATCATGAATGCTCTTCTAGAACTTATAAATCCATACAAAATGTTTTCCCCTCTTTTACAATGCATTAAAATGTGTTTTTACAATTTAAACATTGAGTAGAAACCTATTATAGTACGTATACAAACCTAGGAAACTCCCCACCACCTCTCAAATCCATAATTGAATCATCAATATCTTTCCATATTGCCGGTTCTATCATTTTATGTCTAGTACCATCCTCAAGTTTATCATGATCTACTCCTCATATTCCTAGTACATTAGGATGTCATCAATGAAAACCATGATGAACCAACCTATTTAATGATGGAAAATCATATTCACGAGTCCCATAAACACTAATGGGGAGTTTGTCATGCCGAACGATATCACTATAATTCGCAGTGGAAATACAAACATGTAATGATAGCCTTAATTATATCCTTATCTCAAACAAGAAGATATTTATATCCATATGTGAGGTCTATCTTTAAGAAACACCTCCTTCCAATCAGTTGATTGAATTTTTCATCAATCCATTATATTGAATAATTATTCTTCATGGTCACTTGTTTGAAGCATTGAATTTCCACACATAAACATAATCACTTGTCTACCTTATTGGAAAACATAACTACTGATACATATGTTGATACACTGGGTCTCATGAAGATATACGTCTAGAAGCCATAATACAATACCATAAACTCATGATGTTCTGTGGGAGCCATCTGATATGAATCCCTAGATGTCAGTGATATATTGGGGTATATATCTATTCAAAAATCCACTTCCTTGTGGGGAGTTAATCTAAAATCACCTTTCTGAAATATTTCCTCATACTCATCCACCACTATAGAGAAATGAGGAATTGTCTAATAAACTACACCAAGGGAAATGCGAGCCCCCTAATGTGTGATCGTCTATACCCTCCTTTGTGAGAGTTCATCATACAGTTATTGTGTTTATTTTTCTCCAAAAAAATAAAACATAGTTTAATCTCTATGGACCCACCACATTGTGTGCCTAAAATAGTCATTCTGGTCATGAACATTGGATAACCAGCCAATACCAAGAATGAAATCATAATGCCTAGATACTTCCAGAAATAGAAATCAATTGAAAATATCACTCACTGTATTATTGGATAACTTGGGGTACCTATGTAAGGTTATTGAATATTCCCACATAAGAGTATCTAAGAGTAAGAATCATGTCAACAGATAATCGGAATCTAGGATTCTCAAACGAGGGCCATAGTGATAAAAGAGTGATAAGAACCTATTTATATAAAAACTAAACCTATGGATGAAAAGAAACATATCATACCTCTAATAATCTATAGACAATTGGGTTCATATTCCCCATCACTTTATGTTGTCCTTGTCCTTGTCCCCCATCTCACTAAGCCTACTGTGGAATTCTTCGTGGTGGTGGTTGTAGTACATCAATCATCTTCCAACCTCCAACTATTGGACTTGTTCCTCATCCACGATCTCCTCCCTATGGGACACTATCCTTTTAATTCCTCTTCTGTATCAGAGGTCCCTCAACCATCAACCAATAATCCGTATATTGTGTCAGGAAATCAGGATCCATGTTTCCCTGACAATCGCATGAGTAACAGAACATGTATTTCAGTTGACTCAATCTTTCATAGGTTCCAAGCACCAATAATCTAAAATCTTGATGTCATATCATAGAGTTCTTGACCCCCTTGGGTCCCAATATCTACTATTGGCTATCCACCACAAAATAGAAAGCCACCAAGTGTCTACTGAAAACTCCCACTACAATTGTCTTCCTATCTAGAAATATATCTACTAGAAAAATTAACTCCAGTACCCCATCATAAGTAGGGATTCTAATGGATATCATTAGTTCCTTTATATCCTGGAAAAACCCATGTTCAATGGTTTGGTCCCTATAGAATAATACCCAAAACATATCATTGGAGTAGTAAGAATGATCTGTAAATCACACAGAGTGCTTTGCAACTATCTGTCTACCCTACAATAGATACAAGAGCTCATGTATGTGCACTGGGCATAACATTACTGGAATAAACTCCTCCATAAAATGGTTTACAAATTATATACATGATATGGTCATATCCTGAGGATTATAGATCATTAATTACCACAATCTCCCCACTTATCCATGTAAAAGACTTGTAGCTAGCACTACCAACTGCTCGAGAGGCCTCCAGCCAATATTGAATACATGTTTAACTACCTCTTGAAAATCCATAGATGCATGGGGGTCTAGACCACCCCTGAATCTGGGTGGGTTCTTCATTTGGAACTAATGCAATGCACTATGATTGTGTGCAACCTCTATATATAGTGGTGGTATTAACTACTACTATGTGAGAGGAGGTATCACTAGTACACCAATTGAGGGTGATATATGTAGTACTGGTCCATGTACCCATTCCTCATCATTAAGAAGTTCATCTTCAAGATAATGTATCAATATACTATATATATGTCTATATTGTGGTATCCTAAAATTGATCATGATATACTACAATCAATAGATCATTCATGGGGAGCAGACTGATAAAGGAAATGAGAACACAATAAAATTCCTATATGATGCATGTAATATTTATTATGACTTAATATAGTGATTTCATATACTAAGTTTATAATCAAAGTTTATATCCCCTTCGTATGGATACATCTGCAACCTCACCGACACTAGATTCCGAATTCTAAAATCCAAAATCCAAATAGTAAACATGGTTTCCTAAATCAAATATCACAGACTCATTGTTCATTAGGTAGAACCGACTCCCTATGATACAACTCTTTGATGACCTGTCCAAGAGGGTCCCACCCCATGACTACCCCTCATTATTCCCTGATAGGATAGGTGTAGGTAAGAATCACTGAGTAGAAATATCCCACATATATGAGTCATTTTCCTATGTACATGTACGCACACACATGACTAAGACCAAAATGATAAAATGTAAAAACATTAAGTAAGAAATAATTTAATACACTATGATAACAACCACAGAGTAAAATAGAAGGAAAATAGAATTTAAAATGTGAAAATGTACAATCCCAAGAAAATATATGATATATCATGTGAGTAAAGAAGTCCCTGAAACTCATTCCCAGAAAACCCATACTAGATTGGTAGGTGTGGGACAACTGTCAAAAGGAAAAGGAGAAGTAAATGTATATCATATAACTTGAAGAACCACCTATCCCTAGTCAACCAATAACTCTGTCAAAGAATCCATTTCATTGACAAGACACGACTCATGTGGAAAAAGTCTGTAGAGGGTTGAGTAAAACAATAATCCATTTAACACCATGTCTCACAGACCAAATCTGGTCACCATCAAAACTGTCACCTAACCTTGCCCAAAACAAGGCCCGAAGGGAATTCTCGATCCACAGGGGCTGGAACAAGTGCAGAGGTATTAAAAATTGAAAATTGGAAACAATTTACCAGAGTTTATGGACTTACAACAACTAACGAATCTAATAAAATGAATATTGATTTTTCGATCGAAATCATCTTTTAGAGAAAATTTATAATTGAATTTCACAATTTAAAACAATATTCAAAGACAATTTGAAAGATAAAACCATAAAATTACATCCCAATATCCTCTACATTGTATGTGGAACCACCCTCAATCCATCTCTATAACACCACATCACAATGGACCGCTAAAAACCCAAACCGTGTTCACAATGATATACTCAAACCTGTGGAAAAATAAACAAGTCTACTTACCCCCAAAGGAGAAAGTAGGGTGTGATCCAAATACTAGTAGGATACCACCACATAGAGATTCTATGTGATAAACAATTTAGGAAAAAAATAATTTCATGGTTTGTAAATAAGAAATGTTGGTGATAGTTTCTAAAAGATTCAACATTAAAACTAAATAGTTTTAAGGTGGGATATTTTAATGAAATATCGATTTTATGTTAAACCATAATGCTACTAAAATTACTAGAAAATTATATAGTATATCGATGGTAAGCACATTATATCATGTGAGCACAAACAATGATGAATAACCAATATGAAATAGTTCATTGTGGGTCTCAGGTACTATGTATATCGATGAATATAACTATCACAAAAATCTATTCTCATGAACAAGACACTATTTGGGAACATACCTCTAACCTAGTTCCCCCCTATAATAATAATCTTTGATTAGTTAGTGTTGTAAGAATCAAACATGATATGTGAAACTGAGGCCAAACCCCATGGTATCACTAGCATACTAGTACATGTACACCCACCTAGATACCCAGGTTTCCCTCTTTTTTTTCAAACATTTTATAAATGTCGTGAAATATAATTTACATATGAAAAACCACTTCCAAATCCCACATTCAATGAACATGACTCGTGAATGTCACACAATTGACATCATCCCCCTTTTTATTCAAATTGGTTTTGAAATATAACTCCCACCAATATAGCCAACAACAGATTTTATACATCTCTCATAGTTAAAAAATCCTTTAAAATTTATATATAATCCTTCCCAAGATGTTAAACGTCACATAATAGCACACTAACATGTTACATAATACCCTTTTCATAATAAAAATCTATTTTTCACATCACACTCTCAAAAAAAGACAATAAGCATCTTTCACACCCACATCACAATTTCATAATTACCATAAACCAATTAAAAAACATTTTCATAATATGTAACATCAGAGATGACCACATTTTCTTTCGAGAACTCATTTTAGGAAAACATCCCTGATTTCAAAACTAAAGGACATTAGACAATGTGGGAGGAAACTATTTTTAGTGGGTGACTATGACATAGGGTTGGAGGCCATATTCTAATCACTTCACCATCACTTATAGTGTTATTGGGAATATTCCTAACTCTATATGGCTTTATAGGCCCTGCAAGCTCACTGAACCCATTAAACCAACTCTCTTTTCATTTCCCTTAATCTTCATCAAACCAAGAATACCTAAAGACTCAAATAAGTCCCGAATTCCCCTAGATACTGGAATACCATTATGAGGAGTGGTGATCATGAAATCTACCAATAACCTGAATTCTATGTCCAAAAAATCCTAAATCCATTCTATCCAGACTATTCCCCAATTATCATGACCCAAAGATTTAACCTGAATCTCATTTGATTCCATTTTGTCACGAACATGATCTAGTCACCATAAAAATTGGTACCAAACCATTCCTGCAACAAGTCTCATAGAGCATTACAGATCCCAATAGGCTGGCACAAGTTCCCAGGTATCATAAAATGAAAATTGAGAATGATTTACTTGAGTTTATAAACATAAAACATCAAACAAATCCAATAAAATGAATTATATTTTTTCAAACAAAATCAAATTTTAAAAAAATGAATAACTGAATTATAGAGTTTGGGACAATATTAAAAGACAATTAAAATTATTAAAATAAACAAAAATATTATCCCAAGAACCTCTACATGGTATGAGGAACCACCCACAATCCATCTCCACAACACTACATCACAATGGACCACTAAAACCCTGAACCATTTTCACGAAGTTGTACCAAAACCTGAAAAAAATATCCATGTATACATACACCCAAATATTTAAGTAGGATGTTAGAAAATTCCTAGTAGGATACCACCACTATGAGATTCCATGTGATAAACATTTTATATTATTAATCATTGCATTTTTTTTTAAATAAGAAATTGTAGTGATAGATTACTAAAGATGAAACATTAAAAATAAATATTTTTGAGGTGGGATATTTTTAAGAAAGTATGCTTTTAAATAAAACCAAAATGATACTGAATTTAATGGCCAATCATACCATATATAGATGGTGAGAACGAAATATCAAGTGAGCACATGCAATGAGAAATATCCCCCATGAACTAGCTCTATATGGGTCTCAGGTACCTCGTATTAGTGAAAGTAACCTCCAGAAATATTTGTTCTCATTCACGAGACACTAGCAGGGAACATACCCATAACCTATTGGGCCCCATAATCATCAACATAGATTATTTAGTGTTGTAAGTGTCAAACATTCTATGTGAAACTATGGCCAAACCCTACAGGATCACTAGCATACTAGTATGCTTCCGCCAACCTAGATACTCGGGTTTCCCTGTTTTGATCAAAAATTTTAAAAAAGACAAGAAAACTAATTTTCACATGAAAATAAAACATCCAAATACCACATTTAATTAATAGACCTCATGTATATCACACAATTCACAGCATCCCCCTTTTTGTTGAAATTGGTTTTGAAATCCAACTCACACCAAAATAACCCAAAATACATTTTACACATCTCTCAAAATTCTAAAAATATTATAACAAGTTTATATAATTCATACCAAGATGATAAACATTACATAATAGAACAATAATATGTTTCATAATACCCTTTTTATCAACAAAATACATTTTTCATATCACACTCTTTCAAAATAGCCCACAATCATGTTTCACACCAATAACACAATTTCATATTTCTCCTTGACAAATTACAAAACATTATCAAAACATTTGACATCAGAAATGACAACATTACCTTTAAGAAACTAATTTTAGGTGAGCACACTAACAAAAATAGTACATATACACCCTTTTACTGTTTTCTTTTACCTAATAAAATATTTTAAATTTTCATCAAACTAACCCCAGAGGTATAACTATGTTGTTCACACAAAAACTATTTGAACACCAATTTTCAAATCCAAAATCACACCCATACCAATCCAAAACACAATTTAAATCCCCATAAATACTTATTAAACCACTATCATGTATTATAAAATCACCTCAAATAATACCACAAATGATAAACATGAAAACACACATTTTCAAAAAACAAATTCCAAAGGAATAATATGTTATAACACATAACACTCATTCTAAATCCCCCTTTTAAAACACAAGGAACACAAATAACCTACCAGAGAATAATTTTCATCCAAGACATTAGTAATTAAACCAATTTCATATGTTATAAAATACATCCATATAATACCGCAAGTGTTACATATGAAAAATAACAAATTTCAAGATAAAATGAAACTATAAAATTAAAATCCTAACCAAATCCATCAAAAATAGTTTTCAAACCATAAAAAAATAGGAACATGAAAAATTAAATAACCATGAATTCTAACTCATCATAAAATGGTTACACATGGAATCACTTAGAGAAAAGTGTCAAAACTCTCAAATCATGCTACGAAACATCAACCACACCACTGTCGCACCAAAAGGAGGTGAAATTAATCCCTAGACTACAAGATTTGACTATAAAGATAGATAATCAAAACCTACATAGGAATGATAACTATTGGAAATTTTATAGGTTCATAAAAGTGGGAGGAATCCCTAAGGAGAAGAAAGTAAATGAAGAGAGAAACACTTACTCAAAAAAATCCTGAAAAATCGACCAAAATCCACCAAAATAAGAATATCCAAGTATGTAAAACATTTAGGGAGGTTTTAAGGAGTCAAAAAAGATCACATGGGGACTAAAATGGGGGGGGGGGAATAGAGAAAATTTAAGGAGTTGTGAAATAACAATTTTTCCTCATCAAATCTAGTTGATTTGAGAATGATTGAGAAATATCACCCTAATCTCTGGGGGAGATGAGCTCCAATGAAGAAAACTCTCTAAGGGGGTGAGACTCGTGTGTTTGTATTCGAGTGAGAGGTGGAATCAATGAAAAAACGTAATGAATGAGTTATTTAAAAATAAAAAAAAATTAAAGAAGGAAATGACCTTATGAGGGGACATAATCCCTTAATAAAAATCCCAAATCTATCATGATTGTGGATTCATTTGCGTTCTAAATGGATATAGTGATTTGAATATTCCAGGGGATTCTAATAGCGAGGTAGAATGGATATAAAATGTTTAAAATGATAGCGTAATAAAAGAAAGAAGATTTATTTTTAAAATGGGAAATGATCTATCGGTTTGGCCCAAATTTCAAAAACCCACCATTTCTCCAAAAATTGATGGAAAACCCCAAAAAATATCCAGAATTAATATAAAATAAAAATTTTCATTAAAAATTGTCATTGATGTGACACCTTGAAACTAAAAAAGAAATACAAAAAAGAAATACATGATGTACACAACACAGACACATCTGAAGTACACCACAATGTAAGAACGCGATGTACACCACAAACCAAACACACAATGTATAGAAAAAAAGAGTCAGACTAAATTTAATGTGGTTAGTTCACCTCTAATGCCAAGTAAAATGGCTCATATTACTGTTGGGTCCCCAGTCTAATGTGAATCTAAGATACATCCCAACTGTAGTTGACATGGCCCCTAGTAGCTGCCTTCGGCTAGTGCCACTGCTGGCTTGCCTATCTAATGTTGTACCAACTCAACTGCATCCCATCCCAATAGCTAGAGACTTGTTATCGGACATTACGCCTAAATCCTCCTTTCTCATCCACCCATACAAGCCTCGTGATGCCTATACAATGACAGTGCCAACGGTTGCCTTGACCTACTTCGCTTAGCCTAAACATTCTAGATCTATCACCAATATTTGTTTCCTTTTGTGGACACCACCTTGCACCATTTAGGAGTTAGTATTATTTGGATAGTGCTTCATAGGTAAAATAAAAGGTGTAGAACACATGAATAATTCATTACACTTAAGAGTTGTAGATAATGAACAAGAACACACAAAGAATAGATCGTGTCCTTATTTTTGTAGGCCACAATCCATTCCAGTTATCGGGATCACAATAAAAACAACAACAAAAAAATCACCTAGATTTAATCCCTTTTAGACCTGTGATAATTATCCCTCCCACAAGAGTTACTGAACTATGGGTCAAATTATTCTAGGGTTGTTCTTTTTCCATCGTATGAATCATTAATGTTTAACGAAGCACCAAAAATTTCAACACCCTAAATTAATGTTGGGTAAATCATTGATGAGGAATGGAAGTCAGTTTCATTATCGATCCTTGATCCAATAGCATTTCTTGATCCACAATTCTCTGATTAGATTTCTTATCTTGATTCCCCAAAGCACATGGAGAGACTTCTTCTCTCTGCCTTTGGGAAACTATAGGGTTATAGAAATAACCCTGTATTTCTTAAAAAGGAGATCATTAAAAGAAATAAACACAACATCAAATAAAATAATCCTATTAAAAATAGTTTAATGTTGGTTATAAATAATTTTTAACATTAACATTCGACTTGAACCGGTTTATTTTAGGACTCACCTAAGGAAAACAACCCCATAAAAACTCATAGTTGGTATCTATTTCATATATCTATAACCAATTATGAGTTATTACGATTTCAAAAATTAAAATAATTCTATTTAATTATTTTATTTATTCTTACGTCTATTTTATGTTTTTCACTGAGGACCCGCACTGGGTATTGTTTTGTCTTGGCTGGGGAAATTCCAATGCTCTAAGCTGATATGTGCCTTTAGATTTCAGTTCTAGGAACCATATAAAAATATATTCTAGTTTTAAAAATATGGGTGCATTATTTATTAATTTTTTTCACCATATCATTCTGAGCACAGTAGGCCTGAGAATCTCACCCCTCTTTGTACTAGGTCATGAAATTTTTCCAATTAATTTATAAAAATAAATCCTAAAAAATATGATTCTTTACATCAATTCGAGATCCCATATAGTCAAACACATATTTCTTTTAATTGAAATATTATATATTTTTTTATATTTTAAAAATTTATTATAAATATTAGGTAATTAGGCTATCGAATACAAAATTTGAAATTAAAAAGAAGATGCAACACATATAGAATGAATATAGCAAGAAAAAAATAAAACAATCTAGATATTATTATTCAGAATGATCATTCCTTTTATAATTATTAGTTTTATATCTATTTTATAAAAACAATCCTTAATTGTGGAATCATACCCCTCATTTGTGGTTTTAGATATATGGTGATGAAGATATTCATCCTAATATAACTACAGAGAAGTTATCGTATCCCACTTCTGTTAATCCTTGAATCAACAAAATCCTGATAAAAAACATTTATCTTGAATACAAAATGAACTAGTATTAATAAATGGAATCATATAATATGATATTCATTGGTTTAGTAACATAATTTCATGATTATAGGATATCACTATAAAGAGGGATAGAGAAATAGATAAACAACAAATATAGATAAAAAAATTGATATAAATATTAATTGTTTGAATATAACAGGAATAAAAAAAATAACAAGAAAACCACATTCTATAAAATCATTAAGTCATGAACAATCCACTCGAATTGTTAAGAATAAATATTTATTAAGTGTTTTTTAGGCTAGGTTGCATCACTTCTAAAAAGGAAATATGAAAATTGATTCAATGAAATCCTAATGTTATGTCCCGTTAATAACCGTCCAAATAATAAAATTCAGATACAAATGTATGAAATATTATTATTTTAGTTCTATAAATTTTATAAAAACATACTTTCATTCCATGAATGGATGATAATTTTATGGTATTAACATTGATGTAATATCCAAATTTGAGAATCAAATCCGGGACTGACTTTGGAGACCAATATCGCTATGAAAAATTATTATCTAACATGAGTTATATAAAATGAAATATATTTCCCAGCATGTTCTAAATCGTTTTAAAAATTACAAATAAATGTTAAAAACGTATAAATTCTAAAATATATATACAAATGTTCCATTTTATGGGAAGAAATTTAATTTCCATTGTGTTTTAAAATACATTCTCAAATTAAAAATTCCTATTAAATAATCACCTAAAAATGGATTTGTCAATTAATAAAAAAATATCAATAAAAAATTATAAATTTTTTTTTACTTTATTTAATTTTTTTTAAATATTTATTCATTATATTTAAGTATTACAAAAAACCATTAAATTAAAAAATTTATTGGATTTAAAAAATTAAAATTTAATGCAAAATATATAAAAAATGTCTATTAAAATGAATGTAAAATATTTAGTAAATCATATCTACAACATTGTAATGTGAATATTTTTATTACACATATTCACTTTGGGTTAATATATCTAATTTCCAATTTGATGAAAAATAAAGAAATTACAGGAATAATCATGACATTTGGTGATTAAATGAAGTTCTTGTAACAACCCAAACTTTTATCAGTGAAATTTTATCTTGATCTAATAGAATGTATTATAATATAAGATGGTTTTATAACATATTAACATGTTTGGATTTATATATTAGGATTTTAAAAAACTGTTATTTATTATTACCATTGCTAATATAGTTGTTAAATTGTGATAACATGATTATTATAAATATAAGGCATTATCAAATCCTATTTACTCTAAAAAAGGAACTACGTCCTCATCTAGTAGAATTTCTACATACGAATCCCATTCATCCAAGTTCAAAAATTAGGTGTTTTCATGGGGATTTTCCTTTGACCAATCCCATGTTTAGCTTCAATATGTAAACCTCCAACGGAACCACATATTGGAGAAGTGGATGATGATTATGATTACTACCCGAGCAATGTTATCCAAGCCACCCCATGAGTTTGTCACCATTACACTCATAACCCTTTAGTCATATATGGGATTTATAAGAGGTTATGTATTGAGACCCCAATATTGTGATTATGTGCATTATTTTTTTATAGATAATATACTTTCATTTTATTATTGTTACATTTTAAATAGATTTTAATGAAAAATATCTTTTTTAGTTAATTATGATATATATTTTGAGGAATTAATGGTTTTTAGAATTAAATAAAATTTCAATTAAATATTATTACTAAATTAATTTTTATATAATATAAATGATCATAAAATTATTATGAATATGATTGTAATTTTTATTAAGGTTTGAAAGTTGTTTTTGTCAGAACCCTTTAATTTTTCATAAAAATTTGTTTTTATTTTCAATGAAAAAATTTAAAAATTAAGAAAATTATCCAGATATGATTAATATTATATTTGTAATTAGGTCATCGAAATTATCCCATAGTGAGATAGTTTAATTTTGGGGAAAAATCTAAATACTGTTAAAATATAAAATAGGTTTTATGACATCATAATGACATAATAGTGATGTAATAAAATACTATAAACATTATTTTAATACTATATATGTTTTAACATTAAAATAATGTGATTTTTGGTTTGTTTGATTTATTTTACAATTCTTTAGTGGACTCTTCAAAAAATATAAAACATATTAACTTTTTAAATTGATTTCTTGAAAGTGTGACTCGCATCCACATAAGAAACCCAATTATTATAATAAGTTTTCCCTTTAGACCTATAAAATAATTTTTTCTACTCCCCTTCGTCAAAAAAAGTTAAAAATCATGGGTTGTTTTGTGGTTTTGATTAGTTTAATGTGTGGTGTCCCAAACCTAAATAATAATGAATTCACTCTCCTTTCTTATATAACCCCACCACGATCCCACTTCCACTTCACACAATTATATGGGAATTTTTACAACATCTTCCCTTATCTCTCTATAATCCTCCCACGGATCCATAAACTCCCAATAATCCTCTCATAGGCACATCTCATGCCATTGAGATCACATATCCATGTTAGGGATTTTTCCATTTTTCATTTTTGTCCATGTTTCATTATGTTATTATGCCCTTCCATTTTCAATTTAATATGTTGAGGTATGGTTTATCACCTTGAAAATACATACCTCTTAATGTTTTAATGATTATATAAGAATTCAATCTTATTAATTTTTCCAATGTACACATGTTTCCATGCCGAAATTCGGTAAGGATTTTCTCTCTCCTCATTCACATACAAGCAATTATATTGTATTATGAATCTATTATTCCATTACTTTTGATATAAAATGTATCTACATGACCCACTTACTTTCCATTTCATGTAAATATGTCAAGACACCCTTTTCTCTATCATAAACTATTTTTGTTGATTCGTATGTCACACTGTTATGGTGCCAAAATTGCGTTACGATTTTCCAAGCCAAAGACATTATGTAGTGAATACCATGCCCATTTCTCTATCAAGTGTATTAATCATTATGCACATTTACTTATTTATTATAGTGTTTCATTTATGTATTATGCATTCCTTTATCATGGAATAAATAATAAAATTGAATAATTCCATGATGTATGATCCATGTGTCACACTTATGTATGTAATGAAATGTTTATGAAAGGTGTGCCCTGATAGAGCTCTAATTAATTTTGTAATGATTACTATCATGATACATTAGATGCAATGAGGGTTTAATCATTCTAATTCAAATGAAATTAGGGTTTACCCATGATCTTTGTGCAATGATCCTTGGCCCATGATATTACAATTTTATGTGTTGCCACATTTATAGGTTGTGATAATCAAGGTTTATCATGCATTTATGTCAATGTTTATTTTATGTATATTCATATTCCTACTTCCAAACATGTAGTTAATACTTCATGTGCTTCCTTTATACTCCCAAACATTGATATATAGCTCACCTTTTTCTTATGTATGTCATCAGGTTATCCCATGCAATGTTATATATGAGGGGATGCAGTGGTCATGTAAGGGATGTTTTCTATATAGATGTTGTGTTTCATATTTTAAGTCGGTATCTAATGTTCCTAATCCCCAAAGACACTATACATATTGATGTTCCCTATTTCATCAAGAGATGAGTTTATGTAATAAATAATTTTTAAGTGTGTAATAAAGTGAAAGGATTTTATAGCATCTATCCGAGGATATGTTTAGTTAATTTTTGTGGTTATGATTCAAAAATCCCTTGTGAAAGCCTTATGAATAAGACTAAGAATAATAAGAACATCCCTAAATATTGGTGGGCAATGATTAAGGTGTTTATCAAGAAAATACAACCCTATATGGATATGATCATGGTGAGGAGGCTCTATCACAGATGTACCTAAAACTGAAAACTATGATAAAGAGTTCTGGGCTTGACCCAAGCTATCCTGGTAGAAGACAACATTTCATGCTGCACTCTTGGTTAAGAATCACCCGGGATATATTCTTTGGTAAATGTATAAGCTTATTATGAACCATTATTAATATAATTAAAAAATTTCCCTAACAATATATGTTAGAATGTAGATCATGTATAACAAAGATTAATGCCTATATATTTATAATGTTATGGAAATAAAATTTATTTATAAGTCATGAATTTTTGTCCATAGATTACCCTTTATGTGTTAACCGTAACTTTACTTTTATTCCATCAAATCTCTAGTAATAATAAGACTTTATCTAACAACCGATACAAAGATTAATGTGATGAATATTCTAATGAGATGTCCAATTTAATAGGATCAAGAATTGTGAACTTTTTCATGATAATCTCTTAGATATCTCAATATTTGTATAGAAACACTAGTCGAGTGGAACATTCAACACCCCTATGGAATAAAAAGTCACAATATAGAGCTTCATGAAAAAAAGGCCTCCTACTATTAACGGATCATATGATCCATTAATTGTCGAACAATGGATCAACTACATTGAAAATATCTTACCTATCCTCCAATATTCCGAACAAGAGAAGGTTCTTCTTGCATAATATCATATAGAGGGTGAATCTGATCAATGGTGGATAATGGTAAAAAATAAAAAGCCTAAGGAAGAGATAGAGTCATTGAGATGGATGGATATCTGAGAAATGTTTTCGATATATATTTTCACCACACTCTCTGAAATAATATTTAAGGGCACTTCATTTCCATCAAAAAAATACAAAGAATATATCAGACCATACGAGGAAAACATGAAAAATTAGGAATGATATGCCTTTGGATTTGATGTTACCCCTGAATTCAATGTTCAATGCTTCATTGGTGGACTAAAACCTTACCTATGGATAGCCCTGGAGATCCCTGACATCGATAGAAATGCATAAATTGTATGATGTGCCCTAAATGTTGAAATGGATATCAGAAAATCCTAGGGGTATCATGGTGATATGAAACGAAAGGTGGAAAACATTTCTGGAAGTCTTATAGATAAATCCAATGGTACTAAGATCATACAACACCCCACATTCCAAAGGTTCTGAAAGAATCTACCAGGAAATTGACTGAAGGGGACGAGGAAATCCTTTTGGTATAGATGAAAAGGGAATTTAGTTGTTAACTACAGACATGAGAAACATGCGGCTGTGGAAGAGGAGAGGAATGAATTATTTGATCCTCAATGTTTAGTTAATTTCTTCAATTAAAAATAACTAGGTCACCTTGAAAATCAGTTCCCTAAGACAATGGTTTTTTGAGGCAACCAACAATCTCCAAGGCAGACAGGGTGACATTTTTCAATCACTACCGTTGAAGCGAACCCTGAAAATGAATTGGTGATAGTTACACTTGTTATTCATTCATGAATTGTGATCATACTTTTTTATACTGGTTCTATGTATTCTTTATATTCCAAAATTTTAGTATAACAATCCAAACACCACAAAAAATTATTGATGTAAATATGTCAGTGAGTATAGAAAATGGGGCAATCATTGCATCTGATGAATATAACTCATCCTCAGCCATAATAAGTTGATAGAACATTCCGTTGAACCTCATCATACTCCCTTTGGTATAATTTTATTCAATTTTCAACATGTATTAACTTTACATTAATAGATCCAACATAAATTTCATTGATATGGAAATCACACCCCATATTAAGAATTTACCCATGATTATATAAATGTACAAGGATGAAGATGAATCATCTTTAGAAACATCATCTCAAGTGTAGAAATTAAATCTCTATGAGTATGGTTATCTGGATCAGATGATTTATTCTAAGAAATAAACCATCCCTAAAGACATTCATATTATAAGAGAATTTTCATAAGTGTTTCCCTATGAATTTCCTGGTCATTCTCGTAGAAGTGATGTTGAATTATCAATTGACCTTATACCTGGTGAATTTATAATATCCAAGACTCCATATATAATTTCTATTATGGAGCATGAGGATCTGAATAAAAAAGACTACAAAAAAATCTAAATAAAGGGTTTATATGCCCATGTGCTTCACTATGGGGTGAAAATGTCCTCTTCGTCAAGATTAAATATGGTTCAATACACCATTGCATTGATTATCACAAGCTCATAAAAATCACAATAAAGAAACAATATCCTCTTCCACAAATTGATGACTTGTTTTGTTATTTTCATGGAGAAAAATACTTCTCCAAGTTGATATGTGGTTTAGATATTACCATGTAATGGAGAAGAAGGATGATATACCTAGTACTTCTTTTCAAACAAGGTATGACCACTATTAATTCATAGTAATGCCTTTCAGACCCACTAATTATCTAGAAATATTTATAGAATTGATGAATAGTGTATTTAGAGAAAACCTTGACAAATTTATGGTAGTCTTTATATATGATATTATTATATACACAAAAACAATGTATGTTCATGGGAAACATCATAGAATTGTACTAAAGACCTTGAGAAAGGAGAAGCTCTATGTGATATACACCAAGTGTGATTTCAAGATGAAGGAGGTCTCGTTATTAGGCAATATCATCCCAAGAAACGGGATAACTATAGATCCCTATAAGATAGCATCAATTGAGGGATGGAAGAGTCCATCATCGATAATAGATATCTATAGATTCCTTGGGTTAGCTGGATATTATTGCCTATTTCTGAGAAATTTTTCAATATTGTCAAAACCTCATACGATGATCACTAGGAGGGGAGTAAATTTCTTATGGATTGATGAATTTTAAGAGAGCTTATTGGGGTACAAAAGAGTCTTATCATGGATCATCTGATCACACTACCCCTAATTGGAGATCATTTTATGGTATTCAATGATGCTTCAATGAATTGAATGGGTTCTGTATTGATGCAAAATGACAAATTCATTTCTTATTCATTAGGGATATTAAATGTTCATTAGAAAAACTATCAAACATTCCTTAATGAATATGGTTAGAGATGACCAATGACTATGATTTATCAATCCATTACCACCATGGGAAAGAAAATAAGGTTTCCATTGCTCTATGTTTAAAGGACCCAGTGATTCAATCATTGATGAGAATTGAAAAGGATCCAATCTTCATAGACATGATGAAGATGGACATGGGAAAAATAATGAACAGAACATCATTAATCCTTTCACGAGTGATTTCTGAACCATCTTTTTTGGACAGGTTATAGGATGCTCTAAAGGATGGTGTGGGAATTCAGTAGACAGTGGAAACTATAAAAAAATTGAAACCCTTGGATTTCAATATCAATGAAGAATGAATTTTGATATTGGGAAAAGACTATGTGTTCCATCAATTTCAGAGTTGAGGAAGGAACATTTGGATGATTCACATAGTTCAAATTTCTCCATTCACCTTTGAAACAAAAATATGTATCGATATCCATAATAGACTTTCTTGTTGTATAAAATGAAGAAGGTGATTGCGGAGTATACATTAATGTGCCAGGTATGTCAACAGGTGAAGGATGAGAGGAAAAAGTATAAGGGGATGATGCAACCATTACCCATACAGGCATGGAAATGGGAGAATGTCACCATGGACTTTATCACCAGACTTCTGAAGACATCCAAGGAAAATAATTATATCTATGTTGTTGTGTATCGTCTTATAAAGACATCACAATTCATTACAACTATGGAGGATTTATCAATGGATCAACTAGCATAGATATACATAAAATACATGGAAAAGCTGCATGATGTACCACTATCTATTATGTATGATTGAGATCCAAGATTCTACTCTATCTTTTGGAAGAGTCTTCAACATGCACCGGATACTGAGCTGAACTGCAGTATGACCAATCATCCTTGAACTGATGTCCAATATGAGCGGACAATCCGAACACATAAAGACATTTTGAGAGTGTCCTCAATAGAATTTAATGAAGGATGGGATCAACATATCTCTCTTTTTGAGTTCTCATAAAAAATAGTTTCCACTCATGCATCCAAATAGCTTCTTATGAATCCCTACATTGGAATAGGTGTACATCACTGGTATGTTGGGATGAAGTTGGGGAGGGAAAACTACTTGGTCCAGAAATGGTCGATGAAATGTAGGAGAAGGATAGGACCATCCAGTAGCTCATTAATGCTTCTCAGAGTCAACAAAAGAACTATACTGATAATCATCGATGATATATAGAGATTGATATTAGAGATATGGTATTCCTCGGCATATCATTGAGGAAGAGAGTTGTGAGATTTTTTAAGTAGGTAAATCTTACTCCAAGGTACATCATCCCGTTTGAGATCCTTGACCCCGTTGGAGTAGTGGACTATCGAATAACACTCCCACTGAACGTATCATAATTACATGATGTATTCCATGTATAACTTTTGGGGAAGTACATACCTGACCCACCACATGTACTCAATCCAGAGGTGGTACCATTAGAGAATGACATATCCTATAAAGATAATCTATTGAATATCTTATATCATAGGTAAAATGTTCTATGAAATAAGATAGTAACCCTCATCATGTTTATATTGCATAACCAAAATTTTGATGAAGCATCATGGGAATAACAGGATGTAATAATGAATAATTAATAGCATTTGTTTTAGAGTGGGAAAAGGATATTTATAAGGGGGAATTTCTTAAGGTGGAAGAGTGTAAAGACCCAAACTTTTATCAATGAAAAATACTCTTGATCTAATTAAATGTCTTATTATCTATGATGTTTGTATGGCATATTACCTTCTTTGGATTTATGATATTGGGTTTTAAAATACCGTTATTAATTGGGATCGTTTCTAATATAGTCATTAAAAAGTAATCACATGATTAGAATAAATATAGGGATTTTACAAATCTAATTTACAAAGAAAAAGGAATTTATCATATCATCCTATAGAATTTCTCCATACAAATCCTATTTTTCAGAGCTCAAAAAGGAGGTGGATTCATTGGACTTCACTCTTTACCAATCCCATGCTTAGCTTAAACATGTTATTCACAAACAATACCTCCTACAAGGGAAGTGGAAGTTGATTGAGATTACCACTGGAGCGATGTAATCTGATCCACCCCAAGTGTATGTCACAATCAAACAACATACCCTTAGATCTTATAAAGGCATTATAAGGGCTTATGTAATGATACCCTTGTACTATGATTTTGTACATTATTTTTGTATAAAGAATATACTTTCATTTTATATTTGTTACTATGAAAATAGTTTGTAAAGAAAAACTTTCATTTAATTAATTAAGACATCTATTTTGATGGTTTAATGAATTTATTAATTAAAAAATATTTTAATTAAATATTATTACTAAAATAATTTTTATATAATTTAAATGGGTGTATAATTATTATGAATACGATTGTGATTTTTATTATTATTTGAATTCTATTTTTTTCAAAACCCATAAATTTTTTAAAATGTCGGTTATTATTTTAAATGTAATAATACAAATATTTACAAAATTATTTATATAATATGAATATTATTTTTTCAATTATGATTTCAAAATTATCCCACAGTTAATGTTTCATAATTTTATGACACAGTCAAATTTTTTGGTAATAATTAAATACCGTTTAAATATATAATTAGATTTGTGACATAAAAATGTTCCAACAGTGATGTAATAAAATACATGACACATTATGTTCATCCATTATTTTTTTTACCATTAAAATAATGTAATTTTAGGTTTATTTGATGTTTTTTACAATTCTTTAGTAGACCCTTCAAGACTTATAAAACATTTTATCATTTTAAATTTATTTCCATTCGAGTGTGACTCACATCCACATAATAAAACATATTATTTTAAGAAGTATAGCCATTTTCAATATAATTTAATGTTTTAAAAACCCATTTTCAAATAAAGGGCAAAACTATGGGTTGGTTTGTGGTTTTTTTAGTTTAATGTGTGGTGTCCCAAACCTATATAATAATGAATTCCCTCTCCATTCCTTTATAAAACCATTAAAGTTCATACATTCACTTCTCTCATAGAAATTTTAATTATTTCATCCTCTTCCCTCCTCTTTCTATAATCCCACCAAGGTGCCCCCACCTCCCATGAAACCTCTATCAGGCCCAACAAAAGCCTTTGTGATCACACTTCCATGTAAGGGATTTTTTCGATTCTCATTTCTATCCATGTTTCATTGTGTTTTTATACCCTTCTATTTTCAATTTTAAATGTTGGTGTATGGGTTTTCACCTCCCCCATACTGCTCTATTTATGTTTTAATGATGAGATTCCCCTTTTATTCTCATTAATTTATCCCTTGTACATCTGTTAAAATGCTAAAATTCTGTAAATAATTTCGCTGTCCTCATTTACATTCATGAAATTATTTTGTATTATAAATATGAAATTCGAATACATAAGTTAGGGAATGTATCTATAATACCCCCTTACTATCCATTTCATGTAAATATGATGAGACATGCCTTTCCCTTTCAGTAAACATTTGTTAGGAATTATTATGTCACACCGTTATGCTGCCAAAACTGCACCGTGATTTTCCAAGACAATGTCATTATGTAGGGAATACCACGCCCATTTATCTATCAAGGGTATCTGTAACACCTTGAGATTTTATAAAAAATATTTTTTTTAATTTCATTAATGACTTGTGTTCTACGCTACACCAAAAGGAGCTTGCACAACACGCATCCCGGACATGGCTTGTATTACACACAATAAAGTCCTTCCTCGATAGTGTGTGTAGTACGTAATACTTAGTTTCAGTAAACGAGATATTATTATAATATTATTCTGAATTAGCCGTTATGAATAGTAATACCCAATTTTTGAAATTTTATAAATTTTTTCTTTCAAAATGGTCTTCATTTCTGGATTTGGAATATCAAAATTAGCTTAGGGTGAAATTTTGGTACTTTTAGGATAACTTTCATATTTTGATGAATAGTGAAAATTACTAAATTTTAATTAAAAACAACTTTTTAATTGAAATAATTAATAGTGATAAATTATTAATTTGAGTGGATTTAAAGTATATTTAGAATATATTTTTACCATTTAATACAATGTTGGACATTGGATGTAATTTCACATTTAAATAAGACATAAACAAGTGTCAATCATTTGACAGTTATTATCTCCTAAAAACATGCTATTTGTTTTGACGATGAAAATTAATTTTTAAATTAATTAATGAAACTGATATGTTTTGAATTTGGTAAAATAGAAATAATTTTTGAATTCATAATATCAAATATATCTTAGGGCCTAATTTATGGTATTTTTCTGGAAACATTCATTTTTTGATGAATAGTGAAACCACTAAGTAGTAGTTAAAAAATGAATTTTTTCATAAAACATTATTTTACCGCTTCTGTGAGTGGAATTTCAAAAATCCGAGAGTGGTTAATATCAAGGACTAAATTGTGGTTCAATGAGATGAAAATATTTTTTTGGTGAATAGTAACTTTTTACTTTTATTTACAACGGTTAAAAGTATATAGGATAATTAAGGGTTAAAATGATATTATTATTAACCTAAAACATGTCCTAATTCCATTTGATATGTTTAATTCGACCAAAAACAACCTTATAAATAAAATATGACCATTTAGGCCCACTTGGATTAAATTAGGACATTTATTATTAATTTATTTAAAGAAGGGTTAAAATAGGTAAAATCAAATATTAATAAATAAATCATTTTTAATATAGGGTTATACATAAGATAAATTCGACTATAAATATTCATTAGAAATATGAAAATATTTCTTACATAATAGTATTTTATTTTTAGTTTTTAGACATTAAATAATTTAATTTATTTATGACACAAAGATGATGCAGTAATTATCTTATTAATTAAATATTGACATAATTGATATTATAAATACCCAAATAAATGTAATTTGAGACTTTTTATGAATTAAACTAATTTTATAGGATAATATGACTTGTTATAATTGATTTAATTAACTTTTTTAGAACTAATCAATCTGTTATGAGTATTACAAAAATCAATTTCTAAATAGTGGCCAAATTGACATAAAATAGTTTTTAAAACAAATATTATTTTATTAATTGTTATTTTATTCCTAAAAATCAATGGTTCTTCAAAATGACTTATATAAGGTTATATATACTAATAATAAACAACTTGGGGTTCTTTTGGCTTGTTATAGTATGTTTATTAACCTTATAGTGTAAGAAAACAAGAAGACATAGTAAAAGTTAAATTATCTAACTTAAAGTTAAATCTAAATGATTAGGTCAAAATACAAACCTAAACTTGTCTAAATTCTATTGGATGAGAGGATTTAGACCCATAAACACCTTATCTTCTAAATAACTCAATTTGGAGATATTAAAAACCGAATATGACTTTATAATAAAATAATATTTTTAGATTTCCCAAAGGTGCCCCTCTCCTCCCTTATAAAAGGGAATCTCCTCCCTCTCTTCCTCACACCACTTTGAGCCTTAAAGCTCGGCCAAACCATGCCAAATTCTCTTCTACACTTCCCTAGAAACATCCTATAGGTCCTAGTCTTTTTCAAAGACCAATTTTCGTTCCCTAAGAGGAGGTCTCAAAGAGGGGATTCAAAGAAGAGGTAATGTCCATTACTGATTCTTTCAAATTTATTTCTTCTGCCACTTCTTCTTTTTTTAGTTGTTTCATTATGAGGTAATAACATCAGTATCACTCATATAATTATATGTTATTATAAGTATTAAACAACCATATTTCACCATCTATCCATCCTATGGAAAAATAAATCACCGCGCGTGCGTACGTACGGAATACTGTCTCCACGCCGTGGTGTAATCTATTTTACACCACCACCTTACTTGGATGGTTATAATGGTGAAAGTAATGAATATATATGATTATTGTAAAGTGATATTGAGTATGTAATATTATACATACACTTTAATAAAATTCCACGATCTTGGGAATGATATCATCGCTTGTGCGTACGTACGGACTACTGTCTCCAAGACGCACTGAGATTCACTATCCATGTTAACCATTCAAGAAAGATTATAAAGTATATATAATAAGTAATCATGAAATATATGAATTAATAATGCTACTGGATTTATGTATATATATATATATGTCATCTACTTAATTCCATTCAATTCAATAAGGAAACGAAAACAGCATCCATGCGTACGTACGGCCTACCGTCTCCATGAACGGTGCATTTCATTCCATTTATCGATCTATTATATATATTCTGAATATTTATTATATATAAATCATTTTTTACAATCTGGATGTAAGTAATAATGATCTATGTAATCATATGAATAATTACAAGTTAAAACACGAACAACAAATGAAATGATTTTACCCAAAACGTTGCTTTAACATGGAACTTACAAAAGAATGGGTAATATAAAGTCATAAGTGAACCATATATGATATAATAACAATGAATATGATTCTTTAATAAGTCAATGACATTATTTAAACCATTATAAAGGAGTTTCAGAAATGTACGAAGCATATCAGACCAAAGGTAAGGGAAAATATCAAAATCTCATTTTATCCGAGATTATTTATATTTTTGTATTTACTAGGGTGTATTTTATCATCCACATCCATGTTTCCTCAATATGTAATATTGATTCCATCCACCTACAATTTTTTAAATCCAATTTTACCCTTCTTTGAGTTTTTAGTAAAAGATTTGAAAGGAATCTTTTGTCGTTTTTCGTACAAGGTACTTTTTGAATTTTCCGACAAAAGTACGAGAAGAATGTTTTTTTAACTTATACTGAATGAATTGATTTTTAAGAAATTATTTCCAAGAAGATTCCTTTACAATTTTTCAAGTTTATTTTTAATGAACTTCTTTTAGTTTATAATTGTATGACATGTTATGAAAGGAAAAGTGTTTTTGAATTAGAAAGGATATTTTCCTCATGAATGGAGTTCAAGTGTTTTATCAAAATTATATTCCATCTAAGATAATAAAGGGTTCTGTTTCTATCCCTATTATTAAATTGATTTGATTATTTTGTGATGGAATTATTTTTATGAATTCCATTATCTTATATGAATTGTTTTATGATGTCACGATGTTTAAGAATCCCATTTTTATTACGAGGGTTATTCTATGATGTATGGTTTATGATTTTCTGGCACACATATGAATGGTATAATTATGAGATGGGTGGGGCATATATCTCCATCCAATGCATTGGGTAATGATTTATATCTCATGAGATAGACATTGCTGGAACGACAAGTTAAACCAGTTCAGTAATACAGGACTGGAACGACGAGTGAACTCGATTCAGAAAGGAAATTTTTCCACTAAGATGGTCTTGGAAGCAATGCCTTGGCTACTATGGAAATCATATCATGTGCATAATGGTTGCCATAATTACATGTTTTATTCCCATGCTAATTTATCAGGATTAATGTTTCTTCATGATCTATTCCATTCATACTACCATGTTTTATGTCATTGCTCAAGATTTTGATGTTTAGATTTTATGCTCATGTTTTTTTAAATTAAAATGTCTAAGGATTGTTTTATGTTCTCTATGCTTACCCTTACTGAGCATTTGAGCTCACTCCTTTTATGTTTTCTATTCCCCAGGATATAATGAAAGTTTTTAGGTAAGAAAAAAAGTGGAAGATCTTTATGGGAGATGTTGAAGATCTTTCACCGTGATTAGAAGATTATATTCCGAGTTTCCAAAGACACTAAACTATTACGGTCCTTGTGTGTATATTTTTGTTATGTATTAAGTATTCTGAAAAAGTAATGTAATGTCCATGTAAGTCAAGCTTCGGGTCTCTACATTTGGTATCAGAGGAAAGGTTTAGTCAACCTTTGGAAACTAGGATGAGAGAATATTAGTGAGATCCCTAGAGATATTTCTAATGTATGTCTAGGGATGTCCCAAAGGTTAAGTATATGTATAGGTTATAGTCATAGAATAATGGTAACGATATTAGATTAAACCTAAGATGTTAGATAATGAAGTTACTCGCCCTTTATTATGATTTTTTCCTCTCACACTATTCTTTTTGGGTTTTAGAAAATGGCTGGAAACAGTATGATTCATGATAATGGAGGATATTATGGATAATTGAATGATATTCTTCATGAGAAATCAAATTAAATGGGATTCGGAAGTCCAAAAATCATTATTATGCTGAATCAGCAATCTCAAAATATGATCAATAAACTCAAATTTGGTATGTTTCCTGACTCGTCTAATAAGAGAAAGATGGAGTTTCATGATGATCATAGAGGAAATAAAATTCAATTTCCCCTCTGTAAATCATGTGGGAAGAGGCATAAATGAGAATGTTTCAAAGGAACTGAAAGATGATTTGGGTGTGGAAAAGAAAGACATAAATCCAGTAAGTAAAAAGGAAAAGGTATAGTTAACACCATAGATGAGGATAATGGTATTGTTACGACATCAATAATGGTTAAATGTTTTAAATGTGGAATGTATGGTCATTATGCAAACCAATTACCTAAGAGAAATTCTCATGAAGAGAATCAGTATTGTTGTATGGGTAATATTTATGTTGATGACGATGATGAGACTACAAATGATATGTGAGATGAAATAATTGTTGAAGATTGGTCAATGGTTTAAGAAGGTAGTGGAATGATTACATGTTTATCAAGTGTAATGTTGTATAAGTAATCTCATGGTACTATGGAATAAAGAGACATCTATGGATTCTTACACTGTTGTCTTTCCTTAAGTTTTGAAAGTGTGTGATGAATGGTACCAGTATTTTTGGAAAGTAGATGATATGCGCATAATGAAGGGATAAGGAGAAAATTAAATGTTTGATAGTATTCATGAGCTCATGACTGATATAAGGATAAGGTTATATCATGGTTTGAATATATAGAATTTTTTAATTTTGGTATGTGGAAACAGTTAACATTTGACATCATTTATTTTTTCACTAAGGTTCAATGGGTATTAATTTTTCAAGAGAATACATGATTAAGGTATTCACATGATTGGAATGTGTCCAACAAGATAATGGAGAATAAATGATGGTTGGTTGATGACATTTCAAGTAATAGATTTCTTTATACATTGAGCATGGACCGAAGTATTTTAGATAAGGATTGGAATGGATTATGTTGGACATAAGATATTATTGTTTGAGGATAGAACTTTTTTCTATATTATTGATGGGATATTATAGTAATGTAGTTTTAGAAAAAGGACAACCTGTAAGACAAGAGACAGCCCATCGCGTCGGACAAGGCTGTGGGAATCGAACCCACAACCGAAGTGCGACTGGCCTTTATCGCCTACCACTGGCCTACAAAAAGTCCATGTTTAGTAGAATCTAGTTTCATTATATTAAGAAGTATGATATATGGAGTATAAGTCCATTTTAGGAACCATATCTTATTAATCTCAATATAGATCAACTTATGTATATTTAATAACTTTTGCTATCCTTTTGTTTGAGACAGATGGAATGACCCATCATTCTATCACATGATCAGATAACACTTCACGAATAAAAAATTCAACTTCATTTCATTAAGAGATGATGTGGAAATTTTTCAAGGCACGAACAACAGTGAGAAAATAAAGTATGTATTTATTCTAATTCAAGTTCTTCAACTTTAGGGAAATGATCTTGAAAACCAAAAATGATGTCCTAGTGCCCTTATATCCGATGAATCAGATGGTTACCTAGATCATCACAAATTTATGGCTTTGGGATTGTTGGATTTTTCATATACATGTTCTCTACCACTCTCAATCAGAACATGATGGTTAGATTTTTCTTCCATATCCATATTTTCACCTATTTTGTTCTATGTGAAAACCCAGTGATTAGTTAATTTGGGTAACCGTTACGTTTCATATATTAATTTTTAAAGCCATGTTTTGGTGTTACTTTTTATTATGTGGGTTTATATTAAAAAACTATTGAGTAGTAAAACATTTTTAACCTCGACGAATTTCGAGGGCGAAATTCATTTTAAGGGGGTAGAGTGTAACACCCCGAGATTTTTTGAAAAATATTCTTTTTAATTTCATTTATGTCTTGTGTTGTACTCTACCCCAAAAGGAGCTTGCACAACACGCATCTCTGACTTTTCATTCATTACACACAACAAACACCCTCCTCGATAGCGTGTGTAGTACGCAATACTGAGTTTCACTAAACGAAATATTATTGTAATATTATTCTGAACTAGCCGTTATGAATAGTAATACCCACTTTGTGAAATTTTATAAATTGTATCTTTCAAAATTAACTTCATTTTTGGATTCGTAATATCGAAATTAGCTTAGGGTGAAATTTTGGTACTTTTCGGATAACCTTCATATTATGATTAATAGTGAAAATTACTAAATTTAAATTAAAAACAACTTTTTTAATAAAAATATTTAATAGTGATAAATTATTAATTTGAGTGGTTTTAAAGTATATTTAGAATATATTTTTACCATTTAAATGAATGTTGGACATTGGATGTAATTTCACATTTAAACAAGACATAAACAATTGTCAATCTTTTGATAGTTATTATTTCTTAAAAACACGCTATTTGTTTTGTCGATAGGAATTAATTTTTAAATTAAATAATGCAAATAATATGTTTTGAATTTGGTAAAATAGACATCATTTTTGAATTCATAATATGAAATATATCTTAGGTATAAATTTTGGTATTTTTCTCGAAACTTTCATTTTTTGATGAATAGTGAAACCACTAAGTGGTAGTTAAAAAACTGAATTTTTCATAAAACATTACTTTACCATTTCTGTGAGTAGAATTTTGAAAATCCGAGAGACAAGGATAATATCAAGGACTAAAATTGGGTTCAATGAGATGAAAATATTTGTATGGTGAATAGTAACTTTTTAATTTATTTTACCACGGTTAAAAGAAAATAGTATAATTAAGGGTAAAAATGATATTATTATTATCTTAACACATGTCCTAATTATATTGGATACATGTAATTCGACCAAAAACAACCTTAAGAATAAAATATGACCATTTAGGCCCATTTGGATTAGATTAGGACATTTATTATTAATTTATTTAAAGAGGGGTTAAAATAGTTAAAATCAATGTTTAATAACTAAATCATTTTTTATATAGGGTTATAAAAAAGATAAATTCGACTATAAATAATAATTAGATAGATAAAAATATTTCCTACATAATGGTATTTTATTTTTAATTTTTAGACATTAAATAATTTAATTTATTTATAACACAATGATGATGCAGTAATTATCTTATTAATGAAATATTGACATAATTGATGTTATAAATACCCAAATAAATGTAATTTGATACTTTTTATGAATTCCACAAATATTATAGGTTAATATTACATGTTATTAATTATTTAAATAACTGTTTTATAACTAATAATTCTTTTATGATTTTTACAAAAATAAATTACTAAATAGTGTCAAAATTGACATAAAATAGTTTTTAAAACAAATATTATAATATTAATTGTTATCTTATTCCTAAAAATCTACAGATCGGCCAAATGACTTAGATAAGGTTATATATATTAATAATAAACCACTTGGGGTTGTTGTTTCTGTTATAGTATGTTTATTAACCTTATAGTGTAAGAAAACATGATGACACTGTAAAAGTTAAATTATCTAACTTAAAGTTAAATCTAAATGATAAGGTTAAAATAAAAACCTAAACATGTATAAATTTTATTGGATGAGATTATTTCGACCCATACCCACCTTAGCTTCTATATAACTCAATTTGGAGCTATTAAAAACCGAATATGACTTTATAATAATATAATATTTTTAGTTTTTCCAATGGTGACCCCCTCCTCCCTTATAAAAGGGAACCTCCTCCCTCTCTTCCTCACACCGCTTTGAGCCTTCAAGCTCAGAAAAAACTTGAAAAATTCTCTTCTCCAATTACCTAGAAACGTCCTAGAGGTTGTGGTCTTCTTCAAAGACCAATTTTATTTCCCTAAGAGGAGGTCTCAAAGAGGCGCTTCAAAGAAGAGGAAATGTTCATTACCGATTCTTTCAAATTTATTTCTTCTTCAACTTCTTCGTTTTTTTAGTTGTTTCATTATGAGGTAATAACATCTGTATCAATAATATATTGATATGTTATTATAAGTATGTAACAACCATATTTGACCATCTATCCATCCTACGGAAAACGAAATCACCGCGTGTGCGTACCTACGGAATACCGTCTCCACGCCGTGGTGTAATCTATTTTCCACCACCTCATTACTTGGATGGGTATAATGGTGAAATTAGTGAATATATATGATTATTGTAAAGTGGTATGTATTCTTTAATATTATACATACACTTTAATACAATTCGACGATCTTGGGAATGATATCATCGCTCGTGCGTACGTACGGACTACCGTCTCCACGACGCGATGAGATTCACGATCCATGTTATCCACTCAAAAATGATTATAAAGTATATATAATAAGTAATAATGAAATATATAAAATAATAATTCTACTAGATTTATGTATATATATATATATTTATTTCATCTACTTAATTCCATTCAATTCAATAAGGAAACGAAAACAGCGTTCATGCATACGTATGGCCTACCGTCTCCATTAACGGTGTATTTCTTTCCATTTATAGATCTATTAAGTATATTCTGAATATATATTATATATAATTCATGTTTTACATTATGTATGTAAGTAATCATGATCTATGTAATCATATGAATATCTACAAGTTAAAATATGAACACCAAATGAAACGATTTTACACAAAACATTGCTTAAACATGGAACTTACAAAAGAAAGGGTAATATAAAGTCACAAGTGAACCATATATGATATCATAACAATGAATATGATTCTTTAATAAGTCAATGACGTTATTTAAATCATTATAAAGGAGTTTTGGAAATGTACGAAGCATATCAGACCTATGGAAAGGGAAAATATCACAATCTCATTTTATCCGAGATTGTTTATTCTTTGGTATTAACTGGGGTGTATTTTATCATCCACATCCTTGTTTCCTCAATATTTAATATTGTTTCCATCAACCTAAAATTTTTTAAATCCAATTTTACCCTTCGGTGAGTTTTTAGTAAAATATATGAAAGGAATATTTTGTCGTTTTTCGTACGAGGTACTTTTTGACTTTTCCGACAAAAGTACCAGAAGAATGTTTTTTCAACTTATACGGCATGAATGGATTTTTAAAACATTATTTCCATGAAGCTTCCATTAAAAGTTTTCAAGTTTATTTATAATCAAAAATCTTTTATTTTAGAATTGTATGACATGTTATGAAAGGAAAAGTGTTTTTGAAGTAGAAAAGATATTTTCCTCAAGAATGGAGTTCAAGTGTTTTATCAAAATTATTTTCCATCTAAGATAATGAAGGGTTATGTTTCTATCCCTATTATTACATTGATTTTATTATGTTATGATGGAATTTTTTTTATGAATTCCTTTATCATATATGAATTTTTTTATGATGTCACGATGTTTAAGAATTCTGTTTTTATTACATGGGTTATGCTATGATGTATGGTTTATGATTTTATGGCACACATAAGAATGGTATCATTTTGAGATGGGTGGGACCTATATCTCCCTCCAATTCATTGGGTAAAGATTTATATCTCGTGATATAGACATGGCTGGAACGGAAATTTAAACCTTTTCAGTAATATAGGACTGGAACGAGGAGTGAACTCGATTCAGAAAGGGACTTTGTCCACTAAGATGGTCTTGACAGCAATGCCATGGCTACTATGGAAATTATATCATGTGCTTAATGGTTACCATAATTAAATGTTTTAATCCCATGATAATTTATCATGATTAATGTTTCTTCATGATCTATGCCTTACGTACTGCCATGTATTTTGTCATTGCTAAAGATTTTGATGTTTAGATTTTATGCTCATGTTATTTTTACATTAAAATGTCTAAGGATTGTTTTATGTTCTCTATGATTACCCTTACTGAGAATTTGAGCTCACCCCTTTTATGTTTTCTTTTCCCCGGGATATAAAGAACGGTTTTAGGTATGAAAAAAGAGGATGATATTTATGGGAGATGTTGAAGATATTTCACCACGATTAGAAGATTATATTCCGAGTTTCCAAAGACACTAAACTATTACAGTCCTTGTGTGTATGTTTTTGTTATGTATTAAGTATTCCTCAAAAGTAATGTAATGACCATGTACGTCAAGCTTCAGGTCTCTACAGTATCCACCATTAGTAACATCGAAAAATTGATTATAGAGTTTCATTTTTTATTCCACATTATTTTATCTTCGAATAAATGTTCATGTTGAATGATTCCATGTTGTATGATCCATGTGGCTCAATTATGCAGGTAATGAAATGTTTAAGAAGTGTGCGCCCTAATATCCATCCAATTAATTAGGTAAGGATTAGTATCATGATTCTTTAAGTGTAGTGAGGGTTTAATCATGCTAATTAATGGTCAATTAGAGTTTGTACCTGCTCAACGTTCAATGAGCCCGGGATCATGCAAATACCATGTTAATTGTTGTTGCCACATTTCCATGTCGTGATTATCATGCTTTATCATGACTTTATGATAATCTTTCTTTTATACACTATTAATATATCAATTTACTAACATTTATTGTATTATTCTTGTTATTCCATATTTACTACCTTTTGGGCTTTATATCTCACCCATTTCTTATGCATGTCCTCAGGATATCCCATGATAGGCTAAGTACATGGGAATTTAGTGGTAATGAAAAGGATGTTTTCAATAAATATGTTGCGTTTAATGTTTTAAGTCATTATGTAATGTTCTTAAGACCCAAAGACACTATACCTCTCAATAATCCATATTTTATCAAGTGAAAAGTTTATATAATAAAACATTCTTAAATGATTAATAAGGAGTAGGGTTTTTATAGTTCTGCAAAATGAATAAACACCACATAGATTCAAAATGTAGTAATAAACCAGGAAATGATATAATTTACATGAATTGATGATTCCATACTGAAATAATTAATATTACCCTGTGATCATTTTATTAATCAATGGTACAAATTTTTTTTTATGTTATGAAACCTTAACTTACATTAATATTGGTATGATAGATTCCTCAGATTAATTTCTTATTTATATGTGTTCATGGGTTCCATTATCTAGGTACATGATATATATTTCTTCTTTAAAATTCTAACCCTATAATTTTACTACGTGAGTGGATATGTTTTTTTGATTAATTTTAATGGGGTAAAAATATATTTTTTGGATTTTTTTATTTTTCAATATTTCATCATGTGGATAGATTACCCAAATAAAAGTATAGATTATCGTATGATGTTAATAGGATTGTCTTGGCATGTTTTAGATGGTTGCGGTAGAAAATATGTGAATTGTTTTATTTATTTATGCTTTATGTATATAATATTTCAGAAGTGTCTAATGGGTAACATCATTGTGATTAAATATTTTTGTAGAAACACCTTTATATTTTTTTTAAATATTTAAATATATGTTTCATTTAAAAATGAAAAATGAATAAATTTAATAAATCTATTAAATAATTTGATAAGTAAGTCTCACGTATTCAGATATTATTATTATGAATGTTGTAAATATATTATTTGGATTTAATTCTTATATTGAAAACCAATTTTATAGATTTTATTGACTTTTTATTAGTTATATATTCACTTATATATTATAAGGAATGATTATAAATAAATTTATAATTACTGAAGATTCAACCTTTAAATTCTATTCAATAATAACGACATATATAGTGGATATTATATCAATTGAGATGTGTGTAGCTATGGTTAGTTCATTCTAAATAAGGAAATTTTGTTGTGTGGATTTTAGTAAATCATTTATCATAAGTGATGTATAATAAGGAATGAAGCTGCTGTTATGTTTTTTATATACTATGGAAATTTTGTTTTATAGTATTATAAATATAATAATTCCTTAATGGATTTGTAATGTATTTAATATGATTATCTTGATATTGTGGAATGATTTTGACAAAATTGTCGCAGTTTATTTGCTTGAATACTATTTTCAAACCATTATTTGATAAAGAGATAAATTATTTTCAATTCAAAATAAATGATTGAAATCGAAATTTTTGATGTACTAATCATAATGGTTATTCAATATTTTTTAAGGTTTAAATGTTTTATAAGATGATAGAATGATATAGTACATGTTTTTGTTGAGAATAACATAGCCTATAATTGAAATTTCATTTGTAAAAAGCAATATAGAATAAAATTATTATATATCAATAAAATTATTATGTGTTGATAATGAAACAGTAACCATTAACTATTTGAAAAGGGAATATTTTTTATAACTAAAATGTGAAAAATTATAAGTTTCTTAATGACTTCTTACAATAATCATGTATTATCTTGGAGTTTAGTACAATTTTTTCCCCGATGGAATGATATTTTGATAATTTATAACATAGTTATAAATCTTAATGTTAGTGGAATGTTTTTGAAACACAATAAAATATGTAAATATTATTTAAAAATATATTATTTGACTTAGATTATATATTTGTATTCTATTTTTAATTAATTTTAATGGATTTTAGTGGTTTTATTTCACTCTATAAATTTTAATTCGTAGCCGTCGGACAATTCAATAATGATCAATGATTAAATAGAGAAATAGATATTCTTATTTGATTATGATATTTTTTTGTATTAAAAAAATGGATTAAAATTATATTATATATCTAATTACTATATGATTCTTATTTGCGTGACAAATTCATGGTTAATAATTATTCAACAATTATAAACAATGTTAAATTGGAATGACATCAATTTGAGATATGGATTGAAGTTATTATAAAAGATAATTTCTTAAATCCTAAAATACCAATATTCATTTGATGGTCAAAAATAATATTCATGAGAAATTGATCATACTAAATGATTCATTATATCAATATGAAATTAACTATATAATGAATTTGGAATTTGGAATTATGATTTAATATATATTATAGGGAGAAATTTTAATCTATTTTAAAAATATATGAACTGAAAGTTTTAATAATAATTAATAAAGAAATATTCCATTTTCTATTAAATATTTAAATGAATATGTCATGTCTGTGAACATGATTATTTTATATATAAAAAATGATATTATAGAGATAAATTTTTTATATCTCTACTATATCTCAATATATTTGTAGCTCAAATTGTTGATTGATGTCATGAATGATACAATTGAGTTTTCATTAGGATTATTCATACATACTATTGAAATTTATTTGAAAAAATTGTCACCATATCAATAGGTTTTTTCCATGACAAAGGGTAATGATAATAGAATTATATGTTTTAGTGGTCATCTGATGGAGTACTAGAGTGGATGATAGTCATTTGATATTTGAATAGAGGGTGTTGATTTTAACATGTGCTTAGGTAGTGATGTGAGATTATGCTATTGTGAGGAATGATACTTACTTATCATGAATTTATTATTGAGTAAAACAATATTTACCAAATAATATTCCAGATTTTAACGGAATATTTTTTTCATGTTTCGTACTTAAATTATATATTTAAATGTAAAATATATTTTTAGAATTATATAAACCTATAATTTATAAAAATATTTATCATTTAATTTGATTCGTTTATTATATATTTTTCATTATAAATAGTATTATTTCTTGTACAAATAAATATTATAAATAAATAGGTTGAAATACAAAATGAAACATTTATTATTTTATTTCTCCATTATTTAACTTTATATATTAAAGATTAATACAATCCATAAAATTTGAAAAAATATAATTGGACTATAAAAATAAGTAAATAAAATAAATAGAATGAGAAATTATGGGGCTTTATTGTCATTTTGAACTATCACACCAATGAAAAAAATATTAAAAAATGAAAAATGAATGAAAAATTTTAAGCTATGAATAGAAAATCAAGAGTGCAAAAAATGAATTAAACATGTATGAAATAAATTGTATTTATTTATAGTTTGATTATTAAATGACCTTTTGAAGAGTAACAGACTAATGTAATAGTAAATAACCATTTATAATAACAATATACTTGATACATAATATTTAACCTAAATATAATATGTAAATATAAATATTAGAATATTATAAAAAAAATCTCAAGGTATATAACTCAGAATATGTATAATTAGTAATTATTAATAGTCTATTATATAATATATTTAATTTAATAATTAATTCATAGATTCATTATTAAAAATTTAAATTATCTATTTCTATAATTTATTTTGAAAAATTAATCTCATTTTTAGAATAAATAAATTTTAAGAATGTAATTTTTTTTATTTAAATTTTTTTTTGAAAATAGATGAGATGCTTTTGAATATAGAATGATAATACTTTTAGATATACTAAAAGTTTTATGAAACCAAAATAATTCCAACAATAATTAATAATTTAAAAAATAATTTTCATGATTTCAAATGAAATTAATGGGAAAATTTATTCTCTGGTGTACAAAAAAGAATTTAAACATATAAATTAATTTTCAATACCTAAATTATATTTTACTCTGAATATATATTTTTAATTATTTACAATAAATTAAATTTAAAAATTATATAAATAACTTTTTGAAGTATATAAATTTAAATATTATATTTATCTTATAATTTAACCATATTATTAGTCACAATTATCAGAAATATTTATATTCTTTCAAATGAATAAAAAATTAATCATTTTTTAAAAAGGGACATATCGTTCAGGAAAAAAAATAACTCATCTTACACCTATTACAATTCACTCAAGAACATATTTCCTAGAAAAATAAATACCAAAATATTTTTATAAATCTTATTTAATATGTTTTATATGGTTTGATCAGTTCAAAATACCACTCTTAAACATTTCATCATTAACACAAAATGATTTTTATTAGAGCGCAAGTTAATCCTTCAAAATTATAGTGTTTTGTTTTTAATTTTTGACTAATCACATCTCAAAAAAAATTATTATAATAAATAAATATAATAGTCATTTAATTAAATTTTTATATATTCTTTAAATACAAATATTGATTATTCTGTCATTTTATTTTAATTACACTTAAAAACACTGCTGACACTAAGGAATGTTTGTAACACCGATGTGAGCAATGATACTTTTTATTAAAAAATTTCATTTTTGGTTTAGAAAAATATTTTCATGTATAATAAATATTTTAATAATTAAATTATGGTATTTTTATTATTCAGAAATGATTAAATTTTTATAATATAATATTTATTAAAAATAAACAAAAATATATAAGTTAGTCTTTTGAATACAAGTTTTGCAATATATTTTACTGAAATGACATAAACCTATGAATATAAAATTAAAATGAAACGTATATATTACTTGAATTACATCACAATATATTACATTATAACTATATATATTATGGAATCATTTTTCATAGTGCTCTGACAATTACCCTTAAATGTATGAAATATTGGAATTGTAGACCAATTAACATCAAACTGATTGATGCATGAATGATGAATATTATAAATGATTTATAATTTAAATATAATGAATTGGAAGAAATAATAATTATGAAATATATAATAATATGGTCTTTATATAATTAATCACTAAATATAATTTGATTATTTAGGAATAAAGACCATATAAAGATAACCAAAACTATTGGTAAGGGGGTGTCTCTTATAAGTGGTATTTTTTTCAAATATTTTTCTTTATAATTTATCATATCATTTATGTATTATCACTAAAAAATTTATATATAAATTATATTTTTACAGTATATTACTAGTTATTACATGTCTCCTTATAATTTTTACTTATTCAATGTTAATTCCAAGAATTGTTTAAAAGTGTCCTTTCTCATTTTTTTCTCCTGGTCATGCTCTCTATCTCTTACTTCCCTATATATTACTCTATAAATTATATATTTTTATAACCATTTATATTGTATGTGTAAAACACCATTAATTTGTGAATTTCATTAACTTAATTTAATTTGTTTCTGTATTCTTCATTTCACAAAAGTCGATAATAGATTGGGTTTTATAAAAAACTATGTTTTTCTTGAATTTCATTCAAAACCAGGCTGTGCATATACTATGTAAAAAAATTATAAAATCATGTGGGGAATGAAAATATACGTTTTATTTATTTTTGACACAATTTTAAGGTCATTCGATAGCTTGTGTTACAAGAAAGCCGCATTTTATCAAAAATAAGATATACTATTTTTTAATTATGAAAATATTATTATAGTTACCACATAGCCATTGGAATGGAAGTTTTGAATAACATTAAAAAATTAAAAATATATTATTTAAATATGTAAATAAAATGAATAGTTTTTAACAATTTGATATAAATGAAATTAAGAACTATATGAAAATGATGAAATTCTTTTTCATAAAAAAAATAATTTTTATGTTTAAAAATTTGTTTATCTCAACAAATTAAAAAAACCACTTATAATATCTATTTTAAATAATATTTTAATATAATATATTAAATAATTTATTTCTAAAGTCATGTAATTGCTTTTATTAGTGTATTATAAGAATAAATATATTTTTATGAATACAATTGACATATATTTTCAAAATAGTAACTTTACCACATTTTACTAGAGAACGAATTTTAAATATAACTTTTGATAATTTTATAATATTTCATTTAAAAAATAAATTTTTTTTGTGATAATAATATAAAATATTACATTTATTGAATGTTTTTTATTTTTATGAGAAGTTTTATAATTTTATTAATAGTAAAAAACACTGAATTTTAATTGAAAAGTGGATTCTCATCTGATTTATTTACATAGATAAATAAATATTTGAATATTTATTAAAGTTAATTTATATAAATTATTCAAAAATTAATATAATTTATTTCATTTTCATCAATTTCACATTGACATTTTATATAAAAACATTTCACACATTTGAAAATTTTCACTTTAAAAATACATATTGTTTCATCCCATCTGAATGATTAATTTTAAATTTTCTCTATCAAATTATGTGATAAAAATTTATAAAAATGGATTCCATATTTGGAAAAAAAATTATTTATAATTTATAATATGTTCAACAATGGTTTTTATGATATAAATTAGTGATATAAATTAAAATTAATTACAATGATTAATGTAAAATCCTTATTATTATGTAGTTATAAATTAATTGATGTTTCTAAATAACATTGAGAAATGTTCCAAATACATTTTATGGAAATATTGGGACTATATAATGAAATTTATTATAAATTTATTATTATTTTATTTAGATGAACTATGGAGGAGTATTCTATAGAGGTTACCATTTAATATTTAGAAGAATGTCACTCCAACTCTTCTACAAAAAAACCACCCGCACTCAATTATTAATACCTCTCAAACAGTTTGTGTCAACCAAAAAAAATAATCCCCCAAAATCCCTCATCTCATCATTGATTCCTATTTTTGGGCAGAAATCATACCACAGATGCTCGTTTGTGAAAATGAAAAAGAGTTTCCTGAAAAAGGGGTAATGTTTTTCAATTCCCATTTTTATTTTATTTCATTCGATGACCATTAAGTTAATATTATTCACTGATTATATAATATAATAATTGTACTCAATATAAATATATATTATGTATTTTAGGGTTTTAACTACATATACACACACTTCCATTAAATGGTTAATGAACTTACAATCTACGTGTGTTGCAAACATACACCTCATGAAAGGATATAGTTTTTTTTCCTTTAACATCCATAATTGCTAATAATTATGATTTAAAGAGTATTATTATAATATATATATTATATTTATTATGTATTTATTCATATATAATTATTATAAGAAACTCTCTATAATTATTTACATTTTTTTCAAATAACAAAACTTTGATTGGGGATATGTGGACTACCACCTCCTCAAAGTGATGTGTATTGTTCCTACATTTCATAGAATGTATTACGGATGGATTTAATAAAAATATATTATATGTGTGAAATAATAATTATTCTATAATGATTATATATATATATATACATATAAGCCATTAATATTGATGCATTCAATATGATAAAAAATGGGGAACAATTTTCATGTGTACGTACAACCTACCATATACATTAACATTGTATTTAATTTCATATTTCTATATTTTATATATAATTATAGGTATTTATATATTGAATATATATGATATTTATATAATTTTATATGTTATTAAAACAATTAAATAAATATTAATATAATAGAATCCTAAATTACATGTAATAACATACAATGAAAACAATGCAGATATTTCCTGAAACATTATATAAATATTGAATTTTAAATAAAATGGAAATATAACGTCACCATAAATTAATATATTTTATTATATATATTAATATTTTCTATTTTATGTTTATAATAAAATTTTATTTGTTATACAGTATGTATGAACACGTACAAAGAAGGTCAAGACTAATTGTATGGGTTTTCTCGTCTCACTTTTATTTATGTGCTACTTATTCCATATTCTCCACTATTTTTTGGTATATATAATAACTTGTAATGTATTATATTATCATTATAGTTAATTTTATTCTTAGTTTCATAACCATTTAATTTTATTATAGTCATGGGGTTTATTGTTCCATATTTATCAAATCGGTAAAATATAATTTGTATCAACTTTCCTTCATTAACACGCATGCCATGTTCGGCACATATATTAATCTGGTTAGTTTATAAACGTCCCTTATACAAGTTATATCATGAAGATTCATATTTTCATAATATTTGATAATATATTTAGCTATATTGATTCCATATTATTATGAATCAATGTTTCAAAAATTGTAATGATTTATAATCATAATCCCATCATTTATTGATATTTTTTATTATTCTACTTCATTTAAAAAAATTTAAGATACAAATCTATTGAAATCTCATTGATTTTCTTATACTATATTTATACATTTTTTCTCCATGTATTGGTGTCATTTAGGTAATATTTTTTATCTAATATAATTATGAATGTTTTTTTTGAAAATCTGTCATTATTTCACTCTTCTGTTGGGAATGAGTTCAATTCATTTAAGATATATTAAAAAAATAAGAATTTAATTACTATGATGTTTTAATGAAATATTTAATAATTTATTATATTTCTAATAAAAAAATTTCAATGTAATATCCTTACTATTTGATGGTCATGTCACTTTTGAAAACATTATATGGGGAAAAATGAATGTCCAGCATTTATAAATATACCAATCATGTTGAACATAATCTACATGAATATTTCACTATAATTATGAATGGTTATTTTTAGAAAAAGTGCATTCCACAATAATTTTGATGTTCTTATGTTAAATAATAATTATGAAAAATTTTTACAAAAAAAATATACATATAAAAAATTAGATTATTTTCAAAACTACGATCATAGGTTTCAATGATTCTTTTAAAAGAAGATGGTGATAAAAATGTTTTGTTATTTAAAAATAGTTTTAAAGTGGAATGGATATGATCACATGAATTTTTTTAAAATTATTTTAATATAATATATTATATTTTATCACAAGGGTTTTCAAAGAAAAGGATTTGGAAAAGGATTTATGTATCAAAATGTAATTTTATAAGAGAGGTTATTTTCTTAAAGAAATTATTCATGTGATCATTCAAAATACATCCACATATTATTTTACATTACATAATTTTGTTTATTCTTCACTGTTGAAATGAAATAATTACACCATTATTAATATTTTTAAATGGCTTATGTTAAGATAAAGAGTTATTTATGAATCCTATATCAATTTCATGAGTTATACCATGAGAAAAAAACTTGGAAACAGACATCCTTTCACCAGTTGTTCTATGATGAAATGATTATGAAACATATCTATTTTTAAAAAGTTATAATACCAAAAAAAATTCTAATAATTGTATCATTTGATGGGTTATGATATGATTTTAATGAAACAAATATATTTTTATGGATCATGATGTGATTAATTTTTTTTATCTTATGGCTCATGAAATACTAATTTTATTTTGCAATGGTTGGGGCCTATATCACCCTATAATTCATTGGTTAATGATTGATTTTTTATGAACAAAATGTGTAAATTATAGGGAATCTCAATATTTATATAGGAGGTTATAATAGAGGACATCCCATGAATAAAACTAGAGATTACATTATATTTAATCCTAGTCCTAAAAAAAGTGGGAACATGGGAGGGAATTTCAATCTCGAAAAAACATGGTATATGGGACGGAATCTTGTGACTGAAAGAAGATATTACATGGGATGGAGTTCGAATCCAAAAATAAGAGGCTATATGGGAGGTAATATTATGATCAAACAATTATGATACACATGAGATAATTTTATGCCCAAAACAAGTGGGAAAACTTGTGGGAATCATAAACTGGAAGCAATTACACTAGATATTAGCCAAGTCATGCATGTTATGAAGGTATTTATAAGTATCCATGAAATAGTAATTTTTTACACTTTTGTGTATTCCAAAATTTGTTTTCCTATTCTTCTATTATAGTCTCATGGATTATGCTCTCTAACCCACATGATTCTTTTCTTACGAACTATAAATATTTATTCCATTACTCTTGATTATGATCATTATTATGGCGGATATGAAAATATTTTGTTATGATCTTGATCTCATACCCTTATCAACATGTTATATATAAATATCTCCATATATTACAATTAATGATCATTTGAGCTAACCCCATTACTTTTTCCTTTTTTTATGTAGTGAAGAATGGTTTTAATTATGAGTACTAAAAAGGGTGTATATTTAAGGGAGATGTTGAAGATCATTCACCATGTTATAATATTATGATTACAAGTTTCCAATGTCACTAATATGTTATATTACTTATAAATATATCATTAAAATGTGGTTAATATTCATCTAAAATTATTTAATATCAATGTATGTTATACCTAGATTTCTATAGTTGGTTTCAATGGAAATTTTTAGTCACTATTTGGAAACATGGATGAGAAATAATTAGTAGTATCCCAAGGTATATTCATAAAGATAAGTATATGGATTCCTATAAGGATAATCCAATGTTGTAATATAATTAAGAGTATTTTCCAGTATTTATGAATATTATACGAAATATTTCATGATTACATGTTTATCTAATGTGATAAGTGTTGCTTACACTATGATTTCATGTCACAGTATAGGGGGAACAAAATGGAATAATGATAACATTAATTGTTTTAGACAGGGAATGAATGGGAATTATGAAAATGAATTTTTTATGTACAAATATCATAATGATAATTTGTAATGTTGTTTGATTATTGGTTATACTGTGATTATAAAGATATCGTAAACATCAATTGAAATGGATGAGATGTTGTAATAATATTTTTTACATTAAAAGTAATAAATGATGATATAGAGGTCGATGAACCATAATTCATCATCTATATTTCATATTTTATGAACTAATTTGTTGATAAAACGCTCATAATGGTTTAACAGAAATGTTGTATTTTGGAACTATATATGTTTTGGAATTCATGAATTATTTTATATGTATAAAAAATATATAGTATTTTACATAATATTTTCTCCTTAAGGATTGAAAATTATATTTTGAATGGTGATGAATACTTAGAAAAGATATTTAATGTAAATTTGATATTTTGTGTAAGGGAAGGTAAACCATTATGAGTTGAAGACAATGTAAAATATAGGTTATTTTGGATAAAGAGATGATTGATTTTGGAAATGTATATTGGATAATATTTATGACCTCAAAAATGATAATATATTTGGTGAAAAAAGATTCTATGTCATTATGGATGAAGTGTGCATATTTTTTGGATTTATGGAATATATCCAATAATATTTTGAATTATAAATCATTCATTTTTTCAATAAGGATTTGTGGTAATTCGTGTTAATACCATGATCCTATAGAAACATGATGAAGGTATTCATATGTTTCGTATGTGAAAAATAATGGCTATATTATAAGAGTGATTATTTCTAATATATTTTAGAGACATTTAGTGACCTTAATCCTAATTATTTGGAGATACCTCTTTTGGAAGGGTTATAAGGTTAACTATTAATGTAATAGTTTAAGTAAAACATATGATTATGTTTTATATATTCAATTATTATCTATTCATATGAGGATTTATGAATATCATATAACCTATGATAATAATTTTCTTAGGGATGATAACGTAAAATATGTGGAATGACTTATCATTTTACATTAAGATATTCTAATACTTAGTGAATGAAAAATTGACATTAATTTCTTGGATTAAGAGATGAAGTGGAATATGATCAAGGCACAATCAAAGGATGAGATTAATAATATTAAACTAAATGTACTCAAGTATATCTACTTGGGAAAATTATTCAACATTTTGAAAAATGTTCTTGAAATAAAATATTTTTCAATTTTCATCATTTTCGATGATATCAATGGCCTTTTTTAAGACGCTTTGGTTTTTGTATTTTTGAATATAAACATTATCATAATTGTGATCTCTATCCGACTAAATAAAAATTTTATAGTTATGTTTTCCCCATTGCCCATCTATTTTACTTCCATAAATATTATTCTATTTGGAAACATCATTTTGAGTTACATTTGGTTATTTTTATGTTATAAACATTCACTTTAAAGTGGAAGTGTTAATATTGATTTTAAATATGTGGGTTTCTATGAATATAACATTAAGGTTTTAATCCTTTGAAAGGCCTGATGAATTTTGAGTGAGAAATTCCTTTTAATGGTAGTTGAATGTTACACAAATATATTTGTAAAAAATATTTTGTTTTTAAATAAATTATTATATTAAATAATGATCATTTGACATAACATTTAATATTGATTGTGTTTTATGAAAGAACTATGTCATTCATGAATTTCATGAAACACCATGTTATGACTGCACCACCCGAAATAATAAAATTAACTTGTTTAATATGGAACATTGTGATGTGATTGTGTTTAACATAATGATGAGATCATTCAATAGATTTTATAACACCCAAGTATGATTTTTAACAAAATAAAATGAACTATTAATATTTTTAATCAATTACTATAATAATTACCACCTAACCATTGGAATATAATTTATAAATAAGAATAACTAAATTGTGAAAATATTATTTACCCATGTATATAAAATGAATAATTTGTATATCTATTAGTTTAAAATGAATATAAGAACTATTTAAAATAAATAAATTATTCTTCGAAGATAATTATTATTTTTTATACAAACACAATTTTATCAGAAAAATTTAGGAATCCGTATTTGTTGAAATTTTTATATAAAATTTATTTATTCTATATTAAAAAAAATTCTCACTTACAATTTATTTTATTATCATAATATAAAAACAGATCCAATTTTAATAATAATAAGATGTATTTTTAATAAGGCAATTTTACCACCTTTTAATGGAAATCCCATTTTATATATACTTTTTTTACACTTAAATAATTTTTATTTTATCAATAAAATTTGATGTCAATATTGGAATATCATAATTTACATTGTCCATTTTTTTGGTATTCTCTATAAATGTTAATATTTTGATTGAATAGTAAAAAACACATAATTTTAATTGTAAAATAATTCCTCATTTAATTTATTTAAAGAGATAAATAGTACATTAAAATGTTTGACTGTTAATTTGGACCAATTTCACATCAATTAATCTAATTCAGGTCATTTTAATCAATTTCACATTGATATTGGATATAAAAACAATTCAAACATTTGAAAAATTACACATTAAAAATCGCCACTGTATGGTCCCATCTGGGGAATTAATTTTAAATTAATTTAAACAAGTTATGTGACTAGAAATTGGAAAAATTGATTACATATTTTTAAAAATAATAATATATAATTTCCTTTATGGTAATGTATGTTTCATTACGAAACAATTAGTGAATGTAATAAAAATTAAATATACTGATTAATGTAAAAAACAAGATTACTTATTAGTCGATCAATAATTTAAAAATTCAAATAAATAGGAAATATAATTTCATAAAAAAGTAATATATTGTATAAAATGTAATTAAATTATTTTTTAATTTATTTATAGTTATCTTATTTTTACAAAAATGGCTTTTTTAACATTTACGAAGAAAGTCAACACATAAAGTAAGTATTTTCCTACTCAATTTCATTTATGTGTGAGAAAATCCATATTAACAACTCATTTATTTTTTTTATTGTATATAATGAATATGAATGTTTTATATGATTAGTATACTTAAATTTATGTGTATTTAAATATATATTTTATGATTGTTGATTCATCATGTTTATAGTTGAAAAGAAACCAAATCAGTGAAGTAATGTTGGATGATTGTTCCTTTTTTGAGACACATGCTATGTTATGCTCCTATATTTTTATATGAGATGTATAAATGGACTTTTTATATTTTATATCATCAATATTATTTATTTATTTAATTATAGTTATCTTGTAATGATATTATTTCAATAGGATTATGATTCAATGATACTAAAGTGTAAATGATTTATTGCTACAATCTCATCATTTATCATGATTTTTTTATGATTAGGATTCCATTGATAAAATATTATGATCCATATCTCAGAAACTAAAATGAATAATTTTATATTATCCCTAAAATATCCATGTTTTACCACATATCCCCTCTTTGGTAATTATTATTGTTAGGAAATTTTTTACGAAATTATGTCTTTCCTTCACTCTTTGGACAGAAATTTGTGTCATTCAAAAAACCATGTTTTATAAGAAAAATTTAAAATTACATATAATGATGTGTAGAAATAATTTTTTACCATATTCTTTCTCTCTAATAAAAATAGTTTTAAAAGGAATCTCCTTTACATTTTCTAATCAAGGAACTTTTCTGTGATTTCAAAGATGAAAAATAAATACTCGACATGGAATGATTTACTCACTCTCATGACTATCATTTCATTTAAGGTTCATTTAAATGTTATCAAATATAATTTTAAATAATATTTTCCAAATATAATATAAATACATTTTTTAAAAAATTATGATTCAAATAAAAAAATTAAATTGTTTTATGTTTAAAAAGATTTTTTAGTGACCTGCAATGATTATTTTTTATGTTTTGAATGTTATATTCAGAGAGGATAGTTTCCAAAATATTTTATTATTAGAAAAAATTAAATTACAATGTATATTTTCTGGGGAAATTTTATAATTGTTTTTATTAATTACTTGATATGTTATCAAGTGGTTTATAAAAAGATGGTTTTTTAAAAGGATTTCTATTTTACAGTCTGATTTTCAAAGAGAGGTTATTTTTTTCAAAAAATTCATCATGTGATTTATCAAAATAATTCCCCCTATAAGTTGACATCCTTTGTTATATTTTATTCTATAATAAGGATACGATCTACGGAATACATTTTATTCATTTTTTAAATTTATTATGATTAGATGACTTGTAGTTTTTCAAACACATATCTCTTCCAAAGGTTATAGAATTATTAAATTCATATGAAACCCACTTACATTTTAGAGTTATTCTATATTGAAATTTTAATGAAACCTATCTTTTTTATAAATTCTATGATAAATTTAATTTTTATAATAACTATTTCATTTAATGGGTTATGATATTTTTTTGTAACCCATCTCATTTTAGAGGTTATGATATGATGAATGTTTTGTTATATTGTCGAACATGAATGAATGTTTTCATTATTTAATTGGTTGTACCTATATCTCCAGATTAATTGATTCGGTAGAGATAAATTTTTTATAGTTACAAATGGTACATAAGGTGTGAATCCTAAACCCTAAAAACTTGGGTACGTGGTTCGGAATCACATTCCCAAAAAAAAAAGATAAACTTGATGTAATCCCATGGTTGAAACAATTGGGTATATGGTTTGGAATCCCAATCCCAAAAAAATAGTGTGATTCAGAGGGAATGCCAAGACAAAAATAGAGGTTACATACAAGGGAATAAAAATCCTGAAACAATATGGTAAATTAGAGTTTATCCAAACCATTAAAGAAGAGGATACAAGGCAGGGCATCCCATGCTAGCAAGAGAGGGTACACAAAAGGGCATGCCAATCTTAATGCTGGTACACAGGTGATTATCCCAATACTATAATGTTATGAAGGTCTTTGTAGGTATCCATGAAAAATAATTGTCTATGGTTTTGTGTATTATAAAATTTAATTTCTTATTCCAATACTTTTCTCTCAATGATTATTATCTTTATTGCCTTTTGATTCTTGTATTATGAACTACTGGTAAATTATACATGATTCTTGATAATGATATATTAGATACATGATATGATCTTAAAATGTTATGATCGTGTTTTAATACTCATAATTTCATGTAATGCTTCATATCTAAAAAAATTACCCTTACTGAGAATCTTTTATGCATTATTTATTATGTGTTCTTTACCAAGTTAATGAAGAATGGTTTTAATTAGGAGTACCAAATGGATAAGACTGGTAAGGTATGTATTGATGATCCTTAAAAAGTTAGAAAATTATGTATCCAAGATACCAATGTCTCTAAAAAATTAGGTTCCTAAATTTTGTAGCCTTATAATGTGAGTTATATTATTCTAAAATGATGTAATATCCATATATTTTATCATTGGGTCACTATAGTATGTTTCGTGCAACTTCATTTTCCTAGGGATATCCATTAATTTATGATTCCCTTATTAATTTTTCATTATGATAAAACATATGATGTTTATAATGGATTATCAACTATGTTAATACTATTTCATATCCAAATTTTTAATAATTTATTATGTTATATTTTATTAAATGATATTTTATTCATAAATGTACCATACATGAAAATAATACTCTAATTCATTATCCATGTTCCTATGTATAGTCATGTGGAAATGAAATATTTATAAGATGAATTATTTATCACCTCCCATGTATTACCTTTTTATAATTTATGAATAATATATAACCATTATACCTAATTACATTCCTTATTGTATATGATTAAAATCATTTTTTGATTGAATGGAATTCTCCTAGTATCCATATATTTTATTGATTTGGTAAATGTTTAACTTCATTGTAGACACTTTATTCTACATAGAGTGGATACCCTATATATAATTATCTAGTTTCAACGGTATTTACCAAGAATTTCTTGTTTATTTTATTTTATTTTAATTTCATTTATATATTAAAATATTTTAGTTTATTTTATGAAGTTATAATAGTTTCAATACTCATGTCAAACATAAATGTTTGGATATATAATTATGATGTTTTCTGGGAACAAAACCACTAATTCATTGGTGATTATTTAAATCTCATCTGATAACTATGTTATAAATAGACATAATATAGTAATCATTCTTCAAATTTATTTCCTGAATAGGTTGTTGATCAATATTTCAATCATGTAATTTTTTTAATTTCATGAATACGTTTTTTTATACTTTTATGATTATTTGGTTGTAGTACATGACATATATTATGATTTTATGTGATTATGCATACTATAGATTCCTATTATTTGTCACCATGGTTTCTGATTATTATATTATTATTTTAAATCATTATTCCAGGTTTTGATTTATTATTTCATGATCATATTTCAGGGTTATACTTGTTGTTTCCTTTTTTTATAATTACGTTATATTCATGTTGATAAATGCTTATGGTTATAAAATATTATTATATTAATAATTAAATTTCTATTTTTACTTAACCACCCATTATTTATGTTTTATTTATAAATATTATATGTATCATTAATTACATTTCAACCCTTACTACTAATTTGAGCACATTAGTTTATTTTGATTCCACATTTCCCCATTAGATTGTATATGTTAACTTGATGATAATTAATTTATAAGTAGTATATGAAGATGTATTTGATTAAATATATGGACTAATTATATGTTGATAATTTAGTTTATACCTACTTCTAAATTACACTAATATAGAGATTCTGGATATTTGATTTCATTTCAGTTTTTTTGTAAAATAATGTATGAGTTACAATAGATCTATTATTTGGTGTTTAGATATATTTTATTTTTTATATAAGGAAATAATGTCGTCAAATCCTTCTGAAATATCATATATGAGTGATGGGTAACAAATAAATTTCCACCAATATATTTCATGGGGGATGGAGATCCAATATGGATGGAGGGAATAGACATTACAAATATGTGTAGCCACCCATGTACTTCTTTGATATATATTTGTTTGGGGCCACATATAAAAATTATAGAAAATCGCATTTATAATTTGAGTTAATATTGATTATATATGGTTATAATTTTTTTGACATTTGGGTTCAAATACATTGATAGAGAACCATTTTCTCAAGAGTACTAGTTTATGTATATCTTTTATAACCACATAGGGTTAAAATTTCCAAAGTATTTATACTATGTAGTATTTTATCCTAATCATAGGCAATGTAATGGATTATTTTAGTATATTATCATAGTTTCTCAATATTGGCGAATACATTGATACATGTTTATCAATAAGTTTATATTACAAGGATAAAATTTCATTAAGGGTTATCGAATGTAACTTCTAATATTTTCAATGATTTCATTTATAAAAAATCATCCATTCTATATTTAAAATATAAATTCATTATTGTAAAATTGATAAACCTATAATTAATATTCATATTATTTACCTTCTTAGTTTATTTTTTATACACATATATTTGTTAAGAAATATTATTTTTTGAATAATGAAATATAATAAATAAATGTTTAACAACATAAAATGAAATTTAATTATTTTATTTCAAAATCATTAAATATTAAATAAAAATTATATATATAATATATATGATTAAAGTTAGTATAATAGGAAAATATAAATATATAAATGGAAAATAATAAATTCAAAATTTTGGTTCTCTATAGAATCATAGAATTTTCACAACTATGAAAAAAAACATAAAAGAAAAAATAATAGAAATATGGTCAATATATTTTAAATGATGTACAGACATTTTTTTGGGAAAACTAATTGAATTAATTAAATAAGAAATAATATCTATTTATAGAGATATTAAGTATTATATGATTACTAGAATATTTACGATCCAATAAAAATAGTAAAACAACTAACAATTAATATACCCCTTTAATAAAATTCATACATATAAGAATTAAAAAATTATAAAAAAAATCGTAGTACATAACTCAAAATCGGTATATGTATCATTTTTTAAAAAATTATTTTTAATGCCTTTAGGTAAAAAATTCATATTTATATTGAATTTTAAAAATTAAAATAATTTATTCTATAAAATTATAATCAACATTTTACAATTAAATAATGGATATTTTTTATGTTTTCCTAGAAATACAGATTTTCATAATGGAAAAAATATTATTTTTTTCTATACAATATGTTTTATGACAACAATATAATTTAAAGATTAATCAATAATTAAAAAAATTACTCAATGTAATATTGAAAAAATAGGAAAGCTAATTCATTTCAAAAATAGTAAACCAAATTTCATATCCTATATATAATTTTCAATTGATTATTTTATATTTTATTTTCCATTTTTTTCATTAATTGGAATTAAAAATAAAAAATTACCATAAATGTTTGTAAGTGTTTAAATTTAAAAAATTTAATTGAATAATTTCTCACTATTTTTCAAATTAATCCATATTTTTCATAGTCTTATGAAAAAAATATATATTAATCTATATTTCATTTAAAACCCCATCATCTCATTCAATTATTAATACACCCTATATTAAAAACATTTAATATCCCTTGAAACAATACTCCATAGAAAAATATCAACTAAAATATATCTTAATATAATCAGTTATATGTTTTAGAATGCTTGTATTTATTAAAAAACCTCCCCTAGAAGCCTTATAGTGTATAATAAATGTGGTGTCTTGATGAATATGATATGCCTTCAAAATACCAATGATTTTGTTTTTATCAACTATAATATCACTCCCCATTACCTAATCCAAATTATGAAATCATTATAATCAGATTATAATAATAAATAAATTTATTTATTAATTTTATATTTTTTTTATTTCTCTTTGAATAATCTAAAAAACACATCTCATACCATGATTGTTTTATACCACAAACATGAGAGACGGTGTGTTTCATTAAAAAAAATTCCTATTTGGTTTTATAAATCTTATTTATGTGTAAATATAATGTTAATAATATAATTGTCCTATTTTTAGTAAACTGAAATTAAAAAATTGAAATAATTTGGTTTACAGATTAAATAAATCATTACAGTTAATTTAATCAATTAAAAACATGCATACCGAGACATGATGCATCAAATATATAATTTTAGATTATTTGTTTAATATATAACTGGTATAAAATACAAATAACTTGATGAGAAATACAACGACATTTATATATAATGAGATCATTTTTTAAATTGATCCAATGGTTGTCATAATACTAAAGATATATTGGAATTGTGGATTGATAAACTTCAATATGACCATTAAATGAAAAAAATGAATTATTGAATTAATTTAAAATTATTATTATTGAATTAAAAAGGAAAAATAATGATGAAATAAATATGAATAATGTTTTAAAAATGTAATTAAAAATGTCAATTTTATTATTTTGAATGATCGAGTAAAAGGAATCGAGTTACGAATTATGGTAATTGGATTTATTTTATTTGAATTATTTATTTTCATATTATTTTTTTCTAAAGTATATCTTTTATTTTAATAATTATATCCAAAATATTTGAATTATAACTAAATATTTTTGAATTATGTGGGTTGTATTATTTCTCTCTTTGCCTATCATATATATTCAAATTTAAAACCTTACATTATTCATAGGGGTTCTTTCTAATTATTATTATTTCTTATCAATATGTTATTCATCGCCTACTATCTGTATACCGTGTTTTATAATTCATTTTAAAATAGTTAAATTAGGTTTATTATGCATTCATCATAATCATTTTTTGGGGATATTATATTTTTTATACCCCCAGTCATTTTAATTTTTCAAAATAGAACTTATGATGTCTATTTGATAATATTATATAAAAAATATAATCCATTAAAATTTATTATACTTAATATATAATTATTTTCAATGATCCATTAAAGATTCTTTTAGATTTAATTTTTATATATATAATCATATCTTATTATTGAAATTCAATTATTAATTTTCTTTAATGTTAAATTCTCAAGGTGTTTTTCAAACTCTTCATAGAATTTCACTTTGAATTTCTCCATTATTCATACAAAGATTAATCATATATAAAATTATTTATATTATATATTTTAATAATTATTCATTTCTAAAATATCAAATTATAACATTTATCTACATCCATATTTTTTCTTATTTTTTTCAACAATACCTAAATACTATTAATTTTTTCCATAATATCAATATACACTATTATATGAAAATAATAAGATTCCATCTAGGTCAACACTCATTCATACTTACCACTTTAAAATATACCTATCTTATATTTCGTTATATGATTTATTTTTCATTGAAGAATCATATTTCAAAAAAAACTCACAATTAATTATCTAAGTTCAAATAGGTATGTTGTGTGGTGTAAATAAAATCTCTATAATAGGAATGGTCTATCACCACACTTTTCATTACATATTTTCAAATATGCGTAATTATAACAATTCTATCCATTAAATTCCCCTATTAATACTTTATACTTCATTCATTTATGGTCTCATAATTTTTGTGTAATTTTTTAACTTATATGGAATTATTTTGAGACTAAAATCCCCACCAACAAGTGATTCTGAGACGAGGTGATCTCGGAACGAAATTTGGGTCATTTTTTAAGGTACGATAAGTAAACGCGTGAGTTAGTTTTTCTATATTTTAAACCATTCATTGGATAGAAAACATTAGGGAACTGTTGAACTCAGAACACCGATTTTTTCCTATAAAGGATATAACATCCACAGATAGGGGCCGAATGGATATGTTTATTTTCGGACACATTAAGAAATAATAATAAAAAAGAAATATTTTATTTTATTTCTCATCGAAGTTGTTGAGTGGCGGACGGTGGTGATTTGATGAGGAGAACAGGTGAAGACATGGTACATTAATGGAACTCAATTATAGATCATAAACTCACAACATAATGACACATTAAATTATGTGTAATAGCTATGTTGTTTCATAAATGAAATTGGGTAATAAATCAACATCACAACATAAACAAAACATTATGACAGATTTTCTGTTTATTTGTTTGGCACAGTGAAGTGGAGGAAATTAAACCTTATTAATTATCTGAAGAACCATCATCTAGTATACTCTCCAATGAAGAATGATGAACACCATCGACAACATATGACGAACACAATTGACGAAGGATGGTGAACAATAATAGATCAAGGATCGATGATGGCTTAGAGAATCGCCCCTTATTAGTGATAGATACTCAATCCAATAGGGGTTGTGTTCATGTCTATTTTCCCGCATTCATAAATTCAACAAAGAATGTAGATCAACCACCAAATAGGTTGATCTGCAAATCATGAATTCCTATAGGAGGGTAGCATTTTTTGGATTTTTTATCTAAGTTTAATGTATCACTTGTTTTATTTAACTACAATCCTTAGACCATCCCATGTTTTAAACCTCTAACACAGAGGGTGTGGTCCTACATGAACAAGCCACATGTCCCACCGCACATGCATTAATTATGGTCGTATCCTCGGGTGGAAGCAATAGGAATCTGAGTCCAGGGTAGGGATGTTGGTAGCCCAAGAGGCTCGAAGGCTTAGAATGCTTGGAGATAGGAATACTGAAGTGGACCTAGTGGTCTGAGGAGATGTAGTTTAATCGGAACCACAAGAATAATGGAAGTAGTCACTGGAGGTAGCGAATTACCCTCACCGGCTATGTGAAGGAGGTAGTGCCACCCTGGGTGCCACATTTTGGATTAGGAAGTCGGCCCCTGATGGCCACTTAGATGAGGGGACATTCCCATGTGCATCGTAGTGTAGGAGTACGCATCTCATTGGATATAGTTGAGGTGACCCTAGATTCACACCACATAGAGGTAGAAGCCCATGTTCGGGCTACCCTGGACAGCAACGGGCACACGACCGTGGTAGACGGAGGCCCCACAAACGATTCTCTTTGCAGGGAGGGGACTCGGAGGCGTCTGCCGTGTCCCAGGCGCAATCCACTAGTCCACCCTAGTGGACCAGGATCTTAAAGGCAGGCCACACTCCCAACCAACCAACCAGACCTTAGCCGATATCCCATACCCACACCTTTCAGGCCAGCTGGACGAGACAGGCTCGCCAGGTGACCGAGCGGGCTGGACCCCCAGCCAAACTAGACCTCCTCTAGCGAGGACCATTTGTCCGAGACCACTAGCCTAGCTGAATGATACCTAACCTAAATCAAAAAATATATTTTTTGGTTATTTGAATCACACAATGTTATTTGGGACCCCCAGGCCAAGTAGGTCAAGTCAATCAGACCAAGTCGGATAGGGCCCAGGCGTATCCGACCCCTATTTACGAAAACACTAAAAAATGGAAACTGAGCATCTTATATATGCGCCGTTTATAGTGTTAGGACCATATCAATGATGAGAAACATTTATTATGAACTAAAGAGTCAATCATGGATATCGAGATGAAACTAATGGCTTGGGGAGTGGTTCTTCCCAGCACGCTACGTACAAAACCCAACTATATGATGAGACCAAAAGGGAGTAGAGAAGCGACTCTGCCTAACATGACTATGCCCCAGTGGGAAGCACATTAGTTTAAAATTAAAGGCCCACGGTGGGAGAGATAATGTGTGACTCAGCAGACCCATGGTGCATAATTGGGAGGAGTACCTCAATTGGACAAGGTGTGATGCTCCTCTATGTGACATTATAGGACCATGGTGGGAGAGAGACTCTGTGAATTGGCTTACCCATGGTACTCATTAGGGATGAGATTCAAAACAGTCCATTTCTTTTTGTTGGGTTTTTATTTTATCCTAATTGTTTTTAGTTTTACATTTATTCAACACTTGATTCAATATTCTTGTTTCCCCTTTTAGTTTGTGGGACGTGGTTGGTCATGTGTTTGAATATAGTTACATAGGTAAATTCCTCCCCCAAGCAGGTTGACACCTTCGGTGCCAGTCTCCAACCCCTGGCCTTTGAGATGTGAGCATGGGGTTGTACGGCATGGGCCTTGAGGGATGGTTCATGAATAATTGGAATTATTGCATGGTTGATTCCAGATCTAAGACTGAGAGTCTATTATTTTGTTCTTGGGTCAAAAATTTTAATGGTTTTGAGTCCGAATTAAATATTAGGTGCTTTCAGTGTTGGTGAGGTAGTCGACGTATCCATACATTAGGTCTATGAAATCCACTCTTCATATCTAAAAATTAAAAAAATATTTTCATATGTGTCCCCTTATGTTATTTTTGAATTAGAGTCATCTCACATGGTATAATCCTCTGACTAGTGTACATCATAACATCTCTTAGCATGCCTTCATGTTGGAGACTAGCGAGGATCCCAATAGTTAATTGGTTGGACATACCACATAGCGATGAGGCATCAGTTTAGGGGCCAATGCTATGGATGACCCTTTCTGGTGGGGCACCATTGTTTCCACCCACCATTGTTCAGATGTTACTACCATTGGTACCAGTATAGGAAAAAAGTATGTTAATCGCCTTTCATGAGTTCCACAGAGAGAGAACACCCAGTTTCATGGGATTGATAGATCCTTAGGATGCAGAGTACTAGAAGGAGCTATTGACACATGTATTTCTCTTAGTGAGGACACCACATTACCAGATGGAGAACATAGTTGTGTACCGTCTATAGGGATCTAAATTGTGATGGATGTGTCTGACTATTCAGACTCATGATGAGGTGACCCTCACATGGACTGACCTCAAGAGTCATTTTGAGGAGGATTCTATCCCCGTGACCTTTTACTCTATGAGTATATAGGAGTTGCTTCATCTTTTGCGTGCAGGTTGATGGTGGTTGAGTACTCAATGAGGTTCACGGAGCTTTCACGCTACTCCACATAAATGGTTTGAGACCCATTCATCAGTTCTTTAGCCTTTGTGCTGGGAATCAGGTAGGATATCTGAGCTTTGATGGTGTCTCTTAGCATCCCTACACAGGATGAGGTGCTTCAGTGGTCCCTTTTGTGGATATATTATTGGCAGAGTAGGCACCGAAAGCCTTAGATAAAATCTAGCCCTAGGGCATAGAGTCTTTTGTATGTATAAGAGAACTAACAAGAGGGCCATGGTGGTCTAGTTCCTTCTGGGGATGACCCTAGGACTCAGGGTCGGCAGTGTAGGTCTCCTAGACCAGAGAGAGTATGCTGAAAGCCAAGCTTTTCGTTGCATGCAGCGGACAAGAAATCATGGAACATGAATAACTAACCCACTATATAGATGATAACAAGACTATTGAGGGTCTACCGAGTCAAAGTTATAGGTTCAATATAGGAGGTCTGTTGGGTGGAATATGTGGTAGGGGAGTATGTCGAGCAATAGGTGGTGGGTTATGGTCTGACATACTACTACCCCACACTCATGTGGTCATCCCCGACCACATGGAGTAGGCAGATAGGGGAGAGATAAGATTCAGGGAGTAGAGGCTTATTACCACAGTTCTCCAGAGATGATCTGAGGTATTATCTGTGTCTTCAACATCCATGATTCAGTTCATAGATACATATGTTCTCGAAAATTTTCCCTTTCCATATCTCTCATTCGGAGCTCAGATATTCTAGTGGATTCATTGCCTTTATCGTTACGACTAGAGACTCATATGGGAAGGGATTCCATTACTAAAAATTGGTGATGGCAGTGTGAGCTTACATTATGAGGCCAATGCTTTGACCAAGATCTCTTAGTATTGGTGTTAAGGCCATAATAAGACATCTTGGATATAGACTGTTTATCAACAGTCCTTGCTCTGATTGACTGTTTTAGTTGTACAATGTGGTGTGTATGGGGATTTGGAACAAGGGATTTAATCTTCATTGAGATGGAAACCCTTGCAACAATAGATGTAAATTCTTAGAGGAGGGTTCATCAGATTACTCACCAGTTTTCTAGCATCACCCTTAATGTTGTGGTTGAAAGGAGTCCATGATTTCTTATTTTGGTGGATGAGAAAATGATATTTTTACTGAGGATGTTTCAAGATTATCCCCTTATAGTGAGGAATAATTTTTAATTCTCTTGTTCCAAAAGATCACACCAATATCCACACGAGCATATCAGATTGCTCCCGTGGAGATTTGTGAGCTGATGTTACAGATGGAGGGCTTGAAGAGGAAGGGGAAATATAGTCCCAATAATTCACCATGGGTAGCCCCAATGATTTATTCCACGAAGGAAGACGTGATTTTGAGGTCATGCATGGACTTCTGGTGCATGAACCAGGTGACAGCGAATAATGACTACCCACTTACAATAATTGATGACCTCTTAGATTTGATGAAATGAGTGAGGTGGTTCTCAATGATTGACCACAGATTAGGATACCACTAGCTTCAGATATGTGATGGGTACATACAAAATATAGTCTTCATGTGATGATATGGCCACTATTTGTCCTTGGTGATACATTTCAGAATGAACAATGCCCCAATAGCATTCATGGGCCTTATGATCATGATTTTCATGATTTTTCTTGGAAATTTTGACATGGTCTTCATTGAAGACATCTTGGTGTACTCATCCTTGGTGGACGAGAATTCTAGACACCTAAACATAGTGTTGGATACACTTCGAGAAAATCAAATTTTTTCTATGCTCTCGATGTGCTAGTTCTGGATTCAGGATGCCCACTTTCTGGGATATGTCTTCTCAGATGATGGAGTTTCATTGGATCCAGATAACATAGATGTGGTGATTTATTGAGAGCCACCCAAGAGTGTGATGATGATGTAGAGATTCTTGGGGTTGGCTGGAAACTATTCGCGAATCATTCTTGACTTTTACAAAGTGGCATCACCCTTATCATCCTTTTAATTTATGGAAAAATCATTCTTCTAGATGGAAAAATGCATGTAGGGTTTCCAGGTGTTGTGGTGGAGACTTACTAGTGCCCCCATCATGAGCATACTATAGGAGGTCATTGAGTATGTAATTTTATTTGATGCATCAGGGACCTTTCTATATTTTGTCCTGATGCCAGAGTGAGTGGTGATCAACTAATACTCACAACAATTGAGGAAGTTTGAGAATAACTACATGACCCATGACAAGAAGAGAGAAAAATTGGACATTTCTATGAATATTTGGTAGAAACATTTGATGGTTGAGTGATTTTTAGATTATTCTGACAACCAGAGTCTCAGGTATATCTTCTCCAAAAATTACCTAAACCTGAGACAGCAGGGATGGATAGAGTTCCTATAGAACATTGAATTTGATATATTCTATACTTCTGGTAAGGGGAACACAGATTAAAATTCTCTTAGGAGGAGGAATAGTTTGTAGCTACTAAGTGAGGTGACATAGAAGATATCCAAAATATAGATATCCAACATAGATGATGATGGAGAAGAATACCACCAGTCAATGATTGTTACTCTCCCCCTCTTACAGTTATTCTGGGAGGAACAACTACTATATGTGGACTATGAGTACCGACATGCTCAGATATCCTCAGTGGATTATTTTGGTGGACTTTTGATATGTGGGTAGCACACCATTATTTTCAGAGGGATCACCATAGTGCCATTGGAATTGTAAGTGTATGTGTTGAGGAATTTTGATGAAACCCCAATGAATGTAAATCACAGAGTGAAGATGATGAAACATTCCCTCCGACGTCAATAGAGGTGTCTAGGAATAAATAAATAAGTGGTCATCATTATCTCTTGATGCATCTATTGTATGAGATTAAATGTCGAGCATCTGGTTCCACGAGGCTTGGCTCAGCCACTTGAGGTACTGGAGTATAAATGTGATGGTATCATGAAGGAATTCCTGACGGGGATACCATATACATCCAAAGGCCATGATTCTATCTTGGTGATCATTAAATGACTCACTAAGATTTATCACTTCCTACCCATCAATAAGAATGTATTGGTAGAGGGATTTAGATCCCTCTAATCCCAAGAGACAGTGTAGCTCCACATAGTTCAATTGATGATCGTCTAAGACTGTGATGAAAACATTACATCCTTATTAGGGAAGGGATTTCAGGGGGAATTTCTGACGAGGCTCTGCATGAAAATATCCTTTTATCCCCAACTGGATGGTAAGATGAAGCAAACAATACCGAACCTGGTGGAAATGCATCATTCTTGAGTCCCTGATATTGGTCATATTTGGTACGACCCACTTCCGCTAGTGTAGTTCGTATACAACAACAACAACTATCACCCCTCTATTAGAATGGAACCGTTCGAGGCCTTGTAAGAGAAGAATTGTAGATCACCTTGTTGTATGACAGACCTAGGGGAGTCGGCACTCATGTGACCAGAGTTGGTACACGCTACCACATGAAAGGTGTAGGTAATCCTAGAGAAGATGACGAATATGAAAATTTGGAAGATTTCGTATTCAGATTAGAGACATATAGCCTTATAGATTGAAGAGAGGGATCATTTGTTCTTTCAAGTATATACCCAGTGAGGATTGGGGAGATTTGGATGGGGAGGAAATATATCTTAAATATTCATCATACATATTCAGATCATAATAAGAGGTGGTGAGATGGCATACAACTTATCTCTTCACCCTCACATGCACCAGCTGGACAATTTTTTCTACATGTCATCATTGAAGAAATACATGCATAATCGAATGCATGTCATAGACTGGGGCGAGCTGGACATTGATGATGGGGCTATGTTTGAGATGATCCCGGGGGAGATAGAGGATTGAAAATAGAGTGTCTTCAGTAGGCAGTCAGTTTTTCTACAGTACATTCAGTGTTAGTACATGAATCTAAAAGAGAGAACATGAGAGTGGGAGGATCAAATTCATACTTAGTATCACCCATTTTTTAATTAATACTTTCTTTGGATATTGGGGAAGTAAATCCATATGGTTGGGAGAATTTAATATCTTGGAATTTATATATAATGTTTTTAATTATATTGAATTATTTAGGGACAACATGCTCTTACAACAAGTGATTTTGAGGCCCGATGTGCTCTGAATTGAATTTTGAACTTTTTTATGTTACTTTCAGAAAATGTGTGAGCTGGTTTTTATACCTTTTAAACCAGTGCATAGATAAAAAATATGAGGGAATAATTGAACTCAAAATAGCATGATTTACCTAGAATGTAATTTCCATTGGCTGGCAAGGGTCGAACTAAAAAGTTAATTTTCGGGCATTTAAAAAATTAATAAAATAACTTTAAAAACATATTTGATTTCTTTTATCAACTATTGAGTAGAGAACACCGATGATGTGATACGGTGATGAGGCAATGACAAGACACATTAATGGAAATCATTAATGGCTCCTAAACCCGCATCCTAATGACACATTAAATAATTCATAACAAAAATAATGTTTTATAAATAAAAATCTATAATGACAAGGCATCACAATGTTACTAAAATTTTGTGATGTGTTTTATATTTAGTTATTTGGCTCATTGGAGGGATATGAATTAAAACATAGCAATTATCTGATGAAACAGTAGTGGGTTTCCTCTCTAATTATTAATAATGAAATCCATCAACGAATGACCATGAATGAAAATGTATTGGGGAACGAAGATGGATCAGAGCATCACCACTCATTAGTGATAGATCCTCAATCCAAAAGGGGTTGGGTTTATTTTATTTCATTGTTCGAAAATTCAATGAAAAACCTGGATCAACTCATGAATTGGTTGATCTATCGATAGTGCGTTCCTATGGGAGGGTGTAGTTTCTGGGATGTCTTTATCATAGATTAAACTATCACTTGTTGGATTGAACTACAATCCTCAGACCTGCCTCTGGTTTTAACATATAACAAGGATGAGGTGAGCCTACATGAACATGTTTAGAGTCCCTCTCCACGTGAATTATTTGTGGCCATATCATCACATGGTAGCTAGAGGAATCTAATGACAATAAAGGGATGGAGGTGATCTGAGATGCTTGAAGATGAAGACTGATCAGAGAACAGATCACCGAAGCAGACCCGGTGGCCCGTAGATGGTGACACTGGTGTGGCACCACCAGCATAGTGGTGCCCCCGTGAGTACCATGTGTTGGATAAGGTGATCAACACTCATAGGACCTGTGGAGGAGGAGGCACAATCATGCATGATGTAGTGGAGGATGCCATGGTAGAGGCCACATCCCGCATCTAGTTTTCCTTAGAGAGACCTGGTTTCTCAACTATAAAAAAGGAGTCCCCACAGACATGTTTTGGGGTAGGGAGGGGATACGACAGTGACTATCATGCCTTGGGAGCACCACACTAGTCTCCCCTAGCGGACTGGGTTTCTACTGGCAAGATGGGCCCCTAGCCAATGGGCTGGGTTGGAACCGCGCTGGCAAGCCAGACCCATGCCGGTGGGCCAGACCCATGCCTAGAAGGTCGGACCCACACTGGCAGGCATGGTCAGATGAGATAGGGTCATCTGGTGACCTGATGGGTTGGACCCTCGACCAAATTGGGTTGGGTCTAGTGAGGACCATTGGGCCTAGGCCACTAGCCAGACCAGACCAGTCCTTCCCTGACATAAACCAGGTCGGGTTAGGATAGTCGAATCAAACCATGGTATGTGGAACCCTTAGTCCTTGTTGGTCTAATCGATCTGACCAGCTCAGATAGGTCCTTGATGCAACCAGCCCATGTTTACTAGAATGCTAATTACCATATAATCGGGGATCTGATTGATGATATTTTTTGGCTTTGTTACCCTCTCGACAAGGTGGATCATTTGGTATGATCTAAAGAGACTTTCACAAAATTTGATATTTGATGAATGGATTGATGAATGGTTCTCCCAAGTGCACTACGTACAGAACCCTGCTGTTGGTTGAGACCTGAAGACTATTGAAAAGCGATTCTATGTTACTTGATTATGGCAATTCTGGAAGATCATATGTGTGACGTTGGTAGACCATGGTGGGAGTGTTATTGTGTGAGTTGTCAGACCCACAATACCTGATGTGGAGGAGTACCTCAGTTAGCCTTGGTGGGAAGTACCTATGTACGACTTTGCAAGCCCATGGTTGAAGTGAGAATGATTGAATCGGCTTTCCAATGGCACCCATCCAAGAAGAGTACCACAGTATTCCAATGTTTGTGGGATGATTCTTCTGTGTTATTCCGTAAGCCCACTATCCTCATAGCAGATAAATTCTCCAGCAACTGAGTTTTTTAATGGTGTGACTGATGATTCTTATATCACAACCCTAGAATATAGCTTGAGAGAGGTATTATGTACATCATTCAAGTGGTTTGTGATATTGAATTGTTCTTTGGCATTGGGGTTTTCATTGAGTAATTAAGTTTGGTCTTTACATGGTGTTTCAGGGTACCCTATTGAGTATTTTGATACTCACTCTTGTAGGAGCATGACCCGCACATGTTGTGTCTGATGTAGATGATCAACTCATTCAGTGGGACTTTATGGCCTAGGACAAGGAGAGTCCTAGTATGATTAGGTGAAAATGGTGTGCTACTTCAGCTTCCAATAGCTACACTACTAATACAATCATGTGGGGTGTTCAGCAGATGGATACACGTGTCCCTTTGTGCTTTTTTATTTTCAGTTATTTTGGATGGGTTTGTTTTAGGGCACACATTTTTTCTATTTTACATGTACTCAACACTTTATTAAGTATACATATTTTCCCCTTTAATTTTAATGACATGTTTTCAAATATGTGTGCATACAGGTACTCAGGAAAATGCCTCCCACAAGCGGGTTGACGCCTTCATCTCTAGTCTCTAGCCCCTGGCCTTTCAAATGCAGGCTTGGGGTGGTCATGCCATGGGCCCTATGGGATAGGTCCTGAAAATTCTTCTAATTAATTTTTCCTTAAATAGATACCCATATATTTATTTTCAATGGAAATTTTTAACTTATCTTTATATACATTATTTTATAGGGTGGGAATACCATATATTTAGTTATTCAAAATTTAATATTTCATCATATATGGTCTTGTTACATTATTCGAGGATCATTTTATTTTGATACTAATGTTATTTTATGATTTTTTGGGAGTTATAATTGTTTTCATATTCACGTGGCTTATATATATATATGAATAAATCATTATTATTATTGGTGGGACTATAATCTTATAACCCTATAATGCATTTGGTATGGAATTATATCATCAATAAGTTTTTTTATGCAGTCACATTGTACTATATCAAGAATATGGACATGTATTAGTTTCATAAGTGATGTTAAATTGGATTATTAGGTAGAATCCACCAGGTAATTATATAAAGACGTTTTTTTTGGAAAAATAATAAATTTTTATTATATTTCATAAAATAGAATTTACTATACAAAGACAAATGTTAATGTGTTTTTATTTAAGACATATGATGAAGGAATTATATGGAAGAATGATTCTAAAATGTCATTATTATGTTATGAATGAAAATATTTCAATGCCTCATTAGATGAAGGTGATATTACAATGTTACAATTAATTAAATATTGGTATAATGTTTTACTTGTTTAATATTCATAATGAAACATTCAAAATGATGTCAAATGTGATGATACAGAGTTGGTCTTACAATTTTCATTAAATCTCAAATGAAGATCATTTTTCTATATTGTCGTTATGAATGATTTATGATGTTTTGTAATTCTTAATTTAAGGATTTATGAACAAAGTCACTAGTGTCATGTTTTTAAGAAGATTTTAAAAAAATATAGAAGTCTTGAGACGAATCTAAAAAACAATTTTGATAAGGATATTATAATTTTGAATTTTCCTTCTATATTAAAATAAATTAGTTTTCCTACCATTTCAGGTACAAATATTTTCTATATAAATGGGTCGGTAAACAAACATTATGAAAACAATCCACATTATAAATGGATTGATGAAGCACTATTGGATTACAAATTTGATTGGAAATAATTTGTAGAGAATAATGAAAAATAAATTTCTTGATAATATTTTCTCAACATTTTTGTCAAAAAATTAATTATTTAACATTATTAAAAATGATTAATAGTGGAATTAGTCGAGTGGTTAGAGGAGGATTCAGTGGATCAATAAATAGAGATTTACATTATGTATGATTAGATGAGTGTTATTCATAGGTGAATATGATGAAAATTAAATAAGTTTTCATACAATTAACAAGGGGGACACAATGAGAGACACTTTGTGGAAATTACAAAATGAGAATTATAAATCATCTTTTTAAGAACAAATTGAATGAATAATGTTAAATCCTATCGCTGGGATCGAGTGTGGAGAAGAGGTTCTTGCAAGAAGTGAACGTGTGCTTAATTTACATGTAGGACTGTGACAACAAACTGATTCCACATGGTGGTTGTTTATTAAAGTAATTACAGAAGTTATTTTTACAGATTTATATGTTCAAATACCATATGAGATATTTTTTCTTATAATAAAAATCTTATGTGAGGATATTCCATTCTTGTGGTGACCTCATATATATGTTTGTTTTCTAGTGTATGTTGGGAAATTTTTTTATTTCTTCCCATGACTAAGAAAAAATAGTTATATTGACTAATGAAACTAAAAAATAAATATGTTTATATGATTTTGTTTGGGTTCTTTTCTAAAACAATTTCATTACAGTTTAACTAGAGGATGTGTTTTCTTTATAAGTAAGAAAAAAATAAATACAAAACATCACTGAATAAAAATCTCCCCTCTCAATGATCACATAAATCATGATTGGTCTTTTTATTATTTATAGAAGACATTCCCATATATTCCATATGAGTGGATGAGTATAAATATCTTTTTTGGATTGTAATTAAGGAAATAATAAATAAGAAAACTATATTAAAAATTTTTAAAATGTTAATTAGAGCAAAAAAGTGGCATTCTTGGGTCATGTAATCACAAGAATATGTATATTTATGAGTCCCTCAATGAAAGAGGTAATTAAATAATTACTCAAACTAACCACTATAAACTGTGTCTATAGTTTTTATATTTTCTAGACACTATTGAATCATTAAAAGAGATTAATCAGGGAAGTCAAAAATTTCTAATCACGTTAACTCAGAAGGGAGCTAATTTCCCTTAGAAAGATGAAAGTGTAGAAAATATCATGGATCACATAAGAATATTTTTCTAAAAACCTATTCACACAGTACCATATAGTGGAGAATTGTTTTTGGAAAACAATGTTTTATTAAAGAAGTTATTGAGATATTTTCTCATTCATAATTACGTATTAGAATCATATGCTTATAATTAATTAATTATTTAGGATAAATTTACCAAAAAATGATTTAAATTGAGCGGTACGTTATTTGAATTAAATATAAAGATGAATTAACTCAATATTAAAAAGTGTGATATATATTCTTATTATAGTTTTTAAAGTACATATTCAAATAGAAGGAGATAAATAATAACTAATGGAGATGGTTATAGTCAATGAAGGACTACAAATTCTCATTACAGTAACATTATATGAATTAAAACATGGTGTATCATTTTATTTGTATAAAGAATAGTGATACCTTATCCATCATTATAATTAAAAGAGAGAGAATATGATTGGATTTGAAAAATATAAACCATAAAATGATATAGAAGGTGATAAATCCTATGATTATTAAATTATTTCTCAATCATCTATCCATGAGATAATCGGGGAGGAATAGATATAGGATATAAATCTATAGAAGAAATAACGTAATATGATAGATGTAGAGTTTGTAAATGATAAGATCATATGGTTTTGTAATCAAATATGTGTTATATCAATAATCAAATTTAATAAGGACAGTTTAAATAATAACATAGCTCGTTATTTTCTATCCATAATGGAAGAGTATATATGAATAGAGATATACATAATAATTGATTATAGTAAAGCATGAATAAGGGTATAACATAGTCTATATATATATGTTTGATATTTCATCATGTTCATAGAGGATGAATAAATTCTAAGGGGATTATTCTACTAACTGTTATGGAAAAGGGAGAACATCACACCATATTTTGGAGTTGGTATTTAAATAACATCTAATTAACCTAACACCATTTGGGTAATAGTTAATTAACTTTTGAAGTCATCTCATTTCATTGATATTAAAAAAAATTCTCACCTTAATTTTTTTAGGATATTCATTTTACAATTTTTAAGACAACAAAGAGTACCGAATAACATTGAATCTTATTGAGATATTAGGATTACATTTATGTTTCAGAGAATCCTTCTTCAAGTATTTAATAAGGAGTCAATATTTAAAATATCATATAAGAGTTATATTGATAATCAATCTAAATAGGACAAAAAAACCATGGAATTATTGCTAGATCTCAATCAATGGATTTCAAAGGAGATTGGGATCAACACCTTCCTCTAGTTGAGTTCTCATGTAAAAATATTTTTCATTCTATAATTCAGATATAACCTTTTGAGGATCTCTATGTATAGAGGTATATAACTCTAACATAGTAGGATAATTTTGTAGATCATAAAATTTTGGAAGAAGGCCATTCAAAAATAAATTTTAAATGAGTATCCACACATTCTAATATACATTAAAATAATACAAGAATGAGATAATAGCTATAAAGAGAATAGCATATGAGATTTGAAATTTTATGTTAGAGACAATTTATTCCTTAAAATATCATTATGTAATAGTATTAATGGTTAATGGAATATGGGAATGTTGAGCCCTAGATATATTAGCCCTTTTGAATCCTTGATCATGTGGTGATGGTTTCTTATATTCATAAACTTGTATTGAATCATTATGAAATTCATGATGTAATCCATGAATCACATTTTCTTAAGTACATACATAATCTATAATATTTAGTAAACTTAATATCTATATAGGTATAACATGATCTCTATTATAAATATTAATTGGTGGAAATCATGGATCATAGATATGAAGTACATCCAAAAAAGACCTCCCACTTAGTGTTGACTCTTTAAAAGAATCATAGATTAATGAAAAAACCAGGGAATGTGAGTGTTTATTGTTAAAAACCTATAATCCTTGAAATAAATTAATATTATGATGTATAACAATTCATTTTTGGGATTTATATTCATTTTTTTGAAAATAATTTTATGTATTAATTATATTCAAAAAAGAATAGTTTTATTTTAAATTTATTTTTAAAAATGTATTACATGGTGATATATTAAAAAACTTATTTATTTTTGAATATTAATTTTATAAAAATGCAATATATATTTTTATTTACAATATTTAATTTTTATTAGGGATGATTTTTGGATTTTATTTTAAATAGGTTATTTTTTACTAAATATTGAAAAATATCATTTCTAAAACTAGAAAAAAATTTATAATATAGTATTATGTAACCATGAATTCAAAATTTATTAAACATATTTCTTTGTTAAATTTTTTTAACAAAAATATATAAATACTTTTAAAAATTTATATTTTATTTTGGAATCCATATGTGTCTTTTTTTAATATAATTATATTTTTAAATTATTAAAAACTATATTTTATTTTCCTTTAATAGTGTCATAAAAAAGTTGGTTATTGTAATGGTTTCAATTATTTTTTAAATAATGTTTGATATGGTTAGGGAATTGATATTTTTTTGGTAATATGTATAATATGTCTTATTACTAAAGTGAAATGAGTTCTGATTGGACCAGTAATGAGAAAATATATTTTCAACCAAAAGTGAGATATTTTAATTACAAATGTTTGATTCATTATTCTTATTCTTGTAAAACATTAGTTATTCTTGATGGGAATCATCTAGGTCAAATGCATAAAGATGTTTTAATTTATTTTAATTATACTTTAATAGATTTGAATCATTCAAATGAACTGGTGATAGCTCCATGGAGCAAAATAATTTTTTAATAATGATTTTTTTATAATTAGTTTATGATGTAGAAGGAATTCATTTTGAGGATTACATTTAATACTAGATATAACAATAATGAGTGTGTGTTTTTTCTTTTAGGTTGGAAATTTCACATGTATTATTTTTGAATATTATGAATACTGTTTTATATGTGTATTTAGATAATATTATGCCGGTTTTCATTAGTTAAATTCTATTTTATTTTAAAATTTTAGAGGAATATGATAAGCATATAATTATTTTTCTATTGAATTTATAAGAAAATATTTATTATAAAAAATTTTGAAAATCTGATTTCTTTTAAGAAGAGATTTTTTTCCTTGGTTATACCGTTTCTATAGTTTTTATAACTAATGATCCTTCTAAAGAAAAATATTTGCAATTGTGATAATACCTACAAATGTCACTTATATTAAATTTTTCTATGGATTATTTTCTTACTACCAATAGTATTTTGAAATTTCTCATGGTAATCTAGTGTATTATCCCAGTTAACTTGAAAATAATTTAAATTAAAATGGGTAATTGAATGGGATTAATGTTTTTTGGGATTTAAAATAAGATTGGATGATGCTCCATTTATAGCCTTCTCACTTATAAATTGTATTTTTGTGATTTATAGTGATGATTCATTTAAGGGAATTGGTTGATTATTGATGAAATCTAGTCATATAATTGAATATAATTTAAATAAAATTTAAATCACTGAGTAGAATTACCATATGCATGATATTGAACTTTTAGTGCTGTGGTTTTCAATAATTTTTTTTGTGATTAATTTATATTCGGTAAAATATTAAATATATACTAAAAATTAATTTTTAAATATTGAATTCATTGGAAAATAGTTTCATATGAGGTTTTGAAAATGGTTAAAACAGACAAAGGATTATGATATCATGATTGACTATAATTCATGAACTAATAAAATTAATTCATACTTTTTTCAAAAAATAATACAACATTACCCATGTAATATTTGGGACCTGGTCGTTGGGTTATTTATTCAATGGATGATTTCCAAGAAGTCATGTATGAAAGAACACCCACTATTTGGGTTTGTGAGTTAGTGTGTTTATCTTTGTCAAAAATAGTTATGAATTATCAAAAGTAATATTAATCATTGTATGAAATGGTATACTTGGATAATTATGTTATTTTTTCTATACATTACTTTAAAAATGGGTTTTTATGATATTTTGAATGATGTTGTGTTATCTCTATAATTCTCAATTATAGAAGAATTACTGATTGATTCTCCCAACAATTATTTTTGTTATTTATTCTATTAGTACAAAAAATACATAGAGGCCATCAGGAATATTCTATATGTGGTGTAATGAAGAAATATATTTTATATTTTAACCTGAAATTATTAAAATTTTATTTGGTTAAATTTCTGTGAGAACTATTGAAGGGGATTATTTTTCCTTTTACATTTCATAAATGGAACTAAAATAATATATTAGAAAATTTCATGGTCAGATTACAAAAGATATATTGAGTAAATAATATTATTTGGTTAGTTATTGATTTATTGAATAAATTTATCCATTTTATTTCAATTAAATATTATATTTCTTTAAATCCAATTTAAAGACAATAAAATAGAGTGATATTAAAATTATTTGGTGTACCTCTCTCTTTGTATCTGATTATGATCCCATATATAACCAAATTATTTTGGAAGGCAATCAGGATTCCTTGTTTATTGAATTAATTTTCAGTACGACCAATCATCCATAGATTTATTGAATGTCAAAGTGAATGATTTTGAATTCAAAGGATATTACTAAATATTTTTCAATAGATTACTAGTGATGCTGGAATCAAAATATTGTTTTGTTGAATTATTTATAATAGAATTTTACATTTCAATAAATAGATGTACCCATTTGAGGTACTATATAGAAAGTGGTGTTGGACGTTAACATATTGGAACAATATTGGATAATTAAGATGATTTGTATACAAATAATAGAATAAATGATTAAGATGGTAATGATGGCCCCTCAACACATGAGGAAAACATAGATAATGAAGAATATTTATTCAGATGAATGAATGAGTATTTTTTGTCTATGGTCGGGAATCATTTCTTTCATAGAAAATTACTATAGAAATTTGTTACATGAATTAGTAAAAACAGAATATTACGTCCAACGATTACAAGACCATATGATGTTTTAGAAAATTTGTTATCTATTTCATACAAAATATTTTTTCCATGGATTTCAAAAAAGTCTCATGAAGTGTTTCATTTTTCATTTTTACAGAATTATATACGTGATACCTCTCATGTTTGATCCCGGAATAAAATCTATCTTATATGGAATAAATAGTTAATATTTTATGACATGGAGAGGTGGTATTATTGAGTAATTGGATTCACTATAAAATCAACTTCTGGAATAATCATATATTTGATAAAGAATTATGGGAATCAAAAAAATATTATGGAAAAATATCCACAGTTATTTAAGAATTGAAAAAAATTGAAAGCAATAAATATCATATGGGGAATGAATTTGGAATCCTATGAAATCTTAGAAATCAATCTAACATTTAACTTATGTTAATTAATTTTATGGATTTATATTAATCATAGAGTTATAACTATTTTTGTATAAATTTTCAACATTAAAAGGAAAAGATTTATTTAAATAATTATTTTCCATGTATTACAGGGTTTTACTTTTAAGAAAAAAAATTCATTTTAGTATATTAATTTATATTAATGTCATAAATTTTTGGATTCAGTATATTAAATTTGGGATAGGATAGATTTTTTGTAATGTTTTTGAAATGGATAATATTTTTATCGAATAATGAGATAAACCAATTTAAAAATATCATAAATTTTATAAAATCAACGTGATGTAAAATGGTGTTAAAAATTGGAAAACATATAGATTATACCCTAATTAATTATATATATTAACATTGATTAATAGATATGCTATAAGAAATAATTAGATGAAACAATCCACTAAATATATTTCTCTAAATTTAATCACTTGTATAGCTCATGGAACACACATTGCCGTTTAGGATTGAGATTTAATACAGTATACCTATTCATTAATTTTTTAGGAATAAATATTACTATCTAAATTAAAAAATATGGTCATATATTGATCTTAAAGAAATAAACAATCATTTAAATGAAAAATAATTTTATTATAAATACATATTTTTTTTTCTAATAGACTAATTATTCATGCATTGGTTATATAATTTAAAATTAATTTCTACCAATTTTACATATACTTTTTTTATAAAATAAAATTAATTTTTTAAATCATAATGTCAAAACTATCTTCAAATAAATATTTTTTATTTCTTTTTATTATTTTATTTTTAATGAAAATTGAAATGTACTAATATTTAATTACAAACTACTTTTTTGGTTAAATGAATTTTTATTATTAACTTATATTTTAAATATATTTTAAATTAAAATTTGTTCCACAATGAATAAATTATTAAAAAATATGTAATTTAAATAATTTTCAAATTTAATATTAACATAAAAAACGTCATAAAATTTTGACTATTTTATTTTTAAAAATCAACTTCTTCATCTCGTCTATGAGAATAATATAAAATAAAAAATTCCAATTGTGTGAATGGAATTTTAAAAAAATGGTTTCTCATTTAGAGTAAAAATAATATATATTTTATACTATGTATATATTATTTTTCAACAAATATTGATTAGAATATAAAATAATTGCAATGATTAAAGTGAAAATAGATTTATTAAGAGGATAAAATAAAATGAGAAGTGTTAAATGACCAAAATATTATTCGGATCTATATTTTGGGATTAATTTAGAGCCTATAACATCTAATTATCGATAATAATCCATTATAGACCCTTATGGAATGTGAAAAATGAGGGTGGACATTTTTCTCATAAAAACAATAACTATATGCCACTCACCTCACTTATAAAACCACATAATATCCTTAAAAAGTTTTAAGAGCACTTTCTTAATTAAAATTCAATCAAATTTTTCATTTTATTTTTCTACAGAATCAAAATTAAATTTTCAAAAAAATGCATGTTTGTATTTTATTAAAATAATGAAAGTAATTTATGTTTCAACATGTATGACATGAATTGAATTTTAAACTATCATGAACCCACAATTTTTTTAAATCATCATTTATATTATTCAAATGTACTTTTTAATTAAAATTAGTTTAGAAATTATTTTGGATATTTTATTTTGAAAAATTGATAGTCAAATTGAATATAGTATTTTAAATATATATTTTATTGATATTTTATTGTATTTTTATTAATGAATTTTTAGAAAATAGTTTTATAACTCCAAAGGGTATATGTTTTATTGATACAATTATTATTATTTCTCTAGATGGATTATGATCATTTTTAATGTGGAATGTTTTTAGTTTATTATTCTTTATTAATTTTTTTTCATTTGGTTTCCCTTTAATTACTGACCTTATTGTGATCCTTGTACACTAAATGTGCCATCAATAATCATATTATTTATCAATTATATGTTTATTTATTAAACATTATATCATTTGAACATATAATTTTCTATATTGACTGTTATTTGATTATTTTATAATGTATTGATAAATCCATATTTTTTATATAATACGTATATTGGATGATAATGAACATTTTATTCGTACTAAACATTGTGATATATATGGGAGGAATTATTTTGAAATATAGACATAGGTTTGGCCTAGTAATAGATATCCCCTTGATACGTTGGTACACTCATGATGAGAATGAGTATGACAGCATAATAACAATTTTGAAAAAGGATTTGTCTATATACAATAGTTCAAAACATTCGTGAGAATGGTTCATGATAGTATATGTATCATGTTCTGAGATATGATAACCAATAATTATGTATTTTATTAATCAATAATTTTTTATTATTATTTAAAATATTTTCATATTGATATTATATATGGATACATTTAATTCATAGTTAGTTGATTAAATTTCAAATGATTTAAATTATTTACCTTTTCTTATTTATTATTCCCAATCGAGTAAATATAGTCAGGTTATTAATTAAATTGAATGTGTTTTAGGTAATTAGGTTTTCTATATAGATTTTTATCTATGAGTTTTTTCCATTGTTATTATCTCTCTATTCATAACCTTAACGGTTTATTGATTACATGGAATGTGTGTTTAATTATTTACCAATATATATTGACTATTATTATTTCATATTCATTGCCTAAACCTTACCAATAATTTAATCACTCCTTAAATTTGTGTTATTTCACTAGGATATGAAGAATCAATTTTAAATAAGGATAATGATTCCAAATTTTCTCCATTTTTATGTTTTTAATTATTATTCCTAATGTAAAATGGGTATCATGTATTTATCTAGTTCTCCAATACTACCATTATATTTTTCCAATTAGTATTTTTCTATTGTATATATGAACAATTTAATGAATGAGATAGTAGATCTAGATTACTCAGTTAAGGACCACTACTGTTAGTTCTAAAGGATGTTTAGTAGAAACCTTGTGAAATATATTAAGAAAAACATAGATTTGGGAAAATAACCCTTTGAAAAAAATAATGATATGGATAGAAAAATATCATAATGTTTTTCCATGGTATAGATTATGTGGGTTTTATTTCAATCCATCCTATTATGTATATAATAAGTGGATGTGGTTCTAGAACAGACATACTTTGGGTTAATAACACCAAAAAGGGTGTATTGGGAATCACCTTATAATCATTTGGGGTCCAAAAACAGGCCAAACATCACACCTACATTAAAACTCATATGTGATATTTTGAGGGTAACTCAAATATTATATACAGACCATTATATGGTATTTTAATTGATAATGATAATTAATGACCTAGGATAAAAATATTGTGTTACATATTGAAAATATATATTCAGAATTTTGGAATCCTATATATGATTTTATGGTTTCCCCAAAATGATTATGGTTTCTCAAAGTATTTTTTGGTTTTAGTAAATGGCCAAAAACAAAACAATTATGCTAAAATTGAACCTCATGGACAATGTTGTGATTGTGAATAACCAAATGGGATGATTATAAGAGAGAATGATATTGTGATTTTGCAAAATTAGTATTTATAAAATATATTCTGGAAATATATACCCTAACTTACTCCAATACTCAAAAATGAAGATAAGAATGGATTTCACCATGATCTAGTGTTTTGGAAACCTTTTTGGAAAAAAATATAGATTTCCATCATGTATGACATTTTTATGGTGATATACAGTATATGTGTCTTAATTTAATTTTAATATTATTTATGTGAAGAATGTAAGGGGAAAAGAAAATAATTTATAAGGAAAAATAAGTATTAGGATGGATTGAAATAAATCTTATCCTAGGTTTTGATTTATTATTTTCCATAAAAGTGGAGAATCTGGGAATTATTTTAGGTAATTACATATTCTAGAGTTCAAATCCTAATCCACATAAGGAAATATGTTGAAATAAAATGGATGATGTATTTAAATTTTATTTATAGAATAATTAAATTTTTGAAGTATTTTACCAATGGTATTTTGGTTACAATTATCATGAAACCTGTTATGAATATGTTTTAAATTTTATATTCATAAAAAAGTTCATTAAAAATAGGTATAGATAAAATCAGGGTGTTATGATTTTATGATTGACTATAAGTTCAAATTTATATCGCCACTTATTATGGTTTATATGACAAGAGTCTAGAAAGACTACGGATATTTTGGGAGACATTTATGATAATAAAAACTTGTAATTTAGTATATTGTTTACTGAAACATTACTTAAAAAAATTCCATGAAATTTTTATGATATAAGATTCATGTTAATGATATCCTTTTTCGTTAATATGACTAATGATGATATTGTAATAATATTCAAATAATTTTATTATTGATTAGGTTAAATGTTTTTAATGAAAAATTTTGTAAAAATTTAATTAATGTATAATTTTATTTCATGTATTTCCATCATAATTTTTGGGATTTTTATTAAAATTATCTTAATATATTTTTAGAAAAAGGAAAACCCTCATGTTTGGTGAAGACCTGTCATGTTTGGAATGACTATGGGCCCTAAACCAATGTCTATTAAAAGATAATATATTTTCACATATAACTAGAAAACAAGATGCAGTAGTTAATATGTAATTTTTTTAGTTAAAATATTTTAAATAAAAAGGATTGATTATGAATGTGTGGAGTAACATTTTTATTTTATGGATTAACAGATTATATTAGAGAACATGGGAAAAAATATTGGTTTTTGAAAATATTTAGCGATTGAAGTAAATAATTGTACCTTTTTATGGATAATATGATCCATTAAAATTAAATTATAGTGAATTATGAATACAAAAACCAATTTTTTGATATTTATTTCTAGGGGAATGGTATGAATTATAAATTTATTGAAAAATAACCAAATGATGAAGTATTTTTCTTTAATCTAACCACATCACTTATGTATATTTATTTATATTCATTAATATTAAATGAATTACTAAAATATAGGATAAGGATATTGAAAATAATATGATCTATTACATACATATATTATAAATCATATTTTCTATTTAATCGTCATAGATTTATAGTTTTTGGTCCCTTAAAATTCCATTAATCATTCTAAAAAAATGTTTTTCCAAATTATAAAAACATGATTAATTATAACAACATTAAAATGTTGGGAAAATTTACTAAATTTGGGGAGATTGTTAAACCATAAAATGAAAAAAATAATGTTTCAATAAATATGATATGTGACAAGAAAAGATGGGCTTAAACAACCATCACAAAATATTTCTTTTAATTAAATATCATTGAGAGCTTGTGGAACACGAATCCTTAAGTCAATGTGACCTAGAATATAACATAAGTATTTATTAAATTTTACATTACTAATTATAAAAACTAAATAATTAAAATTATTGGTATCTATTTTTTGAAATTAAATTTCAAAAATTTAAATAAAAAAAGAAATTTTTTTTAAGAAATTTTTTTTTCTACATGATGGATTTTTCTAGATTTTAAGAAATAATTTAAAATTAATTTTAAATTTTAGTAGAAATATTATATTACACAATTATATTTATTATTAAAATTATATTTTCAAAATTGAATTTGGGTAAATTTCTTGTATTTCTCTTAAATATTTTATTTGTTGATGAATATTAAATATTTCTAAATTGTAAATGAATACTAACTTTTATTTTAAACTCTTTTTAAAATAAAATTTTATTTTAAATTTTTTAAAAAATTAAAACTAGTTAATTTAAATATAAATTAATACAAAATATTCAAATTTTACCATTTTAATATTTAATTTTTAAATAATAAATTTGTAAACTCTTAAACATTTTTTCTTTAAAAACCCATTTCCTCAACTAATATATGAGATTAATTTTAATTTTAAATTTCTCACTTATTTAATTTGGACTTGGTTGAATGGATTCCATATTTAAAATAATAATAATATTTTTTATAATATATTTAACTTAAATTTTTACCAAAATGAATTGTGAAGACAGAAAAAATTAATTACTATTGTTATGGTAAGGATTGATTTCCAAGTCATTAAACTAATAAAAGAAGTAAAAAATTGCCGAAAACATGTATATAATCTATTAAATGACCATTTTCAAACCCTATATTGCATAAATCTATAATATATTACCTTTTTACCCTTTTTAGTATTAAAATATTTATTAAGCCTTTCTCTTTTCAAAAACATACACGTGTTCCACCTACCTCACTTATGAAAGCACTCAATGAATCCTCTCTTATTAACATATAAAAAAATTTAGTTCTCTAAATACCTACAAAATTTAAATCCCAATTTCCACACCATTATAATATAATAATTATCATAGGATTAAAACTATATTATTATGGTTTTGGTACAAGTCTAAAAAAGATACATGAAGAATTTATAACATTCTTCAATGAGTGTTTTTTTTTTCAATTTCATTATTCATCTACTTTTGTACATATTAAAACATAAAAATATAATAAAATAAAAATATGACATATTATATGATATTTTTATAGTAATTTCATTGAAAAAATAATCCCTACATTAATAAAAAATGGGTTTTTGAAATCTTTACACTTGTATTCAGTGAAACACCACCTTATGAACCGAAGCCATTCATTTTTTCCATTATCACCTACTATAGTTGGGAACGATGCTATATATAAAGTATATATATGGTATTTATAACATAATTATACATAAATAGTAATTATATCATATTAAACAATTAAATATCCATTTCGTAAGGGATATGTTTATACTACTTGTGTTTATAGAAGATTACAGTTTCGTGAAGCGTTGCGATTCATTTTTCCTTAATGCTTGACATTTATGGTAGTATGGATAATTGTAATAAATATCAGTGATATCCGTGACATAATTAATATATTTATGAAATATTTATCATTATTAATAAAAAATTAAGAGCTAGATTTATAAAAATTTCACTAACTAAATATTGATGACATCGTATTTGTATAGGTGGAATATTGTCTTCATTAAGTGATATGACTCACTTTTCATCATCACACTACATGGACATAATAAATTAGTAGCTTTGAATAAATAAATTTTTAAAAAATATTATTATAATTATTTAATGATAATATATCACTTAATTATTTTCTATAATTACAGTTTAATATACATGTATATAAATATAATTCTTCCTCAATGATCGTAAAATTAATCACTTATGAAAACCAACATTCATGATTAATTGAAAAAGATAAATTTATTCATCTATTTGATAACTATTTCATCATTATTATTATTGATATTATAGAAATATATAATAATTATAATAACCAGATCATTGAAGAAATAACATGAATGAGATAACAATGAAATTAACAGATTAGACAATGAAAATAATGAATAATTATGAAAGAGCAAGATATTAGAGTAAAAAAAGGATCATATTTGATATTATTAATACTAATATTATATTTTTATAAGTTAATAATATGTTTTAATATACTATACATGTGATAAAATATTTATCAACAAAGAGTAAGTGTGAGGTGAGGGATTTCATCTCAATTTCCCTTCACCGATACATAATGTTACATTATTCACCGAACTTATTTAAGATTATGTATATGATAACCCATTTTCATTTAATATTATTATTAATGAATATTTTTATTAAATTTTATGTCTCAAATTTTAATTATTTTATCCAAGTGGATTAGACATAAGAGTTTACAATGGGTAATGAATTTAATAACTCAATATCTTTTTATTCATTAATATTACTTATTCATCATCTTTGATATTCTATGATTATGTTTGAGATTAATATTTTTGTATAATATTATTTTATGTGAATTTATATTTGATACACATAATATATTCATTAAAAATTATCACCTCAATGTTATTATCATTCTAATGGTTTATTTGACAACCACATTGCCATCAAGATTGTATATTCATAAATTTCAAAAAATGGAATTTATTTTATCATTTTTTAATAAAACCATATAATTTTCTCATTTTATAGTTATTCCAAATAATTTAAACTAATATTACTATTTATTCCCACATAGATAGTTCCAAAAATTTAGAATGTTTCTAATGAAAATTCCAATTGATTTTTTATTTGGTTGAAAATTAATTTTCATCAAAAACTATATTTCAAAAAAAGAACTCAGAATTTTTTTTAATATATTCAAATGATTTATTAAAAAATACCCATATTTAAAATTTATAATATTATATTAAAATAATATTCATATCTTTTCGAAAATAATTTCTATATTGATATTAAAGAAAAGGTTAAAAGAAACGTAGTTATAATGTGTATTACATGAACAAATTTTCAGGCCATCATGTACACTAATTGTTTTAAATATATATTATATGATTCATAGGTTTTTATAAAATAAAAAACGTGTATTTTTTTAATATTTTACTTTTAAAATTTGATATTCAAAATGGGAATGGTATTTTCCACAATACTATTTTTAGAGTTCTTTTTTTTGGAATTTTGTGTCTTTAATGATAGAAAGTGTTGTTTATTAATTTAATTGGTATATTCTATATTTATAATTTATTTATTATTTATTCAGATGGGTTGTGATAATTTTAATCAAATAAATGATTAATATTTACATTATTGATTCAATTTTGTAATCATTATAATTCTCTTTAATTATTAAATTTCATAACATTGGACAATAATTTTCCAACAAATATCCATAATAATTATCATGGATATTTTTATTCCATAAAATTTATATTTTTACTACATAATGAGTTATATATTAATTTAATTTAATGAAATATTTATATATCAATATTTCATACTCAATATAGATATTTTTTATAAAACATATTGTTCCTAATTTAAATATATTATTATATGTGAGGAAAGATTTGGATATACCGACATGGGTGGGGACTGGTTATAGATTTTGCAATGATGAATTAATATTCTCATTATGCGAATTAGTAATATAGCATAATGTCATCTTGATAAAACTTATTATATTGTACCTAGTAGTTTTAAATGGCCATGAAGGAAGATATTTTGGGTAGAGGTATCTGGTAACTAAGAAAAGTTGACTAAAATTATTAATTTCCTTCATTACATGTTTTATTATTATTTTCCATATTATTATAACAATAATTATATATCAAGACTCATTTAACTCTCATTTTATTTGTTAGATGAAATGTGTTTTTGGTAACTTACATTTCTATATTGATTATTCATTATAATATTTTTATATTAATGTTATTGATTAAATTAAAAGGGATTTCAATTATTTACCTTCCCATATTAACCATTATCCATGATAATTTTTTATTGATATTATATCTAGAATCACTTCCCCCTATGTTTTTTATTACATGGAATGTGTTTTTAGATTATTTTCATTTCAATATCATTATGTCTCTTACTTAAACAATACATAACCCTTACTACGCATTTTAGGTCACCATATTTTATCCTTTCCTAGGAATCCATGAAGCTTAATATGATGAATATGGAATGATATACATATGGAAATAAAAAAATTCTAAAAATTATAAAAATAATTTTGTAATTTATTTGTGAAATTTTAATGTAAGACTTCATTATGTAACTACATTATCAGTTTCACAATTATAGTCGGTACTTTTGGTTTTGATTCCACTGATCTTAATCTAATGTAACAAATTATGTCAATGGAAATGGACTAAATTTGTTGAAGATTCCACATTTATCCCATAAAAATGGTTATAAAGAGTAAAATAATCCATTTTATTACAATATTACTAATTTGGGAACACATGTATGGATTTTTTTAAATAATATTATAAATTCATCTAAATAAAAATGTTTTTTAATAATTGTTTTTAATAATGCGGTTAGATGATTATAATTAGATTTAACAATGTACTAATGTCATCTAAATTTTTATTATTTAACTATAATCCAATTTATGACATTAGAATCAATTACATGATTAATTTTAGTTTAAAACCATTCATTCCCTTAAAACAATAATTTGTCTAAAAATAGTATTACATTCACTACTTATATTATAATTTTAGTAATATCTAGAATATTATTAAAACATCTATTAAAATATATTCCATACAATTATTTCTAATGTTTAAATTTTGTAAGATGGCATATTTTTCATATCAATTATTTACCATGTTAAAATGGTGTCACCTTAATTAATGCTAAAATTTGTTAAAATAGTTAAATGAAATGTATAAGGTTTGAAGATAATACAAATAACATTCTTAAATTTCATTGGTTTATTTTATTATTAAATCAATTATCGTATATTTTAAATTTTTTGTTTTAGTTCCACTTTCCATTAGAAATACATATAATATTTTTTTCCATTTTCTAAGTATTTATAATTGTGTTAGTCCTTTAACATATAAATGGACTCCTCCTCTCCTCCCTATTTTATACACATTGAGAACTCAAATGTGATAACTCCTTTTAAATCACACCCCAACTCTCTTACAAACACTCAAGAGGACATTGTTTCCTAAAATAAAGAATTTCAAGTAGGCTACTGATGTATTCTAAATATTTTATCCAATAAGTTAGATTTAAATAATGTATAAAGCTAGATTGGACCTAAGGAAATGGATTTTCTTTAACGAAATTTTTTAAGGTATTCCATTTATGTATTTTTAATATATTTTCATGTTCATAGAAAATATTCAAGATGTTTTTTAAATCAATTAGAATTACTGTTCATTTTCATCCCTTTAAGATTTTAAACAAAACAAAATTAAAATTAATTAATGTTACCATAAATCTCATTTTGAAATTCATTATAAAAGTATAAAAATAATTTTTAAAATGATTACTATATGACCACCCTTTCTTGATTTCATTGTACGTTGGAGTAGGGTGAAATGGATAAAGGGGAATGGGTGAGTTTCCATTTATAAAATAAAAGGAAATAAATAAAATTATAAGGATTAAGTACGTATTTTTAAATGAACTAATATCATTAAATCCATTTTAAAATATCAAAACAGTAATCAATGTTGAAGGAAAAAATATAATTATATATGTATATGGATAAATTAAATATTTGTTTAAGTATATTTCATGGGTTAATGATGTTTACATTAATTAATAATGGTTATAAACTAATGAAATTGAAGAAAATAAATAAATAATTTAATTATTCACCAATTTATATAAATAGATCAATAAGATTCCTTATAGAAATCCCATTACTCACATTAGGATTTATTGTATTAGTCACTTAGATTTAAAGGTATCCATAATATTGAGACACATATTTATTTTATCTTTTTAAAAATAAATCTAATTATAATAATCACTATCTATTTAATGTGAAGAACAAAAAAGAAAAACCAAATAATTTCATTTTTAATGTAAATTGAATGAATATGAATTCCTTCATGGTAATATAGTGATATCCATTATTAAAATAAAGAGGAAATTGAAAGGATTTATTTTGATAAATCATGTTTCATTGTAATCAAAATTAATTATAAATAATATGAGGAACAAATAATATGGAATTAGAAATAATATGAGGTTGAAAATATACTAAAATAAACACAAAAAATAGATTAGAGAAGTTATTAATGACCAAAAGTGATATAATGAGAGATATTTAGTTATATATTCGATGAGATCATTGTTTCACAAGTTGAATGTTGAGATACAGTAACCCAATCCCTCTATTTATAGCCATTAATTTTTTAAAAAATAATTAAACTCACAAAATATTAATGCAGTAACTTAATAAAATATTTAAAAAGTGATCCCATTTATAATGGAAAATTAACCACCTATATTGTTTGCACCAAATCCTAATGATGAAACACTTTCAATTTTCCATTAAAAACACCAAACATCGTACATTGTCTCTGGCTGTAGTGACATTACACTACTCATATAAACTATGAGTAGGATAAACACACCCATTCACTACCCATTAATTCCCAAATCATCTCATTTCTCTCATTTATAGGACCACCATTCCCTCTCACTATTCATTTTGGTCTATTTTACACGGAAGATTAAAAATGTGTCCTCTAAATCCATGAATGGCTCTATATAGTTCTTCTAAAATCCTTCGTAGTGTTCAAAAAATCTTTTCAAACATGATAAATAATTTTTTAGGCCATCTCAATATTATAGTATAATTTTATCTATAATAACTAGAAATCAGATAAATGAATTATTGATACACTTTATACAGTGTTTCAATCAATAAAAAATATAATACAAAGAACAAAAATATTCTCCATTTGGGTAATCACAAGCACATTAATCATGATATGAATTAAAAGATTAATTTACAATGATAAAGGGATATCATGATATAATGACGTGGTCCCCATCCCTTTGTGATGCGCGGACGTGGTAGGTGCCGCTTCCTCCTCCGGATCCTGTGCGGTCGCGGGATCTGGCCACCTACCACTGTGGAATCAGCTGGGGCGGCTCCTACCGGTGGCGCGCCGAGGCGCCGCCGCCTCCAGGCGGCCTTCCGGTGCCGGTCTCTGGCGACCTGCGCCGCTGGAGACGTCCTCCGGCCTCCGAGGTCGTTCTGGTGGTCCGTTCTTGCTCCAATCTATGCCTGCAGTCGTCTCGGGACCCGCTCTCCACTACGACGGCTTTCAAACGCCTTTCGGCCCCGTTTCATCATCACCTAACGTTCCGCGCATCAAGAACAGAAAACCTATGGGTTCAGACTTGTTTGACGGTCCGCACCCACCACATTAGTGGTTCAAACAACTCCCAAGAATTATACGTCTTGCCAAGGGTATAATTCACATAATGAAATATAAACCAAAAACCCTACCTCAACTTAGAAGACGATTGTCGGTGTTGCGGTACACGACATCATGAAGAAGAGGATCGTAGGCATCCTCGGGGCGCACCAAGGAGGAAGTGGTGTCTCCTCTATAGTTGTTGGGAAGAGGATTGGTGGCGCATCTTCAATCTCTGAGGATCAGGAATTCTTCGTCAATCTTCTTCGGAGGCCGGCGTTGTCGGCATTTCTTCAGAGCTTCCTCCCGCGGTTTCCAATTCTTTTTCCATCGGGTTGATTAATAAAAGAATTAATCCTCACGTTGTGTTCATTATTATGGTTCATTAATTTTCCTTGATTAATGAATGTATTAAACAGACGGGCATTGCTCATACACAACCCAAGGGACGAGTCATTAAATGGCCCTCATTTATTGATCGTCGTTAGTCTGTGATTCCACCAATTTTCACTCAACAGTGGAAGAAAAATAACAAAATAACTTATAGTTATTTTATTATAAATAAATCTTTTTCTGAAAGTCTAAAAACATATCTTTTTCATCCGACCCTTGTCAGTTGATGTTAGGATTCACCTAAGTGAATCCCAGCACTGCGAATGCATCGATACACTCAAATTTTAATTCCAAGCACTATTTAAAATGGTAGAAAAAATCACTCGTTCGTTCACTAAACATTCCCAAGCTAAACTTAGAAAATTTATTCTGGGTACTCTGGGCCTCAGAATCAGGTGCCTTCAAAAACTGTGTACTAATAAAAACCCATATAATTTAATTTAAGAAAAAAATTCCTTGAAATTTAAGGGTCTTTACAATAATACCACCTCAGTGATTTACGTCCCCATAAAGCTACAACATGAACTAGGGGAACAAATGAGGGTACTGTGAACGCATCTGAGCCACCCACTCCAATGTGCTCTCCTGGAGGTTTCTGTGCTGCCACCTGATGTGCACTAAAGGAATCGACCACCCACGTAGGACCCACTACTGTCGATCCTCGATCTCCACTGAAACCTCCGAAAAAGACACCCTGTCATCGATGTCTAGCTCCCCGTGGTAGATGATTTGTGTCGGGTCGTGCACGTATCTCCTCAGCTGAGATACGTGGAAGACGTCGTGCACCCGGTGTAACTGAGGTGGAAGGGAAGGTGGTAAGCCACCTCGCCTACCCTACTAAGGACCTGAAAAGGCCCGATGAAGTTTGAAGATATCTTGTCACCCTGACCAAATCTACATAACCCACGTCGAGGTGAGACCCATAAGAAAATGTGGTCTCCATCCTCGAACTCTAGTAGTCTCCAAATCCTATCAGTATAGGACTTCGGTCTGCTCTGTGCAGTCCTCATCCACACCTAGATAATCAACACCTTCTCTGTCATATCTCGAACCATCTCTAGTCCTACGAGTGCTTACTCCCAAGGGTCAGTCCAGCAAAGAGGTAATCTCCAAGGTCAGTCGTACAAGGCCTCGTATGGTGACATCCCAATGGTGGAGTGGTAGCTTTTTTTGTACAAAAACTCCACAAAAGGTAGGTGATCCTCCCAGCTACGACCAAATTCATTGACACATGCACGGAGCATGTCCTGGATAGTCTAAATGGTTCTCTCCATCTGACCATCCGTCTATTGGTGAAAGGTGGTTCTTATGTGTGGATGTATCACAAATGTCTCATGCAACCCCTTCCAAAGCCAGGATGTAATGTGATCATCCAGATCGGAGATGATATTTGATGGCACACCATGAAGCTATAAGATCTCATGAACGTAGAGGCATCCCAAGCACTCCACTGAGCCCTTCTCTCTAATGGGTAAGAAGTGGGCCGACTTGGTGAGTCAGTATATGATCACCCAGATGGAGTCATGTCCTCTTGATGTACGTGGAAGCCCTATCACGAAATCCATAGATATCCTGTCCCACTTCTAATCTGGGACCTCTGAGGGATGTACCAAGCCTGCTGGTACCTAGTGCTCTGCCTTCACCTGCTGGCAGGTGAGGCATCATGAAACAAACTCTGCCACAACCTTCATCATACCCAGCCACCTGTACTATCTTCTGAGGTCCTAGTACATCTTTGCTACCTCATGATGGACCGCTAGAGGGGAAGTGTGGAACTCCCTCAGTACCTCCTCCTGTAGTGAAATTGGTACCATGGTATTTCCCTTGAAGAGGATGTCGTGCTCCCCACCTTCAGAAAATCAATCGGGTGCTAGCCCTGAGGATATTTGAGCACGTCGCACCTCACAGTCAAGGTCTCTAGGATATGCCTCTCTGATTCACTAAAGTATTGGAGTAGTGGATGTGAGAAACCATAGAAAGGTTTCCCCATATCTATCCACGAAGGATATCCACAACACGACTAGCTGCTCTGTCAACACTCCATGTAGTTGAACGCATGTCCTCCTGCTGAGAGCATTGGATACTACATTCCCCTTTCCATGAGTATAGACTGTCTCAATATCATAGTCCTGGAGGAACTCGAGACATCGCCGCTGTCTCTAGTTTAAGTCCTTCTGTGAGAAGATGTACCTGAGACTCTGGTGGTCAGAATACACTATAAAGCATTCAGCTATGAGATAGTGTCACCACATCTTCAGGGTGAAGACCACTACTTCTAACTCCAGGTCATGCGTAGCATAGTTCTGCACATGTGACCTGAACTGTCGTGAACTGTAAGCGATCACTGCTCGCTCCTGCATCAGGACACACCCGAGTCTTGTCCCGGATGCGTTGCAGTATACTACATACCCTACGCCCTCCTCTAGAATTATCAATATGGGTGCACTAGTCAATCTCCGCCTTAGCTCCTGGAAGCACTACTGACATCTGTCTGACCACATGAATGGTTTCCCCTTCTTCGTCAAAGCTGAAAGTTGTGTTGCAACTCTGGAGAAGTCTGGCACAAATCTCTGATAGTACCCAGCTAGACCACGGAATCTTTGCACCTCTGTCACGCTCCTGGGGGCTCCTAAGAATGTACCACCATGACCTTCACTAGATCCACTGCAACTCCCACCTCTAAGATGACGTGACCCATGAAGTGAACCTCTCAAAGCCAGAACTGGAACTTCGAGTGCATACCATAAATCTGGTGATCATGGAGTGTATCCAGTACAACCCGTAAGTGGTAGGCATGCTCCTATCCAGTGGTTGACTAAATCAGTATTTCCTCAATGAAGAATATGACAAACTGATCGAGGTAGGGCTGGAATATCCTGTTCATGAGACTCATGAACACTGCTAGAGTGTTGGTCACATCGAAGGGCATGACCAATAACTCATAGTGGTCGTACCGACACCTGAAGTACATCTTCTACACATCCTCATCCTGAACTCAGAGCTAATGATAGCCTGACCTAAGGTCTATCATCAAGAACCAACATGCTCCCTTAAGCTGATTGAGGAGGTCATTAATCCTCGAAAGCGGATACTTGTTCCTCAAATTCACCTAGTTCTGGCGACGATAATTGACACATTTTTGCAAGCTCTCATCTGCCTTCTTGTAGAACAGATTAGTTGAAGCCCACGGTGAAACACTGGGTTAGATGAAACCTTTCTTTGGAAGTTCTCCAGCTGTACTCATAGCTCACGAAGCTCGGTAGGAGCCATCCAATATGCTGGAGTGGATATCGGTGATGTCCCGTGGTACAGGTCTATATATAAATCTACCTCCCTACGAGGAGGTAGTCCTGGTACATCATCCGGAAAAACGTCCGCATACTGATCCACCACTATTGTAAAACTCAGACTCTGCACATCAACTGCTTCAAGGATGAGACTCGGCAACTGATGGGTGACCAGTTGCCCTCTCCTCTGCGTGAGTCTATGCTCTGCTGTGCAGGTTCCCTTTTTGCCGATGAAGGTGAACATGGTCCTATCCGTGCGGACACACCACACCTTGCGCCTAATAAAGTTGATCTGAGCATATACTGTAGATAAACAGTCCATACCCAAGATGACGTCGTAAGGCCTCGACGCTACTACAAGAAGATCCCAGCCGAAGCTCTTGCCTCCTAGAGTATTCTCACACTGACAGCACCAATGCGTAATCATGGAGTCTGCTCCCGAAGAAGTATCTAGCCATAAGGATCGAGCCAAAGGCTCCATCGGAATCTCCAAGATCCGATCAAGGGAAGCAGTAATAAAGTAATGACTCGCACTTGTGTCTATAAGAACTGCAAAAAGGGTGGAGTAGACACAGATATTTCCTCGAATCATCTCGGGTGCACTGTGGTCGTATGCTTCTGATGCCTGAAGCTGAGCATGTCTCTATCCACCATCTCCCTATGGTCAGGGTGGACCTCTTTGGGGTGGGGGTGGTAGAGCCTCGAAGCGTCGTCCACCACCAACCGATTGGACAACTCCTCTGCCTCATCCACCTACACCCTACGGAATGCCACGGTCGAACCTATGCCTCTGCCTGGGAGGTCCCTCCATTGTATGCTACTCGTCTGCATCGCAGGTCAGGTAGTCACGAGCCATGTGTCCCTTTCTGCAACATTCATATCATTGTATGCACCTTGGATGGATGGATCTACGCCGTGTTCCCCGCACAGCAGAACCCATGTCCCGAGGTCACCCACCTGACAGCCTAGTCCACTTGGACCCCTGTGTCGTCTGTCGACTGCCATCTGCAAAAGACTTCCCACTGTGCCATCCTGCAGTGGGTCTCACTGCCGATGGAAGATTGGAGACAAAGCTCTCCACAAGCTGGGCTCTCTCCAGCACCCCTCTTGGGTCGGGATGCTGAGCAGAATCGTCGAAGCTCTGATCTTATGCCTCATCCCTAGCTCAAAGTTCTGAGCCTGGATGAATCGGTCTCATACCATATCTGTGGAGTAGCACGAGAGGTCGATAAATCTCGCCGAGTACTAAGATACTGACATGTTTCCATGCCGCAGCTGTAGTAACTCATGGATGCGCACCGCACAGAGGGTGGCTGGAACAAACTCCAAGGGAAAGAGGCTCTCGAAGTCTATCCAAAGTAGAGATTCCTCGACGTGAACCGGAGCATCAGGCTCCACCATCTACCTACTTCTGCGTCCAGGAGACTCGCGGTAAGGATCATCATGAGGTCGGCTGGTGTCCCTATCAATCTGATGACTCTGACGATAGCCTCCAGCCAATCCTCGGATGCCTGAGGATCCATCTCTCTGCGGACCCTAGGTGGCCTCTGTCTCTGAAATTTGGGCAATGCGCTCAGGTGGCATGCACTCTCCATAGCTGGGGCAGGTAGCATCGGTGGGTTGGTGGGTAGAGGTACCGTAGGTGCCTCCACTTTAATGGGTCCCTACACCAAGCCCTCATCACTTGGTGGGTGGTCATCTCACCCAATAATCATTTGGGGTCCAAAAATAGGCCAAACATCACACCTACATTGAAACTCATGGCTGATATTTTGAGGATAATTCAAATATTATATAGAGACCATTATAGGGTATTTTAATTGATAATGATAATTAATGACCTAGGTTAAAAATATTGTGTTATATATTGAAAATATATATTCAGAATTTAAGAATCCTATATATGATTTTATGGTTTCCCCAAAATGATTATGGTTTCTCAATGTAATTTTATGGTTTTAGTAAATGGACAAAAACAAAACAATTAAGATAAAATTGAACCTCATGGACAATGTGGTGATGTGAATAACCAAATGGGATGATTATAAGAGAGAATGATATTGTGATTATGCAAATTTAGTATTTATAAAATATATTCTGGATATATATACCCTAACTAACTCCCATACTCAGAAATGAAGATAAGAATGGATATCACCATGATCTAGAGTTTTGGAAACATTTTTGGAAATAAATATAGATTCCCATCATGTATGAAATTTTTATGGTGATATCCAGTATATGTGTCTTAATTTAATTTTAATATTATTGATGTGGATAATTTAAGGGGAAAAGAAAATAATTTATAAGGAAAAATAAATATTATGATGGATTGAAATAAATCTTATCCTATGTTTTGATTTATTATTTTCCATAAAATTGGAGAATTTGGGAATTATTTTAGGTAATTAAATCTTCTAGAGTATAAATCCTAATCCACATAAGGAACTATGTTGAAATAAAATGGATGATGTATTTACATTTTTTTATAGAATAATTAAATTTTTGATGTATTTTACCAATGGTATTTTGGTTACAATAATCACAAAAACTGTTATGATTATGTTTTAAATTTTATATTCTTAAATAAGTTCATAAAAATAGGTATAGATAAAATTAGGGTGTTATGATTTTATGATTGCCCATAAGTTCAAATTTAAATTTCCGCTTATTAAGTTTTATATGACAAGTTTCTTGCAAGACCAAGGATATTTTTGGAGACATTTCTGATAATAAAAACATGTAATTTAGTATATTGTTTACTTAAAAATTTCTTAAAAATTTTACATGAAATTTTTATGATATAAGTTTCATGTTAATGATATCCTTTTTCGTTAATATGACCAATGATGATATTGTAATAAAATTCAAATAATTTTATTATAGATTAGTTTAAATGTTTGTATTGAAAAAATTAGTAAAATTTTTAGTAATGTATAATTTTATTTCTTATATTTCCATCATAATTTTTTGGATTTTTATATAAATTATCTTAATATATTTTTTAAAAAATGAAAACCCTCATGTTTGGTGAAGACCTATCATGTTTGGAATGACTATAGGCCCTCAACCAATGTCCATTAAAAGATAAGATATTTTCACATACAACTAGAATACAAGATGCACTAGTTAATATGTACTTTTTTTAGTTAAAATATTATAAATAAAAAATATTACTTATGAATGTGTGGAGTTACATTTTTATTTTATGGATTAACAGATTATATTAGAGAACATGGGACAAAAATGTTGGTTTTTGATAATATTTAGCGATTGAAGTTAATAATTGTAACTTCTTATGGATAATATGATCCATTAAAATTAAATTATAGTGAATTAGGAAATCAAAAACAAATTTTTTGATATTTATTTCTAGGGGAAAGGTATGATTTATAAATTTATCGAAAAATAACCAAATGATGAAGTAGTTTTTTTGAATCTAAACACATCACATATGTATATTTATTTATATTCATTAATATTAAATGAATTACTAAAATATAGGACAAGGATATTCAAAATAATATGATTTATTACATATATATATTTAAATCATATTTTCTATTTAATCGTCATAGATTTATAGTTTTTCATCCCTTAAAATTCCATTAATCATTCTAAAAAAAGGTATTTCCAAATTCCAAAAACTTGATTAACTGTAACAACATTAAAATGTGGGGAAAATTTATTTAATGTGGAGATATTTTTAAACCATAAATTGATAAAAATATAATGTTTCAATAGATATGATATGTTATATGAAAAACTAGACTTAAACAACCATCAGAAAATATTTCTTTTAATTAAATATCATTGAGAGCTTGTGGAACACGAATCCTTAAGTTAATGTGACCTGGAATATAACATATGTATTTGTTAAATTTTACATTATTAATTATAAAAACTAAATAATTAAAATTATTGTTATATATTTTGTGAAATAAATTTTCAAACATTTAAATAAAAAAGCAATATTTTTTAAGAAAATATTTATTCTACGTGATGGATTTGGGTAGATTTTAAAAAATAATTTAAAAATAATTTTAAATTTTAGAAGAAATATTATTTGACAAAATTATATTTATTATTAAAATTCTATTTTCAAAATTGAATTTGGGTCAATTTCTTGTATTTCTATTAAATATTTTATTTGTTGATGAATATTAAATATTTCTAAATAGTAAATGAATACTAACTTGTATTTTAAACTCTTTTTAAAGTAAAAGTATATTTTAAATTTTTTTAAAAATTAAAACTAGTTAATTTAAATATAAATTAATACAAAATATTCAAATTTTACCATTTTAATATTTAATTTTTATATAATAAATTTGTAAACTCTTGAACATTTTTTCCTTAAAAACCTTATTTCTCAAATAATATATGAGATTATTTTTAATTTTAAATTTCTCACTTATTTAATTTGGACTTGGTTGAATGGATTCCATATTTGGAATAATAATAATATTGTTTATAATATATTTAGCCTACAATTTTTACCAAAATTAATTGTGAAGACATACAAAATTAATTACTGTTGTTATAGTAAGGATTGATTGACCATGTCATTAAACTAATAAAAGAAGTATAAAATTACCGAAAACATGTATATAATCTATTAAATGACCATTTTCATACCCTATATTTCATAATTTTATAATATAATACGTTTTACCCTTTTAATATTAAAATTTTTCTTAAGCCTTTCTCTTTTCAAAAACATACATGTGTGCCACCTACCTCACTTATGAAAGTCCTCGATGAATCCTATCTTATTAACATATAAAAAAATTTAGTTCTCTAAATACCTACAAAATATAAATCCCAATTTCCACACATTTATAATATAATACTTATCATAGGATTAAAACTATATTATTAAGGTTTTGGTACAAGTCTAAAAATGATACATGAAGAATTTATAACATTCTTCAATGAGTGTTTTTTTTCAATTTCATTATTCATCTACTTTTGTACATATTAAAACATGAAAATATGATAAAATAAAAATATGACATAATATATGATATTTTTATATTAGTTTCATGGAAAAAAATAATCCCTACATTAATAAAAATGGGTTTTTTGAAATCATTAGACTTGTATTCAGTGGAACACCACCTTATGAACCGAAGCCATTCATTTTTTACATTATCACCTACTATGGTTGGGAACGATACTGGAGATAATGTATATATATGGTATTTATGACATAATTATACATAAATAGTAATTATATCATATTAAACAATTAAATATCCATTTCGTAAGTGATATGTTTACACTACTTGTGTTTATAGAAGATTACCGTTTCGTGAAGCGTTGCGATTTATTTTTCCTTAATGCTTGACATTTATGGTAGTATGGATAATAGTAATAAATATCTGTGATATATGGGACATAATTAATATATTTATGGAATAATTATCATTATAAATAAAAAATTAAGAGCTAGATTTATAACAATTTCACTAACTAAATTATGATGACATCATATATGTACATGTGGAATATGGTCTTCATGAAGTGATAGGACTCACTTTTCATCATCGCACTACATGGACATAATAAATAATTAGTTTTGAATAAATAATTTTTTTAAAAAATATTATTATAATTATTTAATGATAAAATATCACTTAACTCCTTTCCATAATTAGCATTTAATACACATATATATAAATAGAATTCTTTCTCAATGATCATAAAATTAATCACTTATGAAAACCAACATTCATGATTAATTGAAGAAGTTAAATTTACTCATCTATTTGATAACTATTTCATGATTATTATTATTGATATTATGGAAATATATAATAATTATAATAACAAGATCATTGAAGAAATAACATGAATGAGATAACAATGAAATTAATAGATTAAATAATGAAAATAATGAATAATTATGGACGAACAAGATATTAGAGTTCAAAAAAGAATCATATTTGATATTATTAATATTAATATTATATTTTTATAAGTTAATAACATGATTTAATATACTATACATGTGATAAAATATTTTTCAACCAAGAGTTATTGTGAGGTGAGGGATTTCATCTCAATTTCCCTTCACTGATACATAATGTAACATTATGCACCGAACTTATTTAAGATGATGTATATACTAACCTATTTTCATTTAATATTATTATTAATGAATAATTTTTTAAAAATGTATGTCTCAAATTTTAATTATTTCATCCAAGTGGATTAGACATAAGAGTTTACAAGGGGTAATGAATTTAATAACTCAATATCTTTTTATTCATTAATTTTACTTATTCATCATCTTTGATATTATATGATTATGTGTGAGATTAATATTTATATATAATATTATTTAATGTGGATTAATATTTGATAAAAATAATATATTCATTAAAAATTATCACCTCAATGTTATTATCATTCCAATGGTTTATTTGATATGAACATTGTCATCATGATGGTATATTTATAAATTTCTAAAAATGAAATTTATTTTGACATTTTCTAATAAAACCATATAAATTTCTGATATTATAGTTATTCCAAATAATATAAACTAATACTACTATTTTTTCCCACTTTGTTACTTCCAATAATTTAGAATTTTATTAATGAAAATTCATATTCATTTTTTATTTGGTGGAAAATTATTTTTCATCAAAAACTATATTTCAGAAAAAGAACTCAGAAATATTTATAATATTTTCAAATGATTTATTAAAAAATACCCATATTTAAAATTTGAAATATTATATTAATAATATTCATATCTTTTCAAAAAATAGTTTCTATATTGATATTAAGGAAAATGTGAAAGGAAACCTATTTATAATGTGTATTACATAGAACAAAATTTCATGCCATCATATACACTAATTTTTTTTAAATATTATATTATAAGATTCATAGGTTATTATAAAATAAAAAACTTGTAATTTGTTTTCCTGATATTTTAGTTTTAAAATGTGATATTCAAAATGAAAATGGTATTTTCCACAATACTATTTTTAGAGTTTTTTTTTGGCATTTTGGGTCCTTAATGATAGAAAGTGTTGTTTATAAATTTAATGGGTATATTCTATATTTATAATTTATTTATTCTTTATTTAGATGGGTTTTGATCATTTTTATCAAATAAATGATTAATATTTACATTATTGATTCAATTTTGTACTCATTATAATTCTATTGAATTATTAAATTTCTTTAAAATTGGACAATAATTTTCCAACAAATATCCATAATAATTGTCATGGATATTTTTATTTCATAAAATTTATATTTTTACTATATAATGAGTTATATATTCATTTAATTTAATAAAACATTGATATATCAATATTTCATACTCAATATAGATATTTTGTTATAAAACATATTGGTCCTGATTTAAATATATTATTATATATGAGGAAAGATTTGGACATACAACCATGGGTGGGGACTGGTTATAAATTTAGCAATGATGAATTAATATTATCATTAAGTGAATTAGTAATATAGAATAATGTTATCTTTTGAAAACATATTAGATTGTAGCTAGTAGTATTAAATGGACATGAAGGAAGATATTTTCAGTAGAGGTATCTGGTAACTAAGAAATGTTGACTAAAAATTATGAATTTCTTTCATTACAAGTTTTATTATTATTATCCATAATATTATAACAGTAATGATATATCTACACTCATTTAACTCTGAGTTTATTTGTTAGATGAAATGTGTTTTTGGTAACTTACTTTTCTATATTGATTATTAATTATAATGTTTTTATATTAATGTTATTGATTAAATGGAAAGGGATTTCAATTATTTAACTTCCTATATTAACCATTACCCATGATAATTTTTTATTGATATTATATATAGAAGTACTTCCCCCTATGTTTTATGATTACATAGAATGTGTTTTTAGATTATTTTCATTTCAATATCATTATGTTTCTTACTTAAACAAAACATAACCCTTACTACGCATTTTAGGTCACCATTTTTTATCCTTTACTAGGAATCCGTGAAGTTTAATATGATGAATATGGACAAATATACATAGGGAAATAAAAAATTTCTAAAAATTATAAGAATAATTTTGTAATTTATTTGTGCAATTGTAATGTAAGACATCGTTATGTAACTACATTATCAGTTTCACAATTATAGTGGGTACTTTTGGTTTTGATTCCACTGATCTTATTCTAATGTAACACAGTATGTCAATGTAAATGGACTGAATTTGTTGAGGATTCCACATTTATCCCATAATAAATGGTTATAAAGAGTAAAATAATCCATTTTAATACAATATTACTAATTTGGGAACACATGTATGACTTTTTTTAAATAATATTAGAAATTCATCTAATTAAAAATGTTTTTTAATCATTTTATTTAATAATGTGGTTGGATGATTATAATTAGATTTAACAATGTACTAATGTCATCTAAATTTTTATTATTTAACTATAATACAATTTACGACATTAGAATCAATTACATGAATATTTTTAGTGTAAAACCATTTGTTCCATTAAAAAAATAATTTGTCTGAAAATAGTATTACATTCAATTTTTATGTTATACTTTTAGTAATATCTAGAATATTATTAAAACATCTATTAAAATATATTCCATAAAATTATTTTTAATGTGTAAATTTTTTAATATGGCATATTTTTCATATCAATTATTTACCAGGTTAAAATGGTGTCACCTCAATTAATGCTAAAATTTGTTAAAATAGTTAAAAGAAATGGATATGGATTGAAGATAATACAAATCACATTCTTAAATTTCATTGGTTTATTGTAGTATTAAATTAATTACCTTATATTTTAAATTTTTCTGTTTTAGTTCCACTTTCCATTAGAAATACATATATTATTTTTTCCATTTTCTAAGTATTTATAAGTGTGTCAGTCCTTTAACATATAAATGGACTCCTCCTCTCCCAACTATTTTTTACACCTTGAGAACTCAAACATGAGAACTATATTTAAATCACTCCCCATCTCTCTTACAAACACTCAAGAGTACTTTGTTTCCTAAAATAACGAATTTCAAGTAGGATAATGATGTATTCTAAATAGTTTATCCAATGAGTTAGATTTAAGGAATGTAAAAAGCTAGATTGGACCTAAGGAAATGGATTTTCTTTGAAGAAATATTTTAATGTATTCCATTTACGTATTTTTAATATATTTTCATGTTCATATAAAATATTCAAGATATTTTTTAAATCAAATAGAATTACTATTCATTTACATCCCTTTAAGATTATAAAAAATTAAAATTAAAATTATTTAATGTTACCATACATCTCATTTTGAATTTCATTATAAAAGTGAAAAACTAATATTTGAAATGTTTACTATATGACCACACTTTCTCGATTTCATTTTACATTGGAGTAGGGTGAAATGGAATGTGGGGGATGGGTGAGTTTCCATTTATAAAATATAAAGGAAATAAATAAAATTATATGGATTGAGTACCTATTTTTAATTGAATCAATAAAATTAAATCCTTTTTAAAATATCAAAACAGTAATCAATGTTGAAGGAAAAAAATGTAATTATATATGTATATGGATAAAATAAATATGTGTTTAAGTATATTTCAGGGGATAATGATGTTTACAATAATTAATAATTGTTATAAACAAATGAAAACGTAGAAACTAAATAAATCATTTAATTATTCACCAAATTTTATAAATAGATCAATAGGATTCCTTATAAAACCCCCATTACTCACATTAGGATTTATTGTATTAGTCACATAGATTAAAAGGTATCCATGATATTGAGACACATTTTTATTTTATATTTTTTAAAATAAATATAATTATAATAATCACTATCTATTTAATGTGAAGAACAAAAAAAGGAAAACCAAATAATTTCTTTTATAATGTAAATTGAATGAAAAATAATTCCCTCGTGGTAATAGTACTGATATCCATTATTAAAATAAAGAGGAAATTGAAAGGATTTATTTTGATAAATCATGTTTCATTATAATAGAAATTAATTAAAAATAATATGAGGAACAAATAAAATGGAATTAGAAATAATATGTGGTTGAAAATATATTATAATAAACACCAAAAATAGATTAGAGAATATAGTATTGACCAAAAGTGATATAATGAGAGATATTTAGTGATAGATTCGATGAGATCATTGTTGCACAAGTTGAATGTTGAGATACAAGAACCCAGTCCCTCTCTTTATAGCCATTAATTTTTTTAAAATAATTAAACTCACAAAATTTTAATGAAGTAACTTAATAAAATATTAAAAAATTGATCCCATTTATAATGGAAAATTAACCACCTATATTGCTTGCACCAAACCCTAATGATGAAACACTCTCAATTTTCCCTTAAAACACCAAACATAGCACATTGTCTCTGGCTGTAGTGACATTACACTACTCATATAAACTATGAGTAGGATAAAGGCACCCATTCACTACCAATTATTTCCCAAATCATCTCATTTCTCCCATTTCTTGGACCACCATACCCTCTCTCTATTCATTTTGGACTATTTTACCTGGAACATTAAAAATGTGTCCTCTAAATCCATGAATGGCTCTATATAGTTCTTCTAAAATCCTTATTGGGGTTCAATAAATCCTTTCAAACATGATCAATAATTTTTTAGGCCATTTCAATATTATAGTATAATTTCATCAATAATAACAAGAAATCAGATAAATGAATTTTTGATACACTTTATACAGTGTTTCAATCACTAAAAAATATAATACGAAGAACAGAAATATTCTCCATTTGGGTAATCACAAACAAATTAATCATGATATGAATTAAAAGATTAATTTACAATGATAAAGAGATATCATGATATATAACACTTTTAAGAACAATAAAAGACATCCCCATCTTAGAGTGAAATAAAAAAATCGACTCCAAAATAAAATTTCTACACCAATATAAATTCATTTAAAACCAATCTCAAATTGAATTTTAAAAAAAATTTAAGCTATAGTTATAGAATAATGTTAAATAAAATTTGAAACTATATTTATTATCATTATTTGTCTTTTAGGGTTGGAGAATATATATATTTTATAATATTTTATAGATCATCAAAATTTTGAATTTTTTTTTCAATTATTCTAATTATGAATGAAAAATAATAAATAAAGAAATGTAGATCAATATAGAAATAAAATGTTGTATTTTTTTCAAATAAACTAATGATTAAAATTAATCGTTGAAAAACATTTTATATAAGAAATATTGTCTCTTTTAGGATCATTTTATTATTAACAAGCTTATATTAACATCAAAAAATGTATAAGAAAATATAATTAGATAATAACTATTTAAAAAGTCTAATTACTGAAATAAAATATTTTAAAATTAAAATATTATAAAATTCATTTCATGTTGTAGTTTTACTGTAACAACCCAAAATAATAAAGGGTTAAATGACTAAATGATATAATTCATGTCAACAAGGTGCACCTTTCATTTTTAGCGCCTACATTATTAGAACTCCACAGTTAATCATACATGGTTTGGATTACTGATCAGGATGGGATACCATCTAGGAAGTCTCCCATGGTGTGTGTGAGTGAGAACAAAGAACACTGGGATGGACATGTTTTATCCTATGGGTATAGTCATTAGTCAGATGACTTGTTCGGGCTCGAGAGTGGGCATGAGGGTAGGGACCACATGTCTTTAGGGGAAACTGGTGGTACCTGGTGGGAATGGACATGATTGTTATGTTAATGTGGTGTCTATATGCTGTCAAGGAGACCTAATTTTAACTTTAAATGTCACCCCCCGACATGGCGATTAATATTATTTTAATTATTTTTTTGAGCTATAGTCTGAAATAGATTTAGTTAATTTATTAATTAATTTATAAATTTATTTATATTTTGCGTGAGACATGTGTGTTGAATTGCCTTAAAAAGAGAACGTTTCAGTCTTAAATTTTTTATTATTTTAGTGTGTGACCATGTGCATGACCGTACGCATTATTCGATGTCAATAATAAAAATATTTTTATTTTGGTTGTTTCTCATACTTTTGTTTTATTATTTTTTTGTTTCATTTTGTGGATTGAAATTTTTTATTATTTAATTTTTTGGTTTTTTATTTTTATTTTATTTTTATTTCATTTTTATTTTATTCTTTATTTATTTATTCTTTTCATTCCCTCTCCCTCCCATCTCCCTCTAACATGTCACCCCACCCTTATTCATTGAGAATAAACCCCCCTCCATCCATAGACAATGCCTTCCTTGGACATCCTATAAAGAATCAGACCACCTACTATCCACTTTCGTATTACAAAAATGGATGCACCCCGCACATCTTCCTATGTGATGTCATGACATCCTCTTCATTGCTGGACAGCCTGGGCACACACCCCTCCCCTCTAGTCCACAACTACCACTCGCCTCCCTTTGATGGCCAGACTATCTCACCGGATTCCCCTCCTACTATCAGAGCATATTCTGGTGCCCCGCTTCCCTTATCAGACACAACATCCCTCTGAGTAAACCCTCTTCCTTTTATTTAGTGTTTTTATTCATATTCATAGGGGTTATATATTTGTTTTATGTTTTTTTATAGTGTAGATGATTTGATTATTGGATTTTAGGGTTTTTTTATCACCGAGCGGTGTAGTTGATTGGAGATTGAGGTTCCACATAATGTTTTGGGAATTTTGAAACCAAAGGTAGTCAATTCCGTGAATAATTATTATTTGGTGTTTTAATTTGTTTTTTATTTGTTTTTTTTGTTTTTTGATTAGTTTTCTGGGTGTGAATGCAGTTTTACATGATTTTTAATATGATATTGAAGTGTTTAGTAATATGTTTATTTGATATGAATGTTTTTGTTTTATGAAAACTATTGTTCATCTATTCGTAATGTATTATAAACTATGCTGTTGATATATTAATATGTGTAAGTGATGTGAATTCTGTTTTGACATGTAAGTGGTGTGATATTATCCTTAAAAAGTGTTTTTGGGTGGTCCTTTGTGTTTAATGTCACAAGATACTATTTGGAGTCACTTCAAAATATGTTTCTGTTGAATATTAAATCTTATAACGTGTGTGCACCATGTGTCATATTTTTTTTACTGAGAGTTTAATTTTAAAGAGGGGATTTGTAGTATGTTTTAATAGTAATTATTTGTTATATATCATTGAAAAGATTTATTAATTATTTGAATTATTTATAATGTTTGGAGTATAAGGAAAATTGGCCTTCTGATATGTTTTCCATGAAAGGGGTATTTTCCATATGTTGTGCTCAGTTTATTTTATTATCTTAAAAATGAAATTGTTTCACTTGTGTTTGAAGCCTTTGATAGTTATTGGACTCCCTTGCATCATTGTAGGGTGTTTTTCTCATCATGGTAAGGGTTTTAGTTATCAGTGAAAAAGACCTATAGGTATATACATGGGTAAGCATGTATATATGAATATTATCCTTGCACATATTACCTCATGGTGCGGGGAATGTGTACATGGGTTTAAGGGTATATATATATATATATGTGAAAATGTATATTCATATAGGTGAAGAAGTTTTAGGTTTCCATCTTCAATATCATCAAATTTTAGTTAAAAAGAACCAAGAGCTGAGTTGACGACATGGCTCCACCATGAGATAGGTCATCCACTACACTCATCTATAAATTTATAATTTATTAATTGGTTGATATTTCATATATTTTTTATAAATTAAAAACAGTATTATATAATTATGTTTCGAATAATTACTTAATTCAAACGAATATGTTAATTTTATACATGGCTCAAGGAATATTTACTAGACGAATTGACACACAATAGTGAAAGAGTGACCAGTTGGACATTGAACATAATTCATGGAGTTTCATGTGTAGTTCTGGTTTGATGATAAATTATTTCTTCTGACATGTGATCAAGTGTTTTGGTTATCTTGAGAAACAGTGTTTCTTTAAAAAGTTGTATATGACCCATTTAGAAGTTTGAAAAAATAATTATTTTGAAAAACATTATTTGAGATGAACTTAGGGGTGATATTTTTTTATAAGTTGATTGTGGGATTTGTATATGATATTAGTGCATCGTGACTGGTTGATTGACATTGTTTATTCAAGCCTTTTTTATTACACATTTTGACTTTGATACCTGGCATAGTAAGTGAACCTTCTAAAATGATTTTTTGCACTATTTTAGATTATGCACCAACTAGTGGACCTTAGTATAGGCTTTTCTCAATTTGGGGGTTGGGCCCCTCAGTTATGCTTGGTAAGGAAACACCTAGTGTTTGGGAATTATAAATTCATCGAGAGTAGGAATTCCTTCATGATAAGTCACATGTATAGTATGTTCTATATTTCTCACGATCTTCTATGATCAACCCATGTTTTTTTGTGCTTGCTGTATATTGGAGACATTTTATATGCTTAGTTTGGTTGATGGTGTTATGTGACAATTTTCAATTTCCCTTAATGTGTGTTGTGTGTGTGCATATATTTTTACACTTGTTTAACAACATAAATATGGATTTTAAATTTTTCTCAGAAATGTATTAAAAATGTAATGCATATTTTTCAATAAAACCATAAAATTTTTTTGAATTTGAAAGGGCTATCGAATGTTGCATTCCTTTTAAATTAAAGTGTGTGCGAAAAATCATATTTTATATTATGTAGTTCTAACGTGGGATTATTAAAAAACTATATTTAATCACAGTGTTTTGGGAATATATTTTTTGGGCATGCCAACGGTGTTTTAATTCTCCTTCCTACAGTGTTTTCTAGTTTTTATTTTTCCTCCTGGTTCAACATGAGCTTCTTCACCTTGGGTGATATTCTATCATGGGTTAGAGAGTGACCCACGAGGTCACACAGAGATAGTGGTTATCTCATTGGTGATACGTAGGGAACCCTGGTGCATGTTGCAAACATGTGAGGATCTAGAATACCTCTCTAGCCTTGTCACATGATGACTCATGTGACCAGTTCAAGGTCAACTCAGGTTTGATTTTGAAATATTTTTATGAGAGACAGGTTATGTTCTTGTTATTTTGGTTGTCATATAGATCAGAGATAGAATTTTTGGTACTAGAGTGTAAGTGTGGGAAGGGCATCATGAACCCTTTCTCATTCAAAACCTTGAGTAAACAAGGGTGGGTCAGGATTTATGATTTCGGTTTTGGTTTGTGTTGTTGGGGGATGATAATAGGGGTGAAACGGTACTGTGTATTGACTTATATGGAGTAGCGACCCAAGTTAAGCTGGAGTGTATAGTTCAACACTCCTAGTGGTTGGTTCTTGCCAAAGCCATAATAGGATAAACGATGTAGATGGTTCTGGCATAAACATTTGTCCTCCGTCAAGGTGATTTAGTGTGAGTGATGTCTTGGTTTAGTTTTTGGTTGGTGTGAAGGGGGTGTTTAAAAGAAAATACACTTTGGGGTTGCTATTATTTTATCTTAGTGTGAGTTTGACAAGATTTTTGGGGTGTGTGCCACTTGGACCATGTTTTTACAGTTTGGCATTTGATTTCTTGAAATTAATGTTCTAAAAGATTGTATGGAGTTATTTTAAATTGAATTGAGTTATTTTGAAAATGGGAAACATTTTGATAAATTTTATTGAAAATTTTGAAATGGTTTTCGAAAAAAGTATTTTCAAAATACTGGGAATGCTTTGTTTTTAATGAGAAGAGTCTTATTTTGACCAGTGGTATTCTTATGGGTGATAGCATGTGCATGTGGATGTGATTAATGGATTGTTGGTGGATCATGTGGATGTGTTCCTGAGTGAAAAAAATTCATATTTGCGAGGAATCATGGAATATCTGTGGTGAGTGATTAATTTATAAGGTTGCATATTCTTTTATAAAGAGTGGGGTATTCTCCAAAAGGGATATTTGTAATTAATTTATTTTATAATTTGAATTTGGATTTGAGTTTAGAGTGAAGATGAAATTTTCAAAATATCTTGTAGGATTTTTTTGGAGTGCTTGATTTTTCAAGCATGTATTTTCTTTTAAGAATAAATCGATGTTTTAAATTAGAATTACTGGAATTATATCAAATGAGTGTATGTTTGTTTTTTGATGTGTTTGGATTTTTGGAAGGCTGTTTTTTGATTCTTGTTTGGGGTATTCCCATTGAAACGTCCCATGGCTTTATACTGGGTCTCTCAGTTAAAGGATCTGCCCAGACTCCCAGTGTACTGGTGGAGTTAGGTTCTGCTCAGTTGTTTCACCTGTTTGTTGACGCTGAGGTCGGTTGGATATTATTGAATTCATTGGTAATATTGTAAGTGTCTACGGTTTTGGAATATCTACATAATTTTTGTGGGTTTAATATGCATCGAGTATGTCTTGTGGAATTAGACTAGACAAGTCGATGGGGATTGCTCTATTTTAGTTGAAAATGGAGATTACTTGAGTGATCCTCAAGTATAGTGTAACTCCCATGATTTTTATGAGTAATATTTTGTTTTTATGTTATATATATATATATCATCAAAGGAATCTTTCACTACACAGTAGCTTGACTTTACACGCAATTGCGACCTTCCTCGATAGCTTGCGTTGTACGCAATACCGAGTTTCACTAAACAACGATATTCTATTAAAATATTATTAAAAATAGCCGTTATGAATAGTAATAACCACTTTTTGAAATTTTATAAATTTTATTTTTCAAAATGGACTTCATTTTTGGATTCGGAATACCGAAATTAGCCTAGGGTGAAATTTTGGTATTTTTCTGAAAATTTTCAATTTTTAATGAATAGTGAAACCACTAAGTGGTAGGTTAAAAACTGAATTTTGCATAAAACATAATTTTACCGCTTCTGTGAATGGAATTTCAAAACTCTGACATACTCGGTTGATATCAGTAAGTAAAATGTGGTTCAATGAGATAAAATTAATTTTTTGGTGAATAGTAACTTTTTACTTTTTTTACCGTGGTTAATAGTAAATAGGGTAACTAAGGGTAAATATGATATTACTATTACCCTAACACATGTCTTAATGCTATTGGATAAGTGTAATTCGACCAAAAAAAACTTATGAATATAATATGACCATTTAGGTACACTTGGATTAGATTATGACATTTAAAATTATTTTATTTAATGAATAGTTAAAATAGTTAAAATCAAAGTTTAATAATTAAAACATTTTTAATATGGGGTTATAATTAAGATAAATTCGACTATAAATATTCATTAGAAAGATAAAAAGATTTCCTACATAATGATATTTTATTTATAATTTTTATACTTTAAATAAATTAATTTATTTATGACACAACAATGATACAGTAATTACCCTTTTAAGGAAATGTTAACATAATTGATGTTATAAATGCTCAAATAAATGTAATTTGAGACTTTTTATGAATTCCACTAATTTTATAGATTACTATGATATATTAGTGTTGATTTAATCAACTTGGTTCGAACATATAATTCTGTTATGACTTTCACAAAAATCATATATCAAATAGTGTCAAAATTGACACAAAATAGTTTTTAAATCAAATATTATATTATTAATTGTTATATTATTTCTAAAAATCTAAGTCTCGGCCAAATGACATAGATAAGGATGTATATATTAATAATGAACAACTTGGGGTTCGTTTGGCAAGTTATAGTAAGTGTATTAACCATATATTGTAAGAAAACAAAAAGTCACGGTAAAAGTTAAATTATTTAACTTAGAGTTAAATATAATTGATAAGGTTAAAATAATAACCTAAACTTGTCTAAATCCTATTGGTTGATAGGATTTAGACCCATCCCCACTTTACCTTCGAAATAAGACCCTTTGGAACCATTATAAACCGATTTTGACTTTAATATAAAATAATATTTTGAGATATTCCTAAGGTGCCCCTCTCCTCCCTTATAAAAGGGCACCTCCTCCCCCTCGTCCTCACACAAATTTGAGGACTCAAGCTCGTCCAACCCCTGCCAAATTCCCTTTTCCACTTCCCTAGAATAATCCTAGAGGTCCTGGACTTCTTCAAAGACCAATCTTAATTCCCTAAGTGGAGGATTCAAAGAGGCGTTTCAAAGAAGAGGTAATATCCATTACCGATCTTTTCAAATTCTTTCTTCTTCAACATATTCTTCTTTAGTAGTTTCATGATAAAGTAATAACATCAGTATTACTTACATACAGATATGTTATTATAAATATGAAACAACCCTAATTCAGCTTCTATCCATCCTACAGAAAAATGAAATCACCGCGCGTGCGTACGTACGGAATACCGTCTCCACGCCATGGTGTAATCTATTTTCCACCATCACCTTACAAGGATGGGTATAATGGTGTAATGAGTATCTATATATGATTATTATAAAGTGATTTTTATAATGAAATAGTATAAATACAGTTAAATACAATTCCACGATCATGGGAACAATATCAGCGCTCATGCGTACGTACGGAATACCCTCTCCACGATGTGATGCGACTCGTTCTACATGATCATCATTACATAGTAATTATATAAATGAAATGAATGAATAAATATGATATATGTTACACTAATACCATTCTGGATATAAGGTATCTATAACCTTAAAAGAAGAATAAGAATTTATTCCACAAAACACGCATAAGAACAAAAGGCAATAAAGACCCGAGTAACAAGTAACAATGAAATATTACTAATAAGAAGCTAATAATATGACCATATATGATATCATATCAATATTTATGATTCTGGAATAAGTCAATAACATTACTTAAACCATTATACAAGAGCTTCAGACATTGTACAAAGCCAATCGGACCTAAGGTAAGGGAAATATCACAATCTCATTTTTATCCGAGATTGTTTATAATTTAGTATTTACTGGGGTGTATTTTATCATCCACATCCATGCTTCCTAAATATGTAATATTATTTCCATTCTCCTAAAATTTTTTAAATCCAATTTTACCCTTCGGTGAGTTTTTATTAATGAATATGAAAGGAATCTTTTGTCGTTTTTCGTACGAGGTACTTTTTGACTTTTCCGAAAAAAGTACGAAGAATGTTTTTTTTAACTTATACGGAAAGAATGGATTTTTAAAACATTATTTCCAAGAATCTTCCTTTATATGTTTTCAAGTTTATTTTTAATCAACTTCTTTTAGTTTAAAATTGCATGACATGTTAAGAAAGGAAAAAGTGTTTTAAAGTAGAAAGGATATTTTCCTCAAGAATGGAGTTCAAGTGTTTTATCAAAATTATTTTCCATCTAAGATAATATAGGGTTCTGTTTTTATCCCTCTTATTACATTGATTTGATTATGTTGTGTGGAAGTATTTTTATGAATTCCTTTATCTTTTATGAATTGTTTTATGATGTCATGTTGTTTAAGAATCCCAATTTTTATTACATGGGTTATGAAATGATGTATGATTTATGATTTTGTGGCACACATACGAATGGTATAATTATGAGATGGGTGGGACCTATATCTCCCTCCAATTCATTGGGTAAAGATTTTATATCTCATGAGATAGACATGGCTGGAACGGTAGGTTATACCGGTTCAGTGAAACAGGACTGAAACGAGGGTGACTCAGTTCAGAAAGGGACTTTGTCCACTAAGATAGTCTTGGAAATGAGTGTTGACTAATAAGAAATGATTCTCTATGATTATATTTGTATGCCACAAAGTTTCATGTTTTATGTTATGATTATTGTGATTACATTTCACTGCCATGATTTATCCCATGTTATGAAATTATGATCTCTTTTGCAGGTTAAGATTTCCAAAGTTATGTGCTTATGTATATGATGTGATTGATATTTCTTTTGTTTACCCTTACTGAGCATTTGAGCTCACCCTTTTGTATGTTTTCTTTCGCCAGGTCAGGAAGAAGGTTATTAAGTAAGATATGCCAAAAGGGACTATATATATGATGAAATATATGGGAGACAATGTAGACGCTTTATGAACCAGTTGTTTATGTTTCCCAGTTTCTAAAGACACTATACCTATACGGTCCTTTCGTGGTTTTGTTATATGTTGAAATAAGTATGCTTTAATTTTGAAGTATTAACAATGTATGTAAATTATGGGTCGTTATAGATGGTATCAGAGGGAGGTTATAGTCAACCTTTGGAAACTAGGATGTGAAAGCCTTAGTAAGAACCCCAAGGATAAGTCTAAGCATAGAACAGAATCTTAGTGTTTTAGAAATGGCCATGAATAACCTAGGATAAGACCATAAGAGTGAAAATTTTATTCTTGAATTTTGTGGTTTTCCTATTATAATTAGTGTTGCTCACACTATTCTTCTTGGTTTTAGTCAAAGGCTGGAACCCGAAGGAACCGTGTTAATGCGGAATGTGATGGGCATTGCAATGATTTTCCCCCTGAGCAACCAATTGATAAGGGAGCTGGAATGCAAAATCTTGTAGCCATGCTCACACAACTTTCTCAAGCTATGAATCATGCAGGACTTCCAAACGAGCAAAGGGAAGAGCAACATTCTGTTGAATCCTTCATGAGGCAGCGTCCACCTTCTTTCAGCGGGTCTACTGATCCATTAGTTGCTGAACAATGGATTAGTACTACTGAAAAGATATTTTCCGTTCTTCAATGTTCTGAAAATGATAAAGTCATCCTAGCAGTGTATCGTTTGGAAGGAGATGTTGATCAATGGTGGAATATTATTAAGAATACGAGGCAAAGGGATGAAATTGAGTCCATGGAATGGGATGAGTTCAAGAACTTATTTTTCAATAAGTAATTCCCTCGTATTCTTCGAACAAAGATGGAGAAAGAGTTTCTTGAACTGAAGCAAACGGATGATGAATCTGTTGGTACCTATGAAGAAAATTTTACAAGACTTGCAAGGTACGCTTCTGGTATTATTATCCAACCTGAGAGTAAGATCGATCGATTCTTTAGTGGCTTAAAACCAAGTCTTCGAAGGGCGTTAGCCATAAGGGACTTCAATAGCTATGAGGAAATCATTCGATGTGCTCTCAAAGTCGAGATATAGATTAGAGTAACCCATCAGTCATATGTATTTGATAAGAAGAGGAAAATGGAATTCAAAGGAAAATCTAAAGAGCACACTGAAAAGAAGATGAGCATTCCCTTATGCTCAAAGTGTTGAAAGAAACATGGAGGGAGTTGTCTTAAAGGGACAAGTAAATGTTTCAAATGTGGAAAGAAAGGTCATCGGGCATTTGAATGCCGCGATAATGGAAAGAAGATGTCTAATGATGCAAACAAAGGAAGGGATACATAGAATGAACCTACTACACTTCAATGTTTCAAGTGCCAGGAGATGGGGCATTATGCCAATCAATGCCCAAATCCAAGGGTTTATGATGATGGTCGACGTCAACAAACTCTTAAGGCTAAAGACAAAGGAAAGTGATATGCAATTTCTATCTGCGATGTGGATTACGATAACGAAGAGGTGAAAGGTACACTTACAATCCACTCTAAAGTAGCAAATGTTTTATTTGATTCTGGATCCACCCACTCTTTTATTTATGATGAATTTTCTAAGGGTATCACCGTATTACCTCAACAATTAGATGTTGAGTTAGCTGTGAGAACACCTAATGGCACATCAATCGCATCAAAAGTTTATAATTCTTCTCCGATCAAAGTTTGTGGGAAAGTGCTTCCTGCAAATCTGGTGATCCTTACTTTAGTGGAATTTGATGTGATTCTTGGCATGGATTGGATTTCTTTATACGGAGCTCATATCAATTTCCATAGAAGGGAAGTGACATTTCATATTTCAGATCAATCTATGATCGTTTATCAATGCAAGGATGAACATAACCTTCCAGTGGAAATTTCTTCCATTTTATGGGTATTGATTCCACTAAATGAAGGTTATTTATCTCAAATGGTTGGTGAGAAACTTGCGATTAAGAATATGCCCATTGTACGGGAGTTCGATGATGACTTTCCAGAGGAATTACCAGGTCTTCCACCAAATCGTGAAGTTGAGTTTTCAATAGAACTCGTACAGGGTGCTTTGCCTATTTCAAAGACACCTTATAGAATGGCCCCAATTGAGTTGCAGGAATTGATGAAGCAACTCCAAGAGAATCTTGATAAGGGATTCATACGCCCTAGTGCATCACCTTGGAGATCACCTGTTCTATTTTTTAAGAAGAAAGATGGATCAATGAGGCTCTGCATTGATTATCGAGAACTTAACAAGATCACTATCAAGATCAAATATCCTCTCCCGCGCATTGATGACTTATTTTACCAACTACGCAGATCTCAATACTTTTCCAAGATTGATCTTCATTCAGGGTATCATCAATTAAGGGTCAAAAGGGAGGATATACCAATGACGACTTTCCGTACAAGGTATGGACACTATGAATTTATAGTGATGACATTTGGTCTCATTAATTCCCCTGCTATCTTCATGGAACTGATGAATAGAGTCTTTAGAGACTATCTTGATCAATTTGTGGTACTCTTTATAGACGATATTTTTGTCTATTCAAAGATCAAGGAAGAACATGAAGATCACTTGAGAATTATATTGAAGACCCTGAGAAAGGAGAAGCTTTATGCCAAATTTACCAAGTGTGAATTTTGGATTCAAAAAGTTGCTTTTTTGGGTCACATAATCTCAAAAGAGGGGATATCTGGGGATCCAGCAAAAACAGAGGTTATCGAAAGATGGTCGAGACCAACAACAGTAACTGAGATCCGAAGTTTTCTTGGTTTGGCTGGATATTATCGACGTTTTGTTAAAGATTTTTCACGATTATCTAACCCACTCACCAAGTTGACTCGGAAAGGAGTTAAGTTTGTTTGGACAGAGGAATGTGGAGAGAATTTCAAGGAGTTGAAAAGAAGGTTATCTAGTGCACATGTGCTCACACTACCTTGTAGTGGAGAAAGGTTTGTGATCTACAGTGATGCATCCAAGAAGGGATTGGGGTGTGTTCTTATGCAAAATGATATGGTGATAGCTTATGCCTCACGACAGTTGAAAATCCATGAGCCAAATTACCCAACACATGATTTGGAGTTAGCTGCGGTAATCTTTGCATTAAATATTTGGAGGCATTACCTTTATGCTGAAAGGTGTGATATTTATACTGATCATAAAAGTTTAAAGTATATTTTCACACAAAAGGAGCTGAATATGCGTCAAAGAAGATGGTTGGAGCTGATTAAGGATTATGACTGCTCAATCCATTACCACCCTGGGAAAGCAAACAAGGTGGCAGATGCATTAAGTGGACAAGACCATGCTAGTTTATCCATGATGAGGATCACAAAAGATCCAATATTTATGGATTTACAAAGGATGGATCTATGAATTATAATGGAAGGGGAAAAATCTTATCTTTATCAAATGAATTTTCAACAATCTATACATGTAAAGATTAAAGAGGCACAGAAATAAGATGTCGAGTTACAAAAGAAGATGAGAAATGTTGGTGAGTTCAACCTTGATTGTGATGGGATAATAAAGTTCAGGAATCAGGTTTGTTTTCCTCCCATCCCCCAATTAAAGAAGGAGCTGCTGGATGAGGCTCATAGTTCTTCATTCTCTATTCATCCTGGAAGCACGAAGATTTATAGAGACCTGAAAGAGTACTTCTGGTGGGATGGCATGAAAAGAGATGTTGCTGAATATGTCTCTCGATTCTTGGTTTGTCAACAAGTTAAAGCTGAGAGACAGAAGTCTAAGGGGATGTTACAACCATTAACGATACCCGAATGGAAATGGGAAAACATCACTATGGACTTTGTCACAGGATATCCTAAAACATCCAAAGGCAATAATGCTCTCTGGGTCATAGTTGATCGTCTTACAATGTCTGCACTCTTCATTGCTATTAGAGACGATTTCCCTCTAGATCAGCTTGCCAGGATATATGTAAAGGAAGTGGTTAGATTGCATGGAGTACCACTTTCTATTATATCTAATCGGCATCCGAGATTTACCTCGAAGTTCTGGCGAAGTTTTCAGCATACTCGCGATACAGAGTTGAGTTTCAGCACTTCTTATCATCCTCAGACAGATGGTCAGTCTAAGAGAACAATTCAAACCCTAGAAGATATGTTGAGATCTTGCTCTATGGATTTCAAAGGAGGTTGGGATCAACACCTACCATTGGTGGAATTTTCTTATAATAATAGCTTTCACTCCAGTATTCAGATGGATCCTTATGAAGCTCTCTATGGAAAGAAATGCAGGACTCCAACTTGCTAGGATGAAGTTGGGGAAAGAAAGCTATTAGGACCTGATCTCGTTGATGAAATGGCAGAAAAGGTCAGATCTATTCAACAACACATAAGAGCAGCTCAGAGTCGACAGAAATGTTATGTCGACAACCGAAGAAAAGACCTAGAGTTTGAAGTGGGTGATAAAGTGTTCTTACGAATATCTCCCTGGAAGAGGGTTATGAGATTTGGAATGAAGGGGAAGTTGAGCCCTAGATATATCGGTCCTTTCGAAATACTGGATCGTGGTGGGAAGGTAGCTTACCGATTGGCGCTTACATCGAATCTCTCTCAAGTTCACGATGTGTTCCATGTATATCTCTTGAGAAATTACAGACCTGATCCTTCACGTGTACTCAGCTCAGAAGTTGTACCGCTGGAGCAAGATCTTTCTTATAAAGAACAACCGATAGAGATTCTGGATCGTAGCGAAAAAATCCTACGAAACAAGACCACTCGATTGGTGAAAGTTTTATGGAGGAACCACCAACTTGAAGAAGCTACATGGGAGCTTGAGGATATGATGAGGGAGAAGTATCCTCATCTGTCTGTTACAAAGTGATGAATTTCGAGGGCGAAATTCTTTTTAAGGGGGGTAGAATTTAACACCCGAGATTTTTATGAGTAATATTATGTTTTTATGTTATATATATATATATATATCATCAAAGAAATCATTCACTACACACTAGCTTGACTTACTTTACATGCAATCACGACCTTCCTCGATAGCTTGTGTTGTATGAAATACCGAGTTTCACTAAACAATGATATGCTATTAAAATATTATTAAAACTAGCTGTTATGAATAGTAATAACCACATTTTGAAATTTTATAAATTTTATTTTTCAAAATGGACTTCATTTTTGGATTCGGAATACCGAAATTATCCTAGGGTGAAATTTTGTTATTTTTCTGAAAACTTTCAATTTTTGATGAATAGTGAAACCACTAAGTGGTAGGTTAAAAACTGAATTTTGCATAAAACTTAATTTTACAGCTTCTGTGAATGGAATTTCGAAAATCTGACAGACACGGTTGATATCAGTAAGTAAAATGTGTTTCAATGAGATAAAAATAATTTTTTGGTGAATAATAACTTTTTACTTTTTTTACCGCGGTTAATAGTAAATATGGTAACTAAGGGTAAATATGATATTACTATTACCCTAACACATGTCCGAATTCTATTGGATAAGTGTAATTCGACCAAAAACAACCTTATTAATAAAATATGACCATTTAGGTCCACTTGGATTGGATTATGACATTTAATATTATTTTATTTAATGAATAGTTACAATAGTTAAAATCAAAGTTTAATAACTAAAACATTTTTAATATGGGGTTATAAATAAGATAAATTCGACTATAAATATTCATTAGAAAGATAAAAATCTTTCCTACATAATGATATTTTATTTAAAATTTTTAGACTTTAAATTAATTAATTTATTTATGACACAACGATGATGCAGTAATTACCCTTTTAAGGATATGTTAACATAATTGATGTTATAAATGCTCAAATAAATGTAATTTGAGACTTTTTATGAATTCCACTAATTTTCAAGGTTACTATGATATATTAGTGTTTATTTAATCAAATTGGTTCGAACATATTATTCTGTTATGACTTTCAAAAAAAATCATATATCAAATAGTGTCAAAATTGACACAAAATTGTTTTTAAATCAAATATTATATTATTAATTGTTATTTTATTCCTAAAAATCTGAGTTTCGGACAAATTACATATATAAGGATATATATATTAATAATAAACAACTTGGGGTTCGTTTGGAATGTTATAGTAAGTGTATTAACCATATAGTGTAAGAAAACAAAAAGTCACGGTAAAAGTTAAATTATTTATCTTAGAGTTAAATCTAATTGATAAGGTTAAAATAATAACCTAAACTTGTCTAAATCCTATTGGTTGATAGTATTTCTACCCATCCCCACTTTACCTTCGAAATAAGACCCTTTGGAACCATTATAAACCGATTTTGACTTTAATATAAAATAATATTTTGAGATATTCCTAAGGTGCCCCTCTCCTCCCTTATAAAAGGGCATCTCCTCCCCCTCCTCCTCACACCAATTTGAGGACTCAATCTCGGACAACCCCTGCCAAAATCCCTTCTCCACTTCCCTAGAATAATCCAAGAGGTCATGGTCTTCATCAAAGACCAATCTTAATTCCCTAAGTGGAGGATTCAAAGAGGCGTTTCAAAGAATAGGTAATATCCATTACCGATCTTTTCAATTTCTTTCTTCTTCAACTTCTTCTTCTTTAGTTGTTTTAATGATAAAGTAATTACATCAGTATTACTTACATAATGATATGTTATTATAAATATAAAACAACCCTAATTCACCTTCTATCCATCCTACGGAAAAATGAAATCACCGCGCGTGCGTACCTACGGAATACCGTCTCCACGCCGTGGTGTAATCTATTTTCCACCATCACCATACAAGGATGGGTATAATGGTGTAATGAGTAACTATATATGATTATTATAAAGTTATATTGATACTGAAATAGTATAAATACACTTAAATACAATTCCACGATCATGGGAACAATATCATCGCTTGTGCGTACGTATGGAATACCGTCTCCACAATGTGATGCGACTCGTTCTACATGATCATCATTACATAGTAATTATATAAATGAATTGAATGAATAAATATGATATATGTTACACTAATACCATTCTGTTTATAAGGTATCTATAACCTTAAAAGAAGAATAAGAATTTATTCGGCAAAACACGCATAAGAACAAAAGGCAATAAAGACCCGAGTAACAAGTAACAATGAAATATTACTATTAAGAAGCTAAGAATATGACCATATATGATATCATATTAATATGTATGATTCTGGAATAAGTCAATAACATTACTTAAACCATTATACAGGCGCTTCGGACACGTACAAAGAAAATCTGACCTAAGGTAAGTGAAATATCACACATTTTTATCTGAGATTGTTTATAATTTAGTATTTACTGGGGTTTATTTTATCATCCACATCCATGCTTCCTAAATATGTAATATTATTTCCATCCTCCTAAAATTTTTTAAATCCAATTTTACCCTTCGGTGAGTTTTTAGTAAAGAATATGAAAGGAATATTTTGTCGTTTTTCGTACGAGGTACTTTTTGACTTTTCCGACAAAAGTACGAAGAATGTTTTTTTAACTTATACGGCAAGAATGGATTTTTAAAAAATTATTTCCAAGAATCTTCCTTTATAAGTTTTCAAGTTTATTTTTAATCAAAATATTTTAGTTTAAAATTGTATGACATGTTAAGAAAGGGAAAAGTGTTTTAAAGTAGAAAGGATATTTTCCTCAAGAATGGAGTTCAAGTGTTTTATCAAAATTATTTTCCATCTAAGATAATATAGGGTTATGTTTTTATCCCTGTTATTACATTGATTTGATTATGTTGTGATGGAAGTATTTTTATGAATTCCTTTATCTTATATGAATTGTTTTATGATTTAATGTTGTTTAAGAATCCCATTTTTATTACATGGGTTATGAAATGATGTATGATTTATGATTTTGTGGCACACATAATAATGGTATCATTATGAGATGGGTGGGACCTATATCTCCATCCAATGCATTGGGTAAATATTTTATATCTCATGATATAGACATGGCAGGAACGGTAGGTTATACCGGTTCAGTGAAATAAGACTGAAACGAGGGTGACTCGGTTCAGAAAGGGACTTTTTCCACTATGATAGTCTTGGAAATGAGTCTTGACTAACAAAAAATTATTCTCTATGATTATGTGTGTATGCCACAAAGTTTCATGTTTTAAGTTATGATTATTGTGATTACATTTCACTGCCATGATTTATCCCATGTTATGAAATTATGATCTCTTTTGCAGGTTTAGATTTCCAAAAGTTATGTGCTTATGTATATGATGTGATTGATATTTCTTTAGTTTACCCTTACTGAGCATTTGAGCTCACCCTTTGGTATGTTTTCTTTCCCCAGGTCAGGAAGAAGGTTATTATGTAAGATATGCCAAAAGGGACTATAGATATGATGAAATAAATGGGAGACAATGTAGATGCTTTATGAACCAGTTGTTTATGTTTCCCGGTTTCTAAAGACACTATACCTATACGGTCCTTTCGTGGTGTTGTTATATGTTGAAATAAGTATTCTTCAATTTTGAATTATTAACAATGTATGTAAAGTATGGGTCGTTATATATAGCCTCATTCTGTGGTTGTACTCGAGTGAAGGAAATCGAATGTGGTGATGTTCGTAGGTTCTTGAACAGTCAATAGATGATAATGGTGGTGTGTTGATCCTTCGATGAGTCATTTTCACATTCCCTAAAGGTAGTGTGAAACAATCACATCACATCTCATAATTGTTTGTTGTCTTGTTCATATTGTGGTAATTAAAGGTTACTCATCTGATGAGGAGTTTTATCCAAAGGGTAATGTTCTTGGAGTTCTCCTTCTATTAGTTCATGTTGCATGTCGAACAGACCACTCAATCACCTATCTCTAGTGTGGTCACTCATGCAGACTACGTCGTTTGCAACAATTCTCAGTTGGTATGTTAACAGAGTGGTCGCTTGGTACATTTGGGGAATTCTGCAAGTTCCTTCTCATGAATAATAAGTTCTAGTTGTAGATGGTAAGTCTAACACCAAAATATTCAAAGGAATGTTTCCCTTTGAAAAATACAATTGTTTTCATTGTACGCAACATCGAGATTCTAACACACCGCGACCAATCAAAGTAGCTGTTATGAATAATAATACCCAATTTTTGAAATTATATAAATTTTATTATTCAAAATAGCCTTAATTTTTGGATTCAGAATATCAAAATTATCCTAGGATTAATTTTTGGTATTTTTCATAGAACTTCCAATTTTTGATGAATAGTGACAAATACTAAACATTAGTTAAAAACAACTTTTTTAATCCAAATAATTTATAGTGATAAATTATACTATTGAGTGGTTTTAAAGTATATTTAGAATATACTTTTACCATTTAATCCCATTTTGGTCATTTAAACTAGACATAAACATATGTCAATCTTTTGATAGTTAGTTTTTTTAAACACGCTTTTTTGTTTTGACAACGGGAATTAATTTTAAAATAATTTTTACACTTCTGTGATTTGAATTTAGTAATATAGATTCCATTTTAGAATCATGTGGTCCATGTTGTGTAAATAGGTAACTTTTATTTTTTGACATTTTGAATAATTACTTCGGTAAATATTTTATTTACCATGGTTAAAGGGGAAATCCAGTATATAAGGGTAAGAAATAATATTATAATAATATTAAATTACCCTAACACATGTACTAACCCAATTGGATGATATAATTCCAACCATGGGCATCTTTGGGACGATTTTGGGACCTTGTGGAGCCCCTTGTAAGTGATAATGTCACTTTATATTAATTAAGTTAAAATAAATACAAAAATTACATAAGCATATATCTTTTAGAAATAAAATTTTAATGTAGGGTTATATATGTTATCTTTTCAACTATAAATATTCATTAGAAAGATAAATATATTTATACATTATTTTATTTTATTTATATTTTTTAGACACTGAATAATTAAATTTATTTATGACACAATGATAATGTAGAAATTGTCGTATTAATGAATGATTAAAATAATTGATATTATAAATATCCAAATAAATATAATTTGAGTCTTTTTATGAATAAAACTATTTTTATAGGCTAATATTAAATATTATGGTGGATTATATGAATTGTTTTCTATGTAATAATCCTATTATAGATTTATGAAAAACAAAATACCAAATAGTGTCAAAATTGACATAAAATAGTTTTTTAAAACAATATTACATTATTAATTGATTTTTTGTTCCTAAAAATATAAGTTTCATCCAAAGGACTTATATGATGATAGGAATATCATTAATGAACCACTTTGGGTTCTCTTGGTAGCTTATAGTATGTTTATTAACCGAATAATATAAAAATACAAAGAGAAATGGTAAATGTCAAACTAATTAGCGAAGAGTTAAATCTAAAAGATAAGGTTAATATAGTGACACAATCCTATCCAAAACCTATTTGATGAAAATAATTAGACCCATCCCCACCTTATACTCAAAATAAATTAAATTGGAGACATTATAAACTGAATATGAATTTATTATAAAATACTACATTATGTTTTTTCAAAAAGAGCTCCTCCTCCCCCTTATAAAAGGACACCACTTATAACCAATTACTCAAACCTAAAAATACTTTTTTCTCACCCAAAATCATACCAATTACAATCCCTAAAACCCTATCCTCCTCCTAAAATCCTTGAATTAGGTATAAGAAGCATCAAGAGTCCTTTTGGTTCGAACTAATGGGATTTAGCCAAATTACATGTGACGTTTTCTTTTAACTTCTTTTCTTTTATTTTACTTCTCCAACACCAAAACACTTTTTGTTATTTACTTTTGTAACAAAAACAGTATAATAAATATACTAGAATGTTTTTATGATAATGAATCAAACTATACTTACACTCACCTCCATCTAATGGGTGAAAAACATAATGTTTTATGGATGCCAACCATACGCCTCACGAAATGATGATTGTTCAAATTATCTCCTACCGCCTCTTAGGGTGGCCATTATGATGGAACTGTATTTAAATATGGTATTTATGATATTTATTTTATATATAAGATTCTTTAGTTCTATTTTATACCATATTATTATTCATTTCATGTTGTATATATATATATATGATAATTTCATTTGAGGAAGTGCGGACTACCACCCCCTCAATGTAATATGACTCATTCATACCATACATGGAACATATAAAGGCTGGTATTAATGAACATAAGTAACATATATAAGATACAATGTTATACTGGAATAATAATATACCTATTTATAATTTGGTTTTGATTCCATTTAATATGAAAAATGAAATGGATGTAGTGTTCATTCGTACGTACAGATTACCGTCTCCACGGACGCGATGAGATTCATTCCCCATCATATCCATTCAAGACTAATTTTAATTTGATGATTAAATGTTATTTTTATAGACATGATATCATTCTGGGTATGAATAATATACATCCTATCCATAACAATAATTACTCACAAAACAAAGAATATAAAGGAAAATGAATCCATTAACACTCGAAACTACGATAATACTAAGATATTATTTATGAAGCAATGTTAAATGATCATATATGATATCGTATTAATTTATATTAATATTTTATAATTAAATAAAAACTATTTCACCATTATATAGGAGGTTAACCTACCCTCTACCCATGAAAAGTTCAAGTTAAGGATTAATTTCACAATCTCTTCATTATCAGAGATTGTTTATAAGTAATTATCAACTGATACCTCTTTATCATCCTCATCCATGTTTCTTAAAAATGAATTCCAAAACATTTCTTCTATTTACCAGCCTATGGTTTAACGTCATTTATATCCTTGAATCACTATTTATAAAATGGTTTGAAAGGAATATTTTTTTCATTTTCCAAACAATGTCCTTTTTAACCTTTTTTAAAAAATTAGGGTAAAAATGTATTTTTTAACTTATATAGAGTGTGAAATTATTTTCCACCATTATAAAATTGCTGAAGCTTACCTTACAATTTAATTAGAATATTTTCAATGTAAATTTTTTCTTTTATAATAATGTGACTTTTAAATGATTTCAAAAAAAGAGATATTTCTCTCAAATAGTTTTAATTTTATCTATGACAACATCTTTTAATGGATTTTAACCCTGTTGGAAGTTGATTTATTGTGATATAAAACTTCCATATTATATTTAAGGTTTTGTGATATGTTTGAAAATGGAAGTGTTATTTTTATACCATTCATTGTTTATGGAGAAATTTTGAAATTTTGTATGCTAGATTAAATATGAATGTTTATGTTATGTTTAAACTTGTTCATATGAGGGATGCATTGGAATTAGTATGTGATAGGTGGAGCCTTCTATAGCTCCTCAATGCATCGATAGGTCTAATGATACAAACTAGTGTCTTGGAACAAGGCATTGAAAAAATGTTATTTGTAGTCTTGGCACAAGGCCTTGACTATGTGGTTATTAAAGTCTGGCATTATGCATTCCTTCATTATAAAAGTGGTTATTGATATGGAATGTGATTATTAGACTGGTATAATATCCATGTGAATAAGTAAATGGCATTATTTAATTTTAATTTTCACATATTATGATGAAGTTCATGTTTAAATGGATTTTGTAATAGATATACCTTGCTTTAAATATTTATTCTAATTTATGAATGTTTCTGCTATATTATCCTTATATTGATCATTTGAGCTCACCTCTTTCTATGGTTTATTTTCCCTAGATGTGAAGATGTATTTTATGACTGACCTACAGTGAGATTCTAAAGGGATATAAGTGTGGACTATGGAGACTATGTTGTTGTATTTTTTCATATTATCATTTAATATAAGACTTATGAGTGTATCTAGTGTTTCCAAGGCTACTAAACTAATCAGTCTTTCAAGACATGATCCTTTTGATAATCCCAATTTTATGAAATAATGCACAGACTCTCGGTAATTATTGTCTGGGTGTTACAGAAAGCATATGACCATGAGGCATTAGATGTTTTAAGAATTCGGGCCCCAAGCATAGTTCTTGGGATGAAGCTTGAACCCAGTCAAAACTCATTATATTTTTGATGATCTCGGTCCAACATAAGTCCATAGTAATGGGATAGGGACATATTATGTTCCCTATTGTGGTATTGTCTCTAAAGTCTTAATTTTTTTGTGAAGGGCCAAAAAGATTTTTCCCTTTGTTGTGGTCTTCAATTGAGGGAGTCCTTCGTGGGAATTAAGGTGGTTCAAAGAATTTTTATTTTTGTAAATTCATTGGGTTTTCCCTAAAACACCCCAATATTCCATGGTATGTTTCCCTTGAATAATGCAATGGCTTCCATTGTACGGAACATCGAGATTCTAACACTCTACGACCAATCAAACTAGCTATTATGAATAGTAATACACACTTTTTGAAATTTTATAAAATGTACCTTTCAAATTGGTCTTCATTATTGTATTCATAATATTGAAATTATATTATGGTGATTTTTTGGTACTTTTCTGAAAACATTAAATTTTTTATGCATAGTGAAAAATACTAAATTTTATTTAAAATCCTATTTTTTTAAAAGAAATAATGTAGACTGTTTAAATATAAATTTTAATGGATTTTAAGTATCATTATATTATATTATTATCAATTAATGTCATTTATGTCATTGGATGAAATCTCATGGTTAAATAGGACATAAACAAATGTCAATATTTTGATAGTTATTATTTCATAAAAACAAGCTTTTTGTTTTGACAAAGGGAATTAATTTTAATTTTATTTATAATAGTTCTTTATTTTGAATTTGAAAAAATGGATTCCATATTTGGAATCACTAGGTTCAAATTGTGTAAATAGGAAACTTTTATTTTTAGATATTATAAATATTTAGTTTGGTAAATATTTTATTTATCGTGGTTAAAGGGGTAAATCCAGTAAGAAAGGTTAAAAAAATATATAATAACCATATTAAATTACCCTAACACATGTCCTAACCCAATTGGATGATACACCTCCAACTCTGAGCATCCTTTGGTCGATTTTGGGACCCCATGGAGCCATATGGGTGTGATAATGACATTTTATATTAAATTATCTAATGTAAAGGAAAAACTGACAAAAGAAAATACCTTTTCATAAAAAAATTTATACGAGGTTATATAATCGTTATATTCAACTATAAATATGGACCATAAAGGTAAAAGGATTTTCTACATCAAGATATTTAATTTATATTTTTAGACCTAAAAAATATATAGTAATGTATGACAAAATAATTATGCATAATTTCCATATTAATGAAACAATCAAATAAATGATATTATACATACAAATATAAAAATAATTTGATAGCATTGATGCCATAAACAAATTTTTTAGGTTAATATGAAATGTATGGTCGGATTAAAGGTATTTATTTTGAAGTAATTAGGTTTCTAGGAATTTAACAAAAATAAATTATTAAATAATATCAAAATTGAAAGAAATAATTTTTTAAAACAAATACAATATTATTTGATGATATTATAATCCTAATGATTTGAGGATCGTAAAAAAGACTTATATAATGATATAGGTATTTTTACTGAACCACTTTGGGTTCTATTGGAAGTTTATAGTAAATTTATTAACCATATAATATAAAAATACAAAGAGACATGGTAAATTTCAAACTATTTAACTAAGAGTTAAATCTATAAGATAAGGTTAATATAGTTACATAATGCTGTCTAAATCCTATTACTAGGGTGGTTTTTGTCCCATTCCCATCTTATAAATTAAATAATTTATTTTGGAGCTATTATAAATAGAAATTGATTTTATTATAAAATAATATTTCAAGTTCTTCCTAAATTGACCCTTACCTCTCTTATAAAAGAGCACTTCCCATTCTCTCAAATTCACACCTTCATAGCCATTTGTCTCAGCCAACCCTACCAAAATATCCTCCCAACCTTCATCCTTTCATCCTAGATTCCTTTCTTCAAAAATCCAACCTATGGATCCCTTTTCATCAAATCAAAAGGAATAACGCAAAGAATAGGTAAATATTTCAACACCCTTTCATGTTATTTTCATTTTCAACTTCCTTTTTCTTTGATGTCTCCATTATAAAATAATAACTACAGTATATTATATATACTATTTTGTTACTATAAAAAAGGTATAACCATTTTCATTACTCTTTCCATCATATAAATGACAAGGTTACCAAACGTGTGTACGTATAGATTACCATCTCTACATCCTGGTGTAGTTTATTATTCAAAAACATCACCATTTGGACAGATATAGTCATGAGTATAAATGATGTAAATAATAAAAATAGAAGGATAATTATTCTTTATATATGATATATCATCCAATTATATATGATATTTATTTAAAAATAATGATACTGTCACTTGTACGTACGTACGGATTACCATTTCCATGAACGCGATGAGATCCATTCCCCTTCATAATCATTCAAGAATAATTTTAATTTTACTATTAAAAATAATTTATATGAAGATAATACAATTTTGTATTTGAATCAAATACATCCTATCCATAACAGACATGGCTTACATAACAATTCATACAAAAGAAAACAAATTAATTAACACCTGAAACAATGATACTATGGAAACATCCTTAACAAAGTAATATTAGAAGATCATATAGGATATCATATTAATGCATATCATTCTTGTATAATTTAATAACAATTATTTCACCATTATAGTGGAGGTTATCCTACCCTCAATGAATGAAATGTACAAGGTAAGGGTTAATTCTACAATCTCTTCAGTATCAGAGGGTGTTTATAAGTAATTATATTTTGGGACTTCTTTATCGTCCATATCCATGTTTTCATAAAAATGTATTTCAAAGCAATTTTAATATTTAACATAGAATGGGTTAATGTCATTTATACCCTTATTTGACATTATATGATTTTGAAAGAAATATTTCTATCATTTTCCAAATAAGGCAATTTATGAATTTTTCAAAAATAATAAGGTATGAATGTTTTTTAACTTATACAGTGGCTACGACTATTTTTCACTACTATAACAGCGTTAAAGATTCACATAAAAGAATAAAAAATAGTATTTTAAAGGTGAGTTGTGCCTCAAAATCCTATATCACTGCCAAAGTAAATAATCCATTAACCCACTTTGATGATATGGATAACTTTGGATTGAATCCCAAAGGTAAGAATAAGATCCCTTTAACTATCCCAGCTCAGAACAGCAAAGATGCATCAATTTCATGCTCTCATAATTCTTCTGATTCAAAGGATCTACAAGGTACTCAGAAAAATAATCTGGATTCAGGTAACTATTCTAACTCCGGCATTAATATTGGTGAGTTTCTACTTCCATTGTCATAGATGAAAAATGAAATTATTCTCACTCCGTTTCTATATAAATACCTACTTTAGATGATGATTGTGTCAATATAGTGCACCAGAAACCAGTTGAATCTAAAGACATTGAATCTATTTCCTTGGAAAATACCAATAAACTAAAGCTAGCTATTTTTCCTCATGACAATAACAACTATTTTGATAATATGCTATGGAAAAGGTTTCTATTTTTGATTGTTCACAATGTCAAGAATCTAATTTAGATTCAAAAGGTTAGAATATTGATAGTTATATTTGAACTAATTATCCTCCTTCAAATACTAATGATTCTGCTCCTAAGATGTAAGATAACCTCCCTAGGTCATACTTCAAATTTTAAGGAATCTAAACTGAACTCTTCTCTGGTAATCAGAAGATCTGAGAGGAAAAAAGCCATGGATACAACTAAAAAGGTGTATATAACCCCAAATATAAATCCAAATAAATCTTTTATTATAAAACTATCAGTGTATTTAAAACTCTTAAACATTAATTGTTCTAATTTTTTTTAAATACTCATAAGCCTTGATTATTTTTGATTTCTGAACCTTAAATAAATTTTACCACTAATTTTATGCACCTTTTCTCCCTGAACTATAATTTTTTGGGTGCCTGTAAAGATTGATCCTTAGCTGACTCTTTATGTATTTTTTACCACTCATCGCTACAAAATGGGAACATTGTTAAAACATCAGAACAATTTTTTTACATGTTACTTTTTCCTGTTGATAAGAATATTTTTACACTATGATATATGCTAAAAATAGATATCAATAGGGAATATATATTTTTCATGACCTTCTCATGTTGGCTCACAATATCCATGACCCTTGTATTGTTATTGGGAGTTTTAATTCCATTCTTTCACCGAGTGAGAAGTTAGGACCCTCTCACTCTTCCATTTCCTCACATGAATTTAGATCTACTATTGAGAACACAAATATTGTAGAAGTTAATCTTATTGGTTCCAAATATAACTGGTACAGAAGACACTTTAACAAAGTTGTGCTGAGAAAACATGATAGAGAATTTGTGAATTCTTTTGCTCTGGAAAAATAGGATACTATCTCTAGAATTACTATTCCAATGTTAATTTCAGATCATCATCCTATTCTTGTTAATATGTTCAACATGATTTCAAAATCTCTTCTTAGGATTAATAATTCTTCATTTGATAACCCTGATTGCACTACTATTATCAGATAATTTTGTCAATCTATGAACCATCAACATGATGCCTTTCCTTGTGTTACAAAACTCAAACATCTAAAACAGGCTCGTAAAGAATGGTTTAGAAACAAAACTAAGAAAATTGACATAAATAACCCCTTTATGGAAAATTAAATTTCACAAACTCAAATCAGTAATACCACCTATGATTTTTCTCATGACTCGCAACCGGCAATTTAAATGTCAATAAAACTCAACTCTCTTCTCACTCTCAATGATAACATGTGCAAATTTTTAAAAAAACGGTTAACTGATGGATATGAAAACACCAAATTTTACAATTCTCTTCAAACTATAATGATGGATAGTTGACTTCTCACCACTCTTACGCATAATTGAATTCTAATTGATTTAGAAGAGGCCCTTACTAATCATGTGATTTCCTATTGTCACAATATATTCAATGGTACTAAGGTTCATAAATTCCACATGGATGATATTATCCCCGCTTTGATTGAGGAGAGTGACAATAAAAATCTTCTTAGCACTCCATTGATCATGAAATTAAAGATAATATTTTTAGTTTAAATGCCGATAGTGCTCTACGGCCTGATGGGATTAATATTGGTTTTTTCTAGAAACACTGGGATGTCATTCACATAGATATTTGTTAGATGGTTAGATCCTTTTTCACCCACAGTGTTCTCCCTCATGGACATAATGAAATGTTCCTCACTCTTATTCCTAAGGTTGATAATTCCTCTGTGATTCACCAATTTTGGCTTATTACCCCCATTAACACTATCTACAAGATAATTTCTAAAATTTTAGCAAATAAAATCACATCCATATGAAACATAATTGTTTATTGGAATAAATTTTGTTTTATTAACAGATTTTCTTTACAAGATTGAATTTACATTGCCTCTGAATGAACCAACATTCTTAATAAATTTACCAAAGGTGGGAATATTATTATAAATATTGACATTAAAAAATCATTCGATAAAATTGATTGGGGTTTTATATTTAACGTGCTTCTAAGTTTTGGTTTTAATGATATATTTATCATAAAAAATTAATTCCATATTTAAGTCTTTTTCCATCATCATTCTGATCAATGGAACTCATAAATGTTATTTTAATTACACCAGAGGTGTTAGACAGAGTGACCCCATCATAGCCATCGACTTTGTTATTATTGAAGATTATCTTAGTAAATTTCTCTCCTAACTGGTTAATCAGAACAAGATTAATCCCATAGAGGATTACATGAATCTCAATGTCCCCACTCACCTCATGTTGGCTGATGATATTATTTTATTCCTTAATGGAGGGAAAAATATTACTTATGTTCTTAAAGATTCATTGTCTCATTATAAATAAATCTCAAGTGAAGCCATATTTTGGAATAAATCCTCGATTTTCATTGGAATTTTTTTTATTCAAATAGAAAAATCCTCATCATCATCAATTTTGGAATCAAAGAAGGTTTCCTTCTTTTCAATTATCTTGGAGTACATATCATTTAGAGATGACTCAAATAAATCTTATTTAATGATAATGTGGATAAAATCACCAACCAAATCTCTTCCTAGAAGTGAAAATCCCTCCCCAAAGAAGGCAGAATCTATCTAGTTAAATAAACTATTGTCTCTAAAATGGTTTACTATTTGATGATTTATAAATGATCGGCTGGTGTAATTAAATGGATAAACACTCACATAAAAATTTTCATTTGGACATGAAGTTTTCTTGAAACATAACTTTCCACCATCCATTGGTCCACCTGTTGGAATCCTATTGATAAGGACGGTATTGGAATCAGAAATCTCAAATTTTCTAATGAAGCTCTCTAGGCCAAGCTCACCTAGAGGTTAATGAATAACAACTCTAATGCAATTAAATTTTTAATGAAAATATTTATTTCTATTTTTAAAAAAGAAATTTTAATCATATTACCTCCTCAATATATACCTCCATTAGCCAAACCATCAATAACATCATGGATTACTCTAGATATATTGTTAATTTAAATTCTTATACAACGATCTGGATGGATATCTAGACTGGTACTCATCTTTTCTCTTGGTTATCTCTTGATTAACCTCCTGAGAATATAAACTCCAATATTCGGGAAGTTCTTCATTCCCAGATAAATAATATCCTTTAAAACATTGCTCGAATTATTGAAAATTATCCATTTTCTAATGCTAAGGATTTCCCCATCTGGGAACTATCTCATAATGTCATTCTTGACTATAAAATTTTTATAGACATTTCTTTTCAAGACTGGAGTCCAACTTTGACTGGTTGAATTTCATTATCGAACAATGGATAAAACCAACAATAATCACTCTTATTTGGTGTATTTCTCATAACAGAATTCTCATCGAGGTTTTTCTCCGATGTTTTTTTCAGGTATATTCCATATGTAATTTCTTGAAATTAAGATAGGGAAGATTCTAATCATATTTTTCTCTCCTTTATTATTTCCTTTACTTTGTGTAACTACATTAATTACATTTCTAATTGCATAAAGATTATTATTGATGCAATTCACTTGAATATAAAGAGATGTGTGGATCATGATACCTCGCAAAAAATTAAAAATATTTTTCCCACTACCATCACCGAACTTCTTCCTGTTATTTGGTATGACATAAATAATATCATTTTCAATAAATTCCCATTAAACATAAATTAAGGTAATTCTTGAATACACATTGTGACTCAAGAAGTGTCCTCACTTCAAAAATCGCATTGTAACAACTCGGTTGGTGACACTGAGATTCTTTGCAAACATGAGATTGATGGAATTTACAATCCTCCTAAGCACACTATTGAAGTATTCCAGAAAACCCCAATTCCAAGATGGATTAATGTTAATGATTATGGTTCCCCAATGGGTAATCCTAGTCCTGCGGGATGTGATGGGATTTTTAGAGTTTATCATGGATAGTGTCATGGTTGAATTTAGAGTACTTGTGGTTCAACTTCGTTGCGAGAAGTAGAGATTATGAGTGTTATCAATAATTTCACTTTTTCCCTTCCTAATGTTTGGATGAAAATCTGGTTAGAAAGTGACTCAACCCCCATTGTTCCTGCTTTATGGAATGGAGTGACTCATCATGCATGTCCTCTCACCACTCGATGGATGAAGTGTTTGTATTCACTCCAGGGGATCAACATCCTTGTTACACATGTTTTTTGGGAAGCCAATGTGGTTGCATATGATCTTGCCAATAATGGTGTCAACCAAGTTCTAACATTATTGGATACCATACCTCCTGATCTGTTTCAAAATTATCAAAAATATTGTAAAAAATTCCCATATTTTTGTCTCATGTAATCCCTCCATTTTTATATGCAATAATAAGTGGTTTGGTCTTTTTACCAAGGCATAACCTTATAAAAAATCTATCTCAATAACCTTCGATAAATTTTATAGTTTTTTGAAGTTTATTTATTATGATAAAAATATTTCATATTGTATTTAGGGTTTTGGGATATGTTTGACTGTGGATAAGTTATTTTTATGCCATTAATTATTTATGGTTAAAGTATTGATATTTTGTATAATAGTTTTAAGATAAATGCCTGTCTGTTTAATACCTTCATTAATTAATGTTCTTTAATGAACCATAATAATGAACACAATGTGAGGATTAATTCTTTTATTAATCAACCTGTTGGAAATGGAATTGGAAACCATGGGAGGAAGCTCTGATGAAATGCCGAAAACTCCGGCCTCGGATGAAAAATGACGAATAATTCTGATTCCTCAGAGATTGACGATGCGCCACCAAACCTCTTCCCCATGGCAAGAGAGGAGACGCCGCTTCCTCCTCAGTGCACCTTGAGGATGCCTACGATCCTCTTCTTCATGATGTCGTGTACCGCAACGCCGATGATTGTATTCCTGGTTGAGGTAGGGTTTTTGGTTTATATTTCATTATGTGAATTATACCCTCAGCATGACGTATAATTGTTGGGAGTTGTTTGAACCACTAATGCGGTGGGTGCGGACCAACGAACATGTCTGAACCCACCTCTTTTTTGTTATTGATGCGCAGAACGTAGGGTGACGATAAAACAGGGCCACAAGGCATTTTAATGTTGTCGTAGTGGAGAGTGGGTCTCGAGATGACTTCAGGTGAGGCATCGTGAGGCATCGTGAAACGAAATCTTCCACAACCTTCATCATACCCAGCCACCAGTACTTTCTTCTAAGGTCCTGGTACATCTTTGGTACCCCAGGATGTACCGCTAGGGGGGAAGTGTGGAACTCCCTCAGAACCTCCTACTATAGTGAAATTGGTACAATGGTATGTCCCCTGAAGAGGATGTCGTGCTCCCCACCTTCAGAAAATCCTTCGGGTGCTAGCCCTGAGGATATCTGAGCACGTCGCACCTCACAGTCAACATCTCTAGGATGTGCCTCTCTGATTCTCTCAAGTATTGGAGGAGTGGCTGTGAGAAACCATAGAAAGGCTGCCCCATCTCTATCCACGAAGGATATCTGCAACATGACTAGATACTCTGTCGCCTCTCCATGTAGCTGAAAGCATGTCCTCCTGTTGAGAGATTTGGCTACTACGTTCCCCATTCCAGAAGTATAGACTATCTCAATGTCATAGTCATGGAAGAACTCGAGCCATCGCTGATTTCTCTGGTTTAGGTCCTTCTGCGAGATGATGTACCTAAGAATCTGGTGGTCAGAATACACTATAATTCTCTCACCCATGAGATAGTGTCGCCAAATCTTTAGGGTGAAGACCACTACTGCAAACTCATGGTCATGGGTAGCGTAGTTCTACTCGTGCGGCCTCAACTGCCATGAACTGTAAGCGATCACTTCTCACTCCAGCATCAGGACACACCTGAGTCCAGTCCCTAATGTGTCGCAGTATACTACATACCCAACGCCCTCCTCTAGAATCCTCAAAATGGGTGCACTAGTCAATCTCTGCCTCAGCTCCTTGAGGCTCTGCTGACATCTGTCTGACCACACAAAGGGTTTCCCCATCTTCGTCAAAGCTGAAAGTGGTGTTGCAACTCTGGAGAAGTCTGGCACAAATCTCTGATAGTACCCAGGTAGACCAAGGAAACATTTCACCTCTTTCACGCTCCTCGTGGCTCCCAAGCAAGTACCACCATGACCATCACGGGATCCACTGCAACTCTAACCTCTGAGATGATGTGACCCAAGAAATGAACCTCTCGAAGCCAGAACTGGAACTTCGAGTTCATACCATAAATCTGGTGCTCTCGGAGTTAATCCAGTACGACCCGTAAGTGGTAGGCGTGCTCCTCTACAGTGGTTGACTAATTCAGTATGTCCTAAATGTAGAATACTACAAAATGATAAAGGTAGGGCTGGAAGATCCTGTCCATGATACTCATTAACACTACTGGAGTGTTGGTCACACCGAAGGGCAAGACCAAAAACTCATAGTGGTCGTAACGACACCTGAAGGACGTCTTCTACACATCCTCATACCGAACTCGGAGCTAATAATAGCCTGACCTGAGGTCTATCATCAAGAACCAACGTGCTCCCTTGAGCTGATCGAAGAGGTCATTAAACCTCAGAAGCCGATACTTGTTCCTCAAAGTCAGCTGGTTCTGGCGATGGTAATTGACACATAGTTGCAAGATCTCATTCGCCTTCATGAAGAATAAATTAGGAGAAGCCCACGGTGAAACACTGGGTCAGATTAAACTATTCTTTGGAATTCCTCGAGTAGTACTCATAGCTCACAAAGCTCGGTGGGAGCCATCCAATATGCTGGAGTGGATATCGGTGATGTCCCAGGGTATAGGTCTATATATAAATCTAACTCACTGGGAGCAGGTAGTCCCGGAACATCATCTGGAAAAACGTCCGCATACTGATCCACCAATATAGGAAAACTCGGACTCTGCACATCAACTGCTTCAAGGATGAGACTCACCAACTGATGGGTGATCGGTTGCCCTCTCCTCTGCGTGAGTCGATCCTGTGCTACGCATGTTCCCTTCTCGCCGATGAAGGTGAACCTGGTCCCATCCATGCGAACACACTGCACCATGTGCCTAATACAGTCGATCTGAGCATGGACTATAGATAAACAGTCTATACCCAAGATGACGTTGTAAGGCCTCGACGCCACTACAAGAAAATCCCAGCCGAAGCTCTCGCCTCCTAGAGTATGCTCACACTGATGGCACCAGTGCGTAATCATCGAGTCTGCTTCCATAGGAGTCTCTATCCATAAGGATCGAGCCAAAGGCTCCATCAGAACCTCTGAGATCTAAACAAGGGTAGTGGTAATAAAGGAATGACTCGCACCTGTGTCTATAAGAACTGTAGCAATGGTGGAGTAGACACAGATATTTCCTCGAATCATCTTGGGTGCACCGTGGTTGTAAGCTTCTGCTGCCTGATGCTGAGCCTGTCTCTATCTGCCAGCTCAATATGGTCAGGGTGGAACTCTTGGGGGTGGGGGTGGTAGAGCCTCGAATCGTCATCCACCACCAGCTACTCGGCCAGCTCCTCTGCCTCATCTGCCTGCTCCCTGAGGAACGCCACGATCGAACCTATGCCTCTGCCTGGGAGGTCCCTCCACTATCTAATGCTCGTCTGCATGGCAGGATGGGTAGTCATGAGCCATGTGGCCTTGCCTGCCACATGGATATCATTGTCTACTCCTTGTATGGCTGGATCTGCGCCATGTGCCCCACACAGCCAAACCCATGTCCTGAGGTCGCCCACCTGATAGCCTAGTCCGCTTGGACCCCTATGTAATCTGTCGACTTCCAGCTATAGAAGACTTCTCCCTGTGCCATCATGCGGTGGGTCTCGCTGCCGATGGAAGCTTTTCAAGAATGCTCTCCAGAAGCTGGGCTCTCTCCAGTACCCCTCCTGGGTCGGGATGCTGATCGGAATCATCGATGCTCTGATCTTATGCCTCATCCCCAGCTCAAAGGTCCGATCCTGGAAGAATCGGTCTTGTACCATGTCCGTGGAGTAGTGCGAGAGGTCGATAAATCTCACCGAGTACTAGACTACTAACATGTTTCCCTGCCACAGCTGTAGTAACTCCTAGATACGCACTGCATGGAGGGTGGCTAGAACAAACTCCAAGCGAAAGAGGCTCTTGAAGTCTATCCGATGTAGAGATGTCTCGTCGTGAACCTGGAGCATCAGGCTCCACCATCTACCTACTGTTGCGTCCAGGAGACTCGCGGAAAGGATCATCACGAGGTTGGCTGGTGTCCCTACCAATCTGAACACTCTGACGATAGCCTCCAGCCAATCCTCGGTTGCCTGAGGATCCGTCTCTCCGAGGAACCTAGGCGGCCTCTGTCTCTGAAACCTTTTCAATGCGCTCAGGCGTCATGCACTCTCCATAGCTGGGGAAGGTAGCATCGGTGGCTTGGATGGTAGAGGTATCATAGGTGCCTCCGCTGAAATGGGTCCCTACACCGAGGCGTCGTCACTTGGTGGGTTGTCGTCTCGCACAAAGCTCGGAACCCTAGCTGGCTGCCGTCGTGGGGCCATCCTGAAAAGAAACAGGTGCGCCATGATTAACACAGTATACCTGGGGAGATGACTCAAAGTAATCACGAAGAAAACCTTTAAAACACACATGAAATCAATGTTTTCATGCATTGTGTCGGAAATCAGAAGTCATGGTCCTAGTTTATGGATACGTCGACTTCCGCACCAACACTGGACTCCCTGGATTGATAACCACACTCAATACCCTTAACACTATTGCTTCACACAGAAGAAAATTATCAGAGTCCTATGTTATGCGATAGAACCGACTCCTATAATACCAATTTGTCACAACCCATCCTTGGGGCGCATGTCGTGACAACCCCACGCCCGCCTTCCATAGGCCCGGGGCTGGAGACTAGCACCAAAGGCGTAAATCCTGATAAAAATGGGAAGGCATTTCCTTTTTATAATTTAAAAAAACACAACAGAGTACGCAAGTAAAGTACGCACTATGTAAAACTGTGTACAATTAGGTGCTGAAAAGAAAATGGGCCAGTATACAAAGCCAACTGAAAGTACAACACAACTAAAAGGAAACTACAACAGTAGTAAGTAAAAGCAGCAGCATCGAGTCGTCCTCCGAAAATCCTACTTGAACGTTGGGTGCAGATAGTCTCCTAGGCTCCTTCAGTCCGGATGTCCCCTCTGTGTACGCCCCACCAAGTGGTCCACCTTCGGGTACGGTCCATCTCCACAAGCCTCCACCTCGATCAGTGTTATCCATCATCTACATCCAACACAACATAGTGCGGGCATATCCCATGCCGGGGAGAGTATATGATACCCAATAGGGACCCCGAGATCGCCGAAGGTCTCTCAGAATCCCCGAAGGATAAACCAAAAAGGAAAGATATAGTCACGAAGTATCAATAACACTAAATAGGTATATGCCCATACTTATACCTAAGTCATCAGTTACAATTCGGCTCCAACTATCGAGCCCAATCACAACCCCGTCCACAATGGAAAGAACAACTCGGTCCACACAAGAATGCAAAACCCAGTCCACACAGGAAAACACAACCCAATCCACAAAGGAAAGCACAACCTAGTCCACACAGGAATACAAGTCAACCACATCAATGATAATGATTGAAAATCAAGACTCAGATCACACATGTATACACATCGTAAGGAGATAGAGATGATCATATTTAGCCACTGATTCATTGATTTGTCGGTCCCACATAGGTTACAAGACCAGCTAAGCTGTCTGACCCACACAGGATACAAGACTAGCTACTCTGTCGGACCCACACAGGATACAAGTACAGAGGATAATACTATTGGACCAACATAGGATACCAGAATATTAGTCATTTCCGTCGAACCCACGGAGGATTCCAGAATGGTCGTTGTCACTGTCGAACATACAGAGGATTCTAGTACAGAAGTCGATGCAGTCGCAACCGTCTCTTGGGTTCAGACACACAGAACGCTTGATTCCGGGAGGGTCCGTTCCATGATCCTAGGGGGTCGATACATCAACTTTCATGAAGTCCAGAGTTTATGTATCATAAACTTCTGTCTCGTCAATAAAAACCCAACGCGACAGACGGTGCGTCAATCAGACCCCCGGTCTGAGAGTTATTGGATTTTCCGTCCCAGGGGCCCGGTTGGTTTTTAAGCTAAACCCAACATGACCATACTCCAGCTGCACCCAAACCTCAAGGGTAGTTAGCTAAAAAACCGTCTCACTAAGAAGAATTCAAAAAATTCTATGGCACGTCAATCGGACGTCCATAGCTCAAGTTAGGAGCGTTTCCGCTCCGAGGGCTCGGTTGGTTTCTGGTTCAAACCAATCCAGTCGTACACAATGTTCTCTTAAACCTTCAGTGTAATATACCGAAATGATATCCTCGATCCAAGGATCTCAATGCAACTGACGGTGCATTGATCGGAGGTCCGTAGCCCAAGATGTGAGCAAAGGACCGAAAACGGTCCAAAATGGGGGGGGGGGGGGGTCTGGGCCCGGCCCGTCCCGACCCAACCCCCCCTGGGTCGACCGGACCAAGGTCCGGGTCCAGCCTGGTATGGCATGGACCGATCCGGTCCAGGAGACCCGCCCCGGCCCAGCCGCGGGGTGCGATGGCTCGGCCAGCGGGCCGAGCACGGGGGAAGTGGCCCCCCCTCCGTTTGTGCTCCGCAGACGCGGCGGGCGCCACTTCCTCCTCCGGATCCTGTGCGGATGTGGGATCGGGACGCCTACCACTGCGGCTTCATTCGAGGTAGCTCCTGCCGGTAGAATGTCGTGGCGCTGCCGCCTGAGATGTTCTCTTTCCACCAGAGTCGTTCTTGTGGTCCGTTCTTGCTCTCGTCTGCGCCTGCGGTCATCTCGGGACCCATTCTCCATTGTGACGGCGTTCAAACGCCGTTGCGTTCATGTTTCATCATCGCCCAATGTTCCGCGCATCAAGAACAGAAAATTGATGGGTTCAGACATGTTCATTTGTATACACCCACCACGTTAGTGGTTCAAACAACTCCCAAAAATTATACGTCATACGAAGGGTATAATTCAAATAAAGTAATATAAACCAAAACCCCTACCTCAACCAGGAAGACAATCGTCGGCGTCACGGTACATGGAATCACGAAGAAGAGGATTGTAGGCATCGTCGGGGTGAGCTGAGGAGGAAGCGGTGTCTCCACTCTAGCCGCAGGGAAGAGGTTTGGTGGTGCATCGTCAATCTCCAAGGAACCGGCGTGCTTCGAAATTATTCGTCGGAGGCCAACGTCGTCAGCGTTTCTTCAGATCTTCCTCCCACGGGGTTCCCAATTCCTTTGCCAACGGGTTGATTAATAAAATAATTAATCTGCACATTATGTTCATTATTATGGTTTGTTAATGAATCTTAATTAATGAACCTATTAAACACACGGGCGTTGTTGTTACACAACCCAAGGGATGATTCATTAAATGGCCGCATTTATTGATCGTTGTTACACTGCGATTCCACCAACTGTCGCTGAATGGTGGAAGAAAAAGAATAAAACACCTTATAATTATTTTATTATATATAAATCGTTTTATGAATGTTTAAAAACTTATCTTTTTTGTCCGACCCTTGTCGGTTTAAATTCAGCTTCACCTTAGAGAATCCCGGTGCTGGGAATTCATCGGTGCCATCAGATTTTAATTCCAAGAACAGTTTCAAAAGATAGACAAACCCACTCGTTCGTTCACTGAACATACCCGAGCTAAAATTCGATAATTGATTCTGTGCACTCCGGGCCTCAGAATTAGGTGTCGTCAAAAACTGCGTACTCATAAAACCTCAGATAATTTAATTTATGAAAAAAAATTAATTGAATTTTACGTGTATTTACACATCCAATCATACATCGATAGAGCTTATTGTCCATTAATTGACCAGTTTTATCCAATGCTAACATACATGTTGTACTAATGGGCGTTTACTTTCCATAGAATGATAAATGGAAAAAATATTTAAATTTTAATTAGTTTATTAGTTTTTTAAATAATATTCATTATAATGGTTGGAAATTTCAAAACCAGGGAAGAAATTTTGTTCTCCCCAAAAATAATTTCAATTCAATTTTTCATAAATTAAAAAAATTAATTTAAAGATTTTATTATATTGAGCTAAATATATGATCATAAATATAATTTTCAATTATTATGGTGACATTTTAATTTTTTTAATAAGAAGAGTGGATTCTAATTTTCAATTTTTTAAATAATTTAATAATATGTGTTTATTTAACCTATCAAATGAAGTACAAAAGGATTTTTCTATACTAAATTGATCTCTAAGTAACATGATGAAATGATTTGAAAATTTATGGATTTACAATCAAGGTGCTTGATCAAAAAAAAATCATTTTTCAGAATGAATGAAATTCAAAATAAATTTTGAATTATATAGGAAGAATATTAAAATATAAATGAATTTATAATGAAAGTACGATTATAATGGATTCTATTTATGAAAACTATAAAAATATTTCACTATAAACAGTATCTTCATAAATATTATAGACTTTATCAACGTGTCGATCTTTTTTATGCATAATAATTCCTTCAACATAAAGTTTCTTTCAAAATAACCCAATTTATTCCAAAAATTAGATGATTATTAGGGAAATCCAATATAATAGTCATATTGTTTCATTAAAAAAAATTATAATCCTATTTAACGAAATGTATCTAATTATCACTATTAAATCGTTTATGATGGGAATTTAGTTCAATGTGAGTGATCAAATTTGTTTGTTCTACTACATTTATGACCGTCCATCAAGTACATTTTCTGAAATACAATTCAACTAAAATGTTTTATAGGGGGTAATCATTAGATTCAACACAAGCCCTTAGAAAAATAGAATATGGGAGATTGTGATCCTCTTCAACTTCCATCTATTATTCTTGTTTATTTATGGTTAAACATTGTTGGTTAACATCTACATCACATAGATGATGTTATTTAGAAATGTTTTCACTAGGTTTGATGTGAATAGACTATTCTATGGTTATGGAATAATCATTGAAGACATGGGAGAATTTACTTGAGTTTTAGTACCCAAGAAATATACCATTATAATATTTAGGGTCAAAATTTAACAGATTTCAATTAGTACTTAGGATAAAGGATTTACAATAGAGGATATTAAAGAATCATACTATAGTAATTTTAACATTCCAATGTTTATAAGGTTTTTTACAGTATTGGTCTTACGAGGTTATAATTAATGATATAGAAATAACTATTTAACCCCTCCTCCTAAATTAGTTATGGAGGATTAAAATTATACAAGAGAGTCCATGAAATTTTTTTGAGGGTCATATTTCATCTTTTGATAGACCCATTTTGTGGAGGGGACGTAGGTGTTGAGAAGGATGGGAGATATCATTGAGAAGCACAAAAAACATCAAAGTGATATTTATAAACATAAATATAAAAATATGTAACTATTTAATATATATATATATATATATGAAAACCCCTATTAATTATATATTTACATATATATAAATAAATTCTTTATGCATATATTTACATTTATATCAAACACACACTCACACTCACAAATGTGTATTTGAATATTTAATTTTAAATATTTATACATATTTTGAGGCTAGTATATATTACATATTTATATATTTAAATAATTCCAAAATATAGTATACAAATATATATATATATATATTGAAACATACCCACTTAAAATATATATATTTATATATATATTACATATTTATATGAATAAAATAAATTATATATTTTATAAAAACATTTATATGTATTCAAATATATATATATTATAATAATTATCTTTGATAAAAATAATATATTATTTATATATTGATGAAAATTTACAAATATTTATATATATATAATTTATATATATAATACAGATATATATATATATTTATTATATTTACACATTCATAATTTTTTTAATATACATATGTTTATATTACATATTTTTATGAATACAATACATTATATATTTTTCAAAAACATTTTTATGTATCAAATTATATATATTATACATCAAAATTATATTATATATAAATAATATATTATTTACAAAATAGATATGATTTTAAAATTCTTTAAATATAAATATATTTCAAATATGTAAGTATATATATATTTATATTATTTATACACATATATATATAAAATAAGAGTTTGAATAATTTTCTGTAAATTTATTTATTTGTGTATATATACAATCTTTTTGATATATTTATTAAATGATATAAATATATATATAATATAATATACACATAATATAATTACTATATACATATATATAATATTAAAGAGATATATATTTATATAATAACATTTATATACTAATGTTTATTTAGATTTATATTTTTTGTATTTAAATAATGTATTTATATAAATTCATTACATAATATGTTTGTAATGTATTTACATAAAATTATATAACATCCTTTATTTATGACATAAACACAGACATTCTAAAATTTAATATATTTTAAAAATATTATAAAATAAGAGGTGGTTAAAACCCCTTATTTTCATAAAAATTAACAGGGTTTATGTCCCCCCCTAATTTAGTAAATTTTAGGTGTTAAACCCCCCCCCCCCAATGAAAAATTATAGAGATGTATTTGTATGTCAATATATTTATAATCATGTATTATTATTGTATAAATTATAAAAACTACATAGGGTTTATATGAATATTTATAGAAATAATATATATATAGTATATTTATGAATTTAAATTATAATTAATAATATATGAAATACAGTTTTATAAAATGAAATATATATAAATATATATATTATATAATTATATTTATATGTACATATATATAAAATAAAATAAATTCATATAAATTAATAATATAATTATTAATTTTATATTTTCATTTAACATAATTAAATAAATGTTTATATTACCTTTTAAAAATATATATATTATAAGGATTTTTTACAAGAAAACAGTTGTGTTCACAACCTCGTATAATATTTTAAAATAGAGGTTGTTCCAAACCCCTTTAATTCTCATAGATTAGATTGGATTGTGAACCCCCAGTATTTTTAAAAAAAATTACATAATATATATTTATATATAACACCTATAAAATTAAACTTAAAATATATATATGTGTGTGTGTTACTTATAAAATTAAACTAAATATGTAGTATTAATAATTGTTAAATTAGTGGTATTTTGGAAGAAACACCTCTAAAACCTAACCAATTATTTAAAAAATAATGGTAAACAATATAATGGTGGTTTCAAACCCCCTCTGAATTTGATGATTAGTAGGAGCTATGCATAACCCCCTAAATGTTTTAAAGAAAATTGATTTCTGGGTCTTTAGGATAAAACAATCTAATTTACAACCACTAATATACTATTTTTATTGTTAAAAGTAATTATATAATGGATACATCCTAATTTACTAATACTAAAAAATTATGTTTCATACATTTAAAAATAAAAAAATATTTACTTAATGTATATATGGAGAATCAATATTTAATTATATCTATAATTTTACCTCTTGAGTCATACCAAAATGTGGTATGTCCTTGGTTTATGTTTTGATGATGATATAATTTATACGGATCCTCACCCATTTCCCTCAATAATCCAATATGTATATACCAAGTAACATATTGGGGTATTACCAAGAAACACATTTAATATAAATGATTCTGTGATTAATTATTTTTGTACCCATATATTTGGTCCAATTATAATATCTAATAAAAATTTTTCAATATAAAATGTTTTGAACATTTGTTCCAATTTTAATTACATAATTTGAGATGAATAATTTATAGAAAACCAAATATATGCATTATATAATTTCATAATTATATTATATAGAAATATATATTATAATAATTAATTTCATGGAATGTTATTTTCACAAAGATAGTATTTTGATATTTATTTTTAGAACTACATTGTTTTGAAAAAATAATCCAATTAGTTATAATATTATTAACATGATGAGATCCTAAATTTTTATATTACATTTATATACCATGGGAAAATGATAAATCATATTTTTTAGATATTTGATTTGAATTTTCATATATAGAACATTTTTTTTCATTTTAGATAAACAAATTCAGAATTTTATGTTAATGGTTTTCATTTCTATTCAACGTGACATTATATATTTTAAATATCATGATGTTTTCAAATAAGTTCATTGAAACCTACTTTATGATTATATCAAGAAAAATATGATTTTTAAAAAATATAATATAGTTATTAGAAGAATAAAATTAATAAATATAACATAATGATATTAGTTTCCTACATACATATATATTCTTCTTGATGAACTTTGGACTTTTATTATTTTATTTATATGTTGAAAATGAATTCTCCATTGTACTCTAACTTGAATCCCTTATATATTTCTTACATTAATTATTATTTTCCATTAAGGTAACATTTTTCATGATGTTTCCCTTATTTTTGTACATGAATAATGTTTCATTAATTTCTTGATTTTCACTTTAAAAGAATTGAGTTGATATTTTCTTAGTTCATGTACGTCCTAACAAATTTTTTAATTGTTTTTATAGTACTTGATTATATTTCATAAGATTCATTATATATTTTCTTTAATTATATTTTCTTTTTTACATTAGATTACCTCTATTTCCTAATTATGGCTTTTCCATTTATTGTAATTTCATACCTCTTGAGAAAATAGAGGAGTTCCCTAAACACCATATTAGAGTCTTTAGTTTCTTGGATCAGGTAATCATTAGGTTCCCAATTACATGTTAAAACCTAAATAATTTTCTTGACTAAAGATTCTATATAAAAATAATAATATTGTTTCATTCAACCATTATAAATATCAATAAATTGAGTAACCATTTCATTGACAGATTCTTAAGGATTCAATGTGAAATATTCAATGTCTCTTATAAAAATATCTTACATATAATCATTAAATTTTATAGTTCCTTCAATAGATTCTACAACGTGTTTAGAAATTTCCTGATCCATTTTCTCGTATAGAAATGTGATAAAATTGATTTTTATCTAAACGAAATGCAAGGTATTCATCTCATTACCATTTAATTCAGAAGAGGAACTATCATCTAGAGCCCATTTTCTATATTATAAAATATTTTGAGAATAAATATGCATAATATAATTCCAAATGGAATAAAAAATATATCAACGAATATTATAGAAGAAAATTTTCTATTAACCATAATTATCACTAGAAATAATTGAGTCAGACCAATAGTTTGTTTTTCAGGATAACCAAAGATGTTTGAAAAAATCTATTTGAAAACAACTTATCTCAAAAATATTTTAAATATATTAATTAAAAAATATATTTAATAGAATCTGAAAACATAGTTACTGAGTAATTCAGTAATTCTTACATACATTATATTATTTAGAATAGGGTAATATGTAAATTGTTGGATTTCCCTTTAAAAAATAAAATAAAATACCAAATGATTTAAAGGTTTAAACATCGTTTTATTTGAATAAATATAATTAATTATTCTAGGAAATATTAGCAAATGACTAAAAATTAAAAGTAAAATAATATTATTTAAAAAGGATAAGAAAAAAGTAAAGATAAACTCCTAAATTAAAATGCAATTAATAGTAATTTATGGATCAATGTAGTTTAAATATATGAATGAAATAAATAAATAAATAAAACAATGGAAAGTTACTAAGGTAAAAAATTGGTAAATTTGTTTTAAAATATATCCAAAAGAACACCTAGTTCTACCATATATATCACTATAGGATTAAAAGTATTAGTCCATTGTCTTTAATAGAGTTCATAATAATAAAACTCTATTTATTTTATTATTTAGTAGGAAAGGAAAAATACAATTGACAATAACTCCTTAATAAGAAAAAAATATTCACAAAAATATAATAGATCTATTTTATATTAATGAAAATGGACAGGAAATCAATTTCTCCCATATTAACAGTAATGAGCTCCAATATTAAAATAAATATAAAGAGGAGGTGATATATTTAGGGTAGTCATGTGATAGTACATTAAATATTCCATTAAAATAATATAAAGATAATCTATGAGATAATGGGTAATAAGATTAGAGTGAGAAGAAATTACAATTAAAACACACCATATGTTGGATAAGACATGATTCATAAAATGATATATTAATTGTTATTTAGATATATATTTTTAGAGAGAGTTATAAAATAATTTTATTCTTGAGATTCAACAACCCAGGGAAATTATATATAGCATGATTTTTTTAGAAAACTTGTGAAATTAATAAGAGATTAATTTATTCATTGAATCATATATTTAATTATTCTTTTAACAATAATTAAATATGTTAGAAAATTGAAAAACATTGAACAACAACCGGGTAAAAATCACCATTTGTTTTACCCCTCGAAACACCTTGAACCACAACCTAAAATTATCCATATGTACTTGTAATATATCATATCCACCATGCTTCAGATAATAATTCCCTAACATTTTATAATTGTTCAGAGAACATATCTATCCACTAAACCATTATACTATGATTTTTTTCTCTATTTTACATGGAACATTAAAAAGATCCATTACCACATCCATGAATAGATAACTAAGGTTCATTTAACATCCTTCCATAGCATTAATATTTAAATTATGATTATTAAATCTTAATTAAGTAATTTTTCATGATTATTACATTATTTGATCATGAAAAGTCCCCAATTGAAAATTGAAATTGTGAATCAAATAGATCTGATCATGAATTCATTACCACAAAACCTGGTTGTAATCCCAAAATTAATAGATGTTATACATTATAATTCTCCAATATAATATTACATGGTTCTATAAAAAATAATATGACTCTGCACTTCTAGGAAATTTTAATTTCCCTATTTTTTCAAAAGAAAATGATATTTTTCATTATTCATATATGAATTTGGAACATTTTTATTGATTAAAATGATTTTCTAAAGGTTATTATGATGAATCGTGGCCGGATTATAATTGATTTCATCATGACATAGTAATGGGGTATTATTGATGATGATTGGTGAGACCAATATTTCATATCATGATGAGTGATCCTGATATAGATCATTATTGTACATGGTAAAATTTTTTTCATCATAGGTGAAATGAGCCATATAATAAGATTGGTCACTCCTTTAAAAATAATGTCGAATTTTATATTATGAAAAAGTTTAAAAAAATATTGATCATGAGTTATGAATATGAAATTCTAATATTACTATTTTATTCTTGTATAGTGTTTTTTAGAATATATTTTCATTTCATGAGGTAAGATATGTTTATAAACATTTATATGTGAAGGTTTTCTCTTTTAAATATTTTTTTGGTCAACAATAAAGGTTATCTAGGGGGTTAATTTCCATTTTGAAATTTAAAATGAAAAAATTATTCATTGAATATAAATTATATTAGAATGATAAAGTGATAAATTTTAAAAAAAAAAAAAATTTAATTGTACCCTTATATAATGGTAAATTTAAATATTTATTAACTGATATTAACAATTATATATAGACTTATTGACTGTATACATTTATTAATATCTATGTAAAATGATGAAATTTGTAAATTTAAATCGTGAGAGAAAACATGTCATGATAAAGGAGTTCAACAATAGCTTAGTGTAGCCCCCTAGATATTCTCCTCTTTGGTTAATAGGATTAATTTATTTCTACCATGATCTTAGTGGTGACCAAAAAATATATTCCCCAAAATTATTAACTTTAAGAATTTTCTTGATATTTATTGGTATATAAGGAACCCATCCCATCCTTTTCTTTGGTAGTGAGAACTCAATTTAAAAGGTGTTGAGATGAGAGAGGTTTACTTAGTAAAAAATTTTAAACATCAACTAACAAAATTTCTTTTATGGATTTTTCAAATTTATATTATAGATGAGGTGATCAATTTATCATGTCCATTGAGAGATTGATAATTTCATATGGATTTAAGGAACATGGTTTTTATATTTCTAAAATACAAAAACAATCATTTTATTATTTACATTTTCACATTTTAAAAGTTGAGGTATAGGCATCCTAAGGTATTTATTTATATTATCCATTAGAGTTGTTGGACCCATTGACTTATTTGATGATTAATTTACCAATTCATTGCTTTTAAGATATCATATTATTATAATTTGAATATTCTAGATCAATATCACTAGCTAACCTCATGATCCCTAACACATGCATGTAGTAGGTCATGGGGAAATAAAATTTCAAGGTTTTCCAAGTGCAACCAAGTATGTAATATAGGTTTTATAACATGAAGAGATTCATATTCTATCCACCAACTAATTATAATTCAACAAAAATAAAATTTAGTTGTCTTATTTTTTTATAATGGATATGAAATAAAATTATTGGTTTTTTGGAAATAAATGTAACGTAAAACTAAGAAAAAATAAAAATGAAATTATAAATTATTTTTAAATTATAAAACATTTGGTTACCAAAAGTAAGGAAGTTCTCCGAAGTGAGATTTTAGGGATAACCATTATTAAACTATTTAAAATATTTTTAGTGAAAAAATACATCATATGAGTGAAAACCTTAATCCACCAATTTTTAATGAAATGTGGACTTACAAAATGGCAAGAAAACTCTACTTCCACTTCCTCAATCGAGGGAGATGTGGTTGAAGAATAAGACACAAACATTTAGATGACCACAATGAAGATTTCCCAAATTAGAAATCATCCATATATTAAATTGATATAATATTGAAACCTGGTATTATGTCTATGATCTAGATTACTCTCCTTGGATATTCCTCTAGTTATTTACTCATAAAAATGAGTACAACAGTATTCATTGTGGGATTAATAATTATGTGTAATGTGTAGATGACATGAAATTGATTCATGTGGTGTGTTGAAGAAAAATATATAGGAAAAATATATAATAAAAGAGAATATTAAATTAAAATACGTGTATATTGATGATGATAGAAGAATAAGACGATTAAAATATTTTTGGATCTATTTGGAATGAATAAAAAAAATTAATGAACTTTTAAACCTGAAACTAATTTAGTAATTAATATTATAAAATAAATCATTCATAAATAAAAATAAAACCATATGGAATAAATTCATAGCATAAGAATGAAACCCTTGTACTATTATCCAGTTTGGTAAAAAATTGAAATGGAATCATCCCACAGTTTATTTGATCATGGGTTCATAGACCTTATCCTATAGGAAAAGGGAGATTTTTAAAATTAAAAAATATGACTATCTTTGGAATATGATTATTTGAATATCCTAATTTTAACACCCTGACCCTAGTTTCCTAGTACCGATGGGCATGATCACAAAAGATTAGGTTCTGAAGAACCGATCTGTTTAGGAGTCTTGGAAAATAGATTACATACATCAACGTAACATTACACTTAAAAAAAACTCAACATAAATGAATCATTACGAACACCATTATTCCAATTTATCTTAACCCTGTATATCATTCCCAATACAATTCTTGGAATCCTGGGAAAAATATAACATAGAAAGGGGTGAACTAAAATGCTCAGTAAGGGTAAGTAATATAGTGGAAGATAACATAAATATTAAGCATGGTGAATAACTGAAACAACATGCCTTTACCAACACAAACCATGATTAATTTTATGGAAGTAATATGAGATGAGTAAATAATGCCATAATAAAACATAATCATGGGAATTCTACTAGTCGAATGACCACATGAACCGCCAATATTATTTTCAAAATGAGGGAATGTATAATTCCGGACATTATAAAACATTTTGTCAAGGCCTCAGCCAAGACATCTAAAAATGGTTAAGGCCTCACCTATAACCGTATCTCAAATTGGGAAAGGCCTAAGAAAATTACATGTCTAGTTGTCTCGTGAGACCTACCGATTCTTCGAGGACCTATAGCGGGCACCACCCATCACTTACTATGTCCAATACATTCCTCACATGAAACGGTAGAATCATTACATAAACATTCATTTTAAAACTAGTATACGAAATGTCAATACATTATCCATAAACCATGAATGGTATAAAAATAACACATCCACAGTCAAACATATCACAAAACCTTTGATATAATATGTAATATTTTCATCATAATAAATCCACTTCAAACAAGTTTAAAATCCATCAAAAGTTGTTGATATAGATGAAAATGATTCGTAAAACTCTTAGAGAGAAATACCCCTTTTTCATGAAATAATTTTTATCTCTCACAATTTAAAAAGGAATTAAATTAAAATAGATTTTTGAATCAATGTTTCCTATACCAATTTTAAACTATTAAAAATAGTTATCATTTCAAAACATTCATTTCCATTTAAATAAATCCTTAAAATTATTTTAAAAATATAGACATTAATTAAATGGGTTTAGAAATATAAATCCATTAAAAAAATTTACATGATGATATAGTTAAGTACACCCCCCATAAAAACATAAAATATTCCTTTCGAAAACATTTTTATGAAATATGGTTATCTATGATAAGTATGTCCCCGAAAATACATACACATGAACAATCTCAGATAATAATGAGACTGTGGAAATAACCATTACCTTATGCTTTTCCTTGGTCGGGGTTAGGCTAACCTCATATATAATAGTTAAATAATTTTCATTAAATTATAAAATAATCATATACATAAATATGATATCATATAATATCTTTTAATATTGCTTTGTATATAATATTTTAGTATTATCGTCGTTTTGTGTGTTCACTCACTCATTTTCTTTTATATGTTTTGTTACATAAGATGTGTTTGTTATCCATAGGTTGTATTTTATTAAAATCCAGAATGATATAAAGTAATTAAAAATTATTTTTAATAATAAAATGAAATTATTCTTCAATGGATACGATGAGAAAAAAATCTCATCGCGTTTGTGGAGACGGTAGTCCGTACGTACACACGAACGCTACTTCCATTTCATTTTTAATTTTAAAAGGAATAAAAAAATGATACATAGGTATATTTTTATTATAATATAATATAATATGTTATATATTATACTTAATTTTATTAACCCCATCCTTTATACATTCCATGTACGGTATGAACGAGTCATATCACTTTGAGGGGTTGTAGTCCACACTTCCTCAAATGAAATTATCGTATATATATATACAACATGGAATAAATAATTTTATGATATAAAATGGAATTAAGGAAGATTATATATATAATAAATATCATTAATATCATATTTAATTATAGTTCCATCATAATGGACATCATGAGAGGTGGTAATAGATAATTGAAGAATCATCGTTTCGTGAGGCGTTTGGTTTCCATCCACAGAAACAATATGTTCTTCACAAATTAGGTGGAGGTGTGTGTATGTGTAGTTAAAATATTTCTCATAATAATGTCCTAGTATATTCAGGATACTGGTTTTATAAAAAAATAAAATAATAATAATAGTTTAGGGGTGGGAGAAGTAAAATAAAGGAAAAGAAGCAAAGAGAGATTATCACCTTTAATTTTGGTAACTCCCTTTGTTTTGAACCAAAAAGTTCTCTTGAAGTGCCTTCTACCTAAGGTGACGATTCTATGAGGAGGATAGGGATGTTGGTAGATTAATTGGGAAGAGTTTGGATGAGACAAAAGGCTTTAGAGGTGTGAGTAATTGGTTCGAAGTGGTGTCCTTTTATAAGGGGAGGAGGGGCTCTTTAGGAAAAACCAAAAGTATTATTTTATAATATATTAATATTCGGTTTATAATGGCTCAAAACTAGATTATTTAAAGTATAATGTGGGTATAGGTCTAAAATTACTCTACAAATAGGCTTTAGACAAGTTTGGGTCACTATTTGCTCTTATCTTGTAGATTTATCTCCTAGTTAAACAGTTTGACATTTACTGTGTCTCTTTGTATTTATATATTATATGGTTAAAAAACTTACTATAAACTGCCTAGAAAACCCCAAGTGGTTCATTAATGACATACATATCATCATATAAATCCTTTGTCCAATCCTTAGATTTTTAGAAATATTATATCAATTAATAATATAGTATTTGTAATAAAAAATCCTTTATGTCAATTTAGACACTATTTTATGATTGATTTTTATTAAAGTTTTAATAAATTATTAATTAGAACAAAATTCATTTAATCAATACTAACATGTCATATTAATCAATAAAATTCTTTTAATTTATTAAAAGTCAAAAATTATATTTATTTTCATATTTATAATATCAATTATTTTAATATTTCACTAATAAGTTAATTACATCATCATGATTGTGTCAGAAATAAATTAAATTATTTGATGTCTAAAAATTGTAAATAAAATAACATTATGTAGTAAATAGTTTTAGATTTCTAATTAATATTTATAATAGAATTTATCTTTTGTATAACCCAATATTAAAAATGTTTTAGTTTTTAAACATTGATTTTAACTCTTTTAACTGTTATTAGAATTAAATAATAATAAATGTCCTAATCTAATTCAAGTGGACCAAAGAGGTTCAGATTTTATTCCTAAGGTTGTTTTTGGTCGAATTATACCTAGAAAATAGAATTTGGACATGTGTTAGGGTAATAATAATATCATTTTTACCTTTAAATATCCTATTTAACTTTCACAGTGGTAAATAAAAGTAAAAAGTTACTATTCAGAAAAAATTATTTTTATCTTATTAAACCAAATTTTAATCCTTTATATTAACCATGTCTCTCGTATTTTCAAAATTCCACTCATAGAAGTAGTAAAATTTTGTTTTATGTGAATTTGCAAATTCTCCTAGGAGATGTGTAAAAGACGGTGAAAAGATCAATAAACTTTTTATAAATCTAAAATTATTACAAATTGACTCCAATGAATTACATTGCACTTATATAGATATTATGTATCTAATTTGACCTAAAATAAATTTAAATAAAATAAAATATTTAATTAAATAAAAATTCTGTCTTAAACTATAACTCTTTTTTTTCACTATTTATAAAAAATTGAACGTTTTCAAAAAAAGACCAAAATTTAACCCGAGACTAATTTTGATCTTCCAAATAAAAAAATGAAATCTATTTTACAAAATTAAAAACATAGAAGTTTAATTTATTTATTTAAAATTAATTTTCTTTTTCAAAACAAATAGCTTGTTTTTAAGAAACAATATCTATCAAAATATTGACACTTATTTATATATAACATCAATGTGAAATTAATTCCAATGACCAAAATTGGATTATAGGGTAAAAATATAATCTAATTATTCTTATAAAACATTAAAATTTATAATTCAAAACTATCAATTTTTTGGATTAAAAAAGTTGTTTTTAGTTAAAATATAGTATTTTAAACTATTCATCCAAATATGAAGGTTATCTGAAAAACACCAAAAATTTATTGAAGCTAAATTTTTATGTCCTGATTCTAGGAAGAATTTTACATTTTAAAATTTAATATATAAAAGTTTCAAATATTGGATTAAAAAAGGCTTTGCCAATAAAAGGCGGTAAATTTTTATTTTTTTAAAAAAACATCTTTTATCTAAAAAAATGTATTTGTTCTTACATTATGTATAAGAAACACATCATATGGATTCTAAAATTATAAGGATTATATAATGTTCAAAATTCAGTTAATAATATTCATAATCGCTTTTTAACAACTAGTTTGGTAGGTCATGGTGTGCTAGATCTCGGCATTGCGTGAAGTGCAAGTTATTGAATTACTTTGAAAAAAATAATGTACTATGAAATATTGGGGTGTTACATTCATCATGTAACAACCTGATATTTTATGATAAGAATTATTTTTAATTTATTTTATTTCATGTGTTTTATTCTACAAAAATATTATCTTGTGCTATACACCACACTGTATTAGCTTGAAGTATACACAACACTATTCTTAGATTGTGTTACACACAATTTCAAGTTCATTTTATAATAGTCATTCTACGCAACATTTTTTGTATATATATATATAAATATATATTTTCAATTTATAAATGAAATATGGTTGGATTCTGTTATACAAAACAACTATGGATTCTTGCACAACATGCAACCCTGACTTGGCTTGCATTACACGCAATCACGACCTTCCTCGATAGCGTGTGTTGTACGCAATATCGGGTTTCACTAAACAATAATATATGATTATAATATTATCACAAACTAGCCGTTATTAATATTATTAACTAAATTTTTAATTTTATAACATTTTTATTCATCTTATAAATTTTCTAAAACATATTATGTGAATAATATTAATTTTTTGGGTAAAATAAGTATTTTTAAAAAAATGCAGTTTTGCCGCCTTTTGATGGAGCACCCACATTAAATATATTTTTTTACAAGTTTATAAGTGCAATTTTACAAAATAAACTTCTTCTTTTTGAATCAGGATATAAAAATTTACATCGGATAATGTTTTGATATTTTTCTGATAACTTTCATATTTTAATGAATAGTAAAAACATGCTATATTTTAATTAAAAACGAAATTTTTCATCATAATAATTTATATGGATAAATTATAATATTTAATGGTTTTAATGTATAAATAGAATATATTTTTACCATTTAATATAATGAATGTCATTAGCATTGATTTTACCTTGAATTCGAAGGTCAAATCAATTCAATCTTTTTCAATGTTTTAACCAAAAACCCATTTTCTTTCGACAACGGGATTAATTTTAATTTAATTTCTGAAACTTTTGTGTATTGAATTTGGAAAAATTGATTCCATATTTGGAATTAGTGGGTCCAAATTATGTTAATAAGCTAATTTTTATTTTTGGGCATTATGAATAGTAACTAGGGTGAATTTTATTTACCATAGTTAAAGATAAATCGGGTAATTAAGGGTAAATATAAGATTATAAAATTACCCTAACACCTGAAAAAATTCTATTGGATGACTAAAGGATTACCCATATCACCTAGGGGTATTAATTGTTTACTTTTATAGACTTATTCCCTTGAAAATAATTTAATTATTATTAAAACCTATGAAACTGACAACATGTCACTCTCTTAAATCTTATAAGTATATTAATTTTAATTTAGTGATAAACTTCATTAATACTCAAACATGAATAGTCTACAGAGACATAATAAAATTATCTACATAATATGAAATTATTTATAATTTTTAGGGATTAAATAATTATCAATAAAGGTGACATAATAGTGATGTTGAAATTATTTTATTAAGATAAATATCAAATAAATCGTTTTAAAAATATTAAAATAAATATTATATGAACTATTTAATGTGCTCCACTAATTTTCTAGATACATATGGCATGTCATTAATCTATTAAATCTTTTATTTCGAACATATCTTCTGTATATTATTTATTTAAATTCAAATAAATGAATAGTGTCAAAATTGACACTATTGTTATTTTAAAAAAATAACATATTATAAAATTTTTTAAAAATCACAAAAATATTTAAAAAATTATAAGTTTAAATTTATATGGTCTAAAATGTCATGAATTGTCAAATTATGGAAAATTCACAACACATATGTAATTATTTATAATAATTTAAAATTTAGAATATTATTACCTCAGAAAAATTAAATTTATAAATAAGGATTAATCAAGTTGATAATGTTTCAAATAAATTCATAACATGTCTAAATTTTATTGGTTGATGAGATTAGATCCCTATATCATCTAATATTCTAATTGAGTCATTTTTGGAGGTTTTTATGTGGGGTTTGAATTTATATTAAACTAATATTTTTGAGGATTCCAAAGGTGCCCCTCTCCTCCCATATAAAAGGGAACCTCCTCCTTCTCCTCCTCACACCAATTTGAGCCTTAAAGTTCGCCAAAACCTGACCATTTAACTTCCCCGCTTCCATAGAAACATCATAGAGGTAATGGTCTTCTCAAAAGACCAACTCTAGTGCCCTAATAAAAGTTTAAAGGATGCACTTTGAGAATGAAGTAATACCTTCTACCGTTTTCTTCAAGTTCCATTCTTCTTATACTCACTCTTATTTAGTTGTTTCATTATGAAGTAATAACATCAGTATCCATAATACACTGATATGTTATTATAAATATGAAAAACCCTTTTTCACCTTCTATTTATCCTACGGAAAACAAAATCACTGCGCGTGCGTACATACGGAATACCGTCTCCCCGCCGTGGTGTAATCTGGTTTTCCACCAACACCTTACATGGATTGGTATAATGGTGTAAACAATAACTATATATGGTTATTATAACATCATAATGATTCTGATATATTATACCATCCACTCCAATTCTATTCAGTAATTATGGGAACGATATCATCGCTCGTGCGTACGTACGGATTACCGTCTCCACGACGCGATGAGATTCATTCTCCATGTTAAACATACAAGAATGATTATAATGTCTATATAATGAATAATAATGAAATATATGAAATAATAATTCTAATTGATTTATGTATATATATATGTATTTCATCTATTTAGTTTCATTAAATTCAATAAGGAAACGAAAACAGCATTCATGCGTAGGTACGACCTACCGTCTCCATGAACGGTATGTTTCATTCCATTTATCAATATATAATATATATGTATATGATGAATATATATTATATATAAATCATGTTTTAAATTTTGGAATTATTTATATCAGGATATAAGTAATAATATCAAGAACGACAACTCGAAACACATACGATAAATGAAATGATTTTACCCAAAACGCTGCTTTAACATTGAATTTACAAAAGAACGGGTAATATAAAGTTATAAGTGAAACATATATGATATCATAATAATGAATATGATTATTTAATCATTAAATTACATTATTTTAATCATTATATAGGTGTTTCGGATCCATACAAATCATATCGTACCTAAGGTAAGGTATAATTTTGCAAATCTCATTTTTATCCGAGATTGCTTATTCATAAATATTTACTCTGGTTATTTCTATCATCCACGTTGATGTTTTATAAATGTTTTTTCATGTATTTTTAATTTCCTTTTACCCATTTTTGACTTTTAATACATGGTATGTATAGAATCATTCTTTTACGAGGTACTTTTTTACTTTTCCGACAAAAGAACGAGAAAAATGTTATTTTTAACTTATATGGCGTGAACGGATTTTTACGGTTTTATAAAGCCTTATTTTCATGAAGATTCCTCCAAACTAATTCATGACTATTTTCAAAAAAATAATTTTAAATTAAAATATCTTGGAATTTTTTGAAATGAAAATGATTTTGATCAATAAAGGATATTTTTCTCAAGAATTCATTTCAAGTGTTTTATCAAAACCATTTTCCAACTAAGACGACATTACTTAAAATGTGAATGTCTCATGAATAATTTCTCTATGATTTACATGGTTTCACTTTTCTTATGATGAAATATCTATTTGTTTTTCATGGATTATGTGATGATGGGATGATGTTTATGAAACCCATTTTATTTTTTTGGGTTATGATGGATGTTTTAAGTTTATTTTGTGGAACAAGTAAGAATTATTTCATTATGAGATGGGTGGGACCTATATCTCCCTCCAATGCATTGGGTAAAGATTTATATCTCATGAGATAGACATGGCTGGAATGGTAAGTTAACATGGTTCAGTAATACAGTACGGGAACGAAAAGTGAACTCGATTCAGAAAGGGACTCTGTCCACTAAGATGGTCTTGGCAGCAATGCCTTGGCTACTAAGGAAATTATGTCATGTGCTTAATGGTTGCCAAAATCACATGTTTTATTTCCATGCTATTTTATCATGATTAATGTTTATTTATGATATATGCCTTATGTACTTCCATGTTTTATGTCATTTTTGAAGATTGGAAACATCATGTTCATGTTTTTAAGTTCAAATGTATATGATTTGTTTTATTTTATCTATGCTTAACCTTACTGAGAATTTGAGCACACCATTTATAAGTTTTATTTTCCCCAGGATATAAAGAAATATTTTAGGTGAGAAAAAAAGGGATAGATCTTTATGGGAGATGTTAAAGATCTTACACCATGATTAGAAGATTATGTTCCAGGTTTCTAAAGACACTAAACTCTTACGGTCCTTGTGTGTCTGTTTTTGTTATGTATTATGTATTCCAAAAAAGTAATTTAATGTCCATGTACGTCAAGATTTGGGTCTCTATAGTTGGTATCAGAGGAAAGGTTATTTATCCTTTGGAAACTAGGATGTGAAAACGTTAGTGAGATCCCTAGAGATATTTCTAAGGTATGTCCAGGGATGTCCCTATGGATAAGTATATGTATATTATATAGTCCTAGAACTACGGTAAAGATTTTAGAATTTAACCTAAGATGTTAGATATTGAGGGTACTCCCCCTTTTACTATGTTGTTTTCCCTTTCATGATGTTTTCCTCTTAGACTATTCTTTTTGATTTTTAGAAAATGGATGGAAACAAGAAGATTCACGATAATGGAGGATATGATGGACAATGGAATTGTATACTTCATGAGAATCCAAATGAAATGGGATTTGGAAGTCCAAACATCGTTATTATGCCTAATCATAAATATCATAATATGATCAATAATCTCCACTTTGGTAAGTTTCCCAACCCAGATAATAAGAGAAAAAAGGAGTTTCATGGTGATCATAGAGAAAAGAAAGTTCAATTTCCCTCATGTAAATCATGTGGGAAAAGGCATCAGGGAGATTGTTTCAAAAGATCTGGAAGATGCTTTGGGTGTGGAAAAGAAGGACATAAAGCCAATAAGTGAAAAGGAAAAGGATCATTTAGCACCGTGGACAAGGATAATGGTATTTCTAAGACATCAACATTGATTAGATGTTTTAAATTTGGAATGTATGGGCATTATGCAAACCAATTCCCTAAGGGAAAATCTCATGAACATAATCTGCATGGTAATATGGGTAGTATTTATGTGGATGATGATGATGAGACTACAAATGAAATATGAGATGAAAGAAATGATGAAGCTCGGTCCGTGGTTTGAGAAGTTAATGGAATTATTGTATGTTTATCAATAATAATGTATGGTACTATGGAATAAAGAATCATCTAAGGATTGTTACACTAATGTTTTTCCTATAGTATTTGAAAGTATATGTTGAATGGTACTGGTAACCATGAAAGGTTATTCAGTTATTTTTTGAATAAATATGATATGCGCATAATGAAGGGATAAGGAGGAAATAATATGTTTGATATTATTGATGACATCATAGCTGATAAAAGGAAAAATTGATATCATGATTTGAGTATATAGACTTTATTTGGGATTTTGGTATGTGGAAAGAGTTATGTTTTGATAGAATTCATGTTTTCTATATGGTTCTATGGTAATTCATGTTTCAAAAGAATACATGATTAAGGTATTCACATGTTTGGAATGTGACCAAAAAAAATATATCTTATTATATATGGGTGATAAATGAAGGAATTAACATGCTCAGAAGATGAAATTTATAGTAATCGGACAGAAGTATTTTAGATAATCCTAAATTTTGGAATGGACATCATATAGTATTGGTTAAGGATATAGATTTTTGTTTCTGAAATGTTATGATAGTATAGTTTTAGAAAAATGACAACCTGCTGGACGGGCGAAAACCCATCGCGTCGGAAAAGTCTGTGGGAATCGAACCCACAACCGAAGTGCGAATGGACTTTATCACATACCATTGGCCTACGGGAAGTCCCAAGTTAGTTGAAACTAGTTTTATTTTATTAAGCAGTATGATATATGAAGTATAAGTTCAATTTTGGAATCGTATATGATTAAACTCACCATAGATGGACTTATGTATATTTGATAACTTTTCCTAACCTTTTGTTTGAAACAGATGGAATGACTCATCATTCTATCACATGATCTGTTAACACTTCATGAATAACAAATTCAACTTCATTTTTTAAGATATGAAGTGGAAATTGTTCAAAGCATGAAAATTAGTGATATTGTAACAAAATCATGCAAGTATTTATTCTAATTCAAAATTTTCAACATTAGGGAAATGATATTGAAAACTAAAAATCTTGTCCTAGTGCTTTTATATCCGATGAATCAGATGGTACCTTAGATCATCACAAATTTATGGCTTTGTGATTGATGGATTTTTCATAGCCATGTTCTATACCACTCTCCATCAAAACATGATGGTTAGATTTTTCTTCCAAATCCATATTTTCACCTATGTTCTCTTATATGGAATCCCAGTAATGAGTTACTTTGGGTAATCATTACGTTTCATACATTAGTTATTGAAATTATGTTTTAGTATTTATTTTTATGATGTGGGTTTATATTAATAGTAAACAACTTATAACCCCGACAAATTTCGAGGGCGAAATTCATTTTAAGGGGGGTAGAATGTAACAAACCAATATTTTAAGATAAGTATTCTTTTTAATTTATTTGATGTCATGTTTATGCCACAACAAGATTATCTTGTGCTATACGCCACATTGTATTATCTTGAAGTATACGCAACACTATTCTTTGATATTGTTCCACACAATTTCAAGTTCGTTTTATAATAGTCATTCTACGCAACATTGAGTGTATATATATATATTCAATATATAAATGAAATATGGTTGGATTCTGTTATACAAACAACGAAGGATTCTTGTACAACACATAACCATGACTTGGCTTGCATTACACGCAATCGCGACCTTCCTTGATAACGTGTGTTGTACGCAATATCAGGTTTAACTAAACAAGATATATGGTTATAATATTTTCACAAACTAGCCGTTATGAATAGTATTAAATAAATTTTTAATTTTATAACATTATTATTCAACTTGTAAATTTTCTAAAACATTTTATTTGAACAAAATTAATTTTTCGGGTAAAATAAGTATTTTTAAAAAAATCCAGTTTTTCCGCCTTTTGATGGTGCAACCACATTAAATCTAGTTTTTAACATGTTTTTAAGTTATATTTTAAAAAATAATCTTATTATTTTGAATTAGGATATAAAAATTTACATTTGATAATGTTTTGATATTTTTCTGATAACTTTCATATTTTAAGGAACAGTAAAAACACGCTATATTTTAATTAAAAACAACTTTTTTCTTCGTAATAATTTATATGGATAAATTATAATATTGAATGGTTTTAATGTATAAATAGAATATATTTTTACCATTTAATATAATGTATGTCATCAGCATTGATTTTACCTTGAATTCGTAGGTTAAATCAATTCAATCTTTTGCAATGTTTTAACCAAAAACCTGTTTTCTTTCGACACCAAGATTAATTTTAATTTAATGTCTGCAACTTTTGTGTATTGAATTTGGAAAAATGGATTCCATATCTGGAATCAGTGGGTCCAAATTATGTTAATAAGCAACTTTTTATTTTTGGGCATTATGAATAGTAACTACGATAAATTTTATTTACCATATTTAAAGATAAACCGTGTAATTAAGGGTAAATATAAGATTATAAAATTATCCTAAAACCTACCAAAATTATATTGGATGACTAAAGGATTACAAATATCACTTAAGGGTCGGAATAGAATCCTTTTATGGACTTATTTCCTTGAAAATAATTTAATTATTATTAAAGCCAATGAAAGTGACAACATGTCACTCTCTTAAATCTTATAAGTGTATTAATTTTAATATAGTGATAAACATCATGAAACTTCGAACATGAATAGTATATATAAATATAATAAAATTATCTACATCATATTAATTTATTTATAATTTTTATGGATTAAATAATTATCATTAATGGAGACATAATAGCGATGTTGAAATTATTTTATTAAGAGAAATATCCAATAAATGGTTTTAAAAATATTAAAATAAATATTATATTAAGTATTTAATGTGCTCCACTAATTTTATAGATAAATATGACATGTTATGAATCTATTAAATCTTTTAGTTCTAACATATATTCTGTATATTGTTTATTTAAATTCAAATAAATGAATAGTGTCAAAATTGACACTATTGTTATTTTATAAAAATAACATATTTTAAAATTGTTTAAAAATCACAAAAATATTTGAAAAATTATAAATTAAAATTTATATGGTCAAAAATGTCATAAAGTGTCAAATTATGTAGAATTCAAAACACATATGTAAATATTTATAATAATTTAAAATTAGGGATATTATTACCACAAATAAAATAAAATGGATAAATAAGGATAAATCAAGTGGATAATGATTAAAATAAATTCCTAACATGTCTAAATTTTATTTTTTGATGATATTACAACCCTATATCATCTAATATTCTAATTTAGTCATTTTTTGAAGTTTTTATGTGGGGTTTGAATTTATATTAAACTAATATTTTTTAGGATTCCAAAGCTGCCCCTTTCCTCCCTTATAAAAGGGCACCTCCCCCATCTCCCCCTCACACCAATTTGAGCCATGAAGCTCGTCAAAAACCAGACCATTTCACTTCCCCACATACCTAGGAACATCATAGAGGTACTGGTCTTCTTAAAAAACACAACTCTAGTTCCCTAAGAGAAATATTATAGGAGGCACTTCGAGAAAGAGCTAATACCTTCTACCGTTTTCTTCAAGTTCCATTCTTCTTATACTCACTCTTCTTCTGTTGTTTCATTAGGAAGTAATAACATCAGTATCCTTAATATACTGATATATTATTATAAATATGAAACAACCCAATTTCACTTTCTATCCATCCTATGGAAAAAAATCATCGCACGTGCGAACGAACGGAATACCGTCTCCACACCGTGGTGTAATCTGTTTTCCCACCAACACCTTACATGGATGGGTATAATGGTGTAAAGAATCACTATATATGTTTATTATAACATCATAATGATTCTGATATATTATACCACCCACTACAATTCTATTCAATAATTAATGGAATGATATCATCGCTCGTGCGTACGTACGGATTACCGTCTCTATGACGCGATGAGATTCATTATCCATGTTAACCATACATGAATGATTATAAAGGTTATATAATGAATAATAATGAAATATATGAAATAATAATGCTACTGGATTTATGTATATATATATATATATATGTATTTCATCTATTTATTTTCATTCAATTCAATAAAGAAATGAAAACATCGTTAATGCGTACGTACGACCTACCATCTCCATGAACGGTGTATTTCATTCCTTTTAACGATATTTAATATGCATGTATATGATGAATATTTATTATATATATATCATGTTTTACATTATGGAATTATGTAAATCAGGATATAAGTAATAATATCAATAACAACAAGTCGAAACACATATGATAAATGAAATGATTTTACCCAAAACGCTGCATTAACATTGAATTTACAAAAGAACGGGTAATATAAAGTCATTAGTGAAACATATATGAAATCATAACAATGAATATGATTATTTAATAAGTAAATGGAATTATTTTAATCATTATACAAGAGGTTCAGATCCATACGAAGCATATCAGACCTAAGGTAAGGGATAATTTTTCAAAACACATTTTTATCCGAGATAGCTTATTCATAAGTATTTACTGAGGTTATTTCTATCATCCATGTAAATGTTTTTTAAAAGTGTTTTCATGTATGTTTATTGTCCTTTTTACCCATTTTTTACTTTTACTACATGTTATGTATAAAATCTTTCTTTTATGAGGTACTTTTTGACTTTTCCGACAAAAGTACGAGAAAAATGTTATTTTTAACTTATACGACGTGAACGGATTTTTACGGTTTTCTAAGGCCTTATTTTCATGAAGCTTCCTCCAAAATATTTCATGACTGTTTTAAAAAAAAACTTTTCATTTAAAATTTCATGTAATTTTTTGAAATGAAAATGATTTTGAAGAATAATGGATATTTTTCTCAAGAATTCATTTCAAGTGTTTTATCAAAACCATTTTCCATCTAATATGACATTAATTTATATGTGTATGAATCATGTATAATGTCTCTATGATTTACATGGTTTCACTTTTCTTATGATGAAATATTCATTTGTTTTATATGGATTATGTGATGATGGGGTGATGTTTATTAAACCCATTTTATTATTTGGGTTATGATGAATGTTTTAAGTTTATTTTTTGGCACAAGTATGATTGATTTCATTATGAGATTGGTGGGACCTATATCTCCCTCCAATTATTTGGGTAATGATTTATATCTCCTGAGATAGACATGGCTGGAATGGTAAGTTACTTCGGTTCAGTAATACAGGATTGGAATGAGGAGTGAACTCGATTCAGAAAGGGGCTTTGTCCACTAAGATAGTCTTGGCAGCAATGCCTTGGCTACTATGGAAATCATATCATGTTATTAATGGTTTCCACAATCCCATGTTTTATTCCCATGCTATTTTATCATGATTAATGTTTCCTAATGATCTATCCCTTATGTACTGCCATGATTTATGTCATTGGGCAAGATTTTAAACATCATGTTCATATATTTAAGAATAAATGTATATGATTTGTTATATTTTATCCACTCTTACCCTTAATGAGAATTTGATCTCACCCTTTATATGTTTTATTTTCCCCATGATATAAAGAAAGATTTTAGGTAAGAAAAAAGGGGAAGATCTTTATGGGAGATGTTGATGATCTTCCACCACGTTTAGAAGATTATGTTCTGGGTTTCCAAAGACACTAAACTATTACAGTCATTGTGTGTCTGTTTTTGTTATGTATTAAGTATTCTGAAGAAGTAATGTAATGTCCATGTACGTCATGCTTCGGGTCTCTACACTTCACACCTTCAATAAATTAATTCCTCGTAATTTGAAATGATTTTTCGAAAATAAAATGTTGAAAATAGAAAATACCTTTGGCATAACCCACATCAGAAATTAGGTTAATAAAATTTAATCTTAATAAGATGAAAAGTGAAATGAAAGGGTCACCAAAAAATTATGATCTTGATTAGGATAACATTGGTGAAATTATAGATATATAATTGGATGAAAAGTGTTAATATTTATAGGTAGTGATTGAGTTCATCAATAAAAACATCTGTAAAATTGAGGGCCTGAAATTCATCAATCTATGATGATTTAAAATACCATCGGTTCAACAAAACATATGGTATTAGGATAACACAATTTTCTTTATTAATATCCCTTTACTAAATGATATGAATTATTTTCTTTATAGATTAAGAGAAGAATAAAAATATATACCTGACAAGTAGAGTCCCATCCTTTAACTAATTTATACCAAAAACACATCTTTCACCCTAGAAGATAATAGAACTTAAAAATAATATTCTATTTATCCTATTAATATAGAGTAAAAAAATAAATTTATAATTCATCTACCAGATATTTTTAACAAAAAGACATCATTATTCAGTCTAGGACATCACGTGGGCCAGCGGTAGGTGATACACCCTTTTCGCCCTTCGGTTGTGGGTTCAAGTCTCACAGCCTTGTAAGATTCTACGGGTTGCCGCCCATCCTCCGGGATGTCCTATTTATGACAATCCAAAAATAATTTCAAACTAGAATTATCCTAAATACTTCTGTCCAAACTCACTGTCTGAAATATATAAGTAAGGTAAACACAATGATGATCCTTTTTTCCACGTAATAACATGTGAATACCTTCATCATGTATTATTTTAAAACACCGCAACATCCTGAATAACCATAAAACCTTATTGATTACATTCATTATCCCTTATTCATTATAGAATACTGGATACACTCCTTCTATCCAAAAATGTTGTATACTCCAACAATGATGGAATATACAAATCATTAATTAGTTTCAAGGTAGTCAAGAATATCAAATATAATTTATCCAAATCAATCATCTCTTATTCAAAAATCACTACCTCATTATCAGAACCATGTTATGGATTACATTTCCTCTAACCATGTATTTTTCCAAAATGTGTAGCTTACTATTATGTCACTTTTCTTAGAATAAAATAATCTCAAATTCTCAATAAAATAGTACTGCATTACAATCCTTATTTATCACCATTATTCATATAACTTGTATACTATAGATACATCACTCAAATAAAATAATTCTATCATAACATCATAAAACACTAGTTATTCATCTTACTCTAAGGTAGTATCATTACTTGATTATTAACCAATAACATCATTTGCGGTAAACACTTATGACTGAGACATTGATTTGCGTACTGTCTCAACACCATGCAGATGATGCATTTTACATTTGAAAACATTTTCTTACCCTTGCAATCACGCACTTGATGTCCTTTTTCTCAACACATAAACCAAACTCCCATTTTCATTCAAGCATTTACCAAGGTGATTATTTCCACAATTATCACATATGGGAAAATCATTCAATCCAAAATCCCATTTATCCATCTTTATCTCTACAATCCTTTTCTTCCCTTGCTTCCATTCAAAGCCATAGGACTCATAGAATTCATTACTTATCATACTAACACGTGATAATCATTCTTCATATGTTTCGAATATATGGATGACTACTTCCATTCTAAATGATGGATTAATACCATTAATGATATGACCCTTCTTACTATTTGGATCATGCGTATTGCTAGAATTCTCATTCCTTCTACTGGGAGTCATTTCTAAACAACATCAAACACTAGGACTGTTTATGAATTTCAATTCATAATTCCAAACAAGTAAAATACCTAACCTAAATTAAACAGTTTATAGATATAATACATAATCACAAAAATGTTTTCTTTGAGGACATATATACTCATATACCCTTTAAAGTCATTTGTAAAGAAAATGAGAATTATCCTAAACATATCCCATGGGAGTGTCGTAACCAAGAGTGCAGCAAGGCCTGTTGTCGTGCACCACTTACCGTTCGAGTCTAGCTCCAAGTGGTGTTTTCGGGTTTTACCACTAGGTACATCTGTGCCCGAGCCGCCTCTACCTGATCGTATCCAGATGGGGATGTATATTCTTGGAAAACTCACAAAATCTCTACATTAACAAAATTCCAGGAAGTCCTTCTATACAAATCCTCAAAGTCTATCTTAGGTATATCTGCTACAATCAGAGTTTACCTAAATCTCTCTTCCAATGTTGTTTCTAAACATCCTCTGATACCAACTATAATGTCCCGACCCCAGTTTCCTAGAGTCGGTGCATTATTTTAATACATTGGAATGATCAAAAAATATCATGTCCCGAAGGACCGATCTGTTTAGAAGTCATGGAAAAGAGATTACATACATGAACGCCACATTACACATTAAAAAACACATCATAATGAATCTTTGAGAACACTATTATTCCCTTTAAGCATAACCCTGTATATCATTCGCAATACATTTCTTGGAATCCTGGGAAATATAAAACATAGAAAGGGGTGAGCTCAAATTCTCAGTAAGGGTAAACAATACAATGGAAGATAACATAAATATTAATCATGATGAATAATTGAAACCACATGGATTTACAAACAATAAACATGAATAATTTTAAAGGAATATGATATGAGTAAATAATTCCATAATAAAAAACAATCATGTATATTCTACTAGTCGTATGAGTATATGAACCGTCGATATTATTTTCATAATAAGGGATTGTATAATGCCAGACATTCTGAAACATTTTGTCAAGGCCTCATCCAAGACGTTTAAAAATATTTAAGGCCTCGGCCTAATCCATATATCAAATTGGGAAAGGCCTCCACAAATTCCACGTCTAGTTGTCTCATGATACCTACAGATTAATCCAGGAGCTATAGCGGGCTCCACCCGTCACTTACTATGTCCAATACATTTCTCATATGAAACGGTTGAAGCATTACATAAGCATTCTTATTAAAACTAGCATATGAAATGTCAATACTTAATCAATAAACTATGAATGGTATAAAAATAACACATCCACAGTCAAACATATCACAAAACCATTGATACAATATGTAATATTTGTATCATAATAAATCAACATAAAAGAAGTTTAAAATCCATCAGAGGTTGTTGACATAGATGAAAATGATTCGTAAAAATCTTTGAGAAAAATACACGTTTATCATGATATCATTTGTAAGTATCAAAATTTATAAAGGATGTTATTTAAAAGAGATATTGGAATCAATGTGTCACATACCACATTGAAACTTTTGAAAATAGATATCATTCCCAAACAATCATGTCCATTTAAATAGATCATTAAAATCGATTTGAAAATATAGACATTAATTTAAAGGGGTTAGAAAGATAATTTTGTTAAAAAAAATTAACATGATGATCTATCTAAATAAACCCTCCCATCAATCATTAAAAACTTCCTTTTGAAAACATTTTTATGAAATATGGGTATCTATGATAAGTATGTCCAAGAAAATACTTACACATGAACAATCTCATATTATAATTAGATTGAGGAAAAAACCCATACTTTATAATTTTCCTTGGTCGAGGGTATTTTAACCTCATGTATAATAGTAAAATAATTGTTATTAAATTATAAAATAATCATATTCAAAAATATTACATCATATAATATATTTTAATATTGCTTTTCTAATAATATTTTAGTATTATCATTGTTTCGGGTGTTCACTTACTCATTTTCTTTTATATGTTTTGTTACAGAATCTGTGTTTGTTATCCATAGGTTGTATCTTATTCATATCCAGAATGGTATCAAGTATAAAATGTAATTTTTATTCATCAAATGAAATTATTCTTGAATGTATACGATGGGGAATGAATCTAATCGTGTTCATGGAGACAGTAGTTCGTGCATACACATGAACGCTACTTCCATTTCATTATTTATTTTAAAAGGAATCAAAAACAAATGATATTAGTAATATTATTATTCCAGTATAATATAATATCTTATATAGGTTACTTATGTTTATTTAAACTATCCTTTATATGTTCCATGTATGATATGAACAAGTCATATAACTTTGAGGGGGCGGTAGTCCACACATCCTCAAATGAAATTATAGTATATATATATACAATAGGAAATGAAAAATGGTATTCTATAAAGTTTAATTATAGAAGATTATATATAAAATAAATATCATTTTTATCATATTTAATTATAGTGCAATCATAATGGCCACCATGAGAGGCGGTAGGAGATAAGTGAACAATCATCGTTTCGTGAGACGTTTGGTTTCCATACATAGAAACATTATGATTTTCACTCATTAGATGTATGTGTGATTAAGGGTAGTTCTAATAAATCTATTAAAAATATCCTATTATATTTGGGATACTGGTTTTGTTACAAAATAAAATTATAAGAATAGTTTAGGGGTTGGAGAACCAAGATAAAGGAAAGGAAGCTAATAAAAATCGTCAACTTTAATTTGGGTAACTCCCTTTTTTTGAACAAAAAAGGACTCTTGAAGTGCCTTATGCCTCGGGTAAGGATTCTAGGAGGAGGATAGGGATGTAGGGAGATTAATTAGGAAGAGGTTGGATAATCCAAAAGGCTTTAGGGGTGTTACGAATTAGTTATAACTAATGTTCTTTTATAGTGGGGAGGAGGGGCTCTTTATAAAAAACATAAAGTATTATTTTTTAATAAATTAATATTCGGTTTATAATGGCTCCAAAATGGATTATTTAAAGTTTATAGTGGGTATGTGTCTAAAACCACTAAACCAATAGATTTTAGACATGTTTGGGCCAATATTTTACCATTATCATTTAGATTTAACTCTTAGATAAATAGTTTTACATTTACCACGTCTCTTTGTATTTTTATATTATATGGTTAATAAACTTAATATAAACGACCAAGAAAACCCCATGTGGTTCATTAATGACATAAATATCAGAATATAAGTCCTTTTGCTGACCCTTATATTTTGAGGAATATTATATCAATTAATAATATAATATTTGTTTTAAAAACTCGTTTATGTCAATTTTGACAGTATTTAATAATTTATTTTTGTTAAATAATTAATTACATGATTAATTAGAAACAATTTCATTTAATTATTTCTAACATGTTATATTAACCAATAAAATTCGTTTAATTCATTAAAAGTCTAAAATTATATTTATTTGGGTATTTATAATATCAATTATTTTAATATTTCACTAATAAGGTTATTACTGCACCATCATTGTGTCATAAATAAATTAAATTATTTTATGTCTAAAAATTATAAATAAAATACCATTATGTAGGAAATATTTTTAGGGTTCTAATTAATATTTATAAATGATTGAATCTTATTTATAACCCTGTAATAAAAATGTTTTAGATATTAAACATTGATTTTAACTTTTTTAACTCTTCTTTTAATTAAATAATATTAAATGTCTTAATCTAATCCAAGTGGACCAAAGAGGTTCAAATTTTATTCTTAATGTTGTTTTCGGTCGAATTATACTTATAATATAGAATTAGGACTTGTGTTAGGCTAATAATAATAACATTTTTACCCTTAATTACCCTATTTACTTTTTATCATGGTAAAAAAAGTAAAAATGTACTATTCACCAAAAATATTATCTTATTGAACGAAATTTTACTCCATTATATTAACCGTGTCTCTCAGATTTTTGAAATTCCACTCAAATAAGCAGTAAAATTATGGTTCATGTGATTTCGCAAATTCTCCTCAGAGATGGGTAAAAGACGGTGAAAAGTTCAATAAATTTTTTATATATCTAAAATTTTTATAAATTGACTCCAATGAATTACATTGAAAATATATAGATATTTTGTATCTATTTTGACAAAAAATAAATTCCAAAAAAATAAATAATTATTGAAATAAAAATTAGGTTTTAAACGATAACTAATGGTTTTTTCATTATTCATCAAAAATTGAACGTTTTAAGAAAAATACCAAAAATTCACCCTAGGCTAATTTCGATATTCAAAATCCAAAAATGAAGTCTATTTTACGAAATTTAAAACATAGAAGTTTCATTTATTTAATTTAAAAATAATTCTCGTTTTCAAAACAAATAGCGTGATTTTAAGAAACAATAACTATCAAAATATTGACACTTGTTTTTATATAATTTCAATGTGAAATTATTTCCAACGACCAACATTGGATTAAAGGGGAAAATAAATTCTAATTATAATTCCAAAACATGAAAGTGTATAATTCAACAATATATATTATTTGTATTAAAAAATTATTTTTCATTTAAAATATATTATTTTTTACTATTCAACCCAATATGAAAGTCATCAGAAAAAAACCAAAAAATTGTTGATACTAAATTATTATGTCCTGATTCTAAAGAAAATGCTTATTTTTTCAAATTGAATATAAAAAGAATCAAATATTAGATTTAAAATTGATTATCCATTAAAAGGAGGTAAAATTACATTTTTTGAAAAATAATTCTTTTATTTGAAAAAATGTATTTGTTCTTAAATTATGTCTAAGAATCTCATAATATGGATTCTAAAATTATAAGGATTATATAATGTTCAAAATTCTGTTAATACTATTCATAACCATTTTTGAATGGATAGTTTGTTATGTCACTGTGGGATAGAACTCGGTGTTGCGTGTTGTGCAAGTTATTGAATTACTTTGAAAAAAATAACGTACTATGAAATCTTGGGGTGTTACACTAATTTTGATCCCCTAAAGATAAAATTTTCCTAAATTAGTAACATATAATGGATGTCGTGTGGAAGAATATAAAATTGTGTATTGGTGTGTGGAAATATGGATGATCAATTTCCATTGTTTCCATGGGAGTAGGGATACAGTATAGGTGTCGTGGATGTAATGGTGGCATTAGTGGCATCTCTCATAATATGGCCATCAAATTGGCCGGATGAAAAATTAGGTAGGATGCGTGGGTGTTTAATTTGTGTCTAGAATTTATATAAAGAGTTCCAAACCTTGGATTGTGGTGGGTGATGGTGATATTGGGATCATTTTTCCAGAAAATTGAGATTTAGTCATGTGAGGAGGTGTCCAAGAGATGTCAGGTGGAGGAGATATGATGAAATGTGATGGAGGGATCTATCTGAGTGAGGTTGATGTGTGGTCATTCAAGATGAAGACATTTTAAAAATTTTATAGAAAAAATATATTTTGGTATCCTATATATAAATTTAGAATGTTAGGTTTCTTTTATATAATCCCAGGTGGGTTACTATATAAAACCACATACTGTGGGAATTTTCTCCCACAAAATACAATAAATACAGGAGAGATGTGGGATGTACCACATATGGAACATGTGGGCCATTGAGTCCACTATTCTCCCCCATAATTTGGTCTCATGTAGTCTACATATTCATGCTCCCTATTTTTCCATGCACCAATGGATTCGAGTTTGCCTTCCCCTGGCCTAACATGGTTTGATGGGTCTCCTTTGGCCTACCTAAGTGGATTTCCATTCATGAGGGTGTGGGTCAGTTTATATTTTCATTTTTTTGTATCCTAAATTGTGAAAAAATAAAAAATTTCACTATAATAAATTATAATAAATCTAAAATAGAAAATCCAATACACTAAAAATGTTCTAAACAATTTTAATACAATAATAACATTTTCCCACAATTTAAAAAAAATAATGGAATACATTAATGTTTAGATAAATATCCATTGGAAATAATTTATACATGTTTAAAATAATTTATGATATATTATTTTATAAAGACCCCAACAAATAAAAGGTACTTTTCATCAAGTATAAAATATAAAAATTAAAAATCATATTGAAGAAATTTTATCATTATTCAAATCTCAATTCAATAAAAATAAATAATTATCAATGTTATATAATATTTTAAAAAATACACATATATATTAATTTAATTTCATAATCATCAATGAAACAATCAACAAAAGTTTATTAATTTTTCGATTTTGAAATATAGAGGATCTTATTTCTATCACTAATTCAGGTTCCTTAATTTATTATTATTTAACATACCAAAAAATGATCTACCTCATAATGGAATCTTTTCCCTCAATATCTATGATACAATTAATGTAGTTTTATGATCATATCATTAGAAAATTATCCCAATCCATATTCTAGTAAAAACTAATTTATCTACTTTGAAAATATAAAAGTATAATAAAATAATGATAGATTTCATTTGAGGTTTAAATATCAATGAGGAATAAGGTTGGATTGAATTAAAAGTATGAGATCCAATACGTGGTTAATTTCAAATGTAAACATCAAGATATCATATGTAAAATATCAATCAAATTATCCCACTAAAATTTGTTATAAATTTTAATTTCTCAAAGTCAATGTTAGGTGATGATTAAAGTAAGGCATATTGATGGAGTTGTTTAGACAGAAAAATTTTTATGTACTTGTATTTTTTTCTTTTTCATTACTATTTTTTATTTCTTATTTTACAAAATTTATTATCACAATAATACTCTCATCCACCGTTTAATGAAATGTGATAAAATTATTTTTTTTATTTATGGTTATTTTACATTCTTCTAAGTGACAATACATTATTTTCATTTTTCATTGATATGTTATCCTTTTTTTCTTTTATTAAGAGTGAAAAAGAATAAAGGGATAAATAAATGATTTAAAATAAATTCTCAATACCCATATGTAGCACCCCATACTTCATGCATACTATTTTAATCAACTATTTCATCATGACCTCCTTCACCCACACGAAAAAAATTAAAAATTCATGAAATTACTATGTGTTGGGTTGTAATGGATTAAAATGAATTGAAGCATGGATAATTACTAACATGGTAATTCATTACAACTATGGGATAAATAAAAATTAATATAATAGTGGCCTTAATGAAAATAATGTTTTCTCAAATTTTTTCTCAATAATTTATATGATTTTACATAATCATAGATTTAAAAAGATAAAATGAGTATTATAGCTAGTATAACGTCCCAAATCACATAATAAGTATTCCCAAGTATAAAATTATAATTACATGATCTAGAAATCATCTGTTGAATGGAACAAATGATTATGGAAAATAACTCATGCTATATATAATAAAAACAATCAGTTCACATGAATTTTAGAACTTCAAGGGATGAATTTTGTTTTTGGAAATTTCATTTCAATAAATCAACTTATTACCAAAAACCATGAGTCCTAATTTTAATATCCAAGATTCCACTTATTAATTAAATTCACCATTTATATAATTACATTTTCATAACATTGTAATAAAAAACATCGAATAAATTATTTATTAATTAACCTTTTCCTCCTATAAAATCTAATTAATGCATAAATCCAAACATGGAATTAAATTCTGGGTTAAGAATAAATATAGTTTATTAGTTAATAAATGTACAGATTAATGATAAAAATAAATAGTGAAATCCCATTACCCTAAATATTATTACTCTATCTCCCTTGAATACATGGAGGATTCATTAGTCCATAATGGTCCTAAAAAACTAAATTAATTGATTAAGAACAATGATCAATTATTTAATGTTAAAAATTATAGTGGGGTGGGGATACATTCTAGAATAATCATGGAAATTAAATTGAAATATAATTTTATATAAATAAAATAAAGGGATATGAATTGGTATGACCCCCCTTGAGGGCCACAAATTTTTACTTCTTCAGATGGATTTTCACACTATTTTATGATATTTGATGGTGAATGGGGCTTATTTTATATGAACCCCCACGTGTCAATTAACAGAAGATGTACATCATCTATATTGGTGGAGAATGATCCTAGGATGGTTTATACCATAAGATAAACAAAATATGTACATCATCCTTGAATTAGATATATTATTCATAGAAGGTGTTGTATGAAGTATAGATCATTGACATTCTTGGTTCCCTCATGTGAAACAACCACTATAATTTTTAGTACTATTTTAAAATTGGATACATGAATTGGATAATCAATGAGAATGTAAAAATAATTTTTACCCTAAATAAAATTTAAATTTTAAAAATAGGTAATACATTCCCTTCCATAAAAAGAATCTTCTTTCATTATTTCCATGGGATCAACCACTTGGACTTCTTTATTGGCCTCCAAAAATAACAGTTCATTAAAATCAGTGACATAATTAAGCTCCTTAGTTGATCCATATTCAATTTACCCATATTCATTGGTGGGATGAAACAGTTTAAAGAAATAATGAAATTCAATGTATTAGTAGTGATATAGAAATTAGAATAAATAAAATTATAAAACAAAGAGTTCGAAATAATATCATATCCCTAGTTTATTTCATATTGAATCAATTAATTATTTTCAGTGCCTCATGAAATTTAATATTAGTGGTGGAGATAGGTTGTCGAGATCCTGAATCATTTATTCAACTTCTATCATGTCTATAAATTCATTATCTTTAATGGATATAACTATTTAGTCTGGTTCTAATAATGCAATTTGGTAGATGGAAATATTTCATTGAATTTCATATTCTACACAGCTACTCTAAATTTAAACATAATATTTTTTCATATTCATATCTGCACAAAATAATTTATCCTCACTCGCAATATCTTCATGGTATTCTTGAATCTGGTTCTTCAAATGGTTCGGTTATAGAAATTTATCTTTTTTGGCCTCAACATCATGGATATATTTAGTGAAATTGGGGAAAAAAGCTGGGTTTCCTTCGACTATTTTAGTATATTAATAAAATCCTTTAATTTATTATTCATGATCAATATTTCTTTATGAGATGATCATATGTTATACCCATTCATCATATGTTTGGATATATCATTTAGTTCCCCAATCCTTCTATTTAAGATGTTTTTTATGAATTTTTAACTAATGGTTCTTTCTCCTGTGATTAATTATTCAATGAATTGAAAAACAAATCAATTGAGAACATCACAAAAAATATTTTATAATAGTATTTGTTCTTGTTAATGCAATAAGAACAATATAATATGGTAGAAATAAAAAACAAGAAATCACTAATTGGATCCCTGACAGCACTTCTAGTTTTTAACATGTATATCATAGGGTTTGGAAAATGAAAATTTCTATGATTTCCTATTACATCATAATATCAAAATAGGGTTGTCTAACTTGGGTATGTTCACCTAATTATTCTAATATTATTAAATATAATTGTTTTTTAATTTTTTAGGAATGATTTAAAATCTAGGTTTTGGGATTTCAAAAATAATGTAAAATAAAAATTATGACTAAACTAACATTCAATTTAAAATTATTATTAAATAATAGTTGAAAAATTGTTGGATGTAAAAGAAGCTCACCTAAGAGAGTTTTTAGGGAGCACCCTCATTGACTAGTTTCAAATCAATATTTTGAAAATACTCTACTATATGTGTTCACACCATATTTCCTGACAAATTGTGAATGAAACGTGAAAATTGAAATAGGTAAGGACACTCTCTTACATCCTCTTAAACCTAGGGAGAAATAATTTTAAAATAAGAAGGTAACCCTCAGATAACTATACTGAGGATTAGTACAATTATTAATCTACAATATAATAACTCAAGGTATAATTAAATCATTTTATTTGATTCAAGCACCATATTACTCCATTGAGGAATTTATTGGGTCATTTACTCATCACTCCAAGTATAAGAGTTCAGGGAGGAATGATTCACAATGTTTAGTAGACAGATGATGTAAAATTGAATCATTTCCTGAATTGAATAACTAAAATAAAGAATTAATGTAAATATAATAAAAGTGAAAAAAGTAAAAACATGGATAGATTGAATAAATTAGAAGAATTATTAGAGAATAAGATGTTTGATTCAATCTCAAAGGAATAAAAATAATCAGGAATTAATAAATAAGAAACAAAAATTAAAATTTCAATTATAAAAGAAATTAAACTAAACAAAATTAAATCATAATTGATAAAAATTATGTTAGAAGTATGGAGATGTTATCCTCATCTCAAGAAGGGTCAAATATTATTTTATAGTCGTATCATGCATCAACTTATAGGATCATAGGAGGCTCAACCTCATATTTTGAATTGTGGAATTTAACATTAGAAAAATGATTATCTATTGAAAATTAAGATATCAATATCATCATTTTGATCCATCGAATTTATAAATTATTTTTATTTATAGCTTGGAATGGATCCAATGAGGAACCTCCTTCTATGAGGAATGATTAAATTGAAGGGTTGAGGAGAATCATGTTGGGTCTTCATTTGGGTGGGTATGTATAAGATGTATATTGGATGAAACAGATACAACAGTGGTGTACTTCTATTTCTAGCCTTCATAGTGGATAATGAGATTTAAGGATTGATTTTTTGGTGTTTAAATAAGGTCTATTATTAATCTATAGAGTTATTGGGACTTGATAGTGGTGGGGGAGTTAGTGAACTAGTACTACTAGTGTGAAAATGGTTACTTCAACATATTCAGAGGTGGTCTGGTGATGTTAGGTGGAGGACCAATGATGGAACTTGGTGGAGGAATCTATTTGAGTGAGGTTGAGGCATTGGGTAGGAATGATGATAATGTTTTAGTTGAAAATAATAGTTATTATTGTTTTTCATCTGCAAAATAGAAATTTAGAATGAGATGAAGCCTATATATAATTACACAATTAGGATCGCCATACAAAATATCCTTCTCTAGGGATGAGCCTTCAAAAAAACACTTCAAACACATGAGAGATGTGAGCTGCACCACACGCGACCCATGCGGTCCTTCGGGCCCAATATACTCCCCTTTTTGATGATCGACAATGGTCCACAAATGTATGCGATTGATTTCCATATGATCTTATGCCACCAAGAAAGACTTTCCAAGGGTGGGACTAATTAGATGATTCTCCTTTGGTCTAGATAGGTGGCATTCCATCATTGGTGTTGAGGGCTCAGCATATCTAATATTTTTTTTGGAATCCTAAAATAATAATAAAAACTGAAAAATTTAAAATAATAAATTGAACAAAATCAAATACTTTTAATCCAAAAAAGTGAATCATTTTAAACCATTTTAATACCAAAATTATATTTATCATAATTTGATAGTACATTACAATATATGGGTGTTTAGATAAAAAATACATTTAAAACTCTTGAAATATGTTTAAAAATAATCCATTAATATGTGTATTTCAAAAAAAATGGATAATAGGTGAGACACCTAGGACTGCCTAGGTAATTTATTCTTCCATATTCTAAATGGTGATTCTCCACCAAATAAATAGTGGATTTACACAGGATATATATCAATACACCTAAACAATCATGAAAATTTCTCTACATAGTATTGGAGGTGATTCCTATAACACATAATCTACAACTAGTTCCTCCCTGAATTCATTTTTTGGTCATCTATTGGTCTTAAAATATTCTTCAAATATAATAAATCAAGAATAATTACTATTCTGATACTTTAACAAGTACATCAAAATTAATTTGAATATAATTTAATATCTTATGATGTTTAAACCATATAACTTTAAGAAACACAATTAAATAGTATAAATATAAATGAGTGATTGTGATAAAAACCCATAAGAGAGAGAGAGGCATATGATAATCTCCACATTTTTTATTATTGTCTATTAACATAAAATGATATATCTAGTGTAATGATTGTAATTTTATTTAGGAAGAATATATAAGATAAATAATATGATCAATAAGTAAATAAATCAATATTTTTATATATCAATCAAGTGTAATGAATTTTAATCTTAATTAAACTAAAAAAAAATTAAAAATAAGACCATATGATTTAATAATGTTTTCCATAGATTTAATGAAACATTTCCCCCCTTTATGATAATAAAAAATAAAATATGGAGGGTAGGGATAAAAAATAAATGTTTTACGAAAATAATTAGGATATATTTTAATATATTTTAAAAAAATACATAAATAAATAATTGAAATAAGAGTTCTAGAAAAAAATTGATTTTGTATAAGAGAAATAAAAACAATAAAAAGGACATTAAAAACACTCTTAATAACCAAAATCTCCTTTATAAGGAGTAGTTGTGAGAGTAGATTGAAAGCTAAAAGAAATATTTCCAAGAATTATTTTTTAATATATAATATGAAAAAATAAAAATAAAATTAAAATAATTAAATAGAGATAAATGTTGGAAATTGAGAAAGAAGAATATTAAGTGAAAAATAAATAGGGAATGATAAAAGATAAAAAAATTGGTAAATAACCTTATGAAGTAACACATTCCATTCAATAAGGAGTTGTTTTCCCATCCATGAAATGTTCCTTCATTGAATAAGCCTGATGATATTTGACTAATGGGGAATACATACATCAAAGGTATCCTTTCATGAATTACATTGTGAAATAAAATTTCTAAACACTGTTAGAGGGGACAATATATATAAAACATTACTAATCATTAATATTTCATTAAGAAAGAAAATATGTACTTTTAAAAATAAGTATATAATATAAATATAAGCTCATATAAGTTTCAAAAAATTAGTTTAATAATATTATATTATTAAAATGTAATTTTTTTAAAATGTAAAATTTAAATTAGAAAATAATAGATAATTTTTTAATTTCAATCATAATAATTTAAAAAAATTATATCTTATCGAAATTTTCAGAAAATAATATATAAGATTCCCACTAAATTATATATCGAGATATATAGATAACTTCAATGAGAAAATATAATATATGATTTTCAAAAAAAATTAAGAGATTTAAATCAATATTCTGATTTGAAATATATTTCAAAAAGATTAAACATGACAATGATAGTCCACTAGAAGTTCTCAAATGTATACAACACATAATTCACCATTACTAAAATTAAAATGATCATGTGATAGGTTTTAGTAAAAATATCATTGAGTTGATATTCTATCCTTGAAAATTGAAATGTTATTTTAGGATTTTGAAGTTATCTCTTCATAAATGGACTATAATATAAAGGTGTTTAATGTGAGAATGATGGATAAAATTTTGAATGATATTAATTACACTAGAATTAGCTTACAAAAGGGGGAAATGGACAAATATATTCCCATAATATATGAGACTATGTTTCATACATATTATTTAGCTAAAAAATATGCCCTCCAATATGAATGTTAATTTATATGATGAAATAGAGACAATGTTTTTAATTATATTACTCAACGATAAAAGGGACTTTACATATAGGTTTAAAGTCTTAAAGTACATTTCTAATATTTTTCTAACCATCCTAAAAAAGAATTAGGAAAACTAGAACATTAAAAACCTGGTGGTTTCATCAAAAAAATATCTTTAATAAAACCATTTATAAAAGAAAATTTTTAAACTATTTTAAAGTTTTTTAAATCAAGGTTATTGAAGAATAAAAATAATATTATAATGGATTCATTCCATTCTATGAGTGAAAATTCTTCACCTTAGTTTGTTCCATCTTAATTGTTTTTACCTCTATATACTTAATGAGAATAATTTCTTATGATATTACCATGATAATCTAGTTTATCCCCAAAAGCCATTTATATCCAATGTCTTGGTAAATATTAGGTATTTCTAAGAGAGTCCTTACTTCATTCAGGGAGAATTTATTTATTTACCCATTCACAAAAAAAGTAAAGTTTTTATCATTAAGTTTATTATTAAATTTTTTTCGTCTAAGATAGATATGATTAAAATTAATTCAACATCATTTTCAGACAATCACCTAGTATGAATTAATACATGAAAGCATCTAATGATATTTTTATTAGGATGTAATTAATACTTTTTTTGACATTTGGGAAACGATATTTTAGGTGATAGTTGATAAATTTTTCCTTCTTCATATTGATGTGGATCATTTCAAGAATCATAATCAAATATATATTTAGAATGATAGCAGGTAATGTTTTCCTCATAATATACGAATATTGATTCTCCCAATGATTTATTCATTTTTTAATGAATCATTTTCCATTATTTGAGTTATATTTTCAAGGAAAAAAATATCATTATCATGTATTGAATGAAATACTATGAGATATCAATTGGATTAATGAATAGAATATTCACAACCAAAATAAAATAAATATATCATTAGATTTTTTATTTTTTTCAATGTTCCTATAAGGCCCTTTAGTGAAATTTTCTTATAGGAATGATGTTAATGATAAAAAATAAATATTTTTGACCTCTTCCAAAAACAAATATTTAAAATAAATTTACATAAAATTTTTGAGTGATTCTGTGGATATTTTTATTTCAACCCTCTACAATATAATTATTTTTAGTTGTCTAAGAAGAAGAAAAAAATGATTATTGTCATATGAAGAAAATAAATATTATGTTCCTTGTTTTATAATTCTCTACTATGATCACTTCGAATAGAAATAATTTTAAATCAAATTAGATTCTTACCTCTTTTAGATAACATGATTAAATATTTTGAAGGGAAAATTTTATCATTTATGAAATGAGTTCAAATTGTTATTGTAATTTCACCAAAAATAATAAAATTGTAGAATTTACAAAATGAAAATTTGATTTCATAATGTCAAAAATATGAATTAATTTAATCTTTTAATAGGAAATTACATATTTAGATGAAAAATAATATTTTTTTCTTTCCTTTTAGAATGCTTCAATAACTAGGTCATAATTTATATTTATTTTCTATAAATATCATTATAGTTCATAATTATTGTGTTTTAAAAGTGAGTCTGTACTGCAATGACAATTTTTAAATGAAAATTCCCCGACACTCTAAACTGTGTACTCAAGGATTTGATGTTTATTCTAGTGATATATTTTAATTTTATTGTATAATTTTTTAAAAGAAGTTACTAATAAATATAATATTTAATTTCCAGTAAAATTATAATAAAAGTTAGTTATTAAATTTATTTTAAAACATATATAAAATTTTTACTATTTCATAGAAAATTTTGTACAATGTCGTAAAAAATGATAAGTTTTCAATATGATCTAACATAGACACCCCAATGGAACCTTCCTATAATATCATACCATTATAATTATCATTTAATGTGACATTATGTCTATTTATTTTATAGATTCGATTGAATTCATAAAGTCTACCATACATGTTTCCTATCAAACCACTATGTAGTTACCATTGTGAGTTTTAGTAATTTTTCAGACAAAATATTTTCTACAAAATCAAATGAAAAATGGATTTGATACCCTAAAAAAGATTATTTTCCAAGGTTAGACAATAATGAATTATGTATCTATATTTGTTTTGTATGATATTTTATTTTTGATATATTGAATTAATGATGATCTGAATCTTCTATCCAATATCATTATTTCATGAAAGAACATTACTAAATTATGTGTATAATTATTTTATAGTAATTTTAAAACATTTAATAGATGGATCATTTGAAAAAGTGTTTTCCTATGAATTTTAAGTGGATAATGATAGGATTGTGACACCCAATAATAACCAAATCAATTACTTGTATATGAGAGCCCTAAATTTTTAGACTATTTTTATATAATGTGAACCTTTTTAAGAGATTTTTTATGTATTTTATAATAGAATCATGTTTATTAACATATGGTTTATTTCTAATGTTCCTATATTATTCCTCCATTTCTTGATTATTTTATCCACTATTTTATATTAATAAATGTTTCATTGAATGCTTTATTTTAATTTTTATCAATATATTCTTATTATTAAGAATATTTATGAATTTTTGTAGAATATTATATTAATATTTTATTCCTTATTAATTACTATTACATGAGCATTAAGATTGAGAATATTAAGGGGATTAAATAAGAGAAAAGTGGAAGATGGCAATAAAGGAAGAGGGGTACGGACAACAAATTTTTTTTAAACAAGTTATTTAAATATCACAATACATGAGTATCATTAATAGGTTGAGGTAGTTGAGTCCTTAGAGTAATATCATAAAAGACATGTTGTGACATTGAGAGATTTATCATGGTTTATTTTTCTTTAGCTTCCTTTTTTGAGGGGTATTCATAATTAACATGAACTTTTTCTTACATTATAGTTTACTACATATTGTTCTATATGTTAATATAAATACTTGATTTAGTTGTTTTGTGATGAATATATTCATGTTCTTGGTTAGTTGATAAAAATACATAACTTTACCTCATGATGAATCGTTATTAGAAGCATTGAAGGTGATAATTTTCATTATATATTTTCCCTCACTAGTGTACATATAATCTTGTCAATTTATTGATATTATGTACATAATAGGGGATCCAAAAAGTTCATCGGACACCAATTTCATTAAATCGTTTTTTTCTAGTCATAATATTGTGTAACAATTTATTTTAAATAGGAATATTGTATTAATTCACAAGTGTTCCAATAGAAATATCATCATCTAGGGACATTAAATGAATAAACATTTCAATAACTCATTTAATGATAGTATTATTAGATTCGTAAGGATGAATAAAAAATGTTTTTAAATTATACTTATACATTTATAATATAATTTTATAAATATTGTTTTTTACAATGAGTAACACCTAGATATTTACCTATTTTAGTAATTGTATTTCCCATAGAAATCAAATTATATTCACATTCTTCCCATGTTTTAATATTTTTTTCACATAATCAATTGATGAGTAAAAATAGTAGCGAGATAAATCATTTTTCTAGGGTTATTTTTTTTTCAAATGATGTTAATTTTTCGTGAATTAAACAATGGTGTAAAAAGAAATACAAATTTTTGTGAAAAGGAGTATAATGTGTTGGAGTGTCCACATTTTTATGAATTTAATTCCGTAATTATATATAACTATATACTTATAATATCCCAAATTATTAAAAATTTCAACCATTATTATAAATAATATAATTATATGATTTTTATGATACACAATGTAATTGTTAATGAAGAACAATTACACACATTTTTTTTCATTAGAGTAATAAAATTTCAATTGTGAAGTCATTTTAAGGGGGATATAATATAACACCCGATGATTATAGTATGTATTTAAATATATCCAATCTGTTCAATATATTATAAAACTCACAAAACATTACTAGATTGAATATTTATTTATTTTAATAAAAATTAAAAAAAATTATTGGATAGATAAATAATATATAATTGAAAAAGATTATGATTTTGTAAAAATAAATGTATTATAATTCAGTTTTGAATAATCCCTTGATGAAAATGAAATTTTTTATGATCTATATATTATATAAAATATATTTCTGTAAAATGATATTAATATATTTTATTGATAAAATTCAATAAATGATTAAAGAATAATGTAATAAAATTCATGAAATAATCATCTGACAATAAATAATAATTATTTAATTATTAATATCTGATCCAAAATGTTTTGATTTAATATATATCGTTTATTATTTGTTATAATTTTTTTAATTTTTATATTAATTTTAACGTATTTTTTGTATTATGATTAATGATAGGAAATATATATATATATTATAAAAAATAAAATTTATTTAATAATTACTATTTTATTTTAAAAAATTATATATTCATTTTTATGAATAAATGTAATCTTTTTAAAATCATTTCTTATGATTTAATAATTCTTATATTAAAATTATTTTTTGGAACCACTTGAAATTCAATCTCAAAAAATAGTTTTCATATTTCTAATAGTATTTTCCAATTTTCTTAATTTGGTTATTTTTTTATGCATTAAGATAAGGGTCTAATGTAAAAATTAGTTACGATGGTCAATGTTAAAATAAGAAAAAAATGTTATATTAAGGTATATGGTCATAAAATATCTCAAAAAATATAATTCGATGGATTTATAAGAGGTTGTTTGACCCCCATATCCCTTATCAATTATTTTTCACTTTTTCCCAAAATAATATTTAAAATGATAATATTATATACTATTTAATGGGTATTTTAAAAAATTCCACTCAATATCAAAAATAAAATTTCCATCCACTACAAATATAAACATACACCATTCCTGTCACACACGGTTTTTTTCTGTCTTTGTATTGATCCGGCCCATTCCCAGTTTTAACAACTGAATTTGTTTCTTTTATAACTCTTTTGTTTTTCATCCTTTTTCACCCAATCAACTTCCCACATATCCTATACTGATATATTAAAATTTATTTATCCTTTTGGACCCATTATAAATTCATAAGCCAGGCGAATTTGGGTCACTTATTTAGGTATTGGGCCGGCCCATGGGCCCATTTCCTGTTTAAAAAAAAAATTGTTTCATTTTTATCTTTTTCATTTTTTTATCTTTTTCGTATATTTCACCTCCCACCCGAAGCCAATATCCCTATCCTCACCCCCAATATCGTTTTTACCACTTTGGAGCTCATATTGGTCGCGTATTAGGGAGAATGTTCTCTGGTTTCCTCAAAAAGTCCAGAATTGAGAAGGTAACTTGTTTCACCTATAACTCATTCAATTCGTACTCTTTTGGCCACCAATTTTATTTCCCTGTTTCGTCCAGTTCTTAGGAGTATCTCCATGAATTTGCAAGCCATTCCCTTCCCTATAGGGTTGCAGATCTAATGGAATACGAAGAGTTTTCTAGGGTGAAAGGTGAGATTCCTTCTCCTTTCTCCTTCCTCTTCCCCCTCCTTTCATTATTTCATGGTTTTATATTGTACCATAGTCTTGATAGACCTAGGGTTTTGTTATACCATGTTTTTTGATGGGTTTTATGTTTGTTTAGGTCTGGTATTTATAGTTTTAGGGTTTATAAACCCGCGGCGGGTGATTTCAGGTGTGCGTTTCAATTACGCCAAAGATTTGAGGTAGGATACCCCATGCACATGACTTTATTATTTAAGTTTCATCCTTTTATTATATTTAAAACCAGATATATTTGTTTATTATTGTTTTTCATCCTTTGGATAATTTTATTGGTGTTCAAAGTGGTTGTTTAATCATTGGTTTGTGAACGGTAGTGTTGTTTTGTCATGAAAGTTCTCAACAAGTGTTTGTTTAAATGTTCCATTATCTTTTGCAAATATTTTGTGAGGTTTATAATCTGTTCTATGGTATTTTTAACATGTTACAGTATCTTGAATGAAAATATGGCTTTCAATTGGTGTTTTATTGCTTTTCATGTACAAAAAATAAATTGTTTTGTTTAAAAAGGGCATGTAATGTGTTCGGTAAATTGCCCGGTTGGCTTTTATGTGTGATGTGTGATTTAAAAGTTACTTGATTGGATTTATAAAGGAATTGGAAGAATTATAAATGGTATTTTTGGGTACTTATATTGATTTCCAATTTGGATTTGTTTTTAAAAACAAGTGGGTTTTGATTTACAACATATTTTGGCCCGAGTTGCCCAAAAAAATGGACCGTTTCACATCTTTATGAAAATGGTTGTGTTTTGAATATTTAACCTAAGTATTATAAGAGATTTATGAATGAGGTTTACTACTGTAAATGATTTTTATACATATCCTTAATAAAATTAAAATGCATACCTTCATCAAAGGTTAGTTTTGAGAAAATGTTTAAAGGCCCGTTTGGCATTTCCTAATGAAGGAGTGTTTTACTTGTATATAACAAGTTGTGAAATTGGGATTGTTTTATGGTCCATTAAATGATTTTATTAAATGTTTATTGCTATGAAAAATATGATTTGGTTTGGTTATGATGTGTTTTTATAATTTAAAGAGTGTTTTTGAAAGATCTTTATTTGCAAATCCTCAATACACTTCATGAAATTGTTTTACCGAAATATTTAGCGGTTTGTTGATTAGTGTAAGAAATGTGAAGAATGATTAGGGGATGTTTGTGTTTTTATGGTTTTGGAATGGAATGGGGATGTGAAATGTGTATTTGATAATATGTGTAACTTGATTGAGCACTAAAGGGAATCTCGGGTACCTAGGTGGGCGGACGTGTACTAGTATGCTAGTGATTCTGTGGGGGTTGGCCCCTGTTTCACGTAGCAAGTTTGACGATGACAACACTAACTAAACTATGATGATGTTGATGATTGTGGACCACTAGGTTATGGGTATGTTCCCTACTAGTGGCTCGTGCACGAGAACGTATATTTATTATGGTTACTTTCACCGAGATACGAGGTACCTGGGGCTCACAACTAACTAGTGCCTAGGGGTATTCCTGTGACTAGTGCTCATTGGCTATTTTGTACTCACCGTCGGCATACGGTGTGTTTGGTTTGTAAATTCAGTAGTATGTGTTATTTATTTGAATGTTAAAATTATTTAAAGAAGCCCTCTTGAAAACTATTTTCATTTTGAAGTTTCACCTCATTGAAAATAATTGTTACTTGCATTTTTGTTTATTAAACCTGCATGTTTTTGTCTGATAATTATTATAGCATGAAACCTCATTTGAAAACCAGACTTTCAAATCTTGAATTTAAAACTATAAATTGATGTTTCTTTTATTTTAAATTAATGTGCATTGGGAATAGAATACCGGGCTAACCTACTGAGTTGTAATACTCACGCCTATAGTCTTCTTCTTTTATTACCCCTTGTGCAGGTTTCATCTTTAGTTCGATCACCTTGGGAGACTTTTTATCATTGTGTTGGAGAGTGACCAGAAGTGTCACATGGAGTTATTTTTTCATCGTAATTGTTCATTTGAGTTTTTGGTTTTGTTCTAATTTTAGTTTCTTGTACAAATAATATTTAATTCAATTTTTATATAAATTCATTTTGGGCTGTCCGTTTATTTCCGCTGTTTGTTTGATTGTTTATATATGGGCGAAATCGTTCCCTTGTGTACTCTATTGATGCCCTTGGTGCTTGTCACCATCCCAGGAGGATCGGGAACGCCTCTCGGGACTTGTCGCGGGTTGGCCTGGGTGACCGGTTCAGGGTCGACTCGGGCTGGTTCGTGACAAAATGGTATCAGAGGAGGTCGGCTATTAGCGGACCTTTCTTTTTAGAGAGCCCTTGTTATTTTGGGGATGTAAATGTAGATGGAGTAGTATTTTTGGGACTTGAGGGGTAAGTGCAAGAAGAGCGTCGCGAACTCTTTCTTGTTCTAATCCTCAGGTTTCCATGGAAGTCCGGTTTTATTAGTGTCCATTTTTCTAGTTGATTGTTTTATATTGGGATATGACAAGGGGAGTCTGACCAATGGCCTTCGTGTGCTCACAGGGCCTGGCAAGCCATGTGGAGCTGGGTAATGGTCCTAATAAGTCTCTCTGTGTTGGTGTTGTGTTTGGCATATGGCCTCCAACCATATGGTCAAGTCACCCACCGACACTAGTTCCCTTTTTCTTGGGTCTCTTGAACCTTTCTTGAATTCTGAATTTTTGTTTTTAAAATCCATGTGTGAGAATTGTGGAAATGGTTTTTAATGTAAGGATTAGATTTTGAAAAGTGAAAAAAGGGGGTTTCAATAATTAAATATAAGAATGGTTTAGGAAGGTTGTGTTTTTGTGAAAAAAAATGGAGGGAAGCAGAAATTATTTAAAGGGATTGGATTATCCATAATCTAAACTTGTGGTTTGTTGAAATAAAATGTTTTGAAATTGTGAATCATTTAAAAGTGATTCTGGATCTTTTTTTTAAATGGGGTATTTTAGGATGTTAAAAATGTTTTTTAAATCGGATAAATTAGTTTTGGAAATTAGTTTTGATCGGTTGGTTTTTTACTAGAAATGTTATTGGTCTCAATGGACCTCAGATTATGAAAATATACATTGCTGATTTTTTTTGAAACATGAAAATGTTTTTTGACTTGGTGGTTGGTGTTCCTTTTGAAGGTAAATTGTTTTTTTTAATTATGATGTTTAATTTTAGCCTTTGGTGTTTTCATGGGTGCTCACATGCATGGTTTTATTTATATTTGGAAGTATGGCCTATATGGTATGGTGGTTGGGTGTCAGGGGTGGCATGGAAATGTGCATGTGGGTGAGACTTGATGAAACACCATTGGTGAATGTGGAAACCCACCAAGTTAGTTTGATTTTTCAAAATTGTTTTGAGCTGAAAATTGTTGCCCTTTTTTTTTAAAACCAATGGTTATGTGGCTTGATTTTTCTATGTTGTAGAAGATTTGTTTATTCAGTAAGCTTCCTTGTGATCTAGAATTCATACTCTTGTGTATCTTGAGATGATATCTTGTTGGTGTCTTGGTTTTGGAGAAATTTTCATTGGGTTTCTAAAGATGTGTTTGATGTTGTGATGTGGCCAGTGATAGTTCTTCGTTGGAAATCTTTCCTACTGATCAACCTAAGGATTCCTTTCAAATTTTAAATCCACCTCTTTTTATGATGCCTCAACCTGTTTGTTGGAATATAGAGATGTTTGGGATCTATTAAAAGTGCTTCTAGGTCGTGATAATTCTTTTGGATAGAGCAGGTGTGTTCGGTGATGTTGATGTGTTTAGTCTAATTCCTTGTCCATTATGCCCCTCATTTGGAGTGATAAGGAATTTTGATATGTATCTATTATTTCCTATTTAGATGAAAGTTTTTTTTTGTGATCCAGTGTGGGTTTTTTGAGTGGTGTGATCCTTATCACCTGACTGCGGTGCAGCAAATGCTTCAAGAATCAGGGCTCCAGCCATAGGCCTCGGAGTGAAGCTTTTCATGCAGTCAGGAAATCAACAGAGGTGTGGAGTGCTAGATTATGATCCTTACTCCTCTGTTTTGGTAAGTTAGTTACTATTTCAATGTTTTGGTTCTTCATTTCTATGAATTTCCCTTTGTCGCAACAAGCGTGGTGGACTTAACCCCTCACACAGTGTCTATGTTTTTTCCTTCAAGGATGTGGGTTTTCAATCAATGTCCCTGTGTGGACCACCTGTAAAAATCAGATGCAGTCTTGGTGTTACCTATTCATTGGGGGAGAGTTTTGGGTAGTTTCATTGTTTCTTTTGTTGTTTCAGTGGCCAAATTATCGGGTCCCCTTCCCTCCCATCCCCAAGTGACGGGGGTCCAGAATTGTGCCAAATGTGTTGGCCAAGTTCTTGTCTCCTCCGTTCGGGAGTGGGTGGTTTATATGGTCATTTTCTAATCCTATTAACTTGGTATATTATGTTTTTCTAGGAGGGTTTTTTTTGGGATTCTGTGATTGACGCCCAATTTTAGCTCATGTTCAATTCTTGTCTATTCATTGCTAGTTGGTTTCTAATGGTGGGGAGACCCACCATGGGTCTCTTGGATTTTCATCCTAAGAACATTTCTAGGGATAGTTGATTCTTAATGGTGGGGGGTACATTCTGGAATCCTTATGTGTTGTTTTTTTTTCAGCTGTAAAGTGTTATGGCTTTCCGGGGGCGGAAAGCTTTAATGGTGGGGAGAATTGTCACACACGGTTTTTTTTTCTGTCTTTGTATTGATCCGACCCATTCCCAGTTTTAACAACTGAATTTGTTTCTTTTATAACTCTTTTTTTTCATCCTTTTTCACCCAATCAACTTCCCACTTATCCTATACTGATATATTAAAATTTATTTATCCTTTTGGACCCATTATAAATTCATAAGCCAGGCGAATTTGGGTCACTTATTTAGGTATTGGGCCGGCCCATGGGCCCATTTCCTGTTTTAAAAAAAATAATTTGTATCATTTATATCTTTTTCATTTTTTAATATTTTTCGGTGATTCCACCTCCCACCCGAATCCAATATCCCGATCCTCACCCCCAATATATTTTTTACCACTTTGGAGCTCATATTGGTCGCGTATTAGGGAGAATGTTCTCTGGTTGCCTCAAAACGTCCAGAATTGAGAAGGTAACTTGTTTCACCTATAACTCATTCAATTCGTACTCTTTTGGCCACCAATTTTCTTTCCCTGGTGCGTCCAGATCTTAGGAGTATCTCCATGAATTTTCAAGCCATTCCCTTCCCTCTAGGGTTGCAGATCTAATGGAATACGAAGAGTTTTCTAGGGTGAAAGGTGAGACTCCTTCTCATTTCTCCTTCCTCTTCCCCCTCCTTTCATTATTTCATGGTTTTATATTGTACCCTAGTCTTGATAGACCTAGGGTTTTGTTATACCATGTTTTTTGATGGGTTTTATGTTTGTTTAGGTCTGGTATTTATAGTTTTAGGGTTTATAAACCCGCGGCGGGTGATTTCGGGTGTGCGTTTCAATTACGCCAAAGATTTGAGGTAGGATACCCCATGCACATGACTTTATTATTTAAGTTTCATCCTTTTATTATATTTAAAACCATATATATATGTTTATTATTGTTTTTCATCCTTTGGATAATTTTATTGGTGTTCAAAGTCGTTGTTTAATCATCGGTTTGTGAACGGTAGTGTTGTTTTGTCATGAAAGTTCTCAACAAGTGTTTGTTTAAATGTTCCATTATCTTTTGCAAATATTTTGTGAGGTTTATAATCTGTTCTATGGTATTTTTAACATGTTACAGTATCTTGAATGAAAATATGGCTTTCAATTGGTGTTTTATTCCTTTTCATGTACAAAAAATAAATTGTTTTGTTTAAAAAGGGCATGTCATGTGTTCGGTAAATTGCCCGGTTGGATTTTATGTGTGATGTGTGATTTAAAAGTTACTTTATTGGATTTATAAAGGAATTGGAAGAATTATAAATGGTATTTTTGGGTACTTATATTGATTTCCAATTAGGATTTGTTTTTACAAACAAGTGGGTTTTGATTTACAACATATTTTGGCCCGAGTTGCCCAAAAAAATGGACCGTTTCACATCTTTATGAAAATGGTTGTGTTTTGAATATTTAACCTAAGTATTATAAGAGATTTATGAATGAGGTTTACTGCTGTAAATGATGTTTATACATATCCTTAATAAAATTAAAATGCATATCTTCATCAAAGGTTAGTTTTGAGAAAATGTTTAAAGGCCCGTTTGGCATTTCCTAATGAAGGAGTGTTTTACTTGTATATAACAAGTTGTGAAATTGGGATTGTTTTATGGTCCATTAAATGATTTTATTAAATGTTTATTGGGCTGAAAAATATGATTTGGTTTGGTTATGATGTGTGTTTATAATTTAAAGAGTGTTTTTGAAAGAGCTTTATTTGCAAATCCTCAATACACTTCATGAAATTGTTTTACCGAAATATTTAGCGGTTTGTTGATTAGTGTAAGAAATGTGAAGAATGATTATGGGATGTTTGTGTTTTTATGGTTTTGGAATGGAATGGGGATGTGAAATGTGTATTTGATAATATTTGTAACTTGATTGATCACTAAAGGGAATCCCGGGTACCTAGGTGGGCGGACGTGTACTAGTATGCTAGTGATTCTGTGGGGGTTGGCCCCTGTTTCACGTAGCAAGTTTGACGATGACAACACTAACTAAACTATGATGATGTTGATGATTGGGGACCACTAGGTTATGGGTATGTTCCCTACTAGTGGCTCGTGCACGAGAACAGATATTTATTATGGTTACTTTCACCGAGATATGAGGTACCTGGGGATCACAACTAACTAGTGCCTAGGGGTATTCCTGTGACTAGTGCTCATTGGCTATTTTGTACTCACCGTCGGCATACGGTGTGTTTGGTTGGTAAATTCAGTAGTATGTGTTATTTATTTGAATGTTAAAATTATTTAAAGCAGCCCTCTTGAAAACTATTTTCATTTTGATGTTTCACCTCTTTGAAAAGAATTGTTACTTGCATTTTTGTTTATTAAACCTGCATGTTTTTGTCTGATAATTATTATAGCATGAAGCCTCATTTGAAAACCAGACTTTCAAATCTTGAATTTAAAACTATAAATTTATGTTTCTTTTATTTTAAAGTAATTTGCATTGGGAATAGAATACCGGGCTAACCTACTGAGTTTTATACTCACGCCTATAGTCTTCTTCTTTTTTTAGCCCTTGTGCAGGTTTCATCTTTAGTTCGATCACCTTGGGAGACTTTTTATCATTGTGTTGGAGAGTGACCAGAAGTGTCACATGGAGTTATTTTTTCATTGGAATTGTTCATTTTAGTTTTTGGTTTTGTTCTAATTTTAGTTTCTTGTACAAATAATATTTAGTTCAATTTTTATATAAATTAATTTTGGGCTGTCCGTTTATTTCCGCTGTTTGTTTGATTGTTTATATATGCGTGAAATCGTTCCCTTGTGTACTCTATTGATGCCCTTCGTGCTTGTCACCATCCCGGGAGGATCGGGAACGCCTCTCGGGACTTGTCGCGGGCTGGCCTGGGTGACCGGTTCAGGGTCGACTCGGGCTGGTTCGTGACAATTCCTCTATATTTATCATGAATACCAAGTCAAATTATTCCTCTCCCAATACACTATCAAATTTTTTATAATTTTTCCCATTATGAAGTCCAAAATCCCTCATTTCTAATAGTCTCCCTATTTAGTGATTCATGTGTTCAACATATGTGTTATACACTTCTATATCATTATTATTTTTCATCTTCATCTTCCACTTATTGAATCCGATTTATCACAATCAATATTTTCATTAAAATAAATAATATTCTACAACATTAATATTACTACTGTTCTATATCATGATCTTACTCATTCAATTGTTTTAGGGTTTTATTGTATTGGTTGGTTTTAAAATCTATATGATCATTGTTTAATGTTTACATTAGGATTGATTAACAAAACATACATAGAGTATATTTTAGGTAATAATGTAGTTAAAAATGAATTTTATTAATTAGGATAAAATTTAGTTTCAATATTATTAGCAATAATAATATACTAAAAATTACTAGACATGATGTTAGAGGGTGTTTGAGAAAGTGAATGTCTACGGTATGGTTTTAATATCAAATCCCTTTTTGAAATTGTGGTTTTCTATATTAAATATCAATTATGATTAATTTTTTGGTCAATATAAAAGGCTATATATTTTATTACCATATTTATATTAATTGGTATATTTTTCCTTATTACCTTTTAAAATTTATTTTTATCAAAATTCAATGAAATGGATGCTTTCTTGTGGTGCCAAATTTGTGTAATAATTTTTAGTTGATCATATTTCTCCCCCATTTTATTGTTCATTATTTCTATTAATTTTATTTATTTACAATTATATATCTTTTGAAGGTCATTTACTATTTTCCATGAATCTATACAAATAATAATTAAAGTAATTACATATAATTATTTTCCACACTAGTCATTTTCTATTGGGGTGGACAATCATTACGAATGTACGAAAAGAATACAACTGCTTAACATTATCTAACTGAATAACCTTTCATTCAATCATTTTTTAATAATCTTAACATTTATGTTTTTTGGTAATCTAATGTATTTTAAAATATAATTATTTTGAATTTATTTCTTTGAAAAAAACATTATCTAAAAAAATTGTATTAATTCTTATTTATCAATGTAATTTTATAGTTATCTTATAAATTATTTTCCATTTATATCAACAGTCTATAATGTTGTTTATGATTCAACAGTTATATGAAATAATTATACAATGAAACTTCTTTATCTAGATAGCTTATGGTTTTTGTGTTTGTAAATTTTCAAGAAATCCATTTCCTTCGATGATTTATTTATGAAATAATGGAATATTGAATGTCTCAATGTTCTTATAATACACAAATATTGACATTCATTATGTGATATGATTGGAAAAATTATATATTCATCCATTGTTTTCTATGAATATGTATATCCCGTTATGCCCCTCATTTGGAGTGATAAGGAATTTTGATATGTATATACTATTTCCTATTTAGATGAAAGTATTGTTTTGTGATCCAGTGTGGGTTTTTTGAGTGGTGTGATCCTTATCACCTGACTGCGGTGCAGCAAATGCTTCAAGAATCAGGGCTCCAGCCATAGGCCTCGGAGTGAAGCTTTTCATGCAGTCAGGAAATCAACAGAGGTGTGGAGTGCTAGATTATGATCCTTACTCCTCTGTTTTGGTATGTTAGTTACTATTTCAATGTTTTGGTTCTTCATTTCTATGAATTTCCCTTTGTCGCAACAAGCGTGGTGGACTTAACCCCTCACACAGTGTCTATGTTTTTTCCTTCATGGATGTGGGTTTTCAATCAATGTCCCTGTGTGGACCACCTGTAAAAATCAGATGCAGTCTTGGTGTTACCTATTCATTGGGGGAGAGTTTTGGGTAGTTTCATTGTTTCTTTTGTTGTTTCAGTGGCCAAATTATCGGGTCCCCTTCCCTCCCATCCCCAAGTGACGGGGGTCCAGAATTGTGCCAAATGTGTTGGCCAGGTTCTTGTCTCCTCCGTTCGGGAGTGGGTGGTTTATATGGTCATTTTCTAATCCTATTAACTTGGTATATTATGTTTTTCTAGGAGGGTTTTTTTTGGGATTCTGTGATTGACGCCCAATTTTAGCTCATGTTCAATTCTTGTCTATTCATTGCTAGTTGGTTTCTAATGGTGGGGAGACCCACCATGGGTCTCTTGGATTTTCATCCTAAGAACATTTCTAGGGATAGTTGATTCTTAATGGTGGGGGGTACATTCTGGAATCCTTATGTGTTGTTTTTTTTTTCAGCTGTAAAGTGTTATGGCTTTCCGGGGGCGGAAAGCTTTAATGGTGGGGAGAATTGTCACACACGGTTTTTTTTTCTGTCTTTGTATTGATCCGACCCATTCCCAGTTTTAACAACTGAATTTGTTTCTTTTATAACTCTTTTTTTCATCCTTTTTCACCCAATCAACTTCCCACTTATCCTATACTGATATATTAAAATTTATTTATCCTTTTGGACCCATTATAAATTCATAAGCCAGGCGAATTTGGGTCACTTATTTAGGTATTGGGCCGGCCCATGGGCCCATTTCCTGTTTTAAAAAAAATAATTTGTATCATTTATATCTTTTTCATTTTTTAATATTTTTCGGTGATTCCACCTCCCACCCGAATCCAATATCCCGATCCTCACCCCCAATATCTTTTTTACCACTTTGGAGCTCATATTGGTCGCGTATTAGGGAGAATGTTCTCTGGTTGCCTCCAAACGTCCAGAATTGAGAAGGTAACTTGTTTCACCTATAACTCATTCAATTCGTACTCTTTTGGCCACCAATTTTCTTTCCCTGGTGCGTCCAGATCTTAGGAGTATCTCCATGAATTTTCAAGCCATTCCCTTCCCTCTAGGGTTGCAGATCTAATGGAATACGAAGAGTTTTCTAGGGTGAAAGGTGAGACTCCTTCTCATTTCTCCTTCCTCTTCCCCCTCCTTTCATTATTTCATGGTTTTATATTGTACCCTAGTCTTGATAGACCTAGGGTTTTGTTATACCATGTTTTTTGATGGGTTTTATGTTTGTTTAGGTCTGGTATTTATAGTTTTAGGGTTTATAAACCCGCGGCGGGTGATTTCGGGTGTGCGTTTCAATTACGCCAAAGATTTGAGGTAGGATACCCCATGCACATGACTTTATTATTTAAGTTTCATCCTTTTATTATATTTAAAACCATATATATATGTTTATTATTGTTTTTCATCCTTTGGATAATTTTATTGGTGTTCAAAGTCGTTGTTTAATCATCGGTTTGTGAACGGTAGTGTTGTTTTGTCATGAAAGTTCTCAACAAGTGTTTGTTTAAATGTTCCATTATCTTTTGCAAATATTTTGTGAGGTTTATAATCTGTTCTATGGTATTTTTAACATGTTACAGTATCTTGAATGAAAATATGGCTTTCAATTGGTGTTTTATTCCTTTTCATGTACAAAAAATAAATTGTTTTGTTTAAAAAGGGCATGTCATGTGTTCGGTAAATTGCCCGGTTGGATTTTATGTGTGATGTGTGATTTAAAAGTTACTTTATTGGATTTATAAAGGAATTGGAAGAATTATAAATGGTATTTTTGGGTACTTATATTGATTTCCAATTTGGATTTGTTTTTACAAACAAGTGGGTTTTGATTTACAACATATTTTGGCCCGAGTTGCCCAAAAAAATGGACCGTTTCACATCTTTATGAAAATGGTTGTGTTTTGAATATTTAACCTAAGTATTATAAGAGATTTATGAATGAGGTTTACTGCTGTAAATGATGTTTATACATATCCTTAATAAAATTAAAATGCATATCTTCATCAAAGGTTAGTTTTGAGAAAATGTTTAAAGGCCCGTTTGGCATTTCCTAATGAAGGAGTGTTTTACTTGTATATAACAAGTTGTGAAATTGGGATTGTTTTATGGTCCATTAAATGATTTTATTAAATGTTTATTGGGATGAAAAATATGATTTGGTTTGGTTATGATGTGTGTTTATAATTTAAAGAGTGTTTTTGAAAGAGATTTATTTGCAAATCCTCAATACACTTCATGAAATTGTTTTACCGAAATATTTAGCGGTTTGTTGATTAGTGTAAGAAATGTGAAGAATGATTATGGGATGTTTGTGTTTTTATGGTTTTGGAATGGAATGGGGATGTGAAATGTGTATTTGATAATATTTGTAACTTGATTGATCACTAAAGGGAATCCCGGGTACCTAGGTGGGCGGACGTGTACTAGTATGCTAGTGATTCTGTGGGGGTTGGCCCCTGTTTCACGTAGCAAGTTTGACGATGACAACACTAACTAAACTATGATGATGTTGATGATTGGGGACCACTAGGTTATGGGTATGTTCCCTACTAGTGGCTCGTGCACAAGAACAGATATTTATTATGGTTACTTTCACCGAGATATGAGGTACCTGGGGATCACAACTAACTAGTGCCTAGGGGTATTCCTGTGACTAGTGCTCATTGGCTATTTTGTACTCACCGTCGGCATACGGTGTGTTTGGTTGGTAAATTCAGTAGTATGTGTTATTTATTTGAATGTTAAAATTATTTAAAGCAGCCCTCTTGAAAACTATTTTCATTTTGATGTTTCACCTCTTTGAAAAGAATTGTTACTTGCATTTTTGTTTATTAAACCTGCATGTTTTTGTCTGATAATTATTATAGCATGAAACCTCATTTGAAAACCAGACTTTCAAATCTTGAATTTAAAACTATAAATTTATGTTTCTTTTATTTTAAGGTAATTTGCATTGGGAATAGAATACCGGGCTAACCTACTGAGTTTTATACTCATGCCTATAGTCTTCTTCTTTTTTTAGCCCTTGTGCAGGTTTCATCTTTAGTTCGATCACCTTGGGAGACTTTTTATCATTGTGTTGGAGAGTGACCAGAAGTGTCACATGGAGTTATTTTTTCATTGGAATTGTTCATTTTAGTTTTTGGTTTTGTTCTAATTTTAGTTTCTTGTACAAATAATATTTAGTTCAATTTTTATATAAATTAATTTTGGGCTGTCCGTTTATTTCCGCTGTTTGTTTGATTGTTTATATATGCGTGAAATCGTTCCCTTGTGTACTCTATTGATGCCCTTCGTGCTTGTCACCATCCCGGGAGGATCAGGAACGCCTCTCGGGACTTGTCGCGGGCTGGCCTGGGTGACCGGTTCAGGGTCGACTCGGGCTGGTTCGTGACAATTCCTCTATATTTATCATGAATACCAAGTCAAATTATTCCTCTCCCAATACACTATCAAATTTTTTATAATTTTTCCCATTATGAAGTCCAAAATCCCTCATTTCTAATAGTCTCCCTATTTAGTGATTCATGTGTTCAACATATGTGTTATACACTTCTATATCATTATTATTTTTCATCTTCATCTTCCACTTATTGAATCCGATTTATCACAATCAATATTTTCATTAAAATAAATAATATTCTACAACATTAATATTACTACTGTTCTATATCATGATCTTACTCATTCAATTGTTTTAGGGTTTTATTGTATTGGTTGGTTTTAAAATCTATATGATCATTGTTTAATGTTTACATTAGGATTGATTAACAAAACATACATAGAGTATATTTTAGGTAATAATGTAGTTAAAAATGAATTTTATTAATTAGGATAAAATTTAGTTTCAATATTATTAGCAATAATAATATACTAAAAATTACTAGACATGATGTTAGAGGGTGTTTGAGAAAGTGAATGTCTACGGTATGGTTTTAATATCAAATCCCTTTTTGAAATTGTGGTTTTCTATATTAAATATCAATTATGATTAATTTTTTGGTCAATATAAAAGGCTATATATTTTATTACCATATTTATATTAATTGGTATATTTTTCCTTATTACCTTTTAAAATTTATTTTTATCAAAATTCAATGAAATGGATGCTTTCTTGTGGTGCCAAATTTGTGTAATAATTTTTAGTTGATCATATTTCTCCCCCATTTTATTGTTCATTATTTCTATTAATTTTATTTATTTACAATTATATATCTTTTGAAGGTCATTTACTATTTTCCATGAATCTATACAAATAATAATTAATGTAATTACATATAATTATTTTCCACACTAGTCATTTTCTATTGGGGTGGACAATCATTACGAATGTACGAAAAAAATACAACTGCTTAACATTATCTAACTGAATAACCTTTCATTCAATCATTTTTTAATAATCTTAACATTTATGTTTTTTGGTAATCTAATGTATTTTAAAATATAATTATTTTGAATTTATTTCTTTGAAAAAAACATTATCTAAAAAAATTGTATTAATTCTTATTTATCAATGTAATTTTATAGTTATCTTATAAATTATTTTCCATTTATATCAACAGTCTATAATGTTGTTTATGATTCAACAGTTATATGAAATAATTATACAATGAAACTTCTTTATCTAGATAGCTTATGGTTTTTGTGTTTGTAAATTTTCAAGAAATCCATTTCCTTCGATGATTTATTTATGAAATAATGGAATATTTAATGTCTCAATGTTCTTATAATACACAAATATTGACATTCATTATGTGATATGATTGGAAAAATTATATATTCATCCATTGTTTTCTATGAAGATGTATATCCCGTTATGCCCCTCATTTGGAGTGATAAGGAATTTTGATATGTATCTACTATTTCCTATTTAGATGAAAGTATTGTTTTGTGATCCAGTGTGGGTTTTTTGAGTGGTGTGATCCTTATCACCTGACTGCGGTGCAGCAAATGATTCAAGAATCAGGGCTCCAGCCATAGGCCTCGGAGTGAAGCTTTTCATGCAGTCAGGAAATCAACAGAGGTGTGGAGTGCTAGATTATGATCCTTACTCCTCTGTTTTGGTATGTTAGTTACTATTTCAATGTTTTGGTTCTTCATTTCTATGAATTTCCCTTTGTCGCAACAAGCGTGGTGGACTTAACCCCTCACACAGTGTCTATGTTTTTTCCTTCATGGATGTGGGTTTTCAATCAATGTCCTTGTGTGGACCACCTGTAGAAATCAGATGCAGTCTTGGTGTTACCTATTCATTGGGGGAGAGTTTTGGGTAGTTTAATTGTTTCTTTTGTTGTTTCAGTGGCCAAATTATTGGGTCCCCTTCCCTCCCATCCCCAAGTGACGGGGGTCCAGAATTGTGCCGAATGTGTTGGCCAAGTTCTAGTCTCCTCCGTTCGGGAGTGGGTGGTTTATATGTTCATTTTTTAATCCTATTAACTTGGTATATTATGTTTTTCTATGTGGGTTTTTTTTGGGCTTCTGTGAGTGACGCCCAATTTTAGCTCATGTTCAATTCTTGTCTATTCATTGCTAGTTGGTTTCTAATGGTGGGGAGACCCACCATGGGTCTCTTGGATTTTCATCCTAAGAACATTTCTAGGGATAGTTGATTCTTAATGGTGGGGGGTACATTCTGGAATCCTTATGTGTTGTTTTTTTTTCAGCTGGAAATTGTTATGGCTTTCCGGGGGCGGAAAGCTTTAATGGTGGGGAGAATTGTCACACACGGTTTTTTTTTCTGTCTTTGTATTGATCCGGCCCATTCCCAGTTTTAACAACTGAATTTGTTTCTTTTATAACTCTTTTTTTTCATCCTTTTTCACCCAATCAACTTCCCACTTATCCTATACTTATATATTAAAATTTATTTATCCTTTTGGACCCATTATAAATTCATAATCCAGGCGAATTTGGGTCACTTATTTAGGTATTGGGCCGGCCCATGGGCCCATTTCCTGTTTTAAAACAAATAATTTGTTTCATTTATATCTTTTTCATTTTTTAATATTTTTCGGTGATTCCACCTCCCACCCGAAGCCAATATCCCGATCCTCACCCCCAATATCGTTATTACCACTTTGGAGCTCATATTGGTCGCGTATTAGGGAGAATGTTCTCTGGTTTCCTCAAAACGTCCAGAATTGAGAAGGTAAATTGTTTCATCTATAACTCAATCAATTCGTACTCTTTTGGCCACCAATTTTATTTCCCTGGTGCGTTCAGAGATTAGGAGTATCTCCATGAATTTTCAAGCCATTCCCTTCCCTCTAGGGTTGCAGATCTAATGGAATACGAAGAGTTGCTAGGGTGAAAGGTGAGATTCCTTCTCCTTTCTCCTTCCTCTTCCCCCTCCTTTCATTATTTCATGGTTTTATATTGTACCCTAGTCTTGATAGACCTAGGGTTTTGTTATACCATGTTTTTTGATGGGTTTTATGTTTGTTTAGGTCTGGTATTTATAGTTTTAGGGTTTATAAACCCGCGGCGGGTGATTTCGGGTGTGCGTTTCAATTACGCCAAAGATTTGAGGTAGGATACCCCATGAACATGACTTTATTATTTAAGTTTCATCATTTTATTATATTTAAAACCAGATATATATGTTTATTATTGTTTTTCATCCTTTGGATAATTTTATTGGTGTTCAAAGTCGTTGTTTAATCATTGGTTTGTGAACGGTAGTGTTGTTTTGTCATGAAAGTTCTCAACAAGCGTTTGTTTAAATGTTCCATTATCTTTTGAAAATATTTTGTGAGCTTTATAATCTGTTATATGGTATTTTTAAAATGTTACAGTATCTTGAATGAAAATATGGCTTTCAATTGATGTTTTATTCCTTTTCATGTACAAAAAATAAATTGTTTTGTTTAAAAAGGGCATGTCATGTGTTCGGTAAATTGCCCGGTTGGATTTTATGTGTGATGTGTGATTTAAAAGTTACTTTATTGGATTTATAAAGGAATTGGAAGAATTATAAATGGTATTTTTGGGTACTTATATTGATTTCCAATTTGGATTTGTTTTTACAAACAAGTGGGTTTTGATTTACAACATATTTTGGCCCGAGTTGCCCAAACAAATGGACCGTTTCACATATTTATGAAAATGGTTGTGTTTTGAATATTTAACCTAAGTATTATAAGAGATTTATGAATGAGGTTTACTACTGTAAATGATGTTTATACATATCCTTAATAAAATTAAAATGCATACCTTCATCAAAGGTTAGTTTTGAGAAAATGTTTAAAGGCCCGTTTGGCATTTCCTAATGAAGGAGTGTTTTACTTGTATATAACAAGTTGTGAAATTGGGATTGTTTTATGGTCCATTAAATGATTTTATTAAATGTTTATTGGGCTGAAAAATATGATTTGGTTTGGTTATGATGTGTGTTTATAATTTAAAGAGTGTTTTTGAAAGAGCTTTATTTGCAAATCCTCAATACACTTCATGAAATTGTTTTACCGATTTAGCGGTTTGTTGATTAGTGTAAGAAATGTGAAGAATGATTATGGGATGTTTGTGTTTTTATGGTTTTGGAATGGAATGGGGATGTGAAATGTGTATTTGATAATATTTGTAACCTGATTGAGCACTAAAGGGAATCCCGGATACCTAGGTGGGCGGACGTGTACTAGTATGCTAGTGATTCTGTGGGGGTTGGCCCCTGTTTCACGTAGCAAGTTTGACGATGACAACACTAACTAAACTATGATGATGTTGATGATTGGGGACCACTAGGTTATGGGTATGTTCCCTACTAGTGGCTCGTGCACGAGAACGGATATTTATTATGGTTACTTTCACCGAGATACGAGGTACCTGGGGCTCACAACTAACTAGTGCCTAGGGGTATTCCTGTGACTAGTGCTCATTGGCTATTTTGTACTCACCGTCGGCATACAGTGTGTTTGGTTGGTAAATTCAGTAGTATGTGTTATTAATTTGAATGTTAAAATTATTTAAAGCAGCCCTCTTGAAAACTATTTTCATTTTGATGTTTCACCTCTTTGAAAAGAATTGTTACTTGCATTTTTTTTATTAAACCTGCATGTTTTTGTCTGATAATTATTATAGCATGAAACCTCATTTGAAAACCAGACTTTCAAATCTTGAATTTAAAACTATAAATTTATGTTTCTTTTATTTTAAAGTAATGTGCATTGGGAATAGAATACCGGGCTAACCTACTGAGTTTTATACTCACGCCTATAGTCTTCTTCTTTTTTTAGCCCTTGTGCAGGTTTCATCTTTAGTTCGATCACCTTGGGAGACTTTTTATCATTGTGTTGGAGAGTGACCAGAAGTGTCACATGGAGTTATTTTTTCATCGTAATTGTTCATTTGATTTTTTGGTTTTGTTCTAATTTTAGTTTCTTGTACAAATAATATTTAGTTCAATTTTTATATAAATTCATTTTGGGCTATCCGTTTATTTCCGCTGTTTGTTTGATTGTTTATATATGGGCGAAATCGTTCCCTTGTGTACTCTATTGATGCCCTTGGTGCTTGTCACCATCCCGGGAGGATCGGGAACGCCTCTCGGGACTTGTCGCGGGCTGGCCTGGGTGACCGGTTCAGGGTCGACTCGGGCTGGTTTGTGACAATTCCTCTATATTTATCATGAATACCAAGTCAAATTATTCCTCTCCCAATACACTATCACATTTTTTATAATTCTTCCCATTATGAAGTCCAAAGTCCCTCATTTCTAATAGTCTCCCTATTTAGTGATTCATGTGTTCATCATATGTGTTATACACTTCTATATCATTATTATTTTTCATCTTCATCTTCCACTTATTGAATCCGATTTATCACATTCAATATTTTCATTAAAATAAATAATCTGCTACAACATTAATATTACTACTGTACTATATCATGATCTTACTCATTCAATTGTTTTAGGGTTTTATTGTATTGGTTGGTTTTAAAATCTATATGATCATTTTTTAATGTTTACATTAGGATTGATTAACAAAACATACATAGAGTATATTTTAGGTAATAATGTAGTTAAAAATGATTTTTATTAATTAGGATAAAATTTAGTTTCAATATTATTAGCAATAATAATATACTAAAAATTACTAGACATGATGTTAGAGGGTGTTTGAGAAAGTGAATGTCTACGGTATGGTTTTAATATCAAATCCCTTTTTGAAATTGTGGTTTTCTATATTAAATATCAATTATGATTAATTTTTTGGTCAATATAAAAGGCTATATATTTTATTGCCATATTTATATTAATTGGTATATTTTTCCTTATAACCTTTTAAAATTTATTTTTATCAAAATTCAATGAAATGGATGCTTTCTTGTGGTGCCAAATTTGTGTAATAATTTTTAGTTGATCATATTTCTCCCCCATTTTATTGTTCATTATTTCTATTAATTTTATTTATTTACAATTATATATCTTTTGAAGGTCATTTACTATTTTCCATGAATCTATACAAATAATAATTAATGTAATTACATATAATTATTTTCCACACTAGTCATTTTCTATTGGGGTGGACAATCATTACGAATGTACGAAAAGAATACAACTGCTTAACATTATCTAACTGAATAACCTTTCATTCAATCATTTTTTAATAATCTTAACATTTATGTTTTTTGGTAATCTAATGTAATTTAAAATATAATTATTTTGAATTTATTTCTTTGAAAAAAACATTATCTAAAAAAATTGTATTTATTCTTATTTATCAATGTAATTTTATAGTTATCTTATAAATTATTTTCCATTTATATCAACAGTCTAAAATGTTGTTTATGATTCAACGGTTATATGAAATAATTATACAATGAAACTTCTTTATCTAGATAGCTTATGGTTTTTGTGTTTGTAAATTTTCAAGAAATCCATTTCCTTCGATGATTTATTTATGAAATAATGGAATATTGAATGTCTCAATGTTCTTATAATACACAAATATTGACATTCATTATGTGATATGATTGGAAAAATTATATATTCATCCATTGTTTTCTATGAAGATGTATATCCCGTTATATGATATGAAAGGGACCATGGATTGAATCAAATCCATTAATTCATACTATGAATGGTTTTTGAACCCAACACACCAACAAAATATATACACAATGTGATGATGATTTTGACAAACGAGTCTTCGAAAAAGAAATGATTTTGAATTCTAATGTTTAAATACAATTTTATGATATATTCTTATAACTTTGATATTATTTTATGGTTCTTAATAATTCTACTTGTTTCTAAAACCCTTATACTCAAGATTTTTGTAATAGTTATGTTTTATGTAATGACTCATAAGTTGTTATGTTTTATTTTATTCGATATAATTTTGTAATGTTGTATATATTATATTTGATTATTTGTTAATACTCATGTGCTCAAATTATGATACATGTGAGCTTTAACTGATATCTAATATATTTACCCTTACATTGTATTTTATCTCAAAAAATAATATATTTCTATTCCCCATGTTATTATGAATGGAAATACATATCATATGAATAAAAGAGTATAACAAATTAATAATTTTTAGGTATAGATTACAATTTTGGAAAAAATAATATTTTTATGTATTTAATATATAATTAATTTAATCATTTAAATTATGGGGTTCTATTTATATTGAGATATAATGAGTAATCTTGTAAAAGGATTTATTATTTATGTATGATACACTTAGATAACCTCATGGTCGATAATTAATCAACATAAAAATGATCGCTGATGGGTTCTGATATATAGCACATGAACCAACTCTTAGAGGCCAATGCTTACTAACTAATAATTACATAATCAATTAAATATTGAAAAGTTTTATGGTACTCCTGCTAATGAAGTGACAGATTTATATGTACCTAAATCATAAGAATAAAGAATACAGATACCTAGAGTGTGGATATACATTGTGAGGAAGCAACCCAATATGGAATCACTATAAGACCACATAACATAATTCACTAGTAAAACGGTTTTCAATATCTTGAAATAAAATTATAAAATTCCTTTTTGTTAATATTGGGTTTGAAAAAAAATTAATATTATAATATTCTATGAAAATCAATAATTTGATAAGTATAATGACAAATTTAAAGTAAATAATTCTAAAATAACAAATTATATATAAAATTAATGGTAAAATTAGGAATTAAATAATCTTTATTGGAATGAAGAACTATAATTTTCACTATTATTGGGTAAAATAAATTAAAGGGGTAACATAGGACCTGACATAGTGAAAAAAATATCATCATATGGTGAGCCTTATTTACTTGGACATTGAATTACATATGTCCTCATCATGTATTAGGTCCCCCTAGTTAGATAAAAATTGTGACTACGAGCACTATCCAATGCATAATCCTAACTACAATCACCCTTATCTGAATTAATCATTCATGTAGACACGGTTTTTCATTTGAATTAATATGAAAAATATGTACCAAAACATAACCTCAAATAATATATCATCAATAATCAATGTAATGTTAGTCCAAAATGTGTATTGAATAAATAATTAATGTCAATATCAAGGATCCACATAACTAAAAATTCTATTACAATACATAACATTGTTAAACTTATGAAAATAAATTTTTATATCATAAATACCTTTAAATCCTTTTAAAAAATACATGTTTATTAAAAAATACTTTTATTTATTTTAACAAAAAATTATATGCAAGAAAACTAGTGTTTAATTTAATAATTACAAATCCATTTTAAACTCTAACTTTTTCGAAAACATTTCAAATCGAGCATGAAGAAAATCAATAAATCAGATTTCTATAATAAATTATGATCTTAATATGATTTGAAAATTTGTATGAATAATCAATTACAAAAGGATAAATTATTATGTTGAAATACCTTCCTAAAACCCATTGATGAAAAATCATCTTCTCTAAAAATCAAAATATTCTAAAGTAAGGGACCCCACAAACCATAGAAACTTGGATATGTGGGATTAAAACAATATTTATCAGTGAAAATATCTACCATGGATATTTGGGGTATGAATAAAAGTGTAAAATAAAAGGATACTCATTAATGAGAGGAATGGTAATTGATATGAGAAAGAAAAAAATGGTTACCTTGATGAAATCCATTACATTCAAAATATATTCACAATCTGTTCTTGGGATGAATGATACATATTGGCGAGAGGGTTATAATAAACGAGGGAAAGAGGGGAAATTAAGATATCTATGAATAGGGATAACAAAGACCACACATTTAAAATCCTTGGTAAGTCACATAGTTTGGGGATATGGTATAGTAATGTGTGTTCAGAACGTGTGACATACTCATGTGACTTTTGGTCACCAATACAGTTTCGCTACATGGTTAGGGAAATCATGAACCAAGAATGTATACGCCTCTTGATTAAACATCCCAAATTCACCTGATTCATGTTTATGTATAGTACAAATTGTTCAATTTATATTCTCTCTTTTGTGTTTCCCTATTTTTCAATTTTTAATAATAAAATAATAAATATTAAAAATAAATAAATAATAAAAATAATAAAAATGTGTGTACCAAAAATGATAACCCATTTTCATATCTCATATATCACTAGGACTAGATCCATATTTTAATTACTCTTTGAGTCCTTTTTGAAATTTATATAATCACATTTGATTTAATTCATACATTCAAGTGAATAATGTAATTCATCAAGATTCTATATATCGATTTAATTTTTTGAAATATGGGTGGATTTAATAATGATAAGAATATTGTAGACTTGTGTTGGAGAAGTGTATATCACATTTCGTAATAAATCATGGAGAGTGGGATATAGAGAATCAGTTATCCCTTTTTTATAAACATTTCTTCTAAATTAATTCCCTATTGATTGTTAAAAATTCAATCTAATACTTTTGTAATCACTTACTATTACTCGAATATGAAGAAGTAAAATTTCACATAGCATAAGGATTTACAAGGTTTAGGCTTGATATCATACTACATGGTAGATTAAATTTATGTTATGAGACCTAGTTTCTCCCCTATGAATAACATTAGTAAAATTTATATAAAATCTATTGAAAAAAATTATGAATAGTCTCATAAAATAATCTGTAGATAATATTGTAAAATATAATTATATCAAATGCTAATACTAGACACCTCTTAAAAAATTATTTACATGAGATTCATGTTAGTTGAATTAATCTACTATAAATTTTCCTACCACCTCCAGATGAGATCAAAATATCAACTCTTGATAATTCATAAATGGTACTCCTAATATCCTCCTTGAATTTGTGTTCAAATTAATTATATTTTTGTACATGGTGCATCAACATTGGTTTGTTTAATGTTTTAATGTATACTATATTATTCAAAGAACAATTATCTTTTCTCAATCCAACACAATAGTTGATGTTATTTATCTTCACATAGAGTTAATATAGATATGCTCCTAAATGTAATCAACCTCATCTCCCACTTATCTGTCATATTAATAGTGTTTCTTAAATTAGTAATTTTATATAATATTTATACCCAATTAATATTCTACTATTATTTAAAGATATATAGGTGTCTCTGAATATTCTCAGAATTTTTTACACCACTTAAACCATGATCATATAATTTATATATCCACATAGTAAAGTAATAGATATATTTTATAAAAAGTATATTAATTTAAAATCCATGAATCATAATATCATGTGATATTCTATTCCAAATAGAACATATTTTCAAATTAAAATATTCTCCTCAAAATCTTGATCCAACAATTTGTTTTCATATACCAAAATAAAACCAATCTCTTATAATCAAAAAATTTTAGTCAATAGTCTTCAATTGACTTCAAACTACTTTAAAATCGTCACCATATCTTGTCCTATCATCTCAACATAAATTAAATAATAATATTTCTTTTAATCGTTATGATTTATCTATTTAGAACACAATAAATATCTACATGTTTCATTTTTAATCTCATAAAATTTTGAAATTTAACTTTATTTGAAAAAAATACTACACATGCATGTCTTCTCAGTATTTGTTTTCCCATTTGATACTCCACATCAACCTTCTAGGCATATTTTAACTCACTATTTTTGATTGGTCGATCTCAAACATTAAATACTCATAGAAATTTATATTTCCATATCCTCCTTCACATGTTCACATACATACCAGGATACATGACTTTTTGAATTAGAATGGTGATCAAAATGATCACCCATAATTCACAATGGTATAGTGGAATTCATTTAAAAAACATGATGTATCCAAATATATAGCCTGTTTTTGAATTAGCTTTTATTTTTTGATGTAACAGCCTTTTCTAGGATAATGGCCTAATTTTGTAAATGATGATAATTGAATCCTTGAATATTATCATAAACATCATCCGATTTTATTTCCTTTTTCTTCATTATTAAAATTCTAGAAACATTTCCTTTTTTGTTCATCATATTACTCTGAAGGTCATATTATCATATGAAATAATATTTTTAGGACCCTTACCAATTGTTCTTTAACGTGAATTATTAATCCCAATTCTAATAGGCTAGAGTATGTAAACTATTGATGATAGGGAATATCAATAAAATTGTAGGCCTTAACCGGACTAACCATACATTGGCACACATCTCTAATCCTATGCAATGCAGAGACATTAAAACTATTGAAATATCGTGCATGATTATATATAAATCCCAAAACTATAGTATCATAAAAAGTAATGTGAAATAAATTTTTCCCAATTCAAGTCATCCAAAAATATTGCGAAAATATGTCCATTATTTTATGAAAGATAAAGACAGCTTCCAAGATGATGCAGGAAGCTACATCAGTCTGTTCGGTCTCACTAAGCAGTCTCTATTCATTGTCTGTGAAGGAGTCATTCATAATGATGGGCCTACAAATAAGACCTAACATGTACATCCAAATACCATGCATGGATGAATATAAAAAAACGTCAGGACACCTTGAAACCACAAATCATTGAACAATGTAAATATTGTCATCTAAAATAAGTTATATATCTATATTGGATATAATAAAAATATCCTGATATACTCTAAAAGGAATAAAGTTTGTAGTTTTGCCAAAACAATTGAATTGAAAACTAGAATTCAATTATAAATATTAATAATAGTAATTTTTCACTTAAACACACTCCCATGTATTAATGTACTGATGAAAACAATCTGAGGGTTACTCCTCTTCTAGTATCAACATATGAAGAATATGTTTATTGTGTGAATTGATATGATTCACATATGAGTATCACTCATAATCCCATGTGGGAAAACCAATAACTGAATTATGGATAGCATGCTCTATAAATTATTAGAGCCTATGTTGTTCTGGTCATGATGATTCCATGAAGACAATCCAGGTCATGAAGAGGAATAAATGATCTACCAATATGCCTCATAGAGAAATGTCTATGACTCTATCTAAGATGTTTCATTGAATTGATCACTGTATTATTAGAAATAGATGATTTCATAATAACACTCATTGAATTGATACTGGTAACACACCCAATCTAATCTTTTCCAAGATACAATACTCAATAGATACAATACAACATTTAAGGAGATAAAACATGTATTAGGATCCCATGCTATGTCCGTTGACCACATGTCCTGTCCATGTAAACAACCTATATCACATCCCATTTATGTGTATAAGTACATGACTTGTAGGATTCCCATGTACTCTAACCGAGTGCAAGAACAAGACTTATAATACATACCAATGTCTATGTAACAGTACATGAATTATCATGACGTCTATACTATGTCAGTATAGTTGTGTACATGACATGTTCCAACCCATGTACTCCAACCCCTTTCCATGTAGCCTCCAAGGTACATGCTGATTCACCAAGGAGAGACCACAGACCATGTAATAAGGGTCACATTAAATTTGATAAAAACATCCTCATCAAACCCTACCTTCTATAAATGAAGGTCCACATGACATGTTTCTCTGAAGTACATGTTATGTTGATCAGAATTGTCTGAAAATCAAGATATTGAATCTGCATTGTTTTCCATCCAAGCAACCTTCAACCCAGATAGATCTTTTCCCTAAATTTGATAGTAAAGGTCCAACAAACCATTCCAAAATCGGCCAAAAAACTCTTGGGCCTTCGATCCAGTAAGAACCTTTCCCAAAAATTGAGATTAAAGGATGAAAAAACCTTTCCTTATTAAACCAATAACTCCTGGTCCTTCGATCTATGGGGAAATATATTTAAACAGTTTTCTTCATTTTATGATTATTATCAAGAAAAGAGATATCTATATTATCTAATATACCACCACTACCACTGCCAAAACTCTATTGATTCATACCTATCCTAGTTATACAATATTTTTCATTGTTTTGAGAAATGGGTTTGGAACAATTGATATCTTCAATATCTATCGGTCCTCATTCCAAAAAAAGAACACCCACGACAAACAATGAATTAGTGGAGAAAAGTACAAGAATAACTAATAGGAAAAGACAATGATAGATATTTACTTCCATGATAATAACATATGTATTCAATAATAACAAATATAGGCCTATAAAAATATCCCCACAAATAAACTCATATTTCAAGTCCACTCAAGCATATATCAATTTGGACATTTATTATATAGTTTTTAACCTATTAATTTAGAATGGGAAACAAAACCAATCAAGGATGAATTAAACCACACCGTGGAAAAATCTCCAACAAATAATGATCTTAAATCATTTTCATTATTGAGATCCATGGATTCCCTTACACATAAATCATTATTCTATAATCTAATATCCATTCTCTAGAGATAGACCCTCTAATGACCACTATAATAGTTCTCCAATGGCTTTATGGTTATATGGTTATCCCTATAATTATATCATAACAATATATTGAATGACTCTTCAATATATACACCCAAAAAAGATATAAAATAACTTATTTAATTATTTTATTAATTTCTACACCCACAATAACATTTCCACAGATGCCATGTGCTGACTAAGGATATAGTGTTAAAATGTTAAGCCCCAAATTATATACTCAATTTTTCCCTTATATTTATGAATCAGACTATTTTTTAGATGTTATTTTTCCTCTCCATGACAACTCAGAAAACCATATATTTAACATATTTAATATATTTCAAAAATTTATACTAGGAAGTCTAGTCCTCCTAATCATGAACCAACTCATCATCTAGTCTCTAAAATAATATATGAAACATCCAAAAAATAATAAATGAATATATGAGTAATTAAATTCTCCCAATCTTAGGATTTATAGATTGAATATCCAAATCAAGGGCTACATGAAGAAATATGGGTACAGATAATAAATTTAATCCTCTTCCTCCCTTGTGATCTCTTTTATGCCCTCATGAATCCACTAGACATTCACTAAAGGAATCTCACACCCTTGAATGAGACACACCCTTTGATCTAGAATCCCAACCAAGTACACATTAAATATTTCTCTATCCTATATATCCTAAATTCCTTAGTAGATAATGTGCAATGGGACATTGAAGTGAATTCAATTTTCACTTATCAACCATAAAAAATTATAATTCTCAACTAATGTGTATATCATCTCTTGGGAAGAATCCTTATTGAAGATAAAAATTTTAAAGCTAATTGTTTCACTTTTTCTTGTATTTTTAATGGTGGGTTTTTTTGTAGAGAATTGATAAATTAATCAATGGTTGAATTTTTATTTGTCAATTTAATAAATATTATAGTGATTTAATTATTGGGAAAAAATCTTACAATATCAATGTTCTTTTCATTATATTACTTAATATTAACATCCACTTCACATGATCATTTTTATCATAATTCGAAGTGTTGAGGCTATAATCCAAGGCATAAATTAACTAGAGATATAAAATTAGTAAAGGCTTGTTTATAGTAGTGTATTTTTGTTACTAATAATCCATGTAATCCAAACATTAAAAATCTATCATTATTCTATGACATTTTATGTTTAACATACTCAATGTTAACCTAATTAATATTATTCAAGAAAAATTACTCAAACACTTAAAATAACCATATTATGTCTCACCCGAGTGGTGTATTTACTTATCAATTTGGATAGTTAATAATCTAGTTTGAATTTTTATGTTAATGAGTTAAAATGGATGAAAAATAAAGAGATAAGAAAATAGTGGTGCGTTGAACACACACAGAAAATGCGATTAGAGGTAAAACATGATTTTGATTGAATTAGAAAGTAAGAAAATGGAATGGTATCAAACATAATGAAATATATTTTATGAACATTATTTTTACAAAAAAAGAGTTTTGATTATTAAAAAATTTTATAAAGATGATACATGCATTAAAAATGAAATGAAATTGAAAACCAACATACATGATTTCAATTATGAAGAATATTGAAGAACCTAGAAATAAAGAGGTTGGCAAAGGGCTCTAAAGTGAAAAAATATGTTTCAACAGTCTAGATAGACCTTTCGAACATCTTTAGTCATAAAAATATATCGACCTCTATTCATAAATGTCATACCATAACAAGGTTAGGAGGGTGATGAATTTATTGTTCAAGTTGGTTGACTATTTTCATTCGAAATCTGCCCCTCCACATGAATTACCAATTTGATAATTAATATAGCCAAATATAGAGAATGGTTCTTATTAAATGTTTTTTATATGGATTTATAATGTAAATCATATATGATGGAGGCAATTGAACTTTTTTTATCAAATGTTATTTCAATTTTAATAAACAATTTATGTCTTCCATTTTTTCCATATATTTTAAAAGTCCAAATTATGAAGTATTTTTTATAAGAAGATTACCTAATATCCAACCATTTCTTCCAAAAATATGATTTCATAAGTCATTCCATTCAACCCAAAAAATCCATGTATATTAATTTATTGTATTTGGAGGAAAATAAATAATAATCGGACATTTATAAATCCTATATATTATGGTTGTTTGGTAATTAATGTGTTAATAATGGAATTCAATGTTGAGTTATGCACAGAAATTTTTGTCCCAAATAAATTCTATTGGACCTTGAATTTCATAGTAAAATAACATAATTTATACTTCTATAATGAGAATATAGAATAATTAATAACATCTCAACTAGTTTATTTGATAAATCAATTAAGGATTACTTTTTTGTTCATATGACCATTAACATGGATGAATTTTACTGATCTCAACTTTAATTATATAATGGAAATTTAATTAGGATTCCTAAAATTAAGAATCACACAATTTGGATATGTAGGGTGATATTTATAGTGAAAATAGTAATTTGAATTGAATCTAGATTAGAAAATGTTCCTAAACAATATATGTAACATTAAAACATAATTATTTCACACCAATTATGCACATTTCAATAAAAATTTATAAATGATGTAAATAATAATTAATGAACAAATGAATATTATAAACTCCACCACACATAGTCTTGTTCATGTCCTCATATATGAATAAATATAAAAAAATAACTAAATCATTATGACTTAAAAACAAATATAAAAATTTTGTTTTCATAAATTTGTTTTTTTTAAAAATTTCACACATCCATAAACACATTCATTAAAAAAATTTACAGAGTAATTTTCACAGAATTCATTTTCTTACTCAAAATTAGAAATGTAAAATATAGGCATTCAGAACTCACTCATCATAAAATTAAAAAAATTCATTTCTAGAGGTTCACTTATTAACCAACTATAACTGAAAATAATATATTTTTAAATAGATTTCACCATCCATTCCAATTTTTATTGTGAACAAGAATCAATAGGTCTTTATTGGGGGTTTCAGTGGTAATGGGATCGTAGTAATTAAGTTTCCAAAAGTGTGTATAAGTGGGTTAAAACACAGAAATAGTGAAAGAAATGATTTTTTTAAATTATACATGAATTTATATGGAAAAAAAATTTATAAGGATATGATGTTTTATGTAAGATATGAGAGGTATATTAAAATATTACATCTGCAAAATACAAAAAAACATTTATTAGCAACATAAGAAAGGATAATGAATGTGTTTTTTTGTTTTTTATATTTTATCATAAGTTGAACATTAAATCGATCTCCCAATCTCTCCCAAACAACGTTTTCCTCCATTTGACAAAAATTTTAATAGTTATAATAACTTCAATGGTCTAGAAATAGTTATTTTCACCTTCCCTTGATTCCACCTCTTCTTTATTTTATAGATTTATTTTATTTTATTTTAAGTAATTTTCAATAACATGTATATAATTACATAAACATTAATCAATTCCAAAAACTCACCAAATGAAACCCTACCCCCAAAAATTAATTATATTATTCCCCTCAATCATATGATTACATATTTAAAATCATGGAAATGGTACCAAAATTTAAATCCTTTCCCCCACACATCAATTTCATTAATATTTTTTTCATGAATATCCATATTGATGTTGGGTGGGATAAGGTATTGGACATGCATTATTGATATAAAAAATCTCATATTGATGAATAGGGATTTCAAAAAAAGGATTAATGTAAGGGTAACATGTTTTTATTTGGATATTGTGATTATCATGTTGATAGAAAAATGACTCTGTCATATTAATGTACACTAATGTAGGAAATTTGTCTCGATGTTTCATAAATATAAGACTCCGAGTTGGTGGTGAAATACACACAAAATGAAAAGATTGGCATAGGTTACCTTGGAATGAAATCTGATTTTGTTCATCACATCTTGGTAAGAATCATATTACAAATCAAAAATGGAGTATTAATTTTTTTTCTCCACAAAAAATTATTTATTAAAATATTGGATAAAAATAAAAAATGTTTCAGTTGATTAATATTAATTGGACTCCCCAAAATTTTGGATAAAATTTGATAATTTTAACCTGATTAATTATTAATTAATATTTTTTTATTTTTTTATTGAAATTAAAACCTAAAAAATGTTACAGTGAAAAAATATTTTAATGAATATGTTGGTTTGATGATTAGAATGGGATAAGAAGAAGAAGAAGATATAGAGGTAGAGAGGGGGGTATGGAGTTAAAAAAAGTGGATCCCCTAGATTAGATCTGATGGGTGGCTATATCCATCTAGTGGTGGATCGATGAAAGTAGGTGTGGTTCTGGGGGTGTGATTCAAGTCATGTTTATTTTTTAACTAATCTCAATTAACCGTGAATTTTGTTTTCGAATAAGGGTCATGGATATTCAATACACTAAATTGGAAGACATTATAAATAACAAAAGGACCTTAACAATGGTAATTTATATCACATGGGTGAAACCTAAATAGAGTGTTGAAGATAATTACTTTTCACCTTCTTGTAATTCCTTTCACATGATGTGTTTTTCATGGATAGACTTAAAAATTTCATTTTAAAGAGGGAAATTATCAAAAGTGACTTGATGAATATCATCTGGTTCATTCAACTATAACAATATAACATCACCTGTTTTTTCAGAATAAAAAATTATATGCTTCAATTTCCAAAAATGACTAATGTTGGATTTCAATTGGTAAATGACACGTTTTACCAAAAACAAAACTAAATAGAGACTTCAAAAAGGGTGTTTTATAGGAAGTTAGATAATCCAATAAAGATTCACTACGTCTTTCAAGAAAGTCATTTTTTGTAGTGACTCGGGTTTTGGGCCTGTCAGGGTTTCGAATATTACTATGAATCATTCCAGAGCTAGGTTGGAAGACAACATGCGATTCTGAGACCTGGTGTACCCATAATAAATTTAAAATAAATAATATGTATTTTTCTACTATACATGCGTCGGGAGCAAGTTTTCTCATAAATGGTAGCATAGATCTAAAATTCAAGGGTGTGATTTGGTCCAGAACATGCCGTTAACCCTAGGAGGGGTGTATGTTTCACGGGAGCGGGACTGTTGTGGAAAATGGATTTGGGGGAATTTCTGTAAATAAATAAATTTATTTATTTATAGACGTTTCCTTGAAAAACATATGGATGGAGTCTCAGATCACAATTCTAAAACTACAGTTGAGTTCAAAGCATCATGTTTACCATAAGGGAGAACATACCTTCTCCTACATCAGGTGTGAGGTCGAAGAAGAGTCGGTCATCAGAGTTAAATGAACATTTATTTAAAAAAATAAATAAATTCATCCTTATCCCCCTTCTCTGTAACCTTGTATGCGCAGGTGGCCACCACCCCCCATTACTCCACATCGATGATGAAAAAAATACCCACAATGGAGCCAATGTCAGCCGATTTTGACGCTGATCACCAGCAGATCAAGCTCCAGTGTGTCACATGCGTCATTCTGCACCCGAAGTTTTGGTGTTTCGCCCGTGAGGTAGGAGATTTGAGTTTTAACCTAGGATCGTATTTTCACTGCATTTTTCTTCATTTTGAAATCATAGGTGTGTAGAAGGGGTCATGAGGGTCACGTCGACACCTCCAGATAAAAAAATGAAACCCCGTGGTGGTCTCGGCGGTCCGCGGAAGTCACTCTAGCGCGGCGGTGATGGTGCGGGTGAGGGGTGGCCAGCGCAGCGGGGCGGCGTTACGCCGCCCTACGTGAAGAGGGGCCATTGTCCTGTGGCAGGGTGTGCCATCACATATAGGAGGGACTCCAGCAGGGGGGGGGGTGGCTGGGCCAGCCGGGGTCGGCCTATTTGGGCCTTTCTAGGCCGGTTCATGGCGGCCAGAGCCGCTAGTTTGGGCCGGTCCAACCCCATTTTCTTCTGGGGGTTATATAAACCACTAAAGTTTGCAATCCAGGTGTCCGTTTGTGCCCCATCTATGGAAAGACGACCATAGGATTGATAGAAACCATTTGGGATAGGTTCTAGAATTATTAGGATTGGTTCTGTGATCCGGGGCCAGGAAAAGGTTGAATAGTAATAAAATTTTATTTATTATTCAATTTCAACAAACCGTAATGTTTTCCTACAGCGTATGATTGACGTTACGTCAGTGGCGTTGAGAACCTAATGGTATGAAGGACTTTTCTTGATGTTTTTTGGGTGTTTGAGCCATGAATACGGTGTAGGCCCCTTGAGGTCGGGTTTTGGCATTTTCTGAGAAACACAACTTTTCCACTGGGTGTCCGTTATGGGAGAACAAGTAGTTGATACCATGTGGATTTCCAAGGGGGTCGCAATTGTGTGTTTTTATATACATGTTTCGGGAGTGTGGTGTGGACCCCACCCAGGTTGGCTTAGTTGAATAGTACAATGTTTCACCAGGTTTCCATTTGGGAAGACCGAGTAGTCAACCTAGGTGTTTTATTGAGGGCATCATATTGGTTTGATCCACTTGATGAGTTTATGGATCATACTATGGGCCCCACATGGTCTAGATATGGTTAATAGTGCCTTTTTCACCGTTTGTCCATTTCAGGCGAGTAAACATTCTATCATGCGTGTTTTTTCAAATGGATTGTGATGGTGACCTCATTATTGGCCTTGGATTTGTATGGTGTGGCATTGCGGCGGGTCGCTTGGGTTAGCGATGTTTGGTCCAGAAGTGGTTGAGGGTGATCCCTTTATTCGTTCCAATGAGGGTTTGTGTGGCATCATAACCGTTGTATAGGTTTAGGATCCTCTCGATGGGATGTTTAATCTGTTAGACTTGTGGAATCCTTATAGTATGCCTAGAGCAGTATCCTCTAGCATCATATTCATTGATCGGGTTCCTGGTATCGCTGTGACTGCTTATCCACAGGCAGTGATCCCCTATCTAGCATGTTAACCCATTAGGTTTTTTTTGCATCATCGAGAATAATATCCCCTACGAAGTGGGCCGTGGTCAATTGGGTTGTGGCATCATCAGGTATATGATCCCCTACTCAGCGTGTGGTTTCTGTAGGGTTGCGACATCATCAGTTTGATCTCCCTACAGTGTGAGATGTACCAGATAGGGTTTTTGTATCATCTTGACCATTATGACATGGGTGAAGATCTTCTATTTGAGTGGCGTGTTTCTAACGAGTTCTAAATTAGGTTGTGGTATCCCACAGATGATCCTGGGACTGATCCCTTATCTGTGAGATCTTCGAATACCAGATCGGGTTGTTGTATCCCCCAATGGATCCTGGGAGTGATCCGCTATCTGTGAGATCTTCGAATACCAGTGTGGGATCTAGCATCCCCTAGCATACCATAGGAGTAATCCCCTTTCTGTGGAGTTTAGTGTTTTTGCAGTTTCAGTGCGAATTTCTTAGTAAAGATATCTGACGAGCATGATCTATCGGGTGAGCATCCAGGATGTTTTTGTGGGACCCGATGTAGTGTATCTCTCGGATGACTATCATCTGGATGAACGTTCTCATGGAGTGTGTTCTCCTAGATGTGAACCATTTCTGGGGATGAGGATGGTACCTCTTATCGCTTGTTGTGTGTATCAAGTTTATCTGGAAAGTCATGGTATATGTGTGGATATATATCTTTGTGGATTCTCCTGGTATATGTATGAGAGTAGACCTGAGATAATGTTCATGATATATGTATGGGAATGAACCTGATCATATGTTCAAGGTGTATGCATGGGACTACACCTGAATTGAGTGGGGTAGTTTTGTTTATCCAAGGATGGCCATGAGATAGAGTTTCTCTCTCATCTGGGTTGCCTCTGGATGGGATGAGTGGACTATTGCCTTTTAGTTTCACTCTTTGTTTTGGGTTTTTGGGGGTTCCTTCTGAGTATTGTGATACTCACCCATGTATGAGCTTTTCCAGCACAAGTTTGTGTCTTGTGCAGACCACAGGACATTCGACGGTGTCCCAAGATGACCCAGAGTAGGCGGAGCTAAGTGAGCAGGACTGACCATGGAGCCTTCCCGGAGCTATGTCGTGAAGTAATCCAATGGTTTTTTGGTAGTGTACCCCTTCTTCTGAGAAGGTTGGGTGATTTTGTGGATTTACTTTTGTGGTCCCTGTTTTTCCCTTTTGTAATTCTATTTCACTTTGGTTTGGGATAGTTATTTTCATGCATTTACTTTTTAGTTTTATATATCTCTCCACTGTTTCATGGAGGTGTATGTGGGTGTGTATGTACAAGTTCCTTATGCTAATTCCTCCCATGTGTGTGATATCCTACTCAGCACTATTCTCTAGCCCCTATCCTTTTGGAGGATAGGCTTGGGGATTCGTAGCTGGAGCCCCATTGAGTCAGGTCATGACATTTTTGGTGGGATTTAAAATTATCACAAGCACTCTTTTCACTTATCTATAAGAAGTTTCAGCCAATCCATTTTTGGGGGTGAAAATGTGTTTCTGTTTAATGTACAATCCCTTTCTATTTAAAATTTTAATCCATGTTTCAATAATATAATTTAGTTCTTAGGTCACTTATAATGGAACCCAATTCTCTAAATTTATGTAAAATTTATATTTAAAGGAACTCACTAATAGTATGTGCATCATCCTTGTTAGTGGGTTTGGAATCGACCCACCTAGAAACAGAATCATCTAGAAGAAAAATGCATGTGAATCTATTGGAAGGTGTAAATAGTCACATGAAATTGATTCCCCAAACATCCAAGATTTCAATAAAATATTGAGGTATTTTGGGGAATTTAATTTCATTTTGAAATTATTCCAAACATTTGGAAAGATAGATATGATCTACCAAACTCATGTGTGAGCTTGATGAGTGAAGTATATAATAATCACGAACATATGGACATTCTAGAGGTCCATTGTGGTAAAAAATTTCAACCACCTGTAATTGACTGATAAAATTCATAGATGGTGGAATTATCTTCATTAACACATTTCTTAATTACCATGTTAGAACTAGTTTTCCATATTTTATTATCTCACTAAAAATATAACATCGAATATCTTTTAATCATTACTTTTTTTAGTTTGAAAATTTATTTGGAAAAACACCGGAAACCATCTAGGTTAAATATGTGGCATACCATGTCAAAATTGAAGTGATATATTAGAGGTGTTCAGTTGGAAATCAAGGATCAATTATTTCAACATGATAAGAACTAGAAATTCAACTCAGGTGACCATTAAAAATATTTTATTTTTGAGGTCTATAAAAATCACATTTTTGATATATTGGATCATTAAGATCCATTTTATTATCCTTAATTTGGAATTGTATATCTCGAGTAAGAACATTTAAGAGGAATGGTCCTTTAAAATGATAATGTTGGAACCTAAGAGATAGGCCGAAAATATATCCATGGAAAACCCAGTTGTCAAAATGATTCATTCTAGTAATAGTATTGTGATATTGAGTTTTGTTAGACGTTTTTAGAGTAATAATTGATGTGATGATTAATCATTTCTCTTATTTGACCTAGAATGGACCTAATTGAAAATCAGAAGCATCACACATCAATTAAAAGGGTGAAGACCAATATGGGGGTTAATATTAGGGAATTTGTATAAACATATTTTATTTTAATTATGTATCTCTATTAAGAATCATCAAAATGGAATGTAATATCATTTTGAAGTAGATGAGTGAGTGGGAGGGAAATACTATTGATGTTCTGGATGAATCTCTTATAGAACCTATCATGAACAAGGAATAAACAAATGTGTCAAACTATTTTGGGTTTAATAAGTTATTAGATCACCTCAATTCTGGGCCTGATTGGGTCCATGTCCGGTCTGGCCTGGTATGGGCGGGGCTGAGGTTGACTTGGCCCACTAGACTAATGTTTGATCCATCCTACTAGAGGTGCGGCCTGCAAGGGTGGCACAACCTGAATAGGTCCGCCCTCAAAGTGGTGGCCCGTCACATGTGGAGTGTCGACCTACAATGCAAGTAGCCTTGTCTAGAGGAGGCGACACACTAGGGAAACAACAATGCCAGGGGCAGCGGCCCGGTCTGAGGGGAGTGGCCTGACTCCAAGGGAGGCGGCCCATCATGAGGGCAGTAGCCCAGCTTGAGGGCCATGACCCGATCCGAGGGTAGCGGCCCTCTTTGAGGGAGGCATCTAGGCTCTAAGTGTAGCGGCCCAACTCCTGGGTGGTGGTCCGAATTCAGGGAGGCGGCCTGATCTGAGGTTGGGGGCCCACATTAATGGCGGCGGACCTGATCGAGGGTGACGATAGGCTCCGAGGGAGGTGCCTTGGTTTGATCCGACATAGGGGGTGTAAACCCCTGGTCTCTCAGATTCATGAATGGCTTGAGGGCCATTTTTTTAGTGATTCTGTGGTGCCATGTGGGTGCCGCTCAGTCACCAAGGAACCCACTGGAAGCTGGTTCAGCCTCCGCCACAGCTTCTATTCACTGGTGGCATGGTGGTCGCACTGCCTTCCTTCTCGCAGATAGAAATTGGGTCGGAAACCTCCTCCATTCACCATGGCTAATGAGTCACAACCCCCCTATTTTGGCATGAATCAATGTTCTCATTGTATTCTAAGGTGTCACAATGATAGAAAGATAGTAGCTGGTTCACACCGGGTTTTTTAGGCCCACATCATCCTCATTATCTCATAAACATGAGGGCGTTAGTGGGTTTAATAACAATTCAATTAATCAACCAGATTATCGTCAGATGAATTTACACGATAACCTCCTGCAAATATTAATGAATCGTGGGTCAAAACATTTGTTGTTTGACCCACATTCATCATATAATTTCATGAAAGGGGAATGTGGAATCAAAAACACACAAACAAATAATAATCCCTACCTTGAAACGTTGGAGAGGGCTTTCAGTTGTTAAGGGAGTCTTGTTATTCAATGTCCCCGCAACAAGATGTCATCACCTCCGCTCAATCATCAAACTCAATTTTGGAGTTTCAGTGTTGCAAATCTCCTCCTATGGGTGTCGGCTTCGCCCTCTAAGGGATCTACATTATGGAACTCCAAAAAAAACATTGTTTCTTGGAAATGCTTGTTTGATACCACTCCCCCAAACTCTATATTTATATGAGAGGGGGAGAGTATATAACGATGTGGGGTGTTGATGGGGATAATAAATTAAGATGTTACCAAATTTCCCCATTGTCATCATTACTTAAGGTTGGTAGATCATTCTATTAGATGGCTTAAAAACCTACCAGCCCCACCCATTAATTAGCGCGTTAGAGGATTATGAAATAAAATAAAAAATTATTTTATTTCATATCATTAAAAAAAGTTGTAAAACATAACTTTTTCCCCAAACCTACTACTGATAAAGTAAATCCCCTCTTAATAAAATCTTGGCACTGTGGATTAAATTTATCCCTCAGATATTTAGTCTGAAAAATGGTTCAAAAGATTGAAAATTCCACAAATGATTTTTCTTAAGGTACATGAAATGACCTTTAGAAATTCATTCTGGGCACACAAGGACTAAAAATCACGCATCTTCAATTTTTCAGACTCATAATAATTCCATATATTTTAAAAATACATGGAAAATCTGGGTCATTACATTCTTCCCACCTTAGTACTTTAGGCCCCTGAATACCACAACATTTACTAAGGAAACAAATGGGGGTAAAAGCATGAATATAAGCCTCCCACTCTCATGTGTTCTCCTAGAGGTTCCCGTGATTCCAAAAAATGTGCACTAGAGGTATCAAACATCCAAATGATATGGGTCATGCATGTATCTCCTCATCTAGGATATGTGGAAGACATCATGCACCTCCTTCAACTATAGTGGAAGTGCCAAGCTATATTCCACCTCGCTTATCCATAGAATTATCATAAATAAACCAATAAACCTCAGTGATAACTTACTACCTCGACCAAATCCCCGATGTCCTAGTCTAGGAGATACTCTCAAGAAAACGTGGTCCCCCTCCTAGAACTCCAAAGGGCTCCATCTTCTATCATCATATGACTTCTGTCTATTCTATGTAGTCTTCAATCACTTCTAGATGATCTGCACTTTCTCAGTGGTAGCCCATACCAACTCTGTACCCATATGTTCTTACTCCCCATCTTCTGTCATGCATATAGGTGATCGGTAGCATCTAACGTATATGGACTCGAATGGTTCTATGATATTTTTGGAGTGATAAATTTTGTTTTATGTGATCTCCACCAAGGGAAAGTGATCCTTCCAACTATATCCAAAATCTAGGATGCATGCACGAAGCATGTCCTCAAGCGTCTGAATGGTCAGCTCTATCTAACAATTCATCTGGGAATGAAAGCTTGTACACTAACACATCTGAGTCCAAAATTCATCTTCAAATCCCTTTGACAACCGTGATGTAAATGGAGTGTCACTATTAGAGATGATCGTTGAGGGTACCCCATGAAGACGCATGATATCCTTTACGTAGAGTCCTCTCATGCCCTCTACTGATCCCAGCTCTTAGATAGGTTGGATGTGGGCTGACTTGGTGAGTTGGTCAATGATCACCTAGATGAAATAATTTCCCATATATGTACATGGAATCCCTATACCAAAATATATGGAGATCCCAGGCCACATCCTCTCCAGCACCTCTAGTGGAAGAGCTAAGCTTGCTGGAACCTGGTGCTCAAACTACACTTACTGACAAGTGATGCATCATAGAAACAACTCTGCCCCAACCATCTTCAACCCTAGCCTCCATTACTGACATCAGAGGTCCCAGAACATCTTCTCCACACTATGAGGTACTGCCAGTGGGGACATATGGTACTCCCTCAACACTGCCTCTCGTAGTGCCATTGGTACCATGGTCCATCATCGGAAGAGTATGACGTGCTCCCCACCTTTATAAAATCCATCAGGTGCCTTTCTTGAGGATATCTAAGAACGTCGATCCTCGTAGTCAATGTCCCATAGCTATGCCTCCCTGACTAGCTAAAGGAGTGGTGGTGTGACTGTCATAGACTAGAGGTATGCTTCTCCATCTCTTTCCATGATGTATATCTATATTGTTTCTAGATCCTCTGTCACGTCAATATGAAACTGCAAACCAGATCCCATGTTTAGTGCATCTGCTACCACATTCTCATTCCTAGGAGTATAGACCATGTAATTGTCATAGTACTGGAGGAACACTACCCACCATCGTTGTCTCATGTTCTGGACCTTCAGATAAATGTTATATCTGAGACTCTTGTGATCAGAGTGGACTATAAAACGTTCACCCATCAAGTAATATTGCCACATATTAATGGAAAATACCACTACTTTTAACACTAGGTCATGGGTAGTGTAGTTAAGCTCATGCTTCCTCAACTGTTGTGAACCATAAGTAATCACTGCTTGCTATTGCATCATGAACATCCAAGCCCAGACCTTGATGCATCGTAGAAGACTACATACTCAATGCCCTCTTTTGGCAGCCTCTAGATGGGGGCATTCTTTAGTCTCTGCCACAGCTCCTAGAAACTCTGTTGACATATCTCCATCCACAGGAATGTTTCCCCTTATTTTTTAATATTTAAAGGGTGATGATACTATGGAAAATTCATGAACGAATCTCTGGTAGTATCCTGTAAACCTTAGAAAACTATACACCTCTATCATGCTCCTAGGCGGCTCAAAAGCTAGAAAAACCTCAATCATCACTGGATCCACTGCAACTCCAGTCTCTAAGATAACATGTCCCAGAAAGTGGACCCATGATTCCATAACTATCACTTTGAGAACCTACCATAAAGCTTCTACTCTTGGAGTGTATACAGAACTATCTGATGATAATATGCATGCTCCGCCTCTATCACTAAGTAAATAATGATGTCATAGAAGAACACCACCATTATGTGATGGAGTTATGGTTGAAAGATCATATTCAAAAGACTCATGAACACTGTAGGTGATTTGGTCATGCCGAATGGCATAACCAAGAACCCATAATGGCCATATCAATAGTTAAAGGCCATCATCTTCACATCCTCAACTCATATACTGAGCTGATGAAAGCCTGATCAGATATATGTCTTCGAAAACTAGCAATATCCCTTCAGTTGATTGAGAATATCATCAATCCTCAGGAGATGATACTTGTTCTTAACAGTCACATGGTTATGGCACTGATAGAACACATAGAGTCTCAAACTCTTACCTTCCTTTTTGGAAAACAAAATTGTGGCTTCCCAAGGAGAAAAACTGAGTCTTATGAACCCATTTCCTTACATGTCCACAAACTGTACAAGTAACTCATGATGCTTTGTGGGAGACACCTGATATGCTGGTGTAGATATCAGTGTCGTCCTAGGGTACATGTTGATGTAAAATTTTACCTCTTTGTGTGGAGGTATTCCAAGAACATCATCAGTAATGACATTGGCATTCTGGTCCACCACTACAATATAGCTTCGACTCTCAACATCAACTGATAGGAGTGTCAGGATAGCGAACATATTAGTAATCAGCTACACCCTCCCCTGGGTATGTCCATCATGTGCTACAAAGTTTCACTTCTCACAGGTGAATGAAATCATTGTCTTGTCCATGCATAAACACTACACATTGCACCTAATATAGTCAATCTGAGCATGGACTATGGATAATTAGTCAATATCCAAGATGACATCTTAAGGTCATGACGCTGCTACTAGGAGATCCCAGCCAAATATCATACCTCCTAGAGTTATCTCGCAATGTCGGAACCAATGAAAAATCATCAAATCCTCTCTAGTAGGTGTCTCTAGCATTATGGATTAGGATAAGGACTCCATTAGAATCCCTATGAACAGAACTAGGGTTGTGGCAATAAAGAGTGACTGTAACCTGTGACTATAAGTACTTTAGCTAAGGTGCAGTAGAACGGATCATACCTCTAATCATCTGCATAGTGTTGTGGTCATATGCCTTAGCTTTTGGGAGGTGAGCTCATACATGTCCTCCTACTCCTTGTGGTCGGGGTGGAGCACCTGGCGGCTGTGGTGGTAGAATCATGAATCATCACCCACGACCTGTTGCATTACAGGATTATCTACCATGATCACAACCATGATGACCTCCTCTCACGAGCATTCACCTCTTCATTGGAGGTCCCTCAATGATCTTCTTGTTGTCTGTACGATGGGTCGGGCAGTCACGAGGCATATGACCCTACTCACTACACATATATCATTGTGTTCCCCTCACCGGTCTCCCACTACCTTGTTAGACTTTCACCTCTGACCATGCATCCCAGGGTTATCCACTAGGGGGCCTAGTATACTTGGACCTCTGTATCATCTACCTACTACCTCCTTCTAAAGACTTGGCTACATGTCATCCAGTGGTAGCTCTCGTTGTCGCTACCTCTTGATCTAGGAAGCTTTCCACAAAAAGTGCACACTCAAGCATCCCATCTTTCATTGGAATGCTGAGGGATACCATAAATGTTTTTATCTCCTAGGGGACACCCTGATAAATGGTCTAGGTCAGTAAAAAAGGGTCTCGTACCATTTCAGTGGTGTTGTTGGGGAGATAAGTGAACCTTGCCGAGTATCGGGTCACTTTCATGATGTCATGTTCTAAGGGCAGAAGCTCATGTATATGAAAAATGTGTAAGGTAAGTGGGATAAACTCTTCCCTAAAAAGGCCCGTGAGGTCTTCCCAAATGAGGGTCACCTCATTTTGTAAGTAGATCATCAGACTCCACCGTCTCCCTTATACTTCCTAAAAAAGGATGTCTACCAGGATTACCATACAATCAGCTGGTGTCCCAACTAAGGGAAAAACTCTGGACACATCCACTAACCAGTACTCATCCACCTGCAAGTCTATCTCAGATCATAACTTAAGTGGCCTATCCCACTAGGAATCATTAAACCCACTCATTCACCGTGTATCATATGATGATGGGGAAACTAGGAACAACTGCCCAATGGGATTTGGTGCTGCTGGTACACCACCACAAGGTGCTAACACCATGCGAGGTCCCTACAACGAGGCCTCATCACTCGGTGGGCCATCATTGCTTACTCTCTTAAGAAAAATTGGTGGGTTACTTCGTGGTGGCATACAGAAATGAAACGGGTGTTCCATATTTAAATGTTATACCTGGTGAGCTTACCAAAGAATACACAAAAAAAATTTAAAAACAAATGCAATTAGTTCTTTCATTTACTGATTTGGAAATCAGAATTGTGTGTCATGATGTGTGGATATGTTAACCAACACAGTGACCCTGGACACCCCGAACTGAAAACCACACTCAAAATATTTATCACTATTTCTACATAGAAAATACAATATTCCTAGTTATTCAGTTGAACTAACTATTACGATACCACTTTTTCACGACTTGTCACTCGGGGCTCGTGTCTTGACTACCCCAAACCTGCCTTCCATAGGCCAGGGGCTAGAGACTAGCACCGAAAGGCCTATTCCCTAAAATAGGAAGCCATTTACTTTAAATCTCTACAAAATAACTGTCCAAGAACACCACAAGATGAAACTATGAATTAAACTTCTATAGAAAATTTTTACTAAAAGTAAATTGGTCGGAATATAGGCCCAAATGGAAAAGTACAGGTACAACTAATAAGTAAAAAACAACTAAAAGATAAAAAGCATATCTTGTATCATCCACTGTGGATCCTACCTGAAGGGTAGGTATATATCACATCCATAGTACACTACGTCGGCCCCACTCCTCCACGTTACATCACACCAAATGTCCACCTCTAAGAACCATAAAGTCCTTCCACCATTATCCTCGATCAATATTGTATGTCATCTGGACAAGACACATCCAGGAGCGGGCGAATCCCATGAAGTGGTGAGTATAATGATACTCAGTAGGGACCTTGAGATCCCGACGGTCTCCTAGAATTCCTCAAATAAAAACCATAGGGTAACCCCATGAAGGTAAAGTACCACACATGTAATATACCACATAGAATAACCTCAATGACAAGCACAAAGTAAAGAAAGCTCACACTGGGATTTAATCATGGGGTAGTAACAAGTTACATCCCTCGTCACAACGTCGAACGCCTCGGTTGATAGAGAACACTACCTCATTCGAGTTGAATGGGCCTACCGCGTCTCCCAAAAGAACTTCAATCAAAGCCAGAACTACTAATGTTCTAAAACCAATCACGTATTGTGGGTTTACTGTGTCACACAATGTCACCCCCCACAACGGGGTCTGCTAAGGTACTCCTACCCATCATATAGAACAACTACTCCCCACCGTGTCCCGCTAGATCACATAGAACAACCCACCCACATCGTGGTCTGCTATGTTAATCCTCCCATCACATACCATGGTCGTCGAGTCACTATGATTCAAAGTGTCAACAGTATTCAGGTCCCAACCAGTCACAGGGTTCTGTGCATAGTGTTCTTGGGAGAACCGTTTCCCAAGCCATCAGTCGTATCTCATATAGAACAAAGTCTCTAGTATAAGTAACCTAATAATCCAATATGTCCTAAGGGTTTCAAAAAATAGATAATGCATCATTATACCACCTGTTCTGTGCGTTATTGGAATTTCAGTGTTGAGGGCCTCGTTGGATTCGGGTGGCATCCAACCCATCCAAACACAATGTTTCTGAAAAACTCAAACAGAGTAAAGAAAAAGTACGATCATTCTACAAGTTTCACAATTCCATATGCGGTTCGTCAATCAGGAATTTAGTCCTCATGATATGCCCTTATGAGTGTTACTTGGCCCAGTGGGGCCCAGGTCCGGTCCGACCAAGTCAGACAGACCCAGTCTGACCCGGTCTCAGTGGTGTCGAGGTGTACACTGCCTGCTGGGCTGATGTTCAGTCTAGTCCATAAGAGGGGTGACCCACAAGGGAGGCCCTCAACAGGGTGGCCTGGATAGCGTGGGGTGGAGGGATGCTTTAGTGGTGGCCTGGTCGGGGGAAAACGACCCGCTAGGGTGGAAGCCTGGTCCAGGGGTCGTAGCCCTCTAGGGGGTGGCCCGGTCCGAGAGCGGTGGCCCACTCTTAGGGTGTGGGCCTGGCTCGGAGGGTGGTGGCACAACTCAAGGGAGATGACCCGACTTGAGGGAGGTGGCCCAATCTGAGGGAGGCTTCCCGCTCCGAGGACAGTAGCCCAGCTTCGACGATGGAAGCCTAGCTCAAGCGCAGAAGTTCGGATCGAGGGTGGCAGCCTAAACAGAGGGTGGCGGCCCGATTTGATATGACGTGGGGGGGGGTATAATCCCTTGATCTCTCATATTTCCAAACGGCCTGAAGGATGTTCAATTGGTTAGGCGGTGGTGCCACATGGGCACCACTCATTCACCACGGAACTCGCCCGAGGTAGGTTCAACCTCCACCACAACTTAAGCAGCTCCATTCACCGGCAGCACATAGGTCATTTTTTCTTCCTTCCCAGAGTCATCCATCATGTTGGCCGCCTCCTCCATTCATAGTGGCAGATGATCCATGACCTTTACCTTGCGTCATGCATCTACGTGCTCACAGTCTTCCATGGTGACGCATGGATTATCGGATAGTAGAGGGTTCAGGCCAGGTTCGTTATGCCAAAGCCCTCTGCATTATCTCCTAAACATTAGAGGGTTAAGGGTTAAATAACAATTTAATTAAATAACAAGATTAACCCCACATTATTCCCCATGATAACCTACCATAATGATGAATGAATCACGGGTATACCCATTCGTCAATTGATCCAGGTTTTTTATATAATTTCATGAATGGGTAAGAGGGAGTCCAAAGAGCAAAAAAAAACCATGTCTTCAAACGATGGAGAGAGCATTCAGTTGAGGTAGTCTTAATGTTTTTCATCCCCAAAACAACCTATCCTCGACACCACTTTAATGTAAAACTCTTATTCATGGTTTTGGTGTCGCACGTCACCTCTTACTGGGGTCGGCTCTATCCTCTAGGGGATCGACATTATGTCACTCCAACAAAACATTGTTGGTTGGTGAATCATGTCTGATACCCCTCCCCAAAGATCTATATTTATAGGAGGTGGGAGAGTATGTGACGATGCAGAGTTTTAATGGGGCTCTTAATTTTGTAAGCATCCTAATTTCCCCAATGTCATCGTTAAATAATGTTACCAGGTTAAGCCATTTAATGGCTTAAAACACCGCTGGCCCCACACCTTAACTGGTCCATTGGATGTATATAAAATAAAATAACAAAAAATTATTTTAATTCATTTCATTTTAAGAAAATTACAAAACATTAATTTTTCCATGGACCTACTACGATCAATATAATGCCTCTCTTAAGATAATCTCGATGCTATAGATTCTACGGTGCCATCAGATTTTTAATTTCAGCAACTATTCAATAGTTATAAAATATGGCTCACACATTTACTGAATGTAATTGAAAAAATGTTCAAAAATTAATTCCAGGGCCACTGTTCCTTGGAATCATGCATTGTCAATTTTCGCAGACTTGTAATAATTATATATTATTAATAAATTACATGTAAAATATATGTATTTTCAAGAGACACCTATGGGAGTTTCATGGAATAATCATCCATTATTTAATATCAATGTAATTGGATCCATATCAAACTCCTCTATAAAATGTGATCTATAAAAGATTGGTTGGCTTAATTGGATCCACATCATAGTCATCCATGTAAGGATTGAGAAAGATGTATGAATAGTGGCCAAATTATGAGGATTTATATGTGTGGAGATCAAAATAAGTGTAAATCCATATATGGGTTACTAACATATGTGTGTACCTTGTATCAGTGAATCTACATATGATTGATTATATTAGTAAAATATAATGACACAATTTTTGAAAAAATATGAAAGATGAGGATACAATATGATAGGTGTGAAAAGAGTGTTTCTATATAATTCTCATTTTATTAAGATATGTGATCCCCATAAAAAAGTAACCCACTTGAGAAGCCTTATATTCAAATGATTTAAATGTAGAATGATACATAAAATCTTATGAAATCATTGAACAATTATATAATGTACAAATAAGCATTATAGGATATATTAATGAAGAACCATAAAAAATAAAAATATAAAAATGAAAAAGATTATGATTATCAGAAGAAATTTATAATGATAATTTATGAATAATTTAAATGATTGTCACTCCCTATTACTAAATGATTTTTAAAAAATTATCATGGATCATAATTCATGTCGTTAAATATAATCCAGTTTTTATGAGATCTAAAATTCAAGAAATTTATACCACATCATTTCCAAATGTCCATTAACACTTTCATGCAGATTTTATAATATTTATGAACTGCTGATTTCATAGAGAATAAAATATTTAAATTATCGTATTTAATTTAGGATAATTTAGATGTAATTGAAATATGTTAGAATGACAATCCCAATTAAAAAAAATCAATTTTGTAATGAATTTATCAGATTTTTCAAAAATTAAAGTATATATAATGAGTTATTATCAAAATAATATTGAAAATTATATGAATGTAAAAATATAATGATGAGAAGAATATTTATATACATCTACGATTCTATATCTTAATGAAACTCATCTAAACAATGAAGTGAGAAAGTTAAATACATGTATTAAGGAAAAGGTATAACATGATGGATAATAAACATATTATTAAAAAATATTACAGAACATAGTCACATAAGGTATATTGACATAGACTAAGAGTAATAGAGATAGTGGAATATTCCACAACATGAATGAGAAAGAGTTTATGTTAAAATAATTAGTTCGTGGAATATTAATTTAAGGATTTTGTGAGGATGTAATGGCCATTCAAGAAGAATGTGTTTGTGATATATAAAGAAGAATGTTGTGATGATTTCTACTATAAAATATATTATTAAATACATCTAGTGGATCAATGGTCTACACAATGGGATATTTTGAAGGCATTTTGTGAGACCATGTCCTTGTAACTAGCTACATTAATAGAAGTAGCATATGTGGATGTGGGACAAACCATTCGGGATAAAGAGTTTTATATTAATGTGAAAACATTTAAATTTTTTTTTCTTTGTTCATATTTTACAAAAAAATATCTATGTAAGGATATGAGTCACAAATTTTAGAGGAGAGAGACTTTAATTAGTTCAATAGGTTGAATTAAATGAAAAGAATTTTAAAAGAGATATCTAATTAACCCCTTATGTTCCACTGAACCTGGGTATAATAATATTGTATTATGGAAATTCTATTATAAAACTCCATAAATATATCATATGTGTTATCAAAAATCTATTTCTTATAGAACCTAATAGTTTGGGCAACAGGGATAAGTCCTAAGCAAGCATCAAATACAACCACATAATGGATTGGTTCCAAAATATTCTATATTCCTCAAAAAAAAGAAGTTTAGGGTAACCCATTAATTATGGTCCACTTACTAAATGAAAAATTTATTAACACATATCCATATTGGAGGAAATTCAATAATAATAATTTTTAGGGATTTTGTTTGTATGTCACAATTTTTCTCATCTATTTCTTACATATATTAATTCATATAATGAATTAGTTTTTTATAATATAAATTAGAAAAAGTTAAAATGAAAAATAAATTTTATTCAACATCTTATAATAATTTATATTACCCATCCAAAATAATATATAATTATATATAATCATGTAACTAACCTACATAGAGCGGACCACGTAGTCGGGTGACGGTCGATCCTTCACAACAACAAGCTAAAATAAAAAATGCTTGGGGTGGTGAAAAGATTTGAGAAGGAAAAAATGAAAATATATTACTTTTGATAATATTTATTTATGAACACACAAATCCAACTCCATGAAACAATTTATAAAAATGATAAAAAATAATGGAATATCTAGAGTTAAACCTATAAGGAAATAAATCCAAGACATACATCAGAGTATGAAAAAATAAAAACCAATTATAATGTAAAAAAATAAACATCAAAATCAAAATGATGGCATATCCTAAAAGAAATTTGAAATAATTAAAGATAAGCTTGTTTGGTTACTAATCATCAGGCTAGAACACCATTTCCCGTCAATTCTCCCTTATATAAAAATTCTCTAACAAAATCACTATTAAGTTGTTTTCCATGTACAAAAGTCATGAACTATGTGGGAAAATACCATACAGGGATTAGTATATAAAAACCTAATAGTATAGCCAAAAAATCAAAAGGGATTCATAGAAATATACAATGATAGTTAGCTCAAAACAAAATAAGAAGGAAAAAAACCCATTAGAAACACATATATATGTTCTGAAAAAGAATCCCAGATGAGAGAGAATGGTGATATCTATATGATATATTAGAATATGTAGTGTTTTATGTATTATCATCTAAAATTTCATAATCAATTCCCAAAATTTAATGCAACCTCGCCAGAATATATTTTTTGGGCATATGCCACACTACTATACACCATAGTCGAGGGAGACACACCACTTATGGGGGAACCTACCTTTATATACCATGAAGAAAGTTGATAACCAATCCATTTATAGAGGCCTCAAGCCCCATGTAGTGGAGTACTATTTATATCTAAAATGAAATTATGAATAACTCATTCCCTGGTGCGATTGGGGAGTGTCCACCATAGTGAATTTTTTATTATTCAACCCAAATAAATGTCCTTATCAAGAATCTCCTAAATATGAACAATGCTCAAAACATCTCATATGTCACAAATAAGTACACGAATACATAATAAATTGAAAAAACACTCTATATAGGCTACTCAAGACACAAATTATATGCTTGAATGTTTGTGATACGAGATGAAAATTATCTGTATAGAAGTACACAATTTAATAGTGTTCCACTAGACATGTGACCCTCCCTTCTTCACTGTACATTTATAATATACAAATGGTTTCGAATCAAAGTCACTATAGACAAAATATATAGGTGTCACAAATCATGTCTAGAAAACTCAATGCCTAACAGTATATGATTGGAAATGCCTAGTTGAATTATTCGTTGGTCATGTATGTGGTTGTGCTAAGGTACTAGACCATTTCCATATTTTACGAAATTCCATGACATGTCCCCTAGTATGGGGTCCTTGTAATGTGATTATTGACATAATTATTCTCAAGATGGTTAGCGTCGAACTACATGTGAGTCAAAACACATGGTGTCTGATTCTTAATGTTTTCATAAAACCATAGCACCATAGACAAGGGGGTAACATGATTTCTATTATTTTGAAATATATGGTTTGTTGTCTTGTTTGATTTGTGGAAATCCTTGATTTCAAAAATGGTTCCTAGATTCTCTCATATTTCATTAGATCATTCCTTTTGGACACCCAAAATCAAAGGAACTATCCTATTTCCATCACTTCAAATTATTTTATCAACAAAAATGGAATACTGTGATCCATCAATGTCTTGTGTGAATCTTGTGAATGTTATAACACTATAATTAATTCATTTTTCATGAATCAAAGAATAATTACTAAAAATAAATCCTGGTTTATCCATAAAACACCAAATAATTCATCATTCCCTTAAATTTTTAAAATTTTGGGGATCAATAACTCTTATCCCCACCCCAAAAGTGTCAAACCATGTATGCATTGGCCAAATAAATGAAATTAATTTGTGGGTGAATGACATAATAGAAATGATGAAATTTTCAATGGAAAAATATTCTTTAATGACTAATATAAATAATTTATATCCAATGTCAATTTCATGGAACACCAAAAATAACTAATATTATTAAAATGAATAGGATCATGTGAAGGGAAGGTGAATGCATATCAAAAGAAGATAAAATATCCGTTGTATTGTTTTTATACAAAATGGTGAAAAAATAAATTGATTAGTCCAACATTAATTTTTGATTGATGGTAAATGAAGAAAACATTTTACAATGATGGATTAGTCCGAATTTTATTCACTACCTCGTGATCCTTCTCTATCAGATCAACCATCATCCTCCTATATCGATCCACTAACAATGAACATTAGTGGATGTTTTAAAATCTCCCATAGTTATGTTTCTAACCCTAAGAATTAATTTAAATTTATTTTTAAGGAGGATATTAGGTTTTTGGGTATTAAACGAATGAATTAATTAATACACATAAAATACCCACAAAATGTGACCTCATCTGAATGTCCATGTTGAAAAAATTTATATCGTATTTAGGGTAAAAATCACATTCCATATTTAACCTAGTTCGTTGATTTTTTTCTGATCTTTTCTTCTGGGGATATTCAAATATTTCTAAAAAAGGCATCTATATGATAAAAATATTTTTAATATTTTTAAAATATCAATTATAGGATTACTAATCCTTATATTCTCAATCCATCTCAGTTTTGGATCTAAAAATATTCCTTAACTTATTTTTTAAGATTTATGATGTAATAATAGGGTCACTACAATATCCCCTCAATAAATAATTTTCACCATAAAAAAGAACAATTTGACCATAATTTTTTGGATACTAGGATACTTATGGATCTCTCACTCCCATGATGTTTCTTATATGATCATGTGCTTCCATAATATATGAATCATAGGATTGTTTGATCCTCACTACATCATGTACTAATGATCCTTGATTACAACTATGTATTATTTGTTGGTGTATCTATCATTTTTATCCACATATCTATATTAAATGGTTTTTTAGTATGAAACATGTGTCTTTTAATCTTCAACAAATGGATGATGTCATACACCCACTTTGCGGTGATATGTCTTGGATGTAATAAATATAAAAAAAACAAAATAGTATCCCAAATGTATTGATTAATATTAAATATAGAATTTTTGTCTGAACAATCCTATATAAACCTTTTAATGGGGAGCTTCTCAAGAAAAAATTAACTCCCTACTCGAACTCCAAGGGACTATGATATCAATATGTGTAACATTTCTATTAGATCTTGGATGTTCTCATATGATTTTGGATTACATAAACCTTCTCTATCATCTCATGCACTATATAATGATTAAAAAGAGATGTTTCAATAGTATATACCCTTCATAATGGTTACCATAGTGTTATACCATATAGGGAATCGAACAGATCCAATTCATTAATTGAGTGATATTTGTTATTATAAGTAAACTATTATAATCAAAATTGACCTAGATTGCTCTGAATAATGACTAGAATGAAATCCACCATCGTATCATATGACACATAGATAGTACACTTGGTCTACCTATACATCTAATTGGGAATCTCTTTACAAATCCATAATTGGTTCCCAAATTCCTTATGAAATATTTTCACAAACCAAGATTTAAACAACACATCATTGTTAGAGATAATAATCAATGATAACAGTTAGAGTTGTAAGATCTTACACACATAAAACTACCAAAAACACATTAGTGAAATATTATGCCACATATCTAGGAAATTCACTAATATGGTTTTTTAGTCAACTATATATGAGATTTAATAGTAGAATCTTTTTGTTTATATAATACTTATCACAAAGTCATTGAATATTCCATCCCATTTCCACTATAGAATCTCAAAATATTGTGCAAAAAAACTACATGGACTTGGTGCTCATCCTTCATCCAATAAAATGTTAGGAATTGATAGATGAACATTTGTATTCCCTACAACATTCATACAAACAAAGAAAACTATTAATTTTCTATTTACATATTCATTGCAATGGGATATACATCCAATGGAAAATAATGAATCCCTCTTTTCACCTCATCATACATCATGATCATGACCACTGTCCATCCCCATAAAAGTATTCAGTGACACGCTCCATTATTGACTCAATATGGTTCATCCACTAAGGATATCATTTTATGTTAAACCTCATAATATATGGCTCCAAACTAGGCCTATATCACACTATAGAGAAGAGGATGTGTCAAAACCATTGATCGATGAAATGATTCACCTCTCTCACCCACCATTATATGATTCAAAAAATTAAAATAATCAAACATGTCCTCCACCATAAGTGGGGAGGACATCATACAATGGAAATCAACCACTACATTTCACTTTTGAGAAGTTTAGACTTTTTCAAATAAATGTTCAATAGGAAGTATATCCAATTCATCTAACATATGTTTATATCTATATATGTGAAGATGTTCATGAAACATTAATTGTTTGAGTAAATAATAAAGAATTATTCCAAAATATATCTCCTATGTATCATTATAGAAAAACATATCACTAGAAACTCTATGTATTGTGTTTCATAACTCATCTCATGGGTTATCAACTACCTGAGTTGATATACAGACACAAACTACATCTGCATCAGTAATCAACTTATCCTATCCCCATGGAATTTTTAAAACACTATATCAACCCCAATCACCTCATGTAGATTCAACATGGGACAAATAATCAAACCTAGAAGAAACTTCTCAATGGAATATTAATAATTCTTCGTCAAGATAAATTGATTTAATTTCCACATTTTGGTGGTCAAATGGGATGATACTCTAGAATTGTACAGTGAGAACCACTTGAAATCCTTCCAAGAAAAGAGATATATACACTTCTATCAATCCCTTGGTTGGATCTTGGGAAAGACTGGAATCAGTCTTCATTGGGTCCATAACTAATTCATGATCATCAATTTAATTCCATATTAATTGAATATTGTGTATACCGATATAGAACCTAAATATAGTTCCATAATGCTGGTTCTCCCAGTGTTCTTCTAGGACCATCCATAAATGACGTTCATGCTCCTCCTCGTATATAGTGGATGTGATTTTTTTCAGGAATGAAGAAAGAAAAATTGATCCCTTTATAGTTTGAAGATTTGGTTATTCAAGCAATGACCACATAAGGAGAATCCATCGCACTAAAACAAATCAAAATAAATTATTGTTTCCATAAAAATATTCAAAAATAATATTAAAAATATCATCCTCTGGAACACTAATCCAGTGGAATTCAGACTAGAGAACGGCCATTAAGAACCACCTCACACCTCAAAACTGATCAAATAAATAATATATACTAGGTAGCAGTTACATGTTCATTATCATTACATAGTTTTGGTGATTATAGTCAACAAAAAACATCATTCCTCCATTATAAATTGTCAATAAAAATAACATATCTCTGAACATGGACATTCTATTAAAGATGAAACCCTTCTCTTGATGGTCATCCAACAACACCCTCGTCCCCCAAATCACAAAAAGGGATATCTAATATTTTGGTGATGTTATTAGTTTGGTCTTGTTTCTAAAATTTATTTTGAATCCGATATCATACCATGGAGGTATTCTTAAAAAAATAATCAAGGAATATGTTCATATAGACATCTACTATGGAGGTAATCGAGATTCCTTACGATCCTACAACACTAATAGATAAATTCAATGACATATATGTAATGTTCTACAACATCCTTCTGACAGGGCCCACTATCTTATCAATGAAATCTCTCTCAGCCATAAAGAATAATCTCATCACATAAATGGTATGGCATCTAACTCTGTTGTGATAAAATTAAATCTATGCTTGAAACATGGAATATCATTCCATAACCAAGATGATTTCATAATGTCTCATTATGATGACCCGTAATTCCCAAATGAGTCTATCTCCCCCATGTAATAGATCAGAATATTGATAGAAAAGTGATAAAAAGTAATTCTCCCTATAATATGTTCAAGATGAAGCATATGGGACCAATTTTCAAATGGATCCTCTAGATCTTTCATAAGTAATTAAGAGATGAAATAATGAGTCACAACTAAACATACTAGTATTGAGGTAAGACTAGAAAAAAATGAGACTATAACTTGGACCATATCAGGTTCAACATAGTCATAAACCTTCATGGCCTACAACATCCCATGACCTAAACCTCTACATACCTAAGCTACTGTGGGTAGCATGGTGGTGTTTTTTGGTCAGATCTCATTGCACCATTCTCCCCCAAATTCTCTTCCATTGAGATTGGATACTACACCCCTTTTAAAAAAAACATCCCTAAGGCCTAACCTGTCCACATATAGAAGATCCTTGATATTTGTGAAGCCTTGAACATGTGTCATCATTCATTTTTTTGTCCATGTCGTCAGGAATGGTTGTGAAAACAAGGGCTATGTGACCTTTCTTACACAAGAACAAAATAAACTGTCTATTGACTTACTAGAACTGTTGTATGACCCCTGAGCCACATTATATCATTGATGATTCAGAGTATAATTATTCCTCCTCTACTAGGACGTTTAAATCAGGTTTTTTCATGGTGGAGGAGACAATTCAACCATGTGATACCAACAATTACTGTTAAATAATAGGAGAATCTCTACAAGGAAGCTTTCTATAACAAGGAAACACTCACGATCTCCCAAATATATATGTATATATAGGAACAACACTAGTATGATGGGTTCTATAGATCCCCTAATCAAACATACTATCCAAGAACACATTATCTTGTACCAGATCATTGGAGTATCACCTATGGTTAGTAAATCTACAGAAATTCACAAAAATTAGCATACCACACTGTTACAAAACAAGAAACTCCTAGATAATTTTTTCATAAGAATATAGAGTAATAATCATCAACAAAATATCTTTTGGATGTCATACTGTAATAGTGGATTCTCATCTTGGGTATTCATAACCAAACACCAATAATTCCTAACTACTCCATGGAAAATACCAGTTCCCAATGGAACCATCTACAATATCAGTCTCTGAACTAGCATGAAGAATCAAATCCCTAATGTAATCCAATCAATATATATATGGGGATTTGGATCACTATTGATCCTTAGTGATTTATGATTCTTGAACTCATATAGAGAAATTACCCTGCACATATCCTTTGGAAGCCCTTCTAGTACTATCTAATACTCCACAAGAGGGGCACAAAAAACACACCACCAAGTGTAAATACCTCATGAGATGGCCTCTAATCGAAGGATTCATCATTAATTAGATCATCGTCATGATTTGTAATAAGTAATTTAACAAATCGTCTTCATAATGGAAACCTAAAAATGATCATGATCAAAAACTATAAGATGGTCATATATATATATATGGGGAGCTAAATCAAGCAGGATAGTGAAAGGACTCAATCCTTTGTGATTCAAGAATTGATGTTTTCTAAAACCAATAAATATTTATGATGAGTCCAAAAGGAGGTATTGAAAATATTTTTTTATGTATATGTAGTCCTCTACACTAACACTAGGATACCAAGCCTGAAATCCACACTCATGACAATTGGACAACATTTATATAATACCAAACAATTAGCATAAGTGAAAAAAACAAAAAATCCATAACAAGTAATGAAAAACTCTAATAACTTTCTATAAGGACCCACACCAATAGGGCCCACCTGGTTTACAAAATTGCAATATATCACAACCTGAAGCCAACCTTGAATATGCTATGGGCTAGTGAACAGTGGTGAGATGGTATAAATGTAATGGGAGGAATTTTCCTAATTAATAATTAATCATGATCCCAAACATCTCCTTTAAACACTATATAGGGATAATAAAAATATTATAACATCTTTAGTGAAACCATTTACGAAGTAAAATGTAGGGGCAAAATCAATGTAAAATGAAATAAGAAAATATTTTTAATGGAAAAAATACAAGAAAAATTAGAGATGATATCCCAACCTCATAAAAATTGGATGTAAATAATGTTTAGTGATCTCAAATCTATATCGAATTGCTTGACCATAGTACGTGGTCAATGCACCTAGGTATCACTATGATCCACCAATGAAATAGATGATCTTTTCATCATCTTCATAAGAAATGACACATGTTGTTAAATCCCATGAAGGGGTGAATATGTTCAATACTTGTAGGATACCCCAAAAAAAGGGTGAAATAAAATGTTTCATTGAAATTCATATCAACCAAATGAAATAATGAATAAATACCAACACACACACACATATATATTCCCATAAAGAAAATCATTTTTGAGAGAAATTGTATCTCAAAATCATATCACAACCAATTTTCTAAAGTAAGCATGTAGTTATATATGTTCGAAACTGATACTCTACAACATACACAACCTCCCCCAAAATATTTTTGGTGAGGCCTTAACCTCTATATTGTTCTACATATTTGAGGGACTAAACCACCCATGAAGAACCCACATTACATCAAAGAAGTATGTTGGTGGAGTACAACTCAACATATAGAGGACTCATTCATAGTGTAGTGGAGTACCATGTCATTATAAATAAATAATATGGGGAACCTTCACCCTGGTGTGATAGTTGAGTTGCATCCCTAGTAACTCTACAATGATCCTACCCTTATCCCTGCTATCGTAGATACTCACCTAAAAAATTATCACACTCATTAAATCTAACAACATATATTTTATGAAACAATGAAATCTTTAATTGAGTTATATGTTAAAAAATAATTGGGATAGGACACTCATGGGCCAAAATCGATGTCCAAATGAATGATATATGAGATGAAGAAGTACTAGAGGGGTGCACATAGTGGGTATGTGGTACACATAGAGTGTGTCCCCAACTTTCTTCATCCATATTTCTTTGCAAAATACTAAATTGTTCATCAGTCATCCAACCAGCAATAATTTTTGGGTTCAACCATTATTAAACAAACCATAAAATTTCTAACATCTACCATATGATAAAATGGCGAGTAAAATGAATAAATTATTTGGGAAAGGAAGAATAAAAAATTTAAAATCATTATTGACCTAGTATTCTTGGTCAATGATCATAAATCAATGCTACTTATGGACAATTTTAGGGAATATTTAGAATAACTATTAAAAAAATTAATGGGCTCATGTGAAGTGTATATAAGTACAAATAAAATGTGGATAAAATATAAAGGATCAATATTTTTATAATATGGGAATATATCAAATATTTTACAGTTCTATATAGATTTGTGATCAATTATTAGTGAGAAATTAACTTGTCAATGAGGGAGTATTAACCCTGTGTTTTCTGCATCTAAATCCACCTTGATCTAAAATACTTTCATCCTTTGATGTCATTCGATAAATGAAGAATGTGTGAGGATCATCTCAAATATCACAGTGTTATGAGACTATCCCAATATAATTTTGTAAAAAATATATTTAAATAGGTGATTTGAATTTTATGGTGTTAAATTGAATAATTAAATTGATTAATTAATTAAGACTCTGAACACAGTCACCAATAGATCCCTCATCCAAACGGCTGGTGCCGAAAAACTATTGGTTTAATCTAGGTTAAACCCCACATTCATGATTAAATAGTGGTTTCATTTTTCAGATTTGAGGAACCATTTACAAGAAATACATGTATTTTGAAATAATACTTGAGAATGAAAAAATATATTTAGTTTTTATCTATATACCATAGGATCACTATGATTCATATTCTCAATAATTCATTGCCCCATTCTCTAATATATTGATTAATATATTTCAATTTCATCCTAGGAAAAAATTTGGTCACTACAATACATTTCCTAATGCATCTCATGCATAACTTAGAAAAAATTTGTTTATGGTAATGATACAATTTATTGGAATTAAATATCCCATTAAAGACATTGTATAATGGAGTTGGTGTAAAATATAATACATTATGAATAACTGCAATTCCCATGAAAATGTAGCTTGACCAAAAGCATACGTATCAAATTATCATTATTCTAGATTGATATCAAGATCTCTATAATTTTAAAATACAATACACATGACTCATAACAAACATTTTTATCCAATTAATAACTAAATTTATATCATAGTATTAGTTCAATGAAACATATTATTATGTTTTTTTATAGTGTGTAACACATTATATGGTTGGTACTGCATTTATATTAAAGAATTTAATTTATATAAAATAAATGAAACAAGCATTAATAATATAAAAAAATTATTTTAATAACTATTAAATAATAAATATATAAATTAAAAATAAAATTTTCATACTAGATATATACATTTATGAACACTTCATAAATTTAAAAATAAATAAACAAATTTAAAATTTTTAAATAATACTTTCGAATTTCCAATAATATATAAATATGTCCGTGGATTAATATCATAAATGTAAAAACTACAAAGAAAAAATTTACATTTTATTTTATGATATTAATTTTGATTATTATAATATATAATTCTCCAAAATATAAACATTTAATATTCCACTACATTTAAATTCAATGGTAAACTAGCTTGAATCAATGATTTTTTTAAGAATAATTTATAATTATAAAAAAATAAATATTTTTCCAATATTTTCAGAATATGTAATACATAAATTAATAAAAATTCAATATTATGTAAATAAAAATTTGGTATTTTTTATAATGTATTAATATTTTATAAACTATATAAACATTTCATAAATGAGAAATAGAAAACCACTACATCATGTAATAAAATACTTCATGTTCTTTCTTAGGTAAAAGATATAAAATGGTATCTTTGAAATTTGGATAATGTTATGCCATAAAACTATCAAAAATAATGTTCAGAGAGATATATCATATCATTTGTATATTTTTTCACAATGGGAAATTTCTTACTTATAATGCAACCCCATTATATACATAATCATATTAATTATGTACACCACATACAATTTTGCCTTTATGACACAATACAGTTAAGATCACGTATTTTTTGACATGTAGCCTAAAAACATCTGTTGAAGTGTTATTCCATAACACTATATATCTATATATGGATCAATGAATAGTATTTTTCAATATTATCTATCTTCTTTACGTAACCATTATAATATATATACCATCAATTATATATATATATATATTAATCATCTAATTTTTAGAAAATTATCCATTCAAACTAAATTAAAATATCATTGAAGTTATTACGATATATTATTGGTATTTTAGGGATTAAAATTTTGTTAAATGTAATTAAAAAATAATCTAAAATGTTCTTTCACACTCTCCATCCATTATATATTTTATTTGTGTAGTTGAATATTAAATAACTTGAATATATATTATATCTTATATTTATCACGGAAGTGGTTGAGTGAGATTCCATTGAGGGAAATAGGAGATTCAGTCCTCGAAGTATAGTCCATACATAGTGAAAATATCCTATCATATTGAAATGAATTCTCTCATACGAATAAATTTTTAAACCATTTGACTAAAGGGATATTGGAAATATGTTATTTATTATTTAAAATGATTTGTTATAATAAAATCACAAACATAAACATTTAGGAAATTATATTGTTTTAAAACTAACTATGGATAGTCCTTAAATAATTAAAGACTAGTCCAAACTCATACAATTATAAAACATATAATTAACCCATACATTTTAACTATTGGAAAAAAATTCAAAATTTATTGTTCAAATATTTTATTATCAATATGTGTAACATTTAAACTTATAATATGTTATAATTATTTTTAACATTATACCATTATATTCTATCCAATTTATGATAGATATTTGGTGTGTTATATCGATATCTTGAACATTATATTAGTATATAAATGATTCATAGTCAATCATACCCTACAATAATAATTTTATGATATAACAATATTGTAATATAGAATCCCATGCTGAATAAAAAATATTGTTTATTTTTCTATTAAGGAAATGATACTCAATTTATATTATTTTTAACATATCTCATATGAAGTCTCTATTATTAACATAGATGTAATATAATTACGTTGTAATGTAATCACTTCAATTAAAACCCCTAGAATGATATAGTAAGGTCAATGTTTCAAATAACTAATAATATTATATCTATAATAAGAAGGATTCCTCCTTTCATGTAAACCATTAACTTGTGTTGTACCTAGGTGAGTGAGATTTGAAACAATACCATAACCACATAGATATTAAATTAATTATTGACTAATGTATTCAATATAATTTTTTTATTAGATTGCCCTATTAAAAATTTCAATTGGGGTTTTATATCATTATTATGAACATTTAAATTTCAAATTGTTAAAAAAAATTTAAGATACACATATCATACTGGGTAATATATTAAGTCAAAATTTATGGAGTAATGATAAAGAAAACTAGATTGTGACCACTCACATAACTATCTATTAATAATTAAAACTTATTTTTTCATGCCAATTTGATCGTATAGACTATTTAGAGTTTTCTCCTAATAAATAAAATTATCATGTATGAAATGAATCATAATTGAATTATTCCAATAGTATATATATGTATGTTGTTTTTTAATTTGATTCTAATATATATATATATATATATTGAAATAATGCCAACATTAAATCATTTTTGAATGATTAATTTGATCCCAATATTTAAAACGGTTGTACTATATTTTCAATTTATATAATTATTAAAAAATTAATCACATCCCATATTCCATAAAAAATTTGATTCACCTATATTGGAAAAACTCATTAACTAATTTTGAAATGAAAACATTAATTTCTAAAAAAGATACATAAATCAATTTTTAATTTATGTTTCAAATTTTCAAAATGATTTTAAATTTATAGAATAACTCACTATGTAAATTTAAATCATGTGAACATTCTTACATGGAAAAAAGTATTTCTATATTACTAGTATATAGATCATTCAATTCATTTTATTATTCACATCTATTTCTTTGTTTATGTACACCCACACCAATGTGTGACAATAAACAATATCTAATACCCATGAGAATGAATTATAAAAGTAAATATATAAATATATAATTCAACTATTGCAGATAAATTATTTTTATATATTTGAAAAAAAATCTCAATATATAAATCTAATCTATAATTTTATAAAATAAACTAATAATGAATCATTAAATTACATTTTTTCTTAAGTCCATTCAAATATACAAAAAAATACTATATTTATCAAATTTTATAATTGATATTAAAAATGGATTTTATTAGATTTTAATTTACTAAAATGAAATCCACTTACAATATATCTATTAGTGGGAAATGATACATATTTCACTATGTTTCTGTTAGATTTTAAATTTTAGTCATCATATAATTATTTAGAAAAACAATTGATATGAAATAAGTCAAATATAACTCTTGGATAGTTGAGTGTGAATCTTCCTTATAAACATATAAAAAATATTAGCCCTACCAAAATCCATGGGACCCGAAATTTTAGTGTCACCCAAATATATTTAACTGATATATATAGATGATATAGTAACCTAAATATTATGATCACTCATATTCAACATATATTAAATAAGATACACTAAGAATAATCATATTTAGAATGACACAATCAATTTAATGGTACATATCTTAACTAATTTTCAATTTATATGGAATATAATATCATAATATTTTGAATATGTGAAAATTATGTCACCACTACATAAATATATCCCATATAATACTTATATATATGCATTATTCTTACTATTTTATTCACGTATCTAATTCCTTCAAAAAAGTTATCGGTATTAATCACATAAAGGTACTAATATTATATAACTAATGAATTTTTATAATATAAAATAAAAAATATAACAAACATGTTCAATCCAAATACAAGGATAGCCAATGTACACGATATATTAAAATATTAATGTAATCTATTAAATTATCATGAAACAAGAAACAAAATTTAGATCACTAATGGTGTGAAATATAGTGGGCCCATGCCATTCTTTATCAAAGCATATGATCAAATGATAATAGGATGTTTAACCCAAATTTCCACAATAAAAATATAAATACAATATAGGGATCTACATTTAAATATATTTCTAATTCTATATATGTATGAATTATAAAATCGCAATACAATAAAAGAAAAAATAAATTCTATTCCAAATAAATTAAATCATATGTTATACCTAAACCAAAACTTCTTAAATGAATTTTACAATAATTATAATACAAAATCAATAAACATCATATTAATAATTTAAAGAATTTATATAATAATATATTTTAAATTTGTTATGTGATTCCTCCCATTTAAAAATCTACATTCAATATTATGTGAAAAAATAAAAAAAAATAAGATATTTACCTGAATATTTGATATTATAAAACATTTTAACCATTAATAAATATGAATAAAACTATTTTATATTTTTATAATGTTAAAATATATAAAAAATTATAAATTATTCAATCATTTATAAAATGATAAAAATTATAGAAATATGAAACTTATATTTTTTATTTTTATATAACCATATCATGACATCTGATATAGAATATTCTTTTAATATTTTTTTAATTTAAGTAATGTTAATGATTATTTAACCCATTATTATTGAAGTAACATATTCATCCAATGGATTATAATGAAATAAAACATGTGTATTGATAGATTAAATATAAATTTTATTACCAACATCATTTAGATGTAGAAAAAACATAAAAAACATAGTTATATATCTTACCTTCTATATAATGTTCTTCAACTTTTGTAGTATATGATGATACATTTTGAATAATATATATATTCTCACCACTAATACTGATATATTGACTATAATATCTTCAAAAAACCCTTATTAGGATATTCTTTTCTTCCAATGTTTTCATGTACCGCATTTTGAGAAATGGAAATAAGAAGTTAATGAAAATTTCGATATGATACCCAAATATCATATATATCATTGAATTCGTAGTGTTACTTATATATATTATTAATTAATTTTACATATGTACTTAAAATGTTTCATAAATGTCTCCATCATGCTTACGCATTTGTTATATAATAATATAATCTATATTTTTTAACCAAAATGATTTGTTTAATACATTTATATTCAAATATAATATAAAATTGAAAAAACATGTCATCAAATAATGTATCAACTAAAAAATTTACAGCACACATAAATAGACATAATATGTGAAAATATAAAAAAGAATCCAATACTAGACACATATTTCTCTAATTGATCCATATCATAGAAGATGTTATAATCCATAAAACAGTCCATGATATGGTATTCCATGGCTATTAAATTTATGTATGTAGTGTATGATACTAATGAGTGTTATTTGGCGTAAAGTTGTCGATAATTTCAAAGTAAGAGCTAATTTAGAATCACAAAATAATCTTAATTTAGATATAATTCAATAGGGTTATATATATATATATATATATATATATATATTAATTTCTAATATATAAGTTTACAAGGTCTTAACTGTGAACTCTACAATATATAGTTGGGTATCTGATGACATTATTTGATGAATTATGGAATATAATGTACAATATGGTATCATAAGACTTAATAGATGGAATATAATAATTTTAAGGATGATAATAATAAGTTATATTGGATTATAGGATAAAATAGATTGAAAAATGTGTTTTTAGATAATTTTGATAATTTATATTTGTAGAATATTTCTATAGGAAAATCAGAGTTCATGTTTTATAGAAATTATTGAAAGACAATCTAATAAGAGGAATTTTTACAATAGCTATATGAAAATAGGTAAAATAGGTTTCTTAATTCCATTTATTAAAAAAATATGGCAATTGGTATTTCTTATTACAAACTTACCCCAACCATAGAAATATAGCCAAAATAGAGGGACATTTTCCACAATTTTCAGAATTGTGATAATTAGACCCTCATATTCTTTTATCAAAATATATTAATATTAACTAATTTATTATTTATAATAATAATTATAATAATAATTTCGACAAATAAAAAAAATATTCTTGATTATTTCTTCATTAATTTTTGGGGTCAGTAAGGTGTTTTTTTATGAATTATAGTCCATTATTTTTGGTCTAACATAATTCCATGGTTTTAGGGAACTGTTTTAATAGACCTACTACATAAGAGATATTATAAATGGAAACCAAAACCATGGTGATAATATATTCTCCAAGTGGTGTTTCATGTTTGTTATATAATTTAAAAATATTTTTGTAAAATTATAAACCCTTATATTATATCACTCTAATCATAAAAATTAATTAACATCTAACAGATTGATCTTAGAATAAAATGAAAGATGTTCCATGTATAAATTTTTTTAAATTTTTCTGACTATTTATATATAAATGGTAGGGATTTTTTTAGAGTTATATTATATGTTTTTTTGCATAAATATGAATCGAAGAAACTTGTGAATGCATTTAAAAATTTATATATAATAAGAATAATTTATTTTCATTTACAAATAACTAAAAATGGGATAAGCATATAAATTTTTTTAGTTTTGTTCAAATCTATCTGAACATAGGAAATTAATTTTACAATTATAATGTAAGACTAAATGAGAATTGTGAGTAGGGAAAAAAATTTATGTTATTTTACTTAATATGGAATCTCTCATTATAGAATCAGATTATTAGTTAATTAATTATATTTATTTATATATGGATGTATAAATTAATTATTCCCCATCAATTAAAAATTTTATAAGAATATTCATAAATTTTATCTCTAGATAACCCTAGGATAAAGAGTGAACATGGTAGTGAGTGATAAATGAATTTATCTATAATGTGTTTATTATTTTGAAAATTTATTATGATGATGTTGAAATGAAATTTTAATGATACGTTGTGAATGATTTTTTGAATTGCATGGAATTTTTTAGGTTTTATGTTGAATAAGAAGAATTGGATAATTAAAGAATTTAATAAGGATGTTTTATATTCAACTGATTAATCAATGTCAAAAAAACATTTAGGTGGTGTTTATTTTTAAATGTAGATCATTATATTGTTTTAGAGTGATTGCAATAAATTATATGAAGTATAGAACTATTGGAATGATGTTTGGAATATGTTTTTTGTTGAGAAATATTATGTCATAAAATTAATAATGTCCTCAATACCATTGTATTTTATCTTTAGTACATAACGTTAAATATATGAAGACATACTAAAATTTGGAAAATTATATTGTACATAATGGTATCTCTGGGATGATACATAAGACCACATTTTAATTGATTGATTCTTTTTTTTCTAAATATGAATGGATCACTCTTTCTTAAGTAGAAATCTATTGGAAAATGTGAAATATTCTTAATAACTATGTGTGATACATAAGGAATTAAATGGGGAAAAGGAAAAAACATTACAGCTAATCCTCATGGTATTTAAGGGTTGATAAAGGGAAAATTAAATACATTAATTCTTATCTTCATGGTATATAATGGCTGATATGTGTAAATATAAATATTTAATGTGTTTGGATATTGTATCCCAATCCTTGGATGGTGTGGGGACATTAACTGGAAGACCATACTATTATCCAAGAAAAAAATCTAATATTTTAACAGGAATGGAATATATCAAAGTAGACCAAATTGAAACTGAGATGAATGGAGAAAATGATAGGGAACAACAATAGTGCAGACTAAATAAAGCGACATGTAAAAATGGTACTATAGCTCTGAAAACCTCGGAACACTAATATTTCAGTAGATCAAACTTGTGTTTTTTGTAACTTTATTATAGTAGTCTTTTGTGTGGATTTTGGCCCTATATAAATTTTATTTACCATTGACTAATTTTGTTTTATGTACCCATTTTAGTTAATGATTTTGAAGGTCCTTAAATCAACTAGTAAAATTAATTTCAAATATAAGGATGGGATTTTACCTCTTTATTGAGGTATCGATTAGTAGTTAACCATTTAAATTGTTGTGATCATATTACTTTTGTTATTCATTTTGTTTTATCCATTTTAATAATCTACTAATATCAATATTCATTTTTTCTCCAATATTATACAAGATATATATTTCAATCTAGTTATAAACTAAGGGTTTATATGAGTTAATGGAAATATGTATGTTTAACTAATTTCATATGTAAGGGTTACCAAAATTTTCAATGGGATATGCAAGAGTACCTATTTAAAAGAGTGATATGTGCGAGTTCTTGATAATTAAGGGTGTAAGTATTTTATAATAATTACACTAAATTACCTCTGAATGTAGTTGAAAATGATATACCACAAATGTTATTCATTGTGATATGGATATCTTAGAGGGGATAAATTCGCAAAAGAGTATCTTAACAAATAAAATGTGAGTAAAAAGCCTAATATCATTAAAGGGATTAGATTTCATTAAGAAAATAATGATAAATAGATAAATTTTGTTACTTATTAGAATTTTTTATTTGAAAATAATATTCCAATGGGTAATCACATTGTTTCTACAAGAGGTTACATTTTTAATATTGTTTTCAAAATATAAAAGATGAGTAGTGTTGAAAATAAGTAGATATAGAATGTAAAAATAGGTAAAGAAGTATGTATAATTCTATTAACGTATAACATAGATAGGAATAATAGAATAAGGAATATAAATAACAATAAAAACTCAATGAATTTATACCTCTGTTGTAGATCTGTTTCTTTTGGAAAAAATAAATTCTGTATTTTGGTTTGTGGAAGAAAATTAAACAAGTCATCAGAGTATTTTATTATCACGATTTCAAGGTAATCCAAATACATTTAATGAAATAATATGATTCAATAGGAACTTGTGAACATGGGTTTTATGGAATCGTACCATGGAGATAGATAATCATTTTGAGTGAAAATCATATAATTTTATTGTACATGTGATTTTTGGGTTTTTGGTGTGTGAAATTGATCTAGGAATTCACATTAATAGGTTTCAAAGGATCTTTTAATGAAAATTTTGAAGCAAAATGAATCCATTGATTTACACATAGAAAATTATAACAAATCTTGTGGGTCCATTTCAACTAGTTTTATTGATATTATTTTTAGGTATAAAATTATTAGTAATTTACAGTTTGAAATGAAAATTGATTCTCTATGTAATAAGTGTCTAGTTATAAATTTATATTTTGAACAAGAAAAAAAGTCATATAGAAAAGAAGGTAATTTAAAAATTTTAAGGTAAAAATTATTATATATAGAATGGCCATTTGATTCCAAGGTGTTTTTTCAATCATTCATTCACTATTAGTTTCTACTATCGATTGATTAACACATCATACCATATGTTTTTTAGAATTAATTTGATATATATATTTTAGAGAATAATAGTTAATATTCAAATTTATTTTTTTAAACACTTTTTTATGAAGATTTATATATTATTAAAGTGGTGAAAAAAATAATAAAATCTTGGATAGTTTAAAAAATATATGTAAAAGTAGTTAAACAGTGAAGTATTTTATGTTTCAATTTTAGAGATTAAAATATGAATATATCATGTCAATTATTATAAACTATTGGATGAAATATTCACTTTTTAAAATAAAATATTGATCCCCATCATAATATTTGGGGAGAATATGGAATATTCGATAGCTACTAATAAGATAATATATATTTTTTCATGAAATTATATATAAAATTGTATCATAACGTATATAAATTGATCTGGGTATAAACCCATTAGATGATATGTAAAATATTATTATTTCAATGAAAATATATATGTAATGGAAATTTATGATGGAGACATTATATTGTTGGGAAATTTACATTAAATAATAGAAATATTATAAGAGTATAAAAGATATAATTTGGGAAGAATACCATTCTAATGAAGAAGAATATTTAAATGTGAAATTTGAAAAAAATATAATTCATTTAAAAAGGATTCATAAAATTAAATGAATAGTTTTTAATAAATCCAGCACTAATGTTTTTAAATTGTAAAACTACTACAAATTTTACATTAAAATGGTCGAATTTGAAAATAGAATATGGTAGTAATTATGATAAAATGAGAAAATTTATTTTAATAAACAATAAAGCTCTAAAATATAAAGATTTAATATTTTCATCAATGTTCAATGTAGAAAAATTAAATCCAAAAGGTATAATTATTATTAATGTTTGGGGATTATTATAGTAGTGAGGATGGCGAGGGAGTAGATAATGTAATTGATATTGATGAAAAAATCCTAATATAAATGGGATGAAAAAGTGTTCACTAGTTAGGTAATATTTAATGTTCAAATTAAGGATGTGATAGAAAAAAGTTAATGTTTAAGTGGTAACTCAATAAATTTATTCAATAGTCATGGACCAGAATATGTAGAACTAACATTTAATACAATACAATGAATCCTTAAGAAACAATGATAAAATTCTTGCAAAAAAAGAGTCAATGACACTAATTAAAATTGATATATTGAATAAGATACTCACTTAATATAGTAAATTTAATATTTAAATTGAATATAATTAAAAATATATAAGGATTTTACAATAGTATAAATATTTGATGACAACTAATACTGAATTAAATAAATTTATTTTCATCACCAAAAAAATAATTTAGGATGTTAAAATAAACTCATAAAAGAAATTTTATTATTGTGGTGAATTTTCATACAATAATTAAAACCATATAGACAAAAAATATCCTAATAAATACATTAAAATATATTTTATGTGAGGGTGAAAAGGATAATTCTAGGTAAACAGTGAAAAATTACACTTTATGAAAAAAATAATTCATAAAATTGTAACAAGGAATAAAATCTTGAATTTAAAAAAAGATTGAAAAGGTAACATTAGAAATTTAGAGAAAATTTTTATATTGTATAGAATAGTGGTGAAATTTTATGATTTATTTTGAAAAATGGCACTAATTTGGGGTCTAAAATAAAGTAATAAATTCTGTGTAATCATCTTGATATGTGATTGTTTTATAACTACTGTATGTATTTTATGGACAATATTTTCATTTTGGATGCTTTAGATACATGGAAAATAGATATTATTTTAATTACCAATATTTATAATATCATAAAACATACGAGAGAAATGGTTTTAGGGAGCATTATTTCACTTAAAAGCTAATAGTTTAGATGAAATTAGAAGGATAGGGACTGAGGATAATGAAAATGTTATAATAATTAGTTTAGGTTTTGGGAAAGTGTTAATATGAAAGTAAAATTATTGAAGAATTTATCACTATTGTAACAAAAAAAATGATTTAGAGTATTGATAAAAAATCCTTTGAAGGAAAATGATATAGTAAAATAGAAGTAATTGGTTTTTGAAATTTCACTTAAAGCGTGAAAAAAATAATTTCCATATATTTTTAATAGAGGATGTTATTCATGTGTTTTCTATTTTATTAATAAATTAAGTGATTTTGAGATGTGATAAGAATTCCAAATAACCATTGGGAATGATGTTTCACATAAAATAGAAGGATTTATAATTTTATTGATTAAAAAATGTGAGGAATAAAATGATAGTAAGAGTTGTAATATATCACAAAGTGTTATTTAAAATGATTAATTGATGTGAATATAGAAATGATTATGTGATATGAATATAAAAACTAGTCTCAAAATTAATAATGGATTAAAAAATGAATCAATAAAGAATTATAGTGAAAAATATTAAAATTAAATTATGTTAATAAAGAATGATATTTGGTATGTATGTTTGGAAATAGCTCGAAAAAATCTATTATATCTACCCCTAATCACTCAAGGATTTAATATTTCTCTCTCTTTTCATTATGAAATCCTTGATACCAAAAAAATATCTATATTTAAAGAACTAATCAATAATTAAAAATGATGAAAGATCCTTATTAGAAATTATAGGAACCTAAAAAGAAGTTTTAATTTTTATTTTTAGAGGAAATTTCCTATAATCCATAGCCCAATACATTAATGGTGGTCAAGAACAAAATATAAGAGGGGAAAATATGATATGATTACTTGAAACTAATCAATATATTGAAGATATAATTTTTCACAAAGTATATGATGACTAATAAGAGAGATAGTGAATAATATAAGAGTGTTATTGGATATTTTGTTACATTATATAATAATAATGATATTTAGAATAAAGATCAATTTTGAGAGAAATTCATGTAGTTTATCACATTGGAATTTGGAGATTGGATAATAACGAGAGTTTTTTATATACCAATCCCTCTAGAGGGATTTATTTTTAGTATTTTTTTCCAACGATAAGGTTATATATTTCTTCATGTGTCATTATGTTAAATATTTTCAATGTGAAATGAATTTTTTCAAAATTAAAATACATCATCGGAGCTATTTGGCCAAATCCAAAAAGTAACTAGTAGCCTCCATCGAGTAGCACCTGGGGTACCTAGAACATGGGGGCCACTGTCTCTTTCCACTACAAAACCAATGGTCTACACTTATTCAGGTTTCCATTTCCTATCAACACCATATATCAAATTCTCTTCCCCTAGGTAGATAATATGGTTTTGGTACCAATTTATGTTATTGGGTATGCCTTATATTGGTCAGTGGAACTGTGCTACATTTCTAGTGATACATGTATACAAGAACATCAAAAATTGACTTCTACACATCCATACATTCAGCTCCATGGATATTATATCATTATTCAAATGTATCAAAACTTATAAAAATATATATCCATTATTTATTCAATTATTTCTATCATGATGTTTCCATACTCGTTTCAATTCATTTAAATTAATTTATTAAACACATCAACAATGTTTTTGTGACTGGAAATTAATTTTTATGGAATATTTGAAGGAATAGAAAAAGATTCATAAGCCTCTCAAGGAATAATAAAATGGTGAAGACCTTGGGAACCCCATTTAATTATATCGTTACACTCAAAAGGACGAAACATCAAACTATCATAAATAACAAATCCTAATATTGTCTTCTAATATAAACTAATGAATCCACTAAAAAATGTGTCTCCCACCAATTATGATGAATATATTGAACATATTTAGTCTCTACAATTGATATGTAGATCAGATATTTCATGTCCCACGACACTGTATGACGACCCTGGATTTCTCCCTCCAGAACATCATATTCCAACTCAATTCTAGCCACCGATGGGTCGTGTATCCTATAGACCATCAAACCAGATAGAAGGGCATGCATCTCTAAAACCCAGGAACTTCTCGGACCATAAAAAGTGCTAAATAGTTAATAAAAATCCTTCCTTAAGACAATAATAAATAATTCATTAATGAGGTTTTATAAAAAATATAAAATTTAAAACTATGATTATCATAATTAATGATTATTAAAATAGAAAATAATGTTTTTGAAAATGGATTGATAACATTTATGAAATTATAATGAAATAAATTTAAAAAATGATCAATATAAAATTAAAAAATATTATTTTTAATATAGTTTTATGAGTGAAATAATCAATAAAGAATTATATTTTATTACTCTAAATATAATTTTAAAAATCCAAACAAAATATTAAAATTTCAGTGTTGCTTAGGAAAAAATATCTTCTATGAACATATAACTATTAAAAATATTATATCTTGATAATTAAATAAAAAATATTGTCATAGGGATCATTTTCATTAAACTAGAATAATCTAAATAAACAATAGACATTGAAAGTAAATATTTCAAAAAAATATTCAAGTATTAACTATAAATATTTATTTTATCAATAAACAATATAAATATTCCATTGAGTGTAAAACTATGTGTGTAGTAAGATCCAATCACCATGAACATACAAGATAAAGGGTTAAAAACCATATAACATGAATGATTTTCTTAGAGTATCAAAGTATTTTAAATTTTTGTAAAAGAGGAAAATATATAATTCATTTTATATTTCCTATCAATTTAAAAAAACAATTAAATAAATAATTTTAAAATTATCTTGATTTTAAATTGATTATAATATATTAAAAACATCTAATCAAAACCCACTCACCTATGGTGTTGTCAATGTGATTTAGTGGAAGGGTTTAGATGGAGATGTATACATGTTGATGGTTTGTACAAACCAACCCAAAAATTATATAACATTTATAATGTGACCTTTTATGAAATATTATTTCCAGTGAACGTGCTTAATAAAAGTTTGTTTTATCACATTTTTATAAATATTGATCAAGCAATTATTTTCACATTTGATAGGGACGTAAAATTATTTTATCCCAATGTCTAATAAGTAATTTTCTTCCATATAAATTGTCTGAAAAATCTCCAAATGTATATGTGTTCCCATTCAGCTACATATTGTGAAAAATAGGTTTTCATCATAAAAATAAAATATAATTCATATTTTATTAATAGATATCATGATACATCATTAATTTTCCTATCTATTTTTAATTCTCAATAATTAAAATTTAAAAAATAATGTTTCAAATATTTTTATATAGGTTAAACAAATCCATGGTTTTTCATTCATTAAAAACAATTAAAAAATATTTTTCAGAATTTAAAATGTTAATACCATTAACATGATGTGATTATCCAATGAAAGAGTATAATAATAATTTTATATATGATTATATTTCTATAATTTATTATTCATAAAAATCATTTTTAGTTTTTTTAACATTAAAAATTATTTCACATCATGATGGTAATTATTTCACAAAGGGTGCTATTACATCATACATTTTTAGAAATACTTTTCAAAAATAATAATACTAATTTGGATATAATATTTCATTTTTCAGGATTAAAATTCTACTACGAGCAATTTTCAATTTTGGTTCACATGGGGATTCACATCAGAAGACAACTATTTTGGACATTCATCCTAGGAAAATCTAGTAAAATGGAACCTGGAAAAACATAATAAAATTACATTATTAGCTAAGATTTGAGCCCAATTATTATAATATTTCAACAATAGATATATAAAATCATGTATAAACCTTCGATTTTGATGTTTCCATAGGTATTTATATTGTTTTAGTGGAGTATTATGTGGCCCAATATAAAGATGAAATTCTTGGCCATATTATATTTCACATAAAAACATCCCACCGTTTTGATAATATCTCAAGACCCCATTATCCAATTAGGATAATATTTTAATTTTATATTATTTGAAATCCTAGAATTAAATCTATTGATCATGTTCCCACTAAATTTCTACTTATATAATCCTATTTTCATGCTGTAGTTTGTTGGGCACATGTTAGCTCAGATTTTCATCATGGGTGGAAAATTCCACTCACTATTTCTATTCCACCCACCTAGGCATACTATCACTAACTGGGGTGTATTTATTAGTTTGATATTCGAGCTAAGGATTCCAAAATTATTATTTAAGATAGTGTTTTTGGAGTATTTAGAACTCTTTTTTTGTTTTAATTTTAATTTTATGCTACCAATTTGATGTCACAATCACAATTATTCAATTTTATTTTTCTCAAATCAAATTTGTTTAATAATTAAAATTCTCATTATTATTATCATTTTATATTAATTTTTTAAAAAATTGATTACATTTCACTATGTGGTGGATTTATTCACATAGTGAAGAAAGAAATCCTTCAAATAATGATGGATTGTTCGTTATTTCATTGATTTTTAGTTCTTCAATTATTATTTCATGAATCTACTTCTAGCAACAACAGATATCATAGAATCAATGGTGGGATAAAAAAATTATGGGTTGATCCAAGGGAGTATATAGGGGGTGTATTAGATTTTATTTATATGTCTATTAATATCTAATCACATCATTTAATTGAAAAATCATTTTGATGATCTAAAAGCTTCTCATACTTCTTGAATTTTTAGGCCACACACATCAAGTGCTAATATAAACATTTACACATGGGTGCTCATAAATATGATCATCCATGATTATAGGTGGTTAGTGTTAGTGTGTGTAGTTAATAAATTAGTATTTGATGATGAAAGTTTTACTTTGTTCAATGAACCCATCTCAAATTTATGAAATCAAACTTGTCTAAAATGGAATTCATCCAATACATCCAATTAATAACCTATGATTAACAACATTTATCATAATCTAAATTCAAATATATATCATAGTTATAGTTTATTCCAATATAAAACCAATCCAATGTTGGCCAAATTATAGGAAAAACAATCCATTGAATGTAAGTGTCTGTAGGTTTCTTCTTATGTTTTTTAGATTTGGCAACTCTAGCTACACTATAGGAAATTGATTAAACCTCAAAACATGGGTGAAACTGGGTGAGAAAAATATTAGAGTTTTTGTATGGGACCTTGTATTTCATCTTAACACTCATTATATTGTCCCCCATTTATCTTTTATCATCCCATTTCTCTTATCTTTTCCCTATTTTTATTAGTTTTCTTCGTACATGGCCGCCTATACTTGTGACAAATATTTTTTTTTGTTGGTGTGGATAATCATGGGTATGGTTATTTGGGCAGCCATATGGGTATATTTTCACTAGATACAAATATTCATAATAATCTAGAATAATATATGTCGATATTCTAATGGAGGTACTTCAATGAAATCAACACAAATCTTGGGCTGGAACCAAATTGTAAATCCAATTGAGGTGGCCCCAAACATGGGGAATGTGGTTGATCAAACAATGAATGTATACCTAAATACATTTTTGAAAAATATATATTATTTCATTATACACACTAAACTAATATTATTGAATTATTAAATTAATCCTTATGTCCTAAAACACCTTGCAACAATCCATTTCATGGTGTAAAAATGACATACCTTCTTGTCAATGATTTTTAGGAAATTTTTGAAACCATGTCCCAACAAAATCAACTTCAGTCATCCATGATGAATCTATTTCCATTATCACATAATAATCATGAATATAATTGGTTGAAGTAATATAATATCTACATTAATTCACTGTTTTGACCAAATGGATTTATAATTCTACAAAAAATACATCCCCCATAAAAAATTCACATTAGAAGAGAATCTATTTTAAAAAAATAAGTGGATTCATTTTACAAAACAATATATTGTTTCAAAGATACACTCAACATTGTACCTCACCGTGTTTATTCAATCATATAATATGTTTGAATAATTAATGAAGTTAATTTTATAGGAAACAAATAATTTATTTACCAAGGGTATAATGGAACATTCAAAATCGAACCCCTAATTGATCTTAATTAGTATCTTGAATGACTGGATGACCAAAACCAAATTTGTGGAACATAACCATAAATTGAGAAGCCACAATAATAAGATGGATTTAGTACTCCCATAGTAGAATATATTCTCAGGGAAATTTTTTTAGTAGCCTCTAAGATGGTTAATGATATCTATCTTTGGAAGTACTATGTAATTCAAAATGTCACTACAGTTTTCACAATTATGGACAGACATGACCACAATTCCAAAAAATGAAAAATGATACATTCCATTTAGGATTTTTTTTAATAGTATAACCAGTATAGGATAGATTTTTGAAAAGAAAAAAACAATCGTATGAAAAGTCCTTCAACCCATGGTATAATGACCATCCAGTATTCTGTTGGAAAGATAATTGGAAACTCATCCAACAACCCAACCAACAATAAGGGTCAAACACATACCCTCAAAAATATTTTCAAAATAAATACTAGTTCCAAGTAGGACCAATCTAATACCAAAATCCTCATGTATAATAAAATCACCCCAACCAACAACCCATTCAACACACAATATAGCAACCAAACTATCCTCATGGGATAAACCAAAAAACACAATCCCCTTCTAAATTAGTCAATCTCCCAATAAACGAATAGTTATGTAAAAATGGATAAAATTAAAAAATAAGTCTCACTACATAAACATGAACAGAAACCCATTAAACCTATAAAATAACCCATGCCGACTCAGGCTGTCACAACCCTGATGGTGTAATATAGTTACACATAATCCTCTCATGATAAAATAAAATAAGTGACTATATTTGAAAGTGTTTAATACATTTGAAAACATTAAAAACCGTCCCTAAACCATTTAAATCAATAATAAATCTTTAATTTTTTGAATAACCATTAATTTATGAAATATCCAACAATAATGTGGAATAATTAAAACCTCACCAGAAACTCAAAAAACAATTGTCCCTTCCCACAACACATGAGAAGGAAATTTAATCCTAAACTAAATTAAAACTTCACATGAATCTCCACTCCTGTAATGTATAAAATTCCACTTTTTTATGCAATCAAAACCATTTCGACCTATACGTGTTACCTTATGTACATGTGTACTTTTAAATGAAAACTTTTACATCAAATCCATGTTCTATTGTATATTAATATGAGTACCACACTTCAAAAAAACATTACTCTGATGTTGAAAGAACCATGTTTATTTAAATCAATATTGATTTAGGAGACAATGAATTTGTCAAATACCTCTTTGATCTAAGAGTTTGTGTGAAATTCATTCTATATTCCATGTATTATCAGTTAGGCCTTAAGGAACAAAATCTCACATCTTTCACTCTTGAACAACTTGAATACACTTCTCTTTTTCTAAAGATTATCACATAGAATCTCTTAGAAAAAAAATTAAAATTTTATTTACCCTACTATCTTCATTCTCCATTACTATCCCCCATGATTAGGTACCTGGGTGAAAACCCCAATTATCCTGAGCCATCCCTTCATCGAACATATAATATCAATGATTTGAGTATGGAATGGTAAAATGATAATGTTATTTGGAAACATGATCCTAGACCTAAATATCTATAACGAAAACTCTAAAATTTTCTATGAAGAATGTATGAATTTTTTAATCTAGATGGGGAGTTTTGATAGTGAACTGAATTAAAATCAAACAATTTTTTTGATGGATTTATAATTCAAGATAAGATTGATTTCCTTTTTTCACAAGAATGAAATCTATCCTCTAAGACAGAATCTCTTTCATAAGAATCCTTTGGTTTTTTCTGATCATGAATCAATGATACCATTAGTGAAATAAAAATTATGGAGTCAATACCCATTACTAACACTTATCTAGCCATTATGATGGATGAATCTTTAGTTCTAATAGAACCAATTCAGTCAAGAAATTTTGATGATGAAAATTTTTTTGATGAAACAAACAATACTTTTTTTGAATGTTTTAACCAATATGATCGAAAATATATCATAATACATTCATTACTATAGTATTCATTCTTTGGGTAAAATCAAACCTTTCTAAATTTCATTTTATGTTCTATTAAATCCAATAAAGGAAGAATAATATTTAAGGTTCCATGAAAGCATCAGAATGCAATTGGATGGACAATTTATGGTATTAATGGGATTAACCCACTAATTGGTAGTAATGGGACTGTTTTCGAATCTGATTCCAAAACCATGTCGTCATCCTCATTGGAGACTCAATACCAATATTTTGGATATTAAAGGAATAAACTTCTTATGATGTTCAAACAAGGTATCATAGAACCCAATATTAAGAGTGAGTGGAAACCCCAATTGGATTTGTTCAAAATAAGGATATAAAAACTATGATAACAAATTTGTATGTCTATATTCACCCCCAAAAGGCTCAGTAATGGATGAAGATCATGTATTGTCTATAAGGAGTTAAAATCATCCTCTATGAAATACCATTTCCTATCTCACTTCATTGATAATCTTATCAAGGGAGTGACATGTAATTAGTACGACTTTTTCTTAGATGGATTCATAAGGTATAATAAAATTGAGGTCTCCATATAAGATAGAGTAATAAAAACCATCCCCTTTCTAATTTGAATTTTAACCATAAAGAATATTACTTTTGGGTTATTTAATTCCCCCAGTACCTTTTAGTGGTGCATGATGAGAATCATCTCTAACATGGTGGGTGATTTTAAGATGTATTTATAGTTGGATTCTCTCTATTTAGGGATATATTTAATGGATGCATTCAAATGTTAAATATTTTTAGTATAGTTTGGAGGATAAAAATATCATCCTAAACTATGGAAATTTCCATTACATTGTATAGGATATAATAATTCAATACCATCTTGTCTATAGAAGAGGGATTGGTGTTGGTAAAGATAATCTTGATTTCAATTTTCACCTTCCCTCTCATAAAAACTATCATGGATGTTAGGTTCTTATATGGGAAAGAAGATTCTATAGAAATTTTATTGGGAATTTAATATCTATTTCCCAACCACTTTATGATCTTTTATTGTAATATTATCCATTTATTTGTAAATAAATCTATAAGGAATAGTTATAAACACACAAGTCATCTCTTATCAATCCATGTATCACAAAATATCTTGGTTATAATCTTCTTGTCTAGATCATGTGTGATGAGAGTGACTTCACATTAGGTGCTATCTTAGTAAGGAATTGTAAAAAAATCATTATTTCATTTATTGTGAATGTAAATATTTAAATGATGCATAAATAAACTAAAACACCACTATAATAGATTTACATTATTTTGTCTCTACCATAGTAAAATTTAGGTCCTATACCTTTGTATCCCCCATCATGGTCATCACCTATCATTCATATTTGAAATACATTTTCCAAAGATTGGATGAAAATGCTAGATTTATTTGGTGGTTCATCACTTTTCCAAATTATTATTTAACTTTTAATTAAAAAATGGTGATGAAAATGTTTTATAATATCACATCTATAAGAAAAAATTCAATTACAACTAACATCACCTTTATGGGTCTAATTCTGTTCATGATGAGAACTCAATTATGTGACTAACTACCCATCATATGCTCATACAGAAAACCATTTGGTTATGGGTGACACTAAAAAAATACCTCAAGACACATGATAAAAAGAAATTACATTATGATATAACACACTATATGTGGGACAATCATACCTCTTCATATTCTCTCCATATCAAATCATTAATAGATTTGTTCTTGAGTCTAAGAAAGAGTACATTATAAAGTTGTGTCATTGAGGGAAATTTTTTGGTCACATGAAAATTAACAGAACAACATAAGAGGTCCTCCAATATGGTTTTAACTAGCCAATCCTCACTAGAGATTCCTTCAAATTATTCTACAGTTGTCTTTGGTGTGAATAAATATGATCTATATCCAGAACGTATCAAATTCCCCCGTAATTGCTTTTTGGTCCATTAAAATCATTTATTATTGGGTAATTGATTTCATGGGACCCTTCCCAACTCTAGTGGATATATCTATATCCTATTATCTATTGATAATGTCTCAAGATGGGTAGAAGATAGTCCCACCATGGCTAATTACAATCATGGTATGATCTGATTCCTAAAGGAGAATATATTTTCTTGAGGGGGAAATCCTAGTGATATTATCATTGAGCATAGAACCTTTTTATAAAACAATCCATTATTAGTACTCATTTCAATTTATGGTCTTTCTCATCATTTTTTGTAACACCCGATATTTTTATAAGTAATATTTTGTTTTTATGTTATATATATATATATCATCAAAGGAATCTTTCACTACACACTAGCTTGACTTACTTTACACGCAATCGCGACCTCCCTCGATAGCTTGCGTTGTACGCAATACCGAGTTTCACTAAACAACGATATGCTATTAAATATTATTAAAACTAGCCGTTATGAATAGTAATAACCACTTTTTGAAACTATATAAATTTTATTTTTCAAAATGGACTTCATTTTTGGATTCGGAATACCGAAATTAGCCTAGGGTGAAATTTTGGTATTTTTCTGAAAACTTTCAATTTTTGATGAATAGTGAAACCACTAAGTGGTAGGTTAAAAACTAAATTTTGCATAAAACTTAATTTTACCGCTTCTGTGAATGGAATTTCAAAAATCCGACAGACACGGTTGATATCAGTAAGTAAAATGTGGTTCAATTAGATAAAAATAATTTTTGGTGAATAGTAACTTTTTACTTTTTTTACCGCGGTTAATAGTAAATAGGGTAACTAAGGGTAAATATGATATTACTATTACCCTAACACATGTCATAATTCTATTGGATAAGTGTAATTCGACCAAAAACAACCTTATGAATATAATATGACCATTTAGGTCCACTTGGATTAGATTATGACATTTAATATTATTTTATTTAATGAATAGTGAAAATAGTTAAAATCAAAGTTTAATAGCTAAAACATTTTTAATATGGGGTTATAAATAAGATAAATTCGAATATAAATATTCATTAGAAAGATAAAAATATTTCCTACATAATGATATTTTATTTATAATTTTTAGACATTATATAAATTGATTTATTTATGACACAACAATGATGCAGTAATTACCCTTTTAAGGAAATGCTAAAATAATTGAAGTTATAAATGCTCAAATAAATGTAATTTGAGACTTTTTATGAATTCCACTAATTTTATAGGTTACTATGATATATTAGTGTTGATTTAAGCAACTTGGTTCGAACATATAATTCTGTTATGACTTTCACAAAATTCATATATCAAATAGTGTCAAAATTGACACAAAATAATTTTTAAATCAAATGTTATATTATTAATTGTTATTTTATTCCTAAAAATCTAAGGTTCGGCCAAATTTTTTATATAAGGATATATATATTAATAATAAACAACTTGGGGTTCGTTTGGCATGTTATAGTAAGTGTATTAACCATATTGTGTAAGAAAAAAAAGTCACGGTAAAAGTTAAATTATTTAACTTAGAGTTAAATCTAATTGATAAGGTTAAAATAACAACCTAAACTTGTCTAAATTCTATTGGTTGAAAGTATTGCGACCCATCCCCACTTTACCTTCGAAATAAGACCCTTTGGAACCATTATAAACCGATTTTGACTTTAATATAAAATAATATTTTGAGATATTCCTAAGGTGCCCCTCTCCTCCCTTATAAAAGGGCACCTCCTCCACCTCCTCCTCACACCAATTTGAGCACTCAAGGTCGGCCAACCCCTGCCGAAATCCCTTCTCCACTTCCATAGAATAATCGTAGAGGTCCTGGTCTTCTTCAAAGACCAATCTTAGTTCCCTATGTGGAGGATTCATAGAGGCATTTCAAAGAAAAGGTAATATCCATTACCGATCTTTTCAAATTATTTCTTCTTCGACTTCTTCTTCTTTAGTTGTTTCATGATAAAGTAATAACATCAGTATTACTTACATACTTACATGTTATTATAAATATTAAACAACCCTAATTCACCTTCTATCCATCCAATGGAAAAATGAAATCACCACGCGTGCGTACATACGGAATACCGTCTCCACGCCGTGGTGTAATCTATTTTCCACCATCACCTTACAAGGATGGGTATAATGGTGTAATGAGTAACTATATATGATTATTATAAAGTGATATTGATACTGAAAAAGTATAAATACACTTAAATACAATTCCACGATCATGGGAACAATATCATCGCTCGTGCGTACGTACGGAATACCGTCTCCACGATGTGATGCGACTCATTCTACATGATCATAATTACATATTAATTATATAAATGAATTGAATGAATAAATATGATATATGTTACACTAATACCATTCTGGATATAAGGTATCTATAACCTTAAAATAAGAATAAGAATTTATTCGGCAAAACACGCATAAGAACAAAAGGCAATAAAGACCCAAGTAACAAGTAACAATGAAATATTACTAATAAGAAGCTAAGAATATGACCATATATGATATCATATCAATATTTATGATTCTGGAATAAGTCAATAACATTACTTAAACCAGTATACAGGAGCTTCGGACACGTACAAAACAAATCGGACCTAAGGTAAGGGAAATATCACAATCTCATTTTTATCCGAGATTGTTTATAATTTAGTATTTACTGGGGTGTATTTTATCATCGACATCCATGCTTCATAAATATGTAATATTATTTCCATTCTCCTAAAAAAATTTAAATCAAATTTTACCCTTCGGTGAGTTTTTAGTAAAGAATATGAAAGAAATCATTTGTCGTTTTTCCTACGAGGTACTTTTTGACTTTTTCGAGAAAAGTACGAAGAATGTTTTTTTTACTTATACGGAAAGAAATGGATTTTTAAAACATTATTTCCAATAATCTTCCTTTATATGTTTTCTAGTTTATTTTTAATCAAATTCTTTTAGTTTATAATTGTATGACATGTTAAGAAAAGAAAAGTGTTTTTTTTAAGTAGAATGGATATTTTCCTCAAGAATGGAGTTCAAATGTTTTATCAAAATTATTTTCCATCTAAGATAATATAGGGTTCTGTTTTTATCCCTATTATTAAATTGATTTGATTATGTTTTGAGGGAATTATTTTTATGAATTCATTTACCTTATATGATTTGTTTTATGATGTCATTATGTTTCAAGAATCCCATTTTTGTTATATGTGTTATGCGATGATGTATGATTTATGATTTTTTGGCACACATAAGAAAGGATTCATTATAAGATGGGTGGGACCTATATCTCCCTCCAATGCATTGGGTAAAGATTTTATATCTCATGAGATAGACATGGCTGGAACGGTAGGTCATACCGGTTCAGTGAAACAGGACTGAAACGAGGGTGACTCGGTTCAGAAAGGGACTTTGTCCACTAAGATAATCTTGGAAATGAGTCTTGACTAACAAGAAATGATTCTCTATGATTATGTGTGTATGCCACAACTTTCATGTTTTATGTTATGATTATTGTGATTACATTTCACTGCCAGGATTTATCCCATGTTATGAAATTATGATCTCTTTTGAAGGTTAAGATTTCCAAAAGTTATGTGCTTATGTATATGATGTGATTGATATTTCTTTTGTTTACCCTTACTAAGCATTTGATCTCACCCTTTTGTATGTTTTCTTTCCCCAGGTCCGGATGATGTTTATTAAGTAAGATATGCCAAAAGGGACTATAGATATGATGAAATAAATGGGAGACAATGTAGACGCTTTATGAACCAGTTGTTTATGTTTCCCAGTTTCTAAAGACACTATACCTATACGGTCCTTTCGTGGTTTTGTTATATGTTGAAATAAGTATGCATCAATTTTGAATTATTAACAATGTATGTAAAGTATGGGTCGTTATAGTTGGTATCAGAGGAAAGGTATAGTCAACCTTTGGAAACTAGGATGTGAAAGCCTTAGTAAGAACCCTAAGGATAAGTCTAAGCATAGAACACAATCTTAGTGTTTTAGAAATGGCCATGAATAACCTAGGATAAGACCTTAAGCGTGAAAATTTTATTCTTGAATTATGTGGTTTTCCTATTATAATTAGTGTTGCTCGCACTATTCTTCTTGGTTTTAGTCAATGGCTGGAACCTGAAGAACCGTGTTAATGCGGAATGCGATGGGCAATGCAATGATTGTCCCCCTGAGCAACCAAACGATATGGGAGCTGGAATGAAAAATCTTGTAGCCATGCTCACACACCTTTCTCAAGCTATGAATCATGCAGGACTTCCAAACGAGCAAAGGAAGGAGCAACATTCTGTTGAATCCTTCATGAGGCAGCGTCCACCTTCTTTCAGCGGGTCTACTGATCCATTAGTTGCTGAACAATGGATTAGTACTACTGAAAAGATATTTTCAGTTCTTCAATGTTCTGAACATGATATAGTCATCCTAGCAGTGTATCGTTTGGAAGGAGATGCTGATCAATGGTGGAATCTTATTAAGAATATGAGGCAAAGGGATGAAATTGAGTCCATGGAATGGGACGAGTTCAAGAACTTATTTTTCAATAAGTACTTCCCTCATATTCTCCGAACAAATATGGATAAAGAGTTTCTTGAACTGAATCAAAGGGATGATGAATCTGTTGGTACCTATGAAGCAAATTTTACAAGACTTGCAAGGTACGCTTCTAGTATTATTATCCAACCTGAGAGTAAGATCGATTGATTCTTTAGTGGCTTAAAACCAAGTCTTAGAAGGGCGTTAGCCATAAGTTACTTCAATAGCTACAAGGAAATCATTCGATGTGCTCTCAAAGTCGAGATAGATATTGGAGTAACCCATCAGTCATATGGGTTTGATAAGAAGAGGAAAATGGAATTCAAAGGAAAATCTAAAGAGCACACTGAAAAGAAGATGAGCTTTCCCTTATGCTCAAAGTGTGGAAAGAAACATGGAGGGAGTTGTCTTAAAGGGACAAGTAAATGTTTCAAATGTGGAAAGGAAGGTCATTGGGCATTTGAATGCCGCGATAATGGGAAGAGGATTTCTAATGATGCAAAAAAGGAAGGGATACACAGAATGATCCTACTACACTTCAATGTTTCAAGTGCAAGGAGATGGGGAAATATGCCAATCAATGCCCAAATCCCAGGGTTGATGATGATGGTCGACGTCAAAAAACTCTTAAGGCTAATGACAAAGGAAAGTCACATGTAATTTCTATCAGTGATGTGGAGTACGATAACGAAGTGGTGAAAGGTACACTTACCATCCACTCTAAAGTAGAAAATGTTTTATTTGATTCTGGATCCACCCACTCTTTTATTTATGAATAATTTTCGAAGGGTATCACCGTATTACCTCAACAATTAGATGTTGAGTTAGTTGTGACAACACCTAATGGCACATCAATCGCATCAAAAGATTATAATTCTTCTCCGATCGAAGTTTGTGGGAAAGTGCTTCCTGCAAATCTGGTGATCCTTCCTTTAGTGGAATTCGATGTGATTCTTGGCATGGATTGGCTTTCTTTATATGGAGCTCATATCAATTTTCCAAAGAAGGGAATTCACATTTCATATTCCAGATCAATCTATGATCGTATATCAATGCAATGATGAACATAACCTTCCAGTGGAAATTTCTTCCATTTTATGGGTATTGATTCCACTAAATGAAGGTTATTTATCTCAAATGGTTGGTGAGAAACTCACGATTAAGAATATGCCCATTTTACGGGAGTTTGATGATGTCTTTCCAGAGGAATTACCCGGTCTTCCACCAAATCGTGAAGTTGAGTTTTCAATAGAACTCGTACCGGGTGCTTTGCCTATTTCAAAGACACCTTATAGAATGGCCCCAATTGAGTTGCAGGAATTGAAGAAACTACTCCAAGAGAATCTTGATAAGGGATTAATACGCCCTAGTGCATCACCTTGGGGAGCACCTGTTCTATTTGTTAAGAAGAAAGATGGATCAATGAGACTCTGCATTGATTATCGAGAACTTAACAAGATCACTATCAAGAACAAATATCCTCTACCACGCATTGATGACTTATTTGACCAACTACGCGGAGCTCAATACCTTTCCAAGATTGATCATCATTCAGGGTATCATCAATTAAGGGTCAAAAGGGAGGATATACCAAAGAAAGCTTTCCGTACAAGGTATGGACACTATGAATTTATAGTGATTCCATTTGGTCTTACTAATGCCCCTGCTATCTTCATGGATCTGATGAATAGAGTCTTTAGAGACTATATTAATCAATTTGTGGTAGTCTTTATAGACGATATTCTTGTCTATTCAAAGAGCAAGGAAGAACATGAAGATCACTTGAGAATTATATTGAAGGCCCTGAGAAAAAAGAAGCTTTATTCCAAATTTACCAAGTGTGAATTTTGGCTTCAAAAAGTTGCATTTTTGGGTCACATAATCTCAAAAGAGGGGATATCTGTGGATCCAGCAATAATAGAGGTTATCGAAAGATGGTCGAGACCAACAACAGTAACTGAGATCCGAAGTTTTCTTGGTTTGGCTGGATATTATCAACGTTTTGTAAAATATTTTTCATGATTATCTAACCCACTCACCAAGTTGACTCGGAAAGGAGTTAAGTTTGTTTGGATAGAGGAATGTGAAGAGAATTTCAAGGAGTTGAAAAGAAGGTTATCCAGTGCACCTGTGCTCACACTGCCTTGTAGTGGAGAAAGGTTTGTAATCTACAGTGATGCATCTAAGAAGGGATTGGGGTGTGTTCTTATGCAAAATGATATGGTGATAGCTTATGCCTCACGACAGTTGAAAATCCATGAGAAAAATTACCCAACACATGATTTGGAGTTAGCTGCAGTAATCTTTTCATTAAATATTTGGAGGCATTACCTTTATGGTGAAAGGTGTGATATTTATACTGATCATAAAAGTTTAAAGTATATTTTCACACAAAAGGAGCTGAATATGCGTCAAAGAAGATGGTTGGAGCTGATTAAGGATTATGACTGCTCAATCCATTACCACCCTGGGAAAGAAAACAAGGTGGCAGATGCATTAAGTCGACAAGACCATGCTAGTTTATCCATGATGAGGATCACAAAAGATCCAATATTTATGGATTTACAAACGATGGATCTTGGAATTATAATAAAAGTTGAAAAATATTATCTTTCTCAAATGAATGTTCAACCATCTATACATGTGAAGATTAAAGAGGCACTGAAAGAAGATGTCGAGTTACAAAAGATGGTGGGAAATGTTCCTGAGTTCAACCTTGATTGTGATGGGATAATAAAGTTCAGGAATTGGGTTTGTGTTCCTCCCATCCCCGAATTAAAGAAGGAGCTGCTGGATGAGGCTCATAGTTCTTCATTCTCTATTCATCCTAGAAGCACGAAGATGCATAGGGACCTGAAAGAGTACTTCTTGTGGGATGGCATGAAAAGAGATGTTGCTGAATATGTCTCTTGATGCTTGGTTTGTCAACAAGTTAAGGCTGAGAGACAGAAGTCTAAGGGGATGTTACAACCATTACCCATACCCGAATTGAAGTGGGAAAACATCACTATGGACTTTGTCACAGGACATCCTGAAACATCCAAAGGCAATAATGCTATCTGGGTCATAGTTGATCGTCTTACAAAGTCTACACACTTCATTGCTATTAGAGAGGATTTCTCCCTAGATCAGCTTGCCAGGATATATGTAAATGAAGTGGTAAGATTGCATGGAGTACCACTTTCTATTATATCTGATCGGGATCCGAGATTTACCTCGATGTTCTGGCGAAGTCTTCAGCATACTCTGGATACAGAGTTGAGTTTCAGCACTTCTTATCATCCTCAGACAGACGGTCAGTCTGAGAGAACAATTCAAACCCTAGAAGATATGTTGAGAGCTTGCTCTATGGATTTAAAAGGAGGTTGGGATCAACACCTACCTTTGGTGGAATTTTCTTATAATAATAGCTTTCACTCTAGTATTCAGATGGCTCCTTATGAAGCTCTCTATGGAAGGAAATGCAGGACTCCAACTTGCTGGGAGGAAGTTGGGGAAAGAAAGCTATTTGGACCTGATATCGTTGATGAAATGGAAGAAAAGGTCAGAACTATTCAACAACACATAAGTGCAGCTCAGAGTCGACAGAAAAGTTATGCCGACAACCGAAGAAAAACCGAGAGTTTTAAGTGGGTGATAAAGTGTTCTTACGAATATCTCCCTAGAAGAGGGTTATGAGATTTGGAATGAAGGGGAAGTTGAGCCCTAGATATATCGGTCCTTTCCAAATACTGGATCGTACTGGGAAGGTAGCTTACCGATTGGCGCTTCCACCAAATCTCTCTCAAGTTCACGATGTGTTCCATGTATCTCTCCTGAGAAAGTACATACCTGATCCTTCACATGTACTCAGATCAGAAGTTGTACCGCTGGAGCAAGATCTTTCTTATGAAGAAAAACCGATAGAGATTATGGATCGTAGCGAAAAAGTCCTACGAAACAAGACCACTCGATTGGTGAAATTTTTATGGAGGAACCACCAACTTAAAGAAGCTACATGTTTGCTTGAGGATATAATGAGGGAGAAGTATCCTCATCTGTTTGTTACAAAGTGACGAATTTCGAGGGCGGAATTATTTTTAAGGGGGGTAGAATGTAACACCCGAGATTTTTATGAGTAATATTCTATTTTTATGTTATATATATATTGTAAAAGGAATCTTTCACTACACGCTAGCTTGACTTACTTTACACACAATCGTGACCTTCCTCGATAGCTTGCGTTGTACGCAATACCGAGTTTCACTAAACAACGATATGCTATTAAAATATTATTAAAACTAGCCGTTATGAATAGTAATAACCACTTTTTGAAATTTTATAAATTTTATTTTTCAAAATGGACTTCATTTTTGGATTCGAAATACCGAAATTAGCCTAGGGTGAAATTTTGGTATTTTTCTGAAAACTTTCAATTTTTGATGAATAGTGAAACCACTAAGTGGTAGGTTAAAAACTGAATTTTGCATAAAACTTAATTTTACCGCTTCTGTGAATGGAATTTCGAAAATCCGACAGACACGGTTGATATCAGAAAGTAAAATGTGGTTCAATGAGATAAAAATAATTTTTGGTGAATGGTAACTTTTTACTTTTTTTTACTGCGGTTGATAGTAAAAAGGGTAATAAGGGTAAATATGATATTACTATTACCCTAACACATATCCTAATTCTATTGGATAAGTGTAATTTGACCAAAAACAACCTTATGAATATAATATGACCATTTAGGTCCACATGGATTAGATTATGACATTTAATATTATTTTATTTAATGAATAGTTAAAATAGTTAAAATCCAAGTTTAATAACTAAAACATTTTTAATATGTGGTTATACATAAGAAAAATTAGACTATAAATATTAATTAGAAATATAAAATGATTTACTACATAATGATATTTTATTTATAATTTTTAGACTTTAAATAAATTTATTTATTAATGACACAACGATGATGCAGTAATTACTCTTTTAAGGAAATGTTAACAGAATTGATGTTATAAATACTCAAATAAATGTAATTTGAGACTTTTTATGAATTCCACTAATTTTCTATATTACTATGATATATTAGGGTTTATTTAATCAACTTGGTTCTAACATATAATTCTTTTATGACTTTCAAAAAAATCATATATCAAATAGTGTCAAAATTGACACAAAATAGTTTTTAAATCAAATATTATATTATTAATTGTTATTTTATTCATAAAAATCTATGGTTCGTCCAAATGACTTAGATAAGGATATATATATTAATAATAAACAACTTGGGGTTCGTTTGGCATGTTATAGTAAGTGTATTAACCATATATTATAAGAAAACAAAAGTCACGGTAAAAGTTAAATTATTTAACTTAGAGTTAAATCTAATTGATAAGGTTAAAATAATAACCTAAACTTGTATAAATCCTATTGGTTGATAGGATTTCGACCCATCTCCACTTTAACTTCGAAATAAGACCCTTTGGAACCATTATAAACCGATTTTGACTTTAATATAAAATAATATTTTGAGATATTCCTAAGGTGCCCCTCTCCTCCCTTATAAAAGGGCACCTCCTCCCCCTCCTCTTCACACCAATTTGAGCACTCAAGCTCGGCCAAACCCTGCCAAAATCCCTTCTCCACTTCCCTAGATTAATCCTAGTGGTTCTGGTCTTCTTCAAAGACCAATCTTAGTTCCCTAAGTGGAGGATTCAAAGAGGCGTTTCAAAGAAGAGGTAATATCCATTACCGATCTTTTCAATTTCTTTCTTCTTCAACTTCTTCTTCTTTAGTTGTTTCATGATAAAGTAATAACTTCAGTATTACTTACATACTGATATTTTATTATAAATATGAAACAACCCTAATTCACCTTCTATCCATCCTACGGAAAAATGAAATCACCGCGCGTGCGTACGTACGGAATACCGTCTCCACGCCGTGGTGTAATCTATTTTCCACCATCACCTTACAAGGATGGGTATAATGGTGTAACGAGTAACTATATATGATTATTATAAAGTGATATTGATACTTAAATAGTATAAATACACCTAAATACAATTCCACGATCATGGGAACAATATCATCGCTCGTGCGTACGTACGGAATACCATCTCCACGATGTGATGCGACTCGTTCTACATGATCATCATTACATAGTAATTATATAAATGAATTGAATGAATAAATATGATATATGTTACACTAATACCATTCTGGATATAAGGTATCTATAACCTTAAAAGAAGAATAAGAATTTATTCGGCAAAACACGCATAAGAACAAAAGGCAATAAAGACCCGAGTAACAAGTAACAATGAAATATTACTAATAAGAAGCTAAGAATATGACCATATATGATATCATATCAATATGTATGATTCTGGAATAAGTCAATAACATTACTTATACCATTATACAGGAGCTTTGGACACATACAAAGCAAATCGGACCTAAGGTATGGGAAATATCACAATCTCATTTTTATCCGAGATTGTTTATAATATAGTATTTACTAGGGTGTATTTTATCATCCACATCCATGCTTCCTAAATATGTAATATTATTTCCATTCTCCTAAAATTGTTTAAATCCAATTTTACCCTTCGGTGAGTTTTTAGTAATGAATATGAAAGGAATCTTTTGTCATTTTTCGTACGAGGTACTTTTTGACTTTTCCGACAAAAGTACGAAGAATGTTTTTTTTAACTTATATGGAAAGAAATGGATTTTTAAAAAATTATTTCCAAGAATCTTCCTTTATATGTTTTCAAGTTTATTTTTAATCAACTTCTTTTAGTTTATAATTTTATGACATGTTAAGAAAAGGAAAGTGTTTTTTTGAAGTAGAAATGATATTTTTCTCAAGAATGGAGTTCAAATGTTTTATCAAAATTATTTTCCATCTAAGATAATATAGGGTTCTATTTTTATCCCTATTATTACATTGATTTGATTATGTTTTGAGGGAATTATTTTTATGAAGTCATTTACCTTATATGATTTGTTTTATGATGTCATGATGTTTCAAGAATCCCATTTTTGTTATATGTGTTATGCGATGATGTATGATTTATGATTTTGTGGCACACATAAGAAAGGATTCATTATAAGATGGGTGGGACCTATATCTCCCTCCAAGGCATTGGGTAAAGATTTTATATCTCATGAGATAGACATGGCTGGAACGGTAGGTTATACCGGTTCAGTGAAACAGGAGTGAAACGAGGGTGACTCAGTTCAGAAAGGGACTTTGTCCACTAAGATAGTCTTGGAAATGAGTCTTGACTAAAAAGAAATGATTCTCTATGATTATGTGTGTATGCCACAATGTTTCATGTTTTATGTTATGATTATTGTGATTACATTTCACTACCATGATTTATCTCATGTTATGAAATTATGATCTCTTTTGCAGGTTAAGATTTCCAAAAGTTATGTGCTTATGTATATGATGTGATTGATATTTCTTTTTTTACCCTTACTGAGTTTTTGAGCTCACCCTTTTGTATTTTTTCTTTTCCCAGGTCAGGAAGAAGGTTATTAAGTAATATATGCCAAAAGGGACTATAGATATGATGAAATAAATGGGAGACAATGTAGACGCTTTATGAACTAGTTGTTTATGTTTCCCAGTTTCTAAAGGCACTATACCTATACAGTCCTTTCGTGGTTTTGTTATATGTTGAAATAAGTATGCTTCAATTTTGAAGTATTAACAATGTATGTAAAGTATGGGTCGTTATATTTTCCCATTAACTATATTATATAAACAAAATTTTAAGATGATTTTTGAAAAATGGAAATAAAAAAATCATGATATGACATATAACCTCTTTTGGAATGATTGGTTTGATAAAATATTGCATTCACTTTTTGGAATACCATACTGTTTTCAAAAAAATCCTAGTAAAGTCTCCATATATGATGGTTTATTTGAAATCATTCCATTTACCTGTTAAAATTGATCACCGGGACTTTTGGGAATCTAAAAAATGGACATTGAAATTTATTTGTACAAAAAGAGGAAATTAGATCATAATGAACACCAAGAACATAGGATAAAGCATTATTAAAATTAATGGATCAATAATGAATGATTCCAAGACTAAAAATCATGGAATTTCAATATCAAACACACTGAAACTAGAAATCCCATTACCTTTTATAACTCCAAACATCATTTACATTCAGAAAACATATGGTCTACATGGTAAGTTCCATATTTTGTGTATTATGTGTATCATCATAGAGAAACATATATTTAGGAACTCACTAGTGGATATGTCATTAATAAAAATTTACATATGTTACAAAAATTCATTGAATCGTTCAATAAACAAGAAATTGAGTCTGAGTTAACCGATCCAATCAATGAACCATAAAAAAGATAACAGATATATGGTAAATGTCGGGATAATGCATTAGAAAATTACATTTTAGATGGAAGCATGTCCATTTCTAATACATTTCCGGTAGGATTTGAGATTCAAAATAAATAGGTTAATTTTCCTTTACTTTATTATTTTAAATATTTGTATCCTCAAGGGGTTTCATTTGTGTTCTAATTTTATTAGGGTTGTTACATATTATATTGTTGTTCCGCCCAAAGGTTCCATGTACCCGGTTGTTCACTAAGCTTCAAGCACCTTTCCTGGAATAGTAGAGGTTGCCAACTAGTAGTAAGGGACACAGCTGTAATAGTGGGGATGTTATTCCATCATTGATATAGTAACAATGTAGAAAAAATAGAAACAATAGCCGATGGAGTAATACCATAGAACGAAATTAAACATCAGACGACTAAAATTGTAAACAAGTAAAACAGACATAAATAAATGATGCATGTCACATGTAATTATGAAACAGTCCAAATAAGAACCAATACTATAAATACAATACTAAATCCAATGTATGCAAAAATAATAATCTCCCATAGCTTCGTAAGCCTCATCTCGGTCCCATGCTTTCCATCTCCAACAACAATAAAGTACTTGATAAATAAGGCTTCTTTCCATTATCCATACCTGAAACCATAAAATCTATTTTGGCCAAAAATCAAGACCCCAAAATAGTGTGAGACGAATCTGAGTAGGAAACCACAAAAATATCTGTTCCTAAATATCAGTGAATACATACAACAGGAAATATGAAAAATAATGAAATAATCAATGAATTACTTCAATGTAAACAATCATAAAATATCCGTTTTCATTCATTTTCATTTATTAATTATTCAATCCATTGACTAATGAAACCCCATGATCTAGCCTAAGCTCTATATCCCCCATGTAATAGAAAATCGGATTCCTCACAAGACCATATAATAATCTAGTGAGACTAATTCCAAGCTTTCGATTTGGTTTGGACATCTCATCACAATCAAAATTCAAAATGACAAATTGATTCTTTGGGGGATAAAATAGTCTATCCCCTATGATCATGTATTCCAATAGAAATAAGGACTCTCTATGGGAACCCCCACTATCAATTCCCCCTGGGGTCTTTTAATGATTAGCAACAAACTCTATAAGGAAGCACAAAACATCCATTCTCCATGTGTTCTCGTAATGGTATACAATAGTCACTCTAAAATAGAACTAACCATCAATCCCCACTATAGTATTGCTACATAAGTATAAAAAATACTTTGGGGAATCCCTCAATGTCAATTCCCCCTATGGTAAAACAGTACTATGTTCTCATATCGCTATATAATACAATCATACGCAAACATTATCCATCACGCCAAAGTAATCTCAATTACTACATGTCAAAGCATATACAATGCATAACACAAACATTTAACATGTAGAAAAAATAAATCAATTCTAATCCAACAAGAAAGGGAAGATAACAAGGTCTACCTCATAGGAATCTTAGACAAAACATTCAAAAATTTAAATACACCCATGGGGTGTCACCTAAACATGAAATTTAGAATAAGAATATCAACAAAATCATTACTCTATCAATAAATATAATTTAAATGATAGGTGGGTTCAATTATATTACATGATATATCTGAATCAAATTTTATCAGCACTTAGGAAAATATAACTCAATGGAGAAGTCTAAAAGGCAACAAACCACCTACCCCGACATTGCACTATGAACTATCTAGAACGATGGCCCTGGAATCGGCCTAGAAAGTTGTATATCTATAAAAATTTAAAAATCATTTAACCGTGAATTACATGAGTGAGAGGAGAAATCAAAATACTAGGCACCATTGGAAGAGATAACACACTGGTGAAAATCCATCTTACCAGACGATGCCTCAACCGGAGCTCGGATGAATGAACAAGTGGTTCTCAAAGATTCTTAGTCATTCATCGCTCTCCTGTATGAGATGCGGAAATAAAAAAAATTTGTAGATATGAGATGGAACCATGATCTAATTTGTCAAATAAAAATAAAAGTACACAACATGTTCATTTAATGTACACATTGTGTACATTCCTTAACTGTCCCCTCATTTAGGTTGTGCACCTATCCATGTACTTGGTTGTTAAAAGGCCATAACATGGCTAGACGTAGTAACTGTGTACACAACGTATACTCAAGAAAATAAAACATGCCCCTAGAAAATTTCCAACTCTTTATTTCTTCTCAAAAGAATCCCAAAATAATGTTCTATACCTAATACGAATATCTAGGTTCTTAAACCCCCCCCTAATTAAATTCATTCCCATAGTTCCCTTCAAATTGTGGAGAAGAATAAACTTCAAAAAACTCATGCCACTATGTTGGTATGTCAGCCACCCTCTCCCATGTCTCATCCTATACTCACTTGTGATGCAACAGAACCTGTACTAGAGGAACATACATGCCACTGAGAACCTTCAAATTGTGATCCACAATCTATTTTGGTTCCTCCTCGAAGTTCACATCCACCTCCAACTCAACCTCCTCGTGTTGAAAAAAGTTAGACAGGTCTAAAAAGGAACATTGTAGCTGATAAACATGGAAGATTTGATCCATATCTTGGTACCTCTGAGGTAAATGAAACAAATATTCCCCCAACAAATCTCTATCAAAAACCTAAAATGGTATGACATATCTCTATGAAATATTTCCCAATCCCCTAATCCTCCTGTGTTATAACCTTATTGTAACACGTAGGAAAACTTGATCTTCAATATCAAACTCTGATGGTCATCTTCATTGATCGGAATGATATTTCTACTAAGACTGTGAAGTATCCATCCTCTTCTGATTCAACTATACCTACTCAGTGGTCTCCTAAACAAGATTATGACCCAACATAGCTACCTATCCAGCCTATAGAAAACATAGGGGTGATCAACATGGCCTTTCATAAAAAGCGTCAAAAGGATCCATCTAAACCATATCCCGTGACTGTTATTGTAGGAAAACTCCATTATGGGAATATGTATCTCCCAATAACCCTGGAAATCTTTGAAAAAATATTGATGCATGTCCTCCAACATCTAAATCGCATGCTCAGATTGGCCGTCTGTTTGGGGATTTTATGCTATTCTCAGAAGTACCTATGTACCCAAAGCCCTTTGTAGTCCCTGCGAGACACAAGATGTAAAATGTGAATCCCTATATTAAAACATAGAGTGATGAACCTCATGAAAATTTATGATCTATCAAATGAACAACTTTAAAATATCATAAAAATTTAATGTTTTATTTCGTGGTATGAAATTTCCTACATTCATGAGTCTTTCAATGACAAATCAATCTTCATCATTCCATCAAGGTGTACTTGGAAAATCCAACCCAAAATCCAACCCGACATCATTCCACTCCAACTCTGGAATTGATAACTGCTTTAAATGCCCTGTCGGTCCCTGATTCTATTCCTTCACCTACTAATATGTGGAACATATAATAACAATATTATTAAAATCCCTCTTCCTACCTGGTCACTGATACTAACAATGCAGATCTTAATACATCTTGGTGACACTATGATGAAATTCACAAACTGAAGAATGAAAATCTCACATCAACTACTCAAATATGTCTTTTACACCAATACATATCCATGAAAATCGAATACCCCATCCTCAACTACATTCCACATAAGATTAGGGTCCTCACTTGACACACTCTCCCCTATGAGAAGGAATTTGCATTCAGATAGCTGCCTCATTCTCACTCGATCTAGAAGAGAAGAGGTAAATGATATAAATAAAGAAATACCTTCCCTTATATATTGTGCACCTCTAATTCATTTTATAGAATAGAGCCATATGTTTTCAATCACAACATTCATCTTGAACAAACTATATTTGATTCCTCCAACTCAATGCAGTAACCAATGTGTTGACATTCATTGGAATATAGTTTGTCTCAATGTCAAAATATTGCCTATACTCAACCCATAATCACTATCTAAAATTCAGATCATTCAATGTAAAGATATACTTGAGACTTTTGTGGTTAGTTTAAAGGAAAAAATTATCTCCCAAAAGATAATGTATCCAACAATGAAAATAATGTAAAAATGAAACTAACTCGATATTATGCATTGGTTAGTTCCTCTATTGTGTACTCACCAGAAAATATCCATCTCCAATGACTCATTCCACCTACATAAGAACTTATCCTAGCCCGATACCTAACACATCTTTGTAAATAGTGTACCTCTTTCCTGGATCTGAAAAATTCAATATCAGTTCTTAAGTCAATCTCTTGTTCAGTTCCTGAAAGGTTGAATCGTAGAAATATATCCATAGTTACTTTTCACCCTTCTTATTCAGGCATTCCTGTAGTGATAATAAGTATGAAAAGTCATAAATAAAGCACATTTTGTAACCAACCATCCCTAGAATACTCTACGACTCAAATATGTTCTTTGGTTGCTCCTAGGGAAAAACTACTCTCAATTTCTCTAGGTCTACTAATACATCAGTCTCTGAGATAACGTGACCCAAGAAGTTAGTTTGTTCCATAAAAAAGTGACAATTTAGATCATATAATATAACTAATTCTCCCTTACAATACTAAAAACGATATAATGATGGATGACATGATCTTCTTGAGTGTGATAGTACAACACGCTAACGTCCACGAAGACTACCAATAAAGAATAAAATTAAGGATGAAAGGCTCGATTCATTAGTGAAATGGAAAATAAAGGTAAATTCGGGAGACCGAATGACATAACTACATAATCATATAGAGAATACCTCCTTTGAAATTCATTAAGAGGTATATCTTATGGTCTAACTTGAAACTGATGACAACCAAATATTAAGACAATCTTTGAGAACACTTGTGATCCTTAAAGCTGATCAAAGAGATCATCAATACATAGTATGTGATATCAGTTCATGTCCATCAACTATATCATCATTTGATAATTTATTAGTTTTATGAGGGTAAAATCATCCTCATTTACGAAAAGGATAGGAAAAACCCATGTAGATGTACTTCTTCAAATGAAACCCTTCATCTAAAACTCTTCTAATTGCCTCTTGATCTCTTTTAACTCTATCATAGCACCCTATAAGTATAAATGGACACCATTACCTCTCTTAGAACAAGCTCATAAGAAAAATATACCACCCTCTTTGGAGGTAAAACTGAATATTTGTTTGGAAGACATCCCTTAAACGATCGACCACTAGAAGAAATTCCATCTATGAATTTCCCTAGTCAACCATATATAAATACAAAAATCTAGGCTATAATTCAACCCATTCAAAGAGGCTTTAGTCACATTCTGCATTCCTAAAAATCCCATTCACATTTGTGTAGAAAATACCCCCACGGTGATTTGAATCTCACCCTACGATAGTAGCAGTCAACAAAGACCTCGAATGAGACTAACCATTCCATTCCAATGATGACATTGAATACCATCTTCTATAAGATATAGAGGTACCATAATAAGTGACACCCATAATCCCCAAGAGGTAACTCCTTGCACTAACATATTCTATCCATCCTAATCCTTAAAAGAGATTCTAGAATCATAACAACATCATAATAAATATATATTGCCAAATGATCTCCACAATGGAAATAGATATGAAATTATGATAGTCCCCTGTATCAAAATGTATCATAGAAAAAATTAAGGGAACTGAAATCATACCTCTATGTGTTGAGGTTCTAAGAACCTTCTCTTTGTATGTTTACTCCACTAAAAAAGTCTGACCCACACCACGACCCTCAGACATTTCCTGACTTCCCTAAGAGAATAAACCCTGATATCGAAGAAAGAACACTGACTAGAAACAATGTCCACGACCTACACCTCGTCATGAATGTCCAGATGAACACTATTTTCTTGACTAATGATAAACTGGTGGTCCTACTCCTAAATGTGGAGTAATAGTAGAATTCCAATCATTAGATGCTGGTGAGAAAAATGTACTAAAAGGCTAAATATGGCCCATATTTCTTTAAGATCGCCACTCGAATGGGTCTCTCAGGAAAATATGTATCATTATACCTCTCTTACCACATAAGTAGCATACAACCAGAATGAATGAAGGAGTATCCCATCAAATTGAATCTCCATGTGTAGACTCCATGCAGTGCTTCATATTATCATTTGGAGGAGTACCAACTCTTGATACTGGACCTACCTGGGTCACAACTCCATAATCTCTCATATTACTCTTGGGGATCAGCACCTAGTTGACTATAGATGATAAGGATGTAAATTTGAAGATGTTCACCTTGGATCAAATTCCATGTCTGAGAACATCATCAAACATCCTATCAGGAAATAAATCTTCACCCCTTGAATTGGTGTTAAGTGATGTTGTTCTGTGAAATGAGAAGAATACTCCATGACTGAAATGGTACCATGTTCAATACCTAGGAACTCTCAGTGTCGGTTGGCCCTCAAGGCCTCTGTGTGGAAAAAAGTCATAGATGGTTTGATGGAACTAATTGAATGACATAACTCATAAGCATCCCATATATGATATCATATCCCATGAGATCATGGAATAATATTGATGAATGTAGGTTGTGATCTTCACCCTCATGTCAATATGTGTCTTGAAAAGCTCAATGATAGACAACATGGATTCTGACCATGAGTCTACAGCCTGAGGGCAACTATCCCCTGTGAATTTGGGAGGATTTGGTTCCTGAAATACCCATGTAAACTCAACCATATATGGGGTAGGATACATTGCTCCTTGGTAGGTCTTCATAATCCTCATGAAGCCTTCATGGAACTACACATACGCACCTATGTCTAGTATAACAACTGTTGTCTTGATGTGCATGTTGGGTGGATCTTCATGTAGTCCCTGATCTAACATTTTGGGTGTATGATAATTTTTGTATATCTGGTATACAACCAATGGATGTCTCAATGTCATGACTCTGCAAGGTCAAGCACACACGTTGGATTAAAAATATCAAGGACTAAAACATTCATGTGAAAGAAAGGAACATGATAATAAAACATTCTTTTCTTAAAAACAGGGTTACATGCCCTATATACCCTCCAAACAGTGTGTTCCCTTATTTTTCATCATGGGAGAGTACCTTTTCCAATCCTAGTCATGTAACACACATACACATGGTGTGTTCCTCCTGTTACATGGCTTGTACTTGAATTTTTCATCTTGAACAAGATTTTCTATGTAGAGACCCAAAACATGACATACATGGACATTACATTAATTTTTTGGAATACTTAATAGATAACAAAAACAGACACCCAAGGACTGTAATTGTTTAGTGTCTTTGGAATCTCAGATCATAATCTTCTAATCATGGTGAAAGATCTTGAACCTCTCCCATAAAGATCTTCCACTTTTGTTTTCTTACCTAAAACCATTATTCATATCCTGGGGAAATCAAAACATAGAAAGGGTGAGCTCAAATGCTTAGAAGGGGTATACATAAGGAACATAAAACAATCCATAAACATTTGAATGCAAAAACATGAACATAAAATCTAAACAACAAAATCTTGAGCAATGACATAAATATTTGAGGTACGAAAGGCATATATCAAAAAAGAACATCAATCATGATAAAATATAATGGGAATAAAAAATGTAATTATAGAAAACCATGATGCAGATGATATGATTTCCATAGTATCCAAGACATTGCTGCCAAGACTATCTTAATGGACAAAGTCCCTTTCTGAATCGAGTTCACTCCTCGTTCCTGTCCTGTATCACTGAACCAGATTAACATACAGTTCCATCCATGTCTTCCTCATGAGATATGAATATTTACCCAATTAATTGGAGGGATATATAGTTCCCACCCATCTTATATTGAAATCAATCTTTCGTGTGACAAAAAATAGTCATAAACCATTCATCATAAACCAAAGAATAAAATTGGTTTCATAAACATCATCCAATATTAACATAATCCATATAAAACAAATGGATATCATTTAATCATAAGAAAAATAGAACCATGTTAATAATATAGATCTTATACTTGAATCATAATCATAATAAATTATTTCATCATAGATGGAAAATAGTTTTGAGAAAACACTTGAAATTAAATCTTACGGAAAATATCCTTTCTTCTTCAAAATCATTTTCTCTTTACAAAATGAAATTAAATTTTAAAAGAATTTGATTTTGTTGAAAATAATCATAAAATTTGGTAGAGGATTATTCTAGAAAATGAGGTGTTATTAAACCATAAAAATCTGTTCTTGTCGTATAAGTTAAAAAAACATTCTCCGCGTACTTTTGCTAGAAAAGTCAAAAAGTTCCTCATATGGTAAAAAAAGAATGATTCCTTCAATAACACAATGTAAAAGTAAAATAGGGATAAACATGCCATTAAAAATACATTTAAGAATATTAAAGACTTTATAAAAACATTTTTATGGACATGGATTAAACTCTATACCTAGTAAATACTTAAAAATAAACAATCTCGGATAAGAATGAGATTGGAATAATTATCCTTTACCCTAGGTCTGATATGCTTCATACGTATCCAAACCTCCAGTATAATTATGTAAATAATGTCATTGACTTATTATATAATCATATTTGTTGATATGTTATCATATATGGTTCACTTATGACTTTATATTACATATTCTTTTGTAAATTCCATGTTAAAGCAGTGTTTTTGATAAAATCATTTTATTTATCGTACGTGTTTGGACTTGTTGTTCTTGATATTATTATTAGTTATATCATGATTTTCATACTTCCATAATGTAAATAATGATTTATATATCATATATATTCATTATATATATATTTGATAGATAAATGAAATGAAATACACCGTTCATGGAGAAGGCTGGTCGTACGTACGGATGAACGCTGTTTTCCTTTCCTTATTGGCGTGAATGGAAGTAATTATATGAAATATATATATATATATATATATATCTAGTATCTCTATTATTTCATATATTTCATTATTATTCATTATATATACATAATAATCATTCTTTAATCGTTGTCATGGAGAATGAATCTCATCGCGTCGTGGAGACGGTAATCCTTACATACGCACGAGAAATGATATCGTCCCATAATTATTGAATGGAATTAGAGTGGATGATATAGTATATCAGAATCAGTATGATGTTATAATAACCATATATAGTTATTATTGACACCATTATACCCATACAAGTAAGGTGGTGGTTGAAAAACATATTATACCACGGCATGGAGATGGTATTCCGTATGTACGCACACGCAGTGATTTTGTTTTCCGTAGGATGTATAGAAGGTGAAATGGGGTTGTTTCATATTTATAATAACATATTAGTAAATTATTGATAATTATGTTAACACTTTATAATGAAAAAACTAAATAAGAATAAGATTAAGAATAAGGAAACATGAAAGAACTGGTAGAAGAGATTACCTCTTCTTCGACACACCTCATATATGCTTCCAATTAAGGCACTAGATTTGGTCTTTTGCAGAGACCAGAACATCTATAATGTTTCTATGGAAGAATAGAGGGTTAATGGGCAGGGTTTGGCCGACGTTTAAGGCTTAAAATATTGTATAGAGCAGACGAAGGAGGTTCCCTTTTATAAAGGAGCAGAGGGCACCTTAGGAAAACCTAAAATAATATTTTATAATAACATCATATTAAGTTTAAAATAGCTCCAAATTGATTTATTTAGAAGCTAAAGTGGGGATGGTTCGAAATTATATCATTCAATTGGTTTTAGAAATGTTTATTTACTATTTTAATCTAATCATTTAGATTTAACTCTAAGTTAAATGATTTAACCTTTGTCGTGACTTCTTGTTTTCTTAAACTACATGGTTAATAAACTTACTATAAAAATCCAAACGAACCCTAAGTGGTTCATTATTAATATATATAACATTATATATGTCATTTTTTCGAACCTTATATATTTACGAATATAGTATCAATTAATAATATAATATTTGTTTTAAAAACTAGTTTTCGTCAATTTTGACACAATTTGCTAATGGATTTTTGGGAAACTAATTACTGCATGATTTGATCTAGAAAAGTTAATTGAATCAATAAATAATTGTAATATTAACCTCTGAAATTAGTGTAATTCATAAAAAGTCTCAAAAAACATTTATTTGTTTATTTATAACATCAATTATGTTAATATTTCTTTAATAAGTTAATTACTACATAATCATTGTGTCATAAAATTTTTAAATTATTTAATGTATAAAAATCATAAATAAAATACCATTATTTAGGAAATATTTTAATATTCCTAATTAATATTTTTAGTTGAATTTATCTTATGTATAACACTATATTAAAAAAAATTAGTTATTAAACTATGATTTTATCTCATTTAACTCTTCTTTGAATTAAATAATAATAAATGTCCTAATCTAATACAAGTGGACTTAAATGATAATATTATATTACTAAGGTTTTTTTTGGTCAAATTACACTTATCAAATAGAATTAGGACATGTGTTAGGGTAAAAATAATATTATTTTTACTTTTAATTACCCTATTTACTTTTAACCATGGAAAATTAAATTTAAAAGTTACTATTCACTAAAAATTATTTTCATCTCATTGAACCACATTGTACTTACTGATATCAATTATATCTCTCAGATTTTTGAAATTCAACTCACAGAAGTGGTAAAATTTTGTTTTATGTTATTTTGCAGTTGCTCCAAGGAGGTGGGTAAAAGACGGTAAAAGGTTCAATAAAATTTTTATATACATAAAATTATTAAAAAATGACTCCAATGAATTACCTTAAACATATATATATATATATATATATATATATATTATATATCTATTTTTTCCTAAAATAAATTTAAATAAAATAAATAATTATTTAAATAAAATGTCGGTTTTTAAATAGTAACCTAGTGTTTTCACTATTCATCAAAAATTGAATGTTTTCAGAAAAATACCAAAAATTTACTCTAGTCTAATTTTGATATTATGAATCCCAAAATGAAGTCTATTTTTAATGGTAAAATTTTAAAAATTTCAAAAAGTGGGTATTACTATTCATAACAGCTAGTTCGTAATAATATTATAGTAATATCTCGTTTAGTTTCACTCGATATTGCGTATAACACACGCTATTGAGGAAGGTTGCTTTTGGTGTGCAACAGAAGCCTAGAATAGTGTTTGTGTATACTGTAAGCTAATATTGTGCTGTGTATAGCACAATATAATCTTGTTGTAGCGTACAACAAAATACATCAATGTAATTAACATAATATTTCTCATAAAATCTCGGGGTGTTACATTCTACCCCCCTTAAAATGAATTTCGCCATCAAAATTCATTGGGGTTATTAATGGTTTACTACTTGAATGTTTCATTCATAGAAACCCACATCTTAAAAAGGAATATCAAAACATAACTTTATAAACTAATGTATGAAATTTAATGGTTACACAAATTAACTCATCATTGGGTTTCCACAAAGAAGAACATAGGTGAAAACATGGATATGGAAGTGAAATATAACCATCATGTTCTGGTGGAGAGTGGTAGAGGCTATGAAAAATCCAACAATCACAACGCCATAAATTTGTTATGATCTATGATACCATCTGATTCATTAGATATGAGGGAACTAGGACACATTTTTTTTGTTTTCAAGATCATTTCCCTAATGTTGAAGAATTTTTGAATTAAAAAAAATACATACATGATTTTGATACAATCTCACTGTTAATTAATTGATGAAAAATTTCCACTTCATATATTAATGAAATGAAGTTCAATTTTTCTTCCGTGAACTATTAGAAGATCATGCAATAGAATGAAAGGTCATTCCATCTGTCTCAAACATAAGGTTACCCAAAGTTATATACATAAGTCCATCAATGGTGAGATTAATTGTATATGGTTCATAAAATGGACTTATACTTCTTCTATCATACCTATATATGAAATAAAACTACTTTCTACTAACCAGGGACTTCCTGTAGGCCAGTGATAAAGGCATATCGCACTTTGGTTGTGGGTTTGATTCCCGCATCCTTTTCCGACGCGACGGGTTGTCGCCCATCATACGGGTTGTCCTTTTATAAAACTATACTGTTATAACATAACAAAAAGTTCTATCCTTAAACAATACTATCATATTCCTGACATTATCTATTCCAATTTTTAGGTTTATACAAATTACTTTTATCCTATCTCATAGTATAAATAAAATGACTATTAGAAAGCTCATCTACTAAGCATTGAATACAATCATTTATTCCCTATATATCATAAGATGTATATCTTGTTGGTCACACTCCAAACATGTGAATTACTTAATCATATATTATTTTGAAAAATTAATACCCATTGAACCTTAATGAAAATATGAATGTTGTCAAAAGTTAACTCTTTACACATACCAAAATCCCAAAATTATGTATACACAAACTATGATATCACAGTGTCCTTATACCAGTCATGATCACATTAATACTATCACAAATATCATTATCTCCTTATCCATTCATTATACACATATCATATACCATAAAAATATTTTTATAACCTTTTATGGTTATCAGTACCATTCATCATAGAATTTCAAAAAACTCAAGGAAAGATAACAGGGTAACAATCCTTAGATTTTTCTTTATTCTATAGTACCATACATTATTCTTGATAAACATAAAATCATTCCACTACCTTCTAAAACCACTGCCTGAGATTTATCATTTATTTCATCTCATATATCATTTGTAGTCTCTTCATCATTATCCCCATAAATACTACCCATATGACCATGCTGATTATCTTCATGAGATTTTCCCTTAGGGTATTAGTTTGCAAAATGCCCGTACATCCCACATTTAAAACATTTAACCTTTGTTGATGACTTAGAAATGCCATTATCCTTGTCCATGGTGTTAACTGATCCTTTTCCTTTACAATTACTAGCTTTGGTTCCTTCATTTCCACACCCAAATCTTCTTCTAGTTCCTTTGAAACATTCTCCATGATGAATCTTCCCACATGATTTACATTAGAGAAATTGAACATTCTTTCCTCTGTGATCATCATGAAACTCTGTATTTATATTACTTTTTGAGTTGGGAATCATACCAAATATTAAATTACTGAAAATATAATGAGATTTTTGATTACGCATAATAATGATATTTGGACTTATAGATCCAATTTCATTTTTTTTCTCCTGAAGAATATAATTCCATTGTCTATCATGTCCTCTATTATCATGAATCTTCCTATTTCCAGCCATTTTCTAAAACACAAAAAGAATAGTGTTAGAGGAAAAAAACATAATCAAGGGGGATTACCTTAAATATCTAACATATTTGGTTAAATTCAAGGATCGTTACCATAGTTCTAGGTCTATAACCTATTCATATACTTATCCATAGGGACATCCCCATACATACCTTAGAAATATCTCTAGGGATCTCACTAATGTTTTCATATCCTAGTCTCCAAATGTTATCTAAAGCATTCCTCTGATACCAATTGTAGAGACCCAAAGCTTGACGTACATGGAAATTAGATTAATATTGTGGAATACTTAATACATAACAAAAACAGAAACCCTTGGACCGTAATAGTTTAGTGTCATTGGAAACTCGGAACATAATCTTCTAATCGCGTTGAAAGATCTTTAACATCTCCCATAAAGATCTCCCCCTTTTTCTTTCTTACCTAAAACATTTATTTATATCTGAAGGAAAAGAAAACATAAAAAGGGGGATCTCAAATGCTCAGTAAGGGTAAAAATAGGGAACTTAAAACAATCCATAAACATTTGAATGCAAATACTTGAACATAAAATATAAACATCAAAATCATGAGCAATGACATAATTCATTGAGGTGCGTAAGGCATATATCAAAAAAACATCAATCATGATAAAATAGCATGGGAATAAAACATGTAATTGTGGAAAAACATTATTCACATGATATTATTTCCATAGTAGCGGAATCATTGCTTCCAAGACCATCTTAGTGGACAAAGTCCCATTCAGAATTGAGTTCACTCGTCATTCTAGTCATGTATCAATGAACCAAATTAACTTACCATTCCAACCATGTCTATATCATGAGGTATAAATCTTTACACTATGAATTGGATGTATATATAGGTCCCACCTGTAACACCCCAAGATTTTATGAAAAAAATATTATTTTTAATGTCTTGTGTTGTACGCTACACCAAAAGAAGCTTTCACAACACACATCCTTGACTTGCCTTGCATTACACGCAATCGCAACCTTCCTCGATAGCGTGTGTAGCACGTAATACTGAGTTTCACGAAACAATGATATGCTATTAAAATATTATTAAAACTAGCCGTTATGAATAGTAATAACCACTTTTTAAATTTTAGAAATTTTAGCTCTCAAAATGGACTTCATTTATGGATTCGGAGTATCGAATTTAGCCTAAGGTGAAATTTTGGTACTTTTCGGATAACTTTCATATTCTAATGAATAGTGAAAATTACTAAATTATAATTAAAAACAACTTTTTTAATCGAAATAATTAATAGTGATAAATTATTAATTTGAGTGGTTTTAAAGTATATTTAGAATATATTTTTACAAATTAATACAATGTTGGTCATTGGTTGTAATTTCACATTTAAACCAGACATAATCAAGTGTCAATCTTTGGATAGATATTGTTTCTTAAAAACACGCTATTTGTTTTAACAGCGGGATTTAATTATAAAATTAATTAATGCAACTTTTATGTTATGAATTTGGTAAAATAGACTTCATTTTTGAATTCGGAATATGAAATATAGCTTGGGATGAAATTTTGGCATTGTTCTGAAAAACATCAATTTTTGATGAATAGTGAAACCACTAAGTGGTAGGTTAAAAACTGAATTTTGCATAAAACTTAATTTTACCGCTTCTGTGAATGGAATTTCGAAAATCCGAGAGATACGGTTAATATCAAGGACTAAAATGTGGTTCAATGAGATGAAAATAATTTTTGGTGAATAGTAACTTTTTACTTTTTTTTACCGCGGTTAATAGTAAATAGGGTAACTAAGGGTAAATATGATATTACTCTTACCCTAACACATGTCCTAATCCTATTGGACAAGTGTATTTCGACCAAAAACAAACTTAGGAATAAAATATGACCATTTAGGCCCACTTGGGTTAGATTAGGACATTTATTATTAATTTATTTAAAGAAGGGTTAAAAGAGTTAAAATCAAAGTTTATTTACTAAAACATTTTTAATATGGGGTTATACATAAGATAAATTCGATTGTAAATATTCATTAGAAATCTAAAAAGATTTCCTACATAATGGTATTTTATTTGTAATTTTCAGACTTTAAATAATTTAATTTATTTATGACACAATGATGATGCAGTAATTATCTTATTAATGAAATATTGACATAATTGATGTTATAAATACCAAAATAAATGTAATTTAAGACTTTTTATGAATTAAACTAATTTTATAGGTCACTATGATATATTAGTGTTGATTTAATCAACTTGGTTCGAACATATAATTCTGTTATGACTTTCACAAAAATCATATATCAAATAGTGTCAAAATTGACACAAAATAGTTTTTAAATCAAATATTATATTATTAATTGTTATTGTATTCCTAAAAATCTATGGTTCGGCCAAATGACTTAGATAAGGATATATATATTAATAATAAACAATTTGGGGTTCGTTTGGCATGTTATAGTAAGTGTATTAATCATATTGTGAAAGAAAACAAAAAGACATGGTAAAAGTTAAATTATTTAACTTAGAGTTAAATCTAATTGATATGGTTAAAATAATATCCTAAACTTGTCTAAATTCTATTGGTTGATAGGATTTCGACCCATCCCCACTTTAGCTTCGAAATAAGACCCTTTGGAACCATTATAAACCGATTTTGACTTTAATATAAAATAATATTTTGAGATATTCCTAAGGTGCCCCTCTCCTCCCCTATAAAAGGACACCTCCTCCCCCTCCTCCTCACACCAATTTGAGCACTCAAGCTCGGCCAACCCCTGCCAATTTCTCCTCTCCACTTCCCTAGCAACATCCTAGAGGTTCTGGTCTTCCTCAAAGACAAATTTTAGTGCCCTAAGAGGAGGTCTCAAAGAGGCACTTCAAAGAAGAGGTAATTACCGTTACCAATTCTTTCATCTTTATTTCTTCTTCCACTTCTTCTTCTTAGGTTGTTTCATTATTAAGTAATAACATCAGTATCACTCATATACTGATATGTTATTATAATTATGAAACAACCCTATTTCACCATCTATCCATCCTACGGAAAAAGAAATCACCGCGCGTGCGTACGTACAGAATACCGTCTCCACGCCGTGGTGTAATCTATTTTCCACCACCACCTTACATGGATGGGTATAATGGTGTAAAGAATAACTATACATAGTTATTACAACATCATATTGATTCTGATATATTGTATAATCCACTCCAATTCAATTCATTATTTATAGAAATGATATCATCGCTCGTGCGTACGTACGGACTACCGTCTCCACGACGCGATGAGATTCATTCTCCATGTTAACCATTTAAGAATGATTATAATGTATATATAAGAAATAATAATGAAATATATGACATTATAAAGCTACTGGATTTATGTATATATATACATATGTATGTCATCTACTTACTTCCATTTCAAGACAATAAGGAAAGGAAAACAGCGTTCATGCGTACGTACGGACTACCGTCTCCATGAACGGTGTTTTTCATTTTATTTATCTACCTATTATATATATATATATACTGAATATATATGATATATAAATCATATTTTATATTCTGGAAGTAAGTAAATCATGATATAAGTAATAATGATGTCAAGAACAACAAGTCAAAACACCTACAATAAATGAAACGATTTTACCCAAAACGCTTCTTTAACATGGAATTTACAAAAGAACGAGTAATATAATGTCATAAGTGAACCATATATGATATCATAACAATGAATATGATTCTGTAATAAGTCAATAACATGATTTAAATCATTATACAGGAGGTTCGGACACTTACAAAGCAAGTCGGACCTAAGGTAAGGGAAATATCACAATCTCATTTTTATCCGAGATTGTTTATTCGTAAGTATTTACTGGGGTGTATTTTATCATCCACATCCATGTTCCTTCAATATGTAATATTGTTTCCATCCAATTACAATAGTTTAAATCCAATTTTACTCTTCGGTGAGTTTTTAGTAAAGAATATGAAAGGAATCTTTTGTCGTTTTTTCGTACGAGGTACTTTTTGACTTTTCCGACAAAAGTACGAAGACTGTTTTTTTTACGGCATGAACGGATTTATACTGTTTTATAAAGCCTTATTTTCATGAAGCTTCCTCTAAAAGATTTCATGACAATTTTCAATAAAATATCTTTCTTTTAAAATTGCATGATGTTTTGTGAAAAGAAATTGATTTTGAAGAAGAAAGTATATTTTCCTCAAGAATTCAATTCAAGAGTTTTATCAAAATTATTTTCCATATAAGATAATAAAGGGTTCTGTTTCTATCCATATTTTTACATTGATTTGACTATGTTGTGATGGAATTATGTTTATGAATTCCTTTATCTTATATGAATGGTTTTATGATGTCATGTTGTTTAAGAATCCCATTTTTATTACATGGGTTATGCAATGATGTATGATTTATGATTTTGTGGCACACATAAGAAAGGATTCATTAAGAGATGGGTGGGACCTATATCTCCCTCCAATGCATTGGGTAAAGATTTTATATCTCATGAGATAGACATGGCTGGAATGGTAGGTTATACCGGTTCAGTGAAACAGGACTGAAACGAGGATTACTCGATTCAGAAAGGGACTTTGTCCACTAAGATAGTCTTGGCAATGAGTCTTGACTAACAAGAAATGATTCTCTATGATTATGTGTGTATGACACAATGAGTAATGTTTTAAGTTATGATTTCATTTTCACTTCTATGATTTATCCCATGTTATGATATTATGAGCTCTTTTGCAGGTTAAGATTTCCAAAAGCTATTTTCTTATGTATATGATGTGATTGATATTTCTTTTGTTTACCCTTACTGAGCATTTGAGCTCACCCTTTTATGTTTTATTTTCCCCAGGATATAAAGAAAGGTTTTTAGGTAAAAAAAAGGGAAGATCTTTATGGGAGATATTGAAGATCTTTCACCACGATTAGAAGAATACGTTCCGAGTTTCCAAAGACACTAAACTATTACGATCCTTATGTGTGTGTTTTTGTTATGTACTAAGTATTCCGCAAATGTAATGTAATGTCCATGTACGTCAGGATACGGGTCTCTACACCACCCATCTCATATTGAAATAATTCTTTCATGTGCTTCAAAACAATCACAAATCATTCATCATAACCCAATGGATAAAATGGTTTTTCTAAACATCATCCCATTTTAACAAAATCCATATAAAACAAATTGATATCGTTTAATAATAATATAAATAAAACCATATAAATAATTGATACACTATACTTGAAACATAATCAATCTAAATAATGTCATCTTATATGTAAAATAGTTTTGAGAAAACACTAGAAATGAATTCTTGAGGAAAATATCCTTTCTTCTTTAAAATCATTTTATTTTTACAAAATGCAATTAAATTTAAAAAATGATTTTATAGAAAATAATTATGAAATATTTTAGAGGAAGATTCAATAAATTTAGGAGTTATTATACCATAAAAATCCATTTATTCTGTATAAGTTAAAAAACATTCTCCTCGTACTTTTGCCGGAAAAGTCAAAAAGTTCCTCGTATGGTAAACAAAAGAAAGATTCCTACCATAACACAATGTAAAAGCATAAGAGGTGTAAAAATTACTTTAAAAATACATGGAATATTATTAAAAACTTTATAATAACATTTTTATGGACATGGATGAAAAATATAACCCCAGTAAATACTTACGAATAAACAATCTCGGATAAGAATGTGATTGGAATAATTATCCATTACCTTAGGTCTGATATGCTTCGTACGTATCAGAATATTCTGTACAATGATTTAAATAATGTCATTGAATTATTACAGAATCATATTCATTGTTATGATATCATATATGGTTCAATTATGACATTATATTACCCGTTCTTTTGTAAATTCAATGTTGAAGCAGCGTTTTGGGTAAAATCGTTTTATTTGTCGTACGTGTTTAGACTTGTTATTAGTGATATTATTTTTACTTATATCATGGTTTAATTACTTCCAAAATTTAAATCAGGATTTATATATCATATATATTAAGTATATATATATATATAACAGATATATGAATGAAATTAAATACACCATTCATGGAGACAGTATGTCGTATGTACGCATGAACGATGTTTTCCATTACTTATTGAATTGAATGGAAGTAAGTATATGACATATATATATATACATAAAATAAGTAGATTTATTATTTCATATATTTCATTATTATTCATTTTATATACTTTATAAACATTCTTTAGTGGTTAACATTGAGAATGAATCTCATTGCGTCGTGGAGACGGGAATCCGTACGTACGCACGAGCGATGATATCATTCCCATAATTATTGAATGGAATTGTAGTGGATGATATAATATCATAGAATTAGTATTATGTTATAATAACCGTATATAGTTTTCCTTACACCATTATACCAATCCATGTAAGGTGGTGGTGGAAAAACAGATTACCCCACACCGTGGAGATGGTGTTTTGTACGTACACACGCCTGATGATTTCATTTTCTGGAGGATGGATAGAAGGTGAAATGGGGATGTTTAATATTTATAATAACATATAAGTATATTAGTGATACTGATTTTAGTACTTTATAATGAAAAAACTAAATAATAAGATGTTTAAGAAGAAGGATACTTGAAAGAATCAGTAGAAGAGATTACCTCTTCTTCGACGCACCTCTTTTAGGATTCTTCTTAAGGAACTAGAGATGGTCATTGGACGAGAAAAGAACCTATATAATCTTTCTAGCGAAGTTTAAAAGGGTAATGGGAAGGGTTTGTCTGGGATTGAAGTCTCAAAATTGTTTTACGTGAAGAGGGAGGAGGTTTACTTTTATAAGGGAGGAGAGGGACACCTTAGGAAAAACATAAAATATTGTTTTATAATAAAGTCATATTTGGTTTAAAATAGCTCCAAATTGATTTATATCGAAGATGATGTGTCTATGGGTGAAAATCCTATCAAAAAATTGTTTTTAGACAAGTTTATGTAAATATATTAAACTTTTCATTTATATTTAACTCTATGTTAAATAATTTAACCGTTATTGTGTCTTCTTGTTTTCTTAAATTATATGGTTAATAAAATTACTATAACAATGAAAAAGAACCCTAAGTGGATCATTATTAATATTTATAACCTTTTCTAAGTCATATGGAAAAACCTTTTATTTTTAGGAAAATAATATCAATTAATAAAATAATATTTGTTTTAAAAACTATTTTATGTCAATTTTGACACTATTTGGTAATTGATTTTTGTGAAAATCATAACACCATGATTAGATCAAAAAAAGTTAATTTAATCAATAATAGAATGTCATATTAAACAGCAAAATTAGTTTAATTCAATAGAAGTCTCAAATTACATTTATTTGGTTATTTATAACATCAATTATGTTTAATTTTCATTAATAAGGTAATTCCTACATCATCATTGTGTCGTAATTAAATTAAATTATTTAATGTCTAAAAATTATATATAAAATACCATTATGTATGAAATATTTTTAGATTTATAATGAATATTTATAGTCAAATTTATCATATGTATAACCCAACATAAAAAAATTTAGTTATTAAAACTTGATTTTAACTCTTTCAACTAATCATTGAATTAAATAATAATAAATGTCCTAATATAATTCAAGTGGTCCTAAATGATAATATTATATTCATAAGTTCATTTTTGTTCAAATTACACTTATCCAATAGAATTATGACATGTGTTAGGGTAAAATAAATATCATTTTTACCTTTAATTACCCTATTTACTTTTAACCGTGGTAAATAAAAGTTACAATTTACTATTCACCAAAAATTATTTTCATCTCATTGAACAACATTTTACTTACAGATATCAACCATGTCTCTCGGATTTTTGAAATTCAACTCACAGAAGCGGTAAAATTAGGTTTTATGTAAATTTGCAATTCCTCCAAAGAGGTGGGTAAAGGACGGTAAAAAGTTCAATAAAATTTTTATATACCTAAAATAATTTGAATAAAATAAATAATTATTTAAATAAAGAGTCTGTTTTTAAATAGTAACCTAGTTTTTTCACTATTCATCAAAAATTGAATGTCTTCAGAAAAATACCAAAAAATCACCCTAAGCTAATTTCGATATTCGAAATCAGAAAATGAAGTCCATTTTGAATGTTAAAATTTATAAAATTTAAAAAAGTGGATATTTCTATTCATAACAACTATTTCATAATAATATTATAGTAATGTCTCATTTAGTGAAACTCGGTATTGCGTATAACACACACTATCGAGGAAGGTTACTTATGGCATGTAACACAAGCCATGAATAATGCTTTCTTATACTGTAAGATAATACCGTGTTGTGTTTAGAGCAATCTAATCATGGTGTAGCATATAAAACAAGACATCAATGTAATTAAAATAATATTTTTCATAAAATCTCAGGGTGTTACATTCTATTGGGATAAACCACTAGATTCCCTCTAGGGCTACACTGTAAAATGTCTTCTCCCTAAAAATAGTTTGTACCACTATTGTTCCAATGACTAATGTTGTTAGTTACACGGTCTTAGACATCGTATTCTATAAACGGTATGAATAAAATGGAGACAACATTTACAACCTGATTTTTATCCATCTCTATAGTTAGCCACACGATCAAATACATGGCCTATGATGCACGACATGTACTCCTAGTACATGGTGTGTTCTACCCTTGTTTCTCAACCCCGTGTCTCTACACACACAGTCAAATTCACTAATGAAGGCTAAAAAGCATGTACATACATTACACAAAGTATACTTAATACATATTGTTTATTCTAGAATAAAATAATACATGGCCTATGTTCATAACATCACACACCATTTTGTCTGGGTTTCTGAACATTAGTCATCTGAAACTCCTTTGTAACCCTTAAAAACATAAAATCTTATCTAAGGAATGAAACATTACGACCCTTTGAGAGCCCATACTCCTAAAAATCAACGTTTTACATCCTTATCCATATCATAACTTGAAAAAAATTCAATAATAGTTCAAATATGGTCCACCAAATTCAGATCCAAGTGTGACCATAACACCATAGGGACCATTTTTTTCATCCTAACTAATGAAAAATAACAATTACCAATACTGAATCAAAATGGAAGGTATATTATCAAGGCATTTGTCACAAAATCATTCATATTCAGAAAAAAATCTAGCACAACAACATGAAATAAGTAATGCACCCTAAATGACATAACAATAATGCATGACATGTGATCTCTAAGATGTTCCTATATGATGCATGAGATGGAATACCCTCATATCATTGGGTTTAAATAGAAATATAACCCCAATAATGAAAATGATAATAAAATAAAACAAGTCAATCTCCCAACAGTGAAATCAAACCAACTGTAACAATTGAAAAACCAGAAAAGTATTAATATGTGAGGTAACATGGAATTTCCCTACACACAGGGTAGTTACTCCTGGGAACAACATACTTCTAACTACCTATACTTCCTATCCCAACCAATATTCTCTAAATAGTTAGACATGGATTAAAAGAAACTCAATTGGTAATAATTTGTAATGTCATATATCTTGTTGCGCCAAAAGGTGACCCATACTCGGTTTGTCACATGGACTCAAACACATTTCCTCAATTTCCAGAGGATTCTGACTAGCAGTAAGGGCTATAGGTGTGATAATAGGGAAACTATTCCCCCATTGGCAGAATAACATTTTATAAACAAATATTAATAGTATCTAAATAAGTAAAACCATTCAACATATGAAAATAATGGAAGACAGATAGTATAAACAATAGAAACAAACATAAATAAATTTTTTATGTGACATGTTAGTTGGAAAGTATCCAAAAAAGAGACAATGCTAGAAATACCATTCTAAAACCAAATTACATAAAACGATAATCTCCAACAGAATCGCAAGCCTTATCTTGGTGTCATGCTCTCCAGCTCCAATAACAATCATGTGCATGATGAAGAAGGAAGATTTCACTTACCTTTAACAGTAACCATATAATCATTTTGGGCACAAAATCATGACCAAAACATGGTGTGAGTCAAATCCTAGTAGGAAACCACCAAATTATATGTGACTAACAATGAGTGAAAACAAATATCTAGAAAAATGAAAAATTAATCAATAAAAAAGGAAGTTCTCAAAGGTAAAAAATCCTATAGATTCCAAATTTCATTCATTTTTATTTATTAATTATTCAAAATATTGATTAATTATAACCCACAATCTAGCCAATGCTATATATGCCCTATGTAATGGAAAAACAATTGTCTTAGAAGAAAATAAAACAATCAAGTAAGACTGGGTCTAAGCATGTGCTTTGGCTTCGATAATTTGTCAAAATAAAAATTTAAAATTTCACATTGACCCTCTAGGTGTGAAACATATTCTAACCAAAATGACTATGTATTTCAATAAAACAAATACTCTCTGTTAAATCAGTAACTATCAATTCTCTCGGCTGTTTTTAACAATAAACTATAGACTCTATGAGGAATAACTCAATGCCCATTACCCATGTGGTCTCATAATGGTCTACTATAGACACTCAAATGGAGAACAAAGCATAAATACCCCCTATGGTCTAGAAACATAAATATAACACAAACTCTAGGGAATCCCGAAATTTTAATTCCCCCGATGGTCTAACTACACTATGTTCTCATTTCCCTTTGTAATACAATCATACACAAATGATATCAATCATCCCAAATTAATCATAACTTCAACGAGGTTAAGAAAATAAAATGAATAACACATGCATTTAACAAGAAGAATAAAGATATAAGTTCTATACTAACAAGGAAGGAAAAGAAAAAAGGTCTGCCTCATAGGCAACCTAGACCAAATGTCTATAAATATTCAATCAAGGAAATACACCCACAATATGCCTCCTAAATATGAAATATATAATAAAATTTCTATAAAAACCCTTAATTAATCAATCCAGCTAAAAAAGATTATAACTGGGGTCAATTTCATAATAAAAAATAACCAAATCATGGGTAATTGTAACATAGGCATATATAACTCAAAGACAAACTCTGAAAGGAAAAAAGCCAGCTACATTGATATAGCATAATGAAGAATCTTGAATTTTGGCCCATAAATCATCCTAGAATGTGATATATATATATATATAATTGTCCAAATATTTCAACATTGAATAACATAATAGAGAGGAGAAATCATAATGTGAGGTATTATGGAATGAGATAACTCACTTGTGGGGATCCAACTTTACCTGCACCACCTCAATTCAAGATCTAATAGAGGAATAAGAGGTTTTTGACAATTCATGGTTGAATGTTCCTCTCTTGTATGAGACACATGAAAAAGAAAATAACTTTGGAGATGAGATGATACCCTTGTCTGATTAATCAAATAAAAATAATAGTTCATGGAATGTTCATTTAAAGTACATTCCATGTTGGTACATGAACTACCCCCAACATTACGTCATCCACATGGCCATGTACTCAAATGTTACAAAGCCAGTACATTGATTCACATGGAAACTAGGTAAATGGTTTGTAATCCAGAGTACAAGATTTGTACATAGAAAATTTTCAAATCATCATTTTTCCTAAAAAAACAACACAAAATAATGATCAATACCTGAAATGATGATCTGGGTTCCTACATGTTTCTAGGATTCAAGGGCTGCTATGAGTAGTGATTTTGTATGAAAATAACAACTGTCATAATAGAAAATAAAATCATTGATGGGGATTCTCTGAGTGACATGGTGATCAAGGGATAAAATAGGATCATCAAATGTAAAATTAAACAACTCGGTTACTTCATTCCATATATCTCATTTCCAATTTCCTTTTTAACAATTATTCTTTCCCTAAACCCCATATATAATCTATTTTTTTATTTAAATTATAAACACATTTTTACTCTATATTAGGGGTTACAAAATTTTTTTTTGCATTAAAAAAATTCAAATTGAAAATATGTTTTTCAATAGAATGAATATTTTTTTCAACCATGAACATGAAAACACACATTCCAGACATTGAAAATGTATATCAAAAAAAATAATGATGTGATTTCAGGTTTAATATATGTATATGTTCATGAGAATATATTTTGGATGGGTGTATATATAATGTGATTTTTACCTTTAATATTTTTATCCATTTAATAAATAAATTCACAATTCATACCCTTGGTATTTTGGGTTATTAGTTTGATTTATTAGGTTCCCATAATAAATAGAATATGTATAGTGGTAATTTTAATTTAAACATAACTATTTAAGTAAAAAATATACTCAAAAAATTAAATAGCATATAGATAAATTAAATGGCCTAATTCCTTGTTTTTGGAATATAGGGATCATGCACCTAATGTTTTTTAGCCTAGAGCTGGGAATTTTATCTCTAATTGAAATAATTTGAATATGTTTTCGACTATGTTCACTTGAGATATTACCTGTGTATGTGTTATATACGTGGTGCAATGTGGACTTTGAGCCTTGGAGTTATCAATAATGTCTAGCTATGTGGGATGATTCAATTGAGTTCAATTTATATTACCATTAAAATTTGAAATTAATAATAATAATTAATACTCAACCAAATATTAAAATGTGATTATCTATAGTTCTTCCTTCTTTCCCCCTTGAGTAAAGAAGATCCACAATTTCTATTGGTATGTGCAACACATAATCATGATTAAAAGAAATTGGATGAAATGTGGTGATGAATCCAAAAAAATATGCTTGAACCAGGGATATTTTAGAAACATATCCTTTTTAAATATAATTTTATGGTTTTAAGAATTTTTTTCCATGAGGGATTTTTGATAGAATCGTATATTAAAATATTTATGAAAAAGTTTATTAAAATTTCACATTTTTTAAGAAATGTTTTCATAAGACTAGAAAAAGTCCGGTTGGGGTGTGAATATGAACTAAAAGGGGATAATATTCATTGTATATATTATAATATTCATGTTTTCCATTATTATTATAAAAAAATTTCTACTTATGTTACAATTTGAAAATTATTTATATAATAATTACAATTCTATCATAACGTATACTATTAATTGGAACATTTTGAGACACACAGTTAATCCAACAATTTTATTGATTTGGACCACTTATATATGTTTTCAGTTTTATAATTCCAATGGGAAAAATTTATACTTTTTATGTATTAAGATATTCACATTTTATGACCACAATTATCGACATTCCTCCTAGGAAATTCTGGTCGAAGTGAAATTGATAGTAGCCCATAAAATTTCAATATTGGCCAAGATCCAAAACCAATGAATATAAAATTTTATATGGATTTATATGAAATCCTGGAAAAAAAATTAATTATACAGTTTATATAATTAATTATGATGTTTTAGTGGAGTTTGAGTCATCCCAATTTGAAGATGAAATTTTGTCCATGATTTTGTGTCCCAAAAAAAACATCCCTTTATTTTTATCATATATATTGAACCCAATAATAATTTGGGATCAAAATTTATAGGATATTAGGAGATATCCAAGGATTAAATTTATTATTAAATGACTCCCTATAATAATTCCTTATGCAATCTCATTTATACACCTATGTTTTTTGTATACATGTTGGGTCTTATTTTTGTCATGGGTGGAAAAGTCCACTATCCCTTAACATTCCCCACACATATTCCAACCATCATTAATTAGAGTGACTTTCACTATGGGAGTCTACCCAAAGTCTTCCAAAAATCATATTTAAGGTAATGTTGATGGTGTATTTATAGTAAATTTTTATGTTTTAGTTTTAATGATATGTTACTAATTCGATGTTGTAATGATATTTATTCAATTTTATGTTTCTAAAATAACCATATTTTTTAATTAAACGTTTTATTAATCTTATTATCATTTTATATATTTTAACAAATTGAAACCATTTAATTAATTTTTTCATCTATACCCTTATCAAATAGATAAATACTTTGAATAACAGTGGTGTGTTTGTTATTTCAATGCATTACACTTCAAAAATTATTCCCATAGGAGTCTACATCCCTCTTCCATAGAGATCATGGCATAAAATGTGTGATAAAATGCTTATGGTTTGATCCACGGGAGTATCAAGGGGATATATTGGATGTTATTTGTCACTCTATTATTGTATAATCACTTATTTTATGTTTTAATTTTGTATAATGTTTTTAAAATAGCTTTATCCTTGCTAAAATTTATGGCCACACATTTCAAGTGACAGTACGAACATTTATCTTGGAGGGATCATGAAAATGATCCTCCTAGTGTGTATGTCATTATTATTATGTTGTTTAGGTAATATATTAGGATGTGGTAATAATATTATTAATTATTTTAATGAACCCATATCAAATATAAGAATTTAAAATAATCTAAAATGATATTCAGCAAGTCCATTCCAAGAGATGAACTTAGATCGCATGATTTTATCATAATAAAAATTCAAATATATATAATAGTTTAAATTTTAACACATCAAAAATTAACCAAATTTTGGCCACATCAATGAAAAAATAATCTATCTGATGTACTTATTTGTAGGTTTATTATTAGATCTCTAAATATTTGAAAAACCAAACAACAATACAAGTGATTGTGTAACTATAAACACATGGGTATTTTTGTGTGAGACCATGAGGATAGGATAGTTCATAGTATGATAATTTTGAATTCCAAATATACATAGATAAATCATGTTATCAACCAATTGACCATATTTATCCATCATTATCATTCACGTAATAAAAATTAGGTTTATAATCTCCATAGCATGATCTATTCCAATCACCTTTTGAAGTTAATTAGTGTATTTAAATTTCATTTAAAATATACCATTAAAATTTTGAACCATTGAGTTAATTATGTTCCATAAAAAAACATTTTAAACTATTAATTTTTTTAATTGGAAAAATAATTACAAAGAGTTTAGTTTTGTGATCTAACAATATTATCATCAATATAAATTTGAGTTATTAATAAATCATAAGAAACACTTTTTTAAAAGCATATGGAATCTGATTTTCCAATTTTTATATCCTTTTGTAAAAAAATATTATTAACCTCATACCAAGACAATTTTGGTTATTTTAAATTATAGTGTGATTTTTATATCATCATAATAGAATTTGGAAAATTAGTTTTTTCAAAACATGGTTTTTAATCGAATTTTTTTAATAAAAAACAATAAAATGATATTTGAAAACAATTTTATGAGTTTTTAATTAAAATAAATTGTAAATTTCAACATGATTATAATTGTTTAAATTTTTGTGGTTTGTATAATGGTTTCAAAATAATCAATTCATTCTTCCTGATCATATCCTTTAGTAACAATTTGATTCTTTTTATGGATGAAATTTCGTTTTATGTCTTGTCTTTTTAAACACCACATAGTACTAATAATAGGATGATTATAAGGGAACTCAAAGATTTTCCAAAATTTATTCTTTTTAAATTGGTAAAAAAATAATTTCATGGAATGTATAATATTATCATCATTAATATCATTATCAATTGAATGAGAATTACTGTGAGATATTAAAAAATAATGTTCATGCACAATTCAGATATATCTTTTATTAGGAGATATATATTGTGACTCACATATAAAATTTTCCAGAAGATGTTATTTAGATTGAATCTATGAAAGGGTTAAAGGATAGTATGAGGATCTAAATTCATCTTTAATTTCATTACAAGATTTAGTTTTACATATGTTCAACCTAGTTTTTCAATGTAATCATCACTTTATGGAAGTGATTTCGAAATATTGTCATCAAATTTAATGTGAATTGACACATTTCCTATCTTTGTCCTCATATATAATTATTAGAAAGATTTAATTTAATCGGAGTACCCAAAAAAATTCCTTCATCATATTTAGTTTCAAACATTTCTAGATCATCTTTGGTATTATGGATAATGAAATTATAAGAAAATATTGTATTGAATCAATATTTTATAAAAATTACATTCTAAAAGAAAAAAATATTTTATTCTTATGAGGGGACTTATTAGGATACAGTTAATGATAAAGCATGTGTTATTGGCTTCGATGAGCCAACTATATCGATGATGGTAAAGACTAATTCAGATAATACAAAAAAATTCTTATGTTTCCTATTTTATCTATCTAAAACCCAATTTATTAATTTTTTCTATTAGTATTATGAGAGTTATTATAATATTATGATGAAAAAAACTAAACGAAGTAAATATTATAAAATTCTCTAATATAGTCACTTATTAATGAAAAGAGATTGTATCCTTTTTATTTTTCATTTTTTCATGAATAGTTGATAAAGATATTACAACACTCATTCCTATGAGAGAAGAAGAAATTCCATGTAAATCTAGAAAAGGAATCGATAATTAAAATGGTTTAATTTTACCTAGGATTCTATAAACAATTGTGTTTGCAAAATAATCAGTGTAACTTTTTTATAATCATTTAGAAGAGGAAACAATGTTTTTAGGTTTGATATAACATTTTTATATCTTTCCTAGTTATCATGGTTCAAAAAAAAGTTATATTTTGTTGAAAATATTATATTATTTTTTTATTATTTATAATAAAAAAATTTAGATACTATAATGACATAAGAACAGATTCCAATGTTATAAATTATAATTTGATGCACATAAATAGTAAACATTTTTACTGCCTAATTATTTTAAATCAATAATATATTAATTTTAAAATTTTATGTGATAAATAAAATCCATTTTTAAAATTATAAAATTAAAAAATCATTTTTAAAGCTACTATCACATAATTTAAAAGCAGAAACTAAATTATGATTCGATCCTTTAGTTTCAAAAAAATAATTAATTTGAGTAGATTTGGGGAATAAAATTGTACCACTAATGGTAATTTTTCTTTTTCATTTTTCTCCAATAGCGACATTTCCACCATGTACATATTTGGATTATTGAATTCAAATGTATATCGATACATATTCTTTGAGAAACTAAATTCTATATACCGTGTAACTTCATGGGTATTTATCAATTTCTACAATAAAATAGGATAAAATTGGATTTGGTTCCCATATAATGGGTATATATATGTTAACTACTAATAATTACAGAATCAACACTTGTTTTGATAATTAGTTTTATTGAAAATATTACAATAAATTTTAATTATTTTATTATTCCCATAAAAAATGTTTTTCAATTTTATTCATATGCTAAACTCATTATTTTATTTCAATAATTATAAAATTTTATTTATTAGTTTCCCATAAAATGAAATATTGTAACAACTATTTGGATACAATATCATTTAGAAAAAAAATATTAATATTAAATTTTTTTTCAGACTGGAAAATATTATTTAATATTTCTTTCTATTTGGTAAAATGTTAAATAGATTGTTTAAGATCATTTATTGGAAATGTAAAATTTTACAAATTTTTTTCTTCTTAGTTTTAAAATAATTAATATATTTTAAAAAAAAATTGATTATTTAAAAAAAATAACATTAATTTTTTTATTTTTTAAATCTTTTGTGTTTTAAATAATATATACGAAAAAATCATGGTATTTAATTTTAGAATTTAAAATGAATTTATATTTAAAATAAATTTTTTATGTAATAGATGAATAATAAATGGAAAGGGAAGGAGAATAGTTAATTTTATAAATAACCTAAATTTAATCATTAACATTTGTTAGGAGACACTTGGGAATTTTTTTCATAATTCATACATTGTAACGGATTATTTCATAGGACACCATGTCAATAACCTTATACGGTTATTTGGTGATTTTTTTCTTCTTATAAGTTTTCATTTAATAGATAACCTTTTCTGATGTGGAATTTTTTTTTTCAATAGAATAATGTTACATTGTTATTTTTATTTTCTAGTGGATATGTTCAGTTTCATTAACTATTCTTTAAACCTGTTAATTTTTTCTACATAAATGTCCCCTCAAGATGTGCGGCATCGTTTTTAATTGAATAAAATTGTTCTTTAGTTTCTATGTGAGTGTTATCCTTATTTTTCATCTTTCTTTTCATGGTTATCACATATTTCATGATAGAACTAATGAGTTCCTAAATCAGTATATTTTTCATGTATATATATTAATGGATTATATTTAATTTTAGTGACCAAATACTTAGTAAAAGAAAAAAAATATCTGGTACAATGTTTCTATAGAACACGAGACACAAATATATTTTCATCCATTAAAAATATAAATAAATGATGTAAACAAAGCATTAATAGAAAAAATCATATATATTTATAAAAAATTTATTTATGGTATATACATGAAAAGAATCATATCCATTAATGTTTTTTATAATAATGAATAAATTATAATTTGTTCAATATAATTTTTTTTAAATCATTATAACAGAAAACAATATTCAGTGCATTCGTAGATTTTTCATCATGTTTAAAACAATAAATATCATCAAGGTTCCATTTTATGTGTGTCTCTGATAAAAGAGTGTTGCTAAACCTAAAATTTTTATAAATATAATATCCAATATATCATATGAAACTAGAAATATTATATTTCAAAAAATAAAAAATTATATATAAAAGGGAGAATAACCTAATGGTTATCCTTTAGGATGAAAATGTGTGTTATAAATTAAATTTTAAAAGTTAATCATTGTTTGAAAAATAGATTGAAGATATTGAAAATATAAATATTAAATCAATTAGATGAAATTTAAATTTATCTTAATAAAAACTCCATTGATATCAAATTTTGACCGGAGAAGAGTAAAATGGAAAATGGTGAGTTTCACATTAAAAATTAAGTGAAAAACTAAAATATAAATGTTGAAATACCTAAAATAATAGGATTAGTCGACTAACCGAGAATACATCTCAATGTCTAGTGAAAGTGTTAGAATGAAATTATATGGAATATTTATTATATTATTGGGATTAACCCAATAACTAGTAGTAATAGGTTTGTTTAAGAATATGAGTAAAAAATATGGAATCAAACATAGTGGAAGATCAATATAAATATTTTGGATGTGTTATGTAATCAACATATTATGATGTTGAAAATTAGTATCATCTACCCCATTACTGAGAGTGAGTGTGTAAAACAAATTCAATTTGTTTTAATGAAATCTAGAATAACTGTGATCACTATGTAGATGGTTATATTCACCCACATTCATCCAAAAAATTTTAGTTGTGGATATAGAGAATGTATTTAGTAGAAGATATTAAACTCATGCACCATGAAATAAAATTTACCCATTCCCATCACTACTGATGATTTCAAGATCACCGTAGATCATTTTTCAACTAATTAATTGATGGATTCTCAGGGTATTATAAAATTGTGGTCCCCTTTGAAGATCACATAATAAAAACCTTCACCATTCCATTTGGCACTTCTATAATAAAAAAATTCCATTTTGGTTACGTAATTCCCCTTGTACCATTCAGTAGTGCAATATGGGAATCCTCTCTAACATGGTGGGGGATTGATAGATATTTTTATACTTGGATTCACCATATTCAAGGATATATTTTATTGATGCATTATAAATGTTGAAATGTTTTTGTATAGTTGCGAGTATAAAATATTATACTAAACTAGGAAAAATACCATTTCATGTTAAAGGAGAGAGTAATTATAATCCATCTTTATATACTAGAGGGATTGAAGTTGGTAAATCTAATACTGGTATAATTTTTCACCTTCCCCCACCAAATTTTTTTTGGATGTTAGGACCTTATTAAATGATGATTTTTATAGATGGTTTATTTGGGAATTTCTTATCCATTTACCAAAACAATATGATATATTAGTGAAATTCTATCCATTTTTTGGAAATAAATCTATAAGAAATAGTTATAAAAATCTAGACATCTCTTATCTATCCACATATCCTGAAATATCTTAACAAGAAACATCCTTTGGAGATCATGATTGATACAACTAACAAAACAATAGGATCTTTCATAGGAAATTATTTAGAAAAAACATGTTATGCCATTTATTATGCATGTAAATGCTTAAATGATTCAACAATCAACTACACCACCACTAAGATAGTGTTACATTATATTGTCTTATCCTACTAATTTTTTTTTCTTATATCATAGGATCCTCAATCATGGTTAATCATGATCATTCATCATCGATATATATTTTCCAAAATCATGATGAAAAGGCTAGATTGATTAGATGGGTCATTATGTTTCCATATTTTGATTTAACATTTAATGTTAAATTTGTGCTGATAAGGATATATATTTTTACCTCTATCTGAATGAATTAAATGAAAAATCACATCACGTTTATGTGTCTGATTAATTTCATGATGAGTACCTCAACTATGTGATTGAATTTACTTGATATGCTAACATAAAAAATAACATAGATATGGGTGAAATTAAAAAATTCCTCAGGACCCATGGTAAAAAGAATAACATAATGATATCACACACTATGTGTTGGAAAGCCATTCCTCTTCATGTTCTATCTTAATAAAATCATTAGGAATTTTTTTTTCTGATACTGAGAAAGAGTACATTCTATATTTTTTTCTGGGAGATTAATTTGGTGGCACCTTTTACATTTGTAAAACCACATAAAAAGGTCCTCCAACGTGACATATGCTAGCCTAAAACCACTGAGGATCCCTTAAAATTATTCAAATATTTCCCTTAGTGTAAATAATTAAGATCCTTAACTATAAGGAATCAAATTCAACATACTTCCATTTTGGTCCTATAAATATTTTATTATAGGGTAATTGATTTCATGGTACCCTTCCCAAAATCTAGGGTATATCTCTACATCAACTTATAGGATGATTATATATCAAAATGGGTTGAATACAATCCCACCAAGTACAATTACCATCACTTTGTTATTTTATTCTTGAAGGGAGACTTATTTTATAGATTTAGAAATCCGAGGTCTATCATTAGTGATCATGGAACCAATTTCTATAACCATCCATTCTCAATACTCATTTCTATGTATGTGGTTTATAAACATGTTTCCACTACCTATATATTACAAACCAATGGTCAAGATGATTTGGAAAATAGGGAATTTAAAAAAATCATAGAAACTATAACAATCCCTTTAGGAATTATTGATCTGAAAAACTCTTGGATGCCATTTTTGGAATACTATACTGCATTCAAAACCCATCCAACGAATGTAAAAATTTATGTTGGTTTATGGAAAATTATTCCATTTACCTATTGAAATGGAAGACATGGACATTTTGGAAATTAAAAAAAATGACATTGACATTTATTTGTCCAAAAAAAGAAGAATTTATATCATTATGAATATCAGGAATATAGGATGAAGCATTATGAAAATTCAGTGATCCATGAAGCTAGATTCCAAGATAAAAAATTTAGGAATTTAAAATTAATACACATTTAACATAAAAATTCCATTCCCTTTTTTAGTTCCAAACATCATTTACATTTAGAAATGAGAAGGTCTATATGGTCAGGTCTATACAGAGCGCATCATATCTACCATCATGGAGAAATATAGATTTTGGACACCATTAGTGGTCATGTATTCAATTAAACTAGACATAGGTTACAAACATTCATTTAATAATTCAATAATCATGAAACATAAGATGAGTTAACTGATCTAAATTATGAACAAGAAATACCTATATAAATTTATGGCCTTTTTTGGGATAATGACATTAAATAAATTACTTTCCAAAAGGAACCCTATAAATTACTAAAAAAATTTCTCTTTGTTTGTTGTTTCAAAATAAATAGGTCTGTTTTCCTTCTATTTTTTATTTCTAATTAAATGAACCTCAATGGGATTCCATTGTGTTCTAATTATGTTGGTTTCTAATATTCTTGTGCTACTGAGATAAATGTTTTTTTAATGAAAATACGATGTTTAAAGACAAAAAATAAACTCACTGATTGGGATTCTTTGAGTGACACGGTTATTAAGGGATTAAATGAGAGCAGAAAACCTCAATAGCAACAACTCCGTGACTTCATTCAATGATTCTCATTTAAAATTCCTCTTTGAACTATTATTCACATCTTTATACCCCCATATGAATTTTTTTCATTAAATAGTAGAGACAATTATATTCTATGTTGGGGGGTTGGTAAATAATGTTTTTATGTGCACAAAAAAATTCTTCAAATGGAAAATATGCATATTAATGGAAATAAAATTTCCATTAACCATGAACATGATTTCCCAAATTTTTCACAATGAAATTGAATATCAAATAAATGATGCCCTGATTTTGAGTCCGATCTACGTATATGTTCTTGAGAATAGACATTAGATGCGTTCCTTTCTAATGGGATTTTCACCTTATATATTTTCATCCATTTAATAATGAAATTCAAAAAAATTTCCCTTCATATTAGGAGGTATTAATTTGATTTACTTAGATCACATTATAAATTACATATTTTTTGTAATCATTTTAATTTTAACATCACTATACAAGAAAATTTAAAAAAAACCTCAAAAAAAAAAATAGACAATTGTGAAATGAAAAGAGCTAATTCCTGGATTTCATATCATTGGGATCAAAACAATAAGGCCACAGCCATAAACATTACTTAATCTTGAGTTATTACAAGATTACAGAATGAGGATCTTTTCAGGTTTAGAGTTTTAGAGAATTATATCATAAATCATGCATTACATTCCACATTTAAACAAAGTGGTTACATAAAAGATAGTAGTAATTTTTCCCCATCAATAGAAACAGATTAAAAAAACATGTATTATTTCATGACACTTCCGTGACCCTTTCATCACATCATGTACCGTTACCTTGACCTGTGAAAAACATTTCAAAAACATGGGATGAGTATAAAAAGCTCCGTAAGGGATATAAAAGTACGAAATGAAAACATTAGTCCATGTAGGAAATCATAATTTACTCATAAAACATAATCATTTTAACATACCTCATTAAATAATGAATAGATCATAGAAATCATAGGACATAATGGTAACTTGAGGCATTCATAAAATTCTTATGTAGGGAGTAACCCTCATGGTTACGTTTGGAATACCCATCAAAGTATATTCCATAAATCCTTTCGGAGAAACCTTAATGTTTAAACCCTCCGCGTTAACCAATGCATTGGAGAGATATATCGGGCTCACCCATCCTTAGTTTATCACGGGACCACCCGTCTTCATAACAATGCCCAAGAACCATAACATAATCGTATCACATAAATCATGCATAAAGGAAACATAATATTTCCACATTTCAATCACAAGATATCAATAAAAAAATTGATATAATAAAAAAATATCAAAACCATTTTCAATACAAAAAAAATTGAAGTAAAACATGGTATTTATTTTTCATTTAAAAAGGTTATGGCTTGTAGAGGAAGCTGGAACTCAAATAATGGTCATGGCGGTGGAGAAGTCATTGTCGCCGCATACGTATGACAAAAAAAATTCCCTTTTTCCATTTAGTAAATGCTTCCTATAAAAAAGATTCCTTTTGAATAAACATAATAGTCAAATGGGTTTATACACCGTATAAAATAAAGTTGTGTATAAAACATAATATGCCTCAATGAAAGGAGATTGAGACGAAGTCCCTTACCTCGGGTCCTATATGACTCGATCGTTCTTTAATCTCCTTAATATTAAAATTGAGTTAATTTATACTTTATTAATAACCTTTTTCAAGTTTATTATTCCTTTTATATCCCTTATTACCATTTCATGAACACTATGTAATTATTTATGTTAATAATGGTCGTTTTGTCGATCATTGGTACTTGAGTCAAAAATAAACTCTTTATAATTAAAAGTTGTTCATGTGGTAAAATATCCATTATATCCAGAATTATATTAATGATCTAGATACCATATATGTCATATATATCCAGTATATACATGCATTTACAATATTACATAACATTTAGAGGTATGAAATGAAATGGACCATTTATGGAGACGGTATACCGTATGTACGCATGAACGCTACTTTCATTTCTATTTAGTATTTTATGGAATGTTATCATATTCATATAAAGGTATATTATAATTCCTGTATAATATCATATATAATATCATTAATTCCATCTTTATACATCCCACATATGGCATTAATGAATCAAATCACTTTGAGGGGGCGGTAGTCGGCACTTCCTAAAATGAAATTATCCTGTTTACCCACAATGGAAACCAAAAAGGTTTTCCACAAATGAAAAATACAGAATCATAAGGAAAAAATAAACATAATATATATCATATATAAATAATAGTTACATCTTAATGCCCACCACGAAAGGTGTTAAAATAAAATTGAACAATCATCGTTTCGTGAGGCAGAAAATGGCCAACCACAGAAACAGTATGTTCTTTAACCATTAGACGAAGGTGTGTGTAGGTGTAGCTCTAATAATTCTCATAAAAACACCCTAGTATATTGAAGATACTGGTGTTGTTACAAAATAAATTAATAAAAAGATTCTAGGGGGTTGGAGAATAAAAATAAAACATAAGAACACAAGAGAAGACACTACCTTTAACACGGGTAACTCTATTTGATTTGATCTCAAAGGCTTCCTTGGAAAGACTTCTGCCCAATGTTAAGCTTCTAGGAGTAATAGAGGGATGTGGAGAGACAAAATGGGCAGGGGTTGGCCAAGACAATGACTTTAGAGGTGTGGGTAAGGTGGTAGAGGTGGGGGCCTTTTATAAGAGGAGAGGAGGGGCACTCTTGGAATGTTATAAAAGGTTACTTTATTATAAAATGCTTTTCAGATTATATAGGTCCCAAAATAATATATTTCGAGGATAAGGTGATAAGCGTTCTAAATACACACATAAAATAGGTTTTTTACAAGTGTAGGTCTTAGATTTTACATTATCTTTTCATTTTATTTAAATTTTTAAATAATGAGGTAATCGCTGCATCATCATGGTGTCATAAATAATTTAATTTATTTAATGTATAAATATTATTAAAAAAAATTCATGATTTAGGAAACATATTTATCTTTCTAATGCATATTTATAGTCAAAATTATGACTTGTCTAACCCCATTTAATTTCTTTTAGTAAAACAACACATGTTTGTGACATTTTTATTTTAACATTATATAAAAAGTAATTAATGTCATTTTCTTACCAATGTGGCTCTATATGGTCCCCAAGTTCACCCATGGATTTTCTTGGTCGGCCATGACACATAAAATAATGGTAGGACATGTGTAAAGATCATTTCATATTATTAAAACATTATTTTTACCTTAAATTACACTAATTACCACTAAATGCGATTAAAAACATAAAAGATACTATTCCCCAAAAAAATTAGTTTAATCCCATTGAACCACATTTTACTTCCTAATGAAAAACATGGATGTTGGATTTTTGAAATTCAAAAAACATAGGTGGTAAAATTTCATTTAAATGAAAAATCAGTTTTTTTAAGTACCACTTAGTGGTTTCACTATTCTTCAAAAATTGAAGTTTTTCAGAAAAATACCAAAACTTCACCCTAAGCTATATATGATATTCTGAATTAAAAAATGATATCCATTTTACAAAATTCAAAACATATATGTTACATTAATTAATTTAATATTTAATTCATGCTGTTAGAACAAATAACGTGTTTTTATTAAACAATATATATCAAAATATTGACACTAGTTTATGTCCAATTTCAAAGTGAAATTAATTCAATGACCACTATTGGATTAAATAGAAAAAAAGTTCTAATTTCACATTAAAACAAATTCAAATGATAATCTAATCATATAAATAAATTAGATTAAAAATAGGTTTTGAATTAATATACAACATTTTTCACTATTCATTTAAAAAATAAACTTTATCGGAAAAATACCAAAAAATTTACACAAAGTAAATTTTGATGTCCCAATTCTAAAGAAGAATTTTATTTGGTCAAAAAGAATGTATAATAGTGTCCAAAACTATATTTATATTGGGTTTTCCATTAAAAGGTGATAAGTGGACCTTTAGTGAAAATTAGAGTATATATGCCTAGAATTGAATTTTTTTCGTATTTAAAGCCTTTATCCTTTATTGGATAAATGTAAAAACATTTAACAAACATATATAATCATATTTTAGTTATTTATATTAATTACCACCAATACAATGGCTACGTGCTAACTACAATTTAAAATAATATTATTTTATTACTAGTGTGCAATGTAAGATTTCAAAGAAACACTTTGTTGCGTATCGGGTACGCTATCGATCATAGAAACCACTATAAAGTAAACATAATATTTAATTCGTAAATATTAATAAGTATGAAAATGTACTATTCATTATTTACCTAGGATGTTACATCCTTCCCATGTTTTGGGAATTGTGTCCTCGCAATTTGATTCACTTATCAAAATAAGTGGGGGTATTTATCCCTCATAGCATTTTTATATGCCCACATTGCCTCTTCAACCATATGGTTTTTCCACAAAACCTTTACCTGATGAATTAACTTATTTTTCAACTCTTTCTCTTTATGGTCATGAATCCGGAATGGTTGTTCTTCATAAGAGAGATTCTTATCCAACTAAACTACCTCTAGGCTCAAAACATGAGATGGATCTGGCATGTACTTCCATAACATTGAAACATGAAAAACATTGTGTACCTGAGATAAACACGGAGGTAAAGCCACTTGGTATACAACTGATCCAACTCTCTCCAGAATTTCATATGGTCCAATGAACATTGGACTCAGCTTTCCTTTCTTAACAAATCGCATCACACTTTTCCATGGTGAAACTTTGAGAAAAACAAGATCACCTACCTCAAAGGAGAGATCTTTGCTTCTGTTGTCCGCATAACTCTTCTGCCTACTCTGAGCTGTTCTCATGTGTTTTTGTATCAGCAAACCTTTTTTCAACTCTTCTACCAATTCTAGTCCCATCAACTTCCTTTCACCTACTTCATCCCAAAAAGTTGGAGTTCGACACCGCTTCCACTATAATTCCTCAAATGGTGCCATCTGTATAATGGAATGAAAACTGTTATTATAAGAAAACGCAACCAAAGAAAGATGTTAGTCCAAATATCCCTGATAATCCATCAAACAAGCACGCAACATATCCTCCAAATTTTGAATCGTTCATTCTGACTACCCATCTGATTGAGGATTAAAAGTCGTACTAAAATTTAATTCAGTACCCAACAACTTTTTAAGGCCTTTCCAAAAGTTATAAGTGAACCTGGGATCACAGTCAGATACAATGGAGAGAGGAACTCCATGTAACATGACTATCTCTTTATGATACTAATGGGAATGTTGATCTAGGGAAAAAGTATCTCTTATAGCAAGGAAATGAGAAGATTTAGTCAAGCGATCAACAATAACCTAGATTGCATTATTTCCTCGAGGTGTCTTCGGCAATCCCACAACGAAGTCCATAGATATATTCTCCCATTTCCACTTTGGCACTGGTAAAGGCTAAAGCATCCCTTTTGGTAAATTCTGCTCTGCTTTAACCTACTGACAAGCCAAATAGTTCACAGTAAAATCAGCAATATCTCTTTTCATTCCATCCCACTAGTAATACTCCGGCAGATCTCTGTACATATTAGTACTGCCAGGATGAACTAAAAATGGAGAAATATGAGCTTCAAATAACAACCCTCTTTTCAACTATGAATCACCAGGAACTCATAATCTCTTCCCAATCCATAAAACACAACCATTATCAGTATTAAATTCAGTCAACTTACCCTTCAAAACCATCTCTACCTTTTTCTACAACCCATTGTCTTTCCTCTGCGCTTGCTTAATTCTGTCTGATAGGGATGATCTCACTGATACCTGAAACATAATAGAACAACATCATGTACAAACAAATATAATTCCAAAGTTCATCAAATAAAAAACTGCTAGATCTCCTTCCAAATGTAGCATTGTTAATGAAGCATTACTTTTTCGACTCAAAGCATCATCCACGTTATTTGCTTTTCCCGGATTGTAATGAATTGTAAAATCATAATCCTCGATTAATTCAGGCCATCTCCTCTATCTCATGTTCAATTATTTCTGAGTTAATATACACTTTAAACTTTTGTGGTCAGTATATATTTCACACTATACTCCATACAAATGATGCCTCCAAATATATAGATCAAAAACAACAGTAGCTAATTCCAAGTCATGTGTAGGGTAATTTACCTCATGAGTTCTCAACTGACGTGAAGAATATGCAATTACCTCATCATTATGCATAAGGACACAACCAAGTCCCTTCAACAAAGCATCACTATATATATCAAACTCACCATTACTGGAAGGAAGAACCAAAACTGCAGCATTCACTAATCTTCTTCTCAACTCCTAAAAACAATCATCACATTCTTTTGTCCAGATACACTTAACACCCTTGTGAGTTAGCTTAGTCACTGGACTAGATAACCATGATACATTTTCAAAAAATAATTAGTAGTAACCTGCCAAACAAAGAAAACTACGGATCTCGGCTACATTTGTGGGTCTTGTCCATTCTTCAACAACTTTTTTTTTAGAAGGATCAACAGTTATGCCATTTTTTTTGAAACAATGTGACCAAGGAAAGAACTTGGTTATAACCAAAACTCACCCTTTCTGAATTTTCCAGATAGTTTCTTTTCTTTTAAGGTTTTCATGATAACCCTTATATGAAATTCATGCTCCTCTTTACTTTTAGAAAACACCAAAATATCATCAATAAAAACAACCAACATTTTTCACCAGAGTCAACTGAGCCATCACTGCAACAAACTGTTTAGTTCTCATTCTGACCATCTCAGGTTTCTGATTTGAAAGGTCATTTCCCTCTGTATGCCTTCCCAGAAAATATGTTCTATTTTCTATATGAAAAACCATTCTTAACACATAAATATCATAGGAGAAGCAACATGGTAATCTTTAAATTCTATATCATTTCAATTTGACCATAAAAAAATATTTTTGGATAATCATTTAATAGAATTCCAACTCCTAATGTTATATAAACTTACCTATGATACCAACTATAAGGCCCCAGCCTTAAAAATTACCTAATCTTGAGTTATTACAAGATTACACATTGAGGATCTTTTCAGGTTTGTATTTTTATATAATTAGATCATAAATCATGCGTTACAGTCCACATTTAAACAAAGTGGTTACATAAAAGATGGTAGTCATTTTTTCCCATGAACGGAAACATATTTAAAAAAACATGGATTCTTTCATGACACTTCCTTGACCCTATCATCACATCATGTACTTTTCCCTTGACCTGTGAAAAACATTTCAAAAACATGGGATGAGCATAAAAAGATAAGTAATGGATATAAAAGTACGAAATGAAAGCATTGTTCCATGTATGAAATAATAATTTACTCTTAAAACATAAGCATTTTAACATACCTCATCAAATCATTAATAAATCATAGAAATCATAAGACATAAAGGTAACTTGAGGCATTCATAACATTCTTACATAGGGAGTAACCCTCATGGTTACGTTTGGAATACCCATCACAGTATATTCCCTAAATCTATTCGTAGAAACCTTAACGTTTAACCCCTTCATGTTACCCAATCCATTGGAGAGTTATATCGGGCTCACCCACCGTTAGATTATCATGGAACCACCCATCATCATAACAATTCCAAATAACTATAACAAAATCGTATCACCTAAAACATGCTTAAAGGAAGCATAACATTTCCACATTTCAATCACAAGATATCAATACAACTCATTGATATAATAAAAAAATATCAAAACCTTTTTCAATACCAAAATAAAAGATAAGTAAAACATGGTATTTATTTTTCTTTTTTTAAAATGGTTATGTCTTGTAGAGGAAGCCGAAACTCAAATAATGGGCACAGTGGCGGAGAAGTCGTTGTCGCCGCATACGTATGACAAAAAATCATTCCCTTTTGTTATTTAGTAAACGCTTCATATAAAAAAGATTCCTTTTGAATAAACGTAATAGTCACAGGGGTTTATACACAGTATAAAATAATGTTGGGTATAAAACATAATATTCCTCAATGAAAGGAGATTGAGACGAAGTCCCTTACCTCGGGTCAGACTTGACCCGATCATTCTATAATCTGCTAAATAATAAACTTGAGTTAATTTATAATTTCTTAAGAACCTTTTTCAAGTTCATTATTCCTTTTATATCACTTATTACCATTTCATGAACACTATGTAATTATTTATGTTAATAATGGTCGTTTTGTCGATTATTGGTACTTGAGTCAAAAATAAAATGTTTATAATTACAAGTTGTTCATGTGATAAAATATCCATTATATCCAGAATTATATTCATGATTTAGATATCATATATGTCATATATATCCAGTATATACATGCATTTACAATATTATATAACATTTAGAGGTAAGAAATGAAATGCACCGTTCATGGAGACGGTAAGCCGTACGTACGCATGAACGCTACTTTCATTTCTATTTCATATTTTATGGAATGGAATCATATTGATATAAAGGTATATTAAAATTCCAGTATAATATCATATATAATATCATTAATTCCATCCATTATATGTCCCACATATGGCATTAACGAATCAAATCACTTTTAGGGGCGGTAGTCCGCACTTCATAAAATTAAATTATCGTGTTTACTCATAATGGAAACCATAATGGTTTGCCACAAATGAATAATAAAGAATCATAAAGAAAAACTGAAACATAATATATATCATATATAAATATATCGACATCTTAATGTCCACCATGAAAGGTGTTAAAACAAGATTGAACAATCATCATTTCGTGAGGCAGAAAATCGCCAACAACAAAAACAGTATGTTCTTTAACAATTAGATGAAAGTGTGTGTAGGTGTATCTCTAAAAATTATCATTACAAAATCCTAGTATATTAAAGATAATTCTTTAGTTACAAAAGAAAATAATAAAATGAGTTTAGGGGGTTGGAGAAGCAAAATAAAACATAAGAACACAAGAGAAGACATTATCTTTAAAACGGGTAACTCTTTTTTATTTAAGCTCAAAGGAATCCTGGGAAAGTCATCTGCCCTATGTGAGGCTTCTAAGAGTAATAGAGGGATTTGTAGAGACAAAATGGGAAGGGGTTGGCTGAGACAAAGGCTTGGGAGGTGTGGGTAAGGTGGTAGAGGTGGGTGCCTTTTATAAGAGGAGAAGAGGGGTACTCTTGGAAAGTTATAAAAGGTTACTTTACTATAAAATGATTTTCTATTTTTAAAGGACCAAAAATTATATATTTCATGTATATGGTGATAAGAGTTCAAAATAAACCCATCCAATAGGTTTTTGACAAGTGTAGGTCTTAGATATTACATTGTCTTTTCATTTTATTTAAATCTTTAAATAATGAGTTAATAGCTTCATCACCATGGTGGCATAAATAATTTAATTTATTTAATGTCTAAATATTATAAAAAAACTATCATGATTTAGGAAATATTTTTATCTTTCTAACTAATATTTATAGTCCAAATTATGACTTGTATAACCCCATTTAAAAATTGTTTTAGTAAAACAACACATGTTTGTGACATTTTTATTTTAACATTAAATAAAAAGTTATTAATGTCATTTTCCACCCAAAGTGGCTCCATGGGGTCCACATGTTGAAACATCGATTGTCTTGGTCGGCAATGACACAACCAATATGGGTAGGACATGTTTCAAGGTCATTTCATATTATTATAACATTATTTTTACCTTAAACTACACTAATTACCTCTAATCGTGATTAAAAACTTAAAAGTTACTATTCACCAAAAAATTATTTTAGTCCCATTGAACCAAATTTTACATCATAATGAAAAACATGAATGTAGAATTTTTGAAATTCCAAACACAACGGTGGTAAAATTTCATTTAAATGAAAAATCATCTTTTTTAAGTACCGCTTAGTGGTTTCACTATTAATCAAAAATTAATGTTTTTCAGAAAAATGACAAAACATCACCTTAAAAAAAATTTATATTCTGAATTAAAAAATGATGTATATTTTAAAAAATTCAAAACATATAAGTTACATTAATTAATTTAATAATTAATTTCCGCTGTCAGAACAAATAGCGTGTTTTTATGAAACAATATATATAAAAAGATTGAGTAGTTTAAGTCCAATTTCAATGTGATATTAATTCCAACGACCACTATTGGATTAAATGGTAAAAATATATTATAATTTCACTTTAAAACAATTTAAATAGATAATATAATCATATAAATAAATAATATTAGAAAGAGGTTTTGAATTAAAATAAATCATTTTTCACAATTCATTAAAAAAATAAACTTTATCAGAAAGATACCAAAAATTTACACAAAGTAAATTTTGATGTTTAAATTATAAAGAATAATTTTATTTGGTCCAAGAGAATGTATAAGAGTGACCAAAGCAATATTTAAGGAGGGGTTTCCATCAAAAGTCGATAAGTGGACCTTTAGTGAAAATTAGAGTATATATGCATAGAATTGAATTTTTTTCGTATTTTAAGCCTTTATCCTTTATTGGATAAATTTAAAAACATTTAACAAACATATATAATCATATTTTAGCTATTTATATTCATTCCCACCAACACAACGACTACGTGTTAACTACTATTTATAATAGTATTATTTTATTACTAGTTTGCAACATAAGATTTCAAAGAAACTCTTTGTTGCGTATCGGGAACGCTATCGAACATAGCAACCCCATTAAAGTAAAATTAAAATTTAATTCATAAATATTAATAAGTATGAAAATGTATTATTCTTTATTTACCTGGGATGGTACACAAACTCTTTAGTTTTCTTTCCTAGAGTTGGGAAATTTATATCTATTTTTTGTAATTTGAATTTTTTGACTAATTTAACTTGTGATGATGGATGAGAATATGTGAATTACATGGTTCTGTGAGGTATTTGAGCATTGGAGTCACCGATAATATCTTTCTACATTGGATGACTTGATGGAGATCAATTTAAATTACCATATAAAATAAAAAAAAAAAAATTTAATACTCAACATAATATTAAAATGTGATTCCATATACTGATTCCATCACACCCGAACCATTGAATAAAGACGAAACACAATATCTATTTTGATCTACAACACATCATCATGCTTAAATGAAATTTAATGAAATGTGGTGATAAATCTGAAAAAAGTTATAAAAATTATGTGAGGATATTCTTATGAACCTATATTTTGTAAAACTAATTATAAGGGTTTAATATATATTTTTTGGTACGCGTTATTTTATTTAGAAAAACTCATGTTGGGGGTGTGATTAGGCACTAAAAGAGGATAATATTCATTTTACATATTATAATATTTATGTTGTCCAATATTCATAAAAAATCAATAAATTTTTCAATTTTAACATTGTTTACATCATGATTGAAATTATTTCTTAATCTACACTATTACATGGTATAATTTTAGACACACTATTAATCCTCTACATTTATATATTTGAACATCATATATTAATTTTCTGTTTTTTTATTCCAATGGGAAAGTTATTCATTTTGATGTATTTGGATATTTAGATTATAAGTCCACTATTTTTGACATTTAACCTTGGAAAATCAATGTGAATTGAACTATACAACGACCAATTAAATTTCAATATTGTCCAAGATCATTACCCAATGACTCTAAAATATTTTATCAATTTATTTGAAATCATTTAAAAAATATAATTATACCATTTATAGAGATAATTATGTTGTTTGACTGGAGTTCTAGGCATCTGAATTTGATGATGAAATTTTGGTGTAGATTATATATCCCAGAAAAATATCACATCATTTTTTTCATATCAATCAATTCCAACATTAAATTGGGATCAAAAATTATAGGATATTAGGAGATACAAATGGATTCAATTTCTTAGTCAATGGAATACTATAATTATTCCATATAAAATATCAATTATACACCTCTATTTCATGGATCCTTTTTGGATCATATTTTTTAAGGGTGTAAAATTCTAATATCCATTAACATTCCACATACATATTCATACATTCGTTAATTATGGTGACTTTCACTATTGGAGTATACCCCATGGATTCCAAAAGATTGATTTATGGGTTTTGTGAGGGTGGGATTAGATAGGTTTCTATATGTTTTATTTTTTATTTTATGCCACCAATTTTATGTCGTGATCACATTTATTAAATTGAAAGTTCCTCTAATCAACTATGGTTCTTAATAAAATTTATTGATATTCTTTATATAATTTTCTATTTCTTAACAAATTGAAATTGTTTCATTATGATATGTATTTATATCCAAATTGAATATAAAAATAACTAAAATAATGGTAGAGTGTTTGTTATTTAATTTCATTATACTTCAAAAATTCCCCCCTCATGAGTCTACTTCCAACTTCCATAGATATTATAGCATCAACAGGTGGATAAAACACTTATTGGTTGATACAAGGGAGGTTCAAGGGGATGTATTGTATATTACTTGTTAATCTATTAATGTATAATTAGTTATATTATTTTATAATTTGGTGTAATGTTCTTAAAATGACTTCATCCTTGCTGAAATTTAAGGCCACAAACATCAAGTGATAATATAAATATTTATCTTGAAGTAATCATAAATATGATCCTCCAAGTGTGTATATAATTATTATTATGTTGTTTAGGTATTACATCAATAAATGATAATAATTTTTTTATTTCATTCAATAAATCGTTATCTAATATAATAAATTGGAATAATCTAAAAAGAAATTAATGTAATAAAATCCATGAAATAACCTAGGATCTATTTATTTTTCAATAATATAAATTTACAAATATATATTAGTTATCATTCAAAACCTTATAAAATTTACCCAATTTTTGCCACTTCAAAAGAAAAAATAATCCATTGAATGTATCTTCTGTCAGGTTTATTCTTAGAAATCTCAGGATTCTTCAACCAAAACTACACTACAAGAGACTACATAACCATAAAAACAAGTGTAAATTTTAGTGAGACTATGATGTTAGGATAGGTCATAGTATGGTGATGTTGACATCCAATTATTCATTGATAAATCATGTTGTCAACTGATTTCCCATATTTATCTAACATTTTATTTCATGTAATATCCTTTCATATTATAATCTTAATAGCATGATACAAGAAAAACACCTTTTGAAGTTAATTTTGGAATTTATATTACATTAAAAATAATCCAATATAATTGTAAATTTTTTTAAAGAAAGTAGTATATATGATTCCATATAAATCCCATTTTGAAATATTCATTCATTAAATTTTATAAATAAATAAATAGAGTTTAGTTTTTGATAAAAGAATATTATCATCAACAAAAATTTGAGTGATTAAAAATTCATATGATTTTTTTCAAAAATAGGTTGAATCTGATTTTTCAATTTTCATATAGTTTTCAAAAAAAATTGTCTAACCATATAAAAAAACTATTTTGTTTTTTTATAAACTATATACTTATTTTGGTAACATAATAATAGAATTTGGAAAATACATATTTTTAAAAAATGGTGGTCGGTACAAATATTTTTTTAAAATAAAACCTTCAGAAAATGTTTTTTCCAAAATAAATAACGTTTTTATTAAATTAATATAAATAGTAAATTACATCATGATTATAATGGGATATAATTTTATAAAATATAAAAAGGATTCAAAATATTACATTCCTCCTTATTGATTACTACCTATAGCAACAATTTGACAATTTTTATGGATCTGATTTCCTTTTTTTGTCATGTTGTTTTAACATCACTTAGTCTAAATAATAGGATAACTATAAGGGAACCCCATGAGAGGCTAAACATTCTTCTGGTGCAATAGGTATAACTTCTATTACATGGAATGTTTCAAATTATCATCATTAATAGCATCATAAACGGAATGAGCTTCATAGTGAGATATTAATGAATAACATTCATCCAAATTGAGGATAGACCTTCTTTTATAAAATATTTATTTTAACTCACAAATAACATTTTCAAGAGGATTTTATTTAAATTTAAAATATGAAATGGTTAAAGGATAGTATGAGGATCCTTATTTATCTTTAATTTCATTTTTATTTTGAGATTTTTTTAATTTAAAACTAGATTTTCAATATAATCATCTCTTTATGAAAGTGATTTTGGAATATTCCAATCAAATTTGTTGTGAAGTGAATCTTACCCATCTGGGTACTCATATATAATTATCATAAAAATGACTTGAATTTGAGTACCCAATAAAAATACCTTCATCATATTTAGTTTCAAACATTTCTTGTTCATCCTTGGTATTAAGGATACAACATTTTTAAGAAAGTACTATGATGAATTAATATTCTATAAAATTTACATTATAAAATACATATGATATTTTTTATAATATTTTTATTATGAGGACATAAATATGGATAAATCTTGTGTTATTGACTTCCATGACCAAACAGTATTGATGAGGGTAATAAAATTTTTGGAGAATACAATAATTTTCATGGGAGATATATTTAATCAATATAAAACAAAATTTATTAAGGTTTTATTGGAGAGTAAAAATATTGAATATTATATTATGAAGAAAAAAACAAAATAAAGATAATATTATAAAATTATGTACCATGGTCATTTATGTGGGAAAATTGATTTTATCCTTTTTCCTTTTCATGATTTCTTGAATAGATGATAATGTTTTTTCAACACTCATTGCTATGAGATAATAAGAAAACCCAAGTAAATATAGAAAATAAATCAATAATTAAAATGGATTAGTTTTACCAAAGATACTATACACATTTGTTTGTGAAAAAAATATTAGTGTGATCTACTTATAAGGATTTTGAAGTGGGAATAATGTTTTTTCATTTGAAATAAAACTTTTATTGTTTTACTACTTATCATGGTTGATAAAATAAGGTATATTAAACAGAAAATATTTTACAATTTTATTATATTTTAATATAAAATGATAATGAATATTATGATGACAGATAATTGACTATATTGTTATAAATTATAATCTTATACACTTAAACAGATATCATTTTTTAATTTCTACTGATTTGGAATCTATTTTATATTCATTTTACAATGTTATGTGGAAAATAAAATCAATATTTTTTAATAATAATATTTACAAAATACGTTATAAATATTTTTGAAACTACTATGACATTATTTACTAATACTCACTACATTATGTGTTAGTCCATCTATTTCTGAACAATAATTAATAAGAGTAGAGTTGGAGAAACCAATATTACTCATACTTGTAATTTTTCATATTGATTTGTCTCCAATAGTTACATGTCCACCATTATCATTTTTTAGATTATTGAATTATGAAGTATCACCGTATACATTCTTTTAACACTAAAATCCATATACCATGATGATTCTTGTGTATTATTCAATTTCTACAAAAAATTTGTGAACTATAGGTTTTTGTTTTTATATATTCGGTCCCCAAATGTTAAAAAAAAAATTATTAAATAAAAAATATATATAATGATATTATTCAAAATATTAAAAGAAAAATCAATTTTTTTGGATTTCAACAACTAATGAATTTTTTCAAATTCATTCATAAACTATACACCTTATTTTATTTCAATAATTACAAACATTTCATTAGTAATTGACCATAAAATTTAATATTTTAACAACTATTACAAATAAAATATTTTTTAGAAAAAAATACTATATCATTATTAATATATTTTCAAGAACCAAAAATATTATTTAATATTTCTTCATATTAGGTAAAATTATAAATCCGATGTTTATGATTTTAATTTGAAATTTCCAATTTTCAAAATTTGTGTTTTATGTTAAATTTAAAATTAAATAATATATTTATTTTAAATGTTCATATTTTAAAAAATATAGCATGAATTGTTTTTACATTTATAAAGTTTTATATAATATCAAAAAAATTAACATCATTTTTAGAATTCTGAATAAATATAATATTTAATGAAAATTTTAATGTGTAAATGAATAAGAAAAGAAATGAGGAGGAAAATTTATGATTTTATAAATAAATTCTATTTCATCCATTACATGTTTTACGAGACACTTGGGACTTGATTTTCATTATTCATATATTATAATGGAGTCTTTTCAATCAATCCATGTTAAGACCCTCCATGGTTTATTTCCATGATTATTGACTTTTAACAACAATTGGTTCAATGTAAAACTTGGACTAATGTGGAACTTCTATTTGAAATTGAATAATGTTACCCAATTTTTTTTATTTTAATGATTTAATTTACTAGTGGATATCTTAAAACTCATTAACTTTTATTTCAACATGGAAAATTTTTATTCATCAATGTCACCCCAAAGCTGTGAGGTCCAATTTTATTTTAAAAAAATTCATTTAATATATTATTGGAAAATAAAAAAATGAATGTTGGTACCCATTTCACTCTATATATATTTTTATCTGATCAAGTATAATTAAAAATAACTATTTAATGAGAGTCTTAATGGAGTTCTGATTAAGATGGGTGACCTCCTGGGATAATTCACATAGTTTATGTGAGTGAAAAAAAATGTTGGAAAGAAAATGTTCTTACCTATTAGAACCATCATTACTTTGATAAACCATATGGTTTTTGGGTGGGCCCCATGGCGGGGACAAAATGGTTCTATAGAGAAAATGGGGTTCATATAAGGCCTATTTGATATGTTTGTATATAAAGAGGAACCATGCATAATGTGCATTGACACATAGTGGGTTGAGATGTAGGTTCCATAACATTGAAATTTTGATTAAATTATGGGGGATTAATGTAACAACATAGAATATTAAAGGGTAAAATGACATAATCAAGCTTCTCTATTAATAATGTGAACATTATTTTTGATATCATAGAAATTTAGAAGTCCTTATTTAACAATTTTTGGAATGGATTAGTGATTATTATGGGTCACATCATTGTATGTTACTAGGGTGTGTTTGATTGTGGAAGAAACACACTTTAAAAAATTTGTATTGTTCTATAGGAAAATACATTAGTCTAATGTCCTATTTTGGAATGTGGGTGGGCCCTATTGGGTGGAAAAATATTTTTAATGTGGAAAATATATTTTGACATGTCTGAGATGTTATATGGTGGACTTCCCTGCTCAATTATACGATTTTCAATCAGAACAAACTATTTTGTGATCATCTACCAGGTAGCCTATAGTGATTTTGTTCAAGGGAATGGTGTGCACATGCCACTAGTTAGCTGGTGGCACCACACAGAATGGCTGGTGCTACTTGTATCTATGAATTTCATTAACATCCTTATTTAAACCCATCCATACACATTAATGTCTCTTATATACTTATTTCTAATGGTTCAAAACAACCAATAATATATTTACTATGTTACATAATTTAGTTTAATCATGACAATTCCAATATATTTATATATCAATTAAATAAATGAATTTAACATTTCAATAGTGTTTATGAAAAAATAAATAAAATAATGGGAAGATGAGAAACAATAATATTTTTCATAAAGTTAATGAATCATTTTTTAACATATGATTTCATGTTGAAGAGGTTTTATATTTTATGTGTATTAACAGTAGTAGACCAAACATGAGGAAACTGGTTATTGGTTCTTAATGTTGAAATTTCATGCATCTTAATATTAATAGAGTAATATAAAAAATTTTATAGAATTTTTAGATATCATTGTTAAAAACTTGTTCATGATTTATTAATGGGATAATGTTTATGATGTATCAATCTTGAGGATAAAATTATGATTTCTGTGATTTACATTCCAATAGGGGGTGATTTTTAATTTATTACAAATGAATGTAGTGGTTCATACATCTCACCTTTTAGAGATGATTCATTAAGATAATCTTGTGACTATCGGGAAAAAGATTTAATTAAGTTTTCTCATTTATAAATTCAATATTATAGAATTAATTACTCTAATGTATAAAAATACAATGCCTCTAAAGTTGTTATAGAATTGAAAAACAAATGTTGATAAGGATTTTGATTTATCCTTGAAAATATCGAGACATACAATTATATTTAATTTAATATTGGAATATATTAAATACATATTAAGAATAAGGGTGTTAATCGGGATCATTATTTACAAAATATCTCATAAAGAATTGGTTTTCATGAGTTTAAGATCGATGGATTAGTAGAGATGGTTTGTATTATATTAATATAGAATCATAATTGTCATTATTTATAGAGGCATAAAATTTATTTTGCAGTTCATATTGAAAATTTTTAATATTATTGATAAAAATCAAATATATCACCATATTATATTTATGATAAGAAGTCCCCAAGATTCACATATATATGATTGTTTTATAGAATGTTTATTATCAAAGTGAATTGTGATAACTTTTTTTTGTTTAATCAGATTGGATATGATGGTATCATCCTTGATTATACGCTAAACATTATAGTATTTCAATAATAAAATAATGGATTGATAAAATTATGTATTTGTTTAATTTAGCTACGTGGGGCCATATTATTATTAAGACTAAAAATCAAGGAGAATGTTTCCTAATTTAAGATATTAAAAATAATTTTGTGCAGTTAAAGTGTGATGTTTATGAAAATAATGAGAATTCATAAAAACTATAGATTAATGATATTTATCAATTCATATAAAAAATGAAGAACAATATTATTCAACATATCCATGTCTGAGAATGTATTTATTGGTCTAAAAAATTCTGTGGAGGAAAATGATTTCTTGTTTTAATAGAGAGAAATTTTCATCTAGCATCACATACCTCATTATTTTCATAGGATGTTCTAAGATACATAAAAGGAATTTTGAATAGTCCGTAGTATATTTAGTCTATTAATATGGAGATAAATATGATAAATAATCAGATGAAATAGATTTTTTTACCCAATACAAAAAATAATAATGTTATCAGAAAAATAAGCTTTTTGAAACATATTCAATCAAATTAAAGAAGTCGTAAAAAAAAATCCTTAATGTAAAGAGTACATAATGGTACAATGAGTTTATTTCAGTGAGTCCCTACAAATTATTTCTATTATATAACTCATTAAGAAATAATATTCTATTATACTAAATATTAGATACAAGAATTACTAAATTGTATTCTTGTTATCTATACTGAATGGAGAATTAGAAGAGGTAATGTAAATTGAGTAATATGATAGATTATTTCTTGTAAAATATGAATGGAATGTTTTATAAAAAAAATAAGGCTCTATATTGGTTAAAAATTGACCCAAAGCATGATATTAAATGTTATGCATATTCTTGATGTTAAAAAACATCAATAACGTTATCATGGATGCATCTTGTACATTAAAAATCAAAATGAGGTATCAGTTATATGTATTATCTTTGATGATGATATTTTATTTACTAAAATTTAGAATTTATATACTAGGTATTATCTTTAGATAAGAAATTAATGATTGAAAATTCCATGATCGGAGAAATGAGATATGTAATTCATATTAAAAATTTATCAAGAGGAAGACCATATCCTTCATTTGAAAGATAATTATATTGGATAACATTTGAAGAAGACTATCCTCTTAGATCTCTAGCAAGATTCTATATTAATATTATTATTATCCATGATTTTGAATTATCAAAATATAAAGATTGCTTATTAACGGTAGTTCACAAAGCTAACTGTGAGATTTTATTATATTAAAAATTCTCAACCATATTTGACATATGTCATTATATTTTGTTCGATATATAAAAATTCACTAAAGGAATATCATCTCATTTGAAGAAATAGAATGTTTACGTTTATTAAAAGTTTGATAGATTACTGATTAAAAATAATAGAAATGGAAACATGATCTCTATCGATATATATGTATAAATAGATTGGGATTAAAATATTAAGGATTGAAGAACAATATCACAAGAAATTTTAATTTTGGGAGAAATGTGAATACATTGAAATATAATGAAACAATTTTTTGTGAACATGATTACTTATAAATAGTTATCCATTGCATTAACTCTTGAAATATCACAATATAAGTAAATATAGACTCATATAATGGTTTTTAAGGTTAATAAGAAGTATGCTATAATAAATTCAGAGTCAATTTATCCAAAAATTCAGTTCACATTCTAGATCAAAGGACATTGATATAAAGTATAACTTTATCAAGGATATGGTGGAGCATGGAATTCATAAGAGAGAGTTGATTCTGACCAAATAATATATTGTTGGTATTTTCATTATCCATTACCAATGTAATAATTATATATATATTTTTTGATTATTAGAGTTCAACCTCATCACATTCAAGGAAAATGTATGGATAATTCACCCCCTTTATCAAATATTCTTGGGTTATTTATTTTAAAATGGATAAAACAAATCATAAATAAATTAATGATTATAGATTATCATATTTAAAAATATAGAGAAAATATAGAGGTTGAGTATCAAAATATACGTGTTTAAACAAATGTATTATAGATCTATTTTTTAAAAGTGAGAATGTAATTATAAGGTTTTTTCGTAAGAGTTATGTTCTAAAGTCATCATGTTACTATGGGTCATGAAGTCAATTAATATGTTTCTAGATAATGTGCATATTATAGAACATGATAGACATAGGTTCATAGATATTATTTTTGATGTTGAAGAATAGTTAGTTTAGAGTACATAATACGAATTAAAGGACCTATTGAAATTGATATTAAATTTTATTATTTCCTACATTGATTTTATACATATTTTTTTACAATTGTTGAATAATTATTCATTTAATCGTATACTGAGTTTCAAAAGTGGTTTATTATCATTTATTTCAAAAACAAAAAATGGGTGAGATTTTGTAGACCAAAATTTAAAAATATTTTAAAGTATATAGTTATTTTGACCATGGAAATGTCATCTCCATCCATGGTAGTTTTTTGTGATTTTATGAAGAAAAACAACAACTGATGAAATGAAAAAGTAGATATATATTTTGTGTTGTCTTTTTATCATCACTTAGATCATATTCAGACCCACATGTTACATGTTGTATAATTTTAAGAGTTCATTATACCAAGGATTTTTAGTCATATAATAATCATATAATAATAATCATGGAACATGGATGATGTTTTTTAGAGTTTTTGTGACCATAAAAATTATATCAAAAATTTGAAAAGGTCCACAATATGTTTGGTTTTTATAATAATTATGTATGAGTTACATTAAGAAAATAATAGAATATTGAAAAGTTCAGAACAAATAATGTCTACTCTAATAATATATTAATGTGACAACCTATATTAGAGTGATATTTATAGGGTATTTTGGTCTATATTTTATTGTCATTGTATGTTGAGATGAATTTGAATGGAAAAGTTGAAATTTTCTTAGTGCATTTGAGTTATATGTAATGGTTGATCCTTCGTAAAGGTAATATGTAACAGTTTATCAAAATATTATGTAAGATTTTATTTATGGAAACATAACTATTTATGTAATATTTGAATGATTTTTAAGTGTTAATTAGAGGAAAATACACTTTATATTGGATGATCAGTATGGTATATAAGGGTCCATCCAACAAAAATGAAATATTTAAAGGTCACTCCTATAAATTTTAAGGCCTAATATAAGTTCACCTAGAATTTATAAGGGTCAATTTTTAATATAGTGTCATATAAGGGAACATGAAGTGTATCGTTTTTATAATTATCTTGAAATATTTTTTGATAGACATTATAGGATGTTTAAAACTAACTTCTTGGAAATTTCCTCTTTAATATTTGGAAGTCATAGAGTTTATACAAGTTCATCTAAATGTTTTATTTAATTATTATAATCTCTATAAATATTCATGGATAATTTTAGGGATAATATTTAAAAGAAAATATGTTGATAAGTAATTATATATTGTTTATTATCTATAATGGGAATTGGAAATTCATATTTAAAAATGTAATAACTTTTTTACTACTTAAGAATATATATTATTTCTATTTTTTTGTTAATATTTAAGGATAATAGTAGAAAATATATTAGTACAGTAAAAATATGGATATATATAAATGAACCCATTTTTCATACAAGTATAAGAAGAAGTTGAAGAATTAAATGATGATAAAAAATAAGTTAAATAAAACATGATGGAAATCTAAATGAGTTTTTGTCCTTGTAATAATGGAAAAAATAATTTTATTTTCTTGTGGGAGTACTTCACACAGTATTTTTTTATAACACGAGTTCAATTATAAACACTTCTCACTAAATCATACAAGAAGATTCTATTAGATTAGTTGATCATTTGTTTTACTTGATCATACTAGAGAAGTAAATGCTCACATTGACTGGAGAACCATTAAAATATCTACCATGATTTTTTATTAAAATTTTTTGTGTGTGGAAATTCAAAAACCACTCAATTTAAAAGTATTTAGGAATCAAATTATGATTTTTAATGAAACATTAAAAAGGAAAATAGATTTAGTTATTATTCCTCCATTAGTGAATTTTCATTGATCATGTTGGACCTTTTCGTGATTTATACTTGGGATTCATGATTTTTGAAGTCTTTGGGGAAAACATATTTCTTAGTGTTGATGTTTAATTCTTTATAAAATTGGGGGATGATATTTCCATTGGAATAACATTATGTTGCTATTTGTTTTACTGGCATATAGTTCAAGCATTATTTTTAAGAGGAAACTAATGAGGTTGGAAAAAATGAATGATAATAATAATATTGATGATACATTATTATAAATGGGGTTTATTGTATTATTATACGGTATTGACCCTATAAGATTCTAGTTTCTTATAGAGATCACGCCTTATATGGACAAAATTATAATATTTTACCCCAAAAAAGAGATCATATAAGAATTTTTTATGATATAATAATTATATTTCTATAATGGTAACAACCTAGCATACTAAATCATGATCCATTTAAGTTATAGATGAGATCCCAAGTGGAATACCACTTATAATGTCCATTTTTTCATTGTTTATATTTTTTTATTTATTTCCATTACAATTTTTTCCATTGTGATATTTCATGTTTTTATTTATAGATGATGTACTTATGTAGAATATATATTTTTTATATATTTTTTCTCTTTTTTTTTACTTTTTTATATATAAATTCAATAATATAGCATTTTTTCTATTTATCCTATGAATATTAGTTATAATTTACATGATGATTATTGGTTAAGGAAATATTCGTTATGTACTGGATAAGGGTAGTTTTATAGGGTTTCCATTGTGGGGTGCATCATGTTTTTAGTTATGAATTTTTATCTAAAATTTATTTTTACATTTTTCATAAAAATTATCTTTGGATATTTCATAGCATACTAGGAACGTTTTCACATGAATAAAAAATATACTTTCTACTACTGGGATACAAATTCACTATAAAAATAGGCATGAATTTTTATATCCAAATCTACTAGAGTACACTATTTAGTAACCTTTAGTGTACACATGGTTATTAATTTTTTATGTGTAGTTTAAAAGGTTAACCCATTAATTTAATATAGGTTACTATATTTCAGACTTATTGAGACATGAGAAATGTATTGATTAGAAACAATATCATAATTTTATGTATTATGTTCAAAATTATAGTATATATTTACAAATAAATCAATGTAAAAAATTATATTATCAGTACATACAATTTTTAATTTATACATCACAAAAATCATAAGAAATACTCATATTATTTGGAGTCATTTCATGGGGATTATTTGTTGTAGGGGACTCAACCTATTTACTTAAACCTACAAGATATTACTATATATGTTGGTTTCATGCCATATTTTTTTAAAAATTATTCAATGGTAGTGGTAATTTATTAAATAAATGTTAATAGTTCACAATTTTGGTTAAAAAACATTATGATAATTTCCATACATTTATATTAAAAAAAGTTGTTAGAGGTTAGTGGTCCTTGATTTTTTGAATAATGACTTTGCCAAGTCATATCCTTATAAAGGTTTTTAGAGTGATTTTTGAAAACATCATCAATTTTAATATTATAGATTATATATTTTGTGATTAATGGTAAAATTTAATAACAAATAAAAGATATATTGGGGTTTGTAACTGAAATTTCATGTGTAGATGAATCATTAAGAAATAAATGTTGAACAAATTTGTGAGATGAGGTCCTAAAGTACATGGTGTAGGTTGATGTATGTATTGAGGATCATTCATCACACAATGTTCAAATTTATAAATTCAATATTTATTTTACCTTTTATTTTTTTTGGATAATGAAGGAAAAGGTGAGAGGATAAATTTTTTGGAAAATTTATCAAATAAAAACAATTGTATTGTTGGTTATTTAAGACACAATTGTTAGTCAAAAAATAGGTGGCTTATAGTAATGTGGTTTTGGATATAGGAAATAGAAACTAAAAAAGACAATATAAAATACGAATTTTAAAATAATTCATAGTATATATAACAATTTCATGGTTAATTAAGAACATTATTACTCTTAGAAACACATGCAGAATAATGTAATGGTCATTAAAGATGAATTTCAGTGAATGAAAATGTAATATAATATAATTAAAATATTTAATTGTGGATTTTGATCAGAAATTTGAAATTATGTTGGTAGATATATGTTTGGTGATAATCCATAATTTTTTATCATTGTTTTCTAGAATATAAATCAATACAAAATATTTTTTTACTAGGTTATTTAAAGGTCATATGAATGTGAATTGAAATGGGGAAAATTTATATATTTGATAGGGATAAGTTAAATCATTCTAAAAATTTCATATAGGGACCTGAATGATGAATATTTTTCCTATTAATAGTGTGTATAGAACATTTTGTTACAAATTGGATGAAAAAATAAAAAAAATCATGTCAATCATATATATTTTATCTTATTTCATACATTCAATCTATAGGATTACTAAAGAGTTATAGACACTGATACCATTTCCACATATTATTAAATTATTTTTAAAATTAAATATATTATAATTATATCCTAATGAAAACGAGTCATAATGTATTGGGAAGGGTATCTATATAAATATAACAAAAAAGGAAAATATAACAAATTTATTTTTCAGTAACTTTGTGATCTCCAAAATCAATATGAGATATTAAAACTAAATATGATAACCTAATAAAATATATAAGATAAAGGGTGGCCTAAAAATTATAATAATTGAATTAACATGATAAGGGAAAGAACATGTGATTCAAAATCCTAACATGATATCATAAAATAAATGACATAGAAGTTATCACATGGGAGAACAATATATAGAACAAAGATACATATGAACATGGAATAATCAGAAATTTTTTTTTCTCATATATACTGGCATAAACATGATATTGGGTTATCCAAATAGAATATATAAGACGGTGGAGAAACAATCCTGTAGTGTATTAGGATTAAACCGTAGTCCCATTCATGATATATCATTAGATTAATATTTTAACTAATAATTGGAGTTCTATATCGGTACACCCATCAGAACATGTTTATGATTAATGTGTATCATATAAAAGTAAATCAATCATATGTAATAAACATAAAAATTACTTATAGAATGAAAATAGGTATCATAATCTTTAATCCTATCATAGAAAATGGAAATTTCATAATGATGTAATTCATGAATTGAAAATAAGGACATTATTACACAATCAGAGGAATGAATAATAAGTTAGTTATATATATAAGAGACAAATGTACATAATTTAGATTCATTCCATATATTTAATGATAGATAAATTTAGTTAGAGTGATAATGGTGTTACCCAAGTGAAAGTAGTGGTTTAGTTATATACAATATTTATAATCACAAAATTTTCGAAAGAATAAGGATTTATTTTTGGAAATGGGTCTTTAAAATTTTATATGAAGCCTAAATATGATGAATTTTCTTGATGGTGGAAAATTGTACGCATTCTGTATCAGTTAAAAGAACATTCATTTCACACAGTTGCAAAAAGGTAAAAAACAAATCCATTAGAAGTTGAAATGAAGATTATTTTAATATGATTTATAAAAATTAAATCATTTTTAAAAATTTATCTAATAAATTAGCTCGAAAATTTTAAATACTTTCGTCAAAATATGATTAGAAAAAACTGATATTATAGGAAATTTTCTTTTGATATAATATGGAAATAAAAAAAACTTTTAATACTAATAATTTTCATAGACATGTTAAGTACCAATGAGAAGATAATGGTAATATTACCAAAAAATATTCTGAATAAATTTAAGAGAACAAAATTATAGTTTTTCGTTAAAAAAATATCATATAATTTCTTTCAATGTAAATTCAATCAAAAATAATCCTTGATAAAATGAGATTGAAGCACATACCGTTACTTATTTGATAAACATAGAATCATAACACCCATGAATGATGTAAATGAATTGAATCATATTATATATTTTAGAATAAAGGATTAATTAATAATATGAAATTGGTTATTATAACCATAATATAAAATAAATTTTCTGCATAACATTAAAATATAGATTAGTTAGGTTATACTAATGCGAGATTACATCCATTATGTCAAGGAATTTAGTGCATGTACTTTATCTCCAATAAAATAAAAGTACATAATTTTTTATTAACAATTTTTAAATTTTAATAACATATAGTTTAACCATTTTATTCATTTATTTTAATTGTGTTCATATTTAATTAATAAGTTATCTCCAAATAGAGTTTTTGGAGGGAGTTAGGTTCATAAATTATAAATGACATCGGGGTTTTTACCATGGTCAAAAAATATAATTATTCAATAAAATACTTAATAATAATCATGAAATATTAACAGTTTTTTATATAAATTAAACTTTTAAAACATACCATGTTTACGTATTGTGAAAAAGGAAATATGTTTCAATCATAAAGTTGATAGGTCATATATACAAAAATGTAACATGTAAATTTTTTCAATGATCATTATGGATAGAATGTAATAATTATTTTTAATTCAAATAAATATAATTATATCAAAAATAATATATTTTTTATTTCAATAAAATTATATATAAAATTCATCTAAAACAGTAATTAAAAAAACGAATCGCATTGCTTCATGTGGTGGATTTCTATCATACAAATGAATGAAGTAATCATTTATCAATGGATGAAAAGGTAATAAGGTATATGATATATTAAATTTCCATAATGATTAATATTTCATTAATAAAATTTATATACAATAAATCTGTAAAAAATAACTATCATTAGAGGCGATGATTGAATACTAATTATATCGGTAAATGAGGTAGTAATCTACCATACAAAAAATAAAGGTCTCGTTTTAAATTTGATGAAACAGGATATAGATGTATTTTATTATACTAACATAATAAAATATCATTATATTTTATAGTATTATTTTATTATTTCATTCTAATTGTTTATTTTTTAATGTGGAGGAAGAAAAAATAAAATAATTATACCCAATAAAAAATAATACCTCCTCTTGAAACCACCTATTTAGGGTATTATTTAAATCCTCACTAAATATGTTTTTTTATAAAATAAATTTTTACAATAAATTGGCATGTAATTTTGGAAGATATTTGTGTATGTATTGGATGATAAAAGTTCATTTTCAAATGTAAATTTGGGAGTATAAGGGGTACCTTTTTATATATGGGGAATATGACACACATGGAATTTTTGAAAACTAAATGGTATACCCATTTGTTACACATAATGTAGGGAACCAAAAGGGATCATTTCATATAATTAGATGATATAATGGGGACATATTTCCATAAAATTTGACTTATATGTAAAATTAGGTCAGTTTACCCCTTATCATTTCATTTTATCCCCTGATAACCCATTTTAACCTTAAGAAGGTAATTAATTATTACTTCTTTTCTATCTAGTGTGAAAAAAGTAGGTTTATCTTATCACGTAATTTTATTCATGGGGATTAACAATATGGATTGAATTTTATCAATCTTAATTAATATAAGTTGAAAATGTTAATTTAAAATTAAAATCACAACTCTGATAAAAAACCAAATTTGAAAAGAAAACGATTTCAAGATTACAAGATGTTTTTATAACAAAATACATCATGAAATTTTTTACAATTAAAAAAATTTGAATACTACTAACATTATTGAAATATTATGATTATTAAAAAATTAAATTAAAATTAAATTTTTTAGGTTATTTAAAATTAATTTATATTTTAAATAAAATCTAGTTATTCTCACAAATAATTAATAAATTAAACATTTTAAAAAATATACCAAAAACTCATGCTATGTTAATTTTGACATATTGATTCCAAAAATGATTTTATTTCTTAAAAATTAATTATCTATAATTATAAAAATTATATGTTACTATTTTCCCACAAAAAGTAATTAAAATCATTTTTATAAGCAATGTTATTTCATTATATATAAATAATTTTCCAAAATTTTATTACTTATTATAAATATAAAATAATTATATAAATCATTATAATTTTTTTTATTCTATACATCTATGAGTAACCACTAGGTTTTAAATTTTATGTATATATAATAGCAATAATAATAATATATTGTGATTTTTTAAAAATCAGGTTTTCATTTTGTTAACATATTATCAAAAGTAGTGTTTTTTTAGAATCAAGTGGTTTTAAATTATACCACCTTATATAAATTGAACCCAAAAAATTTTAACATATCCTTAGTGATTAAGGGGTTGACATTTTAATATTAATTTTATTTCAAATTCATAATTGAGAAAAGTTTTCATATCAAATCCTCTTTAAAGAGGGAATATGAAATATGAATGTTTTATGGAATAATATATAACTAGGATTTAGAGTAAGATAACATTGGTAGAAAGTGAAAATATGTATATTTAATAAAATTATAAAAAATTATGGAGAGTGATAAAGATCATTTATAATTAAAAAATATATGATCATGGAACTGTTAGTGACCATAGGACTATATTTATTTGATGAGTGAAAAAACAATTGTCTCATCATATATGAGGTTGATGGGATAATTTATTTTTTCCAGATCCTTTTCCTAGAGTTGGGGAATTATATTAATATTATTATATACAATAAATTTTGTTATAATTAATTTAAATGTATTTTATTTCTTAATATAAATATCATACACCATTTCTAATTATATAAATTTCCACTTCTTCTCTTAATATAAGAAATGAATATCAATTACTATTTTTTATTCAAAAAGCCCTAAAATTAACTTTTAATTGATCATAATATCTATAAATAAGAAATAATTTATTCCTCATATATTTATTGTAATAAAAATTGTTTATCACATTGAAATATATTATCCAAATTTAATATGAATATAACAATCTTCAATATTCAATGATTAAACCAATGTTTCTACATAGACCATTCCTTAAATAAGTAACCATTTATCACAAATAACACTGATAAAATCAACATGAAAGAAGGGTTTATCCTTAAATGATATATTATATACTTAAACATATATCACCAAAAATCATTGAATTATTCCCAAATAATTCATTACATTAAATTGAAATGTTATGGATATCTCACCTGAGAAAAATTATTCCAAAAATATCATTAATGTCACTACATTATCCTAGCTAGGGATCGATCCAAAACTACCCCATGAACTTCTCTATAGGATAGAGGCTGGAGACTAGTGAAAAATGCATAACTAAAAGGGGGATTCAATTACCTATGTACTTCTACACATACACACACATTCACATTGATGAAACAGTGGATAATAATAATTATAAATGATAAGAACCATACATGTAACATAAGTGAATTCAAACAATGTTGACTATACAAAATTACATTAGTACAAAGAGAAAAATATACAAAAAACAACCGACAGACTAGAAGGATGCCCCAACATGTCAAAAGTAGAACGTGAAATCCTGAGAGATCTTAGCTTTTGATCGTCCAACTTCAACCATCGTATATGGACTAATGTTCTAGGTATCCCAATGATCCTCTATAGTCACCATTGATATGTCTATCGTCTGTATAATAGATTACTACTGAGGTAAGTTTCCATGAATGGATTAGTATATAAATGTCTAATAGGATGCACAAAATGATTAAACGTAGAGGGTGTAAGAGATAAAACATGAAAATAAAGATCAAACATGGTAACAAGATTCATAAATTATTAAATTTGCACTAATAATCCCAAGAAAAGATAGAAAGTAAAATCATCCAATCATAGGTTTTCAACATGGTGTGTATATGAACTACATGTTTTGTATTCGATAAACAAAATTGTTGTGTAAAATTATCCAACCATGATAATATAATAATATAAAGAACATATAAAACCATAAATTTCTTTGAAACCAAAGGTAGATGATTAAGTCAATCTAATGTATTCATATATATATGCTCAAAAATAATAATCCTATAAAATATAGTAACTAACTATCCTTCTCATATACCAACCCATGAATATGTGAATACAATATTTTCAAAAGTCCATCAATAATTCCTATCATCTCACACATCCCCCCAGACATAACCATGTGAAATACCCACACCACATGACTATGTATTACAACCAAGGGGGGAAAAATTCAAGTAGTGGATATATTCCCATGATCATACAGTGATCCACTATAGTTTCATGATGACTCATTCCCAATTTGATAGAATTTTACACTCTGTATGTATCGACATATGATATTTTCAATTATGTTTTGTGGGAGGGGGGTCCACTCTTGTTTCCTCATGTCATACCCACTATCCGATGGGGTGGGGTTCCAATCAGTAGGTAGAGGAACCAATTACAATGTAATGGGGGGGTCAACTCTATAGGTACAGTACCCTCACCCTGGGGAAACATGGGGGTTCCACTCTACTCATCGGGGAAATATTCCCGATATAGCTGGGGTGTTCTGATCAATCGTTAGAGGACCCATGCCAAATATTATGTGGTGTTCCACTATAGGAACAGTGGTGATCCTTTGTCTAATAGCAATAATTGAATTTTTTAACCTTATTATGAACCATGAAAAAAAATTCACCTCATCTCCGAGCAGACACAATAGAGAAAACCATTTTGGTATATGCAAAAAACAACAATTATAGGCTTCTTGTGGAAAAAAATCTGAGTTTTACTAAAGGATGTACAAAATTTTGATGATTCCTCAAAATGATACAAACGATACACATCATGTGAGGTGAACCAGACAATGTATAGTCTCACTCCATCACCCTTTAGGTCCCTTGACGTACATGTATCACCAACCATGTAGGTATACATGGTGTGTTGTGGATTTACAGTTCAAATTTATGCCACTAAGGGTCCCACCATTTTTATTGTCTATATTAGTTTCTTACATACCATTTCTAGGTACCTTCATACAATGTGTGCATATTCAAAATTGGTATCTACATAATCCATTTATTTGGTTATGTACTATGGAACATGGCATTTTCTTATACATGTCCTCCACCAAACAACTATTCCATTTGGTGAACGAGTTATATGAAATCTAGGGATTCTAAAAAATGTTCCATCCAAATAAATTTCCAATACCCTTTCCACTACTACATAGTGGCTATGTGCATTTTATTCATCACAATACATGGAGTATTTCCAAATTGGACAAAGAAATCAATATTTTAACTCTAATAGTCTATTACGGATATTCCTCGAGATATAAAACCTCCACATTTTCTAGGATAGGTTGATGTAGTCAACATTTATCATTTCTAGATATTCAGAGGTGAGAAATCAACTTATGTTGGTCCCCCATGGTCTATTGCATGCCCTGAAGTCCTCTGTTTTATCCACCATCAATTATTTGATCTTTCATCATCAAAATGGACACCCACATCTTTTAATATATGTATAAATTCACCATATTTCTTTTACCCTTCCCTTGAGATAAGATTCATCGTGATCATGTGTGTCCAGTCAGGATCGGTACCAACCGATAATGTCGAACAGGGACGGCGTGGTGCAACTATTGATGAATGAGAAGAAATTAGTGGACGGGGGGATAAAAAAATATAAATTTATATATTATTTTAAAGTACTATTTTTCAATGGTAAATAATAGAGAAATGTAGTGTTATAAAATAAAATATTTAAAAAAATTAAATCTATACACAATATTTTTAGAAGGCCACAATTTTCACATATCAAATGAGGGGTCTGATAAGTACAATAAATTAAATAAAAATGGGATTTATTCAAAAATTAAAAAGTCATAACTAGATATTAGATCATTCATCATTAGAGGTCACACTCACCAATTATTCAATAAATTCATTGTGTTCATTGCACAATGATATGCTCAGATCAATAGTTTCTTCATCGTCAAAGCCAATTACACAAACAGAAGGAGATGAGGAGAAGCCCTTGATGGTACCAATGTTATAAGGATAATTGTGGGAAAATATCAATGATAAAATATTTAAAGGAAAAAAAAATTATACAATTCAATTAAAATGAATAAATTAAACATTTAATTCAATCACTAAATTTAATACGATTGGGATAGATATCCAAGGTCCTTGCCCTGTCCTATTTTAGGGCAATCCCAAGGAAAAAATACATTCTGTTGTCATCCGTGGTCTTTGATTTATGTGTCATAATTCCATGTAATATTTTTTTATCATTAATTTGAAATATGTGTAGGTGTAATATTAAAAATATTTAAGACATAAAAATCTATCTCTAGGCAGTCTGGTCCTTGAAATCACATGTTGTCTGATCGAATGTCTCTAAAAATATATGTATAAATATTTTATAGTATTATAAGGGAAAATTGGTATCTAAATAATTCCATACATAATTATTATTATCCCATAAATTAAAGAACTATAACACTGCCTTAAGATACTAATTCTACACAAATATATCCCTCTATCATGATATCTCCACCTGTTCATAATCTTTTATAGCATAGGAACCATGGAGAGTCCATACACATATGGCCCTATCATATCAATCCTTAATTTCCACAAGATTTTATAAAAATGATTATAAATCATAAAAATAAATATCTTCCCAGTTAATGATGTTAATAGGCTCATTCATGTATCTCTCAATTTATGAATCATGAAATAATCCATTCATTCGCTCCAGATGTAGTGGTAGGGTGGAGTGGTAAGCACCATTACAACCCCCTATATGATCTACAATTCTCAAATTAATCATGGGGATTGATTTCATCCCTATATGAACATATATAATCCTCATTATTTAGAGACCATAAAAAATGATATCGCTTCTCAAAATTCACATTCCTATGATGATGATATTTATAAGATTTATGCATTCTTAGGGATTTATTATTCTTCTCATGGGTGACTTGATTGTTCCCCATCGTGAACTACACCATCTCAAGACCCAAAAGAGATGTAACTCTATTAATTATCTATAAAAGGGGTGACCAGTAGGGTCTACCTTATATGGCCTAAATGTGTTCCATGCTGATATTATCATTGTGTCTATTGTATTATGAAAACTCTAACAATGGAAATTGATCATCCAAACACTTCCCAATGTATAAATTGAAATCCCATATCATATCCTCTATCACCTGAATAGTTTTCCTAGACTACACATATTTCTGGTGGTGATTTTTGTACATATCCTCATTTAGGACCTAAATTAATCTTCTAGGTATATCCATAATCATCACATAAACCACACATCTAGATTATAGACAATAGTTGAGGGCACCCCATGAAGGAGAAAGATATCATATATGTATAACGACCCCAATCTCTCCATCGATCTCTAAACCGTGATAGAAAACAAGTGGTTTGTCTTCATTAGTCAGTCAACTATCACCCTACTAGCATGACGAACCTTCGCTGTTTATGGAATTTCTATCACAATGTATTTAAATACGTCTTCTCTCTTTCATTTCAAGATATCAAGGGGCTGTAACAAAACATGTAGAACTAGGGAGCTCAACCTTCACCTACATGAAGGTGACACACAAATAAGAAAATATAGATGTGGCTTATATCATGATGAACCATAAAAGATACTCTAATAGTATTTTTATATACTCTCCACTCGTAGATTTATAGCTAGGGGAGAAATGTGGAACTCTCACATTACCTCCTCTTGCATCATGACTAGGACCACAATATATAACTATTAGAAGAGGATGTCATTTTATCATTTAAAATAACCATTTGGCGTGTCCCTGATGAATATATGGTCACATATGAACTCACATTTGATGTCTCCCAATACATACTCTATCAAACACTTGAAGGAATAAAACAATTCAGAAGTCTCATGCACCATGAGAGACTGTAAATTCCAAGGATATCTAATACCATGATTCCCTTACCATGAGTATAAAATATCTCTAACTTATAGTCCCGTATAATATAAAACTATATCTAATGTAATAGTTTCATGTATCTAGCACCCTGACACTCATAACCCATAGTCGTTGCCAACTACAACTACATTGTAATGATTAAAAGGAATCCCAAGATAAAGGAATAAATAGTTTTGTTGTCTTAGAAAAATAGATAAGTACATGTTTCTGTTATTATAAATTAATACATTAATTTCAATATTGTTTTTTCTATGAAAAAATTAGACTATATAGTATTTTATTGAATATCTTTCGTTATATATTTTTTAGATTCCCAATGAAAGGAAAAAAAATTATACAGATTTCAAATTAATTATATGAAAAAAATTATATTATAAGATATAATATATAAATTTGAATAATCTATATGGAAACGTAAATAAGTAGTAATAAATTCCATGTATCCAATAACTGAAAATGAAATTATTGAATGATATAGAAAGGTATGTAAATAAAACAAATTCCATTTAATTAATGTATTGATAATGAAATGAATTTATATAGATATCGATGAGAAATGTAATTAATAAATAATAACTGGTTGTAAATGGGGAGATGATTAATTATTGTATGTAATTTCTAAGAGACATGAAAATATATACCATCAAGACCATTGAGAAGATGGATTAAATGAATGTGAGAAACCCAGTCTATTATTCGTGGAAACAAACTCGAAAGGTTTACTGCTATCTAATTTCGTATCTGGTGAATAAGGATGCATTGAGGGGATTTAATTTACTAGTCTATATCAAATTGGTCTTATCTTAAATGGTCCCTAACCCATGTCTTTTATGTAATGAGAATTATTCATAACAAATATCCAATATAACTTATCAAATATCTAAATTGAATACATCAAACAAATTTATCAATATTTCCCAAAATAATCAAATACAATTAAAATTAATCATAGTGTGATAAATGGAATATTGTTTAGGATGTAATCATAACCATTAAAAATCATATGTATATTTATGGGAAATTAAATTTAAAATTACCCTTGGAAGTTTAATATTTCAAAATGACTAAATGGAGTTAAGAAAGTGAATGTGAATAATATCCTTGACCTAATCAATCATAAAATATATACAGGAAGAAATTGATAGAAAAATACATTTTTTAGAAATATATAATATGATTGCTTCAAGAACATAGGAAAATGAATATAAGGGTTAAAACATATTTGATAATCAATCGAAATTTTTTAAAATCATTTTAGAAACATTTTATCAAATCATGGGTTTTATAGTAAAACTCATTTCCTAGATATAGAGTGAAATAAATTTGTTACCAACATTTTCTAAAACACATTTAGTACCAAAGAGTGGAATAATTTTATTAATACGTAGAAAAGGTAACGAATAATCTGATAAGAAGAAAATTAATCGGATTATGAAAAATGATCAGATGATTTTCTCGAATATAAATACCATTGAAATATAATTTAAATTATTTTTAAGGAAAATAATCATCAAATATTAAAAAATTTTCCATACATATTTAAATTTTTTTAAATAATAATCATTATGGTGAAATAAAATTACACAAATGCCTTAAATAAAATGAAGATAAATTAATTCTTCATATAATATATTAAAATGGGATTTAGATACTCCATGAAATATATTAAAGTGTAAAATAAAAAATTAATATCACAGATGTAAAAAGTGATATGAAAATCCCATACCTTGAGTCTGAATTATCTCACATATCGTCACATTCTTGAAAAAAAATATGTTAATTAATTACTTGATTTAGATAATTTTTATTGGTTATCATTAATTTTATTTCACTTATTACTATGTGAAATATAACTACATAGACAATTGTGATTAATTTGGTGTTTTAACAAAATTTATTTTATTTGAATGAAATACCATTGGTATGTCATCTATTGTCAAATAGGTCATATATAATATTTCTAGAATAATAATAAGAAAATAATTATCATATTTATAATTAAATTATAATTTTGAAACAAATATAATATATATATATATATATTTAATAATTTTATTTATTAAAATAGTACATTATACATTCTGTGTCTAGTGTGAATGAATCACATTGCTTTGACTGTGTCGTAGTCTAATATTCCAAAAACGATGCTATATTATTTTTAAAAAAATGGAAATTATAATGTTATGTATTATTAAATAATTAATAAATAATATATAAATAATAAATATTATATATAACATATATAAATATGTTTTCCATTATAAATCCCACTATGAGATACATACAAAGTTGAGGTTCAAGACATAACATAAAAATATCATAATATTGATGATACTAGGTTTTTATATTATAATGTAATATGGAGATTTTAGGGTTAATGATTCTAAATAAAACTAAAGAGTTTTATGAATGATGTCACCTCTCCTTTGGGTAACTCATATTGGATTTTACAAAAGGGTTTCCTTTTATGGGTTTATTCCCAATGGGAGGGTTCTAGAATTCATCGATGTATTTTGAGGATTTACTTAGGAAGATATTAGTCGATTCAAGTTGTCTTGATAGGTGTAAGGATGTAGGAGGAGAGTAGGATTTTTATAGTGCAGGAGGAGTGCCACTCTTGTAAATTTTTGGAAAATGGATTTCAAGCCACATCATTCCCATTAAAAGTGGATAAAATAGTGGAAAAACTCGATATAAATGAGTTTAGAATATACATATTTCTTAAAAATTAATTTTCAATAAGTTTCGTTGTCATTTTAAGCCTTATATTTAATTTTTTATCCCTTTTTATGGTTAATTCCACCTTAATTTTTGTAATTATATTAATTATATTAGCTATTATTTTTTTCCCAAATATAAAATTACCTTATTATACATAAAAAAATTATACTAATTCCAAATATCAAATTCATTTTTACAAATTATAAAATTATAATTTGAAGAAATTATGTTAAATTTAATCTAAGAGATGAGGCAAAAATGCAAGTTTTAAAAGTAAAAAAAATCAATTATATAATGTGTTTTTATACACTATTTTAAGATGAAATTTATTCTAATGAAATAAATTTGGTGAATTGAAAAAAATTGATATAATTTTACATTAAGACCAAATTAAAATATAATTTATCATTATAAATACATTATATAAAACAATAGTTTTTAATTAAAAATATGTAATTTTTAGTATTTATTAAAAAAACATCTTCAAGGAAAAATACAGAAAATTCATTATAAATAATTTTAATGGTTTTTTCCAATAAATATTATTTTTAAACATAATATTTATAAAATTTACAAAAAATATATTTAAAATTATTTCACCATTAAAGGGGTAAAATTTTCCTAATAATAATATATGTTTCCATTTATACTATTGGGTTTATTCCTATCTTATGCCAATAAAATCTTGTTTATGAGCATTAAAATTATTAATTATATGTAAATTATATGTTTATATTTTATATAACACAAATTTTTTTATTAATTTAATTTATTTTTTGTAAAAAATCTTAATGAAAATAAAAATAGTTTTTTATAAAGATACAGTTTTTGTATTGAATTGGTTATAATATTCAATTAATAATTAATTTGAAACCAATTAATTACTCATCTATTTCTTATAATAAAAAATCATAATTTTGTTAATACTATTCGTATCCACAAATTTAGTAGCTATGTTAGGAAATATTATATTACATAATAATATTTTAAATATATATTGCTATTTGGTAAAACTCAGACTCTCGTATAATGCATGCCATTGACGATACTAATTGTTACTTGTGATATATGCCAACTCAGTGTTACAGGCATTGTAAGTAATAATATATAGTGAATTTATTAAAAAATTTAAATATGTTTTCAATTTTCTGGATATTATATTCACTAACATTCATGGTCTTTTTTGATATACACACTACATAATATAATTCTTTCAATTTATAATTTCTGGGTGTCACGTTCTCCCCAACATTAATAAATTTAATCCTCACAATTTAAACATAATATTAGTGGTGGATTGTTTTATATTTAATATATTATAGATGACATATTGTGAGAATGATTCATAATATATCTTCTATAAAATAGAGAATGGGAAGTACATATTTTACATGGAATAACATATTACTAGGCATGTGTGTAGAAGACCATTAGTTGAAGTGGAGATATTTTTATAGAGGAATAACATAAATTATTATAGGTAGTGATTGATTTCATCAATAACAAACATGTTAATTATCAATGGAATTTTGAGGGCATAAAACACATAAAAATGGAATAATTTAGGATATTATTTGTTCAATAATAATTACAGTGTCAGGGTAAATGTTTTTGTCATTTTCCAAATATTGAGCAATTAATTTATTTCCCATGTATATTTGGAAATATATTTACATAAAATATTTATATAAAAATAAATTTCATCAAATTTTGGTTATTTTATCAATTACTAATTCATCTTTTACCTCATTAAATGGATATTAAAAAATAACATTAATGGATATGGAACTGAAATAAACATTTAATGTATTTTAATTTCCATAAAATAGAAAAATATCTATGTATTTATCTCTAACTATTATTCGTAGACAATATGGTTTATACATTAATCTCTAAACCATTAAAATATAACATCTAATTTTCATTTTAATTTATCCATCAAATTTTATAAATAAAAAATAACATTTTTACAAGGATATTGCATAAGTCAATGGTTTATGCGAAAAACATATTATCCTTCAGTCATCTATTGATTCTCCCAGAGCATTATCGAATTGATATTTTTCACCATGAATATATGTTTTCAATTTCTAAAACAAATTTAATATAATTTACTAGTAATTAATATATGGTTAATCCTTAGATATCTAGTAAAATATGGTTTTCAATAAATCACCAATACATAAGTTCTCTATTCACTTTTTTAAGATAAATCATTGCTTGTTCTATGATTTACCCATAATATATTTTGTAGTATTTTTAATAAATCAATATTATCACCATTCATTGACACCATAGGCTTAACTTAGGTTATTCATATTCATTCACTAAAAAAATATATTATAATGGGTTGTATATAAAATTTGATTTATCCTATTTATAACACAAGTGAGTTTCCAATGAAGTGCATTATAAGGATGGTTGTTATAAATAAGATTACATTGAGTCAAGCCTGGCACACCTAGTTAGATATGCTACTCATAGTTTTATCTGTGCGAGAACCACATCCACATATAGTATCCAGATATGGATGTATTTTTAGGAATACCCACATAAACTCTACTTCATCTAAATTATTGGGTGCTCTTATATACTTATCCTAAAATTATTCCATTGAGTTATTTTCTCTAGTCTATTTTTCCAAAAATCTATTTCACATAGTTTCAACTAAAATTTTATTGATACATATAGTAGTTCCCTAACCCCCAAAACAATAGAGATTTTGTCATCTACCATTACAATAGAGTTATTAAAAATAATCAAAACCCAAATATATGAATAGTTTAGTATAATTGGTAATTTAGATTCATGCATGGGTCCAGTAATTATAATTAATACACTAATTATAGTATAATTTTTTGGAGGAAAACATTATTTAATCTAGTATATCCTGAAATATCATTCATTGAAGAATTAAAATATTATTGTGAAAATGGAAAATAATAAGGGTGATCACAAATTATCAGTAAATGTATCTTATAGTGAAATAAATAACGATTTAATGAAAATAATCAATGTGATAAGGTAATTAATTGATAACACAAGCTATATAGTCATTAACTGGAATGTATGTGAGAAACAAATATGGAAAGGTAAGTAACTACAGGACAATAAAATTAATAAATTTTATATGAATAAAATGCATCAATAATTATTTTAATGAAAAATATCACAGATAAATAATAACTAATTCTAAATGGGGGAGATTTTTAATTATTTGATTTCATGTGTAAAGCACATGAAAACAAGTACCATCAAAAACATTCCCAATGTGATTTTTGAATATGGGTGGAAACCAATTTGTTCCTCCTTAAAATAAACTAAAATGGTTTTTCACTAAGTGATTTCATTTCACGAGACTATTGATGCCTTAATTAGTTTCATTAACCAGTCCCCTACCCATAGGGCATACCTTAAGTGGTCTCAAACCCATGTCCTTCATGTCCCAAGAATTATATATATCAAATAAATAATATGATATCTCAAAAAATCAGTATTGAATAAAGGATATATATTAATCAATATTTCACAGAATAATTAAATAAAATTCAAAGTAAACACTATATGAAAAATGGTATATTCTTCAAGAGATAATCATATCAGAAAAAATTGATTTCGATATTTAAGGGAAATCTAATTTCAAATGATCATATGAAATTTAGTATTTCAAGGTGACTCAAAGGAATCATGGAAGTGAAATTTAATACTATCCCATGAAAAATTATATATAACCCATCAATTTGAAGATTATTTTCTGTATCAATACCACATAACCCAAGTGGATTAAAAAAATTGGGTTTTTCATTAATTAATATAAATACAATAAAAATATTTTTTCAAAACAATAAGGGGGAAAATATCCCTTTGTTTTGAATTTTTATGAAAAACTGTTTCATTGAAAATTTTATATGAAAAAAAAATTCTTCAAAAAGAAAATATTTAAATATTAATTGGAAGATTTAGTGAAATGATGGTGGTTATACCCATACATTATTTTATATGTAAAAAAGAACAATCCATTTTCATGGAAAAAATATTAGAAAAATACATTATTTAGAATGCGATAAAACAATTATGATGAAAAATTTGGATAAGGGAAAAAGATTAAAATTTATTTTCAAATACATTTATAAAAATATATATTCATTACTAAAAACTTATTATTTTAACATTTATTTTAGGAGAAAATGGTTTTCCAACTAAAGAGAGAAATTATGTCGGTTTTAGTAAAAAACATTTTCTAAAGGTCTTTGATTACCAAAGAGTGGAATAATGGTACTAATAGTTAAGATATTTCATGAAAAAACTATATTGAGGACAATCAATGGGATTAAGGAAGAATGGTAATATAATTTTCCCTAATGGAAATACCATTTAATGAACATTAAATTATTAATGGTGAAAAAAATAATTAAACATTCCAATGTGTCCCATATAACATTGAAACATTTAAAATCATAATCCCCATGAAGGAATAGAAATAAATGAATATTTTAAAAAAAAATTAAATAATACAATTCATGATATAATATATTAAAATGGGTTGTAAAAACACCATAAAATATTAAAAAGTAGTCAATATTACATTTATCTCATATATGGGAAAAGTGAGATGATAATCCCATTTCCTGAGTATGAAATCATTCTCGTGACATTATATTCCGTAGTAAAAACATTATGTTAATAATTTAAATTTTTAAGAACATTTTTCATGTATATAATTACTTTTATTTCACTTATTAACATGATAAACTCTACAAATCATTCAATTAATATCACATTGTGTGTTTTGACTACATTCAGTATATGTGTTAAAAATATAATTTTTGGTCAAATATGGTCAATCTGTCTATTATATGACATATAATGAATAATCATGATGAATAAATTATAATATTTATACATAAAATTTAATTTTTAAACAAATTATGAAATATGGTTATGAAAAATGAACCTACTATATAATCATTGAGACAGTAGGCTATATGTACGCATCTGAAATGATTTAATTTTTCAATGATCATTATTAAAAAATGTAGGTAAAATAAATCATTATGAAATTTTAATTATTTCATAAATGAAATATTTTTTAATTATATATACTTATATATATTATTCATGTTATATAAAAGGAGTAACATTGTGTTGGGGATGTGGTAGTCCACACGTCCATGAACAAGGTTTTAACTTTTTAAGTATGTGAAAAGGGTACAAAAAAATTATATATATTATATTTATATAATTGTAATAATGTAAATTATATAATGTAATTTTATTATGTCACATATTTTTAATTGAAATTGACTATTATATGATACTTTTATAGTGTGTAAAAGTCACATTTCTTTGAGGTTGAAATATTATACTCCTCCAAGAACAATTTTATCATGTTTACACAAAATAGAACGTATAAATTTATGTTTTATAAAATAATTAAATATGAATAAATAATTAATAAATATTTATATAACATACATAAACATGGATTCCTACATAATTCCTTCCTTTAGAGAAGATGATGGAAAAATTAACAACTTCATTTCATGAGGCAGTAGTTCATCATTCCCCTAAAAGATAATTTTACAACACATTATCTAGAATTGTGTCTTTGTGTAGGTATAAAAAAATAAAACAACAGCATATCATAATATTTAGACTAAATTTTATATTATAATTTAATAATGATGTTTGGTGTTGGTGGATAATGGAAAGAAAACAAAATAGCCTAAGGAAAGATGTTACCTCTTTTTTGGGTAACTCCATTTGGATTACACCAAAGGGATTCAATAGATATATTTATCACAAAGGTAATATCATAGTATATGGGGAATTATTTTTAGCTTCTTTTTTGGATTATAATTTTCATGATAATTTTTATTGATATGTGTTAGGATGTCGTAGGAGAGGAGGCCTTTTATGGTGCCGATGGAGTGACACTCTTGTATATATTGAAAATGGAAATTCCACCCCTGATATTTCCATTGAAATTTGAACCAATAGTGTTTAAAATTAGGTAAATGGTAAAATAAGAAATAAATATGTCCCTAAAATTTCTTTTTACATGTTTTAATGTAATTTTAGGCATTATGTTTGGTTTTTATTCCCTTCTTATGCTTAATTTCATTTTATCATTGTAGTTAATTATAATTACAACAAGTGATTTTTTAAGAAAACCATGTTCACCTTATTTTAATTATTATGTTATTTTCAAATGAACTATGATTTAATTTTTTTCATAATCCAATAATAAATGGGGAAGAAATTAATTTGAATTTAATCCCACATAAGGGAAAACTATGTGGGTTTTTAAAGTAAAAACGTCCATAATGTTGTAATGTTTTTATACAAAATTTCATGGTGAAATTTATTCTAATTATATAAATATGATTATTTTATCAATAAATCATATAATATTATGCAAAAATATAAAATATAATTTAACACAATAAATAATTTTTTTAAAAAATATTTTTGTTTTAAAATTTAGAATTTTTCACTTTTCAAAAACAATCATCACAAAAAATAAAAAAAATTACCTTAACCTAATTTTTCTATTCCTCATTCAATTATTATATTTACATAGACATAAATTATTTCATAAAATTTCCTATATTTTGATTTCCAAATAGGATCTCCATTTAATGGAGGAAAAATATATTAATAAAAATGTTATCTATTAGGTGTAATTTGTATTTTGTTCTTTTCCTATGAGTATCAATTCTATTTTAAGAATGTAAAAAATTATTTTATTTAATATATAATATATATTACATTAATATCACTCACTAATTAAAATTAATTTTATTTATTGTAATAAAATAACATTATGAGTAGGTAAATAATGTTTTATAAGAATTTTATTTTAATATTAAATTTTCTCTTATATTCATTATACAATTAATTTGAAACTAATTAATTCATTAAATATAATTTTGAAAACATAATTCATTACAAACATTATTTGATAGTATTCATAAAACATGAATTTAAGGCCTTCTTAGTCTTAATTTATTAAATAATAATATTTTGAAAATATATTATTGTATACTAAAACATGGTATTATTTGTAACCCCATCCATTGAATAAACTCATTACTGTGTGTGGAATATTCCAACTCAGTGTTTCATTCATTTAAATATATACATTATATTGAATTTATTTATAATAGTAAACTAATTTTAACTTCATAGGATATTATTTTCTCCTAGATCTTATTGTTTCATGCTATACACGAAACCAAAAATATAGTTTTTACTATACAATTTGGGGTGTCACAAAGTATATCTTTGTGAAGATGTAAGTAATATATTATGGTTATAGTAAATCACAAAGTGATATCCTATAAATTTATTCCACAACATTATTTGAGTTAATACTACAACTACCAGCTCTAATACATGAGTTATGAAGTTCTACTAATGTATCTCAACTACCTCAGCCATTAAGCGGTCACTACTAACCACTACATCAGCCCACACTTGAGACTATATTTTGATGAATCAAAATTGAATAGGTACATTGTTCCATCCTTAAGTAGTCTCAAAAAAAGTTCACTTGTCAAAAACATCCAAAAATCCTTGAATTACCTTCGGTATTTCACTTTTTAAGTAAAATATATCACTTTTCACATCAAGGTTGTCAAAGAGGATGTAATTCTAGAATGGTCTACCAAAAAGTAATGTACTACAATCCCATGACAAAAAAATATGACACCATATCACACTATTGGGAAGTTCCCATGATATAACAACTCATATATCTATTGGATACATTGATACACCATGATGAGAAATGAAATTCCCTAGAAAGTGACTCTAATTAATCATGAACTGGAACTTCGTGATCTTCCCATAAGTCTAGTACACTAAAAAAATAATCAACCATATGCATGTGCTATATATTTTTCTTCTTTTATTTAGATTAAGTAATTATTTCCTATATTAATACAAACAAAATTTATTCTATGTATGTATTAAAAATTTATATCATCATAGCCATAAAAATGAATGGTAATTTTTACCAGAAAAGGGTATCCCAGGAACTCATAATGTATGTAGTTCTCTCATGATTCAAAAATAGAATATAATCTTTGATAAATCTTTTTTGTTGGTAGCATGACACATGATAGATCTTAGAAAATATTATCTAACCATAATAATTTTAAAATAGGTTATCAATCCTCTATAGGGTTACTTTTTCTTTAACAATTATTGGTTTAAGTGAAAATTATAATTGTAAAGATGCAAATTAATGTCTATCATTTTTACTATAACACTGTATTATTCCATTAGGGACAAAATAGTCTTGTTGAATCTATTTCATAAAAAGTCCTCCAATAGAATCTGAAAATCCAAATGATTATTTGGGGCTATAAGATATGTCATAGAAGATATCAGAGTGCTCTCATGATGCATGTTGTTAGAAAACTATATCTCCTACATTTGATGTATTCTGGATAATTACACAGGGAATACTTCTATGAAATCCACCACAACTGAAGTAATCTAGATTCCTAAATATCCTTATACACCATGGGATATACCCAATAACTAATTTTTGATGGGAGAGATTCTCATAAACATAACACTCACATGCCTTACAATGCGATCACTTTCAACTGAAAAGAATAATCTCATCCTATTGGTGTAAAGGTAAATTACTAATCTACGGTAAAAGGAAATCTAGAATTGTGGCATGTATAAAAAATATATACCCAATATTTCACCACAGGGTTCCATCATGATGTAAAAAAGGTCCCACATGATCCTATCTACCCAAAATAAATCTCAAACTACCTTAAGATAAAGGATAATGATGATCCTTTCCTTGATGGAAACTCAATTCAAAGTTGTTGGGATATCATCTCAACTAGGAGCTCTAGATTTAGAAACTGGAGTTTGAAGATGAATGAATGAAAGGCACATATTTCTACTATCATTGAATCCAGATTATAAATTACAGTGATTATGCCTTTGATACTAAAAAATAATGATGAAAAAACACATTGTTGGAACCCTGAGTTTCAATAGAATGTCGTGTAGTCCCCCCAAATTCCATGTTTCATAACATTGTTAGAAATTTGTGTACCAACATCGACATGGATAAGTGATTAATTGGGATTAAAATCTACGTGGGTAAACTTCACACATCGTGTTCCCCTTTTCACCTTTTTAAGAAAATTTAATATTCTATATCTTATTTTTTTTAACTCAAATTGTTTCCCATGAGTAGTCTATCCAGAGTATTATTCCTTGTTAAACCTCATGGTTCCATTTCTTGGGGATTTTGGGATATTATGTGAAATATTATTGGTACAATTCTTATTTAGGTGATGCCTTTTGATTTATGTGATTTTTAATAGGATAACTTGAGACACTATAGTGGAACCCCCATCATCCTGGGAATGAGTCCTCAATATACAAAGTGGAACCCCCAATAAGATAATGGGAGGGTACACAATGACAATATTAGAACCCCCCTATCACACTAGGGTGGTGTTCCTAAACATATAGATTGGATCACCCCAAAATCTTGGTGTGGGTCTCCTTCCAACTTACTGGGACCCCCTATTGGACAGGGAATGGGTCCTAGTGACACTATAGATAAAACCCATGACACATTGGGGAAATGGTCCAATAAGGATACATACCAAATGGAACCCCTATTATATAGGGAATGTGTCCTGAAGATGGTATTGTACGACCCGCCTCCATCATCTTGGGCATAGGTCCTCAATAGAGATACAAACATAGTTGAACCCCCTTGAATCATAAGGGTAAGGTTCCTCATCATGATGTTTTTATACCCTCGGTTGTGTGTCATAATGTGGAAGAAATAAAATACATGGGATATCTATTTCCTAATAACCTATATACATTAACACAATTATATCAAGAATGGATTATAGAGGAATTATTGTAAAATATAAAAACAACTAGAGGAAAATCAATGAATTTAAAACCTGTAGATAATAATAGACTACGATAGTGAAAAATGAAAAGTAAAAATAAAAAAGGAATTCATCACAAGAAAGATATCAAAACATAAAAACTATAAAGTATAATATTTTAGAGATCCTAGTTCTCGATCTCCATGTTATTATAACTATATGTGGTTCAAAATAAAATGTATCCCTACGCTCTCATGTGGTCACTATCAACCTGTTTTTCACCTACATAAGACATGAAACATGTAGTAAAATCCGACGAAGGTGTTTGTATATACACACCTATTAGGATTCCATGATATATATGTGGTATAAGTAAGAGATAAAAAAGGATTTTCAATATAATTCATATGACCATGATACAAAATGTAGAAAATGAGAATAGCTTATCCAAATGTAAGAGGGAGAGAGAGTAACATCATCCAAGAACAAGGGGATCAAAAAAATATGTAGATCAAATAAAAAGTGATTCCATCCCACCAATAAAATTAGAGTAACATAATCCATGAATGATATGCTAAACATTAATGGCATGTGGAATAACCTATGTTTCGTCAAAACCCATTGTAGGGGAGTATCAAAATCCAAAGGTATATATATATTTTTGGAGTTGGTGGTCTAGAACCAAATACTTTGTAATATATTAATTAAATAAAAGCCTTATCACATCTTGATTGTGTCATTGGATGTTCCTATCTACGGATGTGTGTATTGGTCCTTACACTTTAAGATTATTATTAATGGGTATTACAACTCGCGCACTTAGATGTATTGACGAAAACTGTGACGACACACTGTTCGCAGTGAGGTAGGAAACGTTGGGTGCGTCATGAGTAATACCACATTAATAGATAATGCGAGAAAGGATTTTTCCATTCCGTTCCATAACGGAAGTAGATATCTCAGTCCCTTTGATGGAATTGATATAGCCTAAATAAATCCATGGCCATTGTAAGGTATGGGCAAGTTAAATTCTGGGAATTTATAGAATGAATAATAAAGCACATGGGTTGATGGCACTATCCTGAAACCCGCTTGATTAAAGATATCGAGACAAAGGGATTATATTACACGGTAAGCGTTCGTAGGAGGTGACACGTCATTACGGAATTAACTTCTTTCTCTATGGGTGCCTTGGTGTGTTGCTAGACGCTAACCTTGGACTTTAGGCCGGCTCAGCCTAATGCCACTGAGGAAGAGACCTATAGGGTCACACACTAAGTGTTTCCATGTATCTTAGTTAAATATTAATTTACCAAGTTAAATAAATATTATTCCCGATTGTGTATTAATAATTATTTAACGATGTATGATCACATTTATTTTGACACTAGTTATTCGAGAGAATATATTGTGTACGAAATAATATATTTATTAGCGAGTAATACAGTTACATTTATTTAAGAAATAAATAGTCATTACTCAAGGTCTAATAAATGTGGTTGAGAAAAATAGAGAATAAAATTACACGTTGTGTATATTAAATATACATGTCGTGTAGTTTTGTGGAAAACAAGTACACGCCGTGTATTAAATATTACACGTCGTGTAGTTTTTCCAGTTGGGATATTGAGGATTTAATATTGTTTTATTAAATGATATTTATTATAATCAACATGGGCGCATGTCAAGGAATTAATAAATCGACATGGGGGTTTTCAATAAGAGTTAATGAAATAAATAAAATGTGTAACGCGTTTATTTATTGTCATAACTCTGTTAAACACAAACCCGATTATAAATATCCTCGCAACCCCAACATTTTAAAGAGCCATTTCTGTGCACAACGGATTTGGAAATACTCTCAAGCCAAGAGATAATCCCCTTTCCACCAAGAACGCCCTCAATTTACGAGAGAAAGATCCTCCACCGGATCAAGGTGGTCGAAGGCGGACATCGCAAGTGAAGGTTCTTCCGTGCTAGCACCCAGATATCCCTTCAGTGATGACCGGAGATATGTGACACATGTGTGGATCACTGCTAGAGGAATCCTACACTTGGATTCTACGATGCAACGACCGATCACCGAATCGTGACCGAACATATCAACGAAGAAAGAATTCCAATGAGGTAATTCTTATGCATTAATTAAATTAATTATAATCAACATATGATGATCCTCCTCAAGGGTTACAGGACTCTTCCTTTCTTTTCATTATTCATTCTATTCTTGAAGATTCGGCGTTTTATATCATGACGGATCTCGGATTGAACGTTGTTTAACGTTAAAATTAAAGTTGGGAAAACCCACAAACACGCTTCCGCTGCACCCGGAACCTACAACTGGTATCAGAGCGGTCATATCGTTGATTATAGTTATTTAGTTTTTTTGTTGGTAATTTACGCATTTAATAATTTAGTTATTTCAACTCAAGTTTAATTGTTCTGGAAATCCGAATATAGAGATATATTCCTCCTCCCTCGTTTCTCGTTCACCTTATAGAAACGATTTTTTATTTTAATTTTGATTAAAATAAAATAGAGGAACTAATCCATAGGAGCCAAACGTTTCTGGCCATATCACACCAGAATAAATGGCATGTATTTGGATGTTCACGCCGTGTAGTCTAGGTTCAATGCATTGACTGATCTGCCAAATCAGGCCATGTATTGGATTATTTCTATGAATTTAAGACACCGTGTGTTGACTAGAAACAGGTGGCACATGGTTTCCGGAATACACGATGTGTGGTCCAATGAACACGACATGTAGTCCCTTCGGGTCAGGGTTGGGTCGTGTACTCCGTACACGGCCTGCCCTGTTGGAAACCATGTAACGCGGAAAAAAAATGGCGTGTGTCCCACTGTACATGCTGTGTACTCTGAAAATTTTCGATGTACATTAACACGCCCTATCCCCGGGCGTGTACTTCGGATGGACGGTGAAGAAAAGTACACACCGTGTAGTCAGAACTACACATCGTGTACTCACCCAAATTACACAGATTTATTAAAATTTATTATTATGTTATAAAAAACCTTGAGACATGTACCATGGTACATGCGTAAAGATGAGGCACAACAGGTTATAGGTGTTATATATATATATATGTGTGTTTAATTTAACATCTGCGTAATAAATGGGAATTCACGAGGTTGCCTCCAAGGTACAAGTTACGTACAAGGATAATTTTAAATGAATTTATTTTTTTTAAAATTATGATGGATGAGAATCTCAAGGAAATTCATAAAAATTATTTAAGATAAAAGGATTGATTAATTAAAGATAATTAATTGATTTGAGCGTGATTTATCTTAAACAAGAATGATTAAAGAATTGAATGCTAGTTTTATTTATGATTAAATACTGTTGCATGTATGGATGATCATGAGCTAGACCGAGACCTTTGTATGTGAATGGTTTCTTTAAATTTATTTATTTAAATTAAATTTGTTGGCATGCGAGCCATCTCCACATTAATATGAAGGGCATGCGCGCCAAAAGATTCTTTTATGTAAAAACCCATTTTACCCCTCACATACGTTTGAGATAAATGCATATGTAATGGATGGAGCTCCCAAGATAGTAGAGGTGGCTCAAGTCTGGAGACAAGGTGAAACCAATCCAAGGAGATAAAATGGTGGACAGGTGGAAAGGTGTAAACACGGACCCAAAAGGTTTTAGGTGTTTCTCCCCTAGGTCTTGGGTTAGTTTATCAACCGCTAGATAAACTAACCAATAGAAAAGCTCATGATCATACCATTTATTTTAATTTTGTTAGTTGCATGGTTTGTTTATTGTGGTGTGTTGTCACGATAACACAATTAATGAATTAAATGAGAAATCAACATGGAACTGAAATAAAACCATCTTATACGTAAATATTATCTTAGACATACTTAATCACTTAAGTATATCCCACTTAATATTAACAAGAATATAATCAAAGATAATAAAATGACAATTTACGTATAAGGATAAAATCCCTCAAGATAAATATTATGTCGGCATAGCCTTCTATAATCTTGGTTAGAATCTAACCATAGTTCAAAGTGCTTGACCAACCCTAGTTGGGGTGCTTTCAATTATCGGGGAATTCTAATTCTAGGTTTTGGGTTGAATTGACTTGGTTCGCATGAAGGGTTGACGGCCACAACAAGACTTGGTGTGATCAAGAGGAAAAGGTTGACGAAATCCATAAAGGATTTTAGGATTGGGGAGTCCACTCAGCGGATCACAGAGCTGCGAGTTAATGCAGTTGGCATTTGGAATTCCTACCTAAAACCCTTCAAGTTTCTTGACCAACCCTAGTTGGGGTAATGCGGAGGGGAATATGGATCCTTTCCACTAGAATATTCACGCAACAGAATATTCTGAAGTCAATGGTGAGGGATATTGGGTATCGATAAAATAGTGGGAGACTAATAAGTATTAATTTATTTATTTGTCTCAAATTTTGTAATAAAGTACTAAACCTTTGCTCATCTTAATTTTTAGAAACTGCAAGAAAATGAATTCAAACATATCGATGCACACCATACTCGAAAAAGAAAACCTTATCACCAGCACCAATTTCCAAGAGTGGAAGAGGTGTTTACGCATCATCCTTTTCCTCGAAAGGAAATCATATGTGCCAGAAGAGCCTATTCTAGTAGTGCCTTGGAAAGAGGCTAGTGATGAGGAATTATCTCTCTACATTAAACAAATGGATAATGCCACATATTTCCAGTGTTTCATGCTATCGGACATGTCTAATGATCTCTTAAAGCAACATGAAAACATGGACGCGTATAGCATGATGTCTCACCTTAAAGATATCTACCAAGAGAAGGTGAGACAGGAGAGGTATGAGATCTCCAATGCTTTGTTTACCATGAAGCTTGGGGAGTGTGCGCTAGCTGGGCCTCATGTAGTCAATCTTATTGGCTACATTGAACATCTGGACATCTTAGGAATTAATTTCCCGGATGATTTGCGTACAGATATCATCCTATCGTCACTGCCCAAGAACTTCTCTAGCTATATTGACAACTATAACATGAGAGGCAATGAGAGGAGTCTATCGGAGATTCTGACTTTGATTCGCCAGGTAGATAAGGACATGGGGTGTGACAAACCTGCAGTCCTTATGGTGAACAAGAAAAGGAAGGACAAGGAAAAGGGGACAAAGACTTATAAATGGTATGAAGCCCCCGAGCACCGTCCCTCCAAGAAGGGGAAGATCCAAAGGCCGGGCAAGGAATGGGAAGCAGTGTGTTTTTCATGTGGCAAGCAGGGCCACTGGAAGAGGAACTGCACCCAGAAGCGTGGGGACTCTAAAGGTGCATTAGTTATCAAGTGAAATCTTTCTATTTCTACACATTCGGTATTAGATACAGATTATAGGGCTCACATCTGTATTCAAATGTAGGAACCAAGTAGATTTAGAAAGATCACCAGAGGAGAGGTGGATCTTCGAGCTTCCAATGGAGCAAGGCTGGCTGCGTTGGCTATTGGCGACTACCACCTCTCATTGTCGTCTGGGATGATTTTGGTTTTACATAATTGTTATTATGTGCCTAGTGTTACTAAGAACATAATTTTTGTATCTTGTTTGGATATGGATGGATTTGTTTTCAAATTTGGAAATATGGGTTGTTTATTTTATAAGAACAACGTATGTTATGGTATGGCACATTTAAATAATGGTTTGTATGTATTGAATTACGAAAACCATGTGTTGGAAATCTATAATGAAACAAACTCAAATTACTCATACATCACCCAGTTATGGCATCACCGCCTTGGTCATGTGAACAAGAACTGTTTGACAAATCTATACCAAGATGGCTATTTAGACTCTACTGAGCTAAAATCACTTGATAGATTTCACGCTTGTTTATAAGGAAAAATTACCAATCCGCCTTTTGGTGGACAAGGTGAAAGGGCCACAGAGCTTCTAGAATTGGTACACACGGATGTGTGTGGACCATTTCCAGTAGAAGCTAGAGGTGGATATTCTTACTTCATTACTTTTACTGATGATTTGAGTAGATATGGATATGTATTCTTAATGAGGTATAAGTCAGAGTCCTTAGAGAAATTTAAGGAATTCAATAATGAAGTAGAGAATCAGCTTGGTAAGAAGATAAAGAAGCTTCGATCGGATCGAGGTGGAGAATATTTGAACCAAGAGTTCATCGATCTTCTATGGGAGTCTGGGAGTCAATATAATCTCACTCCTCTTTATACACCACATTGGATTGGTGTTAGTGAAAGGAGGAACCGAACCTTGTTGGACATGGTGAGGTCGATGATGAGTCATGCGGATCTTCCATTATCCTTTTGGGGATATGCATTACAAACTGCAACATACATATTAAACCGAGTACCAACTAAGGCGGCAAATGGAATTCCATCCATGTTATGGAATGGAAGGAAACCCACATTGTCGCACACACGTGTATGGGTATGCGAGGCATTTGTTAAGGCCTTATCAGGCAACAAACTAGCACACCGGGGCACGAAGTGTATCTTTATAGGATATCTCAAGGAAACGAAAGGATATTACCTACATAACCCTCAAGACAAGAATGTGACTGTCACCAGACAAGCCGTCTTTCTTGAGAGGGAGCACATCCTCAAGAAGGATAGTGGGAGCAAGATTGACTTTGATGAAGTTGATGCTCAAGAAACACATGAGTTGGTACAGGAACAAGTTCTAGAGGTCCCCGTGGAAGAGGTTCCAGAAACACAAGTACTGCGTAGGAGCTCCAGAGAGGTAAGGGAACTAGAGATATTTGGTTTCCTAGTCACCGAGGATGGTGAATCATTATTGTTGGAATATGATGAACCTCTCTCCTACATGGAAGCAGTAGAAATACTAGAAGCTGCAAGATGGCTAGAAGCTATGAATTCTGAGATGGATTCCATGTATCAGAACCATGTTTGGGTTCTGGTCGATGAGCCAGTTGATGTAAAGCCTATTGGATCAAAATGGGTATTCAAAATAAATCTGTACATGAAAGGTCAAGTTAGCACCTATAATGCAAGGCTAGTGGCTAGAGGATTCAGACAGCATCAAGGAGTTGACTATGATGAAACCTTATCGCCAGTTTCCATGTTTAAATCCATATGAATCATACTTTCCATAACATCTTACCATGACTACGAGATTTGGCAAATGGATGTCAAAATAGCATTCCTTAATGGGAACCTTCTGGAAGATGTCTATATGACACAACCAGAAGGGTTTGTGACACCAGGTGAAGCCAAACAGGTTTACAAGTTGCAAAAATCCATTTATGGATTGAAGCAAGAATCCAGGCCATGGAACATTCGATTTGATGAAGCCATAAAGGAATTTGGTTTCATTAAGAACGAATGTGAGCCATGTGTTTATAAGCGGTTTAATGGGAATGTGGTCGTCATCCTAGTGGTATATGTTGGTGGCATATTGCTTATTGGAAACGACATACCATCCTTACAGTCAGTTAAGGAATGGATGAACAAGTGTTTCTCCATGAAGGACTTAGGAGAAGCAGCCTACCTTCTAGGGATCAAGATCATTCCTGACAGATCCAAGAGGCTGCTTGGACTATGTCAGGGTACATACACTAACCAGATACTAAAGAGATTTTGTATGGAAATATCTAAGAGGGGATTGGTTCCAGTGTCACATGGCTTACATCTTTCTAAGAAAATGTGTCCACAGATACAAAAAGAGAAATATATGATGAGTAATATCTCATACGCATCGGCTATAGGATCCATCATGTATGGCATGTCATTTACCAGGCTTGATGTTGCCTATGCACTGAGCATGATAGCCAGATATCAAGCAGATCCAGGAGAACAGCATTGGACTGCTGTTAAGACTATCCTTAAGTATCTGAGAAGAACTAAGGATATGTTCCTGGTGTATGGAGGAGACGAGGAGCTTGTCATCAGAGGGTATGATGATGCTGGTTTTCAAAGAGAACAGAATGATCTATAGTCGCAATCTGGATATGTTTTCTGTCTCAACGGAAGAGCTGTGAGCTGGAAGAGTTCAAAGCAACCAGTTGTCACCGATTCTACAGTGGAGTACGAGTATATAGCGGCTTCTAATGTATCCAAAGAATCCATCTGTATTCGGAACATTGTCCAAGTGCTTGATGTGGGGCCTAGCAGTAAAGATCCCATTACATTGTATTGTGATAATACTGCTGCGGTAGCTCTTGCAAAATAACAAAGGTCACATCAACGGACAAATCACATACTCCGGAAGTATCACCACTTGAGGGATTTCTATCAAAGGGGTGAAGTTGCAGTGAGCAGAGTGTCCACGGAAGAGAAAGTGGCGGACCCCATGACTAATGGCCTATCTCAGCAGAAGCATGAATATCATGTGAGAGCTAGTGGGTTAAAGGTTTTTAGCAGTTGGCTCTAGTCCAGTGTGAGTCTATTGGAGTTGGTGGTCTAGAACCAACTACTTTGTACTTTATTCATTAAATAAAAGTGTTATCACATCTTGATTGTTCTTCTACACGACATGTCATGTGATAATGTCCTAAGAAAAGTTGTTGCGTTAAAGGGTCGTAGCGGATCCCTGTTATGATGAGAACCCAGAAGTGCCATAACACTGTTCATGAATGTATGTTCTATGGCCGGATGATATTATTTGAGGGACACAAATAATATAGGTCATTAGGGCTGAGGACTCATAAAACATTGAGACACCTTCTCATGGTGTGCGCCCTTGGTAATATCTAGGAGGATATTATGAGAACAAGACCCGCCAGTAGGAAATCCACATTTCATAGTGTCATTGGATGCTCCTATCTTCAGACATATTTATTGGTCCTTAGACTTTAAGATTATTATTAATGGGTATTACAACTCGCGCACTTTGATGTATTGATGAAATCTGTGACGACACACTATTCCCAGCGAGGTAGGTTACATTGGGTGCATCACGAGTAATACCACATTAATAGATAATGAGAGAAATGATTTTTCCCTTCCGTTCCATAATGGAAGTAGATATCTCAGGCCCTTTGATGGAATTGATATAGCCCAAATAAATCCATGGCCATGGTAAGGTATGGGCAAGTTCAGTTCCGAGAAGTCAAAGAAAGAATAATCAAGAACATGGGTTGATGGGACTAGCATGCAACCCACTTGATTGGAGATATCGAGACAAAGGAATTATATTACATGGTAAGCGTTCCTAGGAGGTGACACGTCATTACGGCGTTAACTTCTTTCTCTATGGGTGCCTTGGCATGTTGCTAGACGCTAACCTTGGAATTTAGGCAGGCTCAGCCTAATGCCACTCAGAAAGTGGCCTAGAGGGTCACACACTATGTGTGTCCATGTATCTTAGTTAAATATTAATTTAACAAGTTAAATAAATATTATTCCCAATTGTGGTTTAATAATTATTTAAGGATGTCTGCTCGCATTTATTTTGACACTAGTTATTCGAGAGAATATATTGTGGACGAAATAATATATTTATTAGCGAGTAATGCAGTTAAATTTATTTAAGAAATAAATAGTCATTACTCAAGGTCTAATAAATGTGGTGGAGAAAAATGGAAAATAAAAGTACACATCGTGTATATTAAATATACACACAATGTAGTTTAATGGAAAACAAGTAAACACCGTGTATTAATTATTACACATCGTGTAGTTTTTCCAGTTGGGATTTTTAAGATTTAATATTGTTTTATTAAATAATATTTATTATAATCAGCATGGGCGCATGTCATGGAATTAATAATTCGACATGGGGGTTTTCAATAAGAGTTAATGAAATAAATAGAATGCATAACGCGTTTATTTATTGTCATAACTCTGTTAACCTCAAACACTATTATAAATATCCTCGCAACCCCAACATTTGAAAGATCCATTGTTGTGCACAACGAATTTGGAAATACTCTCAAGCCAAGATAGAATCCCCTTTCCACCAAGAACGCCCTCAATTTACGAGAGCAAGATCCGCCACCAGATCAAGGCGGTCGAAGGAGGACATTGCAAGCGAAGGTTCTTCCACGCTAGCACCCAGAGATCCCTTCGGCGATATCCGGAGATACGTGACACACGAGTGGATCATCGCTAGAGGAATCCTACACTTGGATTCTACGACGCAACGACGGATCACTGAATTGTGACCGGACACATCAACAAAGAAATAATTCCAACGAGGTAATTCTTATTCATTAATTAAATTAATTATAATCGACATATGATGATCCTTCTCAAGGGTTCCAGGACTCTTCTTTTCTTTTAGTTCTATTCTGATGATTCGGCATTTTATATCGTGACGGATCTCAGATTGAACATTGTTTAACATTAAAATTAAAGTTGGGCAAACCCACCAACGCGCTTCCGTTGCGCCCAGAACCTACATATATAAGCTCAATTATAATAATCCCATGTGGGAGAGTAAGCGAATATCTAATTCATATCCCATCCCATAAATGAGTAACCAATAGTTTAAAAAGCCTATAAATGATGCACAAAATCTCACGTGTCATTCTAGATATAAAATTGTGATAGACCATGAATCACCACTATTCTGCATAGCTTATGGGTTAGAAACTCTAGTTATAGGATCCATTTCATTGTGCATTTGGGGGGTTTCACTCTATAAATATCTTAAGAGGACCTCGGCTGAAGCTGATGGGGGGGGGGGGGGGTACATTCTAATATAGAGAGGTCTCATGCCCAATTTGTGCGGGGTGTTCCACTCTATATGTATCTGTAAAGGAACCACACCCTAATGCCTATAGTTTTTTTCAACCATATTTTACAGGGACGTCATCACTATATGATAGGGGTTCGACTCGTTGGGTATTGGATTCAGGACAACATTGATGGTGGGGGTTCCACTCTATAGGCTGAGGACCTACACCCATTGGTAACCGTGTTGTTCCACTCAGTTAATCAAAGACCCATTCCATATATGATAGGGGGTTCCACATTGTAGGTCAAGTACCCAATCCCTTGTTGATGGGTGGGGTCCACTATAGTTTCTCTAATGATCCAATTTAGGATCGTTTCCAGCCTTTAGGGTCACCAAAATATTGTCTTGAACCCCACTGTAGGAATATTTCACATTTTATCCCAAAATATAAAATGATTGGAAAAAGGAAACATTCACTATAGAAAAATACTCAGTATAGGCTACTAATGGGGCCTAAAACAATGTTCAAACAATAGTGATATATATGGTTGATGTTTCCTCAAAAAGAGCCAATGGGTACCCAGTGTGTGAGGGGACCCACCTAGCAAGTGATCCTACTCCATCAACTAGATGTGTCCATAGAGGTTCCTAGATAACCAGCCAAGTAGGGATACATGACAAGTGTGGGATCTACATAATATGAGCATTCTTCTCAAAGTCACACCTATGTTCTTTGTGATGTAGGTGTATTCCATCCCTGGTACATGTAATTTTGTAGATTGTGTTCCTCCTCACATGGGGTGTTGCATGTGTCTCTGGTGTGCCAGTATACCATTGTACATGATGTGTACCATGCCATGAGCTCTGAAAAATTGGCTTTTCCACATAGGGAAGGGTGGAACACTGTGTGTATTGACTCTAAATTGTATTCCATCCTTATAAATTACCTACACGTTCCTCCCCACATTAAAGGGTCTATAAAACATGGGTTAATCGTTTTACAAGTCATGTATTTTCATTTCTCAAAAAATAGAGAAAATAATTCTGTGCTATTTATTTGGTCACTCCATCGTAGATATATCCCACACACAATATGTAATTAGTGGATCAAGTCCTAATTTTTCATTTCTGACTAGTCAATGAACCAAAATCAATTTTTTCTAGTCTTTAGTGTTTTTTCTCACATCTTGAATGCCTTCAGTCCTTCCACTATAAAATATTCAACTTGTGATCATCATAAATATCCCTAACATTCTATAATCTACCCATCAACACACTTTTTTTGTATATTTATATCCCATTCACATGGATTTTTCATGATTACAAGGGTTCAATCCGGCTTCTTACTACCCAAAAATTTTGAAATTGGACCGTGGGGTCTTGTCGGTGATGAACTCAAATAAATTGGTGTGGAAAAAATTATTCTTCATTTTGATTCTATGAGGGAAAACTGTTAATTAAAGGGATATGGTTGGTTTGAAATCCAAATATTAAACAATTTAAATGGTAAACGCTGAAATAAATAGGCTATAATTGGTCCATACCAAAGGATCAGAATGATATTCTCAATAAATTAAATAAATAGGGGAATAATAAACAAATTGATAATACTTACATTGATATTGGACTGTTTTTGTCATGGAATGTTCCCTCCCTGATTGATGGATGACTTTTCATTTTCCATACTCTGATGTACTATGATACAAAGAGTCAATAAAATTTGATGTGATTATATTAATAGATGGAGAAGAAAATAATATCTTGATCATCCCATTGTTATGAGGCTAACCTTGGGATTATAACCATAATAATATATTTTAAGGAAATTTGAATAATGTAATTAAATTAAAATTTTAATAAATTCACTGAACATTCCTCCCATGAGAATGATATTTGAATACCCTTGTTACGACCTAATTGAAATCAATAATAGTGTAAATAATAAGTTCTAGACTCAAATGTATTCTATGATTTATGCCCCATGATTTTTTATGTGATATCACATTTTCATTATAATATTTCATGTGACTAAAATAAAATATATTTAATATTGTTATAAAATTAAATTTATGCACACCGTGCATCAAAATAAAACACTACCATAGCTCCATGATAAAGGAATATATATATAAATATTTCAATGTATAAATTGGAAAAAAAACATGTCTCTATAGTTAATCACCATAAAATCATATAATTTCAAAATGATATATCCTTTAATATGATTCCAGAAATCAACTATATATTAATCCAAATAAGCTAGTGAAAAAATCGTATTTGGTTGTATATCACATAATATAGTGGTAATAACTACACTCTTATCACACATTGGTTGTCTATTGAAGTCCAATAGCATTTCTAAATGTGAAATGTTATCACTCTTATTTCAGTTTGTACATTTTCTAAAACCATAGTATAGAAATTCAAATAAAATTAAAAAAATATGTTGAAAATACCGAAGAAAAAATTAATTACAAAATCAATTTTTAACAACTAAAGTCAAATATAATTATTTTTCTTCTAAAAAAATAATTGATTATAACTACCTCAACATTAACAACAACTCAAGGATAAAAATTTTGTTAATCACGTTTTTTATAGAATAACACTTTAAAAAGAAATCTACATTCTAGATTATTAGTCCCAATATATATATTATTCATTTTAATTATGGAAAAATAATTAAAATGTATCCTTAAAAGTTTCATAATTCTTAAAACTATAATATAATAGATAATAATTCTTCAACAATAAGATTCCCATAATCTAAAACATAAATATTTGAATCATTCAAAATTAATAGTTGTAAAAATATAAGCTCCTATGGATTTATTATTTTATTAATTAATTGAAATAGATAATGTTAAAGTTCCTCATATCTAATACATTAAATTGATAGTCATTACAAATGTTGAAATTTATTTCATTACAAATAGTTAACTAGAATCCTCAATTTTATACTATAAATGGAAACCTTATGCCTAAATTTTCATCACATAATGAAACCTTCAATTCCTTTAGGTCATATTACATGGTTCCACTTTCCACAGTTTTTACACATAATAAATTGAATTTTAACTTCTATATCGACCATAACACTATAAAATCCTTGATACATTATCTTTGTATTCATTTATGTGTTTGTAAAATCTACTATGTTCTAGTTTTTCATCCAAATTAGAGATAGTTCATTTGGAATTATAACCATATTTCAAAATTATTTTCACCAAAAGTTAGGAATCTCATAAAAGAAAATAATTATATTTCCAAAAAAATAGTTTTTGGGACGATTTATCATATTTCCTAGCACTGAATAAAAATAAATAATGAAACAAGATGAGAAATCATTTACATACAAAAGGGGGTACTTATAAACCAACAAGGAATAACTTAAAAATGATAAGTATATCCTGACTTATGTGTCACTAGGTTCTAATCATGGTTATTTATGGTAACACATTCTATTAGGGTTTCTAATATAACAACATGTTCACGTCATTCATAATGGATCCAAATAACGTTGGGAATTTTCAAAGAATACGCTTAGGAGTGTCATTCCTGGTGTATATTGAGGATTATATTCATGTTAATGGTGATGTATAATTCAATATCAATGCCCCCTTTTTGATGTTATTACCCATAGGTACAACTGTTCTTGATCCACATACAAATTTAGCTGCTAGATTGGGAGGTATTATCATGGAACCCACTATCTCTGTACGTCTCCAAAATTCTACGATCTTTGTTTCACATAGTCATGAACTTAATCTTATAAATAGGGTTCTTATTAAATATTTCTTGTTATAATCATGAAAAATGACACATCATTTATCAAATACCAAATACAGATACCCAAAGATTTTAAACATATAATTAAGTTGTTCTTATACATTAATATCGAATAATTAAAACCCAATGATCGTGAGTAGTAGTGTCTTTGATAACATGGTTTGTAAACATAAAAAAACTAAATAATAATAAATTTTATTTTATTATTCTCTGTAGAGTTCCCCTAAATCAATTTGTTATAAAAATAATCATAGGATAATTTTAGTAAATACATGAACTAAATGGGTGATCTATAAATACTTTTAAGGGTATAGACATGATAAGGAGGCCCAAATCATGAGTAAATGAAATAATATAACATCATAAAATAGATGAATCATGAGAATAAAAATTAAGGAATAATATAAAAAAAATTATCATAAGATCATATAATTATAGTAAATGTGGTCGAATCATATAACATAACCATAATATGTATAATTCATCACTTCATAGACAATATTTCATGGTGAAAAAAGTCCCAAAATAGATTTTGTTTTCCACCTTATCCTGTAACTGAATTATCATGAGAATAAAGCACTAAGGAAAGTAATAGAAAACTATCTACACATACCCATCATGATATTTTCATCATTTATGTGAATCAAAAAATGAAATCAATCATAAGGAATAAAAATAATAATTACCCATGGAATGAAATTTTTTTCATAATCATGCTTTGTATTGTAATCAATGGAAAATGTATAATGATGGAATTTATGAAATGATAGTAATCCATGTATTAACTAATAAATGGAATGTATAGTAATATAATTTTATATATGATATATACGCACATATATATATATATATATATATTAGAATAATTTAATAACATTAAAGAGAGTGAAAGTGAGTTAGATATATAATGTACATATCCTAGAGACAGTGGTTGTATTGAGAGGAACCATACATAAAATCCATAAATTTAAAAAATATTAAAAAAACATATTCCTTGAAATGGATCATGGAAATATGTAAGGATTCATTGAGTCACTGAGTCTTCATGATGATGGGTTATTTATTAAATATTGTATATGATAAAAAAATTGTTCCTTGCTATTGTGAAATGAATAAATAGAACCTCATTAAGAAAATGTCATGAATTTCTCTTTCAAAACAATTTAATAATAAATAAATTTTAAAAATTTCATTAGTAAATAATTTATAGAATATTTAATACATTCTCCAATATATTATTTGAAAACATGGATACTTAATAAAAAATAATTTTCAACTAAATATCGAAATAAAGTTTGATATTCATATTAAATTTTTTAAAAACAATTATTTAAAGAAGACAAGAAAATGGTACTATTATGTTAAAATTTCATGAATAAACCAAGGATAATAAAATTAAATGGTTTTATTAGACAATTATGAAATAATTTCATTTAATAGAAATTCAGGGACAATAAATCCTAATTAACATGATATTGAATCATATAACCTTCTAATTTGGTAATATTTGAATAAAAATCTGGAATAATGAATTAAATGAGTTTTATAATAATATACCAATATGTATAATGGATTCATTAAATAATATTAAAAATGGATGTGTATAAAAAATATAAATGATGTTTTATGAAAAAAATTAAAATATTCCTCAAGGAAAAGAAATTGGGGATAAGAACCCTACATCATATCATGTTATTTCATTTATGTTCATTATCTCCAGAATAATAAAATTTTACACCTTATTTTTTGTTCAAAATAGTTTTTTCATGATTAATATAATATCTTTTAATCATTTAATTTAACTATTTTAAATAAAATTTTAATTACATAATCACTAATATCCATATCATGTTTTTTTGGATGTTATGATCATAAATTAAAAATAGAATTATTGTGATGATCATTGTAAAAATTATGTATTTATATATAATATCTATAATAATAATAATGTAATTATAATTTTTATTAATACATTATTCTTTATTACAAACCATTTAATATTCTTTTGAAAAATTAACTATGTTAAAATCCTATATATTGTAGGTGTACGTAAACATGTGTAACATTTCAATTCCTCAACAATAACGATAGATAGAAGGAATTTTTTATCTTATTATTGAATAATTATAATTATATAAAAATTATATATTGTTTCATTAAATACACATACATAAACTATCTATTCTACATGGTAAAAAAATCAATCACATCACTTCACAAGGTGCTAGTTCACCATATACACAAATGACATTATGATTTTTCCAAGGATAGAAAAGTAAGAATATATTCGATATATTATTTTTATATAACATTTAACACTTTTTATATGTAATATGTAAAAAAAATTCATCCCCATGAATATCCACAATAGGTGTTGTTGACAATAAAATTACATATGTTTATGAAGCGGTGGTATGTTGTACACATAAATGATGGTTTTTATCCAATTTTATAGATGAGAAAATGGATATATGTTATGAAATTATCAAAATTAAATATCATCATATGGTTTATTATTATTTTATTATGTTATCATTATTGATTAAAAATTGGAAGCTGTGGTAGAAGAAATTAATTTGAGAAGCTTAGTTAATAACGACACCTCTTCTTTAGACCACCTCATTTGGATTATAAATAATTCCTCTGAATATTGGATTTAATATGAAGAAAATTATTCGAGGAAATTTTTAGGGAAGTAAATAAGTTATTTTTTATATAAAATATAAACCTCTATGTTTTTAACTATAATGTAGAGAGTAGAGGGGTTCCCTTTTTTAAATATTGGTAGTGGACACAGATGCAATTTTTGAAATGAAAAAGTTCTTCCACATTTTAAAAATTATAAAAGGATAAAAACATTGTCATTGTATAACCTTATATAACATAATGTTGATATATTTCCATATAATATGATTTTGGAATGTTTTTAGGAAATTTTATCCCTTAATATTTTAGACTAATGTCGAGTAAATAATTTTTTTGATCCATGGTAATTAATGTATAAATTTTTTATGGTTCATTAAGAAAAAAATTATTTTGAATATATTATAAAAAAATTATCATTGTTAAAAATATGGGATCCGCGTTTTCAAATAACATTCATTGATATAGTTGGGTTTAATATAAACTCAATCATTTTTGCAAGACAAAAAATGATTTGTAATTAAAAATCATTCATATGTATAAAATTAATATATATCAAAATTCCCTGTGAAATTAAATCATGTGATAATGTATAGATTAAAAATAATATTTTAATTGATATAAATTTAATTTTACAAAATTTAAATAAAAATATATCATTTTAAATGATTAAAAAGACAAGGTAGTTTATAATAAAAATTAGTATTTTAATATTCATTAAATAATATATAAATCCCAAAAATTAGGCATAAAATATTTTAAACATGTGGATTACAAAGATTATATTTTTATAATAAAATATTTCTTTTGAAATTGAAAAAATAAATTTTATTAGTTCTCAAAAATGTAAAAATAATAATTATTTCATATGAAACTTATTTTTGAAGTATATAATGTATTTTCCAAAAATAAATTAATAATTATTTTACATATGACATTCATATAAAACCATTATAATTAATCATAAAAAATGGTTATTTAAATTCATACATTCATTTTCAATATCAATGTTATAAAATTATTGTTTAAATAATATTATTAATGGTTTATGGTCATTTATTAAAACCTAGTGTTTAATGTTGTACACACTGTATAACATATTGTTTTTTAAATACTGTGATGTTATATGGTTGATCAAGGGAATATTTGATATTATATAGGATACAAAATAAATGATTTCATTATTGGATTAACCGGATCAAATATTGGATTAACGATAAGATAAATATTAGGTTTTCCTATTATGATGACTTATTGATTTATTTTTATTTCTATTTATTTTATGGCATGTATAGATGGTGGATTTTAAAATTGGATTTCATGGCCAAGTATTTGAAAAAAAAATTATTAAACAACTATTGAATATTTATTAAATGTATCATATCATTGGTGATATAGGGGATTTAAGACCCCTTCATCCTTAATTATGTATTCTTGCAGATTTATCTTGATTTATTATTTTTGGTTGGATATATTAAAATGAATTATTTTGTCATAAAGTAGCCTCTATTGTTTAATTTTTATTTTGTTTTTTAAATTTATATTTTTTTCATAATTTTGAATTATATAATGTGGAAGTGTTTGTATTTTTTTTGATTATATGGTGTTTTCCATAACAAATTAATCACTTGTTGATTCCATTGATATAATAAGATGATGTATTCCGTTTGAAATAATTATAGTTCTCAAACTAAACGAGGTGTAGTGTTCCCAATAAAATAATAAATGATTTTTTTCAAAATTTAAAAAAGGATTTTGTAGTGGAGTATTTAATGTATATTTAGATGATTTATTTTGGGAAATGTGAAAAAATGTGGGCTCCATGATCTTAATTAAATGTGATATATTTTTAAGGGGTCATTATATTAATTTTGAAAAATAAATTGAATTTCATATTATAATGAAGAATATAGGGTAAATCATTATATTAATTAATGACACGTTGTATAATAGAATGATATTTTCATGAGGCACTGATGAGGATATGTCTATGAAGAGAGGTTGGGGAGATAAAATTATGTTATTTATTTATTGGTGAAGATCTTTGGATATTAATACAATGATGTGAAATAGGTAGAAACCCATATAGGGTGAAATTAATGTCATATAATTAATGAATTGAAATGAATATATATCATGAATAAAGGGGGAATGCGAAGGTCATTATAATGAAGAATTTTTTCATTTGTTATTATTATATTATATGAATAATTTAATTTTTTATTATTTCAATGTTTCTTCGTAATTTATTCTGCATTAACTGTGTGACCACACATTGATTTGGATTCTATTAAATTTGACATATATATTATATTTGATGTCATTATACAAACATATTAGGTAATATATAGTATGTTTTATTCTACTTGACAAAATTGTATTCCACCAATATATTTTCTTGTGGGACGTTGTATTCAATTTCCTTATCAGTTCCCATAGAAATAGACTCAGTCCTAAGTGATGTAACATACCATATTTTAAAAATCATTTTGTATCCCTAATATTGTTCAGAATTTTTTTAATAATTGAACTCATCTATAAAAATATATCAACCTTAGAACAAATATAAAATGAACAACAATGTATTAAATTATAAAAGACTGTTGCAACATTAAATTAGATGAAAAAAAACTCATTACATGAATGCATTATCTAAAAAGTTATAAATATTACAAATCAAATATCACCATGAATAATAAATGATATATCACAGATATTATGTTTTCCCTCACAATATCTCAGGAAGACTATGCCCCTATTTGTTACATTAGAAGGATTGAAAAACATTGGGTGTATAATAGACTTCATGATAATGAAATTAAGGTATTTTAATATTGTTTTTTTTATTTTTATGTAAGGATATATATAACACATCACCATTATATGGCCACTGGATATATAGTCATCACTTATATTGTTGTTGAATTCTATACTAGTAAACACATAATTATTTTGTAATTACCTGGATTAGGAATTATAAACAAATAATTCAGAGTAAAAATATATATTAAAATTATAAATAATATATTTTTCATTTAATTATAATATACTAAATAATTATAAAATAATATAATTATATAATAATATATTCTAAAATATTTCATATATTATAAAAAATTTATTCTTAATAGTTATGTAATTTTATTTGTCGAAATTTAATATATAACTTTTTATAAATCATTTTAATATAACATATTCTCTATATATAATAAAAATACAATTATTTGAATTATTATTAAAAAATGTGGAATTATAGAAATATAATTTAATTTTTAATTGATCATTTTTAATTATAGTTAGGATTATACATAATTTCTTATACATTTGGAATCATCATATTGAAATTATATAATTTTGTCAATTTTAATTTTGGAAAACAAAGATATGGTAATAGGTGAGTTTTTATTGTGAAAGGTAATATGTGGTAAATATTTAAAACAATTTATAAAGTTTTTATAAACTCTAAAACTAATAACATGATTATTTTAATGAGATATTTCATGACCCATATCGAATATTTATCCATTTTTATCACCTTTTTTTTAAATATTTGATTCCATAAACGTTAAAGAATGATTACTAACTAACACACCACTAAAATTCAACTATAAAATGACAAATCCTCCACTGATTCAATATAAAATCAATTATTTAATTTACTCTCAATTATATACCCAAATTTCTTCCAAAAAAAATCATATCTCAAATTTGTGATCTTGTAGTCACAACAAGGATACACCTACAATTATTTTTTGAGAAATTCCTCTTCGGTAGAATCTACAATTAAACAAAAGTATAATATTTCACATAATCATATTTTTCCTTATTTCTCAATTTCTTCTTTAATATTTTTTTGTCATGTGAAAAAATGTAATTTAAACCATTATTTTTCTATATATTATATAATATAACATTAAAATAACATATTCTTATTTTTTTATAATATGTTTTTATTTTTGTTAGTTTAACTAGAATCACCAATTTTGAAATTAAATATTCATCATAGATGTGTTTGATAACATAAATAATGTTAATATATTGTTAATTTATGAAAATTAATTTTTTATATATTTAGAAAGTCAGTATTAATATATAAATAATTGTTTACATAAGAACTGATTTTTACTAAAATTACAAAAATAAGGATATCAAAATAATTTTTCTAAACCACACCCATAATGTCCAAGAATGAAAAAGATAAATTAAAATATATAAAAAATTATTATTACAATACCTTGATTATTTTTAATATTATTAACTAATGAATATGTAATAAGGACTAAAACCACCCCACCGAAACCTGAATAGATTTACTGGAACTGTAGAACCTAATGATTAATACTGAATATTATATATTTATAAATAAAGGAAAATTAATAATACATAAATTATATTATGTAAAAATTAAGAAATTTATATAGAGGAATAATAAAACAATGTTGATTATGTTTTTATTTGGATACTATATGAGAATGTGGAAATGTAAGGTAGTGGTTATCTTCCTCAAGAATACTTCGTATGATAGGGTTTCCATCTTAATTACCTATCAAGATTTAAATATTAAAAATTATCTCCTTTGGATTTATATTGATAATTATTACTCATATATATACATATATTACTATATAATTTTGGATGGATCATTAATACATTTGAAATTATAAATCTCGTATAGGGTTTCATCTCAATATATCATAAAAATTTTAGAATATATATCTTTAACATATATTTGGAGAAATTATATAATATTTACAAAAAGAATATCTGAATTTTAACTTCTATATATTTCAAATATCTAATTATATTATTATAAGGACCCGGCCTTAAACATTACATAATATTGAATTAAATGAATAATTCACATTGAAGATCTTTTAAGGTTTAGAGTTTTAGTGAAATAGTTCATAACTATTACCTTACAACTTTAATATTACAAGTAGACACTACTACTTAGTATCAATTTTTTTCATTAAAAATAAACACTTAAAAAGAAACATGTCTAGTTCCATGTTTTCGGTAACATGACTTTTCTATGATCCCATCATTGACCTTATTCATCTTTATGTCCTATGGAAAACAATTCAAAAACAGCGGATGAGCATAAAAAAGCTCAGTAAGGGTTATAATATAATCAAGGAAAACATTATCCCATCAATAATTACAAATCAATGAAACCATACTTTTCAATCTTAACATACCTTATAAAATCATGAGATTTATTAATGACACACACAATTCATAAATCATAACTGATACTTATAGAGTCCATATCAAAATTACATTGTAGTTATCATAGATACATAGAGATTTACACTTGGAATACCCATCACGGTATATTCCCTAAATCTCTTAGGAGATACATCACTTTTACCTCTGTCACGTGACCCAATGCATTGGAGATCTATCTCGGGCTCACCCGCCCTAGGTTTATCACGGAACCACCCATATACATAAATAATGCACAATAAAAATATAATATTGATAACACAAAACACAATTATATTGGAAAGATAAAATTTACACATTCCACTATATCAAATCAAGATATTAAGATAAACAATGCTTTATCAAATCATTTTCAAAACCATTTAAAAAGAGATATTTGAATCAAAGTGACCTATACCACCGTGAATCTTTTAAATTAAATTTCATTTGAAAAAATTAATGTCCATATAAACATATTCTAAAACCCATTTTGAAAACATGGACATTAATGAGAAATATTTTGAAGAATAAATCTTTAGAACATTTAAACAATATTTAAGTTAATGAGTTTTTAACAAAAAGAGAGACGCTTGAATACAAATAATTGAAGAATAACTTTTAATTAGATCATTAAAATATCATGAGAACAAAGGGATTCATGATATAATATTTCAAGTTACAGTATATAAACCATATAATAGTGAATTGGTGCATGACAACAATGAAATCTTAGTGGAAATGTAAATTGGGAAGAAATCTATTATAAAGATGGTATCTTTAAATTAAAGATAAATCAATCACATAATTATGTGTGAGAAATTTAAATACACCCGATATAAGTGTATATTATGTGTAAAAAAAATCATAGGTGATTAAAACGTATTCATAGTATGACATGTTAAAGAAGTATAAGTTGAACCCAAGGAATTGAAATATGGTTAAGAGGTTCCATTGTAAAAATTCGACAGCCTAACAACGTCACTTTAAAATTCAGATAATGAGTTGATGAGATAAAAATGTAATATCATAACATGGATATAATTTTTACATCAATAAGAATATATAAGAACATATCCAAACATAATAAGATGTAAATTAAAAGACATAACAAAAAGAAGTCATTTATAAAGAGGAGGGTGAATAGTTCCCTTACCGGTTTGGTAACTTACAAAACATATACCACATGAAATAATGATCATACATTGAATATGTAAATACTCATAAATGAAATTATATTACATAATGAGTATAATAATTGGAAGTAGATACACCACACAAAAGGAAATAGTGGAAAATATAGTATGAATCTCACTGGAATACAAAGTGACATGAAACCCTTTACCATGTTGTAATCAAGTGAGTCGTATGACCAAAAGTTTATAACCCCAAAATGAATCACAGAATACCTTGAATATAATGAGAATCATGATAATATAAATCAAATTGCAGTAAAAAAATACACCACATGCAATAAATAAGTGGCAAACAATGGAAATCTCACAGAATTAAAAGGGAGATTAGAAAATCACTTACTAAAATTCGGCAGCCTAACGACACCACGTAAAAATTCATATAATGAATTAATGAGAGTAATAGTGGGTATATCGTCATATTAAAATAAAAACTTATAGTATGGTGAATATAAAAGAACATCCTCCAACATAAGAACATGGATCATAAAATAAATGACATAAAACAGAATACTTAAAAAGAAAGAGAGAGGTCGGATCCCTTACCTCGTGTCCGACTTGACCCGATCACTATTTAATCACCTGAATAATAAACTAATGTTAATTTATACATACTTAATAACCATTTTCAAGTTTATTATTCCTTTTATATCAATTATTACCATGTTATAAACATTATGTAATCATTTAAGTTAATAATGTTCCTTTTGTCGATATTTGGTACTTTAATCAAAAATGGACTTCTTAAAATTACATGTTGTTCATGTGGTGAAAGTTTCCTTATATACAGAATTATATTCATGATTTAGATATCATATATATCATATATATTCATTATATACATGTATTTATAACTGTACATAACATTTAGCAGTAAGAAATGAAATGCACCGTTCATGGAGACGGTAAGTCATACGTATGCATGAACGCTACATTTATTTCTATTTAAATTTTTATGGAATTAAAACATAATTATACATAGTTATATTATAATTCATGTATAATATCATATATAATATCATTAAATATAACCTTTTTACATCCCACATAAGTCATTAACGTGTCACATCACTTTGAGGGGGCGGTAGTCCGCGCTTCCTCAAATGAGATTATCGTATTTACCCACTATGGAACCCATAAAGGCATGATATAAATGTAAAATATAGATGCTTAAAGAAAACATAAACATAATATATATCATATATAAATACAACGCCATTGTAATGGCCACCATGAGAGGCGGTTGGAGATATTTTAACAATCATCGTTTCGTGAGGCGTTAGTTTTCCATCCACATAAATATTATATTTTTCATCAATTAGATGGTGGTGTGTATAAGTGTAGTTCGAATCCTTATCATAAAAACATTATAGTATTTTGAGGATACTGTTTACGTTACAAAATAAAGGAATAAAAATATTTTAGGTCTTGGAGAAGTAAAATAAAATAAAAAAATTTAAGAGAAACTGTCACCTTTAATTTGGGTAACTCCCTTTGGATTGAACCAAAAGACTTTGTGAAGTGCCTTCTACCTAAGGTAAGGCTACTAAGGGGAGGATAGGGATGTATAGATATTAATGGGGCAGATTTTGGACAAGTAAAATGGATTTATAGGTGTGATGAATTGGATAGAAATGGTGTCTTTTTATAAGGGAGAGGAGGGGCTCTTTAGGAAATTGTGAAATTATTATTTTATTATATAATGATATTCGGGTTCAAAAGGTCCAAAAATCATTAAAGATGACTATAAGATTACTCATGTTCGAAATAAAATCATCCAATTAGAATTGGACATGTTTTGGATAATATTTTAATCATTATAATCTTATTTATTTAAATAATTTATTAATGAGATAATACTGTATCATTAATGTGTCATAAATAATTTAATTTATATGATGTCTAAAAATAATAAAAAAATACCATGATGTAGGAATTATTTATATTTGTCTAATTAATATTTATAATAGAAAATATGACTTATATAACACCAAATAAATATTAATTACTAAATGATTTTTTTAATGTCAATTTGGTCATTACATTATATTAATTAACCTAAATTGTCATTATCACTCCCATGTTGATCAATGGGGTCCCAAAAAAGACCCAATGATGCAAATGGTCGTTAATGACTCAACCAATAATGTTGGGACACATGTTAAGGTAATTTTGAAATATTATAGTGCTCTTTGATCCTTAAATTACCCTATTTATCTTTAACCGCGGTAAATAAATGTCAAAAGTTACTATTCACCAAATAGTGTTTTCATCTTAATGAACCAAATTTTACTTCATGATGACAACCATGTATGTCGGATTTTTTAAATTCAATTCATAGAAGTGGTAAAATTTCATTTAAATGAAAAAGTCAGTTTTTTAACTACCACTAAGTGGATTCACTATTCATTAAAAATTGCTGTTTTTCAGAAAAATAGAAAAGATTAAGCCAAATCTATATTTGATATTCCAAATTAAAAAATAATGCCTATTATGCGAAATTAAAAACATAAATGTGGAATTATTTAAATTTAAAATTAATTCCTGTTATCAAAACAAATAGTGTGTTTTTAAGAAACATTAAAAATCAATAGATTGATACTTGTTTATGTCCAATTTCAAAGAGAAATAAATTCCAATGATACACATTAGATTAAATAGATAAAATATATTTTAATTTCACTTTAAAACAAATTAAAAAGGTGATCTATCAATGTAAATAAATTATATTAAAATGCACATTTGAATTAAAATACAATTTTTTTTCACTATTCATTAAAAAATGAACTTTATCGGAAAAATTACAAAATATTACACAAGGTAAATTTTTATGTCACCATTATAAAGTGGAATTTTATTTGGTCATATAGAATATATTAAAGTGACGAAAACTTGATTTAAAAAGGGTTCCCCATTAAAAGGCGACAAATCAGCCTTTTAATGTAAATTATGCTTAAAATTAGATTCATTCAAAATTTAGCCTCTAACTTTTATTGGATAAATGTAAATACATTTAACAAACATGTATAATCCTATTGTATTTAGTTTTGTTCATTCCTTCCAATACAATGTCTAGGAGTGGACTACCATTTAAAATAATAATATTATATTATTAGTGTGCAATGTAAGATTTCAAAGAAACCTGTTGTTGGGTATCAGGTACGCTATCGAACATAGGTACCCTTTTAATGTAAAATTAATATTTAATTAAAAATTAATAAATATGAAATTTTCATATTCTTTATTTACCTGGGATGTTACAATTATACTTTGATTGATTCATACATTATTCATTATAACATTTAAAATTTATTCTCCCAATCAATTTTTACTCACATATTTTTGAATTTTCAATCTTATAAAATATATTTTACAACATATATTATATTATATTATTTTTATATATTATATTTAATTTTATATTTTAGTATTCAAATTTACTTCCCATTATCTTTCATTGGATTGTTACATAAAATAAAATGTTTAAATGGAATATTTGACAATATTTTGGGTATTTCAATACTATATCTATATTTTTCCTACTATAAATATATATTTTTGTTATTTTTAAAAGTTAAATATTTTATTTATATTTATAATATGGATGTTATTTTTAATTATGATAAATATGAAATTATATATTATTGTTCGTTTATGGAGGTCAATTAAAATCATTTTGAAACTTCTATAGAATTATTTTCTTCTACTTTTATTCAGTTTTCTTTCTTAAAATACAGAATTATTATTTTTAAACATTATTAAATTTAATTGATTCATAATTGTGAAATGTTATTATTGAAATAAATATTTAATATTCTTTATGATTCCTTTTGAGAAGGGTTTTTAATGTATCTTATATATCTATTTTTACAATAATGATCCCATAATGTTATGAAGACCTTCTCTACGATATCCCACTATTTTGACCTCATTATATCTAAATTATATTCAAATAAATTATTTGTATTATATATTTGAACCATATTTAAAAAAAATCAATTTAAATTATTATGTTAATTCATTTTTTTAAAATAATGTCCATTGAATCTATTTAAATATTATTTTTGTATTTCTGTACAATCTAAAAAAGATTTAAATATTATATATTTTATTTTATAAATATAATTTATTATTCATACCTTTTAAGATGATTTATCTTACATTACATCTCATTATATATTTTTACTAACCAAAAACTATGAAAATATAACACCTAAATTTATTACACAAATTACTATGGATTTTTTCGGATAAAGAAATGAAATCATTATAAACATATTAATATAATATTAATTTTTTCTTGCATTATCACCAAATATTCTTAGTGAAATTTTTTAAACAATATCTTTCATTTTTTAATACCATATACTACCCTCTATTGGTATATGGGTTTTTGATTATATAATTTTACTATTGAATAGAGTGGACAAAATTAATATCATAATTGTTTAAACCATTATCCAAGACAATGTGAATACCATATATGTCATTACTGAGATTGAACGATTTCTAATGAGAAAAAAATCATTAATTGAATTATATTTATACCTCATGAATGTTTTTATATAACCAGATTTATTAACAATGGTTACTTATATTATTATTTTAATATTTGAATGATCTTTTTCATTTGGAACATATATAAATGGATATATCATTATTTTATTGGTGGTTATAAAATAAAATATCCAACCAATGCATTAGTTAACCCTTATACCAAATGATATTACTAGTATATGGAATTGGGTAGTGAACAACAATCAACTATGTTATGGGATGTGGGTATTGATTCCCAAACCACTATTTTATTATGATCTAGGTTGTTATCCATTATATATAAATAAAACATCTATGATTAGGTGTGTTACACATTATTATATCATTAATCAATCTTATTTTCTTCCATATTAATATGTCATTCAACCTTTTTATTTTATGACACCATGAAAATTGAATATTGTTTTATTATTCGACATTATAATTACATTGTATATTTTATGTTTTCAAGATCATTCTATTATATATATACTCCATGTTTTTTAATTATGCATCCATATATCATGATCTCTTCATAGGAATAATTTATGACAATCATGTAATCATTCAACATTTATCATGATAAGGATCCTATCATACATATTATAAAATGATAAATCAAATATGTCTTATTGATATTGGTTTACCCGTTAGTAATAATTTTCACTCTCCCATTTTTCATTTTTCATCATTTCCCAATTATTTTTTATATAGTGATATTTATCGGAGACATTCATGAGTTGATCATTTTTGAAAATAAAGTTGAAATTATAATGACCAATAAGATGGTTATGTATATAATCCCAAATACACTAATCCATTATGTTCTAAGAGTTTTTTTAATTATGAGTCAATATGTACGATCACTTAAAATAATGTATATGGTTTTCGGGTTTCATAGTTAGTATCAGAGAATGATTCTAGAGTATATAATATTACAACAAGATCTTGAAAATTGGATTTGAGGTCACATAAATAATTTTATTAGATACATTTATCTATTATTATTATTCATGAGGATGATTGATGGTAAATTTTTCAGTTGAGTGTGATTAAGGTTGTTTTGGATATGTTAGAAATACCTTATAATGGGTAATATTACACATAATTCTATTTCATTCATAATACATTAATATGGTTCATTCATATTGACATTAAGGTATCTAAATAGTAACCCACTATATATAATGAAATTAAAACCCATAATTTTGTTATTTATATATTTTCCTCATCATGTGGGTGATTTTACTAGGATATATTATCCTGAAGAATATAGAGGTTAGTCCGATTGGTAGGTGTAACACATCTATTTTCTATTATATTATGTACGTTAGCTATTGTAATGTAGTTTTTATTGTTGAATAAATTTATTTTAATAACCATAGATGGGTAACTTAAAATTCATTTTTCGACTTATATTGGTATATTTTGATTCTATATTTTTAATATTGATTATGGTACTTTATTTCTTCAAAATAAAATGTTTAATCTATCATATAAAATTGATCATATATACTTTTTATTAGTAATAATATAAAGAACCAAGAATTCCCACTACATTCTTATTAAATAAATGATATTTTGAATATCTTGTTTAAAAAATTATACTAATATAAAATGAAAAAATATAAATGTATATATATATACAATATTAAATATGATCATGAAAACATATATTTTAAATTTGATGATATAATTTAAGTGACCATATCAAAAAAAATTATATATATTTTTTGATGAAATTACATTTTCAAGAATAAGGATACCTTTTTACAGTAATTTATATAATATTGGAGGGGGGTAGGTTTAGAGGGGTTTTCCCTAGAACAATCCCAATCAATACATGATGAAATATTGTTTGAGATATACTATATATCGAATATGTTCATGGTCATAGAGATTACCACAAGATCCATTCCTTCTGAACCACAACCTAAAACATCTACTATAGATTATTTGATTTAGATGTCTTTTGTTTTGATAAAAAGGGTTTATTAATTTTGTAATAATTATAATTTTAATATTAAAAAAATATCCATTGGTATTGAAATATCTTGAAATATTATTATTTTTGAATGTTGAAATGTCTTATTTATAATTATACATAAACAATAGATTATCCAAAAATTATTTATTTATTTCAATTAACTAGTTTTATTATGATTTAACAATTTAATTATTTATTTATTGCATGACTACTAATTTAATTATATAAAAAAGAATTGTTAATTTAATAAAAGTTGTTTTCCTTTAAATCCTTTTTTCAAATATTTTATATTTTAAATATGAAATTAATGTTTTATTTATTAGGATGTGTATTTGAAAAAATTAACTTCATTTTTGTATTTATCTTGATAATATTATATAAAAATTAATTTTTAACATTTTTCATACAAAATGATTTTTAGTAGAATAGTAAAATATTATTCAAAATTATTATTCATTTTATGGAATTAATAGTTCAATTGAATTAATTTTAAGATTCATAAACCCTTTACTAGTTAAAAATATTCATTTCACAAATTTTTTTATATATTTAAAAATATTTATTCTACTATAGAAACAAATAATTAATATTTAGAACTTATGTAATATTATTATAAATAAATTATTTTTAATAATTTAAATATTTAAAATTATGAAATAAATGTTTTTTCACTTATATAAATTGAATGAAATTAAATAGATTTAAAATTAGGAATATTTTGGATCAAATTATATAATATAGAATATTTCATTTTCATGAATCTCATATTATATTTTTCTTATGTTATTATGGATAATGCTAAAATTTTAGTGTAAATTTCCTAATAAACTTTTAATAAATATGTGGATATTTTTATTTTATTCCTTGATTGAAATTTTCAATTATCCTAATTTATTTTCAATTTTGGAGAATTTTTTCTCATGAATATCTTTCCATTATTATAATATTTTTTGGTATTTACATAAATTCCATCCATTTTAAAATACAAAATGGACTATCCAATTATCAATTCACCATAGATGAAAACCACCTATACTTGTACATGAATAAACCTAATCCACTCATTAATGCTCACATAAACCATAAAGAGGATATTTTATTAAAAATTATCATCCATCAAAGGATTCACCCTCATCAAAAAATGAGACAATCCATGTTATGAGGTATAAATATTTAACAACTCCATTCTCATTTTTGTTTCATCATGTGCATTTACTCGTCATCAAATTACATTAAAAATAATAAAATTATATTCTATGAATCAATATTATTGTAGAGACCCAATGCTTGATGTACATGGACATTACATTACTTTTGAGGAATACTTAATACATAACAAAAACAGACACACAAGGACCGTAATATTTTAGTGTCTTTGGAAACTCGGAATATAATCTTCTAATCGTGGTGAAAGATCTTCAACATCTCCCATAAATACCCTCCCGTTTTTTCTTTCCTAAAAGCTTTCTTTATATCCCGGGGAAAAGAAAACATAAAAGGGGTGAGCTCAAATGCTCAGTAAGGGTAAGAATAGAGAACATAAAACAATCCTTAGACATTTTAATGTAAAAAAACATGAGCATAAAATCTAAACATCAAAATCATGAGCAATGACATAAAACCTAGCAGTATGTAAGGCATAGATCGTGAAGAAACATTAATCATAATAAATTAGCATGGGAATAAAAGATGTAATTGTGTAAACCATTAATCTCATGATATGTTTTCCATAGTAGCCCAGTCATTGCTTCCAACACCAACTTAGTGGACAAAGTCCCTTTCTGAATCGAGTTCACTCCTCGTTCCAGTCCTGTATTACTGAACCAGTTTAACTTCCCATTCCAGAAATGTTTATCTCATGAGATATAAATCTTTACCCAATTCATTGGAGGGAGATATAGGTCCCACCCATCTCATAATGAAACCATTCTTACTTGTGCCACAAAATAAACATACATCATTCATAATAACCCAACGAATCAAATGGGTTTCATAAACATAATCCCATCATCACATAATCCATATACATGAAATTGATATCATTTCATAATTAGGAAAGTGAAACCATGTAAATCATAGAGACATGATACTTGAAACATACACATATAAAATAATGTTATCTTATATGTAAAATGATTTTGTTAAAACACTTGAAGTGAATTCTTGAGGAAAATATCCTTTCTTCTTCAAAATCAATTTCTTTTCACAAAATTTCATGTAATTTTAAAAGAAAAAGATTTGGTTTAAAATAGTCATGAAATATTTTGATGGAAGGTTTATGAAAATAAGGCTTTATAAAACCGTAAAAATCCTTTCATGTCGTATATGTTAAAAAAACATTCTTCTCGTACTTTTGTCGGAAAAGTCAAAAAGTACCTTGTTGGGTAAATAAAATAAATATTCCTTCCATACCATGGGGTAAAAGTAAAAATGGGTAAAAAGGACATTAAACATACATGAAAAAACTTTTATAAAACATGGTCAAGGATGATTGCAATAACCCCAGTAAATACTTACGAATAAGCAATCTCGGATACAAATGAGATTTTAAAAATTATCCCTTACCTTAGGTCTGATATGCTTCATATGTTTCTGAAACTCCGATATAATTATTTATATAATTTCGTTGACTTATTACAGAATTATATTCATTGTTATGATATCATATACGGTTCACTTATTACTTTATATTACCCGTTCTTTTGTAAGTTCCATGTTAAATCAACGTTTTGGGTAAAATCGTTTCATTTGTCGTTCGTGTTTTAACATGTAATTATTAATATGATTACATAGAACATGATTACTTACATCCATAATGTAAAACATGATTTATATATAATATATATTCAATATATACATAATAGATCGATAAATGGAAAGAAATGCAACATTCATGGAGACAGTAGGCCGTACGTATGCATTAACGCTGTTTTCATTTCCTTATTGAATTGAATGGAATTAAGTTGATGACATAAATAAATATATATATATATACATAAATCCAATAGCATTATTACTTCATATATTTCATGATTTCTTATTATATATACATTATAATCATTCATGAATGGAAAACATGGATAGTGAATCTCATCGTGTCGTGGAGACGGTAGTCCGTACGTACGCACGAGTGATGATATCATTCCCAAGATAGTGGAATTGTATTAATGTGTATGTATAATATTACAGAATCAATATCACTTTACATTAATCATATATTTTCATGACCTTCACCATTATACCCATCAATGTATGGTTGTGGTGGAAAATAGATTACACCACGACGTGGAGACGGTATTCCGTACGTACGCACGTGCGGTGATTTCGTTTTCTGTAGGATGGATAGATGGTGAAAAATGGTTGTTTAATACTTATAATAACATATCAGTATATTAGTTATACTGATTTTATTACATCATAATGTAACATCTAAAAAAAGAAAAAGTTGGAGAAGCAATAAATTTGAAAGAATCGATAATGGACATTACCTCTTCTTTGAAGCTCCTCTTTGAGACCTCCTCTTAGGGTACTAAAATTGGTCTTTGAAGACGACCAGGACCTCTAGGATGTTTCTAGGGACGTTTAGAAGATAATTTGATAGGTTTTGGCCGAGCTTGAAGGCTCAAAGTTGTGTGAGGAAGAGATGGAGGAGGTTCCCTTTTATAAGGGAGGAGAGGGGCACCTTTGGAAAAACTAAAAATATTATTTTATTATAAAGTCATATTAGGTTTTTAATAGCTCCAAATTGAGTTATTTATAATCTAAGGTGGTTTTGGGCCGAAATACTCTCATCCAATAGAATTTAGACAAGTTTAGGTTTGTATTTTAACCTTATATTTTATATTTAACATTAGGTTAGATAATTTATCTTTTACCATGTCTTCTTGTTTTCATACACTATAAGGGTATTAAACTTTCTATAACAATCCTAAAGAACCCCAAGTTGTTTATTATTAATTTATATAAGCTTATATAAGTCATTTGGCCGATCCTTAGATTTTTGGGAATAAAATAACAATTAATAATATAATATTTCTTTTAAAAACTATTTTATGTCAATTTTGACACTATTTAGTAATTGATTTTTGTAAAAATCATAACAGAATGATTAGTTCAAAAAAAGTTACTTACATCAATACTAACATGTCATATTAAACTATAAAATTAGTGGCATTCATCAAATGTCACTAATTACATTTATTTTGGTATTTATAACATCAATTATGTAAATATTTCATTAATAAGATAATTACCGCATCATCTTTGCGTCATATATAAATTAAATTATTTAATGTCTAAAAATTAAAAATAAAATACCATTATGTAGGAAATATTTTTATATTTTTAATTAATCTTTATAGTAGAATTTATCATATGTATAACCCTATATTAAAAATGATTTAGTTATTAAACATTGATTTTAACTATTTTAATCCTTCTTTAAATAAATTAATAATAAATGTCCTAATCTAATCCAAGTGGGCCTAAATGGTCATATTTTATTCCTAAGGTTGTTTTTGGTCGAATTACACGTATACAATAAAATTAAGAAATGTGTTAGGGCAATAATAATATCATTTTTACCCTTAATTATCCTATTTACTTTTAACAGTGGTAAATAAAAGTAAGAAGTTACTATTCACCAAAAATATATTTTTATCTCATTGAACCAAATTTTAGTCCTTGATATTAACCGTGTCTCTCAGAGTTTTGAAATTCCACTCACAGAAGGGGTAAAATAATGTTTTATGAAAAATTTAGTTTTTTAACTACCACTTAGTGGTTTCACTTTTCATCAAAAAATGAATGTTTCCAGAAAATACCAAAAATTAGGCATACGATATATTTGATATTATGAATTCAAAAATGATTTCTATTTTACCAAATTCAAAACATATCAATTGCATTAATTAATTTAAAAATTAATTCTCATCGTCAAAACAAATAGCGTGTTTTTAAGAGATAATAACTATCAAAAGATTGACACTTGTTTATGTCTTGTTTAAATGTGAAATTACATCCAATGTCCAAAATTTTATTAAATGGTAAAAATATATTCTATATATACTTTAAAACCACTCAAATTAATAATTTATCACTGTTAATTATTTTGATTAGAAAAGTTGTTTTTAATTAAAAATTATTAATTCCTAGTATTCATCAGAATATGAATGTTATCCGAAAAGTACCAAAATTTCAACCTAAGCTAATTTCGATATTTCGAATCCAAAAATGAACTCCATTTTGAAAGATAAAATTTATAAAATTTCAAAAAGTGGGTATTACTATTCATAACGGCTAGTTTAGAATAATATTATAATAATATCTCGTTTAGTGAAACTCGGTATTGTGTATTACACACGCTATCGAGGAAGGTCTTTATTGTGTGTAATGAAAGACAAGACATGGATGCGGGTTGTGCAAGATCCTTTTGGTGTAGCGTAAAACACAGGACATCAATGAAATTAAAAAGAATATTTTTCATAATATCTCAGGGTGTTACATTCTACCCCCCTAAAATTGAATTTCACCCTCGAAATTCATCGGGGTAATAAATGGTTTACTACTCAAAAGTTTCATTAATAGAAACCCACATCATAAAAAGGAATACCAAAACTTGGCTTTAAAAATTAATGTATATAACGTAACGGTTACACAAATTAACTAATCACTGGGTTTTGACGTAGGAGAAGATATGTGAAAATATGGATATTGAAGAAAAATCTAACCATCATGTTCTGATGGAGAGTTGTAGAGAACATGGCTATGAAAAAATCCAACAATCACAATGCCATAAATATGTAATTATCTAGGGTACCATCTGATTCATCGGATATAAGGGCACTACGACAACATTTTTGGTTTTAAAGATCATTTCCCTAAAGTTGAAGAATTTGAATTAGAATAAATACTCACTTTATTTTCCCACTGTTATTTGTGACTTGAACAATTTCCACTTCATATCTTAAAGAAATAAAGTTGAATTTGTTATTTGTGAAGTGTTAGTAGATAATGTGATAGAATAATGGGTCATTCCATCTGTCTCAAACAAAAGGTTAGTAAAAGTTATTAAATATACATAAGTTGATCTATAGTGATATTAATCATATATGGTTCTTAATGGATTTATAATTCATATATCATACTGCTTAATATAATAAAACTAGTTTCTACTAAACAGGGACTTCCGTTTTTCCAGTGGTAGGCGATAAAGGCCAGTCGCACTTCGGTTGTGGGTTTGATACCCACATCCTTGTCCAACGAGATGGGTTGTCGCCCGTCTTCCAAGTTTTCTTTTTTCTAAAACTAAATTACTTTAACATCCCATCAATAATATCAAAAAATGTTCTATCCTTAAACAATACTATCTTATGTTCAACATAATCCATTCCAATCCTTATCTAAAATACTTCAGTCAAAGCTCATAGTATAAAGAAACCTATTACTTGAAATATCATCAACCAACCATCGTTTATCCTCCATTATCTTGTTGGTCACATTCCAATCATGTGAATACCTTTATCATGTATTCTATTGAAAAATGAATACCCATTAAACCTTAGTGAAAACATTAATGTTGTCAAAAGTTAACTCATTCCACATACCAAAATCCAAAAATTCTATATACTCAAACCATGATATAACTTTCTCCTTATATTAGTCATGAGCTCATTAATACTATCAAATATTTAATTTTCTCCTTATCCCTTCATTATGCGCATATCATCTACTTTCCAAAAATACTGGTACCATTCATCACACACTTTCAAAACATAAGGAATGACAACAGTGTAAGAATCCTAAGATGTCTCCTTATTCCATAGTACCACGATATTACTTATACAAAATTACACTTGATAAACATGTAATCATTCCACTACCTTCTTAAACCATTAACCGAGCTTCAACAATTATTTCATCTCACATATCCTTTGTAGTCTCTTCATCATCATCGGCATAAATATTACCCATATGACCGTATTGATTCTCTTCATGATACTTTCCCTTAGGTCAGTGGTTTGTATAATTCATGTACATTCCACATTTAAAACATTTAACCATTGTTGATGTCGTAGCAATACCATTATTCTCATCCATGGTGTTAACTGAACCTTTTCATTTCCACTTACTGGCTTTATGTCCTTTGTTTCCAAAACCAAAGCATCTTCAAGTTCCTTTGAATCATTCTCCTTGATGCCTTTTACCACATCATTTACATAGGGGAAATTGAATTTTCTTTCCTCTATGATCATCATGAAACTCCATGTTTCTCTTATTAGCCGAGTCACGAAACATACCAAATTTGAGTTTATTGATCATATTATGAGATTTCTGATTCGGCATAATAATGATTTTTGGACTTCCAAATCCCATTTCATTTTGTTGCTCATATATAATATCATTACATTATCCATCATATCCTCTATTATTGTGAATCTCTCTGTTTCCACCCATTTTCTAAAACCCAAAAAGAATAGTGTGAGAGGAAAAAATCATAATAAAGGGGGAGTAACATCATTATCTAACATCTTAGGTTTAATCTAATATCGTTACCATAATTCTAGGACTATAGCCTATACTTATACTTAACCTTAGTGACATCCCTAGACATACCTTATAAATATCTCTAGGGATCTCACTAATGTTCTCGCATCCTAGTTTTCTACGGTTGACTAAACCTTTCCTCTGATACCAACTGTAGAGACCCGAAGCTTGATGTACATGGATATGACATTACTTTTTCGGAATACTTAATATATAAGAAAAACAGACACACAAGGACCGTAATAGTATAGTGTCTTTGGAATCTCCGAATATAATATTTTAATCGTGGTGAAAGATCTTCAACATCTCCCATAATGATCTTCGCATTTCTTTTATTACCTAAAACCTTTCTTTATATCCTGGGGAAAAGAAAACATAAAAGGGGTGAGCTAAAATTCTCTGTTAGGGTAAGCATAGAGAACATATAACAATCCGTAGGCATTTTAATGTAAAAAATGAGAATAAATTCTAAACATAAAAATATTGAGAAATGACATAAAACATGACAGTACGTAAGGCATAGATCATGAAGAAAAATTAATTATGATAAATTAGCATGGGAATAAAACATGTAATTGTGGAAACCATTAAGAACATGATATTATTCCCATAGTAGCCAAGGCATTGCTACCACGACCATCTTAGTGGACAATGTCCCTTTCTGAATCGATTTCACTCCTTGTTCCAGTCATGTATTACTGAACCGGTTTAACTTGCCATTCCAGCCATGTCTGTCTCATGAGATATAAATCCTTATCCAATGAATTGGAGGGTGACATAGGTCCCACCCATCTCATAATGAAATCATTCTTACTTTTTCCACAAAATAAACATACATCATTCATAATAACCCAAAAAATAAAATGGGTTTCATAAACATAATCCCATCATCACATAATCCATATAAAAGAAATGGATATCATTTCATCATTAGGAAAGTGAAACTAGGTAAATCATAGAGACATGATACTTGAAACATACACATATAAAATAATGTCATCTTAGATGTAAAATGATTTTGATAAAACACTTCAAATGAATTCTTGAGGAAAATATCCATTCTTATTCAAAATCAATTTCTTTTCACAAAAGATCATGTAATTTTAAAAGAAAAAGATTTTTTTTAAATAGTCATGAAATCTTCTGGAGGAAGTTTCATGAAAATAAGGCTTTATAAAACCATAAAAATCCTTTCATGTCATATACGTTAAAAAACATTCTTCTCGTACTTTTTCGGAAAATTCAAAAAGTACCTTGTAGGGTAAATAAAAGAAATATTCCTTCCATACAATGGGGTAAAAGAAAAAATGGCTAAAAAGGACTTTAAACATACATGAAAACACTTTTATAAAACATGGACATGGATGAATGCAATAACCCCAGTAAATACTTACGAATAAGCAATCTCGGATAAAAATGAGATTAGAAAAATAATCCCTTACCTTAGGTCTGATATGCTTCGTACATTTTAGAAACTCCTATATAATGATTTAAATAATGTCATTGAATTATTAAAGAATCATATTCATTGTTATTATATCATATATGGTTCACTTGTGACTTTATATTACCTGTTATTTTCTAAGTTCCATGTTAAAGCAACATTTTGGGTAAAATCGTTTCTTTTGTCGTTCGTGTTTTAACTCGTAATTATTGATATGATTGGATAGATCACGATTACTTACATCCAGTGTGTAAAACATGATTTATATATAATATATATTCAGAATATACATAATAGATCGGTAAATGGAATGAAATACACCGTTCATGGAGATGATAGGCCTTACGTACGCATGAACGATGTTTTCGTTTCCTTAATGAATTGAATGGAATTAAGTAGATGACATAAATATATATATATACATAAATCCAGTAGCATTATTATTTCATATATTTCGTGATTACTTATTATATATACTTTATAATCATTCTTGAATGGTTAACATGGATAGTGAATCTCATCGCGTCGTGGAGACGGTAGTCCGTACGTACGAACGAGCGATGATATCATTTCCAAGATCGTGGAATTGTATTAAAGTGTATGTATAATATTAAAGAATCAATATCACTTTAAAATAATCATATATATTCATTACTTTCACAATTATACCCATCCAATTAAGGTGGTGGTGGAAAATAGATTACACCACAGCGTGGAGACGGTATTCCGTACGTACGCACGCGCGGTGATTTCGTTTTCCGTAGGATGGATAGATGGTGAAAAATGGGTGTTTCATACTTATAATAACATATCAGTATATGAGTGATACTGATGTTATTACCTCATAATTAAACAACTAAAAAAAGAAGAAGTGGATGAAGAAATAAATTTGAAAGAATCGGTAATGGACTTTACCTCTTCTTTGAAGCGCCTCTTTGCGACCTCCTCTTAGGGCACTAAAATTGGTATTTGAAGACGCCCAGGACCTCTAGGATGTTTACAGGGAAGTGGAGAAGAGAATTTGGAAGGGTTTGGCCAAGCATGAATGCTCAATGTGGTGTGAGGAATAGAGGGATGAGGTGCCCTTTTATATTGGAGGAGAGGGGTACCTTTGGAAAAACTAAAAATATTATTTTATTATAAAGTCATATTCGGTTATTAATAGCTCCAAATTGAGTTATTTAGAAGCTAAGGTGGGTATGGGTCGAAATCCTCTCATACAATAGAATTTAGACAACTTTAGGTTTGTATTTTAACCTTATCATTTATATTTAACTTTAATTTAGATAATTTAACTTTTACCGTGTATTCTTGTTTTCATACACTATAAGGGTAATAAACATACTATAACAAGCCAAAATAACCCAATGTTGTTTATTATTAATATATATAACCTTATCTAAGTCATTTGGCCGAACCATAGTTTTTGAGGAATAAAATAACAATTAATAATATAATATTTGTTTTGAAAACTATTTTATGTCAATTTTGACACTATTTAGTAATTGATTTTGGTAAAAATCATAACAGAATTATTAGTCGAAAAAAGTTATTGAAATCAATACTAACATGTCATATTAACCTATAAAATTAGTGGAATTCATAAAAAGTCTCAAATTAAATTTATTTCGGTATTTATAATATCAATTATGTCAATATTTCATTAATAACACTATATTAAAAATGATTTAGTTATTAAACTTTGATTTTAACTATTTTAACCCTTCTTTAAATAAATTAATAATAAATTTCCTAATCTAATCCAAGTGGGCCTAAATGGTCATATTTTATTCCTAAGGTTTTTTTTGGTCGAATTACATGTATCCAATAGATTAGGACATGTGTTTGGGTAATAATAATATCATTTTTACCCTTATTTATCCTATTTACTTTTAACTGTGGTAAATAAAAGTAAAAAGATACTACTCACCCAAAAAAATATTTTCCTCTCATTGAACCACATTTTAGTCCTTGATATTAACTGTGTCTCTCGGATTTTCGAAATTCCACTCACAGAAGCGGTAAAATAATGTTTTATGAAAAAATTAGTTTTTTAACTACCACTTAGTGGTTTCACTATTCATTAAAAAATGAAAGTTTCCAGAAAAATACCAAAAATTAGGCCTAATCTATATTTGATATTATGAATTCAAAAATTATGTCTATTTAACCAAATTCAAAATATATCAGTTGCATTAATTAATTTAAAAACTAATTCTCATCGTCAAAACAAATATTGGGTTTTTAAGAGATAATAACTATCAAAAGATTGACACTTGTTTATGTCTTATTTAAATGTGAAATTACATCCAATGTCCAACATTGTAGTAAATGGTAAAAATATATTCTAAATATACTTTAAAACCACTCAAATTAATAATTTATCACTATTAATTATTTTGATTAAAAAAGTTGTTTTTAATTAAATTTTAGTAATTTTCACTATTCATCAGAATATGAATGTTATCCGAAAAGTACAAAAATTTCACCCTAAGCTAATTTCGATTTTCCGAATCCAAAAATGAAGTAAATTTTGATAGATAAAATTTATAAAATTTCAAAAAGTGTGTATTACTATTCATAATGGATAGTTTAGAATAATATCATAATAATATCTCGTTTAGTGAAACTCGGTATTGCGTACTACACACACTATCGAAGAAGGTCTTTATTGTGTGTAATGCAAGCCAAGTTAGGGGTGGTTGTTGTGCAAGATCCTTTTGGTGTAGCATACAACACAAGACATTAATGAAATTAAAAAGAATATTTTTCATAAAATCTCGGGGTGTTACAATTATACATAATTAAATTATAATGATGGAACAAAAAATTACCAACATTCCCGTTTTAATTGCAAAAATATGGTGAGATATGAAAATAGGCAAAGTACCGCATCCACAAATGAATGTATTTCATTATTCATCACTTAAAAACAAATCTGTTATAAATAATTAAATTATTTAATAACTTTAGGATAATTTATGTATTTAATCATCGTAAATAAATTGTTATATTTCTTCTATCTCTCATTCTATGAAAATTAAATTATCATCCAGGCATACTTCCAAACAACCGCCTCTATGGATCAATGCAATTTTTTTCATTACCACCATACATAGATGGTTTAATTTTTTTTTTAAATGTTAAATATTTTTTTATGATCAAAAAAATTTAACTATAACAAAAAATTAATAACATATTATCTATATTAGTGATAAAAATCATTATAAAATTAATCATCTTAAACAGGATAAATAATTAGGAAAATTTTTATTTATACTATATAATTCTTACGTACCCTTAAATTATTCCCAAAATTCATCAAAATTATGAAATGTCACTCTAATAGAAATTTAATACATAATTATTCTAAATTTATAATTATATTTATACAAATTCACTTCATAATCATAAATAAATCATGGTACATTCATGTTTGGGTATGTTTTACCAGTTACATGAATAAAAAAATTATATCACAAATGTCTATAAAAAATTAATTGTATAATATCATATTGATATTTAAGGAATTATTTTTTATGGATATGATATATAAACATGTAATTCAGAAATTCAGAAAATACTATTTATTATTTAAGAAAATAACCTAAATATTCTTATCATTGATTTTATAATCAACAAAAAGGAATGAGAAACTATTAATAAGAATTTGAGACTTCATATATAAATATATATCATTCAGTATAGTAATATTTATTATCATTTTATGAAGTCACTTCAAAAAATAATTAATATTTTCACAACTCTTATGAAACTTGTATCTATAGACAAAACTACAAAAACATGATGAGGGAAAATATATAAAACATAGATAATATATAGGTATAGAATGATAATTACATTTAATTATAAATATTTTAAGGTATGAATCTGGATAAAAAATTATTATTAATGTTATGTTTGTTATACCTATTGTTAGAGAACAAAAGTTAAATGTTAGTTAAAATGTAAGGGTTACCTGTCTCAATTTTTAAACCCTTGAGGCATAATTCTTAACATAAAGCATGTTTTATTTGAAAATATGCTTTCAGTTCCCTATTAATTTCATGTAGGGAAAATAGCCATATATTTCATGTTATTTTTAGGACCATTTCTAGAACTCAGACTCAAATTCATTTCATTCAAAATGATTATGAGGTATAAGGGACTTTGGTAACGCAATTAAAATCATTTATGTGACAGAATTTCTATTGAACCCATACATTCAATATTAATTATATTCAGTTACTTAGTTTTATATATGGAGAATAATTTTATATATCTATATAAAATGAGTTCATAATTCAATCCACCTTCCATGAATGAATTTTTTCCGAAAAAAATAATATATATTTTGAATAATTCCCATATATTTATTTGTGGATTTAAATTAATTTGATATTTCTTTATTTTCCATGTATTAAATAACAACTAATATTAATTTTGATGTTATTTTGAATTAAAATTGTGGATATATTTTTAGATATCTACACTTTAATTTTAGTGGTAATAAATGTAACTCCATTTTTTATTTGGAATCAGTTTCCCTATTCATATTTGAAGGGATCTATTTTTAGTGACATTATGTTTATAAATAACCATTTAAATGGTTTCTTGAAGATAGTATTTGGAGTGACTGAATTTACTATCAATTAAATTGGTTTATGGGGTTATTTATTTGTTTTGTTTAAAGGTTTTGTGAACCTCATTTTCATTCATGGGTTTTAATAATGTAATAATCCGAAATATTCATTTGGAACACATGTGTATTGTTAATTTTATATAATCTGTGGGTATTATTACTCTCATTATTCAGGATGTTGAAAAAATATATCAATATGTTGAGACCATTATTCTTCAAGATGAAGGATAGATAACAACCCACCACCCCCCCCCCCCCCCCCGAGTCTCACCTCCAATTGGCCCTAGGGTGGTTACTGCACCACATCTATAAAAATATCACAAAAGAGGGAGGCATTAACCATTTTATATTAACCATGATCATGCGATAAGATTAATCCACCTCAAACAACTCCATGAAAAATACATATAAAGAAACTAAAAATTCATCCAACATGAATGTTTATGTTAAAATACTAGAAATAAAAAAGGATATTCGAAATTAAGTAATAAAATAAAACTAAGAACTAATGTTATAACTGTCCCCCATGTGTATGATATTAGTTTTCGAACGACTTGTGAATCCCCCTGGAAACCTAAAAAGAGTTTTATATACATAGGTTGAGCATACAAGTTTACGAAGTAGAAAAAATCCAATGCCATCCATTCATATGTTGGAAGAACATACTTGTGCCCCTAAGTGAAAATAGAAGAAACAAGCAACAATTATTGATGAATAAAAACATGCCAACCTCACCATGACATAGTCACCACGTAATAGAAATCATGTAAGGTCATATAATAAGAACCTAGATATTTGGTTACCCCATACCACATCCCACTCATTAACTGCTCATCCCTAATGTAAATCATCCTAATACTGCCATGCTCTTTCAAGAGACTCACTCTCACAACATACCGTCTCATGAAAACAACAGGTGATGATAACCACACATACACAACCACACCAAAATAACAACCAAAATACCAAGCCACTCATTTCATTAAACCAGTTGTGTTTATACATTATAATTTCAATTACTTACTCATTCCAATACCATATTGGGAAACTAATAAATAAAAAAAAAATTATAAGGTGAAGAAACCAAAATACCACTGCTAAATCCAAACAAGGGCCGAGGGAGTAATGTAATAGAATCCTTTTTAACACCCATTCATAAAAATGAACAAAAAAATAAAACATGAAGTCCCATTTCACTACCACAGTTTTCCTAGACACCTCAACTATAATTAATTAATGTATTTCTGCCATGTATTTCTTTTAACAACATAATCCCCAACACACCTTATCACAACTATACCTAGTATCCCCACATGATAACAAAACTTCACCCACCACACTCACAACACCAATAAACATTAAATAATGTCCCAACTGTCCTACATACCCACTTTCCAACAAATTCCCAAATTTAGTCCCACTACATAACATGTATATCCAATCCAAAAATAATCAATATCTTATCCCGATACACCATCACACTTCTCATACAACCCCATACACACCGTCACACCACTATTAATATCCCTACAATACCAAAACCCACACAAGGAAAAAACATAATAAAAAAAACACATATCTATGACTATCAAACATTTTGTATTTAGATTTGTCCAATACTATTCTTCAAATTCCACTTTGATAGGAAGGTGTGATCATGCATGGGTTTTCATCCTGGGGAATTGATTTATTTAACAAACTATATGTGACTATACAGGATTATATTTATATCATTTATCCACAAGGAAATAATATCAGTTATAAAGAATCAACCATGCATAGGAAAAGTCCACCAACTTCCATAATTTTAAAAGGCTACACAACCATAATAGGTCACATCATAAATAAATATCAAAAATAAAACAAGTGATCTACATCAATCCATTCCTCTCCATTATCATTTCTATACTTCATCATTAGAATTTATATTTGTTAATATTTAAATTCAAATGATATCATAAATGAACCTTAAAATTCCATCACCGCATTATACATAATTAATGAGTGATAGTACAATACATATCTGTAATAACATATAATAAAAAATTATTCCTTCAGTCAAAAATAGATGGTCGCGTGAGTATCAGAGGAATATGTGGAAACCCAAAGAGGGTGGTGGGCCTACATAATATTCTCAAGGCTCATTTTGTTATGAAATGTTCTCTTTTCACTATTAGAGAAGATAAGATGGATTTATCTTTAGAGAAATCCGAATCATATATAATTGGATGGAAATTGTTTAAAGGCCATTAAAGTCAGATCATGGCCAAGATCACTTGATTTAGAAATCCCAATGTCCCCTGATCATTGTGATATTAATTATATAATTAATATTTTTTTAAACTCCTTTATAAATTCCCCAACAAGGATTTATAATTTTATTACGTCAAATAAATCATATTAGGGGATAGACAGAAAAATCTATTAATAATGGAAATGATTCACAGATGGGTGAGTCACCAACAAAACTCCACTGACACCACTAGCGAGTCATTATGCGGAGATTCATTGATATTAACCCCCAAAAATTGAGTCACTGATATTGAGTCACTAACACTGAGATATCAATCCCCGGACTCCTCGACACCCTTACTCCCCAATGCCCTCAACCTACTAACACCTCTACCAACAAATTCCCTAAAACAATCGACGCCTCAACCTATCGATGAGTCAACATACTGATGCCTTGACATAACAACTCCCTAATCTACCAAATCCTCGGCCTATCTAGTCCCTTGACCTACTGATGCCTTGACATATAGTTGGTTAAAACTAGAAATCTGGAAAACCCTTGAAATGAGCTTCCATTGTCCACAAGAACACAAAAAGCACATGATTTTGAAAAATTAATGGACCATGGAGGTCCTACACACTACATCAGATACATATCAATCTATGCTCACCCTCTAGAATTTATTATCTATCCCAGTATAATGATGGGTATGAACAACCACCCCATAAGATACCTCTCAAGGAAAATCCACTTTGTGCTGCTAGGGAGAAACCTCATCATCCATGAACACCTCCTCATACATCTTATGGCCCAAAATAACTGAAAAATGTACCACAATACTCTAATTGTCAAACTACCTAAAATTAAGAATCAGGTAATTTCTTCCCCTATGTCAAGATATTATCTGCTTTGGGCTGAAGGGTCTCACCTAGATGGGTTTAATCACATATGAATTACTGCTTCTGGATTATTGATCAGGTCCTCCCCTCCTCATATATTTGGATATTATTTTGTGTCACAAAATAGAGAAAAAATACATCTCAATGAAAATAATGTTCAATAATTTTATCATAAAGAAAAACAAATGATAAAAACTCAAAACACTCTAGTTACTGGGCACACATCACCGTCTCTCAGTCCCATGTACTCTCCTCCAAGACACAATACCTCAATAACATGTGAAAAATGGGAATTGTACATCCAAAAACTACCATTTATTAATTTTCCTAGATCTCCATTAGTCACTCCATGAACATTGCTTCTTCCTCAATATCCAACTCTCCAAAATCAATGACATGTGATTCCACATGAAGATATCAATGAATTTATGAGACCAGAATGACAATGTGGATCCTCTAAATGTTTTTTTGAATTTCTAGCTGATATTCCACCACAACAAATCATTCGTACACCTTGAAAGGTCCAATGAACCCTAGAGAAAGCTTACATCCACTTTTGAATCTCTACTATCCACATTGAGGGGAAACCATAAAAAATACATGGTTTTCAACATCAAACTCCAAAGAAAATCTCCTTTTATTGGAACACGACTTCTACCAGTCATGTTATGACTTCATCCTCTCTTGTATGTGGTTCACCATCTCTTTCATACTCTACACCACATATAGACAAGGAACATTTACCTCCGCATCTTTCGTCCAGCATATGGGTAACCGACACAACCTCCAATACATGGCCCGAATAGTTCCAACCAAATGGAAGAGTGATAGATATTTATATAAGAAAAATATAACAAAGGAAAATTTCACACCCAAACCCCACTAATGTCTTAAAAACATTCCCACAACAAGACCTCCAACTTCTAGATGGTCCCCTATATTTTTCTATCTATCTCAGTGTGGAATGCAGTGCTGGTTCATAAATGAGTGTGAATGGAATGCTTAAATATCCTCTAGAATGATGACATAAAAAATTTATCACAATTCAAGAATCTTTTCCATATAAATTCATGAATACACCCCACAACATCCACAAACATTCTTGTTCTGGCATCTACTTCACTAGACTCCTTAATAGCTAAGAAGTGAGACGATTTTATCAAATGATCCACTACTACCCAAATAGAATCAAATAAAACCTATGAACATGGTATTACTATGACAAAATCCATAAAAGTTTCCTAACACTTCAGCTCATGGACACCATTGGGGTCTACAAAAAAACCCTAGGAACATGGTTCTTACCCTTCACATGTTTTCACACTAAGCAATTCTCATAAACTTCGCCACTAACTACATCATCCCAGGCCAACATAAATTTTCCCTCATGCCAAAATAAATCTTAGACACTCATGGGTGTACCGATAGGGGTGAGATATATAGCTCACATAGATCTTCATCATGCATGTCAACTAGAACAAACAAATTCCCTCAGAACAAAATCTAATTCTAACCATCCCAAGACCAATCCCCTGTAGAATCCCAATTAAAAATGAGATCACACTTCCCCTCCACCTCTTAGTCTCACCACTAAGACATTTATACCTAATAAACTAGAGAAGAATGTGGTGTCATCTAAAATAGGTTCTTTTATTGTCATCTATTTAGGCACCCAAGTAAAAGGGATCCAACTCAACCATCACCGTCTATGCATCTACAGATTCTGGAACCACATACTTCTTTGACTTCCTACTCAAATTCTAAGCCACAATATTTCCCTTACATATGATATATTATTTCTCTAAATCATAATCCTGGTGAATCATAATCAACTTTTTCTACTGCATGTTCATGTGTAAATAGGAAAAGATGTACTCCAAGGCCTTGTGATCTGTAAAGACCAAAAAGCACTCCCTAATGAGGTAATGGTGCAAAAGATTCAGTGAGAATGTGGATGAAACTTGTCCCATATCATTGGTTTTATAGGTAGGTTATTGGGGATGTAACATCATAGACCCATAGGAGATCACTCTTCATTACTACCTTAACATAAACCCCAACCCTAGATGGAATTAATCACCACACACCTCAAATATCACATATTTCTTAAGCAGATTGAGATCTAGAGTAATGATCCAAATTCCCTTTAGACAGCTAAATGTTTTCTGGAACTACTAACCCCAGAAAAAAGCATGTCCATATCATGTAAAACCCATCAATAGAGCTACTACGCATGAGAAATAAGGTTTGAATGTCTAGTACTAGCCTTCCATATTCATAAAACTATGAAACTCTTCCACAGTCTTGGGTGATTTCCAAGAAATTATTGCATAAACCTTTGCTGGTTCCACTTCTACAGTCTATTGAGACATCACATATCCAAGGAAGTTGACATATCGTGTCCAAAACATTCACTTGGAATGTTTCCTATAGAGATGGTGGTGTCGAAGGACCTCTATGATAGTCCGAAAATGATCGTTATGCTCCTCATCTAACATCGAGTAGACAAAGATTTTGTTGATGAATACAATGATGAACCTATCCAGGATCACACAAAATACATTGTTCAAGAGCCCCATGATCACAACTGGTGTATTCATAACATTGAACGATATAACAATGAACATGATGGTCCCATGACTACACTTTAATCTACTCTTCGAAATTTCACCCTCCTTCACCATAAACTAGTAATATCTAGACCATTGATCAATTATGGAAAACCAACATGCTTCCCAAATCTTGTAAAAGAGACCATCTATCCTTGGGAGGGGGTAATAGTTCTTGACCATTACCTAATTCAGTCTGTGCTACACTATGAACAGCCACATGCCACTATCCAACTTCTTCACAAACAAGACCAGAGTGCCCCAATTTGACAAACTAGGTTAGATGAAACCCTTCTTCATTAGATCCTCAATCTAAATCTATTAATACTTTAACTCAGAATCTGTAATTTGATAAGGATCCATAAAAATTGGACATTCACTAGGTTGTATGTATATACCAAAATCAACATCACATCGAAGGGTTACAGTCACCACCTCCTCTAGGAAAAAATATAATAAATATCAAAAAAACTCTCAAAAATTCCACCATTTCATCATCCATAAATAAAAATGACATCACAGCCAACAATGAATGATGTGGATCCATTCACCAATGGCCCAACTAACATCTCTACTCACCAATGAAAGCTACACGATGGTCATTCATGTCTGAAAACATTAATCTCCTCCAGAAGCATTCAATAATAGCATGCACTGAAAACAACCTATTTATTCTAAGTACGAAATATCATGATTACATCAGTATAAGATATATATTCCTGTTAGACTTATGTATCCCAAACATCTTTCAACATCCCTAAGAACATCAAACAAGATGGTATGATGTTAGATTGGTTTAATCAATATGAGAGGAACATAATGTCTCACACTTTCTAGTCCAAAATCATGGGAAAGCCCATGTGTGACAAAATAATATGATGATTTTGAATCCAAAAAGGCAAAATAATGTGTACTAAAACACTTATCATACCTCGAACGATCTTTGTTAATACTCTAATTGTTTCCTCTATAGCGCACAACCACCAACACCAAACTCCCCTACCCATCGACTATCATCTAGTTCCCAGACCATGCCATAGTCAAGGTCCCTAAAGAGGACCCTGAGGTTAGACTCCTCCTACACCATCAGCCCTTGGTAGAGTAGGGGCTTACTATCCCATCTTCGAGAAAGGCATGCCTAAAAATTACATCATATGAAAGGGATTAACTTGTCCACACACAGTATACTTAGATCGAGTAGGGAACTATCCCTAGAGATTCCCAGAACCATCATAATAAAAACACATCATCCATAAGCCCATTAAAAAAGGGATATGACCATTGTTTTGGAAATGAAACTAATGGGGTCGGCTCACTGCTGTCCCAAACCAGGAATGTACTGACACTAGAGAAATGCAGCGGAAGACATTCCACTTTTATGATCTTATGTGAAATCCCTACAATGTTATACTTTCTCATGAGTTTATACATTCTACTTTCTCATCCTTATTTTGAGCCACTATGTATGTTTGTAGGGTGAATGGTGTAACTGAATACTGAAGATAAGGAAGGAGTTCCTCCACTAAGCACCTCGCCTGAGACTCCTCAACCCGAAAGAGATGTAGAGAAAAACATACAAGATACTTTAACTTGATCTACAATTCCCTCACTGGAATACTCCCATGTTGGTGGGAGAGTAGCTACTTCATCTTCTTGGATTTTATAGTGGATGAAATGAATTTTCTTCAGAAGTCCTTTTCAAATTAATCCCATGAATAATCAATCTCTTTCTTCTCCCTATGTTACGTTTCCCCCCACTGATGCACAATTACCCTCAGATGTCTCACAGCTTGGGGAAGCTGGTACTCTTTTGAATCCTGGATCAAGATGAAAGTGATCACTATCACCTCAATCCATCTCTTTATCTTCAAGTTCGAGACACTTCCATCATACTTTAATAATTTCTAGAACTGGAAAGAATAAATCCTCTTCTGGGACTGATCATCATCCTCTACTAGAATGGCCCTACTATAGTCAAACGGGTCAGCCTGATAACCATCTACATCACATACCACACATGGGTAATTTATGGGAGTTATATATGAAAGTAAAAGAATTAAATACTAATCCCATGTAGTATTTAATTTATTTAGTATTATATATAACTCATTTTTTATAATAATTTCCACAGAAAACCAAAAAAACAAGAACACCAGTCATCATGATGCATCTAAATTTCATGTTTTCTCTACCTCAGAAATTGAGTAGGATCACTTGGTTATTCTCTAAGAACAGTTTCCTTGTATCAGATCATGTTAGCCCTAAAACCCCATTTCCAATCTAGCCTTCAATTTCCTATGTCATGGAAAAATATCATCTAACATTTTTTCCCTACACACCCATGCAATTATAAATATTTCAAACTCCAAAAACCAATCTATCAATCAACCATCAAACTCTGATACATTTCATTCATGACCCACCTTATTCAAGAAGAGGGAAGGGATGAAAATATGTCTAGAACTTCCTTATTCATGATAAATGAGAGATACTTACCACCTATTGCCACCTAAAATATGCCCTATGGTGGAAACCAGAACCATGGGAATTGAAATCTTCCAAAATTTTGAGGCATTACCCTTTTGAAATTAACCATGATAATGAGATAAGATGTATCCTCCAAAAAAACTCCAATAAAGATATATATAAAGAAAAAAATCCATCCCACAAGTATGTTTAATTAAAAATACAATAAATAAAAAAGAAAACTCCAATGTAAGTTCCAAAATAAAACTAAACAATGAAACAATAATTGTCTAAAACATCAGAGCTGGTAATGTCCATCACGACCCGAAAAATCCACCTTATAACCCTAGAACTAGTTTTATATACATTGGGTGAGCATACATGTTTACTCAGTAAGAAAATACGAAGTCGTCCAAGAACAATTGGGAGGAACATAATAATGCCCTTTTATGATAATAGTAGAAACCAACTTAAACTATCGAGGGATATTAAAAACCCAGCCTCACAGGGGAACACTAGCTACATTACGAAAATCATGTCATGTAATATATTAAGCACATAAATATTTGGGTATGCCACTCCAATTCCCATTGGTTAACTGCACATAAATAATGATGAAGTTCTTGATGCTATAATTTTCTTCCACAAGCCCCATTATCGCAACCCACCCGCACATAAAAAAGACCCTTGATGCTAACCCTACATAATAAATCACACAATAACCACAACGAAAACATCATATAACCACTTTCATTTAACCATATTTCAATTTTCATTATCATTTCATTTATTTATTCATTTTCATCTCTACCTGGGATACTGCAAAACTGTGAAAATGTTATATGGTGAAAAAAATACATCATCCACTACCAAAGTCAAATAGAAAAAGTGGGACCAAGGTAAGCAGGTCCATTTTAAAACCCATCCAAAAAAATAAAAAGAAAAAACAATCTTATTGTCTCATTGCAACCCCCCCCCCCTTTTCCCTATAAACCTATATCATCAATCTTCAATATAATGAAACCATGTCCTTTATTTAAACAATAAAACCCCCAAAAAATATCATCACAATTGAACCAAATTACCCCGCTGCATGAAAACACTAGACTAATCAAGCCCATAAACATGAAATCATGACGCAACCATCATATAGCCCTACTTCCCAACCACAATCCAAATGTTGTACCACTGCATAAAAAGTGAATCCGTTCGACAACAAAACAAACTCTCAGTCTGAGATACCATCACACCACCTATACCACTACATAGACATTGTCAGACCCCCATCTATAACACCACACTTCCAAACCCCACACAAGGAACAATACCCAATAGAACATAAAACATATCCACAATAATCCAACTAAGAGTATTTAGATATGGCCAACACTGTTATTTATATTCCACACTAATAAGTAGGTGTGATCACACAAAGGTTTTCATCCTGGGAAATCCATTTATATAACCTTGTATATATGATTAGTCATATTGATATTTATATAAATATTTAAGAAGGAAACAAAAAAACATATAAATGATCACTAATAAACTAGAAAAGACCACAATAACCCATGATTTTTAGTGGCCAAATTACCACAACTGATCACATCATTAACCAAGATAACATAAAAAACAATCATTTAGGATCACTCCATTCCTAGTCCATTATAATGCTTGTATATAATCATTAACATTTATCTATGTAAGTATTCATATTTGGAATCTTTTCACAAAATAAATTTACTACACCCACCCCTCATGATATAAAATTAAAGGAGGACATTATAATCTCTGCATGGATTAGAATATGATCAACAAATATTCTTTCTATAATAAATAGAGGTCTACACGATTAATATGAGACACCAAAGAGACCAAAAGAGGGGTGGGCTAAAACATAGGAACACCACTCGTATGGGGATGAAAAGTTATCTGTGCACCATGTGAGAAGAGAATAGAGGACCTCATCTTTATAACAATCCAGATCCTATATCAATAGAAGGAAATTTTTTCAAGGTCAATAATTTTGGATCATGTCCACAATCATTTTGTTTGACTATCTCAATTTCCTATGTGAGTTAATATATTAATGATATAAATAATATTATTTCAAGTACCATAAATTTTCTTCATCAAGGATTTAAATTTGTAATACATAAAAAAATATAATAGGGGAGAAACAAGAAAAAATGGAAAAAATGGAAATGAATCACTGATGGGGGAGTTATTAATAGCATGCCACTGATAGTGAAAACGTGTCACTGATGTGTGAGTCACCAACAAAACAAACTGATAGTGAGTCACTAATGTTTAGCTACCAAATACATGACTCAGTAATGCCCATACTCATTAAAACTTGTATTCATCGATACCCTAACTCACCGATTATGTGACTCACCAACGCCCTGACTCACCGATGACCTGACTCACCGTTTCCCCAACTCATTAACACACTCGACATACCGAAACATTGAACTAACAACACCTCGACCAAATGAAGCCCTCTACCATTTGATTCTTATGCCTACATATGCCTCAACATACTATTTCCTTGATCAACTGTGTCCACGATCTATTGAAACACTTGCCTACTGACACCCTCGACCTACCAATGCCTCGACCTACTATTGGAAAAATTGGAAATTTGGAAAACACTGAAAATGTTTTAACATTATCTCTGTGAACCCCCCCAAACACTAAATTTTGACAATGTAATGGACTAAAGTGGCATGGTTCATTATAGGGGGTCCTATATTTTCCCCATATTCATTAGGTAATTCATTAAATCTCAAGATATTAATATAATATGAGTACTGATTATCAATCATAAATGGGAAAAAAGTTGTAATTGCTGATTTATAATGGAATATATAATGGGATTCATGATCATATCTGAGAAAAAAGTTTTGATCCTTGATATTTTTGGATAAATAGGTTCTGAATCAAAATCCTTTATAGGAAATATGGGATAATGAATGATCCACTATTTTTATTATAATAGTTCCAAAATCCATTTAAATATGATTATGATATTCTCTCTGGAAACCTATTTAAGTATCATATTTTTCTAGTCTTTATTTAATGATATATATTTGATCATATGGGATTACATGTTCTTATATCATTATGTATAAAACATTTTTACTATTATATTTTTATATAATTTTACATTTATCTCATTCTTATGTTATGAAATATTCTTATTATTCGACACAAGTTAACATATTCATAATTTTTTCCAATTCTACGAATTTGTGCTCACCCCTTTCTTATGAATCAATTTACAATGGAATTACGATGATTTTAACTTTGATGATGTTTTTAATATGTTATAGTATGACTAAATTAATGGAAAATTCTCTCAATAATTATAAAATTAATATCCTATGTTTCTAGTCCAAAAAACATCAATCCTCTTGATTCATGGAATGTTGAGATTCTTATGTAATTAAATTTTTTATATTACAAATGATAATTAATAATTTAATTCTTAATATGTGTTTCCTCCAATTTCATCAGTGTTAGGGATAGATGATTTTATTGATTTATCTAGTTACCTTGGGTCTTTGTGTTAGAGAACAATAGTGATGAAAGAAGATATCATTCCAAGTTCTTTATGATATATTTAAATATTTGTAAAGACTCCATTAAGTGGTCTTCCTAGAAATACATAGCAGTTTGGATATTGGAAATTGGATGTGTTTATGGAAGACATGTGATAAGGGACAATCAACCGAAAAAGGGTTGTTGATAATTGACTCAATTATCACATTGATTCAAGATGAGTGGGTCCTTAATTATATACAAGGATAAAAAAAATTTGGTATATATTTTAGTTGGACATATGTTCTTTATAAACCACTATAGAGGATTAATTTCCAGTCAATTAAATTTATTTGATGGAGATGTATAATGTAACCTAACATAATTAAACATAGGATAAACTAAGGATGATATTTGTTGGATCAAATTTAGTTATATATTGACATGGAAGTGTGAATGTTTAATTGGTTTTAATTTATTATATTATTTCATTTTATTGATTATGATAATTCCCCTAAAATGTTATATTTTAATCACCCATGTTAATCCTTTTTAGATTTAGTGATTTTCTAAACCAGATGTAAAATATTTATGAATTGTTCAAAGGGATATGATAGTTACGATCTCAATGATCAAACAATTTTAGTTGGAAATGGATTGAGAAATCCATTTATTATTCCAATCCTGATATCCTGAAATATTATTTACAATGTAGGCAAAGATGGAATCATATGTGCACTAAATAATATAGTGGTGAACACTAATTGTAATTATGTCTATAAAGATATTGAAATATGTAATTTTTAAACACACACACACAAACAAACACACACACACACATATATATATATACAATGTCCATGTATGTACTAATAGAAATTCTACAAGCATACTAGACTATTAATTTCTTTTGAAAGAGGGAGTCATCACACATCAGACTATTACAAGGAAAGTTAGATTCTCATTACCATAATGGGGATGAAAATGTGTATCCTAAAGAACTACTAATGTTCAAATAACATATGTGATGAAAAAGATGTATAATATCAATGAAAGTGTCCAAATACAAGGTATTATAAGGTTAATAGTTATCAATAATCATCCCAACCAAGGAAAAAATGTGGAGCATGTTCGATGATAATAAATTAGATAGACTATGATACCTAAATCACCCTCTTTGGAATTGTTACAATGGGAGAAATATTTGAGAAACTATGATTTTCATAGGTTATTTTCTAATTTGACCACCATGCTGTTTTGATTATGCAATAAGAAATATATTTTAATAATGGATTTATTTCTAGACATTTTATTATCTAAATATAACTATTAGTATGTGAATATTTGATGGATTTAATTTGATTTTAGTGAGTAAAATAGATTCCATATTCAATTATTTGGGTTTTATTCTCCGTAACACCATCATTATTGAAAAAATGAATGGTGATACAAAAAATAAATAGCATCCACCACATAAATTTTCTTAATAACACTATAATTATAGATGAAAACTTCAAGTCATCATCAACATTATCCATCAATTCATCATAGCCACATGTGGTCCCTTATGTTTTCAAAGAAGGTGAAACATCCTTGTTAGTGTTGGGTGAAGAACACAACCTTTCACCACTATAAATACTAAAATAACTGATTAATGTTGGGTGAAAGACAAGGATTCTTAGTAACCATGATGCTCAGAGTGGTTTAAGTGTTAGTTTCTTGGCCGGGGGAATAGGATCCTAAGAATCATATCCAAGAAATTATTTAGGAATTAGATGGAATATCTTGGTCACATTAAGACTTATATGATATGGGAATACTATGAAATCCATCCAGCACAATTATATATAAGAGATATTCATTTTGTGGAATGAAGAAGGATTGGTATTATAAGAATGAGAAAGGATGGGTGGGTTTATTTTTTTGGATTATGGGGCATGAGTGGGATACTATGGAGAGATAATAAGTATATTTGTTGGGGTGAAAACTATATAATGGTTTATAGGGGTATAATTTTATATCTCATTGTGTATTATGTGGAGGAGAATCTTTTTTGTATACATCATTATTCGAACTTGTATTTTTTCCAGCACAACTAAGTTGATACATGAGATGATAGATAAGTGTGTGTCGTGTGTCAATAATAAAAATTGAGAATAAAATATTATTACCTCAATCCAATTTATTTTAATATTTTACAATATGTTTGATATGAACTAGGGGAAAAATAGAATTTGTCTTAATAGTAAATAAAGAGATGTGTTTTATCATTTGAATACGAAGAAAGTGAATATTGGGTTTATTATTGTTATATGTGAATAGATATGCTAGATACTAAACTTGAAATATAGTTATCACTTCATCTTATAGAAACCCATAGATATCATTATTATTATTCAACAATTTAAATTGTGAGGATGAAATTTATTTAACGAGTGAGACTGTAATGATCAATGATTTCCAAATATATTATACTAAAATAAATAATATATAAATATTGTGTTTCAAAAACTATAAAAAAAATAAATTCAAAACCAATGATATATTTTTAATATAAAATATTAATGTTAAATAATTTTCATTAAACTAATATGTATAATTTCAAGAAACCAGATCAAAAAATGAAAAATAAATTTAAGGAGAATGGCATAAGAATGTAGAATTTTTACTTACAATTCCCAATTTTCAATTATCATAAAAGATTATACTGATCTGTTCATTAATTTATAAAATTACCAATCCAATGGGAAGAAAATAAAATTTTAGAGAAATAAAATAATTGTTGAGTTTATGATCATGTTGATTTCCACAATATCCATGTTATCATACCACAACCAGAGATTACAACCAAAACTTATATTGTCATGAACCAAATTTGGTCCCCATCAAAACTAGCACTCGACCTATCCTAGAACAAGGCCTGAAGGTAGTTAGCAATCCCTATGGGTTGGAACAAGTGTCTGTGTATTATAAAATGAAAATTGGGAACAATTTACCAATGTTTATAGACATAAACCTAGAAATGAATCCTATAAAATGAATCTAGATTTTTCAATCCAAATAATCATTTACAAAAAATAAGATCTGAATTACATATTTTAAAACAACTCAACAATACTATAATAAAGGTACACAACCAAAGGAGAAGTACCCAACATCCCTCATGGGGAGGGGTACTGCCCTCAAGCAATCTCCACAAGATATTACCACCAAGGAGCTACTATAAACCCGAACCACTAAAACTAAAAATTGTACCCAACCTGCGACAACAAAAATAACCATGTCTACATACACCCAAGGGTGTAATTGTAGAGACATGAATCTTGACGTACATGTAAATTACATTACTTTTGCGAAATACTTATTACATAACAATAACAGACCCCAAAGGACAGTAATAGTTTAGTGCCTTTGGAAACATGGAACATAATCTTCTAATCTTGGAGAATGATCCTCAAAATCTCCCATAAACATCCTCTATTTTTTTCTTACTTAAAACATTTCCATATATCCTGGGGAAAAGAAAAAATAAAAAGGGTGAGCTCAAATGCTCAGTAAGGGTAAGAATGGATAAAATAAAACAAATCATATACATTTGAACTTAAAAACATGAACATAATGTTTAAACATTAAAAGCATGAGCAATGACATAAAACATGGAAGTACGTAAGGCATAGATAATAAAGGAAAATCAATCATAATAAAATAGCATGGGAATAAAACATGTAATTGTGGAAACCATTAAGAACATGATATGATTTCCATAATATCCATGGCATTGCTTCCAAGACCATCTTAGTGGACAAAGTCCCTTCCTGAATCGACTTCACTCCTTGTTCCAGTCTAGTAATATTGAACCGGATTAACTTACTGTTCCAGCCATTTATATCTCATGAGATATAAATCTTTACCCAATGCATTGGAGGGAGGTATTGGTCCCACCCATCTCCTAATGAAATCATTCTTACTTGTGCCACAAAATAAACATACAGCATTCATAATAACCCAATAAATAAAATGGGTTTCATAAACATCATTCCATCATTACAAAATCCATATAAAAGAAATGGATATAATTTTATAATAAGGAAAGTGAAACCATTTAAATCATCGAGACATCATACTTGAAACATACACATATGAAATAATTTCATCTTAGATGAAAAATGGTTTTGATAAAACATTTGAAATGAATTCTTGAGGAAAATATCCTTTCATCTTCAAAATCAATTTCTTCTCACAAAATGTCAAGAAATATTAAAAGAAAATTATTTTGTTGAAAATAGTAATGAAATATTTTCGAGGAAGCTTCATGAAAATAAGGCTTTATAAAACAATAAAAATCCTTTCTTGTCGTATACAATAAAAAAACATTTTTCTCGTACTTTTGTCGGAAAATTCAAAAAAGTACTTATAGGGTAAATAAAAGAAGATTCCTTCCATACCAAGGGGTAAAAGTAAAAATCGGTAAAAATGACTTTAAACATACATGAATACATTTTTATAAAACATGGGCATGGATGATAGAAATAACCCCAGTAAATACTTATGAATAAGAAATCTCGGATAAAAACGAGATTTGCAAAATTATCCCTTACCTTAGGTCTGATATTATTCGTATGGATCCGAACCTCCTGTATAATGATTTAAATAATTTCATTGACATATTATATAATCATATTCATTGTAATGATATCATATATGTTTCACTTCTGACTTTATATTACCTGTTCTTCTTTAAATTCAAAGTAAAAGCAGTGTTTTGGGTAAAATCATTTCATTTATCGTATGTGTTTTGACTTTTCGTTCATGATATTATTACTTATATCCTGATTTAAATAATTCCAGAATGTAGAACATTATTTATATATAATATATATTCATCATATACATGTATATTATCGATCGATAAATGGAATGAAATACACCGTTCATGGTGACGGTAGGTCGTACGTACGCATGAACGTTGTTTTCATTTCCATATTGAATTGAATGAAATTAAATAGATGGAATAAATATATATATACATAAATATAGTAGCATTATTATGTCATATATTTCATTATTACTCATTATATATACTTTATAATCATTCTTGAATGGTTAATCATGGAAAATGAATCTAATCGCGTTCGTGGAGACGGTAGTCTGTACGTACGCACAAGCGATGATATCATTCCCATGATCATGGAATAGTATTGGAGTGTATGTATACTATTTCAGAATCCATATAAATTTACAATAATCATATATATTCATTATTTACACCATTATACCCATCCAAGTATGGTTGTGTTGGAAAATAGATTACACCACGGCGTGGAGATGGTATTCCGTACGTACGCACACGCGATGATTTCATTTTCCGTAGGATGGATAGATGGTGAAATAGGGTTGTTTCATACTTATAATAAAATATCAGTATATGAGTGATACTGATGTTATTACTTCATAATGAAACAACAAATGAAGAAGAAGTGTAAGATGAAATAATGTTGAAGGAATCGGTAACGGACATTAACTCTTCTTTGAAGCGCATCTTTGAGACCTCCTCTTAGGGCACTAAAATTGGCCTTTGAAGAAGACCAGGACCTCTAGGATGTTTCTAGGGAAGTGTAGTAGAGAATTTGGAAGTGTTTGGCTGAGCCTGAAGGCTCAATGTGATGTGAGGAAGAGAGGGAGGAGGTGCCCTTTTATAAGGGAGGAGAGGGGAACATTTGGAAAAACTAAAAATATATTTTTATTATAAAGTCATATTCTGTTTTTAATAGCTCAAAATTGATTTATTTCGAAGCTAAGGTGGGTATGGGTCTAAATCCTCTCATTCAAAAGAATTTAGGCATGTTTAGGTTTTTATTTTATCCTTATCATTTAGATTTAACTTTAAGTTAGATAATTTAACTTTCATCGTGTCTTCTTGTTTTCTTACACTATAAGGTTAATAAACTTCATATATCAAGCCAAACGAACCCCAAGTTGTTTATTATTAATATATATAACCTTATCTAAGTCATTTGGCTGAACCTTATATTTTTAGGAGTAAAATAACAATTAATAATATAATATTTTTTTTTAAAATCTATTTTATGTCAATTTTGACACTATTTGGTAATTGATTTTTGTGAAAATCATAACAGAAATATTAGTTCGAAAAAAGTTAATTAAATAAGTAATAATATGAAATATTAACCGATAAAATTATTTTAATTCATAAAAAGTCTCATATTACATTTATTTGGGTATTTATAACATCAATTATGTCAATATTTCATTAATAAGATAATTACTACATCATCATTGTGTCATAAATAAATTAAATTATTTAATTTCTAAAAATTATAAATAAAATAGCATTATGTATGAAGTATTTTTATCTTTCTAATAAATATTTATAGTTGAATTTATCATATGTATAACCCTATATTAAAAATTATTTACTTATTAATCATTGATTTTAACTATTTTAACCCTTCTTTAAATAAATTATTATTAAATGTCCTAATCTAATCCACGTGGGACTAAATGGTCATATATTATTCCTAAGGTTGTTTTTGGTCGAATTACACTTATCCAATAGAATTAGGACATGTGTTATGGTATTAATAATATCATTTTTACACTTAATTGTCCTATTTACTTTTAATCGTGGTAATTAAAAGTAAAAAAGTTACTATTCACCAAAAATTATTTTCATCTCATTGAACCACATTTTAGTCCTTGATATTAACCGTGTCTCTTGGATTTTTGAAATTCCAGTCATAGAAGCGGTAAAATTATGTTTTATGAAAAATTCAGTTTTTTAACTACCACATAGTGGTTTCACTATTCATCAATAAATGAATGTTTCCAGAAAAATACCAAAAATTAGGCCTAAGCTATATTTGATATTATGAATTCAAAAATTATTTCTATTTTACCAAATTCAAAACATATCAGTTGCATTAAGTAATTTAAAAAATAATTCTCTTCGTCAAAACAAATAGCGTGTTTTTAAGAGATAATAACTATCAAAAGATTGACATTTGTTTATGTCTGGTTTAAATGTGAAATTACATCCAATGACCAACATTGTATTAAATGGTAAAAATATATTCTAAGTATACTTTAAAACCACTAAAATTAATAATTTATCACTATTAATTATTTCGATTAAAAAATGTTTTTAATTAAAATTTAGTAATTTTCACTATTCATCAAAATATGAAAGTTATCCGAAAAGTACCAAAATTTCACCCTAAGCTAATTTTGATATTCTGAATCCAAAAATGAAGTCCATTTTGAAAGATAAAATTTATAAAATTTAAAAAAGTGGGTATTACTATTCATAACAGCTAGTCCATAATAATATTATTATAATATCTCGTTGTTTCGTGAAACCATGTATTGCATACTACACACGCTATCGAGGAAGGCCGTGATTGCATGTAATGCAAGGCAATTCTGGGTTGCGTTTTTTGAAAGACTCCTTCATTGTTTCGTATAACAGAATCCAACCATATTTCATTTATACATTGAATATATATATATATATGCACTTAATGTTGTGTAGAATAACTACTATCGAAATTGTGTGTAACATGACCCAAGAATAGTGTTGTGTATACTACAAGTTAATACGGTGTTGCGTATAGCGCATGGTAACCTTTGTGTAGCGTACAACACAAGACATTAATGAAATTAAAATGAATAATTCTCATAAAATCTCGGGTTATTACATTCTACCCCCCTTAAAATGAATTTCTCTCTCAAAATTCGGTGGGGTTATAAATGATTTAATACTTGAAAGTTTCTATAATAGAAAGACACATCGTAAAAAGAGAATACGAAAACTTATCTTTAAAAACTAATGTATGAAATGTAACGGTTACCCAAATTAACTAATCACCGGGTTTCCACATAAGAGAACATAGGTGAAAATATGGATATGGAAGAAAAATTTAACCATAATGTTCTGATGGAGAGTGGTAGAGAACATGGCTATGAAAAAGATAACAATCACAATGCCATAGATTTGTGATGATCTAAGGTATCATCTGATTCATCAGATATAAGAGCACTAGGACAACATTTTTGGTTTTCAAGATCATTTGCCTAAAGTTGATGAATTTGAGTTAGAATAAATACTTACTTTATTTTGGTACAATCTCACTATTGTTCGTGCCTTGAACAATTTCCACTTCATCTCTTAAATAAATGAAGTTGAATTTGTTATTCGTAAAGTGTTAGCAGATCATGTGATAGAATGACGGGTCATTCCATCTGTCTCAAACAAAAGGTTAGAAAAAGTTATTAAATATACATAAGTTGATCTATAGTGAGATTAATCAAATATAGTTCCTAAAATGGACTAATACATCATATATCCTACTAGTTAATGTAAAAAAACTAGTTTCAACTAAACAGGGACTTATTGTATGCCAGTGGTAGGCGATAAAGGCCAGTCATACTTCGGTTGTGGGTTTGATTCCCACAACCTTGTCCGACGCGATGGGCTGTCGCCCGTCCTGCAAGTTTTCGTTTTTCTAAAACTACATTACTATAACATCCCATCAATAATATCAACAAAATTTCTATCCTTAAACAATACTATCTTATGTCCAACATAATCCATTCCAATATTTATCTAAAATACTTCGGTCCTAGATTATTGTATAAAGAAATCAATTACTTGAAATGTCATCAACCAACCATCATTTATCCCCCATTATCGTGTTGGCCACATTCTAATCATGTGAATACCTTAATCATGTATTCTATTGAAAAATGAATACCCATTAAACTTTAGTGAAAACATAAATTCTATCAAAAGTTAACTCTTTCCACATACCAAAATCCAAAAATTCTATATACTCAAACAATGATATAACCTTCTCCTTATATCAGTCATGAGCTCATGAATAATATAAAACATTTCATTTTCTCCTTATCCCTACATTATGCTCATATCATATTCTTTCCAAAAATATCTCAATCACTTACCATGGTTAGCAGTACCATAAAATTATTTAATACCACAATAGACCAATACATAAATATTTTAATATTCCACGATAGTATATACAACATTATTTTGGAATCCCATTACATATACACTTAATCATTCCACCACATCATTGTCATATTCAACATCGCCAATAGTGATCTCATGTGACTTCCCTTTTTCCTTTTCCTTAAGTTGTTTCTCATGTCGATCATCAATAACCCTTGGATTAGGGCATTTATTATCATAATGCCTCCTTTCCTTGCACTTGAAGCATTGAAGTGTTGGTGGTGTGTTCTCTGCTGTCTTTTCTTTATTCACATCATTAGCAACCCTTTTTCAATTACTTTGACACTCAGCTGCTCGATGACCATCTTTTCCTCACATAAAACATTTTCTAGTCCCTTTAAGACAATCTCCTCCATGCTTCTTTCCACACTTTGAGCCTAAAAAAACATTCATCTTCTTTTCACCATTATTCTGAGATTTCTCCTTGAACTCAATCTTTGGTTTCTTGTCAAAGCCATGAGATGGATAAGTAACACCAACTTCCATTTCTACATTGATAGAACAACGCACAATTTATTCATAGCTACTTAAGTCTCTTATAGCTAATTCCCATTGAAGACTTGTTTTTAAGCCATTGAAGAATCGATCACCTTTACTTTCAGGTTGGATAATAAAGCCAGATGCATACCTTACAAACCTTGTGAAATTCGCTTTGTATATACCAACAGATTCATCATCCTTTTTCTTTAGTTCATGAATGTCCTTCTCCATATTTGTATGAAGGATACAATGGAAGCACTTATTGAATAATAAGTTCTTGAACTCGTACCATTCCATGGACTCAATTTCATCTCTTGGCCACGTATTCTTGATATGATTCCACCATTGATCAGCTTCACCTTCCAAACGATATACTACAAAGATGACTTTATCATGTTCAGAACATTGAAGAACTGAAAATATCATTTCAGTGGTACTGATCCATTGTTCAACAACAAGTGGATTGGATGACCCACTGAATGAAGGTGGACGTTTCCTCATGAAGGACTCAATTGAATATTGTTCCCTTCTTTGCTCATTTGGAAGTCCAGAATGGTTCATAGCTTGTGTAAGTATAGCAATAAGATTTTTCACTCCATATCCCATAACATTGGTTTGTTCAGGATGAAAATAATTGCATTTTCCATTACATTGATCAACACAGTTCCTTCGGGTTCCAGCCATCATCTAAAACCCGAAAAAAATAGTTTGAGAGGAAAAAATCATTCTTGGGGAAACAACATAATAAAGGGGGAGTACCTTCCAAATTTAACATCTTAGGTTTAATTTTAAGATCGTTAGAACAATTCTAGGACTATAACCTATACTTATACTTAACCTTAGGGACATCCCTAGACATACCTTAGAAATATCTCTAGAGATCTCACTAAAGTTCTCGCATCCTAGTTTCCAAAGGTTGACTAAACCTTTCCTCTGATACCAACTGTAGAGACACGAAGCTTGACGTACATGGACATTACATTACTTTTTCGGAATACTTATTACATAACAAAAACAGACCCCAAAGGACTGTAATAGTTTAGTGCCTTTGAAAACATGGAACATAATCTTCTAATCTTGTTGAAAGATCCTCAACATCTCCCATAAAGATCTTCTCTTTTTTTCTTTCCTAAAACCATTCCTTATATCCCGGGGAAAAGAAAACATAAAAAGGGTGAGCTCAAATTCTCAGTAAGGCTAAGTATGGATAAAATAAAAGAAATCATATACATTTGAACTTAAAAACATGAACATAATGTTTAAACATCAAAAGCATGAGCAATGGCATAAAACATGGAAGTACATAAGGCATAGATCATAAAGGAACATCAATCATGATAAAATAGCATGGGAATAAAACATGTAATTGTGGAAACCATTAAGAACATGATATGATTTCCATAGTATCCAAGGCATTGCTTCCAAGACCATCTTAGTGGACAAAGTCCCTTTCTGAATCAAGTTCACTCCTCGTTCCAATCCTGTAATACTGAACCAGATTAACTTACCGTTCCAACCATGTCTATCTCATGAGATATAAATATTTACCCAATGAATTGGAGGGAGATATAGGTCCCACCAATCTCATAATGAAATCATTCTTACTTGTTCAAAAAAATAAACACACATCATTCATAATAACCCAATAACTAAAATGGGTTTCATAAACATCATCCCATCATTATATAATCCATATAAAAGAAATGGATATAATTTAATAATAAGGAAAATGAAACCATGTAAATAATAGATAAATTATACTTGAAACATATACATATGAAATAATTTCATCTTAGATGAAAAATTGTTTTGATAAAACACTTGAAATTAATTCTTGAGGAAAATATCCTTTCATCTTCAAAATCATTTTATTTTCACAAAATGTAAAGCAATTTTAAAAGAAAAGGATTTTCTTGAAAATAGTAATGAAATATTTTCGAGGACGCTTCTTGAAAATAATGCTTTATAAAACCGTAAAAATCCTTTCATGTCGTATACGTTAAAAAAAACATTCTTCTCGTACTTTTGTCGGAAAAGTAAAAAATGTACTTTGTATGCTAAATAAAAGAAGAATCCTTCCATACCAAGGGGTAAAAGTAAAAATGGGTAAAAAGGAAATTAAACATACATGAATACATTTTTATAAATCATATAAATGGAAGATAGCAATAACCCTAATTAAATAATTACGAATAAGCAATCTCAGATAAAAATGAGATTTTCAAAATTATCCCTTACCTTAGCTCCGATAAGCTTCGTATGGATCTGAACATCCTATATAATGATTTAAATAATGTCATTTACTTATTACATAATCATATAAATTGTTATGATATCATATATGTTTCACTTATGACTTTATATTACCCATTCTATTGTAAATTCATTGTAAAAGCAGCGTTTTGGGTAAAATCATTTCATTTATCATATGTGTTTCGAATTGTCGTTCTTGATATTATTACTTATATCCTGATTTAGATAATTCCAGAATGTAAAACATGATTTATATATAATATATATTCATCGTATACATATTTATTATAGATCAATAAAATTAAGGAAATACACCGTTCATAGAGACGGTAGGTCGTACGTATTCATGAACGTTGTTTTCGTTTCCTTGTTGAATTGAATAAAATTAAATAGATTACATAGAAATATATATAAATATATATAGTAGCATTATTATGTAATAAATTTAATTATTACTAATTATATATACATTATAATCATTCTTGAATGGTTAATCATGGAAAATGAATCTCATCGTGTTCGTGGAGACAGTAGTCCGTACATACACACGGGCGATGATATCATTCCCATGATCATGTAATTGTATTGGAGTGTATGTATACCATTTAAGAATCAATATATCTTTACAATAATCATATATAGTCATTATTTACACCATTATAACCATCAAAGTATGGTGGTGGTGGAAAATAGATTACACCACGGTGTGGAGATGGTATTCTGTAAGTTCGCACGTGCGGTGATTTCATTTTCCGTTGGATGGATAGATGGTGAAATAGGGTTGTTTCATACGTATAATAAAATATCAGTATATGAGTGATACTTATGTTATTACTTCATAATGAAAATACTGTAGAAGAAGAAGTGGAAGAAGAAATAAAGTTGAAAGAATCGGTAACCGACATTAACACCTCTTTGAAGCGCCTCTTTGAGATCTCCTCTTAGGGCACTAAAATTCGCCATTGAAGAAGACCAGGACCTCTGGGATGTTTCTAGGGAAGCTTATAAGAGAATTTGGCTGTTTTGGGCCGAGCATGAAGGCTCAATGTGATGTGAGAAAGAGAGGGAGGAGGTGCCCTTTTATAAGGGAGGAGAGGGGCACCATTGGAAAAACTAAAAAAATTATTTTATTATAAAGTCATATTCGGTTTTTAATAGCTCAAAATTGATTTATTTCAAAGATAAGGTGGGGATGGGTCGAAATAATCTCATCCAATATAATTTAGACATGTTTAGGTATGTATTTTAAACTTATTATTTAGATTTAACTTTAAGTTAGATAATTTAACTTTTACCTTGTCTTCTTGTTTTCCTACACTATAAGGTTAATAAACCTACTATAACAAGCAAACGAACCCCAAGTTGTTTATTATTGATATATATAACCTTATCTAAGTCATTTGTCCGAACCATATATTTTTAGGAATAAAATAACGATTAATAATATAATATCTGTTTTAAAAACTATTTTATGTCAATTTTGACACTATTTGGTAATTGATTTTTGTGAAAATCATAATAGAATGATTACTTCGAAAAAAGTTAATTAAATCAGTTTTAATATGTAATATTAACCTAGAAAATATTTTAATTCATAAAAAGTCTAAAATTACATTTATTTGGGTATTTATAACATCAATTATGTCAATATTTCATTAATAAGATAATTACTCCATCATCATTGTGTCATAAATAAATTAAATTATTTAGTGTCTAAAAATTATAGATAAAATCCCATTATGTAGAAAATATTTTTATATTTCTAATAAATATTTATAGTCCAATTTATCTTATGTATAACCCTATATTAAAAATGATTTACTTATTAAACATTTATTTTAACTATTTTAACCCTTCTATAAAAAAAATAATATTAACTGTCCTAATCTAGTCCATGTGGGCCTAAATGGTCATATTATATTCCGAAGGTTGTTTTCGGTCGAATTAAACTTTTTGAATAGAATTATGACATGTGTTAGGGTAATAATATTATCATTTTTATCTTTAATTATCCTATTTACTTTTAATCGTGGTAAATAAAAGTTAAAAGTTACTATTCACCAAAAAATTATTTTCATTTCATTGAACCACATTTTAGTACTTGATATTAACCGTGTCTCTCGGATTTTTGAAATTCCATTCACAGAAGCGGTAAAATTATGTTTTATGAAAAATTCAATTTTTTAACTACCACTTAGTGGTTTCACTATTCATCAAAAAATGAAAGGTTCCAGAAAAATACCAAAAATTAGGCCTAAGATATATTTGATATTATGATTTAAAAAATAATGTCTATTTTACCCAATTAAAAACATATCAGTTGTAGTAAATAATTTAAAAAATAATTCTCATCGTCAAAACAAATAGCGTGTTTTTAAGAGATAATAACTATCAAAATATTGACACTTGTTTATGTTTGGTTTAAATGTGAAATTACATCAAATGACCAAAATTGTATTAATTGGTAAAAATATATTCTAAATATACTTTAAAACCACTCAAATTAATAATTTATCACTCTTAATTATTTTTATTAAAAAACTTGTTTTTAATTAAAATTTAGTAATTTTCACTATTCATCAGAATATGAAAGTTATTCGAAAAGTACCAAAATTTCACCCTAAGCTAATTTCGATATTAAAAATCCAAAAATGAATTCAATTTTGAAAGATAAAATATATCAAATTTAAAAAAGTGGGTATTACTATTCATAACGGCTAGTTCATAATAATATTATAATAATATCTTGTTGTTTAGTGAAACCCGGTATTGCGTACTACACACGCTATCGAGGAAGGTCGTGAATGCGTGTAATGCAATCCAATTCAGGGTTGCATTTTGTGCAAGACTCCTCTGTTGTTTCGTATAACAGAATCCAACCATATATCATTTATACCTTTAATATATATATACACACTTAATGTTGCGTAGAATAACTACTATCGAAATTGTGTGTAACATGATCCAAGAATAGTGTTGCGTATACTGCAAGCTAATACGGTGTTGCGTATAGCACAACGTAACCTTGGTGTAGCGTACAAGACACGACATTAATGAAATTAAAAAGATTAATTCTCATAAAATCTTGGGTTGTTACAGTAATTAGGGTGTGAGCCAAACCCCAATAGTATACAAACACTAATAGATTTAATGGGATAAATATTTAATGATGAAAATCAAGCAAGTTTTCAAAAACATGAAATTCTACTTTCAATTTCCAATAGATGCAACACTAAATAAATTTTTTTTAGGTGGGATAATTAAAAGAATAAAACAATTTAAAATTAATACTAAAACTATAGAATTTTCCAGCCACTCATATCGTATGCTGATGGTAAGCACAAAATATCTAGTGAGCACATGAAATGGGAAATAACCCCTGGGCACTAGCTAGCTATGGGTCCCAGGAACCTCATATCTCGGTGAGAGTAACAATCACAAATATAAATTATCGTGCATGATCCACTAGTTTGGAACATACCCATAACCTAGTGGTACCCAATAATCATCATAATATTTTAGTTAGAGTTGTAAGTGTCATTATTGATAAGTGAAACTGAGGCCAAACCCCACGAATTCACTAGCAATGTAGTACACATCCACCAACATAGATACAAAGGTTTTCCTTTTGTGATCAAACAAGTTCGTCAAGTCAATGAATATAATTTTAACATTAAAATATCATTTCCATATCATAAATTCAACAATCATCCCTCATGTATTCAACACAAGTCACAAAAGTCCACTTTTCATTCAAATTTGATTTTGAAATCTTACTCAAACCAAAATAGCCCACAACACTTTTCACATTTCATTAACACGTCCACAAATAAATTAAACAATTTTATAAAACAATTCCCATATATTAAAACTCTCATAACAGCCCACCCAATTGTTAAATAATACCATTTTACCTTCAAAATCATTTTATCATCAAACTAACATGAAACAACCAACTAACAAGTTTCTCTACAAATTCACAATTAAATAAAACATTTTAGAAATTTAAAAAACATTCTAAATTTTTTTGACATCTTAAAACATCACTTCACCTTTCAAAACCCCTTTATAGTTGAAAACACATACCAAAATGTACATATTAACCCTTTTCCCACTTTGTTTAACCAACTAAAACATTTACAAATTTCATAAAAAGAACCCAAGTGGTGTAAATTTGACTTACACACAAAACAATTTTCAAAACCCCCATTTAAGACAGAAAACCATACCAATTCCCATCTAAAATAGAATTAGAAGCCCTAGAGACATTTATAAAACCACTTTCAAATTTTATAAAATCACCTAAAATAATACTAAAAAATATCCAAATTAAAACACACATTTTCATAAAATGCTCTCAAGATGTATATTAATGTTCTACACATAAAACCTCTTCAAAAACCTTATTTTTAGGCCCACATTAAACTAATACATTACAAAACCATATGTAATCCAATTCCATATGTTATAAAATACACCCAAATAATACCCCTTGACTAACACATGAAAACACCCAATTTCAATTTAAAATGAAACTAAAAAATAAAACACCTAACCAAATCAATGATAAACAGTTTTCAAACCACACCCCACATATGAGGAATATAAAAAATGGGTAAATACAGTATTCTATCTCATCAATAATTGTTTACACATGGAACAACCTACCAAAAGTGTCGAATCCCTCAAAACATGGTGTGAATCATCAACCGCACCACCGCTGCATCACAAGGACTATAAATCCATCCCTAGACCTCAAAATTTAACCAAAAAGTCAACAAATATAACCCTATGTTCGAGACCTTACTTCTGGACATTTTAGAATATAATTAATGGGGTAGGAAACCCAAAGGAGAAGTACGAAATTGAAGAGAGAAACACTTACTCAAAACAATATTGAATAAAACAACCCAAAATCCACCAGTATATGAATTTGAAAACATCCAACCATTCCATAGAGTTTCTATAAAATATTAGGAGATCATGTAGGAACTAGAATGTGGTAAAATAGTAAAAATATAAGGAGTTATGAAACAATAAATTTACCTTTTCAAATCTCGGAAATATTTGAAATCGAGAAAATACTCGACCAATTTCGCATTTCTATTGAGATATAAATTGTTGGAAGACAGAACAGGGGATTTCCTTAGGTATGTGGTCTTGGGAGAGAGTTGGAAGCACAGAAAAAACATAAATATGGAATCATATATAAATTAATTCAAATTTATTTTTAATGGAGATAATGGGAATTCGGGCAGGCACTATCCCTTAAATAAAATCCCATATCCACCATGATTATGGATTCCTAAATGGTACAAATTAATATGGTGGTTCTAATAGATCATGGTATGAAAATTATGATTTGGAATGGATGACAAATGTTGAAAACTGAATTTGTTATAAAGGAATCAAAATTTATTTTTTAATTTGGAATTGGGCTTACGGTTTGGCCCAATTCATGAAAACTCACCCATTCCATAATAAAAGCTTGTTAAACCCCCAAAACAAATAATGAATGGAAATTAAATGGAATTTGTCTTTAAAATAATACATGTATGTGGTATTCTCCCCACCATGAAAACTTTCTGCCCTGGAATGTCACATCATGTCCAAAGCAAAAACTAAACCCAACTGAGAAATCTAGAGGTACTCCCTTGCCATGTTTCACCTCCAAAGGCTATATCACTTCCAGGGATCTATTAATGAATTATTACTCTCACAACCAAATATTACACCACTTTCCTGAAATGATCAATCACATTCATACTTTATCCCAAAATAAAACTCCTTAAACATTATCCGAATAAGACTCAATCAATTCACCCAAATGAACAATAACATCGAACAAGGGTACACTTACATTGTTATAACTTAGACATCAAGCAATCTTAATCTTGATAGCACCGAACGAGACTACCTACCACCATGATAAGACAATGGATAATTCAATGTTACTGGTACGTGGGAACAAAAATAGGCTCCCCACCATTAGATACTACCTATATTTTTTTTATGACAGTTTTAAGACACTAACAGGGGGAGGCCTGAATGGACTCCCCAATTAAAAGGGTATAATTCCATCTGAAATTTACAAAATAACTTTTATTATACTCATAGTGTGTATCCAAACCATATGAACAAACCATCTTAACCGACCATCACTGGCCAGTACAGAAAGACCCCAAAATTCAAAGAGTTGGGACAACCACATGTTTAGTCTCCATGGTTTGGGAAACCGTGAACTAACATTGGGGATCCATCTATCTACATTGTTTTATGGGGAATGGTCACTAATAACCTAGCGCTAACCATGTGCTCAACCATTCTAGAAAAATGTCAAACATTTCTTCAAAGATTCAATGGAAACCAAATGGGGAGGGAATGACATTGGGAGATGACATGGGTACATGACCCTCCACCTATTTCCACTGAACATGAACAATAAAAGAAAGATGATGACACCATAGGATTAAAATCTTCCTATATTTCATACTAAGGATAGGATGTTATACAAGGGTTTAGATGAACCTGTGATTTACCCTAACTATGAGCCAGCTTCTCTCCGAGACCTACAGCTGGAGCTCAAATGATTGATGCATCTTTGGCCTCGTAGTTAGGCTTTGGAAACCCCCTGAATGTGAATTCTACATTTGGTGCAACCAAAAACTACACCACAATCCCCAATAAGTTTTCTAAGACATAAAACATTCCAAACTAACTTTACCCTAACCTGATATTTCATCAAAACAACAGATTAGAATATGCACACACATTACACCTTGTTTGTTAAGGTGAGAAACATTAGATGTAAATAAAACCTATACTCACATTCCTCTAGAATGGAATATTTTTATGTTTTTTCGAGGGATACATTCTCCCAACATAATAGAGACTCTCAAATGATATCCCAAATTTCACCTTTATAGTTAATTGGCCACATGACATAATTAGTTTTCACTGAACCTGACCACCGAGACTTATATAAACAATGCATGGAGAGGGGCCTTATACAACATCCACAAATAACAAACAATTCATGAAAGTGCCCACAATATCCTATCATGATCATATTTCTCATACAATTCGTTTATCATGAACTCGTGCTTCATAGAAACTGTGATGAAACCAAAGGACCTCTTAGACACCATCGAGACACTCATTCCCCACATACATCCCTTGACCACTGTCAGCATCAACGAATTAGGAAAAATAATAAAATAAGGTTTCCTTCAGCCTTCCACGAGAAATTTAAAACTATAAGAGGATTTAAAAATCAAAGAAAGGATTTGGTGTAGACTCAATCAATAATGATCAATGAAATATTCCTTATATTGATCAACTGGAGGATTTTCTAATGGAGAAACAATCTGGGTTTCACTTCAGTTATGCATTACCCTTAGTTGGGGAATACCTTATCCAATTAGATAACCCAAGAACCAATCAAAGATGTTCAATTTGTCAAAAAAAGACATAAATTATATCCAAACACATGAAGGGAACCAACATAAAGGTGTCCTGAAACATATCACATGGAGACTACTAACAGGTCCTTCTACACAGCTTACCGACCAAACATAAACTCAAAAAATAGCTCAAACAGGAGGGGTTCTTCGACTCAAAATATCCCAAAACATCAAAATTTCCAAAAAAACACATTATATAATCCATCCCAAAAAATTAATCAAGACATTTTGATTTTCTTTAAAAACATTTCATGAAAACAAGCGGTTTAGTGGTTACTGTATCCACCAACGGTAAACCATGGGCCTTACACATGCATGTTTCTATGACACACTAGGAACCCTACTCATATCAATCCAAACACTAATCTAATAGTGCCATAAACCATCCATCATCCAATAAAACCCCATACATGTGGTTTCTCACAGAAACACCAATTGTTAAATCCAAAAATTCCTTCCACTTTTCAAAACCATAACAGTAAACTGACACATCCTTTTTCCCGAAACTGCAACCCCACAAGATCAAAACCACCATTCACATATTACATGACTTTTCAGAAAGGCTCAAAAATTTAGAAAATAACTCACTTTAATGATATTCACATAAATTTCTAAACATCACATCCCATTAAAACATCCATTGATTGTTTAGAAAACTCTATTGGAAACACTTTTCAAAACCAACTTCAATATAGTTCCAGCTTTCAAAAGAGGTGTAAGCACACCATTTTCCATTTCGAAACAATTCTAAAAATATAGTTCCACGATTTCATAAATCACACAACTCCATCATTATTTGAATATTATTTTACAAAAACATTACGCTTCTGAAAACCAAAGTGAAAAGTTTTCAAAACTAAAGCACAAAACAATGCGAGAGGAAGCTTTTTTCAGTGGGTGACTTGGACATATGGTTGGTGTCCATATTCCAATCACATCACTTTCATATATAGTGTTCTAGAGAATATCCTTTTCTCCACAAGGCTTTCCAGGCTATGCGAGCTCACTATGACCATTAACCCAACTATCTTTTCACTTCCCCTAAAAATCATTGTTCCAAGAAAACCAAAGGACATAGATAAATCCCAAGATCTACTGGAAACATTATTACCACAATGAGGTGTGGTGATGAAGCACACTACCCCTACAGAGAATTACTTGTCCCTACAATCCTACCTCCATATTATACTGAATCTTCCCCAAATAACATGACCCAAAGAGTTAACATGAACCTCCCTTTGATTATATTTTGTCACGAACCGAATCTGGTCGCCATCAAAACCGGCACTTGACCCGGCCTGAAACAAGGCCTGAAGGGCGTTACCAATCTCCACGGGCGGGAATAATTGCATGGGTATCATAAAATGAAATTTTTGAACGATTTACCCGAGTTTATAAACATAAACACACAGCAGAATCCAATAAAACAAATCTGGATTTTCAATCCAAACTATCATTTAAAAAATTAAAAATGAATTAAATATTTTAAAACAACTCAAGATGACTATAAAAAATGTAAAAATCCAAAGTGAAAAATCCAATGAACCCTCATGGCAAGGGGCACCGCCCTCAATCCATCTCCACAAGACTTCACCAGCAATGACTTTCTAGAAAACTGATCCATTGGAGTAAAAACTGTACCCAAACTGCAACCACAAAAATAACCAAATCTACTTACACACAAGGTTGTAAGTAGGGTGTAATCAAAATACCAATAGGATACTACCACAAATAAATTCTATGTGAGAAACATTTAATGATGAAAATCATCCTTGTTTTCAAAAACATAAAATGCTATTTACAATTTCTAAAAGATGCATCACTATATAAAAATTGTTTTTGAGTGGGCTAATTTAAAGAATAAAAACATTAAACATAAAAATTAGATACACTGAATTTCCAAAAAAATCACACCATATGCAGATGGTAAGCACAAAATATCTAGTGTGCACATGTAATGGGAAGTAACCCTTAGGCACTAGCTAGTTTTGGGTCCAGGTACCTCGTATCTCGGTGAGAGTAACCATCACATATATTTGTTCTCGTGCAGGATCCACAAGTAGGGAACAAACCCATAACCTAGTGGTCCCCAATTTTCATAATAATAGTTTCGTTATATTAGTAAATGTCAATCTTTCTAAGTGAAACTGTGGCCAAACCCCATAGATTCACTAGCATACTAGTACACGTCCTCCCACCTAGATACCCGGGGTTTCCCTTTTCTCTCAAACAAGTTCAAAAAGTAAATGAATAAACTTTTCACATGAAAATATCATTTCCATAACATAAATTCAAAAAATATCCCACATTTATACAACACAAGTCACAAAAGTCCACTTTTAGTTCAAATTGATTTTGAAACCCGACTCACACCAAAATAGCCCACAACACTTTTCACTTTTTTTACACTTACAAAAATACATTAAAAAATTTTATAAAAGCATTCCAATATATTAAAACACTCATAATAGACCAATCACTTGGTATATAATTCCTTTTTTACCATAAAAATCATTTTATTATCAAACTAAGAAGAAACAACCTACAAATATGTTTCACTCCAACATCAGAATTTAATAAACCATTTCAGAAATCTAAAAAAAATTCTAAAAATGCTTGACATCATAAAACATCACTTAACCTTTAAAAACCCCTTAATATGTGAACACACATACCAAAAAGTTCATATCCACCCTTTTCCCACATTGTTTAACCAACTAAAACAATTACAATTTTCATAAAAAGAACCCAAGTGGTGTAAATATGTTTTGCACACAAAACAAATTTCAAGAACCCCATTTGAGAAAAAAACCATACCAATTACTATCCAAAACAGAATTATAAGCCCTATAGATATTTATAAAACCACTTTCATGTTTTATAAAATCACATAGAATAATTCTATAAAAGATCCTAATGAAAACACACATTTTCATAAAATTCCCTCAAGAAGTATAACATTTTTTTACACATAAAGCCTATTCAAAAACCCTCTTTCTAGTCCCAAATGTCACTAATACCTTAAAAAATTGTAATTCTTAGGCCAAAATGATTTATTAAACCAATTATATATGTTATAAAATACACCCAAATAATGCCCCATTAGTAAGACATGAAAACACACAATTTCAAGTAAAAATTAAACTATAAAATTAATCACTTAACGAAATCAATCATAAACAGTTTGTTCAACACACCCAACATATGTGGAATATGAAAAAATATTACATATAGCATTCTCTCTCATCAATAATTGTTTACACATGGAACCACCTACCGAAAGTGTCAAATCCCTCAGAATATGGTGTGTAACATCAACCGTACTACCGCTGCATCACAAGGAAAATATGTCCAGCCATAGACTACAATATTTAACCAAAAATAGACTAATTCAAACCATAGGTTAGAACCCTAACTTTTAGACATTTTATATCATAATGAATGAGGGAGGAAACCCTAAAGAGAAGGAAGAAATTGAAGAAAGAAACACTTACTCAAAAAATTCTTGAATCAAACGACCAAAAATCCACCTTAATATGAATTTAAAAACAACAAAAAATTAATGATAGTTTTAAAAAAATATTATTTGATCATGTACAAACTATAATGGGGGAAAATAGTAAAAATAAAAGCAGTTATGAATTATAAATTTACCTCTCCAAATCTGAAAGATTTCAGAAATCTAGAGATGATTCAACCAATTTCTCGATTATATTTACCTCCAGATTGTGGGAGGAGAGAATGGTACCGTGACATCGGTATGTGGGATGGTGTGAGAGTTGGAATAACCAATAAAACGTAAATATTTAACAAATATTAAATAATTAAAATTTATTTCTAATGCTGAAAATGGGATTTCGGGCAGGCCAATCTCTTAAATAGAAACCCATATCCACCATGATTATGGATTCTTAAATGTTCCAAATTAATATTGTTGTGTTAATTGGTCTTGGGATGACAATTAGGAATTGGAATTGAAGAAAAATGTTAAAAAATAAAGGAATTATAAAGGAATCAATATTTAATTTTAAATCTAGAATTGGGCTCACGGTTTGGGCTGATTCATGAAAACTCACCCATTCTTCCATAAAAGCTTGGGAATCCTCCAAAACAAAGCATGAGAGGAAATTAAATGGAATTTGAAATTAAAATAAGTAATTTGTGCAACAATTCTCCCCACCATGAAAACATTCTTCCCCAGAAAGTCACATCAAGTCCAAAGTAACAATCAATCCCAACTTAGAAACCAACAGGTACTCCCTGGCTAGGTTTCACCTCCAAAGTCCAAAACACCTCCAGTGATAAATTAATGAATTATTACTCTCAAAACCAAATCTTAAACCACTTTCCGGAAATTATCAATCACATTCATACTTTATCTCAAAATAAAACCCCTTAAACACTTTCTGAACAAGACACAGTCAATTCACCCAAACGAACAACAACATCGAACAAGGTTACACTTACAATGTTATAAATAAACCATTGGGATCACTCTAAACTCATAGTTTAACCAAGGAAAATGTAGGAAACTTCATAGCTCTTAACAAGACTACATGTTTCCCTAATAGGACCATGGATAAGTCTATGTTACTGGTACATGGGAACAAAAATAGGCTCCCCACCATAAGAGACAACATATATTTTTTTCCAAGACAGAATTAGGACACTAATAGGGAGAGGCCTGAATGGAATCTCCAATAGAAAGGGTATAATTCAATCAGAAATTTACAAAAGAACTTATATAAGACTCAGAGTGGATCTCCCCACCATAAGAACCAACCATCATAACCAACCAGCCATGGCCGGTATAAAAAGTCCCCCAAATTTAATGAGGTGGGATGACCACATTGTTAGTCTACATGGTTTTGGAATACATGCACTAATTGTGGGGATCCTTTTATATACATGGTTTTCTCGGGCATGGTCACTAATAACCAAGTGCAATCCATGTTCTCAAACTGTCTAGCCAAACATCAAACCTTTCTCCAAAGACTCAATTGAAACCCTATGGGGATGGAATAACATTGGGTGATGACATGGATACAAGGCCCTATAACTATTTCCACCGAACAGGAATAACAGATGAAATATGATGACACCATAGGATAAAACTCCACCTATCTTTCATACTGAGGATAGGACGGTGTACACAGGTTTAAACAATCATTTTATTTCCCCTGACTACGATCCAACATCTCTCCAAGACCAATGGCTGGATCTCAAATGATTGAAGCATCTATGACCTCATAGTTAGGCTTTGGAATCCCCATGAATGAGAATTATTCATTCGGGGAAACCAATAACTACACTGCAATCCTCGATAATTTTTCCATGACATAACACATTCCAAACTCAGATTACCCTAACCTGATATTTCACTGAAACAATATCTTAGATGATGCACACACATCACACCTTGTTTGTTCAGGTGAGAAACAATATAAGTAATGATCACCTATACTCACCTTTAGCTAGAATGGAATATTTTTAAGTGTTTCCACGGGAGACATTCTCCCAACATAATAGAGACTCACATATGATTTCCCAACTTCCACCCTTATAGTCTATCACACACATGACATCATAAGGTATCACCGAACATGACCATTTCGGCTGATATATACAATGAATGGAGGGGGACCTTATTCAACATCCCCAAACAACATGAAATTCTAGAAAGTGTCCACAATATCCTATGATGACCTTATTTCCCACACAAGTGGTTTAACATAAACTCATTCTTCAATGAAACATTAAAGAACCCAAAATCCCTCTTAGAGACCACCAAGACACTCATCCCCACTAACTACCCTAGTCCACTGCCAGCATCGACGAATTAGGAAAAATAAGAAAATAAGGTATCTTTCAACCTTCCACGAGCACACTCTTACTACTAGAGGATTTTAAAATAAATAAAATGAATGGGTTTAGACTCAGTCAACAAATATTGATAAAATATTCCATCTAATGATCAACTGGATGATTTTCCAACAGGGAAAAAATTTGGGTTGTACTCTAGTTATGCATTACCCCATAATGGGGGCGTACCATATCCAATGAGATAACCCAATTACCCAACCAAGTTGTTCCATTATTCAAAAAAAGAAATAAACTGGATCCAAAAACCTGAATGAAGCCAACATAATGGTGTCTTGAAATATATCTTAGAGGAGACTACTAACCTGTCCTTCAACCCACCTTACCTACCAAACATTAACCCAAAACACAGTTCATACATGTGGGGTTCGTGGACACAAAACATCCCACAACATCAAAATTTCCCAAAAACACATAATATAATCCATCTCAAACAATTCATCAAGACATCATGTTTTTTTTAAAACATTTCATGAAAACAAAGGGTTCAGCGGTCAGCATATCCACTAATGGTACCACATGGGTATTAAACCTGCATGTTTTTGTGCCACATCATGAACCCTCTTCATATCCATCCCGACACTCATCTAGTCATTCCATCAAATATAAATCATCCCATATAACCCCATGCATGAGGTTTCTCATGGAAATACAAAAGGTTAAAAGAAAATATTCATTCCACTTTCAAAACCATAACAGTAAACTGACACATCCTTTTTCTAAAAATTGCTAACCACGAGATCAAAATCCCAATTCACATCTTAAAATACGTTTCAGAAAGGCACAAAAATTTATAAAATAACTCACTTTCATGAAATTCACATCAATTTCAGAAAATCTCATCCCATTAATACACCCTTTGATTGTTTAGAAAACTATATTGGAAACTCTTTTCAAAACCAACATCAATAAAGTTTCTGATTTCAAAAGAAGTGTAAGAACACTATTTTCCATTTCAAAACAATTTTGAAAAATCAGGTCCATAATTTCATAAATCAGTCCATTCCCTATTTATTTGAAAATCATTTCACAAAAAAATTATTCTTCTTAAAGCCAATGTGTGATGTTTTCAAAACTAAAGCACAAAACAATGCAAGTGGAATGTAGTTTTACTGGGTGAATTAGACTTATTATTGGTGGACATATTCCAATCACTTCCCTATCACAGACTATGTTCTAGGGAATATACTTTTCTCCACATGGATTTCTAGGCCTTGAGAGCTCACTATGACCATAACCCAACTTGCTTTTCATTTCTCTTAATCATCATTAAACCAAGAAAACCAAAGGACATAGATAAATCCCCACTTCTCCTGGACACATTAATCCCATAATGAGGTGAGGTGATTAGGAACACTAACCATAACTAGAATTCCAGGTCTCAACAATCCTAAATCTAGTCTATATTGACTCTTCCCCAAATAGAATGACCCAAAGAGTTAACCTGAACCTCCCTTTGATACGATTTTTTCATGAACCGAATCTGGTTTCATCAAAACCGGCACTCGACCCATCCCGCAACAAGGCCTGACCAGCATTCCCAATCTTGATGGGCTGGCACACGTTCCTGGGTATCATAAAATGAATATTGGGTACAATTTAAACGAGTTTAAAAACCTAATCCAACAAATGAATCCAATAAAACAATTTGGGATTTTTCAATCCAAACAATATTTTTTTAAGAATCAGCACTGAATTACATATTTTAAAACAACTAAACAAGAATATAACAAAGGTATAAACCCAAAATGGAAAATCCCATGAACCCTCATGGAATTGGGCACCACCCTCAAGCCATATCCTTAATAATTCACCACCATGGACCTGATAGAATCTCGAACCCCCAGAACTAAAAACTATACCCAACCTGTGACAACAAAAATAACCAAGTCTACTTACTCTCAAGGGTTTAAATAGGGTTTTATCAAATTCCCAAAAGGATACCACCACTAATATATTCCATGTGATAAGAATATAATGATGAAAAGCATGCATGTTTTCAAAAACATTAAATTCTACTTAAAATTTTAAAAAATGCAACATTAAATAAAAATAGTTTACAGGTGGGCTAATTTAAAGAATAAACACATTTAAAAATATTTCCATGTTACTAAAATTTATATCCAGTAATACTATCTGTCGACAATAGGCACAAAATATCTATTGAGCACATGCAATGGGAATTAACCCCCAGGAACTAGCTAGTTGTGGGTCACAGGTACCTCTTATCTCAGTAAGAGTAACCATCAAAAATATTAATTCTCTTCCACAAGCCACTAGTAGGGAACATACCCATAATGTAGTGGTTCATAATCATCATCATAATAGTTTAGTTAGTGTTTTATGTGTTAATCTTGCTAATTGAAAAATAGGCACTGCCCCCCCCCCCCAAATTCACTAGCATACTAGTACACGTCCAACCACCTAGATACCTGAGTTTTCCCTTTGTGCTAAAAAAAGTTCAACAAGTCAATGAATATAATTTTCACATGAAAATATCATCCCCAAATAATAAATTCACAAAACATCCCACATGTATACAACACAATTCACAAAAGTCAACTTTTCATTCAAATTGATTTTGAAATCTGACTCACACCAAATTAGTCCACAACACTTTTCACATTTCTTTAACACTTCCACAAATACATTAACAAATTTTACAAAATAATTCCAATATATTACAACACTCCTAACAACCCAATCAATTGTAACATAATACCCTTTTTACCTTCAAAATCATTTTATCATCAATGAAACCACCCACAAACAAGTTTCGCTCTAACATCAAAATTTAATAAAACATTTCATAAATTCACAATACATTATAAAAATGTTTTACATCTTAAAAAATCACTTCACCTTTAAAACCCCCTTAATAGGTGAACACACATTCTAAACAATAAATTTTCACCCATTTCCCACTTTGTTTAACCAACTAAAACATTTACAATTTTTATAAAAATAACCTAGTGCTGTAAATATTTCCTTCCACAAAAAAAATTCAAACCACCCATTTAAGACAAAAAACAATAAAAATTCCTATCCAAAATAGAATTATAAGTCCTAGAGACATTTATAAAACCGCTATAAAGTTTTATAAAATCACCTGTAATAATACTACAAAAGATCCAAATGTAAACACACATTTTCATAAAATTCTCTCAAGAAGTATAGCAATGTTTTACACATAAAACCTATTCAAACCCCCTATTTTTAGGCCCACATGACACTAATAAATAAAAAACTATAATTTTCAGGATAAAAAAGATTTATTAAACCAATTCCATATGTTATAAAATACAACCAAATAATACCCCACGAGTAATACATTAAAACACCCAATTTCAAGTTAAATTGAAACTATAAAATTAAACAATTTACCAAATAAATCATAAATATTTTTCACACCACTCCCAACATATGAAAAATATGAAAATTTAGTAAATACAAAATTTTATCTCATCAATAAATTTCTACACAGGGAACCACCTATCAAAAGTGTTGAATCCATCAAAACATGGTGTGAAACATCAATTGCACCACCATCGGATCAGAAGGAAGATAAACCCAGCCCTATACCCCAATATCTAACTAAAAAGACACAAAATCAATCCATAGGTTTGATCCCTATCATCTGTACATTTTAGAACATAATGAAAGAGGGAGGAAACCCTAAGGAGAAGGAAGAAATTGAAGAGAGGAACACTTACTCAAAACAATCTTGATTAAAATGTCCCAAAATACACATGTATCTGAATTTGAAATCCTCCAACCATCAAGAAAGGTTTGAAAAATGATGAGGAGATCATGTAGGAACTATAATTGGGGAAAAAGTGTAAAAATGGAAGGATTTATCATTGAATCAATTTACCTCTCCAAATCTAGGTGATTTCAAAAATCCATAGAATATTCGTCCAATTTCGTGATTCTATTGAGATCTAAAGGGCGGTAGGAGAGAATGGGGGAACACTGTAGGTAAGTGGACGTAGTTGAGAGTTTGAATCATAAAATGAACTTAAATATTTAAGGACATATTAAATAATTAAAATTTATTTTTAATGTAAAAAATGGGATTTTGGGGAGGCCTAATCTCATATCCACACTGATTATGGAATCCTAAATGGTCCAAATTAATATGGTGGTGTTAATAGGTCAGGGGATGGCAATTTGGAATTTTAAAGGATGAAAAATGTTGAAAAATGAAGGAGTTATAAAGGAATCAAAATTTATTTTTAAATCTATAATTCAGATTGTGGTTTCGCCCAATTCATGAAAACTCACTCATTCCTCCAAAAAATCTTGGGAAACCCCAAAAAAATAGCATGAATGGAAATTAAATGGACTTTAACTTTAAAATAAGTCATTTATGGGACATACATGATTCTTTATCCATAATATAAGATAATAAGTAGTTATGAAGGTAGAAATAATGATTATATCAATATTTTATATAAAAATAAAAATATACTATATTAATTTTATACATTTCAAAAGGTCATTTTCGATCAATTAAATTTGTTTTTTTTAAAAATTCCCAAAAAAATTTAATTTTGTTTCAATAAATATATTTATTATTATTGAATAACAATGTAAATTGTTTTTTTATTAATATGTTAACACGATATTGTTTACTAAAATATAATAAATATAATATTTAATATAACAGACATTCTTTTCCTATAAAAAAAAGTTTACACTATATTGTATATTTTTAATTAAAAATAAAATGAATTTATTTTAGAATTTCATTTTGAATAAATTAACTTCATTTTTTTATTTTTCATGTAAATATGAGTTCTATATGACTTTTAAAATTGATTCTATAAAATTGGTTTTAGGGGAATATGAAAATATTCTATTTTTTATAAATATTCTGAGTTTTATAAAACAATTAGTTTATAAAAAATATTTGGAAATTTATTAAATCCTTTTATGGAAAAAATATTCATTTTATAATTTATATTAGAAATATTGATTTATTTATTAATTTTTACCAACCTCAATTTATCTTTTTTATAATTTAGTAATACTTTTCTGTAAAATTATTTTTTAATAAATGATAAATATAAATATATTACTTTAAAATTAGTTATTTTTAGGTTTTAAAAATGTGATCAAATTAAATTAATATTCAATTTTGATTTATTAGGTATAAATTATATAATAAGTTATATTTTTTAATCCTAATGGATATGTTACATTTTTAAAAACATGTTATAATTGTGAAAACTAAAATCTAAAAGTAAAAATCTGTGAGTAAATAACATAAAAAACATTTAAAATTAGTTTGGAAATCCGTGGTCGAGTAATTTATAGACCTTATAACTTTTAACAGCCATTATTTCTCAATTTTATGTTCCAAAATCTTATAGAGTGACTTCCCATTATTAAAAATTTAATATTATTTAAAAAAAATTAGTTTATATTTACTTTAGAAAATAAATATCCCATCATCACTTGACATCAAACCAGAACCCCCTATGTTTGAACTGAACACTTCACAACCTTAACCTAGACACTCCTATTCTCCACACATGTGATTTCATCATATAAAAATATGATACCTCAAATCACTGACCTCATTTTAAATGGTGATAATCTATGCAGTGGAATCTCTTTCATTTTTAATTACGTGAAATTATTATTCCTCTAATAAAATTAAACCCTATCAAAATAAATAAAATATTTTCACTAGTATAATGATATGTTATTGTGATTATGTGCAACAATTAACCATACTTCATGTTTCTATTATGAAATATGAAAACATGATACATGCGTATGTGTATACTAATTCATATAGGAATAAATATGTTTAATGTTCATTTACATAAAAACATGTAGTGTATTAATGAAAAATTTAATAAAAATTATTTTTTTTATTAAATTATTATGTTCATTAAAAAATAACCCTATTACTATTTTATCAATTTCTATAAAAACAAAATCACCATCCATTTATTAAATTCAAATACCACCACCATGAAGAGATGTATTAGGTTTTTCAATACCACATCTCATGGATGTTTCTATGAATGGTTTTATAAGATAAATATTTTTTTATAATATGATAAATTATTAGTTAACCCGTAATAATTAAAACATTATTGATATGAGTGACAAGAAATCGTTATAAAATTATCCATATTAATAAGGATAGCATAGAGGGAATTTTATTTCATACTATATATTTTTTTCATACCAATAGATTATTCACCTACTATATTTTAATAATGATATATCATTCCAAAAAATAATATATAACATCATTTATTTTTTTGGTGATTTTTAAATAAATAAGCTCATAATATAATATTAATTTTGGTATGTTCATGTTTGGGTCAGTTTGAACAACTAAGCAATTCTAAAAAAATTATTTCTTCGATGACTATAAAACATAGATAATGGTATCATATGAGAAAATTATTAAAATAATTAGTTTATTCTTTACTTATAATGGATGAATTTATATACAACTCCATAATTACGTAAAAACCATTAGTTGGTTACGAAAATTATTGAACAATGATTATTATTGATTTTAATTTGAAGGATAATAAATGCATCCCTCAACTAAGGAAACTGCGAATTAATATAGAATTATATCTCATAAATTAATTTAAATATTAATATATTAGAATAATTAACATTATAAATAAAAACTAATGAAATATCACATAATAATCCAGAACATATAGTCAAAACTAAAAGAAAATAATGTTGTACAATAAGAAAAAACAAATTAATATACATATAGATAATGGATATTCAAGAAAATCGTAAATTGTATTATATTTGAATTTGGTTTTTATATAATTATTATTATATTTATCCCCATTTTATATGTTGTTAGATAATTTTTGTAGAAGAAAATGCCAAATGTAAGGGTTATATGTCTCAATTTAAATTCCTTGTTATTTAATAATTATTATACATATTAATTTATTTTAAATTGGATATTAGACAACCTATTTATTTTACATTAGATATTTATTTACATTTAATGTTATTTTAACCTTTATTACTATAAACATAACATTATATTGTTTTGAATAATACATTCTCTGAATCTTATGGGAATTTGGAAACTCCAGTCTCTTTCCTCTAGTTATGTAGATTGTATTGAAAATTGACAATAAATGTTCCCTATATTCAATAATATAAATTTTATATTGATGTAAACATTTATATATATATGTGAAAAATGAGTTATTAATTTAAATCAATTTAAATTAATTGATTTATTTCTAATTAAATTTTAATATGTTTGGTATAATTCCAATTATATTAAGAATTAATTTATATTTAATGTATCTTTTATTCTAGTCCATGATTTATATTACCACCATTGTTATAATTTATTATTTTTAAATGAAATTGATTTTTAATTAATGTTACATTTTTTAAATTTCTTTAATTATATAATCATTTATACCCCATTTTATAATCCCTCTTTATTCATCTCATAAACTAAAATTTTATATATATATTTATATATATTGTTGTTTTGTTTTATAAATGACAATATAAATAATTTTACGAAGTTACCATTTTTGGTGATTAAATTTGGAATCAGTTGATATTCCTTATATGGATAATTATGTGATACATTATAAAATATAATGTGAACCCATTTCATATTACATAATTTTCATGATATAATGATTATATGTTTTCATATAGAATACATGTGTATAGTTAATACTTTTGGGATATATGGGACCTAAATATCCCTCTAGTGAATTGTATGGAGCTTTAAATTTATTTATATTATTGTGAAATGAGATGACACAAATTATAAAAAATCGAAATTTTTTTATTATAAATAATCATTTGTTGAAAAAAAATTGATGGATGATATTCTATGGAAGCATTGTTTGATTCCTAATCCACAATGGAAAAAAGTTTTGATACTCGATACACTATTTTAATTTATTATGATTATTATGGTTCCAAAATAAATTAATATATGATTATGAATTAATAAAAAGATCATGATTTAATTCTCATGTTTTCCCAATCTTTTGGCCAAATTATATTGTTTATCATTTTGTATTACTTGTTTTCCTATCATTTCATACGAACCATTTTTTTGATTCACTATTCTCTAAATATGAGATTTTTTTTCACATTTCTTGTTTTTATAATTTTTTTGATCTCACATATAGTAACATTTTGATATATTTATTTCATCCATACGTTGTGTTTGAGTTCACCCAATTGTTATATTTTTATTTCATAGAGCATGATGACTTTTTTACTTCGTGGATGTTTAGAAGAAAATATAGTATGATCAAAATATGTGAAAATATTCATAATAATTAAAAAATAAGTAACTAGTTTTTATATTATAAAAAATAATAAACCTCAATGTTCTTTGTATTATGTGTTTATTATATACCATATTGTATCTTATTATTTATCACCTCACACTACCTCAAAACCTATTAGAGGAGGGATCTGAAGGTCACTATCAATATTGGTGGTGACTTTAGTGGGGTCTCGAAAGGGCCATGTCATTAAATAATTATATTATACTGATTATTATGATAAATATTATAGCAGGGACTAGTGACGACTATATGGAGATGGTATGGAAATAATGTACTAGAATTTAGGATGAAATTTAGAGATGAAAAAAATAAAGGGTGTGATACTATATGCACAATGGAACAAAACCATGAATATCTATTACTTATAAATAAGGGATGGTTAATGATTTATTGCAATTATTTTAAGGTTATTATTTATCAAGTAGTATTATTTAAGGATGATTATTCATTTAGAATTCATTTTTGATTGATATTAATGGTGGATTTTGTAGTGACGATAAGAAATTCAATATACTTAATCTTAGACCCCTTCTTCATCACTATATATATAATGAGTTCAAGAAATACTATTTTAATTCAGTTAAATGATAGTTATCGGTGGCCTAAAATAATTCAATAATCTATTTATCTATGGGTTTCATTGACTATGTGGGCTACATAGCTATTTTTTTCTTATAAGTACCTATCAAGGAATCAGTGGACCATTTCTAATTGAAACCAAATCTTTAATAGAAGATGTGGAAATTCATTATATATTGAATTTGTTTGTGGATTCCCATTAGATATTTTTTCTGTAGTTCATATCATGAAGGTTTTATAATTATAATTTATTTTTTACATTAGTTATTGATATGTAAATGATGTAATAGGGGAAAAATAAATGTGTGGATTAGTAGATAGTGTAATTTATCAACTCTTATTATGGTATGTAAATAAATGATTATTAATATTATATAAATGTGACATATAATGTGGGAACACATTGTTTTATTCATGATCATTCCATGAAAATAATCCAAATTTTTTATTTTATTAAAATAAGAGGGTTTCATATTTTAATATAGAATAAGTCCTTAAGAATTTTTATTAGGTTAACATTATAACCATGAATACATTATTTGAAGTCTAGATGAAATAAAAAGAAATTTAGAAGGAAATTGAAAGTACAATTTCATATATAGAATATATTTATCATAGGTCTCCACAAAGTGGTGTTCAATTTAACAGTTACCATTTTATATGATGTTAATCCTTATGATATATTTATATATTTTTCCCTCTTAATTGTCTTATTTTTCTAAGGAATCTAAATCTTGACCTTTAGTTTGGATTCCATATGTGATATGATTATTATGTGTTGACTTTAGTAATCAATATATATTTTTCCCATAATTATCTTTAAATAATGGTACATAGTGGGTATCATAATTATTAAATCCACAAAATAAATATCTTATAACTTGATCACAAAATGGGTCGAGAGGTTTTCACAAATTCGGGATCAAAATTTATGTATGGGAATGTATCATTGATGTTTAAAAGGTTTTCTCAAGAGGATTTTTCTATCTATATTGAAACTATTAATTTTTTTATATTGTTTATGGATTTTTTAGGTGTTTTCATAGATTAAAGAAAAAAAATTTATTAACATTAAATAAAGTATTTTAATGAATATTGAACATCTCTCGGGACCAATTGTTAACCAGTAGACACAAACACAATCATTTTCAATTAAAATGTTGTCCTAATTCTGTTATTAAATGGAATATATATAAACATAAAATATCACATAAAATATTATTAAATTCATACTAAAACATTAGTTAGTGTAATTATTAAAATATATGTGATTAAAAAACTAAAATTATTGGATTAATGTTAACATTATAAAAATTTTTAGTCCTAAACATGTCAATGATTATAAAAAATTAAAAATCAAGAAAAAATATATTTCTTCTACATGGAAGGAAACAAATCGAAATATAATTATAGGATACCTTAATATACATAATACTAAAAATGGCTTCGTTAAATAAAAAAATGCTTTAATAAGTTCAGTTTTGTATTGAAAATGTCTTAAAATCATAAATGGGGCCTTGCAGGTATCCATTAGTCATAGCTATATTATTTTTAGATAGACATGAAAAAACATAATTAATAAAAAAATCACTTCATTCTTATTTCTTGAATGGGGATCCTCAGTATAGACTCATTTTTTTATTCATGTTATGAATATTATATAAAATGAATTAAAATGTGAATTTTAATAGAATAACTAATTAAATAAAATATAATAAACCATCCCCACAAGCATCAACAATCCATCTTAATGTATTATAGTTGGAAGAAGAATATTATTTTCTTATATATTTCTTCCATGCTGTTTATTATTTTCATTTTAGATTTTTTTAATATTTACTGTTGTATTCATATTAACATTTAATCACTACAATTCTTATGCGACTCCATGAATGAATTTTCTTCATAACATTGTACTTGTGGATTTATTAATCATCCCCATATGGTGTGAAATATATCCCAATGTACTGGGAAACTATAATTTTAGCGTGAAACAAATTCATTCCTATTTATCATTACATCATCGATGAATCATCAAAAAGTGGTCAGTAGTCTAATTTTTTTAGGTCTAAGGATTCAGATGAATAACATGGTATAAATGTTACAAAATCCATTAATTTTATGAAATTATAGTTAATCTAGATTAATCTTCATTAAATATCAAAAATTGTTTTTGTTTAAAAGTGTGAAATTTTTCTCGTCCATGTAATTACCTTTATAAATTGTGATCAAACTTCTTATCCAGGGGAATAAATTTAAAAATTCATTAATATATTGTCCATTTTAATAAAATTTATTACATAAAATAATAATGGACTCATTATTTTTTGATTTATATACCCAGAGGAAAATTAAAAAAACATATACAAACATCGAGATTCCATGGAAATTACATTGACATTTCTGGATAAGAAATCATATATATTCAAACAATATTCAGAAATTTAAAATTTTATATATAATAATGAATTTATGTTTATAAACCATATATATTACATATACATTCTAGAGGGAGAGGTCTGTAAATATTCCCATACATAAAAAAATATTTCACTACTACTGTAAAATGAATCATACATATGTCAAAATAGATATAATTTTTATAAAAAAAATCTCATTAGTTTCTCAAATAAATTTTTCAAATTGTATAGTTAATTTTATGTCTAATATATCATTTTTAAAATATTGATGTAATAATCCAAAATGACCCACACATATGAGTAGATTAACTAATTTTTATTTTAGTACTTCTATTTATGGAATTAAAGAAGGTCCAAAAAATAATCAAAGTAATCCAAATTCAAAAAACTTAATCTATTTTATTCTAGAATGCATGAGAGATGATGATAGACTCATGAAAATACAACAAAATAGTAAAAATAATTGTGTAGGATTTATTAGATAAATTCAAAAATATGTGTAAAATAAAAAACAATAAATCAATACTTTTAATAATTTAAATCTATATACACAACTTTTTTAAAAATTACCATAATTATTTAGACATTGAAAAAAATAGGTGCATTAAAATCAAGGAATTTTAATCATCATATATAAAAATATATAGCATTTAATTTGTATCAAAACATGTTTGATAAATGGGTATTTAGTCAACCTATGTCTAATTTTTTATGGGAGGGATGGCTGAGGGATGTTTCTCAACCTTAGAAAGAATGGAAAGTGTAATAATGGGTTCGTAGCAGATGTCAGAGTGGGTGAGGCATTAGAGTTAGATCTATATAACATAATTCCATAAAGTTACAATTTCTAGAATAACCATAGGTCATATAAGATACCATGTACATTAATAAAACATTGACTTCCATAATGATAGATACTTCCACCTATCATTCTTATATTTTCCATTAATTATTTTTGGGGTTGTAAATCATGTTAGGAAATCAAAATAAACCCATAGGTATATATACCCCTATAAGAGTTCATATGTGATTGATTTTTGTATTTCTTGTGTGTTTTTATCGATTGTAATATATTAGTCAAGTTAGGGGTAAGATATACCATGAAAAACTAAAAACATTTCATTCAAAATATATTAGTTATAATACATTCAATCTTATATGTCTTTTTTTTAATATCATGTTTTTTCTATGATGTGGATGTTGATCATTTACTTTTCCTTGGTAAAAATGATCATAAAATTAATGTATCATTGAAATTTAGAGCCTATCACATTAGGATTAAAATGATGGACATTATTTTGCAATGGAGCTGTATACTGATGAGTTTCTATGTATTATACATGTCTTTGGTGATTTTTCAAATGCATTATTATGGATTCACCTTCTCATAATGGGATTGATTTTAGTATAGAGTTAAAATCATGAATTTCCCATATCTCTATGTCACCTTATCATATGTATCTCATAGAACTCTAAGAAATGTTAATTTATGATTATGATGAAATATAAAATATTTTCAATCATCCATTTATTCATTCAAGCAGATTAACATCCATTTTTATAATATGTCTCATGGAGGATTGAGGTTTATTTATGATTTTTAATATTTTAAACTATGTGATGGTAAATAAATGATATTGACTAACAAGGACAGATGAATATTTTGATTAGTTAAAAATAGATTGAGAATTTTTAAGGATGATCTACATTTAAAATATTGTTATATGAGAGTAAATTACAAGGTATTCCAAAGATAAAATTATAATATTAGAATGGTAAATTTTAGTTTCAAGTGATACATTATGGAGTTACTAATATACCTATAGAGTTTATCAGATTTACTCATTAAGTGGGTTTTTGTAATGTTAATTATTATACTATAGTATTGATTAATAAAAGATTATCTATATTAACGACAGAGTATGAAAATGTGATTCATTTGTCGAATGATTTTGGTGTAACTCATCATTACTATTTTCCAGTTATGTTTTAAAAGAATAATGTTCTGGACATTATAGGTTCATTTTATAGACTATTTTGTCTCAATATAATGTTGAACTATGGATCTCTATATGATAAATGTAGTTATTTTTTGGATGGTGATAAATAATATATAATAGCTGTGTATTTTCCATTGGGTGTTTATAAGTGGGTTTTCCCAAATTTTATTCCTTTTTTAAATATTGAAATTATTTAATGAAATTGGAACCTGATTTTATAAGGGATGGAATGATTTTAGGATTCATTTGGGAAGGTGATAGGGAAAACAATAACCATCCCTAGTCATTTTCCACTAGATGAAGGAGTTATGTTTAATGATTACTAAAATTTATCTTATCATTTATTATTATATGTATTAATTAAATATGGGGAATCCATAATTTATTGGTGTTGGTTGTTATAAACCCATGAATTTAACTATATTTCCATTAATATTGTTCTTTTATCCATTTTGTTTTTAGTGAAGATATGGATATATTAAGATTGGAATGCTGATTTATGTTGTTCAATTATTTTTCAACATGTATGTGATGTGCATGTGGATGTTTAGAAGTAAATATAGTTAATTATTCAGGCCTAAGGAGTTCATAAATATGTATGAAACTATGTTTAATTAAATTTATTTTGAGTAATTTTTTATAAATTCATATATTTCATATTCTATGAGATTCATTGATTTCACATGAGGTTGACTCCCTTTTATAAGGATAAAATTTAATGTATGATTCAATGATTTGTGAAAGTATTATTTTATTGTAGAAGGATCATATTAAATTTTATATGAGTCAATTTCACACAATAGATTCACACAACACATCTAATATGAGAAAAATATTCAAAAGAGCCAATATAAATTAGCACCCTAATTTACCCATCCCCATATAGGCTATGTAATATTGTGTTTATAATAAGTGAAATCTGAGAAAAATACTCTAGAAAATAAATGTTCTTTGAAAAAAATAGTTTTGAAGAAAATAGTGAATAACTGTAAATTATTATCATTTATAAATTAGAAAAGTTACCATCATTAGATTAATATGTGGATATCTCATTTGAAATATATCAGACATGATTTTTCTCTGCAATTATTTATGTAGACTATATTAGTAATGTTTTGAGTAATGTACGATTAATGGTGATACAATGTTTCAATACATTGATTCCAGGGTACTAAATACATTATTTGGGGTTTTATAAAATAAAATTTACAATCAATTTAAGAGTTTATCTACATAAATGTAAATAATGGAAAAGATTACTAATTTTTAGTATTGTGGTAAAAAGTTATTAATGAAAAATTCATGATTTATACAACATTTTTTATGTCATAACAATATATTCTAATTGAAATATTGATGGGTTGTTCAAAAACATTGTTGAGTTGGTTAGAGTCATCCTATGCCTTATTGAAGTAATTCAATATTTGAATTTTGTAAATATTATATTTGGATACTTAATTATCCGTAAAATAAAAATATTTCAACTATTTAGTATATAAATCTAGCTGAGTTATCAGTTGACGACCTATACTATAGTTTATTGTCTAATAAAATGAATATTAAGAGTAAGGGGATGATAAAAAATGTCACCATGAAGATAGAATTAAAATATCCAAAAAAAATTATGCATTAATATATTTGTTGTATATGGGGAAACAAATATTATGAGTTTATTTCCAAAATGGTAACAAAATTCAATCGGTACATTTTTTGGTATAATGTTAAGATACCTCTACCTTTTTTAATTGGAAGGTTGTACTCATTTCATACACATGCTTTAATCTTTATTATGGTGGTGAATATGAAATGGATTCATTGATAAATCTAGAAATAATTTTCCCTCTATATAATATATTAAGAAGGGTAACCCTTATATGAGGATGTTTGAGTGAAAAAATATTCTGAGGAAGGAATGAGACAATGATGGTGATAAAGAATAAGATTTGTTTAAATAACAAAAATATTACATCAAAATTTAGAAAATGGAGAAATATAAATCGTAATAAGTTATTTATCATGAAAATAAGGGCGTTATTAAACATAATGTTAATGAGGTAGGATATCTTGATGTTTGTGATTTTAAGTAGAATAACAATTAAACATTTTGGATCTTTATTGAAAGAATACATAGATTATGTTGATCTGATTCAAATAAAAATTAATTAACTCTAGAAATAGTGGTCACCTAATTTTTATATTAGTAATCAAACACAATATAAAATTGAATAAATTAATTAATAAATTTTTGATCTCGACACATGTCTAAAGGAGACAAATAAAGGGTATTTAATGCATTATAAGAGGTATTGGTTACCAAGAAATTTATGATTCAAACTAATCTAAATTTAAGTGATTAAAATATTATGTTAGATATTATAATAATATTTTATTCATATATTTTGTGATGGGATAAATGAGGTTCAAAAGGTTATTGATAAATTCTATTCGAATAAAAACCTAGGTGCATTGAAAAAATATGTATTATTTTTGAGCTTAAGACATGAAATTATAATAAACCAGTGATAAAAAATGGGAAATAGAAAGTAGAGAAAAAATATAAGTCCTAAAAATAGTCAAAAATAATATAACTATAATAATTTATAAGAATGTGGAGGATAGAAATTAGGGAACTTTTTCCACTAATGAAATTTTATTTTTATGGCATTCTTGGATAGATGATGATCCATTTTGAAAAAGATGGATAATATTTGTTGAGGCAATCTTATGTAGTAATAATATTTGAATTCATCAAAATATTTTGACATAAATAAAAAATCTGGTTATTGATTTTATGTTTCCCACTATCTACATAAAGACATTGATTATAGGAATGCTTGATTTAGGAATTACTATCATAGAAAGAATTGATTTGTAAATAAAAGAAAACCCAACATTATTGTATTGAGCAATATTTTTTATCCATTAGAAGAAGAATGTTAATTCAAAATTAAATCCCACAGAAGATTATATAAATAAGATCTTTATAAAATAACATCTAAATATGGATTCACTAAGAATGAAATAAAGATGGAAGATAATTCAGTTCACAGATAAATTTTATTCACGAAATCTATGAATGGTAATAGATGGATCATAAATAGTTCATTCCCATCCCATTAGACCTGAAATAAAAATATGATAAATAATTTTGTGTGTAAATTTTAAGAAATATATTTTTTAAAAAATATGGAATTTTAAATAAAATGAAATATAAATATATTTAATGTAGTAAAAAATATGAATAAAACATATATATTTTCGATGAACTGATATAGGCTGAACCTCTAATTAATGATTAATTTATTTTACTATAGAATCATTTTATTTTAATAAAAATTGTTTCTTAATAAATTATAATTTTTTAAACATGTTTATAATATTATTGTATTCCAAAAAATCATTAATAAGTTAACTGAATAGGGAATATTTGTATTACTATGGTGAAATAATAAAGAAAACATGTGGCATTATTGGATAAGACATATTCAAATATAAATCACATAATATTTACCTACAAATAAGGTTGTGATTTAAATTACCCACCAGATGTGTGATAGAGAGAGAACATGTGACTCTTTTATGTAGGATAATATGGTTTGTAATCCTTGCGGAAAAAAATATAGTTTTTTTGTTGAAACCACTTCTGTATAAGCTTAAAAAATAGGGGGTTAAATAGTGTTGTGTACTTTATAAAACAACCAAAAAAAATTATTAATTTAACCCTTAAATCATTTATGACATTTATTCTCATATTTTTTTCCATAAAATATGAAAGTATATGAATGAAACTAAATACCGGAACATGATATTTTTTCATGGTTCCCTACTCAATAAGAGAATATGATCCTTTTTGTGTATGGTGGTGAGTAATACAAATATTCTCCATAATAATTTAATAAATATTTATATAGGGTCTTCTTGAAAATATTTCTTATATTGAGGGTGGTTCTTAGAACTTTTATAGTGGGATAAGAAAAAAACAAGAATCCTTATACAGGTGATTACCTCTCAAAACATTCATATCTATAATTATTATTTTTGTGTTATATATAGATAATAACTAACATATTTATTATGTTTCCTTATAATATCATGTCCTACCTCCAACTATTGAGTCTGTTTTGGAATTCATTATCATTGCTTCCACCTATTCCTTTTCTACTACTTTCATAGTATCCTGAAATTAAAACATCTTCTTCTTCGTAGAAAAATAAGTCTTACATTTCCTTATTGATTCCTTCCTTCACAAACATTATTTTCATAGTCACTCATATTTCACTAATACTTCCTATCATTTCACATTGGAAAAATGATGTTCATCTAGATCAAGTTCCTTTGATTCTAGTACATCCAATTCCCTCTTCTACACCCTATTCAAATGATACCAACTGTCAAGATAAATGTGTTAGGTATCACTGTAATGGACTCGAAGCTTGACGTTCATGGACATTACATTACTATAGGAATACATAATACATAACAAAAACAGACACACATGGATTGTAATAGTTTAGTGTCTTTGGAAACTCAGAATATAATCTTCTAATCATGGTGAAAGATCTTCAAAATCTCCCATAAGATCTTTCCCTTTTTGTTTTCTTACCTAAAACCTTTCTTTAAATCCTAGGGAAAAGAAAACATATAAAGGGTGAGCTCAAATTCTCCGTAAAGGTAAACATGGATAAAATAAAACAAATCATATACATTTGAAATTCAAAATATGAACATAATATTTAAACATCTGAATCTTGAGAAATGACATAAATCATGGCAGTACGTAAGGCATAGATCATAAAGAAACATTAATCATGATAAAATAAAATCATAATTAAACATGTAATTGTGGTAAAACATTAAGCACATGACATGATTTCCATAGTAGCCAAGGCATTGATACCAAGACCATCTTAGTGGACAAAGTCCCTTTCTGAATCGAGTTAACTCATCCTTCAAGTCCTGTATTACTGAACTGGTTTAACTTTTCATTCCAGCCATGTCTATATCATGAGATATAAATTTTTACCCAATTAATTGGAGGGAGATATAGGTCCCACCCATCTCATAATTAAATCATTTTACTTGTGCCGCAAAATAAACATACATCATTCATAAAAACCCAATAAATAAAATGGGTTTCGTAAACATCATCTCATCATCACATAATCCTTATAAATGAAATGGATATCATTTCATAATAATAAAAGTGAAACCATGTAAATCATAGATACATTATACTTGAAACATACATATATGAAATAATGTCATCATAGATGAAAAATGGTTTTGATAAAAACACTTGAAATTAATTCTTGAGAAAAATATCCTTTTTTCTTCAAAATCATTTTCTTTTCACAAAATATCATGCAATTTTAAAAGAAAATTATTTTTTTGAAAATAGACATGAAATAATTTTTAGGAAGCTTCATGAAAATATGTCTTTATAAAACCTTAAAAATCCTTTCATGCCATATATGTTAAAAAAACATTCTTCTCGTACTTTTGTCTGAAAAGTCAAAAAGGACCTTGTAGGGTAAATAAAGAAATATTAACTCCATAACATGGGGTAAAAGACAAAATGGGGAAAAAGGACATTAAACATAAATGAAAAAACTTTTATAAAACATGGACATGGATGATAGCAATAACCCCAGTAAATACTTATGAATAAGAAATCTCGGATAAAAATGAGATTTGCACAATTAGCCCTTACCATAGATCTGATATGCTTCGTACGTATCTGAACCTCCTGTATAATGATTTAAATAGTGTCATTGACATATTATAGAATCATATTCACTGTTATGATATCTTATATGTTTTACTTATGACTTTATATTACCCGTTCTTTTGTAAATTCCATGTTAAAGCTGCGTTTTGGGTAAAATCATTTCATTTATCATATGTGTTTCGACTTGTAATTCATGATATTATTACTTATATCCTGATTTAAATAATTCCAGAATGTAAAAAATGATTTATATATAATATATATTCATCATATACATATATATACTATAGATCGATAAAAGGAATAAAATACACCGTTCATGGAGACGGTAGGCTTTATGTACGCATGAACGATGTTTTCGTTTCCTTATTGAATTGAATGAAACTAAATAGATGACATATATATATATACATACATCCAATAGCATTATTATTTCATATATTTCATTATTATTCATTATATAAACTTTGTGATCATTCATGTATGGTTAACATGGAGAATGAATCTCATCGCGTCGTGGAGACGGTAGTCCGTACGTACGCATTAGCGATGATATAGTTCCCAAAATTATTGAATAGAATTGGAGTGGATGGTATAATATATCAGAATAAGTATGATTTTATAATAACCATATATATTTATTCGTTACACTATTATACTCATCCATGTAAGGTGTTGGTGGAAAAACAGATTTCACCACAGTGTGGACACGGTATTCTATATGTACGCACGCGTGGTGATTTTATTTTACGTAGGATGGATAGATAGTGAAATAGGGTTGTTTTATACTTATAATAACATATAATTATATTATTTATACTGATGTTATTACTTCATAATGAAAAAACTAAATAAGAAGTAGTGGAAGAAGAAATAACGTTGAAAGAATCGGGAACGTACATTACCTCTTCTTTGAAGAGACTCTTTGAGACCTCCTCATAGGGCACTAAAATTGGTTTTTGAAGAAGAACAAAACCTCTAGGATGTTTCTATGGAAGTGGAGAAGAGAATTTTGAAGGTTTTGGCCGAGCATCAAGGCTCAATGTGGTTTGAGGAAAAGAGGGAGGAGGTTCCATTTTATAAGGGAGGAGAGGGGCACCTTTGGAAAAACAAAAAATATTATTTTATTATAAAGTCATATTTGATTTTTAATAGATCCAAATTGAGTTATTTAGAATCTACGGTGTGGATGGGTCGAAATACTCTCATCAAATATAATTTAGACAAGTTTAGGTTTCTATTTTAACCTTATCATTTAGATTTAACCTTAAATTAAATAATTTTACTTTTACCGTGTCTTCTTGTTTTCTTACACTATAGGGTTAATAAACTTGCTATAACAAGTCAAAAGAACCTAAATTTGTTTATTATTAATATATATAACATTATCTAAGTCATTTTTCCGAACCATAGATTTTTATGAATTAAATAACAATTAATATTTAATATTTTTTTAAAAACTATGTTCTGTCAATTTTGACACTATTTGGTAATTGATTTTTGTGAAAATAATAACAGAATTATTTGTTCTAAAAAAGTAAACTAAATCAATAATATCTTGTCATATTAACCTATCAAATTAGTGTAATTCATAAAAAGTCTCAAATTACATTTATTTGGGTATTTATAACATCAATTATGTCAATATTTCATTAATAAGATAATTACTGCGTCCTCTTTGTGTCATAAATAAATTAAATCATTTAATTTCTAAAAATTATAAATAAAATACCATTATTTAGGAAATAGTTTTATCCTTCTAATTAATTTTTATTGTAGAATTTATCTTATGTATAACCTTATATTAAAAATTTTTTACTTATTAAACTTTGATTTTAACCATTTTAACCCTTCTTTAAATAAATTAATATTAAATGTCCTAATCTAATACAAGTGGGCCTAAATGGTCATATTTTATTCATAATGTTGTTTTTAGCCTAATTACACTTATCCAATAGAAGTAGGACATGTTTTAGGGTAATAATAATATCATTTTTACCCTTAATTACCATATTTATTTTTAACCGGGATAAATAATAGTAAAAAGTTACTATTCACGAAAACATATTTTCATCTCATTGAACAAAATTTTAGTCCATGATATTAACTGTGTCTTTCGGATTTTCTAAATTCCACTCACAGAAGCGGTAAAATTATGTTTTATGAAAAATTCAGTTTTTTAACTACCACTTAGTGGTTTCACTATTCATCATAAAATGAAAGTTTCTAGAAAAATATCAAAAATTATGCCTAAGCTATAATTGATATTATGAATTAAAAAATTACGTCTATTTTACCATATTCAAAACATATCAGTTATATTAACTAATTTAAAAATTAATTATCGTCGTCAAAACAAATAGCGTGTTTTTAGAAGATAATAACTATCAAAAGATTGACACTTGTTTATGTCTGGTTTAAATGTGAAATTACATCCAATGACCAAAATTTTATTAAATTGTAAAAATATATTATAAATATACTTTAAAACCACTCAAATTAATAATTTATCACTACTAAGTATTTCGATTAAAAAAGTTGTTTTTAATTAAAATTTAGTAATTTTCACTATTCATCAGAATTTGAAACCTATCTAAAAAGTACCAAAATTTTACCGTAAGCTAATTTCGATATTATGAATCCAAAAAGGAAGTCCATTTTGAATGATAAAATTTATTAAATTTCAAAAATTAGGTATTACTATTCATAACGGCAAGTTTTTAATAATATTATAATAATACCTCGTTTAGTGAAACTCGGTATTGCGTACTATACACGCTATTGAGGAAGGTCGTGATTGCGTGTAATGCAAGGAAAGGCAGGGGTGCGTGTTATGAAAGCTCCTTTTTGTGTAGCGTACAACAAAAGAAATTAATGAAATTAAAAAGTATATTTTTCATAAAATCTCATGGTGTTACATTCTACCCCCCTTAAAATGAATTTCGCCCTCAAAATTCGTCGGGGTTATAAATGGTTTACTATTAGAAATTTTCTTTAATAGAAACCCACATCGTAAAAAGGAATACCGAAACTTGGCTATAAAAACTAAAGTATGAAACATAACAGTTACCCAAATTAACTCATCACTGGGTTTCCACGTAGGAGAACGTAAGTGAAAATATGGATATGGAAGAAAAATCTAACCATCAAGTTCTGATGGAGAGTGGTAGAGAACATGTCTATGAAAAAGCCAACAATCACAAAGCCATAAATTTGGGATGATCTAGGGTACCATTTGATTCATCGGATATAAGGGAACTAGGACAACATTTGTTTTTCAAGATCATTTCCCTAAAGTTGAAGAATGTGAATTAGAATAAATACTGACATTATTTTGGTACAACCTCACTGTTATTCGTTCCTTGAACAATTTTCCCTTCATCTCTTAAAGAAATGAAGTTGAATTTTTCATTCGTGAAGTGTTATCAGATCATGTGATGGAATGACGGGTCATTCCATCTGTCTCAAACAAAAGGTTAGAAAAAGTTATTAAATATACATAAGTCGATCTATAGTGAGATTAATCATATATTGTTCCAAAAATGGACTTATACTTCATATATCAAACTGCTTAATATAATAAAACTAGTTTCTACTAAACAGGGACTTCATGTAGTCCAATGGAAGGCGATAAAGGCCAGTCGCACTTTGGGTGTGGGTTCGATTCCCACAGCCTTGTCCGATGCGATGGGAGGTCACCCGTCCTGCAGGTTCTCGTTTTTCTAAAACTACATTACTGTAACATCAAATCAATAATATCGAAAAAAGTACTATCCTTAAACAATACTAACTAATGTCTAACATAATCCATTCCAATCTTTAGGCTTATCTAAAATACTTCGGTCCAAGCTCATAGTATAAAGAAAACAATTACTTGAAATTTCATCAACCAAGCATGTGAGTACCATCATTTATCCCCCATATATCCTGTTGGTCACATTCAAATCATGTGAATAACTTAATCATGTATTATCTTGAAAAATGAATACCCATTAAACCTTAGTGAAAACATGAATGCTATCAAAAGTTAACTCTTTCCACATACCAAAATCCAAAAATTCTATATACTCAAACCATGATATAACCATATCCTTATATCAGTCATGAGCTCATGAAGACTATCAAAAATTTAATTTTCTCCTTATCCCTTCATTATGCGCATATCATTTACTTTCCAAAAATACTTGTACCATTCATCACACATTTTCAAAGCATAAGGAAAGACAACAGTGTAACAATCCTTAGATGTCTCTTTATTCCATAGTACAATGAGATTACTTTTACAAAATTACACTTGATAAACATGTAATCATTCCACTATCTTCTTAAACCATTGACCGAGCTTCAACAATTCGTTCATCTCACATATCATTTTTAGTCTCTTTATCCTGATCAACATAAATATTACCCATACGACCATACAGATTCTCTTCAAAAGACTTTCCCTTAGGTCATTGGTTTGCATAATGCCCGTACATTCCACATTAAAAACATTTAACCACTGTTGATGTTGCAGCAATACCATTATCCACATACATGGTGTTAACTGAACCGTTTCCATTGCACTTACTGGATTTATGTCCTTCTTTTCCACACCCAAAGCATCTTCCAATTACTTTAAAACATTCTCCTTGATGCCTCTTCCCACATGATTTACATAGGGTAAATTGAACATTCTTTCCTCTATGATCATCATGAAACTCCATCATTCTCTTATTAGCCGAGTCAGGAAACTTACCAAATTTGAGTTTATTGATCATATTATCATATTGCTGATTCGGCATAATAATGATGTTTGGACTTCCAAATACCATTTCATTTGGTTTCTCATTAAGAATATCATTCCATTGTCAGTCATATCCTCCATTATCGTGAATCATCTTTTTTCCATCCATTTTCTAAAACCCAAAAAGAATAGTTTGAGAGGAAAAAATCATAATAAAGGGGGAGTAACTTCAATACCTAACATCTTAGTTTAATCTAATATCGTTACCATAATTCTAGGACTATAACCTATACTTATACTTAACCTTAGGGACATCCCCAGACATACCATGGAAATATCTCTAGCGATATCACTAATGTTCTCGCATTCTAGTTTCCAAAGGTTGAATAAACCATTCCTCTGATACCAATTGTAACGGACCCAATTCATGACGTACATGGACATTACATTACAAGAGGAATACTTAATATATAACAAAAATCACTACTGGAAATAGAGGATGTCCCAACGGTTTACAACTGTTGGGAAAGGCTGGGGAACCGTTGGTATATGTTATACCAACGGTTCTGCCAACCGTAGGCAAGTAAGCCGTTGGGAAAAACTTTTCCCAACGGTTTACAGTGAACCGTTGGTATAGGAGGAGAAAAATAATAAAAAAAGATTCCCAACGGTTGTCAAACCATTGGAAAAACTCAGAACACTGTTTTTCCCAATGGTTTTCAAAAACCATTGGGAAAACTAAATATACATTTGGATGAACTCTTTCCCAACGGTTCTAAACCGTTGGGAAAAGAGTTATTACCAACGTTTCAATGAACCGTTGGTAAAAACATATTTTTAAGATTCTATGCCAACGGTTTAAAACCGTTGTCATACCTTAGGCTGCAAATTGCAGCAGCCTGCAATTTGCACAGCCCCTCTGTACATCAGCCACCTCTCATCTCATCAGGCCTCATTCTCACCTCATTTTAGATCCAACTATTGTACCTGTAATAAACTAAAACATACATATACAATTACGAACAAATTCATACACATTTAACATATAATGGATCCTGAAACTATACACATCCATAATTAATTTACAATTCATAAACATACATAATTCATATATAATTCAATTTAAAATTTAGATGAAAATTATATGTGGAATGCGATTGAGACGGGGATGATTGGTACACGTCACATATGAACCATGGATCGTTCTCCTAAAGTTTCAATGGAAACCGAATGCGTTTGGTCGGTTTTGCGTATGCCAATTCTTTTCACTTATAATCCTACCCATTTTAAACAAAACAGACACAGTTAGAGCGGTGTTGGCCACACCGCGCCTCGGATTGAGTCGGGGATGACTCGTACATCTCACATATAACCCATGGATCGTTCTCCTAACGTTTCAACAGAAACCGAATGCGTTTGGTCGGTTTTCCGTATGTACTTAAAATGATGTCCATTTTAATCAAAAGAGATCCACTTAGACTGATCCCGGCCACACCGCGACTCGGATTGAGCCCGAGTGGGCTCGTACATGTCACATATGACTGATGGATCGTTGTGATAAATTATCAACAGATTCAGAATGCGTTTGGTTGGTTTTGCGTATGCCAGTTGTTCATTTCACTTATAATCCTGTCCATTTTAAACAAAAGATACACAGTTAGAACGGTGTCGGCCACACCGCTCCTCGGATTGAGGCGGGATTGACTCGTACACATCACATACGACCCATGGATCCTTGTGCTAAAGTATCGACACAGTCCGAATGCCTTTGGTCGGTTTTTCGTATGTCACTTGATGATTTTCACTTAAAATGACGTCTTTTTGAAACAAAAGACCGACACTTTGAGTGGTGTCGGCCACACCACGTCTCCGATTGTGGCGGGGTTGATTCGTACACGTCACATATGACCGATGGATCGTTCACCTAAAGTTTCAATGGAAACCGAATCCGTTTGCTCGTTTTTCCGTATGTACTTAAAATAGTGTTCATTTTAAACAAAAGAGAGCCACTTAGACTTATCCCGGCCACACCGCGACTCGGATTTATCTCGGGTTGGCTCGTACACGTCACATATGACCCATGGATTGTTGGGATAAATTATCAACAGATTCGGAATGCGTTTGGTCGGTTTTCCGTATGCCAGTTGATGCTTTTCACTTAAAATGACGTCCTTTTGAAACAAAAGATGGACACTTTGAGTGGTGCTGGCCACACCGCGTCTCCGGATTGAGATGAAACCACCGTGCAACATTCTAATTATTATTCGTGACGTGTACGCGCAGACGGCACGTCAATCGGATGTGCCGTGTGCCCGCGGTGACCGACAACGCAGTTCTGGTGTCATAAACGGCCAAAACGGGCGTCCAACTGTCAAATTCATAGCGGACGACCTCGGATTGAGCTGAAACCACCGAGAAACATTGTAATTATTATTCGTGATGTGTACGCGCAGACGACACGTCAATCGGACGTGCGGTTTGCCCGGTACGGCGAAATATTCTTGTTTTAAGTGATGCGCGCGCTTCGTAAACGCGCGTGAGGGGGGTCCAAACGGGCCGAACGATGTCGGAATGGCCTGAAATCAGACGACAAATACGGGTGAGTGATTTCTGAAGTGGTCGAGCAGACGGCACATCAATCGGACATGACCTGTGCCCGCGGTGGCCGAGAACGCAGTTCGGGTGTCATAAACGGCCAAAACGGGCGTTAAACGGTCAAATTCATAGCGGACGACCAGAGATTCACCTGAAACCACTGTGCAACATTCTAATTATTATTTTTGACGTGTACGCACAGACGGCACGTCAATCGGACGTGCGGTTTGCCCGGTACGGCTCAATATTCGTGTTTTAAGTGATGCGCACGCTTCGAAACGCGCGTGAGGGGGGTCCAAACGGGCCGAACGATGTCGGAATGGCCTGAAATCAGACGACAAATACGGGTGAGTGATTTATGAAGTGGTCGAGTAGACGACACGTCAATCGGACGTGCCGTGTGCCCACGGTGACCGACAACGCAGTTATGGTGTCACAAACGGCCAAAACGGGCGTCCAACGGTCAAATTCATAGCAGACGACCACAGATTCACCCAAAAACACCGTGAAACATTCTAATTATTATTCGTGACATGTACGCGCAGACGGCACGTCAATCGGACATGCGGTTTGCACGGTACGGCTCAATATTCATGTTTTAAGTGATGCGCGCGCTTCGTAAACGCGCGTGAGGGGGGTCCAAACGGGCCGAACGATGTCGGAATGGCCTGAAATCAGACGACAAATACGGGTGAGTGATTTATGAAGTGGTCGAGCAGACGGCACATCAATCGGACTTGTCGTGTGCCCGCGGTGACCGACAACGCAGTTATGGTGTCATAAACGGCCAAAACAGGCGTCCAACGGTCAAATTCATAGCGTACGACCTCCGATTGAGCTGAAACCACCGTGAAACATTCTAATTATTATCTGTGACGTGTACGCGCAGACAGCACGTCAATCAGACGTGACGTGTGCCCGCGGTGACCGACAACGCAGTTATGGTGTCATAAACGGCCAAAACGGGCGTCCAACGGTCAAATTCATAGTGGACGACCACGGATTCACCCGAAACCACTGTGAAACATTCTAATTATTATTTGTGACGTGTACGCGCAGACGGCACGTCAATCGAACGTGTAGTTTGCCCCGTACGGCTCAATATTCTTGTTTTAAGTGATGTGCGCGCTTCGTAAACGCGCGTGAGGGGGGTCCAAATGAGCCGAACGATGTCGGAATAGCCTGAAATCAGACGACAAATACGGGTGAGTGATTTCTGAAGTGGTCGAGCAGATGGAACATCAATCGGACATGACCTGTGCCCGCGGTGACCGAGAACGCTGTTCGGGTGTCATAAACGGCCAAAACGGGCGTTAAACGGTCAAATTCATAGCGGACGACCAGAGATTCACCCGAAACCACCGTGAAACATTCTAATTATTATTTGTGACGTGTACGCACAGACAGCACGTCAATCGGACGTGCGGTTTGCCTGGTACGGCTCAATATTCGTGTTTTAAGTGATGCGCACGCTTCGAAACGCGCGTGAGGGGGGTCCAAACGAGACGAACGATGTCGGAATGGCCTGAAATCAGACGACAAATACAGGTGAGTGATTTATGAAGTGGTCGAGCAGACGGCACGTCAATCGGACGTGCCGTGTGCCCGCGGTGACCGACAACGCAGTTATGGTGTCATAAACGGCCAAAACGGGCGTCCAACGGTCAAATTCATAGAGGACGACCACGGATTCACCCGAAACCACCGTGAAACATTCTAATTATTATTCGTGACGTGTACGCGCAGACGGCACGTCAATCGGACGTGTCGTGTGCCCGCGGTGACCGACAACGCAGTTATGGTGTCATAAACGGCCAAAACGGGCGTCCAACGGTCAAATTCATAGCGGACGACCTCGGATTGAGCTGAAACCACCGAGAAACATTCTAATTATTATTCGTGACATGTATGCGCAGACGGCACGTCAATCGGACGTGCGGTTTGCCCGGTAAGGCTCAATATTCTTGTTTTAAGTGATGCGCGCGCTTCGTAAACGCGCGTGAGGGGGGTCCAAATGGTCCGAACGATGTCGGAATGGCCTGAAATCAGACGACAAATACGGGTGAGTGATTTCTGAAGTGGTCGAGCAGACGGCACATCAATCGGACATGACCTGTGCCCGCGGTGACCGAGAACACAGTTCGGGTGTCACAAACGGCCAAAACGGGCGTTAAACGGTCAAATTCATAGCGGACGACCAGAGATTCACCCGAAACCACCGTGAAACATTCTAATTATTATTTGTGACGTGTACGCGCAGACGGCACGTTAATCGGACGTGCGGTTTGCCCGGTACGGCTCAATATTCGTGTTTTAAGTGATGCGCACGCTTCGAAACGCGCGTGAGGGGGGGTCCAAACGGGCCGAACGATGTCGGAATGGCCTGAAATCAGACGAAAAATACGGGTGAGTGATTTATGAAGTGGTCGAGCAGACGGCACGTCAATCGGACGTGCCGTGTGCCCGCGGTGACCGACAACGCAGTTATGGTGTCATAAACGGCCAAAACGGGCGTCCAACGGTCAAATTCATAGCGGACGACCACGGATTCACCCGAAACCACCGTGAAACATTATAATTATTATTCGTGACGTGTACGCGCAGACGGCACGTCAATCGGACATGCGGTTTGCATGGTACGGCTCAATATTCGTGTTTTAAGTGATGCGCGCGCTTCGTAAACGCGCGTGAGGGGTGTTCAAACGGGCCGAACGATGTCAGGATGGCCTGAAATCAGACGACAAATACGGGTGAGTGATTTATGAAGTGGTCGAGCAGACGGCACGTCAATCGGACTTGTCGTGTGCCTGCGGTGACCGACAACGCAGTTAAGGTGTCATAAACGGCCAAAACGGGCGTCCAACGGTCAAATTCATAGCGTACGACCTCGGATTGAGCTGAAACCATCGTGAAACATTCTAATTATTATCCGTGACGTGTACGCGTAGACGGCACGTCAATCGGACGTGCCGTGTGCCCGCGGTGACCGACAACGCAGTTATGGTGTCATAAACGGCCAAAACGGGCGTCCAACGGTCAAATTCATAGCGGACGACCACAGATTCACCCGAAACCACCGTGAAACATTCTAATTATTATTTGTGACGTGTACGCGCAGACGGCACGTCAATCGGACGTGCGGTTAGCCCGGTACGGCTCAATATTCTTGTTTTAAGTGATGCGCGCGCTTCGTAAACGCGCGTGAGGGGGGTCCAAATGGGCCGAACGATGTCGGAATGGCCTGAAATCGGACGAAAAATATGGGTGAGTGATTTCTGAAGTGGTCGAGCAGACGGCACATCAATCGGACATGACCTGTGCCCGCGGTGACCGAGAACGCAGTTCGGGTGTCATAAACGGCCAAAACGGGCGTTAAACGGTCAAATTCATAGCAGACGACCATAGATTCACCTGAAACCACCGTGCAACATTCTAATTATTATTTGTGACGTGTACGCGCAGACGGCACGTCAATCGGACGTGCGGTTGGCCGGTACGGCTCAATATTCGTGTTTAAAGTGACGCGCACGCTTCGAAACGCGAATGAGGGGGGTCCAAACGGGCCGAACGATGTCGGAATGGCCTGAAATCAGACGAAAAATACGGGTGAGTGATTTATGAAGTGGTCGAGCAGACGGCACGTCAATCGGACGTTCCGTGTGCCCGCGGTGACCGACAACGCAGTTATGGTGTCATAAACGGCCAAAACGGGCGTCCAACGGTCAAATTCATAGCGGACGACCACGGATTCACCCGAAACCACCGTGAAACATTATAATTATTATTCGTGACGTGTACGCGCAGACGGCACGTCAATCGGACATGCGGTTTGCACGGTACGGCTCAATATTCGTGTTTTAAGTGATGCGCGCGCTTCGTAAACGCGCGTGAGGGGGGTCCAAACGGGCCGAACGATGTCGGAATGGCCTGAAATCAGACGACAAATACGGGTGAGTGATTTATGAAGTGGTCGAGCAGACGGCACGTCAATCGGACTTGTCGTGTGCCCGCGGTGACCAACAACGCAGTTATGGTGTCATAAACGGCCAAAACGGGCGTCCAACGGTCAAATTCATAGCGGACGACCACGGATTCACCCGAAACCACCGTGAAACATTCTAATTATTATTTGTGATGTGTACGCGCAGACGTCATGTCAATCGGACGTGCGGTTTACCCGGTACGACTCAATATTCTTGTTTTAAGTGATGCGCGCGCTTCGTAAACGCGCGTGAGGGGGGTCCAAACGGGCCGAACGATGTCGGAATGACCTGAAATCAGACGACAAATATGGGTGAGTGATTTCTGAAGTGGTCGAGCAGACGGCACATCAATCGGACATGACATGTGCCCGCGATGACCGAGAACGCAGTTCGGGTGTCATAAACGGCCAAAACGGGTGTTAAACGGTCAAATTCATAGCGGACGACTATAGATTCACCCGAAACCACCGTGCAACATTCTAATTATTATTTGTGACGTGTACGCGCAGACGGCACGTCAATCGGACGTGCGGTTTGCCAGGTACGGCTCAATATTCGTGTTTTAAGTGATGCGCACGCTTCGAAACGCGCGTGAGGGGGGTCCAAACAGGCCGAACGATGTCGGAATGGCCTGAAATCAGTCGAAAAATACGGGTGAGTGATTTATGAAGTGGTCGAGCAGACGGCACGTCAATCGGACGTGCCGTGTGCCCGCGGTGACCGACAACGCAGTTATGGTGTCATAAACGGCCAAAACGGGCGTCCAACGGTCAAATTCATAGCGGACGACCACGGATTCACCCGAAACCACCGTGAAACATTCTAATTATTATTTGTGACGTGTACGCGTAGACGGAACGTCAATAGGACATGCGGTTTGCATGGTACGGCTCAATATTCGTGTTTTAAGTGATGTGCGCGCTTCGTAAACGCGCTTGAGGAGGGTCCAAACAGGCCGAACGAAGTCGGAATGGCCTGAAATCAGACGACAAATACGGGACAGTGATTTCTGAAGTGTTCGAGCAGACGGCGCATCAATCGGACCTGCCGGTTTTCCGTATGCCAGTTGATGGTTTTCACTTAAAATGATGTCCTTTTGAAACAAAAGACATACACTTTGAGTTGTTCCGACCACACCGCGTCTCGGATTGAGGCGGGGATGACTTGTACACGTCACATATGACCCATGGATCGTTGTCCTAAATCATCAACACATTTCGAATGCGTTTGGTCAGTTTTTCGTATGTCACTTTTTGTTTTCACTTAAAATCTTATGGAAATTCATATAGAATATTTTTATATCATATTTTGTATGGATTAGATTTTAGTTGATCGTGATATGAAACATTTCAGAGCTAATGAAATTAAGGAAGGTGGAGGGGCTGTTCGGGGGGCTGTTCGGGGGGGCTGTCCGGTGGGTGTCCGGGGGGCTGTCCGAGGACCAAGAAGGAGGGTGGGGGGGCTGTGCGGGGTCTGTCCGGGGGGTGTTTGGGGGTTGTTCAGGGGGTTGTCCGGGGTTGTTCAGGGGGCTGTCCGGGGGTTGTTTAGGGGGTTGTTCAGGGGGTTGTCCGGGGGTGTTCAGGGGGCTGTCTGGGGGGTGTTTGGGGGGTTGTCCGGGGTCCAAGGGGGGGGGGGGGGGGTGGGGGGGTTGTCCGGGTCCAAGGAGGGGGGGGGTGGGGGGTTGTCCGGGGGGCTGTCCGGGGGGCTATCCGGTGTCCAGGGTGGAGGGTTGGGGGCTGTACGGGGGGCTGTCCAGGGGGTTGTCCGGGGGGGCTGTTCGGTGGGTGTCCGGGGGGCTGTCCGGGGACCAAGGAGGAGGGTGGGGGGGCTGTGCGGGGTCTGTCCGGGGTTGTTTAGGGGGCTGTCCGGTGGTTGTTCAGGGGGTTGTCCGGGGTTGTTCAGGGGGTTGTCCGGGGGGTGTTTGGGGGGTTGTCCGGGGTCTAAGGGGGAGGGTGGGGGGGTTGTCCGGGGGGCTGTCCGGGGGGCTATCCGGGGTCCAGGGTGGAGGGTTGGGGGCTGTCCGGGGGGTTGTCCGGGGGGCTGTCATGGGGGCTGTCCGCGGGGCTGTCCGGGGGGTGTTCGGGGTCCAAGGGGGAGGGGGGGTTGTCCACTGTCCAAGAATGAGGGGGGTTGTCCAGGGAGTTCTCAAACACACAACCACTAAAATACAACAACATCCATAAAAACAGACAATATATAAAAATAACTCAACTCCAATACTATACTACGAGTCTAGATAAAACCAACAACTAGAATAGATTAAACATCAAATCTCAAGTCAAAAATGTAACGGATCAATATGTCCCACATCAGCATCACCATCTCCATCATCATCATCATAATCGCCCTCGTCATCGTCCTCCTCATCGTCCTCACCCTCCACAGCGCCTTCCTCCTCGCCTTCGCCCTCCTCCTCGCCCTTCTCATCTCCCTCCTCTTCCGCATCAGACTGCTCGCCATCATCATCTTCAAGCTGGACATCGGCCTGACCACCACTGGAACTGCCACCTGGTGCACCATATATAGAATGTATCGACGACATGTATTCATCAATCGCTGGGCTGGCCGCTGCTGGAAGTGTTGGACGTAAAACTTCAATAAATTTCATAAATGCACTGTTTGCCCTAGCAGACTGTTCTGCCGTCTCTGTGGCCCTTTTCTCAGCCTGTTCTGCCTGTGCCCTAACTTGCTGTAGCTCGGTGGCACTACAACTCGTACCTGAGGTAGACCAATACCTCGTCGGGGCTATCCTAGGTCGGCAGCGTACTCTGTCAGAATGATCATCTCCCAACACCTGATGTAAGTGATCAGATGGCCCAAAATTGTCTGCTTCTTGGGCATCGAGGGCCTCTAAAGCATCCTGTTACAAATATAAATATAATATTAAGTTACGAAATAGATATTAAAATATAAAATCAACAGATTAAAACTTACAATCTGCTGCTGAGTCGCTTCGTTGACAGCACATCCTTCCTTTTTTCGTCTACTCGAGCAAAACAGTTTTGCTCGAGGCACACGTCCTTCAATATTTTGTACTTGCCTCTACAATGACATTGAAAACAAAATTTATATAAAGACTTCAGAAAAAATTTAAATAATTGAGGAAACAAAAGAAAATGTAAGTCGTAAAGAAAACTTATAAACAATTGTCATACCTGCTGCCTCTCATGATCCGGCATCGTCGTGCGTCCTAGTGTATGGAGGTATTTTTTTGCATCAATGTTTTTTTTTATTTTTTCCAGATGATTCCTAAATAAAATTCGATAATGCAAAGGATAATATTAATGCAAAACTTGAAAGATATTATTTAAATACCTCAAATGTAATTCATACCTTAAACTGGGTACTCGTCCAATGAGTAATCATCTGATGATACTGCTCTATAGGACAATCATCCACGACTGGTACCGCCTCTAACTCAGTGCCATCTCTAGCACGCCAGCCAATATACAGCTCATGCTTTTAGGCTCTCCAAAGCTCCCCTAAATCCTTTAGACGTTCCAGTCGTGCACCCTCACCATCAGGAAAATTAAATCGAAGCTGAAATGAAAATATTAATTTATATAAATACAAAAAAAATTCATGGCATTAAATACAACAGATTTTTTTACCCATATCTCTGCCCAAGCTCTATCTTTGACCTCATGTGGCAAATGTCTCTACGACAGCGGGCTGACGGGAATGATGTCGGAGTATTTGGCAAGCATCGCCATAAAACTCCGACATTGCTGCCCTGTTTTCTCAACCATCTGATTGTCTTCATTATATTCCACCATAACCTGTGTGCGACGGTTCCACACCGAACGCATGCGTGTACGGCCCCGCCCCCGCCTCCTGTCAGTAGATGTATCTGTCATGAAATAAAAAAAAATATTTTATCAAAACATGTTATAATGAAAATAAATATTGCTATAAAAATTTGATAGGGTTTTCTAAATATACCTGTGCTAGTCTGATCAATGAGTGGCGCCAGATCCACAGAACCTGATGGAACACCCTCTGGTGGAACAGGAGTCGAAGACGATGGAATATAAAAGCTCGGAGAGACAGAAGTAGAAGGAAAAGAAGATGGAACAACTGTATGACCTGATGCTGACTGGGGAGTGGGAATTATCATGGGATGTGAAAATGATGGGGTAGAAGATGCAGAAGGTAGCGAAAACATGGGAGGTCTAAATATCCCGTGTGTCCCTAACGACACACCGGGATCAGAATGTGGGAAGGCTGAAATGTCAGTGGGAGGGGCAGGGTCTAGTCGGGCACACGCAGCTCTATGTCCACCTCTGGTACGAACCCTCCTCGTACCACCGGCCTGAGTACTAGGACCAGTACTAGGCTCCTCATCGAATAACTGTCGACGTAATGGTGGATCCTACAAAAAAGTTTACAAAAAAAATTAATCACATGACATTATATATTCTGTAAATATATATATATATATATTTGAAATAAAGTACTCACTGTAGGCACTAATGGTGGAATGCCCATCTCCTCCATCCGACGATTGTTCTCCGCCATTTTTTTTCTTCGTCTCTCTTCAATTGGCTTCATTTCCTGCATTGGAAAACAAATATGTAATTAATTAGAAAAAGAAAATTAATGTGTAAACAAAAAAACTAAATATATGAGGGAATGAGGGGATTCATTGTTAATTTAGCTATCAATTGTTTTAGAAGAGCTTGAATGAATTTAATAAAACATACAAGTTGTAATGTTCACCAAGTTAGAAATATTGTTTGATTTGGTTTGAATACAGTTCATTTCCAAATTAGAAAATGCAATTCAAATAAAACAGCAACCAATAAACATTGAAAATTCACATAACGGTCAAGTCAGCTAAAACATATTTGTGATCAATACTAAATAAATATGAATATTACCAACCTTAACAACCCAACTCGAGGTAAACCAAAAGAATTGAGAACATGGATGAATGATTCTATATATTTCCAACCACAACTTCAAGTTCACAATCAACTCTGACAATTGAGCTATTGGAGTCATCAAAAGAAATAAATGGATTGGTTCCAATGGAAATAGGGACAGTGTCAATTCCATCATTAGCATCATCAAAATTATGTCTTGGAATTACTTCAACTACGACACCAAATTCTGGTTGATGTTGATCTTTGACATAAAAAACTTGTTTAGCCATTGATGCCAACACATATGGTTCTTCAGTTGCAAGAGTGCGGGTCATATTAATTACTCGAAATCCACAATCATCAATAAATGTGCCATGTCTCGTCATCGAATCAAACCAATGGCATTTCATCATTGTGACTCGTCCATGAGAGTAATAATCCAATATTATTATTTTCTCAACGACTCCATAATAACCCACATTTTCAAGTCGTGGTCTACTATCTGATGCACTGGCATAACAATCTGTTGTGGCAGTAACCATAATACCATCAGGTTGTGTTCTCATGTTTTTGGCTCGTTCAGTGACAATAAATCTGTACCCATTGATAACAATTGATTTACAGTCACGAACCATGGTATTAGGACCAAAAGCCAAAGCTCTTATTTCCTCAGAGACAGAGTCAGCAGACAAACTCAATACCTGCAATATAAATGACAGTTAAACTTAAGTAAATATTGAAATAATTAATTTAAACAGTAATATTTTTACCTGCAATTTTAACCAAGCAGAAAACTCTTTTCTATGCAAATTCTCTCTCCTTCTCAAAGATAAAGAACGATGCTTCCTATTTATCATTGTTTTATGTTCCCTGTAGATAAAAAAATATGAATAGTTTAACAGATATATATGTAAGATATATTCATATTCAATTTTGTTACCTGATATAGTCATCGAACAAATCACAGTTGAACAAAACTGTGCGATGTGCCATCTCCCGCTCTTCATGGCTTAATGTCTTCAATGTATATGATCCAGGAATTCCTCCTGTTTGAGGAAGTGATGAAAAACTGGGTTCAATTTGCTCATATTGTTCTTCTTCATTTCTCATTGGTCTGTTCATTCTTGTAGTAAGATCAGACAAATACATTGAACAGAAATCCATACATTCTTGAGCTATGTAACCGTTCACGATAGAACCTTCGGGATGATTCTTGTTTCGAACATAAGACTTTAATGTGAACATATTTCTTTCAGTTGGATACATCCAACGAAAAGAAACAGGTCCTCCGAGAAGTATTTCAGTTGGAATATGGACAGTCAGATGCAGCATGCATGTGAAAAATGATGGGGGAAATATTTTCTCCAACTCACACAAAATTAATGGGGCATCTGTCAACATTTTTTGCAAGAAAGACTTGGACAACTTCTTAGCACAATGATCTCTAAACAAATGGCACAACCGAATAACACCCACCCTTACATTATTGGACAAAAGATGACGGATTGATATTGGAAGCAACTCATGCAGTAGAACGTGATAATCATGAGTCTTCAAAGATTTTAGCTTCAACTCTCTTCTATTGACCCGTTTAGATATGTTGCTTGAATAGACATCAGGAACTCTAATAGTCTCTAATACTTCCAAAAATTGTTTTTTTCAGTAGGTGTCATCACATAAGAAGCACATGGAAGTTGCCATTTATTTTCACTGATACGCACAGGATGCAATTCTGGTCTGATGCACCAATCCACCAAGTCACGTCGAGATCATAAATCATCTTCTTTCTTCCCCTTGACATTTAGAAGAACTAAAAGCAACATTTCACATATATTCTTTTCAATATGCATTACGTCTAAGCAATGACGTAGCAAATTGGTTGACCAATAAGGCAAATAAAAAAAGATACTCCTCTTCCTCCAATTGTAACAGGTTTCTGTGGAAACATTCTTTCTCTTTCCAGATTTCATTTGACCCTTCCCGAATGAAAAACTGAAATCTTTCAATTCATTAAGCACATCAGTTCCAGACATACGCTGAGGTGGATCATCGGTCTCTATAGTAATATCAAATCTTCGACGATTCATTCTATATGGATGATCCTTTGGAAAAAATCGTCGATGTCCCATAAAACTGAAACTACAACGATGTTTCAGTCTTCTAGATCGTGTATTCTTCATACAAACTGGACATGACAGTTTCCCCTTCGTGCTCCATCCAGACATCATTGCATAAGCCGGAAAATCATTGATTGTCCACATAAGCGCAGCGCGCATCTGAAATATGTCTTTCGAACATGCATCGTATGTGCGCACACCCACATCCCAAAGAAGCTTCAACTCTTTTATTAAAGGTTGCATGTATACATCAATATCAATGCCGGGATCAGAAGGACCGGATATGAGTATACTCATGAAAGTGAAAGATTTTTTCATACACAACCATGGGGGAAGATTATAAATGTGCATAAAAACGGGCCATGTGCTGTGCGAAGTAAGCATCTTCCCAAACAGATTAAAACCGTCGCATGAAAGACCCAGCCTCACATTACGCACGTCAGCTGCAAAATCAGGATGTCGAGCATCAAATCTCTTCCATGCAAATCCATCTGCAGGATGAACCAACTCATCATCAGTCTTCTTTCTCTCGGTATCATGCCATCTCATTTTTATTGATATGTCATCAGACATAAAAAGATTCTGGAGTCTGGGGATCAATGGAAAGTGCCACATTACTTTCTGTGGAACGCGGGATGGTGTGCCATCAGATTTTGACTTCCAGCGGGACGTGCCACATTTTATACATTCATTTCGTTCAGCGGTTTCCTCCCAGAATAAACTGCAATCTTTCGGGCAAGCATGAATTTTGTTTCTTGAAAATCCAAGTTCCTCAACTAACTTCCATGCCATATAGTGGTTTGAGGGAATATCTGCATCATCTGGAAGTAAATCCTTCAAGAGGGTAAGAATGTAATCGATTGCTGTATTAGAAATCCCCTACATAGTTTTCCCATGAAATAATCGGATTAAAAATTCCAGCTTTTTCATTTTATCGCATTGTCGATATACTGGAGTCGTGGAAGCATCATTCAATTTTTTCACCCTATCAATATCATCATTTTCACTAGATGCATCAGCTGTCCTCATATAGAAGTCTTCTTGAGTCGAAATCCTTTCTTTTTCATGATGACGAATAAACAGAAACCGATCATCTAATAATTCTTCATTCCAGTCTTTTCATTTCGATCATCACCAATTTGAGATTTCGTTTTCTCCCCATTGTGATACCACAGAAAGTAGTTTGCTTGAAACCCATTTTTGGTTATGTGGTAGCTGACTTCGTCACGGCTCAACCAAGGTCTACCAGCACAATTGGAACATGGGCAGTGTATGCGACCACTATCTGAAGCATTGTGAAATGCAAAATCTATAAAGCTCTTCAAATTGTTTTGAAAATCGTCTGAGATCTGATCGGTTTCATACATCCTACTTCTGTCCATTCTGTAAAAAGAATTTATATAAGTCATTTTGTCATAAACAATTCAATAGGCATTAACTATAATAGAAAATACATTTAAGTAAAGGATACAGGAAGAAAATAATCAAGGTATCAACTACACATGTCAAAAAAACATACAAATGTGTTATTGAAAAAATGTAAAACCAACAAGAACTTAATGTTTTATATCACATAACAGCATGACTCATCCCATAACCATATTAGTAGGGTATCATGAACATGAATAACATCAACCTTGTGCCATCCTCCTACCCTACATGACCCCAACCACATGCCACATCTTATTATAGCCTTATCACTTCACACCTCACCGAAAAACACTAGGGAAATCATAATACATCTCACCTGAAGACACATGGACAATCACATCGCATCTTGCCTAAAAACACATGGTCAATCACTTTTTAAGGAAGAGTAGGGAAGACATGGTAGCTATCCAAACATATAACCACCATCCTAGATATTAGAAAAAATACCCATAACTCAAAACCTCTGATCGTTGGTAAGTTTATCCAACTCTGGTTGGGAATGTGTAGAAATAACATAAAAATACATGATATATAGATAGCACAAAATACTCAACCTATGGGTTCACATTAACTACATAATCACACACTTCACTACTACCATAAAACACATAAACCACACCACCACCACACAAGACGCATATCATTGGAATATAATTCTACATTCAATAAGTCTATCTATGGAATTATCATAAGAATCCATGTATCAATTGGAATATAATTCTACATTCAATAAGTCTATCAATGGAATCCCTCCCTTGGATCCATGTATCACCAATGGCTTAATCAATATTCAAAGAAATGAGTCTATCCGTGGAGTTCCACTATGAATCCATTTATCACATAAAGCATATAAGTTAATAGAAACAAGATTATATACCTGAAATCCTAATAGAATCCATGTATCACTATTTACTATTAATCATTTAATGAATTTCATTTCATTTAAACAATTCATTAAACATACCAAGGTCAAAAACAAAGGTATTTAATACAACTCACCTCAAAATGGCGACTCAATCAAATAATAACCTGAAAAGAATGAAGCTTCATTTACTCATGTTGTAATGACAAGATAATGAGATTCTCTTGCTTAATCAATCAATTCCATATCATGGTCTCAACATAACTCATAATGGCTAGAAATTCAATGAAAATTCAAGCACTCACATGGGAATTTTTAATATAACACTCCTAACAAGACTATAAAGATATCACATGCATTAGTTATAATATATCTAACATGGTAACATAAAATATAAGTGTTAAAGCGGAATGCAAACCATAAAATACCCTTAATTAATTTAATTTACAATTCAATTCATAAATCGAACAATCAATTCGATTTATATAACCTTTTACAAATGACATCCCATGTTCAAAGGGTAAAATCCAAAAAGGAATTTTCAAGAAAACTCACCCTTAGGCGCCGGCAGTAGCTTCAAAATCATCTAAACTGAAGGGAAAAATAAAAATAAGTTTCAATACTATCCAAGCATTTGAATAACTTTTGAGATAAAGAAGAAGAAGAACCTAAAGAAGAGCTTCAAGGTCCGGCCGGCAGTACTCCAAAATCGCCTGTTGCTGCTCCCGTTAGGGCTCCGTAACGCGAATGGGGGAGAGAACGGGCTGCTGGGGATTTGGGGAAAACCTTTGCCAACGGTTTTTTAAAACCGTTGGCATATCTCCCCGAAACAAGGCCTATCCCAACGGTTCCTTAGAACCGTTGGAAAACACTCCCCAAAATAAGGTCTATCCCAACGGTTCCTTAGAACCGTTGGGAAAAACTCCCCCTACCCCAACGGTTCTAAGGAACCGTTGGGAAAAACTCCCCAAAACAAGGCCTATCCCAACGGTTCTAGGGAACCGTTGGGAAAAACTCCCCCAAACCAAGCTATCCCAACAGTTCTAAGAAACCGTTGGGAAAAACCTCTATTTTAATCATTTACCAACGGTTCTATCAAACCGTTGGTATGTAACTGTGGGGAAAAACCCACATTCCAGTAGTGAATAGACACAAAAGGATCGTAATAGTTTAGTGTCTTTGGAAACTCATAATATAATCTTCTAATCAAGGTGAAATATCTTCAACATCTCCCATAAGATCTTCCCCTTTTTGTTTTCTTACATAATACCTTTCATTAAATCCTAGGGAAAAGAAAAAAAATAATGGGAGAGCTAAAATTCTCAGTAAGGGTAAGCATGGATAAAATAAAACAAATCATACACATTGGAACTTCAAAACATGAACATAATATTTAAACTTCAGAATCTTGTGCAATGACATAAATCATGGTAGTACGTAGGGCATAGATCATAAAGAAACATTAATTATGATAAAATATACTGGGAATTAAATATTTAATTGTGGAAAACCATTAAGCACATGATATGATTTCCATAGTAGCCAAGACATTGCTGTCCATACCATCTTAGTGGACGAATTCCCTTTCTGAATCGAGTTCATTCCTTGTTCCACTCCTGTATTACTGAACCAGTTTAACATGCCGTTCCAGCCATGTCTATATCATGAGATATAAATCATTACCCAATTCATTGGAGGGAGATATAGGTCCCGCCCATCTCATAATGAAATCATTTTACTTGTGCCACAAAATAAACATACATTATTCATAAAACCCCATAAAATAAAATGGGTTTCATAAACATCATCCCATCATCACATAATCCATATAAAATAAATGGATATCATATCATAATAAGAAAATTGAAACCATGTAAATCATAGAGACATTATACTTGAAACATACATATATGAAATAATGTCATCTTAGATGAAAAATGGTTTTGAGAAAACACTCTAAATGAAATCTTGAGGAAAATATCCATTTTTCTTCAAAATCATTTTCTTTTCACAAAATGTCGTGTAATTTTAAAAGAAAATGATTTTGTTGAAAATAGTCATGAAATATTTTGGAGGAAACTTAATGAAAATAAGGCTTTATAAAACCGTTAAAATCCTTTCATGTCGTATATGTTAGAAAAACATTCTTCTCGTACTTTGGTCGGAAATGTCAAAAAGGACCTTGTAGTGTAAATAAAAGAATGATTCCTTCCATACCATGGGGTAGAAGTAAAAATGGGTAAATATGAATTTAAACATACATGAATACAATTTTATAAAACATGGACATGGATTACAGCAATAACCCCAGTAAATACTTATGAATAAGCAATCTTAGATAAAAATGAGATTTACCCAATTATCCCTTACCTTAGGTCTGATATGCTTCGTACATATCCAAACGTCTTGTATAATGATTTAAATAGTTTCATTGACTTATTACAGAATCATATTCACTGTTATGATATAATATATGTTTCACTTATGACTTTGTATTACCCGTTCTATTGTAAATTCCATGTTAAAGAAGCGTTTTGTGTAAAATCATTTAATTTATCGTATGTGTTTCGACTTGTCATTCGTGATATTATTACTTATACCCTGATTTAAATAATTCCAGAATGTAAAACATGATTTATATATAATATATATTCATCATATACATATATATATTATAGATTGATAAAAGGAATGAAATACACCGTTCATGTTGACGGTTGGCCGTACGTACACATGAACGCTGTTTTCGTTTCCTTATTGAATTGAATGAAACTAAATAGATGACATACATATATATATACATAAATCCAGTAGAATTATTATTTCATATATTTAATTATTATTCATTATATAAACTTTATGATCATTCATGTATGGTTAACATGGAGAATGAATCTCATCGCGTCGTGGAGACGGTAGTCCGTACGTACGCACGAGGGATTATATCGTTCCCATAATTATTGAATAGAATTGGATTGGATGGTATAATATATAAGAATCAGTATGACTTTATAATAACCATATATTGTTATTCTTTACACCATTACACCCATTCATGTAAGGTGTTGGTGGAAAAACAGATTTCACCACGGCGTGGAGACGGTATTCCGTATGTACGCACACATGGTGATTTCGTTTTCCATAGGATGGATAGATGGTGAAATTGGGTTGTTTCATACTTATAATAAAATATAAGTATATGATTTATACTTATGTTATTAATTCATAATGAAACTACTAAAGAAGAATAAGTGGAAGAAAAATAACGTTGAAAGAATCGGTAACGGACATTACCTCTTCTTTGAAGTGCCTCTTTGGGACCTTCTCTTTGGGCACTAAAATTGATCTTTGAAGAAGACCAGACCTCTAGGATGTTTCTATGGAAGTGGAGAAGATAATTTGTCAGGGTGTTTCCAAGCATTATATCTCAATGTGGTGTGAGGAAAAGAGGGAGGAGGTTCCCTTTTATAAGGGAGGAGAGGGGCACCTTTGGAAAAACTAAAAATATTATTTTATTATAAAGTCATATTCAGTTTATAATAGCTCCAAATAGAGTTATTTAGAAGCTAAGTTGGGTATGGGTCGAAATAATCTCATCAAATATAATTTAGATAAGTTTAGGTTTCTATTTTAACCTTATCATTTATATTTAACCTTAAGTTAAATAATTTTACTTTTATCGTGTCTTCTTGTTTTCTAACACTATAAGGTTAATGAACTGACTATAACAATCCCAAAGAACCCCAAGTTGTTAATTATTAATATATATAACAGTATCTAAGTCATTTTTCCGAACCTTAGATTTTTAGGAATAAAAAAAACAATTAATAATATAATATTTGTTTTAAAAAAAATTTATGTCAATTTTGTCACTATTAGGTAATTGATTTTTGTGAAAATCATAACAGAATTATTAGTTTGAAAAAAGTTAACTAAATCAATACTAACATGTCATATTAACCTAGAAAATCATTGGAATTCATAAAAAGTCTCAAATTACATTTATTTGGGTATTTATAACATTAATTATGTCAATATTTCATTAATAAGATTATTACTGCATCATCATTGTGTCATAAATAAATAAAATTATTTAAAGTCAAAATATTATAAATAAAATACCATTATGTAGGAAATAGTTTTAGATTTATAATTAATATTTATACTCGAATTTATCTTATGTATAACCCTATATTAAAAATGATTTACTTATTAAACGTTGATTTTAACCATTTTAACCCTTCTTTAAATAAATTAATATTAAATGTCCTAATCTAATCCAAGTGGGCCTAAATGGTCATATTTTATTCCTAAGGTTATTTTTGGCCGAATTAAACTTATCCAATAGAATTAGGACATGTGTTTGGGTAATAATAATATCATTTTTACCTTTAATTGCCCTATTTACTTTTAACCGTTGTAAATAAAAGTAAAAATTGACTATTCGCCAAAAATTATTTTCATCTCATTGAACAACATTGTAGTCCTTTATATTAACCGTGTCTTTCGGATTTTCGAAATTCCACTCACAAAAGCAGTAAAGTTATGTTTTATGAAAAATTTAGTTTTTTAACTACCACTTCGTTGTTTCACTATTCATCAAAAAATGAACATTTCCAGAAAAATACCAAAAATTTTGCCTAAGATATATTTGATATTATGAATTCAAAAATTATGTCTATTTTACCATATTCAAAACATATCAGTTACAACAACTAATTTAAAAATTAATTCCCGTCGTCAAAACAAATAACGTGTTTTTAAGAGATAATAACTATCAAAAGATTGACACTTGTTTATGTCTGGTTTAAATGTGAAATTACATCCAATGACCAAAATTGTATTAAAATGTAAATATATATTCTAAATATACTTTAAAACCACTCAAATTAAAAATTTATCACTATTAATTATTTCGATTAAAAAAGTTGTTTTTAATTAAAATTTGGTAATTTTCACTATTAATGAGAATATGAAAGTTATCCGAAAAGTACCAAAATTTCACCCTAAGCTTATTTAGATGTTCTAAATCCAAAAATGTAGTCCATTTTGAATGATAAAATTTATAAAATTTCAAAAAGTGGGTATTACTATTCATAATGGCTAGTTCATAAAAATATTATAATAATATCTCATTTAGTGAAAATCGGTATTGCGTACTACACACGCTATTGAGGAAGGTCGTGATTGCGTGTAATGCAAGGCAAGTCAGGGATGCGTGTTGTGCATGCTCCTTTTGGTGTAGCGTACAACACAAGACATTAATGAAATTAAAAATAATACTTTTCATAGAATCTCAGGGTGTTACATTCTACCCCCCTTAAAATGAATTTCGCCCTCAAAATTCGTCGGGGTTATAAATGGTTTACTACTCAAAAGTTTCATTAATATAAACTCACATCGTAAAAAGGAATACCAAAACATGGCTTAAAAAAATATTGTATGAAACGTAACATTTACCCAAATTAACTCATCACTGGGTTTTAAAGTATGAGAAAATAGGTGAAAATATGGATATGGAAGAAAAATCTAACCATCATGTTCTGATGGAGAGTGGTGGAGAACATTGCTATGAAAAATCCAACAATCACAAAACCATAAATTTGTGATGATCTAGGGTAAAAAATGATTCTTCGGATATAAGGTCACTAGGACAACATTTTTTGTTTTCATGATCATTTCCCTAAAGTTGATGAATTTGAATTAGAATAAATACTTTCTTTATTTTGGTACAATATCACTGTTGTTCGTTCCTTGAACAATTTCCACTTCATCTCTTATAGAAATGAAGTTGAATTTTTTATTCGTGAAGTGTTATCATATCATGTGATAGAATGACGGGTCATTCCGTCTATCTCAAACAAAAGGTTAACAAAAGTTATTAAATATACATAAGTCGATCTATAGTGGGATTAATCATATATGGTTCCCCAAAATGGACTTATACTTCATATATCATACTGCTTAATATAATTAAACTAGTTTCTACTAAACAGGGACTTCCTGTAGGCCAGTGGTGGGCGATAAAGGCCAGTCGCACTTTGGTTGTGGGTTCGATTCCCACAGCATTGTCCGACGTGACGGGCTGTCGTCCGTCCTGCAGGTTCTCCTTTTTCTAAAACTACATTAGTATAACATCTTATCAATAATATCGAAAAAAGTTCTATCCTTAGACAATACTAACTTATATCCAACATAATCTATTCCAATCTTTAGGCTTATCTAAAATACATCGGTCCAAGCTCATAGTATAAAGAAAATGATTACTTGAAAAGTCATCAACCAAGCATGTGAATACCATCAGTTATCCCTCATATATCTTGTTGGTCACATTCCAATCATGTGAATAGCTTAATCATGTATTCTCTTGAAAAATGAATACCTATTAAACCTTAGTGAAAACATGAATGCTGTCAAAAGTTAACTCTTTCCACATACCAAAATCCAAAAATTCTATATACTCAAACCATGATATAACCTTCTCCTTATATCAGTCATGAGCTCATGAATACTATCAAACATATAATTTTCTCCTTATCCCTTCATTATGCCCATATCATATACTTTCCAAAAATACTGGTACCATTCATCACACATTTTCAAAACTTAAGGAACGACAAAAGTGTAATAACCCTTAGATGTCTCTTTATTCCATAGTACCATGTGATTACTTATACAACATTACACATGATAAACATGTAATCATTCCACTGCCTTCTTAAACAATTGACCGAGCTTCAACAATTCTTTCATCTCACATATCATTTGTAGTCTCTTCATCATCATCAACATAAATATTACCCATACGGCTATACGGATTCTCATCATGAGACTTTCCCTTAGGGAATTTGTTTTCATAATGCCCGTACATTCCACATTTAAAACATTTAACCATTGTTGATGTTGAAGAAATACCATTATCCCCATCCATGGTGTTAACTGATCCTTTTCTTTTGCACTTACTGGCTTTATGTCCTTCTTTTCCACACCCAAATCATCTTCCAATTCCTTTAAAACATTCTCCTTGATGCCTCTTCCCACATGATTTACATAGGGGAAATTGAACTTTCTTTTGTCTATGATCATCATGGAACTCCATCTTTCTTATACTATCCGAGTCAGGAAACTTACCAAATCTGAGTTTATTGATCATATTATGAGATTGCTGATTTGGCATAATAATGATGTTTGGACTTCCAAATCCCATTCCATTTGGTTTCTCATTAATAATATCATTCAATTGTCTATCATATCTTCCATTATCGTGAATCATCCTGTTTCCATCCATTTTCTAAAACCCAAAAAGAATAGTGTGAGAGGAAAAAATTATAATAAATGGGGAGTAACTTCAATATCTAACATATTAGGTTTAATCTAATATCGTTAACATAATTCTAGGATTATAACCTATTCTTATACATAACCTTAGGGACATCCCTAGACATACCTTAGAAATATCTCTAGGGATCTCACTAAAGTTCTCGCATCCTAGTTTCCAAAGGATGACTAAACCTTTACTCGGATACCAACTGTAATGGACCCGAATCATGACATACATGGACATTACATTACTAGAGGAATACTTAATACATAACAAAAACAGACACACAAAGATCATAATATTTTAGTGTCTTTGGAAACTCAGAATATAATCTTCTAATTGTGGTGAAAGATATTCAACATCTCCTATAAGATCTTCCCCTTTTGTTTTCCTACCTAAAACCTTTCTTTAAATCCTAGAGAAAAGAAAACATATAAAGGGTGAGCTCAAATGCTCAGTAAGGGTAAGCACGGATAAAATAAAATAAATCATATACATATGAACATCAAAACATGAACATAATATTTAAACATCAGAATCTTGAGCAATGACATAAATCATGGCAGTACGTAAGGCATAGATCATAAATAAACATTAATCATGATAAAATAGAATGGTAATTAAACATTTAATTGTGTAAAACCATTAAGCACATGATATTATTTCTATAGTAGCCAATGCATTGCTGCCAAGGCCATCTTAGTGGACAATGTTCCTTTCTTAATCGAGTTCACTCCTCGTTCCAGTCTAGTATTACTGAACCGGTTTAACTGGTCGTTCCATCCATGTCTATCTCATGAGATATAAATCTTTACCTAATGCATTTGAGGGAGATATAGGTCCCACCCATATCATAATGAAATAATTTTACTTGTGCCACAAAATAAACTTACATCATTCATAAAAACCCAATAAATAAAATGTGTTTCATAAACATCATCCCATCATCACATAATCCATATAAAAGAAATGGATATAATTTCATAATAAGAAAAGTGAATCCATGTAAATCATAGAGACATTATACTTGAAACATATATATATGAAATAATGTCATCTTAGATGAAAAATGGTTTTGATAAAACACTTGAAATGAATTCTTGAGGAAAATATCCTTTTTTCTTCAACATCATTTTATTTTCACAAAATGTTGTGCAATTTTAAAAGATAAGGATTTTGTTGAAAATAGTCATGAAATATTTTGTAGGAAGCTTCATGAAAACTGGGATTTATAAAACCGTAAAAATCATTTTATTCCGTATACGTTAAAAAATATTCTTCTCGTACTTTTGTCGGAAAAGTCAAAAAGGACCTTGTAGGGTAAATAAAAGAAAGATTCCGTCCATACCATGGGGTAAAATTCAAAATGGGTAAAAGGTATTTAAACATACATGAATACAATTTTATAAAACATGGACATGGATGATATCAATAACCCCAGTAAATACTTACGAATAAGCAATCTCGGATAAAAATGAGATTTGCACAATTATCCCTTACCTTAGGTCCAATATGCTTTATACATATCTGAACCTCCTTTATAATGATTTAAATAGTGTCATTGACTTATTATAGAATCATACGCATTGTTATGATATCATATATGTTTCACTTATGACTTTATATTACCCGTTCTTTTGTAAATTCCATGTTAAAGCAGCATTTTGGGTAAAATCCTTTCTTTTATCGTATGTGTTTCGACTTATCGTTATTGATATTATTTCATATATCCTGATTTACATAATTATAGAATGTAAAACATGATTTATATATAATACATATTCATCATATACATATATATATATATATTATAGATCTATAAAAGGAATGAAATACACCGTTCATGGAGACGGTAGGCCGTACGTACGCATGAACGCTGTTTTCGTTTCCTTATTGAATTGAATGAAACTAAATAGATGACATACATATATATATATATATACACATAAATCCAGTAGCATTATTATTTCATATATTTCATTATTATTCATTATATAATCTTTATGATCATTCATGTATGGTTAACATGGAGAATGAATCTCATCGCGTCGTGGAGACGGTAGTCTGTACATATACACGAGCGAGGATATCGTTCCCATAATTATTGAATAGAATTGGAGTGGATGGTATAATATATCCGAATTAGTATGATTTAATAATAACCATATATAGTTATTATTTACACCATTATACCCATTCATGTATGGTGTTGGTGGAAAAACAAGTTTCACCACAGCGTGAAGACGGTATTCCGTACGTAAGCACGCGTGGTGATTTCGTTTTCCGTAGGATGGATAGATGGTGAAATAGTTTTGTTTAATACTTATAATAATATATAATTATATGAGTTATACTGATGTTATTACTTCATAATGAAACAACTAAAGTAGAAGAAGTGGAAGAATAAATAACGTTGAAAGAATCGGTAACTGGAATTACCTCTTCTTTGAAGCGCCTCTTTGAGACCTCCTCTTAAGGCACTAAGATTGGTCTTTGAAAAATACCAGAACCTCTAGTATGTTTCTATGGAAGTGTAGAATAGAATTTGGAAGGGTTTTTCCAATCATGAAGGCTCAAAGTTATGTGAGGAAGAGAGGAAGGAGGTTCCCTTTTATAAGGGAGGAGAGGGGCACCTTCGGAAAAACAATAAACATTATTTTCTTATAAAGTCATATTCGGTTTTAATAGCTCCAAATTGAGTTATTTCGAAGCTAAGCTGGGGATCGATCAAAATAATCTCATCCAATATAATTTATACAAGTTTAGGTTTCTATTTTATCCTTATCATTTAGATTTAACCTAATGTTAAATAATTTTACTTTTACCGTGTCTTCTTCTTTTCTAACACTATAAGGTTAATAAACTTACTATAACAAGAAAAAAGAACCCCAACTTGTTTATTATTAATATATATAACATTAGATAAGTCATTTGGTCAATACTTAGATTTTTACGAATAAAATAACAATTAATAATATAATATTTTTTTAAGAACTATTTTATGTCAATTTTAACACTGTTTCGTAATTGATTTTTGTGAAAATCATAACAGAATGATTAGTTCAAAAAAGGATAACTAAATCAATAATACCATGTCATATTAACCTAGAAAATTATTGTAATTCATAAAAAGTTAAAAATTACATTTATTTGGGTATTTATAACATCAATTATGTCAATATTTCATTAATAAGATAATTACTGCATCATCTTTGTGTCATAAATAAATTAAATTATTTAATGTCTAAAAATTATAAATAACATACCATTATGTAGTAAATAGTTTTATATTTCTGATTAATATTTATAGTCGAATTTATCGTATGTATAACCCTATATTAAAAATGATTTACTTATTAAACATTGATTTTAACCATTTTAACCCTTCTTTAAATAAATTAATATTAAATGTACTAATCTAATCTAAGTGGGCCTAAATGGTCATATTTTATTCCTAAGGTTGTTTTTGGCCGAATTACACTTATCCAATAGAATTAGGACATGTGTTAGGGTATTAATAATATCATTTTTACCCTTAATTACCCTATTTAATTTTAAACGTTGTAAATAAAAGTAAAAAGTTACTATTCACCAAAAATTATTTTCATCTCATTGAAGAAAATTTTAGTCCTTGATATTAACCGTTTCTCTCAGATTTTTGAAATTCCACTCACAGAAGCGGTAAAATTACGTTTTATGAAAAATTCAGTTTTTTAACTACCACTTAGTGGTTTCACTATTCATCAAAAAATGAACGTTTCCAGAAAAATACAAAAAATTAGGCCTAAGATATATTTGATATTATGAAGTCAAAAATGATGCCTATTTTACCATATTCAAAACACATCAGTTACATTAACTAATTTAAAAATTAATTCCCATCGTCAAAACAAATAGCGTGTTTTTATGAGATAATAAATATCAAAAGATTGACACTTGTTTATATCTGGTTTAAATGTGAAATTACATCCAATGACCAAAATTGTATTAAATTGTAAAAATATATTCTAAATATACTTTAAAACCACTCAAATTAATAATTTATCACTATTAATTATTTCGATTAAAAAAGTTGTTTTTAATTAATATATAGTAATTTCACTATTCCTCAGAATATGAAAGTTATCCGAAAAGTACAAAAATTTCACCATAAGCTAATTTTTATATTCTGAATCCAAAAATGAAGTCCATTTTGAAAGATAAAATTTAGAAAATTTCAAAAAGTGGGTATTACTATTCATAACGGCTAGTTCATAATAATATTATAATAATATCTCGTTTAGTGAAACTCAGTATTTCGTACTACACACGCTATTGAGGAAGGTCGAGATTGAGTGTAATGCAAGGCAAGTCAGGGATGCATGTTGTGGAAGATCCTTTTGGTGTAGCGTACGACACAAGACATTAATGAAATTAAAAATAATATTTTTCATAAAATCTCGGGGTGTTACAATCACAACCTTACTTCTTCCATTATATGAGGGGTTTTTGATTGCTTCTTTTAGTGATTTCACTCTATCTAGTTTATACATCACCATCTCATAATACTTCATCTATTATTTCAACAAATTACATATCTTATCTTTATTTTTGTTATTGTAACATCATTAAAACATTATAATTCATAACCACAATGAAAAAATTCAATATCATGAGAAAAAAATAACTCAATCATCAATATTTGATGGGAATTATCCTCTTTATATGCTCACGGTTTCTCAAAAATCTCATTGTGTGATGTGCACATTGAATAGGATCTTATCACAATAATAGTGACAGTTCAATACAAATATTTAATATTTTTACACATTTAAACCATCATTAACATAGGTGTTAACAATATTCATATGGTCTCCCATTAGATCACATTGATAACTATATCCTTCAACACTCATAAAATCTAATTTAGAATTATAAAATTTTCATTAAGATTATTTAACATTCAATTCCTATCAAACAATCACCATATTTAGTAATTTAAGAATACATTATAAAGTCTATGAAACCTTAATTTTGGTAAACTTTGTAAAAACACATATTCCTAGGAAAATGCATATAGTCTTCCTTCACACCAGCATATGTACATATCCATCTGATGATTCTTCATTTGAAAATAATCCATCGTGAAGGTTTGGTAGGATACTTTTAATAAAATCATATCATATAAATATATCTGAGGACTCCTCGGAACTCACATACAAACCTATATTCTATATAAAAATTCCAAAATGAATACCTATAAAGAGACCATTTAATTACCCAATTATTTTAATTACTCTACTATATCAATAATAAATGGCCTATCAGTGATACATTATGAAGTTTTGTCAACATTTTGGTGGGCACAATAATGTTTTTCCATTTTCGTCAACCCGAATAACTATTATAGATATTATATATTTCTTTTGTATATTAACTTTATAGTACTCCATAGGATTAATTTTTAATTCATTGTCTAATGTCATCATAACATTCTATATGAGTAAATAATTTAAAGGATATTATTCAATTCCATTTCATAGAATCATCAGTATGATGAAAATCACATGCAAACCTCTATTTGTGGACTTTATATAGATACTTTTGTTCCATAAAAAAGTATAAAAACTTATAAACCATTATCTGATGATCTTCACAAGTCTCCAATTACCTTTTACATTGTTTAGAAACATGTATTTGATCATTTACAAACTTATGTCCATTGTATTATGTTTTATTTCACATATAGTTCATATGATAGACATTGTGATTTATCTAGTCAGCTAAAACCACATCAAAGAAATTCAAAAATATTTCTTTTCATTGTCATTATAAAAATATATTGGTTATATAAATTATATTTATTTATATATCTTCAAAAAACATTATACAATTTTTATAAAAATTATTTCCAGATATTTATGCCTCGAAATTCATAAATATAACATTGCATAACCATAGCTCAATCTCCCACATTATAATGAAGCATAAACCATGAGATTTTTTAATAATAATTATGTTTTTTATTATAATTATATGTAAATAATTTAAACATTTATTCCTATTTCATCGAGTATTTTCTCTTCTTACAGACTATAAATTGGAATCACGACCATAAATAATTACTATGATTAATCAATAAAGAAACATCACTATGACTCTACGAATATTTGTCCTCTATATAACTGTTCTAGATGGAACTAATAATATATTGGAGTTATCATTTAGTTTCATCTTCCATCTAATTTCCTCTAGGTGATCAACTATGTTTGATCACCTAAATTAAATTTACTAAATCTGATCACCTTATCCTTCTCCACATTATCTAATCACCTGAGAATTATCCATTCATTTTTCATAACTATCACCATTTGATAATATTAATTTATTATTAATATTATGTAAACTTCATAATGTATATTTCAAATTTTCTTATACAAATAACAATACATGTTTTAGAAATTGAAAACATTCTTTAAATAATCATATATAAAACACAATGTCTAAAAATAATCTATCAGCTTCATGTAACATGTATATAAATAATATACTTATGGAATCTGCACCAAGTATCTTCTTATAGTACTTGAGTACATATTCTCTTATTTATATAATAATCCATGTAATATCAATATCATCAATATTCCTGTTTACTTCAAACAATCATTCCAAGAATGTCATGACTAAATATTTTACAACAAATTGAGCCCAATGATAATATTTTATTTCATTTAAATCCATTGAGTACCAATATAACAATTTTTAAAATAAAAATCACTCAAAAAGTGGTATCTAGATTCCCCTTGTTATATTTTTATAAATTCATTCAATTTTCATTTAAAATTAATATATCTATATATTAATATTTATTTCCTTTATCTCCCCTTATTACCCTTATTTATCATTAATTTTCATTCCAACTCTCATAATATTTCATTTCACATTATCTCCCAATTATTGATAAGAAATAAAAGGTTCATTTGAAAAGGTACTAGTTCATTCAAAAGAAATGTGTCATTCATCATTTCAATAAAAATATTTGTGAAACATGGTAAGTATAAAAAACATAAAGAATTAATTTATACCAATAATATAAATTATAGAAATTGATCTTGATAACATATGGAATAAGTAATCACAAAATTATAATAATTGGTAATCCACTCATTTTCTATGTAAAAGATATAAATAATAATATAATAAATTTTTAAAGAAGATCGTCCTGATAATCCTACACATACATTTGAAAATTTATTTAAAACAATAAAGTAATTTTTTTAACTAATGAAATTAGATAACATTTTACATAATCATTTCTTTGGACACAAATTATATTAATTTCTACTTTTTTGGTTGAAATTTTTATCAGTAATAACCCAAGATGAGAAATTAAGAAACAATTTCATTTTTTTATTTTATTCATTCAATCATATTTTATAATGATTACATTATTATGATGTAATGATTCTAGAAGGAACTTTTTTTTTACCAATCCACTCTACCACTAATGGAGACCATCCTAATAATCATCATCATCATTAATCTCATCAATAATTATGATCTTTCATATCCATATTGAGTGTAAAAAATAAGGTGTCTTATTTAACATTGTAATCATATATTGAAAATTATTCCTTCTTTTTTTAGGTAACATGTTCTCAAAATATTCCATAGTAAACCAATTAACAAACATTCTTGGATCAAAAAATTTCTCAATTTTTTCCCGGTATGAATTTTTTTACTATCTTTTATTATCCCCTTGGTATTATTGTTAATATTCAATCATTTTTTTATAAAAGTAAAAAATAAAATAAACAATGGTTAAACTAATAACATTTCTCTTCTAGTATTAATTAATGTTAACAACTAAGATAAGGTAGTTCTCTAAAAAATCTCTATTTCTTGTACACTTCAAAATTAAATTTAAACATCAATTCTAATTTGTTCTATTTGGATCCTATCACTACATTAATTTATTTGTTTTTATACATTAAATTATCAAGAAACATTAAGAATATTTTATCACATGATGAAACTGTTATCATAATAAATAATTATTCTTGTGCAGAAATTATTGTAGAGAAATACATAGGAGTATGTCCAACTACGTTTCACCTCATAGACAAAGCATCTTTACCCCCATGTGGAATTCATTTTTTCATTAGAACATTATTTTTATTCTTTTAATTTCCTCATTCTCTCCAAATCACCTTGAAGGATGTATAAAATATCATTTTGAATATTATAATAATGCATGTATTTAGAGAATACAATTTTCTTCTAAGAGATATTATTCTCATTCGATCATCTATATTATGCACTATTCTTTAACTTTTTAGACTAGAATCCATGGAATTGTCTTTATTTATATTTGATATATTTATACCTGAATATTATTTATAAAAATCATTATGAATACATCACAAGGTTTCCTATTCCTTTATAACCAAATGTGGTGGTGTTATTTTTTTATCGTATTTATAAATATATTTGTATAAGAATAATCCAACCATATAACAAATATTACTTTATGGATCATAATTCCATTCAATCCGTCAAAATAATTTTTCAGTATTCATATTTATTGTACATTGTGTATATTTCTTCATCATCTAGCTTATAATACACATTGACATGTGATTTATCTGTCCTTTTAATGTTATAATTTTATGAAAAAATATAATATATAATTATTGAATCTATTTGACACCTAAATTTACCATTAAAAATGGATACTATTATATATACTATGTGCTGACTAGAGTTTTGAAAAAAAATGGGAATAATGTTATTCAACTTTAGTTACACATTTTTCTGTATATTCATAAGGAAATATCTTCAAACCAAATTATCATAACTAGACTATATATTGGGGTAATATTAATATCAATTTTCTTGATAATTGTTTTTCTTCAATTTCCAAATATAAATGTTCAAAAAATATGATATAGAAATATTATTACAAGAAATAGTGGTTGATACCACTTTATTTTAATATCCTTGTGATAGAACATAAAATGTTTTCATGATATTATAACAAAATATTATAGGTTATTTTACCATATAAAAATCCATTAATAATTGAGTATAAGTATAAACATTCCCTTCCTAATGTGAAGTGTCAATATATTCCTTTTCAAGACTAGACAACTTATCATCGAACTGAAGACATTTAATATTATGTGTGTTTTTTTAAGTATAAAAAGTATTTATATTTTCACCTCAATCCTTCTACATTATGTAAAGTAAATCATCATTAATTATAAAATTATTTAATAACAATGATCAATATTCTAATATTTTATTTAATATCACTATAATTTTTTAATCCATGACATCAATACATGGTTTGAAAAAAAATCATGTTCTATGATGTTATATCTATCTATATTATTGACTCGTTCATTCTTTATAATTTCATTAGGCCACATACTTTAAAATATTTATTTTAATATCTACCTTTATTATCTCAAAGGCATTAAAATTCTTAGAGAGAATTATACATTCTTGAACATTTCCAAGAAAATCATTCTTATTAGTATTTGTTTCTTCATTAATCTAATTAATTTATTCCGACATTATTTTAATGAATATCTAAACAAGATAGACTATTTGTTTTTGAATAAAATGTGGAATATCACTTCATATAATATCATATATAACTTTAGAATATGTAGATGGATCACCACCACTTATTCTTGGAAAATTTCTTGGAGTAAAATATGTATAATAATAATCATAATACACAACATTACATGATCTTGATATATATTAATGGTAGGTGTAATAAACCAATTTTAAGTAAATGAAATGAAATTTTTGAATGATTAAATTTTTTAGATTGTATTTTAATTATTTAAAACACATGTACTACTTTGGTTATTTTGGGCCTTTAAAACATATACATGATTGGACTTTAAAGACCATAATGAATCTAAACATTGATAATATATTAGTTTTATATTTAACATTATGATCAGTATATATTATGTAAAGACCTATAAATTTCAAAGAAATTTTTTTTCTTAATTTTCTTTGGAATTTTACAAGAGCGCAGTTTCTGAAGGCACCTGATTCCGAGGCCCGGTGTGCCCGGAATCATTTTCCGCTGTTTGGCTCGGGTATGTTCAGTGAACGGACGAGCGGGTTTTTCTAACTTCTGAACTGGTGCCCGGAATCGAATTCTGAGGGCACCGATGAAATCGCTGCGCCGGTATTCGCTTAGAAATGCCTCTTCCGGAGTTGCGTTTGCTCGGGTGTGGTTTTTAATTTTTCGGCTTAAAGTTAAGAAATAAAATAATTTTTATGACAACTTTATTTTATTTCACTTAAGCCACTTGGAAGCCACTTGAAGCCACATAAATGCGGCTTAAACTGAGTTGAACCGGATATGATACTATCCAGAAATATCCTACCCTCTTGGTAGGATATTTGTGAGGTGGGGCCCGCACGAGCCCCGCCGTTTCTTTCCGCTAAGTAATGCACCCGCGAAAACCCGTCATTATGAAATTCAACTGACGCGTTTTCTTAAATTCATAACAGACCATTTAATTGGGCGGTTTATTTCGTAAATTAAATGAGTTGTTTCTTTCGTTCAATTAATTCAACGAATTGATGGGTCGTTACTTACCCGTTTTCATTTTTTGGAATAATAATAAAATAAGACCAACCTATCTTTTGGAGGATTACTCGTTGAGAGTGGTTCCTTGAACCTTCATCCTCCTTTGCGAAGAACGCGAAAACGCAAAGAACGCGAAGAACGCCGAACCCGGAAATCGACGACGCGACATCGTGATCCGCGACACCGACGTTCCCTTCCTGCAACATTCTTCTGCGACGTCTCTTCCTCCACGACGGATCTTTGATCGGCTACTTGAGGTAAGAGTCTCGTACATTCTTTTTTAATCTCCTTTGTGGTTCTTTACCAAACCACGGATATAATTAATTAAATTAAATCTGTTGTTTCATGGTTCGTTGAGTTTGCCGACTCAACGCCGTGTTCCGCGACGACGCGACACCGTGTTCCGCGATGACGCGATGATCTCCACCTTCCGCGATGAGCAATTCTGTGAAGAACGCTCACACGCGACGACTTCGAGGTATGGATTTTATTTTCGGGAATTACTCTTTTTCCCATGTTGTTTCCATTCAAATGAGGAACCCGATTTATGAAACAATTTTATTTCATTAAAAATTGTTTCGGATATGCGTTCATTTGTTGAACTTTATTCCTCCCGTTGTTTATCTCTAACGCAGAGGGTGCGGGCCAAACGAACACGGCCCGGCGACCCTCCGTCGTTCTTCTTTTTTGTGCGGATTTGACGAGCGACGACGGAACGGGCCGCAATGGAAGTTTGACGATCCCGCAGTGAAGAACGGAACCTGGGAGGAGCTACGGCGCAGACAGGAAGAAAATTGGGCCACCGGAGCGTCTCCGGCGGCCCGCGGAAGCTGGCGACGGTGCCCGGGGCGCCGCCGGACGAGACCGCCTCTGCACCGGCCGCGACGGCGTCGCTCGCGGGACGCGGCTGAAGCCACGTCCGGCCACCAGGGAGACACCCTGCGGGTGTCGCGGGGGTGTCACGCGGGGGTGGCGGCTCCCCCCTGCATCACTCGGGGCGCGGCTTCAGCCGCGTCCGGTTGTCTGGCCGACACCCCACGGGTGCCGCGGGGGTGTAACGCGGGGCGGCGGCTCCACCCGCGTTGGCCGCTCGGCCAAGCCGAGCTGGACTGGCCCTGGCCGAGCCGGACCGGTCGGACCGGGTTGGACCGGGTTCGGCCGACCCAGGGGGGGTCGGGCCAGGTCGGCCCGGGCCCGGACCCCCCGTCTTCGGACATTTTTCGTTCAAACACCCGTAATATAAGATAAGGGCCTCCAAACGACTCACCCTCAGCGGAAACGCGATATTTGGATCGAGACGGTCGTTTCGGTATATCGCACTCAAGGTTTCGGAATACTTTGAGTTCTGCCGGGTTGGTTCGTACACGAAACCAACCGGGCCTTCGGAGTGGAAACGCTCGTATCTTGAGCCACGGACGTCCGATTGACGTGCCGTCAGCTTTGTTGTTTTCCTCTATGTGAGACGGATCTTTTGGCATACTCCGCCCGAGGTTTGGACACATGTAGAGTACGATCGGGTAGGTTTTTCCTTAAAAACCAACTGGGCCCCTTGGACGAAAAAGCCAATAACTCTCAGACTGGGCGTCCGATTGACGCGCCGTCTGTGACGTTAAGTTCCTGTTGATGATACGGAACTTTTTAATACATCAAATTCGGACTTTGTGTCAGTTGATGTATCAGCCTCTCGGCTCGTGGAGCGGACCCTCCCGAACGAGCTTGCTGTGTGTGGGAACCCTAGTGCTGGCTGTGACTGCTACTTCGACAGCGATGACCGTGTAGAGATCCACTGTGGACTGCGGCAATGACCGTGCAGAGATCCTCAGTGGACTGTGACGACGACTGTGCAGAGATCCTCAGTGGACTGCGACGACTAATGCACTAAGCAATCCTATGTGGATCAGTGCTACAGGTCCTATGTGGGCCCGGTCCTGTGTGAGCCCGATCCTATGTGGGTCCGATCTTGTGTGGGTCAGCGCTCAGCGGTTCTGTGTGAGCCAGCGCATACAGGTCCAATGTGGGCCCGATCCTGTGTGGGTCATTGCGGGGGTTAGTTACCTATCGATCCTTCATGGGTCCGACGACTTAGATGGATCAGTGATCATCTTTATCGTGTTCCGAAGAAGTTTACCTGTGTGAGCTGAATCTACTGTTTACTCTCTTTTTTGGATTGTGTTGAGCTATCCTGTGTGGGTTTACTATTTACTCTCCTTTGTGGATGGTGTTGTGCTATCCTATGTTGGTATACGTTTTCTTTCCTGTGTGGACTAGGTTGTGCTTGGGCTCGGACGTTGGAGCCGAACTGGAATTGATGACTTAGGTATATGTATGGGCATATACCTAAGCTGTGTCAGATGTTACTTCGTGATTGTATCTTTCCTTTGTGGATTATCCTTTGTGGATTTCGGGAGACCGTCGGGGGTCTCGGGGTCCCTACTGAGTAACATATACTCACCCCTGCACGGGCTTTGCCCGCACTACGTTGTGTTGGTTGCAGATGACGGACAGCGCTGATCGTGGTGGAGGCGTGCGGAGCAGGATGGTACCTGGAGGTAGACCACTGGGCGGGACATACTTGGAGCGGTCAGGTGGACCCGAGGAGCAGTGGAGGCTATCTGTACCCACCCTTCAGGTGGGACTTCCAGAGGACGGCTCGATGCTGCGACTTTTCCTTTCAGTTGTACTTTACAGTTGGGCCTGTATTTCCGACCCCTTTTACTTACAGCACAGTTTGTACAGTTTTTTACTTAGTGTTTACTTTCCGCTTTCTTACTATGTGGTGCTTGTTTACTTTTAAAGGCAATGCCTTCCCTTTTTGTTAGGATTTACGCCTTAGTGCTAGTTGAAAGCCCCTGGCCTATAGAAGGCAGGCTTGGGGTAGTCATGGCACGGGCCCCGAGGGCGGGTCGTGACAAATTGTTATCAGAGGCACGTTGGTTCTACCGCAGACTCTGATCTTTCTTCTATGTGAAGCAATAGTGTTTACTATATTGGGTGTGGTTATCAGTCCAAGGAGTCCAGTGTTGGTGCGGAGACCGATGTATCCGTACACCAGGACCCTGACTTCTGATTTCCGACTTAATACACGAAAACATTGATTGCGTGTGTGTTTCAAGTTTTCTTTGTGATTACTTGTGTCAGCTCACCGGGTATACTGTTCTGACCGTGGTGCACTTGTTTCCTTTTTAGGATGGCCCGACGACAGCATCTAGCTAGGGTTCCGAGTGTAGAGCGCGGCGACAGCCCGCCGAGCGAAGAGGCCTCGGTACAGGGCCCGTTGACAGCAGAGGCATCGGCGGTACCTTTACCCGCCGAGCCCCCGATGCTTCCAGCGCTGACCGCTGATGATGCACGACACCTCGGAGCTCTACATGGGTTTCAGCGCCAGCGACCACCCAGGTTCCGTGGGGAGACGGACCCCCAGGCAGCCGAGGACTGGGTGGAGGCGGTCGTCCGAGTTTTCAAGATAGTGAGGACACCAGCAGACCTCATGGTGATCCTCGCGGCTAGCCTACTGCACGCAGTAGCAGGATGATGGTGGACCTTGATGCTTCAGGTACACGATGAGGCCTCCCTCATCTGGACGGACTTCGAGAGCCTCTTTCGCTCAGAGTTCGTCCTGGCCACCCTCCGTGCGGTGCGCATTCAGGAGCTTCTTCAGCTGCGGCAGGGCAGCTTGACGGTCGCCCAGTACGCGGCGAGGTTCACCGACCATTCTCGCTACTCGACAGACATGGTACGTGACCCCTTCTTCCGGGCCCGGACCTTCGACCAGGGTTTGAGACACAAGATCAGGGCATCACTGATCTCCCTCAGCATCCCGACCCAGGCAGGAGTGCTAGAGAGAGCCCTCCTGATCGAGAGCTTTCTGGCTGAGTCCACAGCGAGACCTACCGCAGGGCGGCAGGTGGCGGAGTCTTCGGAAACAGGTAGCCGACAGATGACTCAGGGTTCCAGGCAGACCAAACCTTCCGGCAGACGACCTCGGGACACTGGCTCAGCAGTGTTGGGCACACAACGCGAATCCAGTGTTCCGAGAGGCAGGCAGTGCTACGAGTGCGGCGAGCAGGGCCACATGGCTCGTGACTGCCCGACCCGCCATATCGAGGGGCAGCAGACGGTGGAGGGGCCACCCAGGCAGAGGAAGAGGGTCGACCATGGCGGTCCGAAGGGTGGAGGCGGACGAGGTAGAGGAGCTGGCCGAGCAGCAGGTGGTGGACGACGCTTTGAGGCTCTGCCACCACCACCACCAGGAGGTCCGCCCCGACCACAAGGAGCTCGCGGGCAGAGACAGGCACAACTCCAGGCAGTAGAGGCCTACGACCACGGTGCACCAGAGATGATTCGAGGTACGATCTGTGTCTATTCCACCCTTTCTGCAGTTCTTATAGAAACAGGATCGTGTCACTCTTTCATATCCACTGCCCTTGTTCAGAGCTCGGAGATTCCGACGGAGCCGTTGGATCGATCCTTACGGCTAGAGACTCCTACGGGAGTAGACTCGACGATTACGCACTGCTTCCGGCAGTGTGAGATTACTCTAGGAGGCGAGAGCTTCGGCTGGGATCTTCTTGCAGTGGCGTCGAGGCCTTACGACTTCATCTTGGGCATGGATTGGTTATCTACAGTCCATGCTCAGATTGACTGAATTAGGCGCAAGGTGCGATGTGTGCACATTGATGGGAGCATGTTCACCTTCACCGGGGAGAAGGGAGCCTTCGTAGCACAGGATGGACTCACGCAGTGGAGAGGGCAGCCCATCACTCATCAGTTGGATAGCCTCATCTTTGGAGAAGTTGACGTGCGAAGTCCTAGTTTTCCTGCAGTGGTGGATCAGTATGCGAACGTCTTCCCCGAAGACGTTCTGGGGCTACCTCCTCGCAGAGAGGTAGAATTTTATATTGATCTGTACCCCGGGATAGCCCCGATATCCACTCCAGCATATCGGATGGCCCCCTCCGAGCTTCGAGAGCGACGGTAACAGTTGGAGGACTTGCAGGGCAAGGGGTTCATCCGACCCAGTGTTTCACCCTGGGCTTCCCCGATTTTGTTCGTCAAGAAGGCGGACGGGAGCTTGCGACTGTGTGTCGATTATCGCCGCCTAAACCAGGTGATAGTGAGGAACAAGTATCCGCTACTGAGGATTGATGACCTCTTCGATCAACTCAAGGGAGCACGGTGGTTCTCGAAGATAGACCTCAGGTTAGGCTATCATCAGCTCAGAGTTCGAGACGAGGATGTGTAGAAGACGGACTTCAGGTGTCGGTATGGCCACTATGAGTTCTTGGTTATAACTTTCGGCGTAACCAACACTCAAGCAGTGTTCATGAGACTCATGAATAGGATCTTCTGGCCATACCTCAATCGATTTGTCGTCGTCTTCATCGACGACATTTTGGTGTAATCGACGTCGGAGGAGGAGCACGCCTACCACCTGTGAGTTGTACTAGACACACTCCGAGAGCACCAGCTTTATGGAAAGCTCTCGAAGTGCCAGTTCTGGTTATGTGCGGTCCACTTCTTGGGGCACGTCATTTCTGAGGCGGGAGTTGTAGTGGATCCCGGGAAGATCGAGGCAGTGCTAGCTTGGGAGCCACCCAAGAGCGTGATGGAGGTGCAGAGTTTCTTGGGTCTAGCCGGATACTATCGGAGATTTGTGCCATACATCTCCAGAGTTGTGGCGCCACTATCAGCTTTGAAGAAGAAGGGGAAACCCTTCGTGTGGTCAGAAAGATGTCATCAGAGCTTCCAGGAGCTGAGACAAAGATTGACCAGCGCACCTATCTTGAGGTTGCCTGAGGAGGGAGTTGGATATGTAGTCTACTGCGATGCATCAGGGACCGGACTCAGGTGTGTCCTGATGCAGGAGTGGGCCATGATTTCTTATGGATCACGTCATTTGAGGCCGCATGAGCAGAACTACGCTACCCCTGACCTGGAGTTAGCAGTAGTGGTCTTCGCCCTGAAGACATGGCAGCACTATCTGATGGGCGAGCGCTTTACCGTCTTTTCCGACCACCAGTGTCTCTGGTACATCTTCTCTAAGAAGGACATGAACCTGAGACATCGGAGATGGCTCGAGTTCCTCCAGGACTATGACTTTGAGATATTCTATACTCCTGGGAAGGGGAACGTGGTAGCCGATGCCCTCATCAGGAGGACGGGCATCCAGCTACTTGAGGAGGCGACAGAGCAGCTAGCCGCTTTGCAGTTATCCTTCGTGGATAGTGATGGAGAATCCTTCCTTCAGTCTCTCACCGTCTCTCCTCTACTTCTACAGCGGGTCAGAGAGGCTCAGCGTGGGGATGATGACTGTGAGACGCGTTGTGCACAGATATCCTCGGGATAGGCACCTGATGGTTTCTCCCTTGGAGCAGAGCATGACGTCTTTTCAGAGGACGTACCTTGGTACCAGTCGCTATATGAGAGGAGGTGCTGAGAGAGTTTCACACTTCTCTTTTGGCGGTACATCCTGGAGTGGTGAAGATGTACCAGGATCTCAGACGACAGCACTGGTGGCCGGGCATGAAGAAGGTTGTGGCAGAGTTCGTTTCATGGTGCCTCACCTGCCAGCAGGTGAAGGCAGAGCACCAGGTACCAACAGGCTTGGTACAGCACTTGGAGTTCCCAGAGTGGAAGTGGGATGGGATATCTATGGACTTCGTGACTGGACTTCCACGCACTTCCAAAGGTCACGATTCCATCTGGGTGATTGTTGACCGACTCACCAAGTCGGCACACTTCTTACCTATCCGAGACCAGGGCTCAGTAGAGAGCTTGGGGAATCTCTACGTTCAGGAGATTGTACGGCTTCACAGTGTGCCTTAGACTCTCATCTCCGATCGGGACGCTCGTTTTACTTCCCGGCTTTGGAAGGGGTTGCAGGAGGCATTCGGGATGCGGCTACGTCTGAGCACCACCATTCACCCTCAGACGGATGGTCAGATGGAGAGGACCATTCAGACACTCGAGGACATTATCTGCGCATGTGTCCTTGACTTTGGTCGCAGCTGGGAGGACCACCTGCCCTTGGTGGAGTTCACGTACAACAACAACTACCACTCCACCATTGGGATGGCACCATACGAGGCGTTGTACGACAGGCCTTGAAGATCTCCTTTGTGCTGGACAGACCCTGGGGAGTTAGCATTTGTGGGACCAGAGATGGTCCAGGCCACGACAGAGAAGGTCCATGTCATCCAGGAGCGGATGAGGACAGTACAGAGCCGGCAGAAATCATATGCTGACAGGAGGTGGAGGCCACTAGAGTTTGAGGATGGTGACCACGTCTTCTTGCGGGTCTCACCTCGACGTGGTTTGCGGAAATTTGGCCAAGGCAGCAAGTTGTCTCAACGCTTCATTGGACCGTTCCAGGTCCTCAGTAGGGTTGGCGAGGTGGATTATCTCCTGGCTCTACCACTTCAGTTGCTCCGGGTGCACGACGTCTTCCACGTATCTCAGCTAATGAGATATGTGCATGACCCGACACACATCATTGACTATGGGGAGCTAGACGTGGATGATGGGGCGACTTTTGCAGAGGTCCCGGTGGAGATAGAGGATCGACAGGAGCAGGTCCTACGTGGGCGATTGATTCCTCTTGTATGCATCATATGGCAGCACGGGAACCTCTAAGAGAGAACATGGGAGCGGGAGGCTCAGATGCGTGCTCAGTACCCACATTTGTTTCCCTAGTTTATGATGTATCTTTATGGGGACGTAATGTCCTGAGGTGAGAGTAATGTAAAGACCCATAAATTTCAAGGAAATTTTTTTTTCTTAATTTTCTTTGAAATTTTACAAGAGCGCAGTTCTTGACGGCACCTGATTCCGAGGCCCGGTGTGCCCGGAATCATTTTCCGAAGTTTGGCTCAAGTAAGTTCAGTGATCGGACGAGCGGGTTTTTCTAACTTTTGATCCGGTGCCCGAAATCGAATTCTGAGGGCACCGATCAAATCGCAGCACCGATATTCGCTTAGAAACGCCTCTTCCAGAGTTGCGTTTGCTCGGGTGTGGTTTTTAATTTTCTGGCTTAAAGTTATGAAATAAAATAATTTTTACGACAAATTTATTTTATTTCACTTAAGCCACTTGGAAGCCACTTGAAGCCACTTAAAAGAGGCTTAAACTGAGTTGAACCGGATAGGATACTATCCAGAAATATCCTACCCTCTTGGTAGGATATTTGGGAGGTGGGGCCCGCACGAGCCCTGCCGTTTCTTTCCGCTAAGTAACGCACCCGCGAAAACCCGTCATTATGAATGTCAATTGACGCATTTTCTTAAATTCTTAACTGACCATTTAATTGGGCGGTTTATTTCGTAAATTAAATGAGCTGTTTCTTTCGTTGAATTAATTCAACGAATTGATGGGTTGTTACTTACCCGTTTTTGTTTGTTGGCATAATAATAAAATAAGACCAACCTATCTTTTGGAGGATTACTCGTTGAGAGAGGATCCTTGAACCATCATCCTCCTATACGAAGAATGCGAAGAACGCGAAGAACGCGGAGAACTCTGTACCCAGAAATCGACGACGCGACGCTGTGATCCGCGACACCGACGTTCCCTTCCTGAAACGTTCTTCTGCGACGTCTCTTCCGCCACGATGGATCTTCGATCGGCTGCTAGAGGTAAGAGTCTCGGACTTTCTTTTTTAATCTCCTTTGTGGTTCTTTACCAAACAACGGATTTAATTAATTAAAATAAATCTGCTGTTTCATGGTCCGTTGAGTTCGCCGACTCAACGCTGTGTTCCTCGACGACGCGACGCCGTGTTCCGTGACGACGCGATGATCTCCACCTTCCACGACGAGCAATTCCGCGAAGAACGCTCACGCGCGACGACTTCGAGGTAGGGATTTTATTTTCGGGAATTGCCCTTTTTCCCATGTTGTTTCCATTCAAATGAGGAACCCGATTTATAAAACAATTTTATTTCATTAATTTTTTTTTCAGATATGCGTTCATGTGTTGAACTTTATTCCTCCCGTTGTTTATCTCTAACGCGGAGGGTGCGGGTCAAACGAACACGGCCCGATGACCCTCCATCGTTCTTCATTTTTGTGCGGATTTGACGGGCGACAACGGAACGTGCCGCAACGGAAGTTTGACGATCCCGCAGTGAAGAACGGAACCCGGGAGGAGCAACGGCGCAGAAGGGAAGAAAATCTGGCCCCCGGAGCGACTATGGCGGCCTGCGGAAGCCGGCGGCGGCGCTCACGGGACACGGCTGAAGCCGCGTCCGGCCGCCAGGGAGACACCATGCGGGTGTCGCGGGGGCGGCGGCTCCCCCCCGCGTCACTCGGGACACGGCTTCAGCCGCGTCTGGTTGTCCGGCTGACACCCCGCGGGTGCCGCGGGGGTGTCACACGGGGCGGCGGCTCCCCCCGCGTCGGCCACTCGGCCGCTCGGCCAAGCCGAGCAGGACCGGCCCTCGACGAGCCAGACCGGTCCGACGGGGTCGGACCGGGTTTGGCCGACCCAGGTGGGGTCGGCCCGGGTCAGCCTGGGCCCGGACCCCCCATCTTCGGACATTTTTCGTTCAAACGCCTGTAACTTGAGCTACGGGCCTCCAAATGACTCTTCGTCAGCGGAAACGCGATCCTTGGATCGATATGGTCGTTTCGGTATATCACACTCAAGGTTTTAGAATACATTGAGTTCGGCCGGGTAGGTTCGTACACGAAACCAACCGGGCCTTCGGAGCGGAAACACTCGTATCTTGAGCCACAGACGTCCGGTTGACGTGCCGTCAGCTTTGTTGTTTTCCTCTATGTGAGACGGTCGGGTTGGTTTTTCCTTAAAAACCAACCGGGCCCTGGGACGAAAAGGCCAATAACTCTCAGACTAGGCGTCCGATTGACGCGCCGTCTGCGACGTTAAGTTCCTGTTGACGATACAGAACTTTTGTATACATCAACTTCTGACTTTGTGTCAGTTGATGTATCATCCTCTCATCTCGTGGAGCGGACCCTCCCGAATGAGCTTGCTGTGTGCGGGAACCCTAGTGCTGGTTGCGACTGCTACTTCGACAACAACGACCGTGCAGAGATCCTCAGTGGACTACGGCGACGACCATGCAGAGATCCTCAGTGGACTGTGACGACGACTGTGCATAGATCCACAGTAGACTGCAACGACTACTGCACTCAGCGATCCTACATGGATCAGTGCTACAGGTCCTGTGTGGGCCCGGTCCTGTGTGGGTCCGATCCTGTGTGGGTCAGCGCTCAGCGGTTCTTTGTGAGCCAGCACCTACAGGTCCTGTGTGGGCCCGATCCTGTGTGTGTCATTGCAGGGGTTAGTTACCTATCGATCCTTCGTGGGTCCGACGACTTAGATGGATCAGTGATCATCTTTATCGTCATCCGAAGAAGTTTACCTGTGTGAGCTGGATCTACTGTTTACTCTCTTTTGTGGATTGTGTTGAGCTATCCAGTGTGGGTTTACTATTTACTCTCCTTTGTGGATTGTGTTGTGCTATCCTGTGTGGGTATACATTTTCTTTCCTGTGTGGACTGGGTTGTGCTTGGGCTCGGACGTTGGAGCCGAACGGGAATTGAAGACTTAGGTATATGTATGGGCATATACGTAAGTCGTGTCAGATGTTACTTCGTGATTGTATCTTTCCTTTGTGGATAATCCTTTGTGGATTTCGGGAGACCTTCGGGGGTCTCGGGGTCCCTACTGAGTAGATTATACTCACCCCTGCACGGGCTTTGCCCGCACTACGTTGTGTTGGTTGAAGACGATGAACATCGCTGATCGTGGTGGAGGCGTGCAGAGCAGGACGGTAGCTGGAGGTGGACCACTGGGCGGGACGTACATGGAGCGGTCAGGTGGACCTGAGGAGCAGTGGAGTCTATCTGTACCCACCATTCAGGTGGGACTTCCAGAGGACGGCACGACGCTGCGGCTTTTCCTTTCAGTTTCTGTTTTCCCCTTTCAATTGTACTTTACAGTTGGGCTTGTATTTCTGGCCCCTTTTACTTACAACACAGCTTGTACAGTTTTTTACTTAGTTTTTACTTTCCACATTCTTACTCTGTGATGCTTGTTTACTTTTAAAGGCAATGCCTTCCCTTTTTGTTGGCATTTACGCCTTGGTGCTAGTCGCCAGCCCCTGGCCTATGGAAGGCAGGCTTGGGGTAGTCACGGCACGGGCCCTGAGGGAGGGTCGTGACATATTATGGGTTATGATAATATAAAAATGACAATGGTGGAAGAACATATGTCCTTTTCCATTAAGATCATAGCATGTGAGGCCCATATAACGGAGCATATGAGGGAGATGGTGTAACACATTTACCCCTAAAAAAGCATCTAAATATTGAATAAAAAAACATTGTAACAAAATTATTTATTAGATAATTTCAAACTAATAAAGCTCACTAAAAATATATCGTCATCGTATAACCCTAAAAAATTTCCATAATCACACATCATACCCTAAGGGACTATGCTGGTTCAATAAGGGTTTATGTATCATGATCACGGTGGACAGAATTTCTATATTATCATTTTTAATAAATTTTTTATTATATTTATCCATTATCACTATTAAATTATATATGAGTCTACTATAATTATATTTTGATAACAAAATACCTAAATTACAACTTTAGAAATTATAATGTTTTAATTAAAACACACTTTTTGAAAAATTAAAAAAAATCACATTTTCATGAAACATTTTTGTTATATAATATTATTACATTTAAATGAAAATATATATTATATATGTCTAATGTTATAATTATGAGGCATGGAATATAATTATTTAAAAAAAAGATATTTCAATAATATTTTTATTATTTAAAATAGAAAATATCATATTTAGAGAATTGTTTTCAAAAAATAATTATTATTTTTGAGGTAATGATGAAAAAGTTAACCAATGGTCCATTATTCATATTTTTTTGAGATTGTTGAATTTTTGGTAAAATTTGTGCAACGTTTAAAAATATTGTATTTAGTGTGAAATTATAATAGTTCGAATGTGATTTAATAAATACTATAAGAATTACCCATGAAAAAAATAATGTTATCGTTATAAAATAATATTTATTTGATGTAATTTTTTTATTTTTCTTGTCCATTACATAATCACCAAAAACCAAAATTATATTTTAATGTTTTAAAATGTATTTCTTACTAACATGACTCACTTAAACCTCATTAATTTTATTATTTTAATATTTTCATAAACATAATTTTAAAAAATATATAAAACCTCATAAATTTGGTAAAATTAATGGGAAATATAGATGAATGGTTATTGGTTTTGATAAATTTTTTATATATAGTCCAAACACATTATTTATAAATTTTTTAATAAGTCCCCACTAGTTTTCTAGAAATGCCCACCTAAACAACAGAAATTATTCACAAATAACCCATTTGAATTAATTTCTTCATCTTATTCCTCATTAAATCCAAAATATGATTTTAACTAAGATATTAAGAAGCTCATCCCATGTTTTTTAAACACCCTCTCATGGTATGGGATTCATTCATCATTATTTTTATTCAAGGATAGTCTTAAAATTATTTCATTGTATTTCCTAAATTTCAATTGTAACAAGTTTTAAAATTATTTATTACTAAAATTTTGGTTTACATTTAATTATATACCACCTTCCACTCTCATAAACCTTTCTACTAATACTTATGTTCACCTGTTATGTTGTCAGTATTATTCAACATATTTTCCATGGAAACATTTTTTTACTGAATACCCATCCCCATTATTAATCTAGGGTATTCTCATATATGATCATATCAATTATTTTCCAGTGAAATACTTTTATATAATGTAAAATACATAATCTTGTTATGAAGAATGATTTATAGCTCTCTTATGTTTTTTTATATATGTGACAAACAAATGAATGTATATGACATGAATTTCATGGGTGGTCGATGAAATCTATATCCCTCTAATTCATCAATTATTTATTTATATCATTATATTCCATGTATTGTGCCAGTTAGGATATCAAAATTAATATATATTATTATGTATTGGATGTTATACTTCACTTATTGTTATTATGTCATGTTTTTTATTGTCGCCACATTACTATATTTTCATGATGTTATCATGATATACCATTCTTCAATGTTTATTTTTATGATTATCACGTAATTCATAACACTATGATATGCCAATTTACATACATATATTACTTTAACCATGTAATTCATTTATTATTCTCATACTATGTTTAATATCTCACCCTTATCTTATGTAAATCCCCATGTTATCACATGAAATATTTTAAGATAAATATATTATAAGAGCTTGTTATATAGTTTTTAATAATTTTTTTTGGATCACTATTTCTATTAAATTTATATTTATATAATTTCCAATAATTTCCTAGGATTAATATTCTTAGATATTACATGATTTGATATGAATATTCTTCTCATTACAAAAGTACATTCATGATGATCATTATAGTTTAATATCTTTGGAATCAGAGAAACAATTATTATAGTTTGGTGAATGATCTTCTAAATATCTAATAAATATCAATCCCTAAAAAACTCCAACATAAAAGATTTTTTCATAACCTGGGGAAAGGATGCATAAGAAATCTGTGATATCAAATGCAAAATAAGCGTAAATAGAGGAAATACGTACGTATAACATGAACATAATAGTATGTGAATATGATAATAACATTTAATGATCATACCTTGCATATCAATGATCATATACATGACACATGGCATAAATATTGGTAGTTTAGAAGACCTAAATCATATGATAATCAATTACATGAATTATAAGAGCTTATTATATGGATAAGACATATAATTTGTGGAAAACACATAAATATATAAGATCATAAATTAGTGATACTAAACAAGACATTCATAACTTTATAGTCTTGGGATAATCACCAGTGTATATGATTCAAGCATTAGATAACAAACCCTGTACCATATTTTTTTCATGGCTGATAAAATGTTTAACCTCTTACTTGTAGTATTGGGCTAAATCCCATGTACCTTCTTGTTTAATTGATTTTCTATTACCTGTCTAATTTGTTACTTTATGGCTTTAGCTAAAATCCATGCACATTATTGTATTAATGATTGTGATCAAACCCATTTAACATATGATTTTCTAGCTTGGGATAAAACCCATATTATGTTGTGTCTTCATGATCAGGCTGAAACCTGTCTACCCTTTGAGATCATATACCATTTTTTATTATAAAGTGTATTGGAGTGAGATATAGGTCCTACCCATCTAATAACAAAATCATGGATATATGTGACACAAGACAGTAAAACATGCCTCAAATGATTACCAATAAAATGATATGGGTTTCATAAACATCATATCATATCCCATGAAATTAAATTTTTATGATAAACATATCATCATATCATTATTGGGTAAAAGAGATATTCCTCATAATAATTACTTCAAATGAATAACTCATGAATAAATTTGGTTTCAAGAGTATATAAATCGTGGAATATAAATAGGTTTCATAAATGTCATTCCCTCAAAACATATAACACTAAAAAAAATTAATGGTGTTCTTCATTCAAATATCCAGTAAGAAATAAACAATATCAAATTATGTCCAAATATATATAGAATGATCATTAAGAACAGCATGAAACATTTATTATGGAAAATACATTTTATTTAAAAATAATTTTTTATAAAATATTTTAATAATACTTTTCTTACAAATACAATTTTACATTTTAATTTAAAACAATTATTTAGGAGAATATATTTTACACTTTTTAATAGATATATATATTTTTAAAACCATTTTCCTTGAAAATAACCTTGAAAACATTTAATCCATCATTAAAATATTTTCCCAACATAATGTGTAATAGAATAAAAAATATATAAATTCATTTTCATTCATAATTATTGAAAACATATAAATATGTCTGTAGATATTTTAAATAATTTTCTACAAAAATAATCTTTTGAAAACATTTCATGGAGTATATAAATTTTATTTGTAAAAATTATTGGAAATAAAATATTTTTTAAAATAGTTTTTTTTAACTCACTTTAAATTAAACAAATTTCCAAAATATAAAGAAAACATTTACTTCAAAAAAATCATTTAATCATATAAAGTAATCATTAAGGAAATTGGGGTTATGATTTTTGGGTTTTTGCGTACATGCTAAAATTTCCTTTTTCAACATAAATGTTTAGAAAAGTTCATCGACCATAAAACAACAAGATTATTAATTTTTAAATTTTTTTAAAAAAAAGGTTAAAAATGCGGAAAAATTTCCTATAGACGGCATATGATAATAATAAAATAGTTATTAATATAGTTATAAAAAATCATTATGAAAGAACATAGATATCCTAACGAATGGAAAAATAATGTGTTATTTTTAGAATAACATTTAATTAATTATATGAAGTAAAAAATAATAGAATATTAGTACTAATACATGATTATATCATGGAAAACAAGAGTAAAAGTAATTTCAAAAGTGTTTGTGAGATATGGATCATAAGATTTCATCTATGGAAATATAATGATAAACAATATTAAGAATGATGACATTTTCACAAAAGAAACGATACATATTTGGTAACTTTGAATCATAATCATGGAGAAAGGATAAAATTTCATGATTGATAATATATCATGAAAATAATTACAATCTTTATATAATATTATAATGGTCAATTTTTACACCCCATAGTATAATATATATGTATAACATTGCATTTATCACAAGGAGGAAAAATTGGCCCAAAAATTACTTTAATAATTTGTTATCATTATCACCTTAAACCCCATGAAAGAATGTTCATAAAATGGTTATATAAATACACATAAAATTAAATTTAGGAATCATATAACATTTTCTTAGATATTATATACACTACATATAATACTTTTTTTGAATGTTGCTTATGTCTCATTGTAAATGAAAATTTGATGAGAACGCCCTTACTAATTGAGTATCACTAATATCACGATCCTCAGGAAATAATAACACTAATTTAAGAATTTAATATGAATAATTAATTTAAATTAATGCTATAAAATTTCATATTGTAGAATATAAACCACTAAATATAAGGGAGTGGTAAATATGACATGTATCTAATGGAAACAAAAAAGTGAGATGGAATTCCATTAACATTAATACGAATTATCAAGTGTGTCTTTGTATTTCCTATTAATAAACACATTTTAATTATTTTATTATTTACTAACCTTTTTAAATTTTATTACAAATTTTACTTCAAATTTTACATTGTTCTATACAACTATGTAAACAATTTCTTTTACATCGTGTGTTTTGACCAAATTCAGTTTGAGTGTTAAAAACAATATTTTTCAATCAACTATGGTCAAATGGAAAATTAAAAAAGCAAATAAATATTTATTATAATTATATAATTATAATATTTAAAAAAAATTATTTTTTCAAAACCAATCATGTAATATAATTAAGAAAATGAACTAATATTACAGTAATGTAGATGGTTGACTATATATAAGAATGAGTAACATTTTCATTATCAAAGATCATTATTGAAAGAAGGTATATAACATTATATTTTTACATAACAATAATAATATAATAAATTAAATTTTTTAATCATATAAACTTATATATATAGTTATTGTTATTTAAAATGATACGCATCTCCTGGAGGGTGTGGTATTCCACACATCTACGAACAATGTTACCACATTTTTATTGTGTGAAAATAGTAATAATTAAAAATGATATATTATATTTATAAAAAGTTATTTATTATTTTATTATAATATATATTTAATTTTTGTCAAATATGTTTAAATAAACTCATCCTTAATGTATTCAACAAAATGTGGGAATGTATAAAATTGTTTTGTGGATGCGGTAGTCCAAACATCCCCAAACAATGTCATTATATTCCAAAAAATGGAATGCCTAAATGTATGTGATATATAAAACCTAAATATGAATAAATACATTATAATTATCCTTTATATAATATGTGATCATTTCTATATCATAATTCAGAGCCATGATATTAGGTAAAGGATAAAATGAAGAATATTATTTCGTGAGGTGGTTGTATCCTGTCCATAAGAATGGTATGTTAATTACCCCTTAGATAGATGTTTGGGTAATTGTTGGTGAACCATTATAATAACCAAATTTTAGTTTATTTATGATTTTTATGTTATTATTTAATCATGGAATCAAAATATCTGATTATGTGGATAAAAAAAATATAAAGTGTTTGAGGATGGATGTTACATATTCTTGGAGGTATCTCCGTTTGGTTTTCACTTGGAACATCATTAGTTGCATTACTACCCCAAGTGAGGATTCCAAGATTTAGTGATGTATGTTTGGAGGTAATTTTATTTGATTATTTTCTATCCAAATGGATTCATTAGTGCTAATAAGGGTTAGGGGTTAGAGCCTTTTAATAGATGAGTGGAATTATGGTAAATCAGGGAATACTAAATTCCACCCTCATTTTCCACAAGTCATGTGGTTTAAATAATGGAAACAATTAGATAAGATAGTGTAAATGGTATAAATTGGAACATAAAATTGATTTTGGAAAAGTAGATATAATATTATATGAATTAATTTTAAGGTTTAACAACATTTTAGTTAACTTTCCTTTTAATCATTGTAATTATTTTTAATTACATTAACTAACTTTGATTAGAAAAATTTAGATTTAAATTATTATAGAATATAAATTAGAATGATTCCAAATATTTAATCAATTATATGGTATTGTAGTCCCATAATTGGTAGAGATTAATTTAAAATTAATTATATAGGTATGATGATAGTGCATTGTTTTAAATTATAAATGATCAAATGTTTGTTATATTTTTATATTTAATTTACAATATAATTTGATCTCATTGAACAAAATTTGATTAATATATGAATAATTGATATAATTATAAATTTATACAAATTAAAAATATAATATATGCTTAAAAAATGATATGAAAAAATGTTTTGAATTAAAAGTCAATATTGTCCATTATTCATCAAAATTGAAACTTCATGGAAAAATACCAAAAATTCACTATAAACTAATTAATATACCAATATTTAGAAAATAATAAATATATTTATAATATAAAATTTATAAAAGTGTCACAATTTATATATAAAATAGGTTATACATTAAAATATGGTAATACTTTTTTTATAAAAATATATGTTTTATGGGTAATATTAGGTTTGTTTCTATATTAGGCCTATAAAATGTATTTGATAAACGTAAAAAAAACCTTTTATTGAATATATAAAATATATTTAATTAATATAATTAATAAATATAATATAATTTAATTTTTTATGATAAAATCATTTTGTGATCATAAAATGTGTTTTTATGAAAACACCACTTATATTTATTTGGCTGTTATATTCATTTATAATTAATTTGTAAAAAATTAATTAAACCACGTAATTTATTATAATAATTAATACTATTAGTAAATAGAAACATAAATCATAGTTTATTTATATTTCTATATTTAATAATAACATTTTTAATCAAATATTATTTTTCTATAAAACATAGTCATGTTTGTTACACAACCTATTAAGGAAAGAAATTTTTTAATAAAATATAATATAAACTCAGTATTCTATGTAGTGAATGATAAATAATTATGTGTCTGTATTTCATGATTATCATTGTGTTCCATATAACTGAAGCGAAACATACAGTTTAAATATAAAAAATATTTTTTAGTGTTGGGTGAAATGTAAAATTTCAAAAAGATTAAATAAAATCGAAAATTGATTTTTCAAAAAATATCAATGTGTTACATTTTACCACAATTATATTGAATTTATCCCATGAAATTCATTTCTTTTATCAGTGTATTAGCACTTCAAAGATCCTTACAAAAAACCCACATAGTATAAATGAATAATAAAACATCATTTATAAAGGAAATGATGGAAATACTACATTTACCCAATGTATCATATAACAATGTCTCCACATAGGAGAACATATGTGGAATGTGAAAACATGGAAATGGAAGAGAAATATAAATATTCAGTTATGATGTAGATAGATACAGAACATTGATCTGTAGAAGTGGGTGATCACAAAATCATATGTCGATGATGATTTAAGGGATAATATAATTCATATGAAATAATGTTTCTTGGATAAGCCTATTTATATATGATATCCATAGTTTCAAAAAATATTTTACTATATAGGATCATAAGTAAAAATAATTACTAAATTTCATTAATTTTCATATGTTCAATTTCATCCATTTGTTTTTCCTTAATCAATTCTGAGAAAATCTATTACATTATGGAATGATGGAGAATTTTTCATTATTAATGAACAAATGGATCATTTGAATAACAAATAGAATTATAATTCATTTCATCTTCATTTACATAAATAAATAAAAATTTTATAATTTTTTATCTAACATGTATAAATCATCTATTGTTGAGATATTACATTTTTCCTACAATCCTCATATGAAGTTTAAGATAAGAAAATCCATAATTGTATCACCTAGTAAGACATCGAAAATATAAAAATAAAAAACATTATAAATGTGGTAACCAAATAACATTACATTGATACCTCATATATTATAGAATATACATTTTTTGTCACATTCCAAACACGTGAATGTCGTTACGGAATATTCTCTTAAAACCTAGTAATTACCAGAATTACTATACACAATTTTCTAAATCATTAAAAATACCATATTATAAAGATCACTAGATATATTACCTAAATAAAACATGTGTTAAATATAATTTGGGGTAACCTAGATGAAATTTTGAAAAAAAATACTTTATTATAACTTATATCATAAATATTATCCAGTTTATTTTATCCATGTCATCATATATTTATCATTATAAAATATCATTTTCACATCCTCAATAACATGTTCAGGTTTACCATCCCATAATGTATTCATTAAATTAAATAAATTATCTAGTTCATTGTTATCATTTATAACTATCTTAAATATAAATTAATAAAAACATTAAAAAGAAATCCTTTCATACATCACAATTCATATGACATAACCATTTAATTTGAAAACATGTATAATTAAATATTCTAACTTTATTCTTAAACCATTACTCATTCTTCATCAACATATTCAATAATACCGATTACATTAAATATGACTCATTTTTTAGGGATACCCAACATTAATCTAATCACGTTTTTTATGAGTAATTCAACAATACTAGAAGACCATACCATACCATTATCATGACATTTATGAACCCATTATCTTCTGTATTATAACCAATAATCATGCCTAATTACTATTTATCCTCAGTATATATTTACATGGGAAATAGATTATAATAATATCCATAATTTCCACATCTGATACATTTATGGTTAACCCAGTTCCTTATTGAACCCATAATTGAATAAAACCATACTGTTTACACTGAGGAAATCATATCATTGAATAAAAACTCATAATCATGAAAAATAATGAATAATATGTCTAAATCAAAGAACATAATCCATTAATAAATTACACCTTATGATTATCCTAGTTTATTCATAGATATCTCTTATAAAAATCAATCATGATGTTTTTAAATGTGTTTGTGAATTCCCAAATCATATCCCCCCTGGAGGGTCATACCAGGTATACAATAAGTCACGTTTTTTTATTTTAGGTTATTCTAGAGTCAATCCTAGCATACCATTATCGATTTATCACTCATAAGTACATATTTTCCTAAACTAAATCCACATTTCATATCATGGAAGATATGTATTTCTAAAAAAAATTCACCCTATCATTTACCAAAATTAAAAGACATTTTCCTAAATATTTAATCACCAATATGCTTATCCTTAGATATATATATATATATAATTATCCTTAGATATATACCTTGGTATCTCACTAATGTTTTCAAATCATTGTTTCAAAAGGATTACAATACAATTCCATGTAATCAAACTAGAGTGACATAGGATTAACGACCATAGATGTTACATCATTTTAGAAGAATATTCACTAAATTAAAATATTCCATGCTAGGGGACCATAATTTTTCTCTATCTTTAAAATCATGGGACACATTACCCTATCATAATGAAATATCATCAATATATCAATTAAATATCTTCCCTTTAGTAATCATATTCGAAATCTTTCTTCATATCCTAGGGAATGAATCATAAGAAAAAAATGAGATAGAATTCCCAAAAAGGGAAAATAAAGGAAATACATAGGAATAACATGGAAATATGGTTACAAGAATTTAAGCAAGACATTTTAAGATGATACACACCTTATCGAGGATCATATTCATGATAAATGGCATAATGATTGTTAATTAAGGTGAAGTTAATCATAATATAATCACTAACATGAACCATATTAGCATATCAGTGGAATAATATATAGAATTAGGAAAAAACATAAACATAGAAAATATTATCTTAATTTTTTTGACCATGCCATTTATAACATGTTGTTATTAAGCTAATCTCACATGACTATACTTCATCCATTGGAAAACAATATGTGTTCTCTATATTTTTAGGATTGGGATATAACCTGTTTAACATATTACAATTAGGCTTTTTTTAAAACTAATGTATCATTTTTTGGAATGGGATAGAATTTATGTACAATCATACTTTATATTGTGGGATACAACCTATGTATGTTCTTGTTTTTTGGATTTGGCTACAACCTGTGTACCTACTTACCTGCAGGCTTGGGCTAAAACCTATGTACCATCTTTTTTGGCATTGGATACTACCCATATACCCTTTAATCTCATATAACATTTTTCATTACCCAATTAATTGGAGGTGCGTATAGGTACCATAAATGAAATAATAAAATCATGCATATATGTTCCACAAGATTGTAAAACACATACGAAATAATGAAACAATTAATAATATTGGATTCAAAATCATCATATCATTACCCATATAAAAAATGTGTATCATAAATATTTTGACATATCATTACTGATGGAAATTAGTTTAGTATCATAATCATTTTATCAATGAAAAATCTATTATAAGAAGTGGGTTTCAAGAGAATATAACTTGTAGAATAGAAACAAGTTTCATAAAAATCATTTTATTATAACAAAAACCATTAAATAATGAATATTAATGGTTTTCAAAGATCATATCCTTATAATGGAATAATCAATAACAAATTGTTTCATCTTATATGGAGAAGGATCCTAAAGGATCCCATGAATCAATTCTTAATGAAAATAGCCTTTTTCCAAAAAAAATCTTATTAAACCATTTTAATATCGTTTTCATATAAATATATCTCTACTATTATATTTAAAAATAATTCCTGAAAAAAATTATTTATTATTTTTTTAAAAATAATACATTTGGAAAACCATATTCATTGGAAAAAAATTAAATACATATATATATTATTAAAATAATTATAAAAACATTTTCCCCTCAAAACAAATAAAATAAGAATTAAATAAAATTTGGGAAACTTTTTATTTTAAAAATTATTTTAAAACATATAAAGAAAGATTTAAATAATTTAAATACTAAAATTGGAAAAATTATTTTTTGAAAATTAAAAAATAAGCTTTAAATATCATTTAAAAAATCATTTTGAGCAGAATTTTTTTTGAAATCCTTTTTCGTGGAAAGCCCATATAAATTCAGAATATTTCCTGAATATTAGGAAAAATTATCATAAAAATATCCTTGTAAACTTGTAAATTTTGATACATTGAAATTAGTTTCATGATATAGGGTATGATTATAAATTCTAGTCATTATTGTTTCACCTTAAAACATTAGAATAGTGCATCAACGTGTAAATGAGTGGAAAATTACTTTTTAAAATAATTTTGTGAAAAGGTAAGGCTTGGGAATAAACTTCCATTAAAAATCTTAAGATGATAGTATATTTTTTTAAAAAAAATTTATATAAAAGTGATTTGAAAGAACATAGAAATCCAACTTAATGGTAAAAAAGTCAGATATGAATAAAAATGTCATTTTAATTATCTAAATTACCAATTAATTGAATAATAGTAAAAATACATGAAGATATCTTGTAGGAACATATTATAATAAAATTAATGTGTTTTCATAAGATATGGATCAAATTATTTCATTTATGGAATCAAAATCATAAACAATCCCGATAACAATGAGATTATAGCAATAAACTATTACTACTCTTGTAACATTGAATCATAATATCTATGAAGGAATAAAATTAAATTAAGCTTAAAGTACAAAGAATGGATTTATATTTATTATATAATATGTCATTGTATTGTTTATAGACCAAAATAATATATATTTGTGTATAACATGGCATGTATCTCAAAGAATGAAAATTGAGACAAAATTACTTTACCTATTTAGTAACCTTGGAAACATAAAACCAATGAAATAAGATTCAAAAAATGGATATTTAAATAAATATAATTATATACATTTGAATAATTTAATACCATAATTTGATGTATATATCCTTAATATTATAAATAGCTGGTAAACATGGATTGTGTCTCAAAGAAGATAAATGTGAGATAAGAAAACCATTACTTTTTTTAACATTAGAATAATTATCCTCGAGAAATAAAAACATTAATTAATGAATATAATATAATTAAATAATAGATATTAATTATATAACATTTCATAGCATATAATTGATACCAAAAAAATAATTCGGTGTTGAATATCATATGTATCTAATGAAAATAAAAAAGTGAGATGAAATTCCATTACATTGAGTCTGACTTTCCATGTGTGTATTTATCTTCATGAATAAAAAAATTAACATAATTATTTAATTTATTCATAAAATTAATCATTTAATTTAATAGGTTTAATTAAATTATTATAATATATTAAATATCTACAAAAAATATTTATGTCACGTGTTTTGAACCAATTCGGTTCAACTGTAAAATCCAATTTGATAGGTTGAAAATTGCCAAAGTGAACATAATATAAAAATATACATAATAATGTTATTGGAATAATTATCATATTTATACATTAATTATAATTCTTAATCCAATAATGATATATTTTTATGAAAAATTTTATAATTTTCCTTGCATAGAGATGGTAGGTCGTATGTACACATGAGTAAGGTTCCCATTTCTCAATAATTATCATGGAAATAATGTAAATAATATTTTATATTTCATTATAGATAATTATATCATAAATATAATATAATTTAATATTATATACTTATATATATAGATTTTTATTTTAATGGAATCACATCGCGTCTAGGAGGTGATAGTCCACCCATATACGAATGACATTATTAAAATTTTAGTGTGTGAAAAGATTATTAAAAAAATATATTATATTTATTGATTGGTAAATATGTTATTAATATTATATATATTAAATTACTGTAAAATAGTTTTAGTTAAAATCATACTTAATAGATTCCATGAATTGTATGAATGTGTCACATCATTTTGGGGAGCCAGTAGTCCACATATCTACAGGAGATCTTATCATATTCCCAGAATATTAGTACATCAAGGTCAATTTTATATAAAAATTATAAAATCGTAATTATATTTAAAATATCCCATATAAAATATATTAATAGACTGTACATAATTATTACCATTCCTGAGAGGTGGTAATAAGAAAATGAGAAACATAATTTCATGAGTTGGAAACATTTCCATACACGAGAATGGTATGTTTGTTACCCATTGGATGGAATTTTTAGTATGTGTCAGTTGAACTGTTAGAAAAAATTATTTAATTATATAATGGAAAATAGTTCTATTATATAATAATATAATTAGATGATTTTAATCCAGTATAATGAAATTAATATAATGGATTTTATGGAAGGATGGTATCTATTATTTAGGTAACTTCTATTTGGTTTTCACCTATGGGATTCGTTAGACGAATTTATGCTAAATGTGAGGATTATATAATTGTGGGAGGTATTTTGAGAGATTATTTTTTTAGAGTGGGTTATCTTATGATATTATATTTTTTATTAAATAGGAGTGTTGTGTTCCATTTTATAGTATTGGAGGTGTGGACTTCCTAAAAACCATGGAATGGGAATTCCACCTATGTTTTTCCCATGTAAAGTGTACTAAATAATGTAAAAAATCATATATGAGGGAGTATAGTGTTAAAATATGAACATATCATGGATTTTTAACATGTTTCATGGTAATATTATTCCCTAAGATCAATATTTGGTCCAATTTTATGCTAATTCTCCACTTATTCATTATAATTATTTTTAATTATATTCATTAATAATTTTTTTTAAAAATATAAATTTGTAATTCAATAAAATATAAATTATTATGATTAAAAATATGATTTTTTTTTCATAATTCCAATAACATAATTTGATGATATAAAATTAAAATTAATCTCATTGGCGGGATGAAAAATTAGTGTTTTAACATAAAATTGTTTCAAAGATTGCTAATATTTTATTTCTAATTTCATGGTGGAATTAATCCCAATTACCAAATTTATATTAATTTATTTATAATTTATATAATTATAAATTTAAAACTATTATATAAATTATTTATTATTATAAATATAATATATGAATAAGATGTTTTCAATTAAAATTCTGAATTTATTCACTATTCATAAAACAATGAAACATCATAGAAAAATAAAAAACATATAACCATAACCAAATTTTTTTATCACAATAAAAAATTATTTTTATATTTATATATTAATATAATAAAATTTCCAAAATTTATAATTAAAATAGGTCCACCATTAAATGGAATTAATACATCTCTTAAAATATAGTGTTTTATGTGTAATATTTTGTTTGTTCTTACCAAATTTATTCAAATCATGTAATTTTTTTTATTGAATTTGTAAAATATTTATATCATTAACAGAAATAACACTTAGTGATCATTTTAAATTGTAATTATAAAATTATTTTTTGATGATAAAAGTAATTTTCAAAAAAATCAATTTATATTTAATTGGTTCTTATATTAATTTCTAATTAATTTGTGTTAAATGAATTGAATAATGTATTTTCAAAAATATTTTAATACTAATTAATACTTCCAACATAATTTATGTGTTATATATTATTAAATTAAATAATATATTATTAAATAATATATTATTTCTTAGAAAAACAATATCTTGTATGTTATGCAAGTCATCGTGGAGAGTCAGCCTTATGTATAATGTAATCTATCCACGGTGTTCTATGTAGAAAATGATAATCATTATTTTTCATGTAGTGATTGAATAAAATTAAGTTTTATATAATGTAATCCATACTTATTTATTTACGAAAAATTATTTTCTAGGTCACATGAAATGAGAAATATCAAAAAGATAAAATTAATTCAGAAAATATATTTCAAAAAATCATATGTTTATTACATTTACTATATAAATTAGGTCTCTTAGTTTTATGGGATTATATTCTATGTATCTTCATGTAAGATATTAAAATAGGTTTTATTATAGATATTTGTTTTTATAGTTTTTATTTTTATAATATATTGTTATATTGGAGAATTATGATCTGAAATACCTATTATAAGCCTTTCGAATAGGAATAAACAATGGAATGAATCCTTAAATTTTGGTAAATTATAGATTACGTTGGTTCAAAGAAAAAAATATATATATGGATATTAAAAGAGGATTTGGATTTAGTATAGTTATACATATGGGTAATAACCACAAAAAATTTAGATCACCACACGGTTCAGGAAAAAGAGGAAAACACAGTTGATGAACATGGTATATCTCATTGAAATTAATTTGAGATCAGAAGAACCTTACAAATGTCCTATCAGTGGTGTGAGGGTAAATTAGGGAAATAATTATTTCTAAAAATGTAAACCACAAAATAAAAGAGGAAATATAGTATAAATTATCAGTGGTTATTTAACAAAACTTCTTAGAAAAAAATAAGCAATGAAATAAAAATTTATCACAAAAAATGAAAATTAAGTTATGAAATCCATTACCTGGGGTTCAATATCCATCAAACATGATTTTATTTCCATCATAGTATTTTTAAATAGACAATCAAATGATATTAAAATCATATTATTTGTGGTGAGGGGCACCCTTGGAAATCCAAAAAATATTAAATTATAATAAACTAATTTTGTATTGAAATACAAAAAAATTTATAAAGATCCAAATATAATATGATCTATAGTTTTAATATAATAATCGTATAAAATATAAACATGTATTTATTTTACTTTAAACCTTATCATTTTTATTGGATTTAGTTCACTTTTAATATATATTAATATTAAAAACCATGCATTTGATATTAAAATTTGGCATTAATTTACATTTTAAATTAAAACTGGACCCTAAAATAATATGTAATTAAATATCAAACCTAATCATAATCTTATTTCGAAATAAATTTATTATGAATCTTAAATAATTTAATAATTTGGTATTTTTATAACAAATAATTTGTATCAATTATTACACTAATAATTGGCCTTAGGGAAATTAATAAAGAAAGATAAAATCAAACCAAAAATTTTAATATACTTATAATATGTCATAATAAACCATAAAATTCATCTACGACATTAATTAAGTAAAATTATATTTATTTAAATTCTTTTAGTATCGATTGGTAGATTTTTTTCATTAAAAATAGTGTTAATGCATCATTATTTTATTATTATTTAAGATAATCCTTTCATCCAAAAAACTAAAACCATAAAACCATGGTATAGATAAATATATATTTTTTAAAATAATTTTTTTAGTACTTCAGAGAATCATATGTAACACCATAATAAATATAAAATATTTATTTAAATATTAATGAGAATTTTAGTCTCTTCCATAAATAAAATATTATAAATATCATAAAGTCATATGAATAGTTCCCCAAAAAATTACAATTAAATTTATGTAATGTTAATAAAATTATTAAGTCCATAATATAAAGTTATTCTCATAAAAAATCACCAATTGTACACTTTAGAAATATTTATGAAAAATAGGTGAAATTTTTTATTTTTCATTAAATTAAATAATATAAAATACATTCCCATGGAAAAGTTACCAATAAATAACTCAAATTTGTGAATTAGGTGTTAGGTTTTGAATATAAATAATCAAATAAAATTTTGATATTATTTTAAGTTATTTTTATAAATCTTTTCATTTTATTATTACCTAAATTTCCAAATTTAACCATTATAGAGGTAACAAAATTTTTCTTAGTTATTATTCATATTGGTCCAAAATAATGTAATAAAATTAAATAAATTTGAAAAATATGATTCTACATATGGAATAAAATTTTCATGATTAATTTCAATGAATATTCACAAAATAATTTAATATTATTCATGTAGATTCGATGAAACAATAAGGTTTTAATGTAAAAGTTTTTGAAAGATTGAAATTTTTTCATATCCATTTTTATTGTGAAATTTATAATAATTATCCATGTTGTATTTATTTATGTGTAAATAAGATATTTAAAATTTAAAATTAATTTAAAATATAATTTATCTATATAAATAAATTTAATGAAAATTTATTTTTAAATTTAAATGTAGTATATTTTTAACTATTCATAAAATGAGTCATATTAGAAAAAATCTATAAGATAAATGAAAATAAATTTTTTTATTTATATTTAGTAAATATTTTTTTTTCAAATATAATTTATAAAAGTGTCAAAATTTGGATTTAAAATATGATCTCCATTAAATGGCTATAAAACTGCCTTCAAAAAATATAATTTGTTTTGCCTAAAATTTGACTTATTGTTATTATTTTGGTTTCAAACATATTCATTGAATTTATAAACAACTAATTTAATATGTAACATATTAATTTCATTACTATGTTTAACTAGTAATTAATAATATTAATTTTTCATAAAAAATTTTATTGTTGTGATAAAATAATTTTTTTTAAAAAACCCATCCTTTATGATCAATTTTGTTTTTACATTAATTTATAATTAAATTTTAACCAAGGAATTTAATCTATAAACCTGTTTTATCTATCTTTTCATAATTTATTTAATATCATTAATTCCCTTTATTATATAGTCTAGTTGAGAACTATCACAAATAAATAATTATATTTTTTCATTTATTTAAACATGTTGTTCTCTGTAATATAATTTTTTACAAAATTTAAAAAAGAGACATAAACTAAAATCTTGGGGTGCTACATTGGGATCAATGTGACATAAAGATGTAGAAATATCTTAATTTTTGTTACATTGGGGTAAAACATTTTGCATTAAATTCCAATTTAGTTTCAGAATAATGTAACAACAAAAGATTTTACGAAATGTTTTTTCTTTAAATTATTATTTCAATAGATTGTGATGAACACATCACAACATTTTAATAAATAGATATTTATTATTAAAATATTATGGTAATGTAACTTTTTAGAAATTTTATGGAAAGTATAAAATTGACTAGCGAAAATAGTAAAACAAATCATTGGTTATCGATTAAATATAAAACATGTATTTTAAAATAAATGATTTGTTTTCACAAAAACAATTTTTATTCTCAAAACATCCATTTAATTTAATAATTAAAATTAATCACTTTTAAAGTATTATTTTAATTAAATTTATATATTTTATATTTAATTAAATTTTAGAATATTAATATAATATTCCTTAGCCTGAAAAAATAAGAAAACATGTTTTTGATGTATAAAATTGATGTTTCTAAAAATCCATTTTCATCATATTTATCATGATAATTCCAAAAAAATCAATTTATTTGAATTAAAAATGAGAAAATTATTATTTTTTAATTGGAATAGTGGGGTATAAATTTGGTAAAAAGGTCCATTTTATTTGTAGAATTTATGGATAATTACTATAATAAACTATGTGATCTCAGTAATGGGTAAATGATGTTAATCTTGGAAAAAATAATAGATAATGAAATAATATTTAATAATAATTCTTATTGTATGAATTTAATTATAACCTCATCACATTAGTCTAAATAATAATTTTTATATGGGAAACATGTTCATCTAAATGACCTATATAATATTTAAGTCAAATATATTTACAACAGGCCTCTTTCATAGTTTTTAAATTCCCTTTTGTATTGACATAGGGAAAAAGATTGTTATGAATGATTATAAGATCAAATTACCAGATTAATTTAATTTTTATCAAGTTACATTTATATTTATAATTTTTGGTAATAATAAAATGACATTAAATACTTATGAAAAAATTATGTATTATTTAACCAATTTAAAAAATGATAAATGGTTTTAAAAAAATTATGTGATATAATATGTATACAATTATTAAATGTTTGACATAAAAGTTTTATATTAATATTAAAAATTAGAGTTCTTCTATATGAATATATTTCATTTACAACTATTCTTTTATGTCTTTTAATTAAAATCAAATGAATAGTGTCAAATTGATAAAAATGATATTTAAAGAAAATAAATAGATATTAAATAATATAAAAATTATAAACATTTTTTGATATGCCATTCTGAATAATATATTGTTCTAAATTTCCCCCCTTTTCAATTTATGTGAAAAATTTCACATTATATTTTTAAATTAAAACCTTTTTAGAGTGAAACTAAGGGCGTCAAAGTAAATTTTAAAATATGGTAAATAAGACGTTAAACAATGATATATGGTAAAAAACCTCCAAAACCTATAAAATTTTTATATATTATCTAAACCCAAAACTATATTATATTATAAAATATATAATTTTTCTCATTTTTTCTAGATAAATACTTTTCGATGTTTTAATATTTGAATAAATTCAAAGAGTCCACCTCCCCTCAGTTATAATAGGGAATACCTCATTTCTTTTATTCATATAACGTTTTGACTTATATATTTACAAATATCATCCAATTTCCCTTCAAAGACCCATTATTAATAGTATATAGGTTTTTTTCTTCCAAAAATACAAATCATGCTGACCTTATAGGGAGATCCAAATGTGTTGTTTCAAAGAAGAGGTAGATACCATAATATATAACTTTAATTTTAAATCATTATCAACATATTATTAATTATTTATATACTCCATAAAATAAAAACATCATTATAATTAATAAAATTAATGAAAATTATTATTAGAAACGCATATGTGTTTACAATATATTCATTAAATGATATCTGAATGTATCTCTCATGCATACGTTCAACTTATCATCTCTATATAGTGCTAGAATTAATTTTCTGTCATCATATTTCTTTGGTTGTTTTTATAATGATTTATATATTTATGTGTACAATTTATGAAAAAAATTATTATTATTTAAAGTAATATAGTATCCACCAACATACCATTGAATCCTTTGGAAAATCATAACGTCTCTCATGCGTATAAGTGGACTACCACCTCCATGAAGAGAAAGGATTAATTTGTAATTTTTTATTTAGGAAAATGATTATATGGATGAATTTAATCAATATTTTTGAAATATATGATGTAATAATTAATTTTTAAATGTGATTTATTATCTAAATTTCTTTAATTCCCCATTGAGAAGTAAAAATTTTGTTGATGCATACATACGACCTATCATCTCTATGAACATTTCAATTCATTTTTGTTTCTATAAATTTCAAGGATGAAAATAAATATGTATATAATTTAAATATATGATATATGTATATATCATTTTTAAAAGTATTTCTATTAGGATACCTTGATTATATTACAATTAATTAAAATAATGAACCAAGACAAACATCAAAAAAGTAATCACACGATACATTGTTTTAAATAAAATATTATTAAAAAATAGGTGATAAAAGGTTATAAGTATATAATATATGATATTATATATAATATTAATGTCATATAATATTTTTATAATATATATATATTTATTATAATAGAGTTTCTAAATTGTATAAGAGAAGTCATTCTTGATTGAAGTGTTTTTTTTCAATCACATTATTTATCAAGACTGTTTATGATTAAGTTTACAATGAAAAATTCATCAGATACATCTCTTGGGAACCTAAACAACCATCATATTCTTTTATTATATATGTATAATACATTTATTCCCTTAATTTTCATCACATTAATTTTCATAATAGATCAAAAGAACATATTTTAAAAAAATTGACATTATTTCTCTACAATGTCATAAAATTCTCTCTTACACATCAATATTTTATATTAATGTTTTAAAGAATGTTTTTCCAATTATTATATTTTTTTAGAAATAAATTTTACCACAGAATTAATTATGAAAATATTTTTAAAGGGAATATATTTTTCATTTTCAAAATATTGTACTTGTTTTGTTGTAGAAAATTGTGAACTAAATTCTTATTTTAACATATAATGTATGATCGAATTTTATTACTACCATGGATATTTAATTTTTTTAACATTATAGTATAATTTTACATATTACATTTCAAATAAAATTGATTATGTAATATTTATTGTTTATTTATATTTTAAAATGATATTTTCAAATTGGGAAGGTTATTTTCTTCAAGAAATGTCTCAATGATCAATTAATTGAATTTTTCAATGATTAAAAAATATTTGATGGTTTTAATAATTATTTCCAAATATATTAAATAATACCATTAAATGTTTTTCTTTTTATAGATTATGAGATCGATGATTTATAGATTATTCTATAAATCTCATATCTTTCTAAAAAACAATTTATGTTTTGAAACACATTAATTTATTATGGGTTATGCGATGATGGAATGATTATGAAACACATTTAATTTTAATTAGCTATGATATGATGAATTTATGATGATCATATAGAACGCATATAAATAATTTTCATTTTGTGATGGGTGGGAATGGTATTATTTAGTTTCCCAAGGAATTGGTTAATGAAATATATCACTTGAGATAAATGGGACTTGAATATAGTGTGAGTCATGTTCTGTAATGGACTCAGTCCAATATGATAGGCATGATAGTGATCCTTAAATATTGTGATGGTTTTAAATAGTGAACCCAATACTCTCTGATAATAATAAGAGTAAACCATTCATGTATATATTATTTAAATAGTGATCTCAATCCACTAAGATGGTCTTTGAAATGATCCTTGACTATTAAGGAAATGATTTCATATACTTAAGTGGATGTCATAATTCAATTTCATATGCCAATGTTTCACTCTAATAGATCATGTTAAATTATTCTTATATAATTAATATCTTATGATATAACATGATTTATTCCATGAATCCTGATATAATACATTGATATGTAGTGTAGGGTTTTAGAATTCTAAACCAATGTTCTATTACCTTTATTATCATGTTACACTTAAGTGATCAGTTATATCCCCCTTGTTTTCCCTTACCATGATTTTTAGGGAACCAATTATTAGGTTTCATTTTATTTGGTTATATATATAGGTATTAATTATGATATGTCTAGGAAGGGTGATATTTATGATGATCTTAGTCGGATATGAAGTATTTAAGATATAAAAATACTATTTCTGTGTCTAATTTTCAAAAGATACTTGATCTATATGATTCTGGAATGTGCTTTTATGTTATTTAATGAATATTCATCTATTAATAGGTATAATATATTTTTTAAAAATCTATATTTATATAAAAATTTGACAACAATTATTGGGAAAAAATTATTTTGAAGAATATATTGTATGTTATGGGGAGAACCCCCATCAATTAATATTTTTTTAATAGTGGGTGTCCCAACAATTTAAACATTCAAAACCATATTGATATACAGTGAGGTCCCTATAAACGGACATTTCATTAGACTAAATTATTACATGATACATAATTATGAATTAAAGTCTTGATTTTAAATTTATTGTAAATATGAGATTATTAATAATTATTATGAGGGGTTTGTAATTTTTTCATATTTTATGTTAATTTCATTTTGGAAGTAGTTCATGAAATTTTTCATTAAATTAATTTCATTTTTTATTTTTAGTTGTAGTTTATAAGGATTTATTGAGAAAATGATGAGTGGTAAATGAACCATAGTTCACATATATGATAAAAATGGGACTTTATTATCATAGTTGGACCAAAGAGTGACAAACAATTAAATTCTTATAAAATTTTAAGACATAGTATAAATGGGATTCAAGAAGCTAACCATGATAGTTCCTAAAGGCTTTATGTAGGGAATATATATACATTTTTAATGGTTTGTGAATTTTTGTAATATATTAAGATGTTTTCTTATAGTGAAATAATTATACATTAGTATTTACACTATAGAGACAAAAATAAAACAATGGGTGTGGTTTATGGGATATTATAATGATGTAATTTCATTTAGATGTAAAAATATTATTTATTTTATAAATTCAATATCTGAAAAAACATAAATTTAGTTAAACATATTTTTAGGAGTGTGAGGTAGGTTAATGTGGTATATATGATAAATGATGTATTAATATGGAAGCTTGAATTATCATTGGAACTTAATTTACTCTAGATATATATGAGACACATAACGTTGTTATAAATAAAGTTTTGTTCATGGGGTTGATAATGGATTCATAGTATGTAATTTTTTCGAAAAAATACATTAATTGTAAAACTATATAAATAAACGTAATGTTATTGTTGATTAAAAAATTTATAACATTGGTGAAACATATTGATGATTACAGTCCACAAATTAACTATTTTACATGTAATTGGATAAAATGATTAATTTTTTATAGAACATCTTATGATTTTATTTGAAGAAATTTATAGAAGAATAAAACACATAGATATATTCAAATTTTCATTTGTGTATTTAGATCAATAATTTTATTATATCTGTGAAATAAAATTACAAATAGTAGATTTAAAAAATGTTGTTAATAAATCTTAGCACAAATTTAATGAAATTTATTTAAATTAATTTCTTTATAAATCCTTAGAACAAATTTGGAAAATACTACTTGGTGTAATAGATCTTATTACACCAATAATGATGTATTTTTTAAATTCCTAAAATATTAAATGATATATTTTGTTTATCCTAGTGTAAATTGGGTTATGATCAAAACTAAAATTGACATTTATTATGATAATATTTTTAATTAATATTTTTATTTATTATTAGGAAGTTAAATAATGAAGTAAACATGTGAGAAATAGGACTGAAATATAGGAAATTAATCGTGACTAATGATTAATGGATATTGTGTATTTTAATAGATTCATTTATCATTGACCAAAGTAATTCAATGAATTTGAAATAATAATAAAACAAATACTTCATCATGATCATTGGAATAATTATTAAGTATCAATATAAATAATCAATCAATATTTTTTGAATTATATGTATTTAGGGTGATGATGAATAATTTTAAACGAATGTTTAAAACCAATGAATCACTATCATAACTATATTTTAAATAAACTTATTCAAGAAATGATTATTTTGTTATATTTATTATATTATGTATGAATAATTATTTATATTATGGTCAAAATAAATAAAATTATTATTGTTATCATCTAGTTGAGTTTTGATGTTGTTTTTGGATTATTTTTCAATAAGGATTAATTTTTTATTTTGAATAAAAGTTTCTATTATAAAAAATAAATGGAAAGTGGATTATCAAAATTAAATTAGTTATTTTGAAGTCAATTATTGATGATAATAATGATTTTCAAGTTTATAAGTTGATTATATGTAATTTCAAAATCATTTATGGTTCTTACGTATTATATATGTTTTGCTGAAAACAATTTGGGGTTGTTCTCGAAGTAGAAGTCCATATGAAAATTTTTGGATGTTAAGGAAGTCCTGAAGTAGTACTAATATAAAATTTTAAGATGTTGTAGATGTTATCATAAATAGTAGATATGGAGGTTATTAAAATTGAGGTTTCAATGTTATATTTGATGTTGGGATATATATTATAGAGTTCTTAGAAAAATTTAAAAGGATTATATTTCCCTATTTAAATAATTATTATTATATAATACATAAGGGTAACATTGGAAGGAATAGAAAAATTATAAAAAATACTTGATTTGAACCAATATATGTAAAATAAAATAGGAAGCACTCTTATAGAAAATTGAAATTAAAATAGAAGACCTGATTGATAATAAACTATCATTAGTACCAATACATAATTATTACTAGTGAAATATGTAAAGAAAACATCAAAGGAAGTGGATAAATGTTATGAAGTCATAGAGATCCCAAATTAGGAAATAGGCCTTTAATGTGATATGTTAAGGAAAACGTTATAGAAAATGGGTGCATATTGAATGTGACCAATGTAACATAAGGATCAGCAAGTGATATGTAAAAGTAATTATGAAAACACATAAGATCTCTTTACACTGATATATATGTTTTAATACCTCACAAACCCAGGACCTCCCTAGAAAGATAAAAATACAAGTGAGGCACACTAATCCCATATTTAATAGGCAAGTGGATGGAAATTATTATCAAGATTTCATAATAAATATATGAAATTCAATATAATAAACACCACATTGAATATAAAACCAACTAATATAATAAGAATCAACCAAACAATAATGAATATATATGACTAGCTAAAAGTTAAAACATGTTTGAATATACATAATATCTATATAGAGATATATAATTAAAAGTTTTAATAATTTAATAAGAGTCTTGTCCCCAAAAAACGAGGGTACATATTATGCACATACATTAGGAAAGGATAGGTCACCATGTCACCCCAACCTCAACATAATAACTTTCTATAACAAACCCCAACAGAAATTCACATGCACAGTCTGTACAGGAAAATATTGCACCACTGGATCTATTCCCTCATATGTCCTTTCCAACCTCTGCATCATTTTTTTAGAAATTGAATATGTGGTGAATAGACTCCATATAAGAGTGAGTATAATTATATAATGTTGGACACCCCAAAAAAAAGTTCAATAAGTCCATGATTAATAAACAAGTACGCTCACACCATATGACTACTGAACACATCCCAAAGGAATGCCAAATCGAAGAGATAAATCATCACTTAAATCCTAAATATGATTAAATACCAATTATGTATGGGGAATCTGTGTAATAATTAGTTAATTACTCATATACAATAAAGAGACTCCATAAAAAAGTCAGATGAATTTGGGGAAGTAAACACCATGAATTTGTGTCTAATATAGAATAAAATAGACTATGTTGAGGAAAGGGAAACACCTTAAAACCCATCAATACACTATAGGGTATCCAATAAGGTCCCAAATAATAATGGTATTCCAGGACCTTAACTACAGTACCCATTTAAAAACCATCACTTATATGAAAGAAATGTAACATAAACTATTTTCATATGGTAATTCCATAAATGATGCCTCATGCCATGTCAATCTCACTAGATAATAGAGATGAATATTACCAACACTAATTATGTATGGGGAATCTGTGTAATAATTAGTTAATTACTCATATACAATAAAGAGACTCCATAAAAAAGTCAGATGAATTTGGGGAAGGAAAAACCATGAATTTTTGTCTAATATAGAATAAAATAGATTATGTTGAGGAAAGGGAAACACCTTAAAAACCATCAATACACTATAGGGTATCCGATAAGGTCCCAAATAATAATGGTATTCCATGACCTTAACTACAGTACCCTTTCAAAAATCATCACTTATATGAAAGAAACGTAACATAAACTATTTTTATATGGTAATTCCATTAATGATGCCTCCTGCCATGTCAATCTCACTAGATAATATAGATGAATATTAACAACACTAAAAACAAATTAAAGAGAATCCCAAAATTAAAATAAAGTATGGAAGGGTAATTTCTCAGCCAATTGGTTCACAATATTGGAACTAATGGTCCGATATGCTCTCAATGTATAAGGGAAATATTTTTTTAGAACTGTAACCATTTCCAGAACCTGAAACACTTCAGAATTATAAATTATCTAGAATGGAATGAATCACCTTGAGTTCCACAAGCCTCTTCTTGAATCAACCATAAAAAATTAGTAACCATCATCATCACCAAGAAATGAAATCTAAATTATTCATTCGAGACTCAAGCCTCACTAATACAATTAATAATTATGAGGGGGTTTTCATCCCAAACATTGATATGTACGTTGAGAATAATTTGTTCCAACACTGAGGTTACACTACGACCATGTCAAATATCATACAACAAGTTAATGGGTGATATCAACTATGAAGAGTAAAACGACCATCAACACAAGAACAACTCACAACTCATATGAGTTTGTATGTGAAATCAAATAATAACAAAGGGGAACCACACCCAAATACATAGGGATATGATGAATCCATCACCAAAAATGAAATAATAAATCCTTGACCTAGAACATAGTCTTGGGGAAAGTATCCATATTCTCAATTATACACAGCTCCTTATAAATAGGCATCATCTCTGGTAGTTTTTTGGAAAGGAATCATCATGGATGATATCAAAACATAGGTCTATCTTCCTTAGTCTTTACTCAATATATAAAACTGCAAACCAAAGGCATTGACCATAAAAAAATAGACTATCCAGGGATGTTGTCCAAAACGAGGAGAAAATTTTCAACATCTATTTTATTTTAATCAATAAAACATACATCTATACCAACAAAAGGATTTATAGTGAAAAATAGATATTGCTATTTGAATCTCAAACATATTTATGTCCCACCAAACAACTCTACTATAGAGATAGTATAAATCATTCCATGTAGGAAACTAGAGACTGTAACACACCATATTCTGATACAACAAAAATTCTAGATTTATACCAATCACTAAAGATTTGTTAAAGTCTCATTAGATGTGTCCCATTTCACCATGGTACATCTAAACCACTCACAACCGATATTCTCTATAATCTAAACCCTTTCATCCTCAACAAGGGATTATAATCCAAAACAAATCTAATATAATCCCACAAACAACTATAATAATGATAAAAGACCTAACTGAATCATTCTATATAGAATTAAAAATGAAATATATACCTCAAGGTTAGAATATGGTCCATTTGTTAGAATAAGATGAAACCATAAATATTTGTGTAATAAATTTTGTGTACTATGAGAACAAAACAAGCACATCCAAACACAATGTCATGGGTGTGTACTCTAATCCATCCCATTCTACACTTCCACAATAAAGTGGGTTTCATAACTTACATGGTGTGCAGTGTACTTTTGTAGATGACCATCTACCATGGTATAGGTTTCACAAGGTAACATGAAAGTCCACGTAGAAGTGCATTCCATATCCCTTAAATGGGGTTTTTCTCATGTATATGGCTAGATGCTAATTTATGTAACCAAAACTCTCACTACTAAAAATATTGCCATTATTAGGGAAAAAAATTGGATTAACAGCGTTAAAAAAAGCATTGTTAATTGAGGAAAAGAAAAAGGGGGGATCCCTTTTATCAGTTCTCAGAAAAGTGTTGATAAAGGCCCCTTTTATCAGTGCTTTTTAAAGCACTGATAAATATCAAATAATTATTAAAAATATTTTATAATATGGGGGGAGCTTTTAATAGTGCTTGCCCCCCCCAATATCAGCACTAGGCGGACCGCCTCTCACTCCCACGCGTTCTTCCATTGCACGCACATCCCCCAGATTCCAGCGCGCCCCTCCATACTTCCACCCAAACTCTAACTAGAGACCTCCCCCTTGCGTGCAATCACCTTTACCACTAATCTATTTAGTTTTTTCTCTATTTATTGATATATATATTTATTTATTTATATATATACAGTTATATTTATTTGTATTTTAATAAAGAATCATATTAATATAAATATATTAGTTATATTAATATGTATATATTTATCCATGTCTTAATAGATATATACTTATTTGTATATTTATAAATATTTATATATAAATATATAGTTATATTAATTCGTAAACTAATATATATTCCTATTAAAATAAATATATTTTGTTATATTAATTAATATATATTTATTTATATATAAATATATTTATATAACTTTATATATACAATTATATTTATTCATATATTAATATAGATTCATATTAACATAAATATATTTAGTTATATTAATACATATGTATATTTATTCATATATGTGTATATATTTATTTATTCATATATTTATTTATATTTAGAATTTATTATATATCTATTTTTAGTTGTATTTTTTTATCCATATATTAATTTGTATATTAATATATATTTATATGATTAGTTTTAAATACATTAATAAAATATTTTTTTATTTGCTATTATAAATAAATATATACCTAAATAAATTTATAAAGGCAACACAGACACACATAGAAACACACAGACACCCAGACATTTTACAAATAAATACTGATATAAGTGTATTTGAAAATTAATCGAATGTTAAAATGAAAATAACTTCTATTATATAATTATTATTCAACTCCACAATCAGTAAAATCATAAAAAATAAAACAATAACCAATGTTATATGTTGTACAATCTTAGAGGACATTCAGATCTGATGTTTTACATATTTTAATGTGAATATATTAGAGTATACTGACTAAAAACTCTAATTTGGTGCCTTCTATGAATTATGGGCCATGAAATAGGTGATATTTTTTCCCTTGGGTCACATGCATGTAGGTCTTGTCACACATTTCGATTTGATTTGTTTTAGAGCTCAAATAGATACACAGATCAAAATTTATGGTCGTTTGAATTTTGAGATAAATTTTAACTTATTTTAGATGTTCAATTAATTTTTTTTATTTTTTAAGTCTTAAAATAGTTATTAAATGACTATTAATCGATGATAATTAGAAAATTATTAATTATTAATATTTTTTAATATTTTTTAAAGCAGTTTTTATAAAATTTCATATATATTTAATGTAATAGTCTATATAAAATTATTTAAAACTTATATAAAAAATTTATATTACATTTATATCAACATAGATATACTTATATAAAAATATATTAATTATCAAAAAATAATTTTTTGAATACAATCTGTATCATTGTTAAGAAAAATCACTGATAACCCCATATCATCACTACTAAAAATGTGTTGATAAAGGTTTCCACTTTAACAGTGCTAAAAAATAGCTCATAAAGGGGGGTCTTTATCAACATTTAAAAAATGCACTAATAATGTGTCACTTTTAATTGTTCATTTTTAGCACTTTTAAATCCCCCACCCCATTATCTGTGCTTTTTTAGCACAACAAAAGGGTGGTTCTGGAGAATCCTAGTTTTGTGCTAGTGTATCATGTGGTGTGTCTGTTTAAAAAATCACTATATGGACATTATCTCGATCCTAAGGCACATTGAACCCATAATATTCCTTTGTTTTTTTGGAACAAATGGAAATTTAAATGAATTATTGACACAATTCACCAATAATCTACCCAACTCATATAAATCACAATAGAATCTTCATGATTTGAATGGGGAGAAAAAATTTCTTGTCGTATATAACTTCTGAAAAATAATCAAAATGAATTTAATCAATATGAGGTGAAGTTAATAATTAAGATACATAACTCATCCTGGATTGTTTCATATACATGATCACATTCCTCTACATATGGATCCACACCCTAAACACCATGATTTGTACCACTAATTCCCTCCTAGTAAAATCAACTCAATTTTTTCTATCCCTCTCTTCATTCCAACAAAGAATCAATTATGGGGAGAAGGGTGTCCATTTATGATTGAATGGGGGTAGAAACAAGTTTATTGTAATGTAAAAAAAATAATTAAAAAGGAAACCCATTAAATAATATGGACATGTGGCCTTATACCAATATATGTTATATAACATGAATTTGAACAATCCTCTCTTCCAAAATCAATTGTGTGTCATAATTCCTATCAAACATCATATTTATGATATTTCATCATTCAACACCACAATAATAAACAATATTTATTTAATAAATATTTAATTCCCAAAAATAATCAATTCATATAACCCATCATAATTTCATTATTTAGGTAAATTTCACATTACTAAATATATAGAACAATAAAAATGAGTTCCTTATATGTGTTAAAATTATGATTTTACCCTTAAAAAGGATCAAGGAATTGAAAAATTGATGAAAATAAATTATTTTGTGTAGTAGAAAATTCAAAGGGTAAATTTTACCCACCCTAACCAATTTTATCATTAATGTGATATCCCGAACTAGATACCATTGATTGTTTCCTCGAGCTAGTGGTTCATATGGCTTCAAGAATGCATCCCCACAAACAAGAGGTTCATAGGTATAAGTTAGGGTCTATGGGGGTTTGGTGGGGAAACTATACAATCATTATCATATTAGCACAATAGTGATGATGATAAATGTTTTTTAGATAGATAAATAATGGAATTATAATAGATAACTGATAACAATATGCAAAGAATCCAACCATAAAAATTACTATCATGAAGTATCATATAAAAATTGATGATATATGATATTTCTAACATAAACTATCATGAAAAATTAATATACAATAGAATTATAAAAAATTGAAAAAATGATACAATTTATATCTCCAAAAGAATCATGGTCCATTTCTTGGTCCTCTTCTACACCCCTTTAATTCTATAACCAAATCAGGAATCTACTAATAGGATATTTCCCATGTCTCTATCTACATACAAACATCAACCTAGGTACCATTAACGTGTTGGATAGGGTATGGGACAAACATTGTAAGACACCACCAATGTTGTATAATAAAATCCAAAGAGTAAATATAATTTGGTGGTTTGTACGTAAAAATGGTATGAAGTAAATATGTTTTAAGGGTTTTATTGTGGCTGATAGTACCAACTTCAACAAAATCCTAGTAACCACTATACAAGTAACAAGGTGTATACACTTATATAGTAAATATAAATATTCACTTATACATCCATATATATATTTCTACTACTAATGACCTGCACCCATGTTGTCAATTGTGTTTCTATAACTGGTAACAATAATATCACATGTATCAAGGGTTGAAATGCTTGGTATCAAAATAATATGGTATACCATGACCAGTATCATAGTAGTATAGTCTCCATTCCTAGAATCATATCAAGAAGGGTTTTAATTCCCTAATATGGTATATCGTGACAGGTATCAAATATTTCTACTGAAAATGGTCAGGGCACATGTTGTAAATCATGACTCTATAACTGGTAATAATATTCCCCCAAGTATCAAGGGTTGAAATGATCGATATCACAATAATATTGTATACCACGACCAGTATCATAGCATTAGGGTTGGCTCTCCTAGTATCATAATAAAGTTTTTCAAGCCTAGTATCATATCAATAGGGAATAATCCCCAAATAATAAAATTGGGGTCATCATTTCCAATGTCATATCATCAAGTATTCAATTACCATGTCTCATATATCATAAGTCTCGACATACCCATTATTTATTATTCATAATGTGTCTCTATGCCCATGTTTCATTATATAGGGATTCCAAGGTCATTTGAAAATTATACTAGAAGGGTCAAAATGAATGTATACTAATTCATATGTGGACTCTATTACCTTCATTATAACAGTTAAAAGTAATCATTATCTTTAAAAATATCCAATTGATAGTTCACAATCAAATAAATTTTCTCTTTATACAAGGGAATAACTATTGTACAATTTAATCAAGTGATGTGGTCTTACCACTGAATATCCACACTTTTCCTTATAGATTGATAATTGTGTGAGATAAGATACACCACCATAATTATCAATTTAATTTATTATATCACTGTTTTGAGTAACTCCAAAACCATTTCGATGATGGTTTATCCATTAAAAAGTTATAACTTAAATGGAATCTTGATCTACACACATCAAGGGTGGCCATTATTTAATTTGGCCTATTATAGTATGTATCAATGTGTGATAGGAAAATTATATCAAGGATATTTAATTAATCATGGTTATAATATTTACAGAAATTCATGGAAAAGATGACATGTGGCAACATGGAACATAAAAAAATTCTATAAGTCTAGGTAAATAATGACTAAACCACATACCTTATGACTATAGAAGAGCACCCATCTCAGTATCATCATTTCCTTTACTTTAGATCTATTCATAATTTCAAAACTAAAAAATGACCTAAAATATGTCATATGAGACTACACCTAAATAAATCCCCAATAGCATGAAAAATGAATAAATTCGGAAGATGAATGAATATATTAACATCATGCATAAAACAATACAAAAAATTCAAATCCAAATCAGGATGGATGGGTTATCAATGAACCTAGTTTGATGGAGGAAGAAGATAAACTAAGAGGGAAATTGTTATCACCTCTTCTGGAATTGAGAAATAAGGAGTATAATTAATTATATTATCATCAATATTGTTTTGGTAATTTTACCCAAAATAATGGGTCACACAATTTTGGTGACATAATTTCCCAAACCATGAGAAAACTATCTGCATATCCCTACCTCAAAATCTATCTCACACATTTTATTCACACAACATGGAAAATGATGTGAAAACGTTTTTTTCACTATTAAAAATTTTACAAGATTATCACAGGTGTGTAACCCTAAGAATTATATTAGTGAAAACCTTGTATCTTAATATTCTCATAAAATTTCAATTCATGGTTAGGAGAAACCATGCAGTTTAGGAAACATGGATACCCTTGATGGTAGGTCCCAATGTTTTCTTCAAGTCTCTAGGGTTATTATATAATAACAATCCATAGAAACCAATATTTCCTCTATAGAATCACTAGGCATCCATATTTTGTAAAAATGAAATTATTAGAACAAAAATTAAATGGTCCTTACCTCATATGAAAACTATGTTCTTATAGTATTATCCCTTGATGGAACTCATCCCTGTGTTACCCTTCCAATGGTGGTAAAATTATAAATGAAAAACAATATAGACAATAAGAACTATCATTAATCTCCCACTCTCAATTCTCATATTTTTCATGGTCATGCTCCCATTTAAAAAATACTAATGGGGCAGACCGGACTTTCAAATCCTCTATGACCCAATCAGTTATTCATATAGGATACTACCGAAATAAAGAATATTCTTTTAACTCAACATCATCAAGATCAAATGTATGATGAAATTCTGCATGATAATGAAGAATTTAGTAAATTCATATTATTTCATACATATAGAAGTACATATGAGGTAGTATAAACCAATAGTTTACTGAACATAATCATTTTATGATCTTTGAGGGACCGATATAACAATGTGATTAATTCCATTTCCTCTCTATATATGTCTATTCCCTCTGCATGGGTGATGAATAAAAGAAAAAATGATCCCATCCCTCAAAATATTGAGGTCATTGATGATGATCAACATAAAAATTATTTCTATATTGAGTAGTAAAAAACTAGTTACTAAAAAGGTAAACCTACTCTAAAGTCTCTTGAATGATATGAGGAACCAGTAGCGCTACCTCTATATCCTCTAACCAACCCTAGGTTGAATCCAACGACCTATGATACATGGCCTCACAAATAGAGACCACAAAAATAAGTGACTCAATCTATAACCGTGTCCTTTTATGCTTGTATATTTGATTCCCATGGGACACTATTCTAAGGGAGATAATTTGTTCTCAGAAGTGCTTCTGTACCCATAACTCTCTGTAACCCCTGGTATAACGTCGATGTAAAATGAACATACCAATCTGAAATTATAGTACTAAGGACACCATTTATAATTATAAAATCTTGGATATTATATATTCTCATCTTATCAACGAAAAATAGAGCACATATACGAAGGAAATGGGTTATCTATGTGAGTTAATCATCAACTTCCAAAACCGCATTTCTACCACAAGGCGGCCTCAGTAAGACAACTACCAAATATATCAGAACAACTTCCGTTTTGAATTTTATAATTCATATTAGTGTTTACAAGGCTAAAATCCACTTTTCCTTCCTTTATATTATAACAGGTGTAACATCTATTGATAAAACCCACAATCTGAGATTTCATCCCTAGCCACCAGTACTATCAGTGCATATCACGATAAATTTTCAATATACCTTGATGAAATTCCCATTGAAAAGCATTTGAATCTCACGTAAACTCTTCTCTCATATCTGTGTGAACACATATACACCCATGTATACACAGTATGTCATCTCCATAAACTGGCCAATATGGAGGTGGGTAGTCACCTGAAATACTCTCCAATATGACCAAGCCTTCAAGATTTTATGACTGCCTCATTTTCACAATTTATAGATGAAGAATGTATTCATAGAAATATAGTTATAAACTATATATGATGGTCCTAGAATTTGATTTAAATAATATAAAACAAGGTAATAATTTAAAACTATATTATGTCCACCTAAACAATATGTGTTTGAGTCTTCTTACTTAGATCATCTACCACAACATTAACATCCCATGAATATTACCATGAATGAATTAAACACACTATTGGTATTCTAACAACATAATTTCATGAGATTAAACTCACAATGTGTAAAAATATTATGGTTTCTATTCCCATAAACACTACAAAATTCCCTCTTAATAGTTAATTCCTCTGATAACTAAGAGAATGTAAAATAGCTTTCAAAACAATATAATGCATTCAGTAATTCCAATTATGAAGCCCTAGTTACCATGTACCTTATGAAACAACATAGTAATAAAAACATCATAAATTCTCTAGTCACGATACTTGATATATCACAATTTGTGGTATACAATTTTATTTGATGTCGTTGAATTATGATTAATTCTTAATTCCTTCATCCATTTAGCACTCAGAGTGTATACTCGCAGTTTTTAAACATATAAACATCACTCCCTACTTTTTCAACCTCTTAAAATTTTACTCTAATAATGAGAAGTCATTTTTTATGTTTTATTAATAACCAGTTAAATTTAGGAATCATTATAAATCAAAAACATTTTTGGGATTCCCCTAGGTAAATACAATATTCACATTTTCTAAGTCAATGAAAACTCTTACCTCTAGGATAACATAAGCCAAGAAGTTTACCTTTTCATTCCAAAATTGTAATTTATATAGCTCCACATACATCCAATTATCTATCAGTGTATTCAAAAGGATCTCAAGATGGGTGGCATGGTCAGTTCAACTATGAGAATAAAAAAATAATTCATCTATGAAGACCACCACAATGGAATATAGAATGGGATAAAAATACTATTCATTAAATCTATAAAAAATGAAAGTTCATTAATCAGATCAATCTACATAATGTGATACTCATATAAAACCTAATGACTACATAAATACATAATTTGAATATTAAGAGGTCTAACTCAAACAAGATGGCATCCCAGTCTCATGTCGATATTCAAGAATTCCCATTCTCACCCGAGATAAGAGAAGAGATCATATACATATGATGTAAGGGATGATTACTTTCCATATTAAGCTGGTTTAAATTATTGTAATCAATAAAACTATTGGGGGATCTATCCACTTTCATGGATAAAAGGTCTGGTGAACCCCATGAGAAATATTAGGACATTTAAAACCTTTCTAATCTAAATCAACTAGTTACCTATTATGACTCTGTATCTTAGTAGTAGTTTTCCTATAAGAATAAATGGATATTTAATCATATCTAGGAAATATATTTTGAGAAAAATTCACCTCTCTCTTAGGAGCTATACTAGTAATTTCATTAGGGAAAACATCCATAAATAGACTAAGTACAAGAGGGGACATAGTCTGATGTAACCCCTGAATAACCATGTAAAGGCTAGAAAACAAAGTTGTAACTCCATTGAGACCAATATTTTATAGTCCAAATCTACCTAACTATACATCCTATTAGAATTTCTTGAATAAAAACACCAAAAAATGGTTATGTAAAATAAACATTCTATTAATGAATATCAATATAGGAATGATTGGTAACCAACCTGTTAATCCAAGGATTTAAACAAAATCTTATTATCTCAGAGATGAAGAGGTACCATATGAATAAATATATGACTACATCGAGGGATATTCCATGAATTTTCATATAATCTCTAATCGTAATCATGAAGGGGTTCTATATGTAATCCCACCATACTAGAAGAGTACCTTAAAATTAGATGTCCTGAAACCCTGTTCTTATGGTGTAGGACACATTCAAAAAGTATAACATGATCTTCATCCTTAGGTGACATCCTCATTAATTGGAATAGGTCCTCTCAACTAACATTGTGTATTTGAACCTGAATACCACATCCAAAAACTTCTTCTTTTACTACACAGCCGATAGTACACATTCTACCTGTATAGAGAAGTTATTTATCCCTCCCCTAATGGTGTGACATGTATGGATCCACTAACACTAAGAGGATATGGTAAATTCTAATATTATGTATTATGATTCACCAATATTTAGAATCCTCAGTACTCAAAAGTGTCTTTGGGATAATGGGTAATCTCTTTTCCATGGCTTCTCACATTAGTTACAAACCACATAAAATTTAGTGGGTATCATCAGGTAGCAGTTTCTCACACAAAAAATCACAGAATGTCACATTCAACCGCTAGTCAAACAACATATCTGTTAGGATTTTAAACATCCATGGATCACACCATTTCCACCCCCCTAAAATTCCACTCAATGATGGGATTAGGTTTAAATAAATAAGATATGGTAATTAAACCTATAATATTTACATGAGAAAGAATAATATACCTAAGGGAATCATGGAATCATCTCATATTCATTATCTCATCAATAGTATATATAAACCCAATGTACTATTTCTCTATAAATTGAACTAAGTATATGACAACTCTCATAGAACCCTGCTGATAGATCATAAAATTCCTTGCATGATCAGATCTAATGGAACCAGTTAAAAAATACTCAAATAAGATTGATTGGAAATCCATCAAAATCTCATTCTGACAATGACAAGACTTGTTAGAAAGATCCCACCATTTTTTGAGTATTCAAGACGAAGATAACTAGAAAGCATTAATATCCTCTCAGGAGGTTCTTTATAGATAGAAAAGATATATATTTTTGAGTCAACTCATAACTCTATCACATTGAAAACCATCATCCTCTAAACAATTATTTTGATGGTGTTGTTGAAACAACCACATATGTTATCCTATATAAGAGGTATCCCCCAAATCTCCCTATTTCCTCTTTAAAAAATTAATAAATTTCTCATGTAACTTTAAATATTATCACACATTGGGGATAATAGGTGGTGTCATAGGTTGCACTATTTGTGGAATCACTAGTGTGCCATGGCCCACAACCTACAAATCATGATCATAACTACCCTCTTAGCATATGACATGAGGATGTATTCGTGAAATAACTCTATAAATGTGCATAACATTCCAAAAATAGGTTTTAACATTGATATCATTTAAAATTCATAAATATGATATACACAAGACATACTTCATAAAAAACACACCAGTAAACCATCTCAAAAATCGAGGTCTTGATGATATTAACATTTATATGGAATTTAATAGATTCTACCTACTACCCACTACAAAGATTGGGTCTCAGTTAGGATATGTTTTTTATACGGGTCATTGATTAAAGAGTTTCAATATGAATTTTTAAAGACAAAAGCCTTTAAATAGAAATCGAAATAACTATTTAATAGTGAAAATTTAATTTTAGATATAAATTTTATTATGAGATATATTTTGTTTCTGATTGGAATGGTAAACTATACGGATCCTGGCATCAAATTAATTCATCCACAAAATAATAATAATTGAAGTGTGGAATCAATTCTACTGAAACCATTCAATTATAATTTTCTTTCATGAAATGTTAGAAAAATTCATGAAAATATAAATAATGATCCAAAACTAGTTTCATGTAATTCACATTGTCATATAAATGTGGCATGAAATAATGCATGGAAATTAAAATATGTTAGGTGCAGAAAATGAAGAATGGTCATGTTTCATTGAAATATTTTCCCATGGATAATATATTATATTCATTCATAATTATATTTTCACTCTTAATTTCCATCAAACAATGGTGGAATGAAATCATCTGTAATAAGAAAAAATAAAAACCACATGTGTCATCCTATATAATATGGATTTTCCATATATGTAGGTTAACCACTCCATAAAATAACTCATTACCAAATTCTGACACATTCCTAATATCTTGTCTCATATTATGAAATTATAGGACAAAAAAAAGACAAATTTCTCTAATACCAAATTGTGGCATCCCAACCAGGATTCCCCTGAATGTTTCCCCAAGATGGTGAGACAAATGCCTCTTGAACAACTCCTCATACGCCAACGATTTCTGATTATGAGTGACATTCTAAGGTGTTACAAAGGGGAGACTGTACAGTCATAGGTACAATTTCATAATGATTAAGTATAAAGTGGTAATGTAAATTAATAAATCACTTAATCCTAATGGATAACTGATATGGGTAGGTAGAGAATCCAAAAAATAATAAACAACTTACATTGATTATAATATTCAAAATTATTTTTACACCACAATATTTAATGTTATGTCCCTATTGATATTTATCATCATTGATAGAATAAGTTGCAATGAACATCAACCATAAACCAGTGATTAAATATTATTCATTAATTGTGACTTAGCCATTGGAATGGAAGGACTAAATATGATTATTTAAATTAGGAAAATATAGTTAACATTCTTTATAAAATAAATTCATTGGTTACAAACTAATTATAAATGAAAATAAAAACCAATTGAACATAAATGATGTGTTTTTATATGAAAATATTTTTATGACCACAATGAAATCTTATCATATTAGATTAAATTTATAAATTATATATTATGATATTAAGGAAATATAAATATTTTATATTTAATATTCAGTAAAATATATTTTAATTCAATCAATATATTTTATAAGATTAATAGAAAAATAAATCAATTTTTTTGCATAATGAAATATATTTTATAAAATGAAATTTACCACCTTATAATGGAACACATGTTTGAAAAATAAATATTAATAATTTAATAAACTATATTGGAAAAAAATAAACATCAATTTTAGAATATATTTTGGAAATTACCTAAGGGTGAGATTTTGGAATTTTTATGAAAATATTAATCTTCCAGGGAATCGTGTCAAATCATGATATTTATAAAACTATCGTTTTCAATACATTATTTGTATATTTTTAATTTTAATAGAAAAATAATTTTTAAAAGTGTAATAAAATTTTTGGTATCATGAAAATAAAAATATATAATATTTATGTCATTAAAGGAAGTATATAAATGTTTTAAAATTGATTAATTAAGGTTTAATAATTAGTTGAATCATAAATTTTAATTACAATTATATATTTTAAATTTCAAAATAAAAGAGTATTTATTTTCACAAAAAATATGTATGAATTATTTATTTATATTATTATTTTAAGATAACTTTATTACACCTTAAATGAATTTTCAATGTGTTATAAAATCATTTATAATTTTAAAATAAATATTTTTTAAATAAATGAAGATTTTAATTAAAAATTAAATTTATCATATTTAAAAAATTATTTTCATAAAATGGGATCGATTTTATATTTATGAACATCAAAAAATGAGTACGGGGAATATTATTTCTGAAATAGTTGAATTTTTGGAAAATAGTGAAATATTGTAATTTAGGGTATTTTACATTTTAGCCAAATAAATGAATTATTGAGTCAAGGATTATGTATGTATGAGGTAGAAACCCATTTTTACGAATTATGATGCATTTTTTACATTATTTATTCATGTGACTCTTCACTAATCGTAGTTTTGAGCCAAAATATTAATTAAATTATGTAAATATTCAAAAAGAACCTATCTCCTCTGCCATAAATACCACCCCTCACCTCCCCAAAACCTCACACATAAAAAGGCATGAATATTTAATAAATTATATCTATTTACTCTCCAAAACCACTACCCCATGATTTCAGATTTTTGGTCACAATAGAAGACCATTTCCAAGTCCACTAAAAAGGTTCCCAAGGGGGAGACCCTTGAGAGGTAAAACCTTATCTCTCTATCGTTTTATTTCTATTATTTTATTATCCTTACATCATATCACCTATAAAAATACAGATTATATCTTGGGTATATTTTATATACTATATTTTTATTATGTTAATTGTATATCAACCAAAAATTCACTTATCTACCCATTTTTATTTTAAAAATCAAAACATTCGTCTGGATGTGTTGGTTTACCACCATCATGGGTGATAAGAATTTTATTTTAATTTAAAACATCATGTATGGTCAAAGAAAAAGAATTTGTTCAAATATCCATTAATATATTTCATAAAACATATTTAATTTTTTGGAACAAATTTATATAAAAAATATTAATTCAAAATATAAAACTTGTTCATGATGATCGAAAAATCTCCAAAATAATCTAAACGATTGTCATTAATTTTTTATCTAATAAATCTTCCTAATATCTGGAAAAAAACATAATAACATTAAATAATCTGTAACAACCATAAAAATATATATCATCAATTCAAGATAACTATTTCCATTTTAGATGATCTTTTGTATATGAATACAGGTTAACTATTCATGAAAACAAAGGAAACAAACACTCCCAAATGATGAAATTGAGTTATATACATAATAAAAATTGAAGTAAATGAACATAATAAAATTAAAAGGAATAAAATAAATGCCTAAGAATTTATAAATTATACTATTATTTAATATAATTTCATTATCCATGTCATTATGTTCAAGTGAAAAACACTTTCCAAAACAAGGATAGGGAAATCTCATGTCACGTTTATTTTAGTGAGACATGTCTTATTAACCACTATTTACTATGTTTAGTTTATGTATACATACCATTGATGTATCTTATCATTATTATAATTAACCTCATTGTAATAAATCTTTTATTTCCTTGTTAATAATTTTATAGGTAATATGGTCTGAGTGTTTTCAATGGTTTAAGGGATTCTCCCTGAACCTCTATTTTTAATTTGTACAATGCTTTCCATATATTTACCAAAATATTTTTTTTATTTTTAAATAAATATTATAAATTTACATTGTATTTTTAAAATTCATGTACCCAAATCCTTTTAACATTATTTTTATGAGAAATACATGATTTAATAAGTTTCAATTTTCTATTTTTTCCTGATAAAAAACCGATTTAAAGGAACATGCACATTTTTATGTAATTTCCATGTGAATTCAATATTTTATTTTAATATACAATTAAGATTATAAAATAAATAATTTTATCATAAAATAATAATTTTTTCTATTCAAGTATGATATAAAAATATATATAATTTTCCTTTTTAGAAAACTATTTAGTATTTTCCCCTTAAACAGATCTAAAGGATCTCATTTATAATGTTTTCTTAAATATTCTTTTTACATTTTTTTCACATCATTAGAAAACAATTTAATTATAAAATATAATTTCATTTTCCCTGATTTTACTTTTCTATGATATACATGTTTATAATTATATTATATGAAAAATATAAACTATTTTCCTATAGAACTCTTCTTCCAAATGTTACAAGGGTATTTATCACAATAATTCCCTAATGATTTTAATCAGTTATATTTATCTATTTCAAACCCCAATATTGAATAATATGATTAATTGGGATTTATAATTTATGATATCATATACAATATTCAGTTAAATGGTCTTAGATCACTTTAACTATTGATGTTCTATATTTATATAATTCACCATATTACTCCGAATGGTTTGTGATTATGTATACTAATTAGGAAATTTTTATTACATTTCATTTGTATATTTTATTTCATCCCATTCATATGTGGAATAAATTGGACTTAGAAATAGATTTTTTGGTCCCACAATATTCCCTCAATGAATTTTTAGGAATCATGAGAAAAACCATATATGGTCTTTATCGAGGCCACACTCAATTTTTAAATATATGGATTTAGCTCAGGTCTTAATAAAGATATGTTTCATAAGAGAAAAATTATTCAATTTTTTCACGATGATATTAATAATTTAAAATCCATGTGATTATTCAATAAGTAGAATATCCATGGTCAAGATTCATTCTCATATGATTATTTATATGTAATTATTTAACTATAATTCATTCATTCTATATAATGATCAGGATTATACTTTAATGCTATATGTTTTTAAAAAATCACCCATTCTTATTGTTTTTGTTTATTTATTATTACTTCCATTGTGTTTATGACCATTTATACGAATCTAATATCACCTGTTTATTATAATTTATTTTCCCCAGGATGCCAAGATGGATGTTATGATTTACAAGAAGGGAAAATCTAATATAATATGTGTTTTACAAAGGAATTTTCTAGGTGTTAATTAATATAATGTTTTAATGTAACAACTATGTTTTTATCTAGTTTTTTTATAGCTACTAAATTGTTATTTCCTTTGGGATGTGATCAGATGTATCATATTCCATCCTAAAAAATTAAGAAACTAGATCTGAGATATGAGTGTTAGGATTTTTAAAATATGTATTAGATAAATTTTAGTATAAAATATTAAAATGATTTTGAAAAAAATATTAGGGTCCATAACAATAATATAGATTTTGTCGAAATAAATGGAAGAAAATTTTAGAACACTGGTAAGGTAGAGATTTTGTGGGCCTTCCTATTAATAAATCCCAAAATGGATACTACAAGTGGACATGGTTGTGGAATAGGTGTACCTAGGGGTAACAACTCTAACATGATACATCAGACCTAACTTGGAGTATCTTTTTATAAGATATCCAGACATATTTCACTCCTAGATTGGATTTCATAGGATATATGTTTAGTATAATTCACATTTTCATTATAAATAATTATAAAGGATTTTAAATGAAATACATCCCAAAAGAAACCATGTATAGGATTATGGGATTAGATATTCATAAATTATCTATTTAGGTTAATAATTTTTCTATATCCAAATTGTTCATTATAATTAATAACCTATTTTATTATATTCCATTATTTCGAAAGGGATCCTCATAGAATTAATCGACTCAATGATAAAGCAATATATTTATATTTTATGAATGATCATTTCATTGATGGTGTTATTCCGATTTTTTTAGGGATGAAATATCCCAAACATTATAATCATATGAGGATATAATATCATGTTATATGTAGAAATAGAATTATTTTTCTAGATTTTATGACATCAAAATTAAGCATGACAAGAAGATGTTGGAATATTAAATTATGGATAATTGGAATAAGGGAATGAAGGTTTTTTACAATATGTGATAATTTTTTAAGGAAACAAATTGGTAATTACATTATGTGAATAGTTATTTTTTGGAATCATAGAGAGATGGTTCATTAGAATAATTATTTAAATAGAAATAAATAATTGTCCCAATTATTCACCTAAAAGAATATGGGTAACTGTGAAAATTAATGTCTCAATATTCAAATCAATATTCCCCAAAATGGATAATGGATCATGGTCAAGATTATGATACAGTCACATTTGAATAGGAATTTTTATTATGATTATGTTCAAATTTTATAATTATTTATTTTGAGTATTTTATAAATAATGTTCAAGTTATAAAAATCATGAAATATATAATTATTTTATTGTATTACTTATTCATTAGTGAATTGGACTCATATGATTACTGGAACCAGTAATCAAGAGGAGTGATTCTATTGTATGTTAATCTTATTGAGGAAAAATGACATGTGAATGAAATCTAAAATTATTTTCATAATACTTAGATAATAATAATAGATGTTTGTGGGATAGTGTTGGAGACCATTAAGGTGGCTAGGGATCTGGTGTTTTTTCTTCTGGAATAATGAGATTATGGGATTTAAATGCATTATTCAACAAACATATATTATAATCATAAAATAATGCATGTCTCAAACTGGTTTAGAGGGTATTAATGAATTAATATACTTGATTTGTGACAATAAGAGCTATATTATATGTGTAAATCATATGTTAATGTTATTTTAGAAATTTATTGACCTTTAATCTAATTTTTTTGTCATTTGAATTGGAGAGACATATTTTTTATTAGTATTATGTTTAGTTAATTATGAAAAAGATTTTTTATTTGATTGACTAAGATAAATGTCCGCTTTATCATATTAGATAACATGTGATAACTATATTGGTTTCAGTTTACATTTAATGTCTAAAGGAATGAATATGGATATTAATATTCATAAAAGTGCTTCTGGCATAATTTTATTCATTAATAACAATATATAGATTTAATAAATGATGTGGAGAAATATTTATACAAAACCAATGGATTATATTAAGACTTTGAATGTAATTAGGTATAATTTCTTTTATCAATTTTGTTTTTGGATAGTAAAAGAAACCCTAAATACTAGGAATATAATTTTAGAACAAAAACTCTCATTATTTTACCTTTCCTTCTAATATATAAATGATCTTTTAACTGTAATCTAATTTATGATTTTGAGATGGTCGAATTTCTAATGACCATTAATTTTATTACAACCCATCAGACAATAATAGTAATATTTTGATTCCATGTTTGTATTTTAATGAATTGACTTGAATTTCAGAATCATAGTTTTATGGTAAACTTCATTTTTATCATTACATTGTTTTGTGGGGATTTTTTATAATCCCTTTTTACAATGTGGGATTTCACAAAAGAATCTTGATGAATAAACATATAATTATTTATCAATAATATATAATTGTGAGAAAACATTTTATTGAGATATGGAAGAATGTAACACCCAAATATTTTATTATATTTTTTTAATAATTTAACTTCATCGATAACATAAGATATGCAGAACACAAAGCATAAAAAATTGTTTAATATTATTATAAAATTATGAGACAGTCATTAGAAGGAAAGAGTAAAAGGGATTATGTAAATAACGAAAATATTTTTTAAATATGTTTATGAAATTATTTCATTAGTTGTAAATTAATTAGAAATGAAGATAATGACCAAATTAACACAAATGATGTGTTTTTGTAAAATATTATATTTGTAACCATAATTAAATTTTATAATAAGAAATTAAATAAATCACTTGTATTGGAAGTTTAAAATAAAATTTTTATTATAAATATTAAATAAAATATTTTAATAATAAATTAATATGATTTATATAGTTAAGATAACAATAAATCCAATTTTTATTAGAAAAATATTTATTTTCTAAAATTCAACATTACAACATTTTAATTGCACACATTTATAAAAACTAAATATTTAATATTTAATAAATTATATGGAACCAAATAAACCTCATTTATTAAATCATAATTTTAAAAATATATTTTGGTGACATATTGGTTTTTATGAAAATTTATAGTTTTTGGAGAATATTGACAACTCTAGAATTTTATAAAATAGTCATTTACATAATATGAATAGTATATTAATGATTTTAATAGTAAACTAACTTATAGAAGTGTAAAGAAAAATTTAGATATCTTATAAAACAAAATTTTGTATATTTATATCACAAAATTAGTAAATAATATTTTTAAAAAAGATATATTATGTGTCCATATTTTATTAAAACAAAAATGATTATTTAAATTTTGATATTAAAAAAAATTATTTAAAAGGATATTTATTTTCATAAAATATATTTATAAATAAATATCATATTATGTTATGGTTATAGAAAAATGTATGTGACCATAATTAATTTTTCAAATTGTTATTATATATGTTATAATTGTAATTTCAATTTTTTAATAAATTTCAATTTTAATTAAAAATGAAATTTCAAATTTATAGAAAAATATTGTCATAAATTGGAAAAAAAATTAATTCCTAACAATGAATATTTATTTGGGTGAATTTTTGGGATTTCTCTATAATAGTAGAACAATTTATGAATTATAAAATATGTAAATTTATATTTTTTGACATTTTCACCAAATAAATTATGTAGTGAGACATGGATGATGTATGGATGAGGTTATCACTCCTTTATTCTAAATAACATGAATTATTTAATATATTTAGTCACATGAATCATCCCTATTCATAGTATTGTGCCAAAATAAAAAAATAAAATAAATAATTAAAAAGCACCCATTTCCTCAACTATAAATACCAACCCTTATCCTCAGTCTTCTAAGGAATTTAATCTTGCTAACATCTTATCAATTTCCACTTCCAAACCTTTCCCCCACGTTATGTAATTTTAAGTGTCATTAATATGTCATTTTAATGTCCCTTAAGGTGGTTCTAACTAAGGCAACACAAAAGTAAAACCTTCTCTCTATATATTTTAATTTCTTTTCTTTTCGTATCCTTCCCTCGCCTCCCATTTAACAACTGACATGATAAATATAATAACTTTATTCACTATAACTTCTTTTATGTCAATAGTGAATGAGCTGTAATTTCTTTTCCCTTCCCCTTCTAATTCAAAAAATTAAAACACCCTCTGTGAGGTTCCAATTTGATGCCATCGTGGGAAACATTTTTTAATTTCCCAAAATATTATAAAAATGAAGGTCATAAAATGATTTATATTGTCAAAAAAACAAATATATTTATTTAAATAATTTTAATATACATCTAATCATAAATACACATAATATTTTTCTATAAGAAAAATCTAGTTCACGATGATCGAAAAAATATGATGATAATCTAAACTATTATCATTAACATTTTATCTAATAAATCGTACTTATATCTAGAAAAAATTTATATATAATACCAATAAATCATATTTACGTTCATTAATAACATATGATCTCAATTATGGATAACTATTTTCATTTTACAATAACATTTCACATGTATAAATGTGAACCAATCTTGAAAATCAATAAACTGAACAACCGCAAATGACAAAATTTAATCTTATGAATCCAAAAATTATATAAATAAACATAATTAAATAATAATTAAAATATTCATGTTGAATAAGTTATGTTTAAAATTATTAATGAATATAATTTCAATATAGAGTTCATTATTTGAAAGTGAAACACAATTTCATACATATGGTATTGGTTTTCTAATATCACATTTACAACTCTGAGATATATCATATTCACCACTATTTATTATGTGTGGGGTATATATAACTTCCATTGATGTATCATATCATGATTTTCATTGTATTCATTGTATTAAATTTATTATTTAATGATACTTAATTTTATGTGGATAATGGTTCGACATTTGTTATATTGGTAAATGATTCTCCAAGAACCTCCATTTTTCATTTTGATTATGCTTTATACCCCATTACCGAAAATAAATTCTAATTCATTTCCACATTATAATTTTTTTTCATGATAAAAAATAATGTATCCATAACATTACTTCCTTCTTTTATAGAAGGTATTTTATATTATATGTTTACCTTCTCAATTATTCCTGATAAGAAAGCTTGATTAAGGGGAACTTCCCAGTTTCATATCTATTTAAATCTACACAATAGATTCTATTTAAAGATAGCATTGTTTTTATAAAATCACAATTTTTGTTGTTAAAAAATATAATTTTTCATTTCTTCTCTTTTAATTTTTTCCCCTTTCCCAAATTTAAGAACACTTTTTCATTTTCCCATTAAACTCCACTAAGTTTCCCATTTATAATGTTTCATAAATCACATATTTAAATTTTTTCACTATTGTTGGAAACAATTTAGCCCTAAAATATAATCTCATTTTTTCACCCTTTTATTTTTTGTGATATACATTTTTACAACCTCATTTCATCAAAAATATAAATGATTTTCCAAAAAGAACTCTTATTTCCATTATAAAAAAGGTATTTCTCTTAAAAATTCCTCAATGATTTTATTAGAGAATAATAATCTATTTGAACACCCTCTCTGGAATCATATTCTTAATTTGGATTTATATTTTATGATTTAGACTATTATATTTTATTAAATTGGCTATGATTAGTTTTATTATGGATGTGCTATCATGACACCCTTCACCATATTAATCAAAATGGATTGTGAAACATTGTGTATTTCATGGTCATGATATTATTAATTAATAATAATTGTGATTATTCAATAATTATAATATTAATGGTAAATTTTAATTATTGTATGATTAATTTTTTGGCATTATTAAATAATATTTCATTAAAAAATATTATGATAAAGAATATGTTTTAATGGATTTTATTTTTTTTTGTTCACTTTACCTTGATGTTTATGTTTATTTGTGTTTGCATCGTCTATATTTCTTTCTATTTCTGAGCATCTGAACTCACCTCGTTCTTATATTTTTTATTCCCAAGGAGTCAAATATGTATATTATGATTTACGTGCAATGATAATATTAATTAATAGCAATGTGACTAATAAAGTTTATATGTTTTCATTAACTTTAGGTTGAAATTTAATAATTATCATTGTATATTATTTTCCATTGAAACTAAAAATTTTGGTCCATTTTTATATGATATATTCCATCATATGTCAATGTAGTAAGGTGTGATAATGACTCTAAGCTACTAGGTTTGGTGTATTTAAAATGATGATATGTCATATTGATAACATAATGGAACATGAAATCTGGATAAGGTGTGAGTTAATCTTAGTATTCCACAACCGACAGTGTCTATAAATATTTAGTCATTACATGTAATAATGAAATGTGCATATAATAATGGGAAATAATAAATAATAAATGATTTCGTATCTTTGGTTTCTAAAGGTAATCATGCTAAAAGTACCTTGTTTGGCCACATATGCTTTTCCTTTAACAAGTGTCTAAGTGTATACTCATTTATAATCTATATACATATTTCTATAGACAACCATATATGTGGCTACTTCTAATAACCTGGACCTAATTTGTAACTAATGACACTATAAGTTGTAACATGAGTCTCACAAGTATCAAGGTACTCAATTCTTGGTATTATAAAAATAGGTGAAATCATGCATAGTATCATAGTAGTGTGTTAATAATTCCCTGTATTATATAATGATGGTTCATCATTCTCATATATTTTAATAAGGTTAATTATGAATTTTTATCAATGTAAGGTTCATCAATCCTAGTATCATGTCAATAAGGTATTCATTCTGAAATCATATCCCTTACATCACCATAACAAATAACATATCATCATTTTCTACATGTCTGTGTATCATTTATCAATGGGGTTGAAATTCCCATTCATTGTAATTCGTAAGGTGGCACAACACATAAGTTTCACTTTATTGTGTTGTTATTCCTAAATCAAAACATTAGTTTAAGTGGAACCATTCACATATTGTAATGCATTTGGGGATGCCATACCCATCACCATAATATAGCTAAGTAAAACATTACGTTAATACAATGATATTTATATTTAATACTAAAATTGAATATCTATATATATAGGGGAATAAATTTTTTTCTATTTAATCAATTTTAGTTGTTGTACCTCAAACATTCCAGGATATTTTGAATATTTTTTAGAATTAATTTATTTTTTTTGATATTTTTCAGTTCATGCCACTACAAAAATAGGTTATTTCATATTAATGAACATTTCTTGTCTTGAGATATATGAAACTAAAATATAATCTTCAAAAACATTCAACATAATTTTTATCATTATTTGAATTAAATAATGGGGTTACATCATCTTATATGAAATAATGAGTTTCCTCGATGCCTTGCATATCACGCATGACAAATGTTTTCCTAACAATAGTATATCATTAATATGATATTATTTAAATTTATAAGATATAGCCTAAAAGTCAAATTCTTCATTATGTACTGTATTTACTACTTTATTATAGTATATTTTTATAAAATATATGAAATTTTCATTGGATACTAGTTAATTAGAAATTAATATGACTACTGATTGAATATATCAGAAAATACTATTATTTTTTAAGCACAATGGTTTTTTCAACTAATAAATTAAATTAATTACAATTATTGAGCGATATTAATGTAACATATATTTTATATATTCAATAAATATGTTTTATATTCATCTAATAGATTCGATATAGATAGTATAAGGGAAAACCCAATTTTATCTATAAACCCCTATTTTTTTAAAAAAGTTGTTTTATATCCTTTTAATGGTGAACCAATATTAAATACAAATTTTAACATTTTAATATATTTAATATGTCACAATAAACGTCATATATGGTTGAAAATCCTATTAATTTTTTTGTATATGATTTTTGGTTTTTTTCTATAAGGGTTCATTTTTATGAATAGTAAATAATATAGGATTTCAATTGAAAACTTCTTTTTTATGTTAATTTAATTGTAATGATACATTATATAACAAATTGGATTAAAATTATAATTAGATTATAATTTTATAAATTAACATAACATAGGTCATTATAATAAATTTCAAATTGAAATTGTATATAAAAACATAGAAAAATATTCATTATTTTTACTTTTTAAACCTGCAGTGTCGTCTCATCAATGTAGTTAGTTTTAAATTAATATCTTTCAATAAAATGATTGGTATTTGGAATAATTTAATAAATATTTTTTATAAGAATAATAAATAATTTATAATAATTTCATCATATTTTTTATAAAAATTTTTAGTTAATTTAATTAAAAATAATTCAATTGATTAATGTAAAAATTAGATAATTTAAGGAATGAAACTGAAATTAAAGACTCAAAAAAACCTATAAACATGTACAAGAGCCTTGTTATGGACATATTTAGACCATAACCTCTATTTTTTATAAATTGGTTTATTATTGGATCCACTTGTAACATGAAGAACGTCGGTGGAATTTTCTCTTAAATTATTTATAAGAGTTACACTCCACCTCCACTATTAAAATGTCTACATTCCTCTCACATACTTTCACCTCTCAAGCCCCTTGGATCTAAGAAACTATCATATAATATGAAACTACCATCTCTCCATTAATCATAGATGTTTCGACAAGGGAATAATGTCTTCAATGTAAGACTTTTGGTACACACCAAAGGAGATACCCGATTTAGAGGTAACACCTCCCCTTAATACACTTTCTTTTGGTTTCTTTCTCTACACCCAGCAATAACTTTATTCCACAAATTTATATCAAAATAATAATACATTATATACCAGGATTTTTTAAATTGTTTGAACAACACTAATTCACTACTCCATCTAGTGGTTAAGAAACATAGTGTTTTGGTGTATGGAGAACATTCAGCTCACAAAATATAGATTATTCTATTTTCTATACCACATATCAGGGTGGAAATATTTATGGACATTATATATATATATATATTATTTAATATGTACATATTTTTATGTATGAAATATAAAACACATTTCTTTTTTATATTATATGTTGTGTTAAAATGACAATTTCATTAGAGAAAGTGTGGACTATTTCCCCCTCAATGAGATTTGATTCATTCACACACTATAGGGAATGAATTAGGGATGGGTTCAATGAAATTATAAGAAACATATAACATTATAATGATAATTTAATGATAGTATTTACATATATAATTATATTATCTTCTCATTCACTCTTTCAATATGATAATACAATCTAAAACAACGTTCATGTATACGTATGACTTACCGTCAATAGGAATGGTGTTTTCAATATTATAATAATATACCATATAGATTATTATAATAAAAATATAATTAATAAAAATTATATTTATGTAATTTTAACATTTTGAAATCATTATATATTTTTAATTACAAATAATATAACATATTAATTCAAATTCGAAGAACAAATAAAATTATATCCTATGTGAATCCTTGACATAGGATGCCTAACCGGGGGTTAATATAAGGTTAGAACAAAAAAATATATGGAAATATATATAATATTATAGTTCTATTAAATATTTATAATGAATTTAGGTTTATTATACATGTGGTTTGAATGAGTATGACAACACTCAAGAAACAAGGTTAGGGGATTTCATATTACTTTTACTACTGTAAGATAAATGATATGTTTGCCGATATTTACATTTGTGTACTATATATACTACCCCTGATTGTATTATATGTATCATATTAATAATTTAAAATTTATTCACATATACATTTTATTATTTTTTATTCATGGCTTTTACATTTCCAAATATACAAAATTGGATAAATAGTTGTGTCTCAATTGGTTTTCTTGCAGGCTCGTGTTTTGTTATGCACCAAAATGATTTTTTATGTGTATATACATCCATTTTACATATTGTATTATGAAATTTATTCTTTAATTGGAAATTTATTATTCTATTAACATTTATTTATTACATGGAGACTACGATTCCATGTTACTATATTATAAGTGTTTATTGAGACAATGTCAGCATTTTTCAATATTGTTTATATTTATACTTCCTTTGATGAAATATTATGATAAATATATCAATTTCATTCATTAAATTTATTATAATTTTCTTATTCATGATTTATACATGTATTGGTACAATATTAATACTCTTTGATATATAATATAGTTCATAAATTATGTTTATGAAATCTTGACATTACCCACTCTTTGGTTAGAAATCATTATTTTATAAAAAGAGAGTCTAGAATATTATGAATTTCATAAAAAATAATTTAATGTAATTTTTAACCATTTATTTATTTTATCAATTTTCTAAAATGAATCTTCTGATCACTTTTGGAGGGGGGATTTTTCAAATATTTTCACCCAAAAAAATGAATATTGTTTTACCTCATACAACATGTATTGATATACCTATTATAAATTATATTAAGAATTATTTTCATGATTAAAAGGATAATTTGGAAACACAATGTTTCTAAAAATAATTTTCAAGGATGATTTTTGTAAAAAAATTCTATATTATTTTTTAATTTTTTTAGATAAATGGATTTCAAATGGATTTCAAATGGATTTCATGCATATTTTAAATTTTTTTTATGGAAAATGGATTTTAAAAGGTTTTATGATTTATTATTACGTCTGCAAAGTAGAAATAATACTTACTAAATAAATGTTTTCAAAATATATTTCTATGTTATTTTCAATATTATATAAAATTCAGTAATATTACACCTTTTTCTTCTAGAAAATTATCCAAATTATCAGTTCATAATCTTTCTTGAATGTTTTATGTTTTAATAGAATAATTATTAAGACACATTTTTCATTTTACAAGCCTAAATCTATTGAAACCCACTCATTTTAAGGGGTTTTTCATTTAGGTTGTAATTATAAAACATATCTATTTTAATAGTTTTTGGTGTGATTATATGTAAATGATCCCCATTTTATTTCATGGTTTACAATTAGATTTTAATAAAACCTATCTAATTTTATGGGTCAGGATATGATGAACAATTTATTATATTGTAAAACATGTATGAATGAATTTATTGTGAGATTTCTAGGACGTATATCTCCCTACAATTCATTAGGCAATTAGAGGTTGTATATGGTCTTAATGGGTACATCAGATATAGACCAAGACCGAAAAGAAGAAGCTACATGTGTTGTAGTTGAAACCAAAAAAATGGAGTACATGGGTTGTATCCCAATCCAAAACAAATGGTACATGGGTGATAACCAAATATTAAAAATGGTAAGGTATATGGGTTATATTCCTTGTCTAAAAGAATGAGTGTATATGGGTTGTATCCCATGTTCTTAAACAAGAAGTTACATGGTTTGTAACCCAAGTATACATGTATGAGTGTACAATGGTTATTAAATCAATCCCATAATAGGTATATAGGTGGTATACAAATCAAAAAATATTATAATGGTCTTTGTAGGTATCCAACGAATAAAATAATATATACATATGTGAATGAAAAAAATTCCATCTCTTAATTTTTTTTATGGATTCGTGATTTATTCAATTAATTATATTTTAATTCATGTATTATGATATCCAAATATTTATTATAATCTATAATATGTAGGGTCTGATCATTAAATGTTATTATCATGTTCAATTTACTTTTTCTCATGTTTTTCATTCTAACTTCTATCATTTATCCTTACTATGAATCTAATCTCAACTCATTCATATGATTCCATTCCCTAGGTTATGAAGAAAACTTTTTGGTATAATTAATAATGATATAGATATTTTTGGGAGTTGTTGAAGATCATTCAGTAGGATATTATATTTTGTTTCTATTCTTCCAAAGGAACTAAACTATTATGGTCCTCATGAATGTATTATGGTAATGTAAATAAAATTCATATGAACAGATGTAATATACATGTTTGTTAATTCTGGGTCACAACAGATGGAATTAGAGGAAAGGATTAGCCAAACTATTGAATCTATGAATTTTAAACCCTTGTGGGAAAACAAGGTATATTTCAATGTATATGTCTATTGTTGTCTCTAAGGTTACGTATAAGGAGGATTTAATATTTATGAAAATGTACTAGAATTTAATAAAGGATATAGTGAGTTATATCCTAGACATGCATTCCTTTCTGGATACAAAAAGTTGGTATGGAACTAGAACCAATGTAAATAGGATTAAAAATTAGAAAAGATGATTCTTTCATAACTTCTTGTAATTTAGTACTTGTCAATCGGACTCTCTGCACATATGTCGTGACACTCTCAAGGGATATTCTTTGGGAATTCACAATCTCTTCACAAACCATCATGAACAATTAAAAACTATGTTCTCTATGAATAATCTATAATGAACCTAGGGTGTCTTTTATTAGGAAATGTTTCATTATTTATAAATCCTATAAGTAATTATTTTCTTGACTATTTAGTTTTATGCTATGATAAGTAATGCTCACACTATGATTTTTGTTATTAAATATATGGCACTAGAGAAACTAGATTGATATTGAATGTGATGTATAGTTCAATGATGAGGACACATGCGGGATTATCACTAAGGTGAAATGTAATGTCATCAAGCCAAATCAGTTATCATAGAACATGATTAATAATGTGTACCAATGATGATAAAGAATTAGTTCTATAAGATTTCATGTAATAGATAGCACAATGGAAGGATGATTTGTTTCCATCGGAAAGAATCACCTAATTGAATGTTTTAAAGTTACAAGAAGATGTTTTGATGATGGAGATGAAGGACACAAATCAATTTAATGTAAGGTAAAGAAGAAGAGATTGATTAATGAAATAAATTATATTGTTGGGATTCCTATGAAATTGTCAAAGGATGTGTGTTTGAAGAGTGTATTAAATATTCATTATCAAAATCAATGTACCAAAAGGGATTATTTTTAAGAGGATCATAAAATTGGTATGAGTAATGATTACATTGTTGACGATGAAGACAACAAATGATATGTGAATTCAACAATTTATTATGTAATAGGATTATGTACCCTTTATTGTGGCATAAGGATAAAGTGGGACAATAATTTTTTGTATTTTTATTAAATATATTTTTTATATGAATCATTAAATATTAAAGGACTGGTTAGTTTAATTTTTTGGCTATAGATTTACAAAAACTTGTTTAATGGTTATAATGTAATAAAAAATTAATTTAATGGAAAAGTGATTTCTATATAAAACACCGGATTATTGAAAAGATAGACAATAAAAATTTCCTTATGAAAAGATATTGTTGTATGGATACACATTTTTGTGATGTGAATAAGTAAATTTGATTGTACAATTTACCTTGGAACTAAATATGAACAGGTATCCAAGTACATAATTCTATCATGGGTGAAGTTTGCAACCTCATTGAGTTATGTAATATATCTAGTAATATAAGGATTAAGTAAGGATGAATTTTCTTTAAAAGGATTTATCATAATCATGGTTGTTACCGTGTTCCAAGACAATATACCATGAGGTTATTCACTTGTATGTAATATGAAAACCCAGATCTACTTATTGATATATGTGTTATCAAATATGAGCTGATTTCTTGAACTTTTTTTTGTGGTATTGTATTATTAAAATTTATAAGTCATACAAGTTTATCCATTCAAGAAATTTTGAATTTAATATTAGGATGATTAATTTATGTATTGAAATTATGTTGAAAACCATGTATAAAAGGATAGTTAGTGATTATATTTATTTCTCGTATGTCCATAAACTTTTTATAATAAGGTTACCATGGTTCTAGAAAAGGACATCATGTCTGTCATGTGAAAAACAATAATGTCTATAAAGGTCATGGATCTTGAACCAATACCTAAATTATGATAAGAGTTTCATGCTTACCACATCCCCATGTTATTTCCTAGTTATGTATAAATATTTATGAGGAATAATTACTTTTTATGAAATAATAGTGATAATTTTTATGTTTAGTGATTAATAATATTGATCTTTATGAATAGTTATACTTATTTTTTGTTTTTTGGCCGTAATATCTTTTAAATTTCTAATTTAGCAATTCAGACAAAACCATTTAATTCATGAACATCTATTTCTTGAATTAATGGATGAATTATTAATATTTTAAATAATAAACACATCATTTATTTTGTAGAATCAAATGATGTAATTATATTTCAGGGTCATCAAAATTAATACTCAATGTTAGTATAACGATTGAAATTTTTTTTCCCTAATATGCTAAATTTTATTAAACCAATTTCCAAATAAATAATATAATATTTTTTAATTTGAAGTCCTCATGTTTCTGTTGATCACTCACATTATTATAATGGATGACCTCAATCCCTTATTATAAATATTTAGTATTTCATACATGTCAAATCTTCCCTCCTTTACTCTGTTCGTTAATGTGGAAACCCATTAATTTGTTAAATTGGGAATTCTTTATGGTTCAATGATTCCCTTTTAAGGTATGTTTTAATATTAATTATTATGATGTGGGGTTATTTGAATGAAACATTAAATTATTAAAACATTTATAACCAAGATGAATTTATAGGTTGAAATACAGTTTAAGGGTGATACACCCAACACTAATATAATAATGAACTACAAGAAACATAATTACTATCTTTCTCTACATTAAACTCTATAGTTAGCTTTCTTTTCCCAAAATAATCACTTTTCTCAATGTCTTTCGTAACCCAACAAAGAGATTCTTAAAAGTCAATAGAATATCATTAAAATATTCTTTTTAAAAATAATAATATTTGACCATGCTTTTAAATTAGAGCTTATGAATAGTATTATGTAATTTATTAAAATATTTTGTTTACACAAATAAACTATAAATTTATTGGCCACCAATTAATTAGAAATTAATATGAAAACTGATTGAATATAATGGAAAATATTATTATTTTTACTGTAAAAAATTTGTTTTAAACTAATAAATTTATTTAATTAATTTTTTTGATTCACATTATTTAAATATATATTTAATTTAGTAAATAATTATTTTTTTTATTACTAAAATATATTCGGTATAAATAAGATAAGATCAAAACCAATTTATTTCACCAAAACCTATGTTTTTAATGCTATTTTACATAAATTTAATGGAGAACCCTTATTAAATCCAATTTTTTGAACTTTTATAGATTTAATATGTAAAACTAAACATTATAGTCAGATTATAAACATTAAAATTAGGTTATTATAAATTTTTTGGTTTTTTTCTTTCATGAGATAATTTTTAATGAATAATTAAAAATATGAGACTTTAATTGAAAACTTCCATTTCATTTAATTTTTTTATAATGTTAAATTATATATTAAATTTCTTCAAATTTTAATTTCGATAATAATTTTATCAATTATTCCATCGTAGGTCATTGGATAAAATGTCACCTAAAACCCCGTATTGTCGCCTGATTAGTGAGATTAATTTTAAAATAATTTATGCCACTACAATGATTTTAATTTGTAAAAAAATATTCCTTATTTGGAATATTTATAATTTATACTGTTTAATAAGTTAAACTAATTTTTTTAAACAAAATAATTAATAAATGTAATAAAAATTAATTACATCAAGTAAGGTAATATTAAGATTAACTAAGTACTTAACCTTAATGTTAAGACTCAAAATAACGTATAATATTTTACAAGAGCCATTATATTGTAATATTTCAACAATATCCTAATTTGGATGAACATTGGTCTGTTATAGGATCTACATGAAATATATAAAACATGGGTGGTATTCTCTCTCCAAATATTTATAAGTGTATCACTTCTCCTTCATTATAAAAATGTCTCCTCTCCCCCACATTCTCACACCTCTCAAGCACCTTGTATCAGCCTAAATAATATAAAATAACCTTCAAACATCCTTTCCTTCCTCCTACGTACCTATAAATGGTCAAAATGTTTCTAATGATACCTTTTGGAACATACCCAATAGAGTTACCTGATTAATAGGTACTACTTTCATTGAAGCACCTTTATTTTATTTCCATTCTTCTAACCATCCACTATCATTATTCCATGATTTTATTACAGAACAAATATTGGAAATATAATAGTAATTTTTATGATATGGGTTATAACTACACTAATAAAATCCTCCATCTAATGGGTGACGAATATAATGTTTATGTGTATAGAGAACTTCCACCTCACAAAACGGTGATTGATCAATTTTCCTTAACACCTCTCATGGTATACATTATGAGAGAAAGACTGTTTATAAATAAATTATATTATTTTTATTATGTATTTAATTTATTTTATTCCTTTTCCAACACATATCTTTTTATTGATTATTTTTTCATAAAATAATAATTTGGTTTGAGGAAGTTTGGACTAGTGCCCCATCAAAGGACTGTGACCCATTCACAATCTAAAAGGAAAGTATTATGGATTTTTTCAGTGAACTAATATGATATATAAATTATTATAATTATATTTTATGATAATATATAAATATATACATAAATTTTAGTTTCATTCTCTTTATCAAATATGATGCAAAAAAATTGAAATAGTGTTTATGCGTACGTACGACATACCATCTCCATGAATATTTGATTCCATTTTGTACATATGAATTCTATATATTTTTAAAATAAAAATATACTAGATGTAAATGATATTTATAAAATATTTTTCATTGTGTAATCATTATATTTGTATCAGTACCAACTATATATCAAATTTGGACACAAGTGGAGAACAAAGAAAATATTATCCAATGTGAACCCTTAAGATTGTATATTTAACAAGTGGGTATAATAACATTTTAATAATAACATAAATGGAATGAGACATATAAATATGGATATGTAAAATATCAATAATAAATTAAATTTATTATACAGGTGGGTTGAACAATTATGACAAGAGTTAGGACACAAGGTATGCCTATTTCATCTTTCTTTACATTTCCATGAGATACATGTTATGTTTGACACTCTTTACATTTTTTTGGTGTAGGTAATGATTATGATTTATATATATATATATATTATATAAATTAATTTTTGGGTATTCATATATCCATTTTATTATCTTTCATTCATGGGATCTATTTTCCAAAAGATATAAAATCAGCAAAATAGTTGTGTCTCAATTTGCCTTATTTACAAATCGTGTATTGTTATGCAACTAAATTATTTTTTTATGTGTACATAATTCAATTTTACAATTTATATAATCAAATTTAATAATTTATTAAATTTTTAATCATCTAATAATTTATATATCTTTCATTGAGATTATGGTCCAAATTTACCATGTTATGAGTATTAATCGACACAATCTCATCACTTTAAGAGATTATTTATGTTTATACTTCCTTTTATAAAGTAATATTACTCATCTCTCAAGAAGATTTAGGAAATTTATTATAGTATGGATTTTCATGAATCATTAATGTATTGGTATCATCGTTTTACATTTTGTACATAATATTGGTCAGAATTTATTTTTATGAAATCCAGACATTTCCCTCTCTTCAGTCTGAAATCAATGTCTTCAAAAAGTCGTCCATGATTATTATACAATTATACTAAAATATTTAGAAGATATTTTTAACCATTTTTTTATTTTCTGATTTTTTCAAAGAAATCATATTTCAACATTCTGAAAGAACTATTTTTATTCAAATTTTATAGTGAAAAAGGATTGTCATTATATCCTTGTACCACCAATATGGATTTACCCTCCACTAATTCCTTGATGATTTATTTTCATTTTTAAAAGATTAATTTTTAATTATTTTTTAATGTATTTTAATAAAAAATTATTTTTCAAAATGTTTTCATGATAATTTTAAATGGCTTTATGTAAATTAGTTTTGAAATTTTTTTGAAACTTATTATATATTTTTTTAATGAAAACAATACTAAAATGTTTTTCTCTTATGAAGAGCCATTTTGATTGAACAATGGATATTTACTGATAATAATGTTTTCAAAATATCCTTCCATGTTATTTTCTATCTATGAGAATATCCATAGATGTTAGTCATTCCCTTGGATGATGTCAATGAAATTATCCATTCATTATCATTCATGAATGGTTTATGTTTTTGTGGAATAACTATTAATACACTGGTTACACTTCAAAAGGTTTTATAATTTTAAAACCTAATTCCCTTAACTGGTTACGAATTCAAGAAGTTATGATAAATCCTATATATTTTCATTGGTTATGATTTGATAAAATGTAAGCAATTCCCATTTTATTTCATGGGTTACTAATTGATTTTTATAAAACTTATAAGTATTTTTGTGTATGATACAATTAATGTTTTATTTTATGGTAGTGCAAGTATGAATAATATTAATATGATATGTGTGTGACGTATATCTCAATCATATGAATTGGGTATTGATAAGTTGTATATGAGATATAATGTTAAACATTTTATATCCAATTTTTGAAAACAAGATGGTACATGTGTTTCAACAAGAGCCTACAAAAAATAGGATACCTAGGTTGTAGCCCAATATCGAAAAAATGATGGTACAAGGGTTTTAGAACATGAATATAAAAAATACGGTACATGGGTTTTAGAAAAATTCTAAAAGAATGATGGTATACTAGTTATATACTAGGCCAAAAATTATGAAATAAAATTGGTTATTTTTCATTCCAAAATGTAAGAGGGTACATGAGTTGTTTTCCTAAGACCCAAACATGTAAAAAGGTTGTATCACTTGCCAAACCTGTTATAAAGGTATTGGTATGTAGCCTTGACACATGATTTTATATTATTTTGTGCATCCCAACAACTCAATTTCATGTTATTATGTCACACCTTCATGATTTATGATCTTAATTCTCTTATGATACATTTATAAGAAATTAAAATATTTATTATGATCTTTAATATACATGGTATGATATTCAAATGTAGTTCTCCAGTTCCATACTCTTTTGTTCATGGTTTTTTAAAACCATTCCTTTATTTACCCTTACATAGAATTTGAGTCCCCTATTCTTATATTTCATTTCCTCGGGTGATGAATAAATGATTTAGTTAGATATACTAATTTTGGAGACCATTATGGGTGATGTTGATGATATTTCACCATTATAGAATATTTTTTCTATTATCAAAATACATTAAACTACATTAGTCATTGGGAATATATTTTTTTAATGTACTGAATATTCATCTAAAATAATATAATATCCATGTATGTTCAGCATCGCTGACTACAGTACCAAAAAATTCCCTTTCGATTCATTATACATTGTTAAATGTGTTATATTAGATACAGCAGAACAATTATAAATTTCATTTTGGATATCTCATTTAACGTTACATTGAAACCATTTAAATGATGGTTTAATCACTTTTAATTTTATAACTATAATCGAAACATGATAATAATTCCTTAATATGTTGGAAAAATTTAAATTTATGTATCAATATATTATAGTGTAATTATTTAATTGATGTTATTGGAACAGGTTTTATCTATTTTAGATCAATACATGGATAGTCTCACCTGAATAATCACCATGAAAATTAAAATGTGACATGAAAAGAAGGATAAATATTTGACGACCAACATTATTCATGTTGAAGAGAAGTCTTACAGTAGTAGTATTTATTTGGGAGTTTATTAGAGGAAAATATAAAAATACATCAATGTCCTAAAAATTTGGAATATGTTGATATACCAAAATAACTATATCGCGGAAGAGAATTACATTGAAATGAATAAGTTGAATGAATGTCCTCCCAACATTCATTTATCCATATGAATGTATGTAGAATTAGAGTCTAGATGGATAATAAATCTATGGATATAGGATGATATATGAAGGTATTATAATGGGGGAGAAATGAGAAAAATAATGACAAGGAAAGGAATATGATGAATGAAGGTCCTGCCAACATTCATTCATCAAGATGAATGTAAGTAGAATCACAGTCTAGATGGATGAGAAATAGATAGATATAGGATGATATATGAAGGTATTATAATGGGGGATAAATGGTTCCCTTGTCTACTTGATATTTTAATATTAAAATAATGTTAAACTTATTAGTTATTAATGGGGTTTGGTAAATTTTAGCCAAAAATTTCTGGATCACATAGTTCGGCTGCACTATTGGTCAAACACTATTCCAACTAGGAATACTTATCTATTTAAAAACCCAACATGAATATTTCTTTTTATAGTTTGGTATTCCATATGAATACCATATTTTTAATCTATTCTAAAAATTAATATGTTTAGTGTGAGCTTCTGGACCTGGGGGCATGTTTGGTAAAATCATGTGCCCTATTATCCTCAATAAAATTCCTAACATGATTAGGTGGATATATGTGGGTTTATCAGTATTGATTATATTAATTATTATGGATGGTGTTATCTTCAAACAACAGGGGTTATGATATTATGGAAATCCCTAGATAGTCCCATTTCTATTATAGACTCACTTGGCTTCAAAATTTAGTCAAAACCAAATAATTATAATAAATATCAATGATTTAATGAATAATATAAAAACCATGTTATTACTATCAGATTAGGAACAAACCTAATATATCATAGAGAATCCCTCAAAATAACCTCATGTGAAATTACAGAACACAACCACATGGAATCCTCAATCTTTTTAGGGATATTTAATGAAAGGATACAAAATAATTAATCACATGGAAAAAGACACATCCTAGAGATCAATTTTAGATTACTACATTCAAGGTCATATTTCCCTTGTGTGGCAACTTAGCCCAAAACCATTACAAGTGAAATTACTATCCAAGAACATCTATCCCTAAAAATTTTTACAAATTTTTCCCAGTAAAAAATTATTATCAAATTGAGGGACTCCCATCAACCACATCATATAGAATACCACAAACCTATGGTAACTAAGAGAAATAACTTTTCAACAAAGGTACTTTCTGGGGCAACAAACACCCTATATCAAAAAAATGAGAAAACCCCTCACTATATTTAGAGATAATAACATCTTATTAACACCTTATCTTAAAAATCTCAGTATGGATGACACACCACATCAGATGAACATACAACCACTATTAGTGAAATAGATGCTATAAACACACATAAATGTTGACTTTTCTAGGGTAACAGACTAATAAGAACACTCTCATTCATTAAAATTGAATTTACATAGGGATAACACATCAATAATATTAACCCCATCCACATCCTCATCTATTTTACTTATAATGATCCGGAACCTTGAAAACAAAATTAAACTTAATATAAATTTCAAATTGCTAAAATAAATCAATTGAAATGTTTTGGAAGACAAAAATCGATGGATATGTCATTGGGATTATCCCCTAAAATATTTCCAAATACTTCCAATGTGGGGACATAATGAAAGATAATTACTACTAATCATGTAGATATGTGTGACTAAAATCCCTATGCGGTCCAATACACATTTTTCATGTATATAGAGGTTTTTAATGAAAATAAATAATATAGAAGTACATGTGTGGAAATATCCTATGATTAATTGGAGAAAAGTTTATTATGTTTCATATATCCTCAAAACACCTAGTTATTGGAAATATGTAATCTTTCTAAATAGAGAAGAATCAATTTTGACCCTCAATTGGTTGGCGTATCATACTAGTTAGGTCTCACTCTTAATGATGTGGAAAATTATTCATCAAATAGGATTGAGAAACACCTCTTAAAATAGTCACGATCTGAAAAACAATGCATAAGGGTGACTTCCCATCACCATGACAACACCAATGAGTCTCTCTATCAGGAATAGTGTAATTACATAGTGAAACCATCATTAAAAATTCTATAACATGTGATATAAAGGTTGATTAATGGTCACCACCCAAAGACACCTCCATCTACCCCCCACTAGTCTAGATATAATTACTATAGAGTAACATACATGGATATTTCATCATTTTAAATGAACTATATTTGCATTACAAAATACCAATATTATGACCATAATATTATATTATCATTGGATATATGGAAAAATAATCTTCTAACTTGGTGAATGATATTCATAATCATCCATAAATATAGTCACCATTACTAATCATGCCTAAAACCTCTATTTATAACATTGGGAGTGGAAACATAAAAATGAGTGAGATTGGATGCTCAATAATCATAAGAAAATTATATATATAAGGAAAATGTGAGTATAAGTGAATGAGAACATTATATTTACATTATAATTTCATACCAAAAAATTCCAAAATCCTATTCAAGAGTAATGGTATAATGACTTTTAGTTTATTATTCATAAATCCTAACGGTGATTAATAATAATAAATCAATCATGAACCTTAATCACATGTAATATATGTGTTGAATCTTTATAAATATATAAAAGCATTTAATGTGTTGAGGGTAACTACTAATATTATTAATATATTGGATCAAGAAACACATATTTCCCCATTATGGATCAAGACACACTTATTTCACATAATGTATTAGTAAACACCTATTTATAATAGTGGTTTAGGATAAACATATTTCACATTGTGGATATAGACACACCTATTTCCAATTTTTGGATCAGGACACACCTATCAAACATTTTAGATCATTCACGTAGACCAGTTTCCAATCATTATCTCATGACATATAAATCATTTCCCAATAAATTATATGAAGTTTTAGTTTTCACCTTCCATATAATAAAATCATACATACATGTTCCAAAATATAATAAAACTCGCATCATATCCTGATGCCTAAAAAGTGATGGTTATGAAAAATCTAATTTCAATACCTATGATATGAAATGGGTATCATAATCATTTAATCCCATAAAAACATTTGTAAAATATATTGGTTTTCTACTCATTTAAATAATGAATTACATGTGAAAGTAAGTGGGTTCCAAAGAATATAACATGTGGGAGAGATAAATGTGTCTTAAATATCATGCCATAAAAACAAAAAACATCCAAGTAATAATATGAATTTTATTCATATACCATTTCCCTTATAAATTATATACTATATCAATCATTTTTATCTTAGATAGATATGGATATTTAGAGATCAATTGTATCATTTCTTACAGAAAATAAAAATTCATACAAATTTAATATTTAAATATTAGAACATCTAGAAAATAAGTTTCTTTAAAAAAAATTAAAGCATTTAATGTATGATATGAAATCATTTAAAACATTTTTTGAAGTAAAATATTAGTTCCACTTTGAAAAACACTCTTTCAAAGATAAATAATTTTAATTTCTTTTTTAATGCAAAATGTAATTGAGATCATATAATGTAAAATTGAAAATGTTTTTATTTTTATTTCACTAAAAAAAGAATATATGGGGATGAAAAAATTATTAAAATTTTTTTAACATAAAAAAAATTATATTATATTTAGATGACATGATTATGAAAGAATGAAAATTTATTACAAGATATATAGATAATTTTATGTTTTCTTAGAAACACACTTCTAATGACTATAAATACCATAGGGTGGAAAACTTTTCTGATATATGAATATATCATTAACAAATATAGTGGAATAAAATTAATTTTTATTCCACTACTATGGATAATAATATTTCATTAGTTGAATCATAATCGTAAATAATACAAATAAATGATGAGATTGCAGAAATAAACTCATACCACTTCAATAACATAAAATCATAATCCACAACAGGGAATAAAATTTCATGAATATTATAATATAATAAAAATAATAATATTCATGATAAAACATTTCAATGGGAAAATATATTCACCTCATAAAAAAATTTGGTGTATAGCGAAACATGTGTTTCAAAAAAGGAAAATTGAGACAAAACAACCTTACTGATTAGGTAGCATTTCTAAAGTAAACACCATGAATGAGAAATAATAATATGGATATATAAATAAAAAAATTTATATATAATTATCATATAGTTAATTCATGAAAATTATATAGTGCACAAACTACAGTCTATTGGTTATAATTACATGTATCTCATTGATATAGAAATTATGATGAAAAAACGATATGTTACATCCTTAATTTTATTTTACACATTAAATAATAATTTATAATAAATTTAACACAGAAAAATAATCCTATAAAATTTTCCATATTTGATTCATAGATATCTTTAAATTAGCTATTTATTAACAATTCCATATTAATGCAATGTTCTATGTAATAACTTTTATGTGTATCATACGTGTGATGACTTGTTATTATTGATCAAATTAAAAATATCATGACCTAATTATGTTTAAAATATAAATAATTATTTATATATAATATATATTATGTATATAAATAAATATAATTATATATTCCAGAAATATGTATGTATTGGAAAACATCGTTCATAGAGAAGGATTGTATTACACATGCATGAGGGTTGTTTGTGATATATTATCGTATTGAAAGGAAAGTAAATTAAATATATGAATATATATATATATATACATATATATATATATTATCATTACAATATAATTAATATGTAATATATATCATATTAGTTCACTAAACTCATCCTAAATGCATTCCACGTTATGTGTTATGAAATTAAATCACATTGAGGTGGCGGTAGTCACACTTCCTTTATGAAAATTTATTGTATAAACACAAAATGTAATGCTCGAATGTATGTGTTATATATTAACTATATAATCATTGAATACATTAAAAATATCATATATGTATATATATTATATAGAAACATATTTTTTTGTCTTAATTCCCAACCATTAGATGTTGTAATGTAAAAAACATACAACATCGTCTCATGAGGATATAGTTCGCTGTACCCAATAATGGAAAGTCTATTACCCATTTAATGAAGATGTCTATAAGTTTAGGTTGAAACATTATAATAAAAACATATCAGTATATTGAGTTCACTGAGGATTTTATATAATCATGCAATAAGAGTATTTTAGGGGGAGGATAATTAAAATAAATCAAAAGAACTTATCAATGAATGTTACTTCTCCTTTGAGGAACTCCTATTGGTTTCCACCAAAGTGCTTCATTGGTTATAATTTAGTAATATTTAAGGCCATTACGCTATGAGGAGTGTTTTCATGATATTATTTTGGTAGGGATTTTATGGTACAATGTTTCAGGAGATGTATAATACTTTGAGGGAGTGGAAGTGGCATTCATCAAAATATAAAAAGATATGAAGTATTTAGAGATATACTATACACGATGTTACTCCAATAAATGTACAATTTATACCAAAGAGTGTAATTGGTCAAGATATGTCCATAAAATAGATATAGCACATTTTCTAGGTCATTTTCCACATAATAATAAATATTAACAACTATGTAAAATTGTTTTTACATTAATCGATGTAATTAATTTCAATTAATTTCAATAATATTTTTGATTAATTTTTTTTAAAATTAGTAGAAATAAATAAAATATTTCAATTAAAAATACCTAATCAATATATAAAATTTCTAAAAATATTTTAGGAAAAAATTAATTTAATGTTAAGCCCATAGAGGACTCGATAATATGTGTATTTAAAATAAAACCTTTCAAAAGATTTCTATTTTTTATACAAAAATGTAATGTGAAATTGATTCCAATTAAGTAAATTTGTTTCAATGACATAAAATTAATATATTTATACACAATACAACTTTAAAAAGTTATTTATCTCTAAAAATAAATAATAAGAAAATCCAATTTTGAATTAAATTTTGTTTTTATAAATGTTCATCACTAAATGAATCTTCACAACAAAATACCAAAATTTTAACCAAAGTAAATTTTGATATTACTATTTCAAAAAAATATTTTTATCCCCTAAAAAAGTTATAAATGTGAAAAAAAATTATAATTAAATTAGTTTCACCATTAATTGGAAATAAACCCACCTTTTATAAGTACACATATTTTTCTATATAAATTTGTATTAATTTTTATCTTATTCCTATAAAATATATATGATTATTAAAAAATATATTTATTTAATATGTAATATATAATATTAATTATAAACATTTATTAGAATAGGGTTGATTAATATATTTATATAAAATAGTGTTTTTACATAGAAACATAATTTTCTTATAAAAGTGACTTTGTTATCATCAAATAGTCTTTACGTAAATTTATAAATAATTTATAAGAAAAGGATTCCTATAATATACATGTGTTAATAATATTTACATTATTTATATTATCTTAATTGTAAATTCCATCCCAATGCATATATTATATAAACAATATAATTTATATAATAATATTAATAATATATTGTCATTCGGTAAAACTAGTCATTGTGTGTAGCTCAAGCTATCATAGGGGATCAGTATTGTGTGAAAACAATAAAAACAAAGTGTTGTGTATACAAGAATATATTGAATGTGTTTCATGTAGTGAAATACTGACTTGTTGTTGTGTATAACACAAAAGAAACATAGTTATTTCTTATAAAAAAGATATATTCAGTGTTTTTTGAAATGAAAAAATTTGAAATGATAACATTAATTTGAAAAAGTTTATAAAAAAATCTCAGGGTGTAACATCCTTCCATTGTTAAAAATAATTTCTCCCAAAAAATAATCTATATTATCTATTGATCTAATATCTTCATAATTTTTCGATGTATGTCAATTTTTAGAACCATCACAATTGAACAATTTGAGAATATTTTCATCAATTGGGGATTTATGTTCTGTTTTGGGTTAAAAATAAAAAATTGTTAAATTATGGAATTATAAGAGAATTATATCACATTGTTAATACATTGAAAAAATTTATAATATCTATCCAATTTATGTAATTATATCTTTGAATAATTCTTATATTCATTGGATTCAACATGAATGTTTTTCACTAAGATCTAATTACAGCATCTAAGGGATGAAAATGGAAAAAAATTAAATTTTCAGTGGTAGACATATTGGACCCTTACATCCAAAAATGAGGCATAAATCCTGTTAAACATCTATAATTGAGGTGATTAAAGAATCATTTTAAAAATTAATTTTATTCTCATTTATCCATTAAATTTACATGAGTTATTGACACATTATGCTACACATTGAATGCCAACAATTGAATGAGGTTTTTTGGAATCCACATACATAAAAAATTAAAATGCACTAATTATTCCACGACATCCTATTTATGCATCCAATTAATGTGAAATTTTGAGGGATGATAAAAAATTTATTTTTGAGCATCTTATAAGAAGGAACCTGAATGGTATTCAATAATATGGTGTTGAAAATAAGATAAGAAATTCATTAAAAATTTATATGGGATTCTAATGAACCAATTTTTTTATTTTTTTTATTTTTTTTTAATTTTATAAAATTGTATAATATTAAATTTCATTTTAATTTTGTATCAGATCAATACAATATAATTTAGGGATGGTTTTTATTTTTGGGTTTTATTACACCCATACAAAATCATTTCCTGTCTATGTTCATCCCCTTCTTCTCAAATTGTATTCTTTTTTTTTGATTGTGACATCATTTGGGTTTTTTTAATCATCTGTATTCATCATCATTAATTTTATTTTTATTTTTTGTTTTCTTCATTTCTTCATTATTATATTCCATTATTTTATATTACCCTAAAAAGGAGAGGCCAATCTGAGTATTTTCTTTGGGGATGAATGTAGAAATTTCATTCATCTTATACCAATATTTTTATGTTTGAATAATTTTGTTATAATTAAGAGTGACATGTACGGGTGTGGAAATCACCCACCATGAAACAACTCTAAAACCGATTTTTATTCTTTTATTAAACATTATAATACCCTTCTAAATTATACAATATCATCATATGATGGAGTACTTATATTCAGTATATGGAAATGAATATGATAGAGATGAGTCATGGGATATTCCACACTCTCGACAGAGGTATGTCATTGAAAATGAGTATAGGAAAATGTTAACTATAGATTATTAAGAATTAATTATTTAATTAAAACAAATAATACAATAGAAATTTATGAATTATATACCGAAAATGAATTATTAAACATAATTTAACCACCATAAAAAATAATTATTGATCCCACAAACTGAACCACATCAGACATGTTAATAATCTATTAAAAAAATTATATAATTACATGTTACATACATTTTATATTTTTATTTACCAGCCTAAATTCCAATTTCATTCATTAAAATTATATCTAAAAAAATAATTTCTTCATTGGTGAATTTGATTATGTATGTGAAAAAAATGAGAATGCTCCTAAAGTGAGATGACATTCGATAGCCATTGTGTTGCACTAGGAAAACATAGTTATTTTCATTTGACACACACTACGAAAGGTGTGCATAATAACTATATTTATTCCTGTGGGACCAATCCTTAGATTAGGAATCCTTATTATATTTTAACATTTTAGATATATTTAAATTTTTTCTAAATAAATAAAAAATAAAAGAATTGTTTTTAATCGATGGTGTATCTAAACAATTATTATTTTGAATGGGATGATTACTCATATGCAATAAAAAATATAAATAACAACTAGATTAATATTATAATATACATAAGATTCAATAACTTATAGAAAATCTAAAACAATAGGTGATAAATATAGAATGGTCATTTGATTTTGTACATGAATTAATATAGAAACCCGAACCTAATCTAAAGAAATAACCTAAGGCAGTGTTTGATGAAAGTTCAACACTCATAATTGAAATTTATGAACATATGGTGACAAACCTATAGGTGCCTAAATATTAATTTATCCTCACTAAACCATTCTTTCGAGAGATATATGAAAAGTACCAAACTAATAAGCTACAATGGAGAGAACAACAAGAACCAAAAAACTTCTAGAATGAATGTGAGGAACTAATTGTTCTCCCAAATCATTTCTACAAAAAAACATCATTGAAGGAAAACACCACCCAATTAGTGAAAATTGAAGTTAATATTGATGTTTTATACTAACTGCCACAATCCATTAAGATCCTGCTTCATGATTCACTTACCAATGTGTTATACATTGATGTTGAATTGAGTACTGGCTCCCTCTACCAGTAATTATGAGATTAATAAAATATTCTCAATGCCTAGGAGAAAGATATAGAATCCAAAATGCACGAGTTGAGGATCATATAGGGAACTTGGAAGACATTGAATGAAACTAATTCACAATTTAGTATTTGTTTTGTTCATAAAGGCATAAGGAAGACCATATAATGTCCAGAATGATACAGGGAAAATGTTTCATTCAAAATGGGACTATAGTTTTATGGTTTTCTTTTACACTCCTTAAATTTTTATCCTAAAAATATATTTTAATGTTTAAAATGGAAACATGAATGACTATATTTGAATTAAAACATATCCTATATTACATAAGGGACATTAGATATTTAGTAATCCCATGATTACATGCTATATAATTCAATCTTAATGGTATTGAATGAGAAAATTATATAAAGAATTTATTAAATAAAATAATAAATATTAATATGTGGACTCATGATTTTAGGGAATTGATTAATTAATATAAATGAAATTTTCCATCAATTTTTTCTCAATTATAATTTATTAAATTCATTCAAACTGATTTATTATTACAAATAATTAAATATATTACCTTACAATATCAGATTCCCATTATGAAGGGAATTTATAATTCATATATTTTCTATTTTATCTATAGAATATATCTTGATGGATTACAGGTTATTTCCTTGACCATAACAAACATTATAAAATTTCTAACCTTCTAACTATCCTGAAAAATAAATTAAATGATTGAAAATATTTTTAAAATTACATTACCAAAGAACACTATAATATTATCCCTTACTTTATCCTTATAAACCATGAATTATCATTTTAAGGATGAGACATTTTTCAAGCCATTATTATCCATTAATTCCCAACTATTCTGAATACATGATATTTTAATGTTGAAGTGTGGGGGAGAAGGGAATCATCGCTAAAGGGATGATTTAAATTTTAAAGAAACAAATATGGGGTGAAAATTATGGGAATATATTATGGTTAATGATTCATTATTGACACATCACTTCTTTACACTATAGAATAAAAAAATGGAAAATGTAAAATGAACCAAACAAATCAGAAAAATGGGCTTTGATTGGGGAAATTGAAAAGTCCCCATTTTTTGACCTATAATTTATATAATATTGTATTATATGGCCAGTGTAATGTTTAATCTAAGAATAAATATATAAAATCAATGAAATTATATTTCAAATGTAAAATTATGTATAAAAGTTGAAAAAAATTATTCAAAAGGGTACTTAAATCATTCATTGTTGTTTATTTGATCATACCCATTACCTTTAGTTTTTGTGAAATAAGAATTTCTAATTTAAGGGATTAATTTAATTAATTTTTTTTTAGAATTAATAAATTTTACTAAAAAGATAAAAATAATTATTTTGAATTAATTTTTAAAGAACCCAGTCCTACCAACCATAAAAATTATAGTAATTTTAACTATTATTGAAAGACCTCATGATTTAATGTCTCTTTTGACATTAAAAAATATATAATGTAGTTTAATTATAATAATAAGGATTTTAACCATGACTTTAGCATATTATTATAAATACTCATAAATTATGTCATGAGTGATTAGTGAAATATATTTAAAAGTGAGGTAGAGCATAATTTGGCATGTTTAATAATAATGAAATTAGGAACATGAATGAATGATAGGAGAAGTTAATAATTTTTAAATGGGGAAAAGTATGATACATGATTTGATTTATAATTTGGTAATTGAAAATAAAATTGATATTTTAGGATTATTTTTGATAATTTGGTTTAATTTTTAATGTTTTTTGATTTCATTAAATTGGAATATAAATATCAATATCAATGGTACACTCAGATTTTAAATGATGAGATTTTATTCCTGAGCACAAGAATGGTTTAAATGTTATGGAATTGAAATAGATCATAATTTCATCATTTTTTATTGGTATTAATTTTTTTAAAAAATTCCAATTTATTAATTTTTTCTTATTTTCATAATTTTTTGATTTAGGGTGTTTTTGGGTCTGAAATGAAAACATTCCTTAATTGTGGATTTGAACAGATTATAATAACTTTTTTAAAACAAAAATAACTTTTATAATATAAATAAAATTTATGTTATTTTTTTTTACGAATTCCTATGTTTATTTTCATCAACATCGATTTTGAACCCATATTATATTTGAATATCTAAGGGTATAAAAATTTAATCAATGTTAAAAAACATTCTGAGATGATATAGTAGACCCCACCTCTAGAAAAGATGAATAACATGGGATAAACACCTTTAAATTATGTGATTATTCATGGGTCTAATTGAGTAATAGTACTTTCATTAAAATATAATTTCAATGGATTTATTTACTAATTAAGGTGGTTATTAATTACCCAACATTGAAGAATGGTTTCTAGAATCCTTATCCAGGGAAATTAATTTTCATTATTTGTTCCTTAAGATCCTCAACACCCATCCAATTAATTTGTAATATTTTGGGATAAAAGAAATATAAATTTTGGGAAGCCAACAAGAATCACCCTTGAGGATACTCAAATATATTTTGGGTCAAATTATGAAATAACTCAAAGGAGATATTTTGTAGAAGAAACTACCCCGCCCTATTTCTTTTCTTGTTTTATATCTCTTTTTATTCATTTTAACATTAGTTTTATTTTAAATGTAAATTTATTTTATTTTATTTTAATGAAAATATAATTTATTCCTGGTATTTATTGTCATTCCTTATTCCACCCATCAACCCTCTTTAATTCTCTATATTATTCCCCTTATTCCCTTATTTTATTCTCTATTTATAGTTTGTGATTTTATGTGTGTGTTTTTCTTCATCATTTATCACCCTCATTATTTTAATTTTAATTTTTTCTTTTCTTCTTCTCTTCTTTCATATCATACATCTGTTAACACTAATAGTAAAAATGATAATCTAATCCATGGATGGACTTGTGCATGGTAAGTGGAAATTCAATTCATTATATAAATAAATACTAATGTTTTATTATGTTTTTTATGATCAAGAGTTATATACATGACTGGGAAAATCATTCTCCATGAAACTAATATAAAAATAATTTATTTTATTCAATTTAATATCTACCCTCCCTTATACATGATACAAGCTATTCATTTGATATAGTTGAGTTGTTCAATTGATTAAATAGAATACGATGAATTGAGATCCATGGAGATGTCACACTCAATATCGAGGTGTTCCATTATATGTTATTAAAGGATGAGGTGTTATTGGGATTTATATAAGAAATTAATTATTTTAAAAAAAATTATATAATATTAATTCATGAGTGAGACAAGATAATTGAATTATTATAAATTATTTAAACACCAACAATGTTAATTACAGAACCCCTGAACAAAAACGTAAAGGCTATGTTCATTTTCAACTAATCCCATTATATCACTGAATGTTTTTTAACATTTTGTAATTTATGTTATCTTCATAAATTATATTTAATTCATAAAACAATAAACATAAAAGGAAATATTTACAAGTAAAATTATATTTTGTAGGATAACAAAATGAGAAGGCTCTTAAAGAGAGATGACCAAGGTCTATCACTATGATGCACTATGAATGCAGAGAAATTTTCTTTTGATACACCCTATAGTAGTAGTTCAACAATTATAAAAGTTTTATAATTAAATATTACATTCATATAAACCCACATCATAAAAATAATATACTAAAACAAGATTTAATAAATATATGATAGAAAATATATGGTTTCATAAAGTAATATATAACATGGATTTAAAACGAAGAACATTGGTGTAATTTGAAAGCATCAACATAAAAGAGAAATATGACTATCAAGGTCTAATGTAGGGTTATAGGGAACATAGTTTTTATAAAGTAAACAATAACAAATACATAACCAAAATAGGCTGAAAAAATGTTTTTGATATCAAAAAAATGGAAATAATATGGAAACATTTTATTTCAATATAGATTTTCCTAAATCTTTATAATTTATATGAGAAGTTATAATTACAATATTTTGTGAAAAAATTAATTCCTATTGTATGTTTTTCAATTGAAATTATTTTAATTATTCATTATTGAAGCTATAAAATTCATGTTATACATATACTGAATGATAGGTAATTCCATCAATCATAATATCCAAAAAATTGTTATCAAAATAGATAAAATATGCTTAAATACACATATATAATGATAATTTTTTAACATAAAAATCCTCACCCTAAAATTAAATTATACCATTCCATAAATCATTTTCCTTATAACCCTTCTGAAATATAATTCACATTGTATTCCCTAAATAATCTCTTATAATATTTCATTTTTTGGAATCATGGGTCCATACTTATACTGATAGAATATAAAATATGATTTTATTATCCCAAAATACATGTAGAGGGAGATAATCGAATGAAAAAATCCACAAAGGATGAATAATATGATTTTATTAGTGCTTATTCATACAAGAAAACATGAAATTCACAAAATGGAATGTTATGAAAAGTGTTCCCTAATTATCATTTTTCCCATTATCAATAGTGATTACATAAGATTTACCTTTATCTGTAAACCTCATATATGTATGCTATCATTCATAATCGTTGTCTTATTGTATTAACCCGTTTTAATAATAATGTACAAATTTCTTACATTTAAAACATTGAATTTTAGATGGTTAATTTCCCTGAGCATTATCATTATTCCCGTTACCTTGGAATTAATCTACATAAAGAACATTCATTCCAATAAAAAAATTTAGTATTTAACCATATATATTTTCCTCCATGTTGTCATAGACACATTGGGAATAATGTTAATATAATCATCATATCTCCAGAAAATTTTGATTTTCCAATGAATTCTATCATTCTTTTCTTAACATAACCATGAATTGGAAATGTAACATCAATCTAACTTTTTTTAAAAAGAATACATGGAAGGTAGATGTTGAAAAAATTCATAGATCTTCCAAATCCATGTAGAAAATTTTATCACGTTTCCTTATATTCTTGATAACGTTCAACCCCAATTCATCTCACCATTAATGATATAAGTTCCCAATAAAACTATTTTCTGTTTTGAATAATGGAGAGTGATAAATATATTCTAAAAGGCACATATCAATTTATTATAAAATATTAGATCAACCATTCTATTGAAAATGTGTGTGTTCTCATAAGAATCATTTAATAATTTTTTCCCTCATTTGGCCATTTGGTATCTCAACATGATTCATGGCTTGTTATAGTTGTGTGGTCATAATAACTTCATTATTAACTCCATATTCAATAATATTTGGTTGATTAGGAGGACCATAATTTATTTTTCCATTTCATTACTTATTTATATGGTTCCTTTAGGTACATTCCATTGCCTAAAACTATAAATAAATGAGCGAGGAATGCATATCATAGTGTAAACCCGTGTAATTATGAAAAATATATTGTAGGATGTCGTAAGAAATTACAACTAATTCTTTAATATATTCAAAAAAAGGTTAACACTAAGTTATTAATATTCTTATTGTATTTCAATCATTCAAGATGGTTTATAAATAGGTTGTGTGTTTCCTAAGAATATCCACATTGAGTGACAAACAAAGTGTGCAAAATAGCAGTTGTCATGAATAATTTTCTCGTTAATTCTATCTCAATATAATATTTTTAGGGTTTCTACACCTATGTAAATATTAGATATAACCACAATGACTTTTAGTATTGATAAATGAATTTATTTCTATGATATAACTCTCCCAATCCGTTACCAAAATTCAATGTCATTTTCTTATACCTAATCTCTTAAAAAGACATGTCATTAGAGATATCAGTAGACATGTCCTTATAAATATTCCTAGGGATCCTACTAATGTTTCTTTATCCTAGTTTCTGGATGCTGACTAAACATTTACACTGGTAACAACTATTGTGACCTAAGCATAACATAAATGGGTTTTAAAATATTTTAGATGAATATTCAAAAAATTGTTAAAATAAATGCTTGAGGATCATAATAGATTATTGTATTTAGAAATATGGAAACATAATATTTTAACATGGTGAAGGATCGTCCACACATATCCCAAAAATCTCCCCATTTATTACTACTACTTAAAACCATTGATCATAAATTGGGGAAAGGAAACATAATAAGGGGGAAATTTTATATTGTTATTAAGGGTATTCAAGGGATATATGTAAGCATATCGTGAGTATAAGGGTATGAGAACATGATATTACCATTGCAATATCAAACCCTCCAAAAAAATATAATAATAAATAGTCATGAAAAAATTAAATTTAGTTCATATGGCCTGAATGATAAGGGTGATTATCATGAAAAATCAATCATGAACCATAATACCATGTCATATAATTGTATAATAATTATAATAATATAAAACAATTGCATTTGTCAATGTTAACTTCCAATATCATCAATATACTATATTATGACACAACTATTTACCCTTTTTGGATTGGGAAACAACTTTTTACCATAGTGTATTTGAACACACAAGTTTTATATATTAGATCAGGAGACACATAATTACCAACCTTGAGATATGGTAAATGAAAATTGAACAACATCATTTCATGGATAGGTCATTCCCTATACTCAAGAATTGTTGGTTTGTGACCCTTCGAATGGATGGGAGGGTATGCGTAGTTCATACCTTATAATGACCCGAGAAATTCTCATTGGCTCGAGAGTGTAAAGAGACATTAAATGGCCTAAATTGACATCCCCAAGGAACCAAAGGCTGGAAATAAATGTCGAATGGTTTCAAACAAGTGGGGAAAGATTTAGCCTTTTTGAACATCCATAGAACCAACAACTATAACCAAACCAAAAACTTAATGATGCATGTTAAAATCTAAGACAACTCAACCATTTATGTTATTATAAACCAACCAAGAGTACCACAGTGGAAACCAACTCTCAAACATCAGTGTAAATAGTGGAAAGACAATTCATAGACTACAAGATAACAAACCAACTTCATGCTCCACAAGTTCCAAGCTCCAACATCACGAACCTTCCCAAGTATCACGAATCAGTGCACTAAACATGTGACACGTTACCTTTGTCAATCTCCCACTACATGACATCTGCAAAAGCACCAACGTGCCATAGTAGGGGGTGAGTAATGAAACACGGTAGGTTTTCCCCAATGACATCCCTTCCCATGACTCTAGGAAAAAACCTATTAGCACATTCTTATAAAACAATTTATTTAAAACAATTCGAAAAACAGTTCAAAATATAACAAGTTCCATGACGAATCCATTTTCCCACAAAACCCATTTTTATCATGAAAATAAATCAAGTAAAGTTCCCAATTCCATTCAAATTTCCATTTGGCACATTTGTTCCATTTCACCAATCCACACTACCAACCATGCATGTAACCTGGACCTCCCTATACTCACGAGTGCTGAGTTATCCTTCCACTAAGTTGTCAATTAGTGGACTACCTTGACAGGGGTACTTCACATCCTTATCTGTCCCAAGCTATTAATGGGGGGAATTCTCAACCTTATCCATCCCAATGCATATGAACACACACCACAACCCATGAAATCCATGCCTAGAACCAAGTGTGTTCAAAACCTTTCAATAAATCATCACCCATTTACTGAAAACCCTTTTTCCCGAAAACCATTTTCCAAATCCAGCAAAACCATATTTTAAAATAACTATTTTAAAATCAAGAAACCAAAACACTTTGCAAAACCATTCTTTCAATTTCCACAATTTCATAAAAACTCATAAATCATCCCAAATGAATATTTATAACATGTTTTCACCACAATTTTACAATAAATACCAACTGATTAAATCAATATGAACTAAGCCATCAAGTTCTATGAAAGGGGAATCGAGATTGAAGCCACCTACCTCAACAAATTGGGCGAAACAAACCAACAGACAAGGAACGCAAAGAAAACCGGGTCAAAACTCCAAAAACCCTCCTTTGATCTCTTCTCCTAACTCATCCAAGACCAAATCTTGTCATATTTGGAATACACACCGTTATATCTACCCATAAAGGGCATATATCTATGAAAATTAGTGATGTGGATAAGAAGATCTAAGTTGATCTAAGAAACCGATCAAGAACAATAACATATCTTAAGATCCCAGCTTCGATTCGCCAAGAGAAGCCTTCAGATCACCTATGGAATGCTTGGGAGAATTCTTACAACCTTCAAGGGAAATTAATCCCGAGTTAGGGAAACATTGGATGTTTAAACAAGGAAATTAAAGGAAAAACAAGTTAGATCCACAATTTTAGGATCATACTTTATGTGACCACATGGTTATTCCGCACGGTTTGACAAACTGTTTGCTAACCGTGTCTTGGATAATGCCTCAGCCACCCTTCTCGCACGGTTTGTCCACATGGTTAGACAAACCGTGCATAGAGAATGTGGAATCCACTACCTCCAAGACCCACTACACATAGTTCTCCTGCACGGTTAGACAACCCGTTTGTCGACCATGTGACATCCCCTTTGACTCCAAACATCATTCCAAGTTCTCCCGACTCTCCCATTCAACACCCTTAACAATAAAAATATGAAAAGAATCAAGAAAGGGTTACATACGAGAAACCTGGGGTACTAAATTCTCCCCAACATTGGCCTTTCCCTCCTCGGAAAGTAGAAAACCATTGCTTGAGTGAAAGAGTTTTGGCCAATGATCCTTCAATTCTTTCTCACGTTCCCCAGACTCTTCCTGAATCTGACCATGTTTCCACAAAACCCGCACTATGATGATTCTTTTTCCATCCAAGACATTATCCTACCTATCCACAATTCACACCGGGATATGTACCAATGAAGAATCTGACTCATGGTCAATATGATCACATCTAATCACATGGTAAGGATTAGGCTAATACTTCTTCAACTGAGATACATCGAACACATTATGTACTGCACTGAATTGAGGTGGAAATTCCAACCGATATTCCACCTCTCCAACCCATTCCAGTATCTCAAACGGGCATATATATTGAGGAGATAACTTGCCCTGCTTCCTGAAATGATGATGTCCAAGTCATGGAGAGATCCTTGGGAAGACATGATCACACATAACAAATGACAACAGTCTTCATCAGTGATATGCATAAGATTTCTGAAGAATCTGAGCCATCTCCATCATCTTTCTAATCAACTAAATCTTCTATGTTGTTTCTTGGATAAGGCTTGGCCCAACTAGTGAAGTTTCAATTGTTTCCAACCAGCATAGGGGAGAATGACAAGGACGCCCATACAATGCATCAAACAGAGATATGTGTATCGATGCTGGATTACTATTATTGTATGAGAACTCCACTATGGGTATATTCTCCTCCCATGATCCACCAAAGTCCATTACACAATCCCGCAACATTTCTTGCAACGTTTGTATTGTCTGCTCAGATTAACCATCTTTCTGAGGATGATACGACGTACTCATCATCAACTGAGTCCCCAAGGCTTGTTGTAATTATTTCTGGAAACAGGATGTGAACCTCGAATCACTATCTGAGACAATAGACACTGGTACTCCATTCCCCGTTAACACTTCTCAGATATATATTTTTGAAATATCTTCCACAGTATGAGTTTCATGAATCAGGATGAAATGGGGCGATGTGGTTAGACGATCCACTATCACCCAAATGGTATTGTGTTTCCAGACCGTTCATGGAAGACCAATAACAAAATCCATTGCTATCTGCTCCCATTTCCACACTAGGATAGGTAAATACTATAACATATTAGCTGGTCACTATTGATCTTCTTTTACCTGCTGACAAGTTATGCATCGCGAGTGTAACTCGACCACCTTCGTTTTCATGCCGCTCCACCAAAAATGCGCCTTTAGCGCCATATACATCTTTTGTGTACCAGGATGTACAACCCCTCATGAAAGGTGGTATGCATGAAGGAGTTCTTCATGAAAAACCATAGGTACAACCATCCGATATCTGAAACAAAAAATAAAATCCCATCTAGATTCCATTTTTCAATGGTCTCCCCACCATTGAGTTTTGAACTCAATACAACATAGTCTACATCGGATGCATGTGCCTTCTTTATTATCTCCAGAAAATCAGGAACAAGTGTTGATGAGAAGAAAATGGAAACATCACCTCAATTTTCACATTCCACATGCATGTCAGCTAAGACTGACATCAACTGACATTCCTCTAAAGCTTCCTTTTCCAACTGAGCATACGACTTCCTACTTAATGCATCGGCCACAGAATATCCCTTAACCGGTGTACACATTAAGTAAAAGTTTAACATTTGAAGATACTCCATCCATCTCCTCTGCCTCATATTAAATTATCGCTGTGAGAAAATGTTTTCAAGCTTTTGTGATCAATAAACATAGTAAATTTCTGACCAAAGAGATAATGTATCCATGTTTTCACAACATGGACAACTACAGATAACTCCAAATCATGTGTTGGGTAATATTTCTCATGCACTCTCAAATGCCTTGAGCTATAAGCAACAAAAAGGTCTCCTTTCATGAGAATACAACCCAAAACTATTCCTGAAGCATCACAATAAACCATGTATCATTTCTATGATTCTAGAAAGATTATGATAGGTGCTGATGTAAGGAGAACTTTCAACTGTTGAAAATATATCTAGCATTAATTAGTCCATTGTAATGCACTATTCTTCTTTTTCAATGTTGTCATAGGCAAAGCTAGTAATGAGAAGTCACGGAACAAATGTCGGTAATAACCTGCTAGACCAAGAAAACATTGTATTACAAATATATTCTTTGACGGTTTCCAAGAAAGAACAACTTCAATATTTTCTGGATCCACTAAAACACCTTTCTCTGAAACGACATAGCCTAGAAAACATACCTCTTGTATCCAAAAATCACACTTTGATAATTTGACATACAATATATGGTCCCTCAAGATTTCAATCACTATCTCTTAGTGTTGCTCATGCTCCACCCTTATTCTTGAATACACTAATATATCATCCACAAAACACCACAACAAAAATATCCAGATATTGATGAAATATCTGATTCATCAAAATCCATGAACACCATTGGTGCATTTGTACGACCAAAAAGAATGACTATATATTCATAGTGGCCATATCTGCTTTTGAAAGCTGTCATTGGAATATCCTCCTTACAAACTCGCAACTGGTGATATCCTGACTGCATGTCAATCTTGGAGAACCATTGAGCTCCCATTAGTTGATCAAACGGGTTATCAATGCATGGAAGTGGATATATATTATTTATCATAACATGGTAATGTTTATGATAATAAACACAAAGCCTCAAATTTCCATCTGCTTTCATTAAAAACAAAACTGGTGTTGCCTACGGAGACACGTTTGGCCGAATGAAACCCCTAAATTCCATATCCTCTAACAAAACATTCAACTCGTTTAACTCCGTTGGTGCCATCCTATACTATGGAAGTGAGATAGGACTGGTCCCATGAAGGAGATCAATCGTAAACTCGACATCTCTTACATGTTGTAATCCTGATATGTTTTCAGGAAAAACATCTGAGAATTAATCCACCATAGCTGGAAAACTATTCCCCGTGATCTATTCCAATGATGCCACAGTCAATGCTTCCACTTGGTAAGAGATCATTCCCACCATTGGTGATAATGGGATATTTGCACCTTTCTTTACTATCCACTCTCCTCTGAAGAGATGGTTGATTCCGTCCTCCGACATGAAACTAACCATTCTCCCATAATAGTCGATGTGAGCCTTAAACCTTGTCAAAAAAATCCATACCTAATATTACATCATAGAAATCCATATCCACCATAGAAAAATCGCATTTTATCTCAGCTCCATCAATAGTTATAGAACATTCTCTACACACGAAGGCTTTACTTTCTCTTTCACCAACAGGAGTTTTCATTTTCATTACAGAAGGCATCATTTACAGTTTTAGATTCAGTAAATCAGCAATACGAGAAGCAAGAAAGGAATGTGATTCTCCAGTATTAAAAAACACTTGCACAAATGTAGAATTCAAATGAATCATACCACATACTGTTAACGGTCCAACATGATCATCAACAATCATCTACTCAAATCCATACCACTGCTTTGTCACTGAAATGTTCTCCTTGTTGCCTTGATGAGATTGTCCCAGTTGAGGAGTCATGGTATTTCAAGAATCACTATGGCTAGCACTGTTATGCTGATGAGACTGACTATGTTGTCCCCGTACTATTGAAGCATACAATTCTTGTGATGCCTGGGAAGTGTCACGTGAACCTGACCTCAGAGTATTTCTACAATAGCTCTGTTGATGCCCTAATTTCTTGAAATTATGACATTGTCATGGTTGCATCGTACACTATCACTTTATGTGATTAGTCGAGCCACATTGAAAACAACCGACTTCCATCGTGGGTCGTGGCGGAAGGTTCACTGATCCAATCGTCTGATTCTGATTCACACTCCCAACATGGAAGTAGGTGTCCCTCTTCTACATGTTCCCAGCATTAGAGTTACCACCCATTCCCGTGGGTATCATCATGCTTCCTCCTTTTGATCCCAAGATATCACGTTCTGCAACAGTTTCTATATTCACCATATTTGTATAATCCGTAATACAGAGCACTACATTCTTTGATCGAATCTCCTAACTTAACCCCGATTCAAAGATGTGTGCCTTTAAAGATGCACTTGTCGCAACCTCTAGTGAAAAATGGACAAAATTAATGAAATTAGTCACATACTCTATGAAAAAGATGCTCTCTTGATTCAAGATGACGAAGCCCATCATTTTCAGGATCATGAACGTGTGATGATAGAATTGTTTGTTATACAATTCTCAAAAATCCTCCCATGTAAGGCCTTCATCCAATTTAGCTTGTACCGCTAAATCCCACCACTGATGTGCATGAACCTCGATAATATACGTCGCCAGAATTACTTTTTTCTCTTCTACTTTGTCGATGAAATTAAATATATGATTCATCATGCTTAGCCACATCTCCGCCTTATTAGGTTCAGCATCACCCCAAAAGATGGGGGGATTATTCTTCTAGAACTGTATGGAATGGTCTAAATGCCTTGACTCATCCCTCAAATTTCCTATGTCCACAGCCTGGAATGCGTGAACGATTCTCTGAACCATCTCCTAGTTCACACGTGGTTCAGGTGCAACCACATTCTCCGCATCTTCTTTGGGTTGGCTTCGACCATGCCTAACAGGTGCCATTTTCTATACAAACAATGCATGCCGTTAGTATCACTTCCTAGCAACTGAAGGCTTAGCATTTCAATTTCTATCACATCAACTATCACATCGTTGTATTCCATCCATCAATCTTTTCCACTTCTTCAACCATTTTTGAAAACGTCCCACATACTTTTTGAAAAACCACCCATTTTCAAAATATACCAAATATCCACTTTTAAAAATCTTTCATTTGAAAATCAATTTCTGCATTTTTAAAAAATTTGCACCTTTCCCAAATTCAAAAATCATTCTTCGCAATGAGATATGACATCCTAGTGGGATTTCATTCCTCTAATGCATGTCATGCTCATCACATTGTCTAAACCCATGATAATGAGATTTGTTATCCTATAACTGTCTCCAAAACACTTATGTACCCAACTCCCTTGTAACTTGAATGAAAACATAAACAGTTTAGCTTCATCCTTTTATTCTATAAATTTCTAGTTCCCAAATCCTACTCTTGTCTAATATTGAAACCCAAGGAATAGGTGAAAAGGAATTTCAACTCCATGACCGAGAACATTGATGTCCACTTGTTAGGAAATGACCAAACAAGATGATAACATTTGTAATGACCCGCCAAAATCTCATTCTCTTGAGAGTGTAACGAGTAATTACATGGCCTTAGGCAACATCCCCAAGGCGCCAAAGACTAGTAATAAATTCCGACAGGTTTCAAACAAGTGGGGGATTATTTACCCTTTTTGAACATCCATAGAACCAGTAACCACAACCAACCCAAAAACTAAATGATTCATATTAAAAGATAAGACAACTCAACCATTTATGTTATTATAAACCAACCAAGAGTACCAAAGAAGAAACCAACACTCCAACATCAGAGTAAACAACGGAAAGAAAGTCAAATACTACAATACAACAACCCAACTCTATGCTCCACAAGCTCCAATATCCAACATCACGAACAAACCCAAGTATCACTAAGAAGTGCACTAAACAAGTGACACTTTACCTTTTCCAACTTCCTGGTACATAACATCTGCAAAAGCACCAATGTGCCAAAGTAGGGGGTGAGTAATGAAACTCAGTTGGTTTTCCCCGATGACTTCCCAACCCATGCCTCTAGGATAAAACATGTTAGCACATTTATAGAAAACAATTTATATAAAACAATTCCAAAAAACAGTTCAAAATATAACAAGTTCCATGTCGAAACCATTTTCCAACAAAACCCATTTTTCTCAATAAAATCAATGAATAAGTATTCCCAATTCCGTTCACATTTCAATTTGGAACATTCTTAACATTTCACCAATCCACCCAACCAACCATGCATGCAACCTGGACCTCCCTATAATCGTGAGTGGTGAATTATCCTTCCACTAAGCCATCACTTAGTGGACTACCTTGACGGGGTACTTCATGACCTTATCTGTCCCAACCTATTAATGGGGGGACTTCTCGCCCTTATCCATCCCAATGCATATGAACAAACACCACAACCCATGTAATCCATTACCAAAATAAAGTGTGTTCATAAAATTTCAATAATAAATCACCATTTTATTGAAAACACTATTTCCCGCAAACCATTTTCCAAATCCAGCAAAACCATATTTTAAAATCACTATTTTAAAATCAAGAAACCAAAACACTTTGCACAACAATTCATTCAATTTCCTCATTTTCGTCAAAACCCATAAATCATCACTGAAGAAGACTTATGACATTTTTTTACCACAAGTTTACAATCAAAACCAAGAGATTAAATCAATTTTATGATAGCCTTAATGTTCTATGAAAGGGGAATCTAGAGTGAAGCCACCAACCTCAACAAATTGGGTGAAACCAACCGACGGACGAAGAACGCCAAGAAGACCAGGTCAAAACTCAAAAAAGTCCCCTTAGATCACTTCTCCTAACACAACCAAGACCAAATATTGTCATATTTGGCACCCACACCCTTAGATCTACCCATAACGAGAATAGATCTACGAAAATGAGAGAAGAGGAGAAGTAGATCTATGTATATCTAGGAAACTGATCAATAATGCTAACATACCTTTAGAATCCGGCTTTTATTCACCAAGAGAAGCCTTTGGATTGCCTCTGGAATGCCTGGGAGAAGTCTTACATCCTTCAAGCGAGAGTAATCCCGAGTTAGGGCCGCATATGAGGTTTAAACAAGTCAATTAAAGGCAAAAGAAGTTAGATCCACAATAATAGTATCTTAAATTTAGGGACTGCATGGTTAGTCTGCAAGGTTTGACAAACCGTGCGCTAACCGTGCATTGACTTCTGCCTCGGCCACCCTTCTCGCATGGTTTGGCCGCACAGTTAGACAAACTGTGTGCCTATCGTGCAAAAGCCACTACCTCCAAGACCCACTTTGCACGGTTTGGCAGCAGGGTTAGACAAACCGTGCGCCTACCGTGCGACTTCCCCTTTGCCTCCAATCATCATATCAAGTTCTCCCAAATCTCCTATTCTACACCCTTAACATTAATACCATGAAAAGAATCATGAAGGTGTTACCTTCCAAAAACCGGTGGTACTACATACCCATAGAATTAAAAGATCTCAATATATGGATGATAATTATTTTAATATATAATTAGTTAATAAAAAGAGTTGAGATCTATAGAATGAAAATTAAATAAATGATCTTCTAGAATAATGTTACTTCTTATTTTAGTAACTCTCTTAGGTTGGCACGGAACTCCTTCCTTGGATAGATTTATGCCCAATGTGAGAATTCTTGAATAAGATAAGGGATTTATATCAATTAATAATGTATTATTATTATGATACAAGGTTTATTGAGTTGTCTAATGATGTCAGTGGGGTGAGTTCCCTTTTATAATGGAGGAGTGACATTCTCATAAATATAAAAATATTTACACAATTTAGAGGGCTCCCTAAAAATATATTATAATAATTATTGAAAAAATTAGAGAAACAATGTTAATATATATAAATATTTCAATAAAATTTATTTTGTACTTTTTTCTATGTCATTTGGCCTCTTAAGATTACTGTTTAACTATTAAGTAATTTTTTTGTTACCTTAATCATTGTAATCAATTTTAATTTTTTTCACTAATTTTTTTCTTTCACAAACTAAGAATAAATTATTAGAAATTAAAAATTACTTGTATAAAAGATAATGAATACATTTTTATGAAATTATAACCACTTAAATGGATGAAATTAATTGTATGTTAATCCCGCAGATGAGACAAAAAATCAGGGTTTTAATGTATAAATGATCAAATGTTTGGTATGTTTTTATATGTAAATTGAATGTGATATTTTTTAAACTAAACTAGATTGATTCAAATGATGTTTAATTTATCAAATTATACTTAACCCCAAATTAAAAAATTATTTTACTAAATTAATAATTTATATGAAAATGATTTTTGAATTAAAATTCATTGTTTTCACAATTCATCAAAAAATGTATTCTTCTCAAAAAATTACCAAACAATATTACAATGAAAACTATGATATCATTTATTTATAAATGAATCTTTTTTTTTCAAATAATAACTGAAAATTTGGCCAAAAATTGATTTAAAATGGTATTTACATTAAACAGGGAAAAATTATGTTTTAGAAATACATATCTTTTTATCATAAAATTGGATTTATTTATATCTTATGAATATTAAATATATTGGATAAGTATAAAAAAAATTTATTTATCATATAATATAAAAATCATACACAAAATAGACATTAAAATATTTTTATTAAATTATTGCGGTATAATTTTTGTATATACATAGAAAAATAGTTTTTCTTAAAATATAATTTCATCATCATTGAATAGTTCTTACTCTAATTTATAACAAATTGATTACCAAATGATTCATTTTATATAGATGTTTAAATCATATTTTCATAATTAAGTTATTTTTATATATGACATCCATTCCAATGACTAGTTGGTAGCTACAATCATATAATAATAATAATGTTATAATTATTATATTAGAGTTTTGTAAAACTCATCCTTTCAGGTATCAAATGATATCAACGGGTATTGGTATTCTATGTAACACAAGAAAAAAATGGTTTTGATTATACTGTAAATTAATGAATGTTTTGAGTTTATTGGAATCCTAACATTGTGATTCATGTAATTAAATTGGTAAGTATTGATTTTTTATAAAAAATATTTTTTTAGTGAAGTGTGAAATGAAAAATATCGACTAATTAAATTAATTTCAAAAACCTATTTTACAAACTCTTGGTGTGTTAATATATGGGCCCTACAGAGTTCTTATATATCGTAAGAATCAATTAATCCTCTATAATATACACTTTGTAGGAGTTAATTGACAAATACCTTCAAAAAGGGTTGTCGATCACACAAAAACATAACCAGATAGTATCTTGTAAATCCATTTATAGAAAAAACTCTAAATAAATCATCAAGTAAATTGTCATTTTAATAGACATATATCAGTTTCAAACCATCCATATGTTTTATTTTAACATGAAGGGATACTTAGAAATTCTGAGGGGAGAACCAATCTACCCAAATCTCTAAATCATGGAATCTAACTCACCTTAACTTATACATTCAAATAAAAAAATTAAAGTAAAAAAACAAAAATTGGGGTTTTCCTGGGGAAATAGTAATTTTCATGAGATCACACAAAAAATAAAACTAATGTAAAAAATTAATTGATCATTGAACAATGGTAGAAGACCCACATATATTAAATTATCTATAAACAAATAAAGGGAATATCGGCCTCACCTATGGAAATTATTCTTTCACAAATTGTAGTGGATGTATTTCTCAATAATATTAAAATAATTAAACCCTACATCACATAGTATACTAACTACTACAAATGGGAGGCCAAAAATTTGACTCATTGGGGATACCTTCACCAATTACATATGGAGGACCCACACATTGTCTGGATTAAGTAGATATCAAACCTATGCTTGAATAGAATTGTAATTGGCTAAAGGGGAACCTAAACCTCTATAAAAGGTTATAAAATAGGGAATAAAAAATTATCAATTCAATATTAATGCATTATATATCATTGAAACCAATGGTATTTTTTAATGATGTTACCTCATCCTATCAGTCGGGGATACAAACCCTTGTCTACAATATGGGAGAGAAACACCTTTCATGAAAAAGGGAGTACTATTCTTCTTATACTCAGCCAAACTCATTAGACAAGTATAACTAAACACCATCCAAATATTATGACTAAACCCTAAATTCACCACCCGCACTAGAGGTTAGTTGATTATGACTCCCAAATCACTCCTCTAAAAGGCTAGTGTCAAGAGACAAACACAATGAAAGAATACTTATTATATAGGACGATAAATCTCAAACACCATATAGGATAAAAAAACAAAAACTATCATTAAATCCAAACTACACTAGATATACATATCTAATATGAAATTTTAAAAATTTATGAACATAAATTCTAAACATTCAATGGAATGAAACAAAAAAAATTGTACCAAAGGGGAAGGAAACAGGGATCAATAATCCAATGTTACACAATCTAGGTATGTATTAGTATATGGGAGTTCATTTCCCTGCAACATCCTCTAGACTGAGCTTCATCTATAATGATCCTCATCAGAATAGAAAACACTTAGACCATATCATCTATAATAACTCCACTATCTCCACAACCTCATAAGAGATTATCCATATATATATCATATTCATATGTAGAAAAGGATTCTACAAAAAAACCCATGTATGAGTGATTATGAATATACCTATTAGGATTCCCAAAAATTTGAAACATGGAAAGTGATTCCCACACAATATAAATGAAACATATAATCTCCAAATATAACCTTGTGGAAACTTACTCGGGGAGAGAATCAATCACATAATTTATAAATTTTATTTCAACCCAATCCAATGGTGTGTAACAAATAATACCCAACTACACCCTACTATATAAAATATAAAAAACCCATTAGGTAATACATCTCAATGAAATACCCATTCATGACTCATTATCTACCACAAAAGTCAAACACATTAATTATCGAAAATAGGAACACTTAAAATCACCATGAACCTAATTTATGGATTCTTATGAGATCTCTAGATATGAATGTAATCCCATCTATAATGTAAAATTTCCTCACAATAATATCATCCAACACATAGGTGATGTAACTCGAACTAAAATCATGTAATATTTCCTAAAACAAGGACAAGGGAAATATTAAACCCAATAGAGAATGTAGTTAATAGTTCCTAACTATCATGGCCCATTTAAGAGAAGTCACTACTCTATAATACTCACATGATGTTATTTACTAGTCTAAACCATGTGTAAGATAATAATCCAATATCCTAAACACACTCAAAAGTGGAAGGAAATAATTATATTATGTGTAAAAATTTCCTAAACTCGATCCTCTATAGAATTTGGGATAATATATAAATAAATATTGTACCCCAAAATCCACAATCATTTGTATTCATGAAATATCCATGCAGTTCAAAAATCATCATCATCAATACATTAAATATAATACACTTCTGGTTGATCCATGCTTCATCAGAATACATTTCCTAGTTAAGGGGGTACTAACCCCACACCTCGTTCTATCTACGATGAACAACCAATAAAAAAATAACTCCATAATTGAAACTATGATTAGGATAATTGGACACACCAATTATAATTTCACAAATTATGTGTACCATAACTATTATTGAAATAATATTTATAACATCACAAGAAGATGATATGATAAATCATAACATTGCATAGAGATCTGGGGATCCAACCTATTGGGGGGTTTTAACTATATTGCATTAAAGGATATATTCAAACATTTACATAGAATGTTATAATGGTGAATGGATCCAAAATATATATCAACCACTACCACTTCTCTTTAGGAAACAACTCTAACTTTTTTTGAGAATTGCATTTATTAAGGACACTATGAAAATTCTTCTCTATGTCCCTCATTCTTCAATCTAGATGAAACACTAAAAAAATAAATATATTTTTCATATGAATATAATACATGGAGGTCATCCTGGCCAAAGAGTGAGGGCCTAACTCCTATATCCTCTAAATATAATACCCAGAATCCAAATATAACCACATTTTTCAGGGTAAGAAGGCAAGAATCCTCCCTAAATACCACAAATCTCTATATATCCCGGAATTATTCTACTCTGAAGAGGCCACCAATTAGGCCTAGTTAGAAATTTTCATTCATAACTCTCTATTCATTCACAAAAAAATACACAGGTAACACTCATATGGCACAGATCTATAAGGAAATGTTAGGGTCACTTGTGTGACATTCAATTGAGTTATGGGACCTATACAACCCTATTAACTAGTCAAATCCAACATCTAGAAACTATCATCATCTCGAACATATTTTGATTTTAAACCAATAATAAATCGCATAAAAAACCTCTAATAACAATTAGGACATGACCACCATGTTATATATAGAAATATATTTATAATAGACAATTTTTGTGTCCAAATCCAATTCCATAATAATATTTCAATATGTGGTTTTTACTATGAGTACATAATGGGTAGTAAGATTTCAGGTCTCGTACACCCAATTACCCTTCCATGGGAGTGTTGTACAGACTAATATTCCACATTCTTATAAATTACATGGGGTTTCATGACACAACAAGGATTATTGGGTACATGGTTACTTAGACATGTTTCTTATCTCATGACATGTTATCAGGACTAGTATGACAGGTACAAGTACATGTTCTGTCCCTCACATTAGTGTCTAGTTTGGTAGATTGATAGACCCTAATTATTTTTAAATAAGGGTCACAAAAATCAAATATTTTTAATAATAAATTAAAATAGAAGTTTATATACCTTGATAAGCACAAAAAATATTGGTAATGTATTCTAGGGAATACGTGGTGTTTAGTAAATATTCCCAAACAAAATCTTCCTATGATCTAGAAAATTCCTCTAACAAACCTCAAATTTGATGTAATTCTAATAAAAAAATGAAATATATATAGATAACAATATAAAATTATGATCTAAAAATCAAATACAAATGTTAAAAAATTAGTAAAATGATTCATACCTCATTGTGGACCACTATAAAATCATGATTTATGCATCTTATTTTAGATAAATGATCATAGTAACTAATTTGAACCTATTATCACCTCTAAATTAAATTTGTTCAATTTCATTTCTCCCACTCTTTGTTCCACCACATCTACAACATATAGTATATGCTTCTACATTCAATCCTGAATGAGTAGAGTAAAAATGTATTTGGTAAATTAAAACCATAATTATGTAAAATTGAAACTCATTAAATAGTTAAGGAATGAAGAGTAGTACCCACATAGGTATTATATATCGACTAGGTAAGACACTATGATACATAAGGAATCATGATTTTAAAATTTCAATACAAATACTTATTTATGATGCCATAACTTTTAACATATAGGGAAAATAATATTTCATTAATAATTACTAATAATATTGAATACTTCTCCCATCATGAAATCTTACTACATTACATTCTACATGTAAAATCCATATTCTAGAATTAACATAACCCTGAGATAATTTCTCTAATGTTGTTTGATTAACTTAAATTTCTATTTTAATTGAAAAAATGAAATTTTTCTCTAAAAATATGAAATATGAAAGGTCTTAATTATAAGTCAAACTGGAATCATTTATTTAAGATCTACATGTAAGATGTTAGAATAATTATGGAATTTTGAAATGTCGCAACCCATTATCAGGACCTGTGTCGTGACTACCCAAAGCCCACCTTCCATAGGCCAGGGGCTGATGACTATCACCAGAAGTGTAAATCCCCAAAACTGGGAAGGAAATCCCTCTATAATGTGTAAGCATGCAAAAATAGAGTACAATATGGTAGCGAATCACTATGTAAAATTGTGTACAAATGAGTGTTCAAAAGTATAAGGGGTCGGAAATACAATCCCAATTGTAAAGTACAATGAAATGGGAAGTAAAAGTACAACTGAATGAAATGTAAAACAGCTACTAGATCATCCACCTAGAATCCCTACCTGATGGGTTGGGTCAGATAGCCTCCTCAGCTCTCCACATCCATCTGGGTCCTCCGTGTACTGACTCGTCATATGTTATACATCTGAGTACCAACTAGTCCTGCTACTCTCGACCTTAGTCATCGAGGTCCATCATCTGCAACCAACACTACGAGGTGCGGGCATAGCCTATGTAGGGATGAGTATAACGATAATCATTTGGGACCCCAAGACCCTCAAGGTCTCACAAATTCCCACAAGGATAAACCAAAAAGTTATAAATCAACATATAACCCCACTTAGGTATATGCCCACACATATGCCTCAGTTGTCAAGTAATATGTCTCAATCATGAGGTAAACTCAAAAGTAAATGAATCCGCTCAAGTAGGATTTTTATTCACAACAATGAAACCACGGCTACTGGAGGACCTCTCCTCTGTCTAGTATAGTGGTCCTGCCTCCACAACCTGGCGCTTCCCACTAACCTTGGACTACTGAGGTACTACTCTTGTCATGTACCGTGGGTCTATAGCACTCACACGGAGGCGCTCCCCACTATGGGTCTACCCCCAACTACAAGATGCTCCCCCAATTACCTTGCATAGGTACTCCCCCTGTCGATTACCGTGGTTTTTCCGCCAACTACCAGGTGATCCTCCACCGTGGTTCTACTACCAACTACCATGTGCTCCCCTCTGAGCTAGTCAAATCACTACGAGTCGAATCAGTCAAGCATTTATCAGGTCTCTTCCATTTACTAGTTCTTCATACTTTGCTTGCTTGTCTCTGGGAGGATCTACTCCACGAGCTACAAGTTGATGCTACAACTATCAAAAAGTCCCATGTTGAATTATCTTAAGGGTCCGCCTCATCATAGGAGTCTCAATGCAATAGATGGTGAGTTAAATAGATGCCTGGTCTATGAGTTATTAGCCTTTTAGTCTCGGGGGCCCGGTTGGATTCGTACACAATCCAACCTGACCATATCTCATGTTTACCCCAAACTCCAGTGAGGTATACTCAAAGGGACCTTCATGCCCCAAGAAAAATATCAACACTTTCGGTTCATCAAATGGATATTCGGTGCCAAATATAATTCCAAAGAATGTAATGGTCGGTAGTAGGCATGGGTCTTGTCTGATCAGGTCGGACCGACTCATCCCATCTTAGTATGGGCTAACCTGGTCTAGGTCGAATCAGTCAGACATATTTTGTCTAACCTGGACCATTTCGTGGGCCAGCCTATTAGGTTCTGCCCACCCCGCTGGGCCACGCCCAGTAGGCCTTGTGGGAAGTTCTCCTTAGATTTTGTCGCGAGGGGCGTGGCTCGGCCCAAAGGATGTGTTCAGGTTTGGTTCATCCAATGTCGCGAGGGTTGTGGTACGGGAGGCTCATCACGTGGGGGAGAATCGGTTCAGCCAGTGGCACCGCGAGGGAGGCCGCGGGCCAGCTCGAAAGGCCATTGCTGCTCTGAAGGCTGGTGCGGCTTTGACGGGAACATGGGTTCAGCCTTGGTAGGCCGGCGGGGTTGCCTGGGTATTCTGATGGGGTTGTCGGGCATTCCGGGTGGCCGCCTAGTAGGCTGGAGGGGTGGCCGAGAGGGGGAAGGGAGAGCCAACTAGTGAATGGGAGGGTGTCGGGCATGCTGGCCGGCGGATGGGAGGGCGTCGGGTTGGCCGAAAGGTGGTAGGGAGGGCGCTGGGTAGGCCGACAAGCTACTAGGAGGGTGCTGTACAGGGAATGGCCTGGCAGGCCAGTGGATGAGAGGCGGTCAGGCAGGCTGGTTTGGAGTGGCTCGGGCCGGCGTGGGCCGGCGGTGCGGCCGGGATTTCGGGTCTTATGGAGGACGGCATGGTCGTGGCTTAGCTCGGCCAGGGCTGGTTCGGTCGGAGCACCACAATGGGAGCACGGGTTGTAGAGGCCATGGGAAGAACAACCATTATCATCACCGCCTTTCTTGTCTCGTGGCATCATCGCAATTTCGTGGACCATCTCACACAATAACGACAAAGGGGTAGGGCCATGTTGCCTTGTCCCACTCCCTCCATGTTTAGGGTGGTATCAATTGGATCATCATGAAAAGAATATGACGAAAAACTCACCCGCAAACAATTCTTTTCCAACCGATGAAGAATATAGAAAAGAAAGTACATCAACTTTTAATTGACCCCCTGCCTTTAATTTTCAGCCAACATTCGTTGACAGAGTCGTGGAATGAAGATGGAGTTTTCATTTGTCATGTCTGCCACAATTTTCCACTCCCTAATTCGCACGACAGTTGTGGAAGTGGTTCCACATTGGTAGGTGTCCGAGGAAGAAGTAGATGAAGGATCATTGTCGGCGTTCTTCTTTCTTCATTGGGAGGAGTGTTCTTCGTTGGGGCCTTCTCCGAATAATCCCCTCCTCAAAGGCTTCACACCAAAGATAAATCTCATCCAAAAGAAATAATAAGAGATTGATATATTATTACTTCATTGGAACCTAATTCAAATTTGTAGAATTAAATTAATGTTCTATAGCTAATTAATTCAAGAGTGTAGGCACAAAATTAATTTGGGGAGATAAAGATGCTCCATTGGGGTGGTGGCACCATTATATTGGGAGCTCAAGAGGTTTCTCCCCACTCAATAGGGAGTTCAAGGGGTTTCATCCTCTGCTGGTCCCCACCTCATTAATCCAAACATGGGAGGTTATGTTCGGGTGAGAACCACAACCTTAACCTCTCAAGGGATGTTATCGTGTGGTGGTCCCACATCCAACCTCTATGGGGATGTTTTAACCACCATACATCAAAATGGAAGTTCAAATATAATTAAAGTGTTGGAAAATTTATTTTATTATTATTTTTTGGAAACCCAAAATATATATTTTATTCTCGAGTAACTACCATCGAGTTGAACATCTCCTTAATCGAATATCGGCATTTCATATTAAACAGTTCTCTAGTATTTCAATTCCGAGCACCAGTTCAAAAGATACATAACTCCCCTCACGCAGCTACTAAATGTACCTGAAAAAAAGTTCAAAATATCATTATCAGTCACTCTCGACTTGCGCCAGTCGAGGTTAGGCTCTTCCTAGGTGAAACACGAACAAAAGAACCCAACAGTAATCTCATATTTTCAATCTGAGTTACCGTTTAGATGTTATAAAATTTATAACAAAATAATTGTCACATAATTATTTTATTTGCAGTCAAAAACTATTTTTCACTAGTGGCCCGCGCAGGCCAAATTTAGTATCTGATTAAAGAAAGACTACAGTAATGAGTTCAGTGGTGGTCATGGATTTTTAATTCGAGCTACCGTTTTTGTGTTATAATCATTTAAAAATAAAATAATTTATTTAATTAGTTTATTTAGGATTATGCCATTTTTGGGTTTTCAAACAGGACGCTCGTGCCAACTAATCTTAAGTTGTTCCAAGGGTAAACATGACATCCTAATAGTAACGTTACCCTCATATTTTTGATCTGAGTTACCATTTAAGAGTTATTCCGCTTTTTCAGGAAAACTGCTAACACACATTAACATAAGCTTAACAAAAAACTCGACGAATCATTTCTGGAACTCCATGCCTCAAAATTACGCAACGTCAGACTTCATAGACCCATAAAATTAACATTTAATTAAAAAAATTACATAGAAATTACGAGTCTTTTCCTATTCTACAACATAGGGTTCTATAGCCCCATAAGCCACAACTCACTACTAAGGGATCTACTGGGGGTACTGAGAAAGAATATGAACCTCCCTCTCCCATGTACTCTCCTAGAGGATCCTATACTGCCAAAGGAACCACACTAGTGGTATCAACCATCCTTGAAAGATGTGCTCCTGTTGATCCTCAATCTCTACTGAAACATCCATAAAAGTATCCCCATCATCAATGTCCAGCTCTCCATGGTCGATGATGTGGGAATGGTCATGCATGTATCTCCTCAGCTGAGATACATGGAAGACGTCATGCACCCAGGTAAACTAATGTGGAAGAGTTAAGAGTTATGCCAGCATTCAAACTATATTGAGGACATGAAATGACCCAATGAGTCTCGGTGACAACATGCCTCATTGGTCAAATATCCATAGACCTTGTAGAATTGAGAACCATAGAAAGATGTGGTCACCATCCACGAACACCAGAGGTCTCTGTCTCCTATCAGCATATGACTTGTGTCTAGTCTATACAGTCTTCATCTGCTCTTAGATGATCTACACCTTCTTCGTTGTAGCTCATACCATCTCTGTTCAATAAGATTTGGGCTGAATTGGTGAGTCATCTGATAATCACCCAATTAGAGTCATGTCGCCTAGACGTATGTGGAATACCCATTACGAAGTACATGTATATCCCATCCCACATCCACTTTGGGACCTGTAAAGTCTGAACCAAGAATGTTGGTACCAGATGCTCTAACTTCACTTGCTGACACGTGAGGCATCGAGAGACAAACTTTGCTACTGCCTTATTCATACCTAGCCACCAGTGCTATCATCGATGGTCCTGGTTCATCATCGCCACTCATGAATGTACCTCTAGAGGGGATGTGTAAAACACCCTCAACACTTCCTTCTAAAATGACACCGGTACCATGGTACGTCCTCCTAATAGGATGACGTTCTCCCCCCTTCATAAAATCTATCAGGTTCCTATGTTGTAGTTATCTGAACATGTCGTGTCTTGCCGTCAACTTCCCTGCACTATGCCTCCCTAACATGCATATGAAGTTGGGGAGTGACTGTAAGAGACTGTAGAAAGGTTGTTCCATCTCTATCCATAAAAGATATCTGTAAAGCAGTAAGCTGTATTGTTGCCTTTCCTAGAGGATGTATACAAGTTCTCCTACTGAGTGCATCTGCTATAACGTTCCCCTTCCCAGGAGTATAGACAATATTGAAGTCATAGTCTTGGAGAAACTCAAGAAAACTTCATTGTCTCAGATTTTGTTTCTTCTGAGGGAAGATATACCTGAGACTCTTCTGATCAAGGTTATTGGTAAAAAAAAACTCTCCCATCAGATAATTTCGCCAAATCATCAAGGTGAAGATCACTATATATAACTCTGGGTCATGGGTAGTGTAATTATTCTCATGTTATCTCAGCTTCCATGAACCATATGCGATCACTACTTGCTCCATCATCAGGACTCATTCGAGTATGGTCCGTGATGTGTCACAATAAACTACGTACCATACGCCTTCCTTGGGAAATCTCTAGATTGGGGCTCTAGTCAGCCAATGACTTAGCTCTTGAAAGCTATTCTGGTATCTCTCTGACCACACAAAGGGTTTCCCCTTCTTTGCTAAGGCTGAGAGTGGTGTTTTTACTCTATAGAAGTCTGGCAAAAAGGTAACTCTATCCAACTCATGTGTAATCGGCTTCACCCTCTTATTCATGAGTCCAGCCTGTGCAACCTGGGTTTTCCATTACACCAACCATTAAAAACCCCTTCCCAACATTATAGATAAACCACTACCATTTTTCCTAATATAGTCAACAGGAGTGTTATCTTTGGATTTCATGACCAAACCCAAACTAACATCATAAGGCCTTAACACTGTCACCAAGAGGTTCCAACCAAAACTCTCACCTCATGGTTCATATCACACCATCGGTGAAAGTGTGATTATCGAGACTCTAATTAAAGTAATCTCTATACGTGTGGGTCATGTCAATCGTTAAACCGGAAACAGTAGGTCTTGGTCATGATTTGTGGAAGGAAGGAATTATTGTTACTTATGTCTATTATTACAGTAGCTATTATTAGACACAGACCGTACCTTGAATCATTCCCAGAGACTTTGGGTCGCACTTCTTGACCACTTGTAGGTACTCCCATCCACTATCCTCTAGCTCCTTGAGCCTAGCAGGTTCCACATAAGGGGGTGGTTGTACCATGTCAAAATTTGTGCCACTTTATGCTGTTGTCCTATCTCTCATTCCACATTTGTTTCCCTATAGATTTATCTGTCCTTAAAAAATCCTCTTCTTGAAACATTTTTACATCCTCAAGTCTCTGAGACTGGCACCGGTTTCCTGCTTTCCCACTGCTAACATTCACTTGTTGTATCCGCTCTGCCAAATAAAATTCAAACACAAGGGTTCTCTCTGGAATCCTAACATATGTTGGAATTCATAGAGTAATTGTGTTGGCTCGGATTTCCATTAAACAAACCATGCTCAGATGTTCGATCAATAATTCACTGATCTAACCATATTCATCAATTACTAGGAAAGATCGGTATGCCTCTATGAATACTCTGCTACCTATATGATGTCCTGCCGAAGCTGTAGAAGTTCTAGGGAACTCTCAGCCACCTCCTCAAGCCAGTCCTCAGCCTCTTGTGAGTCGGTCATGCCTCAGAACCTAAGGGGTATCAAATACTGAAACACGTGTAAGGTACTAAGCCTACGAGTGTCTTATACCATTACCGCCAGTTGCCACTGCTGACCAACAGGCAGTGTTATAGCTGAGAGACTACCCGGAGGTACTATCTCTGGTAATGGTCCACATACTGAGGCCTCATCACTATGCGGACCATCCTCATGGTCACTCAATAAAAACTTATAGTATCTATGATCACTAACTGCTCTACGGGTGTCTCGACTAGGCGAAGAACTCCAACAATCACCTCTATAAAGTCCTTTATTGCCTGTGAATTTGTCTCTCCTCGTATCCTCGGAGGCCACTACCATTAGAACTTGTGCAATGTGCTCAGTCATTTTTCACTATCCCCCAATGTGGCTGGTGGCATCTTCTTCCCAATGAGTGGTGGTGCTGCTGGTACACCACCTGAAGGTGTCCACATAGAAAGAGGTCCCTGCACCAGATCCTTGTCGTTCAGTGGGTCGTCATCGTGTGCTCTCCCGAAACACCAACTGGTTTTCTATGTGGAGGCATCCTGAACAGATGCGACACAGTCAAATGTTATACCTGGTGAGCTGACATGGTTGAGCAGACATAAAGAAAACTTTTTAAAACAAACGCGCAATCATTTTTTTCAGGCACTGAGTTAGATATCAGTAGTCAGTGTCCTGGTGTATGGATACATCGTCCACCGCACCAACACTGGACACCATGAACTAAGAACCACACTTAGCACCATTAACATTATTTCTTCAATGAAAAGAATGATCATATACCTATGTTCTACTATAAAACCAACTCCTCTAATACCAATTTGTCAAGACCCATCATCGGGACCCATGTCGTGACTACCCAAAGCCCGCCTTCCATAGGCGAGGGGCTAGCGACTAGCACCAAAGGCATAAATCCCCAAAACTGGGAAGGAATTTCCTTTATAAATTGCATGAATGCACAATCAGAGTACAAGATATAAGCAAAACAATATGTAAAACTATGGACAAAAGAGTGCTAAAAATTAAAAGGGGCCTGAAATACAATCCCAAATGTAATTTAAATGAAAATAGGATGTACAAGTACAACTAAAAGAAAAGTAAATTAGCTCTTGGATGGTCTACCAAGAAACCCGACCTGAAGGGTCAGTATAGATATCATCCTCAGCGCTCCACGTATGTCCGACTCCTATATGTACCGACTCGTCGTAAGGTCCACCACCGAGTACCAACCAGTCCTGCTACTCTCGGCCTCAGTTAGCATTGCTCATCATCTGCAACCAACACAATGAGTAGCGGGCCATGCCGGTGGAGGGGTGAGTATAACGATACTCAATAGGGACCCAGGGACCCTCAGGGTCTCAAAAAAATCCAACAAGGATAAACCAAAAAGTAAGAAATTAACAGATATACACACCTAGATATATGCCCACTCATATGCCTATGTTATCAAGTAATCTGTCTCAATAATGAGGTAAACTAAAAAGTTACTGACTCCGCTCAACCAGTATTTTTATTCACATTAACGAAATCATGGCCACTAGAGAACTCCTTCGTTTTATAGTACAGTGGGTCTAACAACACAACCAGGAGCTTCCCACTAAACTTGGACTGATGAGGTACTCTTCCTGTCATATATCATGGTCTATTGTGCTCACACAGAGGTGCTCCCCACTGAGGGTATACCGCCAACTACTAGGATCTCCCCTTAATAGCATGCATAGGTTCTCAACATGTTGAGTACCACGAGTCTATCACCAAATACCAGGCACTCCTCCACCATAGGTCTACCGTCAACTACCAGGCGCTCCCCACTATGCTATTCAAATCACCCTAAGTCAAATCGGTCAAGTAGTCGTTAGGCCTCATCCAGCTACTAGATTTTTCTACTCCACTCACTCGCCTCTGGGAGGATCTGCTCCACGAAATACAGGTCAATACTCAAACTGTCACAAAGACCCATGTAGAAGTATCTAAATTGTCCACCTCATCATAGGGGTCTCAACGCAATAGATGGAAAATCCAACAAATTCCCAGTCTGTGAGTTATTAGCCTTTTAGTCCCGAGGGCCAGGTTAGATTCATGCACGATCCAACTTGAACATATCTCATCTTTACCCCAAACACCAGTGGGGTATACTCAAAGGGACCATCATGATCCTAGAAAAAGAGTGCCACTATTGGTTCGACAAATGGACATCTGGTGCCAATGATAAGGCCATGAAAGTAAAGGTCGGTAGTGGGACTGGTTCTGGTCCGACCCGGTCGGACCGACTCAGCCAATATTAGTTTGGGCCGACGCTATCTAGGTTATCCCAGTCAGACCTATTGGGTCTGACCTGGCCCATTGGGCAGGTCAACCTATTAGGTTTGGCCAGGCTAGATGGGCCCTACCTAGATGGCCTCGTCAGTAGTTCAGCTGGGAGATCACCGAAAGGGGTGCGGCTCGGCCCAGAGGATGTGGTCCGGTTTGGTTCAGTCAATGTAGTGAGTGGCAAGGTTCGGGAATCTTGTCTCGGGATGGCGAGTCAGTTTATCTAGTGGCTCCACGAGGGAGGCAGTGGGCTAGCTCAGAAGGCCAGCAAGGCTTGGCCAGGAACTGGGATGCATCCTAGGGAGGCTGGGCAGGCCGGGTGACGGCCTGGGAAGGCCAGAGGGGTGACCGTGTGGGCCGGGCGGCAGCCTGGGAAGGCCAGTGGGGCGGCTGAGAGGGCGTTGGTTAGGACAAAAAGCGTCTGAGAGTGCACCGTGTAGGTCGGCAGGGGGTCGGGTGGGAGCCGGGTTGGGAGTGGCCAGGAGGGATGACGACTATGAGATGTCCGGGCATGCTGGTTCGACATGTCTTGGGGGGGGAATGTGATGGCGGTGCAGCCAGGAATGCAAGATGCGTAGAGGCTAGCACGGTCGGGGCTCGGATCGGCTGGGGCTGATTTGGCCGAAGTGCAGTGAGGGCGCCGCAGGTTGTGGAGGCCACAATAAGCATAGCCTTTTCGTCGCTTCCTTCATCATCTTGTTGCTTCATCGCCATGATGAGTATCATCTCAAACAAGAACAATGGTGGGGTTGGGCCATGTTTCTTTGGCTCGCACCCTCCGCGTTTAGGGTGGTAGCAATTGGATCATCAAGAAAAGAAGATGAACAATAACACCTCCACAAAATATTCCATTCCAACCCTTGAGGATGATTGTAAAGGAAATAAATCAACATTTAATTAACACCTACCTTTAATTTTCGGGCATCGTTCATTGACATAGTCATGGAAGGAAGATGGAGTTGTCGTTCATCGCATCTGTCACACTCTTCCACTCCCATATTTTCACGACGGTTGTGGAAGTGCTTCAAAGTCTATAGGTGTCCAGGGAAGAAGTAGAATAAGGATCATCCCCGGCATTCTTCATTCCCCATTGGGAGGATTGTTCTTCGTTGGAGCCTTCTCCCAATAATCCTCTCCTAAAAGGCTTCCCAAAAAAGATATATTCCAACAAAAAGAAATAATAAGAGATTGATATCTTATTAATTCACTGGAAACTTCTTCAAATGGTTAGAATTAAATTAATGGTCCCCACCAAATTAATTCATGAGTGTAGACACAAAATTAATTAGGGGACATCATGAGTCTCCATTAGGGTGGTGGCACTGTTATGTTTGGAGATCCAGTGGTTTCTCCCCACTTAATGTAATGTTCAAGGGTTTTCATCCACAGGTGGTCCCCACCACTTTAATCCTCACATGGGAGGTTATGTTTGGGTGGGCCCCACCACATTAACCTCTCATGGGAGGTTAAGGTGTGGTGGTCCCACCTCTAACCTCCATGGGGTGGTTTTAACCACCACACTCCAAAATGGAAGCTGAAATAAAATTAAAGTGTAACACACATTATTTTATTATTTTTATAAAAACCCAAAATATAATGTTTATTATCAACCATTTCTGTTGAGTTCAAAGTCTCCATAAGTGAATACCAGTACTGTGAGTTCAACAGTGCCCTCAGATTTCAATTCCGACCACCGGTTCAAAATTTACAAAACATCGCTCGCGCGGTTTCTGATGGTACCCAAAAAAATGTTCAGAAAATTATTTTCAGTCACCCTCTACTCATGTCGGTCGAGGTTAGGCTATGCCTAGGTGAAACACGCCCCAAAAAACCCAAAAATACTCTGGGATTTTTAATCCAATATACCATTTAGAAGTTAATAAATTTTCAATAAAATAATTTTCACTTAATTATTTTATTTCCGGCCAAAAATTAGCTTTCACTACTAACTCACGCCATCCAAATTTATTATCTGCTTAAATAAATAATACACTCACGAGTTCAGCAGTGGTCTTGTATTTTTAATCCAAGATACCGTTTGTGATTAGTAATCATTTCTAAAATAAAATAATTTATTTTATTATTTTATTTATGATTACTCAATTTTTTGGTTTTCTCACAAGAGACATGCACTGACAAATCTTAAGTCACGCCAAGGGTAAATCCACCATCCTGAGCACAACGGTTCCCTCGTATTTCTGATCTAGGTTACCGTTTTTGAGTAATTCCACTTTTTTAGGAAAACTTCTTATTTGTGTTAACTTAATCTTAACAAAAACATTGATGGATCATTCTGGGCACTTCAGGCCTCTGAATTGTGCGCCGTCAGATTTTGAGGACCCATAAAATTCCAATTTAATTAAGAAAATTACACGTAAATTCTGGGTCATTACATGAAATTACTAGGAGAATACTCACTCTGATTACTATGTATAATCATCCTAATATATAATTTTAAGGTTTTGATAGAGAAAATTAGTGAAGTGTTTTTCATAGAAGTTTCTATATTTTGGTCATTATCAATCATGAAATATAATTAATAATCAGTCAAGTAATTTTATACACTATAAATAATATAATATGATATGATTGATAATTTATATAGTCATGGGAGTTGTGACATCGAGATAAATAAGTTCAAATAATGATTAAAGAAGGATTACTAAAGGATCATTGTGTATTTAAATAAAAAATATATAAGATATTATTGTAATTCTAGTTTGTTAGAAATTGTGATAAAATTAATAGAATAAAACTATGTTTATAATGGGGAAATATAATGAGTTTTTAAGAAGAGATGTTATATTTCATGGTGGTTCCCATGGTGATATGTGGTTGGATTTGACGACCCCGTATACGAGAAGCATCATGTTTTGATGATAGTTCTCACACTATAATGAAGAAGATTATCAAGGTATCAATAATTATAATATCAAATCCATTAAAAGTTAAATAATTTAATTAAATGAATTAATTTGACTTATTTTTAAAGGATAGTATTTGAAAGTTTGAAATTGAAGCTCTTTACTATAGTAAAAGTGGAGATATTATCTTAGAATATATTGAAATGAGATCAATAATAAATGATATTTATATATTGATAAATTATTAAGTATACTACTTTATGAATGAGAGGGAAGGTAATTATCCTTATTGATATATTTTATATTGAGTGGAGTTGAATTATAGAATGAAGAGAGAATGATTATTGGAGAAACTATTGGCAGTATTTTTAGATCAGTCCAAATAATTAATTTTTATTCTCCATGACATCTTATAGATTTTTATTCAATGTTCATCGTTATATTCCTATAATTTATTTAAAGTATAATCAAATGTATATCCATTACAACATATCTAGATCTTTTATATAAAAAAATATGACTTAAATTTATATTTTCATATGATTCCAAATTGATTTTCCATTCATGGTCTAATGTGAAGAAGGTGGTGATTAATAGATATATTCCATTATAAGTAGTTCTACATCCATAAAACATTATTGGGATAAACACTAGTCTTTTTGGTGACCTATCGTAAATCCATAACCAAAAAAGTGAGTTATTTGGATATTGGTACATCAAGGCATTTCTATTATATGCTCCTTGGAATGAACTAGTGCAATTGAACTATGAAAAATGATTGTGTATTAATTCCATGATATATTATCCTTTTAAATATAATAAATTTTTGATTGTAGGATTAGTAATCAATGTAAAAATTAAAATTTTTTTAACGAATGTGGGATAAAAATTACATCACAATTTGATGGAAAATATTTTTACACTTCTAACTATAATATTTTATCGGTTAGGGTGGTGAGTGTATTATTAAAAATTTATAAAATTGGAGTGAATTTAGTTATTTGATTCATCGCCAAGTATCACTAACTAATGACCATTGTGGGAATAATAAGTGGTATAATAGAATATGTTATTTTTTCTATTAGGAATTGATCTGATTTGTCATTGGTGTTTCCCTTTACTCTTCCATTACATTATTTTGAGGTAATAAAATATAGAAAAAAAAAGAAATAATATAACTATAATGGAATTATAAATAAAATAATAATTCATGGTGAATTTTTATTTGAATTGGGCGGTTCCTATAAGTTTTTATACAAAGGTATGAACAATTATAATTATTAATATACAAATTCATTCATGTACATTACATGATTGTCAAATAATGCCGATTTTTTGAAGATAATTTGAAATAATTGATTATAATTAGATATCATGAAATATTAAATATTAAGCTATCAATATATTATAGTATCCATATAAAAACTTGAAATAAGGAATAAATAATCTAGAATATGATAATAAGTCTCAAAATATTCAGGTTTTGGTGATGAATAATGATTTTGAAAACATGATAATCATGAAAAATAGTCAGGTTAACTGATTTGAAAATAATGTATTTTCATAGTGATTGAAATAAATTTACTTATAAATAAATTAATATTAATGTTCCCTTATTCCAAAAAATTTGGAATAAGTATGTTAGAAATGCTCTATATGGGATAAGTTGATTCATTAATTATTGTGGTGTCGGTTACCGAGAATGTAATTATTGATGTAGTTTAAATAGGATAGTCGATTAAATGAATTAACATAAAATGAAACATAAGGGTTCTCCCACACAATAATTCGATAATTTAAAATAGTATAAGAATCACAGAAACTATTGAATGAATATAAGGGTTAAAATGTATTTTGGAACCAACATTATCCTATTTAAAAGATCAATGTAACAGTTTTTGAATTCAATATTAGTGATGTGTAACTTAATAGATTCCATAATCTAATATCCTTTAGTCATATTAAATTTTTGTTACAATGTAAAGGTTTTCATGAAGGATATAATTGGATAGTATCCATGTAAAACTAGATTCCAACATAAATTCAAATTCTAATAATAAGATATAACATGTTAATTATTTGATAAAATGATTATGACTTCCATTATATCCCTTAAAAAATACCCATAGACATCCACTAGGTTTGTTAGGGAAATAAAAAAAAATATTGGTGGACATATATACTTACTAAAGAATAGCATACATTGTAATATTATATAAAATAAACATGAAATAAGTTATATATAATGAATAAAATAGAATCATTATGCCATAATCAACTGAAACTGAAAGTATTATATATCTATGATAATAAATGAAAATAGGGTTAACCATAATATTATATCACATAATGAAGGAATATATTATGTACTATATAAAAATGATGTCAATAAATTATTCCATTATAATTTCATATTATTGGAAGATGTATACTCCAATAACAAACCAATTTTATCCCAAAATACTTATTGATTCACTGATAAGATATGAAATCCAAGACCCCTCTCATCACCCAATAATATTAAATGCATTAACCATAAGAGTCATAAATAATTTTAATACCATACCCTAATTAAAATATTACTAAATAAAAATATATATATTTATAAAATGATAAATATGTAAATAAAATGTTTCACCATTAAATTCAAATAAATGGATCATTTGTATAATATACCAGAATCAACATGGAAGTCATGTGGTATCATCCAAGAAAAATGAAATTACCTTATCAATGATATATTGTGGTTAGAGTTATTTATAATGTGTTGGGGTGTCCATGTAAGAGTGTAATTTGATCTAATGCATTAACTAATGATGAGGCAAAGGAAATGGAATTAAATTTCCCCTATCATGGTTTGTAATGATAACACACCCATTTAAAAGAATATCCATTGGATGTATCAAGCCATGTGTATAGTCATGGGCCCATTTCTTATGAATCAAATGATGATTTTTTAAATTATCATCCAAACAATTTTTGGGTGATTACACCAATGTGATTTTTTTTCATAAGCACATTCACATTATAGTATCAAGATAGAGATTTATTTTCAATTGAATTGATCATATTTATTCCCTACTATAACATAAGATATTTCTTCCACAATAGAATATATTGTGTTCTAAAATAATTTTGGTAATTCTTTAGTATGTATAACTTGAGATTATTATAATGATATGAAAAACGATATCAATTAAATATCATGATTAAAATGATAAAGTACGTCATTGTAAATATATGAACCACACACAATGAAATACATGGTGAATATAACCTTAGGACTATAGAATATAAATTAAGGCACAAAAACTCAACATATGGATTTGGTGGAAATTCAATCAAAACCTATTGAAATTGATTGATTAAACATGGTCATAATAAACATTTAATAAAAGAGTTTCATGATATAATATATAAAATTGGTAGTATAAATACACAACATATTTAAAAATAGTTTAATTGTACCTAAAAAATCCCAATGGGAGTAATTTGAAAGGGAAATCCCTAAAATATTTTCTTTAATTTAAGGATTATAATTAAAAATCCTCTATCACAAAAATAGTTATCATAATAAATTAATTCATAACTTTTATTATATCCATTTTTATTCATATACATTATAAATATTCACACTCTACATGAATTATTCTATTTTATCAACATCATGTGTAACTACCCAACCTCAGTTACAAATAGTAAGTGAATTATTTCAAAACAATGTTATGATTACATGGAGTCAAGTCCCTAAGGACTGATCAGTTTAGCAATCTTGGAAAATACATTACATATATGAATGTTACATTACATTATAAAATGAAAAAACAAAAACAAAAATGTCTCCATTGACCACATTCATATCCCTTAGACTATCCCTACTGGTTATTCATGATATACATATTTTCATCATGAGAAAAATAAAACATATAAGGGGGTGACCATTGATGCTCTGTAATGATAACAATATAGTGAAAGCATTCATAAATAAAAATAAATATTTATGCAAAGTATAAACTATAACCAAATCTTTCTAGACATAAACTTCTTCATAATATGGAAAATATATATCAAATAATTCCATTTAATGATTCACATGGATATTCTACTAGTCTAATAATCACAAGTAATATCTATAGCTTATTTCATAATGATGGAATGCATAATGCTAGACTTCATTACCACATATTCAAGGCCTTGTGCCAAGACTAACAATTTGATTTTCTTTTGGTCTTGTGCCAAGACACTATTTTTTCTAATGAGACATACCGATGAACCGAGGAGTTATAGCGGTATCCACCCATCACTTGCTATGTCAAATTCATTCATCATATAAAAAGGTTTAAACATTACAATGACATTAGTATTAAAACTAGGATTAGAAATTTCAATACATTATGCATAAAACATGAATGGTATAAAAATAACACATTGATATTCAAACAAATCACCAAAAATTCAATACAATATTGTAGATTTGTATCATAAAAAATAAACCATTATCAATAATAATATATCATAAAGGATGTTGACATAGTTTTAAATGATCTGTAAAAAATATTGAGAGAAATATCCCCTTTTCATTAAATCATTTAAAACTAAAATAGTGGATTTAATTTAAAATACATTTTTGAATCAATGTGTCCCATACCACTTTGAAACATTTAATAGTAATTACCATTTTAAAATTATCATGTCAATATAAATAAATCATTAAAACCATTTTGAAAACATAAAAATTAATGAGAACAGTTTAGAAGAATAAATCATTAAAATATTTAAAAAGATTTTTTATTAAATATTCACATAAAAATAATCCATTTGATAACAATTTTATAAAACATTGACATTTATAGTAAATATGTCTCAGTTTATAATTACATAAAAATATACTCGGAAAATCAAGAGATTGTGAAATTAACCATTATCTTGCACTTTCCTATCGTCAAGGGTAAATTTAACCTCCTGTATAATTTCCATAGTATGATATTAGATTATACCAGAAACATTTTCATATTTATTATATTATAAATGATTCATGTTTTACTTTATACTACCCATTTAATAATTATTTTAATTTTAAATTAACATTTTGTGTAATAATCGCTTTCTTTATCGTACGCATTTTAACTTGTTATTCAAGATTGTATCCTTTAATCATGATTTAAATACTTCCAGAATATAAAACATGATTTATATATTATATATATTTAGAATATAAATATTTACAATAGATAGATATATGAAATTGGAGGAACTATTTACGGAGACGGTACATCGTACATACGAACAAATGTTGTTTCCGTTTTCATGTCATATTGAATAAAGCTAAGTGAATAAAATATGTGTAAATACATACATATATATTTATATATATCTCTCTCAAGTAGAATAATTATTTCATATATTAAAAAATTGTTAATAATATATATTTTTATAATCATCGTTGAATGTTGAACATGGGAATAAATCTCATCGCATCGTGGAGAGGGTAATTCGTACGTATGCATGAGTGAAAATATGATTATATTGATAGTGAAATCAGATTTAATTGTATGGTATATAACATATAAAGAATCATTAACCTGTTAAATTTATTATTTTCGTTATTTATACTCATTATTATACCCATCTAAAAAATTCTGTTTTTGAATAAGAAACTACCCCACGACGCTGAGAGAGTAAGTCGTACGTACGCACATGTGGTGATTTTTTCATTTATATGATAGGTAGAATAAAGAATATAGTTGTACCATATTTATAATAAAATCACAGTATGTAGATGGTACTGGATTTATTATTTTAGTATGGAAACAAAAATGAAAGAGGAAGTGGAATAAGAAAAGAACATGAAAGTGTGTGGTGAAATTTATTACCTCTTCATTGGGTGTTTTCTTTTGAGAGGATCAAAGGGGAACATTAAGATGGATTTATGATCAATGTAAGGACTGTAGTTTGATTTTAGGGACGTTGGGATGTTATTTGGTCAGGTGTTGGCTAATACAAATGGATTTCAAGGTGTGATTTTTAGAGAAGTCGAAGTTCCATTTTATAAGAGGGGTGAGGGTCACTTTAGGAAAGGATTAAAATATTAATTTATTATACAATTATATTCAGTTTATAATGGATCAAAATTAAATTCATTTCGATCCTCAGGTTGTTATGGGTCTATGTTCTCTCAAAAAATAGGGTTTAGACAAATTTTGGATACTATTTTAACATTAACTTTTACATTTACCTCTTTGTAAAATAGTTTAACATTTACCATGCCTTCTTGTATTCATACACTATACAATTAATATACAAACCGTATACATCCAATATAACCACAAGTGGTTCATTAATGAAATATATAATATTATGTATGACATTTTTCCGAACATTATATTTTTAGAAATATTATATCAACCAATAATATAGTATTTTTTTTAAAAACAAATTTAAGTCAATTTTGGCACTATTTGGTATTTTGTATTTTACAATGTTGTAACAACCTTATCAATTAGAAAAAAATTTATCAAATCAACCATAAAATGTCAAATTAACCTTGATAATTAGTTTAATTCATCATAAGTCTATGTTTAAATTTATTTGGATATTTATAATATCATTTATATTAATCTTTCAATAATATGATAATTACTGCATCATCATTTTGTCATAAATAAATTTAATTATATAATGTATAAATAATATATATAAAATAAAATTATGAATTAAATATTTTTACCTTTCTAATAAATATTTTTAGTTGAATTTATCATATGTATAACCCTATATTAAAATGGTTTAGTTATTAAACATTGAATTTAACACTTTTAACTATTTTTTAAATAAAATAATAATAAATGTCCTAATCTAATACATGTGGCCCAAAAGGGAAAATATTTTATTTATATGGTTGTTTTTGGTCAAATTACACTTATCTAATAGAATTAGAACTTGTGTTATGGTCCTTATGATATCATTTTTACCCTTAATTTCCCTATTTACTTTTAACCATGGTAAATAAGAGTCAAAAGTTACTATTCACCAAAAATTATTTTCATATTATTGAATCAAATTTTACTTACTGATGTAAACCGTGTCTCTCAGAAATTTCAAATTCAACTCCCAGAAGTGGTAAAATTATTTTTTATGCAAATTTTCAAATGATCCTATAAGGTGGGTATATCAAGGTAAAATGTTGAATAAAAATGTTTACATCTAATTTTATTATAAAATGAATCCAATGTATTACATTGAACATTTATAGGTAACAAATATATATTTTGACTTAAAATAAATTTAAATAAAATAAATAATTATTTAAATAAAAGGTCGGTTTAAATTATAACATAGATTTTTTAACTATTCATCAAAAATTGAATGTTTTCAGAAAAATACCAAAAATTCACCCTAGGATAATTTTGATATTCTGAATTCAAAAATTAATTCAATTTTACCAAATTAAAAAAATAGATTTTCCTTAATTAATTTAAAATTAATTCCAGTTGTCAAAACCAAAAACTTTGTTTTTTAAAAAAGTAAATATTATCAAAAGATTGACAGGTGTTTATGTCAATTTTAATGTAAAATTTCAGTTGAATGCCTAAATTTTATTAATTGATAAAAAAATACAATCCATTTATAATTCCAAATCATTTAAATTCTGAATTTATAAATTTTAATTATTTCGATTAAAAAAGTGGTTTCTAATTAAAATTTAGTATTTTTCAATGTTTCATCAAAATATAAATGTTATTAGAAAAGTACCCAAATTTTATCCATAATAAAATTTTATTTCCTTATTCTAAAGAAGAAAATAATTTCACTAAATTCTATATATAAAAGTTTCAAATATTTTATAAAAATTATTCTCTATTAAATAGGCATTAAAATTTAATTTTTAAAAAATAATTCTTTTATATGAAAAATTGAATTTGTCTTTGTATTAGTTCTAAGAAAAAACAATCTTAATTTTAAAATTATTAAGGATATATATAATATTCCAAATGAACATAATACTATTCATAATTTCTTTTTGAACTATTTTTTTGGTAATTCATGGTGCGCTCGAACTCGTTGTTACTTATAGCTCATGTTATTGAATTACATTGAATATAAAACATATTATGAAATCAAGGCGTGTTACATTCTCCCCACCTTATATAAATTGCATCATCACAATTTGAAATTGTTCTTCGAAAATAACAGTCTAAAAATAGAAAAATACCTTTTGGAAACCCCACATCAGAAATTGGGTTAATAAAATTTAGTCTTAATAAGAGGCAATGGGAAATAAAAAATTCACAACCAAATCATGATCATGATTAAGAGACCGTTGGTGAAAATTAGAGATGCATAATTGGATAAAAATGTAAATATTTATATGGATTTATTGAGGTCATCAATCACAAACAAGTGTAAAATTTAGGGTCCCAAATCCATATTTCTAAGATGATGTAAAATATCAACGGTTCAACAAAACATTTGGTATTAGGATAACACATTTTTTTGTTTTTATATCCCTTCCTTATAGATTAAGATTTAATTTATTTATATAATTAGAGGAATATATATATATATATATATATTTGACAAGTACAGTTTCATCCTCCAACAAATTCCTACCATAAACTCATATTTCACTCCAAAAGATAATAGAATTCAAAAATATTCTATTATCATAATTGTATAGGTTTCAAAAAAAATTACAATTTATCATTAAGACCATTAAGGAAAACTACATTATACAAACCAGGACATCACATAGGCCAATGTTAGTTGATTCACCCATTTCACCCTTCCATTGCGGGTTCTGGTCTTGCAACATTGTCGGGCGTGACGGGTTGTCACCCAACCTCTGGGTTGTATTTTTATGGAAATCAAAAAAATAATCTATATAAATGATTTAATCTTAACAATAGTATCCAATGTGAAACGTAATTGATTCTAACATTTATATGTAACCAAAATAATTCAATACAAACTCACAGCCCAAAAAAATATTAGAATGGTAAACACAATGAATATCATTTTAGCCACATTATAACATTTGAATACTTTCATCATGTTTTCTTTTAAAACATTGTAACACATTGAATTACCATAAAACCTTATTGATTGTTTTCAGGCTCCCTTATTCCACAAAAAAAACTTGATATACTCCTTCAATCAAAAAATGTTGTAAACTCCAACAATGATGCAATATACAAGTCATTAATCATTTTCATGGTTGTCAAGAATAAACAATATTGTTAATCCAAAATAATCATATATTAATCCAAAATCACTACCACAGTATCAGAACCATATTATGGTTTATCTTTCTCTTAGCCATATATTTTCCAAAAAAAATAACATACAATTGAGTCACTTTTCTTGGTTCCACACAATTTCAAGTCCTTAATTAAATTGTACTACAATATAATCATTATATACACATTAATTCTTATAACATTTACATCATTAATAATATACACATATAACACAATTATTTATAAACAACACAATCACTCTAATAATTATTTTTCATCATTGGTAGTATAATAACGTGATTATTATCAAATAATATCATTTGGGTTATACTCTGATGATTTGGACATTTATTCATGTAGTGTCCCAACTCCATGCAGATGAAGCACTGTACATTTGAAACTTTTTTCTTACCCTTGCAATCACATTCTTGGTGTACTATTTCTACACACTTATGTCAAACTCCCATTCACTTCAATCATTTTCCCAGATGATTATTTACATATTTACCACATCTGGGAAAATCCTTCTTTCCCATCTTCCCTTTATCCATCATTCTCTCTTACATATTTTTCTTCTATTAATTCCTATCTGAGCCATTAGACTCAGAGAATTATTTACATATCTTATTAACGCGTGATACTATTTATTCATATGAAGAGAATTCGTGGGAGACTATTTCCCATTTAAATGTTGTCTTAATAACATTAAATATATGATCATTTTTCATATTTCGATCATGCGTATTGATGGAATTCTCATTCCTTTTAATAGGAGCCATTTCTAAACAATATCATACACTAGGTTAGATTTTGAATCACAATTCATAATTCTAAACATATAAAAAACATAACTTATATTTAAATGATTATGCATGTGATATATAATCAAAATTTCTTTGAGGATGAATTTACTCCTAAATCATTCATGATTTCTTGTAATGAAAATGTGACATATACTATGCATATCCCCCGGGAGTGTCGTAACCAGTAGTGTAGAAAGACACGTTGTCATGTGTAGGATACCCTAGGTTAATCAGGAATCTCTGTGTTGGTGTTTTTCACTCCTAGTTACAACTATGACAGAGCCACCTCTACACGCTCGTATCCATATAGGGATGTATTTCTTGAAAAATACACAAAATCTCAACATTACCCAAATTTTATGTAGTTCTTCTATACTAATACTCAAAGTCTATCTTAGGGTAATGTTATCTAATCAGTGTTTATCTAAATCTAATTACTAGGTTTTTTCTAAACTTCCCCTGATACCACTTGTAACACCCGACCCCAGTTACCTTGAGTCAATGCATTATTATAATACATTGGAAAGATTACATGGATCATGTCCTGAACGACCGGTCAGTTTAGCAGCCATGGAAAATAGATTATATACATGATTGTTACATAGAATTATAAATTTAAAAACAACAACAACATTGTCTCCATTAACCACATTCATATCCCTTAGACTATCCTTACAAGTCATTCATAATATAAATCTACGTGTCCTGGGGAAAATAAAACATAAAAATGGGTGAACTTAGATGCTCAGTAAGAATAACAATATAGCGAAACAATTCATAAATAAGCACAAATAGTAAAAGCAATGTATAAAACAAAAACAATAGAATTTTAAACTTAAACATCAACATTATATGGTAAAGATAAATCAAATAATTCCATTTACATATTCACATGGATATTCTACTAGTCAAATAATCACATGTAATATCAATATATAATTTTATAATGATGAAATGCAAAATTCTAGACTTTATAAAAACATAGTCAAGGCCTTGTTCCAAGACTACAACTATGATTAAGTCATGTCCTTGTTCCAAGACACTAGTTTTTCTAATGTGACCTACCGACGCATGGAAGAACTATAATGGGATCCACCTTTCATATATTATGTCCAATGCATTCCTCATATGAATAGGTTTAATCATAACATATACATTTATATTAAAACTAGCATACAAAATCTCAAATATTTATCCATAAACCAAGTATGTTATATAATAACACATACAAAGTCAACCATATCACAAAACAATCAATACTATATAGTATAATTGTATCATAATAAATCATCGTTGATCAAGATTAATATTCTATAAAAGATGTTGAAATTGTTGAAAATGATCAGTACAATCATTGAGAGAAGTATCCCTTTTTCATTAAATCATTTAAAATTAATATAAATGAAGTAACATAAAAGATTTTTCTGAATCAAACTGACCCATACCACAATGAAATTTATGAATGGAATTATCATTTTAAATCTTTCATGTCCATATAAATAAATTCATAAAACTATTTTGAAAACTTCGAAATTAGTGATAAAGGTTAAGAAGAATAAATATTTAAAACATTTAAAATGGGGTTTTAGTAAAAATTTCCTTAAAAATAATCCATTTGAAATCAATTTTTTGAAACATGGACAAGTATAATAAATATTTCCTAGTAGTTACTTATGTAAAAACAACACCGGATAATAAAGATATTGTGAAACTAACCCTTTCCTTGCACATTCCGTTTGTCGTGGATACATTTAACCTCCTATAAGATTACCATATTATGTTATTAAATTATACAATAACCATATTCATATTTATTATATCGTAAAATATTCGTTTATTACTTTATAATACCCATTTAATAATGATTTTCATGTTAAATTAACATTTTGGGTAATAATCTCTTTCCTTATCGTATGTGTTTTAACTTGTTATTATTAATCGTATCATTTAGATCATGATTTAAATACTTCAATAATATAATCCTTTATATATATATCATATATATTTAGAATATAAATATTTACAATAGATTGATATATGATATTTGAGGAACCGTTTGTAGAGACAGTAGGTCGTATGTAAGCATAAACATTGTTTCTGTTTTCATATATTTTTTAATGTAAGTGAATAAGATAAACGTAAGTACATATATATATATATATGTATATATATATCTCCAGTAGAATTATTATGTCATATATTACATTCTTATTAATAATATATATTTTTATAATCACCATTAAATGGTTAACATGTGAATGAATCTCATCGTGTCGTGGAGACAGTAATATGTATGCATGCATGATCGACAATATCATTATATTGATGGAAAAATAATTTGTAATTGGATGTTATATCAAAAATAAATTATCATTAAAATTTTATATTTATTATTCACATCATTTATACTCTTTATCATACTCATCCAATTATTTAGTGTTTCAATAACAAATTACACCATAACGGGGAGATGGTAAGTCGTATGCACGCACGTGTGGTGTCTTTTTAATTTATTTGATGGATAAAATAATTAATTTCTTTGTAGAATATTTATAATAACATCACAGTATGTATAAGGTACATTATTTATTATTTCGGTATGGAAACAACAAAGAAAGAGGAAGTGGAAGAAGAAATGAACTTGAAAGAGGGTGATGAAATTTATTACCTCTTGTTCAGGTGTTTCCTCTTGAGTTGATCAAAATGGCTCCATAGGACGGCTTAATGATTATGGTATGTACACTAGGTTAATGTGAGGTAATTTTAGAGGATATTTGGGTAGGGTTTGGCTGAGCCAAATTGCTTTTAAGATGTGATTATTAGAGAAGGGGAAGTTCCCTTTTATAAGATGGGCGAGGGTCACTTTAGGAAAAGATTCAAATATTAATTTATTATACATACATATTCGGTTTATAATGGATCCAACTGAACTTATTTAAAGACATAGGTGGTAACGGGTCTAAATCCTCAAAAAATAGGTTTTAGACAAGTTTAGGATACCATTTTAACCTTATCTTTTAGATTTACCTCTTAGATAAATAGTTTATCTTTTTTCGTGCGTTCTTGTATTCTTACATTGTATGTTAAATAAACTCACTATAAAAATCAAAGAGAACCAAAATTTGTTCATTAATGAATCATATAATATTATTTATGCCATTTTTCTAAGCCCTATATTTTTAGTAATGATATATCAACAAATAATATTGTATTTGTTTTCAAAAATAATTTATGTCAATTTTTACACTATTTGGTATTTTGTTTTTTCGAAAGTCATAAAAACCATATAACATTGAAATTTTTTCTAATTAGACCTAATATGTCATATTATCATATAAAATTATTGTAATTCAATAGAAGTCTCAGTTTACATTTATATTAATATTTATAATTTCATTTATTTTAATCTTTCATTAATAGTGTAATTACTTCATCATCATTGTGTCATAAATAAATTTATTTTTTTTTTAATTTCCCATATTTATAAATAAAATACCATTACATAGGAAATATTTTTTTTATTTCTAATGAATAATTTTATTCAAATTTATCTTCTGTATAACCCTATATTAAAATGGTTTAGTTATTAAACTATGAATTTAACACTTTTAACTATTCATTAAATAATATAATAATAAATGACTTAATCTAATCACAGTGGACAATAAGGGATAATATTTTATTCCTAAGTGTGTTTTTTGTCGAATTAAACTTATCCAATAGAATTAGGACATGTGTTAGGGTAATTATGATATCATTTTTACCTTTAATTACCCTATTTACTCTAAACCGTGGTAAATACGAGTGAAAAGTTACTATTCACCAAAAATTATTTTCATCTTATTGAATCAAATTTTTCATACTGATGTCAACCATGTCTCTGAAATTTTTTAAATTCAACTCAGAGAAGAGGAAAATTAATTTTTATGTGAATTTTAAAATGCTCCAAGAAGGTGGGTAAAAGATGGTAAAAAGTTCAACAAAAATTTATACAAGTAATTTTATTATAAAATCGCTCCAATGAAATACATTGAACTTATATAGGTATTATATATCTATTTTGACATAATATAAATTTAAATAAAATAAATAATTATTTAAATAAAAAGGATGTTTTAAACAAAGATGTAGTGTTTTCAATTTTCATCAAAAAGTGAATCACTGCAACAAAAACTTCCATTAGTGGTAGTCTTTTAGAGGAGGTTTTTTAAAATACTGCTAAATTATTTTTTAAAATGGTTTAGAAATGCTTTATAAAAAATTGCCACTAAACCCCATTTTTCTAACAGTGACAATGCTTCTCCCAACCACATGACCACGACCCCCTCCCTGACCCCCCCTTCAGCCCGCCGACCCCCGTGACACCACATTCTCCCCCAACCCCAGCAAGCCCCGACCCCTGGGACGTCATCTTCTACCCTTAACACTGGTGATCCCCGACCCCCACAACACCACCTTCTCACCTCAGCAAGCCCATATCTCATGATTGGATCCCCACCCATGCCGCTTGTGACATCACCATCCATAAGCACGCCCTGCCGCCAATCAGCGCACCTCGCTGCACGTCAACACAGACCCCCTGAAGCCCTAGATTGGATCCTAGGTATGGTAATTGATACATAGTGAGTTCCCCGAGGTACTGTGTTTATTTTTAGTACATGTTATGGTTTGTATTTTTTTCCTTAATTTTATCACCTTGTTGAAAAATTTTAGAATCCAATGATTGTCTGATATTATTTTATGTTCTATTCCACATACCATGGTGAAAGATATTGATTGAATTTTCTATTTATTTCACCTTGGGATAATTTTCAAAATAGGTTATATAAATTTTTTGATATTGAGGAACAAAATTAAAATCCTATTGGTTTTTGTATCAATGCTCTTTTTTAATGTGATAACAAAAGTTGGGTGATTAGAAGACATAGATTTTTTACCATAATTTTTAAGGAAGTCTTTCTTATGTCTCATAATGTATAATTAAGGTGATATTTCTAACCCTTGTTTTAAATTACAAGTTATGTGTGTTTGACAATAATTAAATGAATTGTGACATTGTTTAATTTTTTACAAGTATTTTAAAGATCTATTTTAATATTCTAGTTCAAAATAGAATATATTAAATGTTTTATAAAAGTAATTTCCATGATTCTATAGGGAGATCCCACATGGCATGTTCAGATCACACCATACATACACATCTAGGGTTATGTACATCTTAGGTTTCCCTTTTAGGTTCATAGTTATTTTTTTCAGTGATTTTTAGTTTGGACCATTTATGGATGAGTCGTCCATATTTAGTGGAAATGGTTCATTAGTGGTGATGTAGGAGCTATTCAGGATCCATTTATTTTTTCCCATGGTATATGGTATTGGCCATTTTCCTGGGTTTATGTTATACTTCTATTATATTTAATTAACTTTTATTTTTCTCAAAGAATTTTTGTTTAATAATAATCTATTTATTATTCATCTATTTCATTTAATATTTTTTTATTTTCATGGAATTCTAATTCATGGAATGGTAATTTTTATTTTTTAATATATTCATCTTTTTTTTATTATTACCATATAAGGGTTATACCATTCCTAGGTTCATGTTCTTGATACCCCTGTGTTTGTTTATATCCTATAGGTATCAAGAATTCGATTTATACCTTAGGGAAAATTAGTTTGGGTAACATATGAACTCATCCAGGCTAAGTGCATTAAAAATGGTATTAGAACATTGGTTTCCCAAACGGGACCCATGTTCTTAATGAAATATATTTTTATATGGGTCTATTAGGGTTTGATTGAGTTATTTTTATTTTTGGGACTCTGGAATTGTTTATTTGAGAGTTCTTGATCACCCCCATTATGAGGGAACTTCAGCCACTATGGGTTGTTGAGATTTGAATATTGAATTTTAAAATTTAAATTTATTATCAGTTATGGTGTATATATCATAATTTTAATTTTATTGGGTTTCATAGTTGTTTCCATGGATTTAGGACGAAAATGGAAATGGGATCAACAAAATCTGTTTTGTATACACAACCAAATAAATGGGGTAGTGAATTAACTTAATCTCATAGATATGTTTTAAAAATTAATGCATTAATAACTTCCATCCCATCAAACCATGCGGTCGGTTCTGGTATTAATTTTCATCCCATTTGGTTTTTTACTCAGACCCCTTCATTATATTTTCATTGTAATCATTTAATAGAAAATTTAAATGATATGACATGGTCCTTGTGATTTTTTAGGGGATTGGATTTTCATTGGATTTATCGTGTTCTTTTTTATGTGATATTTTTTTGGATATTATGATTTTTCACAAAATATTATTTAATAAAAAATGTATTGATATTGAAATGATAAATCCATAATTTTTTATAATATATATTTGGTTAATGTGAAATATATTTTTAATTGGATGATTTCATTATGAAATATTAAAAAATATATTAGTTTTAAAACTAGTACGAGATTTATTTATAAAATTATATTTGACCCTTTTGGATTGTACATCTAAAAAATATCAATTTAGATGTGAAAAAGGTGTTGTTTATATTTATTTTAAAAGCGGTGATGTTTGAAATAAATAAAATCTATTAAAAAGATACATTTTGTTGTTCACATAAATAAAGTAACTATGAAAAATATGTATAGATGTGTATTAATCTCCTTGGATTTCCTTATAGAAATCATGGATATTTACCAAAATCTAAATGGAGTGTAAATCATTATTTTTTTCATTAAATGTTTTATTATGTTTTTATATGTATGTTTGTTCGGTATATTTCCACATATAACTTGGTTTTTTTGGTTAATTGATGAGGTGTGATCTTTTAAGATTTTGTTGTAATTGTATTTTTGGGGTAATTTGTGATCATTTTGTTTATGTAAATTATGTAATTGAGGTTGATTTGGTATTATGTGTCCAATTGGCGATCTTTTAGTTTCTCTTTCATGAGCTATAATGGTTGGGATCTTCAAGACACACTATATTATGTTTCTGTAATCATAAACTATTATATACATTTTGTCATTTTAGATTACATGTACTTCTAGCATGACATGTGATCATGTCTCCTGAATCTATCAAGTTCAATTTCTAATTAACATTGACCACATGCTCCCTTACTAGTAACACCCTAAATGGTGATTACAAATTGATTCTTCAACATTCCCTTTCTAAATTACAAAATAACATCAAATTCAAACAATGTATTATAATCAATTTCCTTTTTCATAGTAAGAATTCACTACCATGTTAAGATATTCCACACAAGTACTAGAGAAACAAATAAAACAACCCAACCTCTATATATCATAGAAGACATGAATTTTTCATATCCTCATTATTACACTACTAACCAACGGGTAAAATAATAAATTGTATACTTACCAATATACATATATACTAAATGTAAAACATCATAGGTCCAATTATAATTTCTTTCTAACAAATGTCCACATTATGTTTCCACCTTCATTGATGTTCTATGATCCACCCCAGATCTGGAAATATTAATCACACGTAGGGTCACAACGTGTTTCTACCCATAAAACTTCACCATGATAACCCACATTTAATTTCCCAAAGCATGATGTACATAGACATTAAATTAATTTTGCAAAATAGTTAATATATAAAAAAAATAGACACCAAAGGACCGTAATAGTTTAGTGTCCTTGGAAACATGGAACATAATCTTGTAATCTTGGTGAAAGATATTCAAAATCACCCATAAATATCTTCCCCTATTGTTTTCCTACCTAAAACTTTTATTTATATCATGGGGAAACGAAAACATAAAAACGGTGAGCTCAAATGCTCATTATGGGTAAAAAAGGAATAATCATATTCATAAGAACATAGCATTTCAAAAATCATAACCTGCAGAAGAAATCATAAATATCATAACATTTGATAAATCATAGTAGTGAAATGTAACCCCAATAATCATACAATAAATCATGAAACATTTTGGCATACACACATAATCATAGAGATTCATTTCTTAATAGTCCAGACTCATTACCAAGACTACCCTAGCGGCAAAGTCCATTTCTAAACCAGGTTCACTCCTCGTTTCAGTCCAGTATCACTGAACCGGATTAACCTACCCTTCCTTCCATGTCTATCTCATGAGATATAAATCTTTACCCAATTCATTGGTAGTATATATAAGTCCCACCCATTTCATAATGAAACCATTCTAATGTGTGCCGCAAAAACATAAAATCATAGCATAAACCATGTAATAAAAATGGGATTCTTAAACATCATGTCCTCATATCATAATCCATATACGATAAAAGGACATCATAAAATTAATTCCATCATAACATAATCAAATCAATGTACAAATAGGGATAGAAATAGAACCCTATATTATCATAGATGGAAAATAATTCTGATAAAACATTTGAACTCCATTCTTGAGGAAAATATCCTTTCTAATTCAAAAACATTTTTATTTTCATAAAATGTCATAAAATCTTAAACTAAAATTGTTTGATTAAAAATAAACATGAAAACTTATAAATGAAGATTCATGGAAATAATGTTCTATGAAATCATAAAAATTCATTCATGTCGTATAAGTAAAAAAAATTATTCTCATACTTTTGTTAGAAAAGTCAAAAAGTACCTTGTATGGTAAACAAAAGAATGATTCCTTACATTACAAAAAGTAAATATCAAAAATGGGTAAAAAGTACATTAAAAAACATGATACCATTTTTTTAAAATAGGTACATGGATGATAAAAACTACCCCAGTAAATACTTATGAATAAACAATCTCGGATAAAAATGAGATTGGAAAAGTTATCCATTACCTTATGTCTAATATGATTCGTATGTATCCAAACCTCCTGTATAATTATTTAAATAATTTCATTGAATTATTAAATAATAATATTAATTGTTATGATATCATATAAGGTTCACTTATTACTTTATATTACCCATTCTTTTATAAATTCATGTTAAAGTTGTGTTTTGGGTAAAATCGTTTCATTTATCGTCCGTGTTTGGACTTGTTGTTCTTGATAATATTGTTACTTATATCATGATTTTCATACCTCCAGAATATAAATCATGATTAATATATCATATATATTCATTATATATATATATATAATAGATAGAAAAATGAAATGAAATACACCGTTCATGGATACGGTAGGTCGTACGCATGCATGAACACTATTTTCCTTTCCTTATTGACTTGAATGGAATTAAGTAGATGAAATATATATATATATATATATCTAGTAGCTTTATCATGTCATATATTTCATTATTATTCATTATATATACTTTATAATCATTCTTCAGTGGTTAACATGGAGAATGAATCTCATCGCGTCGTGGAGACGGTAATCCGTACGGATGCACGAGCAATGATATCATTCGCATAATTATTGAATTGAATTGGAGTGGATGATATAAAATCTCAGAATAATTATTATATTATAATAACTATATATATTTATTATTTACACAATTATACCGTTCCATGTAAGGTGGTGTTTGAGAAATAGATTACACCACGACGTGGAGACGGTATTCCGTACGTACGCACGCGTGGTGATTTCATTTTCCGTAGGATGGATAAGAAGGTGAAATGGGGTTGTTTCATATTTATAATATCATATCATTATATTAGTTATAACTATTTTATTACTTTACAATGAAACAAGTAAAGGAGATAATGTTTAAGAAGAAAGAAACTTGAATGAATCGGTAGAAGATATTACCACTTCTTTGACGCACCTCTTGTATGCTTCCTCTCAAGGCAACAGAGTTTGTCTTTAGAGGATACCAGAACCTCTTTAATGTTTCTAGGGATGTTGAGAAGGGAAATTTTCAAGGTTTGGATGAGCGTTAAGTCTCAAAGATGTGTAAAGAGGAGAGGTAGGAGGTGCCCTTTTATATGGTAGGAGAGGGGCTCCTTTGGAAAGTGTGAAAATATTATTTGATTATATACTTATCTTCCGATTAAAAAGGTCAAAAAATCATTAAATATGAAGATAAGATGACTAATGGTCGAAATAAAATCATACAATAAGAATTGAACATGTTTTGGATAATATTTTAATCATTATAATCTTATTTATTTAAATCATTTATTAATGAGGTAAATACTGCATCATTATTGTCTCATAAATAATTTAATTTATTTTATGTATAAAAATTATTAAAAAAATTCCATCATGTAGGGAACCTTATTATATTTCCAATGGATATTTATAGTCAAAAATATAATTTATATATCCCCTTATTAAAATTAATTAATAAAATATTTTTTTTAATGTAAATTTTGTCTTTACATTAAATTAATTAATCCAAATTGCCATTATCACTACCAAGTTGCTCAATGGGATCCCTAAATCGACGCAAGGATATCCATGGTCGGCCACTACTCATCCAATATGGTTAGGATAGGTGTTAGGGTAATTTTGAATTATAATAATAATCATTTAACATTGAATTACCCTATTTACCTTTAATCGCAGTAAACAAAAGTCAAATTTTACTATTCACCAAAAAACTATTTTTATCTCATTAAACCACAATTTTCTTCTTGAAAACAACCATGTATGTCAGATTGTTTAAATTCAATTCACAAAAGTGGCAAAATTTCATTTAAATGAAAGAGTCAGTTTTTTAACTACCACTAAGTGGTTTAACTATTCATCAAAAATTGATGTTTTTCAGAAAAATACCAAAAATTAATCCTAAGCTATATTAGATATTCCAAATTTAAAAAATTTGTCTATTTTTTAAAATTCAAAACATATAAGTTGATTTATTAATTTTAAATTTAATTCATGTTATCAAAACAAATATCATGATTTTAAGAAACGATAACTATCAAAAGATCTACACTTGTTTATGTCCAATTTTAATGTAAAATTAATTACAATTACCAACATTGGATTAAATAGTAAAAATATATTCTAATTACATTTTAAAACCAATTAAAAAAATAATCTATCCATACAAATTATTGCGATGAAAAAAGTTGTTTTTAATTAAAATGTATCGTGTTTTTACTATTCATTAAAATATGATAGTTATCAGAATAATATGAAAAAATTATCCAAATTATATTTTTATATAATGATTCAATGGAAGAATTTTATTTTATCAAATTGGACTTATAAACAACTCAAAACTAGATTAAAAGTGGTTTTTCCATCAAATGGTGGCAAAACTGCATTTTTTAAAAAATACTTATTTTACCAGAAAAAATTATTTTGTTCTCATACCATGTTGTGGAAAATGTGTAAGATGAATAATAATTTTATTAAATTCAAAATTTAGTTGATAATATTCAAAACCTCTAGTTCATAATAATATTATAATCATATATCATTGTTTTGTGAAACCTGGTACTGTGTACAACACACCTTATCGAGAAAGGTCGTGATTGCGTGTAATGCAAGCCAAGTCAGGGTTGCGTGTTGTGAAAGACTCATTCATTGTTTCATATAACAGAATCCAACCATATTTAATTTATACATTTAATATATATATATATATACATACACACAAAATTTTGTGTAGAATGACTACTATCAAACGAACATGAAATTGTGTGTAACACAATCCAATAATAGTGTTGTGTATACTGCAAGATAATATGATGTAGCGTACAGTGAAAGATAATATTGGTGTAACGTACATCACAAGACATCAATGAAATTAAAAAAAATAATTCTCATAAAATTTCATGTTGTTACACCACATGTCCTAAAATTCACAACCCTAGACCATACCCAACTCTTTGAATCACAATTTGAGGCCACTAATTAAAGTAAGAGTTTGTTTACATTTCATATTCCTCACATTTATTCAATTATTATATTATTTATCCATCCCTTACCTTAGTGATATCAAAGTAATGGCATCATTAGTTTGTATATATGTTTTGGTGGAGCACAACATAGAAAAAACTACAGGGATGGGATCCTTGTTCTTATATTCTTTTATGGATCTTTTTAATTTGCATGTTTTGTTTTTCTAGAAAGGGATTTACCATATCTATTGATATAGGAAAACCTTATGTAACGTATTTATATATATTTTCAACTAGTAAATATGAATATGTTTCCCTATTTAGTAGTAACTATGTGTTTTAATTTTTTTAATATTGTGTTGGAACATTGTGATATACATGGATAAAAGCTGGATCACATTACTAAAGAACCCACCTCAGTATGTTAAGGGTTTGATGGAGTGTTTAGATTTTAAAATTTACAATAGATCTGTTGAATGGAAAATAATATTTTCATTTCCAAAATGTAAATTTATAATTTGGTTGACGAGAGATGAAATTAATGAACATTTAATACAATAGAAATTCCATGGTCAAAATTTGTGTTGGATTTGGCAAGGAGAATCAAATGTTACAGAATGGTTGAGAATTGATGTTAATCCACATAATGAGATCCCAACCTAGTTGACAATTGAAAATGAAATTAAAAACCTCAAAAATGATGCATTCGGCACTACAAGACACCACTATCAACATCAAAACATACCGAAACATCCAGATTAGGGTGCTAAAAATTGCAATGTGACAGGTGATGTTTTTGGGACTGTAACATAACCAGATCAATATTGTAACATATCATTGGATCATCCTCTTGATTCGGTAGTGAAAAATGTAAGAGAAAACTTTATTGAGGAAAATATGATTCATGATTTTGTTGATGATGGAAATCATGAGTTGTATAGTGGATGTTTGAAATATTCAAAGATCTCATTTCTATTGAGGTTGTACAATTTCAAATATCTATGTGAAATTACAAATAAGGAAATGTCCATGATATTGGAATTTTTACATGATGCATTTCCTGAAGAAAAAATCCTCGAATATTTTTATTATTTTATAAATGTTTTTAACAGGTTTGGTATGAATTATACAAAAATAGACGTGTGTAACAATGATTGTATGATTTATTGAAAGAGGATTCAAGTAGACAGAATTGCAAAAAAAATATTCTTCTTCTATATTTTTTTAAATGGGTGATGATTAAAGTCTGAACCAACATAATTTCAGGAAAAATATGAAAGGGAACGCACATGCAATGGTTTTTTGTTGCATTCCTTTAAACCCTCGTTGAAAAGATTATTCATGTCATAAAAAATTTCTAAACACATGATGTGGAATTCGGTAGATAATAAAAATATTGGGTTAATAAGACATACAAGAGATTCCCAATCATGGAATACATTTGATTCATTATATCAATATTTATTATTTGATCCTAGGAATGTCTGATTGGGATTGGATTTCGATGGATTGAATCCATTTGGGACTTTGAGTAACAGTTATAGCATTTGTCTAGTTGTTTTGATCACTTACAATATGCCTCTATGGATGTGTATACATTAAACATATGTTATCATTTCCATGATTATTCATGGAAAAAAATGCAAGGAAATGATATTGATGTACTCTTTCAACCATTGATTGAAGAATTTCAGGAGTTATGGAGCTACGGTGTTGATACATTTGATGCATCTTCTAAAACAATGTTCAAAATGCATGGAGCTTTAATGTGGGCAATCATTAACTTCCATAGGATTGGGAATTTATCTAGTTGAAATATTTACATGGGTTTTCATGTCCTATTTTTATCATTGATTTTAAGCTCAAATGGCTACCTCATAGTTGAAAATGCTTCTTCTTATGCCATCAAAGATTTCTTGATGCATCTCATATATTTTGGCTAAACATATCAGAATTTAACGGTTTCATTGATTATAGACCACCTCCAAAGATGTTAACTGGTTCGAATATATTGATACAGTGTGAAATTTTTGAAACAGAATTTGGGAAGGTTCAACTTTTGAATGATAGTGGGGAACGAGTTTCAAGTGAATCATCAAGTGAAATCAAAATGCAAAAAAGGAAGAAAAAAGTATATTCTTCAAACATCTGTATTACAAATTTAATTTGTTGTGTAATAATCTTTATGTGATGAATATTGAGAAGACTTTCTGTGAAAGTTTTATTTTCACATTTCTTAATGATCATGGAATGTCCAAGGATTATATCAATGCTCCCAATAACATACAAGTAATGAGTATAAAATGTGATCTCTGGGAAAATGAGAATGAAAAGCATTCTTTGGAAATTTTCGGAAAAAAATAAGGACAAAGACACTACGGGAAAAATGGGTAATAGCGAAGGGGTATTTGCGACGGGCAACTATTCCTGTCGCAAATAATCTGTTATTTGCGACGGGTAAAAAAACACGTCGCAAATAGGTTGGCGCGAAATGCGCGCCAAACCGCGCGACATTTATTTGCGACGGGGAAAGAACCGCGTCGCAAGTAACTGGGAGCAGTTAAAGACTATCGGCGACGTGACTGCAGTCCTATCGCCAATACCCCGGTGACAGGAATTATTTGCGACGGGACATATCGCTAATAACCGTTCTAATGCTGCCCATAATTAAATGCGGTCAGGGTTATTTGCGACGGGGTTGTATCCCCATCGCAACAAACCGGCGGCGGTTAAAGACTATTTGCGATGGGGCTCGTCGCAAATAACCATTTTAATGCTGCCAATAATTAAATGCGGTCAGGGTTATTTGCGACAGGACCCGTCGGAAAAAACATTATTTGCGACGGCAAACCCATCGCAAAAAACATTATTCGCGACGGCAAACCCGTCGCAAAAACGCCCGTCGTAATTACGCCAACCTATAAATACTGCCAACCATTACAATTTCCTTACTTCACTCTCAACTCTCAATCGTTCCCATTTTTTCACTCTGAATTTTTTACCACTTTCAGTTGTAAATTTTTTTTCCGACTTCGAGGATTCAGTCGGTGGTGTTCTACAATTACAACGGCTCGACATTGACAACAAGTTTAAGGTTTTTATCTGAATTTTAATTTCATATTTATTTTATTTATTATATTTATTTAGTTTAAAATTTTGGAATTTTTTTTTGATTTCTAATTAGAAATAATTATGAATAAGTATTAATAATTAATAGTAATTAGAGACAATTAAACACAGATTAATTTAAAATAGTTAGCTGTAATTATAATTAATTAGTAGTAATTATGAAAAATTAAAATTAATTTGATTTAATTAATAATTATTAGAAATAATTAACATTAATATGTAATAATTTATAATAATTACAAATAATTAGTATTAATTACTAATAATTAGTAATAATTAATAATTATTCCCAATATTCAATAATTGTTAATATTTGTCAATATTTTTGCAATATTTTCCAATATTTACCAATAATTGCACATAATTGTCAATATTTACCAATAGTTAGGAATAATTACCAATAATTAGTAATGATTCGTAATGATTGCCAATAATTAGTAATAATTTCCAATAATTAGTAATAATTTCTAATAATTAGTAATAAATAGGAATAATTAGGAATAATTACCAATAAATAGTAATAATTAGTAATAATTTGTAATAATTATCACTAATTACCAATAATTAGTAATAATTACCAATAATTGTTAATAATTATAAATAATTACCAATAATTAATAATAATTACCAATAATTACCAATAATTAGTAATAATTAGTAATAATTACCAATAATTAGTAATAATTAGTAATAATTACAAATAATTCGTAATAATTAATAATAATTACCAATAATTCGTAATAATTAATAATAATTACCAATAATTCGTAATAATTAGTAATAATTACCAATAATTGCCAATAATTACCAATAATTAGTAATAATTATCAATAATTAGTAATAATTACCAATAATTAGTAATAATTAGCAATAATTAGTAATAATTACCAATAATTAGTAATAAATACCAATAATTATTAATAATTACCAATAATTACCAATAATTAGTAATAATTGCCAATAATTCCCAATAATTACTAATAATTAGTAATAATTGCCAATAATTAGTAATAATTACCAATAATTAGTAATAATTACCAATAATTAGTAATAAATACCAATAATTAGTAATAATTAGAAATAATTACCAATAATTAGTAATAATTACCAATAATTAGTAATAATTACCAATAATTAGTAATAATTACCAATAATTAGTAATAATTACCAATAATTAGTAATAATTACCAATAATTAGTAATTATCAATAATTAGTAATAATTAGCAATAATTAGTAATAATTACCAACAATTAGTAATAATTACCAATAATTAGTAATAATTACCAATAATTAGGAATAATTACCAATAATTACCAATAATTAGTAATAATTGCCAATAATTCCCAATAATTACTAATAATTAGTAATAATTTCCAATAATTAGTAATAATTACCCATAACTAGAAATAATTACAAATAATTAGTAATAATTACCAATAATTACCAATAATTAGTAATAATTACCAATAATTAGTAATAATTACCAATAATTAGTAATAATTACCAATAATTACCAATAATTAGTAATAATTACCAATAATTACCAATAATTAGTAATAATTACTAATAATTACTAATAATTACCAATAATTACTAATAATTAGTAATAATTGTCAAAAATTAGTAATAATTGCCAATAATTACCAATAATTACCAATAATTACCAATAATTACCAATTATTACCCATAATTACCAATAATTACCAATAATTAGTAATAATTACCAATAATTAGTAATAATTACCAATAATTACCAATAATTAGGAAACATTATCAATAATTAGAAATAATTACCAATAATTAGGAATAATTACCAATAATTAGTAATGATTCGTAATGATTACCAATAATTAGTAATAATTACCAATAATTAGTAATAATTACCAATAATTAGGAATAATTACCAAAAATTAGGAATAATAACATTATTACATTATTAGTATATTTTATTATTAATATTAAAATAATATAATTTTTTATATTATATACAATTCTCCTTTAATCTGTGTGTTTTCTGTCTCCACATGTAATATTTGTATGTGAAGACAGAAAACACACAGATTAAAGGAGAATTCTATATAATATAGAAAATTATATTATTTTAATATTAATAATAAAAAATACTAATAATGTTATTGTTCCTAATTATTTGTAATTATTCCTAATTATTGGTAATCATATGAATAATTACCAATAATTAGGAATAATTACCAACAATTACCAATAATTAGAAATAATTACCAATAATTAGAAATAATTACCAATAATTAGGAATAATTATCATTAATTAGGAATAATTACCAATAATTAGGAATAATTACCAATAATTAAGAATAATAACATTATTACATTATTATTATATTTTATTATTAATTTTAAAATAATATAAGTTTTTATATTATATAAAATTCTCCTTTCATCTGGGTGTTTTCTGTCTCCACATGTAATATTTGTATGTGGAGACAGAAAACACACAGATGAAAGGAGAATTGTATATAATATAGAAAATTATATTATTTTAATATTAATAATAAAATATACTAATAATGTTATTATTCCTAATTATTGGTAATTATGTGAATAATTACCAATAATTAGGAATAATTACAAATAATTAGGAATAATTACCAATAATTAGGAATAATTACCAATAATTAGGAATAATTACCAATAATTAGGAATAATTACCAATAATTAGGAATAATTAACAATAATTAGGAATAATAACATTATTACATTATTAGTATATTTTATTATTAATATTAAAATAATATAATTTTCTATATTATATACAATTCTCCTTTCATCGGTGTGTTTTCTGTCTCCACATGTAACATTTGCATTCTTTTTCAAAATTATCAACCTACTCACTAATGGAGAGGTGAAAGGGAATGCAAATATTACATGTGGAGACAGAATGTTAAACACACGGATGAAAGGATAATTGTATATAATATAGAAAATTAAATTATTTTAATATTAATAATAAAATATACTAATAATGTAATAATGTTATTATTATATAATTAATATTTATGAAAAAATAATATTAGTACTATTAAAATAATAAAAAATTTATATAATATTAAAATTATCAATATTTTTAACAGGTTTTGCTTGATTCTCAACATATTCAATTCTTAAAGGGTCAATTTTTAGGTCTATCTCAATAAAACTTTTGCGTCATTCGTGTATGATGTAAACTCTATAATTATCCTTGCTTGAGTGTTTTTTCTAACAAAGTATTGAAAACTAGTAATGCTTTTATATTTTATAGAAAAATGTGGAACAACGAGGTCGTCAACAATCATTATTAGATGACTGCATATGGATAAATCAATATAGAAATCCAAACGGTTCTGGTTTAAATCCAGTATATGTAGAGGGTGTGGAGACTTTTTTATCATTTGCGGCATCAAATCTAGAATTTCTTTCAAAAGGCAAAATAAAATTCCCTTGTAGAAAATGTGCATTGAGAACGTTTGACACGTTTGACAATGTGGAGGGACATCTCTTGCATTTTGGTTTTCAACCATATTATGTTTTTTGGTATCAACACGATGAACGCAGTTCCAGAGCAAGTGATACCAACTTGATTCCAGATCCATCCCGGTTTCAAGATTTAGTTCATGATGTTGTAGGTTCATCTGTTCAACATACAGAAACTCCGGCTGATATAGCTTCAAATCCTAAGTTAGCAGCATCTTAATTTTATGTGTTGTTGAGGTCTGCTGAGGATGCATTATATCCTGGCAGCAAGATGAGAAAATTAGAAGAAGTTGCAAAATTTATGGCTATCAAATTAGATAACAGAATTTCAAACACCTGTTTTGACCAGATATTTTCTTTTCTTAAAACACTATTACCTGAAGGAAATGTTTTGCCTGCAAATTACTATGAGAGTAAGAGGTTGGTTCGAAATTTGGGACTTACTTGTCAGAAGATTCATGCATGTTCAAATGACTGCATTTTATATTCTGGGGAATATGAGTCGTTGGATAGTTGTCCCACATGTGGGAAACTGAGATATAAAGAAGGGCAACATGGGAAGTCTAGTTTGATTCCTGTAAAATAGTTTAGATATATTCCTCTTACATCCAGACTTCAGTGTTTTTTCATGTCTAAGAATACAGTGACAATGATTTCATGGCATAAAGCGAATATTTCAACCGATAAAAGCTTGAATCATCCAGCCGATGGTGATTAATGGAAACATTTTGATAGAGTGCATCCATCCTTTTCTTTAGTAGCTAGAAATGTTCGACTAGGCCATTCCACTGATGGTTTCTGTTCGTTCAGATCTTATGGTAGTCAATATTCATGTTGTCCTATTTTTTTAACTCTGTATAATTCACCTCCATGGATGTTGATGAAGGAGCCATATATCTTTTTGACTTTACTAATTCCAGGACATTCGAAGAAAAATATTGATGTTTATTTCAAACCATTGATTGATAAATTAAGTTTATTGTGGAGTACTGGTGTCAGTACATATGATGTTGCAACGAAACAAAATTTCATACTGAGAGCAGCATTGATGTGTACAATTAGTGACTTCTCGGCTTATGGGATGTTATATGGCTGGAGTACACATGGTCAGAAATCATGTCCTTACTGTATGGGAGAGAACAAAGCATTTATGCTCATTCATGGAAAGAAACCTTGTTATTTTTACTGTAATCGCAGATTTCTTCCAGCTGATCCTTCTTTTTCGCAGAAACAGATCTCATTTCAGAAAAGGAACAGTTGAAAGGGATGGACCTCCAAAAATGCTATCAGGTTCGGAGTTAAAATCAGTTTTATTTTCATTACCTCCCATCACATTTGGTCCCACAATAAACCAACAGAAAATTTATGGTTTTGGGAAAGAACACAATTGGATTAAATGTAGCATATTTTGTGATGTGCCATATTGGTCTGATTTGGTGGTTCGACACATGTTAGATGTCATGCATATTGAGAAGAACTGTTTTGATAATTTGTTTCAGATAGTTTTGGATATGCCAGGAAAGAGAAAAGACAATGTTAATGCACATTTAGATCTTGCCCAAATTTGTAGGCGTCCAGAACTGGAACTGTTTGAGAATGTCAGAACAGAAAGGTTACTGAAACCAAAAGTAGCTTATACACTATCTAAAGAAAACCGTTTATTATTTTGTCAGTGGATTGAAGATTTGAGACTTCCAGATGGTTGTGCTTCCAATTTGGGTAGATGTGTAAAGAATGGTCATATTACTGGATTAAAAAGTCATGATTGTCATGTTATAATGGAAAGAATTCTACCCATTGGATTAAGAGGTCTGTTGAATTCTGTGATTTGGGATTCCATAACAGACATGTCTCATTTTTTTCGGGAAATTTGTGTGGCTACAGCAGATTATGATTCTCTATGAAAACTTGAAGAAGATGTTGTTGTAATTATATGTAAACTGGAAAAAATATTTCCACCGTCTTTCTTCGACTCAAGGGAACATTTGATGTTACATTTTCCATATGAAGCCAAATGTGGAGGTCTAGTACAATTTCTATGGATGTACCCATTTGAAAGATGCATGCAAAAATTGAAAATAAAAGTACATAACAAAGCATCTGTTGAAGGATCTATTGCAGAAGCTTATTTGCAAGAGGAAATATCTTTTTTTCTCCCATTATTATGAATCTAAGTATCCTTCAAAACACAACCGAATGGTACGGAATGAGAGGAATATTGATGAAATCAACAATCAATTATCTGTTTTCAACCATCCAGAGCTTGGTTTTGGTGGAGTTTATGAATGCTGGATTTCGGATGATGAATATCACAGAGCTCATACGTATGTTCTGCTCAAATGTGAAGAGATGACATCAGTTGTAATATAAGTGTTTATATCACTTATTCTATAATTTATGTTATAGTAAATAACTTTGTCTTTTATAGGTTGTATGATAATCATATCAAGAAACAAATTCCACAAATTACAGCAGTTTCTCTGGAAGAACGCAGACTGAAAAATTTCTCTCAGTGGTTTCAAAAACTGGCAACATAAATTCTTTATCTTTTAGAAACTCATTCAATGTATAGTTTACTATATTGATAATTATTTCCAAAAAATTCAGGTGTCTCAACATGCTGATAAAATTGAAAAACGGTTGTGTATATTGAGTAACCCACCTTCCAAAATTGTTAAATCTTATAATGCATATGTGGTGAATGGATTTTTATTTCACACACATGCATATGGGGAATCGAAAAAAACAATGAAAAGTGGAGTTAGCTTGAGAGGATCTCATCATCGAGAAAATGAAGTTGACTTTTATGGAATACTTGATGAAATCATTGAACTCTGTTATCTTGGACAACATTATATAACCATGTTCAAATGTCGGTGGTTGGATAGAGAGAGAGGCGTACGTGTTTATCCGAATCATGGAATCATCAATATTAAATGTAAAAGTGTTCTCGCAGTAAATGAACCATTCTTATTGGCTCAACAGGTACATCAAGTTTATTACGCAAAGTACTGTGCTACATCAAGAGACTTGACTGATTGGTGGAGTATAATAAAAATCAAAATTCGAGACAATTAGTTTAGTCAAAGTGAATGTGTTTTCACTGATGTGCAAAGAATTGAAGTTTTTCAAGAGAGTACTCAAAATCAATCTTTTTTTACAAAGATACATGAGTATCGATGACGACACCCCACATTTAAGAGTCAGTGATGACGATGATGTTAATGATATCATATATGAATTTGAAATGGTAAGAGATGAAGCAATTGGAACTCGAATGGATATCGATGATGTTGACGAGGAATTTGAAGATGACATTGACATATATGAAGATGATGATGAAGATGAACACTGATAGAATTCCATGGTAGTTATATACAATCATAACTAATATATATGTATATATAATAGTAATTATCAATTATTTGCTAACAACATTAACATTTTCTGTTTCATATGGATGACGACACATTTCATGAGTTGGCGGATGCTGACCTGTCTTTCGATGTGGATGTGTTGTTGGCAGATGACCCTCAGCCTGCAGGTGCTCCAGGGAGTACGTGGAGGGGGCGCGGTCTTGCACAATTGATGATTCCTGACCCCGTCCCCGAGCGACGTCCACGTCTTGGATTTGATCCACGCACACGAAGGTGTAATAACCTGTGTGATAACCTGTGGATTTGACTAAGATTTCATTAATCTATTCACATAATAAATGTTTATTATATTTACAGTTTTCCGTATATAGCAGTCGGATAGGGCATCGCTATTTTGCGCAACTATTTCTCTCAGCCTTGGACCACATGGGAGCAGATTCCCATTGATGTGCAGTAGGCCATGCTCGGCCACTGGTTGGTACATACGTAAAAAAATAATTTTTATTTTGAAAATTATTTCTTTTCTAACTTGATATTTTGATTTATTTGTAGGTTTTATGGTATCCGATCGAGGATACCATGCGTGACGCCATCCATGAGGCATGGGAGGTGGCCATGTGTGATCGCTTTTGTCAGTTTGTTCACAATTTAAGAAAAGCTTCCACGAAGAAATCAGGAGTGTCAGTTTTTGATGAGTCATGTAGAGCACACCGACCAGAGTACATTTCATCCCATGTATGGGATGGATTATGTGTGCACTAGTTGAGTGATGCCTTTTAGAGGAGATCATCGGTGGGGAGGCAGAATCATGGGAGACAGGAGATGGCTCATCGAGCTGGGAGTCGTACTTTCAGTACTCATAGACAGCATCTGGTACTTACATTATTTATAAATATTTTATATAACTATAAATATTAACAGCTATTTTTTTATTCTTATAGGTTGTCGAGCACCCTGATATTACGGAGTATGATGTATATCAGAGGATTTATAGTGATCCTGCTACTGGGGAGCTCAGAGGTGATCGTCAGCGTCACATCATGGTCTGTATTATTTGTTTTCAAGTTTAAAAATTAATTGCATATAATATATTCACAATTTTAATTTTAAATTGCAACTACAGGAGTCATATGAGGCAGCAGCATCACAGACCTGACCTGAGAGACAGGCCCAGTCATCAGATCAAACCACTGGCCGTCATTTTGATGAGGCGGCATGGATACAGGCCACCTAGTATGCCTTCGAGAAGGGCCGGGTAGTTGGTATCAGCTCTCGACTGACTCCCGGAGATTATTATGGCAGTGTTGCGATGTCGGCGTCCAGCTCGAGAGGAGCTCGTGCATCTTCATCTGCTACACAGTATGAGGATCAATTGCGATCTCAGACTGCACTAATAGAGAGTCTCCGACAGGAGTAGGAGAAGATGCGTCAGTAGCAGCAGCAGCATGAGGAGGAGCGTTGATGCCAGCAGTAGCTGTACGAGGAGCCGATGAGTCGGTGGCAGCCGTAGCATCAGGAGCAGATGGATTACATGTGCCGACTCACTCATGCTTTAGGGGTGGAGTTTTCTCCACCAGCATCTGTAGATCCCCCCTCCCACCCTCCCCCCCTCCTTCAGATTAGAGTTTGTTTTTATCTTATAATGCTTGTTAAATAAAAATATGAATTTTTTTTCTATTCGTAGTTTCTGTCTCATTATAAAATATTAATAATATTATATTTTGAAATAACAATATTAATATGAATAATAATATTATTTATATTTTATAATATTACATTTTATATATATATTAAAATTTTATAATATTATAATTTAATTATATTTTTTTGTAACATTAGAATTATTTTAATATTTGAATGTAAAATAATTCTATTATTTTTATATTAATTAAAATAACTTCTTAATATTTTTTTATTTATGAATTATAATTATAATATTATTTTATTTATTAAAATCATTTATTAATATTCTATTATTTTTTATTTTTGAATTATAATTCTATTATTATTATATTAATTAAATAATTTATTAATAATTTATTATTTTTATTTTTGAATTATAAATCTATTATTATATTAATTAAAATCATTTATTAATATTTTATTATTTTTTATTTTTGAATTATAATTCTATTATTATTATATTAATTAAAATAATTTATTAATAATTTACTATTTTTATTTGTGAATTATAATTCTATTATTATATTAATTAAAATCATTTATTAATATTTTTTATTTTTGAATTATAATTGGATTATTGTTATATTAATTAAAATAATGTATTAATATTTTTTTATTTTTTATAGTATTTGCGATGGGATACTATGCCCGTCAAAAATAGTATTATTATTATATTAATTAAAATAATTTTTTAATTTTTGTAATTTTTTGTAAAAAAATACCAATTGCGATGGGCCCGTCGCAAATACGATTATGAAAAGTTTTCACAAATATACGGACTAATATTTGCGACGGGAAGGATCTCTGTTGTAAATAATACCTTTCGCGACGGGTCCGTCGCAAATAATTGTTGTTACGACGCCGTTTTCCGCGACAGGCTATTTGCGACGGGCCCCCGTCGTAAAAGCCTATTAGCGACAAGATCCCAACGCAAATACCCCGTTGAAAATTCCATTATTTCTAGTAGTGAGATGCATTCCATTTATTTTTAAAGAATGTGAATGTATCTATTGGGTATTCATATAACATCTCTAGGTTTGTTGACTTGATAAATCATAAGATATACTGTTAGAAAAGTCATGATTCACATATTTTGATAAAATAGTTACTACCATTGGCATTGGGTACATTATTATCTAAAAAAGCTACTGATGTTGTATTCCAATTTTTCACATTTTTTAGAAAACTATGTGAGAATTACCTACAACCATTTCAGCTACAAAATCTCTAGGAGAGGATTTAATTGATCCTTTTTTAATGAAGATGATATTTCCTCCATCATTTTTTACAGACATGATATATTTAACTGTGAATTTTAATGAGGAAGCTAAATTAGGAGGCCTCGTTCATTATAGATAGATGTATCGAATTTATAGGAACATTATGTATATGATTATCAGTTATGTAATCAATTGTTTGAACTTAATAAAATTCTTTATTATGTTTATTTTATTTCATAAATATCATGGGAATTTGAAATCATACGTGAGAAATAAAGTTCAACAGAAAGCCACTATTGTTGGGGAATATTTGGATGAAGAGTGTCTTAACTTTTGTTCTAGATACTTGGATGTCGTTGATACATGATTTAATCCCATTGTATGTGTTGATGACACATTATCTAAATCTAAAATACATAAAAAATTGAAAATATTTCATTTTTTTGGTCATCAGTTGGGAGGACCTCAATTGTGACACTGAAAAAATTATAATTATTACAGGCACATAGATATGTTCTTATGAAATGTAAAGTGGGATATTAATTTATTGAAGAGTTGAGGATACAATCAATGGGAGAAATGTGTGGCTGAACATGAAATGAGAATGATTTAACGAAAGATGTTAATAAGGAGATTGTTGAATGGTTTACATGACATATAAGTTCATATATATTTCAATAAATATGAATATTAGTTTGACATAAATATTTTTTAAATATAATAAAAGATAATTATTTTTTAGATCATTAATACTGATACTTTAGTAGAGTATTCAAGAGATTTGATGTTTCATGATTGAGGTCCTCTAAAAACAAGTTAGAATGTTTGACCCTTACAACGTGAATGGCTATAGATTTCATACAGTCGATCGAGAAAGGGGTTTGAAAACATAGAATAATGTTATAATTACATTTTATGAAGTGGTATACTATTGAAAGATGACTGATATTATTGAATTAAATGACCATGATCATTTTTTATCTATTTAATTCAAATTCAATTGGGTCGATATTATAAAAGGTGTTAAAAGATAAGCCTTACAATTTACTTATATTAACTTCTCTCGCACGAGGGATGTTGGTGATCATGAACATCATCATCCATATATCTTATAATCACATGAAAAAATTGTATATTATGTTAATGATGTTGTGGATGAAGGGTGGAGTGTAGTTGCTCATTTAATATAAAAAGATTCGTATAATCTGTTACATGAATTGAGGATTTTACCTCTGAAATTTATTCTCATCAACAAAAAGAAGTAGATTTATTTTTCCATCATGATATTGAAAATATTATTCTAGAAAGGGTGAATGATGTAGATAAAGTAATGGATCAAAAAACTGATATGATTGAAGGGGTAAATGGATGAATGTACAACTATTTATTCATTCAACAACCTCATAATTCTTTTTTGTAGTCATTCATTATCATTGTTATGTATATTTTTTTTATTTGTACTATGTATATATTATCATTTTTAAATATATTTTCGGAATATTTTTATGAAATATATGTTCTAAACATATTTTTTTTTGATTAAATGATAGTACTGCCAAGGAAGATGTGATACACTGTTTCATTCACTACTGGGATAAATGATCGTCAATCTTTCTCCCTCCCTACGACATCTAAGCCACCAGCTGCCTGCCCCCCATGCACCATCTCCCCTTGCACCATCTCTCACACTCTCTATGAGCATCCATTTATAAATTAACTCATCGAATCCCCCATCAACAGCCTCAGCAGTGGGGCGACTGAGTGCCACTTCTAGTTCATCATGGGCATACTTGAGTGTCATTAATATAAGTACTAATTTTTATATAAATAAAATTATTTCACTTTTTTATATTAATTTTTTGTTCATTAAAGATTAAAAAAATTAAACTGTGGAGAAATATATAAAATTTTAAGATATGTGGAATATGATTGGAAAGATGATAGTTGTCCCATTTGATTCATATGGGGTACTTATAGATGACGTCACAAGATTACATGGCCAAATTCTAGGCCAGCTGGAAGGAGAGCTCATTACACTTTTTTTCATTATGATTATTAGAGGAATATTCCTCTATGTTGGAAAAAATTATTTTTTTGATTCCCAAATAAAGGTAATTTTAATACATTATGGTTTCATTGAATGTCATGTTATAAAAATGTTCAAAATGAATTTTTGTATACACATGTTTTTTGACATTACTGTTTATAATCTGATAGCACAAAAGTAGATGTTGAAAAATCATGGTAAGAAATGTAAATAAATCATATGGAGACTTTGGAGTGATGTCAATGATACTTTTCTGACCGTCCAACAAATGTATGAGAAGATACCCAATGGGGAGCCCAAAGAAGAGAGGATTGTTTGTGTAGAAAGACATTGTGATGAGAAGATAATGGTATTTAAATATATATTATAATATTAACCTATTTTTACATTTATACATGTATATGAAGAAGATATGGCATTGAATAAATTACTAGTAAATTGAATTTTATTTGTTTCAGGATCTCTTAAGAAACAATGCATCAAGTCGGGCTAAGCATGTCATCCCTCACACTACGGGGTAAAATAGATTTTCTAGAAGTCAATCGACTCTAGTAATATTTTTATTAGTTTAAATATTTATATGATAATATTTTCATTTTAATATATTAAATTGTTGATTTATCTATGTTTAATGCATTCAAATAGTTTAGGGGACGAATAATCATGAACAAAAGTGTGGTGAGATGTTCAAAAAAATCTAATGGATGTTTCGGTAATGAGCATGCCAATGAAGTTGATGTATGAACTCATTTTAAGATTATAATAAATTATTATCAATTTTAAATATGTTAGTATATATAGATATTTGATTTATAGGTAATAATTAATACAATATGGGACGTCAATTTTGGTCAATCCTACTCAGTCTCCTAGGATGACCCTATTGCTAAAGTCCTCGAGAAGGACTATCCTAGTAGAGTGCATGGGATGGTTTTCAAACCCATACCATTTGAGGTCTTTGGAAGCCATCTGGGATTGTAGATACACCTACTCCTCATAGTAGTCAATCCATACCCAAATATGCTCAGAGATATATTTTTTCTCTACAAAACACATTTCCAGACATGGGGGCACAGATATCCACATTGTAGAAAGTGTTTCCTAATATATGTGAGTAGATGAGAAGATATACCCCAGTGTTATTACATCGACTAGTGGTCAGTAGGTAAATCACAAAAAATAAAATTCATTTATTTTGAAAACTTTTATTGATTTTATGTTTAAATAAAAATATGAAACACTACTTAATTTTCAATTTATTGTTCATAGAGGTGGTATAAGGAAGTGGAGATGTCGGTGGAGTGGGTGAAGATATCTGTTCTTCATCAGACAGTGATTAGTAGTGTTGTTGATTTGTGGAAAAATATTGTAATAGTATGTTTGTATATGTATCATGTGTGGCATAGAGTTTCCTCCAAACATTTTCATGACCTAACATTTTCTTTAATTCTCTTGTTTCCTTTTATGTATTTTTATGATTTTTTATGTTTCCTTTTAAGTCTTGAATTCTCTAGTGTGATATGCACTATATATAGACTATTTATTGTGGTGATTCATTTTTTATGATTATTTTTTTCTAAATTAATTTTTCGTATAATGACTTATCCATCATTTACTAACCCAATGAATTTTCCACAACATTTCCATTTCTATGAAGTACGCATCAGTTATGATCTTGTATCAATCCCTAGGGATGGGAATGTTTGTCTAGCAAACATTTTCACAACAGATCACCCTATAGTATGGCATAATCCCAGTATACATAATTTCAAAAAATGTGTTGGAATCCATAGATTCTGATACAAGATTAAGGGAAACTTTTATACACTATGTAAAATGGGTTTTTCACAACATTACTAAAGTGGCCTCTGAGAATAGTCAGACAGTGTGAATAAGAGTATCCATTATATTAGTAGGCATTGCATGATGATGGGAAACTCCTAATAGATTCTCTAAAACCCCCTTCCCTAGAATAATTTCAAATATACTACATGACCAGTTACTTACAATCCATAACATCAACTACCCTATCACAAATAATTTATTATAAGCATCTATATTCCTTGATAGAATATATCAACCCCCTTCATGAGACACTATTCTCTTTGAAGGAATGTTCTTGATCACTTCTATTATATTACAGAAATCAAAATAACAAGGATGCATAGTGGGAGTGACAATATATTAGGTGATGGATTCCATTCCTCCTAAGGAAACCACACCATAGAATCCTTTTACAAAGAAATCACAAGAGTGAAACAAATATGATACTTGAACGTGATCCATCACTCTTAAAAAATTTGGAACCCTTGTCTTTGGGAGAGATGATTTTACCTTTTCTCTCTCTTTATTGTCAGGTATAATAATTCCCCATGGAACAACCCTTGTGAGGGATGATTTTACCTGATTCTTATGTCATGTTTCATTTATAATAATTCCACATGGAACAACAACACAAATTAAACCCATGAAAAATATTACCATGTCATTATTCCTATGATAATGGTTCTAACACCATCATTCAAAACCCCACATCTATTGAGTAACTAAGGAAGAAATTAATAACCACTCAATCATGTTCCTAAATGACTATATGAGGGTTTAAATTTATCAACACATAGATGGAATGGAAATCTAAATAGTTACTATATACATTGTAGTAATATATACAGTTTATATATATTTCATCCACCCATATTTACAAGGTATGTGAAGATGTATGTAGCTGTATACTTATAATAATACTTGTGAATCTACCATGGAATAACTCAAACATCCATAACCATTTTTACGAGCCTATGTGCACATGTAATTGGGTACATGCCCTATATCATAATAGAGTGAGAGACGACATGAATCAACACATTGAATGTTGAGTGCACCATCAAGTCAAAATTCTAGTCAAGGACTGTGGTGAGTAAATCACAATACATATATAGTAACATTTTTTATGATACACCATGATCAACAACTGATGTAAAGAATGGTGATATCACATTGCTCAACAATCTCACACCATCATACCACAATCTATTTATTGTCATATATTAAATATAACTAGAAAGGTGAATTAACCCACATCCATATCTTCTCTCTACACCATACAAATAATAAATTCATAATCATTTGTGTCATAATATATGAGGAATAACCTCTTATTCATGTGTTTATCCCTTTTCAATTTCCATTTAAAATATTACAATTTATTTGATGCATTTTATAAATCATAAATCATGATATTTACATTATAATTACTTTGGGTAATTCCATTCAGAACAAATTGATTTATTTTATGAATGGAAACCTATAATTAAATATCCATTTCACATTATCAGTTACATTTAACTCAATAAAATCATTAAAACATGGGAAACCCATCTATAATCACAATGGATTACATTAGATGGTGACATGTCAATTTAAGAAATTTCCCACTTTATAAATTCCATCTATAAGTGGTGTAACATCTAATGAATGCCTTGGGTTCTATAAAATAATCACATATAATGTGATATTACATTCTAGAACAAATATAGATGATATTTGGTAGTACCAACATTTGAGAAAAAAATCATATTGTCCCATTTCACATAGATCACCCAATGGGAGACCATAAAAGTTAAACACAACATGTAAACATACAATCAAGGATCAACTAGAAAATATGAGTCTACAATGGTAAATTTTAAATACATAAATCACATAAATAGAGATGCTTGACCAAATATGATGTGCAACACAATTTCTTAATTACGAAACATCGAACCTCGAAAGGGAAATAATGTGACTACCAACCTCAAGGTCATAAATGATTCCTCTCCCAATAAGAGATTAAAATTTCAAGATTTTTCTAAGAAATATGAGAAATGGTTCGGTTCCATGATAGTATAGAAAATGTTCCAATGCCTATATAGCACAATGGATCTAGTGGGAAACTAAAATTGGACGTATGAGTGGGGATTTCCTTACGTTGAGATATCCAATGCTTCCTTTAGATATAGAATTGGGTGTCTAATTATAGTGATATGGATGAACCAATGTTAAAAAATGTTGAGTTATACAAGAGGTTAAAAAAATGAAAATAAGTGGTAGATGAAATAGAAATGGGAATGTTGTATAATAATTTGAGAGGGTTAAACATGTAAATTCACCACTAATTTTTTTTGCATACTAGGATTATGCCATGTGATTTTTTTATCTGTATTCTTTTACACACTGAAAAATGTATTTGGTTGTTCTTAGATAAGAATCTGTTTTCATGTTGACTGTAGTTTGTATTCTATTTTAATTTTGGTATTCATTGAATGGTATTTAGGGCATTGGTACAGGGGCTCCAAAAACTGGTTTTTTTGTAAATATACTCTTTATTGGCTGTTTAACTGGTTCTAACTATAATAGGTATATTTTTTGGTAGTTTTAATCACAACTAAATGTTGATATATTTCTATTAGCGGTAGTTTTAACAACCGCTACGATCTTAAATTTAGCAGTGGTTCTAACTATCGCAGTAGTGGCCCATCATCCATGATCTTTTCGCAGTGGTTATATTGATTTTTTTGGTGGGTTTTCCTCGTAGGTAAATACATTTTTTAGAGAAATTTTAATTTCTTCTAAAAAATTTAATCCCCTACCAAGAAAAACAAACGCCAAAAACAATATAATCGCCCCCAAAATACACCAATAATGACAGATCCCATAAAATGCCACTAAAACGCATTAACAAATAAAAATATTTTCCCTACATGAAATTTAGTGGCGGTTTTTGGAAAGTCCACAGAAGCTTATGGTGGTGTTTTAAACTACCACCATATAAAAAAACATCCATGAAATTGAAATTTTTCATGTAGTGAGTGTTTTCAGAAAAATTCATAAAAAATAACCTAATCTAATTTTCAAATTCTGAATTAAAAAATGAATTCTATTTTAACCAATTAAAAACATAGTAGATACATTTATTTATTTAAAATGGATTTTTATTATTAAATCCAAAAGGTAGGTTTTTTCAAAAAAGTAAAAACTATCATAATATTGACATGTGTGAATAAAAAATTTAAATCTTAAATTACATAGGATTACCTACATTGTATTAGTTGATAAAAATATAATATAATTATACTTGCACACCATTCAAATGCATAATTTAACATTAAAATTTACTTCGATTCAAAAATTTGTTTTCAATTTAAATTTTCAAATTTTAACTATTCATCAAAATATGAATGTTATCAGAAATGTACCAAAAATTTAAACAAACTAAATTTTATAGTACTGATTATAAAGAATAATTAAATTTCATTAAATTGAATTTATAAAAGTGTCAAATATTTGTTTAAGAAAATACTATATATTAAAAAGGTGGTAAAATATCATATTTGAAAAATTATTCTTCTATACAAAAAATTGAATTTGTCCTGATTTTATGTCTGAGAAACAAAAATATGAATGTTAAAATTATTTATGATATATTAAAAATTAAAAATTCAGTTAATACTATTCATAACCGCTTTTTAAATTACTAGTTTGGTATGTTGTGGGGTTCTCGAACTCACTGTTGCGTGTGGCACAAGTTATTAAATTACTTTTACGATATAACATACTATGAAATATTCGGGTGTTAATTCATGTTATGTATTATTTATTTCTTATTCAATAGTTCTTAATTACTTTATAATTAATGTTTTGGTCTATTTTGACGTATAATAATTTTTGATTTTTTAAATTCCATTCAAATTTGTTATTTCTGTTATCCTTGAAGAATAAATCGATTGAAAAATAGTTTTAGTGATTCTTTCCTATAAATTTATTTTTTCATAGTTAATGAATAAAATATTTATAAGACATATCATGATAATTTATTAAAAATTTATATCATATTATAATTTTAATTATGTTTCCAATTCATTAAAGATATAAATTCGTTGTATTGTTCTATTAGGTGGTTAAACAAACCTGAACATGAGCATACACTGATTTAATGACTGTTTATTAGTTGGTTTTATTTTAATTTAATTATTTCTGAAGAATAATGATCTTATATTTTCAAATTTGAAATTTCTTAATTAAATAAAAATATAATAAATTTTAGTTTATATGCAAATTTTACACATTTTTAGTAAAATATCATCCTCTTATTATTCTTGTTTTAAATAAATAAATCGGTGATGAACATTTGTTGATCATATAATTAATAGATCCGATAATTTTTTAAAATATTACATAATTTATGTAATTAAAAATACATAAATTTTATTGTACTATATTCAAATCCATCCTATAATATGATGAGGGAAAAATCATGTTGCATGGTGGAGGAGTTTGTCCACACAATGCATGAATACTCATTTTTTCAAAATGGATTGGGTAAATGAATAAAGAAATACCAATAATATAGTAACATTATAGTATATAAATTATTTTAATATTAATATATTGGTGTGTATGGAATAAATAAGAATCAATACAACTAAAAATAAAATGATGTGGGTAATAATACTCCCATTGAAGGGTGAATTTTTCTTAAAAGTATCCATCAATTTGAAGGGCCTAGGATTATAAAAAATTGATAGAGATTTATTTTCAAGGTATATGGTTCTAGTTAAAGTAAAATGGAATATTTTTTAGGATTAATTGGTATGTAATTTTATTTATTAATTGAGCAATTTTTATATTTTTGTAAGTAAATTTAGTCCCCCATTTGGAAACAACATTATATTTTCAAAAAATATAGTGTCCATGTAAATGTTACAAGACATAAAAAGAGGAAAAAAATTTATAAGAAAAATTTCATGGTTGGTCCACATCATAACCATTCAATTGAATAATTTTAAAAAAATAATATTTACAATTATAGACGGTTATACTAAATTTAATATTTTTAACTATTACCTAGATAGTCATTTTTTAACAATAGATATTTTTTTCAAGGAAAATAATTAGCATTTAAATTTTTATATAATTTGATAATTATATTTGAAAATATGGAAATAATTTTCTTAAATAAAATGTTCAAATATTTGATATTTTAATTTCTAAATAAATATATCTATCCTACTTAAAATAATTTTTACACAAATAATGGTTTTAATATTTTATTTTTAATTTCAGAAAAAATTATGTTGGGTACTAATTTTAATGACATAAAATGATTTATATAAAATTTAAAAGGATTTAATGTAAATACAAAACCCAATACCCTATGAAAATCATTAATTAAATAAAATAATCAAGTTAGTTTTTTATTAAAGTAATAATTTAATCAGCTCTTGAAACATTGGACATGTGATTTATAAGATTAATGAATATTTTAAAAAATATATTTTTATTTTATAAATTAATATTTAATTACATAAATGGTTTTTAAACATCGTTTTTATTCTTATATAATGATAAAATCAATTTAATAACAGTATGGTTACAACCATATTTTTGACTAAAAACAGAACATCAAAGAAAAATTCCTACAATTAATAATAATATAATTTTGATATGTTGAAATAATATATGCAGTTAGTGGGGTCCTTTTCAAATCATAAATTTAATATTTTATAATAATTCCTGAATAATTTATCATTAAAGGTAAATTTATGCAACAATTTCAGGGTATATCAAAAAATAGTTATAGTAGTATATTATGTATTAAGTCCACCCCCAAAATAATTTAAACCATAAAAATGTGTTGTATATATTTTTTGATATTTTGTGGATAATATTTCATCATTACATCATTAGAATCCCATGATTACCATTATAATTGTCACGAACCAAATCTGGTCACCGCCAAAACCGGCACCAAACCCATCCTGTGACATGACCCGAGGAGCGTTCCCGATCCCCACGGGCTGGCACAAGTGCCCGAGTATCATATCATGATGATTGGGAATGATTTACCCGATTTTATAAACATTAAACAACATACAAACTCAATAGAACAAATCTGGATTTTTTTTACTAAAACCGCCTTTTATAAAATTTCAGAACTGAAATACATAAGTTAAAACTATGTTTAAAGAACATTACAATGGTACATAACAAAATAAAGACAGCCCAAGAACCTCCACAAGGAAAGAGGCACCACCCTCAAGCTATCTCCACGACACTGTATCCCAATGGACAACTAAAAACCTGAATCAATGGCATAAATCTTGTACCCAAACCTGTGACATAAAAGAAGCAAATCTACTTACACCCAAAGGTGTAAGTAGGGTGTGAGCGAAATCCCGGTAGGATACCACCACTAATAGATTCCATGTGATAAGCATTTAATGGCGAAAAGCATGCAAGTTTTCTAAGACATGAGATGCTAGTTAAAATTTCTAAAAGATGCAACATTAAATAAAAACAGTTTTCAGGTGGGCTAATTTAAAGAATAAAAACATTTAAAATAAATACCATAGCTACTGAATTTTCCAGCCTCTCATACCGTATACCGACGGTAAGAACAAAGTATCCAGTGAGAACAATCAATGGGAAATAACCCCTAGGCACTAGCTAGCTGTGGGTCCCAGGTACCTCGTATCTCGGTGAGAGTAACCATCACAAATATCCATTCTCGTGCACGAGCCACTAGTAGGGAACATACCCATAACCTAGTGGTCCCCAATCATCATCATCATAGTTTATTTAGAGTTGTAAGCGTCAATCTTGCTAAGTGAAACTAAGGCCAAACCCCACGGATTCACTAGCATACTAGTACACGTCCACCCACCTAGATACCTGGGTTTTCCCTTTGTGCTCAAACAAGTTCAGCAATCCAAGAAGTATAGTTATCACATGAAAATATCACTTCCACATCCCAAATTAACCAAATAGCCCCATGTACATCACACAAGTCAAAAATTCCACTTTTCATTCAAATGCATTTTGAAATCAAACTCACTCCAAATTGCCAACAACACTTTTCAAATTTCTTTAACACTTCCACAAATCCATTAAACAATTTTATAAAACCATTACAAGATATTAAAATCACATAACAGCCCACACACATGTCACACAATACCCTTCTCACCTTCACAATTCATTTTATAAATAAACTCACATGAAATATCCCACACCCGTGTTTCGCACACAAAACAAAATTTAGTAAAACATTTTGACAATTTATAAAAAAAATTATAAAAATGTTTAACATCTCAAATCACCACTTTACCATTCAAAAACCCACATTAGGTGAACACACTCACCCAAACAGTACATATACACCCTTTCCCAACTTTGTTTAACCAAATAAAACATTGGCAATTTTTATAAAACAAACCCAAGAGGTATAACCATTGTTTGCACACTAAACCCATTTCAAAACCCTCATTTAAAAGAAAAATCTTACAAATACCAATCCAAAACAGAATTTTTCAGCCCTAAAACAATTATTAAACCACCCCCAAATGTTATAAAAATACATCAAATAATACCACAATGATAAACATGAAAAAAACACGTTTTCATAAATCACCTTCAAGAAGTACAACATGTTTTTACTCCTTAAACTCATTAAAAAAAACCTAATTTCAAGGCCAACATGAAAATAAGGAATTAAAAAACAAGAATTGGAATCCCCTTTCAAGACTAATAAATCACTTTCATATGTTATAAACTAAACCTAAACAATTCCCCAAGAGTCACACATGAAAAGTACCTGATTTCAAGCTATAATGCAACTAAAAATTAAATGTTCAACCAAATCCTTAAAAACTGTTTTCAAAGCACATAAAACAGATTATAAACATGCTATATTAATAATCCATGCAAGCTAACCCATCATAAAATGGCTACACATGGAATCACCTACCTTTTAAGTCGAAATCCTCAAAACTTGGTGTGAAACCTTAGGCGCACCACCTCCGCACCACAAGGAATATAAATACATACCTAGACCACAAAAAATTGACCCAAAAGATACCAAATCAGACCTTAGGATCGAACCCTAACTTCTGGACATTATAGAACATAATGAAAGAGGGAGGAAACCCTAAGTAGAATGAAAAATTGAAGAGAGAAACACTTACTCAAAACAATCATGAATAAAACGACCCAAAATCCACCAGATTATGAATCTGAAAACATCCAACCATTCACGTTATGTTCGAACAAGGATTATGAGACCATGTAGGAATTTTAATGGGGAAAAAAGAGTGAGAATTGAATGATTAATGAAGGAAACAAATTACCTTTATTTATCTGCCCGAAATGTGAGTGCTTCAGAAGGATCGACCTAAACCGAGATGCAAATGAGCTTCAAAGAGGGTGGGAGGATATGGGACGCCCGGCTGGGTTCATGGGGAGTGTTTGGGGCTTGGAATCACTGAAAAAGCCTTAATATTGGTTAAGTTATTAATTAAACAAAATTTATTTTTTAAACTGGAATTGGGCTTTCGGGCAGTCCCAATCCCTTAAATAAAAACCCATATACAACTTGTTTATGGTTTTATAAAGGCTCCAAACTACAATTGTGGTGTTTCTATATCAGGGTAGACCATTTAGGAACTTGAATGGGTGAAAAATATTAAAAATTGAAAAAGTTATAAAAGAAACAAAATTTATTTTTAAATCTGGAATTGAGCTCACGGTTTGGCCCAATTCATGAAAACTCACCCATTCCACCATAAAAGCTTGACAAACCCCAAAAAAAAATCATAAATGAAAATTAAATGAATTTTAACTTTAAAATAAGTCATGTATGTGACAATTCTCCCCACCATGAAAACTTTCTGTCCCCGGAAAGCGACCACAAGGCCAGATACCAAAACTATGCCCAACCGATAAACTAAGATGTAATTCTTTGCCAAGCTTGGCCCCCAAGGGTCAAAACACCTCCAGTGATCAATTAAGGAATGATTAATATCACAACCCAAACATACAGCACATTACTGAAATTATCAATCACATTCATACATTATCCCAAAATGAAACTCCTCGAACGCTATATGAACAAGACTCAAGCAATTAACCCAAACGAACAACAACTTCAAACAAGGTTACACATAACTTGCTATAACTAAACCATTGGGCACTCTCCAATATCAATGGTTATCCAAAGAAGATTCAGGTAGCTTGATCGATCCGAATGATACCACCTACCAACAATCCTTGACCATGGATAAGACTAAGTTATTGGTACGGGGAAAAAAATAGGCTCCCCACCATAAGAACCAACAATCTTAATCGACCAGTATGGGCCGGTACAGAAAGACCCCAAAATATAAAGTGTTGGGACGACCACATGGTGAGTCTGCACGGTTTGGGAAACCCTGAACCAACATTGGAGATTCTTCTATCTACATGGTTTTTTTTGTTTATGTTTAGAAATAACCATGTGAAAACCGTGTGCTCAACTTTTCAAGACAAATTTCCAACCATTCTCCAAAGACTCAAGGGAAACCAAATGGGGAGGGAATAACATTGTGTGATGACATGGGTACAAAACCCTCCACCTATTTCCACAGAATGGGAACAACAGAAGAAATATGATGACACCATAGGTTTAAACTCTTCCTATCTTTCATACTGAGGACAGGACTTTGTACAAGGGTTTAAACGACACTGGGGTTTCCCCTGACTACGTGCCAGCTTCTCTCCAGGACCTATGGATGGATCTCAAAATATTGAAGCATCTTCGGCCACGCAGTTTGGCTGTTGAAACCCCTATGTGGAACTTCTTCTTTCAGTGCCACAAACAACTACACCGCATTCCCTGATGGGTTTATCAAGACATAACACACTCCATAACTCACTTTACCAAAACCAGACATTTCACTGAAACAAGGGATCAGAATAAGAACACACATCGCACCATGTTTCTTTGGCTGAGAAACAACAGAAGGGCAGGACATGTATAAACATTTTCCTCTAAGATAGAGGATTTGATGTTTTTCCCTAGGGATACATACTCCCAACATAACATAGAACCTAAGAGGATAGTGTGACCTTGACCTTTATAGTCAAAAGAGCACACAACATCACAATGCGTCACCGAACATGACCCTTATGATTGATAGAAACAATACATGGAACATGACCATATTCCAAGTCCCTAAACAACAGAAGAGTCCAAAAAGTGGACACAATATCCTATCAGGACCAAAATCTCAAAATTGGTGGTTTAATAATAACTCTTGCTTCAAGAAAACTATGAAGAACCTAGAGGCCCTCTTAGACACCATCATGACACCCATCCACACTAACAACCAAAGAACACTTCCACCTTCAATAAATCATGAAACTTATGAAACCAAGGCCTCTTTCAACCTTCCACAAGAACAATCCCACTACAAGAGGATCTACAAATAAACTAAATGAATGGTTGTAGACTCAATCAACAGTGATCTATAAAATATTCCTTATATTGATCAACTGAAGGATTTTCCAATGGAGAAACAATACGGGTTGCACTTCAGTTGTGCACTAACCCTAAATGGGGGCGTACCTTATCCAATGGGAGAACCCAAGGAACCAACCAAGATGGTTCATTGGTCAAAATATACCACAAACCAGATCCAAACACATGAAAGGAACCAACATAAAGGCACCCCAAAACATTTTTCAAAAGAGACCACTAATTTTCCCTATAACACAACTTACTGACCAAACCCAAATCCAAAACACAGTTCAAACAGGAGGGGTTCTTGGACTCAAAACATCCCACAACATCAACATTTTCCAAAAACACATAATATAAACCATTCCATACAATTCATCAAGTCTTAATGTTTCTCTTTAAAAACAGTTCTTTAAAAAAAATGGTTCAGCGGTTAGCGCATCCACCAATGGTACCCCATGGGCCTTACACATGCATGTTTCTGTGCCACACTGGGCACCCTCCTCGTATCCATCTCGACACTCATCCAGTAATTTCATCAACCATCCATCATCCCATATAATCTCATGCATGTGGTTGCTCACAAAAATACCAAAGGTTAAAACAAAAATTCTTTCCACTTTTCAAAACCAAAACGGTCAACCAACACATCCTTTTTTCTCAAAACCGCTAACCACGAGATCAAAATCCCAACTCACATCTTACAAAAAATTTCAGAAAGTCACAACCATTTATAAAACAACTCACTTTCAAGATATTCACATCAATTTCAAAACATCTCATCCCATTAAAAAACACTCTGATTGTTTAGAAAACTCTATTGGAAAAACCTTTCAAAACCAACTTCAATATAGTTCCGGCTTCCAAAGAGGTGCAAGCACACCATTTTATATTTCAAAACAATTCTGAAAATTTAGTTCCACCATTTCATAAACCAAACCATTCACTCTTTATTTTAAAATCATTTCATAAAAACTTTACGCTTCTTAAAACCAAGTCACCTTAAAACCAAAGTGCTAAGATTTCAAAACTAAAGCACAATACAATGCGAGAGGAAACTAGTTTCAGTGGGTGACTTGGAAATATGGTTGGCGGCCATATTACAATCACTTAACTGTCACAGAGAGTGTTATAGGGAATATCCCCGGCTTCACATGGCTTTCCAGGCCCTGTGAGCTCACTGATACCATTAATCCAACTCTCTTTTCATTTCCCCTAATCATCATCAAACCAAGAAAACCAAAGGAATCTGAAAGGTCCCGACTTCCCCTAGAGACATGAATCCCGTCATGAGTTGTGGTGATCAGCCACACTACTCATAACTGAAATTCCAAGTCCCAACAATCCCAACTCTAGACTATCCCGACTTTTCCCCAAATAACATGACTCAAAGAAAGCAAACTTCCCTTTGATACCATTTTGTCACGAACCAAATCTGGTCACCGCCAAAACCGGCACCAAACCCAGCCTGTGACATGACCCGAGGAGCGTTCCCGATCCCCACGGGCTGGAACTAGTGCCCGGGTATCATATCATGATGATTGGGAACGATTTACCTGATTTTATAAACATTAATCAACAAACAAACTCAATAGAACAAATCTGGATTTTTTTTAATAAAACCGCCTTTTACAAAATTTCAGAACTAAAATACATAAGTTAAAACTATGTTTAAAGAAAATTACAATGGTACATAACAAAATAAAGAAAGCCCAAGAACCTCCACAAGGAAAGAGGCACCACCCTCAAGCTATCTCCACGACACTGTATCCCAATGGACAACTAAAAACCTGAATCAATGGCATAAATCCTGTATCCAAACCTGTGACACAAAAGAAGCAAATCTACTTACACCCAAAGGTGTAAGTAGGGTGTGAGAGAAAGCCCAGTAGGATACCACCACTAATAGATTCCATGTGATAATCATTTAATTGCGAAAAGCATGCAAGTTTTCAAAGACATGAGATGCTAGTTAAAATTTCGAAAAGATGCAACATTAAATAAAAACAGTTTTCAGGTGGGCTAATTTAGAGAATAAAAACATTTAAAATAAATACCATAGCTACTGAATTTTCCAGCCTCTCATACCGTATACCGATGGTAAGAACAAAGTATCCAGCGAGCACAATCAATGGAAAATAACCCCTAGGCACTAGCTAGCTGTGGGTCCCAGGTACCTCGTATCTCGGTGAGAGTAACCCTCACAAATATCCATTCTCGTGCACGAGCCACTAGTAGGGAACATACCCATAACCTAGTGGTCCCCAATCATCATAATCATAGTTTAGTTAGAGTTGTAAGCGTCAATCTTGCTAAGTTAAACTGAGGCCAAACCCCACGGATTCACTAGCATACTAGTACACGTCCACCCACCTAGATACCCGGGTTTTCCCTTTGTGCTCAAACAAGTTCAGAAATCCAAGAAGTATAGTTATCACATGAAAATATCACTTCCACATCCCAAATTAACCAAACAGCCCCATGTACATCACACAAGTCAAAAATTCCACTTTTCATTCAAATGCATTTTGAAATCAAACTCACTCCAAATTGCCAGCAACACTTTTCAAATTTCTTTAACACTTCCACAAATCCATTAAACAATTTTATAAAACCATTAAAAGATATTAAAATCACATAACAGACCACACACATGTCACACAATACCCTTCTCACCTTCACAATTCATTTTATAAATAAACTCACATGAAATATCCCACAACCGTGTTTTTCACACAAAACACAATTTAGTAAAACATTTCGACAATTTATAAAAAAAATTATAAAAATGTTTAACATCTCAAATCACCACTTTACCATTCAAAAACCCACATTAGGTGAACACACTCACCCAAACATTACATATACACCCTTTCCCAACTTTGTTTAACCAAATAAAACATTGGCAATTTTTATAAAACAAACCCAAGAGGTATAACCATTGTTTGCACACTAAACCCATTTCAAAACCCTCATTTAAAAGAAAAATCATACCAATACCAATCCAAAACATAATTTTTCAGCCCTAAAACAATTATTAAACCACCCACAAATGTTATAAAAATACATCAAATAATACCACAAAGATACACATGAAAAAAACACGTTTTCATAAATCACCTTCAAAAAGTACAACATGTTTTTACTCCTTATACTCATTAAAAAACCTACTTTCAAGGACAACATGACAATAAGGAATTAACAAACCAGAATTGTCATCCCCTTTCAAGACTAATAAATCACTTTCATATGTTATAAACTAAACCCAAACATTACCCCAAGAGTCACACATGAAAAGTACCCGATTTCAAGCTATAATGGAACTAAAAATTAAATGTTCAACCAAATCCATCAAAACTGTTTTCAAAGCACATAAAACAGATTATAAACATGCTATATTAATAATCCATGCAAGCTATCTCATCATAAAATGGCTACACATGGAATCACCTACCTTTTGAGTCGAAATCCTCAAAACATGGTGCGAAACATTAAGCGCACCACCTCTGAACCACAAGGAATATAAATCCATACCTAGACCACCAAACATTTACCCACAAGATACCAAATCAGACCTTAGGATCGAACCCTAACTTCTGGACATTTTATAACATAATGAAAGATGGAGGAAACCCTAAGTAGAATGAAAAATTGAAGAGAGAAACACTTACTCAAAACAATCATGAATAAAACGACCCAAAATCCACCAGATTCTGAATCTTAAAACATCCAACCATTCAAGGAATGTTCGAACAAGGATTATGAGACCATGTAGGAATTTGAATGGGGAAAAAAGAGTGAGAATTGAATGATTTATGAAGGAAACAAATTACCTTTATTAATCTGCCCTAAATGTGAGTGCTTCAGAAGCTTCGACCTAAACCGCGATGCATATGAGATGCAAAGAGGGTGGGAGGATATGGGACGCGCGGATGGGTTCAAGGGGAGTGTTTGGGGCTTGGAATCACCGAAAAATCCTTAATATTGGATATGTTATTAATTAAATAAAATTTATTTTTAAAACTGGAATTGGGCTTTCGGGCAGGCCCAATCCCTTAAATAAAAACCCATATACAACTTGTTTATGGTTTTCTAAAGGCTCCAAACTACAATGGTGGTGTTTCTATATCAGGTTAGACCATTTAGGAACTTTAATGGGTGAAAAATATTAAAAATTGAAAAATTTATAAAAGAAACAAAATTTATTTTTAAATCTGGAATTGGGCTCACGGTTTGGCCCAATTCATGAAAACTCACCCATTCCACCATAAAAGCTTGACAAACCCCAAAAAAAAATCATAAATGAAAATTCCATGAAATTTAACTTTAAAATAAGTCATGTATGTGACAATAATTCTTCATTACTCACAAGTAATTTTACTAATATACCGTCAAAATTCCCCATTTGGTGTTCTCTTGTGTCATAAATATGTATAGGATCAGTGCGTCCTCAGGCTAAGAAAGCCATTTGGGTTGAGAAAAACAAACAGACTGAGGAATTGGATGGTTCTATGGTTATATATATAGTTATGTTGGAACTCCCAGGGAAATCTACTGAACGAAAGAATTCGGATTGCCTTGTTGCTTCCCAGCCTGCTCCCATAGGTGTTAACACTCCTAAGGAGCAAGAAAAACATTCTGATTCTAGTGAATCCTTTCCTGAAATTGATAATCACCCTAATCAAATTGAGGAGGATTTCATAAAATCAAGTTCTAGGAAAGAAAAAAGCCAATGGTGGATCCTAATGGTTTTATCTCGCCAAATTCTAGAAAACCAAGGAAGCGCCGAGATTATTCTCAAATTGAAAGAACAATTGTCACAAGATCTCTTGATACAACTAGGAGGGAGATTCAATCACTCCCAACTGTGACTGGAAAACTAAATGCCGACAGTTTACTTCCTAAGGATGACTCTGAATTAGATGAGGATAACGATGAAAGAAAAAAAAACCTGTGTATACAGATGCCTACTGCATTGAGGAGCAGTTGGGGTTGCAGTTGATGCCTGGATGGATGAACAAGATGTAATTACATTTCATAAATACACGGATAGGCTCATCACCGCTAAGGAATACCTTTACATATGAAAGCGTATGTTCATTAGGATGGTAGAGGAATATAAAAAAAAATCTTTATTTTTATTTCAAGGCCATTCCGTGGGAGTGAGTTTATTTCTGCTCCTTTTTCATTTCACTAGTTTTACCTTTGATCGTGCTTTGCTATATCTTATGGAATGAATTGGTTTTTCTGAAAGTTTCTGATTCAATTGCTTCATTTAGCACAGTACAGGATATGTCCATCTGAGTTGTTGTGTTTTTTTGTCACTAGAATTCCTTGTTTATCACTGGAATTCTCTGTTTGGGATTCAAACTTCATGGATTCACATTGCATGCCCTCCGAGGCTGGGATGTTTCTATTTTTTCCTTTTTTTTCTTCTCTTGTTTTATGCATAATGGATGGTGATTTTTCACTGTCTGGCACATCATGACCTCCTTCTGTGGCAATTCTGGAATGAGATGTTTCATTGCTGGAATCTTGTGCTACATGATCTCCTTCTAGAAGGTGATATTTTTTCTGGTATTCTGCTGGTATGAACCTATTTTTTTCTACGCTAGAATCTCATGTGATTATATTGGAAGGTGATATTGCAATGCTGGTCAACACTCTCAATGGTGTTTTGGTCCAAAACTTTACTTGATTTCATTTCTAACTGGTTCTCTATGTGCTCTAACGACATTCTCAGATAGTGGACTGTTGGAAGCCCCATGTACAATACAGTGTTTGGAGATCATAGAAGAGTTGACAGTAGTGGGAGATAAGTTTTTTAGGTGGATAAAGAAGCAATGTCGAGCAGCTCTTCGGATGATCAGTTCAAATAGACTTGATTTGGCGGAGTCCCCTCTAGACAGTGCATCACATGAATTTAATGGATCTTTCTCGGTATATCATTGTTTGTAATTCTAAAAATTATGGATGGTGTAAATTCATTTCACCTCATGTTTGTAATGATACTTTTGTTTTTAATTAATTTCCTTGGGGCATGAATTGGGTGACCAATTCATGTCACCACTTTTTTAAAAAAAAAATACCCAGTGATCAAATATTCAATCCTGAACTTCTTTGAAACATGTTAGAGTGTAATTATTTTTTCTATACAATTAGTTATATGGTTTCATCGTGATTATCATATGGAAGCAACCATTTTATTAAAATTTTCCCTTAGTTGTATATCTATCCATCATTACATCCTATTAAAGAGAACATGATCAGAGAATATCATAAAATGATTGGATAGTCCTTTCAAATTTCCCATCAGTATGAGGATTGTATGTGGTGCATTAATATATCTCATGTTTGAAGGACCATATAATAGTACCTTATAATTATTATGGAAACTAAGTATCACAATCATAAGTAATACATAGAGGATCCCTATGAAGTCTTAAAATATTCATTAATATTGAGATTGAAAATATTTTCAAAGAGTAGGTCATATATTAAATATATCTACTGACAAAACCCATTAAAATGATCAAGGATGACACATATAAAAACATTATTCTTTAGATACTTTGAGAGCCATTTAAACACATAATTATAACTTGTTATCACTTCTATAATTATATAATAAATCAATTTCAAAACTCCATTAAAATATTTTCTTTCATATTTTACATACATTAATAAAAATAATCTAGACAGAAGGTCCACATGTTTCCATTCCATACTATCCCAATATAAATTTTCACATTAACAACTACACAAATTTGTACGGATTGGGTATATATAGAAATTTTATCTATGTGATTAATCAAGTAGGTCCCTTTTTAATTTTGATAGAGATAATACACATATTATCTTCCCATTCTACAACACCCCATCTCTATAAAATAATTTTATCAGTTTCCCACCATAATCTATATTATTATTCCAATTTAATATCCCCTCTTCCTACTAAGAAATTTATTTCCATTCCAAAAATGATAATTTAAAAATTTCATGGAAAATGAAGGATGGTTCTCCTTTCCTAGAAATCACCATATCCATCATTATTGGATTTAAATAAGTGATCTTTATTAACACTCATCATGGGTAAAACCATATGGTCTCTATAAATAAATTCATAAAAATAATTGTTTTTATATTAAATTTGTATTTTATCAATCAATAATAGTCTATATGTAGTTCCAATAATATTAATTTCTTCATTTAGATCTCCTTTTGATGGAATATGTATTTCAATGTACTTTTTTGGGTATGTAATTATTTTTTAACCATTGCAGTAGTGTCTAAATATAATAAATTTTATGGGTACTAGCTTAATTTCATGTGTTGTATTGTTCTATTAATGTTTTTAAAATTTCCATGATGCATATGAAATCACCCTATAATTCCATGGAAGGACCTAATGTAATACATTTTTTAATATACCATTATCAAATAAAACACATTCTATACATTGTGGTAGAGTAAAAACAATTTAATTAATCAATCTTCTATTGAAATATTTAATATTTTATTCACATTCCCATTACCATGTCAATTGAACCCATTTTCTTTTTTACATGGTCAATGTGTTGGCCAACTATGGGAAATCATGAACAAACAGCCTATAGTATCTTATTATGCCAATAATGATATATAACCCCATTAAGTTCCCCGATGATTAATATTTTTTAATTATATGTTCCATTAAATGGAAATGTATATTATATAATTACATAAAATTTGTCTAAGAGAAGCTACCATTTTTTAAAAATCCACATCTATTATACATCCCATATATTTCTATTCTATTGAGGGTATCTATAATTATTTAGAGATGAATCTTATGTTCCTAAAAATTTATTTATTATATCAATATTTTATCAATGATAATATTTTATATTCTATTAGGATACACCATGAATTTTTTATTCATCAGTTCCTTAAATACATAAGTTTCATTATTCAATCCAAAGAGAATTACTATAAACTCAATATGTTTTCACCATGTTTGATATTAATTCTTCATTATATCATCCATCATTACCCATAGCTGGTGATAACCATTGTGATAATAAATCATTGAAATGTATTTAAACCCTTGTAGTTGTTAAAATAATCATTCTTCTCCTGATAAATAATACATATTCTTTATATTAACGAATTATATATCTATGTAATTTATGAAAAATCTCATAGAAACATCATTATTTTTTATCAATAAAAATTTCTTCACCTCAGTGAAATACATGGAAATATAAGTCCATTTTCACTAAAATATGATGGGTTTTTATTTAACTTCACCAAAACCAATAGGTGATATTTTATAAGGAGTTATAAATGTAGGTAATGAATCAGTAATTATTTTAATGGACAACTTATCTTAATGCATTGGTGTATAAATATAATTTAATTAGAGAGAAAAAAAAATTAAATTATTTATAATGGCCATGTCCTTTATTATTTGGATACCTTACTTATCCACATACCACTTTTCATTTTCCATATTTCCAATTAATTCATTTATAAGAGAAACTATGGGAGGATCACTATATGTTTTTGATGATGAAATTTCCCATCTAATGGATATAGATTCTACATCACATGAATGAATCATAATCCTCTTCTCCCAGAAATAATTTTTTTCACTTCAAATTGAAATATAAATAATAAAAAAGATCATATAAAAGTAAAATATATTTATAATAAAAATTTCTAAAATTAGTTATTTTGATGAATCATAATATAAAAAATTGATACATATTTTATTCCATGAAACAATCGGTTAGTTTATGGATTGAAAAATACCTTACTAGGGATCTAGAGGAATAACTAATGATTTTAGTAAACATTAATGTTATTAAAAGTGTTAATGAATATATAATAAAATAAAACATTAGTTAAAATTAATGTAATTGTAATTGTATCAACCACAACGTCATTAAGAACATTTAATGTAGCTATAGAAACCATATAATTGCTTCCTAGTTCCCATAGCCTTTTATGATGTATATTAACTTGAAGGATGGGAACTTAGTTTACAAAATTTCATTTATCCATATAATTAAATAAATTTAATTAAAAAAATTATAAAATTTTGATGAATTTGGATGATTCATATCATTAAAACTATGCTTTCAACAAAATCATGTTACCTTTATGTATTCACCATAGTGCAAGTTTACGTAGTTGTGATGTGTTGGAAATATAATCTTTTCATTATTCACATTATTAAAAATTTTCATCTCATGATTCTTATATAGCCTCTTATTCTATTGGTTTCACATGAATACATTAATAATAATGAACTATTTTTTGTTATTTATTATTGAGACTATATCATCATATAATAAAATGTTATAAGAGATCAATTTTTTTAAATAGGTTATATTTATTTCATCAATTAAATGATCAAATGTTGTTTCCAGTCTATATACCTAGTCTCTATCATGGAATGATGATATATTAACGGTATACTCATTCTTAGTAACATTGTGATCCACCTATTGTCTACGATTAATGTATTTCCATTACAATTATTATATTCTAATGGGGAAATTTTTCTTCATTGAATGCATCCTAAAAAGGTCCTCATTCAATGAAATCGATATCATTTTACTCTGGTGTTTTTAAATAGTGACAACCACTAATCTTCATCCCCCTTTAGATGATAAACCACCGTGATTGAATTTTCATTTTCAATGCATCCTAATGAGAGAAGGCATTCTCTTGGTACTTGATCAATTATTCATCCACAAAAGGATATGTTGTCCCACAGAATGGGGGTTTTTGTTTTATAATGATGTGATCTATAATAGATTCACTATATGGTATATTATAATGATGATATGTGTGGGAGATATTATTTTCTATATACTTTGTTAATTACCATAGTATGGTAATAAACTGGTTACCCTTTACTCCAAGATCATTAAATTGTTTCTATTGAATATCCCTAATATTAAATGATTTTTTATATGGTTCCAAATAATATAATTTTTTACCATATTTCAAAAATGTAATACACAAAATTATACCATGATGTTGAACTATAAAATAAAATTAATTCTAAAATTTATAATGTTTTCCCAAGAAATCTTGAAGGGGTTTCATAGTAATTTACTATAGTACTTTGTTAGTCTAAATCCAATCCATCTATTTTCTATCAAATGTCTTTTAATATGAACTATTACATTTCAGACATAATAAACATAAAGAGATTAGTTAAATTACATTATTGGTTTAAATTACAAGAGTTCATGAAAATAGAATCATTTAGTTTTCATGGAATACTAGATTTTTAAATATAATATATTTCAAAACAAAAGACACAACATGAAAAAATTTAATGATTCTTCCCTCCATAATGTCCTTAATAATTACACATAGACATCCTCTAAGATTCTATGTGAAAGGAAAAAAATAATGGCGAGCTTAGTTTCTTAGTATGGAGTATCATAAACTGGAATATTGTATAACATAAACAAGTGATAAGTTATATGAAAAATAAGTAAGTAAAAAATATGAATCCATAATCAACAAAAAATGAGTATATAAAATTATCATGCCTTATAATTGAAAACATGGATAAATATAATCATTTTTCTCTTACTGATGGAATGCATAAGTGTGGGAAAAATGTATTGGGAATGCCTTTTTCTATGGAGTTTTTTTTCAAGTGATGTGGTATATACCAAAATACAATTTGATTGGTATGATGATACAAATCAAATAATTTATTGATATATAATTTTGGGTCATTCTGATCACCATGGCATGCCCAATGCATTCACCATAATTGTTATCAAGCCCTTTCATACCATTCCCTTAGAAAAAACAATGTAAATAAGACATGTCTCTTTATATAATGATAAATACCTAAGTAAAATACTTTCCCATTCAATGTAATATTGTTTAAATCTAGGAAATGATCCCTTATTCAACATGGATGTTTTAGGGTGTCATAAATGTAACATGAAGTTCCCTTTTCCATGAAACATAAAGTAAAGGCACTCACAATGTGTTGGGTTATAAATAAAATATAGTAATTATATTCAATAAATTACATTTTTTGGTGAACAAGTAAATGGAAGGAAAACAACCTCATCATTGTTGGTAAAATGTATATAAATATTACAAAGAATATAATTCAAGAGTTTCATTCTAGGTATGTAGTCTTATAAAAATACATCATGAATTTGAGTGGTGACAGAGTCAATTATAAAAAATAATTTATGGGGTGAATACCCATAGGCGTGTCTATAAAATATCATCATAAAAATGTTATAAACTAGGTAGGGAAATATATTCATGTTAAATACACATATTATTATATAAATAAATCATATTATTGTTCTACCAACATAAAAAATAATGAGTTTTAAAAAAATTAGAACCTCTTGAGTAAAAATGTCACAAGGTATGGATAAATATATAAACATGTAAATCAAATAATTATCATTAAAAATTTACTAAAATTATTCCTTTTCATAGTATTAACTTAAAAAAGGAAATATGTGGTGAATATAACAAAAGTACCAAAGAATGAATATTAAGTTATAAATAACCACACCTATTTATTTTGGGAAAAATAAATCATACCCGCTTGATTTTTAGTGCATAAAACTGTTCTTAAAATAATTTGAATAAATAAATTTAATGAATACATATAATACACATGCAGTATATATACTCCACATAAAATAAAATTCTGTGGATCCTAAAAAACATGTTTCAAATAGTGGAATTTGATAATGGAAATCATTACCTTTTGTAGAGACCCGTATCTTGACGTACATTGACATTACATTACTTTTGCGGAATACTTAGTACATTACAAAAACACACACACAAGGACCGTAATAGTTTAGTGTCTTTGGAAACTCGGACTATAATCTTCTAATCGTGGTGAAAGATCTTCAAAATCTCCCATAAAGATCTTCCTTTTTTTTACCTAAAACCTTTCTTTATATCCTGGGGAAAAGAAAACATAAAAGGGTGAGCTCAAATGCTCAGTAAGGGTAAACAAAATAAATATCAATCACATCATATTCATAAGAACATAACATTTTGGAAATCATAACCTGCAAAAGAGAGCATAATTTCATAATCATGGCAGTGAAAAAGTAATCCCAATAATCATAACTTAAAACATGAAACTTTGTGGCATACACACATAATCATAGAGAATCATTTCTTGTTAGTCAAGACTAATTTCCAAGACTATCTTAGTGGACAAAGTCCCTTTCTGAATCGAGTAACCCTCGTTTCAGTCCTCTTTCACTGAACCGGTATAACCTACCGTTCCAGCCCTGTCTATCTCATGAGATATAAAATCTTTACCCAATGCATTGGAGGGAGATATAGGTCCCACCCATCTTATAATGAATCCTTTCTTATGTGTGCCACATAATCATAAATCATAATTCATCGCATAACCCATGTAATAAAAATGGGATTCTTAAACAACATGACATCATAAAACAATTCATATAAGATAAAGGAATTCATAAAAATGTTTCCATCACAACATAATCAATATCCATGTAACAATTGGGATAAAAACAGAACCCTTTTATTATCTTAGATGGAAAATAATTTTGAAAATCACTTGAACTCCATTCTTGAGGAAAATATCCTTTCTTCTTCAAAAACATTTTTCCTTTCATAACATGTCATACAACTTTAAAATAAAAGAAGTTGATTAAAAATAAACTTGAAAACTTGTAAAGGAAGCTTCTTGGAAATAATGTTCTAAAAATCCATTCATGCCATATAAGTTAAAAAAAACATTCTTCTCGTTCTTTTGTCGGAAAAGTCAAAAAGTACCTCGTACGGAAAATGACAAAAGATTCATTTCCTTTATTTTACTAAAAACTCAAAAAAGGGTAAAATTGGATTTAAACAATTTTAGTTGGATGGAAATAATATTACATATTTATGAAACAAGGATGTGGATGATAACATACACCCCAGTAAATACTTACGAATAAACAATCTCGGATAAAAATGAGATTGTGATATTTCCCTTACCTTAGGTCCGATTTGCTTTGTATGTGTCCGAAGCTCCTGTATAATGGTTTAAATAATGTCATTGACTTATTACAGAATCATATTCATTGTTATGATATCATATATGGTTCACTTATGACATTATATTACCCGTTCTTTGGTAAATTCCATGTTAAAGAAGCGTTTTGGGTAAAATCGTTTCTTTTATCGTAGGTGTTTTGACTTGTTCTTCTTGACATTATTATTACATATATCATGATTTACTTACTTCCAGAATATAAAATATGATTTATATATCATATATATTCAGTATATATATATATATATAATAGATAGATAAATGAAATGAAAAACACCGTTCATGGAGACGGTAGTCCGTACGTACGCATGAACGCTGTTTTCCTTTCCCTATTGTCTTGAATGGAAGTAAGTAGATGACATACATATATATATATACATAAATCCAGTAGCTTTATAATGTCATATATTTCATTATTATTTCTTATATATACTTTATAATCATTCTTAAATGGTTAACATGGAGAATGAATCTCATCGCGTCGTGGAGACGGTATTCCGTACGTACGCACGAGCGATGATATCATTTCCATAAATATTGAATTGAATTGGAGTGTATTATACAATATATCAGAATCAATATGATTTTTTAATAACTATGTATAGTTATTCTTTACACCATTATACCCATCCATGTAAGGTGGTGGTGGAAAATAGATTACACCACGGCGTGGAGACGGTATTTCGTACGTACGCACGCGCGGTGATTTCTTTTTCCGTAGGATAGATAGATGGTGAAATAGGGTTGTTTAATACTTATAATAACATATAAGTATATGAGTGATACTGATGTTATTACTTCATAATGAAACAATCTAAGAAGAAGAAGTGGAAGAAGAAATAAAGAAGAAAGAATTGGTAACGGTAATTACCTCTTCTTTGAAGAGCCTTTTGGAGACCTCCTCTTAGGGAACTAAAATTGGTCTTTGAGGAAGACCAGAACCTCTATGATGTTTCTAGGGAAGTGGAGAAGAGATTTTGGCCGGGTTTGGCCGAGCTTGAGTGCTCAAATTGGTGTGAGGAGGAGGGGGAGGAGGTGTCCTTTTATAAGGGAGGAGAGGGGCACCTTAGGAATATCTCAAAATATTATTTTATATTAAAGTCAAAATCGGTTTATAATGGTTCCAAAGGGTCTTATTTCGAAGCTAAAGTGGGTATGGGTCGAAATCCTATCAACAAATAGGATTTAGACAAGTTTAGGTTCTTATTTTAACCTTATCAATTAGATTTAACTCTAAGTTAAATAATTTAACTTTTACCGTGTCTTTTTGTTTTCTTTCACTATATGGTTAATACACTTACTATAACATGCCAAACGAACCCCAAAGTGTTTATTGTTAATATATATATCATTATCTAAGTCATTTGGCCGAACCTTATATTTTTAGGAATAAAATAACAATTAATAATATAATATTTTATTTAAAAACTATTTTGTGTCAATTTTGACACTATTTGATATATGATTTTTGTGAAAGTCATAACAGAATTATATGTTCGAACCAAGTTGATTAAATAAACACTAATATATCATAGTAACCTAGAAAATTAGTGTAATTCATAAAAAGTCTCAAATTACATTCATTTGAGAATTTATAACATCAATTAATGTAATATTTCCTTAAAAGGGTAATTACTGCATCATCGTTGTGTCATAAATAAATTAATTTATTTAAAGTATAAAAATTATAAATAAAATATCATTATATAGGAAATCTTTTTAGCTTTCTAATTAATATTTATAGTCTAATTTATCTTATGTATAACCCCATATTAAAAATGTTTTAGTGAATAAACTTTGATTTTAACTCTTTTAACTCTTCTTTGAATTAAATAATAATAAATGTCCTAATCTAATCCAAGTGGACCTAAATGATAATATTTTACACTTAAGGTTGTTTTTGGTCGAGATACACTTGTCCAATAGAATTAGGACATGTGTTAGGGTAATATTAATATCATTCTTACCCTTAATTACCCTATTTACTTTTAACCGTGGTAAATAAAAGTAAATAGTTACTATTCACCAAAAATTATTTTCATCCCATTGAACCACATTTTACTTACTGACATCAACCGTGTCTCTCGGATTTTTGATATTCCATTCACAGAAGCGGTAAAATTAAGTTTTATGAAAAATTCAGTTTTTTAACTACCACTTAGTAGTTTCACTATTCATCAAAAAATGAAGGTTTTCAGAAAAATGCCAAAATTTCATCCTAAGCTATATTTCATATTCCGAATTCAAAAATGAAATCTGTTTTAACAAATTCATAACATAGAAGTTGCATTAATTAATTTTATAATTAAATCCCGCTGTTAAAATAAATAGCGTGTTTTTAGGAAACAAAATATATCAAAAGATTGACACTTGATTATGTCTGGTTTAAATGTGAAATTACAACCAATGACCAACATTGTATTAAATTGTAAAAATATATTCTAAATATACTTTAAAACCACTCAAATTAAAAATTTATCTCTATTAATTATTTCGATTAAAAAAGTTGTTTTTAATTATAATTTAGTAATTTTCACTATTCATCAGAATATGGAAGTTATCCGAAATGTACCAAAATTTCACCTTAGGCTAAATTCGATACTCCGAATCCAAAAATGAAGTCCATTTTGAGAGCTAAAATTTCTACAATTTAAAAAGTGGTTATTAATATTCTTAACGGCTAGTTTTAATAATATCTTAATAGCATATCGTTGTTTAGCGAAACTTGGTGTTGCGTAAAACACACGCTATCGTGGAAGGTCACGATTGCGTGTAATGGAAGGAAAGTCAAGGATGCGTGTTGTGAAAGATCCTTTTGGTGTATCATACAACACAATACAATAATAAAATTAAAAAGAATATTTTTCATAAAATCTTGGGCTGTTACACCTTTTGTCCTGATTGTCCATAAAACACACAAATTCATATATAAGAAACATATTTATCATAATATATTAATTCAGGTCCATATAAATATTTATTTCCATTAAAACTATTTATAAATATTCACTCCTTATATAAATTCGTTCAATTTATATAAATTTGTTGTTTATAGTTTAGACCATTTAAACAAATTTCAACATAATTGTTTTATATTCATTCTCCTACCATGATTCAAAATTACTATATAATTATGTAATATTTAGTTATTAATTTTAATAATCATTGATGTTTTAAATTACTTTCCTGAGTTTTTTTATCCCTTACCCGAAAGAGAAAATCGATAATAAGTATATTTTTGGGGTTCATGAAATTTGATGTGTGTATTCATAAACAAATAAATAAATATTGATTCAAGATATTATTATAAAAAATAATTATTTTCTAATTAATATTTTAATATACTATTAATTATGTTCCCAAATTCATTTAGAATTTAAATTCAAAATATTATTCATAAGATGGATAAACCAACCCAAACATGAAAATACCCTAATTCAATGAATGATTATGAGGTATTTTCATAGTAATATAATTAAACCAAAATAATAAAGATAATATTTAATGTTTATTAAAATTATATTGAAAAATAATAATTTAATTATAATATTATCTAATAGATATAAAAATATTACACAATTTGAATAAAATATTATCCTTTTTGTACACATGTTTTAAATGATTAAATTCTCTATAATCATTTGTTAATAATATCTGTTATATTATCTATATATTGTTTCATTCCAAAACATTAATGGTTATATAAAAATAATACTTATACATTAATTCCGTATATAGATCCATCCTTGTAAGGAGGTGAAGAAAATGAATCACGGTGCATTATGGAGGTTATATTTTTCACAACACACCCACGATGGTTTTATTTTCTTTAATGGATACATTATAAGAATAAAAAATGATAATAATAACAATATATTTTTAATAAATTATATTAATTACACTATAATAATTTTATTAGTGTGTCTATAACAAATTCTAAATAATTTAACTTGGAATTAATCTATGTAGATGATAATACTAAGGGTAGAGAATTGAATTTTCCTTTGAGGATTCCTTAAATTTTAATTGGTAGGTATAAATATATTTTTATAGGGGATCTGATTAATTTTATACGGTTATAGGGTGAGTAATATTGAATAATTTCTTGAAAAAATACAATTTTAGGTGTATCATTCAAGTGTATATATAGTGTGTATTTATATGTGAAACTAACAAAACATTTCGAAACACATTTATATTTTTTTAATAATGTAGTTTATATTTCAAGGACCTATGGCATGAAATTTAAATAAAGAATCAAGGAAATATATATTGGTAGATCCATGCATCATCAATTAAATTTTAGGATTTATTTTAAAAAAAATTGTTATTATTTCAATTAGTTTAAAATAATTTAATATGTCCCACTATTATAGTGATAATTTATTTGTAGCTATATTATTTACTTTTAGTGAAAAATATTAAGATTAAAAAATTTGAATATTTTGAAACATATAATAGAAAATCATTAAAAAAATATTTTTTTCTATATTTTTGTAATTTAATTTTTGAAATAAATATAAATAATTATATAAAAACATGATTTACAGGAATAAAGTTATTTTGAATTTAATTTATATATATAATTAAATTATCATGTATAAAAATATTATTCAAATAAATGGAAATTTTATTGAAAATAATGGGTAATAGAATTTCATGGAATGGAAAAACTATATCTCCATTAAAAGTAATTGATTTATTAAAAATAAAATTAATAGTTTTTTATTAATAAATAACATTACTTAGTTCTAAAAACATTACACCTATGATTTTTAAGTATAAAAAATATCCTAAAATTTATATTATTATTACTTATATTCATGTTTTAATAATTAAATAATTTTTGTAAAATTATAGTTCATTCTTATATATTCTTGATGTCCTAAAAAAAATTTGTTTGGAAATAAATTTCTACTAAAACTGACCTTTTTGAAAAAAAAATTAAATTCATACTAAGATAAAATTATGCGTTTTAATAAAAAAAATAATGATTTTATTAAAATTAAAATTAAAAAAAAAATTAACTTTTTTAAGAAAAATGGGAGACATGAATAGGTCACCCAATTCATTCATTAAGGAAATTTATTAAAAAGAAAAATTATTACAATGCATGCTCGCGATGTAATGAATTTACACCAACGTGAAAATAAGAGTGATACATGATAAAGGATCAAAACGGGGAAATCAAAAACATTGTAACACCCTGAGATTTTATGAAAAATATTCCTTTTAATTTCATTAATGTCTTGTTTTGTATGATACAACAAAAGGAGATTTCACAACATGCATCCCTGACTTTCCTTGCATTACACGCAATCACGACCTTCCTCGATAGCTTGTACGCAATACCGAGTTTCACAAAACGAGATATTATTATAATATTATTATGAACTAGCCGTTATGAATAGTAATACCCACTTTTTGAAATTTTATGAATTTTATCATTCAAAATGGACTTCATTTTTGGATTCGTAATATCAAAGTAAGTTTAGGGTGAAATTTTGGTACTTTTAAGATAACTTTCAAATTCTGATGAATAGTGAAAATTACTGAATTTTAATTAAAAACAACATTTTTAATCGAAATAATTGATAGTGATAAATTAATAATTTGAGTGGTTTTAAAATATATTTAGAATATATTTTTACAATTTAATACAATTATGGTCATTGGATGTAATTTCACATTTAAACCAGACATAAACAAGTGTCAATCTTTTGATAGTTATTATCTCTTAAAAACAAGCTATTTGTTTTAACGACGAGAATTAATTTTTAAATTAGTTAATGTAACTGATATGTTTTTAATTTGGTAAAATAGGCATCATTTGTGAATTCATAATCTCAAATATATCTTAGGCCTAATTTTTGGTATTTTTCTGGAAACTTTCATTTTTTAATGAATAGTGAAACCACTAAGTGGTAGTTAAAAAACTGAATTTTTCATAAAATGTAATTTTACCGCTTCTGTGAGTGGAATTTTGAAAATCTGAGGGAAAAAGTTAATATCAGGGACTAAAATGTAGTTCAATGAGATGAAAATAATTTTTGGTGAATAGTAACTTTTTACTTTTTTTAACCACGGTTAAAAGTAAATAGGGTAATTAAGGGTAAATGTGTTATTATTATTACCCTAACACATGTCCTATTTCTATTGGATAAGTGTAATTCGACAAAAAACAACCTTAGGAATAAAATATTAACATTTAGTCCCACTTGGATTAGATTAGGACATTTATTATTACTTTATTTAAAGAAGGGTTAAAATAGTTAAAATCAAAGTTTAATAACTAAATAATTTTTAATATAGGGTTATACATAAGATAAATTCGACTATAAAGTTTCATTAGAAAGCTAAAACTATTTCATACATAATTGTATTTTATTTGTAATTTTTAGACTTAAAATAATTTAATTTATTTATGACACAATGATGATGCAATAATTATCTTATTAATGAAATATTGACATAATTGATGTTATAAATACCCAAATAAATGTAATTTGAGACTTTTTATGAATTAAAATAATATTATATGTTAATATGACATTTCGGTATTTATTTAATTAACTTTATTAGAACTAATCATTTTGTTATGATTTTCACAAAAATCAATTACCAAATAGTGTCAAAATTGACATAAAATGGTTTTTAAAACAAATATTATATTATTAATTATTATTATATTCCTAAAAATCTAAGGTTCGGCCAATATACTTATATCATGATAGATGTATCATTAATGGACCACTTGGGGGTCACTTCGATGTATATGGTATGTTTATTAACTATATAATATAAAAATACAAAGTGACATGGTAATTGTCAATCTAATTAACTATGAGTTAAAACTATAAGATAAGGTTAATATAATGACCTAAAATTGTATAAATTCTACTGGATGAGATGTTTTCGACCCATCCCCACCTTATCTTCGAAATATATCAATTTGGAGCTATTAATAACCGAATATGACTTTATAATAAAATAATATTTTTAGTTATCCCAATGGTGCACCTCTCCTCCCTTATAAAAGGGAACCACTTACCTCCCTTCCTCACACCACATTTAGCATTCAAGCTCGGCCAACCCCTGCCAAATTCTCTTATCCACTTCCCTAGAAACATCCTAGTGGTCCTGGTCTTCTTCAAAGACCAATTTTAGTTCCCTAAGAGGAGGTCTCAAAGAGGCGCTTCAAAGAAGAGGTATTGTCCGTTACCGATTCTTTCAACTTTATTTCTTCTTCCACTTCTTCTTCATAGGTTGTTCCATTATGAAGTAATAACGTTAGTATCACTCATATACTGATATGTTATTATATGTATGAAACAACCCTATTTTACCATCTATCCATCCTACGGATAATGAAATCACCGTGCGTGCATACGTACGGAATACCGTCTCCATGCCGTGGTGTAATCTATTTTCCGCCACCACCTTACTTGGATGGGTATAATGGTGTAAATAATAACTATATATGATTATTGTAATGTGATATTGATTCTGTAATAGTATATATACACTCCAATAAAACATCACGATCATGGGAACGCTATCATCGCTCATACATATGTACGGAATACCGTCTCCACGACGTGATGAGATTCATTCTCAATGATTAACCATTCATAAATGATTATAAATTATATATAATAATTAATCATGAAATATAATACGTAATACTGATACTGTATTTATGTATATATATATGTATGTCATCCAATTAATTTCATTCAATTCAATGAAGAAACGAAAACAACGTTCATGCGTACGTACGGCCTGCCGTCTCCATGAACGGTGTATTTATTTCCATTTATCGAGCTATTATATATATGTATATTCTGAATATTTATTATATATATATATATATCATGTTTTATATTTTGGAATTAATTAATCATGATCTATGTAATCATATGTATAATTACAAGTCAAAACACGGACGAAAAATGAAACGATTTTACCCAAAATGATCATTAACAAAAGAACATGTAATATAAAGTCATAAGTGAACCATATATGATAACATAACAATTAATATGATACTGTAATAAGTCAATTACATTATTTAAATCATTATACAGGAGTTTCGGATACGTTCGAAGCATATCGGACCTAAGGTAAGGGATAGCTTTTCCAATCTCGTTCTTATCCGAGATTGTTTATTCATAAGTATTTACTGGTGTTATTGTTCTCATCCATGTCTATGTTTCCTAAAAATGGTTTCATGTATGTTTAATGTCCTTTTTACCCATTTTTGACTTTTACTACATGGTATGCATGGAATCTTTCATTTAAGAGGTACTTTTTTGACTTTTCTGACAAAAGTACAAGAAGAATGTTTTTTTAACTTATACGACATGAAAGGGTTTTTACAGTTTCATAAAACCTTATTTTCATCAAGATTCCTCCAAAATATTTCATGAATATTTTCAACAAAACCCTTTTCTTTTAAAATTTCAAGACATTTTGTGAAAGGAAAATGATTTTGAAGAAAAAATGATATTTTCCTGAAGAATTCATTTCAAGTGTTTTATCAAAACCATTTTCATCTAAGATGACATTATTTCACATGCGTATGTTTCAAGTATCATGTCTCTATGATTTACATGGTCTCACTTTTCTTATTATGAAATGATATACATTTATTTTATATGGATTATGTGATGATGTGATGATGTTTATGAAACCCATTTTATTTTTTGGGATATTATGAATGATGTGTGTTTATTTTGTGGCACAAGTAAGAATGATTTCATTATGAGATGGGTGGGACCTATATCTCCCTCTAATGCATTGGGTAATGATTTATATCTCATGAGATAGACATGGTTGGAATGGTAAGTTAATCCGGTTCAGTATTACTTGACTGGAACGAGGAGTTAACCCGATTCAGAAATGGAATTTTTCCATTAAGATGGTCTTGGAAGCAATGCCTTGGCTACTATGGAAATCATTACATGTGCTTAATGGATTCCCCAATTACATGTTTTATTCCCATGTTATGTTATCATGATTTATGTTCCATTATGATCTAGGCCTTATGTACTTCCATGTTTTAAGTCGTTGCTGAAGATTTTGATGTTTAAACATTATGTTCATGTTTTTAAGTTCAAATGTATATGGTATGTTTTATTTTATCCATGCTTACCCTTACTGAGAATTCGAGCTCACCATTTTTATGTTTTGTTTTTCCACAGGATTAAAAGAACAATTTTAGGTAAAGAAACAAAAAGTGGAATATCATTATGGGAGATGTTTAAGATATTTCACCATGATTAGAAGATTACGTTCCAAGTTTCCAAAGACACTAAACTATTACAGTCCTTGTGTGTCTGTTTTGGTTATGTATTATGTATTCCACAAAAGTAATTTAATATCCATGTATGTCAAGCATTGGGTCTCTACAAGCTTACCCAAACTTCCATAATCCATGTTCCTTCATGTAAAAAGACACATTCGACCAAGGTCGCCACAACTCCAAGCATGCTCTTAAGAAATGTTGTCATTAAGAGGCATGCAGGAAGCGAACTGAAAAATACAAATCATCCAAAGTGGTAATAAATAGATTATGAAAAATTTGTAATTGTGCTGGCATTATCAAATGAAAATAACTACCCTCAAAATCAGGTCCAGAACGTCAACACAGGATGAAGCAACAAGTGTTGGCACACCCAAAATAGTATAAAACCAAGCCTGTGCAAAGCAGGATCCTGCGAACGTCCATGAAAAGAATCTAATGTGGTTGTATGTGTTGCGAGAATGGCTGATGAACTCTTGGTTTTCCATAACTGGGTGAAAGATCGCAAAAAACACACAAAAATTTATTCATACAACATCTTGCATCCTTCCCACATGATGAGAGGGCCTCATGCAAGGGAAGAAGCTTCCAATAGCTTTGAAACAGCAGCCCGAAAGAGCACTAGAAAAATCCAGCCTCAAGATCTACAATATCTCATCAAGAATAGGTCCAGCTCAATAGTCTCGACTGAAAATGCAAGCCTCGACAAAAAAAAATAAAATAACCCTTAAAACCCACCCATGAATTAAGAAATGAGAAAAAAATAAGATGTTGTTAAATCAGACTGGAAACATTACAGCACTTGTCGAGAAAGTTGGCGAGTTTGGTTGGACTCCAGCATCATCCTCTGATTTAACATTTGGAATTTAATATCCAGATATGTATCTTCTGAAATTTCACCATTTTTGAGTTTTTGATATGTTATTTTATCTCATTTCTCCCTCATAATCGGGTTAGAGTCTTCATTATTGATATCATTGGGGGGTGCACTTGATGAATCAACCTCCATCTATGGAAGAATGTATATAACCATTGTTTAGGAAGCATAAAAAATGGAAAAATATGAATCAACCACACCTGTTGGTGTCAAAATTTTATTTCCATCCTTTTGAGAAGCCATAATTGATCTCGAAAAATTGTCCATTCAATGTTAGAGTAATCCCTACGTTTTTTCATTTTTTTGTAATTGGTTGTAATGAATCCATCAGCATCCACCACTTGTTTTTCCCTTTTCAAGAGCTTGATTTTAAGTAATATTCCTCAATTTGTGTGGAATTATCATCATCCTAAGATGAGTCCAATACAAGTTGAGAAAGCATTGAGGCAATAAAAATATTGGGTTCACCCTCCTCAATAGAATCAGCCACATTTTCCTCAAGGATATGTTTATTATTTTTCGAATTGATGGCTTGAGAATTTAAATAGGCACATCTATGTATTTTAGAAAAATCAAGCGATTAGTCTCTTTAAATACCCGAACAATAGCGTTATTCCATGTAGCATAATTTTCCACCAAAATTGACTTAAAATGTGGGAGGGGAGGAGAATTAGTTTAGTATTATTTCAAAATATGGCCCATTCTGGACCACTTTTTAATTTCGAGTGGTGCATCTTCAAACACAACCTCCTATATAAATATCTTATCTTCATTTTGTATCAAAAACCACAATGGATACTCATGAGAGATATCAACTTTTTTTACAACTCCTAGCAACTGAGGGTCTTGGTAGATTCAGAGTGTCAAATTCAAGCCTCATTGAATGTCAGAATAGTTATGTAATGGAAAATAAGGCACGCTGATTGAACAGATGCAGAGGCTAACCTGCTAATCAAATCAAAATAAGAGTGATTGGGTGCTTAGAACCAACATGAAAGTCCAGAGTCCATTTGAAAACTTTCATAAAAGATCATCCAAAAGTCCAAGAACTGTGGGTCGTGAATCAGTAATATTCATTCTCTGAGGAAAAATGAAAGACGACATTACATGAATTTATTCATCCAATGTTAAAATAAGTAAAGCCCATGCTTTTAAGGATTTTACATAGAAACCCTAATGAAGTATGATGCGGGATAAATATACTAATAGGGACAAAGAGAATATCCAAAGAGTGTATATGTACCTCGTCATTGGATAATGAAACCACTGATAGACATTGATATTGATATTTTTTGGAGAAAATTCCTCCAGGATCTTTTATTCAATGAGATCAGAAAAACTCGCGATGACTTCCCCGAAAGTCCTGGCATTCGGGATCCCCTTGTGAGAAGGATTGGGGTTTCGTCCGTGTTCACTCATGAGCGGCTCCATCCTTCTCTGATCTCTAAAAAAATTAATTATTTAAATAAAGTTGTGATTAAATTATCATTAAATGGAACATTTTTATAGTAGTTATAGGATGCAGTATTTACCTACAATAGTACAATATCATGTATTAAATGAAGTGGTTAATGAGAATAATGTGTTGAAATTTATAGTTATAATCCACAATAAAAATAAAAATTCCATTTTTGATTCATGTTCTAACATGACATTTAAATGAAAATAATTTTAAAAAATAATCTCATCACCATCTCAATGGTTAGATATTGATTTATTTATGGAATCACATAATTTTAAAATTATTTCATCTCTATTTAATTACTCCTCAAGAATATAATTATTTTGTAGTATACATCATAAAAATAATGATATTACCAATATAGTATCATTTGATTTTATTTTGGGAATTGATTGGTGATATAAATATATATATATCCCATTTCAATTTCCATGGATGAGTAATTATTTTTTATATTAAAAATCAACCAAAAATTTTTTCAATTAGAGTTGGCACAAGAACATTCAATGTAAATTACTTCCGTTATATGTTTCCTAAAACCTATTCATGACGAGTATATATTTAAATTTATTGGTTAGAAATTAAAAATTTATAATATAACTATATTTATGAAATTTAATTTCTATATTTCAGGATGATTGTCATATTATTTCCCTGAATAATGGTGTTGAATTTTCAATAAAACTCATACTCAGTGCTATCATATATCAAATACTCAATCGAACAAAGTTATTTATAGAAATTAATGAAGAAACACCATGAAAATTGATAAAAATAAATTAATATGACCTAATGTGTCACTATGGGATGGAACAATTATTTTTTACAAGAATAATCATGTGTTAATTCTTGTTTTCATTAATTATAAGGAATATAACAAGATAAAATTAAATAATATTTAGCATATTCCGCATATTAATTACTTATTTGATCAACTGAATTTATTTAAAAACTATTATAAATTTGAATTCTGTTAATATATCACTAATTAATGGTACCCTAGTTATCATTTAATTTGATTTATGAATATTATGAATTTATAGTGTTGTCGGTGGGACTTACCAATGACCCTACCATATTCATGAACGTAATGAAAGCAATTTGTTGAGATAAATTTTTTAGTTTATAGTAATAATTATTGATTTTAATCATATATATTCTACATTTATGGAAGGGAATGAAGTTATTTTAATGAATATATGGAAGACATAATGAATGGGTAATTTGGTTTCCCTATTTTTCAATGATTAATTCTAACTATAGTTAGTGTAATTTTTTTGAAATTTTATTAAAACTGAGGGTATATTGGTGAATCAATTAGAGATGGATATCAATGGGAAATTGAAAAGACCAACCACAATTAGTATGATCCTATATTTTCAATCATTGGATTTATACTATCAACTATTTATTATAAATTTATCATAAATATGAAATCCACAAACAATGTTGATGAAAAAGGGAACCATTTTCACTTGGATATATTAATTTCACTAAGATTTCAATTTATGGAGAGACAGTTTCTTAGTGAACTTGTGATTACACATCCAAATAGTAGAGATTTCATTATAATATATAATTATTCATCAATTTATTGAGTGGTATGTGATCTAATAAATAATGGAATGGTACTTGAAAATGATCTATGTCTAATGAAGTCTCAAATGAATATTACCCGACTCAAGATTTGGGGATAGAAATGGTTGGTATTTCATTGAATATAAATTGTAAATTTCATTAGGGTCATTTCAATGATATATATATATTGATCATTAAATAGTAATGTATATATCCACCTAGAAAGAGTTTAATATGTTTTTAAGTGGAAGGTTGGATTTGATTAATGATTATACTTTATCAGCATATTACCACATAGGGAGGGTAAACAAGGTGTCTAGTGCTCTATGTCAGAATGACAATATAATTTACACATGGCGTGGATTTGAATAGATACATTGCATATTAATTTTCAAAATAAAGACATTGAAATCAAGTTTATGGGTAAAAAATCAATCCATAGCATATTAATTCCCAACCACACATTAATATAATTATTAATGAGCCATATAAGTTTCATCTGGATGTAAAAAAAGATGGTTACTATTGCTTTAGAGTTTAATTGTTATAGTGGAGGAATGATTTGATTTGGGAACCAAATAGTGTTTCATTCAATAATTGAATTGAATAAGGTTCTATTGGATGAAGATCATAAAACATCATTCACCGTCCATTGAGAATGTATACATATGCATCGAGGTCCCAAAGATAATTTTTTTTGTATAACTAGATAATGGATATTTCTATGTATATATATCTATTCATAGTAAGATATTAATTTGTGGAGGAATGTAAAAAATCTAAGATAATAATGTTTAAATTATTCATACAAATATGGAAATGGGAAAAAATCACTAGGGGTTTCATTAGAAGACTCATTGTGATATATAAATGCCACACCACAATTTGGGTTATAGTTGATCTCCTTAAAAATTAAGAATATTTTATTTATATGAAAAGTGTTATCGTCTTACAAATCTCCAATTCCACACATTAAGGTTGTTCTTTGGATTCATTTAGTAACAAACTTAGTCATATCTTAATATGATTCAGGGTATACTTAAAAAATCTGTTGAATTATTTAATATTTGTCAAATTTAGAGTTTATCTATAAAAGATCAAGTCATCCTTAAATTTATGGTAAATCTAAGTGGCCAATTAGAACCCAAATAATATATTCTCATATATTTATCAATTTATTTTAAATGTGTTTTGAATCAATACCTTACACTTGATGAATTTTTAAAAAAAAATCTTTCACTCAATAATTCAGATGAATCCATATGATTTCATAAATGGGAAGAGATGTATAACTACAAAAATTGTGATGATGTTTGAAAATATAAGGCCCCATCAATAAAAATTACATATTACAGTTATTTCAAAAAGATTTCACATATTTACAATACCAAAGATATTTTTGATTATCGATTTAGATTCTCAATACATAACTCGTTCATATCATCCCATAAACATAAAATGTGGGTATAGTGAAAATAAAATATTTTCCTTCGAAAAAATACATTTTTAAACTGCAAAATACAGTGGGATTTCTTTGAAAAAAAATCATAACATCAAATTTGACATCCCTCTATCACTTAAACATCCTTATAACCAATTAAATTAATTTAAAACATAGTATGAGCACAAAAAGCTGTGTAAGGGATATAAAAAAGAACAAATGAAAATAAATGTCCATGATTACTTGTAATCATTAAAAATCATATTCAATGAGACATACATGACACCCATATATACTTACTTTGAGAAACCTGAGATTTCCACAAAAATTCCACAAAACATAAAGAAAATAAATATAAAAATAAATTTATCTTTGGAAATGACACACATAATATTTTATTCCTCTCAATTTCTATATTATTTTTAACACTCATGGCCACCTTACAATGTAACCCTTTGTCTACCTTACAATGTAACCCTCTTTGATACCTTTTTGTGTAACCATCAGAGTTACATTTGGAGTAACCATACATCTGACCTACAACTAACACATACCTAATGCATTAAATGGATACATAGTTAACACAATTCATCATAATAAATTTCCATGAACCAGTACACAATCATACAATATTTTTAATTGCATAAAAATTCTTTTGAAAATTTTAAAACATAAATTTAAAATATGATTTTAAAAGAATATCAACTTATAAATATAATATAATTAAAGTTAGACAAAATAGAGATGATAATATATGTATATACATAGTAAAAACCCAAAATTCACCCTAATATAACACAAAAACTCTACAAAAACAATTCAAATACCACATAATTAATGAAGAATAAAGTTAACCCAAAAAATGGACATTGGGTTATGAATACCCTTACCTCGGGTTTGTCTTACATTATTTGTGTTTAAACCAACCCTCGACCTCTTATCAATGTGATACACCCTAATGCCTTTGGTTTATGATTTTTTTGAGACCAAAAGTGTAACACCCCGACCCTAGTTACCCAGAGTCGGTGCATTACTTAGTAGCATTGGCATGATCACAAAAGATCAAGTCTCGAAAGACCGATTAGTTTAGTAGCTTTGGAAACACTAGATACATTCATAATGTTACATTACATCATAAAGTGAAAAACTACAATAACAAAGTCTCTATAGTCCACACTCATATCCTCTTCTGAAAATCCCTAAAGGTCATTCATAAAATACATATTCACAACCTGGAAAATATTAAAACATTGAAAGGGGTGAGCTCAGACGCTCAGTAAGGATAACAATATTGCAGAAGCTTTTATAAATAAACATTAACATTTAAGGCAATGTATAACTAAAACAAAATCCTTTTTAAACGTGAACTTAAGCATAATATGGCAAAAATAAAATTAAATAATGCCATTTACTTAATCACATGGATATTCTACTAGTCGAATAATCTCATGCAATATCAATACCCACTTTTATAATGATGGAATGCATAATTCTAGACTATCATAACCACGTAGACAAGGACTAAAGCCAAGACCACAAATAAGATTTTGTCAAGGCCTCGTGCCAAGACACTAGTTTGTCTCATGAGACCTACCGATGCATCGAGGAGCCGTAGCGGGCTCCACTCATCACTTATTAAGTCCAATGCATTCCTCATATGAATAGGTTTAAACATATCATAAACCATAACATAATCGTATCACATAAAACATGAATAAAGGAAACATAACATTTCCACATTTGAATCACAAGATATAAATACAACACATTGATATAATAAAAAAGCTTTCAAAACCATTTTCAATACCAAAATAAAAGAGAGTTAAAAATTTGTATTTATTTTTCATTAAAAAAAGGTATGGCTTGTAGAGGAAGCCGAAACACAAATAATGGTCACGGCGGCGGAGAAGTCGTTGTCACTGCATACGTAAGACTAAAACATTCCTTTTGTAGTTTAGTAAAAATCTTTGTAAAAAAAGATTCCTTTTGAATAAATGTAAAAGTCAAATGGATTTATACACCATATAAAAGAAAGTTGTGTATAAAACCAAATATGCCTCAATGAAATTAGATTGAGACGAAGTCCTTACAAAGATCATTTTTAAAATAAAATAGATCTATTATGTGTATTCACTATAAGTACACATAAAGAAATTACCAATACAATATATGACATAGTAATATCATGACATAATTTGAAAGTAGTAGATTAACCCAAAGAATGGAAATTTGGTTAAGAAATTGCCTTACATCGTTTCTGAATTCACTCGATCATTCTTCGATCTCCTGAATAATAAACTAGAGTTAATATATACCTTCTTAAGAACATTTTCCAAGTTCATTATTCCTTTTATATCACTTATTACCTTGTCATGAACATTATGTAATTATTTAAGTTTATAACGGTCGTTTTGTCGATCTTAGGAACTTGAGTCAAAAATAAATTTCTTAAAATTACAAGTTGTTAATGTGGTGATATATACATTATATCCAGAATTATATTAATGATATAGATATCATATATCTCATATATATCCAGTATATACATGCATTTATAATATTCCATAACGTTTAGAGGTATGAAATGAAATGCACCGTTCATGGTGACGGTAAGCCGTACGTAAACATGAATGCTAATTTCATTTCTACTTCGTATTTAATGGAATGAAGTTATAATTATATAAAGGTATAATATAATTCCAGTATAATGTAATGTATAATACCATTTACTCTATCCTTTATACATCCCACATATGGCATTAACGATTCAAATCACTTTGAGGAGGCGGTAGTCCACACTTCCTAAAATGAAAATATCGCGTTTACCCATAATGGAAACCATAAAGGTAATCCATAAATAAATAAAATACAGAAGCTTAAGGAAAACAGAAACATATTATATATCATATATAAATATAGTGACATCTTAATGGCCACCTTTGAAGGTGTTATATGAGTGTTGAACAATCATCATTCCGTGAGGCAGAAATTCGCCATCCACAGAAACTGTATATTATTTAACCATTAGATGTAGGTGTGTGTATGTGTAGCTCGAATAATTCTTATAACAACATCCTAGTATATTGATTATACTGGTGTTGTTACCAAATAAATGAATAAGAAGATTTTAGGGGGTTGGATAAGAAAAACAAAACAAAACAACATAAGCGAAGACATTACCTTAAAATCGGGCAACTCTTTTGATTTGAGCCAAAGGATTACTTGGGAAGAATTATGCCCAATGTGAGACTTCTAGGAGTAAGTGATGGAAGTTGGGAGAGTATTTGGGTAGTGTTTGGCCGAGCCAAAAGGCATTGAATGTGTGAGTTAGGTGGTAGTGGTGGGGGCCTTTTATAAGTGGAGAGGAGGGGCACTCTTGGAATGTCATGAAATGTTACTTTATTAAGAAATGATTTTCAGATTATAAAGGTCCCAAAATGATATATTTCGAGGCTAAGGTGATAAGGTTTCGAAATATCCTCATCCAATAGGATTTGGACAAATGTAAGCCTTATATTTTACATTATCCTTTCATTTTATTTAAATCGTTAATTAATGAGGTAATTGCGACATCATCATGGTGTCATAAACAATTTAATTTATTTAATGTCTAAAAATTATAAAACAATTATCATTATGTAAGTAATATTTTTTTCTTTCTAATGAATATTTATAGTTAAAAATATGACTTGTATAACCCCATTTAAAAATTGTTTTAGTAAAACAATTTATGTTTGTGAAATATTTATTTTAACTTTAAATAAAAGTTATTTATGTCATTTTCCTACCAAAGTGGCTCCATGGGGTCCCCAAGTTCACCCATGTATTTTATTGGTCGTCCATGACTTATCCAATAGTTTTAGGACAAGTGTCAAGGTCATTTCATATTTTTATAATATCATTTTTACCTTAAATTTCACAAATTACCATTAATTGCGATTAATTAAACTTAAAAGTTACTATTCACCAAAAAAATTATTTTAATCCCATTGAACCACATTTTACTTCTTAATGACAACCATGTATGTCGGATTTTTTAAAACCAAATCACATAAGTGGTAATATTTCATTTAAATGAAAAAATTAGTTATTTAACTACCACTTAGTGGTTTCACTATTCATAAAAAATTGAAGTTTTCCAGAATAGTTCCAAAATTTTACCCTTAGCTATAATTGATATTCTGAATTCATAAATTATGTATATTTTGAAAAATTCCAAACATATAAGTCGCATTAATTAATTTTCTAATTAATTCCCGTTGTCACAACAAATAGCGTGTTTTAAGAAAGAATATCAATCAAAAGATTGACAATTGTTTATGTCCAATTTCAAAGTTAAATTAATTCTAATGAACACCATTGGATAAAATGGTAAAAATATATTCTAATTATACTTTTAAAACACTCAATAGTATAATTTATCACTATAAATTATTTTGAATAAAAAAGTTGTTTTTATGTATTTTTCACTATTCATAAAAAAATTGGAAGTTCTCCGAAAATTACAAAGAATTCAACTTAGAATAATTTCGATATTCCGAATACAAAAACGAAGTCCCTTTGGCAAGATAAAATTTATAAAATTTCAAAAAGTAGGTATTACTATTCATAACGGCTACTTTGATTGGTTATGGTGTGTGTTAGAACTCAAAGTTGCGTAAAACACACACTATTGTATTATTCAATGAGAAGTGTACCGTGGAAGTTTGGGGTGTTACATTTTCCCCTCCTTCAATAAATTGCGTCCTCGCAATTTGAAATTTTATTTGAAAATAAAAGGTTGAAAATAGAAAATACCTTTGTGGAAAACCCACATCGGAAATAAGGTTAATACAAATATAACTTTAAAAGAATGAAAGATAAGTAAAAAGTTCACCTAAGATAGCCCATACTAGGATTCTATGAAAATATGCATATAGAAGATAAAAAACCATCAAGGTCTGATGCAGAGTTGTAGAAAACTAGATTAGGAGAAAGTTAACCACGAAAAAATCACAAACTTCTGATTGGCTAAACGGTCATTGAATTCCCAGTTCGAAAAGTTAACCAGAAACGTTTTTGTTTTAAGTTACCTTTTATAAAGGTGAAGAATTTATTTAAGAGATTTTCTAAGAATGTAAGGAAATATACTTACTTGTCGTGTAGACTTTCATAAGTTTTTACCACAAACCCATCTTTCACTCTAATGGTAACAGAACTCAAAAATATTATATTTATCTTAATTGTATAATGTTATAAATATTACCACATACCATTTAGATTAGGAAAACTGTTTTGTAATAACTAGGGACTTCCTGTAGGCTAGTGGTAGGTAATAAAGGCGTGTCGCACTATGGTTGTGGGTTCGATTCCTGCAACTTTGTCCGACGCGGCGGGTTATGCCCCACCCTGCAAGTTGTCCTTTTCCTAAAAATATAGTATTATAATATTCCAAAAATAATCTTCAGAAATGGTTTAACCTTAAACAATACTATCCAAATTTCAACTTAATCAATCCCAACCTTTATAGTTATCCAAAATACCAATGTCCAGACTTTCTCTAAAAGGTCTCTTAATTCCAAAATCTATTTATCAGATTCCCCAAACAAAGTAAAGATTATATTATTGTCACATACTAAAAATATGATTACCTTCATCATATTAAGACCTTAATGAAAAGAACAAGTACTTCAGTAAAATCCTTATATATATCACATTATCCTTATAACCAGAATATAATCCTTGAGTCCAAAAGCACCAATACATTAATTATTCCACTTCTACTGTAGTAATAGAAAAAGATTGTCCTTGATCCCTTGGCCTTTTCTGAGGTATGTTTCCATGACGCTTAGAACATTCATTTTCATAATGCCCCACTTCCCTAAAATTTTAGCAATCAACATTGATAGCCTCTTTCTTTTCCTTACTATCACGAGCCTGGTGACCTTTCTCTCCACATTTGAAACAAACTTCCATTCCCTTTAGGCAAGTATCAGGATGATTCTTCCCACAATTATCGCATAATGGAAAATCATTCTTCCCCTTTTTCCCTTTATCTGTCTCTTGTTCCACCATTCTCTTCTTCTCTTGCTTTACTTTGTTGTCATAAGACTTAGAGAATTCATTTTCTGTCTTGATAGAACACGAGACTATATCTTCGTACGTTGAGAAAGATTTTGATACTAATGCTCGACGGAGAAATGGTTTTAACCCATCAAAGAAACGATCGATCTTAATTCTTGGGTTATGTATATAATCTGCAGCATGCCTCGATAACCTTGTAAAGTTGGCCTCATGCTTTGCGACATTCTCATCCTTCTTTTTTCTCAGACTCAAAAATACCTTTTCCATATCTGCTCGATGGTCATGTGTAAAGTATTTTCCTCAGAAAAGATCTTTGAACTATCTCCATTCCATACTTGATACTTCTTCATCTTCCTTTGTATTTTGAATCAATGACCACCATTGATCGGCATCTCCAGTGAGGCGGTAGACAGCCATGACAACCTTCTCCCTTTCGCTACTCCCCAAGGTGTGGAATATTTTCTCTAAGGAGTTTATCCATTGCTCAGCTACTACTGGATTTGTACCCCCATTAAATGTTGACAGTTGTTGCCTCATGAAGCGGTCTAACATTGATCCTCCACGTTGCGGATCAGGGTGCTCCATACGAGTAAGGTTATTATTCATAACCTGAGTGAGTTGTCCCAATATGGTAATAAATTGATCATCACCAGTTGTATCTCCAGATCCACTATAATTTTCTTGAGCAGGAGGGAAATCCCTACGTGGAGTGCGTGCATTGATACAGTTTCCATTCCTTCCACTATGCGCCATTTCTAAACAATGGAATAAACTAGATTAGTTTATGAATCAAAATACATAATTCCATACTTGTAAAATACTTAACATAAATTGAACTATTTATGGATATAATCCATAAAAAAAAATTTCTTTGAGGAAGTATATACTCATAACCCTTCATAGTGGTTTGTAATGAAATTTAGAATTATACTAAGCATATCCCCCGGGAGTGTCGTAACCAAGAGTGCAGCAAGGCCTGTTGTCATGCACCACTTCCCGTTTGAGTCTAGCTCAAAGCAGTGTTTTTGGGTTTTACCCCTAGGTACATTTGTGCCAGAGCCGCCTCTTCCTGCTCGTATCCAGACAGGGATGTATTGCTCGGAAAACTCACAAAATCTATAAAACAACAAAATTCTAGGAATTTTTTCTATACTAATCCTCAAAGTCTATCTTTGGGTTATGTGCTCTAATCAAAGTTTATCTAAATCTATCTTCCATGGTTAGTACTAAACTGCCTCTGATAGCAACTGTAATGCCCTGACCCCAGTTACCCAGAGTTGGTACCATATTGCGTAACATTGGCATGATCAAAAAAGATCATGTCTCGAAAGACCGATTAGTTTAGTAGCCTTGGAAACACTAGATACATTCATAATGTTACATTACATCATAAAGTGAAAATATACAATAACAAAGTCTCCATAGTCCACACTCATATCCTCTTCTGACTATCCCTGCAGGTCATTTATAAAATACTTCTTCACATCCTTGAAAATATTAAAACATTTAATAGGGTGAGCTCAGATGCTCATTAAGGATAACAACATTGCGGAAGCTTTAATAAATAAACATTAACATTTAAGGCAATGTATAACTAAAACAAAATCATTTTTAAACTTGAACATCAGCATAATATGGCAAAATAAAATTAAATAATGCCATTTACTTACTCACATGGATAATCTACTAGTCGAATAATCTTATGCAATATCAATAACCACTTTTATAATAATGGAATGCATAATGCCAGACTATCATAACCATGTAGCCAAGGCCTCGTTCCAATACCACAAATTAGATTTTGTCAAGGCCTCATGGCAAGACACTAGTTTGTCTCATGAGACCTAACGATGCATCGAGGAGCTGTAGCGGGATCCACCCGTCACTAATTAAGTCCAATGCATTCCTTATATGAATAGGTTTAAACATATCATAAACCATAACATAACCATATCACAAAAATCATGCATAAAGGAAACATAACATTTCCACATTTCAATCACAAGATATCAATACAACACATTGATATAATAACAATGATTTCAAAACCATTTTCAATACAAAAATAAATGAAAGTTAAAACTTTGTATTTATTTTTCATTAAAAAATGTTATGGCTTGTAGAGGAAGCCGAAACAAAAATAATGGTCATGGTGGCGGAGAAGTCGTTGTCGCCGCATACGTAATACAAAAAAATTCCTTTTGTCTTTTAGTAAAACGCTTTGTAAAAAAATATTCCATTTGAATAAACGTAAAAGTCAAAGGGGTTTACACACCGTATAAAACAAAGTTGTGTATAAAACCAAATATGCCTCAATAAAAGTAGATTGAGACGACGTCCTTACAAAGATCATTTTTAAAATAAAATAGATCTATTATGTGTATTCACTATAAGTACACATAAATAAAGTACCAATACAAGATATGTCATAATAATATCATGGCATAATTTGAAAGTAGGAGATTAACCCAAAGAATGGAAATTGGGTTAAGAAATTCCCTTACATCGTGTCCGAATTCACTCGACCGTTCTTGGATCTCCTAAATAATAAACTAGAGTTAATCTCTACCTTCTGAAGAACCTTTTTCAAGTTCATTATTCCTTTTATATCACTTATTACCATGTCATGAACATTATGTAATTATTTATGTTTATAACGGTCGTTTTGTCGATCTTAGGTACTTGAGTCAAAAATAAACTTCTTATAATTACAAGTTGTTCATGTGGTGATATATCCATTATATCCAGAATTATATTCATGATATATATATCATATATCTCATATATATCCAGTATATACATTCATTTATAATATTCCATAACGTTTAGAGGTAAGAAATGAAATGCACCGTTCATGGAGACGGTAAGCCGTACGTACGCATGAACGCTACTTTCATTTCTATTTCGTATTTAATGGAATGAAGTTATAATTATATAACGGTATAATATAATTCAAGTATAATTTAATGTATAATACCATTTACTCCATCCTTTATACATCCCACATATGGCATTAACGATTCAAATCACTTTGAGGGGGAGGTAGTCCGCACTTCCTAAAATGAAAATATCGAGTTTACCCATAATGGAAACCATAAAGGTATGCAATAAATAAAAAAATACAGAAGAATAAGTAAAACATAAACATATTATATATCCTATATAAATATAGTGACATCTTAATGGCCACCTTTGAAGGTGTTATATGAGTGTTGAACAATCATCGTTTCGTGAGGCAGAAATTCACCATCCACAGAAACCGTATATTATTTTACCATTAGATGTAGGTGTGTGTAAGTGTAGCTCAAATACATCTTATAACAACATCATAGTATATTTATGATAGTACTGTTGTTACAAAAGAAATGAATAAAAAGATTTTAGGGGGTTCGATAAGAAAAATAAAACAAAATAACATAAGCGAAGACATTACCTTAAAATCGGGTAACTCTTTTGATTTGAGCCAACGGCTTCCTTGGGAAGAATTATGCCCAAAGTGAGGCTTCTAGGAGTAAGGGAGGGAAGTTGGGAGAGTATTTTGTAAGAGTTTGGCCGAGCCAAAAGGCTTTGAAAGTGTGAGTAAGGTGGTAGTGGTGGGGGCCTTTTATAAGTTGAGAGGAGGGGCACTCTTGGAATGTCATGAAATGTTACCTTATTAAGAAATGATTTTCGGATTATAAAGTTCCCACAATGATATATTTCGAGGCTAATGTGATAAGGGTTCTAAATATCCTCATCCAATAGGTTTTTGACAAGTTTATTCCTTAGATGTTACATTGTCCTTTCATTTTATTTAAATCGTTAATTAATGAGGTAATCACGACATCATCATGGTGTCACAAATAATTTAATTTATTTAATGTATAAAAATTATAAAAAAAATATCATGATGTAGAAAATCTTTTGAGCTTTCTAATGAATATTTATAGTAAAAAATATGACTTGTATAACCACATTTAAAAAATTTTTCATTAAAATAATTTATGTTTGTGACATTTTTATTTTAACTTTAAATAAAAGTTATTTATGTCATTTTCCTACCAAAGTGGCTCCATGGGGTCCCCAAGTTGACCCATGTATTGTCTTGGTCGGTCATGACTTATCCAATAGGTTTAGTACAATTTTCAAGGTCATTTCATATTTGTATAATATCTTTTTTACCTTTAATTTCACTAATTACCTTTAATCGCGATTAATTAAAATTAAAAGTTACTATTCACCAAAAAATTATTTTAATCCCATTGAACCACATTTTACTTCCTAATGACAACCATGTATGTCGGATTTTTGAAAATCAAATCACAGAAGTGGTAATATTTCATTCAAATGAAAAAATCAGTTATTTAACTACCACTTAGTGGTTTCACTATTCATCAAAAATTGAAGTTTTTCAGAATAGTTCCAAAATTTTACCCTAAGCTATAATTGATATTCTGAATTCAAAAATTATGTATATTTTGAAAAATTCCAAACATATAAGTTTCATTAAAATAATTTTTAATTAATTCCCGCTGTCACAACAAATAGCGTGTTTTAAGTAAGAATATCAATCAAAAGATTGACAATTGTTTATGTCCAATTTCAAAGTGAAATTAATTATATTTAACACCATTGGATAAAATGGTAAAAATATATTCTAATTATACTTTTTAAACACTCAATAGTATAATTTTCACTATAAATTATTTTGATTAAAAAAGTTGTTTTTTAATATTTTTCACTATTCATAAAAAATTGGAAGTTCTCTGAAAATTACAAAGAATTAAACTTAGAATAATTTCGATATTCCAAATACAAAAACAAAGTCCATTTGGAAAGATAAAATTTATAAAATTTCAAAAAGTATGTATTACTATTCATAACAGCTACTTTGATTGGTTGTGGTGTGTGTTAGAACTCGAAGTTGCGTAAAACACACGCTACTGTATTATTCAAAAAGAAGTGTACCGTGGAAGCTTGGGGTGTTACAAAAAGTACGTAGATGTAGGTTGGTTCCTTGGGAAGGTGATTTGGAAGAACATTTATAATGAACAAACTATGAGAGGTGTGTGATGAATAAGGGTTGAGGGTGGAATTTGTAGTGGAAGAGAAGAGGGGTTTTACATTATTTTAATCATTAGTTTAATATTTTTTCATTATATTATTAATATTAATGATTAATGTGACCAAAAACAGTAATAAGTGCATTTGAGTTTGACCAATGGCCATTTTATTCATTCATGACTCAAGCATGAGGCAAAAATTCATTTATTTATCATATCTTGTAATTATCAAATTTCACTATTCACAAAAAATTAAATTAATTCAGAAGAATCAAAAAAATTAACCCCAACCAATTTTCAAAGTGTATAATTAAAAAACTAAATCTATTTTGAGAAAATAATTTGTTAAATATGAATAAATAAATATTTAAATAAAATTATTTTTATTCAAAAATGTCAATTTTAAAACTATGAATATCATTATATCACCTAGAAAATTTAATCAATATCTCATTATTATATAACCTAAAGAAAATAGAATATTAATGTCTTTTGCTATTCATGAGATTAATATTACTATTCGTATGGCTATTCCCCAGGGTATGTTACTATTAACCTAAAATCTTGTTCATTCTATTAGACTCCAAATAACTTACAGATAACAACTATAGATGTCTGTTTTTAGAAATAAAAATCTTAAAAGCTATATACTTACATTTACTTTCTATTATTCAAGTATCTCCTTAAAAAATTCATTTTATATTGTTTTGTGCATTTTAATTTATTTTTAAGACTTTTGGGTAAAACTTATCCCCACTTTATGAAATTTCATCCTTACAATTCTATTTACTTATTAAAAAAATGAGGGTACCTTTCCCTCATAACATTTTAAATTCCCATATTGTTTTTTCAACAATGTAGTTTCTCCAAAAAACCATTACCTTTTGGATTACCTTATTCCACAATACATATTCTATTTGATCAATAATTTGAATAAGTTTGTCTTCCTAAGAAATTATCACGTCTAGCTGAACTAATTCTAGGATCAAAACATGAGATGAATCAGGCACATTAATTCTCCACATGAAAACATGAAAAAATTGTATACCTGAGATAAAATCAGAGGAAAAACTACATGATAGTAAAATAGCACATGTTTATCCATGATTTCATATGGTATAATTATCCATAGACTCAGCCCCTTTCTTACCAAAATGAATAACACATTTCCATGGTGAGATTCCACAAAAATCAAGATCACCTACCATGAACAAAATAGTCTCTCATACTATTATATGCATAAATTTTATTTATGTTCTATGTTATCTTCATTTGTTGTTGGATCATCATAACTTTCTCATGCACTACCACTACTAATTATATTCCCATGAACTTCCTTTCTACGACATCAGCCCAAAATTTTGGAGTTCGACACCATTTCCCATATAATGTCTCTCATACTATTATATACATAAATTTTATTTATGTTCTTTGTTATCTTCATGTGTTGTTGGATCATCGTAACTTTCTCATGCACTACCTCTACTAATTATATTCCCATCAACATCCTTTCTACGACTTCAGCCCAAAATTTTGGAGTTCGACACCATTTCCCATATAATGTCTCAAAAGGAAATATCTATATTGTGACAACCGGGCACCAGTGATAGCACAGACACCCCGCCTTAACAAGGTCGTCGGGTCCTGGCCTACCGGGAACCCCCAGTTTCCCCCGCAGACACGTGGGGCCCACCCTAGGGTCCACTGTGGTGCCTGAACGGGTCATCTGACTAATGAAAATCCCCACAGGACAACACATGTCCTTTCCAGTGTGCTTTTTCCTCACTCACACACACCCTGGGAAACTTCCCAGAGGGTCACCCATCCTGATGACTACTCTAGGACAAGCACGCTTAACTGTGGAGTTCTAATCAAACAAGATCCCGAAAAGGAAGGTGCACCTTGTTGACATGAGTCTTATCATTAAGTCTATTAACCCTTTATCATTCTGGGGTGTTACAATCACCCCCCTTTATAGAACAACGTCCTCGGTGTGGGCCCTACATCTCAACCCAGGCAGCGCACCGCACTTAAGGCTGGGTACCACCACTAATACCAAATGTGACAACTGGGCACCGGTGACAGCACAGACACCCCGCCTTAACAAGGTCGTCGGGTCCTGGCCTACAGGGTACCCCAGTTGCCCCTGCAGACACGTGGGGCCCACCCCAGGGTCCACCCTGGTTCCTGAACGGGTTATCTAACTAATGAAAATCTATTCCAGTGTGCTTTTTCCTCACTTACACACACCCTGGGAAACATCCTAGAGGGTCACCCATCCTGATCACTACTCCAGGCCCAGCACACATAACTGTGGAGTTCTAATCAGACATGCTCCCGAAAAGGAAGGTGCACATTATTGACAAGAGTCTTATCATTAAGTCATTTAACCGTTTTTTCATTCTGGGGTGTTACATATATACTTGAATAAAGATCTTTATTATAAAAAATTATACAAAATAATTATATTGATCCCTAATTCGCTAGAAATCCATTAAACAAACTTAAATCATATCCTCCAATGTTAGAATAATCCATTTTTATTGCCCATCTATTTGAGGATGAAAAGATATACTGAAATTAAATTCTATTCCCAATGACTTCTGATGGCCTTTCAAAAAGTTATAACTGAACCTGGGATCACAGCCACAAATAATGGAAAAAGATGAACTCCATGTAACCTAACAATCTCTTTGTGGTACTGTTAAGAAAGCTAATATAGAGACATGGTATCTCGAATAGGAAGGAAATTAGATGATTTACTATGTTGTTCAAATATAACCCAGATTGAATTTTCACCTCAAGAATTCTTTGGTAGACCCATAATGAAGCTATAGATTTATTTTCCCATTTTAACCCTGGAATTCGTAAAGGCTACGACATCCCCATCCGCAATTGTTGATCTGATTTAACCTACTGATATCCCAATAATTTCATGATAAATTTTGAAATATCTCTTTTCATTTCATCCCAATAATAATATTCCTAAAGATGTTTGTATGTCATTGCGATGCTTGGATGAACTAAAAACAGGGAACTATGATCTTTTCACAGAAACTCTTTCTTCATTTGATAATCACAAGGCACCCATAATCATCATACAATTCTAAAAAACAATACTTTTCAATGTTAAATTCTAGAAGCATACAAATTTTAACCAATTCATCTTTTTTTCTATAGATTCCCATATTACTTCTATGCTTACATAAATCATTCTAAAAAAGATAACTACAATAAAACCCAATACATGATAGGGGAATTTTGTGCACCAATGAATTCCAAACCAAAATCCATCAAATAAATAATAAATGGGACATGTTCTGACAATAACATGGTAAATTATGCATGATTTTTTTGACTTAGCGCATCTTCTACTTTGTTTTCTTTTCCATGATGATATTTGATCTTGTAATCATAAAACTTTATCAATTCAATTGATCATCTATTCCTCGTGTTTAGTTCCTTCTTAGTGAATATATACATTAGACATTTATGGCATGTATATATTTCACATTTGGATCCATATAAATGATCCCTACAGATTATAAATTCAAAAACCACAGCTAGTCATTCCAAACAATATGTGGGATAATTTAACTCATGAGGTTCTAGTTGTCTTCAAGTATAATAAATTTCCTGATCATTCTGCACCAGAACACAACTATGTCCAATCAATGATGCTTCACTGTAGATGACATTTTTACCATTTAAATATGTTATGGATAAAACTAGATCACTCACCAATCACTTCATTAGTTCCTAAATACAAACATCATATTCTTCTATCCAAACAATTTTAACCCCTTTTCGGGTTAGCTTAGTTTTCATTCAAGATAACCATCAATCATTTTTAATAAAATTTCACTAATAACCTAATACTCCAAAAAAACTACGATTATATGTAACATTTTTATGTATTTTCCATTCATCAAGCACTTTTTTGGAAGGATCAATATTTATTATATCCTTAATTAAAATATTCACTAAAAAGGATTATGTTGTAAACAATATTTATAATTTATGAATTTTAAAAATAGTTTCTTTTCTTTTAAGGTTTAAAAAACAAACCTTATATGTTCTTAATTCTCCTCTATACATATAGAAAATAATAGAATGTCATCAATAAAAACAACTAAAATTGTATCCAAAAACTCATTAAATATTTCATTCATAAGATCCATGAAAATAGAAGGATCATTATTTAACTAAAATCGAATATCAAAAAATTAAGAATGTCGATATCTAGTAAGGAATGAAATCTTTGGGCTGTATGATTCCTTCACTTTTAACTAATGGTACCCTGACCTCATTTCACCATTTAAAAAATAGTGTTCACCTTGGAGATGATCAAATACATCGTCGATATATGGAAAAAGAAACTAGGATTTAAAAATGATGTTATTCAAGTCTCTATAATCAAGGAAATGTCTCATGGAACCTTCTTTTTTTTAACAAACAAAAGAGGAGAATCCCATAGTTAAGTGCTAGGTTAAATGAAGCCTTTATCAAGAAATTACAATAACTTATTTTTCAATTCATGACATTCCATTTGATCCATTCGATTGGGGGACTTTGAAATTGGATTTTCATCACAATCTATGTCAATTGTTAATTCAACATCCCGATTAGATATAAAATTAGGTAAATCATCTGAAAAAACATCATGATATTCATTTACTAGTGGAAAATCAGTTATCTAAACAACTCCCTTCCAAAAATATGAGCAAGATAAAAATCATTTCCCTCAATTATCATTTTCATTGCTTCCTGATATCTTATCAATCATATCAATTCAGTCATATATAAAAATTGAAACTATTTCATAAAAATTACTACATTAAATCTACAACCAATCATAAAATGATAAATAGAAATCCAATCCATAACCAAGAATGACATCAAATCGTACTAAGGGAAAAATCAAAATTATTGAAGGTAATATCTTTCCACAAATAATAATAGGATTATTTGTAAAATTACATTTTTTGTAATGTTTCCACTTGTTGTTTTAATAATATGTTTTGGTCTCATATGCGGAGACAATATTTCCAATTTAAAAAAAGAAATCTCAGAAATAAAGTAATTTGGTGAACCCATATCGAACAGTACTTTATTAAAAAATTATGTAAACAAAAAATATTCCAAATACCAACTCTTTGAATTTATTAACATCTACGGACGTAGTTGAAAAGGATCTCGCTGTACCTTTTTTAATATTTTAGCTACTTCCAATCATTCATATCATTATTTGGGAATTAATTTTCATAATCACCCATCTCACAACACTTCTAACACTTTACAATTTTAATATCTGGATTAATCATAATAATATTTTCATTATAATCTTGGGTCCTATTTCCAAACATACCACATAAGAAACACTTACTAATTCTTCTTAGGCATGACCCATGGTGTTTTACCATACATTTCACAAACTGGATACTATAAATTATTAGCATCATATTTTTTTGATTGATTCATACCCATCGCATTTCATATGGACCTCTTCCTATCATTTTTTTCAATGTACACATGATCATCAACAAACTTCATTTCCATCCTCTTAGCATATCAGATAATATTCTCATATCTATTGATCTCTTATTAATCCAATTCCCTTCGATATCATGGATTCAATCCTGAGTACAAACAATTAATTTTTCTATCAAGATACTAAATAAGATTTAGGGAATAACTTTCTAGTTGGATGAATTTTTCTTCATTCCCAGCAATAAAATCTTACTCCTTCTTCTCCAAATCAAGGAATATATTCCCCATCCTATGGTAGACCACTGTTCGAAAATATTTTTCAGGGAAAATAATTTTTAATTCATCCTACTCAAAGATTTCAATATCCTCTCTGTACCTGATATTCTTGTCCATTCACCCCCACTATTCAGCTTTTACTTAAAAATGAAAAATAGTAATACATATCTTTTGGTTGTATAATAATATAATTAAAATGAATATATTTTCAAGGAACTCAATCCATCCTACAACCTCTACTATGTAAAAAGATCCAATGAATGTTGGAGGGTCTTCCCTCATAAAATGTTCCTCTATCATCATGTTACTTTATTATAGCTCTATTTTTTATCTAGCATGGATTCCACTACCATTTATTTCATGCATCAACTAAACAATTACATTCACAAAATGCTCAGTTCTGAATTCCTATAATTCTCAATAGAATATATGGAAAGATATTATCCTCTCGATTCCTTCTAACATCCGCTTTTGTGTTTCATATATAGAAAACCATTCTGAATAGACATATCATAGATGAAGAAACATGGAAATCTTTAAATTTTATACAATTAGAACATAAAAATATGGTAAAAATTAATTACGATATTTTTTTCAACATCATAATAACTCTTAATGTTATCTAAATTGTGATATGATACTATCTATAAGGTTTCATCATTTAACATTAAATATTCTAGTTTTTTCTACAAGATTTCACTTCGTTACATTGCCAATTATATTTTTGGTTGGGATATTTATAATGTTAATACATAACTCATACATATCATTCCAAAATCATAAAATATGGGAACCATTAAAATAGAATCTATTTATTCCAAAACATACAATTTTAAACACAAAACAAAAACATGATTTCATTGACAACACTTCATATAATTTAATTTGACTTCCTTCTTTCACATACACATCCTTACAACCTGGGAAAATCATTTAAAAACATGGGATGACCAAAAAAATCCCCCTAAGGGATATAAAAAAGAAGGAAAGAAATAATTATTCCATGAATGCTTGTGAACATATGAAGTTATATTCAAAAATAAAAACTTTACCACCATATATACATACATTGAGAAACTTTTGAATTCTATAATATTTCCAAAAAAACATAAAGTACATAAATAGAACCATAAATGTATTTTGGAAAATTAAATACAAAATATTGTAAACATCTTAGTTGCCTTATTATTTGTAGTTGTGGTAGCTACCTTATAATGTAACCCTCATTAGTACCTTATTGTGTAACCATCATAGTTACACATGGAGTAACCATATGTCCATCCACCAAAATACACATTTGCAGAGCATTGGAGGGAGCTATATGCCCCACCCGTATTAATAAAAAATCCACAAGAACCAGAACATAATACTACATCATCAATAGTAACATACAAATTGCTTTTTAATTTTTTAAAATAGAGTATTAGAAGTGGTTTTTAAAATACAAACATCTTATAATTATCATACAATTAATGTGAGACTTAATAGAGTGGACGGAATGTGTATATACACAGTAAATACACATAATTCAACATAATATAAAATAATTCATCGCACAATCAATTTTCATACGACATAATAAATGAGGTATACGGTTAACCCAAAAAATGGAAATTGTGTTAAGAATTCCCTTACCTCTAGTTTCTCTTACTTCAAATGTGTTTAAACCTCCTCTTGATCTGTTCTCCTTGACTTCCTCCTTAAGGACTTTGGTTTAGGAATTTTGGTGAGACCAGTTGGTCATGGACGTAGGGTAGAGATTTGGAAAGGGGATTTGATAAAACATATAGAATGCACAAATAATGAGAGGTGTAAGTGCAATAGGGGTGAGGAGGGTATTTATTATGGAGGAGAGGAGGGGTTTTACATTATTTTATTCATTAGTTCAATAATTTTCCTCAAAACTATGAATATTCATTATTCAAGTGACCCAAAACATTAATAAATGCTTGTGAGTTCGAACCAATGTCTATTTACATGTTCCATCAATCAATCAAGTTGGAGAGATTCATTTATTTATCATATTTCGTAATTATCGAATTTCACTATTTATAAAAAATTCATGTATTTCCGAAAAATCCAAAAAATAACACCAACCATTTTCCATCGTGTATAATTAAAAAATAAACTTCATTTTTTGAAAATAATTTGCTATGTATTATTAATTTAATATTTAAATAATATCTTATTTAATTGAAATAATACCAATTTTAATACCATATCTAAATTTATATCACCTTAAAATTAAATATGTTCTCAATATCATATATACATAATAAAATAAATTAATAATTTTATGTAATATTTATAAGGGTCGTATTTATATTTATATTACTTTTCATATTTGTCTGTTACTATTAACTATAAAATCAAGTTGGTTCTATCAGAATCCATATAGCTTACTGATCCAAACCATAGTTGTCCGTTTCTCAAAATTCAAATCACAAAATTAGAAAAAATAATTTTAATAGATAGTTTAAAACAATATCTTTAAAAAAATGTGTAATTGCGTATTATTTAATTTATTTTAAATTATTTTTAAACCCTTGGGTTGATATAAGAAAATTTAAGATATTGGGGCTTCAGATGGATGAAAAAATTCAAGAAAATTTTTAATCAAGTCAGAAGAACATTAGGAAAACTGAGAGTCAATCCAAAGGCTTTTATAATAGTTATAAATAAGATATATATTTTAAAGTTGGTTAAATAGTATGATTACAAACATATCCTTGTAATGAGGCTATTATATTATAATATAGATGAAAGATGATACTGATATATATTAGTCATAATGAGATTCTAGATCACATCGGTATGGTATCTTATCTCTTGGAACATCCACCAAACCTCTCCCAATATAATGATGTTTTCCATGAAACTATAATAACTAAGTACACACATGATACTTTACATGTAATTATCACATATGTTGTATATATAGATAAATTATTTCATATGAAGTACAATAGCTTGATATCCTAGATCGGAGAGATAACATGATGTATAATAAGACCACTCATATGGTTATTTTTATTAGAGAAACCATATATTTGAGGAAGATATATCAGATCCCAAGGAGGTTATTAGGAAGAAGTGTCTTCGTATTTTTGAATTGTAAATATGTGATTTTAATGGTGTAAATATTTTAAATAGGTTATATTATTACACCCTAGGATTTTAAAAAATATACTCTTTTATGTTTTTTAATCAACATCTTATGATTCACGCACCACCAAAAGTTAATTATTAATGATTTATTTAAATATAAATTGAACTAAATTATTGTATACATAATCAAAATCAGTAAAATAAATGAATTTTTATAAAATTTCAAATTCATTTTAAGAAATAGAATTAATTTTTGAGAGACTGTTTTTTATGTTAAATTTTCCATTTTTTGAATATAATAATTTTCATGAATGATATCAATAAAGAATATTGCATAATTAATGTAATTATATTTTAAATTTATTAATGATAATAATTCAATTTTAATGAAATGATATATAAAAATAGTCTAATATTTAATGGTTAAATGGAATGTTTTTCATAAAAACATTATTTTTTTAAGTTCTTGTTCGAAATACCCATTATCTTATTTTGTGTATTAAAAATTTTAAAATCTTTTTATACATGTATACAAATTAATGATCATTTATTCATTTTTTATTTATTTTTTTAACATAAGATATGAAAATTGGAAGGTAGTATGTGGTATTGTTAAACAATGTTTTTTATGTGTACACTGTATTTTATGTAAATAAATTTTATTGGCCACTATGTTTAGACTGATTAAATTAATTTCTATATATTATATTCATTAAAATAATCTAAAATTCATTAAATGGTTTTCACTAGGCATGAAATTAGAATAACTATATTTTATAATTTGAAATTATATTTTTTTAGAAATGAATTTCATGAATTTTTGGGTGGATATGAGAATTGATTTTTTAAAAATTTAGAAAGTGAATATAATAATATGGAATCAATATTTGGACTCATAATGTATTTTTTTATGTTCGAATTATTCTTTTGTCATAAATGAACATACCTTAGTAAAAAAAGTATAACCATTGTAATGGTAAAACCGTGAAAAAGGGGGTAAAATAAAGGGATATGGAATCTTGAATTTTATAAACCATATAATTGATTTTTTTTTGGATTTGAATATTTTTACCTCCATAATCCTATATTTCAAAATTTTACGTTATTAGCCACTCATTTTGAAATATTCTTTTAAAATATTTTACTGTTTTTAATATTTACATAGATGCCACTGGCCCCACTTATAAAATGGCCCCTATTATTCTCACTTATCCACAAAACATGAAAAAACATATCTTAACCCTAAACCACCCAAAAATAATCTAGCTAGCCTTTAAAATAACTTTTATGTTATTTTCATCCCAAAAATATTGATCCAAGAATCCTTAAGGTTATTCTCAGTGGGAAGTATCTAAGGATGTTGTATATGTTATGATAAAACATTATCAAGTTTATTTTATTAATAGTCTTTCAAATTATCAATGATAAAATTAAAATAGTTAATTTATTATTTTTTTATATAACTTTTTTTTCATCATGATATAAAAATTTTCTATATCCTTTCTTTATAATTGAAATTGAATATATCACTCATACAGACATGCAGACTATCACTTACCTTAAGAGATGTAATTAATTTCTCCTCACCGCCTATCATGTATAGTTTTATATACTAAAACAATGAAAATATATGACAAATATCAAATTATTATTATTGTTCTTTTTTGATAAATTATTATTCACCTTCCATTTTTTCTATCCGTTGAAAAATAAACACATCACTTGGGCCTGCATAAAGACTACCATATCCAAACGGTGATGTAATTATTTTTCATCACCTATATATATTCCACATTCTAAAATTTTATGTATCAAAAAATATGATATTTTTGAAATGATTATGATTATTTTTATTATGAAACCATGACCACAGTGCAAGGTCCCAAATCACTAAACCGAATCATATGTCGAAAATTGAATTTTTTACACTTGAATATTTCTTTTAATGATGAATTTATAATATATAGTTAATCGGAAAATATAAAGGAATTATATATATAAATATAAGTTTTAAAATAATTATGAGATTATTTATAATATGTATAAACTTATAACAATTGAGCATAAATATTCTATAATGAATTTCATTACATGAGGAATATTTGTATTTAACAATCAGGTTTTCTATCAAGATTCTTTATGTTTCAATTACCATTGTGGGAAATTTTATATTTCTTCTCTTATAAAAACCATATATTTTTATATTATACTAATTTATGAGTTAATATTTTATTATTTATGTTATTAACCTTTTTGGAAATCAAAATACCAAACAAATGTTTTTAAGGAATGCTGTAATTATTTCTCAATTAATGTCAAGATTCAATCTCTTCCGTATCTAGCTTCATAAAAAATAATTATATAAGTTATTTTCTAATTTTAAATGATTTATAATTTTAGTTTTCTAGTAACTCTAATTGTATTTAAATTTTCTAAACAATATTATCATAAATTGTATTTCTGGGACTCACTTTTGACTTTTTATAAAATTAAGAACATATTTTTTATGAATTCTAATTAACAGAATTTTTCCACGATCATGAAAATTATTCATTATAATTATTAATTTATAATATTCCATTGTTTTTACGGGAACATTTTACTCTTATTCTTATAAAACTTTTTAGTTTAAAAAATTTAATAGTAGATGATGATATTTTCTCTTATTTTCAAAGCATATATCTAATATGTTTCTTAAATATTTCATCTATGTAAACCAAATTTGAGGATTAATATGATTCTCTAGGAATGTGATATTTTAATACAATACACATCTTTTAGTGTATTTATTATAATGATGATAATTTGATGATGTTTTATGAAACCCATTTCTTTCTTAGATGATAATTAAACTATGAAGGAAAGATAAATATTATTTCATTAGTATAAAATATATATGTGTTTAATATTATATGAATTTTGGGTCCATTATAATCCTCCATTGAATCGGGAAATTATTTATATACCATCATATCTAAAGGGTATATAAGAAGATAGACCGGTTTTATTATTTTAAATAAGGGGTTATCCAAATTATATTAGGTAATACTTTTTGTTAGATGAAGACCATGGAGGTGTATGCGTAGTTATCTAAAGCCCGATATTTGATAACATTCATGGATAAAATCCAAGAAATATGATTTTTATTTTTATAGGAATGTCCAGAGAACCAAATACATTGTGGGAATATTTCCACTCTGATAGTGTTAGTAGTGATACATGACTATGGAAGTGATATTTTATACATATTTACATCACTTACATACATACCAATAACATATATATTATGATTATAATGTCCTATCATGTATCCTTATTTATTAATTATGATTCAACATTCCTAGGAATCAATATATTATTATAAAAAATCATTAAAACCCGACTAATGTTATATTATTTATAACATTTTTAGTATAATACCATACATTTGAATCATATTTTAATACTGTTGAGCATATATTATGATCACATATGTTAATATACTGATATCTATAATGTTTACATCTTCTGAGAATCCAATTTCACCTTTTATTATGTTTCCTCTCCCACTTGTTATGAAGAATTTTTTTCAGTATTAAATGTTTATAAATGGTTCTATGTGAGGATAACATTACTGGACATGTTGAAGATCATTCATAAAATAATATGATTAAGTATATAATATCAAATTAATAAAAACCTCAATAGTTTTGGGGTTTTTATTATTATATGATATATTTTGTATTCGTAAAAAATGATGTATTAATAATATTTGTGATTCTATAGTCACCTTAATGATGTCGTGATGCATTAGATATTCATTTTATAAACATTTATATGGATCCACCTAGTTAATTTCTATATCCACTAAACACATGATTGGTTACATTTGATGGTTGTATTATTGTATAATTATTGTGAACTAGGGGTGGAATAATACTTGTACTATAGTATAGTGTGATTCATCCTAATGATGAGATATCATGGTTTGTGAAATGATGGAGCATCAATATTTTTATTTTATTTGTTTGGGGCCTCATTCATTTTTCATGTTTTTTATAATGGGGTTAATTTTCAGTTGACATTTAATTGATTATGCCCTCTTTGAGTGACTATTCTAGTTATTTTTCATTTGAAATTGTTATTTTTTAGGAATAATTCTATTATTACACACATTTTTATTCATATTTGAACATTATTTCATTTTATTTTTCATGATTTTAGTTTATTACAACCATTAACATGTCTAATGACTTAGGTGAGACTATGATGTCAGGTTTTTATGGATATAGACTGAATACTTCATAATTCCATCTATTAAAAAGATAGTTGATCTCAGTTTTAAATAATTAAATCCTTAGGGTTACCCAAACTTTCATACATATATAATAGATATTTATAAATTAATATTAAATATATTTTACAACTAAATTATTCATGACGAAAATGGTTGAATGTAATTATAGGCATGATATTGAGTCTTCTTTTATCATAAATATCATATATTTCTCCCCAAATTACCTTCCCAAAAAATATAATTAATGGATATACAAAATGAAAAACATTTTTTTGTAACCTAGCGAATGGAATAATAATAAATGTTGATCTCAAATTTTCACTAATAGTTAAAAATGGAAATATCAATGATCACTTAAATATAACATGATCTTAACAATGTGAAAACTTGATATAGAAATTTTTAACCATGCTTGTAATATCATAGACTATATTCTTGAGACATGGAATAAAATGTTATAGTTCATAAAGCATTAATCAAAATGTAATAAAAGATCTTTATCCATGTAATCATAACATAGAAATGGGACATTATAAAAAACATAAACTTATAACATTTTGAATTTGAAAAAAAAAAATAATTACGTTAACACGTGAGGTTACAAACATGAAATAAAACACTCAATCAAAATTATGGGCATTAAAACTATTTTCACATGCGATATTATATACAACAAAACAAAGTCCTAGAAAATATTTTGGGCATTAACATTAGGTCCATGCATAAACATATGGAAAATAAATACATGTACACACAAATACTTATTATGTTTAAATAAGGTCCATGAGTGACTTATTTAACTCACTATTTATCCATATTTACTCAATTAATTAAAGGGGTATAATTGTCCCACCATGAACATAATTTTAATAAATTCCATTGTTCCTGAAAATATCATGAAAACATTTAAAATATCATCATATCATAACTTGGGAAAAAGAAAACGGGTTTCATCAATATTTTTTCATCATAACCATAATCCTTTATATTAAATATTAAGGATTTTATCATATATTTATATCCCTAGTGAAATAAAAATAACATCAAATCATTTCATCATGGATAAAATGCACCATTGAAACATCACTTGAGATATTTCTTGAGAAAAATACATTTTCCATTTTGAAATTATTTCTTTTATATCCATATATATCCAAAACATTATGGAAACAATTTATTTCAACTGAATAATTGAAACATATAATCGAATCTTCAAATTACTTATCAATCATGATGTTGGCAGATTCTATTCATTCCATATATAACAAAAAATTATTTTGTTTACATTTTTTTTGTAAAAATTAAAAAGGGATTATTTTATAAATAACTATAAATATTAAATTTAAACCATTTTTTAAGACATAAAAAAATTTGAAAAATAATTTTTATATTGGAGTATTAATAAATAATGTGTAATGGCCCGGGTTTTTGGGGTCCATTACATTGTGAAAATCTCATGTTGGGTTTTCTGGTCTGGGATTCTCAGAGAAGATTTTCGTAACGGTTGGCCTAATGGTAGCTTTAGGCTACCAGTAGCTCGGTCTACCGGTGGCTCTGGCCTACCACGCGGGCCAATAATGCTCTTTTTTCACAATTAGGGTTTTAAACCCTATTTGTCTCTATTATGCGTGTTTTAATGCACGGTAACGCCCATAAATGTTTTAAATTAATTAATTAATGAATTAACCTGGTGTGTGCATCATTTTAAACCACCTGAACCATTTAATAACATGTGGGGCCGCGTGGTCAACCCACGACCCCGCGCCTTACACGGTTTCGCGTTCTTATCTCAATCGTCTGTAGCCCTTGTCACTAAAGGGTTCACCCTGGGCTTCTCTTTTTCCCAATTACCCTTGGTGAGGAGCTGATTTTCGTGCATTGGGTGAGCCGCATCATTATGCGTAAAGTTCTGTTCTCGGTGTAAGCATTGATAGACGAGGCTATTTTCATTCAGGCGAGCCGCATCGCTATCCGTGAATTTTTGCCCCCGGCCTTAGCATCAATCGTTGATCCAACAGTTGGGGAATTTCTCCTTCATCTCTCTGTTTTGTGTATCATGTGGGGTGGGCATGCTTTTGATTCTGTATAATTAGATAAACAAGACGTATATAATGATAATGAACAGATTCTATAAAGAATGAATGTGGGTTGTGATCGTTGATGTTGTTTATGTTATGTTCATCTTTCTGAGTTTTGCGGGCTTACGCCTACTGAAAATCATGGCCATTGGTGGTCTTTCCCTGTGCATTAATGAACCCCTGGTGATGTTTAAAATAGCTTGGTTGTGGTTGTGAACTCCTCCCGTGAAAAGTAAAATTGTTATTTACGTATATTTGGCTAAGTAAATTGGAAGCACCAGGATCAACCCTTCTGTGATAACCCCCGGTTAAAGCACACAGAATTGAAATTATGGAGTTTGTAAAATCTTTTAAATATGAAAATACCGGCATAGCCCTGGTTTGTGTTTGTGGTGGTGGTTTAGTTGTTTTCTTTTATGACCTGGTTGTTGGGTGATGTGAGAGGGGATGGGATCCCCTGTTTTTATACTCTCTATGGTTGTAAAATTTTGGGTGGGATCCTCTGTTGAAGAGAAAACATTGGGGGGTGACATGAGGCAGTGTCTCTGGGTTTTCTTTGGTTCCAGTACTTCGAGGGATCTCACTTATCCCTTCGTTTTTTGTGACTTTACAAGAAACCCGAGCGTGAATACATAAATTGACTTTTTAATAGATCTTTTCCTTGGTTTTTGCTTATGATATTATATTACCAGTAGTGCATGAACTTATTTAAACATTATTACTGAACATGAAAATAAGAATGGGACAAATGGGTTTAGTTGGCAAGATTCGTGACTCGGACTTAAGTGCTGTTGTGATCTGTCGGCTGTCTGAAGAAAAATCCTAACTTTGGGAGAGTGCTTGTTACCTATATATATACTTGTAGCTTTTTGTTTCTTATTCATTCCCCACCCAAGTTGAGAACTTAGTTCCAAACACTCTCATTTCATGGGGGATGGTCTTTTTCCCAACACTATTCTTAGCAGCTGGTTACTAGCACTTTTTTTTCTCCCTTTCCCGGATAGCCCAAGTATCATCGGGCAGGCTGTGATGGCCTAAGGTCCATTATTAGCCAAAGAACCATCGGTCGGGGTAGTGTGGGGGTTATGGCCCAGGTGTGTGCAGGAAGGTTGTTTCCCAAGTATCTTCGGGATGAGGCCCAGGTGTCTTCGGGCGTGGCAGTGGATCTTCTAGCCCATGTGTCTTCGGGCGTGGTGGTGGTTGTTCTGGCCTAAGTGTTTGCAGGCGTGGTTATGTGTGACAGTTGTGGCCCAATTGTTTGGGGGCGGGATTCAGTAGTGGGACTGCGTGAGGTTGTGGCCCAGGTGTGTGCGGGTGGGTGTGGTAGTGGGACTGTAGTTAGAATGGTGGGATTTGTTTGATGTGTAGGATGTCTCAATTACCAGTGGGAAAGTGGCACGGGGTACCCAAAAATCGATTTTCTCTTATTATATATATTACTTGGTTTTCATTACTTGGTGAGTGTAGCCGGTGATCAGGATGGGTGAACTCCTTCATATTAATGGTTGTCTGCTCCTCACGGGACTTTAGTACATTTCCCCCACTTGTGGATGAGAGTCCTTCGATTTCCCTACTGAGTGTACTTGTATGCTCACCCTACATTTATAAAACTACTTTCAGGTTTCCAGGAGGACTTCAGGGATCGCACAGGACCATACTAGCTCGGATCCTTGGGGAAGTTGCAGTTTCTGTTTTCTTTCTTTGGTACTTACCTATGTAGTCACGTTTGTACCTTGTGGCTTTTACTTTTGGAACATGCATGTGCGAATGGTTTACATTTGGATTTACTTTGTATTTACTTTGGTGTTGTTTGGTTTCATCATCTTATCTCCCGATCCTATAAAACAAAATGGGTAATGCCTTCCATTTGTGTGCAATTTCCATACCATTGTTTCTAGTCGCCACTCCGGGACCTATAGAAGGTGGGTTTTGGGGGTCATTATCTCTCCTTCAACTTAAAGAAGGAAGGGTTGGGCAACCAGCTGACCCTTCCCTCCTTTTGGTAAAGGGGGGTCCTGACCGAATAGTATCTGAGGAATGGTTGAGATATAGGATGGTGTCTGGAGTTAGGCACAGTGTGGATTGCATTGGATGGTAGGGCAAAAGTGTTGGGTGACATCAGTACGTTAAATTAGGCCACGGAAGACTGGATAGGACGCGGGATTTTAGGGCCCCCCTATGATCTGATGCAAGGACTATGGACCTACCGAACAACCAAGTGAGGCTGCACTGATTGCAGGGTAGAGACCCTAGAAAAGGTACATGCATCATAATGACTTGTGTTCTCATGTTTCTATAATGTCTTGGGAATCAAGAATAAATTAAAAGTTAAAGAAATTTTAGGAATAATATTATGCACTACTTAGGCTTAGTAATTCCTTGTTTAACTTGCAGTTATGGCACCTGGAAGGCAACCGCGTGTGGTACAGGTGATCGAGGCCCCGCAGACTACTTTGGCCGATCAGCCGAGAGCTGATCGAGAGGAAGAGGGCGACCAGTGGCAGAAGACTCTTTGGGCCTTCCAGCGGCAGACCCTCGAGAGGTATGAGGGAAGCACCTCTGACGTGAAGATGGAAGGCTGGCTATAGGAGCTAGTGATAGCTTTCGGCCTGATTCGGGCCCCGACCAAGTACTGGGTTCCTCTGGCCGTCAGCCATATGTGGGGAGCGGCGCGTCAGTAGTGGACGCTTTACAATGGGAGAGGAGAGAGTCTGAGGTGGCATGAGCTAATTTCGAGGGGAGTTCCGGGCGGAATTCATCTCTTCGATGATGAAGGTGGAAAAGAGACAGGGGCTACTCTCCCTCCAATTTTGGAGTTTGTCTATGAGGGAGCTAGGGATCATGTTCAAGGACCTCCTACATTTTTCTCCAGAACACTTCCCCGATGAGGAGTCTCGGGCAAGGCGTTTGGAGGAGGCGCTCCAACCCTCCCTCCAGTATGTTGTTACCCCCTTTACCCTTCCGATGTACTTGGAGGTCCAGAATAAGGTTGAAGTGGTTTAGAGGATGCACACTCATGGAGGAGTGTCATGAGAGGGTATCCAGCTGGGACTATCGAAGGGGACGGCCTTCAGCACCAGGCCTCCAGCGTTAGGACCCTCCAGGTTCCGACCGGCAGGGAGCAGGCCGGAGCAGTTTCAGTTTTGATACCCCAGTCCTCGCCCTTTTCCTTCGGTCCTGGGACCGCGGTGCTTTGTCTGTGGGAGCCCTGGACATCTCCGGAATCAGTTCTCGGACCGGGTACAGTACGGCGATGGTGGACATCCCCAGCACCCGCCCCAGCAGCAGCTTCCGGCCATGCCTTTCCTGCAACAGCCACAGGGACAACGAGCTCCCTCTTCTCCGAGGACAGACGTAGGAGGAGGGGGCCGAACTCAGGGCACTACTCAGGGACCTCGACCAGGGCGTGGTTGGGGAGGTGGCCGATAGCAAAGGGGCATAGGAGTCGGTCGTGGACAGCTACACACCGCAGAGGCATCAGTTCCAGCAGGTCCAGAAGTTGTTTGAGGTACGATCAGTTTGTTTAGCACTCTTTCTTATTCCTTGTTCGATACCAGAGATTCACACTCCTTTGTTGCACCCAGTCTAGCCCGTACCATGGGTCTAGATGCTGAGAGACTTATAGTGCCCCTGGTGTTGATCACACCAGTCATAGGTCAGACCGACTTGTTGTTTGTTTGTCGAGGATGTAGACTGATGATAGGGCCACATTAGTCAGTTAGAGATCTTCTTTTGCTATAGATACTCCCATACGATGTCATCCTAGGAATCGACTGGATATTCTCTATGTGTGCTTTCATGGACTGTTTCTGAGTAAGGGTTGTGTTCACAGACTTGGGCGGCCGGCATGTTACCTTCACCGACGAGCGGAGAAGTTGGAAGGGAAATAGCCGAGAGGAACCTCCCCTCTCCTTGTTGGCCAAGATATTAGTGGGATCCGTAGATGCTAAGATGGTGGAGGTGCCAGAGGTTGTCCATGAGTTTATGGACATATTTCCTAAGTAGGTAATGACTCTACCCTCACGAAGGGATATCGAGTTCGAGATAGAACTGTAGCTCGGCGCTCGTCCGATCTCGATGGCTTCTTACCGGATGGCACCTTCAGAGCTACGGGAGTTGCGGATCCAGATTGATGATCTAATGAAGAGGGGTTATGTTCGGCCGAGTGCGTCACCGTGGGGTGCTCTAGTCTTGTTCGAAAAGAAGGAAGATGGTGGTCTCAGGTTGTGCATAGACTACAGGAGGCTAAATCAGTTAACGATCAAGAATCGCTACCCGCTTCCAAGGATAGATGGTCTTTTCGAGCAGCTGAAAGGGGCAGGATGGTTCTCGAAGATCGACCTGCTGTCTGGGTACCACCAGCTAAGAGTGAAGGAGGGCGACATCCCGAAGACGGCGTTCACGTGCAGATATGGACACTTCGAGTTTGTAGTCATGCCCTTCGGTGTTACGAACGCCCCAGATGTTTTCATGGGTCTTATAAACTCCATCATCTGGGAGTACCTAGATCGGTTCATAGTTGTGTTCATCGACGACATCCTAGTCTACTCATGATCAGAGGAGGACCATGCAGAGCACCTGAGGGCGGTTCTAGAGGTCCTTCAACATCATCATCTCTATGGGAATTTGTCGAAATGCATGTTCTGGACAAAAGAAGTGCATTTCCTTGGGCACGTGGTTTCCAAGAAGGGGGTAGTAGTGGACCCATCAATGTTTGAGGCAGTTGTTTCTTGTTCATCAACCAAGAATGTGGCAGAGGTCCGTAGTTTCCTCGGGCTGACAAGTTACTATCGGAGGTTCGTACCCAACTTCTCCCGAGTAGCAGCCCCTTTGACTACACTGACCTGAAAAGACCAGGTTTTCGTATGGAGTGAGCAGTGCGAGTCAGCCTTCCACTATTTGAAGGAGAAGTTGGTCAGTTCCCCAGTGATGAGATTTCTAGAAGAAGGGGCGGCGTATGAGGTGTTCTGCGATGCTTAAGGACATGGCCAGGGATGTGTGTTGATGCAGCAACAAGGGGTGATCTCTTATGGGTCCAGGAAGCTACACCCTCATGAGCATAATTACACCACCAACGACCTGGATCTTGCAGCAATCATCTTTGCGCTAAAGTTATGGAGGCACTACCTCATCGGAGAATGATTTGTTGTCTTCAAAAATCAAAAAAGCTTGAGGTATATCATCTCCCAGCAGGACCTAAACATGCGACAACAGAGATGGGTGGAGTTCCTCCAGGATTACGACTTCGAGATCTCTTATACTCAGGGAAAGGGAAATGTAGTTGCTGATGCCTTGAGCAGGGGGACATAGAAGGATGCAGTCTGAGAGTCGGTGGACACCTGGTAGGCGATGGAGGAGTTGTTTTCCTTGCACCTGAATGCGAGGATGGATGGCGGTAGAGGCTGCCTATATCAGATGACAGTACAGTCATCCATGTTGCAGAAAGTGGAAGAGTCTCAGTGGGGAGACCCAGAGTGAGAAGTGATGCATGACTGAGTTGGCCAGGGCAATGATCCAGAAGGATGGACAGAGGATGGTTAGAACCAGATGCTTTTCCAAGGAAGGTTGTTTGTTCTTGGAGTGATGCACAGAAAGGTTCTCAGTGAGATCCACAACTCACCCATGTCAGTAACCCTAGGAGTTTCCATGATGTACCAGGGACTGAAGAGATAGTTTTGGTGCCTCGGAGTGAGCGAGCAGTGGCAGAGTTTGTGGCCAAGTGCCTAGTGTGTCAGCAGTTAATGCATGAACACCGTGTTCCATGTGGGTTTTTACAACCTTTAGATGTTCCCGAGTGGAAGTGGGATGGCATCTCGATGGATTTCTTCATCGGACTACCCAAGGTCCAAGGGGGATATGACGCCATCAGGGTGGTAGTGGACCGGTTGACAAAATAGGCTCACTTTCTGAAGATTAAGGAGTCGAGGGTAGTGGAATCTCTAGCACGGAAGTATGTGGATGAGGTGGTGTAGTTGCATGGGATTTTGAGGTCTATAGTATTGGATAGGGATGCACGGTTTACGTCGAGATTCTAGAGAGGATTGCAGCATGCTTTTGGCACCCAGCTGCGTCTTAGAATTGCTTTCCATCCCCAGACAGATGGACAGACAGAGCGCACTATCCAGAGCTTGGAGAATATGTTGCGGGCATGTGTTCTGGACTTGGGTGGATCATGGGTGCGATACATTCCTCTGTTAGGGTTTTCCTACAATAATAGCTACCAATCTACGATTGGTATGGCCCCATTCTACGATTTGTATGGGAAGTCATGTCGTTCACCTTTGTGTTGGACCATAGTAGTAGAGGCAGGCATCCTTGTACCGGAAGTGGTGCAGAGCATGCCAGAAAAGGTTTAGCTCGTACGGGAAAGGATGAAGGCGGCCCAGGACCGACAGAATTCATATGGTGATACCCGAAGGTGGCCCTTGGATTTTGAGGTTGGAGACCACGTGTTCATGAAGGTCTCCCCTCGGTGTGGGTAGCGGAGGTTCGTCAAGGGGAGTAAGCTTTCTCTCTGGTTCATTGGACCCTTCAAAGTGTTGCGGCGGGTCGGCGATGTGGCTTATCACCTAGCATTACCACCGCGGCTACTGAGGATACATGATTTCTTCCATGTGTCCCAGCTCCGTTGTATCTTCACGATGATTCACACATCCTTGATTGGGGTGAGCTGGTCATCGAGGACGACATGAATTTTGTGGAGAGACCAGTGATGATCGAGGATCGCAAGGAGAGGGTGCTTCTTGGGCAAACCATTCCCTTGGTTCGTGTGTTGTGGAGACATGGTGGACTTGAGGTTAGTACGTGGGAGAGGGAAGTGCAAATGTGTACCCAGTACCAAGAGTTTTTTTGAGTTTTGTTCCTTGTTGTACCTATTGTAGTAGAACTTTTTGTATTGTTGGCTATGAAATGTACTAGTTTTCTTTCCTCCGAATGTGTGTGAAAATCCATGGCTATGGGGGGGGGAGAGAACCCGATCTCTAATCAAGATGTATTAAGGTGGAAGTGAATAAACCCGTGTGGGCGAGTCAGTGCCGCCCAAAGTATATAATATCTTAACATGGGGGAGGGGACTCCCCAACCCACACGCCTGGGTAGTTTGACAGGGTATGTTGAAGTTTTTTTAGTTATCATGGGTTCACTCCTAAGAGGTATATTTCAAGGTGATTGTTCAGACCCACTCTTTCCTTCATGTTTGTTTTGATTCTCGAGGACGAGAATCGTTTAAGAGGTATCTGATGTAATGGCCCGGGATTTTGGGGTCCATTACTTTGTGAAAATCTCGTGTTGGGTTTTCTGGTCTGGGAATCTCAGAGAATTTTGGCGTAATGGTAGGCCTACCAGTAGCTTTAGCCTACCTATAGCAGGACTACCGATAGCTCGGTCTACCGGTACCTGTAGCCTACTTGTAGCTCCATCTACCGGTAGTTGCAGCCTACCGGTAGCGCGGTCTGCTGGTAGCTGCAGCCTACAGGTAGCTCGGTCTACCTGTAGCTGCAGCCTATCGGTAGCTCGGTCTACCGGTGGCTTCAGCCTACTGGGAGAGCGGCTACTGGTAGATGTCACCCACTTGGAGCTTGCAGCTACCGGTGGCTCTGGCCTACCACGCGGGCCATTAGCGATTTTTTTTTGCAATTACGGTTTTAAACCCTATTTTGACCCCATTAAGCATGTTTTAAAGCATAGTAACGCCCATAAATTTTTTAAATTAATTAATTAATGAATTAACCTGGTGTGTGCGTCAGTTTAAACCACCCGACCCCTTTAATAACGTGTGGGGCCGCGTGGTCAACCCACGACCTCGCGCCTTACGCGGTTTCACGTTCTTATCTCAACCGTTTGTGGCCCTTATAACTAAAGGGTTCGCCCTGGGCATCACTTTTTCTTGATCACCCTCGGTGAGGAGCTGATTTTCGTGCTTCGGGCGAACCGCATAGTTATGCGTAAATTTCTGCGCCCAGCATAAGCATTGATAGACGAGGCAATTTTCGTTCAGGCAATCTGCATCGCTATCCGTGAAGTTCCTCCCCCAGCCTTAGCGTCGATCGTTGATCGAACAGGTAGGGGATTTCTCCTTCGTCTCTCTGTTTTGTGTATCATGTGGGGTGTGTGTTCTTTTGATTCTGTAGAATTGGATAAACCAGACGTAAATAAAGATAATGAATGGATTCTATAAATAATGTAGGGGGGATGTGATTGTTGATGTTTTTTATGTTATGTTCATCTTTCTGAGTTGTGTAGGCTTACGCCTAATGAAAATCATGGCCGTTGGGGGTCTTTCCCTCTGCATTAATGAACCCCTGTTGATGTTTTAAATGGCTTGGTTGTGGTTGAGAACTCCTACTGTGAAAAGTAAACTGGTTATTTTCATATATTTGGCAATGTAAATTGGAAGCACCAGGATCAACCCTTCTATGATAACCCCCGATTAAAGAAGACAGAATTGAAATCATGGAGTGTGTAAAATCTTTTAAATCTGAAAATACCGGCATGGCCCTGGTTTCTGTTGGTGGTGGTGGTTTGGTTGTTTTCTTTTACGGGCTGGTTGCGGGTGATGTGAGAGGAGATGGGATCCCCTGTTTTTATAATCTCGGTGGTTGTAAAATTTGGGGTGGGGTCCTCTATTGATGAGAAACCTTTTGGGGGGGACACGAGGCGGTGTCTCGGGGTTGTCTTTGGTTCCAGTCCTTCGAGGGATCTCCCTTGTCCCTTCGTTGTTGTGACTTTACTAGAAAACCGGGTGTGAATACATAAATTGACTTTTGGTTTGATCTTTTCCTTGGTTTGTGCTTATGATATTAGTTTCCCAGTAGTGCATGAACATATTTAAACATTATTACTGAACATGAAAACAAGAATGGGACAAATGGGTTTTGTTGGTGAGAGTCGTGACTCGGACTTAAGTGCTGTTGTGATTTGTAGGTTGTCTGAAGAAAGACCTAACTTTGGGAGAGTGCTTGTTACCTATATATATACTTGAATCTTTGGGTTTCTTATTCTCACCCCACCCAAGTTGAGTACATAGTGCCGAACACCCCCATTTCATGGGGGAGGGTGTTTTTCCAAACACTATTCTTAGTGGCTGGTTATTAGCTCTTTTTATGCTCCCTTTACCGGATACCCCAAGTATCATTAGGTATGTTGTGATGGCCTCAGGTCCTTTATTAGCCCAAGAACCTTCAGGCGGGGTAGTGTGGTGGTTATGGCCCAGGTGTGTGCGGGCAGGTTGTTTCCCAAGTATCTTCCGGATGAGGCCCAAGTGTCTTCGGGCGTAGTAGTGGATATTCTAGCCCAGGTGTCTTTGGGTGTGGTGGTGGTTGTTCTGGGCTAGGTGGTTGCAGGAATGGTTACGTGTGACAGTTGTGGCCCAGGTGTTTGCGGTCGATATTCGGTAGTGGGACTGCGTGCGGTTGTTGCCCAGGTTTGTGCGGGCGGGTGTGGCAGTGGGACTGCGGTGAGAATGGCTGGATTGGTTCGATGCGTAGGATGTCTCAATAACCATTGGGAAAGTGGAACAGGGTACCCAAACATCGATATGCTCTTATTATATATATTACTTGGTTTGCGTTACGTGGGGAGTGTAGCCGATGAGCGGGATGTGTGAACTCCTTCATAGTAATGGTTGTCTGCTACTCACGGGACATTAGTATGTTTCCCCCACTTTTACATGAGAGTCTTTGGTTTTCCATATTGTGTGTACTTTTATACTCACGCTACGTTTATAAAACTACTTTCAGGTTTCCAGGAACACTTTAGGGATCGCACAGGACCATACTAGCTCGGATCCTTGGGGCAGTCACTATTGTTGTTTTCTTTCTTTGGTACTAACCTATGTAGTCACTTTTGTACCTTGTAGCTTTTACTTTTGGAGCATGCATGTGGGAATGGTTTAATTTTTCCTTTACTTTTCATTTACTTTTGTGTTGTTGGGTTTCATCATCTTATCTCCCGATCCTATAAAACAAAAAGGGTAATGCCTTCCATTTGTGTGCAATTTCCATACCATTGGTTCTAGTCGCCACTTCGGGATCTATAGAAGGCGGGTTTCGGGGGTAATTATCTCCCCTTCAACTTAAGGAAGGAAGGGCTTGGAAACCTACTAACACTTCCCTCCTTTTGGAGAAGGCGGGTCGTGACATAATGATATTATTTGAATGAATACATCAACATGCATAAAAAATATTCTCTCCCAAAGCAAAAATAAAATCAATATTTCTTGAAAACATTTTCACAATTATTTAAAAGAACCATAGAGGGTAAAATGGTTATAATATATGAAAGTAAAATGAATAACCATAAGATAAAAAAATCCATTAAATTATTGGTATTTCAATAATGAAATTTCATCATCATAAAGATATTCAGAAATAATCCTAATATATAATGATATTTTAATATAAATCTTATACTACTTTTGAATCCTTTTAATAGTAAACCCAATAAATAATAAAATTAACTAAAAAATTAAATATCATGATTATAATGTTATAGATGATAAAAAAATATATTTTTTATATATAAACAATATAAAAATAATATTACAACACAAGAGAACATTTTCTAGAATGAAGATAATTAGAGACAAAAAACTCTTACATCATGTTATACTTTCATTTAATATTCTCTATAAATTTATAATAAATAAAAAATAATAATTTCAAAAAATCCAAAAATAACACCTAATTATTGAAATAATACATTCCATGAATAGTTAATCTTAAGGATCCCCCCAATTTTTTCTATCTGAAATTGAATCCCAAAAATTATAATTATTTAAATTGTAGACTTCCAGAATAAACTAAAAAATTGTCCAAAAAATTTTTGATCACTCATAATGTATCAGAAAAAAATTTATATAAACTACTAAATTCTAAAAATAAATTCACAATAAAATAATATATTCATTTAGAATACAAATAAAAATTTAATCTATAAATAAATTTCTCCTTTAGCCAAAAACATTTCCATTTTAGGTTTGTGTACATTGATGAACTTATAAATGATTATAGGATGAATCAAAAAATAAAATGTGATTTCTTTATTCTAAAAATTTATATAAGAAAAAATATATAGAGAGATAATCAATAGAAAGTATCAGATAACATTTTTTAGAGGCCAAAAAATTAGATTTTTTATAGCTCATTTTTACAAACAACAAAATAAAATCCACAACTATAGAGTTTAGAATACCTTGGCTCTAATTATCAGGATTAACTTCACCAGTTTAGATTAGTTGATCATTATTTTTCTACAGTGACTTAATATGTCCCTATGGATTTTTATCCTCGTTATACCTTAGATTAGGCCATTGATTCACATAATGAACAAACTCCTTACATCTATAGAACTAAAGTGCGGGTACTGTATTATGTTAAAATCTCATTATTTATAACATTTATGGGCCTCTTATCATCACATTAACGTTTTTCCTCTATGTACAAACATTCTAAAATGTAATCCACTTATTATTCCATTGTATAATTCACTTTTGAGCTCCTTCCTACATTTTTTAAAAGTAATATATTGAACCTTTTACTATCCTCTATGTGACATACCCCTAGATCTTACATTATACTCTATATTAGTTTTATTATCATTAAAACCATGAGTGTTTCATGCTTCTATTTATATTTCAACTATGCATGGAATGATTTATTCATATCTTCCAAAGTACCTTATAGATAATTTTTTCTGAGGACGTAGTTTTAAAAAAATAATGAATTCATCAATCTTGATTTCTAGGTTGATGATAAAACATGAATCATATATCACAAGTCTTGAAACATTTTATTTATTGGTTCTAAGTAATTCATAATCCTTTTAAATAAAATATATGAATATCATCTCTATATTAGTCTGAAGAGTTAATTGAAATTAGTTAATGAGAAATGACCTCTTAAACTCCTCTTTGTCTCTGTATTTTATTTATTATTATTAACACATATTCTTGATAATAATCCTATAGTGATTAACATCACAATACAAGAGATGAAATTATATGATAACATTGTCATGGTCTATCCCTTGATGAATTTAATATATATTTTAAATTTTATTAATAAATTCTTTAATAACCATTGGATCAGAATACCCATACAAGTTGTTGTGTGTTGTTGTAAAAAATATTCAATGACATTTTTTTATCTTCTAGTTACTTTGATATTCTAAATTATTACTTTTTTCATTCATATCTAGAGAGAGTTGCGTGAGCATAGTCACATTGTATTTAATCCTAAATTCCTTTCACAAATTTTCTCATTTTCATTACATTGGCTATCATATTATTTTCATAGTTGACTCCACTAGGTTCCAACAATTAACTAAAACCAAAAACATGGTGTAATTTTCATGATATAAGAAATAGATTGAAAATTCATATTTTCATGAATATAATTCCAAATATATGTTAATTTGTGCCACATAGAACATGTATGTCCATTATCTATCCAAATAATTAATAACAAATCAAAAATAAAATTTATATTAACCCAATTATAACCACCAAGGGTGTAAAATCATGTATAAAATAATTGAAAAACATCATTCAACAAAATTATGGCTTATAAATATTCAACTAACACTTTTTGATATTATTACAAGAAGATGAATGTTTACAAAAAAATCCACTTGTAGAAGTCAGATAGGGATTCAATGTTAAAAAACAAAAATAATATATTATTTAAAATATTATGTTATTATCTAGTGTATAACCTTATCCATAGGTTTTTTACCAAAGTATTCTAATCCTAATATCCAAATGTTAACTAAATAAATACTATGAAACAAATTATATAAATCCATATATTTTAAAAAAATAGATATTAAATCTTATTTTATGAAAATTCAATATATTTTACAAATACATGGACAAGGATTATAAATGATTAGTATCAATATAGAATATATACTTTATTTTCTATTTCATGAATGGTCTTCAAAAAACACCTATAATGATATTACCATAAATTATTATTCTTAGGAATTCCATATGTAAAAATATTTTTTATAACCTGGGTGGAGTAAATATAAGAAATTGTGATCTTATATTATTAGTAATTTTAAACAATAGAGATATAAATGATCTCATTAATTGAAAATAAGTGAATGGGAACACAAACATAACATTTTATAACAACACAATGTATATCATAGATCATAATCATGAGTCATTGAAAAAATCATGAAAGTTAGTTAGACATGAGTCATATAGTAATAAAATCACATGATTCGAGTGAGAATAACCAAGACAAATGAATACTTAAAAAATGTAATTTTATCATTTTGATCACATATTAATACAAAAAAGTTCAATCATGATATTAAGGACATGAAAAATCCCCTCACATAAGGATATGGAAAAGAAAGAAAAGTCCATGAAGAAAAAAATAGACATGAAATATGGGTCCATTAATAAATATGTGGAACTAAAAACTAGTTCCCCACAGAAACATATGGACATCAAAACATTGTACATTCAATAATTTTTTAACATGAAATATTTTTCACACAAAACATATATATCTTTGTGTTTATACATAATAACCTAATGTATTTCAATTCTATAATATACGCAACTATCACATAATCCTAATCTATTCCTATATATGCCACAATATAATGAAACTATATAATGTCTCATGAAAACAACGATTGTGGAAAAGAAAAAATATTTCAGCAATATTTCGTCATAATTACAATAAATCGTCCAATTATATATTAATGATAGTATATCATCCCAACCCAAACCATCAAGTCTAAGAAAAAAATCCTCAAATCCTCGTGCATGAAACTCCATACACATGATGTTTCCAGCTAGCAGCGAGGGTCTATGTCGTATAATGGGGAGACTATACCCACTCTGTTATTTCATTTAGTAGGATAAAGAATGAAAAATAACAAAATAATGAATTAAATAAATAATGTAATTTTGAAATCTAGAGATGACAAATGAGGTTTAGAAATATGATCTCCCAATGTGGAAATATAACTATAGTAATAAAATGTAGATGATAAGAAAACCAACTGATGGGTCCTCCAGTGTCTGCCATGTTCTACCATCCATTCCATTTTTAATCTCCACCTACTTATCCATTCAACATATGTCCCTTTCCCTTCTAGATTTCTCTCATGAAACCTACAATAACATAGAAATACCTAAGTAAGATGTGAGTACAAGAATTAGTAGGAAACCAAAAATGTGTCTTTGAACTAATTTTCTCATGTATACTGGTGTATAATATAATATTAATAAATGTTAGAAAACATACAAACATAAATTAAAAACTGAACGATAGTGTTATAACCAAGATTCCAAAACCCATGGTCATACCTTCTTAGGATCCATGTCGGAAGATAACTGAATGAGTCAGATGAAACAAACCATTCCCTATATAGTCTCTTCACAGTGTCATCAAGATGATACTCACCATTATCTTTCCATCAAATGGACCATGTAATCCGAATACTCTAAACAAGATCAAAGTGTGTACTCACATTAACTATAATATATCATGTTGAATAACACTTTGAATCATGGCGTCATCAAGATCACACTAGACATGATGCCATGGTGTGGTTGTACCTCCACCCTTAGCTCAAGTCCCTCGTCTCTTTGTTCGCAAATAAGTTTTTTCCCCACTAGAGCATATATAAGTCATGATGTCCCACATTTCCCAAATGCCACTAACAGCCAACAAGTCATTGAAATACATATACATTGAAATCAAACAAGTAAGCATAACAAATAATCATGAGTATATAGCATCATACATGAAAAAAGTGATCATAAATAAATATACATAAAATATAAACTTATATCACTTGTGGATTCTTAATAGTTTTTATGGGCTATACACAAACATGCGATCACTATCTAGAACGATCAATTTAAAGTCAACAATTATAATTATCAAATAAATAATTGTAAACATGAGCTATTGAATGTAAGGATATTCCTACCTCAAAATACTAGAGGAGGTGTTCTTGATTTGATTTTCATCAAAGGTGACACATCATACATCATGAGTTGTTGACATGTTGATAATCAGAGAATATGAGGGTTTTCCTAAAACCAAAAAAACTCTTTTATTTCAAAAAGAAATAAAATATTATATTTGAAATCACATTCTATCTTTCTATATAATATTCAAATTATCATATAAATTATCAGGTGTGGTGATAATTATAATTACAGGATAAATTTCAAACTATCATTTAGAATATCACATGCGATAGAAATTTATCTCTCCTAGTTATTTTTCATGTTATAATTAGTAAAATTCAAGTACTTGAAATTATAATTCATTAATTGTCCTTGATAATCTAATAATTATCAATTTATAATTATAAGAATTATTCATTGACTATATACATAATTATCCTATTTTATTTTTATAAAAAATATTCGTCGATGCTTTTCGTAATTATCCCTTCATAAAAACTCAAAATTCTATTTTGATATACTATATCAAAAAATCATGTTATAATATAAATGAATTAAGTTTTTATGATCATGTATTATACCTTGATAATTGTAGTTTTTATCATTTAATAATTTATTATAAATTTTTCTATAGATAACCTGGTGTGGTAATCATACAGAACATTTTTTTACAAAAACATTATGAAATTAATCATTTTTTTTATAAAAGTCATGGAATGAGAAAAATAACTCTTTAATAAAAAATTAAAAAAATGAAGAGAACAAACTCAATGTGGGTGATACATAAGGACCTCATATTGGAGAAGAAGAAAGTACATTGGAAGAAAAAATTCTCCGATCCTAAAATTATCTGAAAACCCCTTCACGCATCATCAAATATTTATTTGGATATATATAAATTTGATTATAAAGAATATTGAACAACTATTATTTATAGGGTTTCAAAAATGTGTTCCTTATTTCTTAAATTTACTACTTGATAATCAATCTGTTTTTTATCAAATAAATTCACACATAGTCAATAGTTTGTCGATATGAAAAAATTTCAATTGATTTTGGATCAAACCATGTGAATAATGAAGGTTCAAAAACCTTCCCGGTGCATTAATAGTGGCCTTTCTTAGGAAGAAGGAGGATTAACATTGATTTCTGGGATTCATTAAATAATAAATTAAATCGTATAGTTCCATTATATAAATAAAAATTTGTTTTAATGGGAATGCTAACCTTATTAAAATTATGTTTACTATCATCCCATTCTTGGTATAAAACCCCTATTTCAAACATAATGGTGGTGTTATAATTTCATTGTGACACACCATTTGTGTGATATAAAATTGTTTCCAACAATTCAATATTTTAAGCACGTTATTGAAAAACATTTATTAGTAAGAGGGAAATTTAATTTTCACTGCCTTGGAATGTTATACACTTCGTTGGGTAAACACAATGTTCCAAACCCAACCATGGTTACATATTTCCCATACGATTCACCATTTGGGATTTATTCAATTATATTGATTAAAATAACAATGTTTAAAATAATATATTTAATATATTTTTTCTTCGCCGATACATTGCAGATAGCAGAATATCACACTATACTCAAAAATTATTCAATTGAATATTCTGGAGTTTTAACTGGGATTTCTACCCTTTAGTGATGTGGTTGACAATAATTTAGGATTTTCCCCAATAAATCATTTTTTCCACTAAATAAATCATCCAAAGAGGGCTTCATAATTATTGTAAAATTCAAGATTTTTAAATGATCCCCCTCTTTTGAATTATCATACTAGAGAATAATCTCATTTTTTTCTTGAATTACTTTGTCCATTGAGCATGAACAACATACTCACGCTCCCTCATCTCTTCCTGGATCAGCCCATTTTGCAACATAATTCGAACTAGTTGTACTTATTTATATGCAGCACAATATTTCATTGATTTGTGATCTACACATGATGCTCTTTATAAGATAAGTCTATCTATTGCTCAATTTTATCACAATCAAACATGCATCACTCTCTTTCTTTGATCTATTACCTACAAATGATTCTCCTTATAAGATAAGTCTATCTATTGCTGAATTTTATCATAATCAATTACATGCATAGGGTCGGGTATGTACCTTCAAATCAGGGACATATGGATGATGTTATGTATTCCATGGTAATGAGAATGGATGTTCATATAATACAACACTACTCCTATTCACATAGTGAGTTCCTCATCAATATCACACCAAAAGAACCACAGAATACTACTCAATAATATACTAGTGTATGATTACATCATTCAATGAAATTTTAGAGGAGGGTATGTTTGGGAAATATTACTCTATTAGTGTGTCAGGTCTAATAATAACTCGGAGATGTAAGAAAAATAGAAAAATAAAACAATGTTGACAATTAAAAGGACATTATCTAAATTGTAACTACTTTTGTAAAAAGTTAACTATCTCAATTATAATTTTATATATCTATTTCATAGACATGTACTACCTCAAATCCTTGATCATATTCATGACATTCCTAAGTTTCCATCATTACGAGAGTCTATATCCCTTGCTATAGTTCTCCACTCATCCTCTGGCCCCATGTCATGTTGGCCTCCCTCTATAAGATAATACTCTAGCACAAAACTTCTGAAGGTGTCCTATACTCATGTATTTTCAGCATTAGATCTCTGGTGTCATGAACATTGGACTATTGTGACTAAACATCCCACATTTAAAACATTACTGGTCACCACTAGAAGGATCTAAAGTGACAGATCTCTGCATCACATACATTCCACTACTCTGCTGTATGTTCCTTGATGTCTCCTTTATTCAATTAGATTTGGTGTTCACAATAGTAGTTCAAGATCCACTTTTATGACAGGTGAAAGGAAAATTCTAGTTTTTCATCCATCCTAATGAATCCTATCAATTTTTAGGGCCTTCTATATAACCTCCTGCAATTATGCTTGTTCGAAACTCTAGAAAAACTATCAATGGTCTAGTTGAATACTGATTTAAAACATCATTTCTTTATGTTCCACATTACCAACTAGTAGTGGTGAACAATAGATGAGATTTTTAAAACATGCATAGTATGTTGATACTATCCTGGAACCCTAATGGAGATCCATGAACTCCTGTGCTCGATTGATCTTCAGAGTGTCTGGAAAAAATTCATTGAAAAACATATTCTTTGAAGCCTCCAAGGTGAGACCCTAACAGCATTTAGCCTATCCCGTAACTCCCCACCTACGCCTAGTAGGTCCCTATAGCATGAAGGATATTACATAAGACTTCTTATCTAACGGTGTCTCAACAATGTCAAAGAAACCATCAATGATATACATACAATCCTTAGCATCTTATTGTGCACTGATTCCTAGGAATGCTAGATGATATTGGAGCTAGAAATCCCTTGTCTAGTCAACCAAGGACCTTGGTGGAGGATGATAAGGAACCACTGCTGGCACCCTAGAGATAGTTAGGGGACATTCTCTAGAGTAGCCTACTCAATTGGTGATCCCACAAAACATGTACATGGAAGAATATTCTACAAATAAATAGTTTTAGAACATAGAAATTCCTAAAAAGTATAATGATTAAAATAATGACTTTCTCAAAAGTAGTCTATGGTGATAGTCATTGTTTTCCTTGGAGTCTACCCTTATCCCATGGTATACCCTTATATCACTAACCATTATCTTCATCTCTGAACCATAGTCACATTCATTATATGAAAATTAACACAAAAACATGATCAGTTCAACTAATAAATACACATAAATATATATTACATAACAAAGCAACATTGATATATCATATAGAACAAACTAACCCAAAAAGATAGTACAAGTGAAGGAATTTAATTAATGAACTACTATATAGTACAACAACTGGTATATATAGGGAATTTTATCCTGTGTTCCTAGTAATGATTCATGAAAATAAAAAAAAATCATAAATCACATATAACATCATGTGTGTCACCCAAGGTGAATCAATAGTAACCAAATATTATAAATTCCACACTTTTTGGGAACTCGGAGGTCCACTGTGTAGTGTTGTCCTAGCAATGACAAAGTTCCCTGACCTGAGTCCCAACCAACCCAGCTCATGTCTAACATATCCCAACACCATAAAAAGAGGAGAATCTAGTTAATAATACATGATCCATTGATACCATTTTATAACATCCCAACATGAACCACTATGTCTGAGCCAAAATACCATATAAATTGATGCGTGCTTCCCTATATGCCAGTGGTTACTAATGAGAAGTGATTGTCTGTGTCCAATAATGGGGAGACTATACACTATGGGGAATGTCATCGAGACGGATAAAAAATAAAAATAACAGGAGAATAAATTAATTAAACAGTGTAAATTTAAAAACTAGATATGATATACAAGGTCAATATATATGATCTCCCAAAGTGGAAATCTGACTATAGTATTAAATTGTTGGTGATTAATAAAACAACAATAGGGTACTCTATTTTCAACTCTTCTCTTCCATCTTCCCTAGTTTGAAGCTCCACCTGCCCAGCCAATCAACACAGTGCCCTTTCCCTTCTCCACATCTCCTGTGAAATCTATAAGCTCATTGAAATTATAGATTATTGTGTGACTACAACACTCCCTAGGACACAACCAGTGCATCCTTGACGAGATGTTCTCCTGTATACTATTTTATACCATAATTTTGATAAATTCCATAAAACACATAAGAAAACAATCAAAACTGAGTGGTAGTGCACTAACCCAACATCCATAACCCCTTCCATAACTAGTTTGGATCCATGTTGAAAAATAACTGAATGTGTAAAAGGAATAATACTTTCCCCTATATAGAATTATCTAGGATTCATGGAAATGATACTCGGTTTCATGTATCCATTAACTTGAACTTGTCAACCGAAACCTCTAGATGAGATCAATTCCATTACTCACATCGACTAGAATATCTTGTGGTGAATGACACTTGGAATCAAAACATCCTCAAGAAGAACCTTGAAACGATCCCATGGTTTCTTCATACCTCCAACCTATGCTCAGGTACCTCATTTCAATAGTTTTAATGAAGTGTTTTATCCCTTATGAGGATAAATATGTCATGAGGGTCCACCTGTCTCAAGCACTAATAACAACCATAAAGGCATGGTAATAAATATACAGGGAAAGCACACATGTAGTAATAATAAATCAACATGAGTATATATTATCATACATGATAATATGTGATCAGAATCAAATATGTATAAAATCTAAACTTATATCACTCATAGAGTCACAATTGTTTCTATGGGATACACACACCCACATGTGATCGCAATCCAAAACGATCAATTTAAAAGCCAAAATTATAATTATCAAGGAGTTTGTTGTGAACATGATCCCAAGAAAGTATATAACATTCAATCTAAAATGTTAGGAAGACACATTCATGATTTTATTATTGTCAAAGGCAACACATCGTATGTGTTTAGTTTTTGATATATTGACGATTAGTGTATATCAAGGGTTTCCTAAAAACAAATTAACAATTATATTTCAAAAAGAAATAAAATTTTATATGTGGCAACTAGTTCACTCTTAAATATAATTTTCAACTTAACATATAAATTGTAATTTGGGGAGAATATTAAATTTCTAGGATAACATTAAAATTATCATTTAAATTATCACATGAGATAAAAATTTATCTCTCTTAGATAGTTTTCATATTATAATTATTTAATGAATTCCCTTGAAATTATAATTTGGAATTTTCCCTTTATAATCTCGCAATTATCATTTTATAATTATAATAATTATTCTCTCACAATATATATGATTGTCCTATGATAATTTCATAAAAAACAATTCATCAGTAATTTGTCCTAATTATCCATTGACAAAAAAGCTAAATTATATGTTGATAAAATCTATCAAAAAACACCTTTGTTAAATTACAGGAATTAATTTTTTTTGTTCATGTATTATCCCTTGATAATTATAGGTTTTATAATTTTAATATTTTGCTATAAAATTTTCCTTAAGTAAACCATTGTGATTTTAATTGGATAAACTCACACAAAATTTTTCTCTAAGAACATCATGGAATTATCCATTTTTTTATAAAATTATTTTAATGAGAAAATAGAATGTTTAATAAAATTATTAAATAAAAAAATAAGATATCTCACTCAGGGGGCTGCTACCTAAGGAACCCATATTGGAGGAGGAGACGACAGAGTAGAATAAAAACATCGTAGATCATCAATGACTTATAGAAAACCATTCACTAATAACTAAATATTGGTTTGGTAGTTATTGGTGGGATTATAAAGAGTATATAACACCCATTATTTATTGGGTTTCAAAAACCCATTCATCATTTCATGAATTTACTACCAGATTTTCAATAAGTTTTTCAAAAAATAAATTCACACAAAGTCATTAGTTTCTTGATATGAAAACATTACCTTTGATTTTATTTCAACCCATGTGAAGAATGATTTTTAAAATACCATCATGTTCCGTAAATGTTAGCCTTCCATACAAAGGAGGTAGATGGACAATGATTTATGGGTTTTTAAATTAATAAATTAAATTTTATAATTTAATTATATTAAAAAAAACATGTTTTTATTGGTAGATATTGTTTCCACATTGTGTATTAAAGTCATAAAATTTTAGATTAAATCCTCCATTTTGGATATAATGGCAGTGTTAGAATTTTAGTGAAACACTTCATTTGTGAGATATAAAATTATTTTCAATAATTCATTATTTTAAAAATTTTATTTAAATATGTTAATTGGGGATAGGGGGATCCAAATGCCCATAGACATCGAATTTTATACTCTTCCTAGTGTAAGCACCATGTCTGAGAAACAAATGTGTTCTCAGATTGTCTATAAAACACATCATTCTGAAATTATTAAATTATTTTGATCAATTTAAATAAACATTTGATGATCATGTATTATCCCTATAATTTATTATCATATTTTTCCTTATACAAACCAGTGTGATTTTATTTGGATAAACACTTGAAACATTTTTTTCTAAGAACATCATGAAATTACCCTTTTTCAAAAAAATGAATATAAGAATAAAAAGGGGAGTTTAATAAAATAAATACAATAAAAGGAAAAAATAGAGAACACGCTCATTGGAGGTGCCATGTAAGGAACCCATAAGGAGGTAGGAGATGAATCCATAAAAGAAAAACTTCACATATCCTCAAAATATTCTGTAAAACCCTACAATCATCACTAAATATTATTTTGTATATTGATTGGCGTGATTATAATGAGTATAGATCCCTTATTGTTTATAGGGTTTCAAAAATCATTCCTCATTTTCGGAATTTTTTACCCATTTTTCAATATGTTTTTCAAGAAATAAATTCAAACAGAGTCAATTAATTCATAGTAAGAAAACATTTCCATTGATTTCTAGTAAAAATCCATGAATAATGAATGTTCAAAAACCTTCTTGGTGCGTTAATTGTGGCATTTCATTGGATAGATGTGGATGAACATTTAATATTAGGATATTTATTTAATAAATTAAAATTTTAAATTCAATTATATAAATGAAATTAGGTGAATGAAAATTTCAAGCCCATTATGTATGAATATCATTCCATTTTAGGGTACTCACCGATTTTATACACAAAGGCAGTGTCAGAATTTTTCTGTGACGCACCGTTTGGGAGATAAAAAATTATTTCTAATAATTCAATATTTTAAACACTTTTTTAAAAACACTAATTAGAGAGTTGGGAATCTAAATGCTCATTTATTTTTAATGTTGTACTCTTACTAGGGTAAACATTGCCTCTTGGTTACAATCGTGATCGTAGATTTACCTTATGATGTATTTTTCTAGAGTAAATAAATTATTTGGAAAATCCTTTCATGCTTAGAATAATATATTTATTATTTTTTCTATCTTTTCAAAGACATTGAAGTAAATAAGAACTTTAACTAAACTCTAAAGATATTCATTTTAATATTCTTGGGTGTTAATTGGTATTTTTACACTTTTGAGATGTGTCTAAAAAATTTAACATTTTTCACTCATAGGTAATTTTTCCACTAATTAAATATTCATAATAGGGGATTATGATTATTGTAAAAAAATAAGTTACATATGGTATCATATAATTAAATATCCATTGAAACAAAAATATCACTAATCAATGCAATCATAGATTAAAAATTCCATTAAAGCGTCACTTAAAATATTTCATGAAGAAAATTTACTTTTCATTTTGAAATACCATAATTAAAATAAAAATATTTTAAAAATATTTACGAAATCATTTTCATTGGAATGAAAAAATAAAAATATTAATGTAATATTAAATTTAATGAGGGGTAATGACGGTGGGGGACTAGTATCATGTGGTATACCATAAAACAAATATTCCTCTAACATATTTAGTAAAATTTAAAAGTACCTCCTTTATAAAATAACAATATGGTTTCTCTTGAATGATTTAGTAAAAATAAAATTTTCGTGAAATTAAATTAAAAAAATATATGATTATTAACATTATTTTAAAAAAAATAATTAAAATATAATATTAACATTGATGAAAAAAATTATCGACCAAAAAAGAAATAATGTATGTCTTACTCAAATATTTTTCTCATTCTTTTGAAGTACTAATGAGATGAAAAAGGACTATCACATGAAAAAATAAAAAATAACCAACGAAAAATAAAATTAAAGGTATTATTGAGTGGTATATCATTAAATTTTAATCATTATAAATTTAATAATAAACCGTTCTAATAAATAATTAAATTTCAACATACAACACTTATAGATTTGGTTTCATTTTAATTATAAATCCCATGAAAAAAAGTATTGTGAAATGTTAGATATCCTGATTGAAATTTTATTCTTGATGTTACATGTGAAAGGGGATATATAAAAACCGTATCAATAATATATGTAAATAAAAAATCATATGTCCAAAATAATACAATATTAAGATGATAATTGATAACATCAGGTTCGATTTTCATTGGAATCACCTTAACATCCCATAAAATAAAATTAATTATGTTCTAATAGTAGATAATAATAAAAATATACCTAGAAAAGGTATCAATGTGAGGATACATAGTCCTAAAATTTATTGATGAAAATAAAATCAAAGATATAATGCCTATGGTAAAAAAGTACCACCATGTAGGAATGTGGCAAATCAATTCCACCAAAAATATAATCAGATGAGATAGGAATCCTCATCTACTTTGTCTTATAGTCCAAAACCAATGAATGTATAAAGGCCCCTATGGGCCCATGAACAAATGGCCTGATGCAACCTATTTCTCATATCACACCCGATCTCCAGTGCTATTGAATGCCCATGGCCCTTTAATTTTCCTCCTTGAACCAATCTTGTCAGTTTTCTACAATTGATAACTCTTAAAAGAATAGACATCCAGAGATCATGACTTGTACTAAGGTCAAAAAAGTAATCCCACACCTCGATATCAATGCTCTTCATATCCAAATCTCATCGATGAAACTGAGTTCGCTACAAGCTTTTTTTACACAACAACAACATCATGCCCACGGGAACTGACCCCATCACTAGGTGGCCCTACATCATTATCACCAACCCAAATTCATGGTCGGACATATCCTTATAATGCTACCACATCATCCATGAATAATTTCTGCTGAAACAGCACCACCAATGACCCATGAAATCTGGCTTGTGAAAATAGCATAACCAAAGATGCCAGAAAAATATATCATCGATATCCCCATTTGTGGTTGTCTCCAGCGTGAAACCAGTTTCTATACTCATAGATCTTAAAATATCTCCTTTATTGGGGCTCAATCACTATATACCTTCACTGCATCCTACCATCAGGCCATCTCCACCAAGATCCAATGTCATTGGTACTCTGGACGATGACTTTTTTCTAGTACCAAATCATGAATATCCCATCAAGTCCATCTCCAGCCTTTATAAACAAACCCCTAATTGATCTATCAGGGTCACTGTCATCCTTCTCTCCACCCCCACAATCAATAGGGACACCAAAAAACCTATGGTCAGTGGAGTCCAGACAGGACATCGCCATCTAACATGCCAAACCCTGGTCTCCTCCCATGGTCACAGCTTGAGAAACCCACATCCTGAGATCACCTCTTGTCTTCCCATGAATCCTTTTTTACACGGGTCAAAACGACAAAAACCCACTTACTTTCGGTGTTCCATTGTCCACTGAAACCATTAAAACATCATCACAAGCCGCAACAGTCAACGAACCATCTCTAGTGGCCTACATAAATGTGAAATCCCCAACTCCCGATGTTAAGTCACATAACCCCTTCTCAAATGGATGAAGAAAGCATCCACAAGTTAGTAATAAATAATAATGACCAAATATCTCATCTCCAAACCATCTAATGTTTATGATAAATCTATAAATTAGATAGAATAGCTCTCCATTTTTTAGATAGAAACTCTCTATAGTAATAAAAATTTACATCTAACATAATAAATTATCCAATTATAAATTTTCAACTCCCACACATATATATATAATATCAAAAAATTCATCATTTTCAAGTCTTAATTGTTCTATTATTCTTCAATGTTTTGGTTTTCTTGTCTTGGCCCTTCTATATAGATCATGGTAACATCATCTATAGAATGATAAAAAGTATATAAATATATTATATATAAATAATATATATATATATATATATGTTCATTCATAATATATAAGGACAAGAAAATGATATACACTATTCTTGGAGAAAAAATATTATACGTACACATTTATTTTATGTCAATTTTTTTGATGAATGGAATGATATTAAACAAAATAGTAACATTATTTAAATGAATAAATATTATATCATATATATTATATATACTAAATTAATCTATCAACATTATTATTCTTGTAAATTGTAAATAAATAATTGATCACATCGCTTCATAGAGGTGCTAGACTACACACACACATGAGTGATGTTCTCATTTTCCAACAGATTGAAAATGGTGGATAATGCTTTCTTTATGATAATAAAAATAATTTTGTATATTTAATATAATGATTTTTTTACTTAATAATTAATACCATGGGATTATCGGAAACATTTAAAATCATTAGTTAAGAATTAAATATCATCCTTGAGAAACTTATATTAGACTACAGCTTAAGACATGAATAGATTGCCTTTTGGAGTGATAAAAATATCTTTTTTTAATGAAGATAGTAAATTATTAAGGAAGGTATTGGAAAATATATAAGGAAATAATGTCTTAAGGAATAGAGGAAAATATTTACCTTTGATATACAAGGAGAGGGGAACTCAAGGAATTAAATAAATAATTAAATTAATATACATTATTTTTAATTATCAAGTTAATCCAAATTGAAATATTTATGATATAATATTAGTAAATGATTAACTAATATTATAAAATAATTTTTTAAAAAATTTATATGATTTTTTCACCGCTAGCACTTTGTTTTAACACCAATTAACCCTATTGACAATTTCGGCAATATCAATGTTTTTTCAAATTATGGATCATGAATGTTACAAGAAAAGGAAAATTTATCTAGAAATTATCATTTTATTATATTCAATACAACATCTCATTCAAACGGATGAAGACATGATTTTTATTAGTATTCATTCATATTGTAAAAACTTTTCTATTATAATATAAGTTTAAATACAATTTTGCTAGTATTCAATTACTTTGGATATCCTAACATCATGGAAAACATAAATTTTTAATATAAAACATTGGAAATTTACAAATATGTTTTCTTCATCTAATATATTTCTGGAAGAAAATAATTCATCTAAAATTTATTAAATTTATTTTTTTGAATATCATTTATTTTATTTTTCAAATAAATTTATAAATATCCAGTCGATGTTACATTATAATTTATGATAATTAATAAATAAATAAAAATTTAAAAAAGTTATGATGATAAAAATAATAATTAATGTTTCAAATAATATTTGTAACTTAACGTTTCCTCTTTATATCCTTATGTAAAAAATACATGAATATTAAGTAGAATTGAGTGATATTTTGTATTTCTTAATTTCCTAAAATAATATATAAGTCATAATAAAATAAAAAGGAATTAAGTGGACATATATTAGAGAAATGATTTGTATTTTATAGAATCCAATATTAAAATTGGATAATGTAATGTTTTAGTAATATTTATAAAACATGCCCTAATTTTTTAAATTTATTTTAAATGTTTTAACATTACCGATCTTATAAATAGTTACCATGTTGACATTTCAAAATGACCAGAAATAAATGGAGAATATTTAACAAATTTTGAAATCCTATTTAAAAATATGATATCTATTTTTATGATTTAATATCTACATGTGGTAGATGTAAATTTGAATATAAATTTGTAACATGCGATAAAAAATTATTATAATAAATGTGTTTTAGAATATACATGAACAAATATAAAAATCATGATTATTACCTATTTAAATTTTATTAAATATAGTATTTTAAATAAAATAGATAATTTTTTCTCTAATAAAAAATTCAAATTATAATTTAAATTTCAATATTGAAATGAAAATATAGAAATTCAAATATGTATATTTCTCCAAATTCACTGGAAAATCAATCATTTAAAGAAAAATATAACATTTTCACACAATATAAATTATTATGATATAATTTAAAAAATAATATTTATTTTTTAAAATAAAATTTCTTGACATTTCAATAAATTATTGTAAAATCTGCATATAACATTGAATAAAAACAATTTTTGAGGAAAAATCATTTTTAAATCAAAAAATTGATTCAATAAAAATTGTGTTAATATATCATAATACTGAATCAATATTATTTTAGTAAGACAATTGTAAATACATTTTGAATTTTTTATTAAAATTAATACCCACCAATTTAATTTCTAGGTAATAATAAAATGATTATAATATAATACAATTCCATTAAAGATTGTTTTTTTATGTTTAGAAAGCTAAAAATATTGTCATTCTCTTAAATAAATTACTATAAAATTACACTCATGAGGGAAAATGGTTCATCAATCATAAGAATAATGTTCCAATATTGAGTTGGGTTTTAAGAGTGAAATTTATCTAATTGTGTGTGTATTCTCAGTACATGGGATCATGTTTGATTAAATTTTAAATATTTATGTTCGGTATACTAATGTGTGTGTTTCACAAAGAACTAATTCACACAATTTCATATCATTTATAAATATCAACATAATAATGTATATAGTATATGTGTTAAAAAAAGTGGAGGAACTATGAAAATTCATTAGGCTCACCCCTACCCGAATACATGTTATGGGTTTCATGTGTATGAGTAGACCTCTATTTTATATTATTGTTACATGTATAAGTATAGAGATGGACATATATAATATTTAATTAAAGTGGTAGATATTAAGTAATTTTTGGGTATGGTCATGTGGTTTGGGTTAGAGTCCATTGGTTATTTATTTTTACGTTTATTTACTACAATTATGTCATATTGTATGCTAACATGGTTATTTATAATGATGATGTTAATTGAATATTATACTATTGAAATAATCTTATGGTTGTTTCATCACAACGACTATTTTACAAATTTATATTCTATATTATTGGGTAATTCATGGATCCCTATATTTTTCAATAGGATATCAATTTCTACAGCATTTTTATGGGTGTAAACAATTTGGTTTTTTAATTTTGGATTCACCTGTGTGCTTTCTGTAAAAATAACAGTCTTTCACTCCCTAAAAACTATTTTGAAATATCATGAATTTAATGAGGTATACCTAAGGCCTTGTATTAACTATTCCATGGGAATATTTCAATAGATCCATACTATTATTTTATAAGAACAGGATTAGAAATGTGTAATTAGAGAACTATCCTTCAGGTAAAGAGAGATAATTTTTATTTTCCTCTAATTAAACACACCTTATCTCATTTTCAACATCTATAATGACCTCTCCATTAACCAATTAAATTAAATTTTTTATTTTATAAGTATTTGTAAATTTTTTTGAATAAATTCTATTATATAATACCCATGAATCAAAATATTAATTAAATTTATTTCTATAAAAATAAATTCTATATGAAAATGATGTGTATATTTATAAATAATAAATCATCTCATGTTATTATACAAATATTTATTTAATATTATAACAAAATAATTTTTAAATTTCTTTCAAATCAGTAAATGAATATATTTTTCAAATGATAATATTTTGTTACTGATAAAATAAAAACACTTTTCATTAATTAAATACCACAAATATTATAACCATATATATATATATATTAGTGAAAAAATATATATTTAACATTTAATTTGTTTATAATTATAATTTATCATTTAACAAAACATTTTTTTAAATATTCATTTCAATTATATCTGATATAACTATTTTATTATTGAAGAGACAATATATGATAAAAATGTTTCTTATAAATTATTATAACTCAATTACTTTCAGAACCTGACTATTAGGGTCACCAAGTAATGTATCGATAAAAATTAACATCAGATACAATCACCAATATACTATGGTCATAATCATTTTCCATGACATGATGAAGATAATTTACATGGAAATAACTGTTAAGGTCACTAGTAATAAATGATCAAGATCTGGATGAGTATTTTCTTTAGAAGAAATATAATACTAATTAATTTTAGGTGATTTAAATATTTTACCATTCAATAAAACTATAAAATGAATTTATGTATATGTATACATGCTTCAAATTATTTAATTTGTTTACCTCATGCCTTTCAATTAAAATAAAATGGCTTAGTCATGTTAGTGTAAAAATCATAAACAGAAAATGATTTTTATTATGAATCAATAGTAAAAAATAATATTATATTACTTAATATGTAACAATGTACTTATCATATGTGATATACATGAAATTGTTCTATATAATTGATTAAAATCATATAAAAATAAAATATTAATCACTAGAATGTATGGTGTGATAGGTATTGAATATCACATTTCTATATAAGAATTATAATCTCTTATCTAGTAGAACATTATCACAACTCCCACTATTCATTGATCATTAATTAAAATTGATCTCCTGTCCAAAAAATATTAAACCCAAATATGTAAAAATAATTATAAATAATTCATATTTTTAAATTATAAAAAAATAATTAATATTGTTTAACCTTAATTAAATATTTCATTAAACCGTGCACGAATCTCCGTAAATGCATGAAAAAATAATTATAAAAATTAAATAAATGATTTTAAATTTCATAATGAAAATATTTATAACATAAATATTTTATTGTAATGAATATTAAGTAAATCATTAAAAAAATAATTTAACAATAAAAATATTTATCATCAATGTAATGAATTTATGTAATTTAAATATATCATGATTAAATATTAATATTTTATATAAAGTAAATATAAAAATTTTATATTTTCATTAATTTATTATTTATAAACACATTATAAATTATATATTATAATCAAAAGTTTATTTTAAAACAATTATACCACTGACAGTAATATTACTATATTGTAGTTAATGATAAATGATATCCTATATCACAACTTGTGGGGTAGTATATTTTCATAAAATTATCCTTATTATCCAAAATAATGGTATCCCGATATTTCTTACATTGATACATGTGAAAAACTATATTTCATTATAGCCATTCTTATGTTCAAAGCCAGTTTAGATTTTCCAGTTGGTAATATCTCTATATTTCTTCCAATAAAATACCATAAGGTAACATTTTAAAATATATAAAAAGAAATTATAGACATGAATTAAAAAAAATTGGTCATTATAGGTGATTTTTTATTGGTGGGTTTTAATTGAATTGTTATACCTTTTGTTCTATTTTTTAATTTTGATTTCTAGCATTGACACAAAATAGTTAATTTTAGAGTAGTTTTAGTTAAATAATGATATATTTGTAATGTATATTAATAAAATTTTATTTAAAAACAATTTAATTTATAAATATAGTTACAAATAATTTCAACTTTCTACCTCCCCCATTAAACTACTTTCTATATGTAAATACACATCTTCATTGTCCCCCTACCCAAAAACCATGTTATCGCATTCCAAAATTACATGAACATGGTTTCATATCAATTTTATTATGTTTTTGTGACATCCCAAGTAAGTAATGAATAATATATTTTCTTATCTATGTCTATTATGAATTATATAGTGTTTTAGAGGTTTAAAATGAGAATAAATCCATTCTTAAGCTTAGAATTCTCGAATATTTTAAAAAATTGTTTTACCACCATTCAATAGAAAACCATTTTGGTCAAAATTTTGACAATTTAATAAGATATATTTTTCAAAATGAACTTATTAATTATAATTTTTACATTGAAATTTACATTGGATAATGTTTTGGTATTTTTCTGACAATGTTCAATTTTTAATGAATAGTGAAAAAATAATGCATTTTAATTCAAAACTACCTTTTCATCTAATTTAATTATATGATTATATTGTCTTTTTAATTTTTTTTAAATTGTAATTAGAATATATTTTTACCATTTAATACAATGGTGGTCATTATAATTAATTTCACTTTTAAATCAAACATATAGAAGTGCCAAAATTTTTATAGATATTGTTTCAAAAAAAACCAACAAATTATTTTGACAACGGGAGTTTATTTTTAAATTAATTATTGAAATTTCTGTGTTTGTAATTTGGTAAAATGTATTCCATATTTGGAATCAGATGTTCCAAATTATGTAATTAAGAATATTTTGTTTTTGGACATTATGAATAGTAATGACGGTAATTATCTTTAATTATCGTGATTAATTAGTAATCGGGTAGTTAAGTATAATGAAATAATATCATAATGATAACAAATTACCCCAAAATGTTTCATAATGCTATTTTTTGTGTCATGGCCGACCATGGGATGTCTTTTTACAAACATAGGGTCCCCATGGAATCACTTTGGGGTGATAGTGACACTTTATTATTTTATTTTTAAAGAAAGGAGAATATCACAAAAGTGTGTAACACCTAAGTAAAAAAATTTAATTTTGTCTAAATAAATGATCTCTTGGACTATAAATAGTCATTGGAAATTTAAAAAGATTTCCAAAATAATAATATTTTTTTATAATTATTATACATTAAACAAATTAAATTTTTTATGACACCATGATGATGCAGCGATTACCTCATTAATGAATGATTTAAATAAAATGAAAATGATAATGTAAATTCTAAGCCATAGACTTGTCAAAAACCTATTGTATGAGTATATTTCTAACTATTATCACCTTATCCTCGAAATATATCAATGTTGGACCTCTAAAATAAGAAACTCATTTTAATATAAAGTAACATTTCTTGACTTTCCCAGAGTGCCCCTCCCCCTCTTATAAAAGTCCCCCACCTCTACCACATTACCCACACCTCTCAAGCCATTTTCTCAGCCAATATCTGGTCATTTTATCTCTCCACATCCCACTATTAATCCTATAAAGATTACCTTAGGAAGAAATCTCATCAAGAAACCCTTTTGGTTCAAACCAAGAGGAGTTTCCCAATTTAAAGGTAATGTCTTCACTTGTGTTCTTTTGTTTTATTTTTCTTCTCCAACCCCCTATACTCTTTTTATTAATTTATTTTGTAACAAAATCAGTATCTTAAATATATTATGATGTTTTTATGAGAAGTATTTTAGATACACATACACACACCTTCGTCTAATGGTTAAAGAACATACTATTTCTGTGGTTGGTGTATTTCTGCCTCGCAAAACCATGATTGTTCAATATTCTTTTAACACCTTTAAAGGTGTCTATTAAGACGTCATGATATTTATATATGATATATAATATGTTTATGTCTTCCTTATTATTATTTATTTTTCATTTATGGCATACCATTATGGTTTCCATTATGGGTAAACACGATATCTTTATTTTCGGAAATGCGGACTACCGCCCCCTCAAAGTGATTTGAATCTTTCATATCATATGTGGTATGCATAAAGGATAGATATAATGATATTATATATGATTCAATACTGTAATTATAATACTACTATGTATAATTATGTTTTAATTCCATTAAATATGAAATAGAAATGGAAGTAGTGTTCATGCGTACGTACGACTTACCGTCTCCATGAACGGTGTGTTTCATTTCTTACCTCTAAATGTTATGTTATATTATAAATGCATGTATATACAGGATAGATATGATATATATGATATCAACATCATGAATATAATTTTTCATATAATAGATATTTTACCACATGAACAACTTGAAATTATAAGGAGTTTTATTTTGACACAAGTATCAATGATCGACAAAATGACCGTTATTAACATAAATAATAACATAGTGTTCATAACATGGTAATAAGTGATGTAAAAGTAATAATGAACCTGAAAAAGGTTCTTAATAAAGTAAAAATTAACTCAATTGTATTATTCAGGATATTAAAGAACGATCGAGTCAAGTCGGATACGAGGTAAAGGACTTCATCTCAATCTCCTTTCATTGAGGAATATTTTGTTTTATACACAACATTATTTTATACATTTTATAAACCCCATTGACTTTTACATTTATTCAAAAGGAATCCTTTTAATACAAATCGTTTTACTAAATGACAAAAGGGAATGTTTTTTTCGTACGTATGCGGCGACAACGACTTCTCCGCCGTCATGGCCATTATTTGAGTATTGACATCCTCTACAAGCCATAACATTTTTTTAAATGAAAAATAAATACCATGTTATACTTTTCGTTTATTTTGGTATTGAAAATGGTTTTGATAAAGTTTTTATTATATCAATGTTTCATTTATACCTTGTAATTGAAATGTGGAAATGATATGTTTCCTTTATGCATGTTTTATATGATGCGATTATGTTATGGTTCTTGTGCATTGTTTATAATGATGGGTGTGCCTAATATAGAACTCCAATGCATTGGGTAACGTGGAGGAGTTAAACGCTAAGGTTTCTATGAAGAGATTTATGGAATATACTATGATGGGTATTCCAAACGTAACCATGAGGGTTACTCCCTACGTAATAATGTTATGAATTATTCATGTTACATTTATGTATTATTATTTCTATGGGTTATTCATGATATGATGAAGAATGTTAATGTGCTAATGTTTTATGAGTAAAGTATGATTTCATCAATTCTTATGTGTACATGGACTAATTCTTTCAATCCGTACTTTTATTTCCATTACTGAGCTTTTTATGCTCATCCCATGTTTTTGAAATGTTTTTCACAGGTCAAGGGAGAATTAAATGATGTGATGATAGTGTCGAGGAAGTTTCAGAAAGAATCCATGTTTTATTTTAAATATGTCTACTTTGATGGGAAAAATGAATATTGTCTTTTATTTAACCACCATGTTTAAATGTGGAATGTAATTCATGATTTATGATCTAGTTCTCCAAAAATCTAAACCTAAAAATATCCTCATTGTGTATTCTTTATATAACTTATGATTAAGTAAGGTCTAATGTTGGGGCCTTATATTTGTTATCAGAGGGCGGTTTTGATAACATTAGGAGCTATAATTCTATTAAATAATTATCCAAAAATATTTTTTTATGGTCAAATTGAAATGATATAGCATTTGATGATTACCATGATGCTTCATCTAAGACATTTTTGTTCATAATTGTTTTCTGCAGAGGAAACAGGGAAGTAGTTCTAGGAAGGCATACAGAAGGAAATGATCTTTCTAATAAGCATCCTGTGATGGTCGAAATTGGAACTGAATAGTTTGTTGCTGTGATGGCACAGTTGACTCGAGCTATAAATGGTGGTGGTATCCATGCACGAGATGAGCCAAATCAACCGTAGAGGAACATGTCAGTGGTTTAACATTTCATGAGGCAACAACCCCCATCATTCAGAGGATCATCTGACCATGTGCTAGCTGTAGGGTGGATTAAAGAACAGGAGAATATTTTTTATTTCATGGGGTGTTCAGACAATCAGAAGGTTAGTATTACAATTTACCATTTGGAGGGTGAAGCAGATCAGTGGTGGTCGATGGTTAAAAATATCAGGGACACTGATGAGATTGATGCACTCGACTGTGATGAATTCAAAGGTTTGTTTCTGGAGAAATATTTTCCTAAGTCTATTCGACTAAGGATAGAAAAACCATTCATGGAATTGAGGCAAGAGGACGACTCAGTGGAAGCTTATGAAGAGAGGTTCACTCGATTGTCAAGGTATGCTCCAAATTTTATTCGAGACCTTGATAGTAAAATCAATCATTTTTACTCATGATTAAATCCAAAATATCGAATGGATTTAGCTTCTCGTGAGTACAAGAGTTATGAAAAGCTTGTTCAATGTGCTAAGAAGGTGTAAATGGAGTTTTCCGAGGATCAAGTGTTCTATACAAACCAATAGAAAAAGAGACTGATGTGGCAGGAGAAAGGGAAGAATTCTTCAAAAAGGTCTGATGGTAAGAATACTATGTTTCCGGTTTGTGATAAATTTGGTAAAAGGCATGCTGGAGAATGTCTTATGAATTATGGAAAGTTCTACCGATGTGGTAAGATGGGATATAATGCTCGTGATTTCATTGAAAAAGATCAGGGTGATGGTAAGACAAAATTTGATTTACAATTAGTATAATGTTTCAGGTCAATGAGATGGGTCATTATGAAAATGAGTATCTGAAAAAGAGCTCGAGTGATGGGAAGCAGTAAGAATTTAAGAAGAAAGTGGTGGTGAAATCCTTTTCAACTACTTCATCAGATGTTGGGCCATCAAATGAAGTGTTATCAGTTAATTTGTTTGTTTTTTCATATTATGCTAATGTGTTTTTTGATTCGGTGTTTTCACATTCATTCATCTCTGAAAATTTTTATAGTAATTTGGTAATTCCATCTCAAGAAATGACTTCTGAACTTATGGTAAAAACACCTGGTGGAAATGTTGTGGAAAAAAGAATTTATAAGAATCATCCTATCCTTATCCATGGAAAGAACCTACTTGAAAACCTTATTATTTAACCTCTAGTATAGTTTTATGTTATCCTCGGTATGGATTGGCTCTTTGTTTGCCATGCTAAGATTGATTGTAGAGATAAAGAAGTTTCTTTTCAAAAAGACATTCAGTTTGTGTACAATAATGAACCCTTACTGTTGATAACATATCAAGAGGCTGAGAAACTTGTAAAAGATGGACATGAATGTTACCTTGCACATATTATTGAAAACAAAAGAAACCATTCAGATTAATGATGTTCCAATGGTAAATGAGTATCCTGATGTTTTTCCTGATGAGTTTCCTAGAAAAATACCTGATTGGGAAGTTGAATTTACTATTGACTTAGTTCCTGATGCTAAGAAAATTTCAAAACCCCATTATCGAATGGGTCAAATTGAACTTTTAGAGTTGAAGGAGCAATTGCAAGATTTATTAGATAAAGGTTTCATTCGACCTATCTCATCACCATGGGGTTCCCCTGTGTTATTTTATAAAAATAAAGATGGTTCAATGAGACTTTTCATTGATTATAGAGCCTTTAATAACATCTATGTTAAGAAATAATATCCTTTGAATCATATCGATGATTTGTTTGATCAGATCCCGGGAGCTCAATATTTTTCGAAGGTTGACCTGAGATCAGGGTACCATTAGTTGAAGTTAATGGATGCAGATATTCCGAAGACCGCATTTCGTACATGAAATGGACATTATGATTTTTTAGTAATGCCTTTTGGGCTAACTAATGCACCTGTTGTATTGATGGACCTTATGAATAGAATTTTCCATGAGTTCTTGGATAAGTTTGTGGTTGTTTTCATTGATGATGTTTTGGTGTTTTCGAAAAGTATAGAGGAGCACAAAATACATTTAAGGGTTATTTTCCAAACCTTATATGAAAAGAAATTTAATAGTAAATTCAGAAACTACGAGTTTTGGTTGAAAAAAATTGCATTCCTTGGTGATATTGTTTCTAAAGATTGAATAAATTTTGATCCTAAAAAAACAATGTTTGTTGAAGAATGGAAAATACCCACAAATGTAACTGAGATTCGTAGTTGTCTTCGTTTGGCAGACTATTACTGATGGTTTGTTAAGAATTTTTCACTGTTATCTGGTCCAATGACTAAGATAACTCGAAAGGGTGTTATGTTTATCTGGACAAAAGAATCTGAAGATTGTTTTCAAGAATTTAAATGAAGATTGGTGAATTCTTCAGTTTTGGAACTACCTTCCAGGAATGGTGAGTGTGTTATCTACAGTGATGATTCATTGAAAGGAATTGGTTGCATCCAAATGAAAAATGATCAGGTAATTGCTTATGCTTAATGTTAGTTGAAAACTAATGAGGTAAATTACGTGACACATGATTTGGAATTAGCTACTATTGTTTTCTCTTTAAAAATATGGAGGCATCATTTGTATGGTGAAAATTGTGAAATATATACTGATCACAAAATTTTAAAGTATATATTCACGCAGGAAGAATTAAACATGAGACAGAGGAGATGGCTAGAATTAATCAAGTATTATGATTGTACAATTTATTAAAATTTGGGAAAAGAAAATAATGTGGCTGATGCTTTGAGTCAATAATGTTGTGCTTCATTAACAATGTTACATTTGGAATGAGATCCATTGATTAAGGATTTGATGAACATTGGAATAGAAGTTTTTGGTGTAGGATGTTCTTCTGTTATGTTTCAGGTATAAGTGAAAACGTCTCTATCAGATAAAATTAATGAAGCGCAGAAGTAACATAGTGAGTTGCAGAAAAAGGTACAGTTGGTTCAGAAGGCTAAGTTCCATGAATTCGACTTTGATAATGATTATGTTTTGAGATTTGGGAAGGAATTGTGTGTGTCATGTGATTCACAGTTGAATAGAGAGTTGTTGTGTGAAGCTAATAGTTCTCCGTTTTCAGTTCATCCATGCAGTACTAAGATCTACAGAGATCTTCAGGAGTATTATTGGTGGGATGGAATGAAAAGAGATATTGCTGATTTTACTGTGATGTATTTGACTTGTCAACAGGTTAAAGCAGAGCGGAAGTTACCGAAGGGGATGCTTCAGCCTTTACCAATACCAGAGTTGAAATGGGAGAATATATCCATGTAATTAATTATGGGATTGTCGAAGAGACCTCGAGGTAATAATGCAATCTGGGTTATTGTGGATCACTTGACTAAATCTACTACTTTCCTTGCTATATGAGATAATTTTTCACTAGATCAACTTTCTCATTTGTATCTTAAAGAGATACTCAGGTTACATGGAGTCCCCCTCTCCATTTTATCTGATCGTGATCCCAGGTTTACTTATATCTTTTGGAATGTCCTTCAGAAGTCATTGGGTACTGAATTAAATTTTAGTACATCTTTTCATCCTCAATCGGATGGGCAGTCAGAATGATCAATTCAGACATTGGAGGATATACTACTTGCTTGTTCGATGGATTATTAGGAAACTTGGGACCAACATCTTTCTTTAGTTGAGTTTTCTTATAATAACAGTTTTCATTCTAGTATATTGATTTCACCATTTGAGGAATTATATGGGAAGCAGTGTCAAACTCATTCTTTTTTGGATGGAGTGGGTGAAAGGAAGTTGATGGGACCAGAATTGGTAGAATAGTTGGTAGAAAAAGTTCATCTGATTCAGAAACACATGAGAATAGCTCAGTGTCAGCAGAAAAGTTATGCAGATAACCAGAGGAATGATTTTTCTTTTGAGGAAGGTGATTATGTATTCCTCAATGTTTCACCATGGAAAAGTGTGATTTCATTTGGTCGGAAAGGAAAGATGAGTCTATGGTTCATTGGACCATATGATATTCTAGATAGAGTTGGATCAGTTTCATACCAAGTGGCTTTACCTCTAAGTTACCCTAGGTACACAATGATTTTCATGTTTCAATGTTAAAAAAGTACATGCCAGATCCATCTCATATTTTGAGTCCAAAGGTAGTTCAGTTGCATGAGAACCTATCTTGTGAGGAAAAACCTGTCCAGATTCTTGACCATATAGAGAATGTGTTAAGGAATAAGGCGATTCATCAAGTAAAGGTTTTTTTGGAAAACCCACATAATTGAAGGGGCAACATGGGAATCATAAAATACAATGAGGGATAAATACCCCCACTTATTCGATAATTAAATAAATTTTGGGAATGCAATTTTCTAAAGATGGGAAGGATGTAACATCCCAAGTAAATAATGAATAATATATTTTCTTATCTATGTCTAATTATGAAATAGATAGTTTTTTAGAGGTTTAAAATGAGAATAAATCCAATCTTAAGCATAGAATTCTCTAATATTTTTAAAAGATTGTTTTACCACCTTTTGATGGAAAACCATTTTTAAATCTAACATATGGAAATTTTATAAGCTCTATTTTTCAAAATAAACTTATTAATTATAATTGGTACATTGAAATTTACTTTGGATAAATTTATGGTATTTTTCTGACAATGTTCATTTTTAATGAATAGTGAAAAAATACTGCATTTTACTTCAAAACTACTTTTTCATCTAATTTAATTATATGGATATATTGGATTATTAATTGGATTCAAAGGGTAATTAGAATATATTCTTTCCATTTAATCCAAATGTGGTCATTAGAATTAATTTCACTTTGAAATCATACATAAACAAGTGCCAATCTTTTGATAGATATTGTTTCAAAAAAACCCGCTATTTAATTTGACAACGGGAATTATTTTTAAATTAATTATTGAAATTTATGTGTTTGGAATTTCGTAAAATGGATTCCATATTTGGAATCAGAAGGTATAAATTATTTAATTAAGACCCTTTTTTGACAATATGAATAGTAACTATGGTAATTATTTTTAATTATCGTGATTAATTAGTAATCGGGTAGTTAAGGATAATAAAATAATATGATAATGATAACAAATGACCCCAAAATGCATCCTAATGATAGTTTTTGTGTCATGGACTACCATGGTATTCCTTGTGCCAAACTTAGTGACCCCATGGAATCACTTTTGGGGGATAGTGACACTTTATCATTTTATTTTTAAAGAAAGGAGAATATCACAAAAGTATGTAACACCAAAGTAAAACAATTTTAATTTTTTCTAAATAAATGATATTTTAGACTATAAATAGTAATTGGAATTATAAAAAGATTTCCTATATCATTATATTTGTTTTAGAATTTTTATACATTAAATAAATGAAATTTTTTATGACACCATGATGATGTAGTGATTACCACATTAATGAACGATTTAAATAAAATGAAACGATAATGTAAACTCTAAGACTTACACTTGTCAAAAACCAATTGGATGAGTATATTTAGATCCCTTATCACATTATCCTCTAAATATATCTATTTTGGACCTTTAAAATCTGAAACTCATTTTAATATAAAGTAACATTTCTTGACATTCCAAGAGTGCCCCTCCTCCCACTTATAAAAGTCACACACCTATACCTCCTTACCCACACCTCTCAATCCATTTTCACAGACAAGATCTGCAAATTTTATCTCTCCACATCCCTCTATTCATCCTATAATCCTTACCGTTGGAAGAAATCTCTTCAAGAAACCACTTTGGTTCAAACCAAGAGGAGTTACCCGATTTAAAGGTAATGTCTTCAATTGTGTTCTTTTGTTTTATTTTGCTTCTCGAACCCCATAAACTCTTTATATTCCTTTATTTTGTAACAACACCAGTATATTCAATATACTAGGATGTTTTTATGAGAATTATTCGAGCTAAACTTACACACACAATTTTCTAATGGTTAAATAACATACTGTTTTTGTGGTTGGTGTATCTCTGCCTTGTGAAACGATGATTGTTCAATTTTCTTTTAACACCTTTAAAAGTGGACATTAAGATGTCACTATATTTTTATATGATATATATTATTTTTAGGTCTTCCTTATTATTCTATATATTTCTTTTATGGCATACCCTTATGGTTTCCATTATGTGTAAATGTGATATCTTCATTTTTGGAAGTGCGGACTACCGCCCCCTCAAAGTGATTTGAATCGTTCATACCATATGTGGTACATATAAAGGATATATTTAATGATATTATATATGAAAACATACTGGAATTATAATACTACTATCTATCATTATGTTTTAATTCCATTAAATATGAAATATAAATGGAAGTAGCATTCATGCGCACTTACGGCTTACAGTCTCCATGAACGGTACATTTCATTCCTTACCTCTAAATATAATGTAAAATTATAAATGCATGTATATAATCAATATATATGATATATATGATATATAAACCATGAATATAATTCTGGATATAATGGATATTTTACCACATGAACAACTTTTAATTATAAAAAGTTTTCTTTTGACTCAAGTACCAATGATCGACAAAATGACTGTTATTAACATAAATAATTACATAGTGTTCATAACATGATTATAACTGATATAAAAGGAATAATGAAGATGAAAAAGGTTCTTATGAAAGTAGAAATTAACTCAAGTTTATTATTCTGGATATTAATGGACGATCGAGTCATGTCGGATATGAGGTAAGGGACTTCGTCTCAATCACCTTTCATTGAGGTATATTTTGATTTATACACAACATTCTTTTATACGGTGTACAAACCCCTTTGAATTTTACATTTATTCAAAAGTAATATTCTTTATATGGATCATTTTACTAAATGACAAAAAGGAATATTTTTTCAAACGTATGCGGTGACAATGACTTCTCTGCCGTCGTGATCATTATTTGAGTTTCGACTTCCTCTAAGCCATAACTTTTTTCTATATGAAAAATAAATACCATGTTTTACTTTTGTATTATTTTGGTATTGAAAATGGTTGTGATAATGTTTTTATTATATCAATGTGTTAGTGATATCTTGTGATTGAAATGTGGAAATGTTATGTTTCCTTTATGGATGTTTTATGTGATGCTATTATGTTACGGTAATTGGGAATTGTTTATGAAGACGGTTGGTTCCGTGATAATCTATTAGCGGGTGAGCCCGATATAGCTCTCCAATGCATTGGGTAACGCGATAGAGTTAAACGCTAAGGTTTCTCCAAAGATGTTTAGGTAATATATAGTGATGGGTACTCAAAATGTAACCATGAGGGTTACTCCCTATGTAAGAATTTTATGAATGCCTTAAGTTACCTTTATGTATTATGACTTCTATGGGTTATTCATGATTTGATTAATTATGTTAAAGTGCTTATATATTATGAGTAAAGTATGATTTCTTAAATTCTTATGTATACATGGAATAATGTTTTCATTCCTTAATTTTATACCCCTAACTGAACTTTTTATGCTCATCCTATGTTTTTGAAATGTTTTTCATAGGTCAAGGGAAAAGTACATGATGTGATGATAGTGTTGAGGATGTTTCAAGAAAGAATCCATGTCTTATTTTAAATATGTCTGCTTTGATGGGAAAAATTAATATTGTCTTTTATGTAACCTCCTTGTTTAAATGTGGAATATAATGCATGATAAATGATAAAATTCTCTAAAACTCTAATCCTGAAAAGATCCTCAATGTGTATTCTTGAAATAACTCATGATTAAGAAAGGTTTAAGGATGGGGCCTTATATTTTTAACATCATTTTTGGGATGAATTAATTTCAATTTATATAGTAAATTAATATTTTTACCATCGATTAAATAATTCCCCCATTAAAAAATTACTATTTCAGTTATTATAAAAATGTACTTTATAAAAATTTATCATATATTTAATTAATAAAACTAACATTAATAATTATTTTTAAAATTTGTTTTAAAACATATTAAAATTTTCTTCTAACATATTATGGAGAATATAAAAACTTAAACCTGGTTCTTTTAGAGAATCAATAATAACATTAACATTTTCATGGGATAAAATAATTAGTTTTAAATTATTTAATTAAAAAATACTCAATACTCAATTATAAAATGATAAGAATAAAAAACTAAGTATACTTAAAATAAATATATGGGAATAAAATAAATCTTTCCAAATATATTACATCTATATAATGATTTTAGATAAATCAATCAATTCAAAAAAAAAATACATTATTATATTAATTATTTCAACTATTTCTTGCATTAGTTCCACCCACTAAAGATAAAAAATAGAAATTCATCCATGATATAAAATCTATGAATGATTAATATAGGTAGAAGCATTAATGTCTATTATATATTTAAATATAAAGGGAGAAGTGAAATTCTGAGAGTGAAAAGGATAAATATTTTTCAATGTGATATTTTAGTAGGTTGGAAATAAAATATTTCTAGAGGAACAATAAAATTAAATTTGAATTTGTGACTAGGAAAATTTTGTGGAATGAGTGTTACATTTTTTTGGAAAATTATAAAAAAAATATGTGTTTTATTTTTATCTTCAGTTATTAAAAAAACTGATGTCTAAATTATTGATGTTTTATGGTTTCTAATATAGATTTTTGAAATAATAGATGTTTGAAATACTTTCAAGAATATTTTTTATATATTTTATTTTAATAACTGGCCATAAAAATACCCATTTATTGGTTTTTCATTTATTATTAATTTTTTAATGTAAATTCTTTTTCAAAAACAATTATTAAATAATATAAATTAAAATTTTAATGTTATAAATTTTTTTACTAGTTGTACTGACACCAAAATGACCTCTACCCAAAAGATGAGAAAATCTCTCATCGAGAATATCCCCCTCTTGGATTTAACCCCCCCTCCCCCAGTGTGGTAAATCATTATATCCCCTACTATAATAAATGATTCTAATATTCATAGACTAATTTAACAATCACAGATCAATAATTACATTAGTAAATCTCGTTGGAAAATAATATATGTTTTCCAATAAGAAATTTTCTTCAAATAATGAATTATTTTTTATTCCTCTAAACAAATTGATAGAATTTTTTATATTTTTATGATTATTTTTTATGTAGCTAAAAAATATAGGTGTTCTTGAGTTTTTTTGTGTTTTTTATATATTTTAGTTAATTTGATAAAAATAATTATCTTTTATTTATTATTGGATTATTCATATTTTTTTATAAAAATGATATTTATATATTGACTGGTTTTATCCACATGTGATATGTTCAAGTGGTTGTGTCAATATGTGATTTATATTATTCCTTTTTAATTTATTCTTTTAGGATAGTGGTTTTTTTTTGAATTATTCATTTTTAACTACTAATATTGAACCCTCAATATTCTTGAATGTTAAAATATCCTATGTTTTGTTAATTATAAGTGTTTATATAATACATAGAACATAATTTTTATGAATTATTTAAAATATATGTTATCTATAATATATTTTCATACAATACACATAAAATCAATATAAAATACATAATATACGTATATTTATACAATTCAACTAAAATGTTTATGGGATAGGGTGGATATATATTGAAATATAGTCATGACTATATTGTTTTTTGATTTTATATTTTAATCATATATTTATTAGTGTTAAGAATATAGTTTTGGCGTAATCATTTTATATTCATGTAATTTAGGAATGAGTTATATTTTTTCAGTTGTATAATTTTTATATTAATTTTTTTATACATTTATATATGTTTAGACTTTGTAATTATAGTTGTCTAGGATAAGGTGTTTAAAATAAATTCTAAAATTAGGAATCATTACTTGTTTTATTGAACATAAATAGAAAATTTTTATTTTATAATATATTATTTCTTAATGAATATAATATATATATAAATATCTAATATATATAATATTGGAATGTAAATATACACAAATAGATATATATAAATATATTACACATAACATATTAATATATTACACATTCTATTGTAATTTTAAACAAATATATATATATAATACATTAAACATATATAATGTATAGAAATTGTTATAAATGATACTATTGATACATTATCAAATATCTTTTTATTCTTTTTACTATTTAATTTTATTGTAATATTATTAACATGTGTTTTGAATAAGGTCTATATTAGGGATTGTGATATTCTTGATATGTCAGAATTAATATATCTTCTCTATTTAAATAAAAAAATTATGTATATATATATAATATTATAACATTCAATTTAAATATTTATTTTAATTGCAACATAAATTTACTTTTAACTTTTCCTATTTTTATCTAAATTTCAATTTCAAATTGAACACCCCCTTTAAATTTTTATCATACAATTTGAATTATAATATAGCCATTAAATTTTTCCTTATAATTTAAATTTTAAATAAAATTTCATAATTTCAAAAATAATTTAGTTATATAATTTATAATTATTCTTCTAAAAGAGAATATAAATTAAATATTTACTATCAATTTCAATTTCATTTGAATTTTATGATTATTTTTTATATTTTTATTGGATATAATTTTCTAAAATTCATAAATAAAATGAAATATTTTATTCCTACATAAATATATATTAAATTTTTTTATATAAAAAAGATTAGGCAATCAATTTTTATATAAACGTGTTTAGTCAACTTTACTTGTAATATGTCTCATTATGTTATGGGGCCAGTGGTGTTTTTAAATTTTTAAATTACAATGAAATCTAAGATTATAAGAATAATATATCCATGAATTAACTATAAATTAATACAATTATTGAGTAGATTTAATTTATCAATGCATATTAATTAAAATATTTTCCCAATAAACATATATGGTGGATTTGGAATTGGTAATAAAACATTGTATAAATTATGAACTGTTATTTCTATAACTAGAATGAATAAGATACATCCCTAATAGTGGAAAATGTAATTTAGAACTTGATTAATCATTTTTTATATATTATAGGGAAACATCATCAATAGGGTGACACATCCATTGTTCTTCTTATTAAGTGGTTGATATTAAAATTTTGAATAATAAATTTAATAATATAGGAAAATCAAATAAATATAGTAACATTTTCTATTATGGTGTTTCATAGAAAAATACAAGGGAAAATTAAAATTGAAATAAATACCATTTTCTGAATTAGATAAAAATGAAAATAAAGAATTGAATATATTATGATTTATCTGCAAAAGCATACATTTTATAATAATGTTATAAAATTTAATTTTCCAATATGGAATTATAAATATGAAAATTTCCATGTTATTTGAATTTTACCCTTATTTATTTTTCACACAATTAAAAAATGGTCCTGTTTACATTTACTAAAAAATGGAAATTAGAAAACATACTATGGTCATAAAATATAGCCAATGTATGGTATCCTATGACCACAATTTCCATTTTCATATTCTAATTACATAGTCAATTTGTAACTATGGCTATATAGAGGCTATAACCATGGGTTGATACAATGGTCATAGGGATTTCATGGCCAACATCTTTTATTATGGTCATATTGTATATGTTCCTTAAAAAAATCCATCCAGAGAGGATTGATGTTTAAACCTCGTATAGATTTGATATAACAATATACTATAAACTAATAGTTACTATGTGTATTTATTATGTGTTTTTGTGTATTAAATGTTATATACTTCTATATTTTCCATAAATGGCTATGTAGAAAAAAAATCTGCAAATGTTTTTAAAAAAATGTTGAAAACATTACACATGGGATTTGGACGGTTAAGGTTAATGACCCTTTCCATGATCAAGATAAATAAAAAATGACAAACTCAATTCATATAATAAATAATATAAGCTCTATAATCACTCACATCATCAATTATCCCTCACTCATATAGTGAGTACCCATATAGAATGATCCTTCAATACTCAGTGTTTTCAATCTTCAGATTTGGACTGAGCTTATCATTGGAGGATTTATATGTTTATGTTATAAAAAAATTCATCTGAAGGACAGAATATTCTTTCCATGAACCCCTTTTTTGAGGTAGATAAGTGAAACCTTAATTACCCCCTAATTATTTTACAATTTGAAAATTATTACCAAAATAATGAATATTTTTCACTTCATATGACCATGAGTAAAATGTTTTCTTTCACCCAAGAATAATCATTATTTATAAATAATTATATAGTAACTCTATACTGAGACTCTTGTTGAAAAATATGTACAATGGTATATTGATCAAATCACACAAACCCTAAATCTTTTTGATTTATATCGTTGATACTATAAACACTTTCCCCAAATAAACAATTGCCACTTGTTTTAGTCAATCCACCATGACCGTGCACAAGATAAAATAAATCAATGGCTAATTGATGAACCTACAAAATCTATTCCACTTTCAGGTTCAACAAATAGTTCAATATATGAACATGACCATATCCACTCAGATTTTACATTCATTTTTCAGTACATAGACAACTATCTTGGAGCCCCCATTTACAGTTCACAAAAATTAATCTACTACCCATAATATCATGAAAACATAATATTTTAAGGGTTTTAAACCCCTTAATTTTCATCCCCATGACTTTGATATTTTCTACCATCCCCTAGAAATTAGGATAAACATAACCCAAAGAATCCTCCTCAAAATCTATCTAGGCCCTCAAATTCCCAGTTAAAACACCATGTTCCATTATAACTATTTTTTCATGATGACACCAATCCCTATTGTACAGCTTTTTAGCCTCAGAAGTATCCTCAATTAGCAAACAAATCATAGCTCACGAATCAACATCTCAATTTAGTACATCCATAATAGTTGATTTATCATATAGATTATCAACATTTTTCCTATACATTTTCATAATATCACCAACTAAATATATATCCATTTAAGAATTATCTTCTTTGTAATTCCTATCCCCATACTCGAAACGAGTGAAAACAACAATACTATGTGTTTCATTAGAATCATCCTTCTTATACATGATATTTCATCCTTTGAATTCAATGAATAGTTAGAGTACTAAATTACCCTCCTATAACTATAATTAATATGAATTACAAAAAATTAAAACATTGTGGGTCTGCCTATACATTTTATCCCAATCCTCAAGGATTGAGGCCATATGATTCTTTATGGCTATATATTGTCATGGTCCGTATGTACAATGGCCATATTACAAACCTATGTCTAGATTTCATGTTGACTATATCCATATGTGTAGTCGATATCCATAGTCAGCATAGACCACGTCCATTTTTACATTTATATCATATTGTATGAATTTTTCATGTAGAATAAGGAACTAATCTTCCTACATTATCAATAATAATGTGAATGGTTTTTGAACTACGGATGATGGAAAACCTTATTTTAGTATTATTCTATGATTCCAAAATAAAATTTTGATAGTGAGAAACTTATTAAATATATTGGATTTTGTTAAATGATTATAAATACTTTTACTAATGACTATAGGTTATATTTATATGGATTATAAAGTATAAAACTTTCCAAAATATTATATTTTTTATATATGTATTGATAAATAAAACAGAAATTGCCATCAATGTAGTACTATGAAGAGTAGAAAAAGAAATCTCATTTAAATTGTTTATAATTCATTCCATTAAAATGATGATTGTAATGGTTATTTAGTTTATATAAAACTAATATGATTTTAAAATTTAATAATTTTTATATTAAAAAAAGTGGGTTCATACTACACCCAATAAATTCAAAATCATTGAATAACATTTGTTAATTACATTATTATTTACCTTGGGATCCATGAAATGTTCACATTGGATTGAAAAACGTTTTATTCAATAAAAATTGGAATTTTGGATGTAATTATATAATATGGTTGTTTTTTTTGATTTTTAATAGTATATCTCTTTGAATATTAAAGAACTAAATTTTAATTAAATTGAAGTAATTATTTATAAAAATAAAATTCCTTAAAATAACATAGATTTATAACTTAAACCACATTACTATTAATTAAAAAACATATAAAATTATTTTCTACAAATAGATGATAAATTGAATGAAAAGTATCAAAATTCATTCCACAATAATGTGAAATATTAACTATATTACCTGACTATGAAAATTTACTAGTCAGAACAACCCAAATGGTATCGGTTTTTAATATTGTATGTTTAATTTTGACCCTTAGTAAGTTCAATTTAATAGAATTTAATGATATATATATCACCAATTATTTTTTAAAATACCTCATAGATTTCTTTTTAACAGGTCACAATTCAATTGAAAAATAAATTTGTGACTTCAAAAAATGTATTTTTAATAAAATAAATAATACAAAAAAATGATATATTTGGGAAAATATATGAAATTATTTTCAATTGATTAAAGATGTAAAAAAATGTCAACTCCCATATTCTCAAACATAGAAACAATAATTATTGAGAAGGTTCATATTTATTAACTTATATATATTTAATTTCTTTTGATACATCCAAAGCATGATGTTATGAATATCGAGAATAATATGGGTGATATTTGTGTCTTTATATTTATTGATTATCATAGGACAATGAATAATAATTTATGTACTCATATGGAAATATATTTGAGGGATATTTCTAATTAAATATAGGAATAATATAATGCAAGAATTCAAAGTTATTGTTTGGGTTAAAACCAATATAAAAATATTTTCCTCCAAATATAAATTAATGTTAATATTCTGGGTGTATATAAAACTAATATGTCACTTATTATTGGAATTAATCACTAAAAGTATCATGGATCGGAAATTCATGGCTCACATAATTTGATGGAGTGTTTTATAACTTTTAAAATGAATAGTTTATTCCTTTATAAAATAATTACATTATTAATCAACATGTATACCTTTTACAGATAACATTTTATGAATATAATAAACCATATTGATCCCTATAAATAATTTTTTGGATACATTGTCATTTATATATTATTTTTACATAATAAATGTTTTACATGGATGATGAATTTGATTATCAAATTTATGTAGGAAGATGAATATAATAATTATATTTTATTGTCAATTAATATATTCCATATATAGTTATGTTATTTTTTATCATTGTTTTAATAATGACTCAAAATATTTAGATAATATAATCATATTTTTTTCCAACATATTACTATTATTCAATATAAACCTACCTTATCTCAAGTATTAGTTGACAACTAAATCTCACTAAGAGAGATTTATTATAATATATATCCTTAAAAAAGTTATTATAAACTTATAATCAGGTAATTTATCTTAAATATAAAGAATATTCAATAATGTTTGATGTATTGAGGATAATAAGAACCATTCACAGGAAAATATAAATCCTTAATATTTCCAAATTTACATTGGGATGTAGGAAAATTATTCCCACTTTCACATAGATATTTATTTTTTAAACAACATGACCCACGCATTCCCTAAGTTGGTGGTGAATTAATGTTTGAAATTTTTCCCACATCATGTTAGATACCATTATCATTGTGTAAAGAACACATTGATCCTATCAAAGATAATTTCAAATGCATCACAATAAAAAATTAAAAAACTAAAATATGGAAAAATAATTTTACTAGGTTCAACCCTTTGTTCCGTGTAAAAGGAGTGCACATTGATAATGTGTTGATGTGGAAAAATCATATAAACTATACTGGGATTTTCAATATAATTTCTTCACATCTAGTCTCTACCATGATGACTACCTATATAATTTTTTATGTATTTACACAATTCCTTACTCAATTAACTCCAACCCATTCCGCAATAAATCACCACTCCAATTGGATGTCTTCCCAATTTAATAATATGGATGTCACTTCTTTATCATCTAGAATTTGTACTAATATTTTATTCGTGAAGGATAGAATATAATGCCCCAATGCAATCATAAATCTCAAGAATTACTAGTGTACCTAACATACTATTTTTTATATAGATCCATGCTTACTAAATAATTATTCAATTAATTATTCTCAAAATAAAATACCTTCAGGGTACCATTGTTCATGATCTTCCTTCATATCGTTACCCCATATAGGATTCATTCATGTTCATCCCCTCACTAATTAACATCATGGTATTTTTTATTACACAATGCCTTCAAGGTACTATATTAAATGTTTAAATTATTCACATATCCCCAAATAATTATTCATCAGGAATAATTCCTTATTAAATTTACTTCAACTTCCAAAAACATTATTTAAAAAATAGAAACTAATTATTCCCTATAAGAAAAAAATATGATAATCAAAAATTAATTCCATAATTATATATAATATTAATTTAAATCTTTCTTAATTAATTAATTTTATTATTGTGGGTATATTTATAGGAATAGTGTCCTTGAATTACATTCTCTACAAAAAAAATTTCATTTCCCACCTTGGGGAAGTCATTCATCGCCACCTATATATCAAAAATGACACTAAATTTTTATTATCATTGTTACTTCCAATTTTTGAATATTTATTCCTTGATGATGTTTTTGAAAATCCCACCATTAATGATTCACAAAACACTTCCATATTCCATTCAAAAATGATCATTATATTTTATGATTCATTTGTGTCATTACACAAAAACATTATGATGAATTTGGGGTGAAAATATTTCTCTAACTAGTATACATGAAAATCATTCATGAAAACTCTTCTATTACATAATATTTTTAATTAAACATCACCTTTTCCTCTAATATTTTTCTAAGAATCACCACTTTCTAATAATTTCCATGAACATTATTTATATTATCTTCTATAAGAAACTCCTCTTTATACCATATCTACACATAATATTCAATAAATCCTAATGATTTACAATTAGTTTGAAATCCTGATAATAATGTTGAATATAAAAACATTTACCCCTTATAATTCTAAATTTTTGTTCAATAATTATGCGTAATCGAGTTGTTAATTAAAAAAACAATATACCCGCTCTCTTTGTTCCTTGTTGTATGACATAGATTCCATAAACTCCCAAAATAGATATCAGTTGTCTAAATATTCTCCCAGCTTAATTTTTTTCATAATAAAAATCAAAATTAAAATGGTTATACAAATTTTTCTACCAGATGAAAATATAATATCTCTTCCATAACAGTATTTCTATTTGATAAATTATCATTATAGAAAATAAATGGTCAATAGACTTTTCCATGCCTTTTGGCTTAAATAATTCCAAAATCCCCTATCTTATTTATCATAATAATTTCATTCCACATGTGTTATATCTATACCTGATATTAATTTAATATATTTACCTTTAATCAATGAATCCATAAAATAATTAACTTTTTATGCAGAACAATACGTGTTCCCCTTATTTCATAGAAAATCACCACAAATAATCGATTAATTGAATTTCAAATACATTGATTGTAGTGCACCATTATCTAGTAAACATGCATATTTATAACTTATCATCCATGAAACCGATGTGCACATAGATAGATTCAAATTGGGATATTGGTATATTAAAATCACATCACGATGAGGGTGGTGATTGAACCCCATGTTTCAACTAATGTTTAATAAAATATTGGAGAAACCAAAGGATTAGACATAATTAATTTCACTTGACCATTTTTTCCAATACGCATCATCTTGATATGTTGTTCCTAAATTTTTTTATTGATTATGGGATATCATTTCTCAATATATTATATAAAATTGAGTTATGAAATTTGTTTTTCTATGTTCAATTTCAATATTATTGTTTAAAAAATATTACCATATGATTTTTCAATTATTCAACAATATGCTCTTATTATTTCATCAACCATTGAAGTTGTACTCATTCATTTTTACATAAAACATATTCTGATTCTTTCATTTTAAGACATGATCTTTATTTTTTTACAAAACCTACCAATGAAATTACATCCATGGAAGATAGAAACACAATTTTTTGACTTTCATTCCACCACATCACCATCCTAATCCATGTTATAAGTTGATGATATATTAGGCTATATTATTTTATCAATGAACAAAAAAATAATGAGATTACATTGGATTTAACTCTGTATCTTCTTTACTACTATGACATGATCATCCTTTTTATTAACTTGGAAATAATCTCCTTATCATGTTTTATAAATAGTATATTTCGGAGTTTATATTAAATATAAAAAATGTCCTATTATTCAACTTTATATAGTTGGATCCATAGATTGAATGTCATAGTTCTCTATATTCCTGGTTATAACAATCATTTAAGCCGTTGTTAGATTGTAATCATTTATATAAAACATATTAATTAAATTTATTTGATACTTATCATTATAGATAAAAGTATCACTGACTTCATTAACAAATTATTTCTCTATAAAGAATCTTTGTTCACCAAACATGGATGTTTTAATTTCTAAACTCATGATATATAAAATGAATCAATATATTTCTTCCTTCTTATGAGATCATCCACTTAAATAATCCTCATGACTTTTCTTCCCTGGAAGGTCATATTTAACGATTATAATAAATACCACTTATTTTGAATTCTACATTCATTAAATATGTGTTATATTGAGCTTACCATGATCATACTACATATTTTGAACTATAAAATCGCTTTTTAAACAATTACAATTTAATTTAGTCACTTTTAATCAACAATCCAAATTAGGTATCAATATAAACCTCATCTTTGATAACTCCACTATAGAATGTATATTTTATATCCATATTAAAAAACACCAATAAAAATAAATTTTCAATTAATAAGAATATCCTCATCAACAAATTTCAATCCATTTGTATTATATCTATATATTTTGAAGGTACAGAATGTTCAATAGATTGTGTGACACACGACAATCATCTAAAACATACCACAAAACATTATTATTTTAAATATAACCATTATAACTATCCCATTGAATTAGAAAATATTCATACTAGTAACTAAATTTTGATATTTTGAATAATTATCATAATTAATAAATAATTTATTAATTAAATATTTGGATATAAGAACTAATTTTATAGTGATGTTATTTTTTGCAAAAAAATCATTTTATTTAATAATGGGTCATATTTATTTTTTTGATAAAATATTACAATATATATCCATAACTTTTAAAATTTTATTTTTTAGAGGATATCATTTCCTAATTCAAAATATCAAAATTATCTTAAGGTGATATTTTTGTAATTTTTTGAAATAGGTTATTTATCAATGAATAGAGTAAATATATAACATGATAGAGAATAATCATTTTTTCCAAATATTTACAATGCCCCATATTATATCAATTTTGTTTTAAAAGTAAAAAATTTCTATTTATGAAAAATAAGCAAATAGAAATTTATAAAACTGACAATATTCTAATTTTTTTTCAAAAATAATATTATTAAAAAATTTCATTTTTTTAATCCAATTGTCATTGGGTTTTGTGGATTTATATAAAAAGTAATTTTATACACTTAAAGGAATTGAATTTGATAAAATTAAAATAATTATTTCAAATCAAAATTTCCATAAATTTCAAATAGGGAAACGTTATTTTTTATAATGTACAGTAACCATGGTAAAAAATCACATGATAAGGGTAAAACATGCAAAAAAGGTTAAAACTATTATATAAGGATTAAAATTCAAATTTAAATCAGATTTTAATACATTAAATTATTTTATTTCAACTATAACCATCCAATAATTAAAAAAATAAAATTTTGGTTCTGTTATTCATTGATAAAGACCATTCAATTAATTTATGTAAGGAATAATTTGAAAATGTCACTTTCTTTGTTTTAATATCAATATTATGTTTTTACTTGGATTAAAAAAATTAATGACCATTTCCAAATTGTTATATTTAATATGCCTTTTTTATATTTGTAATTGATTTATACTTTTTATAGATGAAATAATTACCTTAAATGCATTTTCACCAGCAACGAAACACTTTTTTAATATATAGAAAAATCAAGAAGGTTATTTTAAAAATAGACAAATTAATTTTTCCGGGGTGAGTGATTGTTTCAAAATACTTTTTCGACAAATTTAATATATTATAAATGATAAATAACATTTAAATTTTAATTATATTACGCTCATTATAATTGTTTATATAAGTTTTTATAATTATTCCTTCAAATGACTTTATAAATATTTTATAATAAATAATATTTTATTAAATGATATAAATTTCCTAAAATATTATATCTGACCAAGTGAATGGGATATTGTTTTCAATATCATCGATTTTATACATATGGTTCTATTTTCCTTTTATTTTAACTATATTTTTCCCTGGTGAGTAAAAACATTATTATTGTCATAATAATTAAATGGGTTATCAAAATTTTAAAACTAAAAGATAATGGTTAAAAGAAAAAACATGTGAATAAATTTGATGGGATGTAGTTCAATTATAATTCTTCATATATCTTAAATATATAAAATTTATTCCACTTTATCAATAAAATATATTTATCTTAATTTAATAAATCTAAAAATTTATATGGTTTACCCTATCATATATTATATATGGACCTCTCTTCTCCTCCCTTATTCACACATTGAGCCTTTTATCTCTAACAAGATAATTCAAAATCACATCCCCACATTCCCCAACACTCAGTATATGTCTTTACATCAACAATATTATACCCTATACATCAGTAGGTGTAAGAGAATGTGGGTTTTCAAAGAAGATGTAATCATATTAACCTAGCATTTTCATTTCAGTTTTTCATCTACCTCCTTAAATTATATCACATACACTCTAATATAATAGAATAAAAATATAACATTTAATTTTATTTTAATATGATAATTTAATAAATATATTACTCTAATATTTCATCTAATGGGAAATGAAAACATCGTTTCTGTGTATGTGTATACTACCACCTCACAAACCTATGTATTTTGTACTAATATCTAGGATGGAAATTGTAATGAATTTAACATATATATATAATATAAATATTACAAATATTATTCTATAAATATAATATATCATCAATTTTCCTAATTTTTTATTTATTAAAAATTGATTCATCTTATGTAAATATGTATATACTAGTATCTCCACATAATTATACACATAATTACTCAATTTGAAATCTAAGGGATAGTTATGGGGATGAATTTAATGAATTTATGTGATATATAAAACATTATAATTATTCTATAAAGATAATTTTTTATTTATTATCAATCAATAAAAATTTAAAAATGTCACGGGTGTGTATGTGCAGAGTACAGCCTCCCATGCTTTCTATTTTTTTCTAGGACTGAGTTTCATGTATGAATATGAAATTATATATGATGTTTAAAATGAAAATTATTTCTGGATTATTATTTTATATATGATATAACTGTGACTTATTTTACCATAGTATAACAACAAAAAACATGTTGAAATTAGTAATTGAAAATCCTCATAACATCTAACATCGACTTAACATTTAATGTAATTAAATATTTTATTATAGTAAATGAAATAAATCAATAAATGATAATGGAATACATTTGGAAAATTTTATTGAATAATTAAATAATTAAATAATTAATTAAAAAATTTATACATAAAATTAAAGGATTTAGATAGATAGCCATGACACTTGGTATGGGGTTTCTTAACTAAATTTCCATTAATTGGGTTATAACACTACTTAATGACCTTGTTTTTCCTTGATTTTATGTGAAATGAAATTCATTTCGTTTTATTATTTATTATCACATATTTTATGTGGATTTAAATAATTTAAATAAAAATAAATTGATCTTTCAACATATCATCTCTGAAAATAATTTTATGGTTTTTGTCATTCTAAACTCCCTAACTTGAGATAGTTTCCATATAATGTACCCCAAACCTTGTATGTTGTGTTTATGATGAATATTGATGTTTTAGTATAATTTATACACATTTTATCATTATATTTTTATGTTCTTTTTTTATCTCTGACATTCTTGAGGTATTGATTAGTTATTATAAAAGTTTCAAGGTTTTAATTTTTCTCAATATAAATTACATGAGAATGGTTTCACATAGTCCACCATTTTATCATTCCAATTGTGTACTCACTACACCATTAATTAATAATTATATATTTTAAATTATAATTAATTTTATATACATCTAATGTCTATATTCTTTCTTTTTATGGTTTTTATTCGAATTTTTCTGACGTGGTAAATTTATTATGTTATATTGACCTTATATTTCAATTTTGGTTATGATGAAGGATTAAATGAAAATATTATATGATATTTATCTAATATTCCCTCCCCTGTTTAATGTCCTATACTTTTTTCTAGTGTTTACTTGTTTTTCATTCATTTTCTTCCATTTTTACTTGAATGGAATAGAAATATTATTTTAATAAAAAACATCGATGTTTTCTTATTTTAGTCAGAAATATTTTTCTATCCAAATCATTGTTTTAATAAATAATTTCAATAATCCATTTACTATACTTCAATGATACTTTAAAAATCATTCAAAACTACATTATTCTTTTTCCAAAGGGATTAAAAATAATGCATTTATACACATCTTATGCAATAAATTTCAAATGTCTTTACCAATGTGTGAAAGGGGTGTCTTTTAACATTTATAAATTAATATAATTTTTTCACCATCATTTATATTTATAAAATTTAAGCATTATATTTATTTTTCTATGTTCATTTTAAAAAAAAGTCATTTTCCCAGTATTTTATAAATTTATTGAATGTATTATCAATAGAAAAGGTAATCATCCCCTAATTTTGAAGAAATGTTTTATATGATATTTTAATGATAATTTAATCAATCTCAACATTAGTTAATGATTCCTCTTCATCAATAGGAAAACATTATTTTGTTACCTTACTCTTCATTTCAATTAATGTTTTATGATGATTTTAAAAATCTATTTTCATGAATCACATTTATTTTCAAATTGTTAATCTATCAATATGTTAATTATTGTTGTTTTAAAGGGTTTTATGTTGATATATGAAATATTTAATATATTTTATTCATGAAATTTTAAATAATAAATCAATATTGTGATGGGTGATACCTATAAATATTATTGTATGGGTGATATTGATATAGATCTATAATATATTTTGTATTGTTCCTTATCATAAATGGTAATAAGGTAGAGATAACTGGCGAGGTTTATTTTTTAGATTCATCTAGGCACCAGTTATTTCTGACATGAGTGAACATGGGTTATAACTTTTTTTTCCAAGATAACCAAATTGTTTTTCATTTATTTTTATGATTTCTAATATATCCTTTTTTGGTGAATTTTGTTACAAGGCTCATGATTTTTTTCTTATATGAAACTTATCTTATGTTAAAACATCATGCCACATATCATGATTTAGGATCTATTAATATATGTATATGAATTCCCATATTATTTCCCATATACATTTATTATATTTTCATATCCTTATGATCATCATATGCCTAATAATGAAAGTCAACTATTAATGATTATTTTTACCATCACTGATCATTTGAGCCCACACATATTATCTTTCCTTTCACAAGTTTATAATGTAATATTATATGATATATATATATATATAAATGAATAATGAGGGGGACAATTAATATTTTATATTAAATTAAAAAAATAAACAGTGGAAATAAAATATCATTTAAATAAATAGGTAATATTATGTTAGATTTATTATGAATCATATAAATCTCTTAATATAAAATAACATTTAGTATATATGTGATTTAATATTTCATTTTCATGTTTCAATATTTTGGATAGTTAAATTTATGTCAGATATAATGGAATCAAATACATAATTTTATAGGATTTGATATTACTAATGGATCTATGTGTATAAGTTCAAAGTTATTATAACAAGTGAACATAATTCATGAAAATCAACATTGTCAATCTACACATTGACTTTACACCCAAAAACACCTTATGTATAGTAAAATTTCCATTTTATCACATTTATTCTTAACAATCAACATTGTTTTATAAAATAATTTTTTCATGGGACTTCCACATGATCACAAAATTAATTCTGGTTAGTTTTTCTTAATTACTCTTTTATGGATCTAAAGGGAAACTTCTACTACATATATATAATATGGGTGATCTATACCACTCTCAATGATAATTTTATTGTATATATTGTTTACTAGATAATTTATTTATTCATAAAATAAATTATATTGAGGACTTCTCACTGAGGAAAAATCATGACTAATTTATTTTATATTGAGAATGTTATCCACATCAATATATGTGATATTTATTCCATTGTTGGGTAAAAAAATATTTATTTTAAAAATGGTCTTAATTTTTTACTTTATATAATCAGTCTTCTAAAATTGTTCTGAATTATTATTATTTTCATTATATGATTCATTAGAATACATAAGTTTTTATGAAAAAAGTAAATAATATCTCACTAACTATTGTTATTTATATAATAATGATTTGGGAGAGTCATTACTTCCATATATTCATGGGAATTATATTCACTATATGTTATCTAGTTTGAATTGCCACTATACAATTTATTGGATAAGATCTATATAATATATTGGTGAGTGTAACCTTGAATCTATGGACACAAGTTTTTATATTCCTAAATATTATGAAATCAAGTGTTTAATTTACTATCCCCTGGATATAGGTTAAATTTATTTATATTTTAATGGAATATTAATCAATCATTCCCTTGATTGAGAACTCCTTTTAGTTAAAATTAACCACATTTATTTATCATAGTATTAAATAACACTCAAGAGGTTTTGTAATAATCCATCCATACTGAGAACTTCCATATTCATCATCTTAATGAATGATAATCAAGTATGTCCACCTCTATTAATCTAAATTGTTTTGTTATAACTTTATAAAATAAATGAATAAAATATTACCTTTATATTTTCTCTGATAATATTATTCTCAATGATTTGATATGAATACTCACTATCAAGGATCAAAATTCCATTGTTTTGGGTTTCTTTGAGTGTGATATCATCCAGAACATCCTTTTAACCCTTTAGTTTTACCTTTTAGGAGAGGCCTGGTTTTTTGAAGTAGAATATGAGCTATCCTATTTCAATCTATAATAGGTTGTTTAATAATTATCTTCATCTTCTTCTTATAATAAATACTATATAATTTTTAATATAATTTTCCTAGTTTATTCATTAATAAAATGAGTACTTGTGTATTAAAAATTACCATTTCGGCTTTTTCAACAATTAGTAGCTTTATAAATAATATGAAAATGAATAAAATATCCATATCATTAAAATCTTCTATGGGATGAATAACATAGTCTATTCAACACCATGAGTTTTTAATGAATAATTATTTTTTGAGTAAATTATTTTTTTTAATGGATTTCACTACACGCTAAACCGAGATATGCTTTCTTCATATGAAACCTCATGTTATGCTTGAAATATACACAACACATACCATATATTTTGTTACATGAAACACCATGTATGGAATTTTTGACATACTACACTAAGTTCATTTGATTGCTTTTATTAAACACATGGATAAGTTTTATTAAACATAATATATTATTAATAATATTATTAAAATATTTTTATAGTTATCACATAGCTGTTGGAATGAATTTTACAATGATTATTTACTAGATTATGATAATATGTATCACTCATTTTAAACAATGTATCTTAACTAATTAATTATAAATGATAGTAAAAATTGTTTTAAAATAATGCAATTCTGTCAAAACTCGATCCCTAGGGCCCATTCCGTGACTACCCAAAGCCCACCATCAATAGGCCAGGGCTGGAAACTAGCACCAAATGGAAGAAATCCCATATATTGGAATCCATTTCCTTTATAACATGAAAATGTACACAACGAAGTATAAGATGGAAACAAAACACTAAATGAAACTATAAACAAAAGGAGTGATGAAAAGTAAAAGGGGGCTGGAAATACAACCCAATTATAAAGAACAAGGAAACTGAAAGTACAACCACTAGAAAAAGGGAAAACAACACATGGATCATCTACTGGGAAATCCTACCTGAAGGGTAGGTACAGATAACTTCCACAACACCCCACGTCCGTCAGTCTCCTTCGTGCACCGTCACGCCGTGTGGTCCACCTCTAGGTACCAACCAATACTGGTGCTCTCAGCCTCGGTTTGTGATTTCCTTTATCTGTATCCAACACAATGAGGTGTGGGCATAGATTGATTATCGGTTAGTATAACAAAACCCAGTAGAGACCCCGAGACCCCTTAGGTCCCACAAAATCCAACAAAGATAAACCAAAAAGTATGAAATCATCATATAAAAATTCTTAGGTATATACCCATACATATACCTAAGTAATCAAGTAATCCATATCAATCATGAGGAAAAAAATATTACTGAATCATCTCAAATAACGATTTTATTCTAGGGTTAGTATCAAGTAACAATTGCAAGTGCAATTTCAAACCCCTCGGCTGCTGGAGAACTCCTCATCTATCGAGTACAATGGGCAGCCATGTCACACAGATGCACTTCCCACTAACATTGGACCATTGAGGTACTCCTCGGGACGAGTACCATGGGTCGGTCATGTCACACAGAGGTTCTCCCCATCATGAGTCAATCATGTCACACATTTGGGCTCCTCCTCATAGCCTGCTGAGGTACTCATCCTGTCGAGTATCAAGGGTCTTCTATGACACCAAGACGCTCCCACTGTGGTCCTGCCGCGACACCAAGGTGCTCCCCACTAGGCTAGTCGAGTCACTCTCAGTCAAATAGGTCAGTAGTCATCAGGTCTCAACCTGCTACTATGCGCTATACTCACTCATCTCCAGGAGGATCTGCTCCATCAGCTACTAGTTGATACCACAAATGTCAGTAAGTACCATGTTGAAGTATTTAAATGGAACGCCTCGTCATAGGTGTCTCAACGCAACAGATGATGCGTCAATCAGACGCACTATTTGTGAGTTATAAGCCATTTAGTCCTAAGGGCCTTGTTGGATTCGTGCATGATCCGACCTGACCGTATGTCAACTGCACCACAATCTCAAGTGGGGTATATTCAAAGGGATCTTCATACTCCATGATTACCAGCGTTGTAGATGGTTCATCAAACGGAAGTCCGGTGGAAAATAAATGGCCAAAAGAAGTTAAAGGGCCATAGTAAGCCCAGGTCCAGTCCAACCCATTTGGACCAACACAGCCCGACATAGTCTGGGTCAAACCGATCCTGGTCAACCCGGACAGACCTGTTGGGTCTGGCCCATCCCATTGGGGGAACATGCTTATTAGGTTCGGCCCCGCCCGCTGGGCCTAGCCCAGCAGGCCACGCGGGTGGTTCAGCCAATAGTGTTGTGAGGGTGCGGCCAAGCATGGATTGTCCCGGAGGGTGTGGCCGGTATGGATCATCCAGGGCGCCGTGAGGGGTTCCACAGGATGGCTCAGGAGGCTGGGTGGCTGAGATCCGGGAGTTGGGAGTCAGTCGAGTGAGCTTGCTGGCGGGCGAGCGGGCGGGCGGCCGGGCAGGCCTGCAGTTGGGCTGATGGGCGGTCGGGTAGGCCGGAAGGTGTCCGGGAGGTGGCCGGGCCGGCCGGTGTGGCGCATTCCGGCTTGGGGTAGCGGCTCGGAAATCCTAGCTGCGTGGCTGGCAGGGGCCCGGCTCTGACCAGTTAAGCCGGTGGCGGTGCAGGATGCCGCAAGGGAGGCACGCATCATGGAGGCCACAAATAAAACAAACATTTTCTTCACCACCTTCGTTGCATCGTTGCATCAACACCATGCTGAAGATCATCACAAAAGAGATCAACGGAGGGAGTCGGGCCATTTTAGTATGGCCCGCACCCTCTGTGATTAGGATGATATCAATAAGTTCATCAGGGTAGGAGAATGATGAACAACAACTCACCCATCAAATTAAACATATCATCCTTTTTCATTTTCAATGAAAAATAAGAACATGGAAAATAAAAGAAGACAACCCCTACCTCTATTATTTGATCATCGATGATGTCTCAGGAAGAAGACAAAGGTGGCCGTCATTCATTGAGTCCACCTCACACTTCCAATCTCGAGTTCATGCATCGGCTCATTGAAGACGATGCGGAGGGAAGGTTGGTTGAAGATATCCCACATTGGCAGAAGCTCTAAGGATGAAGTCTAAGTAGTTCGGTGTTCTTCGTTGGGAGATTTCTCCCAATAATCCTCCTCCCAAAGCTGCCACCAAAATGAACAATGCCAACCAAAATAATAATATATTTTATTAATCTATTATTTAATTTTTTGGCACAAAATTAAAAAAGATGAATTAATTATCTGGGCTCCCCCTTAATTAATGTGGATGATTTTTCCCTATTAAATTAGGGGATTTGGCACCAATAAAGGAGGGGGTGTAAAGAGAATCTCCCCTCATTAATGAGGGGAGTCGGGAGGTTTTCCCCTCCCACCATTAATAGGGGTTTTTTCCATATGTGGTCCCCTTGTCGTAACCTGCCACGGGTGGTTAGGTTAGGGTGGGACCCACCACTATAACCTCTCATGGGAGGTTAAGGAGTGGTGGTCCCACCTCATACATCCATGAGGAGGTTTTAACCAACAAAAAAAAATTTAGCCACACTCTTAATTTATATATAATTTATTCTCTAAAAACCCAAATACTATCTTTTATTCTTGACCCACTATCATCAATGTGAAATGACTCCTTATGTGAATAATGGCACTATAAGTTCAACAGTGTCCTCATATTTCAATTTCAAGCACCTACACAAAAGCTATAAAATCCCGCTTCTATGTTTTCTGAACATATCTGAACAAAACTAAAGAAATTGATTCTGCGTACACCAGGCCTCATAATGATTCACCATCAATTTTTGTAGACTCATAAAATTTCCATGTATTTAATGAAAATTCCCATGTAATTTCCAAGTATTTACATTCTCCCCACCTCAGGGCTTTACGTCCCAGTAAGCCCCAACTCTAACTAATGGAACAAGTTGGTGGTACTGAGTACGCATCTGAGCCTCCCACTCCTATGTGCTCTCCTGGATGTTATCATGCTACCAGCGAACGCACACCAGAGGTATCGATCGCCCGTGTAGGACCTGCTACTATCGATCTTCAATCTCTACTGGGATCTCATTAAAAGTCAACCAATCATCAACATCCATCTCACCATGGTTGATGATGGGTGAAGGGTCATACACTTATCTCCTCAGCTGAGATACATTGAAGATGTCATGCACCCAGTGCAACTGAGTTGGAAGACCCAAGTGGTAATCAACCTCACTTACTCTACTGAGGACCTATAAAGGTCCATTGAATCTCATATATTACATGATGCCTCTTCCAATTCCTCGTAGACCTCGTCGAGGTGAGATACATGGGAAGACATGGTCACCAACCTCGAACTCTAGAGGTCTCTGTCTCCTATCAGCATACGACTAATGTCTACTCTCTGCATTCCTCATGCACTCCTAGATGATCTGTACATTCATCATGGTAGCTCGTACCATCACTAGTCCAAATAGTGATGTCTCCCTAGTGTCATTCTAGCACAAGGGTGATCTATAAGGTTACCCATATAATTCCTCAAATGGTTCTATCCCAATGGTTGAGTGTTATCTTTTTTTACATGCAAACACCACATAAGGTAAGTGAACCTCCTATATTTGACCGAAGTCGTTAACACATGCACCAAGAATGTCCTTGAGAGTTTGAATGGTTCTCTCAGTTCATCCATCCATTTGATTATGGAAGGTGGTGATCAAACAAAGATACATCCCAAAAGCCTCCTGAAACCCCTTCCATATCCAGGATGTAAATCGTGATTCACGATCAAAGACAATAGATGAAGGTACTCCATGTACCCACAAAACCCCCGGCACAGAGAGGTGTCCTATGGACTCTAGTGAACCCTGCTCTCTAATCTGTAGGAAGTGGGATGACTTGGTGAGTTGATCAATGATAACCCAAATTGAGTCGTGACCCATGGATGTACATGGGCGTATTATCACAAAGTCCATGGATATCTCTTCCCACATCCACCCTGGCACCTCTAAAGGCTGAACCAAGCCTGGAGGTACCTAGTGCTCTGCCTTCAATTGCTGAAAATTGAGGCACCGAGAGACAAAATATGCAAATGCCTTCTTCATACCTGGCCACCAATGTTGTCGTCAAAGGTCCTAGTTCATCTTCCCCATTCCTGGATTTACCGCTAAAGGGGATGTGTGGAACTCCCTCAACACTTCATCCTGAAGAGAAATAGGTACCATAGTACATCCTCTAAAGGGTATGACATGCTCCCCACCATCAGAAAATCCATTAGGTGCATGCCCTGTGGATATCTGATCATGTCATGTCTCGCAGTCAGTGTCTCCACACTGTGCCAACCTGACTCACTAATGATGTTGGGGAAAAAATGTAAGGGAATCAAGGAAATATGCTCCATCTCTATCCACAAAAGAAATCTGCAAAGTGGCTAGTTGGTCCATCACTTCACCTAGCAGCTGTATAACAAATCTCCTATAGAGTTCATCTGCAACAACCTTCCCCTTTCCATGAGTATAGGCAATTTTGAAGTCATAGTCCTAGAAGAAATCAAGCCAACTTCGATGTCTCGGGTTCATGTCCTTGTGAGAGAAGATATACCTGAGACATTTGTCATCAGAGTACATGGTATAATGTTCACCCATCAGATAGTGTCACCACATCATCAAGGTAAATACCGTTGCTACTAACTCCAGGTCATTGGTAGCATATTTTTGCTCATGTTGTCTCAGATTTCAATAACCATTTGTGATAAGTGATCACTCCTGCATTAGGACGCACCCAAGTCCCATCCTCGATACATCATTGTAGACTACTTACCCTATGCCTTCCTCCAAATGTCTTAAGATGGGGGCATTGTTCAGCCTCTACCTCAACTCTGAAAAGCTCTGTGGGGATCTCTCTGACCACATGAAGGGTTTCCCCCTCTTCTTCAAGGCTGGTATTGGTGCTGAAAATCTGGAGAATTCTGGAACGAATCTCCGGTAGTATCTAGCCAAAACCAAGAATCTTTATACATCTATCACACTCCTGGGAAGCTCCCAAGATTGAACCACCTCAATTTTTGCGAGATCCACTCCATCTCTAGCCTCCGAGATGAGATACCCAAAAATGTGTACCTCTCGGATCCAAAACTGGCACTTCGAGAACTTATCAAAATGCTGGTGCTCTCGGAGTGTTTCCAGTACTACCTGTAAATGGTAATCATGCTCCTCCTCAGTAGACGAGTAGATCATAATGTCGTCTATGAAGACTAAAAAAGGAGATCAAGGTACAAAAATAAGATTTTGTTCATGAGTCCCATAAACACTGCTGGAGCATTGGATAAACTGAATGGCATAACCAAGAACTGGTAGTGTCCATACCAACATCTGAAAGTTGTCTTCCGCACATCCTTGTCTCAGACACCGAGCTAGTGATAGCCTAATCTGAGGTCTCTCTTTGAGAACCATTGTGATCCCATCAACTGATCAAATAGGTCCTTAAACCTTGGGAATCAGTACATGTTCTTCATGGTTACCTGAGTTACTTGACGGTAGTCGACACAAAGTCTCAAGCTCCCACACGTCTTCTTGGTGAAAAGAATCACGGTTGTCCATGAAGAATAATTGGGCCGGATGAATACATTCCCCTATAAGTCCTCTAGATTTACCCATAGATCACGAGGCTCTATGGGAGCCATCCGATACGCTGGTGAAGAAATCATTTCCATCCTTGGGTACAGGTCAATGTAGAATCCCACCTCTCTATTAGGAGGTAGACCTAGGACATCATCAGGGAATACATCCGTGTACTAGTCCACCACAACAGAAAATGTCAGACTCCCCACAACAACTACCCTGAGGGTAAGGCTAACTGACTGATTAGTTATCATCTATACTCTCCTCTGGGCAAGTCCATCCTATCCTACAATGGCTCCCTTATCACTTTTTAAGGTAAAACTGATCCCATCCGTAGAGACACACCACACTTTATTCCAAATATAGTTGATATGTGCATGGATTATTGATAACCAGTCCATACCCAAGATGATGTTGTTAGGCCTCGATGACACTACAAGGAGATCCCAGTCGATGCTCTATCCTCCTAGAGTATGCTTGCACTGCCGACACCAGTGCATAATCATTGTGTCTTCTCCCGTAGAATTATCTTGCCATATGTATCGAGCCGACGACTCCATCAGAATATCTGAGCTCCGAACGAGGGTTGTGGCAATGAAAGTGTGAATGGAACCTATGTCTATAAGAACTAAAAATATGGTGTAGTAGACACATATCGTACCTCAAATCATATCCAGAGCATCGTGATCATAATCCCCAGCTTCTCGGTGTTGAGCTCTCCCATGTCCACCTGCTCTCTACTATCGAGGAGGACATCCTAGTGGTGGTGGCGGTAACACCTCAAAATTTCGCCCACAACCAGTTGTACGACTAGATAATCTGCCACATCTGTCTGCTCCCTGTGGACCACGCCGATTGAATCTTTGTCTCTTCCTAGGCTGTCCTTCGACCATATACTGATCATTTGAATGGTGGATCAGACTGTCATGTTCCATGTGACCCTGTCACCTCTTGAGAAACATTTCCCACTCCATGAATTTATGTCTATGCCCTGGGTTCCCCACACACCTGATCCTGAGTCATGCAGTCATCCACACATGCGTCTGGTCCTCTTGGACCTCTATAACATATGACAACCCTGCTTTTTATTACAACCTAAACATGATTTATTACATAAAACATCACATGATACAACAAATAAGATCGAGAGGTTTAGTTTCTTTGGGGCTTAGGATCATTACATAAAAACATGAAACATGGAATACAACATCTTTATTGAAAACTTCCTTTACATGACCACCACATTGCCTCATACTTTGCATTTTATGGGATAACCTGAGTACATGCATAAGAAAAGGGTGAGCTATAAAGCCCAGTAAGGGAATACACATGGAATAACATTAGGAGTACAATACATGTTAGACATTAGGCATATCAATAGAGCACAATAGAAATATGAACTTAACGGTATTATAAAGCATGATAATCATAACATGCAAATGTGGCAATAACACTTAACATGGAATTAGCATGAGCCAAGGCTCATTGCACATGGAGCAAGAGTAAATCCTCATTGAACATTAAGCATGAGTAAACCATCGTTCACATGAATTAGCATGAGTCAACTCTCATTACACATGATTTATCATGATACTATACTTTACCTAATTCATTGGATCGCTATAAGCATTCACCCTTCTCAAACATTTCATTACATGCATAAGTGTCCCACATAGATCATAAAACATGGATTAATAAAACATAATCATTTATTCCATGATAGAGAAATGTGGAATTCATACATGAAACGTTACAATAAATAGGTAAATTTTCATAGAGGTGAATACCCTTGATGGAGAAATGGGCATGGTATTCACTACACAATGACATTGACGTAGAAAATCGGTGCGATTTCGGCAGCGTAACGGCGTGACATAAGAATTCATAAAAATGGTTGATGAGAGAGAAAGGGGTTCTTCATAATATTTACATGTAATGGACCGTAAGGAGGTCATATAGATACATTTTCCAACAATTGTAATGTAATTTACATTCATGATACAATATTATTGCTTGAATGTAAAATAGGAGAGAGAAGTTCCTTTCAGAATTTCGGCATAATAACGGGTGTACATGGGAGGCATTTAAGGGGAGGGAAAGGGTCTCCCAACATTCAAACATAAAGAGGGAAGTATGAGGAAGGTGTGAAACCATACCCCAACATTTATATTTGAAATTAAAAAGGACAAACAACTTAATGAAAATTGGAGAAAAATGAGAAAGGAAGAAAAACCCCTTACTTGGAAGTGTGCTTCCAAAGACTAGAGAGAGGCTTGTGAGGGGCTTCTTGGGAGCTTGGGGCACCTTGGAGGATTCTAGAGAGAGTAGGGCATAGGATGGACGAACTCCAAAGGCTTTTAGTGTGGAGTAAGTGGAAGCTTGGGTGGGTTTATATTGGAAAGGTGATGGAATTATTTATTATTTAGGTTTGGGACCCCTTATATTAAATTAATCCAAACTACAAACTATCCCATGGTATTTGCCATTGGTTTTTGGAAAAGGGAATAGGAAAAAAAATATTTTATAAGGCCAAAGTCTGAAATTCTTAAAATAATAGGGTTTCTTATTTGGAGGGGAGTCACACTCCCATGGAAATTAATTTAAAAAGACAAGGTGTTTAATTAGTCTTGAGGGGTCCATTAATGCTTTGAAAAGTAATTCAAACAAACCCAAAATCAAATTATTTTAATGATAAACATATATTGGCCGGACATAAATATTACAGTATTTTATTACATCACTATTGGGTCATTATGTTGTTATTAAACACATTATATATTTAAATGGTATTAAATTTTCTACCCAAAAATTTGACTGTCTCAGAAAATTATGAAAAAATCACCGTTGGATAATTTCGACGTCTTGATTCCAGAAATAACATTTATTTTATCTAAATATTTTCTAAATATGTTAATTTTCAATTTTAAAATAAAAACCGACTTTTATCGAAAATTCACGGGTTTTGACAGAAATGGATTTCAAACCTTAATAAAAATTATAATTGAATTCATAAAATTATAAGACCATTTATATTAAATAAATATTAATTTAATAATAATAATATTTTATTAAAATAGTATTTAATTCAAAAATACCTTAATTTAATAAAATATAATTCTTAATTAAATAATAACTAAAAACACTAATTGTACTTTAAAAATTATTTACAATGTATCAATAATGACAAGAAGGTATATACATTATTATATACAAAAAATAATGTACATGAGCATAGTACTATTGATTCGTTACATGAACACTTAATATAGCCGCATATGACTTAAGGGTAAGGTGTTCGATGGTGATAGACTCCTGGGGTGGCTCGGATAACATCGCTCGAGTGGTAATTTCTATCAACTTCCACTTCTCTCGTAGATGGTCCCATTCGAGCTTGACATGGTGAAGCACAGCTTGGGCTTGGTCAAGATCAAAGCCCAAGGATGCAACCTCTTTTCTAAGCTCTGATAAATGGGCTTCGTATGGGGCAATTCTACAGGATGAGGCCATCACTTCCTTTGTGTAAGTAAAATTGGATGTGTTAAAGCCCTATATTTATACTCATCATGTGATCACTATTCAATGGCTATAAAATTAATGGTCACAATTATTATCATAAAATGAATGAAGTTGAAATTTTATAAAAACATTTTATATAAAGATACATTTAATAAGATCAAGAGGGACTTTCCATTAATGAAACTTTGGTTCGTTACAAAATTCCCCCCTTAAGAAATTTCGCCCTCAAAATTTTCCTTTTCCCACACTCAAACAGATGTGGGTAACTAAGCTTCATCATTTCCTCCAATTCACAAGTCGCTGCTTCAAACTTGTGGTTTCTCCACAATACCTTGATGAGGGTCATTTTCTTATTTCGTAGAACTTTTTCTCTACGATCTAAGATCTTCACTGGTTGCTTCTCATAAGAAAGATCATCTTCCAATTGTACCACCTCAGAAGAGAGTACATGTGAAGGGTCTGGTATGTACTTCCTTAAGAGGGATACATGAAATACATCATGTACATTGGCCAAAGTAGACGGAAGTTCTAGTCGATAAGCCACATCCCCAACACGATCAAGAATCTCGAATGGGCCGATGTACCTTGGACATAACTTCCCTTTCGTTCTAAACATCATGAAATTATTCCACAGAGATATGCGTAGAAAAAACATGTCTCCAACTTTAAACTCAAGGTCTCGTCGACGATTATCTGCATAACTCTTCTGTCGACTCTAGGCTACCTTGATATGCTGCTGAATAGTTTTCACCTTCTCCACCATTTCCACGACCATTTCTGGTCCAAGCGGCTTACGTTCACTGACCTCATCCCAACATGTTGGTGTTCTACACCTTTTCCCATACCGGGCTTCATATGGTGCCATTTGGATTCTCGAGTGGAAGCTATTATTATAAGAGAACTCAACCAGAGGAAGATTATGATCCCATCCTCCTTTAAAGTCCATTGAGCACGCTCTCAACATATCCTCAAGTGGTTGGATAGTCTGCTCAGATTGTCCATTAGTTGAAGTATGATAAGTTGTATTGAAGTTCAGTTCAGTATTCACAACATGTTGAGGACTCTTCCAAAATGTAGAGGTGAATCTTGGATCTCGGTCAGACACAATAGATAGTGGTACACCATGCAAACTTTTCACTTCCCCGATATATATCTGTGCCAGTTGATCCAATGAGAAATCCTCCCGAATAGCAATTAAGTGTGCAGTCTTTGTAAGATGATCCACAACAACCCATATTGCATTGTTTCCTTTTTATGCCCTTGGAAGTCCAGTGACAAAGTCCATGGTGATGTTCTCCCATTTCCATTCTAGTATGGGAAATGGTTGCATCATCCCCTTATACTTCTGCCTCTCTGCCTTCACTTTTTGACACACCAGGAACTTTGATGTATATTCAGCAATCTCCTTCATCATATTATCCCACCAAATGTTTTCTTAGAGACCTCAATACATCTTTGTGCTCCCTGGGTTAATAGAAAAATTTGAACTATGTGCATCATCCAGAAGTTCCTTCTTCATCTCCAGACGTGATGGAACACATAGTCATTTCCAAAAACACACAATTCCTTCTTCATTAACATTAAACTCCAAGTATTTCCCTTTTTTGATAGCTTCCCCTTTTTCTTGAATTCCTACATCATCCTTTTGAGCATCCTTTAACCTTTCCAAAAGAGATGGTTGAGCGATCATTTGTGAAAGGATTGATGATGTTCCATTCTCTATGATTCCTATGTCCATTTTCATCAAGTCTAAGATGATTGGATCCTTCTCAATTCTCATCATTGATAGAATCGCTGGATCATTTCTACTTAGGGCATCTTCGACCTTGTTCGCTTTCCTAGGGAGGTAATGGATTGAACAGTCATAATCCTTGATGAGCTCTATCCATATTCTATGGCGCATATTAAACTCTTTCTGGGTAAATAAATATATTTAAGAATCTTGTGGTCAGTATATATCTCACATTTCACCCCATAGAGATAATGCCGCAAGATTTTCAAGGCAAAGATCACCGCTTCCAACTCTAGACCATGTGTTAGATAGTTTCGGTCGTGGATTTTCGACTTCCTTGAGGCATAAGATATAACTTTATAATTTTGTATCAGCACACAGCCTAATCCCTTCATTGAAGCATCACTGAATACCACAAAAAGTTCCCCACTTTTGGGTAATGTGAGCACTGGTGCAGTGATAAGGCTCCTTTTCAACTACTTGAAGCTTTCTTCACATTCATCACTCCAAGAAAACTTTACTCAATTTCATGTTAGCATAGTAAGAGGGTTGGAAAATTGTGATAAATTTCTCACAAATTGTCAATAATATCCAGCTAACCCCAAGAAGCTACGGATATCTGTTACTGATGTTGGCCTCGTCCATCCCTCAATTGCATCTGTTTTGGAGGGATCCATAGATATCCCATTAATTCTGATGATATGGCCAAAGAATGAGACCTCATTCAACCAGAACTCAATCTTGATGTACTTTTCATAGAGCTTCTCCTTGCGAAAAGTCTATAGTACAGTTCTTAAATGCTCCTCATGATCCTCCTTGGTTTTGGAGTATATTAGAATATCATCTATAATGACTACCACAAATTTGTCTAGGTAATCTCTAAAGACTCTATTAATCAATTCCATGAAGATTGAGGGAGAATTGGTGAGTCGTAAAGGCATTACTATGAATTCATAGTGCCTGTATCTTGTACGAAAAGCAGTTTTGGGGACATCTTCCTTCATCACCGTTACTTGATAATATCCCGACGGAAAATATACTATGGAGAAGTATTGTACTCCACGCAACTGATCAAACAAGTCATCAATTCTTGGGAGCGGATACTTGTTCTTTATCATGATTCTGTTAAGTTCATGATAATCGATGCAAAGCCGCATTGACCCATCCTTCTTCTTGACAAAGAGGACCGGTGCACCCCATAGTGAAGCACTTGGGCGTATAAACCCTTTATCCAGACTCTACTGTAGTTGTTTCTCCACCTCTTCAAGCTCTACAACAACCATTCTATATGGAGTCATGGATATTGGTAAAGCCCAGGGTATAAGTTCAATTGAGAATTCAACATCTCTTCTAGGAGGAAGACCAGGCAGTTCCTCGGGAAACACTTCAGCAAATTCCCTCACAATAGGCATTTCCTCAAGGATGGTTTCTTCCATGGACTCAATCATCTGAGCCAGATACGTGTGCCCATAGGGTAGTAATATCCATGCTTGAGATGATGGAGATAAGGATATTCATCTTCCTCCTTACACTTGTAAATAATTGGGGGTCGATTCTCCATATGGAGTGTGATTTCCCTCTACTGACAATTTATGTTGGCTCTATATAAGGAAATCCAATCCATGCCAAGAATTGCATCAAATTATACCAGAGGGATTATGATGAGGTTCGCCGGGAAATTCAATCCACATATTATAACAGGGGAGGACTTATATTCGTGGGATACAATGATTGCCCCATTTTCCATACTCACTGACATCTTCACTTCCATGTTTTTTAGTGGTGCTGGGATTGACCTACTAAACATTCGAGATATAAAAGAATGCCTAAAACCTGAATCAAAAATTACATTCTCTATTCTTGAATGAATAACAAGTGTACCTATCAACACCTCATTGTCGGGGTTCTCTTCGGCAGAAGTGATAGAAAGATCTCTTCCTTGCTGCCTTGGAGGTTATTGGTTGCCTCCAAAAACCATTGGATTAGGGAAATGATTTGAAAAATGACCCGATTATTTGCATTTGTAGCATTGAACAATGCATTGAGGTTCTAATGGAGCATTCCTCTCCTCTCTCGCAGACGTGGGTCTTTCTTGCCGATATTTAATAGCTAGGTGCCCTTCACTTCCACACCTGAAGCATTTCCTCATCCCCTTAAGGCATTTTCTAGGGTGCTTCTTTCTGCACTTTTGGCAAGTGGGGTGCTGGACCTTCTTAACACCGTTGTATTTATCCATCGGCCAACCAACATTTAAGTCCACCTTACGCTTTTTATCCCCATGATACCCATGTGATTCTCCATTCTCCATTTTGACCTTGAGGGCACATCAGAAAATTTCCTCATTTCTGTCGAAGTCACGGATCACCAATTCATTTCGCAGGCTAGGCTCCAACCCACCAAAGAAGCGGTCAACTTTGCATTTTGGGGTAACGACAAAGCCGGAAGTGTATCGTGAACGCCTTGTGATGTTTTCCTCACACACTCCAACAAATTATTCATCTTTTTTCGTGAGGGAAAGAAAGTCCCTTTCCATATTAAGCTGGAGGGTGCGCGGAAAATATTTATCGAAAAACATCTTCCAGAAATCCTTCCATTCCAATGTCTCGATCTCCTCCTCAGGCTTCGTATTTTTTGATCGACGTCCACCATTGATCAGCTTCACCCTCCATACGATAAGCCCCTAGGAGAACCTTCTCTTGTTTAGAACATTGAAGGATGGAGAAGATCTTTTCAATGGAGTTGATCCATTGTTCAGCGATTGTGGGATCAGATGATCCACTAAAAGTAGGAGGCCTTTGTCTCATGATGCTCTCAATAGTGATTTTTTCTTTCTTAGGAGGGGTTGAATATTACTCTTGACCCTTTTTTCTATTCAAAAATTGAGTTAGTTGAGAGAGAAGCATGACAAATTTCGCGATTCCCGCTCCCATTGGATTGGGCATCTCATTAGTACAGTTATCACATTGATCTTCACAGCGGTTGTTAGCCCGAGTCTCCCTATTACCGAACATTGGCTAGAATAAAGGGAAAGTTAGGGGTAACAAATAAAGGGTAATCCAAAGAAAAAATTTGAAGTCATATAAATAAAATTTCATTTCCTTAACTCATGAGTCTATATGCTTCAATCTAGGCTTTTCATGGTCTACTTTCTGACATATATTCTTAGGGGCATTTTTTTAATTCCCTTAATAAGGTTTCATACTAAGATTGTGAATTTACCAAAGCATATCCCCCAAGAGTGTCGTAACCAAGAGTGCAGCAAGGCTTGTTGTCATGCACCATTTCACATTCGAGTCTAGCTCAAAGCGGTGTTTTCGGGTTCTACCCCCAGGATACATCTGTGCTAGAGCCGAATCTACCTGCTCGTATCCAGATAGGGATGTATTTTATTGATACCCCACTTACTAAATACTCAACAAAACATAGGGACATTTTTATTGTACTTAGTCTTGTATCTAAGGCTTTACTTGGGTTTTCTAATCCTAATCCCAAAAAATAACCAAACCTATCCTCTGATACCAACTATGACAACCCTGCTTTTTATTACAACTTAAACATGATTTATTACATAAAACAACACTTGATACAGCAAAGAAGATCGAGAGGTATAGTGTCGTTGGGGCTTAGGATCATTACATAAAAACTTGAAACATGGAATACAACATCTTTATTGAAAACTTCCTTTACATGACCACTACATTCCCTCGTACTTAGCATTGCATGGGATAACATGAGGACATGCATAAGAAAAGGGTGAGCTATATAGACCAGTAAGGGAATACACATGGAATAACATGAGGAGTACAATAAATGTTAGAAATTAGGCATATCAATAGAGCAAAATAGAAACATGAACATAAAGGCATGATGAAGCATGATAATCATAACATGGAAATGTGGAAACAACACATAACATGGAATTAGCATGAGCCAAGGCACATTACACATGGAGCATGAGTAAATCCTCATTGCAAATAAAGCACGAGTAAACCCTCATTTCACTTAAATTATCATGATTCAACACTCATAGCACATGACGTATCATGATACTATACCTTACCTAATGCATTGGAGCACTATAAGGGAGCACCCTTCTAAATCACTTCTTTTCATACATAAGTGTGCCACATGGATAATGAAACATGGATTCATAAAACATACTCATTTTTTCCACGATAAAGAAATGTGGAATTTATAAATTAAACTTTACAATAAATATGTAAATGTTCAAAAATGTGAATACCCTTGATGGAGAAATGGGCATGGTATTCACTACACGATGACATTGGCTTAGAAAATCAGTGTGATTTCAGCAGCGTAACGACGTGACATTAGAATTCATAAAAATGGTTGATGAGAGAAAATGGGGATCCTCATAATATTTACATGTAATGGAAAGTAAGGAGTTCATATAGATACATGTTACAAAAGTTGTAATGGAATTTAGATTCATGATACAAAAGTATTTCTTCAATGTAAAACAGGAGAGAGAAGTTCCTTTCAGAATTTTGGTATAGTAACGGGTGTACATGGGAGGCATTTAATGAGAGAGAAAGGGTCTCCCATAATTCAAACATAAATAAGGAAGTATGTGGAAGGTGTGAAACCATACCCCAACATTTATAATTGAAATTAAAAGGGAAAAACAACTTAAAGAAAATTGGACAAAAATGAGAAAGGAAGAAAAACCCCTTTCTTGGATGTGTGCCTCCAAAGGCTAGATAGAGGATTGTGAGAGGCTTCTTGGGATCTTGGGGCACCTTGGGAGGATTCTATAGAGAGTATGGAAGAGGTTGGACTAACTACAAAGGCTTCGAGTGAGGAGGAAGTTGATGCTTGGGTGGGTTTATATAGGAAAGGTGAGGGAATTCTTTGTTATTTAGGTTTGGGACCCCTTATATTAAATTAATCCAAACCACAAACCATCCCTTGGTTTTTCCCATGGTTTTTGGAAAAGGGAAGACGAAAAAAAATATTTTATAAGGTCAAAGTCCAAACTTCTTAAAATAATAGGGTTGCTTATGTGGAGGTGAGTCACAATCCCATGGAAATTAATTAAAAAAGACAAGGTGTTTAATAAGTCTTGAGGGGTCCATTAATGCTTTGAAAAGTAATTAGAACAAATCCAAAATTACATTATTTTAATGTTAAAACATATATTGTCCTAAAAAACAGATTAAAGCATTTTATTTCATCACTATTGGGTCATTATGATGTCATAAAACACATTATATATTTAAACGATATTTAATTTTTTACCCAAAAATTTGATTGTCTCAGATAATTATGAAAAATTCACCATTGGATAATTTCGACATCCTGATTGCAGAAATAACATTTATTTTATCTAATTAATATTCTAAATATTTAAATTTTCATTTTTAAAATAAAAACCGATATTTATCGAAAATTCATGGGTTTTGACAGAAATGGATTTCAAACCATAATAAAAAATATAATTGCATTCATAAAATTATAAGATCATTTATATTAAATAAAAATTAATTCAATAATAATAATATTTTATTAAAATATTATTTAATTAAAAAATACCTTACTTTAATAAAATAGAATTCTTAATTATATAATAACTAAAAAACTATTTGTACTTTAAAAATTATTTACAATATATCAATAATGACAAGAAGGTATATACATTATTATATAAAAAAATAATGTACATGATCATAGTACTATAGATTCGTTATATAACCCCGTAAAACTGCCTCATAAGACCTAAGGGTAAGGTGTGTGATGGTGATGGAATCTTGGGGTGGGTCGGATAACATCGCTCGAGAGGTAATTTATATCAACTTCCACTTCTCCCATAGACGGTCTCATTCGAGATTGACATGGTGAAGCTCAACTTGGGCTTGGTCAAGAGTGAAGCCCAAGGAAACCACCTCTTTTCCGAGCTTCGATAAATGAGCTTCATATGGGGCAATTCTACTGGATGAGGCCCTCTCTTCCTTTGTCTAATTAAAACTGGACGTGTTAAAGCCCAATATTTATACTAATCAAGTGATCACTGTTCATCGACTATAAATGTAACGGTCACAATTCTTATCATAAAACCAATGAAGTTGACATTTTATAAAAAAAATTTATATAAATAGACATTTAATAAGATCAAGAGGGATTTTCCATTAATGAAAATTTGGGTCGTTACATGACATCTATCTACATCCAGCTATAGAAGAATCCTATGTATTTAAACTAGTGGTGGGTCTCACTCTTGGAGAATTCTCATCAAGGAAACTCTCCAGAAGAGGGCTTGCTCAAACACCCATTTCTATGTCAGGATGTTGAGTGAGATCATTGAATCCCAGATCTCTTTCCTGAGCCCCTAAGCGATGGTTTGAGCCCTGAAGAATGGGTCTCGTACCATATCAGCAGAGTAGTGCGAGAGGTCGGTGAACCTTGTTGAGTACTATGTTACAGTCATGCTGCCCTAGTGAAGATAAAGTAACTCCTGAATATGCACTGCATAGAGAGTTTCTGAAACAACTTCCACCCGAAATAGTCTCTTGTGGTTTTCCCAAAGAAACATTATCTCGTCATGCACCTAGAGCATCAAAATCCACCATCATCTCACTACTACCTATAGAAGGATGGCATCAAGAATCGCCATGAAATAGGCAGCTGTCCCTAAAATTCGGAAAACTCTCACCACAACCTCCAACCAATCATCAGCCGCCTATGGGTCTATATCTCCCATGAACCTGAGTGGCCGTTGGTGCTGGATCTCATGCAACATACTTTAGTGGCGTGCATCATCTACTTCTAGGGCTGGTGGCATCAGTTTCCCAAAGAAAAGTTGTCTCGCTGGTGCCTCCACCGGAAAAGGGCCCTATACCAAGGCCTCATCGCTCGGTGGGCTATCTACATGAACAACTCTTGGGGCTCCTACTGAAAAACCATTGGGAGGCATCTTGAACGAATCACATGTGGCATGATCAAAATATTATACCTGGTGAGCTAACCAGGTTTAGCTGATTTTAAGTAATATGTTTGAAAACACACACACAATCATTGTTTTCATGCACTAAGTCCGAAATTGGATGATTGGATTCAAGTGTATGGATACGTCAGCTGAGCACCAACAATGGACCCATTTAACTAAAAACAACACTCAGTATCCTTAACAATATAGCTTCACGGAAAAGATCAGAGTCCTATTTTTTGGGGTAGAATCAACACCTCTAATACCAGTTTGTCAGGAAAGGATCCCCAAGGCTTGTTCCGTGACTATCCCAAGCCCGCCTTCCACAGGACAGGGTCTGGAAACTAGCACCAAAGGCATAAATCCCTAATATGGGAAGACATTGACTTTATAACATGAAAACAAACAAAACATAGTATGAGTAGGAAACAAAACACTAAATGAAAATGTAATCAAAAGGAGTACTGAAAAGTAAAATGGGGACTAAAATACAATCCCAAATTTAAAGTACATGGAAACTAAAAGGAAAAGATCTGGAAAAAGGGAAAATAGCTCCTGGATTTTCTACTAGGAATTCCTACCTGATGTATTGGTATATATAGCCTCCACAACAATATATATCCATCTGTCTCCTTTGTGCAGCGTCCCACTGTGTGGTCCACCTCTAGGTACCATCCAGTCCTGGTGCCCTTGGATTCGGTCAGCATCGTCTGTCGTCCACATCAATCATACTGAGGTGCGAGCATAGCCCTTGTAGGGGTGAGTATAACTATACTCAATAGGTACCCCAAGACCCTCAAGGTATCACAAAATCCAACAAGTATAAACCACAATGTTTGAAATCAACAGGTAACCCCACTTTGGAATATTCTTATACATATACCTATGTTATCATGTAATCCATCTCAATCATGAGGAAAACACAAAACTTACTGACTTAGCTCAAACATCGATTTTATTCTAGAGGTAGTATCAAGTTACATTTCTAAGAAAAATGTCAAACACTTCAGCTACTAGAGAACTCCTTCTCTATCGTGTACAATGGGCCTACCGCATCATACAAAGGCACTTCCCACTAACCATGGACTACTGAGGTACTCCTTCTGTCGAGAATCATGGGTCTTCCGCATCACACAGAGGCCCTCCCGATCATAGGTCGGCCATGTCAAACGGAGGCGCTCCTCCTCATAGCATATTGATGTACTCTTGTCGAGTATTGTGGGTATTTCGTGACACCAAGGTGCTCCTAATATGTGTGTGATGTGACACCAAGGCTCTCCTCACTCGGTTAGTCGAGTCACACCACGTTTAATCGGTCAGTAGTCGGCAGGCCTCAACCGGCTACTTGGTTTCTGCGTTATGCTCACTCGTCTCCCAGAGGATCTGCTCCACTAAATACTGGTCAATAATCCAACAATCACGAAGTCCCTTGTATAAGTATCTAAAATGTCCTCCTCATCATAGGGGTGTCAACGCATTAGACGGTGCATCAATCGAATGCCCAGTCTGTGAGTTATTATCCTTTTAGTCCCAGGAGGCCCAGTTGGATTCGTACACAATCTAACCTAACCATATCTCAAATGTACCCGAAACTGTAGTGGGGGAATACTCACATGTACCGTCATAATCCAATATTACTAGTTCCACAAATGGTTCGTCCAACGTATGTATGACGCCAATGATATGGACAAAAGATGGAAAAGGGTTGTACTGGGCCCGGAACCGGTCCGACCCGGTCGGTCCCACCCTGTCGGACCGACCTCGCCCGACCCAGTCTGGGCCGACCCGATCTGGGTCACCCCGGTCAGATCTGTTGGGTCTCGCCCGACTGATTTGGCGAGCCATCTGGTTTCGTTCAACCCAGCCCACTGGGCCCAGCCTAGCAGGCCGCGTGGGAAGATAGGCCAGGAGCGCCATGAGGGTGCGGCCCGACACGGCTCACCCTAGAGGGCACGGCTGGGATGGTTCGGCCAGGGCACCGTGAGGGGGTTCACGGGGTGTCTTAGGGGCCGGGTGGCCAGGAGCTACAAGGAAGCTTGGAAGGCTTGCTGGCAGGATAACGGGCAGCCGGGAAGGCCGGGAGGTGTCCAGGAAGTGGTCGGGCAAGTCGGCGAGGCTCAGGCTGGCTATAGGTAGCCGCTTGGCTCTGTAAGCGGCGCGGTCGGTGGGGTCTCGGCAGGTGCTGGTTTGGCCGAGGGCAGTGCGAGATGCTACAGGGGCGGCGCAGATCACAGAGGACATGGGTAGAGAGGCCTTTGTCTTCGACACCTTCGTTACCTCATTGATTCATCTTCATGATGATGATCATCACAAAAGAGTTCAATGGAGGGAGTTGGGCCATGTCAGTTTCTACCACACCCTTCTCGATTAAGTTGAAATCGGTCGGTTCATCAAGGAAGGAGAAAGATGAACAACAACTCACCCGTCAAATAAAACATATCTTCATTCATCATCTTTAATGAAAAAGAAAAACATGGAACATAAAATAATAGATCCCCTACCTTTTTTCATTGATCTCCAATGAAATTGTGGGAAGAAGATTAAGGTGATCGTCGTTCGTCGTGTCCACCACACACATCAAATCCTGAATTCATGCATCGGCTCATTGATGATGATACAGAGGGATGGTCAGTTGAAGACATCCCACATTGGTAGAATCTCTAAGGAAGATGTTGAAGAAGGTTAGTGTTTATCATTGGGAGATTTCTCCCAATAATTCTCCTCTCATAGCTACCACCAAATTGAACAATACCACCAAAAATAATAATAAATTGTGTAAATATATAATTTAATTTTATGACCAAAAATTCAAAATGTTTAATTAATTAACATGGCTTAACCTAAATTAATGTGGAAGGTTTGGAACCATTAAATTAGGGGAGTTGGCACCAATAAAGGAGGGGTGTGTGAAGAGACTCTCCCTCATTATTGAGGGGACTTGAGAGGATTTCCTCTCCCACCATTAATAGGGGGTTTAGTCCTATGTGGTTCCCATGTCGTAACCTCGCGCTGGAAGTTAGGTTTAGGTGGGACCCACCACCATATCCTCTCATGGTAGTTTAAGGTGTGGTGGTCCCACCTCTAACTTCCATGAGGAGGATTAAACCAACAAATAAAATTTATGCCACGCATATAATTTTTATTTAATTAATTCATTAAAAACCCCAAATTTATCTTTTATTCTCCACACACTTCCAATGAAATGAAATTCTCTTTAAGCAAAAATCTGCATAGTGAGTTCAACGGTGTCCTCAGATTTCAATTCAGAGCACTGTTTCAAAAGTTATAAAAACATGCTTGTACAATTGCTGAACGTACCTGAAAGAAACTTCATAAATTGATTCTAGACACATCGGGCCTTAGAATCATGTGATGTCAATTTTTTTGGACATGTAAAATTCCCATGTATTGAAAAAAAAGTTCACTTTTAATTCTCAGGTCTTTACAAATTCCTTTTCTAAAAAACTATTTCTCTATGAAAAAACACATTTTATGTCAATAAATCAAACAAAAAAACTATTCGGAATGTCTATAATGAAAATTATATATTATATATTAACTTAATTATTTAAAATTAATTTTCATTGTTTCTATATAACATATTATAATAAATCTAATTTTAGCTATGATAAGATATATTTTTCTGAAAGTCAATTTTTTCGCCTTTTAATGGGGAATATTTTTTTAAACTAAATTTTTACACATTTTTTTTGAAAAAATAAACCTATATTTTTAAGAGTAATGTAAAAAATATATTTGTGTGGTTTTTTATTTTTTTTAGAAGTTTCATTTTTTATTGAATAGTGAAAAATATAGAATTTCAATAGAAAAGTATCTTTTCATCTAATTTATTTATATAGTTAAATTTAATTTAATTTTTGTTTAATTTTATAAGTTGTTCAATTATAAATTAGTAATTATAATTTAGGAATTTTTCATAAATTTTACATTGCAATTGTTTATGAAAATATTTCAACATTTTGATCATTTTCACATTAAAAACTGGTCACTTCATCTCATCTATGAGAATATTTTAAAATTATTTTTTGCCAATTTTTTATTGGAATTATGAAAATGAATTCTGTATTTTGAATAATAATTATTTATAATTTCTACTAAGGTTAAATAAATATTTTTGAAAAGTTATTATTCAAAATAGTAAAAAATAATTACAATGATTAAGTGAAAAAATGTATACTGACGGAATATTCTTTATCATAAGTGTCCATATAACCTAGGCACATTCCCCGAACCCATTATCAAAAAATATCATGAACATATTCCCATTAGTTTTTACCATTTGTATTTTTGATTAATTACACTTCTCCTATATTTTAAAATAAAACTCACCCCCATCACATCTTGAAAAAACTAACTCCCATTTGGCTGCCCCAATTGTTTCAAAAAAATCCATTCAACATCACTTATATAAATATAAAAACCACAAATTTAGATCATTGAAAACAAATGGAATTATATAGATGAAATCCCAAAAAAGATACCCAATGGAGAGGAGGAGTTAATGAGTACAATGAAAGATGACACCTATGAAAAGTGATTTTTAATATAACTTTTACTTCTTTCAGAATTATTCTTTATTTAACACATTTTTATTATTGTGTATTGTACATTCTTCCCTATGATATGTTTTACACTCAATTAAAATTTTTTATTATATTAAATGTTTCAATTGAAATATTTCATTCATGGGGCTCACGATTCAAAATGTTACTCAAGCATTAACAGATTTTCATCTTATATTATGATGTTTTTTAGACAAATTCAATATTCACAACCTCAATCCTCTAGGAGTTTTATATAATACCAATGAATATATTTTATTATTATTTTCAAAAAAGTAATTTTTATTTATATATCCACTTAAATATGTCTTTTCCAATGGATTTATGGTTCAACAGTTACTAAATTGGTGAGCGATGTTTTTATAAATTTTCATTCTCAAAGACACGTTTTCTATTATGCATGTATATTATATTATGAGTTTTATGAAATTCCCATTTTATATGGTATAATATGAATATCCTTCTATCTAGTAAATTGTATATTTAATTTGATGCCATTCTTTAATGTGTATTTTTATTCAATGATACCAAATCAGTAAGACTTTATTTATACTATCTCATCACTTATCATTATTCCTCATGACTATACTTCTTTGGATGAAATATTATTCTCCATATCTCAATGATTCCCATGAAGTATATTGTCCTATGTTTATTCATGATATATTCATGTAATGATACAATTTTTTCACTCTATGGTACATAAGATATTTTTGAAAATGTTTTTAATTAAATTATATTTTTTTCACTTTTTGATCATATATTTTTTTCCCTTTAAAAATATAATTCATAAAAATATTTAAAAATATTTATAATATAATCCTAATATTTTTAAAATAATATTTTAGCACTAATATACCTTTTTCAAATAAGTTTTAAAATAAGTCATCTTATCATTTTCCGATCAAGGCAATTTTATACACATTTTTTTATGTAAAAGGAATTTCTAATGTGTGTGAACATATCAACATCCATGACCATTATTTCTTGAATCTTACATTTTTGTATTAAAATAGAATATTTATAGATCATTTCTATCCTATTATTATGGAAATTAGTATTTAACATTTTTTCAATGAATTTTGTTTCAAATTTGATTTTAAATTCATTTTATAAATCATTCTGATTATTTAAAAAAAATTTAAATTAACATTGAAAATTGTTATACATATATGACGACATCCATTGGTTTTACTCCTGACATAATAGGAATATGATCCATGGACACCATTCTCATTTTTTTATTGAATGGTTTTTGTCTAAGATGAAATTTATGTATAAAACCCATTTATTTTCCATGGGTTTTACCCTTATGAAAGCTGCATATTTTAATGGGATATGGTTAGTGGAAGTTATTTTGAAACCTATATCTTTTCTATATGTTCTGATATTATGAATATTGTATAATACCAATTTCTTTTCAAGGGATATGTTTTAATAAAATATTAATGATATTGTGGGACATATAAGTTGGGATTTCATTATATTATAGTTGAGAACTATTTATACATCCATGTAATTGAGAAATGATATATGATATATAAACATATTGGGTAAATGGTTTGTCTCAAAATCCATTAATTAAGAGGGTACATGGATTATCCCAATCCAAAAAAACAATAGGTTCTATGGTTTCTTAGCCTATGCATGAAACAAAATAGGATGCATAGGTTGTTTCACAATATCCAAATATAAGATACATGGATTGTAGTCCATGAATGAATAATGTGGGTACACCAGTTGTTATCCCAGGGCTAAAGAAGATGAAAATGTGATTATATAAATAATATATTTTTATGATGGTCTTAGTAGGTGGACATGATTAATATTATATGTGCATGTGTGTATGACACAATTCCATGTCCTAAATCTGTGATATGATCTCAGGGATTATTGTCTTAATTCTATTATGATTTATTTCATATGATCTTTATATCATTATTTCATGATCTATGATAATGATATCTGATATTAAATGTATGGTTTAATAATGGGTTTCTCATGTTCTAATATAATTATGTTCTTTATATTCTTATGTATATCCCATGTTTACCCTTACTAAGCATCTAGTCTCACCCCTTTCCTTTGTTTCACTTCCACATGTTATAAAAAAGGATGTTTGTAGGATTTATATAGGAGAAGATATTTGTTAGAAGAATTGAATATCTTTGTGTTCCAATGTCACAAATCAACTAAGATGTTATGGTAATTGGGCATGTATTTGTGTAATTTAATAAATATTCATCTAAAAAAGACTAACATCCATTTATTTTAATCATTTAACTCTTTAGTTGGTATAGAAGGAATGGTATATTTTCCCATCGGAAACTATGTTTATAAAAAAATTGATATCTCTAGGGTTATTTACAAGGATATTTCAAGTTATGTATCTATGTATTAGTCTAAGGATGATACAATGTTTAGGAATATGTCATAGAAATTTTGTAAAGTATTGAGATAGTGGGTTTTATGGAATTAAATCCATATCAAGATACAAAAAGTATGTGTGGATTTGGTACTGTTCCATCTAGGGGTAAAAATGCTGAAAACTCGATATTCAGCTAGACTCAATCAATAACTGTTGAACAACAATGGTTGTTTTTGCACCACTGGTTTGAAAATCACAAGGATATTTCATTGAAATTTCATGAACTCCTTACGTACCATCATGGAGGATTTAAATATATAGTAACTATGAATGAACTACGATAAACCTAATGTTTCATAGATAAAATAATATAGTGCCATAATTTAGAAATCCTATGTAATTATAATGATTATTTCGTTTCCCATTATGAGAAGTTTTTTTCAAACTATGAATTATAGATTTTTTTAATGGAATGATCCAGATGGATCTTGGTTAACATTTAATGTGATAGAAAATTTACTAATGATATTCCACATGGTATGATGATATAAGTGAAATAAATTATGCCTAATAAACCATCATAGAAAATTATTATACAAATTAACCATAACTAAGTCTCCAAATTAACAAATTACAGGGGTATGTAATAAACATATAGTCTATTAAATGGATTCCATAGAGAAAAGAAGATTTAGTTCCCAATATTGTAGAATTATGTGAAGAAGCATAATGGAAATTGATTTAGTGGAATATTAAGGTGCTTTAAATGTGTATTGTCTTGTCATAAATCCCATGGGGGATGAAATGTTATTTATTGGGTATAAAATGAAATTAAAGAAAATATTACTCTATCTAATTCACCAACTAAACTATATTGTTTTAAGATTATTGTTTTTGGGCTTTATGTGACATAATTTACTAAGGGGATACCTCAAGGAGGGAATTATTAATGTTGTATGATTGTTGGTTTTTTAGTTGATAGTGAAGAAACCACGAATGAAATATGAATGGAATGAGGAATTATAGAATTTGATAAAGAATCAAAATTAATATTTTGAGACATAAGTGGTATTATTATTGTATTTTGGTGTTATTATTTATGAATTATGAAATATATAAGGATTTGTTGGTATATGTTTTCTTGTTAAATACAAGAATGATCATGTTGAATGGTACAGATTACCAAGAAAGGTTATTTAATTGAAATTTTATATCACTTGGAATACACATAACTAAAAGATAGAAACCCTTAATATTATATATATATTGATAAAATGTTGTTTATTTTGGATAAATAGGTCTTTGATATGAATAAAGTAAATTTGTATAGTACATATTACCATGGAAATAGTTGAATAATTTTTTGAAAAATAGTTCATTCTATCATGGATGGAGTTTAATGAATTTTAAATTTTAAATATATATAGAATAATAATTTGAAAAATATGACATTAATGTTTTCAAAATGATTCATTGAAATTCATGTTATTACAGTGTTTCAAGAGAATACACAATGAAGGTATTCCCAAGATTGGTATGTGACACTCAACAGATATTTTATGATATATGGGGGATAATTTTTTGGTTGATTCTGAGAACTACCTTCCATGTTTTTGGATTTTTATCATATAGAATTATAAAAAGTATAAACTTTTTTGAAATGGTTCTTGATGAACATTGAATGAGTTTTTAGATATTAATGTTTCAGAGTATTATGATGTATAAATATTGGATAACATATGTTAACCATTTTTTATTAATAATACCTGAAAGTGGAGATAATTACTTATTTGTTTACATATAAATCTCATTATTCCATAGAGCTTTAAGGATAAAATATTTACCTTCATTTCATAGTGTAATAGATTATGTGGAAATTGATCATGGAACAACCATCATGTGATATAGATCATGTGAAAGGAAATAAAATCATGTATTTATATCAACTTGTAAACATTCACAAAAATTTATAATAGGATCTTGGATCTAAAATGATATCCTTGTACATTAATTTCTAATGAATCAAATGGTCCCATAAATCATCCCGAATTTATGATTTTAAGATCATTGAATATCTCCAGTTTACAAACAATATTGTGACCAGTGGTCTTTATCACTCTCTATGATTATTTATTATTTTCTTATGTGTCCAAATCATTACTTCCCACTTATGGTCCACTATGTAAAAATCAACTTATTAAATTCCGAGGGTAATCATTATATTTTCCACATTTTTTAGGAATGGTTTTATATACATTTTCACGATGTGATTTTCTATGATAAATATTTTCAATTACTAAAAATACTATTACCCACACATAATTTGATGGAGAAATTAATTTTTAGGGAGGTATAATATATAATACATATATTTTTATTAATTGTTTTTTAAAATAAATTAAAATTATTTGATGTATTTCATTGCAACCTACTCTAAGATTTTCTTTCTTCATATAAAACCCCATGTTATGCTGAAGATATATACTGCATAAAGATAAACATTTGATACACATAACACTATGTTTGTAACATTTTAAACACATAACCATTTCCATTCAAAGTCTTCTATTACACAAAAGGCTTAGTTTTACCACACTAGAATATACTATTAATAAAATTATTAAAATATTATTATAGATATCTCAATGTAATTGGAATAAAATTTAATGATAATATTTACAAAATTACGAAAATATTAATCAAAAATATTTAATAAATAAATTTTGACAAATTAACAAGAAAGAAAAGTTAGAATAATTTTAAAATAATGAATTTTTGTTTGGAAAACTATTTTTTAATGCATGAATAAATTTTATCTCAATAAATAAAACAGGTCAATTTGTATGAATATTTTTAATGAACATAATATATTATATATTCAAAAATAATTTTTTCACAATTCATACATGTTTCGTATACATGAATAAATAAAAAATCAAATATTGGGTATAAAAATAAGTATTTTTATTATAGGAAATTTTACCTCCATTTAATTGTTCACTTGTTTATAAAAAATTCAACAATTTTTAAATTTTACTTTAAAAACCAAAAAAATTGTAATTGTAATGTCAAAATTATATCTCGGTGAATTTTTGTTATTTTTTAAGATGTTACATTTCATGATGACAAGTGAAAAATAATGAATTTTAATTGTTAACCATGTTTTCCTCAAATTTTTTATACAGTAAAATTATAATTTATTTTTTTAATAAATCAATATTTATATAACAACTAAATAAATCCAAATAATGTCATTTGAATTAATTTCCCATTTAAATTTGATGTAAAAACATCTAAAACTTTTGAACATATTCATATTATAAACATATCGTTTCATCCCATCTGCTAGATTATTTTTAAATTAATTTATGCCACAATGGTATTTGGATTTTTTTAAAATGTATTCAATATTTGGAATTGCAATAATTTTTAATTCCTTGTTTTCCCAAACTAATATATGTCTAAAATTCGTTTTAAAAGAATTTAACCCTAAATATAATGATTAAAATAAAAAAAATCTTTCCATTGAAGTAAACATTAACATAAGTGGACACATGTCCTAAAATGTCATCAACCAACCTAGGAAATAATAACAAAATTAAAATATTTTTCTAATAGTAATTATAATAATCATAAAATTATTGTTTTTATTATTAAAATAATTATTGATATTATTTTTATCATTATTATTATTATTATTACTATTATTATGATTATTAATTTTTTTTATAATAATAATACTATTATTGAGGGTTTATAAACCCTAGTCCACCCATTCTTCCCCCTACTTCACACAAAGTATTCCTCTCATCCCTCTGCACTCTTATGCATCGATAACTCCCCCTTCCCCCACCGTACTGTTGTGTAACCCACATCCATTAGAACCCCATAGTGTTCCACCACCTCTGGAAGAAAATACCCACTTCTTTCACTATTTCATCATTGACCCCTCCTACTCATGGGACCCGATAGACTGAGAGAGCACGGGTGTGATGATCGCTCTCTCTAGTGACCACTCTTCCACTCAATTTTTGGTGTAAATCCCTTGGGTGAGTATCCTCTCCCATAACCTCCATCTATTTTAGATGTTTTCATCTACTCTAGTTGGTTCACATACATTGGCTAAACCCTAATGTGTTTGGGGGTTTTTCATTTGACCAATTATTGGAATATATGGTTCATCGGGTTCTGTTGTGGCAAGTTCTAGCCACTACCATCAAGGGTTGTGGGATTAAATTGGTTTTTGGGTATGGATTTTTTGATTTCATCATTATGGGTTAATTTAAATTTAGGGTTTATGTTATTTTTGGGTTTTTGGTAATTTTATAGAGTGTGTTGTGTCTGAATGATATGGTTTCATGTTACGGGTGTCAATAACACCAACATGTTCATGTATAGGGTATGACACAAAAACACACACACATATATACATATTCCCTATTTTTATATATTCCCTCAAAGATCAAGGAATATGTGCATTGTAGATAGGGGTTTTTACATATATGTGTGTAAGATCATGTGTGTGATAGTGTGAAGCATTGGTTCAGGTGATCTCCATCAAAGGGTGGCATGTTTGACGTATGTCCCCCATTACACTGACATTAATATGAATCCCACAATTGTTTTATTATTTTAAATACATGTTTTATAATTATACAATATAATCATTCTGTGAAATCTAATTTTGGTTTCCAAAAATTATTATTCCATTATTTTGTAAAATTAAATGTATTTCCAATATGTATTTTGTCTTATGGGACTTCTCAAGAAAATTTATTTCCTAATATGTTTTGAATTGGTAATTAATATTTTCAAAGGAATTTGGTATTTCTTCTAGTTTAGTTATAAATGTGTAATGACATGCTTTGTTTTTTTTTTCAAAAAACTCTATTAATATTTACAAATACAAGATTTTGTGTGAACATTGGGATTAATTGGGGTTTGAAATTAATGGAATAATTAAGTCATCGTGAGAATGAGTAGAAGATTGTATTTAATTTTTATTTTTAATGGTATTTCAATTAAGATATTAAATTATTTGGGAACTTCAAATTGTTGGATGTTTATGTGTTTTAAAATGAAAAGTATTCCTTATAGATAATTAATACAATTTGGCACCTTAAGAATGGTTTTTGAAAATTGAAACTGTCTTTGGAGGTAAGCACCTTGTTTTAGGAAATGATATTTTTGAATACATAAATTATGATACGTTCCTAATAAATAGACTTGTGTATTTTATTTGTTTTAGAAAAAAGGCAGGATGTACTTAAGGAGGGAGATCAGTGGTGAGAGTGTGAATTTTATTTTGAATAAAGACAATGATTTATTCTTTTAATATATTTTGAAGTAAACTCACCACCACATGGAATAAAGAACATGGGAAGCCAAAGGTATTTATGTAGGCGGACTAGGACTATTACACTAGATGATTCGAAAGTGGTTTATCTCATTATATTCTAGAAGGATTTATTTTATTACTCTAACTAAATGTGTATAATGATTAGAGACCACTAAGTTTATGGGGATGTACCTTACTAGTGGATCGTGCAAGAGAAAACTGTTATTCATGGTTTCTAAACCACATTTTACCAAGGTACGATGTTCTATGGGTCACATTTATGCCAGTTACCAATAGATATTTTCCATGATGATTGCTTATTTCATGGTGTTTGTGGAATTATTTCCAATTTATGTGCATCAATAATGTTTCTCCCTTTATAAAAATATTTGTTTTCAGTTTTAAATATTTTTCCTTCTATCATAAAATTAATGTTTATGTTTGAAAACTATTGTATAAATGTGATAAAAGTGAATGTTTTTTCATGGAATTGGATATTATAAATTTTTATGAGTGGTAAATATTTTTCTTATGTGGTTTTATTTTAAAATTACTATGATTTGGGTTTTTATGGGTAAAGGAATATAGAGGGGTTATTAATTGGAATTAATACTAGGCATATTGCTTCCCAATCAAACATAAATATTTAGTTTTAGTTTCCTTGTTTTATTTCGATCTTAGAGAAAGTGTGTTTTATGTTATGTAGTGACCCACAATTTCACGTGAGGTTTGTTTAATTGCATATTTCATTATATTTTTTCACTACTAGTTTGTTCAATTTATTTTCTTTTATTTTTCTATTATTTTTAGTTTATGTATATTTATATTTCATTGGTTATGGGAAAAATCATTCTGAACTGGTTTATATTAATGATAGGAACAAGTTTACACCCCATGGGGATCAGTAATTCCCTACAGGACATGTCCCATATCAATGGGGGTCAACCATGATCCAGTCACCCGAGTAAATACACGATGAGGAACAAAGGGCATTCTCGATCACCACAGGAGTGAAACTGGTGTCATAAATTAAAATAATCATTATGTGAATGATATAGGAAATATAAAAATATTGATAAATAAACATAACAAATTAATAAATAAAAGATAATAATTTGAACAGTCTTGTTGCAAAAAAATAAGCTATGAAATGTGATACCTCGAGTGACCTAATAGGTCACCAGGGAAAATATAAGACACTCTATCCAAATGAAATCCAAAACAAGATGAACCTGAAATAGAAAAATTTTATAGGTGTTGGAAGTAAGATTCTCATTATAAATTTTAAAGAATAACATCACCATGTTCTCTTACCTTTAAAAATAAACCCAAATCATACATGTTTAAAAATAGAACTGCAAAAGAATAGTCTTTACCACTATTACTAATTTAGGAAAACTAGTTCCATGAAAAACCATAAATTTTTATCTCATATATAAAATGGTTTATAATCATTCATATACATTTTAAAATGACTGAAAATAAATTTTAAAACCGAAAGAAAAATTATTTTTACAATGGTGAAACAAGCATGAATATACTAAAATAGAAATAATTTCACAAACACCATGTCATATGTGATAACAATGGTTAATCCCTATAATTAACTTGCAAAAACATGACCATAGGATCCTCCTACCTCGGTGAATTTTTTTATTGAAATCTTGAACAACTATATTCTCATGCACGAGACACTAGTAGGGGATCACAACATAACCGTAGGGGTCTATAATAATAATCCATGTTTAGTTATAGTTATAGTGTCAATCTGGATAGTAGAAATTGGGATGTACCATTACTAAATCATCAAGCATACCTGACCTAATCCTCCCACTTATACACCATGGGCTTTTAATGTTATCTATTTCACGTGTTTGTGAGTTTCAACCAAACTGACAAACAAGAATACATAATTCTCTTTATTCAAAACCACAGCCACCCTCTCACCACTAATTTCCCTCCTTGAGTACATCCACTCTTTTTCAATCTCACAATAAATGAACACGTATATTGACTAGGAACATATCCCAATTCATACAATTGACAATATAATTTTCTAATCATTTGGTATGCATCAAGAAGGGTTATCAATTTACAAAAATCATTCTGAAAGTATATAAAATTATTATTTATCTACAAGGAATAGATTTCATTTTAGAGAACATAATCACCCAAAAAAATTAAGTTTCAAAATAATTTAAAATCTCAATTGACCTGCCAATGAACTACACATTTTAAAAAACATAAACCATTGCTTGAAAGACAAAATTATTACACTGAAATCAAACACCCATTTAACCTCAACATCCCACAAAAACTCCTTTTTGGAAACCACATTGGAGATTTTTTGGAAATCCAAAACATGTCATTACACATTTATAACTAAACCGGAAAAAAGTATGAATGCCTTTGGAAATATTCATTATGAATTCAAAATAACTCTAGAAATCACATTTTATGAAATGTCGGTTATGTACAAAAGGTTGTTTGAAATAAATTTCATTTTTGAAAAAAAAGGGATAATCATTTTTAGAAACTACAACCAGATTTCATAGAATGTGTATTTTTTCATAAATATAAAAATTTATTTAAAACATGAATACAATCAGGGGATTTAAATTAATTGCATAGTAATATGCACAATACCTTATACATATCGTTCGTTAATGGTGATCCATGGAACAGACACATAACACTATCACACAGATGCATTTTGAATTATATACATAAATATCCCTTGATAAATTTCACATATTCCTAGCACCATGAAGGAATAGGTAAAAAGAATGAATTTATATATATATTCCATAAACTATGAATTATTATATAGTATTACTTGATACTCGCACCTCAAGACCGCATTAGCAAGACTACACTCACACCATAAAAATTACCAACAACTCAAAAATCATAAAACCCATGAATTAAAATTAATTCATAATGAAGAAATTGTAAAATACTTACCCAAAAACCATGGTGGACCACTTAACCTTGATGGTTTTTGTGACAAATATCCTCAATGGAACCGATAAACCCTGAATAATAAGAATTGGTTAAAAGCAGAACCCCCAATCACATTGGGGTTCATCCAAGTTTTGTGCACCACCCATTAGTGTACAAAATCAACATAATATAGGGAGGATATGGAAGTGGAGATTCATTGGAGGGGTTCACACCAACAATTGACAGGCGATGTGGTCACTGGAGGGAGGGAGTGATTCACTTGAGCTCTCTCGATCATTCGGGTCATGTCAGTAGGAAGGGTGAGTCTTGCAAGAGAGCAGGGAGGGATGAGTTGCCGCAGTAGGTGGTGTTGTGACATAGGGTTATGGTTGATGAAGTTCATGAAAGATGGAGGTTGGGGAAGGGAGGGATAGTGGCACGAAAGAGAGAGAAATGAAGGGAGGTATTCTCTTTGTGAAGTAGGGGATGAAAGAATCATTCAGGTTTAGATACCCTATGAAATTAATAAATAAAATAAAAATAATAATTTAAAATTTAATAATTATAATGATAATTATAATGATAATTTTAATAAAAATAATAATATTAGTCAAAATAATAATAATAATATTATTATTATTACCATAAAAATATTATTTTAATTTCACATTAACAATTAGTTTTTATTTATTTTATTACATTTCATTCATATTATTTTTTTTAAAAATCCTACAAACTGCACACGATTTGGATATATGGTTGGTCATACCATGAACTGGCTGTGTGTCTCTACTGGAGGCCCAGAAAATTTAAAATAAATAACTATTTTGACTTAAAAATCAAAAGAAAAACAATATATAATTAATAAAATAACGAATCATGTCTAGGGTGTGACATAAAAACCTATAAAAACAAATTAGGTGTCAATATTTAGAACATATCCCCTCTAATGTCTAATAAGAGTAATTATTGGGGAAAATGATGTACATGAGACCACCATATAGTGTTTACCTTTAGGTATTTATAATAATGACACTCCTCCTACACTATAAAAGGATACTCTACCCCTCAAACCATCACACATATAATGCCTTTTGTATTAAAAAATCTCTATCCTAATCTCCTCCTAACATCCCTCCTCCCATCCTAGTGGAATAACATTGTTCAAGAATATATACATAGATGTCCATTAGTGGAAACCAAGTATATAAACATGTGGTATTTTTGGATTTATTGAGTAAAACATATTCCTAGACATAAGTTAAGGGGATTTATAGTCTCACTTTTATTAATGAGAGACATATTCTATATTCAATGCTAATTTATTTTTGGGGTTTATATGCTATCCTATGAAATATTATATCATCAATTTAAATTATTTTATGATTTTCAATGAATCAATTGAATTTTGCATTCAATGGGATAATGATTAAAAAGTTACTCAATGTATAAGGGATTTTCAACTCACTTTTTTACTTTTGTGACACCCATTCAATATTCATCACATAATAATTCCATGTGTAATAAAAACTATCCAACAATTTATTTTAGGATTTTTTTATAAATAATGTTGTTATATGAATATATATTTGTTGATATGTATTCAATGTGGTCTACATTTTAAAAGTTACTAAATCAATAAATGATTTTTGTCTGAGTTCTCTTTCATTAAGACACATACTATGTTATAAACCTATATAATTTTAGAAGGTTTAAAAACATCCCCATTGACATGTTATTTCATTATTAACCTTATTTTCATGATATTTTAATCTTAATTTAATGTTATTCCATCATGAGCATTTTTATTCAATGTAACAAATTTTTTAAGAGTTTTTTGATAAAAAATTATCATTTATCAATATTGGTTTTTATTAAGATTCCTTTGATGAAATATGATGACCCATATCTCAAGATTTCACATGAATTTTGTTGTCTTCGTGTTATTCATGATATATCCATGTAATTAATCCATTTTTCAACTCTTTTTTATATTAAATAATTAAGAAAATGTTTTCAATAAAATCCGATTTAATTATATTTTCACTAAGGAAAATGTTTTCAGTAAATACTTCATATTCTAATAATTCATTCAACGATTTCTTATATTATATTTTTATTTTTCATTTTCATTCTTCTCAGGGTTTACCATAATATAAAATGGTTATAATAAGAATGTTTGTATCATTATCTGATTAAAGAACTTTTCTATTCTATTTTTGATGCAATATGAATATTGGGCTTGTATGTATTTATCATCTATCATAAACATCATTTCATTGATGTTTACTTTTAAATTTTAAAAGTATATTTTTTAAGAAAACATTATTCTTTATAATATTAGAATATTTTGTTTCTAATGATGTATTCAAAGAAAAATGTATTCAATAATTTTTTTAAAATAGTTTTCTAATAAGAAAATTTATTTCCAAAGGATGTGTTTTAAATGATATTTGAAATTTATTTTCAATCTAAGCTGATATCCATTGTTGTTAATAATTATTTATTAATAATATGATCCACGGAAACCATTATTATTCTTTCATTGAATGGTTTATGTTTAATATGAAAATTTGTCTATAATGCCTATTTCATTTCAACAGTTTATACCATGATGAAACCCACTTCATTTGAGGTGTTATGCTCTAAATAAATGATTGTGAAACCTAAATAAGTTATACAGGTTATGATATTATGAAATGTTAATGATACTCATTACATTTCATTCTTTTTATACGATGAATTTTTTATTATATTGTGTAGAAAATACATATGTTTTTCATTATTTGATGGGTGAGACCTATATCTCCACTACTGGATAGGGTAGTGATATATTTTATATGATCTCCAAATGTATGCAGGTTGTGTACCATTCCCAAAAACCAGAGGGTACGCTAGTTGTAACCCATTATTTAATGAAAGATCATATACGAATTATTATCCACTGACTAATAAATAGTGTATATGGGTTATACCCCATTCCCAAAAACTAGAGGTTATATAGTCATTTAGAAAATCTCCAAAACAAAAGTTTAAATTATTTGTTAGGCCATGTCTGAAGTAGGTACATGGGATCATATCCCATGACTAAAATTTTATTAAGGTCTTGGTTGGTATCCATGACATAATATTTTATATTATTATGCGTATGAAAAAATTTGATAACATAATCCTATATTATGCTTTCAGGGATTATTTTCATGATTACCTATTTATTCATGTTTTACAAAGTAACAATATTTATTTCAAGACTCATGATTATTTTCTATGATTTTCAGGGTATGGTTTTAAAATTTTATAATCATGTTCTCATACTATTATTTTCATGTTATTCTTATATATCATCCTTCTTTACCCTTACCAATATTCTTAACTAAAAACATTATTATATTTCCTTTCCCCGTGTTATTAAGATTATTTTTATATAGGACTACAAAAGGGGATAATCATTGTGGGAAAAATTACACAAATTTCACCATACTATAGGATTGTGTTCCATGTTCCTAAAGGAACTAAAATATTATGGTCCTCTAGAATTTATTTGTATAATTTAATGAATATCAGTCTTAAAAGTTGTAATATACATGTAATTTATTCCTATTTCACTATATTATAAATGGTATTTTCTTTATTTACTGTGTTTATACAGTTTTTAGGATTTTTTGTACTTTATACTATTTAATGGTGTGTACATGTATGAAATAAAATTTAAAATTCATTAGATAGAATATACACTCACATTTATCCCCCCACAAGACTCTAGACATTTAATAGATTACTGGTTATTGACTAACACATTGTCAAATGAGTACTATCTCAACTCCTATGCGTCCACTTGTTTGTGCTTGTTGTTGGTTGTGTATTTTATATTATTTTTCTTGAAGGAAATATCTCTAAATTTTTTTGTTTCATTATTTTATACTTTCACAATTACATTTATTGATTCCATGAATATGAGAACAACTCATATTTTATCCATGTATCAAGGTCATTTTTAATTTAGTATTTCCTCAATGGATTGATAACCTTGAAATTTCCTTTTAAATAATTCTCCATCCATGTATTTTAATAATTTTTCCCCAATACCACGATTTCATTTTATTTTCATGATTATTTTGAAAATATATGACCAATTTTCAATGTATTCAATCATATTAATATTGTCCCATACTCAAGAATATGGTCACAAATAAACATAAATTTCTTATTAATTTTAATCTTTAAATTAATTACATCAACCAAGTTTCCATAGCTATCTAATAGTCCTTCTAAATCCTTTTATTATTGGTAAATATCATCTTAAACTAGTTTAATGTACACAGATGATTATTTAAAAAATCCCCAAATATTTCAATTCTTCTTTCTTTTAGAATCATGAACAAAAAGATACCCACTCATGTTATAACAAAAGAACAATAACACCATCCAATTGTTTTTTATCATCCACATGACATTGTTACAATTAAATAATTTCCATGGTATCATCTTTTATATTAAGAAATATTGTTTTTTAAACTTCCTCCAAATATTATTCTTCATTATTTTCATCAATTCACACACAGATCATCCTATAATACTTATTTTTAGATCAGTTTGTTTGTTTGAAGTATTTTTAAAGATGGAATTAAATTCATGTATCTGGTATTTTTACTACTTTATCTCCATATTCATTAAGTCTCCTATGATAGATAATCAAAATTTTCCCAACCCTTAACCATTGAAAATATTCTAATCATTTATTTCTATTGAACATTCTCTTTAATATCATAAATATCATTTAATAAATAGATGGAAATTATCCACATACATATTCTATTGGAAATCAAATAAAAGGACGTTCCACATTTAAAAATACAACCATTATCATATGAAATGATTATCCAGAGATGAAAATAAAATCCTATGATATTATTGTGTCATAAAATATTATAGAATTATTGGTTTCTTTATATCATACCATTCGCTTTCTGTATGAGAAAAATAACATGCGATTTGAGTGAATTACCCACTACTACGACCATATTGAGTTTATCATAGATTCTAAATTAATGTGAAAAATTTGTTAATGGAATTTCATACTAAAACCATTCATTTTTGTTTTTCAATGAATGAAAAAAATCCAAAGAGATGACATTATATAAAACTATGATATGGTACTAGATACTGAAGGGACACTTCGTTAAATTAAGAGTTGATATTAAATGATGTTATCCACCCATTTTAACGCACTAAATGCATGAAATCCATGGTGAGACACTATGATAATTTGATTAAGATTTATCACTCAGTCAAGGTTCTTACACCCATTTATTATCAAAGAGACCACATGTTATGAATGTTTTTCTATTTTCCAATGTCGTCCCTCAATGAAGGGAGCATTAATTTTTGTATTCACTTATTTTATTTAAATTTTCTCTATTAAACATTGATGATATATATTATAATCACATTTATGTTATAACCACTTCTATTTGGTTCTTTATTTCACAACATGTTGTTCTATTAAATATAGATGAATCAATTTTATGGATTTTTTACACTTCCAATTATCAATAAATTTTATTCATAAACCCATTAATGGTATCAAAGACTTCTTATTCGTCATATGTACATATTAGTCTATTTTATAATGGAATATTCCAACAATAATGTGTTAATTTTGATATAATTATATACTCTATGGGGAAATCATTATTTTCTAATTATCCATAGTGTATGACAAATACATATTGTGAGGTATGATATGCAGGAATTCCATGTATTTGGAATGTAGCATAGAATATGATATTTTATATCACTATATATGTCTCAGTAACATATTTATAAAAAACCATAGTATCATAATGTATTTATCATATCTCTTATATCATTAAATATGATAATTTCATTTGATTTCACAAGTTGTATTCAAATATTACAGTCATAGAATATGATTGGAAGTTTTATTATAGAATACAATTGATACGTTTGTATCACAATTATATATCAAACATATTTTTAAATGGATAATAATATTAAGAGTCATAAAATTGTACATACATATATATATATTGGTAAATTTACTTAATGAAATGTTCATATATGTGTCTCATGTTTTTTGAAATATATAAATAGTTCATTTATTTATTAATTACTATATATTCTTCATCATGGTATTTTTTATCAATTGTGAATATTTCTAATGGAATTATTATGAGAGTTTTTTGATGAGATAGTTTATGTAATTTCATGATTACTATGATAACATTAGATATGGTTTTTATGGGACCCTTGGTTTTGGGATATGCTAGTTTTATAGCATATGTATAGTAATAAATATATTGGATTTTTTAGAGAATTTATTGATGGTGTTTAAAATATTTTTGAAGAATTTTCGATACATAGTGGCTAGGACATAGTTTGAATAAATAATATAAAAGTCCTAAGTGACCATGTGAGACTGTGTGGGGTGTCGGGATAGGTTTATAGTTAGAACATGGTATAGAGAAAACCATGAAGCAATATTAAATCAAATAAAATTATTATTGTCACGGTATGTTAATGGTTTTTCAACCCTATAAGACAAAATATGTAGCCATGTGTGTCCTTTAATAAATATTAAATGGTCCATGAATAGTTTTCCCCATAATGGATCTAATTTATGATCATGACATAAGGGGATTGAAAATATCAATTTTAAATGTAATTAATTCCCAAAACACTATTCCCCATTTTGTATATACATAACGTAAACTAGATGATTCCTTTGGGAAATATCTGTGATTTTATCCCCACTAAAATTATTTAATTAGATTCCTAGAGAATTTGGCCTCTAAATTGAATTTATGGACTCTAATTCTTCCTCTCATCACATAATCCCATTTTTTCTAGTGGAACCCCCTCTCTAGAAATATTATTTTTTGATCAAGTTGTTAGGTTATTTTTTTGATGGAGAATTTATTATTTATCATTGTTAGAGGGGTTTTGGAACTTCTATTATAAGGGCGTGATGTGGTTCAAACATTGTCACATAGTTTGATGTTATGGGATTTTCACATTATCTAACACTGTTTTGATCATGGAATATTTTTTTTATAAACTAAAATTTACTTCTCTAATATCTACATCAAGTGTTGGATAAATATAGTTTAATGTTATATTAGTGGGAAATTGATTTAAAATAAATGTTGTGGGGGAAACAGACAACATGTTTTTTAAGTTTATTATCTTTTTATTTGATTAACAATATTAAATTTTGAATGATATGTACTTGGATTAGTAATTTGAAAATATTTTTTGATGGGTGTGTCTATGAATGAAATTTTATGGGACATTGTTCATACAAACATTTATTCAATTATGATTTGGTGGAGTTATGGACTGCAGGGGTTGCTGTTTTCTCTTGATAGTTTCTGTGTGGATTTACTAGGTACAAACAATTCCAATGTATAAAAATATAGAGGGAATATGAAATTTTTACCCAACCTTTGTATTCCATAGTTTATAAAAAAAATTAAGGAGTTGGGTATGTTATAGATGCATTTATTTGGTGTATGAGTTCATGGAATACAAGGGTCGGTATTTGGAAATATTGGTCTCCAAAGGAGAAGTGGATATTTGTGGGATTTTATTATATGGAATTTTTATCTTTATATTATATTATTAATCTACAATATTTTATAAAAATGATGAACTAACATATTATAGTTTATATAGACTTTATGTGATGTCTTGGGAATTGCTCTAAAGCAGATATACTCACCCAATACACAAGAATTCTAGTGTATATGCAGCCATAGTTAATTTTTATATAGGTATTTAGAGGACCTATTACATAATATATGGATATATTGATTCTATGTTCTTTGATGGAGTTGATATATTGGTCGTAGTGTTCATGTCGGTCATAGAAATATTCCTTATGGGAAAGATATACTTATTTATTTGTATTTTAGTTATATATATATATATATTAATATTGGATTCTATGTGTCACGAATCATCCCTCAGGGCCTATTCCATGACAAACCCCAATACTACCTTTTCATAGGCCAAGGGCTGGAAACAAGCACCAAAGGCGTATTCCCTAAAACTGGGAAGGCATTGCCTTTATAACCTGTAAGAACATGTTACCAAGCACATATAAAGATACTCAGTAGAGACCCCGAGACCCTATAGGCCTCATAAAATCCAACAAGGATAAAACAAAAAGTATTAAATGAAGAGATAACCTACATAGGTATATACCTATACATTTACATTAGTTATCAAGAAATCCATATCAATCAGGAGGAAGACATAGAGATACTTACTCAACTCACACCAAGATTTATTCTAGGGGAAGTATCATGTAACATCCCCAGTCACATTGTCGGACACCTTGGCTGCTAGATATCTCCTCCTCTATCGAGTATAGTGGGCTTGTCTCATCACATAGAGGTGCTTTTCACAAACCTGGGACTGTTGAGATACTCCTCCTATCGAGTACCATGGATCAACTACATCACACAAAGGAACTCCTTACTGTGGGTCTACCGTATCACACAGAGCCGTTCGCCCGCGTAGCTTACTGAGGTACTCCTCCTGTTGAGTATTGTGGGTCTGCTGCGTCACCATGGTGCTCCCCACCGTGGGTCTTCCATGTCACCAATGTGCTCCCCACTAGGCCAGTCGAGTCATTCTGAGTCAAAAAAGTCAGTAGTCATGAATTCTCGCCCAGCCACTAGGTCTCTACACTATTCTCACTAGTCACTAAGAGGATCCTCTCAACAAGCTACTATTTGATACTCCAATAGCCACAAAGTCCCACAAATAAGTGTCACAATGGTACGCCATGTCAAATGGGTGTCAACGAAACAGACGGCATGTTAAACGAACTCTCGGTCGATATGTTATTAGCCTTTTAGTTTCAGGGGCCCGATTCGATTCATGTTCTATCCAACCTAACCATTACACATCTCAAACCAAAACTCAGTGGGGTGTACTCCAAGGTACCATCTCACTCCCTAATTTCTAGCCCCACTAGCAGTTCCTCAAACAAACTTTGGGTAATAAAGTTATGGGCAAAAGAATGTAAATGGGTCATAGTGAGACTAGGTCTGGTCCGATGCGGTTAGCCTGACCCGGACCAACCCATTGGGTCTATCCTGGCCCACAGTGTGGCACATCCCATTAGGTCGGTCCATCTCGAGAGGCAGCGAGTGGCCGCGAAGGGCAGCAGGTGGCCGCCAGGGCGTGATGGCGCAACCTTGCGGGGATGCTCGACCAAGGTGGCTCATTGGGCCGGACGGCAGCGTGAGCTAGGGAGACATGAAGGGACTGCGGGAGCCGCGAGCCTTAGTGGCATGGAGGGTCGGTAGACGGCCCTAGCTAGGGTGGCTCGGATGGCTAAGATGAGATTGGTTTGGCAGGGGTGTAGGGACGGTTCGGCCGGGATGCATGAGAACCACGGGTGTATGGGGAATGTTCGGTCTAGAGGATGGAGCAGCGTGTGTATGTGGGGCCTATTCATCCAGGAGACTAGAGTGTCGTGGGGACGTGGGGCTGTTTCGGCCGGGAGGCTGGAGGACTATGAAGTGGCTCAGCCGGGGCACAGATTTGGGGCGTGGAGCTGGTTCGGTTGAGAGGGACAATGGTTACGGGTGGCTCCGCTGGGGTGAGCGGCCTATTTATCTAGGAGGAAGGAGCGTAGCAAGTTGCTCGGCTGGGGTGTATATTTGGGGTGTCCGGCCTATTTGGCCAATATACTGGAACACCACGGGGCTGGCCTAAGTCATGGAGGCTGGGGGTGGCAGTTTCATTGCCTTGATCACCTTCATCTCCAACATCTTCTTCCTCCTTTTTGAAGAGTACACCAACAAAGAGTGGTGAAGGGGTCGTTCCATGTTTGTTTAGCCTATAACATATGCGTATAGCATGATAGAAAGTGGTTCACAAAGAATTAAGTAAGAACATGTATTGATGATATTTTAAAACATCATTTCCCACAACCCTCGTCAATCTCTATTCCCAAATCCCACAAAAGAGTTATAATGGAAGAACATGGGAAGTGATAATCAATAAACCTCTACCTGTTCGCTGTTGGTGTTGGAACAAGAAGTTATTATGGTCTTCGATTCCCCATAGATGAGTACATCCCTCATTGGAAAATTTCCTGAAGAAAGAAGGTTGAAGTAGGCCGGCATTCTTCGTTGGCGGAGCATTATTCAATGGAGAGCTTTCCCCCAAGTTCTCCAAATCATCCTTTGATATTACATTGACAAAAACTGAATATCCAACCAAATAAAATATGTTTATCTATTTAATTTTTTGGAAATCAATGTTTTCATTAATAATTGGAAAAAACAAATGGGTTGCCTTTGCATAAAATTCATATTGGAGGATACCAAGGGTTGGAACAATTAATTAAGGAGGGTTAGCACAATTAATGTTCATGAAGCTCAAGAGGATCTTCCACATTAATGAGGGAGTTTAAGGGGTATAGACCTCTGGTGGACCCCACCACCATAACCTCTCTTTGGAGGTTATGGTCTGGTGGTCCCCACATCTCCACTTCCGCATGGAGGGTGGTAACAACAAAATAAAATAAAATATCTATTTATTTTGTTTTTTTATTTCCACGAAAAGCACAAAAAGAATCATTCACACTAGACCAACTGCTGTCGAGGTGAAAAGTCTTGTTAAGTGAATACTAGAACTACGAGTTCAATAGTGCCCTTTTATTTCAATTCTGAGCACCAGTAAGATAGTTAAAAAAACATGCTCACGCGTTTACAAAACATACCAGAAATAAATTTCAGAAATTCATTCCAGGAACTCCGGGCATCAGAATCATGCACCGTCAATTTTCACAGACTCGTTAAATTTTCATTTATTTAAAAAAATACATGGAAATTATAGGTTTTTACATTCTCCCCACCTCAGTGCTCTATGTACACATAAGACACAACTAAAACTAGGTAAAAAACTGGGGGTACAGAGCTTAAATCTGAGCCTCCCGCTCCCATTTTACCACCAAGAGGTTCTCGTGCTGCAAGAAAAAGTGCACCAGAGGTATCGACCATCCATGATGGACCTTCTTCTGTCGATCCTCAATCACTATTGGAACCTCCATAAATTTCACCCCATCATCGACATCCATCTCACCATGGTCGATGATGTAAGAATGGTCATTCACGTATCTCCTCAACTGGGACACATGGAAGACGTCAACACTCAGTTCCACTAAGGTGGAAGAGCTAAGCAGTATGCCACCTCGCCAACTCTATTGAGGACCTGAAAAAGTTTGTTGAACCTCAGAGATATCTTGTCTCCTCGGCCAAATCTCTGCAATCCTCATCGAGGTGAGACCCCTAGAAAGATGTAGTTTCCATCCAAAAAAACTAGAGGTCTATGTCTCTTATTAGCATACGACTTGTGCCTCCTATGCACAATCTTCATCTTCTCCAAGAAGATATGCCCCTTCTCTCTAGTAGCCTTTACCATCTCAGGTCCCACTAGTGCAGACTCCCCTGGGTTAGTACAACACAAATATGATCTACATGGTGGCCCGTACAGCACCTCAAAAGGTTCCATCCCATTGGTGGAGTGATATATGTTTTTGTATGCAAACACCCCCAAAGGTAAGTGATCCTCCCAGCAGTGACCAAAGTCGAGGACACAAGCACACAACATGTTATAATGTGTCAGAATGTTCTGCTCAGTCTGACCATCCATTTGAGGATGGAAGGTGGTGCTCAAACGATGGTGTGTCATAAAAGCCTATTGCAACCCCTTCCTTATCCAGTAAGAAAAATGTGCATCCCGTTCGGAGATAGTCGTTGATGGAACTCCATGTAACCGAAAAAATTTCGGAACATAAAGGCATCCCATGATTTATTTTGAACCCTGCTCTCGGAACAGTCGGAAGTGGGCCAACATGTTGAGTCGGTCGACGATCACCCAAATAGAGTCATGTCCCTGAGATTTACGTGGATTTCCTATCATGAAGTCTATGGAGATCCCATCCCAATTCCACTCTGATATGTCTAAAAGCCAATCCAAGACTTCTGGTACCTGATGGTCCACCTTCACTTGCAGACATGTGGGGCACTGAGAGAACAAATATGCTACTACTTGCTTAATTTCTGACCACCAGTGTTGTCGTCAGATATCCTTGTATAACTTCGCAAATCATAGATATACCTCTAGAGGGGATGTGTGGAACTCCCTAAACACTTTCTCTTGAAGTGACAATAGTACCCTGATACGTCCTCTAAAGAGGATGACTTGATCCCCAAACTACTACAAAAATGACCTATATCAGTTCTAAAAACCCACTACAACGATCAATGCTAATATCGGGGGTCCCTTTTATCAGCACTCCGAAACGCGCTGATAAAGGTAAAAAAATCAAAAAATTAAAAAAAATAAAAAAAATACAGGGGAGTGCATTTATCAGTTCTTCACACCCCCTTTATTAGTGCTAGGAGGTCTCCTGTGTGCTGCCCTTCTCGCACATCCTCAAACGTGCGCACCCCCTTCACTTCTACCCACAATCAAACCCAGGACCTCCCCCCTTTTGCGGCTATACCATTATCACTATGCTATTTCGTTTTGTTCTCTATTTAATGATATATCTATATTTATATAGTTAAATTTATTCATATATTGATATAGATTAATATTAATATAAATATATTTATTCATATATTAGTATATATATATTAATTCTTATATTAATATATTTATATATATATTTTTATTTATAATTTCTTAAACGTATATTCATTTGTATATTAATATATACTTATAAGATTAGTTTTAAATACATTTATGAAAAAATATGTTTTTTATGTGTGTTTATAATTAAATAAATAAATACATACATACATACATACATTGATATATACAACACACAGACACACATAGAGATATACACACACACAAACACATATATATTTACACATAAATACATATATATGTGTATTTGAAATGCCATATAATGTACTTATAAAGATTATTTTTAATACATTTATGGAAAAATATGTTTTTTATGTGTGTTTATATGTAAGTAAATAAATAAATACAAACATATATACATATATACAGCACACAGACACACACATAGACACCCACACACACATAGACACAGATATATTTACGAATAAATACATATATATGTGTATTTGAAAAGCCATAGAATGTTAAAATGACCATAACCAATAATCTAGAAGCTCGTTTCAACTCTAAAACCAGTCAAATAGAATAAAATGAAACAATATTCGATATGTTATGTGGTACAGGACTAACGGACATCAGGATCAGAAGTTATACTTGTTTGAATGTTAATAAATCAGGGTATTCCAACTAAAAAATCAGTTTTGGAGGCCTCCTGGGGCATTTTTGGGCTCGAAAAATGTGATACTGGCTTTCCAATGGTCACCATCACCTAGATCTTATCACATGCTTCAATTTTATATGTTGTAGAGATCAAATGGATGCCCGGATCAAAAGTTATGGTTATTTGATGTTTGAGTTGCGTTTTAAAAATATTTTGGATCTTTTATAAATTGTTTTTATTTTTTGTGTCCTCAAATTGTTATTAAATGATTTTTAATAGATAATAATTAGAAAATTTTTAATTATTAAAATGTTTTAAAATATTTTGAATCCATTTTGACTAAATTTCTTATATATTAAATGTAATTGTCTACTTATATATATGTAAAACATATTTAAAAAATATATATTGTATTTATATCAATATAAATATACATATATACCAAAATATTCTTTTTCAAGAAAAAATATATTTTTTGAAACTCATCATTTATCAGCACTCAGGAAAAGATCTTATAAATCCCCCCTTTATCACCACAAATTAATGAAGCGCTGATAAAGGGGTCCCCTTTATCAGCGCAAAAAAAAGTGGTCATATAGAGGGGGCCTTTATCAGCACTAAAAAAAGCCCCGATAAAGGGGGCCTTTATCGGCGCTTTTTTTAGCACTGATAAAAGAGACCCTTTATCAGTGTTTTTTTTAGCGCTGATAAAGGCCCCCTATATCAGTGATTTTTTAGCGCTCATAAATGTGAAGCACATCCCTTGCCCATTTTTGTTGTAGTGACACCTTCAGAAAATCCATCAGGTGCCTACCTTGTGAATATCAGAGCATGTATAGCCTCGCAGTCAGCATCCCAAAACTGCTCCTCCCTGACTCTCTGAAGAAGTGGGCGAGTGACTATAAGAGACTAAAGAAAATCTTCTCCATCACGTTCCATGATGGAAATCTACAAAACGACCAGATGCCCCATCACCTCACCTAGAAGCTTTATAACAAACCTCCTGCTGAGTTCATCTGCTACAATGTTCCCCTTACCAAGAGTATATACTATATCGAATTCATATCCCTGGAGGAACATAATACAACGTCACTATCTCAGGTTTAGTTCCTTTTGAGAGAATATATACCCGAGACTCTTGTGATCAGAGTACACTACAAAACACTCACCCATCATATAGTGTCGCCACACCTTCAAGGAAAAGTACATTGCTCCTAACTCCAGGTTGTGGGTAGTGTAGTTCTGCTCATGTTGTCTCAGCTATCGAGAACCATAAGAAATAATTTCTCACCCTTGCATTAAAACACATCTGAGCCCAGTCCCTAATGAGTCACAGAAGACTATGTACCCTGTACCCTCCTCTGTAATCCTAAAGATGGGGGCACTAGTCAGCCTCTACCTCAGCTTCTGGAAACTCTTCTTGCATCTCTCTAACCACACAAAGGTTTTCCCATTCTATGTTATGGCTGATAGTAGTGCTGAAATTCTTTAGATGTCTGGCTTAAACCTCTAGTAGTATCCATCCAATAATAGGAAGCGTTGTACCTCCATCACACTCCTAGGTCGCTCCCAAGCAAGTACAGCCTCCATCTTTACTGGATCCACTCCAACTCCCGCCTCTGAGATGACATGACCCAGAATGTGAACCCCTCATATCAAGAACTGGAACCTTGATACCTTGCCATAAATATGGTGCTCTCGGAGTGTGTCCAATATTACATAAAAATGATAGGCATGCTCCTCCTCAGTAGTCAAGTAGATTTGAATGTCGTCGATAAATACCACTACAAAGTGTTTATTTTATGGTATCAAGATCATTTTCATGAGTCCTAAGAACACATCAGGAGCATTGGTCACACTGAATGACATAACCAAGAACTCTTAATGGCCACACAGACACCTGAAGTTCATCGTTTGCACATCCTCATCTCGTACTCTGAGCTGGTGATAGCTTGATTTGAGGTCTATATTCGAGAACCAGTGTGCTCCCTTCAACTGATCATATAGGTCATCAATCCATCGGAGTTAGTACTTGTTCTTCACCATCTCCTGGTTCAGGAACTAATAGTCTACACAAATCCATAATCTCCCATCTACCTTTATGGTGAACAGAATCAGGGCTGCCTAGGGAGAAACGTTGGGTCAGATGAATCCCTTCCCCTACAAGTCCTCTAGCTTAACCTATAGTTCAAGAAGCTCCGAAAGAGCCATTCGATACGCTGGGGTAGATATCAATGTCGTCCCATTGTACAAGTCATTGTAAAGTTCCCCTCTTTGAGAGGAGGTAGACCCAGAACATCATCAGGGAAACTATATGCGTAGAGGTCCACCACTACAAAATATATCAGACTCTCCACATCGAAAACTCCAAGGGTAAGGCTAGCCAGATGAAGAGTGATCGGCTGCACTCTCCTCTAGGTAAGTCCATCATGCGCTACAAAGGCTCCCTTATTTCCAGTGAAGGTAAAAATAGTCTCATATTTGTGGACACACCACACCTTGAGCCTAATACAGTCAATCTTTTCTTGGACTGTAGATAAGCAGTCCATACCCAAGAAAATATCGTAAGGTCTCGACGCCGCTACTAGGAGATCACAGTCGAAGCTCTCGCCTACTAGAGTAAGCCCATGCTTCTAGCACCAGTGCATATTAATAGAATCTGCTTTTGTCGGAGTCTCTAGCCATAAGGATCAATCCAATAGCTTCGTCCGAATCTCTGAGCTCTGAATGAGGATAGTGGAAATAAAAGAATGACTAGATCCTGTGTCTATATGTACAACTGCTAAGGTTGAGTAGACACAATGCATACCTCATATCATCCCTGGAGCACTGTGATTGTAGGCCTCAGCTTCCTGGAGCTGATCTCACCCTTTTCCACCTTCTCCTTTGAGTCGGGGTGGACCTCATAGTGGTTTTCGTGGTAACATATTGAATTTTCATCCACCACAAGCTGGACAGTGAGCTCCTCATCCACTTCCACCTGCTCCTTGTGGAAATCCTCAATTGAATCTCTGTCTCTTCATGGGCGGTCCTTCATCCTTCTACTGATCATCCGAATGGCGGGTTAGACTGTCACAAGTCATGTGACCCTACCTGCCGCATGTGTAACACTACCTACTCCTGGCATGTCTGTCTCTGCCTCGGGTGCCCTGCAATACTGACTCTGAATCATGTGGTCGTCCACCTCTAGGTATGGTCCTCTTGGAACTCTGTGATATCTATCTGCTAGCAGCTATAGAAGACTCCACTATGTAATGACTCATAGTGGGTCTCACCACTGGTGACTTCTCGGAAAGGAAACTCTCCACCATGATGACTCTCTCTAACTCCCCTATATGTGCCAGGATGCTAAGTGAGAACTTTGAAGCTTTAATCTCCTGCTTGAGTCCCTAATCATTGGTTTGGGGATAGAAAATGGGTCTCGCAACATATCGGTGGATTAATGTGAGCGGTCAGTGAACCTCACTCAGTACTGAGCCCCAATCATGATTCCCTACTATAGATGAAGTAACTCTTGTATGTGCCCTATGTGAAGAGTCGTTGGGACACAGTTTTCCGGAAATAGGATCCTGAAGTCTGCCCAGAGAAGCGTCACCTCATCATGATCATAGAGCATCAAGCTCCACCATCTGCCTACTTCTTCATATAGAAGGTTGGTGGCATGGATCACCTGGAAATCCATGAGTCTACCTACCAAACGAAAACTCTCACCATGGCCACTAGCCAATCCTCAGATTCCTGTGGGTTCATCTCTCCCATGATCCTGGGTGGCCTATGGCATTGGAACTCGTGCAACATGCTCAAGAGGTGTGAACCATCTGCTGCTAGGGCTAGTGGAGTTGATGGCCCAATGGGGAGGGGTACCGATGGTGCCTCTACTGGGGCCTCTATTAGAAAAGGGGCTTGCACCGAGGCCTCATTGCTCAGTGAGCAATCAGTGCTTACAACTCTCGGAACCCTAGCAAGTTGTTTCTGTGGAGGAATCCTGAAAACAAATAGGTGTACCATGGTTAATATGTAATACCTGGTTAGCAGAACATTATACCTAGTGATCTAAATCATAAGATCAAAAAGAGAACTTCTAAAAACACAAATGCAATCAGTGTTTCCATGCACTGAGTCAGAAATCAGAAGTCAATGTCCTAGTGTATGGATACGTTTTCCACCACACCGATGCTGGATTTCTTAAACTGATGACCACACTCACTATACATAAAAATATTTTCATGAAAAGAATGATCATATTCCTATTTTCTGTGGTAGAAACGATCTCTCTGATACCTATTTTCCATGACCCATCCCCCGGAGCCCATGCCGTGACAAACCCCAAGCCCGAATTCCATAGGCCCGGGGCTGGTGACTAGCACCAAAGGAATATTCCCTAAAACTAGGAAGGCATTGCCTTTATATCCTATAAGTACATGTAACAATGCACACACCAAGATAGAAAAACATGGAATGTAAACTGTAAACTAAGTGAGTGTAGTAAGTAAAAGGGGCCAAAATACAAGCCCAACTTGAAAGTACAAGTAAAACTATGAAAAAATACAACAGAATACAAAAAGAAAGCTACTAGATCATCCTCTGAGGTTCCTACAAGAAGGGTAGGTACAGATTGCCTCCTCAGCACTCCACTTCCACCCATCTACTTTTCGTACCTACACGGTGAATGGTTCACCTCCAAGTATCGTCCAGTCCTAGTACTGTCATCCTCAGTTAGCATTGTCTGTCTTCTGCATCCAACACGACAAGGTGTTCGCGTATCTCATTCCTGGGAGGGTATAATGACACTCAGAAGGGACCCCGAGACCCTCTAGGTCTCATAAAATCCATCAAGGATAAAACACAATGTATGAAATCTAGAGATAACCTTACTTAGATATATGCCCATACATATACCAATGTTATCAAGAAATCCATCTCAATCATGAGGAAAACACAGAGATACTGACTCAGCTCATAATAGGATTTATTCTAGGGGTAGTATCAAGTAACATCCCCAGTCACTTCATAGAACACCTCAGTTGTTGTAGAAATCCTCCCCTATCGAGTACAGTGGCTTGACCGCATCACACATATGCACTTCCCACTAATCTTGGACTGCGGAGGTACTTCTCTTGTCGAGTACCATGGGTCTACTGCGTCACATAGAGGTGCTCCCCACAGTGGGCCTGCCACGTCACACAGAGGCTCTCCCCTTGTAACCTACTGAGGTACTCCTCTTATCGAGTATTGTGGGTCTGCCGCATCACCATGGCCCTCCCCATAGTGGGTCTACCGCATCAAAATGGTGCTCCACACTAGGCCAGTCGAGTCACTCTGAGTCAAAATGGTCACCAGTCATCAAGTCTCAGCTTGCCACTAGGACTGCGTACTATTCTCACTCGTCTCTAGTGTGATCCTCTCCACAAGATACTAGTCGATACTCCAACATTCACAACATCCAATGCTGATGTGTCACAATGTTCTGACATGTCATAAGGGTCTCAGCGTAACTGATAGCGCATCAATTGGACGCTCGTTCTGTATGTTATTAGCATTTTAGTCGTGGGGCCTGGTTGGATTCGTGCTCGATCCAACATGATCGTTCCCCATCACAAACTAAAACATAGTGGGATATACTCAAAGGGACCCTCTCTCTACAAGATCTCCAGTTCCACTGAAGATTTTTAAAATGGACGGTCGGTGCCAAAGTTATGGCCAAAATAAAGTAAATGGGTCATAGTGGGTCTAGGTCCATTCCGACCCAATCGGACCAACCCGGACCCACCCAAACTGGGCAGACCCTATTAGGGTCAACCAAGACCAACCGGCCCTAAGGGGCCACGGAGGGACAAGGGTGGCCGTGAGGGTGCAAGGCTGGGGGGCGGCTCGGCCAGCACGGCTCAGGGGGCCAACGGGCAGCGCAAGCCGGTGCGGCTTGGAGGGCCGGTGGGTGGGGGTAGTCGGGGAAGCCCGGAGGGCCGGAGGGCTACGTGAGCTGGGGTGGCACATAGGGTTGGTGGTCAGTGTGAGTCGGGGTAGCTCGGAGGGCCGGTGGGTGGTGCTAGCAGGTGGCATCTTGGAGGGCTGCGACGAGGGCAGTTCGGCCGGGGCATGGGGTCGGTTCGGCCCAGAGGCCGAAGCGCTATGGGGCATGGGGCTAGTTCAGCTGGGAGGCCGGAGCATTGTCAGATGGCTCGATCGAGGCGCAGAGCTAGGGAACATAGCTACATTAACCTGGATGGAAGATCCCCGACGGTGGCTCAGCTGGGGTGTTGAGCCGGGGCATGCGGCCGGTTTGGCCGGGAGATAGGAACACCGCGGGGGCGGCGTGGGTAAGGGAGGTTGTGGGTCACGACGCTGTTGCCTTCTTCACCTTCATCACCTTCATCGCCTTCCTCCATTTCGAAGAGTACACCAAAGAAGATCTGAGGTGGGGTAGGGTCAGGTTTGATTGGCCCGTACTCTCCGCATTTATAGTAATAGAAAGAGGTTCACAATGAATGAAACATGAACATGTATGTATGATATTTTAAAACTACATTTCCCACAACCCTTGTCAATCTCTACTTCCAAATCCGGAAAATAAATTATAAGGGGAGAACATTGGAAGTGATAATCGATAAAACCCTACTTGTTCGTTGTTGGTGTTGGCACAAGAATGTTGTACGGTGGTCGATTCTCTGTAGATGAGGACTTCCCACATCAGAAGATGTCTCGAGGAAGAAGGTCGAAGGAGTTTGGTAATTTTTATTGGCAGAGCGTTCTTCATTGGATATATTTCTCCCATGTTCTTTGATTCCTCCATTAACAATACTTCGCCAACAAATGAATAGAAAACCAAATAAATTATGTTTATCTGTTTAATTAGTTGGAAATCAAATTTGTCTTAATTAATAAGCAATAATAATGGGTTGCATTTGCATAAAATTAAAATTTGAGGATACCATCGGTTGGAATAATTAATTAAAGGGGGTTAGCACAATTAATGTGGAGGATGATAAAGAGGTTCCTCCACATTAATGAGGGAGTTTCACTACATGAAATGAAGGTTATACCAACAGTTCTTAACTGTTGGTATAGGCTGGAAAACCATTGGTATAACCTATACCAATGGTTTTCCAAACCATAGGGATGCAAGCTATGAGGAAAGCCCTATAACAATGGTTTGATATAAAACATTGTTATAGTCCACTGTATGTATTGATTTACAAATGGTATAGGCTAACCGTTGTTATATGTTTACAGAAATGTTTTGAAAGACCATGAATTTCATCTAAACCAATGTCTTACATCCATTGGTATAGAATTTTTACCAAAGGATTCAATGAACCATTGGTATATATTGAAGACTAAACCCAATAACAATGGTTTAAAACCATTGGTATTTTTTTAAACAAAATGATTTATTGAAACCGACTTTTAAATTTTTTCTCAAAGTATACCGATGGTTTTAAAGCATTGTTATTGTGTATTTCCAGAACTACTTCATATCAACCCCTCCAGTATACACCTGCATAAAAAATATCACAAAAAACACATACAAACAGACTTAAAATAGCATTAAAAACACCTAAAGTAGCACAAAAACCCATAAAACCCTGAAACACTTCCAACCATGTCATGTACTGTAACTACCTATTTCAATCATCATATGACAAAAATATTCCAGTAGATTTGAATTACAGTTTCAATAACTCAAACATTATTTACACCCATTTAAATCTTCATTTGAGAACCACTTTTCCAGTAGCAATTCACATGCGTTCTACACAACCCCCCAACCAATACAGCCCCCACCTCCCCATCAAATTCTAATAGATATAATAGTCTGAGAAATACTTATTAGATTTGAATAAGAGTTTTAAATAGGCTCAAATACAATTTTTCGGATCCTAGATTTGGGTATGGAATTATTTGTGATGAATTTTTCATTGAACTTGTAATTTTTATAATATATGGTGAAAAGGTATTTTCATAGGAGTCTCATCACTTATAACCCCATGAGTGAAACTACCCAACCCATGAAAAATAGTTTCGACTATCGTTGATGAGTGTAAATTTAAGATACACAACCTCTTTGATTATAGACATGTAATATATAAAAACTAATTGTCATATTAATATAATTTATTCTAATGTCAACTAAATCCTTTTAAGATGTGTTTGATAAAATACATGTCGATGTTCAAATTTGAACTGGAATATGTTCTCTGTAAATGAAATGTCATTTGTGATGCGCGAATAAGGATGATGAAGGAGGTAGGGGTTAATGTCACATATTGGGTGAATGGTAATAGCAGTGTTGGTAGACTCTATAGTGGTAATAACATAATATACTTGGGTATTGGTTTTTATACGCATAGTGATCATGTCCACATTGGTTGAATAAGTGGATGTCAAACATGTTTCTGATCCATAGTGTGTTGTGATGCATATAAGTTTGACAAAAAATATTCCCCTTCCAGGATAGGTTAAAGTCATACATGGTGTATTATTAGTTAATGTAAGGGAGGAACTTATTTATTCCATGATAAAAAAAATTATGGAGACCCTCTAATGCATAATACTGAGAATAAAAGTGATGACACAAAATATCCCTTAAAAAATTGGATCCAACTGAATCGTTCCCCAAATGCCCTTTTTAACCAAACCATCCTACCATAAGACTATTACATGTGGAAGCATATTCCATCGCTACCCTTTCTTAATGTGGAAAAATAAAACCCCTCAATTTTCAGAATTTTTATGTTTTATAGGAATAAGATAAGATCTTTTGACAATGAAAGAACACCCAAATATGATCTATCCTCAAAAAAAAGCAACATTTATAGTAATTGATAAATTCATGAAAATGGATTTTACCTAGGAGTGGTTTTCATATTACTAAATCTAAAGAGAAAGTTTAATGATGAAATCAAGGAATATAAATTTGAAAATAGGGTATGGAATCAAACCCATGGTTCCATGGTTGTTACAAAAGGAGTAAAGAATGGAACTCTTTACATGACTTAAAATTCAGGAAGAAATGAAATGATCATAAGTTCAGCTTTTTGTGGTGTAAAATAATGGAACAATTAGTTTATTGACCTTAGTGAGAATAATGTTAATGTTCATAAGGCAATGAACACTAAATGGTATAAGTATGGTGCGATCTATTGATCAGAGTAAGATTCCACAACATCATTCCTCCTATTGAGGTGTGGATGACTTGTACATGTTAAAAATGACCAATGTATCATTGTTCTAAAGTATCAACACAATAAAAATATTTTTGGTCATTTTTCCATAATTCAGTTGTTGTTTTCACATAAACTGTTGTTCATTTAAAAAAAGTGAGACGCATAGAGTGACACCAGCCACATTGTGCCTCGGATGGAGGCGGGGTTGACTCGTACATGTCAAAAATGACACATGTATCATTTTACAAATGTATAAATACAATATGAAAGTGTTTGGTATGTTTTATGTATGCAAGTTGTTGTTTTCACTTAAAATCCTATCCATTTAAAATAAAGGGGAAACACTTTCAGTGATACCAGTCACATCGTGCCTCCTATTCAGATGGGGTTGGCTCGTACATATCACAAATTACCCATGTATATTTTTGATAATGTATCAACTCATTCTGAATGAGGTTGGTCAGTTTTCCATATTCCAGTTGTTGTTTTCACGTAAAATGTTGTCCATTTCAAACAAAAGTGAGACACTTTGAGTGATACCTGTAAAATTGTGCCTCGAATGAAGGTGGGGTTCGCTCATACCTATCACAAATGATCCAGGTATCGCTGTGCTAATGTATCAACACAATTTGAATTTGTTTGGTCATTTATCTGTATGTCAATTGTTGCTTTCACATAAAATCCTATCCATTTCAAATAAAAGTGAGACAAATTGAGTAATACCAACCACATCGTGCATCGGATTGAGGCAGGGTAGACTTGTACAAATAAAAAATGACCGATAGATCATTTTCCTAAATTATCAAAAAAATCCAAATGCATTTGATCAGTTTTCCATGTGCCAGTTTTTTTTTCACTTAAAATATTGTCCATTTCAAATAAAAGAGAGACACTTTGAGTGATACTGATCATACCATGCCTTGGATTGAGGCGGGGATGACTAGTACACATCAAAAATGACCCATGGATCGTTAGTAATAATGTATCAACACATTCAGAATGTGTTTGGTTAGTTTTCAATATTCCATTTGTTTTTTTCACTTAAAATGTTGTCCATTTCAAACAAAAGTGAGACACTTTGAGTGATAATGGTCACACCACGCCTCGAATGGAGGCGGGGTTCACTCTTGTCTATCACAAATGATCCATGGATCATTTTTCTAAAGTATCAACTCAATCCGAATATGTTTGGTCAGTTTGCCATATGTCAATTCATGTTTTCACTTAAAATCATGTCCATTTCAAATAAAAGTGAGTCATTTTGAGTGGTACTGACCACAATGTGCATCAGATTGAGGCGGAGCTAACTTGTACACATCAAAAATGACCCAGGGATCATTGTCCTAAATTATCAAAACAATCCAAATGCATTTTATCAGTTATCTGCATGTCAGTTATTTTCACTTAAAATTTTGTCCATTCCAATTAATAGTGATATACTTTAAGTGATACCGGCCACACCATGCATTGGATTGAAGTGAGGTTGACTCATACACATAAAAAATGATGTCTTGGGTACCCAATTTCCCTTGGGATGTGGCACAGTTTCACTGAACTGTGTGCCTACCATGAACCACATATTGTTGGGTAAAAATAATAAATTTTCTCTAAAAACACTGATGTAAATACAAGGGAAATATAAAAAACAAAAAAAATATAAAAATTACCACATAATTAAATAATGGTTGTGACACATGGAAAACCATGATCCCACATGGACAGCCCAACCCCCCCCCCCCCCCACCCACCCCACAACATCCCGACCCCACCTACACACTCCCCCTCCCCACACTGAAAAAATGAAAATGAAATTAAAAATACCTTAAATATGATTTATTCTCTTCAAACAAATGCAAATATTATGACCGTACATCAAATGAAAAAAAAACGATGTCATAGGTTTTAAATTTTTGTTGTTTTTCATGACCTCCAAGGATGAAGAAAATCAAGTTTTCCTATGTAATAAGACACTTCAATGTGTTATTAAATTAAATTTGTGGGTTTAGAAAATAAAATTAACGTGTTAGAAGTATGATTTTTATGGAGGGTTTTGAAATTTCCAATTAAATTGCTCCTACTCATATAAAGATAAAGATTTTAGAAAATCCTATAACCAACACATAATTGTAAATGAAGAGATTCCTCAAAGTGGTGTCAAATGAGGATAATTGAATTTGAAATCCAACAAAGTAGGTATCAGGAGAACACAATAATGGATTAAGAATTCCTAAGGAAATCTATTAATGATTCTGATATGAATCACCATTTATATATTTACATTGTTTTTATTGATGTATAATGATCTTCTTTTTCATGAGTGGAGTTGGGTTGACCTCAAAACACTGAATGGGGTTCCACTCTATAGTTTTGAGAATATATTATCCAAAGCTATGAATATTCCACCTATAAACAAGAGAACATTATATTAGTGACTACTGGAATTTCATGACATTTAAGATATTTGGGTTTTGTGGAAAGCCTATGCATTATAGGGATGTTCATGAGTGATGGTTTTGTATCCATATGTGTATGGAATTCAGTTACGAGGATGGGTTATTCCATTTAACCAATGTTATAGTGTATGTTTAGGATGAGTTTTTACATTTAACCAGTGTTCTAGTTTATGTTTAGGTGCGGTGAGTTAGAAACCAGGTTAGGAATGTCATTAGAATGTGGGTTATTCCATTTAACCTTGCAGTATTGGATTTTAGGAGTGAAGGGAGTAGGAAGAGGCGGGGAAACATTCTGGCTGTCACCTCCCTCCCTATTAACTATGGGTTGGTAGTGTATTAAAAACTCTATCTGGGTATCATTAATAAAAAAATTTCTGGACTGTGAATCATCGCTGGGTGTTGTCCTAGAGTAGGGCCAAATCACGGCATTATCGAGGCGTGACTATGGAATAACCGCGGTGTGACCACAACATGACTGTGGCGTGTTTTACCAGTACATTGTCATCTATGGGGTAGCATCTTCCAGTGATGAGCGAAGGGAGTGGAAGGAAGCAGGGCAACATGCCGACCGTCCTCTACCTCCCCATTAACGGGTGGGTAATGTATCGAAAACTCTATATAGGTATCATTAATCGAATTCTGACATGAATGTGAACCGCCGATTGGTGTCATTCTGGAGCATTGAAAATCACAGAATTACTGTGGTGTGACCACAGCATGACCGTGGTGTTACTACGGCTTGACCGCAACATGACTGTGGCATGACCGCAAAGTGACTGCGGCATGTTGGCCCAGTCCAGTGACATCTGTGGGGTGGCATCTTTCGTCTAGGAGTGAATAGAGCGGGATGAATCAGGGAAACATTCTGACTATCGCCTCCCTCCCCATTAATCATGGGTGGGTAATGTGTCTAAAACTCTATCTAGGTATCATACATTGAATTCTGGTAGGACTGTAAACCACCGCAAGGTGTTGTTCTAGAGGAGGGCCAAATCATGTCATTATATCTGCATGAACATTGTGTGACCACGACGTGAACACGGCATGTTGTCCTGGTCCTATGACATCCATGGGGATGCCTCTTTAATCCAGAAGTGAAGGGAACAGGAGGAAGCATGGAAACATTCCGACCGTCACCACCCTCCCCATTATCTATGAGTGGGTAATGTATCTAAAACTCTATCTAGGTATCATAAATCTAATTTTGACAGCATTATGAACCGCCGCGGGGAGTCGTTCTAGAGTAGGTCCAAATCACGACATTACTGCAGTGTGACCATGGCGTGACCACGCCGTGTTGTCCTAGTCTAGCGACATCCGAATGGCATCATCTTCCGGACCAGATTCCAAATAAATCATATTTATTTGTCCTCCACATTATAGAAACCAATCTCATGTTATAAAAAACAAACTTTTGTTTCGTGATTGTGGTATGATAAAGATATATATTTTATATTCGTTGTTTTTAAATATGGTACTAGGTAGTTGAAAGTACATATTTGAGCCAAATTATACAGGCCTATTACATATCAATGGTATATGCATTTCTTGGAACTCTAATAATAAAACTTCAGTCAACATGAGAACAATAGAATTTGAGTATGGTTTATCATCTCAAGATGCAACACAAATCATAAGGGAGAATTCATATATGTAAAAAAATTTCATTGTGTCGAGGCCAGGAAAACACCCCAAACAATGTTAAGATGAATCTTATGGTGGGCAGAACCATAATCCTGGTAGGTGTTAAATAAAGACACCATTAGTGTTTTTAGATATATATGCTCAAGTAAACACCCAAAGGGGAGGCCAAGAGGCCAGGAAAATACCTGAAATGGGTTTCTCCATAAGATATGGTCACAATGGACATGATAGAAAAAATTAACCATTTAATATGTTATAAAAATGGATTTCTGTAAGGTTTTATTGAGTGGCATAAGGAAGCAATGTCTAAAGGGAAACAAAACGACGAAAAACAATCATACACCATAAACTATCACTATGAGTTTTCATAAACAGCAGACCTCCGTTGGAGTGGTTTTTTATAAATAAATGGCTTTATTTATCAAATGAAATAATTATATAAAAGAACACTTACTGAAGATATGCAATTCAATATAATTATACATAATTAATAAATTAGCTAAATTCAATTTAAAGAATTCTTAAATTAAATTTGTTACGAGAGGGACTCTACTCAAGGTGGAACCAAGCCATCCACTTCGGATTTTGGAGATTTATAACTAAAAGTTGTGGCTCCTCCACTGGGTATACACACATTCACACACATGAAAGGACACATAGCCCCGACACACACACATGCATGGACATGAGCATGTGAAAGGGGATCCTTGCACATATGCTTATATGCCTATATCAGTCTCCACTCACCTGTGTGTGAATTTATATATACATGGATGGGAACACCTAGCCCCATACATTCATAATCACTACCATGGGTGACTATACATGTAATTTGGGAACCTACATACATATACATACATACCTATGCACACACAGCTGAGTATCCCTTGATTTGGTAACTCGAAACCAATGATCATGGATCAACACACTACACAAAGGATATTATGAACCATAAAACACATTAAAGGCACTACATAACTAGTGAGAAACCATCGAATGACATTAAATCCTTTCCTAGATTGGAAGTAGATAACCAAATCCTCACAAACCAACAATAAATGATCCAAATCCCAACCGAAAACATAATATGGAGTCAAAAACACTAAATACCAAGATACATGAGGTGCAAGGAAATTAGTAACCATAGAATCTTACCTCAGATTAGGGTCGATGGATTGAATCAATCTGAACTCCATTTGGTCCCCTTCATAGAATATTACTACCCTATGTCCATAGAATACAGTCTAAGATCTATGTGACCAATGTTATAATGAAAATAAAATAATAACTAGACTAAAACATACCTATCTTTTGTGACTATACCTGTCAGCCCCCATCATATATATACCACAATTCCCTATGGGTCAAATCATGTTCTTGCATGAAAACATGAAACAGATAAATGTTTCAAAATGATACTTTCAAATAGTAAATTCCTATTAATTAACAATTACTCTTCTTATTAATGTTATATAATCAATTTGGCCTAAGTTTCAACTTAGTTTGGTTTTGTTCGATACAAGGGACAAGGTATTATTAATCTTGGTATTTATTTTTACACTTGAGATATTTATTTAAATAAGAAGCATGTATTTGGTATTATTAATTAAGGATTTAGTTCTTAGTCTGTTGCCATGGTGCCTGTCCACATGAATAATTCTTGGAATGTAGGTTTCAGTTGACATTTATGCACTTTAATGTGATTGATTTCACTAACGATGAGGATTTAGATCATGTAAAATATTCCTAAGAGGATTGTGCCTTGTAGTGATAGGTGTGGCAATTTTACATCTAGCATTTGATGAGGAAATACTTATGAGGATGGATTGGAATCATGGTATGTTCATATAGTGGGATGGTCCCTATAAGTATAAAAAATTTATTATGACTGTTTTTACTCCATTTAATGGTTCAATAGTTCAACTAATGAGATTAAGAATGAGATGATAGATGTGGGTATTGGGTATTGTCAGACATATTGGCATTATAATTCCTAGAGGCTTCATGTGATTTAGCTTAGGATGGAACCTGGTTAGTGGGGTTGGGTTATAATACATGATTATGATGAGGTTCTTGAATGGATTACGGAGAATATAATGTATATTGGTTAGACATGGTGTGATTTTGTGACTTGGACAATCATAAGGTGAATAATCCTCTTTGTCTAGTTGGATGATGAGATGTGCATCGAGGCATGGGACAGTCAACGAGAGATGAGTCATGAATATGTGACTTAGAGGATAGAATAGGATAGTTTTGATAGGATTGGGTTAGTTTCCATGCCATGCGAGGATGATACGATGTATGAAGACACTTGGGGACACTTGGGGTTATTTATGCTATCTCATGGAAACACATGGGGTTATTTCATGACTCCAACATACTTCAAAAATGTTCCTACACAATGTTTTATAAAAACAATTCCATCTCATGTATGACCCTTATGCTCCTCTATCTTCCAATGTTTCCTCACTCTCACATCTCATGGTATTACTATATACAAGTGATCACGTCAACAAGTCTGGATAGCATCACTACCCTCCATCTATAGAAAGAAGTAAAATGCCTATGTGTCCAATGCAATAAATATAATAAAATAAAAACTAAACAAAAACATACTTGGGTCCTATGACTATACATGTCACTGCCCAATATATAAGAACCACAATGCCCCATGGGTCGAATCATGATCCTGAAATCAAACGGGAAACATTTCCCTTTAATAATATCTTCATTTTTCATTATGTTCTTTATATAGCACATTGTTGGAAACACCAAACAAGTAAACTTATCCAATTAATATGCACTTATGTTACATTAGTTGAGTTGAAGATTGTGAACATAACCCTCTTCACTTTGGAAAGAACCTCAGATGGACCACAATCAGTGTTTATTAGTTGATCCTACTCTTGAACATCGTTGGGAACCAGTACACGAACCATATGGTCTACTTGGTCATGATGGTGTAAACCATTTAATTATACTATACTAATCATAATGGTGTTGGTATCTTTTCCCCAATAAATGCTAATTTCACAAGGCTTGAGTGCCAATCGACTTCAATTCCTATGTTACTGGCCCCATAACTATCTGTAGATGTAAAGGGGTGTTTGTCATGGGTGTATTGTGGTGTGTAGTGTCTATATATGATTTCTGTGGTGCTTCCATATTTTGGGAAATGTGTATTTCATGGTTACTTTAATAAATAAATTATTCAATTATAAAATAAACCCATTTTCGATAGATATATACCAACTTTTGATAGATAATACCATCCAAATAACCAAATTGGAAATCTGAGACCAATATTTTACTTTACCAATTCCAATTACATAATATATGTAGCACCGATTAATGTTTTATGAACCAATCAATTAATGGAAAATAAACTCCACACAATAACCCATAAAATCTCATATAGCATCATTCACCTCCAATTAACACACATCCTTGCACCTCTTAGTGAAGATACAACATCACACCTATATATCGTGATTTACACACAAAAACCGACACGATAAAAGGTATAATAATAATATATAGGGGAAATATGAGTTTTTAAAAAAATTATGAAATGTTTTTTGAATGCACTATTATAATGAATGGAATACAACCTGTGAATCTACCCCTACATTTCTGGAATACTCTATTTCGAAAAGATTTACAATCTACCCAATTATTCACCACACCATGAGTTGGTTACTACCCAAAACTCTTGAAAATGCACAATTAATATGAATGGTTATCCTATCTATGAACCAAAAATCCATTCCTTGTTGTCTCATTTTTGGAAAGAGAATACTAATTCTTACCTGTATGTACCCATCTTGAACCCTAGCGGGAGGAGAGGGAGCAAAGGGATGGGGATGTTCTGGAGGGTTTTCAGAATTGGGGGATCTCGTGTGTGATTGGAGAGGGGGTCGGGGAATGTTGGAAGAGGAGGTTGAGCCACGAGGGGAGGGGATGTCTCCAAGTGATGGAGACAAGAGGGGAGGGGGGATGTCACCTGAATCTGAGAGGGAGGGGATGTTGTCATTGGAGAAGGAGTCGAGAGGGGAAGGGGAACGTCACCAGACGAGAGGGAGGGGGACGGGAGGCGGAGGCGGAGGCCAGGAGGTGGGGGCGGAGGCTGGTAGGAGGTCGAGGTCTAGGAGGGGAGGACTGTGTGGGGATGAAATGTCATGATGGAGCCCTAAATTTGGTATATTTGTTCCCAACTGTTAATAAAAACTAGGGTTAATAGTTCTCTTTCCTCACAGTTTTCTTAAATCGTTGGGAAAACCTAACATAAAATAGCCATTGCAAACGGTTTACTAGAATTTTTGGTATAAGATCTTTTTCTCAACATGTTTTCTATACTGTTGGGAACAATGTTTTGGTATAGTCAAGATTTCCAGTAGTGTTGAAGGGGTTTAGACCTTGGGTGGCTCCCACCACCATAACCTCTCATGGGAGGATAGGGTGTGGTGGTTCCCACTTCTAAACATCCACATGGTGGGTGGATAGAAAAAAATAAAATAAATCATGTGTTTATTTTATTATGTTATTTCCATGAAAATTACAAAAATTATATTTCACCCTCGACCAACTTCCATCGAGGTGAATGTCTTCTAAAGAGAATATATACAATGTGAGTTCAACAATTCCCCAAGATATCAATTCCGATCACTAGTTCAAAACATATAAAAAATCAATCGCACGTTTATTGAACATACCCAAAAAATGTTTAGAAATTCATTCTGGGCACTCCAGTCCACAAAATCACACGCCGTCAATTTTCATAGAATCATAAAATTCCCATCCATTTTTTTAAAAACATTACAAGGAAATTCCGTGTTTTACATTCTCCCCACCTCAGGGATCTATGTCCCCGAAATCCATGACTCAAATAGGAAAACAAGTGGGGGTACTGAGGACACATCTAAGCATCCTGCTACTATGTGCTCTCTTAGAGGTCCTCGTGCTGCCAGCGAACACGCAATAGAGGTATTGACCTTTCACGAAGAACCCGCTCTTATCAATCCTCAATCTATATTGAAACCTCCATAAAAGTTTCTCCATTTTCGACATCCAGACCACCAAGGTCGATGATGTGAGAAGGTTCATTCACCTATCTCCTAAGCTAGGACATGTGGAAGATTTCAGGAACCTGGTGCAACTGACGTGGAAGAGATAAGAAATATGCCACCTCACTAACTCTGCTGAGGACCTGAAAAGGTTCGACTAACCTCAAAGATAACTTTACACCTTGGAAAAATCTATGAAAACCTCATGGAGTTGAGACACATATAAAGATGTGGTCCACATCCTCAAACTCTAGAGGTCTCCTTCTCCTATCGGTATAAAACATATTCTTGCACTATGTGGTCTTCATCCCCTCCTGGATGATACGCCCCTTCTCTGTAGTAGCCTATACCATCTCAATCCCCATTAGTGCTAACTCCCCTAGGCCAGTCCAACACAAAGGTGATATGCAAGGTCGCACGTACAACTCCCCAAAAGGTGTCATCCCAATTGTGGAGTGAGAGTTATTGTTGTATGAAAATTCCAACAAAGGTATGTGATCCTCCCAGCTCCGACCGATGTCGAGGACACCAGCAAGTAGCATTTCCTCAAGGGTCGGAATGGTCTACTCAGTCCAACAATACGTCTGAGGACGGAAGGCGATGCTAAAACAAAGAAACATCATGAAAGCCTCCTACAACCCCTTTCATAGTAGGGAAGTAAAGTGTGCACCATGATCAGCGATAATATTCAAAGGTACACCATGTAGCCGAACAATCTCCTACACATAGAGGGGTCCCAAGCTCTCTATTGAACCCTTCTCTCTAGTCAGTAGTATGTGGGCCGACTTGGTGAGTCGGTCGACGATCATCCAAATCGAGTCATGTCCCCTGGATGTACATGGATGTCCTGTCAAGAAGTCCATGGATATCCCATCCCACGTTAACTCTAGGAACTCTAAATGATGAACCAGAACTACTGGTACCTGATGATCTACCTTCACTTGCTGACAAGTGAGGCACCGAGAGACAAACTCTACTACTGCATCATTCATTCCCATCCACCAATGCTATAATCGGAGATCCTGGTACATATTTTCCACTCCTGGATGTAACACTAGAGGGGATGTGGGGAACTCCCTCAAAACTTCCTCCTGAAGTGAAACTAGTACCATGATACATCCTCTGAAGAGGATGACGTGATCCCCACCTTCAGAAAATCCATCAAGTTGCTGCCCTGTGAATATCTGAGCACGTCGAGCCTCGTAGTCAGCGTACCCAAGCTGCATCTCCCTGAATCGCTGAAGAAGTGGAGGAGTGACTGTAAGAGACTAAAGAATAGTTGCTCCATCACATTCCAAGATGGATATCTTCCATGTAGCCAGTTGCTCTGTCACCTCACTTAGAAGCTGTATACCAGACCTCCTGCCGAGTGCATCTGCTACAACGTTCTCCTTCCAAGGATTATAAACTATCTCAATGTCATAGTCCTATAGGAACTGAACCCAACATCACTATCTCAAGTTTGTGTCATTCTGAGAGATGATATACCTGATACTATTGTATTCAGAGTACACTGTAAAATGTTCCTACTACCGATTGTGTCCCCAAATCTTCATGGTGAAGACCGCTGCTGCTAACTCCAGGTCATGGGTAGCGTAGTTCTGGTCATGTTGTCTCAGCTCTTAGGAACCATGAGTGATCACTAATCTCACCAACATTAGGACACATCCGAGTATTGTACCTAATGTGTCATAGAATACCAACTACCCTACACCCTCATATGGATTCCTGAGGATGAGAGTACTATTCAGCCTCTACCTCATCTTTTGAAAAATCGGATGGTATCTCTCCGAACACATGAAGGGTTTCCCCTTATTCATCAATGCTGATAGTAGTGCTACAATTCTGCAGAAGACTAAAAAAAACATCGTTAGTATCTAGCCAATCCCAAGATGATATGTACCTCTGTCACACTCCTAGGTGGCTCCCAAGCAAGTACCTCCACAATATTTGCTAGATTCACTGCAACTCTATCATTTGAGATGACATGTCCCAGAAACTAAACCTCTCAGATCCAAAACTGGCACTTAGGGAATTTACAATACATCTGGTTCTCTCAGAGTGTTCCCAGTACTACCTACAAAGGATAGGCATGCTCCTCCTCAGTAGTCAAGTTGATGAAAATGTCGTCGATGAAAAACACAACAATGTGATCAAGGTATGGCTGAAAGATCCTGTTCGTGAGTCCCATGAACACTACTAGAGCATTGGTCATGCCCAATGGCATAACCAAGAACTCTTAACGGCCATAAGGACAATTGAAGTTTTTCATATGAACATCGTTTTCTCGTACTCTGAGCTAGTGATAGCCTGATCTGAGGTCTATCTTTGAGTTCCATTGTGCTCCCTTCAACTGATCAAAGAGGTCACATTCCTCGGTAGTGGGTACTTGTTCTTCACAGTCACCTGGTTCTTGTGCCGATAGTGAACCCAAATTCTCAAGACCTCATCATCTTTCTTGGTGAATAGAATCGGGGTTTCCTAGGGAGAAACACTGGGCCATATTAATTGCTTCCCCTGCAAGTCCTCCAGTTGTACCCATTGCTCATGAAGCTCCACGGGAGCCATCATATGCCCTAGTGTATATATCAGTGTCGTCCCAAGGTACAAGTCAATGGAAAAGTCTACCTCTCTATATGGAGGTAGACCCAGAACATCATTAGGGAAAACATCAACGTATTAGTCCACCACTACACAATAGCTCTGACTCTCCACATCAATAGATCTGATGGTAAGGCTATCCAACTGATGAATGATCGGCTACACTCTCCTCTGGTTAAGTCCATCTTGTGCTGCAAAGGATCCCTTCTCGCCAGCGATGGTAATCCTTTTCCCATCCATGTGGAAACACCCCACCTTGCACCTAATACATTCAATCAGAGCATCGACTATAGATAACCAGTTTATACCAAATATGACTTTGTAAGGCCTCAACCCCGCTACTAGAAGATCATAGTCGAAGCTCTCGCCTCCTAGAGTAATCTCACACTGCTGAAAAAAGTGTGTAATCATCGAATCCTCTACCATAGGAGTTCCTTGTAGTAAGAATTGAGCCAACAGTTTCATCATTGTAGAGACCCGAAGCCTGACGTACATTGACATTACATTACTTTTGCGGAATACTTAGTATATAACAAAAACACACACACAAGGATCGTAATAATTTAGTGTCTTTGGAAACTCGGAACGTAATCCTCTAATCGTGGTGAAAGATCTTCAATATCTCCCATAAAGATCTTCCCTTTTTTTACCTAAAACATTTCTTTATATCCTGGGGAAAAGAAAACATAAAAGGGTGAGCTCAAATGCTCAGTAAGGGTAAACAAAATAAATATCAATCACATCGTATTCATAAGAACATAACATTTTGGAAATCATAACCTACAAAAGAGAGCATAATTTCATAACATGGGGTAAATCATGGTAGTGAAATGTAATCACAATAATTATAACTTAAAACATGTTACTTTGTGGCATTCACACATAATCATAGAGAATCATTTCTTGCTAGTCAAGACTCACTGCCAAGACTATCTTAGTTGACAAAGTCCCTTTCTGAATCGAGTAACCCTCGTTTCAGTCCTGTTTCACTGAACCGGTATAACCTACCATTCCAGCCATGTCTATCTCATGATATATAAAATATTTACCCAATGCATTGTAGGGAGATATAGGTCCCACCCATCTCATAATGAATCCTTTCTTATGCGTGCCACAAAATCATAAATCATACATCATTACATAACCCATATAATACAAATGGGAATCTTAAACAGCATGACATCATAAAACAATTCATATAAGATAAAGGAGTTCATAAAAAATATTTCCATCACAACATAATAAAATCCATGTCATAATAGGGATAAAAACAGAACCCTTTTATTATCTTAGATGGAAAATAATTTTGATAAAATACTTGAACTTCATTCTTGAGGAAAATATCCTTTCTACTTCAAAAACACTTTTCCTTTCTTAACATGTCATACAATTTTAAACTAAAAGAGGTTGATTAAAAATAAACTTGAATACTTGTAAAGGAATCTTCTTGGAAATAATGTTTTAGAAATCCATTCATGCCGTATAAGTTAAAAAAATCATTCTTCGTACTTTTGTCGGAAAAGTCAAAAAGCACCTCGTACGAAAAAGCGACAACAGATTCCTTTCATATTCTTTACTAAAAACTCACCGAAGGGTAAAATTGGATTTAAACTATTGTAAGTGTATGTAAACAATATTAAATATTGAAGGAACATGGATGTGGATGATAAAATACACCCCAGTAAATACCAAAGTATAAACAATCTCGGATAAAAAATGAAATTGTGATATTTCCCCTTACCTTAGGTCCGATTTTCTTTGTACGTGTCCGAAGATCCTGTATAATGGTTTAAATAATGTCATTGACTTATTACAGAATCATATTCATTGTTATGATATCATATATGGTTCACTTATGACATTATATTACCCGTTCTTTTGTAAATTCCATGTTAAAGAAGCATTTTGGGTAAAATCGTTTCTTTTATCATAGGTGTTTTGACTTGTTGTTCTTGACATTATTATTACTTATATCATGATTTAATTACTTCCAGAATATAAAATATGATTTATATATCATATATATTCAGTATATATATATATATAATAGATAGATAAATGAAATGAAAAACACCGTTCATGGAGACGGTAGTCCATACGTACGGATGAACGCTGTTTTCCTTTCCCTATTGTCTTGAATGGAAGTAAGTAGATGACATACATATATATATATACATTAATCCAGTATCTTTATAATTTCATATATTTCATTATTATTTCTTATATATACTTTATAATCATTCTTAAATGGTTAACATGGAGAATGAATCTCATCGCGTCGTGGAGACGGTATTCCGTACGTACGCACGAGCGATGATATCATTTCCATAAATATTGAATTGAATTGGAGTGGATTATACAATATATCAGAATCAATATGATGTTTTAATAACTATGTATAGTTATTCTTTATACCATTATACCCATGCATGTAAGGTGGTGGTGCAAAATAGATTACACCACGGCGTGGAGACGGTATTCCGTACGTACGCACGCGCGGTGATTTCTTTTTCCGTAGGATAGATAGATGGTGAAATAGGGTTGTTTCATACTTATAATAACATATCAGTATATTAGTGATACTGATGTTATTACTTCATAATGAAACAACCTAAGAAGAAGAAGTGGAAGAAGAAATAAAGATGAAAGAATTGGTAACGGTAATTACCTCTTCTTTGAAGCACCTTTTTGAGACCTCCTCTTAGGGAATTAAAATTGGTCTTTGAGGAAGACCAGAACCTCTAGGATGTTGCTAGGGAAGTGGAGAAGAGATTTTGGCAGGGGTTTGCTGAGCTTGAGTGCTCAAATTGGTGTGAGGAGGAGGGGGAGGAGGTGTCCTTTTATAAGGGAGGAGAGGGGCACCTTAGGAATATCTCAAAATATTATTTTATATTAAAGTCAAAATCGGTTTATAATGGTTCCAAAGGGTCTTATTTCGAAGCTAAAGTGGGGATGGGTCGAAATCCTATCAACCAATAGGATTTAGACAAGTTTAGGTTCTTATTTTAACCTTATCAATTAGATTTAACTCTAAGTTAAATAATTTAACTTTTACCGTGTCTTTTTGTTTTCTTTCACTATTTGGTATATACTCTTACTATAACATGCCAAACGAACCCCAAATTGTTTATTATTAATAAATATATCCTTATCTAAGTCATTTGGCCGACCCTTATATTTTTAGGAATAAAATAACAATTAATAATATAATATTTGATTTAAAAACTATTTTGTGTCAATTTTGACACTATTTGATATATGATTTTTGTGAAAGTCATAACAGAATTATATGTTCGAACCAAGTTTATTAAATCAACACTAATATATCATAGTAACCTAGAAAATTAGTGGAATTCATAAAAAGTCTAAAATTACATTCATTTGAGAATTTATAACATCAATTAATGTAATATTTCCTTAAAAGGGTAATTACTGCATCATCGTTGTGTCATAAATAAATTAATTTATTTAAAGTCTAAAAATTATAAATAAATTATCATTATATAGGAAATTTTTTTAGCTTTCTAATGAATATTTATAGTCGAATTTATCTTATTTATAACCCCATATTAAAAATGTTTTAGTGAATAGACTTTGATTTTAACTCTTTTAACTCTTCTTTGAATTAAATAATAATAAATGTCCTAATCTAATCCAAGTGAGCCTAAATGATAATATTTTACACTTAAGGTTTTTTATGGTCGAGATACACTTGTCCAATAGAATTAGGACATGTGTTAGGGTAATATTAATATCATTCTTACCCTTAATTACCCTATTTACATTTAACTGTGGTAAATAAAAGTAAAAAGTTACTATTCACCAAAAATTATTTTCATCTCATTGAACCATATTTTACTTACTGACATCAACCGTGTCTCTAGGATTTTTGAAATTCCATTCACAGAAGCTGTAAAATTATGTTTTATGAAAAATTCAGTTTTTTAACTACCACTTAGTAGTTTCACTATTCATAAAAAAATGAAGGTTTTCAGAAAAATGCCAAAATTTCATCCTAAGCTATATTTCATATTCCGAATTCAAAAATGAAATCTGTTTTAACAAATTCATAACATAGAAGTTTCATTAATTAATTTTATAATTAAATCCCGCTGTTAAAATAAATAGCGTGTTTTTAGGAAACAAAATATATCAAAAGATTGACACTTGATTATGTCTGGTTTAAATGTGAAATTACAACCAATGACCAACATTGTATTAAATTGTAAAAATATATTCTAAATATACTTTAAAACCACTCAAATTAATAATTTATCTCTATTAATTATTTCGATTAAAAAAGTTGTTTTTAATTATAATTTAGTAATTTTCACTATTCATCAGAATATGGAAGTTATCCGAAATGTACCAAAATTTCACCTTAGGCTAAATTCGATACTCCGAATCCAAAAATGAAGTCCATTTTGAGAGCTAGAATTTCTAAAATTTAAAAAGTGGTTATTACTATTCTTAACGGCTAGTTTTAATAATATCTTAATAGCATATCGTTGTTTAGCTAAACTTGGTGTCGCGTACAACACCCGCTATCGTGGAAGGTCGCGATTGCGTGTAATGGAAGGAAAGTCAAGGATGCGTGTTGTGAAAGATCCTTTTGGTGTATCATACAAAACAATACAATAATAAAATTAAAAAGAATATTTTTCATAAAATCTTGGGCTGTTACATTCTACCCCCCTTAAAATGAATTTCGCCCTCGAAATTCGTCGGGGTTATAAATGGTTTACTATTTGAAAGTTTCTTTGATAGAAACCCACATCGTAAAAAGGAATACCCAAACTTATCTTTAAAAAACAAAAGTATGAAACGTAACGGTTACCCAAATAAACTAATCACTGGGTTTCCACATAGGTGAAAATATGGATATGGAAGAGAAATCTATCCATCATGTTCTGATGGAGAGTGGTAGAGAACATGGCTATGGAATAGCTAGCAATCACAAAGCCATAAATTTGTGATGATCTAGGGTACCATCTGATTCATCGGATATAAGGGCACTAGGACAACATTTTTGGTTTTCCAGATCATTTCCCTAAAGTTGAAAATTTGAATTACAATAAATACTTTCTTTATTTTGGTACAATCTCACTGTTGTTCATGCCTTGAACAATTTCCACTTCATCTCTTAAATAAATGAAGTTGAATTTTTTATTCGTGAAGTGTTAGCAGATCATGTGATAGAATGACGGGTCATTCCATATGTCTCAAACAAAAGGTTAGAAAAAATTATATACATAAGTCGATCTATAGTGAGATTAATCATATATGGTTCCTAAAATGAACTTATACTTCACATATCATACTTCTTAATATAATAAAACTAGTTTTCTACTAAACAGGGACTTCCTGTAGGTCAGTGGTAGGCGATAAAGGTCAGTCGCACTTCGGTTGTGGGTTCGATTCCCACAGCCTTGTCCGAAGCGATGGGTTGTCGCCCATCCTGCAGGTTGTACTTTTTCTAAAACTACATTACTATAACATCACATAAATAATATCAAAAAATGTTCTATACTTAAACAATACTAACTTATGGTTAACATAATCCATTACAATCGTTAGGCTTATCTAAAATACTTCGGTCCAAGCTCATAGTATAAATAAAATGATTACTTGAAATGTCGCCAACCAAGCATGTGAATACCATCATTTATCCCCCATATATCTTGTTGGTCACATTCCAATCATGTCAATACTTTAATGATGTATTCTCTTGAAAAATATGAATACCCATTAAACCTTAGTGAAAACATGAATGCTGTCAAAAGTTAGCTCTTTCCACATACCAAAATCCAAAAAATCTATATACTCAAACCATGATATAACCTTCTCCTTATATCAGTCATGAGCTCATGAATACTATCAAACATTTTATTTTCTCCTTATCCCTTCATTATGAGCATATCATCTACATTCCAAAAATATCTGAATAACCTTTCATGGATACTGGTAACATTAATCAGACCACAATGTAACAATCCTTACATGTCTCTTTATTCCATAGTGCCATGAGATTACTTATACAACATTACACATGATAAACATGTAATCATTCCACTACATTCTTAAACCATTGACCGAGCTTCAACAATTCTTTCATCTCACATATCATTTGTAGTCTCTTCATCATCATCCACATAATACTTCCCATACGACCATACTGATTATCTTCATGAGACTTTCCCTTTGGGCATTGGTTTGCATAATTCCCGTACATTCCACATTTAAAACATTTATCCATTGTTGATGTCGTAGCAATACCATTATCCTCATCCATGTTGTTAACTGAACCTTTTCATTTGAATTTACTTGCTTTGTGTCCTTCTTTTCCACACCCAAAGCATCTTCCAGTTCCTTTGAAACATTCTCCTTGATGCCTCTTCCCACATGATTTACATAGGGGAAATTGAACTTTCTTTCCTCTATGATCATCATGAAACTCCATCTTTCTCTTATTAGCCGAGTCATAAAACTTACCAAATTTTACTTTATTGATCATATTATGAGATTGCTGATTCGGCATAATAATGATGTTTGGACTTCCAAATCCCATTTCATTATGAAGAATATCATTCCATTGTCTATCATATCCTCCATTATCGTGAATCATCTTGTTTCCAGCCATTTTCTAAAACCCAAAAGAATAGTGTGAGAGGCAAAAATCATAATAAAGGGGGAGTAACTTCAATATCTAACATCTTAGGTTTAATTCTATGATCGTTAGCATAATTCTAGTACTATAACCTATATGCATACTTAACCTTAGAGACATCCCTAGACATACCTTAGAAATATCTCTAGGGATCTCACTAAAGTTCTCGCATCCTAGTTTCCAAAGGTTGACTAAACCTTTCCTCTGATACCAACTGTAGAGACCCGAAGCCTGACGTACATTGACATTACATTACTTTTGCGGAATACTTAGTATATAACAAAAACACACACACAAGGATCGTAATAGTTTAGTGTCTTTGGATACTCGGAACGTAATCCTCTAATCGTGGTGAAAGATCTTCAATATCTCCCATGAAGATCTTCACTTTTTTTACCTAAAACCTTTCTTTATATCCTGGGGAAAAGAAAACATAAAAGGGTGAGCTCAAATGCTCAGTAAGGGTAAACAAAATAAATATCAATCACATCGTATTCATAAGAACATAACATTTTGGAAATCATAACCTGCAAAAGAGAGCATAATTTCATAACATGGGGTAAATCATGTTAGTGAAATGTATCACAATAATTATAACTTAAAACATGTTACTTTGTGGCATTCACACATAATCATAGAGAAACATTTCTTGCTATTCAAGACTCATTGCCAAGACTATCTTAGTGGACAAAGTCCCTTTCTGAATCAAGTAACCCTCGTTTCAGTCCTGTTTCACTGAACCTGTATAACCTACCATTCCAGCCATGTCTATCTCATGAGATATAAAATCTTTACCCAATGCATTGGAGGGAGATATAGGTCCCACCCATCTCATAATGAATCCTTTCTTATGTGTGCCACAAAATCATAAATCATACATCATTACATAACCCATATAATACAAATGGGAATCTTAAACAGCATGACATCATAAAAAAATTCATATAAGATAAAGGAGTTCATAAAAAATATTTCCATCACAACATAATAAAATCCATGTAATAATAGGGATAAAAACATAACCCTTTTATTATCTTAGATGGAAAATAATTTTGATAAAATACTTGAACTTCATTCTTGAGGAAAATATCCTTTCTACTTCAAAAACACTTTTCCTTTCTTAACATGTCATACAATTTTAAACTAAAAGAGGTTGATTAAAAATAAACTTGAATACTTGTAAAGGAATATTCTTGGAAATAATGTTTTAGAAATCCATTCATGCCGTATAAGTTAAAAAAACATTCTTCGTACTTTTGTCGGAAAAGTCAAAAAGCACCTCGTACGAAAAAGAGACAACAGATTCCTTTCATATTCTTTACTAAAAACTCACCGAAGGGTAAAATTGGATTTAAACTATTGTAAGTGTATGTAAACAATATTACATATTGAAGGAACATGGATGTGGATGATAAAATACACCCCAGTAAATACCAAAGTATAAACAATCTCGGATAAAAAATGAGATTGTGATATTTCCCCTTACCTTAGGTCCGATTTGCTTTGTACGTGTCCGAAGCTCCTGTATAATGGGTTAAATAATGTCATTGACTTATTTCAGAATCATATTCATTGTTATGATATCATATATGGTTCATTTATGACATTATATTACCCGTTCTTTTGTAAATTCCATGTTAAAGAAGCGTTTTGGGTAAAATCATTTCTTTTATCGTAGGTGTTTTGACTTGTTGTTCTTGACATTATTATTACTTATATCATGATTTACTTACTTCCAGAATATAAAATATGATTTATATATCATATATATTCAGTATATATATATATATATATAATAGATAGATAAATGAAATGAAAAACACCGTTCATTGAGACGGTAGTCCGTACGTACGCATGAACGCTGTTTTCCTTTCCCTATTGTCTTGAATGGAAGTAAGTAGATGACATACATATATATATATACATAAATCCAGTAGCTTTATAATGTCATATATTTCATTATTATTTCTTATATATACTTTATAATCATTCTTAAATGGTTAACATGGAGAATGAATCTCATCGCGTCGTGGAGACGGTATTCCGTACATACGCACGAGCGATGATATCATTTCCATAAATATTGAATTGAATTGGAGTGGATTATACAATATATCAGAATCAATATGATGTTTTAATAACTATGTATTGTTATTATTTACACCATTATACCCATCCATGTAAGGTGGTGGTGGAAAATAGATTACACCACGGCGTGGAGACCGTATTCCGTACGTACGCACGCGCGGTGATTTATTTTTCCGTAGGATAGATAGATGGTGAAATAGGGTTGTTTCATACTTATAATAACATATCAGTATACGAGTGATACTGATGTTATTACTTCATAATGAAACAACCTAAGAAGAAGAAGTGGAAGAAGAAATAAAGATGAAAGAATTGGTAACGGTAATTACCTCTTATTTGAAGCGCCTTTTGGAGACCTCCTCTTAGGGAACTAAAATTTGTCTTTGAGGAAGACCAGAACCTCTAGGATTTTTCTAGGGAAGTGGAGAAGAGATTTTGGCAGGGGTTGGCCGAGCTTGAGTGCTCAAATTGGTGTGAGGAGGAGGGGGAGGAGGTGTCCTTTTATAAGGGAGGAGAGGGGCACCTTAGGAATATCTCAAAATATTATTTTATATTACAGTCAAAATCGGTTTATAATGGTTCCAAAGGGTCTTATTTCGAAGCTAAAGTTGGGATGAGTCGAAATCCTATCAACCAATAGGATTTAGACAAGTTTAGGTTATTATTTTAACCTTATCAATTACATTTAACTCTAAGTTAAATAATTTAACTTTTACCGTGTCTTTTTGTTTTCTTTCACTATATGGTTAATACACTTACTATAACATGCCAAAAGAACCCCAAATTGTTTATTATTAATATATATATCCTTATATACGTCATTTGGCCGAACCTTAGATTTTTAGGAATAAAATAACAATTAATAATATAATATTTGATTTAAAAACTATTTTGTGTCAATTTTGACACTATTTGATATATGATTTTTGTGAAAGTCATAACAGAATTATATGTTCGAACCAAGTTGATTAAATCAACAATAATATATCATAGTAACCTAGAAAATTAGTGGAATTCATAAAAAGTCTCAAATTACATTCATTTGAGAATTTATAACATAAATTAATGTAATATTTCCTTAAAAGGGTAATTACTGCATCATCGTTGTGTCATAAATAAATTAATTTATTTAAAGTCTAAAAATTATAAATAAAATATCATTATATAGGAAAGCTTTTTAGCTTTCTAATTATTATTTATAGTCGAATTTATCTTATGTATAACCCCATATTAAAAATGTTTTAGTGAATAACCTTTGATTTTAACTCTTTTAACTCTTCTTTGAATTAAATAATAATAAATGTCCTAATCTAATCCAAGTGGGCCTAAATGATAATATTTTACACTTAAGGTTGTTTTTGGTCGAGATACACTTGTCCAATAGAATTAGGACATGTGTTAGGGTAATATTAATATCATTCTTACCCTTAAATACCATATTTACTTTTAACCGTGGTACATAAAAGTAAAAAGTTACTATTCACCAAAAATTATTTTCATCTCATTGAACCACATTTTACTTACTGACATCAACCGTGTCTCTCGTATTTTTGAAATTCCATTCACAGAAGCTGTAAAATTATGTTTTATGAAAAATTCAGTTTTTTAACTACCACTTAGTAGTTTCACTATTCATCAAAAAATGAAGGTTTTCAGAAAAATGCCAAAATTTCATCCTAAGCTATATTTCATATTCCGAATTCAAAAATGAAATCTGTTTTAACAAATTCATAACATAGAAGTTGCATTAATTAATTTTATAATTAAATCCAGCTGTTAAAATAAATAGCGTGTTTTTAGGAAACAAAATATATCAAAAGATTGACACTTGATTATGTCTGTTTAAATGTGAAATTACAACCAATGACCAACATTGTATTAAATTGTAAAAATATATTCTAAATATACTTTAAAACCACTAAAATTAATAATTTATCTCTATTAATTATTTCGATTAAAAAAGTTGTTTTTGATTATAATTTAGTAATTTTCACTATTCATCAGAATATGGAAGTTATCCGAAATGTACCAAAATTTCACCTTAGGCTAAATTCGATACTCCGAATCCAAAAATGAAGTCCATTTTGAGAGCTAAAATTTCTAAAATTTAAAAAGTGGTTATTACTATTCTTAACGGCTAGTTTTAATAATATCTTAATAGCATATCGTTGTTTAGCGAAACTTGGTGTTGCGTACAACATCCGCTATCGTGGAAGGTCGCGATTGCGTGTAATGGAAGGAAAGTCAAGGATGCGTGTTGTGAAAGATCCTTTTGGTGTATCATACAACACAATACAATAATAAAATTAAAAAGAATATTTTTCATAAAATCTTGGGCTGTTACAATCATAATATCTGAGTTCTGAATGGGGATAGTGGTAATAAAATAATGACTGACACATGTGTTTATATGTACTGCAACTAAGGTGGAGTAGACACAAAAGGTACCTCGTATCATCTCTAGAGCGTCGTGATCAAAGGCCTCAGCTGCCTAGAGCTGAGCTCGTCCCTATACACCTACTCCATTTAGTTGGGGTGGTACTCCTGGTGGTGGTGGTATTAAAATCTCAAATCACCGCCCACCACCAGGTGCATAGCCAGCTCCTCTGCCACATCTTCCTACTCCATACGGACCTCCTCGGTTGAATTTATGCCCCTGCCTGGGAAGTCCTTCAACAATATACTGATCATCTAAATGGTGGATCAGACAGTCACAAGCCATGTGACCCTTCCACAATATGTAAATCACTGCCCTCTCTGGGCATGTCTGTCTCCACCTTGGGTGCCCTGAACAACCAACTCCAAATCATGTGGTTGTCCACCTGTGGGTCTTGTCCTCCTAGACCACTGTGACATCTGTCTGCTTCCTGCTATAGGAGACTCCACTACGTGATGACTGGTAGTGGGTCTCGCTACAGGTGACTACTAGGCAGGGAAACTCTCCCACAATATGGGTATCTCTAACACCCCCTCCTGAGTTAGGATGTTGAGTGAGACCATTGAATCTTTAATCTCGCACCTGAGTACCTGATCAAAGGTCCAGGCCCTAAAAATGGGTTCCACACCATATTTTTTGTGTAACGTGAGAGATCATTAAACATCGTTGTGTAATGAGCCACAGTCATGCTGCCATACTGCAGATGAAGTAACTCTTGAATGCTCACTACATGAAGAGTCACTAGAAAAAACTTTTCCCGAAATAGGCTATCAAATTTTTCCTAGAGAAGCGTCACCTCATATTTAACATAGAGCATCAAGGTCCACCATATTCTAGTTTGTTCCTATAGAATGCCGGAGGAATGTATCACCCTGAAATTGGATTATGTCCCTACTAATCAGAAAACTCCCACCAAGGCTTCTAGCCAATCCTTAGCCGCCTATAGGTCCGTCTATCCCCTAAACCTGGGTGGCCTCTGGAGCTGGAAATCATGCAACATGCTCAAGAGTCAAGCACTATCTACTACTGGGGCTAGTGGAATCGGTGGCCCAATGGGAAGTGGTACCTCTGGTGCATCTACTGGAAAAGGTACATGCATCGATGCCTCATTGCTCGGTGGTCTATCACTGCGTACAACTCTCAGAACCCTAGTGGGCTATCTGCGTCGAGTCATCCTTAAAAGAAAGAGGTGTGACCTGGTTAATATGTTAGACCCGATGAGATAAAATTTATACCTAGTGAGAAGACTCAAAATATCATGAAGAAAACATTTGGAAACAAATATTCAATCTTTGTTTACATGAATTGAGTCAGAAATTATAAGTCAAGGTGATGGTGTATGGATAGGCCAGCCACCACGCCATCGCTGGATTCCCTAAATTGATAACCACACACACTACACATAACACTATTATCATGAGAATAATGACTAGAGTCTTATATTCTGTGGTAGAACAAATCCCTCTGATACCAATTTGTCCCATCCTCTCCCTCAGGTCCAGTGTCATGACTAACCCCACGCCTACCTTCCATAGGACAGGGGCTGGAGACTAGCACCAAAGGTGTATTACCTAAATCAAGGAAGGCATTACCTTTATTACATGTAAGCATACATAACCAAGCACACACCAAGATAGGAACACAAGGAAGCTGAACTGTAACCAGAGTGAGCACAGTAATTAAAAGGGGCCTGAATACAAGTCCAACTAGAATGTACAAGTACAACTATGATACAATACAACTGAAGAAAAAGAAGATACAACTATTGGATAGTCCTATGTGTTTCCTACCTGATGTGAATGTACAGATCACCTCCATAACACTCCACATCCGCCCATCTCCTTTGTGTACCGACACACCGTATAGTCCACCTCCAAGTACCGTCCAGTCCTGGTACTCTCATCAAATATAAGTATTTTCCATCATCTATATCAACACAACAAGGTGCGGGCATAGCTTGTGCAGGGGAAAGTATAACGATACTCAGTAGAAACCACGAGACCCTCTAGGTCTCATAAAATTCAACATGGATAAAACACAAAGTATGAAATCAAGAGATAACCATACATAGGTATATTCCCATACATATACCTAAGGTATCAAGAAATCCATCTCAATCATGAGAGAAACATAGAGATTCTGACTCAGCTCGTACCAGGATTCATTCTAGGGGTAGTATCAAGTAACATCCCCTGTCACATCATCAAAATCATTGGCTGCTGGAGAACTCCTCCTCTATCGATTACAGTGGGGTGATGTGTCAAACATAGGCGCTTCCCACTAACCATGGATGGATGAGGTACTTCTCCTATCAAGTATCGTGGTTCTGCTGTGTCCCACATAGGTGCTCCCCCTCGTATCCTATAGAGGTAATCCTTTTGTCGAGTATCGTGGGTCTATCTCATCACCAATTAACTCCCAAACATGGGCCTTCCGCGCCACCAAGGAACTCCCCACTGGGCCAGTCTGGTCACTCTGAGTCCAAACGGTCAGCAGTTTTCATGTCTCATCCAGCCACTACGTCTCCACACTATGCTCACTCATCTCTAGGAGGATCCACATCACAAGCAAATGGTTGTTACTTTAACTTCCACGAAGTCCCATGAAGATGTGTCCGAATGGTCCACCATGAAGTCCCACGATGAAGTGTCACAATGTTCTTCCTTGTTATCGGGGTCTCAACATAACATATTGCATGTCAATCGGACACCTGATCTATAAGTTATTACACTTTTAGTCCTGGGGGCCCGATAGGATTCATGCTCGATCAAACTTGATTGTTCCTCATCTCAAACCAAAACTCAATGGGGTATACTCAATGGGTCTGTATCACTCCAAGATTTCCATCAACGCTGAAGGTTCGTCAAGTAGACATCCATCTTCAATGTTATGTTCAAAAGAAAATAAATGGTTCAGAGTGGGCATGAGTCTGGTCCTACCTAGTCAGACCGACTTGGCCCGACCCGCACATGGACGACCCGAGCTGTAGTGTGGCCTAAACCATTGGGTTGGTCCATCCCACTACGTCCAGCCTGACTAGAAGTGAAAGGCCTCGGAGCTCCACAAGGGGCCGCGAGGGTACGAGGCCATGAGGCATCTCATCTGGGGCTTGCTGGTGGCACGAGTTGTGGTGGCTCAGTTGGCATCGTGAGCAGGGCGGCTCAGAGAGCCGGTGGGAGGCGCGTGCTGGGGTGGTTCAGAGGGTTAGAACAAGGGTATTTTGGCCGAGGCATAGGGCCGGTTCGACTGGGAGGCCGGTGCGCCATGGGGGTGCTGGGTTGGATGGAATTGGCGGTCACAGAACTGCAAAGTGGCCCGGTCGGGGTGCGGAGCTGGGGAGTGTGGTCGGGATACCAGAACACTACGGGGCAGTGTAGGTTGCGGAGGTCATTGGGCTGGCTCTGTTGCCTTTGTCACCTTTATCTCATTCTTCACCTTCCACCATTTCGAAGAGTACACCAAAGAAGAACGACAGAGAGGTTGGGCCATGTTTTTGTCCCATACCATCCTCAATTAGAGTGATAGAAAACGGTTCACAAATAAGGAAGAATAAACGTGTATGTAAGGTATTTTAAAACATCATTTCCCATAACCCTCATCAATCCCTATTCCCTAATCCCACAAAATAATTAGAAGGGGGGACATGTGAAGTGATAATCAATAAACCCCTAATTTTTCGTTGATGGTGTTTGTACAAGAAGTTAGTACAGTTGTCAATTCACCATAGATAAGGACGTCCCATGTCGGAAGAAGTCCCAAGGAAGAAGGTAGAAGGAGGTCAGCGTTCTTCCTTGGCGAAGCATTATTCATTGGAGATCTTTCTCCCATGATCTCCCAATCCTCCTTTACCAAAAAATGAATAGCTAACAAAATAAAATATGTTTATCTATTTAATTTGTTGACAATAAAAGTTGTATTAATTAATTGGAAATAATAAATGTGTTGTGTTGGAATAAAATTCAAATTGGAGGATACCAAGGTTTGGCACAATTAATTACAGAGTGTTGGCACATTTAAGGTGATGTATTCTCAAGAGGCTCCCCTACATTTATGAGGGAGTTGAAGAGGTTTAGACCTTGGGTGGCACCCACCACCATATCCTCTCATGGGAGGTTATGGACTTGTGGTCCCCAATTCTGAACATTCACATGGAGGGTTTTTACAAAAAAACGTGTGTTTATTTTATATTTTTACTTCCACAAAAAGCCCAAAAATTATCTTTCAACCTTGACCAACTTCCATCATGGTGAAATGTTTCTTAAGAAAATATCAGCGTTGTGAGTTCAAAGGTTCCCTTGAATTTAAATTCCAAGCATCAGTTAAAAAGTTAGAAAAACCCATTCACATGTCTACTGAATATACCCGAAAAAAGATCAGAAATTCATTCCGGGCACTCAGGGCCTTGAAATCATGCGCTGTCAATTTTCATGAATTCATAAAATTCTCATTTATTTTAAAAAATTTACAAGGAAATTATAGGTCTTTTTACCCTCTACACAAAATTTTATGTATTTTTATATTATTTATTTTATTATCGTCTTATGTTAGTTTATTCATAATATTTCTGTCTTCTCTTATAGATATTTCTTTCAAGTTGTTATATATATAATTGTATATCATTATACATGATATAATTAATCCCTAGGATTTTATTAATCAAATAGGCTTTCCTTAGAATGTAAAATAAGTTTAGTGGAACAATAAATCATTCCTCTAATGGATTTGGCTTATAGTGCTACAAATGATATCAGTTATGTATGGCCCATTAGTTGGGATTGTAGGAATGGATATATGATGTGTTGAGAATTGAAATGTAGAGTATAAAAAGGATCAGAAAACTTCATTGTGATGATGTTAATGTTAATAGGTAGGAAATAGTATGAAAAGTACTGTGAAAAGTGTTATATGTTATCCATTATCCCATATTAGTGGGATTAGTTGACGAAATTTTTGTGTCATGAATTAGTAGAGACATCCATATGGGATTCTAGGATTTTCATGGTGGTTTGTTTCTTATGAATTGATAAATGAAAACATGATTAATTATATTGGTTAATTTGGCTTGTTTTGATTTTGTTTGAAATGAAAATTCTTTAATATGAGGTTTATATAACATATTAAATGTATTTTATCTAATAGATTTATATTTATTCATATTAGAATCGATTTTTTGTCCTTACATGTGTTATAGTTATTGATAGAATGTGAAATTGAATAGAATGGGATCAGAATTTTTTTATATCTAATGATAAATAATTAGTTAATGATAATTATACTTCATTATAAAATAATAAAAAGTTTAGCATTCTATAATGAGTACTCTAAGGAATAATTCTATGTTTACTTTCATTCTTTCTAAAATATTTTTTCGATGTATAGATACTATTAAAAACAAATACAGATTAATATGATCTTTCTATTTTGCCAAACATTATATAATTTTAATGACAATCCATGTGTTGATTAATAAATAATGATTTTTTTCATATTTTTTCTTAATAAATGTTCATGATATAATATATATTTATTAATAACTTAGTTTATTTCAGGATATGTTAAAAACAATATAATATACTTTTCATCCTTATAATGTACATAATATGAAAATAATTTCTATTGTTAAACATGATAAATAATATTAAATTTTGAATATGTTAAAATTAATATAGTTATGTAACACCGCATTATTTTGAAGTATATTTTTATATAAATGAAATGTATGTGTCTGATTGCATGCTTGACAAGAAACACCTTATATAAAAAAATTGAAATAAATCATAACCAAGTGTAAAACTGATGGATATGAATACCAATAACCTCAATATAACATAATATATATATATATATAATTAACATAATTAAAATTTATTCATTATTTCATAATAAATATTTACTCAATTTTGAGGTACAATCATTTCATGCATAAAAAATATACCTTCTTGAGAAATGGTTTTCATTTTATTTTGAGCACCAGAGTTGTAATTAATTTATAAAACATTTATGAATAATTTTTAGATAAGTCATCATAGGTTGATATTTTATTATTTCTATAAAATGTAATATATATATATTTTTGAATAGTAAAATATATTTTTTAAAAAAATAATTATTTTCCCTTTATATATATTAATTTAATTGTCCCATTCCTTTTTAAGTTTTATATTCATGTAAATAAATTAATTATTAATTATACACATTCTAATTAAATATAAATTAATCAATATTATATTTGATTTTAGTATATGTTCTTTATTAGGCATGAAATTATTTTTCCTAAAAACTATTTTGCATTTCATTTTAACCATTTATATTAAAATTAATTTTTGAAACATCTATAAATTTAATCATGATTAAAGGATTACATATTTTTAATTATGTCGTTAAAACATGATAAATATATCCCTCTATTATTCATAATTATAACAAAAAAAATTCACCTAGGAAAGGATAAAAACTGTTAAAGAAGTTTTAAAATATGAGATGCAGCCTTTATATCTAAAAAATATAATTTCTAAATTTTATTTTATATATTAACTTATGGATATAAAGTTGTTTTTAAGGAATTTGGAAATATTTTTATCATATATAAATTATTTTTATGGATGTATATTTATATTTTAATTTTATTGATTGTATAATTATCTTCAATTCATTCACAATTCTAAATGAATGCTAATGTAAAACTAGAAAAATAAATTTAATTCCTTTTATAAACAAAAAAATAACATTTTTGGATGAATTAGTTTATCACATAACATTAATATTTTATAATAATATATTATTTATTCTGAATGATTTTATATTTTAATTAAAATATTTAATTATTTTTTTAATTCATAATGTGTCAAGAGTGCTTGAAATGGATTTTATATTTTTTTATTTTAAATAATAATTTGATAAATGATTTAAAAATCATAAATATCATGTGAGAGAATAATAATTAATTCATATGATCAAAAATATCATCCTTTTACCATTTTTTATCAAATGTTACCTTATATGGAATCATATAAACTTTTATGATTGAAGAAGTTGTTACAATGACTATGGTTGAAATTGGATAATAGAGGGGTTAAACCAAAATATATGGTTCAAAATTCAACATAAATATGTCAAAAATATTAATATTTTTTAAAATTTATACATTTATATATCTTATATTACATATTTTGGAATTCTGGTTCAACTTTCACATGAACATAAATTTGTTATATTTTAATCTTTTATATAATTCTATGTTTTTCATTTCCTTTCTCAAAAAAGAACACCACATATTCCCTATTCATCAACCAAATGAAAAAAAAATATCTAAAACAAAGGATACAATAACCTATTTCAATAATACAAATCAAGGTTATCGTGGTTTTGGTCTATTTTTAAGTCAACCCCTATGGTCCTTAATAAAAAATATAAAGGAGGTATCTTATAGATTAGGTGATTGTTTTGACTAAATTTTATTATATTAATTTTTCTTATAACTCCATAAATAATTTTGTTACCATTCCAAAATAATATCAAAAATATTACCCATATACAAATATTTTATTATGTTTATGTAATAACCATTATCCATATCTTATTCCTTTTCTTGGTAAATGAAAACATTGCTCAGGCGTAAATGTGCACAACCAACTCCTTGATGTGATGTGATTAATTTTTCAATTATACTTTATAAGAATTATAATAAATATGGAAATAAAGATATAATTAATTAATATGTATTATATTTACAATATAATAATTAATCTTTAATTATGAATTATTATTTACCTTTCATTTGTTACGTATTTTCAAAAGTGGAAACATCAGTCATGTTTTTGTATGAATTGAAATCTCCACGATGTGATGTAACTCATTTTTAATAACAAAATCGTATTAATGGTAATAAAAGCGTATAAAATGATTAAATTCTATTCATATTAAATGTTTAAAATTCTATAAAATATAGAATCATGATCAACGTATGAGGATAGATACTATTGAACTGAAAAATGTATGAAAAAGGAAAAATTTATAACACAAAAAAAATAATTTTAGAAAATAATTTTTAATAAATTGGTGGTAAAATTTTATAATTAAATCATATATGATATGACATGTATTAATATTTTTTAATAATATATGGGAAATAGATTTATATTCATCATATATAAGTTTTTTTAAACAAATTAAGAAAGACAATAATTGAAGTATGGGTTTCTCATCTCACATTTATTATGTGAGACATTTTCCATATTCACCCTTGTTTCTTTGGTGTGGTTTATATACTACGCTTCAAATTAATTTACAATAACACCCATTAAAATTATTTTGATTTTCATATCCATATAATGTTTTCACTTCCATTAGCATTTTATTCTAATATTACAAATTTGATAAGGGTTTATGTTACATTTCATTTCCTTTCGTGATTATCTATTTTAATTTTTATTTGATTGGAATTATATAGATATTTATGTTAATTAAAATAAATTTTATTCTAATTTATCTATTCATATAATTATTATGTTTTATTATTATTTACTCTATTTTTAATTTCAATTATCGATATATTTTTTAGGTGAACATTATTTTTCCTTTCATCAATGTAGGTTTCCGTATATATCCATTACCATAAGAATATTATTATTGAATTTTCTTCATATATTTTATATTTTATAAAATATAATTTTAATTAAATTTTTTTATTTATAAAGTGGTCAAACAAATGACTATAATTAATTATTTTATGAAATAATTCAATTTTATATTTTTAATTCAAATTGAAATTGATTTTATCATTTAACATATATGGTCTTGAATGATTCTCCCTCAATCGTGTTGATTATTTTATTTAAATATTAATTTAAAAAATACATGTTTATTTTGAAATAAATTTTTATTTTTTATCTTTTTTTAATTTTTCATTATAATTTTAACAAAACAATATGATATCATTATCATGTTTCAAAAATGAAATATTTGAGTGTTATTATAAATGTATTTTTTCAATGTTTTCGTCCTCTATGTAATATTTGTCTTCAATGGGAATTGAATGTTATGATACCACAAAATTATTTCTCTGGATAACAAATTATTATGATGATTTATGGATTATTCTCTGAAACTCTTTTCTTTCCCAGGTGTTAACTAAATTATGATGAATCCTTTTTGAAAATAATTGTTTTCATTAGTTATGTAATGATGGAATTATAAAATTTTTATAAAACCCTTTAACTTTCAGTAAGCCATGATATGGTAATATGATAAATGATTTAGGATATTTTGGAACACATCATTATGATTTTCATTATGTGATGGGATGTCCTGTATTTATATTTCCCTCAATTACATTAGGTAATGTTGTATATATCATAATATAATATTTACTACAATAATGATTAAACCTAACTCAATGGGGGAGTCCATACAATCTGATATCCATGATAGTGAACCATTGATAAGGAAATAATGGAATGGGGAATGAATCCAATCCACTATGATTGAATTAGAAGAAATCCATGAGAAAAAATTATTTTCTATGTTTATGTATATGAAATAAACATATGTGAAATTATTTAAATATGTACTCAGGGATCATGATTGATTATTTTTTCCACACTCTTATAACTTTTTCCTTCTGTTATAATAAAACATTTTCCATGATTCATTATTAATGATGTATTATTTATTTTTTATGATTTTTATGTCATTATGATGTTAACAAATATTAATTCTTTTCTTATTCTCATTTATAACCTTCAATTAATTCCAAAAAGTTATAAAATTACATGGAATATGATCTCACCCATTCTTATGGTTTCTTATTTCTTACTATGAAAGGATTTATGTATGGTTTATCTATGAAGTGTACGATGTGGGAAGAACATTATGGGATCTGTTGAATATATTTCATAAAATCTGTTCTTTATGAATATTTTAATCAAATACAATAATCCTTTAGGATTTTGGGTAATGTATTGTTATGGAATGTATTTAATATTCATCTAAAATGATGGAATATTTATGTATGATATGATCAAGTCACCATAGTTGGTATCAGAAAATGGATCTGTTATTTTTTTTCAGATTTTATATCAATAGTTTTTGTGAGAGCCATGAGAATAATTCTATGAATTGGTTAACATCATAATGTTTTGTTAAGGTGGTGGTTTTATGGACTTAATAGAAAATAAATACTTGTATGAATACTAGTAAGTTGATGTTGTTGTGGAATTGATATACCTGGTGGTAACAACTCTTAAATCAGTGGATTGTGAATTAACTCACTTATTATTGGATCTCAATCAGTGTTCCTAACACTGCCCACCATTTAAGAAAGTCATGGGGGATACAAATGAATTATTTCAAATTTTACTCACTAAAAATTAGGAAATATTTTAATAAAAGAGGATAATGGATTGCCTATGTTATAAAATTATTTCCTTGATTGGAAAGAATGTTCCATTATTTAGATATACTTGAAATTATTTTCATAATCATATAATTTCTTAGTATTATTATTTTATTTCACACTTTGATTTTTGGCTTATGTAAATGGATGGAACTAATATAAATCATAATAATTCTAAATATGATGGATTATGTAGTGATTTTCCTTATGAGATTCAAATTATTTGGGAGATGGAATACAATAACTTTTTAATTTTCTTAACTATCTATCTCAAATTAAAATTAATAATGTTATCCTATAAGATTTTAATGACACATCTAATAAGGAGGAAAATAGAGTTTTTTTGAATATTTGAGCGATATGTACAATAAATTCATAAATATTAAATTTCAATCATTCCCAAATGTGTAAAATATTATATAATGGGATGTCTTAGAAGAAATATTAAGTGTTTTTTTATGGAAGGGAAGATAATAAAGTAATATCCTTCCCTCAAAAAAAGGAAATTTTGGTTAATTAAGTGGATGAGAATAATAATTTTCATTAGGTATCATTTGTAGTTGAATGTTATAAACCTAGAATGTGTTGGGAAATTTAGAATGGATGTACTAGGAGATATCTTGAACATCTTATTATAATGGATTTACAACTAATGGTTTTTATATTGATGATAAAGGACTATAAATGATATATGAATAGAAGGAACTATTAAGGAATAGTATGTTAAGGAATGATTATTTGTTTAAGATGGAAGGGGAATGATTGAAGTGTATGGGTATTGGGAATGATAAATTATGTTTTAATACTGTTTTAGATGTTACATTTTTTATAGGAATCATGAAATTTATAAGTATTGGTTTGTAGGGGGTTTTCCTTATGAATTTTAAAAATACTTGTTGAGTGGAACTAATAAAAAAAAACTGATTTAGTAGTATAGTAATATTCTTTCAAAAACATATGATCGAGGGATTGATAACCCCTAATAAGTGTCTGATGTTGAGATAATATTATTTAATCTGGTTAAAGATACGATTGATCTTGATAAAGTAAAGTTGATATTTTGTATACAGTTAATTTTTGGAAGCATATATGAATTTATTGAGGCATTGTGCCGATTTAGGATATTTATGGAAATTATTGTCGTATTTTTTGAGTATATTATTATGGCATATAAAATATTTCTATATTCACTTATGTGTGATTGAAATTATTTATATACAGTTTTTTAATTGAGTCATTAATAATATATGTTTCAATATGTTTAAATATTGGGATTAAATTTTAGTATAATACATTTTTATTGGGGTAAATGATAGTTTAAAATTTGTTTTAATTATTAACATATGTAAAATTGTTATTAAGATTTATTAATATTAGGGAACATGTGTTAACAATTATGGTTTTGTTAAAAATCATGGGCTATAAGAAATTAAATTTCATTATTTTATTTATCATATGATCTATTATAGTCTAATTTTAATTCTATAGGTGTCAATAAAATCAGCATGGTTATGTATCGTATGGATTATAAGATTAATATGTGATGAAAAAAATACACAAGGAAAAATTAAAGGATTTAATTATGCATATAAAATAGAAATAAATCATGTAAGTATATTATCTTATATTATATACAATTTTATTAAGTTATTAAATCAACTCAATAAGAGGATGATAAATATATGGATTCATATATGGAAGGTAACACATATATATAAAGGTATGATTTTTGAAACACGTGAGACTTATAATGATATATATTTTTTCACACAAATACTTAAGTTGGAAATATTGTGTTTTGTGATAGTGGTATAGAAATTATTTATCATGATAGATTCTAATTATGATTTTACTACTACTCCATTATACATAAAATCCAGTAAGTGAAATTAATTTTTTTAGTGATAAATTTATTTAAGGGGTTATAATGTTACACAATTATATTTTAGAATATATTTCTCTTCATATAAATTATAACTGTTTGATATATTTACTAAAATTCATCATGAATCATAAAATGAATCATTATTTTTTATATCCTAGATATTAAATTGACATGTATGAATTATAATTAACTATTATGTAAAATATGTATGAAAAATAAAAAAAAATTATTTTTTGTTATTAATTTATTATAAATAACTTCTTAATTTTAAATTGTTTTTTTTATTCCAATATATGTTTTGTAAAAAATTGTGTTTTATTTCAATTTATACAAGGAAATTAAAATTAATTTATTAAATATTTAAAAATGAATTTGGGAAAATAAAATAAAATTTTGGAATCACGATTTCATTATTATCTAAAGGTATTTTTTTAGTTTTCTCATAAGATTTATTTTTCATTGAGTAGTGAAAAATAAAATTTTTTATATATCTTTCATTTAATTTCCTAAAATAAAGTAATTTAAAAGTGAAATTATGTTTTTAATTACATATATAATTAAAATAGAAATAAATTATTTTGATATAATATATTTAATTACGTATTAATCATCATTATACATGATTTTTTCTAGAAGTTCAATTTTTTTCTTAAAAACACATTTTTCTATATACTGATCTTATAATGTATTACACATTTATATTAAAATTGATTTCAATAACATCATGAAATTTAATCTTAAAAAATGGATTGTATTTTAGTAATTAATTTTTTCATTTATTATAAATTTCACTTTTATTCTTTATCTTTGTGAATATAAATTGTGATAACTTTATCCATCCCTCTATAGATAAAATGGTTAAAAAAATGTTAAAACTATGTTATAAGGAAATTAAATTTCGAAAAAAATATTATTGTATTACAGTTTTTAAAATGATATATAATTTAATAATAATCTATTGGATACTATCGCATCTTAGTTCCACCGTTCTATTATAATGACCATTATATTAATTTAAATAATGGATGTGTACGAAATGGCACTCTATTGCATTTAATTTATCATATATGTTAAAATAAAGATAAAAATATGATATGAATGAATATAAATATTTTTTATCAAGAAAATTTATTTTTTTGATATTAATATATTTTTTATCTTTATTTATAATAATGCTTTGAAAGAACTAACATAGTATCTGTGCAAGTAGTAGAAAAATTAAGTTAAATTATTTTAGATAAATAAAAAGGTACGATATTTATGAATTGTGCTTTTAAGAGAATATTATATTTAACAATATTCTTTCATTGATGCGTATGTATTTTATATTTTAATTATAGTACCAACTTGATTTCTCTAATGTCCAAATTTTTTAATAGTTCTGAAAAAGAATTTAGTAGAGTTATATGTTAAATAATATTTTATTCAATGATTATGAAATCATAAAATTATTCAACTATAACAATATGGATGGAGTATTGTCTAACATTTCATAACCTATCCATTTTTTATCATATTGTTTCCTTATAACTAAATTTATAACCCTTTCATATTAACAGAGTTGTTACCATCATTATAGCTATAATTGGGTAATTATGTACTTAAAAAAGAAAGATGAAGTTTAATATTCCATATAAAAATGATAAAATTTTATTAGACTATGACATTTGAACATTAAAATGTATTAATTTCATCATTGTGGGACAGTTTGTTCCACTTTAACATGAAAAATAATATATAATATATAAATATTTTATGAAATCCAAAGAGATTTGTTCTCTCCACATTAAAATTACACAACATATACTATGTTATTCACCCACCTTCGGAAACCTATCATGAACACCCCCTACAAAAACCAATTTTAAACCCCCATATCGATTTTATAGGGGTTCAATTATATTCCAACAACCCCCTTAATTTCCTTATAACGAAATATAAATGTGATCACACAATGTGGTGGTAATTGTGTTAACCAATCTCTTTCATTTTAAAACATATTTTAACTCATTATATTCAATCATAAAAATATCAATATAATAAAAAAATTATCTCCCATATACTAATATGTTATTATTTTGATTTAATAACCTTTATGAATATACATTTTCATTCTATTGAAATATGATAACATTTCACTTGCATACATGTGTAAAACCATCTCCACAAAGCTACGTTATTTTTAACTCATTTACACTTATAATGGATTGTATAAATGATTAATTTATTACATATAGATATTATCTATGATCTAATAATGATTAAATAATTTTCAAGGATTATTAACCTTAAATTCATCTGTTCCATCATAATATTGGGAACATTACTCATTTTTACATATGGATTACTATCACCTAGAAGTTATATAACTCTTTTTTTTCATTACAAATTAATATTAATTATTATAAAGGTGTTTATAATTATTATATATGATATTTTTTAAATTATTAATGTTTTTTATATGATATAAAAACGATTAATATTATTCTTCAAAGACAAGTGAACTGAAAAATAAATGAAAAATGAAATAGTTTTCACCCGAAATATTTATTCAAAAAATAATTTATTAATAAATGGTTGATAATAAGTTAAATGTAAATGATAAATGATATTATATGAATGAATATACTTTATAAATATATTTATAAGAAATTTATATTTATTATGCTAGATTTGTGAACAGATAGAATGTAATAATTTACTTATAGTGAGGATTTCACGTCATTCTATTATTTCATCGAGACATATGGAGTTTTCCCAAACTATAAATTTTTTTTAGTTTATATAAAACCCAATAATGTAATTTATGAAGATAATTATTTAAAATATGTATATTTAAAAAACCATATATTTTTCTCTCTTTCTTGAGGTTTTAAATTGGAGATTACCAAGGTAGGGAGGGTTTCTTTTACAATATCATTTCTTTTGAGGATTATCTATGCTAAATTTATTTTGAGGAATAATTTATGGTAATTATAATTTAAATCCATTATATTATTTATAATGTAGTATTTCTTGAAATTTTTAATTATTAGAAACATTTCCACTCTTTTTTTGTAAAATGATTTATAAAATGCTTTAAATGAAAATATGACCACATTTCCTCTTTGGTTATTAAAATTTTTCTTCATTTTCCATTAAATTTTTAATTTTTCTATTGATTATTTTAAATAAAGATAAAATATTTTAAAAGGAAATTTTAAATACCATTTAATATGTTAAAAAAATTATATGGAACATTTTGGGAGAATTATTTTCAAAAAATTAATTTTTACTTTTATAAAAAGTGGTAAAGAAATGTTTTCTTTGATCATATATAGTATGAATATATTTAACATCCATTAGGACTATTCAGTTACATATATGATTACTTATAAATTATTATTATTATTTAAAATTAATATTATATTCAAAAATTTCGTGTAATTTTATTTAAAATTTTATCAAATAGAATAAGATTTTATTTCATGTTTTTAAAGATAGATTGAATGTTATTTTAAAGGTTATGTAATTTATCTTAACAAAATTTAAAGATTATTCTGTTTCAATGATTATATGATCTTATTATACCATCCACTTTATTTTTCTAAATTTATTATGACAATGAAGATTTAATGATGATTCAATGAAACTAGTTTCATTCCCACCTTTTATCAGAGTATTGTTGAAACCATTATGAAACCTATTTCATTTCAAAGGACTAATCAATGATGAATTAATGAAGAATTTATGAAATATTTTTCCATTTTATGGGTTATGATAAGATGATAAGATGAATATTTAATAACCTAGTGGAAAATATATGAATTTTTTTCATTGTGTGATTGGTGGACCCATAAATATGTAACCCTAAAATGAATTGTGTAATGATGGATATCTCATGAGAGAATAAAAGTATAATGGGGTGTGAAACCTTCCTAGAAATATACATTTTATACTATGATAGTCTTCATAGTGAACCTTGACTTGGTAACTGATGTAATTTAGAGTGATACCAATCCATAATGTCATCTGTTCCAATAATCCTTTACTAAGGAAATGATTTTATATGATTAATTAAATTCTGAAAACCTATGTATAATTCATATATTATATTTTTATGGCATATAATTTATTATTTCTAATTTCACAATCCAATAACATAAATATTTTGTATGAAAAATTCCTTATGTCATGATTTATTATGAATTATCTTTTTCTAATTGGGTATGACGTGTGTTAATTATGATCATGTTATCATAATCGTATAATTTTCTTATGTGTATCTATTATCCTTGATTTATATCTCTTATACTGACCCTTGTTGATCCTCTATGCACAAAATTTATTATGTCTCTTTTCCTTGGGTTATCATGAATTGTTTTATGTAATGTAAGACTAAGGAGGTACAATGTTTGAATAAATATATATGTGATGTTGATTATAGTTTAGGAAGAGACTTTTTTATGTTTCTATTTTCCAAATATACTAAGTCATTTTTATGGGGAATCTATTTTTATGGTATATATTAAATATTAACATAAAATTATTCATTATTTTTTTATATTATATATATGTTTCCTTATTTTCTATAATGATTAATATAACTTTTCACTCTATAAATTAATATATAAGTTGAAATGAGAAGCATGCACAAATATATATTGTATTAAATTTGTTTTATTTTATTTATTTATTATTATTTTTGGATTCTTCTTTAAAAAGATATTTTTTAAGAAAAAAATTACTAAATATGGAACATAATAGAATGAAAATTATACTAGGGTGTTAATATCTCAATTATTTTCTCTATATTGGATATTGGTTAATATGGTTAAGAATTTTTTCAAAATAAAGAAACTAGCCTCTATAATAACAATGTTTTGGGATCAGGATTTAGTACTATATTTAGTAAATCATTCTCAGAGGTTAATTGATTACTGTACACAAAGAGTGTATTACTAATTAAAATTCTCATTATTTGTTGTTGGTGCATATGTGATTTAGTTGATGGTTCTATGTTTTTATTGATAAAATAGTTGGAAAATATTGATTTTTTAAGTTATTTTTTTGATAAAATTTTGACCTAAAGATTGTTTTAAAAATAGATTTTCTGAAAATATTTATAAAAAATAATGTAACTTCAGTTAGGTAAAATATTTATTGATGTTTCCTTAATAAAAAATTATTAAATATACCATGGAGTAAAATTATTTCCAAAAAAACCATTTATTATTTTTGAATATACTATTTTATAGATTTTTAAATTTTTTATTAATGACAATTTTTTCATGACAGTTATTAATGAAATTTTTATTAAAATAATCTGAAAATGATTACTAATATTCATCTTAAAAAATGGTTTCAATAAATTTTTACTAAGTAAAAAAAATATTAATTACAAAACATTTTCATATTGTGGGGACATGAAAATTTTTATGTTGGATTTTCTAGGAAATGTTGTAACATGGTAAAGTGGTTAGAGGAAACAATTTAATGACTTGTTAAAAGTGTTTATATTGTGTTTTTAGTATCATGAAATATATGGATGAATATTTTCTTATGAGATTTGTTTTATTTTGGATGTTGTTTTTCGAGATATACATGTTACATATAATATATTGATTTTGTTATCATGTTTTTTGATATTGTTATTCTTTTTAAAATAGTGTTATTTTTTATTGTTTCTGATTATATTCCACTTTGGAGTATTTTTCTTTATATGTGGTGTATAGAATTAGAAATAGATTATTCATAACAAAGATTATTTACAGAAAGAGGATCATTAGGATACATTTTGGTTATTGGGATGTTCAAGTATATATATTGGTCTCTATGCTCAATTAACATTTAAATGGTCTACCTTTTTTATTTTTCATTTCATATAGGCGTCTTTATATTATTCATTCGAATGAACATATTTATAGAATTCTATATCACATTGATTTATATAACAGGTGTGTCCCTCACATAGATCGTCGACGATTTGTCCATCATTTCCGGGGTGTATCAAAATATATCAAGTAGTTGTATATGGGATATTTCGAAACTATGTATTGTATGTTTACAATTAAATATTGTAGTATAATAGTCCAATTGGGGAAATTAATAAATAAGAATCATCAAAAATTTCAAGAACCAATCTACCTCAAATTTATTAGTGTGGTTTGCTTTATCTGGTATGTGATCATAATGGATTACCATCATTAATGTTTTCTCTTCTACCGGTTGGTAAATTTTCTTCTTCTATGATTTTTAAATAAGGAAAAAACTTTTTTATATATCATGAGGAATAATACCCTCTATGATTACTTTGTTAATTGTAATTCATCCTTTATCTATTTGCATGACTACTCTCTTGATGATAGATCTGATTATTTTAGATATTTTATGATTAATTTGGTGGAGGATATCTTATCTCTCTTTCCACTAGGGGATAAGTATGTGGAATTTTTCATCATGGTTCTTTCATGGGTTAAAAATAATAAGAATGAACTTGGGTCAAGAAAACCAGTATGATGTCAGGTTTTCTAATAGGTATCACTCATTCCTTATTTGGTTAACCGTGTCTTAATTAGACAGGTGGGCTAGTTTTCCTAGTTTTTCTATTATATTAATCATTAATCTAGTAGGGTTTTCAATGTTAGGTAGAGGATAAAAATTATCTCGCATGTTTTGGGATTGAATCCTGGTTAATCATTATGTTTGGATGAGTTTTATTGTCTTTTAAATTAAAATAATTGGATGCTAAACAAGATAAGGTGCATTTAATGTTGATCAGTTTGAATGTAATTATGGATACCAATTCCATAAAGGTATGGTGAATTTTAATTTTGGCATCAGTTTGGATGAAATTATTGTAAAGTAAGATTCCGATGAAGTGGTAGTTTTCTAACACAATATGTTGAAATAATTAAAAAAAATATGGGATATTATGATTTTGTAGATTGTGTAATGGGGTATTCACTGGAGCTTATTACATTACATCATGGACTAATCATCATTTTTATTTGTTGGGACCTGGTATCCCTAATCAGTAGTGGAAAATGAATTTTCATTCAGGATTTCAACAATATATTAGTACATGATACCACCATCCATCGTTGGGGTGGTTGTAGCAACTTTTAGTATAGAATAAATTGTGGAATGAATATTTGTGCTTAAAGGGATTATCACGTTCCTTTTACATATCATTATATTATTTCCATGTTATATAAGGATTCTTCATAATTCTATATTAGGATAATTTTACCATCATCTATTTCAAACTAGAATTTTATTAGTTCTTTTTCAATTATTTTATACAGTCATTTGTGTGTGATACTATGTTATTTAGGTATTCTATGTGTAAAAATGATGTCTCTTGAGTATGGGAAGGAAAATTGTTCGTTGGTGGGTGGTATCATTTTTTATTCTTAACCATATTGGATGGGTTTTTTTGGGTTCTCACAACATATTGTATCTCATATGAGGATGAAAATATTTTATAAGGATACTCCATACAATTTCTATGTTTTTATCTTAAAATTGATGAATCTATATAGAATGAAAGGTGAATCATACTATTATGTTTGAAAAATTAATTGAACTACTGTATTGACTCGGAAAAACTACATATTTCTATGGATAAAATACCTAATCCTAGGTAGAATTTAACATCCTCAATTTGGATATATTATTATTATTATAGGGTTTTATTGTGTGATTAATAAGTTGATGTTAGTTTTAGGATGTTTCATATGGATTTTTTGATGTTTTAGAGGCATTGTAAGGGTTTCATTATTTTTTTATGTTTAGGAGAATTCAGGATAAAATCATAAGTAACCATGATTGAGCATTTGGGGGAGTGTATGAAGGTGTATAGTTTGGGTAATATTCTGTAACATATATAAATTTTAGGTATTGATGATTTTCAATGTTAGCATATGGTTATCCAAATTGTGCAGAAAAAACATATGGATCATGGTTTCATCAACTCTCAATCACATGGTAAGTGAATGGTTTTATGAATAGTGATCCCAAAAATAAGTGTGACTTAAGGGGACAAAAAATTTTGATTTTAAAACAATTTAATTCCTCAAAAACCACACACTTCATTCTATTTCATGCGAACAAGATCTATTAGGTTTTTTGGGTGATTTTGTTGATTCAATTCATTTTTAAGCCTATTATTTTTTATTCTTAAGCATACTGAAATTATTTATATTTATTACATCAGATACATAATCTTCCTGACTCTTCAATCATTACCCTTTAGAAAAAACATAGATTGGGGATTCTATTCAATGATTTGGTGGTCCAAGAATTTTTATGTGAATAATTGTTTATATATGATTCTATGAGGGTTCTAAAATATCATATATATGTCAAAATGATGTGATCTCATCATAAAATCTTGGTTTGAGGTATGTGGATTCTCACTCCATTTTCCATTTGTTAAGAACAGGTATGCTTATAGTTTATTCATTGATGTTATCTAGATATCATGGCTAAATAATATTTAATATTATATTACTGTAATATGGTTTTAAAATAACGGTTTTTGATGTCACCCATAACATGTTTGACAAAATTCATATTTTCTGATTTTTCAAAAATAATGATTTTGAAATGTTATGAACATGGAATAGTGACATTGCATTAGAATGTGTTATATGTTTTCATGAATATATATGGTTGGCGAATTGTGGATAAAAATTTGGTTTTTGGTCTAATTTGTGTGAACTCTTGATTTTATGGGTTTGTGTGTATTGAAAATATATTTTATAGGGACTTTTTAGTATTACACATGGTTTTCAGTATAGAATATAGAAGTTAGATTAAATATTTACTCACCATGTAATGGAGTTTTTTTAGGAAATTATTTCATTCATGATTTGGGTCTATTCTAGAAGAATTAATCATCTATGTGAGTTCACAAAATGCATTTAAAAGTTTTTTTAAAATAAGGATTTTAATGAAATTGGAGTTGAATTTGAGTTTCATAATTGGATTTCATAACTTCATTATTGTATTACGATTCTATCATATTCTATATAAAATATGTACATAATTGTTCTTATTTTTGTGGTGTACATAGGATGTCCATGGTATTCCTATTCAGATGATATACATACAACAAGTATTTTAATTCTTGTGATTATGTTATCATCTTTCTATATGACATTGGTAATAGGAGGACCTCTAATAAGATAGTGTCAGTTTTAAATGATAAAGACTAGGAAAAATATGGTTGAATTGGGTTAGGGATCATGTAGAGCACAAAAGTGTTCAATATGAGTACATTTTCTTTCATTGGGGATTTTTAGTTCAATAGTATTTTATTTAATTTTAATACTCCAATACGATAATTATGTATGGATATATTATTTAATGGTGTTTGGCTTAATTTTTATTCATGTGTCATATTTATTTTAGGTATTAAAGATATCTCTAGAAAGATAATGTGTAGATATAAGGGTAAATTTTTTCCCATAATGTTATTTACCCCTATAATATTTTTCAAAATCTTTTTTATATTAGGTTTAATAGTTATTATGAGTTGGTTACCAAATTTAGTATAGAATCACTATAGATAAGGGCCTTTTGGTGAGACTTCCCATTATCCAAGAGGTTTATGACTTATATTAGAAAGATAGGGGGTTTTCAATCTACTGATCATAGCTTATTTAGGTGGATTTTTGGAATCTTATATAACTCTATACTGTTATATGAAGTGTTTATATACCTTTTTCATCATATGAGTTTATATTTATATATATATATATATAATTTTATTATATTTATGGTTGAACAATATAAATATTTGGGTTGTCTAATGTGTTATAAGTTAATGTTTTGTGATCACTTTACTTTCATGGATGTAATAAGGATTCCAAACTGAATCATTAGAAACATCTATACAAAGTACATTAAAATAAGAGATAATCATCATTAAATGATATTTAATGGGATTATATAAAATTTAATTATATTAATAAACTAAGAATTTTAAAAGGAATTATTCAAATGTACTATGTGTCCGATTACATAAAATTTAGAACATCTGAATACCTCAATCATTTATCATTTATGACGCTAACCATTTGGTACCCATATAGTATCTAGTATACGTAAATTAGGTTATGTGGTGACCCTATTTGTTAGTATAGTTGTTCTAATAATATTAACTGGGTTACAAATTACTTGGAAACCCTAACTATTATGGTACTAGTATAATACATTATAGTTAATCCATATAATATATTTTGATAAATTTATCCACTCAACCATCCAAGAGTCATATTTGATATGATTGGAAATATTAAACTACTAGATAATCATGAATTATAAATATGACTAAATTGGTATAGATCAGGATGAAATATGAATCATTTATCAATATATGTGTTTAATAATTTGTAAATTTATTTTTACTGGTAGTATATTCAATATAACTATTTTAAGAAAATGTTAAAAAGAAACGATACTCACCCCAAAATATGTTTTCACTGTGGATTTTTTATTAAATCAAGATATTTATTATAACACCAGTTGATTTTAAAATATATAACTTTTTTTAAAAAAATTATAGCTTTATAGGAAACAAATACTGGGATATTAAAATAATTCAATGTTTGATAGTGAAATTAATATGCAACATCAGGCATAAATGAACAACAGTACACTATTAAAACAATATTATAATAACATTAAAATTATAACCTACACATTAAATTGGAGGTTGTTAATAGTGTTAACAATATTAATAATTTTATATAATAATATTAATTACTAAAACTTGATTAATTAAATTTTGAGAAATAGGCACACATTTTTTTGGAAAATCAATTTATTCTTAAAAAATATGGGTTCTTAAAAAAATGAATTATTTTTATGGTAAAATAATATAATAATTTCATAACACTTATATAAAATTTATTTTATAAAATAAACGTCATATTAGAAATCATCAATTCAATATTTTCATATTTTGAAATTTATATATTTTTAAAGAAAATCGATTTCACTATTGAATGGAGAAAAATATTTCATTTTATTGAAATTTTAATTTTTTATTTCATTAAATCTAAAAGAAAATTTTTCTTTAAAATATTCTAAAAATAGAAATAAGTTATCTTATATTATTAGTAAACCAATTAACTTCACATGAATAATTCTTATGGATTATTTTTATGTAAAACATTTATATTCATATAAATAATTTTTTTGGAAAAATGTTTTATGTAATGCTTTCAATATTTAATAGTAAATTAAATTTATAATTTTTTTTTGAATTTTTAATAAATTATTCCATATTATGATTATGTGGGTCTTAATTTAGTTAGTAGGTCCCTTTTATTTTTTGTCAATATTAATAGTAACATTATTATTTTCTATTAGCATGATAAAGGGTAAATCATATAATTGTTGTTAAAAATAAAACATTATGGACTATAAAATTTCACTAACGCTTGACTTAATATTATTATATGAGTCTATTCCATCCATACTAATAAATGATTTTATTCAAATAAATTCTATCTAAATTTTAATTACATTATAACCATTATTGAATTTTATTTCCTGAAAAGACTAACTTGTAAAACTCTAGTTTCTAATGACTATTATTTCAATATGGGTTTATATAAATAATATGTTAAAAAATAAATATTCTTATGAAATCATTAGGTTTTATCTTCATTATTTAAATTTATTTTTTTAATGAATAAATCACTTAAATTCTTACATGATGCTAACACTATAATTATTCAATTAATAGAGAAAATAAATAATTGATAATTTAAATAAAAAATTTAAAATTATTTTGAAAGTAATAATGATGTATTAAAATTTAATATATTTCCATGATAATCATATGTTTTTATTATAAATTTTAATTAATAATTTTATATTGTTATTTGTTTTGAAAAATTTCTATTTGATAATATTTTGTTAAAATAAACAATTATCGCTGAAAATTAATGTTTTTTTAATTTTTTAATGTTTTTTATTTCTAAATTTAAATAATTTATTTAATATGTTTCTTTTCAAATATAATATCAAATTAAATCTTGTTGTTCCACCTTAGTTATCCCTCAACCATTGTATGGGGACCCAAGGGGTCAAATCCATTAGAGAGCCTACCATTGGTAGCCCACTTAGAGGAAATGAATCATTAGTCATGTATATTGCATGATTAACTCAAATGGGAATATGGATAAGGCGCCCATTTCATGCTCGTAAGACTTCTGGTTCGGGATATAATAACCCCTAGGGATGAAGCCTGTGTGTGAGAGAATGTAATTGGTAGTGACCCTTATAGACCAGCTCAATCGGGGTGAAACTGTCACGAACTGAATCTGGTCTCCACTAATACTGTCACAAAATCTAGCCCATGTCAAGGACCATAGATCGTTCCCTATCCCTGCGGGATATAAAACATTCCTGGGTATTAATAAATTTTGTTTTGGAACGATTTACATGAGTATTAAAGCATACAACATTAATGACAATCAACAATATGAATCACATATTTTCATGAAATCTAAGACTTAACAGAAACAAGATCATAATACATGGTTTTAAATAATGTACAATATATACAATCATAAATAAAAACATAAGAAAAGCATCCACAAATACTCAACATGATAATGGGTCATCACCCCTTAGTCGTCTCCACAACACTCACCATAGGAGAGGACTAACAACCTGAACTTCCTTCGCCCGTGTATTTTCCTATACCTGTTTTAAACATAATCATGTATACATACATCCAAGGGGTGTAAGTATGGTGTGATACTAATCCCAATAGTATAAAAACCAAATATTCCAAATTTTATGCAATACAAGTATAATAAGCATGAATTTTTAATATGTAAAGAAAAACGACGATAAATTCCATGAAATGAAATATTCAAATGTAAATAGTTATCAAAATAAAACATTCATAATATTAAAACATTTTAATAATATATTTTATATACTATAATTTAGATCCAAAAAACAACTGAAAACAAGGTTAAATACCACAAATCCTATGATCACTAAAACCATGAACACCCCTAGGCACTAGATAGTCAGAGGCCCTGTATTCCTCATATTTCAGTGGGAAATATACATGTAACATATTTTTACCATGAAAGAGCCACTATTTGGAAAATACCTATATCAAATTGGTCCCCAAACATCATCCATATATTTTAGTTGTAGTTTTCATTATCCAAAATGTGAAATGAAATAGGGAAAAAACTCATCCGGATCAATAATATACTTGTACATATCCGCCCACCTAGGTACCTGGGAACCCACCTCTATTCTCACACAATTTAAGCATTATAAATACATCCCCATTAATATTAAAACACCACCAATGGTCACATACAAGCAATACAGCATCTATACACAATTTAGAGAACTTAAAACACACAACAAGACACATTGATTTCCAATCAAACAACTTCTCAAAATATCGCATTGTTTTGCTCCTAAAAAATTTAAATACCCAATTTTCACACAATGTGCACAATAATAAGACAAAAAACAAAATTGGAAGCCCAAAACCTTTTAGTGAAACCAAAAAAATCTATTATAGGGATGCCCCATATGAACCAGGACGTGATATCATTGTAAAACCTCAATTTTCACACAAACGTGGCACTTAAAGTTCATTTGCTTCACAAACACAATTTTTTCAGAAACAACCAAAATATATAAACATTCAACTCATTATTTTTATACCTAATACATTTTAATAAAATCTAATTTTAGTTATAGGGAAGCCCCAACAGAACTAATAAAATATTTCTATGAAAAAACCCCCAATTTCACATAAAATGGAACATACACATCATTTTCTTTACAAATTAAACTATATTAAATTTTATCACCAATAATAAAATGAGATAAACATGAAAATATTATAAACATAAAATGATATGTCACAAGGTTTTTATACACATGGAATCCCCAACCAAAATTGTTAAAACTTTGAATCCTTTGTGCGAAAATTCTATCTCACCACTACCGCACCATATAGAAGGTATATCAAGCCTAAAATCAAGAGATTGGACCAAGAAAACCCAATATTAAACCATAAATTCAAAAACCAACCATATATTCATTTGGTACTTCATGGAAAAAGGAATATACTTCATGAAAATGGGAGGAACTAAGAGGGAGAAACACTTACATGAGATTGTGTGAAGTTCCTCCACCAAACCCCCTTCAAAATAGTGTTTCAAGGAGGGTTTGTGGTTCCATGGGGGCTTCCAAGGCTGTAATGATCAAATAAGGGATGAAGGGGGTGAGTTTGGATAGATTTTGATTGGGGAAAATGGAAATTAACACGTTTTTAATGAGCTGGACATGGGTGCACAGTTTGTGTGAACAGTTTGGAAAATTGTACACCTAAAACATGCACCCTCCATTATCCCCTTAAAACATATCCCAATTCTACAAAAAGTTTTGGGGGATTAAGGGACATTGGGGGTATGATAGTATAAAAATATAAGAAATATAAGTATCATTAATGAATAAATTCTGTGTGACAATTCTCCCCACATTTAAAACTTTTTTTCACAAAACATCAACTAGTTGACTGTGGGGAAAACAAGAATGGATATTCATCCGCAACAAATGAATTCCACTCCCCAGTCTCATGTGTATCACTAACATGATTCCAATGAACATATACTAGAAGAATAGACTTCCCTCAAATAAACCTCTCATGGGAGTCCACTATTTTCACTCGCCGCTCAAAAACTGACAAGTGAGGCTCTATCTCTATTTCTTCCCGACTCAGCACATGTGACGGATCTGGGTTGTATTTCATAAATTTGGAGACACTAAAGACATCATTGATGGACATAAACTAAGAATTTAAGGCCAACTTAAAATATACCTTTCCAATACTCTCGGTGATATCAAAAGGGTAGACATATCATGGCCTCAGCTTCCCTTGCTTCCCTAACCGATGATGGCCCAGTCGAGGGGCCACATTCAAGAATAACATGTAAGCCATATAAAACTCTATATCTAGACTCATCCTATTAGCATAAGATTAATTCTGAATATGAGATATCAATATTTTTTTCATGATCAATATGACCTCCTCAGAAGTCTCCTACATGATGCTTGGCCCCAACAGTGAATTCTCCCCTACCTCAGCCCAACATAGGGGGGACCGACATGGCTGACCAAATAGCTCCAAAAAATGGGCATTATAATCTATGATTTATAACTATTATTATATGAAAATTCAACCAATCCCAAATGGTTATTCCAATAACATCCAAAATTCAAAACACACACAAAAAGCATGTCCTCTAGAATATTGTTCCCTCTTTCTATATGACCATCTATTTGAGAAAGGTACATTGTGCTCATATTGATCTGTTCCCCCATGTAATTATGTTAGCCTTCCCAGAATAGAGAATTTAAACAGGGTTTATATCTGAGACAACTTCTAATGGCACACCATGGAGTCTCACCAACTCCAAAATATACAAACGGCCAAACTCATCCACATTTGTTGTATCTATGATTCAGATGAAGAGGGATGATTTGGATATATGGTATATCAAAACCCAAATGGAATTCATACACCAAGGTGTATGATTAAAACAAATAATTAAGTCCATGGAAACCTCATCCCACTACCAGGTAGGACTGGGTAGTGTTTGGAGAAAACATGGGGGCCTTTGATGCTCTACTTTGACCTGTTGGTTTGTGTTTCATCTCGACACGAATTCCACGATGTCAATTATAATACCAAGCCACCTAAACTACCAAAGGACATCAGAATACTTAATGGTGGAACCTGTATGTATATCCTATTGAGACTAGTGGATATCCTGCATCACAACCTTCCATAGAGATGATGGAACTATTGAACGTCCCTTAAAGCGCATGATTCCCCCTAGAGACGACAACAAATCATGGGACATATCCCCACCAAGAGTAAACTACCTAAACTGCAGAAAAATCACATCACTGGGTTGTTTTTTCTAATTCAACTCCAATCGATATGGATTCAATTGATGTCTCACCAAGAATGCACCTTCACTGCGCTCTCTGGTCTGCACATGGATATGATCAAATATGCTCAATAGATTCCACTCATTACTGGACATCCTCAAATTTTGCACTAGAAAACTTCCACTCAAGGTGTAGTCCACCACGTTACCCCTTCCTGGGTATAAAAAATGGCTAATTTGAACCCCCTTCAAGTACTCAATCCAACGACGTTTCCTCAAGTTTAGGTCTGTATGCGAGAAGATATAGGCCAATATTGTTTCATCTGAGTAGACCACAATCTTCTCCTCAATGAGGTTGTTATTACAGCATGAAAAATCAGGCATCACCGCTACCAAATCCAGGTCATGGGTAATGTAATTGTTTCTTGTGGTCAGATTTGGAGAGATCCATACACCTCTATGTAATCATCCTGTATAATCATGCACCCAAGACACATACCTATGCATCTCAATAGACCATATACCCCATCTAGGCCTCAGGAATAATCAGCATGGGGTTGGTAATCAACTGTCTCTTTATCACCTCGAAGGATTCCTGACATTCTGGGGGACATAAAAAAATATCCCCTTTCCATGTGAGCACTGTTATTATTAAAACAATTTGATAGAAATCCTGAAAGAATCACTGATAATAACTAGCTAGGCAAATGAAAGTCCAGATCTTGAACACTTTATTCAGTTTCCCCCATGACATGACTACACAGATCATCACATGGTCCACAAAAAACCCCATACATTAAGATCACATTCCTTATAAATAACATCAACCTGATCCAGAAAGTTCACTTTGACAACATTGAATAGAGTCGGTGATCCCACAAAGTTCCCAAAATGATCCTCAAATGATGTTCACATTCCTCTTCTATTCTAGAGTATACTATAATGTCATCCATGACCCCACAATGATGGAATAGAGATACTGGTGGAACAACATTTTCATTAGTGCTATAAAGACCACTGGATACTTTTTCAATCTGAAGGCCATGACTAAATACTCAAACTGGTCGTACCTACTTCAGAATGTTGTATTTGGGATATCTGCCTCATTCACACTGAGTTTATGGTATACCTATTGTAAATCTATTTTTTATAACCAATTTTCCCCCATAAACTAATTGAACAAGTCATCTATTCTATAAAAGAGGTATTTGTTCTTAATTATGACCTTATTCAGCTTCCGATAGTTAATTCAAAACTAGGGGGATCTTTGATCCTTTTTCATGAACAACACAGGAGTGTCCCAAGGAGAGAAGCTCAGGAGAATAAATCCTATAGATTCTATATCTTCTAGTTATATCATTACTTCTATCAGCTATGTGGGGGCCATACAATATGAGGTAAGAGATATATGTTGTGTTACCGGTGTCAGATCAATTGAGAACTTCACATCCCGCTCCAGGGGAAAATAATAAAAATAATCTAGAAATACCTCTGGAAGCTCTTCAACTACATGAGGTATTACATTTTCAGGATCATGACCATCTTCCTCCATCACAAGAGAGGATAAATAGAAAACAACATCTCCCACCTCTGAGATGGAGATCCCACAATACTCGATCTTGGATCCCATTACCCACATAAAACATGATGAATCCCATTAGGTGTCGTGAAACTCTCTCACTGCCTATAACAATCGATGTGTTTCAGGAAGTGTACTATAAAATTAATTTAATGTATCCTATCAAAAATATCATTATCTAAGACCATGATGTCCCACTCCATCTCAGTCCCTAAAATAGAGAATGTGCATGCTGGGAACCATAAACCCCGCTCCTTCATCATTCCTAGAAATGTCACCAACTGCATCGTAAAAGAAAACAAATCAATTTGAAAATATAATGTGTCCACAATATGAGTATACATAAATGAAACAGATTCACTGGTTATAAAAAGAATACCAGTTATAGAATATGTAATCCAAATTGTACCTACAACTATTGATGGTCCCACCTCTGATCCTACTGCGGCCTAACCCACCACATGGAGATATCCAGTCTCTACCTGAGGATGACCATTATTCTCTGTCTGTTCCCTAAATTGGATCTTCAAAATAGATGACCCATCCCAACCATCACATCCACCAAATCAAGATTCCCCCATCCTTGATAGCTCTAACTAAGCTGGAACTCCTCTTGAAGCCACTAATCCAGCCCCACTCTGAACTGGACATGCCACCCCTGAAAAAGAACATCAAGTTACCCATAACTCCACAATGAAAAAATGTATTAGGAGGAAGTGGGAATTATAGTTAGATGTTCCTTGTCCTCCCACACTTTTGGCACACTACCAATCTCACATCATAAGAAAATGATGAAAACCAATAGGAAGAGTGTCCTGAACTTCCACCTCCCTTCTTCAGCTAATCCTCCTGCTTCCTTTTATACTCTAAAGAGACTCCACATCCCACTACTAATAATTTTCTAGAAAAACCAGACCCTTCTTTACGGTCAGTCTCCACCATGCATGCCCGATCAATGACATCAACATATGTCCTCATCATGAACAAGAAATCCAAGGAGTACATTTCTGATTGCAAGCCTTTCTCAAACATATGGTCATTTGCATGTTCGTGCAAGATGATTTAGGTTAATACAAAACTCGATCATCAAAATTTTAGTAGTAATCCATCATAGAGTGCTTCCCTGGATCAAGGTCCCTAAAATCATAGAATCTAGAATAACCCAACACCTCAGGTTAGTATTGTTCAATGAATATGAAATTCAAATATCCCCAGTGCATCTGATCATTTTTCCCTGTCTAAAGTAATGACTCCCACCACTAGAAGTTGGGAAAATCTAATATAAAATAGAAAAGATTCACCCTGACCTCCTCGGGTGTTTCCATGAACTCCAAATGTGCTATATCTTCTCGAGACACTACTCAGCTTCCTATGGTTCTATACTCCCTTGAAAAGTATGTGGCCTGTTTTTTAGAAACACCTGAGTTTTAACATTTATAAGAACTGTATCTTATACCCAAAAAATATTAGAACAAGATCTAATCCTGATCCCAAATCTTGAACTTCCCGAACCACAGTCTCAACTAGCCTCTGACCAATCGGTGTGGGAGAACTCTTTTCAGGATCCTCCTGTGGGTTCAAGGATGCTTTATGGGGAGGAATGTTGCTACAAAATGAAACAGTCAGAAAAATATATTCAATTCCCCAATTATGAAATTTTTTATCAAATAAATCAAATATATATAGTCTAAAAAAATTACAATAATAAAAGAAACAACTACTCCCCCACAGCCTTATGACTACATGTGGTCTACGGCCCTCAAGTCTCACCAGGAAGTGAAGTTAATTAGACAATTCCAACATCCCCTAGTTACTGAAGGTCTTCCATGATAGGGGCATTCCAGGCACCCTAATCAAGTCCAAAACTCAATAATCGACAGTCCTACCTTCATTCTATCTTAACACAGTCCCAAATAGTAATATAACCCAAAAACATTGGCCTCCTTTGATACAATTTGGTCACGAACCAAATCTAGACCCACTAATAATGACACTAAATCCATCCCATGACAATGCCTAATGGGTGTTCTCTATCCCCATGGTCTGGAACAATCTTCCGTGTATAAATAAATTTTGTTAGGGAATAATTTACCCATGTATGAAAGAATAAAACATTAAAAACAATAAATAATATTAATATAAAATTTTCATTCCAATCGATCCATAATAGAAATTAGATCTGAAAAATGGTTTTAAATAATGTAAAATATGTATAATCATAAATAAAAATAGTATTAAATCATCCACATATATTCTACATGACAAGGGTTCATCACCCCCGATCCATCTCCACAACACCGTACAATAGGAGTGGACTAACAACCAGAACCACCTTTACTCCATGTCGTACCGTTACCTGTGTCGAACATAATCAAGTCTACATACATCCACGGGGAGTATGAAGGTCCTGATCCAAATACCAATATGATTCCCCAAAATTTTTTCAATGAGTATTCAATAAAAGGTGAGAAGCACTTAGTTTTAATATGTAAGGAAAAGCAGCGATAAATTCCATGAAATGGAACTTTCAATTGAAAATAGTTTTATAAATAAAACCATCAAAATGTTAACAAATTTGAATAATACATGTTAGATACTATAATTTACACCCAAACACACTATATTAAAATGGTAAATATGATAAATTCAATGATCCCCAGAACTAGGAACACCCCTGGGAACTATATAGTCTCGAGCCCTATGTAACTCATACCTTGTTGTAAAATATCATTGTCACAATCATTTCCCATACAAAAGACACTAGTGTGGAACATACCCATAACAAATTGGGCCCTAAAAGGCTTCCATAAAGTTTATTTATAGTTGTCATTATCCAAAATTCTATGTGAAGAAGGGACAAAACCCATTTGGATTACTAGCGTACTAGTACATATTTTCACACCTAGGTAATTGGGCTTCACCTATTGTGCTAAAACAATTTCAATCTTCTGCATAAATCCCTTTTAATATAAATAATACACTACTGGTCACATAAATATAACACAGTGGCTATACCCACTATATACAACATATAATATAGAACAAAAAAATTGATTTTGAATAAAAAATACTTCTCAAAATATCTCATTGTTGTGCAACCAAAACACCTTGAAATACCCACATTGCACACTATTTTCGGACTTATAAGTCACCAAAACAAAAAATTTGGACCAATACCTTTAAATAAAACAAAAAAAATCATTTATAGGGCATCCCCATATGAACCAAGATGTGATATCTTTGTAAAACCTCCATTTTATCACAAACATGGCACTTAATGTTCATATGTTTCACAAACACCATTAAAAAACATTCAAAGAAACAACCAAAATAGATAAACTTTAAAAAATGATTTTATCCATAATAAATTTCAATAAAATCAACTAAGTATTTATAGTTCATTCCCAAATTAACCAATAAAATATATCTATGTAAAACCCCCAATTTTACATAAAAATGGAACTTAAAAATCATTGGCTTTGGAAATTCCACTAAAAACAATTTTTACACTAATAATAAAATAATATAAACATGAATATATTATAAACATAGCAATCTAAGTAAAAAGGATTTCATACACATGGAATCACCTACCAAAATTGTTAAAAATTTGAATCCTTTGTGTGAAAATTAAATCACACCACTGTCACACCTCAAGGTTGTTAGATCGAGCCTAAAATCAGATGATTGGACTAAGAAATCCTAAAGATAACTCTAGGATTGAAACCCTACCCTCAGGTCGTTTTGGAATTCATGGAAATTTGATGACACCTCTCGAAACTAGGAGGACCTAAGAGTGAGAAACACTTACTTGAGACTATGTTAAGTTCCTCCAACATATCCCTCTTCAAAAGGAAGTTCCAAGGAGGTTTTGAGTTGCTTTTTGGGATACAATGTATGTAATGGTTGAATGGTTGAAGAAAGGTGAGAGTTTGGATAGAACCCAGTTGGAAAAAAATGAATTTAACACATTTTTATTGGCTTGAAATTGGTTAATGGTTTGATTAAATGTTACCTAAATCATTCCCCCTCCTTTATCCACTCAAAACATAACCAAATTCCACTAAACTTTGTGGGGTCTTATGGGGGTTTTGGGGGATTATAAGATCAAAATTTTGGAAATATAAGTACCTTTAATGAAGAACATTGGTGTGACAGATTCCAAAATTTGTATGATATAACACCCGTTTTGTGCTTTGTGGAATGGATGTTGGAAAAAGAACAAACATCAATTTTTATCTATATTAAAATATGAGACATGGCCTCAACCATTGGATTAAATATATATCATCCATTCTTATTTATTTGTTCTTATTTTTTTATTTGATTTCTTATACTTCATAACTGAAAATTAACTCACCTTCTTCCTCTTGAGAAATCTATTTTTCACCAATTATCTTATCCCAGTATGCTTTCAAATATAAAAAACACCATTCTATCACACATTTCTCTTTGAGTTTGACTCTAGAACTACCTTTAAATCTTATGTATATCAATGTTTTTTCATTTCCCATTGTACATAAGTAGTAGTGGTGATAACCCCAATGGTAGATCACTTCAACATCCACCATTCTACTAATCATAGATCAATTTCTCCAATTATAGATCATTCTACTTTGTACCATAACAGTTAATTATCTTAAACTATTATATTAATCACCACTAGTAGATTAAAAAACACTTTAATATTAAACAACATATATATATATATATTAATTCAATAAATTTATTATTTTTTCCATGGGTATATTTTTTTACCAGAAGGTCATATTTTCAATTGTAGGTCACATCCACTTGTAGATATAAAATTCCCACAAGTATATTTATCTTCTCCCGCTGCTCTCTCCAAACAATATATTTATTTATTTTCATATATACATGATCATTAGGTATTATTTATATTTTAACATGTATATCACCATTACCAATATGTCAATGTCACAAAAATATCATCGTCATCGATTGATCAATTCACCAATGGTAGCACCTTCATGTTTCCTAGGAATGCCTTATCTGGTTAAATAGTGGCATTAAAATAATCTTCTTTTTTTGTATAATATTTTTTTATTCATTCTACATGACCTGGTGGTGGTTATATTTTTTCAATATCCATATGACCTTTTCTATTCCTATTTTCAATATTTTGATCCTCACTCATTATTAGATGTTTTCTTATTTTAAGAGTAATATATTTTTATATTTTTTGGTGATATTTTTTCTTTGTTCTAACGGTCTATCAATCACCCACTGGACTCCATTTATGGATCAATACACCATTATACACTAACAGATGATAAATCAACTATTAGACATAAACTATAAAGAAATATTCAACTAGGTTTTTTAATCTGCTATTATTTAAAGAAATAGTTACTAAGTTTGTTACTTGTTCTTTTCAATATTTTTGGAATATAAATATTTCTTTTAATTTTTATTTTATTATGTTGAAAATTAATTGTAATATGATTAAAAAAATTTATGAATTATTTTATGTACATGGTTTTATCTAGTGTATATACTCTAATTATGCTTTATTTTTAAACAATTTTTAATATCTAAATTATATATATGGTTATGATGTTTATTTTGACTCATTTATAATTAACAGTTATTTCATAAACTTATTGCATTAATTTTTTTTATTAATATTTCATGAAGCAATATAAAATCATGATTTTTATCAATTTTTTAATGTGAATTTACAAATGAATGAAGTTTTAATATTTTTTGATATATAATAAAAAGATTCATATACATATTGGATATACGCACAAATATAGAACAAATTTTCTTTAATGATCCAATATAAATATTCATGGTGTGAATAAAATCCAATGTTGATTATTCAAAATATTATTTCTGATGCAACACAAACATAATTTGTAGCGATCTCATTCATTTAAAATTCCAACACAACATTTATAGTCTAACATTGACCGCTGAAAAACATAACCACTCGTCATTGATCTACTTAAGTATATCAATGATCATCAATCATGAATATCTTCATCATTATTATTCATCATATATTTGTTATGTATTTCTTTACTCATGTAATATTTATTCTACTATTTTTATTTCTTCAAGTCTTGTTTATTCTTTTCCCAATAAAAATCATGTATTTCATTGTCTGGTTATTCCTCCTATAAATTGTATATTTGGGTTGTTAATCCCAATGAAATGTAAGATCACATACTATGATTTTGACACATTTAAAAGATAAGGATGTGCCTCCGAGTTCCTGTAAAAGGAACTTTCTATGACATGGTTCGCACATATTTAAAATTTATATTCTTTGTGGGTACCAATATTCATGAGGTGTAAAAAATGTTGATGGGTGGAGTACTATATTTTTTTGATTTAATCTACTATAAATATTTAATTTTTCCATTATATATTTTCAATACCTCATTCCAAGAATAAATAACTAACTAAAAATATTTATTTTATAGAATTTCATTTTGTTAATTTAAATTTTTATAATGATATCCCCTCTAGTCATTATTTTCATCACCATTAGTTCAAAAATTGGTTTCAATGGGTAAGACATTACATAAAGGTTATTTGGCCACTAATATTATTTATGAGATTTATTTTTAACTATATGGTAACCTTATATCCCAGACATATCATTAATAGGATCAAAATAAAATTATTCTTCTAAGATAGAGGTTGTAATTGTGAATGATTGATTGATTTAAGAAATCCATTATTTGATGAAAGTCTCTATGGATACTGGAATGATAGAATGGAATAATATAAAAAATAATTTGGTTGGAACACTAGAATATCATGGATAATATATATGAGCTTACCAAAGTTGATCTTAATACACCTTTAGGTAATGACATTGTAAAAAATGTTTTAGATTATAATGTGAAAAATACATTATATTGTTTAATATGTAGGTGTCCATATAGAAATCTTTCATCATGTATGACATATATTAATATACGATGGATACTTTAGGTGAAACTTTGTGGGAATTAAATGATCAAGATAACCAATAATGGAATGTTCTAAGTAGAATAACATAAATCCGCGATGGGATACGTGTTATTATTAAACCAGATATTCCATCGATTTTCATGTATTACTAATGGTATGAGTTATCTTAGAGAAGTTTAGAAAACAATGATAAATTTTAAAGTGTACAATGAGGTCTTATAAATGTTACACAACATGGATTTCATAGTACATTATCTCTTTAATGTAATTCAGTAGGTTGTGCTACACGCAATACCAAGTTCGTGGGCACCAAGACATACCAAACTAACAATTCAAAAACTGATTATGAATAGTATTAACTAAATTTTTAATTATATATATTCCATATAATTTTAAAATCCATATTGTGTGTTTCAAAGACATAATATAAGAACAAATTCAACTTTTTAGATAAAAGATGTATTTTTCAAAAAAATCAATTTTACCACCTTATAATGAAAAAACCTTTCTAAATCCAATATTTGAAAATCTTATATATTAAATTAAATGAAAATAAAATCATATTTATAATTGGGACATAAAAATTTAGTTTGGATAAATTTTAGTTACTTTTTTTGATAACATTAATATCTTGATGAACAGTGAAAAATACTAAATTTAAATTGAAAACAACTTTTTTATCGAAATAATTTATATTGTTAAATTATGAATTTGAGTAGTTTTAAATAATAATTAGATTATATTTTTATCATTTAATATAATTTAGTTCAGTATAACTAATTTCACATTTAAATTGGACATAAACAAATGCCTTTCTTTTGATAGTTTTTCTTCTTAAAAATATAATTTTGGGTTTTACCAACATTTATCAATTTAAAATTTATTAATTAAACTCATATGTATTTAATATAGATAAATTTACATCATTTTTGTATTTTATATATCAATTTTTTCCTAGGGTAAATTATTTGTATTTTTCTGAAAACATTAAAACTTTTATGGATAGTGAAAAAATCTGTGTTATTGTTTAAAAACTACTATTGTTTAAATATTTATTATTTTTATTTCAATTTATTTAAATGAAAAATTTGATAAATAATACCTATATTATTTCCATTTAATTCATTTTAATAATTTTATAATAAAATTATATGTATAAAAATTTACTGAATTTTTTAACGTATTTTACCAACCTTCAAGGATCATTTGAAAATAAGCATAAAATGTAAATTTACCGCTTTTGTGAATTTAGTTTCAGAAATATGAGACACAAAATTGAAATCATTAAGTAAAATGTTGTTTAATAGGATGAATATAATTTTAGGGAAATAGTAATATTTGAATTTTATTTTCTATGTTTAAAAGTTAATAGGGTAATTAAAGGTAAAAATGAATATATAATCACCCTAATACATATTTTAATTCTATTATATAAGTGTATTTCGACTTAAATCAACATTAAGGAGAAAAATATGACCCTTTTGGACTTATTGGATTATATAATGACATTTATTATTATTTTATTTAAAGAAGTGTTAAAGTGTTAAATTCAATTTTTAATAGCTAATACATTTTAAATATAGGGTAATGCATAAGAAAAATTACACTATAAATATTCATTATAAATCTAAAAATATATTCTATATCATGGATTTTTATATATAATTTTTATACATTAAATAATTATATTTATTTATGAGACAACGGTGATGGAGTAATTACCTAATTAACGATAGACTAAAATAATTGATATTATAAATATCAAAATAAATGTTAGTTGAGACTTTTGATGAATTAAAAGAATTTAATGATTTAATATTACATGTTAGGGTTGATTTAAATATTTTTTCTTGATGAAATCAAGTTTTTTTATATTTTCACGACAACAAAATACTAAATAGTTTCAATATTTAAATAAATGAGTTTTTAAAAAATATATATATTAGTAAATGATATGATATGATATCTATAAAAATATATGGATCATCCATAGGATTTATATAATTAGAGATATGATATTAACTAACAAAATTAGGTTATATTGGCATTTTATATTATTTTTACAAACCATGTAATATAAAAATACAAGAAGACATTGTAAAAGTCAAACTATTTAACTAAGAGCTAAATCAAAAAGATAAGGTTAATATGGTGACCAAAATTTGTCTAAAACGTATTGTTTGGGATTATTTCTAATAATCCCCACCATATATACTAAATAAATTCAATTGTAGTCATTATAAACATAATATTATTTTATAATAAAATAATATTTCAAGCATTTCCTACGGTGACCCCCACCTCTCTTATAAATGGTAACATCCCCTTCTCTCAAAATCACACCCCAAACATATTTTTCCTAGAAAAACCCTTCTAAAATATCCTCCCAACTACCCTAACATAAACCTAGTGGAATTAAATTGGTAATAATCAAAGCTGAGGATCCGGTTTGATCAAATCAAAAGGAAGAACCCGAAGAAGAGGTAATTACTTCATCGCCTCTTTCAAAGTTCGTTTCTTCTTCCACTGCCTCTTTCTTTGAATTTTTTCCATAATAAAATAGAAACTCTAATACCTTATACATACTGATAAGTTATTACAATTATTTTACAACCATATACATTATTCTACCCATCCTATTAATGAAAAAGTAACCATACGTGCGTATGTATGGTTTACCGTCTCCACGTCGTGGTATAGTATGTTATTCAAAACATCATTATTTGGATGGGTATAATAATGAGTATTATTGATGTAAATAATAAAAATAACATGTTATTTATTATTTATATATTATATACCATCTAATTAAATAATATTTCTTTATTTATACAATGATATCATCACTCATGTGTACGTACGACTTACCGTCTCCCTGACGCGATGAGAATTATTTCCATGTTCACCATTCAATGATTATTATAAAAATATATATTATTAATAAGTATGTAATATATGACATAATAATTCTACATGATATATATATATGTGTATGTATGTATGTATTTATATATATATCATTCACCTACTTATGTTTAATACGATATGAAAATGAAAACAATGTTTATGCGTACATACGACATACTGTCTCCATAAAAGGTGTTTTTCATTTCATATATCTATCTATTATACATATTTATATTATGAATATATATGATAAATAAATATTGTTTTATATTCTAGAATCAGTTAAATTATGATATAAGTGATATTATAATGAATATCAAGTTAAATCTTGAAAGATAGAGGAAGCAATTATTACCCAAAATATTATTTTAACATAGAAATTGTTATTAAATGGGTATTATAAAGACCTAAATGAATAAATTATGATATATTAAATATGAATATGGTTCTGGTATAATTTAATAACATACTATGGTCATTATATATGTGGTTAAATGTACAATTGACAAATGGAAAGTACAAGGTAAGGGTTAATTCCTCAATCTCATTATTATCCAAGATTAATTATCTGTAAGTATTTATTGGGACATATTTATTATCCATGTACATGTTTCATAAAAAAGATTTCGGGAACCTTTAACTAACATATCATTTTAAATGGTTTAAATATTTGTTCTTCTAAATCACTCTAATTAATGTCCATGTTTTCAAAATGGTTTTATGGATTTATTTATATGGACCTGAATGCTTTAAAATGTTAATTAATTTCAAAACATTAAAACTGGTATGGGACACATGGATTTAAAAACCTCTTTTAAATGACTTCCTTTATAGATTTTATATCTCTTTAAATATTTCTTGGAAATGGATATTTCTCTCAAAAAGTTTTTTTGATTATTTTCAACTATGTCAAAATACATTATTGGATATTATTCCTGATTGAGGTTGATTTACTATAATAAAATTTTCCATATTTTATTGAATGAGTTATGATATATTTGACTATGTATTTTATATTTTTATACCATTAATGGTTTGTGGTTAAAGATGTTACACATTTACCCTAGTTACCCATAGTCGGTGCATTATTGCACAACATTGGCATGATCATAAGAGATCATGTCCCGAAATACCGATTAGTTTTGTATCCTTGAATGTACTAGATAAAAACATAAGATTTACATTACTTCATGAGATAAAAAACACAACCAAATTTTTCCCCATTTTACACACTTATATCCCCTAGCCTATCCCTATCAGTCAACCATAAAATACTTCATCGCATCATGGGAACAATAAAACATATAAAGTGGTGAGCTCGTGTTTTCATTAATGATAACAATAGAGCATAAAATTTCATAAATTAGCATAAAAATTTAAGGCAATTTATAGAAATAAAACAAATGCCTTTTGAACTTAAACATCAGTATAATATTGAAAAAATAAATCAAATAATTCAATTTACTTATTCACAAGGAAATTATCCTAGTAGAATAATTACATTTAATATCAATAGCCAATATATTAATGATGGAATGCATAATACCAGACATCATAACCACATAGTCAAGGCCACGTGCCAAGACTACATATAAGATTTTTTCAAGGACTTGTTCCAAGAGAGTATTTTGTATCATGAGACCTACTGATAAATCGAGGATCTATAGTGTGCTTCACCCATCACATACTAATTCCAATGCATTCCTCATTTGAAAAAATCGAAACATAACATAAATATTCATTTTAAAAAAAGCATTGGAATTGTTAATAATTTACCCATAAACAATGAATGGCATAAAAATAACACATACATAGTTAAACATTACAAAAAACAGTTAATGTAATATGGAAGATTCAATCATAATAAATCATATTCAAACCAGTGTAAAATCATTCAAAGGATATTTACATAGATGAAATCAAAAAAAATTGAGTGAAATATCTCATTACATATTGTAATCATTTAAAACTCACATAATTATAAAATAAAACAGTTATTTTGAAAATATTCTAATAATCATGTAATTGAAGATTACAAGGTGTTATAATAGAGAAAAATAGATGCACCTGCTATATAAGTTAAAAAACATTCTTTCCTTAATTTTTTAGAAAGGTTCATAGTGTTCCTTGTTTGAAAAACAATGGAATGATACATTATAAAGAATTTATAAAAGTCAAAAAATTATATAAATGACATTAACCAGAACTCTTGTAAATATAAAAAATGTTTTGAAATAATTTTTTATGAAACATTGATGTGGATGATAGAGAGGTCCCATTAGATAGTCAATTATAAACAACTTCGAATAATGATGAAAATGTAGAATTAACCCTTACCATGTAGATTTCCATGCTAGAGGGTACTTTAACCACCTATATAATAGTTACACAATTGTTATTAAATTTTAAAATAACCAAATACATACATATGATATTATATATCATATTCTAATATTACTTTGTTAATAATTTTAAATAGTATCATCATTTCGGGTGTTAACTGATTCGTTTTCCATTATATGTTGTGTTTACTAAGTCATGTTTATTATGGATTATATATATTTGATTCATATTCAGAATAATATTAATTTCTTAAACATTATTATTAAATTATAAAGTGAAATTTATTCATGAATAGATGCGATGGGGAATGAATCTCATCGCATTTGTGGAGACGTTAATCCGTACACACAGACTAGTGGCAATACAATTCTATTGATGGGGGAATCATATGTAATTGGATGGTATATCATTTATAAAGAATCTGTAACATTTTATTTATTTTATTTACATCATTTATACTCATTATTATACCCATCCAAATAATGATGTGTTTTGTCATGACCCGTCCCCTAAGGCCCGTGTTGTGACTACCCCAAGACTGCCTTCCATAGGCTAGGGGATGGAGACTATCACTGAAGGCATATTCCCTAAAACTAGAAAGGAATTTCCTCTATAGCCTACAATCACACACTACCAATCACAAAACAATTATACAAACTCCAGTAAACTATATATAAAATAGAGTAAGTATAGTAAGAAAAGGGGTTAGAATACCATCCCAACTAGAAAGTACAAGAAAATGAATGTACAATTGAACTGGAACAACTCTTGGATTTTCCACCACGAATCCTAATTTAAGGGTGGGTACAGCTCAAGAACGGTCATCACTACCGTTCACCTCGTCTAATGTGCACCTCCGAACTACCTCCAGTCCGGGTACTATCATCCTCAGTCAGCGTTGTCTGTCGTTTTCACCAAACACAACAGGGTGCAGGCATAGCCTGTGTAGGGGTGAGTATAAAAATACATAGTAGGGACCCCAGTACCCTCAAGGTCTCACAAGATTCCCAAAGGATAAACCAATAATAATGAAGTCAACTATTAACCCTACTTAGGTATATGCCCATAAATATACCTAAGTTATCATGTAAACCCATCTCAATCCTTAGGAAAACATGGAGTCCAACTCCAATGCCCCAAGATCAACTGTTCCCCAAAGGATGAAATACTACAAATCCATGTACCACATAGATATGCCACAAAAAATAATACCACCAAGGTATTACCATGAAAGAAAGTACCACATATGTACAGACACAACTCACACAAGGTATATCTTATGTACAGTAGAATAGATGATTAGATGTAACTACTCAATCACCATAATCTATTAAGAGTTAGACGAATACCAGATTTCTTGGTGCTGAACCACACAAGATTTCTCGGTGCTGAACCACACATAATTGCTAGGTGATAACCCACACCGGATCACTTGGTGCTGACCCAGTCTGGATCGCTCGGTGGTGACCCACACAGGATCGCTCGATGCTGACCCACACAAGATCACTCGGTGTGGACCCAAAAAACATCACTCAGTACGTCGTCAGACCCACATAGGGTCCTAGTACATCTCCAATTAGTTTTCAGACCCACATAGAATCATATTACATATCCAACGTTGTCAATCCCACATAGGATCTTAGTAAATCTCTAGTGCATCATCATTATTCATGACATAGCTAGCTACAGGGCTCTCGTGCTATGTTCTCTTGTCTCTGGGAGGGTCCTCTACACAAGACACTAGTCGATACTCCATCTACCACGAAGTCCCATGAAGGAGTATCTCAAATTACCACAACGTCATAGGGGTCTCCATGCGAACATGATGCATCAATCAGACTCTCGGCCTGTATGTTATTAGCCTTTTAGTCATGGGGGCTAGGTTTTATTTGTGCTAGATCCAACCCGACCATAACTCAACATTGCCCAATAATGCAGTGGGTTATACTCACAGGGACCATCTAGCTCCAAGGTTTCTAACACAGCTAATGGTTCATCGAACGGACTTCTAGTGCAAACGTTATGGCCAAAAGAGCGTAAATGGGTCGTAGTCTGTCCGGTTCCAGTCTGACCCGGTCGGACCGACCCCGACCGGCACGCATTGTAGCCCAACTGGGTGGTGAAAAGGCCATGGGGCCATGAGGGTGGAAGAGCCACATGGCAGTGTTGCGGGGCCATGGGCGACGAGACAGGGCCACATGGTGCTTCTGTTGTTTTGTCATGATCGATGGTGGTGTCGGCCACCGTTCTCGTGTTCCACCAGTACCCAACGCCGACACTAGTTTCCACCACCATCAAGAAAAATTCAAAAAATAATAATCGTAGAGGCGTCATACCATGTTTTTTTGGCTTGTACCCTCCGTGTTAGAGCGGTAGCAAGTGGCTCAAGAAAATCATGATTCATGAATCATCAAACTCTACAATTTCATACTAATCATGGATGAACTCGTTTAGCTTGATCCGAGTTCACTATGATCTACAAGAATGAGGAATATCATTAATTCGATAACAAACTATACCTCCAATATTTTTATATGGAGTTCTAAAGGAAGGAGATAATTTCTTTGGGAATGGACGGACATCAGTGACATCGACGTTTCCTCGATCGTTGGTTCATTCATCATTGGAGATGCTCAACATTGTCGTTATTCGATTGAGAGCTTTCACCAAATAGTTATTCTCTTCACAATTCTACAAAATGAATGGTATCCCACATAATAGATAAAGATATCTATTATGTTTGTTGGCATAATTTCAAAATAGCTTAATTAATTAATTTATGGTGTGGCATATTTAATTAAAGGGGAGAGTTGGCCTAATTAAGTGGGAGAGCTCACGAGTTTTCTCTATATTAAGATAGATTTCAAAGGGGTTCACGGTGTTTTAAGTCTTTGGTGGTCCCCAACACAATCACTCTCATGTGTGGTTAGGAGCGGGTGGTCCCCACCACCATATCATATGTTGAGAGGTTTTAGTACAGGTGGACCCCACCATTAAAAAATCCACATGAATGGTTTCAACAAATGAAAATAAAAATGTTACATGTTTTTATTTTATTTTATATTCTTTCACAAAAAAATATCATTCACTCTCAACCCACTATGTTCGAGGTGAATGTCTCTTTAAGGGAATATTGTCACTGCTTTTTCAATGGTTCCCTCAAATTTATATTCTGATAAACTGTTCAAAAGTTACAAAAACTCGCTCCTACATTTACTGAACATACCCAAAAAAATGTTCATAAATTCATTCTGGGCACACCAGGCCTCAGAATCAAGTGTTGTCAATTTTCACAGACTCATAAAATTTCCATTTAATTAAAAAAAATTACATGGAAATTCTAGGTCTTTATATTCTCCACACCTAAGGGCTTTACTTCCCCATAATCCATAACTAAAAACTAGGAAAACTTGTGGGGGTACTGAGAACGTATATGTGCCTCCTTCTCCCATGTTCCCTCCTGGAGGTTCCCATGCTGCCAATGAATGCTCACTAGAGGTATAAACCTCCCACAAAGGACCTGCTCCTGTCGATCCTCAATTTCAACTGGAACCTTCATAAAAGTTGCCTCATCGTCGATATCTATATATCTATGGTCGATGATGTGGGAAGTTTCGTGAACGTATCTCCTCATCTGGGATATGTGGAAGGCATCATGGACCTATTACAACTAAGGTGGATGAGCTAAGTAGTAATCCACCTTGCCAACTCTACCGAGGACCCGAAAGGGTCTGATGAACCTCCGAGATAACTTTCCACATAGGCCAAATCTATTCAAACCTCATCAAGGTGAGACAAATAGAAATATGTGGTCTCCATCCTCGAACAACATAGGTCTCCATCTCCTATTGACATATGAATTTTTCTTGCATTATGCAGTCTCCATCTTCTCCTGGATGATCGACCCCTTCTCTGTGGTAGCCTGAACCATCTCTGGTCCCATGAGTTCTGACACCGCTAGGTTAGTCAAGCACAAAGGTGATCTACAAGGTCACCCATACAACACCTCAGAAGGTTTCATCCCAATGTTGGAGTGATTTTTGTTGTTTTATGGAAAACCCTACAATGTCTAGTGATCCTCCTAGCTAATACCGAAGTCAAGGATGCAATAACACGTCATTTACTCGAGGGTTTGAATGGTCTGCTCAATCTGGACATCCTTCTAAGGATGGAATGTGGTGCTCAAATGAAGCTGCATCCTAAAAGCTTCTGTAAACCCCTTCAATAGCTAGGATGTAAAACATGAATCACTGTGAGAGGCAATCATCAAGGGTAATCCATTTAGCTGCACAATCTCCGGTACATAGAGGCATCCCAATCTCTCTACTAAACCTTGCTCTCTGATCGGTAAGAAGTGGGCCAACTTGGTGAGTTGGTCGAAGATCACCCAAATTTAGTAAATTCCCTGCGATTTACATGTATTTACTATCATAAAGTCCATGAATATCTCATCCCACTTCCACTCTGGGATCTCCAAAGGCTGAACCAACCCTGATGGTACCTGATGCTCTGCCTTCACTTACTAACAAGTAAGGCCCTGAGAGATAACCTCTGCAACTTCTTTCTTCATTCCCTACCCCCAGTGTTGTCGTCCGAGATCCTGGTACATTTTCACCCCTCCTGGATATATCACTAAATATGATTTGTGGAACTCCCTCAACACCTCTTCTTGAAGTGACACGGGTACCATGGTATGTCCTCTAAAGATGATGATGTTCTCCCCTCCTTCAGAAAATCCAACAGGTGCTTGTCCTGTGGACAATTGAGCAAATCATGTCGTGTAGTTAGTGTCTCCAAGCTGTGCCTCCCTGACTCGCTGAAGATGTGGGGGACTGACTGTAAGATACTGAAGAAAAATTGCTCCATCTCGATCTATAATGTATATCTGCAATGCGGCCAGCTGCTCAGTTGCCTCATCAAGAAGTTCTATACCAGATCTTCTACTGGGTGAATCTACTATGACGTTCCACTTCCCAGGAGTATAGACTATCAAAATGTCATTTTCCAGGAGGAACTCAAGCCAACATCGCTATCTCTAGTTCACGTCTTTCTAAGAGATGATATACCTGAGACTATTGTGATCTGAGCAGACTGTAAAACGTTCTCCCATTAGATAGTGTTGTCGCATCATTATGGTGATAACCACTACTGCTAACTCCACTTCATGGGTTGCATAGTTCTACTCATGTTGTCTCAGCTATCGAGAACCATATGAGATCAATGCTCAATCCTGCATCAGGACACATCTGAACTAAGTCCCTGATGCATCGTAGTAGACTATGTACCCTATGCCCTCCTCTGGAATCCACAAGATTGGAGATCTAGTTATCCTCTACCTCAAGCTATTAAAAACTCTGTTGGAATCTCTCCAAACACATGAATGGTTGCGCCTTCTTCATCAGTGCTGAAAGTGGTGCTACAACTATGGAAAAATCTAGCACAAATCTCCAGTAGTATCCAGCCAAACCCAGGAAACTTCGTACCTCCATCACACACTTGGGTGGCTCCCAATAAAGTACCACCTTTTCTTTTTCTGGGTCTATTACATATCTATCATCCAATATGAAATTTCCTATGAGTTGGTGGTAGCCTGATCGGAGGTCTATCTTCTAAAACCACTATGATCCCTTCAGATGATCAAAGAGGTCGTCAATCCTCAGAAGATGGTACTTGTTCATCACGGTCATGTGGTTTAGGTGATGATAGTTGATTCCCAATTCTCAAGCTCCCCTCCACCTTCTTGGGGTACAAAATCGAAGGTTCCCAAGAAGAAACACTAAACCAAATGAACCCTTTCCCATGCAAGTCCACAAGCTATACACAAAGTTCACGAAGTTACATAGGTGCCATCTGATACGCTGGTGTAGATATAGGTGTCATCCCATGGTAAAAGTCAATTTAAAGTCCACCTCTATGTGAGGAGCTAGACCCAGAACATCATCAGGGAAGACATCTACACACAGGTCCACCACTACATGATTACTCGGACTCTCTACACTTCTTTGAGGATATTTCTAGTCACCTGTTTAGTGATCAGCTGCACTCTCTTCCAGGTAAGTCCATCCTGTGCTATAAAGGTTCCCTTCTCACCGGTAATGGTAAACTTGGTCCCATCCGTACAGACACACCACACCTTGTGCCTAATACAACAAATCTAATCATGGGCTATAGATAACCAGTCCATACCCAATATGATGTCATATGTCCTTGATTCTTCTACTAAGAGATCCCAGTGATGCTCTCGCCTCCTAGAGTAAGCTTTCACTACCAGCATTAGTTCGTAATCATTGAAACCGCTCTCGTAGGAGTCTCTATCCATAATGATCGATCCAACGACTACATCAAAATCTCTGAGCTCCGAATGAGGGTAGTGGAAATAAAATAATGACTAGCACCTATGTCTATAAGTAATACTACTAAGGTGAAATAGACACAAATCGTACCTCCTATCATCTCCGGAGCATCGTGATTGTAGGCCTCAGCTTCCTTGAGCTGAGCTCGTCCCTATCCTTATGCTCCCTATGGTCAGGGTGGACCACCTAGTGGGGGTGGCAATAACATCACGAATCATCTCCCACTACCAGCTGCATGACCATCTCCTCTGCTACATTCGCCTGCTCCCTACGGACCTCCTCAGTCAAACATTTTTCTCTACCTGGGCAGTCCTTCAACCATCAACTGATCATATTTACGACGGGTTAGACAGTCATGAGCCATGTGACCTTGCCCACCGCATGTGTAACACTACCCACTCATGGCATGATTGGCTCTACCTCTGGAGTCTTGCACAACCAACCCTGAATCCTACAGTCGTCCACCTGTAGTTCTCGTCCTCTTGGTCCTCTACAAAATCTATATACTACCAACTATAGAAGACTCCACTACCTAATGTATGGTGGTGGGACATTACTACTTGAAACTACCAAGCATTAAACTCTCCAATAAGAGAGCTTTCTCTAACACCCTCTCCTGCGTCGGGATGCTGCGAGAAATAGTCAAAGCCATTATCTCCCTCCTGAGCCCCTTCTGAAATGTTCGGGCCCTAAAGAGTTGGTCCTGAACCATATCAATGGAGTAGCATGAGAGGTCAGTGAACCTCACTAAGTATTGATCCATAGTCAAGTTGACCTGTTGCAGATGAGGTAGCTCCTATATATGCACTGCATGGAGAGTCACCGGAACAAAATCTGCCAAAAATAGGCTCTCAAAGTCTACCCAGATAAGAATCACCACATCATGAACATGAAGAATCATACTCCACCATCTACCTACTACTGCCTGTAGAAGGATGGAGGCAAGGATCTCTATGAGATCGGTCGGTGTCCCTATTAGCCGGAAGACTCTCACTATGGCCACCAACCAATCCTTAGCCACCTGTGTGTCCATCTATCACCAGAACCTAGGTGGACTCTGGTGCTGGAAATTTTGCAACGCACTCAAGTGTTTTGCTCCATCATCTTCTAGTTCTAGTGGCATCGATGTCCCAACAGGTAATGGTACAGCTGGTGCCTCTATTGTACGAGGGCCCTGTACCAAGGCATCATCGCTCGGTGGGAAATCAGTGCATACTACTCTTGGAAACCTAGATGGCTCTCTATATGGTGGTATCCTGAAAAGAAATAGGTGTTATATTGTTAATAATTTATACCTGGGGAGCTTTATCAAATAGATCATAAAGAAAACTCTTGAAAACACACTCATAATCAGTGTTTTCATGCACTGAGTTGGAAATCCGAAGTTATGGTCCTAGGGTTTGGATACGTTGGCCACCACACCAACAATGGATTCCATAAACTGATAACCACACTCACTTCACTAATCACTATTGTTGTTAAAAATATCAGATTCCTAAGTTCTATTGTAGAACTTACTCCTCTGATATCAATTTTTCCTGACCCGTCCCCCAATTCCCATTCTGTGACTACCCCAAGCCCACCATCCATAGGCTAGGGGCTGGAGACTAGACCTGAATGTGTATTCCCAAAAACTGGTAAGGCATTGCCTATATAACCTATAAGCTCACGCAACTACGAACCTAGGAAGATACAAACTCACATTAACTAAATATTAAACCAAGTGAGTACAGTAAGAAAAAGGGCCAGAAAACAAGCTCAACTGGAAAGTACAAGAAACATAACGTACATGTGAACTAGAACAGTTCCTGGATTGTCCACCATGAATCCTACCTAAAGGGTAGGTATAACTCATGAATGATAATCTCGGTGGTTTTCCACATCTAACGTCCACCTACGAGCTACCCCCATTCTTGGTAGTCTCATCCTTACTCAACACTTTCTATCATCAATAGAAAACAAAATAGGGTGAGGGCATAGCCTGTGTAGGGGGGAGTATAATGATACTCCTTAGGGACCTCGAGACCCTCAAGGAATCACAAAATTCATGAAGGATAAACCACAAAGCATGAAGTCAACTATCAAACATACCTAGGTATATTCCCATATATATACCCATGTTATTAAGTAAACCCATATGAATCATGAGGAAAACATGGATTCCACCTCTGAAGCCCAAAGATCAACTATAAAACAAAGGAAGAAATACAACAAAGGAAAGTAACACACAGTTACGCCACACAAAATAATACCACAGTGGTATTACAATGAAGAAATGTAGCACATAGATTCAGACACAGCTCACACCAGGTATAACATAAGTAAAATAGTAGAGATGATTAGATTTAACTACTGAACCATATTACTCTATTAAGTGAAAGACCCACACAAGATCACTCTGTGCAGACCCATAAAGGATTTCTCGGTGCTGACCCACACATGATTTCTAGGTGCTATCCCACAAAGGATCGATAGGTGATGACCCAGACAGGATCGCTCGGTGCTAACCTGCATTGGATCGATCGGTGCTGACCCACACAGGATTGCTCGTTACATCTTCAGACCCACACATGATCCTAGTACATCTCTAGCACGTCTTTGGACTCACATAAGATCCTATTACATCTCCTATATATCTTCAAACACACATAGGATCCTAGTACATCTCCAGTACGTCGTCATTATTCGTATCACAACCAGCTACAGGGTTCCCACACTATGCTAACTTGTATCTAAGAGTGTCTGATCCCCAAGCCACTGGTTGATACTACAACTGCTATGAAGTCCCACGAAGGAGTATCTCAAAGGACAGCCATGTCAAAGGGGTCTTAAGCCAATAGACGACACATCAATCAGACACCTGGTCTATAAGGTATTTTCCTTTTAGTCCCGGAGTCCTTATTGGATTTGTGCTCGATCCGACCCAACTGTACTTTAACTTCACCCAAAACTCTAGTGGGGTATACTCAAAGGGACTTTCTCACTCCAACGTTTCCAATGTCACTGATGGTTTGACAAATGGATGTCTAGTGACAATGTTATGGACAAAAAAGCATAAATTGGATGTAGTGGGTCCGGTTCTGGTCTCACCCGGTCGGACCGACCAAGCTCGACCAGGCCTGGGCTGTCCCGGATGGGGACGAACCGGCCCGACCCACTAGGTTCACCCGACCCACTGGGTTCGGCCTAGCCAACTGGGTTCGGCACGGCCCGGCCCACTGGGTTGTCTAGAATGTGGGATCGGGCCCAGCCTGGTGGTGTGACGGGTCTGCGAGCAGCACGGTGGGGCTGCGGGGTAGTGCGGCGGGGCCACTAGGGGCACGGTGGGGTGGTGCGGCAATGCCGACGGCTGTGCGGGAGGGATGCGGGGTGGCGTGAGGCCACAGATGATGGAAGGGCATGGGGCAGCACCAGCCAAAATTAACTGAGGTCATGGAGGCCACGTGGTAGTGCTGTTGTCATCATCGCAACTGGTGGTGGTGTCGGTCTCCATTCTCATATTCCACTGATGCCAAAATGCAGCACTGGTCTCCATCACCATCATAAAGAATGCACAAAATAAGAACGACAAAGGGGGCGGGCCATGTATGTTTGGCAGGATTCCAAGATAAATTACATTTTTTCCAGTTTTGGACCAGCACCTCGGGGTTTCTTGTCCTTGTGAGAGAAGCCTGGAATAATCCCTCCTAGGGGAATTCGTGGGTGGCCATCCATAAAAAACTGTGAAGTCTTAAGTTTAAACATCAAATATGGGGGAAAGGGCTTCCATTCTTTGATAGATCCATCGAAACTTACATGAATGAGGTGGAGGTCCTAGAGATTGAACTGGAGAGAACCCGGGATGATCAGATCTTCGAGGATTTTCCCCGAAAGAAAGAAGTCATGTAAGAGATGTTACTCAGAATAGAGTGACCGGTGAGAGAGAAGTCCAGAATCAAATGGTTAAAAGATAGGGATAAGAACTCAGCATTCTTCTATGTGTCCATCAAATAAAGGAAAAGGATAGTGAAACCAAATATTCTACTGGATAAAAGAACCTACACAGACGACATGAACACGGTGGGGAGACTGGCCCAGGCTTTCTTCAGGGATCTTCTTGCTAGACCAAATCCTCGTATGCCAGATGGGTACCTAGGGTGGAATGGTGCACTCTCGGATGTGATTCCCCTTCAACTCTCACTACATAATAATGATACCCTCGGGTCGATTCCGGATGGGAAGGAGAACCAATTTGATATGATGAGCCTGAATCCCGAAATCACCCTATGACTGGATGGGTTCCCTGGGTTCTTCTCCAGATCATCGTGGGATGTGGTAAAAGCTGATATCATTTTATCCATCCAGGATTTCATCCGAGGGGGAGCTCTTCCCCGGGTTACGAGTGCCACTACCATTGTGCTCTTACTTAAAATAAATAATCCTACCTCCATCACACAGTACCGAGAAGTGAGTTTATGCAATTTACCTTATAAGATATTGGACATCATGCTCAACTCCAGGCTCTCCCTTTATCTCCCCTGATGGATACCCTTGGAGTAACACAGTTTTGTGAAGGGGTGTTCGATTCTGGGGGCCATAGCTCTGGCTCAAGAAATAATTCGAGACCACAATTTCAAGAATCCTGGCTCTAACATAGCCAAAAAGCTGGATATGAGTAAATATTTTGATCTTGTTGAGTGGGGATTCATCTATAAGTTGTCGGCAGGTATGGGATTATCTCCTTGGAACATTGATCTCCTGTTTAGATGCTTCATTTCTTCATTGCTAGCGGTTAGTTTCTTGGGGAAGTCTTATGGTTTTTTCAAGTCCACTCGAGGCCTCAGACAGGGAGATCCTATCTCTCCAAATTTCTTTATCCTCTACCAGGATGTCCTTAGACATCTTATTAATATCTACATTAGCAAGGGAGAGATCATACCTTTCCGTAGGCTCCGGAGATCTCCCCCCATCTCCCATCTATTGTTTTCATATGACACCTTCATTTTCATGAACGCCAATAAGAGATCTATTAGAGCTTTCAAAAAGTTGCTGGAAGAGTACTACCTCTTGAGTGGCCAGGTGATCAACAAGACAAAAAGAAATTTCTTCATCTCCAATAGGTATTCGACCAGCCGGATTACCTCAGACTAACAAATCCTTGATATGCAATGAGGGACCTTCCCTATGGAGTACTTGGGGGATCGAATTTCTACACGTCGACTTTGGATCCGGGACTTTGATTTCTTGATCAGCAGAATCAGGGACCGGATTCTCAACTAGAAGAACAAATACCTATCCTTCAGGGGTAGAATAGCACTAGTCAATAGTGTCCTTCTGGCCACCCCTGTCCATGCTCTCTCAGCTTTCAAAGTTCTCAAGGGAGCTATTAACACGATGGAGAAGATTATGGCCAAATTCATTTGGGATCCGACCGTAGAAGGGAAATTCCACTGCGCTTCCTGGCGTAGGATGGAAAGAACTGTAAAGGAAGGTGGGATCAACTTCTGAAGCCACACGGATACCCTCACCTACATGCATATCAAGTTGGCCATGGAAATCCTTGAACAACGTACTCTCTGGGGGACCACCATGTATAACTCTTTCCTCAGTATCCTAGCCCAAACTGAGACACATGCCTCCCCACTTTGGGATGAGTTATCCCCACTGATAAATTTTCTCCAACCCTTGGCTCAGTGGATCCTAGGAAAGGGAGATATATCCTTCTGGCATCATAATTGGATCGGTCACCCCATTGGTTTTCCATGTTGTCCTGCCACCTTTATCTCTTTTAGGGAGGCTATCCTCTATCCTCCTTTAATCAAGGCTATGTTGGATGAAGACCAACATGACATTTTCAATCTCATCGACCTCACCTCTGAACCGGATAGATGTGTATTCACTTTGTCTTCCTCGGGGGCCTTCTCTTCCAGGGACTTCGGCCGCTCCATGGAGCAGCATGTTACGATGGTATGTTGGGATGAGACTCTACGGCCTTGTCGTATTCCCGTGAAGTACAACGTCCTCGTCTAGAGGATTAGGAATAAGTTTGTTCCAACAGAGGAAAATATCAAAGGTTGCAGCATATCTCAGGATTTGCGTTGCCTATGTTGTAATCACCACAAGGAGGAATGTACGACTCATCTGTTCATCGAGAGAGAATGGGAAAGTGCATGCTGGGAGTATTATGGCGATTTTACCGCCATTCATGATCACGACATGGCTGATAGGTCTTTTCTCGAGGTCTGGATTCACAGAGTAGGTGAAAAAGGGATGGATAGGGTGGCTCACACACTAATCCTGCACGCGGTTTGTTGGTGTATTTGGCAAGTGAGAAAAAGGTACAAGCATGAAGGTAGTAAAGAATCCGGAAAATCCATTGTTATTAGATCAAACTTTCTCCTCCTAAACATGGTTAGCCTCCTCCCCAACTGGCGATACACCCCCTCGCTCCAAAAACTTCATGATTCCATCCCGGTTCCTATCTCTAGCAGTGGAAGTAGAAGCAGCCAATGGGTATGCTTATCCCACATTCCAGGGCCTAATGTTGAATAAGGACAACTCCTATAATATGGTGGTTATTCAAGGAGGTGGGGTCGTCTGAGATCAAGATGGCTCGGTCATTCTATCCTTTTCTGGCCGCTTAGGCCTCATCTCTTCTCTGCAAGAAGAGGCTATGGTGATACTTCTTGGGCTCTGGTTATGTCACCAGAAGAGGATCGAGCTTTTGGAGGTTGAAACATACTCAATGATGCTCCATAATGCCCTACTTGGCATCGGCCCTCCTCCATGGTCAATTAACTATGTCATAAAAAATTCCAGTTTATGATTGGTAATAATATTAAAGTGAATCATACATGGTGTGAGGGAAACTAGGTATCCAACTATCTTGCATCTATTGAAGTTCTTAGTACCGATCCTTTTTTCCTTTACAATCTGTATAATCTGACTGGAGAGGTGGTCAAACTGATTAGAGGTGACACCATTGGTCTTCATCTCTTTAAGCATCCCTAGGTCCCACAGGGCCTAGGCCGCTTTGTCAGTTAGTGGCCATTTTCACCTCATTGTAAATAAAAATTTACTTTGATGATGATAGAACTCTACAATTTCATAAAAATCAAGGATCAACTCATTTAGGTTGATCCATGTTCGCCACTATTTCTAAGAATGAGTAATTTCCTAAATTCAATAACAACAACTACCTCGATGATTCATTTCCAGAGTCCACGAGGAAGGAGAGGATGTCGTTGGGAATGGATGGACGATGGTTACATCGGTGTTTCCTCGATCATCAGTTCATTGGTCATTGGTGATGTTCCTCGTTGGTGTCCTAAGTTATAGAGCTTTCCACCAATAGTTCCTCTCTCCCAAATTCCATCAAAATGAAAGGTATCCCAAATTTTGGAACAAATAATCTATTATGATTTTTGAAATAATTTCCAAATAGATTAATTAATCTATTGATGGTTTGGATTAATTAATTAAGGTGGAGGGTTGGAAAAATTAAGTGGGATAGCTCAAGACGTTTCTCCCCATTAAGAGGGAGTTCAAATGGATTCATGGGGTTTTATGTCTCAGGTGGTCACCACCACCATAACCCACATGGGAGTTAGGCTCGGGAGGTCCCCACCACTATATCCTATGTTGATAGGTGTTAGTACAGGTGGTCCCCACCATTAATACATCCACATGGAAGGTTTTAACAAATGAAACTAAGAATGTTACACATTTTTATTTAATTTTAATTCTTTCACGAAAAACAAAAAAACAATCTTTCACTCTCGACCCACTGCGGTCGAGGTGAAGGTACCCTAATGCAAATACCAGCACTGTGAGTTCAATGGTTCCCTTGGTATTCAATTCGTAGTACCGGTTAAAAAGATACAAAAACTTTCTCCTATGATTATTGAACGTACACAAAAAAAATTCATAAATTCAGTCTAAGCAAACCGTTCAGTGGAATCATATGCCTTCAATTTAAATGGACATTAAAAATTCCAATTTAATTAAAAAAATTACATAGAAATTATGGGTCTTTACATGTTTGAGTAATAAACTACACCACAACATGGAGACAGTAAGCTGTACGTACGCACGTATGGTGACATTTTCATTCATAGGATGGGTAGAATAATAAATATGGTTATACCATATTTATAACAACATCACAGTATGAATAAGGTACTGGTGTTATTATTTTGGTATGGGAATAACATAGAAAGAGGAACTGGAAGAAGAAAAAAAACAAGAATGAGGTGGTGAAATAATTACCTCTTCTTCGGGTGCTTAAATTTGATTTGATCTAAAGGGCTCCATAGTTTGGCTTTCAGATCAATGTATGGACTCTATGATTAAGTGATGGTAGGTGGGAGGATATTTAGGTAGGGTTTGACTAAGCCATATGGCATTGGAGATGTGATTATTAGAGAAGGGGAAATTCCATTTTATAAGAGAGGTGAGGGTCACTTTAGGAAAGGTTTGAAATATTATTTTATAATAACAGAATTTTCGTTTTATAATGTCTCTAAAATAATTTATTTATAGTATAAGGTGGATATGGGTCTAAAACAACTCAACCAATAGGTTTTATATTTGTTTTGGTTATCATATTAACCATATCTTATAGATTTTACTCTATGTTAAATAGATTCACATTTTTCATGCCTTCTTGTATTTTAATATTATATGTTTAATAAACATAATATAAACAACCAAGAGAACCCCAATTGGTTCTTTATAGACATATCTGTCCATATAAAATTACTTTGGACAAAATATTGATTTTTAGGAAAATTATATCAATAATAATATAGTTTTTGTTTTAAAAACGTATTTATGTCAATTTTCACACTATTTAGTATTTTTTTTAATGTCCTAAAAACATGATTACATCGAAAAAAATTCATTTAATCAACCCTAAAATATCAAATTAACATTAAAAATTCTTGTAATCCATCAAAAGTCTAAAATTACAGTATTTTGGATATTTATATTAAAATTTATTTTAATCTTTCATTAATAATTCAATTACTGCATCATCATTGTCTCAGAAATAAATTTTATTATTTACTGTCTAAAAATTATAAATAAAATACTATTATGTAGGAAATATTTTTTTATTTCTAATGAATATTTATAATCAAATGTATATTATATGTACCCCTATATTAATATGTATAATTATAAATATTGGAATTTAACACTTTTAACTCTTCTTTAAATAAAATAATAATAAATGTACTAATCTAATCTGTGTAGACCCAAAGGATCATATTTTACTCCTAAGTTTTTTTTCGTAGATATTCACTAATCTAGTAGAATAAACACTTGAGTTATAGTAATTATAGTATCATTTTTTACTGTTATTTACCCTATTTACTTTTCATCGTGGTAAATAAAAGTCAAAAGTAATTATTCACAAAAAACATTTTTCATCTTATTGAACCACATTCTATTTACTTATTTCAACTATGGCTCTTATATTTTTTAAATTGAATTCATAGAAGCCGTAAAATTGCGTTTTTATTCAAATTTGAAAATTCGCCAAGAAGTTGGGCAAAAGACGGAAAAAGGTACAATAAAATTATATATATATATATATAATTATAAAATGACTCTATTGAATTATATTGAACATATAAATGTATTGTATTCTAATTTTTACCTAAAATAAATTTATATAAAATGATTAATTATTTAAATAAAAATTTTGTTTATAAAAATAATGAAGTGTTTTTCACTATTCATAAAAAATTATATGTTTTCAGAAAAATACAAAATTTCACCATAATCTAATTTTGATATTTTGAATTCAATAATTAAGTCCATATTGAAAATTAAAATTTATAAAATTTTAAAAGGTGGGTATTACTATTCATAATGGTTAGTTTGGTTGGACATGATGTGTTAGCAATCGAAGTTTCATACAACACAAGCTATTGTATTATTCAAAGAGAAGAATTCAGTGGAGTATTGGGGTGTTACATTCTTCCATATTTAAAATAATTTCTCCTCATAATTTCTAGAATACTACTATAAAAAATGTTTCGGGTGGTTCTTCATCACAATTTTCTCAGGTTCCCACATTGCCTTTTCCATCTTACAGTTTCCCCCATAGAACATTCACCAGACGAGTCTTCCGTTTTCTCAACAGTTCTACTCTAATGTCAAAAACTATGATATGATATTCACAATAAGACATGTAGGATTTAATTTCTATTTCTTCATAGGTGAGTACATGCATTGAGTCAGGCATGTATTTTCTCAACAGTGATATGTGGAACACATCATGAACATTGGAGATACCTAGAGGATTTCCAAACAATAAACTGGACTCCAATTTGATCAATAATTTTGAAAGGTTGTATGTACCTGGGAAATAAATTTCCATTTTATAGAATCATATAAAACTCTCCCATAGAGATTCCTTCAAGAAAACATAATCTCCAACTTGAAATTCCAAATCTTTCCATTAGTTATCAGCATAGTTCTTTTGCCTAATTAGAGATGCTTTGATGTGGGTTTGGATAACCTTCACCTTTTCCATTGTTTCCAAAACAGGTTCTGGGACTACAAGTTTTCTTTCACTAATATCATCTCAACATGTTGGTGTGAAACATCTCATTCCATATAACACTTCATATGGTGCAATCTGAATACATTAATGGAATCTATTGTTAATGGAAAATTCTACCATATGTAAATATTGATCCCACATATCTTGAAAATCAAGTGAGCAAGATATCAACATGTCTTCTATGGTTTGAATAGTCTATTCTGATTGTCCATCAGTTTGAGTGTGGTAGGTAGTGATCCAAAAACGTTCAGTATCTATGGCCTTCAGAATACTTTCCATAATCATGAGGTAAGTCAGGGATCACAATAAAAAGCAATCGATTGATGTACTCCATTAAGTATTACAACTTCTTTAATATATAGTCTTTCTAAAAGTTGACATGATAAATCTTATCTTATAGAATGAAACTATATTGACATGGTAATATGAACAACAATGACCCAAATGGCATCTTTCATTCTAGGATTATTTTGTGTCCCCATGAAAAAATCCATCGTAATATCATCCCATTTCGACTTATGTATGGGAAGAGGTTTCATGACTCATCTAGTATGTTGTCCTCTATCCTTTACATATTAACAAACCATAAATCTTGACACATAATCAGAAATATACCATTTCATGATGTCCCACTAAAAATTCTCCTTCAAATATATATACATCTTATTCCTACCATGGTGTATAGATAAATTGGAGCATGAGCATTATCTAACAATTCCCTTTTTTGATCAGGAATCTTAGGAACAAAAACTATTCCCAAATTTCAAAATTTCATATTTATATATGAAGTTCATCAATCTCCCAATATTCAACACTTTAATTTTCTTTTGAAACTCCTCATAATAAGTCTGAGAACTTTTTAGCCTTTTTAGAAATGATGGTTTGGAAACCATTTGGAAATTTATTGATGTTTCACCTTAAATGATTATTACCATATCAATATTTACTAGATACATGAACTTATGATACCTTTTGACTCTCATCTTGTTCAAAACTCTAGGATCTATTCTACCTAAAGAATCTACCACCTTATTTTCCTTCTCAGGTTGTAGTGCACAGTAAAATCATAATTCATGTGTAGACTGAACCATCTCCTTTTCCTCATGTTGATTTATTTTTGTGAAAAAATATAATTCGAGCTCCTCTAATCGGTATATATCTCACATTTTTCACCATAGAGATAGTGTCTCCAAATATTCAAAGAAAACATTACAGCTGTTAACTCAAGGTCATGAATGGGATAACTTTGTTCATGAATTTTTTTCTACCATGATGCATAGGGAATATATCTATCATTCTGCATAAGGACACAACCAATACCCTTATTTGAAGCATCCCTATAAATAACTAACCCATCATTCCCTGGTGGTAGTGTCAATATAAGAGAATTGACTAATCTTCTTTTCAGTTCATCAAAACATTCTTCACACTATTTTTTCAAATCAAATTTATCACCTTTACATGTGAACTTTGATAATGGATTATCCAATTGGGAACAATTATGGATGTAGCGTCAATAATAACATGATAAACCAATAAAACTATGTACCTTAGTTATACATGTCTGTGCTGGCCATTCATGGGTTGCCTTGGTCATCGATGGATCAACAGAGATTCCATCCTTATAGACAATATAGCCATGAAAAGAAATCTCATGAAGCCATAATTTACACTTCCTAAACATCCCATATAAATCATTTCTTCTGGGGGGTTTTAGAATAGTGCACAAGTTATTTTCTTGATCTCCATTGCTTTAGTAGTAAACCATGATATCATTAATAAAGATGAAAAAAAATTCATGAAGATATTCCTCGAAAACAATATTCATAAGATCAACGAAAGAGATGGTGCATAAGTTAGTCCAAAAGGAATTATTGTAATCTCATAATGCATGTACATGGTTCGAAATGCTATTTTTGGAATTTCTTCCTTCTTCACACACAACTGATGATATCTAGATCAGTTTTCAATCTTTGAAAAATATTGACCTCCATGAATTTGGTAAAAAAATCATCAATGTGATGTAGGAGATACTTGTTATTTTTTGTTATACCATTTTTCTCCCTGTAGTCAATGGACATACTCATAGATCCATATTTCTTCATAACAAAAAAAACATGGGCTCCCCATGGATAAACATTAGGGAAATTAAATACCATATTAATCAATTCCTCTAGTTGTTTCTTTTGTTCCACTAATTCCACAATTGTCATTCTCTAAGGGGTCTTTCATATAGTCCTTGAACCAAGAATTAAATCGATGAAAAACTAAATTTCTCATTCTGGAGGATGTCCAGGTAAATCCTCTGGAAACACATCAATATATTCTTTCACAATAGGTACGTCCTTTATTTGAACATTCCTTTAATCACCCATAGTTATTTCATTCAATTCCTCCACAGTAAATCAATTTAGTAGAGCCACATGGGGTGGATCTAGATAAGAATAAGGTGATGATGTTTCTGCTATAAGGATAAGGTACTCCAAATCGTCTTCGAAAATTGTAACCTCCTTCTTCATACAATACATTTTTTTCATTATGGTCTGAAATCCAATCAATTCCGAGGATTATATCAAATTAAAGCATGGTTATAATGGTTATATTAGGAGATAAAAACATTTATATGCCCTAATGGGAACTGATTTACCAAACTCTATTGCAATGATACTTCACAAAGTAGTTTTTACTAACAACTACTATGTTAAAAAATATAAATATCTAATTTTATTAGAAAACGAGGACGATATTAAACAATGAAATGATGGAAAATCAAATAAATCATTGGATAAACTTGAGGAAACTAGTAAATTACCTTCCACCACGTCTTTCGGAGCTTCAACCTTAACAGTAGTTATCGCATAAGGCTTTCCTTTCTACATTGTAATTTTTTTAGGTATGTTTCCTTATTGATTAAGATATTGGTTTTAAAAATTCCCCTTTTCACAAAAATTGTATATTTCAACTTTGACAACCTCTTTCTTTTTCATGCAATCACAACCTTGGTGGCCTTTTTTCAGCATGCTTATAACAGAATCCCATTACCGTCAGGAATGTACCGGGGTGTTTCATCTTAAATTTTCCACATGATGGATATAAAACTTATCCTTTATACCTATTATTTCCATTTCTAGAGTGTTCAGCAGAACTCTTCTTCTCTTGATTTGCATTAAATTTGTAATACTAAGAGAATACATTTTCTGTCTTTATAGCACATGATATAATATCTATGATTGATGTGAAGGATTGTGAAACTAATGATCAATGGAGATATGGTTTTAACCCATCAATGAATTGATCAATATTACTCCTTGTGTTATTTATACAATTTTCTTCTTTCCTTGATAACCTTGTAAAGTTACCCTCATACTTTGTGACATTCCCATCCTCCATTTTCTTCAGACATAGAACTTTTCTTTCAATATTAACATAATGGTCATAAGGAGATTATTTTTCTATGAAAATCTCTTTAAAATCCATCCATTCCATATTCGATACTTCTTCGTATGTCTTTTTGTTTTCAAATAATGACCACCAATTATTTTCATCTCTAGTGAGGCGATAAACTGCCATAAATACATTTTCCCCTTCGCCACTCCCCAAAGCAAGAAATATTTTTTCAAAGGAACATATACATTTATTAGATAAAATTGAATTTTTAGTCTCATATAATGTTGGTGGTTTTTTCCTCTTGAAGAGGTCTAACATTGATCCTCTGCGTTGTGGATCAGGGTGCTCTATACGGGTAATGTTATTATTGATAACCTGAGTGAGTTTTACTAGCATTGTGATAAGCTGATCAGCACCAATTTCATCACCAGCACTACTATAATTATCTTGAATATGAGGGAAATCCATACATGGAATACGTGCATTGATACAGTTTATATTCCTTTAGAAGGTGCCATTTCTAAACAATGGCATAGAACATATTTGTTTATAAATTGCAATACATAATTCAATATTTGTAAAACACTTAACAAAAATTAAATAGTTTATGGATATAATCCTTAATCATAAAAATTATTTCATTGTGGACTTATATAGTCAAATATCCTTCATAATGGTTTGTAAATAAATTTTGAATTATCCTAAGCATATACCCTAGTGTCATATCGAAAAGTGCTGCAAAGCCAATTTTCGTGTACCAGGATACCCCGTGTCAAGCACGAAACCCCTTGTCAGAGTTTTCACTCCTAGGTAAATATGTGCCAGAGCCACCTCTACCTGCTCATATCTATATATAGATGTATTGCATGGAAAACTCACAGAATCTCAAAATTACCAAAATTTGAGGAAGTTGTCCTATACTAATCCTCAAATTTTATCTTAGGGTAATGTTATTTAATCATTGTTTTTCTAAATCTAGCTTCAATGATTTGTAATAAACTTCCTCTGATACCAAATCTAACACCTTTAACCTAGTTAACTAGAGTTGGTACATTATTAAATAACATTGTCATGATCACAGGGGATCAATTCCTGAATGACCGATCAGTTTAGAAAGATTGGAAGTACTAGATACAATCATATGTTTTACATTGCATCATGAGATAAAAACAAAAACAAAATTTTTCCCCTTTGAACCAACTTATATCCCATAGCCTATCAGTATAGTTCAACAAAAATATACTTCCTCACATACTTGAATATATAATACATAGAAAGTGGTGAGCTCATATGGTCAGTAGGTGTAACAACCCGATATTTTATGATAAGTATTCTTTTTAGTTTATTTGATGTCATGTGTTTTATTCTACAACAAGATTATCTTCTTCTACATGCAACACTGTATTAGCTTGCAGTATATGCAACACTATTCTTAGATTGTGTTACACACAATTTCAAGTTCTTTTGATAATAGTCATTCTACGCAACATTGAGTGTGTATATATATATATATATATTAAAAGTATAAATGAAAAATGGTTGGATTCTGTTATAATGAAACAAAAAAGGAGTCCTGCAAAACACACAATCTTGACTTTTCGTGCATTATACACAATCACGACCTTCCTCGATAGCGTGTGTTGTACGCAATACCGGGTTTTACTAAACAACGATATATTATTATAATATTATTATGAACTAGCCGTTATGAATAGTATTAACCAAAATTTTAATTTTATAACATTATTATTCACCTTCCACATTTTCTAGAACATGGTATAAGAACAAATTAATTTTTTCGTGTAAAATAAGTATTTTTCAAAAAATGCAGTTTTGCCACCTTTTGATGGCGCACCCACATTAATTCTAGATTTTGACATGTTTATAAGTTCAATTTTACAAAATAAACTTCTTATATTGAATATGGATATAAAAATTTACCTTGGATAATGTTTTGATATTTTTCTGATAACTTTCATATTTTAATGAATAGTAAAAACATGCTATATTTTTATTAAAAACAACTTTTTTCATCGTAATAATTTATATGGTTAAATTATAATATTGAATGGTTTTAATGTATAAATGGAATATATTTTTACCATTTAATATAATGTATGTCATTAGCATTGATTTTTCATTGAATTTGTAGGATAAATTAATTCAATCTTTTGCAAAGTTTTAACCAAAAACCCATTTTCTTTCGACAACGAGATTAATTTTAATTTAAATTCTACAACTTTTTGTATTGAATTTGGAAAACTGGATTCCCTATTTGGAATCAGTGGGTCCAAATTATGTTAATAGTCTAGTTTTTATTTTTGGGCATTATGAATAGTAACTACGATAAATTTTATTTACCATTGTTAAAAGTAAATCGGGTAATTAAGGGTAAATATAAGATTATAAAATTACCCTAACACCTGGAAAAATTATATTGGATTACTAAATGTTGACCCATATCACCTAAGGTTTGTAATTTATTCCTTTTATGGACTTTTTTCCTAGAAAATAATTTAATTATTATTAAAACCAAAGAAAGTGACAACATGTCACTCTATTAAATATTATAAGTATATTAATTTTAATTTAGTGATAATCTTCATGAAACTTAGAACATGAATATTCTCCATATAGCTAATAAAATTATCTACATCATATAAATTTTTTTATAATTTTTATGGATTAAATAATTATCATTAAAGGTGACAGAATAGTGATGTTGAAATTATTTTATTAAGAGAAATATCAAATAATTGGTTTTAAAAATATTAAAATAAATATTATATGAACAATTTAATGTTCTCTACTAATTTTATAGACAAATATGACATGTTATAAATCTATTAAATCTTTTATTTCGAACATATCTTCTGTATATTTTTTATTTAAATTCAAATTAATGAATAGTTTCAAAATTGACACTATTGTTATTTTATAAAAATAACATATTATAAAATTGATTAAAAATCACAAAAATATTTTAAAATTATAAATATAAATTTATATAGTTAAAAATGTCATAAAGTGTCAAATTATGGAAAATTCACAACACATGTAATTATTTATAATAATTTAAAATTTAGAATATTATTAACACAAATAAAATTAAATTGATAAATAAGGATAAATCAAGTTGATAATGTTTAAAATAAATTCCTAAAATGTCTAAATTTTATTGGTTTATGTGATTACAACCCTATATCATCTAATCTTCTAATTGATTCATTTTTTGTAGTTTTTATGTGGGTTTGAATTTATATTAAACTAATATGTTTGAGGATTCCAAAGGTGCCCCTTTCCTCCCTTATAAAAGGGAACCTCCTCCCTATCTTCCTCACACCATTTTGAGCCTTGAAGCTCGTACAAACTCAACCCATTACACTTCCAGACTTCCCTATCAACCTTATAGAGGTGCTGGTCTTCTCAAAAGACCAACCCTAGTGCCCTAAGAAGAAGTTTAAACGAGGTGCGTCGAAGAAGAGGTAATCTCTTCTACCGATTATTTCAAACTTATTTCTTCTTAAACTTATTATTCATTAGTTGTTTCATTATAAAGTAATAACATCAGTATCAATAATATACTGATATTTTATTATAAATATTAAACAACCCCATTTCACCTTCTATCCATCCTACGGAAAACGAAATCATTGCGCGTGCGTACGTACGGAATACCGTCTCCACGTCGTGGTGTAATCTGTTTTTCCAACACCACCTTACTTGGATTGGTATAATGGTGTAAATAATAACTATACATAGTTATTATAACATCATACTGATTCTGATATATTGTATCATCCACTTGAATTCAATTCAATAATTATGGGAATGATATCATCGCTCGTGCGTACGTACGGACTACCGTCTCCACGACTCGATGGGATTCATTCTCAATGATTAACCATTCATTAATGATTATAAAGTATATATAATAAGTAATCATGAAATATTTTACATAATAATGATACTGGATTTATTTATATTTATATGTATGTCATCTACGTAATTCCATTCAATTCAATAAGTCAACGAAAACACCATTCATGCGTATGTACGACCTACCGTCTCCATGAACGGTGTATTTCATTCCTTTTATTGATCTATTATATATATGTATATTATGAATATATATTTAATATAAATCATGTTTTATTTTCTGGAATTAATTAACCATGATCTAAGTAATCATATTAATAATTACAAGTCAAAACACGGACGACAAATGAAACGATTTTACCCAAAACGCTCTTTAACATGGAATTTACAAAAGAACAGGTAATATAAAGTCATAAGTGAACCATATGTTATATAATAAAAATGAATATGATTATATAATAAGTCAATGAAATTATATAAATCGTTATACAGGAGGTTCGGATACGTACGAAGCATATTGGACCTAAGGTAAGGGATAATTTTGCAAATCTCATTTTTATCTGAGATTGCTTATTCGTAAGTATTTACTAGGGTTATTTCTATCATCCATGTACATGTTTTATAAAAGATTTTTCTTGTATGTTTAAAGTCAATTTTACCCATTTTTTACTTTTAATACAAGGTATGTAAATAATCTTTCTTTTGTTTACATTACGATGTACTTTTTTGACTTTTCCGGAAAAAGTACGAGAATAATTTTTTTTAACGTATACGGAATGAAAGGATTTTTACGGTTTTATAAAGCCTTATTATCATTAAGCTTCCTCCAAAATATTTCATGACTATTTTCAACAAAATCTCTTTCTTTTAAAATTGAATTACGTTTTTTCAAAAGAAATTGATTTTGAAGAAGAAAGGATATTTTCCTCAAGAATTCATTTCAAATGATTTATCAAAACCATTTTTTCATTTAAGATGACATTATTTCATATGTTTATATTTCATGTATAATTTCTCTATGATTTACATGGTTTCACTTTTCATATGATGAAATATCCATTTGTTTTATATGGATTATGTGATGATGGAATGATGTTTATGAAACCCATTTTATTCATTGGGTTATGATGAATGTTTCAAGTTTATTTTGTTCCACAAGTACTAATGATTTCATTATGATATGGGTGGGACCAATACCTCCCTCCAATGCATTGGGTAATGATTTATATCTCATGAGATAGACATGGCTGGAATGGTAAGTTAATATGGTTCAGTGTTACAGGTCTGAAACAAGGAGTGAACTCCATTCAGAAAGGGACTTTGTCCAAAAAGATGGTCTTGGCAGCAATACCTTGGATACTATGGAAATCATGACATGTGATGAATGGTTTCAAAAATTACATGTTTTACTCTAATTCTATTTTATCATGCATAATGTTTCTTTATGATCTTTGCCTTACAGACTTCCATGTTTTATGTCAATGCTCAATATTTTTATGTTTAAACATTATGTTCATGTTTTTATGTTCAAATATATATGATTTGTTTTATTTTATCCATACTCACCCTCACTGAGCATTTAAGCTCACCCTTTATATGTTTTATTTTCCCCAGGATATAAATAAAGGTTTTAGGTAAGAAAACAAAAGGGGAAGATCTTTATGGGAGATGTTGAATATCCTTCAACACGATTAGAAGATTACGTTCCAAGTTTCCAAAGACACTAATCTATTACGGTCCTTTTGTGTCTGTTTTTTTATGTATTAAGTATTCCGTAATAGTAATGTAATGTCCATGTACGTCAATCTTTGGGTCTCTACAGTTGGTATAAGAGGAAAGGTTTAGTTAACCTTTGGAAACTAGGATGTGAAAACTTTAGTGAGATCCCTAGAGATATTTCTAAGGTATGTCTATGGATGTCCCTAAGGTTAAGTATAAGTATAGGTTATAGTCCTAGAATTGCACTAAAGATCTTATAATTAATCCTAATATGTTAGATGTCGAAGGTACTCCCCCTTGATTATGTTATTTTCCTTGTATGATTTTTTCTTCTCACGAAATTATTTTTTTGTTTTAGTCAAGGGAGGGAACCAGAAGGAATTTGGTTAACACCGAATCCAATGGACAAATTGGTGACTATGAGCAACAAAATTGGGTAATGCCTAGAGTGAAAGATAATGTGACTATGCTGAATCAGTCATCGCGATATATGATTAATAAGGTGAAATTTAGTTATATTCCTAATTCATAAAATAAGAGGAAGATATACTTTTATGCATGTTCGCATGTTGAGGAGCATAAAGAAAAGAAGATTGAGATTTCTAAAAAAGGGAAAAAGAACCTTGAGGAATACCTCAAATGGAGGGAAAGATGTTATCTGTGTGTAGAAAAGGGTCATATAGTGACAAACTATCACGGAGTTCAATGACTTATTTTTGGAGAACATGGGAATTACCCAACTCAATGCCCTGACCTAAGAAGTTACATTTGAATCAAGCAAGGACTTATTCCATGAAAATTATTGAAGAGGATGGATTGAAATGTTTATCTATTGGTATCCAAGAATAATGTTGTTGAGTTACTTTTATGGTGTATTAGAATATTTTTTTATTTGTCTATTGTTGTTTTCAATAATTTTATGGTACTGGTAACCATGAAAAGTGATTCAAATATTTTGGAAATCAGATGATATGCGCATAATGAAGGGATAAAGAGAAAATAAAAATTTTCTTAGTATTCATGAGCTCATGACTGATATAAGGACTAAGTGATATTATGGTTTGAGTATATAGAATTTTTTGGATTTTGGTATGTGGAAAGTGTTAAAATTTACAACATTCATGTTTTCACTAAGGATCAATGGGTATTCGTTCTTCAAGAGAATACATGATTAAGGTATTGACATGTTTGTAATTTGACCAACAAGATATATCTTATGATATATGGGGGATAAATGATGGAATTCACGTGATTGTTATGTGACATTTCTAGTAATCATTTTGTTTATACTATGAGCTTGGACCGAAGTATTTTAGATAAGCCTAAATATTGGAATGGATTATGTTGGAAATAATTTAGTATTGTTTAAGGATAAAACATTTTTTTCTATTATTAATTGGATGTTATAGTAATTTAGTTTTAGAAAAAGGACAACCTGCAGGATGGGCAACAACCCATCGCGTCAGACAAGGCTGTGGGATTTGAACCCACAACCGAAGTGCAACTGGCCTTTATCACCTACCACTGGCCTATAGGAAGACCCTGGTTAGTAGAAACTAGTTTTAGTTTATTAAGCGGTATGATATATGAAGTATAAGTTCATTTTTGGAATCGTATATGATTAACCTCACCATTGATGGACTAATGTATATTTGATAACTTTTTCTAAACTTTTGTTTGAAAAAAATGGAATGACCCATAATTCTATCACATGATCTGTTAATACTTCATGATTAAAAAATTCAATTTCATTTCATTAATAGATGAAGTGGAAATTGTTCAAAGCACGAACAATAGTGAGATTGTACTAAAATCAAGTAAGTATTTCTTCTAATTCCAATTTTTCAACATTAGAGAAATGATCCTGAAAACCAAAAAATTTGTCATAGTTCCCTTATATCTGATTAATCAGATGGTGGCTTAGACCATCACAAATATATTGCTTTATGATGGTTGTATTTTTCATAGTTATGATCTCTACCACTCTCCATCAGAACATGAGAGGTAGATTTATCTTCCATATCCACATTTTCACCTATGTTATCCTCTGTGGAAACCCAGTGATTAGTTAATTTGGGTAACCGTTACATTTCATAATTTAGTTTTTTAATGTTATGTTTTGGTGTTTCATTTTACGATGTGGGTTTCAATTAAAGAAACTTTCAAGTAGAAAACCATGTATAACCCTGACGAATTTTGTGGGTGAAATTCATTTTAAGGGGGGTAGAATGTAACAACCCGATATTTTATGATAAGTATTCTTTTTAATTTATTTCATGTAATGTGTTTTATGCTACAACAATATTATCTTGTGCTATAAGCAACACTGTATTAGCTTGAAGTATACGCAACACTATTCTTAGAATGTGTTACACACAATTTCAAGTTCGTTTGATAATAGTCATTCTACGCAACATTTAGTGTATATATATATATATTCAAAGTATAAATGAAAAATGGTTGGATTCTGTTATAACGAAACAAAAAAGGATTTTTGCACAACACGCAAGCCTACCTTTTCTTGCATTACACGCAATCGCGACCTTCGTCAATAGCGTGTGTTGTATTCAATACCAGGTTTTACTAAATAATGATATATTATTATAATATTCTTATGAACTATCCGTTATGAATAGTATTAACCAAATAACTAATTTTATAACATTATTATTCATCTTACACATTTTCTAGAACATGGTATAAGAACAAAATAAATTTTTCGGGTAAAATAAGTATTTTTCAAAAAATACAGTTTTGCCGCCTTTTGATGGCGCACACACATTAAATCTAGTTTTTGAAATATTTATAAGATCAATTTTACAAAATAAACTTCTTATTTTGAATCAGGATATAAAAATTTACATTGGATAAAGTTTTGATATTTTTCTGATAACATTCATATTTTAATGAATAGTAAAAACATGATATATTTTAATTAAAAACAACTTTTTTGATCATAATAATTTATATGGTTAAATTATAATAATGAATGGTTTTAGTGTATAAAAATAATATATTTTTACCATTTAATATAATTTATGTCATTAGCATTGATTTTACCTTGAATTCGTAGGTTAAATCAATTCAATCTTTTGCAATGTTTTAACCAAACACATGTTTTCTTTCGACAACGAGATTAATTTAAATTTAATTTCTGCAACTTTTGTGTGTTGAATTTGGAAAAATGGATTCCATATTTGGAATCAGTGGGTCCAAATTATGTCAATAAGATACTTTTTATTTTTGGGCATTATGAGTAGTAACTACGGTAAATTTTATTTACCATAGTTAAAGGTAAATTGGGTAATTAAGGGTAAATATAAGATTATAAAATTAACCTAACACCTAAAAAAATTCTATTTGATGACTAAATGATGACCAATATCACCTAAGGGTCGGAATATATACCTTTTATGGACATGTTTCCTTGAAAATAATTTAATTATTATTAAAAGCAAAGAAAGTGACAACATGTCAATATCATAAATATTATAAGTATATTAATTTTAATTTAGTGATAAAATTCATGATACTTCGAACGTGAATAGTCTCAAAAAAGATAATAAAATTATATACATCATATGAATTTATTTAAAATTTTTAGGGATTAAATATTTGTCATTAATGGTGACATAATAGTGATGTTGAAATTATTTTATTAAGAGAAATATCAAATAAATGGTTTTAAAAATATTAAACTAAATATTATGTGAAATATTTAATGTTCTCCACTAATTTTATAGATAAATATTACATATTATTAATCTATTAAATATTTTAGTTCCAACATATCTTCTGTATATTGTTTATTTAAATTCAAATAAATAAATAGTGTCAAAATTGACACTATTGTTATTTTATAAAAATAACATATTATAAAATTGTTTAAAAATCAAAAAAATATTTAAAAATTATAATTTTAAATTTATATGGTCGAAAATGTCATAAAGTGTCAAATTATGGAAAATAAAAAACACATATGTAATTATTTATAATAATTTAAAATTTAGAATATTATTACAACTAATAAAATTAAATTGATAAATAAGGATAAATAAAGTTGATAATGTTTAAAGTAAATTCCTAACAAGTATAAATTTTATTGGTTGATGAGATTCCAACCCTATCTCATCTAATATTCTAATTGAGTCATTTTTTGGTGGTTTTTATGTGGTTTTTGAATTTATATTAAACTAATAGTTTTGAGGATTCCAAAGGTGCCCCTCTCATCCGTTATAAAAGGGAACCTCCTCCCTCTATTCCTCACACCCTTTTGAGCCTTTAGGATCAGAAAACCTCTGCCCATTTCACTTCCCCACTTCAGTAGGAACCTTATAGAGGTACTGGTATTCTCAAAAGACCAACCCTAGTGCCCTAAGAAGAAGTTTAAACGAGGTGCGTTGAAGAAGAGGTAATCTCTTCTACCGATTATTTGAAGCTTATTTCTTCTTCAACTTCTTCTTCTTTAGTTGGTTCATTATAAAGTAATAACATCAGTATCACTAATATACTGATATGTTATTATAAATATGAAACAACCCCATTTCACCTTCTATCCATCCTACGGAACACGAAATCACCGTGCGTGCGTAGGTACAGAATACCGTCTCCACGCTGTGGTGTAATCTATTTTTCCAACACCACCTTACTTGGATGGGTATAATGGTATAAATAATAACTATACATAGTTATTATAAAATCATACTGATTATGATATATTTTATCATCCACTCCAATTCAATTCAATAATTATGGGAACGATATCATCCCTCGTGCGTACGTACTGACTACCGTCTCTAAGACGCGATGAGATTAATTCTCAGTGATTAACCATTCATTAATGATTATAAAGTATATATAATAAGTAATCATGAAATATATTACATAATAATTATACTGGATTTATGTATAAATATATGTATGTAATCTACTTAATTCCATTCAGTTCAACAAGGCAACGAAAATAGCGTTCATGCGTACGTACGACCTATCGTCTCCATGAACGGTGTAGTTCATTCATTTTATAGATCTATTATATATATGTATACTATGAATATATATTATATATAAATCATGTTATATATTATGTAATTAATTAATCATGATCTAATTAATCATATGAATAATTACAAGTCAAAACACGGATGACAAATGAAACGATTTTACCCAAAACGCTCTTTAACATGTAATTTACAAGAGAACGGGTAATATAAAGTCATAATTGAACGATATATGATATCATAACAATGAATATGATTTTTTAATAAGTCAATGACATTATTTAAATCCTTATACATGATTTTAGGATACGTACGAAGCATATCGGACCTAAGGTAAGGGATAATTTTTCAAATCTCATTTTTATCTGAGATTGCTTATTCGTAAGTATTTACTTGTGTTATTTCTATCATCCATGTCCATGTTTTATAAAAGTGTTTTCATGTATTTTTAAAGTATTTTTTATCCATTTTTTATTTTTACTACATGGTATGTAAAGAATCACTCTTTTTTTTACGTTACGAGGTACTTTTTTGACTTTTCTGGCAAAAGAACGAGAAGAATGTTTTTTTAACTTATACGGCATAAAAGGATTTTTACAGTTTTATAAAGCCTTATTTTCATTAAGCTTCCTCCAAAATATTTCATTACTTTTTTCATGAAAATCTATTTCTTTCAAAATTGCATGAAATTTTGTCAAAAGAAATTGTTTTTGGAGAAGAAATGATATTTTTCTCAAGAATTCATTTCATATGTTTTATCAAAACCATTTTTCATCTAAGATGACATTATTTCATATGTGTATGTTTCAAGTATAATGTCTCTATGATTTACATGGTTTCACTTTTCTTATGATGAAATATCCAGTTGTTTTATATGGATTATGTGATTATGGTATGATGTTTATGAAACCCATTTTATTCATTGGGTTATGATGAATGTTTCATGTTTATTTTGTGGAACAAGTAAGAATGATTTCATTATGAGATGGGTGGGTCCTATATCTCCATCCAATGCATTGGGTAATGATTTATATCTCATGAGATAGACATGTCTGGAATGGTAAGTTAATCCGGTTCAGTGTTACAAGACTAAAACGAGGAGTGAACTCGATTCAGAAAGGGACTTTGTCCACTAAGATGGTCTTGGAAGCAATGCCTTGGCTACTATAGAAATCATGAAATGTGCTGAATGGTTTCCACTATTACATGTTTTAATCCCATACTATTTTATCATGATTAATGTTTCTTTATGATCTATGACTTACGTACTTCCATGTTTTATGTAATAGCTCATGATTTTTATGTTTAAACATTATGTTCATGTTTTTAAGTTCATATGTATATGATTTTTTTTATTTTATCCATACTCACCCTTACTGAGCATTTGAGCTCACCCTTTATATGTTTTCTTTTCCCCAGGATATAATGAAATGTTTTAGGTAAGAAACCAAAAGGGGATGATCATTATGGGAGATGTTGAAGATCTTTCACCACAATTAGAATATTACGTTCCAAGTTTCCAAAGACACTAAACTATTACGGTCCTTAACTGTCTGTTTTTTTATGTGTTAAGTATTCCACAAAAGTAATGTAATTTATATGTATGTCAAGCTTCATTTCTCTATAGTATGGATTACAATATAGTGGAAACATTCATAAATAAGAATAAAAAATTAAGGAAATGTATATGACTAAAGCATAAGCCATTTAAACACAAAATTTAGTATAATATTGAAAAAATAAAACAAATAATTCCATTTAATTATTTACATGGATATTCTACTCGTTCAATTATTACATGCAATATCAATTGCCAATTTCAATGATTGAATGCATAATTAGAGACTTCATAACCACATATTCAAGGCCTTGGACAATGATTAGAAATAATATTTTGTAAAGGCCTAGTTCCAAGACACTAGTTTGTCTAATGAGACATACCAATGCATCGATGATCTATATAGGGCTCCACCCTTCACTTACTAATTCAAATGCATTCCATATATGAAAATATTGAAACAAAACATAAAAATTCGTATTAAAACAAGAAAACAAAATGTTAATACTTTAACCATAACCCATGAATGTTATAAAAATAACACATCCACATTCAAACATATCACAAAACTCTTAATAAAAATATGGTAGCTTTTATCAAAATAAATCATATTCACAGCAGTGTATAATACATCAAAGGATGTTGACATAGATGAAATCAAAACTATTTGAGATAAATATATATTTCTATTTTGAAATCATTTAAAAGTCACATAATTATTTAAGAAAACATTTATTTGGAAAATATTCTTATAATCTTGTATGGGACGCTTCAAAGGTGTTATAATAGTGGAAAATAGCCGCACCCACCGTACAAGTTAAAAAACATTCATTCTATAATTTAATCGAAAAGGTTATAATGTACCTTATTTCGAAAAAGACTAAAAGAATCCTTTATATCTATTTTATAAAATTAAAAAAAGGGTATTAGTGACTTTAACACATATTATATTAAATAGTAAAAATGTTTTTAAATACAATTTTAAGAAACATGGATGTAGATAATAGAGGTCCTAGTTGATACTCATGTATAAACAATATTTGGATAATGTAGAGATTGTAGAATTAACCCTTACATTGTAATTTTCATTGGTTGAGGGTAAGTTAACCTCGTGTATAATAGTTAAATAATTTTTATTAAATTATATATCAACCAAAAACATAAACATGATATCATATTTTATCTTCTAATATTGCATTGTCAGTAATATTTTAGTAGTATCATCGTTTCAGGTGTTAACTGATTCATTTTCCTTTATATGTTTTTTTTATGAAATCCATATTTGTTATGGAAAATATATATTCAAATCATATACATAATGATATTAAGTTCATAAAAATTAATTTGTAATCATAAATTGAAATTTATTATTGAATTGTTATGATGGGGAATGAATATCGTCACGTTCATGTAGTCGGTAATCCATAGGTACGCACGAGAGACAATACCATTCTATTGATAGTGAAATAGTATTTTAATTGGATGGTATATAATATATAAATATTCCTTAACATGTTATATATATTATTAAAATCAGTTGCACTCATTATTATACCCATCCTAATAATGAAGTGATTGAATAATAAACTAGACCACGGCATGGAGACAGTAAGACGTATGTACGCACGTATGGTGCCTTTTTCATTCATTGGATGGATAGAATAATGAATATGGTTATACCATATTTATAATAAAATCATATTGTGAATAATGTACTTGAATTATAATTTTTGTATGGTAATAAAAAAGAATGATAAAGTGGGAGAAGAATCGATCTTGAAAGAGGGGGTGAAATAATTACCTCTTCTTTAGGTGCTTCCATTTGATTTGGTCAAAAGGGCACCATAGGATGGTTTTATGATCAACGTAATGCCTCAATAATTAATTGAGGGTTAGTTTAAAGATATTTGGGTTAGGTTTGGCCCAGAAACATTTTTGTGGAGGTGTGGTTTTTAGAGATGGGGAAGTGTCCTTTTATAAGAGAGGTGAGGGTCACATTAGGAAAAATATGAAATATTATTTTATAATAAAATAATATTGGATTTCTAATGGCTCCAAAATGATTTTTTAGAGTATAAGGTGGGTATGGGAGGAAAAATACCAACTAATAGGTTTTATACCATTTTAGGTCACCATATTAACCTTATATTATTCATTTAACAGTAATTTAAATAGTTTAATATTTACCATGTCTCCTCGTATTTTTATATTATATGGTTAGTAAACATACTATAAACTATAATTCAAAACACAAGTGGTTCATTATTGATATATCCATGTTTTTAAAAGTCCTTTGGCTGAAAATTATATTTTTTGGAATATTATATCAATTTATAATATAATATTTGTTTTAAAAACTCATTTATGCCAATTTTGACAGTATTTAGTATTTGATTTTTTTTAATCCTAAAAAAATTATTACATTAATAAAAATTCATTTAATCAACCCCAGTAGGCCATATTATCCAATAAATTCTGTGTAATTCATAAAAATATTCAATTTATATTTATATGGATATTTATAATATCAATTATTTAAATAAACATTAATAACTTAAATACAACATCATCATTGTGTCATAAATAAATATAATTATATAATGTCAAAAAATTATAAATAAAATACCATTATATAGGAAATATTTTTATAATTCTAATGAATATTTATAGTCAAATTTATCTTATGTGTAACCCTATATTAAAATTTTTTTAGTTATGAATATTTGAATTTAACACTTTTAATGCTTCTTAAAATAAAATAATAATAATTGTCATAATATAATCCATGTGGACCCAAATGATCATATTTTATTGATAGGGTTTTTTGGTCAAAATAAACTTATCCAATAGAATTAGGACATGTGTTAGAGTAATTATAATATAATTTTTACCTTTAATTACCATATTTAATTTTAATCGTGGTAAATAAATATCAAAAGTTACTATTCAAAAAACTTATTTTCATCTTATTGATAAAAATTTAATTAATTATGTCTACCATGTCAACTTGTATTTAATAATTTCATTTTAAAAAATCAGTAAAATTAATTTTTTATGCAAATTTGCAAATATGCCTAGAATGTGGGTAAAAGATGGAAAAAAGTTTAATAAAATTTGATATATCATATATTATTAAAAAATGACTCTAATGAATTACATTGAACATATATAGGTATTTTTTATCTATTTTTATCGAAAATATATTTTCATAAAATAATTAATTATATGAATAAAAAGACAGTTTTTGTAATGCCTCGACCCCATTTACCCAGAGTCGGTGCATTATTACATAACATTGGGATGATCACAAAGGATCAACTCTCGAAAGACCGATTAGTTAAGTAGCCTTGGGAACACTAGATATATTCATAAGTATTAAATTACATCATAAAGTGAAAAAATAAAACAAAATCTTGTCTTCATATCCCCTCATACTATCCCTACAGGTCATTCATAAAATACTTATTCACGTCCTAAGAAAAATAAAACATTGAAAGCAGTGAGATTAGATTCTCAGTAAGGATAACAATATAGCTGAAACTTTCCTAAATAAACATAATCATTTATGGAAATGTATAACTAAAGAAAAATCCATTTAAACATTAACTTCAGCATAATATGGCCAATATAAAATGAAATAATTTAATTTACATATTCACATGGATATTCTACTAGTCGAATAATCACAAGAAAAATCAATAACCACTTTTATAATGTTGGAATGCATAATTCCATACTATCATAACCACATAGTCAAGGCCTTATTTCATTACTACAAATAAAATTTTGTCAAGGAATTGTGCCAATACACTAGTTTGTCTCATGAGACCTACCGATACATCGAAGAGCAATAGCAGGCTGCACCTGTCACTTATTATGTCCAATGCATTCCTCATATGAACAGGTTTAAATATAATATATACATTTTTATTAAAACTAGCATACGAAATGTCAATACGTTCTCCATAAACCATGAATGGTATAAAAATAACACATACATAGTCAAACATATCACAAAAACATCAATATAATATGAAAGTTTTCTATCATAATAAATCAACTTCAAATAAGCTTGAAATCCATCAAAGGATGTTGACATAGATGAAATCAAAACTATTTGAGAGAAATGTATCTTTTTTTGAAATCATTTAAAAGTCACATAATTATAAAATAAAATATTTAACTTGAAAATATCTTTATAATATTGTAAGGTAAGATTCTATGATTTTATAACGGCGGAAAATAGACACACCCGCCATATAAGTTAAAAAAAGACATTCTTAACTTAATTCTGTCGAAAAGGTTAAAAAGGACCTTATTTGGAAAAAGACAGAAATATTCCATTATAAACTTATTATAAAAAGTCAAAACGGGTATAAATGACTTTAACCCATAGTTTGTAAAATAGTAATAATGATTTGAAATACATTTTTAGGAAACATATATGTGGATGATAAAGAGGTCCCAGTAGATAATTATGTATAAACAACCTCCGATAATGAAGAGATTGTGAAATAAACCCCTACCTTGTACTTTTCCTTGGTTAAGGGTAGGTTAACCTCTTGTATAATGGTAAAATAATTGTTATTAAATTATACAAGAATCATATACATTAATATGATATCATATATGATCTTTCAACATTTAGTTTTTAGTAATATCTTAGTATTATCATCGTTTTGGGTGTTAACTTACTGGTTTTCTTTTATATGTTTTGTTACATAAGCTGTGTTTGTTATGGATAGGATGCATCTTATTCATATACAGAATGATATCATGTCCTTAAATATTATTTTTAATCATAAAATGAGAATTACACTTCAATGGATACGATGGAGAGTGAATCTCATCGTGTTCATGGAGAAGGTAGTCTGTATGTACGCACGAGCAATAATATCATTCTTTTGATATTATAATAATATATAATTGGATGGTATATCATATATACGGAATCATTATCTTGTTATATTTATTATTTTCATCAATTACACATCACTATCATACCCATTCAAATAATAATGTTTTGAATAACAATTACACCACGACGTGGAGATGGTAAGCTGTACGTACGCACGTATGGTGACATTTCATTCAAATGAAAGATAAAATACTGAATATGTTTGTGACATATTTATAATGTCATCACAGTATATAGAAGATACTTGATATATTATTTTATAATGGAAATAGAAAAGAAAAACAAAGTTGAAGAAGAAATGAACTTTAAAGAGGGTGGTGAGAACATTACCTCTTCTTCGGGTTCTTCCATTTGATTTAATCAAAAGGGATCCTTATGTAGGATTTCTGATCAAACTAAGGCCTCCATGTTAAATTGAGGGGTACCTCTTGCAAATCAATAAATATTATTTTATAATAAATTATTATTCAGTTTATAATGGCTCCAAACTGATTTATATCAATAATAAGTTGTGTATGGGTGGAAATCCTTTCATCCAATATATTTAAGACCGGTTTGGGTCACAATATTAACCTTATCATTTATATTTAACTCTTAGTAAAATAGTTTGACATTTACGATGTCACTTTTTATTTTTATATTATATAGTTAATAAAAATACTATATAATTCCAAGTGACCCCTAAGTGGTCCATTCATGAAACACCTATCATTATATACGTCCTTGGGTCGAACCATAGATTTTTAGGAATATAATATCAATTAATAATATAATATTGGTTTTAAAAACACTTTTATGTCAATTTTGAGACTATTGGGTATTTTGTTTTTGATAAATTAATATCAGCATTATTACTTCGAATAAACTTCATATAATAAACCCTAACATGTCATTTTATCCGATGAAATTCTTGGAAATCATTAAAAGTCTAAAATAATATTTATTTGGGTATTTATAATATCAAATATTGTAATATTTTACTAATTAGGTAATTATTGCATCACCATTGTGTCAAAAATAAATTAACTTATTTAATTTCCAAAAATTATAAATAAAATATCATTATATATGAAATATTATTAGATTTATAATTAAAATTTATAATAAAATTTATCTTTTTTATAACCCTATATTAAAAATGATTTAGTTATTAAACTTTGATTTAAACTCTTTTTACTCTTCTTTAAATTAAATAATAATAAATGTCCTAATCTAATACATGTGGACCAAAATGATAATATTTTATTCCTAAGTTTGTTTATGGTCGAGATACCCTTCTCAAAGAGAATTAAGACATGTGTTAGGGTAATATTAATATCATTTTTACCTTTAATTACCCTATTTAATTTTAACTATGGTAAATAAAAGTAAAAAGTTACTATTCACCAAAAATTATTTTTATCTTATTGAACCAAATTTTACTCCTCGATATTAATCGTGCCTCTTGTATTTTCGAAATTTATTTCACAGAAGTGGTAAAATTTAGTTTTATGTGAATTCCCAAATTTTCGTAGGATATGGGTAAAAGACAGAGAAAATATCAATAAAATTTTTATATATCTCAAATTTTTCTAAACTAAGTCCAATTAATTATATAGAAATTATATAAGAATTATGATTATATTTTAACATTAATTAAATTTAAATAAAATAAATAATTATTTAAATAAAAATTCATTTTTAAACTATAACTTAATGTTTTTTCACTATTCATCAAAAATTGAAAGTTTTTAGAAAAATATCAAAAAATTCACCCTAAGATAATTTCGATATTCCAAAACCAAAAATGAAGTCCATTTTGAAATATAAAATTTATAAAATTTCAAAAAGTGGGTATTTCTATTCATAATGGCTAGTTTGATTGGTTGTGGTGTGTGTTAAAACTCGAATTTGCGTACAACACATGCTACTGTGTTCTTCAAAGAGAAGCATTCCATGGAAGCTTGGGGTGTTACATTCTCCCCTCCTTTAAATAATTTCATCCTTGAAATTCCTAGAATACTACCACATGAAAAGACTCTGGTGGTTCTTCATCATAGGATCCTCTGGTTCCCACATTTCCTCTTTAATCTTATGGTTTCTCCATAGAACTTTTACCCGACGAGTCGTCCGGTTTCTCAGCACCTGTTCTCTCATATCAATAATCCTGACAGGCTCTTCACAATAAGAGAGATCGAGTTCCAGTTCTAATTCCATATAGGTGAGTACGTGCGTTGGGCCAGGCATGTATTTCCTCAGCAGTGATACGTGGAACACATCTTGAACATTGGAGAGACTTGGCGGAATTGCCTAACAGAAAGCTACAGACACAATTCGTTCTAGAATTTTGAAAGTTCTGATGTACATGGGACTCAAATTACCTTTCTTACTGAAACATATAACTCCCTTCCATGGAGATACCTATAATAAAACATGATCTCCTACCGGAAATTCCAAATCCTTCCTTCAGTTATCGTCATAGCTCTTCTACCCAATTTGAGCTGCTTTGATGTGGTTTTGGATTACCTTCACCTTTTCTCTCGTTTCCTCCACCAGTTCTGGGACTACAAGTTTTCATTCACCAACATCATCCCAACAGGTTGGTGTGCAACATCTCTTTCCATATAACGCTTCATATGGTTCCATTTGAATACGTGAATGGAAGCTATTTTTATAGGAAAATTCCACCAGTGGTAAATATTGATCCCACATACCTTGAAAGTCAAGTGGGAAGGATCTCAACATTTCTTCTATGGTTTTAATTGTCCATTCTAATTGTCCATTTGTTTGAGGGTGGTAGGTAGTGCTCAAACTAAGTTTAGTATCCAAGTCCTTCTGAAGACTCTTCGAGAATCTTGATGTAAAATGGGGATCACGATCAGAAACAATTGATAGGGGTACTCCATGATGTCTCAAAACTTCATTAATATATAGTCTTGCTAGATGTTCAAGTGGTAGATCTTCTTTTATAGCAAGAAAATGTGCTGACTTGGTAATATGATCTACAATGACCCATATTTCATTATTCATTCTAGGAATCAATGGTAGTCCCATGACAAAGTCCATCGTGATATTATCTCATTTCCACTCAGGTATGGGAGGAGGTTGTAATACTCCATCAAGATGTTGCCTTCCAGCATTCACTTGTTGAAAAACCATACATCTGGATAGAAAAATCAGCAATCTCTCACATCATGTTGTCCCACCAGAAATGTTCCTTCAAATATCTATACATTTTGGTGTTCCCATGGTGTATAGAGAAATTGGAAATATGAGCATCGTCCATCAAATCCCATTTTAGATCAGGTATATCGGGAACACAATGTCTCTTCCAAAATTTCAAAATTCCATCTTCATACACAAATTCATTCATTCTCCCATCATTCACAGCTGTAATATTCTTTTGAAATTATTCATCATCAGACTTATAACACTTTATCCTTTCTAGTAATGATGGTTTGACAACCATTTGAAAAAGTATCGATGTTTCACCATACATGGTTATTCCCGTATCCAACATTACTAGATCCATGAAAATTGGATCCCTTTCAATTCTCATTTTATTCAAAACTCCATGATCCTTTCTGCTCAAAGCATCTGACACCTTATTTTACTTCCCCAGGTGGTAGTGTATAGTGCAATCATAATACATGAGTATTTCAAGCCACCACCTTTTCCTCATGTTGAGTTCTTTTTGTGAGAAAATATACTACAAACTCTTGTGATCAGTATATATGTCACATTTTTCACCATAGAGATAATATATCCATATATTCAAAGAAAATATCCCAACTGCTAACTCGAGATCATGAGTAGGATAGTTTTTCTCATGAACTTTCAGCTGTCGTGATGCATAGGAAATAACTCTATCATTCTTTATAAGGACACAACCAAGTCCTTTCATTGATGCATCAGTATAAATATAGAACCCATCATTCCCTGATTTTAGAGTCAATATAGAATCATTGACTAATATTTTATTTAGTTCTTAAAAATATTCTTCACACTCTTTGGTCCAACAAATTTATCCCCTTTACGTGTGAGCTTTGTTAATGGGTTAGCCAATCAGGCAATGTTCTAAACAAAACTCCAATAATAACCTGCTAAACCAATAAAACTTCGTACCTCAGTTATACTCTTTGGTGATGGAAATTCATGTATTGCTCTTGTCCTAAAAGGATCAATAGAGATTCCATCATTAGAGATAATATGGCCAAAAAAATTAATCTCCTAAAGTCAGAATTCACACTTGCTAAAGTCCCCATATAATTCATGTCTTGTAAGAGTCTTTCAGATAATGGGCAAGTGATTTTCATGTTCTTTGTAGCCTTTAGAGTATACCAAGATATCAACAATAAATACCACCATGAAATCATTGAGATATTCCTTAAAAACTCTATTCATTAGAACCATGAATACAAAGGGTGCATTAGTCAATCCAAAAGGCATTAATATAAACTTGTAATTCCCATACCTAGTTTGAAATGCTGTTTTCGGAATGTCCTCCTTCTTCACACACAACTGATGATATCCAGATTGATGGTCAATATTTTAAAAGTATTAATATCCATGCAGTTGGTCAAATAAATCATCACTGTGAGGTAGGGGATACTTGTTCTTTATTTTTATAGCGTTGATTTCCCTATAGTCGATACATAACCACATAGATCCATCTTTCTTCCTAGAAAAAAGGACTGGGGCTCCCTATGGAGAAACACTTGAGAGAATAAACCCCTTATTACTCAATTCCTCTAGTTGTTTTTTTTAGTTCAACTAATTACACAGTGGCCATTATATAATGGGTCTTCGAATATAGGCCTTGAACCAGAAATTAAATCAATGGAAAACACAATTTCTCATTCTGGAGGATGTCCAGGTAATTCTTCCAAAAACACATCTACATATTCATTCACAATATTTACATCCTCTATTTGATAATTCCATTCCTTACCCACAGTTATTTCATTCTCTTCCTCCCAAATAATTGAATTTAGTTGAGCTACTGGGGTGGATCTAGATAAGAATCAGGTGGTGGTGATTATGCTCTAAAGATCATGTGTTCTTCATCATCATCATAAAAAATTGTAACTTCCTTCATCTTACAATAAATATTCAAATCATGGTCCAAAAGCCAATCCATACTGAGGATTATATCAAACTCAATCATAGGTATGGAGATGAGCTCAGCAGATAAAGAACATTTATATGCCGTAATGGGAATGGATCCACAAAACTTTGTTGCAATGATACTTTCCTTAAGAGTTTTAACTGACCACTCTGTTGTTAGATCAAATTGGAAATATCTAATTTTCTTAGAAAAATAGGAGGATATGAAACATTCTGATGATACAGAAACAAATAAAGAATTTTCTAAACATGAGAAAACCATTAAATTACCTGCAACCACGTCTTTCGGAGCTTCTACCTCAGCAGTAGTGATAACATAAACTTTCCATTAATCCCTTGGCCTTTTTTTGGTAGGTTACCCTGATGCTTAGAACATTCATTTTCATAATGTTCCATCTCTCTACAGTTGTAGCATTGGACGTCAGTAGATTCTTTCATCCCCTTGCAATCACGAGCTTGGTATCCATTTTCACCACACTTGTAACAGACTCCCATTTCCTTCAAGAATGTACTGGGATGTTCCTTCCCACATTTACTACAGGATGGATATTCAACTTTTCCATTCTTCCCCTTATTTTTATTTCCAGAGTGATCAGTAGATCTCTTTTTCTCTTGCTTTGATTTAAAGTCATAAGACTTAGAGAATTCTTTTTCTGTCTTGATAGCACATGAGACAATATCTCCGTAGAACAAGAAGGTTTGTGAGACAAATGCTCGATGGAGAAACCGTTTTAACCCATCAAATAAATGATCATTCTTACATCTTGGGTTATGTATATAATCTGTAGCAAACCTCGCTAACCTTTTAAAGTTAGCCTCATACTTTGCAACATTCTCATCCTCCTTTTGCCTCAGACTCAGAAATTTACATTCCATAACTGCTCGATGGTCACGAGGAAAGTATTAGTATATGAAAATCTCTTTGAACTCCTTCCATTCCATATTTGATACTTCATCATCTTCCTTCATGTGTTGAATCAATGACCACCATTGATCAGCATCTCCAGTGAGGTGGTAAACTGCCACGATAACTTTTTCCATTTCACTACTCCCCAAGGCATGGAATACTTTCCATAAGTAATTTATCCATTTCTCAGCTACTAAGGGATTTGTACTCCCATTTAATGTTGGTGTTTTTTTCCTCATGAAGTGATCTAACATTGATCCTCCACACTGCGGATCAGGGTTCTCCATACGGGTAAGGTTATTATTCATAACCTAGGTGAGTTGTTCCGGTATGGTGATTAGCTGATCAGCACCAGTAGTATCACCAGCTCCACCATAATTATCTTGAGCAGGAGGGAAATCCCTACCTGGAGTGTGTGCATTGATTAGGTTTCCATTCCTTCCACTAGGCTCCATTTCTAAACAATGGCATACACTATATTAGATTATTAATTGAAACACATAAATTCAAACTTGTAAAACACTTAACATAAATTGAACATTTTATAGATATAATCCATAACCATAAAAATGTTTTCTTTGAGGATGTATATATTCATAAACCCTGCATAATGGTTTGTAAATAAAATGATAATTATCCTAAGTATATCCCCTGGGTGTGTCGTGACCAAGAGTGCATCATGGCCCATTGTCATGCACCGGTTCTCATTCGATTGTAGCTCAAAGTGGTGTTTTCAGGTTTTACCCCTATGTACATTTGTGCAAGAGATGCCTCTACCTGCTCATATCCAGACATGGATGTGTTGCTCAGAAAACTCACAAAATCTCTACAATACCAAAATTCTAGGAAGTTCTTCTATACTAATCCTCAAAGTCTCTCTTATGGTCATGTGCTCTAATCAGAGTTTATCTAAATCTAGCTCCTAAGGTTTGTACGAAACTTCCTCTGATACAATCAGTAACGCCCCGAACCCAGTTACCTAGAGTCGGTGCATTATTACATAACATTGTCATGAGTAAAAAGGAACAAGTATTGAAATACTGATTAGTATAGTAACCTTGTAAACACTAGATATATTCATAAGTATTACATTACATCATAATGTGAAAAAAACTACAACAACATCTTGACTTCATATCCCCTCATACTATCCCTATAGTTCATTCATAAAATACTTCTTCACAACCTAGGAAAAATAAAACATTGAATGGGGTGAGCTCAGATGCTCAATAAGTATAACAATATAGGGGAAACATTCATAAATAAATATAAATAGTTAAGACAATGCATAACTAAAACAAAAGACTTTTATACATAAACTTCAGCATAATATGGGAAAGGATAAATGAAATAATTCCATTTACTTATTCACATGGATATTATACTAGTCAAAAAATAACATTCAATATCAATAACTACTTTCATAATGATGGAATGAATAATTACATACTATCATAACCACCTAGTCACAGCCTTATGCCAAGACTACAAATAATATTTTACAAGGCCTTGTACCAAGACACTAGTTTGTCTCATGAGACCTACCGATGCATCGAGGAGCTATAGCGGGCTCCACCCATCACTTATTAAGTCTAATACATTCCTCATAAGAATAGTTTTAAACATAACATAAACATTCGTATTAAAACTAGCATATGAAATGTAAATAATTTCTCCACAAAAACATGAATGGTATAAAAATAATACATCCACATTCAATCATATAACAAAACCTTCAATAAAATGTGGATGTTTTTTTCATAATAAATCAACTTCAAATAAGCTTGAAATCCATCAAAGGATGTTGACATATATGAAATCAAAACTATTTGAGAGAAAGAACTCTTTTTTTGAAATCATTTAAAAGTATTATAATTATAAAATAAAATGTTTACATTGAAAATATTCTTATATGAATGTAAGGGAAGATTGGATGATTTTATAATGGAGTAAAATATATGCACCCACTATATAGGTTAAAAAAAGACATTCTTACCTTAATTCTGTCGAAATGGTTAAAAAGGACCCTGTTTGGAAAACGACAGACATATTCCTTTATAAAATTCTTATAAAAATTCAACAAGGGTATAAATGACTTTAAACCATAGTCTGTAAAATAGTAAGAATGATTTGAAATACATTTTTATGAAATATGGATGCGGATGATAAAGAGGTCCTTGTAGATAATTACTTATAAACAACCTTGGATAATGAAGAGATTGTGAAATAAACCCTTACCATGTAATTTTACTTGGTTGAGGGAAGTCTAACCTCCTATATAATTATTGTTATTAAATTATAAAAGAATCATATACATTAATGTGATATCATATATGATCTTTTAACATTGCTTTGTCAATAATATCTTAGTATTATCGGCATTTTGGGTTTATAATTACTCGTTTTCTTCGACATATTTTGTTACATAAGCCGTGTTTATTATGGATGGGTCGTTTCTTATTCATATACATAATTATATAAAGTCCTTAAAAATTATTTTTAATCATAAAGTGATAATTTTACTTGAATAAATACGATGAGGAATGAATTTCATCGCGTTCGTGGTGACGGTAGTCCGTATGTACGCACGAGCGACAATATCATTGTTTTGATGTTAAAATAACATATAATTGGATGTTATATCATATATACATAATAATTATCATGTTATATTTATTATTTACATCAATTACACATCATTATCATACCCATCCAAGTAATACTGTTATGAATAACAATTACACCACGACGTGGAGATGGTAAGTCGTACGTATGCATGTATGGTGACATGTCATTAAAAAGATGAATAGAATACTAAATATGGTTGTACCATATTTATAATAACATCAAAGTATATATAATATACTGGAGATATTATTTTACAATGGAAATAACAAAGAAAGAAGAAGTTGAAGATGAATGAAACATGAAAGATGATGGGTAAAACATTACCTCTTTTTCAGGTTCTTCCTTTTGATTTGATCATAAGGGATCCATAGGTTGGATTTATGATCAAAATAAGTCCACTATGTTAAAGTGTGAGAAGTTGAGAGAATATTTGGGCTGGTTATGTCCATGCCAAAAGGCTTTGATGGTATGAATTAGTGAGAAGGGGGAGTGCCCTTTTATAGGTGGGGTGAGATGCAGCTCTGGAAAAGCTAGAAATATTATTTTATAATAAATTAATATTGGGTTTCTAATGGATACAAACTGATTTATTTCGAGGATAATGTGGGGGTAGATCGAAATAATTTCATATAATAGATTTTAGACATGTTTGTCTCACTATATTAACCTTATCATTTATATTTAACTCTTAGTTAAATAGTTTGACATTTACCATGTCTCTTTGAATTTTTATATTATAAATTTAATAATCTTACTATATACTTCCAAGAGACCCCTAAGTGGTCCATTAATGATAAACCTATCAATATATATGTCCTTTGGCTGAAAAATAGATTTTTAGGAATAGAATATCAATTAATAATATAATATTTTTTTTAAATACTCTTTTATGTCAATTTTGACACTCTTCGGTATTTTTTTTGATAAACTCATATCAGAATTATTGCTTCAAATAAAATTCATATAATAAGATATAACATGTCATATTAACCTATAAAATTTGTGTAATTCATTAAAAGTCTGAAATTATATTTATTTGTGTATTTATAATATCAATTATTTTAATATTTCACTTATTAGGTAATTACTGCATCACCATTTTTTCATATATAAATTAACTTATGTAGTTTCTAAAAATTATAAATAAAATTCAATTATGTATGAAATAATTTTACCTTTCTAATGAATATTTATTATATAATTTATCTTATGTAAAACCCTATATTAAAATTTTTTTAATTATTAAACATTGATTTTAACTCTTTTAGCTCTTCACTGATTTAAATAATAATAAATGTCCTAATTTAATCCAAGTGGACCAAAATGATAATATTTTATTCCTAAGGTTGTTTTTGGTCAAGATACAGTAGACCAATAGAATTAGGACATGTGTTAGGGTAATAATAATATCGTTTTTACCCTTAATTACCATATTTACTTTTAAGCATGGTAAATAAAAGTAAAAAAGTTACTATTCACTGAAATTTATTTTTATCTTATTGAACCAAATTTTACTCCTTTATATTAACTATATCTCTTGGATATTCGGGATTACACTAACAGAAGTTGTAAAATTATGTTTTATGTGAATTTCCAAATTCTTCTAGGAGGTGGGTAAAAGACGGTGAAAGTTAAATAAATTTTCTATATATCTAAAATTATTCTAAAATAACTCCAATAAATTACATTGAACATATATAGTTATTTTTTATCTATTTTTACATTAATTAAATTTATATATAATAAATAATTAATTAAAAAAAATTAGGTTTTAAACTATAACTCAGTGTGTTTTCACTATTCATCAAAACTTGTATGTTTTCTGAAAAATACCAAAAATACACCCTAAGCTAATTTCGATATTCCAAAACCAAAAATGTAGTCCATTTTGAAATATTAAATTTATAAAATTTCAAAAAGTGGATATTACTATTCATAATGGCTTGTTTGATTGGTTGTGGTGTGTATTAGAACTCGAAGTTGTGTACAACACACGCTACTGTATTATTCAAAGAGATGTGTACCGTCGAATCTTGAGTTGTTATAGTTTTAAATAATAATTTAGTGTTTTTCACTATTCAACAAAAAATTGAATGTTTTCATAAATATACCAAAAATTCACCGTAAGAAAATTTTGATATTCTGAATCCCAAAAAAAAGAGCATATTGAAAAATAAATTTTATAAAATTTCAAAAAGTGGGTATTACTATTCATGAAGGCTATTTTGTTTTGTCGTGGTGTGTTAGAACTCAAAGTTGCATACATTTCAAGCTATTGTATTATTCAATGAGAAGCATATCGTGGAAGCTAGTGGTGTTAAAATATTATTAAAAAAATTTATTCTATTTTTAATACTAATATTTATGTTATGTTTAAAGCATTGAATATAAGAAATGCATTGGAATTAGTATGTTATGGGTGGATCCTACTATTGGTCCTCGATGCATAGGTATGTCTAATGAGACAAACTAGTGTCTTGGCACAGGGCCTTGAAAAAATATTATTTTTAGTCTTATCACAAGCCCTAGACTATGTGGTTATGATGTTCAGCAATATGCATCCCCTAATTATAAATTTAGTTATGACATGTGATTATTGTACTAGTTTAATATCCATGTGCATGCTTATATGGTAATGTTATATTAATTTTTTCCATATAATGTTTAATATTATTCTTAAAAGGGCTTTTATTTTTATTAAACATTGTTCCTTAAAATAATATAGCTTCAACTAAATTATTTACCCTTACTGATCATCTGAGATCACCCCTTTTTGATATTTTATTTTCCTAGGATGACAACAAGTGTATTATTATTTATATTTAGTTTTAATCTAGTAGAATAATGGATTTATTAAAGGATTTTTTTATGTTGTGTGTGAATATGTAATGTCATGTTCATGTATGTAATCTATTTTCTAAGACAACTAATCTTATTTTTTCTTTGGGACATGATTCCATGTAATCATGCTAATGTATTAAAATAATGCACCGGCATCAGGCTTCTGGGGGTGGGGAGTTACAGTAGGTATCAGAGAAATTATATCTACCTCCATGGAAATAGATTTAGATAAAATCTTATTTTAAAACATTACCCAATGATAGACATTGAAAATTAGTATATAAGAACATCCAATAATTTTAGTAGTGTATATATTCTGTGAATTTTCCAAGAAATACATCAATATATCGATACAACTAGGTAGAGGCAACTCTGGAATAGATTTACCTAGGAGTAAAAACTCTAAAAAGGAGTTTCGGGCTTGAATCTGGGTATCCAGGTACATGGAAACGGGACTTTCTGCACTCTTGGTTATGACACTCATTGGGGATGTGGTTAAGATAATTCATATATTCATTACTAATCGTTATGAAGGATTTATGAGTAAATAAATCTTCAAATAAAACATTTTTTTATGATTATGTATTATATTCATTAACTGTTCAATTTATGTTAAATATTTTTCATGTTGGGAATTATTCATTTTGATTCATAAACTTTCCATGTGTATGCCATTATTTATAAATGGTTCCTAGTAGAATGAATGCGAACTCCAATAATACTCACGATCCAAAGAGTCTAAAGGATCATATATTTCATTGTCTTAATCCAACAATTAGAATAGAAATAGTCTCCCTTGTATTTTCATCATATGAATAAATAGAATAATGTTTTAATAAGACATTTAAAGAATAATCTGAGTCATGTGGCTTTGAAGGGAATCCAAAGAACAAATGGATTTTATAATTAATTATGGATAATGGGATGATGCAACACCCCAAGCTTCCATGGTACGATTCTCTTTGAATAATACAGTAGTGTGTGGTGTACGCAACATCAAGTATCTAAAACACTACGACCAATCAAAGTAGGCGTTATGAATAGTAATACCCACTTTTTGAAATTTTATAAATTTTATCTCTCAAAATGAACTTCATTTTTGGATTCATAATATCGAAATTAACCTTGGGTGAAATTTTGGTACTTTTTGGATAACATTTATATTTTGATGAATAGGGAAAATTACTATATTTTAATTAAAAACTACTTTTTAATCAAAATAATTAACAATGATAAATTATGAATTTGAGTGTTTTTAAATTATATTAAGAATATATTTTTACCATTTAATACAATTTTGGTCAATGGACATAATTTTACAATTAAACCGGACATAAACAAGTGTCAATCTTATGAGAGTTATTATCTCTTAAAAACATGCTTTTTGTTTTAACAATAGGAATTAATTTTAAATTAATTTATGTCACTTCTGTGTTTTGAATTTGGAAAAATGGATTCCATATTGGAAATCAGTATTTCAAAATTGTGTAAATAGGTAACTTTTATTTTTAGACAATTTGAATAATTACTTCGGTAAATATTTTATTTACCATGTTTAATGGGTAAATCCGGTAAAGGTGGGTAAAAAAATAATATTATATTTATACTAAATTACCAAAAAATGTTGCCTAACATTATTGGTTGATACATGTCCGACCATGGACATATTTCGGTCAATTTTGGGACCCCATGGATCCACTTGTAAGTGATTATGACACTTTATATTAATTAAGTTAGAATAAATACAAAAATGACATAAGAATATATCTTTTAGCAAAAATTTTTTTACACAGGGTGATATATGTTTTATTTTAGACTATATATATAATTTAGAAATATATAAATATTTCCTACATATTGGTATTTTATTAATAATTTTTTGACATTTAACAATTAATATTATTTATGACACAATAATGATGCAGTATTTTCCTTATTATTTGATTGTATCAAATAATTGGTATTATAAATGTTAAAATAAATATAATTTTAATGTTATGATGACATACATGAATTTTATTGGTTAATATTACATTATAGGACATCTTAAATGAATTTTTTTCGAATTACTAATGTTGTTAATACTTTAACAAAAATAAATTATTGAATAGTGTCAAAATTTACATGAATGCGTTTTTAAAACAAATAATATATTATTAATTGATATTCTATTCCTAAAAATATAAGGATCGGCCAAAAGACTAATATCATGATAGTTTTATCATTAATGGACCACTTTGGGGTTGGTGGATATATATAGTAGGTTTATTAACTATATAATATAAAAATACAAAGAGACATGATAAATGTCAAACTAATTAACTAAGAGTTAAAACTAAAAGACAAGGTTAATATAATGACCCAAACCTGTATAAATTATATTGGATTAAATTATTTCGACCCATCACCACATTATACTTTTAATAATCAAATTTCAAACCATTTGAAACAGAATATGAATTTATTAAAGAATAATATTTCTAGATTTTCCAAATGTGCCCCTCACCCCTCTTATAAAAGGTCACTCCCCCTTATCACTAATTCAAACATTCATAGAGTTTTTTCTCATCCAAACCCTACCCAAATTCTCTCTCAACTTCCCTCACTTAAACCTAGATGCCTTATTTTGATCAGAAATCCAACCTAATGAGCCCTTTTGATCAAATAAAAAGAAAGAACCCGAAGAAGAGGTAATGTTTTCACCACCCTCTTTCAAGTTCCTTTCTTCTTCCACTTATTCTTTCATTGTTATTCCCATTCTAAAATAATAAATCCTATATCTTATATATACTGTGATCTTATTATAAACATGGTAAAACCTCATTCATTATTCTATCCATCCTTTGAATGACATGTCACCATACATGTGTATGTACGGATTACCGTCTCCACGTCGTGATGTAATTGTTATTCAAAAAATTATTATTTGGATGGTTATAATAATGATATATAATTCATGAATTTAATAATTATAAAATTATAATGATTCTGTATATATGATATTCCATCCAATTATATATTATTTTAATATAAAAATAATGATATTGTATCTCGTGTGTACGTACGAACTACAGTCTCCACGAACGCGATGAGATCCATTCCCCATCGTAACCATTCGAGGCTAATTCACATTTGATGATTAAAAATAATGTTTAAGGACTTGATATCATTCTGGATAGGAATAATATACATTATATCCATAACAAACATGGCTTATGTAACAAAACATATATGTTTACACCTAAAACAACAATAATACTATTAACAAAGCAATGTTAAAAGATCATATATGATATCATATTGATGTATATGATTCTTTTATAATTTAATAACAATTCTTTCACCATTATAAAGGAGTTTAACCTACCTCTAACCAAGGAAAAGTACAAGGTAAGGATTTATTTCACAATCTCTTCATTATCCAAGGTTGTTTATAATTAATTATCTATTGAGACCTCTTTATCATCCACATCCACATTTCTTAAAAATGTATTTAAAATCATTATTACTATTTTATAGACTATGGAATAATGTAATTTATAACCTTATTTACTTTTTATACGAAATTTATAAAGGAATCTTTCTGTCATTTTCCAAATAAGATTCTTTTTAACCTTTTCGATAGATTTAAGGAAAGAATGCCTTTTTTAAACTTATACGGCGGGTGCGGCTATTTTCCTTCATTATAAAATATTCGAAGCTTCCCTTACAAGATTATATGTATATTTTCAATGTAAAAGATTTATTTTATAATTTTGTAAATTTTAAATGATTTCAAAAAAAAGATATTTCTATCAAATAGTTTTTATTTAATCAATGTCAACATCCTTTAATGAATTTTAATCTTATTTGAAGATTATTTATTATGATAAAAAACTTTCATATTGTATTAATGGTTTTGTGATATGTTTTACTGTGGATGTGTTATTTTTATACCATTCATGGTTTATGGATAATGTATTGACATTTCGTATGCTCGTTTTAATATGAATGTTTATGTTATGTTTAAACCTGTTCATATGAGGAATGCATTGGACTTAATAAGTGACTGGTGGATCTTGTTATATCTCCTTGAGGCATCGAAAGGTCTTATTAGACAAACTATTATCATGGAATCATTCCTTGACAAAATCTTATTTTTAGTCTTGGCATGAGGCCTTGGATACGTGGTTATGATAGTCTGGCATTATTCATTCCATCATTATGAAAGTGCTTATTGATATTGCATGTTATTATTTGACTAGTAGAATATCCATGTGAATAAGTAAATGGAATTATTTCATTTTATTTTTCCCATATTATTCTGAAGTTCAAGTTTAAAATTCTTTTATTTTAGTTATACGTTGCCTTAAATGATTATGCTTATTTATGAAAGATTCCGCTATATTGTTATCCTTACTGGGTATTTGAGATCACCCCTTTCTATGTTTTATTTTTCAAGGATTTCAATAAGTATTTTATGAATGAACTTTAGGGATAGTATAAGGGGATATGAGTGTCGAGACAAGATGTTTTTGTAGTAATTTTCACTTTATTATATAATGCAAACTTTATGAATTTATCTTGTTATTCCAAGGCTACTAAACTAATCGGTCTTTCAAGACTTGATCTTTTGTGATCATGACAATGTTATATAATAATGCACCAACTCTGGGTAACTGGGGTTGGGGCATTTTAGTGGGTATTAGAGGAAGTTTAGTACAATCCTTGGAAGCTATATGTAGATAAACTCTAATTAGAGCACATAGATATAAGATGGACTTTGAGGATTAGTATAGAATAACATCCTAGAATTTTGGTATTGTTGAAATTTTGTGAGTTTTCCTAGTAATACATCTAGGTCTGGATACAAGTAGGTAGATGCGGTTCTAGAAGAGATGTACCTAGGGGTAAAACCTGAAAACACCGCTTTGAGCTAGACTCGAACGGAAACTGGTGCACGACAATGGGCCTTGCTGCCCTCATGGTTTCGACACTCCAGGAGGATATTCTTAGGATAATTCTAATTTTCATTACAAACCATTATGAAGGGTTTATGAATATATACTTCCTCAAAGAAAACATTTTTATGATTATGGATTATATCCATAAATAGTTCAATTTATGTTAAGTGTTTTACAAGTATGGAATTATGTATTTTGATTCATAAACTAATCTTTTTTAGGCCATTGTTTAGAAATGATGCCTAGTGGAAGAAATGGAGACTATATCAATGCACACACTCCATGTAGGGATTTCCCTCCTGCTCAAGATAATTATAGTGGAGATGGTGATGCAACTGGTGCTGATCAACTATTCACCATACTAGGACAACTCACTCAGGTTATGAATAATAACCTTACTCGTATGGAGCACCCTGATCCACAGCATGGAGGATCAATGTTAGATCGCTTCATGAGGATGAAACCACCAAAATTAAATGGGAGTAAAAATCTATTAGTATCTGGGCAATGGATAAGTTCCCTAGAGAAAAAATATTTCAGGCTTTGGGGAGTAGTGAATGGGAAAAAAATTTCATGGCAGTTTATTGCCTCACTGGATATGCTGATGAATGGTGGTCATTGATTCAAAACATGAAAGAAGAAGATGAAGTTTCAAATTTGGAATGGAGGGAGTTAAGAGAGCTTTTCTTAGAAAAATAAATTCCTCGTGACCATCGAGAAGATATGGAAAGTAAATATCTGAGTCTGAGACAAAAGGAGGATGAGAATGTTGCAATGTATAAGACTTACTTTACAAGGTTAGTAAGGTATGCTGGAGATTGTATACATAACCCAGGAAGTAATATTGATCGTATATTTTATGGGTTAAAACCATTTCTTCGTCGAGCATTAGTGCAAAATCCATCTCGTCGTACAAAGATATTGTCTCATGTGCTATCAAGAAATAAAAAGAATTCTCTATGTCTTATGACTTTAAAGCAAAGAAAGAGAAGAAGAGATCTTCTGATCACTCTGGGAATGTAAATAAGGGGAAAAGGTAAAAGTTGAATATTTATCCTACAATAAATGTGTGAAGAAACACCCTGGTACTTTCTTAAAAGGAATTAGAGTCTGTTACAAGTGTGGTGAAAAAGGCCACCAACATCATGATTTAAAGGGGAATAAGGAAGCTATCAATGTGAAATGCTACAACTGAAGGGAGATTAGACATAATGAAAATGAATTTCCTAAGCGTAAGGGAAAATTATCTCAGAAAAGGTCATGGGATCAAGGCCAAGCTTTTGAAATCACTACTGCTGAGGTAGAAGCTCCAAAAGATGTGGTGGCAGGTAATTTAATGGTTTCATCATGTTTAGAAAATGCATTATTTGATCCTGGATCATCACATTGATTCCTATCTTCCCAGTTTGTTAATAAAATTAGATATTTCCAATTTTATTTAACAAGGGAGTTGTTAGTTATAACTCCTAAGGGAAGTATCATTGCAACCATGTTTTGTAAATCATTCCCCATTAGAGCACATAAATGTTCTTTATCCACTAATCTCATCATCATACCTATGATTGAGTTTGATATAATCCTCATTATCGATTGGATTTCAGACCGTGATGTGAAGATTTATTTCAAGAAGAAGGAGGATATTATTTTTGATGATGATGATAAGGAACACCTTATCATTAGAGAAAAATCGTCACAACCTAATTCTAATCTAGATCAACCCCCAATATCTCAACTAAATTCAATTATTGGGGAGGAAGGGAATGAAATGATTGTGGGTGAGGAAAGGAGTGTTCAAATTGAGTATGTACCTATTGTGAAATAATATGTAGATGTGTTTCTGGAAGATTTACCTAGATATCATCTAGAAAGTGAAGTTGGGTTTTCTATTGATTTAATTCCTGGATCAAGGCCTATATCGAGTACCCCTTATATAATGGCTAGTGTGGAATTAGTTGAACAAAAGAATCAACAAGAGGAATTGAGTAATAAGGTAATTATTCGCCCAAGTGTTTCTTCATAGGGAGTCCCTGATCTTTTTGTTAAAAAGAAAGATGGATATATGAGGTTATGTATCAACTATAGTGAGATCAATGCTATAACAATAAATAACAAGTATCCCCTACCTCGCATTGATTATTTATTTGACCAACTGCATGGAGCTCAATATGTTTCAAAGATTGAACTTCGGTCTGGATACCATCAGTTGTTTGTGAAAAAGGAAGACATTCCAAAGACAACATTTCGAACCAGGTACGGGCATTACGAGTTTACAGTAATGCCTTTTGGGATGACTAATTCGCCCTCTGTATTCATGGATCTAATAAATAGAGTTTTCTAGGAATACCTAGATGAATTTGTGGTGGTATTTATAGATGATATCTTGGTATACTCCAAAAGCAATGAAGATCATGAAAATAACTTGTGCATTATCCTGAATACTCTGAGAAGACATGAATTATATGGGATGTTTTTTAAGTGTGAATTCATGCTTCAGTAGATTTCTTTTCTTGGCTATATTGTCTCTAAAGATGGAATATCTGTTGATCCTTCTAAGAACAAGGCAATCCATGAATGGCATGCACTGATGAGTATAACTGAGGTACGAAAATTTATTGGTTTAGCAGGTTATTATCGACGTTTCGTCCAGAATTTTTCCCGGTTGACTAACCCATTAACAAAGCTCACACGTAAAGGGGTTAAATATGTTGGACAAAAGAGTGTGAATAATGTTTCGAATAACTAAAGAGATGATTAGTCAATTATCCTGTATTGACTCTACCATTGGGGAATGATGGGATAGTTATTTATAGTGATGCATCGAAGAAAGGACTTGGTTGTGTACTTATGCAGAATGATAGGTTTATTGCCTATGCATCATGATAGTTGAAAATTCATGAGCAAAACATTCCTACTCATGATCTCAAGTTAGCATCTGTGATTATTGTTATGAAGATATGGAGACACTACCTCTATGTTGAAAACAATGAGATTTATACTGATCATAAGAGTTTGAAGTATATTTCCTCACAAAAAGAACTCACCATGAGGGAAAACAGATGTCTTGAATTACTCAAGGATTATGATTGCACGATACACTACCACCAGGGAAGGAAAAAATGTGGCAAATGATTTGAGCAGAAAAGATCCTGGAGTTTTTAACAATATGAGAACTGAAAGGGTTCCGATTTTCATGGATCTAGTGAAGATAGACATAGGAATAACCATGGAAGGTGAAAAATCAATCCTTTTTCAAATGGTTTCCAAACCTTCTTTACTAGAAAGGATTAATATTTCTCAGACTAATGAGGAAGAATTTCAAAATGAGATTAAAGCTATCAATGATGGGAGATTGAGAGGCTTTGTGTATGAAGATGGAATTTTGAAATTTGTGAAGAGACATTGTGTTCCCGATATACCTAATCTAAAAAGGGAATTGCTGGATGATGCTCATAGTTCCAATTTCTCTATACACCCTGGGAGCACTATAATGTATAGAGATTTGAAGGAACATGTTTGGTGGGATAACATGAAGATGGAGATTTCTGATTTTATGTCAAGAATTATGGTTTGTCAAGAAGTGAATATTGGAAGGCAACAACCTAGTGGAGTATTACAACCTCTTACCATACCTGAGTATAAATAGGATAATATTATGATGGACTTTGTCATGGGGCTACCAAAGACTCCTAGAAGGAATGATGCAATATGGGTCATTGTTGATATTCATACCAAGTCAGCACATTTTCTTGATATAAGAGAATATTTACCATTCTAATGTCTAGCAAGACAATATATTAATAAAGTTGTGAGACTTCATAGTGTACCCCTATCGACTTTTTCTGATCGTGATCCCCATTTTAATTCAAGATTCTGGAAAATTATTCAGAAAGCCCTAGATACTAAACTTCATTTGAGCACTGCCTACCCCCCTCAAATAGAAGGACAATCAAGAATGGACTATTCAAACCTTAGAAGACATGTTGAGATCCTGCTCACTTGACTCTCAGGGTATGTGGGATCAATATTTACCTCTGTTATAATTTTCCTATAACAATATCTTTCATTCAAGTATTCAAATGGCACCATATAAAGCATTATACCAAAAGAGATGTTGCACACCAACCGGTTGGGATGACGTTGCAGAAATAAAACTTGTAGGCCCAGAACTGGTGGAGGAAACGATGGAGAAGGTGAATGTAATCCAAAATCACATCAAAGAAGCTCAAAGTAGGCTGAAGAGATATACTGACAATCGAAGAAAGGATTTGGTATTTTAGGTATGAGATCATGTTTTCTTGAAGGTATCACCATGGAAGGGAGTTATACATTTTTTCAGAAAAGGTAAATTGAGTCCCAAGAACATAGGACCTTTAGAAATTCTATAATGAATTGGGGATGTAGCTTACCGTTTGGAAATGCCGCCAAGTCTCTCCAAAGTTCATGATGTGTTCCACATATCACTGTTGAGGAAATACATGCCTGACCCAACGCATGTAATCACATATGAGTAAATAGAAATGAAAACCGATCTATCTTATTTGAAGATCCTGTTAAAATTCTTGATATAAGAGAGAAAGTGCTGAGAAACCGGACGACTCGTCTGGTAAAAGTTCTATGGAGGAACCATTAGATAGAAGAGGCAACGTGGGAACCTGAGGAACTTATGATGAAGAACCACCTGAGTCTTTTCATGCTGTATTATTATAGAAATTCTGAGAACAAAATTATTTGAATGAGGGGAGAATTTAACACCCCATGCTTCCACGGTATGATTCTCTTTGAATAATACAGTAGCGTGTGTTGTACACAACATCGAGATTCTAACACACTGTGACCAATCAAAGTAGCCGTTATGAATAGTAATACCCACTTTATGAAATTTTATAAATTTTATCTCTCAAAATGGACTTCATTTTTGGATTCATAATATCTAAATTATCCTAGGGTGTAATTTTGGTACTTTTTGGATATGTTTTATATTTTGAGGAATAGTGAAAATTACAAAATTTTAATTAAAAACAAACTTTTTTAATCGAAATGATTAATAGTGATAAAGTATGAATTTGAGTTGTTTTAAAGTATATTTCGAATATATTTTTACCATTTAATAGATTTTTTTTCATTGTGCATAATTTCACAATTAAACCGGGCATAAAAAAGTGTCAAACTTTTGATAGTTATTATCTCTTAAAAACACACTTTTTTGTTTTAACAAGGGGAATTAATTTTAAATTACTTTCTACCACATTTGTGTTATGAATTTGGAAAAATGGATTCCATATTTTTAATCAAGATTTAATAATTTTGTAAATAGGTAACTTTTATTTTTAGACATTTTGAATAATTAGTTCGGTAAATATTTAATTTACCATGGTTAAAGGGTAAATCCGGTAAACAAGGGTAAAAAAATAATATTATAATAATAATAAATTACCCTAAAACATGTCCTAACCTTGTTGGCTGATACATGTCCGACAATGGGCATCCATAGGTCGTTTTTTGGACTCCATTGATCCACTTTTAAGTGATAAGGATACTTTATATTAATTATGTTATAATAAATACAAAAATGATATAAGCATATATCTTTTAGAAAAAAAAAATTTACATAGGGTTATATATGTTGGATTTTCTACTATAAATATTCATTATAAAGATAAAAATATTTCATAAATAATTTTATTTTATTTATAATTTTCAGACATTTAAAAATTAATTTAATTTATGACACAATAATGATGCAGTATTTTCATTATTAATGAAAGAATAAAATAATTGGTATTAATAATGTTAAAATAAATTTAATTTGAAAGTTTTGAAGACATATATTAACTTTATTGTTTAATATGACATTATAGGACTGCTTAAAGGAATTTTTTTCTAATAAATAAAGTTTTTGAGACTTTAACAAAAATAAATTATTGAATAGTGTCAAAATTGACATAAATGAGTTTTTAAAACAAATATTATATTATTAACTGATATTCGTTTCCTCAAAATCTATGGATCATCCAAAGTACATATATCATGGTAGGTGTATCATTAATTGACAACTTGGGGGACTCTTGGATGTACATCGTAAGTTTATTAATTATATAATACAAAAATACAACGTGATAGGGTAAATGTCAAACTAATTAACTAAGAGTTAAAACAAAAATACAAGGTTAATATAATGACCCAAACCTCTCAAAATTCTATTGGTTTAAAGTATTCTGAACCATCCCCACCTTATACTTTTAACTATCCACTTTTGTGCCATTAGAAACCGAATATTAATTTATTATAAAATTATATTTTTAGCTTTTCCAAAGGTGTCCCTCACCCCTCTTATAAAAGGGAACTCCCCATTATCACTAATTCACACATTCAAAGCGATTTGGCTCAGACAACCCCTGCAAAAATACTCTCTCAACATCCCTCACTTCAACCTAGAGGCCTTAGTTTGAGCAGAAAGCCAACCTATTGATCCCTTTTGATCAAATCAAAAGGAAGAACCCAAAGAAGAGTTAATGTTTTCTCCACGCTCTTTCAAGTTCCTTTCTTCGTCCACTTCTTATTTATTTGTTATTCCCATTCTAAAATAATAACTCCAGTATATTATATATACTATTATTTTATTATAAACACGGTACAACCATATTTAGTATTCAATCCATCTTTGAATGACATGTCACCATACTTGCATATGTACGACTTACTGTATCCACTTCGTGATGTAATTATTATTCAAAAAATTATTATTTGGATGGGTATAATAATTATGTGTAATTCATTTATTTAATAATTATAACATGATAATGATTCTATATTTATGATATAAAATCCAATTATATTTTATTTTAAAATCAAATGAATAATGTTGTCGCTCGCGCGTATGTACGGACTAACATCTACATGAATGTGATGAGCTTCATTACCCATCTTATCCATTTGAGGATAATTCTCATTTGATGTTTAAAAATATTGTTTAAGGACTTGATATCATTCTGGATATAAATAATATACAACATATCCACAAAAAACAAGGCTTATGTAACAAAACATATAAGTTAACACCCGAAACAAAGTTAATACTATTAACCAAGCAATGTTAAAAGATCATATATGATATAATATTAATGTCTATGATTATTTTATAATTTAATAACAATTATTTCACCATTATAAAGGAGGTTAACCTACCCACAACCAAGGAAAAGTACAAGGCAAGGGTTTATTTCACAATCTCCTCATTATCCGAGGTTGTTTATACGTAATTATCTACTGAGACCACTTTATCATCCACATCCATGTTTCTTAAAAATGTATTTCAAATCATTCTTACTATTTTATAGAGTATGGGTTAAAATAATTTATACCCTTTTCGACTTTTTATAAGAAGTTAATAAAGGAATCTTTCTGATTTTCCCAAACAAGGTCCTTTTTAACCTTTTCGACAAAATTAATGTAAGAATGTCTTTTTTAAACTTATACGGCGGGTGCGGCTATTTTCCGCCATTATAAAATCTTCAAATCTTCCCATACAATCTTATAATAATATTTTAAAATTAAAAGTTTTATTTTAAAATTATGTGAATTTTAAATGATTTCAAAAAAGAGATATTTCTCTCAAATAGTTTTGATTTCATCTATGTCAACATACTTTAATGGATTTTAAGCTTATTTGAAGTTTATATATTATGATAAAAAACATCCATATTGTATTTATGGTTTTCTGATATGTTTGACTGTGGATGTGTTATTTTTATTCCAATCATGGATTATGGATAAAGTATTGAAATTTTGTATGAAAGTTTTAATACGAATGTTTATGTTATGTTTAAACCTGTTCATATGAGGAATGCATTGGACTTAATAAGTGACAGGTGGAGCCCGCTATAACTCATCGATGCATCAGTAGGTCTCATTAGAGAAACTAGTGTCTTGGCACGAGGCCTTGACAAAATGTTATTTGTATTCTAGGAACGAGGCCTTGCATACGTGTTTATGATATTGTGGCATTATGCATTCCATCATTATGAAAATGGTTATTGATATTGCTTGTTATAATTCGACTAGTATAATATCCATGTGAATAATTTAATGGCATTATTTCATTTTTTCCCATATTATGCTGAATATCTAGTTTTAAAGGATTTTTTTTCAGTTATACATTGCCTTAAATGTTTATGCTTATTTATGAAAGTTTCCGCTATACTGTTATCCTTACTGGGCATTTGAGCTCACCCCTTTCTATGTTTTATTTTTCCCAGGATGTGAAAATTATTTTATAAATGACTTATAGGGATAGAATAAGGGGATATGAGTGTGGAGAAAAGATATTGTTGTAGTAGTTTTCACTTTATTATGTAATGGAAACTATATTAAAGTATCTAGTTATTCCAAGGCTACTAAACTAATGGGTCTTTCGAGACATGATCTTTTGTGATCATGCCAATGTTATGAAATAATGCACCGACTCGGGGTAACTGGGGTCAGGGCGTTACAGAAGATGGGAAAGAAGGATTTTTCCCATATGTGATAACTGTGGAAATAATCTCCAAGGTAAATTCTTGAAGCTAATTGGAGTTTTTTAAAATTATAGAGAAAAAGGAAACCATGTACATGATTTCAAGGGTATGAATGAGGTTTCAAATGTACATTGATTCATCTGAAAAGAGATGGGACACTACACAAATCAATTTTTCAATCATTAGAGTGTATCGCAAATGATGTTGTTGGATAATAATCATGTAATGATGCTACCATAGATGAACATGAATGATTAGTGTTCATATGTTATTTTAAATAAAGTATGTCATTTGAGTGTTTTATCAATGATGTACAAGTTATATGAATTATGGAATATTTAAGGATTGTATTGTAGTACCATTTCATTAAGGATTTGAGATTGTGTGGTACCAAGAAAAGTCACTCAATAGAAAGTTAAAAATTTTGGAAAATAAATGGATTTAGGAAAGATAAACCATAATATGATCATGATACTATGTTATTGATTTTGGAATAATAGGTGATTGATTTGGATAAATTATATTGGATATTATTGAATACCTTGTAAGTAATTAATGGTTTTTTATTCCATCATTGATGGAGATTACAAAATTTTTGGATTGAAAGAGTATATAGAGTATTTTATGATTTATAGAATGAATAAAAAAGTACATAAATATTTAAATATGGCTTTCTGGTAATTCATTTTATTACCAAATTTTAATAGAATACATGATGAAGGTATTCACATATATATTATTTGACATTCCTAATAAATTTTGGACTATGAGTTCAGACAGAAGTATTTTCGATAAGTCTAAAGGTGGGAATAAATTAAGTTGGACATTGGATACAATTTTTTATATTTAATACATTTCTTAATATTTTTTTATTGTTATATAAAGGACAACCCGATGGTCGGGTGATAGCCCATCTCGTCCGGCAAGGCCGTGAGACATGAACCCACAACTGAAGGGCGACAAGGGTACATCACCAACCACTAGACTACGTGATTTCCATGTTTGTATAATGTTATTTTTTTAAAATGGTATGACAGATTAATTATAAAATTGCTTTTCTAAACACTATACAACAGTGTTTTAAAAAATATTTTTCAGTTCTATTATCTTTCGAAGAGAAAGACAGTTTTCTGGTAGAAATTAGTTAATGGATGGAACTCTACTTGTCATGTATTATTTTCTTCTTATTCTATGAATAAATTAATTATTAAAAATTATGGGAAGGAACATAAATCCAAAAATGCGGTATCCTAATATATTATGTTTTTTAAACCGATGATATTTTAAATCATTATAGATTTACATATTTGAGGCCCTCTATATTCCATTTATTGTTCACTTATTTGTGATTTATGACCTTAACCACTCACTATAGATATTTACATTTTTCCTCTAACTATATATCTTTAATTTCCTCCATTGTTCTCTTATTCGAGATCATAATTTTGTGGTGACTTTTTCATTTCCCGTTCCATCTTATTAAGGCTAAATTTTAGTAACCCAATTTCCAATGTGGGTTTTCCACAAAGGTATTTTCTATTTTTAACCTTTTATTTACGAACATAAATTTCAAATTGCGAGCATGAAATTTATTGTAGGGGTGAATGTGACACCACATGATTTCATAGTACGTTATCTCATTAAAATAATTCAATAGCTTGCGTTACACAAAATACTAAATTCGAGCACACCATGAATTACCAAACTAGCCATTCATAAAGTAGTTATGAATAGAATTACCTAAATTTTGAATTTAATTTACTCCATATAATTTTAACATCCATATTATATGTTTCTTAGATATAATATTAGAACAAATTCAATTTTTCATAAAAAACAAAGTATATTTCAAAAAATTCAATTTAACAACCTTTTAATAGAGAACCCTCTTAAATCAAATAATTGACACTTTTATATATTAAATTTCCTAAAATAAATTTCTTTTTAAGAATCAGGACATTAATATTTAGTTTGGGTAATTTTTTTGTACTTTTTTGATAACATTCATATTTTGATGAATAGTGAATAAAACTAAATTTTAATTGAAAACAAATTTTTTTAAACATATTGTAGTGTAAAATTATCTATTAAATTATATTTAAAGTATAATTAGATTATATTGTTATCATTTAATATAATATTGGTCATTATAAGTAATTTCACATTTAAACTGGTCATAAACACATGTCAATCTTTTGATAGTTTTTACTTCTTAAAAACCCTATTTCTGGTTTTAATGATGGATATTAATTTAAAATTGACTAATAAAACTCATATGTATTTAATTTTTTTAAATAGACATAATTTTTTGATTTTTAATATCAACATTATGCTTGGGTGAAATTTTGGAATTTTTCTGAGAACATTCAATTTTTGATGAATAGTGAAAAACACTACATTATTGTTTAAAACCAACATTTATTTAAATGATTACTATTTAATTTAAATTTATTTTAAATTCAAAATTGAAATATAATACATAAAATGTGTAAATTTATAATAATATTAGATGTATAATATTTTATTTAATTTTTTAACGTCTTTTACCAACCTTCTAGGCACATTTAACGATTTGCATAAAACCTAACATTACCACTTCTGTGAATTGAATTTCAAAAATCCTAAAGATATGGATGACATCAGTAAGTAAAATTTGGTTCAATGTTATGAAAATACTTTTTTTTGAATAGTAACTTTTGAATTTTATTTGCCATGGTTAAAAGTAAATAGGGTAATTGAAGGTAAAAATGAAATTTTAATTACCCTAAAAATTGTCCTAATTATATTGGATATGTGTATTCTGAAAAAAATCATCCATAGTAATAAAATATTATATTTTTTGTTCCAAATTGATTATATTAGTACATTTATAATTATTTTATTTAATGAAGTGTTAAAAGTGTTAAATTCAATGCTTAATAACTAAACTATTGTTTACATAGAGTCATGGATAAGTTAAATTAAACTATAAATACTCATTAGAATGATAAAAATATATTCTACTTGATGGTAATTTATTTTTTATTTTTTGACATTAGATATTTAAGTTTATTTATGACACAATGAATATGATGTAATTACCTTATTAATGAAATACTAAAATAATTGATCTTACAAATATCAAAAAATTGTAAATTGAGACTTTTGACACCTTACACGAATTTTATAGGTTAATATGACATTTTATGGTTTATTTGAAGTATTTTTTCAATGTAATAATTTTTTTAACTTTCAAAAATACCAAATACTAAATAGTGTCAAAATTGACATAAATTTGTTTTTAAAACAAATACTATAGTGTTAAATGATATAATATTCATAGAAATATAAGGATAATCCAAAGGATATATATAATGATATATATGATATTATAGAACCACCTGAGGTTTACTTCAAATTTTATAGTTAGTTTATTAACCATTTAATATAAAAATACAAGAAGACATTGTAAAAGATAAACTGTTTAACATAGAGTTTAATCTAAATGAAAAGGTTAATATGGTAACCTAAACTTGTATAAACCCTATTATATGAGAGTATTTAGACTCATACCCACCTTATCCTTAAAATAAATCCATTTGGAGCTATTATATATTGAAAACAAGTTTATAATAAAATAATATTTCAAACATTCCCTAAAATTACCCCACCTCTCTTATAAAAAGGTACTTCCCTCTTATATCAATATAACACCCCAAAATACATTATAATTGAAAAAAACCTTATCAAATATCCTCCAAACATCCCTCAATTCATCATAGAGTCCTTAATTTGATCATAATCCTACCTAACATTCCCTTTTGAACAAATCAAAAGGAATAGCCCGAAGAAGAGGTAATTACATCATCGCGTCTTTCAAAGTTATTTTATTCTTACAAATCCTATTTCTTGGATTTTTTTCATAATAAAATTATATATAAAGTACCTTATACTTTATAAAATTTTATTATAAATATTTTTCAACCATATTTATTATTCTATCCGTCATATGAACGACAAAGTCGTCATACGTTCGTACGTATGGCTTATCGTCTCCATATTGTTGTGTGGTTTGTTATTCAACACTTTATTATTAGGATGGGTACAATAATGAGTATAATTGATGTAAATAATAAATATAACTTTTTAATTTTTATTTATATATAATATACCATCCAATTACATATTATTTCACCAGCAATATAAAGATATCGTCGCTCGTGCGTATATACGACTTACCTTCTCTATGACGCGATGATATTTTTTTCCATATTCACCATTCAACGAATATTATAAATATATATATAATTAATAAGTATGTAATATATGACATAATAATTATACAAGAAATATATATATATATATATATACCTCATTAACTTACTTCTCTTCAATACGATATGGAAACGATAACAATGTATATGCGTGTGTATGACCTACAATCTCCATAAACAGTGTTTTCCATTTCATATATCTATCTATTATACATATTAATATTATTTATATATATGATACATAAATAATTTTTAATATTCTATAATATAATTAAATCATGATATAGGTGATATTTCAAAGAATAAGAAGTTAAAACTTGTACAATAGAGAAAGCGATTATTACCTGAAATATTAATTTAACCTAGAAATTAATAATTAATGGGAAGTATAAATCCATAAATAAAAAAAGTATGATATCATAAATATTAATATGGTTCTAGTATAATTTAATAACATACTATGGTCATTATACAGCAGGTTAAACATATACTCAACCAGAGGAAAGTACAAGGTAAGTGTTAATTCCTCAATCTCATTATTATCCGAGATTGTTTATGTTTAAGTTTTTACTAGGAAATATTTAATACCCATGTCCGTGATTCATAAAAGAATTTTAAAAGGATTATTTTTATGGTAATTTTTAAATAAAACATCATTTTAGATGGGTTAAATATTTATTCTTTAAAATCATTCTCATTAATTTCACCATTTTCAAAATTATTTTAATGAATTATTTGTATGTTCCTTAATGTTTTAAAATGTTAATTACTTTAAAAATTGTCAAAGTGGTATGGGACATGTTGATTTAAAAAACTTTTTTAAATAACTTCCTTTATAAATTGTGCAACTTTTGAATTATTTCATGAAAATCAGTATTTCTATCAATGATTTTTATTGATTATTTTCAACTATGTCAATATCCATTGTTGGATATTATTCATTATTGAGGTTTATTTACTATAATAAAATCATCGATATTATATTCAATGAGTTATGATATGTTTGACTATGTTTGTTCTATTTTTATACCATTCTGAGTTTATAGTTAAATCATTAATGTTTTGTATGTTAGTTTCAATATGAATATTTATGTTATGTTTCAACATTTTCATATAAGGAATTCATTGGACTTAGTAAGTGACATGTGGAGCCTGCTATAGCTCTTCGATCCATAAGTATGTCTCATGAGACAAACTAGTGTCTTGGCATAAGGCCTTGACAAAATCTTATTTTTAGTATTGGCTCGAGGTGTTGACTTTGTGGTTATGATTTCTGGAAATATGCATACATAATTATGAAATTATTTATTACATATGATTATTCGACTACTAGACTATCCATATACATGTTTATTTGGTAATGTTAGATATATGTTTTCCATATTGTGTTCATGATTATGTTCAAAAATGATTTTTTTATTACACATTTCATCTTAAATGTTTATAGATTCTGCTAAATTATTTACCCTTACTGAACATCTGATCTCACCCCTTTCTTATATTTTATTTTCCTAGGATTCCAAGAAGTGTATTATGATTTATATGGAGGTTTAAGATAATATAATAATGTAATTATCAAAGGATTTTTTATGTTTTTTGTGAATGTGTGTTGTTACGTTCTTGTATGTAATCTACTATCCAAGACTATTAAACTAATCGGTCATTTGGGACTAGATTTCGTGTAATCATTCTAATGTATTAAAATAATGAACTGGATCTTGGTTATGAGGTCATACCAAAAATATGGAATTAAATGACAGTGGCCATTGATGAGAGTAAGAATTATATGGATTGTACATTTAATGAATTAATAGGCTCTCTGTTGTATTAAGACATAATGTATAAAAATATTTCTAATGAAGATTCTACAAAGATAAAAATCAATTTCATTTAAATTTAATGTTACTAAAACCATTAATTACTCTGGATATTATTTCATTGAAAGTGATAATGAAATAGATCAGTTTAGTAAGAATTTTTTCAAGTTCCAAAAAAATAATGGTTAAAAGGATATAATCATGAGGAAGTCTAGAATGGGATAAATGGTAGGTATTTCTAGTAAAAATAAAAATGTTTCAGAATTATCATGTTATGAGGGTAGGGATAAATTTCACATAATAACTGAATTCCCTAAAATCATGAATCCAAATAAGGACACGTAGAAAATAAGAAATTAAGAAAAAACATTTTTGGAGTTTGTTATTCCTCAGAGAGTTCTGATTTAGGTTGTGATTATATAAGTGAACATGAGAAAAGTAATCTTAACCTAATGAGTATAGTGTCTGAGGTATATATTTCTCTATTGAATGAGTTAAAAACTCATGTAAATTTTTTCACATAATTATTTATCCATAAATGATACTAAAATATTTTTTGATTCATGTTGTAGAATATGATTTTGTGAATTTCGAAGATAAAAAAATAATTAATAAAAATTATTAATTAAGAAATGATTGGGTATGGATAATTGTAATGTATAATGAATAAAAATAAAAAATACGAGTTAATAAAGTAAAATGTGAAAAATAAATAGTAATATTATTCTATAAAAATAATTCATTTGTAGAGTTTTATATTTAATGATAATAATTTATTTTGGGGTGAATTAATAAAAATTGTAAATTATTTTATCTAATAATATCAATAAAATAAATAATTAATAATCACACATTCTAGAATAAATGAAAATGATTTTACAGGTTCAGAATCTATTCAAAAAGATTATTTGGATATAAATATTGATTTTGTTAATTGTAAAGTTAATTTGTTTAATTTTCTTTATTAAAAAGAAAAATATGAAAAGATGATGTATTTATTAAAAATAAACACCATAAAAATGGTTTGGGAAAAATTAATTTAACTAAATAGTTTAATTTGAAAGAAAAAAATTGAATTTCAAATGGATATATTTTTTGGGTTACATGTTTAAAATGGAAAATGAAATATAAATATCCAAATGAGTGTTCCTTGAAATTTACACAGTCAATTGGACAGAATATAAATTTAAATAATAAAATTTTAATTTCTAATAATTCCACTAATAAATGGTTTAAATCTATTTGAAAGGAAATATTTTTGTTTTTATTAATCCTCTTATACCCAATTTAGCATGGGTAACAAAATAATTTGTTTTACTATTTAATGTCATGAAATATTATTAAATATTATAAAAAATTATAGTATTTAGAATATGGCTAATCTAGGAACCTAAAATGATATATTCAATAGTTTTCATCATTATTAATGTGATGGTGGCCTTTAAACATTTAGAATGAACTCTGATGGTCTGATTAGACATATTGTTGATTATTACTTTTCAAAAAACATTTATTATATCAATATATTATATATACTTGATTTAAAAATTGATCTTAAATTTATGTTAATGTTTTTTGAATAAATATTAAATGTTATTTTTGAAAATGATAGAAGTATTGTTTTGAATCATAAATTAATTTTATTTTCTAAAAATAAAAAGTAAAATGTACATTTTATTATAATTGAGGATCTAATAGGAAATGGGTAATCTTTTAATTTCATCAGTAGAATATTAAATTCTTTGGAATTTATGCCATGGTATGGAAAGAAATATATATTTGTACAAATAATAATTAAATGAATATGTTTTTTAACTATACCTATCAAAAATAAGTAAATACTTCATGTGTGATTCATGTTTAAAGGATAGAATCGAAAATAGTGATTTAAATCTATTAATGATGTTAGTACAATAAGAAATATATAGTTATTACATATTGACTTGTTCAGACCCATTCAACGTATTATTTTTTGTGTTAAGAAGTATTTATTTGTAATTGTAGATGGTTACAAAAGAATATAATGGATTTATTTTTATCCTATAAAAATGAGACATTCGGAAATTTTTTTACTTTATGTAATCTTCTAAAATGTTTCAAAAAAGGGAAAATCATCTCTATAAAATGTGATAGTGGTTGTGAATTTTTTAATTTATTATTTGATAGATTTTTGGGGTAAAATTTTTATAAAAAATATTTCATAGCCCCTAAGAAACCACACCAGAATGATGTGGTTTAATTAATAAACAAACCATTTCAACAAAATTTCTACATCAATACTAATGGAATTTATTTTACCTAATAACATTTGTGATGAATATATAAATTTGGATTTTAGTTTCATATATAGAGTTTTATTTATTAATTTCATAAATAAGACACCTTATGATCTTTTTATGGTATTTATTCGTAATGTTTGATATTTCAGGTTTTTTAAGAGTAAAGTATACATCTTAAACACACAAGTTATTTATTAAAAATTCAAATATAATTCTGATTAAGCGATATTTTTGTAATATTAAAATGAAAAAAAATATTATAGGGTTTTCATTATTAAATAATTAATTTTTAGAAATCTATGCATGTTCTATTTAATGAAATAATATCTATCAAGAAGTATTATGAACAAAACAAATAATATTATGATTTTTGATAACATATTTTTTACGAATAGAGTAACCTTGATAATGATAATGTATCAGTTAACGGGGGTCATATCTATTATCAAAACTATCCATTATAATGGAAGACTCAAAAAATTAATCCTATTTAAAAGTAATTAGTAAATTAGAGTCTTGTATTTATCCTATAAAATCTATCATACATAACTTTGAGAACACTACTATTCATGCTCACATTCATCTTATCAATGTTGAAAATTATTTAATCGATACCAATTTGATTAATTTTATGCATGTTGAATTTAATAGATTTGAATGGAATAATGAGTTTTATTTTTTTCTTGTCAAAATGATTGAAAAAGTTGGTAAACTAAATTAATTATTAATAATGAATTTTATGATGATGAAATCGTACTCACCAATATATCAAGACAGGTAAATAATTTTTATTTAGTGGAATAAGGATTTAAATTTAAAGATTCTAGTTCTCTTATTTATAATATGGAGTAAATTAGGATTCTATTGTCTTATAAATGTTTTTAAAACATAATATTATTTTAAATGGATGTAAAAATATCATTTTAAATAGAAATATTTTAAATGATTACTATCAAAAAAATACCCCATATTTCAAAATTTATATTTTTTGAAATCTTTTTTTGGATGTTAATAAATAGACATATCGTTTTATAAAATATCAAACTGGATGATATGAATTAATAACACAATTTTTATTATAAAATTAATATTTTAATTGTATTTTTGAGCGATACTTTTTTATACTAAAGAGTTTTAAGTGATATATAGATAATAAAGCCATATGTTAATGATATAATGTATGGTTACACAAATGATTCTTTATGTAATTATATTTCTAAAATATTGAAAATTGATTTAGAAAAATGATTAATGGGAGAATTAAAATTCTTCTATTGGCTTAAAAATTCATAAAATGAAAAATGATATTTTCAAAAATGAAGATATGTTTTCTAAAGAAAATTTAAAAATATTTATACTTAAATAAAGTAATAATATGAAACTAGTAATGAGAACTATTTATAAAATATACTTGCATAGTTTTGAAAAGTCAATTTATGTTAAAGTGTATTAAGGAATTATTGGTAATATGTTGTATCTCACTCATTCTTGAAAAAACATCATGTTCTTTATTTTTGTGTTTTCTATGGTTCAGTACAACCCTGATGAAAGACACCATAATGCTAATAAAAGTGTAATTAGATAAACAAAGGGAATTGTTTGTACATTATTTTTCTTTTGTAATGTGATTTTTATTTATATATTATCATTCTCAAATTTGATCATTAGTGATTGTAAAAATGACCAAAAAATCATTACAGATATGTGTCACTTTTTGGAAAAGGATTAATTTCAGGGATTTATAAGAAACAAACTTTAGTATCATTATTACCATAAGAGGAATAATATATTGTTTCTACTAGTTTCTGTTCATAGAGTATTTAGATAAAACCCACTTGTATGATCTAAATATCAGTTTTTATAAATTCATATATCTTGTAACAAATCAAGTGTCATTTCAATTTCGTAAGAACGTATTCACTGTTCTAGAATAATAACCAAGGATGTTAGAATTAAATTTTTTATGGATATGTATATAAAGGTTCAATAAATTTAGAATTTTTCCATTTTAGAAAAAAAAATTGACAATTTCCTTAAACCCTTAGATTTTTTTAAATATGTGATAATGAAGATCAAATTGTGAATTCTTAATGCATAAAATCATTGTAATTGTATATTTATTATTTTAAATATATACTACTATGTTTATTTTAATGTAGTTGATTTTGATTAAAATGGATTATGTATTATAGATAAATATAAATATAATTTTTTGATAATTTTTTAAAAGTATGAATTTTATTGAAATTTTATTTAATTAATTGTTTGGTAATTTACAAAATGAAGAGTATATTAGTGATGGAAATTTGTTTTTATTAATTTAAAAGTGTTATTTATATTTATAAATTACTATTTTATTAAATTTTTCTAATTTTAGGAAATGTTATTAATTTTATTTATTATGTTAATTGTTTAATGTATTTTTTATAATATTTCGTAAATGATTTTTATATTTTTTTTGTTATCTATATAGATTGACCATCATTATGATCCACCATGGTTATCCCTCAACTACTCTATAGATTGAGAAGGGGTCAACTCTATGGGAGGCCTTTCCATAGGTTCCCCAATAGTAGGAAATTGATCTTTATCCATAAATAGTGCATCCTTGGTGAAATTGGGACTGTTTATAAGGCTTGTTTAGCTTTCCCATAAGGAAAATGGGTTGGGCTAGGTAAGATCATAGGGATGAATCCCTTGTGTGTGATTTTGTAACTGATGCTGGACCTGAGATCCAAATTAAATGGTGGTTAGACAAGAGTTTGAGGATATATATCTTAATCAACACATTAATAATCAATTTGGGATAGTGAATTAAAATCACTATTTGACTGAGTTAAATGAATAAGACATCATATCTACTATTAGATCATATTTATTTCAGTAGTTAAATATTTTATTTAATATTCTATGTTATATTTTATTTCTAATTCATCTCCATTTAGAATTTATTAATATTATACCTCCCATTTATTCTTTAGTTCACTAATTCTCCTAATCCAACATGCTTGAAACTACAAAAAAACACAAATCCCTCACACTGCACAATTTTAAATTTGACTCCAACACTAGATCAACATTTTTTTATTTCAGTGGTTGTTCACTACTCTTTATAAACTATTAAAAGTAGTGAGAAACCCAACTGTATATCATTGTAGAATTCATCATTAATCTATCATTAGATCTAATTCTATACTAGTAGATCTATATACCATTGGACCCTTACTATTGATTATAATCCACCAGTATATAAAACACCACATTTATATTAAACACCAATGTTATATTAATCACCTCATATAGATTAAAAACCACCATTATATTAAACCCCAATAATATATTATTTTTCCATAGGTATTTTATTTTACTAGAAAATCACCTTTCAACCGGTATATCACATCCATTGATATAAATATTATTTCGATTAGTGAATTATCTTATATAGTATATCACACCAACTTTTTGACATTATTTATTTTCAAATCTCCATTCTCATTGTTTTTTTATTCATTAGTAGATCTCCATCAGTAATAGATCACCATCATTGGTAGTTTATAATAAATAGATGATTCTTTCACTAATAGTAGAAACTTTAAATTGATTTGATAGACCTATTTTGTTTAAAGTATTTCATTGCATTAGTATTATTTGTTGGATATTATTTTTGTTTTACTACTTATCCATTGTGTTTTAATCATTCTTTTTAATTATGCTCCATAAGATATCTTACATTCTAATATACTGTAGGTTGATCCTCACTGGTTGTGAGATGTTATCTTATTTTAAAAGTATTATTTTCTTCAATCATATTTTATATAAGTTCTAATAGTATAAAAATACACAATAAAAGGCCTATAGTAGTTAAATCCACCATTGGACACCAAAGGTAGATCAATCAAATTCTAGACTTTTTAATCGACTGTTATTTAAAATGATTATATCCAAAAAATTATAATTTTTATCATCTTTTTCTTATTAAGATAAATAATTTTTTAAATGTATTATAATTTTTGGTTAAAAAATAATTGAAATATGTTGGAAAAAATTTAGTGATTAATTAATTAACATGAGTTCGTATAGTGTATTTCTCTAACAATTCTCAATTTTACAATTGTTTTTATTGTCTCATTAAAATAAAGGATTAATAAAGTTTTTTAAACAAATTTTTTTTAATTATTTGATACCTGTTTTATTTTAAAATAATTTTATGATTATTTCTTGAAGAAACAGAAATAATGATTCTCCAATCTTTTCTGGCAAGGATTTTAACAATGATGGTAGCGGTAATAGAATATTATTTTTATACAGTAACATTATTTAACAAATTTTTTAGAATATAAATTCCCTTGTAAGATCATTATACTAAAAATATAAATGATATTTTAAAATGATAAACACAATTCTATTATAGATTATTCAACAGATGCTTGTTCATACAAAATAAAAAAAAATTGAAGCTTCATTTATTATTTCATGAAACTGGTACTATTATTGTACTCTGAATACGATCGTAGAAGAACATAAAATTTCAACATTGATCTATTTTAGTGATCAGCAATCATCAACCTTCCACGTATTCAAAAACAATTAGTCTTATAATTTAACTATATTTGTTTCTTATTTTGTAAAATTTATTATTCTATTTTAAATTCTTCATGTCCAGGTTATTATTCCTCTAATCAAAATAAGGTATTGTATTGTTTGGTTATTCCACCACAAAAAGGGATTTTGGGTTGTGACTCATGATCAAAATTCTGGTCACTGAGTAAGGGTTGGTCTCTTATAAATAGCTAGATTGTACCTCAGGGTTCCTAAAAAGTAAGTATCAATATGAATGTTATCACACCATAAAAGTGAAGTTCTTAGTGGGTACCAACCTTATCATAATTTAAAGAAGGATGAGAAGTAGATTAGGATTTCGGTTACACAAACCACAATATATAATTCCATTTTTTCATTTTTTTCACTTCACTGCATATCTAGAACATTACAGTCAGTCAAAACACTATCTTATAAACCATAGTTTTTTAAATTTTTATAAAAACTATTCACCCCTTATAGTGATTATTTAGATCAATATTGATCAAAAAATTAGGGATATGATAATATATTTATTTAAAAAATAATATGTTTATACATTAAAATAATAATTTCAATTTATTTAATAGTTATTAAAATTGAAATTTTCAATATTTTATAGTATACAATATACTATAAATTGATAAAAAATAGAAAAAAATTATATTTAAAAAAATTATTTGGATATGGTTACTGAAATATCACGTGGTCCATTTATGGGTCCTTTTACATTTTTTGTAACATTATTGATCCCTAAAGTGTAGAAAAATTTAATATTATTGTAATTTTCAAAAGGTTTAATGGCTATTACAACAACATGATAAGGGAGACAACCTCTATAAATAATTTCAAAATTTTATTAAAGTAAAGGATTTAAAATTATCTTTATGTTATATTTTAATTATAATAATTTGGATTCATATGGATGTGATGAATAATTTATATTAATTTTTTATGTTATGAAATTATGTGAATAGTCATCCCCCAATTATAAATAGGTGCATATTCCTTCATTAATTTACACAACATTGATCTGTCTAGATCGACCAAACCCAACCCATTCCTCTTATCAATATCATTATCAATATTCTTGATGGTTCTTCCATTCCGAAATTCCAACACTAGGTCCCTTAATAATAGATCCTAATGGAGTTCACTGTAGAAGAGATAATCATCTCCATTGACTCATCCAAGTTTATTTATTCTTCGAATTTATTTTCATGTGTTGTACCCATCATAAAAGAATAAATATTGAATAAAAATACACTGATATCATATTATGATTATGGTAAAACAATATTACATATCATTTAAATCCATTGAAAATAGATAACAATACTCGTGCGTATATACATCTTACCATTTCTAGAAAGTAGGGAAATTCAATTTTAATAACTATAATACATCGATGGCTATATATAATGGACAAATATATATATATATATGATATCTATAAAAAACCCATTATTGTGGACTATTATATTATAATCACCTTTCTACATTATGATCATTTGAAAAATGATAAATTCGCTCATGAAAATGTGTGGACTAACACCACTATGAAGGCATACAAATATTCCATCAATTTTATTTTAGATGGTTGGTAATGAAGATGAATTTTATGAAAATATATGATTTAAATTATTTAATAATTATTCAATAAAACAGGTTAATTATCTAAAATTTTTCTTTTCATCACTCTAAAAGATTATATTGTGTTCATGCATATCTACAATCTATTTTATCCTTGAATGGTGTAATTAATTTTTTTTCTATCTTTTTTTTTGGATTTTAATAAATATTTATTTATTTAATATAGACTATATTTATATTATTATTAACATTCAAGAGATGATGGTTGATTTCAGGAACCAGGTACTAAGGAGGAACAGACATCAGGCAGCCTATTTAATTCGATCATGTCCCAAAATGTGCACCTCTAGGAGAAAATGGAAAGGCCTTAATCATCACAGGTACCTCTAGATGGGTTTCCACTAGGGTTGACATCAGTGGGGAGGCCGAGATATCTGGAAAAAAATTATAGGAGGATTCTGCTACATTATCACAGATTGGAAAATGAAAGATGAATGTGGTAAATGTCTTGGCCCATACACCCAAAAACCATCACTCCACATCCTCCAGTCCAATTGAAGGCTATGAGTGTAGGGAAGAATAATTCCATTTATATTAAGGATGGATTGGTGGAGTCTTTTGCAGGTAGATCCCCCTCAATGAAGACCCAATTGTGGTGTTGGGTAACCGTATTGATGGTTTGGATGTCCAAGAACCAACATTGGCTTCCGTGGAGGATGATTCAGGTGATGACAGTTACAGCCAATTCTTAGTGGATTGTTTGGAATTAATTCAAGGAAAAGGTCTCCATAGACCTAGAAGGAATAATGGGAATAAAGGAAATCGTGACTCGAGAAAGTGAATTATGGTCAAGGGGAAAAAATCCAAGGGATATAAAGACTATACCAACAGGCCTAAACTGATGGAAACAAGGTTAGTTATGAAAGGTGGAAACAAAGAAAACAAAGCCTTATAGAAAGGAGAAGGTGGATAATAAAGTGGGAAAGAAATAATAGTTGAAGAAGAATAAGAATAAGGGGAGTTCTTGAAACTCAACCCCCATTTTAGGGATGAAATGCTTGAAAAAACTACATTGGTCAATGCTTAAAAAGGAGATATCGACAGATTATATGAAAGAAGGCTGCAAGTTGATGCAAATTCAGAGGAAGAGGAGTGGTTAGACAAACAATAGTGAATCGTACCACGAGATTTCAACCACTTCAATATCAACTCGTAGGAATTCATTCAGACAATAGATAGAATGGCCACCCACATTGAAGAGCATATTAACAGAAACCCATAAATCCAGGTTATAAATCTATGCAAGGAATTATATAGAGTGTCTGATTCTAATAATCTTAGTATCATGTTTAATCTTTTTTTGAGTTCTTTCTACACGTAGTGGTATCAATGTTTTGTGAACTATGGTTTTCCCACTTCTCCTTAAAGTGTCTTAATAAATAATTTATATTTGGTGGAGATTATGGTTGATCAATATATAATTACAAAAACTAACAAATCAAAATATGCATGATAAAAAAAGTTATCACAAGAAATAATAATAATCATTAAAATATCAGTAATATATTGTTAATAAAATTTTATAATTGAATCATATATGTAATATACAATGATATTATGAAAATTAATATGTTCACTATCATAAAAAATATGAAACACTGAACATAACATGTCATGACCAGGCCCTTGGGTCCCATGCGGTTAATACCTAATGCACGCCTCCCAAAGGATAGGGGATGGTGATTAGTGATGAAGGATTCAACCTACAAGTGCGAGGCATTTTTCTTGAGTACCTATATGCACACACACACCCAAACAAGTCACACACACTAACCAAGGAAACATGTTTCCCAAATAAAATCTACTTACAAATAATAAAAGTTTTCTAGAATACAAACCCAATGAAAGGACTGAAAACAACCAAGTACATATTGGAAACTTTTATGACCCTCCACAGAAAAAACCCATCCAATCCTCAGAGTAGTGTAGCTACTAGAAGAAAAATTTTAATGTCTTTTCCACATATCCCTAATAGGCCCCTCTTGGTCGTAGGCCTCCAATTCCACCATCATAGTGTATGTTGGTCCCATCTCCCTAAGAAACACTGGGTCCCAGTCCACTAATGTCTCTGTCGAAACCTCAATCATATTCACCAAACTCAACATGTATGGGACAATCCCGTACAATGTTAAATAAAAAAATACATAGTAGGGACCTGAAAATAAAAAGGAAAGACCACACCACAATCATCAATATAACCATGAAACACAAGATATCTCACACTAGGTATGGAACTTAAAGGAAATAAAAAAACATGATTAGTGATAATCTAGATCGTCATATTATATTAAGAGGCTCAGGTACAGATCTACGATGGGTTGTTACACTACTGATCTACAAAGTGTCTCTCTTTCCATGATCCACAACAGGTCTCTCTATGGATGGTCCATGATGGGTCATGCTACTACTGATCCACAAGAGTCTCTATCAAGCTGATTCATGGAGGGTGACTCTCATGTTGATCCACAGAGGGTCACCCCATTACCGATCCATGGATGGTTGCATTCATGCTAATCAATGGGGGGTCACAAAACATGAAATCCATTGAGGGTCACTCTCTTATTATTAAACAGAGGGTCACACCATTGTTGATCCATTAAGGGCCCCTCTCATGTCGATCCCTGGAGGGTTTCTCTGCACTTGATAGCCTACCACAGGATTCTTGAAACTTGTACATAGGTGTTCTAAAAGATCTACTCCCCAATCCATCATTCATAATTCAACATTGATGAATTCCCACATATAAGTTACCCAATGTTCCATCTATTAGTATTATTTCCAATGCAAAAGAAGGTGCATCGATTAGACACATGATATATAACTTATAAGATTTTTTTATAAAAATGCCCCAGTAGGATTCATGTCTGATCCATCCTGGTCAAACTGAAATTTCTTCCAAAACACAAGTGATGTATCTTAAAAGGACCAAGTCATTGAACGGTTCTTGCACTGTAGGTGATGTGTCTATCATACCCATAGTCTACAAGTTATAATCATTTTAATAAATTGGGGAAGGTTGCGTCTAGGCTGGGTTCAACTAGGTCGGACCGACCCAACCAACCCAGCCAGGGGGTCCCACATACCCTAGTTTAATTTGACATAAATGAACTCACCCAGTTCAGTTCTGGTTTGGTCTGGTCTAGCATGGCCAGTGTTTCAGGACCAATGGGCCTCGTTGGACCTCACCTAGTATAGTCGATGGTTCATCCCACGGAGTTATCCGGTGACCCAGTCAATTCAATCCTACGATAAAGGGGTCGATCTACCAGAATAGGTTCGTCCCACTAGCTAGGGAACATACCATATCCCGATGCCCAACCTGCGCAGTGTGGGCCGGTAGTGCATTACCTGGCCAGGATATAGACGGCTACCACATCTGGTCACTATTATACCCATGAACGTGTTGGGCTCCTCCTTCCATGGTCGAGCGACTACAACTCACTAAACCACCGGACAACATAGATGCGGGACGTCGCTCCATGCAACGCTTGCTTAGTGCAATGTCTCCCTGTTGTCATGGCCAGCTGGTTGTGTCCTCCTGCTATCACAACACATTGAAGGGTGCACCACCATCCTCCACCCACAGCTGCCTCCATAGGCTACCTCTATTACCTTATGCCCTGATGCACCAGAAGATGTTCAGTAGACCACCAGACATGCTCTGTGGTATATTCTTCTCGCTGCATATGTCTACACTCTCTGGGGAATTCTCTATTCAACACAATGGTCCCATAATCATCTTTCAGACACTTTGAGGGTGTGCCCATATAGAATTCCCTTGGTGGAGGAGATTGGGCCTTATTTTTGTTAGCCCTCACCCTATCCATTATAGGTTTATAATCATGGTAGTCTTGAGTATTTTAGTTCAATATAAAAAGATAAACTAATCCCCAATATAGAATCCCTAAATTATGTTACCCTCCCGCATAAATTCCCGATTTGTGGATCATCCTATTCATGGTTTGATATGTGTTAGTCATTTCCAGAAAAGAACTGGGAATGACATAAAAATAAAATAATCTCTGCCTCTTTTATATTCGATGTCTCAACACTTCATCCTTGAGGAATCAAGATGTTGATGATGTTCATCACTTCCAGCTTCAATATTTGAGGGGCATCGAAGATGTTGACATTCATCGATCTTCATTATTCATTGGAGTGGATGTCTGCTGAAGGGTTTTCATAGAATTATCATAGTTTAATCCTCTTTCATCTGATAGATCAGACTATAAAAAGGAAACATGTTTCAGCTCTTACGCTATGCTCTGACATCGCATCATTACAAATTTTCATTTATGAAACATTGTCACAGTTACACGTCATTAAAAAATTATTATGTTGTGAGTTAATGATCCATTAATGATTTCAATTAATGTGACTTGTCACTGCCTCATCATCACACCATAGTGGCATCGTCTGCCAGTCATTAGTGAGAATGAAATAAAATAATTCATTTAATTTTTTTTTATTTTTCCCTAAATGTCTGAAAAATAACATTTATTCTCAGTCCATTCCTACAAAAGTTATATTATTTATAAAAAAATCCTTCTGTATTGAGTTCAAAAATTTCCTATTATTTTCGATCTCAGTACTAGTAAAAATGTTAGAAAAACATTCTTGCACATTTATTTAAATAAACCTTAAATTTTTTTCAAAAATTAATTTTCACCCTCAACCCACATCGGTTGAGGTTAGGATATGCCTAAGGTGAACATGACCTCATGAGATTAATCATATTCTCTAAATTTCATTCTTTGTTACCGTTTTAGATTTATAAGGATTTCATAATAAAATAATTATTACATAATTATTTTATTTACCACCAAAAACTAACTTTCACTATTGGCCCACGCCATCTAATGTTAGGATCTGCCTAAGGAAATAATACCCTCTCGAGTTTAGAGGTGGTCTATTATTTTTTATTCGAGTCACCATTTGTGTGTGATAATCATTTGAAAATTAAAATTATTTTATTTTATTATTTTATTTACAGTTATGCCATTTTTATGGGCTTTCTCCATGGAGTCATGTGATGTCTAAAATTATTGAGTGTCTAGGGTAAACCCACCAACATGAATGAAAATGTGACATCAGATTTCTGATTTGGGCATTAGTTTAGGAGTTCATCCACATTTTAAAGAAAAATGTTCATGTGTGCTATTTAATTAATATCTTTTTTCAATGGATAAATCGTGGAACTTTGGGCCTCAGAATCAAATTCTGTCATAGCATGTAGTCTTCAAATAATTCCATATAATTTTAAAAAAATGCATGGAAATTTTGGGACTATAAATTCCCCCTTATTTAGGGATTTTACACCCCAAACCCAAAAGAAGTGCTAATAAAACAAATGGGGGTACTAAGTATGAATCTAAGATTCCCTCTCCCATGGCCCCCTGGAGGTTCCATTTCTTCCACCAAATGCACACCAAAGGAATTGACCATCCATGATGGAAAATATCTTATTGATCCTCTATCTCTACTAGGAACTACAAAAACACCATCCCATCATCAATGTCAATATAACCTCAGATTATGGCCTACGATGGATCATGAATGTACCTCCCAAGCTGCAACACATGAAAAATATAATGCACCCAATACATCTATGGCGGAGGACTCTTACTCATCTAAGTATCTAAAAAGGGCTGATGATACATTGAGATATCATGCCACCCATTCCTAATCTCTTCAATCCCCATCATGGAGAGACTCAAAGGAAAACATGGTCTCCCTCCTCAAACTCTATGTTTCTTAGTTTTATTTTAGCATAAGAATTCTTTATGCTTTGTACAGTTTTCATCTTTGGATGATCTTCATCTCCCTATTGGTATCCCATACCAACTCCTGACCCATGAGTGTTGATTCCCCTAGGCCTTTCTAGTATAGAGGTAATCTGCATGGCCTCACATATAAGGCCTCAAACAGTTCCATTCCAATGGTGGAGTGATAGATATTGTTTTACACAAATTACACCTGTGGTAGGTGGTCCTCCCAATATTAACCAAATCCAAGACACAAGCACGAATCATGTTCTCCAAGGTCTGTATGGTTTACTCGGCTAGACCATTGTTCTTGGGATTAAAGTTTTTCTCAAGTGCATCTGAGTCCCAAACACATCATGAAACCCCATAAACAACTAGGATATAAAGTGTGCATCTTGTTTTGAGACGTTCAAAGATGGCACCCGGTGATGCCTGACAATCTCCTAGATGTAGAGGCATCCCAATCCCTCTACCTATCCCTTCTCCCTGATGGGTATAAACTTAGCTGACTTGGTGAGTTAGTCCATGATCACCCAGATAGAATCATGGCCCTTGGACATGTGTGGTAACCCCATCATGAAGTCCATCACGATACCATCTCATTTGAACTCTAGTACCTTAAGTTGATTCACCAAGCATGCTGGAACCTGATGCACATCCTTCACATTCTTTCAATTGAGGCATCATTAAATGTAATCGTCCATCAATTTCTTTATACCTGGACCCTAGTACAAACATAAAAGGTCATGGTACATCTTCAACACTCTTGTATGTACCGCAATGAGGATGTATGTAACTTCTTCAAGACCTCATCCCATAAAATCACTTGAACTATGGTCCAGCCCAGTGAAAAAACTGATGTGATCCCCACATATTGAATTTCTATCAAGAGATCTTCATTCAGATAACTGATCACACCAGGCCTCGCAGTCAACATCCACCAACTATGCCTCCTGGACTGACTATAAGAGTGGGTGAGTAACAGTCATTTACAGAAAGGTAAGAAGCTTCACCTTCATCCATGAAGGGTGTCTACATCATAGCCAACTACTCCGTCGACTCACTCTGATGTTGTAAACCAGTTTTCCTGCTGAGTGTGTCTACCATCAGATTCCTCTTTCCTAGAGTATATACTACCTATATGTCATATTCCTAGAGGAACTATTTCCATTATTGTTGTCTTAGTAACTAAAAATCACATGGGAACCTTTCCATCCTCGCAAAAGGATACCCCTATAACCGATTGATGTTCCCATGGACCCTTTGGTTGATGAACACATTCCCCATGGAAACATTCTTAAGGTTATAGTTATCCACACATTACCTCAAATACTACGTCTTACTATGCACTTCTTCAACATGTCCTCCAATTATACAGTCAACTCTCGGAGCTCTGTGGGAGCCATCCGATATGCAGGAGTAGATATTGGTTCCATCCCTAGGTACAATTCAATGAAAAAGTCCATATCCCTATATGGAGGTAATCCTAGATGTATATTTTGAATGGATGTTCCTATACTCCATCTTAACTATTGGGAATTGAAAACTCAAAACACCGACTACTAGGAGGGTAAAACGAGCTAACTCAAAAGTGACAGGTTGCACCCTCCTATGCATGACATAATCCTTAGATACATGGGTTTTCCTTTTCACCGACCAAGGAACACCCCATTCCAACGATGTAGATATACCACAACAGTTTTCCAAAAACATTCAATCTGAGCATGAACTGTGGATGACCAATCCATACCTATACTAGCATCGTATGGCCTTAACACTTCCACCAAAAGGTTCCAACTGAAAATCTCAGCTCAAGTTTCATTTCACATCATCAAAATAGTTTGATATTTCATTATCCTCCCATAAATATCTCAGAACTCAAAGATCAATTCTGTGGTCTAACTCAAAATTCTAGGTCTTGAACAAGATTCATGACAACAATTAATGATTGTTTCCAATGTCTATTAATATTGAAGCTATTAGTAGACACTGACTTTACCACAAATAATTCTTAGAGTTCTTAGGTCACATTCCTTAACCACATACAGCTACCCCCTTTCCTTATCCCCCAACTCACTTAGACATGTGGGAACCACATCGGGGTGATGGTTGTAACATGTCAAAATGTATACCACATACTAATTCTCTCTTAACACATCTTCCACAAATGATTCCCTATAGATTCATCTATCCCTATTACATTATCTTCCATAGGACTTTCACATGTTTATGTCTCTGAGAATATTATTAGTTTCATGCATTCCTAATGCTGAAATTCACTAGTTGTATCTTCTAATACAAATAACATTCAACAATAAAGGTTCCCTCTAGATCCCTAACATAAGGTGGAATTAATAGAGAAGTAGTGATGGCTTAGATATCACTAAACACATTTCACACAGAGGGTTGAGCCCTAAAGCACTCATTGTATCATATTCATCGTGTTCCTGGAAGGGTCAGTATGCCACAATGAATACTCAGCTACTGACATGTCATCCAACTGAATTTGTAGAAGCTCTTGGGAACTCATTCCCATTAGGTTTTTGGTAAGATACCCCTTCCCATAGAATGTTCTTCAAGATATACCCATGGAAAAGTCACCTCATTATAACATTAGGGTAATCATGACCCAACCATCACATTGCCATGCCATGTAGACGGCTCACTACCAGGACCTCAATCAGATCTACTGGTTCTATGGCTTGATGGAAACTATGTCACTAACTCATGAAAGTTTATAGCTTCATGTGATTTGGGCTCGCCTCGGAACCACATCGGTATCTATCACTGATACTCGTGTAAGGGACTTGTCCTAAATGTGACCTCTATCGGTAGTTTCAGTTGTAAATTATGAACAACGAGTAGTGGTATTTCATTGACACTGCCTTAAGGTACCATCTCAAGAAATGATCCATATACCTAAGCCTAATCACCCTATTGAAAATCTCCATGGTCATACACTGGAATCCTGGTTGTCTATCTATGTGGAGGCCTCATGAAATTAAATCACAATAAACCATGGTCTAAAGGTTAAATCTGGTGAGATTACTACTATTAAAAATAAAATAAGAAGAAACTTATGTAACCAGTGTTTTCATGTATAGATATGAAAAGAAAAAATCAATGTCCTAGTATATTGATACATCGATCGTCACCATAACACTAGACTCCCCGAATCCAGATGTTGGACTCGAAACACTTAACACTATTTCACAAAAATAAATCAAATACCCCCATTCATTATAGTAGGAATAACCACCCTCTAATTCCACTATGTGGAAACCCATTCCACAGGGCCCATGTTGTGACTACCGTAGTCCAAGATCCCAATGGCCAGTGGCTAGCAACTGGCACCAGAATTTTCAACCTGTAGGTGGGAGGCATTTTCATGATTACATGTACACACACACATTCCCAACCAAGTCCCACACCCTGACCAAGGATACAAGTATCACTAAAAACAAAGGTGAGTAAAACTAATAAATGTGGTCCACAATACAAACCCAATGAAAGGAATAAAAATAGAAAAGTAACCAATGGAAAATCTGATGCTCCTCTATGGAAAACCTCATCTAATCGTGAGAGTAGTGTAACTAATTGACGCTAAAGTAGAATTTCCTATCCACCCAGACCTACTAGGACCCACCTAGTCTTAGGCTAACAATTTAACCATCATTTATTGAGAACCTATTGGTCCCGGACCATCAATGTCTCTATCAAAATGTTGATTGTCTGCACCAAACACAACATGTGTGGGTGAATCCCATGTAGGGGTGAGTAAAAAAATTACTCAGTAGGGATCCCAAATCCAAATAGAAAGACCACACTATAATACTCTATATAATCATGAAGAATAATACATCTCACACTAGGTATACATCATAATGAATAGAAATAATGACTATCAGACATAAGCCTGGTCATCTTATTCTGTTAAGAGGATCAGCTGCAGATCCGAGAAGCGGTGCTCTACTTCAAATCCACTTAGGTTCTCTCTTCCACGAATCTACAATTGGTCTCTCTACATCCAGTCCATGATGGGTCACACTATTGATGATCCACATAGGTTTGTTATCATGCTGATCCATGGAGGGTCTCTCTCATGATGAACTGCGTGGGGTCTCACCATGGCGGATCCCCGTAGGTTAACTCTCATTATGATCTAGGAAGGTTCATTCCATTATTGATCCATAAATGGTCTCTCCCTTTCTCATCCATAGAGGGCGGTGCCATTTTCCATCCATGGAGTTTCTCTCTTTTACTGATCCACATAGGGTCACTCTTCACTTGACAGTTAGCCATGAGATTCTTACACCTTGTACATTTGATTTCAGAAGGTTCTTCTTCTCAATCCAATTTTTGTATTGCAACTTCCAAGAATTATCAATTAGATGTATCCCGAAGGACCATCTTTTTATATGGTTTACAACACAATAGATGGCGCATCGATCAGATTCCCAGCCTGTATGTTATAGACATTTATTAAAAAGGGACTCGTTAGATTCGAGTCTGATCCAACCCATCTGAACCCCAATTTATACCAAAACTCATGTGAAGTATCCCAAAAAGGACCACCTCATTGTAAGGTTCCTACTGCCAAAGTCGATTCGTCAATCGAACATCCAGTCTGAATGTTATAATTGTTTCAATAAATAGGTGCTAGTTGGTCTGGACCCAGTACGACCCGATTTGACTGACTCGACCAACCTATCCCAGGGGTCCCATATACCGTGATTTAATTCGACCAACATGACCAAATTCGTTTCAAGTCGGATTTGGTCTAGTCTGTACTAGCTGGTGGTCTAAATCCGATTGTCCTCGCTGGACCCGGGCGAGTTTGGCCAGGGATACAACCCACCATGTCGTCCATCGACCCTGACTAGTCTAGACCGTAGGCATGAGTCCAGCCCACTGGCTAGAGGCACAACCCACATACCTGAAGCCATGTCTGCATGGTGCTCTCCGGTGGTGCACTTCCTGGTCGGGATGTGGGAAGTTTCCACATTTAGTCCCTTATGGCCCTGTGAACGCGTTGGGCCCCTCCTACTGCGGTCGAGTGGTCGTGGCTCACTAAACCACCGGAAGGACTGGATACGAGCTGTCCCTACACACAGTTTCTACCTAGAACTATGTCACCCTACTTCCCTTTACTTTTGGCCGCAACCTCCTGTTTTCATTGTGCGCTAATGGGCGCCCCACCATCCTCTACCCGCAAGCGCACTGTCATCTTCTGACTCGAACAACCTAGCCTGGGGTCCCACATACATTGGTTTTGTTAAACTAACTCTACCTGACATGGTTTGGGTATGGTTTGGTCGAGTACGGCCTGGAAAGTGGTTTAGGAACAATAGGCCTTGATGGACCAACCCTATTTGTTCAAGGGTTCAACCTTCCTAATCTCCCGGCATCCCGGACTTGTCCAGCCAGTGAGCACGGGTCTGGCCAACCAGCACGGGCCTAACTAGCTGGTTGGGGCGTAACCCTCTAGGATGAAGCCCAACTAGCATAGTGTGGGAATGGTGTGTGACATAAGGCTGAGACATAGCCAATAGTCTCATCTGGTCCCTATAGTCCCCATGGATGTGTGGGGCCCCTCCTACAACAGTCGTGAGACCACGGTTCGTCGAACCAATAGATGGACCAGATGTGGTCCGTCACTCCCCATGGAACCTATGTGGTGCTGCATCGCCCAGTATCTATGGTCATCCGGCTACAGCCTCCTACTTACATGGTGCATCGACGAGTAAACTACCATCTCCTAACTGTATCCACTGTTGATATCGTCGGTGCAATGATAAATGTTCATCAGACCACTAGACGTGCTCTAGTGGTCTGTTCTTTGCGAATCCTCCTCCTACGCTCTCCAGGGAAGGCCCTCTTTATAGAAAATGTCCTGGAATCAACATACTAACACTTTGAGGGTGCATCCATAAAGGACTTGCATGGAGGAGGTTCTCAGGACTTTTTTGTGTCAACCTGCATCCTAATATTTGAGGTTTATAATCAAGAGAGGTTTATAGATTTCAGTTTAATCAACAAATTATAACTAATCCCAAATATAGAATTCCCCTAATGAAGTTACACGTCCCGCACACATGCAAAATTCATGGATCAATCTGTCCACAGGTTGATCCACATTCGTTGCTTCTAGGAAAAAATTGGGATGAACATAAAAATAAAACAACCCCAACCTCTTTGATCATTGATGCCGCAACACTTCATCCTTGAGGTTTCAAGAAATCAACATCATTAATCTTTTTTCACTCTGATATTCGAGGGGCATCGATGATGTTCACATTCATTATTATTTGTTATAGATAATGCCTTTTGTAGGTTTGTCAGTGAATCCCCACAGTTCAATACTTTTTCCCTCAAATTGCGAGATAGTAAAAATAAATCATGTCTCTGTGCTTTTGTTGCGATGTGGCGTCGTGTCGTTACACTATTTCATTTGTGAAACAGTGTCATTGTAATACATCATTAAAGATTCATTATGATTTGAGTTAAGGATCCATTAATGAGTTCCATTAATTTTCCTCATTGTCACCTCATTGCTGCACCACAACATCATTGTCTGCCACTCAATGGTGAGAAAAGAAATAAAATAATTATTTTAAATTATTTAATTATTTTTCACAAAAATTCATAAAAATTTCTTTTCCACATGATTCTTATCAGCTAAATTCATGTCTTTTCATTGAAAATCCCATCATTCAGAGTTCAACAGTTCCCTTATATTATCTATTAGAGAACTGGTTCAAATTTTATAAAAACCTACTTACAAGTTTATTTAAATTAACCTTGAAAAATGTTCAAAAATTAACCTTCACCCTCAACCTGTGTCGGTTGAGGATAGGCTCTACCTAAGGTGAACATGCCCCCAAGATCTAAATTGTACTCTTGAATATTCAATCTATGTTGCCTTTTAGAAATTATAAGGATTTTATAATAAAATAATTGTTACTTAATTATTTTATTTATGGCCAAAAACTAAATTCAATTGTTGGCTCATACCAGACAATGTTATGAACTGGCTAAGGAAATCATACCACCACATGTTTAGAGGTTCTTTATGATTTTAAATTTAATTCATCGTTCGTGAGTTATATGCATTTGAAAAATAAAATGATTTTACTTTGTTATTTTATTTACATTTATTCCTTTTTCAGTTTTTTTCACTGGAGTCCTATTCCGACTAAACATAAGTCGTGCCTATTGTAAACCCAACATCCTGAATTGAATGGTGCCCTAGAATTTCTGATCATGTCCACCATTTAAGATTCATTAAACTTTTTCAAGAAAACATCTGACAAGTGCTATTTAATGAATAACATTTTATCACGGATCATTCCGAGCACTTTGGGCCTCAAAGTCATGTGTCGTTAGAGAATGTATTCTCAAAATTAATCTGTATAATTTAAAAAAATCATGTAAATTTTGGGACATTACATAACAGAAAAGAATATATATATACATAACTATAATAACCTAGATATTATATTGAAGGGACTAACTAATTTTAAAAATATATATAAAAAATGTTATTTACAAAAATAAATTTAATAATTATTAGGAAATGAGAATAAATATTGTTATTAATGTCACTGTGTTCATCAAAAATTTATTTACATCAAAAATGAATTTTATTATTTTTATGAATCAATATTATATTTAATTATTCGAAATTTTAGAAACTTTATCTTAAAAAATGAATGCAATTAGTTAGTTTATAATTTCAAACATATGGAAGGATAAATTATTGAAAATTTTAGGAAAATATTTATTTTTAATGGAATGGTGACAAATATTAATTTTTTTGATAAATGTATATTATTTTAATGTATTAATAAATATAAATTATATTTTTGTTTATTTTAAAAATTTAATTTATTTATATTTATTTACCATGTCCTAGTTATATATTTTAAAATAATTTTATAGTTGAATTTGGTTTTAATTCATTATTTATTTAAAAAATAAATTTTCACTAAAAATTCATTTTTGTTGGGTTTGTTCCAGGATAGTTTTAAATTTAATTATAAAATTAAATGGTTTTTAATTTTGAAAAATAATTTCTATGTATTGTATCAAAATGTTTAATTTTTTTTTAATATATCCCTTTTATTTATAGGCATAAAAATAGTATCATTATTAATTTATTTTATAATGGTAAAGGGAAACACATGTTATTAATGTAAAAATTAAAATGATATGGATTTTAAAATGAACCTAAATCATTTTTAAATTTTAATAGATTAGTCAATTTAATCCATATTCATCCAGAATTTGGTTATATGAAATTATATAGCAATATGGATTAGATTGTTACCTTTATAATATTTTATTTCATGAATAGATAATCGTCTCCCACATATGTTTCAAATAAATATTATATTTTTGAAAATGGGTTATCTAGAAAATATATTTGGATATAAATTTTATTTTGAAATATAAATGGTCTATTTTATTTATTGTATTTTATATTTAATTTTTTGGTTAATAAATCATTACCTTAATTACATTCACTAAATAGATGTTGTAATTATTAAATTAACGGGAATTATAAATTAAATTATTTCAAATATAGTGACCCTGGAATTTTACACATCATTTTGCAATATTTTAAGCATAATAGACCATCATATTACTAGCCAAGGATCCTAATGTCTCGTGTCTTGGAAGACTAGGAACATAACACTTAAAACATGGGACTAAAAAACACTTCGTTATTTAATATTCATAAAGATATCATAACATACATTGATCCCTTAAATATACATAGGTAACCCTTAGGATCACATGATAAAAGGGATGATCTAAAAGCCATGTATGGGAATAAACATAAGAATATGGATTTAGCTTAAGAGTACATGATCAAGGAATAATGATATAAAATGGAATATATAATCATAATCTATAAACAAGCGATCATATACAAAAGAAATCAGAGTAATGTGGAAGAAAAATAAATCATGGATTTAGCACGATTCAAGGTTTGTTTCACATAAAGGATCATATGTCAAGGATAACCACTAAGATGGTTGCACATGGTTGCACATGTCCACGCAAACTGCCAAGACCATTGCACACAAAATGTCATGAGAGTAAACATTACCCAATTCATTATAGGGATATATTGGATCCCCTATCATAACATGTTCATGAATATTATTTCCAAATAAAAAATCATATATAAACAATAATAATTATATGGTCACCCAAAGAAAGAAATGGGTATCATAATCATGTTATAAAACATAAAGAATGAGGGTATCACAAAACTATCCATGAAATAAAAGAATTAGTATATAGCAAGAAATTAAAAAGGAAAAATAGTAATATATCATGAACAGTGATCTTAATCACAAGTGACATCCTATAAAAAGTGTATTTAATAGTTTTTTGAATTAAAACATTTGAGTGTAGTTTTAAGGAAAACACTATCAAGAAATTAAAATAGAAAATTAAGTAATATTTTGTACAAAACCAGAAGTGATCAAGGAAGGTTCTCATAATAAAAACATGGTCTTTATAAAAACAATGGTGGGTTAAAACATATGGTAGAGTTCACTTGAAATTGGGTATGGATTTGGGATGTTTCCATAAAACGATTTTTCATGTCGGGATGTATTGAGGAGGGAAGAATTTAAAATCATGTAAATACCTGAAAGAGAATGATGAATGTATATTGATAAATGAGTTTTTACGGTAAACAGATAATTTATATTATGGTTATAATCAAAAGAGTTAAATTTATTTGGGTATAATGTATGATAAAGCAACCTAAAATAATAATGGAGGTTCAGGTATAGTCTTTTATGGAATAATTGCATGGTATCGAGTGTACATAAGAGGTATTAATGATAGATAATGTGGATTATCTTCTATTATAAATCATTAGAAATGTATTTTTGAGGTGACAAATCATACACCGTAATTCAGAACTACACATAAAAAGACATAACATATTATATATTCCAGAAAAAATGTGAGAAAGAGAGTATCCCTTACCTTAAGACTGATGATGTTTTTCACTTTATATAAATGAACTATATAATTATTTTAGGATCACTAATTATTAATTAAGTAACACATTTTACATTTAAATGATTTATTATAACAATTTTGAGTTCATTTAGAACCTTTTTGAATGTTTGTAATGAACAATTTCATTGTACGGTTCTGCTTGCTTCCTCGGTTTTGAGTATTGGTTCACGTATATTCATGATCGGGAACCCATGTATGATAAGAGTGGACTTCCATAATTGATGTTATATGAAATTAGTGATCATATAGAAGAATACAAGGTTATAAAATTCATTTTGTTTTTTTAGTGGAGGAGAATCAATATATAAATCATTAATGATAAACACTTGTTTTAATTTGACGTTTTTCTCACAATTAACATGTTTTTTATTATTATATTACATAAAGTGTGAAAAAATATTATAGGGGATGAAATAAAATAAAATACATATTTAATAGTCTAGTTTCACTATAAAAATTGGTTCCATGACCCAAATTATAGATGGTAACAGAAATTGATAACATTTTGTCCTTGAATGTGATAAACATACACATCTCGGATGGTGTTTTCATTTAATTGGTATGAAAGGATTGATAGGGGATATTATAATGAATTATCCCACTATAATGAACAAATTCATTTATATTTATGGTACTATATTTGATAGACCATATGGATAAGGATAGGATACTATAACAAAGAGAATAAATGAACATGAAAAGAAAATGAATTAAAATAAAAGAGGAATATACCTCTTGATTCAATCTTCCTTGAGATCATCTTATGGGAAGTGGATTTTGACACATCAGGATACTAAAGGATGATCAACATGGGGTAAGATATTTGGGAGATATTTGGGTAGAATTTAGAGAAGGCACATGGCTTGATATGTGGGAATAGTAGACGGGTGTGGGTGGTTTTTATAGTAGTGGGGAGGAGGTGTTTTAATATTTTAATCATTTGTTTATTATTTTCCCATAAGGAATGAAATAGTATTGATTATTACATGAAAAAAATAGTAATATGTGCATGTGAGTTCAAACATATGTCCATTTACATCATCCATGACTCAAGCATGTCACAAAAATTCTGGTCTTAACATTTATTGTGACTCGTCATATTTTACGATTCATAAAAAATTCAAGTATTTTAAAAATATGAAATATTCAGCCAATAAATTTTAGAACTAGTAGAATCCCAAAAATGAGCTCCATTTTTTCTAAAATCATTTTCTAAATATTATAAATTTAATTTTTATTTAAAATCATAATTTACATGAATGAAAATTTTAAAAATATAACTGATTTTATATTGATCTCAAAAATTAAGATACATATTTTAACATTATCTTAAAACGAGAAGACAAAAAAATTATAATTTATGAATATATTTTATGGAAATAAATTTTATTTGAAAGTTATAAAATTATTCATAAATTTTAAATTAAATATTTATGACATATAAATATACCAACACTAACATATTATCACTTATAAGAGGGAAAAATTTTATTTATACTCCCATGGGTGAAGTTACAATAATTTTGGATGATTTACTATTAATAAGGGTCATATTACTATTTATAAATGTAATAGTACTATTCATAATGTTCAGTTACTATTCAACAAAAATTATGCCTATCTAATCAGATTCCAAACATCTTGCTAATTGCAACCATGTATGTTAGATTTTAGAAACTCAAATCACATAGGTGAAAATATTAATTTTAAAGGTCACACATTAATTATTAGTATATTTTTTGGTCATTTCATGTGATTATATGACATAATTATAAGTATGAAATTCCCATTGGTAAAACATTAGGTCATTACATTATTCCCCCATATGAAATTTTTCCATCAAAATTTTGTTTTGCATTCTAATCCATAAACAAGTGAGAATACTTTTTTTTATTTTCCTCCTCTAGTTACTATATTGTCTCTTATTACTTATGGTTTCATCATGGTAATTTGACCAGGTCAGTAGTCTTGTTACATAGATCTTTATCTCTATGATCCCTGATCTTCACTGGATGCTCCTCCAAAGAAAAATCATTCTCCAACTGTACAGCCCCTAAAGAGAGTACATGTGATGGACCTGGTATATACTTCTATAAGAAGTATGAATGAAAGACAACTTGTACATTGGAAATGAAAGGTGGAAGGTCAAGTCTATAGGCCAATACTAAAACATGATTAAGATTATCGAAGAGGCTGAGGTACTTGGGTTGGAACGTTCCATTCTTCAAAATCCTCATTAACTTCTTCTATGGAGATATTCATAGAAATACCATGTCTTCAATGTTGAACTCAAGATCTCATCAACGATTTTCTACATTACCCTGTTATCGAATTCGGGCTATGTTGATGTGTCGCAACATGGTCTTTACTATCTCCACAATTTCATAGACCATTTCATTTTCTAGATTCTTTTTCACACTAACATCATCTCAACACATCGTTATTCTATACCTTTTCCAATAAAGGGATTTGTATGGTTCCACTAAGATGCTCGAGTGGAAACTATTATTGTAGGAGAAATTAACCTGTGGAAGATATTAGACCCATAATATTTTGAAGTACCTAGAACATGCTCTCAACATATCTTCATGTTTCTAAATAGATGGCATAGATTGGCCATCCGTTTGAGGATGATAGGACATAATGACGTTCAGTTCAGTTCTTAGATCATATTGGTGAATTTTCCAGAACATCAAGGAGAATATGATATCTCTATCTTATATAATAAGTAGTGGTACTCCATATATCCTTATAACATCATTGATATATATATATATTCTTGTTTATCCAATGATAAGTCCTCTCAAATCATGATAATGTGAGATGAGATTGTTCAACAATCCACAATGACCCATATAGCATTGATTCCTTTGGATGTCCAACGAAGTCTAGTTAAAAGAATCCTTGGTGATGTTTTCACACTCTCATGTTAGTATGGGTAGTGGATTCATCATCCCCTTAGAGTTCCATCTTTTATCATTCACTTGTTGACATACCATGCACTTTTATTTATACTCAGTAATCTTCTACTTCATATTGCACCACCAAAAGTTCTCTTGGAGATAATTGTACATCATTGTGTTTCTAAGGTGAATAGAGAATGTTAATAAACGTGAATCATTCAAAACCACATTAATTATCTCTATATCAAATGGTACGCATAATCATGACCCAAATCATAAAACGCTTTCCTCATAAATCATAAACTCAGTGGATTAACCATTTATAATGGTATCCAATCATTTATGAATTTCTACACCTTTTTTATAGGCCTTTATTTTCTCCATGAGGAATAGTTGGGATGTAAATTGATAAAATATATATTGTTCCTTCATTAATGGTTCCCTTGTCCATCCTCTTAAAATATAAGAATAATAGATCATTTTCAATTCACATCATTGATAAAAATGAAGGATCATTTCTACTTAGTGCTTTTGTCATTTTTTTTTCATACCATGAAGGTAGATTATTGAGCAGTTATAATCCACGATGAGATCTATCAATATTAACTGCGGAATATAAATATTTTTTTGGGTGAATATATATTTTAGAGTCTTGTGATTAGTATGTATCTCACATTTCTCCCCATGGAGATAATGCCGTAAGATTTTCAATGCAAAGTTCACAACTGCTAACTCTAGATCATGCATATGATAGTTTTGCTCATGTATTTTCAGATTCCTTGTGGAAAATCCTATAAAATTATCACCTTCCATCAGCACAAATATTAATCCCTTCTTTAAAGAATCATTATACACCACAATGATTTCTACACTTGCTAGGAGAGTGATTACTGATGTAGTGATTAGCCTCTCTTTATCTACATAAAATAGTCTTCGCATTCCCGAATCCAAAAAAATTCCCTTACATGTCTTCTTGGTCATTGGGATTGACAATCATAATAATTTCTTAAAAAATCATCAATAATACCCAGATAGACCCAAAAATCAATAAAACTCCAATATGAATATTGTCCAGGGCCATAATTCAATCGACTTTTTTTTGGATGGGTCCATAGATATCCCTTTACTGGTGATAACATTCCCCATGAATGATACTTTATCCATATAGAACACCAATTTACTATAATTTTCATACATATTATCCCTTCACGAAGTCTTTACAACGGTATTAAAATACTCCTCGTGTTTCCTCTACCTCTTATTGTATATCAGAATATCACTGAATAAGACTACCATAAAATTTTCAATGTAATCTCTGTAGACTCTATTAATTGTATCCATGAATATTGTATATGTATTAGTGATTTTTATGGGCATCACAATGAAATTTTAATGTCCATACCTTGTTTTAATGAATCTGTTGGTAATATCTTTCTTCCTCATTTTTAATTGGTTATATCCCAACTAAAGGTCCACCTTAGAGAAATAACTGGCCCCAAATGCTGACCGAGAAATTCATCTTTATGTGGAAAGTATTCTATGTTTTTATCATGGTTTTATTTATCTAATGATAATCAATACATATGCACATTGAACTATTCTTTTTCTTGATGAAGAGGACTAGTGCACCCTAGGGTGAAGCACATTGGTGTATAAAACCAATCTCCATATTCTCATGTAATAGCTTCTTCAGCTCTTCCTGGTCTACATTAGTCATTCTATTAAGTGTATTTGATATAGTTAGGGATACAGGAATAAGTTAATTTTATAAATCAACCTCTCAATTAGTAGGAAGAATAATAAACACTTATGGGAATACATTAGTATAATACTCCATGATGGGCACGTCTTCAAGCATGATTTGCTAATTTCTCTCAATCATTTGATCTAAAAATGCTCTATCATAAGGAATTAATATCCACACTTTTGATAATGATTCTAAAGGAGAATCTTCTTCCTCCTTACACATGTATATAAATGGAGGGTGCTTTGGGATGTGAAGAGTGATATCTTATTCCTAATAGTTGATGCTGGATTTTTATAAATATAGCCAATCAATTCTCAAGATAGTGTAAAGATATATTAAAGGAATTATGACGAGATTTCTAGGAAGTTTATTCCACAAATGTAAACCGAGTAGGTGTTATAAACAATGGATGCCATAATTTCCCTATTTTTTATTCACACATATAACTTATCCTCCAAATTTTTTGGTGGTGTTTGAATCGCTCTACTAAACATTCCAGATATGAAAGAATGTGTCAAACTAGAATCAAATAGTACGTTCTCTATTCTTGATTGAATAACTAGATTAACTATCACAACATCGTTTTCGATCTCTACCTTAGTAGTAGTGATAGCATAAGACCTTCCTTGTTTCATTAGAGTATCTTGTTAATATCCTTAAATAAACATTGGCTTAGGTCAATTGTTCCTACAAATACCATGCTCTTTATTATTGTAACACATCACTAAAGGATGAGTGTTTATATGAAACATCCTTTATTCTTAAAAACTATTGGGATTCCTTATATCTCATCCATAGTTTTTACCCAGTTATCACAACCTTCTATATTTTAATAAAATTCGGGTTATCTTAAGACAATTTCCAAGATGCTTCTTCCCACAATTTTTACACGTGGGATAGTTGGGCTCCTTTGTATTGGGGAATTTATTTGCAGAACCTCACAAATCTAATTAAATTTTCCTCTTTTTGTTGTTCGTAACATGATACTACTTAGAGTCTATGATATTTATTTTAACCTTTGGTTCACAATGGACTATCTTTTCATAGATTTTCAGGTATTGAAGGAGCAATTATTATCATAGACTCAGTTTTTTCCCTCTAAATAAGTGATCCATCATTGCTCACTGTTATTGACAAAGCCATATGGGTACCTTGAAAGCCTTGTAATGTTTGATTCAAATGCCCTGATTAACTCATATTTCTTCTTCTTGAGTCTGAGGAACTCTCATTACATCTTGATATGGAGGGTTTAAGGAAACTTGTTATTGAGAAATATTCTCTAGAATTCCTAAAAATCCATGGAATCAATTTCATTCCAGGGATTCACATTATTTATCATTTTCTACAACTAATGTTCTTCCTCAGCAAAATGATGTACCGAAAGCACAACATTATCTTGTTATGAGCACTAAAGGATAAAGAATATCTTTTAAATGTAATTAATACACTAATTTGCAAGGAGGGGATCAGAATATCCACTAAACATGGGAGGCCTCTTCTGCATGAAGGATTCTATGGAAAAATTCCCTTTCCATGGGGGAGGGGGTAGTTCCACATGATTCATGTTATTATTCTTAACATGAGGCATCTTAGAAAGTACTATCATGACGTTTTGGGAACCCACTCCCATCATATTTGGCAAATAATTAGGGAAATATCATCATTCCATATCAGATCTATTTTTTCATGTGTTCTTCTATTCCCATACATTAAATAAGAAAAAGAACGTAAAATTAGAGGTCTTGAATACTTAGATTTTGATAACTAAATGTAAACATTTAACATAAAAGTTTAAACTTTTAAAGGAGAAGTATAATCTAACTTTTGATTCTATATGTTTCAATCTGGGATATCTTTGATCTATTTATTAACTAATATCATTATGGAATTTTTTATTCCCTTAATAATGGTTTGTGAAAATCTCATTATTTTACCAATGCATATCCCCTAGGAATTTCAATCCAAGAGTGCAGAAAGGCCTATTGTCGTGCCCCAGTTCCCATTCGATCCTAGATCAAGGAGATTTTTTTAGGTTTTAACCAAAAATACATCTGTGACGAAGCCACATATATTTATTTTTATGGAGACAGAGATTTATTTTCTTGATAAACCACTTACTCTATACTTACGAAAATATAGGAGTGTTTTCTAAAATCTAGCCTCATATTTAAGGTTCTTACAAAATTTACCTATTCATAATATCCAAAAAAACTAGAATATCCTCTAATACCAACTATAGAAACCCTATCCTTTTACACATAACATTACATGAATTTAAGTATAATAAAACATCATTTTACAGGACTAGAATGATAATGTCTAGTGCCATGGAAGACTAAGTACATGAAACATAAAACATAGGACTAAACAAAAACTTCCTTATCTAATCTTCTTAAATATATTCTAACATCCTCTGGTCCCTTACATCTTCAAAGGGAACCTATAGGATCACATGAATGAAATGTTGATATAAAATCCCAATAAGCGAATAAACATATGAATATTGATTTATCACAGGGGTTACATCTCATGACATAACAATATAAAATGGCATATAGAATCATAAAATATAAACATGGGATCATATAACCATGAATTCATAGTATTGTAGAAGAAATAGAAATCATGAATTTGGCATGATTCAAGGCTCATTGCACATATAAGATCACAATTCAAGGTTATCCACCATAACCGTTGTGCATGGTACCATGAGTAATGGTTAACCACCAAAATTGTTGCACATAACATCTCATGTTACTAAAATTTACCCTATGCATTGGATTTATATCTGGGAACATCTATCTTAACATGTTCATTATTATTCATTCCACATTTAAAATCATACATAAGCAATAATAAACATAACTGTTCCCATTTGAATAAATGGGTATCATAATCATGTCATAAAACATAATGAATGGGCGTATAACAAAATGTGTCCCTGAAAGAAAAAAATTAGAACATACATTGAAATTGATAAGGTAAAATAATCATATATTGTATGTTATGTCAAACCAAAGTGGAAACATGTAAAAATAGTATTTAATGATTTTTATCATTAAAACTTTTTACTGTGGTTTTAAAGAAAACACTAATATGAATTTATAATATAAAAGTGAATAGTATTTTGTACAAAACCAGAAGTGATCCAAGAAGGTTTTTATAATAAAAACAGTTTTTTTATAAAAAAAATGGTGGCTTAATAGATATGGTAGAGTGGAATTGAATATTAGTAATGATTCCGAAAGTTCCCATAAAACGGGTTTTCTTATCAAGAAGTATTGAGGATGGAATCATTTAAAAACATGTATATAAATAAAAAAAATGATGAATTGATATTTAGACATGAGATTGGAGAGTACACACAGAATTTATAAGATGTACATAAACAATATAGATTCATTTTGGTATAAGTAAAGATATATAAAATCAATGGAATAAAGGACGTTCGTGTAGAATACCTTATGGAAAAATGACATGGTATCAGCTATACATAGGAGGTCTTAATGAGAGAGAAAGGGATTTCTATTATATTATAAATAATGGGGAAATTATGGGGGAGGTTTGAAATTATACCTCATTATATGTAACTACACATAAATGGAAATAACATAGAGGAGACTCTAGAATAAATGTGAGAAAGAGAGGATCCCTTACCCTAAGTCTGATGGTGTTCTTCCTTTGATCATAATGTGGTGAATAATAAAATTAAGTTCATTAGTTAATAATTTCAAAACATATTTTACATTTAAAAGATCTTGTATAACTGTTTTAATTTCATTCATATCCTTTTTGATTGGTTATGAGGTTAAATTTTATTGTTCATGTCTATTTGCTTTGTTGGTATTAATGATTAGTTCAATTATATTGATGTTCGGATACACATGTACGATGATAGTGGTTGTCCAAAATTGAAGTTATATGATATTAGTGATAATATAGAAGATTAAATGGTTATTAAATTCATTTGTTTATTTGGATTGATGTTGAATCATTATATAAATCATTAATGATAAATATTTGGTTTAATTTGGGAATTTTTCTCACAAAAAAATTATTTTGTATTATTATTTTACATAATGTGTGATAATGGATTACAAAGAAACACATATTACAACATAAATATATAATATTATGGTTCAACCATTCAAAATATTTCATGACCAGAATTGAAAATGGTAACAAATATTGATAAACTGTCATCCTTGAATGTGATAAATTAACACATTTCGGACGGTGTTTTGATTTACTTATTATAAAAGGTAGGAAAGGGGAGATGATAATGAATTATCCCATTAGAATAACCAATTTAAAATAAATTTATGATACTATATTTTTCATACCATTTGTATGAGGAGAGGTTACAAAGTAAAAGAGAACCAAGGAACTGGAAAGGAAAATGAATGAAAAGAAAAGAGGAATTAACCTCTGGATTCAATCATCATTGAAAGCCTCTAATGGGGATAGGATTTGGTCTTTTTTGGAAAACAAGGAGTTTGGATGTGGGGGAGGATCTTTGGGATATATTTTTATAGAATTTTTTGTAAGTCACAATTCTTGATAGGATTGAAGAGAAGAGTGGAGTTTGGGTGGTTTTTATAGTGGAGTGGAAGAGTGTTTTCTTATGATTTTCATTATATGTTTTTTATTATTACAAAACACAAGAAATAATAATGATTCGTGTGACCATAAATAGTAATATTGAATGTGTGTTCTAAAAACGTCCATTTACATCATCCATGACTCAACCATGATGCATAAATTCATGTTTTAGCATTTATTGTGAATTGTCATATTTTTCTATTCATAAAAAATTCCAGTAATTTAGAAAAATCCAAATAATTAACCATAAACATCTATCTATGTGTAGAATCCAAAAATGAACAGAACATTCCAAAATTAATTTTTAAAATATAATACATTGGTTATTTATTAAATTCACAATTATCATGAAAAATAAAAATTTTAAAACTATATCTGGTTTTAAAGTGTTTTCAAATATTACATTAGTTCTTATAAAATTATATTAAACCAAAAGATATAAAAACAATAATTTTTTAATATATTTTATGAAATCAAATTTTCATTTTAAATTACCAAATTATTAATAAATTTTTAATTAAATATTTTTGACATATAAAAATACCAACACTATTATATTCTCACTTATAATATGGATAAATTTTATTAATACTCTAATGGGTGAGGTTAATATACTTTTTGTTGTTTTACTATTCATAATGGTAATATTAATATTCATAATGTTAACATTACTATTCAAATGTGTTAGTTACAATTCAAAAATAATAATGGTTGTCTTTTCAGACTCTAAACATCTTACTGATCGTAACCGTGTATGTCAAAATATTGAAATTAAATTCACAGAAGTGAAAATATTATGTTTAAAGGTCATAATGTTCTTAGTAGTTCATTTTTTTGTGATCTCATTTGATTATATGACATAATTATATGAATGTAATTTATATTGGTAAAACATTGGGTTGTTACATCAATACTAGTAAATGTATTATATTTTGATATAATTAATGTGATCAATGAATCTTCTAGGGGACTAGGACATGTTTTAGATTAATTAAAATAATTAGTTTTAATTATACGTGTCATTATAATATTTGTAAGGTAAAAGTTATAAAATTTAAAAATATAACATTAATGATATTTTATATTAAATAATACATAATAAAATTGGAAATTATAATTGATTCATCCAATTTATGAGGAATGTTTTCATCATATTATCCACATCCCATTTATGGGATTTATTCCATTAATAGTAATTATAATTAACCTCCAATATTATAAAAACCTTTTTTCAAAATATGGTTTAATAGGGATAAATATGGTATGATACCAAAATATTTTGAAACAAATATAATATATCATTTACCTTCTTATCATTCCAATGCACTAAAAATTGAAAATTTTGTTCATGCATATACAATCGTTTAAAAATGAAAATGTTACTCTACTGTGTGTATAACCTACCTTATCCATTATTGAAATGTAATTAAATTTTCATAAACATATAAATTGTATAGATTTAAAAGTATAGTAAATATATAATAATAATTATTATAGAATGGTTATTATTATATAGATGATTTAATAATGATCAAAATAACAACAGTCAAACAACTGATGTGAGTATAGACTTATGAACCAAATATCACTAAAACATTAGACAAGAACATAAATGGTAAATTATTATAATGTGGTAATATGTGAGATAAAATTAATAGAAATCATGAAAATGGTTCTTATAAAAGTAAATAATTATCTTTTTTTACTATTCAGGATGTTAGTGAATTTACATGATGAGTGATAATCAAGGTAATAGATTTTGACTTAATTTTAACTTTACTAAAAAATATTAGATATTATTCACTATTTTATTTCTATATGGTATTTATAATTACCATTTAATGTACTAAAACTTAATTAATATGTATTCATGACGATTAAGTAATATTTCATGATTAATTTATTATATAGTTTCCATATTTTCTAGTAAAATTTTTTCCATTTTGAAATTGGATAATGAAAAGAATTATTTAAAAGGAAAATCAATATTATTTTGATATTGGTGACATATATTTTTCTTCAATATAAAAATTTTCACATACATATTTTTCCTAATAGATTTTATACATCCAAAATTATTTATCAAGGGAAATTCTTACACATTTTTTTAATTCTTACAAAATATTATGTAAGGATTCATTTTATCATTATCCAAATGAGGTACTCTATGAATTTACTAACATAATTATGGAAGGAATAATTGTTTTAACTTAGAAAGGAATAGTAGATCTTCCCACAATCTAGACTAAGATTTTCTTTATTGTTTATTTTAAATTTTTTCATGGTTATTTTAAAAAAAGTTTTCCATCATAATTGTGTACATTTTTTAATAAGTGATTTCAAAATTAAAAGTGTATTTTAAAAATAATTTTCCTTTTAATATTTCAAAGTCTCATTCAATATTATAATAAATAATTTTATGTTATATAATATTTAATAGATATATTATCAAATAAAACAAAATTTAATCTTTCTCAAGATGATTTATTAATATGGTGATAATATTTTTATAAAACCTATTTTTCTATGATTTATGGTGTGCTTAAATAATTATAAAAACAATTTTTTCATTGGAATAGATATTATGATTTTTTAATGATATTTTGGTACACAAATATATGATTGTAATTATTTTATTATTGGGGCCAATATTATTCATAAATGAATTGTGTAACGATTACAATTATATATGATGAAAGGATACAGGGGAGGTTACACAGAGACATAAATATGTTACATGGAAAGTGTTACCATGCCCAAAATAGGTTACATGGGTGTTTATCCAAATCCTAAATTAGGTATGTGGGTGGCCATCCCAATCATAATACGTTATGAATTTCATTGTGGATAGACATTATATACGAGTTTCTATGTATATGTTTATTCATCAAATCTATGACTTATTGTAATGTTATGATCTCATGGTTAATGTTATTTGATGATTCATGACATATGAACTAAAATCATTCATTAAAATGACTTAATATTATGATATTTGATATGCATGGTAATGTTTTCGAATGTACATATCATTTTCTCATACCTTCACACTCATGTTATGATTATGTGTTAACTGATTTCTCCTTTTTTACCCCATACAAGCATCTGAGCTCACCCTTTATTCATTTTTCCTTTCAATAGATTTTCATGAATGATGCTAAATTATTTGTGTTTAGATTCATTTCATATATAAGGATTTTTTTGGAATATTTTGAATAATTTACATGGAATATGAAAATATGGGTATATTGGGAGATGATATATGAATATATATATATATATATATTATTCTTTAGTTGATAGAAATTAACAGGAATACTGAACAAGAGGTAAGGATCTTCCATTTAACTATTTCTTCAGGGATAAATTTTCCATTTCCACAACATATTTCAATTTGGTGTGGTATATTATACCATTTCATATATTATACAATGAATATAACATAATTCATGTTATTAAAAATTTAATTTTATTATCTTTCATTCATAGTTATTTTGATTAAGAATTTATCAAAACGGTATGTGGTTATTCCATAATATCATTATTATTCACGATTTTTTGGTTAAGTCTCCATTGGGGAATATTTCCCTTCCATTTCAAATTTTCTAAAAATTCATTAAAAATGTTTTAAATATTCTTCAATAATTTTTTGAATTCATTTTTACCTACATTTTTTTATGAAATAGATTAAAAGGAACCATTGTGTCATTTTATGAATGGGGATGTTTTTGAATTTTCATAAAAATATCTACAAGGAAGGATTTTTTAACTTATATGACATGAAAATATTTTCCATAAATCATAACAAAAAATTAATTTAAATATTATTTTACATTTTTAAAAATATTTTTTTAAATTTTTTTTATTTTTTATTTATATAAATATATTAATGTAATTTTCAAATTCCAAATTTGTATTTCCAGATGAAATATTCCAATGGTTTGTTTAAAGACTTTTATTCAATGTAAAAATCATTATTGAATAATATATTGATGATATAGACTAATGATTACATTTAATATATTTATTAAGATGCTTTATAATCAATTTGAGTCGGGAAATTACTAATAATCTATAGGACTACCTCTTCCAATGGAATGTTATTTATTTTTATTAAGGAATGTTCATCATGTTGAATTGCTCATCCATATGTGGATTTAATTAAACATATAATTTTATGGATATGAACTACTTTACCCATTGATTCACTATTATGTATAATGAGGCAAATTAGAATAGATTTTGGCTAATTTATTACCCATTTAAATAGATATCATGGATCACGACATTGCTAGTATCTTCATATGCCTGGGTTGATGTCTTAACAACATATTTTGTAATTTTGGATTAATGAATTTCATCATTTTAAAACCAAATATTGATTTCTATGTGGTTATTCAATTAGTTTCTATAAAAATGGTTATCTTTCAAGCTCATTTTATCATATATACAACAATAGATTATATTAATTTAATATTTTCATAAAACTAATTATTATTTAGCTTCCATTGTATGCACAAAATATCTATGAATTGGTGCTCACCACTTTATTATGATTCTTTATCCCAAGATAATTAAAAGTATATTATGATTGATATGTGGGGTTATACAATAATAAATAATATTTTCATTGATGATATCAATATGTTTATTTTCATTTTTTTCAAATGTAATTTAAAATTCCTCTATGTATTTGAATTTATAAGATCAATAAACTATTTTACCCTTTGGGATGTGATTAATTGTATCCACACACAATGAAATAATGTTACTACAGGAATAGGGATACTAGAGATAGAATATTTATTATTGTTTTTAGAACATGTTTTTTAGAAAAACTATAGAACTATATTGAGTAAAAAATATATTAGGGAAATTTAACCCTATAACTAACTTTGAGAATATTCCCATAGAATCCAAGAGTAGGACAATGAGATTAGTTATACATAAATTATTAATTTATGTTAACTATTTCATTATGTTTCATAATGTTATAAACATATTTAATGTATTCTTTTTTATATACATGTAACATAGTGGAATTTATTAATACCATATCAATTCATTTAATCCACATTGGTATTACCCTCATAAGCATAAAAATGAATATAGAGTTAGTAATTCAGTAGGATCCAAAACAATTAAAACTATATTAGGGTTTCTAATTTAGGTTATGATAAATAATCATACCCTTCTGGATCAAACTTATAATCCACAATGAGTTTCTACAATGTAAGACCACATCATGTGTCAATGACCTCTATCATTAAATTTTACTAAAAATATATTTGAAGATGAAAAACATATATGATCCTTAGTGAAAATAATTTTTGTATGGGATATAATGAAAGGGATAAGGTTATAATGTAATTTTGTCATCTATCAGGGAATTAAGTTCAATATTATTCAATTATTAAAATCAATATATCTTAGGAGGAAATTTTTAGCATGGGATTAATAATTTTCAAGGAACTCTTCTTAGAAAAATATTTTCCTCATGAACAACGAGTAGATGTGGGAAAATAATTTTTTCATATAATATAAAAGGATGTGGAAATATTCTTAAGAATGATTAAAAGTTTAAAAGGATTGAAATTTATGATATATACTATAAAATAATCCAAATAGTAGTATCTAGAATCTATTTTATGGGATATATCCATTAAAATGATGGGAAATAGTCTTCAAAACATTCACATCGTATGAAGATATAGTATAATATTCTATTAAGAAAGAGAAAAAATTATATAAGACTGATAAATACTTGTGGGATCATGAGAAGAAAAGGATGGTACAAAAATGTATAAAGGGAAGAAGGTAATGAATGGTTTTCACATATTTGATAATTTTTTAAAGAGACATTATAGTGCTTGCATTAATGAATGAGTATTTTCTACATGTGTAGAGAGAACCAACATCAGGATCATGATTTCATTAGAAATAAAGAATCTACTATTGACACTCCATTGTATCACATGGATGAAATTGTGTGAGGTTAAATACCTTAAGGTTAATTAAATAAGCTATATTAATAAAGACAAGAACACACCCTTCTGAAAAAGGCCATCCATGCATGTACCCCCATGTAGGATCAGCACGCAGGGTACCTACACAGCATCAGGCATTTTTTTATATATAGTACCATCAGGTCCATCATTTGAATGGAAAATTTTCCAAAAGAAATTTGGATGAGCTTCTTTACGTAGTACTTCACCCAATCCACCAGAAACCATCTAGATATCACTCCAAATCCTAATGAAGACATAATTAAAGGGTGATATTGGAAAAAAGACATTCCAGTATAAAAAAGACATAATAGTTACATGAGGAACACATTCCCCTTGTTATAAAAATAATACCATGAAATATCATTCCTGAACTAATACCTATTGAAAAGATATTGGGAAACACCAGTAGACACCCTTATTGCCTTGGTATAATCATCACTAATGTTTTGATTCACAGGTAGTTCATCACCCAATATTCTCTCATCTCACATAGATCAACCTATGTGAAGTACCTTCATACCACACATTGGCCTACCTATGAGATACCCCATTTCCCACAAAAACTCTACTAAGAACAAGCCACTATTTAGGCTACTATACATGCTATCAATTGTAGGGCCTCTCTTCCATTTAATTCTTCATTTTAGGGAGAAAAAATTTCACCCTCCACTAAAATAAATAGACTTGAAAATCCAAGGAAAATGGAAAACCAATGTGTCTACAATTCGGTTATGGATACCATTCCTTACTTGTTTCCCAAACATTTTCTACCTAACAGTTAGGATCATCTGGGTGAATGTGAGTGTACATTCATATGGTTTAGAGGATCCCGACCCTGGTAATAGTGTCATAGAACTCTGGGTCATAGATACTAGGGTTAGAACAATGTGTTTACCAAGTCATCTCAATGCCCGAAAGCCTTATATTCTAATTTGGGATGGTGTGAATTAATATTTAATTTCCCCTTTTATAGGGCATGAGATCCTCCTCTCATACTATGGAACAAATTTTAGAGCATCCCTCATACTGTTATAACATTTTCATTCTTAAGGGGGGGATTCAACCTTTCCAATCGTCTAACCAAGTTATATTTCTAAATGGGTTGTCCTATTTGACTATCTTGGATAAGAAATCAGAGAGGAAATAGGTGCATCCAGGTCCATTATTATTCCCTTGTACCCTCTACATGTTTCACTTGCATAAGATGGATTTTGTGGTTTTTCTGATCATCCACATACTCTTTGCACCTACCTAGACCATAATTTATGGTACGGATCTTAATTTCACGATGTTTTATAGTAAATATGATTAAATAGAGATTTTATAAGAATATTCCATGTACTTCCATGTACATGCCCAGTACCCCATAGCCGCACACAACCAGGTACTGACTGTAAAACAAATTTGTACATGGTGGTGTGATTACATGGATGGACTATGTAATACAGGGGCTAGTAGAGGCTAATAAATGATATTAACTACTAACGAACATGTTGTGTGCCTTTTTTTATATTTTATATATCAGTGTGAGGTGCATCTTATGTCCCTAAAAATCTTCTTCTCCTCATAGTTCAAACAGGAGAGTGATAGAACGACCAAAAAAATTATAACCCCTCTCTATTCCTTATCTGAGCTCTGATTGATACACCATCAGGTGCATTGGAATCCAACCATTGAGTTCTCAAAACCCCTAGAGCATATTATCCAGATTCATCCCCTTTCATGATTTATTTAGGGTTGGGAGTTTTCACCATTTTGTTGATCTATGTTGATCAAGGATGATTCAAGGGCTGATGTTCATGTATATTGATCATACGACATTGAGTTAAGTGGTTTGTGCCTTCATTTTGTTTCCATGGATTATATATGCCTACAGTTATACATTCCCTTGGTTATGGTATTGATTGATTTGTAATTTACCCCTATTTATTACGCGATATAGTTTATTTAATTGTTAAAGGGTAGTTTATTATGTTTTAGGATATATAATTTGTTTATGGGACACCCATGAGTGTGTTTGTTATGATTGGCTATTTCTCGAACATTTGGTCTTGGATGCCTATTTGGCTTTCTGTGTATCCCAAGCCTTGTGTTGTAAGGATGGAGATGATGATTAGTTGAGATTCCTGAGATATGATTTTTTAATACTTGACCAAGGAGAATTGATGGTCCTAACTTCTTGAGGGAGTATCATTTATTTATTTCTTATAGAAATGTTGACCCGTGGGTATTGAACATGAGATATGTCAAGTGGTCGTCGACCCGGGGGTCAGACCATGAGAGATATCCTAGGTGGTTGTTTATAGTTGTCTGATAGTATATCAGACCAAATGGGTTATACCATGAGATAATTCCCAGAGGGTTATTATTAAATGAATTTTAGTTATTTTAGACCATGGGGATTAGACTATGATAACTATACCAAATGGTCATTGTTGAATTATTGAAGGTTTATGAAACGTCTACCAAGGCAAATCAAAATCTTGGATCCGGTTTCACTTTTTTTGTATAGATGACATTCCGAGACATCTATTTGGTTACTTTTGTAGGGTATAAATAGATTTGGATAGACCCCAAGGTTTATATATTGCAATGGATTGAATAATAAATTTAAATGAAAGTAATTGAAAACTATTGAATTGTTTACATTTTTAGTATTTCCTCATTAATTGCTTAATTTCTAAAAATTTCCTTCTATATATATATTCACTGATAGTTAGGAATAGATCTTTTGGTGGTTTCTTACTGGGATTCATATCACACACTATTTTGTTCATGGTTTGGACCCATACCGATTATATTATTGTAGGTATAGGTAAGGGAGAGTTCCCTTCTTCATCTGGTCCTTGATTGTTGTAGGAGCTGGAGAGCATGGGACCAAGTTGAGTATAGTGATGTTGTTGTAGTTTACATTATTATTCTATACTTTTTATGTATTTTTTCCATAATTCTGTCTTTTTTGTCAGCTTATCATGGATATATATTCCATTCATCATATATTTATATATTTAGGCTTTTGTTTGATTTACATTAAGTCTTCTACTGTTTACTTTTGTTGGTATTATAGCTTTTTCTATTATTTTATATATTTTTCAATGTGTTTACACTTCTAATGAGGGAATTGATTACACAATATCACACCCAAGACCATCACTACTAGTCAGAACCCATGGGTGTTCAGGGAAATTCACTTGAGTCCATGTGGAAAACATGGTTTAGGTCACCTTTGAGTGGCACCAAGATCTGGGACATTACCAATTGGTATTATTGGTGTTTTATTTTCTTCTTTTACTTACTATTTAGAGAAAATAGACTAGGAAAGGAAGGAATAGATAGTTGGTAATGAGTTTTTCTTAGGAGTAACTAACACATGTATTGGTAAAAGCATTGCTACCTCAAATATAGCAATTTTCTAGTTTTTCAATTGTGACAGTTGATTTGATTTCACCGTTGGGTGACACACATGTTTTTTATAATAATTATTGATATCATTGTGGTCATATTATGTTCAAACAAATGAGATGAGCGTATGAAATCTCATGCATCATATAGGTACCTGTTTGTGATCACATGTCATGCATTCTGGTGTTGCCATGTAGGGTGAATTACTTATTACTTGCTCATGTGATATATGTTGGGATATATATGCATGATTTTTTGATAGATTCTGTTATAGAAATAAATTATATTTGATAGTGTATTGGTATATGTAATGTTTTATTTAGATGTATTTCATTCTTTGGTCCATGAGGTGTTATGTGACATCTTGGATCATAATTTGGTGGATCATGATTGAGCTTCATTTTAATAATATTAAGGCATGATATGAATAAGGATGAAAAACATTGCATTATAGGGAGTATTGGCTCTCAAAAATTGGAATTGGGCATTCATTGGCCTAGATTTTAAGGTTTTGGGGGTTCCTGAGAAGATTCAGCGGCTTAGAGTCGGAAAAGCTAGACAACACGGCATGTGATGTGATGAACACATGCCATATGTTCTTCTATTATAAAAGAACTGAATTGTCTTATGTACACACTGTGTACCATATGTACACACTGTTTAGTTGTTGGTCATGTTATAGATTATGTGAGCAGAGACACGGGGTTGATAAACCTTTTGTAGAACACACCATGTACTAGGAGAACACATAGTCTTATAAATGAATATATATCTGGCCATGTGACTAATGATACGGGTGGATGAAACATGGGTTTTACATGCTGTTTCTTGATTATGCACATCGTGTAGTTGTTGAAAGTGTATCTGACTATGTAACTAAAGACATGGTTGGATGGAACTTACGTGTCATAGGACATGTGTAGGGTGTAAACGCGATGTAGTGTTACTCCACCAAGGAATTGTCTAGTTCATGCTATGTTGAAGTACATGGGAAGGATGGAATATTCAAGTACACATTGTGTCTTAAGAGGGACATGTCATGTTTCAATGTGTTATATGACCCTGTTGGAAAGGGTACAAACACATGTTAAGGATTAATGGAACATGTCGGGTAGTGGTTCTTCACACCGTGTAACCCTCTTTTGTAGAACATAAATGAACCCTTATATTATTTTTTTCATTCACGTCTATGTTGATGCCCATGATAATCTAGTACTATGGTGCATGATTGACCTTATAATGTCATGAAACCAAGACGTCCTCCTATTCTATGTGAGGTACATGGGGATGATCAGACACCAAAAATGGTAGATCAGTGACAAGTAGTAGATCCTATTGTTGTTATCATTTTAGAACCATCTATTATACCAGATGAAGGTGTTGACACTCAGTTTTATGAATGGTTTATAATAATTATGTAGTCATTTTAGGGAGCACCTCATCTGACCCTTACTATGGTAGTGTTGAAAAAGGTGTTCAAGTAGCAACAACCTCCCACTTTTTTAGGGGAAGGAGGACCATAGGATTTAGATTCATGGTTGATGGCCATGATTTCTATCATCAAGCATCTAGAGATGCATCCTAAGAGGAGGGTGAAGATCCCAACTGACATGATACCTTATTCCTCCATGATATGTTGTGATTTTTTCTCATATGTGATATATCATTGGGATATGACTTGGGAAGAATTTTGGATGACCTTCTATGAGTATTTATACCTAGAGATATTGAGGGCTGACCGAGCTCTGGAGTTCATGCATTTGGAGTGGAGTGCTATTTCAATGATGGATTACTATACTCGCATTATAGATCATTATTTCTTAGCACATATTTTACGATGTGTTGAGTTATTAGTTGCTAGGAAATTCAATGATTGTCTCAGGTAAAACAACTGATCACAGCTGAATGTTTTTCAGATGAATTCAATGATTGTTATAGAAAATCAAGTGTTGATTACCAAGTGAAATATGAGAGAATTGGGATCTTATATACAGGGTGGTTCATTATCTGGGGTTCACACTATTTTGACAAATAACTAGAAATGTCTTAGGGATCATTAATGGGAAGTATCGTCTACTATCCAGGTATTGTGCTACCAGTGTGGAGGTGTGGGAACATGATACAACAGTTCCCGAGATACCTAATTGAGTGATGATCTTGCCAAAAGGTTGGTTAGCTTCTTCATTTTTTTCAAGGTGTTCTCACTAGCAGCAAGTGATACTGGTTCGGTTATGACTCTACAAATAGGAGTAGGACCACAAATTTATTTTCAGTCCAGGAACTGGAGTTCCTCGGTCCGTTTAGGCCGGGGATCTGTTTTGTGGATGTGGAAGTTAGATGAATGGTTTTCAGTGAAATAAATGTCTATCAACATAGGGGAGCCAAGAATGGTAACAAGGATATGGTACATGTTCGTAATTTTCAATGGAATAGACCATGTAGGAGAAGGATTCCAAAACCTCTACGATTAGAGTTACCATTCTAGTTGCCACAATTTTAGCTTCTTCTCATTTTGAATCAATTTATTCCCACAGTTTTATATATGTTTCCATTGTGGAGATCCCTGGTCTCTATATCCTTGATTATGATGATTTTATGGAACTTGACACTATATTGGGGATTAGAAAGTCTAGTGTATGTTGGTGTAATTATTTCCCTATTGAGTTTGGTGGGTGTCACATATTATGGGACCTCTATGTCTTAGATATGAGAGGGATTGATGTCATTATCAGAAAAGACTAGTTGGTCGCTTTTTAGAAATTTGTAGATTACTATCATTGTAGGGGAATTTTTTTGTCACTACAGGGTGAATCATTTCTACACAAGAACGAGTATGATGTCATGTAGAGAAAATATAGACTTGAGAATCATGGGTTGCGAGGAATAAAAACCCAGATAGCTAGTTTATATCATGATGACAAGGGGACATCACAGATGGAGATTCCTCTAGTGGTGGATTTTTTTAGGGTTTTATTTCCAAATTCAATTTTAGGTTTACCTCTTTAGAGAGAATTATATGTCTCTATTGAGCTTTTTTCAGGAGTGGCACTGATGTCCATTCCCCTATATAGGATGGCTACACTAGCTTTACAAGATCTCAAGAACAAGTTAATGGAGTGGAAGGAAAATGGTTTCATCTAACCTTGTACATTCCATGGGGTTAACCTAACATTTTTTCATATAAGGTGGACAATAGCCTCACACTATGTGTGGATTATTGAATTATGAACTCATTGATGGTCTAGAACGGATATCACATATTAAGGATTGATGATTTATTTGATCTACTTTGAGGATCATAGGGGTTCTCGAATCAAGACATGAGATCTGGATATCTATAGTTTCATGTTAGACTATCATATATAACTATTATAAACATTCGAAGAAGTTACTGTCTATATAAGTATTTGGATATTCTGTTTATTCTCATGAACATTCTAGTAGTTTCCATGGAACTGATGAAACGAGTGGTCAAACCATATATGGATTAATTTTTTGTAGTCATCATGGATGATATCACGGTTTACTATCACACTAGAAAATAACATGAAATCCATCTTGAGATCATATGGATTACACTGAGAGAGCATGGGTTAAATGACATGATCTTAAAGTGACCCATTTTGATGGACCAAATTCATTTCTGGGATCATGTTATCTTGGGGGAAAGAGTATCAGATTCCCCATAGAAAGTTAGAGTGGTTGTTTATTGGGAGTAGATAAAGATCATCATTGATATTTGGAGTTTTCTTGGGCTAGCTGGTTATTTCATATGCTTTATTCCAGACTATTCAGGCTTATTAGCACAACTAACATACCTAACAGAGAATGTTGTGATGTACTTATGGATATATTCATGTGATTCATCCTTTAAAGTGATTAACGGGAGATTAAATTCATCCCCAATTCTGATTCTGCCAAATCCGAGAAAGAGTAACACTGTTTATTATGATGCATTAGGTATCAGGCCTGAAGAAGTTCTTATACAGGGGAAGTATTGGTTGCATACCAGTCTTAACCGTTGAGGACACATGAGAGGATTTACCCGATGAACAATCTCAAGTTGGTTGTATCTGTGCAAGACTTACATTGTTGGATACATTATTTATTAGAAGTGAATTTTGTGGTATACACTAAACAAGAAAGCCTCAATTATATCTTTACACAAATAAATATTTATTTATAACAGCAAAGGATGGTTGAGTACCTTCAGTCTTATGACTTTGAACTTCTCTACACGCTTATGAAAGGTAATTCAATGGATGATTCATTGAGCAAGTGAACATAGATACATGCTGTTCAGGAGGCAAATGGTGAGTGGAATATTATGGAAAAATTCTATAAGTTTCATTTGGAGGTTCATGAAATACATGGGAAGAAATTTCTTTCTTCTAATGTTGTTACATCTACTCTACTAGATCAAGTGAAAATGAGGCAGCTATCAAATTCTGATGGTCTAGTCCTATAAGAGAGTGTGTTAAGCGAGGACCCTACTCCATGGTGTTCCATATATGAGGATGAGGTTTTTAATTTTCATGGGAACATGTGGGTCTTATCAGACCTACATGATGATATTTTTCAAGATTTTCATGCCTTAGTATGATCAGTTAATCCTTTTGTAACCAAGATGTATCTTGATTTACATCATCAGTATTGGTGGCATGATATGAAGAGGGATGCACTGGGTTTTGTTATGATATATGCAACATGTTAGTAGGTAAAGGAGATACATTAGCATCTAGTGGGGATTTTACAATTGTTACCATTATAGGGTTAAAGTGGAATGATTTTATGATGGATTTTCTGATAGGGCTACTGAGATAACCATGAAGCATTGATGTTGTTTTGTTTGTTATCGATAAGGACATGAAGGTTTCACATTTTCTACTGATAAAATAAACTTATAGTGTGGGTCATAATGGAATGTTGTACAAATGAGCTAATGTACATTTTCATTGGGTTCCTCAGACTCTCGTTTCATATAGGGACACCTGGTTTACTTATCATGTCTGGTAGGGACTATATAGGGATTTTCAAGAAAAGATAATTCTAAGTAAAACATGCCATCCTTAGAAAAATGCTCAATCTAATGACACAATTCATGATTATAAGGAAATTCATTGATCATCCATCAAATAATTTGGGGGCTCTTGGTAAAGACACATACCCCTTGTAGATTTTTCCTATAATAATAGTTTTTTGAAATGATTCAGATGCCACCTTATGAGGATTTGTACAGTTGGCCATACTGATCACCCCTTTGTTGTCTATAGGAAGGAGAGGAAACTATGATGGGACCTCATATTTTCTAGGAGACCACTGAGTAGGTATATTTGATTTAGAATAATATGGATACTCCATATTCTCACCAAATTTCTTAGGATGATCGATGGAGAAGACTTCTAGATTTTGAGGTCACAGACCAAATTTTATTACATGTCACACTGAGGTTTGGAGATAGGTGGTTTAGGATATAGGGGAAGCTTTCACCAAGTTACATCAATCCTTTTGAGTTTTTGGAGAGAAATAGAAATATTTTCTATTGGTGGTGGTTACCTTAGATGTATCGGACTATGCATGATGTCATTCTTGTTTCTCAGTTTCGGTGTTACTTTTCATACTCGTCTCTGGTTTTTCAACCCATGGAGGTTGAGTTAGAGGTATATGCTTCCTTTGAGGATAATCCTATTAATATTTTGGATCATATCACAATGGTTCTCCACGTATGGTATGTTCCTCGAGTATGGGTGCTATGGTAGCATGGGTGAGTATAGGAAGAGACATTGGAGATGGACGACAACATACGATCGTAATGGCTATAGTTGTTTGTAGATTATTCTTCATAAACAGTGGAAGGGAAATTTAGTGATGAATTGTTTTAAGGGTTGAATTTTGTTAGAACCTGGATCTTCATTTCATGTATGGATATTTATTTTGGGTTGTTTTATGGAAACTAGAAGAAATTGGGATTTTCTCAGTAAGTATCATGTACTTCCATGTACAAACCATGTACCTAGCTGCTATGCAGGGCTGCATATTGACTATGTAATGACCATGTACATGGTCGTGTGATGACCTGGTTGACCCACTAATGTCATGGCCTAGTCGAAAATAATATATGGTGTATTATTTAAATTAAATTTATTTTTATTTGATATATCAGAGTTGAGTCGCATATTATGTGTGTAAGAATCTTCGTCTCCCCGTGGTTCAAACATGATTGTGATAGAATGACTGATAGAACTTGAACCCCTCCTGATTCTCAATCTGTTCTCTAATTGATATGACATTGGGTGCATTGGAATCCCTACAGTGAGTTCTCAAAACCCCTAGATCCTATATTCCTGATTCTTCCTCTTTTGTGAGTTACTAAAGGATGGGATATTTTCAACATTTTGTAGATATACACTGATCTAGGCTGATTCAGGGGACTATGTTCAAATATATTTATCATACATCATCTAAGTTATTGGATTATTCCTTCGTGGTGTTGTCTTCGATTATATATTCTTAAACTTCTGCATAACCATGTTTGGCGTATTACATGATTTGGAATTTATCACTTTTTTCAACTACAATAGTTTACTTAATTTATAATGGTTAGTTTCTCGTGTGTAAGGTTATATAACTTTTTTATGGGTCCCCCTTGTGTGTGTTTCCCTTATTTGACTATTTTCTGGTTGTTTGGTATTGGATGATTTTTAGGCCTGCCTTGTTTCCCAAGCCTTTCTTTGTTTGGATAGAGTTAATAGTTAAGTGATGTTTCATACTAATTCTTTGTGAATTCTATAAAAAGGGGAATTTATTGTTAGAGAATCCTAAGGGAGGGCCATTTATTTATGTTTTACCTAAATTTTTACTTTACGGTATTGACTGTGAGAGCTACCAGGTGGTCATTGATCCAAGGGTTAGACCATGAGAGCTTCACTATGTGATTTTTTATTATTTTTATATAGTATATTAGACTAATAGGATTAGATAGTGATATATTTCCCATAGGGTTTTTATTAAATGAATTGTTATAATGTTTGACCAAGGGGTTATATAGTGAGAACATTCCCAAAGGGTCATTGTTGTACAATTGAATTATTGTGAAGTGTATGCCAAGCCAATGAACATGATTGGATTTGGTCTTACTTGTTTTGTTTAGATGGTCTTATAAGACATATGTTTTGTAACATTCATAGGGGATACATAGATTATGATAGATGAAAATGTTTAAATGTTTCAATTGTTTAAATAATAAATTTAATTGAAAATTGTATGATTGTTTACTCAAGATTACTTCTTAGTTTATATCATAATTTCATAATATTACATGCTATATATATTCACTGAATGTTAGGCATAGATATTTTGGTGGTTGCCTATATGGATTCCTCTCACACCATGTTTGGGTCATGAATTGGATGAAAACAGATTATATGGTAACAGTTATAGATAATGGAAAGAACCCTTCTTCATCATGTCCTTGATTATTTTTGAGCTAAAGAGCATGGGACCATGCTAAGGTATGTGATGCTGCTAGAGATTAATTGTTTAATATGAACTTTGGTATCTATATTACATTCCATCATAGAGACTTGTTTGGCTATTTTTTGTAGAAAAATATTCCATGAATCATATATATATAAATATATTGAGGCTTCTGTTGGATTTACATTCAGTCTTTCGATGATTACATTTTTTGGTATTACTACATATATTATTATTTTTTTCAATTTTTTCCATTGTGTTTACTCTTCCAATAACAATCATGTTTCCCAACTATGAAACCAACAGACCTCACTGTTAGTTGGTAGCCTCTAGAATTTTGGGAAATGCACTTGAGTTTATGTGGCCATTCAATTTTGGGTCACCTATGGGTGGCACTCAGATCCTGGATGTTACAGTTCTATTTATCACATTCATCAATGACTCACCATGACTCATGTGGGGTTATAGAATAGCCACTATCACAATAGCCACACGATCAAAAAAAATTGATAGGGAATAATTCTTTTTGATCTTCCTCTCTCTTTCCTCTAGTGGTTCCCCATAGTTACTGGTCCCCAAGTCAATGAATCTATTCAAAGGGCCAATTATATTAGGTTGTTTGATACATCTTCCATTTCCTATTGTTTCATATGAGGAGTATAATTCATGTGGGAATATATTTTTTTTCAGTGTTCATCACATCCACATGATCCCAAACATGATGGGCCTCATACAAAGTGTAACCCCTAACCAATAAACAATTTCCTCCTTAGTAATATACTCTGAAATATGACATATAGGAAAAATTCAAGTGTAAGTCCCAATAAAAACCTTAATCCTCCACTTTTTATATGCCCTACCAACTTATCAAGGGAATAATTCTTAAGAGTAATACCCACTTATGAACTCCAATCACTATAAAAACCATTGTGTGTAAGACATAATCTATTGAACTATGAGGACCATTATTCCCCCTACAATCAGGATTTATAGGATGCCCATGTAAAGATAGGGCACATTGGGCCACCTAAATGGTATATTCCCCAACATCTGACTACAGAATACTCTTTGAGAAATAATCCATGAAATCCATCATTTGGGACTACACTTCAAGAATGATGCCCAACCATATCATTACAATCACCCTTGGAACTCCTCCATAGGTGTAATATTTGAAAAATCCACCAAATAACCATTAGTTGGGATGTATCTCATGGCCACTTTCACAAGCCATGCTTTTCAAGAATCTTCCCCATTATAATAATCTCAAATTTTCATACACCCCTATGATTAGAACCCAAGAGGACATACATAGGTGTGGGAAATCACAAACCAACTACACGGGTTATGATTCCCATCTAAATGGGATACATTTGTAGCCTACCTAATGTCTAAACCAAACACCCAAAATAAATCCTATTCTCTCTAGGAAACATTCCCAATAGGGAATAATTCTACCTTGGGATCAATTTCCCTATAATGTTCCCCAGTCCATATTGACATAAGTCCATGCTAAACAAATATTGGTCACATTAAACCTAGATTTCCTCACCATATGACATGAATATTTGTGTTTTGGTCCTTATCACATGGCAATAAAAGCTATGATGTTCCCCAATAACTAGCGCCTAGCTATGTGGGTTCTTCTTCCATTCATAAGTATATGTATGAATCACATTTATGGGGTATGATCCTAACACAAAAATAAAATCCTATATTCCTAGATGATGATATTCTCCATAATTCCCCATTATGGGGCTTAAGACTAGCATAATCAAAATAATATAAAAGGAATATCTAATCAGTGTATTAGATGATACCATAAATCGAGAGAGTTGAGCACATACAGATATATACATTTTTGATCAACCTCACTTGCAAAATGATTATTCTAAATTCCATAAATGATAATATTTTATTGTAAATTTTGGGGTGATACATGTTATACATTGGAATAAATGAATTATTTTTTAACATACTATAAATATATATGGGATTCCCAGAGTATGAAAAAATCCCACCCAAAAGGTTGTGATGATACCTACCTCCCATCAACTCATCCAATGAGAGTTCTTAAGCCTCATTGTCCAAACTCCCCAATGAGCACCTACCATTAGAAATTGAGTCCCCATGTATATATAATTATTGGGTGTTTTTAGTTCCATGAATAAACTCATTGTACTCCATTCAGAAATAGTAGACTCGACAAAAATTATTTAAAATAATTCACCCCCTTATAATCTATCATCGGGTGACATTCTTCGGTCAGAAACAAAATATGCTAAAACAAATTTGTATCATAAAAATCAATGATGGTGCAACCAAAATACCATCCCCATTTCTCTTTATAAATGAATGAGGGAAAACAATCCATTCAATCATTCATATGTACACTTATTTGATATGATTATTTTATGGGGATTTCATGTTTGTTTCTTTCATCAATATCATTGATTTTAAAATATAATCTATATTCAATCCAAATGAGTTCATATCATCTCTCACTGATGTATTCCCACACTATCATTAACATCGGTTCTTCCTCCATGTAGAGGACACCAACTCCAAACAATTTTGATTAACTCTAGGTCTCAAATACACCATTTCTATAGCATTTTCAACATGGTACAATGTTGACCCTAGATGTAACCTGATGGGACATCCATATAGAAAATACCCACTTACCATCCAGTTAACGGTGATCATTGGTCAATATGAAGGTGACAAAGACTCCTTTCATAAATAGTTATTTGGATTCTAACCCAATAATTTAAAAACTCATCCCTCTATTATATTTGGGAGGTGGATCTATATTCCATAGAACATCTCATCCATAAGAAACATGAGTCCTTTTAAAGGGCTCCATCCAACAGTGTCCACTTCCAATTCCATGTAGTAGTGAAACCTCAACCTAATAAGGGTGCCTTCCTTAGAGGACTAACATAGGCCATCTAGACTCATGTCAACAAAAAGGCCCACCAGGGTAAGAAACTATCCAATAGGTTGTAGGGCCAGTCCTATGTCCCCTACTGATAATATAATAAATCATGCTTTTATTATGATTTTGTGTGGGAAAATACACCCACGCACCCTAATTCATCTACTAGTAGAGTCACTAGAATGAATCTTATGATGCCCACCAATAAATTCTAGTGGCACTATATGAACAAGAACATACACCTAGCTCCACCCACTTATCTATCTAGATGAATCATCTAGAAGTACACAAGTAAACCCAACAACCCAACACAGCGACATGTATTGATAATGAATAAATTCATGCCCACCCATAAAAATCCCTTCAGTAAAATTTCGATACAATCCATGATCATGCAAAAACCCTTTCCCACATTAATCAAGATTTCTAGCAGGCTATCCTAGATGCATTCAATGAATCCCTCCATCCATGAATAGTTTAAAAACATAATAAGACACACATAACTACATGAATTTGTCAATCCATCTAACAATTTCATCTAGTATCACTTGAAAAGGTCAGTTGAAAATTCCTAATGGCGAATAGGGGGAAGACCCAAATCTAAACCCCAAATATGAGTACTTTCAGTAACCGCTGGAAGGAATGGTAGAACATGAGTATGTACTTTCCCCTTATCCATATACATAATGAGATTATATCCATATCCCAATCAATGAAGACAAAAATCATATCATTAAAAAGTTGAATGTGGAGACAGAAATCCATAATAACATCATATAGGCCTATTGGGACATCATAACAGTAATTTAAATAGTTCCATGCAGATAGAAACACAACTCCATCCCAAAGGGGGGGGTTACCATTATGTAACACTAAATAATGTGCATAATACTACTCCCATCATAGATGGTAGTGGGTAAAACTCCTCCATTATATATGTAAAACAAGATCAGGATCAAACACCTATTCCTAATGGAGGTAATCCGATCATTCTATTGACAATTTGTGGTATGAAAAATGAAATATCCATTACAAAAACATCCAATAGAAAATTTCCCCAATCACTCATAAGAAGGAATATAAAAAGAAGTCTAACCAGATATGACTATAATTTTAATAGCCTATCAATAGACCTACCCTACTCATTTTGGTGTTTCTGAATCCCCTAGACACTTATCTATGAAATCATAATATTCTAATCTCCCATTACCAAATTAAGGGGGTAATTGTAGTAATTTGGAAGGTCCTCTTTGGACAATTAAACCAAAAGGATTTATTAATGACCATAACCAAATTGGTATAGATATCGTATCTCCCATATAGACTCACAAAAATCCTCTTTGGGTCTATAAGATCAATGATAAAGAGGTGGTTCCCATTGTGGAAATACATCATGGTAGTCGTCCCCATAGTGGCACTCACTGTGATAGTTATCTCCTTAGTAGTATTTCACCTCTTCCAGATGGTCCTCCCCTTGATAATGTATTAGTGTGAAAGCCCTCATACAATGAGGATCTTGAGGAAATATGTCTTATCATGTATTATGTATTATCTCTGAAGAGTGTAATTGTATCTAATCCAAAAGACAACCCAAGAAGAAGGTAATAATTTCAACCACCCTTGGCTTATATTCCGTCCATTTTGATAGAGGAAATTCCTAGACATCTCACTACTTATGCTAAAGGGTATGGGAAGAATACACTATGATCAGACCATGTAGATGACATTCTAATGAAATATGAATAATTTGTGAAAAGTATAAGTATAATTCCTCAGCCTTAAACATTACTTAATCTTGAGTTATTACAAGATTACACATTGAGGATCTTTTCGGGTTTAGAGTTTTAGAGAATTAGATCATAAAACATGCATTACATTCCACATATAAACAAAGTGGTTACATAAAGATAGTATTCTTCATTCCAATCAATGGAAACATATTTAAAATAAACATAGATTATTTCTTGACACTTCCTTGACACTATCATCATATCATGTACCTTTCCCTTGACCTGTGAAAAACATTTCAAAAAAACTTGGGATGAGAATAAAAAGATCAGTAAGGGATATAAAAATATGGATAGGAAACATGGGTACATATATACATAAGGATGAGATCATACTTTACCCATAAAACATAAGCACTTTAACATACCTCATCAAATCATGAATAAATCATAGAAATCATAAGACATAAAGGTAACTTGAGGCATTCATAACATTCTTACGTAGGGAGTAACCCTCTTGGTTACATTTGGAATACCCATCATAGTATATTCCCTAAATATCTTCGGAGAAACCTTAACGTTTCACTCCTTTGCGTTACCCAATACATTGGAGAGCTATATCGGGCTCACCTTCCCTTAGTTTATCATGGAACCACCCATTTTCATAATAATGCCCAAGAACCTCAACATAATCATATCACATAAAACATGCATAAAGGAAACATAAAATTCCCACCTTTCAATCACAAAATATCAATACAACATATTGATATAAAAACATTATGAAAACCATTTTCGATACCAAAATAAAAGAAAAGTAAAACATGGTATTTATTTTTCTTTTAAAAAGAAGGTATGGCTTATAGAGGAAGCCGAAACTCAAATAATGGTCACGACGGTGGAGAAGTCGTTGTCGCCGCACACGTACGATAAAAATAGTCCCTTTTGTCGTTTAGTAAATGCTTTGTATAAAAAATATTCCTTTTGAATAAATGTAAAAGTAAAAGGGGTTTATACACCATATAAAAGAAGGTTGTGTATAAAACAAAATATGGCTCAATGAAAGGAGAATGAGACGAAGTCCCATACCTCAGGTCCGACTTGACTCGATTGTTCTTTAATGTCCTGAATAATAAACTTGAGTTAATTTATACTTGTTTAAGAACCTTTTTCAAGTTAAATATTCCTTTTATATCACTTATTTCCATGTCATGAACACTATGTAATTATTTAAGTTAATAACGGTCGTTTTAACGACCATTGGTACTTGAGTCAAAAATAAACCCTTTATAATTACAAGTTGTTCATGTATGCATTATATCCAGAATGGTATTCATGATGTAGATATCATATATGTCATATATATCCAGAACATTCATGAATTTATAATATTACATAATCATTTAGAGGTAAGAAATGAAATGCACCGTTCATGGAGACGGTAAGCCGTACGTACGCATGAACGCTACTTTCATTTCTATTTCGTATTTTATAGAATTAAATCATAATTATATAAAGGTATATTATAATTCCAGTATAATATCATATATAATATCATAGTTCCATCCTTTATACGTCCCACATATGTTATTTAACAAATCAAATCACTTTGAGGGGCGGTAGTCCGCACTTCCTTAAATGATGATATCGCGTTTACCCATAATGGAAACCATAAAGGTATGACCAAAAATAAAAATAAAGAAGATTAAGGAAAAAATAAACATATTATATATCATATATAAATATAGTGACATCTTAATGGACACCTTTGAAGGTGTTAAAGGAATGTTGAACAATCATCGTTTCGGGAGGCATAAATTTGCAATCCACGGAAACAGTATATTCGTTAACCATTAGATGTAGGTGTGTGTAAGTGTAGCTCAAATCCATATTATAACAACATCCTAGTATATTGGAGATATTGGAGTTGTTAAAAAAGAAATAAATAAAAAGATTTTAGGGGGTTGGAGAAGCAAAATAAAACAAAAGGACTTAAGTGAAGACATTACCTTAAAATCGGGAAACTGCCTTTGGTTTGAGCTCAAAGGCTTCCTTGGGAAGTCTTCTGCCCAATGTGTGGCTTAAAGGAGTAATATAGGGAAGTGGAGAGACAAAATGTGCAGGTTTTGGCGGACCCAAAGGCTTTTGGATTGTGGGTAAGGAGGTAGAGGTGGGGGCCTTTTATAAGAGGAGAGGAGGGGCACTCTTGGAAAGTAAAGAAATATTACTTTATTTGAAAATGAGTTTCGGATTTAAATGGTCCCACATTTATATAATTCGAGGATAAGGTGATAAGGGTTCTAAATCCACCCATCCAATAGGTTTTTGACATGTGTAGTTCTTAGATTTTACATTATCATTCCATTTTATTTAAATCGTTAAATAATGAGGTCATCGCTGCATCATCATGATGTCATAAATAATTTAATATATTTAAAGTCTAAAAATTATAAAAAAAATACTATGATGTAGGAAATCTTTTTATATTTCTAATGAATATTTATAGTCAAAAATCTGATCTTTATAACCCCATGTAAATTATTTTTTTGTAAATTAACTCATGTTTGTGTCATTTTTACTTTAACATTAAATAAAACGTTATTTATGTCATTTCCCAACCAAAGTGGCTCCATGGGGTCCCCAAGTTGACCCATGGCTTTTCTTGGTCGGCCATAACACATCCAATAAGGTTAGGACATGTTTCTAGGTCATTTCATTTTATTAAAGCATTATGTTTACCTTAAACTACACTAATTACCACTAATCGCGAATAAAAACTTAATAAGTTACTATTCACCAAAAAATTATTTTAATCTCATTGAACCACATTTTTCTTATTAATGACAACCATGTATGTCGGATTTTTGAAAATCAAATCACAGAAGTGACAACGTTTCATTTAAACAATAAATCAGTTTCTTTAACTACCACTTAGTTGTTTCACTATTCATCAAAAATTGAAGTTTTTCAGAAAAATACCAAAACTTCACCCTAAGATATATTTGATATTCTGAATTAAAAAATGAAGTCTATTTTACAAAATTCAAAACATATAAGTCACATTAATTAATTTAATAATTAATTCCCGCTGTCAGAGCAAATAGCTTGTTTTTATGAAGCAATAAGTATCAAAACATTGACACCAGTTTAAGTCCAATTTCAAAGTGAAATTGATTCCAATGACCACCATTGGATTAAATGGTAAAAATATATTCTAATTTTACTTCAAAACCAATTCAAAACATAATCTAATCATATAAATAAATTATATTAAAAAGGAGTTTTGATGTAAAATGCAGTATTTTTCACTATTCATTAAAAAATGAACATTGTCAGAAAAATACCAAAAATTCACACAAAGTAAATTTTGATGTCCCAATCATAAATAATAAGTTTATTTTGACAAACATAGTTTATAAAATTGTCAAAAGATAGATTCAAAAATGGTTTTCCATCAAAAGGTAGTAAAACAATCTTTTAAAAATATTAGTGTATTCCATGCTTAAGATTGGATTTATTTTCATTTTAAGCCTCCAAAACACTATCTAATTCATTAATAGACATAGATAAAAATATATATTATTCATTACTTACTTGGGATTTTACATCCTTCCCCCCTTTAGAAAATTGTGTCCCCACAATTTATTTACTTATCAAATAAATGGGGGTACTTATCCCTCGTTGCATTTTCAAATTCCCATGTTGCCTCTTCAATCATGTGGTTTTTCCAAAAAACCTTTACCTGGTCAATCACTTTATTCCGTGACACTTGCTCCATGTGGTCAAGAATCTGGACTGGTTGTTCCTCATAAGATAGGTTCTCTTCCAGCTGAACTATCTCTGGACTCAAAACATGAGATGGATCTGGCATGTACTTCCTTAACATTGAAACGTGAAAAACATTGTGTACCTGAGATAAACTCGGAGGTAAAGCCACTCGGTAAGCAACTGATCCAACTCTCTCCAGAATTTCATATTGTCCAATATACCTTGGACTCAGCTTTCCTTTCTTACCAAATCTCATCACACTTTTACAAGGAGAAACCTTGAGAAAAACATGATCACCTACCTCAAAAGATAGATCCTTCCTCCGGTTATCCGCATAACTCTTCTGCCTGCTCTGAACTGTTCTCATGTGCTTCTGAATCAGCTGAACTTTTCTGCCATCTCCTCTACCAATTCTGGTCCCATCAACTTCCTTTCACCCACTTCATCCCAGAAAGCTGGAGTTCGACACCGCTTCCCATATAATGCCTCAAATGGTGCCATCTGTATACTGGAATGAAAACTGTTATTATATGAAAATTCAACCAAAGAAAGATGTTAGTCCCAACTTCCCTGATAATCCATAGATCAAGAACGTAGAATATCCTCCAAGGTCTGAATTTTTTGTTCCGACTACCCATGTGATTGAGGATGAAAAGCTGTACTAAAATTTAATTCAGTACCCAATGACTTCTGAAGGCCTTTCCAAAAGTTAGAAGTGAACCTGGGATCACGGTCAGATACAATGGAGAGAAGAACTCCATGTAACCTGACAATCTATTTAAGATACAAACGGGAAAGTTGATCAAGAGATAAAGTATCTCGTATAGCAAGGAAATGAGAAGACTTGGTCAAGCGATCAACAATAACCCAGATTGCATTATTACCTCAAGATGTCTTCGGTAATCCCACAACAAAGACCATGGATATATTCTCCCATTTCAACTCTGGCACTGGTAATGGCTGAAGCATCCCTTTCAGTAATTGCCGCTCTTCTTTAACCTGCTGACAAGTCAAACACTTCATAGTAAAATCAGCAATATCTCTTTTCATTCCATCCCACCAGTAATACTCCTTCAGATCTATATACATCTTAGTAATGCCTGGATAAACTGAAAACGGAGAACTATGAGCTTCACATAACAACTCTCTCTTCAACTGTGAATCACAAGGCACACACAATATCTTCCCAAATCTCAAAACACAATCATTATCAATGTTGAATTCAGGCAACTTACCCTTCTGAACCAGCTCTACCTTTTCCTGCAACTCACTGTTTTGCTTCTGTGCTTGCTTGATTCTACCTGATAGAGATGATCTCACTGATACCTGAAACAAAACAGAAGAACTTCATGCACCAACAACTTCTATGCCAAAGTTCATCAAATACTTAACCAAAGGATCACGTTCCAAACGCAACATTGCTAAAGAAGCATTAATTTTTCGACTCAAAGCATCAGCCACTTTATTTACTTTTCCCGGATGGTAATGCATTGTACAATCATAATCCTTGATTAATTCTGGACATCTCCTTTGTCTCATGTTCAATTCTTTCTGAGTGAATATATACTTTAAACTTTTGTTATCAGTATATATTTCACACTTTACTCCATACAAATGATGCCTCTGAATTTTTAAAGCGAATACAACAGCAGCTAATTCCAAATCATGTGTAGAGTAATTTACCTCATGAGTTTCAACTGTCGTGAAGCATAAGGAATTACTTGATCATTCTGCATTAGGACGCAACCAAGTCCTTTCAATGAAGCATCACTGTATATAACAAACTCACCATTCCTGGAAGGTAGTTCCAAAACTGGAGCATTCACCAATCTTCATTTCAATTCCTGAAAACAATCATCACATTCTTTTGTCCAGATAAACTTAACACCCTTCCGAGTTAGCTTAGTCATTGGACTAGATAACCGTGAAAAATTTCTAACAAACCTTCGGTAATAGCCTGCCAAACCAAGGAAGCTACGAATCTCGGTTACATTTTTGGGTCTTGTCCAGTCTTCCACAACTTTTGTTTTTGCAGGATCAACAGTAATTCCATCTTTAGAAACAATATGACCAGGGAAAAAAATTTATTGCAACCAAAACTCACACTTGCTGAATTATCCATACAGTTTTTTTTCATTTAAGGTTTGCAAGATAACCCTTAAATGTCTTTCATGCTCCTCTTTACTTTTAGAAAACACCAAAATACCATCAATGAAAACCACCACAAACTTATCCAAGAACTCATGGAAAATTCTATTCAATAAGTCCATGAATACAGCAAGTGCATTGGTCAGCCCAAAAAGCATTACTACAAATTCATAATGGCCATATCTCGTACGGAATGCGGTTTTCGGAATATCTGCCTCCTTTAACTTTAGCTGATGGTACCCCGATCTCAAGTCAATATTTGAAAAAAACTGAGCTCCTTGGAGCTGATCAAACAAATCATCGATATGAGGCAAATGATATTTGTTCTTAACAGTGATGTTATTCAAGGATCTATAATCAATGCAAAGTCTCATAGAACCATCTTTATTTTTAACAAATAAAACAGGAGCACCCCAAGGTGATGTGCTAGGTCGAATGAAACCTTTCTCTAATAAATTTTGCAATTGCTCCTTCAACTCTAAAAGTTCAATTTGAGCCATTCGATAAGGGGGTTTTGAAATTGGCTTAGCATTAGGAACTAAGTCAACAGTAAACTCAACATCCTGATCTGGTATTATTCCAGGCAAATCATCAGGGAAAACATCAGGATACTCATTTACCACTGCCACATCATTAATCTGAACAGTTCCTTTATTTTCAACGATGTGTTCAAGGTAACATTCATTTCCATATTTTACAAGTTTCTTGGCCTCTTGATAAGTTATCAACAGTAAGGGTTCATTCTTGTACACAAACTGAAAGTCTTTCTAAAAATAAACTTCTTTAGCTCTACAGTCAATCTTAGCATGATAAATAGAGAGCCAATCCATACCCAGGATAACATCAATCTCTACTAGAGGTAGAACAATAAGTTTTTCAAGTAGGTTCTTTCCACAGATAAGGATAGGAAGATTCTTATAAATTCTTTTTGCCTCATCATTTCCCCCAGGTGTTTTTACAAAAAGTTCAGGAGTCACTTCTTGAGATGGTATTCCCATTTTACTAGAAAACGTTTCAGAGATGAAAGAATGTGTAGACCCCGAATCAAACAACACACTAGCATAATCTGAAAAAAACAAAGTCCCTGATACAACTTCATTTGATGGCCCGACATCTGCTGAAGTAGTTGCAAAGGATTTCACCACCCCTTTCTGTTTGTAGTCTAACTGATTCCCATCACTCAAGCTCTTTGTCAGACACTCGTTTTCATAGTGACCCATCTCATTGCACTTATAACATTTCACTAACTATAAATCAAATTTGGTCTTACATTCACCTTGAGCCTTTTCAGTGCAATCACGAGCCTTATGTCCCATTTTACCACATCAGTAGCAATTTCAATAATTCAGAATACATTACCCAGCATGCATTTTTCAACATTTATCACAAACTGGAAACTTAGTTTTCTTACCATCAGACTTTTTTGAAGAATTCTTACCTTTGTCCTGCCACCTTGGTCTCTTCTTCTGTTTGTTGTTATAGAACACTTGATCATCGGCAAACTCCATTTCCACCTTATCAGCACATCAAACATGATTTTCATAACTTTTAAACTAACGAGAAGCTAATGCCCTCCGATATTTTGGCTTTAATCTTGAGTAAAAACAATTGATTTTACTATCAAGGTCTCCGATAAAATTTGGAGCATACCTTGCCAATCGAGTAAACCTTTCTTCATAGGCAGCCACTGAGTCTTCCTCTTGCCTCAATTCCAAGAATTACTTTTCCATCCTAAGTCGAACAGCCTTAGGAAAATACTTCTCAAGAAACATACCTTTGAATTCATCCCAGTCGAGAGCATCAATCTCATCAGCGTCCCTGATATTTTTAACCATCGACCACCACTGATCTGCCTCACCCTCCAAACGGTAAATAACAAGACTAACCTTTTGATTGTCTGAACACCCCATGACATCGAAAATCTTCTCCAGTGCTTTAATCCACCCTTTAGCTAGCACAGGGTCAGATGATCCTATGAATGATGGGGGGTGTTGCCTCATGAAATGTTCCACCACTGACATGTTCCTCTGCGGTTGATCTGGCTGATCTCGTGCATGGATACCAACACCATTTATCGCTTGAGTCAATTGTACCATTACTGCAACAAACTGTTCAGTTCCAATTCTGACCAACTCAGGATGCTGATTCGGAAGGTTATTTCCTTCTGAATGCCTTCCTACCACTGCTTCCCTCTTTCCTCTTCGGAAAACCATTCTGAACAAACATGTCTTAGATGAAGAAACATGGTAATCTTCAAATACTATATCACTTCAATTTGACCATAAAAAAAATATTTTTGGATAATAATTTAATAGAATTCTAACTCCTAAAGTTATCTAAACCAACCTCTGATACCAACTATAAGGCCCCAGCCTTAAACCTTACTTAATCTTGAGTTGTTACAAGAATTCAAATTGAGGATTTTTTTCGGGTTTAGTGTTTTAGAGAATTAGATCATAAAACTTGCATTACATTCCACATATAAACAAAGTGGTTACATAAAGATAATATTCTTCATTCCCATCAATGGAAACATATTTAAAATAAACATGGATTCTTTATTGACACTTCCTTGACACTATCATCATATAATGTACCTTTCCCTTGACTTGTGAAAAACATTTCAAAAAAACATGGGATGAGAAAAAAAAGCTCTGTAAGGGATATAAAAATATGGAAAGGAAACATGGGTACATATATACATAAGGATGAGATCATACTTTACCCGTAAAACAAAAGAACTTTAACATACCTAATCATATCACGAATAAATCATAGAAATCATAAGACATAAAGGTAACTTGAGGCATTCATAACATTCTTACGTAGGGAGTAACCCTCTTAGTTACGTTTGGAATACCCATCACAGAATATTCCCTAAATCTATTCGTAGAAACCTTAACGTTTCACTCCTTTGCATTACCCAATACATTGAAGAGCTATATCAGGCTCACCCACCCTTAGTTTATCACGGAACCACCCGTTTTCATAATAATGCCCAACAACCTCAACATAATCATATCACATAAAACATGCATAAAGGAAACATAACATTCCCACCTTTCAATCACAAGATATCAATACAACACATTGATATAAAAAGATTATGAAAACCATTTTTGATACCAAAATAAAAGAAAAGTAAAACATTGTATTTATTTTTCTTTTAAAAAGAAGGTATGGCTTGTTGAGGAATCCGAAACTCAAATAACGGTCACGAATGCGGAGAAGTCGTTGTCGCCGCACACGTACGACAAAAACATTCCCTTTTGTCATTTAGTAAACGCTTCGTATCAAAAAGATTCCTTTTGAATAAACATAAAAGTCAAAGGGGTTTATACACCGTATAAAAGAAGGTTGTGTATAAAACAAAATATGCCTCAATGAAAGGACATTGAGACGAAGTCCCATACCTCGGGTCTGAATTGACTCGATCGTTCTTTAATGTCCTGGATAATAAACTTGAGTTAATTTATACTTTTTTAAGAACCTTTTTCAAGTTCATTATTCCTTTTATATCACTTATTTCCATGTCATGAACACTATGTAATTATTTATGTTAATAACGGTCGTTTTAACGATCATTGGTACTTGAGTCAAAAATAAACCCTTTATAATTACAAGTTGTTCATGTATCCATTCTATCCAGAATGGTATTCATGATGTAGATATCATATATTTAATATATATCCAGTACATGCATGCATTTATAATTTTACATAATCATTTAGAGGTAATAAATGAAATGCACCGTTCATGGAGACGGTAAGCCGTACGTATGCATTAACGCTACTTTTATTTCTATTTCGTATTTTATAGAATGGAATCATAATGATATAAAGTTATATTATAATTCCAGTATAATATCATATATAATATCATAGTTCCATCCTTTATACATCCCACATATGGTATTTAACGAATCAAATCACTTTGAGGGGGCGGTAGTCCGCACTTCCTTAAATGAAGATATCGCGTTTACCCATAATGGAAACCATAAAGGTATGACCAAAAAAAATACAGAAGCTTAAGGAAAACATAAACATGTTATATATCATATATAAATATAGTGACATCTTAATGGCCACCTTTTAATGTGTTAATGGAATGTTGAACAATCATCGTTTCGAGAGGCATAAATTTTCCATCCACAGAAACAGTATGTTCGTTAACCATTAGATGTAGGTGTGTGTATTTTTAGCTCGAATAATTCTTATGAATACATTCTCGTATATTTATGATACTGGAGTTGTTACAAAAGAAATAAATAAAAAGCGTTTAGTGGGTTGGAGAAGCAAAATAAAACAAAAGGACTTAAGTGAAGACATTACCTTAAAATCGGGTAACTCCCTTTGGTTTGAGCTCCAAGGCTTCCTTGGGAAGTCTTCTACCAAAAGTGAGGCTTCAAGGAGTAAGAGAGGGAAGTGGAGAGACAAAATGGGAAGGGGTTGGCCGAGCCAATGGCTTTTGGAGTGTGGGTAAGGAGGTAGAGGTGGGGGCCTTTTATAAGAGAAGAGGAGGGGCACTCTTGGAAAGTAAAGAAATATTACATTATTTGAAAATGATTTTCGGATTTAAATGGTCCCACATTGATATAATTAGAGGATAAGGTGATAAGGGTTTTAAATCCACCCATCCAATAGGTTTTTGACATGTTTAGTGCATAGAGTTTACATTATCATTTTATTTTATTTAAATCGTTAAATAATGAGGTCATCGCTGCATCATCATGATGTCATAAATAATTTAATTTATTTAAAGTCTAAAAATTATAAAACAAAATACTATGATGTAGGAAATATTTTTAGATTTCTAATGAATATTTATAGTCAAATATATGATCTTTATAACCCCATGTAAAAATTGTTTTAGTAAAATAACTCATGTTTGTGTCATTTTTACTTTAACATTAAATAAAAAGTTATTTATGCCATTTCCCAACCAAAGTGGCTCCATGGGGTCCCCAAGTTGAAACATGGATTGTCTTGGTCGTCCATGACACATCCAATACGGTTAGGACATGTTTCTAGGTCATTTCATTTTATTAAAGCATTATTTTTACCTTAAACTACACTAATTACCACTAATCGCGATTAAAAACTTAATAAGTTACTATTCACCAAAAAATTATTTTAATCTCATTGAACCAAATTTTACTTATTAATGAAAACCATGTATGTCAGATTTTTGAAAATAAAATCACAGAAGTGGCAAAGTTTCATTTAAACGAAAAATCAGTTTCTTTAACTTCCACTTAGTGGTTTCACTATTCATCAAAAATTGAAGTTTTTCCGAAAAATACCAAAACATCACCCTAAGCTATATTTGATATTCTGAATTCAAAAATGAAGTCTATTTTACAAAATTCAAAACATATACGTCACATTAATTAATTTAATAATTAATTCCCACTGTCAGAGCAAATAGCGTGTTTTTATGAAATAATAAGTATCAAAAGATTGACACCAGTTTAAGTCCAATTTCAAAGTGAAATTGATTCCAATGACCACCATTGGATTAAATGGTAAAAATATATTCTAATTTTACATCAAAACCTATTCAAAACATATCTAATAATATAAATAAATTAGATTAAAAAGTAGTTTTGATGTAAAATGCAGTATTTTTCACTATTCATTAAAAAATGAACATTGTCAGAAAAATACCAAAAATTCACACAAAGTAAATTTTTATGTCCCAATCATAAAGAATAAGTTTATTTTGACAAACAGAGTTTATAAAATTGTCAAAAGATAGATTCAAAAATGGTTTTCCATCAAAAGGCAGTAAAACAATCTTTTAAAAATATTAGTGTATTCCATGCTTAAGATTGGATTTATTTTCATTTTAAGCCTCTAAAACACTATCTAATTCATTAATAGACATAGATAAAAATATCTGTTTTTCATTACTTACTTGGGATGTCACAATAAGGGAAAATATGGAAAAAGGACACATTCCAGTCTTGTTATGGCCTTTAGTTTCCCCACAATATTGCATTCCAAAAGCAATTTCAAATTATTGTGTGCATGGAAAAATCATCAGTATATAGAAAAATATTCATCCCATGAATGAAAATGTACAACCCTATGATGAGTATCAACTTTATGTCAAGGTAATGTAATAGATGCAACCAAAAATTTCATGGAATTTCTCTTGGCTACAGGACATTATAAATTAGGAAATTAACAAGGATTAATTTGATGAGCATGAAAAAACCCATTAAAAATACAATGATTACTGACAAAAAATACACCATATGTTTTTCATATCAGGGAATGGGATAGACATATGGAGTTACATTTCAGTGTGCTCCATAACATTAAAATCCATCAAAAGTTTTACAATGTACTATCATAGCTTCTCACCAGCTTCAAAAAATAGAATTTATTCACAACCAAGTATATTCTAAAAATACAAGGTCCGGATGACCGTCACCTTAATTATTATATAAAATAGTTAGTTATTGATTGAATTTTTCTTTAGGCATATGAAAATTTCAACCAATCCTACCACTTAGGGGATATCAGTCATAAAATATCTTAGATGTTAGCAATAGTGTAATTATATTTTAATTATGCTGACTTAGGTGCCTAATAAATGATTCACTCAACCCATGTTTAGAAAAAACTCTATAGAATAATAAGGGATGTTGTGGAAGTAGCATTTAAAAGTGTTCAGGAACAACCCTAACCCACATTTTTCCCTCTTTCACAACACAAAATTCATGTAAAACACGCCAAGAGAAAATAGTTGTGAATGTGGAACTGGAATAGCCCAAGCCCCCAGTAATGGGATATTTTTAACATCAAAAACATTATATTCAATATTTAATAGTCTTAAACCAATTAGTGGAAACATCTCTGAGGGGTCCCTCATAGCTCGTCAAATCCCAAGATACAATTTACTCAATGGGAACATGCATTAACGATGTAACTTCGAATTACATTTGTATTACTATTTTTCAAAAAAATACATGTGAATTAAGGAAGGGGATGACTAGGCCTTGGGTATGACATAGATAATGTTAGTCCCACAAAGTCACTCATATATTGACTTCATTCTAGTATTATTTTGTGAATTTCAGCATCTACACCATTTCAGATCCTAATAGCACAAGGACAATTCATATAAGGAGATGAAAGTTGAATTTTAGGTTCAAAATATGGTACATAGTGTATTGTTAAATGGTTATTTGTATACCCCAAACTATATTAGTTCCCTAAAATTTATAATTCCATCAAACAATCCATAAAAACCCCCTTTAATGGAATTTATTGTGGGAAAGGTAAAGGTCTGATTGTGCCTCACCTACCTCTCAAAGTTGTTAAAACCACATCCCATGAGTAATTATTTTCTCAATTAGAGGATTAAATGAAATAATTGAGAAGAATTGATTCATGAATGTTTTGAGGAAGCCTAACTATTGGATATATTCTTCATGAATACCCTCAACTCAAACAATCATTTTGAAAACCTAAACAAAAATTTGTTTCAATAGCAACTGAAGTGGATCGAAAACATCCTAAAAACACAAGATACCAACCACCATTATACATAGATCCCATATTTTATACAAGTAATTCACTCAATTTAGTTCACAAATTAAATTATTCTAGGAAAATATTTATATTCCTTCCCCAGTAGGATACACATCAAAAATTCTAGAAGTGATTCCACTAAAGGCCCCTCCAGCTGTGGTCCATTTCCATGATCCTACTCAACATGAAATTCATCATTGTTTCATGAATACCATTGGGTTTCTAATGGCTCTATTTTAATACTTGGTGGAATGGTGTGGGATAGTACAACTAAATAAGAAGACTTACCTTGAGGGGGTTGATCCAACTCGTCCACTGTTAAAACTCGAGAATCTTAAATTACTAATTTTCAATGGATTGGGATACATGTAGTAGAATTTTTTTAATTTCATCTCTTGTTTTGATCCCATGAAGGGGTATGTAGAACGATATGAGGCATTGAAACTCATGTTTTCTTACAGTCATTGATGGATCCGTCCTTTTTATGGTACACAATCTTATCAGCTAAATCATTTATTATGTGGGAAGATATCTATAAAAATTTTCTCTTCCAATTCAGCTCAAAATTAAATATGAAAATTGTACTTGACCTATAAAACTAAAAATAGTGAGAGAATGAGTGGGTGTCTAATTTAATTTTTCAAGGTAAAGGGTTAACATAGTCATTATACCAATATCTGTTTCATGATTATTTGTTTCCCATATGTATAGATATTATTCCTAAAGAGTTTCACCACCACTCAACCGTGTGAAAATCACAATTGGATTTTCACACCTAACGGAGAATCATTAAATATTAAGATCATCTATCTCACAATCCAAGGAAATATCTAATGTAATTCCCTCAGCTTAGGGAAGGAAAATACAGAATGAAGAGGCCTCTACTATTTCTCTTATTCAATATTATGAACATTATTCTTCCCAAAATCTTACACAACATCTTGTAGTCCTACCACCTGATCATCTGAAACAATGTCTTCCTCGTCAGGATGATCTATGATAGGTGAGGAGAAATTACTTTGAGTATATGAAAAAAGAATTTATTTACTTCTATAAATGACAATGTCCCCAACTACTTCATCTATTTTTTCATGAATGGCATGATCATGTTCACATTTACCAAGAATCCATGTAAATATTGTCTTAAATATCTCCCAAAATAAGTCCCATTCCATAAATTATTGAGGGATAATATCTTGGAAATCTTCATTTTCAATGAAACCATTTAAAAGATGGAAGAATCTATGAATGTGATGTTGGGATAGCCACCTGCTCAAGTAGATTGTGTTATGTCCCCAATCTAGAGGAATATAATGAATTAAAGGATATTAACATCAAGGTTATAAAAAATTTTATTAATTGGTTGGTCAGAAAAATTATCCACCAAACTAATGATAAATATTAAACATAGTGGAAACCACCAATTCTTCCCTCAATAAATTCTTATACAATCGATTAGACACCATTGATTTCTTAGTCCTCTAAAACTAGTCTATCCAAATAATGAAATGGATGAAATTTTATAAAGAAAATTGGAATATTATTCTATTTTAATTCCATATATGTCCTTTAATTTCGAAAAAATCATTCCTAAAGTCAAAAATAATGTGTCCTTCGACAATAAAATTATACACTTAGTGTGAATCCACCATGTAGATTCTCCATCAGATGAAAATTTGGTCATTTTTTCCATTAATTTCATTCACATAATGGATCCATTAGCAGATCCTGAAAATGATATGAAGATTAATTCAATTTTTTATACTAGTAAATTGGTGGAATAGGTTGTTATATTCTTAAATATAGGGTAAGATGAATTCTTTAAACGAGTAACTACCCTTACTACACCCCTACTCAAACTGTATACATGAAAAAAAACTCATGGGAGAGATCTATAGATTTCTCATAAGGAATAATGAAGTACCCCCACACATGAAAGGGTTTGATCCAAAACAATCATCCTGGAAAATCGATTGGAGGATAAATAATATTTGAATCAACCTCGGCATGTATGTATTCCTACTCTAAATAATCAACCAGACTAATAATAATCATATAATCATATTCATAGGGATGATCTATCCACATCAGGTACTTCATCTCCTAAATAACATACAAAAAATATAACCATTCATAGAATCACAGACCTTTATGCTTGATGTATGATGTTTTGACGAAATTATATATTGTTTTCCCCAAATTTTCAATCATGAATTCATTAATTCTCTCACAATACATCAGGGAATCACTTTTAGTGGCCTTATCAAGCCCTGAATAATTAAAATATTAGGTTGTGATGAAAATGTATATCGTGTAGAGAATGAACCAATAGAATTACACATAGCCATCTCATCAACAGACTAGGATGAGGCTTCCATTATACATGGGAATTTAAAACCCTTTTATATATTTGGAAGGATAAATATTATTGATATTTGATAAAACTACATTGAAAATTTCTTTGGAGTCACACTCATTCTATGTAAAACACTTAATATACTTGGATTAAATGAATCTCACATGTCTCCATCCACTAAACTGTCATAGGGTTTTGATATGAATGATAAAATCATCTTGGAGAAATCATACTCAAGACTTATTTAGAGGATCCCATCTCTGACATAGAATTAAAGGTTATTAGTATGGATATGGCCTTAAACATTACGATAGGAAGACCATGTATATATCATTATGTGGATATCCCCTATTCAAACAACAAATATGAAAAATATTGTATCAATGATAAAATTGGGACATTTAATGGTGAAAAAAACATTCTAAATCGTGTGAATCGTAGTACATTAGCATTGGTTTGTATCATAAGGGAAATAGTTCATGGCTGATGATGTTTCAATAATGAATTAGCCTAAATTGTTCTAAGTTAATTACAACTAACACATTCAAACAAATAAATGTATAGTTCAATCTTCCCATCAATAAAATATAACTGGTGAACTCAATTTCAATCACACATTAAGTTAATTATTTTATAAATGTTTTAATAACTAACATGGATTACCAAAGATATTTATTCAACTCTCATAAAAGTAAATAAAGACCAAATGAAAATGTCTTCATCCAACCCTTGAGAATCAACACGTCCCTATTACATCATCTTGGTTGGAAGTATTCATCGTATTAGTGGGCGAAAATTAAGATTCTCATTCTATTTACCACATATCCCATTCAGAGATCCCAAAATGCCTCATGCAATGAATTATCCCAAAAATGGGTGCTTCCTCTTCTGGATGTCAAGTTCTCTACTCATCCCATAACACCAAGAATAATTATTTATCAACTACATCAATGGAAGATGTAGAATAGGAAAATCACGAGGAAGAGGAAGAAGTGGAGGAGGAAGACTTTTGTAATTACCCTCCAATATTCAAGGAAGAATTATCCAGCAATATTGATGTACCTATAGAAATAAATACGGGTAAAGATGAAGATCCACAACCAACCTTGATCTGCGTGTCCATGAATTCTAAAGAAATTATGATATATACTTCCCACCTAAAGAAAAAATATGATGTTTTCACCTAGAATTACATATAAATTATATTCCTCAATCTTGAGGTGGCCACAAACAACATGGTTTTTTCTTTAGATCATATAGGAAACCTACATACATCTAAAAGGTCACACCAAAATTGTGCCTCAAAAATTGTGGTTGATGGGGTTAATATCATTAATTAAGACATCAATAGATAGGTATAGTAATATAAATGTATAACCAATATTGTTATTGTAAAGAATAAGAAGAAGACTGGGGATATCACAATTTTCATCTACTTTAATATATTATTGAGTCAAAATGTGTTTCGACTTTCTCATTGATCCTTTTATTTTTGAAATCAAAAATTAGTTATTGTTTTTAATATATGGTGTTCTACAATCAAAATCAAATATATCATTATCACATATGTAGTTTTATTATAGTAATCACATATGGTAGTTTTACAATCGTTATCAAAAATATCGTAATCATATTTTGTGGTTTTATAATCGTAATCACATGCATCATAACCACATTCATCGTAACCAGGTTATGTATCATATTCATGTTATGAATCATAACAACATGAATTGTAACTAGGTTATGTATCATATTCATGTTAAGAATCGTAACCATATTCCTCATAACCTTGTTATGTATCGTATTCCAGTTATGAATAGTAACCACATGCATTGTAACTAGGTTATACATCATTAGCATATTATGCATTGTAACCATGAATCGTGACTAGGATATACGTCATAATCACATTGTGCATTATATGAATGTTATGTATTGTAAATATAGTATAAATCATAACCACGATATGAATCATAACCAGGATATTAATCGAAACCACAATATGAATTGTAACCATGATATGAATCATAACCATGATATGCATCGTATCCCTGATAAGCCTCGTAACTGCTTCATGTATTGTAACAACAATATACATTATAATCATGATACACATCATAACCATGTTATCTATCATACTCATGTAATGAACTGAACACATATTTTACTTCCGCACTTCATACATGTTTTTAATTATATTTCATCCAACTAATTATTTTATAATTTGGTACATATAATCTTCTAACAAAAATAATGTCATAAATTTAGTCCTATAAAAATCAAAAATGATTTATTGTATTTTTATTTTTTTTACCTTTATAATGCAAGGTTTCCAAGTCCCTCTAAATTTTTCGGTGAAATATAATCATTGGTGGAAATATGACCATTGGAACCTGAGGCCTGTAAATAAGAGGTCATTCGAACCAGGGTACACAAATTTTGCAAATTTTTCTTCTATCTAGTTCTAGAGTGATACTATATGATATCTCCCTTGCTTCATGTGAAATCCATTAAGAAACAAGATGTGAAAATCTTTCTCCTTGTTCTTGTATTTCAATATGTTCATTTTTTTCTTTGTGCGACTGATCACTATGATAATGATCAAGGGCTTATGGGGATTGGAAGACGTGTTTCAAATAATTTTATCGAGGGATTTCATGTTTCAATACATAGGATCTGATTACCTTCTTAATAGAAAACTTCTAGGCATAGGAAGATAGTCATGCTGATCATCCCATCAAGGGCACACCAGTGTGGTTGTAAGACAAACATTTTTTCCTAGGTTAAAGGATACCCTAATCTTTGGGATAAAATAATTGTAATACCATTACATATCTACTACTTTTGTAACAGAAAGGGAATAATTTTGTTTCTTATTTCTATACATATTATTTTCGATTGTAATAGTTTCAATTATGATTCATTCATTACATATTTGTATTAAATGATTGCATATGTTGTATAGTATAATCAATTATATTTCTATTACATTGATTGTCATATTCAATACAACTACAATTGTTTTTTATTACTATTGGTATTTCATCATATCATATACATCGAATCCAGGACCCATAAGGTCATTTATATTGGTTATTAATAGTAATAGTTTATGACCCCTTAAACTAAGTTCATTATATGAGTTTAAATACAATGTTTTTAAACAAAAAATTAATCACATATTGTATTGTGCCTTATCATATAAATTTACATCTATATTACGATCCAAAAATTGGTATCAGAGTAGGTTTCCAATAATTTGATTTACTTACTTTATTTCTTTCTATAATACAATTGTATTTCTTTTACAATTACTTTTTTTATTTTTACATACTATTAAGATGTGAGGAGTGGAAATATATTATTTCACATGATGGTAGGAATGAATATTGGATCGATTGACAACCTAAAACATACAAGACCACCAATTTTTTATGGTAATGATTATGTGTTCTAGATGAATCGAATAAAGACTTTTTTTCATTAATACAGGAGTACATAATTTTGTGATTCCCACTAGAGATTACAATATACCAGAAAATGAAGTAAGAACCTTCACCAACTATGAGAAATTGGAATATCAACTGAATTACAAGTTATGAAATACATTAATGTGTTCTATGACCTGGTATATATATAGTCAAATATCATCACATGAAGAAGCCAATTGTATTTGGATAAAATTTTAGGTCAAACTTTTTTTCATCTAATGTTATAGAAAAAAGATCAGCCATGGTCCAACTTGAATATCACAGGTATGTTTTTCCTTATTGAGAACCAACATGAAAGGTGAAATAATGATTTATGACAATTTTCATAAGTCTTCAATCCATGTGAGAAAGAGGTATTTATGATGAAGGGATAGTGTAAAATATAATGAATATAATTCCAAATGGTTCAGAATAAAAAAGGATATAAATTTATGAGAACATGGAAGTTACTTAATCACTCATGATAAATTATTTGGTACTATCTTGCAGCACAATATAAGAAAGAAAAGATAATTTTTTTTAATAATAATAAGAATGGTAATTGGGGTGTATCAATTTCTTCTACATCTAAATCTAAGATAACATAATGGGTAAAAAGATCAGAATCTAAGAAATCTGTTGTTATATCAAAATCTAGTGAAAGAGATCATTCCGTAAATGAACTAGCAAATATTGTTCAAACAATGATCAATATTGTTGGAAGGAAATATTTTCTATACATATTCAAATATGAAGATATAATGGATAGGAAATACATAGATGTAACTTGTTAATGAATGTAAAATAGTAGGTCACATTTGGACAAATTGACATTTTCATAAAATAAAATATAGGAAGGATAAATACTCTGAATAAAGCAAAAAAAGGTATTATACTTCAACAATAAATAATTTCATGAAACTAAATGATAATTAGAGTTAATGTGATAGATATTCATTTGATTAATCTTCTAAATATGAATATTTTGGTCAAAATAATATATTACTAATAGCCAGACTACATATTAAAAATCATTGTCTCATGAATATGGTACACAATGCATAATCTCATACAAATGTATCATTAAATACCAATTACCCTAATGATAAATATTCTTACTATTCAGATGAAGATCCTTCCATAACAGAGGATAAATTACCTTCTTTAATGAATTATACATATTTTACAAACAACATGAGAATTAAAAATCCAGAATCAAGAAAAATGTTGACAATAAAACCTCTAAAATAACTATTCATACAAAATAAGTACTAAATCTTTCAAAAGATCTTGATATGAAAACTCTTGATTTTGAAAATATTTCAAAAAACCTTTTGGAAGTATATTTTGAGAAGGATGAACATTCTAAATAAATTGATCAACATCTTCTAAATAATATTTTTTGAATATTGAAAAATATACAAAGCAATTTCTTGTGAGAATTAAAATTTAGTCATTAGACTAAATATGAAATTTTGTCTCTTATCAAAATTTTATCAAACATTAATTTTTAAAGAAAATAATTTAACAAAATTTATTCTCAAATCCATCTTATAATTAATAGTTACATAATCAGATATACTAATTCAAAACCAATATTTAGTCAAAAACAATTTTCCCCCAAAGTTCTCCATTCTACAACATGTTTTAAGGTGGTGAACATTGGGAATGAAATTATACTCTTAATAAAACCGAATATTTATGATTTCAGAATGATAATTTTTCTAAACAAATGTGTATTCCTAAAATTATTTTATCTAATATTTCTATATTCAATCAAGTTTGGTTTCAAGAAACATATTGTTTCTTTTTCAGGAAATAAGTGTACTAAAAACAAGAATATCTCATACATGGATAATCGTTATTCCCCATATATAAATAGAAACACATATTTCATTAAAAATACCATTTAAATAAAAGGTGGAAGATGGACCTTTGGAGATAATTTTTAGGGAAATATCACTAGTATAGGTAATATTATTCTTTTATGAAATGCTTTCATTTCAAATGTTTTTTATTAAAGACCTTAAGCACAACCATATAATCAGAATTAAATGATGTGATGAAGGTTACCTTGTGAATTTAAGGAAATATAAATGTTATTTTAACAATTATGAGGATGAATTCATTCTTTCTACCCATAGGAATGAAAATTTATAAAAACATAACTTAGAATAGCATAAGAGCCAAGACATACCTTGCTTAAGTTCAACGGAAGACCTATCTTTGTTAATGCATATATGGTTAGGACACTATAACCTTAGGAACATTTGTAAATTCACAAAGAGAATACTTTTTAAGGATATACCAGAACTAAGGTATGATTCTTCAATAGTTTATGTCCCTTTTAATTATAGTAAACAACGTAAAACTACCTTTAAATCAACTAATTATGTTTCAAATTCAAATTCATTAATGTTAGTTCACATGGATCTTCTCATTCTTTTATAAACTAGAATAATTGGTGGAAAATACTATGTATTTATTTTAGTTGATGACTCCACTAGATTTACATGGGACAATTTTCACGCAATGAGATCTGTATACTTTTTCTATTTAAAAACTTTTCAATCCTATGATAAAAATTATAATAACCTACCATTGAAAATTACTCAAAGGGATCTTGGGGATGAATTTTAGAATTCATATTTTGATACTTTTTGTAGTAAGAATGGTATTAGTGACAACATTTCATCCCCATCAAACCCCTAATAAAAATGCTTTTGTGGAATGAGGAAATCATATTCTTCCAGAAATTTCAAATATTATCTTGAGTGAATGCTTAATTTTTAGAATTTCTTGGCTGAATCTCTTAGTACTTCATGTTATTCTATAAATTGTGTTTTAACTAGAACATTTCTTAATTAACCACCTTACAAATTGTAGACTAGCAGAAAACCTAACTTTTCTTACGTCAGAGTATTTGGTTGCAAAGTATTCATATTTAAAACTAAAGATAATCTACATAAATCTTCAACTAAATCTACTGAAGGAATATTTCTAAGTCTTTCCACTACTTTTAAGGCTTATAGAGTTTTAAACAAAGAATCATATACTGTTGTGGAAAAAATGCATGATAAATTTGATGAAACTAATCCTTTTATTTTTTAAAACCCTTCATACTTTAACATAAGTGTTTTCAATAACTTATTATCATTCTATGATTGAAAATTTTTCATAAAAAGTGAAAAATCAAAAAAAATTCTCAGAAATATTTACCTAGAAACCATTTTATCTTATGTTGATGAACCAGTTTTACCAAATCAATATCAATTGTTTCGTAGGAATCATCCTAGGGATAACATCATTTGTAATCTAAATCAACCCATAAGGACTAGAAATTCCTTGAGAAATTAAATATAAAATCTTTCTTCCTTTCATCAATTTGACTCTAAAACATCCAATGAGGCCTTAGGTGAAAAATATTGGATTTATGAAATATAAGATGAACTAAATAAAATTGAATATAATTATTTCTAGTCATTGGTTAATAGACCTAAAGAAACCACTGTAAATGGTGTAAAATGGATTTTTAGAAACAACTTTGATGAAAATAGATTCATTATAAGATATAAAGCAATATTTTTTCTAAAGGATATAATCAATAAGTGGTAATAGACAATGAAGAATCCTATTCTCTGGTAGCTGGAAATGAATATATTTGTATTATATTATCCTTTTCACCATTATTTAACTTCAAAATATTCCAATGGATGTAAAATGTGAATTTCATAATATTTTTGTTCAAGAAGATGTTTTTTGTCGAAAAACCTCCTTATTTTGTAGAATCAAAACATCCTAATCATGTTTTTAAACGTACAAAAGCTTTTTATGGACTTATACAATCCCAAAGATCTTGGTATGATAGACTTTTAAGATTTATTCTAAAAAAATTATGAAAATAGTATTTCATATCTAACTCTTTTTATAAAAATGGAAAAAAATACATTTTTAATGTTCAAATCTATGTGGATGACATTATATTTAATTCAATTCAGCAATCTCTAAGTAATATTTTTGAAAATCCAATGAAATATGAGTTTGAAATTAGTATGATGGGTGAGTTAAAATTCATTTTAGGTTTTCAAATCTCTGAAAAACCATAAGTAAAATATATATCCCAACATTAGTATATAAAATACTTATATAAAAAATAAGGATATTAATACACTAAAAGTATAAGTACTCCAATGGATACTTCAAATACACTTGATCATTAAAAACTGGGAAACTAGTATATGAAACACCTTTTAGAGGTATGATAGGATTTTTTTTATACTTAATAGATATTTTTCTAGATATAATCCTTATAGTGTGCTTATGTGAAAGATATCAGTCTAATACAACAGAACATCATTTAAAATTAGTGAAAATAATTTTTTGCTCCTTAAAGGGAACTATATATTTAGGGATTTACTATTCATTTGAAATGGATTTTGTTTTAATGATATTTTCAGATGATGAATTTGGTGGTGGTAGAGTGGATAAAAAAGGTACTTCTAGAACATGTCATTTCTTAGGAGATTTGTTAGTTTCTTATTCAATTAAAAAAAATTTTGCAGCACTTTTCACTACTAAAGTTGGAAATGTAGTAGTTGGAAGTTGTTTGGCTCAAGTGTTTTGGATACAACAGACCCTCCTTGACTATGGAATGATTTTTCCCAAAAATTAAATACTATGTGATAATACTACATCCATTTCTCTTAGTAAAAACCTTTCACATCACTCACATGAAAAACACATAGATATTATAACTCACTTTCATAGAGATCACACACACAAAATAAATATTATTTTATAATTCGTCATAACACAAGAACAACATGCTGACATTTTCACAAAACCATCATCATTGGATCAGTTTTAATACATGAAACGGAAAATATTAATGATCATTGTAAACTAATCATGCACATATATTCATTGTTTAATCCATATCTTTACATTAAATTAATCCTTTTCAAAGGAGGCGTATACATAATTTTATTGGTTTCAGTATTTATTTTTACACATTATTAGTTTCACTTATTAGTTTTTTATTTTATCTGTTTCACATATTATTTTTACATTTTATCAGTTTCATTTTATATTTTTAGATTCTATTAGTATCACTTATTAGTTTTACATTTTATCTGTTTCACTTATTAGTTTTTAATTTTATCAGTTTAACTTATCAGTTTAACATATTATCGGTTTCATTTATTAGTTTAACCATTATCATTTTTACATATTTACATTTATAGATTTCATATATATCCATTTTTCATTTAGCTATTTAGAATTTAACAGTTTTCCTTTTATGGGTTTTAAATTCTTATTTTTTTAAATTTAATCATTTTCACTTTAATCGGGGTTTCATTTATTAGTTTTACAAGTTTATCTATTTGACTATAATCGGTTTCACTTTTATTGCTTCCACTTTAATCGGTTTCACATTAATTATTATCATTCTAATCAGTTTCAATTTTATCTATTTAAATTTAATCAGTTCACTTTAATCAATTTTTCTTTTAGTAGTTTTGTATGTTTATCGGTTACACTATAATCAATTTCACTTTTATCTCTTTCACTATTATCATTATTTCTTTTATAGATTCAACATGTTTATTAGTTTCGCTATAATTGGTTTCCCTTTTATTGGTTTCACTTTTACTGATTTTAAATTCATTATTTCCATGTTATCAGTATTATATTATTTTATTGGTACTAGGTTATCAATATTTGATTATACTATAGGTACTAGATTATCGGTACTATATTGATTTTATTCTATTGGTTTTATATTTATAATCGCTCTCATTGTTTTTCTGTACTATTTTTATTATCATCATAAGAACTATATATTGAAACCAATATATATGTCTAGATACACTGATAGGTATAATTAATGAATCCATATTTTGGTATTTCAAATAATTTTTTCTCAATTATTTCTTCTCTCTCTTAATCATTTTCAGTCTGAATAAATTTTTTTAATGAAAATCCTCAAGAGTTCAATGTATTTCTAAACCATTGGACATTTTAGATATAATCCTAATCATTGAATTAATTATTAAATAACACCTCTCTACCTAACCAACATTGAACTCCTCTGATTTTCCTTAACTCCTGATGCTTTATAAATATAGCAAGTCTTGTAATATGCTTTTACCTCAGTTTTCGTAATCAGAGATATACTCAGCTTTCATAATGAGGAAAATCTTCAGTTTTTGAGATAATCATTCATATATGAGTATACTCCATCAACTAAAAGGAAAATACCTCCAAATTATTTCCCTTCAAGACCATTTAAAGTGAAAGGTTATTCTCTCAAGACTTTAATGAGAATTTTGATTCATCTTTGAAAAGCATAATAAGTTTTTATGGTTGTGAGGCAATTTTCATTGAATGACCAAATTCAGAACATGATTTTGTGAATTATGAGGAAGTGCAACAATTTTATAAATCAATAGAGATAGGAAATGGTATCAAGATTTCCTTTATTATATATGATAAAAACTATAAATCTTCTAAAAATAATTATGCTACTTTCCTAGGTATTTCCTCTGAGGGTTATGCCCTATGTCCCTCAACAAGTAACAAGAACATGATAAGACTTTTGAAAATAGAGAAGCTAATGAATCTCTTTTTCAAATTCATGAGGAAAAAAAGAAATGAGATCCATTTATCAGGAGATAATCGACTCATAACACTTTTGATTCATTGATTTCTAGTACCATGAATGGGTGAAAAGAAAACTGTAAAAGTTTTATATGTTTGGTTTTTGATTATTTGGTAAATATATAGAAACTTAATCTAATGGGATACATTTTCTTGAAAATTAAGAAGCTCAAATCCAGTGCCATAAATTTTAATCTGTTCATTTATCAAACTATTAATAGTACGTTTTTAACTGAATTCATGAGTTAATGGAATGTTTCAATTAGTTAAGTGTCAAAATATTTCAAGGAGACTCTCATCAGTAAGGATACGACAAAGAGACTTATGTTACAATTAAATCCTTAATAAAAAATGTTTGAGAAATACCTAGAAGCTGATAAAGTAATGGATATTGCTGAAGGTAGTGAAAAATATTCTATTCCCTAAAAATAATCCTCAAGTAAAATAAAGATATATTATACTAAAAACCCTATGAAATAAAAGAATCAAAATGTTGTATTTGATGTGGTTGCATCTATGTGAAGGAAGGAGAAGGAACAAAGGAAAGAAGGGGGACCTCAATTTTGTTTGGTTTTAGATGAAGCAATAGCTCATAATGGAAGATCAAAATAACGAATAAAATAATAAGAAAGGAATAATATAATGAAGATGGTAAAGGCCAATGCTATAGACATTGATAGACTTCTCAAAATTGTTTACCAAGTCTGATATGTAATTGTAATAAGGGAGCCACCAGTTCAGACTCAATCGGATCCAACATAGAAATTCAAATAGGAATAGAATTTTGAATAATCGGTTACCAAAATTCTCATTCATGAATATAAAGAATATGTTCTACAATAAGATCAATGGAATGAAAAACATGGTTAAGAAAAAGTACAAGTATAATAGGAAGTGGATGCAAATAAGAGGAACCATTCAGCTAAATACTCAAATTTTCCATCCTTCAAATTTCCATCATTGGATCCTTAGCGATCCAAGAAAGTGACTCAAAAGGTTTCATACTAGAAATCCATTCATATTTCATTCAAATAAGAAGAAGAAAAATCTTATTGGAATCAGAATTAGTTAGCTCAATTTATCAGTAATGAGACTCATTTCAGTGATCTCCCTGAATACTCTAAAGATAAGGTTTCATAAAGGACAATTAAATTAAATGGAATTCAATTCATCAAATAATATTTTAGTATATTAGAAAATATTATTTCATTCATCCCAAAAAATTGATTCCATGATACAAATCCTTTAAAATATTCATAATGTAATAACAGGCTTTGTCAAGATTCTGATGGACAAGTTTCTAACTCATGATGTTGATTTCAAGATATTCAAGGAACATGCTACTTAGTGAATCTACAGTTACAAAAATTAGGTCAAGTTGTCATACAATTTTGATGATAGTATCATGAATCATCTGGATAATCATGGTTAATTGGTGAACCAAGTAAATGATCTCAATTCAGTCTACAAAAAGTTGGTTTCTAATTTGAATGAAAGATTGAATTATTTCAAATACATGGTACCCCAAAAGGATTAGCCACTTATGAGCATGGTAATATTAAGGAAAATTTCAATATGGTCGGAATGGAATTGATTTTCTCTTTAATGTATTTCTAATACTAGAGAAGGCATACAGACTCAGAATGGTTGATTTCAATGCCCCAAAAGAAAGGCTCAGAGCTCATGAAGCAGTCAATTGACTTCATGAAGATAGGCTCCATAATATAGAATGGATAATTGTTGAAATGGATGTGAACCTGAAGGGTCAACAAGAATATCTTGAAAAATTTATGGAGGATATAAAATATTTCAATAAGATGAAGCTTTCTATGTTCAACAATATTTAAAAATGATGGGGGAAAGAATGATTTTTAGAACTCTACTTACCATAAAATTTTGTTTCATTCCAAGTAATATCTATTATTTTGTACTATGATTCTATAACCATTTACACGTAATAAATGTTTTCCATTATTGTTTTTTAAAATCAAAAAGGATAAAATAGGTTTTAAAAGAAAAATTATCTTTAATAAAAAGGAAAATGTGGGAATATCTTATTAAGGGGGAGAAATCACAAGTAAAAGACAATATAATATGATCGTTAGTGATATTTTTATCCTAGGGTGGAATTAGTTGTATTTAATATTACATTCATAAGAGTTACAAAGCTTAGGAGGGATAAATATTTATTTTTTATTTGGTTTTTTACTCTCCAAAAGGGGGATATTTTTGAGTCAAAATCTATTTCGACATTCACATTGATCCTTTGGTTATGGAAATCACTAATTATTTCATGTTTTTCATATTATTTTTTTTCAATCACAATTGAATATATCATAATCAAATATATTTTTTCTCATAATAATAATTTATTATGTTTTACAATCGTAATCATGAATATCATAATCATATACTATTGTTTTACAATCGTAATCACCTGTGTCATAACCACATGCATCGAAACCAGGTTATGTATCATATTCATGATATAAATTGCAACCAAATTCATTGTAACCAGGTTGTGTATTTTATTCATGTTATGAAACATAATCATATGCATCATAAATAGGTTATCTATATTATTCATGTTATGAATCGTAACCATATGCATCGTAATTAGTGTATACATCATAATCATATATTTCATAATAACCACGCATCATAACCATGATATACATCATAATCACATCTTGCATGATAACCATGTAATGTATCATAACCATGTTATATATCATAACTATGATATGAATCAAAACCACGATTTGAATTGTAACAATGATATGAATCATAACCATGATATGAATCATAACCATGATTTGCATCATATCCATGATATGTAACAAAATCACATCAGGTATCATAACCACAATATGATGTGTATTCATGATATACATTGTTACCATGTTATGAATTGTACTCATGTAATGTATTGGAATCATATCTTTCATCAACATTTCATACATTTTTTTTTATTATATTTCAATATATACATTGTTTCATACATTTGTACATAATATCTTCTAACCAAAAAAAGTTCATATATTCAGTTTTTTTACCATTATAATGTCAGTTGTCCAAGTCCCTCCTAATTTTCTTGAGAAATATGATGTGGGATGAAATATGACCATTGGAACCTGAGGACTGTAAATATAATGTCATTCGAACTACAGTACACAAATTTTGCTACTTTTTCTTCTATCAAGTTCTAGAGAGAGACTGTGTGACATACCTCTTTGTCCGAATTCTTTGAAGAAACTATATGTGGATGTCTTTTAACGCATTCTTGTATTTCTATAAGTTCAACTTTTTCTTTGTGGTATTGATCATTGTGATAACAATCGAGGGCTTCTGGGGATAGGAAGATGCATCTCTGATCATTGTATCGAGAGCCTTTAAGTGTTTGAAAGATTGAGGATCTAATTACCTTCTTAATTGAAGGATTCTTGGGATGGGAAGATAGTCAAGCCGATCATCATATTAATGGATTACTAGGTTAGTGGTAAGACATACCATTTATCTTTTGTGAAAGGATACCGTACTATTTGGGAAAAAATAATTTTAAAAACATTATATTTTAACAGCATTTGTAATAGAAAGAGAATCATTTTGTTTCTTCTTTCTATTTATATTATTTTATAATGTACTTTTTTCAATTAAGAATCATTTGTTAAACATTTTATTTAGAGACTATATATGTTGTATGGTTGAATCATTTTCATTTTTATTACTCTGATTATAGTGTTCAATACATTTATAATTGTTTTTTTATTACATATGTTATTACATCATATCATATCCATCATATCCAGGACCTCTATGATCATTTGTATTAGCTGTGAATTTTATTATTTTAATCCATCTTTAACAAATTTCATTTGAAGAGTTTAAATAAAATTTATTAAACCATCAATTTTCCCCCCTCTTGTATAGTTCCATCTAATATACATTTACATCTATATTATGATCCAACAAATATGATCTAACATTGTATGAATGATTAATTCCATGTTCCAAACATAGAAATCCTTTTTGATGTGATATCTTTTAATCAATCCCTATAATTCATGGATGGTGATTTAGAATACAATAGAAATATCTATGGATGGATAATATGATAAATACTCCACCTTCAAGGACCCTCAGAGAGTATTTTCTATCATATATTTCCATTTGGATTTACGAACACCAACACCACATACCAGCATGCTATGCAATGCATATTCTAGCACTTTTGGAGGGATTTTATGGAATTCTATATTGATGATTTATTATCTATGCCCCAGATATGTTATGGTCTATTGGCTGACATAAAGACCATCTCCAACAAACTAAGATAAGAAATCCTGTATATGAACCCATTATTATGTGGTTTTAGGGAAGCCTATGTAATCATTCTCAGCATCATCATATGAAATCATTATATTTAAGTTCACTCTTATAAAAAATGTATATATATAATCTCACCTTCTCAATTCCAGAATAATTTTTTTATGATATCAAGGACACATGGCATACCTCTGTCACATCATATCTAAAATTTATTACAAGTGATTTCCCTTTATAAACTGATGAATAAGGGGTCAAATATTATTCTAACAGTGACTATTAGTGTGAATTTAAAAGCCTCAGTAAATACCAATTGAAACCAATATTAATTTGAATTGTTGAGGGAAATACACTAAATCAATATGTGACATCACTAGAGAGATCATTGAGTTCCTTCCTTGGGGAAAAAATACTGATGATGGTAATGTGAACAACCATTATTATGTCATTTGTACTATTATTAACCCTTAGACTAATTATTAAGATATATAGAATAGGAACCTCAAATAAATAATTGTATTTGAAAAAATGAGGCACTCCCTACAGAATCATGACACATAAATGGTCTCTCAAAATTACCAGAAAAAATTCATCCTCATCTATCCAATGTTGACAGAATGTTTTTCATGGTGGACAGTTGTTATGATAAAGTTTTATATATAATTAATTCGTTATAAATTAGTGAATGTCTATACCATGTATGATTATTTTGCAGAAATACTATCAATTTAATGTATATCAATATATAATGAATTTTTGGGTGAGGATATATACTTTATTTAATGCATTACCCAATAGTGGGAGATATAGTTTTATAGTTTTTCATTTAGGAAAAAAGGGATTAGAATGTAACCCCTTAATATTACTTAATTCAGGCTTGGGGTCAAGATTATATCTCTAGAAAATTTAGTCTTGTAACATCCTGGTTCTGGATGCTGCACAAAGGTTCCCCATACCTGGTTGGTCACATGGCCTCAAGCACATTTCCCTGAATTTCAGAGGCAGTAGACTAGTAATGAGGACCTTTGGTGTCATAGTGGGGAAATTATTCCCTCATTGGTAGAGTAAAACTGCAGAAAAAAAAACAGTAAATAGTTGAGGAAACAAGAATACCATACAACAAAAGTAAATAGCAGAGGACTAATAGTATAAACAACTGCAGCACATATAAATAAATGATGCATGTCACATGTAACTAGGAAAGAATCCAGACAAGTCACAATTCTAGAAATAAAATACTAAAACCAATGTATTTAAAATAGTAAATAACTCCAACAACATCACAATACATAGCTTTGTCCCATACTCTCTAGCTCCAAAATAAATCAAGTACCTCATGTAGAAGGGAAATTTCCCTTATCTATACCTTCATCCATATAATCTATTTGGGCCCAAATTCAGGACCCAAAAAAGGTGTGAGAAAAATCCCAGTAAGAACCCACTAATAGATTTTAGCATTGCTGTTAGTGAATATATATAGATAGAAATATGAAAAAGAAGAAATAAACAAGGAAGTACCCAAAAGTATAATATCTTATAGTTTCTAATTACATTCATTTGCAATTATTAATAATTGTAACCATTGAATAATGAAACCCATGGGATCTATACTATGATATGTATCCCCTATGTAAGTGAAAAACAGATGTCTTAGAAGACAATATCACAATCAAGTAAGACTGAGTCAAAGCTTTTGCTTTGGTTTGGAAAGCTCTTCACAATCAATCAATCATTCACAAGAAACCCTCTAGGAAGGTTCTCACAATATAACCACATTAATTATACATATCATAAATTCTATAAAGATTTAATAACCCTCTTGGAAATGTCACATAGTCTAACACCTTTGGTCTCACAAAAACAAAGACTCTATCAGGAAGCTCTAACTATCAATCCCCTTAGTCTTCTTTTAACCGTAAAAATCATACAGTCTAAGGAATTTCTCAATGTCCATTCCACCTGTAGAAACATAACTATATACTATAGAATCTCTGAGGGAGAACTCACCATCAATCTCCCCTACATACTTGTAATGTAAATATAACAAACACTCTAGGGAAGTCCTCAATGTAAATTCCCCTTATGGTCTAACTACACATGGTTCTCACAACACTATATAATACAGTTGTGGACAAATGATATCCTGCATCCCAATTTAATCTCAACTACTACATGTATAAGCTTCTAAAATTCATAACAAATTCATTTCACAAGTAGAAATAAGAAATAAGTTCCAACCAAATAACCAATCCTTGGAAACAAGGACGACATCATAGGAAACCAGGACCAAATGATTATAAACATTCAAACAAGTAAAAACACCCATGGGGAGTCCCCTAAACCTGATATTTAGCATATGGTGTCAATGAAAACCCATAATATATCAATCAATATAAGGAAGATGATAAAATGGTTTAATTCCGTTACTCGAAATACCCAAATTAGGGATAACCATCCCTTGGGCATATATAACTCAATGGAAAATCCTAAAAGGAATGAAACCATTTACCTTGATGTTTTACAATTTAAATAGTTGAGCCTCAGCCTTTGAATCAGTTTTGAATGTAGTAGATCTACAAAAAGATCAAAAAACTTCAACCTTGTATAACTCAAGAAATAGGAGAAATCCAAAAGAGCGACTCTAGTGAATTAGAGAAATCATAGGTGGGAATAAAATGAAATCAACAGTCTCTCAATTGATGATTGAAAATCATAATAGGAGGAGCTTGAAACAAATCGGTTGTACATCACTCTCATGTATGAGGCATGGACAGAAGAGGACACTTTTAGAGATTAGACATGACCTCGGTCCTATTAATTAAATTAAAAAAATTACACTATGTGTTCATTTAATGTATAATCCATGTACAAGCCTCAACTACTGCCCCTACACAGTCCACACAGCCATGTACTTGACCATTAGATGGTCAGTACATGGCTACCTATGGTAACTAGGTACACAGCATGTACTCAGGCATACACGGTGAGTACTAAAAAATTTCAAAATTCATCGTTTTACCTAAAACCCACCAATAATCAAGATCCATATATGAAATTATGATCTAGGATCTTACTAACACCCCCTAAATGCAATTCATCCCCAAGGTTACCTTTAATGGGTGGTAGAGAAGAAACATCAAACAACTCTGGCCACTATGATCGTACATCAGCCTCCCTATCCCATGTCTTTTCATGTACTCACCCATGCTGCTATAACACCAATTCTAGAGGAATATACTATCCATATATAACCTTCGTACGGTTACCCACAATCCGTATAGGGTGATCCTAAAAGGATTAATCCACCTCCAACTCAATCAAATTGGGTTGAAAATGTGTGATTGGTCTGAAAAGTAATGTCGTAGTTGAGAAACATGGAATACATCATGCATATCCTGGTACCTCTGAGGTAACGTTAACCAATAGGAAACCGGCCCAACTTTCTCCAAAAACTCAATTGGCCTGACGTATCTCAGTTAATGCTTCCCTTGTCTGCAAATACTCATGTGATCCAACCTTCATATTACATGTAATAGAACCTGATTTTGGACTTCAAACCCTAGAGGTCATCTCTGTTGATCATCATAATATTTCAACTGAGACTGTGTAGCAACCATCCTCTTCCGAATCAACTCCACCTGCTCAGTTGTCTCATGGTCAAGATAATGTCTCAGTAAAGCTATCTATCCTCCCTCTAGCCAACATAGGGGTTATCGACATGGCCAACCATATAAAGCCTTATATGGTGCCATCTGAATCGTCACCTAAAAACTATTATTATTGGAAAAATATACTACGGTGATATGTATCTCTCATAAACCCATGAAATATAAGACTCATGATCGATGCATGTCCTCCAACAACTGAATCATGTGCTCAAAATGGCCATCTGTTTGGAGATGGTAAGCTATATATAGTGGTACCTATGTATGCAATGCCCTCGGTAGTCCCTTACTGACCGAATAAGTAAAACAGGTGTCCTCATATGAAATGATAGAGTGTGGAACCCCATAAATACCTACAACCTCTATTATGTATAAACTTCCAATCTCATCAACAATGATGGTATCCTTGATCAGTAATAATTGTGAAACCATCGTGATCCTATCAACGAAACCCCAAACTGTATCATTCCCTCGAGGACACCTCGGTAAAACTATCATGACATCATTTCGCTTCAACTCAGGAATGGATAACTACTATAAAACCCTAATGGTAGCTAATGACCCTCCATCTCCTACTGACAAGTGGGACATCTCATCACAAAACCAGCAATATCTCTCTTCATACCTGGACACAAATACTGATGATGCAGATATCAATAAATATTGGTGACACCAAGATGAACTGCACAAATTGAGGAATTAAAATCATGCATCAGCTCTCCACTTATGTCTATTGACACCCATACACATCCACAAACACACAAGATCTCATCCTTAACTATGGTCCACCTAGGAGTAGGTTCGTCTCCTGATACATTCTCCCATAGGAATAGGACATCAAAATTTGATAGCTACATTGTTCACACCCAATCATGTAGAGTAGAGGTAACTACTACATAAGATAAAAACAACTTCCCCTATCTATCATGCACCTCTAAAAGTATCTCAAATGTAAGAACCATAAGTTTATACTCACTGCTAGACTTTTGAACTTCATGTATATGAGTCCTCCTACTGAATGCATCAGACACATCATTTTCTTTCTCAGGTGTCAAGGAAAGATCTAAGTCAAAAGAGTGAAAGTACTCAACCCACCTATGTTGTCTAAAATTTAGATTAGACTATGTAAATATATACTTGATAATTTCATGGTTAGTGAAAACTAAAAAAATACTCTCCTAGAAGATAACGTCTCCAAAGGCATAAATCATGTACAACTACATCTTAATCGTGATCACGACTTATGTAATTCCTATCATATGGCCTCAACTGCCGAGACCCATAAACATTGACTCATTCCCCCAACATATGAACTAAACCTAGCTCGCTACATGATGCATCACAGTAAATGGTATAACTCATTCGTTAAACTGGAAATCCCATCATCAATAATTATGTCAATAAACATTTCATCTCTTGAAAGGATGTCTCATAAGAATATGTCCATGGGTACTTTGATCCATTCATATTCAGGCTCCTCAGTGGTGCTACTAAGCATGAAATGTCATATATAAATCACAACTAGTAACTAGCCATCCCCATAATAATATGTACTTCAATGACGTTCTTCGTCTTCTCCTAGGAAACTATTGCTCTCACATTCTAGGGGTCTACTATTACTCCTATTTCTGAGATTACATGACCCAAAAAGTGAATCTGGTTCATCCATAATTGTAATTTCCAGATGTTGGAATAAAAAGATTCTCAATATTTTTAGTCAATTTGATCTCATGTTGGGTGGAATGTTCATGTCGAGTATGAGAGTACACCCAGATATCATCCAAAAAACAACCAGAAACTAGTCTATGTATTGATGGAACACTAGGTTCATCGGTTTCATAACAACTGTCTAAATTTTTATGAGACTGAATGACATAACCACATATTTTTATAGGTCATACCTACTCTGAAAGGATGAAAGAGGTATATCTAATGGTCTTATACACAACTAATGGCAACAAAATCTCAATTAAATCATCAAGAACACATGGGATTCTCATAGCTGATCAAAGGGATCATTAATCCTTGTCAAAGGATATTGGTTTTTAATTGTTAACTTGTTCAGCATCCAATAATTTGCACAAATTATAAGGGTAACATTTGCCTTTTTTGAAAAATGGATAGGCGATCCCCAGAGAGAAGTATTGGGTTGGGTGAAAACCATTTACTATAACTCCTATAACTGCTGATGGATCTCCTATAACTCTTGTGTAGACATCCTATATGAAGGAATGGACACTGGTGCCATGCCTTGTATAATATCAATAGAGATATCTACCTCTCTCTTTAGAGGGAAACATGAATAGAAATCAGGAAAGACATCTCTAAAATGATATGCCACTAGAGGAAAGTCCTTCTATTAATTCCCCTTGTCATCCAGTTAAAAATCAGCAATCTAGACTATAATTCCTCATATCCCAAGATGCTTGGGTCCCACTCTGCTCACAAGGACATCCCATTCACCCTTTTGTAGAAATTACCCACCCTATGGTGATGTGAAACTCACCCTACAGTGATAACAGTCAACAAAATCCTAGAAGGATACCAAACAGTCCATTCTAAGGGTGACATCAAAGTCTGTAATATTTAAGACATAGAGATCCTACAATAAGTGACTCCCACCAACCTCATGGGGAACTCCTTCCACTGACATACACTAAGCATTCTATTCCACAATCGAGTTTCTACCATCATAACATCCTTAGAAGTAATGATTTAGAGCCTACGGATCTCCAAAATAGAAACATATATGAACCAATTGGATGACCCACTGTCAAAAAGAGAAAAAGATAAAACAGAGGAATCTATAATAATACCTATAACCATAGAGGGTTCGGGATCCTACTCCTACTGAGTCTTCTCCACTATAATAGTCTGACCTATACCACATCCTTGCCACCCTACCAGACTACCAGGAGATGATCCACCCTATTATCATTGAAAATATACCAACTGGATACCATAGTAATGACCTCCTCCTCATCCTTAACGGCTAGAATAATTCATGTTCATATACTGAGGAAAACTGGTGTCCTAGCTCCTACATGTGGAGTCATAACAGATCTCTTATCACTATCTACGTGTGAGAAAAACTGGAAAAAATGATGAAGAAGGCCTATCTTGCCGTAAAATCACCACACCACCATGTCTTTTAGGAACTGAGGTATCATATTCCAACTCTCACCAGACTAGAATCATACAAACTGGAATCATGAATGAAAAATCATGTGTACTAAGATCTCCACATGTATACTCCCTATGGAACTTCCTACTATCAGTCAGATATGTACTAAGTCTAGATGAACAACAAACCTATCTCACAGCTTCAGACTCCCTCAGATTATGGTCAGTGATCAATTCTTGTTTAATTATAAAAGATAAGGAAGGAAAACTGAATATGTTCACCTAGTATGAAATTTCATGTTTGAGTACATCCTCAAACATCATGGCTATAAATAACTCATCACCCCCCCCCCAATGGTTGTGAGGCACTACAACTTTATAAAGCGAGAAGAATACCCCATGGTTGAAAGCCTACCATGTTCTAGACTCATCTAATCATAGGTTCAGTCGACCGTCAGGGTCTTCGGGTATAAATTGTCATATAATGACTGATGGAACTCATCCCAATCCATAACTAGTTAGCATCCCTCTTGTAATATCACATTCGACCTTCTCTTGGAGGACTCTCTAATCATGTAGGTTGAAAGCTTCACCCTCCTCTAAAGAGGTATATTGAGATGCTCAAAGATAGTGAGAATGAATTCTAACCATGAATATACACCATGAGTTCCTTAATACCTAGATAATGTGGGAGGATGTTGTTGCTGAAAAACCCACATCAACTCTTCCTTAGATAGGGTTAGATGTTGGGCTCCATGGTAGGTATGCATAAACCACATGATGCCTTCTCAGAAATATGCATCAGTACCTATGCCCAGTATGAAATATGGTGAAAATAAAGGCATGATGTAGGATATATTTTTAGTCCCTGATCTACCATTTCCGGAGTCTAATCATTTCCCTAAATATAGCATACAACTAGAGGATGTCTCGGTGGCCTAACTCTGCATGGTCAAATGCACACCTCAATTCAAGATTATCAAAGGAAAAAACATAGATGTTCAAGAATATAATATTAGAATAAAATATTCATGTTTTTTAAATTATTATTAAACTACATGTATTATCTTCACATGGTGTGTTCCCTTAGGTTCCAACATGGGCATGTACCTCTGCAAAACCTGGTTGTGTAATACCCCTACACATGGAAAGTTCCTCCAATGACATAGTATTTACTTGAGTTTTCCCTCATTCCTGAGTTATTCTACATGGCTAAACCACATGGTATTTTCCCAGGTAACACTACACTATGTGTTCTCCCAACACATGGCATGTACAACTTATGTTCAAACCACCTGTGTCATTAGTCATACAGCTATATACAAGGCCTCTTTAGCACATCGTATTCTCTTTGTACATAGCGTGTTCTACCAAACATTAATCATCTTATGTCTCTGCTCACATAGTTAGTCATGTGGTTAAGCACCATAAGACCTATACTCATAGTACACAATGTGTAATTAAGAAAAGTTGTTTCTTCCCGAATAGAAGAACACATGGCATGTGTTCATTACAACACATGTCGGGTTTCCTGGGTTTCAAGGCAGAAGACATCTGAAACTTCTCTAGAACCCATAAAACAAAAAATTATGTTCATGGAATGACATATTCTGACATGTGAGTTCCCATAGTCCCATGAATATAGGTTTTTCATCCTTATTCATATCATATCATGATAAATTCATCAAATATTCATACATGATCCCCCAAATTCTGATCCAAGAGGGCCCATAACACATACGGAAACAAAGGTTGACATCCATGAAAACTAAACTTTATATATTCCAATACCCTATCAAAATATCACGTATTATATCATGATATCTATCACAATAACACACATATCTAGAACAACCTCTATCACAACAACATGCAATCACTAATTCACCCTAAATGGCATGACAAGAATGCATAACATGTGATCTCAAGTAGGTTCCTATTTGATGAATGAGATGTAATACCCTCATCTCATTGGGTTAAAACAAAAATAGATCGTCAATATCATCATTTATAACAATAAAATACAAGTGAATCACAAAATGGTGAAATCTATCAATAATAACAATTGAAAAACCAGAAAAATTTAAATATTAGAGTTAAATTAGATTTTGTCTACACATAGGTTAGCTACTCTGAGTCACATCTTATTAACAAATACATATTCCTTCTTATAGATATCTGCAAGATCCAAATAGTAAGGCAAAGAAGAAAAGATCCTCCTCTAATAAAACTTTGTAACATCTCGATTCTATGTGCCGCCCAATGGTTCCCCATACCTGGTTGGTCACATGGTCGCAACCACATTTCCCTGAATGCCAAAGGATATAGACTAGAAGTGAGGGCCTTAGGTGTGATAGTGGGGAAATAATTCCTGCATCGGTAGAGTAAAACTACAGAAACAAATCTTAAACAAAATAGGAAACAGTAATACCATACAAGAGAAGTAAATAGAAAAATACTCATTGTATAAACAACTACAACATATTAAAATAAATGCTGCATTTCACATATAACTAGGAATGTTGGCCAACAAGTCAAAATGATGGAAATAATATAATGATACCAGGGTATGGAAAATAGCAAATAACATCAACAGTGTCGCTAGCCTCATCTTGGACCCATGCTCTCCAGCTTCAATATAATTCAAGTACCTGATGTAGAAGGGTGCATTCCCTTTTCTATACCTACAAAAAAATATTATATATTTGGTCCCAAATGCATGACCCAAACATCCTGTGAGATGAAACCCAGTAGTCACCCACAAAAATATATATGCCTAAATATCATTAAATATATATATATATATATAAGACAATATGAAAAAAATAATCAATAAACAATGAAGTACTCAAAATTAAACAATCCTACAGTTTCCAATTACATTCATTTTCATTTATTAATTATTCAAATTGTTGAATAATGATAACCCTGGTATTTTTCCTAGGCTCTATATCCCATGTGTAAAATAAAAATAGATGTCTGACAAGATCATCAAACAATAAAGTAAGACAGATTCCAAGCTTGTGTGTTGTCTAGGTAGGCTTGTCACAATCAATTAATCATTCACAAGAAACCCTCTTAGAAGGTTTTCACAGTCTAACACCTCTGGTTCTGCCTATCATTAATTATATGTATATATTTAAAGACCCTATGGTAATGCTCACATAGTGTAACCCTTTTGGTCTCACAAAAACAATTACTCTATAAGGAATCACTCAATGTCAATTCCCCCTATGGAATTTTAATGATAAACTACAGCCTCTCTGAGGAAGCACTCTTTGTCTCTTCGCCATGTGGTCTCATAAAGGTATACAATAGAATCTATGAGGGAGAAAATAACATCAATCCACCATTTAGTCTTGAAATTTTAATATAACATACACTCTGGGGATGACATCCATGTAAAATCATCCTATTGTCAAAATACACCATGTTCTCACAACCCTGTGTAATACAATCATGCACAAACTATATCCAGCAGCCCAAATTAATCTCCACTACTACATGGATAAATATATATAATTCATAAATAAAATATTTAATATTAATCTATATGATATCATTACCAACTAAACAATAAAATCAAGGAAACAAGGTCTTCCTCATAGACAACAAAAGACCAAACGTCTATAAAAATTCAAACAAGGAAGCACACTGATCGGGTGTCCCCGAAACATGGTATTTATCATAATGTATCAACAGAAACCCTTAATCTATATTCCAATATATGGAAGATGATAACATGGTTAATTAGATAACACAAAATACGAAAAACATGGATAATCAGAACTTATACATATATACCTCAAGGAAAAACATAAATGGATAAAAAACACCTAACTCGATGTTGTACAATCGATATAGTTGAACCACATCCTTCAAATCAGTCAAGAATGTTGTAGATCAAAAAAAAGGTCAAAACATTCAACCATGTTTAACTTAATAAAGATGAAAATTAGGAAGAGAGACTCTGGGTAAAAAGAGAACTCACCGGTGGGAATCAAACACACCCAGCAACGTCTCTATCAGAGCTCAGACAGAGGAACGAGAGGCACTTGAATATAATTGGTCATATGATGCTCCCCTATACAAGACACATGTAGAAGAAGAAGATTACGGTGATTAGACGTGACATCACTCCAATTAAACAATTTAAAATTAAAGTAGACAGAATGTTCATTTAATGTACACACCATGTACATGCCTCAACCGACCCACACTTTAGGCAGTCCGTGTGGCCAGGCACATGTCCGTTAAATGGAAATAACATGGCTACCCTCGACAACCGGGTACGTATTGTGTACTCAAGAGTACATAACATTTACTCATAAAATTTCCAAATTCGTCATTTTCCCTAAACAACACCCAAAATGAAGACCCATAATTGAAATGAATATTCGAGTTCTTACCTTTATTACCTTCTCCCTTCCTTTTGTTTGAAGGATATACAAATAATGAGGCATAATGTCAGGACCTTAATGTAGGTTTGGAACTATAACACCAATTATCGGTGGTTCATTTAGTGGTGAACAGTGACTCAGATATGGTGATCAAAAATATCCATATAGATGAAACCTTCACAGAATATGATATAACCCCCCCCCCCCCCCCCCCCCCCCGTGCATGACTATCTCTTGAGGTTAATGTAATAATTACCCTCAAATCCAACAATTATTCACATCCCATGGTAATAAAATTCCTAGGATGCAATATTGGAAAATAACATTATAGCTCTAGTATTTTTAAATTAGGACAGGATGGTCATAATAATTTCCCATCACCAAATAGTTTCACATTTCATTAATTACCAAATGTAAGAGATCAATGATTTCATTATTTTACCTAAACCATATGGTCCTGCCATGGGGGGTTGATTCCTATCATGGTAGACTTCCAAATTAGAGAACAACCATTTCTATGACCTGTGAAGGAAATATTATGGCGGTGAGAAGCCAACATCACACTTTTAGATGGAAAAAATCAATGACATCACATTTATAAATGAAGGTTTTGTGGGATCCATTTGAAATGTATTAATTTAAATGAGACGGTTGCTATCATGAATGAATCACACTCGAGAGCACATTGTCCCACTAGTTAGGGAATATGAATTCAAATTAAATCTGAATTAATGGATACTACAATCCTATAATTACATAATATATCATCGAAATCACCAAGAAATTTAATTCATGTCAAGTGAATTCCAACTTCATTCATTAACCCTCAATGATTCTACAAATAGCCAAATAATCCTTCCAATTTTCCATTTGGGGAATGTGTGTTGTGGGTAATACCCCTAGCTAAGGATAAGTCAGTAAAATACATCCAAACTACCACCAAATTCTTCTCCAAAATGGATGATGCAATACCCCTCATTGAATTTAGGCCCAAAATCAATTTAGGAATCATGATAACCAATATCATTACATTATTATATGACCCTTATACAATACTGATGAATAATAGTATATATTTTTATTCTATATAGTTGGAGAATCTATATTATGAGTACAATATTAAATTCAACCATTCATCCCACTATCATGACTCGATAATGGAAAAATAGAAACCATAAAAAATATCCCATCAAACATACACTAGAATATCATGGATAAAGATAAAATATCTTCTCCTTACCTCATATGTCATGCCTTTTCAAATTTTCATACTACAGTCCAGCTGCCACAAGGGTGAACTCGTATTCACTAGTACATAGAAAAAAACAGTCCATCCAATTGAGGATCAATTTCCATCCCCTGGATTTCCATATGTGACCAACTATCCACAAATGATAAATACTATGAATCATTTGGATGAATTAGAGGGCCTTTATGAGAAAATATTGCACACCTTGTATCAATTCGATGTTGTTCAAAATCTGATAGTTCAATTGATTAACAAGAAGATACACCTTCATTAAATACACTAGGGAGATATTTTATATGTCCCTATAACTCTAATGATACCAGTAATGATGCCTCCAAATCAGGATCCTTTATTGGAGGTACCATACTCCATACATGTGGTCCACTCTACCAGATATTATTTGACGATATTAGTGGATAGAGATATCATTATGACCCCAACCAATGAACTATTCATAAATAAATATTCAGATAATAACAAGATTTACTTCCTAGCTACTAAAAGTTAAACTGAATAGTTTTTCAATATTTCAGGTCCTTAAAAGTCAGGACATAATGTCTGAGCTATACAATGTTTAAATGTGTGTCAAAATCATCCTTATTCCATGAAAATCAACTTCATGACCAAAGATCCTAGTCATATGACTTAAGATTATAAGAAACCATTCATTTTCATCACATTACATTAAACTACATCATTATAATCCCTCTCATTGGACATTAATAAACAACTAATGTACCATGAACTGAGATTCTACCCATTGTGAATTATATATGGATATCCATGTCCATTGTAATTCTAAATCACATTTCTCTATACCCTTAGTGGGATAAGATTCACTCTTATCATGAAATGAGGAATAAAGGAAGGAAAAATCCTATTCATGATCCCCAGTAACATTATTGCCACTCCATAGTGGAACTCAAGAAACTTTAATAGGTATACGTTAAAAAATTATCACATTTTGTCCATGTGGTGTTAAACTACATCTTTCACATCCAAAATTCATGATTTAAAATAAAATTACAATTCGATTCATGATTGAGCAACACAAAATCATTGGTTCTAGTAATCCACCACACTATTAATCGAAAAATATGTTTGTCATGATTCTCATTCTAATGAGATATGTTCATTCCCCTGGACCACCAATCTCAACTCCATCCATGATAAAAAAAATCTCCCACTCAATGTTCTTGAGTCATACCTGTTTGGGTGACCATTCAATACTATGTATGCCTTGATTCTAATTCTAATGATATATATACATATTCATAGAAATCTTGTATAGAACCTAAGAAATATTTTTTAGAATATAAAATCCATCATTTCCCCATGTCAGAACCTCATTTTTATAGGGAATTATTTTCAAATACTTTGTGTGTATTGATTATCATTCAAATGAGATACATAGTTTTTCACTAGTCATATCCCATTGTCCATCAACAATATCACATTTCTTGTAGGGGATCTGATACCCTTTTTACATGATGTTAAACTACACTATTATTAATGAACTATGCATAAATTGATTTTAATCCCAATGAGATATGCAGTGAGACATATATTTCCAATAAATGACACCACCACAAAAAATGAAAAATATTACCTCTCATCCTAAATGGGTCACATCTATTCATGTAATCATACCAAAAATATTTGTGACTTGGTTATCATCCCAATGTGATTTTTAGTGACACATAGATCATACCTCTTATCCCATACTATAAAAAATTTAAATGCCCCTATCATTCTCTTGTGTTTCCTTTGGGTCTTGGATAAATCTTTTACCAATCCTTATTCTCATTTGTGTTTTTTAGTTTTGGTAAGTACGTTCCATAACGAGTAATGAATGTCAATTTTCATCAACGATATCCTGATTTTAGATGATATACCTTTAAAGGAACACCATATATCCCCATTTGATGAAAATAAACTACATTATTTCTTTATTAACTACATGTGGATTGATTCTTATTCTAGTGAGATATGTAGTGATGCCCAGATTTCCATCCATGGAATTGGCCACAAATTTTACCCTCTTTCACATTGTTTAATCTTCATCCTCACCACATGAAATTAAACCGCATCGGATTTTAGAACTTCATGTGGATCGATTATTAGTATAATAAGTTATATTGTGAGAGCTATGTTATATACCCTAGTCAAACCAAAATGAAATAAGTAACTTTCCTCCTAAAAGTCCTTACTACATGACGTATAACTGGATGGAAAATTTCCTATCTGAATGAACTAAAGCTTCATGGTATCTTAGGAACTATGTGTGGATCGATACACATTCTCGTGAGATAACCAGTGACACATAGGCCACAATTCCCAGTCACATCCATAGGGTAAACTAAAATTCTCATCTTCTATGTATAGACAATGGTCTATTGATGATATCAAAATTTTGGCCACCTCCTTCGAGGGTCCACTATGGAAATAGAGATTTACCCTCCTACATATGAGTCAAATATGTGAAATCGGTTATACAGATCCTAATAAATATCTATCAAAATGATTCCACTAAACATGGATATATCTATTCTACCAATCAACTTCATAATCTTGGGAACATTCAGATCATCATAATCATTATAAAGATCCCTATGAGAGAATTTATGTTACATATGGACTCATTTTCGAGACTATATTGTAATACACCCCATCGATCATTTCATAATTTTCCCATAAAAATGATGTTTTGATATAGAGGATGACTCTATTGACAATTCATTAACATTCCCCAATTGTATTTTCATAAATTATCCAAGAAAAAAGAGATTGTCAACTAGGAACAACTTCATCATCAGGAAAAGCCCATTTTTTCACTTCTATCATTGAAAAAAATATATTAGAACCATTGATTCAAATTCAGTAGAAAATAATACCGCACATAATTGTCCCATATCATTTCTCATAAACTAATAAAACCTATGACCATGTTTCACAATCTTCTCATGCATTTCCAATGTCTACTGGAATGAACTTGGTATGTGTTATCCCATCTATGTTAAATTTCCTTGGGGGGGAAGCAAGGAATGAAATGTTAATATAGATTCAAAATTAGATATAGTTATTTTTATATAACTATCTCTTTTGTCAATTTCATGTAGAAATATATGAAGATAAATTAAATCATGTACGAGAAAATGAAAATTTCACTTGGTTTACCCTCACTAGCTTACATCAAAAGATCATTCCAAAATAATGTTCGAATGTACCAAATCCAATAAGGCTCAATTCTGAATATAATGTCTTGGGATAGATCACTATTATGAACAATTTCATATTCAATACAAAATTAAGGGTTAGCTCACTAATTTTTAAATGGTCACTGCCTAATTTATTTTGGTCACTCAATATTGGTGGAAAGGATTACAGTATCCCTAATAATTTTATCACATATCTAGAAAGGATCCAATAATTTTTTATAGACATGTAGGATACTTCATTGTCATTATTGAATTCCTCCTTAAATTTATGTATATGACCATTTGAAGTCTAAAATTTCTATGTAATGTTAATTTGAAGGAATTAAATTCGCAAACTATTTCAGTCCCTTCATGAACATCATCCTACCCAACGTAAACTATAATGCATCCTATATGTACTATCTTCCATCGCATGGAGTGAGTGATTTGTATAAATCCATTCCATCATGGGGTACCTCTACATAATGTATGGTTGATACCCTTGAAAACCATTGATGCTTCATGAAACATTTTATTTGTGGACAATAAAACCCCACAAACGCATTCCACAAACTTCCTTTATGGAATTTTATCTTTTTAGAATTTCTCCCTCGCAAAACACTTATCCTTTAAATAATTATTACCTAATAACTACTTTATACATCACTAAATTATTCCTAGAGTGATGATTGTTTCTAATATATTTTTTTCTTTTTAATGATATGAGTATGGGTATTTATAAAAGAAAAATAGAAAAGTAAAACATGATAATCCACATTTCCCAAAAAAATTGGTACAACATTCATCATGTATTTTAATGTAGTTTGCAAATATCCTTAGTCAATTTATCTAAAATTTTGTCATCCGAAAATGAAAAAACCCTTTGAGGATTCAAAAATAACTGCCACTTTGTTTGTAAATGACGAGCATTCAATGAATGATTAACCTCCCCTGAACTACGAACCTCCCATGAACATAACTCACTATTTGTTCTAAATAGCATGTTTCTTGGTATGCATTGACCATATATATAGGATTTCATCATTTTTATACTTTCATTATCTGTTCCACATACCTTCTATTCAGTCCTCATAGTGAAGTTGTGTTACTATGCATTCCATTAAATAATGTCTTTGAACTCCTTTATGTAAATACATAAATTTCAATAAAAAAATTGATTTTCAGGACTATAAAATTGGAAAACACTGGGAATATATGCCACCATAATAATATTATTTGGAAACACCAAACATAATGATTTTTGGTCATTAGGAATTTTCAACAAACACAATCACCATAAAAACACTAACTTGTTTCCAAGAAATAGTTTTTTTCCTAATAGTATGGTATTCCATATATCACCTATAATTTCTATAATACTATTGTCCAAGTAATTTGATCTAATAATACATGAAAAATATTTATAAAATTTGTTCCAAACATTTGTAGGGAAATTATTCCCCAAATTATTGGTAATTTTGACATGAAATTCCCCATCCACATTCAGACACTTTCCTTCTACAACACCAAAATCAATGTGTGTAGAAATATGAATCTCCATAAAATTCCTTATGTAATGAGAAAGAGAATTCCATTATTCTCGAGAACTCCTTTTTATGACTATTCTACAATGCGACCCTTTTTTATTTTGTTACATATCTTAAAAATGGAGTATCACCCAAAGGATACCACTATTTTACTATATTGAATCATGCCCTAGATGGGTTTTCATAATGTATCGCACAAAAAAGGTTTTATCCTCTTTTCATGGTGACATTTTCCCATATCAAAATTCAGTTCTAGAGATCCCAAAATTATAGCTTACAAAATTCCCCCCTCTCATACATGAAAGAGGAGAATTATTTATATTTTGGTCAAAGATAATAAAAAAATTTATATCCCCACCAACTTCCAGTCAATGTGACTCAAAAATTCATAGCATAATATTCTTTCAATATGAAATTAAACTAAAAAAATAAAATTCTTGTTGTAAAACATTAAACAACATTGGAAAATGTCTAGGTAGCCTGAAATTTAACTAAATTATTCTTCTTCCATTATCAAGACCCCCAATCAATATCATAACAATATGTACCCTCCTTCACAGAATCCTAATTTGTACAAGAGGGAATTAACATTCATGGTCAGTTACAATACATATTTTCTCTCAATTATAAGTCATCATAACTTTGAAAAACTACCCATCATGATATTAAGAAATAGAAATCATTATAATCATTATTTGGTAATCTGGGAAAGAATTTTTTAATTCTATAAAACTCTAATTTCAGACTATTTTTATCATTCTCCACAAGGATTTTCCAAATTCACACAAATCTATGGTCATTTTATCTGAAGGATTCCACTCTATGACTCTACAGTTGCATTCCCTTGGTGGATATTCATAAATTATAACAAAAAATGGGGACTTCATCAAGTTTTAACTCAATCCTCATGATAGAACTCTCTAATTACTGAAATTAATTACCATGATTCGAGAAGAAAAAAATCAGGGCTCAAAATTACATATTAGGTGTTTATAGAATGATGGAACATTACTGTCCCAAACCCTTATTTTGGTCATGGTTGAGCCCAAATTTATCCTACTGGTAAAAGCGATCGATGTAGTACATGTAGGGGTCGAATCCACAGGGACCGAAGAAGTATCCTTGAGACGCTATGATTGTGTGAAGGATGGGCTATGAAGTAGCCGACTTTGGATTTGATTTTGGATGGTTTTTAAAGAACACTAATAAACCTAAGTGAATTAAATTAAATGGAAATGGGTTGATCTTAGGATTATTCTCGGGGTGGATTGAATGAATTTTACTTCATTAGACAATTTTGGTTTTATTAATTTTTGATGAATCCATTCTTCAAAAATAACATTACATTCATCATTTTCTGGTTTGGTGCTTACTAAACACAATTACTAATCCCATATACACTTAGAGAACCAAATTCATGATCTCCCCGAGGTATATGGTCATTTAGTAATTGAATTTAGTTTGCTCAAACACAGTAAAGATGAAGAGTAGAAATAATTGAAGAATGGATGTCTTAAATTAATTATCCAATTAACAACAATTTGTTCAAAAAAATATTCAATCCAGCCTTTGAATCCTCCTAAGATCATCCCATTAAGGTTTTATCCATCCATTGATGGTAGAGTCTCAATGGTGGGTGGAATATGGCTAACAAGAATTGGATTGAAGAAATTAAAACCGCGGAAATAACGAGCACTCCTCCGTGTTTGTGAATGAAATTCACACCTATGTGTGAACTATTTCACAACAACACAGAGATATCACTGTGCTTTGTGATAATAAAGTTTTAATAAAACAAATGGAAAATATATAAGTGAATTATGTTGATTATGAACATAAAGATACAAAAAAGAAACTTACATGGAAATTGAAAACATTACAAAGGAAATTTGGAAGCATAACCTTACAATGAAACAAGCAACAAAAGATGATATGAAAAATATCCACCCCTATTAACTTCACCAATAGCTCCTTATATAGGCATATTAGGAGCCTTAGGTACATTCCCCAATAATTAATTCACCCCCCATCAATTAATAGAGTCAAATGGAGGGTGAATAATCAAAATGAAATTGATGTTTCGAATTTGATCCGGAAAACTGTCCAGATTCATCCACCATATTAACGTATGAATTAGGAAATGAATACGGCCGAATCTGGAGGGGTCGTAGAAGGGACATATCTTCTTCAATATGTCATCTATGAGCTGTAAATAGTTCAGGAATTTTCGCTCATCCATTTGGAGGTTATGGTCGAAATGGTGGGATTGATTTATGTGCATTAATGTCGGGTCCACCATTTAAATCTCAACTTTAGATCCCATTATCGTCATGAAAACATAATAATTATCTCTGGCCAAAATTGAATAAAATGATCCTCATATTTTTATCTTTCTACTGTAAAAATTTGAGCTTCATTTGGATTGGTTTCTGGGCCCCATATTTGTTTGATGGGCCTTAGGCCCATTATGCTTTTTCCAGCAAGTTTCTGCATTCAGGTTTAAAATTCTCCATCTTCCTTTGGGATTCATCCAGTGGACCTAAAAGATAAAATGTTTCAAACAACGTGATCAATCATATCCCAAAATTTCAAATTCAAAAAATTAATATAATATTTTCAAAAAACAAATGAATGATTGGGCCCAAATTTGCATTTTAAACATGAATTACATTTTTGATGAGAAATGAAGTTCAATTTATGTAATGCACTAATAAAATGTTTATGGACTTTGTAAAAATGAATATAAAGATATTAAAAATTAATATTAGCAACATTTAGTGACTAATAACACCCCCCAACATGAGTTTTTCTAGTCCCGAGGAAAATAAATTACAAATTTGAAATTCAAATCCCCTTTTCCAAAAACATTTTAATACACATTGCTCACCCAAATATCTAATACCAAAAAAATTATGAGAACCCATCAAAATCATTAAAAACAAGCTAGGTCCATAAGCATATCCCAAGCCCAAGCCCATTCCTTTGTTCAAATTCATCGCCACATTTCATCCAATTCCAATTAAGCATGATAAAGTGTTGTGCATCATAAAAGATATGGGGACCATTTTATTGTTCAAGGGGAAAAAATGGAAGTTCTAGGTGGGAATCACATTAAACCTTAAGATGAGTATCCTTGTTTTTTGAATTTTTTTTTTGGATTATATTTTTTTAACCACAATAGATATGAAAATACTAACTCTGCGCAAGACAACTATGGATTCACGATCCCCAAGTGCCGGACGCCACACATATTGTAAATTTCATGCTCTAAAATAGAGATATAAAGACTAACTCTGGGTAAGACAATTATGGAGTCACGATCCCCAAGTGTCGGACGCCACGCATTTGGACAAAACATTTCTCTATGTGGTCTTTTTTTTGTTTTGTTTTTTTTTTGATACTCAAATTAAACTAAAAGTGACCCCAGAACCCTATGTTATAATGAAAGGGACCCAAGAACTCAAATTTACACCCACGATCCAGTAGATGTGCATTTTGACATTTTTATTAAGAGGATTAAATTGTAAACATTGAAAAATCACATCGGACAACCGCACTTTCCAAAAACTATGCACATGAACTTAAACTTGCATTAAAATCAGAATCAAGGCATGAAAAATTTATTTGATATCCAATTTTAGAGTTTTCAATGTGTGTTTATCATGTTTATGGTTAATGGAATTTTTCTTTTCATGCATGTTTTTATTCCCAAAATAAAAAATAATCATTTTTTATCTCCCCCCAACTTAGAATGACACTGTCCCCAGTGTTTAAAGAAAAGAAAAGTTAGAAGGGGGTGGAGGATTTCAAAGAGTAAATGATAATCATGGAATGAATTTATCTAGTGGTTGATGATGATAATGTGTGCCACAGTCTCCCTTCACTCCTGGATTTGAGTCTCATCGGCTTGGATGGTGGTGAATGGATTCTCCATAGGACTTACAACATGTCCTTTTATTTTTTTAACCTATAAAAACATAATAATAAACAAAACAAAATAAACTGATGATACATTGTCTTCATTTTAGATTTCTAGGTAAGGTATTACTCAAGGATCACACCACGTGACACAGATGAATACGGTGCTCCCCTTTCATACCCATCCATACTCATAATAGAAGAACAGGTCAAGAGTCTAATTTTTTTTAACCTACAAAATCATAAATAAAATAAACTGATGATACATTGTCTTCTTTAAATTTCTGGGTAAGGTATTACTCAGGGATCACTCCGCGTGACACAGATGAATACAGTTCTCCCTTTTCATACACATCCTTACTCATAAAATAAGAACAGGTCAACAGTCTATATATAAAAGAATAACAAAATTAAGCAGAAGGAAACAAAATATGATTCACAGTGATTGGAAACATGAAAACCACGGGTTGACTCCCGTGTAGTGTTTTTGATTAACGTCGTTAGCCCGGCTTATACCCTAAATCTATCAAATTTCTCTGGTTCATATGTTGGCTCAGTTAACTCCTCCTTGGTTTCTTGTTTATTGAATGATTAAATGAATGGTTTTAACCTATGACGATTGACATTGAAGACATGACCACTTGTGGGATCATGAATCTCTATTGCCACATGAGAGTACACATGATGCACTAGGTATGTACTAGACCATCTGGACCTTAGCTTTTCTAGGCGTAGATTATGTTTTGAACTATACAAGAGCACAAATTTTCCCAGTTCAAAGAGTTTGACTTTGAGATTCCCAGATTCGTAGGCTTGAACTTTAGATTTATTGATCCTGGAATTTTCATAAGCCTCCATCCTAAGTTCCTCGAGTTCATTAAGATCTAATTTCCTTTTTGTTTCATCCAAATAAATGTCAAAGTTCATTTTTTTTATTGCCCAAAAGGCCTTATGCTCAATTTCAACAGGTAAATGACATGCTTTTCCATAAACCAATCTATACGGTGACATGCCTAAGATAGTTTTGAAAGCAGTTCGATATTCCCAAAGGGCATCTATGAGTTTCTCGGACCAATCTTTCCTAGAGGGATTCACAGTTTTTTCAATAATTTGCTTAATTTCTCTATTTTCCAACTCATCTTGACTGTTGGTTTGAGGATGGTATGCAGTGGAAACTTTATGAGTAATACCATACATAGACATGAGTAAAGAGAATGGGCGGTTGCAGAAATGGGTTCCACGATCACTGATTATAGCCCTAGGAATTTCAAATCGAGAAAATATATGCTCTTTCAGAAATCAGATCACAACATGGTGGTCATTGGACTTGGTGGGAATGGCTTCAACCCATTTTGAGACATAATAAAGAGCTAAGAGGATGTAGAGGTATCCCTTAGAGTTTGGAAAGGGTCCCATGAAATCAATTCCCCAACAATCAAAGATTTCAACGACCAGAATGGGAGTGAGGGGCATTTGATTTCTTTTGGTAATGGATCCTAATTTCTGACACGGAGGACAACTTTTACAGAATTAGAAGGAATCCTTAGTGAGTTTTGGCCAGTAGAAACCACTTTGGAGGACCTTTACAATTGTTTTTTTTTGTAGAAAAGTGGCCTCCACATTCCTCTCCATGACAAACTTTTAGAATGGACTCTTGCTCAGACTCGGGAATACATCTCCTGATGATTTGATCAGGACAGAAGGGGAAGAGGTAAGGATCATAAAACACATAGTGTTTTACATCAGAAAGGAATTTCCTCTTAGATTGGGTCCCCATGAATTTTGGAATGTCACCCTTCACCAAATGGTTTGCTATGTCAGCATACCAAGGGTAATCACTCACTGAATAGAGGTGCTCATCAGGAAATGAATCAGACACAGAGAGGTGGTGTGAGTTGTCTTTTAATTCCATCCTAGAGAGGTGATCAGCTACAATATTTTCAAAACCCTTTTTATCCTTAATGGTTAAATCGAACTCTTGAAGAAGAAGGACCCACCTGATCAATCTTTCCTTGGCATCTTGATTTTGGAAAAGGTATTTTAGGGCTGAATGATCAGTGAAGACAATGATGGGTGATCCTAAGAGATAAGACCTGAATTTCTCTAAGGCAAATACAACAGCAAGCAACTCTTTCTCAGTGGTGGTGTAGTTTATTTGTGCATCATTTAAAGATTTTCATGCATAAGAAATGACATGTAGAGTTTTCTCACACCGTTGTCCTAAGACTGCTCCTACAGCGAAATCACTTGCATCACACATGAGCTCAAAAGGAAGTTTCCAATCTGGAGATTTCATGATAGGTGGAGATATAAGAGTTGACTTGAGTATAGATAATGATTACTCACAGCATTCTGTCCATAAAAATGGAGCATCTTTTACCAATAGAGCACAAAGTGGTCGATAAATAGAGCTGAAATTCCTAATGAACCTTCTATAAAAACCAGCATGTCCTAAGAAGGACCTCACTTCCTTAACAGTTTTAGGAGAGGGAAGGTGACGAATGATTTCAACCTTATCTTTATCAACTTCAATCCCTCTACCAGATACCAGATGACCTAGAACAAGTCCTTCCCATACCATGAAATGGAATTTTTCCCAATTTAGTATGATATTCTTATCCTCGCACCTTGACAAAACCTTTTCAACATTTATAAGGAATCCCTCAAAAGTATCCCCAAAGATGGATAAGTCATCCATGAAGACCTCTAAAAAATCCACCACCATATCCGAGAATATTCCCATCATGCACCGCTGGAAGGTACCAGGGGCATTACAAAACCCAAAGGGCATGCGCTTGAAGGAAAAAGTGCCAAATGGACAAGTGAAGGTTGTTTTTCCTGGATCCTCTAAGGAGAATTAGATTTGATTATACCCCGAGAATCCATCTAGGAAGCAATATAATTGATGACCTGCCACTCGCTCGAGGACTTGATCAATAAAGGGTAAGGGGAAATGGTCTTTCTTGGTATAAGAGTTGAGCTTCCTATAGTCAATACAAACTCTCCATCCACTACTGACCCTTGTTGGAAGCATCTCTCCATCCTTGTTGGTTATTACTGTGATTCCAGCCTTCTTTGGAACCACATGGATTGGGCTAACCCACTCACTCTCAGCTATAGGACATATGATACCAGCTTTTAACAATTTCAAATGTTCTTTTCTCACTACTTCCATGAGATAAGGATTGAGTCGCCTCTGAGGTTGACGACATGGCTTTGACTCAGATTCAAGAATAATTCTATGAGTCCCAATAAGTGGGATAATCCCAGGGATATCAGATACGGTCCATCCAATGGCTTTCTTGTGTCTCCTAAGAACGTCTAGAAGCATCCTTTTGTGATCGACTTCAAGGGAGGAAGAAATGACAACATGAAAGGATTGATTGTCCCCTAAGAAATCATACTTTAGTGATGAAGGTAAGACTTTAAATTAAAGATCAGATTGGTCATGACTTTCCAAGAATGGATGAGAATTTGTATTGAACTTAGTTTCTTTGTTCAGATTTCTTGACAAAATTGGTTCCTTGTGAACAGAATTTTCATCCACTAAATTTTCCATAGTAGTGTCATGAATGGCTATGGACTCAATGATATTGATTTCAACCATGGTATCATTGATTGGTGATTCTAGAAATTCATCAATAGAGCTGTCTGAAAGATATTCAATCCAAGGAGGAAAATTTCCCTCATGTGAATAAATAAAATCAATCTCTTCTTGACTTAACCATCCTTCGGTAACTCCCTGATGTTCATTGAGTTCATTATCAACACTACCAATCCAATTAACCTCATGGATCTCTTCATCATCCCAAATTTGAGAGTTTTCATTATAGATGTTCAAGTTTAGACTCATGTTCCCAAAGGTGATGGTCATGTTCCCATTTCAGACTCGGATTACAGAGTTGATTGTTGCAAGGAAGAGACGACCAAGAATGATTGGGGTTTTCTCCCTAGGACCTAAGCTTGGGTGATTGTCCAGAACAATGAAGTCATCTAGGTAAATGAAATTTTCAACTTTCACCAAAACATCTTTTAAGATCCCCTTTGGAACTCGAACACTACGATCAGTAAGTTGAAGAGTGACAGATGTGGGTTGGAGTTCTTCGAGCCCTAACTGACAGTACATGGCATAAGGAATGAGGTTCACACTAGCACCTAGATCACACATGGCTTTGACAACTTTTCTCTCTCCTAGTTCAACATTTATGTAAGGGCATCCTGGGTCTTTCATCTTAGGAGGAATGGTCCCTTGAATGGTGGTACTCACATTAGCAGCCAAAAGGACTTGGTTTTATGTGAAAATTTTCTTTTAAAAGTGCACAAGACCTTAAGGTATTTTGAGTAGGAAGGTATGGTTTGGATGGCATCGAGAAGGGGAATGTTCAACTTGACTTGTGAGAAGATTTCCCTCAATGTTTCACTCAATACAGGCTTGGTTTTCCCCCTCATGCGTTGAGGAAATGGTACAGATTGTGGAGTTGTTTTTTGAAGTGTTGTTTCATTCACATTATTATCAGTTTCTTCAGTTTGATCTTGTAGTTCATTTGAATTTTCCTTAGAGTTTAAAGAATCACATGGTTTCTGACTTATCTGTTCAGGTTTTTCAATTGATTTCCCACTTCTTAAAACTATCACAGCCTTTAGTTGTTCGTGAGTTATTGAGTGAAACATGTCTCTCCCCTTGATGATATTTGTGGAATGGCCTATGTGGTCATGGGTGCCTTTCCAGTTTTTATGGTTTGAAGTTCTTGTTTAATGGATGAGAATTCTGAGTTCATTTTGTCCATTTGTTTGCACAGTTATTCTAGTAGGATTTGTGGAACATTTTGGGTTGGTTCTTGAGCTTGTGGTTTTATCCCAGGAGGATACTTTGGTTGTTGTATAGGTTGTTGAATGGGTTGCTGGAGAGGTTTTTGATATTGGACATGAGGATGTTGGAATTGGACCAGTTGTGGTTGGAACTGATTATGAGGTTGAAAGTTTTGTTGAGGGTATGGGTTGATACATTGTTGTTGTGTTGGTTGTTGAATGTCCTTCTAACGAAAGCCCGTATGGTCATTATACCTTGGATTGAAGGTGTTCTTGAATTGTGGCTTTTGAAAGTTCATTGAAATAACTTCTTCTGGTGGTCCTCCTAATAGAACATCCTTGATGGAAGGAATGGTTGGGAAATTATCAGTCTTGTGGTCATTCTTGTCACAAATTGTACAAACAAGCTCAACAGGTTGGGTTTTGTGGACCTTCCTAAGATCAGTCTCCTCAACTTTCCTCGTGAGTGCAACATGTTTTTCTCTAAGGTTTTCTTATTCTCCAAGATTTTACATTCCACCAGATTTGGGTGGCTTCTCATATTATGGTGATGTTCGCCATGTTTGGATTTGTTCAGCAAGATTTTCTAGATACTCATAAGCATCATTTGGGGATTTGTTTTTGAATGTTCCATTACACATCATATCAATGAATTGTTTGTTTCCGGGACCCAACCCTTCATAGAAAATTTTCACTTGTTCTGGGATTAAGAAACCATGGTTTGGTACCATGTTTAATGTGTCCTTGAACCTTTCCCATGTTTCATAGAATGTTTCTCCCTCTCTTTCAAAAAAGTTTTGTATGCTTTTTTTAAGTGCAACTGTTTTGTGATGGGGGAAGTATTTTTTATAAAATTCTCGTTGAAGTTGGTCCCAAGAGTGAATGGATGCTGGTCTCAAATTGTTTAACCAATTCTTTTCTCGGTCCTTAAGGGAAAAAGGGAAAAGTCTCATTTTAGCAGATTCAATTTGATTTGGTGGGCACATGGTTTGGACAATGTCATTAAATTCTTTAACATGAAGGTAAGGCATCTCAAACTCCATCCCATGAAAGGTTGGAAGGTGGTTGAGGACATGGGGTTTGAAAACATATTGGACATATCCTATGTTATCATGCCTAATGCATGAGGGTGCATTGGTCCAGGTTGGTGTGAGGTAGTCATTCATGGTCGGGTCTGCAACAATTCCCAAGTTAGGGTCGTGCCCGTTATTTTGGTTCCCTCCCCGGTTTATGATTTGGTTTTGTGGGAGATTCTCCATTGTATCGTACTCAACGTCTGAATTTGGAGTATTAGGAAGATTTGTATCTAAAGGAAATAGACCTCTTTTAGTGCTTGACTCCCCATCCCTAGGAGTATTCACCCTAACTAATCTGTTTGAGTTATCGCGGGTGTAGGCGGACATGCGCCAAAAGAAAAAAAGTGAGAAAGGGAAAAGTTAAGAGAATTGGGATGAGAATAGAAGAATGGGGGTAAGAAAAGAAGGATTTTGGTCTAAGAAACTTACTTGGTCCTCGGAAACAGCACCAAAATTTGGTTGAGCCCAAATTTACCCTACTTGTAAAATTGATCGATGTAGTACATGTAGGGGTCGAATCCACAGGGACCGAAGAAGTAACCTTGAGACGCTATGATTGTGTGAAGGATGGGCTATGAAGTAGCCGACTTTGGATTTGATTTTGGATGGTTTTTAAAGAACACTAATAAACCTAACTGAATTCAATTAAATGGAAATGGGTTGATCTTAGGATTATGCTCGGGGTGGATTGAATGAATTTTAATTCATTATACAATTTTGGTTTTATTAATTTTTGATGAATCCATCCTTCAAAAATAACATTACATTCATCATTTTCTGGTTTGTTGCTTACTAAACACAATTACTAATCCTGTATTCACTTAGAGAACCAAATTCATGATCTCCCCAAGGTATATGGTCATTTAGTAATTTAATTTAGTTTGCTCAAACACAGTAAAGATGAAGAGTAGAAATAATTGAACAATGGATGTCTTAAATTAATTATCCAATTAACAACAATTTTTTCAAAAAATAACATTCAATCCAGCCTTTGAATCCTACTAAGATCATCCCATTAAGGTTTTAGCCCTACATTGATGGTATACTCTCAATGGTGGGTGGAATATGGCTAACAAGAATTGGATTGAAGAAATTAAAACTGCGGAAATAACGAGCACACCTCCGTGTTTGTGAATGAAATTCACACCTATGTGTGAACTAATTCACAAAAACACAGAGATATCACTGTGCTTTGGGATAATAAAGTTTTAATTAAAGAAATGGAAAATATATAAGTGAATGATGTTGATTAAGAACATAAATATACAAAAAAGAAACTTACATGGAAATTGAAAACATTACAAAGGAAATTTGGAAGCATAACCTTACAATGAAACAAGCCACAAAAGAAGATATGAAAAATATCCACCCCTATTCCCTTCACCAATAGCTCCTTATATAGGCATATTAGGGGCCTTAGGTACATCCCCCAATAATTAATTCACCCCCAAACAATTAATAGAGTCAAATGGAGGGTGAATAATCAAAATGAAATTAATGTTTCGAATTTGACCCAGAAAACTGTCCAGATTCGTCCACCATATCAACGTGTGAATTCGAAAATGAATAAGGCCGAATCTGGAGGGGTCGTAGAAGGGACATATCTTATTCCATCTGTCCTCTATGATCTGTAAATATTTCAGGAAATTTGGCTCATCCGTTTGGAGGTTATGGTCGAAATGGTGGGATGGATTTCTGTGCATTAATGTCGGGTCCACCATTTAAATCTCAACTTCAGATCCCTTTATCGTCATGAAAACATCATAATTAGCTCCATCCACAGTTGAATAAAATGATCCTCATATTTTTATCTTTCTGATGAATAAATTTGACCTTCATTGGGATTGGTTTCTGGGCCCCATATTTGTTTGATGGGCCTTAGGACCATTATGCTTTTTCCAGCAAGTTTCTACCTTCAGGCGCAAAATTATCCATCTTCCTTGGGGATTTATCCAGCGGACCTAAAAGATAAAATGTTCCAAACAAAGTGATCAATCATATAACAAAATTTAAAATTCATAAAATTAAAATAATATTGTCAAAAAACAATTTAATGATTGGGCCCAACTTTTCATTTTAAAAATGAATTGCATTTTTGATGAGAAAGGAAGTTCTATTTATGTAATGCACTAAAAACAATGTTTATGGACTTTGGAACAATGAATATAATGATATTAACAATTAATATTAGCCACTTTTAGTGACTAATCAGGTCATCATTTAAAAACTGTTTTAAGGTGTTTTTAACCTATAAAACAATTATCATTAGTCCTTCTAGAAAAATTATAAAATCCCCATTATAAGAGACATATTAATCTCGTGATTTTAATCCCACAAAGGGAACTCTAGAAAAAATTCATTATTTAGCTCTCTAGACATGCAATCAGTGTGTTTCATGAAAAAATAGATCAATGAAAAGAAATGGGAATAAAATATTAAGATAAAAACCCAAAAAGGGTACATATTAAAAATCCAGGTATCACCACTTATGTATCCATATTAGAATTAGAAATAAATTAGTTTGATGACACAAAAGACTCAATTATTGTTGCGTTTCCCATATAACCCTACAAATAGTCAAACTATTCTCACTAATACCCATGGTATATGAAAACATTTGAGAGCCATCCCATCCATATAAATGTGGCTATGAATAGGTCACACAAATATTTTTTCAATGAAAATTAGTTTCAATGTTATGATATGATCATAGGAGTAAAATAGGGATAGAGTCATACATGATTGGTAGAAAAATTCTGATCATTTAGGATTCAAAACAAAATTATAAGAGAATACACATGACGGAGTCCCTCCATTAAACATTATAAAATATTATAAACAAAAATCATCATTTGTTGAATAACATCCAAAAACTCATCTTCTAATTCTAAAATCCCAACAAACTAAGCATATTTTTCCTCCCTATAATGGAAAAGATCCCCTTAAATCGTCACAACATTATTTGACCCTTCAGTTTTGGATACCTCTATGGAATTGTGATGTTATATGTGATCCCATGGAGTGTTATCTAGTTCTTATTGAAGGAACTATATTTATAAAGTATTCTTATCAATCGATTGGTTATATTCCTCCATCTACTTATCATGGACAGCCTCTTCCTATGATAATTAATCTTAGATAACATAAGTGTTGACAAGAATTTTTTCCATTATGAGGATCTTCTGAAACTAATTTTCTCACTCCTCCATTAGAATGATATCCATCACAAAGACATGAATAATGAGTTGATAAAATCTTCCAAATCATTGTATTCGAAATAGGAATGAATTTTGAAAACCCCAATTGGGATGATATTCAAAGTGAATCTTAGAGATTATTTTCAATATTTATATCCCAGGTGCATGGTGTGTGATGAATAAGGAATTATTCATATCAAAATTAGAATCAGATCCACTATTAGAATTTGATATGTATTTTGGGCTAAGATCAACCAATGAAGAACCCATCCCCTCCATATTTATGAAATTACGGGCATTACCTTCTAGTATCTACTACATTGGAACATGGGATCCCCTTTTATGACTATCTATTGAAATTTATTACACTGCACATATAAAATTCTCCTGGATTTCCTCTGATGGATAAAAAATGAATGATTTTTGGGAATATAAATGTAGTTAGTGGTGGAAACCCTATAATGGGAATGTTGATTTGGAGGATTCCTCTCTAATTTATCCTACCTCATATGATTTTATTGGGTCCTCTTGATGAGGGGAACTCTAATGGGTCTATTTTTATCTCACAAGTGGAGGCTGAGAAAGACTCATCATCTCAATATCCATCTAATCCAGTACCCCCTCAATAGTGGGATCTTGATAGAAATTGAAACCATTATTTTTCATCACTATTCCATCATTCTCCATGGATGGAGCTACATAATATTACCAGTCATGATTAGAACAATAGGAATAAAAATTGGTTACCTAATAAAATTAATAATAATGTATATTTAATCCCTTATTAAATTCCTCAAAATCTTATAAGGTGGTGGGATGTATAATATTGCACCCAATTTTTGTACTTAAAAGTATTAATTTATTAGGGAATTTATTAATGTCCAATGTACCATTGTAGTCTCACCTATGGGGATTCCCAAAATATTTGGATTGAGACCCAATAAAGAATCATTTTCCAATGACCTAGTACCCCGAACAGTTTCCCTTTTGAAAATTAGATAGTTATCATTAGTCATTGTATGGCCCCATAGTGTATGATATGAACATGAAATATCATAAGAAATAAAAGTCCACATTTTGAATTTGGATTCATTTTTTTAACTTTGACCTTACCTGAATCCTCCACCCTCTCTATAGGGACAGGTGGAGTGACATGAGATGTTAAATTAGAATATAACATATCCTTGACCATTGACACATCTTTTATCAAGGGAGATAACTCACCAGTAGGAACTCATGTTTGGTCTATAGATTCAAACTCAATTCTTGGAGTCTTGTTTCTAATCCCCATTATATAATAATGGGGTATATATTCTATAACCACATACTAGTGTAAAAAATTGTGTGTATAAATTTTAAATAATGATATAGTGGGGACTGGCCATCTTTTTCAATGTGATTGACAAAGGATTTTATTCTCTGAAATTAATTTTTTTTATGAAGGAAGGATAGTAAAATATTCATCAATGATATATAAAATCGGCGTATGTGAATGTTCTCCCACAAAATCCACCTCCATTTCCTACTAGACTGGGTATAGAAATCCTTTTTTGGGAAATGAATCATTAGTTCTAATCCGGATACCATTAAAGTCATATTTTTGTAATTAAATTTCAGTTTATTTTCCCATTATCCCAATACCGATAATGACGAAATTCCACTAAATACCATTACATACATTGAAATAAAAAAATATAAGAAAAAAATAGGATTAAAATACGTGAATTTAACCCTTGGAATAAGAATAGTCAAACAATTACTTGAATGACAGGTAGTCAAACCCTTTAGTGGCACCCCATCTCAGCATTTCCTCCAGCAGTCTCATGGTAGGGATCCTGTTATTAGTTGTGTAAATGAGAATCCACAATTCCCTGATATAAATCCCCACCTCAACTGGATCATTATCCAAGAGAAGGTTGAGTGGGGCTATATCTTCTCCTATTTCCAAAATCAATATCGTAAGATGATGAAGTGACCCTATTATTTTAATATTAGAGGAAATGACCATCATGAATCATCCTACATTCATTCTCACATATTCAGATGTAGTCTCATCTGTTAATGAATTAAAATAGATAATCTATGATTTTTTAGTATTTCTATATCTTTCTAAAACATTTGAATGATGAGATAATCGAACCTGCATCTTCACCTAATGTTGAAAGACATATATCATTTACTCAACCTCAGTTGCCACAACCCTATTGAACCTAACTGGTGGTTTGAATTGTGATTGTGATCTTTTGGTTGAAATCAAGGCCTCTTTATCCACAGTATATGAAGGTAATAAAGAAACCTATAGAGGAGATGAAACACCTTCATTGGGTAGGATCCGTTCTACCCGTCTTTTAACACACAATATTTATTACAACATTGACTATAGGGAAATATTTTTTTATAACTTCCTCAAGATATGATGAAATTATAGACCTCATAATACCATGTGGTCAATCCAGTGGACACAATATCTAGAGGCAGGTTGATTACCTCATGATTCCATTAAATCATTATAATCAACCATAGATATCATGCTACCATTGGATTCTTTTTTGAACAGACATCCACATGAGTATATATGGATATTTGTTTTTATGGACTTAATTAGTGTGAAAATTTACATAGAGCCTATTAAAAACTTATAATTGCACCATCGATATTGTTTACCAACATTCCCTTTCTAAAAAATAATCCTCAAACATTTCATGTCTCGAACCTTTCTACCATTTATAAATCTCCCAACAGGTGGGTCCCCATATAAGATGAAATTAAACTCCATAAACATGATCAACCTTGCCTGGGTCTTTATAATATATTATAAAGGTAATTAATTACATATATGACATAAAAAAATGGTTTAAACTGGTCCCTAGGAATCTCAACCCAACATAACATGGAGTGTGACCAAATGTGGGATACGAACCACCCCCATAGAATCTCATTCATTCAATTATGGATTGGGCCTTCCCTATATGAATATATAGCTGGAATTGGTTAATTGTCAACATTATAGGGATTTCAAACCCTACATGTTTCTTCTCTTCAGTAATGACCACCATAAAATATCCTTGACCAAATTAAACCGTTGTAATCACATAAAGGATGCAGGTAGACACTTAGCCACATGGATAAAAACCAAGAGAAGCATGTTTCCACATGCACAATAGACTGGGGAGTGTACCTCCCTTTTTTGTTCTCCCCCTTTTCCAATCATGGATAGAATATACCAAGAGTTCTCTAATTCACCTTCATGGGACACCCCAATGGATGTTTTGAAGTAGTCGATTTCCCCTTTAGCTCCCAAAAAGTAATAATCCTTGCTTTAGTATGAAAATCCCACATCAAGAATTTTTATTCACTCTTAATATGATAATATACCTTCAACATGAATAGAACCAATTTTTTAAACCTTTTGGAATCATCTTATGTCTTCTTCATAGTAATAAACTTATCATACAAATCTCTAAGAATAAAATACCCATAATCCTTGTAGAAATACCATAAGAATATACCAAGATAACCAATCATAAAGTTAAATGATTTTCTCTGAGGACACTAAAACATCAATAGTTTGGGGATGATATATGATTTTTTGTAAACCAATGTTTTCCTTGAACAAACAAAATCATATATATTTCCTTATTGAAATCCCTTTCATAATTCTGCACATGTATATCACATCTAATATTACCATGTCTACTCTTTCCTAACACCCCCTCCCAGGAGTAGGTCCAAATCAACCTTCCAACACATTTAATTCTATATAATTGAATCATTGAATAATGACATATAATAATGTGGATCTAATTTAGATTTGTGTGTTTTAAAATCTGATGGACCTTGGTTGTAATATATGGAACATTACATAAACAGTGTTCCAACTTAAATATATTCACCCATCCATGAAATGTTGGTAGTAGTGAATTTATTATTGTCTTGAAACTATGATATTAGAGTTTAGTTCTTCAAATCTGGTATGGGGACCTCCATTATATGACCATGGACATAATGATTAAAATAATTACATTTAGGTTAGTCATGATGAAAATTATAGGATGAGGGGGAAAATTAGGTAGAATGGTATCATGAGCATTATAGTTGTTAGGATGTATAGATTTTACCATCTCATTTATATGACTTGTAGATTTTTCCCTATTATTCTAGGTGGTCTGTGATCCTAAAATGTGGAACTAATATTTTCATTGAAAACATGTTCAGTCTGAAAAATTTCGAAAATTTTCGAATTTGCAAATGACATGAGCTCATTTAGGTTACCGACAAATGTGGGCTGACACAGGTTCAACACCAATGATTTTCTGCAAAAATAACTCACCATAAAATAATTAAATTGTAGGTAAGTGTATAAGTTATCTGATTTAATGATGAATTAACAAAAAAAAATTAATTTAAAGGAATGTGAAAGACACCATCGTAGAGATACCATGGATGTCTAGGCATAAGGACTATCCTATGAAACAATGTCCCAATTTAAAGTCAAGGATTCCCCTCTACATATCCCAAATGTGTGCCCTTCCCAAGAAGAAAAAAATGAGAAGAAGAATTGTGTGTATAACGTATATGATTGGCATTCAAAATCCATTCCCCATTTCAACACCTTCACTATAGGATTAGAACCTCTTATTTATATTGCATCCCATCATGATGGAAGAATTTTTTTCAATAATTTTATTTTTACATGGATGAAAATGTGTGGAAGGGAAAGGATTATAGAAGAAGTTATTTGAATAAATAAAACTCCAAAACCCTTTTGAAATGGCCCTCTATGTAGGTACCCTCATGTTGGAATGGTGTATAGTGTACCAGCACACTTTCCAGTATGATAGACCAATTTATTACCCAACACATCACACTTATAAAAATCCAACACCTTCACCTAGGATCCCTTATATTCCTAAAAATACGACCGTTGGTTTAATAATTTTTACCGATAAAAAATTACTATAGATCCTCCAAATATATGCTCTCCCTAGTACATCACCCATTCCATCCTAAACCATCTTTGTTTCCCTCCATAATAAGATGAAGAGGAAATAAGTTGGTAATGTAACCAAAGTCCTACTAGGGTGTAAAAACATCACACCTGTGGGAGGAACACATTCCCTAGTTGGTGAAAAATACTTGTGTGAGGTCACGTAGCATATCTAGGGACATTCACGAGACACTTATGGGATCACCTATAGAGACACTTATGGTCTTGAGAAAATCCTAACCCATGTGTGGTCTCAAAAATAGTCCTTCTCCCATGGTACTCTCTACATGTGTAGAGCTACCTACATGATGCACCCTCAAGCTTGGCATGCCTAGCTACACGCGACCACATGGCTCTCCCATCCTCTAACATACAAAAACCTCTTCTTATGCCCTCTCCCACGATATCAATGGTAGGAATTATATTGCACTGGATACATCATCTATTGGGGGAAAAATTTAATCCTCCATGAAAAACACTTGACCTGAAAACCCTGGAATGGTGTATAACAATGTCCCCCATTTAGTGATGATGTCCTATAGTTAGTGTACTCCAACACTTTTCCTAGATGATAGTTAGGGTCCCAAAGGTTCAATTGACAATGTGTTTTTATAGTCATGACGATCCCAAATCTAGGGCCCTTGTTAGAGAACTATCGGCCTCAGATACTTGGGTTTGGACCATGTCCTTCCCTAGTCGTTTCTATGAATTGGATCATATGGTTCTAAGTGGGGAGGGTGAGGATAATGCATTCCTTTCCCATCGACATGGAATGATACACTCATATCCTATTGTAGAACCAATTTTAGGGAATCCCTATTGGATTAAGGCTATAGAACTTCTTATGGTAGGTTTCATTCATTCTCCTCTTCAACAATAAGATTTTTTCTAGTTGGGTAGTCCAATGTGACTATCATAGAAATGAAATGGGGGAGGAAATGGGCATAACCAAGCCCATTCTTCATCTCATATACCCTAGGCCTCTTCCACCTGGGGAATAATGATTGTGTGGTTTGTGGGATCATCATATTACTCTTTTTTATAACATTCAGGCATGGCTCATCATGAATCATGTTGTCCTTGAAGACCCCAAGACCACATCAATCGTATAATCATATTCATTTTTTGTTTGGGAATCATTCTTACTTATCTTCAACTATCCTTCCATGAGAGGTTATCTATATTAATGAATCCTCAAGGCCATATAGTTATCCCTATGGTAGATTATATTTTTTTGTTTGTTGCATATTTTGTTCTATTGTACCCTACACATAGTATGACTCACAAGGGCTTAGAGGTTGCTGGTGGTTAGGACATCCACATGATCAAAAACCTTATGGGTCTTAGACAAGCATTAATATCCAACCAATAAATCTCACCCTCCTCATGAATATTCCCCAAAAAAATCATATGGGAATCATTCCATGTGTTTATCCAAATTAAACGTACAATCATCCACCTAGTATAATCCTCCAAATTTAATCAAGGGAACCATTCTAATGAGTTTGTTCTAATTATAATCTCCATTAACCAAGGTAACATTTGTATGTAATACTTGATCTATTAAAATATGAGGAATAAATTTCCTATTATAATTTTGAATCATAGGATTACCACCTAGGTCTCCTTCTTATTTGGCCTCCAACATGGTATAATCCCCAACATCCCACCAACGCATCCTCCTCAGTGAATAACTATATAAATACAACATTTGGGCCTCCTCTTTATGATTAATTTAAAACCATATCATTAAAATCAACCATGGCCCTCTTTGTTTGGGGTAAACTATAAACAATCCATAAAATAAACATTATTTGATACATTAATAATATTCCCTTTCATAATGAATCCATTTCAGGATAAAGATCCATCATATTCCTCTCAAGGGTCTACACTACCCTAGGAGAAAAACCTATGAGGGCCACTATATTTGGAGGTCCTCACAAATTATCTACATTTGATTTTAATCTCATACAAATTGGATACGTTAGAAGCTATATTGGGGTCAAAATATAACACTCAAAATTAACCCTTTTCTCTCTAGGACATATTACAAGTAGAGTATCATTCAACCTAGGAGTCCATATCCCACCTAGGTTCCCTAGGACACTTCACCATATGTCCCACAATAAACATTGACTAGGAACCTGTTATATAGTCAACCTCACTACATGGACTTGAACTACATTATTTTTCCATTATCACATGTCTTTAAAAGGTATGATGTGACATGTTATGTGGCACTGAAATATGTAGATTCTAATTCCATTCCCAATAATACCTATAAATTCCATTTTATTGGTCTGGTCCCTCAACCAGAACAACTCATGTATCCTTGGATTATGATACACTCATGAGAACAACACAATATGGATGAAAACAAGAAAAATCTTAATTAAGACCAAGGAATCTCTAATGGGTAAAAGATATGATACCATAATTGGAGAACTGTGGATACAAACATATATCTCCCTTGATGAAGAACTATATATATATATATATATAGATGATTCTAAATTATATACATGTTAATAATTGATATGTTAATTTATGGGTGACCGATGTCATACTTAGAAATCCCTAAAATATTTGTGATTATATATTAAATCTATAATATAGTCATAGAGTTGGAATAAATTACCCCAAAAAGGGTGTGAGGAGACAAACCTCCAATCCTCTAGAAAAATATGAATTTTTTACCATCATTTTCCAGAAATTACAATGAGTGTATGACATTGGAATGATGGTCCTCATGGGTAATAAACCTTTAAATATTTTTAGTACAATGAATAAACTAGTTAGAAACCATTTTGAAATAGAAAACAGAAAATAAATGATTACAGAAAAATCAACCCCTAGAATGAACAATCGAAAGACCCATTTTCTTTGGAAATAGCTACCAATGTGAAATTATTCAACTATAACATGATGGGGAACTATGTAAATGGTATCCCCAAGAGAAATGGAAGTATACCTCAAATGAAACTAATAATTGAGGACATTATTGTTACATTACTAGTGCTAAATTAACGATATATAGATCTTAGGATTCATAATAATTTATTCACAAAAAACCATCTTGAATATCTACCTCCTAAAATAAGTGATTACATAGAAATAGATCAAAGTGTAAGAAATATATTATATCAATCCAATGATATAAAAATTAATCATGTAATCATATTTAATAAAGTTATTTAACTAGATCTTAAAATAATCCCTTGAATTTTGTAATAGCCTTTAAAATAAAATTGTTATCCATTTACTTATCATTCTATGAAATCAATGGTCTTCTAATATATAACAATTTAATGGATTTTTGATGGTTAAATTACTCATTACAATGATCTCTATCACTATATAATAATCCTTTGGCATTAGTATTTTCATTTATTTCCATATTGTAACTTCAAATCAAGGTTATTTTAATATTATACCTAGTATTTTGTTCAACATATTTTTTAATTTTCACACTTTTTTAAGAATAAATATAATATTTTTCATTTTCTCGGTTTTTAAAAATGTTATTTTGAAATTTCGAAACGGTTGATTATAAATCAACACATTGAACTATATGGATATAATTTATTGAAGGATAGGAGAATATAACATCCAAATATTTTATTCGTTGTTAATTTGTAAATACAATTTATTCCATAAAAAACATTTGGTATATCCAACCATGTTATTTTAAAATAAATCTATGTTTGATATTGTATACAACACATGACATCGAGCATAAATGAACCACAATACACTATTAAAATATTATTATTTTAACATGGTATATTTTACCTAGCTATTAAATTGGAATATTGGAGTAGGATTAAAAATAATATGATATATAAATCATTGTATTAATGAGTAAAAATTAAATATTTAATTATTACAAAATAAGAACAAAATTGTTTCTAAGAGAAATCTATTCTTCAAAATTATGTTTTCATCAAATATGTTTAATATAAATTTTATGAGAAAATAATGTAATTATATTTTACTGATTTTTTTAAATTTATTTCATAAAAATAAATTCATTTTAAAATAATTAGATAAAAATTATCTTAGTATTAATTTTTCATATTTTTATGAACATATCAAATTTTAATTGAATTGTTCGAAATACTGTATTTTATTCAACACTAAATTTTTCCTATAATTTTATGAGTTCTAATTTTTTAAAAATAGCTGAATTTTTTTAATCATATATATTATATGATTAAAAATTCAGTTATGATCAATTTAATGGATGAATTTTCTATAAAAACATCATAATTTAAAAGGCATTTTTCTGAAAAAACAAATAATTTCCCGGTGTAATACAAGTTAAATTTTAGATTGAATTATGAAACATATATATTATGAATTTTGAAAAAAGGATTCAATATTTTTATTCAATTTGTTTAAATTTATTGAATAATTAAATTTATGTTTTTTACATACGAATGTAAATCATATTCATTTTCATTACCATGATAAACGGTTAATGGGGTAATTAATGTTAAAAAGAAAACATTAAGGACTATTAAATGACCCTAAAAATGAACTATTATTAATGGTTGTATTTACATCTTCCATAATAATAAAATATTATATTATATGACATTTTATAGAAATTGGGATATAATTATGACATTTGTAGTATTTTATTTTAGGAAAAGTGAAATTTATCAAACGATGGTTTGTAATAATGATAATATTTTTAATATGGTGTTTTTTAGAGGATATTTTAAACTATAAATATTAATTTTAAATGTATGTGATTTATCTTCAAAATTTTATTATCTAGATTTTATAGAAAAATTATTACCTTAAATCCTTAAACTATATAGATAAATAATTATTAAATAAATCGAAAAATAAGATAAATCTTATTTAAAATAATAAATGAAATATAATTTTAGATAAATTATGTGATAAATAATTTTATATAATATCAGGACATTTTTGGAATATTTTTTTTTAATTTTATATTTTAATTGATATTATCAGTGTCAATGTAATAAATAGTTCTAAAAATAACATTGTTTATTTTTTTAATAAATAATATTTTATTAAAATATATAAAATTCATTAAAATCATATATTCTACAAAATAATTGTCATATGGTTTATTAAATCCATAATCATCCATTTATATATATTTTGGAATTTTATAGTATCATTATTGACTCTTAGAGAGTAAAGAATTTTAATAGTATGGTATACGTCAAAAGGGTTGTTAGGGGTTAAAACCAAATGATAAGGGAGTGGAAATATACAAAACATGAATTAGTTTTATTTTATGAAATCATGTTGACTTGTTTTGTAATGGACCAGACCTCTTCGGTCCATTCTTTTGTCAAAAATAGGGTCATGAAGTGTTCTGGAGGGTAAAATGGACTTTCCCACACTTTTCAGAATTTTAAAACTACACGCCATGTTGTGTGAGTACACATCGTGTTCCCCCTCACTAGGTATACCTCGTGTTGAAGACCGTGTCCATGCCGTGTGAAATAAATGGGTGCACGCCATGTACCCCATACTACACGCCGTGTAGTCCCTCCCCGCGTATGTGTTACCCTCAAACCCTGTGTTGACCAGTCAACGACTGCGTGCCATGTTGAAGGCCATGTTGGAAGCCGCGTGGTGACCGTGTGAAATGGTCAAGTACACGCCATGTACCATAATGTACAAGCCGTGTACTTTTGTTTTTCTCTCCTATAAAAGGAGGGGTCCCCTCCTCCTTTTCAACTCACTCCTCTCATCCCCATTACCTCGAGCAGAGCTCTCCCAAGAGACGCGAAGGCTCCATTCATCCATAACATCTTCGTCCAAGCTCCGATTTACGATCCATCAGCGGCCACAGGATCGTAACAATGAGGCGGAACTTCTAAGATTGGATTTTTTGCCTTCCTTTAGGTCTTTCCTTCCCAGCTTCCACCCGAGGAGGTTTTTCCGGGTTTTCGCAGAAGCGACGGACGCCGACAGGCGTCTTCTAAAGTTGATCCGGGGGAGCGTTGTTATCAGAACCTATTGAGGTAAGGATCTTACATTCGTCTCTCTACATTGTGCATCACACGGGGTGGGTGTCCTCTAGTTTACAGGAAACACATTTGAACTGGTTTAATAAAGATAATAACTGGCTTATATAATAGGGATGGGAAGTTTGTGAATAAAGTTAAATTATTTATATCCTATGATATTATGTTTTGAATTGAATGAGCTTCTGCCTACTGAAAATCATGGTTGTTGCGGGCCTTTTATTAGGCAATTAAACGTTGCCCCATCCTTCTGGATTTTCGTATGGATGAAAATTTTATTGAATGTGAAAATTGGTTAATCACGTAAAGTTGGATGATTAAAAATATGTAACCCTTGTGTGATCTCCCCAGTTGAACAAAATTGAAATAATAAACATGTGGGTGATTTTGGGGGTTAATTTATGTGAATGGGGTGTTTTTGTGGGTTGTTGTGGATCGGGTGAGTAGCGGGGTTGCGGTTGGCTTGGTTGTCGGTTGGTGTGAATGCTATGTTAGTTATGGGCAGCGGGGCTACGATAAATGGTATCAAGGGGTGATGATATACAATTTGGTTGTGGTTATGGTGGTTGGCAGTTGGGAAGCTGGGTTGGGTTTGAATGTGAATGATCTATTTGTTGTGAATAATAAATAAAATGTGGAAGAGTTAATGAATGGTGGTTCTTGGTAATGGAATGGAAATAATAATAAATTGGGTTGGTTAGTCAATAAAAATGGACTTGTTGTGTTGCTTGTGTTTTCCTAACTTGATTTGTGGATGGCAAGGATATGTTTTATGAACGATTGACATGGTTGGTTGCGGTTGATTGCCCAGTAGTTAAGGAACAAATAAACTGATTCTGTTGAAACTTGAAAACCTAAATGGGGTTGGGGTTGTTTATGGTATTCATGCTTCGTAGTAGCAGTGTCGAGGCACGTGCTCAGATCTCTGTTTAGAATCCATAGGTTGGGCTGAGTGTTTGGTATATATATATATATATATATATATATTTTGTTCTGTCACACCCCACCCATGTTGAGTACTTAGTACCGAACACTCCCATTTCATGGGGGAGGGTGTTTTCCCCATATTTACTAGCTCCTTCCTGCTCCTTCTTCCATAGGTTGTGATGGATTGAGGCAACCTTACACCCAAAACTATTCGGTTAGGTTTCAATTGGGGTGGTTTTATCCCAAGACTCTTTGGGGAGGATTTACTGTTTACCCAAGAATCTTCGGGATGAGGCCCAGGTGTGTGCGGGTGGGATACGTGGTTGTGAGGACTAGGTGTGTGCGGGCGGGATACGTGGTTGTGAGGCCCAGGTGTGTGTGTGTGGGATGTGTGGTTGTGAGGCCCAGGTGTGTGCGGGCGAGATATGTGGTTCTTAAGGCCCAGGTGTGTGCGGGTGGGAAGAGTGTGGTAGCGTCAGGACATTCGCTGTTAGGAAGAGCAGCTAACTAATGGGAAATGGTATGGGGTACCCAATACTCGTGTTCTTATATACTACTACTACCTTTTGTTTTTTGATTTGGTGAGCGTGGCTGGTGAGGTTGGGTGGATAGAATTCCTTTCTAGCTTTTGGTTTCTTCTGTTGTTCTCATGGGACATTAGGATGTCTCCCCACTTGTGCACAAGAGCTTTAGGTTTCCACACTGAGTATACTTGTATTCTCACCCTGCGTCTACTTTCAAGTTTCCAGGAGGACTACCAGGGCCGTGCGGGACCCTACCAGTTGGGACAGTTGGAGTTGTTGTATTTTTTGTACTCTTGTTTCTTTTGGTATTGTACATTTGAGATTTCTTGTACTTGTACCTTGTTTCAGAACTATTTAAACATGCATGTGGGATTGGTTTGGGTTTATTTACATGTCTTTCCTTCCTTTTTCTTTTGGTGGTTGACTCATCCAATTTCCCGATCTTAAATAGTAAAAAGGGTAATGCCTCCCATATTCGTGAAAACTCATACCCTTTGCGATAGTCTCCACTCCGGGGCCTACTGGAGGCGGGACTCGGGGGTCATTATCTCCCTTCCACCATATCCAGCTCAGGAGGGGAATCTTTGGTGGGAGGGGGTCATGACAGAATGGTATCAGAGGTGATGGTTGAGAGATAGGATGGAGTTTCGAGTTAGGCATAGTGAGGATTGCATGGGATAGTAGGGCAACAGTGTTGGCTAATCCTGGTGCGTGACATAGGCCTGAGAAGATGGGCTAGGACATGGGATTTTAGGGCCCCTCGTGATCTGATGCAAGGACTCTGAGCCTACAGAATGACCAAGTGAGACTACATTGATTGCAGGGTAGATACCCTAGGGAAGGTATATGAATCATCATGATTGTGTTTTACTTGATTTGGGTGTTCTGGGAAGGAAATTGAATAAAATGATAAAATGAAACCTTGAGAAATTCATTGATACTTGGGTTTAGGCGATCCTTGTTTACCATATAGCTATGGAACCTGGACGTCATCCCTGGGTGAATCATACAACCGAGGCCCAACAGATTCAGGCAGTCGATCAGTTTAGTATTGACCAAGAGGAGGAAGATATATAGTGGTAGAAGAATCTTCGTTCTTTCTAGTGGGAAATCCTCAAGAATTATGAGGGTAGTAATTCAGATATGGAGACGGAGGGGTGGCTTGAAGAGCTAGGGATCACTTTTACCTTTATCCGTGCTCCGAGGGAGTACTGGGTTCCCCTAGCAGTCAGTCAGCTGAGAGGTGCAGCGTGACAGTGGTGGATGCTCTACCTCGGAGAGAGGATAAAGGAAGAGGTTTCGTGGGCTGACTTTGAGGAGGAATTTCGAGAGGAATTCCATTCTTCCATGATCAAGGAGTAGAAGCAGAAGGAGTTAATATCCCTCTAGCAGGGAAGTATGTCAGTACAAGAGTTGGGGATCAAGTTCAAAGATCTCCTATGGTTTGCTCCGTATCAATTTCCGGATAGGGAGTCTCGGGCGAGACGTTTGGAGGAGGCGCTTCGTCCTTCACTCCAGTATGTTGTGACCCCCTTCACCCTTTCAACATACATGGTAGTACAGAAGAAGGTAGAGGTTGTAGAGAGGATGCACTCGCATGGTGGTGCACCACGAGAGGGGGTCCATCCAGGTTTGTCGAAGGGGAAGGCAGTCAGCAGAAGGTCTCCAGCGATGGGACCTTCCAGGTTCAGGCCAGGGGGGATCAGGCCCCAGTAGTTCCAATTCAGATCTTCAGGTCCTATTCCCTTTTTCACGATCCCAAGACCGAAGTGTTTTTCTTGCAGAGGTTTCAGGAACATTCAAGGTCGGTTCCCGACCCGAGCTCAGTACGATGGAGGTGGGCAGGTTCAGTGCCCGGCTCAATAGCACCAGTTACTAGCGAGGCCCTTCCAGCAGTAGCAGGACCATGCTCCTCCGAGGGCAGACATTGTGGGAGGAGGCCGACCTTAGGATGCTCCTCAGGGACCTCAACCAGGGTGTGTTCGGGGAGGTGGACAACATCATAGAGGCAGAGGATCTAGGCGTGGACAGTTTAACGAAGTATAGTTGGCAGCTCCAACAGGGCCAGAGGTGGTGCAACGTACGATTTGATTGTTCAGCACTCTCGTTTCTGCCATGTTTGATTCGGGAGCTTCACACTCCTTTGTTGCACATGTTCTATCCCATGATTTGGGACTGGACATAGAGAAACGTTACGTACCACTGGTGCTGAGTACACCAGTTGGAGGCCAGAACAGTATATCTTGTGTTTTCTAGGGATGTGGGCTGACGTTGGGACCATATCGATCTAGTGGGGATCTTATTTCTCTACAGATTCACCCATATGATGTCGTCCTAGGCATCGACTATTTTTTTCTGTTAGTGCCGTTATTGACTGCTTCCGAAGAAGAGTCATGTTCTCCAATGTGGACCGGCAGCGTATATCTTTTGTTGGGAAAGGGAGCTATCAAGTGGGAATCCAACATGTGAAGCCTCTCCTTTCCTTGTTATGTAGGTTATCAGTGGTTTCAGCTGATGCAGAGATGATGGATGTCCGAGAGGTTGTTGGGTCAATGTTTTTCCTGAGGGGGTTGTGACTCTACCCCCCCCCCCCCCCGACGTGGCGTTGAGTTCGGGATAGACTTATAGCCTTGTGCCCGTCCGATTTGATGGATAAGGGTTTTGTTCGACCCTGCGTGTCTCCATGGGGTGCTCAATTTTTGTTCATGAAGTAGTAAAATTGTGGTCTCATGTTATGCATAGACTACTGAAGGTTGAATCAGGAAATGGTCAAGAACCGTTACCCCCTTCCAAGGATAGATGATCTCTTCGACCAGCTGAGGGGAGAAGGTTGGTTTTCTATGATTGATCTACGATCTGGATATCATCATCTGAGGGTGAAGGACAGTGACATCTCGAAGATGACGTTCAGGTGCACATATGGGAACTTCGAGTTTGTAGTGAATCTGTTTGGAGTTACGAAGGCACCAGCTGTGTTCATGGGACTTATGAACTTTGTCTTACAAAGGATTCTGGACCAGTTCGTTGTTGTGTTTATCGATGACATCCTGATCTACTCAAGATCAGAGTAGGAGCACGTTGAGCATCTCAGGGCAGTCTTAGAAGTCCTTCGACACCACTAGCTTTATGGGAAATTTTCTAAGTGTATGTTCTTGACACAAGAAGTACACATCCTTGGGCACGTAGTGTCTCAGCATGGAGTGTCTGTGGACCCATTGAAGGTGGAGGCAGATGTTTCCTGGGTAGCACCCAAGAGAATGGCAGAATTTTGTAGTTTCCTAGGGTTAGCAGGTAACTATCAGAGGTTCGTTTCGGACTTCTCTTGAGTTACTGCTCCATTGATATCTTTGATAGGAAGAACCATGTCTTCCTATGGAGCGAGCAGTGTTAGAAATATTTCGACTACATGAAGGAGAAGTTGGTCAGTGTTGTAGTACTCAGGTTTCCATAGGAAGGGTTGTTGTCTTATGTCTTTTTTGATGCCTCTGGACTTGTTTTGGGGTGCGTACTGATGCAGAATATGGGTGAAATCAATTATGGGTCTAGGAATTCGCACCCTCACAAGCGTAACTATTCCACCCATGACTTGGAGCTTACAGCAGTAGTGTTCGTACTGATGTTGTGGAAAAATTACCTCTTTGGGGAGCGCTTTGTGGTCTTCTCAGATCACAAGGGCTTACATTATATCTTCTCCCAACGTGACCTAATATTGCGGTAGCGGAGAGGGGTTGAGTGTCTCCACGACAGTGACTTCGAGATCTTTTACACTGAAGTTAAGGGAAACATTGTGCCTGATGCCCTGAGTAGGAAGTCGCATAAGGAAGTGTTTCGGGAATCCACTGATGCTTGGAAAGTGATGGGATAGTTGGCCACCATGCACTTGGATGCATGGGTAGAAGGTGTAAGAGGTTGTTTGTTTCAGATAACGGTGCAGTCATCCTTGTTGCAACAGGTGGAAGAGTCTTAGTGGGGGGACTCCGAGGTAGAAGTAATGTAGGATGGTGTCAATCAGGGAAACACTCTAGAAGGATGGTCAAAGGACAACCGACATCAGATGCTTTTCCATGGAAGGTTGTTTGTTCCAGAGGCAATGCGTGAGGGAGTTCTCCGTGAGTTCTATAGCTCAGCCTTTGCGGTACATCTGGGAGTTTCAAAAAAGTACTGAGGCCTGAGGGAACAGTTTTGGTGACTCGGGATGAAAGGTGCAATGGTGGAGATTGTGGCTAAGTTCCTAGTGTGTCAGTAAGTAAAGTCTGAACACCGTGTTCCCAGTGGTTTGTTGCATCCATTAAATAGCCTCGAGTGGAAGTGGGATGACATCTCTATGGACATCATCACAGGACTACCTAGAGCTCAGGGAGGTTATGATGCTATCTGCGTGGTGGTGGATCGACTAAATAAATCGGCTCACTTCATAGTAGTTAAGGAGTTGGTCCTGGTGAGTACCTTAGCATAGAGGTACATAGATGAGGTGGTGCGTATTCATGGAGTTCCGAAGACTATCATCTCAGACTGGGATACTCGGTTTACCTCACGAGTCTGGAGGGGGTTACAACATGCTTTTAGTACCCAACTAAACCTTAGCACTGCTTTCCACCCCCAGACCAATGGGCAGACAGAGCAGACTATCTAGACATTGGAGGACATGCTCCAAGAATGCGTTCTAGATTTCGTAGGGTCATGGGTATGAAACTTTCCATTATTATAGTTTTCCTACAACAACCTCTTCCACTCTACTACTGGTATGGCACCGTATGAGGCTTTATATGGAATACCATGTTGTTCACCCATATGTTGGGCATAGGTTGGTGAGACTGGTTCTCTTGGGCCCGAGGTAGTGCAGAACACCACAGTGAAAGTCCAGCTTGTACATGAGAGGATGAAAGCGGCTCAGGAGTTATATAAGTCTTATGATGATCATCGGAGGAGGACCTTGGAGTTCGAGGTGGGAGATCATGTTTTATTGAAGGTTTCCCCTCGATGGGGCCAGTAGAGGTTTGGGAAAGGGAGCAAGCTCTCACCTAGGTTCATCGGACCTTTTGAGGTGATGAGGCAAGTCGGCGAGGTGGCATATCAGCTAACCATGCCACCTCATTTGGAGAAGGATCATGACGTCTTGCACGTCTCCCAGCTACATCGATACTTACACGATGACTCTCACGTTATCAACTGGGGAGAGTTAAATATGGGAGATGAGGAGACCATCAAGGAACGACCATTCAAAATCGAGGATCGTAAAGAGAAGGTTCTTCGTGCAAGAACCATTCCCTTGGTTCGTGTGTTGTGGAGGCATGGCGGCCTCGAGAAGAGCACATAGGAGCAAGAGGCTCAGATGCATGATCAGTACCCGGAGTTGTTTTGACATGTGTTTGATTTGTTCTTCTGATAATTGTTTTGATGTTATACTTTGTAACTTTGATATATGGAATGATTGTCTTGTCGGTTATGAGGCCTTTTGTTTCCTTGTTCTCTGGAGGTGTGTAGCATGTCCAGATGTGTGGGAAAAAGGGAAAAACGTGATCCTTAATCGAGAAGCATTAATACGAATGCGATTGAAACTGTGTGGGTGAGTCAGTGCCGCCTAAAGTGGATAATATCTCGACAGAGGAGAAGGAATTTCCCCAAACCACGTGTTCAGGTAGTGTGTTGGTTGTGTGTATTAGGGGTAGTGCAAGTTGAAAAATCCTAATGTATAAAAGTTGGAAGACCAAATTCTTAATCGAGACACATTTATGAGGATGCGATTAAACCCGTCCAGGTGAGTCAGTGCCGCCTAAAGTGGATAATATATCAACATAGGAGAAGGAATTCCTAAAACATATGATTAGGGTTGTTGGATGGGTTCTTGTTATAATGAGGGCCCTATGAGGTATCTTTTTGGGTTCTTCTGGGTAGGATTTTGAATTCCCGGGGACTAGAATGTTTTAAGAGGTATCTAATGTAAGGGCCCGGACCTCTCCGGCCCATTACATCATCAAAAAGAGGGTCATGAAGTGTTATGGAGGGTAAAATGGACTTTTCCCACACTTTTCAGAATTTTGAAACTACGTGCCATGTATTAAGAGTACACACCATGTACCCCCTCGCCGGGTATACCTCGTGTTGAAGGCCATTTCCGTGCTGTGTGAAATAAATGGGTACACTCTATGTAACCCATATTACACACCATGTAGTCACTCCCGCGTATGCGTTACCCTAAAACCGTGTGTTGACTAGTCAACGGTCGCGTGCCGCTTTGAAGGCCATGTTAGAAGCCGCGTGGTGACCGTGTGAAATGGCCAAGTAAACACTGTGTACCATAATGTACACACCATGTAACTTTTTTTTCTCACCTATAAAAAGAGGGTTCCCCTCCTCCTTTTCAACTCACTCCTCTCCTCCCCATTCCCTCGAGCAGAGCTCTCCCAAGAGACTCGAAGGCTCCTTTCATCCATAACTTCTTCGTCCGAGCTCCGATTTATGATCCGTCAGCGGCCACGCGAAAGTAATGATGAGGCGTAACTTTTGAGATTGGGTTTGTTGCTTTACATTTGGCCTTTCCTTCCCAGCTTCCACCCGAGGAGGTTTTGTCGGGTTTTTTTCAGAAGCGACGGACGCCGATGGAAGTCTTCTAAAGTTGATCCGGGGGAGCGTTGTTATCAGAACCTATTGAGGTAGGGATATTACCTTCGTCTCTCTAAATTCTTCATCATGCGGGGTGGGTGACCTCTTGTTTACGTTAAACACATTTGAACCAGTTTAATAAAGATAATAACTGGCTTATATAACAGGGATAGGATGTTTGTGAATAAAGTTACATTATTTATATCATGTGATATTTTGTTGTGAATTGAATGAGCATCTGCCTACTAAAAATCATGGTCTTTGGGGGCCTTTTCTTATGCAATTAAATTTTTCCCTCTCCTTCTGGATTTTCTTATGGATGAAAATTTTATTGAATGTGGAAATTGGTTAATCACATTAAGTTGGCTGATTAAAAATATGGAACCCTTGTGTGATCACCCCGGTTGAAAAAAACTAAAATAATAAACATGTTGGTGTTTTTTGGGGTTAATTTATGTAAAGGGGGTGTTTTGTGGGTTGTTGTGTATCGGGTGAGCAGAGGGGTTGCGGTTGGCTTGGTTGTGTGTTGGTGTGAATGCTATGTTAGTGAAGGGCAGCGGGGCTGTGATAAATGGTATCAAGGGGTGATGATGTACAGTGTGGTTGTGGTTATGGTGGTTGGTAGTAGGGCTGCAGGGTTGGGTTTGAATGTGAACGAACTATGGGTTATGAATAATAAATAAAATTAGGAAGAGTTAATGAATGGTGGGGCTTGGTAATGGAACATAAATAATAATCAATGGGGTTGGTTAGTAAATAAGAAGGGACTTGTTGTGTTGCTTGTGTATTCCTAACTTGATTTGAGGATGGCAGGGATATGTTTTATGAATGATTTATATGGTTGGTTGTGGTTGATTTCCCAGTAGTTAAGGAATGAATAAACTGATTCTGTTGAAACATGAAAACCTAAATGGGGTTGGGGTTGTTTGTGGTAAACATGCTTCGTAGTAGTAGTGCTGAGGCACGTGCTCAGATCTCTATTTAGAAGCCATAGGTTGGGCTGAGTGTTTTGTATATATATATATATATATATATTTGTTTTTTCACACCCCACCCATGTTGAGTACTTAGTACCGAAAATTCCATTTCATCGGAGAGGGTGTTTTCCCCATAGTTACTAGCTCTTTCATGCTCCGTCTTCCATAGGCTGTGATGGCTTGAGGCGAATTTACACCCAAGACTCTTTGGGTAGGTTTCGATTGGGGAGGTTTTAGCCAAAGACTCTTCGTGCATGTTTTACTATTTTCCCAAGATTCTTCAGGATGAGGCCCAGGTGTGTGCGGGTGGGATATGTGGTTCTTAAGTCCCAAGTGTGTGCGGGCGGGAAGAGTGTGGTGGCATCAGGACGTTCGCCGTTAGGAAGATCGGATAACTAATGGGAAATGGTGCGGGGTACCCAATACTCTTGTTATTATATACTACTACTACCTGTTGTTTTGTGCTTTGGTGAGCGTGGCTGGTGAGGTTGGGTGGATAGAATTCCTTTATAGGGTTTGGTTTCTTCAGTTGTTCTCACGGGACATTAGGATGTCTCCCCACTTGTGCACAAGAGCTTTAGGTTTCCGCACTGAGTATACTTGTATTCTCACCCTACGTCTACTTTCAGGTTTCCAGGAGGACTACCAGGGCCGTTCGGGACCCTATTAGTCGGGACAGTTGGAGTTGTTGCAGTTTTGGTACTCTTGTTTCTTTTGGTACTGTACTTTTGAGATTTCTTGTACTTGTACCTTTTTTTCAGAACTATTTAAGCATGCATGTGGGATTTGTTTGGGTTTATTTACTTTTCTTTCCTTTCTTTTAATTTTGTTGGTTGACTCATCCTATTTCCTGATATTAAATAGTAAAAAGGGTAATGCCACCCATATTTGTGAAAACTCATACCCTTGGTGCTAGTCACCACTCAGGGGCCTACTAGATACGGGACTCAGGGGTCATTATCTCGCTTCCACCATTGCCAGCTCAGGAGGGGCATCTTTGGTGGGAGGGGGTCGTGACATGTATTCACCTCATCATCAAATTATATATATCTTTATCCATTTTAAACTGATAAAAAAGTTAAATTTATTTAATATTTAAATAAAATTCAAGAATGACCCTCCCATCAATTAAAAGTGGGAACCCCTTCCTTATCCTGTTTACATATCATTGATCAATATAAAATTCTCATAAACTTCACATTTTTCTTATAAAAATACCTCTCTAATTTATAAAGGTTCATTCCCTTCTAACATTGTTAGCATATGCTCCTTAAAAAGATATCTAAAGGTAGTTCATCAAAGAAGAGGTAATCGTTTTTACCGAATTATTCAAGTTTATTTCATGATATGCTTCCTCCTCATGTGTTTACCAATTTAAAAAGAATAAATCATGTATAATAAATATACGAATATGTAATTATTAATATTGGACAACCAAATTCCATATTTTTTCTATACTATCAAAAATGAAATATCATAGCTCGGGGGAAGGTATGTCATATTATATCCACCTAGAGTTGGAATTAATTTTCCTAAAAATATTATATAGATGCAAATAAAGATGTAACTAAGAATTAAATATGATATATGTGAAAAAAATTGGATCTATATTATCATATATACGTAATTATATTCCAATCTTTTGAAAAATGATATTGTTTCACATGTGTATAAGTGGACTACGACATCTATATAGTGGTTTGATTCATATTATTTTTCAATATTAATTTTTTGGTAATGAGTATAGATTTTATTAATATATACCAATAAAATTAAATAATAATTATTATATAATTTTTTTGAATTGTTTATAATTTTTTCAATCCATCCATCTACGAGTTAATATCGTCTTCATGTGTACATATGCCCTACCATCTCCATGAATGATGCATTTAATTTTTCAATTTAAAAATATCATGGATTACAGTATATATGTATATAATTAACATATATTATATTTATATATTTTTTTAAAGTCCATAGATGTTGGAACCTTGATCAATGTATAAGGGACAAAACTACTGAATCAAAATATACATGAAAAATTAACAATTAACACTCGAAATAATTATAATAGTTATAAAATATTTAACAAAACATATAATTAAATGTAAAAAATTAATAATAGATGATATTCTATATTTATTTTTATATAATTAAAACAAATATAAATTTATTATATAGGAGTTTAATATAAATTAGAAGGCATGTGAAAATTGATGTAAGGGACTGTCATACCACATTAATGTTTGTGAGACATATTCCATATTAATTGGTTCTTTCCATTATGTGGGATATATACAACCCATTTGATATAATATATCCTGAATCCCATTTTTTCATGGTATTTATTGTTTCATTTTATTTTTTTCATTTGAAAATTTACTAAAATGTTATGGGTTTATTTTGTAATCTAATAATTGTTATAGATTGTTCATGTTTAAGTGTCTATGGGGGAATACGTCTCTTCAATGCCCATTTTTTAAAAAATAATTAATTTTTTTATATTATAAAATTATTGTTTAATTTCAATTTAAAAAATTACTTTTTAAAAATGTGTATAAATGTAATAGTCCTAATATATTATGAATGTGTTACATTTTGACTATTCATACATCAATGCAAAAAACAATGTTTTTTTAATTCATACAGCATGAATATATTTTCATATATTTATGAAAAATCATTTAATTGAAGAATAATTTAAATTTTTAAATGGTTGTTTTAAAATAAAATGTTTTCTTTCATATATGGGATGGTTTTTATTAGAAAATAGTTTTCATCGTAAGAAAGGGCACCTTCCTCGAGCGATATTCTGGTAATATATTTTTGATACATTTAGCTATGTCTACTTCAATTTTTTAATATTTATTAGAATATAGGGATATAATTAAATATATTAATTTGGTTGTATTTTTATTGTTTTGATTTGAGAAATTATTGATATTCTATATGACTAATTCTTCAAATATGAATAGTTATTTATTTTCATTATGGCATGTATATTATGTGGTTTTTTTCATTCATATAAGGAATGTACTGGACTTAGTAAATAATATATGGCGAAAATTATACCCCTAGATGAATCACTAGGTCTCATAATACAAAATATATTAGATTCTGGACATGGACTTACACATTTATATATATGTCATGTAACAAGTCGTTGATGGTATTTTCATATTTCTTGGAAAATACCTTGAAAATATGTTTCATAATTACAATATTATGCATTCCCTAATTATGAAATAAGATATTGATTTAAATTTGATTATTTGATTATATGTTATATCCATGTGTATGTTTCAGGGTCAAGTGATTAATTATATGTCATTATATGGTAATTATTTATTCTTTCCATATTATTCGTTTTGTTGGGGAAAATCCCTCATGGTAACATTATAGTGTTTTTTGTTTGATTGTGTTTTTTGAAAAACGAGTTTGACATGACCATTTGTTGATTTCAATAATGATTGTTGTAAATATATTTTGGAAAATCATCATGATTGATGGATATAAGATCTGGAGGTGGTACATCAAATTTCATGTGAAATGTGGTGACATTGACCTTTGTTTTAAAACATTTTGGGATCCAAAATTTATATGAAGGGACAATTTTTTTGAAGATAGATTTCCAAGACTAGATCATGAAAATTTATCAAAGGCATGTAATTAATAAATATTTTGTGTCATGAAGGATTGATATTTATCAATATAATGGTTTTTGAAAGATAATTATTCCACAAAGGATAATTGTGGTATGATATACTATAAAGAAAGGTTTCATGAATGAAAAAATGAGTATAGTTATGCGATTATGAGAAGTTCTAGAAATGGAATAAGGAATTATGTTACCCGACTAAGACAGGTTTCACAATTATAAAATGATAATATGTTTGTATATTACGAAAAGATGCATGGATTTAAAATTGAAGTATGTTATATGAATACATGACATTTTTTGAATAGAATATTTCATTATAGTTTCATGCAGATTGGGTGTTTCATGAACATTAATAAAGAGTATCCAAAAAATGGATGTGAAAATATTATATTTTGGAGAATAAAAAGAAATTTAAATAATTATGTTGATACACATTCATTTTTAGAGAGGAATTATTAAGAAAATATAAAGGACCTGAATTTGTGAGGAAATTTCATTAAAAAATCATAATGTAAAGGCTTAAAAAAATATTTGTTGTCATGACCCGACCTCGGGGCCCGTGCCGTGACTACCCCAAGCCCGCCTTCCATAGGCCAGGGGCTGGCGACTAGCACCAAGGCGTAAAATCCCGGTAAACAGGGAAGGCATTGCCTTTATAAGTAACAACCACCACAGAGTCAGCAAGCGGAAAGTAACTACCAAGTGCAGAAAAGTAAAGGGGGCCGGAATACAAGCCCAACTGAAAGTACAACTGAAAAGGTAAAGAACAGCAACTGAAGAAAAGACGGCGGCCTCGTGTCGTCCACTGGCAATCCCACCTGAAGGGTGGGTACAGATAGCCTCCAGGCTCCTCGGGTCCCACGTCCGCTCCGAGCACGTCCCGCCCAGTGGTCCACCTCCAGGTACCGTCCTGCTCCATGCCCCAACCGTGATCAGCGCTGTCCGTCGTCTGCATCCAACACAACAAGGTGCGGGCATAGCCCGTGCAGGGGTGAGTATAAGCTACTCAGTAAGGGCCCCGAGACCCCCGAAGGTCTCCCGAAATCCACAAAGGATATAGCACAAAAAGGAAGGTGCAATCACGAAGTAACATCTGACTCGACTTAGGTATATGCCCATACATATACCTAAGTCCCCAATTCTAGCTCTTCTCACGAGCTCAAGAACAACTCAATCCACACAGGAAAGCAAGACTCAAGTCCACAAAGGAGAGTAAACAGTAAATCCACATAGGATAGTTCACCACATTCCACAAAGGAGAGTAACATAAGATTCAGCTCAACCAGGTATACTTTTTCATATGACGTCAAAGATGATCACTGATCCATCTAAGTCGTCGGACCCACGAAGGATCGATAGGTACTAACCTCGGCAATGACCCACACAGGGTCGGGCCCACATAGGACCTGTAGCAATGGCTCACACAGAACCGTAAGAGATGACCCACACAGGATCGGTAGCACTGATCCACGTAGGATCGCTGAGTGCAGTAGTCGACGCAGTCCACTGAGGATCTCTGCACAGTCGTCGCCGCAGTCCATGAAGGATCTCTGCTCTGTCGTCGTCGCAGTCCACGGAGGATCTCTGCTCTGTCGTCGAAGTCACAGCCAGCGCTAAGGTTCCCGCACACAGCGAGCTCGTTTAGGAGGGACCGCTCCACGAGCCGAGAGGCTGATACATCAACTAAGACGTAGTCCGAAGTTGATGTATCCAAAAGATCCGTATCGACAACAGGATCTCAACGCAACAGACGGCGCGTCAATCGGACGCCCGGTCTGAGAGTTATTGGCATTTTCGTCCCCGGAGTCCGGTTGGTTTTTAGGGCAAAACCAACCCGACCGTACTCCGCCTGTGTCCGATCCTCGGGCGGAGTATGCCAAAAGTTCCGTCTCACTTAGAGGAAACTACCACAGCTGACAGTACGTCGATCGGACGTCCGTATCTCAAGTTATAAGCGTTTCCGCTCCGAGGGCCCGGTTGGTTTCGTGTACGAACCAACCCGGCCGAACACAAAGTCTTCCGAAACCTTGAGTGTAATATACCGAAACGACCGTATCGATCCAAGGATCGTGTAGCCGCTGACGGTTCGTCAATCGGAGGTCCTAGGCCCAAGATATGGGCAAAAGAGCGAAGAGGGCCCGAAAACGGGGGTTCTGGGCCCGGGGTGACCCGGCCCGAACCCCCCCTGGGGGTCGGACGAACCGGGTTGACCCGACCCGGCCCGGCTCGGCTAGGCCGGGTCCGGTCCGGCCTGGGCGCGGCCCGGCTGACCGGACCGGACGGCTCGGCTTCGGCCGAGCGGCCGAAGCGGGCTGCCGCGGGGCGCCGACCCCGCGGCTCGGTGGAAAACACGGCCCCGCGGGGGGCCGCCTGTCACACAGACGTGGCCGGGCCGCCGCGTCCATCCCCGGTTCCGCGCGGCCGCGGAACCGGCCGCCGCCGCCGCGGCTTCAGCTGCGGCGGATTCCTCCACGGCGGCGCGCCGGGCGCCGCCACCTCCGGCCGCCGGTGCCGCTGCCGCCTTCCGCGGGCCGCAAGAGTTGCTTCGGTGGCCCGTTTTGCCTCCCGTCTACGCCATAGCTCCTCCCGGGGGCCGATCTTCACTGCGGGATCAACGGATCGCCCCTGCTGCACGGTTCGTCGTCGTCCGCCAAATCCGCACAACAAAAAGATCGGCGGAGGGTTGCCGGGTCTTGTTCGTTAGATCCGCACCCTCCGCGTTAGTCATAAAAATCATCGGGAGGGATTAAGGCAGCCACAATTTTATCCAAAAATAAAATTGTTCAAGTTTGGTTCTTTAATTAAAAAGAATTAGATCACGGGAACGAATCACCAAGAAAAATAAAATCCCTACCTCGATGTCGTCGTCGGACGTGAGGTCGTCGCGGAATCGCTCGTCGCGGAAGGAGGGGATCGTCGCGTCGTCGCGGAAGAGACGTTCGTCGCACCGCGGGAAAAACGTCGCGCCGACGATCTCCGGATCTAGAACAAACGGATTTAATTAATTAAATCTGTTGTCATTGAAATTAAAAGGGATAATTAAACGATCCGTTTCTCACCTTAGTTGCCGAACGAGGATCGGCCGCGGAAGAAGAGGCGTCGCCGAAGAACGTCGCGGGTAGAGCTCGTCGATGTCGCAGATCACGGTGTGCGTCGTCGAATTCCGGTCGCCGGCGTTCTTCGCGTTCTTCGTGTTCTTCGCGAGGAGAGTGGAGGCTCAGAGAATTCTCACAACGATAGCAATCCTCCAAAATAGACAAGTTTGTCTATTTTATTAATTTGCCAACGAACACAAACGCGTAAGTAACGACCCATTAAATTCGTTGAATTAATTCAACGAATGAAACAGCCCATTTAATTCACGAAATAAACCGCCCAATTAAATGGTCTGTTAAGAAATTAAAGAAAACGCGCCGGTTGACTTTTCAGTTACTTTGACGGGTTTTCGCGTGCGCGTTACTTAGCGAAAGAAACGGCGGGGCTCGTGCGGGCCCCACCTCACAAATATCCTACCAAGGGGTAGGGTATTTCCGGATACCACCCTATCCGCTTTAACTCAGTTCAAGTGGCTTCCAAGTGACTTCCAAGCGGCTTAAGTGTAATAAAATAAAGTTATCGCACAACCTTTATTTTATTTCCGACTTAAAGCCCAAAATTTTTAAAACCATGGTTGAGCAAAAGCAACTCCGGAAGAGGCGTTTCTAAGCAAATACCGGCGCTGTGATTTCATCGGTTCCCTCAGAATTCGATTCCGGGCACCGGTTCAAAAGATAGAAAAACCCGCTCGTCCGTTCACTGAACGTACCCGAGCCAAACTTCGGAAATTGATTTCGGGCACACCGGGCCTCGAAATCAGGTGCCGTCTGAAGCTGCGCTCTTGTAAAATTCCAAAGAAAATTAAGAAAAAAATTTCCTTGAAATTTGCGGGTCTTTACATTACTCCCACCTCAGGGATTTACGTCCCCATAAAGATACATCAAAAACTAGGGGAACAAATGGGGGTACTGAGCACGCATCTGAGCCTCCCGCTCCCAAGTGCTCTCGTGGAGGTTCCCGTGCTACCATCTGACGCGCACAAGAGGAATCGACCGCCCACGTAGGACCCGCTCCTGTCGATCCTCGATCTCCACTGGGACCTCCGCAAAAGTCGCCCCATCGTCCATGTCCACCTCCCCAAAGTCGATGATGTGCGTCGGGCCATGTACATATCTCCTCAGCTGAGACACGTGGAAGACGTCGTGCACCCGGTGCAACTGAGGTGGTAGAGCCAGGTGATAAGCCACCTCTCCTATCCTGCTGAGGACCTGGAAAGGCCCGATGAAGCGTGGAGACAACTTGCCACCTCGGCCAAATCTCCGTAAACCACGTCGAGGTGAGACACGCAAAAAGACGTGGTCTCCATCCTCGAACTCTAGTGGCCTCCGCCTCTAGTCAGCATATGACTTCTGTCGGCTCTGAGCTGTCCTCATCCTCTCCTGGATGATCTGGACCTTCTCTGTCGTGGCTCGGACCATCTCTGTTCCCACGAGTGTTGACTCCCCAGGGTCTGTCCAGCACAACGGTGACCTGCAGGGTCTGCCGTACAACGCCTCGTATGGTGCCATCCCGATGGTGGAGTGGTAGCTGTTGTTGTACGCGAACTCCACCAAGGGTAGGTGGTCCTCCCAGCTGTGACCAAAGTCGAGAACACATGCACGGAGCATGTCCTCGAGTGTCTGAATAGTCCTCTCAGTCTGACCATCCGTCTGAGGGTGGAAGGCTGTGCTCAGATGGAGCCGCGTCCCGAACACCTCCTGCAACCCCTTCCAAGGCCGGGAAGTGAAACGAGCATCTCGATCGGAGACGATAGACGATGGCACACCGTGAATCCGTACGATCTCCTGGACGTAAAGACATCCCAAGCTCTCCACTGAGCCCTGCTCTCTGATGGGTAAGAAGTGTGCCGACTTGGTGAGTCGGTCGACAATCACCCAAATGGAGTCGTGACCTCTGAAAGTGCGTGGAAGTCCAGTCACGAAGTCCACAGATAAGCCGTCCTACTTCCACTCCGGGACCTCCAAGGGATGTACCAAGCCTGCTGGTACTTGATGCTCTGCCTTCACCTGCTGGCAGGTGAGGCATCGTGAAACGAACTCTGCCACATCTTTCTTCATGCCCGGCCACCAGTGCTGTCGTCTGAGATCCTGGTACATCTTCGCCACTCCGGGATGCACCGCCAAGGGAGAAGTGTGAAACTCTCTCAGCACCTCCTCTCGTAAAGCGACTGGTACGAAGGTACGTCCTCTGAAAAGGATGTCGTGCTCTGCTCCAAGGGAGAAGCCATCAGGCGCTTGACCTGAGGATATCAGTGCACGCCGGGTCTCACAGTCAGCGTCCCCACGCTGAGCCTCTCTGACCCACTGTAGAAGTGGAGGAGAGACTGTGAGAGACTTAAGAAAGGCTGCTCCATCTCTATCCACGAAGGATATCTGTAAGGAGGCTAGCTGCTCCGTCGCCTCCTCAAGTAGCTGAATGCCCGTCCTCCTGCTGAGGGCATCGGCTACCACGTTCCCCTTCCCAGGAGTATAGACTATCTCAAAGTCATAGTCCTGGAGGAACTCAAGCCATATCCGCTATCTTAGGTTCAGGTCCTTCTGAGAGAAGATATACCTGAGACTCTGGTGGTCAGAAAAGACTATGAAGTGCTCGCCCATCAGATAGTGCCGCCAAGTCTTCAGAGCGAAGACCACTGCTACTAACTCCAGGTCATGAGTGGCGTAGTTCTGCTCATGCGGCCTCAACTGACGTGATCCGTAGGCGATCACGGCCCGCTCCTGCATCAGGACGCACCCGAGTCCAGTCCCTGATGCATCGCAGTAAACTACGTATCCAACTCCCTCCTCAGGCAACCTCAAGATAGGTGCGCTGGTCAATCTCAGTCTCAGCTCCTGGAAGCTCTACTGACATCTGTCTGACCACACAAAGGGTTTCCCCTTCTTGGTCAAGGCTGAGAGTGGTGCCGCAACTATGGAGAAGTCTGGCACAAATCTCCGATAGTATCCGGCTAGGCCCAAGAAGCTCTGAACCTCCGTCACGCTCCTGGGTGGCTCCCAAGCTAGCACTGCCTCGATCTTCGCGGGATCCACTGCAACTCCCGCCTCAGAGATGACGTGCCCCAAGAAGTGGACCTCACGTAACCAGAACTGGCACTTTGAGAGCTTGCCATAAAGCTGGTGCTCTCGGAGTGTGTCTAGCACAACTGGCAGGTGGTAGGCATGCTCCTCCTCAGTCGTCGAGTATACTAAAATGTCGTCAATGAAGACCACGACAAATCGGTCGAGGTATGGCTGGAAGATCCTGTTCATGAGGCTCATGAACACTACTGGAGCATTGGTTACGCCGAACGGCATAACCAAGAACTCATAATGGCCATACCGACACCTAAAGGCCGTCTTCTGCACGTCCTCGTCTCGAACTCTGAGCTGACGATAGCCTGACCGAAGGTCTATCTTCGAGAACCACCGCGATCCCTTGAGCTGATCGAAGAGGTCATCAATCCGTGGCAGTGGATACTTGTTCCTCACTGTCACCTGGTTCAGGCGACGATAGTCGACACACAGTCGCAGGCTCCCGTCCGCCTTCTTGGCGAACAATATCGGGGAAGCCCAGGGTGAAACACTGGGTCGTATAAACCCCATGCACTGCAAGTCCTCCAACTGTACCCGCAGCTCTCAAAGCTCGGCGGGGGCCATCCGATATGCTGGAGTAGATATCGGGGCTGTCCCGGGGAACAAGTTGATGTAAAAGTCTACCTCTCTACGAGGAGGTAGCCCTGGAACGTCGTCGGGAAAGACGTCCACGTACTGGTCCACCACTGCAGGAAAAACTGGACTCCGCACGTCCACTACTCCTAGGATGAGGCTAGCCAACTGATGAAAGATGGGCTGCACTCTCCTCCGCGGAAGTCCATCCTGTGCTGCAAAGGTTCCCTTCTCGCCAGTGAAGGAAAACCTGCTCCCGTCGGTGCGAACACATCGCACCTTGCGCCTAAAACAGTCGATCTGGGCATGAACCGTGGATAGCCAATCCATGCCCAAGATGACGTCGTAAGGCCTCGACGCCGCTACAAGGAGATCCCAGCCGAAGCTCTCGCCTCCTAGAGTAAGCTCACAATGCCGGCAAGGGTGGAATACACACAGATCGTACCTCGAATCATCTCTGGCATGTCGGGGTCGTAGGCCTCCACTGCCTGGAGCTGGGCCTGTCCCTGCCCACCAGCTCCCTGTGGTCGAGGTGGCCCTCCTGGTGGTGGTGGGGGTAGAGCCTGGAAGCGTCGCCCACCACCCGCTGCTCGGCCAGCTCCTCTTCCTCGTCCGCCTCCTCCCTGCGGACGCCACGGTCGACCCTCTGCCTCTTCCTGGGTGGCCCCTCCACCATCTGCTGCTCCTCTGATCGGCGAGTCGGGCAGTCACGAGCCATGTGACCCTGCCCGCCACAGGAGTAGCACAGCCTGCCTCTCGGAAGGCTGGCACTCCGCTGTGTGCCCCGCACTGCTGAGCCGGTGTCCTGAGGCCGTCTGCATGGGGGTCTGGTCTGCCTGGGCCCGAGAGTCATCCGTCGGCTACCTGCTGCCGAAGACTCAGCTACCTGCCGCCCTGCGCTAGGTCTCGGCGCTGAAGAAGGCTCTGCCAGGAAGCTCTCGATCAAGAGGGCTCGCTCCAGCACTCCCGCCTGGGTCGGAATGCTGAGGGAGATCAGCGACGCCCGAATCTCCTGCCGCAAGCCCTGCTCGAAGGTCCGGGCCCGGAAGAAGGGGTCCCGTACCATGTCGGTCCAGTAGCGAGATAGGTCAGTGAACCTCACCGCGTACTGAGCGACCGTCATGCTTCCCTGGCGCAGCTGGAGAAGCTCCTGGATGCGCACAGCTCGGAGGGTGGCCGGGACGAACTCAGAGCGGAAGAGGCTCTCGAAGTCCGTCCAGAGCAAGGATGCCTCATCGTGAACCTGGAGCATCAAGCTCCACCATCGTCCTGCCGCCGCCTGCAGGAGGCTCGCCACGAGAATCACCATGAGAACCGCTGGTGTCCTCACTAGCCTAAAGATCCGTACCACCGCCTCTAGCCAATCCTCGGCGGCCTGGGGGTCCGCCTCACCGCGAAACCTGGGCGGTCGCTGGCTCTGAAACTCATGCAGTGCCCTGGGGCGACGTGCATCTTCAGCGTCAGGTACTGGTAACATCGGTGGCTCAGCGGGTAAAGCTACCGCCGGTGCCACTGCTGGCAAAGGGCCCTGCACCGAGGCCTCGTCGCTCGGTGGGCTGCCGTCTCGCCCTACACTCGGAACCCTAGCTGGCTGTCGTCGCGGGGCCATCCTGAAAAGGAGAACAAGAGAACCACAGTCAGAACAGTATACCTGGTGAGCTGGCACAAGTAATCACAAGGAAAACTTGAGACTTTCATGAAGCAGATCAGTATACCGGGTGAGCTGACACAAGTAATCACAAAGAAAACTTGAAACAAACACACAATCAATGTTTTCATGCATTAAGTCGGAAATCAGGAGTCAGGGTCCTGGTGTACGAATACGCCGGCCGCCGCACCAACACTGGGCTCCCTGAACTGATAACCACACTCAATACACTAAACACTATTGCTTCATATAGGAAGAAAAGACGATCAGAGTCTGCGGTAGAACCGACCGCCTCTGATACCAATTTGTCACGACCCGACCTCGGGGCCCGTGCCGTGACTACCCCAAGCCCGCCTTCCATAGGCCAGGGGCTGGCGACTAGCACCAAGGCGTAAAATCCCGGTAAACAGGGAAGGCATTGCCTTTATAAGTAACAACCACCACAGAGTCAGCAAGCGGAAAGTAACTACCAAGTGCAGAAATGTAAAGGGGGCCGGAATACAAGCCCAACTGAAAGTACAACTGAAAAGGTAAAGAACAGCAACTGAAGAAAAGACGGCGGCCTCGTGTCGTCCACTGGCAATCCCACCTGAAGGGTGGGTACAGATAGCCTCCAGGCTCCTCGGGTCCCACGTCCGCTCCGAGCACGTCCCGCCCAGTGGTCCACCTCCAGGTACCGTCCTGCTCCACGCCCCAACCGTGATCAGCGCTGTCCGTCGTCTGCATCCAACACAACAAGGTGCGGGCATAGCCCGTGCAGGGGTGAGTATAAGCTACTCAGTAAGGGCCCCGAGACCCCCGAAGGACTCCCGAAATCCACAAAGGATATAGCACAAAAAGGAAGGTGCAATCACGAAGTAACATATGACTTGACTTAGGTATATGCCCATACATATACCTAAGTCCCCAATTCTAGCTCTGCTCACGAGCTCAAGAACAACTCAATCCACACAGGAAAGCAAGACTCAAATCCACAAAGGAGAGTAAACAGTAAATCCACATAGGATAGTTCAACACATTCCACAAATGAGAGTAACATAAGATTCAGCTCAACCAGGTATACTTTTTCAGATGACGTCAAAGATGATCACTGATCCATCTAAGTCGTCGGACCCACGAAGGATCGATAGGTACTAACCTCGGCAATGACCCACACAGGATCGGGCCCACACAGGACCTGTAGCAATGGCTCACACAGAACCGTAAGAGATGACCCACACAGGATCGGTAGCACTGATCCACGTAGGATCGCTGAGTGCAGTAGTCGACGCAGTCCACTGAGGATCTCTGCACATTCGTCGCCGCAGTCCACGAAGGATCTCTGCTCTATCGTCGTCGCAGTCCACGGAGGATCTCTGCTCTGTCGTCGAAGTCACAGCCAGCGCTAAGGTTCCCGCACACAGCGAGCTCGTTTAGGAGGGTCCGCTCCACGAGCCGAGAGGCTGATACATCAACTGACGCGTAGTCCGAAGTTGATGTATCCAAAAGTTCTGTATCGACAACAGGATCTCAACGCAACAGACGGCGCGTCAATCGGACGCCCGGTCTGAGAGTTATTGGCATTTTCGTTCCAGGGGTCCGGTTGGTTTTTAGGGAAAAACCAACCCGACCGTACTCCGCCTGTGTCCGATCCTCGGGCGGAGTATGCCAAAAGTTCCGTCTCACTTAGAGGAAACTACCACAGCTGACGGTACGTCGATCGGACGTCCGTAGCTCATGTTGTGAGTGTTTCCGCTCCGAGGGCCCGGTTGGTTTCGTGTACGAACCAACCCGGCCTAACCCAAAGTCTTCCGAAACCTTGAGTGTAATATACCGAAACGACCGTATCGATCCAAGGATCGCGTAGCCGCTGACGGTTCGTCAATAGGAGGTCCTAGGCCCAAGATATGGGCAAAAGACCGAAGAGGGCCCGAAAACGGGGGTTCTGGGCCCGGGGCGACCCGGCCCGCCCCCCCCCCCCCCCCCCCCCGGGGGTCGGCCGAACTGGGTCGATCCGACCCGGGCCGGCTCTGCTAGGCCGGGTCCGGTCCGGCCGGGGCACGGCCCGGCCGACCGGACCGGCCGGCTCGGCTTCGGCCGAGCGGCCGAAGCGGGCTGCCGCGGGGCGCCGCCCCCGCGGCTCGGTGGAAAACGCGGCCCCGCGGGGGGCCGCCTGTCACACGGACGCGGCCGGGCCGCCGCGTCCCTCCCCGGTTCCGCGCGGCCGCAGAACCGGCCGCCGCCGCGCCGGCGACCCGCGCCGCCGCCGCCTTCCGCGGGCCGCCGGAGTTGCTCCGGTGGCCCGTTTTGCCTCCCGTCTGCGCCATAGCTCCTCTCGGGGGCCGATCTTCACTGCGGGATCAACGGATCGCCCCTGCCGCACGGTTCGTCGTCGTCCGCCAAATCCGCACAACAAAAAGATCGGCGGAGGGTTGCCGGGTCTTGTTCGTTAGATCCGCACCCTCCGCGTTAGTCATAAAAATCATCGGGAGGGATTAAGGCAGCAACAATTTTATCCAAAAATAAAATTGTTCAAGTTTGGTTCTTTAATTAAAAATAATTAGATCACGGGAACGAATCACCATGAAAAATAAAATCCTTACCTCGATGTCGCCGTCGGACGTGAGGTCGTCGCGGAATCGCTCGTCGCGGAAGGAGGGGATCGTCGCGTCGTCGCGGAAGAGACGTTCGTCGCACCGCGGGAAAAATGTCGCGCCGATGATCTCCGGATCTAAAACAAACGGATTTAATTAATTAAATCCGTTGTCATTGAAATTAAAAGGGAGAATTAAACGATCCGTTTCTCACCTTAGATGCCGAACGAGGATCGGCCGCGGAAGAAGAGGCGTCGCCGAAGAACGTCGCGGGTAGAGCTCGTCGACGTTGCAGATCACGGTGTGCGTCATCGAATTCCGGTCGCCGGCGTTCTTCGCGTTCTTCGCGTTCTTCGCGAGGAGAGTGGAGGCTCAGAGAATTCGCACAACGATAGCCATCCTCCAAAATAGACAATTTTGTCTATTTTATTAATTTTCCAACGAACGCAAACGCGTAAGTAACGACCCATTAAATTCATTGAATTAACTCAACGAATGAGACAGCCCATTTAATTCACGAAATAAACCACCCAATTAAATGGTCTGTTAAGAAATTAAAGAAAACGTGCCGGTTGACTTTTCAGTTACTTTGACGGGTTTTCGCGGGCGCGTTACTTAGCGAAAGAAACGGCGGGGCTCGTGCGGGCCCCACCTCACAAATATCCTACCAAGGGGTAGGGTATTTCCGGATAGCACCCTATCCGCTTTAACTCAGTTCAAGTGGCTTCAAGTGACTTCGAAGAGGCTTAAGTGAAATAAAATAAAGTTGTCGCACAACCTTTATTTTATTTCCGACTTAAAGCCCAAAATTTTTAAAACCATGGTTGAGCAAACGCAACTCCGGAAGAGGCGTTTCTAAGCAAATACTGGTGCTGCGATTTAATCGGTGCCCTCAGAATTCGATTCTGGGCACCGGTTCAAAAGATAGAAAAACCCGCTCGTCCGTTCACTGAACGTACCCGAGCCAAACTTCGGAAATTGATTCCGGGCACACCGGGCCTCGGAATCAGGTTCCGTCTGAAGCTTCGCTCTTGTAAAATTCCAAAGAAAATTAAGAAAAAAATTTCCTTGAAATTTGCGGGTCTTTACATTTGTTTTGAAAAGGAAGTGAATTTATTGAACCTGAATGTTTTATGATATTTTTGGGTTTCATAAAATCCTGCAATGTCCTAGAAATGGTTTTCAGTTTAATTAAAAGTAATTTTTCATGAATTTTTTAAATTTTTCATTAAAAATTGTATAGTTTCACAAAATAGGTGAAATGGGTTTCACACAACTGAATTATATGTGAATCAGAAATGATTTCCTGGTAATTATATTGTATTGTGTTATTAATCAACTAAATGTATATATGCATTAATGATTCACCAAATGGGGGGTAAACTATATTGATTCATGTTTTCAATGATTGAATATTCTGACTTGGTAGTGGGAATAATTAATATTAGAGAGGAGTGGTCTTTTAAATTTTTAATGTCACTAGTGGAAAAGGGGATTTAATGTTGAGGTTTTTTAATTTTTTTATATGAAATCAATGAGGCGTCATTTTATGAATAAACCAATGTAAAAAGACATAGAAAAAATTTATTTTGTCCATAAATTTTAATGTAAAATGACAAAAAAATTAATAAAATATTTTTTTCATTTTTTATATAACCAATGAAGAAAAGTCTTTTAAAAAATTAAAACATGCATTCCTCCACCATAAAAACCTAGTTCTATTTCATTTATCTCATCTCTCTTAAATTTTGATGGCGTTAATGGATACCATAACTACTACCACAGTTTATTGTGGTTGATTTCTTTCATATTAAGATTAATTTTACGATTATTGTTTCTTATTATTTTATCATTTATCATTGGTTTTTCATTTATGTTTGTATTTATTGATCCAAAGAAACTCAGTGACCACACATAAACAGTTTTTATTTATTTTTTGTTTATTATTTTTATTCATATATATTATTAATTTTATAATATTTAGTATTTATTATTCCAAGGAATTCGAAGGAGTGAATGGATATTGGTTCTAAATTTATCATCTTCAAATATGAATATTGTAATTCATATTAATTTAAGAAATAAATTACTAATTATCTAATTCATTCATATAATTTGGTATTACTCAATCGATGATGAGTTTTTATTATATTATTATCTAATTAATTTATATTGTTTTAGTTTGATGAAATGTTTGATTTTTATTAAATAAGGATTAAATTGATGACCCCTCGAGTCATAGATAGACACTGATAACCCCATACCATTAATTAAAAATATCATTGTTGTATGTATTATCACTGAGATTAGATTTTATGGAGATTAATTAACATTTTCATGATTCAATTTTTTATTTTTTTACATGAACTAAAAAAATATATCAAAAATTACTTTTAAAAGGGGGTAAGTGGGAACCGAAAAAAACATCAACCATTTGTATAATCAATTATTAATATAAATAAAAATATATATTATAGAGAACATTAAATGATTTTCAATACTCCTTACTATATTGTTTCCAATCGATTGATGTGAGTTAAATGTCCAGATCATCTTTAATGAGGTCATCAATGTGATAATTCATCTTATCCCATGTATGAATGTACACCTCCAAAATTATTTTCCACTAATAAATTCCATATTTGATGATCTTATCATGATAGGTGATCCAAAATATTTGATCATAATTTAGATACACTTTGATATCCCTCTTAAAAATTATTTTGGACTCCTCTTTAGTTACATTGACTCGGAAAGAATCCTACAACATCACATCCTTGGAATTTAGTAACAACACCAGACTATGTGTGTTGTTAGCTTCCTCCCTTATGACATAGATTTTGATATCTTCAATTGTCACCCTTCATAACAACAGTTATGAGTTGATTATCCTATCACCATTATCTTCCTCAAACTCATCATATGTTCTTGACATTTTCTCATTCAAATTGACTAGATTTTGAAAACGCACTCTTCATGTGTAAGTATAACCAACCTTCCCTCAACCTCAATATTCATAAGGTTTTCAACTGATTTAGTGACCATGGGTTTCAGTATATTTGATTATATTATTCATTGTCTAGTTTCTTCCTATTTTTGATTAGAAATTTACCAAAAACAGTGTTACACTAATTCCCATTCTATGAGCAACATAAAATTACCATAATGACATGATGGTCATATTCACCTTCCAAAGATGATTGGGTGTCTATTTCTGTAACATACTAGGAAAATAATGAATAAGAAATTTTCATATTTATTAATATTTTTTAATTAAATATTAATTTTAAAGGGGATTTTATATTCAAGGGCATACTTGATACACAACAATGGGTTTCATTGAAATCTTACGTTGCAAACTAATAATATAATATTATTACTTTAAATAGTAGTTAACGCATAGTCATTTTATTAGGTTGAATTAATAGAACTGACTAATATATGATTATACATGTTTTTTAAATCTTTTTTTATTTATCCAATAAACTTTTGATGCATAAAATGTGAAATAATCTAATTTTAAGAACAAATACTCTAATATTTTTTTAAAGGTCGATTTTCCATCTTTTAAAGGAGAACCATCTTTAAATAAAATTTTGGTCACATTTATATGTTTTATTTGAAAAAACAAAATACATCTTTATAATTGGGATATAAAAATTAACTTTGGGTAAATTTTTGGTATTTTTGTGATAAAGTTCATTTTTAATGTCTAGTGAAAAATTCTGTATTTTAAATAAAAAATACCTTTTAATATAATTTAATTGTATGGTTAGATTATATTTTTAATTGTTTTTAAAGTTTAATTAGATTATATTTTTACCTTTTAATCTAATTTTAGTCATTATAATTAATTTCACATTGAAATTGGATATAAATAAGTGTTAATCTTCTAATAGATATAGTTTCTTAAAAACCCCCAAATTGTTTTGACAATGGTAATTTATTTTAAAATTAATTTACTGAACTCATATGTTTTGAATTTTTTAAAATAGACATCATTTTTTAATTCAGAATATCAAATATATCTTCGGCTTAATTTTTTGTATTTTTCTAAAAAACATCAATTTTTGATGAATAGTGAAACCAATACGTAGTAGTTAAAAACTGAATTTTTCATTTAAATTAAATTTTACCACTTTTGTGAATTAAAATTATAAAATCCAACATACATGGTTGTTTTTATTATGTAATTTTTGGTTAAATAAGATTAAAATAATTTTTGGTGAATATTAACTTTTGACATTTATTTACAGTAGTTAACGGTGAATAGGATAATTCAAGGTAAAATGAATATTATGATAATATAAAATTACCTTAACACTTGTCCTAACAATTTTGGATGAGTCATGTATTACTATGGTAATCGTACGGTCAATCATGGGACCCCATGGATCATCTTAAGAGTGATAATGACACTTTATTTTAATTAACATAAAGTAAAGTCAAAAATGACATAAACATATATCTTTTTGTAAATTAATTTTAACACAGGGTTATATAATTTATCCATTCTACTATAAATATTAATTGGAAATATAAAAATATTTCCTACATCATGGTACTTTTTTATAATTTTTATACAACAGATAAATAAAATTATTTTTCAAACAAAAATGATGCAGTATTTACCTCAATAATAAATGATTTAATTAAATATGATTATAAATATTAAATTAACATCCATAACCAGTACATTTATTATTGGATGAATATATTTTTACTATGAGTCTTCTTATCATCATCCTAATTGATTTTTGGACCTTTAGAAACTTAAATAAATTATATAATAAAATAATATTTTCACACATTCCTAAAGAACTCATCTTCCCCCTTATAAAAATCCCTCACTTATAACACATTCCTCACACCTCTCAGGCCCCATGTCTCGTCCAAATCCTGACAAAATAATCTGTCATGATCCCTATCTTCCTCCTATAATCATTACCTTGGGAATAAGGAACTTCAGTAAGTCCTTTTTGTTCAAACCAAAGGCAGTTACCCGAATTAAACATAACATTTTCTGAAAAATTAATTTTTTAATTTTACTTCTCCAACCCCTAAAATCTTTTTATTAATTTATTGATAACAAAAACAGTATCCTTAATACATATTTATGTTGTTATGAGAATTATTCTAACTATACATACACACACCTCCATCTAATGGGTGAAGAATATATTGTTTTGTTGATAACAAACTATCGCCTCACGAAACGATGATCGTTCAAATATCACCTACTGCCTCTCATGCTGGCCACTATAATGGAACTATATTTATATATGATATATATTTTTATATTGTTTATATGCTTCTCAATTTTCCATTTATATAATACCTTATTGTTTTCCATAGAGGGTAAATGTGATAATAACATGGGAGGAAGTGCGTATAACCGCCCCCTCAATGTGATATCACTCATTCATACCATATATGGAACATATAAAGGTCCGAGGTAATGAAATTATATATGATATTATAATGAAATTATATTATACTTATGTATCCTTAATTTTCAATTACATTACAATTGTAAATAGAAATGGAAGTAGCATTCACGCGTACATACGGCTTACCGTCTCCATGAATGGTGCATTTCATTCTTATCTAAAAATGATATGTACAATTATAAAATACATTTATATACCTGATATATATGATATATATGATATATAAATCATTATTATAATTTTTTAGAAAATGGAATCTTGAGCTCATGGACAACTTGTAATTATAAGTTGTTTATTTTTTACTCAAGTACAAAATATCGACAAAACAACCATTATTAATATAAATGATTAAATAATGTTTATAACATGGTAATAAGTGATAGAAAACTAATAATAAACATTATATGTGTTTCTTAGTATATTATTAATTAACATAATTTTATTATTCCAGAAGAACAAGGATCAAATAAGTCAATTTGGACACAAGGTGAGGGATTTATTATCTCACTTTTAATTCCCTGAGATTTCCATTGTTCGATACTTATTTATTGCATGTGGTGTATTGTGTACTCCAATTTTATATATATTATCATGATTCATTTTATATTCATGGTATTTTGTGATTAATTTTGTGGTTATTAACATCTATTCATATGACTCGATTGATTATGACGTGGTAAGGAGTTTTCATCTCACTTTTTATTTCCAGGAGATTCATGTTATATTTCCACTATTTCCTTTTTTGTTGCTTATGTACTACCCGTGATTGTATTAATTTTGTAATATACATAAATTTATGGTTATGTAAATCTCCATTGTATTATCCTTCTTTCATGGGGTGTATGTTTCATAAGTTAACAAATCAATAAGGGAACTGTTCACCCTCCTCTTTTTGAATGACTTTTTTGTTGGTTTTTTAATTTACATCATCTTATGTTAGGAAGTATTCTTCTATATCCTTATTGTGGTAAATTTTATATCCACACAATGAGATATCCATTTCTCTCTCATCAACTCATTTTCTTATTTTTAATGTGACGTCGTTATACTGTCGAATTTCTATAAGATAACTTAGTAACCCAATGTCAATTCTTTGGTTGTAAATTAAAATTCTTGATTATGTCATACAATGAATATGTGTGAATTTCCTCTGATTATTCTAAACATAATATCCACTTATATTGAGTTTATTATTATTTTTCAAACATAATTACATAATTGATTTATCCTTATTCTAAGGATACCATCATTTTAACGGTTTTCGTCTCAATTTATATTCCCTTGAGAATTAATTGTTATTATGCAGAAATTCACATTAATATGGTGTATATAATGTCATTTGGAGTATTATATCATGAATACCTTTATTCTAATGATATTAGAAATAATTGATGGAATTTTATTCATCAATTATTTGTATTTAACCATCTCTTATTTTGTTAAGAACTTCTTAACTAAAATATAGTTCTAATGATTTATTCTTCTAAATAATTTACATTAATGTCCATGTTTTAAAAATGGAATTAATGATTTATTTATATAGACATTAATTTTTTAAAATGATAATTTATTTATAAGACTCAAAGTGGTATGGGACACGTTGATTCCAAAATCTATTTATTAAATGTTTTTAATGGTTTTGAAAATGATTTGATAATGCATTGTTTATTTCAACATCTTGACTTGATATATTGTGATTGGAATGTGGAAATTTATCTTTCTTTTATGATTGTATTATGTGTGATGAATATGTTGTGGTTATTGGTCATTGTTTTTGTATATGGGTTTTTCCAAGTTAATCCAATCGCGGGTGATCCCAAGATATCCCTCCAATGCATTGGGTAATGTGACGGAGTTAAACATGAAGGTTTCTCCAAAGAGATATAGGGAATATAATGTGATGCGTATTCCAAATGTGACCCTCTCTATAGTTGTGATAGAAATAATGTAAGCATGATATGGATACCTCAAGTTACAATTATGACTTATTATTTTTATATGTTATTCATAAATATTATGATTTCAGAATGCATGTTATGATTGAAGATTATGGTTTCATTGATTTTTATTTATTGATGTGTTAATGTTTCCTTTCCTTATTTTATAACCATTACTAAGCTTTTTATTCTCCTACCATGTTTTAGAAATGTTTTTTTATAGTTTATAACGAAGGGTACAATAAATGAATATTCAAGAAGATTTATATCTAGAAAAGAACTCCTGTTTTATTTAATGAGTTTTATTATTGTGAAAAATCGGTTATAGAAGAAGTGTGTACTTCCTAATATTCAAGTTTATATGTAATAGTTATGTCCTAATTCTCTAAAACTATACACCTCAAAATATTCTATATGTGAATTCTTGATTTAACTCATGATTAAGTAATGATCATGTCTAGGTCCTTATATTTGGTATTATAGGTTGGTTTCGATAACATTAGGGATTATGTGTTTTTGTTAGACACATGGTTTGTCCCTATGTCTATTATTTCAGTTAAATCCTTGTTTTATAACGTTTTTAGATCATGGAAATCCAGTTACAAATGGAGGGAAGAGTATCACAAACGAAATTTCTATCTCTTCCGGATGACTTGCTTGCATTAATTATTATGAAGTCATGTTCGTATGATATTAAAACTTTTCCTATCATACTAATCACTTACAAGATGTTGTTTGTGATATCAAAAACCTCCTATATACCTCATTATCATCGTGGATCAAGGTTTGTATTTAAAAAAAAAATCCTATTTTCACAATATTCTCATATTTTCAAGAAAGGAAAATATTATCAAGGCATTTTCAAAAACATTACCATATCAAAAGATTTTGTATCATATTATAATTTTGAAAAAGGTGATTAAGAAGGAGAACCTTGCAGAACCTATATATATTTTCATTTAAAATATAGTCTCTTAGTACATACCTATGGAATTTTAATGGGGAAATTTATTTAAATTTTAAACTCAAATTGGGTCCTACTATTTTATAGAAATCATGGTTTATCAGATGTTTAGAAATTATATTTCATACACAATTATTTTCTAAAACTGTTTTCTGTAAACACCCATATGACCCATGTTGTACAAGGTTTATTTGGATGAGGGAAGAAAATGATTTTGAAGAATCTCTAAATCATTTTTTAATGCATGAACCTTCAACCTAAGTGAACAAGATGATGATGAAACCAAGTGGACACCATGATCAAGGTATGATGTTATTTATTTCGGGGATTGTTTTATTTTATCATATGGTGGTGAAATAAAAAATTGATAATATTTATAAGACTTCAAGAATTAATATGTTGAGATAATAATGAATTGGTTTGAAAATGGAAGGTATAAGGAAACCATTGAGGCTAAAACATGTTAGGGTTACTTTTGAGTTTTATAAAATGAAACACATGTAGACCGTGTGACACCTATTGCATCAGACAAAGTTGTGGGAATCGAACCCACAACCAAAGTGTGATTGGGATTTATCACCTACCACTAGACTACATGAATTATCATGTTAGTATGACTTATTCTTTTTATTTAATTGATTTTATTGATCAAGAATATGTTGATTTTGGGTCTTATGTTTTATCAAATGGAGATACATAGTGTAAGAAAATGATTTGGTGATTAAGTGACCAAAGTGACTTTGGAAGACGTTCTCTCTTTTGGAAACACAGTATGCTTATGAAAAATTGAATACTATGGGATTACATTTGTGGAGTAATGGATGAATTTTTTTTGGAATAATAATTGTTTTTATTATAGACATATATCGATTTGGGTTATTTATGGAAATGATTAACCAGTCATCAAAAATATGTGATTTTGTTAATTTTACTTCAGTATGAGACATTAAGAGTAGTCTATGTGTTTTGAGTTAAATGTTATGATTTACTATAGAAGACTATGTGATTAAATCATTCTGAGTTTTGGGATTCAATCTTAGATTGGTTAATTTGGAATAATTTTAAAGACAATTTTGTATTGAATGGTCTTTATCAAACTTTCAGAACATTTTATAGAAATATAGAGATTAATAGTAGTATTTTTTTGCAAAGGATTATCCTTTTTGGGGAATATATGATCTCATACTAACCATTTTGGTTTTATTGGATGTATAAAGGTGAGGGAAATATAAAGCTCTTCTTTTGTGGAATATGTGATTCTATTGATGATGAATCTTGTTCTTTTGATGTGACAAAGTCTTTTTGAATGCTCATTTTTTGGAGAAAAGATTCGTTTTTGGTAGAAACTTATTAAAGGATGAAACTCTACTTGATGGTAAGTATATTTCATTAGGTTCTATTTATATGTGGTAAATGAATTCCTATAAATTATGAAACGGAATGTAAAAAATTTTATTGGTTTACGTTTCCTACTAGGTAATCAAGGACTGTTTAACACATAATAAATTTGTGATTTTTTTGGTGGTTAACTGTCTCATTATCATGTTATCTATCACTATCCATCAGAACAAGACAGTTTGTTTTCTCTTCCATATCCATGTTTTCCTAAATAGAATCCTATTATGGGTTATCTCAGGTGACCTTTTTACTTATCATTCTTTCTAACAAAGTGATATTTTTATTTACTATTTTTCCAATGTGGGAATTTCAATGATGTTTCTTTGCCCAATTTTAAAATTGCGAGGACACAATTTCCAAATGGGGGGAAGGATGTAACATCCCAAGAAAATAAAAATACGAAATTTTCATATTTATTAACATTTTTGAATAAAATATTAATTTTAAAGGGTTTGTTATATTCAAGGAAGTACTTGATATGTAACAAAAGGTTTCTTCGAAATATTACTCTACACACTAATAATATAATATTGTTATTTTAAATTGTAGTTAATTCCCAGTTGTTTTATTTCAGATAATGGATATAACTAACTACTATATGATTATAAATGTTTGGTAAATGTTTTTACATTTATCCAATAAAAGATAGAGTCTTAAAATATGAATGAATCCAATTTTAAGCACAAATACTCTAATATTCTTTAAAAGGTCGATTTAACGTCTTTTAATGGAGAACCCTATTTAAATATTTTTTGGTCGCATTTTTACGTTCTATTTTAAAAAATGAAATTCATATTTAAAATAGGTGCATCAAAATTTACTTTGGATAAAATTTTTGTATTTTTTTGATAAAGTTCATTTTTTAATGAATAGTGAAAAATACTATATTTTAATTCAAAATGGCCTTTAAATATAAATTATTTTTAAGGTTAGATTATTTTTTTTAGTTGGTTTTAAAATGTAAATATATTTTTTTTACCATTTAATCCAATGGTGGTCAATGAAATTAATTTCACTTTCAAATTGGACGTAAACAAATGTTAATCTTTTGATAGATATTGTTTCTTAAAAACACACTATTTGTTTTGACAACGGAAATTAATTTTAAAATTAATTTATGTACTCCGATGTTTTGAATTTTGTAAAATAGACATCATTTTTCAATACATAATATCAAATATATCATACGCTGAATTTTTGGTATTTTTCTGGAAGAACATCAATTTTTGATAAATAGTGAAACCACTAAGTAGTTGTTAAAAAACTGAGTTTTTTATTTAAATGAATTTTTACCACTTCTATGAATTGAATTTCAAAATTATGAAATAAATTATTTTTATTATAATACAAAATTAGGTTCAATAAGATGAATATATTTTTTTGGTGAATAGTAAATTTTGACTTTTATTTACCACGGTTAATGGTAAATAGTGTAATTCAAGGTAAAAAAAATATTATAATAATAAAAAATCATATTAACACATGTAATAACCTATTTTATGTGTCATGGATGACCATGGGTATATTTGGGTCGATTTTGGGACCCCATGGAGCCAATTAAGAGTGATAATGACACTTTATTTTAAATAAGATATTGTAAATGCAAAAATGACATAAACCAATATCTTTTTGTAAATTAATTTTTCCATAGGGTGATATAAGTTATAATTTTGACTATAAATATTAATTTTGATGATAAAAGTATTTCCTACATCATGTTATTTTTTAATCTTTTTTAGACATCAAATAAATGAAATTATTTATGACACAAAAGTGATCCAGTATTTATCTCATTCATTCTTGATTTAAATAAATTAGATTATAAATATTATATTAACATCCAAAACCTATCCAGTTCTTATAGGATATATTTATTTCGACTATAATTCATCTCATTTTCTACATTACGGAGTTTTTGAACATTATAAACCGAAAATAATTATATAATAAAATAATATTTTGACACATCCTAAAGAACCCCTCATCCCCCTTATAAAAATCCCCCACTTATAACTCATTCTCACACCTCAAAATCCACATGTCTCATCCAAATCCTGACCAAATAAGCTCTCAATATCCATCTCTTACTCATATAAGCCTTACCTATGGCATATGTCACTTCAAGAAGTCCTTTTGGTTCAATCCAAAGGGAGTTACCCGAATTAATGGTAATAGTTTCTCTTAAATTATTTTCTTTTATTTTACTTCTCGAAATCCTAAAATATTTTTATTCCATTATATTATAACAAATCCAGTATCTTAAAAATACTGTAATGTTTTTATGAGAAATATTCTAACTACACTTACACATACCTCTTTCAAATGGGGGAAGAACATATTGATTCTGTAGACAACGAACTACAACCTCACGAAATGATGATTGTTCAAATATCTCCTACCGCCTCTAAGGGAGGCCATTATGATGGAAATATGATGATATATTATATTTATTATATTTATATTGTTTCTATGATTCTGTATTTTTCATTTATTCAATACCATTATGGTTTCCAAAGTGGGTAAATACGATAATAACCTTTGAGTAAGTGTGGGATACCGCCCCCTCAAAGTGATATGACTCATCCATACATTATGTGGAATGTATAAAGGGTAGATTTAAAGAAATTATATATTATATTATACTGGAAGAGTAATATACTTATGTATCCTTATGTTTCCATTAAAATACAATACAAAATAGAAATTGAAGTAGTGTCCATGCGTACGTACGACTTACCATCTCCTTGAATGGTGCATTTCATTTATAATCTCCAAATGTTAAGTACTATTATAAAATACATTTATATAATATATATATGATATATATTATATGTAAATCATGAATATCATTTTTGATATAATGGAATCTTGACCACATGGATATCTTGTAATTATAAGGTGTTCATTGTTTACTCAAGTACCAAATATCGACAAAACGACTATTATTAATTTAAATGATTACATAACAGTTATAACATGGTAATAACTAATATAAATTGAATAATAAACATTAAAAAGGGTTATTTATCAATTATAAATTAGCCTATGATTTTTATTCAAGATGAATACGGAATAAACAAGTCATGTCGAACAAAAGGTTGGGGATTTCTTATCTCACTTTTAATTCTGTGATATTTCCATTGTTTACCACATATTTATTGAATGTGGTGTATTTTGTACTCAATGTTGATTTATATTTTCAAAATTAATTTTATATTCATGGAATTATGTGATCCATTTGGTGGTGATTAAATTTTCGTCATACGACTTGATGGATTATGAAGTGGTAAAGAGTTTTCATCTCACTTTTTATTTCAGTGAGAATCATGCTACATTGACACTATTTCCTTTTGTGTGGTTTACGTACATCCCATGGTTGTATTAATTTTTTAATATAAATAAATTTATGGGTATTTTCATCTTCATTGTGTGATCCTTCTTTCCTGGTGTGTATGTTTCGTAAGTTAAAAATCGGTAAGGGGTCCTTTCACCCTCCTTTTTTTGAAGGACTAGTTTTTGTAGTGTCTTTTAATTTACATATTCTTATGTTGTGATATTTTCTTCTATATCCTTGTTTATATAAATTTTACTTCCACATGATTAGATATCATTTTCTCTCTCATCAATTCATTATCTGATTTTTATAGTGATTTCATTAGAGTGTCGAGTTTCTATAAGAGAACTTCTAAACCCAATTTCAATTCTGGGGGTTTAACTTATACTTATTGATTATGCCATACTATGAATATGTGTGAATTTAATCTGAATATTTTTCACTTAATATCCACATATATTTGTTGTATTCTTATTTTTCATGCATAATTATGTAATTTATTTATCCTTAAACTAAGGATACCGTATTAAAAAGGGATTTCGTCTCAATTTATATTTCCTTGATACTTCATTGTTGATATTCACCAATTCATTTTTATATGGTGTATATACTGTCCTTGTTAATAATATATCATGTATACCATTATTATCATGATATTATAATGTATTTATGAAATTTTATTCCTCAATTATTTTTATTCAAGAATCTCTCATTTTTTTAAGATCTTTTTTAACTAAAATATTGTTTTAAATATTTATTATTCTAAATATTTATCATTAATTACCATGTATTAAAAATGTTTTAAGGATTTATTTATATGGAAATTAATTTTTTAAAATGATAATTTATTAAAAATCTCCCAAGTGGTATGGGAATCATTGGTTCCAAAATCTCTTCATTAACTTTTCTTAATGGTTTTCAAAATTATTTGATAAAGCATTGTGTATTTCAATATCTTTTTCGGATATATTTTGATTGGAATGAAGAAATTATATCTTTTCGTTATGGTTGTATTATGTGTCATTAATATGTTATGGTTATTGGTAATTGTTAACATATATGGGCGGTTCTGTGATAAACATATGGCAGGTGAGACCGAGATAGCTCTCTAATGTATTGGGTAACATGACTAAGGTAAACTTGAATGTTTCTATTAATAGATTTATGGAATATGCTGTGATTGGTAGTCCAAATGGGACTCTCTATATAGTTGGGATAGCTATAATGTAAGTATGATTTGGATTCCTCATGTTACCATTTTGATTTATGAATACAATATGTTATTCATCAATTTTTTGATTTCAGAAGTTATGTTATGATTAAAAATTATGGTTTCATTGATATTTATTTATTGATGGGTCAATGTTTCTATTAATTAATTTGTAACCCTTACTGTGCTTTTTAGGTTAATCCCATGTTTTTGGAATAAAATTCACGGGTCATAAGGATGGGTATGAGAAAAGAACTATTCAAGAAGTTTTATATCGAGAAAATAAATCTTGTTTTATTTAAAGAGTTTTATTGTTGAGAAAAATCAGTTATAGTAGAAGTTTATACCTTGTAATATTCAAGTTGATATGTTATATTCATGGGATAATTCTCTAAAACACAAAACTTGAAAAGATCCTCAATGTAAATTCTTGATTTAACTCTATAATAAGTAATGTTTAAGGCCAGGTCCTTATAGTTGGTATCAATGATCTGTTTAAACAACATTAGGGATTAGGAGTTTTTTTCAGACACATGGTTAGTCCATATATATATTATTTTAGTTAAATCCTGGTTTTATAACTTTTTCAAATAACGGAAAGTCATTTAAAAAAGGTAGGAAGGGGATCACAAATGCAATTTATATCTCCTCCTGGTGTCTTTTTTGCAATAATTACTGAAAAGTCATGTTCGGATGATTATGAAACTTTTCCCCGCATACAACTCACTTGGAAAAAATTTCTTGAGATATCAAAAACATCCAATATACCTCATTATCATCGTGGATCTATGGTTGTATTTAAAAAAAATCATATTTTCATAATATTCTAATATTTTCATGAAAGGAAAATATTATCATGGAATTTTCAAATATTTTACCTTATCACAATATTGTGAAGCATATTATGAATTTGAAAAAGGTTCTGAGGAAGGATACCCTTTAAAAACCTATATATATTTGCTTTTATAAAAGAGTCTCATAATATACCTATGCTAGTTTAAAAGAACCATTAATTGAAAGTTTAAACACTAATTCAGTCCAATTTTTTTATAGAAATCATGTTTTTTCAGATGCTTTGAAATTATATGTCAAACATGATTATCTTTCAAAACAAATTTTCTATAAACACTCTTATTAACCATGTTATAAATGGTGTATTTTGATGAAGGAAGCAAATGATTTCAAAAGATCTATAAATCATTGTTTCAATGCATGGACCTTTTACCCACTTGAACAATATGACGATGAAACCAAGTGGACATCATAATCAGGGTATAATGTTATTTATTTTGGGCATCATTTTATTTTATCATTTAGTGGTGAAATAAAAAAAGACTATAAATTTAAGACATCAATAATTAACATTTTGAGATCATAATGAATTGGGATTAAAATGAGAGGTATAAGGAAACCATTGAGGTTAAAACATCTTCGGGTTATATTTGAGTTTTATAAAAAGTACAACATGCTTACAATGTGAAAAACCATCACCTCGGACAAAGATATGGGAATCGAACCCACAACCAAATTGTAATTGGGATTTTCGCCTACCATTAGAATACATGAAGTCCCTAGATAGTATGACAAATTATTTTTAGTAAAATGATTTTATTGATCAAGAATAAGTTGATTAGAGATATTATGTTTTATAAAATTTATATCCTTAGTATAAGAAAATGATTTTGTGAATAAGTGATAAAAGTGATTTTGGAAGATGTTCTCTCTTTTGGGAACACTATATGCTTAAGAAAAATAGAATACTATGGGATTACATTTGTGGAGTAATGGATAAAATATTATTTTGGTAGAATAGCTATTTTTACTGTGGAAATATAGTGATTTGGTTTATTTATGGAAACGATTTACCTATCATATAGAATAAGTGATTTGGTTAATTATACTACAGTATGCGACCTTAAGAGTAGTATATGTTTGTGTAGATAAATGTTAAGATTTACTATTGATGACAATGTGATTAAATCCTTCTGAGTTTTTGGTTTTAATATAAGTTTGGATTATTTTGAATAATTTTACATACAATTGTGTATTTAATGGTATTTCTTGAACTTTGGGTACTTTTTGTATAATTTTGGAGATTAATAATAGTATTTCTTTTAATAACGGACGATCCTTTTTGAGGATTATATGATCTCGTAGTAACCTTTTTGGTTTTAGTTGATTTCTAAAGTCAATGGAAATATATAGTTCTTATTTTGGGGATTATGTGATTCTATGGATGATTATTATTGTGCTTTTTATGTGACCAATTCTTTTGTATTGCTAATTGTTTGGTGAAAAGATTAGTTATTGGTAGAAATTTATTAAAGGATGAAACACTACATGCAGGTAAGTAAATTTCCTCAAGTTACTATTCTATGTGGTAAATTAATTCCTCAAAATTATGAAAAGGAATTTAAAACAAAAACATTGTTGGTTTATGTTTCCTTCTATGTAATAAAATACTGTTTGACACATTATACGATTGACATTTCAGGGTGGTTAACATTCCCATAATCATTTTTTCTATCACTCTCCATCAAATCATAAAGGTTTTCTATCTCATCCATTTCCATGTTTTCTTACATGTAATCTTAGTATGGGTTATCTCGGGTGACCTTTGTACTTATCTTTCTTTCTTTTAAAGTGATAGTTTTATTTTATCTTTTTTCTGATGTGGGACTTTCAATGATGTTTTTAACCCAGTTTTAAAATTGTGAGGATGAAATTTCCAAGTAGTGGGAAAGATGTATCATCCCAGGAAAATAATGAATATAAAATTCTCATATTTATTAATATTTTTGAATTAAATATTAATTTTAAAGTGGATGTTATATTCAAGGGCATACTTGATATGCAACAATGGGTTTCTTCAAAATCTTATATTGCACACTAATAATATAATATTATTATTTTAAAAGGTAGATAAATCCTAGTGATTTTATTAGTAGGAATGAATATAACTAACAACTATATGATTATACATGTTTTTTAAATGTTTTTTTACATTTATTCGGTAAAAGTTATAGGCTTAAAAGGTGAATGAATCCAATTTTAAGCACAAAATTACTCTAATATTCTTTAAATGGTCTATTTACCTTCTTTTAATGGAGGACCCACTTTAAATATTTCTTTGTTCAAATTTATATGTTCTATTGGAAACAAATAAAATTCTTATTTAAAATTGGGACATAAAATTTACTTTGGTTAAATTTTTTGTATTTTTCTGAAAAAGTTCATTTTTTAATGAATAGTGAAAAATACTGTATCTTAATTCAAAACTTCCTTTTAATATAATTTATTTAAATGTTATGTTTATATTTTTAATTGGTTTTAAAGTGTAATTAGATTATATTTTTACCATTTAATGAAATTATGGTCATTTGAATTAATTTCACATTGAAATTTGTCATTCACAAGTGTGAATCTTTTGATAGAAATTTTTCAAAAAAACCTGCTATTTGTTTTGACAATGGGAATTAATTTTAAATTAATTTATACAACTCCTATATTTTGAATTTTGTAAAATAGAAATAATTTTTTAATTCAGAATATCCAATATAGAATAGGCTGAATTTTTTGTATTTTTCTGAAAAACAACAATTTTTAATGAATAGTGAAACCAATTAGTAGTTGTTAAAACACTGACATTTTCATTTAAATGAAATTTTACTACTTCTATGAATTTAATTTCTAAAATCTGACAAACATGGTTTTTATTAGTCAGTAAAATGTTGTTCAATAAGATGAAAATAATATTTTTTGAATAGTAACTTTTGACTTTTATTTACTACAGTTAAAGGTAAATAGGGTAATTCAAGTAAAACGAATATTATAATAATACAAAATTACCTTAACACAAGTCCTCACCTAATTGGATGAGTCGTGTCCAACCATGGTCATATTTGGGTCGATTTTTGGACCACATGGTGCCAAATAATACTGTCAATGACACTTTATTTTAATTTACTTAAAGTAATGGCACAAATGACATAAAAAATATCTTTTTGTTAATTAATTTTTACATAGGGTTATATAAGTTATCTTTTAGACTATTAATATTCATTGTAAATATAAATATATTTCCTACATCATGGAATTTTTTTATAATTTTATACATCAAATAATAAAATTATTTATGACACAAAAATGATGGAGTATTTACCTCATTAATAAATGAATTAAATAAATAAAATTATTAATATTAAAATAACAACCAAAACCTATTCAATTAATATTGGATGAATTTAATTTGACTGTTAGTCATCTTATCTTCTACCTTAATGACTTTTTTACCTTTAAATCCTAAAATAATTATATAATAAATTAATATTTTCACACTTTCCTAAACAACCCTCCTCCCTTTATGAAAATCTCGCATTTATAACTCATTCCTCACACCTATCAAGCCCCTTGGCTTGTCCAAAACAAGCCCAAATAAGCTCTAAATATCCAAATATTCCTCCTAGAAGCCTTAGCATAGGCAGAAGGCAATTCAAGAAGACCTTTTGGTTCAAACCAAAGAGAGTTAACTGTATTAAAGGTAACATTTTCTCTTTAATTTATTTATTTTATTTTACTTCTCCAAACCATAAAATATTTTCATTACATTATTTTATAATATCACCATTATCAACAATATGATATTATTTTGTTATGAGGAGTATTATAACTACACTTGCACACACCTCAATCTAATGGGTGAAGAACATACTGTTTCGGTCGACAATGAACTATTGCCTCACGAAACGATAATTGTTCAAATATCTCCAACCACCTCTCAGGGTGGCCATTATGATGGAACTGTATTTATATATGATATATATTATATTAATATTGTTTCTATTCTTCTAAATTTTTCATTTATAGAATACATTTATGGTTTCCATAGTTGGTAAATATGATAATATCATTCGAGGATGTGTGGAATACCGCCCCCTCAAAGTGATATGACTCGTTCATGCCTTATGTGGAACGTATAAAGGGTAGAATTAAAGAAAATTATATATTATATTATACTTTAATTATAATATACTTATGTATCATTATGTTTCTATTACATTACAATATGAAATACAAATGGAAGTAGCGTTTATGCATACGTACGGCTTACCATCTCCATGAACGGTGCATTTCATTTCTTATATCTAAATGTTATGTAATATAATAAAATACATTTATATACTATATGTATATTATATATATTATATCTAAATCATTAATATAAATCTAGAGATAATGGACTCCTTACCACATGCACAGCTTATAATTATAAGGTGTTCATGTTTTCCTCGAGTACCAAATATCGACAAAACAACCATTATTAAGTTAAATGAATACATAATGTTTATAACATGGTAATAAGTGATATAAAAGTACTAATATACTTGATAAGGGGTTCTTAATCAAGTATAATGTAGCTTAATCTTATTATTCCGGAAGAACAATGAACAAACATGTCAAGTCGGACACAAGGTGAGGGATTTCTTACTCACTTTAAATTCCGTGAGATTTACATTATTCGCCACTTATTTATTGAATGTGGTGTATTTTGTACTCCAATTTGATATAATTCATTCTGATTCATCTTATAATAATGTTATTATGTTATTAATTTGGTGGTTATTAAATTTTGGTTTTCTGACTCGATTGATTATGACGTGGTAAGGATTTTTCATATCACTTTTTATTTTCGTGAGATTCATGCTATATTTCCACTATTTTATTTTGTGTGGTTTATGTACTACCCATTATTTTATTAATTTTTAAATATAATTAAATTAATGGATATTCACATCTTCATTGATTGATCCTTCTTTCGTGGGTTTTATGTTTCTTATTTTACCAAATAGGTAAGGTAAGCTTTCACCCTCCTCTTTTTGAATGACTTATTTTTGTTGGGTCTTTTAATTCACAACTTATTATATTGGGATATATTCTGATATATCCTTATTTATATTAATTTTATTTCCCCATTATGGTATATCCTTTTCTCTCTCGTCTACTAATGTTCTAATTTTTAATGTGACATTGTTAAATTGTCGAATATATCTAAGAGAACTTCTTAACCCAATTTCAATTCTTCGGGTAAAACTTATATTTATTGATTATGTCATACTATGAATATGTGTGAATTTACTCTGATTGTTTTATAATTAATATCCACTTATGTTGGGTGTATTATATTTTCTCACACTAATTATGTAATGGATTTATCCATAATCTAAGGATCTCGTCTTTATTTAGGATTTCGTCTTAATTTACATTCCCTTGAGACTTCATTGTTGTTATGCACTAATTCATTTTTTATGGTGTATATACTTTACATTGGCATATTATACCATGAATACCTTTATTATGATGATATTATAGTGTATTTATTATATATTATTCCTCATTTATTTGTATTCAAGCATCTCTCATTTGGTTGGTATCTTCTTAACATAAATGTTGTCCTAAAGATTTATTCTTATAAATCATTATCATTAATTTCCATGGATTAAAAATGGTTTTAAGGATTTATTTATATGTACATTAATGTTTTCAAATGATAATTTATTTTAAATTTTCAATGTTGCATGGGTCACTTGGATTCAGAAATATATTTAATAAATAATTTAAATGGTTTTGAAAATTATTTGATTAAGCATTGTTTATTTCAATATATTGATTAGATATATTGTGATTCGAATGTGGAAATTATATATTTCCATTATGATGGTATTATGTGTCATGAATAATTTATTTTTATTGGGATTTTTTAATGTATACTGGCGGTTCCTTGGTAAAACTTTGGTAGGGGATCTCGAGATAGCGCTCCAATGCCTTGGGTAACATGACCGAAAAAAACATGAATGTTTCTCCAAAGAGATTTAAGGAATATACTATGATGGTTATTCCAAATGTGACTCCCTCTATAGATGTGACATCTATAATGTACGTATGATATGAATGCCTCGAGTTACCATTATGATTTATGATTACTATATGTTATTCCTAAATATTATGATTTTAGATGGTATGTTATAAATGAAAATTATGATTTCATTGAATTTTATTAATTGATTTATTAATGATTCCTATCATTATTTTATAACCCTTACTGAGCTTTTTATGCACATCCCATGTTTTTAAATGTTTTTCAAAGGTTATAAGGAAGGGTAATAGAAAAGAAGTTTCCTAGTAGATTTATATCAAAAAAAAATAACTCTTGTTTCTTTTAAGGAGTATTATTGTGTTAAAATACTGGTTATAGTAAAAGCATATACTTAGTAATATTGAAGTTGATATGTTTTTCTTATGGCCTAATTATATGAAACTCTAAACCTGAAAAGATCCTCAATGTGAATTCTTGACTTAACTCAAGATTATGTAATTTTTAAGGTCAGGTCCTTACAGTTGGTATCAGAGGTCAGTTTACACAACTTTAGGGGTTATGGGTTTTTGTAAGACAGAGAGTTAGTCCTTATGTCTATTATTTCAGTTAAATAGATGTTTTATAAATTTTTCAAATCAAGGAAATTCAGTTTCAAATGGAAGGAGGAGGATCACAAATGACATTTCTAACTCCTCTTAATGACTTGCATGTATTAATTATATCATAGTCATGTTCGAATGTCTGTGAAACCTTTCCTATCATAAAATCACTTGAAATATATTGTTTGATATATCAAAAACCTCAAATATACCTCGTTATCATCATGGATCCTGGGTTGTTTTTTAAAAAAAATCCTACTTTCACAATATTATCATATTTTCAAGAAAGGTAAATAGTATCAGGGAATTTTCAAATATTTTACCTTATCAAAAGATTTATAAGCATATTATGATTTGGAAAAATGTGCTGAAGAAGGAGCCCTAACCCAACCTATTTATATTTTCTTTTACAATATAGTCTCTCGGCATATACCTATGGTATTTTAAAGGGACCATTAATTGAAAGTTTTAACTCCAATTTGGTCTGACTGTATTATAGAAATCATGTTTTATTAGATGTATTTAAATTTATGTCTTACATAATTATTTTTCAAAAACTGTTTTTCTATAAACCCCCATATGACCCATGTTGTACAAGGTGTATTTTAATGTAGAAAATGATTTTGAATGATCTCTAAATAATTGTTTCAATGCACATTCCTTCTTCCTATGTAAACAAGATGATGATGAATCCATGTGGACATCATGATCAAGGTATGATGTTCTTTATTTTGGGGATCGTTTTATTTTATCATATGGTGGTGAAATAAAAAAATGACAATATGTATATGACTTATAGAATTAATATGTGGATATCATAAAGAATTATGATGAAAATAAGAGGTATAATGAAACCATTTAGGTTAAAACATGTTAAGGTTATTTTTTAGTATTATAAATGGAAAACAAACAGACCATGTGACAACCTGTCACGTCGGAAAAATATGCGGGAATAAAACCCACTACCAATGTGAAATTCAAATTTTTTTCCTACCACTATACTATGTGATGTCCCTGGTTAGTATTACTTATTATTTTTAGTTAAATGATTTTATTGATCAAGAATAAGTTGATTTGGGATCTTAGGTTTTATCAAATGGATATCCATACTATAAGAAAATTATTTGGTGATTCAGTGATACAAGTGATTTTGGAAGATGTTCTCTCTTTTAAGAACACTGGATGGTTATGAAAAATATAATACTATAGGATTACATTTGTGGATTAATGGTTGAAATTTTATTTTGGAAGAATAACTATTTTTATTGTGGATACATAGCGATTTGGATTATTTCTGTAAATTATTAACCTATCAATGAGAATATGTGATTTGATTAATTAGGATTCAATATGAGAATTTAAGAGTAGTCTGTGTTTTTGGAGTTAAATGTTAAGATTTACTATGGAAGAAAATGTGATTAAATCCTTCTATGTTTTGGGTTTCAATCTTGTTATGGATTATTTTAAATAATTTTATGGACAATTATGGATTGAATGGTCTTTTCTGAACTTTGGGTAATTTTTGTAGAATTTTGGAGATTAATAATAGTATTTATTTTTATAAAGGATTATACTTTTTGGGGATTATATGATCTAGTACTATCCATTTTGGTTTTAGTTGATGTCTAAAGGAAAGGGAAATATATTTTTCTCCTTTTTGGGATTATGACATTCTCTAGAAGATGATTATTGTGCTTTTGATGTGACCAAGTCTTTTTGAATTCTCATTGATTGGAGAAAAGATGAGTTTTTTGTATAAACATATTAAAGGATGAAACTCTACTTGAAGTTAAGTATATTTTCTTATGATCTTATTCTATGTGGTAAATGAATTCCTCAAAATTATGAAAAGGAATGTAAAATAAAAATTTTGTTTGTTTATGTTTCCTATAGGGTAATAAAACACTGTTTAACACATCATAAGTTTGTGATTTTATTGTGGTTAACATTCTCCTAATCTTGTTTTCAATCACTCTTCATTAGAACATGTAGGTTTATTTTCTCTTCAATATCTATTTTTTCCAACATGGAATCCTATTATGGGTTATCATGGGTGACCTTTGAAATTATCCTTCTTTCTTTTAAAGTGATAGTTTTATTTTCTCAATTTCAGATGTGAGACATCCAATGATGTTTCTATGCCCAATTTTAAAATTGTGAGGATACAATTTCCCATAGGGGGAAGGATGTAACATTCCTGGAAAATAAATAATATGACAGTTTCATATTCATTAATATTTATTAATTAAATATTAATTTTAAAGGGGGTGTTATATTCAAGGGCGTACCTGATATGCAAAAATCTGTTTCTTTGAATTCTTATGTTGCACACTAATTAGATAATATTATTATTTCAAATGGTAGTTAATGACTAGTTTTTTTATTATAGGGAATGAATTTAACTAACTACTACATGATTATACATTCTTGTTACATGTTTTGACATTTATCCAATAAAATTTAGTGGTTTAAAATGTGAATGAATCCCATTTTAAACCCAAATATTCTAATATTCATTAAATTGTAAATTTATCATCTTTTAAGGGAGAACCATCTTTAAATCTAGTTTTGGTCACATTTCTATGTTCTATTTGACAGAATAAAATTATTCTTTTGAATCGGGACATCAAAATTTACTTTGGGTAAACTTTTGGTATTTTTCTAATGAAGTTCATTTTTTATTGAATATTGAAAAACAATATTTTATTTCAAAATTTCCTTTTAATATAATTTATTTATATGGTAATATTATATTTTTAATGGTTATTAATGTTTAATTTGATTATATTTTTACCATTTAATCTAATTCTGGTCATTGAAATTAATTTCACTCTGAATTTAGACATAAACAAGTGTCAATCTTTTGATGGATATTGTTTTTTAAAAACCTGCTATTTATATTGACAACAAGAATTGATTTTAAAACTAATTTATGAAACTCCTATGTTTTGAATTTTGTAAAATAGACATCATTTTTTAATATAGAATATCAAATATATCTATGGATGAATTTTTTGTCTTTTTCTGAAAAACAACAATTTTTTATGAATAGTGAAACCACTATATTGAAGTTTAAAAATTAACCTTTTCATTTAAATGATATTTTACCACATCTGTGAATTGAATTTTGAAAATCCAAAATACATGTTTATTATTAGTATGTAAAATTTTGTTCAATAAGATGAAAATAATTTTTGGTGAATAGTAATTTTTGACTTTTATTTACAGCGATTAAATGTAAATAGGGTAATTCTAGGTATAAAGAATATTATAATAATACATAATTTCATTAAAACATGTCCTAAACTTATTTTATGCATCATGGCCGACCATGGGAATATGTTTTTCGATTTTGGGACCCCATGGAGCCACATAAGAGTGATAATGACACTTTATTGTAATTAACTTAATGTAAAGGCAAAAAAGACATAAACAAATATCTTTATGTAAATTACTTTTTAAATATGGTTATATAAGTTATCTTCTCAACTATAAATATTCATTGGATATATAAAATGATTTCATACATCATGGTATTTGTTTTATAATTTTTATAAATCTAATAGATAAAATTATTTATGATACAAAAATGATGTAGTATTTACCTCATTAATAAATGATTCAAATAAAAAAGATTATAAATATTAAAATGACATTCAAAACATGTCAAATTCTTATTGGATGAATTTATGTTGACTACTATTCATCTTATATTCTACCATAATGAGTTTTGGACCTTTTGAAACTAAAAATCATTATATAACAAAATAATATTTTCACACTTTCCTAAAGAACCCTTCCCCTCCTCATAAAAAGCCCTCACTTCTAACCCATTACTCACACATCTCAAGCCCCATGGCTCATCCAACCGCTGACCAAATAATCTCTCAGGATCCCTATCTTCCTCCTATATGTCTTACCTTATACAGAAGGAACTTCAAGAATTTATTTTCGTTCAAAGTAGAGTGGGTTACCCGAATTAAAGGTAATCATTTCTCTTAAATTGTTTTGTTTTATTTTACATATCCAACCCCGATACTCTTTTTATTCATTTATTTTATATCTAAACCAATATCCTAAATATACTATGATTTTTTATGATAATGATTCGAACTACACTTACACACACCCCCATCTAATGGGTGAAGAACATATTGTTTCGGTGGACAGCGAACTATGACATCACAAAACAGTAATTGTTCAAAAATCATCAACTACCTATAATGGTGTCCATTATGATGGAACTATATTTATATATGATATATATTATATTTTTATTGTTTATATTTTTTTATTATTTTATAGAATACCATTATGGTTTCCACAGTGGGTAAATACGATAATATCTTTTGAGGAAATGGGGACTACTGCCCCCTCCAAGTTGAATGGCTCATTCTTGCCATATGTGGAACATATAAAAGGTAGAGTTAATGAAATTAAATATGTTATTATACTCGAATTAAAATATTCATATGTATCATTATGTTTCCATTCCATATAAATAAGAAATAGAAATGGAAGTAGCGTTCTTGAGTACGTACGGATTACCGTCTCCATGAGTGGTGCAATTCATTAATTTTCTCCAAATGTAATGTACTATTATAAAATAAATTTATATACTAGATTTATATGATATATATGACATCTAAATCTTTAATATCATTCAATAGATAATGGAATCCCGATTGAATGGACTACATGTAATTATAAGGTGTTCACTTTTTACTGAAGTACCAAATATCGACAAAACAACCATTATTATCATTAATGATTACATAATGTTTATAAAATGTTAATAAGTGATATAAAAGGAATAATAATCTTTATAAAAGGTTACTAATCAATTATAAATTAACATAAGTTCATTATTTAGGAAGAACAAGGAACAAACAAGCCAAGTTAGACACAAGGTAAGGGATATCTTATCTAACTTTTACTTCTGTGAGATTTCAATTGTTCACCACTTATTTATTGCATGGGGCGTATTGTGTACTCCAATTTGATATATATTATCATGGGTCATATTATATTAAGGGTATTATGTTATTAATTTTTTGGTTATTATATTTTGGTCATATGAATCAATGGATTATGACGTGGTAAGGAGTTTTCATCTTACTTTTTATTTCAGGGAGATTCATGTTATACTGTCAATATTTACTTTTTTGTGGTTTATGTACTGACCATGATTGTATTAATTGTGTAATATAATTAAATTTTTGTGTATTTACATCTTAATAGTATAATACTTCTCTCATGGGGTGTATGTTTCATATGTTTTCAAATTGGTAAGGGAATTGTTCACCCTCCTCTATTTCAATTACTTATTTTTATTGTGTCTTTTAATTTACATCTTCTTATGTTGGAATATATTCTTCTATATCCTTTATCTATAAATTTTACTTCCATGTTATTAGATAACATTTTCCCTCTCATCAGCTCATTTTCTGATTTTTAATGTGACACCGTTAGACTATCGAATTTCTGTAAGAGAGCTTCCCAACCTGATTTCTATTCTTTGGGCTAAACTTATACTAATTTATTATGTCATACTATGAATATTTGTGAATTTCATACGATTATTTTACACATAATATCCACTAATATTGTGTGTATTATTATTATTCGCACCTAATTATGTAATTGATTTATCATTAATCTAAGGACACTGTCATTACAAGGGATTTCATTTCAATTTACATTCCCTTGAGACTTCATTGTTGTTATAAACCAATTAACTTTTATAAGGTGTGTATACTGTCCTTTGTCCTATTATATCATGAATACATTTATTCTCATGATATTATAAATTATTAATGAAATGTGATTCCACAATTATTTGTATTCAAGCATCATAAATATGGTTAATAACTTTTTAACTAAATTATCGATCTAATGATTTATTCTTCTAAATATTTATCATTAATTTCCATGTTACAAAAATGGTTTTAAGAAGTTATTTATAATGAAATTAATGTTTTAAAAAGGGAATTTATTTAAAATATTAAAAGTGGTATGGGACACTTTGATTCAAAAAAATATTTATTAAATGTTTTAAATGTTTTTGAAAATGATGTGATAGAGAATTGTTTATTTCTATATCTGAATTTGATATATTGTGTTTGGAATGTAGAAATTTTATCTTTCCATTATACTTGTATTTTGTGTCATCAATATGTTATAGTTATTGGGAATTGTTTACTTATATAGGTGGCTCCGTGAAAAACCTAGGGCTAGTGGGTCCGAGATAGCTCTCCAATGCATTGGGTAACGTGATGTAGGTAAACATGAATGTTTATCCTAAGATATCTAGGGAATATATTGTGATGAGTATTCCAAATTTTACTCCCTCTGTAGTTGTGATAGCTTCAATGTAATTATTATATGGATGCCTCAAGATACCATTATGGTTTTTTGATTACTATATGTTATTCATAAATATTATGATTTCAGAAGGTATGTTATGATTGAAAATTTTGGTTTCATTGATTTGTATTTGTTGATGGGTTAATGATTCCATTCCTTATATTATAACCCTTACTAAGATTTTTTTTATCCCATGTTTTTGAAATGTTTTTCACATGTTATAATGAGGTGTAGGAGAAAGTAAGTATTCATGAAGATTTATATCAAGAAAATAACTCTTGTTTTATTTAAGGAGTTTTTTGTTGTTAAAAAATTGTTTATATTAGAGGAATATACTTTGTATATTCAAGTTGATATATAACAGTTATGGCCTAATTCTCTAAAACTCTAAACCAGAAAAGACCCCTTCTATGAATTCCTGGTTTAACTCAGGATTATTTAATGTTTAAGGCCAGGTCCTTATAATTTCAATGTCACACCATTAATTTGGAATGATTTATTTTCAATGGGATTCAAGCTAGAAAAACTAATAGGTCACCCTAATTGGTGGTGTCCTAACCCCACTCTCTCTTACATAGAACATCCATGGATCAACTCGAATCAACACCCTATTCTCATTTCTATTACCTTTACATCTATGGCCACTGCTCTATTAGATTTATAGTTGTTTGAATAGTTGGTGTTGTCAATAATATACTTAAAAGTTATTTGAATTCTTTTATATGTGTTTTATGCATCTTTTTTGTGTGTCTAAAATAGATATTTATAAATATATTGACATTTAAATAAATTCAATTGTGAAATTAATTTTCCTGTTATGTCTGCTTCTAAAACTGGGTTGTAAGGGTAATTTATTTTTTATTAAATAAATCTTTTACATCTATGTTTTTAAAATATAATTATTGTAAAAAATTAATATGATTTAAGATAATGAGATTATTTGTTTATTGTATGTTTTTACAATTAAAATTTATCTATATATGTATATATATTTAAATGTTTATATTTTTTAATATATTAACCAATTACACTATGATCTCGGGTATTGAATGGTTTTTAATGGGACAAATTTATAAAGAACAGGTAATGAATATGAAAATAAAGTTGATGATTTCATGGTCATTGCTAAAAATCCTCAAAACCCATATTTTATTTTCTTCCCACATGTGATGTATTTGAATATGATAATGTTAAATTCTAGAGATATCAAGTATCTAAATATTATAAATGGTTTTATCCATTGTTATACATGTGGGATATAATATGGTGAAATTACTATAACTTCAATATATAATGTTTAAGAACATATTCAAGATGACATAAATGATCATATTGATTATTAATTCATGATTTAGGTGTTGAAACCATTTAAAAAACAACAACTATTGAACTATTGTATGGTGAATTTTAAAAAACATTATTTAGATATTTTAAATATAAAGAGTTATCAGTGGTTTTAATATTGGTTAACATGAAAAAAACATCGTTTGAGTGAAAAATGTTTCCCTAACATACTTGAGATTTTAAAATTGATTCATCAAGAAGGAAATGAGCGTCATGATTACAATTATGAGGTGAATACAATATTTTTCCCAATGGGATTTGGGTATAAAATTATACATGATTTCCCCAATGATTGCCTATTTTATGGGAATGAATGTGATTTTTATTAAATTATACTACATGTGGAACATCATTCTATAAGATGGATGGAAAAGAAAAATTTGATCCAAAAACAAATGATAAGTGGTTAATGATTGGGCATAAAAAGTAATTTGTTTCATGGTTTAAAGTGAAATTGAGAATAGATATTTCTACATAAAAAAAATTAAATGTTTGGAAGGGGGGAAATAAATTAATGTGATAATATGTATTGGTTTTGATATTTATCTGTACATATTTTACACAAAAAACCCTGATTAAATGAGTACCATTTCAAATAGTGGTGTGATGGTTATTACTAATGTAGTTCATTTTTCATGTCCAAAAGATAAAAAACAAATTTTTTCTTTGTCGACAATTTTTGTAGTTCATGAGGATATATGGGGAATTGATTATCAAAAATTTTGAGTCAGTGTATTTAAGTGCAATTGGGATGAAATAAATTGTTGTGTGAACTTTGATGATTATGGATTTACACCAGTATTTTTGAAAAATATTATTTACAATGATTAACCATTTATCACAAAGAAACAAGAAATGCATATATTTTATATCATTTTTTCATCAAATGATCAGTAGCCCAGCTTTTTGAAAGTAACAAATACCATTTGGGTAAATATAATGATGATAATGATGTTATTGATTTACACGAGTCTTATTCTTCTATTACTTAATTTTTAGAGGATTATAATATATAAAAGGTAGACATAGTGCATGTAGTACATAATGATCATGATAAATGAATATAGTAAAACACTTAATTAGTCTTCTAATTGTTTTAGTATTTTTTTCTTAATTTGTTTTTTTGGAAATATAAAAATGTGTGCCTCATTTTTTACGTATCTTTTTCATCTTTGTTTCGACATATTCACTTTTCTAATAATATGTAGTTATAAAAAAATTTACTTCACTTGTGTCAATACCAGATACAAAGAGAGAGGACTAGTTAATTATATAAATATATTTTTTCATATTGAATGATATTGAGTAATATAATTATTTAATGAAATAAAACATTTAATTTCTAATTTTTTAGGAATACTGATGCATCAATTGTGGATGAGACTTCTCCTATTACTAAATGGAATACAATATATAATTTCACTAAACATGGAATTATATGTCTACTAAAGCAGTCACTTGATTATGGAGATGATATATTACATATTCAGTTTGATGATAATAATAATGAAACTAGCCAAAATAATGTTCAATTTATCAGTTATATATCAACACAAAGCCACTGTAGTATTAATATTTTATATCCTAATTGAGGATTGAGAGATTTCTGCCTCTGAGCAGCATGGGCACCTTCATCCGCGGGGCTAGGGTTTCATTTCATGTTCTCTCCCTTCCCTCCTCCGGCGTGGCTCTTGTAGATCGATGCCCGTATCCTTCATACGAGGCTCCGACTTCATCTCAACTTGGCTCGGAATAAGGTATTGCAAGGTTCCGGCTTCATCTACCTTGTGCGCCGGCTCGGTGGAGTCTGAGGAGAGGTCTTGAAGCATCTCTCCGGTGGTCGTCGGATCGGCGTCGGCCTCGGAGTGGCATGGAGAGGGGAGGGTCTCTCTTCCGGCGTTGATGCATTTATTCTACAGAGCTTTACAGATTTAAAGGTCGCGGATCTCTTCTTCCAAGGCACGTTCGTGCGGGAGCAGGCAGTGCAAGGGGTGACGGCAGGGCGTCTGTTCTCTAGCATCCATGGCAGGGCGTCTGTTCTCTAGCGTCCACGGCAGCGGCATCCCTCTGCAGCGGTGTTTTTGTGCGGGAGCAGGCGATGTCGACTCTTCTGGTCTGTGCTCACAGATCAGGTCCAGATCTGTGCTTCAGACCAGATCTGGTCAGGTTTTGGAAATAGGTGCAAGGGGCGACGATGATTCTTGACAACATCGGTGTTTTCTCCCTCCGTGGTGGCGTGTTTATGTGGGAGCAGGCAGCGGCGACTCTTCCGGTCGGTGTTCACAGATCCGGTCCAAATCTGTTTTTTTGACAGGATCAGGTTGGATTCAGCGTTGTGAGGGGTGACTATGTTCCTCAGTTTTCATTGGTGGTCCTAGATGTAGGGCATTGTACCGGTTCAGCGTGCATCGTCTTGGCGTCGTTTGTCTGCGGTTCTCTGTTGTCAATGGAAGCGGCGTGGATTGGGGGATCTGCCTATTCGTGTCTCGGGCGCGACCGCGTGCGTGCACGGTGGTATACCAATGGGCTCTTTTCTATTTTTAATAATAAAAGGGGCTTTCCCCCAACCTTTATTTTATATCCTAATTGAAAGACTAATGATAGGATGGAGAAATAAAAGCTTGGGGAGGCCATGATTGTTAAATATCTTAATTGAAATATTTTATCTCATTTTTTGAAAATTATATATATTAAATGACATATTTTATTTATTCAATTATAGATGAAATTAAATTTTTAAGAAACAAAATACATTAATAAAATACATATCTCTTTAGTTGTGGTTTTATGGAGAAATATAAAAAATGAAAAAATATTATGTTTTTGGAAATAAAATGTTTAAAAACCACTGCCTTAGGAATCAGTTTATAGGTTCTGATACATGGAATAAATTTATTGAAAGCCATCATGAAGAAAAAATTCAGGTATGATAATTATTTTATAGTATAAAATTTATTATATATTTATCTAATTACTTATTAATTTATTTTTACATAACAGTCTACCAGGAGAAATAATCAAGAGATTTAGTTGAAAAATTTATACCCTCATACATAATCATGTGGAGGTTATTTCTTATTGAAGCATAAAATGATTGAAGAAAAATTTAAAGAATTTGGGACCCGATCAAGTAGTGGTTTAGAGGAGATCTAGTTCGTTCCTCCATCTACTCACACTCTCCATGTAAAATGTAAATTGGGGAGAAGAATGAATAATTAAAAGTAACTAACATAGGAAGTTAAGGATGTTTTCGAGAAAATTATAAGTATATATTATTTATTTGTCTAGAACTTTTCTATTTTATAAATTATGAACACTAATATAACTGTTTCAATTTTTATTTCAAGATAAACATGAAGAGAAAGTGACACAAAGTTATTTTCTCCCTGAGGGAGGATGGACATCATATCCACTACTCTATGATAGGTAGAGAATTCTATATATGTTAAAGGATATCCAGCATGTGTTAGTATTCTAAATGTTATTTAGAGTAAGGAATCAATAGACCCAGAAATAAATTACTTAATAGATGAGATTATACTTAACAAATAGTCTATGGGTGGTCAAATTCAAGAAAACATGAATAAGGATTTCTTGGAACTTATGAATAGACAATCATATTCAGTAAAATCTTCCTAGAATTCCTAGCATACACAATTGGTCGTGCAGCCTCTATAGCCATCCCAGCTGGACTACCCTTCTGACCATCCCACATTAATACTCCACATCCTTGCTTCGACCAAATTGTATATTATGAGTTGTTTTCTAGAGATCCTTGTATATATATATTGTTTCATTATGACCCGTTCAATTTTTGGGGAATTTTGTGTATCACAAGCCTAGGAAGATGTGTTAGGTTAGAATATCAATTCTGAACATTATTGATAATAATGCTCTACTATTTTTTTCTGCTGAGGAAATAACCAGGATTGTCTGTTTCATTTTATACATTTTCCAATTGGTCTTGTTCATTATATTTCATATGTGCTATGTCTTTTTTAATTATTTATTATATATTAAAAAAATTAATTATTTTGTTTTCATAAATTTAACTTATATAGGATTATATGAAATAATAAAATTACATAATTGAAACAAAATGTTCCGGAATAATTGACTGTACATACTTATGATATTTCTTAGGGGATGTAAATATAATATCAGGATTCATCTAAATTTAATAAAATATATGATTTTCAGATGATGTCTGATATATTTGGAAGAGATTATCCATTTAAAATACTAAAAAATATATCATTTATCTAGTAGATTTTGAATAGATGAGCCAAAATGTGTTTCAATTATTTTCCATGTAAGTAAAATTCTGTTGGAATTTTTTTTCATTATAGAATGATTGTTTGAATTGACTAATGATATTTCTTTATTAATTAGGTATCTACACATGCTTCATTTACAAAAATAACAGTATAATCATATATGGTTTTATATATCTAGAATACATTTTTATGTAAGTAAAACATCTAAAGAATCCAAAGAGAGTTGCAAATATAAGTGTGAGATTATCACATAAAGATATTGAACATTTGTTTTTTCCAATTCGTGATAAATAAGAAAATAAAATTAATTATTAATTAATGATTATTATACTTTAATTAATTGTGGAATTTTTGTATTTTAGGGGGAATTAGATGTTAGGTGTATTTTTCCCAAGTGAGTTCACCTTATATTCGTTTTTCTTTTTATTAGAGAGTGTTCATAAAATGTTTTCCTACTTATTAGATATATAAGTTTATTTTTTTCATAAGATCAGTATCTTTATTATTCATTATTTATACTTTTATTATTAGATTATATATATGAAAATGATGTTCATTGAAAAAATATAAATAAACACTTGTCGATAAATAATTCAAAATAAATCCAATATGTAGAAGTAAAGGTAATTATATTTTATATTAGATAATAGATTGATTTTTTGATATATAAATATGAATATATATTGTTTTTTATTATATAGTAAATGTTTTATAACTGAAATTTCATCATCATAAAGGATAAGTTGAATCTGGTTATTATGTTCTATGATTCACATATGAGAAAATAAAAACATGGGTAACTATTGAATTTAATATAGTTAGTTATATTATTTTTTTAATATTTTTTGTCATAGTATTATATTTTTTAATTTCATTTCATCTAATTTTATTGTATACATTCACTGATGACAATTCTTATACCCAAAATAAACTTACCCATCATCAATATTTTTTGGAAAAGTATTTGTTACGTCTGATTATGTTATGATGTATGTACATTCTAATATTTATGAATAATATTACATTTTAGAAATAACATGTATTTAAAAAAATAATTCTTTTACTATAATATGTTTTTGAAAATAATGATATCAAATGAATACTTCAACAATATTAAAAAATAATCATGTTGTAAATTTAATTTATCTGTATTTTAATTCTACTTTTTAATACAAATGTGTTGATAGTTTTGGGATTAACTATATAAAATCATGTATGTTTTTTTAGATTATTAGTCAATTATAACTTCTGTTTGACTCCTGATTTCTATATTTTTATTTTAGGGAAGTGGATTATTTTTTAAGTGCTTAATATTCCGAATTTTCCATTAAAACAACTTTTGGCATCGTTTTTTATAAAAAATGACGGGGAAATTTTTTTTTAAATTTTTTTATCATCTCTTTCCATTAAAACTGACAACAAATAAAATTCTAGAGTACATTTATTTAATTAAACAATGGTGAAAATTAACCTATCTATGGTTATCATTATCAGATTATAATAAAATGATGTAGGAAATAATCCTGGGCTTGATTATGACATTCAGTTTTTTTGTAATACCGACAGTGAAAAAAAATCCGAGCATCAATTTCCCCATCATTTTTTGAAATTTGATGTTGAAAATTTTTTAGGTCTCCTTTATAAATGTTAGTTAAAAAATGATATCAAAAATGAAAAAAAGATAACATTAAATCTTTCCTTTTCATAAGTGTTTTATTAAACTAGACGAGAATGGGATTCCTCTATGAACATTTTAATTTATGTGTGCATTAGTGAATCATGTACATATGAACATTTCTTGTGTATTATCCTCATACAAATCATTGTGTTGGTGACCCAAGTTAATTTTTTCCCTTATGAATTATTTTATTTTATAAAATAAATTATACTAAAAATAGATAGATGTAGGTTTTTTAACAAAAAACATGATCTGGTTGGGTTGTTTTAATATTTCATATCAATATCCCCCCTCAGATTATTTAACTATGTTTCTCTAGAACATGACATATTTTGCATCTGTTGTATGCAAAACCATTCTAAGAATCTATGCTAACCACATTCTTATGTTTATTTTTCAAGATCCTAAGAAATATATTATTATTTATAAGAAGTCTTATACAATTATAAATATTGGTTTCGTCAAAAAAAATCACATTTCGTTCCATTTGATGTGTTAAAATGTAATTGTAAATTCAATTATGTAAATGATTTTCAATTAATAAAAAATTATTTAGTCCTTTAGGATGAAATTTATTATATCTAGTTCTAAATAAATAATGGTACCAACAAATATGGACTACATTTTGGAGTTTTATTATAATAATTTTATGATCTCATATAGTTGAAAACTATATAAAAATAGTTTTTAAGTATCTAAACTTGAGAATTTTTATCAAAGGGAACAATTCTGAGCATATTGGTATGAATTTTATACTGGACAGTTTAACTAACTCTAAATCAGGGATATTAAATATTTGGGTATTTCCAACATTTGTGTTGAAAAACACATACTTATAGATATCTGAGAATTGAAAAATGGTGGAGTGGATATTTTTTCAGAAACAGAGAATATATTTTTTAATTATAAGTCATCGATTATTGTGTAATTTATTATGTTGAATAATTCAAGAAGTATAAAATTTTTAATACATTCCATCCATAAAAAAATTATTTATGTATATTATTTATTCATTAATTGATATTAATTCACTATTATGAAAGTGAGTTGTTATATATGTATTTATAGTCATTTGTGGAAACTATAATTTGGTAAAAAAATTATACATTCATAATATGGATAATATTATATATTGAATTCATTAAAAAAATGGTCAGGATTTCTCCTAATTCCATCTACCATTGGAATGATTTTCCAACATATATAAATGATAAATACATCCACTGAATCAATAAAAATTGATATTTATAACCATTTCAAAAATAATAGTTTGATACAAGAATATCCTTTTTATTAGGAAATAAAATCAAATAACATTCTAGTAGAAAAGAACAAAGGGCTAGTGTGTTTTTTTGTTCACATAAATATTTATGTATGTGAAACAATAACTACTCAGAAATGTTGTTGTTTTAGGAACATAATTACTTTTATAAACCATTTTAGTCTATATGAAATGTATTTCTAATCATATATAAGTACTAATCCTTTTAAATGTTAAAATATTTTTAGTTTAAAGTAAATATAATATTTGGAATTTTTATAAGATTCTATGATAAGATTATGGTGGTGAATACTTCATCTAGGAATATACTGAGCATCTAAAGAATTGGGGAATCAATCTATAACAAACATCTATTAGAACAAAATCGTATAATATTGTGACTAATTTCAGGAATAATACTGTATTGGTCATTGTCTATTAAACTATTTGAAAATTTTTCCTTCATATTTCATTATAGGGTTATAATATGGAGACATTTTTGTTCATACATAACTAGGATCCATATAAAATATGCATATACACACCATATGAGATATTTAATGGGAATGTCACAATTGGACATTTATGAAAATTATGTTTTCCAAATCAAATATATGACATTTTTTATTCTTTTAAACTCATTAATAAACCTATGAAATGATTATTGTCAAGTTATCTTAGAGAGACTATGACATATTACTTTTAACAGTATTATGAACAAATATTATGTCATTTCTGATGTAAAGTTTTATATAATAATGAAAAAATAACATAGGATTCAATATTATTAATGTTGAACATGGAAAATTAAAAATAAATAAAAAAAATGAAGTGTTACTTTAGTCAAAGTTAATCCAGTTTTACAAAGAGTTTTTGAAGAGAAATAAACAAATGATATATAAGAACCGTGATAGTCTGGTATGTTTCATCAAGATCCAATGAGTTATGGATTTCATATGGATATTTTTTATTAGATAATGTTATTATGAGATAAAACTACCACCTATTGGGAATCCATTGAGATTTACAACACAGATAAATGGTTATAATCCATGGAATCTAAAATAGACTCCATGTACACTATCCATGTTATGAAATTGTGGGATACGTATGAATGGGTGATACCCAAAGGGCTCAACTGGGTTTCTCCAATAAAAGTACATATATAATAGATATTTACACCACCAATAATATTTTATAATAATAATAGGATTCATAACATTCTTAATACAAAACAATATTCTTTAAAAGAAGTCTGAAAGGATATTAAAATATTATTATTTAAATGTGACAATTATAACCATTCTGTTGAATTAGAGGGAATGAAAAAGAATAACAACATTATTAAATAATTTCATAATAGTCATAATCAATAAAAATATATTGAATACGTCTTAGTAAATAAGAACACAATTTTTATTAATAATTTTTTTTAAAGTTACTTTTGATCAAAAATAGTAATTATGTATTTTTTGTAAGATTATATTATAAATAATTCTCCCGATTTAAAAAATTAAATTTTATAAAATTATTTATTATTTGAAATAAAAATATAAAAATAAATTTAATATAAATTTTTTGTATTCTTCTTAAAAGATTAATATTTTAGGGAATAACGATGAAATGTTTATTTTATATAAACTTATCTTTTCCATTCTTGAATATTAAAAGTAGAATTTTTTTTATTAATTTTAAATTAAAATTATTTTATAGTTAAGAAACAAAATATAATTAACTTCTATGAAATTTATATTATGTTTCATTTTTGTATAAAAACAATTTTTATACTTTAAAATGATTTATTTCTAGAAAAAAAAAATTTCATCATATTTGGAGGGTTTATTTGAATATAATTCATACATATTATATGGATATAATTTAATAATATATATTCCAAATTAAAATTCATAATTTCTGAATTTGGTTAAATTTTAATTTTATTTCGGTCATAAATAATAATAAACCTAGAAAAATGTTTTCATTGTGGTAATGGTAAAACAAGTTAATCAAGAATCCAAACAATAATATAATGATTAGGAATAATAAATTAACATTCAGTTATTTCATTATATGATTTTAATTCGACTGAAGCATTATCATATTCAATAATTTCATTTTTGTTTCATTGGTATATGATAAAGCCCATTATAATAGTTTAAGCAAAATAATATTAAAAATCACTCTTTCTGTAATTTAATATATATAATAAATTTTGTAGGTATACAATATAATAAATATTTAAAATTATATATATTTTATATGAATAAATTATTTTTAAGATGGTTACTATTTTTTTAATTTTAGTTATAATATAATTACCTTATATGGTTACATAATGCTTATATATTGCATTTTTAGGTAGTATAAAAATCATATAAATTATTTTAACAATATCAAATGTAATATTTTTTATGTTCGTTATAGTGTTGCATTAAATTTCTAGGTAAATATAATTTATAATGTATGTTTTAAATTTTTATATTTGAATTAATATACTACCTATATATTTTTAAAAGTCCATTATGAGAATAGTCTAGAAAATGACTTTAATCATTTATTATATTAGATAATATTTAATTAAAACAATTATAAAATATATAAATCATATCCATGGGAAATTAAATATTATATGTTTGGTAATATCATACAATTTTAACTTATGGGTCACTTTTCCTTTTATATTAATATTCTTTACCCCAAAAGAGTAGAATCCATTGATGTCATAGTAACCATATGAAGGGTTGGGTTTTAAAGTAAGAGATATGGGTTAAAAATCACCTAAACATTCCAAAATATTACTTTATGATTCTATATAGAACAATCATAATTATTTATTCTAAATATATCAATTTTTACAACTAGATAATGGAAATTTATTTATTTTAATTTTATACATTATGTAATTTCAAGGGTGCCCCTCCCGTTTTTTATATAACTACATAACATCTCCTCTCTCATAACACTTCCTGAGATAATTATATTGAAAAAACACTGAAAAATAATTTTTATATTTTTTGGAAACATTCTAGATGTTTTTTCCACTTAATATACTACACGTAAAGCCCTTTAGTAAACATCCAAAGGAAGTTCCTCAATGAGGAGGTAGTCATCTTAACTGAGCGTTCTCATTATACTTCTTCCTCAACCATATTCAATTATAAACTAACAATTAAAATAAAATAAAAAAATCATTTGAAATATAATGAGATATTATTATCATAATTTCATAACCTTATTCATCTCCTTTTTCTTACAAAATTTAAATGAATGTTCTTTTTTGTGTATAGGTGGACTACCACCTCTAAAATGAGATTCAATCCATTTTCCCTCACCTCCTCAAAATGAAATTTATAATTATGGATTTATTATTTATATATTATATTTTTGATTTATAAAAATATTCAAAAATTACAATAAATTATTTATTTGTATTTCCAACTTTTCATTAGAGAATGAAAAGAGAGTTCATATGTACATATAGACTACTATCTCAATGAATGGTGTCATTCATTTTTCTATCTATTCCATTCAAGTAAAAATTATAAAAATTTATATTACCAATATATATGAAATTAATATAATTATTCACATTATTATATGATTAAAAATGATCAGTATGCACGTAGTAGAACTAATGAATTGAAAATTACCTAAAATTGAAATACTTAACACCCAGAAACGACTAATTTAGTAAAGAATTATTAATAAACCTGTGTTGAAATGCTATAATTGGATAAAATATGATATTATAATTACATATATCATTATTTTAAAAATTTATAATATATTTAAATTTTTTAATAATTATTGTAGTGAACTTAAAAAAAGAAATTCTGATGTAAGGTAATGATTCTTCTTCACATAATTTTTTTATTAAGTGAAAATTTTATTTATAATCCTATTTATAATTAAGTGGTGTGAATACTACCACATTTAGATTTTATATCAATTTTACTTATTGATTCATGATTTTTCACATTAAAATTTATATTAATTCCCCAAAGGATATATTACTAATAATTTACATTGGAAGTAAGGGGTTTTCATATGACATCTTATTCTTTGAGATATATGTTATATACCCATTTTATTTTATATGTTATAAATAATTCCCCTTTGATAGGTTATATCATAAATCATATTTTTTATTATAATTAAATATTCATTTGATGTAATTATTTAATGGGTCATATAATTCAAAAGATAATTAGTGGTAAGGATAAATATTTTGATAACACTTTTAATTTGTAATTCTTTTTGTTAAAATTTCCATTTGAGAAATTATATGATTTCACCCATCTAAAATCATCTGTTATTAATTCTCCTATATTTTTTTCTTCGTTAATTTTCATTTTATAATCTTTCTTAATGAACTATAACTAAAAGGTTGTATTTAAGGAAAAATGACCTATTTCTCCTTGTGATTTGGAATATTTTTCTTCAATGTCCAAATTTTATAAATTGATTTAATAAAATTTTATTTATATGATATAATTATTTTTTGAATTCATTTTTAACTATGTTATAGTTTTTAAAAAATTTATTATAGGTGGTTTACTTTTTTATTTCTGATTGAGGCCCCTTTTTACTTTTTACTAATGATTGAAAAGAATTTTTTTTACTATACACAACATGAAAGGATTTTTTAGCCATCATGAAAATCTAATTAATTAAATATTACTTTACAAGTTTTGGATTAGTTTCATATAATATAATTTTATAAATATTATGATTTTTTTTTGTTTTAATGATATCAAAACAATATGATATTTTCATTTTTGTTAATAAATGTTTGAAATCATCTTTTAATGGAATTTTGCACCTATATTAACAACATTTTATATTTTGAATTCTCAACTAGGAATAATTTTTTATAACACCATACATATTCATTATATATATGGTTTGTGAGGATGTGGTAATTGAATCATATGTCGACAATCCTTTAAAATTCTATGATATCAATAAATATTATTGTTGAATAAATTTCCTTACAAAATAATATATCTCAATCAAATAATCAATCTAAATATAGATCATAGAAAATTTATATTTCAAAAATCAATATTCACATCCCTTATGAATTCAAATTCCTTAAAAAAACATTTTTACATAGTGGAAAATATTAAAATGAATTTTAAAAACTCATTAAAACCCATTCCATGAAACTAGAAACTAACATACTTCCCAAGAAATCAATTCATAGCACTAAATCGTACCCCATGTGTCATCAGGGAGATATTTAAGCGACCAAACTATAAGAATATGGAACATAATTTAATGTTTCATATATAATATATAATGGTGAAATATGTTATCAACTATAATTAAAATAAAATGTAATTATGTATGGTTACCATAAAAACATAATTTTATCCATTTAGGAATAAATTTTAAATAAAATATTATTCCATACCAAACTAAAAAATTAATCTCCCCCTCCTTATCCAACATCCAAAAACCACATAAAGGGGGTGGAAACTCAAAATTTATATCTTTATATCAAATAACTCACATATGAATTTTATCCTTGGGAATCTTCGAAAAAGATTAAATAAACTAGGAATTTTTCTAAAATTTAATGATACATCTCTCATATAAATAACACAAAAAAAGTACATAATAATTACATAATAACAAAAAATAAATGAAATAAACTCAATATTATTAAATTAGTATTAAATACAAACATAACTATAAAAATTATGGTTAAATTCAACACAGGTTATTGAACACACATCATCATATCTTCACACCCACATCACTTCGAAAAATTATGAATTATCCTTGTTTTTATGATTAATTTTCTTAAAGCATTTGTAAATGTAAATTTATTTATGATTATGTAAAAATGTGTCTAATTTAGCTTCATTTTTATTATTGTTTTAAAACATTAATATTTTCAATTAAACAAATTTTTAAACATATATAAATTAAAAATAAAATAAAAAATCATAATTATTATATATAAACAGACATGTTTTTAAATAAATAATTACATAAATTTTTATTTATGAACACAAAAAAACCTGATAAAATATAATTATAATTAATTAAAAATAACTAAATGAATGATCATTAAAACATATAGGTATACATATATGAATTTATAAATTTATTAATAAAGTGTTGTCTCAAAAAAAATATAACCAAAAAATTAAATAAAAAATGAATGGACATGCAATAATGAGGGGTCATAATTAAAGAATAAACACCACCCCCCCTAAATGTAATAATTCTGAAGGCATATGGGATCATCTAATGGTGAGACAAACAAGAAAAAGTCATATTCCACTGAACCTTATTTAATAGAGAATATGTCCTGATTTAATTCTATATAGATGTATGTATCTAAGATTTGAATATTTACTTAGGATTATAGGTAGTGGTTCCAATTTCCATGAATCGACCTTGGTATAATGAAAATTTTATATTGATGTGAATTGAAAACATCCATAGAATCAATTTCAATCCAAATATGTTTCCAGTCATGTTTATTTTCATAATTAATGGAACATTTATATGATAATGAATCTTATTCATATGAAATATTATTCCTATTAAATTGATTAATGTATCAATTAACGACCCCATACCCAACCCAAAAGTGGTTAATTTAATAGAAAATATTAATATTTATTCCATAACGGGATGACCTTCACATATTGTAATAATGGATATGGTTAGAAACGAAGCCCCACTAATTGATGGAATCCAAAATGGAGAGGTCGTGAATGCCATTAGGCATCGATCCGTGATATGAAATTGAATATTCAATACATATTATATTCTAGAATTTATTTTCATAATTACTTGATTATAAAAATTGAGTATTTTTAGATTTCATAACCCTGAGAATTTTTTATTAGTTTATCTTTAAAATAATTATATTTTTCTGATTGCTTTTTTGATAATCCATAATTATTTTTAAAAAACGGTTTTATATAAAAGTATATTTATTTAATATATGGGTTTAAATCCAAATAAATAAATAATGGATTATATATATAAATTTTTTACATAAGTAAAAATTACTGATTAATTCGTAAGAAATAAGTACTAAATTTATAGTAAATTCATTTTAGTCTTCAAATATATGTTTAATTAAAAAATTATTTGTAATTTAATTTTATGTATGGAAGTTATAATTACATTATAACAGATATATAAATTTAATTTGAGTATATTAATATAATTTCATAAAATTATTATTTCAATATTGTCATAATTTTAATTTTTGGGATTTGTTTAAAATAATTTTCATTATGTGAATTGTGAAAAATATACATTTTCATAACACTATAATAGTTACCCTTAAAAAATTAATTTAGAAGTACCATTATGTTTTTTATTTGATATTAATGTATATTAAGTTATATCTAATTAGTTATAATTAAATTAATTAATTTGTAGTTAGAATTATACTTGAATTTTGTAAAAGTTCATTTTTATTCATAAAACACATTATTCTAGAAATTATTTATAGTTTTGATTTACAGATTTTTGTTAAAATATTTTCATTCCTCTTAGAGAAATAATACCATGGAAATTGGGTTCAATATTTGGATTTGTGAGTTCCATATATAGTAAATTCTTCAATTTTATTTTTGATCATTATGAATTGTAACTTCTGTAATTACTTGTCATCTTGGTAAGGGTAAAATAGTAAAAATGTTAAACTATTTAATAATTCCTTGAAATATATAAATTTTTTTCTTTATTTAATTTATTTGATCCTTCATTATTATGAAACTTATGTTCAATATTTTTTTTGCATATTTCTTTCTAATTCCCTTTGATAATAACCCTCAATTTATTTTATATAATGAATAAATATGAATTGTTAGTACCTTTTTTAATATCATAAATAATCTTTTAAAGGGATAAAAAGAAGTTATGTTCAGTTAAAAATAGTAATTTTAAAATTGAATCGATTTTATATCATGGTATTTTTTTCAATATTTAGTGATATAATAATTACTTTCAATTTTTATGCAACTCTAACACAATTCCTGTTATGGTAATAGGAAATTCAAATAAATTATTTTAAAAATATTACATGTCATATAATTTGTTCCAAAATTATGTTTTGTAAAATATAAAATATTATTTCTATTTTAAAATAATATATTAAAAATCCATATCTATGTCCAAGAATTTAATGTCAAACTATATTAATATTCATGAAAATAAATTTTTCGGTATCTTTTTTCAAATAATATTTTATCAATTCTTATAAAACTAAATTAAATATTATATTCATCAATGGTGTAGGTGATATGATCTATATAACAACCATTTTCTACTTATGGATCTATTTTATTTTAATGTATATTTTTGACACAAAATAATTAAAAACCTTAATATCTTGTTAATCATGAATATGGTAACCAAGGGATAATACAAAGAGATTATAACATCCAAATATTTTTTAAAAATATGGGATGTTGAGTTAATGAAATTATATTTTTATATTATTTTTATCTATTTTGGTATCTCTAGTTGATGGATTGTTATGGATTAAGGTCTCAATAATTAATGTGATGATCATGAGGTTGGAATTGAACTTGAGGTGGCTGTAAAACAATCACTATCTCACTAATGGAATGAACAAACTAGTCAGTGGTTTTCCCCTATGCCTTATGTATATAAAAACTCTCATCATCTAGTAGATGGGGTTCCACAAACTAACTAGTGGCTAAGGAAAATTTTCATGATTTCATCAAGGAAAACCAGGGAATGGGTGTTCCTGGATTGAGGGTGCAATCAATACAACCTACTTGATTTTATTACCATGAATTTTGACCGTAATTAAATTTCATAATCAAAACCCCATGTATCCATCATAATTTTAAGCCTCCCCCAAATCCCTTGTTTTTCTCCCATTCATCCATACTTATTCCACCAAGATTAATCAATATTATATGTAATAATGGTGAGTTTTCTCTCTAAATCCATGAAAAATTCATCATCCTTAAATTGATTAAAAATTGATCTATTTCAATTATATTTTTTACATTATGATACAATGGGGAATTTCTCATACTAGGTATGTTGAAGGAGGATATAGAGTTTTGATATCGTATCTTGATCAAACCATAATCTACCAATGACAAATAACATTCTTTAGGGATGTGTTCTTGAACAATCATCCATGAATTCTTTTTTACTATAGATTGGTAATAGTTCCTTAATTTGTTGATCATTTCATTTTATATTTCTAGGACATCATCAAATCAACAATGGGTCATTGAATAGTGATATAATTATTATGAATGGAATTATTACCATGTAAGCCTTTGTGAAAATATCATCTGGATACTTTCTTCATCTTGATTCTAATCATATATCACATTCCATTGAATGGTTATTGCTGAATTTATAATAAATAGATAGACTTGGGACTATTTTATAGATTTAGTGAAAATTTACTGATCTTTTTATAAACAACTATGAATATGATGATTTAGTTTCACTTCATTTGACATAATACATTCTTAACTCCATTGATAGAAATTTTATTGTATGTGATTTTATAATCACATTATTGGCATGTAATACTCTTGAGAAATCATTATAAACATCTTTTTGATGAACCAGAACATGATTTAGACTCCTTTGATTTTTGAGATTATTAAATATCATGTTATATTATTTCATTAGTAATTTTCACTATAATATTAGAGTTTTTCTATTATGGCCATGTGGTTGTATATTCCACACCAATTGGGGATCTCATATTTACTTATTTGCAGGGTATGATATATGTGTTTGAATGGTTTTTTGTTCACTATTTATGGTTATTTATTATGTTTTGTTTATATTTTCATGTTACCCATATATTATTATTTTTTCCATGAGAATTTATAGAGTTTCTTATTACTAGGTTTAATGTTTATTCAGAAGTCATTATCTAGTTATACTACTTTTAACCAAGATCCATGCTATATTTTTTATCAAACTATACATTATTTTTTACTATAATGGATTTGGAGGTTTGGTGTTTGGTATATATGACACGTGACCTTCATAATATGATTACTCCTTAGGTAGGGAGCACACATGACATGCGACAATGATGATAATTGATCATTATAGACTTCTCGAATAGACCGAAATCAATTCCTAGAAGATAATAGGGAATGTAATATAACTCTATTACTTGAGTATATGAAGAAGAATTATCACCTTGATTACTTGAGGATTATAAGATACATCTCTCCAGTATTGTGGATTTTTCTAGATCATTTTTTGATAACACTTGATTATATATTTGGTATAGAGATGAAGCAGTTATGGTTAGAGGTTTATGGAAGCATTGTTATAGGAAGACCACACAAAACATGATTTTTTTGGTTAGGCTTACTTCACACTTATTATTTTCATGGAATAATTTAGTTATATATTTTCCCAATTGTTAATAAAACATTATTAGTGTCCTAAAGGTTTCTTTAATCACACCCTATACAAGATTTTTTATTTGTTTGAATACTACATGTTTAGAGATCTAAGTAAGGGAAATGGTCTTGTGGAAGATGATTTAGCTATGGAGTGCGAAGATGGAAGAGGAACTAAGATGTACTAAGGAGGATAACATATATAACAATATTTTTATACTATATTTTTTATTGTGTTTTTGTTAGAAAAATTTAGAGATAGTTTATATCTATTATGGAATGTGGTTCATTACATTATTTATTTTCTATATGTTAATATGTTTATATTCATCATTAATATTTTTTATTATCACTTTTTATGAATTGATGTTGATGGTATATTCTCCCCGTTGATGGAATTAGACCCCCACCACTTCTTGGTAACCACTTTCATACGAAGTGTTATACTAGTGATCTTGTAGAACTACAGTTTTGAAATAATGGTCAAGGATGGGGTGTTATAAAATTGAATTAGAAAAGATTTTACTCTTTTAGTTTTGGATTAACATGGGATAGTTTTAATAGTATATAGTTTATGTGCACATAGAAAGGGGTGTTTCCATTATCCATTCCATGACATACATAACATGCCTCTAAATTACCATTGATGTTATTTTTTTTTTGAGATTATGGGAGAATTCATTATTTTGGACTAGGCATGTAAGATAAAATGCCATTTATATACCATTTATTATGTTGTATTTTAGTTATTAAATTTATTTTAATAATGTGAACTATTTATTTAGGATAGTTTATATATTACGTGATATGTCTATTTAACCATGCTTCTATGATATATGTCCATTGTCATTAATTAGATAATTATTCTCATGATTTTATCTATATATATATATATGTGATTTTGACTAACATGTAGGTATTGATAAACATGGTTAATACTTGGATGGTTATACTATGGGTTATGGCTAAAATCCAAGGGGAAATATGTGAAATTACATAAATAAGTTTGGGCATATCCTAACAACATTAGTTTTTGATAACTTTTTAACATCTTTTTATAGTTATTTCACCTCAAAGATGACTAATGAGACTGCCAGCAGAGGTGGGTCATGATTATCCCACATAGTAAGATTCCCATCTTCCTACTCCTATAGCACATGTAGTAAAATCACCTCATTTGAGAGTCTTTACACTTATTATTTCCCATAGAGGAGGGGCCCTACAGTCTATTGTATTCTATGACCGAGGATTTTAAATCCATTTTCCACTTTCCATTCAAGTGGTTGGTGGAACACAAGATATATAGGATTGTGTGGATATAATTGAGGGTATATCTGACCACATTTAAATACCAACATATATTACGATGAATCTAGCAGTGATCATGTTGTTGGGATCCTCCAAGTAATGGTGGAGTGTGTTGTAATTAACAGTTTACTTTGAGGGTATCAACTTGGATGAATTCGTAGAGTTTTTTAGAGAGTTATTACCCAAAATGATAATTCATTATTGAGAACATGAGTTCATGGATCTATAAATAGACTCTATGACGGTGTCTTCATAAATTTCTTGTCTCACCAAAATTCATCTCATTTATCTATGCTTATACAAGAGATAAGAATATATGTCCAAGAATTTTGAGATCTAACTTTATTCATAAATTTATTAGAAAGTCTATATATTTGAAATATCATCATACCCTGAAATTGTGTGAAATCACATAGACATATAGAAGGTATTGTAGGAGAATAGAGAAAATAGTTTTCCTCCACCTTTCATTACTCAAGGGACTAGACATACTACTCCTACTAATAGTGTAATTTCAAGTAGCAGTAATAGAAATAATGCAGACTTTTATCAGGGTGGTATTATGAATATGAACTAGATGACAACTTCATTATACCCAGAGGGTGTATTTCTATAGTTCCTTAACTATTAAAAGGTTGGATACTATCACATGTTCTATATAGAACCATAGATGGCCTCTAGATAATACTGTAATATAGTGTATCTATAGTTATTCTACTCTAGTGATCCATAGAGGATAAATGCAATATATGTCCTAGGGAATTTAATGGGGTCCTCAACAGTATACTCATAAGAGGATTTACACTGGTCATGTGTCTAAGGAATAGGCTCAAGGTGTTAAGGTAGGTCATGTGTACCGAGTGTATCAAACTCATAAAGATAATGGTGAGGGTTAATATTCTAATCGAGGATTAATTATGATCACATATAATATAACTATTTCCAAGTTATATATCAATTCTTCTCACTACTTTATATCTACAAAATTAGTTGGTGGACATGACTCAGTAGTCAGGTTATTCTCTTATTTATTTTCATATCACACAATGTTGGTCATTATGGGGGGATATATTCAAACAGTCCTACAATATCTAATACTCATATCTAAAAAAAATAATATATGGGACTTATTCTATATATGATGAGATGCAATCTGATTATTTGCATTAAATTGATGACATGATTCCATGATCACATTGATTATTATCATAGATGAGTTTCATTTACTTCTACAAATAAATTTAGGTTCATAATGGCTGGAGAATGGGAACCATGAGTTGTTGTGGGTTATATGGACCTATGTAAGCTCATTGAGATCAAGGAGAAAATTAAAGGACTATATCTATCAAAAATATCAGTGGTAGATCCCTTAACATTACCACACACCATGGATGTCTATCTAGGCATATTATTAGATTAATTCATATGACATCCTCCTGGTCGAAGATTTTATTTTTATATATATCATAATTTTTGTGAAAACAATTTTCATACCCACTTATCTTCTGTCAGATTCCCTTATGAATATGTTAAAGATGTAACTCAAGGACTTATAGAAAAATGGCCTAATCGGGATGAGGACTGTACCATGGGGTGCCCTTAACTTATTCAGCATTATATAGAATCGTAGATATAAAATATATGTAGATAATGACTTGTTTAATGTGGATATGATGAACAATAGATATAAATTGACAAGAATTTGTGGTCTTTTTTATCAGTTTCATATTACTCATAGGTTCTCTATGATTGATCTTCAATTAGGCTATCACAAATTATGGGCCAGAGCGGTGGATGTCACAAAGACCTAATTGTGGAGGAGGTATAGGATATATGGGTACCTGGTGATAGAATGAACTATTTTCAAGAAGAGTTTAGTGATCTAATTAATAATATATTCCACCCATATCTGAATCTTTCATCATGTTGTTCGTTGAAAACATCCTCATCTACTCACTGACAGTATTTTAGTAGGACACACATATTGATATGGTCTTATGTACACATTGAGGACATCGTCAATATGTTACATAGTGAGATTACAAATTTTGGATTCATGACGTGCTGTTATTGGGATATATAGTTTTTAGGGTATGTATAGTAGTGGTCCCAATGAATGATTATGTATCATGCCTTGGATACATATTTGAAATTTTTAGTATCCTTGGCCATCACACATGATCTTGTTTTTCAACTGGTTTATAGAATGATCTTCAGCACAACCCCTCATATGTAAGAAGTATCTGACTAATAGTGAGGGTGTATTAAGGAATGTGGTCTGACTATAATATCATTATTTTAGTGAAAAAACACAATTCAAAATAAATATTAAAAGGGAATAATAAGAGATAACTAATAGTTAACTACATTACTCATCATTATTTCTTGAATCATGGTAGGTTCCCAGAAAACTATACAATAAATATGAAATTAAATATTCGTGTAATGTGTAAATTGATGTACTGAAATAGAGACTCCACAAATAATCTCGAAAATGGGTCCCGACAATTGGTTTGGTCCTAAAATCCATGATCCATCCAATGTCTTCACTCAGCCATCTGTCATAGTGCCTTAGTTCTTATCAATACCTTGGACCATGAAGTCTTATCAATATCCAACGAAGACCACATCATAGTTTGAGTAAAATGTAGTAGGCTTCCACCGATTGTGTTTAAATCAATATCCAATCCAAAAAATATTGTATAATAATGTTCTATATAATTAATAATATGATACATTAAAAGAACTAGTTTAATGATTAAATATAAGTCAATTATCCCCATATTCCCTTGGGTTCCATGTGACACTCGAGCTAAACAGTATGCATCATCTCAGGCTGGTCATCCAGACCATATACCATACTGGTCACATATTTTATGTTTGGAGAAACATTCCAAACATCAAAAATGTGGATCAAAAACTATATGTTTGATAATAAAAAAATGATTTGGAGTTCCATTTCCTAATTCCTAATCCATGGTTATGGAGTGTCTTCTCCAATAATACCAATAATCAATGAGGAGAATTATTCCCAAAATTCATCTACCATTCCATTAACAATCCATTTTCTTTTTCTAATATACAAGACCTTTTCAATTAATTAAAACAACAAGGGTACACCTCATTAATTTATAACTATTCCAATGGTATATTATATTCAACACCATTAACAAAATAACATGATAAATAAATTTAACAATTTATTCAAATGAAAAAAATTATGGATCATCAAATCAATTTTACAATGTTAACATGCCCCTTTAACCTTCTTCTAATTCCTCCTTATATAAAATCATAACAAATTTTTCTCCCAAATTAATCCATACATACCACTATTCCATATTATTAACTTGTACACCATATTTAATTGATTTAGACCCATAATTACACTATTCTACCAATTTAAATTTCATTATATGATTTTTAAGGGATTTTAATGTCACATTTGTATCTATATTCTTAGTATCCTAATAATCAATAGAAAAAAAATCTTGGAAGGGTCTAACACATCATTTAAATTCCCAATATATAATTATTAAAAAACAATCAGTTGTCCATACTTTATAAAAATAAAAAAATCACCTAAAATTGAAAAACATTAATTTTATTGGGGATATATTTTAGACTACCTACCTTATTATCGTTGAAATATAATTATCATACCTCAACCCTTGATTCAATATATAATTATTTCCATCATATAAGAAAAGGACTCCATAGAAATAGGGCTCATGAGATTCAAATGAAGAGGCACGAAAATGTATTTCATTATCCATAAAATAAGGTAATATGTTTCAAGAGATAATCAGGTATTCAACTCAAAAGTAGTGAATCATAAAATTACGTTGAATTGTGAGAGAGACATCCTTGGGAGAGTTGGGACGGTTTTGTTCACAAATAATGTATCCAATAGCGAAAATAGAAAGAAATTATGCTTATAACTTATGGGAATCATGATGGTAAAGTGAAAAATTCACCACATTTAATGAGGTGCATGGTGTTTACCTACAATATTCCCATCCATGTCACAACTATGTGGTATCCTCTATCAATAGGAAAATCGAGTCACATGGTGTTCTATATTAACTACAAAGGTTTACAAAACGTTTAGAATCCATGTGAATGGATCAATCCAACCATACGATGTTTCCAATCTATCACATTAATTGTTTATAAATTGTACTCAACCTATTCAATAAAACATATTCATGTTACATAGTTATCTGTGACCTAAAATTAACCATGAACTATGCACATTAAGGAAAATTTTCAGGTTTTTCATGTCCCATACACCCATGGAATCTCCCAATACCATCCCTATATCTTGTATGATTTTCAAAAACTAGTTAATTTTTTAGCTACCACTAAAATTTAAGCATACCTCATCAAAATTGAGGGTTCGTTGACCTCAGCACCATAAAATAACTCATTATCATGATAGAAACATAAACATCACCAATCATCACTAGAAAAAATGTTGGGCCCCTAATCCCTCATATCAACCTCCCTATCCAAATTTTCCTCTAACACATGGACATGGAAACCTAAAACATAGACCAGAGGCATGATCTTAGCTTGAATAGTTATCTCACTATGATCGATAGCACAGTTAGGATGTTCATTAATGTATGCATCAACCTCAATCTCAACATCATCAACATCAATCACTTGATATGGGTAAGGGTGATACTTACAAATATGTGACATAATAAAATATAATTCATAACACTATAAAATTATGGAAAATCCAATTGACAGGCTACCATTATGATCTTTAACCAAATATTGAGCAACCTGAATCACAAAGGCACAAACCTACACAATTTCTAAATCTTATGGTGACTTAATATTAGTGACACATAAAGGAAAAAAATAGTCACCACCAATAAACTCATGATGTCAAAGGGATTGATCAATGTATGAATTATTTATACTCTTGGTTGTATTAATAAATTTCCATATCAAATAGATGTGAAATGATATCTCCTACATAAGACTCACCACCCAAAAACTCTTATTGTCTTTCCCACAAACATCACAAGGGTTATTTTCATGGAAAATTATATAGTGTATCATATGGTTCCATCTAAGTAGACATATTATGACTATTGTTATATGAAACACCAATAATATCAAGCTTCTTCTCCCATCTTCTACTAAAATCTTGAATTCAATAAATTATTATGTCCTCTCACACCGTGATAGTAGGTTTCAACTACCCATCCATCCATGGATTGATATATGTTATTAAGAAGATCTTAATTACAATGTTCTTTATGAAAACCCTTCAAGAAGTACAAGGGAAAATATTTGTCATTATCTAAAGAAGTACTATATGTCACCCTTTGAAAATTCAATATCTCATGAATGTACATGTCACAAAACTTGTATACAATGAATGTCTATAAAATTTTTATGAATTGGGATACCTTTTTCATTCAATCCACAATTACATAGATCACATAACTCTTCAATGAATTAATCAAAACCCCACAAAGATATTCCTGGTATCATTGTCCCACTTTCTCTATAGAATAGTAAATGGTTTTAAAAGGCCAGAATACGGGTGATTATCACCCTTCACATAGTGATAGGTTAATATTAATAATTATATTAATTTATATCATGTATAATTTATCTTTGTGAATTATTTTTCTTTTTATGATTTGTATTTTTAATTATAGGATCTCAAATAAAAATAGAGTTACAACTATACAAGTGCTATAGTTGTAGACCATTCATATCATGAATCCCTAATTCATGATGTGTATTTCACTATGATATAACAATATAAAGATAGATTCCAAAACCCCAAACCCAATAGAAATTTTGAATCCTTTGGAAGAAGAAAACTAAAGGTAAGAAATTCATTCACGACGTTAAAGTCTCGCCCTAGGTCTATTTTCAACCATTATATATATTATGAAAATTCAATTGATACGGAATCATTAAGATATAGAATTCTGAAAAAACTATTATTATTATTCATGAAGTAAAATCTAAACCCATGATGTGAATTTTTGAAGAGTAATAGATCCCTTTTAGAATCAGTATGTAAAATTAGTTCTTGTTAAGAGTTGTTCCCGTGTATATGATTCCAATAACATCCAATATGAAAAATGGACATTCCCAAACATTTTTTTATTTTTTCATTAATTATTATCTGACTAGTTTTTTTCTATTTCATCCACAAAACAAAGATTAGTTCAGATATCTTTCACTATTTTATACTCATTTTCATGTTCAAATCCAATTTTCATAAGAATTATTCTTATTTTTTTAAAAGATTTTGTATTTACTTCTTTAGATTTTTAATAATTTTTTATTAATGAATATTCTAATTTTTCAACACCTAGTCCATTTGTTAAATTATACAATCATAATATATAGGTAATACTCCTAAGGATATGTATTCATAGAATGGGTAAGAACCCCTCAATAAACCATTAGATTAAAAAATGTGTAGTTAGTTGGAAAGAAAATTATATTAAAAATTCAACCATATGTCATTCCCAAGAATGTCCTGATCTGAGTGAATGGAATATGAGTACCCTACCTTATTTGGAAGGAATATAAATATGACTAGTTTCCCAATTTTGCCCACTATTGAAGTTACACCTATAGAACCAAGGGTGATAAACACCTTTATAAAAAATCATTTTTTCAAATATGAGTAATTACAATATTCATGACCAAATATAATTGATTAATTAGTAATGTTTCACAACCTAAGAAAATAGAACATAATTTTTAATATTTAAGGATATATTATGACTAGGTAATATAAAATTGATTTTGATCCCCACTTTAATAAACTATAATCTGACCAATGTTTTAGAATAAAATCAAGCATCACTAAATTTTTGTGAGGAATCCATTCCTGGACAAAATATCTAGGCCATTGTCATTGTACTCAACTACCTATAGGTTCAGACAAATACATAAACTATCCTTTGAACAATCATATTTTTTCTGGTATGGATAATGCATAAATTAATAATTTTATCAACACATGTTGATTTAATAATACTATACAGGTGAATAAAATTCTACTATCGTTTCCAAGAACCCTTCAGTAATGATGAAACATGTAAAAAACTAATTATTATATCACTCCCCCATTCCATTAGAATTTAATTTTAAACCATATACATGAACATTAATTGTTTCATCCATTGTTGAATTTTACTAATTGATAAATTCTCTTTTGAATTATTCTAGTAAGCTAGTAATTCATGATAATATTTCTTATGACCAAAACATCGAAATATACTTTCCTATGAATCATAAAACCACCATTGAAAAGTGAACTATAATTTATACCCCCAATCCACAAAATTATCCATTAACACCTAACAAATAATAGGGAGTGCATCTAGTAAAGTTGGATTAAAAATTATTGTATTATTTAATTCCATCCATTTGTGGTGTCGCACACAAAAAATATTTCCTTCACTTATAGTCATATAAATTCGAAGTAAAATATTTCTTAATTCATATGATCTTTATTATCATTCAATTTAGTAGAATTTAGGGAGAATATTCACCCGAAGATCTATAAAAGTTTCAAAAATTCATTGAATCGTTTAGGAACCAAGGTCTATCATTAGATACTTGTAGGCTCATAGTATTATTAATATATTTATGTGATGACAAAAAAATTTGGATAATGTTTTAGTCTACTAAAATATCCACCATATGGGATTATCTAGTAAAAAATTATATAAGAACAATCCAACAAAATGATCATTAAAGGTGTGGAAATGTGTTCAAAATAATTCTACGATGAAAGATGAATTAGTATGGGAGGTGTAGGAGTATTTTAATAAATTGACACAAATAATCCAACATAATGGGAATGTTTCATCTATCTAATTTAAAAAAATATTAGCATATCCTAAAACCCTCTTCTTGAAACATAGTGTAAAATACCACTGATGTAGTAATATTTTTGAAAAGAAAATTACTGGCTTCATAAAAAAAATACAAGACTAAACTTTTATAAAGAATTCAAGGATCTATGGGGATTGGGTATTAGCAAGTAGAAGAGATTTCCCAACTTGAATCCTAGGTCAAAGCTCTTAAAAATAAGATAGAAAATATGAATCTTCCTCAAAAATCATTTCCCCCACCTACTCATATTATTTAATTACATTATTGTTAAATATGTGGAGGTATACATCAATATAAAAACTCTTAAGCTAGAATGGGGGAAAACCAGTGTCTGAATTATAATTATGTAAACTAAAATAAAAAACACAAAATTTACCAATAACCTTACTAACAGTAAAGTCCTGTTAAACAACAACACAAACTAATCATTTTTGTTATCAATAGGGATGTAGACATTGTCCAGCCAGAAATAATGTTCAATTTTTATACCGACGTCTAAATGTATCACCTTGACCAGAATAATCATATTACCAACAACCATACAACCTAGGGCTCCAAACATTAAACCTCAAAAAACATCTAGAACGAACATCTTCATACAAATCCACATAATGATGAACCACAACAACCCAAAATTGAAAATATCCTCACTACATATTTTTAGAAAGTAAGACAGTGATTTGCTATATACAAAAACAAATTAATAAATCAATGAGATTCTCTACACAGCCCAAAACATAATATCAATAAAACTTCCAACACTCTGTCATATCTACTATCTGGTATAATTATTGTTTATATAGAGAATCATCCATGATAGGAGGACAAGTAAATGGTCCTTATATACATAAAAGATAAATTTTAAACAATTCATTGAAGGATATGGGAGGATTATTATTGAGATATGGATGGATCTTCGAATAGTAAAGGAGAATGTGGTAGATATTTGAGAAAGGGAAATATGAAAGTGATAGATGGATGGAACCGTGACTCATCCACACGAGAAGAATTAATGTTTAGGGATTCAAAAAAGGGAATGAGGAATATGGTAGTCGATTGATCTATAAAGAATAGAGCTAGAAGAAGTACTAAGATGTACTACGATGTATATCAAACTTTATTTTATTTATCTAATGTAATTATTAGTAGGTATTGGATAATAAATTTTGGATCCTATTAATTACCATTAAAACATCCATTCCTTTTTATTATTTCATTTCAAAATTCAATCAACATTTTATTATTTATCATACTATTTCATTATTAATAAGGATAAGAAATGATATTGGTGAAATAGACTCTCAAATTATTAACTTTGTCCCTCACAACTAGTAAGTATCCTCTTCTATATTGGGAGGGGACCATGCAGTCATGTGGCACACTGGTTATGACCGAGTGGTTCAGGATATGTGAATTATAATATAAGTGTTAATAAATCACTGAATATTTAATAAATTATATTTTAGGAGATTATTTTCACTCTTCCTTTTCATTAATATTAAATATTTTTACTTAAAACCATGTGAACATCAAAAATAATTTACTATTTTTAATATTTTTATTAGTTCTACATGTGTCCTACCCTCAATTACAAAACAGAACCTCCTCAACTACATTATTCAAAATGTTTTAGCTTTAAATATTTTCAATTAACTAACATAATAACATTATAGATTCATTCCCATCATTATTTATATTTTAGTAATATACTAAAATAGTCATAATAATTCATAAGGTTTTATAAAAAAGAGCACTCTCATTAATGATTTAGTCGTCCTACCCAACTAATTCATAATTTATTCATTAATTATTATTCTTCAAAATGTATAGTATTAATCCAAACATAATTAATTGAATATCACCATTATATTATGATACTATTATGATTATGGTAAAACCATTTTACACTCCATTTCCATTAAATGGGAAATAGAAGTATCATTCATGTGTACATGTGGACTACTACCTCTACAGAGTGATGAAATTAATTTTACATAATCATCGTTAATGGTTAGTTATTTTTGTGGGTTTATTTTTTATAGTTGATATCAATGACATAATTATGATATATAAATTATAAAATCTAAAATACATTCTAACCTTCCCATCCATTGTAAAATGATAACATCGCTTGTGCGTATGAGTAGATGAAAATCTCCCCGAAGCAATGTGATTCATTTTTAATTTATTCATTACAAATAATGTAATAGGGAAATATTTAATTAATATATAAGATTTTTTATTAATAGTTATTCTTTAAAGTATATATATTATTTATCATTATTTTATTATGTTAATCAAAAAATCAAAATGTCACTCATGTGACTGTGTGGAGTGTCTTCTCCATAAAGTGATGTAATTAAATTTTCATGACCCATTTATTTTAATGATTATAAAAATTTATTTGACTAATAAATATTATACTTATTTATTGATCATGATTATTCAAATGATGTAACCATGAACAAGGTGAAATTTATGGATCCATCAAACCAAAATATGCATATTAAACAAACTAGTTTTCACCAGAATGTTCACTTAAACGATCTAATTATTAAAAATGATAATTAGAAATTAAATATTATTGATACACTACAATTTATAATTTACGATGTCTCATTAATATATTTATAATGAATCAATTTTTATATAAATTATATTTGAACATGTATGAATAAAGATGATACATATGGTAAGAGTTTCCCATCACATTAGTGTTTATATGAGACATTAATAACATTCACAACTTTTTTTATTAATGTGTTGTATATAATTCCCATTTGATATAATATAAAATCAATATATTTATATTCATGGTTTTTACGATTTCATTTTAAGATATTGTTTTCATGGGGTCTATGATTTAGAAGTTACCAAAGATGTAATGGTTTATTTTACATGCTCATTTATTTATGGGATTTTTATACTAAATTATCATCGAGGGAATGTTTATCAAAATTATCCTTTAAAACAATTATAATTTTGTCGTGACTTTATTACTCAGATTTTTAAGTATCATTACAATCTTCTTATCTCTGTTACATGATATTATTGAGAAATTTTTTTAATGAAAAGTCAACATTATTTCCACTATAGTCATTAAACATTTACATATATATCCATGATCTTAAAAATTAATCAGGGAATCTTTTTTTTACATTACCTAATTTATTTTAAAAATTCATCTTCATTACCTTTAATATTCATTATAATGGTTCTAATTAAATTTTTGTAAAGAATTTTTTTTCTAAATATATTTTTTTAATTTTTTCCAAAGAGAGCTAAAATGTTCTATTTTAACATAAACGATATGGATTGTTTATTAGATCATGCAAACATTATTTATTTAGAATACTTAATAATATTTAAATGGTTTTTTTTCATATAAAATCATTTTATTAATATTATGTTTTTTATTGACAATTTTTTAAAAAGAAATATATTTTTCATACATTCAAAGAATAGTTTAAATGATCATTTAAATATATTATTCATATATATAAACTTCCTTTATATATAGTTTATATTCACTAGGGAAATGATCTTCTATTACTATCTAATTTATTTCATTGGATTCATTACCATGATGACAATTAAATGTCTATTCAAAGGAACACATTTCGTAACAATGGGATAATTAAGTTCGGATGAAGCCTTTATGAAACACATTCCTTAACCGAAGTTATAATAAGATATAATGATGATATATTTTTGAAAATTTATTCCAATACACATGTTTTGATACGATGATATGAATATTTTTTTTATAACTTATAGCACATATATGTATTGTTTTCATTATGTGAAAAGAAGTCTCAGAATTTTATAGACAACCAATGAATTGGGAAACCAAATATATCTCCTTTGATAATAAGGAATTGAATTGGGATTAAACCTAATTATTAAATTAATACATCCACTATGATAATCGTTTCATTGAAATATTACTATTTATATTTTGGAATGGGTGGTGAATCTAATCAACAATGTATGCAACTATAATGAGCCTTGAGTAAGGAAATGATAGTCTATGATTACAGATTTTCCAAAAACTTATTTTTTATACGTAATATATGTTGTCATGGTTAATAATTTTATTATTTATGATTTTGAACTTTTATTTAATATTTCTTCTGATAGAAAAAAATAATGATTTTTTTATAAATGATATTTTTCTAAATAAATAAAATTATCAGAAGTTAAGATAAAATTCTCGTAAAATTATAATAATATTACTCTCAATTATGATCATTAATTTATATATGAAATATTTATTATTATTGAGAATCTAATTTCATTATTTCATATGTTTACTTTCTATAAGATAAGAAGAACGATTTCAAGAACTGTAAGTCAATATACTGTACATTGTGAGAAGAGCATTATGGTAAATGTTAAGGATATATCATGAAATAGGATGATATATATCCAGTCTCCAGAACCACTAAACCTTTATAGCTAATTGGATTTTTTTTTGAAATGAATTAAATTTTCAAAAAAAATGATTTAATATTTATATATGCATTTTTTGAGTTTCATTAGTTGGTATTAGATCAGGGTATAACTATTATTTTTTAGATTGTGATTTGATAAATTTATTAAAAAACATGGGTAATATTAATGTCAGGTATAAAATTCAGATAATTCAGTAATGTAGAGATTGTTTCTTTTTCCATGAAAATAAATCATCTTCTAAAAACATTAAAATTGATGTCTATTTGGAATAGATTCACCTTCTATTAAAAAATATTAAAGGGTTAGATTTGGGATTATTTAATTCATCACTGATGCATACAAAATGGTACTTATACTACTCATTTGGATTGACAATCCAGGGGATTATTTGTGGGATAATTCAAATTTTATTTATAAACTTTTATTGAGTATTTGAATAGATGATGACCATATATGACCTATGTCAAACCAAGGGTATCATAAATTGAAAAAATGTTTCATGATTTGGATATCCAATGAATTATTTTACATGATTATATTACTTCTCACTATTGTTATTATCATTCACACTATTTTTTTACTTAATTGAGGTAAATATGATGAATCTTATTAATGCAGAATTTGATGGGAAATGAAATTATTTGTTGAATGAGTTAACAAAATAAAATGTTAGATAGAATGTGAAATATTTTAATTAATACTAATTATATATCTCATTATATGATTAAAATTAATAACTTGGTTTTGTTTATTAAGAAAATAACACGATAAAAATTTAATATCATAAAAGTGAAAATGATGAGGACTGTGGTGGAAAAAATATTTGGCTTCATAAATTCCAAGAATGTGGGGTGAATCACTTAGTTAAATGTATCAAATGAATGGTAGGGTTTATTATTAGTAGAAAAGAGGGGAATATGGATATAAATTTTTAGTTAAAATAAATATTTAAATTGTGAGAAATAAATTTCATCAAAAGGTACAATTTATTGTAAATGAATTTTATATGAGGAAAATGGGAATTGTATGAGTCAATGCCCTTATCCATTGTATATCTTCAGGATTAAGGATGTTATTTTGTTAATATAATAATTAAGGTTGAATGATTAATGTTTTTATATATGTGGTTTCTATGATTATATTATATATTTGTTTTATAAATGATATATTGGTTATAATAATAATGAAAAATCAATTGAATGTTCTTATAACATCCCATCATGTTTTAGAATTGTCGAATTACAATTGGTGGGTTTGACCTTATAACATCCCATATTGTTTATTACTAATTTTTAACTTCAATATATGGATTATTGACCACATATGAGTGTCAAAAAAATGAGGGTCAGATATATTATGTGTCTCATAATAGAATTTTATTCCGAACTTATAGAAAATATTATGAATATTATCATAACACTTCAAGGTTCTCATCATAGTGGGGAACTAATATGACCTTTCCATTAGATAGATACCCTACGGAATATCCACATTACTTTCAAATGTAATAAAAATCATTATGTGATAAATAAATTTTTAATATTCATGTATTTTAAAATATAGGTAATCTGAATCACGACATAGATGATTATGGGGAACCAACAAGAAAAAACTCTCACTTTTACAAGATTAATCATTAAATGAAATTTTTATAAATCCCATGATATTCAGTATTATATTTAGAATTAGTTTTAAAAAATATATTTATCACATAATCCAAAATAGATATTTTCATCATATAAACTCACATATATTATAAGAATATATCAATATATTATTCTTTCAATTTTTTTTCATAATCCACTGATTATACATTGGACACCTAGAAACAACCCCCGCTAAAGTATTATCTCATTATAATATGATGATAAAATTATTATTGGGAATGAAATGATGTTGTTGAATGATTTTTTTGAATCAAATATTATTCTTTAGTTTCATGAGTTGACCCAATATATTCATACACTACTATATAATTGGAATACACTTACTTCATTGTATACTTATAGCTCATAGTTCCCCCCATTGTAACTAAGTATATATATCGATTATGATTTCATATAATCTTGTCTTATTTTAAAACGTGTATGTACAAATCCTTTGAATAATAACTCTTAATCTCTTCTATGAACATGTAAAATGTCTTTATTATTACTCAGATACATTAGAATACTCTTGAATGCAATCCAGCGGTGGTCTTCTGGGTCCACGTGATATATTCTACACCTAAATAATGTATTATGAATCCTAAATCCTTCTACATAGTTTAAAATTCCTAAATAACCCAATCATTAATGTGTACATGATCCTTTTATCCTATGTTTATCATCATGTGTATGAGGACACATATTATAGGAGAGATGTATATTATGTTATATTGAAAACAATAACCTTTTCGATTGTACCATACTAAATTACTTTTGTATATTTTTAATGTGTTTAAATTTACTTAGTCTAAGTATAATCTTAGATCTATTACAGTGTATATTGATCCCAATAATGTATTCTTCTTCACTAAATCCTTTCATAGAGAATCATGGTCTCAAACTTATATTAAAAATCCCATAAGATTTGTATTTCATTCCCAATTTTTAATATTACAAGAACATCAACTATTAAAATGTTTATTCCACTTCCACTAAAAAATATAGATAAAAGGATCACATTCATTTTTTATGAAACGTAATTTACTTATTGCACAATCAATGTGAATTTTATATGAATTTGATATTTTTTTAATAGTAAATGTTTCTATAAAACATTCATATGTTTTCTGTATATTATAGGTCACATGCCCTTATGGTTGTTCAATATAGACACCATTTAGAAGTTTACCACAGTGGAAGGATCTTTTAAATAAAATTTACAAATATCTTAGTCTTGGTAAGTTACTATGGAAAATATAATTTGTATATATTTCATCAATTTAATTGTTAAAAAAATCATTATAGATTCATTGATATTGTTTTAAAAAATAAAAAAATATATCTCTATAGGTATAAACATTTCCATTAATATCTGTTTTAATATTGAATACAAACATTCACACATTGAGCTATATATAAAATTTAAGAACTACCAAATTCCAAACGTTTGTGGATATCTATTGTATCAAGTTGTCCTAAATATTAATCATTTATTAGGAAATTAATCTTTTATGAGGATTTATTTATTACATCTATATACCAACTTCTATGTATCTTGATTCTTTACATCATATAATATTATCATCCTCCAAATGTATATTTTAGTGATCTTCCACCACTCATGGAATATATAACGTCTTTGAACAAATTCCCAATTATAAGAAGGTTCTTAAGATAAATACCATTTTTTCTTTGGATATCCAATAATTTTGATGATTTTTATTCAAAGTGCAAGTCTGTAACCTGAAGTGGCTATAAAAATGTATTACAACCCCACACATATAAATTTGACAATATAGATTTACTTACCCAATATAATTATGGTGGGATACTATTTTTCACATTATAAGGAACATTGTTTTGTATGAGTTATTTTTTAAAATAAATACACACAAGAAGATAATAGATTAATTTAATTAATAATCATTAATATCATATTTTCCTATAATATGTGGTTATTCATTTCATATTTGAGATTCTATATGGTGTATTAATATGAGTGACATGAGATAAAAAATGAAACTTCTATAGACAATTATTTAAATCACATTTATTATATTCTATTTTATGGTATAGGAAATGATATTTTATCTTCTTATGAAGTATGTTATCAACTTCATTATTATATTCCTTGAATTTCTCAAATTAATTTGTTCTAAACCTCATTATTTAGATATATCAATATTTACTACATTCAATTTTAAATTTTATGATGTATGAGAATCCAGCTCTTAATTAAATAACAAGATGTCCAAACACATATGTATAAACATATTCAAGAAGCGTAATTTCTTATTCCATATTTCAAATAAATAGAGATTTTCCACTTTTTCCTTCGAAATAAACATGACATTTAAAAACAAATTTTATTTAAATAGAATTTAAATACCCTTATTGATATAATATTTTGAGAGATTTTTTATTGCATGACCTATCATGTTACACAATAATGGGATGGAATTTCATTCATGTGAATAAGATTCATTATTGACTACAATAATTAATTTTTATATTCCAATACATTAATACCATTATATAAATGTTTTATTCAATAAAATATATTATAATTTTAAATCTAGCTTTTAATATTACAAATTTTTATAATAAATCCATCGTATATCAAAACATGATACACAAATAATATTTTTGGTGATAAATGGATCATAATAAATTTACCCTTAATCAAAAATCAATTATATTGGAAATGTGGGGTGGTAGTCATTAATTTACTTTTTAGTGAGTATTAATCAATTAGAAGATCCTAGATCAACCTCAACTCATGCAACTCTTCTAAATATACATTGTTCCGATAATTAGATACAAATAGGAGAACCATAAGCTATATTTAATAACCAATTTTTAGAGATATAGAAATTTTGATTTATAATTTACAAAAATAATAATTCTATTTTATTATATGTTATTTTAGAGTTATTACTGTAGTGTACCTTGTTTTATATGTAAAATACTTGAAATCATTATCCATTTATTTCCTCTTGATATTCATCCTCTTTGATATGAATTATGATACCCCAAGTTGCTTTGTTAGACATGTTGTCTTTTTTATTTTCCATTACTATTGATTGTATTATGCACAAAGGGATTATCATGATTCATGTATTTATTTAACTATGTAATAAGAGTAAGGAGATCTGGTAGATACGTATCATTTTTCATTATATTAAAATTTATAATAAAAAAATAAAAGATATTTTTTGGTGACGTAGCTATGTCATCTATTCACAAATAATCGGTTAGCTTAATCCCTAGAATATATATATATATATGATATATACATTTATATTAAAAATACGAGGAAAAATAATATACACAATTCAATATTTCATATTAATAGATCCTTATATATTTGATAATACTCCTATCTAGATTTCTCTAGATAAATATACAATAACTTGGTGAGAAACATATTTGAATCAACGTTTTCATGTGGATTATGAATTCATCTAGACATAGATTATCATATAACACATTGGATATCTAACACATCATCCAAGTGTTTCATGTTGAAAAATAACTATTCCTTACTCACATCCTTGCTAAATTGATTAACTAATGGGTACTCTACGGTAAAAAAATTGTTCCATGAATAGTACATTGTGTGAACATCTATAAATTTTATTAAAGTTACTATTAGTGAAGAGATTTTATTAACCAAAATAGATAAAATAGAGGAAGAATTTGATGAAATTGAAATGCTTCTACTATGATATAAAATAACATTTTATCACTTTATCAGGATTACAAGAATATGTAGGATAAAATATGTATAATTATCATATTATTTTCCTATTATTTTATCAATTCCTTATAACCCTCACTAGTGGAGTCAAAAAAAATTGATGAAATTAAGATGGGGAACCATATTTTTTCCATTATTATAAACAACATAAGGAATGTTTCAATTACACAATGTTATTCAAGTATGTTATCTATTCCACTAATAGATTGTAACTCATTGATTTTTTGAGTGGAATCCCCAATAATGATATATTGAATAGGATATCCACAACATTTTCCTTTATGTTAGTGATTTTCTTGAAAGGGATAAACATCTTTAAATCAATATGGTTATGCGAACCCAATAACAACATTATAACTCCTTGATAAAAATGTATGTTCTATAACAAGGGTTAGAAAAATACCATGTTCTATAGTTATAATCTAAATCAATCAGTTAAAGGATTTTTCCTCATATATACATGAGAGATTATTTATTATGGGTAAATTTTTTTATTTTACCCCATATATGTCATGTATATATTATGTAAATTTGACCTGGTTAATTAAAGACATTTTTCTAAAATAATTTTCTCATAATATTTTTTTAAAATTTTATTTTATATCATATTATCTTTTTCATGTGATCGGGTTTAAAATAATTTAATATTATTTCACATTCAGATATACATTTTCATTGAAAAGATAAAATAAATAATGTAGCATAATCATGATATTTTTAAATTTTTATTTTTTGGGAGGATGATAAATCATCCCATGAACTATGGGGAAAACTCATGGATCCATTCTTGGGTTGAGTTGTATCCTTCAAATATAAACCATTGTATCATCCTGGTTGGTTTCACATTAGCTATTGTACAAAACCACCTCATCTCATTTGATATCCTTCGATTACATGATTTATACTTACACACATGTGAGGTGAGTAAAGGGTATGATATAAATAAAATAAACCATGGAAGTGTACATCACGTATATAAATGGTAGGAGGGACGACTCATATACGATCATATTTTCTTTAAAAAAACATTACCACATTTTAAAACATACACAATAATAAAAAATTAAATTTAAATAAAATACATAAATTGGTCATTCAAGTACATGATTATATTCATACATGAAATGAAATTTCATTTATACAATCTAGAATACTATACAAATCACAATATTAATTATGAAAATTATATCATGAATAAAAAAATATGGATCTTATTAATTAATTAATTCTTTATCATATTAATTAACCCATGAATACATAGATATTCATGATATCCCCATAATTTTTAATTTTTTGTTTATTAATTAAATTTAATTTACTCAAGTATATGATGAGTACAAGATGTAACACAATGTTTACCCACCCAAACATCACAGTTCATCAAATGGTCCTTGTAGTAGACTTTGTATATTTATTCCAGGTAGTGTTCATGGATTTCCATATAGAAAAATGACATATTTTTTCATGTGTCTAAACAAATAGTTAGATCATTTTTTATTAACACATGACAGATGTCAACCTATATGTCTTATATAAATATAAATTCTAGTGTAATTAAGATGACCTATATGATGGAAAAACCATGTGTAGTTATGAAATTTATATATAAATTAATTAGAAATTTGATATTATATAAAACAATATCACTTGACTTGTATGGAATCTAATTTCTATGTATTTTGATTTGATTTCACTTTTAATTCTATTCTATGTAATTAATTTACACTTTGTACAAATAGGTTTAGAATGTACTCCATGTAAATAGATATGACTTTCACTATGTTTACACAAGATAAAAAGTGTGTTATTCATTCTACCCATCCAAAAATACATCATTAGGGAATATATTATTAATCCATGTAGGATAATACCATGCCATATGGTTTCTATAGAGGAAAAACACTCTGTAATTAAATTTGTAACATTATTCTAAGCTTTAATTAATTATATGTTTTGCATTTAATTACACCATGGATACACTAGTTTCACATCATGAATGTTCAACCCATTTACACAAAAGCATGTGTGCGTTATACAAAGAGTATAGTTATAATATTCAATGTAACCCTAAAATCAATGTTCCACCCTTGTTGTTTTTAGTTGTTGTAATTACACACCTTGAAATGAAACCTTACATCACCATATATTTTTTGGAATAAGTGAATAATCATTTGGTTGATCGATGATATAGTATATGTAAATAGTTTAAACCTCATGAAATAGGGTCATGAAATCGTGACCTATGTATCCTCGACATGGAATCTCTAGGTGTTACTCACATGTTTTAGCATGTTCATGTACATTTGATGGTGACTGAACATGTTGTATCAAAATTATTTATTAATATGAAATATAAAAAGAAAATGTATTCGAATAATTATAATAATAGATCATAAAATGAATAATTTTAAATATAAATACTACATCTCATATATAACTTGATGGTTATAGGTGTATCAGAAGATCTAGTCGTTCTAATTACAAACAAGGATTTTTTATATTTATTTAATACATTGGAAGAATAAAATGTAGAATTAATATGTAAAATCATTTTACATAGTGAAATTAGATAAATAATTTCACAACCTTTATGATAGGGTATTTATAGTTACATTTATATGGAATTTAAAATCAATAATTACATCAATCATTATATGATTTAATTAATGAATATGTTGATCCTTTGAACCCTTGTGTGAGAATTATAGTCATTGCACTAAGAAGATCCAAAATAAAATACCCTTAGTGGGGATCTAAACATTCACCATAATCAACAAATGTCGTCGATGGAACACTATATGTGAGCACATATGATCCATAGTTGTTGTGTCATTCATCTTAATAAAAACCTAATCCTTCAGGCACTGTGTTTTTTCTCTGTTATTCACATAATCATGTAATGAAGGAAGGATGTTGACAAATTTTCCCAGTCATGAGAGAAAACCTAGTGATATTCTTACTCATGTGAAATCTATTGTAATGGGAATCGTCATTATCAAAAAAATTAATCAATCCATTTTTAAAAATAATAAAATTTTTTGTGTATATATATAGCTAGGATCTATTATTGATAATTTTAGAAATTTTATTAGGCAATAATTAAACATAACATATTCCATATACTGGTAATAATATATATAATGTAAATCCCATATATGAGAAACTAAATATCAGTTTATAAAAATGATAATTACTTATTTAATTAAATGACATTTGTGCTTATATAAGTTCTATTACCGGGATCTTTACACAACATGATCACATTCCTTGACATTTAACATACCGTAAATAATAATTATACACTTTTTTAATAAATAAATTTATTTCACGATCTTGAGAATATATAATATGAGATAAATAGAAAATTTTCTTGATGATATTATGAATTAGTATTTATTTATAAATTAAATATATATTTAATTTGTGATTAAATAATTATTATTAATAAATTATAAATAAATATTATTTCATGTTCCCAAGAATAATATTTATACCTAACATTAAACACAAATAGTATTTAAATGAGATTTAGGAATATACTAATTCTATAACCTATTAGTCTTCTTTCTCAATGTCATTTCCTAGGACAACATAATGTCTACTATTATCATTAGGTAACACATTAAGGCCCCTATAAATAAAGAAGATAATGTTAAAATGAAAACAACCACATATGAATGTTCACTATGTAATATCACACATGTTTCATGATATCTCCTCAACCATATTTTAAACTCATGTCATAAACCTATGAGAAAAATAAATCATTCCTTAACTTCCTAAAATAAACATGTAAATAACCATGGATATTATATTATAGATCCAAAATTATACTCTAAAAAATTAATTAGATATCCTGTTCCATAAACATTAAGATAAAATAATTTATTGAATTATTCTGCAATGTAATATCACTTTTTATGTAATTGTTATATATTATCATGTTGGAGTAATATTTCATCACCATTTTTGTCAATAGATAATATTTTTTACTCATGATAACAATTTATAATAATCTCATGTTTGAGGATAATTATGCATATTCCCATATAAGAATAGATAATGACATATTAAATTTTTGATTTCCCATTAATAGGTATGTCCTTGTAATATCCTATCTAGAAGGTTACAAAGTGAGAACATTATGACATGATGTTTTATACTATTATCAATACCAATAACATTAGGGTCAAAATTTCTATGTGTCTCTTCATAAAATTTAATCCATATAGCTACATAAAAGTTTATGAATATTATCATAGAACATCATAGTTCTCATTATAGTGGTAAGATACTATGACATTTCAATGTGATATATATTCTTGGCAATAGTCACTTTTATTTCACGTGGAAGAATAATCATTAAGGTATGAGATATTTTTTTTAATATTTTTCCTTTTGACTATATTGTAAAAAACATTAAATAAATTCTTTGTTAGGGAATCATGTACAATAGTTTGGGGACTGTGACAAGGGATTATAAAAAAATTACATGGTATTCATGATATAGTCTACAATGGTGGATTGTTTTTGGGCCAACCTTGGGGGATTCGATGTCATTATGACATAGATTCTAAAATTAAGGGTTATGGTTTTATCATATAGGTTTGATGAAGTTTCGTAATTATTCATTTATTTATTTTACCATAATATTTTTGAATAATTTTGTAAATACAATTTGAAATTAAAATAATTTAGGAATACCTTAGTTTTAAACATTTTAAGGAATAAATATATGAAAATTTAGCGATATTAATAAATTATGGGAGAATCAATTTTTAACATGATGAAATGAAATTTTTTTATTTCATATATTTCTAGGAGACAACACTCCTCTAATACATTCATACTTTAAAAATTGATCATCTATACAAGAAATTTTTTTTATGGAACTATATCTCTTCATGACATTATAAAAATTTCATTGTATCCCTAATTTCCAACTCACACCATTCATTAACATTATATTAATCATAAAAATAATTTCAATGCTTTCATAATTGAAAATGTTGTAAAAATAATCCATCAACGGTGGAATTAACTTCTCCAACACCACATCACTTATTCACACCAATGCCCAGAACATTTTCACAAACCATTCATGAAATTTTCCCCATATTAACTATATATTAGAAATTAAAAATAATAAATATCAAGAATACATAATCACTATCATTTAACACCAATGTTCTACTCCACTTATAAAAAAAATATTTTTTATGTTCTTGTAAAACATTTATCCATTATAGGATCACCCACACCTATTATAGAAATAATTCTATCACAAAATAAAAAGGGATCAATATATATTTGAATAATGTATCAAGGAAAATCCCACTCAATCATCCTCCATGAATCATATTATTACTATTATATTAGCTAATACAAAATATGAGTATCCCGCTACATCTCTCTAACCTAAACTATGTGATTTTCCAATCCACCAGCCATGTCTCTGATGAAGGAAACATGATTCTAAGCATATTATATAAAAAATAGTGGAATACTATGTTTAAATTCATTTTACAATACCTCTAAGAATTCATAAAATAAAACACATTGAGAAATTAGGATGATGCATGTTACATGTCTTATTTTCTTCCTTATAATTTGAATACTCATATGTAATCATGATTAGAAGTCCAATTGGGTCCTTGAAAAGTATTATAGATACCTATTGTATATTAGTCAGTCTCCCAAGACTATATTACATTTTATTATATAATTACACTAATTTCTTTCCAATATAGTTAAATTCTCACCATTATTGTAATACTCAGATTTTTTTATTTTTTACTAATTTATATGATGACATGAATTCAACAATTGATGTGTAATTTATATAAAGTGTCTTTATATTTTTAACATTTATTTGAGAAATTATACATTTGATGATACAAAATTTGAGGGAGTCAAATAAATACACATATTGAATAATTAATTCATTGAAATTATAATGTAGTTTTTTTCATATAGTCAAAGATTTAAAATATTATTCTAATTAGAATTGAATTGATTAAAATTAATTTATTTAATTAGTACAATAATTTTAAGGGTTAATGTTTTTATTATTAATACATGATTAGTTATGGGTTTCAAAAAACTAAAACACATAATTATGTATGATTTCCTGGGTAGGCATAATTTAAAAATGATAATGTAATACCAGGAAAGACTGAACCAGGAGTAAGCCTGGTTCCACAAATTTATTAAAGGAAAAGTGAAAGTAAAGTTAGTAGAAAATAAAAATGCTACATTACATCAAAACCATATGAATCCTTCTCCCCATCATCAGATAACTCATCACCAGGATCAGCTGACTCCCATTCAGAAGATTCGTATTTGCGCATCATCTCAAGGTACATATTTTTCTTCCGAAGCATTTCCTCAGACAAATTCTCTTTGACCGACCATTTCCCACTGAATCCTTTGTCCCTCTTCGGGGAACCTCCTCTTCGTTTGCCACTTTACCCATTTGCAATGACATTTTCTTGTGACCCTACAATCTTATGTGTATACCTTGTCGCCATTGGTTTGGGTAGATCTGAATAGTCTCTCATTGGCTTCCTCCTACTTTGAGTTTTTTCTTCCACTTCCTTGCTTAGGGTCTCATGAATCCCATTCTTCACAGCATCAATGTAAGATATTTTGTGACTGTGGAGATCTTCTTCACAATCAGATCTATCCCCCCACTGCTTTTTATGGGCCAATGGAGGGTTGAAATTTCCATCATTCCCATCTTCAAGTTGAGATATCTTGATTGTGTCATCAGTGCAGGGACTTTTAACTTTACAACTCACTCTGTCCAGGCCAACATTGCCTTCCTTCTCTACAATTTCCTTTGCCACTTCCATCTCTTTTGCCTCATTTGATCCAACGTCATCCAGCACTGCAAATTTATTTGTAGAACAATTAAACAGTTCATGAGAATTTACCTGCACCAGGACATCTGTTGTGTTCTTCTGTTCAGACACCAATTCCACAGGCTTAGAGCTGTCCAGCATCACAACGCATCCCCTACCCATATACTGTAAGTCAGACTCATCAGCCTTCATCTCCTATTTATCAGGTTGTTCCATTACTTCTTTCCCCTTTCTGCTAGCCATATTCATGGAGCTTCCATTTTCATGCATTGAAACGTCCATACCTATGTTAATTTCATTCGGCAATTATCCTGATTGGGTCTCTTGTCCCACACACATTTCTGAAGAAACCTCTACAAGGACCTGATTATTTATCAAATCATCTACCACTGGGGCCAATCCAATTTCTGATACCCCTGGATTCAGACCTGTTTGATGCTGAACCATATCATCAACCGCCGGGACCAATCCAGTTTTAGATGCCCCTGTTCAAATCTGCTTGAGTCTGAACCATATAATCATTGCCAGTATTATTAGACACACCCGAAAGGGAAGATGGAATCTTTCTTCGGCACTTAACTGTTTCATGACCCTTCTTTCAACAATTGGAACAAAAAGGAATCCATGTTTCATACAGAATTTTTTGAGCGTACCTGTATTCTCCTTCCACGAGGATCCATACAACCTCTGGTGGAACTCTTGAGAGATCCATTTCAACACAAAATCTCGCAGTGGCAGGATTTGACAAAGAAGCAGTTCATTTATCACAACAAATAAAATGTCCAATGGAATTACCAATCGAGCGTAGAAGTCCGGGATTTTGAAAAGGGATGGGAAGACCCGGCAACTGCAACCAGATTGCAGAGTTTGGAGAATCACGATTCAAATTATTTTCAAAGGTCCATCGAAGAAGATGGAAACTAGAATCCATCTTACTTCGGGACCAAGCCTTTCCCAAATCCCCATCATCCGAAAATAGGATGAGGATTTGTCGCGGTCCAAGAATGACAACACGCGCAGGATTCTTGAGCCCCCATTTTTCATTTACAAACTTACCAAAATCCTCCAACAGCGGATGCCTTCTCACAAACCATGAAATTAGGTCATTAGAAAGCAGCGCCGAAGCCTCATAGAATTCCTGTAACTTAACTGGAACAACGGGTTGACCAGAGATGCATCCGGGGACATTTGGGGAGACATTGATAGTCAGAAAGAGGAAGCATGTGGCCAGCGGGGGTTGGAGAGCACCATCATCGCACTTCCCAGATTCAAGCACAGGAGAAGACGATCCCCCTCCCCCCGCTGAGGTAGGAGGGGTCGTGGCAGCAGACATCGTCAAACCCTAGCTCAGGGTTCTCCATCGTTGGGAGATGAGACCGAGCGCCATACATAATGTTATATATTTATCATTAAATTATAGGAATCGGTAGAGGCTTGACTAGGAAATTTTATTAATAATCATGATTGTATATATAGGGGATTTAATGAAATTTAAATTTATTATGTCTTGTTATTATGGTTGTTTTCCACCATGTTTATTAATAATAAGAAATTAATATATATATATATATTTATTTATTTACATGGAAAGTATGATAGTAATGGTGGATAATTATGGTTTAATTTGATCAATATAGAATATTTTAATGGACATTATTACACCTAGTCTCAAATACCGCATAGATTGTGGTTGTTTACCATGGTATATAATACATATATGATAATAAAAAGGATCCAATAGTTTAAAATTATCAGAAAACTAGACTCATAAATAATTAATACATTTTATTTATAATATAATTTATTCCAAATATATACTACACAATATTATTTATCCATGTAATTAAATAACTCATATATAATAATCTTCATAGTTTCTTAAGAAATTGGTAAAAAAATATAAATGGGTGGGCTATAATGATTAGTAAGGTGTATAATATAATAGAATGTATCTAAAATAATCTTGAAAAATCTAATATATAAATAATAAATAAATGTTAAAATAAATAAAATAACTATTGACTACATAATAATAAATAAATACAGGGATAAGAATAACTGGACACTCAGTGATGAAATGCATAATTTTGAACACCATAAACATATATTCATGGTCGTATTCCATGTTATCATAAAAGGGGTGCGAATTATACATAAAACCTATGTTGGGTTGTATATTGGGACCTATAAAATTATTGAGGGAGGATATGATTTTATTCCACACTAATCACATAACAAGTTTAATGAAATCATCTATGATGTGAATGGGTAAACAAAAAATATCATAATTTTTCCTTAGGATCCTAACACATTAATCCGGTCCATGTAATAAATAGTTTTCATATATGAATATGATAATACGATGTAAATATATTTCCCCATTCAATGTAACAATATGGATATCAAGTTGAATTCTCTAGAACAAACATATATATGATAAGATATTCACAATGGGACTAGAATGTAAAGTTATTAACAGAATAGCCACAATTTTAAAATGAATATTATATTCAAGTAGTATAAATATCGATAGGAAATAATTGTTCACTGTGGATCATAAAGAGATCATTAATCAGCCAACGCATACACCATAAGGGTGTCCAACTATGTGAATAGGTAATCCCACTAGTTTTTTATTTGATAGATATTAAGATAATACAAATGAAAAAATTTATATTTTTCTCCTATATGATTCTAATATAGATCCCAAATCTACTAGTTTGAAGAAAGACCATGATTTCATTACTATTAATCTACACACATTTTGCACGAAGAATATAATGTTTTATGGATACAGGAAACATTTCACATTATAATGTATTTTCAAGGAATTATAATTAGATCTAATGGTAAACTATCAATGATAAAATTATATGTAGTTTTTATAAATAATGTATTACTAAATATATCATTTAAAATAAATGGAAATTAATCGATTGAATTAATAAAAGTAGAGAAGAGGTTTTGAACCCTTAACATTAAATGTTAATTTTTTAAAGATTGAGATGAAAACCATATATTATAGTACACACATGATTCCATATTGTAATTAAATTATTTAAAGTAAATAATTATTAATAATAAATTACCCTATTCTTTTAGTAATTTATTTTTAGATAATTTTAAAAAAATATTCTAATAGAACCCTTGTATTTTAAAAAAAGAATACTTTTTCCACAATTCATGGAATTAAATAATCCACAAAAGACTTTATCATCTCCAAAATATTCTACACATATTATTATCTTATACATAAATCAAATCTGTTACTTTTATTCATGGGATGTGGAAAGAAAAACAAATAAAAATGTTGTAGCTCATATTCTATGTAAGGGAAAAAATTTACAATATTTTATCAAAGTGTTAGATCATAAGAATATGATTAATCCTGAGAAGGGGATATTTAATATTATGTTTAATGTCAAATCATAAAATTTTTCAATAAATAATGATTGGGGACAGGTAATATTAAAGGAAAAAAAATATACATTGGAAAACGTGTGCAGAATCGTGTGATAATAAGCATAAGTCTAGGGGTGTAATCATAGTAATATTGAATGACAATATAACATTCCCTTGAGATATAATATAAAAATAATTTTTTGATAAAAACTATTATAGGTTATCATCATATATTGAGAATATACCAAAAGTTATAATGTTTAGTCTTTTAGAGTTACCCAAGATGAGTCACTCTAATATTCGTGAGCATATCCATGGATTCCCATGAAACATTATATCATAAGATTTAAACTATTAAAGAATAAATTTTACAGATATATATGATCAAAACCATACTCATATATATATATATATATTTATCCATAATATCTCAATCATTTATCTTATCATGAAATCAAATTAGATAAAAATAGGTTTCATATCATTTGAAAATAGTATTACTAAATATGACATCATAAGTCAAAGAGTTGATAACAAAATTTAGTTCATCCAAAGGAGTATTTCATCAAGTCATGTAGGATTATTTTCATATAACAATAAACAATAGGAGTAATATATTTAAATATTAAAATAAAATATTAAGCAAGGAAAATATCTTTTAGATACTATTTCATGACATTATCATATAAACATAAAATTATGAATCACATTAAAAATTATTTGGATGATGATGTCATGAAAATAAATTTTAAAAATAATATAAATTTAAATGAAAATATTAGAGTCCTATAAAGGACATAAATATTTTATATATGTTATGTGGAATGAAATATAAAAATATGAATATTAACCAGAAATACTTTTTACTGTTTTGAAAATAATGTTTTAAAACCCTCATCATAAATACAATGATAAAACATTAATTTGAAAACAGGTAAATTGAAATTTAAATTTTAACATAAATAATAAGGACATGTATTTTAGAATAATAAATGTTCATTATATTTTAAATGATTAAATATGGACATGAAAGAAAAAGAGCTCATTTGGAATCAATGGAAATTATTATTAACATCATATATATTACGAAGAATTAATTATTTCAAGGTAATTATCATGACAGTATAGAGAAATGAAATTATAATATAATCAAATATCATGTAATGAAATTCTTATTTTATCCATTTTCAAGAATAATAAATTCTGATTTAAGAAAAATAACTTTAATAAAAGATAAACCATAACCTTAATTACTAACATCCATTAATTTTAATGAACCAAAAATAAAAAATAACTATCATAATCACATTTTTTATGATCCTTATACTTATATATAACATTTTATAAAATAAAATATAATTATTATCAATACTTATATTAGTCATTTATTTTATATTTTCAATTTTAGGTGTGAGTAATCATTATTATTTTGAACTAGTTTTGTGTTAACAATGATTATTCATTCATATTTTGAGGTCCATCATTAATATATCATTAATGGTACTAGAATAAATAAATAATAAATAATTATTATTTTATTATTTTATAGAATGATATAATTTATTTTGATACTTAAATATAAAATTAGCGACGAGTATGATTCAATCATTTTTAACAAATAGACATTGGTATCACATTTAATAAGTTCAACATTAATATAACCATTGCAAAATAGACATAAAATAATTATTATTTTATTTATATAATTTTTTATACATATTAAATTTCTCATAGTCATACATTATATAATATTATATAATTGTTCATGTATGTGGTTACACCAACCCAATAATTTACATTCCATAATTAAAGGATGATTATGTTTTGATTAATTAGAAATATCATTATTATATATTGGTAATTATAGTTTTTATGATTTAATTAATTGATAAATAATTATTCTAGAGACTTAGAATATGAGTTAATGTAAAAATATATATATTATATTGAATGAATAAATTATTACCCCTTCGAGTTTTCTTAATTTATATAGTAGAATTTACAATAATTTTTTATTGATCATAATATTAATATATTCTCCAAATTTTATATTAATAATATTAATAATTCCATAAAACTATATTTATCCATGAAACCCATTTCCATGACTATCATGAATTTGGTAATGAAAAATGGGATAAACTATTTTCTGGAGTTGCAAGTTCACACTTACACATGGATGATGATTTCATTTTCCATGGAGTGGGATAAATATATAATATGGTTTAAAATTTCACAATATAAAACTTGTTATCAATATCATAACAATAATTTGAGTTAAAAATTATCATCAAACATTAATGATTGTGAATGAAAATGAAACACGAGTCTTCTATAGGTTGTAGTCCGCCCACATGCATGAATTGTGTTCTCAGGTTTATTAATGGAAAAGGGGAACAATGATTAATTATTGTTACAATTGAATGACAAAATTTAGGATATAAACAAAACATATGTAGTTATATATGAATTATAATTTTATTAAAATAATCTATAATGAAATAGAATCATGGGAAATAATTTTCCACGTGTTAAAAACATTAGTTTTCCTATGGATGGATCCTTTGAAATGATGGGATTAGGCTAACTTTGTGCAAAAAAACAATAAATAGAATGTAAAAATTATATATGTTAATTAAAAATTGAAATACAAGCTAGAGTAAAATTAAATTTATTGTGATATTCAAGGGGTTTTAGAATGGGCCTTTTTATAAGTGGTGATAATGGTTTTTTTCAAATATAAACACAAATTATAAAAGGACATGTCTCACAATACAATAATACACAAAAATTAAAAATATAATATTAGTATAATTTTTGTTAAATAAAATCCTAAAACACACAATTAGAAACATATTTCTGTGATTTTTTCCTTATACCACATTGGTTAATCCCTTTTCCCCTTATCATTTTTTTACAGTGATAAGTATTTACATAACTAATACATTTCTTCAATAAAGGTTAAATGGTCCTTATTATATAATATGGGAGTTATAAATAAAAATATTAAATATATTTTAATATATTGGCATTCTAAAAGTGACAAAAAAAATTTAATGAAATATTTGTATAATGTACTAAAAACTGAACTAGAGAATAGAGTTACTTTAGTTCTAAAATTTCAATAATTGTTTCATAAAATAAGATAAATATTTTTAAATTTATAAAGACTCTTAAAAAATAAATATTTGTTCATTAAAATTTTTTCATAAATTTCAATTTCATAATTATATTATGGTAACTTCATAAAATTTAGGTAATTTTTAAAATGGAATTTTATAGTATTTATAAAAAAAAATCAATGTTTTTATAAAAATACCAAAAAATATCCTCAGATAATATTCCAATTATTAATATATATATTATTTCTATTTTATTATATTCAGTTTCTAACATTTAGTAATTAAATATTTAAATAAATTTGTTAAAAATAATGATGAACCATATTTGTAAGATAATAATCTTTTTAAATAATAGATGATTTATTAAAAATTTAAATAAATGTATAATAAACTATAATTAATCAATAAATATTAAATTTTAATTATATCACAATATAAAACAAATATACTTATTTTTCTTTAATTAAATGACCATCTCAAAAAAATATAACAATTAGAAAAATAAAATTTTAATCACAGAATAAACTGTATAAAATTATATAAAATTACCTTTATATTGATATATAAATTTCAAAATTTATTGACTCTTATACATACCCCTTCAATCATATGTCTATGTTTTAATGGTCATGTATTATTTTAATATTTTGAGGTTTTTTTGGTTTTGTATTTCATGTAAAGCATGATATTAACAAATATTTTTTTAACAAATTAAAAAAATGAAATATTTTGTCATTGAATTATCACAACTTATATAAATAATATTAATATAATATTAATTACACATATTAAAAAACATACAAATGTTTATCTAAATTTTAATCTGGACTCATGATATAGATTATATGAATAAAAAATAATGTTATCCTATAGAAGACTATGTAACAACACTTTTCTCTAATAATTGGCTTCTATTAATATTTTAAACAATTTATTCTAAATATTCCTCTATATGTAAGACCTAAAAGTTTCTAGGGACATTCATTTCATATATTCATTTTTAATATCCTATTTCTAAATAAATTCTGAAACAAAAAGGGTCAAATCATGGCTGATGAATTATTAACACCATAATAGAATTATTATAAGATAATTACATGAAAACAATTTCCTCAAAACATTATGATTTTTCAAGATTATTAAATTATCTTTCAATTCAATGAAAATAATTTTGTTTTGATCTAGGTTTCATTATGATGTATTATCTCAACTTCAAAGACATCATTAATTAAAAAAATAAATCCTTCATAATGGAAAATAAAGACCATTTGATTAACAAAATCACATCTCATAAGAGAGTCTATGAAATTTTATATCTTATCCCCACTCATCATGAACCATAGTAAATATTGATTTTATACTCATCCATACGTTTTTAGGTGATTATGATAGGATTATTTATTCCACAAAAAAATCCACAATTCGAAAAATATAAAGGGATTTAAATTCAAAGGGAACAATATAATATCTTTTTTAACATAACATTATGATGTTATCATATACATAGTTATATACACATACATGTCATTAAAACTTGTCCATATGGTTTGTAGTAAATATATCATAATAATATAAATAAAATATCCAATATTATCTCAACTGTACTAAAGGTAATATATACATTTGAAATTATGATCATCCATTAATTATAATCCTTTAAATTATCCTCAACTATAATCTTAGCCTCTAAAGTCACTACTACAAACATGGCCTTTATCAGCGCTAAAAATGGCCTTTATCAGCGCTAGAAAAGCGCTGATAAAGCCAGCGTAGATAAGGGGGGGGGGGTCCCCTTTATCAGCGCTCTGAAAAGTGCTGATATAGGACCCCTTTATCAGCGCTAAAAAAAGCGCTGATAAAAGTACCCCTTTATCAGCGCTTTTTTAGCGCTGATAAAGGGTTCCTATATCAACACTTCCTTTATCAGCCCTTTCGTTTTAGCGCTGATAAAGGACCCTTTTGTCTGCGCTTTTAAAAAAGCGCTGATAAAAGTTAACAAAATTAAAAAAAAATTAAAAAAACTAAAAAAATTTAAAAAAATATAAAAAAAATTTAAAAATACTACCAATCGGGGGGGCTTTTATAGCGCTCGAACCCCCCCCCCCCTTTTGCAACGCTTTTCGGCCCCTATACAACACTCCACACACCCCACGCACCCCCCTCCACCCTTTAACAGCGCTTTCTCCAATATTCCCCATGCGCGCGCACCCCTGCCTCCACCAGGATTTGAACTCGAGACCTCCCCCCTGCGCGCCTAGGCCCTTACCACTACTCTATTTTGATTTGGTTTCCAATTCATGATATCTCTATATATATATTTATTTATATATTTAGTTATATTTATTCGTATAGTAATATATATTTATATATATATATATATAGTTATATTATAATATATAGTTATATAGTTATATTATAATATATATAGTAATATTAATATAAATATAGTGGTATTAATATATATATATATATATATAGTTATATTTATTCATATAGTAATATATATTTATATTAATTTATATATATAGTTATATTAACATATATATAGTTATATTAACATATATATAGTTATATTAACATATATATAGTTATATTAACATATATATAGTGATATTAATATATATATAGTGATATTAATATATATATTTATGGTGATATTAATATATATATTTATTGAAATACTAATATATATATATATGTAGTTATATTAATATATATATAGTTATTAGATTAATATATATATAGTTAGATTAATATATATATATATAGTTAGATTAATATATAGGTATATAAATATTCATATATTGGTATTTTAAATAAAATGGATGTTAGTTATTATTTAGATAAAGCTAATATATTTTATATGTAAATATATTTTATTATTTATATTTATAATTAAATTTTTAGGTGTGAATATTTAAAAAATATGAATATATTGTTATATATTTGATTATAAATAGAATTTCATTATAAAAAATGATGAAATTTCGAATAAATAATATCAATATGAATGTAATACCTTGCAACAAATTCATACCCCACCAAAAAAATCCAATAATACCCCCTTAAACGAGGGTGAAAATCCACAAAATGTTAAAAAAATCGGGGTACCCCGAATAAAAACTCAGTTTTGGAGGCCTTCTGGGCCTCTTTTGGCCTCAAAAATCGCTTGATTGGGGTTCCCCCCAATCATAGCGACGTAGATCTCGTCACAGGCTTCAATATGATATTTGGTAGAGCTCAAACGGACACTCGGATCAAAAGTTATGGCCGTTTGAAGTTTGAGTTGCGTTTTCAACATATTTTGGATCTTTTTTTAATTTTTTTAATTTTTTTAGTCCTAAAATTGTTATTAAATGACTATTACTCCATAATGATTATCAAAATATTAATTAAAAATATTTTTTTTATTTTTTTATGAATTCATTTTCACTAAATATCTTATATATTAAGTATAATAAGTGTAAATGTACATTTATACTCATCTAAAATATATTTAAAAATTATATATTATATTTATATAACTATATAACTATATTTATATATTAATATATGTTAATTTTTTTTTTGAAGCCGACCCTTTATCAGCGCTAAAAAAGCGCTGATAAAGGGGGCCCTTTATCAGCGCTCCTATGAAAGCGCTGATAAAGGGGGGCCCTTTATCAGTGCTAACAAAAGCACTGATAAAGGGGGGTCCCTTTATCAGCACTGATAAAGGGGGGCACTGCGAAAAACTGTTTTTGTGGTAGTGAGTAATATAAAACCTATTTATATAAAAAATTTCATAGCCCAATATAAGTATATCATTATTTTTCATCATTTATATAAGATAAATAGTGTGTCTCATTAATCATCTCAAAATTGATTGAAGGAAGCATTTAATATATTTTTGGACTCATAACATAGTAATAATTCTTTATATACTTTTTGACCATTAAAAATAATTAAGACTCACTACACTACCTTTAAGACTTATCATGTGTTATATAGTCTTTCATAACATGTGGAAATAGAAATATAAGAAAGGGGTGAGCTCAATCACTCTGTAAGGAAAAAATGAATCAACATTCCATCAAAGGGATGTATACTCGTCGAATAACAAAATATGATTATGGAAAAATTAACTATTAATATGAATATAGATCAATAATAGTTATACATAAACTAAGATAGGAGTGTGTGATATATCAAATGAAGAATGATATACCGTTGAAAAAAATATTCGAATCATGAAATAATAAAAATGATCCACGGAGAATGATCCTTGGAAAATGATATGGGAATGTTACATGACATTATAAAAAATTTATAAAAAAAACGTTTGAACAAACATAATAATAGGGTATCATAATATCTTGAGAATACCCAATATGTCTTACAAGTTATATTCAGTGAGTAATCAAAGATGTCTCTCTAATTAATTTGTGAGAATATCCATGATGGATCATGGTACATTATCTACTAATATGTATAACGTCAACCAAGGAATTAATGGTAAATATATACATTTAATATCATTATTTATATATAAAAATTCTATAAGATATCAATTATTCAACATATCATGAAAACCCATGGGAATAAAATAGAAGTCATATCATTTCCATATGATAACAGATTACCTGATATCGAATGTGGATCAGTTGAAAGAATTATTTCCACCACATAAAAATAAAATGTCATCAAAGATTTAATAAGGTCATTATTAAACCGTTACTCTATAAGATATATATCGATAAAGATTCAAATTGATGTGAATCTATAAAATAGAGATTTTATAATCATTTTATTACATTGTCGTATAAAGATAAAATTATGAATCAAATTCAAAATTAATATTTATTAAGGTAACTAGAAAAAAATTTAAAACAAAACATTAAATGATATACACATAATATCCTTTAAAATTTAGTAAATATTTTACATAGAAAATGTCTAGTGCACTAAAAAATTGCATACATGAATGGGAAATCCATATTAATGCTTTAGAAATACCTTTTTTGAAATGAAAATCATAAATATAGTGATAAAAAAACTATTTTAAAAGTTGTTAATTTTTTTTTAAAGGTTCCCAATATATATTATATATTGATTTAAAAATAATAATTGGAAAAAATTAGCTAAAATAGTTGATTTAGATGTGGATGAAAAGAACTCATTTGGAAGGAATGTGATTTATTCTTAACATCATTAATTTTTATAAACATAGAACATTATCGATGTAATTATCTGGAAAAGGAGGAGTAGAGGCATTGTAAAATCATTATAAATTATAAAAACCCTTATTTTAACAACCATAATCAAGAAGGAATCATTACAAATCCATTAAAAACTTAGTTAAAAAATAATTAAAATTAATTAATGTCTTATAATAAAGAATTTTAATCTCATATATAAAAAATAACTATATTAATAACCGATTTTTTAACCTTATTAATAAATATCACATTTTATAGACTTCATTTATAATTATTATTTACAAGTATAATATTTTTCTACTATATATATTTTTTATATCACATCAGAATATTCTTTTTTATTTTAAACAAGTCCTTTAATAGATATTTTGTTATTTATTACTCTCCCGATGTTCATCATTCCTTGATAAATAAAAGAATAGTAATTTAATATTTATAATTATTTTCAATGTTATAATTTTATTCTGTTAGAGTTTTAGTTACAATCCTTAAAGATAAAATCAAGGATGAGGGTGCTTCAATTATTTTTAATGAATATTAATTTGTATCATAACTAGAAAGTTTAATATAATATATATAATTATAGAAGAAAAAATATTTTATTTTATTTCCTATATAATATATTTTATGTAATAAATTTATCATTATTATAAATGAAATTATTTTGTATCATTGTTCTCATAGGTGGTTGGAGAGATCCAAACATGAACATACAATAATTTTTGGATGATTATGATGTTATTTTTAGTAATATTATTATACAGAAATAATGAAATTTATGTTTTTATTAATGTTTTAAATAATATATAAATACAATTATAAAAATATGTATTATATATTAAACAATTATATTGTAAAAATAAATTGTTTTTCCACTTAGTGCACTCATTTTTTATGGTTGAATCCACAATGAAAACATTTTTATTCATATTATTAATATGTTTTCCAATATTTAATTAAATATTACTAATAATTTCATAAAAATAATATGAATCCATTAAAAACATTATCATGACAATCCATGAAGGTGGTTCTGGAAAATAGAACACACTATTCGATAGAGGCTATAGTGTAAAAGTATACTGGAATTATTACTCTAATTTTCATAGAAATTGGGAATTAATTACATAGTTTATAATTTATTAATATAAAACATCTTAAAAATATAATAATTATTTATTAAATACCATACAATGAAGAATCATGTATACTGGGGAAGGAAAATAAAATGTGAAACTTCATAGATGAGGTAGTCCACACAAATGCCTCAATGATGTTTTTATTTTACTTAATGGATAAAGACAAGGTGAATAAATATTCCTACCATAGGATAATGAAATATATTATAAAAATAATATTAATTTCATTAAATATAAAATATTATAATAAATCTTGAAAAAGATGCTAGTAAATAAAATAAATTAGTGAATAAGTAGTACTCAAACTGAAAACAAGATTTTTCCCTTGGAGGACTCCTTATAAATGTTTATCTTATTATAAATTCGTCTAAAATGATGCTAAAGGAAGTGTAACAATGTTATAGAAAAATAAAAAATGATATATTTTCAGTTGGAAACATAAATTTATAGAGTTTTTAATGTAGTGGTGGATAGACCATTTTATAACTGGTGAGAATGGGGTTTTTCTAAATATTGGTTCTTAATATAATGGGGGAACATGTTTCACATTTAAAAAATATTCTAAATTAGAAGATAATGAATTTTATATATGTTTTTTATATAAAAATCTCACTAATAATTTAAAAACATATTTTTACATTTTATATCATTTACCCCTTTAGTTAACCCATTATACAATTTTGGTTTTTACGAGAATAATTTATTTCTTATGCATAAAAATAAAATAGTTCTTCTTATATATTATAGATAATATAAGTTTTTATTTCTAATCAGTTTAATTGGATTCTCCTTATAAATGTTATAAAATGATTATTTTAAAAATAATAAATATATATTATTTAAAAAATAACTTCTAAGAAGAGTTTAACATATGTTCTAAAATAAAAATCATATGATTTTAAATAAAAATAAATATTTTTTAATCTTAATATTACTTATAAAATAAAAAATTATATTGAAGGGTTGTATAGTTTTAAAATTTACACTTACATTTTGATAATGTTATAAAATTCGCAATATTAAAAAAAAAAAAATTTACCCAATTCACCTAAAATATATAAAATGACATAAAATTACAAAAAAATATACTAATATAATATTTTTCATGATGAATATAATAATTATTTATATTATTTAAATAAATTTTATTATATTTATGAATGTAAAATTTAAATAACGTCCTAAAATAGTTTGTAATACTCCTTTTATAGGACAATATATTTTTAAAATATAATTTGTTCTTATTCATATTTTCATTAAAAATAAATAAAACTATGATTAGTAAATAAATGTTATATATTTTAAATCATAATTAAACAATAATTTACCTTATTTTACAAAATAAAATTTATAGTGCATAAAAAGGAATCATTAAATAAAATAGATTCCTAAGCACACAATGGATTATTAATGTTTGAATAAAATGAAAACTATAGTCATATATATATATATATATATCTAAATTTTTTAATTATATATCTAAATAATAATTCAATGAGTAGGTTTTAATTATCATGTATTATTTTAATTTATTATGTTTTTATTTTAGTTTAGGGTTGTGTATTTAATAATATATTAACATAGTATTTATTTAATAAAAATATATAGAAGAATATTTTCATTATAACTTAAAACCATAAAAACTACTTGAAAAAAATTTATATGAAAAAAGAGAGGGAATTCATACATGATTTATTTTTAATGGAAATAAATGGGAGAATATATGGATTTCTATAAAATGTGAGAGGTATTTTTTATTAATTTAAAGTCATGGGAGTTGTATCTAAGGTTAAAAAAATCAATAATAATTAGATTTATCGTGGTTTTTGACCATGGTACATAATGTATAGGGGATTGTTTGTGAATTTTAATTGATTAGGAGGTAAACACATTTAAAATATATTATTTTATATCTGGAAAAAAACTTATTCGTAATCATGTGATGGAAATATAATTTAGGTTTTTAATGATTTTTAATAGCTTAATAAAATTAATTTTAATATTTTTGAATAATTTATTAAAATGAATAAAACCATTTTTGGTTTACAACCCATATACATTAGTTATTACATCATTTGCAAGTTATTATGATGTAAAAAATGTTTTATTTCGATGATTAAGGGATTTACAAAAAAAGGGAAAGTCACCCCTTTTTGAAATAAATAAAAATAAAACAAAAAATATATGTTTTTTTATAATAATTTTTAAAGACCAATAATTATTATATAGAATGTCATTGAGACATGTAAATTCAAATATATTGATTACTTTTTTAGAAATCCCATAATCCATGAAATCTTATTAATGACATACATGTGTGATGATGTTATTCAGCGGTAAGGGAGAATCCATAGAGTTTCCCCATCTCGCAATGCACCTCCAAGATATATGGATATTTCAATTCTTGATTTCAAGAAAAATAGTGGTAGAGTCACATTGAATCTATATGATAAAGAAAACATCATTTAATTTATATTTCAATCGCATTAAATATTATACGAATTTCATTTTCATGAGATGTTGTTATTACATAATGATTATAAAAGAACCTATTGCATCACCAAGAATATTTCATAAGATAAGACCATATCCAAGGGGTCATGGGTTTTCATATGGATTCTCTATAATTTTTTCACTTAATCCAGCCATGGAGTGTATTATTCCATATGACTTTCTAGGTTCATAAAGGTGGAAAATAATTACCTATTACACCAAAATGATGAATCATGGTAAAATCATGACTAGGGATATAAAAAAATTTATATAAAATTTCATTTTTCATAGCCAAAAAAACATTAACCATAGCTGACTCTAAACATAATAATGACTTATCATGGATAATTTTTTTCTGACTAGTCCATATCACATGGGAAATTCACATTTTTTAAACCAAGAATGGATTTTTTTTTTCATTTGATGGGATTGTGGAAACATTTTGAAAATAAATATTTTCTCATGTATAATGGATTTAAAGGGGAGATCATCCACAAAAATCCCATCACCAAGAATATATAGTGCAGAAGTAGTCCAACAGCTTAGGAAAATGTGGCTGATGTCAACCCAGTGCATATTACACATCACAAATATCAAATATATATTTATTATTACATATTGTTAGATATCATATGAAGGTATAATAGAATTAAATATTATCCATGAAAGGGGAAATCATGATGGTTTTATCCACCTATTTAACAAAAAATTATCCCAACAATTAAAATTTACAAACACAGTAATGTTTAAAGATACTTTTGAAGAAAGCATACTACTAATGGAAAGATCCTAGATGATAATTTCATTAACATTACAGTAGTTATAATTCATGAAAATATATTTTATTTTATCAGGAATGTTATCTATGTAAATAATTATTCTATACCTGAACGACACATTAGTTTCAGATGAGGGGGAAAAAGAACATAAAACATTAATGAAACGAATACCTAAAAAGTTTTCTAAAAAATTAATGGATGATTTGTTGTTGACCAGCCAATGATAATTCACTATAATCATGGATAGAGAATGGTTAATATCATTCCAAATAAAATATTCCATGTAATTTTTTATTCTATCATTTATCTATTATATGAATTTGAGTCTCATAAATGAAAGATCCATAGATTTATCATTAAATAATGTCCAAATAGTGTTATATTATAAAGATTGATTAAACTTAATGTGATTTTATATTCCAATAAATCTATATTCAATTGTTTGAAAACATTGATTCCATTTAATAGTTACAAATTTATATGAATAATTCTTCAACATTATAAATTTTTCGAGATCAATATGATTATATTACTGAAAAGGTAAGGAAAAAATATATAATCTATTAATGATTAAAACAAATTTGAAAAAATCACTAATTTTACAAGACTATTTAATCTTAACAATAGGAGTGTCCTAACTTTCCCAGAGATGGATTAATTTTTAATTTGACTCGTAATGTGAGAAAAATGGCTAACCTGAGGATTTTCACAACACATGGGAATGAAGACATTGGAGAAAGTGAGTTCACCATCTATAATTTCCAACAATTTGGAAATATCAATTTTTTTCTCCATAAAAATTTTATTTCCAAAATATAATAATGGAATTACCCAGCTAATCTCTTACCCTGAGACTTTTTCATTATTTAACATAGCTTTATCAATATCATAGATGTTTCTTTACTCCCATTGGATGAAGAGGATATTTTCATCAATATACAGTAAAAGGGAGGGTGAATAAAGATGACTTCTAGCTATAAGGGAACATATTTTTTTGACATTCACTATGTTGAGATAGTGTCTTCTCATGTAATCATCAGCGATTGAGAAAATAATGACAAGGAGTATGTCCCCATGAATGAAAAATATGTAACATTTATGGTATCAATTAAGAGAATCATTGATAACAATTGAGATATTGGATAATCTCATTAGTATTTTAACCCAATTAATACATGTCTCATCAAATCCAAAATTTAAATAAACCTTGTAGATGGAACCCCAATCTAATGAATCAATGTATTTTTTTATTTTGATATTAATGGAAATATTACCTACTATAGTGGATTTATTGAGAATATATAAGAATGAAAATAGATATAATGTAATAATGATTAGTTTTAACATTATTTAAAACAAATTGATATAAAAACAAAATTCTATTAACAATTATTGAATGAAATTTTGTAGGATTTTCCAAATAACATTAAAAATTGTTTCTAAAGGGACACAATATAAAGAGGTGAAACTTATATTAATTATCCACATTAATAGTGAGATCATGTAATTTATAATTATTTCCTTCTAATAGAATCTTACCATCAGAAACATTATTAACCAGTCCAGATAAAACTACAGGAATAATATCATAGTAGGATTGAGATAAATTTTCAAACACATCCATCCTAGGTGAGATACCATATCTAAGGGAAAATATATACTCTTTGTTCGAAATATTTATAGGAATAATAGAGATAATATAATTATACTCACTATTTTCTATCATGGGAATGATGAATTTTAATAGGTCCATGAAAGATTTTTGACCGCCAAAATGATTCTTGTAAGATGAAAAAATTCAAGCAAACAAATCCAATATATTATAAAAAAACTACCCAGTATAACTATTAAATGAAAGAGGCCTATTCAGTTTCTTGAATATTTGGAATTCATTGAAAATTTTGGAATTCCTAAAACCTTACAAAATATATCTAATGTTAAATTAATGCCTTTTTATGAATTCAATCCAATTAAGGAGTCTATTAAGATCTGAAAAAATTCAAATTTTACTTTTCAATTCCTAATAAAAAATCATCATGAGCATCATTCCCTTGAAATATAAGTAGGAATTTTTAAATATGAGGACTACACTATACTATTTTATGGATTTAATTACATCTCATAAAATTATAATTATCTTTATATATTTTTAGCTTTAAAGCCAAGACCATTGGATCATGTTAAACATGAAAATTGTTTCTGGTGTTTTGAGCCATTTTTTACAATTAGTGTACATGGACCATGAATTATTGTATCTAAATGGTATGAATGGGTTAGCATATGTTTTTAAATGTTTTATTCTATATAGGATGATGATCATAATCTAAAATTTCAATAGTAGTTTAGTATATGGAAGTACAAACCTCAAATGATGAATCTGTAACAAAAACCATGTGCATCATATTAAACACCATTTAATTGAGATGTTATCTAAACAAAGTGTATTCGGAACCAATAATTGTATCTTTAGTTAGGTTGATTTTCTAAATTAAGGTCCTAAACACTCTGATTGAGGTATAGGAAATGATCATGTGAATATTCTCATTAGTTTTAAAAGTATCATTGAAATCTCCAACAATAGCCCATGAACTATTGAATTCCATACATGTCACGTGAATATTATGCTAAAAACCCCTTCTCTAAAGATAAAAATGTAATAATAGTCAATATATGAGAATTATTTTTTAAGTAAATAGTGCTAATTTAGAGTGACTATCTTTTCTAAAAAGTTTACTCCGGAAATTATTTCCAAAATTGTATGGGATAAGTCCCAAAGTATTTTTATATTACTGTTCTTTTTAATGATATGATTTCACATCTTATCAATAGAGGGAATTATTTTTTTAAAAAAAATCATGTTCTCTCTAATGCCCTAGAATATTATGTCTTTATTTTTTAATGAAAACCTAAAGAGAGCTGATTATATCTTGGTTGTACAGGCCCTAAAAATTCAGGAAAATTAACATAATTTTAACTTATATTTGGATAAATATATGTCCTTTTTCTTCCTAATAGTATATTTTTTTATAGTTGGTTTTCAAAAGATCATTGATTTCATTCCCTCATTATCATGGATACTATGTATAAATATTTTAAATTTTTTGGAATAGATAATTTTACTACCCTTCATTTAATTAGAGATCCTTGAGGATAAGAATATAGTGCTTCCACTACATCATCAATAGGTTTTCTATAAAATTTTCACCTTTTCAATTAATTACTTCCTCTAGATCACATGGAACTCATTGTATTTATTGTGTTCATCACAAAAAAAATATTGATTAGACATTTGGGGACCTTTAATTATGCGTGTCTGATAAAATACATGATCTTTAAAATTTCGACAGTGTTTCATTAATGATTCCCCCATTCTCTATAACCAAATAATGAAGAGAATTATTATATGATTTCGTATCCTGATTTATCATTGTCTTCCTATATTAGACATCACCATATTCATTATTATTTTCATTCATCATATGATATTTCCTAAAATATATATTATAATCACATGACTCTATGTTGGTCATTATTATGGTGTCATTAGAATCTAGCTAAGAGATATTCTGTTCATGATTTTAGATTCATTATGATCATGAAATTATCTAATATCAATTTCATCTTGTAATGATTTCCTTTTAGAGCCTATGATACAAGTGTATATTTAATAACTAGAAATCCTAGTAGTCCCATTTCATTCAGTTGTGATTTTAATTTCAATTTAATGAGAGGATGATTGGACTATTGAATTCATATTTTGTAAATAAGATCACTTATTTTTCTCAAGTGATTCCTCAGAGGGATTATGTATTCATGAAATTACAAGTATTGAAATATTATGAATAAAATAAATTGATATGGAATCACCCTCACTTCATAATATTTCATTGTTCCTTGCTCCATCACTAGAGGATATCTTGGGATGGTGTGGGATTATTGGAGGAATTCCCATTCCACTCTCTATTTCATCTTCATTAACAATAGAATCCCATGGAAATCCCTTCACGATTTTATAGTCCAAATAAATAAACTTTTCATAACTGAGTTTCTCAGGCAATTAATCTTTAAAGGATATATATTGTCATGGGTAGGAGCTTTATCAGTCTTATTTTTTTCACCTCATTCCAAGAATTATAGTAAGTGTTATTCTTAAAATTCTTATTGATCACTATAAGGTTTTTAACAGATGATCATATAATTCCACATAACTCTTAAAATAGTAGTTTATATTCATTCTCAACATTAACCTAAAATTTATGATCATTGATAGTGAAATTTATCATAATTTAGAACTTATAATATTTGATAGTTTCAAATAGAATCCTAGAATTAATTACATGTTCACCATTTAAATTAAGTTGATCTACAATCGAGGGAATACCAAAGAAAGTACCAAGGTCAGAGGGAATTTTTGGGTGCTAGAAAACCCAATATAGACCATGTAATCATACCTAGATATATTATTTTGACATTTTTTCTTTGCAGGTGTTGAAATTAATAACCAATTCATAATCTCATAAAATACTAGGATTAATATAGATGATTTTAACTGTTCTCACTATATGTAAATGATATTTTATCCACATAAGAATATGAAAAAAATCCTCCTCTAGTCGAAATCATTTTCCATTCACTTCTAAAAGAAAAATTCATGATTTGAGTGTCTAAATATATAAAGGACCGTGATTTTTCTTTCTTTGCGTACAAAATCATCCTAATAATAGTGATCATATATTATTCAAGACATTATTGAAGGGAATATGGATATACTACTATTAAGATGATTCTGTTATCCATTCTATCAAATTTCAAATGTTTAGGGAATTCATCCTTGGAGGGGTTCGCAGCACGAAGAGCCTCCTTGAATAAAATTATATATATATTGGAATTATTCAAATCCTCAAAAGGATATGGGTTTTCTTGGTATGGACCCTTGGTTTTAAGAAGAAATAGACTAAATCCTTAAAGTAGTTCTTCTATTCATGACGGAACAAACCCATTAACAGAATAGAAGTAAATTATATCAAGTAATATTTATTTCTAATCATCAATAATTAATTATTAATATATATGATATATTCATACAGTATATTACTTTTTACACAAAAAATCAAAAGTCTTAAAAATCAATTAGAAATTCTCTATTTGTAAATTTTAACACATTGATTCATAAATTAAGATTATTTATTTTAAAAAAACCTCTCTACATTTTGGACTTTATCTTACATAGATCCATATATATTTCAAAATCAATAATTTGGAACCTAAAATTCAATAATTCATCACCTATAAAATTTTATTTTATTTAAAGACGTATATGTATACTTACATCACAATTAAATGAATAATATATGTTTTTAATAATTATTAATTATAAAATCTTATGTAATTAATCATACTGATGAATAAATAAAATTTATTTTACTATAGTTGAATATTCAATCTTACATTATCCCCCTATTATATAATTTCAACCTCAAAATATAGGATGTCTATTAATCTTGGTATAATTGAATGTGATTTTCCAAATTTTTGTACATAGGATAATATTTTATTTCTTCCAACTTGTAATTTCTCTAAATAATAATCACCATTATAGTTTTTCATTCCATAAAAATTGATATCCAATGTCAAAAATCATGAAAATATCAACATTACATGATGTGTTTGGGTATAAATATATTTCCTCAGTGTTCAATACATGTGTAGGGTTTTCAATGTACTTCAGAAAAATTTAAACAAGAATTAATCCTTCAAATTTAGATAATTTGATTCGAATCCAAATGATCATTGACAACTCAAATTCTATATAAAACATCAAAAGTTCCAATGAACAATGGGAATAACATTCCTTTCATACCAAACCTTATAAATCCATTTCATGATGATACATACAGGAATATATGATCCCCAAAATTTAATTCTAATTCCTTCCTATAACTACCATCATAAGCTTTTTATATTCTCTATGATATCAAGAAATGATTCTAGTTAGATCACACATTCTTACTAGTCTCTATAATTGGATGTTGAACAAAAATAATCCATTCCCTATCATTATCCCAACATTATGGAGTACAAAATCATTTCCCATATAATGAATTAAACATATCCATATTAATTAATTAATGAATAATATTATTGTATGAAAATTAAATGTATATCATATTAATATATGTTATAGATAAGTGAAAAAATGGATTGTGTGGGTGTGAATTACGATTTACAAATTTAAAGGGGAAAATCCAATTTCTAAAAAATTATTTATAAATGAATACAAATTAAATGTATTGAAATTTTAACAATATAATTAAATATTAAAAGTTTATAAGAAATAGATGAAGAGTCAATCATATAATATAATGATTAAAATTCATTAACATGTTTTAAAATAAATAAATGAAAAAATTAAAGGATTAATAAATGAATATATAAAATGTAAAGGAGAAAAAATAATTATTAAAGAAGTTCACAAAAAGTATATAAGGGTAACTATATATCTACCATATAACTATCCTGGTGATTATGGTATTACTATATATTATTTATTGGTAATCATGATACCAAAACAATCACTTTCATTTTATGTTATAATAACAAGCCAGACATAATGGATAGAAGCACATTAATGGTGAAGCTAGAAACCATAAAATAAGAGTACCATATCTTTTTAAATTAAACAATTCAAGTAGACCTTGACCACATACAATAATTGTTGTATGTAATAAAATTGATTAAAAGGGGACGAATCTATACTTTTATATTAGTCTCAATTTATATAGTGAATATAAAGAAGAAAAGGGGAGAATGACAATATACAATGATAGAGAAAGATATTGCAATTTTGGAACATGGTCATTGAAACAAGATGATTATTTTTAATGATAGGGATTTGAGATCATGATGAGATATTATGTTCGTGGAAATAATGTATGAGAAATATACTATAGAATATTTTTTCTAAACCTCTAAAGGAATCGACTTATTGACATTAATTCCATCCAAAATTTTCAATAATCTATCAGGGTATTGATGTAGTTGAATCTAGTTTATATGGATGTTGACAGAAATTAATGTTTTTAAAATTTCACCCTTCCAAACCATGGAACGGAGTACTGTGGTGTAATGATTATAGCTCTATTGTAGAGTCACAATGAAGAATTTTTGTGGTTCAATAAAAAATATTGTAAATATGGTGTATCCTAGGGGATGTGTATTAGACAACTACAATAAAATAACAAAAATAGAAATCATATTAAAATGGATATTGAAAATATTATAATATCTGAAACTTGACAACACTATCAATATATGTTAGAATAAAGAACATCATATAATAATATTATAAATATATTTAAAACACTATAATATTACATCATATATGAACTATAAAATAAATATTAATTTACCGAATCATCAAATAAAATATTTCATAGAAAAAAAACATAAAGGAAATCAATATATTAAAAATATTTGTAAAAAAATTCTATATACTAGGTTTTCATTAAAACAGAAGGATTTTTTTCATTCATGATTAAATGACAATGACTTGGGTAATGGTAATAATTTTTTATTGAAATATCCAAACAGGTAAATCAATTTTTTTAGAAGCAGCATAAGGGTAAGAAGAAAAATATAAAAGACTCATAAATGTAAAGCATGGATTCTGTGAGGGTACGTCCTATGCCTGTGTAAATAAAAAAATAATAATATTTTATGGAAAATTAATTTGGATAAAGGTGGACAAGATATACATAAGTTGTGTAACGTTCGAAATTAATATATATATATACACACACACACACACATATATATATATATATAGGCAAACAATTAATTCAATATACTATGTAATGGTATAATAGAACACCTATAAGTGTACATGAAATGTTATGTAAACATAAATCCTGATTTTTTAAACTCACTTAATGTATAAATATAACTCCATAAAGGGAAAATGGAATAATTATGCACCAAATAAGGGTAAATAAATACCAGTGAAATTGTAATTTTAAAATATAAAAATCATTCATAACTATATAAGTGATGTTATATAATGGTAATAAAAATTGTTCAAGGCCTACAATAGGCTAAAATTTTTAATGTCCTAGAAATTCCATATATTTTCTTTAATTATATGGAATTACTTCAAGAATACAAATTCTGACGGCACGTGATTCCAAGGCCCATAGTGCCCAGAATGATCTGTCAAAGTTTGGTTGAGTTTAATTTAGTGTGTGTAAGAAGTTTTCCTTAAAATGTCGAATAACTCTTAAACGGTAACTTTGATCAGAAATCTAAGGGCATCACCACCTTCAATATGGTGGGTTTACCCTAGGTGCTACTTATGTTTAGTTAGCACATGACTCCTATGAGAAAACCAAAAAATTGCATAATTTGTAAATAAAATAATTAAATAAATTATATTATTTTTCAAATGCTTATAACTCACAAATGGTTACTCGGATTGAAAATTCATGATAAACACTAAACTCAAGATGGTATTATCTCGTTAGGCAGATACTAACATTGGTCGGAATGGGCCACCCGTGGATGTTAGTTTTTTTCCATAAATAAATTAATTAAGTCACAATTATTTTATAGTAATGTTCATAAATATTAAATGTTAACTTGGATTAAAAATTGGAGTTTTGTTGGGTTCGTTGGGGCATGTTTCACTTATGCATAGCATAACCTCGACTGATGCAGGTCGAGGGTGACTATAAAAACATTTCTGAACTTTTTTTCATGTACGTTTAGTAAACGCGCAAGATATGTTTTATAAAATTTGAACCGGTGCTTGGAATTGAAATATGAGGGCACTATTGAACTCACGATGTTGATATTTTCTTAAGGAGACCTTCACCTTGACTGTAATAGGTCAATGGTGAAAGTTAGTTTTTTTGAATTTCATGGGAGAGTTAAAATAATAAAAATATAATAATGAACTACTTCAGTTTTATCTTTAAAACCTCCCAATTTCTATATGGAGTGGTGGGGACCACCCGACCCCCTTGAAATCCCACATTAAAGTGAGTTAACTCTTGGTTTCTCCCCCCAAATTAAATGTGCCATCTTTATTTTAATTAATGTGCCAAAAATTAATTGAGTTAATATACATAACTCAATTAAAATTGGATCCTTATCCTTTTGGTGGTGATCGTTGGAAAATGAGATTTGGGAGAGCCATGGAGAACTTGGAAGAACATCCTCCAAACAAAGAACCTCTCCAACAAAGAAGAATACTCTGAATCGAGGAATGTGGAAAATCTTTGGGACCATGGTTTGGGAGTGATGCATGTGGACGTCATCAACATCATCTCCTTCCTCACGCTGACACCAACGATCAATTTAGGTAGGGGTTATAATTTTACATATGACTATATTTATTTGTTAATTATTCATATTCTAGATTCAAAATGATAACGTCCAAGCAAATATGTCCATCATCCCATTCATATACCTTGTCTATTTTTCTTTTGTTCTCCATACGTTCTTCAATCATTCATCAACGCCAAATAATTAAGCTCACTAGAAATGCAATATTGTGTTGAGCGCAACATATGGATGTGGAGACCTTGAATCGAGGATCGTGAATATACGGTCAGAATATTTTTCAAGTGTAGAGTGATGATGTTGTATCCCATGGATGGGGAAATATGGCGGTGTGATTTTTGGAATGTGTTCAGGGCACAGCTCCGGGTGAGGTAGAGGGTGTGACATGTGGCGGCGAAGGATAACTAGAAGGCAGTATCTTGGCGGTGCTGCTGGCTAGAGGTGGTGGCTTCGGTTCTGGACATGCAGAGGAACCGAACCATTTTTCAAAGTATTTAATTGGACCTTGAGAAAATCATGGAATAAGAAAGGGTTGATTGGAGAAGGAAAAATAAGGAGACGAAATAACAATAAAAATAAAAAATCATGGAAGAGTGGAGGAGGCAGCATGTGGAAGCCACGATCACCAAATGAATACCCCATACGTGATTGAATTTGGAGTTAAGGAAATAAATAATTAAGAATAGTAATAAAATATTATTATTATCACTTTTTTTGGTAAAAAACTTTTTTGACAGTATGTTATTCATGCGACCTCGTTTTATGAACCGTCAATTGAAGTAAGACCCCGACTCCGAGTTGGAAAATATGATTCCAAAATTGATTGTCTTTTTTTGGTTTTTCGATTGGTTACCCGAAACAATAAAATAATAATTTATTATTATTATTAAATCTTTGACCCTCTATAACTCTTGCGTGCGACATTCGATTGACTTACTATAACTGGAAATGTGATCTAGACATTAAGACGGTCGATTTAAGTCTAATGATAAATATTAAATTATGGTTTGTGGCTCAGGTCCACGAAACACCTAATATTATTATTATTATTTCGGGATCTTGTATTCGACTTATATCCCTCATACAATGTCAAAATGACAAACTGTCTATGGAATTAAAATTCTTGACACGAGGAGGTACTATTGAAATACTCCATGTGAATTTTGGATAAAGTTGGAGTTTGGATGGGTTGGATCATAGTCAAATACAACCTGGCCCTCGGTACAAAAACAATAATAACGCACAGATCAGGTGTTTGATTGATGCACCGTCTATTGCATTGAGACCCCTTTTACGTGGTGGTCCTTTGGGATACTTCTTCGTTGGAATTAGTGACAGTTTTTGTATTAACCAGTGTTTTGAGGATCAGACCCTACAAGAGAAAACTGAGCTTAGTGCGGGAAACCTGTAACTTCTTGTGACGATGTACTAGGATCTAGTGTGGGTATGATGGTGTACTGACAATGTACTAGGATCATGTGTGGGTTTTATGATGTACTAAAATTGTATTGGGATCCTATGTGGGTTGGAAGATGTCCTGGAAATGTATTAGGATCATGTGTGGGTCTGACGATGTACTGACAATATACTACGACCTTCTATGGGTCTGACGACTTACTAGTGATGTACTAGGATCTTGTGTGGGTCTGACGATGTTATGATAATGTACTAGGATCCTATGTGGGTTTTACAATGTAATGATGATGTAAAAGGATCATGTGTAGAATAGATGAGATACTGATGATGTACTAGGATTCTGTGTGGGTTTGACGATGTACTGATGGTGTACTAGGATTAGGTGTTATTTCGCGGTACTAGGATCTGGTGTGGGTCTAATTGTGTACTAGGATATTGTGTGGGAATTATGATTTATGATCCAACATGGGTCTACCTCTTAATATAGAAAGATTATTTAGTAGTTATATTTAATCATCTTTACTAATGTACCTTAGTTATACCTGGTGTGAACTAAGTCTTTACCTAGGTGGTATTCTTCTATGTGGCGAACCTATGTGGCACATACCTTCATGGAAATAACTTTGTGGTATTCTTCTGTGTGGTGTACCTATGTGGCACTTACCTTCTTGGTGATACCTTTGTTGTATTCTTCTGTGTGGCGTACCTGTGTGGTACTTACCTTCGTGTTAATCATTACCTCGTGGAACAGTTGTACTTTGGCTAAGTAGTTGGGCCTTGTGTTTTCTCATTAATTAGATGGGAAATATTTGATAACATAGGTATATGTATGGTTATATACCAATGTAGGGTTGTCAATGGTTTACATGCTCTGTGGTTTATCCTTTATGGATTTTTCGAGACCTTGAGGGTCTCGGGGTCCCTATTGAGCAATATTATACTCTCCCCTGCATGGGTTTTGCCCACAACTTGTTGTGTTTTGTGTAGACGATGGATAATTCTGATCAAGCTTGAGGGTACTAGGACTTGACAGTTCTAGGAGGTGGACCATACAATGTGTATTTATGAAGAGTAGAGGAGTGGATGTGGAGTGATGAGGAGGCTATCTGTACCTACCCTTTAGGTAGGAACCCCAGAAGACGACCCATTAGCTTTATTTCCCATTCATCAGTTGTATTGTATTTTCTGTTTTACTTGTTCCTTTACTATGGGGATTGTATTCTGATCCCTCTTACTTTCATCACTCTTTTTTCTATACAGTTTACTTGCCTTTGTATCTTGTTGTGTGGTTCATTGAGTATGTTTATAGGATATAAAGGCAATGTCAACCCGATTTACTTGTGTTCATATCTTGGGGTAGTCATGGCATGGGCACCGGGGACGGGTTGTGGAAAATTGGTATCAGAGGATTCGGTTCTATCGAAGAACATATGACTCTGATCTTTTTAACAGAAATAGTGTTATGTGTAGTGAGTTTGGTTATTAGTTTAGGGAATCTAGTGTTGGTGTAGTGGTCGACATACCCATACACCAGGACCCTGACTTCTGATTTTTGAAAATGTTCACAAAAACACTGATTGGGTGTTTGTTTTGAAAAGTTTTCTTATGTTTTCATGAGACATATATCCAATTATAACTAAATAAATGTGATGCACTTGTTCCTTATCAGGATGTTATTGTGTAGACAGCTAGCTAGGATTCCCAAGAGATTACACGATGATGGCCCACCGAGCGATGAGGCACTAATTCAAGGCCCTATTATTATATTGGCACCATTTAGGGGTGTAACAACAACACACCACCCATTGGGTAGAAGATATCACCAGCCAAACTGGCTGACAGTTCATGACGACTGAGTGTGTTGCATGAGTTTCAGTAGTAGAGGCTTCTAAGGTATCATGGAGAGATAGATTCCCACACAACTGAGAGCCGGCTGGAGGTGGTTTCTAGATTTTTTTTCCTTGTTGAGACACCAGTAGTGAAGATTGTGATCTTAGATACTAGTCTTTTCCAATGAGTGACCATGGGGATGGTCTACTTGGTGATGAGGATTCGATATTTGGATCGTTTCCTGAGATGGTACCTTCGAGTAGTGTATCATCTATATCACTGAATGTTGGTCAATAGTTACAACCGGTGACACCTGAAGAGGACACATATAGGATTAGTGCCTTAAGCATGATTCAGCATCAGATACCCCTCAGGTACCGAGGACAGCTTGAATAACAGGTGTATGAGGACTGGCTTGAGGAGGTGTCTAAGAGTACTCTAGAGATTCTACATCTTGGCAGGACAACATGTCGATAGTTGAGTATTCATCAAGGCGTACCGATCATTCATGTTACTCAATGAATATGATACGATCAGTGCTTCAGGTCTTAGAAATTCGAGTGTACTGTGTTTAAGGATTTCTGAGCCCACACAATTCCTTTTTTCATTCCTACTTATCTTGGGGTGCTGGACAATACCTTTGTGGTTGAATGTTCATTAGATGAGCGGATATCTTCAATGAATGTTATTAGTGGGAAAACAGAAAACTAGTGCCAATCTTGGAGACCATCACGTGTAAAAAAATTTCAGGAAGAATAATTGTTGGGGATAGATGAATCTGTAGGGCTATAGATGTGGAAGCAGAGCTAGGGGAGTAGTAGGAGGTGGTTTACATTTCGACCTGATACAACCACCCCCAATTGTGGTCCCTGCCAGGCTCAGGGAGCTGGAGGACATGGGAAAAATGTTGCTGCATGCGGTCAAAGAGTGCAACCCAAGGGCTCTTGGAATGATTAGAGGTATGGTCTATGTCTAATATTATCTATCGTATCAATAGACATAACTACCAATCATTCCTTCCTTACAAAAATCATGTCCAAGACCTAGAGTTTCTGGTTAAACCATTGACTTGACCCTCACGTCTAGAGGTACCTTTTGAAGGAGACTCAATAATCACACATACGTGGATGTTGTGATCTAACCCTTGAGGTGAGAGTTTTAGTTGGGACCTCTTGATGGAAGCATCAAGGCCTTACGACGTTATTATGGGTATGAATGGGCGTCCACAATTCATACTCAGATTGACAATATAAGCAAAACAGGTTATGGTTTATCTGCAATATTGTTATGTGGTTTTCCTTAGTCAGCAAAAAAGGAAACATAGGTAGCATATGTTAAACTCATGCATAGAAGGGTGCATCCAATCTATATTTAGTTGGCCAGCCTAACCCTGTTTCTAGTAGGTGTATTTAATTTTCATATTCCCCTTGAAAGTGTCTAGAGTTCCTCCAGGACTAGGAATATGAGATATTCTATACTCCTAGGAAGGCGAATGTGGTAGAAGATGCACTCTACAAGAGGTCTGGCCTGCACTTGCTAAGTGAGGTGATAGAACAGCTAGCCGCTTTATGGATATCTAATGTGGATCAAGATGGATAAGATTTTCTCCAGACTCTGACAGTCACTCCCCCACTTCTTCATCATGTTAAGGAGGCGCAACATGGGGATACTGACTGTGAGACCCGACGTTTTCAAATATCCTCAGGGCATCCACCTGATGGACTTTCTGAAGGTAGGGAGCACGTCATCCTATTCAAAGGAAGAACCATGGTACCAGAAGTGCTACATGATGAGGTGTTGATGGAGTCCCATACATCCCCTCTAAAGGTACATCAAAATGTGGTGAAGAAGTATTAGGATCTCTGAAGTCAGTGCTGATGTCCCGAGATGAAGGAATAAGTTGCAGAGTTTGTATCACAAGGTGTCACTTTTTAGTAAGTGAAGAATACATAGAGTTGGTAGAAGTCTTATGTCGATAGGATACCGAGTCCACTAGTGTTATATGATTGTGACCACGTCTTTCTACAGGTCTTATCTCGACGAGATTTGTAGAGATTTAGATGGGGTGGAAAGTTATCTCCAAGGTTCATCAGACCCTTTCAAGACCATAGGAGATATGTGCACGAACCATCTCAAGTCATCGTCCACATCGAGCTGGACATCGAGAATGGGGTGATGTTTTCATAGGATCCATTGTAGATTGAGGATTGATTGGATAGTATAATTATTAGGTGATCGATACATTTTTTTGTATGTATGTTGGTATCACGGGAACATCCAGGAGTGCACATGGGAGTAGGAGGCTCAAATTCCTTCTTAGTACCCACTTGTGGTTGTTTTTCCATTGTTGTGGCTTCCAGGGAAGTATAAACCTAAGTTAGAGAGAATGAAATATCCCAAAAATTCCATATAATTTTTTTTAAATTATATGGAATTATTTAGAGAGCGCTAAATCTGACGTCGTGTGATTCTGTGGCCTGGAATGCCCAAAATGATCTTTCAAAGTTTGGTTGAGTTTAATTTAGCTTGCATAAGCAATTTTCCTGAAAAAGTGGAATAAAACATAAATGGAAACTTAGATCTAAAATCTAAGGGCATCACCACCTTCAAGATGGTGGGCATACCCTATGTGCTACATACGTTTAGTCAGCACATGCATCCTATGAGAAAACCCAAAAATTGCATTATCATAAATAAAATAATAAAATAAATTATATTATTTTTCAAATCCTTAAAACTCACAAATGGTAACTCAGATTGAAAATCCAAGACCATAACTAAACATGTTAGGGTATTCTCTTTTTAGGATGATACTAACAATGGTCAGCGTGAACCACCAGGGAATGTTAGCTTTTGGGTGTAAACAAAATAATTAAGTGTCCATTAATTTATTGTAAAATACATAACATTTAAATGGTAACTCAGAATGAAAATCTGAGATTATCATAAGGTTCTTTGGGGTGTGTTTCACATAGTCATAGCCTATACTTGATTGGATCAGGTCGAGGGGGAAATTAAATAATTTTCAAAACATTTTTTCGGGTATGTTTAGTAAACACAGAAGCGGCATTTTATAACATTTGAACCAATGCATGGAATTGAAATATAATGGCACCATTGAACTCTCAATTTGGATATTCACTTAAGGTGACCTTCCCCTTGACCACATTAGGTCTAAGGTGAATGTTATTTTTCATGAATTTCTGTGGGAGATTTAAAATAAAATAAATAAAATAAGGAATACCTTTTATTTTATTTTTAAAACCTCCCAATTTGTATGTGCAGTGGTGGGGACCACCCGACCCCCTTGAACTCCATATTTAATGTGATTTCACACTTGGTTTCTCCCCCAAATTAAATTTTCCAACATTAGTTTAATTATTGTGCCAATAATTAATTGAGTTAATAGACTTAACTCAATTAAAATTGTCTCTTCAACCATTTGGTGGAGATCTCTGGCAATGGAGATTTGGGAGAGCCTTGGAGAATTCTGAAGAACATCCTCTAAATGAAGAACCTCTCTAATAAAGAATCATTCATAGAATTGAGGAATGTGTTACCAATATTGGGAGCATGGTCCAGGTGAGACGAACACTGATGTCATCAACATCATCTCCTTCCTCACAAAGACACCAACCAACATTCGAGGTAGGGGTTCTAATTTGAAATATGATTGAATTAATTTTTTAAATCTTCATATTATGGATTCTCAAATGAAGATGGCCAAACTAATATGGTCTTCATCCCATGCATATACCTTTCCCCTTCTTCTTTTCTTCTCCACGTGTTCTCTATGTGATCATCAATGCCAAATAGTTAAGCACAATGGAACCAGAATATTTTGTTGAGCACAAAATATGGATGTAGAGTCCTCAACCTAAGGATCATGAATATTCGGTTGGCATATTTTTTGGTCTTAGAATGGAGATGTGGCAGCCCATGGAAGGGCCAACATGGTGGTGTGATTTCCGATGTGTGTTCATGGCATGTCTCCGGGTGAGGTGGAGGTTGCGACGTGTGGTGGAAAAGGATAGCCGCAAGGCATCAACTAGGTGGTGCATCTAACTAGAGGTGGTGGCATTGATTATGGATGTGCGGAGGAACCCAACAATTTGGGAAGAAGTTAATTGGAGCATGAGAAAATGGTTTAATATGAAATGGTTGATTGTAGAGAGAAAATTAACGAGATGAAATAATAATAAAAATGAAAAATCATGGAAGAGTGGAGGAGGCACCATGTGGAAGCTACGTTCACCAAATGAATTCCTCATGCATGATTGAATTTGGATTTTAGGAAATAAGTAATTAAATATAATCGTATAATATTATTATTATTACTTTTGTTGATAAAACACTTTTGGACTATAACTAATCTGTGCGACCTTAGTTTTATTAACCATCAGTGGTAGTATGACCCTCACTTCGAGATGGAAATTATGAGTCCAATATTGGATGTCTTTTTCAGGTTTTTGGACCAGGTACCCGAAATGATCAAATAATAATAATATATTTTTGTTATTAAATCTCTATCCATCTATAACTCCTATATGAGATGTCCAATTGACTTACCATAATTCGTGACGTGATCATGACATTAAGACGACCGATTTAAGTCTAATGTTGAATATTAAATTCCTATTCATGGATATGGTCCACGAAACACCCATTATTATTATTATTATTATTATTATTTCGAGATATTTTATTTGACTTATCCCCCTCATACGGTACCTAAATGTACAACCGTCTACAGAACTGAAATACTTGAGATGAGGCAGTCCTTTTGAGATACTCCACATGAATTTCTAAGAAAGTTGGAGTTTGGATAGGATGGGTTGTACTTGAATAGAATTGGGCCCTTGGAACTAAAACACTTATAACTCACAAATAGGGATTCTAATTAATGCATTGTTTATGCATTGAGACCCATTTTACGTAGCAGTCCTTTTGGATACTTCTTCATGGGACTTTGTGACTGTAGGAGTATCAACCAATGACTTGAGGATCGAACCCTCCCAAAGACACGAAATCTTATTGTGGGAACCCTGTAACTATTTGTGAAGATGAAAGAGGATCCTGTGAGGGTTTGACGACGTACTGATGATGTACAAGGATCCTATGTGGGTCTGATGATGTACTAACGGTGTACTAGGATCCTTTGTGGTTCTAACAACGTACTAGAAATGTACTAGGATCGTGTGTGGGTATGAAGACATACTGAAAATGTACTAAGAATTTTTGTGGGTATGATGATGTACCGATGATATACTAGGATATGTGTGGGTCTGATGAAATACTAAAGAAGTACTAGGATCATGTGTGGGTCTGAAGACGTACTGAAGATATACAACTATACTATATGGTTCTGACGACATACTGATGATGTACTTGGATAATGTGTGGGTCTTCTATACTATGATCATGTTTGCGTCTGATGATGTACTATGATCTTGTGTGGGTCTAATGGTTTAGGATCCTATGCATGTCTACCTATTAATCGAGTATGATGATTTAATAGTTACATATAATTATCTTTACTATTGTACATTAGTTATACCTGGGGTGAGCTGAGTCATTACATTTGTGGTATTCTATTGCGTGGTGTACCTGTGTGGTACGTACCTTCATGGTGATACCTTTCTGATATTCTTCTATGTGGTGTACCTGTGTGGTACTTACCATCATGGTGATACCTTTATGGTATTCTTCTGTGTGGCGTACTTGTGTGGTACTTACCTTCATGGTAATCATTCCTTTGTGTAAGAGTTATACTTTGGAAAAGGAGTTGGGCCGTGTGTTTACTCACGAATGAGATGGGTAATATTTTATAACATAGGTATACATATGGGAAATGTCAAAGTAGGGTTCTCCATGGTTTACATGCTTTTTGGTTTATCCTTTGTGGATTTTGGGAGACCTTGATGGTCTCGGGGTCCCTACTGAGTATCGTTGTACTCACCCCTACATAGGCTTTGCCCGCAACTTTTTTTTTTTTTTAGACGACAGACAATGCTGATCAAGGATGAGGGTACCAAGACTGGACAGTGCTAGGAGGTGGATCATATGACATGTTGGTACGCAGAGGAGACGACCAGACGTGGAGTGCTAAGGAGGCGATATGTACCCGCCCTTCAGGTAGGAACCCTAGAGGACGACCCAGTAGTTGTATTTCTCTTTCTTCAGTTGTATTTTATTGTTAGTTGTACTTGTACCATTACTATTCGGCTTGTATTCTGGCCCCTCTTACATTCATCACTCATTTTTCTTATACAGTTTACATGTGTTTTTATCTTGTTGGGTGCTTGGATGAGTGTTTTTATAAGTTATAATGGAAATGCCTTCCCGGTAATGGGGAATAAGCCATTCAGTGCTAGTCGCCAGCCCCTGGCCTATGGAAGGAGGGCTTTGGGTAGTCACGACATGAGCCCCGAGGGATAGATCATGACAAAAATAGCACTATATAAGTGTAACGTGAAAAATATAATGATTATTTTTGTGCATTAATACACATAAGAAAATTAATTTTTCGAAAAATATAATTAAAATTAAATATATAGAAAATTAACTAAAATAAGAATAAATGATGAATGACAAAAAAATTAATTTATTTTTTAAATAAATTATAATTAAAATTTTTTATCTTTAACTATGAAAAGAGTAAATTATGTGAAAAAATCACTCCAATAATATCATCTATTTTCATAATTAGAAAATGTTACAATTTCAAAATTTCTCTCCCATTTCAGAATTTCTCAAATAGGCAAAAAAACATTTTAAACATAATTTTCTACCCACTTTTTAAACAAATTAGGTAAAAGTTTAAAATTGAAATAATATTTTCCCCTGAAAAAATATTAAAATATATCAAAACATAAAAATAACCACCTTAATTATTTCCTCTAATAAATTATTTAAAAGGATCTGTAAAAACAAATAAAAATATATTCAAGGAATTATAAAATATATTAAAATAATTTCATGGAATCATATAAATCAAGAACGAAACAACTAAATAAATAAAATAGGAAATATATATTTTGAAAATTAATTCAATTTTTAAGGAATAATAATGTTTTTAATAATAAACCATGGAAAATTCCACTAGATTGAAAAAATAGTTTTGTGGTAAGACACAATCACCTTGCTCAGGATAGAGAAATTTCATAAAAACCAAGTCAATTTCTTTTGGTATAAATCATTTTCATGACCTATTTCATGGGTCCTGATTTGTGACTACCCCAAGCCTGCCTCCCAAAGGCCAGGGGTTACTGACTAGCAATGAACGTATTATTCTATTAGTGGGAGGCATTTTCATGAGTACTTTTATGCATGCACACACACATCCACATCCCAAAAATTTGGAAAGGTATACATGCATGCCACTAAACAACCATTGTGTAAAGGTACATATTTTATGTCAAATGGGCCAACATAAAAACCCATAAAAGAAAGCTATAGATAGGAAATTATAAAATATCTCTAAAAACTCATCCATAGAAGATCCCCACCAGAAGCGTAGGAAAGGAGCGGCAGTATGAAGCATTAGAATAATGTCTAGACTATTGTATCTAATTGGGAACCACCTAGTCTCTAGCCACCAAGGTCATTGTAGAAGAACCTACTGTCTTCACCAAAACCGACACCTGCAGGTCGAGCCCATGCAGGTATGAGTAAACAATAATCAATAGGAGACTCCAAAACCACAACAATTTTTCATAAAGAAAAACCACAAAGAAATGAACATGGAGCTCTACAAAGGTATACTCCCATTCATATACCATTAATGTATTGATATAATCATCTCATCCACTAAGAAACATGTGGTCCCAACCTTATAGCTAGCATAAGGATTCTCACTCAAGACTCAAGTCATAAAAAAACATTGAGATCACACTCCATGTGCTCAGCCATATCTATTGGTACCCTTTTGGGAGATTCACTCCATTAGGGAAATTATACTAGGTCCAACTCAAGTTCCCACCACTAGGGGTCTAGTCATTACAGTCTTGCACCCAACACAAGACTATGGAAACCGAAGTGAAGTGGGATACTTCTCACCACTATTCCAAGTTGAGGGAGCACTGTCCAGAAAAACCTATGATACCTCAGTCACACCTATAGGGAGTGGCTCACACCTTAGTCCATTGCGGGAGCACATTATCCTACATTGGAATTGATCCCTTCTAGTAGAGTGCCACGATCCTTGTAGTTGTGTCCTAAATTCATGGGAGCTCCAACTCTTAAGGAGGACCAGCTCCCTCTAGCTACCAGGAGATGGGGGAGTATGAATCTGTATGTGAGGACTCAGGAACTGGTTACATTAGGGTATTACTACTCCAGAAGGACCCACACCCTGTTTTGATAGGGGAGTACTACTTTGTATATTGAGGACCCATACCCTACCCTGTAGGGTAGTACCATTCTATGACTAGAGGACCTTCACCATGGTAATATAATGTAGTATGGACTCTGCAATTTTATTCTATATAGGGACCCACACACTAGTATGTTAGGGAATTACAAACCATAGGCTAAATAACCCTCTCTGTAGAATGATACGGGATTACGGACTCTGCTGGAATAGTGTGAAATGAGGACCTCCACCAAAAAATGGAAGAGGAGTACCAACTCCTAGAATAGAGGACCCACTCCCTACCTGATAGGGGAGATACATACCATATGTAGGCTTGATATGGAGGACCTGAGCCCAATTACATAAGTGCAGTGCTGACTCTATGGTTATAGAACCGTCTCCCTAATCCTGTATGGGAGTACCAAATCTTCCATCATGAACATTAATGAGAACCCACACCCTATTTCTATTGTGGAGTAACACCCCCGGAGGAAACCCTCAAAGGAAAATCAACTTACACCCATTTTGTTGGGAGTTACATCCCTACCTATGTAGAGGGATAAGGAGTACCCGCACCCTAAGTCATATTGGGCTTAATTATCCTAACATTTCTTTATATCAACCACCACGATTATGCCCAAATTCTACATGTACCAAGAGAGAATACTATTCAAACTAATAGTTTATCTACCAACTTTCTCAAAAATTAAAATAGATTATCTCAAAAGGATTGTCTTATCCCTAGGGTCCCAATGCTATAGAAGAATCATCAAATGGATTCTCCATTTGAATGATGTGTGTGTTTTCGTAAACAGGGGCAGGTTGTGTCTGGGCCTGGTCTAACCCGGTTAGACTAACCTAACCAACCCAGCCCGAGGGCCCTACATGGCCCTCCCCAGTTTGAATGAACCAACCCGACCCGGTTGGGTCATGGTAGGTGCGATTTGGGCTTACTACAAGGCCATGACCATTGGGACTTTCTAGACATGGCCCAGTTCGGCTGTGTGTCTAGCCCGCAGGGCCACCAAACAACCTGTAGTTATCTAGCCCAGCTCGCAAATGTGGGCCACCTTACTCCAAATTTGGTCACATGGCAGCCCGGTTCATACCCCCTATCCCAACATGTATAGTTGTTTGGTCTCCTTCATAGTGAATTCTACGAGGGAATCTAGTTAGCGCTCCCCACGGTGGGCTCAGTTAGGTACCCCATATTTCCGCACGCAATCCTCGTTGGAATGTGTTCCAGTGCACCGCACAGTGGCCCCATCTATGGGCCGCTCTACCGACATGGATGGGTGGCTGCGTCCCTAACCCGCAGTAGTCCGTATGCTATTAGTGTCACATCCCACACCGCTATGGCTTGCTCTGATCGTGGCTGCCACTTCATCATGCTTCCACTTGACACTGCAGACCACTAGGACTACTCTATGGGTCTGTTCTTTATACCATATGTGCCTTTGGCCTCTATGAGGTGTATTCTTACCTATCACAGCCTTAAAAATTCCCCACCATCAACATAGAATTCCATACATGAATATCTGACAATAATTTCCACATTGGTGGGGCCCCAACATTGTTCATGTCGGTTTTCACCCTCCATGTTAGCGTATAAAATATAATGGGATAACATTTAGGTTCTACCAAGAATTTAACCCATATGAAAAACCCTAAGAATGTAAAACCTCCCACAAAAACTAGTGATCCATGGATAAACCTATTCATGGGTTGATCCTCATTCATTTTTTAGAATAATGAATGGGTAAATTGAAAACAAAAAAAAATTAAAACCGTACTTAGGATAGGTTCATTGTTAAAGATATATTTCTGTGGGGATTCATGTTCTGTATGAAGCCAGTGGTGTTCTTTTCTCTCAGGTCCTATTCTTTGGGGTGCATCATCGTTGGTAGCGATTTTCCAGCCTTCTCAGTCATATAGAATTTCATCTCCATTCATTAGAGAAATTCTAGGTCCGGTTTTCCAAATCATTATCTCATTAAAAGAGAAATGTTTCGTAGCATTTCTATTATGGTCCATCATCGAGGTGTTATGTTTTTTCATTCAGGAAATATCATATTTTTTATGCTTCATCTAATGAGTCATTTCACTGTTTAATTTATGGAATGAAATAGTCGGTTCATCGCTATGTGGAAACAAAATAATTTTTAAATAAAATAATATTTTTTGTTTCTTATATTTTTCTTAAAAAACTGAAAATTAAATTTTTCACTCCACCCACACCATTGTAGGTTAGGTCCATTCATATGTAAAATTAATATTCCAGATAAAATGGTGCCCTCATATTTTCAATCTTGGAAACTATTTAATAGTTTCCAAAACTGCACACATGCACCATTTTAAATTGCATAAAAAAGTTCAAAAATAATGTTTCACCCACAACATACCCTGGTTGAGGTAAAGCTCCACTTAAGGGAAAAATAGCTTCATGAGATAAATGGTACTATCAAATTTATAATCTAAGTTACTGTTTAGGAGTTATAACAATTCAAAAATAAAAAAAATTAATTATTTTCTTTACATTCAAAAACAAACTTCAAATGTTGGACCATGCCGACAAATGATTGGAACATCCTAGGAAAACCCCAATGATCTAGATTCAATGATGCCCTCATATTTTTAATTTAAAAACTAGTGTATATGTTATAAAAACCATCTTCCATTATTATTTAATGAACCTCAATGAAATAAAAAAATAGGTTTTGGCCACTCTGGGCCTCATAATTGCGTCCCATCTATGAGCATGTTCTCAAAATAATCCCATTTAATTTTTATAAAAAATTCTATGGAATTTTGGTATATTACATTCTCCACACCTTATGAGTGTTTGTCATTGAAAAAGAAAATCCTACAATCAATGGAAGAAAAATGTGTTCTCCAAGGGTCCCTACATTGCATATAATCACGATCCTCAATGAACCACTAAGATCAACCACTGTAATGTACTGATTCTCCTAGTCTGACATCATGAAATAATAGGCACATGTTTCTTTAGCTGTGAAAAGTGGGAAACTAGAATGCACTATGATCCATCTACAGTAACACTGTATAGAAACTCACCTACATTCTAACCTGATGTAGATATAGATATAAACCCACAGTTGACGTCTTTCATTGGTTAAACTGTGCTAAATCCACCATAATAATTACAAAAGTTAGGTTGACACTAAACACGTAGGGCTAATTACGAGGAGAATATGGATGCCCAATAGAAAATGTTGGGTCTTACTAGGCCCTCTATTTACAAAATCCTTGATCTACACAATTTTTGGAAAAAAGGAACACTTCCACACTCACTAGTGGTATCTGAGATTAGTATTGATGGTAAGAAACAATTCCATACTACAGAAACATCATGGGGTCTAACACTGCCACAACTGAATGATCCCAAGCATTACTCCTTAAGAGTGCATGCTTTGTGCTACCCTACAATCCCTTACACTATAAAGGAAAACCCTTTTCACCAACATTGACACAATGAATCCTTTTCCTAAAGAAGTCAATCTGGGTTTGAACGGTTCTAGTCCATATCAAGAATGATGGCTGATGGCCTCAACACCACCACTAAAAGATCCCAAACGTAACTCTCGCCTCCAAGAGTTAGGTCACACTATCATCCCCAGTGTGTGATAAATGTGTCTCCTCTGGTAGGATTTTCTATGGGTGATAGTCAAGTCAACGGCCCTACCAGAACCTCAAATCCGAAAACAAAACTCATGGGAAAACGAGAACAACTAGAACCTATGATTATTTAAAACGACATCCATAAGAAAAGGCACAGACCATACCTTGAATATCTCTTGGAGATTCTTGGTAATAAGCCCTGACTACATGAAACTTTCCTCTCCCACATCCTAGAGCTCCCTAATCTTGGCACAGACCACCTTGGGTTGGTGGTGCAAAAGATACAAACAGACTTCCACCTCCTACTTCTCATCCATCTCCACTGCCTCGCCAGCCATTTTGCAGGACTCAATGCTCCATGTGTTGTCTTGTCTAGGATGATTTGTCAACCATCTCCCTCACAATGGAATGGGGGGGGTCAAAAATTCTCTAGAATGATGCCCCTTGGACATTTCAATCCTAACAACACCTCTCATGTGGATGATCTACTCCTTGGTGATGCTCCTACACCACAAACCCATGTGTATTTCTTTGGGCATGTGTATTCCTCATATGTCACTATCATATCACTTGTCTTCTACAAGCTCTAACAAACTCCTCTATCTCATGACCTATGTTGTAGGTTACATCCATCTACTCATCTCCTAGTAAACTCTCAACCACTAGATCTTTCTCCAGTACCCTAGTATATATCACAATGCTATGGGGATTCACTAACACCTGTATATCCCAGCGAAGACCCTGATCGAAGGTCCAGCCCCTGATATATGGGTCCCTTAACATGTCAATAGAGTAGATAAAAAGATCTATGAATCTTACCGAGTACTCAACTGCCATTATGATTCCCTGCTGCATGTGTAGTAGCTTCTCTATATGCACATTGTGTAACATTTCTAGTAAGAATGCCTCTGTGAAGTGGATCTCAAATTCTAACCAGGCGAGGGTAACCTCATCATGGGTCTGGATCTTCAAGCTCCACTATCTCCCCATAGAGCTCTAAAGAAGGATTGTAGTTAAGATCACCATCATGTCCAGCGGTCTCCTCACTAGGTGGAAGACTCACTAACTACCTCATGCCAATCCTCTCCATCCTGAGGATATGTCTCGCCATATAATCGAGGAGGTCTCAATATCTAAAAAACTTGTATTGAACTCATCCTACACCAATCCTCTACTAGTAGTACTTGTAGAAACTATTGGTAAAAAGGTGGTGGCATCCCTTGTGCACTGCCTAGATATAACTCCACAGAATTAGTGCCATGCACTAAAGCCTCTTCTCTAGGTAGATCGTCATTATGATCACATTGTATCATCATATCTGAATATCATTGTGTAGGTATCATGAAATGAATCAAGATAAACCATTATAAAAAGAGTATATCCAGAGAGCCAACACAATATGATATGGAAAGCACAAACCATTCCAATATGATTCTTGTACCTTTATTTCCCACAACTAGTGTTTTTACTTACCGAGTTAGAAAGTAGGTTTCCAGAGACTTGTAGTATGGATACATCAGATATCCAACCAACACTAGAGTCCCCCGACTAAAATATGAACTTGAAAAACAAAGAATTGTATCCCCAAAACAAATCCATCGACTCCTAGTATTTGAGGTAGAACTGACCTCCTCTAAAACCATTCTTTCACAACTCATCCTCTGAGGACAGTGTCCTGACTACCCCAAGAACGCCTCTAAATGTCTGTAGGATAGAGTCTAGCATCACAGACATTATCCCATGAGTGGGATGAATATTCCTGAGTACTTGTTTTCATGCACACACAAAACCAATTCTAAAAAGTTGGAATGTAAAACATGCATGCCACTAAATAGCCACTGAGTAAAGCTAAAATCATTAAGTCAAAAGGTCCAAAATAAAATCACAAAAAATACAACTATAAAGATGAATGTAAAAAAATATCTCTAAAAATGTTTCAATCATAGATCCCCACATGTAGGGTAGGCAATGAGTGGCTGCCGGAAGTAGTAGAAGCACGTCCTTACTGTTGTATCTCATAGGGCACTACCTGGTCCCAGGACACTAATGTCTCTACTGAAGTTCCTATCCTCTACACCTGACACAACACATGTCATCAGATCCCATGTAGGGGTGTGTAAAACAATACTCATAAGGGGACCATGAAACCTCAATGATAAATCACAAGAGAAAACCCATGAAGAAATACACAGTCATCACTACACAGGTATATTCCCATACATATACAATGAACATCAATATATACTCTTCTCATCCACTATGAACACATGAGGTCCCAACCTTATAGGCATCATCAGGATTCTCACTAAACACTCATTTTCTATCACACAAACCAAGAGATCACACTCCATGAGCATAGCCATCTCTCGTGGTAACCGTCAGGGAGATACACTCTATCAGGGGAAATGTTCTTGGTAGAACTATACTGCATAACACTAGAGGTCTAGTAATCACAGTATTGCACCAAACACAATAATAAGGAACTGCAATGGAAGAGGCCTACTCCTCACTATAATGCTCAGTTGAGGGATCACTACTCCAGACTAACAAGTGATACCTTAGTCGCCCCTATAGGGAGTGGCCCACAGCTCAATATATAGAGGGGGAACGTTCTCTTACTTATGTATTTTTCTCTTCAATTGTAGGGGCCATATCCTCATAGTTGTGGCCTACAGTTCGGGGAGCTCGAACTCCTATAGAGGACAATATTCTCACTGCTACTCGGAGATGGCAGACTATGAAAACATAAGTGTGGACCCACACCCAGGCTCTAGCAGGGGAGTAATACTCCTAAAGGACCCGCACCATGTTATGATATGGGAGAAATACATCATATATTGAGGACCTGAACCCTACCCAGTAGTGGAGTACCACTCAATGACTAGAGCACTCGCACCATAGTAATATAAGGGAGTACTGACTCTGTCAATTTATTCACTATGGGGGACCCACACCCTAGTACGTTAAGGGAGTACCAACCCTAGTCTAGAGGACCCTCTCCCTAGAATGACATGGGAGTATAGACACTTCCAGAATAGTACTTTAGGAGGATAGACACCCTAAAACAGTAAGGGATTACTGACTCCTAGAATAGAGGACACATACCATGCCTAGTAGGGGAGTTACCATCTCTATGTGTGTATGATTTGGAGGACCTACACACAATTCCTTCATGGGAGTACCGAATCCATTAGTAGATAACCTTCTCCCTTGTCCCATAGGGGAGTACCTACTCTTCCTTTATGAACATCTCCAAGAACCCACACCCTAATCCTATATGGGAGTAACACCAATGAAGGAAACCACTCAAAGGAAAAAAACCCTCACCCATGATGTGGGGAGTCCCATAGCTACCAAACAAGATTTATAAGAAGTACCCACTCCCTATGTCATCAAGGGAGTAACCATCCTAACATTTCATTATAATAACCACCCCAATCTTGATAAACATTTTATTATTCTTGGAGAGCCTACTATTAAAATAAATATTCCATCCTCTAGATTTCTCGAAAACTCACTTAGAGTATATCAAAAAGTTTGTCTCATCCTAAAGGTCCCAATGTTGCATATGGCTCAACAAACGAACTATCAGTTTGAAAGATATTGGTATTTTAGTAAATAGGGGCATGTTGTGTCCATGCCCAGTCCGACCTGGTAAGACCAAGCTGACCAACCCAGGCTGGGGGCCCCGCATGGATCACCCAGGTTCGGTAGACCCATGTCAACCCAGTTGGGACTATGTCAGCACGGTCCAGCCTGGTTACTAGGAATTCCCAATGGTCCTTACTGGACCCTTCCAAGTTCTATCATGGGTCCAACCTGTTGGGTCCCCCAGCGACAAGGATTTATCTGCCTGGTATGCACTTGTAGGTTAGTTTTCTTCACCAGCTCGATCCGTCTAGTGGCCCAGCATTATCTAACTATCCTTGCCCACAATAGTCGACTACTATAATCCATCTCAGGATTCATTGATGCCCAATTTTCACCCCCTGGCACGGCCTGCACAGCGGGATAGTCTCCTTCAGCTGGAATTCCATGAGGGTGTGCATTTTGTGTTCCATGTGTCCCACTCATCCAACCACCCCTTGATTTGTCATATGGTGCATGCTAGACCGTCTTCTAGTGTACTACTCCATGGTCCCATCCACAGAATGGTCTAAAAATGTGGATGGGTGGACAATTCCTCGTCCGCCATCCACCGACATGCTACTGGCAGCTCCTACCGCACTGTTGGGGCTCAAGCCGGTCAAATCTCTTGCCTCAGTTCTCCACAACCCACCTATGGTCACCGTTGCGGGCCACCATCTGGATTTTCCATGGACGACCACATCCGATCAGGTTTTCCATTATTCAGTCTATTATTCCTCTAGCCTCTATGGGGTGTCATCTTCCCAATTACAACATTGAAAATGGTTCTTCATCCACTTGTATGTCTAGTCATAATGAACCCCCACAATGGTGGGGCCCGAGCTCTCTTTTTATTGGTCTACACCCTCCATTCTAGAGTTTAAAACATGGATAAATAGGATTTAGGTTCTTTAAAAAAAATTACCGCAATCTAGAACCCTGGGAATGATCACCCTCTCTCTAGAACAAGAAGTTCATGGATCAACCTATTCACAGGTTGATCCATGTTAATTATATTATAATGAAGAGTGGGAAAACTCAAAACATAAAAACTAAACCCCTACCTATTATAGGTTCATTGTTGAAGAGATTTTTCTATAGGTATTCATGTTTTGTTTGAAGCTATTGGCTTTTATTGATCTTCTATACCATTCATCGAGTTGTGTCATTGTGGCTTTCGATTCACCAGTGTTCTTCGTTCGAGAAAATTTACTCTCCATCCTTCAGAAAAATTCTAGTTCTGATCCTCCAATCCATTATCTCATTTAAAGAGAAACACATCATAGTGATTCTATTACTTTTGTCGTTCTGTTGTTACACATAAATTAATGAGTCATTTCATATTTTCATTTATGTAATGAAATAGTCATCTCATCTCTATGTATCAAGGAAACAATTTTTGAATAAAAAAAAATTATTTTACATTATTTTTCTTCAAATTTCCAAAAATTAAATTTTTCCCTCGACCCGCTATGGTCGAGGATAGGTCTGTTCTTAGGAATCATAGTCATTCCTGATGCTACAGTGTCCTCAGATATGCCATACGATCACCCATTTAAAATTTTCCAAAACCACACACTCGCGCCATTTTAATTTTCTTAAAAACACTTCAAAAACTATCTTTCACCCTCATCCCATGTTGGTCGAGGTTATTATCCTCCTATGGGAAACACTCCCCCATGAGCTCAATAGTACTATCAAATTTCTATCTCATGTTATCATTTAGTAGTTATAAGGATTTGAAAATAAAATAATTGTTTCATATTTATTATATATATTGCCAAAAACTATCTTTTATTGTTTGCCTATGTCATAAAATGTTAGTCCCTTTCTAGTTGAATCCCAATGATTTGATTTCAACAGTGTAATTATATTTTTTATCCAGGAACTATTTTATAAGATAGAAAAAACATCTCACCTTATTTTTTAATGATCCTAAAAAAAATTCCCAAAATACGATCCGGAAACTCTAGTCCTCATAATTACCAGTGGTCCTAGATCATGGTCTCAAAAAAATGATATTTAATTTTAAATAAAAACCATGTTATTTCAGGACATTAATATCAAAAGTAAAATATATTTTAAAAAAAACCAACATATGTTTATAAAGGGAGGATTTTTCCCTTTAGGAATAATATTACATTAATATTTCATAAATTATTCAATTATTTGAAAACAAATTATTTGATATCTATTATATATAAAAAATGAATTTCTTTTCATTCAATCTATGATTTTAACAGAATTAGACGAAAAAATTAAAAATTTAAATTATGAAATTTTCAAAATAGAAAATAAAAATGATATCCACACAATTTTATTTTTGAAATAATAATTATATGAGAGAATAGATTTTAAAATAAATATAAAAGAGATAAAAAAATAATGAATAAATTTATTCCCTTAAAGATCAAGGATTATTCACAAAGGTTATTTGAGAATGAAAATTTTTTATCACCATCACATAGAGAATAAAAAATAATCAATTGGTGGGAAGGTTCTAATCAATCATTACAAGTGGTGAGTACCAAATTTATTTAAAATCCACCATTGGATATATAAATTAGTTTTGGTGATAAACCCATGTATGAAATTACTTTGAGGATCCTTTTAGTATCCATTACTATTTTATAAAGTTAATTATTGATGATTTGGATATGGTAACAATATTAGGTTCACAAATGATGGATACTAAATATTTAGGGATACAAACATGCTTATATTTTTAATATTCATTAGAAGAAGAATCGATCTATCTAGGGAATCCTTGTGTATTATTTTTTCAAATGTACTCATTGATAAGATTCCAATATTTAAAAGAAATTGGGAAAAAAATTATTTCTGGAAATACCTTTTACAAACGACATTACATTTCAAGAAGTATCATTATATTTTGAAAATCCAAAACAATGATTATTTATTATAATGCATAATAAAACAAGAATCGTGGTAAGAGATTTTTCATCTTGGTATAATTTCTAAATAAATGTTTTGAGGTCATTTATTTTATTAAAAAAACATAAAAATCAGGTAGTTTTTTTAATTTCAAAATTAATTCATCATTTTCAATTATAACGTGATCTTTTTTAATATAAAGAATAGATATATAACTACGAACAAATTTATATTTCACAAAAATATTTTCATAATTTGAAATAAGTTATCGATAAAACCCCATTTAAATATTAGAAGAAGAGGAGCAGAAAAATTTTATAGATAAGAGGTGGTAGAGGAATGTGTTGGAGAATGAGAAATAATATCTTCCCCTATTTCAAGTAGATATATAACGAATATTAGAGTTGAGATGTTAGTTTTATAACCTAACATTTAGTTTTAAATATAAAATCATGTATACACATTTAGTGCCTTATTATGTTGTTTCTTTTATTTATGCATTTGGTTCAAGGTATAATATGTATTAATTTTTCCCTTATTTTAACATCAAAATCATGTCATTTAAGGAATATCAATTTGTTATTTATTCTTAGATGAACTATCATATTTGATTTTTTTACTTGTGAAATATGGTATGTATTCCCATAAAATGCACATCCTCACATTCACTATCAGAGTCACTTTCAGATTAATATTCATATATTATTGATTTAATGTCAACATTATTATTGGTTTGATTATGTTAACAATATTCTTTAATCATGGGGTGTTATATCATTGTCTCACAAGTTGTGACGTATCCAATTATTTCATTAAACAATATATTTGTTATTTACTTGGTCTCATGGATCTTGTTCACATGGGGAGACCATGAAAATTGAAAACCACATAGGATTTTGTTGACTAAGGTTTCAATAGAAATAGATTATCAATGTTCTTTTATCATATTAAAATTATTTTTAAAATTATTAGTAATTTGAATAATAGACTAATTTTCATCATGATAGAAACTTTTAAAATAATTTAGGTTAATATACATTTTAAATGAATTTATCTTTATTGGTAATTTCATGATTTCATTATATAAATTTACAAATCATGCTAGTTGATTTTAAAAATGATAATATATGGAATTCATTTAGATTTAACCATGAAATATAAAATTTATATATTTTCCATAAATTTTAAAATTATCAATATCATTCAGTTTCCACTTATATTCATTTTTATTTTTTGGTTCATAATGATTCATAACCATCTTATAAACATGATAAACAATTATTCTTAGGAAAATAGAATTGAGTTTTTTCCAATATGAATAACATAAAACATATAGTAAAAGAAAATGTGTATAATATGTGGATTCCATTCTAAAATTGAATATTGAATTGGTTTGAATATGAAAATCCAAAACAATTTTGATGAAAACATTTTGATAATTACTCATGGTATACATTTATAGCAAATTATGGAGTCAAGATAAAACAAATACTTAATATAGTTTTTTAATAAGATCAATGTTATAATTTGATACTAAATATAGGTAAGAGATAATATATTAAATTGAAATAGGTTGGGTGATTAATCATTTAAAAAATTAAAGGGAACAAATAATTTGTTTTAAAAAAAACATTTTATAAATGAATAAAAAAATCTAAATATTAAAATTGAAATAACATAATTGAATATAATAATAATCATGTATGCATAAAATGAATTGGGATTCAAATAATAAATCAATTATATTCATTTTATAGATTATAAAAATTATTAAAATAATGGATGATGGTGATAAATAAATGAAAAGGGGGATATTAAATAAGTCAATCTATTTTCTAAATAAATTTAGTAATATCCCCTAAGGGTATCCATATATATATATATATCCAAAATCTATATAGGATTTATTATATTATTCCATTATAATTTTTGGTAGTTATGGTACCAATAATATCCATTAATATATAGGTTATTGGAAGGAATTAGATACAATATACATGAGGTCATTACTAGAAAATATAAAAACCTTAAAATAATAGTACCTTGTCTTTTGAAAATAAAAAATAGAACAAAATCTCACTCTAATAAATTAATTGTAATAAGAAATAAAATATCATAACGAGGAGGAATATTATGTTTTGATCATAGTCTCACTTCTCATAATGAATATGAAAATAAAAAAGGGAGAATTATAATATAGAGAGAGTGAAATAGTTGTTTCTATTTTGGAAAACACAATTTGGTTAATGAAGTAGATTTAGAAAGATATATCTTTGATATTTTTTAGATAAATCGATGACATTGGATGAAATAATAAAGAAACTTCTATAGTTGTAATGTAGTTTTCAATGCCTCCAAATAACTCTATTTATATCATTTCTTCCTTATCAATATTCTAAAATCTATTACCTTATTTATTTTGTTGAATTCAAGGATACAAGAATACTGAACTTCTTAAATTCATTTAAAATAAATGAATTAATCTTCATGGAATAGATTAGTACAATATAGGGTTTACTGTTATTCTGTAGAATGCCAAAAAAGAATATTCATGGTTATCAGAAAATGAGGTATGTATGATGTAGCCAACAGAATATTGGGGTAACATTATCTGTAAAGAAAAAAATGAAATACCTTATTATTTGGAGATGGTCATGTGAATATTATTTGACAATTAACTATTAAATTAATATATGTTTGAATAAATAATAACATTTAAAAAAAATATAAATTCATTTGAAACACAGCTAATATACTGTACATGGGATTAGTATAATTAATATGGATTTATATTATCATTAAAAAAAATAATTGTAGAAAAAAAATTAAATTAAATAAATATATCCTGAATATCATTAAAATAAAGAAAAATGGATAACCTAGGTTTTCATACCTAAATACGGGTTTTTCCAGAATTAATCATTATAGAAGACATGCATAAAAATAAATAACATTTATATAATCATCCATAAAGGTAAGAAAATATCTACAACTGGCATATGGGTTTGAATAATAATACATAAGTATTTTAATGATAAAACTTATATTTCATAAGGGTACATCATATTCATTCATAAAAGTAAAAATATGGTAAATATTTTTAATCTAACGCTTCATAGTGGTGGACATAAATTCCATGCATTGTGTATGTGGAGACAAGATCATATGTAATGGTAAACATTGAATTCCATGCACTGTGTAAAAAGAAAAATAACTCACATAATGTTACATGAAACACTAGATAAAGATAATGGATATTTCTAAAACTCATGTAATGGTACAAAATAGAATATTTAAGTGTAAATTGAATAATTAGAAACTGTATAAGGGTATATTCATCCATTTATAAAGGTAATAATAAAAATACAAAGCATACATAATGGTACAAGAAAAGTTAATACAGGGGAACAAAAAATATTTAAAACACAAGGTAGGTTAAAAAATAAGGCTATGAAAGGGTAATATGAAAAATAATTTTTTTAAGGTTAAAAATAAAATTTCTAAAAATTATTTTCCCAAGAAATAATTAAAAATAGATATATCTAATAGGGATATTAATTCAAATAAATGTGGAATGAATAAAAAATAAATTCAACAATTTTTTTAAAAATAATTACAGTATAATTTATTTAATTATAAAAATAATAAATATAGTGGTCGGGCTACTCCAATACCTTGGATGTCAAGGTTGTATGACATTAGAATATAATTAAGGTATGGATGGTCATTTATGACTGATCATCAATTTCAGTATGATGGGAAATGCTTATGTTGACCTATGTGATTGAATCCTTTGGAAGAATCTTCTAATGTTTTGATGTAAATTGAAGGTCATAATAAGATATAATTGATAATAGATCTCTATGAAGTCTCAAAAAGTAATTTATATTAGGTCAGTCTGGTTTTTCATGTGATAGATTCACCATTATTTCTAGAATATATGTAGACATGGGAAGTCAATCCACAATTACCCATATAATATTATTCATATTAGATTTCGTAGGTAGTATAGTATCAAATTTCATTATGAGGTTATCGAACTTATTCATCGTAATAGGGATTGGTTTTGTCAAACCGTTTAATAGTAGTCTAATAGTATTTACTTATTACAATACCATGTATATAGACACATTTTTAGAAATTTCCATCCTCATGTTTCCCCCATTTAAATTCACTTTTATGTGCATATATATCTTGGTACCTCCATGGTATGTAGAGAAGCCTAATCTATGAGATTAATCTAGTAATTTACTCCTCAAATTAGATACTAATAATACACAAAGTATTTTTCATAACTTCAACACAACATATTCCAATATAAATTCTGATAATTTCCACTTTTTTGGAATTAATATTATTTTATTATCATTTATCATCTTATTAACACCTCTTTATCTTCTATAATTTATAATGTTTGAAATTACATTGAATATAAATAATTGTGTTCAATGTAAAAAATCATTAAATATGGTTACAAAGTATCATAATATATCATTATCATTAATAGAAGACTATTATCATTCCTTCTCAATACATAAAGCACACTTTTCATATTTTTAGGGTGGTTGTGTATTGCATATTTACAGTCCTTGTGTAGTTCAAATTATATCCTTTTTCTCATGATGATTTATTTTTGATTGAATATATAGTTTAAATTTTTTTATTAGTATATTTGTAAATTATTAACTTTGTGAGATATTGTATCCATATTTCAGACAGAAATATAATAGATATCATCTTAATACCATGAGTTGGACATTTTTTCACGTGATAGGTTAATTTCATTGATGAATATGAGATTAATCTATAATTCATAACAATTAAAGAACCTAATTATTTATTTAATGCATAACTATAACTATATATATATGGAATACCTTCTTTTATATGGTATGATAACTACTAGTTTATTGATCAATATCTTAATTAAATTATCAATGATTTATTCAAACACCTTAATATATGAATTTGAATCCTTTTTGTGTCAACATTATTTCTCTATTACATAACCAAGAATAATTTTCTACAAATATTAAATAGTAACTACACCTGATTATTAAACTATGTAAATGAGTCATATTTATAGTAATGGGACATTATTTAATAAACATTTCCATTAATTGATCAAATTATATTTAGTATGTTGATATTATATATACATGAAAAACATTTTAAAGATAGAAATCAAAATTACTAGATTTCTCATATAACGTCTTCTTCTTTAGAGACACAATAATAATCTAGAAATTGTTTTCATGAAATTCATATACCTTAAAAAATATTAATACATTATTAATATAACCAACAAAAATTGAAATATACAATCATTAAATAAAATAATTATTTGATCTATAAAAACTAAAGATTCATTTTTTCACCCAAAAATAATTATTATGTACTCATAATTCTCATAACTTTTATAAAATAAAAAATTTGGTATATAGTATTTCATGAATTTTAATAGATGATATGTATAATAGTGATCTGTTATTGAGATTTATTGAGCCCTTGAATTTGAACAAAAAATATTTAATTTCAGAAAATGTATAATTTTTCATTATAGTAATATCACTAATTTATATATAGTTATTGGAAAACCACATAGAATCAATATTCCTTTTCAGAAATAAGATTGGTTCTCCCCATAGTGAAATACTAGTGAATATGAATCCTTAATCAGAAAAATAATTCAGTTGTTTATTAAATTCCATTAACTGCACTAGATCCATTCAATATGGAGTCTTATTTATGATATTTTCATCTAGGATAAGGTCTATATATAATTAACCATCATGGATATATGTTTATATCAATAGCTACTTGTGAAATAGATCAATATAATCCCTCTCAATAGGTATATAATCTTTTATTTAAATATCATTCATATTCATTATTTCAAATTCAACAATACTTTCATTTAGATGAGAAACTGGTTGGGGTTATGAACAAGGATTTTGAAATGAAATCACTCCATTAAAAATAAGGTATTCCACTACATAATCAAAAATTATAATACCATTCACTTGGTAAAAAATTATTAAATTATACTAGAAGATTCCTTCCATACCAAAGATTATTTCAATGTAAACCATTGCAATTTTAAATAGGTATTCAGTTAAGAAACCTCCATTCAAATTAATTTAGATAGAAAAATATACATTGTTTACTGAAATTTTTACACAATGAATTTTAATAGAAAAATAATTCCTTTTTCTATCCTAGAAAGATTTAATGTTCATAGAAAAAATGAAATTGGAGAATTAATACACATGTCCAAAATAAAATAACACAATCCATTACTATGAGTGTATGATTAAAATACCTATAAAGGCATAATTTTGGAAAACATATTATGTTTTTCTGATTAGATAATCTCAGGATTTCACTCTTTTTCACTTCTAGTGTATATTCCATTAATGCTTTAGGAATTTATTTAAATCATGTCCCATTTCCATGAAATTAAATAATTTTACATATTTGACTTCTTTATTTAATTTTTGCTTAGGATATTGATGGACCTTGTATCCAAACATATAACTAAATCCACATTTTTGGGCTCACAAATAGCTTCTGAATAACTATATAGAGGGATATTCCTTGGTACACCACTGTTGGAAGATTCAACACCAAAATTAATCCAATATATGAAATTTTAATTCAAAATAATTAACACCCATGGCATTTCATAGCAATATAAAACTAATGGAGGAACACAAAAAATTCAATCACTAGAAGCAATAAAAAAACATGAAAGACATAGAAAAACATAATGAGATTATGAACTTCATGAATGATCATTAATATATATTGAAAAAATTCATTAAATTTATTTGATGTACAAATAATGAAATTATGACAATGATATTTATCTCACAATCACTACGAACGTTCATCAAACACTTCATATCGATCACATATGATCCACTCTACCATTATAAGAGTGCTCATCAGGTGTTTCTAGTCACCAATTCCAACTTATCTATAACATATCATGTGAAATTCCACTGAGATACTTATTGTAATCCTATATATAGAAAAAGAACAAAAAAACCTCATTGTTCCCATATTTTCAATTGTTCCCAATTTAAGGATAATGAAGATATGAAATCTAATGTCTTATGGTGGATGATCCCTTAATGTACTAGCTCTAATATCACCATGCGTACTATTCTTGTGTACTTAAACTATGTAATTATTTCTCTTCAACCATATAGTTTTTAGAAATACAATCACCAAATTTTTACCATTATTTGAAATTACATTCCCTATTTCTGGAAAAATAAATCTCACACACAATTATCTACCAATTGAGATTAATTTTAGTTTTTAGACTAAGTCCTATAACAAAACCAAAAAATTCATTTTCATTTAAAATATTATAATGTAACTATATGGTTACCCATTATTACTTACTTTATATCAACCTAAACATACAAAGGAATAGAGATTCCTTAACACTTATTGATTTATGAATTTATTGACATGTTGGATGGATTATGTTTCCCTTTTATCATCAACATATCTAGTACACAATCCATTAAATTCTCCCTGATAAAGTTTTACTTCAACATTATATTTTTTTAATAAATGATAACTCATATTTTCATCCAATTAGATAATTATTTGTGAGTCCCAATACAGAATCCAATGATTTTGTTCTCTCCTAATACCCACCATAAACACCTTAATCCACAATGAACTACTTCAATTATTTCATGAAAGTGAGATACCCAATATTAATTATATAAATTATGACCATTAGTTGAGTTTTTTATATCCAACTGACTATCATTCCACATAATGTAAACAAATAACATGATGTTCCCATTCTCAAATTTAATTCTTCATTATAGTATCTCTCTAAAAATCCTTATAGGGACATGTAAATTTCAATAAAAAGTAAAATGTATCTTAAAAACTGAAAATAAAATAGGATCCATTCCACAATGTACATTTTATAACATAGAGGTTCCTATATGAACCTAACAACAACTCCCACTTTTTGTGAAATATCCAGATTAGTAAAACAAGTGTATACATCAATCATCTAATAGCATGTGCATATTAAACCGTCCCCATGTATGTGACCTTAGATATAGTTTAGAGTATATTATTCTTATTTAAATTGAAATTCATGAAAAGGGGTGTAATATAAATTTTATGGTATAACTTACCACTGTGTTCCATGTCATTTATTACATAGTCATCCCGGGTCTGGTAATGTGTATCATATATTTATTCTCAAATAATCATCTTCCCCAAACCCCTTTTTACCTTAATAAGATCCTTTTCCTAGAATCTCCTAAAAAATAGGATATTATATAAATTTATATGTCTTTCACAAAAATAATTCATAAAATATCATCCACATAAATTTAAAGGACAATGAAACTCCCACTACAAAATTATTTCGGGTTGTAGAAATGGTAAGTATTTCCTTAGAGAATATTCCATTAAATCATAAAACAGATTGTCATATGTTTACATCACCATAGTTATTTCATCAAACCATGATGGATATGATTTATTTTACACATAATATTTTGGAAAGTTTAATACTATAAACCACCTAGAAGATCCTTCCAAATCTCTTCATCTAGGTATCCATGAGGTAATATTTTCAACGTGTAATTTTTCTCCATATGATGATATTTCGATGAAACAATACACAAAGATGTTTGGATATTAACATGAATAAATAAAAAAGTAAATATTTTAAATAAAACCACTCTTTAGTTATAATTAATTCTATTTGAAACTGGATTGTCTATTTAAATTAGCATACCAAATTTCTCTTATTGCATTCAACAAAAACATTTTCATTGAAGTAACATATTCCTAATATGTATCTCTATTACCTATCACATTTTAGAATCAAGGAGGGACCCAAGTTCATCCATTATTGTTAAATCCTATTATTTTTTATGGTTTAAACTTTTTTACCCCTCTAGGTAGTTAGGGATTCCACAATCATTTATTATTAGATAATGAAGATTACTTTTATTCCATTTCACTCAGTTCAATTCTCTAGTAGATTTTTAATAATTTACATATCATTTATATCTTTTTAATATATATATATTAGAGTTTTAAATAAGGATTAAAATTCTTCGCTAGTTATGAAACTATACGATGCATCATGCCTTGTAAGAAGCATTGGAACAAAAAACCTTTATTCTAATAACTCTAAAAATGGCATGGCGTTTTCTGACTATTTTGATTCATCAATTAACTAGTACATTCATATCATTTAGTAATCTATCCAATTTATCCTCATCTTCAGAAGAATCATTTATTTTCTTAAATGTTATTTCTGGAGTCATATCCTTCAATAAATTTCTATATTGAAAATCACACATCGACGTCTGATTATTTTATAAGAATTATTATCTAAAATTATGATTCAAAATTCAATGTCTCCATAGTTGGAAAAGAATAATTTTGGAGATATATCACCTATATTTTATTATTCATTATCATTAATATCAGAATAGGTTATTGTTTCGTGAAATTATAGGTGGTTAAAACTATTATTTCATTTAGACCATCAGTTCTCCAAATATTCCTTAAATATCTATGAGGATGGACTCAAATTAACTAAGTGTTTCTTAGATCTCGTTTCCTCCAATGAAAAACATTAGTAGACACTATATTCATCTCCATTCGCATTGAACTTTAATGAATGTTATATTCATCTTTTACAAAACATTGTTCTTATCAAAACACATTCAAATGATTATTTGAATTCAAATCTCATTTTACCAATAAAACCATTAGAATTCCTTACATAATACTCACAATCACTGTTTGAACAAAGAAAAAAAATTATTCTATTCTCCCATACCAACATTTCCAATGGATGAAATTTTCATACACATCTTACTTTTGTTTGATAAATTACATACTGAAATTTTATGTGCAGTTCTCAATTAATGAAATGTATTAGTTTGAATCTCCATGAGGATGCACCAGAGCTATATACAAATTATTTTAGTGAGTCAACTACAATTCTTAATGCTTTGGTATTTCCCATCCTTTTAGAAGGTTGATTTTTATTACTTTTCATTATCCAATCCCCACAACATCCATAATATTTTCTGATGATTGTCCATGATCATATGGAAGATAGAATCATTATTCTATTTTCACTAATGTGGTATAAATTATCATGGAAATTTATAACATAAGTAACATCTATAACATTCATCAATACTTTTAATGAACCTATAGGATACATGTTATCATCCCTAACACCCTTTTCTACCAACATAGAGACTTTGGAAGCTCCCCTAATTATATTTATGAACATTATATATAATCTTATATAATTGATTTTTCCAATAAAAAATAAATTCTTATTCAATATAACGATATGTTTCACACCATTCTTTTTCAGAATGATTTTGATCATTACCCAACTATAAACATATACCTTGAAAAAACTATCAAGATCATTCTTATCACCTAAATGAACTCATACAAGGAAGAAAAACAAAAAACCATTCATACTCCCCCATCATAGGATAATTTAATGAAACTCTAGATTTTATTACCTATATATCTTGATTTTTAGCGACACATAGGATAAACATTATCTTCTCAAAGAAAAATTGGTTTCTCAACCCACTTTTATATGTGTGTTTTATAGCTTCCCCCTCTAATAAATGAAACCCTTTTATAGTGGATTTTCATCCCACAAATCCAGTTTTGTTTGAAACCTTCCACTGAGATTCTCTTTACTCATCTCCTCCTACCATTACCTTTACCATTATGGTGGCTATTAAGTATAGTAGTATTCTCTTTTCATTCTACTCTATATGTGTGAAAGATAATATTCTAATCTATTTTTAGTGAATTTATTCAATTAATATTACATTGTATTCATTTATTAACATAAAATATATCTTTCTACATGAATTAATCACTATCAACACCAATGTAACCCATGACTCTAAAAATGATGATAGTAAAAAATCATACTAAATCGAATATTTATAGATTATATTTAATGGTTTTATATTACATAGATTACATTGATGTAATTTAGATAAACCCCTATAGTTCATTCATAAATATTCAATATCTCAATAGTCTATCTCGTATGAAAACATTCTTTATCATCAAGAACTTCACATATATATCTTCAATGGCTAGAATGAGTTTCAATGGGGTCTTATCTTCTCATATGTTTAATATAGTTTTCTAAAAAACTAACATAAACATTATCCCAAATGTTTTATCGATCTTCTCACATTCATCATTTTTCATTGCTTCTTGATCATATGCAATCAATGGAATATAAAGGTATTTATAATAAAGATAATCCCAAATCTTTATTTCAAATAACTGAAAACTCATCCCATCAAACAAATCCATCAAAAACATACTATTTTTTGACCATATCATGAAAGAAATTGTAAACACACAGTACTTCCAAAAAATGTAATATAAAATTTCTGGAAATTTTTTTTATATTATAAATAAAAGGGTAGACTCTAGATACTATAATATGATATAATACATATTCACTAAGGATTGATCTTCTAGAATCACCCTAAAATTTATCTCCAACAACACTTTCTTAGATCATGGATAGTTTATTACTAATCCACCTTGTTATACCACTTCAACATCACATGTCAATACAATATTATAAAATCCCAGAACATGAACTCCTTTATCCAGTGCTGAAATATTTAAAATTCAATTTTCACATTTTATTCTAGTAATTGTGAAAAAAAATTATATCCAAACATTAACACATCATAAAAAATTGGATCACTTAAATTCTCGAGGACCTTTTTAGGTATAGTGCTTTATAGAATTACGAAAAACTCCTAAATAAAAAATTCACATGAATTTAAAGAATCACATATCCTACTTAACCTATCTTTTATTTTTCAAATTAAGAAATAATAATTATAAATTTTAAATCTATAATAGAAGGAATTTATTTAACCTCATTCATTATACCGTTTGAATAGGGAAATATAAAGAGGGTGGGTTTAAATTATTAGTATGTTTGACAACAATAATAATAAAATTAAATTTCCTCAATGAGAATAATAAGTAAATAAGGTTATGATGAAATAAAAAGAGCATTAGGGGTTCATTAAATAACCCAAACCCGTTAATAATTGGATCATGACAAATTAAAGCATAGAAAATTAATGAGTTGTGATATTCAATTATCATAATTCATATGATATCAATCTTGATCGTAAAAAAAATTATAATCCCATAAAATGAAAAATATAAATATGTTGAGATCATGGATAATTTTTATTAATAACTCATATTAGCTTTGTAACATAAATAATATGATCCCAGTTATATTGATAAAATAACACCTCTTTTAACTCCTTATATCATCCCCTTATAAATTTTACGTAATAAAATTTATTGGTGTGAAATCTTGGTTCACCCATCATTTATACAATAATGGGATCACCCAGAGCTATCTGGGTCACCCCATCATTTAATCTATTTTGGATCATGTAGAACTATCTTCTATCCCCCATCATATAAGTAATTTCCATGAACCACAAAATGAATAATGAAGAGAGATAACTTGATTTCATCTTTAAAATCACAAATACACCTATTATTTGTTTCATAACATAGTTAAACCATGGAAAAGAAATGGGTTTCATGTAAATCTCCTTGAAAACATGATTATCCTATATAAATGGTACAAGTTACAAATAAATATCATTGAGACATTGTTGACATGTGAAAATGAAATGAGTTCCATAACAGTCTATTTGAATTCATATTAATCCATATAGAGAAATAATGATGATAAAGTCATTAAAAAATATCCCCATTGGAGAATAAGTAATAAAAAGGGTTGTTGAAGTTGATTAATGAAAAATTCATTAAAATTTCACTAAATATATTTTGAGGAAAATAACCATGTAATTTGGAAAAATGAATTTTAAATTAGAATACATTTTACAAATCATTTTCAATGAAAATAACCTCGATAACATATAAAATAATCTTCAAAAATAACTTAAAAATATATATAAAATTTATAAAATTAATAAAATGGGTTTTCATAAAAATTAAATAAAAATATCATTTATTTAAATTTATAAAACTTTTTTTAAAAATATGAATTAAGAATAAAATAGGTTTCTTAATGAAGAGATAAATAAATATTGGTTTTCATAAAAACACCTTCTAAAATATTTTAACTACCCAGGCGTGGTAAAATGATCTAATTACCTGATAATAGAATAAATATTCATAGTATAATATTATTAATTAGTATTATAATATTTCAACATTAGAGACATTATTAATCACAATCCCAATAAATGATGATTTTACAAAGAAGTATGTTACCACTTTTTTATATTTTAATCGTAATCTCCATGATAGAATGGAATTAAATAAAACCATAAATATCTATAAAAAATATATTCATGATATATAATTTCAATGGAGTAGTATACAGACCTCATAAAAAATAACCATATAACATAACATATGTCTCAATGAATGAAAATTTAATAAAACATTAATTACCATTTTGGTAATTATGAGACAATAAAACCCATGAAAGAGTGATATTAAAATGGATTTGAAGATACCCATATATTTAAGTATAATAATAATTAAATAAATTCATTATTTTTAAATAAATTTAACCATAAAAAAATGTTGGATATAGACCATATCTCAGATAAATAAAAGTGAGATGAGGAAAACCCCTTACTATGAGTTTGACATGTCATGTATGTCTTTATATTCAAGAATAATAAAATTAATTTAGTCATATAATTTCATGAAAATGATTTTTTTAGATTATTATTAATTAAATTTCAATTATTTACATTTTATAAATAATTCAATAATCAATTATGATATTCTTCAATATTTTTTCTATATTCGTCTTGTCTACCAAAATAGAAATTTTTCATTTGACTATAGTTAATGAGGTAAATATGTTATCTTCAAAAATAAACATTCATGAATATCATATTTATTGTCCAATTATATGTTTTAAAATAATCATGAATTTTTGTTACAAAAAATGAACTAATTTTATGATCATGGGGACTGTAGGTTGTATGTATGCAAGAGTCACATTACCATTTTTCCATGACCACTATGGAAATAACATAAGTTAAATATATCCTTAAATAATTATAAATATATCAAAAAAATCATAATATTTAAATATATATATATATATATATATCATTATTCTGAATATTTCTAAAAAATAAATCACATTACTTGAAGGAGGTGGTAATGTACACGTCCACAAACATCATTTTAACTTTTTCAGAGAGAAAAATAGTAAGAAATAAAATGATTAATTATATTTAAAAAATGATAAATAACTCATTAATATCCTTAATATTCCATTTATATATTATATATTTATTATAAGTACCCTTATTTACTTCTATGTAATTCATTTGTAAAAAAATATCAATGCTTCGCAAGGCGGTAGTCTGTCGTACACATGAGGGAAGTTATAAAATCTCTTATGAAGTGGATCGAAAAAGGATATATATATATTTATATACATATACATATATATGATTTAATTAAACAAGCGTGATAATTAGGTCATAAATTAAATATATATTATTTATATCCATAATCATTCCAAAGTGTGAGATTTTTTAATCTATAAAATGAACAATATAATTTCTTAAGGTGGTAGTTTGCTTTACCCATGAAATATTAATTCATAACCCATTTAATGGAAGTATTTGTATTTTTTGGTCAGTAACATAATATATAAACATATTAGTATTTGGATGATACATAGATATTATATAATCATTTTATAAGAAGAATTGAAATTGGTTTATAATGAAATTAAATAATAAATTTCCTTGAGGAATGTTACCTCTTCTTCAAGTATACTCTCTAGGATTAAACATAATTAATTAGTTGGTTAGAATTATATCCAAACTAATGCTAATATTATGAGATTAGAAATGTAGGTAAGATTTTCTACAAGGTCTTGGATGAGCCAAATATGTTTTATGGAAACAATAAGGGATGAGAGGGGTTTTCCATTTATATGTTGGGTATGTGTCACACTTGGGATTTTATTTTGAAAGAGTGACTTCCACCTATATTTATGTCATGAATAAAATTATCTTATAAGTGTAATTTATATATTATTGAAGTTATAGTGTACAAATAGTACCATTAAATGGATTTTGGAAAAGTTTTGGGAAATTTTAATACGTCAAATTCTAAGAATAACCACTAAGTAAAATCGTTTTTACATTAATCGTAGTGAATAATTTTATGTAATTTCACTCATAATTATGGTAAAAATTAAACTGAAATTATAATAAATTATATATTATTCTTATTAAAAATATATAATAAGTTCAAGAAAATGAAAATCATATAATTTAAAATTATGAATTTAAAATTAATCCTCTTGACGTAGGGAGATAGTGGGTCTTTAATAAGAATATATTTTTTGATAATGATGATTCTATATTACCACGTTTCCAAATATTAATAATTTTAGGAAACTAAATTAATATTAAATGATATAAATTTTAAAAATTTCTTTTAAAAAATTCCCATTATGTATAAGTTTAACTAATAAAAATCCAGGAACATTATGCATTTTAAAACAGTTTTTAAAGACACCCATTTTTATTCCCAAAAACAAACTTATATTAAAAACCAATATAATGATGATTTAAATTAATTAAGTGGATTAATTCTTATGAAATAATACTTAGGTTATGGTAAAAACATATTCAAAAAATATTGGAAAATTTAAATTACATAATTTATTCAAAAGAAAATACTTTAATAAAAATCATTAATTTTCACTATTCACTAAAAACCTATATTCTCTGAATAGTCCTAATAATTCATTTAAATTAACATTGAATATTATTATTAAGAACATTATATTAATTTCATGATATAAATTTTCTAAATGTTCTATGAAAATTGATTATAAATTTTTTAACATTAAAAGAAAAATAAAATCATTTTTTAAGAAAACATATTTTCTAAAAATAAAGTCACATTACTAAAGACTGATTTATTATTTACAAACCATTTTAAATAATTTATTATGAGTAAATTGTTTAAATAAATTAATATATTTATATTTTTATAAAATTATTTAATACTATTCATACCCACAAATTTATCGTCAATGTTATAATGGTAACATGTATCATGGGTTAGTTAAGTTCAGGGGTGCATGTTGAATATACTATAGAACATTGAAGTGTTATTTTTAAATGTAATTAAAACTAATGTGAGTGTTTCATGTAACAAAATATACACTTAGTGTTTCAATTCCATTACTCTTTAGAATATAATGTTGTTATTTTAAGATCTCAGGTTGTTACATCTCCCCCCACCTTAATGAAATGATTCCTCACAATTTGATTTTTTTAATTAATGGTTGTACATATGAAAATTCTTTTGTTGTAAAATAAAATCATAATCCGGGTTAATAAAACATCTTCCTAAAAATATATAATGGGGAAAAATACAAATGGAAATCATATAACTAGGTTTCCATGTAGGATAACATATGTAAGAATGGATTAAACATTAAAATAATTATAGAGAGTGATTGATATCATTGATCATAAGATAGTTAGTGATAAATGAGGTTTAAAGGGAGTTGAAACAATATTTATGTGATGTTAAAAAATTCCATCAGTTCCATATAATTTAAGGTACTAGGATAATAATTTGGTTTAAAGATATTTTTCATAGATTTTACGAATTCATTCCCTAAATAGACTAAAAGAATAAGTAAATGTACTACCATGTCAATTCAAATGTAATAAATAACCAATTAACACCATAATCTCATAATTTTTACCAACCAATGTGTATAAAAAGTTTAATTTATCATTCCTAAAATATAAAAAAAATTATATACTAAATGACTAAAAAATTGAGAACAGTTTATTCCTTTTGTTTATTATCATTAAAAAACATAAATATTTAGCACATATTAAGATATTTCCCAATATTAATAAACCATCATACATTAATGACTATATATCCAGAGTAGTACATATAGTAAAAACAATGTTATTATATGAAATTTCTCCCTATTATTTGATAAAAATATCTGGAATAAGTTCCAAACACAATGATTAGAAATATATGATTATATATTCATCCATGAAAAAAATAATTCAAAAATAAAATCAAATATGATTCCAAAATAAAATAATAAGTAACCCAAAAATATTTCATACTAACTAAGGAATCATGAAATAAAGTGGTAGGTGACAATCCCTAATCATCTTTTGGTCACGGGTTCAAGCCCCACTACCATGTCAGATGATATGGGTTATCTATGGGCATTTCCGTTTTCCCCCTTTTCTAAACATTAAAAAAATAATTTTACCCAAAATAACACTTTATGTTGATCTTTGGTGTTACATATACCACAACCTTATAAAACTTCTCCAAATAATTGTATCTATAACCTCCAAAAATTTACTATTTAAAAACCTTAAATGAGGTGTCTATGACACTGATCTTATGATCAACTGTAATCATATTGACATATGATGTTATACATCACAATTAATATAACCACACATGAAAACATAAAAATATCCTAAGTAATCTGAAATAACCTCAAATGCCAACTATAACATCCTAGAACTCACAGTCCTTGTTTGAGTGTTGAAATTGAAAATTTTATATTTCTTTCATTGTTCCTCATAATTGGGACCCATGTTTTCAATCTAAATAATAAAAAACCAAAATGAAAAAAATGGATCACATAAATTCTTATATAACTTTTATGTTATTATTTTTTGTAAATTAGGAGTAAATTATACATAAAAATTTCATATGACATTAAATGAATAATTTTCCAATGTAACCTATCTATCCATTTTTACATTAAGATATTATCATCATCCTTATGAAGCTCATTATAGACAAAATTCATTCAACCTCATTATTTTTGACCTGGGAAAATGGAATCATAATAAATCCAAAGTCCTATTAAATTTAAGGGTAAACAAAAGCATAAGGTATTGAATTTAATCAATGAGAATATGAAGATCACAATGTTATTATTACATTATTAGACTTAATGAGAAAATCATATAATATAAGATACACTGAAATACCTGTATCACAAAAAAATGAAATCATTGAAAAGGAACAATTAATCAGAATCAATAATCTTGATCTATATGATATCAATATTTATCATAAGAAATATTATGAACACCTTGTAAGCATAAAAAATATGTTAAATTCATGGAATATTTTCTTAATAACTAATATTCAACCAATGTCAGAAATAACTCTTTCCTAATTAATTCCATATGATAAACCATTACATAACTCCTTTGTTATAGGTACATTACACAATTTATTGGAGAGTTAACTAGTTACACACATCATTTATGCTATAATACGATCAAACAATGCTATTTTGATCACCCCATTGAATATTTTGTAATGAGATCACTCAGTTTTATTTTTTCCACCACAATATATTTTTTAATATCCATGAGACACAACATGAATAATGTGAAAATATATTTCAAAAGAAACAGTTTCGATAACAATCTCTTTGAAATAATATTAATCCACCAACAGAAATAATGATGATTTTATCATTATAAAATATCCCCAGTAGAGCATAAGTGACCACAATAGTTTTTAAAATGGATGAGTGTAAATCACACCAAATAATCATTAAATAAATTTTGATGAATATATAATGTTCATTTTGAAAGTCACTTTTAAAAATTGGAATCTATTTTCAAATACATTAATTTTAATATGACCTTGAAGATATATAAATTAATATTTGAAAATAATTTGATTTTTTTTTAAAATAACACTTTCAATATCCATTTAATTGATAATTAATTTAAAATATCATTTAAAAATATATTAGAATAATTTTTTACAAAAAATTGTTATGGAAGAAAACATATTACTAAGGAGAAAAACATCAAGTGTCCATAAAAACACTTTATCTAACATTTTATGTACCATAGAGTGTTAAGATTAAATAATTATAAGAATAAATCATTAATAACCATAGGATATGATAATTAATGATAATTATAAGATTTAAACCAGATATACCATATCATGCACAATCCTAATAAATGGTGAGATCATAACAAAAGTGTCATACTACTTTGAAAATTCTATATTGTAAACCCCATTAAAGAATAAAAATAAATGAGATATATAATAATAATTAAATAAGGGTATTCATGATATAACATTTCAATGAATTATTATGTAAAAATCATACAATAATATAGGTATATAACAAAATATACATCTCAATGTATGAAATTGAGGAAAAATTCCCTCAATTATTTAGTAAAATTGAAGCCATAAACCCTTTGAAAGATATATCCATAATATTTTCTGTAAAATCCCATAGATTAAGTATTATAATCATAAAAAACATCAATAATAGGTATATACACCAAAAAATAAAAATATGTTATGAATATAGAATATATCTCACAGATATAAAAGTGAGATTGGAAAAACCACTTATCTTGTATGTGACTTGTCATAGGAGTGTTTATATTCTAAAATTATAAACATATTATAATTATTTAATTTCTTTTGAAAATTACTCAACATTATTATTAATTCATTTCAGTAATTAAAATTTTAAATATAATGTAAAATCACTACCATTGAAGCTCGAAGCTGGTTTAGTCACCTTGGTAAAACATTTATATACATGAGTATTTTATTACAAATGAAAACACTAATTAATTTTTTTTCTTTCATGGATAACATTATTCCCACTTTTCATATATTTTCATATCATTGTCAGTTCACTTCATCGATTCACGATTAAAGGGTAAAATAAGGTTGAGCACAAATGCACATTAATTGAAAAATATACATTTAAAAATAATGAATCATTGAAAATAGTAAATATAAAACATTAATAAGTGAATAATCTATCCAAAAAATCATTAAACTAATAATAAATTGCATAAATTATGTAGCTGTAAACAACAGAACACTCATTACATTCATATTACTGAATGAGGAATAATTAATACAGAAATAAATATAACTAAAACACAAGACTTTCCATCATTAAATACATAATTAAATTCATCAATAGATAACAATAAATAAATAGGCTCAGGGTTCTTAATAACTAAATATTGAATGATGTAACTTCTTAATTATCTTACATCATGTTTCCTAGTATCATGATATTGTTATCATCAAGGCCAGCACTCATGATAAAATATGAGTATGGAAATAAACCCATCTATTATAAATGGGTAACACTCAATGGATTGTTCTCTAATTGATTTATTCTAATGAGTCTATTGATGCATTGAGTTTCCTATTCCCAATAGTCCCCATCCCATGTAGTCCATGTCTATGTCATTCCTCATATGTTGAATAATTGACTTAACAAAGGAACAATGATTCATATCAAATATCTTTATTGCTGATATAATAAGGATTTATCAATATTTCCCTAGATAATGAAATTACTGTTAATATAATTATAATATTTAAAAATGTTATATATTTTAGGAAATGAACATATCCATTTTAAATGATATTGATAATTACGGTAAATTCATTGTCAAATGATCGTAGGAAAGTGAATACCTAAAATAGAATATAAAAATTAATCAATGTAATTAATATCAATACTATCCACAGAAAAATCATTCATCACCCATAATGTGCATAAATATGGGTGGAATCAATACGACATAACCCATGTGATGTTAAATAAAGGTTTTCTCATCGAATATTGTATATACTATAAAAATATATTTTTAAAAACATTCTTGAGGATAATTTCCTCTTCTTTTTGAATAAAATATTTTAAATCCTTTTCATTGGAAATTATTTTTTTAAAATATTTTATTTTAAAATTATCCTTTTAAAAATAAAAATTAAGATTCAATTAAATTTTTGTGTGTAAATTCATACATGGCATAAAGGTGAAAATAATATAAACTTTTCTTGGTAAAAAGATTCAAAATGTGCCTTGTTTAGAAAGGAATAAGAAGATACCATTAAGAACATTAGTGACAGATAAAAGGTACAACTTTATTTAATAAATCATTTAATAAGGTCAAAAATTAAATCCATTTTTTAAATCTGGGATTTTAGAATAAAATAGGTTCTCCTACTAAATAGTGAAATGAATGTAGGTTTTCTTACAAACATTTTATGAATTATTGTATGAACCGATGACTGTAAAATGGTACTCTCACATAAAAATGATCATTAATAAATATACTAGAATAAAATTATTGGGTATATTAAAAAAAATTATTTAAATACAATTAATTAAATAATAAGAATATATAATCTCGATTTAAATGAGATTATGAAATAAACCATTTAAATGAAATATCATGGTAGTGAGAATTAATCAATGAATTAATTATGGGTATCAAATATAAATCCACATAACAGAATTATAAAAACATCAATATATTTATTAAATTTCATTATACACATATTTAAAAAATATTAACATCAATAAGTAATTAATATAACACAATGAAAATAAATTGACTTGTGAAATTTAATTATCACATAATAATTTATGTTAAAATCCCCGTAGATTTAATAATTTAAATTGAAACATAAAATACCTTAAATAATTAATTATTCATGATATTAAATGTTAAATGGGTAGTTTATACAAAATAAAAATAGAACTAGGTGAATAAAATTATAATTATTCCTCAATAAAATGAAATGAAAATGATGTCCATTACCTTACATTTTATTTTGGGTGTACTTATTTTTCACTCATATATAATCTAATTAAGCATTTTATTAAAATATAAAATAACCATAATAATATTTTCAATATAATATATCATTATTTTATAATTTTTTGTTATACGTTTAATAATGACCATTCCTTATTTTCATTATGTTGTGTAATAAATGCATTATTTCTTGATTATGTTTTGACTTTTTATTTTTTTAGTTCTTAATGCGTCGATAATTATTTCATAATATCCAAAATTAAAAACATAAAGTAATTTTTATATATATATATATACATAAATTTATTATAATCTATAATTTTTGGATATAGGAAATGAAATGTGTCATTCATTGAGAAGGTAAGTCATACGTATGCATGAATGCTCCTTGCATTTCATTGTCATATTTAATAGATTTAAAAGTTAAGGATATATATGTTTATTATAATTCTAGTATATTAATTATTTATTGTATTTCACCAATGTCTATTAAAATCATTACTAATATATTCCGTGTAATGTGTAAATAAATCACATCGCTTTGAGGAGGTTGTAGTCCACAAATCCACAAACGATGTTATAAAATTCTAAAAATAATGGAAAGCATTAAGAAATATGCTATAAAATAATTAAATAAGAATAAATCAATTATAAATATTTAAAAATTCATATATAAACTCTAAATTCATCATTATTTATAAACTTCAAAGGAGCTAATGGAATAATGAATGAAATATGTTCTTGATGTGATATTATGTCGTACACATCAACAATGATTGTGTATACCATTTGATAAATGTGCGTGAAAGTGTAAGTATAAATATAATGATAAAAAATATCAGTATATTTTAAATACTAAGGTTTTATATGATAAATATATAATAATAATTGAATGGGGATAAATGTAAATGAAAAAAACATGATCATTAAATAATGTTACTTCAAATTCACATAACTCATTTTGGTTTACTCAAATTTAGTTCATTGGATTAATTTAATCCAAAATTGATGATTCTATGATGATGGTATGGATTTTAGGATATTATTGGGGAAGTGTTTCTAGGGTTAAAATGGATTGATATGTGTGGATACGTGGAAGGGGATGGTTCCATTTTATAGTGGAGGAGAATTGGCATTCTCCTAAATTATTGAAAGATGGCATTCCACCTACATTTTTATCATTTTAATATTGAACCAATAATGAAATAATTTCTAGAAATGATATTAAAAATTCGAAATAATTACATCCAAGGGATTTTTTTATGTTTCTATTATAATTTTTCCATTATGATTAAGGTTTAGTCCCTTGATAAACTAATGTTTCTCTTAATCTCTATAATTAAAAATAATTATATTCTCTAAGATTTTTATTAAAAACAATTATGAACATATAAAAAATTTTAAATTATTATGATTCCAAATATTTAATCTAATTTTCCAAATTCCACTCACATATGTGGCAGAAATTAATTTAATATTAATCATGTTGCGGGGACAATAAAGTGGGGTTTTAAAGAAAAATATTAAACCATTTGAAATATGTTTATATCCAATTTGAATTTAAAATTGATTCATGTTAACTAAATAGGATTAATTTATATACTATTGAACTAATTAAAAATTAATTCCAAATTTAAATACTATTTAACACTTTATTTTTTGCATGAAAATGTTATTTTTGGTGAAAATTATGCCTTTTCACTTTTCATCAAAAAATGAAACATCTCATAAAAATACCAAAAAATCACCCTAGTATAAATTTTATATTACTATTTCATTTTTTTATTTTTTCATATGAAATTTATTAAAATTCGAAATATTATATTTAAAAAATTAACTCTATTAAAAGGATGTAAAACTATATTTAGAAAAATATGTTTTTTTATCCGTAAAATTTGGTTTGTTTTGATGTTATGCCTATAAAATATTTTGGATGAATATAAAAAGTATTTTATAGAATATAGAATATATATGCACCATTAATATCATTAACTATTAGTATATAATTTAATTTCATAGGATAAAACAAATTTTTGATAATACACATTAAAATATTTATAATATATTTAAATGGTTCGAATTTTTTTTTGAATCATTTGGAAACCAATGAATTCATTTTATATTTGAATAAAACATATATTTTAATAATTAGATAATGATATTCATAATAGCTAATTTATTGAAAACATTATATCTTACTATATTAAGTAATAATATTTAAATATTATATTTTTGTTAGATAAAACATAGTCTTGTGTTTAACGCATGCTATCGAATAAACTCTTTATTTCCTGTAATTTAAGAAAACCTGGTATTGTATTCATTTAATGAAATAAAATATTTTAAATTTATTTAAAAAAATTAGATATAACAGACATACCCATGTGGTTATATTCCTTTCAATATTTGTTGTTTCAAGTCATACACTCTATGAGATACAATGTTCTCGCATTAAAATTTGGATATGTTACATTCTACCTACCATAATTAAATTAAATCCACATAATTTAATAATAATATCAATAATCGTGGGTTTTGTATTTTAAAATTAAATATTATTAATCCTACATCATGAGAATTGTTAATAAAATATCCTCTTAATAAGGGCGAATGAAATTTACAATGATCATATTGAATAATAAATAGCAACGCCTCTTAGAAAAAGATCATTAGTGGAAAGTGGAAAAATCAAATTAGAGGAAAAGAATAAGTAATTATTGATGTTGATTAAGGTGATTGATAACAAACTGGTGAATGATTAATGAAATTATGAGGTCCTTAAATCTATTAAAATGTAATTATTTAAAAGATCATCATTCAACAAAAATTAAGTTATAAGGATAAAATATTTGTTTTAAGTTGATTTTCCTAATTTTTAGTAATTATTTTTTTATGATGGAATAGTTTTTTTGTTTCACCGATCACAAGTTCCATAAAACAAGCTTCAATTTTTTAACTACTTTCCAAAACTATTGTTTTTAATAAATTGATCTCTAAAATTCAAAAGAGATACAATTGGTTTATTATTATCATTTATTCATCAAAATTTTTAGATAAATGAAATAACATATTAACACAGACATCACATAGGCCAATGGTCAGTATTAAACCCTTATCTTCCATAAATCATGGTTTTAAGCCCTACTATCTATCTGGATGCAACATGTTGTCACCCAGTATGTAGGGTGTAATTTTTCAAAACTATATTAATATAATCCCTATTTTGTTAAGAAAAATATTTTAGATATCATTGAAATTTACTCATTAAATACCCTTTCCTCTATAGTTCTCAATACGACCTATTTTTATTTTCAATAATTATTAATATAATTTGATTATTATTACAATTTACTTAGTGATCATCATATCACTAAAGGTTATTAGTATATATAAACCCATGAATCTAAAATTTAAGGTCACCATTCATCAAATATGTTTTCCACTAAAACATATACAAAACTAAAGATTTTTCATTCCACAAACCTGTTCAAACATATCATTAATCATGGTAGTCATACATTATATAAATCCAAAAAAAACATTTATTAATACATAGAACATATTCTCAATGTTACTCTCATAATAATGTGATTATATCCTTAAAAAATAGTTTAATTAAGACACCTATGATGTAATGATTATCTTCCAAGTCTATCAGAGGGTTATGTTTACTAATATATTTATTTCCTTAATATAGTTCATGAGGTTTATACAAAAATTCCTCATATGCCAATTTTAGTTACCAAGCTCTAGATACTAAGATCTAGTGTCCAATACCATTAAAATACCATGATTTCATGGAATCAAATCCTAATGTACTGAAGTGTTTTGTATCTTTGGTAATCAAGATAAATAAATTTGTCATTATTAGAAATGAATACACTAATTTTAACGTATTTTATTCATTTGAGTAATTTTTTATTCCCACATATCCAAACCTTTCATATCATTCTTAGTACCCTTCTTGGATTTCAAGGTAGTGGGATGAAATAAGGGTGATCTAAAATGATCATTTACTGGTAAAATACCAAAAAAAATTAATGAATCAACAAAAATAATCAATATGTAAAGCTAATAAATAAACACACAGTATATATAATAAAAAAATAGTGAATAAATTTCATTGATTATATGGAAAAGTCAAAAACATAATACACATTCCATTTAAATAACTAGATATGGAATAATCAATATAGATAAGAAAATAACTAAAACATCTTAAATTTAATCAATGACATGATAATTAAATTCATCTATTGATAATGTAAAATAAAAAAATCTATTGGATAAATATAATTCCATAATAAATAATTGAAAGGATTAATTATTAGACATCATTTTTCCCTGGAACATGATACCTTTACCATTATTATCTATCATTCAAATAATTTAATTATATGGGTATAACCCCATTTATTCTTCTTAGAATAAAACTTATAGTGGCTTTCACCAACTAATTTCATCTTATAATACTACTGATGTACCAAGGTTCTTATTTCCAATTTTCCCCAAACAATATAGTAAATGTCCAAATCATTCTATATATATTGAAAAATAGATTTAATTAATAGAAAATGTACTTTATGAATTATATGTAACGAGTAAAAAATAATTATTTTTTTAATAATTCCACAGATAATAAAATAACTATAAATGTAATTACCAATATAAAAGTTATTATACAATTTATGAAATGAAAATATCCCTGATAAATGATATATATTTTTATGCAAAATTCAATTTCCAATGATATTAAGAATATGAATATTTCAAGCGGACTATTGAAATAATTAAAGGATATGAATATAAGTATTATAAATAGCCGAATCAACAATAAACCAGCTCGGGGAAGAATATGTATGGTATTAATATAACATATCTAATGTGGAGTAAAATAAATATTTATTGTCCTTGATGGTGGAAAAAATAATAAATAAGTATTTTTTAAAATATTCTTGATGAAAATATCCTTCTGAATTTTATTTTGAAAATACATTTATTTTAATGTCACTATTAAAACATATTTTCTAAGAAAATATCCTTTTAAACAATAAATGAATTTTTCAAAAAAAATGATGGCAGTTAATTATGTACATGTCGTACAATGTAAAAAGATCATTCCTTTCACAATGTATAATGGCTAGAAATGTGCATTATTCTGAAAGGGAAAAAATATTATTTTGAAAACATTTGTAAAGGAAAAAAACATAAAAAAACATTAGTAAATCATTTTAAAAAATTTAAAAATTTGTTGAAAATAATTTTTGAAATAAGGCTATTTACAAGAAAATCGTTTCTCTGAAAAAAGAGATATATTAATTATGGTTTTCATAAAAATATTTTTTTAAAAACCATGAGTATCAAAGAGTGGTAAAATAGTATTATTACATGCAAATAGTCACTAATAACCAATAAAGAAAAATATAAAATGATTTATTGAAAAATTATTATACAAATCGATTAATGTATATTTAATAATAATAATTATTGATTAGAATGATACTGCGAAATGAACCCTGAAAATGATAATAACATGGATGAGAGAATCAATGTAACGATGTGAAATATTATAAATGGTATTTCCCATTATGATTTTTATTATACGTCGTACAATGTAATAGGTTATAGGAAACACATTAACCTCTTTGGATATATATTTTTATTTAAAAGTCTGCCAATAATATTGTCGTTGTTAATATAGTTTTTAAATAGTGATCAAAATATTATAATAAATATACATCCTTAACGAATCCAATTGACTCATGAAAAGAGAGTGATGGCCTCATCTAGTAGTAATTCACGATATAAAACTCATTTATCAGAACTTCGAAGGGAGTTGAAATCACTGGGATTTTCCATTGGCCAATCCCATGATGATATATATCAAATTAAGCATGCGCAAAACTATTTATAGGGGATGGAAAACTTATCATGATCACATCCCAAACCATTTTTTTCAAAGGACCCCATGAGAGTCCCAACATCACACACCTAACTCTTAGAGTGTATTCTAATGTTATAAATGTATATGTATCAAGACATTGGTAATATTATTATATATATTATATATATTAATTAAATTGTTTCAATTTTTTATTGTTACTTTATAAATTATTTTAATTTTGAGTTAATTTAAAAAATATATATTTTTGGGTAATATTCAATTCCAATTAAGTTATTTTTTAAGTTATTAATGCTTTTTTGAAAAAAATATTATTTTAATAAAATATTGATAGTAAATATTTTTTATTAATTATAAATGACAATATATTTCTTATGTAGTGAAATGTAGTTTTATAAGGGATGAAAAATTGTTATTGTAAAAAACCTATAAATTATTCAATAAATGTCAAATATTAATTTAATATTTCAAATTAAAATATTGAAATAATTATTTATATAATATGAATATTATTTTTGGAATCAGAATGTTGAAATTATCCAACGATGAATTTTTTATCATTTTCTAGGACAGTCGAATTTTCCTGTGAAAATTAAATAATGTATAAATATATGTTGTGTTTTATTACATCATAATGACCCATAAATGATTTAATAAATAATATAATGGGTATAATATTCCTAATATATATTTTCCTCTTAAAATAATTTTATTTTATGGTTTCTTGAGTAATTTTTTAAGGCCTTTATAAATCATCCAAACCGTTTAATATACTTTTAAGTTTTAAATTAATTTATATCATTGTGTGACTCATTTTCACATAACCGAGCACTTTATTTAAAAATGTTCAGACCATTACATAATATAATAATTGTAAAATATCATTATTATCAACATTAATTGGATAAAACAAGGTAATGGTTTGATGATTTAAATATTTTATTTTGTAAAGACCAAAACCAAAATATTAATGAAATAAATATATTTTCCAAAATAATCCCACCCATGACCAATCTTATCTTCAATACAAGTCCATTAATCCAAAAACAAATCCTCTAATATTTCATTACCCCTCACAATGTTACCCCAATTACTCAAGTAAACCCTTTCAAGCATTTGGTGTCAGACTCTTATGGTAAGGGATCCTCTATTAACCACATTTATTCAAGATTATCTTTTATCTTATGCACTTTAATTTTCAATTACTAAATATGGTGTATGTTTTATCACCTCCCACATAATTCTATTATGACGTATAAATGGTGATAGGACCCTTTCTCTATCATTATTCTCTCCTAAGAACCCTTGTTACAATGATAAAATTTGATAAGGGTTCTTATCTTTCTACTCTTAATCCAAGTTTTGTTATCTTCTTTTGATATTTTATTTTCACTTAATAATTATGGGGTATTTTTTCAAACCTCCACCATAATTACATTACTATTTATAAATAATGAGATACCCCTTTTTCTCTCATTAATCCATCCATGTACACCAGTTACCATGATAAAATTTTGTAAGAATCCTTTCCATTCCCTTTTTATTATCAAATAGAATATTTTTGTAATTCTAAATGTGTTAAAATTTCTTTCCATTTACCAATTAATATAATATTAATGTAAAAATTATTATATACCCATCTACAAACTAAATTTTTTGTGAATACCATACCCATTTCTTATTAATGATGTTCAATTTTATACACATGTACCTTTTTATTAGGGACTTACATGTATGTATTCCACAATAATTTGTTATATAACTAATTATGATAATGAATGAACCCATGTTTTATGATATATGTCTATACTTAATAATGAAATCAAAATTAAACTTATGGGTCCTACCATAACTATATAGTGATCTAATTCATTGGGTAATGATTAGTATAATTATACATCTTGTTGTGATAGTGGTGTACATAATTCCTTTTTGGGAAATAGTCCATCATGAAGCCTTTCCAATTTATCCTTGACCTATTATTATGAATAATTGTTTTAATTTGTTTTCATATTTTCCATTTTTATTAATATCATGTTATATCATACCTTATTATTCATTTTACTTTATTCATAATTGATATTCCTTGTCTAATATTTATTATTCAATTCTTGTTATGTCGTTTTTATTACATTACCGGGCTTTATAGATCCCCCACTCATTATATATATACCTAGGTTATCCAATGCTATTTTAAGATCAAGCATGTTCAAGAAGAATTAAATTAAAATTTTATAATTAATGTTTAAATTTGTAATGTAATGTACCTAATTAGAAAATACAATAGAATTCATGATATTTCAGGTTGTATTAAGATTAATTTTACCTAAATAAATCATTTATTAAGGTGTAATAAAGATATGGGTAGTTATAATTAATCAACGAATTTATCGTGTGTATCAAATGTAAATAATTATAAAAGAAATGTATATAAATCAGTCGATAATCGAATAAAATTTACACATTATTATAAAATATTAATGAAAATTAGTAATTAATATAACAAAATGAATAGGTATTGAGTTATAAAATTTCATTACCATTAGGTAATTTTATGTTCAAATAACATTTGATGAAATAATTCAAATTAAATCAAAAAAAATCATGAATAAATAATTATTAATGATTCTAAATTTCATGTTGTAATTATATACAACAAATTAATGATACATGGTTCATAATATTATTATATCCCCCCAATGAAATGATATTGAGATGAAATCACTTACTTGTAATTTCCTTTCGGGATAATTTCCATTAACAAAAAGAAAAATGGTTTTAAGAATGTTTTTAAAGTACACCATAAGAATTATTTAATATATAAAATAGTATATTATTCATCTAAAATATCTTTTTACCAACCCATTTGTGAGCTTTCCTTATTCTCATAAATTTCTATAATAACTACTTTGTTTTTATATTATGTTTTTGACAGGAAATTTTTTTGTTCTTCTTAAGTCAATTAGGTTTTAATCCTATCCATAATGTAAGACATTATTTAATTATCATATATATTTAGTTTATTGTGATTATATTAATCCATAATATTGGGTTATATGAAATGTAAGGCACAATTCATGGAGATAGTAGGACGTATGTACACATGAACGCTAGAACAATTTCATTGTATTATTTAAATGAATGAAAATAAATCATATTTATCTATAATATAATTATATTTCTTTATTTATGTCATATATTTAATAGTTTTTTTTCATAAATATTTTTAATACATTCAATTTAATATTTTAATGAATCACATATCTTTGAGGAGGCTGTAGTCCACATGTCCACAAACGATGTTATCGACCTCAAAAAAATTAGAAAAAATGAACTCATATGTCATAAAAGTATTAAATAATAATGAGGAAATTATAAATATTTTTTATATGTTATATAAAATTTAAATATATCATTATTACCACAATTGAATTGTTATAATAGAAGAATGAATCACATCTGTTCGTGAGGCAGTAGTCCGCCATACACATGAATGATGATTGCATATCCCATTCGATGGATGTGTGTGAAATTGTAGGTAGAAATATTATATAATTAAAATATCATTATATTTAAAATAATTGTTTTATTATATTAAAAATACATATGAATAATTTATGGGGATGAATATTAAATGAATCAAAAGTGACCATTGATAAATGTTACTTCTTATTCAGGTAACTCGTTTTGGTTTATAGAAAAACGCTTCCATGAATTTAAATATTACAAATGTGATGATTCTTTTATAAGTGTAGAAATATTTGGATCTTATTTGGGATTATATTGGTTGAAAAAAATTGCTTTATTGGTGTGAAAAAGTGAGAGCGGTGAGTTCCTTTTTATAGTGGAGACTGAGTGGATTTTTTATAAATTTTGAATGATGTATTTCCACCCAGGATTTTTCTATGTCAATTGGAAACAATAGTCATCAAAATTTTAATAAATAGAGGAAATAATGTAAATATGGACTTGAAATTTCTTTTTTATATGTTTCGTAGTGAATATGGCCCAATTTATTTTGTTTTAGACCCTTGTTAGGTTAATTTTTCTCGAAAACACTATTTTTAATTTCAATTACAATCACTAAAATTTAAGGTCAAAAACTAATTTGAACATATTAGAAAATTTAAATAAGTATTATTTTATATATGGAATCTATTATCTATATTCCAATAAAATATTTCGTATAAAATAATTTCAAATTAATCCTGGAGATGAGATGGCAAAGCAAGTTATTAACATAAATTTGTTAAATAATTAAATTATTTTTATATCCATTTTCAAAGTGAAATTTATTCCAATGAAATTATTTGTATTAATTTATGTATAATTTGACTAATAAAAAATAAATATTTTTTTAAATATTTTTTAACAGTCTAAATTATTTTAAAAAATACTGTTTTCAATTAAATTGTAGTATTTTTTACAATTCATCTAAAAAATGGAACATCTCAAAATTATAAAAAAATGAACCATAAACTAATTTATATTTTAATTTTTAATTAATTATGTTTATTTTGACATATAAAATTTACAAATATTCCAAAAACTGGAGTTAAAATAGATTCTTCATTAAAAGGCGGTAGAAATATCTTTATAAATATATTTGTTTTTATGTCAAAAATTGGGTTAGTTTATTTTCTTATGGATATAAAATATATTGGATGAATATAACAATATTTTACTGTGTATTTAATATATATAATCAATTAATATAATTCAATAATATTAATTAATTTAATTTATTAGGATAAAAATCAATTGTGAGAATAAAAATAAAAAAATTTCCTTTATATTCAATTATATTATATTCTGGTATCTAATTAATTGGTAGGCAATAAATTCATTTTATATTTTTGCAAACCAAATAATTACAAAATATACTTAATATGATTCTTAAATTATAAATTACTTGATATTTTCTTTCTTATTATAATAAATTCTAATTTTTTTAAAAAATTATTGGTTGGTAAATCATGGTCTTCAATGTGATTAATGCTATAAAAGAAACTCATTGTTGATTATGATGAATTCTAACTCATTATTGGGTGTTTTGAAAGGTATAGAATATATTTTATTTATTTAAAATATTAATTATTTTAAAAATCATAGAGGGGATATATTATCTAATAGGTTTAGTGGTTTTTACCATATATGCTATCAGATATGAAGTTCTAACCCCAGAATTTCAGGGTGATATATATAATTTAATAATCAATTATATTTATGTCGGTTTTTTTATCATGTTTGAATGATGTGTCAAAATTGACATCATTTGATTTATTATGGTCAAAGATGTCATTATGTAAACATATCCAGAATAAAAAGTATGAGATAAATAACATATGTATACATCAACTATACTTTTAAAACCTATCAGGAAATGTGTTTATGAAAAATTAACTAACATTATGATCATGGAGATGGTAGGGCATACGTACCATGAGAAACATTTCTATTTTAGATTTATCATTATAGAAAGAAGGTAAGTCAAATTTTATAATTAAACAATGATTATTTAATATTTTATGACATAATATTAAATTATATATAATAATATATATCATAATTTTGTTCTGGTGATGAAAAAATGAATCACATTACTTTAGAGAGGTGATAGTCCACACAATAAGGAATGACAATATCACTTTTTCATGGATTGAAAATGATATAAATGAAATGATATATTATATATGAAAAATGATAAATATGTCATATATATCATAAATATTTCTCCAATATCACATATATTTAATATATTTACTCTTATTAACATCCGTGTATCAGATTATTGAAAAATGAATGACATCGCTTTGTAAAACGGTAGTCTGACGTACAAATGAATGAAATTATTGTATCCCTTAATGAATGGAAAATAAAAGGGTATATATTATATAATGAAAAAAAATTATATTATTTTATTAATATCATATATATACTGAATATGCATCCTCATACCCAATTAAGATAGGTGGTTATAAAAAAATGACTACTCTCAGTTCTCGAGTTGATAATCTAATGTACACATAAACAATGATTTCATAACAAATATAATGGATGTGTGTGTTTTTTTAGGTTATAACCATATAATAATAACATATTAATAAATGTTATATACTTATGTTAAAATATATTCTTTTTATATAAATAATTGATGTTGTTTGAGAAATAAATAAAATAAAAATTGTAATTGAATAATGCTAGATCTCATTCTGGTATCCTCCTTTGGATTCCAAAAAAGGACTTCATATGCTGTATTTAATTCAAAAATAATTACACTTGGATGATATAATGTAATTTTTGAAGTCCTTTGGTTAGTTATTGGTTAATTAAAATTGGTTTTATAGTGTGAGGAATTGGGGATAGGGGGTAGCCTTTTATAAGTGAGGTGACTGGGACACTTGTAATTTTTTTGATAGAATGAATTCCACCATCATTTACATCATGTCACGATTCCCCAATAATTTTATATAATATATATTAAGAATTATAACATAGATGAATATCTATAAATAGATGTTCATAAAACTTTTTGGTTATTTTACACCATAAATTCTATGATTAACCACTATGTAATCTCATTTTACATTAATCATTGTGAATTTTTTTAACTATTTTCCCTAATAATTATGGTCAAAAATAAACTTATAATTGTTAGAAAGTATAAATTTATGAAGATAAAAAATATAATCCATTATAATAAATTGATATCACATAATTGAAAAATTTTAAATTTAAATTAGTACCACAGACGTGGTGAGACAACGGGTTTCTGTGAATAGTATTTTTTTAAGAAAAATATGATTATATATTAACTATACGACAAAAAATAATTATTTTATGAAAATAAATTTATATTTAATTATATAAAATAATTAAATATAATTTAAAAAATAATCATTATGTGTTTTTAATTACTTGAAATAGGGAAAAATTATGCATTTTTTAATATTTTTTAGACAAACTAATTTTTAACGAAAAAAATTATTATTAGAAAAAAATATAATTTTTAATAAATATAATTAAATCAGTTAAATATAAATAAAAAATTCTTCGATTACATGAATATATATTTAAAATATATTTTTAATTTTACATTACATAATTTACTGATAAGAACAAACCAATTTACAAATATTTCTATTTTCACTATTGATTAAAATCAATATTTTTTGGAAAGTCCCAAAATTTAATCCAAATTAAATTTTGATATTGAATTGAAAAAATAATTACTATTTTCCCAAATAAATTTTCTAAAATATCAATGAAATTAATTATATTATATTTTTTAGAAAATGCAATATAAATCATATTTAATAAAATAATATTTTTCATGAATAAAATCACTTTACGAAAATTCATTGATTTTAAAATAACATTTATATATAATTTATATTAATGAAAATATATAAAAATATATATTTAATAAATTACATAATATTATTCATATCTACTAGTTTAGCAGCTAGGTTATAACAGTAATATATATCATGGTTCGTTTGAGTTTAATTTTTCATGTTTAAAACTCTATAAGAAAAAATAAATTGGGGGTTGCATGTAATGAAAGCTAAATAGGGTGTTGAGTGTAATGAATTATAAAATAATTAACACTTTCCCTTTATAATATTGAATATATTTTTCCTTTTATAAAATCATTTTTGTTAAAAATAACGTTAGAATAATCACCATGAATGAAGACTAAATCATTGAAGAATGAACACTAAAAAGCAACAATAAAATATAAAACCATTGGAATAATTTAGGAAATACCATTATAAGAAATAATCTAAAAAAACATTAAATAATTATAAATATAAGGATATTATATGGCTTAAACTTGAACCCTAATCTATGGGGGGTAATTATTCACATTTATACAAAAAATAAAAATGGTAATTATTATAATGATGTTGATCTCACAATCACATAAATTACCAAGAGAGTATAGGATCTGGTCAAAACTGGTCCCCTGAAAATTTTATTAAGCAAATGAAAAGGAGAGTTATGCAACAAAGGGATTATTACAAAACCGAGAGTACAAGACACCACACATATCTAACTTAACCTGTGAAGAGGAATATTCAGGGGCCGTAAACGACCCTTCCATATCCATCACTATGATTACATTCTTGGAAAAAGAATCTGCCACCAGATTGACCTCTCTAATACCATGTGATACAATCATGTTTAAGTGACTAACCTGATTGAGACATTCAACCCACATTGAAATTACCCACCAAGGAACATTCCACGTTCCTGTTTGTAAGGATTGGATCACAATTTGGGAATCTGATTCATCCAAAGAATTCTCCAATTATACAAAATAACATACCTGATTGGATGAACAATCCCCCATAACTCAGCTTCAAAAGAAACACCAATTCCAGTGAATTGATAAAAATATACTTCCACAAAGCCATAGTATGAGCAAAAAACACCACTGCACCCAATGGACAAGTTGTACCAAAAGTAGCTCCATCCACATTGACCTTGAGCCATGGACTGATTGGGGGAATCCAGCGGATGTACTAGATCATCTACGGCTTCTGAGGCTGGCCAGAAACACCAAGTAACCGCATAATCTTCAAATCTGATACATTGTTATACATCACACCAGATTAGACCATCGAGGTAGTGTATACCTCTTGATGAATCACCATTATCCCAGATCATTTGGACACCATCCTACCATCAAATGCTGCAACATTTAGAGAATCCCAAATGGATGCAATCACAGCCACAGTAGCCACCATTCAGATGTTACACACCTATTTGCTGCAGCAAAAATCAGGCAGCCCTGTAAGCAGAACCAGAATCATAACCTGGTTTAGTTGTTGCCTGAACAGAGTACCAACATATCCCCACAGCTTCCTAGAGTACGCACACTCCACAAACAGGTGATGTACGTCCTCTTCTACTCACATACATAAGTGACATGCTTATAGAAACATAAAACCAGACATCTTAAGCTGATCATGGGTGGGAACATGGTTTATCAAAATTCTCCATATAAGATAAGAGTGGTAGGGCCGAATGAATAAAGACCTGTATTTCTTAAGCCAAGTATGTGGACTACAAGAACCCCCATAAGAAAGATGATAGTAATCCCTCCTATTAAACTGGTCATTCCTATTATGCTTCCATACTAGTGTATCACAATCTATAAAATCATAAGATTGAAATTCCAGGTCCACCTGAGAGGTTATCATGCTGCCAAAGAGATTTTTATAAAATAGAAACTCAGCAATGGAGAAATGCCCAGCACTAGAGGGAATGTCCATACTATCTTTAAGAGGTCGATCAAGCCATGTCGTGCCCTAACAATTGAGTTTCGAGTCAGGAAAAACTAGCCACTTTATATAATTCATGATCTTCCTAAAGGAACATTTAAGATAATCCCATACAGATGAGGCAAGATAGCGTTTATAGACATTAATTAGCCTTTCTTTGAATCGATTAACTAAAAAATCTCCATAAATATCTTTGGATATTAAACTCTAAGTAAACTTACCAATGATCCCATCATTAAAAATCATGATATCCATGACCCCAAGACCCCAAAATTCAACCATCTTGATACAATCCTTCCAAGAAACAATAATGAGCTTGCGCTCGTGGATTGACCATTTATAGATAATGTTTTATATTCCACCTAATCATCATTGGTTAAGGAAAACCTCCTATTAGATACATGGAGGAAACCTTTATCTTATCAAAACAACCCATCACCTCATTATTACCACCTGTTTTACTATTACCCTTCAAAATATAACACATATATAAAATCCTATATGTCTCTATATGGAAAAAAACAAAAATGGATTTTATTAAATAGCACTATCCAATAAATTTAGGTTTACTAAAACTATCCTTGAAAATCCATACCCATATACATATCAAAAAAATTACATATATTTTTTTTACTTCTAGTGAACTGTCATTCCCTCCTAGTGAAAATAATTTCAAACCTCAACATTATTCCCATTAATATTTCCCAATGGTATTTCATTCAATGGTTATTTTAGACAAGTAATTATACCAAATTATTCTTATAATTTTCCATATTCTTTTCAACATGGCACCAAGCTATCCTATTCTTTAATTAATTCCCTTTAAATGGAATAGTTATAGAGAAATCCTACTTGGTTGTGATCGAACTACTTATTTTCTCCTAGTAAGTGGAAATGTTTTGAGAGACTAATTCACTTTGAAGGTCAATTTTCAACCCTTAAAATTATAAATTGATATCTACTTCTAGATTAATTATAGTGTCACTAGTATGTTTTGTAGTCCTTGTAATTTTATCATCATGCTTAGTAATTGAATCCTCTTCATTTTATCTTATAGTTTATAATTTCTTTTCCTTGTCATGTTATTACTCATGAGGATAGTACTTCAGAATAAATATCACCTTAAAAGACTTATATTCATGATTATCCATATCCTCATCCGTAATACTATTTAGAATAAAATACAATCACTAAAATGTATCTACCTTTAAATTATATTCATCCATGATGAGATTTCCCATTTCATTATACAAAAAAATTAAGGAATAAATTCAATAAGGATTTTATCTATTGTTCAGCTACTAAAGGATTCTTATTTAAATTGAAAAATGGATTTTGGTGCCATATGATGCTTTTAAAAACGTTACACCATGATTTTTTAGGAATTGTTTGTTCCAAATAAAAAATGTTTTTAGTTGTAACTTGATTCAACATCGTAAATATATTTATAATATGATTTTCTCCTAACACTATCTCATTGAATTTCTCTAGAGGGAAATCCATATATTTATTAAATGTGTCGACATGTTTTATGTTCCTTCAATTATGTTCCATATATATATATAATGTCATAAACATAATTAGATTATGAATAAAACTATTAATTATAAATCATAAAATACAATGCATTGGAATTTATTGTAAATAATTATCAACTAATATTTAAATATTTCTAGAATATCACTAATATTTTCATTGAGTTATAATATTCAACAATGTTATTATAAATCTAAATATAACTATTTATACTAAAATCTCTCTGATACCAAATGCAACACCATGAATCCATATGTCACACATATTATTCTTTATGGTTTCCTTTTGAAATGGAAAATTATATAAATAGATGAGCTCAACTTCTGTGTTAAGGGTAGAATATAACAGAATCTAACATTTGTGATCATGTATTAAATAATATTATTTGAATAAAAAAATTATATATCAAATAACACATCGATGCATTAAATCACAATAAATAAATACATAGATAAAAAAAGATCTCATAGAGATTGAATGTGTAATGTAAAACATTTAATCATACCATTAAGGCCTCAGGTCAAGCAATCATACATAAACCATTACATATTTTACCAAACACCGTAAATAGTAAGTCTTGGGATACATTATAATCCATTGTGAGGTATATAATCTGGGTCCCCACCTATCATATAACAAACCAAATTGATCTATCATATGAAGATATTAGATAATCAACCTAAATCATAGTATCATCTAAGGAACCTCAAACATAAATCATGTAAACCTAATCAATTTTTTTCTACATAGAAATATGTATATACATAATAGCATTATTTACTCATTGAATGGAAAATATGGATACCAAGGTGAATACCCAACAATCAATATATAAAAAAAAGGATAATCAAAATTTAACTAAAAGTACCTTTATCAGAGGAATGATAACAAGGTAGCAGTGAAGTTTAATTTCATAGTGTCAGGATAAAAATAGGAATTAATAAATTTTTATTTTTTTAAATATATCATTAATAATACAAATAATATCACAAAAGAGAGTAAAATTAGTTTTAAATTTAGGCCCATTAGTAATACACTATCTGAAGATTGAGTTAATACAAAAAAACCCATTTTTAAGATTATTAACCCTAGTAGAAACTAATTTAGTTATCACATAAAATTGTTTATATTTGAACTAGGATTTAGTTGCTATGAAACAACACACTCAATACATTTCATATCATTTAGTACGTTTTATTTCTATGGGAGTGTTCAAGAATTATAATGGTAATTAATGGTATCATAATAAGAGTTAATGATGATATCTAAATGAAAATATAATTAAGAAATAATATTAAAGAAGAATACTAAAAAAAATTATTGATAATAAAATTAAATTTATGTATTGAAAAAATAATTATTGATAAAAGGTTTAGAACACATAACTTGTAGTGTAACATCTTATATCTTGAGTGGATCATTTTAAAACATTAGAAACACCATGGACAGACTCATTAAAAGTAAAATTAGAGGGGATTCATTATCAATGAAATTGTAGTGGTGAAAAATGGGTTATGAGTGGGTATGGATAAAAGATAAGTGGTATTTATTTATTAATATTAATACACATTCCTTAAAAAATATGTTCTAGAAAAATCGAAGGAAATACAACTTCCCATAGTTTTATCTCATGGTATGTTATGTGTATAGACTAGTTTTATAATTTTAATTATTTAAGAACTATGTTCCCCTTATAATTATCACAACATGGTCTATAATCTATCATATCCTATGTTTCAAGGGTCTTACTAAAGATGAAAATTCTATGTGTACATAGAGTGAAGGAAATAGATTTACTAATTTCTCAACTTCAACAGTTTCTAATGATAACCCTTGTAATTTTTTCAAGCATGGGATTCATAACCCATGATGGTATTGACCATGTACAAGAAGACATCGTTATGATTTATTAAATTATCCCCCTAGGATCTAATTGGTCATTTAAATCTACAAATAATGAAATTATACTTTTGATTTATCGATGTATTAGGGGAAATCCTTATTCATAAAAAAATGATTAAAATATTTTTCAGGTTTTGCATAATCCCCTATATGTTAAAATAAATAATTTTATGACATTAAATAATTTAATTTTAATTAATAAAAACATTTTTTTTCTATTAACCAATTATATTACATATTAAATAATATTTAAGTCCTTACGATGATAAAAAACATATAGTATATTTATACAATATTTTACTTTTTATCGATAATCTCTTTTGACTATATGGATTTTTTTAAAAAATCTAATTCGATAATTTAAATGTTCTTATACAATGTTTGTGAATATTTTTGTAATAAATTTAAATATATATTAATTTTAGTCAATCAAAAATACATTTTTATTTGAACATCATGAATTTTACACCGAATATTCAAAAAACACTTCCTCTAGAATCATTATTCTTATTCTGAGAGATTTATTAGTAATTATAAAATAATTAATTGAATAAAATAAATATTTAATAATTATAAATTTAATTATTTAATTAATTTTATTGGACACATGACTAAAATTTTTTATTATTCTTCATATATCTTATTTTTCACATATAAGGACTCAACCGTAAAATGTTACTTATTGTAGAATTTTATTCAAGGAGATAAATTGTTACACATTGAGGATCCATTTGGGTTTAGATTTATAGAGAATTAGTATATATTACATACATAACAAACCACATTCATACAAATAAGATACTACTCAAAACAATATCATTTTTTTCCCAAATATAAAACATTAAAAAATAAAACAAGATTTATTTGATAACACTCTATATCATTTATCATGACTCCCTTATTTTGCTTACCCATATTTATTGTAATTTCCCAGTTCTGGTAGCCTCCTAGAGGTTCCCCAATCCCAGTTGGTCACATGGCCTCAAGAGAATTTCCCCAAATTCCAGAGGCTTCTGACTAGAAATGAGGGCCTTTGGGTGTGATTGGTGGAAACTATGCCATCATTGGCAGAGTAACACAACAAAAGTAAAATAGATAAAAGCAGTGCAAGAAGTAATAACATGCAAGAAGTAAACAACGGAAGTAATAAACAATAAGAGTTAACATATATAAATTATGCATGATACATTTGCCTAGGAAAACATACATACATGTCACAATGCTGAAATACAGTAATAGACCAAAGTATAAAAGAAAACAGGTAACCTCTAGAAGCATCTCATGACTCATCTAGGTCGCATGCTCTCCAGCTACTCAACTATCAAGTACCTAATGTAGAAGGGTGATTTCCATTATCGAGACTTGTAACAATATTATATATTTGGGCCCAAATGCATGTTCCAAAATAGGTGTGAGATGAATCCCAATAGGCAACCACCCAAATAATTGTGCCTAACAGTCAATGAATATATATATATATGGTAGGAAATAAGCAAGATGAAGCTGTAAACAAGGAAGTACTCAAAGTAACCCATCGTATAATTTCAATTGCATTCATTATCATAAATCAAGTAGGCAGCTAATCAAAATCTGGTAACCCTCTGAGAAGTACTCATATCCTAACCCCTATGTTTCAATCAAACAAACACACAAATCCGAATGGGATGTATTCACAGTATAACCCCTCTGGTTTAGAGTTTGCGCAGACTCTCTAGGGAATAACTCACTGTAAATTCACAATGTGGTCTCATATCAGAATCTAATTGGCACTATGAGGAAGCAATCAACGTACAATTCCCCCAATGGACCATATTAAGGAGAATAGAGACACTCTAAGAGAGCACAAAATCCACCCCATATGGTCTCGCAATGTAATAGTAAAATAGACGCTCTAGTGAAGCCCTTTGGATTCATTCCCCCTACTGTCTACTACACCTAGTTCCCACAGCCCTGCGAAAGATAATAATACAAAAAATATATGTGGAATTTAAATTAATCCTCATTAACTATATGGATAAACACTCTACCACCTAATATAGCATGTAATGTAACAATTACTCCATCCTAAAAAAACTAGGTCTATGAAGTTAACATCCAAACAAGAAAAGCCTGACCAAATGGTCAAAAACATGCACGCATGATCAAACACATCCATTGCATGGTGAAAACCGTAATTTACAAATAATTTACCTCTATCTAAACAAACTAGGTATAGTAGGAAATAACAGGGCTAAAAACATAAACAAGAAATACCCTGTTCTTGGGGTTTGGTCACCTTTGCACATAAAATTCAAATATTATGTACAAATAGGCACAAAATCCCTAACTTATAAATCTATTGATGATATACATGATCCTTAGGCATTGAATCACCCTAGAAAAACATAGATCTCCAAAAAATCAAAAAATGTTCTACAAAGGATATCTAACGAAAGAGGAGAAATCAAGAGAGGATATTCTAGAAGAAGGAAGAACACACTGATGCAATTACAATGCTACTGAATGAGATTTATTCAGAGAATGGTCAGTGATTTAGGGGCTCAGGGAAGATTCACAGCAGTAAAAATTCTATTGGATTAGATGGATGAAGAAGAAGAGAGTTCTGTTGATTAGACATGACCCCTGTCTGTTTAATGAAAACAAGTACACCGTGTGTTCTTTAAAAGTACATGGAGTGGTATTTAAAAGTACATGATGTATACTTAAATTATCTGGCCTATGCTTTAGGTGGTCTCCAGGTCCCCACTCATGGCCATGTAATCGGTTGTTACACTGCTAGTACAAGGCCACCCACAATAACCGGGTACATGACATGTACTTATAAGTACACAACATCTACTCTTGAAATTTCCAAAAACTCCCATTATTCTCAAAGACAACTAGAAAATAAATACATAACTAAAAGGATATCTGGGTTCTTACAAAAATCTACACCTTAAATAAATTTGACCCTGAATTTCCTTACATGGCGGTGTAGAAGAAGTATAAACGTCTAACAGCTCCTACCACTGTGATCGTACATCAGCCTCCCTCTCCTAGGTCTTGTCCTATAATCTCTTCTGCATCCATATAAATTATACCAGAGGAACAGACCTACCATGGAGAACCTTCACACATTGATCAATAATCCAGATAGGATGCTCCTCGAATGATGTTTCCACCTCTATCTCAACCTTCTAAGGTTGAAAAATTGATATAGGTCTGAGACATTACTCCATAGATGAGAAACATGGAAGACTTCATGCATAGCCTAGTACCTCTAAGGTAACTGTAACTGATGGGAAATCGGCCCGACTCTCTCCCACACCTAAAATCTCCCAACATAACTCGGTTAAAGTTTACCCTATCTCTGAATTTTCATGTGTCCCACCATCGTTGAGACACGTAGCAAATCCCGATCTCTAACCTCAAACTCTAGAGGTAATCTCTGACAATCAGAATAATACATATTTTGTGACTGTGTAGTATCCATACTCTTCTGAGTCAACTCAATCTACTTTGTGGTGTCTTGAAAAATACAAGGTCCTAGTATAGATTTCTCCCCTACCTCTAGCCAATATAGGGGTGATCGGCATAGCCTAACGTATAAATCCTCTTAAGGTTCTATCTGAATAATTTCTTGAAAACTATTATTATAGGAAAACTGCACAATAGTTATGTGATTCTCCCAAAAACCTCCAAAATCTTGTATGCATTCTTGAAACATGTCCTTAGGATCCTGAATCAAATGCTTAGACTAGCCACCTATTTGGGGATGGTAAGATGTCCTCAGGAACCTAAATCAACACTGATGGTCTCCTTGATCGGAAGAAGTCAGAAACCTTCATCAGTCTGTCAATGAAAACTCGTACTGCATCATTCCCTTGAGGCAACCACAGCAACGATGTCACTAAATCTATCGAGACATAATTCCATTTCTACTTGGGAATGGGTAAATGATGTAAAACCCATGCTGGTCGCTGATGCTCTACCTTCACATGATGAAAGGTGGAACATCTCATGACAAACACATTAACATCTCTCATTATAAATGGACACCAATACTAATGGTGTAGATCATGATACATCTTAGAGAAACCAGTATGAACAACCCAAACTAGGAATGAAAGTCCCGCATCATCTCCTTTCATCTATCTATTGGCACCCACATGCATCCATGAAAATGAAAGATTTCATCCTCTAATAATATCCATACAGGAAGAGGGTCCTCCCCTATCATACTATCCCATAGGACTAGGCCTTTAGAATCTCACAGCTTACTCATTCACACTCTATCATGTAGATTATAGTACAGGTAATGGCTACAGATGAAAGGAAAGTATTTCCCTATATGTCGTGCACCTCCAAATTCATCTCAGATAATTGATCCATAAGCTACCACTCAGAGCTATCCTCCTTATCTACATGTATCTGAGTCCACTTGCTCAATGCATCTTCCATAGTGTTGTAATTCCCATGTGTTTTGGAAAATAAAAAATCAAAGGAATAAAGGTACTTGACCCACCCTCACTATCTCTGATTTAGATAGAGCTATATAAATATATAATTGAGACTTTTGTGTTTGGTGAAAACCACAAAATTCTATCCCAATAGATAATATCTCCAACTGTGTAAAGCATGAACAACTATAGATTACTTGAGACCATGCATCAGGTAATTCCTCTCAAGTGGCCTCAACTACTGAGACCAGTATGCAAGGAATCCTTCTCCATAAATAAGAACATCTCATATACCAATACCAGATGCATCGCTATAAATAGTATTTCTCATTCTTAGAACTGATAATATTTTTAATGGTGTTGAAGTCAACCTCCCTTTCAACTCAAGAAATACTGACTCACAAAAATAATACTGCAGGTACTTCACACCTTTCTTAGTCAGTCTTGTCAGTGTTATTGCTAAGAATGATATGTTCTGTATGAAACGTCTAAAGTAACCATCCATCCCTAGAAAGCTCCACACCTCAAAGATGTTTTTTAGCTACACCTAAGAAACTACTACCCTTGCTTTCTCTTGGTCAACTGATACTCATGTCTCTAAGATAACATGACCCAAGAAGTGAATATTGTCTATAAAAAATTGGTATTTTGAGAGAATAGCCTATAACTAATGCTCTCTTAGTGTACTCAAAATGATCTCAAGATGTGTGTCATGGTGCAGTAAGGTGTGAGAGTACACCAAGATATCATCCACAACAACAACAATGAAAGAATCCAAGTATGGATGGAAAACTAGGTTCATCATTTCCATAAAAACTTAAAGCACATTCATGAGGCCGAATGGCATAACCACATACACATATAAATCATACCTACTCTGATAAGATATAAGAGTTATATCAGTTGGTATAACATGAAAATGACGATAACCATATCTCAATCTAATCATTGAGAACACCTGGACTCCTCAAAGATGATCCAAGAGATAATCAATCCTCAACAAGGGATATCGTTTGTTGATAATCATCTAGTTTATCTTCTTATAATTCACACACTGTTGGATGGTACCATTCACCTTCTTCGCAAACAGGACAAGTGAACCCCAAGGAGATGTACTGGGTCTGATGAATCCCTTTTCCTAAAACACCCCAATAGCTTCTTGAGATCAAGCAATTCTGGTGTAGACATCATATAAGGAGGATTGGATATGGGTGCCTCTCCTTGAACAAGATCAATTGAAAATTACAACTCTCACTCTAGAAGAAAACCTTAAAAGTCCTCTAGAAATAAGTTTCTGAAATGATCCACCATTGGAGGAAATTTAATCTATGAATTTTTCTGGTCATATAGATATAAACTAGAAATCTGGGCTGTAACTCCCTCCAAACCATGATTCTTAGACCCCACTTTGCTTGTCCGGACATCCTATTCACCTTTGAGATGAAATGATTTTCCCTTTAGTGATGTGTTACTCACCCTAAGGTAATAACATTCATTGACTACCTAGAGTGTAACTAACCTGTCTATTATGATAATGACATCATATCTTGTCATCTCTAATACATAGATGTCCCATAAGAAGTGACACCCACAAAACTAGAAAGGGATACTCTAGAAATGATGTACACTTGACGTTCGAGTCCCCAACAGAGTGTCTGTCATCATGATATCAGAAGAATAAAAGATAAAAATCCCCAGGCTCTTCACAACAATAATAGAAATAATGCTATGGGAAGCTCATATATCGAAAATACCATAATCCAAAACTGAGGTGACTAGAATCGTACCTCCAACTGTAGATGTTCTAGTATTTTGATCATGTTGGGTCATATCCACCAAAAAAATATTATCCTACAATGTAGCCTTATGAAGCTGACTGAGATCCCTATGTTGATCAACCATGTGGCCACTGAAAACTATGTATCTAACCACTATGGCCACAACCCCACCCTTGTCCTAAATGGCTGGATGAAAACCATTTCCCAGACTGACCTGAAATCGGTGGTGTTGTTCCTAAATGTGGAGTCATCGAAGAATTCCTATCACTAGCTTCTGGTGAGAAGAACTGATAGAAGAAATGTAGATGACCCATTTTTTGCAAGATCTTCAATCCACTAGGACTCTTGGGAAAGGTGTCCTCGTATTCCCTCTCTTTTCGCACTGGTAGCACACCACTTGGCTACCAAAATAATTATCACACTTCCTTGGGTCTCTACACATAGACCCACTATAGCTATTCCTATTATCAGTAAGAGGGATACCAACTCTGGATGTCAAGAAAACCTGGATCACAACCCTAGTGTCCCTTATATTACACTCTATGATCAGCTCTTTGTTGACTATAGAAGTGATGGAAGTCAACCTAAAGATTTTCACCTGATATTAGATGTCATGCCAGAGACCATACTCAATCTTCCTTTCCAAAAATAACTCATCACCTCTGGGAATATGTATAAAGTGCTGTAACTATGTGAAGCGAGAAGATTACTCCTTGACAATGAGTACCCTACTCTAGACTCATGAAAATTCAGTCTCGATCAGCCCTCAAATTTTCTTGGTAGAAGTAACAGTAGAAGGAACGCTGAAAATCTTCCCAAGCGATAACATGTTGGTGTCCCTCCTATGAGATCACATCCCACCATCTCTTGGTGGAGTCCCAATTCAAATAAGTAGTAATCTTCAACCACCTCTCTAGAGAAGCCTCCATATGCCAAAGATATAAAGCATGGATTCTATCCATGACTCTACAACCTCAGGTCCTCCTTCACCTGTGAAGGTGGTAGGATGTAGCTACTGGAAAACCCGCATCAACACTGGCATAGAAGGGGTTGGATGCGGCACTCCTCAGAAGGTCGGAATGAACCTCATAATTCCATCTCGAAAAAATGCATTAGCACCTATATTTGGAATGACGACTGGTGCCAAGACTGGAACTACTAGAGGATCTACTAGTAGTCCCTAATCAGCCATGTCTGGTGTTCAATCACATCCCTATAAATGACTTACAACTAGAGGACGTCATTGTGGCATGACTCTTCAAGGTCAAATACACACCGTAAGATAAGATTAAAAGTACGAAAAGTTATATGATCAAGAAGGGAACATGAGAAGGATGTAATTCAATATTTTCAAAACATGGATACACAGTGTGTATCACCCTTACATAATGTGTTCCTTTTTTCCTTCACATGGGTGTGTACTTCTGCCAAAACTGGTCACATAACACCCCAAACACATGACATGTTCTCCCAAGACCCAGTTTGTAATAGAATCCTCTTTCCCTACTTGAGTTCCCTTACATGGAAAATCCATACGGTTCTCCTTATACAAGGCTACATGGCATGTTAGTTCCACACATGGCGTGTACTAGACAAACTTCACCTGCCCATGTTGTTAGTCGCACTGCCAGTTACACATCTCCATCAACACATGATGTTCTTGATAGACATGATTTTTCCATGAAGGATTTCATTTCCCTGTGTTGTTCATTACATAGCCGGTATAAGGGTTATACTACACGACGTGTTCAGGCTTGTTACAGAATGTATAATCAAGGTTTTATCCATTCATGTCATAAGTCACATGGGTGGACACATTGTCTACACAACACGACATGTCCATACGATACACGATGTGTCCCACCAATGATTTCCCAACCCCATGTCTCTTCCCACACTACTAGTGACATAGTTAGAGACTACACAGAGTGTACATATAGTTTATGGCGTGTACTCAAGAAAAAGTGTTCCTTACCAAACAGAAGGACTCATGGCATGTATTCATCATTACACTCTAGGTATTATAGGGTTTTCTAGATAGTATTCCTCATATACTACTCCATAACCCATAAAAACATTGAAATGAACATTAATGTTCCAAATTCTAATATGTGAGGGCCCATACTCCCCACAAATCAAAGCTTGCCACCTTAACCATGTCATATTCAAGGATAACAAGAAATGATCCACCAAATTAAAGTCCATGAGGGCCCATAACACCTCAAGAACCAAAGTTTGGAATTCATTCAAACCAAACCATACACAATTTAGTAACCTATCAAAACAAAGGTATTCTATCAATGCATCATTCCTAACAATATGAATATCAAGCACAAAATCTGTCAGAACAACATGCAATCGGTAAAGCACCCTAAATGGATTGGCAAGAATGCATGACATGTGATCTCTGTGAAGTTTTTATATGATTCATGAGATGGTATATCTTCATCTCATCAGGTTGAAAAAGAAATAGAACCTCAATAATATCAAATATAACAACACAAAACTTGTGAATCACCCGATGGTGAAATCAAATCAACTATAAAAATTGGAAAACCTGAAAAATCAAAATATACAAGGTAAATTGGATTTTCCTTGAACATGGGTTAGTTTCCCATGGGAAAAGATTAATACTACATACCTATTTTTTCCTATATCTAGCTATAGGATCTAAACAATAAGTGAAGAAGAAAATAATTTCTCTGATACTATTTTTTAACATACCAATTCTAGGAGCCGCCCAAAGGTGCCTCATACCCATATGGTCCCATAGCCTCAAGCACATTTCCCAAAATTCTAGAGGTTGCTGACTAGAAGCAAGGACCTTGGGTGTGATAGGTGAAACTATGCCTCATTGTCATAGTAACAAGATGGATGTAAAATAGATAATAGTGGTGAAAGCAATAATAACATGCGAGATGTAAAAAGTGAATGTAATAAACAACTATATCTCAAAATTAAAAATGATGCATGATATATATGTCTAGGTAAACCTCCAAAAAAGTCACAGTGATGAAATAAAGTAAAAAAACAAATTAAAAGAGAAAACAGGTAAACTCCAGTAGCATCGCAGGCCTTAGCTTGGCCCCATTCTCTCCAGCTCCTCAGTAATCAGGTACCAGAAGATGAAGGGCGCTATCCATTATCTTGACATGGAACAATATAATCATTTTGTGGCAAAAAAATTGACCCAAATAAGGTGTGATATGAATCCTAGTATGAAACAAACCAAATATTTGTGCCTAATATCCAGTGAATATATATATGGCAGGCAATAAGAAAAATGAAGCAGCAAACAAAGAAGTGCTCAAAGATAACAATACTATAGTTTCAATTGAATTCATTTTCATATATCAAGTAGGTATCTAATCAAAAGCAGGTAACCCTCTAAAATGTACTCACATCCTAACTCCTCAGGTTTAACCAAAAAACACTAGCAACCATATGGGAATTGCTCACAGTCTAACCGCTCTAGTTCTTCTTTTCCACTGACTCTTTGAGGAATCAATCACATTCAATTCCACTTGTGTTCTCGTATCAGTTACTAATAGTCACTTTGAGGAAGCAATCAAAATCCAATTCCACCTATGGCCCATATCAATGAAACTACATACACTCTGAGGAAGCGCAAATTCCATCCCTCCTATGGTATCTCAACGTACCAGTAAAACAGACGCTCTGGTGAAGCCCTCATCATTCATTCCCCCTATGTACTACTACACCTAGTTCTCACAACCATTTTTAAGATAATTATGCACAAAATATATGCTTCAACCCAAGAAAACCTTAAGAACTTATTTTCTTAACACTCTATAGCATAACATAGCACGTAAGGTAACCATTACTCCATCCTAACAAAACTTGGCAGGGGATGTAAATTACAAATTGGTAATGCTAGACCAAATTTTCAGAAACATGAAAGGATGGGAAAACACATCCATTTCAAGGTGAGAACCCCTATTTAAAAACATTCAACCTGTATCAAAACAATTTAGGAATAACAGGAAATAATAGGGCTCAAACTCATAAACACCCAATACCCCATTCTTGGGTTTTGGGCACTTTCGCACATAAAATGAAAATACTATCTATGGAAATTCACAAACCACTTACCTCGGTATTTTAGGGACAATATACATTAAACTCAGACATTTAATCACCCTATAAATCCATGTATCTACAAAAACACAAAAAATGGTCAAATGATGATATCTCATGATAGAGGTGAAATTATGATATGACATTCTAGAAGAAAGAATAACTCACTTATGTGATTCCAACACAACCAATGGAGATTTATTTAGATGAAGGTCAGTGAGTCGGGGGATTGAAGACGATTTAATGTCCTAGGGATTCTCCTGGACGAGAAAAATGAAGAACAATAGGGTTCTGTTGATTAGACACAACCCTAGTCTATTTACTAGAAAAAAGAAATTACACAGCTTGTGCTTTAAAAATACATGGTGTGTACATTCCTTATTAGGCCACCACATTAGGTGATCTCTAGGTCACTAGACATGGCCATGTATTTACCCATTACACAGCCTGTACATGGTCACCTACAACAACTGGGTACATAGTGTTTACTTATGAAATTTCCTGAAACTCTCTTTTTTCTCAAATACAACCAGAAAAGAAATACATACTTGAAAAGAAGAACATGTTTCTTACACTTATATTTATTTAAATCATTTTTAAATCATGGGTTTAGTACAAAACTCGTTATGTAATATATAGAATGAAATTTTTAGTAATGTGAGAACATAAAAACCTATAAAACACATAAGCATAAAAACTGATAGGCATATAAAAATCTTGTAGTTTACTTAAGAAATTTTTACCATGTAACTCCTATATTCTCTCTTAATCATGAAATAACCCATTGGACAACTTCTATATCTGAAGTACCCAATGCTATGGAGAGCTATAATGGGGCTCACCCATCATATCTTGAGATATATTGGGCTCAACTCTACATACCATTAGTTATAATGGTCTCAACCCAACATAAATAATGTACAAGGAACTTATCATGAATAGATCGCTTTATAACTCATTTACACCGTTGAGAATAAACATTCACATTTCAAAATCCTCTTTTTCATAAAAATGACTCTATGAACATAAAAACTACTCACACAAAGTAATGAAAAATATATAATCAAAAAGTGACTATAAAAAATTTAATTGAGACACTATATTATTAAAAAATCATGAATTCATAAGAGAACACTCCTTAAATATAAAAAAATTATCTCTTTGGATTTCATAAAGGAGACATCTAAAAGGATTTTTAGGGGAAATTACATTACCAATAAAATAATATTTAAGAGATAATTGATTAAATGAAGGGAATATGTATATATACTATAAATGAAGATAATAAAATATAATATAATCAAATTACATTTCAGAAATCCCCATATCAAAATAAAACCATCGAAGTTTATGGTTAACCCAAATAATGGAAATTGGGATTAGAAATCACTTACGAAATTTCATCACGGTAATGGGTGTATATGAGAGACATTACTGATTTAAAAATGGGGTATCTCATCATTAATATATCAAAATAGATTTACATGGAAGGTTTGAAATCATAAATATCATTAGCAACCGAAAATTAAATGGTATAACTTAGTGTATATTCATGAATAAAATTGGGAAAGATAGAATCCCTTACCACGGGTTCAACATCATCCAAACAAGATTAAAAATCCTATACAAAGGCTAAAATTGTATTATGACTATTTTACAAAAACATATTCATGTTTATAACACTGTTAATGATCATTTTATAAAATCATTAAACCCATTCCTTAATAATATTTTTTAAATTTCATTGTTTTTGAGTGTGTTCTTCACATAGTTTCCATGATTGGTTCAGGATGGATATTCTTATTGATTCGAAGGGAAACTCTAGAATTTGAATGTAATTTTATTTTTATATTTCCAGAAAAATAAATTATACCATTTAAATTTTTGAATTATTACATTATAATGATTTATATGTTAATACATTTTTAATAATTGATTTTGTCATTTTAGTGATTTTTCAATCATAATGAACTCATTTTGTCCTATAAGTTAATAACTTGTGTAAAAATTTATTACTGAGCCTTAAATAATATATAATATGTATATTATAACATGGTTCAACCATAAAATTTTTTTCATGACTAGTCTTGATGGAATTAAAATAAATTGAAATCACATCATTCATGATGTCGGTAAATCGACAAATCATGGATGGTGTTTTAATTTCTTGAATACATGGGAGAGGTGACGAAGTATAGTGGAGAATATTCCATAAACATGATGAAATACAGAATATGTAATATAATGGATCATTCATCCCTCTTTTAAAATGGTATTTGTGGAAACAAGAAGAATATAAAAGAAAATGAAAAGAAAAAGAAAGAAAACAAAAATGGATGTTTACCTCTTGATCACTTCCCCTAGAGATTCGTATTAAGGCCTTTGGTTTTCACCTTTTGGGGTGACCAATAGATCTAGTACATGGGTAAGAGCCTTGGGAGGAGTATTTTGTAGAAAATAGGTAAGGCACAAAGATTGAGTGGTGTGGGAGTAAGAGGGGAATGGGGTGGTATTTATAGTGGAGGAGAGGAGGTATTTTACATTATTTTAATCTTTATTATAATATTTTTGCTAACGGCTGTGAATATTATTAATTAATGTATCCCCAAATAGAAATAATGCCATGTGTGTTAAAACTATATTGGATTAAATAGCGGATGATGTCATAAGTTCTGTACAGAACACAGAATTTTAATACTCAATATTTTACCATATTTCATTATTCATCCAAAATTAAAATTTTCAGAAAAATCACCAAAATTCTCCCTAACCATTTTTCAATATGTAGATTTTAAAAATTAACTCCATTTTTTTGAAAATAACTTTCAAAATATTATTATTTTATTTTTTAAAAAAAATTATACTTTATTAAAAAATTTACAATTTTAATTATATAATTATTATATATCACATTGAAAAATAGACCAAGATGTCATTATCATAAATAATTATTAAAATAAAACAATAAAACAAGTTACTATTCATTAGGGTCATATTACTATTCATATTAATATTCATAAGGTATGTTATTATTCAATAAAATTAATGTTGATTCCATTAGGCTTCAAATAACATACTAAACACAATTATAGATGGCCATTTATCGAAATTCAAAACATAGAAATAGAAAAATTATGTTTAGTGGGTAGTTATAAATATCTACATAAAAAATCATTCATTTCAATTTATTTTTAAAATCATGGGGTGTTACATTATCCCAACCTTTCAAAATTTACACCCATACAATTTTATTTAATCATTAATGAATTGAGGGCACCTTTACCTCATAGTATTTTTAGACATTCATGTTGCTTCTTTAACCATGTGGTTTCTCCAAAAAACCTTTACATTCTCGATTAACATATTTGGAAATACATGTTCCCTTTACTCATGAATCTAAACTGTTTTATATTCATAAGAAATGTTCTCTTCCAGCTGAAATACTTTTGAGATCTAGAGAATAGATGAATCTAGCACACTATTTATCTACATCGAAACATGGAAAACATTATTTACCTAATACAAACTCATATGAAAATCTACTCACTATTAAACTATTCCAACATTATCCATGATTTAAAAATGATTTAAGAACTAATTACTTGGATTTTTTTTCTTACCAAAACTCATCACACTTTTACAAGGAGAGATTTTAAGGAAAACATGGTCAACTAACTCGAAAGAGAAGCCTTTCCTTCTATTATCAGTATAAATTTTCTTCCTTATATGATCTTTCATCACTTTCTATTGGATCATATTTACTTTCTCAACCACTTCCTCTACTAATACTAATTTTATCCCCATCAACGTTCTTTCACTAGCTTCATCACAAAAACCTAGAGTTCGACAGTAATTCCCATACAATGCCTCAAAAGGTGACATCTTTACACTGGAATGAAATTTTTTTTATAATAATACTCATATAAAGAAATATTTTTATCCCATAATCCCTATTAATCCCTTGAAAAATATTAAAACATATCCTCCAAATTCTGAATCGTTCATTTTGATGGCCCAACTAATTGAGGATGGAAAATTGTAGTGAAATTTAATGTTTCTCCCAAAAAATTCTGAAGTCCCTTCCAATGGTTAAAAGTTAACCTAGGATACTAGTTAGATATAATGTAATGAGTCACTCTTTGTAATCATAAAATCTGTTTGAGGTACCAATGAGAAATATGATATAAAGATAGTGTATCTTGAATAGGGATAAAATGTGTATATTTTTTCAGTTGATCAATAAAAACACAAATGGCATTGTTACCTCAAGAATTCATAGGTAGTCATATATTTAATTACTTGGATATATTCTTCCATTTTAGCTCTATAACTAGAAAATGCTTAAGCATCCACTTTGGAAACTGTCACTCTGCTTTAACCTGTGGAAATGTCAAAAGTTTCACAGTAAATTCTTCAATATTACTTTTCATTCCATTTAGCCGATAATAATCTCAAAGGCTTGTGTATATCATATTTCTGGGAGGATGAACTAAAAATATAGAACTGTGAGCTTCAAATAAAAAATATTTCTTCAAATGGGAATCACAAGGCACACACAAATTTTTTCGAAATATTAAAACACAATCTTTATCAATGTTAAATTCCAGAAACATACCAATTTTAACCAATTATTCCATTTTCTGTAGCCCTTGGTCTTCTTTATGTGCTTGTTAAATTCTATATGATAACAATGACTGCAAAAAAACCTAAAACAAAATAGATTTATTTCCTACACCAACATATTCTATGCCAAAATTAATCAAATCATTTACTAATGGATCATGTTCCAAATGTATCATAGTTAATGTATCATTACATTTCTAACTCAATGCATCAACCACTCTATTTTCATTCCTTGAATGGTAATAAATCATGCAATAATAATCCTTTATTAGTTCCAGACACCATCTCAGTCTCATCTTTAATTCCTTCTGAGTGAATATATACATCAAACATTTATGGTCAGTATATATTATTCATTTGGATCCATATAAATGATGTCTCCAAATTTTTAAAGAAAATACCACATCTGCAAATTCCAAATATTGTATATGGTAATTTAACTCATGGAGTTTTAATTTATGTGAAGCATAATAAATTACTTGATCATTCTGCATCAGAACACAACCAACTCCCATCAATTAAGCATCACTATAGTTGGAAAATTCACCATTTATATAAGGTAGAGATAGAACTAGATCATTCACTAATATTCGTGTCAAATAAAATAAATCAAAAATAATATTCTTATCTATAAAAATATTTAACCCATTTTCATGTTAACATTGTTATGGGACTAGACAATCATGCAATATTTTTAACAAATTGTCAGTAATAATATTCTAATCGAAGAAAAATATGAATCTTTGTAAAATGTGTACATCCTGTCCATTAATAAAAACAAATTTTCTTGTGGTATATACTATTTTTCCATATTTATTTACAGTGTGACCAAGAAAAGAAATATGTTGCAACCAATAATCATAATTTTTAAATTTTTCATATTGTTTCTTTTCTTTTATGGTTTTCAAAAAAACCCTTAGATGTTTTTCATGATCCTCCTTACTTCTAGTATATACCATAATTTCATCAACAAACAAAACTAGAAACTTATCCCATAACTCCTGAAATACTATATTCATAAGATCAATGAATACTAAAGGTGATTTAGTTATCTCAAAAGACATCACTACAAATTTGTAAGGACCATATCCAGTACGGAACTCATTCTTCATGATTTCTTCATCCACTACTTTCAACTGATGGTACAAAGACCATAGGTCAACCTTTGAACTATATTGTTCTCTATATATATGATCAATGAAATAATTGATATTCTTCCAAGTATTATTATTTTTTACATTAATGTTATTCAAGTATCAATAATCAATTCAAAGTCTCATTGAACAATATTTCTTCTTAACAAACAAGATAGGATAACCCCATAGTGAAGTGCTAGGTCAGATAAAGGCTTCATCTAATAATTCCTGCTATTACATATATAATTCCATAAGTTCCATTAGATACATTCGATAAGGTGTTTTAGAAATTAGATTAGCATCAGGAACTATGTAAATAGTAAACACTACCTCTTGATCACGAATAACAGTAGGCAAATCATTAGGAAAAACATCAAGTTATTCATTTACCATCAGTACATCATTAATCTGTATGGTTCCCATATCTCTGAAAATATGAGCAAGATAGAATTCATTTCCATATTTTATTAGTTTCTTAGCTTCCTAATATTCTATCAATGGTATGGGTTTATTATTGTATACAACATAAAAATAATTTTTAAAAACAACTTCTTTTTCTCTATAATCTATCTTAGTACGATAAAAATGAAGTTAGTCCATACCCAGAATAACATTAAACTATACTAGAGGAAAAAAAAAATTTATATGTAAACTCAATCCATAGAAAAAGATATGTATATTCTTGTAATTTATTTTTTCTAAAATATTTCTTCTATGTGTTTTTACCATGAGATTTGGTTTAATTTCATGGGGTTGAAATCCCAATTTTTTTAAATATTCCATTGAAATGACGGAATGTGTAGACCTAAAATCAAACATCACATTTGAGAAATCTATAAAAAAAGAAATGTATAAAATACCACATAATTTGATGGATCTATATCTTCTGAAGTTGCTACAAGGTATTTTTCTACACCCATATTCATCCAATCATTCTAATTTCATTCATGTGGAACTAGCTTCATAAAAAAATTATCCAAATGACCTTAATAGATATAGTTAAAAAATCATTCCAACAACTTCAATCTAATTTTCTAATCATTTTCCTTTTACTCATGAGAAATGTTTTAAAACATTCCACATAAGTAGTATTTCCCAGAATTTACAGGTCATTCATCATGATTCCTTTTACCACAATTTTCATAATATGGGAAATTCACTTTTTTACATCAAGACTTCTCTGACGAGTTCTTCAACATTGCTTTCCAACCTGAAAACTTCTTATTATTATCACCATGAGGCACATATGTGTCTTAAAACTCCATCTCAACATTTTTAGCACAACAAACAAGATTCTCATAGCTTTCAATCTCTCATGAAGCAAAATCTCTACGTATAAATGGATTAGAACTAGAATAAAATCTAAAAAAAATTACAATCATAATCTCACGTAAAATTCGATATATACCCGGATTGACTTTTATAATAAGAATCATATATTTTCATAGAATCACCATCATTCTGCTTTAGTTCCAAGAATTGTTTCTCCATTTTGAGTCGAATATTTTTAGTAAAACATTTTTCTCGAAAAATGATGCTTAAGATCATCCCATTTTATACTATCAAGATCATCTATTTATCTCGTATTATTAACCAAATATCACCTTTGGTCATATTCTACTTCAACAAAATAAATTTCTAGTATTAAATGTTGACATTATAAACATCCCAATACATCAAATATATTTTCTAGAGTATTGATCCATCGATCAGATATCACTATATTTTTAGTTCCACAGAATGTTGGTGGATATTGCCTTATAAAATGCTATTAAAAAGACATGTTTTGTGGTAGAATATTTTACTCTCTATATTTCATGCCACCACCATTTATTTCATCATTCAACTAAGAAATTGCTATCAAAAACTTCTTGGTTCCGATTCCCCCCATTTCACGCTGCAGATTCTGACAGACATCAGCCTCTTAGTTCCTTATTACTTCAACATCCCTATTACTTTTGGGGAAATACATTATGAGTAGACATATCATAGATTAAACAACATAGTAATATTTAAATAATATAAAATTTAAATATAAAAACATATTAAATAAATTTTGGTGTTATATTAACATCATTCTAACCCTAAAGTTATCAAAACCATCCTCTAATACCAACTATATGGACCTGACCTTAAAACATTTCTTAATATTGAATTTTATTCAAGAACATAAATAATTACACATTGATAAAATTTTCAGGGTTATTGTTTTAGAGAATTATAATAACTTATATATGAACCAAATTCATACAAAGAGTATATTACTAAAAAAGTATCCACTTTTTCAAAATATGAAACATTATAACATAAAACATGATTTCTTTGAGAACAGTCTATATCATTCATCATGACCCCATAATTTATCATTCCTATCCTTATAACCTATGAAAAACATTTTTAAATCCTTGGATGAGTATAAAGCTTTATATGGGATATAAATAACGAAATTTATAGTTAAGTGATAACAGAAAAACCAATAAAACCCATAATTATAAAAACTCATATGCATAGAATAATCATGTAGTTTCCATGGGAAATATTTACTATATCACTCATATATTCACCCTTGCACATGGAGTAAACCCTTGTAAATATTCCATCTCTAGAGTACACAATTCATTGGAGAGATATACTGGTTCTCACTCATCCAACCTTGGGCTATAATGGGCTCAACCCCACATATCTTGAGCTATAATGGGCTCAACACAACATATGATGAGCAATAATGGGGATCACCTATCATATACTGAGATATAATTTTCCCAAAATAACATAAATATTTTCCATGGAACATATCATGTATAAATAACTTCATAACTTATTTACACCCATGAGAAAAACACATTCACATTTAAAAATCCCCTTTTAGTAAAAATCACTCTTAGAACATAAATAGTACTCACACAAAATAATGAACACCTTATTATTAAAAAATAACTATATATAATATAATAGATACACTATATTATTAAAAAATTATTAAATAATAAGATAACACACATGACATAGAAAAATAATGTAGCAATATCTTTGGATTCATAGAGAAGACATCTAAAAGGATTTTAAGCAGAAAGTCAGTTACAAATACCATAACATTTAAGAGATATTTTATTAAATTAATTTAATATGTATATATAATATAAATACACATAATTAAACATAATATAATAAAATTACATTTCACAAATCTCCTTATCACGATAAAACCATTGACGTTTAAAGTTATCCCAAACAATGGAAATTTCGTTTAGAATTCACTTAGAAAAATATTGCATGGTAACAGGTGTACATTGTAGGGCTTAATGATATATAAATTAGTTATATCAACATTAACATGTCATATGATACGTATAGATATTTTTAGAAAACATACACCATCATTAGGAATTAAAAATTATTGGGAACAACATAGTGAAGATTCTTGAATAAAATTGAGAAATAAAGAATCCCTTACTTTGGGTTTGACCTCATTAAAATATGTTTTAAACGATTGAATAGATGTTAAAATAGTGTTTTGGAAAATTTATAGAAACATATTCATGTTTATAACACATTTCATGATCATTTTATAACATCATTCCATCCATTCGTTAATAATATAATGTTAATTCAATTGTTTTGGAGTGCATTCTTCACATGTTTTCCATGATTAGTTCCTGATGGTTGTTTTTGTAGACTGGAAGTGTAAATCCAGAATTAGAATGGAATGTTATTTTCATATTTCTAGAACCATAAATTATACCATTTATAATTTTTATTTCTATATGGTGGATGATTCATAAGTTATAATATTTTGTGTACTTGTTTAGGTTATTTGGGTGATTCTTCGATTATAATGAACTCATTTTGTTTTATAAGTTAATAACATATGTAGAAATTGATTATAGAACCTTAAATAAGTTATAGTACATAAATTATAATATTTTTCAACCATAAAAATGTTTTCCAGGCCAGTCATGAAGGATGTAAATGAAATTTCAATCACATCATCCACGATGTCGGTTAATTAACGCATCATGAATGGTGTTTTAATTTCATGAATACATTAGAGAGGAGAAATAGTATAATGGATAATAATTCATAAACATGATGAAATAAATAATATTTATTATACTAGATTATTCATTCCTCTTGGATAAGGATAGTTGAGTAAATAAGAATAATAAAAAAGGAAATTAAAAGAAAAAGAAATAAAAAAAGGTTGTTCAACTTTTGATCTCATCTCCTTGATATTCCTCTTAAGGCCTTTGTTTTTGGACTTTTTGTGATACCAGCAGCTCGATGACATGAAGAATATCCATGGGAGGAGTTTTGGGAATATCATAGGTATGGATCAAGGCTTGATGGGTGTGGGGGTAGAGGGGAAATAGGGTGGTATTTATAGTGGAGGAGAGGATGTATTTTACATTATTTTAATCACTATTATAATACTTTTACTAGAAATTATGAAAATTCATAGGTCATGAGTAGCCAAATAGTAATAATGGAATGTGATTTCTGACCAAGTGTGATTATATCACTTATTATTTCATAAATTTTGTATCTAACTAATAATTTGAATATACGGTTTTTTAACATATTTCACTATTCATAACAAATTTAGATTTTCAGAAACATCCCAAAAAATAACCATAACCATTTTTAGACATGTATAATAAAAGAATGAACTCCATTTCTTGAAAATAATTTTATAAATATTATTAATTTAATATTTAAATAAATTAATTTTTTATTCAAAAATTAAAAATTTTAATTCTATATTTACCATTATATCACATTGAAAAATTAACCAAGTTGTAATTATCTTTAATCATTAAGAAAATAAAATAATAATTCAATTTACTATTAATTAAGGTCATATAACTATTATTAAGGGTATGTTACTATTCGCAAAATATCATGTTGTTTCCATCAGACTTTAAATAACTTACTGAACACCATTGTAGATGACAGTTTTTCAAAAATCAAATCATAGAAGCGGCAAAAATAGGTTTAAACACTAGTTTTAAATAACTACTTAAAACATAGTTTCATGCATGTAAATTTACTTTTAATATCATGGGGTGTTATATCATAGGTGTAGAATATTTTAATATAGAATTAAAGAAGTTTATAAAGAATAAAGGGAGTGACTGAATTTTCATAAAGAAATTAGTACCAAACCATTTATTATAGATCCATTTACAGGATTGTTAAATATTATAGAGTGTTCCATGGTAAATATAATAGATAATGAGACTAATTTATTTTGGAACTTCTCCTCAATATTTTATCTTCTCGTGAACACTATCTCTTACACTATAATTTCACTATAGTGAAGGTGTGATGATGGAATGGTGAATCTGAGGATTTTTGGTGTGGAAGAAACATTGAGGTATGTATGTAATATAAATTATTTTATATATTTTATTAAAATTATTCAATGTGTTAATAAATTTTTCATTGCTATGAAATCCAAAAAATTTACCTCCTCGTATCTAATGTGTTAATATGAGATCTATGGAATTTTGAATGACTCGTGAAATTTTTTCGTTGAATCTATAACACATAAAAGAAAATTATCCTTTGAAATTATATTAATTAAATCCATGAAATCATATAGTTACAGGGTATCATTTAAATTCTTATGGTATTGATGACACTATCTAGGGGTTTCACACTTTCATATATAAAGTCACAAGATCACCTTGTCACGAAAAATGATTGATTCCATAATTGAAGAGGTAAATGGAAACACGATAAACGTGTCTTAAATAATAAATTAATCACAATATTTAGATAATACATCTATGAAAATTTTTCACAATAGAAGAAGATACGTTTTTAGTATCTTGAATATTAGAAACATAAATAACTTATTTTTTGACACATGAAAAAACATATTCATAACCCTGACCCTATACACCCTTTTCTTTAATTCCCACATGATATAATCATATTCTTATCATAGGGACTAGAAAGATAATAAATGGTTGAGAAAATACACTTATTAAGAAAAAAACATATAAAAACATTTAGTAGAATGTAATGTAGATAAAAATATTATAATAAATGATAGAATGAAATCGTATTATAATCATGAAACATTTTAGAGTAACATAATATCATAAATTGAATTTTATAGGGAATAAAATATAAGAACAATATAAAAAGATATCTAAATAATCACAAACCATGTGAGCATGACATTTAAGTGAAAAATAATTTAATAATATGATCTAATCATAGACTCATATAATATCATAAAACTGAGATATATATTGAAAATTTTGGAAATCCTGATAAAAAACTTTGATACCTGAAAAAGTAATAATAATAATAATAATAAAACTTTTTGGGAAAACCAAATATACTCATGACTATACGGACACAATCATTATTTCCACGCCCAAAATTTTTGGGAAACCCATACTATATAAGCATATGTTAATAAGCACATTTTATATATGCCTGAATATCCAATAGGATATAAAATTAAACCAATTCATTAAATGTTGATATAAGACCTCACCCACCATCATCCTTATATATGTATACCCCTTAAAACCAAATTTAATCATTTCATAATGAACTAGAGGAAAAATAATTTCTTCATTAAGAATTACAATAAAAACAAAAACAAAATAAGCATAAAATATCATTGGATATCAAAATTATTATTTTCTAAGAGGAATAATATCATAATAAAGTGTATAGGATGATCAAAACAAAACTACATGAGATATTTGATGGACTGGGTTCCTTAGAAACAAATTTTCAATACATTATGAGAACTTATGGTCATTGTATTTAGTATCAAATAAACTCTTTATCATATCCTGATTATTTTTATTAATAATATTGTTTGTGATAAATTCATAAAATTATATGTCATAGTAAATGTTCAAAGCAGTTCCCATCAACATTCATAACCCATAAGTTCCATGACATTATTCTAAAATATATGTTGTATATTGTGATGATATCATTTGAGGGAAATTAATGATAAAACTTATCATTGTTGAATAATAATAGTACATTGACTCATATAACAACCCAAGAATAATGAACATGACATTTCATCATTTTTATAGAACACTTAATACGTTACAGTATATATTCAAAGAAATAGTATTAATTTAATGTCATTTTAATTATAGAAACATAATAGCTAGTATGTGACTGAGTTACATTATTTCCCAATAGTTTTTCAGGTAAAATAACCCCACATAGACTTATCATACATGAAATATATCTTCATAACTAGGGGAAAGAAACAATAAAATAGGTGATCAAAGATGCTGATTAAATGTAAATTAGGGATATATGTATGCATAAACATGAGAGTAACGGTATGAGAATGTGATCATAACATTATAGTAACATTTCCTTCATATAAAATATCATAAAAATGAATTATAAAAAAATATTATTATTTCATAAGACATAAATCATATGGTAACACCAACATAATCTATAGAAATAATGACGTAAGAGTGAGACAAATAATTTTTGGAATACATATAAGAAATGAAAATAAAATGTCATTTATACCTACCAAGACCATCATAAAATATTAGGCTCAGTCTAATCACTCATGGTCCTACTTTGGGAATGAGATTACTACATGTGTACCCTCTTATTTCCAAACATGAGCTACAACATGTGTACTATCTCACATTAAGATCGGGATAAAACCCATGTACCTTCTTGTTTTTAGTCATGTGATATAACCCAAGTTTTGTATTTCAATTCGGATTAGGCTACAACCTAGGTATAATTTTGTTGTTAGGCGTGGGCTACAACCCATGTACCCTCTGCCGTTCATGCATGGGTTACATCCAATGTATCTACTAATTTTTTCCATGGGATACAACCTATGTAACTTATTTTTTTCAACAATGGGATACTACCCATATACCCTTTGATTTCATATATCATTTTTCATTTCCAATTATATTGGATGGAGATATAGATACCAACCATCACATAATAAATTCATGAATACATTATCCACAAGATAATAAAACATGAATTATATAATGTACTATAAAAAGAGATAGGTTAAATAACTATCACACCATAACCCATTAAATGAAATGGGTTACAAAAAAAATATTATATAATTACTTTAGTAAAATAGATAGGTATTATAATCATTTCATAAAAGACTATCCCATGAAAAGATGTGGGATTATATAGTATATAACACATGGAAGTGAAATGGGTGTCATAAACATCAATAAATTATATCATAAACCACTCATGAAGTAATATGAATGTTTTTACTTGATTATAACTATAGTAAATCACAATCTATGACAAAGAATTTCATCTTTGATGTATATTGATTTTGAAATATCTCATGAAATCTTTTTGAATAAAAAAATCCAATCATTAAAAATCCATTTTATAAAACAATTTCAAAATACATTTCTTAAAAATAAATAATTAAAATTTAATTTAAAATAGTTTATGTGGAAAATATCTTTTACTCTTTGAAAAGATAGTTTAAAAAATAAAAAACATTTTGGAAATATTGTTTCTTAAAAATATCCTTGAAAACTTATAAATAAGACTAAAAACTTTTTGAAATCATTTTTCCATTGAAATTTATTATAAAACATATTAATAATATTGAAGTCATTGAAATCATTTTCATATAAAATACCATTTCTAAAATAAATAAATGAAGCTTTGGAAATCATATAATACGAGTTTTGAACAAAAAAACATTTTTGAGAAACTTATTATTTGTAAAATGGTAAATACAAAAAATTTCTAGAATATTAGTAAAAATATTTTCAAAAAATACTTTAAAAATATTAAGGAATATTCATGAAAATGACACTCATGGTGGTGGGTAAGTTTGAACATGTCGAACATTCCTTTTACACAATAAATGTATAGAAAAGTGAGTCAACCCCAAAATTACAAGAATATTAATTTTTAATGCTACTTTTAAAAAGATAAATAATGGTTAAATATTTCTTTTAATCATAATAATATAATAGTAAAATATTTTTGAAAACATATTTAGAAAACATGATTTTGAAAGAACATATATTTCTGACTGAAAGGATAAATAATTTAATATTTTCATAAAATTACATATTAATAATTTTCTAAAGTAAAATAGAGTGGAAATTGTATAGTATATGAATATATCATGGATATCAAGAGGAGTATAAAGTTCATGATTTTTATTGATAGATGGATCATAACATTTCCTTGATGAAATCATAATCATAAACAATCCTGATAAATGATGAGATTGTATTAATAAACCATTAAAATTTTTGGAAACATTGAATAATAATACATTGTAAATAATTAAAATACATGAATCTTTTAATATAATAAAGATAATTAAATACATGATACATCATGTCTATGGAAGTATATACACCTCAAGGAAAAATATAGGTGCATAACATAACATGTGTCAAAAAGAAAGAAAATATAGAAAAAATTAAATTATGGACTTTATAAAATTAAAAAGATGAGAGAAATATCATTAAATGGATATTTAAATACACAGAAATTTTATTATTATATTCATAGAATACATCCTCGGTAAATATACACATCACATATAAGAAATATGAGGTGAACATGCCTTTTTTATCACAAAAAAAGTGAGATAGAGAAACCCTTACTCAATGGGTAACTTTATAATCATGACATAGATTAAATAATAACATCAATTAAAGATATTATAATCAATAAATAAATTTATTTAATGATATAACATTTTATATGGAATTATATAAATAACACATGAGAATAGAGTGGTGAATATGACATGTATCTCAATGAAATAAAAACTGAGATGAAATTCCCTTACCTTAAGCTGTGACATTATTCATACACATTAAAATGTCATGTATATTATTATTTTTATTATATATCTTTGAAAGAAACTTATTAATTTATATATTAGCATATTTTATTTTTTATCACATTATATTACCGTAATATTAGAAATTTTATGTTAATGTTACATTTCAGGTATTATCCACATTGTTTATCATATATATTTTGACTTATTATAATTGATAATATTACATTTATCATTACTAAATTATTTATATAATATAAAACATGACATAAATATCATATATATTTTACATATAAGAATTTTTAATAATCTATAAACAATACATATGAAATTGAATACACCATTCATGGAGACGGTAGGCCATACATATGTAATAATGTTATTTTAATTTAATTTTAATTTTAAATTAATGTGTGTAAATGAAATATATGTATATATAAATATTCTAAATCCAGTATCATTATATGTCATGTCTGTGTGTCATATATGTTTAATAAAATCATCCTTAATACATTCTATGTAAAATGTATGTGTTGGTATAACCATTAGAATTAAAAAAATCTCAAAATTTCGAGAATAATAAGGTCATTATATATACATGGAATAATAATAATTGAGTAGGAATTGAATGAAACTAAATTAATATATCTAGAGGAAGTATGTCGCCTCTTTTTAGGAAAACTCTATTTTGTTTGAACCAAAAGGTTTCCTTGGATGGATTTCTACCTAATTGGGGGATTATCTGATTGAGGTAGGTATATTGGGAGTATATTTTTTTAGATTTTGGGTGAGAAAAAATGGATTGATATGTCTGGGTATTTGGGAGGGGTGAGTGCCTTTCTATTATGGAGGGAAAGGACACACATGGAATTTTTTAAAACAAGTTAGTTATGCCCACTATTTTTCAGAAATAAAGTCAAAAAAAATCAAAAAAACTCAATAATATAGGGATTATGGAAAAATTATATCCATCCAATGGGTTTTGGATAACTTCCCAGGTCATTTTATACCTTATGGTTAAGGTTTAGTCCCCTATTATGCTTAATTTTATATTAATCACTATAATTAATTTTAACCACTTTCACTAATATATTTTTAAAATAATTAATATGATATTATTAGACTATAAATATTACTATTATTAAAAATGTGTATATATGGTTTCTGAAAATCCATTCACCAAAGAATAAAATTTTTGTTTAATGTTAATCCCACATATGTGTTGAGAATGTTTGTTTTTAAAGTGACAATTTTCAAAAAATTATGACGATTTTATATCTAAATGAAATATATAAATTATTCAAATTACCTATGTTGGATAAATATATATATTATTTAAATATTTTCTATTTTGAAAAACATAAAATATAATTAATCAATATAACTAAATTATGCAAAAATAACGTTCAAAATTAAAACTGATTATTTTCACAATTCATCCCAAAATGATGTTTCTCATAAAAACCCTTATTAATTAATGATAAAATATTTTATAAATTATCATTTCAACAATTATGTTTATATTATCAAATTATATTTCCAAGAGTTTCTAAAATTAATTTTAATGACTTTCACAGAAGTTATAAACAAATTTATTTAATGAAAATAGTTCTTTCAAATATATAATGACTTGACAAAAAATGGATTTTATATTATCCATATATTTTATTTATATGAATCAATTATAAATAAAATTTTTAATTTATTTATTACAATATATATAAATTATTTTAATTTTAGGTTATAACTATCTTTTTAAAATAATTATAATAAACATATTCATTTTCTTAGGAACTCAATGTTGCATGTAATGTAAGAAAAGTCGGGATTAGTTTTACCACAATCCAATATATTTATTCCATATATCGTTGGCTTAAAATTTTTTTTCTTAAATCCCATTCCAATCATAGTTATTTTTTAGGAAAAAATATAATCAGTTTTTTTTAATTCAAAATATCAAAAATGAAATTCCTTCGATAAAAGAATTAAAAAAATCTCATTGTGTTAATTTATACCCCCAATAAAATGAATTTTTCCTTGAAAATAATCTGGTTTATCAATGGTTTCATACATTAATTTCTCTTTTATATAAACCCTCATTGTAAAATAATTTATAATAAATCATCCTTTAAAAAACATGGAAACATAACGGCTACCGAGATTAAGAAATTACAAGTTTCCCACAAAGAAAAAGATTGGTGACAAGTGAAAATATTGTCTTCATTGAAATGTTTAAATATCTATAGGGAGTGATTGATGTCATCAATCATAAAAAAAGTTAATGATTAATGTAATGTTAAGGGTGTCAAATTTAAAAGGCCATTTCTGTAACAAAAAATAATGTGTTACAAAAGGAAATTATTTCTAGACCATTTTATAGATGATGAAATTTTTTCCCAAACTGATAAACTGATTTTAAATAATTCCTTTTCATAGTCTCAATCTCCACCTTTGGTCATGTCTACACTAATTTAAACAATATAACTTTCTCAAAAAATAAAGGTGGATTTTTAATTCCTGAAGCAATAGTTGCAAATGAGAACCCTGATAATTCATCCCATAAGTCAATAGTTACCATAAAAACAAATTGCATATAATAAGTTATACAATATAAAAAATCATAATTTGGTGAGGGAATACATTAATATTACAAACTTCATCCTATTCATAACTCAATATTACTAAAAAATGGGTTAACTTATAACCCTTACCAATGATGAAAATACAAAAAATTATTAATAAATCCATTAAATTCTCTGATCATTGATCCTCTTTATATTACCAAGTATCTCATGGTTTTCACATTCCAAACAAGTGAATACCCTCATCTTATATTCTCTTGAAACATTATAATCACCTGAATTACCATAAATCCTTCTTGAAAAAAAAAATGTTTCCTTATTCTAAAAATTACTATATAAATTCTATAAATCTATGAAGTTTTAAAACTCATCCATGATTACATAGAAAACTTTTCCAAAAAATATTTAATTGGTTCTAACATCATTGATAATATCAAATTTACTTTATCCAAATCAATCATCTCTTCAACAAATCTTAACATAATTATCTTAACATCATGAACACATTAAGGGTTAGTATCCCTTAATCAAATTATCGCCATTGTTTTAAATAAACATTATATGTCTTCATCACCATTAAAAATATCATTTTAAATCCATAATGAAAAAACATAGTCTAAAAATACTTATACATTACATGATTCATATAACATAATAATTAAATTCCAAAACATAAATAATTCATTAATCAAAATATATTCATTAACCATTACTCGAGATTTATCGTATTATATCATAATACCAATTCATAGAATATGAACTATGAATTATGTCATGAAGTTCCTTAACCTAAATTTAATCATTATTCATGTTTTTAGGGTAAACAATAGTATTGGAACATCCCATACCTTTCACATCATGTTCAAGATCTCTTTACCTTGAATCGTATAACAAATACTCATACCACCTTCCTAATTATCTTCATGAGATTTATGCATATAAAATTAATACGCATAATTCCCATAAATTCCACATCTAAAATGATCAAATTTAACCAAGTTCCTTATAGTTCATACCATTGACTAAAACTAGAAACCCTAGAGTGGGAGAAATTTAACAAAGTTGAAAACAAAATAATAATGAAATAATCACATATAAGATGTCAAAACTATGTCTCACATTTCATTAATCTATAGATAATTAGTTTTATCCTTGGATATTCATAGTAATCTTATATTTAAATATCTCATTATAGTATGTAAAGATTTTTTAAATTCCCAATGTATACCCCCCCCAGTGTGTGCAACAAGACCCATTATCGTGTACCAAGTTAAGCTCGAGTACAGGATGAAATAACATTTTGTGTTTTTTACACATAGGTTCATATAATCTAAATACTCATCCACTTTTAGCATCCATATTGGGATGTATTTCATGGAAACCAATCACTCTATCCTTTACCAATCCTCTAAGACATTTTCCTATACTTTTCCACATCAATAAAAATCTCCATAGAGACATCCTTGGACATATCCTTAGAAATAATCCTTGGGATATCACTAATGTTTTCCCACCATAGTTTATAAATTTTGAATAAAAATTTACTATGATACTAAATATAATGAACAAATCATAACATGAATAGTCATTTCATCTTTTTGTTAGAATACATAAGACATTACACAACAAACACCCAATGTCCATATTAGTGTAGTACTTTTATAAACATGGAAATGGAGATTCTAGTACATTAATAAGATAAATTATCTCACATTAGGTTCCCTAAGACTATAAATCCTCTTACACAAATCATACATGAAATATATCTTTATAACTTTTGGAAGGAAACACTAAAAGTGTTGCATAAAATTCATAGTAAGGATTAAAAATGGAAATATACAGGCATAAACATGATCATAATGGTATGATAACATGATGATATCATCAAAAGATAATAATATTCATATCAAATATCAAAAACATTATTCATGGAAAAATTATTAATTGTTAAGAATACATAAATCAAAGGTGTACAAGATAATAATCCATGAATGTCACGACCCGTCTTTGGGGCATGTGGCGTGACTACCGCCAGCCTGCCTTCTATTGTCCAGGGGCTGGAGACTAGCACCAAAGGAGAATACCTGATAAAAAGGGAAGGAAGTTCCATTAATCCTGTAACACACACAATCTGAACACATGAAATAGAAGAATCATGTACTGATATAGAAATGAAATATGTGCGGAAAGTAAGTGGTATAGTATACAAACCCAACTGATCAACAAGTACAAGTACAAGTAAAAAAGGGAAAATCTACCCCTGGATCATTCATCGGGGAATCCTACCTGAAGGGTAGGTACAGAATTCGAACAAATACTCCCTGAGGTAAATCCCGTTTATTCCATCTCTGAGAAGCCCCCCGTCCGTCTCCCTCGGCCTCAATCACTGATGACTGTCATCTGCACTAAACACAACAAGGTACGGGTGAAGCCCGTGTAGGGGTGAGTATAACAATACTTAGTAGGGGACCACGAGACCCCCAATGGTTTCTCATAATTTACTAAGAATAAACCACTGTAGTAAGATACAATGATAAAGTATCACCAATCCCTACATAGATATATTTCCATACATAGACCTTAGTTATTATTCAAAGCCCTTCTCCAACACTCGAGCCTAAGAACAACCCATTCCAGAAAGGAAGTAAAGTCAATCACCTAATGATAATGATTTAAATAAATGACTCAGCTCACACAGGTATACAACTCATGTTGATGTGTAGAGATGATTAGGTGTAGTCAAAAAGTCATCTCCTCTATCGAAACCATGTAAGATCCTAAAATAGTATCAGTGTTGTCAAACCCTTGGAGGATCCTTGTACAGAAGTCATCACTGTTGAAACCACAGAGGATCCTGGTACAGAATTCATCACTATGGAACCCACGGAGGATCCTGGTATAGTATCTTCACTGTCGAACCCATGGAGGATCCTGTTACATTAGTAGGTCCACGTAGGATCCTATCATCTCAGTCGTAGCCAGCCTTAGGGTTCCCGCACACAGCACACTCGATTTTGGGAGGGTCATCTCCTCAAGCAAAGTGTCGATACATAAAATACCATGAAGTCTCAAGTTGATTTATCCTGTAGTTTTGTCTCATCATAAGGAACTCAAAGTGACAGACGGCTCGTCAATCGGACGCTCGGTTTGTGAGTTATTGGCATTTCCGTTCTAGGTGCCCGGTTGGTTTTTAGGTTCAAACCAACCCTGAAATTCCCAAAAGTGTTCAAACCTCAGGAGAAGTATTCCAAAAAATCTGTCATACTCTAAGCCTTCCATCGACGCAGACGGTTCGTCGTTCGGACACCCGTAGCCCAAAACACGAATGAAATGGTGATTTCTAGTTAAATGGGTCCGGACAGGGGTCCGACCCTATCCGTGGCTCTGACCAGGTCCGATGGAGCGGCCAGGCCCGATGGCGGCCTGGGCTAATGGTGGCCAGACCTGCAAGGGAGACCCGACCTTGTGGTGGCCCAGCCTGGAAGGGCGGCCCCACTTGGTGGCGGCCCGGTCCGGATGGCTGTGTGGCCCAGCCTGGCTAGCCATGTGGCCCTGCCCGACTGGCCTTGTGGCTCAGCCTGGCTGGCCGTGTGGCTCAGACCATCTAGGATGGCCGTGTGGCCCGGCCCGGCAGGCCGTGTGGGCCAGACTTGCTGGCCGTGTGGCCCAGCCCGGCTGGCCGTGTGGCCCGGCCCGGTTGGCCCTGTTGCCCAGCCCGGATGGCCGTGTGGCCCGGCCTGGATGGCCCTGTGGCCCAACCCTACTTGTCATGTGGCCCGACCCTAATGGTCGTGTGTCCAGGCCCGGCTGGCCGTGAGGCCCAGCCTGGCTGGCCATGTGGCCCGACCCGGCTGGGCGTGTGGCTTGGCCGGCTGGCCGTAGCCGGTAGGCCGCGTGGTCGGTCGGGCCATGTCGTAGGTCCTGGCCCTCCAGGACATGGGGGGGGGGGGGTGGGCTACACCCCCTTGACTTCCGAAGAAACCACGGGACCCTTCGGGTCCTGCCTTGTGGAGTGTTGTCGGCTGCCCTCCTTCGACCACCGTGGCCTTTGGCCGCAGTCCCTATCTGGTGTGGTGCGTCGACGCCGCACCCATCCATTGCATATCGGATGGTCGTGGCCAGCTTCTAGTCTCCACGTGGTGAGATGGAACTATGTGGCTCCTCCATGTACCGTCATGGCCATAGCTCCCCTTTCATACGACATGATGCTGATGTGCCTTCTTGGAGACCTGGTGGCCTTACGCCACCAGTTTTCATCGCGGTCAGCTCGATGCCGACCGCCATTGCTCCACCTCCACCGTCAAGAAAACGAGAATAATAACAAGGGGGGGGGATGGTTTGGACCCTGTTCTTGCGGTCTGAACCCTCCTCATCATAGCAATAACATTTGACATACCCTTCCATAATTTTGAATGACAAACAATGGAGGTTTAATCTTGTATTTAAAATAACTCAAATCCTCCTACCTTGATTCGATAAACATTGAAAAAGTTGCAGAAAAAGGAAGCATCGATTCGTTGATGTCAAGAAGCCTCTGAGGATGAAGCGTCATTGGCATTGTTCGCGGGCGGCACCTTTTCTTTTGGCATGGTCAATGATCGAGGATGGTGTTCGTCGTTCTTCAGATATGAGGAGCATTCTTCGTCGAGAGGATCAAGTTCTCCAAAATCTCCCATGTCATCTCTCAAAGTCCCCCCCCAAAATGAAAGTATCCAACCAACCAAAATAAAATAATAGGTTTTTCCATTATGTTATTGTTGGCAGGAATTTCAAAAGATTTCAAAAAGAGTAATTAATTGAAGGAACTCAATTAATTAATAATGGGGGTTGGCACATTAATGAGAGAAGTTATAGAGCCATCCCAAACTTAAATAGAGTTACATGGGGATTCATACTCATGTGGGTCCCACCTAAAAATATCCCACCAAGGGAGGTTATGTGTGTGTGTGGGTCCCACCACCATATCTTCTCTTGGGAGGTTACGGTGTCGTGGCCCCCACCACCAACCTCCACTTAGAGGATTAATCCACCACAAAAATAAAAATGAGTTACACTCATTTTTAATTATTTTATTTAGAATCCCCAAAAAAACCTCCTTTCTCAATAAAACACAACTGCGGTGATGGTCTCACTAAGCAATTACCGACGTTGCGAGTTCAATGGTGCCCTCAGATTTCAATTCCGAACACCGATTCAAAAGTTTTAAAATCCTGCTCGTACGTTTACTGAACGTACCCTAAAAAACTTCATAAATTGATTCCAGGCACACCGGGCCTCGGAATCAGGCACCGTCTAAAACTGCATACTCGTAAAATTCCCATGAATTTAAGAAAAAAAATTCATGGAATTTCTGGGTCTTTAAACTCTCCACACCTCAGATATTTACATCCCCATAAGCTACAACTCACAGTACGGAAACAAATGGGGATACTGAGCATGGATTTGAGCCTCCCGCTCCCATGTTCTCTCCTAGAGGATCCTGTGATGCCAACGAACTCACTCCAGAGGTATCTACTGTCCACATAGGACCCGCTCCTGTCGATTCTCAATATCCACTGGAACCTCCATAAAAGTCACCCTATCATCGATGTCTAGCTCCCCATGGTCGATTATGTGGGTCGGGTCGTGCACATATCTCCTCAACTGAGATACGTGGAAGACTTTGTACACCCAGTGCAACTGTGGTGGAAGATCCAAGCAGTAAGCCACCTTGCATACTCTGCTGAGGTCCTGGAATGTTCTGATGAATCGTAGAGATAACATGTCGCCTCAGCCAAATCCCTATATACATCGTCGATGTGAGACCCATAAACAGACATGGTCCCCATCCTAAAACTCTAGTGGTCTCCATCAAAAATCACCATACGACATCTACCTACTCTGTGAAGTCTTCATCCGCTCCAGGATGATCCGCACCTTCTCTGTCATAACATGTACCATCTTTGGTCCCATAAGTACTGACTCCCCTAGGTCAGTACAGCACAGAGGTGATCATCAATGAAACCTGTAAAGTGCCTTGAATGGTGTCATGCTGATGGTGGAGTTATATTTGTTGTTAAATGAAAACACTACCAAGGGTAAGTGATCCTCGCAGCTGTGAACAAAGTCGAGGATGCATGCACAAAGCATGTCCTTGAGAGTCTGAATGGTCCTCTCAGTCTGACCATCCATCTAAGGATGGAAGGCGGTGCCCAAGAAATGATGTGTCCCGATAGCCTCATACAACACATTCCATATCTAGGAAGTGAAATGAGCATCTTGATTGGATATGATCATCGATGGAACACCATGAATACATACGATCTCCCGTACGTATAGGCATCCCTGGCTCTCTACTAAAACATGCTCTCTAATTAGTAGAAATTGGGCCGACATGGTGAGTCATTCAATAATCACCTAGATAGAGTCATGTACTCAAGATGTATGTGGATGTCCCGTCACGAAATCCATGGATATCCAATCCATCTTCCACTCCGGGACCTCTAAGGGCTGAACCATGCCTGTTGGAACCTGGTGCTCCGTGTTCAATTTTGGATAAGTGTGGAATCGTGAGACAAACTTTTCTACAATATTCTTTATAAATTGTCACCAGTGCTGTTGTTAGAGGTCCCAATACATCTTTTTCACTCCCGGATGTATTGTTAATGGATATGGGGGAAACTCCCTCAACACTTCCTCCAGATGTGCAGCTGGATACACGGTATGTTCTCTGAAGAGAATGATGTGCTCCACACCTTCAGAAAATACATCAAGTGCCTGCCCTATGGATATCTGAGCACGTCGCATCTCACATTCAATGTCCCCACACTGTGCCTCTCTGACTCAATGAAGTAGTGGAGGAGTGAATGTGAGATACTGTAGAAAGGTTGTTCCATCTCAATCCACAAAGTATATCTGCAACGCGCCCAACAGCTCTATCGTCTCTCCTAGCAGCTAAATGCCTGATCTCCTGCTGAGAGAATCTGCTACAATGTTTTCCTTCCCAGGATCTCGAATTCGTAGTCTTGGAGGAACTCAAGACATCGTCACTATCTCAGGTTCTGGTATTTCTGTGAGAAGATGTACCTGAGACTCCGGTTGTTAGAGTAGACTGTAAAATTATCACCCATCAGATAGGGCTACCACATCTTCAAAGTGAATACCACTACTGTTAACTCGAGGTAATGGGTAGCATAGTTCTGCTTGTGCTATCTCCACTTCTGAGAACCATATGTGATCAGTTCTCCCTCCTGCATCAAGACACACCCATGTCATATCCCTGATGCATCGCAGTAAACTACGTACCCTACACCCTCCTATGGAATCCTCATGATGGGGGCACTAGTCAACCTCTGCCACAGCTCCTAGAAGCTCTGTTGGATTCTGCCTGACCACACGAAGTATTTCCCATTCTTTGTCAATGTAGAATGCGATGTTGCAACTATGGGGAAGTCTTGGAGAAATCTCCGACAGTACCCAGCCAGTCCCAGAAAACTCTATACCTCCATCACACTCCTGGGTGGCTCCCAATCAAGCACTGCCTCAATCTTTGCTGGATCCACTAAAACTCTAGCCTCTGAGATGACATGTCCCAAGAAGTGAACCTCTCGAATCCAAAACTGGCACTTCAAGAGCTTACCATAAAGTTGGTGCTCTCGATGTGATCCCAGTACGACTTGAAAATGGTAGGCATGCTCCCCCTCAGTAGTCGAGTAGATCAGTATGTCATTGATGAAGACTATGAAAAAGCTATCAAGGTAAGGCTGGAAGATCATGTTCATGAGACTCATGAACACTTTTGGAGCACTGGTTACGCTGAAGGGCATAACAAAGAACTCGTATTGGCCATACCATCACCTGAAGGCCTTCTTCAAACATCCACATCTCGAACATTGAGATGGTGATAGCTGGACCTAAGGTCAATCTTCGAGAACCATCGTGCTCACTTGAGCTGATCAAAGAGGTTTTCAATCCTCAAGAGTGGGTACTTGTTTTTCACGGTAACCTCGTTCAAGCATCGGAAAACAAAAAACAGTGGAAAGCTCCCATCTGCCTACATGGAAAACAAAATCATGGATGCCCTGGGTGAAACACTGGGTTGGATAAATCATTTCCCCTGCAAGTCCTGCAGTTATACCTACAACTCATGATGCTCTGCGGGAGCCATCCAATATTTTTGAGTAGATATCAGTGAAGTCTCGAGGTATATGTCAATGTAGAAGTCCACCTCTCTGCGAGGTGTTAGTCTTGGAACATCATCAGGGAAAACATCTGTGTACTGATCCACCACAATAAGAAAACCCAGAATCTACAGATCATCTTCTCCGAGAATGAGACTAGCCAACTAATGTGTGACTGGCTGCCCACTCCTCTGGGTAAGTCCATCCTGCGCAACAAAGGCACACTTCTCACTGGTGAATGCAAACCTCATCCCATCCTCATGGACACACCACACTTTCTTCCTAATATAGTCAATCTGAGCATGACCTATGGATAACCAGTCGGTACCCAAGATGACTTCGCAAGGCCTTGACGCCACTATGAGGAGATCCCAGCTTAAGATCTCGCCTCATAGAGTAAGATCACACTTTTGGAACTAGTGAGTAATTTTCGAGTCTTCTCCCATAAGAGTCTCTAGCCTTAAGGATCGAGCCAATGGATCCGTCAAAATCTCTGAGCTCCGAATGAGGGCAGTGAAAATAAAAGAATGACTCACACCTGTGTATATAAGTTATGTAGCAAGGGTGGCGTATATATAGATAGTACGTAGAATCATCTCAGGTGTACCGTGGTAGTAGACCTTAACTGCTTGGAGATGAGCCCACCCCTATCTGCCAGCTCCTTGTGGTCGGGGTGGACCTCCTTGTGGTGGTGGTGGTAGGGCCTCAAAACGTCATCCACCACCTGCTGCTCGGCCAACTCCTCTACCACTTCCGCCTGCTCCTGGTAGACCACAACATTCTAACCTCTACCTATGCTTGAGATGTCCCTCTACTCTTTTCTGCTCATTTTCATGTTGGTTCAGGTAGTCACGATCCATGTTACCCAATCCGTAGCATGCATAGCACTTCCTACTCCTCATATGGCCGGATCTGTCTCATGTGCCCCAAACAACTGAACCTGTATCCTGGGGTCGCCCACCTGATGGCCAGGTCTACTTGGACATCTATGACATCTATCTACTTCTGTATGTAGAAGACTCTTCTATGTGTATCCCTGTGGTGGGTCTTGCTGCTGGTGACTGCTCAGCAAGAAAACTCTCCACTAGAAGGGCTCTCTCCAGCACCCCCGCTGGTGTCTGGATGCTGAGGGAGATCATCGAAGCCCTGATCTCAGACCTCAGTCCTTGTTTGAAGGTCTAGGCCCTGAAGAATGGGTCCCATAACCTATATGTGGAGAATCGCGAGAGGTCAGTGAACCTCTCTGAGTACTGAGCCACCAGCAAGGTACCATGTTGTAGATGCAGTAAGTCCTGTATCTGCACCGCACAAAGGGTGGCTGGAACAAACTCTGACCGAAAGAGACTCTTGTAGTCTACCCAGAGTAATGATGCCTCGTCATGCACCTGAAGCATCTGGATCCACCATCTTCCTGCTGCTTCATGCAGGAGACTCGCGGTAAAAATCACCATGAGGTCGGTTGGTGTCCATACTAGTCTGAAAACTCTCACAACGGCCTCCAGCAGGTCCTTAATTGCATGTGGGTTCGTCTCTCCCCTGAACCTGGGCGGCCTCTAGTGATAGAACTCATGAAATGCACTCAGATGGCATTCACTCTCTACTGTTGGAGTGGTTGGTATCTGAGGACTTGTGGGTAGTGGAACCGCTGGTACCTTCGCCGTGATGGGGCCCTACACTGAGGGTTTGTCGCTCGGTGGGCTACCATCTCATACAAAACTTAGAACCTTAGATGGATGTCTACGTGAGGTAATCTTGAAAATAAATAAGTGTTCTATGGTCAAAAAAATATACCTGGTGAGTAGACACAAATTAATCTTGATGAAAACTTTTCAAATGAAAAACTCATGCAATCAGTTTTTTCGTGCAATGAGTCAAAAATTAGAAGGCATAGTCCTAGTGTATGGATACATCGACAGCCACACAAACACCGGTTTCCCTAAACTGATAACCACACCCAAAACACTTAATGTAACACCCCATACATCCATGGTACGCTTCTCTTTTAATAATATAGTAGCCTGTGTTGTATGCAACTTCGAGTTCTAACACACACCACAAACAATCAAACTAGCAGTTATGAATAGCAATAACTACTTTTTGAAATATTATAAATTTTATCTTTCAAAATAGACATCATTTTTGGATTCAGAATATAGAAATTAGCTTAGTGTGAATTTTTTGTATTTTTCTGAAAACATTCAATTTTTAATGAATACTGAAATAACACTGAGTTATAGTTTAAAACCACATTTTTATTAAAATAATTATTTATATTATTTAAATTTAATTAATGTCAAAATAGATACATAATACCTATATAATTTCAATGCAATTCATTGGAGTTAGTTTATAATAATTTTAGATATATAAAAATTTTATAGAACTTTACACCGTCTTTTACCCACCTCCTATGAGAATTTGGAAATTCACATAAAACATAATTTTACAGCATCAGTGAGTGGAATTTAGAAAATATGAGAGACACAGTTAATATCAAAGAGTAAAATGTGGTTCAATAAGATAATTTTTTTTTGAATAGTATCTTTTTTACTTGTATTTACCACGGTTAAAAGTAAATAGGGTAATTGAGGATAAATATGATATTAATATTACCCTAACACATGTCCTAATTCTATTGGACAAGTGTATCTCGACTAGAAACAGCCTTAGGAAAAAAATATTATCATTTAGGTCCACTTGTATTAGATTAGAACATTTATTATTATTTAATTCAATGAAGAGTTAAAAGAGTCAAAATCAATGTTTAATAACTAAAACATTCTTAATATAGGGTTATACATAAAAATAAATTTGATTATAAATATTAATTAGAAAGATAAAAGATTTCCTACATAATGATATTTTATTTATAATTTGTAGACATTAAATAATTTAATTTATTTATGACATAATGGTGATGCATTAATTACCTAACTAATGAAATATTAAAATAATTGATATTACAAATATGAAAAGAAATTTAATTTGAAACTTTTTATGAATTACACTATTTTCTATGTAAATATAACATTTTAGGGTTGATTATATTAATTTTTTTCGAAGTAATAACGCTGTTATGAAATTAGCAAAAACAAAATACCAAATAGGGTCAAAATTGACATAAAAGAGTTTTCGAAACAAATATTATATTATTAATTGATATTAAATTCCATAAAATCTATGGATCGGCAAAAGGACTTATATAATGATAGGTGGATTATTAATGGACCACTTTGGGGTCTCTTCGAAGTTTATTGAATGTTTATTAACTATTTAATATAAAAATAAAACGAGACATGGTAAATGTCAAACTATTTAACTAAGTGTTAAATCAAAATGATAAAGTTAATATAGTTACACAAACCTCTATAAAACCTATTGGTTAAGTGTTTTTAGACCTATTCCCACCTTAAACTTTAAATAATCCACTTTGGAGCCACTAGAAACTGAATATGAATTTATCATAAAATTATATTTCTAGTTTTTCCAAAGTTGCCCCTCACCCCTCTTATAAAAGGGAACTCACCCTTCCCTTTAATTCACACCATCAAAGCCTTTTGGCTCGGACAACCCCTACTCGAGTAATTTCTTAACTTCCCTCAATTCAACCTAGAGGCCTTAGTTTGATTATAAAGCCAGCCTATGTATCCCTTTTGATAAAATCAAATGAAAGAACCCGAAAAGGATGTAATGTTTTCACCACCCACTTTCAAGTTCCATTCATTTTTAAAATTTTCTTTATTTGTTATTCGCATTCTAAAATAATAACTTCAGTATATTCTATATACAATGATGTTATTAGAAATATGGTACAACCATATTCGGTATTCTATCCGTTCTTTGAATGACATGTCACCAAACGTTCGTGCGTACGGCTTATCGTCTCCACGTCGTGGTGTAATTGTTATTCAAAACATTACTATTTGGATGGGTATGATAATGATGTTTAATTGATGTAAATAATAATGATAACAAGATAATGATTCTGTATATATGATATTCCATCCAAATATATGGTATTTTAATATCAAAAGAATGATATTGTCGCCCGTGCGTACGTACGGACTACCATCTCCACGAACGTGATGAGATTCATTCCCCATCATATCCATTCAAGTATAATTGTCATTTTATGATTAAAAATAATTTTTAAGGACTTGATATCATCCTGTATATGAATAAGCTACAACCTATCCATTTAAAACATGAATTATCTAACAAAACATATAAAATAAAACGAGTAAGTTAACACCTGAAAGACGATAATACTAAGATATTTTTAACAAAGAAATGATAAATGATCATATATGATATCATATTAATATATATGATTCTTGTATAATTTAATAACAATTATTTCACCATTATACAGGAGGTTAACCTACCCTCATCCAAGGAAAAGTACAAAGTAAGGGTTTATTTCACAATCTGTTCATTATCTGAGGTTGTTTATACGTAATTGTCTACTGGGACCTTTTTATCATCCACCTCCATGTTTCTTAAAAATTTATTTCAAATCATTATTAATATTTTACATACTACGGGTTAAATTCATTTATACCCTTGTTGAATTTTTATAAGAAGTTTATAAAGGAATCATTCTGTTGTTTTCCAAACAAGTACCTTTTTATCCTTTTCGGCAAAATTGAGGTAAGGATGTTTTTTTAACTTCTACGGTGGGTGCAGCTATTTTCCACCATTATAAAATCATCAAATCATCCCTTACAAGATTATAAGAATATTTTCAAAGTAAATGTTTTAGTTTATAATTATGTAAATTTTAGATGATTTAAAAAATAGATATTTCTCTCAAATAGTTTTGATTTCATCTATGTCAACATCCTTGGATGGATTTTAAGCTTACTTGAATGTGATTTATTATGATAGAAAACATCCATATTGTATTAAACGTTTTGTGATATGTATAACTGTGGATGTGTTATTTTTATACCATTCATGTTTTATGGATAAAGTATTGACATTTTATATGCTAGTTTTAATATGAATGTTTATGTTATGTTTAAACCAGTTCATATGAGGAATGAATTGGACTTAATAAGTGATGGGTGGATCCTGCTATAACTCCTAGATGCAGCAGTAGGTCTCATGAGACAAACTCATTTCTTGGCACATGGCTTTGAAAAAATCTTATTTGTAGTCTTGGAACAAGGCCTTGACTATGTGGTTATGATAGTCTGACATTATTCATTCCATCATTATGAAAGTGGTTATTGATATTGCATGTTATTATTGGACTAGTAGAATATCCATGTGAATAAGTAAATGGAATTATTTCATTAAATTTTTTCCATATTATGCTTAAGTTTAGGATTAAAAGGCTTTTTGTTTTAGTTATACATTTCCTTAAATGTTTATTCTTATTTATGAAAGTTTCAGCTATATTTTTATCCTTACTGGGCATTTCAGGTCACCACGTTCTATTTTTATTTTTCCCAGGATGTTAAGAAGTATTTTATAAATGATCTGTAGGGATAGTATAAGGGCATATGAGTTTGGAGACAAGATGTTATTGTAGTTTTTACTTTATGATGTAATGTAAACATTATGATTGTATCTAGTGATTCCATGGCTACTAAAATAAACGGTCTTTCGAGACGTGATCTTTTGTGATCATGCCAATGTTATGTAATAATGCACCGACTCTGGGTAACTATGGTTGGGGTGTTACACATAACAATATCGCTATGAAAAGAATCATAGTCCATGTTATGTGGTAGAACCGACTCCTTTGATACCAATTTTTCACGACCCATCCTCAGGGCCCGTGCCATGACTACACCAAGCCCGCCTTCCATAGTCCTGGGGCTGGCGACTAGTACCAAAGGTGAATCCCTGATAAAAAGGGAAGGCATTTCCATTAAACCTGTTACACAAACAATCTGAACACAAGCAGTAGTATCAGAACGTACTAATATAGAAAAAAAAATTAGTGATGAAAGTAAGTGGGATAGTATACAAACCCAACTGAACCAAAAGTACCAGTACAAGTAAAAAAGGGAAAATCAGCTCATGAATCATTCACTGGGGAATCCTACCTGAATGGTAGGTACATAAGTTGAACAAATCCTCCCTGAGGTACATCCCTTATAGTACAACTCCGAGCAGCCTCTCTTCTGTCTCCCTCATCCTCGATCACTACTGACCATCATCTGCACAGAACACAAAAATGTGCGGGAAAAGCCCGTGCTGGGGTGAGTATAACAATACTCAGTTTGGGTCCCCAAGACCCCCAAATGTATCTCATAATCCACTATGGACAAAATATTGTAGTAAGATACAATCACGAAGTATCAACTATCCCTACTTAGGTATATGCCTTTACATATACCTATGTTACCATTCACAGCCCGACTCCAACACTCGAGCCTAAGCACAACCCATTCCACATAGGATATAAAGTTAATCACCTCAATGATATTGATTGAAAGACAATACTCCACACACATAGGTATAAAACTCATGTAGAGGGGTAGATATGATTAGGTGTAGTCACTGAATCATCTCCTCTGTCGAACCCATGTAGGATCTTGGAAGAGTATCAGTACTGTCGAACCCACAGAGGATCCTGGTACAGAAGTCATCTCTTTCAAACCCACAGAGGATCCTAGAATAGAAGACATCATTGTCAAACCAACAGTGGATCTTGGTATAGTATCATCATTGTCGAAACCACAGAGGATCCTGGTATAGTATTAGGTCCACATAGGATACTATCATCTCAGTCGCAATATTCCCTAGGGTTCCCGCACACAGCACACTCGATTCTAGGAGGGTCCTCTCCTCGAGCCAAGTGTTGATACATCAACTACCATGATGTCTCATGTTGATGTATCTCATAGTTATGTCTCATCATAAGGAACTCAAGGAGACAGACGACACGTCAATCGGACACCGGGTCTGAGAGTTATTGACATTTATTTTCCAGGGGCCCGATTGGTTTTTATGTTAAAACCAACCCAGCCATTCCCAAACTGTGTCCAAAACTCAGGTGGGGAATGCCAAAAAAAAATGGCATTATCTAATCCTTCTGTCACCATAGACGGTTCATCGTTCGGACACCTGTATCCCAAAACACGGACTAAATGGTGATTTCGGGTTAAACAGGTCCGGACAGGGGTCCGACCCAGTTCGCGGGTCCAACCCTGTCTGATGGAGTGGCCCATCCCGATGGCGGCCCAGCCCGATGGTGGCCCGGCCCTCAAGTGCGTCCCATCCTGGTGGCAGCCTGGCCCATAATGGATGCCCAGCCCGCTGGCCGTGTTGTCGGGCCCAGCTGGCCGTGTGGCCAGGCCCGGCCAGCCATGTGGCCTGGCCCGGTTGGCCATGTGGCCCATCCGGGCTCGTCATGTGGCATGGCCAGTGAGTTGGATGTGTGGCCCGACTAGCCACGCTGCGTGGCCCGGCTCGCCATGTAGCGGGGGGGGGGGGGGGGGGTGCAGCTCCCCCCGACATTCAAATAAACCGCTGGACACTTCAGGTCCCACATTGGGGAGCACTACAGGCGGCCAACCTCCCTACGTCAACTGGCATGGCCTTTGGCCACAATCACTCTTCGGGGCGGCGTGACTGCGCCATGCTCCTCCATCGTGCCCCAACCTGGCCGCGGATCTGCATCTTCGGCGTAGTGCAATGGTGCTGCGGCCCGCTATTGGTCTCCATGTGGTACGACAGTGGCGCAACGGTGCCGCGTGCCTCCACCGCAGCCCGTCGGGGCCACAACTCCCCTTCTGTGCGGCATGATGGTGCCGTGCCTTCTTGGCGACTCGGCGGCCTTGCACCACTGGTTTTCTTCACAGTCGGCCCGACGTCAGCATCCATAGCTCCACCTCTGCCATCAACATAACAAGAACAACAACAAGGGGGGGAAGGGTCAGATCATGTTCATGCGGTCTGAACCCTCCTCGTCATAGCGACAACATTTGACATACCATTCGAGAATTTTGAACTACAAAAAATGGAGGTTAAATCTCATATTTAAAATGACTCAAATCCCATACCCTGATTCAAAAAACATTGACGAAGTTGTGGAAAATGGTAGTGTAAATTTGTTGACATAGAGAGGTGTCCAAGGAAGAAGTGTCGTCAGCGTTCTTCAAAGGCAGATCCTTTTCTTTTGGCTTGGTTGATAATCAAGGACTGTGTGTGTCATTCTTTAGAGATGAGGAGAGTTCTTTGTCGAGAGGATCAAGTTACCCAAAATCTCCCAAGTCCTCTCTCAAATTCCCAACCAAATGAAAGTTTCCAACCAACCAAAATAAAATAATAGGTTTTTCCATTATTTTATTGTTGGCATGAATTTCAAAAGATTTCAAAAAGATTAATTAATTGAAGGAGATCAATTAATTAACAATGGGGGTTGTAACTTTAATGAGAGAAGTTGAAAAGCCTTCCCCCATGTAAAGAGAGTTATATGGGGGGGTTATACTTGTGTGGGTCCCACCTAAAAATATCCTCCCAAGGGTGGTTATGTGCGGGTGGTCCCCAACACTATAACTTATATTGTAAGGTCAGGGTGTTGTGGCCCCCACCACCAACCTCCACTTATAGGATTAAACCACCACAAAAATAAAAATGAGTTACACTCATTTTTATTTAATTGTTTTTGAATCCCCAATAAACTTCCTTTCTCGATAAAACATTACTACAGTGATGGTCTCACTAAGAAATTACCAATGCTGAGATTTCAACAGTGCCCTCAGATTTCAATTCTAAGCAATAGTTAAATAGTTATAAAATCCCGCTCGTACGTTTACTGAATGTACCCGAACAAAATATTGAAACTTATTTTGGGCACACCAGGCCTCGGAATCAGATGTCGTCAGAAACTATGGACTCATAAAATTCAAATGAATTTTAGAAAAAAATTATATAATGGAATTTCCAGGTCTTTGAAATGAAAAAATAACATAGGATTAAGAAATTGAATTTGTGGAATACACATAAGAATGGAAAATATTATGTTAAGGGTACCTACCAAGATAATTATTAAAATATATGATTGTTCTAATCACATGTTCACCTACATCTGGATTTATATAACAACGTTTGTACCATATTATTTTCAGTATTGGGAAACAACTAGTTTACCCTGTTACTTCTTAGATTAATTTACAATCATGTACCTTCTTGTTTTCTATAACACCTCATATTTTACATGTATTATTTTTAGATATTATACGGATTATTTTTTAGACCAGAAACATAGATGGTGTGGGATTCCCAGACTCAGTGTTCATGTGATAAATGTTTGAAATATAGAAAATATATTGAATATCACACAAACAAAAGTTTCCTAAAATGTGGAATGACTTCTAAATGGGTGTCCATGACAGAATTTTGGGGGCACCATTGATTTTAGAATGGTGTTTTTACACATGTAACGACTTAACATTAGTCTATTTGGGTTTTTTATAGAAATATCATCACTTACATAAAATAAATAAAATTATTAATTAAATTATTTTAGAATTTATATATTTAGTTTGTTTTTAATTAGCTCCCTATGACATAATTCCATGGTTAGATGCATAACTATAGAACCTCTAAAGACCCATTGGAGACGGATCCTATAGATAATCCTCCCATGTGAACTACAATGATATCATTGATCTATGATCAACCCACCATAGATTTAGTGGATCACGGAATTTAATACAAAAAATTAATAATTCTTCATCAGCTATCAAACTGAATCAAGGTAGGGTGTCAGTTTCATTTTTTTCCTCGTTATTATTTTTTATGGGTAATACATATTAGTTGACAAATGGATAAATTTTCATATCGATATATTTTGCTTATGGGATTATATTTTCCAAAATTATTGGGATATATATTATGATTTTTCAGTTCATCTCTATTTGTCATTCCAATAAAAATGAATTGAGGCTTACATGAACTTTATCTAAGGTTAATTCCCAATGGATGCTATTTTTCAATTATCCCTCCATTATCGTTCATCATAGGTGAAGCCTTGGTCCATAGTTTTTCACCCTACTGATGGCTCAATCATTGCACTTGCTATTATTGGCCCCATGATCCGAGATTATAGATCTAGATTAGTATGATGTAATGTAGGTATGGTGATCATTCTGGTGAGTAGACTAGGCAAGTTTAGAAACCCCTGATTTTCTAGATAAGTACATGGAATATGATATTGATGAACAATCATGTTTTATTGTCATATTCAATGGATGAAGTGAGTTCTTCATTGATGAAAGTTATTAGTTGATGCAGATCTAGGAATCCTAGTGGGATTTAGGACATATTTTCTAGAGACATTGGTGGGGCATGAGTGGGAGGAAGAACTAGGGTGTCTAGAAAATATTGATACACACTTCATGTTATCCAAGATTACATAGAGTTCTGGTCCCATTTAGTGGAAGATAACATTTCAGGATGACAATATGGATCACATGGTCAGTGACCTTACCTGGTAGACTCAACATGTACTCTAAATAATACATGGACTCAGGTTGGAGTACATGGTCGTGGACATGCTATGAAATCCCACCAAAACATGATTTTGTGTACACGAACTGATACACAGACACTAAATTTGTACACATACATGACCAGCTGACATAGTTAGGAATCTCTGTGTCTCTACATGTCGTGTACGCCATCAATATTCGATGTATATGGAAACTAAATTCTATGAGAGGGTATTTTACATGATCATGACTTTTTATAGATTGACACAATATGTACCCATTGGGAAATGTCTTATAATCCCTTCCATAGTACTTGATGATCTTTTTTTCTTAGTTTCGACTGGTATTGGTTTAGTGTGTTCACATGGTCTTTTCCATCAAGGGTATAGTGTGTTATTACATCCATGACAGTAGATTGTGATCCCCTCTTGAGTCTGAGTCTTAGATGGAGTTGCGGTGTCCCTCCATGAGACTAGAGTGTGATCCTCTATCATTATTTATTCCCCATTTTTATATTGTGGAATCATTGTGACCATCATGAGAAGGTAATTGATCCTCCACATAGAAGGTCATATTGGTAGAGTAAATGGAATTATGGATATATGATCCCCTATGTAGCGAGTTGAACTAGATTTTGTTCATAGTGTCCCCCACAATTCTTGGGTTGACTACCTATATGTGTTTCATAGTCGGTTTATACCATTGTGTTTTATTTTGGAGGGGACCAATGACTGATACCTCTTCATTGTGTGCCAACTATGATAGCATGGATCGTGTAGTGAGTTATCCATGAATGAGCATTGCTTCGAGAAGAAAATTGTGGCTGACATCTATTTATGAACAACTTATTTTATTGTCTATTTCTAAATTATATCTATGTTGTTTCTATAATATATCGTTTTTTATTTTTTGTACTCATCTGACTATACCTTTTACTTCACATATAGTGTATTTAGGGTGTCCTGCTCAGTATTGTTATACTAACCCTACATGGGATTTCCCTGCACATCTATTGTCTTGAGAATACAATGGCCCTTTTGAAAGAGTCCTAGAAGGTCATGGAGTATGAGGAGAATTTATGTATCTTGACAGAATGATTTATTTACAAGGAGTATAATAATGAATTATTAGTCACCAAAGGATAATGATTGACTCATTATTGTTTCGGTTACACTTTTTTGATCCCTTTTATTTTATTAGTACATTACTCTCATACTCTATTTTGGTATCTTAGATATATGCATGCATTATTTCAGTTGATTTAAATCTAAACATTGTATGGGCATGGATATTAGTGCTTTTGTGTAGGTAAATTAGACTAATGCATCCAATTTGTGGAATATTCCAACTTGGTGCTTGTCACCATCCCCTAGACTGTTAGAGGTGGGATTGGGGTAGTCCTGGTTAAGACATTGATGGTTTGGTTCATGACAGAGTTGTATTCTGTGAGGTTAGTTCTGCATGAGGACCTGAGATGGTGAGATTGGTTTTGGGAAATAGTGTTTTCATGTTATGAGTTTGGATTTTAGTTTAGGGATTTCTATGTTTTCGTGGTGGCGGATGTATCCACACACCATGACTATAATACCCTTCTATTGAACTTGGTAAATTTAAACATTTGGTTGTGGGGATAATTTTTGTGACATGCATCATACATGAATGGTTATGTTTTATATGTCGATCTGGACCCAACTCCCCAGATATACATTTTTAACCGTGGTACATCATTTTTTATTTCACGATTCATCCACATAGATTGACATCTATGATTTCACCACATGATCCTAAAGGATGATCACCCATGTGATGAGGTATCAGTATAGGGGATTGTAACATAGATAGCACCCCCATGAGGTTTATAGTCATACCAATAACCATAAAGCAACATCAACCTCCAATACTACCAGCTAGAGATGTAGGTTGTTTGAGTGCCTTGAATTAGTTTCATAGGTAGTGAACTCCTAGGTTTCTAGGTGATCCTGACCTTTAAGTGGTTAAGGATTATCTTGAGGTAGTCTCTCTCATTTTCCTAACTATGAGAAATCCTGGCGATCATATGGTTTTCCTTATAGTGAGCCATTTTTAGGTCTCTACGTGGTGATAATGGATATTGGTGACTCAATAACATGATGATAGAGGTATCAACTAGATAGAAATTATGTGTCTCTTTAGAGAAGAATACTCTATGTCCACATTGTTATTGGTATGAAAAAATGAGCTCTTGCATATATAGTAAGGTAGTAGGACAGTTGAGGAGTATTCTACATTGTTTAGTGATCCTTTGTGTTACTACATTGATATAGTATGAAACCAATTCATCAGGTAATATATCATTTAGTAGGTTTTTATCTAGTAAATTTGGGTTATATTGGTAACCCTTAGCATTTCCACCTATGTTGACGTTCTTGATAGAGCCTTTTTTGTGGAATATTTTTTTGAAGAGAATACACCAGTAGTGTGAGATTAAACTGGGAACCCAATAATTAAGAAATCTGAAGAAATTTTTCTATGGTATTCAAATGGATCCAAGTGGTTTAGAAACCTTTAAAGGCTTTCTCATGACTCATTTTCAATTATGTAGGAGTCGCAGGGTGGCTCAAATTAGATAGGGGACAAGAGAAATTTTACTTACAACGGTTAGTAACATCTGACACGAGATTCCCCATCCCATCATACAACTAATTAGGAGATGGTAGAAGGACATCTAAGATAAATACAAAGGATGGAGAAGGGTATTCTATATAGTAGTCAATGTGGTAGTGTGTATGGCTGGGTAGTAGGTTGTGGTTGATGGTTCAACCTATTAACACCACTACCCTCAGGTGGCCCACTTCTAACTCATGGATCTTTTGGGAAGGAATGAGGCCATATACAATCTATCGTGGCATGTGACCCCAAGGCTCTAGGGATGATATGAGTAATGACCTGTGTCTCTTCTACTTTAGTTGTAGTATTAATAGAGTCATATACTACCCATTCCTTCCTTGGTAGTTATCTAGTTTGAAACATAATGATTTTTGTTGATATTTTGACTAACCCTTGTAGTTATAAAATCTAATAGGTGGTGACTCAGCCATTTTTCACTAGTTTTGATAGTTCTACCTAATTCTTGGAAGTGAGAATTTTTATGGGATCCATTGGTTATGGAAATGAGGCCTTAATATGAAAATATTTTTATAGTCTGGTTATCAACAGTTCATACCCAAATTGATTTTTTTATGGGGGATGTGGTTTGTCTATAGTAACAAAACAATATTTTCATTTTTTGGGAAAAAATAAACCTTTGTAGAGTAGTAAGAACTCAAGAATGTGATATTTTAGCCAATTACTCACCAGAATGCTATCATGAATTTGGGGGTAGTGAATGTATTGGGCTATAGTTATCTTATAGTCACAGTGAACTATGAGGATGTCTTTTGGTATAACGTATCAAATTTACCTCCCCAATGAGAGGTATAATTTTTTATCTACATGGATCTAGTGATTGAATTGTTATCTACACCAATATATCATATGGGTATCATAGTGATTTGAGTGTTGAACATTCTATTTTAGGACTTGTAGAAGATGAGATTTTTGAGACACAATGTTTCCATCTAGGCATTCCTAGTGTGGGTTTCCAAGAAGGAAGACATGATATTGAATTCATATGTGGATTATCAGAACTAAAATTAGGTGACCGTGAAAAAAAAGTATCCACTATTAAGAATTGAAGACCTCTGATAAATTGGGAGGGGAGTTGCATTTCTCAAAGATTGACCTCAGATCATGCTATCACTAACTATGATAATGAGAAAAGGATATACAAAAGATGCACATCAGATATCGTTATTGTCACTATGAGTGCATGGTGATGTCATATGGAATGAATAATACTCTAGTAGTGTTCACAGGAATCATGTAACATATATTTTACCCATTCTTGGATCGATCTATGGTAGTCTTCAGTGATGACAATCTAGTGTATTCATCATCTAAGGAGGAGAATGTGAGACAATTGAAGATGGACCTGGACACACATTGATCAGATTGAATTTATAGGATTCTATTAATGTTTCATCTCATGGATTGATAGGTCTAATTTCTAAGACATGTTATCTCAGATGTTTGAGTCATAGTTCTTCCAACAAAGGTTGTGGTAGTTCATTCTTTGGATCCACACAAGAGTGTTACTAAGGAGAATATTTTTCTTGTCTTGGGTGGGAACTATTAGAAGTTTCTACCTGACTTTTATATTGTTGAAAAAACCTTTAAATCCATGATTATGAATGGGAGACCATAATTATGGATGTAAAATGGCTATCATCGCTTTCAATATCCAATGAAATGGTTGATAAGATCTCACATATTGAGGTTATCAGAGGAGGGTGTCAAGTATGTGCTATTCTACGATGCATGAGGGAACTAAATTGGTTGTGTTTTGATGTCGAGGAAAAAAGATATTTCCTTTGGTTCAATCTAGTTGAGACCACATGAGTAGAACTATGTGACCCCTAAAACTTATTTTGTAGCATTATTTTTTTCATTGAATTTATTGAATAACTACCTGATGTGAGAGTAGTTTATCATATACGATTACCACAAGAGTCACAATTATATTTTCTCCCAAAAGGATATTATCCTAAGAAAGATGAGATGGCTAGAGTTCCTCAAGGACTATTTCATTTGATATTTCCTATACTCTAGGGAAGGAGAACATGGTAGCATACTTTCCCCACATGATATATTTTTCACATTTGATGGATGTGGCATTGGATTAGTTAGCCTCGATGTAGTTTTCCATTATAGAAGAGAATAATTATTTATATATTCAGTCGATGGTAATTACCGAACTCCTAATACAACATTTCAAGGATTTACAACATGGATATTTAGTATATGAGACCTTTCATACTAATATATTCACTAAAAATGCTTCAGATGGATATTCTGAAGGTGGGGAGCACACAATCCTTTGTATGAGGAAGGCCAATAGTAACTTTTTAATTGTAGGAGGTGGTATCACAGGAGTTTCATTCATATCCTTTTGAAGTTAATCAAGGTCTGGATAAGATTTAACAATATGTTTAATGTCTATTTTAGTGTCATGGAATGATGAATAGATTTTCAGTATTTTCCTCTCAATGTCTTACTTGTCAATAAGTGAAGGCTATGGATAATGTTCTAGTGGTTTGAGAAAACCCACAGAGGTGCTATAATGGAAGTGGTATGGGGTATACTTGGAGTTACTGATAGGATTACCATCTATATTGTAACTTCCCGGACCTGGGTGCCACGCAACGGGTGCCCCGAATCTGGATCGCCACGTGACATCAAGCGCATTTCCCCAAACGCCAGAGGATGGTGACTAAAAGCGAGGGCCCATGTCTTATAGTGGGGAAACTATGCCCTCATTTGTCAAAGTGTGGCGCAGCAGAATAAAAAATAAAACATACAACAAACCGCATATGCATTAAACCATACAGAACTGAAATAAACAACATCAGTGGATATAACCAACAGTATATAAATGATGATTCTACATGTCTCAAGTTCTAAGAAAACAACCAGAACATGTTATACATCAATAGGCTACAACCAAAAACAGAGCACAGCAAAACAAAGAAAAATAGCTTGCAGCGGCATCGTGAGCCTAGGCTCGGTCCCATGCCCTCCTATTCCTCATCAGCAATCATGTACCTGTATAGGGACTCTTGCCCCTATCGACACCTGCAGTAACGTAATCTGTTTGGGCTGAAAAGAATGACCCAAACAGGGTGTGAGAAATATATCTCAATAGGCACCCACCAAAGGCTCATGCCCAACTGCTTGTGAGCATGCAACAATAGTGTGTAATAGTAAAATGAAATAAAGCAGTACTAAAAAGTAACTAACTCAACAATTAAATATACATTTTATTATTCATTTAATCCATTAAATATTAAAAATCACTACAGTTCATTTCTAAGTGAACAGTCCACGTCCTCAGACAAGCAAAACCTTACCCTCAGGAAAGAAGAATCCAACCCACAGGTATAGCACTCAGGCGTAACAGAATTTTCCCTTAGGCGTAGGAATTGTCTCCATCAGGCACAGAAGTCAAGCCCCCCAGGCACGAAAGGTTTCCCTCAGGCGAAATAACTACAGTCCTCAGGCTAAACAGTGTAGTGCCCTCAGGCTAATCACAACAACACCCTCAAGCCAAACAGGTAACCGGGCCATGCCCAACATGTAAACAAGCTGTAACAAGAAATTCCTCTCAAGGCAATTATACAATTACTACTTTGAAGGAATACCCTCGGGTATCCTGGCCAAACTGCTAAATAGTGGAACACACCCCCGGGGTGGTTTCGGATCCAAGAAACGATCCCAACCAGCATTTTAATTTCATAATTAAATACCTAGTCAATTATTGATGATTAATATAGAAACGAACTCAGCCACACGACACCCCATCATGGGTTCGTGGCACAAAAACACACAAAACATACAGTAGTTAGAAAACTAATTACCAAGACACCTACCTTAAACGCCAACGAGCATTATACCCGAACGCCGACTCCAGAAACGCCCAGGAATGGCATAGATCTGACAAAGAAAAAAACCCATTCAAATGTAAATAACTTATGTTAGGCGAAGAATTGGTAAGCAACACGCTAGGAGAAAAGAGGGCTTACCCGTGCGGTTCCAACGAGATCGTTTGAGGTGGAAACCGATTCCAGACGAACACCTGATAGATCTTCAAAGGTCCGACCTCGTCCTTTGGCTCCAAAATGGATCAAATGGCTCCTTTGCCAAATGAGGAGGCTACTGTCTGTTTTATGTTGAAAAAACAAAGTACACGACATGTACTTCCAAGTACACGTCATGTACTCCTTTCATTTAATTGTTCCTCTGGGGGATTCCCTCCAGCGCGGCACTGTTCGCCTGCCGACATGAGTACACGGCATGTACTACTAAGTGCACGGCATGTATAGCAGCCCAGATGGTGGCTGCTCCACCACCATACTTTTTGACCAGCCGACTGACTACACGGCGTGTAAAGGACCACTACACGGCGTGTAGTCAGTTCCTACACCCTTTGTCGCCGACCTGGATACACGCCCTATGTACTCATCCCAACACGGCCAGAAGTACACGGCTTGTGGAAAAAGTACATGGCCTGTTGTTCCAAAATTTTAGATTTTTCCTCATTTTATATATTTTATTAAAAACACTTAAGGAAAAGAGAAAAGGGGAAGCTCGTACCTCAAAGAGAAGAACATGGTTCTTACAAAATTCCACCCTTATATCAATTCATCAACAAATTTCTCTTCTGAGGGTGGAGATGATGTAGCCGTGAACAACTCCGGCCACTGAGCACGTACGTCGGTCTCCCGCTCAAAGGATTCGTCCTACACTCGACCATGCTACCATAAAACCCGTAGGAGAGGAACTGACTGGACTCGGAGAACCTTGGTGCTCATGTCAATGATACAAATCATATGCTCCTCAAAGGACGAATCTTCCTCCAACTCATCCTCCTCGGGATGAAAATTTGAGATCAGTTTAAATGATTGTGACGCAACTGAGATACGTGGAAGACGTTGTGCATGTATCGGTACCGTTGTGGTAACCGCAACTGATAAGAAACCAGCCTGACTCTCTATAGAATCTCAAATGGTCCCACATACTGAGGTGAATGTTTAACATGTCTCCTGATCCTCTTGTGTCACAGCCTCGATGAAACACGCAAGAAAACCTGATCCATGACCACAAACTCCAAAGGTCGTCAGCGGCGATCAGCATAAGACTTCTGACAAGACTGTGTGGTATTCATCCACTTCTGAATCAACTGGACCTGCTCAGATGTCTCCTGTAGGAGACGTGGTCCCAGCAAAGATTCCTCACCTACCTCTAACCAGAACAAAGGTAATCAGAACGACCTACTGTATAACGCCTCGTATGGTGCCATCTCAATAGTCTCCTAAAATCTATTGTTATATGCAAACTCGACTAAGGGTATATGCTTCTCCCAAGAGCCCCCAAAGTCTAGGACATATTCACTCAGCATGTCCTCTAGCACCTGTATTGTATGCTCTGACTGGCCAACTATCTGAGGGTGGTATGATGTGCTCAGAAGCACATGTGTACCTAGCACACTCTGAAAACTCTGCCAGAAACGAGATGTAAAGCGGGCATCCCTATCTGAAACGAAATAATGAGGGACCCCATGAAGAAGTATGATCTCTCGGATATACAGCCTTCCGAGCTCATCAACACCAAAGGTCTCCTTGATCGGCAATAAGTGATCTACCTTTGTGAGTCTATCCACAACTACCCACACGGCATCGTTGCCATAAGGTGACATCTGCAACCTAGTCACAAAATCCATCGCGACATCGTCCCATTTCCACTCCGATATGGGTAACTACTATAACAGTCCAGATGGTCTCTAATGCTCCGTCTTCACCTGCTAACAGGTGGAACACCTCGTAACCGAACAAACTACATCTAACTTCATACCCAGCCACCAGTACTGACGTCTCAACTCATGGTACATCTTGGTAACCCCGAGATGAACTGCACAAGATGAATAATGAAACTCTCGTATCAGCTCCTCGCCTATATCCCATGGAACCCATACTCATCCATGGAAACACAAAACATCATCATCGCCTATCGTCTAACTAGGAGGAGGGTCCTTACTTTCCACTGACTCCCATAGAACTAGGCCTTCTGAATCAGAGAGCTGTCTCATCCTCACTCTATCCAGGAGGGTATAAGTCACAGCTAAAGAGGAAAGATAAATCTGCCCCTGACTGTCATGCACCTCCAGATGCATCTCATAGAACAAGGGCATGAGCTCCCACTCACCACTGGCCTCCTCCACTACCTGTGTCGGATTCTTCCTGCTCAATGCCTCAGCCACTGCATTAGCTTTACCAGGTGTATAGGCAAGCTCAAAATCGAAGGACTGTAGGTATTCAACCCACCTCCTCTGCCTCAGATTCAAGTCACGCTGAGTAAAGATATACTTGGGGCTTTTGTGGTCAGTGAAATCCACAAAATTCTCCCCAATAGATAATGTCTCCAATAGTGCAACGCATGCACTACTGCAGACAACTCGAGATCATGCGTTGGACAATTCCTCTCATGTGGCCTCAACTACCGAGACCCGTACGCCACAACTCAGACGCCCAGCATCAAAACCGCTCCCAGCCCAATACCTGATGCATCACAGTAAACTGTATAGCTCTTCCCCTGCTCTGGGAGTATTACGATCGGTGCTGATGTCAACCTTCCCTTCAGTTCCTGAAAAGCTTCCTCGCAAGCTTCCGACCAAACGAACATCACACCCTTCTTAGTCAAGCCCATCAACGGTGCTACTAAGCAGGATAAGTCCTGTATAAAATGCCTGTAGTAACCAGCAAGCCCTAATAAACTCCATATCTCAAACACGTTCTTAGGCTGCTCCCAGGAAACTACTACTCTCACCTTATCTGGGTCTACTAAAACTCCTTCCTCTGAGATGATATAACCCAGGAAGTGAATCTGGTCCATCCAAAAGTGGAACTTTGAGAGCATAGCATATAGTCGATGCTCTCTCAGTGTAATCAATACAATCTCAATATGGGTGGCATGGTTGTGTCGAGTGTGAGAGTACACCAAGATGTAGTCCATGAATACTACCACAAAATAATCAAGATACGGATGGAACACACGATTCATCAAAGCCATGAAAACTGTTGGCGCTTTCGTGAGTCTGAACGGCATAATCGTATACTCATATAGACCATACCTTCTCCTGAAAGCTGTGATGGGTATATCAGATGGTCTAATGTGCAGCTGATGATATCCTAACCTCAAATCAATCTTCGAGGACACTCATGCTCCATAAAGCTGATCAAAAAGATCATCAATCCTCGGTATGAGATATCGGTTATTAATCGTCAACTAGTTCGGCTTCCGATAATCCATGAAAAGTATAAGGGTACCATCCGCCTTTTTCGCAAAAAGGACCGGTGAACCCCAAGGAGAAGTACTGGGTCTGATAAATCCCTTTGCCTGCAACTCCTCCAACTGCATCGTGAGCTCCTGCAACTCAGGTGTAACCATCCTATATGGAGGAATGGACACCGGTGCTACTCCTGGCACAAGCTTAATGGACAAATCCACCTCTCTCTAGAGGTAGACCTGAAAAGTCGTCCTGGAAGACATCCCTGAAACGATCAGAAACAGAAGGGAAATCCATCTGACAAGTCCCTTGGTCATCCATATATAAGCTCGCAATCTGGGTTGTGACTCCACCTTGCCCACGATGCTCTGGTCCAGCTCGACTCATCTGAACATCACATTCACCCTTGTATAGAAACTCTCCGCCCTCTGGTGATGTTAAACAAACCCTACGACGATAGCAGTCTACAAAGGCTTGAAAGTGAACTAACCAGTCCATCCCAAGAATGACGTCATATCTTGTCATCTATAGGACATATAGGTCCCAAAGGAAGTGACACCCACCAACCTCAAGGGGGAACTCCTTGCACTGACGCACACCATCCGTTCTAGTCCCCAATGGCGTGTCTAGCATCATGATAACAGAAGATGAAGAAACACAGAGCCCAAGGCTCTCCACAACGGGTAAGGATATGAAACTATGCGTAGAACCCATATCGAAAAGTACTAAAGATAAGATAAAAGCTATTAAAATTATACCTCTTACTGTAGAAGGTCTGAGATCATGCTCCGGCTGGGTCTGTTGCACTGCATATGCCTGCCCAGTGTCGCGGCCCTGTGACACAGCTTGGCTACACTAAGCTGTCCCGCCCTACTGCCTCTGAGATCCTGGTGTCTGGCTACCACGACCATGACCACCATCTCTACCAGCATGCCCTGGCGAATTCGAGTTCCCCGACTGGTAAGAAGCCACTAGTCCCGCTCCCGCACGCAGAGTCTGCACAGAACCACTCTCACTAGCCATCAGTGGAAACGCCCTGCAAAAGCACCGCAGATGACCCATCTTTCCGCAAGCTCGACACTCCATTGGGTCTCATGGACACTGCGGTCTCTTGTGACCCTCTCTGCCATACTGGTAGCACCTGACCGGACCACCTGAAGATGCTTCATGGCTGGTACTTCCGCCCTAATAGAAGTCAATCTATCTCTTTCTCTTTCCAACAGAAATAGTACCAATAACTGGTGACAAACTGTCGTGGCCCAAACCACCAGATTCTCGCAGGTTCCTCTATGTAATCAGAACCTGGTTCACAATAGTGTGTACAGTAGGAAAACTGAAGACATTAACCAGCACGCGGATGTCATACCGAAGACCATCCTCAAAACGTCTGGATCTCAACGTCTCATCACCCACCAGCACGGGCACAAAGCGCGAAAGCTCTGTAAAATGTCAAGAATAGTCCATCACTGACATAGCACCCTGCTGTATATTCATGATCTATCGAGCTATATCTGCTCTCAGCATCTCCGGGAAGAAAAATTCATAGAATAATTCCTGAAATACTTCCCACACCATGTCCCTGTGATGCTCTGACTGGGTGGTAACATCCCACCAACTCTTCGCGGAATCACGCATCATGTATGTCGTGAGCCTGACCCTCCACCCTGGAGGCATCTCAAGATGATTGAAAATAGTCTACATCGATCCCAGCCAAGACTCCGCAGCCTGTGGTCCACCATCCCATGAAAACGTAGGTGGATACTGCTGCTGGAAGTTACGTGTCAGCTCAGTCATGATATCACAGCCTGCGGTGCTCCCTAAAAGGTCTGTATGAACTACAATAAGCCTTCACGGAACTGCGCCTCCGTTCCTATGTCTAGTATAGCAGCTGGTGCCACATCTAGCTCTGCTGGAAGACCAACTGGTAGCCCATGGCCCACCATCTCTGGAGTAAATTCGTCACTGCTCTCCTGGAGAACAACGTGCGGCCGTCTAGGCGGCATGGCACTACAAGGTCAAAAGAACGCCTTAGATTCAAAGTTATTAAGGTTGAAATGAAGAAACCAAAAAGGGAACAAGAGGAAGAAGGCATCTCAAAATTTTCAAAACAAGACTACACGGTGTGTACACTGCCTATACGGCGTGTAATTGACTTCCCTTCCCCTGCCCGTGTCCTTCTGCACTGTTAAGACACACGGCTCCCGTTAAACAAAACTACATGGCGTGTACATAATATAAACAGCGTGTATGGTGTCATTTTCCAACTTCCCGTTTCACTTGTGACACGTCCGACTACTCGGCTTGGAACTACACGACGTGTTACACCCGCACACAGCGTGTAATTCACCCCGTTTCCCCAGCCACCTTACTAACTCCCCACGGTCTGTCCTCGAACAAGACTACACGGCGTGTCCCCAATGGTACAAGACATGTTCAAGGAACGGTGACATCGACCCGTGTTGTTAGTTACACGGCCGAGTCCCCATGTCACACTACACGACGTGTTCATTATTGACACGACGTGTTCTGGGCAGGAGTTCACCGACTCGTGTTGTTAGTTACACGGCCAGACTCCAGGTCAATACTACATGACGTGTATATCATCAACACGACATGTTTTACCCAAGCCATCCCTACCCTGTCTCACCTCCCACACGGTTTGTGACACGGGGAGAGACTACACGACATGTACTCAGAGTACACAGCGTGTACATAAAAATTTTATTTTCCTTCCAGAACAGAAGGTCATACACGGCTTGTGTAAAAATACTACACGGCGTGTATACTAGGTTTCTGGACAGTATGCCTCCAAAACTTCTCCAGAACCCAAAAAACACCGAAAAACAACACCTAAGTGTCAAATTCCCACCCGTGAGGGCCCATAAACCCCAAGAATCAATGTTTGACATCTTATCTGTGTTATAACAAATAAACAGTCAATGATCCACCAAATTCCAATCAATGGGGGCCCATACTCCCCAAAAACAAAATTTTGGCGTCCATTCAATAAACAGGATTACACAAAAATTACCCTATCAAATAGCAGGAATTTTTTCAGTGAAACTATCACAACAACATGCTTTTCTAGCACAACTACTATCACAACAACATGAAATTTCAAATGCACCAACATGGCATGGAACTATGCATGGCATGTGATTTCTAGCATGTGCCTAAATGATGCATGAGATGTCATACCCTCATCTCATCGGGTTGCAACTAAATAGAACCCATTGATAAAATATAAACATCACAATACAAGTGCATCACCCAACGGTGAAATCATATCAACAGGAAAATTTGTAAAATCAGAAAAATTGCAAAATACGAGGTAGACTGGATTTTCCCTATATACGGGTTAGCTACCCCCGAGCACAGATTATTACCAGCTACCGTTCATCCTATCCCTATCTACGGCTGCAAATAGTAAGTCAAAGAAAAGAACACCCTCTGATACCACTTTGTAACGTCCCAGAACTGGGTGCCATGCAACGGGTGCCCCGAATCTGGTTCACCACGTGACCTCAAGCGCATTTCCCCAAATGCCAGAGGCTGCCGACTAGCAGTGAGGGCCCAGGTATGATAGAGGGAAAACTATTCCCTCATTTTTCAAAGTGTAGTGCATCGATATAAAAAATAAAACATACAACAAACAACGGAAGCAGTAAACCATACACAACTGAAATAAACAACAGTAGTGGATATAAACAATAGTATATAAATGATGATGCTACATGTCTCAAGTTTTAAGAAAACATCCAGAACATGTTATACATCAATACGATACAACCAAAAGCAGAGTACAGCAAAACAAAGCAAAATAGCTGGCAGCGGCATCGTAAGACTAGGCTCGGTCCCATGCCCTCCTATTCCTCAACAGCAATCATGTACCTGTATAGGGACTCTTGCCCCTATCTACACCTGCAACAACGTAATATTTTTGGGCTGAAAAACATGACCCAAGCAGGGTGTGAGAAATATATCTCAGTAGGCACCCACCAAAGGCGTGTGCCCCACTGCGTGTAAGCATGCAACAACAGTGTGCAATAGTAAAATGAAATAAAGTAAGTAGTACTAAAAAGTAACTAACTTAACAATTAAATTTCCATTTCATTATTCATTTAATCCATTAACTATTAGAAATCACCACAGTGAATTTCTAAGTAAACAGTCCACGTCCTCAAACAAGCAAAACCTTACCCTCAGGTAAGCAGAATCGAACCTGTAGGTATAGGCCTCAGGCATAACAGAATTTTCCCTCAGGTGTAGGAAGTGTCGCCCTTCGGCACAGAAGTCAAGCCCCTAGGAACGAATGGTTTCCCTCAGGCGAAATAACTAGAGCACTCAGGCTAAACAGTGTAGTGCCCTTAGGCTAATCACAACAACACCCTCATGCCAAACAGGTTACTGGGCCATGCCCAATAGGCAAACAAGTAGTAACAAAAAATTCCTCTCAATAATATTCTACAATTACAACTTTGAAGGCATACCCTCGGGTGTCCTGGCCAAATGGCTAAACAGTGGAACAAACCCCCGGGGTGGTTCCGGATCCAAGCAACGATCCCAAACAGCATTTAAATATCATAATTAAATACCTAGTAAATTTGAGGTGTTTAATATAGCAATGACCTCATCCACACAACACCCCAACATGGGCTCGTGGCACACAAACACACAAAACACATAGTAGTTGGAAAACTAAACACCAAGCCACCTACATTAAACACCAACGGACATTATACCCGAACGCTGACACTAGAAACGCCCATGAACGGTGTAGAGCTGACGAAGAACAAAACCCATTCAAACGTAAATAACAAAAGTTAGGAGAAGAATTGGTAAGCAACAGGCTAGAGGAAGAGAGGTCTTACCCATGCGGTTCCAACGAGATCATCCGAGGCGTAAAACGATTCTAGACGAACACCTGGCGGATCTTCAAATGTCTGGCCTCCTCCATTGGCTCCAAAAAGGCTCAAATGCCTCCTATGCCAAATGAGGAGGCTACTGCCTGTTTTATGCCGAAAAAAAAAGTACACGGCATGTGCTTCCATGTAAATGGCATGTAATCCTTTCATTTAACTATTCCAACGGTGGCTTCCCGCTAGCGCGACACTGTTCACCTGCCGACATGAGTACACAACATGTTCTCCTGAGTACACGGCGTGTACTGCCACCCAGCTGGCAGCTACTCCACCGCCTTACTTTTTGACCTGCCAACTGACTACACAGTGTGTAAAGGACCACTACATGGCGTGTAGTCAGTTCCTACACCTTTTGTCACCAACATGGATACATGCCCTGTGTACTCATCCCAACACGGCCAGAAGTACATGACATGTTGAAAAAGTACATGACTTGTAGTTCCAAAATTTTAGATTTTTCCTCATTTTCCATATTTTATTAAAAACACTTAAGGAAAAGAGAAAAGAGGAAGCCCGTACCTCAAAGAGAATAACCGGGTTCTTACATGTATCTTGGTTACATGATTACATCTAAGGGATCATAAAATTTCTAGCAATGTAATCCCACATATTATCAATTCAAGAGAAGAGTTCAGTAAAGAGGTTGGGATGTCTCTATGTGCATGTGATAGACAGACTCCATGGAGTTCTCTTGATGGTCATCTCTGAATGTGATGCACACCATAAATTATTATTTTGGTAGGGATTTCATGAGGTTTTTGTGACCTAGTTACACATAAGAATAGAGTCCCACCCACAAACTGATGGCCAGATGGAGCATACTATCCAAGTCTTATAGAACATACTACATGCTTCCATTTTGAAATTTGGACAAATTTGGGAGGACCAACTGCCCTTTGTAGAGTTCATGTACAACAACAACAAATTCAATTACTCCATTGGTATGGAACCATTTGAGGCTTTGTATGGGATACCTTATAGGTCACCACTTTTTTGGACTGTTCCAGGTGAGTCGGAACTATGGGTCTAGTGTTAGTGCGAGATACTAAAAAGAAGGTGGAGATAATTCAGAAGTGGATGAAGACCACAATGATCCATTAGAAGTATATAAATATTGGCGATAGAGGCCTTTGGAGGTATAAGAATGGTAGAATCTGTTCCTAGATAAATCACCTCAATATAGATTCATAATATTTGGCGATAGTGGAAATCTATCTTCAATATTCATCAAGAATTTTCAGATTCTAGATAGATTTGACAAGGTGTCGTACCACTGATTTATACCACAATAATTTGATGGGGTACATTAATTCTTCCACATGTCTCATCTGGGAGGAACATGAACAACCCATCATGCGTTATAAACTAGGGTGAGATAGGCATTGAGAATGGAGTTACCATTACTGAGTACCCAGTGGAGGTTAAGGATCGGTACTTGATGATCATCTTTGAGTGTTTGATTCCACTTATGTCTATTCAGTTGAAGTGTTTGAACATTCAAAAGATAACCTATGAGTGGGTGACATAGAATAAATCCTTGTACTCCCATATCTTTGAGTAGTTTTTCTCTTCTCTTGGTGAAAATATTTATATTGGGGAAAATATAACACCTCAAATTTTTCCTAAGTTATTTTTGGATAGAATATGGATTATTTTTTAAACCAGGTGCTGGGATGATATGTGATTATATAGACCAATGTGAATGGTATAAATTTATTAATTATATTAAATATATTCAATAAAATCTGAGTGTATTTATAATGAAAAACTACAAAAACTCCTCAAAAAGTTCCAGGATTGTAAAACCAAGTGCCCCGTTGATTTTAAAATGGTTGTTTTAAAATTTATGTGACATAACATTAGTAGGAATAAGTATTTATAGAAACATCTTCACATACATATATAAATAAAATTATTTTGAAATGAAATTATTTAGTGGATCTTTAATTTGATCTTAAATTCATAATTCTAAGGCTATCCACAAAACCCTGAAAACTCTAGATAGTAATTATATAGAGTACATCTAGAGAAAAAATTTAGGTGATATATGATGAGAATGTGGATTGAGGATCAATTAAATATAAATTAGTTGAATATTTCCAATGAATGTGAAAAAACAATTATTATTTTTTAGTTATTGAACTGAATTCAGGTAGGTCAAGTGAATAAAATTTTTTATTCCCAATTCATAATATCTAGGATGAATTAAAATAATTCAACAAATGGATTGATATGTGGATTGATTTCCTTGTGGTATAGGATTATATTTTGGGGGATTATTGGGATATTTTATATTATTTTTCTGTCCATATTCATTTAACATTATAACAGAACTGAACCGAGGCTAACACGAACATAGGACAGTGTTTAGTCCTTATGGATGTTGGTTGTGCTTTTCTCCATCCATTATTTTTTCTCATGGGAGACCTTCTAGTCTATAGTTCTACACCATATATTGGATTTATTGTTTTCCATATGATTCTAAGTGTAACGATAGGATATTGTGGATTCAGAGTCGATATGACTCAATAGAGGGTTTTCAATGATGGAAGAGAATGGATCAGACCAGTTTTGAAATCCTTGATTTTTAGGCCAAGTGCCTGGAAGTTGATTCTGATGAACAATATTTTTTTCACAAAGATATTATGTCGAAAGTGGACTTTTTGTCAACATTGGTGCTCTTCTAAGGTTGATCCAAGAATTTCAATGAGATAATAGGTGTATTTCTAGGATATGGTGGCATTGATATGAGTTGTAGGAAGAACAAGGGTTTCTGAAAAATATGGATACAAAAGGAGTATAATTAATTATTACAAAGAATGTGGGCCCCTTCAGTAGAAGAATGGGTTTTGGGATGATGATATGGATCGCACATCATGTGACCACTATCACCCATCATGTGACCATCCCTGGTTGAATCATCATTTACTCTAAATAGTACATGGACATGGGTTGGAGTACATATTCATAGATACACCATGTAATCTCACATGGACATGACTAGGAATGCATATACCAGTACATGGAAAAATATTCAGTACATGAACATAGCCATGTGAAATGGGTTGGATACAATGTTTCTCTAAACACTATATACTCCATCTACATGCACTGTATATGGATACTACATGCCTGTTGAGGATTCAACACATGGGTTGGACATGGGACAGTTGGAAAAGCTATGTTCCCATTGTGACATGTTTTTTACTCCGTCTATAGTTTATGAGGGCATTTATTTTTTTAGTTTGGACTAGTATAGGATGATTGTGTTCCCTTGGTCCTTTCCCACAAGGGTACAATGAAAAATTAAGTCCACAACATTGTATTGTTATCCCATCTAGAGGATGAGTCTTAGATATTATTGTGGTGACTCTCTATGAGATTTCAGTGTGATCATCTATCATCCTTTGTTACCTTGTTAGATTTTGTCGAATCAGTGTGACCTCCCTCAATAGGGAATTGATCCTTCACCTATAAGTCTATATTCCTAGAGTTAGTGGAATTTTTGATGTATGATTCCTAACATAGAGATTAACAAAAATTTGGTTCGTGTTTCCCTCAAGTGGTTCTAGGAATGACCTCTATTAGTGTATAATAAACTTATTATACCAGTGAATTCTAATTTTTATGGGCCCAATGATCTAGATATCTTCATTAAGTGTCTCTATGGATGCCATGGCTTCGAGATTTAGTTCCCCTAATGAAATAATTTCTTTGACCAAAATCATATGGCAGATAGTTGGATATAATTTCATTATTGTGTTATATATTTCTTGAGTATATGTTGGTTGTTCCTTAAATAAATTTATTTTTATATCCTCTTTTTATGTGATTATACATAGTTTTTTTGGTTTAGTTTTTGTGGGGTTTCTAACTGAGTATTGTTATACTCTCCCCTACATCGTATTTTCCAACACTTATTCTGCATTGTGTAGATGAAATCCTTTTTTATGGTGTTTTGGGAGGATGTGGATGGGTTGGAGCCTATCTAGAGCTTGTTAATCAAAATTATTTTCTGAGACCATACTTTTGTCTTAGACATTTCACTTTAATAGGATTAGAATCTTTAAAGTTTTGGTTAGGATTGTTTTTTCCCTTTTATATTTTCATTATTTTATAATAGTACACTATAGTGTGATCACATATATATGCATACATTTTTTGGTTTTTTTACCATTCAAAATTATTAGGGATTGGATATTTTTTCTTGTGTACATGTGATTTAGGACAATTCCTTCCTTCTTATGGGATATACCTTCTCAGTGCTGGTTTGTTGGCCCTATCCCACTAGAGGGGGGCTTGGGGTAGTCACATTTTGTCACAATACAAACATACATGGGTTATGTCATTACATTTTCTATTTTGGGCTATAACCTCTGTACCATCTTACTTATAGGATTAGGCTGCATCCCCTATACCTTTATCTTTTAGGTCTTGGGATACAACTTGTGTACCCTCTTACTTTTTGTCTTGGGCTAAAACCTATGTAAAAAATTTATTACAGTATTAGGATAAAACCCATATACCTTCTTATTTTCATTCATGGTCTACAAACCAAATATCCTTCAAGATCATATATAATTTATCATTACCAATTCACTGGAGGAAGATATTGGTCCCACCTATCACATAAAAAAATCATGCATACATACTATAAAACATAATAAAACCAACATAGTTTCATGTAACCTAAAAAACAATAGGTTTTATAAACACCATATCATATCTAACTAAATGAAATGGTTATCATAAACATGTCATCATATCATTACATATATAATTTCTATATGTCATTTAATCATTTCCTAAAATCATAACCCATGAAAAGAAGCGGGTTTCAATACTATATAACAGATGGAATAGAAAATGGTGTCATAAAAATCATTCAATATAAACATAAACCAATAAAAAAATAATATGAATGGTTTTATTGAATCATATCCCCAGTAAAGTATAAACTATAACAAATTTTTTCATCTTATATAGAAAATGATTTTGAAAGATCGTATTAAATGAATGTTATTTAAAATCACATTTTTTATAATAATTTTTATAATACCATTTCAAAATTAATTTTTTATAATGAAATCCAAAAAATTTAAATGAAAAAAATTCTATACGAAAATAAATTTTATTGTTTGAAAATATGAATTTGTTTTTCATGGTACATTTTTACAACCATTTCCCTTTAAAATAATAGTGATGACTTAAAATAACCTTGATGACATATAAAGAAGTTTAAAATTACATTTTAAATATTTTTCATTGAAAATTATTTTAAAATATATGATGAAATATTTAAATCTTTGGAATCCTTTTCATTGAAAACAACCTTTTGAAATCAAATAAAGAATTATTTGAAAATAATTTGAAACATTTTTTGAACAAAAAAATCAAATAAATTTTCATTGAAAACTAACATAAATTCATCAAATTTAGAAAATATTAGGAAAACATTTTCTTTAAAAATATCCTTTAAAACATATATTGAAATATTCAAGGATATTATGGACATGATAGGTTGTAAGTCCATACATTTAGAACAATCCTTTTTTACTAAAATTTTTAGAAAATTACCTATCCAGAAAATGCCAAGAATAATTAATTTAAAACCATTTTTAAATTTTTTTAACCATGTATAAAAATTCATTTATTAATTGTAGAATAATTATAGAATATTATTTATTTTTATTATAAAAAAATATTTTAAAAGAATGAATTTTCTTATCTAAAACGTGAATTAAAGTCATATTTTCATAAAATATGATTATACATTATGCTAAGTACAAAAATGTGGAAAAATAGTACTAATGCATGGATATATCATGGATATTTATATTATAATAATTATAATTATATTTTCTTGAGAGATGAATCATAATATATCCACAATGAAACAAAATCATAATAAATTTTGATAAATGATGAGATTGTAAAGGTAAACCATTAGCACTTTGGTAATAGTGAATCATAATAAAGTAGAAATAATAATGTTACATGAAGCATTAAATATCATGAAAAGAAAGGGATTCCTGGTATAACATATAAAATTTAGTATATACACATCATAGAAAAACATAGGTGTATAACATGCCTTCTGTCTTAAAGATGGAAAATTGAGTCAAAATTATTTTACTAATTTGTTTGCTTTTGAAACATAATACCAATGAAATAAAATCATGAAATGGATATGTAGATAACAAAAAATTTAATTATAATAAACATATAATACATCCATGAGTATTATAAACCCCACATATAAGAAATATGAGGTGAATGTGGACTATGTATCCTGGTAGAAAGAAGTGAGACAAGAAACCCCTTACTACTTGAGTAACATTAGAATCATGATACCCATGAAATACTAAAATCAATTACGTATGAAAATAAAATAAAATTAAATAAATGAATGTTATAATCTTTCATAGGGAAGTATATAAAATTCATCAAATATGTTACTGGTGAGTATGGCATGTATCTCATGGGAAAAAAAATCCTGAGGTGAAATTATCTTACCTTAAGGCTTTACATTTTTCATACAAGATAAAACATTTTTTATAATAAATATATGTTAATTATAAATCTACCATAGACACAAATTATTATATCTAATACCATATATTATTTTCTAATGACTATATATTAATTTTTTATTAATAATGCTTTGTAAACTCTAGGTTTCAGGTAATATCCACATTGTTTTTTATATATATTTTGACTTGTTATTCATGATACTCTTAATTATATCTTGATTTAATTATTTAAAGAATATAAAAAATGATATAAATATCATATATATTTATTATATAAATATTTAAAATGTTATATAAATCATATAAATATGAAACAAAATAAACTATTCAATGGGATGGTAGGTCATATATATGCTTGAACGTTTTTCCCATTTTATTATCAGTTTGAAAGAAATTATATAAAATTAATATTTGAATATATATATATATATACTAATTAATGTATCATTATATTTCATATATATATATATATTTTTATTTATTTATTTATTATGATTACTAAACACATCCTTACTATATTCCATATAGAGTGTGAATGAATCACATCACATTGATGAGGCGGTAGGCCACCCTTTAACAAACAAAGTTATCATATTTACACAAAATGGAAAGTAAGAAGTTATGTTTTTTATAATAATTATATAATAATAAATAAATCCTAAATATAATTTTTATCATATAAAAACAAATATTCAATAATAATTGCAAACCATGAGAGTTGGTAAAGGAAAAATGAACAACATCATTTCATGGGGTGGTAGTTCATCATGCACACGAATGATAAGTTCGTTAAACATTATATAAATGTGATTAAAATTGTAGGTATAAATATTATATTAACAAATTCTAAGTATATTTATGATACTGAAGTTTTTATATAATCATGTAAATATATAAAAATTTAGGTGGAGGAGAATGAAAATTAAATAAAGGAGCTTGAGGAAAGATATTACCTCTTCTTTTGGTAACTCCTTTTGGTTTCCACCATTGGGCTTTCATTGATGACTTTATTCCAAATGAGTTTATTATTGGATGAAGGGTGGGATTTTGGGATATTATTGGAGATGTATTTGGGTGAGAAAATGGCCTTAGAGATGTGAGGAAGTGGGAGGGTGGGTGCCTTTTTATAAAGGAGGAATGGGACACATTTGACATTTTTTAAAAAAAGCTAGTTGTATTGTTTTTTTACCTATAAAATGACATAAAAACAAAATAATGAAGTTTTATGGAATGAATAAGACCATAAAGGGATTTTGGGAAAACATATAGGTCTTCTTAAATATAATGTTTAAGGTTTAGTCCCTTACTATGATTAATTTTACCTTAATCACTGTAATTAATTATAAACATTTTCACTAATCATTTGGGTAAAAAAATTAGTTGATCATATTTGAAAATAAATATTTTAATCATTACAACCATGTATATCCTTTTATCAAAATTACATTCACATAAGTGACCAAATTAATTTTAATGTTAATCATTACAACAATATATATCATTTTTATTGATGGTGATCTTTTTATTTTGTCGATAAGCAAGGTAGAGTCTAATTGATCCTTCTTCCTTCTTATAAAATAGACTACGTGCACCCCATGGTGATCCAATAGGGAATATTAATCCTTAATAAATATTATCATGGGGTTTCTTCAAAAAATTTGGTAACTCAATAGGGGAAATTTAGTAAGTTGTATTAGAAATTGAAATTTCAACCTATATGAACTAAATTGAAAATTCAACTTCATGATTAAGTAGAAGACAAAAAAATATTCCAGAAATAAATATTAAAATTATTATAAAATAGTTGTTTTATTAATTTTGAGTTTCTCCCCAACCATATGAAATATATAACCTTCATTTATAAAAAACAAAACCCATAAGATGGGAGAAATTTCTACTGGAATGTCATATTCCTCCTTTAAATGATAAATGCCCATAGAATGATCAATAATATGAAATTTGACATCCAATAATTTGAAATATATATGAGTTTTATAAACTTAAATACAATACATGTCATGAATCCCACAATGTTTTACTAAACAAAGGATCACTATATTTATATGAATACTTTTCCCATAATCATAAACTAGGGAATAATTAAGAACATTTGGTGTGGTCATATTTGCATTAAGATTATTCAAATATAAATTAACATCTAACTGTTGAGGTAATATGGTGATACCCTTATAATATTCTTCATAAATAAAAGAGTCGGTGGATCCAAAATCAAATAAAACATTTTCTTCTTTAGAGTTGATGGTAAGTGTACTTTTCACCTCATCATTATTATACATAACATCAATATGATTGCAAGTAACATTCCATTATCATTATCCAATGTGTTTTTTGATGTTGATCATCATAGAGAACCCTTTGATTTAAGAATTGGTGGTAATAATGTCCCATTTCCTTGAACTTGTATCAATGATGTTTGTGTGATTCATTTTATGTGCCCTTTTCTCAATTCACATAAGTAGAAATTTTTTCCATCACATCGACATTCAAATTTCATATGGCCTTCTACACACTAAAATCATTTCCTAGTCCATCTAAGAAGAATTTATCTATATTTATATCCACACAATGAAATTAAGGGAAAACTCGTCTTATTTTCAGCATGGTCTTTATATTTTCCCACGAAATTCATTTTTATCTTCTTATAAAACCAAAAGTAATTATGGGTTACTCAAATCTCTATATCAAACATTAGATTACATTTAATGATTTCCTCATAGCTATTTTTGTCCTTTATAGATAATTACCTTTTAGTGAATTGGTTTTAATCCACTAAATAATCGGTCAAATTTAATATGTAGTGGGATAATAATTCAAGAATAATACAATGAATGTATTGTGAAATTTTTATCATAGGTACCAATAGATTCATAATGCTTTTTATTAAGCTCATGGAACTCCTTATCTAAATTTCTTAGTTGAATATGAAAAATTTACTTTTTTGAAAATATGTTCTTGAAATCATCCCATTCAATAGTGTAAATTTAATATATTTTCCCCACTCTTTTTACAATATTCCACCATTGATAAGATTATCCTTCCAAATGATAAATTTTTAAGTTTAAATTATAATGTTATGAACACCTGAGAACAAAAAATATCATTTTAGTGGTATTGGTCTATTTTTCATCCACTATTTGATTGGAAACTACACAAAATGAAATTGGATTCTGCCTCATTAAGGACTTAACAGAATGATATTCCCACATTTTATCATTCGGAATTCCTCCAAGATTCATAGCTTGAGAAATTTGTTTGATCATAGAGACTACATATTGCATTCAAGATCCAATAACATTAAGTTTCCCAAGAGGACAATAATTTTGTTTTATTTCACAATCATCATTAATGTGGTTCATTTGGGTTCCATACACTAACAATATCCAAGAGACATACTGTCAAAAATTCTAATACTAATGGGAAAACCACATAATAATCATTAAAATTTCAATTTAAGACAATTTAGTTTATATCCTTCTTTATTAGTGATCATTTCTAAAACACAAGGATTTTAGCATATACATAGACATATCATATTTGTTAATACTAATGTTTTTTCATCCAGGTTTCCAAAGGTAATCTACACATTTTTTCTAATACCAACTATAATGGTCCATATTTTACATACATGTATATTAATTCAAAATTGATGAACAAACCTTTAAACCCAAAGCTAATACCGTATAGGTTTACTATCATTATAAAATAGGAAACATAAACTACTATTTAATATGACTTCTATATTCTCCCCCTCTTATTTCTTCATAAATAAACCCCTTTTTGACATATTTTACTTAAAAACCATTTTTACAGACTGGGGAAATGAAACATAATAATGATTGATCTTAGAATATCAATAAGGGTAAAAAGGTAGATTTCAATTATATCATAAAAAAAGACATAAGAACATAACATTTTAAAATAATATCCTTTATATGAATGATTATGTTATCATATCATGGAAAAAATCATAAAAGTTCATAATAAATCAAGGAATATATCCCCAATAGTCATAATATAAGACATGGAATTTTAAAAACAAATAATAATTTAAAATCCTTTCATATTAGATAGGGATAATTTCCATGAACATCATAGAGGTAAAAAAATAGTACTGAACTGAGTTTACTACACTTTGATGCCCTGTATTACAGAACTGGGTTTACTTCCAATTCCATCCATATAATACTGAACTTAGATCATTTCCCATTCGTTCCCTATATATCTCATGAGATATTAAACATTATCCAATGAATTAGAGGGAGATATAGGTCCCACCAATCTCATATTGATAAAATTCCATCATCATAGGAAAAAATAAGAAATAAAATGGTTTTATTAAACATCATTACACTATAACATAATCCATGTAAAAAAATGGATTTCATAAATATCATTACATCATAAACAACATAAAAAAATAGTAATAATATGTATAGTATACTTGAATCCAATACCTATTAATGATATACACATTAGATGGAAAATAATTTTGAAATAACGCATAAAATTAATTGTTAAGGAAAATATCTTTTATTCTTCAAAATAGTTTCTTTACTGAATTCACATTTTTTAAAAGAGTTGAATTTCCCTAAGAATAACCTTGAAATAATTTCTTTTTTTCTTCCTGGAATATGTATTTATGAAAACATAAAACAATTATGACCTATAAGTTAATAGAAATCATTTTTCATATACTTTTGTCAAATATGTCAAAAAGTACTTTATTCCAAAAAAAAGATTCTTTTAATATTGTTTAGTAATTATTCAATAATGGGTAATATTGAATTTAAAAAAAATTAGAGTAATATAATGAAAATTTTATAATACATATTTGGGAAACATGTATATGGATGATAAATATTCCCTAGTAAAAACATACACAAAAACAATCTCGTATAATAATGATATTACTATATTATCCCTTAACTTATGTCAGATATCCTTTGTATGAATCTGAAACTCATGTATAATTATTTAAAAAAATTATTGACTATAAAGATCTGTAAAATTCAAGGAAAATCGTTTCTTAATTTTCTTTGGGATTTTAAAATAACACATTTTCTGACGGCACTTGATTCCGAGGCCTGGTGTGCCCAGAATTACTATCTGAAGTTTAGCTCGGGTACGTTCAGTGAATGAATGAGCGGGAATTTATATCTTTTGAACAGGTGCCCAGAATCTAATTTCGAGGGCACCGATGGAACCTTAGCGCCGGTAATTTCTTAGGAACGCCATTTCCAGAGTTGCGTTTACACGAGAGATGTTGTTAATTTTTGTGGAACGTAAAATAAAATTTATGCAACAATTTTATTTTTACTTTAAGTTGTTTAAGCTTTGAGTGGAAGTTGGGTAACTCCCCAACATCCCAAGGGAGGTTATGAGGGTGGTGGGGCCCATAAGAACCCCAACCCTTCACATTCTTAAACCCCCTCAACTCACCATTATGGAGGACAAATTTTCATGAATTAATTTAGTGTAATTAATTCAAACTCCTGAAATTCAAAAGTTATGTTATGTTAATAAAATAAGAGATGAACTTATTTTATTTGGGGTTGGAACCTTGTTGTGTGAACTTTGGGAGAAAAGCCAAGGGGCTTGAGGAACTTCTTCGTCTTCGACGAAGAACGCGAAGAACACATCGGTCTCCAACGAAGAACGTCGAGTTCTAGGAAAACGATTATGCAACGCCGTGTACCGCGACGTCGTCAACGTTTTCTTCTGCGACATCTCTTCCCGCGACGAATACTCGTTCAAAGATCCTCCGTTCAAGCTCGCATGAGGTAGGGGTTTATTTATTTAATTATTTATTTTGTTCGTAAATACTACCTTGTCGTTCTTCGTGAAAATACCACCGATTTCTATTGATTAACGAGAGGGGGACGGACCACACAAACATGGTTGACCCTCCTCCTTTATCCATGTTATTGTTTCTATTGTGTTGGAACGGGAATGGCGTGGTGCCATCGCACCGTGCAGGATCGTGCGGCAAGTAATGTGCGGCGCTGTCGCGCCGTGAAATTGAACCAAGTCGCGGCGCCGTCACGCCCCGCTAGAGAAACACAAAAGCACTGCGACCAGCGAGGGGCCGCGGCGGAGGGGTGTAGCGCAGTTGCGCCGCACCGGACGGATGAATGCCGCGGCCGGTACCGGGCCGTGGCTTTAGAGCAGGACCGGCAGCCGGAAACGGGTCGCCGGTGTCGGAGCAAGGAGGGGACCGGCCGTCGCCAGTCCTGTGATGGCAGAAACCAGCCGGCCGGGGCGGGCCGGCCGGAAAGGAGGAAAGCCAGGGGTTCAAACCCCCGGCTGGCCAACTAGCGGCCCCCATTAAGGGGGGGCCGCAGTTACAAAACGCGGGGGGGTAGCGCACCCCCCCGCAAACTGAACGACTTGGCCGTTCGGCCAAGCCAGCTGGTGCTGCGTGCTAGTGTACCAGGCCATCGAGCCGGGCCGTTTCGGGCCGATGTAGGGGGTCTCGGGTCGGGTCAGTCCGGGCCCAAAACCCCCGTTTTCGGAACCTTTTTGGTCTTTTTCCCATATCTCGGGCTACGGACCTCTGATCGACGCACCGTTAGTGGAGATGTGATCCTTGGATCGACATGGTCGTTTCGGTATATCATACTCAAGGTTTCAGAATACTTTTTGTTCGGCTGGGTTGGTTCGTAAACGAAACCAACTAGGCCCTCGGAGCGAAAATGCTCATATCTTAAACTCCGGATGTCCGATTGATGTGCCGTCGACTTTGTTGAAATCCTCTTAGTGAGACTAATCTTTTGGATTACTCCTCCTGAGGTTTGGACGCAGGTGGAGTATGGTTGGGTTGGTTTTGACTTAAAAACCAATCGCGCCCCTGGGACGAACAACCCAATATCTCTCAGACCGGGCATCTGATTGACGTTCCATCTGCGACGTTGAGTTCCTGTTGACGATACAGAACTTTTGGATACATCAACTCTGGACTATGTGTCAGTTTATGTATCAGCCTCTCGGATCGTGGAGCGGACCCTCCGGAACGAGCTTGCTGTGTGCGGGAACCCTAGAGCTGGCTACGTTACGACTGTGACGATGATGACGACAGTACAGAGATCCTCAGTGGATTCTACGGCGACGACTACAGCACTCAACGATCTTGTGTGGATCAGTGCTACTGATCCTATGTGGGTCCGGTCCTGTGTGGGTCAGCGCTCAGCAGTTCTGTGTGAGCCAGCGCCTACAGATCATGTGTGGGTTCGATCCTGTGTGGGTCATTGCGGGGGTTAGTTACTTATCGATCCTTTGTGGGTCTGATCCTGTGTGGGTCATTGCGGGGGTTAGTTACATATCGATCTTTTGTGGGTCTGATCCTGTATGGCTCATTGCAGGGGTTAGTATCTATCGATCCTTTGTGGGCCTGACGACTTAGATGAATCAGTGAGAATATCTGATAATCTCTATCATCTTATGAAGAAGTATACCTGTGTGAGCTGAATCCTGTTTTTCTTTCCTATGTGGATTGTGTTGTGCCATCCTGTGTGGATTTACGTTCTACTTTCCTATGTGGATTATGTTGTGCTATCCTGTGTGGATTTACATTTTTCTTTCCTGTGTGGACTGAGTTGTACTTGGGCTCGGATTTTGGAGCTGAACGAGAATTGATGACTTAGGTGTCTATGGGCATATACCTAGGCAGTGTCGGATGTTACTTCGTGATTGTATCTTTCATTTGTGGATTATCTTTTGTGGATTTTAGGAGACGTTCGGGGGTCTCGGGGTCCCTACTGAGTAGCTTATACTCACCCCTACACGATCTATGCCTGCACTACGTTGTTTTGGTTGCAGACGACGGACAATGTTGATCGTGGTTGAGGCTTGCAGAACAGGATGGTACCTGGAGGTGGACCACTGGGCGGGAGGTACTCGGAGCGGACGGATGGACCCGAGGAGCTGTGGAGGCTATCTGTACCCACCCTTCAGGTGGGAGTTCCATAGGACGGCTCGACGTTGCAGCTTTATTTTTCAGTTGCTGTTTTCCCTTCCAGTTGTACTTTACTTTCAGTATGGGTTTGTATACTGGCAAACTTACTTTTCCGCACTTACTGTTGTACTCAATTTTTACTTAGTGTTTACTTATACTGTTTTCTTGCTCTGTGGTATTTGTTTACTTTACAAAGGCAATGCCTTGTCTTTTTAACGGGATTTACGCCTTGGTGCTAGTATCCAGCCCCTGGCCTATGGAAGGAGGGCTTGGGGTAGTCACAACACAGCCCCCGAGGACGGGTCATGACAAATTGGTATCAGAGGAGTTCAGTCCTACCACAGAACATGGGACTCTGATCTTTTTCTATGTGAAGCAATAGTGTTAAGCGTATTGGGTGTGGTTATCAGTCCAGGGAGTCCAATGTTGGTGCGGTGGCCGACGTATCCGTACACCAGGACCCTGACTTCTGATTTCCGACTTAATGCACGAAAACATTGATTGCATGTGTGTTTCAAGTTTTGTATGAGATTACTTTGTGTCAACTCACGAGGTATACTGTTTGACCATGGCACACCTGTTTCTCTTCAGGATGGCCCCATGAAGGTATCCATCTATTGATCCGAGAGTTGAGCATGACAACAACCCACCGAGTAATGAGGCCTCGGTGTTGGGCCCTTTGACAGCTGAGGCACCGGCGGTACCTTTACCCGCCGAGCCATCGATGCTTCCAGCCCCAGCCGCTGATGATGCACGTCGCCTTAGTGCACTGCATGAGTTCTAGCGCCAGTGACCGCCCAGGTTCCGCGGGGAGACGGACCCCCAGGTATCCGAGGACTGGCTGGAGGTAGTGGTATGAGTTTTCTGGTTAGTGAGGACACCAGCAGACCTCATGGCGATCCTCATAGTGAGCCTAATGCACGCGGCAGTGGGCCGATGGTGGAGCTTGATGCTCCAGGTGAACGATGAGATATCTCTTCTCTGGATGGACTTTGAGATCCTCTTCCGATCAGAGTTTGTCCCAGCCACCCTCCGTGCGGTGCGCATCCAGGAGCTTATTCAGCGACGGCAGGGAAGCTTTGCAGTCGCCCAGTACTCGGTGAGATTTACCGATCTCTCACGCTACTCGACCGACATGGTACGGGACTCATTCTTCCGGGCCCGGACCTTTGACCAGGGATTGAGGCATGAGATCAGGGCATCACTGATCTCCCTCAGCATTCCGACTCAGGAAGGAGTACTGGAGCGAGATCTTCTCATTGATAGGTTTCTTACTGAGTCTACACCAGCGGCGAGACCTACCACATGGTGACACGTGGCGGAGTCTTCTGCAGCTGGCAGTAGACAGATGTCGCAGAGGTCCAAGTGGGCCAGGCCAACGGGCGGACAACCACAGGATACTGGCTTGGAGGTGCGGGGTACACGCAGCAGAAATAGTCTTACGAGTGGAAGACAATTCTATGCATGCAGCGAGCAAGGCCACATGGCTCCTGACTGCCCGACCCGCCATGCAGAGGAGCAACAAATGGTTGAGGAACCACCTAGGCAGAGGTAGAGGTTCGACTATGGCGGTTCGCAGGGAGCAGGTGGACGAGGCCGAGGAGCTGGTCGAGCGGCAGGTGGTGGACGACGTTTTGAGGCTCTACCACCACCACCACCAGGAGGTTCACCCCAACCTCAGGGGAGAGCACAACTTCAGGCAGCTGAAGCTTACGATCATGGAGCTCCGGAAGCGGGTGGACTAGTGCGGGACTAGCTCCAGGAATAGCGGCCTTTTCCCATAATGCCTCTAGCTTCGTAGTTTGTGTTACCTTGTGTCCTTGTACTTTGAGTTGAAGTAATAAAAGACACTTGTAATGGTGACGTTTTCTTTCTTGTCTTCTGTTTGTTATTACTAAGAGGTGCCGGTTAAAAAACTGTTGAATTGACCATCAATTGAGAGATTCTTACTGGAGGAGACCCAATGACCACACAATGATGTCGACAGTGTGACTCAACCCTTGGAGGCGAGAGTAACGGTTGGATCTCTTGGTAGCAGCGTCGAGGCCTTATGACGTCATCCATGCCATGAATTAACTAATCCTGACATGATTGACTGTATTAGGAAAGGAATGTGGTTCATCTAGGGTATGAGACCGGATTTCCCTTTTCGGAAAAGGAGAAATCTTTACAGCTTTTCATAACGTTAAGGAGGAAGGGGAAACCCTTCGTGTGGTCAGACAGATGTCAGCAGAGCTTCCAGGAGCTGAGATAGAGATTGACCAGCACCCCTATCTTGAGGGTGCCAGAGGAGGGAGTAGGGTACATAGTCTACAGCGATGCGTCACAGACAGGACTCGGATGTGTCCTGATGTAGGAGCGGACAGTGATCGTCTATGGATCATGTCAGTTGAGGCCGCATGAGCAGAACTACGCTACCCATGACCTGAAGTTAGCAGTAGTGGTCATCGCTCTGAAGACATGGCGAAACTATCTGATGGGCGAGTGCTTTACAGATTTTTTTTTCTGCCCATCAGAGTCTCAGGTACATCTTCTCTCATAAGGCCCTGAACCTGAGACAGTGGCGATGACTCGAGTTCCTCCAGGAATATGACTTTGAGATAGTCTATACTCCTGGGAATGGGAATGTCGTAGCCGATGCTCTCAGCAGGAGGACGTGCATTTATCTACTTGAAAAAGGTTGTGGCATAGTTCGTCTCTCGATGCCTCACCTGCCAGAAGGTGAAGGCAGAGCACCAGGTACCAGCAGGCTCGGTACAGCCCTTGGAGGTCCCGGAGTGGAAGTGGGACGGGATATCTATGGACTTCGTGACTGGACTTCCACACACATCCATAGGTCACAACTCCATTTGTGTGATTTTCGACCGACTCACCAAGTCGGCACACTTCTTACCCACTAGAGAGCAGGGCTCAGTGGAGAGCTTGGGGAGTCTCTATGTTCAGGAGATTGTACGACTTCACGGCGTTCCATCATCTATCGTCTCGGATCGAGATGATCACTTTACATCCCGGCTTTGGAAGGGGTTGCAGGAGGCGTTCGGGATGCAGCTACGTCTGAGCACTACTTTTCACCCTCAGACTGATGGTCAGATAGAGAGGACCATTCAGACTCTCGAGGACATGCTCCGCGCATGTGTCCTCGACTTTGGTCGTAGCTGGGAGGACTACCTACCTTTGGTGGAGTTCGTGTACAACAACAGCTACCACTCCACCATCGGGATGGCACCATACGAGGCGTTGTACGACCGACCTTGCAGATCTCCTTTGTGCTAGACAGACCCTGGGGAGTCAGCACTTGTGGGACCGGAGATGGTCCAGGCCACGACAGAGAAGGTCCAGGTCATCCAGGAGTGGATGAGGACAACTTAGAGCCAGCAAAAGTCTTATGCTAACAGGAGGCGGAGGCCACTAGAGTTCTAGGATGGCGACCACGTCTTCTTGCGTGTCTCACCTCGACGTGGATTACTGAGATTTGGCCGAGGCGGAAGGTTGTCTCCACGCTTCATCAGACCGTTCCAGGTCCTCAACAGGATTGGCGAGGTAGCTTATCGCCTGGCTCTACCACCTCAGTTGCACCTTGTGCACGACGTTTTCCACGTATCTTAGCTGAGGAGATAGGTGCACGACCCGACGCATATCATTGATCATGGGGAGCTAGACGTTGATGATGGGGAGACTTTTGTTGAGGTCCCGGTGGAGATCGAGAATCAACAGAAGCAGGTCCTACGTGGATGGTCGATTCCTATAGTGCGCATCTGGTGGCAGCCCGGGAACCTCCAGGAGAGCACTTGGGAGCAGAAGGCTCAGATGCGTGCTCAGTACCCACATTTGTTTTCCTAGCTTATGGTGTATCTTTACAGGGATGTAAAGCCCTGGGGTGGGAGTAATGTAAAGTCCCGTAAAATTCAAGGAAATTTTTTTCTTAATTTTCTTTGGGATTTTACAAGAATGAAGTTTCTGACATCACTTGATTCCGAGGCCCGGTGTGCCCGGAATTACTATACGATGTTTATCTCGGGTGCGTTCAGTGAACGAATGAGCGGGAGTTTCTAACATTTGAACCAGTGCTCAAATTCGAATTCCAAGGGTCCTGATGGAACCGTAGCGCCGGTAATTGCTTAGGAACGCCATTTCCAGAGTTTCATTTACACGAGAGAAGTTGTTAATTTTTGTGGAAGGTAAAATAAAATTTATGCAACAATTTTATTTTTACTTTAAGTGGTTTAAGCTCTGTGTGGAAGTTGGGTAACTACCCAACTTCCCAAGGGAGGTTATGAGGGTGTTGGGGCCCACACGAACCCCACCCCTTCACATTATTAAAACCCCTCAACTAACCATTATGGATGACAACTTGTCATGAATTAATTTAGTGGAAGTAATTCAAACTCTTGAAATTCAAAAGTTATGTTATGTTAATAAAATATGAGATGAACTTATTTTATTTGGGGTTGGAACCTTGTTGTATGAACTTTGGGAGAAAATCCAAGGGACTTAAGGAACTTCTTCGACTTCGACGAAGAACGCGAAGAACACATCGGTCTCTGTTGAAGAACGCCGAGTTCTCGGAAACCGATTATGCAACGCCATGTACCGCGATGTCGACGATGTTTTCTTCCACGACATCTCTTCCCACAACGAATCCTCATTCGACGAACCTCCGTTCAAGCTCGCATGAGGTAGGGGTTTATTTTTTTATTTATTTATTTTGTTCGTAAATACTACCTTGTCGTTCTTCGTGAAAATACGACCGATTGCTATCGATTAACGAGAGGGGGCCGGACCACACAAACACGGCCGACCCTCCTCCTTTATCCATGTTATTGTTTCTATTGTGTTGGAATGGGAATGGCGCAGTGCCGTCGCACCACGCGGGACTGTGTGGAAAGTAATGTGCGGCGCCGTCGCGCCGCACCGTGAAATTGAAACAAGTCGCGGCACCATCGCGCTGCACCAGAGAACCGCAAAAGCACCGCGGCCGGCGAGGGGCCGCAGCGGAGGGGTGCAGCGCCATCGTGCCGCACCGGACGAATGAATGCAGCGGCCGGTACCGGGCTACCGGCGTCAGAGCAGGGAGGGGACCGGCCGTCGCCGGTCCCTTGATGGCAGAAACCGGTCGGCCGGGGGCGGGCCATCCGGACAGGAGGAAAGCATGGGGTTCAAACCCCCGGCTGGCCAGCTAGCGGCCGCCATTAATGGGGGGACGCGGTTAAAAAACACGGGGGGGGGGGGGGGAAGCCCCCCCTCCCCCCCGCAAACCGAACGGCATGTACGTTCGGCCGAGCCAGCTAGCGTCGCGCGCCACTGCGCCGGGCCGCCAAGCCGGGTCGGGCTGCACCCAGGCCAGGCCGAGCCACACCAGCCGGGCCGACCCGGACCCGAGTCGGGTCGACCCGGTTCGGGCCGACCCAGGGGGTCTCGGGCCGGGTCGGTCCGGGCCCGAAATCCCCGTTTTCAGACCCTTTTTTGTCTTTTTTCCATATCTTGGGATACGGACCTCGGATCGATGCGCCGTCAGCGGCGATGTGATCCTTGGATTGGGACAGTCGTTTTGGTATATCGCATTCATGGTTTCAGAATACTTTGGGTTCGTCCGGGTTGGTTCATAAACGAAACTAACCAGGCCCTCGGAGCGAAAACAATCATATCTTAAACTCCAGACGTCCGATTGACGTGCCGTCGACTTTGTTGAATTACTCTTGATGAGACGCATCTTTTACCTTACTCTGCCCGAGGTTTGGACACAGGTGGAGTATGGTAGGGTTGGTATTGACTTAAAAACCAACCTGGCCCCTAAGACGAAAAAGCCAGTATCTCTCAGACTGGGCGTCTGATTGAAGTGCCATCTACGACGTTGAGTTCCTGTTGAGGATACAGAACTTTTGGATACATCAACTATAGACTATGTGTCAGTTGATGTATCAGCCTCTCAGATCATGGAGAGTACCCTCCCGAACGAGCTTACTATGTGCGGGAACCCTAGAGCTGGCTACGTTTCGACTGTGATGACGACGACGACATTACAGAGATCCTTAGTGGATTCGATGGTGAAGACTACAGCACTCAGCGATCCCATGTGGATCAGTGCTACCAATCTTGTGTGGATCTGATCCTATGTGGGTCAGCGCTCATCGGTTCTGTGTGAGCCAGCGCCTACTGATCCTCTGTGGGTCCGATCATGTGTGGGTCATTGCGGGGTTAGTTACCTATCGATCCTTTGTGGGTCTGATCCTGTGTGGGTCATTGTGGGGGTTAGTTACCTATCGATCCTTTGTGGGTCCGATCCTGTGTGGGTCATTGCGGGGGTTAGTACCTATCAATCCTTTGTGTGTCCGACGGCTTAGATGAATCAGTGGCAATATCTGATCATCTCCATCGTCTTACGAAGAAGTATACCTGTGTGAGCTAAATCCTGTTTTGCTTTCATATGTGGATTGTGTTGTACCATCCTGTGTGGATTTACGTTCTACATTCCTATGTGGATTGTGTTGTGCTATCCTCTGTGGATTTAAGTTTTGCTTTCCTGTGTGGACTAGGTTGTACTTGGGCTCGGATGTTGGAGCCGAACGAGAATTGATGACTTAGGTTTATGTATGGGCATATACCTATGCAGTGTCGGATGTTACTTTGTGATTGTATCTTTCCTTTGTGGATTATCCTTTGTGGATTTTGGGAGATCTTCGTGGGTCTCGGGGTCCATACTGAGTAGCTTATACTCACCCCTACACGGGCTATGCCCGCACTACGTTGTGTTGGTTACAGACGACGGACAACGTTGATCGTGGTTGAGGCTTGCGGAGCAGGACAGTACCTGGAGGTGGACCACTAGGCGGGACGTACTCGGAGCGGACGGCTGGACCCGAGGAGCTGTGGAGGCTATCTGTACCCACCCTTTCAGGTGGGAGTTCTAGAGGACGGCTCGACATTGCGACTTTACTTTTTAGTTGCTGTTTTCACTTCCAGTTGTACTTTACTTCCAGTTTGGGTTTGTATACTGGCCCACTTACTTTTCCGCACTTACTGTTGTACTCAGTTTTTACTTAGTGTTTACTTCTACTTCTTGCTTGCTCGGTGGTGTTTGTTTACTTTACAAAGGCAATGCCTTCCCTTTTTACCGGGATTTATGCCATGGTGCTAGTCGCCAGCCCCTGGCCTATGGAAGGCAGGCTTGGGGTAGTCATGGCACGGGCCCCGAGGACGGGTCGTGATATTGACATAGTACATAATAATATTAATTTTATTATATATTATATTATCATATTGTCATTTATTTCCAAATAACATTATTACTCCTTATTCAAGTATTAACTGCATCATTTTCATACCAATGTATTTTTGAATAAGTTATGTTTCTACTTATTATGTCCTTATTATGTCAGTAAAAAGTTATATATATCATATTTATTCATTATATAAATTTATATAATATTTCCTTAATGGATAACATGTATAATGAATCACATCGTATCATGAATATGGTAGGTCATACATATGCACAAGCGACGATATCATTCTCATAATTCTGATATTGTATGGAAGTGGATGGAATATATATTATTTAAAAATCCATATCATGTTATAATAATAATTTATTGTTGTTATTTTCATCATTATAACCATAAATTTTAGATGGAGGTGAAAATTTTATTTTACCATGGCAAGGAGATGGTAACTTGTACGTACGAACATGTGTTGATTTTATTTTTTATTTGATGGATTGAAGCTTGAATGTTATTGTTCGATAATCATAATAACATATTATTTTATAATATATATAGGATTTAATACTACATAGTGGAAATGATGCATGAAAAGTAATTAGGAGAAGAAAGAAGTTTGAAGGAATCATTAGAAGAGATTTCCTCCTCTTCGATGTGATCACTATAGATCTCCTCCTAAAGCACTAGAGTTGATCTTTGGAGAAGACCAAAACCAATAAAATGGTAATAGGAGAGATTATAATTCGATAGGGTAGGGGATATACAAGCTTAATGTCCTAATTAATTTTGAAAAAATGTGGGGGAAGTACACATTTTAAATTAGGGTGAGGGCAGTTTTGGAATCTCCAAAAATATTACGTTCAATAAAATAAAAACACATAGAAAACCTCCAAAATGTCATATTTTTTAAGATTAAAATATATTATTATGTAACATAATCATCCAAAAAAATTATAAATATTTTTATATCATCATAAAACTTATCATTTTAATTTTTACTTAGTTATCCTATTTTAGTTTTTATTATGGTAACAAATAGTTCAAAATTAAAAGGGTTAAATATTTACATTTTTTTGTCAATTAGACCATAAATATATAATTTAGAATATTTTAGACATTGTAATAATTATTTTATATTTTTAAAAATGTTTTATGATTTTTTAAATAATTTAAAAATACATTATTTTGATAAAAAAACAATAGTGTCTATTTTGACAATACTCAACTAATTGATTTTTTAAAATATGAAGATAACAAGTTAACTTAAAAAAATATTATATTATATTCCTAAGAGTTGAAGTTAATCTATAAAATTCATTGGATGTATTAATTACCCCAAAATATATTTATTTTAATATTTTTAACATCATTTATTTGTTATCTCTATCATGAAAATAATTACTACTTCAGTTTTGGGTAATTATATAATATGATTATTTATTGAGTATAAATTAAAAATAAAATAATTTGAAGAAGATAAATAATATATATTTCTTTGGAATACCTATAGCCACATATGACATCTGGAAAATCATATATTAATATTTTTAAATTTCTTAAATCATAAATGTGGCAACTTTGACATCACTTAGATAATATATTATATGTGTTATAATAATTTTGATATGGTTCCCAATGGTTAATAACTCTACATATAGATTATTATTATATATATATACTCTACCAATAAGATCTTATCAAGTTTTTGGGTCTTTTAATGGTTATTATAATTTTAATAATTATTATTTTATTGATTGCTCATAAATTAAATAGTGTCTGCATCATCAATAAATAAGAATTTAGGGTAATTATTTATTTCATAAAATGTACATAAAAATTACAATGATATTAAAAGAAAATTTATCTTTAAAATTATTATTTTTTAGATTTATTTTTATTCTTTATGTCCTTATATTAAAAATTATGCACATATAAAAATTTGATTAAGATATATTTAACTTTTCTTTAAATAAATTAAATTAAATGTCCCAATAACTTCGAAGTTGATTTTAAGGGATAAAATTTTCACCCAAGGATGATTTAGGTAAAACAATCACTCATCCATTGATATTTGGACAAGTTTTAGTATAATTTTACAATTTTCATGTTACCCTAAATAAATTAATTTACCCTTTTAACGTATTAATAAAAATTACTGAAGTTATTAGTCATACAGACAAAAAACAAAAATAAAGTTTTATTTACCTAATTTGGACCACATTATTCAAAATATGGAATAAATTTTTTATAATTGAAAACACTGATGTTTCAATAATTAATTTAATATTAATCTATTTGACGGAATGAGAAAACTGGTTATAAATTTTAAAAACATTGGAAAATAATGAAATGTTTTTAAATATGAATTTAATGAAAAATTAATTTTTATTACCTATATTAAATTTAATCATAAAAATATAATCCATTTATACTTTAAAATGATTCATTAGTATAATTTAATCATTTAAATATTATTGATGAAAAAATTTGTTTTCTATTAAAATTTAGTTTATTTTTACTATTCATCAAAACATGCAAGTTATAATAAAAATATCAAAAAATCATCCAAAGAAACTATTTATATCCTTATTATAATTAATAAGATTATTTTTCAATATAAAATAAATTATTGTATCAATGTTTTAATTTAAAAATGATTTTTCGTTAAAAGGTGGTAAAATTACCCTTTTAAAAAATATTAGATTATAATACATAAAATAAGGTTTATTCATATCATATGATTAAAATATCTATTGGATGAATATAAAAAATATTTTCTAATATATATAACATATATATTACATTAATTTTATTTACTAATTTTAATTAATATAATTTTTATCTCCAAATTTAAAAACAATATGTTTTATATTTATTTGGTATATATTTTTCATAAATAATTGGAATCCAAAGAAATCACCATAAATTTTCTTAATATTGTTATATTATTTTCCTCTTAACTTATTGGCTTGGTTATAATGGTCATTTTATACTAATAGTGTCCCACAGTTTGTTTAAAATCCCAATTTTATGCAATATAAGCTATCGAAGAAAACAAATTATTTAAAGAAAATATCTAATAAAATCATTTGAGTGTTAAAATATATGTAAATGATTAATTAAATTCGGTATAATATTCTAATATATGTATCATGTATAATAAATAATACAATTATTATTTTATGAACATTTATGTATTACACACTGCGTAAAAATAAAATAATCATGTAAATAATGTTATCATTGATTTGATAGTACACGTCATGATATTACATGATATGGTGTGAATTACATTTTTCTCATGAATAAATATTATAAGAGTATAATACATGTTTGGTAGTTGGTATAGGTACTCATTGGGTTACCACCATGGGTTATTTTTTGTAAATAATTATTTTTAAATAATATTATTTAATTTATTTAAAATTATGATGTAAGAGAATCTCATGAAAATTTAAATGATAATTAATAAAAAATATTTAATTGATTAAAGAATATAATTAATTAATTTGAGAGAAATATATCATAAATAGGATTGATTAGAATTCAATTCTAATTTTATTAAAAACATAATTCATTGTATCTATGGATATGATTGTGAGCCTAAAACATACCATTGTATGTGATTGGATTCATTTCATTTATTAATAAATTAAAATTTTGTCATTCACTTCAAATATCCTCTATTTATGTAATTACTTTAATTACCATGGAATATTTTATATAAATCCATAATCAATCCTTTTGTTCCCCTCACCTACATGTGAGTAAAATAATATGTAACGTACGGTTATCCCAAGCTAGTGTAGGTGGTTCAAGTTTTGAGTTGACATGAAACTAATCAAAGTGAGATACATAGGTGGACTGGTGGTATGATATAAAGTTGCAACATGAACCATATATGATTCAAGGTGATATTCACATAAGTTACGGTAAGATTATCATTCACTAGATAAGCTAAAAATTTGTAAAAGATAAGGAACATACAACTTTTTTTATTTTTTCCAATATTCATTTTTAGTTCATTATGGTTATTTTGTTTCAATCACATAAATTATAAAATTAAAAATAATGTTAGATAAAAGTAAAATAAATTGGATTATGTGTAAATTTTAGCTTATTAATCGTTAATGACTCGATTAAATCCTCATAATATTAACAAGAATTTAATATATATAATAATTGGAAATTTATTCATAATGAAAAAATCCATAAAATATATATATTATATCAGTATAAAAATAATATAATTCATTTAAAATTTATCCACAGTTAAATATAATTGACCAAACAATGTTAGGGTGGTTTCAATAATTGGGTAATTCTCTCTTGGTGTTTTGTGTGGAATAAATTTAGTTCACAAAAAGGGTTGATTGTCGAAGCTGGACATAGTGTAAATGAGAGGAGAAGGGTCAAGGAAGTCAAATTTTCTAATTTTAGGATTTTAGAGTCTAGTCAACAAATAATGTAAACATGAGTTAATGTAGTATTAATTTGGAATTACTACTTAAAACACTTCAAAATACTTCTCTATCTAATGTTGGTGTGATGAAAAGGGAAATACAGTTCCTTAAATGAATAATGTACAAGAAACAATATATTTTGAAGCCAATGTTTAGGGATATTGGGATTAAATAATATTATATGATATTAATAAATATAACATTTTTTATTTATCTAAATTTTATTATATAAAGAACTAAAAAATTATTCTCATTTTATTTTTAAAATCAAAATTTAAAATTATTTTGAACATTTCACTATGATACATACCTAATAAAGATAACCTTATCACTGACACAAATTTCCAAGAGTGAAAATGGTTCTTACACATTATAATATTCGATGAACATAAATTTTATGTTATAGATTAACCTATTTTAGATGAACCATTTAATGAGGCTAGTGATTATTATTTTTCACTCTATGAGAAATATTTTAATGTCACTACAAATTTCTATTATTTCATTATGTCATCCTTGACCAAAACTATTTAAAAGAAACATGAGGATACATATAAGTATACGGTGATGTCTCACCTAAAAGAAAATCATCAGGACAAGGAAATAAAATAGAAAAATGAGATCTCAAATACCATATTTAAAACCTGGATTGGAGAGTTATCACATGTTGGGTCTGATGTAGTCATGCTTATTGGATACAATGAATGCTTATACATATTATATATTATATTATCAGATGATTTGCACCCAAATATTATACATTCCTCCCAAACCATGACCTTCCCCAATTTTATTATTAATTATAACATGATCAATAATGAGAACATATTTTAGAGATTCTTACCCTAATACTCCATGTAGAGTAAAACATAGGGCATAAAAAACCCATAATTATTATAGTGAATAAGAAATAGAAGAACAAGTTGAAGGGTCACAATAATCATAATTTGTCTATGGCTTCCTTGAAAATTCCATCTAATAATAGAAAAATTTAATGGAATAAAAACTAAAAAATCATGTTTTTCATATGGAAATCTACGACACTAGAAGATGAAAATAACCCACAAGAGAGGTTAATTTCATGGTATATTAATTACTTTGTGAAATAATTCAATATCTATAAATTATGTATTAGTTACAAATTTTAATTCACATATATTTTTCTTAATATAGTAATCTGGTATATTTCAAAATACATCCAAAGGAGATCATGATTTTGGAGATAACAATTGTGTGTGGCTGTATGATCCATCCATTGGTGACACCCAAATTTCATTTGCAAGAGTAATTATCTTGTTTTAATATAGTTATTATTATCTAACACCTATAACCAACAACATAATTGTTTTATATTTTCGTGATGTTGATGGATATATTTTTAATTTTTTAAATAAAATATGTTTCTTTTATATATACTACATATGTTATGGTATGGAACATTTAAATAGTAGTATTTAGGGTTTGAATTATGAAATTATTATCTTGGAAGATGATAAAAACTCATGTAACCACAACTCATGTAACACCGAACTAGGGAATCACTATCTTCATCATTTGAAAGATAAGAATTTGACAATCATATTATAATGTGGTTATTTATATTATTCTATGCTAAAACAAGTTGTATGATGTCATTCTTGATTTAGAGGAAAAATCACCAAACAAACATTTTTTGGAAATATTTAAAGAGACATATAGAATCTTGGATTAGTACAAACTGATGTTTGTGGAAAATTTGTAATATAATCTATAGGTGGATGTTATTATTTAAAAAAATTTTATAATGACTCGACATGAAATATTTATGTCAAATTAATGAGGAATAATTACCAGTACATTGATAATGATGATGAATTCATAAATGATGTATAAAATCAACATTGGAAAAATATAATGAATAATTTATTGCATAGAGTTAGTGAATATCTCAACCACAAATATATCTATAGTTTACATGTTTCTGAGATTCAATATCAAATTATTCCACCATAAATTCCACATTGGAATATTGTTAGTCAATAGAGGATGTATAAAATGTCATACAAGGTAAGTTCAATGATTAGTCATGAAGATATTTTGTTATCCATTTAGGGATATGAATTACAAACTATGTAATACACACTAAAATGAGTACTAACTAAAGTGGAATAGGTAATTCTCATAGAGTTATGGAGTGGTAAAAAACATGTATTGTCACATATATGTAAATGTGTATACAAGGAACTTGTTAAATCCTTTTCTAGAAATGAATTAAAACATCAAGGGAAACGTGTATTTTTATAGGGTATCCTTAGGGAACAATGTGATACTACCAGTACAACCCCTCAGACAAGAAACATATTTTCACCAATCATTACATTTTTCTTGAGAGGATAACATACTCAAAAAATGATAGTGGGAGAAAGGTTTATTGTAATAATATTGATGCACTTGATACACAATATTTGGTATAGGAATATATTCCATTGGTCCCCATGGGAGAAGAAGTTGTTAAAATAAAATTATGGAAATGGAGAACAAGAGAGGTATGTGAACCATATAGATATTCTTTACTACTCAATAAATATGGTGAACCATTATTGGATGAAAATGATGAAACACATTTATATAAATATGAAGTACAAATCATAGAATCTATAAGTTTCAAAGAAGCGATGAATTTTAAAATGGATTTCATGTATTAGATTACATTTTGGGTTCTGGTCAATCTGCCAACTAACACAAAGATCGTTGGGTGAAAATGAAATTCAAGAGAACATTTGATACGAAAGTTAGGTTAAATACCTATAAATAAAGCCTCATGGATAAAGGGATTAAAAAATTAATGGACTGATAATGATGAATCATTTTTTGTAGTTTACATGTTTAAACCTATTCAAATCCTAATTTATTTAGAATCTTACCATGAATATAAAATTTAATAGATGGATGTTAATAAAGATTTACATAATCGGAACCTTCTCGAAGATTTCTAAATGTCAAAACTAGAATTATTTGGGACTCTAGGTGATGCGAAAAATATTTTTATGTCACTGTCATCCATTTAATGATCAAAGAAAGAATATAGGACATAAAAAATATGATTCTGTGAAGCTATAAAATAATTTTATTTGAACAATAATGAATGTGATTCAATGCTTAGAAGAGATTTAGTGGGAATTGGGTCATTATCCTAGTATTATATCATAATAACATATGGCTCCTTGGAGAAAACATACTGGTCATATTGTTTGTTTCGGACTGGATAAAAAAATGTTTCTCCATGAAGGACTTAGGTGAAGTATCTTATATTCTAGGGATCATTAACATTCATGAAATATCTACAATGATAATTATACTAAGTCAATGTAGAAACATTGAACAAATACTAATGATATTTAGTATGGGATAATCTAAGAGGGGATTGGTTCCAATTTCCCAAGGTTTACATCTTTCCAAGAAAATGTTTCCTCAAATACAATATAGTGATGATATAATGAGTAATATACTATATGATTCTACAATAGTATTGATCATGTATGAAATGGTATATACTAGACTTGATTTTTCCTACTTATTAATCATAATAAGGATATATCAAGATAATATTAGAGAACATCATTGGTATGTTTTTAAGGATATCCTTATGTACCTAGAAATTACTAATGATTTTTTCCTAGTGTAGAGAGGGATGAGTATAAGGTCATTAGTTGTTATACATATACTACTTAAAAATCGATAAAATTGATATATGTCACAATAATTTCATTTTTCATTCTCAACAGAGGAGGTGTGATCTATAAGAATTCCAAGAATCCATTTCTTAATAATTCTATAGTGGAGTTCGAGTATATAGAATATTTTAGTGCATACAATGATGCTTGATGGATACAAAACATTTCCACAGTGCTTGATGTGGTACCTATAAGTAAGAACCATGTCACATTATATTGTGACAATACTGTAGTAGTGTCTGTTTCAAAATATCCATGGTCACCCAAAATTTAAATTAACATACTCTCAAAGAATCACCTCTTGAGGGATTTTTCTCATAGGGTAGAAATTATAGTATGTATAGTCACCATTGAAGAAAACATGGGACCCCATTACTGAATTAATATATCAATAGAAACCTAATATAAATTTGAAACCCATAAAAATAAATGTTTTTAGAAATTGGAACTATTAAAAGCGGGGTTCTGATGATGTTTGTTCCATGAAAAAAATTCTGTGCACAATATGATAACATGTCTTCAATTTACTAAATGTTAATAAAATCCTTATCACATCATCATTGTTCTTTTGTGTAACATTTTATGTGATAATGTATTAAGCAAGGTATCGAATGATAGTATTATTAAACATATGTTCTATAGATGGATGATATCGATGGAGGGATAATAAAGATACATGGTATTAGGGGGTGGATACTCATAGGACATTGAGGTACCTTCTCATTGTGTACTTCCATGGTAATATATAGTGTATAATATTATGAGAATGTGACATGCTATTATGAAATCCACATTTATATGTTTCATTGGATGTTACTATCATCAAACATGTGTATTGATCCTAAATATATATTATTATTTTTTAATGAGTTTTATAATTAGTGTACCTTGATGTATTGATGAAAACTATGGGGGAAGATATTCACGGTATGGTATGATACATTGGGTTCTTCACAAATAATATTTAATTATTGAATAATGGGAGAAATTATTTTCCCCATTGGTTCATTAATTTAATTTTATCTCGTAAGACCATTTGTTGAAATGGTATATCCTAAGTAAATCCATATACACTATATTCTATTAGAAAGTTCTATTTTTGGAACATTAATTAAAGAGGAATTGATAACTTTGGTTGATGGAACCATATTGCAACCAACGTTATAAAAAATATTGTGATAAAGGTTTTATATAATACAGTTAGACTTAATATGGGGTATTATGTATGATGGAATTAACTTTTCTCCATTTGGGTTCCTTTAACTATTTCTATACTCATACCTTGTACTTTAGGATGCTTCACCTAATGCCACTGAGAAAGGGGCCAGAGGGTCACACAATAAATTTCACCAAAATAATATCTAAATAATGTAATATTAATTATTATTTAAATAGTTGAATAAATATTATTACCACATGTCATTTAATAACTATTCATATTTTCTTGATTTCATATAATCCATCACTAGTTATACTATAGATTATTGTTTGATCCAAATATTTAAGAGGGGTTTATTTTCTATTTTATATATTTTAAATTTATTAATTTATTTTTGAATAACTCCCAGATATTAAATTATTACAGAACTAGTCATTATAAATTGCTCAATAAATATTATTGAGGAATGGTAGACTATGTTTAATGTTCTGGTAAGAAATAAAATATATTGAAAATATTTTATTAAAAAATAAATTAAATACATGTTTTTAGAAAATGTGGTGATATATTATTATTATTATTATAGACATACCATTTTTCAGAGATTAAATAAATAATGATGGCAACTTGTGTAGTTATTTATTTCTAGCCATAGTAGTAAATAAACACAATTATATTATTTATAAATATATCAAATTCTTTTCATCTTTTTTTGAGCACAAAGAAATCTTGATAATCCTCATGAAACCCTAGAGAACTCCCTTATATGATAAAAATCTCTAGAAAGATTAGGGATAATCATATGGAAGTGATTCTATTGGTGATCCTAGGAAAATTATTCATGATATAGGATTTTCCATGCTAGCACTCAAAGATTCATGTGGTTATGTTTAGAGATTTTTGGAAAACGTGTGCACCATCACTCGAGGGAATTATTTATTTATTCCTATAATTAATCAACATTACAGCATAAATCAATTATTATATCAATCATCAAAAAATGAATTTCATAAAAAGTTAATTATTAATTTCATAAAATAATTATAAATAATATGTGATGATCATGTGCTTAGTTACTGTGCTTTTCAAGTGTCTTTATTTTTTATTAAATTCAATTTACCATGGTGATTATCATCATATAATTATCAAATTAATCATTGATCTTGAAAAAAATGAAAATCTAGGCACAACCTATGTGATGCTTCCACTATCCCCAAAACAATCATTATAATCTATAGTGTAAAATTTAAGTGAATTTTTTCCAGAAAACCTTTTAATGAAATTTATATAATAGAAATAGTAAATTACATACAAAAAAAATTAGGATCGGTATGGAATAATTTTTAAAAAAAATCTATAATGACTAATAAATTTAGATATTCTTGAAAACATACAAATATTAAAAAATTGTAGTTAAAGATGAAAAAATTTATAATTAAAGGATGGAAAAAAATTCTTTAATATTTTGAAATAACATTGTTTGAAAATGAACAATATATAAAGATTATTGAATAATAATTTTAAAATAGATAATTATAATTATGTAAATAATATAAAATAATTCATAATATATTTCTCAAAACAGTGAAGATCAATGGAAAAAAATAAAAAAACATGTATTTTTAAGGAAAACCCACTAAAATAAATGATAATTATTTCTAATAAAAATGAATATTTATGAAAGAATTGTTTAATCATGGACGAATATTTTGTTTTGAAAAAACAATTCCCTACAAAAGAAGGTATAAATAAAGCATAATGTCATCATATGTAAGAATAGATAAATATTAAAATATAATTTTCAAAAAAGAGTGATTATGAACGAAGTAAAATATTTAGAATGACAACCACTTATAACCATTTTGAATTTTGAATCAAACCCCAATGAGTGGTATCACATTAAATAGAACATATAATATCATTAAATATTATAGGATCAAGATAAAAATTCTAATTGTGTAATATTTTCACCATTTAGATGTAAAAATGGTGTAAAACATAATCATGGCTCAATTGATTCAAATTTGAATCAAAGAAACACATACCTTGTTTCCATGTTCTGTCGAATTAACTCTATCCTCCTCAATGATTAGATTATCTCCATTTTAAATTGTATTAAACCATTATTATATGGTATTTTGAGATGATCATAACCTATTTATGTTGTTTAGGAGATCATATGGGAGGTTTGGGTATATTTTGGGTCTAAATTAATAGATTTATGTGTTAGAAGAAGTGATGAGATGATTTCCCCAATTATAAGTGACAAAGGGTGGTATTTATTAAATACCCAAAACATTTTAATAATGTAAAATTAATATCATGGAATGTGTCTCTAAAATTTTGAATTAATTGAATGAGGATGGGATATTCTTAAGTCACACTTTCACTACTCAATTAATAAAATGTTTTAATCATTTTTGCCTTCACCTCTTAAGTTAATATTTTTAACTAATTTGGTTTTCACAATAGTATCCAGTTTTTACCAAGGTAATAGATCCTTTATTCCAAAAAATATAATTTCCCTTAGTATCTAACAAATTATTCCAAATTAGAAATCAATTTATTCATATTTGGTTTTTATAATTGATAAAACATAATTTTAAAATAATAAATTTACAATTTATTAAAAACAATTTTCATGAAAGACAATATATCATAAATTTGAAATTGAAAAATATGTGTTTTAATTTAAAAATAAAAATTTTTATATTACAAATTAACTTATAAAGTGAATAATTATTATGAAAAAATAGGATAAAAAATTAATAATTCATAATTATATACTAGTAATGACATAATGTCATGTTATTTGTTAAAATAATATCTTTTACTATTCACATAAAATCATTCTTTTCTTAAAAATTCAAAATTTAATAATAAGATATTATTTCCGTGATAAATTAAAAATTGAAATTATTTTTTAAAAATTCCAATTTCCATATGTGTAATATTTATCTTAACATAAAATGTAAAGTATTGGTAAATTTATTTTATAAATTATGTATTATTATTTAGTAAATATTCCTTTCACTATAAGTAAATAATTCATATAGTGTTGATATATATTGATATTATTACATATAAATAAAATCTTCCTTTAAAATAAAATTTCAATTTATGGAAAATAAATTTTTAAGCATAATGTGAATTTAGAAAAAAAGAATTTTTTAAAATTAAATAATTATATGAAATATAATTAAATATAAATATTATATACATATTTAAATAATATAATTTTTAACATATATAATGCATTATGATCTCAAATATGTGAACAATTCAATAGATAATCTCTCATTACATCTTCAGTTATGGGTTAAGAAAGCGTAGATCATATACAAATCTTTACGAGCATGAACTTCTTCCATGTGTGGTTTCCGTCAAACTGTAATTGCTTTAGTCTAGACTAGGAATGGTAAATGGAAAACCATATTGATGTTATCTTATATATGATATTATAAAAATAGGATTTGTAAGGAATAATTATACTTCCAAATTCTATTCCATATTTCATTATTAATTTTATAGTAGGTTTACATCAATTTATTATGCTAATTTAATGGGTATGGTTTAAGCGTCATATTTAATATTCAAAAAATTCATGTTTTTTTATTTTAGTTTGGTTTTTAGGTAATTCATGAGATTAAGAAGTGTATATTTAAGTATAATATATAGTTAAATAACATATTTTTCCATTTTACACCATTAATTAATTGTGTCCTCAAAATTTCAATTATTAATTACTTACAAGATTAGATTAGGATTTTTATAAGATGAAATGATATTTAATTTTTGATTGAGGTATCAACCAAATTTATTTTATTTTAAAAATAATGATTTATTAATTTGGATTTTTAATAACCATTTTGGATAAATATCTCACTGTTTTTAGTGTTAGGAAATATTATATTTTTTATTCAGTTCATTGTTTAGACATATATTTACACATTATAATAATTTGGGTTATAAAATGAAATGTGAATCCCTATTTACTAATAGATACACGACTAAAACATATCTCTCATTTCATATGGTTCCCCAACATTATGGTGATGATAAAAAATCAGTTTTAATGATAATGTAGGTGAAAAAGTTTCCTCCTAATTATAGTTCTAATTGAGATCCACATTCCAACTCCTATTTTCCATGTTAAGTGTAGTTCTCTTCACTACATCATTCTATTCATTATCCATATTATACCTCACCTATGTTTATTGATTCAAAATATAACCACCCATCTCTTTAAATGAATTTTACACTAGTTCTTGAGATTCCTTTTCTATAAATCCCTCTCTAGTAAATGATAGTGTTGGTGTATTTTTCAGCATATCCCCTCTGGGAGGATTTTAATGTGCCCAAATAGGTCCATCCATGACCTGAAATATTTCTCAAATGTACTTCAAGGGATAATGTGTTATTTTTAATCAATCCTTATTCTCGAATAGTTCCTAGCCCCAAGGTCACTAGGTGGACTCCTTTTTTCACACCACTATAACTTGTTTCACTACTGGGAGTGGAATGGAATTATACTCTACATCCACCATATATATATATACATTTCGACATGTATGTAAATATTAAGGCCTTCACACAAGGATATCACAATGATAGAAGATGGAATATATTATTTACTATTGTCATATATTATTTTATTGGAATTTATATCTATATGTGATTTATACTTGTTGTTTCTACACCAATAAATATACTAATAGTGCCCATTTTATTGTTAATATGAACAAAATCAGAGAATATGGGTTCTATATTAAAATTGTTAATATGTTACCTAAAATCTTTCCCAAGGTCCCATACTATGATTTATATTCTCATAAACATAAATTTATACAATAAACCATAATACAACATGATCTTTTATTAGATACACAAAAATCAGGTTGCTACAAATAGAAACTGATCAACAAAACCTCTATTAGATATAATAAAGATCGCATAATAACAATTATATGGTATATGATTATTTGTCACAATAAACCTCAATATTATTTATTAAAGAGGATCCACCTTTTTCTATTGGTAATTGTGGTTATTCATGCCTATCATTCTTATCATCCTTTTATTTAGGACACTTTCTTGGGTAATGTCTACACATTACACACATAATTCAACAAATAGTGAATGGTTATTTAATAAAAAAATTAATAATATTATGATATATTGCCTCTTCATTTTCTTATGAAAATTTAATTCTTAATTGAAACCTATTCCAAAATTAAATCACCTTCCAATCATCTTGAGGTAATTTTTTAAGTCTTATTTTTATATTTTTTCACATATAGGAAATGAAAAAAAAAATTCATTCATCACCTTAATAAAATGAGCATTCATGAGACTTCATCCTTGTATTATTTGATTCACATTGGACCTTCACTATGTTCACATTGTAAATCATATTTCATGATATCATGTTTGGAATAATCATAAGTATTATCACTCTATCTCACATTACTATGATTATTTATTTAATATATTCTTTATTTTTCCCTTACACCCATGGATCCATCTCATTTCATGCATTACTAAAACCAAATGGGTTTAAATGAGTGATGAAACATTAAAAATATAGTAATATTATCATAATAATAAGAGGAATTTGAAAATTCAAATTCCTTATTCATTTACATTATAATGTTGGAAAAATATTCATTTAGTTATATATATATCTTAGTAGTGCATTGGTTTATTACCATTGGGATATCTTATAATCATTGACATAATTTCCCAATGTTATCGGGAAATAAATAAGTTATAGTGTTTCATAATTAAAATAAAATAAAAAACAATATCCCCAAGGAGTTTTAAAATAGATATTCATTTATGCCTCTTTGTCGTCAACATTGTTAAGATTGATTTAATACAAAAAACACCCTATTCAAGGTTATTAGACCATGGTATATATATGTCTGAGAATCCATCCACATATATTATTTATATAGTGATGAATTTATAGTGAAAATCATATACTAAATACTATATCAATATTTACTGAAATTATCATATACTTAGACTCATATCATGGGATTTCCCTAAGTTTCTAGAATGCTAATATAAGGACTCGACCTTAAAACATTACATAATCTTGAATTAAATGAATAATTAACATTGAGGATATTTTCAGGTTTAGAGTTTTAGAGAATTAGGACATAACTATTACATCTCAAAAGATTACAAAGTAGACACTTCTACTCCGTTTCCATTTTTCCATAAAATAAAAACTCTTAAAAATAAACATGTATAGTTTCTTGTTTTAGATATCAGGTCTTTCCTTGATTCCATCCTTGAACCTATTCATATTTAAGTCCTATGGAAAATATTTCAAAAACATGGGATGAGCACCGAAAGATTAGTAAGGGATACACAAAGAAGGAAACTGTTAGTTTTTTAAATCAACATTTAAACCATGAATACTCAATCATAAGTAATACTTTTCACCTTTATAAAGTAGTAAATACTCTTCAATGAATAAAAGATCATTGCTTAACCTTTTTTAACTAATATATCACCATAAAACCCATTTAAATAACACATAACATATAAAGGTAAATTGGGATATAAACATACTTAAATGGAATAACAATACGGTCGAATTCCACACATATCACTAAATGGAATAGCCATACGGCTGACTTCCATACCCAAGGCATTAGAGGTTATAACGTAACCACCCATCCTAGAATTCACAGCACCACCCATAATTTGTTTTATCACATAACCACCCGTCAAATGTCCAAGTACCATTATTAAATCATAAGACATAAAACAAATATAAGGGAAAGAAAAAATTTCCACATTTCAATCATAATATATCACTTAAATATATTTACATAAAAAATACATTATCAAAACCATTTTCAATACCAAAATAAATAAAAGATTAAATGGTATTTATTTTCATTTAAAAACATTACAACTTGTTAAGGAATCCAAATATCAAATAATACTCGCGGTGGCGGAATGGTCGTTGTCACCACAAACGTTAAAAGAAACATTAATTTTTTTCATTTAGTAAAACACTTAGTAGAAAAATATTACCTTTGAATAAAATGAAATGTCAAAGGTTTTTATATAGCATAAAATATTGTCTTTTATTAAAACAAATTATGCCTTAATGAAAGAAGATTGAGATGAAGTCCCTTACAAAGATGGTATCCTTAGATTAAGGATAAATCAATTACATAATTATGTGTGAAAAATATAAATACACCCAATATAAGTGGATATTAAGTGTAAAGAAATCAGTGGAAATCCACACATATTCGTAGTACTATATAATCAAGAAGTAAATGTTTAACCAAAAGAATAGAAATTGGGTTAAGAAGTTCCCTTACAGAAATCTGACACCCTTATGGCGTCACTTTAAAATTCAGAAAATGAGTTTATGAGATATATAAAGGTTATCTCATCACATATACATAACATTTATAGCAATAAGGATATCTAAGAACTTATCCCAACATTATAATGATGTAAATTAAAATACCTAACAAAAAGAAGTCTTTTAAAAAAGAGGAGTGTGAAATGTTCCATTAACGACTTGGGTAATTTTAAAAATGTACACCCCATGAAAGAAGGACTATACAAAATTGATGTAAATACCCATAAACGAAATTATATTAAACCAAGGGTAGATTAAATGGAATTAAAAACACAACTGTAAGGAGATAATGACATATATAGCATGAATCTCACGGGAATAAATAGTGAGATAAAAACTCTTACCTCATTGTAATAAATCGAGTCTTATGACCAAAAGATAATAAGAACCAAATGAATCACATAATACCATGAATATAAATAGAATCATGATAATATATATAAAATTTAAGTACACAATACACCACATGAAATAAATAATTGGCGAACAATGGAAATCTCATGGAATTAAAAGTGAGATAACAAATCCCCTTACCTCAAGTCTGACTTGTCTTGCTCGTTTCATTATATTCCTGAATTAAAAACATATGTAAAATTATAATTTCTTATAAAATTACATTAAAGTTTATTATTCAATTCATATCACATATTATCATGTGATAATAATTCGTTAATTATGTGAGTTCATATCATACGTTATTTCGATGTTTGGAACATGAGTAAAAATGCACTTATTTGAAAAGAATTTCCCATGTAGTTATAAGTTCATCATCTCCAGAATGGTATTAATGATTTAAATATCACATAAATCCTATATATATTAATTTTATAATACTCCATAACATTTGGAGATAAAAAATGAAATGCACCGTTCATGGAGACGGTGGGTCGTACGTACGCATGAACACTATATTCATTTCCTTGTCATATTAAAGGAATTAAAAATAAATGAGACATATATATATATATATATTTTATAATTCCAGTATAATATATATGTCATATATGTAGCATTACATTATTAATTACATTCTTTATAAGTTCCCTGTTTGGCATGAATGAGTCACATCACTTGTGGGGGCGGTAGTCCACACTTCCTCAGATTAAATTATCGCAATTTCACAACATGAAAATAATAACGATGTGATTTAAAAATAAAATTCAGATGAAAATAGAAAAAATAAATACCATATATATCATATATAAATATACTGAAATCATAGTGGCCACCTTGAAGTTGTTAAAAGAGGATTGAACAATCATCGTTTCGTGAGGCAGTAATACGCCACCCACAAAAACAGTATGTTCTTTAACCATTAGAAAGAGGTGTGTGTAAGTGTAGGTATAATACATTTCATAAAAACATCCTGGTATATTTATTATACTAGTTTTATTATGGGATCAAATAATAAGAAGATATTGGGGAGTGAAGAAGGAAAATAATATAAGGAAACTCGAGATAAGACATTACCTCTAAATCAGTTAACTTTTTTTGATTTGAGCCAATGGCTTCCTTAGAAAGCCTTATTCCCATAGTGAGGCTTCTAAGAGTAATATAGGGATGTGGAGAGATAATGTTACCAGATTTTTGACAATACAAGGGCATGATAAGTGTTGGTATGGGGGTAGAGGTGGGGGCCTTTTATAAGAGGGAGGGGGGTCACTTTTGGAATGTCATGAAATGTTACCTTATTATAAAATGGTTTTCTGATTTTAAAAGTCACAAAATGATATATTTATAGGATAAGGTTATAAGGGTTCTAAATCCACCCATAAATAGGTTTTCTACAAGTGTATGTATTAGATTTTACCTTATCTTTTCATTTTTTTTAAATCGGTCATTAATGAGGTAATCACTGCATCATCATGTTGTCATAAATAAGTTTATTTATTTAATGTCTAAAAATTATAAAAAAAATGTAGGAAATTTTTTTATATTTCCAATGAATATTTATATTTTGAGAGATCATTTACGTAATAAAATTAAAATTGTTTTAATTAGTATATACAATCATTTGTTATATTTATCTTCTTTTAAAAATAATGTCATAAATGTCACTATTACACCCATGTGACTCCATGGGCCCTCATGTTCCGTAAAAAGATTCCCATGATCAGCCATGACTCAAAAAAGAGGATTTGGACACATGTTGGGGACAATTTATGTTATTATTATATTATTTTATTACCCCAAATTACCTGATTACTAATTGATGACAATAATTAAAGATAATTATTGTCGTTACTATTCGTATTGTCCAAAAAAGAGTCTTAATTAAATAATTTGAACCTTATAATTCCATATATGTAATAAATTTAACAAAATTCCAAACACAAAAATTGTAGTAATTAATTTAAAAATAATTCTCTTTGTCATAATCAAAGACAGGTTTTACGAAGTAAAATTTATCAAAATATTGACTTGTTTTTACATCCAATTGTAATGTGAAATAACTTACAATGAACAAAATTGTATTACATGATAGAAACATAATTCAATTATAGTTTAAAACTAGTTAAAATGACCATCTAACTAAATAATTAAATTAGATGAAAAAGTAGTTTTGAAGTAAAATGTAGTATTTTTCACTATTCATTAAAAATAAATATTTCTCAAAAAAATACTAAATATTTATCCAAAGTAAATTTAGTATTCCATAATAAAAAATGATTTCCATTTTACCAAATTAAAAAAACAAAAGTTTGATTAATTAATTTTATAATTAATTTCTGCTGTCAAAACAAATAGAGTGTTTTTATGAAATAATATCTATAAAACTATTGTCACATGTTTATGTCCAATTTAAAAGTGAAATTAATTCCAATGACCACCATTGGATTAAATTGTAAAAATATGTTTCAAATAATCATTAAACCCAATTAAAATTATAATCTAACCATATAAATAATTTACATTAAAAGGAGGTTTTGAATTAAAATACAACATTTTTTAATATTCATAAAAAATGTACTTTATGAGGAAAAACTTTACACAATGTAAATTTTGATGTCCCTATTCTAAAAAGGTATTTTATTTTGTCAAATATAACATATAATTTTGTCAAAAATTAGTGTTTAAAAAACATGGTTTGCCATCAAAAGGTGGTTAATCGACCTTTTGATGAATATTAGAATATTTATGCATAAAATTGGATTCATTCTAATTTTAAGCCTCTATAATTTATTGGGTAATTGTTAAAATATTTAATAAACATATATAATCATTTTGTAGTTAGTTTTGTTCGTTCTCACCAGTACAATGGCTAGGCATTAACTGCCACTTAAAATAATATTATTATATTATTAGTGTGCAACATAAGATTTCAAAGAAACTCGTTGTTGCGTATTGGGTACGCCACCGAACATAGCATTACCTTTAATGTAATATTAACATTTTATAAAAAATATTAACAAATATGGAAATGTCATATTCTTTATTTACCCAGGATGTTACATCCTTCCCCCTTTTGGGAATTGCATCCTCGCAATTTTAAAATTGTTCTCGAAAACATCATTGAAATCCCCTCATCGGAAAAGGAGTCAATAAAACTATCACTTTAAAAGAATGAAATAGAAGTACAATGGTCACTAGAGTTAACCCATACTAGGATTCCCTGAAAACATTGATATGGAGGAGAAACTAAGTTCAAGTTCTGATGGAGAGTTATATAAAACATGTTTAAGAGAAAGTTAACCACCATAAAATCACAACCTTGTGATGGTTTAAATAGTATTTGATTCCCCTGTAGGAAAAGTTAACAGACAATGTTTTTGTTTTATGTAAATTTTCATTGAGGAATTTATTTATGAGCTTATCTAAATCATAAGGAAAATAATTACTTGTCATGTAGATTCTCATCTCTTACTATATTTCTTACACAAACTCATATTTTATCTAAAAGATGAGTATTTAGGATGACTTGTTCACATTAAGAGTTCTATAATCAACTTCCTGAGAATCACCTAATCCAAAAAAGATAAACTATATATTTCCAATGTAATTAGATCTTAACCGAAAAAATATTGTTAGTACATGATTAGATAATCCCCAAAAAAGGATAATCTTTTAAAAAAACTACTCTTAATCTCCAAAATTCAACAAAAAGAACCTAAGGTTCAAGAAAGACCATTAAATAAACAGTTATCCATAAAAGTCATCAATGTAAACGAAACTATGATTGAAACTCAAATGTCATAAGGATTTAATCACATGGTCTTCTAAGGTAAATCTTAACATTTATCTCCAAATAATATCAGTTACTCTTAAAGTCTCATATTAAAAAGTAATTAACCTAATCACAAATTCTCCATGATAGGTCAATCATTTCCATAGATTACCCAAAATCAACTTATTCTTGATTCATAAAATCATCTAAATAAAAATAATTTTTCATACTAACCAGGGACTTCACGTAGTCTAGTGGTAGGCGATAAATACCAATGGAACTTTGGTTATGGGTTTGATTCCCGCAGCTTCATCCAACACGATGGGTTGTCACACAGTTTGTGTGTGGTCCCTTTTAAAAAACTGTACAATTTTACAACTTTCCTAAAAAGTGATAAATTCATCAAAAATAAACATAGTATAGTTTAACCACAAAGGATATCTAATAACTTTCATTTTGCATCCCAAAATGTATTAACTAGTAATTACCTCAAATTTAGGGATCATATAAACCAAAATGGTTCTTTATAAATATATCCACAAAAGAAAAGATAATTATTCCTTGAAAAAAAATTTCATATATAAAACATCCGGGCTACACATACTATTAAAAATTTTCTAATGTAATATCATCATCAAAAGAGCCTTAATAATTTTAAGAATATCACCATCCAAAAATCTAACATAACTCTTGAATCCCTTATATGTTGACTTCTTACTCATTCAATATTCTTCATGATTCATTAACCATTCCTTTCCAACATATTCTCAAATACTTCTTTCCTACAAACAAAATCATGAATCATATCCTATGATATCTATAATAGGAAAACATATTTTAAGAAATAATCCATACCTTTCATTGGTCATTTTCAGTTTCTTCTTCCTCAATTGGATTGTCATTAGGTATTGGTAAATGAATATTTGTACGATCCCAAGGATACCATTCCCGAAACATCTTCGTAGGACATGTTTTTTCATAATGACCATGCACACCACATTTAAAACATTCAATTTATCCTTCAAAGAGAACTTATTTCCCTTTCCTAGAGTCTACTGGATGCTTCCTTTTTCCATTTTCAGGCTCTTGCTTTATGACCTTCATTATCACATCTATAGCATCTTTCTGTCCCTTTGAAATAATTTCCTTGGTGTTTCTTTCCACATATTTGACCCATAGGTTATTTATCACACTTACCTTTATGATCATTACCTGAACTTCCGTAGGTATTTGATTCTTGCATATATGATACCTTATAAAAACTAAGGATCAAGTGGTCGATCATGACTCTAGAAAGTTGGTTTAGAATAACCACAAGAGTTCTCATTGCATCTCCAATATCATTCATTTGATCATTCATAAAATCATCACAGTAATCTTTTCATCCACTGTTACTTTGTGGCCTACTAGATCCAGCCATTTACTAAAACCAAATAGGTCAGTATGAGTATATCAGTAAAATCATCATATAATATCTTATGAGGAGGGTAAATACAAAGATATAATTATTCATATTATCTTAAACTCATTTACATTATCTATATAAAAAACTATAACTCTTTCTGAAATCATAACCATTATGGTATTGTAACATGTGCATAAAGAATGCCCTAACCTCTAAAGTTATCTAAACCGACCTCTGATACCAACTATAAGGACCCAACCTTAAAACATTATATATTATTGAATTAAATGAATAATTCACATTGAGGAACTTTTTAGATTTATATTTTTAGAGAGTTGGGACATAACTATTACATCTCAAAAGATTACAAAGTAGAAACTTCTACCCAGTTTCCATTTTTTTCATAAAATAAAAACTCTTAAAAAGAAACAAGTATAGTTCCATGTTTTAGATAGCATGTCTTTCCTTGATCCCATCCATGAAACTATTCATATTTAAGTCCTGTGGAAAACATTTCAAAAACATTGGATGAGCATAAAAAAATTAGTAAGGTATACACAAAGAAAGAAACTGTTATTTTTTCAAAACAATAAGTAAACCATGAATACGTAATCATGAGTAATACTTTTCACCTTTATGAAGTAGTAAATACTCTTCACTGAATAAAAGATCATTTCTTACCATTTTGTAACCTAAAGATCAGCATAAAATCCATATAAATAACACATAACATATAAAGGTATCCTGGGACATAAACATACTTAAATGGAATAACCATACGACTGACTTCCACACATATCACTAAATGGAATAGCCAAACTGTAGACTTCCGTACCCAATGAATTTGAGGTTATAAAGTAACCACTCATCCTGGTATTCACGACACCACCCATAATTTTATTTATCACATAACCACCGATGCAATGTCTAAGTACCATTATAAAATCATAAGACATAAACCAAATATAAAGGAAAGAAAACATTTCCACATTTAAATCACAATATATCACCTAAATATATTGAAATAAAAAATCCATTATCAAAACCATTTTCAATAACAAAATACATAAAAGATTATATTCTATTTATTTTATTTTAAAAGCATTACAACTTGTTAAGGAAGCGAAAGATCAAATAATACTCACGGTGGAGGAAAGGTCGTTATCACCGCATACATTAAAAGAAAAATTACTTTTTATCGTTTAGTAAAACGCTTCTTATAAAAATATTCCCTTTGAATGAAATGAAAATTACATGGTTTTTATACAGTGTAAACGAAAGTCTTGTATTAAAACAAAATATGCCTCAATGAAAGGAGATTGAGACGAAGTCCCTTATAAAGACGATATCCTAAGATTAAAGATAAATCAATTACATAATTATGTGTGACAAATATAAATAAACCCAATTTAATTGGATATTATGTGTAAAAAATCAGATTTCATCCACTCATAATCATAGTATTAAATAATAAAGAAGTATAGGTTTAACCCAAAGAATTGAAATTGGGTTAAGAAGTTCCCTTATAGAAATTCCATAGCCTAACGACGTCACTTTAAAATTTAGAAAATGAGTTGATGATTGATAGAAAGGGTATATCATAACTTGGAAATTAAATTTATATCAATAAGGATATATAAGAATATATCCCAACATTATGAAGATGTAAATTAAAAGACATAACAAAAAAGAAGTCTTTTAAAAAGAGGAGGGTGAAAGGTTCCCTAACCGACATGGGTAACTTTGGAATTGTACACCCCATGAATGAAAGACTATACAAAGTTGATGTAAATACCCATAAACGAAAGTATATTACAAAAATAGTAGAATAAGCGGAAGTATATACACCACTCAAAGGATATAGTGACATATATTTCATGAATCCCACGGGAATAAATAGTGAGATTAAAACCCATACCTCATTGTAATAAATCGAGTCGTATGGAAAAAAGATAATAAGAACCCAAGGAACCACATAATACCATGAATATAAATAGAATAATGATAATATATATCAAATGTAAGTACATAATACACCACATGAAATTAATAACTGGTGAACAATGGAAATATCACCGAATTAAAAGTGAGATAAGAAATCCCCTTACCTCAAGTCTGACTTGTCTTGATCATTTCTTTATATTCATGAATAATAAACTTAGGTCAATTTATAATTTCTTAAGGACATATTTTAAATTTTATTATTCAATTAATATCTCATATTATCATGTTATAATAATTAGTTAATTATTTGAGTTCATATCATGCGTTTTGTCAATGTTCGGTACATGAGCCCAAAATGAACTGGTTTGAAAATAATTACCCATGTAGTTATAATTAAATCATCTCCAGAATGGTATTAATGATTTACATATCATATACATACAGTATATATTCATTTTATACTATTCCATTACATTTAGAGATAAAAATGAAACGAACCGTTCATGGAGATGTTAGGTCTTACGTACGTATGAATGCTCCTTTCATTTCATTGTCATATGAAAGGAATCAAAACTAAATGAGAAATATATATTATAATTGCATAATAATATATATATTATACAGGTAACATAATTTCATTAATTACATTCTTTATAAATTCCATGTTTTTCATGAACGAGTCACATCACTTGAGGGGGTGGTAGTCCACACTTCCTCAGATGAAATTATCGCAGTTCCACAACATGAAAAGAATAACGATGTGATTTAAAAATAAAATTATAAAGCATAGAGATTAAATAAATATCATATATATCATATATAAATACATTTACATCCTAATGGCCACCTTGAAAGGTTTTAATATAAGATTAAACAATCATCATTTCGTGAGGCAGTAATTCACCACCCACAAAAATAGTATGTTCTTTAACCATTAGATGGAGGTGTGTATAAGTGCATGTATAATCCTTATAATAAAAAAATCCAAGTATATTGAGGATATTTGTGTTATTATGGGATCAAATAATAAGATGATAGTGGTGAGTGAATAAGGAAAATAAAAGAAAGAAACTCGAAAGAAGACATTACCTCTAAATCAGGTAACTCTTTTTGATTTGAGACAATGGCTTCCTTAGAAAGCCTTCTTCCCAAAGTGAGGATTCTAGGTATTAGAGAGGCATGTGGAGAGATAATATGAGTAGATTATGGACGAGTCAAGGGCATGAGAGGTGTGGGTAAGGGGGTAGAGCTGGGGGCCTTTTATAAGAGGGAGGAGGGTCACTTTTGGAAGGACTTGAAATGTTACTTTATTATAAAATGGTTTTAGGATTTTAAAGGTCCAAAAATGATATATTTAGATGATAAGGTGATAAGGGTTTGAAATACACCCATACAATAGGTTCTCTACAAGTTTATGTCTTATTTTTTACATTATCTTTTCATTTTATTTAAATCATTCATTGATGAGTTGATCCCTGAATCATCATGGTGTCATAAATAAATGTATTTATTTAATGAATAAATATTATAAACAAAATACCATGATATAGGAAACAATTTTATCTTTCCAATTACTATTTATAGTCTACGATATAATTTATTAAAACAAAATTAATTTTTTTTTACTTAGGATATACAAACTATTGTTATATTTCTCTTGTTTAAAAAATAATGTCATAAATGGCACTATTACACCCATGTGACTCCATGGGCCCTCATGTTTGGTAAAAAACTTCCCATGTTCGTCCATGACTCAAATAAGAGTATTAGGACACATATTTGGGTCATTTTATATTATTATGATGTTATTTTATTACCGTTGACTACCCAATTACTAATTAATCACTATAATTAACGATAATTACCGTCATTTCAATTCATAATGTCCAAAAACAAAAGTGTCTTAATTACATAATTTGGACCTTATGATTCCAAATATGGAAGCTATTTTACCAAATACCAAACACATAAATTGTAATAATTAATTTAAAAATAATTCTCATTTTCATAACCAAATACGAGTTTTTAAGAAATAAAATGTTTCAAAAGATTAACTTGGTTTTACGTCCAATTGGAAAGTGAAATTACATCTAATGAACAAAATTGTATTAAGTGATAAAAAAATAATTCAATTAAACTTGAAAAAAAATTAAAGTACCATATAACTATATAATTAAATTTGATGAAAAAGTAGTTTTGAAGTAAAATGCAGTATTTTTCACTATACATTAAAAATAAACATTTATCATGAAAAAACATAAAAATTATCCAAAGTAAATTTGATATTCCCAATTAAAAAATGATTTACATTTTACCAAATTAAAAACATTTAAGTTTCACTAATTAATTTTATAATTAATTCCCACTGTCAAAACAAATATTTTGTTTTTATGAAACAATATCTATCAGAAGATTGACGCTTGTTTATTTCCAATTTCAAAGTGAAAGTAATACCAATGAAAACCATTGAATTAAATGGTAAAAATATATTTCAACTAAACTTTAAACCCAATTAAAAATATAATCTAACCATATAAATAAATTACATTAAATGGAGTTTTTGAATTAAAATACCGCATCTTTTACTATTCATAAAAAATGAACTTTATCGGAAAAATAACAAAAATTACAAAAAGTAAATTTTGTTTTCTCGATTCTAAAAATGGATTTTATTTTTTCATGTATAACATATAAATTTGTCAAAAAGTAGTTTTAAAAAAGGGTTCTCTATCAAAAGGAAGTTAATTGGCCTTTTAATAAATATTAGAAAATTTGTGCCTAAAATTGGATTCCTTTTCATTTTAAGCCTCTATAATTTATTGGTTAATTGTTAAAATATTTTAAAAAATATATAATAATTTTTTATTTATTTTTTTTCATTACTGCCATTACAATAGCTAGGCGTTAACTACCATTTATAGTAATATTATTATATTATTAGTGTGTAACGAAAGATATCAAAGAAACTCATTGTTGCATATTGGGTACGCCATCGAACATATAATTCCCTTTAATGTTATATTATCATTTTATTCAAAAATATTAATAAATATGGAAATGTCATATTCTTTATTTACTTGTGATGTTTTAGCTAAAACCAATAATAAATAAACTAATCTAAAAAAATTATTAAACCATATTTTGATACTGAATAATTCCACCCAATCTATACATGATTTAAATATTATATTAATTTAATGAATTTGATAATTCAACTCACAAGTATTCTCACTACACAATGACTTAAATGTTTAGTCTTATAGAGAATACCAAAATTAAACATTTATTTTACAACACATGAAAACATTTTATCATAATAATGATCCTATAGACCATTTTCTCTACATATGACATGATATAATCATATTCATTACCTACCGAAAAGAAATATAAGAAATGGGTGTGATTAAATTCCTATTATGGAAAAAATATATTTCATCATGAAGGGGAACCGGAGGGAGATATAAATATAATAAAAAAATAAAAAAATTCCATAAATGATGATCATAGAATTTTTAATATTAAATTAATACCATAAAAATATTGTTAAAAAACTATAAAAATATTACTTAGATCAAAACAAATTTCTATAATCATGTAACATGTGATCATGACATATAAATATGTATTAAATTATAAATTATTTGTGGTCATGGAAACATGGGATATCATGGAAATGAAATGCATCATAAAAATTTTAAATAACTTTATAACCTACATGTAAATGTGAAAAAACAATAATAATAAGAAATTATTTTTTACAAAAACATTAATTCTCATTATCATTGAAAAATATCATTATGTACATACCTTAAAATGTGGGAAAACTTATTGTGCTCGTGAATGTGTGAAAAAATAAATTATATTAATTAATTAATGTCTCGTGAGATATAAAATTAAACCCATACATTAAAAGGTGATTAAAGACCTCATAAATTATCATTCTAGAATATTTCTGCCACATAAAAATTATAAAAAATGTATCTTAATGAACCCATGGAAAAATAATGGGTTCCTTAATAATTCAAAAAAAATATCAAATTAAATTAAATAATAATATCTATGGATATAGAAAAACACATTTTACAAAATGATTAATTTCCTAGAAAAATTAGGGTGAAAAACATCACTTCATGAGATGTAATCATAGAATTCCAAATATAAGTGAAAGGTTTTCAAAAAACCATTAACAAAATTTTTTAAATTTTCAAGTTTGAATAACGTTCAAAAAAAAATTTTAGGAGGGAAATAAAACTATTACATTTTGGTTTAAAATAAAATATCCTTTAAAAATATAATAGGTAGTAGAAAATTTTGGTTTGAAGATAAAAATTTTATTTTGAAAGGATAAATGTATCTTTTCATTAATATTTCCAAATATGTTTGTTTGAAAACTTACATCATAAAAAGATTATTAGAAAATGATATTAAAATGAGTTAAAGTGAATTCTAGTAATCAAAAAAAATATTCCAAATTATCTTTCCCAATAATAGAGTACAATATTCAAATGATGTAAAAACAATGATGTGGAAGACAATTCCATTAAATGAAATGTTAATTATACTTAACAAAATAGATATTATGGAAACAATTGAATTATCAAGGAAGAATATTTTGGACTAAAACAATTTTTAAAAAGATTATAAGTTATAAATAAAACATTACATCATAATAATTTATTATAGATAAATATTTAAATATAATATTCATATAAGAGTGATTTTAAGCAAATGAAAATATTTGAGTCATAAAAGCCCCTTAGAGACAATGTAAGATTTGAATGAAAACCCAATTTGAGATATAATTTTTAATAAAACAAAAAATATGATGAAATATATGAAAATAATGAAAAAATAAAAAACTGTATTATTAACACCATTTAAAATAATCATTGAATAAAATTTAAACAGGAATCAAGGGATTAAAATATGAGGCAATGAAATCATACACTATTTTCCCAAATTAACCAAATGCACTCTAACCTCCTCACTTCATCGATTATCTCCTTTAAGAAAAGGATAAAATATTTTATGGATATTATTTTAATTACATAATAGCATGATTATGTTGTCTTGGATTTTTTAAGAATATTTTCGAAATATATTTGGGAAAACATAATAGGTTATGGTATTAGGAATGCGAGGAGAGTGTTCAACATATAAAAGATAAAAATGGGTGGATTGTTTTGTAAATAAAAACTTTTTTGGAATAAGGAGAAGTCAAAGTTTATAATAGTGGCTCCAAAATTGGTAAATAATGTATTATGTACATTAATGGTCTATCCACACTTCTACCACTCTTCTAAACCCATATTTTTAAAAATTTAGGACATTTACCTATTACTATACTCGTTTTTACCATTTTCCCCATGACAACTTGTTTATAACTAAATAATTTAAAATTTTGGCTAAAAATAAAAATTTACATATTATTAAATTTGTAAATAATCATTCCAAATATGAAATAAATTTTTATTCGCTATTTAATTGTGATAAAAATTAATTTTAAAATTTAAAATGTACAATTTATTTTAAAAAATCCATATTGAAAAAAAATATAGGAATTAAATTCAAAATGGAAAAATTTGGAATTATAATTTAAATTTTATATCTATTAAAACCTAAATTAACATATTATATGTATATATGGCCTCAATAATATGTTTCATAAATTTACTTGTCATATTTATATAACAATAATGTAAAGAGTCATGTGATTTTTAAAAATGGTATTTTTCCTTATTCACCAAAAAATAGATTTTTATAGAAAAAATCCCAATAATTTATGCCATGATATGATTTTCATGATGAATTTAATAATTAATTTTATTTTTCAAAATTCTCATCTTATAGTTTATAAATTTCATTTTTACTTAAAAATATATACTATAGAGGAAATTGGTGTTTATAAAAAATATATTTTTGTATATTAATAATTATTTTTCTCTTAAATTAAAAAGTAATTAAGTGTTGATAAATCATGTTACATAAAAAAATATCCTTAGTTATTTGAAATAAAATTAAAATTTACCATATATACATTTTAAAAAAATTCATAAAAAAATTTAAAAAAAATGAATTTTTGAAATTTTTACAAATTCATGATATATCTAGAAATAAAAATATTATATTACATTTTTATATAATCATAATTAAATTTAAATAACCCTTTATAGTCTTTTTGTGAGACATAATAATTATATAGGTACTAGATATAGTTCTGGTGGTGGTTCATCTAGCATGATTATTGTTGAAATCTCCATGAGTTTGAGCATATCACATGTACGATATCCATAAAATATTTAATTTATTTACTTCAGAATGGCCATATTCAAGAGAAAATCATAATGAAGCTACCCCCTTCCGAGATAAATCAAATGGGATTTATAAGGTATAATTTCACTTTCAAATTTTATTTATTCATTCAATGTTTATTTTTTAGTATGGTAACATAAATTTATACAAGCTAATTAAATTGATTTGTATTACCAGAAATATTTAAGAATTGATGTATATGATAAATTTTTTTATTTTAATTGTGTTTGTGAGATGTAATATAAACAAAATACATATTTAGGGAAAATATATAGTTAAATCAAAGGTTCATTCAATAGGAGTCTTTATAAAAACATATATTACATTACAAATCCCATTTCTTAGAAATATTATATTTGATTCATATAAGAAATTTGTTGATAAGAATTACTGATTCAACTGAAAATGATCATAAAATTGGTGGTTCAAATATATTCAACAAAAAGTGCATCTAGGTAGGTTTATTTTAACTATTCTTGTCTTATGATATAATTTATGTTAATTTAAAATAGTTTTTAAATAATTATTTTTTTATTCATGAAATTTGGTAAACCATAAAATTCTACATTTGAGACATTAATTTATAATTGATTTATTTTGAAGAAAATTTTATTATGTGAGATCAATTCATTTCTCTTATATATCTTATAAATGATTTATTTATAAGTTTTTTATAATGTTTTACAAAATTATTTGAAAGATGGATTAAATTAATGATTTCCTATGTTGGTATATTCTCTAAAATTTTATTCTCGATTTATTTTTTGGATTTTTGTTTTCCCTGAATAACAATCATTCAATATGTGACATTGTGAATAGATGGGAATAAAATTTATGGTTATTTTCATTGATATTTTTATTATATCTCTATTGTGTAATATTTAGGATATAATTTTTTATATGTGTAAAAACACTTTATTGAAGGCCAAAGGATTTTTGAGCTCAATATACTAACAAATTGCCTTTCTAACTACCAAAGTTGGTCTATAAAGTCATATAGTGATAGTCCAATGGTTTCCAAATTTTTACTGCCTTTGGTAGAACATTACTTACTATAGAAATCACCTTTTTGAGGTGGAAATAGGTAAATATTTTCTTAATAAATATGAAGAAATTTTTCTTTGTGGATATTTTTTAAAATAAAATACTATAATTTAGATATTCTATATATGAATTCATTATATATAATTTAATAACATCACAAAATTACACCATCCAATCATTTTGTAAAATACACACCTATCATCATATATAACTAAAAATATAATAAATAAAATAAATAAAATATTAAATATAAATAAATTAAAATCTAATAATATCACCCTACAATATTTCTTAAATTGAAATTTAATACAATAAATAATGGATGGTCATTTTTTTTCTATATGTGTATAGTTTTTAAATAAAAATAATCAAAACCTAATTATTCAATTTTTTCAATCACATTAAATATCATATTAACTTTTCAAATACTCTTTCACATCCAAAATAATTAAAATTATTTTTTCCTATGATTTTACATCACTATGAGGTATTTTGTTAGGGTTTGAACTATTTCATTGAAATTTTGTTGTTTTAAAACACCAAAAATGAATACTTTATTTTTTGGTCAAATGAAAACTCATATTGACACATATTAATTCAATATATATTACAATTAAATCTATTTCACATTTTTGAGAAATTCATTGAAATAAAATTTCATTTCCTTGGTTTTACCACTAGTGCATTGGTTTTTTCATCCTATGATATCATGTTAATTTTGGGTCACTTTAATTTTTTTACCCCTAGAAATATGTTTTTAAAGACTATTAATTCATTAAGAATTGGTAATTCAACCAATATAAGGATTACACATATCAAGATCATGATCCATCTTCTTGAAAACATAATAAATTATTAAAATATGATTTTTGTATTATTTAACACCTTTAAAAGGATATATAATATTATTTTGACAATTACATGAAATTATTAGTGTTTTAAACACTAAAAATGATGATTTGGTAATACCGATTAAACGAAGTCAAAAATTCATACAACATTATTTCATATATTTAAAAAATAAATATAAGGTTATCTTATTTTGGATTAAATGAAAAATATAAGTCATATGATTTGTTTTAACCCCATTTTGAATGTTTTTTATGATGGCCAATTCTTAAATAATACATTATTTAGTCATTCCAATCACACCACATGTTGGATTATTATTTAATCTATATGTACAAAAAACCAAAATACAATTTCCCTACTACATAAACTAAATTTTTAGGTCATTTTAATGTATTTTTTGCGTTATATCCATGTTTCAGTGTTTTTTAAATCCTAAGAATATTCTTTGTGCCACACATAATATAATGAATTTTTTTCTATGATTCCCGGTTAATTCAGGTACATTTTTTATAGTTTTAATCCTTAAATCACATTTTAGTCTTTTAAAACAATAAAAAGGATTCATTGGTCTTCCCAAATGAATGAAAACTAGTATTAACACACTATTAGTTCTTGTATTTCCAAAATAAATCTTTGATTACATTACTATTATTTCATGAAAATTATAGGTCATTTTTTAGTTTCAACCCTTTGGATGTAATTTATATGCACATTGAAATCCTTAAGAACCTATTACATAGAAATTATAAGAGATACAAACATCTGATTCATGTTCTTTATACTCTTAAATATCAAAAATAATTCTATGATAGTTTTCTGATGATTTTATGACAATCAAATCCCTTTTATTTATATTTTATCAATTTCGTGCAACATTTAGTGTTTTTAGAGTCAAAATATTTCAGTTATTCAAAGTGAATGATAACTATGATTAATGTTATGTCTATTTCAAAATTTAATAATTCAATTTAATGTTAAATTCATATAATATCATTGGGATTTTATGTTATGAAGTGTCACAACGTGGCCCATGCCACAACTACCCCAAGCGCACTTCCAATAGGCTAGGTTCTAAAAACAAGTATCCAGTATGAATATCGCAAACATTGAAGGCATTATCTTGATATACCTGTACATATGGACACATCTCTAATACCATATAATGTCTTAATTTAAAACAATTTTCAAACTTATATTTATGTTACTAAAATCCTTCCATTAGAGTAAGACAACATGTATTGTAATGAAAAATGACCAAATACAATCCCACAACAAGGAAACTAAAAAAGTTCCTAAATGATGGTATAGTTGGGTATTGAAATCAATTTAACTACAGGAAAACATCCCAGTCATTCCAAATCCCTTTGCCCTTCCGGGTCCTGGTCCCTCTGGGAATCTGCCAAAAGGGTGTTCATTTGCATATGATACAATGCATATAGGAAAATACTATGTAATTGTGAGTATAAAAAACCTAGTAGGAAACCTAAAAATCACTATTTATATAGAATCAACAATAATTTTCATCTCATCAACGGTATATGTCAATGTTTCATGCATCAATAATAAATAGATATAATAAACATAAATGAACAATCTCAAGGTATAGTAACAATTGTGATGGTAGGCTATATTTTATGATTGATAGATCCATATAGCATTCGTCTAGGAGAACACACTCCATGAGTTATTTAGTACTGATAGAATCAATTTAATATTTAGTTCTCATTGGGAATCTTCATAATAAGTAAACTCTATAAGTCTGAAGAGAATAGTGTGGAGTTGAGGATCACACCCAAGGTATTGGGGTATACCAACATATAAGTCCAGAAAAACTAAAAAATTATAGGATTTATGCTTGTGTAGTGTTTTTCACAATGATTCCAAGAAATCCACATTGGGAAAATATCATGACATAGGATCTCACTATAGGCTTACTGATGGATTCTAATAACTCTATATCTAATTGGTGTCTATATGAAGTTATCACTATCCTATTTGTTGGATGTAATTTCATACTAACCCTTATGGAATAGATCATAGGGATATACACTAATGAATCATTTCTAATATGAAAATAAAAATTGATCTGAGCTATGTTTTAAGGATCACATGGTGTGTACTATAAGTACATGACATATACTTTCGGAAACATGTCATACAAATGTATATTATAAAATGCCCCGACCCTGGATACCGAAATCCATTGTAATATTATAATAAATTGGTATGATTACAAGGAATCCAATCTTGAATTACTGGTCATTTTAATAGTCATGGAAAATATATTACATATAGGTACATTACATATCAATTCAAACATGAAATACAATATAGAGAATCGTTTTATAATTCTATTATTCTCCTAGAATAACCCTATATATTAATTTTAACACTTATTGGAGTCCTGAAAAAGTAAAACATAAGAAATTGTGAGCTCAGGTGATCTCTAAAGGTATATAATATAACTGAAGCTTTCAAAAATAAATATACGCCTTTAAGGAAAGGTATAAAACTGAAACACATTCCATTTAGATATAATCTTCTATATAATATGGAAAGAATATAGCAAATAATGAAAATTAAACCTTCACATGCATATTATAAATGTCAGATAATCATATGTAATATCAATAACTAATATAAAAATGGTGGAATTAATAATGATATAAATTATAACAACAGTGTCAAGGCCTCATTCCAAGACCATACATAAAATGGTAAAAAAACCAAACTAAATTGTCTCATAATACCTACTAATGCATCTAGGGGATATATAATTTCTCTTCCATCACTTACTAAGTTCAATAAATTCTTCATATGAAAATAGAAGAAACATAAACAACATAATCATTATTATTAAAAAAATTATATGAAATAGGAATACTTTAACCATAAACCAATAATGTTATCTAAATAGGACATCCACAATAAAATTGATTCCTAAACCATTCATTAAAACATGGTTCCTGATATCACAAGATATAATCACCAATTAATCATAATATCCAACAAATTACCTTGACATAGATGGAAAAAATATTCTAAAATCATTAAAAATATATTGAGACAAATTCCCCCTTTTCTTTGAAATAAATTATTTAAAATACACGCACTTACAAGAGAAAACATTTGAAAAGTTATTTTTGAATCAATGTGTCCATACCAATTTGAAACATTTGAATGTAATTAATATTATAAAACCATTATTTCCATATAGATAACTCTTTAAAACTATATTTAATACTTATATATTATTCAGAATTATTTTAAATATTAAAAATTAAAAATATCTAAAATGATGTTTTAGTTATAGAATCCCTTTCATAAAACGTTAAATATTTTAATTTTGAATATATATGAATTAGATTCAAAATATTCAAAAAAGTTACATTATAATACATTAAATACATATAAATAAATATGTATGATAATATCAAGAATATTGAAAAAGATAAAGGATTAATTCATTAAACATTGAAATCACCCCATACCAATTTGAATATTTAAATAATAAACCCAATATCGTAAAATAAATATTTAAATACTATGAAGATAAATTTATTAATGATATCAAATATAATAGGCACAGTACATACACCACATACAATAAATAGTTGGTGATATGGCTTATATCTATTGAAAATTAATAGCGTGGTGTAATTCCATTACCTTAGTTCTGATACTATCCATACGTGTATGAAACTCCTATATAATGGTTTTAAACATTTTATATACTTCTAAAAAATATTAAGAATATATATGATATAATATATGATTCATTTATTACTTCATGTTACCTATCTATTAACAATGACAAGTTAAAACCTCATTTCTTGTAATAACTGCTTTATTTGTCATATGGGTTTTGAATTGTTATTCATGATAATATTAAAATGATTCTAATTTAGTTACTTAAATAATTTAAAAGCCGATTTATATATCATTTAATTTCACAATATAAATATTTATAATAGATAGATATATAAAATGGAATACACTATTCATGGAGATGTTAGGCCATATATACACATGAACATTGTTTCAATTTTTATATCGTATTAAATGAATAATGTAAATATATATATATATATATATATATATATTATTACACTATAATTATTATTTCGTATATTTCATAATTATTATAACAAAACTTCTCTTTATTACACACATAGATATGATTTATTACACAAACATTCACTTAAGACAACTCTGAGGATCGAGAGGTCTAATGTCGTGGGAAATTAGGAACATTAACTAATAACAAATAACAAAAAATAGAACGTCCTTATTGAATTTTTTTTACATGACCACAATATTACTTCGTACTTATTATTGCATGGGATACCATGAGGACATGCAAAAGAAATGTGTGTGCTACAAATCCCAATAAGGGAGTAAACAAGATATAACATGCAAAATATAGTACATTTTAGGAAATATTCATAACAATGTATAAAATGAGAAACATGAACATAAAGGCATGATAAATCATGATTATCATAACATGGAAATGTGACAACCACATTTAACATGATATTATCATGAGTAAAGGCTCATGGCACATGAAGTATGAATAAACCCTCATTTAAAATGAATTAACATGAGTAAATACTCATTTCAATTTTATTATCATGATTAAACCCTCACTGGCCTTAATATACAATGATAATAATTTTTAAACAATGAATTGGAGTGCAGCCAAGGTGCACACTTTATAAACATTTCATTTCATACAAAAGTGTGCCACATAGATCATACAACATGGATTCCTTAAACATCATAATTTATTCCAAAAATATGAGATGTGGAATACATAAATTTATGTCCTCAATAAACAAGTACATGTTTATAATGGTTAATATCCTTGATAGATAAATGGGTATGGTATTCACATACATGATGATTTGGCTTCGAAAAAAGTTGTGTAATTTCAATAGTATAATGGAATGACATAATCATTCATAAAAATGATTGATAAGAGAAAAAGGGATATCTCATCACATTTAAAATAAATTTAATGTAATTGGGTAATATATATGCATGTACTAACACATTTAATTTGGAAATAGAAGGTGTAATATGTTAATGAAACTTGAATAAGGAGGGGAAAGGGAATAACTCTTATGAAATTTCGGCATGGTAAAAAGTGTACATGGGGGGGATTAATGAGAGAGAAAGATGTATCTCACCATTAAAAAATAAGGATGGTAGTATGATGGAGGATTTAAATCATACCCTAACCATTTTAATGGAAAATACAAGGGTATAACAATATAATAAAACTTGGATAGAAATTAGAATAGAAGAAATCACTTACATGGAAGTGTGGTCACAAAGGCATGGGAGAGGCTTGAGGGAGGATTGTTGGGAGCTTGGGGCACCTTGGGAGGATTATAGAGGGAGGATGGATGAGTAGGGACATTATCTAAGGGGTTTGAGTGTATAAAAGTTGGAGATTGTGTGGGATTGTATAGGTAATGGGAGGGGAAATATTTAATATTTCACAAACATAGGTTTTGGAATCTATATAAATATATATTTAAAACCACAAAACAACCCAAGGTTTTTGTTCATGGTTTTTTGAAAGGGATGTGGAAAAGATTATTTTATAATACCAATGGCCGAAATTATTAAAATATTAGGATTTATTTTGTGGAGGTGGGTCACACTCTCAAGAAAAATATTTCTAAAAAGTTAAAATATTTTATAACACTTGGAGGGACCATTAAGGCACCATAAAATTAATGAAACAAATCAAAAATCATATTATTTTAAAGGTAAAACATATATTGACTAAAAAACCCTTTCATAGTGTTGGTCGGAGTTGATACTCAAGAGGGGGCTGAATTGAGTTCCAATTAAAATTTCTGTTAAAATATTATCTATTTAAAATCCCCCAATTTATAAAAAAAGTTAAACTGTGGTGAATTTATACAGATTTTAAATGTTCACTTAGCTTCTAAAAGATTTATTAGGTCTCAGTTAATTTAACCATAAGATTAAACTAACTTTTGAAACTAACCTACTGATTTACAATAAGTGTAAACACTTTCTAATTTAACTATCAAAGTAGATTTAAAATAGTTTTGTATTTCAAAGTAATAACAGTGGAATATAAAAGAAATATATAATATACTTTAAACTTAAACTAAACATGCACTGTAGATATAACAAGAGGTTCAGTCTCAATCCAAGAATTAGCCCTCTCAAATTTATATAAATTTGATCCACACCCTTATCGGGGTTAACAATAGTTTACAAAACTGTCTAGGCCACGAAGGGACCTCTACCATAGTTCATTGTGAGAAACAAAACAAAGACCAGGCCACACAAGGACCTCTTCTACAGTTAACGTGGGGAAACAACAGTTAAGAGTTTGGAAGTGAGGATTTTGATATCCTCTAGTTCAGTGCAGGAGACATTGTGTGTGTAAGATATAAAGAGTACACCATACAGCTTGAATGTAAATAAACAAATCACTTAGAGAGAACAGATAAGAGTTTAGAAATCTCTAGTGATTAGCAATGCAGCTCTGGACTTGATGGATTCAGCAGAAATGCTTCAGAGTCCTTCTCTAGTTTTTCTATTGAAAAAAATAGTGTCGTAGTCTAGCTTGTGTTCTACAGGAGTGAAAATGATATCTTGATTCATCGTGTGTTCTGCAGTGGTGTTAGATTGCACTCATGAGAGTTCTTTGAAAGTCTTGGAATCTCCTTCTTGATCAGGATTGTTTTTCTTATTCCACATAGTGCTCTCGGGTGTATGTAAGTTCTTCTTATTGTATTATCAAACTTTCTCCTTTTTTTTGTACTGCATCTCAATATTCCTTATATTCCACGAGTTCTGGCAGTAGGAATGATTCCCTTTTCATATTTACGAGATGTGGTTTCCTGACATGCCAACAACTATCCTTAAATAACATTAATTTCATTAAAAACATCAAATATGACCGTTAGAATTATTTAATTAATATTGACAAAAAAGTTAAGAAACAATGTCATAGTGATTATGTAAACAGTGTCTTCTTCATGGTATGGTGTTCACTGTATGTGGTTCACAGTATGTGGTTCACGATATATGCTTCACGATGTCTCCATGTCACGGTGTGTAGCTCACGGTGTCTGGGTCATGGTTTGTCCTTCATGGTGTTTGGGTCACGGTTTGTCCTTCATAGTGTCTGGGTCACGGTTTGTCCTTCACGGTGTCTGGGTCACAGTTTGTCCTTCATGGTGTCGGGGTCATGGTTTATCCTTCACGTTGTCTCTATACTTAGACGAATATTTTTATTTAGGCTTAGACAGAAATATTCATAATATGAATTATGTTTAACCAGTAGAGAGTAAGAGAACATTAATTATAAATATAAAGGATTGATAATATAAGTGTGATTTGTGATCATGCATAAGACTTGTAAATATTAAAGAGAGTAATTAACATCAATAAGATTTGTTAGAATTAAGAAATGATGCGTAGTTAAGCATGAGATTAATTAATAGTAATAGGATTTGTGATCATTAAAACATGATTAATACACGAGGATTCCAACAATCTCCCCCTTTTTGATGATCAAAAATCATATATAGTCAAAATATAAATGAAATGTAACATTAAAGAAACTATCATATTAGAATAGAAAAAATTAGACAATAATAGATTCAATAATAACATAACTCATTATAGTACTGATACTTGTAGTTTTTCTCCCCCTTTTGGGATTATAAAAAAGTAGAGAGAAATGAAGGTAAACACTGCATTTTTCATTGAAATGGTTCAGAATAAAACATACAGGAGAAATAAAAACATTAAATGACATCCCATCAAAAAAAAAGAAAACAGAAACAGTCCATGGACTCTTTAGACATCCACTTTTTCCTTTCCTTTATCAGAAGCTGGAGCTAGTTCCAATGTAGAAGAAGGCATAGATGTGGTAGAAAAAGAGGGTAAGGGTAGACCTTCAAAAATAGATGGAGCTAATGTATGAGCAGTAAAAGATCTAGGCTGTGGTTGGTCATGAATGACTGGCCGGATCTGAGAAAGAGCTTGGATGAATGACATAGAAGTTTAGGCTAAGGTGGGTAGACCAGGTCTAAGGGGTGAAACAACTGGAGAAACTATAACAGTACTCTTTACATGAAGATATGGATTCAAAATATTGATTAAATCAGTAATTATTTCTCTACCATATTTCATATCCTTTTCAAAATCTTTCTTATTCTCCATGAATTTGTCCAATAGTCTAGTGAACTCTGTATACTTCTGAACATGAGCTTTAAAATCTTGAGTTATAGGAGGGATTTTTAGGTTTTCCACAAGATATCTAAAATGATCTGTCACATCAATTTTAGAGAAAATCTGGTTGAGATAAAAATTTATTCTCTTAGTGATCTCCTGTTGAGCATCATTGGCTATCTTAGAATGAATTATAACCAAGCCCAATGCTCGATCATTGTTCTTAACCACTTCTCACAAAGAAGATAGATCCAAGACACTAAATAAATTCTGAAGTTCTTCCTGGATTATGGATATCAACAGAGAATCATCCAAAGGAGGAACAAAATGTTGACCTGAAGCAGGAGAAGCTTTTACGGCTATGGATAGAACTTTGAGCTGTTTCAAAACTTTTTACAGGCACCCAGTTTACTCATCTGTGAGCTTATTCAAATTTTCCACAAGCTCCCTCATGTGTTCCATCATTTTTGTGTGTCTTTTTCCAACCATTTCATCAAAATACATTATATATGGATGAAATTGAGACACAATTTCCCTAGAAATTGTGAAATCAGTTGGCTCAGGAGAAGCAGCAACAGGTGCAGGGGCAGAAATAGGAGCAGGCTCTGACCTCAAAGATAGCTCATTCTCCAAGTTTTCAACCATACTTTTCAGGTTTGTAACATCAGAACTCAGTGGATTATTTTCTACTCCGACTTCTTTAATTTCTCGGATCATCCTGGGTTGAATATGTAATATAATATTTTACAAGAGAATTGATGAATCTTTTTGACTTAACTGGGTCACTGGATAAGGTTGAGTGGATAAGACATTATCAACTCCAGCTAACATGGTCTCTCCAAAAACATTAAGATCATATTTAGTTACAAAGGAGTGTTTCTCGGGTTAGAGTGTAGGTAAAGTTAGTGAAGAAGGATTTGGTTGCGGTTCAGAGTTATCTTCAGACTCAGATTCTGATTCTGATTAAGGCACTGGTTCTGGTTCTGGTTCAGGTTCTGGATGAGCTATAGACTTCAGTTGAAACACAGAAGAGAGATCCATTCCAGTTGTAGTCACTTTTTCTGACACATTCACATCATAAAAGCTTGGGAAAACATAACAGGTGTACACAGAATATGTGACAATAGGTTGATAAGGTTCAACAGATCCATATTCTATAATCTCAGGGTTTTGAGGTTCCTCCCCCTCAAATTGTGCTTCCATTTCTGAGACTATAGGATCAGCAATATGGTCCAGATCCACAGGATCATCTCTAATATCTTCACCAAACTCTTGTCTTGCTAGCTGAAAGGAAATTTCTATCCTCTCTTCAGTGGAGTGAATTATCTCAGGAACTGACTGTTCCAATGGTTGTGCTTCCAGATTGACTTCTTTCTCAACAGGGAGACCCTCTTCAACAGGATCTGTCTCCACCACTGCTTGCTACTCTAAATCAGGGGAAACAAATTTCTTGCATTCGTAGGACGAGTTTCTGGATTGATATCCTCACTATAAGCATAAGCTTCCTCTTCTCTCAAACCAATAGCAACATCCCTCCTTGAGTTATTTCAGCAGGGACAACAGTAGGGACAACAGTCCTTTCTTTTTCAGCAGGAGTTGTTTCCATTGGAGGTATTCTATATTTTTATCTAGGTGAAACTTCATCTATCACTTCCTATTCTTCTTCTTTTGAATACTCAGCCACTTCATCTGGTTCCAAACCAGGATCATCTAGATTCTTAGGCCTTCTTGGGTAATCAACAGGAATAAACTTTTTATAAAGTTGATCATTATCTTCAACCCAATGCTTCTTCCAGGGGTTCCAACTAATCTTCATCCTTCTAATGATAGGCTTGGATAACTAGAAATCAATGTCCTCTCTCTTTTCATCATTCGGTCTAACCATCCCTCTGGCAACTAGCATGGCTGAAATCATCCTTGAGTAAAACATGGAGGTGTATTTGGAAGTGACTTTAATCATATCACATAAATGGTTAGTAACATACTTTCATAGGTTGATCTTATGGCCATTATTCAACTAGTGAATCAAGAACACATCCTGAAACTTCATTACATCAAAATCCCCTTTTCGTGGACTAATCAAATTCTGATCAAATTTGAATATAAGTCTAGTTTCTCCATCTAATTCTGCAGTTATAGCCCTTCGCTTGGTTCCATTACTAGTTAAAATTTCTAAGGCATTTTACAGACTGAAGATATCAGATAATGGAAGAGGGTCTCTCTGGTAGTCTTCACAAACTATTTCATGAGGAATCCGCAGGCATGCAGCCCACAACCTCAAGGTGAATGAACACTTCTGACCATTGATCCAGCTGGTCACCATAAATTTTTCTCCAAATTCAAAGGAAAACTTCACATATTGATAGAATTGAGATACCAGCCTCGGGTAAATCAGTCTATTTTGTCCAAAGAACCATTCAATCCATCCTTGTTCTCTTAAAACATTCAAAACCAATGACTTTCTAGACAGCAACCACGTAGGGAAAGTATCTTTTTTTGGTACAATAGTACGGCTTACCATGTTTGGGTTTAGAGGAACTTCGGGAGCTATCCTTAGTATTCTCTTCTGTTTCTTAGAGCGGCACTTCTCAGATGAGGATGAAGATAGACGCTTCATCCTTGGCATCAACTAAAGGTTCGAGAGAGAGTGGAGAAGGTTTTCAAGAGAGAGAAGATTCAGGAGAGAGGTCAGGTAAGGAATCGAATGAAACCCTTAAGTTTTATATTTTGGGAATTTCAAACGTCATAAAAACAAAAACATGGGAAATCAAATATCGGTGAAATAAAAATTACCGTGATACGGGTTAAAATAAGAATATAAATAATCTTCACAGTGAGACTGTGAGTAGGAATTACGGTGTGATGAAAACTAGTCATCACAGTGAGATAGTTGGTGGTCATCACGGTAAGACATTGACCAATCTGTGCAGTCACGGTGTGATAGTGAGTTGACAGACCGTGAGAACAAGGTCTTAACGGTGAGACTGTATGCATGAATCAATAACTTTAAAACAGTGATCATGAAACCATAATGTAAAATACAGTAATGTATTAAACATTAAGATCAGTAAGATATCTATTTATGATTAATCATACCATGATCATGTATGATGCAGTCTAATATTTCAGAATTTAATGGTTTAGTGAATATATAAGCATATTGATATTCATTACCAATGAATTCCAAAGTGATATCACCTTTTTGATAATGATCCCTCAAAAATTGATGTCTTACGTAATTATGTTTTGTCCTAGAATGAGAAACATGATTCTTAGAAATATTCATAGCACTTGTGTTGTCACAATTTATTGGGACATGTCTGAATTGATATCCACAGTCAATTAATTTGTGTTTCATCCACAAAATTTGCACACAACAACTACCAGTAGCTATGTATTTATCTTCTGTAGTAGATAATGCAACATAATTTTGTTTCTTACTACACCATGATACTAGTGACTTGACTAAAAGGTGAAATGTTCTAGAGGATCTTTTTCAATCTAACTTACATCTCGTAAAATCAACATCAGAATAACTAACTAACTCAAATTAATTTCCTTGGGATAAAACAGTCCTAAATTGGGAGTATGCTTGATGTATTTGAAAATCCTTTTTACAGCATTTAAATGCGAATCATTAGGGTTTTCTTGAAAATGAGCACACATATAGACACTAAATTTAATATCAGGATGACTAGCAGTTAGGTAGAGTAGACTTCCAATCATTCCTCAATAAGTGGTTTGATCAACAGATTTACCATCTTCATCAATATCCAACTAACAGGTGGTACTCATGGGAGTGTCACTACTTTTTGTGCTATCCAATCCAAAATGTTTTAAAATATCTCTAGTATATTTACTTTGAGTTAAAATAATTCCATCAATATTTTGAAAGATTTGAAATCCAAGGAAAAATTTGAGCTCACCCATTAAACTCCTTTCAAATTTATTTTGCATCATTTTAGAAAAATCAGTACATAGGGAATTTCATGATGATCCAAAAATAATATCATCTATATAAATTTGTAAAACTAAAAAATCTTTAGAAATTCGTTTTATAAAAATAGTAGTGTCAGTTATACCTTTTGTAAAACCCCTAGAAATTAGAAAAGTACATAATCTGTCATACCAAGATCTTGGAGCTTTCTTTAAACCATATATGATTTCGATAATTTGAAAATATGATTTGAAAAATGAGGGTTTGTAAATCCAGGTGGTTATTCAACAAAAACATCCTCAACAATATATTCATTTAAGAATGAAATCTTGACATCCATTTGATATATTTTGAAATTTAGATGTGCAACATAAGTAAGTAATATTCTAATAGCTTCTAATCTGGCTAGTGTAGCAAAAGTCTCCTCATAGTCAATCCCTTCTTCTTGACTATAGCCATGTGCAACTAGCCTAGCTTTGATTCTAACTATGTTTCCAGATTCATCTACTTTATTTCTAAACACCCATTTAGTTCCTATTGTCAAAGTGTCCTTAGGCCTTTCAACATGATTCCAAACTTAATTTCTTTCAAACTAATTGAGTTCTTCTTGCATGGAAATCACCCAAAATTCATCATTAATAGTATCATCAATGTTTTTAGGTTCATGTTGTGACAAGAAGGATTGATGTTCAACCTGATTTCTAGGAGAAGCTCTAGTCTGTGTCCCTCTATCCAGATTTCCTACAACAGCATCTAAAGTATGATTCTTTAGAATTCTAGTTGATCTAGTAAAGGTAGGACTAGAAATCTCAGGTTCTTCTCTTGGTTCGGTTTCATTAGGAGTAGATTCTAGAATAAGTCTTGAACTGGTTGTCTTTATAGCATGTTCTTTAGATTTATCATTAAGGTCCATAACACTGAAATCTTCTTCATGATTTTCAAGAGAGGTTTTAGACTCATGTGGATCAGTTTCATCAAATTTGATGTGAACAGATTCTTCCAAACACATGGTTCTCTTATTGAAAACTCTATAGGATTTTCTAGTTAAACAATATCCTAAAAAAGATTCCTTCATCACTCTTAGAAGAAAAATTATCTAGATTATCATTTGAATTAAGAATAATGACTTTTCAACCAAAGACTCTAAAGTAATTGACTTTAGGTTTTCTATTATTCCAATGTTCATATGGGGTCTTCTTTAGAACACGTCTAATCAGGACTCTATTGATGATATAACAAGCTATATTTACAGCTTCCGCACAAAAATAAAGAGGCATGTCATATTCATTAAGCATGGTTCTAGTTATTTCATGAAGGGTTCTATTTCTTCTTTCTACTACACCATTCCGATGAGGTGTTCTAGGAGCAGAAAAGTTGTGATTATAGACATTGTGTGAGAAAAAGGATTCAAAGTCTTGATTTTCAAACTCACGACCATGATCGCTTCTTAGAGTTTTAATCTAACGTCCACTATGATTTTCTACAGACTAGGAGTATTTAATAAAGTAAGAACAAGATTCACTTTTGTGAGCTAAGAAATATAACCTAGTATATCTAGAAAATTCATCTACTAATACATAGACATAGTGCTTCCCATTTAATCTAGAAAATCTAGATGGTCCAAAAAAATCCAGGTGAACCAACTCGAGAGGTTGAGAAGTTGATACTTCTTTCTGGGGTTTACAAGAAATTTTGTGTTGCATTCCCTTTTGACAGGGATTACACACTTTTTCATTTGGAAACTCAAGTTTAGGTAGGTCTCTAACTAAGTTCTTCCTAGTCAGTTTTCTAAGTGAATAGATGTTGTTTTTTCATAATCTTCAATGACAAAGACATGACTCTTTATGAAAAGCATTTAAACAGGTAACATTTTTCATATCTATGGAATTTAAATCCATATCACACACATTTTCATTTCTTAAAGCAGAAAATACTAAAAAATTCTTAGAATTAAAAACATTACAAGAATAATTTTCAAATTTGAAATTAAAACCATCATTACACAATTGAGAAATACTTAACAGATTATATCTCAGTCCATCAACAAATAAAACTTTGTAAATTAAAAGTGAATTAGTGTTACCAATTTGGCCTAGGCCTATGATCGTTCCTTTATAATTATCACCAAAGGTGACATAGCCTCCATCAACCTTTATTAAACATTTGAAGCATGAATAATATCATGACATATGTCCTGAACATCCACTGTCCAAATACCATGTCTTCTTGTGGGAACTCTTCAAGTAGGTTTTCTAGAAAATAGATTTAGATAGAAAATGATTTTGGTACCCAGATCTTCTTGGGTCCAGATAGGTTAGCAATCAAATCTTTAGGTACCCATATTTTTCTTATGGGTCTCATATAATTTTTAGAGTCAATAGATTTTGAGAGATAAACTCTATTTGATTTATAACTATGTGAATAACTAGTTGAAGCATATGAATGTCCAGAACTAGAACTAGATATATTCTGTCTAGATTTAGGTATAATTCTATTCTTAGAAATATTTCTCTGTCCGGGTTTGTAGCCTATTCCAGTAGTGTATTTAGGTGCCATTTGCTTTCCTATCATTTGAGTTAGTGTATACTTTCCATTTGTGAACTTCTCTAAGTATTTTCTATGTTTCTCATTACACATTTTCAGTTCAGTGTTCTCTTTTAACAATTTAACATTCTTATATTTTTCGATAGTAAGGTCGGTTTTAATAGTTGTACTGAGATCATGTTGTTTCCTCAATGATTTGTTTTTATCCTTAAGTTCATTACATGTCTCTTCCAGCATATTTCAATATTCAGACAATTAAGCTTTAGTCATGTCTTCAGAATCATATTCAGATTCTGAAGCATCTCTAGAATAATAAGAATTTAAAACAGGAGAATCTATGGTTACCTCAGATGTGTTTGTCGTGAAACACATATTAGAACGATTTCTTTCAGAATTAGACATTTCAGATTCACTTGTGCTGTCTTCAGAAGCACTCCAGGTAGACTTCTTAGCTTTCTTGTACTTACTATCCTTGTTATCATATTTCTTCTTGAATTTTATCTTTGGTCAGTCTTCTTTAATGTGTCCTTTTCTTTTTCACGCGTAGAAAAAAAACATTATCATTTTTATCTGGCTTTTTCTGGTCCTTCTTCCAATATCTCTTATTGTCATACTTACCCTTGTAATTTGATTTTCTGAAAAATTTATTCTCCCTATAAAATTTCTTAAACCTTCTAGCCATCTGACCCATTTCAGCATCACTGTCAGAGTTTGAGCTTTCCCTTGTTGAACTGTCAGTTTTTATTCGATCTTTTTCTTTTACCTTGTTCTTTGAATCAGTACTCTTGAAATCCACTGATTTCCTTTTTGGTTCATCCTCTTCCTCTTTATTCACCATGAGTTCTTCCTCATACATTATAATCTAACCAAATATTTTTTTGACAGGTAGAGCAGCAATGTCGCATGACCCTCTCATTGAAACAGATGTACCTCTCCATCGTTTTAGTATACATCTCAATATCCTCATAATTTGTTCCTTTTCTAGAACAACTTTTCCAAGTGAAATCATTGTATTGACTATCTCATTGAACCTGAGATACATATAAGAAATGGGTTCATCAGTCTTCATTTTAAAATTATCATACTTAATAGTATAAGTATTTAATCTCATTTCATTAACATTAGTTGTTACTTCATGAGAAACACCCAAAGTATCCCAAATTTCAAAAGTAGATTTACAGGCAGAAATTCTGATAAATTCCTCATCTCCGGGAGCACAGTAGAGGGAATTCATGGCTTTACAATTATTATTATAATAATTCTTTGTAGGTTCATCCCAAATTGTTCTTTTGGTTTCTGGAATTTTATATTGAGATTCTATTGCGGTCCAAATATCAAAACCCATGCTTTCTAAATGTATTTTCATTTTTAATTTCCACTGAGCATAGTTTTTTCTATTGGATAAAGGTGTCATGTTAGTAGAAGCACCCTCTAGTCTATTATCCATAACTAGATTTTAGAAAATAAATTTAAAGAGATAAAAATTTAGAACTAACAGAAATTTAAGATCTTTAAAGATGAAACTAAAATCACAGTTGAAAAATCATATATTTCAAAAATCCTTTAACAAAAACAAATCCTTTGATACAAAATGATGGTCGGAGTGGATACTCAAGAGGGGGGTGAATTTAGTTCCAATTAAAATTTCGGTTAAAATATTGTCTATTTAAAATCCCCAAATTTATAAAAAAAGTTAAACTGTAGTGAATTTATATAGATTGTAAATGTTCACTTAGCTTCTCAAAGATTGATTTGGTCTCAGTTAATTTAACCACAAGATTAAACTAACTTTTGAAACCAACCAACTAATTTACAATAAGTGTAAACACTTGCTAATTTAACTATCAAAGTAGCTTTAAAATATTTTTTTTATTTCAAAGTAATATCAGTGGAATATAAAATATATATATATTATAAATTAATCTTGAACTAAAGATGCGTAGCAGATATAAAAAGAGTTTCAGTCTCAAGCCGAGACTTAGTCCTCTCAAATTTATATAAATTTGATCCACATCCTGGATTGGGGTTAACAAAAGTTTACAAAAATGTCCAGGCCACATAGGGACCTCTACCACAGTTCTTCATGGGAAACAAAACAAAGACCAGGAAACACAAGGACCTCTTCCACAGTTGATGTGGGTAAACAATAGTTAAGTGTTTTGAAGTGAGGATTTTGATATCCTCCAGCTCAACACAAGATACAGTGTGTGTATAAGATATACATAGTACACCACACTACTCAAAAGTAAATAAACATATCACTTAGAGAGGGCATATAATAGTTTAGAAAGCTCTAGTGATTAGTAATGCAGCTCTGGACTTGATGGATTCAGTAGAAATGCTTCTGAGTCCTTCTATGGTTTTTCTGTTGAAAAACAGAGTGTCATAGTCTAACTTCTGTTCTACATGAGTGAAAATTATCTCTTGATTCATCGTGTTTTCTTCAGTGGTGTTGGATTTCACTACTGAGAGTTATTTTAATGTCTTGAAATTTCCTTCTTTATCAGGATTTTTCTTCTTATTTAGCATAGTTCTCTCGGGAATATGTAAGTTCTTCTTGTTGTATCGTCACACTTTCTCCTTTTTTGTGTACTGCATCTCAATATTCCTTATATTCCACGAGTTCTGGCAGTAGGAATGACTCCCTTTTAATAGGTATGAGATACAGTTTCCTCACATGCCAACAACTGTCATTAAGTAACATTAATTGCATTAAAACATCAAATATGACTGTTAGCATTATTTATTTAATGTTGTCAAAAAAGTTAAGAAACAGTGTCACATTGATTATGTAAACGGTGTCTTCTTCACGGTATGGTATTCACGGTATGTGGTTAACGGTATGTCGTTCACATTATGTGATTCACGGTTTCTACATGTCACAGTGTGTAGCTCACAGTGTTTGGGTCACGGTTTATCCTTCACTATGTCTGGGTCACAGTTTTTCCTTCACGGTGTATGGGTCACGGTTTGTCCTTCACGTTGTCTGGGTCACGGTTTGTCCTTCATGGTGTCTGGGTCACAGTTTGTCCTTCACGGTGTCTCGATACTTAGGCGAATATCTGTATTTAGTCTTAGACAGTAATATGCAGAATATAAATTACGTTTAACTAGTAGAGAGTAAGAGAACTTGAATTATAAATATAAAGGCTTGATAATATAAGTGAGATTTTTGATCACACATTAGACTTGTAAATAATAAAGAGAGTAATTACCATCAATAAGATTTGTTAGAATTAAAATATGATGTGTAGTTAAGATTGAGATTAATTAATAGTAATAGGATTTGTGATCATTAAAACATGATTAATACATGAGGAGTCTAACAAATAGTATTTCATTACTTAACTATTGGGGCATTATGATGTCATAAAACACATTATATATTTAAGAAATATTTATTTTTTACCCAAAAATTCAACAATCTCATAAAATTATGAAAAATTCACCATTAGATAATATTGACATATTGAATCAAAAAATGATATTGATTTTATCTAAATAGTTTTATAAATATATGAATATTTACGTTTTTAATAAAAATAGACATTTATCGAAAGTTGTGGTGTTTGACAAAAACAACTTTCTAACCTTAATTAAAATTATAGTTGTATTAAAAAAAATTATATTATCACATATATTTAATAAAAATTAATTTAGTAATAATATTTTATTAAAATATTATTTAATTCAAAAATCCATTAATTCACCAATATATATTTCTCAATTGAATAATGAAAAAAATATTTGTGCTTTAAAATAGATTTACAAATTATTAATAATAAAATGAATGTATGTTATTTATTCTATAAAAAATAATGCACATAATCATTGTTCTAAGGTCTTGTTACAAACAATCCTTATAACACCCACATAAGACTTAATGGTAAGGTGTGAGATTGTGACAGACAATGGGGGTGGCTCGGATAATATTGCTCAGATTCTAATCTCTTTTAACATCCACTTCTCTTGTAGGCAGTTTTGTTCAAGTTTAACTTGTTGAAGCTCAACCTGGGTTTGGTCAAGAGAAAATACCAATGACACCACCACCATTTGGATATCTGGAAATGGGCTTCATATAGAGAAATTCTAATGGATGAGTCCATCACTTCCTTTTTCTATGTAAATAGGATTTTTTTAAAGCCCTATATTTATACTAATCATGTAAAAACTATTCAACAACTATATTAGAAATGGTAACAATTAATAATGGTATTTTAAAGTCCAAAAACATATAACTAAGTAATTGAATATGTTATATAACCATTTTTCGTAATAGGACATTTAATTAGATCAAGATAAATTTTCATTAATAAAAGTTTTGGTCATTACAATCTTTCCCCCTTAATAAATTTCTCCATCTAAATTTCCTTTTCCCACACTAAAATAGATGAGGGTAACTCTAATTCATCACTTCCTCTGATTAGTACATTGATTCATCAAACTTGTGGTTTCACCACAACACCATGACAAGGGGAGTTGTCTTATTTTGTAGAACTTTTTCTCTACTGTCTAAGATCGTCAACAGATTCTCTTCATAGGTGATGTCATTCTCCAATCGCACCTCCTCTGTATTCAGTACATGTGATGGGTCAGTTATGTAGTTCCTCAAGAGTGGTACATGGAATACATCATGTACTTGAGATAGGTTTGGTGGGAGTGCTATTCGATAGGCCACTTCTCCAATGCGATCAAGGATCTCAAAAGGGATGATGTACCTTTGAATAAGCTTCTCCTTCTTCCCAAATATATTAACTCTCTTCTATGGTGATATGTAGAGGAATACTATGTCCCCAACATCAAACTCTATTTCTCATTGATTATTATCAGCATGGATCTTTTTTCAAATCAGAACAACATTAATGCACTACTGGATGGTCTTAACCTTCTCTACCATTTATAAACAATTTCTGGACCTAGGAGCTCTCAGTCCCCAACATCATACCATCATGTGGGTGTTCTACACCTCTTCCGATAAATGGATTCATAAGGAGTCATTTGGATTCTTGAGTGGATACTTTTATTATAATATAACTCAATCGGACGAAGATGTTGATCCCATCCTCCTTTTATGTCCATTGATCATGCTCTCAACATGTCATAAAGTGTATGGATAGTCTACTCATATTTTCCATCATTTTGAGGATGAGAATTCAAACTGGATTTTGGCTTAGTATTCAGAGCGTGTTAGAGACTTTTCCAGAACATGGAGGCAAATCTGGGATCTCGATTGGATACAATAGACAGTGGTGATGCAATAAGATTTACCACTTCTCTAATGTATATCAATGCAAGTTGATCCAATGTGGAATCCTCTCAAATTGAAATGTAGTGTCTAGCATTTATAAGATGACCCACAACAATCTAGATAGTAATGTTCCAATTGGATTTCTTTGGATGTATGGTGACAAATTCCATCATGATGTTCTCCCATTTCCATATTGGTATGGGTAATGGTTGCATCATCCCATTAAACATATTCCTCTTAGAATTCACTTTCTGATATACCATTCGGTTTTATGTATACTACACGATCACCCACTTCATGTTATCCCACTAATAAATCTCTCAGATATCTCGATATATCATTGTGGTTCCTAGGTGAACGGAAAAATTCAAACTATGTGAATCATCCAAAAGTTCATTATTTAACTCTAGATTTGATGGAACACACAGTCTTGTCTTAAATATCACAATTCCTTATTCATTAACATTGAAATCCAATTATTTTCTTTTTTTTATAGTTTCCTATTTCTTCTGATATCCTACATCATCCTTTTGAAAATTCATTAACCATCCCGAAAAAGTCAGTTGAGAAATCATTTGTGAAAGTATTGATGATGTTACATTCTTCATGATTACCATGTCTGTCTTTGTCAAATTTAAAAATATTGGATCGTTTTCAATTCTCATCAATGAAACAAACATTGGTTCCTTTCTTCATTGAGAATATACCACCTTATTCACTTTCCCATGGTGGTAATGGATTGAGCATTCATAGTCTATGATCAACTCTATCAATCATTGTTGTCTCATATTCAACTCTTTCTCTGTGAATATATACTTCAGGATTTTTTAATACATGTATACTTCACACATCTCCCCAAAAAGTTAATGTCTCTAAATTTTCAAAACGAATATTACTACAACCAACTATATATCATGTGTTGGATAGATTCTATCATGAAAATTCAATTTCATTGGAGAAAAGACAATGACGTAGTTATTTTTCATCAACACACATCTCAGGCCCTTCTACGAAGCATCACTAAATACCACAAAAAGATTTCTACTTTTTGGTAGTGTGAGTACATGCATAAGGAAAAGACTCCATTTCAATTCCTTGAAGCTATTTTCACATTCATCACTCCATGAAAACATGACACCATTCTTGGTTAGCTTAGTATGAGGGTTGGTAAATCATGATAAATTTCTCATAAATCACTGATAATATCTAAATAACCCTAGGAAGATATGGATATTTATCACCAATGTTGGCCCCATCCATACGTTAATTATAGCATTCTGGGAGGGATCCACATATATCCCATTTCCTTTGATGATATGTCATATGAATGAGAATTAAGTCAACCATAACTCACACTTTCTATGAATTTCATAGGGCTTCTCCTTCCTCATGTTCTCTAGTACAATTATTAGATGGTCTTCATGCTTCTCCTTGGATTTAGAGTATATTATAATATCATCTTTAAATTCTACCACAAATGTGTCGAGGAATAATATAAAGACTCTATTATTCTAGTTCATGATTTTTTATAGAGAATTAGTGATTCCTAAAGGAAATAATGTGATTTCATAGTGCTATTACCTTTTACAAAAATAATTATTGGGGATATAATCCTTGTTCACCTTTTCTTGGTAATATCCCAATAATAAATACACCATAAGGAAGTATTGTTCTACACATCACTGATAAAAAATTCCATCAATTAGGGGTAGAGGATACTTTTTCTTTATCATGATTTTGTTGAGCTCACTATAATCAATGAAATGGAACATTGACTCATCCTTCTTCTTGGTGAAGAGGACTGGTACACCCCATGGTGAAGCACATGTGAATATAAACCTTTATCCAGATTCTCCTATTGTTATTTCTTTATCTTCTCAATCTCCAAAGCATCCATTCTATATAGAGTCTTATATATTGGCAATTCCCGAGGTATAAGATTAGTTGAGAATTTATCATCTCTTATTGGAGGAAGAGCATGAAATTCCTCGGGAAACACATCGGCTAATTCCATCACAATAGTCTTGTATTCATGGATGGATTCTTCCTTAGAATCAATCATCTGATCAAGATACACATTCTCATATGATAGGAATATCCACGCTTGAGATGATGGTGCTAAATAAGATTCAACCTCCTCATTATACTTCTACAGAATCGGGGGTCTATTCTCCATATGGAGAGCGATTTCTCTCTCATGGAAATTTATCTTGGCTCTATATAAAGATAGCCAACCCATTACAATAATTGCATCAAATTCCAACAGAAGGAGTATGATAAGGTTTTTTGGAAAGTTAAATCCCAAAATTATGATAGTAGAGTTATATTCATGGGTTGCAATGATATACCCATTTTCCATTCTCACTGATATCTCTACTTACAGGATTTGTGGTGATATTGGGATTGTTCTAATAAACATTTGGGATATAAAAAAATATGTAGAACCAGAATAAAAAATTTTGTTCTCTGTTCTTGAATTAGTTACAAGTGTACCTATCACTACTTTTTTTTCAGGGTTCACATTGGAAGTAGTGATGGAAAAATCCCTCCCTTGCTACATTGGAGGTTGTTTTTTTCCCCTAAAAACCTTTGGTTTAGGGAACTAGTTTACCAAGTTCCCTGGTTCATTGAAGTTAAAGAAATAAACAATGTGTTAAGGGTCGAACAGAGCATTCCTCTCCTCTATTGTAGCAGAGATTTTTTCTTATTGGCAGTTAATAGTGAGTTTCCCATCTCTTCCATGCCAAAATCATTTCCTCGTCCCCTTTAAGAAAATTCCTAGATACTTCTTTCAACACATTTTAAAAGTGGGTGCTGGAATTTCTTATCACCATTGGATTTAGCCATTGGACTGCCTGAAATAAATTCCACCTTATCTTTATTAATGCCATGATACCCTTTAGATTATTTGATCTCTATTTTGAATTTGAGGTCACATCAATCAATTTCCTCATTTCTCTTGAATTCTCAATTTTATAGGGCTTTCGGTAGGCTAGGTTTTATCCCACCAAAGAAGCGGTCAACCTTGAAATTGGGGGTAATAACAATTCTGGAGGCCTATCATGTAGGAATTTTGAATTATTCGTCAAAAATTTTTATGGGTTCATCATATTTTTTCTTGAGGTATAGGATGTCCCTTTCTATCTTATATTGGATCGTGTAGGGAAAATATTTATCGAAAAAAATTTCCCAAAATCCATCCATTCCAACACCTCGATATCTTCCTCAGTCATTGTATTTTTTTTCAATGTCCACCATTGATGAGCTTCACCCTTCATATAATAAGTAGTTAAAAGTAAAATATCTTGTTTAGAACAATGAAGCATAGATATGATATTTTCAATAGAGTTGATCCATTCTTCAACAATTGAGATATCAGAAGATCCATTTAAAGTGGGGGGAATTTTTCTCTTGAAGCTCTCGATTGTGACCTATTATTTATTAGGAGGGTTTAAAGTTCCTCTTGAGCCATTTTTCTATTCAAAACATGAATTAAATAATAGATTATTTTGAAAAAGTTTTTTATGCCCAACCTCATAAGATTTGGAATCTCATTAGAACATTCATCACATTGATCTTAGCATCGTTTGTTATCCAATTTCCTCCTTTTACTGTCCATTGTCTAGAATAAAAGAAATTTTAGGGGTAACAAATAAATTGGAATCCATTGAAAAGAGGGTTAACTTTTTAATTACATTTATTTCCTTAACTTGTGAATTTTTAGTCTTCAATCAATGTTATCCATGATCTACTTCCCTACATATATTCTTTGGGGATATTTTTTATTCCCATAATAATAGTTCATAATAAGATTATAAATTTACCAAAACATACCCCCTAGATGTGTCATAACCAAGAGTGCATCAATTCCTTTTATCATTCACCAGTTCTTGTTCATGTCTAGATCAAAGTGGGGGTATTGGGTTTTACCCCTAAATACTTTTGTGCCAGAGATGCTTATACTTGTTCTTATCTAGACATGGATATATTTGATTGATAAACCATTGAATATATTGTAACCAAAATTTAGGGATATTTTTATTAAACATAGTCTTATCCTTGAGGTTTTCTATAGGTTTTTCTAATCCTAAATCAAAATAAACTAAAACAATCCTATGATACCAACTATAACAACCCCACTCTTTATTACACAAATAAACATGATTTATTAAGTAGATGCCATGTAAATAATGAAATATGATATTGTCATACATATTAATAATTTTGAATTAAATATTAATTTTATATTAAATGGGATTCTTCATTCAATGGTTTACCCAATATAGAACAATGTGTTTCTTTGAAATCTTAAGTTGCACACAACATTAAGTTATACTGAAAAATAAATATATTATATTATTATTTAAAATGGTTGTTAACGCCTAAATGTTGTAATGGTGGTGATGAAAATAACTAAATAAAATATTATTATACATGTTTTCTAAATATTTTAACATTTAAAAAATAAATTTTAGAGCCATAAATAAAAAATAATCAAATTTTAAGCATAAATACTCTAATATTCTATAAAGGGTCAATTTATCGCCTTTTAATGAAAACCAATTTTAAATCTAGTTTTATTCACTTTTATATGTTCTATTTAAAAAAATATTATTATTATTTAGAATAGTGTAAAAAAAATTTAATTTTGGTGATATTTTTTTTATTTTTCTCATAATGTTCATTTTTTAATAAAATAGTTAAAAATATTGTATTTTATTTTAAAATTTCCTTTTTATATAATTTATTTATATAGATATATAATATTTTAAGTTGATTTTAAAGTGTAATTAGATTATATTTTTACCATTTAATCCAATTTTGGTCATTGTAAATAATTTCACTTTTAAATTGGACATAAATAATTGTCAATCATTGGATAGTTATTATTTATTAAAAACACGCCTTTTGTTTTTACACGGGGAATTAATTTTAAATTAATTTCTGCCACTTATATGTTATAAATTTTAAAAATGGATTTAATATTTGGAATCAAGAGGTAAAAATTGTGTAAATATGTAACTAATATTTTTATACATTATGAATATTTAGTTCAGTAAATATTTTTTTTACCATGGTTAAAGGTTAAATATAGTAAATATGGGTAAAAAATTAATATCATAATAATATTAAATTATCATAAAAAATGTCCTAATCCTTTTGGATGATACATCTCTAACCATTTGAATCCTCGGGACTATTTTGGGACCCCATGGAGCCACTTATAAGAGATAATCAAACATTATATTAACTAATTTAAAGTAAATTCAAAAATTACAAAAACATATATATTTCAGTAAATTTATTTTTACATGGGGTTATGTAAGTTATCTCTTCGACTATAAATATTCATATTAAAGCTTAAAATATTTCCAATATCCTGGATTTTTATTTATAGTTTTTATACATCATATAAATAAAATTATTTATAACACAATGATTATGCAATGATTACATTATTAATAAACGATTAAAAAAAGAGATTATAAATTTTAACTACTATCAAAGACCTATCAAATTATTATTGGATGATTTTATTTATAAAAAGAGTCATCTTATCATCAAATTTAAGGAGTTTTGGACTTTTTCAAACTGAAAATAAGTTTATAATAAAATAACATTTTCAAACATTTCTAAAGAGCCCCTCCTCCCCCTTAATAAAAGACATCACCTCTATCCCATTACTGACACCACTCAAGCCCCTTGTATCATCCAAACTCTGAAAAATAAATCTCCCTACATCCCTCTATTACTATTAGAATCTTTCCCCTAGTCATAAGTCAATTCAATTAGTCGTTTTGATTCCATCCAAAGGGGGATAATTGATTTAAAGGTTGCATTCTCTTAAGATCTTTTCTATTAATTTAATTCTCCAATAACCTAAACTCTCTTTATTACTTTATTTTATAACAAAACCAGTATAATAAATAAACTTGGTTGTTTTTATAATAATTATTCTTTCTAAAATTCTACACACCTCCTTCTGATGGTTACGAACATACTATTTCTGTGGATGGAAAACTACTGCCTCCTGAAACGATGATTGGTCAATATTCTCCTACCATATCTTATGGTGGAAATTAAGATGACACTATATTTATATGTGATATATATTATATTTATATTTTCAATATACATCTGTATTTTTCATTTATATTATACCTTTCTTGTTTTCATAATGGGTAAATGTGATAATTTCATTTGAGGAAGTACAGACTACCACCCACTCAATGTGATTTGACTCGTTCATTCCATATGTGTGATTTATAATAGAGGAATTTTATGAAATTGTATATGATATTATATATTAATTATAATATTACTATGTATGATTATGTTTACATTCCCTTAAAATTTTATATAAAAATGAATGTAGCGTTCATGAGTACGTACGACTTACCATATCCATGAACGGTGCATTTCATTTATTATCTCAAAATGATATGTACTATTATAAATACTTATATATACCAGATACATGTTTCATATATGATATCTAAATAATGACTAAAATTTTGGAGATAATTTACTTTTTACCACCGGAACAGTGTGTGATTATAAGAAGTTCTTTTTTGACTCATGTACCAAATATTGACAAAACGACTGTTATTAACTTAAATGATTATATAATGTTTATAAAGAGGTAATAATTGATATAAAAGGAATAATAAACTAGAAATAGGTTTTGAAGAAAATATAAATTATCTTTAGTTTATTATTCAAGATATTGAAGAATGAATGGGTCAAGTCGGACAGGAGGTAAGGGACTTCGTCTCAATATCCTTTCATTGAGGTATATTTTCATTTATACATGACTTTATATTATATTTTGTATAAAAACAATTGAATTTTAATTTCATTCAAAGGAAATATTTTTCTTTGAATCTTTTTATGAAATGAAAAAAGAAATGTTTATTTTTAATGTACACAGTGATAATGAACTTTCTATCATTGCGAGAAATATTTTATATTTGGATTCCTCTACAAGACATAGTGTTTTTAAAAGAAAAATAAATATCATACACTTTTTTACCTATTTTTGTTTTGAAAATGGTTTTATGGATGGATTTATTATTTCAATATCTTGAAATGATATATTTTGATTGAAATGTGCATATGTTATTTTTCCTTTATGTTTGTTTTATGTGTTATGAATATGTTATGGTTCATGGTAATTTTTTACATATACAGGTTGTTTTGTGATAAAACTAGGGTGGGTGAGCCTAATATATATCTTTAATGCATTGGGTAATGTGACAGAGGTAAATGTTAGTGTTTCTCCTAAGAAATTTAGGGAATATACTATTATGGGTATTCAAAATATAACACCCTGCATAGATGTGAAAGCTACAACATAAGTATGTTATGTATTGCACAAGTTACAATTATGATTTAATTTTTCTATGTGTTATTCGTAAATCTTATGATTTCATGAGGTATGTTAAATGTCTTATTTTTTTTGTTGGACTAACTTTTTCATTCTTTATTTTATAACCCTTCCTGAGCTTTTTATGCTCATACCATGTTTTGAAATGTTTCTTGTAGGTCTTATATATGAATAGGGTCAAGGATTGGATCATTGAAAATTCATGCTATCTAAAACATATAACTATACATGAATCTTTTATTCAAGAGTTTTTATTTTATGAAAATATGGAAACCGAGTAGAAGTGTATAATTTTTAATTTTTGAGATGTAATGTAATTATTAGGGCGTAATTTTCAAAAAATATAAACCTGAAAAGATCCTCAATGAGAATTATTAATTGAATTCAAGATTGCATAATGTTTATGGCCGAGTCCTTATAGTTGGTATCAAAGGTTTGTTTAGACGTCTTTAGGAGTTAGAATATTGATAAATTATTACCCATAAATTAATATATGGTATAATTTAAATGATATATTTGTTACAAATTACCATGTTGCTTCACCTAAGATATTTCTGTGTTTATAATGGTTTTCCACTAAGGAAACATGGTATCTATAATGGGACGACATCTAGAGGAAGACAAATTTCCAAATCAGCAACATCCGATGGTCAGAATCGTAACTAAAAAGTTTTTTGCAGTGATGTCATAGTAAAATTAGTTTATAAATGTTGATGGTATCCATGCACGAGATTAACCGTAGAGGAACAAGTTTGTAGTGAAGCATTTAATAAGGTAACATCCCCTATAATTTAGAGGATCATTTGACTTTGTGCTTGCTGAAGGCTGGTTTAAAGCACTGGAGAATATTTTTGATGTCATGGGGGGTTCATAAATTCAAAAGTGTAGTCTTATTATTTACTATTTTTAAGGAGAAGCTAATCATTTGAGGTCGATGGTGAAAAATATCAGGGATATTGAGTAGATTGATGCCCTTTATTGGGATGAATTCAAAGTTATTCTTCTTGAGAAAAATATTTTCCTATGGTGGTTCTTATTAGGATGGAAAACAAATCCTAGAATGGAGGTAGGAGGATGGCTCAGTGGCTGATTAGGAAGAAAAATTCACTCGACCATCAAGGTATACTTCAAATATCATATGATATCTTGACAGTAAAATCAATATTTTTAACTGATGATTAAAGCCAAAGTATCAATGGTATTTAGATTATCGTATGTTCAAAAGTTTTTAAAAACATTTTCGATGTGCGGAGAAGGTGGAAATTGATTTTTCCAATGATCCAGTTTTCTTTGAAAAACAATAGAATACAAGGTCGAGGTGGTAGAAAAAAGGGAAGAACTGTTCCAAAATGTCTGATGGTATGAAACTTATGTTTACTGTTTGTGAAAATTGTGGGAAAAATCATGTTGGGGAATGTCTTTTGAATTTGGGTATGTGCTACCGATGTGGTAAAATGGGGCAAAAAGATCGTAATTAAACTCAAAAAGATCAATTTAATGGTAAGAAAAAATATGATTTACAGTTAGTAAATTGTTTTAAGAGCAATGGAATGGGTCATTATGGAAATTACTGTCCAACGAATAACTAAACTGAGGGAAAGTAGTCAGACTACAAAAATAATGGGGTGGAGAAATCCTTTTCAACTACATCAGTAGATTTTGTGCCATCGAAGGAAGTTGTATCAGGTACAATGTTTGTTTATTTAGATTATTCCAATGTGTTGTTTGATTCAGGGTCTACACATTCATTCATTTATAAGATGTTTTCTAGTAAATTTGGATTTTCATATCAAGATATGAATCCTAAACATATGGTATAAAAATAGGGAGGAATTGTTGATACAAAAATAATTTATACGAACATTTATTATCCTTGTGTGTGGAGATAATCTACCTACAAACCTTATTTTTTTCCTCTAGTAGAGTTTGATGTTATTGTGGGTATGGATTAGACTTCCATTTATCATTCTAAGATTGACTTCAAAGCTAAAGTGGTTTATTTTGAGAAAGAATTTATGTTTGTGTACAAGAATGGAACTTTACATTTGATAACATATCAGGAAGCAGAGAAACTATTAAAATATGAAAATGAATGTTACCTTTCAAATATTGTTGAAAAAAAGGAACTCTCCAAATTAATGATGTTTTAGGGTTAAATGAGTATCTTGATTTTTTTTATGAATTTCCATGTATAATAATAGATCAGGAAGTGGAATTTACTATTTTCTTAGTTCCTGATGCTAAGCCAATTGCAAAACTCCCTTATCCAATGGCTCAAAATGATCTTTTAAAGTTACAGAAGAAATTGAAGGTGTTATTATATAAAGGTTTCATTTGAGCTAGCACATCACCATGGGGTTCTCCTATCTTGGTTGTTAAAAAGAAAGATGGTTCAATAATAATGTGCATTTATTATAGAGCATTGGATAATATCATTATTAAGAACAATTATCTTTTGCCTCATATCAATTATTTTTTTATCAGCTCTAGAGAGATATGTATTTTTCAATGATTTAATTGATGTTAGGCAACCATCAATTGAGTGTAAAGGAAGTAGACATTATTAATAACACATTTTGTACCAGATATGTCCATTATAAATTTTAGGTTATTCCTTTTGGATTAACCAATGCACCTATTGTATTCATGGATCTTATTAGTAGAATTTTCTGTGAGTTCATGAATAAGTTTTTGGTTGAGTACATTGATGAAAATTTGGTTTATTACAAAATTAATGAGTAATAATAATGTTATGTAAGGGTTTTATTTCAAACATTTATATAAAAGAAACTATATGGGATATTCTGAATGTTTGAGTTTTGGTTATAAAACATTTCATTCTTTGGTCACATTGTTACAAAAAATGTTATAATAGTTGATCATACTAAATAAAAAGTTGTTGAAAAATGGCCAAGACCCACAAATATTACTAATAACCATAGTTTTCTTAATTTGGAAGGCTATTACTATAGATTTTTTGAATAAATTTAAATGTTTTCTAGTCCAATGACTTATTCAACTCAAAAAGGTGGTATATTCATTTGGAAAAAAGAATGTGAAGATTGTTTTTAGGAATTGAAAAGAAGATTGGTGAATGCTTCTATTTTGGAACTGACTTCCAGAAATTGTTTATTTGTAATCTACAATAATGATTCGTTGAAAGGACATGGTTGTGACCTATTGTAGAAATATCGGATTATTGCTTATTCATCCCGTCAGTTGAAAAATCACGACTTAAATTACCATACCCATGATTTGGAATTATCTGCTGTTTTTTTTCATTAAAAATCTGCATGCATCATCTGTATGCAGTAAAATGTGAAATATATACTTACCACAAATTTTTGAAGTATATATTCACTCATAATGAATTTAACATTAGATAGAGGAGATGGCTAGAATTAATCAAGAATTATGATTTCATTGTTCATTACCATCTAGTAAAGTACAATAAATTTGCTGATGCTTTGAGTCAAACAATTAATACTAAATTAACCTTGTTACGTTTGGAACAAGATCCTTTGATTAAAGAGTTGTTGAACTTCATCATAGAAGTTTTGTGGGCAAGGAATTCCTCTGTTTTCATTCTGGTGTTAGTGAAATCATCTCTGTCCGATAGAATTAAGAAAGCCCACAAGGAAGACATTGAGTTGAAGAAAAGGGTAGAGTTCGTTCAGAAAGGAATTTTTCTTGAATTTAACATTGATAATGATTGTATTTTGTGATTTGGAAAGATATTATGTGTGTATTTTGATTCACAGTTGATGAATGGGTTGTTATGTGAAGCTAATAGTTCTCTGTTTTTAGTTCTTCAAGGTTGTACTAATATGTACAAAGATCATCGGGAGTATTACTTATGGGATGGAATGAAAAAAGGATATTATTGACATTACTATGATGTGTATGACTTTTCAATAGGTTAAATAAAATCGGCAGTTAATGAAATGGATACTTCAGCCTTTACCGGTGCTAGAGTGGAAATGGGAAAATATATCCACAGACATTGTTGTGGGATTACAAAAGACATCTTGAGTTAATAATTAAATTTTTTTTATTGTTGATCGATTGAATAAATATACTCATTTCCATCCTATTCAAGATAAATTTTATCTAGATCAACTTTCTTAGTTGTATGTTAAAGAGATAGTTATGTTGCATTGATTTCCCCTCTCCATTGTATCTGATCGTGATCTCAGGTTACTTCTATCTTTTGAAAAGGCCTTTAGATATCTTTGGGAACTTAATTAAATTGTAGTATATGTTTTCTTCCACAATCATATTGGAATTCCTAATGAGTAATTCATACATTATAGGATATTCTATGTGCTTGTTCACTGGAATACCGGGGAAGTTGGTACTAAAATATTTCATTGGTTGAGTTTTATACAATAATTGTTTTCATTATAGTATATATAAATCTCCATTAGAGGCATTATATAAGAAGTAGTGTCAAACTCCAGTTTTTTCTAATAAAGAATGTGAAAGGAAGTTGATGGGACCAAAATTAGTAGAAGCGACGTAAGAAACGGTTCAATTCATTCAGAAAAACATGAGAACAACATATAGAAGGCTGAAAATTTATGTAGATAACCAGAGGAAAGATCTTTAATTTGAGGTTAGTGATCATGTCTTGCTCAAAGTTTCTCCATGGAAAAGTTCGATGCGTTTTGGAAATAATGGAATGTTGAGTCTGAGGTTCATTGGACCCTATAAAATTCCTAAAAAATGTTGGATCAGTTGCGTATATAGTAGCTTTACCTAAAAGATTATCCCTGGCACCTAATCTTTTTAATGTTAAAATTTTGAGAATGTATATGCTAGATTCATCTCATGTTTTAAGTCCAGAGGTAGTTTAGTTGGGAGAAAATCTTTCTTATGAGGAACAACTAGTCTTGATTCTTGACCAAAGAGGGAAAGTGTTTTGGAATAAGGTAATTCATTTGGTAAAGGTTTTTTGGAAACCGCATATGGTTGATAAGAAACCTAGGAATCTAAGAATACTATGAGGGATGAATGCCCCCATTTATTTTATATGTGGATTAAATTGTGAGGATGTAATTTTAAAAAGGGAGGAAGGATGTAAAATCCCAGCTAAATAATGAAATATGGTATTTTCAAATTTATTAATATTTGTAAATGAAATATTAATTTTACCTTAAATAGTATTAATTGTTATATGGCATACCTGATACACAAAAATGGGTTTCTTTGAAATCATACTTTGCACACAACATTGAGATATACAAAAAAATAATAATATAATATTATCATTATAAATAGTAGTTAACAACTAGTCATTGTAATAGTGGGAATGAACAAAACTATCTTAAATATTATTATACATGTTTTTAAAATTATTTTACATTTATCCGATAAATTTTAGAGACTTAAAATGAGAAATAATCTAATTTTACGCATAAATACTCTAATATTCTTTAAAGGGTAGATTTAACACCTTTTGATGGAAAACCCTTTTTAAATATAGTTTTTGTCACTTTTATATGTCTTATTTGATAAAATAATAATATTATTAGTAATAGGGAAATAAAAATTTTCATTGGGTGAAATTTTGTTATTTTTTTGATAATGTTCATTTTTTAATGAAATAGTGAAAAATATTATATTTTAATTCAAAACATCCTTTTAATATACTTTATTTATACGGATATATTACCTTTTAAATTGGTTTTAAAGTTTAATTAGGTTATGTTTTTACAATTTTATCCAACATTGTTAATTGGATGTAATTTCACTTTGAAATTGGACATAAATAAGTGTCAATATTTTAATAGTTATTATTTCTTAAAAACACGCTTTTTGTTTTGACAACGTGAATTAATTATTAATTAATTTATTTCACTTTAGGGTTTTGGATTTTGGATTTTTTTTCATATTTAGAATAAGGAGATAAAAATTGTGTATATATATAAATTTTATTTTTAGATATTATGAATATTTACTTCAGTAAATAATTTTTTTACCATGGTTAAAAGGTAAATATGGTAAATAAGGGTCAAAATTAATATTATAATAATATTAATTACCCTAACACGTGTCCTAATCCAATTGGATTATACATGTCTGACCATTGGAATCCATTGGTCTATTTTGAGACACCATGGAGCCACTTATGAGTGATAATGACAGATTATATTAATTAATTTAAAGTAAAGACAAACATTACACAAACATATATCTTTTAGTAAATAAATTTTACATGGGGTTATATAAGTTCTCTATTAGACTATAAATATTCATTTGGAATATAAAAAGATTTACTATATCATGGAACTATATTTATAATTTTTAGACTTCAAATAAATAAAATTATTTATGACACACTGATGATTCAGTGATTAACTTATTAATAAATGATTTAAATAAATGAGATTATAAAATTTAAAAAATGACTATCAAAACCTATATAATTATTATTGGATGATTTAATTTCGAAAAAGAGTCATATTAACTTCTAATTTATTGATTGTTGGACCTTTTGACACTGAAAATTAGTTTATTATAAAATAATGTTGTCAAACATTCCTAAAGAGCCCCTCCTCCCCCTTACTAAAAGTAATCACCTCTAACCCATTACATACACCTCTCAAGAACCTTTGATCACTGAACCTATTCCAAATTAATATCCCAATATCCCTATATTCCTAATATAATATTTCCAATAGGAATAAGGAAATTCAAGTAACCCCTTTTGTTCAAACCAAAGGGAGATACCTGATTTAAAGGTTACGTCTTCTCTTAAATTCCTTTTTTTTATTTTACTTCTCCAATACCCTAAACACACTTTATTCCATTATTTTATAAAAAACATTTATCTTAAATATACTAGGTTGTTTTTTATGGGATTTATTCATACTAAACTTCCACATACCTCCATCTAATGGATACAAATATACGGTTTATGTGGAGGGTGAAATACTGCCTCATGAAACGATGATTGTTCAATCTTATCCTACCACCACTTATGGTGGCCATTAATATATAACTGTATTTATATGTGATATATATTATATTTATATTGTCTCTATACTTATATTTTTTTCAATTATATCATACCTTTAGGGTTTCCATAATGGGTAAATAAGATTATTTCATTTGAAGAAGTGCGGACTACCGCCCCCTCAATCTGATATGACTCATTGATGCCTTACGTGGGATGTATAAAGGATGGGATTAATGTAATTATATATTATATTATACCAGAATTATAATATATCTATGTATCATTATGTTTTCATTCAATTAAAATAAATAATTCAAATGAAATTAGTATTCTTGCATATGTACGACTTACCATATCCATGAACAGTGCATTTCATTTCTTATCTCCAAATGTTATGTAATATTATAAATAATTATATATAAATGATATATGTGAAATATATGATATATAAATCATGAATATCATTCTGGATATAATGGAATTTTGAACAAATAGACAACTTCTAATTATAATATGTTCATTTTTTACTCAAGTACCAAATATAGAGAAAATGACCGTTATTAACATAAATGATTATATAATGTTTATAATGTGGTAATAAGTGATATAAAAGGAATAATAAACCTAAAAAGGCTCTTAAGAAAGAATAAATTATATTTAGTTTATTATTTAGTAGATTAAAGAACGAATGACTCAAGTCAAATATGTGGTAAGGGACTTCATCTCAATCTCCTTTCATTTAAGCATATTTTGATTTATAAAAGACTTTCTTTTATATGGTGTATAAAAAATATGACATTTCATTTGAATAAACAGAAATATTTTTCGATGAATCATTTTACTAAATGAAAAAATGAATGTTTCTTTTTAATGTTTGTTGTGTTAACGACATTTCTGCCACCACAGGAATTTTTTGATATTTGGATTCCTCTATAAGTTGTAGTGTTTTTAAAAGAAAAATAAATACTATAAAATCATTTAACATATTTTGGTATTCAAAATAGTTTTGATAATGGATTGATTATTTCAATATCTTTAAATTAAATATTTTTATTTAAATATTGAAATTTTTCATTCTTTTATGTATTCTTTATGTGTTATAAATATGTTATGGTTCTAGGGAATTTTATATGTATAAGGGGTGTTCCGTGACAAAACTAGGGAGGTTGAGCCTGAGATAGCTCTCTAATTCATTAGGTCACATAAAAAGGTAAATTTTAATATTTCTATTGAGATATTTAGGGAATATATTTTGATGGGTATTTCAAATGTAACTCCCTATGTAGCTATGAAAGCTACAACGTAAGTATGTTATGGATGCCACAAGTGACCATTATGATTTATGTTTCCTATGTGTTATTCTTATATCTTATGATTTCATGAGTTATGTTAACATGATTATGTTTTTATGGACTAATTTTTTTCTTTCTTTATTGTATGCCCCTTACTGAGATTTTTATGCTTATCCCATGTTTGGAAATGTTTTTCACAAGTGTTAAGAATGAATAGGGAAAAGGATTGGATCAAGGAAATGTCTTGCTGACTAAAACATGAAACAGGACATGACTCCTTTTTTAGAGATTTATTATTTTATGAAAATATGGAAACTAAGAAGAACTATCTAATTTTTAATTTTTGAGATGTAATGTAATTTTTATGGCCTAATTCTCAAGAATTATAAACCTGAAAAGATCCTCAATGTGAATTATTAAATTTATTCAAGATTACATAATTTTTAAGGTCGAGTCCTTATATATTACATAAACATTTACTTTAGATGACTCTAAGGATTGAGAGGTATAGTGTCTTGGGAAATTAGGAAAATTACATAACAACATAGAACATAAACCATAACATCCATATTGAATGATTCTTTTACATGACCACAACATTCCTTCATACTTTTCACTGCAAGGGATAACCTGAGGACATGCATATGAAAAGGGTGAGCCATAAAGCCCATTAAGCGAGTAAAAAAGTAATATCATGAATAATATAGTACATGTTAGGAAATAGGTATATCAATGGAGCACAATAGAAACCTGAACATAAATGCATGATATTGCATGACTATTATAACATGGAAATGTGGCAACAATATTTAACATGATATTAACATGATCCACGACTCATTGCTAATGGAGCATGAGTAAACACTCATTGTAATTGACCTATAATGATTAAATACTAATTTAAATTTAATTATTATGGTTAAAACCTCATTTCACTTGATATATCATGATACTATTCTTTATCCAATGCATTGGAGCGCTACCAAGGTGAACAGTTTATAAACATTTCATTTCATGCATAAGTGTGCCACATAGATCCTACTACATGGATTACTTAAACATAATAATTTATTCCATGAATAAGGGACATGGAAAACATAAATGTAAGTCCTCAATCAAGAAGTACATGTTCATAAATATGAATAACCTTGATAGATAAATGGATATGGTATTAACTTATATGATGATTTGGCTTGGGAAAATATGATGCAATTTCAGCATTATAACAGCATGACATAATCATTCATAAAAATGGCTGATGAGAGATAAATGGATATATAATCAAATGTAAAAGAAATTTAAGGTATTTTTATTCATATATATTAATGTCCGAACACATGTAATTATGATATAGAAGGCTTAACATATTAACGAAGCTTGAAGAAAGAGGATAAATGGAAAACCATTTATTAAATTTCAGTATGGAAATCGGTGTAAATGGGTATGATTAATGAGATAGAAAGAGGTCTCTAATCATTAAAACATAAGTATGGAAGTATGGGTGAGGTGAAAAATCAAACCCCGACATTTCTGATTGAAAATACAAGGGTATAACAATATAAAAAAAACTTGGACAAAAATGAGAAAGGAAGAAATCCCTTACTTGAAAGTGTGATCCCAAAGGCTTGAGAGTGGCTTGAGAGTGGCTTATTGGGATCATGAGGAACCTTGGTAGAATTATAGGGATATGAGGAAATATTAGGGATGTGACCCCTGATATTTTAGTGCTGATAAGTGGGATATTGGGTGGGTTTATATAGGAAAACAGAGGGTATTTATTTAATATTTCACAATCGTAGGTTTTGGAATCTATGTAAAAAAATTTCAAACCTCAAACCAACCCATAGTTTTTTCAAAAGTTTTTTACCAAATATGAGTAGAAAAAATTATTTTATAAGTCCAATGTCTGATTTTCTTATAATATTAGGCTTTCTTATGTGGAGGTGTGTCACAATCACAAGGAAATCATTATAAAAAGTTTAAATATTTTTTATGTCTAAGAGGGTCCACTAAGGCACCATAAAATTAATCAAACAAATATAAAATCACATATATTAAAGTTAAAACATATATTGACCAAAAAAACCATTCAGAATTTTTTATTACCCAACTATTGTGTCATTATATTGTCATAAAAAACATTATATATTTAAATGGTAATTAATTTTTACCCAGAAATTCGATTATCATAGAAAATTATGAAAATAATCCCTGTTAGATAATTTTGACATCCTGAATTCAAAAATGATATTCATTTTATCAAAATAATTTCCTAAATATTTTAATTTTTAATTTTTAAATAAAAACCGACATTTATCTAAAATCCATGGGTTTTGACAAAAACATCTTTCAAACATAAATAAAAATTACAATTGTATTCCTGATAATTATATGATAATTTATTTTAAAAAAACATCATTTATTAATATATTTTATTAAAATATTATTTAATTAGAAAATAAATTTATTTATCAAAATATATTTCGTTTTTTAATATTATATTAAAAATATTATTTGTGATTTAAAACCTATTTATAATGTAATTATAATAAAATGAATATATATTCATTATTATATACAAATATAATTAACATAATCAATGTTCTTGGGTCTTGATAAATAACCCCTTAAAACACCCGCATAAGACCAAAGGGTAAGGTGTGAAATGGTAAAAAAACTCGTGATATAACTCTGATAACATCACTCGAGTGGTAATCTCTATTATTTTAAACTTCTACCATAGATGGTTCCATTCATGATTAACATGTTGAAACTCATCTTGGGATTGGTCATGTGTGAAGCCCTGGAAAAACACCTCCTTTTTTAGCTCCAAAAATTGTCTTCATATAGGGAAATTATATTGGGTGATTCTATCACTTCCATTTTCTGTGTAAATTGGATTTGTTAAATATAAGGACCCAACCTTAAACCTTACTTAATCTTGAGTTATTTCAAGAATACACATTGAGGATCTTTTTAGGTTTATAGTAATAGAGAATTATATCATAAATCATGCATTACATTCCACATTTAAACAAAGTGGTAACATAAAAGATAGTATTCATTTTATCCAATCAACGGAAACATATTTAAAATAAAACATGGATTCTTTCTTGACACTTCCTTTACACTATCATCATATCAAGTACCTTTCCCTTGACCTGTGAAAAACATTTCAAAAACTTTGGATGAGCATAAAAATATTAGTAAGGGATATAAAAATTTGGAAAGGAAACATTAGTACATGTATACATAAGAATCAATGAAATCATACTTTACTCATAAAACATAATCACTTTATCATACCTCATGAAATCATAAGTTTTATGAATAACTCATAGAAATAATAAGACATAAAGTTAACTTGAGGCATTCATAACATTCTTACGTAGGGAGTAACCCTCATGGTTACGTTTGGAATACCCATCAAAGTATATTCCCTAAATCTCTTCGGAGAAACCATAACGTTTAACCCCTTCGTGTTACCCAATGCATTGGAGAGCTATATCGGGCTCACCCTCCCTTAGTGTATCACAGAACCACCCATCTTCATAAAGAATTCCCAAGAACTATAACATAATCATAGCACATAACTTAAGAATAAAGGGAATATAACATTCCCACATTGCAATAACAATATAACATTTTAAGATATTGAAATAGTTAATCCATTCTAAAAACCATTTTCAAAAGCATTTAAAACATTTAATAAAGAGATTTTTGAATCAACGTGTCCCATTCCACTTTGAAGCTTTTATCATTTTAAACAATTAGTATCTATATAAATAAATCCTTAAAAACATTTTGATAACATGGATATTAATTTGAATTATTTATTCGAATAAATCATTAAAACATTTAAAACATTATTTTAGTAAAAGTGTTTTTAACAAAATGAGAGACACTTGAATATAATAATTGAGGAATGTAATTTAATCAGAACATTATAATATCATGAGAATAAATGGATTCATGATATAATATTCCAAAGGATAGTATATACACTATATAAGAGTGAACTGGTGCATAAAAACAATGAAGTCTCAATGAAAATGTAAAATGAGATGAAATCCATTATAAAGAAGGTATCCTTAAATTAAGGATAAATCAATCTCATAATTATGTGTGAAAAATACAAGTACACCCAATATAAGTGGATATTATGTGTAAAAAAATCAAAGGTCATTCACTCATATTCAAAGGATGAAATATTCAATAACTACATGTTGAACCCAAATAAATCGAAATTGGGTTAAGAAGTTCCCTTGGTAAAATTTTACAGCCTAACGACGTCACATTAAAATTTATAAAATTAGATGATGAGAGAGGAAATGGTATCTGATCACTTGGACATAAAATTTAAATAAATAAGGATATATAATAACATATCCCAACATAAAAATATGTAAATTAAAAGACATAACAAAATAAGTCTTTTAAAAAGAGGTGTGTGAAAGGTTCCCTTACCGATTTGGGAAACTTTCGAAACATACACCGCGTGAAAGAAGCGTCATAAAATGAAGATGTAAATACAGAGAAACGAGATTTCATTATACAAATAGTAAAATAGTGGGCAGTACAAACACCACACAAAAAGAATTAGTGGCAAATGTAGCATGAGTCTCATGGTAAAAACAAGTGAGATGAAAAATCCCTTACGAAAACTCGGCAGCCTAACGATGCCACTTAAAACATCCATAAATTGATTTATGAGATAAAATAGGGTCCCTCATAATATGGACATAAAAATTACATAATTATTAATATAAAAAACATCCCAAAATATAAGAAAGATGATCTTAAAAGAAATGACATAAAAGAGAGTACTTAAAAAGAAAGAGAGAGGTAGGATCCCTTACCTCAAGTCCGACTTGTCTTGTACGTTTCTTTATATTCCTAAATAATAATATTTCGTCAATTTAATATTTCATATGTTCCTCCTTTAAAGATTATTATTAATTTCATATCACATATTACTATGTTATAATAATAGGTTAATAATGTGACTTCATATGAGACGTTTTTGTCGATGTTTGGTACATGAGTAAAAAATGAACTTGTTTGAAAAGAATTGTCCATGTAGATATACGTAAATCATCTCCAGAATAGTATTAATGATTTAAATATCATATATATCCATTAAATATTCATTTTATACTATTCCATAACATTTGGAGATAAAAATAAATTAAATGCACCGTTCATGGAGACGGTAGGCTGTACGTACGCATGAACGCTACTTTCATTTCTTTGTCATATTAATGGAATTAAAAATATTTGAGATATATATATATATATTAATTACAGCATAATATATATGTTATATAGGTCAAATAAGTTCATTAATTTCATTCTTTATAAATTCCATGTATTGGATGAACGAGTCACATCACTTGAGGGGGCGGTAGTCCGCACTTCCTCATATGAAATTATCGCATTTTCACAACATGAAAATAATAAAGGTATGATTGAAATATAAAATAAAGAATCATATGGAAAACATGAATACCATATATATCATATATAAAATACAGTGACATCATAATGGCCACCATGAAAGGTGTTAAGAAAATATTGAACAATCATCGTTTCGTGAGGCGGTAATTCGCCATCCACAGAAACAGTATGTTCTTTAACCATTAGACAGAGGTGTGTGTAAGTGTAGCTCTAATACCTCACATAAAAACATACTAGTATATTTAAGATACTATTTTTCTTACAAAATAAAGTAATAAAAAGATTTTAGGGGTTCGGAGAAGCAAAATAAAACAAAAGAACACAAGGTGAAGACATTACCTTTAAATCGGGTAACTCCTTTTGGTTTGAACCAAAAGGGTTTTATGAAGAGCATTCTGCCAAAGGTGATGCTTCAATGATGAAGATAGGTATGTGGAGAGATGAAATGGGCAGGGGTTGGCCGAGCCAATGGATTGATAGGTGTGGCTAAGGTGGTATAGGTGAGGGCCTTTTATAAGAGAATGGGATGGGCACTCTTGGAAAGTTATAAACTATTAATTTATTATAAAATTATTTTCGGATTTTAATGGTCCCAAAAGGATATATTTCGAGTATAAGGTAATAAGGTTTCTAAATCCACCCACCCAATAGGTTTGTGGCAAGTGTAAGACTTATATTTCACCCTATCTTCTCATTTTGTTTAAATCGTTCATTTATGAGGTAATCACTGCATCATCACGGTGTCATAAATAAATTAATTTATTAAATGTCTAAAAATTATAAAAAAATATATCATGATGTAGGAAATATTTTTAAATTTATAATGAATATTTATAGTAAAAAATATGACTTGTATAACCCCATGTAATTTTTTTTAGTAAAACAATACACATTTGTGACATTTTAATTTTAACTTTAAATAAAAAGTTATTAATGTCATTTTCCAACCAAAGTGGCTCCATGGGGTCCCCAAGTTGACCCATGGATTGTCTTCGTCGGTAATGACTCATAAAATAAGGGTAGGACTTGTTTCAAGGTCATTTCATATTATTATAACATTATCTTTACCTTAAATAACACTAATTACCTTTAATCGCGATTAATAAAACTTAAAAAATTACTATTGACCAAAAAAATATTTTAATCTCATTGAACCAAATATTACTTCCTAATGACAATCATGTATGTTGGATTTTGTAAAATCAAATCATAGAAGTGGTAAAGTTTCATTTAAACGAAGAATCAGTTTCTTTAACTACTACTTAGTGGTTTCACTATTCCTCAAAAATTGATGTTTTTCAGAAAAATACCAAAAATTAAGCCTAAGATATATTTGATATTCCAAATTAAAAAATGATGTCTGTTTTACAAAATTCAAAATATATAAGTTTTATTAATTAATTTAATAATTCATTCCCGCTGTCAAAACAAATAGTGTGTTTTTAAGAAACAATATCTATTAAAAGATTGATACTGGTTTAAGTCAATTTAAAAGTGAAATTAATTCCAATGACCACTATTGGATTAAATGGTAAAAATATATTCCAATTAAACTTTAAAACCAATTAAAAATATAATATATCCATATATTTAAATTAGATGAAAAAGCAGTTTTGATGTAAAATGCAGTATTTTTTCACTATTCATTAAAAAATGAACAATGTGAGAAACTTACAAAAAATTTAACCAAAGTAAATTTCAATGTCCCAATAATAAATATTAAGTTTATTTTAACAAATAAAGCTTATAAAATTGTCAAAAGATAGATTTAAAAATGGTTCGCCATCAAAAGGCGGTAAAACAATCTTTCAAAAATATTAGAGTATTTATTCTTAAAATTAGATTCATTTTGATTTTAAGCCTCTAACATGTATTGGATAAATGTAAAAATATTTAAAAAACATATTTAATCATTTTGTATTTATTTCTGTTCATTCCCTCCATTACAACAGCTAGGAGTTAACTATTCTAATATTATTATATTATTAGTGTGCAACGTATGATTTTAAAGAAACTCATTGTTGCGTATTGGGTACGACATCGAGGATAACATTCCCTTTAAAGTAAAATTAACATTTTATTCACAAATATTGATAAACATTATAATTTAATATTATTTATTTATCTGGGATGTTACATCCTTCCCCCTTTTGGGAATTGCGTCCTCGCAATTTCAAAATTGGTCTTGGAAACATCATTGAAAGTCCCACATCGGAACAAGTGTCAGTAAAACTATCACTTTAAAAGAAAGGGAGAGAAGTAAAAAGGTTACCCAAGTTAACCCATACTAGGATTCCAAGTATGAAAATATGGATATGGAGGATAAAACAATGTGTCATGTTCTGATGGAGAATGATAGTAAACATGTCTATGAGAAAGTTAACCATAAGAAAATCACAAACTTGTGATGGGTTAAACTGTATTCGATTCCCCAGTAGGAAAAGTTAACAGACAACATTTTTCTTTTAAGTTACTCTTAATTGTAGAATTTATTTTTGAGCTGAAATAAATCATAATGAAATGTACTTACTTGTCACGTAGACTTTCAACTTTTACTAGATTCCTTAATCAAACACATATTTTCTACAAAAGACAAGTATTTAGGAAGAATTGTTTGAATTAAGAGTACTATAATCATCTTATTGAGAATAACCTAATCCACAAAACATAACTATATATTTCCCATGTCTTTAGATCTCAACCAAAACCAAACCAAAAAGTTTAGTACGAGATCAGATAATACCCAAAAAGATATTTTTTTACAAAGAGAAAAACTACTCCTAATCTCCAAAAATTTTCAAACAAAACCCAAAGTTCAATGAAGACCATTCAATAAACAATTTTTCCATAAAATTCTTCAAGGTAATCACAACTAAGATTGAAACCCAAATATTTGAAGGATTTAATCACATAGTCTCCCAAGGTACAAATTAACATTTTTCTCTAAATAAAATCAGTTGCTCTTAAAGTCTCATATTGAAAAGTAATTAACCTTATCACATATCCTCCATGATAGGTTAGTAATTTCCATAGATAACCCAAAATAAACTTACTCTTGATTCATAAAATCATCTAACGAAAAAAATTAGTCAAACTAACCAGGGACTTCACGTAGTCCAGTGGTAGATGATAAATACGAGTCACACATTGGTTGTGGGTTTGATTCCCACAGCTCTGTCCGACACGACGAGTTGTCACACAGTCTGCATGTTGCCCTTTTTCCAAAACTATATTATTATTAAAACATTCCCTAATAAGAAATAAAATCATAAAAAATAACCATAACATAATTTAACGTCAATTTTACCTCATGCCTTTCATCTTCCATCATAACATATAGTAACCCATAATTACCTCAATAGTAAGGATCATATAAACCCTAATGGTTACCTTTATAATTATCACATGAACTTCCACATCAAGTTGGTTCTCTCATACAAGAGGAATTAGAGAACTCACCAAGGTTCAAGTGGTTGATCATGACTCATGATAGTTGGTTTAGAATAACCACGAGATTTCTCATTAAATCCCACATTTCATCCAGTCTCTTAATCAGAGAACCACCACAGTTTCCTTCAAACCCATTGTCACTTTGGTGCATGCTAGATCCATCCATTTACTAGAACCAAAAAGGTCAGTGTGAGTATATCAATAAAATCATCATGAACTAAAGAGGAAGATGAACACTAAGATATACTTATCCAAGTTATCTAAAACTCATTCCAACCTTCAAAAATAACAATGACTCTGTCCAATTTAATAACCATTGTGGTTATACACAACTTTTCACTTTTTATTAAACAACACTCTAAGCTCTAATGTTATCTAAACCGACCTCTGATACCAACTATAAGGACCCGGCCTTAAACCTTACTTAATATTGAGTTAGTTCAAGAATACACATTGAGGATCTTTTCAGGTTTTGAGTTTTAGATAATTAGATCATAAATCATGCATTACATTTCACATTTAAAAAATTGGTTACATAAAAGATAGTATTCATTTTTCCCATCAACGGAAACATATTTAAAATAAACATGGATTCTTTCTTAACACTTCCTTGACAATATCATCATATCATTTACCATTCCATTGACCTATGAAAAACATTTCAAAAACATGGGATGAGAATAAAAAGCTCAGTAAGGGATATAAAAATTTGGAAAGGAAACATTAGTACATGTATACATAAGAATCAATGAAATCATACTTTACTCATAAAACAATTGCACGTTATCATACCTCATGAAATCATAAGATTTATGAAAAACTCATAGAAATCATAAGACATAATTGTATCTTGAGGCATTCATTACATTATTACATAGGGAGTAACCCTCATGGCTACATTTAGAATACCCATCACAATATATTCCCTAAATCTCTTCAGAGAAACCATAATGTTTAACCCCTTCGAGTTACCCAATGCATTGGAGAGCTATATCGGGCTCACCCGCCCTTAGTTTATCACATAACCACCCGTCTTTATAAACGATTCCCAAGAACCATAACATAATCATAGAACATAACTTAAGAATAAATGAAAGGTAACACTCCCACATTGCAATAACAATATAACATTTTAAGATATTGAAATAATGAATCCATTCTAAAAACCATTTACAAAACCATTTAAAATATTTAATAAATAGATTTTTGAATCAAAGTGTCCCATACCACTTTGAAGCTTTTAAAATTCCAAACCATTCATATCCATATAAATAAATCCTTAAAACCATTTTGAAAACATGGATATTAATTAGAAATATTTATTAGAATAAATCATTAAAACATTTAAAACGATATTTTAGTTAAAGGGTTTTTATCAAAATGAGAGACACATGAATACAATAATTGAGGAATGACATTTAATCAGAACATTATAATATCATGAGAATAAAGGGATTCATGATATAATATTCCAAAGGATAGTATATACACCATATAAGAGTGAACTGGTGTATAACAACAACGAAGTCTCAATGGAAATGTAAAATGAGATGAAATCCATTATAAAGAAGGTATCCTTAAATTAAGGATAAATCAATCTCATAATTATGTGTGGCAAATATAAATACACCAAATATAAGTGGATATTAAGTGTAAAACAATAAAAGTTCTTTCAAACATATTCAAAGCATGACATAATCAATGACTACAAGTTGAACCCAAATAAATTGAGATTGGGTTAAGAAGTTTCATTGGTAATATTCGACAGCCTAACGACGTCAATTTAAAATTCATAAAATTAGTTAATGATAGAGGAAATGGTATCTCATCACTTGGACATAAAATTTAAATCAATAAGGATATATAAGAACATATCCCAACATTAAAAGATGTAAATTAAAAGACATAACAAAATAATCCTTTTAAAAAGAGGAGTGTGAAAGGTTCCCATTCCGATTTGGGAAACTTTCGAAACGTACACCACCTGAAAGAAGGGTCATAAAATGAAGATTTAAATACCCATAAACGAGAGTATATTATACAAATAGTTAAATAATGGGCAGTAAATACACCACACAAAATTAATTAGTGGAAAATGTAGCATGAGTCTCATGGGAATAACAAGTGAGATGAAAAATCCCTTACGAAAACTCGGCAGCCAAACGACGCCACTTCAAACTTCCAAAAACGGATTTATGATATCAAATAGGGTCTCTCATAATATGAACATAAAAATTACAGAATTAGTAATATAAAATAACATCCCTAAACATATTAAAGATGAGATTAAAAGAAATGATATAAAAGAGAGTACTTAAAAAGAAAGAGAGAGGTAGGACACCTTACCTCAAGTCCGACTTGTCTTGTTCATTTCTTTATATTCTTGAATAATAAACATTGGAAAATTTATAATTTCTTAATTTCCTCATTTAAATATTATTATTCAGTTCATATCACATATTACAATGTTATAATAATTTGTTAATAATGTGAGTTCATATCAGACATTTTTGTCGATGTTTGGTACATGAGTCAAAAATGAACTTGTTTGAAAAGAATTGTCCATGTAGTTATAAGTACATCATCTCCAGAATAGTATTAATGATTTAAATATCATATATATCCAGTAAATATTCATTTTATACTATTCCATTACATTTGGAGATAAAAAGAAATGAAATTCACTGTTTATGGAGACGGTAGGCCGCACGTTCGCATGAACGCTACTTTCATTTCTTTGTCATATTAATGGAATTAAAAATAATTGAGAGAGATATATATATTATTCATATAGTATAATATATATGTTATATAGGTCACATACGTTCATTAATTTAATTATTTATACATTCCATTTATTGCATGAACGAGTCACATCACTTGAGGGGCCGGTAGTCCTCACTTCCTCATATGAAATTATAGCATTTTCACAACATGCAAAGAATAAAGGTATGATTTAAATAAAAATACAAAAGCATATGTAAAACATAAATACAATATATATCATATATAAAATATAGCGACGTCATAATGGCCACCATGAATGGTGTTAAGAGAAGATTGAACAATCATTGATTCGTGAGGCAGTAATTCACCATCCAGAGAAACAGTATGTTCTTTAACCATTAGACGGAAATGTTTGTAAGTGTAGCTCGAATCCTTCACATAACAACATTCTAGTATATTTAAGATACTTTTTTTGTTACAAAATAAAGTAATATAAATATTTTAGGGGTTTGTAGAAGCAAAATAAAACAAAAGAACACAAGTGAAGACATTACCTTTAAATCGGGTAACTCCTCTTGGTTTGAACCAAAAGGGTTTCTTGAAGAGCATTCTGCCAAACATGAGGCTTCAATGATGAAGAGAGGTATGTGGAGAGATTAAATGGGTAGGGTTTGGACTAGAAAAATGCTTTTAAGGTGTGGATAAGGTGGTATAGGTGGGGGCCTTTTATAAGGGAAGAGGAGGGGCACTCTTGGAAAGTTATAAACTATTACATTATTGTAAAATTATTCTCAGATTTTAAAGGTCCCAAAGGATTTATTTCGAGAATAAGGTGATACTCTTTCGAAATAAACTCATCCAATAGGTTTGTGACAAATTTGTGACTTATATTTGATCCTATCTTCTCATTTTATTTAAATCGTTCATTTATGAAGTAACCACTACATCATCACAGTGTCATAAATAAATTAATTTATTTAATGTATAAAAATTATAAAAAAATATCATGATGTAGGAAATCGTTTTAGCTTTATAATTAATATTTATAGTTAAAAATATCACTTGTATAACCCCATGTAAAAATTGTTTTAGTAAAACAATACATGTTTGTGAAATTTAAATTTTAACATTAAATAAAATTTTATTAATGTCATTTTCCAACCAAAGTGGCTCCATGGGGTCCCCAAGTTTACTCATGGATTGTCTTGTTCGTCCATGACTCATAAAATAAGGGTAGTACATATTTCAAGGTCATTTCATATTATTATAACATTATTATTACCTTAAATTACACTAATTAACTTTAATCGCGATTAATAAAAATTAAAAGTTACTTTTCACCAAAAAATTAGTTTAATCTCATTGAACCACATTTTAATTCTTAATGACAACCATGTATGTCGGATTTTTGAAAATCAAATCACAGAAGAGGTAAAGTTTCATTTAAACGAAAAATCAGTTTCTTTAACTACCACTTAGTGGTTTCACTATTCATCAAAAATTGATGTTTTTAAGCAAAATACCAAAAATTCACCCTAAGATAAATATGATATTCCGAATTAAAAAATGATTTCTATTTTAAAAAATTCAAAATCTATAAGTTTCATTAATTAATTTAATAATTCATTCCCACTTTCAAAACAAATAGCGTGTTTTTAAGAAACAATATCTTTTAAAAGATTGATACTAGTTTAAGACCAATTTCAAAGTGAAATTAATTCCAATGAACACTATTGGATTAAATGGTAAAAATATATTCCAACTAAACTTTAAAACCAATTAAAAATATAATCTATCCATATATATAAATTAGATGAAAAATTAGTTTTGATGTAAAATGCAGTATTTTTTCACTATTCATTAAAAAATGAGCAATGTCAGAAACATAACAAAAATTTAACCAAAGTAAATTTCAATGTCCCAGTCATAAAGAATAAATTTATTTTGAAAAATAGAGCTTATAAAATTGTCAGAAGTTATATATAAAAAAGGTTCTCCATCAAAAGGCGGTAAAACAATCTTTGAAAAATATTGGAGTATTTATTCATAAAATTGGATTCATTTGGATTTTAAGCCTCTAAATTTTATTGGATAAGTGTAAAAATATTTAAGAAACATATGTAATCATTTTGTAGTTATTTCTTTTCATTCTCGCCATTACAACAGCTAGGCGTTAACTATTATAATATTATTATATTATTAGTGTGCAACGTAAGATTTCAAAGAAACTCGTTGTTGCGTATTAGATACACCATCGAGCATAGAATTACCTTTAAATTAAAATTAACATTTTATTCCTAAATATTGATTAACATTATAATGTAATATTATTTATTTACATGGGATGTTACATTAAATCACTTTATTTATATTAATCATTTGATCACTGTTCAACAGATATATTAGAAATGGTAATAAGTTTTCACAGTATTTTAAAATCCAAAAACATAAAACCTAGGATGTGCATATGTTATATAAACATTTTAAAAATTAATACATTCAATTAGATCAAGATTAATTTTCCCTAATAAATGTTTGGGTCATTACATTTATTCATTACATTGATTTTTTATAATCATTCTTGAATGGTTAACATGGAGGATGAATCTCAACACATTGTGGAGATGATAAGACGTATATATGCAGGAGCGATGGAATAATTTCCTTAAAGGTAAAGGGGTAAGGAAACATATGGTATGATAATTATAAAGAATAAATATCATTTCATATTGATTATTTTTATCCATTATATTCATCATTATACTAGTTGAAATAGAGTATTGATGAAAAAATAAGCCTCACCAGACCATAGAGATGGTAAACCATACATACGCACACATGGTGACATTGTTTGTTATCAGATGGATAAAATAAGGAATATGGTTGTCCCATAATCATAATAACATAGTAGAATATTGATAATACTAGATTTTTTTTATGGAAACAAGATAGATATAGGAAGCAGAAGAAGAATATAACTTTAAAAGGGTGGTAAAACAATTACCTCTTTGTCCACTCTCTCCTTTTGATTTGCACAAAAGGACTATGTAGTTTGGATTTATTCACAATTTATGGTTTATAGTATAATTTAAAGTTATATGGGAGGTGAAGTGTCAGGGTTTGGACTAGAAAAAGGGATTTAGAGGTGTGAATAAAATAGAAGCATATGTGCCCTTTAAAAGTGATGGGAGAGGCACTTTTGGAAACTCCAAATCTATTAATTTATTATAATTTTTTTTTGAAATAAAATAGATCCAAAGTGAGTTATTATCTAGGATGAGGATTGGTTGAATTCTACTAAACCAATAATATTTATAAATGTATTTAAATTTTTTTAAACCTTGTCATTTTTATTTATCTTTATTTTATCTAATTAATTTTAATTTTGGTAATAATATTATAAATATTAAATGGTTATAAATATTTACATATATGGTGTAAATTTAAAATAAATTGAAATGTTATTAAATTTTATAAGTTATCCTTATCACTTTTAAATTTTAAAATATTTTTATGGTTTTTACATAATTTAATAATTTTTTATTCTTATATAATATCTATACTGTCAATTTTCAGAATATTCATTACATTGAAACTAAATAAAATATAAAATGAAAGATAAATTCATAAAAAACCATTTAATAAACTATATAAATTTTATATTAATCTATATAATTCATGGGTTTCCACAATTATTTTAAAGTATGTTTATTTATAATATTTTTAAAATCATTTATTTGGTATTTCTGTTAATAGAATAATTAATTATTCACTATTGTGTTATTATTTAAGCTATATATAAAGAGTATAAAAAATATAAATAAACTACTATTATATAGATAATTATTTTTTTCATTCTAGAGACTATTTATGGTCAAATTTATTTCCAATTTATGCCTATATTAAATGTATTGAACTTATAATAAAGGAAAGTGTGAAAATTTGTCACATTATTTAATTTTAATAAAATCTATGTCATTATCAAGGAAAAGATTCCATTACATAAATAAAAATAAATCATTATAATAACTCCAAAATAATCCTAGTAATTTTTATGAAATGTATATTTTTATGAATTATATATAACTTAATAAAATATTATTTATTTTAAAATATATTTAATGTCAATTTTGACATAATTCAATATTTGTTTATATATAAATATCAAATAAACAAGACATATTCGAACCAAGACGTATAAAACATTAATAATATGGCCAATTAATCAATAAAAATCATTGATGACATTAAATCACTTAAATTATGTTTATATTAATATTATGAATTTCATGTATTTGATTATTATTTTTATAAATCAATTAATACATCAGCATTGTGTCACCATTTAATTTATTTATTTATTTTATAAAATTATAAATAAATTTCCATAATGTAAATATATTTTTTTTCTAATTTCTATTTATATTTTACCATATCACTTATATAACCTCATATTAAAAATATTTTATTTATTGAAAAAAGTATAACAAAATTTGATTTTCTTAGAATATTGTATTATAAATATAATAAATTCATCCATGTGGCTCCAAGTGTTCCCGAAATAGACTAAAAGATAATTATTGTTGAAACACACTCATCCAATTAAATTTGGACAAGTGTTATAGGAACCATATAAAAATACTATATTATTTTTTCCTTTAATTTCCCTATTTATATTTATCCATGGAAAATAAAATTAGTAATGTTATTAGTCATCAAACATTATTTTTGTCCTATTGGACCAAATTTTTCATTTTTTTTACAAGAATGCATTTCTAGTTTTTCAAAATTCCATTCCAAGAAGTGGGAAAATTACTTTTAATTCTAATCTTTTAAATGTTGCTAAATGTCGTGTAAAAGAGACGTTCAAAAGTTCAATAAATTTTATATCTAATTTTATTAAAAAATTAGTTCCAATGACCTAAATTAGATTAATATATTTCTTAGATATATATTATGACTTTAATATAAATTTAAATTAAAATAATTATTTAAATTAAAATGTCAGTTAGTAACAATAATGTAGTAGTTTTCACTATTATTCACTAATTGAAACATTTCATAAAAATAACAAAAAAATAAATATAATATAATTTTTATATTCATAATTAAAAAAATTATATTTATATTGAAAAATAAAATATATAAATTTCATAATGTGGTTAAAAATATTCATAACCTCTTTTTAATTGGCTATTTTAGTAGACCATGGTACACTTGAACTCAGTGTTTCATTCAATGTAATATATAAAATTTCATAAAAAATATAACATACCATGAAATCATGGGGTGTTAAATTCACCCCTCTATCAATAAATTTCATCCTCCTAATTTGAAATTGCCTTTCGAAAATAAAAGGACAATTCAAAAAAAATACTTTTGTGGAAAACACATTGTAGAAATAGGGTTACTAAAATTTACTCTTATAAATAAGGAATGTTAAATCTAAATGTTACCACAAAATTAGAAATTTTAATAGGAGACATTAGCGGAAAGTAGATATATGTACATAAAGGAAAAATGTAAATATTTATAGGGAGTGATTTATACCATCAATCATATACAATTGAACAATCGATGAAAAATTGAGGGCCTCAAGGCCATAAATCTATGATTATTTAAATTACCATTAGTTCAAAAAAAATTAATGTAATATGATAACAAATTTTTTTAGATACTTTTTCCGTTAAATGATGAATTATTTTACTATCTAGATAAGAAGTAATGAAAACATACTTTATTTCATTACCTATTATATGAACAGTCTCATCATTTTGTTGGGCTTTGATCTATTTTCACATCATCTTTTACACCAATAAATTAATGATAAAAATGGATTTTTTATTCCTAAACCACTTTTGATAAATCATAAGTCACATAAGTAATTCCTTTATCTTCTAATTTTTTATTCAAACCCAAAGGATTGAACCGAATTATCAAATTATTCATAATTTATTATAAAACTATAATATTCAATATTTTTCTTACTCAACTCCAAACCATAAGTCACTACCAACATACTTCCATCCAAATTAATATTCAAATAAGGTATCTATAATTCCAAAATAATTTTTAGTATTATATTCTACAAAATATGTAATGTAGATCTTATTGAAAAATACATTTTTCACCTCAACAACCTTAATTAAATAATTCATGCTTCCAAATACTTAATGAAGATATATTGTACTAAAATCCTGATATATCCCATGATTCTTATAATAATAGAAACATTGATGTAATAATTCTTGTATCCAAATACAAAATATCATTAATCATTACACCTCACTCTAAACCCTTATACTAAGAATTAAAATATAATTCTTTAATAACTATTTCCTCTAATTTTTCTTTTTTATCCTCTTTATTACCATTAGTATAAACATGTATGTATAAACTTTATGATTCTAACTATTGACCAAAAATCAAGGCATAATGTGGAAAAAATAAATCATAATGTTGTAGTCAGTAAGAATAATTTATATGATATATAATTATGGAATATTCTTCTCAATGCATTTGTGCATAGTATTAACCTAGGTTATCCATTACCAAATCTAATGTATGATATCTGAGACTTATACATTTACTCAATGTCATTCTTAGGGTTATGATATCTAATATAATTTTTCTAAATCAAATTTCCAAAGTTATTGTTAAAATTACACTCATACCAACTTTAATTCCCCAACTCCATAAGCTTAGATCTAATGAATTATTTTAATAAATTACTATTATTATAAGGAATAAAATCTCTATGGATAGATCAATTTTTCATTCTCATAAAATAGATACATACATGAAAATTACATAACAATTTAAAACATTAAATACAACATAGATAATCCTTTAATAATGAAATTATTTTCCTAGGTTAACCCTATATATTAATTATAAACCACTTTTTGGAATCCTAGGAAAATAAAACATAAGAAATTGATGATCTCAAATTTCTATGTAAGGGTAATCAATACCTCATATTATTTCATAAATAATAATAATCATTTAATAAAATGTATACAACTAAAATACAATCCTTTTAAACATATTATTCAGTATAATATTTAAAGAATAACTCAAATAATTCCATTTAAAGATTCCAATGGATATTATACTAGTCGAATAATAAAATGTAATTTCAATAAATAATCTCATAATTTTGTAATGAATAATTTTAGACATCATGACTACACCATCAAGACCTTGGGCCAAAACCGTTCAGAAATTGGTAACATCCCAAACTTGTTTGATACATTAGTAATATTGATGCATCAAAGCGTTATAGTGGACCTCATCCATCACTTACTAAGTCGAATACATTTCAAATATTAAAATAGTGAAACATAAGAATCATAAACATTCATATTAAAAATATTATATGAAATGTGATTACATTATCCATAGGCCAAGAATTGTTTCTAAATAGCACATCCACAATCAAACATAATTAAAAGGTATTAAATAAAATATCATAAATGATATCATAAGAGATAAAACTAAATTAAGCATAAGATTCTAAAATGAATGTTGACATAGATGAAATTACACTTTTAAAATCTTTAAAAAAAAATTGAGACAAATTCCCCTGTTTCTTCGAAATCATTTATTCAAAAGTTATTAACTGTTAAGAGAATACATTTGAAAAGATATTTTTTAATATAAGGTTCTGCTAAAACTTTTAAACTTTTGAATGGAATTAAACTTTTAAAATATTCATATTCATATAAATAAATCCTTTAAACCATTTTGAAATCATAGACATTATTGATAATGATTTAGAATAATAAATCTATAAAACACTTAAAATATTGTTTTAGTTAAATAGACTGTTACATAAAAGATCAAAAAAATAATTTTGAAATTTTTTGAATGAATTTAAAAATATAAATAAAAATTCCTTTCTAATCCTTTATATACATATAAATAACTATGTATGATAATATCAATAATATTGAAATGGATAAATGATAAATTCTTTAAACATTGAAAGTATCCCATACCACTTCAAACATCTAAAAAATAAACCCAATATATTCAAATGAATCCTTATGTTCCATGAAGATAAATTTATTCATGATATAAAATATAATATGCGAAATAAATACACCACACACAAGAAATAGGTAGTGAATATGGATTATATCTCAATGAAATTAAATGTGAGATAGAATTCCTTAACCTTAGGTCTGATAATCTCCATATATGTCCAAAATTCTTGTATAATGGCGTTGAACATATTATTCAGTTATTAAAGAATAGTAATAATATATATGATATCATAAATGATACATTTATGAATTTATATTACCTATTCAATAACAATTCCATGTTAATGTAATGTTTTGGGTAATAACTTCATGGTTTATCATATGTGTGTTCGTTTTTTATTCTTGATCGTATTAAATAGATCATAATTTATTAATTATATAAGGCGAAGAATGATTTATATATCATATATATTTAAAATATAAATATAATATAATATATATATATATATATGAAATCGAATATAACATTCATGGAGACAATATTCCATATGTATGCATGAATATAGTTTCCATTTTCTAATCGTATTAAATGGAAGATTGTAAATATGTATATATATATATTATTCCCCTATAATTTTTATGTATTAAATTTCCTACATATTCATTCTCAATTTTTTTATAATCAATCTTGTATGGAAGATGTGGAGGATTAATCTAAATGTGTTATGGAGATGGTAAGTAATATGTACACACGAGCAATTGTATCATTTCTTTAATGGTAAAGGGGTAAGGTAATGGATAGTATTTTAATTATAATTAATATATATCATCTAATATTTAATATTTATATTAATTATATTAATTATTATACCCATTGAAATAATGTAGTGATGAAAAAACATGTTAAACCACAGTGCGGGGACGGTAAGTTTTAAAATGCATGCATGGTGATATGTTTTTTGTAGGATGGTTAAAAGGTAGAATATGGTTTTCCCATAATCATAATAATAGTTAATAACATATATAATGATTTATTTATTAATTTTGTAAGGAAAAAACAGGGGAAGTTGAAGCGTAACAAGAATCGAACATTGAAAGAGTTGGTAAAACATTTACCTCATCTTATAGTGTGCCCATTTGATTTTCACAAAAGGACCCTTTAGGTTGGCATTATTCCCAAATAATTGCCACTAAGATTAATTGAGGGATTTTTTGATAAATAGTCTCAAGTGGTTTGATGATAAAATGACTTTAGAGCTATGTATAAAAGATAAGGTTACATTCCCTTTTATATGAGAGGGTAGGGGCACGTTAGGAACCTCAAAAACTCTTAATTTACTATATAATTACTACGTATTTAAAATTTCTAAAAATTGATTTATTTATAAAATAATATGAGTATGGTTCTAAATCCTTTCAACTAATAAAATGTTTTTGTGTTTGGTTTTATTTTAAACCATATCATTTTGATATATACTTTTTTAATCTATTTAATTTTTATTCTGGTAATAATATTATAAATATAAAATGGTTATAAATATTTACCAATATGGTTTGAATTAACCATAAATGTAAAATTGATGAAATTTTATAACTTATAATTATCAATTTTTATTTTTTAAATATTTTTTAGTATTTTTAAATATTTTTAAAAAATGTTATTTTTATAAAATAAGAGTAGATTCAATTTTTACCCTATTATATAAATTGGATTAAAAATATAAAAATAGAAATATAACAAGGAACAAACCATTGAATACATTCCTAACCATTAATAGTCTCATATAGAATATTTGGATCACCTCAATTATGTCATATTTTATTTCTTTTAATATTTTTAAAATCATTTATTTGATATTTCTATTAACAAAATAATTACTTCTTAACTATTTTTTCATTATTTATGGTAATTATTTAGACTATAAAAATTATAAATAAATTACTATGATATATATAATTATTTATTATTTCTAGATAACTTTCATGATCTAATTAATCTCTAGGTTATCACTATAGTAAAATTATTGAACATATAATAAATGAGAGTGTGTCACTTTGTTAGATCTATTAAATTTAATATTATCTATGTCATTTTCATTGAAAAGTGTCCATTAAATGATTAAAAATAATTAATTATGATACTATTCACATTATCATAGTTATTTGGATGAAATATATATTTCTATGAATTTTTTATCATTTAATAAAAAATTTATATTTTATAATATATAAATTTTCAATTTTCAAACTATTCATTATTTGGACTTATATAGAAATAAAATCAACACAATATATTCTAAAAAGTATATATAAAACATAAAAAATATGACTAGTTAATGAATAACAATTTTTTATTACATTAAATCAGAAAAATTATATTTATATTAATTTTATGAATATCATTTATATGATTTTATTTTAATAAATCAAGAACTACAACATCATTGTGTAAGAATTTAATTTAATTTTTTGTTTTATAAAATTATATATAAATTGATATAATATTGATAAAAAATTTATATTTCAAATTTCTATTTAATGTTTACAATATCTATTATATAATATAAAACGAAAAATATTTTACTTTTAAAAAAGAATAAACATGATTTTATTTTCATTAAATATAATAATAAATATATGTTAAATTCATCCATGTGGATTCATGTGGTACCAAAATCCTCCCAAGGAAGATTTGTTTTGAAAAAAAACTCATCAAAATAAATTATTACATGTTTTAGGGTAACCATATAATAATATTACACTATTTTTACCTTTAATTAACCAATTTATATTTAATCGTGCTAACTAAAATTACTAATGTTATTATTCTGGAAAAATAATTTGTATCCTATTGGAAAAACAATTCATACTAATAATAACCATGTATGTTTATTTTTTGAAAATTCAATTCATAGAAGGAGTAATGTTATGTAAAATTTTAATCCCGCTAATGTGGCTAGAATGAGGGGTAATGAAACGTCGAAAATTTCAATAAATTTTCATATATAATATTATTGTAAAAATAGTTTTAATTACCTAAATTGGATTAATATAAGTATTAGTTATCAATTGTTACTTTAAAATCAATATAAGAAAAAATAATTATTTGAATGGAAAAGTTGATTACTATCAGAAATACGCACATGATCCTTAGCCCGGTTGGTAAGGACTTCGCAAGTGCATCCATGCGACCAAGGATCAAATCCAACCAGAGGTAGAATTTCTTGGTACTATAGCAGTACTATAGCAGGTGATGTAGTGGGAACTATAGTAGGTACGGTTTTTCACTATAGCAGCCGGGAATATGCCCCTGTTAGGGCCATCGGGCCATAGATTTGGTCCCTGAGTCCTGTAAGGCCTTTGGGCCACCCAGGCCTTCATGTCAGTAAGGCCTTTGGGCCACCTCAAGAATTTCGGGACACCTTAAGTGCATATACAAACCTGACAACCTACAAGGAACTAGCTTTACAAGGAGGATGAGCAAGGAGCATTCACCATAGCAGAAGCTAAATGGATTTCAATAATGAGAGGTTATGGAACCTACCACTGGGATAAGTCTGTGCATGCACGAGAATTCTTATCCAAACATCCCTGCAAAGTTGGAGAGCTTATTTCACGATGAAGATGCTGGGGTGGAGCAGTTCCAAGTAGTTTGTCTGGATTGTATGTAATATTTGAAGCCTATGGGAAATTAATTCCTCTAAGGCCTATGGTCCATGTATTACTTATGCATACATGCCTTTTTAGGGTTCTGCATCACCCCTTGAAAGGTGGATTATCAAAAATCAATAAAAAATGAAGGCCTTCAATCCATTAGAGGAACAATAATACAATATTTTTCATTATTCATCCAAAATTGAAATTGTCCATAAAAATTCCAAAAATTCACCCTAATATAAATTTTATCTTATTAATTCAAACATGAAGTCTATTTTGAAAAATAAAATGAGTGAATTACATAATATGGATAATATTATTCATAACCTCTTTTTAAACGGCTAGTTTCTAATATCATGGTGTCCTCGAATTAGTTGTTGTGTGAAATATAAGCTATCAAATTTCATAAAAAATGTAAAGTAACTAGAAATATTGGTTCATTACATCACTTCATTTGACCTTTTATATCATTTTTCCAGAGTACATAGTGTTTCTGAGATAGTGTAAACTTTTCCATTTCTATGACCCTCTGTCTATTTATGTTCCCTTGCACACAACATGTCTAAGACCATGTACTCTTGGATAGGTCCACATACCCTTTTGTAAATTAAAATTCACCAGTTAAGCATCACACAATGAGTGATAATTATATTATACCTAGAAACCTAGCACTTCGTAGGGAGTTACACGTGGTGTGTAGCAATAAAATACATGTCATATGTATTGGTATTATCCAAAACCCGTGGATTATTCTTCCACATACTCCCATGCCACTTTCAACTCCAATTACTTAATCCATCTCATTGGTAAGAAATGTTTTTTTCCTAATTGATCCTTTTTATATCATCATTTAGGAATCTAACAACCAAATTCATAGGTTATACAATCATCATTGGTAACCTTCACTATCTCATGCCCTTCTCCAATTAGTGGGCTACAATCCATCTTTAGTCCACTTTCATCATCATCAATGCATGTTACCATTTTCAATGACAACTCAGATCTGTGATACCAATCTATTGTACCAAAAAATGGGTTTTCCATTATTTCTTATCTAGTATTTATCAATCACAAAACCAAATAAATTTACTAAGTTTAATGAAGAACATTGGGAAAAAAATAATATTAATTAAAAAGATACATGAAACTAAGATGTATTTATATGGAATTAATACATTTCCATTAGGGAGAAAAATTAATATCCAAAGTAAATAATCAATTCTCCCAATAATACAAATAGATAATCATGTACAATCAATACAACTTATTCATGAAGAAATCCATTTTCACCTTTATTTTTACTAATTATAAAATAAAAAAATGGAAAAATAAAAATAAAAATGCAATTCCATGATTTGGATTAATTAATAGGGATAAACGATCCCATGTCATTAATTTCAGTAAGAACATTGAGTTTTGTCTCATGCCAATCGATGATCTATGATCTGGTCATCACTCACCAAAAGATGCTATTCCAATTATCTCCAATGGATCCCCACAATTTTCATGCTTAAATGGCTATCCCAAAAAATTATCCATATCCTAATATATATAGTATAGTTATTAGGTCATGGAGTTTGAATAAAATTAATTGACTAAATTAAAAAAACCAATTAGATGTTCTCCCTTGACGATACCCAAACTGATCATCTGATCTGATCCAAGTTTTTTTCATTACTATGTTAAAAACTACACTCTAAACTCAATCAAATAAACATATTTATAATACAATGAACAATTTATGATTTATTCTATATTTTTATGAAAAATATGAGCATGTGATATATATATTTAATATATTTCTAAAATTAATTCCTTGAACACATTGCCTCAAAATATCATACTGTCTCATTGCCTATCTCTGAATATAATTAGTAAAATTTTAAAAAAAAATGTAATGATAATATTCATTAAATTCACCCAAAATTGGGATTTATAATCTTTATATAAAAAAGGATACATAAATAGTTGTGGGTACAGAGAACACATCTCGGTCTCTATCTCTTATATTCTCTCTAGAACATTATCATGATTCCATAAAAGACACACTAAAGGAATCAATTACATAGGAAGGATTATCTCTTTATAATCATAAATCTCTACTAGGTACTCAGACAAGGTAAATACATTCTCAATGTCCAACTCACCCAAGTCAATAACTTGTGATGTTCCATTCATGTATCTAATCAGTTGTGACATGTGGAAAATGATGTGTGTCTAGTCTAACTCATGCATCAGAGCTAAATAGTATGTCACATTTCCAACTATACACTATATCTATAAAGGAGTAATTAATCTTGGAGATATAACTCCACTCATAAAATCTCCATTATCCATGTCGAGGTTATACCCTTAGGAAGAAATGATCTCCCGCCTCGAATTCCAAAGGCACCTATCATCTGACTGCATAGGAATTTTATGGCTATGTGCAGTCTACATCCAATCCTGGATGATCATTATGTTCATTATAGTGGCTCAAAAAAACTCTGGGACCAGATGTTTTGACTCTCTGGGGATCAGTCGGGCACACTATTAACATGCAGGTGCACCTGTACAAGGCTTCAAATAGTGTCACACTGATGGTGGAGTGGTAGCAACTTATTTATGTAGACTTCATCAATGATATGTCATATTCCCAACTATGTCCAACATCTTACATGCAGTCCATCAAAATTTCCTCCATCACATAAATGGTGTTCTCCGTCTATTAATTAGTATGAGTGTGAAATGTAGTTCTTAAATGAAACAGAGTCCTAAAGGCCTCTAATAATCCCTTTATCAATCAATTTGTGAAATGAGAATCTCTGTAAAAAATGATCATCATTGAAGATATATGGAGTTATACTATCTCCTGTATTTATTGGAATCCCAATATCTATACTGAACATTTCAATTTAATATCTAGTAAGTTGGCCTACATGATGAGTTTGTCCATAATTACCAGTATGGAATCATATCCCATAGATGTACATGTTAACCTCTTAACAAAGTCTTCTGATACCTTCCCACACACACATCTACAATATAACCTCAATTTTATTATCCAAACCCACTAGAACATGGTCTTAACCATATATTTCTGAAAAGTATTGAATCAAGAGAAAAACTCTAAAACTCCCTCATTCATCTCTATCTATAAAAACTTAGGTCAGAGGTCCATGTATATCTTTTAAAAATCTCGATATACCACCAAATGAGTTGTATGAAACTCCCTCAGAACCACCTCCATCAATGTCAGCAGTGTCATCCTATATCCCCTAAAAACAACATGATCCCGATCATTTAAATCCCCATTAAGAGAATTTCTAGTGGATTTACGAGTATATAGATTCTAACCATAGGTATCCCTAAATATTGAATGTATGAATCAATTATAAAGAGTAGGGGTAAAAACCATCAGACCTAGGCTGTCTTCTCTATCTGCATCCACAATGTAGAATTGTAATGATTCTAACTTCTCTAATTTCTCACAGAACAAAAGAGATCAATATCTCTTTCTAAGATCATAAACATCAATTTTCCTCCTTATAGGAGTATGGACAAAGTTGAAGTAATAATCATGGAAAACCCATTACTATAACCAGTATGTGATGTAAATATCATTCTAAGAGTTATTATAAATGATGTTTTGTCAGTCAAAATAACTAATAAACCACCCTCCATCTGGTAGAGTCTCCTCCTCGTTAGTTCAAAGACTTATCTACTAACTCATGATGATGTGTCATGTAGTTCTATGCATCTGATCTATACATACATGAACCATTCAAAATCACTACCTACCACTACATTAGAACACATCCAATTTGGGTCTTCTATGCATTGTCGAGTACTACATACTGAACACACTATTCATGAAATATCACAATGAGAGTGTTCATCAATGCCGACCTCAACTACTATAAATCCTAATGGAACCTCTCTTCCCATTAAAAGGCATCCCCTTCTAGTTTAAAGATTTTATGGGTGTTTATAACCTAGAAAAATTATTTATTAATCTCTAATAGTAGCCTCCTAACACAAGGATTCTCTATACCTATATCACTCTCTTGGGTGGCATCTAAGCTATCACTTCCACAATCTTCCCATGTCCACAACTACACCACCTATTGATATAACAATTTACCAAAATTATTCCTACTGAATCAAGAACTAGAACACCAATAGATTCTAGTAATGTTGTCTCTCTCAAATTACATCTATAACAATCCTCAAGTGAGTCTCATCCTCCATCATGGATTCTCAGTACACAATGATATCATCAATGATTACCACCATGAACTATTCTAAGAAATAAAGAATGATTCAGGATTCCCATGAACAATTCTAAGGTGTTCATCACACCAAAAAATAGTAGTAAATTACTCACAGTGACTATAATTACATCCTAAATACTACTTTGTTGTTTCCTTGTCCCGTACTCGCAATAGGTGATAAATAAATATAATGTCAAACTTTAAGAACCATAGTTCCCTTCCTAGAATATAAAAGGGGTCATTGATTTGTGGTAGTGTATACTTTTTCTTTATGGGCACCTAGATTAGGAGATTTTAGTACACATTTAAGATAATTTTACCATTATCCTTCTTTGTGAACAAAAAAGGTGAATCCTATGATGAAAAAAGGGTCTTATGAAGCCCATCCTCTAAAAGTACTCTAATTCTACCCTCAGTATGAAAATCTATTCAGGGGATAACTAATATTATACTATAGATATAATTCTCATTATTAGGATTGTATTAATGGAAATATTTATCTCTTGATGGTGAGATATGTTTGAAAAAATAATAAAGAAATAGTTCCTCATACTCTACCACCATATCAGGGAACTAAAAACATGTATCCATTGTACCAAGGGTTATACTAGAAATCTAATGAGTAATTGGTTTTACCATCATAAAAATGAGTTCATCCTTCCCTTTTTTGTGTTCCATTTTTATAAAAAAATGAATGACTAGTCCCTTCAACATTGAAAATCAACATCATCTTCCTAAAATATTCTATATGGTAATGAACATTAGACAACTAGTCTATACTCATGATGATTTCATAAGGCATGATAATTTCTATTAATGGATCTCAAATAAATCATTAACCTCCAAGAGTCTATTCACACCACTAGTACATGTTTTTCTAATGAGTAACCCCCAGTTGGAGGATCCAAGCATAAGGGTTGAGTGATAGGATCAATCAAAATATATATTTAGTGAACTTGTAATGTGGAAATAAAGTATGGACTCATACTCATGTCTATAATTATAGTAGATATGTTACAAATGGCATAGATCATACCTCATATCATCCCAAGATGCTTTGGTAAATAAGACTAAGATACCGGTAACTACTATCTCCCTTGTCCACCAGCTCCATGAGCACAGTGTGGATGACCTAGGGGTATTGGTGGTAACAAGTCAAATCTTGTACCACTATTAGTAGCTCTACACACTCTCCTTCCATGTCATCCATCATGAATACAAGAAATATCCCACCCCCCCTCTTACTCTACATAGGAATCCCATCCACTATCACTCTATTAGTCGCATGGTAGGTCAAACAATCACAAGCGTTCTAACCCCTATTGTCATAGTAGTATAACCACCTTCTGTAGGTTGAGAAGACTCATCCAATGAGATCTGAACTGCATAAACTCTATTCTAAAATTTCATCTTAAATTATATAGTATTTCTAGGGACGTGAGTCTATTGTCTTCCCACAATAGTAGAAATTATATCTCATGTGTTCTAGCACCTAAAACCAAGAGTCTAAATAGTCGCATCTAGAAAATTCTCGACCACCAAATAACCATCTTCCATCCAATAAAAGGTGTGAATTAATTTATTTATTGTTGTAGAACATATGTTCTTTTTTAGTCATTCTTAAAAGGTTGGATCTTTAAAGTACTGATCGCATTCCAAATCGAAAAATTGCATAGATTTATTAGTAATCTTCAAGTAATACTCACACACATCCATACTGACCTACTAAAGTCATATAAACTCTTAAATGGGGATAAATTTTAGGGTTAAAATATGAATGTAGATGCTCAATTAATAGAGGTGGTGAATTTTAAGTTTCAATTATAGGAGTGGGTGAATTTTAAGTTTCATTAACAATAGAGGGGTGAATTGTAAGTTTAAAACATTCGTTTTTAGGCATCAGGATTTGGTCATCTTCGGTCTGGATTATTTGACGTCCTATGTGGATGGAAACTTGTCCATTTCATTTCGTTTGTAGGCTGGGTGAATTCCTCCGGAGTTTTCCAACAGGAGGATTTGGGGCGGTGTTGATGGTTGCGCCGCAGGGTGTTCAAGGTAATCCTTTCTGTGGTTTGGCTAGCATTTATGATGTTCTTGTGCCCTAGTTCTGGGTTTCTTGGTCACAGTGGTTATGATTTTATTGTTTAAGGGTTAAAGTGGTTGTATTGAAATCATGTAGTGGGGTACCGGGAACCCGCAATACGGCTTTTAATAATGACAAAAATAATTGGCAGCTACAAAATTGCTAGGTTCATGAAATATGGTTCCAGATATGAAACTAAAGAATGCTTACCAGGAAAATATTCTACCTTAAATCATATAGATTCTTACTAATTAGTGTATAAACGTATACGAAAGTATAAGATAGTTATACATTTCATATTAAACAAAAAAGCAGTGGAAAATTAACTTGAAACAAAAATATGTAACAAGTATGAGATCTTTTAACCTAAAGAGAAGGGTATCCAACAACCTGGGATAATGGTCCCTTGATTTATACATTCAAGAAGTCTGTCTTACCCACACCAGGGTAAGCCCTCGATAGGAATATTGGAATTTGTCTTGCTATCCCAACATTCCCTTGAACTATAAGGTATTCGACACCTCTGTCTTCTTATCCATGGAAGTCCTCAAACATTTAAGTTAGTCGGCACTTCTATCTTACTATCCCCAAATGTCTTCGATTGTACATAGAAACAATCAGAGTCGCATGATGCAAGCTGAATAAGCTGTTCAGTATGCACAAGGAATGAGAGTTTCATTCTCTAGAAATCATATCAATAGTATGTAATCTCTAGATTGATCAATTCGGTTATGATCTAGTTAAAATGAGCTACTATTTATTGGCATTTTTCCAATGGTCGGATCCCTCCTCCAATGGTCATATTTTTCCTTGAATCTTGAAGGGACCTATACACATGTCACTCAAACAACGGCTATTTAGAAACAGATTGTACAACATCATTTCATAACTTTAACAGGGTTAAGTAAAATATGGTTGCTTAACCAAATCTAATATTCTAGAGTCTAAGGAAAATAAATTTTTTAGTATATGTAAATAAACACATGGAGACTATAAATCATAAATATATGGATTGTATTTTTTATGGAATTCAGAACCTGAATTATATAGATTTTGGAATCTGAATTCTAATGAATTCAGAGTCAGAATTCTAAAGAATTTGGAAGCTGAATTCTGATGAATTGAGAAACTCAATTCTAAGGAATTCAAAACCTGAATTTTTAGGAATTTGGAATCATAATTCTATGGAATTCAGATTCATAATTCTGAAGAATTTGGAGTCTAAATTCTAAGGAAATAAAATTACGAATTCTATGGAATTCAGAGTCTGAATTATCAAGAAATTAGAGTCTGAATTATAAGTAACTAGTAACAAGACTTATAAGAATTTCAGAATCTGAATTATAAGGAATTCGTAACCTGAATTCTAAGGAATTCAGAATGTGAATTATGAGGAATTCAGAATCTAAATTCTGAGGAATTCAGAAACTAAATTCTGAGGAATTCGGAACCTCAATTCTATGGAATTTAGAATCTGAATTTAGGGGAATTAATAATCAGAATTTTAGATAATTTAGGATCTTAATTTTAGAGAATTCAGAATCTATATTTCAGAGAATTTGAAATCTGAATTTCAGAGAATTCAAAATCTGAATTTTAGAGAATTCGGAATATGAAAACATAATAATCTATATTTAATAATTTAATGAATTTCTATGTTTTAGATATGAAACCAATTTTTGGACATTAGAAATAAAATTAGAAAGGATAATAGAAATAATAAAATGAATAATGAACAAAAATGTGAGGAGAAAATTTCCATGGGGAAGGAAAATGTTCCTTAATAATATAAATCTTATATGGAATAAAACATTCCATGAGATAGAGTGTCTGTGATTTTTAAAATATAAAGGAATGGGAAATTCATAAGGAACCTTATTGACTCAACAATATCCCCCTTTTTGTAAAGAACAAACATCCTTACTAAAAAGAATATAGGGTCTTATAATTTTTATGGAATTGAAAATGAAAACTTATCTCCCATTCACTTATGGATAACAGTGAATATGACTAACCCCCCCCCCTTAGGATTTGGAATAACTGAGGATCATATTCTTGATTTCTTGACTGATATTTTACCTTATCTTGCATGTGAAAATATTCTTTGATATGATTTTCCTCTTAGATGAACTCCCCCTTACATAGGGAAATCTATTCTAACTTAGTATTATTTTTTATCTTTAATTTCTCCCCCATTGTAATTTTCAAAAAGGAATAGATTGAATAGAAAGAAAATTTGGTACCTGAAATATTAGAACTACGAAACCAAAAAAAATATATGATGAACAACCAAAATTTCATTAATATTAAAATAATTTATACAAGGAATAATTTCAAAAAAATATTGGAATTAGAAAAATTATCTTTCGTTCTCCATTAGAATCAACTTCATGATAATGGTTTTCAGCTCCTTGATCTCCATGTGATCTTCTACCAAATTCTTAATAAACTGTTCTTGATCTTCACTTTTCTTTTCCAAGGCTCTAATTTTTTCATCGTGATCCTTAAGACATTATGCTTGATATTTCAACACTTTTTCATGCTTAACCATCTTCTCTTCAAACACTATTTAGTGATCCCTTTCCCTTACCAAATTCATGGCCACATAATGAAGCTTTCCATTCAGATCCATAACTTCTTTCCTCTGAGTAGTCTGTTTAAGAGTCAGTTATACCTCTAAGAACTTATAAACTTCATTGATATTTCCATCATCGGTGTCAAAGGCCTCTTTGAAATTTTCTAGAAATTCATCAAAAGCTCTCAGGACTTTGATAGTCTTCCTTAACCAGCTTGTAATCTTCTTTTATGATCATTAATGAGCTTAATAACCAATCAATGTATTTGAAATCTACCTTGAGTCCAACAAATTTATCCATTATAATGAAAACTGAATCTGATTTTTTATTCATCAAATATTGAAGCATCTGACATCCAGAATCAATTCGTGGAAATAAAGTAATAGTACCAACCAGTTTTTTCATAGGATTGTACCAAAAAATCATGTCCAAGAGTGGATTATTCTGAATCATAATGTTTGGTTGACAAGTATTATTTTGCTAACTTATCAGTATTTTACTTTGAAGAACGTCCAACAAATTTATTTTTCACTTTATATTATTTAGGTGTATATTCCATCACCTGCTTTTCCTTATCATCTCTCTAAATTATATCTTCTGGTTTAGGTGATTCATAATCACTTTCTGATAAATGAACAATTTTATCTTCATCAACATCCTCTTTCTCAGCATCAGCCACATGATCTTCCAAATGAACAAAATTATTTTTTCTGATTTCTTTTTCAAAGGGTTTGTTTACTTCTTCATAATTATTTTCATCATTACCTAGAGTAGCAAGTTCTAAGGATTCAGCTTGAGAATTCTGGATTAATAATTTTTTAGAGGGTCTTTTCTTCTCATGATAATCTTCAACATGCTTTATGACATCATCAGTTTCATTACCTTCTTCTACTTTTTCTTCTTCTTCTTACATTTAATTTTAAACTTCCTAAAAAATTTCTTCCTCTTGTTCTAGATACGAAATCACCACCTTCTTTCCAGGAGTTTCATTATGTGATTCTATCAAAAATGATTCTAGCCCTGGGATTTTTTAGATGTTCTCTCAGCATCATTGAGAAGTTATTGTACAATTTTGGCTTCAGAAAACTTCTTCATTTTCTTATTCTCTTTCTATTTCTTCTCAAGTTCTCCAAAAAACCTTATCTTTAATGCTTTTTCCTATACAGGGTCCAATAAAAACATAGGTTTCCCTTACTTCATGTTCTTCTTATCTTATCTCTACTAAGACAATACTTTATCAGGATAAGCCTTTTGTTTCTTTAGCTTTAGAGGTGTATAATGAGTTTCCTTAGCCACATGAGTTTTTTCTTTTTCTTCAGGCTCCTTCGCCTTCCTATTTCATCCACACTTCTTAGAAGTCTTGGTCACTTCCTATTTCATTGAAATAGATTGGATTTCGGCTTCTAAAAAATCATTAAATTCTCTTTAATCACTAAATAAACCAACTTTCATTCTTCTTAGTGTATCATCACTCAGAAATGTCACATTGAAATTCCTTGGCATAGAATTACAAGGAATTTTGAATTACTATAGGCAAAAAACTGTAATCATCGAAAGAATAGTTGGATACCTGATAATCTGAGACTTTATATTTCCATTATTGATATTATCATTCATAACCAAGATATACTTTAGTAGGATAATTTCATGAGGTTCACCATGAAGTCCAAAACATAGATGTCACTTTTCTTCAGGGTATCATTATCCCCTTTTCACAAAATGAAAAAAAATTTACCCATAACTCAAGAATATAATGGTTTTTAGATAAATGAAAAGTCTTTAGACTCTTCACTCCTTTAAAACCAAGACAATCTAGATCCTTCTCCTTATAAAAATATCCTAACGCATCAATTAATTTGTGAGTAATAAATTCTGATTCTCCTTCATAAGGATTTCTGATCAAACATGATGCCTTGCTGTAAGAAAGACAATAAGTATTCCCATATCCCTTGAAAGAAAATTTATCTCTCCCTTATTCTTTTAAAAAACATGTTCTATCATAAAATTCAATCAACAAGTCCGGATAGAACAAATCATGTTCCTTTGGTTTCCATATACAAAGTATCTATAATCCAATAATCTTAATATTCTTTGAAATGATATAGTCATATTTAGCATAGAATTTTGGATCAACTAACCTCTCTGGGAATATATTTCATTCCCAAATTTCCTTTACAATCGACATTTCTTTCTGAGGAGAGGCTCTAACAGACATTTGGAAGTAAGAAAACCATAAAAAATGGAATGGCCTTAAATAAAGTAGTAGGGATTCAGCACATCAGAGCATGAAGATCGATGTGGGACAATTATTAGGGGGTCCTTATATATGTAATTCAGGAGATGGTTAACCTTCCTTATGTGATCCAATGGTTCAAATACTCTTTATTATATCTGACAGTTGATATGATAAATGAAGAAGGATTTATAGAGGTTCGGATCTTTTGAGGTTTTTAAGGTAAAGATTTAGATTTAAGAAAAATTGAAACCCAAAAAATCTCATAAACATGATAAAAATATAAACATGTAAAAGGATGATTATGAATATTTATGAAATAAAATATACCTTCTAGATTGCTAGGATGATTATTTGTAATGAGGAAAATTATTCTTTCAAAACATTAGATTCTAGAAAAAATTAAAAACAAATTTAATGAAAATTTTGATTAAGAAAATTTAAATAAAAAAATATTGACTATGAAGAATTTGACTAAAATAAATGACTAGAAAAATTTGACTATGAAATATTTTGACTAAGAAAATTTTGAATATGAAAAATATTATTAACAATAAAATGTACTCCCCTTATGAAAAGTAGTTTATTACTGTAAGGAGATATGTTTCAACAATAAGTTAATATAGAAGATTACCTTATAGTTATCATTACTAATTTCTATTTGATATATTCAAATCTATCAAAGGTTAAATATTTTGATCAAATATCAGCAAGTTGATCTTGTGTTTCGATAAATTGAAGAATAATATCTCATTTTTTTGTGTGATCTCTAAGTTATTTCTAATAACATTGTTGTTCTCATGAGTGTAATGTATTGGTTTTTTAAATAAGATAATGGAACTAGTATTATCATAAAATATTTTTGTTTTGGTAAAACACATACCATAGTCTGTGAGTGTGTGTTGCATCCACAACACTTGAGCACAACAACTTCCAGCTGCTAAATATTCAGCTTCAGTAGTGGAAAGTGCTACTAAGTGTTGCTTTTTTTTGATAAAGAAACTAAATAATATTATAAGAAATTAAATGTTTTGGATGTACAATTCCAATCCATCTTACATCCTCCAAATTCAGTATCCAAAAAACTTTTTAGAATAAAATCATTTCCATTACTATAAAAGAGTCCAAATTCTATGGTTCACTTTAAGTAGCAAAAAATCCTTTTCACTACCATTAAATGAGATTACATAGGATTGGATTGATATATATCACATAAGTATACTAAAAACAATTAGTCTAGATGAATAGCTATTAGGTATAGTAGACTTCCTATTATACCTCTAAATTTTGTTTGATCTACCCGTTTCCCAGCATCATCTAGATCAAGTGAATTTGAGTACCAATAGAATTACATATACTCTTAGTGTTTCCATATCCATAATTTTTAAGAATATATTTAATATAGTTATGTTGGGATATATAAATTCCTTCTGGTTTTTGAGAAATTTCAAAACCATGTAAAAATGTTAACTCACCCATCATATTCATTTCTAACTCAATTTTCATTAGATTCACTAATGAATCAGTTAAATATTGATGAGTTGAATCATATATGATGTCATCAACAAAAATTTGAATGATCAAAAAATCTTTCCTAATTTTATTTATAAAAAGTGTTGGATCAGAATTTCCATTAATGTAATAGTTTTTTTAAAAAAATCATGTCAGTCTATAATATGTGTATCTAGGTGCTTTTTTATGTCCATATAAAGCTTTGAAAGTTTGAAAACCTGTTCGGGATGTTTTGAATCGTCAAAACCAAGGGTTTTTTCAACAAAAACATCCTATTGAACATAAGAATTAAGGAAAACACATTTAACCTCCATTTGAAAATGTTTATTGTTAAATAATGTTGCAATGGAAAGTAAATTGCGAATAGAATCAAGTCTAGATTCTAGAGCATAGTTTTATTCATAGTGTATTATATCTTGTTTATTATAGAATTTAGTAACTTATCATCCTTTATTTCTTACTGTGATTCCATTTTCATCACACTTATTTCTAAAGACCCATCTTAATCCAATAAAAGAAGTTCTCATAGGTCTTTCAACCATGTTCCAGACTTTATTCCTTTCGATTTCATTTAGCTCATCTTGCATAGCTTTTATCCAATCATCATAACTTAAAGCATCATTAGTGCGTTTAGTTTCTAATTTAGAAAATAATTCTAGATGTTCTAATTCATTTCATAAAGTACTTCTAGTCCTTACTAGTTTATTTACTTCCCCAATGATGTTATCACTGGGATGATTCTTATGGAACAACTGACTAGGGTTTTGTAAAACTTATTCATCAACATATGGTAGAAAATCATCAGTGGTAAATGTCATAGAACGATTTTCTTTAACATTTTCCTTATCATAAGGATCTTTTATTAGGGATTGATAATCAGTTTTCGAAAACACATTGAATGATTTAGGTTAATGTTTTTTAAAAACAAAAGTATTAGTTTCATTAAATTTAACTTGTGCTGTTTTCCAACAGTACAAATATTTTTATTGAAAACAATATAAGCCTTTGAATTTGTGGAGTAGCATATGAAAATTCCTTCATCATATTTGGGTATGAATTTATGTAAATTATTTTTAATATTCTGAATGAATACTTTGTAACCAAATACCTTGAAATAGGAAACTCTAGGTTTTCTACCAATTCATAACTCATAAGGGGTTTTGTTAAAAAAAGGTCTAATCAGAACCCAATTAATAGTGTAACATGAAGTACATACAGTTTTATCCACAAAATGTTTAGATATCTAATTTTCACTCACCATGGTTATATTTATATATTGAATAACTCAATTTATTTTTTCAACAACACCATTTTTTAAAGTGTTTTTGCTGCTAAGATGTTTTGAGTAATGCCTTTTCTAATACAAAAAGTTTCAAATCAGAATTTTGAAAATATCCTCCATGATCACAATGAATTATTATCAATGGAAGTTTTTTATCATTTTTAACATGTGATATAAAAACATTTAAATAAGAAAAACCATTATACTTCTTTTCTAGAAAATATAACCACATAAATCTAGTGTAATCATCAATCAAGAAAAATACATAATATTTTCCTCCAATGCTTCCTGTTTGTGTTGGACCAAAAAGATCCATATGCACCAACTATAATGAATTAGTTGTTGAGACTTCACAGACTGATTTAAAACATGATTTATGTTTCATGAAATATTGAAGGATAACAAAATTTTGAAGAATGAAATCTATGCTCTGGTAGATCATTAACTAGTCCTTTCATAGAGCATTTTCATAGGTTCTTAAGGTTACAATGTTCAAAATTTCTATGTCATAACCAAGAATGATCTTCTATTTCAATAAGACATGGTATATCTTGGCACCTAAAGTCTTATACATTTATTGTGTATACAACCTCTTTCCAATTGGAAGAAATAACAAACTCTTCCTTGGAATTGTGTACTAAGCACTTGTCATTCCTAAAATTCACAAGGTAACCTTAATCACATAATTGAATTATGATACTAAGGTTGTTCTTAAGGACCTTAACAAATAAAACATTTGAAATTAATGTTTTTCCAAGATGAACAATGTTACCTATACCAATAACCTCTCCCTTATAATTACCTTTGAAAGTTACTTTTCCTCCATTCATCTTGATAATTTTTTCAAAGAATTTTTTGTTACTATTCATGTTATGGGAACATCTACTATACATGTACCATGTATTTATGTTGGTACTATAATTATTTTCATGAAAATAAGTGTGTTATAATTTTGGAACACAAACCTTATTGGATCCAGAAACATCATAAATAAAATTTTTGGAATCCACATTTTCATAGAAAAATAATCATTATAAAAACCTAAAGATTGAGTTTTGTTTAAGGAATTTTTTTCCCAATGTCCACCACACCAACTCTTAGTGTAGAATGGAGCACTTTGAGAAACAAATTAATTATTACTAAAAACCAGTTTTGAATGAGTATAACCAAAGCCAAAATTATTCCTTAGAGGTCGAATTTGGGAATAAATCTTATCAAATTTTTCCTTACCTTAGGTAATTTTTGACCAACACTTCTTCAAGGAAAATATTTCTGACTTCAATCTAATATATGTGTTATTATCCTTAAAAGCATTAGTTTTTTCACTATAGTTAGTCTCTAAAATATTTTTCTAAGAAATTACATTTTCTAGATCCTTATAAATTTTTTCCTTCTCAGAATTGACTTCCTCAAGATTTATGGAAATACATTCAAAATCATAAATTTTCATATTAAGATGTTCAGAAAGATATGATACTTCTTTTATAAGAATAGAAATTCTAGAATTTTCCTTATCATGTTTCTTCTTGATATTAGAATATTCATTCTCAACAAGCTTAGAAATCCTAGATACTTCTTCATAAGTTGGTAAAGTATTGTCTTCAACAGAAGAATATTCATCATCTAATGATTCATAATATTTATTATCACACTAATTATCATTGAAGGATACATTTCTTATAGATTCAGAACTATGTACCATCACCATTATACAATGATTTTCAATGGATAAATTTGTAATTAAAACAAGATTATTTTGACCAGAACATTCATAATTTGAGGTTTCATGAGAAGAGTTTCCACCACTGGCACTCCATGTGTCATCAGCTATAAAAAAATTCTTATTTTTATCTTTTTAGTAATTTTTCTATTTCTATCAGAATTATTTTCCTTTCTATCATTTTTTCAAAAGCATAGGACATTCTGGCCTTATATACCCTACTCTTTTTCTTTCATAACAAGTAACATGAGAGTCGTTCTTGTCCTTTCTTTCTTTCTTCATAAATATATATTGAAATTATTTCTTCCCAACTAACTTATTCATACTTAAAGAAAGATTAGCTAGATTATTCTTAGAATGTTCAATTTCACTTAATTAATATAAAACAGTGACCTTCACTGACTTGGATATTGTAACCCATTAAAGTGTCTTGACTTTAGTAGTAGTAAAGGATACACATCCATTTCCATTCTTCTTTTTATTCAAATCAGAATCACTTTTCATTCATGTCTCATATTGAAGAAGAGTTCCAAAAAACTCATCAACAGTAATCTGAGATACTTTCCTATTATCATCAATAATTGTTCTCTTAGATTCCCACTCATTATGCATCATATCTATAATCTTTTCCACAAGGGCCTCGTCATCTAAACCTTTCTCACCCATGGATTTTAAATTGTTAGCAAAAGTTAGAAACCTTTGTAGTACCTTTCACATTGGTTCTCCATAAGGAAATATAAATACATGATATTCTGCTCTAAGCATAGCTCTTATTGTTTCTATAACCTTGAAAATACCAAAATGAGTAACCCTCATCTTCTTCCAAATACAATTTCCAGATTTAAAAGAAAAAATATAACTGTATATATTCCTGGTCATGGAACACAACAATGTATTTTGTACCTTGTAGTTTAGTTGATATTGTAACTTTTCTTGATTAGTAAAAGTTCTAACTTCCTTATCAGGAAACTTGTAATCTCTGGTAAGCATAATGAAGTTGTCCACTCCAATATTAATAAAAAAAAGTCTTCATACAATCTCTCTAATATTCATAATCATTCCGATCAAGTATAGGTGGTCTAGTAGGATTTATATTATCAATTGAACTAACATTCATTCCTACCATATGAATGAAAATATATTTCGACATAAACTTGTTAATAGTAAAATTTTGTAAACAATGATAAGAATCCTATGTAAGGAAAATATTTAGAATAATGAAAACATGATCATGAAAACATGTATGTGAATATAAGTATTTCATAGACCTCATATGATACCAATTTTAGGACCAAAATATGAATGTAGATGCACAATTACAAGAGGGGGATGAATTTTACATTTCAATTACAAGAGGGGGTTGAATATTAAGGTTAATGTCTTTCTTTTTTAACCTTAAAGAAAAAAAATTAACAATGTTAAAAAATTTAAATTCAAAAGACCTCTTAGTTCTACAAAATTTCTAGGTTCTGGAAATATGTTTCCAGAAATGAAACAAAAGGAAAGTTTACAAGGAAAATATTCTACCTTAAAGCATATAGAATTATACTAATCAGAGTATACAAGTACTAGAAAGTATATGATAGTTATACTTTCCTTATTAAACAAAAATTATTATAAAATTAACTTGAAAAAATAAAAAGTCACAAGTATGAAATCTTTTAACCCAAAGATAAGGGTATCCCACAACCTGGGTTAATGGTCCTTTGATTTATACATTCACGAAATTTTATCTTACCCACACCATGGTAAGCCCTCGATAATAATTTTAGAATCTATCTTGTTATCCTCACAAGCCCTCAAACTATAAGGTAGTCAGCACCTCTATCTTTCAATTCCCAGAAGTCCTCAAACTTTTAGGTAGTTGAAACCTCTATATTCCTATCCCCAGATGTCATAAATTTTACATAGTAACAATATACGTTTCACGACGCATGATTAAAAAGATTATCAATATGCATAATGCATGTGATTCCCTCTCTTGAAATCACTTCAGCAGCTTGTAATCATTAGACTGATCGAGTTAGTTATGAGCTCATTCAAATGACCTCCTATTTATAGGAATTTTACCAATGGTTGGCTCCCTCCCCAAATGAACATATTATTTATTTATTCTTGGAGGTACTTGTACATATGTCACTAAAAAAACTATTAATTGGAAATAGATTGTAGGATATTGTTTCATAACTATAACAAGGGTAAGTAAAATATAGTTTCTTAACAAAATCAAAATTTCTTGGGGTCTAAGGGAAAAAAGATCAATTTCTATGTAAATAAGCATGAGGAGGCAGTAAATCATAAATATATGGATTATATTTTTTAAGTAATTTGATACCTGAATTCTATAGATTTCAGAATCCAAATTCTAGTGAATTTGGTTTCTGAATTATAAAGAATTTGAAATCTGAACTTTGAAGAATTAGGATCCTAAATTCTGTGGAATTTAGAACCTGAATTGTGAGTAATTCAGAACCTAAATTCTAATGAATTTGGAGTCTGAATTCTAAATAATCAGGTGTCTAAATTAAATGTAATTGAGAGTATAAATTCTAAGGAATTCAGAGTCTGGATTCTAAGGAATTCATAGTTTGAATTCTATGGAATTGGGAGTCTAAATTCTAAGGAATTAAGAACCATAATTCAGAGGAATTTAAAACCTGAATTCTGAGTAATTTGGAACCTGAATTATGAGGAATTTGGAACCTAAATTCGGGGGAATTCATAATCTGAATTCTGAGGAATATGGAACCTGAATTTTGAGGAATTTGGAACCTGAATTCAGAGGAATTCAGAACCTGAATTATGAGGAATTCGGATCCTAAATTCTAAGTAATTTGGAATCTGAATTATGAGGAATTAATAATAAAATTTTTAGAGAATATGGGAATTTAATCTCATAGAATTCAGAATCTATATTTTAGATCATTTGGAATCTGAATTTCAAAGAATTTGAAAATTTAATTTTATAGAATTCAGAATATGAAATCAGAGTACTATATATTTAAGAATTTATAGATTTCTGAGGTTTTATATATGAAACTTCTTTTTGGAAATTAAAAATAAATGGATTTAGGATAAGGGAAATTATAAAATAAACAATAAAAACAATGGTGTGGAGAAAATTTCCTTTGGGAAGAAAAATTTTCTTTAATAAGATAAATCATAGAGGGAATAAAATTTTCCTTGAGATAGACTGTTTGTGATTTTCAAAACATAAAGTAATGGAAACGTTATAGGGAAGACTTATTGACTCAATATAAACCTCAATGTATAATGAGAAAAATATACTCTAAATAGATTCTAAAACTCTTTCCATGCAAGATTCTCCTCGTTGAATGACTATATCAATAAGCTCCACCATTATTGTATAGAACTATAGAAATGTCTTGTTTCTTAGACCACCATCTGATCTGAACATGTCAGGACATGATAGAAAACCCACATCATGTACTAAAGATAGTCATCCACTACCTATGGTTTTGGATCCCCTTGAAAATGAAGGGGTCACTTTCACTAAAACTCATGAAGCATGCTCAGCCTGTGTACTCCATCCATTATTACTGTTATTACCTTCTTCTACATGATAGGAGGTTATTTGATGGGTGATCCAGATGAATCCAACACCCAGAAAATAGGTCAATGTTTCAAACCATCATCACTAAGGGCATCACCCTTATAATCCAAATGATGAATCCTAACTAGAATATGTTTTCCCGATATCTTGTAATAGACAAGATATACCATGGTCAATGTGTATATCTATATATTTGAATAAACAAGTACATGGAAACCACAACTCATTACTATATAGTGGATGTAAAACATGTTTTATATGCTACCAATATCTACATGTGTCTAGTTGAAAGGTAGGTGATCAGAGTCCTCGTGTATGTATACAAAATCCTTCATACCAAAACTGGGGTCCCTGGCCTGTAATCCAAACTGAAAATATTTAATACAGTTCCCTCAAACTAATCTCATAGACTTTGATGATGAGGTAGAAATTACTCCTCTAATACCACTCGTTCAAAACATGACCCAATAGGGCATGTTTTGTTGTTACCCATAGCCTTCCACTAAATGCCTAGGGGCTGGATACCAGTACCAAGTAGGCATATCACACATATGGGAGGACATAGAATAATGTACCTATACACACTCCCAAATCTCTAAGACCACAAATGATTACATGTAAAAAACATATTTTCATGAATTAAAAAAACTAATATCTAAAAATATGAGTATGAAGACATGTATTAGAATGAAAAAGGGCCAAATACAATCCCATGACAAAGAAACTGAAAACAAAACACAAGAAAAAGTATAGATGGGGACTACATTCATGGTCAATATCAGATCAAACATCAATTTTTTTATCCCAATATGCTCATCTTAGTCCCGGTACCTTAAGGAATCAATGAAAAGGGTTATCTTCTACAAAGTACAATATATATGTGGGAAAATACCATGAATTTTTTAGTATTAAAATACCCAGTAGGACACCCAAAAATCACTATGAACCTAAAATTAGGAAAAACCGTCATCTCATCATTGGTATATGTAAAATATTACATATAATAAGAATATCATTATATATTAAACATATATGAAAATTCTAAAGGTAATGTCTTAACTGTAATTCCAGTCTAGGACTCATGCTCAATGCTTCAACATAAAACATACCCAAAAGATAATGATCAATGATTCAGATTGCATAAATGGAATTCATCAGAGATGTAATGTTCATCGAGTATCTCTATATAAAGTACACTCAAGAAGTATAAAATTAAAAATAAACATATGAGGATCACAATTATGACCATGGGTATACCAAATACTCAATCAATAATAACCTACAAAGTAGAGGATCAATTCTTATGTAGTGTTGGTCATGACAATACCAAGAACTCGACCTTGAGAAAAGATGATGATAGGGAATATCACTCTAGGACTCATGAAAGTATTCTAAAAAACACTAACTAAGACAGAAGTCCATTTCTAGGGAAAAAAATTCTATTTTTAAGATGTGATTATGTAATAAACCTTAGGGAATGGATCAAGGTAATGTAACCAAAAGATACATGTCCAAGATGAATACTAAATTGTCTCAAATCAATTTTTTAAGGTCCAATTGATATATTATGGAAGTATATGACATGTCCCTTTGGACTAAGGTCCTAAATGTTTGTCACATTCCATGACTGTGTCTATAACTATTCTTGACAACATGGCATGTCCAAGCCCATGTTCTTCAGGTAGTGTCTATGTCTCTATGGCTATGTTCGTGCACATGTACATGACATGTCTGACCCATTTTTCTTCCTGTCATGACCATGTACCCTCCTTGGTACACACCCATATTCTAGGTAAGGTTAAAATTCTATATGATAGCTGTCAAACAATATTTGATATTTATCTTATCTTTGGAACCCTATCATCACATAGGGATCTCATACCTAACATGTAGATCATAAATAAATGTCATGCACTACATGAATTTCCAAATCATAGAGATTCTTCCTCAATTTATGATAACACATCTATCACCTCTAATTTCACCATCAATCTCACTTGTAGACATGGATATGGTCTTTATTGATCATTTCCTTCTCCGCTTTCTAAAATTCGGCGACCAATCACATGTGAAAAAATGTCAACATTGGCCTCCATCAGTAATGTACACCCTGCGCAAACTAGGGGTATCAAATAAATCCATGATCCATTATCACCATCATTATTGCTCAATATAATCATTAATATAAAATAGAATCTTTGATATCAATCAATTGTTCCATGACATGGGTACACAATGATTGAATATCTAATATTTTCCAAACTATGAGACAGAGTGATTTCCCATGATTAACTATGAATGATGAGTGTGATAAAATTAAAAAATAGGGGATGAATGAACCTTTTCCATGTCCAGTTGGCCTCAATATGTTTCTATTAAGATGGAAAATGAAGATCAAAATTAAATAAAAAATTGTCCCAATAATCCACCCAGATATTCCCATACCATCAATTTGACAGATCCATCAATCAATCCATTTTTTGATTTATTATAATTCATTATAGAATAAGTAAAAAAATATGTATCCAAATAAATAAATGTCCTATCTGAATTTAGATCAATTTCTTGTGATGAATGACTCACTTTCATTGTAATTGGTGATATCTTAGAGTTCCATTAGCACCTGTATCATTGATACACCATCCATTCATCGCTCGCCAACGGAAGCTCCTAAAACTCTATCAAATGGTTCCTCTCATTTTTAAGCGTTATTCAGATAAAAATAAAAATTATAAATAGTTGTTTTTATATATAAATGTTATTAGGTCATCGAATTTATATAAAATTAATTAATAGAAATAATTAAGTTAGTTAAATGATCTCCAACACCCACACCCATCCTGAAAATCCAATACACTCCTAATTTATGTCATGCTAATGGTAAAAAGAACACTATAAGATCAATATTGGCCTTAGAATTCAAATTTCATCCTCCAATTAAGAGTTATTTTTATTTTTTAGGAAACATTGTATACATGATTTAAATATATTTAATATATTGCAAAAAATTTATTTGGGGAACACTTGGCCTTAGAATCTCACAGAGTCTCAATGCCTAGGTGTGAAAATAGTTTATTAAATCTTACAAAATGATAAATGTAAAAATAAGAATCATTACATTGGAGGTCATTTTCTAGTTTGTTGGCCCCAAAGAATATGTTTCTAAAGACTATAAATTCATCAAGTGTTGTTTATTAATCTATTATTAATGCACCATAAATCATATTGAGGCATCATTTTATCTTACAAATAAAAAATAATTTATATATTGTTTAACTATGATTTCACATCAATCTTAGGTAATTTCTAAAATTTTAATGTTTTATTAAAATTTGACTATTTTAAAACACTAAAAGGAATTTTCAGTCATCTTGAGTGGACAAATACTATGATTGGAAAGTCATTAGATTCAAAATTTCAAAACAAAATCATTTTTTCCCGATGATTTCATGAAAATAATAGGTTCTATTCTAGTTCATGAACCTCCGAGCACAAATATTTAATGAAAATCAATTATTTTTGTATAATTTATCTAATAACTCAATAAAGTCTATACAATTAATTCATGAAATGACTAATAGTATATATAAATAGTAATTCAAGGAAATGTGTTATATGATTTAACATCAATCTGAGGATATTTCGGTTTTTTTAACTACTACATTAACTTGTTAGTGTTGAAACCACTAAAAATATGTTTTTAGTATTATATAGAAAATGATGACTTGGATTGAATAATCTTTAGTGTGTGTATTTCAAAATTCATTATAATGTTCATGTGATACTATTTAATGACAATAAGAGGTTGTTTGTTTGGTTTTAACCCAATGGAACATGATTTTATTGAATAAAAATTCATTAAAAAGTTATTATTTAGTCTATATGAACATTGGATGTTTTATTGATATATTTATAATCATACATATAAAAATTAATTCAAATATGGATTTTTCTTGATTTCAAATCAATCCTAGTATGTAGTTTTTAGGTGTTGGCGATTATGTGGTCATTATAGTGTTTTAAAATACTAAAGGAATATTCAGCCCTCTTGGGGATATGAAAATTTATATTGATTCATATTCATTTATTTCATTTCAAAAATAAATATAATATTTTTTTTCTTTTTATTTTATAGTAATCATATTTCATTTTATAGGTTTTAACTTTGTTGTACCTATTTTAAAAAATTTCAATTCATTAAGAACATTATATTCAGTAATTCCAAGAACACTGCACATTATATTTCTGTTTTGTTATACACATAAAAATAAAAATTAATTGAATCATAGATTTCCTTTGTTTTAACATAAATCTGAGGTTTTTTTCTATTATTAAAATTTTACATGAATTTCTAAATGTTTTAAAATAATAAAATTAATTTTTTATCATTCTAGGTGAATGAAAAGTTATCTTTATAGACCATGATTTCTCATATTTAAATAATTAATCTATTTATATTTTTATGTGATTTTACATTAATCAGATTCCATTTTAACTATTTTTTAGTATATATTACACATTTGTATAGACTGATAATTCTTTGATAATTATTTAACCAGTCAGTTTGATAATAATGTACCTCAAATTAATGAAATATCTAATCGTACACATCGAAAATAATGAAAAGGATGTATTCTTATTATTTCACAACAATAATATGTTTTCTTCAATTTTTTGACCTTTACAAGCATGTTTTGTTGTTTCAAATTAATAAAAACATGTATTTGGTCATAACGAGTGAAAAAAACACATATTAGTGTTTCATAAATTTATATATCTCATAAAATATTATATTATTGTTCTATAATTTATTTATTATTTGAGTTTGTTTCATTATTTTTGATTCATACATTTTTAAAGATTAAATTTTCATAAAATGTCTTCTTTAGTAAGTCTGTGCACACAATACATTAGATTGACATGTTGTATTCTTGTACTCATCAAACGTGTTTTAATGATAGATTTCTTATAATTTAAAAAATATATGAGATAATTTATATTTTTTTGAATATAAAACAATTTTTTTTGGCATTTTAAAATAATAAACAAAATATTAGGTCATCTAGGGTGTACATCTACATAAATTAATGCACTATTAGTTCAAAAATTTTATATATAAATTTGTATATTTTTTCTTATTATTTCATAGTAATTTTTAGTAATTTTATTTTTTACCTCTAGGTGTAAATTTTAAATACTAATTGTTATTTGATAACAATTTATTTAGTAATTATAAAAACATTAATTATGATATTGACATATTTTCTAACTATACACATCAAAAGTAATTTAAATATGTTTTCTAATTATTCAATGTCAATATGATGTCATTTTTTATGGTTTTGAAGGTTTCATATTTGTGTTAGTATTTTTGAAAATATAAACAAAAAATTCAATCATCTCAGGTGAATGAAAAATAAAAATGATCATCTTAAATTTATAAAACAATATAATTTTGATAACATAAGATTTTAGGGCAATCAAATATAATTTTTTCAGTTTTCACTCTAAGGATCATGTTTTTAAAAATTGAGATATCATTAAAATATAATTATATTTTTTTTGAAAACCACACATCTGATTGATGTTTTATCTACTCATACAAATTAGTAATATTTCAATGAAATTTCCCATATAATTTGATGTCAATATAATATCTTTTAAAATATTTTTGACCATTATGCACACATTTTAGTGTTTTTAAACCCTAAAATGTGTATTCTATAATTTTGGGAGAATAATAATTTTTATTGAAACACCATCTGATCCTATATTTTAAAAAATAATATATCATTGTTTTCTTATAGTTTCATAGAAATTTGGGTACTTTTTTTACCACCAGATGCATGTTTTGAAATTGTCAATTCTTTAAAAACAAGTAATCATGTTAGTATAAGAACACTAATTGTTGTATTATTGTGTCGTATACTCATACATATAAAAACAATCAAGAATGATTTATCCAATGATTTAATGTTAATGAGAGGTTTTTTCAATGATTTGACTATTACACACATGATTTATTGTTTGAAATCATTAAAAATTAGTTTTTAGTCATTAATTTAAAATAAAATTAAAATTAATTCATAATCAGTTCCTACATTTAAAAAATAAATCAACCAATGTTTTCATAATATTTTATTATAATCATAGGCCTTTGTATTATTTTCCCAAAACACATTTTATTTATTATTATCAATTCATTAAAAATTTCTTTTTCAGTCATTATAAAGATAGAATAGATCTAATTCATGTGTTGTCTACTCCTACATATTATAAAAAATTCATGGAAAGCTTTCATATAATTTCTCATCCATATGAGCTCATTTTTTTTTGTAGGTAGTTACATGCACATTTTAGTGTTTTTATACTGTAAAAATGAATATATGATCATATAAGATGAAATATTACTTGGATTTATGTGAATTTAATTCCTATATACTAAAAATCAAGAAATGGTATTATTACTATGACATAATAGTAATCAGAGGTTTTTTCTTGGTTTCGACCTCCTATGGAACATTTTAAATGACTATAAATTCATAATAACTTAATCATTCGGTTAGATAACATTATTGTTCTAACTGAGGTTTCATCAACTCATACATATTTCAAATAATTGAAACAAAATTTTAATTCTATTTTACATCTATCCAAGGTTGTTTATTGTTTTTTTATACATTAAATGAAATTGTCAATGTTTTAAAACATTTAAAACATGTATTTGATCATGTTATATGAATGAAAAAATTTATTGATAGGTTCATAGTTTTTATATTTCAAAAATAAATCTTCATTTTTTTCCTATTATTTCATGATAATCGGCGATCATTTTCTTTGTGTTGGCCCCCAATAACACATTTTTAATGACATCTAATTCAATAAGAATATATTATATTATCTTTATTAGATCACCGCATATCTTATTTAATTTTTTCAAACTCATAAATTTTAAAAAAATCAAGATAGATTTCATATTTTATTGTATACATATGTGGTCTTTTTCAATGGTTTTCACCATTATATGTTTGTTTTAGTTTTTTAAAACTCTAAAATGTTGTTTTCAATCATCCAAATAATACCACCAATCAGATTGATATGTATTGGGTTATTATTTTTTAGAAACCAATATATTGTTTATGTTCTATGATTTCATGGTAATCAGTTGTTTTTGTTTGTTTTAGAAACCCTAAGGAATTTTTTTAACAATACTAAATTATTTATGAAATTCTTATACTATCAGTTAGAGAAAAACACATATCATATTGATGATTACTCAACTCATACACATAAAAAATAGTTTAATGTTAGTTATTTATGACTCCAAATAAATCCAAGGAATTTCCTAAAGTTTTCACCATTAAATGCATTATTTAGTGACTTAAAACACAAAAAATGTTTATTTTTTAATATAAGGAACATAAAAAATTAGATCAATGTGAATACTATTCCAATATTTCCAAATTCATTTAACGTTTTTTCCTATGATTCCTTAAAAATATGTTTTCATTTTATTATTTTTTACTCCCAAGCATAAATTTTTAATTACTTTAAATTCATTATTAAATTGTTCTAAATACTTCTCATATCAAATTTACATTTTATCTATTCGTAATCAGAAAAAATAATTAAAATATAGTTTTTTATAAGTTTTTTAAACAATTTATTTTGTTTGTTATGGTTTTGGTCAATATAAATGTGTTTTAGTCTTTTAAAACACTATAAAAAAATTTATATCATCTTAACTGAATGAAAACTATAATTGAAATGTTGTAATTTATTGTATTTAAAAAATGAATGTTATTTTTTTTATTTAATGAAAAGTTTATATTTTATATTTATTTTTACATTAGATTTCATGTTTTTAGAGATTAGTAATTCTATAAAAATTATGTATTATATGAATCTGATTACACTACATGTTGTATTTATGTTTCATTTTCATATACACATTGTAAATAATTCCATGGACTATTATACTCTATTTTCTCATCAATATCAGGTCATTTTTTGGGTTTTGACAATTATTACAATGTTTTAGTATTTTGAAACACTAAATGGAATTTTCAGTCATATCTAAAAAATACAAACTTGAATTGATGCATTGTAATTTACTACATTTCAAAAATCAATCTACAGTTTTAGTTTTATGATTACCTAACAATTTATGATTTTCTATTATGTTTTTTACACTATATTAAGGGTACTTTATTTGTTTACTATTAATATTTTATAAATAAAAAAATTAAGATTATCTATAAAATTAAATATTAAAATAGAAATATATATAATAAAGTAAATCATGTATATGGTGCATCTTAATATGGATGACCTATATATTCATGATAATTCCCTATAATAACATCTAATTACAATAAGATATATAAATACATATTTTATTCGTGTTAATAAAAATTAATTTGAGTATAATTTATTTCATTTTTTACCTATGTCACTGACATATGTACACCATCAATATGATGTTGTACCATCATCTCATCTTTATGTGTGAACACCTATGAAATGCATTCATTTTACATTGTACATATCTTCTTATATAGTACATCCATTATGTACTAAATAGTTTACAATAAAAAATCTACCCTAGTGTATGTGTGTATCCCTATATATCTAAATTTACACTTCACCTACTCTCTAACAACAAGACATAACGAGACACTTGTTTTATAACTATATGGGTTACCATAATATCCATCCTGATGAAATATCTCATCCCTATGAACAATAATATTTCATTACTCCTCTAATATCCCTACAAGCTCAAACATCAAAATAATTCTATTGAACATATAAAATTAATTAATAAGAAAAATGTGAGTATTTATATAAAATAAAAAAAATATTCTAAATAATTTTCAAACTATATCTTATGAAATATCATGATGACCTCCAAGTCATGCCTTTATCCATACTGACATTTGTTCGGGGGTATCATCTCTCTATTGTAACCATAACAAAATTTACCACCAATTTCATACTTATATTAAAGTTATACAATAATATTTTAAATTTATTAATAAGAAATAAATTATAACCCTATATTATGTCTATAATGCGATGCATGTCAACATATACGTCTGAAAGGTGTTCCTTATAGTTTCTGATTATTTTAATGATAAACAAAATTATTTCACACTCAATGTACTCATTCATTAGATACATAAAAAAGGATTATCGTTTATAAATTGAAAGTAATAAATTTTACCATTACTACCTCACTCATCCAAAACACAACCAAATCGGTCAGTTTTTTGATAAGAACTCATGTAATGACTTGTTTTATGTTTTTTACCACACACAAAAATGGTTATAAGTGATATCTTTTAAACCTTACCATGTAATATTCTTATAATTTTTGGATTTGGAAATTCACCAAGGGGAATCTGTTAATTAAACATGATAGAATATCTCAAACCCTCTCCAACTATGTGAAACATGTGATCAAATAAGACATTCAATTGGGTTCTAGAGTTCCATAAAAACCCCCTTAATAATGACCCTATACTTGATCGAAAATGCACCTGATCTTCCTAAGTGTAAATTTATAATAAGTAAAATAGTAAATAATTTTTATTTTAAAAATTTTATTTATGGTAGAATTCAATTACATAAAATTAAAATAAATTAACATTTATAATTAAATCACACATACCAACAATGTCATATGATTCACCCCAAGATTCTAGTTCCATATAACAATTTATAAAAAAATAAAATTATATAAAGAAAATATTACTTTAATAATTCAAAAATAATTTTATAAATGTTAATATTTATTATATTTTTAGCATCTAAATTTATGTTCCATGAACATTTCCATATAACTCATGATGTGATCCCCACTCAAACAATACAATTTTATATTTTATTGAATGGTATATACAATCCTTAAAATGAGTAAAATAGGATGTATATTAGTTTTAGAATTGTTCCCATACTGAATTATAGATATTCCTATTTAATATTTCCTAGTATAACGATATTGTGGTCTGAACCTTCCTTCAAGTGTACAACATGGATTTTACAAATGGCTAATAAATGGGATTCGATGCATAAAAACCCATAATTCCATGTCTTATATGAACTTTTTTACCCCATAAAAAATTTATTCTCATGTTTATACCCATTAAAGAGGAGTGTATTTCACTTAACAAGATTATATTTTATTGATCATGGACCATAAATATAGTTATAGTTCAATATTTGTGGTTGATGTAAGAAAAAAATAATTTTAGCATTGACTAAAATTAGTAAAGGGAAAATTTTTGTAAAGAATTTCACATAATCCATGACACATTTCCATTCATACATGAGTTACATTACTCTATATTTTAAGTTCATTAATTTCCTTACAAATAAACTCAATTTATTCCTCATGAATATTTCATCCTACATTGAGTTGTTTTTTGCTCAAAATGTATTCCTTTATCTCCCCATGCCTGATTTTCATTTTCCAAATTTATAAATGTATAGAATTTATTAAAATAATTATAATTTATTGATTAATAAATTCATGTGAGTAATAAATCACTGTTCATTTCTCATTGATAAGTCATTTTTTAAAAGGAGAGGCTTTTGGCCGCCTTTATAGATAAGAAATCCTTTCAAAAAGTACTATACATAAGTCACTATACAAAAATTTCTATATTGTAAGCCCCTTCTAGGAGTGTTAGAAAAATTATTTTTTTTGGATTAACTATTTTCTAGATGATATTAATCCATCATTTTTAGGATTTAGGTTACCAAGAATTTCATATAAATAACTCATACAATTTCTGAGAAAAAAGGTTAGGAGACACAAGTTGCATAGGTAGTTCCATTGACCCTAGCATGGAGAGACTCACATGTAATCCCATGATCAATCTAGGGAAAGGGTGGGAATTCTTGAAAAAATATCTTGAATTCCCAATAATAAGAAACATCATGAAATGATATTTTAATAGTATTATATGAAAGTCCCTGTGAGAGTAGTGTAATGAGAATGCCTAGATTCGAGTAGCATTATGAAATCACCCCTATAAGAGTAATGCTATGTGAATTGCCCTGTGGAATTAGTGTTATGTGAGAACCACTGGGTGATTAGTTCAACAAATATACATTTCAATAACATCCGTAAAAATACAACAATATTTGACACTCATATGTTGGAATTTTCTCATTTCTGAAAGAAATTTTTTGGCCTCAGTGCGTTGGTTCATACATTAGCAGGATTCACCCATGCACCCACTATTAGAAACAATGGTGACCTGTAACATCCCAAATAAGTAAATAATTATTTATTTTTCTCATCTCTGTATATTTATGAATTATATAGTGTTTTGGAGGTTTAAATTGAGAATAAATCCAATCTTAAGCATATAATTCTCTAATATTTTAAAGGATTATTTTACCGCCTTTTGAGAGAAAACCATTTTTTAAATATGTATTTTGACAATTTTATAAGCTCTATTTGTAAAAATAAACATATTCATTATAATTGTGACATTGAAATTTACTTTGGATAAATTTTTGGTATTTTTCTGACAATGTTCATTTTTTTATGAATAGTGAAAAATACTGCATTTTACTTTAAAACTACTTTTTCATATAATTTAATTATATAGATATATTTTGAATTTAATTGGTTTTAAAGTTTAATTATAATATATTTTTACCATTTAATCCAATGGTGGTCATTATAATTGATTTCACTTTGAAATTTGGCTTAAACCTGTGTCAAACCTTTCATAGACATTGTTTCAAAAAAACCCCACTATTTGTTTTGACAACGGGAATTATTTTTAAATTAATTATTGCAATTTCTGTGTTTGGAATTTGGTAAAATGGATTCCATATTTGGAATCAGAAGTTCCATATTATGTAATTAAGACTCTTTTGTTTTTGGACATTATGAATAGTAACGATGGTAATTATGTTTAATTATCATGATTAATTAGTAATTGAGTAGTTAAAGATAATATCATAATATCATAATAATAAAAAATGACCCGAACATGTGTCCTAATTCTACTGGTTGTGTCATGTCCGACCATGGTATTCCTTGTTCCAAACTTTATGACCCCATGTAATCACTTTTGGGTGATAGTGACACTATATCATTTTATTTTTAAAGAAAGGAGAATATCACAAAAGTATGTAACTCCAAAGTAAAACAATTTTATATTTGTTGGTGTAAATTATCTCTTATACTATAAATAATAATTGGAAATATAAAAAGTTTTCTTACATCATAGTATTTTTTCATAATTTTTAGAAAGTAAATAAATTAAATTTTTTATGACACCATGATGATGTAGTGATTACCTCATTAATGAACGATTTAAATAAAATGAAAAGATAATGTAAAATATAAGTCTTAAACTTGTCAAAACCCTATTTAATGAGTATATTTCGAACCCTTATCATCTTATACATGAAATATATCAATTTGGGACCTTTAAAATCCGGAAATCATTTTAATATAAAGTATCATTTCTTGACATTCCAGGAGTGCCCCTCCTCCCTCTTATAAAAGGCACCCACCCTTACCTCCTTACCCACAGCTTTCAAGACATTTTCTCGGAAAATATCTCCTCATTTAATCTCTCCACATCCCTCTATTCATCCTAGAATCCTTAACATAGGCATAAATCTATTTAAGAAACCCTTTTTGTTCAACCCGATAGGAGTTACCAGATTTATAGGTAATGTCTTCACTTGTGTTCTTTTGTTTTATTTTTCTTCTCCAACCACCTAAACTATTTTTCTTCCTTTATTTGTTAACAAAAAAGTATCGTAAATATACTAGGATTTTTTTATGAGAAGTATGAGAGCTACAGTCACACACACCTCCGTCTAATGGTTAAAGAACATACTGTTTTTGTGGATGGAGAATTTCTACCTCACGAAACGATGATTGTTCAATCTTCTTTTAACAACTTTAATGGTGGCCATTAACATGTCACTATATTTATATATGATATATATTATGTTTATGTTTTCCTTATGCTTTTGTATTTTTCATTTATGGAATACCATTATGGTTTCCATTATGGGTAAACACGATATCTTCATTTTAGGAAGTGTGGACTACCACCCCCTAAAAGTGATTTGATTCGTTAATGACATATGTGGGATGTATAAAGAATGGAGTTAATGATATTATATATGATATTATTCTGTAATTATAATATACCTTTATATCATTATGAATTCATTCCGATAAATATGAAATAGAAATGAAAGTAGCGTTCATGCGTACGTACGGCTTACCGTCTCCGTGAACGGTGTATTTCATTTCATACCTCTAAATGTTAAGTAATATTATAAATGCATGTATATACTGGATATATATGATATCTAAATCATTAATATAATTCTGGATATAATGGATATTTTACCACATGAACAAGTTGTAATTATAAGGAGATTATTCTTGATTCAGTACCGATGATCGACAAAACGACCGTTATTAACTTAAATAATTACATAGTGTTCATAACATGGTAATAAGTGATATAAATGGAATAATGAACTTGAAAAAGGTTCTTAAGCAAGTATAAATTAACTCAAGTTTATTATTCAGGAGATTAAAGAACGATCGAGTCGAGTCGGACATGAGGTATGAGACTTCGTCTCAATCTCCTTTCATTGAGTTATATTTTGTTTTATACACAACCTTATTTAATACGGTGTATAAACCACATTTAATTTTACGTTTATTCAAAAGGAATATTTTTTATACGATTCATTTTACTAAACGACAAAAGGGAATGTTTTTTTCTTACGTATGCGGTGACAATGAATTCTTCACCGTCGTGACCATTATTTTGAGTTTCGACTTCCTCTATAAGCCATAACTTTTTTAATGAAAAAAAATACCATGTTTTACCTTTGTTTTATTTTGGTATTGAAAATGATTTTGATAATGTTTTTATTATATCAATGTGTTTTTTATATCCTTTGATTGAAATGTGGAAATTTTATGTTTCCTTTATTAATTTTTTATGTGATATGATTATGTTATGGTTCTTAGACATTGTTTATGAAGACGGGTGGTTCCCTGATAAAATAAGGGCGGGTGAGCCCATGATAGCTCTCCAATACATTGGGTAACATGAAGGGGTTAAATGCTAAGGTTTTTCAGAAGAGATTTAGGGAATATATTGTGATGGGTATTCCAAATGTAACCATGAGGGTTACTCCCTATGTAAGAATTTTATGATTGCCTCAAGTTACCTTTATGTCTTATGATTTATATGATTTATTCATGATTTGATTAGGTATGTTAAAGTGCTTATGTTTTATGAGTAAAGTATGTTTTCATTAATTCTTATGTATACATGGACTAATGTTTCCTTCCTGTATTTTTATATCCCTTACTGAGCTTTTTATGCTCATCCCATGTTTTTGAAATGTTTTTAACAGGTCAAGGGAAAGGTAGATGATGTGATGATAGTGTCAAAGAAGTGTCAAGAAATAATCAATGTTTTATTTTAAATATTTCTCCTTTGATGAGAAAAAGGAATACTGTCTTTTATGTAACCACCTAGTTGAAATGTGGAACGAAATGCATGATTTATGATCTAATTCTCTAAAACTCAAAAACTAAAAAGATAATCAATGTGTAATATTTTAATAACTCAAGATTAATTAATATTTAAGGTTGGGGCCTTGTAGTTGGTATCAAAGGTCGGTTTAGAGAACACTAGGAGTTAGAATTATATTAAATGATTATCCAAAAATATATTTTTTATTGTAAAATTGAAATGATATAGCATTTGAAGATTACCATGTTTCTTTATCTGAGACATGTTTGTTCAGAATGGTTTTCCATATAGGAAATAAGGAACCAAAGCTTGGATGAAATACCAAAGCAAATGAACTTCCGAATCAGAACCCTGAAATGTTTGGAATTGGAACAGAACAGTTTTTTTGCAGTAATGGAACAGTTGACTCAAGAGATAAATGGTGGTGGTATCCATGCATGAGATCAGCCAAATCAACCGCAGAGGAACATGTCAGTGGTGGAACATTTCATGAGGAAACATCCCCCATTATTCAGTGAATCATATAACCCTGTGTTAGCTGAAGGGTGTATTAAAGCACTGGAGAAGATTTTCAATGTCATGGGGTGTTCATACATTCAAAAGGTTAGTCTTGATATTTACCGTTTGGAGGGTGAAGCAGACCAGTGGTGGTCGATGGTTAAAAATATCAGGGACGCTAATGAGATTGATGCTCTTGACTGGGAAGAATTCAAAGGTATGTTTCTTGAGAAATATTTTCCTAAGGCTGGTCAACATTGGATGGAAAAACAATTCATGTATTTGAGGCAAGAGGATGACTCAGTGGCTGCTTATGAAGAGAGGTTCACTTGATTGGCAAGGTATGCTCCAAATTTTATCATAGAACATGATAGTAAAATCAATCTTTTTTACTCAGGATTAAAGCCAAAATATAGAAGTGCTTTAGCTTCTCATTATTTCAAGAGTTATTAAAAGCTTGTTCGATGTGCTGAGAAGGTGGAAATGGAGTTGTCCGATGATCAAGTGTTCTATAAAAACCAACTGAAGAAGAGACCGAGGTGGCAGGAGAAAGGGAAGAATTATTCAAAATCGTTTGATGGTAAGAAAACTAAGTTTCCATTTTGTGATAAATGTGGTAAATGGCATGCTGGGGAATGTCTTCTGAATTCTGGAAAGTTATACCTAAGTGGTAAGATGGGACATAAGGCTCGTGATTTCACTGAAAATGATCTGGGTGATGGTAATATAGAATTTGATTTATAGTTAGTGAAATGTTTCAAGTGCTATGAGATGGGTCATTATGCAAACGAGTATTTGACAAAGGGCTCAAAAGATGGGAAGCATTCAGACTACAAGCAAAAATGAGTGGTGAAATCCTTTGAAACTACTTAAACAGATATTGGGAATGAAAATGAAGTGGTATCGGGTACATTATTTGTTTTCTCAGATTATGCTAATGTGTTGTTTGATTCATGGTCTACACATTATTTCATCTCTAAAAACTTTTCTAGTAAATTGGGAATTCCATCTAAAGAAATGACTCATGAACTTGTTGTAAAAACACCTGGGGGAAATTTTGAGGAAAAATTAATTTATAAGAGACTTCTTATCTTTATCCGTGGAAAGAACTTACTTGAAAACATTATTGTTTTACCTGTAGTAGAGTTTGATGTTAACCTGGGTATGGATTGGCTCTCTGTTTACCACAATAAGATTGATTGTAGAGCTAAATAAGTTTCTTTTCAAAAAGTCTTTTATTTTCTGTGCAAGAATTAACCCTTAATGTTGATAACATATCAAGAGGCTAAGAAACATGTTAAATATGGAAATGAATCGTACCTTGCACAAATTGTTAAAAATAGAGGAACCATTCAGATTAATGATGTTCCAGGGGTAAATGAGTCTCCTGATGTTTTTCCTGATGAATTTCCTGGAATAATACTAGATCGGGAAGTTGAATTTACTGTTTACTTAGTTCCTGATGCTAAGCCAATTTCAAAACCCCCTTATCGAATGGCTCAAATCGAACTTTTTGAGTTGAAGGAGCAATTTCAATATTTATTAGAGAAAGGTTTCATTCGACCTAGCACATCACCATGGGGTTCTCCTGTCATATTTTTTAAAAAGAAAGATGGTTCTATGAGACATTGCATTGATTATAGAGCCTTGAATAACATCACTGTTAAGAACAAATATCCATTTCCTCATATCGATGATTTGTTTGATCAGCTCCAGGGAGCTCAATATTTTTCAAAGATTGACCTGAGAATAGGGTACCATCAGTTTAAGGTAAAGGAAGAAGATGTTCCGAAGAGCATGTTTCGTACATGATATGGCCATTATGAATTTGTAGTAATGCCTTTTGGGATAACCAATACACCTGTTGTATTCATGGTCCTTATGAATAGAATTTTCAATGAGTTCTTGGATATGTGTGTGGTTTTTTTCATTGATGATATTTTTTTTGTTTTCTAAAATTAAATAGGATCATGAAATTCATTTAAGGGTTATTTTTAAATCCATAAAAGAAAAGAAATTGTATGGTAAATTTAGAAAGTGTGAGTTTTGGTTGTAACAAATTTCTTTACTGGGTCACATTGTTTCTAAAGATGGAATAACTGTTGATCTTACAAAAACAAAGGTTGTTAAAGAATGGCCAAGACCCACAAATGTAACTGAGATTCATAGTCTTCTCGGTTTTTAAGGCTATTACCAAAGGTTTGTTAGAAATTTTTCATGGTTATCTAGTCCAATGACTAAGCTAACTCGAAAGGGTGTTAAGTTTATCTAGACAAAAGAATGTGATGATTGTTTTTAGGAGTTAAAATTGGATTGTTGAATGATCCAGTTTTGGCACTACCTTCCAGGAATGGTGATTTTATCTACAGTGATGCTTCATTGAAAGGACTTGGTTGTGTCCTAATACAGAATGATCAGGTAATTGTTTGTGCTTCACGTCAGTTGAAAACTCATGAGGTAAATTACCCTACACATGATTTGGAATTAGCTATTGTTGTTTTCGCTTTAAAATTTTTGAGGCATCATTTTATGGTGTAAAGTGTGAAATATATACTGATCACCAAATTTTAAAGTATATATTCACTTAGAAAGAATTGAACATGATATAGAGGAGATGTCTAGAATTAATCAAGGAATATGATTGTACAATTCATTACCATCTGGGAAAAGAAAATAAAGCGACTGATGATTTGAGTTTAAAAAGTAATGCTTCATTAACAATGTTACATTCGGAACGTGATCCTTTGGTTAAGGATTTGATGAAATTTGGCATAGAAGTTGTTGGTGCAGGATGTTATTCTTTTTTATTTCAAGTATCAGGGAAATCTTCTCTATCAAACATAATTAAGCAAGCATAGAAGCAAGATAGTGAGTTACAGAAAAAGGTAGAGCTGGTTCAGAAGGGTAAGTTGCCTGAATTCAACATTGATAATGATTTTTTTGATATTTGGGAAGAGATTGTGGGTGCCATGTGAATCACAGTTGAAGAGAGAGTTGTTATGTGAAGCTCATAGTTCTCGGTTTTCAGTTCATCCTGAAAGTACTAAGATGTATAGAGATCTTTAGGAGTATTACTAGTGGGATGGAATGAAAAGAGATATTACTGATTTTAATATGATGTGTTTGACTTGTCAACAGGTTAAAGAAGAATGGAATTTACCAAAATGGATGCTTCATCCTTTACTAGTGCCAGAGTGGAAATGGGAGAATATATCCATGGACATCATTGTGGGGTTGCCGAAGACACCTCGAGGTAATAATTCAATCTGGGTTTTTATTGATCGCTTGACTAAATCTTCTCATTTCCATTCTATACGATATACTTTTTCCCAAGATCAACTTTCTCATTTGTATCTTAAAGAGATAGTCAGTTACATGGAGTTCCCCTCTCCATTGTATCTGATCTTGATCCCAGGTTTACTTCTAACCTTTGGAAAGGCCTTCAGACGTTGTTAGGTACTGAATTAAATTTTAGTAGAGCTTTTCATACTCAATCAGATGGGTAGTCAGAATGAACAATTTGGACTTTAGAGGATATTCTACGTGCTTGTTTGATGGATTATCGGGGAAGTTGGGAACAACAACTTTATTTGGTTGAGTTTTCGTATAATAATAGTTTTCATTCCAGTATATAGATGGCACCATTTGAGGCAATATATGGGAAGCATTGTTGAACTCCAGATTTTTAGGATGAAGTGGGTGAAAGGAAGTTTATGTGACCAGAATTGGTAGAAGAGTTGGCTGAAAAAATTCAAATGATACAAAAACACATGAGAATAGCTCAGAGCAAGCAGAAATGTTATGTGGACAACAGGAGGTAGGATCTCTCTTTTGAGGTTGGTGATCATGTTTTTCTCAATGTATCTCCATGGAAAAGTGCGATGTGATTTGGTAAGAATGGAAAGCTGAGTCCAAGGTTTATTGGACCATGTGAAATTCTAGAGAGAGTTAGATCATATGTATACCGAGTGGCTTTACCTCCGAGTTTATCTCAGGTACACAATGTTTTTCATGTTTCAATGTTAAGGAAGTACATGCCAGATCCATCTCATGTTTTGATTCCAGAGGTAGTTTAGTTGGAAGAGAACCTATCTTATAAGGAACAACCTTTCTAGATTCTTGACCATAGGGAGCAAGTGTTACGGAATAAGGTGATTCATCAAGTAAAGGTTTTGTGTAAAAACCACATGATTGAAGAGGCAACATGGGAATCTGAAAATGCAATGAGGGATAAATACCTCCACTTATTCGATAAGTAAATAAATTGTGGGGATGCAATTTTCTAAAGGGGGGAAGGATGTAACATCCCATGTAAGTAAATATTTATATATTTTTCTTATTTATGTCTATTTATAAATTAGATAGTGTTTTAGAGGTTTAAAATGAGAATAAATCCAATCTTAATCATAGAATTCTCTAATATTTTTAAAAGATTGTTTTACCGCCTTTTGATGGAAAACCATTTTTAAATAAATATTTTGACAATTTTATAAGCACTATTCGTAAATATAAACTTATTAATTATAATTGGGACATTTAAATTTACTTTGGATATGTTTTTGGTATTTTTCTGACAATGTTCAATTTTTTATGAATAGTGAAAAATACTGCATTTTACTTCAAAACTGCTTTTTCATCTAATTTAATTATATAGATAGATTATAATTTTAATTGGTTTTAAAGTTTAATTAAAATATATTTTTACCATTTAATCCAATGGTGTCCATTATAATTGGTTTCACTTTGGAATTGGGCATAAACAAGTGCCAATCTTTTCCTAGATATTGTTTCAAAAAAACCTGCTATTTGTTTTGACAATGGTAATTATTTTTAAGTTAATTATTTCAATTTCTATGTTTGTAATTTGATAAAATGGAATCCATATTTGGAATCTTAAGGTAAAAATTTTGTAATTAATACACTTTTGTTTTTGGATATTATGAATAGTAACAACGGTAATTATCTTTAATTATCGTGATTAATTAGTAATCGGGTAGTTACGGATAATAAAATTATATAATAATACAAAAATGACCCAAAAATGTATCCTAATTCTACTGGTTGAGTCATGGACGACCATGCAATTCCTTTTTCCAAATTTTGGGACCCCATGGAATCACTTTTCGGTGATAATGACAATATATCTTTTTATTTTTAAAGAAAGAAGAATATCACAAAAGTATGTAACTCCTAAGTAAAACAATTTTAGTTTTCTCTATGTAAATGATATCCTTTACTATAAATAATAATTGTAAAGCTAAAAAGATTTCCTACATCATATTATTTTTTTATAATTTTTAGACAATATATAAATTATATTTTTCATGACACCATGATGATGAGGTGATTACCTCATTAATGAACGATTTATATAAAATGAAAATATAATGTAAAATCTAAGAATTAAACTTTTCAAAAACCTATTGGATGAGTATACATAGAAACCTTATCACCTTATCCTAGAAATATATCCATTTGGGACCTTTAAAATCTGAAACTCATTTTAATATAAAGTAACATTTCTTGACTTTCAAAGAGTGCCCCTCCTCCCTCTTATAAAAGGCCCCAACCTCTACCTCCTTACCCACACCTCTCAAGCCATTGGATCAGCCACGGTATTCTGATTTTATCTCTCCACATACCACTCTTAATCCTATAACCCTTACCTTAGGTATAATGCTATTCTAGAAACCCTTTTGGTTCAAACCGGGAGGAGTTACCTGATTTAAAGGTAATGTCTTCACTTGTGTTCTTTTGTTTTATTTTACTTCTCCAACCCCCTAAATACTTTTTATTCCATTATTTTGTAACAACACCAGTATCTTCAATATACTTGGATTTTTTTATTAATGAATTTGAGATACACTTACACACACCTCCGTCTAATAGTTAAAGAACATATTGTTTTTGTGGATGGTGAATTTCTGCCTCACGAAACGATGATTGTTCAATATTCTCATAACACCATTAATAGTGGCCATTAATATGTCACACTATTTATATATAATATATATTATGTTTATATTTTCCTTATGATTATTTATTTTTCATTTATGGCATACCTTTATGGTTTCCATTATGGGTAAACGCGATATCTTCATTTTAGAAAGTGTGGACTACCGCCCCCTCAAAGTGATTTGATTCGTTAATGCCATATGTGGGATGGATAAGGATGGAGTTAATTAAATTATATATGATATTATAATTTAATTAAAATATACCTTAATATCATTATGAATTCATTCCATTAAATAAAAAATATAATGAAAGTAGCGTTCATGCGTACGTACAGCTTACCGTCTCCATGAACGGTGAATTTCATTTCTTACCTCTAAATGTTATGTAATATTATAAATGAATGTATATACTGGATATATATGATATCTACATCATGAATATAATACTGGATATAATGGATATTTTAACACATGAACAAATTTTAATTATAAGGAGTTTATTTTTGACTCAAGTACCAATGATCGACAAAACTACAGTTATTAACTTAAATAATTACATAGTGTTCATAATATGGTAATAAGTGATATAAAAAGAATTATGATCTTGAAAAAGGTTCTTAAGAAAGTATAAATTAACTCTAGTTTATTATTTAGTAGACTAAAGAACGATCTAGTCAAGTTAGACACGAGGTATGGGACTTCTCCTCAATCTCCTTTCATTGAGGCATATTTTGTTTTATACACAACCTTCTTTTATACGGTGTATAAACCCATTTTCCTTTTACATTTATTCAAAAGGAATCTTTTTTATACGAATTGTTTTACTAAATGAAAAAAGGGAATGTTTTTGTCTTATGTATGTGGCGACAACAACTTCTCCCACGCCATGACCATTATTTGAGTTTCATCTTCCTCTACAAGCCATAACTTTTTTTTATGAAAAATAAATACCATGTTTTACTTTTCGTTTATTTTGGTATTTAAAATGGTTTTGATAATGTTTTTATTATATCAATGTGTTTTTGATATCTTGTGATTGAAATGTGGAAATGCTATGCTTCCTTTATGCATGTTTTATGTGATACGATTATGTTATGGTTCTTCGGCATTGTTTATGAAGACGGGTGGTTCCTTGATAAACTAAGGGCTGGTGATCCCATGATAGATCTCCAATGCATTGGGTAATGAAAAGGGTTCAAACACTAAGGTTTATCCGAAGAGATTTAGGTAATATAATGTGATGGGTATTCTAATCCTAACCACGAGGGTTACTCTCTATGTAAGAATGTTATGAATGCCTCAAGTTACCTTTTTGTATATTGATTTCTAAGATTTATTCATGATTTCATGAGGTATGTTAAAGTGATTATGTTTTATGAGTAAAGTATGTTTTCATTAATTCTTATGTATACATGGACTATTGTTTCTTTTCTGTATTTTTATATCCCTTACTGAGCTTTTTATGCTCGTCCCAAGTTTTTGAAATGTTTTTCACAGGTCAAGGGAAATGTACATGATGTGATGATAGTGTCAAGGATTTGTCAAGAAAGAATCCATGTTTTATTTTAAATATGTCTCCATTGATGAGAAAAATGAATATTGTCTTTTATGTAACCACCTGGTTGAAATATGGAATGAAATGCATGATTTATGATATAATTCTATAAAACTCACAACCTGAAAAGATCATCAATGTGTAATATTGTAATAACTCATGATTAAGTAATATTTAAGGATGGGGACTTATATGACCAATAATCCAAAAATGTTATCTTAGTCCCTTGTATCACCTCAATGTCCCCCACGAGAAATTTATAATCACACTGTGAATTTTTTAGGTTATTTCAGATAATTTTTTAATGTCTAAAAAAATATTTATTCCAAAAAATATGTGAGTTGATAAACTCTTCTTTGATCACCAAAATACCCATATTTGAGATATTTACATTTTCTATCATATATAGGCCTCTATCTTGGTTTAATATCTAAAACCACACATTCATCTGACACACCTTCTATGTCAGGTATCTCTATGTCGTATATAGGAGTAGGCCCCACACAATCTCATTGAGTCAACATACATATACATGTTATCATATATTGACATCCATACGGGTGTAATATTTAACCCATCCCACCTTAAAATGATTTATATATCATGTTAAAAGTCTTAGTGATTTTAAATTCATAATACTTTCTCAATACCTTATTATTCGCTCTAATTCAACATGGTTGTTTCTCTATCTCTTGTTTGTCACACAGATCATGAATCTTGTTGTAACACATGTTGATTTAATTATTTTTCTATAATAATTTAGATAAATCATATTAATAAAAAAAATTACGTCCAAACTACATGAAAATAATGTTTATGGTGCTTGTCCTTATGTTATAAAGTTAAACTTCCTGGACTGGTCCTCACTTATATTCTTAAACTATGTCACTCTAACTGCAAGAAATTTGATTCACTATCTCATGTGACTCCTATGGAACCTCCCTAAGATCCCATACCAATACCATAAAATATTACTCTTCTCTTATTTTTTGATCATAATATTATCCATTATACCTTGATTCTATATACACCTCTTGGTTTCATTATATACCTTGAGTTGAAATACTCCTCTTATTTTCTATACATACATTAATATGGTATAATACTCTTGGAATCTATATGATCCTTAAGTAAATATAATCATCTTGGTTTCCTAATACACAAAATGTAAATATTAACTTTTTGGTTTACTAATATACTTTATGTTGATATACTACTCTAGGTTCACATATATGGGAATTGTTATTAGTATAATCCCCAAACTAAGCTAGCTACCTCTTATGTGATGAGCATTGGACCTCCCCATTATAATGAGTAAAAGGAGATTCATGTTTCACTATTGAAAGGATAGGGGTGCCTCTTATAATTAACTATTGATAATCCAAATGACATCTTATTTACTTTCGAGTATCCAAGATGAACTAAAAAGGTCGTTTTATGTGTATGCACCAAACTAACCATTACTGGGAACCTTCCTCCTAGTCCTCCATACATAATAATGCTAGACATTATGGATTGTTCATTTTCCCATGACATTAAATAGTATGAAATTCCCCATTAATTGACACTGAAGTACATGTGTACCGAATCCCTTCATAAGGATTCATAGGAATCCTACTCAAGGGTTTGGCCCCAATTAAAAAAATTTATTTCATCACTGTATGATGATAAAATATAGATATCCCAGCTATTCTACTAATAACCATAGCATCATGAACTAATAGTGGAAATAAAGAAAATCTATAATACACAAAGGTTCTTACATATCCATATCGTTTTGATCAAATCATTTTCCTAGGAGTAACCCTCCTTCTTACTAAATTTTTACATATTGAAAAGAATATTTTTAAATATATATTATATTCCTAGAGTAGGAAAGAATCCCATTATATGGTTCTAATGAGCTCAACCTCCCTCCCTCTTGACCAACAAACATTCTAAAGTATCACTAAGAAATTACCATAGTGACCACCTGTATTTTGAAAGCCGGTATCTACCAACAGTCACGATAAACTGTCATAGATTTTGGGTCCTATGATTTTTTCAATTCCATGAACATGCTTATATTATAAATCAATTGAAACATGTATATTTATAACTATGGATAAAATAAATTAAATTATTTCACCAGATAGGAAAATATAGCATATCTCCTTCAACTATCTCCATGAACAATTATATATCTTCCCTTCAAACATATATAGTTGTTTTGTAATGTTTTCCTCTGTAAAGGTATTAATATATGGTTTCTATCATTCAATAAAAAATCTCCCCTCAGAATGTTTTTGACATAGATTTCCAATTTGAATCATTGTATAAAAACTAAACCTACTCTTCCCAAGATACTACAACAAATGTATCATTTTTTAGTCCATCATATTTATACCAAATACTAATAATTATTACCAACATAAATTGAAAAATTAAAAAAAATTATTCCATTAAATGAATCAACATATCAATATCTAAATAATATATATTTTAATACATGTCAATTAATAATGTCAGCAATGTCTATAAAGAGTTTGTATTATTGTCATTATTCAATGGATGTACAACCAACACCATTTTTTCATTTATCAATATATATAATCATTGGTAACATTATGTTTCAATTCATTAGAATCCTATAAATTATAACTATAATCTATAACAAATTGACATTAAGGTAGTTTTTAGAGTAACTCATAAACTGAATTGTAACCTGATTCATGAAACTTTTGAATCTATAACATTATATCTGTTTAAATGGATATAGATTTTTGAGAATGGACATAATAAACACTATAAAAGTGATCAATATTATATATATATGATAATGACTCTTGAAGCAGTAATTAAATGTGTTGAAATGGGGATTTTGTATCTAATGATAATTGAATGGGTCCTTTCTAATTTAAACTAAAAAATATGCATAAAAAATTCTGGAGAATAAAATAAATAAAATAAATTTAATAAATAAATAAATGAAAAGATAAATCAACACTGCAATATACTGTATGAATATAAAAACTGATGGATTATTGAAACACATGTTTTAATTAATTGAAACATACTAATTGTCTTCCATATAAATGTTAACCCTTCTCTATTTGTACTATAATTAATCTAAGTTAGATTATCCAAAAAAATCAACTTCATAAATATATCTAGAACATAAATTAATTCATTAATCAATTGAATAACCCTTGTGAATTGATGGTTTTGGATGATCCATGTTGTGCATATACCATTTCATCATATTCAATTACTTCTCTCTCAGATAAATCCACATAGATTTAATGGGACTTCCTCTTGTGACATCACTAGTTACAAGTAAGAACAAATGGACTATGAAATCAAAAAATATGTTTAATTTTTTTCTCCATGTGATATATTGTATGCACAATCAATTAATATAGATTTTTAAAATCAATATGGTAATTTTTTATTGGAAAAAGATGACTGAAAAAAATTAAAACATCAATCAATATCTTAGTAAATTTGGGTAAAATTAAATCATGTAATGAATGTTGGATTAACTGTTGGATAAAATATGATTATAATGAATTTTAAACCTCAATAATCAATTTTTCAAAAAATTTAAATATTTTATGTAATATAGAAAACACCATCAGTCACCTAGAAGGTCATAAAATTTTATAGAAATATACCTCTCATTTTTAATAATTTTACACACTATTGTATGCATGTATGCACTCGTACCCTTACCTAATGCCAAATTTAATGGATTTCTCAATCCCATTTAAAATAAATTATTTTAAGTATTGGAACTATCCTTTGATTTTTCCTCAATTCCCAAAATAATTCATCAATTATTATGAAACATATTATTCTCAATTTGAATCACAATCAAATTATACCTTAAAATATTATATTTCTAATCTATCAATTGGAATATAATAATTTGTTTCATCCAATTATAAATGTGTGGACTATATGCATTAGAATTAGATGGTAATGGAGGGATAAATTAATCATAAATCATACATTGTATGAATTTTCTAATGACTATAGTGCTAGACTTTTATCATCACAAATTTTTTTCAGTACAAGTCCACACACATTACTCTAACAAAATGAAAAACCATCTTCATTAATTTTTTCAGTGGTTGAAGAATGAATTTTTGACCATGACGAGAAAAACTTCTACCATGCTTAAGACATTTTGAAATAACCCTACCAATTAGTGCCTCCTTGGATGGTGGTAAGCCAATTGTTCCACCCCAATCCCACCATAAATAGGATTATAGTTGGTGACTGGACACAAGTGCGAATATGACACACATGTGAGAGGCCATAAATTAATTTAAATATTAATATGCACCTGTATCTCCACATGAAATATAGAGTAATGTATTAAGGAATAAACTCGAAATATTAAATTTACGAAAACAACTAAAAACTCTTAAAATATTATGATGGGATACAAAAATTAATGTAGGTCAAATACATTCCCAACATTAAAAATAAGGTCTATAATAATCTCGAGATAAGTAATGCCCCAAAACAAAAACCTTAAAGTCTTAGAATAGGCCCAATATCACTATATCACACCAACACTAAAGGCTAAGAACTATGTAGAAACCTAAATCACCATCATTAAACTTATCTTATACATAAGACATTACAAGTGAGGGAATATCCATTACATGAGTGATTATATACATACCTATTTTAAAACCCCAAAATCAAACAACAGTAAATCATCCAGAGTAGAGAGTCATATAGAAACTATAATCAAGTTAGTAAATAATGGTGCACACATATATTCTTATTAAATAATCCAAATAGTCCATATTTGATCATTATGATCATTCAAATAAAAATAGAACATCTCATTTCTTCACTAATTCAAGCAATTAGAAATTTTGAAAAACATAAAGGAAGAATACTAATTTTAGGAAGAAGCATTAAATAAGATGATTCAAGTCATAGATAGTGGATCACATCTTAGTCCCTATGAAAAACCATGATTCTATTTTAAGTTCCATTATGAGTGGATCACAAACCATAGGTATAGGTAGCGAGAAAACATACAATAGTGAGGGAGAAGGAATAGGGATTCATGACCTAGGCCCTATGGCAGGAAACATAACCCTATATAGGATAATACCATAGACAAGGGACCATACAACATTAGTAGTATTTGGGAAACATTACCTTCCCTAATAGGGATTGGGGATACTATCATTACATAAAACATTTCAATCATCTTAGATGAAACTAGTTAAAGACCTTATTATAATGAATGGGAAGTACATGTTTTGTTCATTTGGTAACCAGTGTATCCTCTCATGTTGTCCACATGGTAAATAATTTCTCCCCAAAAAGTTATTTATAAGTAAATTACAAAGTGTGTTGATCTACTAACGTAGTGTTCATGTGTGAATCTCCACACTCTATGTGTGATTCTCCCATATTCATGTTCTGTTCGCTTGTACATGGTGTGTATATTTGGTCTACATAGTGTGTAGGACACCTATGATTCCTTGTGTAACACCCGAGACATTTATGAGAAATATTTTGTTTTTATATAAATCATAAAAGGAATGTTTCACTACACACAACACTGGCTTGGCTTGCTTTACACGCAATTACGACCTTCTTCGATTGCTTGCGTCGTACGCAATACCGAGTTTCACTAAACTACGATATGCTATTAAAATATTATTAAAACTAGCCGTTATGAATAGTAATAACCAAATTTTAAAATTTTGTATATTTTATTTTTCAAAATTTACTTCATTTGTGGATTCAGAATATCGAAATTAGCCTAGGGTGAAGTTTTGGAATTTTTCTGAAAACTTTCAATTTTTGATGAATAATGAAAACACTCGGTTACTATTTAAAAACAGACTTTTTATTTAAATAATTATTTATTTTATTTAAATTAATTTTAGGTAAAAATTGAAACATAATACCTATATATGTTCAATGTAATTCATTGGAGTCATTTTATAATAATTTTAGATATATAAAAATTGTATTGAACTTTTCACCGTCTTTTACCCACCTCCTAGGATAATTTGCAAATTTACATAAAACATAATTTTACCACTTCTGTGAGTGGAATTTGAAAAATCTGAGAGACACGGTTGATGTCAGTAAGTAAAATTTGGTTCAATGAGATGAAAATAATTTTTGGTGAATAGTAGCTTTTTACTTTTATTTACCACGGTTAAAAGTAAATAGGGTAATTATGGGTAAAAATGAATTATTATTACTCTAACACATGCACTATTTCTATTGAATAAGTGTAATTCGACCAAAAACAACCTTAGGAATAAAATATGACCATTTAGGTCCATTTGGATTAGATTAGGACATTTAATATTATTTTATTTAAAGAATAATTAAAATCGTTAAAATCAATGTTTAATAACTAAATCATTTTTAATATAGGGTTATACATAAGCTAAATTCGACTATAAGTATTCATTATAAAAATAAAACGATTTACTAAATAATGGTTTTTTATTTATAATTTTTTGACATTAAATAATTTAATTTATTTATGAGACAATGATGATGCAGTAATTATCTTATTGATTAAATATTGATATAATTGATGTTATAAGTACCCAAATAAATGTAATTTGAGACTTTTTATGAATTAAAATAATTTTATACATTAATATGACATGTTATTATTGATTTAATTAACTTTTTTTCGAACTAATCTCTCTGTTATGATTTTCACAAAAATCAATTACCAAATAGTGTCAAAATGGACATAAAATAGTTTTTAAAACAAATATTATATTTTTAATTGTTATTTTATTCCTAAAAATCTAAGGTTCGACCAAATGACTTAGATAAGTTTATATATATTAATAACAAACAACTTGGGGTTCGTTTGTCTTGTTATAGTAAGTTTATTAACATTATAGTGTAAGAAAAAAAAGACACGATAAAAGTAAAATTATTTAACTTAAAGTTAAATCTAAATGATAAAGTTAAAATAGATACCTAAATTTGTCTAAATTCTATTGGATGAGAGGATTACAACCCATCCCCAGATTATCTTAGAAATAAATCAATTTGGAGCTATTAAAAATCGAATATTACTTTATAATAAAATCATATTTTTAGTTTTTCCAAAGGTGCCCCTCTCCTCCCTTATAAAAGGGCACCACCTCCCTCTCTTCCTCACACAACCTTGAGCATTCAAGCTCCGACAAACCCTGCAAAATTATCTTCTAAAATTCCCTAGAAACATCCTAGAGGTATTGGTCTTCTTCATAGTCCAATTTTAGTGCCCTAAGAGGAGGTCTCAAAGAGGCGCTTCAAAGAACAGGTAATGTCCGTTACCGATTCTTTCAACTTTTTTTCTTCTTCCACTTCTTCTTATTTAGTTGTTGCATAATGAAGTAATAAAAAAGGATCACTCATATACTGGTATGTTATTATAATTATGAAACAACCATATTTCACCATCTATCCATCCTACGGAAAATGAAATCACCGCGCGTGCGTACGTACGGAATATCGTCTCCACGCCGTGGTGTAATATATTTTCCACCACCAACTTACATGGATGGGTATAATAGTTTAAATAATAACTATATATGATTATTGTAAAGTGATATTGATTCTGAAATAGTATACATACACTCCAATACAATTCCACGATCATGGGAACGATATCGTCGCTCGTGCGTACGTACGAAATACCGTCTCCACGATGTGATGCGACTCGTTATACATGATCTTCATTGCATAATGATTATATAAATGAATTGAATTAATTAATATGATATATATTACACTAATAACATTCTGTAAATGAGGTATATAAAACCTATAGAGAATAATGAGAGTTTATTCGACAAAACACGCCTAAGAACAAAAAGTAATAAGCACCCGAATAACAAGTAGCAATAAAATATTACTAATAAGAAGCTAAGAATATGACCATATATGATATCATAACAATGAGTATGATTTTGGAATAAGTCAATTACATTATTTAAATCATTATACAGGAGGTTCGGACACTTATGAATCAAATTGGACCTAAAGTAAGGGAAAATCTTGCAATCTCATTTTTATCCGAAATTGTTTATACTTCAGAATTTACTGGGGAATATTTATCATCCACATCCATGTTTCCTCAATATGTAATATTTATATCCTTCTACAATATTTTATGTAAAATTTTACCCTTCAGTGAGTTTTTAGTAAATGATATGAAAAGAATATTTTGTCGTTTTTCATACGAGGTACTTTTTGACTCTTCCGACAAAAGTACGAGAAGAATGTTATTTTTAACTTATACGGCATGAATGGATTTTTAAAAAATTATTTCCAAGAATATTCCTTTACAAGTTCTCAAGTTTATTTTTATTCAAATTATTTTAGTTTAAAATTGTATGACATATTAGGAAAGGAAAGTGTTTTTGAAGTAGAAAGGATATTTTCCTCAAGAATGGAGCTCAAGTGTTTTATCAAAATTATTTTCTATCTAAGATATTATAGGGTTCTGTTTCTATCACTATTATTACATTGATTGGATTATGTTGTGATGGAATTATTTTTATGAATTCTATTATTTTGTATGAATTGTTTTATTATGTCATGATGTTTAAGAATCCCATTTTTATTACATGGGTTATGCAATGATGTATGATTTATGATTTTGTGGAACACATAAGAATGGTATCAATATGAGATGGGTGGGACCTATATCTCCCTCCAAAGAATTGGATAAAGATTTATATCACATGAGATAGACATGGCTGGAATGGCAGGTTAAACTGGTTCAGTGAAACAGGACTGAAACGAGGAGTGAACTCGGTTCAGAAATGGACTTTGTCCGCTAAGATAGTCTTGGCTATGAGTCTTGAATACTAAGAAATGATTCTATATGATTATGTGTGTATGCCACAAATTTTTATGTTTTAAGTTATGATTATTGGTATTACATTTCACTACTATGATTTAACCCATGTTATGAAATTATGATCTCTTTTCCAGGTTAAGATTTCCAAAATGTTATGTTCTTATGAATATGATGTGATTGATATTTCTTTTGTTCACCCTTACTGAGAATTTGAGCTCACCCTTTTGTATGTTTTCTTTCCCCAGGCCAGGAATAAGGTTATGAAGTAGTATATTCTAAAAGGGACTCTAGATATTATGAAATATATGGGAGACAATGTAGATTCTTTATGAACCAATTGTTTATGTTTCCCAGTTTCTAAAGACACTATACCTATACATTCCTTTCCTAGTTTTGATATATGTTGTAATAAGTGTGCTTTAATTTTGATGTATTAACAATGTATGTAAAGTATGGGTCATTATAGTTGGTATCAGAGGAAAGGTATAGTCAACCATTGCAAACTATGATGTGAAAGCCTTAGTAAGAAACCTAAAGATATGTTTAAGCATAGAACACAATCTTGGTGTTTTAGAAATGGCCATGAATAACCTATGATAAGACCTTAAGTGTGAAATTTTATTCTTGATTATGTGTTTTTTCCTATTGTAATTAGTGTTTCTCACACTATTCTTCTTGGTTTTAGTCAATGGCTGGAACCCGAAAGAACCGTGTTAATGCGGAATGTGATGGGCAATGAAATGATTGTCCCCCTGAGAAACCAAGCATAATGGGAGATGGAATAAAAAATCATGTAGTCATTCTCACACAACTTTCTCAAGCTATGAATCATGAAGGACTTACAAACGAGCAAAGGAAGGAGCAACATTCTGTTGAAGCCTTCATGAGGCAGCGTCCACCTTCATTCAGCGGGTCTTCTGATCCATTAGTGGCTGAATAATGGATCAGTGCCACTTAAAAGATATTTTCAGTTCATCAATGTTTTGAACATGATAAAGTCATCTTACCAGTGTATCGTTTAGAAGGTGATGCTGATCAATGGTGGAACCTTATTAAGAATATGAGGAAAAGGGATGAAATTGAGTCCATGGAATGGGACGAGTTCAAGAACATATTTTTCAATAAGTTCTTCCCTCATATTCTCCGAACAAATATAGAGAAGGAGTTTCTTGAACTGAAGAAAAAGGAATATGAATCTGTTGGTACCTACGAAGAAAATTTTACAAGACTTGCAAGGTACGCTTCTAGTATTATTATCCAACCTGAGAGTAAGATAGATTGATTCTTTAGTGGCTTAAAACCAAGTCTTCGAAGGGTGTTATCCATAAGGGACTTCAATAACTACGAGGAAATTATTCGATGTGATCTCAAGGTTGTGATGAATATTGGTGTAATCCATCATTAATTTGAGTTTGATAAGAAGAGGAAAATGGAATTCAAAGAAAAATCAAAAAATCACACTGAAAAGAAGATTATTTTTCCCTTATGCTCAATGTGTGGAATGAAACATGGAGGAAATTGTCTTAAGGGGACAAGCAAATGTTATAAGTGTGGAAAAGAAGGTCATCAGGCAATTGAATGTCGAAATAATTGGAAGAAGATGTCTAATGATGCAAACAAAGGAAGGGATATACAGAATGAACCTACTACACTTTAATGTTTCAAGACTAAGGAGATGGGGAATTATGCCAATCAATGCCCAAATCCAAGGGGCGATGATGATGATCGACATCGAAAAACTCCTAAGGATAAAGACAACGTAAAGTCACATTCAATTACAATCGGCGATGTGGAGTACAACAATGAAGTGGTGAGAGGTACACTTACCATCCACTCTATAGTAGCAAATGTTTTATTTGATTCTGGATCCACCCACTCTTTTATTTCTAAAGACTTTTATAAGGGTATCACTGTATTACTTCAATAATTAGATGTTGAGTTAGCTGTGACAACCCCTAATTGCACAACAGTCGCATCAAAAGTTTATAATTCTTCTCCGATTGAAGTTTGTGGGAAAGTGCTTCCTGAAAATCTTGTGATCCTTCTTATAGTGGAATTTGATTTGATTCTTGTCATGGATTGGCTTTCTTTATATGGAGCTCATATCAATTTCCAAATAAGGGAAGTCACATTTCATATTCCAGATCAATCTATAATCATCTATCGATGCAAGGATGAACATAACCTTCCAGTGGATAGTTATTCTATCTTATGGGTTTTGATTCCACTAAATGAAGGTTATTTATCTCAAATGGTTTGTGAGAAACTCACGATTAAGAATATTCCCATTGTATGGGAGTTTGATTATGTCTTTCCGGAGGAATTTTCGGGTCTTCCACCAAATCATGAAGTAGAGTTTTTAATAGAACTCGTACCAGGTGCTTTGCCTATTTCAATGACACCTTATAGAATGGCCCCAATTGAGTTTTAGGAATTGAATAAGAAACTCCAAGAGAATCTTGATAAAGGATTCATACACCCCAGTGCGTCACCTTGGGGAGCACCTATTCTGTTTGTTAAGAAGAAAGATGGATCAATGATACTCTGCATTGATTATTGAGAACTTAACAAGATCACGATCAAGAACAAATATCCTCTTCCGCACATTGATGACTTATTTGAACAACTATACGGAGCTCAATACTTTTCCAAGATTGATCTTCGTTCAGGGTATCGTCAATTAAGGGTCAAAAGGGAGGATATACCAAATACGGCTTTCCGTACAAGGTATGGACACTGTGAATTTATAGTGATGCCATTTGGTCTTACTAATGCCCCTGCTATCTTCATGGATCTGATGAATTGAGTCTTTAGAAAATATCTTGATCAGTTTGTGGTAGTCTTTATAGATGATATTCTTGTCTATTCAAAGACCAAGGAAGAACATGAAGATCATTTGAGAATTATATTGAAGATCCTGAGAAAGGAGAAGATTTATGCCAAATTTACCAAGGGTGAATTTTGGATTCAAAAAGTTGCATTTTTGGGTCACATAATCTCAAAAGAGGGGATATCTGTGGATCCAGCAAAAACAGAGGTTATCAAAAGATGGTTGAGACCAACAACAGTAACTGAGATCTGATGTTTTCTTGGTTTGGCTAGATATTATCGATGTTTTGTGAATGATTTTTCACGATTATCTAATCCACTCACCAGGTGGACTCGAAAAGGAGTTAAGTTCTTGTGGACGGAGGAATGTGAAGAGAATTTCAAGGAGTTGAAAAGAAGGTTATCCAGTGCACCTGTACTCACGCTTCCTTGTAGTGGAGAAAGGTTTTTGATCTACAGTTATGCATCCAAGAAGGGGCTGGGGTGTGTTCTTATGCAAAATGATATGGTGATAGCTTATGCCTCACGACAGTTGAAAATCCATGATCAAAATTACCCAAATCATGATTTGGAGTTAGGTGCAGTGATCATTGCATTAGAGATTTGGAGGCATTATCTTTATGAAGAAAGGTGTGATATTTATACTAATCATAATATTTTAAAGTATATTTTCACACAAAAGGAGCTGAATATGCGCCAAAGAAGATAGTTGGAGTTGATTAAGGATTACGACTACTCAATTAATTACCACCTTGGGAAAGCAAACAAGGTGGTAGTTGCATTAAGTGGACAATACCATGCTAGCTTATCCATGATGAGTATCAAAAAAGATCCAATATTTATGGATTTACAAAGGATGGATCTTGGAATTATAATGAAAGGGGAAAAATCGTATCTTTCTCAATTGAATGTTCAACCATCTATACATGTGAATATTAAAGAGGCACCGAAAGAAGATGTAGAGTTAAAAAAGAAGGTGAGAAATATTCCTGAATTCAACCTTGATTGTGATGGGATAATAAAGTTCAGGAATCAGGTTTGTGTTCCTCCCATCCTCGAATTAAAGAAGGAGCTGCTGGATGAGGCTCATAGTTCTTCATTATCTATTCATCCTGGAAGCACGAACATGTATAGGGACCTGAAAGAGTACTTCTGGTGGGATGACATGAAAAGGGATGTTGCTGAATATGTCTCTCGATGCTTGGTTTGTCAGCAAGTTAAAGCTGAGAGACAGAAATATAAGGGGATGTTACAACCATTACCCATACCAGAATGGAAATGGGAAAACATCACTATGGACTTTGTCCCTGGACATCCTAAAACATCCAAAGGCAATAATGCTATCTGGGTCATAGTTGATCGTCTTTCAAAGTCTGCACACTTCATTTCTATTAGAGAGTATTTCTCTCTGGATCAGCTTGCCCGGATATATGTGAAGGAAGTGGTAAGATTGCATGGATTACCACATTCCATTTTATCTGATCGGGATCCGAGTTTTACCTCAATGTTCTGGAGAAGTCTCCAGTATTCTCTAGATACAGATTTGAGTTTCATCACTGCTTACCATCCTCAGACAGACGGTCAGTCTGAGAGGACAATTCAAACTCTAGAAGATATTTTGAGAGCTTGCTATATGGATTTAAAAGGTGGTTGGGATCAACACCTACCTTTGGTGGAATTTTCTTATAATAATATCTTTCACTCCAGTATTCAGATGGCTCCTTATGAAGATCTCTATGGTAAGAAATGCAGGACTCCAACTTGCTGGGATGAAGTTAGGGAAAGAAAGCTATTAGGACCTGATCTTGTTGATGATATGGCAGAAAATGTCAGATCAATTCAACAACACATAAGAGTAGCTCAGAGTCGACAAAAAAGTTATGCCAACAACCGAAGCAAATACATAGTGTTTGAAGTGGGTGAAAATGTGTTCTTACGAATATCTCCCTGGATGAGGGTCATGATATTTGGAATGAAGGGAAAGTTGAGCCCTAGATATATCGGTGCTTTTGAAATTCTGGATCGTGTTTGGAAGGTAGCTTACCGATTGGTGCTTCTATCGAATCTCTCTCAAGTTTATGATGTGTTCCATGTATCTCTCCTAATAATGTACATACCTGATCCTTCACATGTACTCAGCTCAGAAGCCATACTGCTGGAACAAGATCTTTCTTATGAAGAACATCCGATAGAGATTCTTGATCGTAGCAAACAATTCCTACGGAACAAGACCACTCGATTGGTTAATGTTTTATGGAGGAACCACCAATTAGAAGAACCTACATGGGAGCTTCAGGATATGATGAGGGAAAGCTATCCTCATCTGTTTGTGACAAAGTGACGAATTTCGAGGGAGAAATTCATTTTAAGGGGGGTAGAATGTAACACCCAAGAATTTTATGAGAAATATATTGTTTTTATATAAATCATCAAATGAATATTTTACTACACACAACACAATCTTGGCTTGCTTTACACGCAATCGTGACCTTCCTTGATAGCTTGTGTCGTATGCAATACCGAGTTTCATTAAACAATGATATGCTATTAAAATATTATTAAAACTAGTGGCTATGAATAATAATAACGACTTTTTGAAATTTTGTAAATTTTATTTTTCAAAATGGAGTTCATTTTTGAATTCGGAATATCGAAATTAGCCAAGGGTGAAATTTTGGTATTTTTCTGAAAAAATCAATTTTTGATGAATACTGAAAACACTAGTTTTCTATTTAAAACCCGACTTTTTATTTAAATAATTATTTATTTTATTTAAATTTATTTTAGGTCGAAATTGATACATAATACCTATATAAGTTTAATTCAATTCATTGGAGTCATTTTATAATAATTTTAGATATATAATAATTTTATTGAACTTTTCACCGTCTTTTACCCACCTCCTAGGGGAATTTGAAAATTTACATAAAACATAATTTTACCACTTCTTTGAGTGGAATTTCAAAAATCTGAGAGAGACAGTTGATGTCAGTAAGTAAAATGTGTATCAATGAGATGAAAATAATTTTTTATGAATAGTAACTTTTTACTTTTATTTACCACGGTTAAAAGTAAATAGGGTAATTAAGGGTAAGAATGAAATTATTATTACCCTAACACATGTCCTAATTCTATTGGATAAATGTAATTCTACCAAAAACAACCTTAGGAATAAAATATGACCATTTAGGTCCACCTGGATTAGATTAGTACATTTAATATTGTTTTATTTAAAGAATAGTTAAAATAGTTAAAATCAATGTTTAATAACTAAATTATTATTAATATAGAGTTATACATAAGATAAATTAGTCTATAAATATTCATTAGAAATCTAAAAATATTTACTACATAATGGTATTTTATTTTTAATTTTTCGATATTAAATAATTTAATTTATTTATAACACAATGATGATGCTTTAATTATCTTATCAATGAAATATTGACATAATTGATGTTATAAGTACCCAAATAAATGTAATTTGAGACTTTTTATGAATTAAAATAATTTTATAGGTTAATATGACATGTTAGTATTGATTTAATTAACTTTTTTTGAACTAATACTTCTGTTATGATTTTCACAAAAATCAATTACCAAATAGTGTCAAAATGGACATAAAATAGTTTTTAAAACAAAGATTATATTATTAATTGTTATTTTATTCCTAAAAATATAAGGTTCAGACAAATTACTTAGATAAGGTTATATATATTAATAATAAACAACTTTAGGTTCGTTTGTCTTGTTATAGTAAGTTTATTAACCTTATAGTGTAAGAAAACAAAAAGACATGGTAAAAGTAAAATTATTTAACTTCAAGATAAATCTAAATGATAAGGTTAAAATAGATACATAAACTTTTCTAAATTATTTTGGATTAGAGGATATCGACCCATCCCCAGCTTAGCTTAGAAATAAATCAATTTGGAGCTACTAAAAACCAAATATGACTGTATAATAAAATAATATTTTTAGTTTTTCCAAAGGTGCCCCTCTCCTCCCTTATAAAAGGGCACCTCCTCCCTCTCTTACTCACACGATTTTGAGCCTTCAAGCTCGGCCCAACCCTGAAAAATTCTCTTCTACACTTCCCTAGAAACATCCTAGAGGTCTTGGTCTTCTTAAAAGACCAATTTTAGTGCCCTAAGAGGAGTTCTCAAAGAGGCGCTTCAAAGAAGAGGTAATGTCCGTTACCGATTCTTTCAACTTTATTTCTTCTTCCACCTTTTCTTATTTAGTTGTTTAATTATGATGTAATAATATAAGCATCACTCATATACGGGTATGTTATTATATGTACGAAACAACCCTATTTCACCCTCTATCCATCCTACTGAAAATAAAATCACCGCGCGTGCGTACGTACGGAATACCGTCTCCACGCCGTGGTGTAATCTATTTTCCACCACCACATTACTTGGATGGGTATAATGGTGTAAATAATAACTACATATGATTATTGTAAATTGATATTGATTCTGAAATAGTATAAAAACATTCCAATACAATTCCACGATCATGGGAACGATATCATCGCTCATGCGTACGTACGGAATACCGTCTCCACGATGTGATGTGACTCGTTATACATGATCATCATTTCATAATGATTATATAAATGAATTGAATTAATTAATATGATATATATTACACTAATACCATTATTTAAATAAGTTATCTATAACCTAAAGAGATGGATAAGAATTTATTCGACAAAACACGCATAAGAACAAAAAGTAATAAACACCCGAATAACAAGTAGCAATGGAATATTACTAATAAGAAGCTAAGAATATGACCATATATGATATCATAACAATGAGTATGATTTTGTAATAATTAAATGAAATTATTTAAATCATTATTCAGGAGGTTCAGACACTTACGAAGAAAATCTGACCTAAGGTAAGGGAAAATCATGTAATCTCATTTTTATCTGAGATTGTTTATACTTCAGAAATTACTGGGGAATATTTATCATCAACATCTATGTTTCCTCAATATGTAATATTTATATCTTTCTATAATATTTTATGTCCAATTTTACCCTTCGGTGATTTTTTTAATAAAAGATATGAAAAGAATCTTTTGTCGTTTTTTATACGAGGTTCTTTTTGACTTTTCCGACAAAAGTATGTGAAGAATGCTTTTTTAACTTATACGGAATGAATGGATGTTTAAAACATTATTTCCAAGAATCTTCTTTTACAAGCTTTCAATTTTATTTTTAATCAACTTCTTTTAGTTTAAAATTGTATGACATGTTAAGAAAGGAAAATGTTTTTGAAGTAGAAAGGATATTTTCCTCAAGAATGAAGTTTAAGTGTTTTATCAAAATTATTTTCCATCTCAGATAATATAGGGTTTTGTTTCTATCCCTATTATTAAATTGATATGATTATGTTGTGATGGAATTATTTTTATGAATTCCTTTATCTTATATGAATTGTTTTATGATGTCATGATGTTTAAGAATCCCATTTTTATTACATGGGTTATGCAATGATGTATGATTTATGATTTTGTGGAACACATAAGAATGGTGTCATTATGAGATGTGTGGGACCTATATCTACCTCCAATTCATTGGGTATAGATTTATATCTCATGATATAGACATGGATAGAATGGTAGGTTAAACCGGTTCAATGAAACAGGACTAAAACGAAGAGTGAACTCGGTCCAGAAATGGACTTTTTCCACTAAGATAGTCTTGGCTATGAGTCTTGACTACTATGAAATGATTCTCTATGATTATGTGTGTATGCCACAAAGTTTTATGTTTTAAGTTATGATTATTTGGATTACATTTCACTACTATGATTTATCCCATGTTAGGAAATTATGATCTCTTTTGCTGGTTAAGATTTCCAAAATGTTATGATCTTATGAATATGATGTGATTGATATTTCGTTTGTTCACCCTTACTGAGCATTTGAGCTCACCGTTTTGTATGTTTTCTTTCCCCAGGTCAGGAAGAAGGTTATTAAGTAGGATATTCCAAAAGCGACTCTAGATATGATGAAATATATGGGAGACAATATAGATTCTTTATGAACCAATTGTTTATGTTTCCCAGTTTCTAAAGACACTATACCTATACGGTCCTTTCCTGGTTTTTTATATGTTTTAATAAGTGTGGTTCAATTTTGATGTATTAACAATGTATGTAATGTATGGGTCATTATGCCTTGGTTGTGATTCCCTTATACATGATGAGTCAATCCATCTAGAGCCACATTTAAATGAGATAGATTTCTTCAAAAGGAACCCTAGAGATGTAGAATTATGAATTATAAGTTGTGTGTTCTTCCAAGAAATATGTCATGTATACAAAAAAATCTCTAAAAATGGATTCCTCCAAAACCTTCAATTCATAATTAATTTTTATTGTTATATTCAAAAAAAATAAATAGTGTGTTTCACACCAACAAAAACATTCTAGAAATTGGATTCTTGTTGGTCTACATCATATAATTCAATTATCATCTCCATAAAATAAAGACTCACCATACTACACACCATATATTTCAAAAATACCGTCATGATATCCTTTTTTGGATTCCCATCATCATTTTCAAACTTCCATCATGCTAGAAACCATGATTCTAAACCAAAAAAATGTTCCATTGAACCAAATGTGGAACTCACAATGAAAAGGGTTCCTAAAAATAGATGAACCACTGAGCAAAAAAAACTGACAGTGAATGTTCATTGAATTATAAAATACCAAAATCAAGGATAAAAAATGTTTTTTAGTTTTGACACCATTCATTTGTGTAATTCTTATATATGAGGATAATAATAAATAAAACATCACTCATAAAATAATGGTGACTATAAAATAAAAATATCTTGTTATAAAGAATAAATTTGTTGGTCTTAATGATGGTTGATTCCAAAAATATATTTTAAAGAGATAATTGATATTTTCAAGTAAATAAAAAATTATTATAAATCCAAAAATAATCCTTACCCAAAGAATATATAATGTTTTGAAAAAGAATCCATCAATGAGAGGAGCTTTCATGGAATTTGTTGTGTTAATAGTTTATTCTTCATTTCTAGATGATCAATCAATGTGTTCCCTACTATGGATCTCTTTTAACAATATCTCACTTTTATAAGGATTTTTATCTAACCCATTTGAATAACTACAGAGGAAATGAAATATAAAAATCCAATGTTTAATAACTTTTAAAAGAAATAAAATTAAAAGAATAATTTTTTTTAATTATTTCCATGACTATGAATCAACATGAAAAATGATGTGAAAGAAAAATATGTCACACCGTGAATAAATATTGAGTCCTAGACTCATCAGAGGCCCCAATTTTCCTTTATGAGACATAGTTTGGGAGATAATACATTATTTATGAGACCATGAATATTATCATGAGAGTATATTGTAATATTTTTAATTAAAAAACTTCATGGATAAGTGATTCCCAAAAACCTATTCAAAATCTATGAATATATCCCCAAATATAATTTCAAATATTCAATGATTCTACTCATAAATATTGGAGTCGTTACACCTTCCTCCCCTTCAAGGATTTTCTTCCTAAAAATTTGGAACTAATCAAACAAGTTTGGGTAAATATCTCACTTCAATTTCTCTTAATCCAATTATATCTCTTGAAAATTAAAATTATATAAAAGAAAATGTACGTATAAAACCATTCCAACATGAAGTATCTTCTCCTACTAATACATGATCATTTCTAGGTACTATGGAATGGTTTATATGTCATCAATTTCATGTTATCCATAGTAAAAAACATGTAATGGATTATGAACATAAATCTTTAGTTGAAATATGTTGAGGATTTATTGAAATTCGTCAAAATATAGAGCCATGTTATAGCGATAAATAACACTAAAAATGCATTTCATAATATTAATATAACCTATTATCCTCATAGAAAGATTTCCTCTCTGCCAAATATCCTTAAACCATTCTAAGGTGTAACCTTTAAGAAAACATTTCAACCCTCACTGAATTAAATAGGACGCCATTATGGTCTCATGTAGGGATTCTAATGGATCTGATTTTTCCAAATCATAACTTAGATGGTCTATACTATATCCATAATAACATGAACTAAATTTTATCCCATTAGTGTCGGTTCTATAAACTCTAACCAATACAGTGGTGACCAACATGGTCTCCTGTAATAGTCTTAATATTGTATCATACTAACAATAGAATGATAGTTGTTGTTGTATAAAATCCCAATTAAATGTGATTATCCTAGTATTGGACAAATTCCAACATACTAACCTTCACTATGTCCTCCAGGATCTTAATGGCTTGATCAGTCTAGATCTCTTTCTAGAATTGGAACTCTATTATCATCCATATCTATGAAATTAAATATTCCTAAAATCCTTTCCACAACCGAGAATTAAATCAATATTCATTGTCTGAGATAATTATTTAAGAGACAACATGGAGTCAAATTACCTACTATATGTACTAACATCCTAATCTTCATAATGAACCCTTCTCTATAGGGGAAAATAAGTGCTCTTGCATAGTTATTCGATCTATGATCACTCGTATTGCACCGAGACCTATCTACATTCATTTAAATCTTTTCACTATATCCATAGCTATGCCATCCTACATCTATTATGGAACCTCAAGCTGTTTTAAAAAATATACTTGTACCTAATTCTCGACCTTCACCTACTGAAAGGTGTATCATCATGAAATGAAATCCGCAATGCACTTCTAAATCCCTAAACACCAAAAATCATGTCCATTATTGTAGTATATATATTCCACTCCATGATGCACTAATATGGGAGGTATGTGTAACTCTATAAAAACCTCCTCTATTAGCATGAATAGCACCACCTACCTCCTTTAAAAGAGGATTACATTCTCTATATCTTCATAAAATCCATCAGAAACATGTCGTGAAATTATGGTCATGGAATACCTCACAATAATCATCACCCTATTTTGATTCCCTCACATACTAGATGATGGGATTTGAAAACCATCAATAAAAGGAATATTTCACCCCATTCATCCAGAAAGTATAAGTACAACAATGTTAAATTATCTAACTCCTTATGTTGAAAGATTTTTTTACATTCTATTTTTAATAATTACAATTGGTTTTTTATAAATTTTAATCAATATCTCTATAAAATGATTTTTTTTTAAAATGTGTATAATTTTAAGAAAATGATTAATATGGATTCTAAATGAATAATAATGATGAACTTTGAAATTTGTAATTAAATTATATATATTCTATGAGAAATTTATTGGTATTTTACTATGATTTTAAGTAATAAATGCTAGCCATGTCATATCCCCAAACTAATGTCACACATTCAAGATAAACATCTCCATTAAGGGGATTTACAGCCTCAAAATCCACTAATATATATTTCTAATGTGGTAGAGAGGAGACCAAACCTAATTGGTATGATCCCATGTAGAGTGTGGTCTACGTCCCACATAGGCAGCATGTATCAGCAATGATCAATTATTTATGTGCAATTTTTCTATGGTAGGTCATACCCATTAATGGATTACTTGCCTCAATTTTCTGGATTATTACTTATACTAGGGTGAATAGTTACTTGAATTTGATGTAGGATGGTATTTTTGGGTTATTATTACTCACATGAGGAAATGACAACATTGAATCTCTATTTCCCCCACCGACATCTCTGACTGATCCTTCCATAATTCTATATCACCTTACACCACTCAGCATCATCCATCATCATCTATAGTAATTGGGAACCACCATGGTTGACATTGGGAATGCTCCTGATCAAGTTGGTGACAACTATTAAAGATTAGCATCACTAGAGCTTTAATCAGTAAATGTTGGAATCCTCAGTGATCTCTATTTTGAAAAAGAATGGTTCTCTTTAAGGGATAAGAGATTTATGCAACCACTATGAAGGTCATGTCATAATGACGATGAGACATTCAAAATTGACAACATCCTCTACATTAGGGGTGGAGGTCTATATCTAATAGATACCATCTACATGAGAATCCATTACATCTACCACTACTATCATGGAAGCTGATCTACCATCGCTGAAGTAATATTTAGTGAAAATAATAGATAATGTTCAATAAAAAATATCTAGTAGGATAATGTAACTACGATCACCAATGATATATTTTTCTACTTTTAGAGGTGATACAATTGATGATCAAAGGTTGTGTTACTATCTCATGTGCTTCTTTTCTTATTAATCATGAATTTACCATCCTAAATGTTTCTACCATCACTGTCATAAATCAAAGATTCCATAATATATACCACCATTATTGATGACTGAGATAATACCCCACAAGGACGGGATAACATTGAATCATTGAGCATTAATCCATCACATCATTGATAGTAGATATGGCTAATGTGGTGACCAGCCATGGAGACTTACTATGCAGACCAACTACTTGTCAACATTTCCTTCCACCCATCTATACTCTCCAAATACTCTATGGTTCCAGCTATATTGATTAATCATGAGTAATATTGTCACTAATGAAGTTATATATCATCATGTAATATATAAAGATCATATGGAGACCACCATGAAGCCCCTAAAAATATAATGAAATACTGCATGGAATATGTGTTCCCTCTGAACTATGAAGGCCGAATGAGGTTAGCAAGTCACCTAAAATGTTTCACCATGGTTATCTTCATGCACCATGATGGATTTTCAACACATTTTCACTGATATTAAAGGTTTGAATGTCTGCCAAGGGGATTCCATGAAACAGACATGTGAAACTAGGGGAATAATTAACTACATAATATACAAAAAATCCAAGTCAAATGGAGCATTATTTATAATGAGGTCAAGGGTAGATACAATTTCAAAACACTCAAATTATCTATAGATTGAATTGATAAATAGTTAGAAAATATAAATTATAATGAAAACTGATGACAAATCATGTTATGAATATATTAAAAAGATATTATTCCTACCTCTAAAAATAATAGGGTCTTTTCTCCATAAAAATGATTGAAGGATTTGAAGATGGAACTACAATTTCATGTAATTATTCATTTTTTCTTCAATTATTAAATTTTATATTTTTTAACATGATTTCTACCCCTCTTGATCACATTAATTATTTTCTAATAGAGGGTTATAATTGTTAAGTCGTTAGGTAAAGGTTAGGTGAACCAAATTTTTATTCTTTATTCAAGATCATATATTGAATTTATTAATTTTTTATATATTAAAATGTATTTAGTATTTCATATAGGATATTTATTTGACTATGAATATGTTTAATATTATTTAATTTTGTAATTAATTCCATGGTTATGAAATATATTTTCCATTTCATTGATTTTGAATCATATCGATTGATTGGTTTAGAATTAATTGGAGTGTTTTTAGTGATGAATATAAATGTTATGATGAAATTGTGATCTAATTTGGATACTTGGTAATCCCAATTCATGATAATGTATTTTCTATGGAGTTCAATGAAACAAATTATTCCTTTTTCTCATTGAAAGGAGGATTTTCTATGAATAGAAATTTTTTAGATTATTTTCACTCATAATTAATCTTAATTAATGTTGAAATTGGGGATGTTATTTTAAAATAATTAATTTATTCAATTAAGATACATTTGAGATATATTTAGAAAAAACATGATTAAATTACAGGAGAGATTGTAAAACCTAATCCCAATCATCATTATCACATAATACTCCAATGGCCCGAAGGCCTTTATTTTTTATTTATTTTGGTATTCCACCTTTCAAGGAGTGAGGTGGAACCCTTAAAAGGCCCGTAGGAATAAGTATTGCATGTACCATCGGCCATAGAGGTATTCATTTTCCACAGGCTTCAAACATAACATACAACCTAGAATAACTAATTGGAACCGCTCCTCCCCAACATCATCATGAAATCATCTCTCTACCTTTACATGGCTATTTGGTTAGGCTTTCATGTGCATGAATAGGCTTTTACAGATGGTAGGTGTCATACCCTCTCATTCTTTCAATATGTTTACCTTCTTCTATGGTGAAAACTCCTTGCTCATCCTCTTTCTATAGATTCTTCCTTGTAGGTTGCATAGTTTTCCTCTGAACATAATGTGCCCTGAAGGCCTTGAAGTGGCCCAAAGGCCTTACTGACCCAAAGTCTTGGGTTCCCTAAAGTCCTTAAAGGAATCAGGGGCCAAATCGGTGGCCTGAAGGCCCAAACGGGGGAATAGTCTCAAATGCTACAATGCCAAACATTACCTACAACAGTTCCCGCTACAGTACTGAAATAGTACCCTAGAAATATGCCTCTACCTGGATTTGTTCTTGAGTCGCTTGGATGAACTTAAGGAGTCCTCACCAACTGGGCTGAGGCTCATGTCCATCTATCTCAAATAATATTTTCCATATTTGTGTTACTCATTTGATAGAAGAAGTTATATTATTATTATATATTTCACCGTAATAACGGTATTAAATGACAAGTATATGTACAATAAATTTTTATTACTAATTCGATACACTTAGGGAAATTTATATATATATTTCTTCCAACACTATGATAGGTGTGTAGAAAAACATGGCACCGTCTCTTGGGAGTGAGTGATAATATAACCAAAATTTAATTTCTAAGGCATCCGTGTAGGATCTTTTCAAATTAGATCATAATATAGATAGAAAATTTAAAACTATGCATAGGAATATAAATATTTAGAATAAAATCATGAAAATAAACCTTGATGGCATGATTGAAACTTCAATTGATCACTCTAATCAACCCATAATTGAAATAAATCCATAAAAAATCAGAGACCACTGTGTAACAAAATTTTCCAACCAAAAAACCTAGTTATCCACTCCTACTCGTAAAAACGACATTTGATTTCACTTTAATTTGATTCATGTAATGACTTACATAAATTTCCATGATGGTGAATTTCCCAACTATAAAATTGATATTTTTATCATTCTATGTTCCATATTTTTTTATGTGGAGTTTTTGAGGATTGTGTCATGTAAGGGGCATTGCACTATCGAATTGAAATATTTGAACAGGATTGGTTTTATATTTTACAATAGAGTGGTATATGAATGGGATGAATTAAAAATATTTTCCTTAAAAATATTTTCTGTAAACTTTAGGAGTAAATTAATATGGATTGAAATCAATACCATCAAAAAACCTATAGGTGAAAACCCATATTATGATAGGAAAATGTTCAATAATATTTGTGGAAGATACCCTCATAAAGTGTTGTAATAACACAAAATTCTAGTATTCTTCAAAAAATTACTATTAGAATAATAAGGGGACCTATTAGAGGCATCATATAGGGGGGTCACTGATTAATAAAATCACACAAGGTGTCTCAGATCCTAATGGAAAAGATAGTAATAAACTCCCAATAGTTTTGGAAAGTTTCTACAAGCATATGATGTACTCATTTGGTAAGGTATTCTTATTTATCATCACCCTCACATAAAGTAACACTTAATGAAATTAAAGGATACTAATATTTCTTATTGTAAAATATGTGAGTGAGACACAAACCCCAATTATGGTTTGTGTTTTGTGTTTTTCTCCCCATCATTATACTAACCAATGTGCAGAGGTGCAGGGTATAGAGAGTTGTGTAGCCACATTACAACAGAGGATTTTTCAATAGAATTATCCATAGAGGTAATGTATGTATGCCCTATTTTGATTTTGAGGTCAAAAAATCTCGGATAGACTCCTTTCCCACAAAATTCTGGATCCCACCTCCATTACAACATCCATAAAAGAAAGAATACCAACAAAAATCATAACAAACACGTACCATTGAGAAAAATATATATGATAATACTTCAAAAATTAGACAATAAAAAGAGTAGAAACGCTTGTGATCCAATTTTAGGAGACTGGAAGTTATGTTGTATAAGATAAAAAAGAAATTTTAATGTCTTATAATCATACTAAACAACCCAATAAGACTTACAACTCATAAAATCTTGAACCCAATAGAAAGAATATATAAGATCATCACCAAGAGTAGCAAATAGATATAACCACTAGAGTCAATTATATTTTAAGATGATCTAAAATAATGTTAGTTTTAAAATCCTAGATTGACTTTGGAAGAACATCCCATAAAGAAACTAAAGATGCAAATAAGAAAGATGAATTATTAAAAATGATTTTAAAGGGAAGACATGAAACTCCATTACAACAGAATCAGAGTTAGAAAAAGGATTTTCTTATACCACTCCCTTATATGTTTACTTTTTCAAATAATATACCTAAATAACAACTTCAATTAGAGGCCAAAGAAACATTTCCAAATACTGAAATTAACATACCTCGTTGGAAACTATCAGAAAAATCTACAAATATGCTAACTCATTCAAGGTGATTATTACCAAAAGAAAGAGTCCTGATTGGAATGAGAGAATCATCCTTGGGAGGAGTATCTCATCCATGATCACACAACAATTTCTATTAAAATTCCATAATCCAATTACATTTTCTATTCAATATACAATTCATTAATTGAATATATATTATTATTTTTTTATATAGATCATATAAACATGATGTATCACACTGTATTTTCATCATTCCTTGTAGTTTAATTGAATCCAACAAGACTGGTTGTCTAACAGTTCCACATATCTACTATTTTCTAGTAGGAGTTATAGATGATATACTAGTGGGAGTGAAGGTTATAAATTTTTCTAGAATAATTTTATATTCTGACCATGGAGGATGATAATGCACGAGGCATCTCACACATCATTTTCTGATGAAATTCAAGAAAATAGACTAGAAAATCATTAATGTACAGGAAATAATACATTCAACTGATATTGGAAATATAAAGGTGAATTTCACAATCCTTGACTCTACGAAGAACCCTTAGAGAAAAAATTTATATTTTCACAATATCCATTAAATAAGGTATGAACACCATTTATGATTCATTTATTCTGTATCACTTATTATCCATACAAGATAAGATTCCATATAGCAGTTTAGGTCCCTAAAATATGGAGTTTTTTATTTCATGTTAAGAGAAGTGATAATAACTTAATTATTAAAATTTTATTAAGATAGGAAAGATAATCATAAATGAAATTAGATGATGAGATCAATAATTATAAGGTCAAAAACATTGAACATTAAAGGATCATTAAATATTCTTATCAAGGATTTTTTGTAGAGGAAGTATAAATATTTGATTCATAATAAAAATGAATAATAGTATAATTGAACTGGAAAATGTCCATAAAAGGCTCTACTAATGCTATAAAGGTAAGTGTAGAATATTTTCAGACCAATAATAATAAACTTTTATAATGGAAAGTTAAATATTCTCTAAATATACTCTAAAATTGTCGTGTTTTATTTAATAGTGAAGATATAAAAACCAAAAGGAGGATATATGGATTATTAAAACCAAGATACAATATTCTATATCATGGGAAGACAATATAACTGAATGTATTCCACATACCCTCAAGTAATTTAAGGGTTAATTCACAATAGTAAAACAACACTACAAATATCAATATATTGGGCTCCAATTATGAAGTAATAAATTTCATGGGTATTTAAGGTTTTTAAGTAAGCATTATCATGAAGATGATTCCTATTTGATTAAAATTTATTTACTAGGAATTTTCAATAGACCAAGGGGGTGTCTAAGTGAGTATGTGAGAACAAAATATCATAGAAAAATCTTGTTACTATATCTACATCATAGTTACATACACTTAACATATTTCATATGTTAGAACAATACAATTACTATGTTATGATAATTAATTAGTTTTAAAGGAAACTATGTGTTATGTCCTACAAAAATTATGATATTAATGATAAATTACACAAAAAATTTCAATTATTATCAAATAATCAATAAAATTGTAAAAAATTGAGGAAGATGAAAAAATTCACCAAACCATGGGAAACCAAGTAGATTCATAAAATTAAGGAAATCAACCAACTATCAAGGGGAAAAGGTAAATAAATTCCATTGGAATCTAAAACTCCAATAATTATAGGAGACAAAAATTCTCTAACCCATATACAGATTTCTTATTGTGCCATTAGTTTAAGGAAACGACATTAAAAAAAGGTACTTCCTTGAGGAATCACTTATTTTACGGTTTTTTTGGAATTAAGAGTTTGGGATAATTTTACATTTCTCATTCACCTATTTTATCATTAATGGAATGGATCTTATACTAGTTTGAGTTATTTTTTGTATGTTACCACCATCGAAGGAATTTGATGGGATATTCTCCAATCAATAAGAAGATAGTGGGAAAAATGATTCCTGGGGAAATGGAAATTCATTCTCAAATTTTCTACAATTTAACACTGTGTATTATTCCTATTTTTTAAAATGTAAATTTCATTTTTTTTGTTAAACTATAAAATTCATATCGATCTATCGAATTCCTTCATTAATTTATAGAACTAGGAATTATGGATTTCTTAGGAACCATACGATTTGGGGTTTAATATTTCAATGATAATAACATCAAATGAGTAAATTAGAGATTTTAATTATTAGATTGAAGGATTGATTTTAAATTTATGACTGATGATTTGATGTAAATAATCTATTCATGTAAATAAAATTTACATACCATTCATAACAAATTGAATTTATAGTGTCTAAGAGATTTGGTTTATTATTATTATTCATGCCATCATTCAGAGATTAAAATTTTATGTCCACTACACTAGAGGTTTTCTAGAGCTTATACATCCTATAATATATTGAGCACAATTATCAAGTGATCATGGGGAATCTCACATTATAGAAAATGTATTGGAACTTTTCATAGTGTTGATTACGAAAAACAAAATTTATCTTTATTAATAAAAATTTATTAATAATCCCTTATCCTTGATACAACCTTCTTATTTTGTCATTGAATACCCATAGACCCCATGAATGATTGGGATATGAATGATTCACAATTCAAGTTGTAGTTATCCATTCCTACCATAATCTTGGTGTTTTCATGATATTTTAAATTTGATGTGTTGGTGTGAAGGTTGTCATGGTGTAATGATGCACAAAATTTTAAGGAAAAAGTGTGGGGCCAATATTTTTGGGGTTGGTAATGGTTTATGATTCTTCCATAATTCCCTTCTTCGTTTACCTTCTCAAAAAAATCAAACAAAGGATAGTGTTATGACCTGGGATAATACAAAATCACCATGACTGGACCAATTATTTTTATCATGCATGTTTGGGTGGGGATGTAACGTCTTTCACATGAATTAATTTTGAAAAAATTAAAATAATTTGAAAATTCTATTAAAAAATATGGAAATAAAAATAAAATAATAATTATATATAATATAGGATGGTTAATCTCCTTAATTATCAATGCATTGATCATGACCGTAATTTAATTTTTCCATATTAGAGATGTAAATATAATAGGGTATATTTATCAGACATTACATTGATATCCTTCATTATATGTTAGAGATAACATAATTTTGAGCATTAATGTTTTCTCTCAAAAATTTCTACCAAAATTAATCTTCAATTACATTAGAATCATAACTTTAATTTCCACATAATTTCATTAGATTTTTATTCTCCAAAATGTTTAGAAATTTGTTCCATCAAAATATTATGAAAAATGATCACATATTTAGGACATGATAATAACTATACATGGATTTATAACATAACTGATGAGGGGGAATAAATAAATGAAAGATAGATTAATTTTATAAATATTAATTCAAAATAATTGAGAGTCCTAGTTAAATGAAATTATTAGTTAATCCATTTTAAAATGTTATAAAGTAAAATTCATGGATTCATTGATCTATTGAAAATGAGAAGTTAAATTATTATATATATATCAATTGATAATTTTATTTAATAATGTAAATTATTCAACTTTATTTCATTTAGATTCAAATATTAGTAGAATAGTGTTTCTACTTAATTCAATGTTGATATTTCATTCTTATGGACATGCATAGTTCATGAGTTGGGGTAGTTAATTCACTCATTTTGGAATGTGATTTTTAAAAAAATTACTAATGAATTTTCTTTTATTTTATTCTATCATTTTTAATGAAAAGTTTTCGAACTATTTTTGGACTACCAAATAAAGAATTAAAAATTATTTAAAATGAAAAAAGTGTTGAATTTTGCAGTTTAGAATTTATAAATAATTATTATATTATGTTCCATTTGTATTTTATTATGTTTATAGTTTATAAATAGGTCATTCATGGGATAACCCACAGCTAATTTCCGAAAAGAAACTTTTCATGTCACATGATGGTAATCACCAGAAAATAATGCCATGGTAAAAGAAGACTCAGTTGGCAGAAAAGATATCATACCATATGGGGAGGATCCCGTGCTTTATCTAGTGAAGGTCCACACAAGTCATGCATGTCAGCAAAACCAATTTGTGTGTGTGAGGAAAATATATAACATCTCATCCTAGAAGTAGGATTATGAAACATGAATTCCATGTATTATTACTTATCCTATCACCAAGAGGAGATGAAATTCAATATAGAATGGTATTTTTAGGTTATTATTCCTAAATTAATGAAACAATGTTATTGATTATCTACTTCCCTCCCACATACCTCAAATAGATTCTTTCTCTTATCTTTATATCCTATTATTGAAAAAAACAACTATTTCTATCTTCAACCATTTTAAACTACTATAGATAAAGTTTGGAAAACACTAGGTCATTCTAGTTACCACATCTGAAGTTGAGTGTCAATATACCTTGACTCAAGGACCAATAGATACCTCAGTGATCCCCACATAAAATGATATGTGATCTCTTTATGGGAGAATAGATTAAGGAATACATGGGGAAGGCCAAATCACATTTTTAAGGAGGCATTAACCACAACCATAATTTTTTTTATGGCAGGTGGAGGTCTAAAACAAGGAACTACCATAAGGATGAGCTACCATCACTAACATGGGGATAATATAACTATTATGTAGGAGGAGTTACCATCATTATGTCGGACCATTCAAGCTTCCAAAGCAAGCTGATGTGAAAAACTACCATCACCAATGGTAGATGATGCTACCATCTTATGTTCTTCCATAGATGATTGAAGATGTTTCTACCCCTGGTAATTCTATTTTTCCAAAGAAATAAGAAGATAACATCCTGAATGGTTCAACCATCACTAGCATGTGGCATTGATACTGTCAGACATTATTCCATTTCCAAAGGAAGATATACAATCCCACGTGGACTACCTACAATAACAACATTGAGAGTCACTACCTTCCCAGATAGTATAATTTTCTACTGTGGATACCTACCATGGTGATATTAATGCGATTTAACGCATCTCAGCACCACATTATACACTTTTATTTTCACTATTGAGTCCCTTTCCATAGCTGGATAGCTTTAAAATGAGTTATATTATTACATTTGATGCTAATTATCTCCACGAAACATATTTTGAACATAAATCGACCATCATAAATACACTCATGAAGATATTGAAATTGAGAATGGGGGAGGAGTTCCATTAAGCCAATTTGATGGAAAGATGAGGTTTTTAAGTGACCCTACACCATTTCACTATGGTGTTCATCATATTCTATAAAGGAATGTTAATTTTTGGTGGCTGATATTCCATTTTATAATATTCTTGGAGGAAATGTCATGAAATGGTCAAGTTAACTCATGGAATGAATAATAATTTTATCATATTAATAAATAATCATGGATATGGTACTTTATTTTAAAAGAGGTCAAGGGGATATAAAAATTAGAAACAAATGAAATTTATAGAGATTCAATGCATAAATTAATAAAAATATTCATTTAAATGTTTTTGAAAGATATATTAACACATAATGATGTAAATAATAGAGGATTAATCCCTTTATAAATATGTCGGTCTTGCTTTTATAAAAAACAACCAAAGTATCAGATGAGTGTCCCACCATTAATATTAATTCATTGTTTTTCCTTCTTTTATTTTATATACTATTTAATCAATTATTTCTAACCATGATACTCTCATTAATTCTTCACATATTTAGGGGTAGAATCTGTTATTGGATGGGAGAATGGTAGGGGAACAATTTTTAATTCTTGAGTCTAGGAACTTTAATTAAATTTATTGATTTATTTTATGGATTAATTACTTTTAATTATTTAATTTATTAAATTGATTTTACCTATAATTTGTTTATGGTTAATTGAAAATTTTAATTTTTATGTTGGTTAAAAAATATTTTTCCCCTTTGTTTGATATTGAATTAGGTCAATTTATTGGCGTAGAATAAATCATAGATTCCATCGTGATAAAACAACAATTGTGGAATAAATACTTATTTATTTTAGATAAATTTCAATTTCAATACCTAATTAGTTATTCCCTATGTAGTCCAATGAAAACCCATTATGGATTTTACCAATGTAAGAATGAGTATCCATGAAAGGAAAATGTGTGGATTATTTTCACTTATCATGAAAATTAATCAAGGGTAGAAACAAGGAAGAATTTGTTGAACCATTAATTTAATCAATTAAAATTGATTGCGTGATATTTTAAAATTTATAGGATAGAATTATAATATTAGAATCTAAATCAAATCATGATCACATATCTCTAATATGGATTTCAAAATTTGTGTTTCGTCATTTGATTAACCTAGTGATATTTTTATTTTCTTTTCAACATGGTTATAAGATTAAAGAATTACTCCTTGTAGACATATTTGTTTAATAATAATCCTATAACCTCATAGATTTTAAATATATTTTACCATTCCCAATGATAGGTCTATGTCAAAAAAAATTAAACTAAAAAAATTTCATGTTAAGAGAATCTGTCCCTATATTTCTGTTCCCATGAGTATAGACTCTCTCAATGTTAGAGCCTTTTGGAACCCCAATTACCACCTTTGTCTTAGGAAACAATATCTCTAGATTAAGTTATACATGATACTCTTCTGCTTACAATACACAATAAACCCATTAAACCATATGTCAGTGTCTCCATGATCATAGGGAGAACTCCACAACATCCATATCTAATTCATGAGTTTCATAATTCATATCTTGGGGTCCCAACTCCATTGACCAATATTCTATTTATCTCTAACTCTATAATAATGCAAAATCAAGTGATATTCCATAAGAATCATATGATACTTCATGCTCAACCCCTTCCTCTAGAAACCTCAAAATGGGAGCTCTCTTAAAACTATACCATCGATCTGATAAGGATTTATAATATCCCTTTTATTAGAAAAGGGTTGGACATTATGTGTGAAGGAAGTCAATGTGACAATAATTTTGGATATGGATGTCATAAATCTCAAATAATATCTATCCACCCAATAAAACATCTACACCTCCATTACTCTCTTGAGTGTATCCAATGAAATCATTACCTCAATCCTTGATGGGTCCATAGTTTAACCGTCATCTATGATAACATGTCTTAAAAAGTGGTCCTCTATAATATAGAACTAAAGAAATGATGGGTTTCATTGTTATTGGTGCTCTGAAATTATAACATGAACCATCCTAAATTTTTATTCATACTCTACCTCTGGTTTTATGTTAATAGGAATTTCATCAAGAAATACCCATATAAACTAAAATAAGAACAGTAATAATATAATTTTCATGAGTCCCATAGACATAAATCGATTATTATTCATGAAAAGGGTATCACTAAGTATTCATAGTGATCATAGTGACATAAAAATATATAATTTGGTTTGTTATCCTCATGAACTCATTACTGGTGATAAACATTACAAAATTTAATCTTCAAGAAAGACTTTTCCCATATTAACAAATTACTAGGTCAAATACCATTAGTAGTGGATATATATTCTTAATGGTTTCCATGATTAACTGATGATAATCCATACGAAACCATAGGCTCACATATTCTTTCTTAGAAAATAATATTTGGGTTGTATAAGGGGACACAATAAGTCTGACAAACCCCATCCACTAAATGTCATATAAATACACCATCAGTTCTCAAACCTAAACCAGATCCATATGACACAAAAAAAAGATATTAAAGTGTTCCCTAGATACATGGTAATATATAATTCAACCACCCTTTGGGATGTAAAACATGGTACATCCTCATGAAATACATTCAAGCACTCTTATTATACTATAGTGAACCAAACACAACCTATGCACATTCCACCAAGAGTATATATATCTAAATGATGTGAGATTTTTTGTAATCTCTTGCATAATATCCCTACCTAATCTACCTATAAATCATATTCACTAGTAATGGAAAATATCTACTCAATATCAGGGTCCATTGAATCCTCTACTAGAAATAATAAATATGGTAATGGATTCTTTATGACTACTATATATAAAGAATTAAATCAAACAAACTCATTACAGCTATGAAATGGACTGATGAGAATTTCTCTCCTTAATAAAACCTCTAACTAAAAAGTGTGATCAAATAATCTCCTCCATTAGGAGTCTCTGTATTGATTCAGTGTTCCAGAGGCTTCATTGTTATATCTATTTTCTGAAGAAAAAATTATAAGTGAAAAAAGGAATAGTTCAAAAAAATTTATACCAAAATGAATGTTATTCTGTAAAAGACATAGATCATACATAGAATAAAGACACTGATAGTTGATTAATTTATATATAATAACTAAAATCATCTATTACCACACTCACTATATCATTATTCATGATGTGGTACTTATGGATTTGGTTTATGTATCATGGGATTGTTTCATCATCTAAATCCTACAGCTCCTCTAGCTCCTCTTCAACAATCTCCTATATGAGGATCTCCTTGAATTCCCTTAATAGGTCCCTAGTTGGGTCACTACTTCTAAAATGGATATTCTTCCACTTCCTAGTCATATGTTCCTACATGAAATATTGGAATGATATTAGAAATATTTCTCACTCATCAAAATAGAATATACACCTTTACCACATTTAACTGGACCCTAACTTCAAATTATAATTCACTAATCCTCTAGATTGATATTGTCCTTGAGAATTCCACAAACACCTTGGTCATGAATCTATCCACTAACATCATATTAGTGAGAGTAATAAACCATGTTTAAAAAAAACAAAATAATATTTTATTTGGATATATAGATTTAGTTTTCTCCTTCATTAGAGAATTTTTTAGTTCCATTGTATATGTGGTGATACAAAGTGGTACCACCTCATCTATTTCATCTATATGAATTCCCCTCCAAAATTTTTATGACCAAAGAAACCTATATCATACAATTTCAAGAGACTATTAAATGAGGTCAATGAACCTAGTTGTATACTACTTCTTAGACAAACATCTATTCTAGGACTCTAGAATCTCTTAAATGTACACAACTTTAAACGCTAGGGATGATTCTCCTCATTATGGGTTTGTTTCATCAGAATAAATCATCATCTTTTCATCCCATGAATAAGAATATAAATGACCACAACAATCTAGTCAGTAAGGGTCCAATCCGGATGGAATACTTAATACATCCTCTCAAGTAGGTCCTCTACTATCAATGGGTCTACCTCACTTAAGAACATGGGTAACTTCTGTATCTAAAAAACATTGATCATGATCAACAAATTTCTATAATCATAATATATGGATAAAATAATCTTTTTTCTTTTGTAGAATACAATTTTACTTTTTTATCTTAAGGGTGGGTGTTTTGACTAATCAATTGGTTGAACTACTACTTGTCTTCCACCAAGAGGTATCACCTTGTGAAATGGCCTCTATATGGAGGAATCATCACAATGTTGGTGGTCATCATGATACTATCCTAGAATCATCATTTAATATCAACATAAATTTTTCCCCTATTAGTAAATATGTATCAAATTTAATAATTTTTATATGAGGATCTCAATCCAGAAGGAAATGAGAAGAATTTGTTCTTATTAGATACATATACCATTCCCAATAACTGGTGTCCTAGTTTATTGATTCAAAAAGTGGGTTATAATAAATCAAGTGAGTAGATATATTTGAATTTTAACCACTAATAAGGTTCTTGGTCCATGATTTGAACTCAATACACTTGGACCACATTTTTCGAAGTCTCAATCCAATCCAAACAACCAATATATCACCCTATCCCTAGTTCGACAAACCATTGCCTGTAATACCACACTGACATAACCTGAACCACTGGGGTCACCTGCTATTGGTAAGCCATGTGTCCTACCCAACACTCCACTCTAATAGGCTAGTGGATAGTGACAAGAACTATCTTGGCATATCCAACACATGTGGGAGGATTTAGTCTAATATACATATACACATGAACCTATATCTCCACCTAAAAAATATAATATTATATAATGGATATAGTAGTAGTAGTAAATTAATGTCCAATATCTAATATCCATGAATAGATTAAGAATATCCATAAAAAATTAAGATGGGGGAAATAGACCCAACACAGGATTGTAGGTCAAACAATATAACTAGGGATGTATAGTCCTAGCACACAAACTACAATGTATGGGAATAGTCTTGATAACACCACTGTTGATTACATCTAATAACCACCTACTTTTGAGCCACATATATAGGTGATGTATAGCCTATTATATACATATGACAAGAAACATGTGCGAAGAACCCATGTTGGCGTGCATATTTACAAACCTATTAAGACACCACAAAATCACCCTACAGTACAACATCAAGACGACATATTCTTCTCAAAACTAAAATTCTAAAGGTAAATAATGTAATTACAAGATATTCTCATAGAGTATACCTATCCTGTAGATTAATTTCAAAGTCTCCGGATCTAGTTGAATGGATAATAAAAATCATGCCACTTCACGTTGTGGTACCATCAAACATTTTAGAAATGTAAAAATATAGGGCACTTCCTGTTGGAATACACCTTATACAAGATGATTCGGCTCATAGATAGAGGGTCACAATTAAATCCACTTGGGGATACATGAATCCATTTATATTTCCCCATAATATTGGATCACATATTTTGGGTGTATGTTATGTGATACCTAACCCTACCAATGGAAAATATATAGGGTATCATGAACATAGTTCCTTAGGGGGATACCTGACCCTATAATGGATCATCCTAGAAACAAGGTATGGCACACCATGTGTAGTGGATGCAATACATGACCTTCTTTAAAGTGGATAAGGGACACCACCCCCATTTTAAATATGGAAATAAACATATAATCAATCACTCAAAGGAACTAATATGAGGAAAGATAAGTAAATGGAATGTCTAAGGGGAAAATGGAATGTACTATTGATTCAACTACATGGTTTGGAACATACACCAAAAGTGGAATGTGAAATTCAATTACAAAGTATATTGTTGTAGTCACATTATGTGTGGGATTTAATCTTGGTAGAAAGTGTGTGCCTCTGAATGAATTGTGTTTTGGGTAGTGGCACCAGAGGTATGGTCTTGGAAAATAATATTGGTGGGATTTATGGGATTACATGTAAATGTAATCCCTATACACAATATGTTAGGCTATATAGGGTCACATGGTGTGTTGTAATACCACATGGTTGCATGATATTTTTGACCACTAGAAACCCTAACATTGTGAAATTCTAGACCACATGGTTTGTGTTATTTTAAACTACATTCCATCTATTTTGAAAAAAGATTCACTGTTTGATTTATCCTACATATTCACCAACATATATTCCCTTAATAAAACCCATAATAAAACCAAAAAAACAACATGTTGATTATAATAAACACCTATTCATAAATTGAATTATGTGTGTTCTTCATCAGAGAATAAAATTATCATTTCCTTCCATCAAAGGTTCAGCATCTCAGATGCCACATATTTTGAAATCCACCATATCTTGATCACTATTTGGATTACCATAGTCATCATACAACATCATCCATTCATCAAACCAAGATTTTAAACAATTAATAATGGTCTAAAGAACCAATGATCAGTCACACAATGAATTGCATTACCATAAATAGTCGATCCAACAGCTAAATGAATTCTGGTAATGAAAATCCATAGAAGAAAAATACAATCCCTAAAACACCATGGTGCGGGATGAAAATTGTTCTTGTAAAATTTTATCATTGTTTTTTATGGATTTTTAAGAGATAATGAAGATAGGGTATAAAAAAAATTTCCCCAAGAATAGTGATTGTTAAATACATTCACCAATATTGAAACAATATATTAACCTAGATATCATATGGTAAGTTATAGATTATATATTCAAGAGTTAGTGTGAAATTAAAGTGAAATAAAATTGGTATAAATCTATAAATTAACTCCCTACCCCCATACAATACTAATCGTTGGATAAGATCCCATCTATAAGAGATTTCATTGAAGAATCTATTATGATCATCATTGATTCTTAAATATGAAATCATCATTCAATGTTTTTTCAATGAAGTATATTCTATACATTTTTATCAGATGTCGTGGTTGTTTAGACACAACTAGAGAATATTTATAAAGATATTTAAATATATAAATACCTAGGATGATTTTATTTTATAAATTTAATTAAATTAATTAATTTATTAGTTTTTAATTTTCTCAGGACTAAAAATCATCCTAAAACCTGATCCCAATGAAAACTATGTCACATATGGGGTAAGTACTATATTTTAGAATAAACTTCAGTCTCATCATTCCAATACAAGGCTCCATTAAGGTGATAATCCATTATTTCTAAAATTATGTGTGCTTATGTGTCAAATTATTTTAATATTTTTAATATACTAATGTCCAGGATAAAATCCCACAGAACACTATGAAAAATCCATAACAACCTCCATGAATATTTTTTAAAATATTCAAATCCGATAATAAGAGAAATTGGAGCCTATCCCATTTTAATTTCTTATAATTATTATAATAAGTGCAGGTAAATTATCATTTTAACACAAAACTGATAAGTTTTCATAAGCTGGGAGTTAATTATTTATCCTTAACAAAAAAACCCGAATTCTAAAAATTACATTAGATTCAAAAAAAGGATATTAAAAAATCAAAATAAAATAATTATAGATCTTCAATTAATTTTTTCATATAATAATTTTTAGGAGATCCTCTTGGTTAATTAATAAGTGTGGAAATTAAGAAAGAATGGTTGTTATATACGTAACCATGGAGGAATGTTTTATAAATACAAACATAGTTTATATATGCTCTATGGTTCACCAACCATATAACTGAAAGGGTTAAAACCATATGCTGCCAAACGCAGTAAAAAATTATTAATATCATAGGAAAATTATGATTCATTGATCAAACTCTTTCCATGAAAAATAATCTATTTGGTGAGTTAACTTATAATCTAATTTGTTTATATTTTAATTCCACGTCATTAATTTAAAAAATGTATCTGACATGATATGTCTCTTAATCGGTGGTTTTAGTAGGAAGTTATTACTCTTCCTAGTAGTGTTCTCTATCCATTAATTCAACACCCTACTTTGAGAAATCTGGCCACCTTGATTAATCTTTCTATCCCTTTACATGGATGAGTAATAAATGGTTGTTTCAACCCGAGGTGTGACAGTTTACTCAATGATGAGAATGGTCCATCATAGACTGGGTGGTGTGTCATTTTTACATTATGAAGGTGGTTTCACATTTTAGTGGTCATGAAAGTGATTAGATGGGTTAAGTGTCTATGAAATCACTCCACATCAGGTATAATTTCATCTGATGTTCTCCAATAGGTTTATTTATTGAGAAACAAACACCACATGAACCTTTTATATATGATTCATATACTTGATTTCCAAATGCAGGAGCTCTTTGGATGATGATTTGTCCAACAAAACATAAGGAATCACATTGGTCTAGATGATGGGAACTAGAGCTCATCACCCCCTTTTGGGGGGGGGGGGGGGGGGGTTATTACCTATTTTGAGATTTTATTATAAATTTAATAAATATTCATATTTTTTGGAATCCAATGTTCTTTACCAAGCCTCATTACATATATTACCCATGGGTTACATGATTAATCATAAATATATGTTGTTCTGGAATCATCTATATGTAAATGAGGTTCTACATTAATGTATATTAATGTATGTGTCCATGGTTATTAATCAGTGTAACCCTTTTTGTTGAAGAATTAGGATTTCCCTCATTATTTACTTAGAAAATGTGGGTTTAAGACAAATGATGAAGCACTATAGAGTTTATAGTCATCTAGGGGGATGGAATTCACTAAAATTTTGGGGTTGAACCCATAAGATGGGATTCCTACATATCATTATGAGAGTAAGCAGATCCCACATAGTTTGGTGCCACATAACTAGTTACGTCTCCTTTTAAGGTTGTGTACTGAGGACCTATCCATGAATTTTAACACATATGGAAATGATTTATTAGCATCAGGTTCCTAGTCAATATTTGATGTAGGACTCATGTCGAGATGCCCAATGTACCCATAAGTGATATAGTCACCAGAGTAATGGTGATCTAACCAGGGATTCAACCTGAATGGCATTAGATCGAATTGAGTTTTGAGTTTGGACATCAAGGAGGGATTTAATGTATCTTAGTTAATTGGGAATCAAATTTCTTGTAATTTAATAACTTGGGTCCTATGCAAGTAATATTCCCATAAAATAGTCATTATTTGGGTGTTACATTGGTGGAGAATGCCATTTTTGAGTTAGAGTTGGGACTTATACCATAAATGAATCCATGGTAGATTGGGTGTTATTATTGGGGTTAGCCCTTGAGAAGGATACACTTTGACCTCGGGACCTAGATATTCCTCCTTTGTATCCTAGTTGTGGAATGAATCAGAGTTATCTTTGTTCATTGATTAGGGCTTACACTAAGGAGGATGCCCATTTCTGTATTGTGATGTTTTTATGATCATCACTCGGCTCTAATCCAATGTGAGTCATTCTCTGTGTGAGAAATAAAAGGTTATGAATGACTGAAAATCCACACATAATTCCTATCAAAAAATTGAAATGGGGGGACTAAAAAAAGAATAGGATGGGATGAGGGCACCACCTTTTTCCATCAAAGGGGCTTACTCTACGTGGGATTCCATGATATCTATTAAGGAAAAGTGCACAAGCGTCATTCCCTATACAATGTAATTGAATGTGAGATATCCATCATTTTTCATTTTCTATCGTAGAAGGGATAATATAGTTACTACCCTTAATTCATTTGAATGGGGAGGTTCATGTTGGTGTCCCAAGGTTGGACCCCAGGTAACACAAGGAATGTAAAAATAGGGACATTCTGATCATTTTCATCATTATAGGGATTACCCACATTACTCTACTTACCATGGGTATGTAATCTCAGAAGGGAGATTTGATATGCCTAATGGTTCACTACTAGAATTTGAGGTATTTGTGATGGTCTATTTGCAGCAGGAAACTGTCCCATTGCAAATAGATCTCTGATTATATACATTATATATATATATATGGGTTTCAAGGAGCTCATTGTCCCATCTCAAATAGTACTCTGTTTATATATATGTCATATATATCAAAACACTTTGTAATGGGCCCATCGCAAAAAAGAATTTATGAGGGGTGCTTTTGCCTGTCGAAAAGACTAATTTAAAAATATGTATAAAATATTTGTGATGGGGTCTCATCGCAAAAGTTCGCATCACAAATACTGATTAAAATAAAAAATATATATAATCAATAAAATTATGATAAATTAAGGAAAAAATAATATTAATATTATTAAAATAATAAAAAAAATAGAAAATATTAAAATTCCCAATATTCCCAAAAATATATAGAAAAATCATAATATATTATTATTATTATTAGTAAAATAAACAGACAGTTAAAATTTAATACTAACAATAAATAATAAAATATTATAAATAAAAAATGATGAAAAATGAAATTTAGCTGTATTGGCAACAATATAAAAGACAGAAATGGTAAGTAGTTTATATTACAATAAATATTGAATTCAAAAGTTTTTAACATGACAAAAAATCACTACGGGTAGTCTTCTAGGGGATATGGGGGAGTTGAAGGATACAATGGAGGAAACTCCATCCCTAAACTATGAGTCAAATGACGCAAGTACTCCATCTACTTGTGATGATATTTCTTCCTTCGACACATCTTTTTATTGTGTTATTGTTGCAATCATCATTACATATCCTCCTAATAATTCTACTATTACTACTGACTCATCTCTTTTTACTGCTTCTGCAAACTCTCTATAGTCTCAATCTGAGCTTGATGATCCTCTTGATATTGTGAGCCAGAAGTTGATACCTCTCCATGAGCTCCTCTAGATCTAGAATCCAACATCTCAGCAATACCATAATAATTCCTTGGATTCAAATGAGAGTTGATACCAACTACACATCCCTTCTCGAAGGCATACTGGATCACCTGCATCCATGTCGCCTCATTGTAATGGTGGGTACTAGTCTGATCAGCCATCTCAACCCTACTCTCAGCCTGTGTCTGAGAGGTCGCAACCTCATATGACTCCTTAAATTCTAATTTTAAATTAAAATATTGAAAATATAATATTCATTTAATTTTCATATTGAAAAAGAAATAATACTAACCACAATATGAAGCTAGAGATCACCTCTAATCTCTCTAGTGGATGGATAATTATGCATCCTTTGATAAACGTCGTATTCCTTAATATCGGGCTTCTCGACTGCCTATATGAATATAAAATAAAATAGTTATATTATAAGGTATATAAAATATATCAAAAATATACTAACCTGATGCACTCTCTGCGTACTGAATGTATGGCTACTAGCTTGATGTGTCACCTCCTGTTTCCCCTAGTATTGCTGGCCCAATGAAGATCTCCTCTGAAATCCAGCACCCAACCAGGGTGAACATAATACATCCTAAAATTGAGATGAAATATACTCTAGTCAATGGGCTCTACATGACTAATCAAATATTTTCATCCCTACTATCATTATGGTCATACTACTCAAATTGTGAAAAACCTGACATAGACAACCACACATAGATACCTCTCATGCCACGTGGATAGTGTCACGCGTACTATCGTTGATGATATACCATAAACCCTAAAAATATTTTAAAATATAAATTTATTAATGATATAAATTTTAAAATAAATATTACTTATTAATGTACCAATGAATTATTGAACATTTTGAGTTGTACATCAATGGGAATCTATTCCCATTAGATCCATGGCTGAGAAAAATAATTGTACAAGATAGGGAACTTCTGTCCAACAACTACATGTGAGAAAATGTGATAAAAGATAAATAATAAAAAAATTATATAAAAATAATAATGAAAGATATATAAAATAAATAGGTTACCATACCTCTATATGCATAGATCAAAGTTAATAAGTGGACATCAATTGGGGATAGAGTGATGAATCATCAGTCACATAAGACCATGCCCCCTCCGTATACCCCCAAAACCGCCAATCAGATGAGGGTTAGATGATCCCAAATATTCCTCATCCAACGGTAGCTCATCCTCCTACAACTAAGGAAATATATCATCATTCATCTAAAAAAATTATTATTGTTAGAAAAACTATGAAAATAAATAATATAAATAGATATATTAGTTATGATTATAACTAGCATTTAAATGTGACAATGTTCACCTTCATCGCATCTTCATTTCTAACAATGTCAATGTCTTCATATTCTTCCTCAACATCATTAATATCCATATGATTTTCAGTTTTATCATCTCTTTCCATTTCTAATTCATCGGAAACATAATTAACATCATCATCACCACTAACCCTTAATATTGGGGTGTCATCATCAATATTCATGTCACTTTGTGAAAAATATGGATTTTGATTAGTCTCTTAAAAATTTTCAATTTATTGAACTTAGTGGAACCACATTCACTTTGAGTAAACTTACTTTCCCTATATTTCATTTTTATTATGCTCCACCAATCACTTAGGTATCTTGAAGTAGCACAGTACATTGGGTAATAAATTTTATGTGTCTGTTGAGCTAGTTAAAATGGTTCATTGACTGAAAGAAGACTCTTATATTAAATATCGATGATTCCATGAGTTTTATGAACATGAAAACCTCTCCCAGTACGAAACCAACAACATTTAAAAGTTGTTATTTAAATTTTTCCTAGATAAAACAGTCCAATAATTTTATCCTGCATGCTGTAAACTTCAACTTCAGTTTATCTATGATGGGATCCTCTCAAGAAAACTCTACTATTTATTGTTTTTTTATTCCCCATATGCACGTGTAAGAAATTGAAAACCATTCACCACAAATGCATTATATTATTTAACCATTTTAGGATTGTGTGTTACTCAATATACACAGTCACTTATCAATTTTATTAGTATGTTTAGAGACATGAAATTTTTAAAACAATTATCAATATAATAATTAATAAACTAAATTGATATGTTAAACCACAAATAATTTATCTTACCATTTTTTGAAAACATTGAGAAAAAAATCTGGCATTCATCAATAGTAACATCTATAATTTGTGGAAGTTATTTCTTGATATGATTATCATATATCCTATAAATAATAAATGTTTACTTGTTATAATATAAATTATAGAATAAATTATAGAATTACTCATAGTAAAAATGATTTAATTTCTTCACAATTGAGAAGAACATATGAATGATCTCTATAATGATCATCATCTGAAATATATCATTGATGAAATCCACCAAATCCAAGCTCTGGATAATTAAAAACTGATAATTGATTTCCCATTTCATCATAAACATTCTCCGTATTTTGTCCCTTGTGCTTATGTTTTGATGGATATTTAGATTCAAAATAATGATAGTATAAAAAAGAAATTTCCTCTTGAAAGTATGATTTATCAATTGATCATTCAAATAAACCTTTGTTAGATACTATTTTCATCAATTTCTATATGGATATATCTAAGGGGTATATCCATAGAAGAGATATTAGACCTCCATATATTGCTTCATGTGAAAATGTAATATCAGATTTTCTATTGAGGCAATGAAATCTACCAAGAATATTTTTCCTATTTACATATAATTACAAAAACATCTTCTTCTAGTTTGATTAGTGCATCATTGTCAATTTTTTCCACACAAATGTCTCAATAAAAATATGATAAGTCTTTTATTGAATCCCAAATAATAGAATTAAACAAACCTCTTGATCTAATTGGCATAAGTCTTTCCATTATAACATGACAATCATGACTTTTTAATTTGTTAATATGATCATTCTTAACACATCTACCCAAATTGGAATCATAACCATCTAGAAATATCAAATGTGCAATCCATAAACAAAATAATAATGGACACTCTTTAGATAGTGTATAAGCTATGTTTGGCTTCATTAACCATTGTTATCCGGCATTTTCAAATAGTTCAAGTTCTGGTCGCCAGCAAATTTGGTCAAGATATCATCATGATTTTACATTATCTTTGGTCTTACCTAGTGTATCCAGAACTATATAAAATAAATTATCAAAACAGTTCTTCTCAATATTCATGGCATCCAACATGTGGAGGACCAAAAAAATATACCAATATAGAAGATCCAAAAAAATATTTGTTTTATCTAATTGTGTTCTTTCCTAAATCTATGAATTTTCTATTGGTTTATCGTGGGTCCAAATGTGATGGAAGGTAATGAAAATACAACTGATTTTAAATATTTATCTGAGATCATTTTTCAAGGTTCAACCCTTTCAATTATGCATTTTATGAAATTTGATTTATTCCTCCAAAAAGGATGAAAAATAGAAAAAAATCTGTGATGACATTAAAAATAGCAAGGTTTTTTTTCAATTGATGATCATAAATTCTTTGTTGTCTCCCATATAGTAAGGATATGATTTTAGACCATGTGTACTCTATCCATATCACATACCATATGCCAGGAAGTTAATAATTATACACATTAATGAATATTTTAGTAAAAAAAAAATTCGCATCAACATAATATATACTCACACCATTACTACAAAATGAATTAAACTCATCAATATATGGTTTCAAATAAATATAAATATTCTTTTTTAGAGGTCTTGAGATTAATAAAGTCACAAAAATACAAGTCTCCGTCATCAATATCCATGGAGGTAAATTGAACAAAGTTATAAAGATAGAACAACATTCATACTGACATCCAAAAGAACCAACCAGGTAGAAACAGTTATTATAAATACCCAATCATACGTTCTGTGCTTTTAAAACAAACGACAGATGCACTCGGCAATTTTTTTTCCATGAATCCCCATTAGATGGAAGATTCAGGATTTTACCAATTGAAATCATGGTTTTATGCCATGAAATCATTTTTGTTGTGTTCTGAGACATAAATAAATGCTGAAACCTTAGTGTAAGTGGGGAATATCTCAACTAATTTACAGGAATCAATCCAAACTTCCATGGTTGATGTTATTAATACCTCGATCATCCACATGTTGGAAAACTATTCAATAACTCATTTTCAATAGAATATATGATGAAATCATTTTCACATGCATTAATATTCTAATAACTAAGGTCTAGATTATGAACTAGCCACTTCCTCTCATTTTAATTTTTAGGAAACACATTTCCTTCAGGTAATAGTTATTTGACCAAAGAAAATATCTGATCAATAAATTTTTTTGACGTTCTGTTATCTGATTTAATAACCATAAAATTTGAAACAACTTATAAATTTCTTATCATTCAACTAGGATATAATGCATCCTTAACATACCTCAACAAATCATAAAATTTGGATGGTTCCAAATCATAATTGAAATCAAAATCATCCAACATTTTAGTTTGTTGAACAGATGGACCAATAATATCATGTACTAAATTTTGAAACTGTGATGGATCCAAAATCAAATTATTAATATCCTCTCTAGAACATCATTCACCGTGTTTATACCAAAAAACATAATCTAGTTGAAAACCAAAATTCGAGAGATATCACCCAACATTGTTAAATGTGTCAAATATTCTCAGGGAACATTTATTACAAGGACACTTAATTGTGCCTTCAGAAAAAACTTATCATTTTGATGATGAAAATGATAAGAAAGCTTCAACACACTAAATATATATAGGATTTAAACCAGAACCATATGGATTCCTACACAAATTTATCCATGAATGGTAATCAAATAATGACTGTTATCAACATCATTTTACCGTATTTTTCAACATAATATAAAATAATTACTCTTTTTGAATAAATTGAAATAATAAAAACACTATCCAAAATAGATATGATAATTAATAAGTGTTACTACTTACTAATTACCTCTAATTACGGGTGACAGAATTTCCAATTGATTGATGGTTTCACTTTTGTCTTAAGGCTCATTTACTACCAAAATTCTCACCCTGAAATCACAATGATGAATATTCTTATAGGTACACATTTCCATTCACGTGCATACAAGAGTGCATAATCATACCTCTGACCTGATTTTTCATTATGATTTCATTGTGAGAAAGTTGGATATAAATGAGTCATCAGACAAAAGACCCCCCTTTTAATCGATGAATCATCTTCTTCAACCTGTCACCACCTAAGAACATTATAAAAAATATAGTCCTATGAATGAAAATCTAATCGCGTGCATACAAGAACGGTTATGCATAAATAGAATCATATTTTTCAAAATGTTTTGAGTTGATGAGAGTTGAAAAGAGAATATTCATTATGCAAAAGGAGTGCCTCCAATTCACTGGAAATTGTACCAAGATCATACACTTTTTTATAATTTATTACAACTTATTCCTAATTATTCCAAATTGTTGCTAATTATTTCTAACTATTCATAATTATTTCTAATTTTTCCAAATTATTGTTAATTTTTTTAATTGTTGATAATTATTTCTAATTATTCCTAATTTTTACTAATTTTTTCTAATTTTTTCTAATTTTTTCTAATTTTTTTCTTATTTTTTCCTCATTTTTTCTAATTTTTCATAACTTTTTTGATTTTTCATAATTATCCCTAATTATCCCAAATTATACCTAATTATCCCTAATTATCCCTAATTATCCCTAATTATCCCTAATTATCACTATTTATCTATATTTATCACTATTTATCACTAATTATCAATATTTATTACTATATGTCACTATTTATCAATAATAGTCACTAATTATCACTAATTATCACTAAATATTAATAATTATCAATAAATATTACTAATTATTAGTAATTATTTGTAATTATTACTAATTATTCGTAATTATTAGTAATTATTTGTAATTATTAGTAATTATTTTTAATTATTACTATTTATTATTAATTATTAGTAATTATTAGTAAATGTAATTAATTTTTTGAAATTATTAGTAATTATTATTAATTATTAGTAATTATTTCAATTTATTACTATTTATTACAATTTATTACCATTTATTACTATTTATTTCTGTTTATTACTATTTATTACTAATATTTACTAATTATTACTAATTATTACTTTTTATTACTATTTATTACTTTTTATTACTATATATTACTATATATTACTATTGTTTACTATTTGTTTTCTATTTTTTACTATTTTTTACTATTTATTACTTTTTATTACTATATATTACTATTTTTTACTATTTTTTACTATTTTTACTTTTTTTTACTATTTATTATTATTTATTAATAATTGATAATAATTATTACTAAATATTACTAATTATTACTAATTATTACTAATTATAACTAATTTTTACTAATTTTTACAAATTATTACAAATTATTGCTAATTACTACTAATTACTACCAATTACATCTTTTTAGTACTATTTAGTACTATTTATTACAATTTATTTCTATTTATTGCTATTTATTACTATTTATTAATAATTATTACTATTTTAATACTATTTATTACTATTTATTTATATTTATTACTAATTATTACTAATTATTAATATTTATTTGTATTTATTACTAATTGATATTATTTATTACTAATTTTAATAATTTATTACTAGTTATTACTAATTAGTAGTATTTATTATTAATTCTTACTAATTGTTACTAATTGTTTCTAATTTTTACTAATTGTTACTAATTTTTAGGAATTATCAGTATTTATTCGTATGTAATACTATTTTTTTACTAATTAATTCTAATTATTACTAGTTATTAGTATTTGCTACTAATTGTTACTAATTACTAAACTTTGTTACAAATTTTTAGAATTTATTACTAATTATTAGGATTTATTAATAATTATTAGTATTTAAAACTATTTTTACCAATTATAAGTATTTATTAGTTTTTCAAAAGGATGGGGTCGAAGCCTCAAAATATTATTTAAATCAAAGTCCTTTTTAAGGCTGGGTCGTGGGAGACCCGTTAGATAGCCCAAAGGCCCAAGGCCATGCGGCCTGAATACAAGGCTTGAAAACCCATTTTTTGGCCCAAAGGACCCCTCGATGCACACTACTGTTATAGTACCCGCGCTGCTATAGTATCTGCTACAGTACCGCTGCTGTTGTAGTGTTGGTGTTGCTACATTTCTGCCACTACTAAAATACTGTTATAATGACCTGCTGCAGTACCCAAGAATTCTTCCCTACCCGAATTTGATCCTGGGTCTTTTGGATGCCAAACATGAGTCTATACCACATGGGTACATTCTTGATTCCATTATTAATTTTTTTACTAATTATTACTATTTATTCCAAATTATTACTAAATACAGCTAATTATTACTAATTAGCATTATTTATTATTAATAATTGAAAATTACAACTTCCAATAACTAATTACCTCTAATTATTTTTATTATTTTTTAATTATCTTTATTAATTGCAAATTACTACTAATTATTAATAATTAGTATTAATAATTTAAATTTATTATCAAAAATAAAAACTAATGACAAAACAATCTAAATCTAATTTAATTACAACTAATTAACAATAATTAAAATTTATATATAAATAATAAAAAATATTCAATTAAATAAAACATAAATACCTTTAAACATGATCTCTTATAGGTAGAGACGACATTAAAATCTTTTTGAAATAAAAATTAACTTTGGATATTTTCACTATAAAATTAGAGTTTAGAGAGACTGTGAAAAAAAGTAGGAATTGAGGGGAAGAATTAAAAAAATATATGGGGGTATATATAAGCTAGATTAGTTGCGGCGATAATATTTATGACTGGACTCTTCGCAAATACCTTCGGCCACATTAATTACTGTTGGCGGTTAAAAGAGTTTTGTGACGAGTTTGGTCGCAAATAGTTTCATGCTGACACACTATTTGTGGTAGGATAACATCCAGTGGTGAATAGTATTTACCGCCATCGGGTATTTGTGATGGGTCTCATCACAAATAGTGACCCACAGACGAACTATTAATGATGGAAAAATTCCCCATCACAAATCATATTTACCGCCTCTGGGTATTTGCGATGGGGGTGCCTCCCCGTCGCAAATACCATTCCCATTGTTTGGTGCGAAAAATGCACCTAACATTTTGCGACGGGACCACAATTCCCGTAGCAAATAACTAATTATTTGTGATGGGTCTATGCCCCTGTCACGAATAACATCCTCTATGGACTATTTGTGACGTTATTTATTCTCATCTCAAAAGGCCATTTTTTCGTAGTGGTTTTTTCATACAGATCTGGTGTCTTTGGAAGGGGCTTTTCCCCAATTCCATTATACTGGGTTGTATAGGGTTTACGAGTAGTGCGATGGAAATAGAAGGAAACGATTGGGGCCGGAGGGTGGAACAACCAATAATACCCCACTCTGCATACCATTTTTTCATGATGGATGGGGTTTCCCCACATAAAATATTTCAATGTAGGTATGGGAGTCGTCCACATACTATGATAGTACGCAGACCATGATGTAGTCTGTATAGAATTTCGTTGTATGAATCCAGGATCTACTCATGTTGTGATTTGCTATTTGGGGTTGTGTTCCAACCACACACCATGGTGGAACATGGGACTGAGTTCCATCCTCTAAGTGATTGGCTACTCTGAGAAGGGTTTCTCCTGCGTGGTATTTTTCTATGTAGGTTGATGACTTGAAGAAGTGGAATTGGATCTACTCTTTGAGGGAAAATAATCCATGATGTATTTTGGGTTCAAAATCTATCAATTCTTATTATATTTTATTCTTTCAGGGTACCTGGTGGGATTTACATATTGGGAATCATCAAAGGAGTCCATTTTTTTTTCTTTGGTCTTCTTCTTATATACCTTCAAAACACTAAAATATATTCTCCCAAAGTGTCAAAGGAATCAAAGTCTCCCTTTAATCCCCCTCAAGGAATTTTTTATAGAAGAATGGATGAGATGGTTCGGTGGGTCGCATGACACCTTTTACAGAATCCCACTGAAGAATCCCCCGGCATATCGATAACTCATTCAATAGTGACCCTATGGGGGTGTGGTTCATGGGGGAAAAATCACCACCTCGATCCCACGAATGACATTATTCATTAGATTCTATTCAAATTTTCTATAGAGACTCGTGATTTTTCTTGTATGACTTTGTAATTTTAATGCCTATATTTCTAGAGCTAGATGTTGAGACAGTGTATGAATCTGTGGCACGATGTGCCTAGAATAAATTTTTTAAAGATATTAAGTATTTGTAAACTATGCAGGAAGAGGTAAGGGTTTATCACATAAAAGGTATCTATGACCTAAAATCTTTGGGCTCTATTTAGTTCTGATCATGTCGTTTAGCTTAGGGGGTATAAAATTTGTGGGTGCAGGCGCTCTGTGGAAAAATCTATCAAGGACGAAAATATAAATAATATAATTAAATATAATTAATTTATTTTGAAATTGGATAATATAAATCCTGAACAGAATCTCAGATCAAATATCTATGATCACTGATGAGTTAATAACATAGTGTTTACACTAGATGAGACATAAATGTTGTCAGCACTAGGTATTAGGTCAGAGGTGAGTCGATCCAGGGTATTATGTGGATATTTTTTTATAAAATTATAACAAATAATCCAATCAACCCCCCTTCTCCCCTTACTGCAGATGTAGGAGGCCCCCTCCCCAATTCTTCCTTTAAAACATCAAAATTGATGGTTAGATTGATGAAATGAGGTGCCTTCTGACTCATATTTTTATAGTGATCACTCCCAGATTGTGAAACACTAACACCGGATTGTGGAGAAAGACCACAATGCTTTGGTGTTCCACAAAGAGGTATGAATATTTGAGTTTTAATCTCGATAACCTTGTTTATGATTCATTTTTCTGAATCATCAATAAATCATCGAGCGGAGGCTGCATATTTGTAAATCAGTTCCCAATATTTTTGGAACTAGTCTCAGAATATTTTTCCAAGCACATGGGTGTTCCCGATGGTCTGTAGAAGGTCTATCGGCACATGGCGATCTAGGAGTGGTCCATCCATGAGGAGATGGTAGCATCGTTGATGAGGGTAGTGGAGGATTCTAGGCGATGAGGAGGAGGGAAGGCAGACTACGACATCATGACACACTGAAGGTGCAGAGGTCGGTAGGTGGCCCAGAGTAGAGGATCGCAGTAGTGGAAGGGCCCAAAGAGTGAGCTGGGCTGTATGGGCAGGCCACAGGCTATCGAGAAGGACTGGCCTAGCCGAAGCATTCTAGCCTAGCTATAATGGTCTGAGGTGATTTCAAAGCCCTATAACATTCAAACTAAACATCAGTTTTATGTGACTTATATGCAAACATGACCCTTTGTTTGAGGTGGACCTTGGGATTCCATTTTTAGAACATTATGTTTCAGGCTCGAGTAACGGTGGCACAGAACATCCTATAATAGTAATAATAGTATTATTATTATTATTATTATTGTTATTTTTATTGTTGTTGTTATTATTATTATTATTTTTTCTTGTATCGAATGTATCTCATGAATTTGATGTCTGATTAATGTAACATTAGTGGTATTACAACTCAAAATTTAATTTAAATGTTTCAATACCAATTCCAAGGGCTTAAACTGACATCTTGATATGGGGCCCATGAGTCCCAGTATGGGAGTTTATGGTGAAATGTGATTTTTTCAGTGGTTAAATATTTTGGTCATGTTAATAGCCTATCCTGTGTTTTTTCATATAGAACGTGATGTTGGCCATGGTTTGGGCCTTGCAAATAATGTGTGTATGAGATTTTGTGTGGGTATCTTAGGTCAACGATGCCTTTACCGGTAGTGTTTATTGGGTCCCCCTATTCCTTATTTGTGACTTTATGATTAGCTGGGTTGAGTGGTTCTCCCTTGTCCTTTGGCTATGAGGGTTTTTGGTATAATGTTCCCTTCACTAGACTATGAATCCTCTATGACCACTATGAGGGTGTTTGGTATCACATCATTTTCACTAGATTGTGACACATCTTTGACTGCTTTGCATACGTGTACCATGAACTTCTAACTTTCTAGAGTGAGTTTTCATAATCCTCTTAGATAGAATAATCAAGATATTTTTTGGCATGTAGCAGCCTGATATGAATGGTGTGATCCTCAAATACCATCGTGCTTCCCTTGTAGGGTTTTCAGTTTTGGGATGACCAATATTTACCTAGGTGATGATCCTCTACCCAATAGGTTTTAGTAGGGTATGGATCCCCCAATGATCCATTGGCGTAGAATCCCTATATTTGTATCGATGTAATTTTCTTCTATTGTCTATCATGATGTTTTTCTCATTAGAGTTCTCATAATACAAGTGACCAAAACTACTTGGGAGATGATCCTATTATAATTTAGTTTCTCTATATGTAGGTTGTTGCATGATACCCCTTTTATGTGTTTGGTGTTTATAGCTAGGGTTTAGTGTCCCTAGAGGACCCTGGGTGTGATCCCCTACTTGAGGTATTGGAGTTTCTTTAGTCACTAGGTGACTTCTTCCATGGTGTTTTCTATCAAACATCTCCTCACAAAAAGAAACTACAAGGGTTTTTTGAGTTTTTGCATTGGTTTATTTTTCAGATTGTGTGGCATCTCTCAAATGAGTGGCATCTAGGTTGAATTGGATCATTAAGTGTTCTTACTGTGTTCTTCTTTAGAGCATTGAGTAGGAACCTGTCACTAGTGATGAGGTAGGAACCACATGAGCATGGTACCTAAAATGAGTATATCTTTTCAATATCTAGGTTTCCCCAATGGTGTTATAACATCTTCATTAACACACCCAGTGGAATGAGCTCACTAGTCATGATTAGTCGAGGATGGTCTCAAGATGGATTTTCTATCTCATTTGGGTTCCCTATGGTTGGTTGGGTGGACAATATCCTTTTATTTTCTCCTTTTTATTTGGTATTTTTGGGGTTTCTGATGAGTATCATTATACACACACTTTAATGGGATTTTCCTGCACATGTTTCCTGTCTTGTGCAAACCACATGCCTTTCTATAGAGTCCCATGATCACTTTGAGTAGGAAGAGCATAGTGATATGATCTTACTGGGGTGTTTACTAGAGAATAGATTAGGAGCATTCTAGTAGGTTCGTTTGATAGTGATCCTCTCCTTTTAAGTTGGTTGGGATCTTTTTTAGTTTTAATTTTTTAGGACCTATATTTTCCCTTTTTTAATTTTTTGTACTATAGTTTGGGATAGTTGAATGAATAGATTTTCTTTTCAGTTTTTATATATAACTGTACACTAATATATGGACGTTTATGTGGGTTTATGCATAAAGGTACCTTAGGATAAAGCCAACGTTTGTGTGATAGCCTACATGGAACTAGTTATGAGCCCCTATCCTATGGTTTTTAGGTGGGACCTCTTGATTATATTCCAGTTGAGACACCACTTATCATTTAGTAGGTTGTGCTACCAATTCAGGATAAGAATGCATGCAGACATAGTGCACTACACGAGTTATAGAGGTAGAAACCATTGAGGATCCGGGGTGACCTAGACTCTCATGCAACCAATGACTAGTTTGCGGTAGTTATGCATGTTTTACACCTTGTGAAAAATCCTCCTGATCAGATAGAGGTCGTAGAGGTGAGCCTTTTTCCTGGTTCAACCGGGCATTGGTAGAGTCTTATGATGAAGACCCGTGATTATAAGACAATCTCTTGGGAAATGTTTGAGCATCTCTTCGATGAGGAGTTTTATCTTCCCATACTGAGTTCGGTGTGTATCTAAGAGAATCTACAACTTTTCCAAGAGATTAGGACTGTGGATGAGTATTTGGATTGGTTAACAGACCTATCAATTTACTATATGAATATGGTTTGAGATTCATTCTTTAAGAAAGGACATTATATAAGGGATTTCACTATGAGATATGGGTTTCAATGGGGACACTATGAATTCCAACATATACTGGAATGTTAGACAATGCCATGGTGGTGGAGAGATTTCTAGATAAGAATATTCTGACCATCAGTGATGGGAATGCTGGACATGAGACCTTAGTAGCTGGTTCAGTAGTTATTATTTGACAGTATGATCTGGATTTGGGGCATGAACAACATTTTTGTAGGAGACCCCATGATGGAGGATATGAGGCTCAGGGCTCTCAGTTCATTTTTTGTCAGCCGTAGGAGAGGCAGGGTTATGCTTGTGATGGATGAGGATATCTTACTATAGATTTCTTGAAGAATCATGTTATGAAGAGGGATATGTTTGAAATATCACTTTAGAAGAGGAATCATTTCAAGCATGGAGGTCTGTAAGGAGATAAAAGTGGTGGAGAAGTGTGTTTAATAGTTGGATGTGTTGGATGGTATAAGTTTCCACCACCACACCTAGGTGGTACATGCTAGGCTTAGAGAGATGATGGACGGGGAAGGGACAACTGCAGGGTGTATTGGTTATTGACCTTAAGGCATTGTGGATTGATAAAGTTACACTCAATTTTATTTCAATTTTATATTACTGATTGGATGTATTCCCTTATTTTCATTGTTTTTTGGTTCTTTTTTGTGAGTGACACATGTGGTCAATAAGACCCTCTATCAGTGTTGTTTGTTGTAGCTCTGAATTCACAAGGAGGGAACATTCCCCCACTGAGATGCATTTTTATAATGTGACTAAAACCATGTCTGTGAGTCATTTATTACCTAAGAGGATAGTGTCGAGGGGTTGTGGACAAGTCCCTCTTACTACTATGTTCAAGGTGGAATTTTTTTCTTGGGATGTTTGCATGAAGGTCTTGGTAAGACCTAGGGTGTGTTCTTGGGTAGCCCTGTTTTGTTTGATTATTGGTACCATGGTGTGTTCGGTGTCATCTTGGTATTTGATTTACTTGAGGAGGATATTTTATTGTTTGATGTGGATTCCAACTCACTAGAATGAGGGACACTTTCCCCACTTACACATGTTCTTGAGGTGCAATGAAAAATTGTGAAGAGGATTCAGTGCCGCCAAAAGAGGATAGTGTCGAGGTGTGGTGGATGAGTCCCTTTGAATTGTGTGTTTGGAGTCAGTTTTTTGGTCTCTTCATCAGGTTAGCGAGGTGAAGTACTTCTAGACCATATGATTTTAGGAGACTAGTCTCTTGGTGTTTCCCACTTGTTGCAGCTAAGGAGACAAGTTCCATGTTTTATGGTGTCCACATGGGATGAAATTTACTAGGGCATGGTTTCCCTTATGGTTACCCTACGTTTGTTATTGTTGGAAGCACGATAAATCCAGGTGTGTTTGTGGTAATTTTTGGTGAACTCACTGGTGAGGGACACCCAGTTGAGTATCATGTTTCATTCCCCAGTACCTAGAATTTTTCTTTTCAAGGATGATGAGATTTATATTGGGGGGGATGTTGTGACTCAGGAAATTCCTTGTGAGAATTTGAAATATTACTTTATATATTTCCACACGTAGGCACTAAGATGGTGTGAGATTCCATGTCCTGATGTACTTGGAATAAATTTTATATAAATATTAAGAATTTTTTACTATAAACATATAATAAATGGTTTATCTTCTAAATTGTATCTCAAACTAGAAATATGAGGGTACTATGGAGTTTGGAGCATTCTATTTACCCTATGTGGGGTATAAATTTTGTGGTTGCAAACGTTCTATGAAGAAAGTTATCAAGGACAAAACCGTAAAAAAAATTATTATATAAAAATATATTATTTTGACTTCAGGTCAAATAACTTTTTAATAGATTCAATGACTGAAATTCTAACACTGTGGTTGATTTTATAATGTTCTATTTACCCAATGTGTGAGATAAACCTTGTCGTGCTGAGTATTAGATCGAAGCAAAGTCATGCCAGAGTGTTAAGTGAATATTTGTTTCAATAATATTAAATCAAATGATACTACCCTCCTTCTAGAAATTTTTTACATACAATAGGGCTTCTCTTCTCCTCCATATCACCAACAAATGACCCAAATTCCTAATCGAAGAAAAGAGGTGTCGTTGGACTCATATTTTGACAGAAATCACTCATGGATCGTCCAATAGCAGCTTTAGAGAGAATATATGACACCGAAACATTTTAGTTTCACCCTGAGTTAGGATAATTTTGTGTTAATCATGTTCCCCTTGTTTATGATTAATTCATTGAATATTTAAATAAACATTGAGTAGAGTCCATGTTTGTGTAGATCTAGTGATGAGGTTTCTAGAACTCGTCCCATAATGATTTTTTGAGCATCAGGGCGTTTTTAGAGGTCTGATGGTGGAATGGACGCAAGGAGGTGGTGGTTCCATAGGTGATGATTGAAAATGAAAATGGGAAGTGCAGAGTGTGGGCACAGTGGTGGTTCGGCGGCTGAGGTGGCATGAAGCACACTGGGTGCAGATGCCGGCAAGTAACCGAGAGCAGCAGGCCGTAATTGGAGTGTACTGGTGGCACGGGCTAGTGAAGCCTTCGAAGCTACATGGTTGATTTGTAGGATTCCGAGACAATGTAGGCCAGCTAAAGTGGGAAAGTCCAGGTGGATCAGACGATCTATAGTGGGTTGGTCCAACCATAATGGGTCGGGGGAATTTCGAACCCCTATAACATTTAATTCAAACATCTGTTTTACATGTCAAATGTGAAAACATGGACTTTTCATTGAGTTGGACCTTCTAAGACCATTTGGAGAATTTTATGTTTTGTGTTCTAGGGCTGGTGGCACAAAACACTCAATTATTATAATAATATAATTATTATTCTTTATGTTTTCTTATATTAGACGTGTCTCCTTAATTTTATGATTTATTGGCATGTCATCATAGTGTAGAAACCCTTCCATTAATGTAGAAATTTCAAGACTGATTTTGAGTTCTTCAATCAACATATTGGTGCAGGACCCATGATTCCCAAAGTGTGAATTTGCAGAGAAATGTGAATTTTTCACTGGTTACCCATTTTGGGATACTTAATATCCCATCGTATGAGTTTTTTAGATAGAAAATGATTGTGGAAATAGTTTGGGCCAAGGAAATGTGGTGTTTATGTGATATTTTATGGTTCATTTGGATCAGTAATATCTTTACCAGTATGGTTGGATGGGTTCCCATGTACCATGTTTGTGACATTTCAATCAGTTAGGTTGAGTGGGTCCCTTTTCCCTTTATCTACAAGGGTTTTATATATCATGTCCCCTCACTGGACACTGACCCCTCTTTATCTACTATAAGGTTTTTTGGGATCATTTCCTTTTCAATGGAATGTGGACCCTCTCCAATTGATTTTTGAATTTGTATCATGTGATTCCCACTTTTTAGAGTGATTTTTCATAATCTTCTTTGAAATTATACTCATTGGATTTAGAGAATGTACTTCCTTGTGTCTCGGAATGATACTCACATCCCTTCATGTTTCCCGTATAGGGTTTTTGGTGTCGGAGTGACCAATATTTACCTAGGTGTTTATCCTATAACGAATATGTTCTATTAGGGTATAGATACCCCATTATGTCCTGGGAACAAACTCCATATCTGTGTATCATGTTTAATTTCTTCTATGATCTATTACGATGTTTTCCTTAGAGGATTTGTCAAAATCGGCATAACCAAAACTACATAGGTGGTGATCAAATTCTAAGGTTTTTTTCTTGATTTTGTTTCTTACGTGATGACCATTTATTTTTTAAGTGTTTTCGGATAGGGTTTAGTGTCCCCTAGAGGAACCTAGGTGTGATGCCCTACCTAAGGCGTTGTATTTGGTTAAGTCACTTGGTGACTTCTTCCATGGCATTGTTTGTGGAGTGTTTCCTCGTCAACATACACCATGATGGTTTTATGGTTGTGACATTACATCATTTTCATGATTAAATGGATTCTCATGGAAGATTTTTATATGGGGTGACTCAGATCTTGGATTATGATTTCAGGGGTTTACTTTAGAGCCTCGAGTGGGAACCTATCATTGGTGATGAGTTCATAACATCATGAATCATGGTTCCCAAAACGAGTATATATAGGATATTTCTAGGATTCCATTTTGGTGTTTTAAATTCTTCATTGACTAAACCAATGGTATGATCTTACTAGTCATTTTTAGTCGAGGATTGTCTAGATATAGAGTTTCTCTATCATTTGGGTTCTCTCCGCCTGGGTTGGGAGGACTATTTTATTCCAGTTCATCATTTTATTTTGTAGTTTTTTGGTACCTTCTAAGTATCTTTATACACACCCAGTATGGTCTTTCCCATAACATGTTTTGTGTCTTCTACAGACTACATGCCTTTCAATGGTATCTGAGGAGGACCTGAAGTAGAAGGAGCTTAGTGAGTTGGACCGACCGGGGTTTTTAATATAGATTAGAAAACAATATTTATGGTTGGTGAATTGGGAAATTATCCCATCCTTCTGAGTAGGATGGAAACATTTGTATTTTTAGTTTGGTGGGACCTATATTTTCCCTTTTATACTTCTATTGTTCTCTTGTTTTGGATAGTTTTATGCTTTCATGTTAAATTTTTTTATATATATCTCTTCATTAATTCATGGAGGTGTGTGTGGGTGTGGGTGTTTGTGTGTGTGTAGGTGACTTATTTTATGTAGTCCTTGTGTGTGATAGCCTACTCAGTGCTGGTCTCCAGCCCCTTGCTTATGGATGCAGGCATGGTGAGTCGCGACACAAGCCCTGTTGTGTCGGGTAGTGACATTGAATCACCCATGATCCATCTAAGTCTATAAGAAATGGTATGTGTGAATTGTTTCTCAGAAAATATTTCATGAACAAACTCATTTACAGGGGTCCACCACCATCATTTTATTCTCGCAAACTATTTGGATCACAGATGGTTCACGGTACTGATCATTATGTAGAGCGATGGTCTGTGTAGGATATTCTCCATTCACCATCAAGTCGTTCCCTATTCTGATTTTTTGCTTTTAAATATTATTCTTCAAATATTCAAAGGGTTTGTTTTTCTTTCTATTCCAAATTTTTTGGAGTATTTGACTTCCCATTTCCAAAATTTCATGTCCCAATAAATTCCCTACTTCAGAATTGGCATTGATCATGATAAAGATGAGGATATTTTGGTGTAGAAATCAGTCATGAAATATGTTTTTTTATAATGGTACACCTATAGGAGGGGAACATGTTTGTATAAAGGGATCCCATCTCATTTTTTAGTTACCATTTTTATGGTGACATCAAAACTCTTGTGGAACTCTCAGTCCCTCTATTTATCATACCACAAACCCTTTGTGGTCAAATTCCTCAGATAACTGCACATTTAATCCATGAACAAGATTTTGAAACTTCGATTGGTGAGTTAAAATTTCCATGTACCAAGGGTTAGTGTGTGACTTTTCAATTCCATGAACTATCAGTTCTCTAGACAATGCTTCATATTCCAGCACCTTCCGAGCTTCTGTGAACTATTTGTACATGTATAATGGTTTCTGCGGACTAATTGTTCGCAAACGGTAGTCCCCATGGATCATTTTTATGTCATGACTTCATTTAGTATAAATTACTTCATTAAATTGAATTTTTTTTCTATGTATAACTTTTTATTAATGTACTTCTGGTGTAGGAAAACAATTAATCATCCTCTCCTCCTAGTGGATGTGAATAGAAGAAGGGTGCCTATGGTTGAGATTATTGGAGATGATCTCTATTATTACATTAATACTCAAGAGAATACAGTAAAGTATATTCATTCACTGAATATCATGGCCTACTCATTGTCTAAATGGGTTCCTGTTTACAACATTAATCACTAGGATGATCCCCGTCCACTGACTGATTGGAGAAAAATTTTTATTCGTCTTGACACATCTCAAGAGTATGCCCAAGTGAATATTACTACGATGAGGAGATCACAATATCTTTCATCAAATATGATATATTTTTTCTATATGGATCTATATGGATGAAGAGAAATTAGCACCACCATACCATATCTTCTGAATCAATTATCTATGACTATCCATCCATTGTCAATATTTTATGAAATGATCATAGTGAAGGATGTTGCTCAAAATAAGATCTATGCTCTAGAGCATGATTTCCAATATGTGGGAATGGGAATTCTAGGTTAACAAAATATTCTTGGAATCCTTTGGGCCATAATAATATGTCAACCTCTACCAATCGGTGTGGGTCTCCCAATTTTCTATTTATTGACCAGGTGAGAATTTCCTGAACTGCACAGTCACTAGTGTTCAAGTACTAAAACCTTTAATTTGTCCCATGGTGAAGTGGGGATCAGTTTATGGGTTATATAAAATATATAGGGACTTCCCATTATGGTGATATGTATGAATAACTTTAACCAATGGATAATTCCTAGAAAAATTATGAGAAATTATCTCCCCTGGTGAGGTATTTTTTGATTAGGGAGAAGATACTACTCAGTCGACATCTTCATGATCACACACATTTTTTATACGATGATTGAATTGGTATATTCTTATATATTAATGGGTCAAGGATAATAGTTTTCTATTTCCACATACATTCTACTCAACAATCACATCTCATTCCAATCTCTTACTCTGCTACCATTTAGGTGGGACGATACACCTCCTCAGTTTATGAGGATTGAATAGATGTATCCCATGAACATATATTGGCTGGTTTCCATTCCATTTTCTTAATTAGGTGTCACTTCTCATCCCATGACATTTACATATGTGTCTGGGTTTCCACATTAATTATGGAGGCTACACTAGTAGAGGGAAATCCCATTAATTTAGATGTCCCTACCGTTTATCGCATTTATGAGCAATAAGGGAAAATATTGGAAGGAGGGATCCATAATCGTCATAGTAGGTCATTCAAATTTACATGCATAGATAGAATATCAATTTAACTACTATGAATATCAACATATTCTAAGATTTCCTCATCTAATCTCAATCTATCTCTCCTCAACATCACTGTTATTCTTCTGAAGTCATTAAGAAATGACATCATAATTGAGTTGTTTAGTTATCCTTATTATATAATTGTTGTTACTTACCACATCCCTCATAGGGTAGTAATAGATGATGCGTGTGGTTCTTTAGAAGTGTGTTCATACAACATCGTTCTTTAGGATGGAATTTTGACCACTCATGTTGATAGAATAACTACATGTTAACCTTAACCTCCATATAGGTTTGATCGAAAATTTGGATGTATAGGGTGGGTAAAATTACCTCCAGTGACCGAGGTCAAGAGGTAATCTCATTTATTAAGCCTTATCCAAATATGGTTTATGATGATGCGGGAGGACTATGGTATAAAAGTATTTATTCATACCATAATGGCATCTACTCACTTATCATTAGAGTATACCTAACAGTGGGTGTCCTATTACTCTAAAGGAACATTGACTAGACTAGTATGATGGTTGAAATGTTCCTTGACAACTTCTGGTCCCATTTCAACCATGCCAACTGTACAATCTTCCTCAATTCCTATTATAATAAGGCTCTCCATTTTCCATCACATGCATTTGGAGGGGGAAGTCTCTATGCAACCCACATATATCGAGATTTACTAAGTCCCACTATCTCTAGGCGATGTGGTTCATTGTATTAAAAAATCCCATATAAGTGAAATTTCATTGGGTATCCTCGAAGTCACAATAGACCCCTATGTATAGTTATAGATATCGAGCCATCTATCGAATGTGAAAGTTCTCCTTCTTGGTTAACCCATCCAAGGGAAGCTCTTAATTTCAAGATGTAATTCCCTTATTACTTATCTGTTGCAGTAGGGGAGAAAAACCTAGGTTCAAATGAAATTATGAGACATTGAACCGTATGGTGATTGGCGTGGTTTCAAATATGTACCATTGCTGCTAAAACTCCACTTCCATAATTTGCTGACGATGTGGAAACCCTCTGATATTTGTTTATCAATGTGGGTTGAAGTGTCTTTAACTACCGACACATGAATCATCTCATGTAAAAAAATTTATAGCTCAAGATTATTTATCCTCTCATAAAGGCAACATGGATAAGTTAAATTCCTCCCATTTCCAAAAAAATTGGGATATAACTGATGATTTTCACTACATAATAGATGAGGAGGTAGATGATCAAGACCAATTGATTTCCCAAACAGAAAAGTTTTGGGAGTACGATGCTCAGGTTTCCATGATAAAGGTGTTACTAACATGATCATGTATGAATTTTGACCCTATAAAATAGAGGGAATGAGATCTTAGATCCAATATGAAATTAGCACCCCCAGACTATTATAGATGAAGCTATATAGAGGACTGATTTGGAACAAGATCTTGATGGCCCCTATAAAAAACTTATTGATCTTCTTGAAAGAGCTAACTGGACGTTTTTCTAATCTTTTGGATTATATTATTCCATTTTTTCCTTTAACTCTAATATTGGGTAGAGACTCCAGATTGTGGATTTCCTTCTTATCTTCATTTGATGTAATGAAAAAAATTCTTTTCTCTAGTGATTCAATTTTACCTTTTCCTGTAATTTCAATCAATTTTGACTAACTAAAGTTGAAACAATAATCTCAACCATAATAATATTTGGGTCACATTATATGAGTACTAAATTTGAAGTATCCAAAACATGATCGAATGTTTTCTTGAGATTAGGGACTCAACAATCACATCATAACTATTTCTAGGGACACATGAATGACCCTACAAGATTTATGTCTTTTTCCATTATAACCCTAATTTTTTTCCTATTCCTATCATGATATGTGCTTTTCGAGTATAACTTGTTTTATTTTTGGTTACTCAGTATTATTTATAAATTGTATATATCATAGTTTTAGTGAGATGGTAATCAAATTTTTCCTAGGGTTCCCTTTTTGGGATTTCATCCTTGTGAGTTTTTCCTTTTTTCAGGGAGAATTAGAATTATTGAAAACCATGCTATCATTACTGATGTTTTAGGTCAAATATATTTTACCATAACTATTGTTTTTCTGTCAAAAAAATAGGCCATGGATGTTTGGGAGAGGTTCCCAATAAGATTTTATGGACTAAGGATGTACCAGTAATTTTTTGTCATGGATAATGTATTTTTATTAACCATGATTTTCAGGTTTCATGAAATAAGATTTGGATATGAGACATGATATGGGTTATGTGATCTATGGGGTGTACAGAGGTAGGATACTCCTCTCATGAGGATAAATTTTCCATTGGATGACCTTCCTTTCTTGTTGGAAACATATACAGAGACGTCCGGGAATTATATTCATTATTAAAAAAAGGTGTCAACTGGAAATTGGTCATCCATTTCTAATGGCCATGTAATTTATTTGAAATTGTGATTCCTCAAAATTACAAGGAGTGTCTTGTTTAAGGTGGGGTGTATGAAATGTATGAGGTCATTTTTATTAATTATGATCTTTAATTAAAAACCACTCCTATAGGTATTTGGACTATGTAATGGAGGGTTAAATAATGTATTAGTTTAACATCATTCAACTAGGAAATGTGAGGTTTATTATTTAAATTTATTTTTCTATGAGTAAGGGGTCAAACCATAGATCCCTTTTCACGGTATTCTAACTTGTAATGTTCTATCATTTTCAGGAATAAATGGTTAGAAAAGGTGTAAACAGTAGTAACAGTGGTTTCTGAAACTAGTGGGAGAGGTGGGATGTAAATTTCATAGAAGCATAGAGATATATGGGAATCCACTCATGAGAATGAATTTTCCATTCGGTGATAGGCCATTTTTTTGGGCAACGTATAGATAGCCACTGATGAGTTTTATGTATTGTCAAATAATGGTGTCTTTAGAACACTAACCATCCATTTCTGATGGTCATGGATGATTATGTGGATTCATACCATTCTATACAACACGTGTTTTTTGTTAAAAAGAGGGCACTAGAAAATTAAAGAGGGATTTTCAAGTCATAATTTATCATAATTAGGTACTGATGCTCTCCTCACACAAATGTAAGGAGGATCCCTCCGCATTTCTATCCCATGTGTAGGGAATAGGGGGATTTTACATCATTTAATGACCTAAGATATATTTTTCAGGTGTCACTACCTATCCTATGATAATTGGAATCTTGTGGTATGTTTGTATCTTATGGTTTACCCTCATGCGGATCTGATTCTCACATATGAATTATGCATTTTTATCTTATAGACGAGCTCACCCATGATATGGGGCCTCATACCGAGTTTTTCTGTGTAGATTTGTTTCAAATTTAGGATCATGATAGATATAACCTTTGATCTATTTAGATCCAAGGGTGAAAAATATGCGTCTTGCATCATTAATTTGTAATTCCATATGATTAGGACATTGACATAAAAGCCCTGTCTAATAGGAGGGTAATCAGGTCTGGATATCCCGACGTGTCCATGATATGTGTAGGAAGGATACTGTATAACATGGTTCCAAGGGATCATAGATAAAGAAAAATTATATGTGTCTTAGGATCCATTGGTCATATGGAAAAAGGAAAGTCCTCTCCTGAGGTTGAATTTTACTTTGGTTGATAGGCCATTTTGTGGGAAACATATGTAGAGACACTGGGTAAATAGGTCCATAGTCAAAAAAAGGTGTCCAAAAGGCACTTTCCCCCCATTTTCAATGGACAAGGAGGTTCATGAAGATCCGAAATTAGTTTAATAATTGATTTTTATGGATGGAAATAATGTGTCTAAACAAAATAGAAATATTCAGACAACGATTCCCCATGGAATTGGGAACCTCCTTACATACTTCTCACTCTGGCATAGGGTGGGGCATTATGATTCCTTTGGTGGACCTATCCTAGGATTGAAAATTCTAGTGTCTTAAAATTAAACTCCTTGAATATGTTTGGTATTTACATAGTGATGGGGAATCTTAGCTATATGTTTCCTCTTTAGGGATAGTTGATCCTGAAATTTGTTATCCCAACATCACTATGTATCCTATATGAATATGAATCATTCTAGAGGTAGTTATTGAACTAAATTGTAGTTTAATGTCATGTGGTTGTGACCATGGTCTCAAAATTGTAAAGGGGAGAACCCCGACATTCCTTTTAGTGTTATTCCTCCAACTCCAACCATTTTGGATTGATCCACCATGGTTTTTTGGGGATCCCTTTCCAAGGTCTCTAATCCCACGTGAGTTCAACTAGGTGTGGGAAACAAGGGTAAACAAGGGTTACATACCCATATATGGATGATGTAATCATGGAATGTGATATTTTATACTTGGATTGTTGCTATGTAGTTTATCAACGCACAATAAGAAAACTTTTTCATGCAGTTTAATGTCATATAATTAGAACTATCCCCATACATTTTAGCATCGTGTGTAAATGATATGAATTCCATGGAGTTTATTTTCTTATGGTAATGATGTTAATGAATTGGTATGAAAATGGGAACATGGATTTCTTATGACAAACCCCATAGATGGAGAATATTTGGGAGCTCCCTAATTTTTCTTATGGAGGGTACATTTTTATGTGTTCCACACCTGAGTATATATCATAGGATTCGAGATTCACTGCATATCCCAAATTTAGTATGAATCATGATGAACATATTTCATTCAAATTTATCTCCCTCCAATGAAGGTATGTCCCATGAAAAAGGGGGAAAGGAATTTTTTTACTTCAAGGTGGCTGAATAAGGATAAATGTCCATGCATCTTAACATATCATGTGAGGGCATGAATAATTATATAAATAGTTCTTGATAGACCATGTAGTTTAATGTCATGAGGCAAGGATGTGGGTGACTCAACATTAATGAAAACAGATGTTATAGATCACTGTAGTTTTATGTCTTGTGTAAGGACATTGGAGGAATAGTATATCATCATGATATAGGGGTGAATTTTCATATAAATCGTGAGAAAATAAAGGCTAATCAGGATCAGATATTATGGAATATCCCATATGTGAGGAATGGAGAATGTTTAAACCAATACTATGGGATCTCTAAGAACAAGAGAAATGATATAGGGTATGGAATCCATTTGGGTGTACAGAAGTAGGAAATGCCTCTCTTTTGGACTAATTTTTTCTTGGGTTGGCATACTATTCTTGTTGGTATCATATGTAGATCTATCAGGAAATTGTGTTCATATTCTAAAAAAGGTGTATTCATGACAATGGCCTTCCATTTTAAATGGCCATGAATGTTTATGTGGATCCAATATTTCCCAAGATATTGAGTTTGATGGATTAAAATGGTATACCTAATTACATGGGGAATATCCTGATCATGAATAGTTTTGAAATATGTAACCCCCTATATAGATCTGACTTGATTGTGGGGGGGATGATTATTGAAAACTCCTTATTATAAGTATCATGATTTTGGATCTCCAACAAATATTTACATTTATACACAGGAGATTGGAGAAATTTTCCACTTTTACAATTTTCATAGATTGACCTGATATATAAGATTTGAGCATCAATTATTATCCTATAACAATAAGAATCAAACCACTCATAGTTATAGAAATTTTCTCCCTATCTAGGCCTGGTCTGTACATAGTGATAGGGGAATTCCTTTTTTTAATGTTTGAAAGACATGGATATGGGATCCTAGCATCACTACATATCTTGTGAGAAAAGGAATCATGTCGCACAAAGTTCTAGAGGTACCATGTAGTTTAATGTCTTTAGGATAAAAAATTTTGTTCCCCAATGTGTAGGGTAGGACACTATAATTACTTTTACGATCTTTCTACTATGACCATGGAAACCCTACTAAAGATTGATATGATTTACCCATGTGGGGTACTCCCGACCAAACATCAATGCCCATGTGAGATGTGCTCAATGTAAGAAAAAAAGGGGAAGTTGAGGTTTGTTCAGCCACATTTTGATAAAATAGTAAAGAGTGGGGGTGTTCTTATGGTTTTCCTTTTGTTATAGATGGGACTAAAATTAGAGATTTTGGTTCCTCTACATTGCTTTTGGGGATGAGAATCAAAAGAAGTTCAATGAATTCCCCCTTTGTTGGTTTGACACATACATAGGGGTATTTTTTAAAATAGTGGTTGGACCAGGATATGTAATTCAAGAATCATTATGTATCCTGAAAGGGCAGGAATCAAGACACACGTAGTTCATGGGGAAATTCCTTGTACTTTTCTGAACCATGTACGAGGATGGATAATTTTAATTCAATATTTTTAATTGATGAGATTTTCATGAAACTTTACACTCTATTTATGTGGGGAAAATTATTACTACCAATCATAAGCTCATGTTATCCAAGCACAACGTGAGAGTCAAGGAATAACAATTTATTTATTCACAATATATAGGAATAGGGGGTAAAACATAGGAATTTTTATCATGTGATGGTAGGACCAACACATAGGGTCAAGGTGTATCTACATATAACATTTAAAAATGGTAATCAAGACATTAATAGTTCTTGAAAATAGTCCCTCCTATATTGATTTATTCTATGCACTAAGCGGGGGGAACATACTTTTAGTTGTGGATGGGATAGATACATGGTGTCTATGTGTCACTACTTTTCCTATCTGAGTAGAAATCAGGTCACAATTCATTCTAGGGGAATAGAGTTCCCATGTAGAGTTGTCTCTTGCACAAGAATAGGGGCATTTTGTCTTTCTCCTATGCAGATCATACTCATGTGAGATGAATCATTGTTTGGGAAGAAATGATCCCCATACAGTTTAACATCATCTATTTAATATGATTTACCATGTAGTTTATTGTGATGTTGTGAGGAAAATGATCATAAGTAGATTAAGATCTTAAATAATGGACACATATGGATATATTTAGTTTAACATATTGCAGCTGGTATGAACTTTATATGATTACAAAAAGTATTTCTTTAGGTTCATTTAATTGGTGGTTGATTTGGAAATATGGCCATCAATTTAAATCAATATATATTCCCAATTGCAGTAGACCCTACATATGATGTATGATCCTCCCCACATTGTTTCCAACTTTGGAGGAATCATTCCGAGTATCATCGGAGTGATGAGAACTATAACCATTTCTCCATCAATGAAATATTAGAGGCGGCCATTTTGTGGAAAATTTGTGCAATATTGTTTTGGTAATCTTCCAAATGGTGAAGGGTGTGAAATATTTTCTCATCCAATTACTCTAACTCATCATGTTGTTTTTGGTATTTCTTGTCATTGGATAGTTGATAACAGATGGAAACATGGAGGGACGGTAGTTAGACATCAATAGGTACAACTAGTTCTACTCATATACCAATGAATACAGAGTTTCCTGGGTGGTGGTATGATTTGAGTTCTAATAATCCCACAGTGTAGGTAAGAGCATGTCTGTACATTATTTCATATCCATCTCTACCTTCTTCTAGAGTATATTAGATAGTGTCTTCTTGAAGTCCTCTATCTATCTATTTTTCATTGCATTATAGTGGGATGAAAAGTTGGTCTTGATACCATATTATTTATATAATCTCTCCAATTTTGTAAAAAAAAAATTGGTGTCATTTTCCATCTTTATTGTATCAGTGACACCGAATCTGGTGATGATATTTTCTTTTACAAAGCTGAAAAATCATGTTGATCTGACCTCCTTGATGGGTTCGTCTTCTAACCATTTGGAAAAAATGTAAATTTATGTGAGAATATAATTTAATTTATTAGCCATAGTGGGAGGATAGGTTCACATGATGTCCATTACCTGTATGGAAATAGACAAGAGTACGTGGTTTTATGAATTAACTTAGGTGGATAGTTGATTAAATTATCATGTACATGAAAAGAAGGTAAATTTTTTTGAATATGGAACAATCATTCATCATGGTGGGATAATAGTATCCAATCCATTTAATATAATGGGAGATCTTGGATGTTTTTTGATGTTCCCCACAGGCTTCAGTGTGTTATTCTTTCAAGATGGAAACCAAATCCTCTTCATCAATTCATTTGAAAAGGACAACATTATGTACTTGCTTTTAAATTTCCTTTTTCTGATTAGATCCATCATACCTAAAAAATTTGATTTCCCGTCTCCATATTTTCTCACTTTTAGCACTATCTTAGTGGTATTTCACCCTTTGGAATATAATTAGTGATGGGAATCATCCAGCTGGTCATGGAACCATATAATTCAATGATAGAGCTTATCTCATTGATTTAATACATGTTGGTCAGAAATATTGTATGAATATACAATGGTGGGAAATGATTATGACCGTATTATCCCAGTACGAGTTTTCTATGGATGTGTTTTCATTTTTTAATGCATCGTCTTGAACATTTTGTGATTGGGGGACATAACTAAATATCAGCTCTGATGGAAATTTTTCCATCAGTTGTCAAATTGGGTCTATCAAAGGGATTATCTCATCATTCATGATAGCATACTCAACCTTTAATTACATGATTACAAACTCTACATCACTTGTTATATTCAAGTGTATTTATACTTGAAGTTCAAGCTCCATGTCGATGATGATAGCCTGATACCATGCTTCAATGTTCATAAACTACTCTAACAGTAGTGAGGAGTAAGGCAAGACTTCCTTTTTTTGGAGATATTAGTATGACTCCCAAACCAACATTGTTGATCACGAGGTCATCCATACTTTTCCTATTGGGCTTTTGGGTGCATCATCAAAATGCATCTCCCTTGTTTGGGATTCCTTTTTAATGGAGAAAACATTTTCATCCTATAGTTCATCATCTACCATATTTGGGTTTTGACTGTAATATGATCGTTAGTCAATATGACAGCTGGAAACTATACGTTTTGATTACTACCTCTAAATACAAGTGATATTGGTTAATTAATATAGAAATAAGACTTGATGTCCTTATCCAGTAGTCTCGGGCCAATCAAATCCCGTCTAACGGAACATGGGAAGGAGGTAGCATCACTGGGATTTTCTCTGGACCAAACCCAAGCCGAACTTCATCGTGTGAAGCTAGAATGGGATCGCCTTCGTGAGAAGATCAAACTGATAGAAATTACTACTCGTGCAATGTTGGCCGAGCCACCCCAAGATTCAATCACCCTAGAACACCTTACTCTTAGGTCCTATGCTGGTGTTATAAGGTTCTATGTAATGAGACCATAACAACCTTGTGTAATCCTTTGATTTAAATAAAAATTATGATTTCATCTTGTGATGATGTTTTTGAATTTTCAAATGTTCGGATAAATATAGTATTCATATTTTTGATGAATTCTAGAAAAAAAATATTTGAAAATATTTATGTAAACCTTAGATAACTAATTATGTGTCATGATTTTCAAAAAATGGTCTTCTACAATTATGTTCAGTATGAAATTTAGAGTCTATTAAGATCAACTTAATTTTTAATGAATAGTAAATTATGAATAGTGATATTATGATTAGGATTAGTAATGTCACCAGATGGATTATTAATCTCACTTAACAAAAGTATTAATATAATCTAGGCACCTAGATTAAGTAATGTGATTCAATAAAATAGGTAAATAACTGTTTTATTAATTATTAGTCAAGTATTAGTTTTTTCGGGTGAATAGATTTTTTAAATTAAAAATTAAATTAAAAATATTTAGAAATTTATTTTTATAAAATGGATTTCATTTTTGAACTCAGAGCATCGATATTATGTTAAGGTAATTATTGGGGATTTTTCTAAAAAATGAATTTTTGGTGAATAGTGTATTTATTTAAAAATTAAATTACAAATATTTAGAAAATTATTTTTATAAAATGGAGTTCATTTTTGAAATCAGAGCATTGATATTTGGTTAAGGTAAAATTTTGAGATTTTTCTGAAAAAAGTTGAATTTTCCGTGAATAGTAAAAATATAGTTTTAGGGTTTCGGCATGTTTAATGAAATCATAATTGTGTCATGATGATCTCGTGAGATATTTTAAGGTTTGTATGAACAAAGGTGATAAATTATTGTATGGGGGGTCCATGTGACCTAAATCCATGGGAAATACCATGGGAGATCCCATGGTTTTGAGAAAACCACTTGTGTGGTGTCCCTTGGCCATTAATGTCTTGTCCCCTCAAATTACCTATAAATACCCACCCTTTAGTCCTTTAGTTTTCACTCCCAACTCTCCCCCAATTACGATCTGGTCTCATTACCTCCCAAGGAGTCCTTTCAGGGTTCCCCTAAGCCCTTAAGGTCCCAAAATTTGAGTTTTAATAGATAAGTTTTAAGGTAAGGGATCCTACCTCTCTTTCTTTTCAAGTAATCTCTTTTCTGTCATTTCATTTATGATCCATGATTTTATGTTGGACGATGTTATTTTATATTCCTATTACTGCCCTTTTCATGTTCAAATGATGAGATACCCCCTCTTTCTCTCATCAATTCATTTTAAGAACGTTTATGTGGCGCCGTTAGGCTGCCGAATTTTTAAGGTATTCGTTCACCTTTCTCATTTTTCAAAGTTCTACTTTCATGTGAAGTATTTCAAGATCCCTTTTATTATGTTGGGGTAGGATCTCTATATCTATCATATGGATATTTTATTTTCATATTATTAGAGACCCTATTTTATCTCGTCAATTCATTTTTGTTGAAGTTAGGTGACGCCATTAGGCTGCGGAATTTTTAAGGGATTCGTTCACCTTTCTCATTTTTCAAAGATCTACTTTCATGTCAATTCTTTCAAGTTTCTTTTTATTATCTTGGGTTATGATATCTGTATCTATCATAATGATGTTGTATTTTCATATTATGAGAGACCCTATTTTATCTCGTCAATTCATTTTTGTTTAAGTTTGGGTGACACCGTTAGGCTGCCGAATTTTTAAGGGATTCGTTCACCTTTTTCATTTTTCAAAGTTCTACTTTCATGTAAAGTCTATCAAGTTCCTCTTTATTATGTTGGGGTATGATCTCTATATCTATCATACTGATATTTTATGTTCATATTATTAGAGACCCTATTTTATCTCATCAATTCATTTTTTTTATGTTTAGGTAACGCCGTTAGGCTGCCGAATTTTTAAGGGATTCGTTCACCTTTCTCATTTTTCAATGTTCTACTTTCAGGTCTAGTCTGTCAAGTTTGTTTTTATTATGTTGGTGTATTATATCTATATCTATAATACTGATATTTTATTTTAATATTATTAGAGTCCCTATTTTATCTTGTCAATTCATCTTTGTTGAAGTTTGGGTGACGACGTTAGGCTGCCGAATTTTTAAGGGATTCATTCACCTTTCTCATTTTTCAAAGTTCTACTTTCATGTCAAGTCTTTCAAGTTCCTTTTTATTATGTTGGGGTATGATCTATATATCTATAATACTGATATTTTATTTTTATATGATGAGATACCCTATTTTATCTCTTCAATTCAGTATTTTGAAGTTTTAAGTGGCGCTGTTAGGCTGCCGAATTTTTTAAGGCATTCTTTCACCCTTCTCGTTTTCTAGTTCTATTTTCATGTCAAGTATTTCAAGTTCCTTTTTATTTTTTTTGGGTATGATCTCTATATCTATCATACTAATCTTTTATGTTCATATGATGAGATACCCAATTTGATCTCTTCAATTTTTTTTTATGTTTAAGTGACGCTGTTAGGATGCTGAATTTTCGTAAGATAAATCTTATTCTTGTCTTACTTTCATGTTCTTCATTTAATATGGTATATCTTTCAAATTTCATTACCATGTTCTTAAATCCTTTATATTATGTCCCCCTTCTATTTTATGGATCATTTACGAGTGGTTTACCGATTTCCCCTCTCTTTTCAATGTTTTCTAAAACCCTACCACATAGTCGTTATGCTGCCGAATTTCTATCTCAAAATGTCTCTCTCTTTTTCTCAAATTATTTTATTTTATTAAGTTAATACTCAAAGCTATTTATTCTAAAGGGGTATTCACATATATACCAAAATTTTCAATTTCAAATTCTGGGATTTACATACATGAGACCCGCTTTCCTTTTCTGTGAGTTTAATGTGACATAAAGATCATGTCTTTAAAGCAGTTTTTAAAACGTTGTGATTATGAAATGAAACCCATTTATTTTATGATATATGTGTTATTTATGAAATTTTTGATGAATATATATGTGGGTGACTTGATAAAAAAGTAAAATTTAATGGTGCACCCTGATATCACTTCAATGCATTGAGTAAAGACTTAATCACTAGAGATGACCATTTTGACTGATACCTTGGTGAATAACCATGGTAAATTTTAATGACACCTTGGGGATGTAACTTTCTGAAACGGAATTGATTTTCTATGTTAAATGTTGTATCCACATCTTCAAGTTATGAAACATGTTATTTTTATTATGATATGCCTCATTATCTCTTTCTCATGCCTTAATGTTATTTTTCATGACTTTTGATGTATCTCAAGTTCTCATGTAAAATGTTTCCCTTGTTTCCCTTACTCGGCATTTTTTTCAACCTTTCCTTTGATGTATTCTCCCAGGTTATGAGATGTTGTAATGAACATAGGATGAACAAATTAAGAAGCCTTTCAAGTGTTTAAGAATAAAGTTTTTTTTCTCATGTAATAAGTTCCTGGTTTCCAAGACACTAAACCTTAAAGATCCTCGGTTTTGTATAATGTAATGAAAGTTTATGTGATAAAAAAGAGGGATAATATTGTTGGTATCAAAGGATGGTTTAGTTATTTGTGGAAATTAGGATATGAAATCTTTAGGAATAAGCCTATAGAAATGTTTAAATATATAAAATATTCCTGGTATTTTGGTGAGTATTGAGCAAGGAGTTGCCAAGCAAATACATCCATGTCTGGATACGAGCAGGTAGAGGTGGCTCTGGCACAGATGTACATAGGGGTAAAACCTGAAAACACCGCTTTGATCTAGACTCGAACGGGAACTGGTACACAACAACGGGCCTTGCTACACTCTTGGTTATGACACTCCTGCGGGATATGATTTGGTGAATTCATAAGCTTAGTATGAACCATTATTAAAAGAACATAGATAAAATAAAATAAAGATTCACATAAGAATATATGATCATGGAAAACCTAGTTTGGAACCTTGGGGATCACATGTTATGGTATACTTTTCTTCTACAAGTTATCCTTCTATGATTTAAGTTCTTTTTCATGATTATTATCTATGTATTTAAGCCCGTAATTTTAATTTATTTTGTTAATTAAAGGCGGGAAATGGAAGAACATGTCCCAAGAACCAATGTGATTGGAAATTTGATGATTTATATATTAATATGACAGAGATGATTAGGGGATTAAATTATGATCATTATTTTGGAAGACGTTCACTATTTTGGGAACCCTATTTGATCGAGGTAAATATATTACTACAGTATTTTCTTTGAGGAGTAACAGTTGACTTATATTTTGAAGAATCAATGAATTTACGGTGTACTTATAGTAATTTAGTTTACTTATAGAAATTATTAACCTATCTTGGGGAAAATATGTTTAGGTTAGCTACTTTTTTTAAAAGATGATAGGAGTGGTTGATATTGTTTGGAGATGAATGATGAAGTTTATTTTGGAAGACTGTTATCAAATCCCTCTTGTATTTGGGTTTCAATCTTAGTTTGGTTTATTTTGAGGAATTTTAAGGACAGTTATTTATGGAATGTTCTATGATGAACTTTCGATAGTACCGTGGAAATTTGAAGATTTAAAGAAGTGTTCCTTCCAATGGGATTATTTCTTTTTGAAGAGTTGTTTTATCTTACCCTTTCTAATTTTTTGGGTTTATAGAAGAAATAGATAGTTAATATTTGGTGGATTATGTGATTCTCTAGAAGATGATTCCTGTGCTTTGATGAGACTAAGTATTTTTTAATGCTCATCGTTTGGAGAAAAGATTAGTTTTGGTAGAGACTTATTAAAGGATGAAGCTCTACTTGAAGGTAGGTATATTTCCCTATGTTTTATTCTTTGTAGTAAATGAATTCTTCAAAACTATGAAAAGGAACGTAAAACAAAAATGTTTTTTGTTAACGTTTCCTACTGGGAAATAAAAAACCATTTACCCATCATAATTTTGTGATTTTCTTCTGGTTAACTTTCTCCTAATAATTTTTTCTATAACTCTCCCTCAGAACATGATCCTTTGTTTTCTACTCCATGTCCATGTTTTCCTACATGGAATCCTAGTATGGGTAAACTCGAGTGACCTTTTTACTTGTCTTTCTTTCTTTTAAAGTAATAGTGTTACTAACTCTTTTTCCGATGTGGGAATTTCAATGAAATTTCCAATCCCGATTTTAAAAATTGTGAGGATGCAATTTATTAAGGGGGGAATATTGTAACGACCCGAAATTTTGAATAAATATTGTTTCCTAATTTTTTGTGTTATTTCATACTCAACAAAACTGTTTCATTTGATAACATGAGTATAATTAAAATGAGGATGTTTGGTTTTGACTGTTATATGATCGTTGGTCAATATAACCGCTGGAAACTAAACGTTTCGATTACTGCCTCTAAATATAAGTGATCTTGGTTAATTAATATAGAAATAAGATTTGATGGCCTCAAACAGTAGTCTCAAGCCAATCGAATCCCATCTAACGAAACATGGGAATGAGGTAGCAACAATTGGCTTTGCTCTGGACCAAAACCAAGCTGAACTTCATCGTGTGTAGTTAGAACGGATTCTCCTTCGCGAGAAGTTCAAACTGATAGAAATTACTACTCGTGCAATGTTGGACAAGCCACCCCAGGATTCTATCACCCTAGAACACCTTACTCTTTCGTCCAATGCTGGTGTTATAAGGGGCTATGTAACGAGACCATAACAGCCTTGTGTAATCCTTTGATTTAAATAAAAAAATTTATTTCTTCTTGTGATGAAGTTTGTGAATTTTCAAATGTCCGGATAAATATATAATGCATATTTTTTATGAATTCTAGAAAAACAATATTTGAAAATATTTATGTAAACATTAGATAACTAATTATGTGTAATGATTTTCAAAAAATGGTCTTCTACAATTATGTTCAGTACGAAATTTAGAGTGTAATAAGATCAACTTAATTTTTGATGAATAGTAAATTATGAATAGTGATTTTATGCTTAGGATTAGTAATGTGACCAAATGGATTAGTAATCTCACTTAAAGAACGTATTAATATAATCTAGGCACCTTTATTAAGTAATGTGATTAAATAAAATAGGTAAAAAACTTTTTCAATAATTATTAGTCAAGTATTAGTTTTTTCAGGAGAATAGAGTTTTTTAATTAAAAATAAAATTAAAAATATTTATAAAAATATTTTTATAAAATGGATTTCATTTTTTGAACTCAGAGTATCGATTTTAGGTTAAGGTAATTTTTGGGGATTTTTCTGAAAAAAATAACTTTTCGGTGAATAGTGTATTTATTTAAAAATTAAATTACAAATATTTAGAAAATTATTTTTATAAAATGGAGTTCATTTTTGATATCAGATCATTGATATTTGGTTAAGGCTAAATTTTGGGATTTTTCTAAGAAAGTTGAATTTTCAGTGAATAGTAAAAATACAGTTTTAGGGATTCAGTATGTTTAATCACATCATAATTGTGTAATCATGATGTCATTAGATATTTTAAGGGTTGGCCGACCAAAGGTGATGAATTATTGTAGGGGGGTCCATGTGGCCTAACATCATGGTAAATACCATGGGAGAGGCCATGATTTTGACAAAACCACTTGTGAGGTGTCCCTTGGCCATTAATGCCTTGTCCCCTCACATTCCCTATAAATACCCACCCTTTCCTCTTTCATTTTTCACTCCCAAATCTTCCCCAATGAGGATCTGGTCTCATTACCTCCCAAGTAGTCCTCTCAAGGTTCCCCCAAGCCCTTAAGGTCCCAACCATTGAGTTTTAAGAGATACGTTTTAAGGTAAGGGATCCTACCTCTCTCTTTCTTTTCAAGTAATCTCTTTTATGTCATTTCTTTTATGCTCCATGATCTTATGTTGGAGGATGTTATTTTATATTCCTATTACTTCCCTTTTCATTTTCACATGATTAGATACCCCCTCTTGATCTCATCAATTCATTTTAATAATGTTTAAGTGGCATCGTTAGGCTGCCAAATTTTTAAGGGATTCGTTCACCTTTCTAATTTTTCAAAGTTCTACTTTCATGTCAAGTCTTTCAAGTTCCTTTTTATTATGTTGGTGTATGATATCTATATCTATCATACTGATATTTTAGGTTCATATGATTAGAGTCACTATTTTATCTCTTCAATTAATTTTTGTTGATGTTTAGGTGACGCCGTTAGGCTGCTGAATTTTTAAGGGATTCGTTCACCTTTCTCATTTTTCAAATTTCTACATTCATGTCAAGTCTTTCAAGTTCCTTTTTATTATTTTGGGGTATGATATCTATATCTATCATACTGATCTTTTCATTGAATATTATTATAGACCCTATTTTATATCATCAATTCATTTTTGTTGAAGTTTGGGTGATGCCGTTAGGCTGCCGAATTTTTAAGGGATTCGTTCACCATTCTCATTTTTCGAAGTTCTACTTTCATGTAAAGTATTTCAAGTTCATTTTTATTATGTTGGGGTCTGATATATATATCTATAATACTTATATTTTATGTTCATATTATTAGATACCCTATTTAATCTTTTCAATTCATTTTTGTTGAATTTCAGGTGACGCTGTTAGGCTGCTGAATTTTTAAGGGATTCATTCACCATTCTCATTATTCAAAGTTCAACTTTCATGTCAAGTATTTCAAGTTCCTTTTATTATATTGGGGTATTATCTCTATATCTATCATAATGATATTTTATGTTCATATTATTATAGACCCTATTTGATCTCATCAATTCATTTTTGTTGAAGTTTGGGTGACGCCGTTAGGCTGCCGAATTTTTAAGGGATTCGTTCACCTTTCTCATTTTTCAAAGTTCTACTTAATGTAATGACTTCCAACTTACTTTTTATTATTTTGGGGTAGGATCTCTATATCTATAATACTTATCTTTTATTTTAATATGATGAGAGGCCGTATTTTATCTCTTAAATTCAGTATTTTGAAGTTTTAAGTGGCGCCGTAAGGCTGCCAAATTTTTTAAGGCATTCTTTCAACTTTCTCGTTTTCAAGTTCTATTTTCATGTCAAGTGTTTCAAGTTCCATTTTATTTTTCTGGGGGTATGATATATATATCTATCATACTTATATTTTATGTTCATATGATGAGGACCCCAATTGATCTCATCAATTTATTTTTTTGAAGTTTATGTGATGCCGTTAGGCTGCCGAATTTTCATAAGAGAAATCATATTTTTGTCTTCCTTTCATGTTCTTCATTTAATGTGGTATATATTTCAAATTTCATTACCATGTTCTTAAATCCTTTATATTCTGTCCCCCTACTGTTTTATGGATCATTTATGAGTGGGTTACCCATGTCCCCTCCCTTTTAAATGTTTTCTAAAACCCTACCACATAGTCGTTATACTGCCGAATTTCCGTCTAAAAATGTCTCTCTATTTTTCTCAAATTCTTTTATTTTATTAAGTGAATACTCAAAGCTCATTCTTATAAAGGGTTATTCACATATATTCCAAAATTTTTTATTTTAAATTCTATGATTTACATACATGAGACCCGATTTCCATTTCCGTGGGTTTAAAGTGACATAAAGATCATGTCTTTAAAGCTGTTTTTAAAACGTTATGATTATGTAATGAAACCCATTTCTTTTATTCTATATGGGTTATTTATGAAATTTTTGATGATGTTATATTTGGCTCACATGATAACGATGGCAAATTTAAGGGTGCACCCTGATAGCGCTCCAATGCATTGGGTAAAGACTTAATCTCTAGAGATGACCATTTTGACTGATACCTTGGTGAATAACTTTGGTAATTTTTAATGACACATTGGGGATGGACCTTGCTGAAACAGAATTGATTGTCAATGTTAAATGTTGTAGCCACATCTTCAAGTTATGAAACTTGTTATTTTTATTTTGATATGCCTCATGATCTCTTTCTCATTCCTTAATGTTATTTTTCATGATGTTTGATGTATCTCAAGTTTTGATGTAAAATGTTTCCCTTGTTTCCCTTACTGGGACTTTTTCTCACCCTTTCCTTTGATGTATGCTCCCAGGTTATGAGATGATATAAGGAACATAGGATGAACAATTCAAGAATCCTTTCAATTTTTTAAGAGGAATGTTTTTTCTCATGTAATATGTTCCCGGTTTCTACGACACTAAACCATAAAGATCCTCAGTTTTGTATAAGGTAATGAATGTTTATGTGAAAAAAGGCGGGGTGCTATACCCAACATGACTCACAATACATGACCCAAAGGCCAAGAGGTATACTATTCCCAATACATGAATGGTTGGCCCAACCCACAGGAACTAACCCTCCCCTATATTCTACATCATTGATCACCTATCTCTCCACCTTACATTGCTGATCGACTAGAATTTCGCAATAAAAAGTTGCACAGTGCCTAGTCCCAATGGCGGTTTCCATACCATCTCATTCTTCAAATCTAGTAGCTCTACTTCTGGTGACTTCTAGTCTTGTTGCTTTGATCCACTTCTGGGGCCTTATTTTGTGTGAAATGGGCTTCTCCATGGTGTTTATGGCTCGAAGTCTCGGAGTCCCGATGACCATTGATGACCCTAAGTCACTAGAGACCCGTAGTCCCATACTAGTGTCCCGAAGTCCCAAACCGGGTAAATAGTTCTGGAAACTAAAATACTAAATAGTGTATGCTACAGTACTACTACCTTACCCCAGAAATTCACCTCCACATGGTTCTGAACCTGCGCTTACCAAGCCTCAAAATCACATATTGTCAAAGTGTGTGGTCTTAAAATAATTCCATATAATTTAAAAAATTTATACAGAAATTTTGGGAAATTACATCCCTGATTTCATCAATGGTGTTAGAGACACACACATTAAATATTATAGGGGAATCCATAAGTTCTTCTTATTCCTACTCCTTGCATCATAATCATCTTCAACCTCTTCCGATTGGGACAAATTTATCAAGAATAACTCTTTAGAGTTGAGATAAAAGTTTTCATTTTTCATTTTGGTGGAATTGGGACAACTTCTGGCCCTACTGAAAGCTAAGTCATTTCTAGACATGGTGGACTAAGGGGTGGAAGGGTGGTTTCTTCCTATTTTTTCCTGTGGGAGAGGCAGAGAATTTTTGGAGCTCTTAGGATAGTTAAAAGAAATTTTTATTAAATCATTCACCATCGTCTTGGGGATTAGTGGATTTTTCGACACTATCAAACTCAATATCAAGGATCAAAATCATATATAATACAAAAAATTCATTCAAATATGGACATGTGAACTCAATTTGATTGAGGTGGTAGTATGAATTCCTTTCCAAGTTATATGAAGGGGATAGTGCGAACCATTTCCAAACCATTTGGGGAGGAAACCAAATAAATTCAATCGATAGAGGGATGATTCAATTTATGTTCATAAAACCCTATAACAATATAGTGTGACTCAAAAGAATAAAATATTGATTTATCAGCATAAAATTTACCACATTTCCCATTAATTAAATATTTGACCCACATTTGGTATGATGAGGGAATCATTGCTTGTCAATGAAACTAGGGCCTTCCAAGAAAGATGTTGAAGGCCTCGTTTTTTCAGACTACCAGGAATTATGAGTTGTCTATGAGTTCTACAAACTAGTTTTTGAGCTTGATTTGGACAAAAAAGTTCTTCTCACTATTATCATAACCCAGTAGAGTTTTGATAAAGGGCATCAGGTAATCTTCAGTGCATCCCAACCGATGATGTTTTGGAAATGGGATGAGATTTACTCTAGATCCATTGTCAATGAGGGCTTTTCTAACATTGATATCAATTGTCCAACCAGACACATATAGGGTTTTATGTTTCCCTACATAATAGAGTATTCATCTTGATCTATGAAGGAGATAATCCCATGGAATTCTTCTATACTAGTCTCTATCTGATAGAGTTCAGTGACGATCACATCATCTTCAACCTCCTTAGGGCTCAGATAATCTTCTATTAGTGATTCTCTATGATCTACTAATAGAATCAGTGCATCCAGAATTTATATCATTGCATGTACTGTGGATATATTCTTTAGAATATCATATTTGTGGTCTATAGGTCAGTGCTTATGGATTTTGGGATTCTATTTCACAAATGCATTAGGGGCTTGATCACTAGATGAGGATATTCTGGTTCCTAGGACAAGAGTCAGTGAGGCTTCATTATTTTCTGAATTTTGTCCCATCAGTCTACCTTCATTCTATGGGTGAATAGAAATCACCTCCTCTTCTGATGGATACTATAGGATTATTGGGTCAGAATTTCCTTTAGTGGGGTAGGATAATTTTCTTGTCCTTGTTGGTTTTTCTAAGGGGTTGTTATATGTTTTTCTACAATGTTGGAAGTTTGAGTTGGAGAGTGACCATAGTCTTGATTTTTCACACGGTTGTGTCTTCATTAGTTTCCATGGATCTGAAGGCCACTTATATCAACTCATTTATTGGTAATGTGGAACTGGGGTTCATACCCATATTCATCATCAAATAATGGTTCCATTAACTATATGTAATTAATGGAGACAAAGATCAATTCCTCATCTGATGTTGAGTCTACTCAATTAACTTCATCAATTGGTTCCATTTGGAAGTGTGGTTCCCATATCTTCATATCATTTGGCACGAAATATGAGAGTGTCAATGATAGCTTTGTACTTGGTGTAAGTTTATTTTCTTTTATCTAGAACTTCTATTCCATAGGAGGATCATGGGGATGAGGATGTTGGAAACACTGCATCAAGATTGCTTGGGGGTGCATCTCTTTGAGGATTACAATAGCTCAAAATACTTTTTTCTAAGTCATCCAACTATAAAACTTCTACTCCTTTTTTATACAACCATTTTTCACTATCCTTCATAAATGTCAATGGTGGAAACATAACCCACTTATGCGAGCGGTGGTCTACGCTTGACTTTCCATGACTCTATAATTATCTTAATGAGGTCATTGAAGACAAAACATGCTTGAATGGTCTATCCCATTATCTGGTGCAAGGCCTAATAATAAGGTCAGTCATCGAGACATACATCATCAGTCCTCTTTATCTATAGTAGTTTAATAACATTATAATTCATGGTAGCTATATTGTAGCTACACACATGGTTATCTTTGTATAAGTATACTTAATTCCTTCACTCCTCAAATTAATTGCATCAGGATCCCATCCACTCATATTATCGAAATGGGGGAGGTTTTTGATGTCCATTGGGGCCCACACGATTTGGTGTAGGCCTTATATCTAGGGATGGTGCAGTGGTGGCTTTAGAGTAACAAAATCCTCTTTAGTTGTTCGCACACTTCTCTCTGATGCTGATGGGGTTTCTTGGGTCTTGAGATTAGTCTATTGCAAGGAATATTATATTATATAGTAAATGACACATAAATCATATAACCCAATTTTATACTTCACCGGATAAGTCATGTTTATAGATTGTCGTAGAGAGTGTCGATGCACATGGAAAGCATATCATCCTGGGGGATATGTATGTTTAAGGAGTAAGTTAGAACTTTCCATATAGAAATGATGTCTAAAACAATTTAATTCTTCTATTTTTTGCAGTACATAAGGTTAATGACATTTTTTAGAAATTTTGAACTAAAATAAAATAGGAACTACCATTGGAGATCCTCCCAGCCTATTATTTAAAGAGTTGGCATAATGGTATACCATACAAAGGAAGAAACTTTTAGTGTTCTCATGAAGCATCTGAGTTTCACTTATTTTTTTCTATGGGATCCCCATCATGGGGTCAATGTATGATGAGTAGTACATTAGATTTTTCTCTGAGTCCCCTGATCCATTGAAGCCTGTGAATATAGGACTCTTGAAATTTGGTTGTAGTGGTATATTTCATACCAATTCAGGATATGGTATCAGTTCTAGTTGTATCCGGAGCATCACAATTACATTGCATCTAGTTGATCTGCTAATGACTAAATGGTATTAATGATCCTTTCATTCATGGATTCATGTACAAGATCATGGGTGGGAATAGACAGGGGAAGGATTGGTCAGACTGCTACTAATTGAATTTGTGGTGGATACAAGAATGGGTGCATCCTTTTTAGATTTTTTGAAATACATTTAGGTTGTTTGTTCAGAGGAGGAAATTGTTGTTTCCTACCGGCATTGGGATATATAGACCGAAGCTCTTGATGCTGCCCTAAATGAGCTTTTAGGCCTTAATTCATTTTTTAGGATGAGCCCTTATGGTAGAGGCACCACTGTTGGGAGTGTGTGATGATTCTCTACCTATGGAAAATAACTGGTCTGATTTCTCAGTTGGCGTAGTTTGGTTTTGATTTTCTTTAGTTATTTCATTTTCTTGTTCCTCCTAATATAATATCTCCTCAAGAATATGGGACATGTTTTCATGTGTTGGAGGAGATGGTCCATGTACTACCTTCCTCTTATTCTTTTGGTTATCCACAATTCAAAATGGAGGTAATGATGTATTGGCGGAAGGAGAACACAAAATTAGGGAGGATATTTGGTTCTGTGTATGCATACCTGGAGGCTCATTGTGAACCGCCTCTAAGAGGGTACTATATTCTCTCACCTCATTAGTAACTATATTATTTGTAGTGAGTTCTATGGGATTGACATCCATGACATTCACTGATGCATACTGTATAGTGTGCCCCCTACTATGTGATGAATGGCAGGGGAGATTCTTGAGTCCATTCTTGGATATTCACCTTCCATTTGGGGGTCCTCTTCTAGTTTTATTTATGAAGGGTAACCCAGAGGGAATATTGACATGACATGTCCATACATATCCTTATTGGGGTAAGTGAGTCATGAGACGTGAATGAATGGTTAACCTCTTTATTCAATGTTCTCTCTATGTGGTATAAACTGACATCCATTGGTCAAGCGGTTGGGGAATAATGCCTCAAGCCCTATGTGATGGGGCTTAACCCATTCTGTTTACATTGTTCTTAAACCCATATTTTTTATGGGGGATTTTTGTTTTCATGATGAATTTTACCATGAAAGATGGGGTTGACCCTATACTTTGTAAGTTTTTGTAGCTATCACTGATTTCTTGGTCAATCCCATTCCAATTCAAGCATGGTCCAGACCTGGTGTCAGATCTTCTTGGGAATTATTTTCATCTGTGGACCTGAACAATTCTTGTTGATTGGATTCCCTTAGAAATTAATATTTTTGTATGTTCTCAGTTTCCTATTTTATGAGCTTTTGAATGGATTTTTATCATTTTTCCTGATGCTATTGAGTCTTACTCAACTCTAGTTATTGATGGGCATTCCAACTTTACTATGTAATAATTTCAGTTGGATTCTCTCTTGGGATGATGATATTGTATGATACCCTTTTCTGTTGGATGTTCTAGATGGGAAGTGGGGTGAGGTGTAATTATTGTTGATCTCTCTAACCCTGAATATAAACACCAAATGTTGCATCCCTGATAAGAAAACAAAACTTTTATAGCGAGGGAAGGAAGACCAATTTTATATCTTTCTTTCACCTCATAGATTATGTCCCCCATGTAGACAGAAGAGCTTCAAGGACAATTTTGTGGAAATGCTCCTATAATTTATTATCATGGTATGAATACCAATCATAAGTTAAAAATATCTCTTTTATATAGTGGATATTTTTATATATATTGATATGATTGTTATTAAGGCATTACTCTGATAAATATGTCCATATATCGAACTGAGAGGTGGATCTAGGCCAAAAAAATAACCCATATGCATCCTTAGCTAGTTAACTTATCATGGGAAACATATTATCTTTCTCTTCATCTAGATACCTCTCTACATGGTGTTCCCAACTAGGATTCCTTGTGATGATTTCTTTCTGAGTGGTGAGGAAAATAGGGATTTCATTAAAATGTGAGTGGTGCAGGGGTGGTCTAGAAGATGAATATGGGACCAGACCATGATTTGTCTAATAAAGGATGTATCTTGTCATTTCAACACCAAGGAATACGCCATAGAAAATATCCCTGTGGTTAGACACTAATTAGTTTGAATTCTGACTGCAGGGAGGACCTTAACAGCCGATGTTATACTGGAAAATACAATCATCAAAAATTAGTGTCCAACCATAGGGATGTTTTCTATGGAATATTCCTTGGGGGTGAACTTCATGGAAAAACTCAACAAGGGGAGTCCCTTGTTGTTGGATTTTATCATTGCAGGAAGTAACAATGCCACAATTTTCATCATGGCGAATAATATTATCATAGATTGATATCTCGATATATGGAGAATAATAAAATGTGCATTCTATTGAGTTCCTTTAAGATATACTGTGACAAGGGGAGGACCATTTTGTTTCTTGGTGACATTGTAGGAACAGCCTTCATGGTGGCTGCCAACATGGAGAGGACTACAATCATAGCTCGACATCTAATTGTAGGGAGAATTTCTATAGTTTATATCCTCCAGATGACCTTCAGGGTGGATGGTAGAATATGGAATACCTTCTTATTGTATGATCTTATGGTCAAGGGGATGGATACCATGAAACTCATAAAAACATAGGATCTCATGATCAATCATTTCGTTCCCACAAATTAAGCCCTCATAGGTTTTCTAGATAGGACCTATAGAGCTCCTAGTATCGACGTTGAAGGGTGGACCGTTGCAACTACTACATCCACATCCATAATTTTTTAAGGGATTGATAGGATCATGAGACTCTATTGATATATGTTTAATGGATTTAAGAACACAAGCTTACAGGAGGGTATAATTATGAATTTTAACTTCATTTTCCAACAACCTTTCATATAACTAAATTTTGGTTGCACTCCTGTGGGAAACTGGGGCCAGCTGCTATTGGTAATGGCATTCATGTAAGGGTTATTATCTTAGTATTTCCTATGATGCTTCTTGGATACACTAAAAGAAATCTGGAGAAATGGAAGCGATATATGCATGCCCTAGAGTGGACACTACAGTGGATCAGTGTCCTCCAATTCGAATGGGTATTTGATACTGATTCAGTTATCATATTATACTGGAATATGGCCATCAAACATCCAATATTGGAGAATTGATGCATGTCTTCTTTGGGAAGACTATATTATTATGTGGATTAATCACCCCTCTTGGGGAGTCAAGTTTGTTGTCCTGACTCCTTTCCTTTTCTGTAGATGTATTTATGTATAAAATAGTCTATAGGATATGATTCGGAATAAATATATGATCCTACTTCGTTAATAGTAAGTGTTAAGATATTTATTTCGATGGAATATGTATAAATTCTGATTCTAATGTGGGAGTAGGAGTTTTTTCCAGCTCTGGTCCTCTACATGTTTCTAGTGGGTACTGATAGTTTTCCTATTTTGGGGTAGAGGAATGAGTATACCCATTTGTTTATAGTTGAGATACACCCACATTTTTCTCCGGTTTTCATCATATTTTGATGATGGGATACATATTTGTAAGCATGAATGTACACATGCTCATTCACTTCTACCTTTTTCTCATGGTATTGATATGAATCTATTGGAATTTGGAAATTATTATACTTTATTTCCATCATATTTGACTGTTGGGATTCCTTGTGGTAGGTAGGAATATTCAACTTCTCATTAATTTCCATCATATTTGACTGGTTGTCTTGATATGAGGGGGAGGAATTTTATTCTACCTGGCTTGATTGTCAATATATTTGAATGGTGGGATTCATGTTCCATGTCATTATTCTAAAACTACCCATATTTGGACACCCTGTTTAGATGATGGGAATCTTTCACAATAGTATATAATTAGATCTGACTAAAACATGCCACTCCCTTTGTGTGGAAGGACTACAGAATATTGGTGGGAATTTTTTCCTTCTCATATTGTGTCATCATATATCTGTGGTGGGATTTAGAAGAGGGGTTAGGATTTTATGCATAACCATAGAATTTCCTTTTTTGTGAGGTGTGTCTCTTCCTCAGGAGCAAGGGTGTTAACATGTTCCGGATTATATGTTCTCTACCATTGACGGGCTATGAGAGGGTCCAATTTCTATTGTAATACAGTGGGGCCCTCAATGTGTTATCCTTTTCAAAAAGAGGATACTAGCTTGCATGTTGTTGACAGTGACTCCTTCTGGTAGGGGCTCTAACCTAAGACCCTTGAGTAGCTAGGATGATGTCTCTAATGTCAACTTCATCTTCCTCCCTACGATACGGGAGGTATCCATTGTCATGTCATGTGGATAGGATCTAAAAATGGTTGTGGATAGAAAGTGGGATCATTGGGTTATGGACTGAATTGCTCCATTGTGTGGGGGAATGGTTAGTCTTTGTGGCCTAGATGTCATTCCATTCTACCTCCATGATGAGGATAGTACTATTTTGATTGTACTCCTTAATTAGAGAATTTAAAACCAAGTTTTGAATATTTTGGGAGGGCGATGGTGTCATGTTATTCGTTGAGGACCCAATTACCCATACCATTTTGAATGTTAGTTTCTAAGCATATTGTTGGAATTCCATTTGATTTATTGTTTTTCTATAATTTGACTTAAATATATATGACAATTAAAAACAAAAAAAATGGTAAAAGTATCAACTCATGACCACATGTGTTTTTGATGATCTTGATTAACCCTCTTCCTTTAGGAATCTTTTGGGGAATGGGGTGGGGTAACATGCCACATTGGTAAAGGATTCACCTCAGGTTCACCATTTTTGTTTTCACTTGAGGAGAATTGTTGTACCTATGGATGAGAATGGTCCATCGAGTAATAAGGTGGTATGTCGTTTTTTATATTAATAAATAGGTGTCGTAGTTGAGTTGTCATGATTGGTGATTTCATGGTGTTAAGTTTCTATGAAATCACTCCATGTCGAGTATAATGTCCTCAAATGGTTTCCAACAGGTTTATTCACAGAGCTAGAGACACCCAACGCCACTTTTATCCATGATCCATGGACCTAATTTCTAATGTCAGGTGACCGTTGGATGATTATTTGCCCAATAACACTTAAGGTATCACAATTGTTTAGAGAATGGGAACTCAGGATCATCAAAACATTTTGGGGGTGTTATTACCTATTATGTGACTCTCTTATAGATATAAGAAATGTTCATATCTTAGTGAATCCATGGTTCTTTCCCACTCATATGTCCACATATTACCCCTGGGTTATAAGATCAATCATAAATACAATTGGTTTTGAAATCATCTATATGTATTTGAGTTTATCCAATAATGAAGATGTTTATATGTATCTATGCTTCCTCATCAATGTTACCCTTTTTTTGATGGATTGGGAATTCCTTCATTTTTTACTGAGGCAATGTGGTTTCAATCCATATGATGAAGCAACTTCTAGTTTATCATCATCTTGGGGGGACAAGAATTTTTCTGATGTCAAGGTCAGATCCATAAGATGGAATTTTTTATGTATCCTCATTAGTGGAATAAGATCCCACATAGTTTGGTGCCACTTAAATGGAAAGATCACATTTTAATGTCATGTGATGAGGACCCATCCATGCAGTTTAATGTCATGTGGCAAGGACATATATGCGGAACGTGCATAGTCATGATTTTATGTGGTAATAATTCCAAGATTTCTCAAGGTACCCAGAATTGATGTAGTCTTCAGAGTGAAGGTCTCCCTACATGGGTTACCTACAACGAAAAATTAGGGTTAGTTGAGTGATGGGTTTGGACCTAAAATAGACTTCCTACATATCCCATTTAATTTTAAATCGAATCCCATATAGTTTGGAAAGGTGGGTCCTACACATGGGAGCATCCCATAAACAAGGCATGACGTGGGGCTTACATCAGTGAAGAATTTATTTTTTGAGTTAGGGTTGGGACTTATACTATAAAGGAGGCCTTAATGGATTGGGGGTCATGATTTAGGTTAACACTTGAGAAGGATACCTTATGACTTCAAGCCATAGACAAGAATGCTCTGTATCCTGGTTGGGGAAGGAAATAGAGTTCACAATGTTTACTTTTTGGAGCTTACACCTAGAAGGAGGCCCATTTTATGGTGCATATGTTTTTATCAAAACTATACTCTACTCCCACATAAGTCATGCATGTTGTGAGAAACACATATAGGTGGAAAATTCAACCAACCACACATCATTCACACTCACCTAATGGAAAACAGGGGAGAACAATGGTGAAAGAGTTTGGGATTATATAACCAACTCTTACCATAAATAGGGGCATACTCCAAGAGTGATTCCCTAATATTGGATGGGGAAAAGGGAGAAGCATCATTACTCATTTAAAGGAATCATAGTTGTGATATCCTTTATTTAGCATTGTCTCTCCTAGAAGGGAATATCCAATGATTATTATTAATCCATAAAATGGGGATGTTCATATTGTTATCCTACGGTGGAACCCCATGATACCATGGGAACGCAAACTTAAGGACTTTCTAGGGGTCCACATCATTATATGGATTACTCATATGGATCCTCTGAACTTGGGTATGTAAACTCAGAAGGGAGTTCTAATGCACCTGATGGTTCTATCATCCTAGTCTGGTGGATTTGAAAATGGCTTTATCATGATGCTATTTTACTGGTTTTCATAGGGGATATAGGTGATGTAGAATAAATGGAAGGAATTGATTGGGGTCAGAAGGTGTAATTCCCAATAATCCCCCACCCTGCGTACAATTTTCTCATGTAGGATGGGGTTTACCCTACATTGAACATTGATATGATTATTCGGGATTAATCCAAATATTGTGATGGTACATGGACCTAGTTGTGGTATGTGTATCATTTTTTTGCGCATAACTAGGTTCCTACCACATAGATCTTTGCTACATGAACCTGGTTTTCGACTGTGTACTATGGTGGTAAACGGGACTGAGTTGCATCTGCATAGGGACTTGTTACTTGATGCACATTTTCTACCACATTGAATTTTTATACATATGGAGCTAATATGAAGAAGCAGAATATTTCCCTAACTTAATATAAAATTCATCCAGTATGGAAGTTTGATTCATAGCCTTTCAATTATTATTATATTTTTCTCTTTCATGGCATGCAGTGGGTTTTACCAAGGTAAAATCGTAAAAAGAGTCCTCTTTTGTAGTACTCTTCTTCTTCCGTGCCTTTAGAACTATGAAATATATTCTCCCAAAGTGTCAAAATTTTCAAAGGATCCCCTTCAATCCCCCTTGGGGTCCTTTTACACATAAATAGAAGAGCTGAATATAGGGGTCTAATGACACCTTTTATGGAATCCAAAGAAAGAATCACCCAGCCTGCAGAATACTTGTTCAATATAGGCCCATTGTGTTTGCAGTTCATGGTATAACAAAATCATTGCCTTAGCCCCATAAAAAATTAATAGGGCTCCATTCACATTCCCTAGACTAAAAACCATCCTATTCCACATAAAATGGTACAAAGGGTGAGTTTTTATGCCTCTATTTTACAAACAGCATCATTCACGGGGGACCAACACCGTTATTTTCTTCCCAGAAACCATTTGGTTTGTGGATGGATCACATAGTGGACCTGCATATGGAGTGGTGGTCTGAAAAGGATATTATCTCTTTATGGTCCAACTTTTCCATTTTTTGACTTTTATCTTTTAAATATTATTCTTCAAGTCTTCATCTGGTTCATTTTTCTTCCTTTTCCAAATTTATTAAAATAATTGACTACCAGTTGAAAAATTTTCATGACGCAACAATAATACTTGTAAATAGATGATAATTACCTTTTAAAAATATAATATAGTCATTATATAAAGAATCAATGGTGGGATATGTGAAACAACTGTTTTTGGTCATCTAATGTTCTTAGTACCATAACTCTACAATATTTACCCCAATTATGAGTGTCTTCTATAACAATACCAACAACATATCAATGAAAGATTTTGTCCATTAATTAAAGGTCTTATGGTGTAGTGTTTTAGTCCTAAATGATAATTTAATACACATAGTACATCCAATATATAATTTTCTGCATCCATAATCAATAATTTCAAATAATTTATGTGAATATCCTTCTGTACAAGAAAAAGGATTCCACCCAAAAATATCATCATTCCCATTGTTACTCTCTTAGAGTTAAAACTAAATTTCCATGTCATAGATCATGAAAATAATCTAATCAATTATTATCAAAACACCTTAAATTTTAAGATATTATGATTAGTGATAGAGAACATACTCTTCCACATGATGTGTCTATTCCTTAAATGTATTTTTAATTATAAATATATTACTAATATATGTTCAACAAATATATTTCATACTCATCTATTTTTAATGTATAATATATATTCACATTCATTTAAATATGGATATATATTTATATATGACCCACAGATTTATCATCAATGGAGTAGACAAATAAAATAATGATTATTTAAAAAATATATTGGCTTTAGAAAAATACATTTAATAAAATTATATAAATTTATTGACTTTACAGTAAATATATTTTTATTTATACATAATATAATAATATATATTCATCTATTAAATAAATTATAAATATAAATATATAGTAAAAAATTTCTAATTTAAATATTGTTAAAATAAAATATATATGTGTAAATTTAACAATAATAAATGAGATAAATAATTTTATTAATTATAAAAGGATAATAATTACACCACTTAAATTCATGAATTAGTTAATATAAAATAATGAATAATCCATTCTGACTCATTTAATCCAACCAAATTCAAAACTATAAACCAATACATATGTCCATTTAGGCATTTCAGGTCTAGTCTTAAAAAAAGGATCATAGACATTTTATACCTAATATGAGTTGAAAAAAGGATTTTTAATATTTTAAATACATAAATCCTCTACAATTTTTAATGAGATGTGTCACAAAAATAAATATCAACAGTTTAAACACCAAAAATATCAAGTCACCCACAAACCCATAACATCCTAAAATTAATAAATTAATGAACAAAAAGAAATATTCAATATGAGACTTCTATTTATTCTATAAATGTTATAAAAACTCATCCAAAAAAATTCTTATTTACCAAAAATGATGTTTGTTTGAGGGGGAAGTGAATAGGAGAAAGGAACGGTGTCAATATAGGACTACTTATATGCATAATTTTTTCACCCAAGGAGAATATAGGGGAATTATGTGTAGTATGGGATAAATATAACATACTATGTGGATTTTTTACTAATGGGAGATTGGGTTTTTGGAATTTTGTACTTAGAGTATTCATCCTCAAATATGTTTGTGGGGAAGTGAATTAGGTGTAAGAACATTTTGTTTTTTATGCTTTTTTAAAAAAATTTATTATTTTCATTTTTTATAGGTTAAAAAAATTAAAACTATGTCTAAAAGGCCATAAAGGTGATTCCACAATTCAAATTTATAGAAAGGTAGTATGCCCTTCCCCCTTCTTTTATTGTGGGTCGATGACATTTGAAAATTGTGTGTTATTCTCTTACGTTCACCTAAAGGGAAAGAGAAAGGTTGTCGAGGGGCTCCTTTCACCAAATTTAATAGGGAATGGCCACCCACCCCCTAACCACAATGCATTAACCCCCTACAAAAGGAAAGCCACCCCTCCTCGTCACATCAAAATTCACTCATTCTCTACCTTCCAAAACCTCCCTCTCTAGATGAAGTCTTCTTTGTGAATAGTGGATCTGATGACTGAAAAGAAGTGCCTATTAAATTGTAAATAATCATTTAGAGGTATTTTTTCTTATTTAATTTAATATTATTTATTTATTTAATTGAATAATTTTTTGTTAGTAATAAATAATTTAATTATTATGTAGTCATGTTAGTGGTATATAGTTTAAAAATAATTGTAGTTATTATTCACGATTATGTAGAGATTAAATAATTAATAACTTAGGAATAAAAAATGATTTCATATAATTATTATCTAATAATAATTAATTAATAAATTTAATATGACTAACTTACTATTAAATAATAATTAATTATGTATGAAAGAATTTTGAACAAATGATTATTGAATGTTTAAAAATGTTTTAGTTATGATTATCTAATGATTTAGTATCCATTAAATTATTATAAAATTATAATTATCTAATTTTTAACTATTGATTAATGATTGAATAAGTAATTATTTATTAACTAATAAATAATTAATAATTAACTATTGATTATGATATGATTAAAGATTGATTTACAAATGATTAACTAATGCTTAAGTGTTGGTTACACAATTATTAAATATTTATTAACTAATCATTAAGTATTGATTAATAAATTTCTATTGAATGATTATGTATTGATTAAAAAGTTATTAAAAAATGATTAACAGATGATTATGTAATTAATAAATAATCATTAACTAATGGTTAACCAAGGATTATGTAAGAATTGACTAAAAATTAGTTAATTATTAAAGAATAATTAAGCAATTATTAAATAATTATTTAGGGATAATTATAGAATGGTTAAACAATGATTAATGAATGTCTACGGAATGATTAACTAATGATTAACTAATTCTTAACCAATGTTTTAATAATGGTTATTTACTGCTTAAAAATGATTAAATATTTTTTTAATTAAGGTTTACTCTCATATTATAGGATGTAAGAGAAAATTATATAATATTTTTAGCATAAATATTATGTGGTTATATATGTAATCAAGTAACTATTTGGATACAACTAGTCGATAGGGCTCTCGCACAGATGTAACTATGAGTAATAACTTTCAAAATGTGTCCTGGGCCTAACATGGGGTAATATGGTAAACGAAAATGGGCCTTACTTTAGATATTCTTTAACACTCCTAGTGGATATACTTTAGATGATTAATATTTTCATTATAAACTACTGAAATACCTTTAGGATGACTATAAACTATACTAAGTAATATTAGTATCAATTTTTAGGATACAGCAAGACATTCTAAAATTTCAGTTTCATAATGATTATATGTTAAACACTCATTGTAAATATTATTCATAGAATTTTTTGGAAATTAAGGTAAAAATAAGATAAAACATCAAATAATATATTTTATCAATGATAAATTTACAATTTTGATCATATAATAAGAAATTTAATTGGAAAGGGAACTAAATAACACAAAAATTCCTTAAAAAATACATGGAAGACCTTAAAATGTTTCAATTGAAAAGAGTATGGATGTAATGATCCTAACATCAAAATTGAGGTAAAATCCAACTTATTTTCATGTGGTATCCTGTTAAGATCTTCTAAAGAGATTATTGTATATTTTTAATTTTTAAAATATTACGTCCTTCTAATAAACATTATATAATATATAAGATGTGTTATTATATGGGAGAATGATTTTGAAAATTAACAGTTATATGCATCTCTTTAGAAGAAGTTATTATGATACCACATAAACATAAAATGGGATTTATCTCAATTCAAAAGTTTGGATTGTCTCATCCAAACTATGAATATTTAGAAAATTCCAAGATCTTTATTATCTATTTCAAAGAATTTATATGTTATTAACTATGTTTCTTCTTGTCCATTTCTCTTATTTGGATAATAATTTCCATTTTATCATTGATAAATTAACTTATTTTGTGTTTTACTTATTTTTAAATCAAATTTAAAAATATTTGATGACATATTCTATAATTAATTATTATATAATGAAACATTAGTAAATTTTTTTTGATATTAAATTTCATTGTAATGTTTAAGTATCATAATGATTATATGCCCAACCATCATTTTAAATATTAATTAAACTATCGGAAGCCTAATTAAAAAAAAATTAAATGTAAGAAGTAATGATTATCTATGTCTACTTCTATATAAGGTTTTTTCAAATAGATCAAGGATCATATTTTATCAAAAAACCAACAAAATGGTTACTAATTCTGATTGTGTGACCCTAAGTGAACATCAAGATAGAGTTAATGGTTTCTTAAACCATTACATGATATGTAGATCTAGTCTATTATCAATTACATTTGAAATTCCATGATACAATAAGGCATGTAGCACTTCTATTGATTATTGATGAGGAGTAGGTCCCTGCAATAAATTAATTTACCAAAAAATCATATTTTTCTATGATGTTGTTATATTTTGAGGTTTTTACTACACAAAAACAAGTTATAGTTGTATTAATATTTATAATTACCAGAGTGGTTGAAGAATTCCCTCTCAATGAAATTAAGGTACCTCTCTATGATGTGTAAAAGGACAACCAAGATGATCTCTATGATATACATGTAAATATGACATATGTTGAAGATTTCTTTAAGGATGGAATAGACAGGGACAATTGTGAAAATTATCAGGGATTATTAAAAATGATGATATTTTTGGAAAAGAAGTGTATTTACAATAACCTCAACCATAAATTAATCATTCACCACTCTTTGTGTCATGGTCAGAAGTAATGACAAATTTTTCAAAAAATGTGTTTCTTTGTTATTGTTCATGCAACTGAGTTTTTGGGAGTATTAGTGAATATGTTTAGTGAGATAGAAAAAACATTATATATTGGAAGTTATTTTAGAAGTAATGATTCAATGAAAAATAAGATTAAAATATTACATATAGGGATGAAGGATAGCTATTTAGTTCATGAATCGTGATTAAAAAACATACCATTCAGTGTGAAGAGTTTAGGATGATTGTAGATTCCATTTAAGGTGGATTCCAGACATTGGAATTGGAGGTTGGATAATTTCAATGATTGAGGTAGCTCATACTTTCAATATTCCAAAATTGACCCAATATCATACCTCAAATGTATGCTGAATTTGTGTAATCCATTTTCTTCAAGATGATTAGTATCATCCAATATATTCTGGTAGCCCTTGTACAAGATTGGATACAGAAAATATATGTTCATTTAGATTTCCTATAATAAGGAAAAGATCATGAAACAAAAGGAAATTTTTATGGTCTATGGGGATTTTTATGATTCATATAAAGTGTTTCCACAATTTCAAATCATAGAGAGACACAAAAACCAAGTTTTATTCCATTGTTATACAATTTTACATGTCTCTTAAGAAAACATACTTGATTCTTATCATGTTCAATTCCATTGGTTGTACTGGGCATTCCTACCCAATATTCTTATATTCCATTTCCATAAACTGTGCTTACAGATTGATGGAAAATTTTTATGGAAAATACAAGGGTGAATCCTTGATTGTGGCTACCCATGATGGAAACCATTCACCTCTTCAAATTTCCTTTTACAATGTGGGGAAGGAAAACTATGAAACATGGAGTTGGTTTTTGGAAATTTTTAGGAACATTTCACCAGGATTATAGGTTTATATATGATATCCAATCATCATCATGCAATAAATTAAGAAATCAATGAGGATATTAATACATTGTTACCCCCCAAATGTTCATAATCATTACTACATCTGAAACAGTTATATCAATGTGAGAAAAAAATTCCATAAAGGACCTATAAATAAGGAAATAATGAGGCTTGGTATGAAATGTGTTTGTTATTTTTTACTATTTCAATATAAATATAAAATAAATTTTTGTTAAACGTGATAACTTCTATGTCGCATATGAGCCATATAAATGGAGGTTTGAATACATTTTTTAAACATGTAGAAGGATAATCATTAAGTGTGTAATTATAGGAAGAAAATTCCAAAAGAATATTAGAAATTAGCATATAAAGATGTGAATAGGTATAGATACATGGCAAAAAACATTGTGGAGTTCATCAGTGTTGTCTTCAAGTAGATTCATAAGTTACATATATTATCCCTAGTTTATGATATATGTTATCATTGTGTGGAGTAATTCATTGATTGAAAAAAACCATCCTTGTATGAGATTATGTAGGGGATGAGCTATGCAGGAAATGTTCAACAATATATTAAATAGAACATGGAAGAAGAATATAGTTATCATGTGTGCCTTTTATATTGAGAAGACTCTGAATTTTATGTTCATGATTTTTTAGACCCCATCACTAGTAGCATCCGTTAAAAAATGGTTGTATTATTTCACTAAAGGTAATTTCAATGTGCAAACATCCATACATTTTGGTTTCTATGCACACATTCCATCATAGAATGTGGCTCTGTGAACATATTTTGGGAATCATATGTTTATCTAGTGTACTAGTCAGACATCATTGCAAACTGTTATGAAACATGATGGATGTTGATTGGGGAGGTTTGATATTTCCCAATTCCCGAAGACCAGTCAATATTGATACGTACCCTAATATGGTTATGTAAAAGTTTTAGAATAAATTCAAAAATGATGAAAAATGAAATGTATTATCCTTAAGAACACGGAAAAAGTTTGAGATTTAGAATATGTCATAAATAAGGTCACAATCGGAAATGATGTCCTAACTTTGTTGTATCGAGTTCACACTCTTAGCCTCAATGATGTATTGTACCTTATATGATCTTCTCATATTGTTAATTATATGTGTTAATATAAGATTTTTTATTATTTACAATTGTCTATACTTTATGAATAATTCTTCTATCGAATGAAAAAAATCCTTTTGTATTCCCATTAAAATGAATATGATAAGTGAATGTGAGGTGACATGAAATAAAAATAAATTTATCCCTGGATAAACATTAAATCAAGAATGTGAGAATATAATCATGAAATATACAATCATGTAAGAAATCATACATAAAATACAAAGCACACCAATTTCATATAAATTTTTTTATAATGGTGAAAAAATGTTTATATATATATATATAACCCATAAATTTATCATCAGTGGAGTCAAAAAACTAAATAATGATTATTTAAAAAACATGTTGACTTTAGTAAAATAAATTTAATAAATTTATATAAATTTATTGATTTTACAGTAAATATATTTCTATTTATACATAATATATATTCAACTAAAAACATATTATAACTATAAATATATTTTAAAAACTATTATAATTTAAATATTTTAACAATATAATATATATATGTAAATTTATCAATAATAAGTGAAATTACTAATTTTAGTAATAATAAAAGGTAAGAATTATACAACTTGAAGTCATAAATTAGTTTAAATAAAATAATTAATAATCCATTTTGACTCATTTTAACCAACAAAATTCAAAACTATAAACCAATACATATGTCAATTTAGTAATTTCAGGTATAGTCTTTAAAAAAAGCACATATACATTTGATACCTAATATGAGTTTAAAAAATTATTTTTAATAGATTAAATACATAAATCCTCCACACATTCTTATGAGATGTGTCAGAAAAAGGAATTTCAATAGTTTAAACACCAAAAATATATATTTACCCACAAACACCTAACATCATAAAATTAATAAATTAATGAACATAAAGAAATATTCAATATGACTTATGTTTATTCAAAAAATTATATATAAAATCATACAAAATAATTCCTATTTATCATGAATAGTGTTTTGTTGAGGTGGAAGTGATATTGTTTAGTTGAGGTGGAAGTGAATAGGATAAGGGAATGACGTCATGATAGGACTGGTTATGTGGATATGTTTTTTACCCCATGAGAATATAAGGGAATTATGTGTACTATGAGATAAATAGAATATAATAGGGGGGTTGTAGTGAGAGGATATTGTGTGGTGGGAATTTTGTACTTAGAGTATTCATCCTTAAGGAAGTTTATTGGGAAGTGAATTAGGTGTAAAACATTGTTTTTTATGCATTATTAGAAATTTATTATTTTTAATATGTATTGGTTAAAAAATTAATACTATGTATGAAAGGCTATAGAGGTGATGCCACCTTTCATATTTATTATAAGGTAGTATAACCCCCCTTCTTTTATTGTGGGTCAATGACATTTAAAAGTGTGTGTTGTTTGATTACATTCACCTAAAGAGAAAGATAAAGGTTGTTGGGGGGGTTCCTTTCACCAAATCTAATGGGGAAAGGCCTCCCAACCCCTAAAATCATTCCATTAACACCCTATAAAAGAGAACCAACCCCCTCCTGCTCACAACAAAATTCACTATTCTCTCTACCTTCTAGAACCTCTCTCTCTAGATGAAGTCCTCTTTGGGTGTAGTTGATCCGATGGTCGAAAATATGTCCCTGTTATTTTTTATAAAGAATAATTTAGAGGAATTTTTTATTATTTAATTTAATATTATTATTTTATTTAATTGAATTATTTTAATTTAGATATAAATAAGATATTTATTAAGTTGTTCTGTTAGTGGTATATATTTAAAAAATAATAATAGTTATCTGTAATGATTATGTATAGATTAAATAATTAATAGCATAGGATTAAAAAATGATTGCATATAATGATTATCTAATAATAATTAACTAATTAATTCAATATGATTAAATTAATATTAAATAATAATTAATTATGGATTAAATAGTGTTTAAAAATTATTATATAATGTTTAAAAATGTTTTATTTTTGATTATCTAATTATTAAGTATTGATTAAGATATTATTAAATTATTATTTTATAATGATTAAATATTTATTAATAATTGAATAAATAATTAATGATCAACTAATGAATAATTAAAAATTAACTATTGATTATGATATGATTAAATATTTATTTAGTAATGAGTAACTAATGTTTATGTGTTAGTTACCCAATTGTTAAATATTGATTAGCTAATGATTAAGTATTGATTAATACATTTTTAAGGAATGATTACAGATTGATTAAAGAGTTATTAAACAATGATTAACTAATGATAATGCAATTAATAAAGAATCATTAACTAATGATTAACCAATTATTATGTAATGATTAAATGAAAATGTATTAATGATTAAATAATAATTGAGTAATTATTAAATAATTGTTGTGGGATAATTGTATTATGGTTAAATAATAATTAATGAATGATTGTGGAATGATTAACTAATTCTTAACCAATGTTTTACTAATGGATAAATAATGATTAAAAATTTGTTAACTAATTTTTATGTAAGGATTACTCCCATCATTTAGGATATAAGAAAATATTCTGAAATATTGGTAGCATAAATATTATGTGGTTATATATGTAATCAAATCACTATTTGGATAATACTGGTGGATGTGGATCTCACAAAGATGTAACTAGGAGTAACAACTCTGGAAAGGTGTCCTAGGCCTGACTTGGGGTAATATAGTTCACGAAAATGGGCCTTGCTTCACATATTCTTTGAAACTCCTTGTGGATATGCTTTAAGATATTTATATTTTTATTTTAAACTATTAAAATACCATTATGATGATTAAAAATTGTACTATGTAACATTAGTATCATATTTTCAGATACAAGAAGACATTATAAACTTTTAGTATCATAATGAATATATGGTAAACCCTAATTATCAATATTATTCATATAATATTTTTAAAACTGAGGTAAATGAGATAAAACGTGAAATAATTTATTTTATCAATGATAAATTGACAATTTTTATCATATAATGTGAAATATAATAGGAAAGGGAACTAAATAATACATGAATTCTTTTCAAAATACATGGAAGAGCTTAACATTTTTCAATAGAATAGAGTATGGATGAGATGTTCCAAACATCATAAGTTAGGTAAAATCAAACATATTTTCATGTGGTAGCCTAATAGAATATTTTAAAGAGATGGACTAAACTTTTTAATTTTTAAAAGCTTATGACCTTCTAATGAAATTTTATATAACATATAAGATATATTATTAGATGGGTGAATGATTTTGAAAATTAATAGTCACGTGCATCTCTTTGGAAGAAGTTATTAAGATACCACTTAAAAATAATATGGGTTTTGTCTCACTTCAAAAGTTATGATCATCTCATCAAAACACTGAATGTTTGAAAAATTACAAGGCCTTTATTGTCTATTTCAAATAATTCATGTGTTATTAAATGTGTTTCTTCTTGTCCATTTCACTTAATATGTTCATAATTTAAATATTATCATTGATAAATTAACTTATTTTGTGTTATAACTTCTTTTTACCTCATATTTCTAAACATTCAATGAATTTTTCTATAATTAATTATTATATAATGAAATATTAGTAATTGTTTTGTAGATATAAAATGTCATTCTAATTTTTTAGTGTCATAATTATTATATTCCCAACCCTCATTGTAAATATTATTTAAACTATCCTGGACCTGATTAAAAATCATTTGTTAATGTATGAATTCATGATTCTCTACGTCTACTTCAATATGGAGGTTTTTCAAATAGAGAAAGTATCGTATTTTATCAAACAACCAACAAAATCATTAGTAATTTTGATTGTGTAACCCTAAGTGAACATCAAGATAGAGTTAATGGTTTATTAAATAATTACATTATAAGGATATCAAGTCTATTATCAATATACATTTGAAATTCTAGGATACACTATGGTATGTAGCTCTTTTTTTTGAAGAGTAGTGGGTCTATGCAATAAATTCATTTACCAAGATGTCATATTGTTCTATGATTTATTAATATTTTTGATATTTTTTATACACAAAAACAAGATCCACTTGTATGAATATGTATAATTACAAGAGTGGTTGAAGAATTCCCACTCAATGAAATTGAGGCACCTCCATATGATGTGTAATAGGACAACATAGATGATATCTATGATATACTTTTAAATCTGATTTCTATTGAGGATTTTTAAGTATTTAATATACAGTGACAACTATACTGATTATAAGGAAGTATTACAACTGTTAATTTTCAATAAATGAAGTTGATGTACAATAACCTCAACCGTAAATTAATCATCCACCACTCTTTGCATCTTGGTCGGAAGTAATGTCACTTTTTCCAAAAATGTGATACTTTTTTTTCATTCCTACAACTGAGTTTACTATATATTTAGTGGTTAGGATTAGTAAGATAGACAAAATATTATATTATGGAAGGGATTTTCTATGTAATGATGCTTTAAAAACATGCTAAAAATATTACATATAGAGAGGAATGATAGATATTTAGTTCATGGATCAAGATGTAAAAAATATTTCATTTATTGTGAAGAGTTTAGGATGACTGTAGATTTCATTTGAGTTGGATTCCTAACTTTGGATTTGGATGTTGGAGAATTTCGATGATTGAGGTGGCTCATACTTTTATTCTGCCAAAACAAACCCAATACCATACCTCAAATGGATTTTGAATCTATGTTATCCATTGTCTTCAACATGATTAGAACCTTACAGTATATTCTTGTAGCCCTTGTACAAGATAGGATGCAACAAATATTCATTCATTTTTATTTCCAATAATATGGCACGGATCGTGAAACAAAAGGAAATTTTAAAGGTCTATGGTGATTGGGATGATTCATATCAGGTGTTTCTACATTTTCAATCCATATAATGACACAAAAACCAATTTTTATTCAATTTATATACAATTGAACATGTCTCTTAAGATAACAGAAGTGAACGTTTTCATGTTCAATTCCATTGGTTGTTTGGGGGCATTTTTAAGCTATATTCCTATATATTGTTTCCACAAACTGTGCATACAGATTTTTGGGATTTATTTATGGAAAATACAAGGGTGTATTATTCATTACATATTCCCAATATGGAACCAATTCAACCCTTCAAATTTCCTTTTATATTGTGGGGATGCAAAACTACGAATCATGGGGTTGGTTTTTGGAATGCGTCAGCAACATTTCTCCAGCATTCTAGGTATCTATATGATATCAAATCAACATATTTCAATCAATTAAGAAATCAATTAGGATCCTAATACATAGGGACCCCCAAAATAACTTAATTAGTACTGAATTAGAAACATTTAGATCAATGGGAGAAAAAATTCCACAAAGTACCAATAAATAAGGAAATCATGAGGCATGTTATGTAGTGTGTTTTTTATTTTTTACTATTTAAATATAAAGTTAAAATAAATTTATGATAAATATGATGAATTATATGTTGCATATGAGATAGATCAATTGGTTTTGAAGAATTTTTTTAAAAAAATTACAAGGCTAATCAAGAAGTGTGTCTTTATATGATGAACATTCAAAATGGAAAATAGAAATGAGATATGAAAAACAGAATATGTGTACATACATGACAAAAAACATTTTGGAGTTCATCATTGGTGTCTTCAAGGGGCTTCATATGTTATAATAGGAAAGTCAGTCATAGGAAAAACCTCTGCCCATTTATTAAAGAGAAACAAAATGTGCAGTAAACAAGGAAATGGATGAGGGAGAACATCTTTCCCAAACCCAAAAAGTTGTCCCAACCAAAATCATACAATTAAATATCATAGGAATCAAACCAACATCAGGAAGAGACCAACCAGTCCCTTCTTCAATTGTGCCGCTTCAACTGTGCCTTCAGCAACTCAACTCAATAGAAAAAATCATCTTCATCCACTAGATCAGAAAACCCAAGTACAGAATCCTCTTAAACTCCACCATTTCTCCTCTTGCCTCATCAAGAATACACTTCAAATCCAATCCTCCTTCAAAACCATACAACCATCCTTCACACTCCACCATTGTTGGAACACGCCCCCACCACAATACCGAAACATTCCAAATGAAAACCAAAAATCCATAACCAAATACAATCCAAAAAACCAACGTCACATCCAGAAGAATCCAAGAAAAATCCCTGTAGAAAACACACATCAACAAGATTAAAAAAACTCCCCCCCTACGGAACTGAAGAACAACACATCGCCCCATGGAAACCCACTGGAACCACTTGGGGAAACACCAGGATACAGTAGAATAACCGATATGGAACACAATAAACACCGAAGGAACCGATCAGATAGATCTAAAGAGACATAGCCAATGGAGAACACTGGAGCTTCGTCGAACATATGTCATCGTCGGAAGGCATGAGCATTCCAAGCTGCAGTCCGGAACACCACCGATCTGACTCCACCAATAGCGGAAGCTAGATAATCTATCTTCATAACCCAAACACATCAAGCATGAACACACCATGTTGAGTTGAGGCCTGAAGGAGCCAAGATGATCCAGGCCAGAGGGGGAAGGGAAAAGGAGAGGTAGTGGAACCCTAGCCACCGCGGGAGCTTTGGAAGACGCCACTCAGAGGCCTCCACTTGTACTCTTCTCAAAAGTTATATATATCATCCCTAGTTCATGATACATTTTATAATTGTGTGGAGAATTTTGTTGATAGAAAAAAAACCAACCTTGTACAATATTATGTAGGGGATGACGTTTTGAAGAAACATTCAAAAATATATTTAATAGAACATTGAAGAAGCTTGTAGTTAGCATGTGATCCTTTCCTATTGAGAAGACTCTCGATTTTATGATCAAGATTATTCAGACCCCATCACAAGTAGCATCCATTAAAAATGGTGGTATTATTGGAATCATGGTAATGTCAATGTGGAAACATCAAACCATTATGGTTTCTATGCACACATTCCATCATATAATTAACCTATGTCAACTTATTGTAGGAAGAATAAGTTTATCTAGTGTACCGGCTAGATATGATTACTAACTGTTATACTACATGATGGAAGCTGATTGTGATGTTTTGATATTTCTCAATGCCTGAAGACCAGTAGATATTGATACCTACCATAAAAATGTCATGTAAATGTTTTTTAATAAAGTCCAATAGGATGAAAAATGAGACGGACTATCATCAAGAACATGGGAAAATATTGAGATGTAGAATACGTCCTAAATAAGGTCATAACTGGAAGTGATGCCCTAATATTATTGTATTGATTTCACACTCTTATACACAATGATGTATTGTACCTAATATGATCTTCTCATATTGTTAATTATATGGTTTCAATATAAGATCCTTTATTATTTATAATTGTATGTACTTTCTGAATAATTCTTCTATTGAATGACAATAAGCCTTTCATATTCACAATAAAAAGAATTTGACAAGTGAATGCGATGTAACAAGAAAGAACAATCAATATATCCTTGGATAAACTATAAATCAAGCTTGTGAGAAAATAATCATGAAACATACAATCATGTGAGAAATCATACAAAAAAATACAAAGAGCACCATTTTCAAAAAAAAATTATGATGATGAAAAAAATGTTTATATAGATAGACAAATATATAAAAATATATAACCCAAAAATTTATCATCAATAGAGTCAATAATATTATTATTTAAAAAAAATTGACTTCAGTAAAATACATTTAATAAAATTATATAAATTTATGGATTTTATAGTAAATATATTTTTATTTATACATAATATAAAAATATATATTCAACTAATAAATATATTATAAATATAAATATACGGAAAAAAAATTATAATTTAAATATTTTAACAATATACTATATATATGTAAATTTATCAATAATAAATGAAATGACTAATTCTAGTAATAATAAAAGGATAATAATTATACAAATTGAATTAATGAATTAGTTAAAATCAAATAATGAATAATCCATTTTGACTCCTTTGAACCAACCAAATTGAAAACTATAAATCATTAAATATATCAATTTAGGAATTTCAGGTCTAGTTTTAAATAAGGGCTCATAGACATTTGATACTTAATATGAGTTTAAAAAACGATTTTCAATAGATTAAATACATAAATTATCTACACATTCCTATGAGATGTGTCACAAAAATAATTTCAATAGTTTAAACACCATTAATATATAGTTACCCAGAAACCCCTAACATCATAAAATTTATAAATTAATTAAAAAAGTGAAATATACTGTATGGGATTTATGTGTATTCCATAAATTCTATAAAAATTCATTGAAAAATTTCCTATTTACAATGAATGATGTTTACTTGTGGTGGAAGTGAATAAGATAAGGGAACAATGTCAAGATAGGACTAGTTATGTGGATAAGTTTTTCACCCAAAGAGAAGGTAGGGGAATTATGTATATTAGGGGATAAATACAACGTAATAGGGGGGTTTGTAGTGAGAGGGGATTTTGTGGTTGGAATGTTGTACTTAGAGTATTCATCCTCAAGGAAGTTTGTGGGGAAGTGAATTAGGTGGAAGAACATTGTGTTTTTATGCATTTTTAGAAATTTATTATTTTAAATGTTTCTAGATTAAAAAAAATTAAAACTATGTCCTAAAGTCCATAGAGTTGATTCCACATTTCATATTTATTGAAATTTAGTATACCACCCTTCTTTTACCATGGGTCAATGACATTTAAAAAGTGTGTGTTGTTGGATTATTTTCACCTAAAGAGAAAGACAAAGGTGGTTGGGGGAGATCCTTTCACCAAATTTAATGGGGAAAGGCCTCCCACCCCTTAATAGCAATCCATTAACACAATATAAAAGGTATCCCACCCCTCCTGCTCACATAAAAAATACACTCATCTCTCTACTATCCAGAACCTCTCTCAAGATGAAGACTTCTTTGTGCGTAGAGGATCTGATGGATGAAAAGAAGGCCCCTTTATTTTGTAAAGAATAATTTAGAGGTAATAGTTCTTATTTAATTTAATATTATTTATTTATTTAATTGAATTATTTTTAGTTAGTTATTAATATGTTAATTATTAAGTAGTTGTGTTAGTGGTATATTGATTAAAAATAATAGTAGTTATTAGTAATGATTAAGTATATAATAAATAATTTATAATTTAGGATTAAAAAAATGATTACATATAATTATTTGCTAAAACTAATTAACTAATGAATTTAATATGATGATCTTACAATTAAATAATAATTATTTATGGAATAAATATTGTATAAAAATGTTTTAATTATGATTGTATAATGATTAAGTATTGATTAAATTTTGATTAAATTATTATTATCTAATGATTAAATATTGATTAATGATTGAATAAAGAATTAATGATTAACCAATGAATAATTAATAATTAACTATTGATAAAGATATGATTAAAGATTGATTTACTAATAATAAACTAATGTTTAACTGTTGGTTACCCAATGATTAAATATTGAATAACTAATGATTAATTATTGATTAATAAATTTTAATGGAATGATTGAAGATTGATTAAATAATAATTAAACAATAATAAACTAATTATTATGTAATTAATAAATAATAATTATCTAATGATTAAGCAATGATTATGTAATCATTAAATAAAAATTAATTAATAATTAATGAATAATTAAGTTATTATTAAATAATGAATGAGGGATGATTATAGAATGGTTAAATAATGATTAATAAATCACTATAGAATGATTAAATAAGGATTAACTAAATCTTCTCCAATGTTTTAATAAAGGTTAAGTAATGTTTAAAAAATGTTAATGAATTTTTAAGTAAGGATTACTATCATATTTTAGGATATAAGAAAACATTCTAAAATATTGGTAGCAAAAATATTATGTGGTGATCAATGTAATTAAATAACTATTTGAATACTACTAGTTTATGTGGCCCTCTCACATATGTATCGTGGAGTAACAACATTAAAAAAGTGTCCTGAGCCTGACTTGGGGTAATCTGGAAAATGAAAATGGGCCTTGCATCACATACTCTTTGATACACAGGGTGAATATGCTTTAGATGATTTATATTTTCATTATAAACTACTGAAATTCCTTTAGGATGATTAAAAAATTTTCTATTTAATATTATTATCATATTTTAGGATACAATAAGACATTATAAAATGTCATTATTATAATGACTATATGGTAAACACTCATTATCAATATTATTCATAGAATGTTTTTGAAAATGAGGGAAAAATAAGATAAAACATCAAATCAACTATTTTATCATTGATAAATTGAAAACATCAATCATATAATGTGAAAGGAAATGGGAAAAGGAACCAAATAACACATAAATTCTTTTCCAAAAACATGGAAGACCTTAACCTTTTTCAATAGAATAGAGTATGGATGAGATGATCCTAACATCATAAGTGAGGTAAAATCCAACTTATTTTCATGTGGTAGCCTAATAAAATCTTCTAAAGGGATAGATTTAACATTTTAATTTTAAAAATCTGGTGACCTTAAAATGAAATTTAATATAATATATAAGATATGTTATTAGATGGGTGAATGATTATGAAAATTATTTGTTATGTTCATCTCTCTGGAAGAAGTTATTAAGATACCACTTAAAAATAATATGGGATTTATCTCACAACTTTTTTTTGATTATCTCATCCAAACTCTAAACATTTGAAAAATTACAAGGCCATTATTTTCTATTTTAAAGAATTAATGTGTTATTAAATGTGTTTCTACTTGTACATTTCAATTAATATGACCAAAATTTCAATTTTATCATTGATAAATTAACTTAACTTTTGTTTTAACTTATTTTTACCTCATATTTCCAAATATTCGATGACTTATTCGATAATTAATTATTATATAAATAAACATTAGTTATTTTTTGGAAATAAAATGTTATTCTAATGTTTTGGAATCATAATTATTATATTCCCAACCCTTATTGTAAATATTATTTAAAATATCCTATTCCTGATTAAAAACATTCATTAATGTAGTAAGTCATGATTATCTATTTCTACTTATATATATTGGTTTTTCAAAGAATCCTAGGATCATATTTAATCAAACAATTAACAAAATGGTCATTTATTCTGATTGTGTAACCCTAAGTGAACATCAAGAAAAATTTAATGGTTTTTTAAATAATTACATGATAAAGAGATCAAGTTTATTATCAATATACATTTGAAATTCCAGGATACACTATGGAATATATCTCTTCCATTTATTTCTGATGAGTATTGGTTTCGTGCAATAAATTCATTTACCAAGCTATCAGCTTGTTCTGTGATGTAGTTATATTTTTAGTTTTTTAATACAAAAAATCAAGTTCCAATTGTATGAATATGTATAATTACAATATTGGTTGAGGAATTCCCTGTTAAATAAATTGAGGTACCTCCTTATGATGTGTAATAGGACAACCAATATGATCTCTATGATATAGATGTAAATATGAATTCTAGTGAGAATTTATTTAATGATATAATAGACAAAGACAATTGCGCTAACGATTATGGAATATTACAACTGATGAATTTTCAAGAAATGAAGTGTATGTACAATAACCTAGACCATCAATTAATCATCCACCACTCTTTGCATCTTGATCGTAAGTAATGACATATTTTTCCAAAAATATGTAGCTCTATTATCATTCCTTGCAACTGAGCTTCCTAGAGTTTTAGTGTTTAGGTTTAGTAATATAGACAAAATATTATATGTTTTAAGGGATTTTCTTAATAATGATGCTCTGAAAACATGCTAAAAAGAATACACATAGAGAGGAATAATAGATATTTAGTTCATAAATCAAGATGTAAAAAATATATAATTCAGTGTGAAGATTTTATTATGATTGTGGATTCTGTTTGAGATGATTCTAGACATTAGAGTTGGAGGTTGGAGAATTTTTATGATTATGGTATATTATACTTTCATTCTTCCAAAAATTACCCAATATCATACCTTGAATGGATGATGAATATGTGTTATCAATTTTTGTCAAGATGATTATTAGCTTCTAAGATATTCTTGTAGCACTTGTACAAGATAGGATACTACTAATACTCATTCATTGTGATTTCCTATAATAATCCATGCATCATGAAACAAAAAGAAAATTTTTAAGGTCTATGGTGATTAGGATGATTCATACCAAGTGCTTCCACAATTTCAATCCCCATAGAGAAACAAAAACTATGTCTTATTCCATTATTATACAAATGAACATGTCTCTTACGATAACTAACATGATCCTTCTCATTTTCAATTCCACTAGTTGTTCTAGTCATTCCTCCCCTATAATAAAATATTTCATTTCCACAAACTGTGCATACAGATTTATTGGAATTTTTTTAAGTAAAATACAAGGGTGAATTCTTAATTTCGAATACTTAATATGGAAACCATTCACCTCTTCAAATTTCCTTTTACATTGTGGGGAATTAAAACTCTGAATCATGGATTTGGTTTTTGGCATGTATCAGAAACATTTCACCAGCATTATGGGTTTATATAAGATATCCAATCATCATCATGAAATCAATTAAGAAATCAATGAGGATCTTAATACATGGTGACCCCCAAAATCACATAATCAGTACTGCATTAGAAACATTTATATCAATGTGAGATAGAAATTCCAAAAAGAACCTATAAATATGGAAATCATGAGGCTTATTATGAAATGTTTTTTTTTATTTTGTACTATTAAAAAATACAAATAAATTAAATTTATGTTAACCACGATAACTTTTATGTATCATATGATCCAGATAATTGGAGGTTTGAATAATTTTTTTAAAACATCTACATGGATAATCAAGAATTGTGTCATTATATGATGAATATTCCAAAATAAAAATGGAAATTATCATATGAATATGGGAATAGTTATAGAAAAATTACAAAAAAAAACATTTAGGAGTTCATCAGTGGTGTCTTAAAGGAGGTTCATAAGTTACATATATCATCCCCAGTTCATGATACAATTTATCATTATGTGCAGTACTTTGTTGATTGAATAAAATCCATCATTGTACGAGATTTTATAGGGGATGGGGTATGGAAGAAACATTCACCATGATATTTAATATAACATTGAATAAACTTAAAGTTATCTTGTGAGCCTTTTCTGTTGAGAAGACTCTCTATATTATGTTCAAGATTTGTCCGGACCCCATCGCAGGTAGAATTCGATAAAAAATTGAGGTATTATTTGAATCAAGGTAATGTTAATGTGAAAAAATCCAACCATTGTGGTTTCTATTCACACATTCCATTATAGAATGTGGCTATTTGAACATATGGTGGGAAGAATATGTTTATCTAGTGTAACATCTTGACATCATTGATAACTGTTATGCTAAATTATGGAAGATTATTGGGGAGTTTTGATATTTCCCAATTCCCAAAGACCAGTCGATATTGATACTTATGATAAAAAGGTTATTTAAAAGTTTTATAATAAAGTCCAACATGATGAAAAATGAGATGGACTACCCTCAAGAACACAGGAAATGTTTGAGATGTAGAATAAGTAATAAATAAGGTCATAACTGAAAATTATAACCTATATTTGTTTTATCGAGTTCACACTCTTAGCCACAATGATGTATTGTACCTAATATGATCTTATAATATTGTTAATTAGATGGTGTTAATATATGATCCTTTTTAATTTATAATTTTCTTTACTTTATGAATAATTCTTCTATAAAATGACAATAATCCATTCTTATTCACCTTAAAAAGAATATAATAAGTTAATGTGAGGTGACATGAAAGAACAATCAATCTATACCTGGATAAACATTAATTCAAGCATATTAGAAAATAATCATGAAAAATGACTTCATTTTAGAAATCATACATAAAATACAAATCACACAAATTTCAAATAAATTTTTTTATGATGTTGAAAAAATGTTAATATAGATAGATATATATGTGTGTGTAACCCAAAAATTTGTCATCAATAGAGTCAAAAAACTAAATAATTATTTTTTTAAAAACATATTTACTTTAGTAAAATATATTTAGGAAAATTATATAAATTTATTGATTTTACAGTAAATATATTTTTATTCATACATAATATAATAATATATATTTGACTAATAAATATATTATGATTATAAATATATTGTATAAACATTTCTCATTTAAATATTTTAACAGTAACTATATATATGTAAATTTATCAGTAATAATAGAAATTACTAATTCTTGTCATAACAAAAGGATAAGAATTATACCACTTGAGTTCATGAATTAGTACAAATCAAATAATTAATAATCCATTTCTACTTATTCGAATAAACCAAATCAAAAACTGTAAACCAATACATATGTCAATTTAGGAATTTCATGAATACTCTTAAAAAATTTCTCATAGTCATTTGATACCTAATATGAGTTTTAAAAATTATTTTTAATAGATTAAATACATAAATCCTCTACACATTCCTATGAGATGTGTCAAAAAAAGGAATTTCAATTGTTTAAACACCAAAATTATATAGTAGCTCACAAACACATAACATCATAAAATTAATAAATTAACGAACATAAAGAAATATTCAATGTGGGACTTTTTATTATTCCAGAATTGATATAAAAATTAATCCAAAAAATTTCATATTTACCAAGAATGATGATTATTTGGGGAGGAAGTGTATAGGAGAAGGGAACAGTGTCAAGAAAGGACTGGTTATGTGGATAAGTTTTTCTCCCAAGGATAATATTAGGTAATTATGTGAATTAGGGGATAAATAGAACATAATATGGGGATTTTAATGATAGGATATTGTGTGGTTGTAATAATTTACATAGAGTATTCATCCTGAATGAAGTTTGTGGGGAAGTAAATTTGGTGGAAAAACATAATTTTTTATTCATTTTTAGAAATTTATTATTTTTAATATGTCTAGGTAAAAAAATAAATCTCTTTATAAAAGACCATAGAGGTGATTTCACCTTTCATATTTATTGAAAGGTATAATCCCCCCCCCCCTCTTTTACCGTGGGATGATGACATTTAAAAAGTGTGTGTTGTTGGATTACATTCACCTAAAGAGAAAGAGAAATGTGGTTAGGGGGCTCATTTCATAAAATGTAATCTGGAAAGGCCTCCCACCCCCTAATAGCTAACCATTAACACCCTATATAATGGAACACACCCCCTCCATTACACATCAAAATTCACTCTTCTCTCTACCTTCGAGAACCTCTATCTCGAGATGAATTCTTCTTTGGGTTTAGTGGATCCAATGGCCGAAAAGTATTCCCTGTTATTTTGTAAAGAATCATTTAGTGCTATTTTTTCTTATTTAATTTAATATTATTAATTAATTTAAATGAATTATTTTTAGTTAGTTATAAATAAGATATTTATTAAGTAATTAAGTTAGTGCTATATACTTTAAAAACAATAATATTCATTTTTCATGATTAGGTATAGATTAAATAATTAATAACATAGGATTAAAAAAATTATTTCATATAATGATTATTTAATAATAATTAAATTATGAATTTAATATTACTAACATACTATTAAATAATAATTAGGTGTGGATTATATAATGTTTAACAAATCATTATAGAATTTTAAAAAAAAATTAGATATGATTATCTAATGATTAAATATTGAATAAACTATTATTAAATTATTATTATCTAAGGATTAAATATGTATTAATTATTTAATAATGAATTAATTATTCACTAATGAATAATTAATAACTATATTTTGATTATTATATGATTGAAGATTGATTTACTAATGAGTAACTAATGTTTATGTGTTGGTTACCCAAGGATTAAATATTGATTAAATAATGATTAAGTATTGATTAATAAATTTTTATGGAATGATTAAAAATTGATTAAAGAGTTATTAAACAATGATTAACTAATGATTATGTAATTAATAAAGAATCATTAACTAATGATTAACCAATGATTATGTAATGATTAAATAAAAATTAATTAATGATTTAATAATAATTAAGTAATTATAAAATAATTATTGGTGTATGATTGTAGGATGGTTAAATAAGGATTAATGAATGACTATAGAATGATTAACTAATGATTAAATAATTCTTAACCAATGTTTTACTAATGTCTATGTAATGATTAAAAAATTATTAACTAATTTTTAAGTAAGGATTACTCTCATCGTTTGGGATATAATAGAACATTATAAAATATTAGTAGCATTAATATTATGTGGTTATATTTGTTATCAAATCATTATTTAGATACTACTAGTGGATGTGGCTATGGAAAAGATTTAACTAAGAATAACCACTTTGAAAAGGTGTCCTGGGCCAGAATTGGGGAAATGTAGTACATGAAAATGGGCCTTGCTTCACATTTTATTTGACACTCCTAGTGGGTATGATTTAGATTATTTATATTTTCATTATATACTTCTGAAATAACTTTAAGATGATCAAAAATTGTACTACATAACATTAGTATCATATTTTTGGATACAAGAAGACAATCTATAATTTTAATATTATAATGATTGTATGGTAAACAATCGTTGTCAATTTTATTCATAAAATGTTTTGAGAACTGAGTTAAAAATAATATAAAGCCTCAAATCATTTATTTTATTAATGATAAATTGACTATTTTAATCATATAATGTGAAATGGAATGGGAAAGCACCCAAAGTAACACACAAATTATTTACAAAATACATGGACGACCATAACATTTTTCAATAGAATAGAGTATGGATGAGATGTTCCTAACATTATAAGTGAGGTAAAATCCAAATTATTTTCACATGGTAGCCTAATAACATCTTCTAAAGAGATAGACTTATCTTTTTAATTTTCCAAAGATTACGACCATCTAATGAAATTTAATATAATATATAATATATATTATTATATGGGGGAATGATTTTGAAAATTAATAGTTAGGTGAATCTCTTTGGAAGAAGATATTAAGATACCACATAAAAATAATATGGGCTTTATCTTACTTCAATAGTTAATATCATCTCATCAAAACAATAAAAATTTGAAAAATTCCAAGTCCTTTATTGTCTATTTAAAAGAATTATGAGTTATTAAATGAGTTTCTTCTTGTCTATTTCACATAATATGATCATAAATTCAATTTTATCATTGATAAATTATCTTATTGGGAGTTTTAACTTCTTTTTATCTCATATTTCCAAATATTTGATGACTTATTCTATAATTAATTATTATATAATTAAATATTAGTAAATGTTTTGGATATAAAATGTCATTCTAATGTTTTAGTGTCATAATGATTATATGCCCAACCCTAATTGTAAATATTATTTAAACTATCCTAGTCCTGATAAAAAATAATTCCTTAATTTAAGAAGTTAAGATTCTATGTGTTTACTTCAATATGGAGGTTTTTCAAGTAGACCAAGGATCATATATTATTAAACAACCAAAAAAATTGTTAGTAATTTTGACTTTGTAAACCTAAGTGAACATCAAGATAGATTTAATGGTTTATTAAATAATTACATTATAAGGAGGTCGTTTCTATTAACAATATACATTTCAAATTCTAGGATACACTATGTCATGTATCTCTTATATTGATTGTTGACGATCAGTGGGTCCATGCAATAAATTCATTTACCAATCGGTCATATTATTCTATGATATAGTTTTATTTTGAGGTTTTTACTATACAATTACATGTTCTAATTTTATGAATATTTATAATTACAAGAGTGGTTGAGGAATGCCCACACAATGAAATTGAGGTACCTCCATATGAAGTGTAATAGTACCACCAAGATGATCTCTATGATATAGACATTAATATGAATTATATTGAGGATATTTTTAAGTATGGAATAAACAGAGACAACAATTCTAATGATCAGGGAGTATTACAAGTGAGTAATTTTCTGGAAATGAAGTGTATGTACAACAACCATGACCGTCAATTAAACATCCACTACTCTTTGCATCTTTATTGTCAGTAATGACACATTTTCGAAAAATGTGTTGCTTGGTTATCATTCCTGCAACTTAGTTTCCTAGAGTTTTAGGGGTTAGTATTAGTGAGATAGAAAAAACATTATATGTTGGAAGGGATTTTCTATGTAATTATGATTTAAAAAACATGCTAAAAATATTACATAAGGAGAAGAAAGATAAATATTTAGTTCATGAATCAAGATGTAAAAAATATATCATTTTGTGTGAAGAGTATAGGATGATTTTAGATTATATTTGAGTTAGATTCCTACCATTGGATTTGGAGGTTGGAGAATTTTTATGATTGAGTTATCTCGTACTTTTATTCTGCAAAAACTGACCCAAAATCATACCTCAAATGGATGCTGAATTTGTGTTATCCATTGTCTTCAATATGGTTAGTATTTTCCAATATAATCTTGTAGCCCTTATACAAGATAGGATACCAAAAATATTCATTCATATTGATTTCCTATAATAAGGCATGGACTGTGAAAAAAAAATAAATTTTGAAGGTCTATGGTGATTGTTATGATTCATATCAGGTGTTTCTACAATTTCAATCAATATATAGACACAAAACCCATGTTTTAATCCTTTGTTATACAATTTAAAATGTCTCTTAAGATGACTGACGTGATCCTTTTCATGTTTAATTCCATTGGTTGTTCTGGTTATTCCTCTATTATATTCCTATATTTCATTTCCTAAAACCGTGCATACAGATTGAAGGGATTTTTTAAGGAAAATGAAAGGGTGTATTCTTGATTTCAGATACCCAAGATGGAAACAATTCACCTCTTTAGATTTCCTTTTACATTATGGGAAGGAAAACTACAAATCATGGAGTTAGTTTTTGGAATGTATCAGCAACATTTCGCTAGAATTTATGGTTTCTATATGATATCCAATCAGCATAGTGAAATCAATTAAGAAATCAATGAGGATCCAAATACATGGTGACTCTAAAAATCACATAATTAGTACTGCATCAAAAAAATTTATATAAATGTGAGAAAAAATTCCAAAAAGAACTTATAAATAATGCAATCACATGGCCGGGTATGAAATGTGTTTGTTATTTTCTTCTATTTCAATATAAAGTAAAAATAAACTTATGTTAAATATGATGAATTCTATGTAGCATATAAGCTATATCAATTGAGGATTGAAGACTTTTTTTAAAACATCTACAAGGATAATAAAGAAGTGTGACATTATATGATGGATATTCCAAAAGAAAAAAAAGGAAATTATCATATGAAGAAGTGAATCAGTATAGATACAAGACAAAAAACATTTCAGAGATCATCATTGGTGTCTTTAAGGGGATTCATAAGTTACATATATCGTCCCTAGTTCCAGTTACATTTTATCACTGTGTGGAGTAATTTGTTGATAAAAAAATCATCGTTTTATGAGATTATATAGGGGATGTGGTATAGAAGAAACATTCACAAAGATATTGAATATAACATTGAAGAATCGTGTAGTTATCTTCTGAGCTTTTTTTGCTAAGAAGACTCTTGATTTTATGTTCACGATTATTTATACCCCATCAAAAGTATCATATGTTAAACAATAGGGGTATTATTGGAATCAGGGTAATGTCCATTTGAAAACATCCAACCATTGTGGTTTCTATGCACAAATTCCATCATAGAATGCACCTATGTGAACATATTTTGGGAATCATAAGTTTATCTAGTGTACCAACAAGACATCATTTCTAACTATTATGCTACATGATGGAAGCTGATTAGGGAGTTTTGATATTTCCCAATGCCTGAATACCGGTCGATATTGATACCTACCTTAAAAATGTTACGTAAAGGTTTTTGAATAAAGTCCAATAGGATGAAAAATTAGATGGAATATCCTTAAGAACATGGGAAAATTTTGAGATGTATAATACATCATAAATAAGGTCATAACTTGAAATGATTCCCTAACATTGTTGTATTGAGTTCATAGTATTAGCCACAATGATGTATTGTAACTAATATGATCTTATCATGTTGTTAATGATATGGTTTTAATATATGATCATTTGTTATTAATAATTATACGATCTTTCTAAATAATTCTTCTATTGAATGACAATAAGCCTTTTGTATTCACAATAAAAAGAATCTGACAAGTGAATGTGAGGTGACATGAAAGAACAATAAATATATACATGGATAATCTATAAATAAACCGTGTGAGAAAATAATCATGAAACATACCATCTTGTGAGAAATCATATATAAAATACAAAGAACACCATTTTTAAAATATTTATGATGATGAAAAAATGATTATATAGATAGTTAAATATATAAATATATATAACCCAAAAAAATTTCATCGACGGTGTCAAAAAAAATAATTATTATTTGAAAAACATATTGACTTTACTAAAATACATTTAATAAAATTATATAAATTTATTGATTTTACAGTAAATATATTTTTAATTATACATAATATAATAATATATATTAATCTAATAAATATATTATAATTATAAAAATATTGTAAATAAATTTATAGTATAAATATTTTCATATTATACTATATATATGTAAATTAAACAATAATAAATAAAATGAATAGTTCTAGTAATAATAAAAGGATAAGAATTATACCACTTGAAGTAATGAATTAGTTAAAATCAAATAATGAATAATCCATTTCGACTCATTCGAACCAAAAAAATTTAAAACTATAAACCAATACATATGTCAATTTAGTCATTTCAGGTATAGTCTAAAATATGGAGTTATAGACATTTTATACCTAATATTAGTTTAAAAAGGATTTTTAATAGATTAAATACATAAATCCTCTACAAATTCCTATGAAATGTTTCACAAAAAAAGGATTCCAATAGTTGAAACACCAAAAATATCTAGTAAACCAAAATCCTCTAACATCATAAAATTAATAAATTAATGATCAAAAAGAAATATTCGATATGTGAATTATGTGTATTTCGTAAATTCCTTAAAAATTCATCAAAAACTTCATATTTACAAAGAATGAATTTTACTTAAGGTGGAAGTTAATAGGAGAAGGGAACTGTGTCAAGATAGGACTTGTTATGTGGATAAGTTTTTCAGCCATGGAAAATGTAGGAGAATTATGTGTAGTAGGGGATAAATAGAACATAAAAGGGGGGTTTTGTAGTGGGGGAGATTATGTGGTGGGAATTTTGTACTTAGAGTATTCATCCTCAAGGAAGATTGTGAGAAAGTGAATTAGGAGGGAAAACATTGTGTTTTTTATGCGTTTTTATAAGTTTATTATTTTTAATTTTTCAAGGTTAAAAAAATTAAAACTATATATGAAAGGCCAGTGAAGTGATTCCATATTTCATATTTATTGAAATTTAGTATCCCCCCTTTTACTGTGGTTCGATGACGTTTATAAAGTGTATATTATTGGGAAATATTCATATAAAGATAAAGAGAAAGGTGTTCAGAGGGTTCTTTAAAAAAGTTTATTGTGGAGAGGCCTCCCGAACCTTGACATCTATCGATTAACACCTTATAAAAGGGACCCAACCCCCTCCTACTCACATCAAAATTCACATATCTCTCTACCATCCAGAACCTCTCTCTAAATGAAGTCTTATTTGGGTGTATTGGATTCGATGGATGAAAATAAGTCCCTGTTATTTTGTAAAGAATCATTTAGCGGGACTTTTTTTATATAATTTTATATAATTTATTTATTTAATTGAATTATTTTTATTTATTTATAAATATGTTATTTATTAAGTAGTTATGTTAGTGGTAGATAATTTAAAAATAATTGTAGTAATTATTAATGATTAAATATAGATTAAATAATTAATAACTTATGATTAAAAAAATGATTGCATGTAATGAGTAGATATCAATAATTAACTAAGGAATTTAATATGATTAACTTAATGTTAATTAATATTTAATTATAGAGTAATAATATTTAACAAATGATTGTAGAATGTTTAAAAAATGTTTTAGTTATGATTATATAATTATTAAGTGTTGATTAAATTATTATTAAATTATTATTATTTAATGATTAAATATTGATTAATTGTTAAATAAATAATTAATGATTAACTAATGAATAATTAATTATTAACTATCTATTAATATGTGGTTAACTATTAATTTATTAATAATTAACTAATGTTTATGTATTGGTTACCCAGTGATTAAATATTGATTAACTAATGATTAAGTATTGATTAATAAATTTGTATGTAATGATTAAGGATTTATTAAAGAGTAATTACACAATGATTAACTAATGATTATGTCATTAATATTAATGATTAACCAATGATTATGTAATGATTAAATAAAAATTAATTAATGATTAATGAATAATTAAGTAATTATTAAATAATTATTGAGGGATGATTGTAGAATGGTTAAATGATGATTAATTAATGACTAAATAATGATTAAAAATGATTAATTAATTCTTAACCAATGTTTTTCTAAAGGTTAAGTAATGTTTAAATAATGATTAACTAATTTTTAAGTATGGATTACACTCATCTTTTTGGATATTAGAAAACATTCTAAAATATTTGAAGCATAAATATTATGTGGTTATATATGTAATCAAATCATTATTTGGATACTGCTAGTATATGTGAACCTCGCACAAATGTAACTAGGAGTATCAACATTGAAAATGTGTCATGGTCCTGAATTTGGGTAATCCGGAACATGAAAATGGGCCTTTCTTCACATACCATTTGACACATCTAGTGGATATGCTTTATATGATTTTTATTTTCATTATAAACTACTGAAATTCCATTAGGATGATTAAAAATTGTACTACGTAACATTAGTATCATGTTTTTTGGATACAAGAAGACATTATAAAATTTCAATGTCATAATTATTATATGGTAAACACTCATTGTCAATATTATTCATATAATGTTTTGGAAACTGAGGTAAAAATAAGATAAAACATCATATCATTTATTTAATTAATTATAATTCGACAATTTTGATCATATAATGTGAAATGGAATGGGAAAGGGAACTAAATAACACAAGAATTATTTACAAAAGACATGTAATACATTAACATATTTCAATATAATAGAGTATGGATGAGATGGGACTAACATCAGAAGTGAGGTAAAATCCAAATTATTTTTACATATTTTCCTAATAACAACTTCTAAAAGGATGGACTTAACATTTTAATTTTTAAAATCTTATGACCTTTTTATAAAATTTAATATAATATATAAGATATGTTATTAGATGGGTGAATGATTTTGAAAAATAATTGTTATGTGTATCTCTTTGGAAGAAGTTATTAAAACACCGCATAAAAATAATATGGTGTTTATCTCACTTCAAAAGTTATGATCATCTCATCTAAACTCTGAACATTTGAAAAATTCCAAGGATTCGTTGTCTATTTCAAAGAATTCTTGTGTTATTTAATATGTTTATTCTTGTCTATTTCACTTAATATAATCATAATTATCTTTTTATCATTGATAAATAAAAATTAGTTTTTTAACTTATTTTTACCTTTGATTTTCAAATATTCGATTACTTATTCTATAATTAATTATTATATAATGAAACATTAGTAAATTTTTTTTGGAATTAAAATTTCATTCTATTGTTTTAGTATCACAATGATTAAATGCCCAACCCATATAGTAAATATTATTTAAACTATCTTAGTCCCAATTAAAAATTTTCTTTAATGTAGTAACTCATGATTCTCTATGTCTACTTCTATATAGAGTTTTTTCAAACAATGTAAAGAAACTTTATGGTGTTTTGTTTTAGAAATATTTTTTGTTTGTTTAAAACTCATCTTTTGGTTGAAGAATGTTGTTGAGTTATAGAATGTTGAAGTTTCTGGTTGCTAAAGATTTTCTTAAAGAGGATGTTGTTGATGAATAAGAAGTCAGAAGTTAAAAAAGTGCCTCAAAATTTCTAAACAAAATTACAAGATTCATTGTTGATCTTAATGGTCTCACAAATCAGGAAAAGTTCCATGATAAAATATTTTGATGAAATGGTGAATAGTTTTGATGATTTTCACATAAGAAAATTCTGAGAAAATTTGGAACTCTGTTCTTGAACCTAAAAACCAAAACTTGATTTCTGAATAATTAGTAACTAGATTTCTACACAATTCAGAACCTAATTTTTGAGTAATTTGGAACCTAAATTCTTATTAATTCAGATCCTGATTTATGAGTAATTCAGAAACTGATTTCTGTACAATTTGGAACCTGATTTCAAAGTAATTCGGAACCTAATTTCAATACAATTCAGAACCTGATTTCTGCAAAATTATGAACCTTATTTCTAAGTAATTTGGAACCTTATTTCTAAACAATTTGGAACCTAATTTCTACATAATTTGTTAAATGATTTCTGCAAAATTAGAAACCTGATTTCTGAGTAATTCAAAACCTTATTTCTGAACAATTCAGAACCTGATTTCTACATAATTTAGAACCAGAAAAATGCACAAATTGGAACATGATTTCTGAGTAATTCTGAACCTGATTTCTGTATAATTCAGAACTTGTTTTTTGAACAATTCAGAACTAGATTTCTAAGCATGTTTCTAATAAAATCAGAATCAGGATCCTGCATTATCATTCTGAGAATGATATGAAGAGTTCAAGAAGGAAAACTAGAATTTCATCATTGCGTAAATCTCAGAGGAATTTAAGGAGTTTTTAATGAGTTAATGATTGAAGATAAAATACAGGAGATTTGCAGAGTTTTTGAGATTTGAGGAAGCATGAAATATTTTCAAGATTCCCACCTTTTTTTTCTGAGTTTCCTATAAATATATTCTTAGATAATTCACCCTTTTTCAATTTTTTCATATATACAGAAATGATGGAGTGCTGGAGAATTAAACGTGAAAAGTTCTTAACATCTTGAAGAAGTTTTCTTCTGTGTTTGAGAATAAGAGAATAGGAATCTTCATAACTTGATAAGAAGATCATAATTATTCTGAAGATGTATTCTTGATTTTTGAGTAGAATGAAATTAGAACCATCATTACCTTACAAAGAAGTTCAGTTTCAAAAAATGGGACTCAAGAAAATTGGACTTAATATTCTAATTGAGCATTTGTGGAGCAGCTTCAACAGATTTCTTATTATTGTATTTGGATAAATTTTTCTTTAATAAAAGTTTTTAATCTGATGGGAGTCAATATAATATTACCTATCGAGAGATATAAGGTGTCTAACAGGAGTTTTCACAAGTTTTATTCACTTATTTTTTATAGTGGATTTCCATTGACACACGGGAGTGGCTATGGAAGGGACGTAAGTCCTCATATTGAGGCTGAACCATGTAAATATTGTTTTCCTTTCATGCATAACCTTTATTTCCTGCTTGAGTTTCTTGATAAAGGTTGATAAGGAAGTAAATCTTAACTGGTTGAATGGTTTAGGTTTCTTAATGTTTTGAAACATATAAAATGTTAAACAACTAATTCAACCCCCCTAATCAGTTGTTATTCGATCATTGGAACTTCATGTGGTATTAGAGTAAGGTTCCATTGTTTTATCCATATCATTGAGAATATCAATTATTTCAAAAAAAGAGGAATTCCTACATTTCATTGAAAGAATTATTAGGGATGAAAAATAGGATGATTACGTATCTCCTATCTCTTTTCCTTGAAGTTGTTGATGCTTCCACTGTTGTCTTTCCACCAGTTGGGAAAATTATCCTACAACGATTGTTGATAATAGAAACATTGAAGTTTATGGAAAGGCTAGAAATTTTATTCTCATGTTCTTATCGGAAAATTTTTATCGGAAGGTGATGGGTCTCACAATATAAAAAACCATGTAAGACAAGAAGGAAATTTTTTTGGAAGGAAATACAAATTTCAAGGAGGCCCAGCTACAAATCTGGCATAGTATGTTTGAAGACATTAGGATGATAGATGATGAAATTATTGATGAATACTTCACCGAAGTTAATGAAATTATATGAAACATAAGAGGATTCAGAGAATACATAGAATATTCGACAATTGTGAAGAAACTTATGAGAAACTTTCCCAATATGTTTGATTCTAAAATTTCAGCTTTAAAAGATAAGGAGTATTTATCTCTTGGTGAACTGAATAACTTTTTTGTTGCTTATAAAATGATGAAAGCTCCAATCTATAAGAAGAATATGAAATATTAAATGGAATTTTGAAGCTATTAAAAAGATGAAAATCCTAGATGATGATGAAGATAATCATTGTGAGTCTATTGATAAGGAAGATGAAGAGTTTAATGAAAAAAAATATTGTCTATAATATCTATGAACTATAGAAGAGGAAGAGGAAATTATGGAGGGAAAATTCCTCTCCAATGTTTTGAGTGTGCTAGAATCATACACATTGCTATGAATTTCCCTAAGAAGGAATTTGTAGAATATCAAGAGGTTTCTAATGAGAATCCATGATGGATTGAGTATAACAAGAATGGAAATGAAGTGAAGACTTCTAAAGAATTCAAGAAAAAGTTTTCTAGAAATAAAATACGTATATTTAGAACGAAGGTCGAATCGAAATCATCTGACAATGATTCCATAGAAGATGAATGTAATGAAATATTTAGAACCTTTATTGAAAAAGTTGAGAAAACAAATATTTCCTCAAAGAGTGAATAAGGTGGTGAAGAATCTTATAGATAATATCAGCTAAGATCTAAAATTCATTCATGTATTGATCAAAACAAATATCTCAAGAATGAAATTCATGTGTTAAAAAAATCATGAATAATTTCATCATGGAAGTAAAAATTTCACTGATAACGAAGATGAATACATTCAAGAAATTTTAAGTTACAAACTTAGAATTGATGAACAGTGAAGGATGATTTTTAGATCATAATAAGAAGTTGGAAGCTAAGGGAGAAGAAGTAAACAAGGTGTGATAAAAACTCATTGAGTCCAAAAATACCCTAAGTAAGATGAATGGAAACTTCAACAAAGCTACAGAAGTACATGCTGAGACCTCTAAAAATACTACGAAGGCTCATTACAAGAATCAATTAAAGTCTTATCTTACCAAAAATAATGTTTCATCTGATTCTTCTAACATTTCAGGTTTTTGAAGATGTATTAGTAAGGCTTGGGTGGAGATGGGATGTAAGAAACCTATCAATCCTACAAAAGTAGAAGAGTCACTAAAAAAAAGATGGCCTACATCTTGAGTTTTCTAGAGCTGAAAGAAGTTATCAACATCATAAAATTTTCTATAAAGAATGATCATTATTTAATAGAAAATAAATATTTTAGGGTTGTTTCTTGTGTTTTAGAATATATGGGCATAGAGCTTATAATTGTTGGCACAATTTATCTCTACATAGAAGAAGGTTTGAGCATAGTAGAAGAAATAGTGAAAGAAGGATGATTAACATTATATAATCATAGAAAGTTGAAAACATGAATTCTCAAGATATTAGAGACATTCCAACGACGAATCAATTTGAACAATTGGAAGAATTTTTCACAAGATGTGATCAGTCTAGTTATCTTTTCGAATGATGTATGAAAATCCTTCCAGAACAATTTTCTTATGATAAGAAAGAAAATAATGTTGAAAATAAGAAGGTTGATGATAGGACTTTTGTTGTTGGGAAAGCTTTGAAAGCAAGTAAGAGGAACAAACAATGTATTCTTGATAGTGGTTGTTCTTCACCCATGACAGGTGATATAAAAATCTTGGAACATTTTTAAATTCGTGATGAAGGAGTGGATACTTTTTTCAATGATAGTTCGATAAAAATTAATGGAATCAGAACTGTAGAGACTTATGAAAATAAACATAAATCTAAGGAATTATTTCTTTTTAATGGGCTAAAACATAACTTACGTAGTGTAAGGAAACTTTGTGATGATGGAAAAGAAGTTTTCTTTTGAAAGGATTTTTGTCTCGTCAAAAGTGTGAAAAATGGAAATTTGAATATAAAAGTAGAAAGAACTAGTGGAAATCTCTTTTAAATTGGAGAATCCAATAACTCTTGTTTTTTAAGTGATGAAGATGAAAACAAGTCATGGAACCAGATACTTGGCCTCCTTGGTCAGAAGAACATGAGTAATATTTCTAATGTTTATGCTATTCGGAATTTTCTAGAACTAAAAAGAATAGATGAAGATGTTTGTATTACTTGTCAAAAAGGAAAGATTGATAAAAAAAGGTATTAAAAGAGTTGAGATTCATTCTAAAAAACAACTTGAGCTTATTCATTCTGATCTGTGTGGGCCAATGAGACATCAATCAACAAAAATAGGTTTATACTTTATCACTTTTATTGATGATTTCACTCAGATGACAAACATCATGTTCATGAAGCATAAGTTGGGGCTGTTAAAATGATTAAATTCATCATAAGATATGTTTAGAAAGAATTGTAAGCTTCCATTAAGAATTTGAGAACATATAATGGTACTAAATTCATATGAAATGCTTTTGAATCTTATCAAAGTAAGCATATTATAAAACATTAGTATAGTGCTCCATATACTACCCAAACCAATGTAGTAGCAGAGAGAAGCAATGGAAGCTTGGTGGAAATGGGAAGAAGTTTGTTATCAGAATACAATCATTCAAACTTCTTTTGGAGAGAAGATTTTAGAACTATTTTACATGTTCAAAATAGATTCTTGTTGATACCGGAAACCAACATGACTCCTTACAAGATGTGGTATAACAAAAAAACCTTCGTTTAAATACTTAAAAGCTTTTGGAAGTCCATACTTGATCAAAATAAAAAATTTGGACTGAGGAAATATTGGTGAGAAATCCGAAGAAGGAATATTTATGGGGTATTCAGCAAATGTATGAAGTTACAAATGCTAGAACAAACGTTTACAGAAGTTGGTGGACTCATATGATGTGAAGGTAATTGAAAACCAAGTTCCTTCACAAAATCTATTAAGAATACTGAGGAAGATAAATCATATAATCCCCACCAGAGTCAATGTGTCTTAGATGAGTCACGTGGGGAAGAAAGTGATGAAGGGAAAAGAAATATGAGTTTTCCTACCTTACGAAAACATTATGAATCTGAAAATATTATTGGGGATTAGAAGGCTCCAGTTCAGACAAGAAGGAAGTTGAGATTAGAAAATCAGACTTCCCTTATCTCAAAGATCGAACTAGAATTTGTTTCAGAAGCTATTCAACATAATGAATGGGTGCTTGAAATGATTGAAGAACTAGATCATATTAAGAAGAATGAAACATGGGAACTTTTTTCAAGGCTAGAAAATAAAAATGTTATCAGAACCAAGTGGGTTCACGGAAATAAATTTAGTGAGCATGGAGAAGATATAAGAAACAAAGTAAGGCCTGTGTGTAAAAGATATGCACAAGTGGAAGGTGTGGATTTTGTTTAAACCTTTGATCATGTTGCAAGGTTGTAAACTATTAGAATGTTTCATACATTGGATCCTCATTGGAATTAAATGGATTATTAGAATTATGTAAAGTCACATTTCTTAAATGTATAGATTGAGGAAGAAGTTTACATTGAACAACCTTGTGGGTTTTTACTTGATGAAGATGAATAAAAAATTGCAAATCGAAGAAAGCGTTGTATGGGCCGAAACAGGCTCCATGAGCATGGTATTCAAAGATTCAAAATTCATTGAGAAAGATGAACATTAATAAAGGAAAGGTTGATAGAAAATTTTATGTTATAGATGTTGACTTTGGAACATTAATTTTAATTGTTTATGTGGATGATATAATTTTTTTAGAGATGAAGAAAATGTCCGTGAATAATTTGTTGAAGAGATGAATTAAAATTTTGAAATCTCAATGATGGAATATTTGACATTATTCCTTGGATAACATGTTCAAAAATAAGAAAACTAAATTTTCTTATCCCAAGAAAAGTATGCCAAAGAATTGTTAAAGAAGCTTGGGATGGAAGAAGAAAATGATGTTTCCACTCTTATCTCAGTGAGCACAGTTTTGGGAAAAGATGAATCAGGGAATAATGTGAATCAGAAAGGATTTCAAAATTTAATAGGAAGTCTTATTTATCTTACAGCTTCAAGGCCTGACATTTCTTTTGTTGTGAATTTCTATTCCTAGTATAAAACTAATCCAAAATAATCATACATGTTGGCAGTTTAGTGGATTTAGAGATATATTAAAGAAACAAATTCACACGGGTTGTTATAAAAGAGAAACATTGAGATGAAGTTTCATGTTTATACTATTGTTGATTGGGCTGGTGATTATAATTATAGAAAATAAATACTATGAGGGAAAGTTTTCTTAGGGGAATGATATTTTAGTTGGAATAGTAAGAAACAAATTTTAGTAAACCTAATGACAACTGAATCTGAATATGTTTTAGCTATTTAGGATTGTACTCAAATGATGTGGATGAAGGTTCAGCTGGAATATCTGAAAGTGAAATTTTCTAAACCATTGAAGATACTCTGTGATAATAAAAGTTCCATTGATCTCTCTAAGATTACTATTCAACATTCGAGATCAAAACACATTGATATAAAGTATCAATTTTTAAAAGATAATGTTGTTGTTGGAGATTTCTGGATAGAATATATTTCAACAAAGTATCAGATTACTGATATTTTTACAAAAGCAATGTGAAAGGAAAGGTTTGTTGAACTGAGGTTGCAACTCTATGTTCATCCTCCTCCCATGAAATCCTAAAACTCATAACAATGTTTTCCCCCACAAAAAATTGGATTATTTTTTCAAAGGGGGAGAGTAAGTAACAACTTTTTACATTGAATGTTGTGTTTACTTGGATTTATTTTATAAATCTAAATTTGTGGTTATCCTATAATGGGGGGAGAGAATGAAAAATGATATAAGAAAAGAAAAGTGAAATAGAGAATGATAAAAGTTGAGGGGGATTTTGAGTAAGGTGGAGTTTATCCATACTTGGATGTAAAATTTTCTCATCACAGATGGATGGGAATACTTTAAAAACATTACTTTACCTAGTAGTGTTGTGTTAATACACTCTTTTTTAGGATGTCTATGTTTTCGTAAAGTTCACGAAATTGTGTTGTGAAATTTTTTTTGAGGTGAAATCTTTTTAATAAGGATTCCAACAAATCCAAAGGGGGGTATTGAATAAAATTTGTGGTGTTTTCTTTTAATAGAGTTTTGTATTTATTGAAAAATAATATTTTTGTTAAGGAATGCTTTTGAGTTACAAGAAGTTGATGTTTCTGGTTAATGAATATTTTCTTAAAAAGGATGTTGTTGAAGAATAATAAGTCAGAAGATAAGAAAGTTACGCAAAGTTTCTAAACAAAATTAGATGATATGTTGCTGATATTAAAGTTCTCAAAAATCATGAAATGATTCATGGTAAATGTTTTTGAGGAAATGGTGAAGAGGTTGGACTATTTTCACAAATCAAAATTTTCAGAAAATTCAAAACGTGGTTCCTGAACCTAAAAACCTCAACATAATTTCTATACAATTCAAAACCGGATTTCTACACGATTCAGATTATTATATCTGAGTAATTTAGAACCTAATTCTTGACTGATTTGGAACCTGATTTTGGAGTAATTTGGAACCTAATTTCTATACAATTCGTAACCATATTTATGAGTAATTCATAACCTGATTTCTAAACAATTTGGATCCTGATTTATGAATAATTCGGAACCGGATTTCTACGTAATTCGAAACCTGATTTCTAAACAATTCGTAACCTGATTTATGCATAATTCGGAACCTGATTTCTGCAAAATTCATACCTAATTTATGAATAATTCAGAACCTGATTTCTGATCAATTTGGAACCTAATTTTTTCATAATTCAGAACATTATTTCTTCACAATTCAGAAGCTGATTTCTAAGTAATTCCGAACCTAATTTATGAACAATTAGGATCCTAATTTCTACATAATTTGGAACCAATTTGCTGCATAATTCAGAACCTGATATCTGAGCTTATTTCTGATAAATTCAGAATCAAGATCCAGCAATATAATTCTAAGAAAAATATGATAATTTCAAGAAGGAAAATATGAATTTCAACATTGTATAAATCTCAGATAAATATAAGGAGTGTTTAAGAAGTCAAATATTTAAGGTTAAACATGAGAGATTTGTAGAGTTTTTTAGATTTTAGGAAGTGAGAAATATTTTCAAGATTCCCCCCTTTGTTTTCTGAGTTTCCTATAAATATATGCACAGATCATTCACTCATTTGAAATTTCTTCATATATGTGGAAAAGGCAAAGATCTGGTGAATTCAAAGTGAAATTTTCCTACCATCTTGAAGAAGTTTTCCTGAGTGTTTGAGAGTAAGAGAATTAGAATCATCTTACCTCTCTATAAATATTAGAATTATCTTGAAGAAGTATTCTTGAGTTTTTAGCTGAAGGAAATTGGAACCATAATTACCCTGATGAGAAGACCAGTTTCAGAAAATCAGACTCATGAAAACCAGACTGAATATTCGATGTGATTATATGTGGATCAACTTCAACAAAGATCTTATTCTTGTATTTAGATCATTTTTTCATTATGAAAACTTTGTAAACATATGGTAGTGAGTATAATCTTACCTATCGGGTGATAGAAATGGTAAAATGGTAGTTGTCACAAGTTTTAGTCACTTATTTATTATATTATATCTCTATAGACCCATGGGAGTGGATATGGAAAGAATTTAGGTTCTTATATTGAGGCCAAACCTTGTAAATATTTTGTGACTTTCTTGGTTTACCTTTATTTCATGCTTTAGTTTCTTTCTAGAGGTTGATAAGGAAATAAATCTTAGTTGGTTGAATGGGTTAAGTTTCTTAGTGCTTTAAAACTTATAAAAAGTTAAACAACTAATCCCCCCACCCCCTTCTTAGTTGTTATTCGATCCTTGGAAATTCACAAAGAAAGGATCATATTTTATCAATCAACCAACAAAATGCTCAGTTATTCTGATTGGGTAACCCTAAGTGAACATCAAGATAGATTTAATGGTTTCATAAATCATTATATGATATGGATATAAAGTCTATTGTCAATATTCATTTTAAATTCTAGGATACACTATGGAATGTTTCTCTTCCATTGATTGTTTATGAGTAGTGGGTCCATGAAATAAATTCATTTACTAAGTGGTCAGACTGTTCTATGATGTAGTTATATTTTTGAGGTTTTTACTATACAAAAAAAAGTTTCAGTTGTATTAATATGTATAATTACAAGAGTAGTTGAAGAATTATCTCTCATAAAAATTGAGGTACCAACCTATGATGTGTAATAGGACAACCTAGATGAAATCTGAATTCTAATGAGAATTTATTTAAGGATAGAATAGACAGAGACAATTGTGATAATGATCATAGAGTATTATAGGTGATGAATTTTCTGTAAATGAAGTGGATGTACAACAACCTTGAACATCAATTAATCTTCCACCACTCTTTGCATCATGGTTGGATGTAATGACACATTTTCCAAAAAAATCTTTTGTATCATTCCTGCAACTGAGTTTCCAGGTGTTTTAGTGTTTAGGTTTAGTGAGATAGAACAAAATATTATATGTTGGAAAGGATATTCTAAGTAATGATGCTTTGAGAAAATGCTAAAAATAATACATATTGAGAGGAAAGATAGATATTTAATTCATGAATCAATATGTAAAAATTATGTCATTTTGTGTGAAGAGTTTATGAGGATTTTATATTCTGTTTGAGTTATATTCTAGGCATTGGATTTGGAGGTTGGAGAATTTCGATGATTGATGTAGATTATACTTTAATTTTTCCAAAATTGACCCAATATCATACCTCAAATGGATGCTGAATTTTTGTTATCCATTGTCTTCAAGATGATTAGTACCTTCTGAGATATTCTTGTAGCCCTTGTACAAGATATGATACAACAAATATTCATTCATTTTTATTTCCTATAATAAGTCATTGATATTGAAATGAAAATAAATTTTCAAGTTATAAGGTGATTTGGATGATTCATATTTGGTGTTTCTACAATTTTAATCCATATAGAGACACAAAAACCATGTTTTATTCCATTTTTATACAAATGAATATGTCTTTAAGATGACTGACTTGATCCTTCTCATGTTCAATTCCATTGGATGTTATGGGCATTCCTCCCATATATTCCTATATTCTGTTTCCACAAAATATTTATACATATTGATGGGATTTTTTTTAACGAAAATATAAGGGTATATTTTTTATTGTGGCTACCCATGATGGAAACCTTTCACCTCTTAAAATTTCCTTTTACGTTGTGGGAAAGGAAAACTACGAATCATGGAGTTGGTTTTTGGCATGTACCATCAACATTTCACCAGAATTCTAGGTTTCTATATGATATTAAATCAGCATCATGAAATCAATTAAAAAATCAATAAGGATCCTAATACATGGTGTCCACAAAATCACATAATCAGTACTGCATCAGAATCATTTATATCAATGCGAGAAAAAAAATTCCATAAAGAACCTATAAATATGGAAATCATGAGGCTTGGAATGAAATGTGTTTGTTTTTTTACTAGTTCAATATAAATATAATACAAATTTATATTAAATGTGATCACTTCTATGTATAATATGATCCAAATCAGTGGTGGTTTGAAGAATTTTTTTAAAACATCTACATGGATAATCAATAAGTGTGTCATTATATAATGAATATTCCAAAAGAAAAATGGAAATTAGCATATGAAGAAATGAATTGGTATGTATACATGAAAACAAACATTGAGGAGTTCATCAATGGTGTCTTCAAGGGGATTAATAAGTTACATATATCATCCCTTATTCATGATACATTTTATCATTGTGTGGAGTACTTCATTGATAGAAAAAACAATCCTTGTACAAGATTTTTTAGGGGATGATGTCTAGAAGAAACATTCACCAAGATATTGAATAGAACATTGAAGAATCTTATAGTTATCATACGATCCTTTTCTGCTGAGAAGACTCTTGATATTATGTTCAAGATTGTTCAAACCCCATCACAAGTAGAATCCGTTAAAAAAATGGTTGTATTATTGGAATCAAGGTAATTTCAATTTGCAAACATCCTACCATTGTGGTTTTTATGAACACGTTCCATCAAAAAATGTTCCTATGAGAACATATTGTGGGAAGCATATGTTTATCTAGTGTACTAGCTAGACATAATTGCAAACTGTTATGCTACATGATGGAAGCTGATTGGGGAGATTTGATATTTCCCAATTCCTAAATAATAGTATATATTGATACCTACCATAAAATATTTGTGTAAAAGTTTTAGAATAAAGTTCAATAGGATGAAAAATGAGTTGGACTATCCTCAAGAACATGGGAATAGTTTTAGATGTAGAATACGTCATAAATAAGGTCATAATAGGATATGATTCCCTAACATTGTTGTATCGATTTAACACTCTTATCCACAATGATGTATTGTACCAAATATGATCTTATCATTTTGTTAATTAGATGGTGTTAATATAAGATACTTTATTATTTATAATTGTAAATAATTTCTGAATAATTCTTCTATCAAATGACAATAAGCCTTTCATATTCACATTAAAAGGAATAGGACAAGCGAATGTTAGGTGACATTAAAGAACAATTAATCTATCCCTAGATAAACAATAAATCAAGAATGTGATAAAATAATCATGAAACATACCATCATGTGAGAAACCATACATAAAATAAAAACCACACCATTTTAAAATAATTTTTTTATGATGTTGAAAAAACATTATATATATAAATATATAAAATCATATATTAAAAAAATTTTACTAGATAAAAAATTATCTAAAAAATTATAAATTTTCATTGAGAAACATGAATACATGGCCCTTTATGTTGGTAAAAAAAACTTCATAAAATTTTCAGAATAAACATGTCATGTCATACATTCTACTAGTCATAACATTTTTCTGGCCCAAATTTTATATTTTCATTTTACTCTTAAGACTTATTACATTTTTATATACAAATAGAGGATAATGTAATACTCACTGGTCTTGATATCCATATATCCCACACCATGATAGATGGTCATCTGGATCAAAAGATATGGTTGTGCTGAGTGTACCGTCATCATCACATGCTGCCTCCAACCATCATTTTACAATACATGCATTGTGTTGGTTTTTACAGAATTATGGTATATGATTTCACATTTTTTGATCATCACCTACATGTTTCCCTCCTAGAGATTTTGAGACCAAAGACACACACATTCCACAAATCTAAGAGAGATATTTCCATCACCCTCGAGGATGTGGTAGTCCTCCTCGGTCTTCCAATAAAGGGGTAAAGTAGTAATTGGACCCACCCATGCATATTAGCCTAAGATTGTTCAAGGATTTATAAGAATCAATATTTTTATCGATGATGCTACTACAGATTGTGGGTCGGTATGTATGTGATGGATAGATATACACATTGAACATTTACCTAATGACGAAATGATTATCAGAGTATCATGCATCATGCATGTGCCTATATATTACAGATCATGGGAGGGACCTTGTGTGGTGATCAATTAGCTAATTATGTGCACATGTGGTATATGGGGATACCAGAATAATTTTACTATGCTGGGATGTGTATCCTGAGATCTAAGTGCTTATTATGCATTTATATATCATTATGCATGACTTTCCACACATTCTATATGGATATCGGTGGGCATTTCAACCTTCTATAGATCGAGGAATGGTATCGCGTCCCCTCACTCTTCCCTGAACTTACAGTTCAGCCACTACCTACAAATCTTCTTCATGCTGCATCATGTGGATACTAGTATGATCACTCATATCTATTGGTTTTTGATCCTAGTAGGAGTTATTGAATTTAATTTATTATTATTTTTCTATTTCTATGTTTTATTTTATACGAGGAGTTAGGAATAAAACTTCTTTTGAACTCTAACACACTATATGGGTGTATACTGTCTCATGTTAGATAGACTCCTACCCAATGAGATAAGTATATACAATATTTTATTCAATAAAAAAAATCATAATCTCGTATTGTTTGATTTTTGGTAATAAACAATTTTGATAAATCTGATATGTCATTTCATATTTCATATATTCCATAATTGGATATATTAGACTAGTTTTATGCATAAATCACTGTTGTACATCATGATGTTGGGGATGTAGTGAATTTTATTCACATTGATATTGTTGAGTGTCACAATCATGAATGAGTAATTCACCAATTTGGATGTGTCAAATTAATTCCATTACCACCAAGATAAACATAAAAGAATAATGACTTGAAGCTTACATGGTTCTAGGATGTGGACCAACACCGAAAACATTCCCATTATCTTTACCTATGGGGATTATGAGCATCATTTCATATAAAAGGAGACCTTATGATGATATTCCATATTTTAGAGTCGATAGAGTATAAGACATAGATTAGTCGAATGTGTATACTGTATCTTACTCAACTTGGAAAAGTTCCTTCAGATATGGTAAGTCAATAAATATACATTGTTTTTATTACTGTTTTATAATTAATTTTGAATCACTTTACAGTATACTACAACACATCGGATTATTCTCTTCTCTGATCCAGAGTCAAAGGGGGTTTCTAGCCTAGTATTTATCCATGATTAAACACTGGGGGTGATGCAATCTTATAAGGAAGGTCACGATAGCATCTTCGATCATCCACCTCAGGAAGATGATGTTCCAACCCATGGAGTGGGGGTTCCTACTTAGGAACATCCTCCAGCAACAACTGATAGTGAGGAGCCACAATAAGGATGTCATAGACCACTTTGTGATATGCATGAGACCTCACCTATTCCATAGGTAGAGATCTTCCCTCTAGTAAACCAGCCTCAACTGGTTAGGGGAGTGCATCAAGAGGCATGAGATCCATCTTTCTTGATGGGATATCCACAATTTTTCCTATCTTGGGATCGTGATCTATCACAAACTATATGCCACACTATGTGATGATGGAGGGTCCTTCTATTACCCTAATGGGAGAAGGATTAGTTGCACAAGAATACATCTAGTTGACACCTCCTCACATTGAGACATAGGTATATCATCCAACAGTTGACTTTATAGTTGTTTAGGATTAGAACACTATAGGTCATTATATTCCACCCCATCATGGTTCTTGTGGATCTCGATACCGGTGTTGCATTATCACTCCATCACATGGGATGTAAACTCATTATATCCATTGATTTTACACATTCATGTATATATTTTATTTCTATTAAAATGAAAAAATGATTTTTAATATCAACCATTTTTACATGTTTAGCTACTATTTAAATTTTAATTTATATTTTTATTCGAGTTTATGTTTTATTATATTTACAAATAGACCTCTTGAAACATCGTAAATATTATTAAATTTAATGTATGAAACTCTAAAATACTATAAAATATATTATATAAAAAATCTAAATAAAATTTATCATACCTTTTGTATCTAAAATTATGATGTAATTAAAAATAATTTCATAAATTTAATAAATAATCTAATATGAAATGAATGTAAATAAATATTATAAACACCATTATAATGGATTAAAACAATACTATAATTAATTTTCAATAAAATATTAATGATGTTTGAAAATTATAGATTCAAACTAAACCTAGTTACTAAACCCCATTGAATTGAATATTATCTACTCCCCCTCTACCTTTTCATGGTAATTTATAATAATATATAATATAATGACATATAAATAAAAAAATGTAATATATCATAATAATAGTCATGAAAATAAGAAGAAAATGTGTTGATGTTTGATAAATTATACTCATATAGAAAATTTGGATTTATAAAAAATCTATAGTTCACAAGACCTTCATTTAAGTCACACATTGCTTTATTATGATTTCCATTGAAACAAATTAAATAAATGATTGAAATAAAATAGTACAATAAATATAAAAAAGCATTATATATATCATTTATATATATATATAATTTGTTATCTAAAAAAAATAATCTTATTGTTATGTAATAATGAAAAAAAAATTAGTTTTTGACTAAATGGAATTAATAATAAAACCATTTATAAGGGATTTTTGACAAGATAAATAGGAAATTAAATGACTAAAGCTTCTCTATTAATAATTAACTATGCATCTAGGAACATACTTCAAAAAAAACATACTTAAAAATAATAAAAATAATAAATACAATATGTAAAATATTATTTACATGTCATAAAAGTTATTTAATCAAAACATAAAATTTTCACATTCTAATATTAATGATATAATTCTAAACAAAATAAAACAAACCAAATATATATATATATATATAATATAAACTGATATATTTAATAATATGAAAACATGTATTATTCAATTATTATATTTTATTTATGCTGAAAGGCGGTGGGGCCTCTTTCTCCTTTTAACTTAACCAATGGTTTGAAAAAACCCTACTCCCATTCATACATAGTTAAAAAAATTACCTAGGAATATTTAAAAATATATTTTAAAAACCCCATAGAAAAGAACATAGGAACATGCTGTGTCATGGAATAGGATTAGGGGGTTTTTCATGAGTTTCTTGGGGTGAGGGGGGTATGCATTGGAAGGGAATCATGGGTGAGGGTTTAATGGGTAAGGGAATAAATGGGTTCATAAGTGGGAAAATGTTGGCCTCATTTCAAAATAATATATAGATCTTAATTTTGTGGTCATTAATGATACAAATTGTGACCACCAAATGGTGGTCACCCAATTCTGTATGCCACAAATAGGAAATTGTTGAGTAGTTTTATATTATTTAAAATAATCAAAACATTTAAATCCCTACATACTAAAATGTGTGTTTAGTAATGTAAATCATAGAGGTAAAAAACATGTAAATCATCATGTGCTAATATGGGGTTAAAATGTGTCAAACCAGTGTTCTAAAATTTGGAAACCTCTTTCCTAATGATTAAATCAAGCCAAAAAATAATTCTTTGAGTTTATAACATCATGACCTAGAATTATAAAATAATGAATATTATAATATGATAAATAGGGTTCTATTTTTTGGGTTGGATTAGTACTTTCCTAGATATCCCTTTCTCTTAACATAGTTGTTGTTAGTGGTTTCCCTTAGTGATGGTTTTGTTGTTTTATAGTCTTCAGCCTCTTGAATATTTGGATTCCCATCCCAATTATTTAGCTAACACTCCTATTTTTATTTACTAATATTATGGTTTATTTATTATCCTTTAAATGATTTTTCATTATGTATGTTTGTGGGGAAACTTTCTTCATTTGGGATTTTTAATTAACTCAGTTTATGGTTATGGAATTTTAGGAAATGGGTTAACTAAACGTAAATCCATTTCATTCTCTCCAATTCATTTTTTTATTTTTTGGGTTTATTAAATGATAAATTTTATAAATGTTATAAAAATATTTTAGATTAATATTTCTAGGTTTATGTTTTCATATACATCAATTTTATGTGATATATTATATATTTGTCGTAAATTTTGTTAACATCCTAAAAATATTTTACTTTAGGTATTTTGTGTATGCATCAAATTAATTGATTCTCTCTAATTGTATTTTTCTTGTGTTTAAGGTTTTATTAAATGTTCTTTCAATGTTATATTTTTTAAATGTTATAAATGTTATAAATATATAATACTTTATTATTTTTAGGTGAGAATCAAATGGATTTATGAGGTCATATTTATATTTAAATTTTTTAAATGAAAACATTTATAATGATAAACTACATTCTTCTCTAAAATTTATAAATTTTCATGATTTATCTATTAATTAAAATTTTCTGGGTGTTTTTTATTAAAATTGGTCTCTATAGAACCAACTAATTCGCTTCTACCTCCCATTATTGTTTTCAAAATTTTACATAAATGTATTTAGTGTTATATAATAATTTAAATATAATATATTTAAATAATATGTCACTGATGTTTCTGATTGGGGAGTGGTTTCATGAAGTATATCACTACTGGTTATTATTGGGGACTTGAACATAATAAATTATTTTTATTTATTAAAAATCCTGAAAATATAAAATCATTCAGTATGAATTGGGGATTATCATTAAAAATACACTCAAATTATTTAAAAAAACATTACATAATTTTAAAATTAAAAAATCATGTGTGTATTTAAACGTGTTTGGGTATTAAATAGACATTATGTTTTTGGTTCTTGTTATGATTTTATTATTATTAAAAGTGTATCAATAAAGTTAAAATATTTTATTTGTTTATCTATTTTTAGATCAAATATAATTTATTTGAAAATAAATATATTTATTAAAAATATTAAATTTCTTTCAGTTATATTGAATTTTCTAAATATATTTATAGTTATATGGTAATAAATTTATTTAAATATTTATAATTATATTTATATAATTATATTAATCGTTAAAAATTAATAATTATATTAATGAATAAATATTTATAATTTTTTTAATATTATAAATATATAAATATTAACAAAACAATAATTATAAAAATACATTTACTTTTTTAAATATTTATTATATTTCATATATGTTCTGAAAATATGATTATATAATTGATATTTGTTATATTTTATCATATTTTTTTAAAATATTTTCTTATAAATATAAAATAATTACCTCTATGATAAGGAATAACATAAATATAATAATTATTTTTTCAATATGTTTAGTAGAAGATCATTTATTAATTTAGAAAAACAATATTGAAATCTGAGGATTGGGTCATGAAAACCATTACATCCCTCATCCAAAAAGATAAAATAAATGGAGTAAATAACAAAATAGATAAGGGTTCCCATGAAAATATTTACGTTATTATACTGATATTATAGTAACATTTATAAACAGGAAGGGGGAATCCCCCCACAACTATTAAATCAAGGAAAGCCTTTTTTTTCTCTAGACGGAGGAAACTAAATACATGGTCTTGAAGTCCCAAGGGGAATATAGACCCAAATACATGGGGAATCCCCCCCACAACTATTAAATCAAGGAAAGCCTCTTTTTTCTATGGATAGAGGAAATAAAATACATGGTCTTGATGTCCCAAGGGGAATATATACCCAAATACATGTTGAAACAAAGCTCTAAAATCGTAGATTATACCAACAACACAAAGGTCTTCAAGGAATACAAGTTAAATTATTATACTAATAATATATTTATATATATAAATATATTTTCATCTATAATTATAAAAAAATTTAAATATTCATAATTATATTTATATATATTATTACAAATTCATTTCTAATTCTATTAATATAATTACATATGTATTATTGACAAATTCTGTTACAAATAATTATATAAATATTAATAATTATAAATACAAAAAATTGATATATATATATATATATATATATTTATATTTATATTGATTTAAATATATATTTAACCACACCCACATCATAAATATCCAATAAAATAGTTAAAAATATAAATATAATTATATAATTTTTTTAATACATTTATAAATATATTTATAACACTTATAAAATATAACATTTCACAACAATTTACACATGAATCCTAAACCTATCAATTCATTAGATTCTCTCTCAAGAAGCTTAAAATATAATATATTTATTAATTTTATAAAATAAAACATTTTAAACCACTTTTTTAAAAAGAATAAACTAAAATATTTTTATAACAATTATCATAATTAATATTTTGAAAACCTAAAACAAAAAAAATAAAATTTTTTATCTTCAATCCATATAACACATTTATAGAATTATTAAATTATAATATATTTATAAAAATTTTGTGATTTGTAACATTAAGTAAATATAATAATTAAAACAATAAAAAATTAAAAAATATATATTTAAACTTAAAAAAACTAATCTAATATACAATTATAACATCTATAACATATGCCATTTTAAAAAATAAAAATTGAAAAAAATATTGGCGACCATCCATAAGATATTCACCCATACCAATTTTCCCATATTATGGCATGTTAGTGGAAAGAGGTGAATGGGAGATTGATCTCTTACATTTTCCATAGGAATTTCCTAAACAATTCACACTACACATTATCCAAAATTTCAAAGAATTATTATTCATTGGATTGTTCTTTATGATAATCACGCCCCTTGAGTGTCACTTAATCATTCATTTTATTCCAGCATTTCCCTTTGACATTTGGTCTTGATGTTTCTCTTAAGGCTAGAGTGTAAGAGGTTATCCCTTCCCACAATAAAGGCATTGTCACTTCAACAATGAGGGTGTTTGATGACTATCTACATGATTTCTCTCTCTGTTGTTGTTTTTGTGGTTTCTATTGGTTTTGGTGGAGTTGGTGGCTAGAGGATAAGTTTTTTCTAGTGTTTTTAGAGAAAATATATCCCAAATTGGGAATAAATTAAATTAAATTTTTTCTCGGTACCATGGTATTAAAACATTTTCCTTTCGGTAATAATGTTCAAGGATTTAACTCCTTTTCCATAAGACATTGGAAAATGGAATTACATACCTTCACACCATTTCCCAAAATCATATATATATAGATATACATGTATGTATATATTTGTATATATATGTGTGTTTCTGTCTGTGTTTTTAAAATATTCAATCATTTTTTTTAGTTAAATAAATTAATTCATTTTTTAGTTTTAAATTTATACACACCACATGATAAATAGTTATTTATAGAAAATTATTTTTAATATTTTATAAATAAAAAATAATAATAATAAGTTTATATATTTATATTAACAATCAATATGCTTTAAATGTTTTTGATGTTACTTTTTTTTAGATTTTCCCTAAATTGTTCATTATACCATCTAGTTCGTCAATTTTATGTTCTCTAATCTGGATTGTAAGATTTATCCATGTGTGGTTTTTATTGTCCCATCGATGAAGGATGACTACACAACTAAAGGAGAGGATAGAATCCCAACTCATGAGACATTGAAAACTCTTGACCAGGATATCCTTTAAGGTATGTCTTTTTATTTGGACAATAATTTTAATTCCATGAGGAAGAATTAGTCTTCTATTGTTGGAAAATATTTTAATTTTAGGTTCATTGATGACTCTCAGGAATATGACTCTCAACTATAGGAAATGATCAGGGAGAATGGATCTTTGGATTCCATTGAAGATGACCCTAAATTATTCCAAGATTAGATTTAAGATTTCAATAATTCTCTCATCACTTATCTGTCTCCATAGAATCAGAAAAAAACACTAAAGATTGAAGTCTTAATTACTCGACTTCAGAAGATCTTTAGATATGATGATTGGTGAATTTTATCAATTGGTATGAGATTCTTTCATATCATGATTCCCTCAATGAAACTTAAATTGTGATCATATAGTTACAACTTTATTTCACATAGGATAGAGGCTATTAGGCTAATGGATTGGTACCATTGGTTTAATCCATCAAGGTCATCAAATACAACCACCCAATCATGGATTAAAATTATGGGGATAGACATGTTTTTTGGAATCATCAGATCCTTTGGGAAGTTTCCTTAGATGTCTGTGTGCACATAAAATTATACATGGATAGGGATATTTCATGGTATGGGAAGTATTATAGAATTCTTATTTGGGTATGGTTATAATGATAAGGTGGAAAAATTAGTGGATGACAAGAGAAATCAGCTAGTAATCCATAGGAAATAAATTTATTTAACACCTTTTACATCCCCTCTCTAGGGTTATGTATCAATTAACCTGACATGTAGGGAAAGTGACAAAGAAGTTGTTATAGAGGTATGTGATCATATTCACTTGTTTTGTTAGAATATCTGTATAACAACTTCTGAGTACCAACATGATCTGCCAGTAGTCAAGGGAGTAGAGAACGTCGATATATATAATCCAAAGGATATATTCGGTGATCTTGTTCTTAGTTGTACACCGATATGGAAGGCTATAACTGATGAGGGTTCCACCATCGCACCAAACTCTTGTCCTAATAAATATATATATATATATATATATTTCATTAAATATAAAATAGATCTAATAGTATGGAAGTTATCTGTGAAGAATTTGGTAACCCTCGTGGTTCTTTTTGAGTGGAATCTCAATCCACAGGTCAATAAATTTATATGATTGATGCGTGAGATGAATCAATGGGCATGGATGATCAAGATGACATATTAAATACTCTTAATTAGTGGATGAGAGGTAGGAACACAAGAGGCCATGGTGGATCCCTAGGAATGGGTAACATACATAAAAGAATGCGACTATTGAATGACCTTTTTATTTTCATGGTGGTGATTTTGCCACATTTTATCATGGAAACCCCCAATTCTATTGCATTATATTCCTTGTTTTTTATTAATAAGTCCTTTGGAACAAGGGTTCTAAAGGATGGTTCATATCGTTACTAGAAATAGTAATAAATAATAGCATTGAAATCAAAATATTTATTAATGGTAATATATATTAAATTTAAGTATATGTTATTAATTAGAAACTATAAGTAATAATTTTTAGTAATTAAAGAATATATTTAAATATATAAAATTAAAATATATATGTTATTATAAAATAATATGGATTGTAATTTAATAAATAGTAATAGATAATAATAATAATTCATAAATAGATAAATAATTTTAATATATATTTTAAAAAATTTAATTTATAAATTTCATTAATTTTAAGTATCACTTTAAAAATATATATTTAATTATATTTTTTAATTATCAATCATAAGTATTAAATATTACTAATAATTAATTGCCATTTTAGTTAATATATAAATAATAATCATTAATTATTATTAATTGATTAATAATATTTAATAACTAATCACTAACTGAAATTATTATAAATAATTAATTATGATTTATAAAAAAATATTCATAATTCTTACTAATAATTATTATTAATATATATATATATAAATATATCATTTTACTATTAAATAATTTGATAATTATAAATTAATTTTTTTTGTAAATAAATATTATCATGTGGATAATAAAATTTATTTAATATTATCTAATATTTAAAATTCATTTATAATTTTATAAATACATACTAAATATTTTTCTTGATTTTTTGAATAATGAATAAAAATAAACTAAATTTTAATTTAAAAATACTTTTTTCCTAAAAATAAATTATATGGTTAAATTATAATATTTACTATTTTTAAAGTATAAATATAATATATTTTTACCATTCAATAAAATGAATTTGTTATTATTAATTTTTACATTGAATTCAGATATAAAAACAATTCAATCTTTTACAATGTTTGATCTTTTATAAACACATTCTCTCTTTCAGACAATGGGAATATTTTTAAATTAATTACTACAATTTCTGTATTTTGAAATTTGAAAATTTGATTCCATATTTGGAATTAGTATGTTAGATTATGTAAATATATTTTTTTATTTTTGGCATTATGAATAGTAACTTCGGTATTTTTTATCAAAATGGTCAAATGGTTAATCGAGTAATTAAGGGTAAGAATAATATTATAAAATTACCCTAACACTTATTATAATATCTATGGATGTGTGTGTTTCAATGTAAATCATTATTGGGTTGAAATGGTGTCCTTTGGAAGCCACTTGGATGAGATTAAGGCATTAATGTTTTTTTATTTAAAGAAAAATTTCAATATGTCTTACACAAATTTTAATAACAATATAATTATCATATAAGTTTATAAAAAAGATAAATTTGATTATAGATACTCATTTTAATTCTAAGATGTTTTTATTTATCATTGTAATTTATTTGTAATTTTTAGGAAATAATTAATTTCCTTAAATACATATACTTTGGTGGGGTAAAAATTAATTAATTGATGAGAAATGAGTAAAACAATTTTTTTAAATGAAAATAACCCTAAAAATACCCAAAAACATGACCAAATAATATTTTTCAAGTATATATTGACCATAACCATCCAAGGGTCATGTTAGTGACCATTTAGAGCCTTATCAAAGAGATTGTGATACATATATTATTGTATATAAAGTGATATTAATGTTTCCACATTCATAATTTAATAAATATAACATTTTAAATATTGGATTTTATAAAAGATTAATTTGACTAAAAATATTATTATAAAATTTAGTAGATTTATCTTCATAATATTATTTTTTTTTTATTTTTTTTTTCAAAATATAAGTACATTAAATAATTACACAAAATTTATCTAGTAACTATTTTGTTAATAAGGATAAAAATAAATGTTATTCTAAATATTGAAAAAAATATTATTTTCTCTAACTAATATCTATAAGGAAATTTTTAGATTACCTTAACCAATTAAAGATATAATAAAATATATGGTTCTAATTTAAATTGTTATCACAATATTTTTTAAAATCAATGAATTGAATAGTGTCAATATTGACACTATTGATTATTGTTTAAAATAATGTTTTATTAAATTATTTAAAAAATCATAAAATATCGTTAAAAATATAAAATAATTATTATATTGCATAATTTTTTTTGAAATTATTTATATATGGTCTAATTGACATCAAATAAGTAAATATTTTACCCTTTTAATGTTGAAATATTATTATCTTAATTAAAATTAAATAGAATAAATAACCATTAATTAAAATGATAATGTTTTAATAGACATAAAAACTTGTCTAAAAATTACATGTTGATGATATTACAACCCTATATCATCTATTCTTTAGAATTTGAACATTTTTGGGGTTTTTATGGGGTTTTATTTTATTATAATTTAATATTTTTGGGTATCCCAAAAGTACCCCTCACCTCAATTATAAAATGGCACCTCCTCCCTCACCCCTTGAATTCTCATTGAGAATTCATTCTTGGAAATAACCTTCCATTTTCCCTTATCAAATTCATGTGTTACATTCTATAGGTTCATGTATTCATCAATGACAAACTCTTATTCTCTAATTGGAGATTTAGAGGAAAAACATTGAAGAAGAGGTAACATCCTCTACAAAATAATTCAAAATTCTCTCTTTTTATACAACTTATTCATGATTTGTTTCATTATAAAGTAATAAATATTGAATAAATTATATACTGGGATGTTTTTATACTTATGAAACAACCATATTGAACCATCTATCCATCCAATGAAAAATAAAATCACCACGCGTGCATAAACACATCTTAACATCTCCATAACGTAGTGTAATATGTTTTTCACCACCCACTTACATATATGTGTATAATGATGAAAATAAAAACTATATATAACTATTATAATATTTTACTAATTATAAAATATTATACAGTGTCCAATCCAATATCATTCTTTAAATATGGGAATGACATCATCGTTTGTTCGTACGTACGACGTACTATCTCTAACATGTGATATGATTCATTCTATACAGTATTCAGTATATAAGGATTATATAAATGTAAATAATGAATAAATATGGCATATTGTATGTTAATATCATTATTTAAGGATATAACTATGACCTATGAAGGAGAACCACAAGTTATTATACAAAACATGCATAAGAAAATGATGAAGTTAATAACCGAATAAAAAGTAATAATTAAATGTTATTAACTAACAGATTGTAATATGATCATATATTATATCATTAAAAAATATGATTCTAAAATAATTCAATTACATTATTTAAATCATTATGTAGGAGGTTTAGGTATATTGAATGTAAATTGTACCAATGGTAATAAATAATTTCGTAATCTTGTTATTATACAAGATTGTTTATATTTAAGTATTTACTAGGGTATTTTTATCATTCACATTGATGATTCCTTAATATTTAATATTATTTGTATTAATATAAAATTATTTGATGTATATTCTATCTATTGGTTATTTTTATTAAATTTTATGAATTTTTTCTTTTTTTGTTATCAGATACGAGGTACTTTTTGACTTTCCCTTAAAGAAGTACGAGGATAATGTATTTTAATGTTTATAGAATGAATGGATTTTTAGATCCTCATAACACCTTATATGCATGAATCTTCCTCTACACATTTTGAATTTTATTTTCAAATAAATTATTTTCTTTTAAAACTGTGTGTTATTATGATAAAGTAAAACATTTTTGAAGATGAAGTATATTTTCCTCAAGAATTAAGTTCATGTGTTATATCAAAATTATTTCCTATATAACATGTAATTCATTAATAGTGTTATCTTTTCAAGTGTTTTATCGCAATTATTCCAATGGGTTGATTTTTTGTTTGATGAACATATATTAATTAAATCCATTTTTTTATATTTATTATGTTATGATGGAAAGAAGATTAAGAACTCTATGTTATTCCTTGGGTAAGGCTATAATGAATGATTTATGTTTTTGTGGCACACATAATACATATTTAATTATGATTTTGGGGGAACTTATATCTCCCTCCAATTCATTTGTTAATGTATTGATGTCCTTGAAGTCCTGGTTTCCCCCTTTACCCTTAAAAGGGGGCTTATCCAAAATCAATAAATAATTTCGTCCTTCAGGCCATTCAGTCAGTCAGTAATCAAGATAATAAGTTTTCCTTGAATTTCATGTAAAGTATTCAATATGATATAGATATTTAGTTAATTTTTAGCACTTCATAACATTCTTCGGAAAATTGTTAGTCTTATAGGAATATTTAAACTCTAGAAGACATGTTGAGAGAATTTTGTATGGATTTTAAAGGTTTTTGGGATCAAAACCTACCTTTGGTACAATTTTATTAAAACTATATCTTTTAATATAGTATTCAGATGGCTCCTTATGAAGCCCTATATGGAAACATGTGTATAACTCCAACATTCTAGGATGAAGTTTAGTAAAGAAAGCTATTATTTCGTGAACTTTTTGATGAAATTGTAGAAAATGTAAGATCGGTTCCCCAACACATAAGAGCATCTCAGCGACAAAAAAATTTATGCTGATAATAAAAGAAAAGAACTAGAGTTTGAAGTTGGTGATAAGGTGTTTCTAAGAATATCTCCTTATAAAAGAGTAATGATATTTGGAAATTAGGTAATATTGAGCACTAGATTTATAGGTCCTTTTGAAATTAAGGATCGTGTTGGGAAGGTAACTTACAACTTTGAGCTTCCACAAAATATCTCTCAAGATCATGATGTGTTTCTTGTTTCACTCAGGATAAATTAAATATGTGATCCTTCACATGTACTAATATCAAAATTCATACCGTTGAAGCATGATCCTTCTTATGAAGTAAAATCAATAGAGATACTGGATGATAGTGAAAATGTTCTGTGAAATAATACCACTTTCTTGGTTAATGTTTTGTGGTAGAACTATCCATTTGAGGAAGCTATATGGGAACTTTAGGATATGATGATGGATATATATCCTCACATGTTTGTATCCAAGTGATGAATTTAAAGAGAGAAATTAATTTTACGGGGGTAGAATGTTATACCCAGATGTTTTTATGAAATATTTTCTCAAAATAATTTTATTTCATCAATATCTTTCATTGCATATAATCCTAAGATTAAAAGAACCGCAATATGAATTAGTATAAAATAACTATTTAAACATATCCATTAGGTTAGTGGGAATAAATATAAATAAATTATTAAATTTTTTGGTTAAGTCATTCGATACCAATTATTTATGAAAAATATAAATCTATTATATATTAATATATTTTCAATTATTATTTGTAATGAACATTTATGAAACATATTTGTTATATAATTAATAATATATATTTTATATTCATCTAATATATATATTTTTCAAAGTGTATGAATAAGCCATATTTGATGTATAAAAACGTACATTTGTAAGGGAAATTTTTACCACATTTTATTGGAGAACACATTTTAAATAAATATTTTCGAAAATTAATAATATTTATTTGACAAAAAAAACTTTTTCTATAGATGTGGGATATGTAAATAAACATTTTTTTAATTTTTAATAATTTTCTGATTACTTTAAAATTTCTATTAAAATTAAAAATATACTAAATTTTAATTAAAAACAAATTTATTCATCGAAAAAATTCATATGGTTAAATTATAATATTGGATGGTTTTAAATTATAAATATAACATAATTTTATCATTAAAAATATTGTATTTCATTCGCATTAATTTTACATTGAATTTATATTTAAAAATAATTGAATTTTTTGCAATGTTTTAACTTTTAAAAACAAATTCTCTCCTAACAACATGAATAATTTTAAATTAATTACTAAAAAAATATTTTTTTTGAAATAGTTAAATAGATTCCATATTTAGAATCATTAGTTCCATATTATATAAAAATATATTTTTTTGGGGCCTTATGAATAGTAACTTTAGTAATTGTTATTAATACGGTAAAAAAGTAAATTGAGAAATTTAAAGTAAGAATACTATTATAAAATTACCATAAAATGTTTCGTAATATAATTGGATGAGTGTGTTTTCCACCTTAATAATCCTTTGGTCTAAATTGTGTTATTTGGAAACAACTTGGATGAGATTAAGACATTTAATTTATTTTATTTAATGAAAAATCTAAATATTCTTACTCAAATTTTAATAACTATATCATTTGTATATAAGGTTACAAAGAAAATAAATTTGATTATAGATGCTCATTTGAAATATAAAATATTTTTCTTTGTCCCTGTAACATAGTTATGTTTTTTAGGAAATTAATAATTTCCTTACAGATTTATACTTTGATGATATAAAAATTAATTGATTGACGAGAAATCAATAAAAAAATTATTAAAATTATAATAACCATCAAAATACCCAAAAACATGACCAAATATTGTTGTTAAAGTATATCTCAACCATAAAAATCCAATGGTCGAGTTAGAAACCATTTTGATCCTTATAGGAGATATTTTGATACATATATTATTTTATATAAACTGATATTAAAGTTATCACATTCATAATTTAATAAGTTTAATATTTTAAATGTTGGATTTTACCAAAGATAAATTTGAATAAAAATATTATTATTAAATATAATATATTTAAATTCATAATTTTATTTTATTTTCAATTGTTATAAAAAAAATGTGTATATTATATAATTACAAAAAATTGATATAGTAATTATTTTATTAATAGAGATAACAAATAGATTTTATTAAAAGTCTTAAAAGAAATATAATTGCATCTAATTAATATGACAACTGAATTTTATAGTTAAACATTACCTATTATAAATATAATTAAATATTGGTTTAGAAATTAACTTTTTATCATAATATTTTTAAAAATCAATGAATTGAGTATTTTCCAAATTGACACTATTCATTATTGATCCAAATAATGTTTTATTAAATAATATAGAAAATACTAAAACATTTTAAATATATATATAATAATTATTATATGGTATAAAATGCTCTAAAGTATTTATTTATGGTCTAATTGACATAAAAGATGTAAATATTTAACCCTAACAATGTTGTAATATTTCTTACCTTAATTGTAATTAAATAGAATATCTAAGTGATAATTAAAATGATACTGTTTATATTTATATAAATGCTGGTCTAAAAATTATTTATTGATGGGATTAGAACACTATCTTCTCTCAAATTTTAAAGTGGAAATTTTTGAGGATTTGTGATGGGGTTTTATTATAATACATTATTGTTTTTGGAGATCCCAAAAGGGCCCCTCACCTTAATTATATAAGGTCACCTCCACCCTCATCTCTTCACTTATCATTGATCCTTCTAGAACATCCATACCCTACCCTTTTCCATTATCAACTTCATTAGTTACATTCTACATGTTTTGGTCCTCTTCAAAGTTGAACTCGAGTGCTCTAAGAGGAGATTTAGAGGAAGCAAGTCAGAGAAGAGGTAAAATCCTCTACCAAAAACCGTTCTTATTCAACTTCATTTTCATTAATTTTTTCATTATAAATTAATAAATAAAATATCAATTATATTCTTAGATGTTATTAAAATTAAGAAAAACCCATATGACAACTTCTATCCATCATGTGAAAAATTAAATCCCCACGTGTGTGTACGTATGACTTACCATTTCTATGATGGAATGATGTCATTTCTTCTGTGTATGTATGACCTACCATCTCCAAAATACGATGCTATTCATTTGACATGATATTCATTAAATAATGATTAAATAAGTGTAAAAAATGAGTAAATATGGTATATATTATTTTGGTATCATTTTTTAATGATATAATTATGAACTATGAAGGAGAACCTGAACTTATTCAACAAAAAATGCTTAAGAAAATGATGCAATTAATACCTAAAGAAAAAGTGATAATGAATTTTTGTTAAGAGATGGATGATAATTTGATCATTTATGATATCATAAAAATGACTATGATTTTAAAATAAGTCATTAAAATTAGTTAAATCATTATAGTGGAGGTTTATATACATAAAAATGAAATCAGACCTACTGTAATGGATAATTTTGAATCACATTATTATCCGAGATTGATTATATGTAAGTATTTACTCGAGTATATTTTTCATCAACATCCATATTTCATAAATATTTTGTATTATTTATTATCATGTACAATTTTTTTAAGTCAATTTTACCCATCTGATAATTATTATTAAACGTCATGAATGGAATATTTTTTCATTATTTGATATGAGGTACTTTTTACTTTTCTGGAAAAGTACAAGGACAATGTTTTCTTATCTTATACAGCATGAACAGATTTTTGGGTCTTCGTAACACCTTTTCTCCATGAATATTCCTCTTCAAGATTTCAATTTTTTTCAAATAAATGATTTTCTATTAAAATATAATGGAATTTTGAGAAAGGAATGTGTTTTTAAAGAAGAAAGGATATTTTCCTCTAGAATTAATTTCAAGTGTTATATCAAAATTATATTCCATATTAAATGGCATTATTTAACAGGGTTATGTTTTCAAGTATATTATCCCTATTATTCCTAGAGTTTTAATTTTTTATGATGATCTTCTAATTATGTTATACATTTATTTTATATGGATTGTGTTATGATGGAATGATGTTAAAGAAAACTATTTTATTTTGTGTGTTATGCTATGATGAGTGATTTATGTTCTTTTGGAACATGTAAGAATTATTTAAGAATAAGATGGTTGGGAACTATATCACCATAAAATGCATTGGGTAATGATTTATATCTCATGAGATAGACATGGATGGAATAGGAAATGATCTCAGTTCAATAATGCAGGGTTTGAAAGAGGAGTGAACTCAGTTCAGAAGTGATCTTTTTCCATTAATATGTTATTAGAAATGAGCCTTAACTAATATGAAATGATTTTCTAGCCTTATGTCTATTAAAAAAATATATTTTATAATGTTAGGACTTTTGGGATTATGTTCATTGATTCTTATGAGAATTCATGGTTTATACCATGACATGATAAGAAGAACTTACAAATAAAGGATAATATTTTCAAATGTTGTGTTCTTATGAATTTTGATCACGATATGATTGATATCTCCCTTGTTTATCCTTACTAAGATTCTGAGCTCACCCTTTCCTATGATTCTTTAACTTAAGTAATGAATAAGGTTATTAAGTAAGATATATTAAAAGGGAGTCTAGTTAGGGCGAAATAAGTGGGAGACAGTGAAGATGACTTATGATCTAGTTGTTTACAGTTCCCAGACTGTATTGAAATTTTACCTATATGGTTATTTCATAACATTATTATATTTTGTAATCAATATTCTTTAACATTGATGTAATATCAATTTATGTAATGTAGGGTAAATTAAACATGGGGCTTCATCTCTCCCTCCCTGAAATATGGATTTCACCATGATAATGAATGAGATATGAGGATGGATCCAATGAATTTTGGGAGTTCATCAACATAGGTTTGGGTTAAGGTCTAATGTTTATATTGGATGTTTTAGAATTCAAGAATTCTCTGTGACATTTCAATATCACTTGGTCTCCCCATAAATATGGATAAAGTAATATTGGATTTTTGGTATGGACATTTCATGCATTTCTTGTTTGAAATTTATTTATCTTCAACTCCTATTTATTGGGTTATTTTTTGTACTGATGAAGAGGATTTTAAATTAAGGATCATTTATGTGACGATTCGAAAATAATATGTGGAGTTAAGTGTTATAAGATATTGTTAAGAATCCTATTGAAGGTTAGTTTTATGTGATGTTTGATCTGTCTATGGGAATAATAGGATTTCTTGCATGATTATAGTTAAGAAATAAAGTTACTCTAGTTTTCTAGATAAAAAATTTGATTGCGGTGATTCTAGGAAGACGTGCACTCAACCAGCTAGTAATGTGCTTCCTATTCCTATTGGGTGATAGTATGTTCCATCCTCTGCTATGAATTTTCAATAGGGAGATGGTTCTGTTGTTAAATGAGATGATCTTGAACCTATTTCTACTATTCCCAAGGATTTTTTTGTGAATAATGTTGGAGATGTTGATGCAAGTCCTAAGGATCATGATAGTATAGTATGTGATCAACCTGTTCAGAAATATGTGCCATTGAGAATTTCTCCTACTCATGGTAATGAAATATAAGATCCTATCGACAATGTTTTTCCTAAGAGGAATACTATAGGTATATTTTTTTGGCTGCTAGGGAAAACCCCTCTTAGTTAATGAACAACATATTTTCAGCACTATGATAAGAAGAAACTCTAGTTGGGAATTTTCACTTATAAAGAACGTAGTGCAAGTGGGAAGTGATTGAAAACATCCAATAATGTTAAAAAATATAGTGTCATAGATGCATCTTCTCTATAAAAAAGAATGAAACTCATGATATGGAAGTATCTATTCATTCAATGGTTTATGAGATTCATAAAGGAGATTATAATGTGGATAATAAAGGGTTTGAAATGATTTCAGGGAAAATTGGATGTCAACATGAATCGCCTAATGTTTCTGAATAGAAATTTTATCGGCCATTTGTCACCGCAGTTACCAGTTTTAAGGTACTTGATTCTCTTAATGACTATGTAAGTCACAGATCTAATGATATAATGAATACTTAAAAGGGTAACAATGTAACTCTGCATCAAAAAACATGAAGACATGCTGGGAATCCAAATGTTTGTGGCTGAGCATGTGGTCAAAAAGATGTTACTCGAGGGCATAGATGATGTGTTTCTTATACATCATATAGGGACACCATAGAGAAGTTGAAGATTAATGAGAAGTACATTTCACTCTTCAACCAGAAGATTTCATAGTCCTAATGGGAATCTACTTATGAGGAAGATTCTAATCATGACTCTGATCGTGATTATAGTTATGTGTGATTTGTTGTTTTTTCAAGGATGTGGTATTTCTCTTTTTTAACCCTATCTTTCTAATCATGAGTTTATTATCCATTTATCAATTTTAATAAATGGTTATGAGATTATTCTTGTATCTAGACCCAGATTCATATTATAAATTAATTACAAATTATTTATTAATTTTTATTTATTGATTAAATAAAAAATATTTTTCATTATTATTACACAAGAACAAATTATAAATCAATCTAATCAATTATTTTGTATTTAATTAATAATTATTATTTTTAAATACTAATTATCAAAAACTAACTAATCTTGAATATTAATTAAATAATAATTACTTATTTGCTACTATTATCTATTATTTAAAAATAAATTATATTTATTAAAAAACTAAACATGTAGAACAATTAAAAAAGGTTAAAGATAAACAGATAAATTAAATTAATTTAAATTAAATTGGAATAAATACCTTAAGAAGATTTTTCGAATATTTATTCACTCATTGAATGAATCTACAAGAAACCCCCAATAGATTATGATTTAATATCAAAAATAATAATTTTTCTAGGAGAGAAAAAACTTTGCTGATTGAAAAAGAGGGATGAAGGTTGTTTGGGTGAAAATGGGGTGGAGATATATAGGGATTGGGGGAAAGGTGTTACTGCTTGTAACACCTTTCTCAAGGAACACCATATTCAAAATATTTACGATGGAGTTGTCCCAAATAGTGCCCACAATTGTATTTTTTTAACATATTTTGTCTTGTATAAATATATAAATATATATATAGCATAAAAAATATAAAAATTTATTATATTTTACTTTTTTATATTTAGTATTACTTTAGGATTAATTTTTTGAAAATATTAGACAAAATATCACCCATCCTCCCCTTTTATAAGGGGGTATATTTCTATGTCAAATTCAAACACAACAATGTCATAATTTAATGAATAAAATAATATTTATAAAAAAAATTAATTATATTAAATTATTACTCACAATATATTTTAAATAATTAGTTATTATTTAATAACTTAATAAAATTTAACTAATAAAGTCTTAGTAATGATTACATATAATGCCAATAATTTTGTAAAAAATTTAAAAATAAAAAAATATTCATTATATCATATAATAAATAATGTTTTTAATAATATAAATAAAATTATTAATAATTTTTAAGAGATAATATTAATAATGTAAATAGAAATAACTCATAATCTAATCAATATTAAACACATTATTATTATTAAAAATTAATAATCTTTTATGTTATGAAGACTATTTTTATATCAAAAGGGTTTAGGAGTCAGGAAAACCTGCTCCAACCAAAGTTTATTGAAAAAGAATGAAAAGAAATGAAAAAAGATAGCGGATGAGTTCAAACAATGGTCATGCCCTCATCCAAAAAAGAAAACTACAAATGAGGAGAGATAGGATCATCCCTGTAGTTAGATTCTCATTCTAACTGTGAATTATTTTGATTGAAGAGAGATATGTATTTATACCTATGTTTGACATGATCAAGATGAATCTCCTAAAGAGATAACCGGGTAGACCGTCCATGGTTACAGGTATAATCACCATGTCATCAGCCTCAATTTTTTGGATGAAGTCCCACTTCAATATCTTGGTCTATTTCCAAAACCCTTCCATGTATGCTTCTAGAAGAGGACCATTCTCAATGGGTGGTGTGGAGACATGTCAGTAACATGATCATTCCTTTGTGGGAGGATCTCTCAAACACCACTTCTACATCCAAATTTTCTTGCGAAACCTTGAGAAAACTAGATTGACCAAGGTCAACAATATTAGGCACTGGTTTATCACCCTTACCAGCATGAATCGAGATTCCAACCACAGCTGCCTAAGATCTACTAGAAGAGTCTGGACATACTCTAGGTGAGGGATCCTTACCACTGTAAAAAATTCCAAAAATAATTCCATTCGGATTTATATGATCTTCCTTGTTACCTTGAACATTTCCCTCCTCAACCAATGAGTTTCACTCATTACCAACCATGATATAATCCCTTAAAAAGATAGAGGCATCCCCTACCAAAGATGGTGCCCCTACGCCCATATTATCTTGTTTCGGTTTGGAAGAGATATCTGGTCTCATCTTCAGATTTTGTAAGATTCCAGCTTCTTTGTGCTCGGTAGAAGCATCATTATTCGTTTGGATCTTGAGGACATGCCTGCAGCTTGAAACAATATGACAATCCACTATGTAAAAGTCAAAAAATTAGGGAACAACTTCATACGCAAACTCAACATCAATGTCAATTTCATCAACCAGAAGAGTGGTGTTTCTTGGTCGAGGAAGCAGAAGATAAACATCAATCAAGACCCTTGAATAATACACAATCATACCAATAATGGTATTATCATAATGCTTCAGAAGTACCCCTATACAAGAAGTGCCATCATTTAAGATCCACTGATGCAAAAGAACCCAACTAAGCCCATGAATATGTTCCCATATCTATGCATTGGTGTGCAATTGATTATGAGGACTAAAATCAACCTCCCATGTCAAATGTTGAAAGTCACCTATGTTGAGGTTATAGAAAATAAAATGCCAAGCAGTAAAATGATGCCATTCATATTTAATGGTTAGGTGAAAATATCCTTTTCCAATTAGAATATATTCAAATCCGTACAACCCCATATACAATCACACTTCTTTAGACCGTCCTCATTAATTGGAATATCCCATTTGGAAAGGATCAATTGGCCAATGAGAGAAAATTAACACAAATCAAGATTTTCCGGAAAAAAAGTTGGATCAACAGAGATGAGAAATCTACCATTTTCAGATCTGGATATTAGCTTCTCATTTGGTGAGGAGGATCCAATTCTCCGGGATGAAATATCTTGAAAATAAACATCATTTCTAGGCAGACTCCCAATCAGCTTAAATAGGGTTTTGAGAAATTGGAACCACTAGATTACATCCATCCTTCCGGACTGCATTTTTATAAGAAACACATACATGGGAGACTGAATCAAGCAGATCTCCAGGCCATTCGTCAGACGAAACTCATCATACTGCCAAACTAAATCGAACCTCATCATACTTCCAAACTAAATCAAACCTCAGTATGTTCTACCACAATGACCGCAACATCCCTAACTGTTGATAGAAGATAAACGGACATAGGGTTCCTTGAGATAGTAGCCGCACACAGATTCAGACACCCTTCCACATTAGAATACAACATCACACTATTCGTTTCAAGGCCAGGTATTGCTTTTCTTGAAGGCCCAATGAAAACCTATGCAGGATCCAAGTAATAATCCAAGAGAGAAGTCATCATGAAGAAACAACCCTAAACTCCATGGAAGAAGATAGAGAAGGTCCTGAAATCCCTGAATGCCATCTTTCTAAACAATCTTTTTTATATATTTATGACTAATAATACTTTTAATTATAATCTTTATTATTATGTAAATAACAATATTGTTATTATTAAATAATATATTAATGCCTATAAAATCATAAAAATAATATATTAATTATTATCACCTTATTAATTATGATTTTATAAATTTTAACTTTACTATTATCATTATTATGGGATTATTATTTATAAATGGTTATATAAATAATCATAATATTATTAAATATTATTAATTATTAATATATATTAATAATAACGAATTCAATAATAATATAATTAGTTAATATGTTAACTATTCTAGATTAGTAGAAATTTTTAATTAGTATTAATTATTTAATTATATTATTATTATAATGTTTTATTTTATTATGAATACATAATATTTGAAATTTATTATTTTAATGACATTATTTTCATATTTTGTTATTTTATATTTTTTAAGTGCATGACTTAATTTCATTTATAATCTTATTATTGATTATATTTTCTAATCTATTACAATTACATACTCTTTTTAAAGTCCAAATGTTATTTAAAAAATAATAATTGTGTATCATTTATATATTGGCTATTTATTATTTTGGTGAATGGATTTTTATTTTTAGTTATCTTTTGTGATTTTATTCTATGATTTAATTTTTATTTTGATTGTATTAACAATTTATTTTTTATAATATTTCAATATTGCCTACCTAGTACAGAAGAAAACTTATCATGTTTCAAGTTGGTATCATTGACAGCTAATAAAAACACACTCTAAGAATAATCTAAATGAAACATGAAAAATAGACTAAACATATAAAAAATAACTGAATATATAAATAATTTCATTAATATAATATACATTAAAATAAATTATGGGATAAAACATATTATTAAATATTAAGTAGCACATTATAAATTACACTATTATTGTAATTATTTAATATATTTTATAGTGTAACTAATTTTTATTAATAATGTAATAAATAATATTAAATAATAATAACATAATTAATTCGAAAAGTTTAGGACCGAGCAATCCTATACCTATTTAACTAATAAGAATAAAATTATAATGAAGACCATGCAAAGAGGACATGCAAAGTCAGGAGTATATTCTTGTAATAACATAACTAATAAATATTTGTATCATAATTAAAAATCGAATGTTGATATAAATCATACTAATTGATAAGGTAAAGAAAAATAATGAATAAGAATTAAAATACTAAAATTGTCATTTACTAATAATTTAATCAAAAATAAATTCAACTAATAATAATTTTATAATTAATTATTTAATTATAATAATATTTTGTCATATATTACTATTTGTACATAATATTTTATATTTTATTTTATTAAAGAAGTAATATTTATTTTCATTTTTTTTTTCATGTGTGCATGTCTCATATTTATTTCTAGAATAAAATTATAATTTATTTTTTATACAATATTAAAGTTACATTCTTCATTTTTTTATCTAAATATTATTTTTCAAAAACAAAATTATTTTGTTTCATCTATTTTATTATATGTCTATTATTTTGAGGGAATTAATTTTATTTTCAAATATTTTTTATATGTTTTTTTAAATGTTTTATGTTTTAATTATATTGTAATTACAGTTTATATCATATAAGATTTCAAAATCCATTAATTGAAACCTAACAATGCATAATAAGTTTCAAGTTTGTAACATTGAAAGATTATAAAACATAAACTGTAAGTACAATCTAAATAATACATAAATCACAGATTGGACATTTAAAAAATAATTTAAAATAAATATAATTTCATATAAAAACCATAGTTAATTTTAATGACAAAGTAATTATATATTAAAAACATAACATTTATACTTCAATATATTTATGCAATACAATATAGTACAAATATAATGTAATTTGATTTTTTTATTAATGTTTGGGTCAAATCCTATTTTATTAGGAAAGCAAAGGACATATTATTCTACGTGGGTAAAGGGAGAGCCATTAAATAGCTCGTAGTTTGGGGGAAAAGTGAAGCATCATGCCTATATAATCTTGCCTGTGTCACCAAGCCTACGTCATGCCTGCATCATCGATACAACAATAAATAAAATTTAAAATGCCATAATTGAAAAAAAAAATTATAGAAAATAAAAGGAATGTCAAAAAATAGTAAACAAAATATTTAATTTACACACTTTTTTCTATAACTAAAATTTATTTTCACAAATGTTATATTTTGAATCAAATATATTTTATGTCATTGATATTATTTTTCATCAATCTTTTTATGAAACTAAATTTTGTTCAATATCTTTTTATATGTTTAGTCGATGCTTCAAATTTTATTTACACTATCTTTATACTTTATAATTTATGGGCTTTCAATGTAACCTACTTGAAACATTATTTTATTTCAGGTACATGAATTGGAAAACATTTAAATTATATATGATAAATACAATCCAAATGAAATTTAAAAAAATAACTATGAGTATACAAACTAATTGAAATTATCAAAATATGATAAATATAATAAAAAATTGAATTTACATGACAAAAACATTATTGTTTAACAACATAATATTTACACTGTAAAATGTTTCTCAATTTAAATCTTATTAGGTATTATATTATTAATTAAATTCTTATTACGTAATATTTATTATGATGTTATTATTGAATATTATGATTTACCTTAATAATATAAATTAATTATGATATTTAATATTTATGATAATTAAAATAGAAATTATTAATAATGTTGAAAATAATATAATCTTCAATGTAACTAATAATCTAGTTAATAATATAATTTTAAATAAATTTTAAATAAATTAGAAATATAGAATATATAATTATTATTATTAATTGTATTATTAAAAATTTATTATATAATTAGTAATAATTTATAATAATAATAGTAATATAATTAATATTTTAATAATCAATTAATAAATTATTATTATGATTGTTATATATAAACTAAATATTTTATTATTTTATAATAAATAACAAAAATAAAATTAATAATGTAATTAATTATAAATAATAATTCTGTTAATATTAATTTGTGTGGAGAATTATTATTTAATACTAATAATTTTTAATAATATTATTATCTCAATTTATTTGAAAAAACGATAATATTATTTATTTTAATAAAAAGGAATATATTTTCTCTATTTAATAATAATTTTTTTTTATTTTTATCTTTAATAGATTTATTTGAAAAATAATAAGATTTAATAATGATATATAAAAAATTATTAATATCATCATTATTTTTGTTCTTATTCACAAATATGAAAAAGAAAAACTATTTCACATTCCGGAAAACATTATTTCTAAAAAATAATTATTAAAAATTATATTATTAATTATTTATGAATATTTTGAAATCTAAAATTAATTAAATTATTAATTATAATTTTCATTAGGTTTAATAACTATTTAGTATTTGTAATTACACCTCCTACAATGTTGTAATTATTAAGAATTAATACTAAGTATATATATTTTTTATTAATAACATTAATAATCGTATTATTTAAAAAAGAAAAAATTTTAATTATATTTCTGACAACATTAATGACGTTATTAGTAATCATGACTATTACTTTTTAGTAACTATTTATTACATTATTTACTATTTACTACTTATTAAAAAAAAGTTATGATTAACCAATTATTATCATTAATGTGTTATTATAAATAATATACTATTCATTAAATGGTGGAAATGTAGTTCCTAAATCACACATCAAAATGTTAGAAAATTTTTCGTTTACATCACCATTATAAAAAGGGTGGTTGGATGATATTTTATATAGTATTTTAATAATAATTTTCTTAATTAAATAATTATATAAAAATAGATAAAGGTTTTTAATTTAGAATTCTAGAATTTCTTTGATTACCTATATAAACAATAAAAAAAGGCTGGGTGTTTTCTAAGACAAATCACTCTTAACATATATTCTAAAGAAGACAAAATATCATAAAAAACCCACCATTTAGCACCAGAGCCCCTAGTTTAATCATTAGATTATTAAATAGTATCTCAGTATTCTTATTGTATGAATTCATTTATCATTACATGTGGAAAACAATGACAACAATAATTTGTTTTTTGTATTTTATATTTTTATTCTTTTGTTATAGGATTTATGAATCCTAATGTTTTTCACCTTTTCCCATTTTCTTGGTTGGGTTCTACTCAACATTTAAAAATGGTTTCATTTTAAAAATAAATAAATCGGTTATATTATATGATGAAATGTTTTTTTTATTTTTATGAAAAATGTATTATTATATAGTTCTTTATCATCAAAATTTAATGATGATTTTATTTTATTATTGTATAATTACTTGTTCGAGTAAATAATTTACATAATTAAAATTTTTCTCTATTATATACATATAAATGTTTTATAAACCCATACATTTACTGCTTATGTTTGGATTACTAATGTTTTATATTATTTTGGAGTCTTGTAGAAATAATATTAAGTTTATACTCAACACCTACTAATGTATTTTGGTATAATTTTATATCATTGTACATGAAGATAGATAAAGGAAGAAATTGATCATTATTTTGTGAGATATTGATCCATTAAAGAGACATGGTGGGAGGAGTTTTGGGACTTATAGATTCATTAACATAATCTTATTTGTTTTTTCATCAAGTTTTATTTTGGTTTTGGGTTGTAAAACTCAAATATAATCCAACGGATTCTATTTATCCTTTTCGTTGTTATAAAAGAATTCAATATATTACATTAATTGTATGATTTATATCATTTTAGGGAACCTATCGGCTGGTGGATGCCTCGAAGGAGACATAGGTGTGCTTAAACCTATTATCCGACCTTCCTCCTGCACACCATTATTGGATGGAGGGTTTCCTTATCAAGGTGCATTGATCAACCATAATATAGTGTCTTTAGAAGGAGAGGGGGGAAACACTATCAATATGTACCACTGGTTTGATGACCTTAGAGGGGGGCAAAGAAAATGACTAGTTGAATGATAGGTTGTAGACTTCTCTTGCATGGTGTAATCATGTATTCATCATTCATGTCACTAGGAATTTATGCCAACCATGTTCTGAGGACTCTTTACTTCTCGAAACTCAGTTCATATATTGTAATAAAATATTTCCATTGATTTCATGTCATTCCCTATAGGGAGTGATGCAGATTTACTCAATTTGGTGTATGTGTGTGTGTTTGGCCAGCCTGTAATCTCTTCTGCTTATAATAAATTACTTAAGGTAAATTCCTTCCTTGATGGTTTATTTTAATCATCAATACTAGTTTTTAGCCTCTTATAATCAAGAACCATTCTTGAGGAATTATGATATTCTAATTCTGATCTTGAGATTCAGGTACCTGGGTTCGGTCATTATAAATTGGTTCATGGTCTAATCATGAGAATTCTAATAATCAAGGAAAATATGGTGGTCAGGACTAGAAACAAACAAAAAAACCCTAAAACTTACTATTTTTATTGTGAACATTTATTTACCAGAAATTTTTAGTAGAATATTGGTTGGTGAAAAACATGTATTTGGTAATGATAATAACTTTAGAAAGACAGGTTATGAAATAGTTCTTTTTATGCACTATTCCAGACATGATACACCTTCAACAAATGAAATTAGTTTTGAAAAATATTTTTGAATTTGGATTTCCAATGGCTAAATTGTTTTTTATTTTCTAAAGTAGTTTGGTTGTTTTGTAAAAAATGACCTTTTTTCAAATTTTTTTATTTTTTGATAGAAAAATATGATAGAGGGATATAAATACATATACTAGAATAGTTCTGTGGGTAATATTTATTATGGGACACTTTGGGGACTATAAATAATTAATTCATACTGGGAACAAACTAGGAGTAATGAAAATTACTTATTTGGAACCTTAGCTTATAAAAATTATTTTAAAGTATATATTAGAATTTGATAGATAAGATAAATAGAATACGATGAGGAGAAAATTATTGAGAATTATAGTTTCAAATACATAGTTCACTATCACTCACAGGTAATGTTGGATTGAATTTGGAAGAAGAATGGTTCACGAATATCGACTAAATATTCTTATTCTTATGAATTCCATAAAATTCAATCATGGAGTTCATGTATTATTTATAGGATATACATCATTAGAGTAAAGGAAGTTGAAAATAATAAATTAATTTACATTAATAGTTTGGTTACACCCAAATTTACCCATGTTTTATAGTATGAGGGGTCGCTTGTAGAACAACTAGGGTTATAGAGTCCTTAGAGGCCTAAGAAGAAACCTAAAGAAACATAGATTCTATCAATATGATTGGGCTATGATGTTTCTATATTGGGTTTGAATTTAGTATATTATTAATCATTTTGATAGACACATGTGAATTAAATTTAAAAAAATAATATGTTGATCCATGGTTACCCCTTTGGGTGTATTGGATGAATTTCATTTTAAATTATCTCAATGTCTTAAATTTGAGTGTTTCCTTCAATGGAATGTGAAATTCAAATATCACTCACATATTTTTTGTTTTAACTATCCTAAGGCTAATCAACTACACATGGAAATGATCATATTAATGGTAACTCCAAGGTAGAGGATTAATTCATCCTTCCAGATGTGTAGCCATTAAATTTGTGAGATCAATAGAGAAGGAGCATGATTGATTGAAAATATCAAAAAAATAATTCCTTATGAATTATTAAAATTAAAAATAACATTGAATCCATCCCATTATACTACATTTGAATAAAAAACTAGATATTCATCCCTCCCTTGATTATATTCTATCAATGGAAGTAGCTAGTAGACTCAATAGGGTGGAATTGTAGAATTAAAACAAATAAATATTGATCACTTCACCATTGTGTGAAGAGTTTCACAATATATGATGTGAATAGCCACACTCCATAAGTAAATAGTATCAAAATGATATGAAAAATGAAATAATAAATTAATAATAATAATAATAATAATAATAATAACTTTTATTAACTAATGAAGGTGAATAGAAAAAATATATAAGAACAAATGAACATGCAGTTAAAAAATAAAAGTTTAATAATACAATTGAAAGAAAAAACATTGATCAACAATCACTTCCCCAAAATATCCATAAATATTAATTTTTTGAGCATATTTTCTATCACCCAACATTCAATTGTTTCCCAATTAATTAGTGTAGTCAAAAGGAGGGTGGGGGAAAAAGGGAAATTGGAGTCTTTGAATATTGGCCATGAAATTCACCTAGATTCATCCATAGTTTATATTTCATATTTAACATTTATGATGGAAAAATATTTTATGGTTATATAATATAAAAAAATTCATCCATGTATAAAATAATATATTACAATATTTCAGTCCAATTGGATCATCCATTCAGATTTTATACTTGAAATGGCGGGCTCATTTTATGGGCCCTCATATGTGTCCCATAATTTAATCCTCAACTTGGGATCCCTAGATATCTATGAAAATTTCATAATAATCTCTATACATGGTTCAATTAAATTAAACCCCTAAAATTTTATATCTATAGTTCAAATTTTATCATCATTGGGATTTAATTATGGTCCCCACTTTTGTTTGATGGGCCTAGGGCCCATTGAACTTTGTCCATAAATTTCTTCATTCATGCCCAAAAATGTCCATATTCCCTTATAATTCATCCGTTAATACAAAAAGAAATAATTTTCCAAAAAAATTGAAAAATAATATCCCAAAATATGAAATTTAAATAATTAAAATACTATATTATGAAATTATATGATTTATTGGGACCAAATTTTCACATTAAACATGATTTACACATGTGATGATAAATGAAGTTAAATTTATAAATTTCACTAAAATTGGTGTTTATATACTTTTAAAAACATAAATACTAATATGTAATTAATGAATATTATCCTCTTTTAGGGTCTAATAACAATAAAAAACTTGAGTTTTTCTATTCATGAAAAAACATAATCTCAAAAATAAAAACTTTAATTCTGTTTTTCAAAAATATTTTAACATACAGTCCTCACCAAAATAAATCATTCCCAACAATCATGAATCCTATAAAAATAATTTCAATCAAGCATGGTTCACAAACATATCCCATGCTCAGACCCATTCCTTGTTCAAATTCATCACTATAATTCATCAAATTTCAATTAAGCATGATGATGTGTTGTGTATCTACATAGGCAAGGGGCCCATTTTATTGTTCAAGGGGAAAAAATAAAAGTTCTAGGTGGTAATCACATTAAACCTTAATATGATAATTTTTTTGTTTTTTTTTTGTTTTGTTTTTGTTTTGTTTTTTTTTACCTATAGTATAGATGAAATGACCAATTTCGGTAAAGACAACTATTTTTTCATGATCCCCAAGTGTCGAATGCCACATATTTTTACAACTTTATGATAAAAATTTATATTTAAGTCCAAAATCTCGGAAATACAACTATATAATCATGATTCCCATGTTTTAGACACCATAAATTTAGAGAATACATTTCTATACACATTTTGTATTTATTTTTTAGATACACAAATTAAACTAAACGTGACACAAACCATATTATATGATGAAAGGACACAAGAAATAAATCATTCACCTAAAAACCAAATGATGTGAATTTTGAAATTTTTATAAAAAAGGATGAAAATGTTTGAAATGAAAAACCACATTGGAAAACCTCACTTTCCAAAAACTACTCTCACGAACATAAACATGAATTAAAATCATAATAAAGGAATTCAAAATCATTTTACAATAAGTTTTCATGATTCCCAGTGTACATTAACACATTAATGGACAATTAATAGATTTTTTTCATAATATATCATATTTTCACTACCCTAACATAAAATGAAACTTCCCTCAGTATTGAACAAGAAGAGAAAAAATGATCCAGAATTTGGAAGAAAGAGGGGGAAATGTGATTTGAAATGAATTCATGGAACAAAATCACGTGGTTTAAAATTTATGACCTATCATAAATTAGTTTATAATTGTGATTAATGTAACAATTTTATGCATTGGGGATGGTTTATGGAAGGTTTTAATTCATGAAGGTATGTGTTTCATTTGGAAATACTAATATTCTTCATCTTCCAAATCTGACAAACACGAGACATTAGATCAAATTGGAAACCCAAAGTGGGTTACCAAAACAAAAATAACTATATATATAAATAAATAAACATGAAAAAGTTATGTTTCCTCATAAAAAATGATTATTTTAAATTCTTCATCATGAATTGGACCCCGAACATACCCAATACCAAATATCATCATCTACATGATTATGTTTCTCACCACAACCATTATTGAATGATTTAGTCTCCATTTGGGTTTGTGGAATGGTTTGGAAATTTATTCTACAAAAATCATATCGATCCCAGTGAATGGTCTAATCCCATGAATATGAAAAATGGTTCATTAAATTCCTTTTTTAATCTTTCATAAAACAACAAGGAGAATATTTTTACCATTATATTTGAGATAGTATGAAATGAAAATTTAGTGTTTTTTATTACAAACTACTAAGGAATACTTGGGATAGGGATGATGGACCATTAATTCTAGATATGTTTGGCTACCAGTTTTAGGAATAAGATGAGATATTGAATTTGACTTAGTTTCTGTTTCTAAATATGTTTGTAGAACAAGTTCATTCTAAAAATATTTTTCAACCACCAAATTAGAAAGTGGATTTTCTAAAATGGGTATGAACGCTATGTTTATGGTTTATTACAATTATATATTCATCAATAATCTTTAAAAATCTGTATTGGATCCATCTAAAAGAGAATAAACCCATGGATACAAGTTTCCATCATGCAAATTCAAAAAAAATCCCTCTTAACATAGACAACCATCAACTATTCCATGATCACATTCTGGTTCATTTTCAACAGTACTTATCAAATAACCCTCATGAACTTTCCAATCATCACTAACCTGAGATATAGGGTTATAAATGTTTATATCAATGATCATGTTTACAAAGGTTATTTTCATGTGTTTATTCCAATCACGGATGACTAAGATGATTGTTTCTAATATGGCCTATCCATAGATTATGGGGAATGGATCCCTTGGACCTAATCTTGGTTGATTATATAGAAGAAATAAGTTTTAATGGTAAATCAAAATTCCAAAATTCACTAAAACATCCTTTAATATACCCTTTGGAATTGAAACACTATGATCAGTGAGCTGGAGTGTGATAGTAGAGGGTTAGAGATTCTCAAGACCTAACTAATAATACACTGTATATGGAATGAGGGTAACACAAGCTCTTCGATCACATACGACCTTGATACATTTTTTATCTCGAAGTTCAACATTGATGTATGGACAACCTTTATCCTTTAACATAGGTGGCATGGTTCCTTCGATTGTAGTACTCACATGAGCTACCTAATGAACATGGTTTTTGTATGAAAACATCTTTTGGAATGTACACATTTATTTAAAGAACTTTTATCATGTATGTATGGATTTTATTTCTATATAAGGTGTATGTTAAACATAACATGTGAGAATATTTCATTCAATGTTTCAATCATTTTGGGTTTATATTTTCCTCTCGTGTGTTGATGGAATGGAGAAGGTAGTGTGATTTTTTGGATGTGGTAGTTACTCAACATTATCATCATGATTTCATGATTAAATTAGTTTTTTATAATCATTTTCAAGTAATAGTGAATCATATGATGTATAAAAAAAATTTTGTTAAGGGGTTTTAATGGTTTTACCATTCTTTTAAATAGCCACCACATTGAGTTATTCATGAGATGTTTGGGTGTAACTATATTATCCCCTCAAGAATAAGGGAGGAAAAACTTGAGTATTAATTGGATCCATTCCATATTTTATTATATTGAGTTCATTTTTATGTTATGGGACTTATGAGTTCATTTTTTCCATTTTCTTACACAAGTAATCAATGATTGTTTGTAATTAAAAATGGGAAGGGGATTATACTGGTTGTTTTACCCCAAGAGGATAATTTGGATGATAGAAGTAATGTTAATTAGATTGGTGGATATGTTGATAGAATTTTACTAGTGGATGTTTGTATTGGAACATTTGTGATTGAAATTGGTCATGTGTTTGAATATTTTTTTGAGGGTAGGGGTTGAGACATTGATGTAGTTTTGATTATTAGTTTTCATTCCAATGGAAGACTAGATTATCATTATAAATTGGACTAAATGAATTTGGGTTCAATCTATTTTCACTATAAAATTAATTAACCTCTACTGGTGGTCCTAAAAAAAGTACCTCCTTGATATAAGGAATGTTCTGAAAATTATTAGTCTTATGGTCATGTTTTTCCAAATTGTGAAAACTGGAACAATAGTTTGGATTTCATAGACCCTCCTATGATAGATCTCTTTGATCTTCCATGTGAGTTCGACAAGTTTTTTTCTAAGGGTTTCCATTTCTCTATTATTTTTATTCCACTATATTCTAGTGGGTTCTCATAATATGGTTATGTTCCCCATGTTCGGTTTTATTCAACAAGATATTACAAATACTTGTAAGTGTCATTTGGGGCATTGTTTTTTATTATTCCATTTCTCATATTGTAATTAATTTTTTTGTTTCCTATCCATATCCCTTGACAGAAAAATATGTCATATTTTGTGATTTAAAAACAATGTTTTGGTACCATTTTTAATTTGTCTTTTAACCATTCGCATGTTTCATAGGATTTTTCTCCATTTTTACAAAAAAGGTTTTGGATACATTTTTAAGCACAATTGTTTTGTGATGGTGGAAATATTGTTTTGTATAATTCTCTATTTATTTAACACCAATAGTGAATGGATAATGGTATTGAATTATTTTACCAATTATTTTCTAAATATTATAGAGAAAAAGGAATGTTACTCATTTTTCCTAATTCAATTTGTTTTTGTGGGAACTTGGTTTCAACAATGTTTTTGAATTATTTAACGTGAAGGTAAGGGATATCAGACTCCATTCCATGAATTGTTGGAAGGTGGATCAAGATATGATGTTTGAATACATATTGGGAATATCCTGTGGTATCATACAAAATTCATGAGGGTTAAATGGTCCAGGTATATGTGAGGTAGTCATTCATGGTCTGATCTACAATAATTCCCAAGTTAGGGTCTTGGTCATTTTTATTTCTATTTGGGTTCCATCCATAGTTTATGATTTATTTATTTGTATAATATTATCCTTTTTATTTAACTATAATTTAGAATCTAATGTCTTAGAAAAGACTTGGATCTATGTGAAGTAGTACCCTAGATTCACTGTACTCCTCACCCCTCATGTTTTCCAACCTAACATGACAGTTTCTGCTGTCATGAGTATAGGAGGACATCAATGGATAGAAAGGGGGAAAGATAATAGAATTTTGGGTGATATAAGATAAATGGAGGAGAATATAATGATATTATATGATGACTTACTTAGGTTCCCTATAACATAGCCAAAATTTGGTTTCTCCCAAATTTACCCAAGATTTATGGTGTAAGAGGTCACTTGTAAAATATCTTGGGTTATCAAATCCTAAGATACATAAGAACAAACCTAATGAAAAAAAACTTCTATGAATGTGATTTGGCTATGAAGTGGAAAAATTGGGTTTAGATTTAGTGTATTATAAGTGTGTTTTATATACATAACAAAATTTAATTAAAAAATGAATTATTCAATCCTTTGAAATCACTTGGGGTGGATTGGATAAATTTATTTGTAAATTATTTAAATTTCTTAAATTAATGTGTTTCCTTTAATGAAATGTTAAATTACTAAATCACTCATGTATTTTGTGTTTTACTATCCAATTTTTAATCAAATATATACATGGAGGATCATATTCATGAGAACTACATTGTATAGGATCGTTTCGTCGCACTTTATGTGTAGTCTTAAAATTAGCGAGATCAATGGAGAAGCCATGGAATTTATTGAAAATACCAATAGAAGAATTGATTATGAATTATTAAAATGAGAAAAAACATCCAATACATTTCTTTTATACTCCCTTGGATCAACGAACTAGAGTCTATTCCCTCCATTAATTCAATTATATTAATGGATGCAGGTAGTAGACTCACGAGGGTGGAATTGAAGAAGAAAAACATGGAAATAATGATCACTACACCATTGTGTGAAGAGTTTCACAAAAGGTGATGTGAGCAGCCTCAATACTCAATGAAAAGGAATTAACATGATATTAAAAATGAAATAATAAATTACTAAGAGGAATTAGAATTAAATTTATTAATAAATTAAGGTTAATGAAAAACATACATTAGAAAAAATGAATGTGTGGTTATAAAATGAAAGATAAAAAATACAATTTAAATGAAAATCAAGGATCCATAATCCCATCACAACTGTATCCATAAATAGGTATATTAAGATAATATGTTAGAGGTCCAAAATTTTAATTCCTTCCTCATTAATTAGGGGAGTCTAAATGATGGTTAGGAAAATAATATAATTGAACTCTTTCAATGTTGACCAGAATATTCTCCCAAATTCATCCCCCTTTTTTCCATTCAAATTTCACATTGATGACGAAAAAATCTTTGATTTTCATAGAATAGAAATATATTTTTCCATCTGTAATAATATATATTACAAATTTTTAGGAAAAAATGTATTATCTATTTGGATGTTAAGCTCATAATGGTGGGACTATTTTTTGGGCCTTCAGATCTAGTCCATACTTTAATCCTACAATTGGGCTCCATGGATCATCATGAGAACTTCTGAATTTGCTCGATAAATAGTTGACTTAAATATTCAGCATAAAATTATCTATCTAATGATAAAAATTTAGCTTCATTGGGCTTGAATAGTGGGCTCAACTATTGATTAATGAGCCTAAGGTCCAATATACTTTGTCCATAAATTTATGCATTCATACCCAAAAATTCACATAATCCTTTGTGATTCATCCATTGAATATAAAAGAAAATGTTTTCCAATAAAATGATAAATAACATCAAAAAATATAAAATTTAAATAATTTAAATAATGTTTTCTAAAATCCTACAATTTATTGGGACTAAATTTTCATATTAAACATGAATTGCACATGTACTAATAAATGAAGATAAATTTATAAAATGGAATAAAATTGTTGTTTTTGGACATTGAAACACATGAATATTAAAATATAGTCAATAAATATTAACCTCATTAAGTTGATAATCAAGGGTTTCAATAAGATATTTAATTGATCATATTGTACAATAATCAATGTGAGAAAATTGGGATTAGACTATCCATTTTATAATCTATACATACCATATATAGAATTTTCATTATATTTATACTTCACGAGATAAAAAAATATGAATTTATTTTTGGGATCGACTAGATTATCTAGTACAAAGTAAAAAACAATTACTATAGTAAAAGAGTCCCATTTTTTCTACTTAATTGTGTTATTCATTCATTATGTGGGTAGTATGATGTTAAATATATTCAAATTGGTGAGTCCTTTTACATGATGAATGAAAATATTATATATTTAATGAAATAGTTTTCAATAGTCTTTATATTTGTAGGTTTTTAATTCTACTGGTTGTAGTTGATAGGTATCCTAATTTCTTCTCAAGGATTTTATAAGATTACCCAAATAAGAGAGGACACAACTTTACATTGGTATTTTTTATAGAACAAATCCAGTTTAAATACCATCATACCTAATGGAAGAAGGAAAATTAAAATTGTTAAACAATCAGTTGATATAATTGGTATAAAAAGGATTTATTCAACAGAGTGTACCTCCTTGGGTAGCACAAATGTAATTTTTTAATTAGATCAATTGAAATATTTGGTTGTGTACTGAATAATAGAAAATAAACCACATAGTGATAATAAGTAAAAATAAAATAACACATATTAAAAATTCTCTAAACAAGCTAAAACAATTCAATGGTTTCAAAATATTGACCATTTTTCATGATATCAAAAGCTAAGGGTGATAGTAGAGGAAAACCTAAAAATTGGTTTTTTGATTTTGTTAATGCCATTTTGGGATATTTTTCATTCCTTTAGAGGAATAAAATATCATTCATTTTTTATTTTCCTCATTAATAAAATCTTACATAAGAATTTGGATATCATTGTGGTAGTGTTCATAGATGAAATCTTGATTTATTTGAGATCAAAAGTAGGACCATAATTATTTTTTGTAATTTTTCATATGTTATGTTTAATGTAATATAAATATCACTTTCCAATTAATTAGTTGAAATTTATAGGGTTGTTATTTTTGATAAAGAAATATTTTTCAATTTTGATATTGTGAAGACACTAAGGCCTTGTGGGAGGCCCATTTATGTGTTTTATATCCATAATTTTCTTAGACTACATTGTTATTATTAATGGGTTGTTAAATTATTCTTGATATTAGATTAAAAATTGAAGGATTTGGCTTATAAAATAGTTGTTTTTGACGATAATTAGAAGATATAATAATCCTTTTAATTATCAATGGGATGATTTACATTAGTTCTAGTGGTTATCCTAACCTAATAGGGTATTCAAAATGAATTATACGCTGATGATTCAAAAGTACATTTGGGAAACCACCTGAAGAATAGGGGTATTGTCATGTAATATATATGAATACAACCAAAACCATATAAAATGAATTTTCAAATACATTATGTAGAATTTGAAACATTGGTTTGTGCTTTGATGCATTAGAGAAACTGTTTGTTTATTAAATTTTTTTTTATATATACAGATATATTAATTATTAATATATCATCTCGAAATTATATCTCAGTTTCAAAAAACTTAGGTGGGTATAAAATAATCAATCCTATGGTATTGAAATTTTTATTTATATCATGAAAATGTACTGTTATTGTTCAGACATTGAGTAGGAAGACTCAAATTCAAACTTGTAACATGACTATTTTTTGGTGTTGAAAAATAATATCATTTTTGAGTTCTAGATCTATAAACCCTTAAAAAATTTTGGATTTTAATTTAATATAAAAACAACCTCATAATTTTTTTAATGTTCTTTTTTTTGTGTATTTTTATGTTTACCATTATGTGAAATTTTGGTGATATTACAATATTTTATTAATTATATTAAATATATATTTTTCATGACCTGTCCTCGGGGCCCGTGTTGTGACTACCCCAAGCTCGCCTTCCATAGGCCAGGGGCTGGCGACTAGCACCAAAGGCATCATTCTCGATAAAAGGTAAGGCATTGCCTTTATATAAGAAAAAAACACCACAGAGTATGGAAGCTGAAGTAAACACTAAGTAAACTGAGTACAAAAGTAAGTGCTGAAAAGTAAATGGGACAAAATACAAACCCAACTGAAAGTACAGTAGAACTAAACAGAAAGTACAATGGAAGTAAAGTAAATCAGAAACCACCGAGTCGTCCTTCGGCTATCCCACCTGAAGGGTGGGTACAGATGGTCTCTTCAGCTCATCGGGTCTGACCGTCCACACCGTGTACGTCCCGCCTGATAGTCCACCTCCGGGTACCATTTCACTCCACAAGCCTCAACCACGATCAGTGTTGTATGTCGTCTGCAACTAACACAACGTAGTACGGGCATATCCCGTGCAGGGGTGAGTATACGATACTCAGAAGGGACCCCGAGACCCCCGAAGGTCTCCCATAATCCACAAAGGATAAACCACAAAGAAAGGATACAAACATGATGTATCAACCAAATCTACTTAGATATGTGACCATACATATACCTAAGTCATCATTTCCAGTATGGATCCAACTCACGAGCCCAAGTACAACCCAGTCCACACAGGAAAAACATTACCCAATCCACACAGGAAAGCACAAATCAGTCCACATAAGAAAGCAAGACAATCATATTGAAGATAATGATTGAATTGAAGACTCAGATCACATAGGTATAATACTCAAGAAGAGGGGTGGATATGATTGATGTAGCCTCTGAATCATCTCCCCTGACAAACACACGTAGGATCCAAGTACATGAAGTCATCGCTGCAGAACCCACGTAGGATCCTTGTATAGTAACCATCACTGTTGAACCCACGTAGGATCCAAGTACAGTCGTCATCGCTGCCGAACCCACTTAGGATCCTAGTACATTCATCATCATCTTCGAACCCACGGAGGATCCCATCACGATAGTCGTTGCAGTCGCAGCCAGCTCTAGGATTTCCGCACACAACATACTCGATTCCAGGAGGGTCTGTTCCTCGAGTCAAAAGGGGTGGATACATCAACAGTGATGAAAAATAGAGTTAATGTATCCCGTAGTTTCACCGCACGTCATAGAGGAAAACCAAGCAAAATGTTCCCAAGTCACGAAGAACAGGACAACCAAGCCATTTTCCTAAAGTACACGGTGTGTAGGTAAGCGATACACACCGTGTCATCAGACACCGGGTACTGCCCGTGTGAAACGGCCCGTGTAATGGGGATGGTCATGTAAATAAGTAAGTACACGGTGTGAGGTATGGTTACATGTCGTGTCTTCAGTACACATGTATTGTCCATGTACCACAGCTTGTGTCGAAGGGCTCTTCGTGTAAAAAAAATTAAATACACGGCGTGTGGTATGGTTACACGCAGTGTCCAAACATCTGGGGTTGGCTCCGTGTACACTGGCCATGCCTGGATGTGTGCCGGAGTACATGCTCATGTACTCCACCCCGTGTCTGTGTATTCCCAGAATACACACTGAGTCATCACGAAGCTGCTTCATCCATGGTCAAGGTAGTACACGTTGTGACTCTTGGCGGTGTGGTTCTTCCCGTGTCCATGTATCTCTCATATTACATGCCGAGCCTCATGAAGCCGCTTCTGCCTTTTAATGAAGAGAATACACGTCGTGTTACTTGGCCATGTATAACTGTCTGTGTCTGTGTATTTTTCCTAAATACACGCCATGTCCATAGAAGTCTCCATTGTCAAATAGTTTGAAGAGTACATGCTGTGTGTTTAGAGTCACATGCCGTGTGTTACTTTTATAATGTCTGAAATGGAAGCCACAATACGCTTGTACTACACAACATGTTCTTTTGGAGTACACGCTGTGTATTATGGAATTTTCCAGAAACAAAACCTCTGGCCAGCACACCTCCTGAGGTGTCCGTTCTTCGTTCTGATGATCCAATTTCTATAGAACTTCTGCTTCTGGGTTACCCCGATGCTCTGAGGCCTTTTATGATGTTTTCGGGCCTCCGATAGGCTTCGAAAACATAGCTTGATTCACCACACATGAATGGTCGAAGAAATCCACATATATTAATAAGAAGGTCAGTGGAATCAGACCATGTTCATTTGGTCCAATCCCTTCCGCATTAGTCTGATAACAAGCAGTTTAAGAGGAATAACAACATGGAAGGAAAACCAATCATTTCTCCATCCAAACACACCCCTACCTCGATAAACGATGTCATTTTCCGGCGATGCGGATCTTGGCGTCGCGGGGTGAGGTTTTGAGGATGACGTTGGCATGCGTACAAGGAGGGGATGACGTCTCACACTTGCTATGGAGAGAAGAAGGAATGAAACATCATCTCTCCTTGTGGTGACGGCGTTCTTCGTCGAAGGGTGACATTCTTCGTGGAAGGATGAAGTTCTTCCAAAGGAACTTGATCTCTCTCCTCCAATTCTCAACACAACGAGCAAACCCCCAAATAAAATAAAACTCTTATTTTTTTATTAAAGCATGGAATTCATTTCAAATTACAAAATTCAAAAAAAAATCACTTTATTAATTAAACTTGAGTTGTCTAATTAATTAGGTGTTATGTTGGCCAGTTTAATGAGGGTGAGAGAGAACAGTTACTCACATAAAGGGGGGAGCTAGGGAGTTAGGGAATGTGAATGGTTGGGCTCATGTGGGCCCCACCTCACCTTAATACTCTCATTGGTAGTTAGAAACTAGTGGGTCCCACCCCAACTCCCACACCTAGGATATAACCACATAGAAAAATAATTAAAATTGTAACACGATTTTATTTTACTTTTTATTTAATCCACATTTTTTATCAACTCCTCCCGAGCAGATGCATCCTCGGTAAAGGTCCTCTTAAGGAATTACTGGTTCTACAGTTCCATCGGTGCCCTCAGGTTTTAGTTCCGAGCACCGGCTCAAAAGATATAAAAACCCGCTCTTCATTCACTGAACGTACTCGAGCTAAACTTCAGAAATTGATTACGGGAACATCGGGCCTCAGAATAAGGTGTCGTCAGAAACTGTGTACTCGTATAATCCCAAATAATTTAATAAAAAAATTTTCTATGAAATTTACGGGTCTTTACATTACTCCCACCTCAGGGCTTTGTATCCCCATAAAGATACATCATAAAATAGGGAAACAAATGAAGATACGGTGCACGCATCTCAGCCTCCCACTCCCATGTGCTCTCCTAGAGGTTCTCGTGCTGCCACCTAATGTTCACTAGAGGAATCGACCGTCCATGTTGGACTCGCTCCTATCGATCCTTGATCTCCACTGAGTCCTCTGCAAAAGTCTCCCCGTCATCGATGTATATCTCCCCATGATCAATGATATGCATCGGGTCATGCACGTATCTCCTCAGCTAAGATACGTTGAAGACGTTGTGCACCCGATGCAACTGAGGTGGATGATCTAGGCGATAAGCCACCATGACTATCCTGCTGAGAACCTGGAATTTTCCGATGAAGCACGAAGATAACCTTCCACCCCGGTCAAATATCTGTAATCCACGTTGAGGTGAGACCCGTAAGAAAACGTGGTCTCCATCCTCAAACTCTAGTGGTCTCCACCTCCTATCAGCATAGGACTTCTATTGGCTCTAAGCAGTCCTTATCCACTCCTGAATGATTTGTACCTTCTCCGTCATGGCCTAAACCATCTCTGGTCCTACAAGTGCTGAATCCCCAGGGTCTGTCTAGCACAGAGGTGATCTGCATGGTCGGACGTACAGTGCCTCATATGGTGCCATCCCGATGGTGGAGTGGTAGCTATTCTTGTACGCAAACTCCACCAAGGGTAGGTGATCCTCCCAGCTGTGACCAAATTCAAGGAAACATGCACGGAGCATGTACTCGATATTCTGAATGGTTCTCTCCGTCTGGCCATCCGTCTGATGGTGAAAGACGGTGCTCAGGTGTAGCTACGTCCCAAATGCCTCCGGCAACCCCTTCCAAAGCTTGGAAGTAAAGTGAGCGTATCAATCAGAGATGATAGACGATGGTACACCATGAAGCCGTACAATCTACTGAATGTATAGGCATCCCAAGCTCTCTACTAAGCCCTGTTCTCTGATAGGTATGATGTGGGCCGACATGGTGAGTCGGTCGACAATCACCCAAATGGAGTCGTGTCCTATGGATGTACATATAAGTCCCATCATGAAATCCATAGATATCCCATCCCACTTCCACTCCGGGACCTCTAAGGGCTGCACCAAGCCTGCCGGTACCTGGTGCTCCACCTTCACCTGCTGGCAGGTGAGGCATCGTGAAACAAACTCTGCCACAACCTTCTTCATACCCGACCACCAGTGATGTCGTCTATGATCCTGGTACATCTTCGCTACTACAGGATGTACCACCGAAGGGGAAGTGTGAAACTCCCTCAGAACCTCATCCTTTAATGCAACCGGTACCATGGTACATCCTCTAAAAAGGACGATGTGCTCTCCTCCTACAGAGAATCCATTAGGTGCATGTACTAAGGATATCTATGCACATCGCGTCTCACTGTTAACGTCCCCACGCTGTGCCTCTCTGACTCTCTGAAGTAGTGGAGGAGTGACTGTGAGCGACTGTAGAAAGGATGCCCTATCTCAATCCATGAAGGATACCTGAAAGGCAGCTAGCTGCTCTGTCGCCTCTCCATGTAGCTGGATGCCCGACCTCCTGCTGAGTGCATCATCTACTACGTTCCCCTTCCCAGGAGTATATAATATCTCAAAGTCATAGTCCTGTAGGAACTTGATCCATCGCCGCTATCTCAGGTTCAGGGCTTTCTGCAAGAAGATGTACCTGAGACTCTGGTGGTCAGAGTGAACTGTAAAGTGCTCTCCCATCAGATAGTGTCACCACATCATCAAGGCGAAGACCACTGATGCTAACACCAGGTCATGGGTAGCATAGTTTTTCTCATTCTTCCTCAACATTCATCATCCATAGGCGATCACTACACGCTCCTGCATCAGGACATACCCGAGTCTGGTCCCTAATGCATCGCAATAAACTATGTACCCTACGCCCTCCTATGGTAGCCTCAATATGGGTGCACTGGTCAAGCTCTGTCTCTGCTCTTGGAAGCTCTGATAACATCTATCTAACCACACAGAGGGGTTCCCCGTCTTCGTCAAAGCTGAAAGTGGTGATGATACTCTGGAGAAGTCTGGCACAAATCTCTGATAGTATCCGGATAGACCTAGGAAACTCCGCACCTCAGTCACGCTCCTGGGTGGCTCCCAAGGTAGTACTGCCTCGATCTTCACAGGATCCACCGCAACTCCTACCTCAGAGATGTCATGCCCCAATAAGTGGATCTCTAGAATCCATAACAGACACTTCACAAGCTTACCATAAATATGGTTCTCTCAAAGTATGTGCAGTACAACCCGTAAGAGGTAGGTGTGCTCCTCCTCAGTAGTCGAGTAAATCAATATGTCGTCGATGAAGACTACGACAAATTGATTGAGGTAAGGCTAGAAGATTCTGTTCATGAGACTCATGAACACTACTAGAGCGTTGGTTATGCCGAAAGGCATAACCAAGAACTCATAGTGTCCATACCAACACCTGAAGGACATCTTCTGCGCATCCTCATCTCGAACTCTGAGCTGATGATAGCCTGACCTGAGGTCTATCTTCGAGAACCATCGGGATCCCTTGAGCTGATCAAAGAGGTCATCAATCCTCAGAAGTGGATACTTGTTCTCCGTGTTCACTTGGTTCAGGCGACGGTATTCGACACACAGTCGCAAGCTTCCATCCGCCTTCTTGGCGAACAAAATCGGGGAAGCCCAGGGTGAAACACTGGGTCGGATGAATCCATTGCCCTGGAAGTCCTCTAGCTGTACCGGTATCTCTCGAAGCTCAGCGAGATCCATCTGATTTTATGGAGTAGATATCGAGGTTGTCCTAGGGTATAGGTCAATATAGAAGTCTACCTCTATATGAGGAGGTAGTCATGGAACGTCGTCAGAAAAAACGTCCCCATACTGATCTACCACAACAGGAAAACTTGGAACCCTCACATCAACTACTCCCAGGATGAGACTAGCCAACTGATGAGTGATCGACTGTCCTCTCCACTGTGTGATTCCATCATGCGCTGCGAAGTCTCCCTTCTTACCGGTGAAGGTGAACCTACTGCCATCGGTGGAGACACATCGCACCTTGTGCCTAATACAATCGATATGAGCATGGACCATAGATAACCAATCCATGCCATATATGACGTCGTAAGGACTCGATGCCACTACAATAAGATCCCAGCTGAAGCTCTCGCCTCCTAGAGTATTCTCACACTACCATAACTAGTGCGTAATCATCGAGTTTGCTCACGTAGGAGTCTCTAGCTGTAAGGATCGAGCCAACAACTCTATCAGAATCTCCGAGCTCTGAACAAGGGCAGCAGCAATGAAAGAATGACTCGCTCCTATGTCTATACGAACTGCAGAAAGGGTGGAGTAGACACAGATAGTACCTAGAATCATATCAGGTGCGCCATGGTCATAAGCCTTTGCTGCCTAACGCTGAGATTGCCTCTGTCCGCCAATTCCCTGTGGTCGGGGTGGACCTCCTAGTGGTGGTGGTGGTAGAGCCTCGAAGCATCGTCCACCAACTGCTGCTCATCCATCTCCTCTACCTCGTCTTCCTGATCCCTGTGGACCACCACAGTCGAACCTCTGACTCTGCCTGGGTGGTCCCTCAACCGTCTGCTACTCCTCTGCATGGTGGGTCGGGTAGTCATGAGCCATGTAGCCCTACCCACCGCATGCATAGAACTGTCTGCCTCTCGTATTATTGGCTCTACTGTGTGTGCCTCTCACATCCGAACCAGTATCCTGAGGTCACCCTCATGATGGACTGGTCCGTTTGGACCTCTGCATCACCTGTCTACTGCCGGCTGCAGAAGACTCCACTACGTGTCGCCCTGCAGTAGGCCTCACTAATGGTGTAGGCTCAGCAAGAAAGCTCTCCACAAGAAGGGCTCACTCCAGTACTCCTGCTTGTGTCGGAATGCTGAGGGAGATGATTAAAGCCCTGATCTCATGCCTCAATCCCAGCTCGAAGGTCTGGTCCTAGAATAATGGGTCCCATACCTTGCCCATGGAGTAGCGTGAGAGATTAGTAAATCTCGCCGAGTACTGGGCTATTGACATGCTGCCCTACCACAACTGTAGTAACTCCTAGATGCGCACCGCACGGAGGGTGGCTAGAACGAACTCCGAGCGGAAGAGGCTCTCGATGTCTGACCAAAGTAATGATGCCTCATCGTGCACCTGGATCATCAGGCTCTACCATCTACCTGCTGTTGTGTGTAGGCGACTCACTGTAAGGATCACCAGGAGGTCAGCTCGTGTCCCTACTAATATAAATACTCGAACAACAGCCTCCAGCCAATCCTCGGCTGCTTGAGGGTCCATCTCCCCATGGAACTTGGGTGGTCTCTGACACTGATACTCATGCAGTGCACTCAGGAGATGTTCACTCTCAACTACTGGGGCTGGTGGCATCAGTGGCTCAGTGGGTAGTGGTACTGCCGGTGCCTCCACTGTAATGGGGCCCTGTACCGAGGCCGTGTCACTCGGTGGGCTGCCATCTCGCACAAAGCTCAGAACCCTAGCTCACTGCCATAATGTGGCCATCCTGAAAAGAAATAGGTGCGCCACAGTTAATACTGTGTACCTGGTGAGCTGACACAAATTAATCACAAAGAAAACTTTTGAATCACACATGCAATCAATGTTTTCATGCATTGAGTTAGAAATCAGAAGTCATGGTCCTGGTGTATGGATACGTCGGCCGCCACACCAACACTAGACTCCCTGGACTCATAAAAACACTCAATACCCTAAACACTATTGCTTCACACATAATAAATTATCAGAGTCCTAAGTTTTGCGGTAGAACCGACACCTCTGATACCAATTTGTCACGACCCATCCTCGGGGACCAACCTATGACTACCCCAATCCCTCCTTCCATGGGTTAGGGGCTGGAAACTAGCACGAAAAGTGTAATTCACAATAAAAGGGAAGACATTGCCTTTATAAAAGAAAACAAACACCACAGAGTACGCAAGCTGAAGTAAACACTAAGTAAACTGAGTACAAAAGTTAGTGCTGAAAAGTAAAAGGTCCAGAATACAAACCCAACTAAAGTTACAGTAGATCTAAAAAGAAAGTACAGTAGTAGTAATGTAAATCAGCAACCACTGAGTCGTCCTCCGGTTTTCCCACCTGAAGGGTGGGTACAGATGGTCTCTTCAACTCCTTGGGTCTGGCTGTACGCACCGTGTATGTCCCACCTAATAGTCCACCTCCGGGTACCGTCCCGCTCTACAAGCCTCAACCACGACCAGCATTGTCCGTAATCTTTAACCAACACAATGTAGTGCGGGCATATCCCATGCAGGGGTGAGTATACAATACTCAGTAGGGACCTCGAGACCCTCGAAGGTCTCCCATAATCCACAAAGGATAAACCAAAAAGAAAGGGTACAAAACGAAGTATCAACCAAATCTACTTAGGTATGTGCCCATAAATATACCTAAGTCATCATTTCCAGTTCAGCTCCAACTCACAAGCCCATGTACAACCCATTCCACATAGGAAAAACACAACCCAATCCACACAGGAAAGCACAACTCAGTCCACATAGGAATGTAAGACAATCATATCGAAGATAATTATTGAAAGTCAAGACTCATCTCACATAGGTATAATACTCATGAAGAGGGGTGGAGATGATTGATCTAGCCTCTGAATCATCTCCCCTACCGAACCCACATAGGATCCAAGTACAGAAGTCATCGCTGCCAAACCCACGTATGATCCTAGTACAATAACCATCACTACTGAATGCATGTAGGATCCAAGTACAATGATCTTTGCTTCTGAACCCACGTAGGATCCAAGTACAATCATCATCGTTGTCGAACCCACGGAGGATCCTAGCACGGTAGTCATCGCAGTCGCAGGTAGCTCTAGGGTTTCTGCACACAACATACTCAATTCCAGGAGGGTCCTCTCCTCGACTCAAAAGGGGTGGATACATCAACCATAAAAAATTTTAGAGTTAATTTATCCCATATTTCAGTCCAACTTCATAGGAGAAAACCAAGAAAAACATGCCCAAGTCATGGAGAACAAGAGAACCAAGCCATTTTCCTAAACTACATGGCGTATAGGTAAGTGATACACATTGTGTCATCAGACACCGGGTACTGCCCATGTGAAATGGCACGTGTCATGGGGGTGGTCGTGTAAATAATTTAGTACACGGCGTGTGTTATGGTTACACGCCATGTCTTCAGTCCACGGGTACTGTCTGTGTACCACAGCTCTTTTCGAAGGGTTGTTCATGTAAAAAAAAGTAAATAAACGGCGTGTGTTATGGTTACACACCATGTGTAAACTTCTGGGGTCGGCACCGTGTACACTGGCCATGCCTAGCCGTGTGGTGGAGTACATCCTCGTGTACTCCACCCCGTGTATGTGTATTCCCATAATACATGCCGAGTCATCATGAAGCCGCTTCTGACATGGTGAAGGTAGTACACGTCGTGCCTCTTGGCTGTGTGGTTCTGCCCGTGTCCGTGTATCTTCCAGATTACACGCCGAGCCTCGCGATGCCGCTTCTGCTTTTCTATGAAGAGAATAGATGTCATGATACTTGGCCGTGTATAGTTGTCTGTGTCCGTGTATTTTCACTAAATACACGCCATGTCCATCAAGTCTCCATTGTCAAACAGTGTGCAGAGAACATGCCCTGTGTCTAGAGTCACACACCGTGTGTTACTTTTCTAATGTCCGAAATGGAAGACACATTACACTTGTACTACACTGAGTGTGCTTCTGGAGGACACGCCGTGTATTCTGGAATTTTCCCGAAACAACGCCTCTGGCCAGAACGCCTCCTGAGGTGTCCGTTCTTCGTTCCGATGATCCGATTTCTTCGGAACTTCCGCTTCTGGGTCGCCCCGATGCTCTGAGGATGTTTACGATGTTTTCGGGCCTCCGATCGGATCCAAAAACATAGCTCGATTCACCGTACAAGAACGGACAAATAACTCCACATATATTCACAAGAACAGCGGAGGAATCATATCGTGTTCATTTGGTCTGGTCCCTTCCGCATTAGTCCAATAACAAGCGGTTTAAGAGGAACAACAAAATGGATGGAAAACCAATCATTTCTCAATCCAAACACACCCCTACCTCGATAAACGATGTCGTTTACCGGCGACACGGATGTTGGTGTCGCGGGGTGAGGTTTCGAGGATGAAGTTTGCGTGTGTCCAAGGAGGAGACAGTGTCACACACTAGCTATAGAGATAAGAAGGTATTGCACGTCATCTCTCCTTGTGGTGACGACATTCTTTGTCGAAGGGTGATGTTCTTTGTGGAAGGATGAAGTTCATCTAAAAGAACTTGAGCTCTCTACTCCAATTCTCAACACAACGAGCCAACCCCCAAATAAAATAATACTCCTCTTATTTTATTAATTCATGGCATGCATTTCAAATTACAAAATTCAAAAACAAATTCAATTAATTAATTAAACTTGAGTTGTCTAATTAATTGGGTGTTATGTTGGCATGTTTAATGTGCGTGAGAGAGAGGAGTTACCCACATAATGGGGGGAGTTAGGGAGTTAGGGAATGTGAAGGGTTGGGATCGTGTGGGCCCCGCCTCACCTTAATCCTCTCATGGGTAGTTAGTAACTAGTGGGTCCCACCCCAATTCCCACACCTAGGATATAACCACTTAGAAAAAGAAATAAAATTGTAACACAATTTTATTTTACTTTTTATTTAATCCACATTTTTATCAACTCCTCCCGAGTAGATTCATCTTTGGTAAAGGTCCTCTTAAGCAATTACTGGTGCTGCAGTTCCATCGGTGCCCTTGGATTTCAATTCCGAGCAACGGTTCAAAAGATAGAAAAACCTGCTCATTCGTTCACTGAACAAACCCGAGATAAACCTCGGAAATTGATTCCGGGCACACCAAGCCTTGGACTCGGGTGCCGTCAGAGACTGAGTACTCGTATAATCCCAAGGAATTTATGAAAAAAAATTTCCTTGAAATTTACAGGTCTTTAGAATATTAAAGAGATATTAAGTAAATATTATTTTTTATCACACATTTTAATGTTTATGTACTTTAAATAATTAATAAGATGAAAATTATGAATTCATGGATGAGTTTAAAATTGGTTGTTTTACCAAGGTGAGGTATCAACTTTTCCTTATTTCGAGGTCTTTGGTTAGACCGTTAAATATGTTTTTATTTTAAATTCATTTAATGTTTTTGTTTATATTATTCCCTAATATTATTTTCACCCTCACTATAATGATAAAAATGGAAAACCATCCCTCATCGACATAACCAAATTGATAAGATAAGGATATATGTAGAGGATGATATTCATCTAATGATTCAGACCAGAGTCAGATGATGATGAAATAGTAATGACACATGGATCCAACTTCGAAGCATCGATGATTCACATCAAGGAAGGTATATATTTTTTTTAATTCAACCACAGATATATTATTTTTAATTATTTTTATGAATTTTTCATTTTTATTCCTACTGGATGAAAAATGATAGGTGTAGGATATGATTTAAATTTAATGAGTGGATACAGGTGGTTCAAATGGTTTCATAATCTTTAAATCCCAATCACATGTTGTGTAGTTCATGAAAACACATTGTGTAGTTCGTTAGTGAAATGAAGTTTGGGGAAGGTGTCCATATAGCATGTTGGTCAGATGGATAAGTCATATAAGACCTTTTTTGTAAATCACACATGGGGTTTTTATGTACATAGCTCACAAACTAGTTCTAGGTACATTGCATGTAGTAGTTCACACTATGTTGGATTACACAAAACAACATGATCAAAGTACATGGAATAGGAATACCTCAGGTTCCACACATTTTGTGGGAAATTATAAATGTCCTATAGTATTGGATTACATTTCTCAGGGCCTCAACCATACATGATGAGTATGTCCTGTGCCTTATAATCTATGTAAATCATGGGAACACCATGGATGTTATCAAATATATATAGAGTTAATTTGTGAAACATTCACATATGGAGTCTTCAAATGTACATTTTTTTACTCCAGGGAACACACCTTGTAGCACACCTATGATTGGGTTTTCATATTTTCTCCCATAAGATCGATATTTAGATAAATAAATATTCTATTCTGACTATAATTCCATATATAATGTGATGGTGGAGCCCGGAGTGTTATTATAGGTTGTTGGTGAGATGTTTTTGTGATTATAGTAGTATTTATCCCCATGTGTATGATTCATAGAAAATAAAGGGATTGATAACCCCCCCTAAATGGACTTAGATACTAGGATGTGGAGCCTTAATGCATATTCACAGTTTGGTGACTCAGAGAATTCCTTGAAAATTGGAATTTCTGGGTTGAATTATAGAGGATATGAAAACCAATGTGTTCAAAATAATCATTAATTGTTCCCTAAATAAAAATTTATTAATTTATGGAGCCTTAATGCATATTCACAGCCTAAAGGGAATCATTAATTCATATTGGTCTAAAAAATATTATTTTTTAAACTCAGGAAACCTAACTAAAAATCTAGTACATGGTATGTTCGAGTGTCAAACCCATATAAACAGTTCCTATGTTCTAAATTAATTAAGGAATTAAAATGTGTAGTTTATTGATTTGTTTGATGAAAAGAGAGATTGTAGCAGTAAATATTGAGTATGATATAATGGGAGAGGCATTTTAGGTTCAATGATTTTCATGTTTGTGTGCTAGAAATTTTATTGATAAAATATTTATTCAGGTTTTGTGTCATAATTTAGTCAGTAGGAATCCATGATCTAGGTATCCCACCCTAATAATGTAATTTAACCTTTGGAACAGTCATCCACTAGGTCAGAATGGAAAACTAGGTGATCTAACACAATATTTAAACATAACTAACTTAAATTTCATAATGATCATTTAGAAAAAATGATAATTAATTTATTTAATGAAATAATGATCCTCATAACATATAAGTGGTCATGCAATATGAAAATAATAGGAATTGGAATTCATTAATGGTGTTCAAAACAATCCAAAACATGAATAACAAAAAAAACCTACCAACATTCCCCCTAAAATCACATCACCCAAAAAATAGAACTACTTTCTAATTTTAGTAATGATTAGAATAAGAATCATGGGTACTTGAATATGAATAGTAGTGAAGAATGGCGGCGAAGCCCGGGTACGAATTTTCTCTTCATTGTCTAGTGGTCAACCCCTAGTGTCTCTCCAGCTTCATGAGTCCTAGTATCCCTTGAAATGGTGACTGAGGTGTGTATTTATTGGAAAATAAGTCAACAACTCTGCCGTTTTAGTATTTATTTTTCATCTCACCACTATATTCATGATGTGTAAATTTGATACATTATGTGTAATCCTTCAATTTTTTGGTGTTGCAAATCGTAGAAAATTCTTCTCCAAAATATTGTCCTGAAAAAAGTCACATCATGTAATGTAGTTACACCACATGTAATTTTATTTCACAGTGTGAATTGAATTCATGACATGACCTTTGTGGAAAATTAATTTGGAAATAGTCACGACTTTTAATTTTGTTACACAACATGTAGTCCTTCTGCATCAGTTTTTTTGCTCTGCATCTTTCACTAAAATCTTGTGTCACACTACGTCACTTAGCTCATAGTGCGATGTGTATATTATCCCATATTTCCACACATTTTCATTACTTTTAAAAATATTTGTTGAATCCTTACAAAAAACATAAAACAAGTCAATCTTTTAAAAAATTTCAACTATTATTAATTTAAATACAAAATAAATACATTAAAACACAATAAAGAAAATGCATGAAATACAGTAATTAAATATTCCCACACTTGAATTCATCCATGTACTAAATGGTGAAATATCAACATACTACAAAGTAAACTCACCTTACCATGTTTTAAATTCAATTTCTGTAAATGAAATTTATTAAATAGAAATTTTATGTTTGGGCATCACATGTAGAAAATTAATTAACAACTCATTTTTTCAATAATACAAATCTACCATGTATCTTACTTTCCTGATATTGAATGATCCACACACCTTCAATCATTCATTTTCATTTTTAAATCCATTATTTGAATTCATGAAAATTTCAATTTATCTCGCATGAATTTTTCATTTCATTATCTAGGTATGAATATAAATATAACTTATCATATACCTCAAAAAACTTGTCACATACTGTAGGATTGAATGGCATCTAACATTTTCACCGCCTAAAGAAAGAGATCATAATTAATCATGAGGGATTCACATTTATGAATAAAAATACTCAGAGGCTTCATGGTAGGTTAGTAAATGATATAAAAAAGTAATTATCAAAATCAGAGGTTTGAATCTAAAGAACATTGCATGATATTTAAGAACAACTCAATGAAAGCCTCATCTCCCCCCCCCCAATTCTCAATGTGGGATCCTTATACATGTAAGTGAAATGATAGAATCCACCTCTCAAGCACTTTTCTGTTTATATTTTTTTTCTTTTTTGAAATCTATGCTCATGAAAAATATCAGATCCTTCACTGAACCACATACGATCAACATATCATCAGTATGAAAACAAGTGAATTTTTATCTTCCTAAATCACATCTCAATTTTTTTCAAATTCCTTTTTAGAAAGATAGGTGAATAATGAATTATAAAGAAAAATGCACTGCCTCCCTCCTTATCATAATCAAAAATCCCCTATAAAAATATCCACAATTAAGTATATCTTGGTATACCCTACAATGTATCCCCATGTTATTATTTTAAATATCATAAAAAATATTTAAGGTAACGTAGGATTGGATAAAACAGGTTTATAAAATGAAACATTTCTTAAAAAATATGTTCATGGATACTATAGGATTCAAATGTATGAATGAAATGTGGGTCCATGGACAAGGGTATAAACACAATATTTCCTCAATCATAATAAAAGTTATTATGTGATGTTTGGTTTAAGTGTGAATCGCGTGCAGGTATGAAATATGGAAATTAAATATCTAAACAATTAAAATTTAGGGAATATAATTAAAATATATATAATTGAAATTCTTACTCCCATTTTAAATTGAATCTTCAAACTTGGGATATATAGGTTCTTTTTGTACATTTTCATGACATGTAAATACCCTTCACAATGTGTAATTCCACTATAGCTTCTTCTCCTACATATTTCCTCTTCCTTCTTATTTCCTTCATGCTCATGCAAAAATAGAAACACCCAAGTGAATTAATAGGCCATAACAATGATTTTAATATTATTTGGGGATGAGTGCGTGTTCCTAAAAATATAAAAATCAATAAATATAAATAAAAAAAATCAGATTTCATCTTGGAAGTGCTTTTGTTTATCATATATGGCTTAAAAATACCTCCTTCATCTCCTGGTGGTTGATAGTAGAAATGTGGTTACCTGATCTGGATATAAAAAATGTTGAAGATGTGATTCCTCAGTGTAGATAGGTAATCTCCCTTTTTAAACTAATTTTACTCCTCCATGGATGAAATCCTTCTCTATCTACATGGTCCCAATATAGTCGTTCTTAGTCCTTTTTGAAAAAACAAATGGCAGTTTAGTGATTTCAAAACATGATATCCTTCTTTTGATTCCTCTTGGATAAATGTTCCTCTTCTATCTATATCATTTTCTTTCAATTTTTTTTTATCATTGTTCATCTTTTTCTTACTTTATTAATTATTATCTATAATAGATCTTCTTCAAAGGACAACAATGTCCAATTATTTTAGAAACTTTTATCTTTAAAAGTCATCAATGGTTTTATATAACTCTTATAACACCTACTGAAAATTTAACATCACTTATGATCCTCCAAATCTTAAACTTATATCTCCATTGTTAACATAAAAAATTTCTCTTTTTATATCTAGGAAGAGTCTTCACATGCTTATTGGGATCTTTTATTCATCCATTTATATCATCATGAAATTATCTAAAAAATATATAATTTATATTTTGAATATGAAATCATCATGTATTCTTGAAATACATCTCCCATTTATATCAGCTTATTTAATCATAACATGATCTGGTTGCATCTTCTTTAATCATAGAATCCTGAATGTTGTATATGACGTTATTCTAAAAAAATAATAAAAATAAAATAAATAAATATCAAATAAATTATGACCAATAGTAATTGGAATGTACAAACTTCATGGATCACTCTTCTTCATTGGTATGATGCTTGAAACTACTATTGAACTTTCTCCCCCTAGTGGAATGGTAGCTATTTTTTCATGCCTCGTTTTTTTCATCCCTATTCCATCATGATCTTTTGGTAGGAAGGAATGTTATTAATTATCTATACTATTGGGATATAGATTTTTATCTTCTTTATTATCTCTAAAAACTTTTTTACTTCCTAAATATCTACATAATTCACATGATATAGAAATGTTATGGGTTTTTGGTACTATGGTGGTTCTTCCTCTTTATTACTTTACTTAGTATCCTGATTATTTTAATTGCTTACATAAACAAGTTATTGTTATTTATTTCCTCCAAATTTCATGCCAACTTTTATGGTATTCATTTAACTTCTATGAAATATGTCTTTCACATATTTATAGGGATTTTTTTCTACACACATTGGAAGTACACCTCTAGGAATTTCCCTAAGTTGTTTAACAATTCGACTGACATGATATTCCAAGTTTTTCATTACATCTTGTTGGTTTTGTGAGTAATTTTTAAATTATATAATTTAATTTCCTTGATCCCTTGAATATGTAGTCAAATATTAATTTGTATATCCAGTTTGTTTCATAAAATATTCCTGGATCTCCTCTAGTGAATGGAATTGATCAGTTAGTGTTGTCCCTTGGTGTTGAGGTTGAAAACCTTATTGTCTCTTTAGAAATTCTTATCCTTGATTTTGATTTGGTTGTTGTGGTAGTTGTCACCACTATCCCTATCCAAAAAAATTTATATTATAATTTAAATAATTCAGATAGTCACAATATATACCATGGGGATTTTGGTTGTCTATCACCATATACAACTCTTTTGTCAAATACTCCATTTGAGCTTCCATCAATCAATATTCCAAAACAATAACTCCTTGTTTTCTCCCTTATTCTTGCTACCAATAAAAACTATTTATAGAGATCTCATATAACAATGCTAATCTCTCATCTAGTGATTTTTTTCATAATATATCCTCATGTAAGATAATCAACAATCAAATGATTTCCTGTCAATAATTCTTTCTAATTTTTTTTGAATTAATAACCACATTTTTATCCATGATGAGGACCTCATATTATTAAACCATTAAATCACTCACATGAACTTTATAATGAATCTTCATTTAATATATGAAAATTTAAAACACTTACCCATAAATCCATTATTTTATAGGATGGGAAAACCTTTTTATAAACATCTATATGAGATCCTCTCATGTGGTGATTGAATGTGAAGGAAATATTTGGATTCAATCCAATGATTTTTAATTTATGGATAATATTAATAGGCGTAGTCTATCATAATAATTTGTGATGTTATGAAATTGTAACATGTCACATATCTCCATGAAACTTCTGTTGTGCGAGTTGGGGCCTTCATGAGGTAGCCCAGTCAATTGCAATGATCATGTGATCATTTAAATAATTACCATCTTGATCTCGATGTTATGAGAAGTGACAGGGGGTATTAGAATGCTCGAATGTTATCCCATGTTCGGGGGTCTTCCACAATTGATCTGATCATACCCATTAATTTCTTCCAAGGACCTATTTCCTCACAGGTTGGCCCAGCTTATGATCAGCTCCTTGAAATTAATCTCTTCCAGCCATGATGTTTTGTTCTTGGTTGGATTCCCCCTTCTCTTTTCTTTGGTTGTGTAATGTATTCTCTAATCTGGTTCAAATAAAGAATCCTTAATTTTGTCCTTCCATTGAGTGGAGTATTTTTGAAACATATTTTTACCTGAAACAATAGCATGAGAATAAAAATTATAAAAAATGATTTAAAATAAAAACCATTACCTAGATTCTGGTGTAACTTACACACATTGGAAACCATCCTTGGAGACGATGCTAAAAATTTACATCCCGAAGGGTGTTGTTAATTAATACATGAATAAATAAATTAAATTATTTATTAAACTCTAACAACCAAATTAAAATGTGGTACCTTGTAAGTTTGATTTTCTAACCCATATAGCATTTCCATATGTAATAAATTAATTAAGGAAATCAAAATTTCAATTATTTTATTTGTTTATAGAAAAGAAGGGAAGAAACATTGAAGATCAATATTTATATCGAGGGAGAGGCATTATAGGTTCAATTATTTTCATGGTCAAGTGATAGGGATTTAATTGATAAAATATTTATTCAAGCTAGGTGTCAGAATTGGGTCAGCATAAATCCGTGTTCTAGGTATAATAGCCTAATAATATGAATGAACCTTTGTAATGGTCATTCTCTTGGTGAAAATGAAAAACTAGGTGACCCAAAACCATATTTAAACCAAACTAACCTAGATTTTATAGTGGTTATACAAATAATAGGCTAATTAAATGTGCAATGGAATAATAATATTTATAACATGGTAATGGTCATGGAATTTGAAAATAAGAGGAATTTAAATTGATAAATGGTGTTCACAACAAAAAAAATTAATAACAAATAAAAAAATTCCCTAGAAACGCTCCCCTTAAAATCGCATCACCCAGTATAAATAAAAATAATGGATAATTCTTGGCATGATGAGAACTAGCATTATAGGTACCTAAAGATGAATAGTCGTGAATAATGGTGGCCAAGCCGAGATCTGGATCATCACTTCATTGTCTAGAGGTCATCCCATGGGGTTTCTCCAACTCCTCTTGTCCTTGTGTCCCATGGAAGGGTTCTATATTGAAGTATTTATAGGAATATCCACCAAAACCTTATCCAAATCCACATTTATTTTTCCACTCATCGTGATTATCACGATGTGTAACCCTATGATCTTCATGCATCACGAATCATAGAAAAATATTTTACAAAATCATTTCCCAAAAAATGTGACATCAGGTAATGTTGTTAAACAAAATGTAATGGTATTTCACATCATGAATTGAAGTCACAAATTCTCCTACAGAGAAAATTCCTTTTGAAAAAGTTATGATGGGTAATGGTATTACATGATGTGTAGTCCTTCTACTTCAATTTTCCATCTCTGCTTCTTCCACAAAAATCCAATGTCATGACGCTTCACTTCAATCATGGAGAAATGTTTATTTTAGCTCATACTCACATAAATTTTCATTATTTTTCATAATATATTTTGACTCCTTCCATAAATAAAAAAATAAGTCAATCTGTTCTTAAACTGGGACATTAATAAATTAAATACAAAATCAATACATTAAAACACTCTTAAAAGTAAGCATGAAACAAACATATAAAAATGTTTCATCTATTTTATTCATTTATGTTTATTAAACCCTTTATCAACTAACCATTCTTTATTAGTATTCACATTACTATCTATGCCATGTAATCTATTGAATACCGATTTTCACCCAATGGTATTTAAATCAACAGGCAGATCAACCAAAATCTAAACAAGGTTTTAAACATGGAATTCATTTCTAAATTTGTGGATTTTATACATAATGTTTCTTATGAGCTCTCTACATATTCTTTTAAAGAAGGGGATCATAATTTTCGACAAATTATGAGTCACCGTATTCAATGACTATAAAACAATATCTCTCTAGTTCTCCAACCACATTATGCTCCTATATAGTTATTCTAGTTTAGGAATAATATATTCCATGATGAACTATGGAATATTTTCATGTATCAATCATATGTGTATTGGGAACCATCTTCCTCGAATTAAATTTGTGTCCCACTATCCTTGTTGAGGATGTTATCCCTCTCAACAAAGAAAAATTTTATTGTGGTAATTTCTTTCTTATCTGAGGGACTGTATAGGTAGTATCCCATTATTTTCATAACATACCATATAATTATACACATTCCACCCTAGGGTGCAAGTTTATTTCTTAATGATTCATTAACAAGTACCTCAAAACCCCATATATGTTTATGAAAAAAATTAGGTTTATTTTGACTCTATAAATAAAAGGGAATGAAATTTTAGTCTTTAGTTGGTACTTGGTTTAGTGTGTATATAATAGTTTCTAATAAATATCTAAAAGAGTATAATGGAAGATCTACATGACTCATCAGTGACCATACCATGCATATTAAGGTATGATTCATCCTTTCACTATCATCATTCCACATTGGTGAGTATAATGGAGTGATTTGATATATAATCTCAAACACCCATATAAAGTCAATAAAATATTGGTTAAATTATTCACCACCTTGGTGCAATTAAATAATATTTAACTTTATTAAATCTTTATTTTATAATTCATTATTGATTTATTTAAATTTTTAAATAGACTCATCCTTATAAAATATTATTTAGAAATATCCATATCTAAAAAAGTTAGAAAAAATTGTCATTATGTAAGAATACCCACCCATAGCTACTACCTTAAATAGTCCTCAGACATTATTGTGCACCAATCCTAAAAGATCTACGGATATTCACCCTATCCACCAATTGGAGATTTGATAAATTGTCCTTATAAACATGTGTGAAATATTTCTAGTAGTTTTAGATCAAAAGAGTCAAAATAACCATCCCAATAATGGGTTTTCAAACACATACTATTTACATGACTAAGATGGTAATTCTATTGGTAGGAGTTACATGATTTGTGTAAACATGATTAATTTTCTATTGAAAATACCCAGTTTTCATAATTATATACATAAAAAAATTATTGAAATTTCACATACCATAAAATGTTTCCTCAATACCAATGAATCTATTTTTATTACCAAATTTTGAAATGAAACCATCTTTTTCTAAATAGGATACCAAAATTTTCTTTTTTGGTAACAGTTCGTACATGAAAAAAATATCTTAAAACCAATATCATTCATGTTGGAATTGAACGGTGGTAGTATCTAATTTCTAGAGAATCATGAACTATCACCCTAAAATATTTTAATGTCTACCTATCCTCAAGAAAATTATGGAAAATAATTGAATCTAGTATCTGAATATAGATTCGAGAACTAAAATCTGTATTTAATACCCTATGTGTAGATATTGAATGATTATACTTGATAATGAAGAATCCGTTAAAATCCCCTTTCATTTGAGTATAGTTCCTTTTATAGTGGCCTTCCATTCCAGATGAAAAATATACTACTTCAATTTCATTTCTGTATGTTTGAATCATCCTCTTATTGGAATGATGGTGATTGGAAGAATTAGACTTATTATGAGTATTGGGACACATTCTCCTTGTTTATACTTTTCATTTTCACCATAAAGACCATGGGTATGTCATTCCTAATGACATAGTCCATGTATAGAATCATATTATGATATTATAAAATATTCTTCTAGTTATTGATCATGTCAAAATTTATTATAAAACTAGGGAAGGAATTATAGAGTGACAAATGCATGAGATCTATGTGAAACTATTATAGGAATTAAATATCTAATATGTATAGTCATTTAATGTATCTAATAATAATGACTGAATGAGGCCCACATGGCATTGAATCTCTAATCCTATTTATAAATAGGTAATTGTAGAACTCATATCTATCTTGTATCTCCCCCTTTTTATAGTGATCTCAAAGGTGATATATAATGTTATACACATCCATGTCCCCATGTGGCTTTAGAAGATCATTATTCAAGGATGATAGAATGAAACATTGAACATCTTTGAATTCGGTCATATTATTCTTGTAGATAGATAAATCTTCCCCACTATCCTCTTTATAATGTTCATTGATAATATTCTATTAGCACATATAATTTCCTCTCATGGAATAGAATGATGCATAAGTTTATTTTTCCACCAATGAAAATTTGTTCCTGTCATAAGTTTATCCTTATAAAGTATGGATCACAATGAAATGTTTGATGTATTTTTATTAATGTCTCAATAAATAACAAAATTAGAGTTTTTTTACTTTATTTGATAAAATTTTGGAAATCAAATAAATTTTATATTTATTAATGTTCCAATATTTTATTGAAACAAAATATCTCTCACCTTTGGCTTCAGAATATCATGTTTCATAGAAATTATATTATCAAGGATCCATATTCCTCTTTTTATTACCTAAAGTTGGTCAATAACATAATTTGAAGGGTTTTAGTTAGTCATTATAAATGATAACTACATTAACTGATAGTCCCATGATCTATTGAGTGGAATCATCACTCCTAAAATCCTTAAATTGTATTTAATCAACTATTTTCACTCAATTACACTGTGTCATACTTTAGTAGTCAACCATTTATGTGACTGAATTTATGTCAATACACAAAATCATGTTATAAATCCTTGATAATTTAATGTACACCAACATTGTTTAGTTAATGACTTTTAACTATGGTACGATTTTAACTGTAGTAGTGGAAGGCTATAATGACTTAATATATATAATTATGGTATTTTACCCTTTTAATCCTAAATTTAAAATTATAATAGTTATTACCTATTTATGAATATTATGTTAATTCAGTTAACTGATTAACCATGACTTATATTTTTTTTACACAAAAGTTAGATTGTTTTAGTTATATCATCAATTCGTGTTAATTCAATTGTTAATGTGATCACAAAAAAAATTATAATGAAATAACTATGAAAGAAGATCAAAATAAAATAATAAAGTAGTATTATTATTATATTATACTATTTATTAGTTTATATTGTGTATTATACACTAATCGTCAACCTGGGGTAAAATACCTTGAACTATTTATGGTTTTTGTTCCATATTTCCACAAATCCACCTATGTATCTCACTTATATTGCTTTCTTGTCAACTCAAAATGTGCACCACTTTTGGGATCTAACCATTAAATATGATTATACTCATACAAAGGTGAGGGGAAACAAGTGATTAGTTAATAGAATTATATAAAATAAACCATGGGCAAACTACCCTTACATACTAATATGGGGTATGACATGAATATTAAAACATTAATTTAATAATAAATTTAAAAGAAACCAATCACATACAAAGGTCTTCTCACGGATCATGGACATCCACATACATGAAATGAATTATGAATTTAGTAAAATTATAATTAATTTCTAATAATTCTTATTTTATATTAATCATGCTCTAATAAAATAATTATATTCCTTAATTAATCAATTATTTTATCTTAAATCTCATATAAATTTTACTGAGATTCTCATCCACCATAATTTTAATAAAAAAATGGAAACAAATTATAAAAAAATTAATTGTGTAAAAATGTACTTTATAAGAATCATGGCGGGTACATGTCCAAACATCATAATTTGTATTATAATTTTATAATATTTAATATTGACACATGTGGAATACGCATCTTAAAACATAATTTCATGGGGTATACTATCCACCTAATGAATTCAATGAACAAATTGTATTTATGTAGTCTATTAAGTATCAATGAACATAGTGTAATAATTGTAATATTACATATAAATTGTATAATGATATGAACAATACATAGAAATAATTAGAAATACACACACACACACACACACATATATATATATATATAACATGCCACATAGAATATAATATCAAAGTAATTACTAATTAGAAAACTTATTGATAAGGTTTGAACTATATAATTAATTAATTTTTAATTATACATAATTTGGTTAAAGTGAACAGTGTGTACATTGGCTAAATGATGTGTGGTCTCTGAGTTACATGGTCACCGGTCTTGTTGGACATTTAAGAAGATATTGGACTCGTCTATCACTAACAGACTATATGTCATGTATGAAATTGACACAATATGTACTATGGATAACCATGTGTTGGGCTAGTCCAGTTAACACATGGTGTGTAAATACAATTACCTTGCGTATTAAATATATATTGTTAAAATTAATTTTGAATTAATTAATGGTTAATTAAACACGAGTACAGAGTTTTCCCCCATTCTACATGATGTGTACTCTATGGTTGTCTATCCAGACTTCTTGAGAGTTCCAGATTTTATTTTTTAATTTATTTCATTTACAAGGTTAATCAATTTGATTATATTTGATGGGATTAAGATAAATAAGTTCATATATCAAAATTCAGATTAATGAATGAATTATCAATAATTTAAAACTATTAACAAACAAATAAATAAAACATTTATATTTTAAAAAATTATAAATAAATATATGACCCACTAAGATACAACTTATATGCTCAATGTATAGAGGAAGCATTAGATGTTGCATTCTAATTGATATTTTTTCATGATAGATGATTATCCGATATTTACACAATGATAAAAACCATGTTCAAAAAAATTTAATAAATGATTATATAAAATAGAAAAACACATGATCCAAATAATAGGGTCATCATATATTATTTCAAATTAATTAAATACATTAATGAATTAACATATGAAACATTATTTTTTTTGTTGATGTATCTTCCAATTTCACAAGGTCGTACTAATGTTGCACAATAGGAATCAAGAGTAGACTACCTCTAGTAGTGATGAACATGTCTTCCAAAAACCTCTGAACATTTCCTTAGTATTATCTGGATTCTAGCCTCATTCACATTTTGTCACCTTGAGAATCATATCAAGGAAGGGTTCTCTTCTATCTCTCAGGACATGAGTGTGATGTTATTGGAGGATCACTCTCTATTCATGAGATCATTGTTAGAGAGAGATCTCTCTTGGGATTTTAGATAAATATCTTAAAATCATATTTTACACAAAATAAACTATCTCTCTCAACAAAAAAAATATAATTGGGTTTATATATTACCAGGGATAGAAAATAAAAAATACACATACACCCTTATTATTTCCATAATACCTACAAAACTCCATGGGTATAATAATAACAACATTATAATAATTTCTTGACATGAACTAAATTCAAAAATTAAAATATATATTATTTATTTAAATAATATGAAATATATATTATCTATTACCAAACCGTTAAACTTAATCCCCCATTTCTCCATTATATTTATCAAGAATTGAAAAATTAATATTTATTTAATAAATAAATATTATATTAACTATATAGCCGTTAAATATTTAATAAATATTCTCCTCACATAATATTGTGTTGAATAAATTGAGATGGAATATATGTGAATAAGAACACACGAATCATTGTAAAATGATATGGAATAATAATATTTTTTCATCTTATTAAATTTTAATTAATAATATATTATTTATTTGAGATTTTGGATACACTTAGTGTGTGACCATCTTGGATAGTTTTTCAATTCCATTAGTTGAAGCATCTTATAGTCCAATGATTTCATTGAACAACATGATATGAAACCTATAGATAATAAAGTTAATGTTGTAATGAAATAAAAACTTCTACACACACTTACTGTATACTGTAATAATTTTATCATGATATCTATAATGAAGACGGTTGTACGCTGGTTCCATCAACCTATGTTCTTGATGTATGGTTATTTTAGTTTTAAAAAAGAGATTTTTATATGGAACACTATGACCATGTATTCATATAAGAAATATGATTTATATAAATTTTCCTATTATATAATCTTTAATTAAACAATAGATAGGGAAAATACGTTATAAAATTAATGATTGATGAAACATTAATCATGACTCACCCAGTATATCCTACCTTTCAATGAATATATTCCTTTATTTTTTCATCAATACATAAAAATATGTGACTTATAATATTAATCATTAATAATATTGGAGTATATTGATAAATAAATGTATCCCTAGATAGAAAAATCCCATGAAACATATAAATTTAGATTTCCTTCTATTGGGTCTAGTTCTCAAAATATCTGATAGTAGATATTACCAATGGCGCACACCATGAGAAGGTTCCAAAAACTATGATGAGTCTTTACACCTTACATCCTGTATCATTTGTGCCCCTAAAATTATTTCATCTAGATATAGAAAATATATTTTAGAATACATTAGTGGCACTTTAGGTTTCTTACCATAGAGGGTAACTACTATGACCTTTTATTTCATCAACTACTCTTAGAAAATTATCATAAATTATATGAAATAAAAAAAATTATGTTATAATTAGCCTTTCAATTTTTTAAAAATTATATATAGGTTATCATAAGGTTAACATATGATTGTTCTAGGGAACCAACTACTATAGGTACTCCCATATACATGTGTTCCACATTTCCTCCATGATAATATAATATTATCAGAGATCCCTAAATGTGGAATATGTTAATCCATGTATGGTTAGATATGGTTGTATCCATAATATATCTTGGAATTTTTTTAGATACGAGCTCCTCTCTGAGGTTGGTATGACATTGGATGATATATACACTCTGGATTGGCACGGGTCACCGAATAATTTTTCCAGTGTTGATTTCATGGTTTTAGAGTCCTATTATAGAGGATTATTTTTATTATTAGGGTTGTTAACTCCACATAATGAACTATATACATAGACAACGCATGGGCCCACCATTTGGGTAATAATATCAACGGTATAATGGTTGTTGTATTTTCACTACATGGATAGGTTCATGTTTTTGGGGACCTTTATTGCATTGGAAACTCTAAATTTTCCTTCTATATGCTACTCTATTAGAGATGGACTGAGTGGGAAGTGACCCACCTTATATTTGGTTGATATACCCTTTTGATAATTCATGGGTTATGAGACATCATTTGGTTCTTGAATGAATGGGAGGTATGTATTTACCTCTTTTATGGTGGGTTAGGGACCCCCTTGTGGAAAATTATGTTGGTAACCCATTCATGGGGATGGTATCCCCCTAGGAAATCAAATCATTTTTATGGATCATCTATCGTTCAAATGGTGTTTTTAATACATCCTAATATTACATCATCATGTAATGTTAAGGAGGTAGATTAATGAGTAAAATGTGTTGATGAGATTCATATGAGTTGGACAGTCTCGCTATATACTATCACATGAATTTAACCATTTTATTGAATCAATATATGTTCCTATTGTATGTTTATATTTATTCATGTATTATAAAAAATTCATAAATAAAACTTTTGATTCAATAAATTATTACATGAGGACTAATCCCATGAATCACATATTATACAAAAACTAGTTTTATTAATTTACATTATGTAAATATTACTTGAGTGTTCAATCATCTCTCATATTTATGACTTTGGCATACTCATATAACATGTGATACATGTATTCATACATTCTATATTCATAGGTAGTGAAAACCTTATAACACCACTCAATTTTACCATATGATTGATTGGATATTTTGGAATGAAACATTATTTCATTCCCCTAAAAATATAATTTATATCATTAAAAATTATAAAATAATAATTCATATAAAACATGGTGTGTATTTAAGTTGAACTCTATCACTAATTATATAATAACATATGATATAACATGTCTATATCATATATATATTTAAGGTGTTAGTGAATATCTCCTTCAATATCAAAATTTATATATAGAATAAAATAGTTTGTTCCTTTTCAACTTATATCATATCAATTTGATAACTCATGGAACCATATCCAAACCCATTTTATATATCTTCTAAAATACTTTTGTAAATTTATAATTAACTTCAAAATGAATATAATCATATGAAATTCCTTAGGAATACCCACCAGAAACTATTTTATAATAACTCTAAAAAAACATTCTACTAACATATTTGTGTGAAAAATAATCCCCATTTCATCAACCTCAATATGTAATCCCATGGGCCTTTTTATAATTAATAATAGAATATTAATGACTAGATCAATTAATATATTAAAATTGCAGCCTCTAGTAAATAGTCACATTTTCTCAATTTATAATGGGATCTAGTATGATATCTACTAAGAAGATGTATCTCTATACCCATGTCCACTAGTTGTATGTCATAAAAGAATGAACTATGATACATTTTTTCTGGACATGAAATTGAGTAGTCATGTGATAATGTGTTTTTCAAACCTATATATCCAACTCACATATTGTGGATTCCATAATTATTGTCTATAATACTCAATGAGTAAATCATAATAATTCTCTATTATGGGTAAGAACATCACGTTACCATTACAAAAATTGATAAGAACATCATATGTATAATATTGGTGTGGCGAAACACTCCCCATTATTTATCAATTATGGTATTATATTTCATACTTATCAAATGTGAAGAAAAACCCCATATTGGATGATCTCCAATTGAAATCATAATCAACAACATAATAAACCACCACCAAAATAGATAAACCACAGTGGGGTTGTTAAAAAAATTATTGGAATATAAAGGATCTAATATATGATATATATCACTGACCATACACAATGGATACTTTTATATGATCAATGCTCACCTATTATACCAAGGACACCGTGTCTTGCACTTCGTGTGGTATACCTAGTTGGTCATCTAGTACATAAAAACATTATTCACACATCATTTACATATTTTTCTTCTCAACACAAAATTCTACTCACTCTAATAGTAATATTTTATAAAAACCTATACCACTAAATGATGAAAATTTGTTAGGGATAACTCTATGATTTACTTTATGAGGTAAATCATTATTACATTTCAGGAAATCACTAGAGAAAAAAAAATACCTTTTAACATTTTTTTTTTTGACATTTTAACATTGGTTTTATATATGACATAAATATATATGATGTTTTATGTTTTATTTTGAACCTAATATTTATAAAAAAACATTAAAAATATTATTTTTGATACAATAAATGTTAGTTATTATGATAACCAATATCAAAAGAACAATTTCCTTACTCTTGATGATGGTTATTTTAATAAAAATCATCAAATTAAACATATAATGTTGATTAGAATAATAAATAAAATTAAAACAACTGAAAATATACATTGTTTTTTTCAATGGACTTAATTAGACTATTCATGGATCTAAAATAGTATTTGGGACCAAAAGTTATAGTATCTGATTTTTTCTGTATTTATTATAAAATTCAATATTAAAAATTACCTGATTGGATAAAAAATGAGATAAATGAACTAGAAATTGTAGATACCTGATGAGAATAATAAAAATATACCTAATTATTCATCTTAAATTTATTTATTTATTCACTATCCTTCAAATTATAACATCCATTGTTGATATTCGTTATCTTATGATACAATTACACGTGAAACGTACTCAATTATGTTTATTAAATCGTTTTAAACTCCTATTGAAAAATTTGAGGAGATTTTTTCTACCTTATCACCATTATGGGATGAATTATTATTTTCATAGAAAATCTAACCATCAAAATATATATCATTGAATAAAAATAATAATTAAATTATGTAATGAAGATAGCATAATGATAATAACCATAGAAGAATAATTGAATATAGAAAAAGTAAAAAGATAATGTTGATCAAATAAAATTAGATAGAACATATAGAAAAAATTATAAATAATTATTATATATGTTAGCTATATTTTTTTCCCATTTTGTTATAAATTTTATTTAGGAACATAAAAATTGAGGGAGCTCTGTGAAAGAATTCAAATCGCACTTTTGAAAATTGTGATATATAACTTTAAAAATCATTTATAAGAATAACCAAAATTAAAAATACCATTTTAATATCATTTAACTATGAAACCATTATATAAAATATAATATAATTTTTTTTAATAAATTCTATTTTTATAAAACTATTGTGAAACACATTTTATGATATATAATTGAAGTCAATTACATAAAAACCTAATGTTAAAAATATTTTTTACAACATTTTTAAAATAAATATTTTAATTAATATATTTTATAACTATGTAAAAACTAAATAATATATAATTTTTCCTTTCAGACTAATTGATTTGACTTATTTTGGAGGAAAAATTATATACAGATCAAAAGTTATGGTTGTGAGTGGTTAAAAATCTCTTAGGAAAGTACAAATGTGTATGGAAAAAAATTTTGATCCATATATCAATTTTAGATCCATAACTAGCTAAATTGAAGAATATAAAATGAACTAACCCCATTTATTTTATGATTTCTGGTATTTAATATTAAATAATTTTAAACTAACATTGAAATTTGTCATTTTTACATCACTTCATTAAGAAACTATGTTAAAATTCATCCTAAATGTCTTTTAACAATGGTTCTTTAGAAGATTATAGAAAAAATTGTCAATTAAAAATAATTCCTAATAAAACATGGTAAAAAATAATTTTTGATGAGTTTTAATGTTGGTTCATCGGGGAAATTCATTTAAAAATTGGTATTAATGATTTTTTTTCTATTTTTTACTATATATTTATATATACATTAATACAATTAATAATAAAGAATGATAAATTGATTATTATATGAAACATTTATATTCTTCAAAAAAAATTGAATACAGAAAAAATAATATAATCACTAGTATATCATATCAATTATGACTGAATTCATATTATACTTATGTTAGATATTCTTTTGGGGGTATTGTTAACTTATGACACTTTTATGTAATTCTAACCATAACCTTATGTGAAAATATGATAATACCCACTCGCTACATCCATTAGTGACTAAAATATATGGAGAAACTATGTTTGAAAAAAATAATGATATTTAGGAATCATATTCCAAATGCTAAAAAACATGAATATATTCAAACTTCTTAACCGCACCACATCTAATTTTCAAATGTCAACATATATTTTCTAAATTAATCCTTTTTATGTTTATAATAACCCTACTTGTAAACTTTTTATCAAAATTTTCATTGAAAATAATATATCTTTTCACATTAATTTTTACCAACACACTCAAAAATTAATTAGGATAATGTGATTTTCACTATATACTGGTTTGGCATAATACTTTCGAATAAAGTGATTTTAAATTTTAAATGTAACAAAATATAACACTAGAAATTTTTGCTAAAATATATATCCTAAAATATTTATGATAATAAGTGAATGAACTATAATTTTTTTAGTATTATTATTTATCTATAAACTTTAAACTTCTCTAAGACCATATAAACTCCCAAATGTCTATTTTACATACTTTTTTCATTTTAGAAACAAAAATGATTTAATTTTTAGGAAATATCTCTTATTTCTTAATATTAGGAATATTTTCCTTGTAAAATATTTTTTCCATGTCACATATGTTATTCAATATATTTAGATAATATTCCTACAAAAATGATAAAATATATCAAAATATGTCACTATGGGGTGGTAGAAACATCTTCCCTCATATTTTAATAAACAACTGGATAATCATTTTATCCTGAGTAATTTTCTTTACCTCTTCTCATTATCAAAAAATGATATAGAATTTGATGATTAATAAACCATGTGTATACTATTAATCATCCCATTTTGTTTAGAATAAATGTTTTTAATTACCATATTAACAAATCATATAAGATAAATGAGATGAATATACACACCCATTTCTAATATTCACCTAATCTTGATAAAATCTATTAAATTAAAAACCATGATGCCATAATTCTATTCTTATCATATAAATGAATATTATATGAGTTATATATTCTTCCAATGACCATAAACTATTTCATATTTACAACACTTGTAATTTATACATTTGATATTACATACCCTTTAAAATTAGTGAGTTTTTTCTATACAATTGATAAATGACATGGAAATGTCATGGTGTTTTATAAAACCATTCAACTATATTGATCATTTACATTATATGGAATCATTAATACCCCTTACCAATTTTACAATTAAGTTTTAATTTCCTTTAATGAATTCATGAAGAATCAATTTTTGGATTAGAAAAATAAAATTTATTCTTTCAGTGGTATAATTTTAAATATGGGTACTGTCTATGCAATAGAAAAACATAATCATCACATGCAAAGTTATTTTATTATTAACTCTAATGAATATCATGTAAACTCTATTTAACTCAACATATTGTCAGAATATTTCCATAGATAAAAATATAATGAATTACATAACTAGAATAATACGTTAGGGGACCTCTAGTCTATCCAAGTCATTAGAATACACAATCATATTGAGTATCAATTGACATTCCAAATTACATTTAGTACATGAGACTGATATTCATTGGACCATTTTGTATCTAATGAATATTAAACTTCAATTAAATCGTTCTATTCCACTAATATTCATCTAGAATGCATTTTTGTAACACATATAGATTTATCATACTTAAGAACTCTTCATAAGTTTATAACATAATAGTCAAATATAATAAGATTATTCATTCTAGGGATTAATATTAAAGTTATTTATAATGTTGATTATTCTATTATGTACAATAGAAGATATTATCTAAAATTCATAATGTATTATTACTATTTAAAAAGAGGTTTTATAAATAGTAATCCCCCTAAAATGATATACCCATTTAAAATATATCATATATAATAGTAGGAAAAGATCCATATTTCACTATGAAATGAGTATACTTTATCATTTTGAAAACTATTCAACTACTTAGGTATTGAACCCTCTCACTCATATCAAATACGATTCTTGCATAGTTATAGAGACATTCTTTTGTCTAATCCACCATATTGATAAACTCAACTATATTTCGATGGTATCCAAAGTTATAGGGTTACAAAACTAAGCGCAACCTAAATAAATTTACAAGTTTCTATAGAAAAAAGACAATCCATGAGAAACCATCTATAGAATAACCTACCCTTTAGATAATTTAGGTCCACTTATCAATTTCATCACTTACACAAGATAATTCACAGTCACCCTTAAAACACACACAAGGTAATATGTTTGTATATATTTAATCCTTGATCGCGACCCTTGATATTTGGGGTAGTCAAAGATGAATCCTTGATATTTTTGGATATCTTCTGGGGTTTAATTGTTTAGGCCCATTTTTTAGATATTGTACTTTGGAAACCAAACGAACTAGGATGTTTTGGAGATTCCACATGGTTTGGTAATCCATGTGAGAAAACCATGCAACCTACATGGGTATAGTAATTTTGGTCATTTACCCTTATTTTTATTTGATGCATCACCCAATTCTTGAGTAATCAATTTCTTTTTAACTAGGGTCATCCCAAGGGACATTCTCCTATTTCAAAGCCTCTCCAAGGTGTATTTTGATTGCTTTCATAGTTTTTTTTCTTCTGGAACAAAATATTAAAGATCCAATCATTATATTCCTTAGTTATATTATATTTTTCATCCCATCATATGACCCTAGTGGCCTTTTGGGAAGAATTATATATCATTTATTGTTCTAAATGGGGGGGGGGTGTTTTTTTCTAAATGTTAGGAGCTATCCCTCAAAACCTCCTCCGATAGTTTTCGTTGTAGGTGTTGAAATTTCATCATTTAAGGTAGGTTATTCATTTCTCTTGATTTTTTTTCAGTTCCTTGTTTTCTTGATGTTTTAAATGTGTTTTTTATCTAAAAATATATTTTATATAATATTGGAAATCATTTTTTCAATGGGTTTCTATAGTCTTTTTATTTTTATTTTTCTCAAATTGGGTGTATTTCATAGTTTAATGATTTATTTATTTCAATCATTGATTTATTCACTATAAATGTTTGATAAAATGTAAAAAATTGATTTTGTTGATAAAAATATTTATTCAAGATGTTTTGGATCAAAATTTGATTATAAACTAGGATCCATTTTTTAAAATAATTTTCCTATTTAATAATGGTTTTCTTGACATATGGAATTGTTAAGTGATTTAATTAAATGAATTTTGTATGTGTTTTGATGTTAAATTATGAATTACCTTGGATTTTTATTTGGATTAAAAATTGGTTAAAAAGTAATTTTTAAAACACATATTTATTAAGCATAATGAAATACCTAGATTGAAATTTGGGAAATAATGTTTGATTGGTTGATTGGTTGTGAACTCATTGGGACTCATTGTATTTTTTGATTATTTTTATTTATATAAAATTGAATAATTTCTGAATTATGAATTTAAATTATGCTTATGGGTTTGGGATTTTTATAATAATGATATCAGCTTTGGGAATTATATGATTATAATTCTATCCTAGTTCGCTCTTTTTTTTATGTTATTCATGTTTGATGGGTTGTGTCCCACTTAATTTATCTATTGCATGAGTAACCTCATGAAAAATAGTGGAAAATAAAAGGATGGTTTCTAGACTAGTTGTGTGTTTTACCAAGCTAGTGTCCCTAAATTTAGACTTTTATTTCGAAGGGATATTTCATTGATGGGGCTAGTTGAGAGTTAATTGGGTGATAACGGTCATTACATAAGACCTTTAGGATAAGGGTTCCACCTCTTCACATAAAGTATTGTACCATTAGTCCTTATAAAAATTCCTCATTATATATATATATATATCATATGTTACATTTTATTTATTAGTTTGTTAGTGTGTGATTATATTATCACTTTATTGACCCCACTTTGATATATATGTTATTTATGATTGTTCATTTTTATCATATAGTTTTCCTAGTTCATTAATGTTATTCACTTATTAATATTTTCCCATTTTTTCCATAAATGGGTAATTCCTATTTCTTTATTATTCATGAAAGTTTTGTAAATGTTTTAAAGAAAAGGGATGAGTTGTTTTGATTTTTTTTCAAATGATGAAGGTAAGGATTAATTTTGTTTTCCAAGGGGAAATGTTTAACATTATTATGATAAGTCTTTTTTGGAAATCGTGAATGTGAAATTAATAATATATATAATTTTATTGTTTCCAAAATTATAGATGTGTTTTATTTTATAAAATGATTTGAATGGATTTATATCTTTTTCCTGTTTGGATTTTTCACACACCCTAAATAATCTCATTGGTGGGTATGTTGTCATCCAATCATGTGTAGGTTATAAAGGCTCAACTTCAAATTTTTGTTTCAAACCACTCTCCGATGGGAAGCGGTTTTTTATGTTGGTTTATGGTGGTGACATGAGAGTCATATGGAATTGGTGCTTCATGTTGGGTATCATCCATTATGTCCTTTAGATTTTTTTATCTACAATTTTAGAATCCTTATTTATAATTTTATATTTTATTGGTAATTTATTAAAATAATTCATAAGTGATATTGATGGAAAATATTTATTTGGATTCTTGAGGGTGAAATCATTCCAATGTTTAATATTTTATACCCTATCACATGACACTAGCCTAAGGAGATCGAGAACATTCCATCATCCTTATGATGGGTCGGTTCAAGTGGTATCCTAGGAAGGTTCATCAAAAAATGGATTTAGATAACTGTTTATATATCTTTGTTGTTTGTAGACATGATTTAGTACCACTAGAACTCTTGTGATGGGTATGGAGTAGTTCACAACTAACTAATTCTTATGTTAAGGCTCATGTTTCCATGGGGTTTAATGAGGTTTTCGTTAAATTAATGTTCTATCATTGTTTATTGTTGAGATATTTTTATGTGGGTTTCCATGAAATATAGTGTTAGGAGGAACCCACAAAATATATTAGGAAATTCATTATTTCTATGTGAAATTAGATGGAATTCAGTAGGTTCATGATTAAAGTGCATAATCTGTCAAACCATGCACAAGCTGTGCCAACTATTCTAGGAAATATCTAGTGGAACTCACCTAGTGGGTTTATGGTCTAAAAATCCATTTGACCCAATAATGAACAATGGAGTTATTTTTTTAAAAAATCATTCATTTTATTCTTATGGATTTTAGTAACATGGATGGTATTTTTTAGATTATCACGGTGTGATATAATGTATTTTGATGATTTTATCATTTTTTAATGCATTGTTTTCTAACACAGGGTTTGATTTTTAATTTTGAAACCATACATAGGTTTTTAAGTGGATTTTGTGAATTTTTTTCAATCTGATTTAAAATATTTTAGTAAAATAATATATTTATGGTGGTGTTACTTTCTTAAAAAACAATTTTTTCATTAATGATAAATTTATTTTTGTATATATGGTATCATGGTAATAATGGATTTCAAGAAGTGAATTTAATCTAATTTCATGTTTGAAACGATTTTTTATGTGTAACATAAAGGGGGTATATTTATTTTTGATAAATTTTTTATGTTCTATTTTAAATTGGATTTAAAATGGTTTGATTTTCTTATCTCATGTTCTTATCATTATATTATAATATAACGTGGTTTGAGTGAATTATTTGTTTTGAGATATTTTATAATATGTCTCCTAAATAAAAGGTGGAGAGTATATAAGGGAATGATTTTGGTAGTTTCCCAGTGATCCATGTGTAATACTTCCAATCTATAACTCTTCCTAGAATCTTGATGGACTGGTAGAGCATGGTTTTTTCAGCTCATAGATCTTGCTCGAGGATGCTTATATTTGTATCCTCAAGTATTTTGGGGTGACCAAGGATTCCATGAGGTGACGAAGCTCCTATATATGGGTGAATAGATCATTGATTTTCTACAAACTCCAAAAACCTATTTGTTAAGGTGTATCATATATTTATATAGTGGACGTTATTGAGAATGGTGGATATAACACCTTGAGATTTTATGAGATAGATTCTTTGTAATTTCTTTTATGTCTTATGTTGTATGCTACAAAAATTTTATCTTGAGCTATATGAAAAAACATATGATATTGCATTATACGCAAAACTATTCTTGTCTTTCATAACATTAAATAGAGACCTTCCTCGATAGCTTTCATTGTACACAATACTGAGTTTCACTAAACAATAATATATTATTAAAATGTTATTATCTAATGGGATATAAAATATCCATTATAAATATTATTAATTGCATTTTTAATTTTATATAAAATCATCGTCTTATATATTTTCTAAAACATTTTATAATAACAAATTCAATTTTTTTGGATAAAATAAGAATTAAAAAAAAAATCAATTTTACTGCCTTTTGATGGTGCACCAATTTTAAATCTAGTTTTGAAGCATTTATAATTTAAATTTTAAAAAATAAACTTCAAATTTTTAATAGGGACATGCAAATTTACTTTTTTTGACTTTTTCATATTTTTCTAATAAAATTCATATTTTTATGAATAGTAAAAATACATCATTTTAATTTAAAACTGCCTTTCCATCTAATTTATTTATATATTTAGATTATTTTTTAATTGGTTTTAATGTGATATTGGAATATTTTTTTATCTTTTAATACTATATTGTCCATTGGATGTAATTTCACGTTTAAATTCGACATAAACACATGACAATATTTTGATAAGTTTTTACTTCTTCAAAAACCATTTTTTGGTTTTGACAACGATAATTAATTATAAATTAATTTCATCTAATTATATGTTTTGAATTATGATAAATGGATTCCATATTTGGAATCATTGGGTTCAAATTATGTTGATAGGTTACTTTTATTTTTGGATATTCTGAATAGTAACTACGATAATTTTTATTTACCACAATTAATGGTAAATCGAGTAAAATAGGGTAAATAATAATCTAATAAGGACTATAAAATTATCCAAAAACCTACCAAAATCACATTATATTAATAATATACTACCCTAAACATATTTGGTTCTAAACGTAGTCATTTAATGTCCACTAGACGATGACAATGACATAGATATTAATAAAGCCAATGAAAGTGAAAAAATGTTAAATTGGCATTTTTATATGTATAATAATTTTAATAGAGGGATAACCTTGTTATATCTTCCAAAATAAATAGTCCATGGAAATATAAACAAATTAAATACATCATGTTAATTTATTTTTAATTTTTATAAAAGAAATAATTATCATAAATTCATATTCATTGATGATGTATAAATTAATTAATTGATGAGAAATCAATGAAACAATTTTTATTAAAACTTTAATAACCAAAAAAATTTACAAAAATATGAAAAAATATTATTACTGAACTATATCTTAATCTTAATCATCCCAAGGTATAGATAGTGACCATTTGGAGGTTTATAGAATAGATTATGACCATTATATTATTTTATTTAAAGTAATGTTAAAGTTTTCACATTCATACTTTAATAAGTATAACATTTTTAAGGTTGACTTTTTCTGAAGATAAATTCAACTACATATATTCTTAAAAAATCTAGTAAATATATTTTCATCATAATTTTTTATTTCAAATTTTTTATTCAATAAATAATTATATTAAATAATTACACAACATTGATGTAGTGATTATTTTAATAATTATGATATCAAATAAATGTTATTAAAAATATTTAAATAAATATAATTTGGGATAATTAATTTCCAAAATGAGTTTTATAGATGACCTTGAACTATTACGGATATAATAAAATATTTGGATCTATGATAAAACCATATATTTATATTTATAAACAGACATGAAATGAATAGTGTTAAAATTGACATAATTGTTATTTTTTTTAAATAATGTTTTGTAAAATTATTAAAAAATGATATTTTTTTTAAAAAAATATAATTATTATTAAATGGCCTAAATTTTTTTAAATTAATCATTTATGTTATAATTAAAATAAAATATGTAAATATTTCACCATTTTAATATTGAAACATTCACTGCTGGAAGTGGCACATTTACCAACACTTACATCCCAACGGTTTATGTAAACCATTAGGAATGGCTATCTATACCAACGGTTTATGTAAACTATTGGTATAGATTATTTTATACAAGATTTTACCAACAGTTTTGCAAAACCTTTGGTAAAGGCCTTCCATATCACTTTTTTACCAATAGTTTAAGTAAACCGTTGGGAAACAATTAAACTAAATACAGACCGGACATCCATTCCCTCTCCGCTCAATTTTAGTTACCCTCTACACCCTAAATCCAATCTTCCTCCTACCAAAATTATTCCACATATCGATCCATCTTCAATCAAGGAATTTTTTTAGTCTACACATCAAATATTTAAGTGATTCCTTGATTTTGTTGTTATGCAATTATGTGTTTTTGTTTATTTGGCCGAAAGGGGATCTTTGTGGTCATTAATCAGGGTTTTGGGTGGTCATTTATGATGAAATATAGTATGAATTCATTTTACTTGATATATCCAATATTATTATTGATTTATGTTCAACATGATTACAAGTGATGTTTTTTTCACTTTTGATTTGGCCAAAAGGGGATCATTATTGGCATTATTCATGGTTGTGGGTGGTCATTTAGGATGTAAGATAGTATGAATTCATTTTACTTGATACATCCAATATTATTATTGATTTATGATCAATTTGATTATCTTTAGAAAGCGAAGTTGTTTAATAATTTTTTATTAATGGTTGTAATAATGATGATATGGTATAAGTGTTCACATGGTGTATATAATGGTTGACATGGTGTCTACGATAATCTAGTGTCCTAGGAATGTACATGGGAATGTACACACAGTACATGACTTGGATATCCATGTAAATATACATGGCCAATCCCTTATGGTGAAAAGTATGTTTCGACAAATGGGGTACTGAAAACATCCCATTTACACATGGCTATGTTTCATGGGTATTCCCACATGATGCGTTGTCCATACTATAGAGTAGGTAGTAATTAGCTCAGTCAAAACACTTTCATCCCTAAAATTCAAGAATACATGGTTAAAAGGAAGAACCCATCTTCTAATGAAATTTTTAAAATGGTTTCTAACACACCTCACTTAAAAATAAACTAGAACACTGGTTAAATGCATGAATTAATCCTAAACGTACATTATAAAATTGGTTAAATATAAGAAATCATCCTCGTTACTAAATTCCATACACATTTGGGAAAAAAACATCATCCACGAATATCACTATAATGTATAGTCTTTTCAAAAAACACATATCCCTTAAATTTCATGAAATTACAGTAGGCACTAATTTAATGTTTAAATGATTACAAGTGGAATCTTTGTAGCTTTGGATAATATATTCTCAAAACTATAGAGTGGAACCACATTCGGTGTTTTGAGGTCCACATTGGACAACCCCCCTCCTTCTTGGACCCAGGAATACCCCCCTCCTTCCTAGAACCTGGACAACCCCCCACCCTCCTCCCTGGACCCCGGACAGCCCCCCACCCTCCTTTCTGGACCCTAGACAACCCCCCTCCTCCTAGGACCCTGGACAGCCCCCACCCACCTTTCTGGACCCAGGATAGCCCCCCCTTCCGAGAAGCTGGACATCCCCCCACCCTTGACCCCAGACAGCCCACCACCATCCTCCCTAGACCCCAGACAGCCCAAAAATCATTATTTGTATGTGAGATAAAACACAATAGAACTTGGAGGTCCCTCTCCAATGAGTGGCCATCTGGGCTTAGGTCACTAATGAGTCGCATTCTGGTTTGGGATGTCACAATTTCTGGATATCCTTTTTATATGTGTTTCTAATCAAATCCATACCTATAACTATTGATGGTCCCATTATGAAAACTCACAGTGATAGTTTCGGGTGTGGTAATTTGACTCTCAATTAATAGTTTCAACTACCTAGTACTACATTTAACAACAATGAATATAAAATATATATCATTATCATACCACAATCCTGAATTAAAAGTCTATTTTTATAACATAAGATTAGTTTTTATAATGTGAAGGACAACTACATAGGAATTATTTGGAATCCTTGTCGGAATATGCTGCCCCAAAGATGTCGCTGGACCGGGCCAAAATTCTGCGGTCACGCCGCTGTCACGCCGCCGTAATTCCATGATTTGAACCTGCTCCAGGAAGACACCCCGCGGTGGTTCACAGTCCTATCAGAATTTGATGTAAGATACCTAGATAGAGTTTTAGACACATTACCCACCCTCCTTCCTAGACCTCGGACATCCCCCCCACCCAACTCCCTGGACCCCAAACTGCCCCCTAGATATCCCCCCACCCGCCACAATCTGAGGCATGGTGTGACCGGTACAACTCAAAGTGACTTTCTATTGTTTAAAATGGATACTCTTTGAAATAAAAATAACTGGCATATGAAAATCTGACCAAACACATTCAGATTGTGTTGATACTTTAGGAAAACGATCCATGGGTCATTTGTGACGTGTATGAGTCAACCCCACCTCAATCTGAGGTTCACTTGGAAAACATGCATGGGGTGGTTGAAACTAGCCGAATGACCTCAGAATTCCATGAAATCGGACGAAAAAAGGGTGGGTGAATTGTAAAATGGTCGGCAAGACGACATGTCAATCAGAGTTGTTGTGTGACCGTGCTGGCCGAAAACACACTCCACGTGTTGTAAATGGGCAAAACATGGGTTTTACGGTCAAATGCATACTAATTGACATCAAAATGACTTGAAATGACACAAAAAAACCTAATTATTATTCGTGAGGTGTACGAGGAAACGACCCGTCATTCGGACGCATGGTTTGCACGACATGGCTGAATATGTGTTTTTTCGGTGTTTGGCGCGCATGAAAAGCATGAGTGGGGTGGTCGAAACCTGCCGAACGACCTTGAAATGCCATGAAATCGGACAAAAACAAAGGGTGGGTGAATTGTGAAATGTTCGGCCAGACATCACGTCAATCGAAGCTGTCATATGACCACACAGGATGAAAACGCACTCTACGTGTCACAAATGGCCAAAACATGGGTTTTATGGTCAAATGAATGCCGAACAACATCCGAAAGATGTGGAATAAAATGAAAACACCCTAATTATTATTCGTGTTGTGTATGAGGAGACGACATGTCATTCAGACTCGCGGTTAGCACGACACGACTGAATATGTTTTTTAGGTGTTTGGCGCACTTGAAAAGCGTGCGTGGTGTGGTCAAAACTGGCCAAATGACATTGTAATCCTATGAAATTGGACAACAACAAAGGGTGGGTGAATTGTATAATGTTTGGCCAGACATAATGTCAATCGGAGATGTCATGTGACCGTGCTGGCCAAAAATTCACTCCACGTGTTGTAATTGGACAAAACATGCATTTAACGGTCAAATGCAAGCCGAATGTCATCAGAATGACTTGAAATCACATGAAAACACCCTAATTATTATTTTTGAGGTGTACAAGGAGACTAAATTTCATTCATAAGTGTGGTTTGTGCAACACTACTGAATATGTGTTTTTTAGGTGTTTGGCATGCTTGAAAAGTGTGCGTGGGGTGGTTGAAACTAGCCGAATGACCTCAGAATGCCATGAAATCGGACAAAAACAATGGGTAGGTGAATTATGATATGGTTGTCTAGAAGACATGTTAATTTTAGGTGTCATGTGACCGTGCTAGGTGAAAACGCACTCCGTGTGTTGTAAATGGCCTAAACATGTGTTTTACGGTCAAATGCATGATGACCAATGTCGTACTAGCTTGAAATCACACGAAAACACCCTAATTATTATTCTTGAGGTGTATGAGGTGAGGAAACATCATTCAGAAGCGTGGTTTGCACGACACGGCTGAATATGTGTTTTTAGGTGTTTAGCGCACTTGAAAAGCGTGTGTGGGGTGGTTGAAACCAAACGAACGACCTCCGAATTCCACAAAATCGTACAAAAACAAAGGGTGGGTGAATTGTGAAATGGTCGGCCATACTACACCTCAATCGAAGATGTCATGTGACCGCGCTGGCCGAAAACACACTCCGCGTGTCGTAAATGGCCAAAACATGGGTTTTACGGTCAAATGCAAGCCAAACGACATCAGAAGGACTTGAAATCAGATGAAAACACACAAATTATTATTCGTGACGTGTATGAATAGATGGAATATCATTCAGACCAATGGTTTGTGCGGAACAAATGAATATTTGTTTTTAGGTGTTTGGCGCACTTGAAAAGCGTGCGTGGGGTGGTCGAAAATGGCAAAATGACCTCGGAATGCCATGAAATCGGATTACAACAAAGGGTGAGTGAATTGTGAAATGGTTGGCTAGACGACACGTCAATCAGAAGTGTCGTGTGACAACGCTGACTGAAAACGTACTCTGCGTGTCGTAAATGGCCTAAACATGGGTTTTACGGTCAAATGCATGCCAAAAAACATCAAACTAACTTGAAATAAAATGAAAACACCCTAATTATTAATCGAGTGGTGTATGAGGAGACGACACATCATTCGAACTTGTGGTTTGCGCGATAGGATTGAATATGTGTTTTTAGGTGTTTTGAGTGCTTCAAAAGCATGCGTGGGGTGGTCGAAACCGGCCGAATGACCTCAGAATTCCATGAAATTGGAAGACAACAAATGGTGGGTGAATTTTGATATAGTTGGCCAGAAGGCACACCAATCGGAGGTGTCATGTGACCGCGCTGGCCGAAAATGCACTCCGCATATCGTAAATGGACAAAACATGCGTTTAATGGTCAAATGCGTGCCGAACGACATCATAATGACACGAAATCACATGAAAACACCCTAATTATTATTCGTGAGGTGTACGAGGAGACAGTACATCATTCGGATGCGCGGTTTGCGCGACCCAGATGAATATGTGTTTTTTGGTGTTTTGCGCGCTTGAAAATTGTGTGTGGGGTGGTCAAAACTAGCCGAACGACCTGGGAATGCCATGAAATTATATGACAACAAAGGGTGGGTGAATTTTAAAATGGTATTCCAGACGACACGTCAATCGGAGGTGTCGTGTGACCGCGCTGGCCGAAAATGCACTCGGTGTGTCGTAAATGGCCAAAACATGCGTTTAACGGTCAAATGAATGCCAAACGACATCAGAAAGACTTAAAATCAGACAAAAACACCCTAATTATTATTTTTGAGGTGTACGAGGATACAAAACATCATTTGGACCCACGTTTTTCACAGCATGGCTGAATATGTGTTTTTTTAGGTGTTTGGCGTGCTTGAAAAGCGTGCGTGGGGTGGTGGAAACTGGGCGAACGACCTTGTGATGCCATGAAATTGTACAAAAACAAGGGTTTGGTGAATCTTGAATTGGTTGGCTTGGAATCATGTTAATTGGAGGTGTCATGTAACCGCGCTGGCCGGAAACGCACTCTACGTGTCGTAACTGGCCATAACATGGGTTTTATGGTCAAATGCATGCCGAATGACAGCGTAATGACTTGAAATCACACAAAACACCCTAATTATTATTCTTGATATGTAAAAATAGACCGAACGTAATTCAAACCTACGGTTTGTGTGGCACGGCTGAAGATGTGGTTTTTAGGTGTTTGGGGCACTTGAAAACCGTGCGTGTGGTGGTCGAAACCAGCTGAACGCCCTCTGAATGCCATAAAATCGGACGACAAAAAAGGGTGGGTGAATTGAGAAATGGTCATCCAGAAGATATGTGAATCAGAGGTGTCATGTGATCGCGCTGTCTAAAAACACACTCCGCATGTTGTAAATGGCCAAAACATGGGTTTTACGGTCAAATATATGCCGAATGACATCAGAATGACTTGAAATCACACGAAAATACCCAAATTATTATTCGTGAGGTTTAAAATAAGAAGAAACATAATTTGGATGTGGGATTTGTGTGGCACGGCTGAATATGTGTTTTTTAGGTGTTTGGCGCGCTTGAAAAGCAAGTGTGGGGTAGTCGAAATGGGCGAAACGACCTCGGAATGCCATGAAATCAGACGACAAAAAAGGGTGGGTGAATTTTGAAATGGTCGGCCAGACAACACCTCAATCAAAGGTGTCGTGTGACTGTGCTGGCTGGAAATGCACTCTGCGTGTCCTAAATGGCCATAACATGGTTTTTACGGTAAAATGCATTCCGAACGACATCATAAAGACATGAAATCACACGAAAACACCCTAATTTTATTCGTGATATGTATGAGGAGACGGAACATCATTCGGACTCACAGATTGCACGACACGGCTGAATATGTGTTTTTTAGGTGTTTGGCATGTTTGAAAAGCATGCGTGGGATGGTCAAAACCGGTTGAATGTCCTCAGAATTCCGTAAAATTGGACAACAACAAAAGGTGGGGGAATTTTGAAATGGTCGGATATACGTAATGTCAATCGGAGGTGTCGTGTGACCGCTCTGGCCAAAAACGCACTCCAGGTGTTGTAAATGGCCAAAGCATGCATCTAACGGTCAAATGCATGCCAAACGACATCATAATGACTTGAAATAAATAGAAAACAACCTAATTATTATTCGTGAGGTGTACGAGGAGAAGACCTACCATTCAGACGTGTGGTTTTCACGGAACGACTGAATATGTGTTTTTAGGTGTCTAGCGTGCTTAAAAAGCATGCGTGGGGTGGTTGAAACTGGCCGAACAACCTTGGAATGCCATGAAATTGGACGAAAAAAAGGGAGGGTGAATTGTGAAATGGTCCGCCAGACGACACGTCAATCGAGGGTGTCATGTGACGGCGCTGGCTGAAAATGCACTACACGTGTCGTAAATGGAAAAACATGGGTCTTACAGTCAAACTCATGTCGAATTACATCAGACTGACTTGAAATCACATGAAAAAACCCTAATTATTATTAGTGAGGTATACAAGGAGACAGAACGTCATTCAGATGTGTGGTTTGCGCGACACGGCTGATAAGTCTTTTTTAGGTGTTTGACGCACTTGAAAAGCATGCGTGGAGTGGTTGAAACCAGCCGAACGACCATAGAAATCCATGAAATGGAATGACAACAAAGGGTGGGTGAATTGTAAAATGGTCGGCCAGACGACACATAAATCAGAGGTGTTGTGTGATAGCACTGGCTGAAAACGCACTCCGTGTGTCGTAAATGGCCAAACATGCATTTAACGTTCAAATGAATTCTGAATGACATCATAATGACTTGAAATCACATTAAAACAACCTAATCATTATTCGTGAGGTGAATGAGGAGACGACATGTCATTCAGATAGGCGGTTTGCGTGGCACAACTGAATATGTGTTTTTTTGGTGTTTGTTGCGCTTGAAATGCGTGTGTGGGGTGGTAGAAAACAGCCAAACGACCTCAGAATTCCCTTAAATCAGAAGACAAAAAACAGTGGGTGAATTGTGATATGGTCGGATAGACGTCACGTCAATCAGAGGTGTCATGTGACCGCGCTGGCTGAAAACACACTCCATGTGTCGTAAATGGAAAAAACATGCATTTAATAGTTAAATGCACGACAGACGACATAAGAATGACTTGAAATCACATAAAAACACCCTAATAATTTTTCATGATGTGTACGAGGAGATGAAACATCATTCATACCCATGGTTTGCACAACACTGCTGAATATGTGTTTTCAGGTGTTTGGCGTGCTTGAAAAGCATGTGTGGGGTGGTCGAAACCAGCCGAACGACCTCCTAAGGCCATAAAATCAGATGAAAACAAAGGGTGGGTGAATTGTGAAATGGTTGGCTAGACGAAACATCAATCAGATGTTTCATGTGATCGCGCTGGCTTAAAACGCACCTCGCGTGTCGTAAATGACCAAAACACGGGGTTTACGGTCAAATGCAAACAGAATGATATTTGAATGACATGAAATCACATGAAAAAACCCTAATTATTATTCAAGAGGTGTAAACATAGATGAAACATCATTCGGACCAGCGTTTTGCACAACACGACTGAATATGTGTTTTTTAGGTGTTCGGCGCACTTGAAAGGCGTGCGTGGGGTGGTCAAAACCGGCCCAACGACCTCAGAATGCCATGAAATCGGACGATAACAAACGGTGGGTGAATTGTGAAATGGTTGTCTAGAAAACACATCAATAGAAAGTGTCGTGTGACTGAGCTGACTGAAAACGCACCCCACGTGTCGTAAATGGCATAAACATGGGTTTTACGGTCAAATGCATGTCGAACGACATCAGACTGACTTGAAATCACACAAAAATACCGTAATTATTTTTCAAGAGGTGTACGAGGAGACTAAATGTCATTAGGACCCATGATTTGCTCGGCATGACTCGATATGTGTTTTTTATGTGTTTCGCATGCTTGAAAAGCGTGTGTGGGGTGGACGAAACCGGCCAAATGACCTCATAATGCCATGAAATCAGACGACAACAAATGGTGGGTGAATAGTGAAATGGTAGGCCAGACGACACATCAATCGGAGGTGTCGTGTGACCGTGCTGGCTGAGAATGCACTCTGCATGTCCTAAATGGCCAAAACATGCATTTAACAGTCAAATGCATGCCGAACAACATCAGAATGACTTGAAATCACACTAAAACACCCTAATTTTTATTCATGAGGTGTACGAGGAGGCGCCACATCATTTGGTTGCGTGGTTTGAATGGTACGATTGAATATGTGTTTTTAGGTGTTTGGCGTGCTTGAAAAGCATGCGTGGGGTGGTTGAAACTAGACGAAAGACCTTGGAATGCCATGAAATCAGACAAAAACAAAGGGTGGGTGAATTTTGAAATGGTTGGCCAGACGTCATGTCAATCGGAGGGGTCGTGTGACCGTACTAGCTGAAAACACACTTCACGTGTTGTAAATGGTCAAAACATGTGTTTAACAGTCAAATGCATGCCAAAAGACATCAGAATGACTTGAAATCACACAAAACACCATAATTATTATTCGTGATGAGTATGAGGAGACGACACGTCATTCAGACCCGCGGTTTGCGTGGAACGGCTGAATATATGTTTCTAGGTATTTGGCACGCTTGAAAAGCGTACGTGGGGTGGTTGAAACCGGCCGAATGACCTCGAAATTTAATGAAATCAGACAACAACAAAGAGTGGGTGAGTTTTTAAATAGTTGGCTAGACAACACGTCAATCGGAGGTTTCTTGTGACCACGCTAGCCAAAAAAGCCCTTCGCGTGTCGTAAATGGTCAAAACATGGGTTTTTCGGTCTAATACAAACCGAACAACATCAGAATGACTTGAAATCACCTGAAAACGCCATAATTATTATTCGTGAGATGTACGAATAGAAGAAACATCATTCGGACCCGCGATTTGCATGGAACCGCTGAATATGTGTTTTTAGGTGTTTGACACATTTGAAAACCGTGCTTGGTGTAGTCAAAACTAGTCGAACGACCATTGAATTCAATGAAATCAGACAACAACCTAGGGTGGGTGAATTGTGAAATGGTCGGCCAGATGGCATGTCAATCAAAGGTGTCGTGTGACCGCGGTGGCCAAAAGCACACTTCGCGTGTCGTAAATGGCCAAAACATGCATTTAACGGTCAAATGCATCCCGAACAACATCCGAATGACTTGAAATCACACAAAACACCCTAATTATTATTCATGAGGTTTATGAGAAGATGACATGTCATTCAGACCTGTGGTTTGTGCGTAATGGATGAATATGTGTTTTTTATGTGTATGAAGTGCTTGAAAAGCATGCGTGTGGTAGTTGAAACCGACCAAACGACCTCAGAATGCCATGAAATTGGACAAAAACAAAGGTTGGCTGAATTTTGAAATGGTCAGATAGACAACACGTCAATTGGAGGATTCGTGTGACCGCGTTGACAGAAAACGCCCTCCTCGTGTCATAAATGGCCAAAACATGAGTTTTATGGTCAGATTCAAGCCAAATGACATCAGAATGACTTGAAATCACCCAAAAACACCATATATTATTCATGAGGTGTACGAGGAGATAAAACATCATTTGGATGCGCAGTTTGTGTGGAACGGTTGAATATGTGTTGTTTAGGTGTTTTTCACGCTTGAAAAGCGTGCGTGCGGTGGTCGAAACCGACCGAACGGCCTCAGAATGCCATGAAATCAGATGAAAATAAAGGGTTAGTGAATTTTGAAATAGTTGGACAGACGACATGTCAATCAGAGGTGTCGTGTGACCGCGCTATATGAAAATGCACTCCGGGGGTCGTAAATGGCCTAAACATGGGTTTTACGGTCAAATACATGCTGAACGACGTCAGTCATACGTTATTAGAAGAAAATATTCAAAAGGCATAGATTGAAACACAATGGGTCATAGTATATATTGAAAAACATGAATTATATTAGGAATGAGTCTTGACATCCCATCATGAACTTTTAGGACAACGATCCTTGGGTCATATGTGATGTGTACGAGTCTACCCCACTACAATCCAAGGTGCGGTGGGGCTGACAACACTCAAAGTGTCTCACCTTTATTTGAAATGGAAAACATTTTAAGTGAAAACAACAACTGACATGTGGAAAACTGACCAAACACACTCCGATTCTATTGATACTTTATGAAAATAATCTATGAGTCATCTGTGACGTGTATGAGTCAACCCTACCTCAATCGGAGGAACAGTGTAGTCGGTATCACTCTAAGTGTATGCCTTTTATTTAAAATTAACATAATTTTAAGTAAAAACAACTGGTATATGGAAAATCAACCAAATGTATTTTGATTGTGTTGATACTTTATTTTGGGGTTATTAGCTACTAATTTATGAATTCAATTGTGTATGTGTTATTGAAAATGCAATTTTTTATGTATTCTTAATTCTGTATGACCCGCCCACTAGACACCCCCACCCCCGTGGATTTCCCCTCACCGTTGGACACCCCCACCCCTCACGACACCCCCAACACATTGTATATAATATTATACATGTGTTATATATAATTCAGAATTATGTATGAAAAATAATTAATTTTGTATGTGTTATTGATTCATAATTCATCATTCATTACATAATTCATTCTTTATGTATTCAATTGAGAATTCAATTATGAATTCTGTATTGCATCGGGTAATTGGGTTCATATACATGATTATAATTGTGGTACATTCCATGGTCATAATAGTATAATGATTTTATATGATTTTGTGTGCTATATCAGGTGTTTTTGTTGCTATTAAAAGTGTATGCAGGTGTGTTGTTGCGTGTGAGTGTGCAGTGGAGGATTTTAGGTGCTGCCAAATTCTGGTAATACACTATACCAAAAGTTTAGTAAACTGTTGGTATATTTCTGTACATATTTTTAGAAATGGTTTTAGTAAATCATTGGTAAAACATGGAAATACTCCTATATACCAACGGTTATTTAAACTGTTGGTAAAACATGGAATACACCTCCATCATTGCTAACAGTTTGTAAAACCATTGGCAATCCTCGGATTACACTACCTTCCCCAATGATTTTATAAAAACCATCAAGAATGGGATACTACCATGCCTTACTTGAAAACGGTTTTCCAAACCGTTGGTATATAGTATACCAATGGTTTGGCAGCCTTTACAAACAGTTTCAAACCATTGGTAAAGGATTAATTTCTAGTAGTGATTTGCTATCATAATTAAAATTAAATAGAATAACTATTTGACAATTAAAATGATAATGTTTAAATTCCCATCAAAACATGTCTAAATTTCATTGGTTTCTGGTACTTACATGTTATCATATCTTAGGTTCAAATATATCTCATTTTGGAGGTATTTTTCTTGATTTTTCAAATTTTTATAAATTAATATTTTTAATCATTCCAAAAGTGCTCTTCAACTCAATTATAAAAGGGAACTACCTCCCTCAACTCTTCATGTCATTTTCAGATTTAAAGATCTAGTATACCCTATCCATATCCATTAAAAACTCCTCTTGTAACATTATATAGGTCTTTTTATTCTTAAAAGACTAACTCTAGTCCTCTTAGGGGAGATTTAGAGGAGGCACGTTGAAGAAGAGGTAATATCATTTACCTATTATTTCAAACATTCTCCTTATTCTAATTCCAACTCAGGAGTTGTTTCACTATAAAGTAATAAATATAGTAGTAATTATATAATTAGAGCTTATTAATATTATTAAACAACCATATTCCACCTTCTACACATCCTATGAAAAATAAAATCACCACACGTGTGTACATACGTCTTACCGTCTCCACTCTGTGGTGTAATCCGTTTTTCACAACCACATTACATGGATTGGTATAATGATGGAATTAATAAATATATATATGATTAATATAAAATGATATTTATTCTAAGATACTATACATAATCCACTTCAATACCATTCAACAATTATGGGAATGATGTCATCGCTTGTGCGTATATATGGCTTACCGTCTCCACGGTGCGATGTTATTTTTTCTACAAAATCTTCACTAAAGCATGATTATATAATTGAATTTCATGAATAAATATGATATATATTATTCTAATAAAATGATCTAAATTATATAACTATAAACTAAAAATAGGAATATAAACTTATCCGAAAAAACATGCATTAGAACATAAAGAAGTTAATACCTGACAAACGAGTAACAATGAAATGTTACTAACAAACAGATGAAAATATGATCATAAATGTTATCAAAATATTAATTATTATTATGTAAGAAATAAATAAAATTATTTAGGTTCATGTGTTATATTAAATTTTTTTTGCATATAATATGTTGCTCCTAATTAGAGTTACGTTTTTATCCCTACTATTACTATGATTTGATTGTGTTAATAATGCAATGATATTTTATATGAATTATGATTATGATGGAATGATGTTTAAGAAACCCATTTTCTTTCTTGGGTTATGCTAATATCAATTATTTATGTTTTTTGGAACATGTAAGGACGATTTCATTATGATATGTGATGGACCTATATCTCCCTCTAATAAATTGGGAAAATATTTATATATCATGATATAGACATAACCAAAATAGAAAGTAAATCATATTTAGTAATTCAAGGATAAAATGATAAGTAAATCTGGTTCAGTAATACATGGTTGGAATGAAAAGTAAATCTAGTTCAATAACGGACTTTGTCAACTATGAGAGTCCTCTTAGAAATTCCTTGGCTACTATGAAAATCATATTATGTGTTTATTTTTTCCAAACGTCCATGTTTTATACAAATGCTACTTTATCATGGATAATGTTCTTTTATGATCTATGCCTTAAAAACTACAAAGATTTGTTTCATGACTTGTTATTTTGATATTTAAACATTATTTTCATGTTTTTACATTCTTATGTTTATGGTGTGTTTCATGTTCTAAATTTTTACCCTTACTGAGAATTTGATATCACCCTTTTTATGTTTTCTTTTCCCCTGGACATAAATAATGGTTTTAAGTAGGAAAAAATGATAAGATCTTTATGGGATATGATTAGGATCTTTCAAAAATTTATAATATTATGTTCCAATTTTCCAAAGACACTAAACTAATATGGTCATTGGAAGTCTGTTAGTGTCATGTATTAAGTTATACGAAAAAGTAATGTAATTTTCTGGTACATTAATCTTGTGTGGTTATAGTTTCTATCGGAGTGATGGTATAGTTAATCTTTGGAAACAAGGATGTGAAAAATTTATTGAGATTCCAAGATGTATTTCTAATGTATGTCTAGGGATGTCCATAAGGGTCAGTATAACAATAGGGTAGAATACTATGATTTTGGAAATGACCATGAATAACCTAGGATTAGACCTAAGATATTAGATATTGAAAGTACCCCCTTGATTATTTTGTTTTCCTAGTATGTTTTTTCCTCTCACATTTTTATTTTTGGGTTTTAGATTATGGTCGGAATCCAGAGGAACCATGTTGATGATCAATGCACTGGGCAATGCAATGACTTTTCTCATAAACAACCAAATGTTATGGGATATGGAATTCAAAATATTATTACTATAATTACACAAGATTTTAATCATTATAGACTTACAAATGAACAAAGAAGGGAACAATATTCTACTGATTCCATCATGAGGAAACTTCCACCTTCTTTTAGTGGGTTTCTAATCCACTTTTTTTTGAACATTATCTAATTACCGTTGAAATGATATTTTTCTTCCTTAATTATTTAAAATATGAAATATTAATTGTGGTTGTTTAGAATTTAGATGGTGAAACAGACCAGTGGTGGTCTCTAATCAAGAATATAAGGCAGCAACATGAAACTAAATCCATGGAATGGGACGAGTTAAAGAACATGGTTTTAAAGAAGTAATTGCCACTTATTCATTGAAAAAAGATGTAAAATGAGTTCTTTGAGCTTACGAAAAAAGATGATGAATCATTTGGTACATATAAGGAAAATTTTACAAGACTTTAAAGGTCTTATTCTAGATTTATCATCCAACATGAAAGCAAAGATGATCGATTATTCAGTGGCTTAAAACCAAGTCTTCAAAGGGAATTATCAATAATAGACTTTAGTATCTACAAAGAGATTATGTGTTGTGCTATCAAGGTATAACTAGAAGTTGGTGTTACAAATCCATCTCATGGTTTTGATAAGAAATAAAAGATGGATTTCAAGGGAAATTCTCAAAACAATGGAAAAAAGAAGATGATTGTTTCTTTATGCTCAAAGTGTCGAAAGAAGAATGTTGGAGTTTGTCTTAATTGGACTATAAAATTTATTAAGTGTGGAAAAGAAGTTTATCGAGTAGTTCAGTGCTGATGTAATGGGAAAAAGGTTTTTGATGATGTGAATAGAGAAAATACAATAGAGAATGCACCACCCACAATTCAACTCTACAAGTGTAAGGAAATGGGTAATTTTGTTAACCAATCACCAAATCCAAGGGTTAATGATGATGAATGTTTTCAACAACCTCTTAAAGCCATATACAGAGGAAAATCACATGCGATCACTTTTGGGGATGTTGAATATGACAATAATGTGGTGGAATGATCGAGTGTTTATGTAATGATATTCCAAAATAGTGTTGCAGAATATCTTTTATGGAATTATGGAATATTTGAATACCTATTTATTGGTCCATTGTGCTTTTCCATAAGTATATGGTATCAGTAACCTTGGAAAGTGATTGAAATATTTTTGGAAAGCACGAGATGTACATATAATAAAGGGATAATGAGATAATGAGATTCCTGATAGTATTAATGACCTTAGGAAAAATATAAGGACAATGTGATTTCATGGTTTGTGTATATATAATTTTTTGTATTTTTGGTGTGTGGAAACATTTAATTTTGACAGAATGAATGTTTTAACTGTGGTTCTAGAATAATTCATGTTATTATCTTATTTCAAGAGAATACATGATTTATGTATTCACATGTTTGGAATGTGAAATCAAATAACTTCCGAATTATATATGGGAGAAATCTGTTATGTTGATTTAGTACAACTATTTTTAATGATTTATATTATTTTTTTTTGAAGGATTATAATGTTATCCATTTATTGATAGTATATGATATTTTTTTCATTGAAAATTTTTATATTATATATTATCTAACTATATTTGGACTTATGCATATTTGATAACCTGTTATAACTTTTTTGGGGAGACATATGGAATGAATTATTATATGGAACTGACCGTAAACATTATATATTCCTGAATTAAATGGACAATTAACATTGAATATATTTGTAGGTTTAGAGTTTTAAAGAATTAGGAAATAAAATTTACATAACAACATGAATATTACATGTAGAAAATTCTACTCAGTATCCATTTCTTCATAAAATAAAAACACTTGAAAAAAAGAGTCAGGTCTAGTTCCATTTTTTATATAGAAAGAATTTTACTTGATCCCATCCTTGAACCTATTCATCTTTAATTCCTATGAAAAAAATTTCAAAACATGGGATGAGTATAAAAATCTCAGTGAGGGTTATAAAATAAGAAAGAAATAATTAGTCCATCAACACATAAAATCATAAACTCTATTAATTACCTCATGAAATCATAAGATTTATGAATCACACTTAAAAAACATAAATCATGAAGGTAACTTGTGGCATCCATATCATACTTATATTGTCGCTATCACAGCTATGTAGGGAGTTACATTTGGAATACCCATTCCAGTATATTCCCAAAATCTATTTGGAGAAACAATCACATTTACCTTCCTCACATTACCTGATGTTTTGGAGAGCTATCTCAGGCTCACCCACCATAGGTTTATCACAGAACCACCCATATATGTAACAATTCCCAAGAACCATAACATATTCGTAACACATAAAACAAACATAAAGGGAAGATAAAAATTCCACATTTCAATAACAATACATCATTTAAATATATTGAAATTAAAAAAATCCATTATCAAAACAATTTTCAATACCAAAATACATAAATGAGTATATGGTATTTATTTTCCTTTAAAAAAACACTACGGCTTGTCATGGAAGCCAAAGATCAAATAATACTTGCGGTGGTGGAAAAAAGTCATTGTCATCGCTTACGTTAAAAAACATTCATTTTTGTCATTTAGTAATACGCTTCATATAAAATGACCCCCTTTGAATGTAACGACAATTCAAATGGGTTTATACACCGTATAAAAGAAAGTCATGTATAAAACAAAATATTCCTCAATGAAAGGAGATTGAGACGAAGTCCCTTACCTCATGTTCGACTTGACTCGATTGTTCGTTAATCTACTAAATAATAAACTAAAGTTAATTTATACATAATTGAGAACCTTTTTCCAGTTTATTATTCCTTTTATATCACTTATTACCATGTTATAAACATTACATAATCTTTTATGTTAATAATGTTCATTTTTTTTATATTTGTTACTTTAGTCAAAAATGGACTTATTATAATTACAAGTTGTTCACATGGTCAATATTTCATTATATTAAGAATGATATTCCTGATTTAGATATCATATATATCATATATATCCAGTATATACACGTATTTATAGAAATACATTACATTTGGAGGTACGAAATGAAATGAACCATTCATGGAGACGGTAAGTCGTACGTATGCATGAACACTACTTACATTTCTATTTATTATTTTAATGGAATTAAAACATAATGAATCATAGGTATATTATAATATCATATATAATATCATTATGTACATCCTTTATATGTCCCACATATGGAATTAATGAGCCACATCATTTTGAGGGGACGGTAGTCCGCACTTCCTCAAATGAAATTATCTTGTTTACCTATTATGGAAACCATAAAGGTATGATATAAATGGAAAATACAAAAGAATATAGATAAAATAAACATAATATATATCTTATATAAATAATTTTCCATCTTAATGGCCACCTTTAGATATGGTAAGAGATAATTGAACAATCATCGTTTCGTGAGGCGTTAGTTTGCCATCCATAGAAACAGTTTGTTCTTCACCGATTATATGGAGGTGTGTGTAAGTGTTGTAATAATAATTCTCATAACAACATACTAGTATATTGAGTATATTGTTGTTTCAATTAAAATAAATTAGTAAAAAGAGTTTAGGGGTTTGAGAAGTAATATAAATGAAAAGAAGTTAAGAGGAACTGTTACCTTTAATTTGGGTAACTCCCTTTGGTTTGAATCAAAATGACTTTTTGACGTGCCTTATGCCTAAGGTAAGACTTCTAAAAGGAGGATAGAGACTTTGAGAGATTACTTATGTAGGGTTTGGATGATACAAGGGGCTTGAGAGGTGTGAGGAATGAGTAAGAACTGAGGGCTTTTTATAAGGGGAGGAGGGGCTCTTTAGGAAAGTGTGAAAATATTATTTTATTATATAAAGAAATTCAGTTTCTAAAGGTCCAAAACTAATTAAAGTCGAAGATAAGATGAATCATGGTCGAAATAAAATCTTCCAATAAGAATTGTACAGGTTTTGGATATTGTCTTAATATTTATAATATTATTTATTTAAATCATCTATTAATGAGGTAAATACTACATCATTATTGTGTCACAAATAATATAAATTATTTGATGTCTAAAAATTATGAAAAAAACCATGAAGTAAAAAATATTTTCATATTCACAATGAATATTTATAGTCTAAAAGGTAGTTTATATAACCCCTTGTAAAAATTTATTTAATAAAGATATTTGTTTATTTAATTTGTTTCATTACATTAAGTTAATTAATCTAAAGTGTCATTATCAATCCCAATTGGCTCTATGGGGTCCCAAAATCGACCCGAAGATGCCCATGGTTGTAAATGACAAAACCAATAATGTTAGGATAAGTGTTAAGGTAATTATGTATTATTATTATATTATTTTTACCTTGAATTACCCTATTTAACTTTGACCGCGGTAAATAAAAGTCAAAAGTTACTATTCACCAAAAATTATTTTCATCTTATTGAATGAAATTTTACTTACTAATAAAAACCATGAATGTCATAATTTTGAAATTAAATCCACAGAAGTGGTAAATTTTTATTTAAATGAAAATGCCAGTTTTTAACTACTACATAGTGGTTTCAATATTCATAAAAAATTGATGTTTTTCAGAAAACTACCAAACATTAAGACTAAGATATATTTGATATTCTGAATTCAAAAATGATGTCTATTTTAACAAATTTAAAACATGGATGTTGGATTTGTTAATTGAAAATTAATTCCTGTTGTCAAAACAAAATGTGTGTTTTTAAGAAACAATAACTAACAAAAGATTAACACTTGTTTAAGTCTAATTTTAAAGTGAAATTAATTACAATTACCAAAATTGGATTAAATGGTAAAAATATATTCTAATTAAAATTTAAAAACAATTCAAAAGGAAATATAAACATATAAATATATTAGATTAAAAGGCACCTTAGAATTAAAATACAGTATTTTTCACTATTCATTAAAAAATGAACTTTATCAGAAAAATACCAAAAATTTACCCAAAGTAAATTTTGATATCATGAATCTAAAGAATAATTTTATTTTTTAAAATAGAATATATAAAAATGACCAAAACTTTATTTAAATAGGGTTCTCCATGAAAATGCGGTAAATCGACCTTTTAGTAAATATTAGAGTATTTATGCTTAAAATTATATTCCTTCATATTTTAAGATCCTAAATTTTATTGGATAAATTTAAAATAATTTAACAAAAATTTATAATCATATTTTAGTTAGTTACATTTTTTCTCACCAATACAATGGCTAGGCGTTAACTACCATTTAAAATAATAATATTATATTATTAGTGTACAATGTAAGATTTCAAAGTAACCTGTTGTTGCATATTAGGTAATCCACCGAATATAGTGCCCCCTTTAAAGTAAAATTAATATATAATTCACAAATATTAATAAATATGAAAATGTATTTCTCTTTATTTACTTGGGATGTTACATCCTTCCCCACTTTTGGGAATTGCCTCTCTCAATTTTATTCACTTATCAAATAAATGGGGGTATTTTTCCTTCATAACATTTTTAGATTCCCATGTTTCCTCTTTAACTATATGGTTTTCCAAAAAAAACATTACTCGGTGAATTTCCCTATTCTGCAGCACTTTCTCTCTACAGTTAATAATTTGGACTGGTTGTTCCTCATAAAAGATATTCTCTTCCTACATAACTACCTCTAGGATCAAAACATGAGATGTATCTAGCATATACTTTCTCAACATTGAAACATGAAAAAAATTGTGTAACTGGGATAAACATGGAGGTAAATCCACTCTATATGAAACTGATCCAGCTTTATCTAGGATTTTATAACGTCCAATGAACCTCAGACTCAATTTTCCTTTCTTACCAAAATGCATCACACTTTTCCATATAGAAAATTTGAGAAAGACATGATCACCTACCTCAAAAGATATATCCTTCCTCTGGTTAACCGCATAACTTTTTTGCATGCTCTAAGCTATTCTCATATTCTTCTGAATCAAATGAACCTTTTCTTACATCTCATTTACCAATTCTAGTCCCATCTGTTCCTTTCACCTACTTTATCCCAAAATGCTAGAGTTCGACAACGCTTTCCATATAATGCCTCAAATGGAGCCATCTGTATACTGGAACAAATACTGTTATTATAATTCAATTAAACCAAGGAATTATGTTCATCCCAACATCCCTGGTAATCCAGTGAAGAAGCACGTAACATATCCTCTGAGGTATGAATTGTTCATTCTGACCACCCATCTAATTACAGATGAAAAGTTGTACTAAAATTTAATTCAGTACCCAACGACTTCTAAAGTCCATTCCAAAATATAGAAGTAAACCTGGGATCACGATCAGATACAATGCAGAGGGGAACATCATACAACCTGACTATCTCTTTACCATAAAACTGAGAAAGTTTATCTAGAGACAAATTATCTCAAATAGGAAGGAAATGAGCAAATTTATTCAACCGATCAACAATAACCCATATTGCATTATTACCTCTAGATGTCTTTGGTAATCCCACAACGAACTCCAAAAAAATATTTTCCCATTTACACTCTGGCACCTGTACAGACTAAAGAATCCCTTTTGGTAACTTCCACTCTACATTAACTTGCTGACAAGTCAAACACTTCACAGTAAATCAGCAATATCTATTTTCATTCCATCCCACCAATAATACACTCAAAGATAACTGTACATCATAGTACTACCAGAATGACCTAAAAATGGGGAACTATTAGCCTCACATAACAATTCATTCTTCAAATTTGAATCACAAGGAATGCGTAATCTTTTTCCCAACCTAAAAAAATCATTATCAACATTAAAATCAGGAAACTTACCCTTCTGAACCGACACTACCTTTTTCTGCAACTCACTATCTTCTTTCTGCGCTTGATTTATTTTTTTGATAGAGATGATTTCATTGACACCTGAAACTAAACCGAAAAATTTCCTACACCAACAACATCAATGCCAAAGTTCATCAAATCAAAAACCAAAGGATCTCATTCCAAATTTTTAATAGTTAATGAATCATTACATTTTAGACTCAAATCATTAGACACTTTATTTTCCTTTCCTAGAAGGTAATGAATTGTACAGTCATAATAATTGATTAATTCCAACCATCTACTTTGTCTCATGTTCAATTCTTTTGGAGTGAATATATACTTCATACTTTTTTGGTCAGCATATATTTCAAATTTTACTCCATACAAATGATGCCTCCAAATTGTTAATGAAAAAATAACAGCAGCTAATTCCAAATCATGAGTAGGGTAATTTAACTCATATGGTTTCAAATAACATGAAGCATAATAAATTACCTGTTCATTATGCATAAGGACATATCCATGTCCTTTAATTGAATCATCACTGTAAATAACAAACTCACAATATCTGTAAGGCATTTCCAAAACTGGAGCATTCACCAATCTTATTTTCAATTCCTGAAAACAATAATCGCATTCTTTTTTCCAATGGAACATAACACCTTTTTGAGTTAACTTAGTCGTTGGACTAGATAACTATAATAATATTTTAACAAACTGACGGTAATAACTTGAGAAACCAAGAAAACTATAGATCTCGGGTATATTTTGGGTGTTGGCCATTCTTCAACAACTTTTGTTTTAGCAGGATCAACCATTATGCCATTTTTTGAATCAAAGTGACCAAGGAATGAAATTTTTTGTAACCAAAACTCACACGTTCTGAATTAATCAAATAGTTTCTTTTCTTTTAAGGTTTTCAAGACAACCCTTAAATAACTTTCATGGTCCTATTTACTTTTGGAATAAACCAAAATATCATCAATGAACACAACCAAAAACATATCCAAGAACTCACGAAAAATTATATTCATAAGGTCCATGAATACAACAGGTGCATTTGTTAAAACAAAAGGCATAACTAAAAATTCATAATGGACATATCTAGTATGAAATGTGGTATTAGAAATGTCTTCTCCCTTTACTTTCAACTGATGGTACCCGAACCTCAAATCAATCATTGGAAAATACTGAGCACCCTGGAGCTGATCAAACAAATCATGGATATGAGGAAAAGGATACTTTTTATTAACAATGATGTTATTCAATGATCTATAATCAATGAAATTTCTCATTGAGCCATATTTATTTTTAACAAAAAAATATAGGATCACCCCATAATCATGTGATCGGCCGAATGAAACCATTATCTAATAACTTCTTCCATTTCTTCTTTAACTCTAAATGATCAATTTGAGCCATTCAATAATGGGGTTTTAAAATTGGCTTAGCCTCGGGAACTAGGTCAATAGTAAATTCAACTTCTCGGTCAGGTATAATACTAGGAAAATCATTAGGAAAATAATCAAGACACACATTTACCAAAGGCACATCATTAAACTCAACACTTCCTTAATTTTCAACAATATGAGCAAGGTAACATTAATTCCCATCATTTACTAGTTTCTCAGTCTCCTGATATGTTATCAAAATGAAGGGTTCATTCATGTACAAAAACTGAAAATATTTTTGAAAAGAAACCTCTTTAGCTCTGTATTCAATCTTAGCATGATAAATATAAATCCAATCCATACCCAAAATAATATCAAACTCTACTAGAGGAAAAACAATAAGGTTCGGAGGTAGATTATTCCCGCACGCAAGGACATGAAGGTTCTTATAATTTCTTTTTGTCTCAACATTTCCCCCCAGTTTTTTACCGTAAGTTCAGGATTCATATCTTGAGATGGAATTCACAATTTACTAGAAAACGCCTCATAAATTAACAAATATGTTGACCCTAAATCAAACAACACATTGACATAATCTGAACAAACAAACAGTGCACTTGATACTAATTCATTTGATGGCCCAAAATCTTCTAATGTAGTTGCAAATGATTTCACCACCCCTTTCTAGTTGTATTCTGACTTGTTTCCCTCAGTTGAGTTCTTCATTGGACACTAATTTTTCTAATAACCCATTTTATTTCACATAAAACATTTTACTAACTGTAAATCAGATTTTGTATTACTATTAACATGACCTTTTTCAGTGCAATCTTGAGCCTTACGTCCCACTTTACCACATCGGTAACACTTACCAAAATTCAAAACACATTCCCATCATGATTTTTAACACTATATTCACAAATTTTAAACTTATGTTTCTTACCATCAGACTTTTTGGAAGAGTTCTTCCATTTCACCTTCCACCTCGACCTCTTATTCTGTTGTTTGTCAAAGAACACCTGATCATTGGCAAACTCAATTTTCACCTTCTCCGCACATCGAATAAGTTTTTCATAACTTTGGTACCCACAAGATTCTAAATCTATTTGATACATTGGCTTTAATCCTGAGTAAAAATGGTTGATTTTACTATCAATAACTCATATGAAATTTGGAGCATACCTTGCGAATCGAGTGAATTTTGTTTCATAAGCAGCCACTGAGTTATACTCCTACCTCAATTATAGGAATTTTTTTTCTATTATAAGACAAACCACCATTGGAAAATATTTCTCATGAAACATAAATTTGAATTCATACCAAATAGGAGCATCACATTCTCACTATCCCTGATATTTTCACCATCGACCACAAATGATCGGCTTCACCTTAAAAATGGTAAACAACATGACTAAAATTTTGATATTCTGAACACCCCATAACATCAAATATTTTCTCTAGTGATTTAATAAACCCTTCTTCTAGCACTGGGTCAGATGATCTTCTGAATGATGGGAGATGTTGCGTCATGAAATGCTTTATTACTGACATGTTCCTCTGTGGTTAATTTTCCTGATCTCATGCATGGATACCACCACCATTTATAGCCTGAGTCAACTATACCATCATTGCAACAAACTGTTTAGTTCTGATTCCGACCATCTCAGGTTGTTGATTTGGAAGGTTTTCTACCTCCTAATGTCTTCCCAACATAGGTGCCTTTTTTCCTTTACCGAAAACCATACTGAACTCATAAATAGATTAGGTGAAGCAACATGGTAATCTGTAAATTCTATATCATCTCAATCATAACATAAACTAAAAAAATTTTTTGGATATTAATTTAACTATATTCTTACTCCTAAAGTTGTCTAAACCAACCTCTGATACCAACTATAAGGACCCAAACATAATCATTACATATTCTTGAATTAAATGGATAATTCACAATGAGGATCCATTCGAGTTTATAGTTTTAGACAATTAGGTCATAACATTTACATAACAACATTAATATTAGAAGTAGAAAATTCTACTCAGTATCCATTTTTTCATAAAATAAAAACACTTGAAAAAAAGAGTCACGACTCGTTCCATGTTTCAGATAGTAAGACTTTTCCATGATCCCATCCTTGACCCTATTCACCTTTAAGTCCTGTCAAAAACATTTCAAAACATGGGATGAGCATAAAAAGCATAGTAAGGGTTATACAATAAGAATGAAATAATTATTCCATCAATACATACAAAACATAAACTCTTTTACATACATCATGAAATCATACGATTTATGAATCACACATAGAAAACATAAATCATAAAGGTAACATATGGAATCCATATAATACTTCCATTGTAACTATCACAGCTACATAGGGAGTTACATTTTGAATACCCATCACAGTATATTCCCTAAATATATTAGGAGAAACATTCACATTTACCACCATCACATTACCCAATGCATTATGGAGCTATCTCAGGCTCACCCTCCCTAGGTTTTTCATCGAACCAACCATATACATTAGAATTTCCAAGAACCATAACATATTCATATCACATAAAACTAACATAAAGGGAAGATAAAATTTCCACATTTCAATCAAAATATATCGTTTAAATATATTTACATTAAAAAAATCCATTATCAAAACCATATTCAATTCCAAAATACATAAAAGTGTTTATGGTATTTATTTTCCTCTAAAAAAACACTACATCTTGTTAAGGAATCCAAAGATCAAATAATACTCATGGCGGTGGAAAAAAGTCATTTTGACCACTTACATGAAAAAAAACATTCAATTTTCTCATTTAGTAAAATGATTTTTATAAAAAAGATTCAATTTTAATGAAATAAAAAAGTCAAAGGGATTTTACACCATATAAAATAAAGTCATTTATAAAACAAATTATGCCTCAATGAAAGGAGATTGAGATGAAGTCCCTTACCTCATGTCCAATTTGACTCGATCATTCTTTAATCTCTTTAATAATAAACTAATGTTAATTTCTACAGGATTAAGAAAATTTTAAAGTTTATTATTTCTTTTATATCACTTATTTCCATGTTATAAACATTATTTAATCATTCATGTTAATAATGTTCATTTTTTTGATATTTAGTACTTGAGTCAAAAATGGACTTATTATAATTACAAGTTGTTCCCATGGTCAAAAGTTCCTTATATTCAGAATGATATTCAGGATTTAGATATCATATATATCATATATATCCATTATATACATTTTTTTATAATATTACATAGCATGTGGAGGTAATAAATGAAATGCACCATTAATGGAGATGGTAAGTCGTACGTACGCATGAACGCTACATTAATTTATATTTATTATTTTAATGTAATTAACACATAATGATACATATTTATAGTATAATATCATATATAATATCATTTACTACATAATTTATATGTCCCACACATGGCATTAATGAATTATATCATTTGAGGGGGCGGTAGTCCGCACATCCTAAAATGAAATTATCATGTTTACCCATTATGGGAACCATAAAGGTATGATATAAATGGAAAATACCAAAGTATAAAGAAAGAATAAATATAATATATATCATATATAAATACAGTTCCATCTTAATGTCCACCATGAGAGGTGATAGGTGATAATCGAACAATCATCATTTTGTGAGGCGTTAGTTTGACATCCACAGAAACAGTATGTTCTTCACCCATTAGATGAAGGTGTGTGTAATTTTAGTTTGAATATTTATGATAAAAACATTCTAGTATATTTATGATACTGGTGTTGTTATAAAATAATTTAATAAAAAGAGTTTAAGGGTTGGAGAAGTTAAATAAAAGAAAAGAATTTAATAGGAACAATTACCTTTAATCAGGGTAACTCAATTTGGTTTGAATCAAAAGGACTTCTTAAAGAGCCTTATGCCTATGGTAATGCATCCATGAGGAGGAGAGGGACGTTGAGAGATTATTTGGTTAGGGGTTGGATGATTCAAGGTGATTTAGAGGTGTTAGGAATGAGTAATAAGTGAGGACTTTTTATAATGGGGAGGAGGGGCTCATTAGGAATGTGTGAAAATATTATTTTATTATATAATGATATTCGGTTTCTAAAGGTCCAAATCTATTTAAAGAAGAAGATAAGATGACTCATGGTAGAAATAAAATCATCTAATATGAATTGGATAGGTTTTGGATATTTTTTTCATATTTATAATCTTATTTATTTAAATCCTTTATTAATGAGGTAAATACCACATCAATATTGTGTCATACATAATTTAATTTATTTGATGTCTAAAAATTATAAAAAAAGACCATGATGTAAGAAATATTTTTATATTCTAATTAATATTTATAGTCTAAAATATAGTTTATATAACCCCTTGTAAAAATTAATTTACTAAAACATATTTTTTTGTCATTTTTGTCATCACTTTAAGTTAATTAATCTAAAGTGTCATTATCACTTCTAAGTGGCTCCATGGGGTCCCAAAATCTACCCAAAGACGCCCATGATTGTAAATTACTCAACCAATAAGGTTAAGACAAGTGTTAAGGTAATTTTGTATTATTATGAAATTATTTTTACCTTAATTACCCTATTTAGCTTTGATTGCGGTAAATAAAAGTCAAAAGTTACAATTCAAAAAAATTATTTTCATCTTATTGAACCACATTTTACATTATAATAACAACCATGTATGTTGTATTTTCAATATTCAATCCACAGAAGTGGTAAAATTTCATTTGAATGAAAATGTTAGTTTTTAACTACTAATTAGTGGTTTCACAATTAATCAAAAATTGATGTTTTTCAGAAAACTATCAAAAATTCAGCATAAGATATATTTTATATTATGAATTAAAAAATGATATATATTTTTCTAAATTAAAAACATGGATGTTAGATGTTTTAATTTTAAATTAATTCCCATTGTCAAAACAAATAGTGTGTTTTTAAGAAACAATAACTATCAAAATATTGACACTTGTTTATGTCCAATTTCAAATTGAAATTAATTCCAATGACCAACATTGAATTTTATTGTAAAAATATATTATATTTACACATTAATACCAATTAAAAATATAATCTAACCATATACATAAATTAGATAAAAAGACACTTCTAAATTAAAATACAGTATTTTTTACTATTCATTAAAAAATGAACTTTTTCAGAAAAATACCAAAAATTTACCCAAATTAAATTTTGATGTCCCAAATATAAATAAGAATTTTAATTTTTCAAATGGAACATATAAAAATTACCAAAACTAGATTTAAAGAGGGTTCACCATCAAAAGACGGTAAATCGACCTTTTAGAGAATATTAGATTATTTATACTTAAAATAAGATTCATTCATATTTTAAGCCCCTAAATTTTTTTGTATAAATGTAAAAAAAATTAACAAACATGTCAAATAATATTTTAGTTAGTTATATTCATTCCCTCCAATACAAATACTAGGCTTTAACTACCATTTAAAATAATAATATTATATTATTAGTGTGCAGTGTAAGATTTCAAAGAAACTTATTGTTGCATATCAGGTAATCAATCAAAAATCTCATCCCCTTTAAAGTAACATTAATATTTAATTCACAAATATTAATAAATATGAAAATTTATTACTCTTTATTTACATGGGATGTTACACATATCATTATATCACATGATCTACTAAACCTTTATGAATGAAAAATTATACTTCATTTCATTAAAAAATAGAAGAAGTGAAAATTGTTTAGTGAAAGACCAATGGTGATATTGTACTGAAATAAAGTAAGTATTCTCCTCACTCAAAAATTCATCATCTTTCGGAAAAGGATCATGAAAAAAAATGTCATCTTAGTACCTTCTTTTTGATTAATCATATTGTCCATTAAATCATCACAGATTTATGGATTTTATCTTGTAAACTTTCTCTAAACCTTATTATCTATCACTATCCATCAAAACATGATGGTTATATTTCTCTTCCATATCCATGTATTCACTTCCCACCTATGTTCTCCAATTTCAAAACATAGTAATTAGTTACTTTGGGTAACCATTATTTTTATAAAAGTTATTTTTATGATGAAGTTTTAGTATCCCTTTTTACGATGCTGGTTTCCATGAAAGAAACATTCAAGCAATAAACCATTTATAACCCCAACGAATTTTGATGGAAAAATTTATTTAAAGGGGGTAGAATTTAACACCATGAGATTTTAAGAGATAGATTATTTTTTATTTATTTGATTTATTTTTTGGTATGATTAACTTGTATTAGCTTCCTCTATATGCAACAGCGTATTAAATTTCAGTATACACAACACTATTCTTGGATGGAATTACAAACAAGAGAGACCTTTATCGATAGATTACATTTTAGGAAATAATATGTTTCTGTTGGAAAAAAATCCATCAAGGTGTCCTCAAGGTATGTTTTGGGTGTGGTTGTATTTGCTGACCAATATAAATGATCGAAAATGAGATTGGTTGGTGTTTTCCTAAGACATGTTTATAATTCATGGGTAGCGTACCATGTTCCGGGAATGGTGCACAGAGCGGCGGAAACGACACATGGTTGTGGTTCACGAAATCAAAAATGGTTTGCAAAGTAAAGAGATGCGATAAATGGATGGATTGTCATCAGTAGAGGAAATTAACCATATAATAGAAAAGGAAGTATGTAGATGGCATGGAAAAACGGTTTGCTGGTGGCTTGCGGTTCGCAGCCGCAGAAGAATCGGAAGGCGGTGAGGCCTGGATTGATGTTTTGGTAAATCGTGGATTAAGGGGTTTTGTTGATATCATTTCCTATATAATAATCTCTAATCCCATTGATTACTATGGAGATTGAACATCAATAGAGAGCATATTTTTCTATGGGAATTATTCAATGTTCGAAAGTGGTTCTCACTGAATGTGTTTACGGGGATTCTTAACCCGCAAAGGAAGCCTGGTACATGGAAAGAGTTATCCAGTTATGTGGAGGAGGAATCTTTATTATGCGAGAGGGAGAATTCTGAAAGTGGTTCATAGAGGGAGATAATCGATACATGTAAGTGAAGATAGTCTGTGAGTAAAGAATAGTTCATGGACATGAGGGATTTCATTGAGGAGGTTCATGGAATCAGTACGTGGTAGTAGTACACAATTTCAAAGGCGGAGGCAGTTCGCGGATGAAGGGTGGTACACAATAGCAGAAGTAGTTTGTGGAGGAGGTGTTCCATTTACCAAACTAGGTACATAGTATGTGTGATAGGAAGGTGGTTCGTTATTTTTCCAAGTAATCTTGCTAAAGCTTCAATTCAGTTTGAGAATGTATTTTTCGGTACCTAACAATACCCAGGGAGTTGGAATTCATCTACAGGTGAAAACTGATCTTAATGGATCATCTATATAAATTTTAGGATGCAGAAATTCCTAAACATTAACAGATCAACATGTCTATAAACTGTGTTTGACCTAAAAGTCAATAAATTGTGAGTAGATTACTTTCCAAGAGCTATGAGAGAAGGAAGAGGAATACAATGACCTTTTCCACTAGTAGTGATCTAGAGAAAGAGGCATAGGGATTGACCCTTGGGAATGAAGTGATAAAACCCAAAAATTGTAAATCTAGTGGGCCTAGGCATCGAATATCTAGTTCAAACATTGTACACATTATAGGTAGTGAGCATTAGTGAATTTGGTACATCGGCACATTGTCATTGTATTATCTTTGGACATAGCCTAGTGTGGGTAAACCACGTAAAAATCACTGTGCCATGTGCATGATTTCATATCTATTCATATATTTCTACTAGAGGAAGAGAGAATTGAGTTTTTTCTTACAAAAAAATATCAGAACAAGAAAAGGTTTTAATATGTCATACCCAGATTCACCCCCCTCTCAGGGTATTTGACCTAGTGGACCTAACAATTGGTATCAGAGAAAAAGGTTGAAAGTCATGGGTTTTTTCTCAAGAAGAGTAAATAGAGGTGGTAAATCATAAATGAATTACAATATTTTATGGATATAATTTCAAAATATGGAAGAACAGAATGTAACCCTACTTCTGATCAGTAGGGATGGATGTCTTTATAGTAGCTATGCATGGAATATCAGATGAAATTAATAGTGGTGCTTTATCGGAAGTTGAATTAATAGAATAGGATGTTGATGCTAAAGTGATCAATGAATTAGGGTAATCCCTATTAAATGAAATTTATAAGGAGGTGACACTACTACTAAATCAGGCTATAGCCACGGCTTTAAACTGTGGTTATAGGCCCAAAAACCATGGCTATAGGTTATAGCCACGGTTCCCACAACCGTGGATGGTATTAGCATGGATATAGGGTAAAACCTATATCCACAGTTCTTAACCAAGGCTATAGCCATTTAGACATAGTTATAACTGTGGCAACAACCCTATAGCTATAGTTCCAACTGTGGAAACAACCCTAATGCCACAGTTTCCAACCCGTGGCATAGGTTAAAATAACTCATCTCGTATAGCCTCATTTGAAATCGTGTCTATATACATATAACCATGGTTAGGAACCATGGATGTAGACTTATAGCTATGGTTTAAAACCATGGCAATAGTCATACACATTTCGTAAAAAACTAGCACCGTTCATCTGGTTCTGCACCCTGGCATCCTCCCCACCGCCCCTGTAAATCCCCCCCCCCCCCCACTCTCCCCCTTGCACCCCACCTACACCTTAAATCCCCCCATGGACCCCTCCCTCTGCATCCCCCCTTACCACCCCGGACAGACCCCACTCACCCCTAGATATACCCCCCGGACATCCCCCCAGATAGCCCCAAGGACAACATCACCCGGACAGTAGCCCCCCTGCAGGACACCCCCCCAAGACAGACCCCCCCTACAGACCCCTACCTCCAAGACAAAAGAAACCCCTAGCCTACATAAACCCCCTCCCCTAGACATCCCCTCCCCCTGGATAGCCCCCATTCAAAGCCAACCAACAAATCCCCCTTACTGGATAGACCCTAAACACCCCCCACCAGATAGATCCTTGACACCCGCAAACCCTGGACACCTGCCCAAACAGACCTTGGACACCCCCAGACAGACCCTGGACACCCCCTAGACAGACCCCAGACACCCCCCAAACCCTGGACACCCCCCCAGAAAGACGCTGGACACCCCTTGGATAGACCCTGAACACCTCCCCAGGATAGACCCTGGACAGATCCCCCTAGACAGCCCAGACCTCCACTCCACTGGACAGCCACCCCCACCCTCCTGGACATACCCTAGACCCACCCTGCCTAGAACATGGACACCCCCACATACCCCCATACCCTAGACACCCCCAGACCCTGTACTGATCCCACTAGATAGCCCAGACCTCCACTTCCCTAGACAGCCACCCCACCCTCCTGCACAGACCCTAGAACCCCCCAGAACCTGGCCCCCCTAGTCCTACCCCCACCCTACCCATTTACCCTCCCCCTGCCCCTGCCAGCACCTGGCACCTCCTACTAGCCCCCACTTGCACCCCCTTCCAGTCCCCTCCCCCATGCCAGTTTCCCCTACCCCCTGCCAGTCCCCTCCCCCCTACCAGTTTCCCCCCTTTCGCCTGCCAGTCCCCTCCAAATTAAATTATACATGAAAGATACTTACATAAAAAAATTAAACAAATCCAAATATAAAAAAACATATAACTAAACATACATGGGTCTCCCTATAAAACATAATATCAAAGAAGTATATAACCAGATCAAAAGTACCTATATCATAAGGTATAACATAGTAGTGATCATCCCATAAAATTATGGTAAAACAAAACATCGTAGATTATTCACAAATAATATAACTCAACAACCAAGAATAATACAACCCCCTACTGGACCCCCTAGATAGAGACCCCCCACATCTAGAACCCCCTAGACAGTAGCCCCCCCTGTTGGACCCCCCTGGACAGCCCCCCCAGACCCCCGTGGACAGCAACACCCTTAGACAGAACCACCTCTACTAGACCCCCCTGAATAGCTACCCCCATGCTGGACCCCCCTAGATAGCAGCCACCCCCCTTACGTTTGATGCTTCTTAAGGTTGATGCTGGGAGATGCTGGGTTTATCCAATAGAGACATACATAGATTCTCATTATAACAACCCATAATTTAAATACATTTTTCTTTCTTCAAAATTGAAATTAAAGCATATAACAAAACCATGAAAGGACCGTATATGTATAGTGTATTTAGAAACTGGGAAACATAAACAACTCGTTCATAAAGAATCTACATTGTCTCCCATTTATGTCATCATATCTAGAGTCCCTTTTGGCATATCCTACTTAATAACCTTCTTCCTGACCTGGGGAAAGAAAACATACAAAAGGGTGAGCTCAAATTCTTTTTAAGGGTAAACAAAAGAAATATCAATCACATCATATTTATAAGAACATAACATTTTGGAAATCTTAACATGAAAAAGAGATCATAATTTCATAACATGGGATAAATCATAATAGTGAAATGTAATCCCAATAATCATAACATAAAACATGAAACATTGTTCCATAGACACATAATCATAGAGAATCATTTATTAGTATTCAATACTCATTTCCAAGACTATCTTAACAGAAAAAGACCATTTCTGAGCCGAGTTCACTCCTCGTTTCAGTCATGTTTCACAGAACCGGATTAACCTACTGTTCCATCCATGTCTATCTCATGAGATATAAATCTTTACCCAATGCATTGGAGAAGAGATATAGGTCCCACCCATCTCATAATGAAACCATTCTTATTATATCCACAAAATCATAAATCATACCTCATAGCATAACCCATTTTATAAAAATTGGATTCTTAAACATCATGCCATCATAACATAATACACATAAGATAAATGGACATAATAAAATATATTCCATCATAAGATAATCAAATCAATGTAAAAATAGGGATAGAAACAGAAACCTATATTATCTTAGATGGAAAATAATTTTGATAAAACACTTGAACCCCATTCTTGATGAAAATATCATTTCTACTTCAAAATCATTTTCCTTTCTTAACATGTAATATAATTTTAAACTAAAAGAAGTTGATTAAAAATAAAATTGAAAACTTTTAAAGGAACTTCATGGAAATAATGTTCTAAAAATCCATTCATGCCGTATATGTTAAAAAAACATTCTTCTCGTACTTTGGCCAGAAAAGTCAAAAAGTACCTCGTATGAAAAACGACAAATGATTCCTTTAATATCGTTTACTAAAAACTAACCGAAGGGTAAAATTGGATTTAAACAATTGTGCGTGTCCAAACCTCTTGTATAATGATTAAATAATGTTATTTACTTCTTCCCGAATCGTACTCATTGTTATGATATCATATGTGTTCATATTCTTAGCTTTTTATTTGTAATATTTCATTGTTACTTGTTATTCGGGTGTTTATTATTTTTTGTTCTTATGCGTGTTCTGTCAAAAAAAACTTTATTCTTCTTTTAGGTTATAGATACATCCTTTCTATAATGGTATTAGTGTAATATATATCATATTTATTAATTCAATTAATTTATATAATCATTATGAAATGAAGATCATGTAGAACGAGTCACATCACCTCGTGGAGACGGTGCGCCGTACGTACGCACGAGCGATGATATCATTCCCATGGTCTCAGAATTGTATTGAAGAGTATGTATAATATTTCAGAATCAATATCACTTTATAATAATCATATAAAATTATTATTTACACCATTATACCCATCCATGTAAGGTGGTGATGGATAATAGATTACACCACTGCGTTGGAGACAGTGTTTCGTACGTACGCACGTGCGGTGTTTTCATTTTCCATAGGATGGATAGATGGTGAAATAGGGTTGTTTCATACTTATAATAACATATAAGTATATTATTGTTACTGATGTTATTACTTCATAATAAAACAACTAATGAAGAAGACATAGAACAAGAAATAAAGTTGAAAGAATCGGTAACGGACATTACCTCTTCTTTAAAGCACCTCTTCTTAACCACCTCTTAGGGCACTAATGATGGTCTTTGAAGAAGTCCAGGACCTCTAGTATGTTTCTAGGTAAGTGGAGAAGAGACATTGGCAGGGTTTGGCCGAGCATGAAGGCTCAAAGTGGTGTGAGGAAGAGAGGGAGGAGGTTCCCTTTTATAAGGGAGGAGAGGGGCACCTTTGGAAAAAATAAAAATATTATTTTATTATAAAGTCATATTTGGTTTTTATTAGCTCAAAATTGATTTAATTAAAATCTATGGTGGGGATGGGTCGAAAGTATCTCATCCAATAGAATTTAGACACGTTTAGGTTTCTATTTTAACCTTATCATTTAGATTTAACTTTATGTTAAATAATTTTACTTTTACCGTGTCTTCTTGTTTTCTTACACTATAAGGTTAATAAACTTACTATAAAAAGCCAAAAGAACCCCAAGTTGTTTATTATTAATATATATAACCTTATATAAGTCATTTTTATGAACCTAAGATTTTTATGAATAAAATAACATTTAATAATATAATATTTTTCTTAAAAACTATTTTATGTCAATTTTGACACTATTTGGTAATTAATTATTGTGAAAATAATAACAGCATGATTAGATCAAAAAAAGGTAAATAAATAAATAATAACATGTCATATTAACCTATAAAATTAGTGGAATTCATAAAAAGTCTCAAATTACATTTATTTGGGTATTTATAATATCAATTATGTTAATATTTCCTTAATAAGGTAATTACTGCATCATCATTCTGTCATAAATAAATTAAATAATTTAAAGTATAAATATTATAAATAAAATAAAATTATGTATGAAATATTTTTATCTTTCTAATGAATATTTATAGTCGAATTTATCTTATGTATAACCCTATATTAAAATTGTTTTAGTTATTAAACTTTGATTTTAACTGTTTTAACTATTCTTTAAATAAAATAATAATAAATGTCCTAATCTAATCCAAGTGGACCAAAATGGTCATATTTTATTCCTAAGGTCTTTTTTGGTCAAATTAATTTTATCCAATAGAATTAGGACATGTGTTAGGGTAATAATAATATCATTTTTACCCTTAATTACCCTATTTACTTTTAACCTTGGTAAAAAAGTAAAAAGTTACTATTCACCACAAATTATTTTTATCTTATTGAACCACATTTTAATCCTTGATATTAACCGTGTCTCTCAGATTTTAGAAATTCCACTCACAGAAGCGGTAAAAATAAGTTTTATATAAATTTTCAAATTCTCCTAGGAGGTGGGCAAAAGACGGTGAAAAGTTCAATAAAATTTTTTATATGTCTAAAATTATTATAAAATGACTCCAATGAATTACATTGATCTTATATAGGTATTATGTATCAATTTTTACATAAAATAAATTTAAATAAAATAAATAATTATTTAAATAAAAATTCGGTTTTTAAATAGTAACCTAGTGTTTTCAATATTTATCAAAAATTGAAAGTTTTCAGAAAAATAACAAAATTTAACCCTAGGCTAATTTTGGTATTCCGAATCCAAAAATGAAGTTAATTTTGAAAGAAAAAATTTATAAAATTTCAAAGAGTGGGTATTAGTATTCATAACGGCTAGTTTTAATAATATTTTAATAGCATATCGTTGCATCGTGAAACTCGGTATTGCGTACAATGCAAGCTATCGAGGATGGTCGTGATTGCATGTAATGAAAGCAAAGCTAGTGTTGTGTGTAGTGAAAGATTCCTTTGATGATGTATATAACATAAAAAAAACATTTCTCATAAAATTATCAGGTGTTACATTCTACCCCCCTTAAAATGAATTTCGCCCTCGAAATTCATCACTTTGTAACAAACAGATGAGGATACATCTCCCTCATCATATCCTCAAGCTCCCATATATCTTCTTCAAATTGGTGGTTCCTCCATAAAACTTTCACCAAGCGAGTGGTCTTGTTCCGTAGGGATTTTTTTCTATGATCCAGAATCTCTATCGGTTGTTCTTCATAAGAATGATCTTGCTCCAGCTGTACAACTTCTGAGCTGAGTACATGTGAAGTATCGGGTATGTACTTTCTTAGGAGAGATACATGGAACACATCATGAACTTGAGAGAGATTTGGGGGAAGTACCAATCGGTAAGCTACCTTCCCAACACGATCCAGTGTTTTGAAAGGACCGATATACCTAGGGCTCAACTTTCCCTTCTTTTCCAAATCTCATTACTCTCTTCCAAGGAGATATTCATAAGAACACATTATAACCCACTTCAAACACTATGTCTTTTCTTCGGTTATCAGCATAATTTTTTTTCGACTCTGAGCTTCACTAATGTGTTGTTGAATAGATCTGACCTTTTCTGCCATCTCATCAACAAGATCAGGTCCTAATAGCTTTCTTTCCCCAACTTCATCCCAGCAAGTTGGAGTTCAGAATTTATTTCCATAGAGATCTTCATAAGGAGCAATCTGAATACTAGAGTGAAATATATTATTATAATAATATTCCACCAAAGGTAGGTGTTGATCCCAACCACCTTTCAAATCCATTGAGCAAGCTCTTAACATATCTTCTATAGTTTGAATTGTTCTCTCAGACTGACCATCTGTCTGAGGATGATATGCATTGCTGAAACTCAACTCTCTATCCAGAGTAGGCTGAAGACTTCACCAAAACATTGAGGTAAACATTGGATCCCGATCAGATATAATGGAAAGTGGTACTCCATGAAATCATACCACTTTCTTTACATATATCTTGGTAAGTTGATCCAGAGAGAAATCCTCTCTAATAGCAATGAAGTGTGCAGAATTTGTAAGACGATCAACTACGACCCATATATCATTATTGCCTTTGGATGTTTTAGGAAGTCCAATGAAAAAGTCCATAGTGATGTTTTCCCATTTCCATTTAGGTATGGGTAATGGTTGTAACAACCCCTTAGACTTCTGTCTCTATGCTTTAACTTTCTGAAAAACCAAGCATCGAGAGACATATTCAGCAACATCTCTTGTCATGACATCCCACAAGAAGTACTCTTTCAGGACCCTATACATATTCTTACTTCTAGGATAAATAGGGAATGAAGAACTATGATCCTCATCCAGTTGATCCTTCTTTAATACTGGGATTTGAGGAACACAAACCCAATTCCTGAACTTTATTACCCCATCACAATCAAGGATGAATTCAGGAACATTTTTCACCTTCTTTTGTAACAATACATCTTTTTTCTGTGCCTCTTTAATCTTCACATGTATAGATGGTTGAACATTAATTTGAGAATGATTTTATTTTTCCCCTTCCATTAAAATTCCATGATCCATCCTTTGTAAATCCATAAATATTGGATCTTATGTCATCCTCATCATGGATAAGCTAGCATGGTCTTGTCGACTTAATCTGTCTGCCACCTTGTTTTCTTTCCCTGGGTGGTAATAAATTGAGCAATCGTAATCATTAATCAACTCCAACCATCTTCTTTGGTGCATATTCATCTCCTTTTGTGTGAAAATATACATTAAACTTTTATGATCAGTATAAATATCACACCTTTCACCATAAATATAATCCCTCAAAATCTTTAATGCAAAGATTACCTCAGCTAACTCCAAATCATGAGTTGGGTAATTTTGCTCATGGATTTTCAACTATCGTGAGGCATTAGCTATCACCATATTATTTTGCATTAGAACGCACCCCAATCCATTCTTTGATGCATCACTGTAGATCACAAACCATTCTCCACTACAAGGTAGTGTGAGCACAAGTGCACTGGATAACCTTCTTTTAACTCCTTGGAATTCACTTCACACTCCTCTGTCCAAACGAACTTAACTCTTTTTCGAGTCAACCTGGTGAGTGGATTAGATAATCGTGAAAAATACTTCACAAAACATCGATAATATCCAGCCAAACCAAGAAAACATTGGATCTCAGTTACTGTTGTTGGTCTCAACCATCTTTCAATAACCTCTGTTTTTGTTGGATCCACAGATATCCCTTCTTTTGAGATTATGTGACCAAAAAATGCAACTTTTTGAAGCCAAAAATCACACTTTGTAAATTTGGCATAAATCTTCTCCTTTCTCAGGGTCTTCAATAAAATTATCAAGAGATCTTCATGTTCTTCCTTGCACGATGAATACAGAAGAATATCGTTTATAGAGACTACCAAAAACTGATCAAGATAGTCTCTAAAGACTCTATTCATTAGATCCATGAAGATAGCATAGGCATTAGTAAGACCAAATGGCATCACTATAAATTCATAGTGTCCATACCTTGTACAGAAAGTAGTCTTTGGTATATCCTCCTATTTGACCCTTAATTAATGATACCCTGAATGACGATCAATCTTGGAAAAGTATTGAGCTCCATATTGTTGGTCAAATACGTCATCAATGCATGGGAGAGAATATTTGTTCTTGATAGTGATCTTATTAAGTTCTCAATAATCAATGAAGAGTCACATTGATCCATCTTTCTTCTTATCAAACAGAACAGGTGCTCCCCAAGGTGATGCACTAGGGCCTATGAATCCCATATCAATATTCTCTTGGAGTTGCATCTTCAATTCCTGTAACTCAATTGGGTCCATTCTATAAGGTGACTTTGAAATAGGCAAAGCACCCGGTACGAGTTCTATTGAAAACTCAACTTCAAAATTTGGTGGAAGACCCGAAAATTCCTCCGAAAAGACATCATCAAACTCTCGTACAATGGGTATATTCTTAATCGTGAGTTTCTCACCAACCATTTGAGATAAATAACCTTCATTTAGTGGAATCAAGACCCAAAATATGGAAGAAATTTCCACTAGAATGTTCTGTTCATACATGCATCGATAGATGATAATAGATTGATATAGAATATGAAATGTGGCTTCCCTTATTTGGAAATTGATATGAGATCCATATAAAGAAAGCCAATCCATGCTAATAATCACATCAAATTCCACTATAGGAATGATTACAAGATTTACAGGAAGCACTTTCCCACAAACTTCAACAGGAGAATAATTGTAAACTTTTGATGCGACTATTGTGCCATTAGGGGTTGTCACAGCTAACTCAATATCTAACTGTTGAGGTAATATGGCGATACCCATAGAAAATTCTTCAAAAATAAAAGAGTGGGTGGATCCAGAATCAAATAAAACATTTTCTACTTTAGATTGGATGGTAAGTGTACCTTTCACCACTCCGTTATCATAATCCACATCGCTGATAGAAATTGCATGTGACTTTCCTTTTTCTTTATCCTTAAGAATTTATTGATGTCAATCATCATAAAAAACCCTTGGATTAGGGCATTGATTATCATAATTCCCCATTTCCTTGCACTTGTAACATTGAAGTGTAGGAGGTGCACTCTGTGTAGCCTTTTCTTTGTTCGAATCAGTAGACATATTCTTCCCATCATTGCGGCATTGGAATGCCCGATGACCTTCTTTTTCACATTTGAAACATTCACTTGTCTCTTTAAGATAACTCCCTCCATGTTTCTTTCCACACTTTGAGCATAAGGGAAAAATCATCTTCTTTTAAGTGTGCTATTTAGAATTCCCTTTGAATTCCATTTTCCTATTCTTGTCAAACCCATATGACTGATGGGTTACTCCAATCTCCATCTCAACCTGGAGATCATATCGAACGATTTCCTCCTAGCTATTGAAGTCCCTTATGGATAACGCCCTTCGAAGACTTGGTTTTAAGACACTAAAGAATCTTTCGATCTTACTCTCAGGTTGGATAATAATCCCAGAAGCGTACCTTGAAAGTCTTGTAAAATTTTCTTCGTAGGTACCAACAGATTCATCATCATTTTTCTTTAGTTCAAGCAACTCTTTCTCCATAATTTTTCTAAGAATACGAGGCAAGTACTTATTTAAAAATAAGTTCTTGAACTCTTCCCATTCCATGAACTCAATTTCATCTCTTGGACTTGTATTCTTGATAAGATTCCACCATTGATCAGCTTCACCATCCAAATGATATACTCCTAAGATGCCATTATCATGTTCAAAACATTGAAGAACTGAAAATATCTTTTCAGTGGTACTGATCCATTGTTCAGCCACTAATAGATCAGTAGACCCACTGAATGAGGGGGGAAGCTGCCTCATGAAGGATTCAACAGAATGTTGCTCCTTACTTTGCTTGTTTGGAAGTCATGCATGATTCATAGCTTGAGAATGTTGTGTGAGCATGTCTACAAGATTTTTCATTCCAGCTCCCATAATGATTGGTTGCTCAGGGGGACAATCATTACATTTCCCATTCGCATTCCGCATTAACACGGTTCCATTGGGTTCCAGCCATTGAGTAAAACCAAGAATAATAGTGTGAGAAACACTAATTATAATAGGGAAACCACAAAATCAAGAATAAATTTCACACTTAATGTCTTATCATAGGTTACTCATGGCCATTTCTAAAAGACTACGATTGTGTTCTATGGTTAGAATTATCCATAGTGTTCTTACTAAGGCTTTCACATCCTAGTTTCTAAATGATGACTATACCTTTCATCTAATACCAACTATAACGACCCACACTTTACATACATTGTTATTGCTTCAAAATTGAATCACACTTGTTACAACATAAAACAAAACTATGAAAGGACCGTATAGGTATAGTGTCTTTAGAAACTGTTAAACATAAACAACTGGTTCATAAAGAATCTACATTGTCTCCCATTTATTCCATCATATATAGAGTCCCTTTTGGAATATCATACTTAATAACCTTCTTCCTGGCCTGGGGAAAGAAAACATACAAAAGGGTGAGCTCAAATTCTCAGTAAGGGTACACAAAAAAATATTAATCACATCATATTCATAAGAACATAACATTTTGGAAATCTTAACCTGCAAAAGAGATCATAATTTTATAACATGGGGTAAATCATAGTAGTGAAATGTAATACAAATAATCATAACTTAAAACATTAAACTTTGTGGAATACACACATAATCATAGAGAATAATTTCTTTGTAGTCAACACTCATTGCCAAGACTATCTTAGTGGACAAAGCCCATTACTGAACCGAGTTCACTCCTCGTTTTAGTCCTGTTTCACTATACCAGATTAACCTGCCATTCCAGCCATGTCTATATCATGAGATATAAATCTTTACCCAATGAATTGGAGGGAGATATAGGTCCCAACCATATCATAATGAAACCATTATTATGTGTTCTATAATATCATAAATCATATATCATAGCATAACCCATGTAATAAAAATGGGATTCTTAAACATCATGCCATCATAACATAATCCACATAAGAAAAAAGGACATCATAAAATATATTACATCATAACATAATCAAATCAATGTAAAAATAGGGATATAAACATAACCATATATTATCTATATGGAAAATAATTTTGATAAAACACTTGAACTCCATTCTTGAGGAAAATATCCTTTCTAATTCAATTTTTATTTCTTTTCTTAACATGTCATATAATTTTAAACTAAAAGAAGTTGATTAAAAATAAAATTTAAAACTTGTAAAGGAAGCTTCATGGAAATAATTTTCTAAAAATCCATTCATGCTGTATACATTAAAAAAACATTCTTCTCGTACTTTGACCGGAAAAGTCCAAAAGTACCTTGTACGAAAAATGACGAATGATTCCTTTCATATCTTTTACTAAAAACTCACTGAAGGGTAATATTGGATTTAAACAATTGTAGGAGGATATAAATAATATTAAATTTTGAGGAAACATGGATGTGGATGATAAATATTCCCCTAGTAAATTCGGAAGTATAAACAATCTCGGATAAAAATTGAGATTGCAAGATTTTCCCTCACCTTAGGACTGATTTGCTTTGTTTGTGTTCAAACCTCCTGTATAATGATTTAAATAAGGTTATTGACTTATTATAGAATCGTACTCATTGTTATGATATCACATGTGTTCATATTCTTAGCTTCTAATTAGTAATATTTCATTGTTACTTGTTCTTCGGGTGTTTATTGCTTTTTGTTCTTATGCGCGTTTTGTCGAATAAATTTTTATTATTCTTTTAGGTTATAGATGCATCAATTGGAGAATGGTATTAGTATAATATATATCATATTTATTCATTCAATTCATTTATATAGTCATTATTCAATGACGATCATGTAGAACGAGTCACATCGCATCGTGGAGACGGCAGGCTGTACGTACGCACAAGCGATGATATTATTTACATGATCGTGGAATTGTATTGAAGTGTATATATAATATTTAAGAATAAATATCACTTTACAATATTCATATATAGTTATTATTTTCACCATTATACCCATCCAAGTAAGGTGGTGGTGGAAAATAGATTACACCACGCCGTGGAGATGGTATTCCGTATGTACGCACACGCGGTGATTTTATTTTATGTAGGACGGATAGATGGTGAAATTGGGTTGTTTCATACTTATAATAACATATTAGTATATGATTGATACTGATGTTATTACTTCATAATGAAACAACTAAATAAGAATAAGTAGAAGAAGAACTAGAGTTGAAAGAATCGGTAACAGACATTACCTCTTCTTTAAAGCGCCTCTTCTTAACCTCCTCTTAGGGCACTATAGATGGTCATTGAAGAAAAACAGGACCTCTAGGATCTTTCTAGTGAAGTGGAGAAGTGAAATTGGCAGGGTTTGGCCGATATTGAAGGCTCAAATTGGTGTGAGGAAGAGAGGGAGGAGGTGTCCTTTTATAAGGGAGGAGAGGGTCACTTTTGGAAAAACCAGACATATTATTTTATTATAAAGTCATATTCGGTTTTTAATAGCTCCAAATTGATTTATTTAAAATCTAAGGTTGGTATGGGTCTAAATCCTCTCATATAATATAATTTAGACAATTTTAGGTTTCTATTTTGACCTTATCATTTAGATTTAACTTTAAGTTAAATAGTTTTACTTTTACCGTGTCTTCTTGTTTTCTTACACTATAAGGTTAATAAACATACTATAAAAATCCAAACGAACCCCAAATTGTTTATTATTAATATATATAACCTTATATAAGTCATTTGGAAGAACCTTATATTTTTATGAATAAAATAACAATTAATAGTATAATATTTTTTTTAAAAACTATTTTATGTCAATTTTGACTCTATTTGGTAATTGATTTTTGTGAAACTCATAACAGAATGATTTGTTCTAAAAAAGTTAATTAAATCAATAATAACATGTCATATTAACCTATAAAATTATTTTAATTCATAAAAAGTCTCAAATTACATTTATTTGGGTATTTATAATATCAATTATGTTAATATTTACTTAATAAGGTAATTATTGTATCATCATTGTGTCATAAATAAATTAAATTATTTAAATTCTAAAAATTATAAATAAAATAAAATTATGTTGGAAATAGTTTTAGATTTCTAATGAATATTTATAGTCAAATTTATCTTATGTATAACCCTATATTAAAAATGTTTTAGTTATTAAACTTTGATTTTAACTATTTTAACTATTCTTTAAATAAAATTATATTATATGTCCTAATCAAATACAGGTGGACCTAAATAGTCATATTTTATTCCTAAGGTTGTTTTTGGTCGAATTAAGCTTATCTAATATAATTAGGACATGTGTTAGGGTAATTATAATATCATTTTTACCCTTAATTACCCTATTTACATTTAACCGTGGTAAAAAAAGTAAAAAGTTACTATTCACAAAAAAATTATTTTTATATTATTGAACCAAATTTTACTCCTTGATATTAACCGTGTTTCTCGGATTTCCAAAATTTCACTCACAGAAGGGTAAAACTAAGTTTTATATATATTTTCAAATTCTCTTAGAAGGTGGGTAAAAGACGGTGAAAAGTTCAAAAAAAAATTAATTGTCTAAAATTATTATAAAATGACTCTAATGAATTAGATTGAACTTATATAGGTATTATGTATCAATTTTCACATAAAATAAATTTAAATGAAATAAATAATTATTTAAATAAAAAGTCGGTTTTTAAATAGTAACCTACTATTTTCACTATTCATCAAAAATTGAAAGTTTACAGAAAAATACCAAAATTTCACCCTAGGATAATTTCGATCTTCCAAATCCAAAAATGAAGTCCATTTTGAATGATAAATTTATAAAATTTCAAAAAGTGGTTATTACTATTCATAACGGTTAGTTTTAATAATATTTTAATAGCATATCGTTGTATAGTGAAACTCAGTATTGCGTACGATGCAAGCTATCGAGGAAGGTCGTGACTACGTGTAAAGAAAGCCAAGATAGTGTTGTGTGTTGTGAAAGATTCCTTTGATGATCTATATAACATAAAAACAAAACATTTCTCATAAAAATCTCGGGTGTTACACTCATAGTGGGTTTATAGGTTTCTTGTGGAGGATTTATGAGGTGAGGTTGTGAGTTTCGTGTTGCAGTTTGGAATTACAGGACATTTGATGATGGGTTTCAGCTGTGGGTGTTGCTGTTTGGATTTTTCTACATGGGGTAGTACATTATACACATACATGGTGCATGGTGCTATTTGGTTTGTGATTTCTACTATGGTTAGTAACATGTTTTGGGTGAATAGGGGTTGGATTTTTGGGGTTTCTTCATTGTTTTGGGTTTATATTATAGGTTTATGGTTCTCTAGATTGTCTAGTGTGGTGGATATAGTTTTGGTTGGGTCTTTAGGAGGTGGTTTGGAGTATGTTCAGTTGGCTTGTGCTCGGTTTCCCCATTTTGTGTATTCTGGTTGTAGATGGTGTAGGTATTTCTATGGTGGATGTTCTAAAATTACCTTGAGATGTTGGATGCTTCATGTTGGGAGGCATGTTTATGGTAGATGGGTTGTTCTCTTTCTAGGGTGGGTGCATGTTGACTACATGGTGGGTCTAGAGGTGTTGGATTTAGGATGGGTATTAGCTCACATTTGATCAGGGACTGCTTGGGGATTCTTTAGGTTGTATGATGGGTTAAGCGTGGGTGATGCGAGGCACTTCGGATGGATGGTACTAGTTAAATGCTGGTTTTTTAGACATTCTTTTGGTGGGGTGGTCCATTTTTATGCAAGGTGTTCAAATGGTGCTGGATGGGGCTAGATGGTGGTCTGGGGATGATTTGGTTTCTAGCTAATATTTTGGGTGTTGTGTCTTTTATAGATGTGTATTGTGGTTTGATCTAGTGTGGTTTAGGGTTCCTATTCAAGTAGGTGTTGGTGTAGTGGCCTTTAGTTGGAATGGTTGTCTAGAGGTCTTTCACTCTAGACTTTGTTTGGATAGGGATGCTGGTCTGGTTCGTTGATTTTGGCTACGGGGCTGGGGGTTCAATGGTTCTATTTCTGTGGATAAAGCTTGACTTTTGGATGGGTGATGGATTTTGGAAACTTGTGTGTGGGTGTGTCTGTGTGTGGGTGGGTGGATGTGAGTTATTTCATGAATGTGTGTGTGTTTTTGGTTTCTATCATTTGTGACTACTTCTTTTTGGGTTTTTATATTTTTCCTTTAACCGCCTTGTTTCATTTGTTTTACTTCCCCTAGGAGTGCTTGTGGGTTTTGTGCTTGGGAGCTTCTATGATTCCTTCTGCTGGTTTGTATGTGGTGAAAATGCTGGGATCTTATGCTCTTTGGTGGGATTCTAGTGTTCTATATATATGATACAATATATATATATGGGGTATTCATTAGATGAAATGTGGAAACAAAAGTGATAGAAGTTGTAAAAATGGAAATTAAAAGAAGTGAAAAGGAAATAAAAGGGGAAGGGGGATAATCAGTTAGGACCATAAGGATACTTTCTCCTTAAAACCCTAATTATAAAGAACCAAAATGGTTAATCACTCCTTTGATAAACATTACATGAATTCACCTAAGAACACAAGAAACAAAAATATATTAATTTTAGAAAATCTCAAAACTCGTAATTAAGCTTCAATAGGTACAAAGAGGTGGCTATTTATAACCAAATGTGAGCGATACATGTCAAAATACCCATCCCAAAAAACATCTTAACCCTAACCCATGATTTTTAATTTCTTTACACATGTCCATGGATTTAGGGGACAATATATCCACCGAGAAGACTTTTTGACATCACCATAAAAACTTTGGAGATTACAAGCATGACATTGGAGGCTCGGGGCTAGTGAGGGACATAACTGGTGGCTGGGGATATTTTTCAGGTGGAAGAGGGGTGAAATTATTTTTTTTCAGGAGGCTGGGGGTGGTGGCTGGTGTGGTGGTTGGTGTGGGCTGGATTACAGGTGGATGGGGGATGGTGATGGCACGAATGCAGGTGGAAGGGGGCTGGAATTCTGGTGGAAGGGGGATGGTTTCAGGTGCTGGGGGGATGGTTCGGGATGATTCAATCGTGGCAGGGGGCTGTTGCGGGCTAGAATCCAGGCGGCAGTAGGCTCAAATGAAGTTGGAAGGGGGCTAGTGTGGGATGGATGTGGCTAGAGCCGGGCCAAATCACGACATTACTACGGCGTGACCGTGGTGTGTTGGCCCGGTCTAGTGACATCCATAGGGCATCATCTTCTAGCCAGGAGCGATGAGACTAGGAGGAGGCGGGGGAACATTCCGGTCATCGCCCCGCCAGTAGAAATTTTGAATAGTTAGTATCAACATTGATCACTAGACTCATGGAATACTATCACTAAGAACCGCCGTTGGGTGTTATCCTAGAGTAGGGCCCAATCACGACATTACCGCGGCGTGATCACAGCTTGTTGGCCCAGTCCAGTGACATTCACAGGGCAACATCTTTTAGCCATGAGCTAAGGGAGTGGGAGGAGGTGTGGCAAAATTCCAATCATCAGTCCACTGGAAGAAATTGTGATTAGTTAGTCTCATCATTGATCACAAGACTCATATAATACTATCACTGCGAACCATTGTGGAATGTCATCCTGGAGTAGGGCCAAATCATGGAATTACCGCACCGTGATCACCCGGTCCACCAACATCTACTGGGCAGCATCTTCCGGCCTGGAGCATAGGGACCAGGAGGAGGCGGGATAACATTCTGGTCATCAGCCCACCGACAATAATTTTGATTAGTCAGTCTCAACATTAATCCCAAGACTCATGGAATACTATCAATGCGGACCGTCGCAGGGTGTCGTCCTAGAGCAGGGCCAAATCATGGCATTACCGTGGTGTGACCGCGGTGTGTTGGCCCGTTCCAGTGACATATGCGGAGCATCATCTTCCAACCAGGAGTGAAGGGAGTGGGAGGAGGTGGGGAAACATTCTGGTCATTTCCCCACTAGTAGAAATTGTGATTAATCAGTCTCAACATTGATCACAAGACTCATAGAATACTATCATTGTGAACTTCCACGACATGTCGTCTTTGAGAAAAGCGAAATCAAGGCATTACCGCGGCGTGACCGAGGTGTGACTGTGTCGTGACCGCGGCGTGACCACGAAATGACTGTGGCGTGACCGCGGTGTGACCGTGGCGTGATCGCGACATGTTGGCCCGGTCCAATGTCATCCTCAGGGCATCATCTTCCGGCCAGGAGCGAAGGGAGCGGGAGGCGGTGGGGAAACATTCTGGTCATCACCCAGCCGAAAAAAATTGTGATTAGTCCATCTCAACATTGATAAAAAGACTCATGGAATACTGTCACTGCAAACTTCCGTGGGGTGTCATCCAAGAGCAGGGCCAAATCACGGTGTGACCGCGGCGTGACTGCGGCATGACCACGGCATGTTGGCCTGGTCCATCGACATCTGTAGGGCAGCTTCTGCTGGCCAGGAGTGAAGGGAGCGGGAGGAAGCGAGTCAACATTCGGACCATCGCCCCGCCGGCAGATGATAGAACATATCAACTATTTAATATGCTATAATAAGGGATCTCCAAAGATGGTTTTAGTGAGTTGCACAATGATACAATGTCTAAAGGGAAACAAAACGATGGAAAAGAATCACTCAAAATACACAAACCATTTACAAATTCCTTCACTTTTCCTAAACATGGAAATTTTATTTATAATATTCAAATCGTGAAAAGGAGTGTCATGGTCAAGGCATATGCCTACTCAGGCAATGTCATTTGAGTTAAACGAGTATGATAAGCCAATTTATATTATTCAAATAAAACAAAAACTAACTAGCCACAAAACAAACACTAACAAGAGGCATATGAAAGACTCAAACCAAATCTAAACATGATACAAATACCTATCTTTAATATTTGGTTCAGAAGACAGCGCACCTCCTTTATAGGGGTTTTATTATAAAATCATGGAATTTCTTTATCACGCAATTCATTTAATTATATCTTACATTTATTCTAAAATTCATTCAGCACAAATCAAATGCAATAATTTAAGCAACTAGATCCACATAACTATCACTGTGAGTTTTCGTAGACAGCGTACCTCTGTTTGAGGGGTTTTATTATAAAAACATGATTTTATTTATCAATTGAAACAATTATATTAAAGAACACTTATTCAAGATATGCAATTCAATATAATTAAGAAAAATTAAGAATGTAGCTAAATTCAATTAAAAGCATTCTATAATTAAAGAGGCTAGAAGAGGGATACTACCTTATGGTGGAATAAAACCGTCCACTTCGGCTCTTGGAGCATTCTAACTAATTTTTTTTTCTCCCCCACTAGGAATACACACCTTATCACCCATGCAAGGACACCTAGCCCCTATGCACACACCCACATGGCCAGGAGCATGTGCAAGGGGATCCTTGCGCATATGCTTATATGTATATACTAGTCTCCACTCACATGAGTATGCATTTATATATACACACATGGGCACACATAGCCCCATATGTGCATAATCACTACCATGGTTAACTATACACGTAATGAGGGAACCCACATACATATAGCTTCTTACCTATGAACATGCAGGCGAGTCACCCTTAACTTGGCTACTCGAAACCAATGGGCAGGGATCAACGCAAAACACAAAGGATATTAGGAACATTAAAACACATAAAGGATGCAACAAAACCAGTGAGAAACCAACCAACAACATGAATTCCTTACCTCGACTGGGAGTACCAAATTCACCCGAACCAATACTAAATGATCCAACGCCATACTGAAAATATAATATGGAGTCAAAAACACAGAAATCCCCAAATAAATGAGGTGTGAGACAAGTAGTAACCATATAATCTTACATCAGATCAAAGATGGGGGACTGAATCAATATTAACCCCATTTTCCCCCTTCGTAGAATATAATTACCCTATGTCCAGAGAAAGAAGAAAAAGACCTAAGTGGCCAATGTGATAAAGAATATAAAATAAAAACTAAACTAAAACATACCTGTCTCTTTTGACTATACACATCACCACCCAACATATAAGAACCACAATGCCCCATGGGTCAAATAATGTTCATACAAGCAAGTGGGAAATAGATCCATGTTTCAAAATGATACTATCAAATAGTACATTCATATTAATTAACAATTATTCTTCCTGATAATGGTATATAATTATTTTGGCTCGAGTTTTATCTTAATTTGTTTTTTTCATACAAGTTTTTATCCCACCTGATAATAAAAATTTACTAGAGGACACAATATCTAATCAAATAGAATATATCATAACAAAAAATCGATCCACACCTATGAAGAAGGTTGAACATGATACGATAGATTTTTTGATCATATATTCTGATGAGTAATAAAAGGATAAACCAAAAAAATGGAAAACATTGTGAGTTCTCTAATAGCTCAAGTGAATATTCAATTTTCAAACAATAATAAACATGTGGAAAAAGATAAAAGTTGACATAATGGCTTGGATTATTAAAAGAAAAGGTGTTAAATCCATACCAATAACAACTAGTGGTATCATACAAAAATAATTTTTTTGCAACTAATATCAAGCCATGATTTAGTGAAAGAAATCCGTTGTAAATAGGAGGGAATATTTGGAGAAACCTAATCATGAAGAAATGGGGGGAGTTAGAGATGGATTTTAATGGTTATTCAACATTATCTAAGATTAACAAAACATACAGAGACTAACTACACCCCCTGCCCCACCCCCTTTCCCAACTACCCCACTACCCCACTACCCAACCCCCTCCCACTACACTGCAGACCCCATACAGACCACCCTCTTGCCCCCTTCCCTACAGACCTCCCCACTCCACCCTGCCCCCTCCACCCACCTGCAGACCACCCCTTCCCTACAGACCTCCGCACTCCAACCTGCCCCCACCACCCACTCCCTTCCCCTCCCCCTACCCTTCAGACCTCCCCCTACCCTACAGAACTCCCCCTGCCCCCTTCCTCCTACCCCTGAACTCCTTCACACTCCCCCTACCAGTTTTTCATCCCCACACTACCCCATTGCCACACCGCCTTACACCCCCCCCCCATTAGGAAAAAAGATAAATCCAAGATACCAGTAAAATATATATATACAATTGAAATATATATAATATATGCAAGAGACAGTAGAGACATATATATATCCCCTGAGATAAATACAACAAAAAAAGACATATATTTGAAAATTCTATAGAACATGAAGTACTGAGAAGATCCTCTACATTTCAGATACTATTGGATCACTCTTTATCTGTATTTTTGACCACTACTATCACAAATCCCCATGCTCCATAATGAATATCCAAGAATCCCTGTGCATTTGCTCTGAAAAAGACACCTCAAATCTATGTCTATCCAATCCATCTCACCCCCACAACCCCATGTACTATCCTCCCCCCTAAACTAGGCCCCTCCCCCACAACCATCCCACACCCCCACACCCCCACACCCCCAGCCTGCACAAGCCCCCCAACCCCCCCCCCCCCACCAGCCCCCGAACCCCTTGAACCACCCCCACCCTTCCCATGTCCTAGCCTCCCACCCCCCAAACCGGTCCCCTCCCTCCAAAACCAGTCCCCACTCCCACACACCACCCTATCCCCCGAGCCTACACTAGCCCCCAACCCCCCTATCCTGCACAAGCCCCCCTGAAACCACCCCCACCTCATCCTATGTACTCGCCTCCCCCAAAACCAGCCCCCCCCCAAACTATTACCCTCCCCCACAACCATCCCCTACCCCATCACCACCCCCACACCCTAGCCTGCACCAGCCCCCCTAAAATTTTCAAAACAACAGTTCAACACACGTATTATTCTGTAAATAGAAGATATAATTATGAATACTTGAATAATACCAAACTTGAAATGTATTACAATAAAATGAAATCTATAAATACTGATTCAAAAATATAAACTCACAAGAATAAGATATTACATGGACAAGATTAATGTAAAAATTATAGCATCTTAACATGCTAAATAGAAACTAAAATAACCATTTTTTAACACCAAATTAAAAATCATGATTATTATGAGAAAAAAAGATCAAATAGAAGTGATCACCAACAACACCAATCAATATAATGCAATAAAGAAATCATAAAAAAGACACTGATATTTTTATGTGCTTTGTAGAATTGGAAAGAAAGAATCACCAAAACCAGGTTTCCCCAAACATAGTAGAATAAATGATGTTAACCTCATGGGCCCTTAGTGGTATTGCAGTTCCCCATATTCACCTATTTTTCATCATCGGTAACTCAGAATTTTCCATAAAACCTGGTTAAGATATAACAACATACCAATTAAAAATTTGAACTTGTACAGGTAGACAATTAGAAGTAAAAATTCCCCTTTTGAAGCCATCAAAGAAAACCATAGACCACAGGCAATACAATACCCATTTTAATGTCACTATTTATGATAGTTAAATATTCAATGCAAAATGAATGAACTACAACAATGATAAAATAAATGAGTTTGTTTTCCAACGAATACCCCAGAAAAAATTGAAGGTTCAAGATGCAGTGAAAACATTAGGTTCAATGAGCATGCACCATGAAGTAATTGAAAGAGGATATAAACATTAATTATAATAAAACTTCATATAATTAGGAAAAGGAGTGACCGTATGTTCCAGAAAGCACAGAAAAAATCCATATAGAAAATCCTGTTGAAACATCCACTTTTTCCGCTCTTCCTTAACTAGAAGTGTTTCAATTCATCAACAAAAAATCTTCATATTCCCCTTGGAGCAACCTAAAAATCAAGTAAATAATCACTGTATAGCCCTCTATCCAATTTAATCAATTTCAGATTCAACTATGCAAGATTATATGAAACAGAAATATAAACTATTCTATCAGATAGGCTTTAACAGATAGTCTTCAATAATAATGTCCTTAAACAAAATCATGATTACAAAAGGATGATCAAAGTGAAACATGAAGAACACCGGTGATTTCTAATTCAATAGGTAAATTTCATTAAGAACTCAAAAAATGATTGACACTAATTTTCAACTCCAATATGGAAGGGTAATACAATAGAAAATTAAAAATACTAAATTTTATAGGGAAAAGAGATAGGGAACCAAAACCTCATTTCCACTAATTTGCAACTCCAATATGGAAATGTAATACAATAGAAAATTCATAATACTACATTTTACGGTGAAAAGAGATAGGGATCCTCAAGTGAATGGAAGGATATAATCATTCATTCTCCTCACACATACACTAATATAACACTATTAATTTTAAAATAATGAAATAATGAAGTAGCGGAACCACAAGTGCATGGATGAAATAACCTAAAAGTGAAAAATGATGAATATAATTAAGGATGCCCTTATATAATTATCTCATTAATTATATAATAATATATTATAAAATAAATTCACCCCCTAAATAATACCCTAGAATGACCCAAGATCTCAATCCATTCACTCTCTCTTTAGTGTGTTAGTTTAGGTAGTGAAAAAATGATTTTCGATACACTACTTTCACCTACCCATGGTAATTGAGAATGCTTAATCACTCCATTATCACCCCTCACTCCCCTACATCGTATTAGAAATGAATGAAAATTGTGGAAGTATTATTTGTAAACCAAATTAATAAATAAAACCATGATAAAATATAAAGGCACATGGATAATAATCTACTACTCAAATGGAAACAAGGATGCCTACTATGCCACTAGGGTACAATGAAATGTGACTCATGAGACCCATAAAAGGGGATATAAGTAGCTTAAAACATCTTCCAACACATAGAAAAACGTTTTTTAATTTTTCACGATGAAAGGGAGTGTTCTGAACAAAAATGTCATCAAAAGTATCAAGAATCAGAAGAAGTTCCTCAATGGTCATAAAAGAAGATGAAATTGTACCAGATGGAAAATGTATCTATTTTTTCCTTGAATGATATATACATTCCCAATTTTTCGTTTTTGGATAGAAGATATACCTCACACAAGACCTGAAATAAAAATATTATTACATATATCAAATATGATAAAGGTGTATTGGTTCTGTTTTCCAATGATGAATAAATCATGATTCAAAAACTAATTTTTAAAATAAATGAACGAGTTCTGAGAAGGTACAAACCAAGTTTAGAAAAGAATCATACAAAGGGGAAGAAAAAAACCTATCACTTGAAATTATGCCGGACTGTAATAGTCAAGATCAGAAGCATCAGAAATGAATAGCTTTTCTCCCTCCCCTTAAAGTGATCTGAGACCTGCAGATAGAGTAACCTCTTATTCACAATTCACCTTTGAACCTACAAAGTCTGCAACTATGTTCCTTTCATTCCAAGCATGAGGAACGTTCCGGTTGTTTTTCATAAACATTTTGCTTCTGCATATGGTGTATTTAGTAGTCCATGGTGTGAGACTGCATCCGAGAAGGGAATATAAGACCATTAGAGAATTAGTATCAATTGTATGGAGAGTGATATGATTCTACCTGAAAATTGTGAGACTGTTGAGCAGAGATCGTTGGGGAGGATGGTGATACTATGGGAGAGTTCGTCGGGGAGGAGGTCGCCATTGTGAGAGAGGGTTGTGCGGTGAGATCGCCAGGAGGAGGAGACGTCGTCGGGGAGGAGGGCTGTATGGTGATAAGGTAGCGAATCGGGGGGGGGGGGTCTAGGGAGGAGGAGACACCATCAGGTAGGAGGGATGCATGGTGATAGGGCTGCGAATCGGGGGAGGAGAGGAGGGTTGTGGGGAGGAGGAGACGTCATCAAGGAGGAGGGCTGTGCAGTGATAGGGGTGCGAATTGGGGGGGGGGGGGGCGGAGGAGGGATGCAGATCAGGGGAGGAGGAGGAGCCCGATATAGATTGGAAAAAAACAACGCCCATGGTGTACTATTGATTTAGCCATGGAGATTGAATTAAATCATGGAAATAAAAAAGCAATAGCCAAGGACCTATAAAACCATGGCTATAGGTCTGTGGTTATATCCCAAATTTTTAGTAGCATGATTTCTAATAGAACATCAAATGAAATGTGGGAAAATTGTAAAACATTTATGAGGGAGAGAAGAAAGTCAGAGAAACAACGATGTACGTTCTATGGAATAGGTGTGAGGATATCATAATGAATCCCAATGAGACTATTGATACATTCTTTGATTGAATATATATTATTTTTAAATATATGTGGGGTCTTTGAGAAGTCATTGAAGATATAAATATTTTGAAACAAATCTTGAGGAAGCTTCCACCACGGTTCAATCTGATATTTTTAGGGTTGGAAGATAAAGACCCAAAAGAGATTTCAATTGATAACCTATACAGTACTGTTGTAGCATATGAAATGAGAAATTATGATAATTATGTAGTGGAAAAAGGGAAGCCTATGGATGCTGCATTTAAGGCCATGAAGAATCTCTCTCCTAAAGATAGTCTCCAGGAGGACAATATCGATGATGTCATGTCATTTCTCTCCTCCAATCCGCAATGGGGAAAATAGAGGTTCAAAGGAAAATATCTATTTTTATACTTTCCAAGAGGAATGAATTGTCATTTTTTAGAAAAGTGTCCTAATAAGTTTGATGATGAAAATAAAGAAAATGATGAAATTCTCCAAAGGAAGTATTCATCAAATGAGAAAGGGAGGAGAAGTACTAGGAGATAGTTATTCAAAAAGAAAAATATGATTTCAAGAGAGGTGTCGTGTGACCGTGCTAGCTGAGAACGCACACCGCATGTCCTAAATGGCCAAAACATGCATTTAACAGTCAAATGCATGTCGAACAACATCAGAATGACTTGAAATCACATGAAAACACCCTAATTTTTATTCACAATGTGTACGAGGAGATGCAAAATCATTTGGTTGCGTGGTTTGAATGGTAAAATTGAATATGTGTTTTTAGGTGTTTGGCGCGCTTGAAAAGCGTGCATGGGGTGGTTGAAACCAGACAAACGACCTTGGAATGCCATGAAATCAGAATAAAACAAAGGGTGGGTGAATTTTGAAATGGTTGTCCAGACCTCATGTCAATCGGAGGGGTCGTGTGACCGTACTAGCTGAAAACGCACTTCACGTGTCGTAAATGGTCAAAACATGCGTTTAACAGTCAAATGCATGCCAAAAGAAATCAGAATGACTTGAAATCACACAAAACACCCTAATTATTATTCGTGAGGAGTATGAGGAGATGGCACGTCATTCAGACCCGCGATTTGCGTGGCATGGCGGAATATATGTTTCTAGGTATTTGGCATGCTTGAAAAGCGTACGTGGGGTGGTTGAAACCGGCCGAATGACCTAGAAATTTCATGAAATCAGACGACAACAAAGATTGGGTGAGTTGTTAAATAGTTGGCCAGACAACACGTCAATCGGAGGTGTCGTGTGACCACGCTAGCCGAAAATTCCCTTCGCGTGTCGTAAATGGCCAAAATATGGGTTTTTTGGTCTAATACAAACCGAACAACATCAGAATGACTTGAAATCACAAGAAAACCCCATAATTATTATTCGTGAGGAGAACGAATAGACGAAACATCATTGGGACCTGCGATTTTCATGGCACACCTGAATATGTGTTTTTAGGTGTTTGATGCATTTGAAAAGCGTGCTTGGGGTAGTAAAAACTAGTCGAACGACCTTTGAATTCAATGAAATCACACAACAACCTAGGGTGGGTTAATTGTGTAATGGTCGGCCAGATGGCATGTCAATCAAAGGTGTCGTGTGACCACGGTGGCCAAAAACACACTTCGCGTGTCGTAAATGGCCAAAACATGCATTTAACGGTCAAATGAATCCCAAACGACATCAGAAAGAATTGAAATCACACAAAACACCCTAATTATTATTCATGAATTTATGAGAAGATTACATGTCATTCGAACCTGTGGTTTGTGCGTAATGGCTGAATATGTGTTTTTTATGTGTATGAAGTGCTTGAAAAGCATGCGTGTGGTAGTCGAAACCGACCGAACGTCCTCAGAATGCCATGAAATCGGACAAAAACAAAGGTTGGGTGAATTTTGAAATGGTCAGATAGACGACACGTCAATTAGAGGATTTGTGTGACCGTGCTGACCAAAAATGCACTCCTCGTGTCATAAATGGCCAAAACATGAGTTTTATGGTCAAATTGAAGACAAATGACATCAGAATGACTTGAAACCACCCAAAAACACCATATATTATTCATGAGGTGTACGAGGAGATAAAACATCATTCAGATGCGCAGTTTGTGTGGAACAGTTGAATATGTGTTGTTTAGGTGTTTGGCGCACTTGAAAAGCGTGCGTGCAGTGGTCGAAACCGACCGAACGGCCTCAGAATGCCATGAAATCGGATGAAAATAAAGGGCTAGTGAATTTTGAAATGGTTGGACAGACGACATGTCAATCAGAGGTGTCGTGTGACCGCGCTGGATGAAAATGCACTCCGCGTGTCGTAAATGGCCTAAACATGGGTTTTACGGTCAAATACATGCCGAACGACATCGGTCATACGTTATTAGAAGAAAATATTCAAAAGGCATAGATTGAAACACAATGGGTCATAGTATATGTAGAAAAACATGAATTATATTAGGAATGAGTCTTGACATCCCATCATTACTTTTAGGACAACGATCCATGGGTCATATGTGATGTGTACGAGTCTACCCCACCACAATCCAAGGTGCGGTGGGGCTGACAACACTCAAAGTGTCTCACCTTTATTTGAAATGGGAAACATTTTAAGTGAAAACAACAAATGACATGTGGAAAACTGACCAAACACACTCCGATTCTGTTTCTACTTTATTAAAATAATCCATGAGTCATCTGTGATGTGTATGAGTTAACCCTACCTCAATCTGAGGAACAGTGTAGTCGGTATCACTCTAAGTGTATGCCTTTTGTTTAAAATGAACATAATATTATGTAAAAACAACTGGTATATGGAAAATCAACTAAATGTATTTTGATTGTGTTGATACTTTATTTTGGGGTTATTAGCTTCTAATTTATGAATTCAATTGTGTATGTGTTATAGAAAATGCAATTTTTTATGTATTCTTAATTCTGTATGACCCACCCACTAGACACCCCCACCCCTGTGGATTGCCCCTCACCGTTGGACACCCCCACCCCTCACGACACCCCCAACACATTGTATATAATATTATATATGTGTTATATATAATTCAGAATTATGTATGAAAAATAATTAATTTTGTATGTGTTATTGATTCATAATTCATCATTCATTACATAATTCATTCTTTATGTATTCAATTGAGAATTCAATTATGAATTCTGTATTGCATAGGGTAATTGGGTTCATATACATGATTATAATTGTGGTACATTCCATGGTCATAATAGTATACTGATTTTATATGATTTTGTGTGCTATATCAGGTGTTTTTGTTGCTATTAAGAGTGTATGCAGGTGTGTTGTTGCGTGTGAGTGTGCAGTGGAGGATTTTAGGTGCTGCCAAATTCTGGTAATACACTATACCAACAGTTTAGTAAACCGTTGGTATATTGCTGTACATATTTTTAGAAAAGGTTTTAGTAAATCATTGGTAAAACATGGAAATACTCCTATATACCAACGGTTATTTAAACTGTTGGTAAAACATGGAATACACCTCCATCATTGCTAAAGGTTTCTAAAACCATTGGCAATCCTCTGATTACACTACCTTCCCCAATGATTTTATGAAAACCATCAGGAATGGGCTACTTCCATGCCTTACTTGAAAACGGTTTTCCAAACCGTTGGTATATAGTATACCAATGGTTTGGCAGCCTTTACCAACAGTTTCAAACCATTGGTAAAGGATTAATTTCCGGTAGTGATTTGCTATCATAAGTAAAATTAAATAGAATAACTAATTGACAATTAAAATGATAATGTTTAAATTCCAATCAAAACATTTCTAAATTTCATTGGTTGCTGGTACTTACATGTTATCATATCTTAGGTTCAAATATATCTCATTTTGGAGGTATTTTTCTTGGTTTTTCAAATTTTTATAAATTAATATTTTTAATCTTTCCAAAAGTGCTTTTCAACTCAATTATAAAAGGGCACTACCTCCCTCAACTCTTCATGTCATTTTAAGATTTAAAGATCTAGGATGCCCTATCCATATCCATTAAAAACTCCTCTTGTAACATTATATAGGTCTTTTTATTCTTAAAAGACTAGATCTAGTGCTCTTAGGGGAGATTTAGAGGAGGCACGTTGAAGAAGAGGCAATATCATTTACCTATTATTTCAAACATTCTCCTTATTCTAATTCCAACTCATGAGTTGTTTCACTATAAAGTAATAAATATAGTAGTAATTATATAATTAGATCTTATTAATAATATTAAACAACCATATTCCACCTTCTACCCATCCTATGAAAAATAAAATCACCACACGTGTGTACATACGTCTTACCGTCTCCACTCTATGGTATAATCCGTTTTTCTTAACCACATTACATGGATGGGTATAGTGATGGAATTAATAAATTTACATATGATTAATATAAAATGATATTTATTCTAAGATACTATACATCATTCACTTCAATACCATTCAACAATTATGGGAATGATGTCATCGCTTATGCGTACATATGGCTTACCGTCTCCACGGTGCGATGTTATTTTTTATACATAGTCTTCACTAAAGCATAATTATATAATTGAATTTCATGAATAAATATGATATATATTATTCTAATACAATGATCTAAACTATATAACTATAAACTAAAAATAGGAATATAAACTTATCAGACAAAACATGCATTAGAACATAAAGAAGTTAATACCTGACAAACGAGTAACAATGATATGTTACTAACAAACAGATGAAAATATGATCATAAATGTTATCAAAATAATGATTATTATTATGTAAGAAATAAATAAAATTATTTAAGTTCATGTGTTATATTTAATTTTTTTTTGCATCTAATATGATGCTCCTATTTAGAGTTACATTTCTATCCCTACTATTACTATGATTTGATTGTGTTAATAATGCAATGATATTTTATATGAATTATGATTATGATGGAATGATGTTTAAGAAACCCATTTTCTTTCTTGGGTTATGCTAAGATGAATGATTTTTGTTTTTTGGAACATGTAATGATGATTTCATTATGATATGTGATGGACCTATATCTCCCTCCAATAAATTGGGAAAATATTTATATATCATGATATAAACATAACCAAAATAGCAAGTAAACCATATTTAGTAATTCAAGGCTAAAATGATAAGTAAATATGGTTTAGTAATACATGGTTGGAATGAAAAGTAAATCTAGTTCAATAACGGACTTTTTCAACTATGAGAGTCCTCGTAGAAATTCCTTGGCTACTGTGAAAATCATATTATGTGTTTATTTTTTCCAAACGTCTATGTTTTATACCAATGCTACTTTATCATGGATAATGTTCTTTTATGATCTATGCCTTAAAAACTACAAAGATTTATTTCATGACTTGTTATTTTGATATTTAAACTTTATTTTCATGTTTTTACATTCTTATGTTTATGGTGTGTTTCATGTTCTAAATTTTTACCCTTACTGAGAATTTGATATCACCCTTTTTATGTTTTCTTTTCCCCTGGATATAAATAATGGTTTTAAGTAGGAAAAAATGGTATGATCTTTATGGGATATGATTAGGATCTTTCAAAAAGTTATAAGATTATGTTCCAATTTTCCAAAGACACTAAACTAATATGGTCATTGGATGTCTGTTAGTGTCATGTATTAAGTTATACGAAAAAGTAATGTAATTTTCTAGTACGTTATTCTTGTGTGGTTATAGTTTCTATCGGAGTGATGGTTTAGTTAATCTTTGGAAACAAGGATGTGAAAAATTTATTGAGATTCCAAGATGTATTTCTAATGTATGTCTAGGGATGTCCATAAGGGTCTGTATAACAATAGGGTATAATACTATGATTTTGGCAATGACCATGAATAACCTAGGATTAGACCTAAGATATTAGATATTGAAAGTACCCCCCTTGATTATGTTGTTTTCCTAGTATGTTTTTTTCCTCTAACATTATTATTTTTGGGTTCTAGATTATGGACAGAATCCAAAGGAACCATGTTGATGATCAATGCACTGGGAAATGCAATGACTTTTCTCCTAAACAACCAAATGTTATTGGATATGGAATTCAAAATCTTATTACTATAATTACACAAGATTTTAATCATTCTAGACTTACAAATGAACAAAGAAGCGAACAATATTCTATTGATTCCTTCATGAGGAAACTTCCACCTTCTTTTAGTGGGTTTCTTATCCACTTTTTTCTGAACATTATCTAATTACCGTTGAAAAGATATTTTTCTTCCTTAATTATTTAAAATATGAAATATTAATTGTGGTTGTTTAGCATTTAGATGGTGAAACAGACCAGTGGTGGTCACTAATCAAGAATATAAGGTAGCAACATGATACTGAATCCATGGAATGGGACGAGTTCAATAACATGGTTTTAAAGAAGTAATTCCCACTTATTCATTGAAAAAATATGTAAAATGAGTTCTTTGAGCTTACGAAAAAAGATGATGAATCATTTGGTACATACAAGGAAAATTTTACTAGACTTCAAAGCTATTCTTCTAGATTTATCATCCAACATGAAAGCAATGATGATCGATTATTCAGTGGCTTAAAACCAAGTCTTCAAAGGGAATTATCAATAATAGACTTTAGTATCTATAAAGAGATTGTGTGTTGTGCTATAAAGGTATAACTGGAAGTTGGTGTTACAAATCCATCTCATGGTTTTGATAAGAAATAAAATATGGATTTCAAGGGAAATTCTCAAAACAATGGAAAAAAGAAGATGAATGTTTCTTATGCTCAATGTGTGGAAAGAAGCATGTTGGAGTTTGTCTTAATGGGACTATAAAATTTATTAAGTGTGGAAAATATGTTTATCCAGCAGTTCAGTGCTGCTGTAATGGGAAAAAGGTTTTTGATGATGTGAATAGAGAAAATACAACAGAGAATGCACCACCCACACTTCAATTCTACAAGTGTAAGGAAATGGGGCATTTTGTTAACCAATAACCAAATCCAAGGGTTAATGATGATGAATGTTTTCAACAACCTCTTAAAGCCATAAGCATAGGAAAATCACATGCGATCACTTTTGGGTATGTTGAATATGGCAACAATGTGGTGCATTGATCGAGTGTTTATGTAATGATATTCCAAAATAGTGTTGAAGAATATCTTTTATGGAATTATGGAATATTTGAATATCTATTTATTGGTCCATTGTGGTTTTCCATAAGTATATGGTATCAGTAACCTTGGAAAGTGATTGAAATATTTTTTAAAAGCACGAGATGTACATATAATGAAGGGATAATGAGATAATGAGATGCCTTATAGTATTAATGACCTTAGGAAAAATATAAGGACAATGTGATTTCATGGTTTGAGTATATATAATTTTTTGTATTTTTGGTGTGTGGAAACATTTAATTTTGACAGAATGAATGTTTTAACTGTGGTTCTACAATAATTCAGGTTATTATCTTGTTTCAAGAGAATACATGATTTATGTATTCACATGTTTGGAATGTGAAATCAAATAACTTCCGAATTATATATGGGAGACAAATGTTATGTTGATTTAGTACACCTATTTTTAATGTTTTATATTATTATTTTTTGGAAGGATTATAATGTTATCCATTTATTGATAGTATATGATATTTTTTCATTGAAATTTTTTATATTATATATTATCTAACTATATTTGGACTTATGAATATTTGATAACATGTTATAAATTTTTTGGGGAGACATATGGAATGACTTATTATAAGGACCCGACCTTAAACATTATATATTCCTGAATTAAATGGACAATTAACATTGAATTTATTTGTAGTTTTAGAGTTTTAAAGAATTAGGACATAAAATTTACATAAAAACATGAATATTACATGTAAAAAATTCTACTCAGTATCCATTTCATCATAAAATAAAAACACTTTAAAAAAAAGAGTCAGGTATAGTTCCATTTTTTAGATAGAAAGAATTTTACTTGATCCCATCCTTGACCCTATTCATCTTTAAGTCCTATGAAAAACATTTCAAAACATGGGATGAGTATAAAAAGCTCAGTGAGGGTTATAAAATAAGAATGAAATAATTAGTCCATCAAAACATAAAAATCATAAACTCTTTTAATTACCTAATGAAATCTACGATTTATGAATCACACTTTAAAAACATAAATCATGAAGGTAACTTGTGGCATCCATATCATACTTATATTGTCTCTATCACAGCTATGTAGGGAGTTACATTTGGAATACCCATCCCAGTATATTCCCAAAATCTATTTGGAGAAACAATCACATTTACCTTCCTCACATTACCTGATGTATTGGAGATCTATCTCATGCTCACCCACCATAGGTTTATCACGGAACCACCCATATATGTAATAATTCCCAAGAACCATAACATATTCGTGACACATAAAACAAACATAAAGGGAAGATAAAAATTCCACATTTCAATAACAATACATCATTTAAATATATTGAAATTAAAAAATTCCATTATCAAAACAATTTCCAATACCAAAATACATAAATGAGTATATTGTTTTATTTTCCTTTAAAAAAACACTACGGCTTGTCATGGAAGCCAAAGATCAAATAATACTCGCGGTGGTGGAAAAAATTCATTGTCATCGCTTACGTTAAAAAACATTCATTTTTTTCATTTAGTAAAACGCTTCATATAAAAAGACCCCATTTGAATGTATAGAAAATTCAAATGGGTTTATACACCGTATAAAAGAAAGTCATGTATAAAACAAAATATGCCTCAATGAAAGGAGATTGAGACGAAGTCCCTTACCTCGTGTTTGACTTGAATTGATTGTTCGTTAATCTACTAAATAATAAACTAAAGTTAATTTATAAATAATTAAGAACCTTTTTCCAGTTTATTATTCCTTTTATATCACTTATTACCATGTTATAAACATTACGTAATCTTTTAAGTTAATAATGTTCATATTTTTATATTTGGTACTTTAGTCAAAAATGGACTTCTTATAATTACAAGTTGTTCACATGGTATGAATTTCATTATATTAAGAATGATATTCATGATTTAGATATCATATATATCATATATATCCAGTATATACATGTATTTATAGAAATACATTACATTTGGAGGTAAGAAATGAAATGAACCGTTCATGGAGACGGTAAGTCGTACGTATGCATGAACACTACTTTCATTTCGATTTATTATTTGAATGGAATTAAAACATAATGAAACATAGTTATATTATAATATCATATATAATATCATTATCTACATCCTTTATATGTCCCACATATGGAATTATTGATCCATATCATTTTGAGGGGGCGGTAGTCCGCACTTCCTCAAATGAAATTATCGCGTTTACCCATTATAGAAACCATAAAGGTATGATATAAATGGAAAATACAAAAGAATATAGATAAAATAAACATAATATATATCCTATATAAATAACGTTCCATCTTAATGGCCACCTTGAGAGATGGTAAGAGATAATTGAACAATCATCGTTTCATGAGGCGTTAGTTTTCCATCAACAGAAACAGTATGTTCTTCACCGATTATATGGAGGTGTGTGTTAGTGTTGTAATAATAATTCTCATAACAACATACTAGTATATTGAGGATATTGGTGTTTCTATTAAAAGAAATTAGTAAAAATAGTTTAGGGGTTTCAGAAGTAAAATAAAAGAAAAGAAGTTAAGATGAACTGTTACCTTTAATTTGGGTAACTCCCTTTGGTTTGAACCAAAATGACTTTTTGACGTGCCTTATGCCTAAGGTAAGACTTCTAAAAGGAGGATATAGATTTTGAGATATTACTTATGAAGGGGTTTTATGATACAAGGGGCTTTATAGGTGTGAGGAATGAGTAAGAACTGAGGGATTTTTATAAGGGGAGGAGGGGCTCTTTAGGAAAGTGTGAAAATATTATTTTATTATATAAAGAAATTCAGTTTCTAAAGGTCCAAAACTAATTAAAGTCAAAGATAAGATGACTCATTGTCGAAATAAAATATATCAATAAGAATTGTACAGGTTTTGGATATTGTATTAATATTTATAGAATTATTTATTTAAATCATCTATTAATGAGGTAAATAATACATCATTATTGTGTCACAAATAATTTAAATTATTTGATGCCTAAAAATTATGAAAAATACCATGAAGTAAAAAATATTTTTATATTCACAATGAATATTTATAGTCTAAAAGTTGGTTTATATAACCCCTTGTAAAAATTTATTTACTAAAAGATATTTGTTTATTTAATTTGATTCATTACATTATGTTAATTAATCTAAAGTGTCATTATCAATCCCATGTGGCTCTATGGGGTCCCAAAATCGACCCAAAGATGGCCATGGTTGTAAATGACAAAACTAATAAGGTTAGGATAAGTGTTAAGTTAATTATGTGTTATTATTATATTATTTTTACCTTGAATTACCCTATTTAACTTTGACCGCGGTAAATAAAAGTGAAAAGTTACTATTCACCAAAAATTATTTCCATCTTATTGAATGAAATTTTACTTACTAATAACAACCATAAATGTCATAATTTTGAAATTAAATCCACAGAAGTGGTAAATTTTCATTTAAATGAAAATTCCAGTTTTTAACTACTACATAGTGGTTTCAATATTCATATAAAATTGATGTTTTTTAGAAACCTACCAAAAATTAAGACTAAGATATATTTGATATTCGGAATTCAAAAATGATGTCTATTTTAACAAATTTAAAACATGGAAGTTGGATTTATTAATTTAAAATTAATTCCTGTTTTCAAAACAAAATGTGTGTTTTTAAGAAACAATAACTATCAAAAGATTAACACTTGTTTAAGTCTAATTTTAAAGTGAAATTAATTACAATGACCAAAATTGGATTAAATGGTAAAAATATATTCTAATTACACTTTAAAAACAATGCAAAAGGAAATATAACCATATAAATAAATTAGATTAAAAGGCACCTTTGATTTAAAATACAGTATTTTTCACTATTCATTAAAAATGAACTTTATCAGAAAAATACCAAAAATTTACCCAAAGTATATTTTGATATCATGAATCTAATGAATAATTTTATTTTGTCAAATAGAATATATAAAAAGGACCAAATCTTTATTTAAATATGGTTCTCCATGAAAATGCGGTAAATCAACCTTTTAGTGAATATTAGAGTATTTATGCTTAAAATTATAATCCTTCATATTTTATGATCCTAAATTTTATTGGATAAATATAAAATAATTTAACAAAAATTTATAATCATATTTTAGTTAGTTACATTTTTTCTCACCAATACAACGGCTAGGCGTTAACTACCATTTAAAATAATAATATTATATTATTAGTGTGCAATGTAAGATTTCAAAGTAACTTGTTGTTGTGTATCAGGTAATCCACCGAATATAGTGCCCCCTTTAAAGTAAAATTAATATATAATTCAAAAATATTAATAAATATGAAAATGTATTGCTCTTTATTTACTTGGGATGTTACATCCTTCCCCACTTTTGGGAATTGCCTCTCTCAATTTTATTCACTTATCAAATAAATGAGGGTATTTTTCCCTCATAACATTTTTAGATTCCCATGTATCCTCTTTAACTATATGGTTTTCCAAAAAAACCATTACTTGGTGAATTTCCCTATTCTGCAACACTTTCTCTCTACGGTTAAGAATCTGGACTGGTTGTTCCTCATAAGAGATATTCTCTTCCTACATAACTACCTCTAGGATCAAAACATGAGATGTATCTAGCATATACTTTCTCAACATTGAATCATGAAAAAAAAATGTTTAACTGGGATAAACATGGAGGTAAATCCACTCTATATGAAACTAATCCAACTTTCTCCAGGATTTCATAACGTCCAATGAACCTCAGACTCATCTTTCCTTTCTTACCAAAATGCATCACACTTTTCTGTATAGAAAATTTGAGAAAGATATGATCACCTACCTCAAAAGATATATCCTTCCTCTGGTTAACCGCATAACTTTTTTGCATGCTCTGAGCTATTCTCATATTCTTCTAAATCAAATGAACCTTTTCTTACATCTCATTTACCAATTCTAGTCCCATCTGCTTCCTTTCACCTACTTTATACCAAAATGCTAGAGTTCGACAACGATTTCCATATAATGCCTCAAATGGAGCAATCTGTATACTGGAACAAATACTATTATTATAAGACAATTAAACCAAGGAATGATGTTCATCCCAACATCCCTGGTAATACAGTGAAGAAGCACGTAACATATCCTTCGAGGTCTGAATTGTTCATTCTGACTGCCCATCTGATTATAGATGAAAAGCTGTACTAAAATGTAATTCAGTACCACCCGACTTCTGAAGTCCATTCCAAAATATAGAAGTAAACCTGGGATCACGATCAGATACAATGCAGAGGGGAACTTCATACAACCTGTCTATCTCATTACCATAAAACTGAGAAAGTTTATCTAGAGACAAATTATCTTAAATATGATGGAAATGAGAAAATTTATTCAACTGATCAACAATAAACCTGATTTCATTATTACCTCTAGATGTATTTGGTAATCCCACAAAGAACTCCATAAAAATATTTTCCCATTTACACTCTGGCACCTGTACAGACTAAAGCATCCCTTTTGGTAACTTCCACTCTACATTAACTTTCTGACAAGTTAAACACTTCATAGTAAAATCAGCAATATCTCTGTTCATTCCATCCCACCAATAATACACTGAAAGATATCTGTACATCATAGTACTACCAGAATGACCTAAAAATGGGGAACTATTAGCCTCACATAACAACTCATTCTTCAAATTTGAATCACAAGGCATGCGTAATATTTTTCCCAACCTAAAAAAATCATTATCAACATTAAAATCAGGCAACTTACCCTTCTGAACCGACACTACCTTTTTCTGCAACTCACTATCTTCTTTCTGCGCTTGATTTATTTTTTTAATAGAGATGATTTCATTGACACCTGAAACTAAACAGAAAAATTTCCTACACCAACAACATCTATGCCAAAGTTCATCAAATCAAAAACCAAAGGATCTCTTTCAAATGTTTAATGGTTAATGAATCATTACTTTTTCGACTCAAATCATTAAACTTTATTTTCCTTTCCTAGATGGTAATGAATTGTACAGTCATAATAATTGATTAATTCCAACAATCTCCTTTGTCTCATGTTCAATTCTTTTTGAGTGAAGATATACTTCATACTTTTTTGGTCAGCATATATTTCAAATTTTACTCCATACAAATGATGCCTCCAAATTTTTAATGAAAAAATAACATCAGATAATTCCAAATCATGTGTAGGGTAATTTAACTCATATGGTTTCAAATAATATGAAGCATAATAAATTACCTGTTCATTATGCATAAGGACATATCCATGTCCTTTAAATGAATCATCACTGTAAATAACAAACTCAAAATTTCTGTATGGCATTTCCAAAACTGGAGCATTCAACAATCTTCTTATCAATTCCTGAAAACAATCATCACATTCTTTTTTCCAATGGAACATAACACCTTTTTGAGTTAACTTAGTCATTAAACTAGATAACTATAATAATATTTTAACAAACCGACGGTAATAACTTGAGAAACCAAGAAAACTATAGATCTCGGGTATATTTTGGGTGTTGGACATTCTTCAACAACTTTTGTTTTAGCAGGATCAACCATTATGCCATTTTTTGAAACAATGTGACCAAGGAATGAAATTGTTTGTAACCAAAACTCACACGTTCTGAATTAATCAAATAGTTTCTTCTCTTTTAATGTTTTCAAGACAACCCTTAAATAACATTCATGTTCCTATTTACTTTTGGAATAAACCAAAATATCATCAATGAACACAACCAAAAACATATCCAAGAACTCATGAAAAATTATATTCATAATGTCCATGAATACAAAGGGTGCATTTGTTAAACCAAAAGGCATAAATAAAAATTCATAATGGCCATATCTAGTATGAAATGTGGTATTAGGAATGTCTTCTTCCTTTACTTTCAACTGATGGTACCCGAACCTCAAATCAATCTTTGGAAAATACTGAGCACCCTGGAGCTGATCAAACAAATCATGGATATGAGGCAAAGGATACTTGTTATTAACACTGATTTTATTCAATGCTCTATAATCAATGAAAATTCTCATTGAACCATATTTCTTTTTAACAAAAAATATAGGATCACCCCATAATCATGTGATCGGCCAAATGAAACCATTATCTAATAACTTCTTCCATTGTTTCTTTTACTCTAAATGTTCAATTTGAGCCATTCAATAATGGGGTTTTGAAATTGGCTTAGCCCTAGGAACTAGGTCAACAGTAAATTCAACTCTTCGGTCAGGTATAATACCAGGAAAATCATTAGGAAAATAATCAAGACACACATTTACCACAGGCACATCATTAATCTCAACGCTTCCTTAATTATGAACAATATGACCAAGGTAACATTAATTCCCATCATTTACTAGTTTCTCAGCCTCCTGATATGTTATCAAAATGAAGGGTTCATTCGTATACAAAAACTGAAAATATTTTTGAAAAGAAACCTCTTTATCTCTGTATTCAATCTTAGCGTGATAAATATAAATCCAATCCATACCCAAAATAATATCAAACTCTACTAGAGGAAAAGAAATAAGGTTCGGAGGTAGATTATTCCCGCACACAAGGAAAGGAAGGTTCTTATAATTTCTTTTTGTCTCAACATTTCCCCCCAGTTTTTTACCGTATGCTCAGGATTCATATCTTGAGATGGAATTTCCAATTTACTAGAAAACGTCTCAGAAATTAACAAATATGTTGACCCTAAATCAAACAACACATTGACATAATCTGAAAAAACAAACAGTGCACTTGATACTAATTCATTTGATGGCCCGAAATATTCTAAAGTAGTTGCAAATGATTTCACCAACCCTTTATGGTTCTATTCTGACTGCTTTCCCTCAGTTGAGTTCTTCATTGGACACTAATTTTTATAATAACCCATTTTATTTCACATAAAACATTTTATTAACTGTAAATCAGATTTTGTCTTACTATTAACCGGATCTTTTTCAGTGTAATTCTGAGCCTTATGTCCCACTTTACCACATCGGTAACACTTACCAAAATTCAAAACACATTCCCATCTTGATTTTTACCACTATATTCACAAATTTTATTCTTATGTTTCTTACCATCAGACTTTTTGGAAGAGTTCTTCCATTTCAACTGCCACCTCGACCTCTTATTTTGTTGTTTGTCAAAGAACACCTGATCATTGGCAAACTCAATTTTCACCTTCTCCGCACATCGAATAAGTTTTCCATAACTTTTGTACTCACAAGATTCTAAATCTATTTGATACATTGGCTTTAATCCTGAGTAAAAATGGTTGATTTTAATATCAATAACTCATAAGAAATTTGGAGCATACCTTACGAATCGAGTGAATTTTGCTTCATAAGAAGAACTGAGTTATACTCCTACCTCAATTCCAGGAATTGTTTTTCTATTATAAGACAAACCACCATAGGAAAATATTTCTCAAGAAACATAAATTTGAATTCATACCAAATAGGAGCATCAATATTCTCACTATCCCTGATATTTTTCACCATCAACCACAAATGGTCAGCTTCACCTTAAAAATGGTAAACAACATGACTAAACTTTTGATATTCTGAACACCCCATAACATCAAATATTTTCTCTAGTGATTTAATAAACCCTTCTTCTAGCACTGGGTTCGATGATCCTCTGAATGATGGGAGATGTTGCCTCATGAAATGCTTCACTACTGACATGTTCCTCTGTGGTTGATTTGCCTGATCTCATGCATGGATACCACCACCATTTATAGCCTGAGTCAACTGTGCCATCACTATAAAAAATTGTTTAGTTCTGATTCTGACCATCTCAGGTTGTTGATTTGGAAGGTTTTCTACCTCCTAATGTCATCCCAATATAGGTTCCTTGTTTAATTTTCCGAAAACCATACTGAACTCATAAATAGATTAGGTGAAGCAACATGGTAATCTGTAAATTCTATATCATCTCAATCATAACTTAAACTAAAAATAATTTATGGATATTAATTTAACTATATTCTTACTCCTAAAGTTGTCTAAACCAACCTCTGATACCAACTATAAGGACCCAACCTTAATCATTACATATTCTTGAATTAAATGGATAATTCACAATGAGGATCCTTTCGAGTTTATAGTTTTAGACAATTAGGTCATAACATTTACATAACGACATTAACATTACAAGTAGAAAATTCTACTCAGTATCCATTTTTTCATAAAATATAAACACTTGAAAAAAAGAGACATGACTCGTTCCATGTTTCAGATAGTAAGACTTTTCCATGATCCCATCCTTGACCCTATTCATCTTTAAGTCCGGTGAAAAACATTTCAAAACATGGGATGAGCATAAAAAGCATAGTAAGGGTTATAAAATAAGAGTGAAATAATTATTCCACAATACATACAAAACATAAACTCTTTTACATACATCATGGAATCATACGATTTATGAATCACACATAGAAAACATAAATCATAAAGTTAACTTAGGGAATGCATATCGTACTTCCATTGTAACTATCACAGCTACATAGGGAGTTACATTTTGAATACCTATCACAGTATATTCCCTAAATATATTAGGAGAAACATTCACATTTACCACCATCACGTTACCCAATGCATTGGGGAGATATCTCAGGCTCACCCTCCCTAGGTTTTTCATCGAACCAACTATATACATTAGAATTTCCAAGAACCATTACATATTCATAACACATAAAACTAACATAAAGGGAAGATAAAATTTCCACATTTCAATCAAAATATATCATTTAAATATATTTACATTAAAAAAAATCCATTTCAAAACCATTTTCAATTCCAAAATACATAAAAGTGTTTATGGTATTTATTTTCCTCTAAAAAACACTACATCTTGTTAAGGAATCCAAAGATCAAATAATACTCATGGTGGTGGAAAAAAGTCATTTTGACCACTTACATGAAAAAAAAACATTCCTTTTTTTCATTTAGTAAAATGATTTTTATAAAAAATATTCACTTTTAATGAAATAAAATGTCAAAGGGATTTATACACCATATAAAATAAAGTCATTTATAAAACAAAATATGCCTCAATGAAAGGAGATTGAGATGAAGTCTCTTACCTCGTGTCCAATTCGACTCGATCGTTCTTTAATCTCTTGAATAATAAACTAAAGTTAATTTCTACAGGATTAAGAACATTTTAAAGTTTATTATTCCTTTTATATCACTTATTACCATGTTATAAACATTATTTAATCATTCATGTTAATAATGTCCATTTTGATGATATTTAGTACTTGAGTCAAAAATGGACTTATTATAATTACAAGTTGTTCCAATGGTCAAAAGTTCATTATATTCAGAATGATATTCAGGATTTAGATATCATATATATCATATATATCCATTATATACATTTTTTTATAATATTACAAAACATGTGGAGGTAAGAAATGAAATGCACCATTCATGGAGATGGTAAGTCGTACGTACACATGAACGCTACATTAATTTATATTTATTATTTTATTGGAATTAAAATATAATGATACATATTTATAATATAATATCATATATAATATCACTGACTACATCCTTTATATGTCCCACACATGGCATTAATGAATTATATCAATTGAGGGGGCGGTAGTCCGCACATCCTCAAATGAAATTATCATGTTTACCCATTATGGGAACCATAAAGGTATGATATAAATGGAAAATAAAAAAGTTTAAAGAAAAAATAAATATAATATATATCATATATAAATACTGTTCCATCTTAATGGCCACCATGAGAGGTGATAGGTGATAATCGAACAATCATCATTTTGTGAGGCGTTAGTTTGACATCCACAGAAACAGTATGTTCTTCACCCATTAGATGAAGGTGTGTGTAATTTTAGTTTGAATCATTATCATAAAAACATTCTAGTATATTTATTATACTGGTTTTGTTATAAAATAATGTAATAAAAAGAGTTTAATGGTTGGAGAAGTTAAATAAAAGAAAAGAATTTAAGAGGAACAATTACCTTTAATTAGGGTAACTCAATTTGGTTTGAATCAAAAGGACTTCTGGAAGAGCCTTCTGCCTATGGTAATGCATCCATGAGGAGGAGAGGGACGTTGAGAGATTATTTGGTTAGGGGTTGGATGAGTCAAGGTGATTGAGAGGTGTTAGGAATGAGTAAGAATTGAGGACATTTTATAATGGGGAGGAGGGGCTCATTAGGAATGTGTGAAAATATTATTTTATTATATAATGATATTCGGTTTCTAAAGGTCCAAAACTAATTAAAGTAGAAGATAAGATGACTCATGGTAGAAATAAAATCATCTAATATGAATTGGATAGGTTTTGGATATTGTTTTCATATTTATAATCTTATTTATTTAAATCATTTATTAATGAGGTAAATACCACATCATTATTCTGTCATACATAATTTAATTTATTTGATGTCTAAAAATTATAAAAATATACCATGATGTAAGAAATATTTTTATATTTCAATGAATATTTATAGTCTAAAATATAGTTTATATAACACCTTGTAAAAATTAATTTACTAAAAGATAATTATTTTTCATTTTTGTCATCACTTTAAGTTAATTAATCTAAAGTGTCATTATCACTTCTAAGTGGCTCCATGGGGTCCCAAAATCTACCCAAAGACGCCCATGATTGTATATTACTAAACCAATAAGGTTAAGACAAGTGTTAAGGTAATTTTGTATTATTATGAAATTATTTTTACCTTAATTACCCTATTTAGCTTTGATTGCGGTAAATAAAAGTCAAAAGTTACTATTCAAAAAACATTATTTTCATCTAATTGAACCACATTTTACATTATAATAACAACCATGTATGTTGTATTTTCAAAATTAAATCCACAGAATTGGTAAAATTTCATTTGAATGAAAATGTCAGTTTTTAACTACTACTTATTGGTTTCACTATTAATCAAAAATTGATGTTTTTTAGAAAACTACCAAAAATTCAGCATAAGATATATTTTATATTATGAATTAAAAAATGATATCTATTTTTCTAAATTAAAAACATTGATGTTGGATTTTTTAATTTTAAATTAATTCCCATTGTCAAAACAAATATTGTGTTTTTAAGAAACAATAACTATCAAAATATTGACACTTGTTTATGTCCAATTTCAAATTGAAATTAATTCCAATGACCAACATTGAATTTTATGGTAAAAATATATTCTATTTACCCATTAATACCAATTAAAAATATAATCTTACCATATAAATAAATTAGATAAAAAGGAACTTCTAAATTAAAATACAGTATTTTTCACTATTCATTAAAAATGAACTTTTTCAGAAAAATACCAAAAATGTACCCAAAGTAAATTTTGATGTCCCAAATATAAATAAGAATTTTAAATTTTCAAATAGAACATATAAAAATTACCAAGACTAGATTTAAAGAGGGATCACCATCAAAAGACAGTAAATCGACCTTTTAGAAAATATTAGATTATTTATGCTTAAAATAAGATTTATTCATAATATAAGCCCCTAAATTTTTTTGTATAAATGTAAACAAATTTAACAAAAATGTATAATCATATTTTAGTTAGTTATATTCATTCCTTCCAATACAACTACTAGGCTTTAACTACCATTTAAAATAATAATATTATATTATTAGTGTGCAATGTAAGATTTCAAAGAAACCTGTTGTTGCATATCAGGTAAGCCATCAAAAATCTCATACCCTTTAAAGTAAAATTACTATTTAATTCACAAATATTAATAAATATGAAAATTTATTACTCTTTATTTACATGGGATGTTACACTTATCATGATATCACATGATCTACTAAATCATTATGAATGAAAAATTATACTTCATTTCTTTAAAAAAGAGAAGAAGTGAAAATTGTTTAGTGAAAGACCAATGGTGATATTGTACTGAAATAAAGTAAGTATTATCCTCACTCAAAAATTAATCATCTTTCGGAAAAGGATCATGAAAAAAATGTCATCTTAGTACCTTCTTTTTGATGAATCATATTGTCCATTAAATCATCACAGATTTATGGATTTTATCTTGTAAACTTTCTCCAAATCTTATTATCTATCACTATCCATCAAAACATGATGGTTATATTTCTCTTCCATATCCATGTATTCACTTCCCACCTATGTTCTCCAATTTCGAAACCTAGTAATTAGTTACGTTGGGTAACCATTATGTTTATAAAATTTCTTTTTATGATGAAGTTTTAGTATCCATTTTTACGATGATGGTTTCCATGAATGAAACATTCAAGTAACAAACCATTTATAACCCCGACGAATTTTGATGGAAAAATTTATTTAAAGGGGGTAGAATTTAACACCATGAGATTTTAAGAGATAGATTATTTTTTATTTATTTGATGTATTTTTTTGTATGATTAACTTGTATTAGCTTCCTCTATATGCAACAACGTATTAAATTTCATTATACACAACACTATTCTTGGATGGAATTACTCGCAAGAGAGACCATTATCGATAGATTACGTTTTAGGAAATAATATGTTTCTGTTGGGAAAAAATCCCTCAAGGTGTCCTCAAGGTATGTTTTGGGTGTGGTTGTATTTGCTGACAAATCTAGATGATCGAAAATGAGATTGGTTGGTGTTTGCCGAAGACATGTTTATAAGGTGGCACCATTTCCTAGTGTTTGCCAAATTTTTGGGCCTCAAAATCAAGAGTTTGATGTTGGAAAATGACATATTTCTTCCTAGGAGTGAACATTATAAAGAACATTTATGTAAATTTGAAATGGGTGACAACCACATACCATTATTCATGGGTAGCGTACCATGTTCCGGGAATGGTACACAGAGCGGCGGAAACGACACATGATTGTGGTTAATGAAATCAAAAATGGTTTCCAAAGGAAAGAGATGCGATAAATGGATGGATTGTCATCAGTATAGGAAATTAACAATATAATAGAAAAGGAAGTATGCAGATGGCATGGAAAAACGGTTTGCTGGTGGCTTGCGGTTCGCAGCAGCAGAAGAATCGGAAGGCGGTGAGGCCTGGATTGATGTTTTGGTAAATCGTGGATTAAGGGGTTTTGTTGATATCTTTTCCTGTATAATAATCTCTAATCCCACTGATTACTATGGAGATTGAACATCAATAGAGAACATATTTTTCTATGGGAATTCTTCAATGTTCGAAAGTGGTTCGCACTGAATGTGTTTATGGGGATTCTTAACCCGCAAAGGAAGCCTGGTACATGGAAAGAGTTATCCAGTTATGTGGAGGATGAATCTATATTATGCAAGAGGGAGAATTCTGAAAGTGGTACATAGAGGGAGAGAATCGATACATGTAAGTGAAGATAGTCTGTGAGTAAAGAATAGTTCATGGACATGAGGGCTTCCATAGAGGTGGTTCATGGAATCAGTACGTGGTAGTAGTACACAATTTCAAAGGCGGAGGCAGTTTGCGGATGAAGGGTGGTACACAGTAGCAGATGTAGTATTTGGAGGAGGTGTTCCATTTACCAAACCAGGTACATAGTATGTGGGATAGGAAGGTGGTTCGTGATTTTCCCAAGTAATCTTTCTAAAGCTTCAATTCAGTTTGAGAATGTATTTTCGGTACCTAACAATACCCAGGGAGTTGGAATTCATCTACAGGTGAAAAATGATCTTAATGGATCATCTATCTAATGTTTAGGATGCAGAAATTCCTAAAAATTAACAGATCAACATGTCTATAAACTGTGTTTGACCTAAAATTCAATAAATTGTGAGTAGATTACTTTCCAAGAGCTATGAGAGAAGGAAGAGGAAGACAATGACCTTTTCCACCAGTTGTGATCTAGAGAAAGAGGCATAGGGATTGACCCTTGGGAATGAAGTGAGAAAACCAAAAAAATTGTAAATCTAGTGGGCCTAGTCATAGAATATCTAGTTCAAACATTGTACACATTATAGGCAGTGAGCATTAGTGAATTTGGTACATCGGCACATTGTCATTGTATTCTCTTTGGACATAGCCTAGTGTGGGTAAACCATGTAAAACTCACTGTGTCATGTGCATGATTTTATATCTATTCATATATTTCTACTATAGGGAGAGAAAATTGAGTTTTTCCTTACAAAAAAAATATCTGAACAAGAAATGGTTTTAATATGTCATACCCAGATTCACCCCCCTCTCAGGGTATTCGACCTAGTGGACCTAACAATTGGTATCAGAGAAAAAGGTTGAAAGTCATGGGTTTTTTCTCAAGAAGAGTAAATAGAGGTGGTAAATCATAAATGAATTACAATCTTTGATGGATATAATTTCAAAATATGGAAGAACAGAATGTAACACTACTTCTGATCAGTAGGGATGGATGTCTTTACAATAGCTATGCATGGAATATCAGATGAAATTAATAGTGGTGCTTTATCGGAAGTTTAATTAATAGAATAGGATATTGATGATAAAGTGATCAATGACTTAGGGTAATCCCTATTAAATGAAATTTATAAGGAGGTGACACTACTACTAAATCAGGCTATAGCCACGCCTTTAAACTGTGGTTATAGGCAAAAAAAACCATGGCTATAGGTTATAGCCACGGTTCCCACAACCGTGGATGGTATTGGCATGGATATAGGGTAAAACCTATATCCACGGTTCCTAACCATGGCTATAGCCCTTTAGCCATAGTTATAACCATGGAAACAACCCTATAGCCATAGTTCCACCTGTGGAAACAACCCTAAAGCCACGGTTTCCAACCCGTGGCATAGGCTAAAATAACTCATCTCGTATAGCCTCATTTGAAATCGTGTCTATATAAATATAACCACAGTTTGGAACCGTGGATGTAGACTTATAGCTATGGTTTAAAACCATGGCAATAGTCCTACACATTTCGTAAAAAAACTAGCACCTTTCAACTGGTTCTGGACACTGGCATCCTCCCCACCGCCCCTGTAAATCCCCACAACTCTCCCCTTGCACCCCACCTACACCTAAAATCCCCCCATGGACCCCTCCCACTGCATCCCCCTTACCACCCCAGAACAAACCCCACTCACCCCTTGATATACCCCACATACATCCCCCCCAGACAGCCCCCATGGACAACATCACCCGGACAGTAGCCCCCCTGCAGGACATCCCCCAGGACAGACCCCTCCCTCCTAGACACTAGAAACCCCTAGCCTACATAAAACCCCTCCCCTAGACATCCCCTCCCCCTTGATAGCCCCCCTGCAAAGCCAACCAACAAATCCCCCTTACTGGATAGACCCTAAACACCCCCCACCAGATAGACCCTTGACACCCGCAAACCCTGTACACCTGCCCAAACAGACCCTGGACACCCCCAGACAGACCTTGGACACCCCCTAGACAGACCCCAGACACCCCCCAAACCCCGGACACCCCCCTAGATAGACGCTGGACACCCCTTGGATAGACCCTGAACACCCCCCGGGATAGACCCTGGATAGATCCCCCTAGACATCCCAGACCACCACTCCACTGGACAACCACCCCCACCCTCCTGGAGATACCCCAGACCCCCCCTCACTCAAACATGGACACCCCCACATACCCCCATACCCTGGACACCCCCAGACCCTGTACTGATCCCACTGGATAGCCCAGACCTCCACTTCCCTAAACAGCCACCCCACCCTCCTGCACAGACCCTAGAACCCCCAGAACCTGGCCCCCCTAGTCCTACCCCCACACTACCCATTTCCCCTCCCCCCTGCCCCTGCCAGCGCCTTGCAGCTCCTACTATCCCCCACTTGCACCCCTTCCAGTCCCCTCCCCCATGCCAGTTTCCCCCTACCCCCTGCCAGTCCCCTCCCCCCTACCAGTTTCCCCCCTTCCGCCTGCCAGTCCCCTCCAAATTAAATTATACATGAAAGATACTTACATAAAAAAAATTAAACAAAACCAAATATAAAAAAACATATAACTAAACATACATGGGTCTCCCTATAAAACATACTATCAAATAAGTATATAACCAGATCAAAAGTACCTAAAACATAAGGTAGAACATAGTAGTGATCATCCCATAAAATTATGGTAAAACAAAACATCGTAGAATATTAACAAAGAATATAACTCAATAAACATGAATAGTAAAACCCCCTGCTGGACCCCCTAGATAACAACCCCCCACATCTAGACCCCCCTAGATAGTATCCCCCCCTGCTGGACCCCCTGGACAGCCCCCCCCCCCCCCCAGACCCCCGTGGACAGCAACACCCCTAGATAGAACCACCTCTACTAGTCCCCCCTGAATAGCTACCCCCCATGCTGGACCCCCCTAGACAGAAGCCACCCCCCTTACGTTGGATGCTTCTTAAGGATGAGGCTGGGAGATGCTGGGTTTATCCAATATAGTGTATTTAGAAACTGGGAAACATAAACAACTCGTTCATAAAGAATCTACACTGTCTCCCATTTATGTCATCATATCTAGAGTCCCTTTTGGCATATACTACTTAATAACCTTCTTCCTGACCTGGGGAAAGAAAACATACAAAAGGGTGAGCTCAAATTCTTAGTAAGGGTAAAAAAAAGAAATACCAGTCACATCATATTCATAATAACATAGCATTTTGGAAATCTTAACATGAAAAAGAGATCATAATTTCATAACATGGGATAAATCATAGTAGTGAAAGGTAATCCCAATAATCATAACATAAAACATGAAACATTGTTCCATAGACTCGTAATCATAGAGAATCATTTATTAGTATTCAATACTCATTTCCAAGATTATCATAACAGAAAAAGTCCATTTCTGAGCCGAGTTCACTCCTCGTTTCAGTCATGTTTCACAGAACCGGATTAACCTGATGTTCCATCCATGTCTATCTCATGAGATATAAATCTTTTCCCAATGCATTAGAGGGAGATATAGGTCCCACCCATATCATAATGAAACCATTCTTATTTTTTCCACAAAATCATAAATCATACATCATAGCATAACCCATGTTATAAAAATGGGATTCTTAAGCGTCATTCCATCATAACATAATACACATAAGATAAAAGGACATAATAAAATATATTCCATCATAATATAATCAAATAAATGTAAAAATAGGGATAGAAACAGAACACTATATTATCTTAGATGGAAAATAATTTTGATAAAACACTTGAACCCCATTATTGAGGAAAATATCATTTTTACTTCAAAATGATTTTCCTTTCTTAACATGTAATATAATTTTAAACTAAAAAAAGTTAATTAAAAATAATATTGAAAACATGTAAATGAAATTCATGGAAATAATGTTCTAAAAATCCATTCATTTCGTATAAGTTAAAAAAACATTCTTCTGGTACATTGGCCGGAAAAGTCAAAAATTACCTCGAATGAAAAACGACAAAAGATTCCTTTAATATCGTTTACTAAAAACTAACCGAAGGGTAAATTTGGATTTAAACAATTGTACATGTCCAAACCTCCTGTATAATTATTTAAGTAATGTTATTGACTTTTTCCAGAATCGTACTCATTGTTATGATATCATATGTGTTCATATTCTTAGCTTCTTATTTGTAATATTTCACGGTTACTTGTTATTCGGGTGTTTATTGTTTTTTGTTCTTATGCGTGTTCTGTCAAAAAAAAATTATTCTTCTTTTAGGTTATAGATACATACTTTCCATAATGGTATTAGTGTAATATATATCATATTTATTCATTCAATTAATTTATATAATCATTATAAAATGAAGATCATGTAGAACGAGTCGCACCACATCGTGGAGATGGTGCGCCGTACATACGTACGAGCGATGATATTGTTCCCATGGTCTCAGAATTGTATTGAAGTGTATGTATACTATTTAAGAATCAATATCACTTTATAATAATCATATAAAATTATTATTTACACCATTGTACCCATCCAAGTAAGGTGGTGATGGAAAATAGATTACACCACTGCGTGGAGACAATGTTTCGTACGTACGCACGCGCGGTGTTTTCATTTTCCATAGGATGGATAGATGGTGAAATAGGGTTGTTTCATACTTATAATAACATATAAGTATATTAGTGTTACTGATGTTATTACTTCCTAATGAAACAACTAATGAAGAAGACTTAGAAGAAGAAATAAAGTTGAAAGAATCGGTAACGAACATTACCTCTTCTTTGAAGCACCTCTTCTTAACCTCTTCTTAGGGCACTAAAGATGGCCTTTGAAGAAGTCCAGGACCTCTAGTATGTTTCTAGGGAAGTGGAGAAGAGAAATTGGCAGGTTTGGCCGAGTTTGAAGGCTCAAAGTGGTGTGAGGAAGAGAGGGAGGAGGTTCTCTTTTATAAGGGAGCAGAGGGGCACCTTTTGAAAAAATAAAAATATTATTTTATTATAAAGTCATATTCGGTTTTTAATAGCTCCAAATTGATTTATTTCAAATATAAGGTGGGGATGGGTAGAAATTATCTCATCCAATAGAATTTATACACGTTTAGGTTTCTATTTTAACCTTATCATTTAGATTTAACTTTAAGTTAAATAATTTTACTTTTACCGTGTCTTCTTGTTTTCTTACACTATAAGGTTAATAAACTTACTATAAAAAGCCAAACGAATCCAAAGTTGTTTATTATTAATATATATAACCTTATATAAGTCATTTGGACGAAACTAATATTTTTATGAATAAAATAACATTTAATAATATAATATTTTTTTAGAAAACTTTTTATGTCAATTTTGACACTATTTGGTAATTGATTTTTGTGAAAATCATAACAACATGATTAGATCAAAAAAAAGTTAAATAAATAAATAATAACATGTCATATTTACCTATAAAATTAGTGGAATTCATAAATAGTCTCAAATTCCATTTATTTGGGTATTTATAATATCAATTATGTTAATATTTCCTTAATAAGGTAATTACTACATCATGATTTTGTCATAAATAAATTAAATAATTTAAAGTATAAATATTATAAATAAAATACCATTATGTATGAAATATTTTTATCTCTATAATGAATATTTATAGTCGAATTTATCTTATGTATAACCCTATATTAAAATTGTTTTAGTTATTAAACTTTGATTTTAACTGTTTTAACTATTCTTTAAATAAAATAATAATAAATGTCCTAATCTAATCCATGTGGACCAAAATGGTCATATTTTATTCCTAAGGTTGTTTTTGGTCGAATTAATCTTATCCAATACAATTATGACATGTGTTAGGGTAATAATAATATCATTTTTACCCTTAATTACCCTATTTACTTTTAACCGTGGTAAAAAAGTAAAAAGTTACTATTCACAAAAAATTATCTTTATCTTATTGAACCACATTTTAATCCTTGATATTAACTATGTCTCTCAGATTTTTGAAATTCCACTCACAGAAGCGGTAAAAATAAGTTTTATATAAATTTTCAAATTCTCTTAGGAGGTGGGCAAAAGACGGTGAAAAGTTCAATAAACTTTTTTATATGTCTAAAATTATTATAAAATGACTCCAATGAATTACATTGAATTTATATAGGTATTATGTATCAATTTTTACATAAAATAGATTTAAATAAAATAATTAATTATTTAAATAAAAATTCGGTTTTTAAATAGTAAACTAGTGTTTTCACTATTTAACAAAAATTGAAAGTGTTCAGAAAAATACCAAAATTTAACCCGAAGCTAATTTTGGAATTACGAATCCAAAAATGAAGTTCATTTTGAATGAAAAAAATTTATAAAATTTCAAAGAGTTGGTATTACTATTCATAACGGCTAGTTTTAATAATATTTTAATAGCATATCGTTGCATAGTGAAACTCGGTATTGCGTACAATGCAAGCTATCAAGGATGGTTGTGATTGCATGTAAAGAAAGAGAATCTAGTGTTGTGTGTAGTGAAAGATTCCTTTTATGATGTATATAACATAAAAAAAACATTTCTCATAAAAGTCTCAGGTGTTACATTCTACCCCCCTTAAAATGAATTTCGCACTCGAAATTCATCACTTTGTTACAAACAGATGAGGATACATCTCCATCATCATATCCTCAAGCTCCCATATAGCTTCTTCTAATTGGTGGTTCCTCCATAAAACTTTCACCAAGCGAGTGGTCTTGTTCCGTAGGGATTTTTTGCTATGATCCAGAATCTTTATCGGCTGTTCTTCATAAGAATGATTTTGCTCCAGCGGTACAACTTCTGAGCTGAGTACATGTGAAGGATCGGGTATGTACTTTCTTAGGTGAGATACATGGAACACATCATGAACTTGAGAGATATTTGGTGGAAGCACCAATCGGTAAGCTACCTTCCCAACACGATCTAGTGTTTCGAAAGGACCGATATACCTAGGGCTCAGCTTTCCCTTCTTTTCCAAATCTCATTACTCCCTTCCAAGGAGATATTCATAAGAACACATTATTACCCACTTCAATCTCTAGGTCTTTTCTTCAGTTATCAGCATAAATTTTTCGTCGACTCTGAGCTTCTCTAATGTGTTGTTGAATAGATCTGACCTTTTCTGCCATCTCATCAACAAGATAAGGTCTTAATAGCTTTCTTTCCCCAACTTCATCCCAGCAAGTTGGAGTTCAGAATTTATTTCCATAGAGATCTTCATAAGGAGCAATCTGAATACTAGAGTGAAATATATTATTATAAGAAAATTCCACCAAAGGTAGGTGTTGATCCCAACCACCATTGAAATACATTGAGCAATCTCTTAACATATCTTCTATAGTTTGAATTGTTCTCTCAGACTGACCATCTGTCTAAGGATGATATGCATTGCTGAAACTCAACTCTGTATCCAGAGTATGCTGAAGACTTCTCCAGAACATTGAGGTAAACCTCGGATCCAAATCAGATATAATGGAAAGTGGTACTCCATGAAATCTTTCCACTTCCATTACATATATCTTGGTAAGTTGATCCAGAGAGAAATCCTCTCTAATAGCAATGAAGTGTGCAGAATTTATAAGACGATCAACTACGAACCATATAGCATTATTGCCTTTGGATGTTTTAGGAAGTCCAGTGAAAAAGTCCATAGTGATGTTTTCCCATTTCCATTCAGGTATGGGTAATGGTTGTAACAACCCCTTAGACTTCTGTCTCTAAGAATTAACTTTCTGACAAACCAAGCATCGAGAGACATATTCAAAAACATTTCTTTTCATGACATCCCACAAGAAGTACTCTTTCAGGTCCCTATACATATTATTACTTCTAGGATAAATAGAGAATGAAGAACTATGAGCCTCATCCAGTTGATCCTTCTTTAATACTGGGATTGGAGGAACACAAACCCGATTCCTGATCTTTATTATCCCATCACAATCAAGGACGAATTCAGGAACATTTTTCACCTTCTTTTGTAACTATACATCTTCTTTCTGTGCCTCTTTAATCTTCACATGTATAGATGGTTGAACATTAATTTGAGAAAGATTTTATTTTTCCCCTTCCATTATAATTCCAAGATCGATCCTTTGTAAATCCATAAATATTGGATCTTTTGTGATCCTCATCATGGATAAGCTAGCATGGACTTGTCGACTTAATCCATATGCCACCTTGTTTTCTTTCCCTGGGTGGTAATAAATTGAGCAGTCGTAATCATTAATCAACTCCAACCATCTTCTTTGGTGCATATTCAGCTCCTTTTGTGTGAAAATATACTTTAATCTTTTATGATCAGTATAAATATCACACATTTCACCATAAAGATAATCCATCAAAATCTTCAATGCAAAGATTACCTCAGCTAACTCCAAATCATGAGTTGGGTAATTTTGCTCATGGATTTTCAACTGTCGTGAGGCATTAGCTATCACCATATTATTTTGCATGAGAACACACCCCAAACCCTTCTTTGATGCATCACTGTAGATCACAAACCATTCTCCACTACAAGGTAGTGTGAGCACAGGTGCACTGGATAACCTTCTTTTAACTCCTTGGAATTCTCTTCACACTCCTCTGTCCAAACGAACATAACTCCTTTTCGAGTCAACTTGGTGAGTGGATTAGATAATCGTGAAAAATATTTCACAAAACATCGATAATATCCAGCCAAACCAAGAAAAATTTGGATCTCAGTTACTGTTGTTGGTCTCAAACATCATTCAATAACCTCTGTTTTTGTTAGATCCACAGATATCCCTTCTTTTGAGATTATGTGACCCAAAAATTCAACTTTTTGAAGCCAAAATTCACACATGGTAAATTTGGCATAAATCTTCTCTTTTCTCAGGGTCTTCAATACAATTATCAAGAGATCTTCATGTTCTTCCTTGCACTTTGAATAGAGAAGAATATCGTTTATAGAGACTACCAAAAACTGATCAAGATTGTCTCTAAAGACACTATTCATTAGATCCATGAAGATAGAAGAGGCATTAGTAAGACCAAATGGCATCACTATAAATTCATAGTGTCCATACCTTGTACAGAAAGTAGTCTTTGGTATAGCCTCCCTTTTGACCCTTAATTAATTATACCCTGAACGATGATCAATCTTGGAAAAGTATTGAGCTCAACGTAGTTGGTCAAATAATTCATCAATGAATGGGAGAGGATATTTGTTCTTGATAGTGATCTTGTTAAGTTCTCAATAATCAATGAAGAGTCACATTAATCCATCTTTCTTCTTATCAAATAGAACAGGTGCTCCCCAATGTGATGCACTAGGGCCTATGAATCCCATATCAAGATTCTCTTGGAGTTTCTTCTTCAATTCATGTAACTCAATTGGGGCCATTCTATAAGGTGACTTTGAAATAGGCAAAGCACCCGGTATGAGTTCTATTGAAAACTCAACTTCAAAATTTGGTGGAAGACCCAAAAATTCCTCTGGAAAGACATCATCAAACTCTCGTACAATGGGTATCTTCTTAATCGTGAGTTTCTCACCAACCATTTGAGATAAATAACCTTCATTTAGTGGAATCAAGACCCATAAGATGGAAGAAATTTCCACTGGAATGTTCTGTTCATACTTGCATCGATAGACGATAATAGATTGATCTGGAATATGAAATGTGGCTTCCCTTCTTTTGAAATTGATATGAGATCCATATAAGGAAATCCAATCCATGCTAATAATCACATCAACTTCCACTATAGTAATGATTACAATATTTACAGGAAGCACTTTCCCACAAACTTCAACAGGAGAATAATTGTAAACTTTTGATGCGACTATTGTGCCATTATGGTTTGTCACAGCTAACTCAATATCTAACTATTGAGGTAATATGGCGATAACCTTAGAAATTTCTTCAAAAATAAAAGATTGGGTAGATCCAGAATCAAATAAAACATTTGCTACTTTAGATTGGATGGTATGTGTACCTTTCACCACTCCGTTATCATAATCCACATCGCTGATAGAAATTGCATGTGACTTTCCTTTTTCTTTATCCTTAAGAGTTTATTGATGTCAATCATCATAAAAAACCCTTGGATTAGGGCATTGGTTAGAATAATTCCCCATTTCCTTGCACTTTTAACATTGAAGTGTTGGAGGTGCACTCTTTGTAGCCTTTTCTTTGTTCGAATCACTAGACATCTTCTTCCCATCATTGCGGAATTGGAATGCCCGATGACTTTCTTTTTCACATTTGAAACATTCACTTGTCTCTTTAAGATAACTCCCTCCATGTTTCTTTCTACACTTTGAGCATAAGGGAAAACACATCTTCATTTAAGTGTGCTATTTAGAATTCCCTTTGAATTCCATTTTCCTATTCTTGTCAATCCCATATGACTGATGGGTTACACCAATCTCCATCTCATCCTTGAGATCATATCGAACGATTTACTCCTAGCTATTGAGGTCCCTTATGGATAACGCCCTTCGAAGACTTGGTTTTAATCCACTAATGAATCTATCGATCTTACTCTCAGGTTGGATAATAATCCCATAAGAGTACCTTGCAAGTCTTGTAAAATTTTCTTCGTAGGTACCAACAGATTCATCATCATTTTTCTTTAGTTCAAGCAACTCTTTCTCCATATTTTTTCTAAGAATACGAGGCAAGTAATTATTTAAAAATAAGTTCTTTAACTCTTCCCATTCCATGAACTCAATTTCATCTCTTGGCCTCGTATTCTTGATAAGATTCCACCATTTATCAGCTTCACCATCCAAATTATATACTCCTAAGATGACTTTATCATGTTGAGAACATTGAAGAACTGAAAATATCTTTTCAGTGGTACTGATCCATTGTTCAGCCACTAATGGATCAGTAGACCCACTGAATGAGGGGGGAAGCTGCCTCATGAAGGATTCAACAGAATGTTGCTCCTTACTTTGCTTGTTTCGAAGTCATGCATGATTCATAGCTTGAGAATGTTGTGTGATAATATCTACAAGATTTTTCATTCCAACTCCCATAATGTTTGGTTTCTCAGGGGGACAATCATTGCATTTCCCGTCGCATTCAGCATTAACACGGTTCCTTTGGGTTCCATCCATTGAGTAAAACCAAGAAGAATAGTGTGAGAAACACTAATTATAATAGGAAAATCACATAATCAAGAATAAAATTTCACACTTAAGGTCTTATCATAGGTTACTCATGGCCATTTCTAAAACACTAAGATTGAGTTCTATAGTTAGAATTATCCGTAGTGTTCTTACTAAGGCTTTCACAACCTAGTTTCTAAAGGTTGACTATACCTTTCCTCTAATACCAACTATAACGACCCACACTTTACATACATTGTTATTACATCAAAATTGAATCACAATTGTTACAACATATAACAAAACTATGAAAGGACCGTATAGGTATAGTGTCTTTAGAAACTGGGAAACATAAACAACTGGTTCATAAAGCATCTACATTGTCTCCCATTTATTTCATCATATCTAGAGTCCCTTTTGGAATATCCTACTTAATAACCTTCTTCCTGACTTGGGGAAAGAAAACATACAAAAGGGTGAGCTCAAATTCTCAGTAAGGGTACACAAAACAAATATCAATCACATCATATTGATAAGAACATAACATTTGGGAAATCTTAACCTGCAAAAGAGATCATAATTTCATAACATGGGGTAAATCATAGTAGTGAAATGTAATCCAAATAATCATAACATAAAACATTAAACATTGTGTAATACACACATAATCATAGAGAATCATTTCTGTGTAGTCAACACTCATTTCCAAGACTATCTTAGCGGACAAAGCCCATTACTGAACCGAGTTCACTCCTCGTTTCAGTCCTGTTTCACTGAACCAGATTAACCTGTCGTTCGAGCCATGTATATATCATGAGATATAAATCTTTACCCAAGGAATTGGAGTGAGATATAGGTCCCAACCATCTCATAATGAAACCATTCTTATGTGTTCCATAATATCATAAATCATATATCATAGCATAACCCATGTAATAAAAATGGGATTCTTAAACATCATGCCATCATAACATAATCCACATAAGAAAAAAGGACATCATAAAATATAATACATCATAAAATAATCAAATCAATGTAAAAATAGGGATATAAACATAACCCTTTATTATCTTATATGGAAAATAATTTTGATAAAACACTTGAACTCCATTCTTGAGGAAAATATCATTTCTACTTCAATTTTTTTTTCTTTTCTTAACATGTCATATAATTTTAAACAAAAATAATTTGATTAAAAATAAAATTTAAAACTTGTAAAGGAAGATTCATGGAAATAATGTTCTAAAAATCCATTCCAGCCGTATACGTTAAAAAAACATTCTTCTCGTACTTTGGCCGGAAAATTCCAAAAGTACCTTGTACGGAAAATGACGAATGATTCCTTTCATAACTTTTACTAAAAACTCACTTAAGGGTAAAATTGGATTTAAACAATTTTAGGAGGATAGAAATAATATTAAATATTGAGGAAACATGGATGTGGATGATAAATATTCCCCCAGTAAATTCGGAAGTATAAACAATCTCGGATAAAAATTTAGATTGCAAGATTTTCTCTCACCTTAGGACTGATTTTCTTTGTTTGTGTCTGAACCTCCTATATAATGATTTAAATAAGGTTATTGAATTATTATAGAATTGTACTTATTGTTATGATATCACATGTGTTCATATTCTTAGCTTCTTATTAGTAATATTTCATTGTTACTTGTTATTCAGGTGTTTATTGCTTTTTGTTCTTATGCGTGTTCTGTCGAATAAATTTTTATTATTCTTTTAGGTTATAGATACATCATTTACAGAATGGTGTTAGTGTAATATTAATCATATTTTTTCATTCAATTCATTTATATAATCATTATGCAATGAAGATCATGTAGAACGAGTCACATCGCATCGTGGAGACGGTAGGATGTACGTACGCACACGCGATGATATTATTTCCATGATCATGGAATTGTATTTAAGTGTATATATAATATTTAAGAATAAATATCACTTTAAAATAATCATATATAGTTATTTTGTTCACCATTATACCCATCCAAGTAAGGTGGTGGTGGAAAATAGATTACACCACGGCGTAGAGATGGTATTCCGTATGTACGCACACGCGGTGATTTTATTTTACGTAGGATGGATAGATGGTGAAATTGGGTTGTTTAATAATTACAATAACATATCAGTATATGAGTGATACTGATTTTATTACTTCATAATGAAACAACTAAAGGAGAATAAGTAGAATAAGAACTAAAGTTGAAAGAATCGGTAACATACATTACCTCTTCTTTAAAGCGCCTCTTCTTAACCTCCTCTTAGGGCACTGTAGATGGTCTTTGAAAAAAAAACAGGACCTCTAGGATCTTTCTAGGGAAGTGGAGAATTTAAATTGGAAGGGTTTGGCTGAGATTGAAGGCTCAAAGTGGTGTGAGGAAGAGAGGGAGGAGCTGTCCTTTTATAAGGGAGGAGAGGGTCACTTTTGAAAAAACAAAAAATATAATTTTATTATAAAGTCATATTCGGTTTTTAATAGCTCCAAATTGATTTATTTAGAATATAAGGTTGGCATGGGTCTAAATACTCTCATAAAATATAATTTAGTCATGTTTATGTTTCTATTTTAACCTTATCATTTAGATTTAACTTTAAGGTAAATAGTTTTACTTTTACCGTGTCTTCTTGTTTTCTTACACTATATGGTTAATAAACATACTATAAAAAGCCAAAAGAACCCCTACTTGTTTATTATTAATATATATATCCTTATATAAGTCATTTTGCAGAACCTTATATTTTTATGAATAAAATAAGAATTAATAGTATAATATTTGTTTTAAAAACTATTTTATGTCAATTTTGACTCTATTTGGTAATTGATTTTTGTGAAACTCATAACAGAATGATTTGTTCGAAGAAAGTTAATTAAATCAATAATAACATGTCATATTAACCTATAAAATTAGTTTAATTCATAAAAAGTCTCAAATTTAATTTATTTTGGTATTTATAATATCAATTATGTTAATATTTACTTAATAAGGTAATTATTGCATCATCATTGTGTCATAAATAAATTAAATTATGTAAATTCTAAAAATTATAAATAAAATAAAATTATTTTGGAAATATTTTTTTATATTTCTAATGAGTATTTATAGTCAAATTTATCTTGTGTATAACCCTATATTAAAAATGTTTTATTTATTAAACTTTCATTTTAACTATTTTAACTATTCATTAAATAAAATAATATTATATGTCCTAATCTAATCCAGGTGGACCTAAATGGTCATATTTTATTATTAAGGTTGTTTTTTTTCGAATTAAGCTTATCGAATATAATTAGGACATGTGATAGGGTAATTATAATATAATTTTTACCCTTAATTACCCTATTTACATTTAACTGTGGTAAAAAAGTAAAAAGTTAATATTCACAAAAAAAATTTATCTTATTGAACCAAATTTTACACCTTGATATTAACCTTGTTTCCCAGATTTCCGAAATTCCACTCACAGAAGCGGTAATACTATGTTTTATATATATTTTCAAATTCTCTTAGGAGGTGGGTAAAAGACGGTGAAAAGTTCAAAAAAAAATTAATTGTCTAAATATTTTATAAAATGACTCCAATGAATTACATTGAACTTATATAGGTATTATGTATCAATTTTCACATAAAATAAAATTAAATGAAATAAATAATTATTTAAATAAAAAGACGGTTTTTAAATAGTAACCTACTGTTTTCACTATTCATCAAAAATTTAAAGTTTACAGAAAAATACCAAAATTTCACCCTAGGATAATTTCGATATTCCAAATCCAAAAATGAAGTCCATTTTGAATGATAAAATTTATAAAATTTCAAAAAGTGGTTATTACTATTCATAACAGCTAGTTTTAATAATATTTTAATAGCATATCATTGTATACTGAAACTCATCATTGCGTACGATGCAAGCTATCGAGGAAGTTCGCGACTACGTGTAAAGAAATCGAAGCTAGTTTTGTGTGTAGTGAAAGATTCCTTTGATGATGTATATAACATAAAAACAAAACATTTCTCATAAAAATCTCGGGTGTTACACTCATAGTGGGTTTATAGGTTTCTTGTGGAGGATTTATGAGGTGAGGTTGTGAATTTCGTGTTGCAGTTTGGAATTACAGGACATTTGATGATGGGTTTCAGCTGGGGGTGTTGCTGTTTGGATTTTTCTACATGGGGTAGTACATTATACACATACATGGTGCATGGTGCTATTTGGTTTGTGATTTCTACTATGGTTAGTAACATGTTTTGTGTGCATAGGGGTTGGATTTCTGGTGTTTCTTCATTGTTTTGGGTTTATATTATAGGTTTATGGTTCTCTATATTGTCTAGTGTGGTGGATATAGTTTTGGGTGGGACTTTAGGAGGTAGTTTGGAGTAAGTTCAGTTGGCTTGTGCTCGGTTTCCCCATTTTGTGTATTCTGGTTGTTGATGGTGTAGGTATTTCTATGGTGGATGTTCTAAAATTCCCTTGAGATGCTGGATGCTGCAAGTTGGGAGGCATGTTTATGGTAGATGGGTTGTTCTCTTTCTAGGGTGGGTGAATTTTTACTACACGGTGGGTCTAGAGGTGTTGGATTTAGGATGGGTATTAGCTCACATTTGGATCAGGGACAGCTTGGGGATTCTTTAGGTTGTATGATGGTTTAAGAGTGGGTGATGCAAGGCACTTCGGATGGATGGTACTAGTTAAATTCTGGTTTTTTAGAAATTATTTTGGTGTGGTGGTCCATTTTTATGCAAGGTGTTCAAATGGTGCTGGATGGGGCCAGATGGTGGTCTGGGGATGATTTGGTTTCTAGCTAATATTTTGGGTGTTGTGTCTACTATAGGTGTTTATTGTGGTTTGATCTGGTGTGGTTTAGGGTTCCTATGCAAGTAGGTGTTGGTGTAGTGGCCTTTAGTTGGAATGGTTGTCTAGAGGTATTTCACTCTAGACATTGTTTGGATAGGGATGCTGGTCTAGTTGGTTGATGTTGGCTACGAGGCTGGGGGTTCAATGGTTGTATTTCTGTGGATAAAGCTTGACTTTTGGATGGGTGATGAATTTTGGAAACTTGTGTGTGGGTGTGTCTGTGTGTGGGTGGGTGGTTGTTAGTTATTTCATGAATGTGTGTGTGTTGTTGGTTTCTATCATTTGTGACTACTTCTTTTTGGGTTTTTATATTTTTCCTTTAACCGCCTTGTTTCATTGGTTTTACTTCCCCAAGGAGTTCTTGTGGGTTTTGTGCTTGGGAGCTTCTATGATTCCTTCTGCTGGTTTGTAAGTGGTGCAAATGCTGGGATCTTATGCTCTTTTGTGGGATTCTAGTGTTCTATATATATGATACTATATATATATATGGGGTATTCATTAGATGAAATGTGGAAACAAAAGTGATAGAAGTTGTAAAAATGGAAATTAAAAGCAGTGAAAAGGAAATAAAAGGGGAAGGGCGATAATCAGTTAGGACCTTAAGGATACTTTCTCCTTAAAACCCTAATTATAAAGAACCAAAATGGTTAATCACTCCTTTGATAATCATTACATGAATTCACCTAAGAACACAAGAAACAAAAATATATTAATTTTATAAAATCTCAAAATTCGTAATTAACCTTCAATGGGTACAAAGAGGTGGCTATTTATAACCAAATGTGAGCGATACATGTCAAAATACCCAGCCCAAAAAACATCTAAACCCTAACCCATGATTTTTAACTTCTTTACACATGTCCATGGATTTAGGGGACAATATATCCACCGAGAAAACTTTTTGACATCACCATAAATACTTTGGAGATTCCCACCATGACATTGGAGGATGGGGGCTAGTGAGGGACATAACTGGTGGCTGGGGATATTTTTTAGGTGGAAGAGGAGTGAAATTAGTGTTTTTCAGGAGGCTGGGGGGTGGTGGCTGGTGTGGTGGCCGGTGCGGGCTGGATTACAGGTGGATGGGGGCTGGTGAAGGCTCGAATGTAGGTGGAAGGGGGCTGGAATGCTGGTGGAAGGGGGATGGTTGCAGGTGCTGGGGGGGTGTTTCGGGATGATTCAAAGGTGGCAGGGGGCTATTGCGGGCTAGAATCCAGGCGGCAGTAGGATCAAATGAAGTTGGAAGGGGTCTATTGTGGGAAGGATGTGGCTAGAGCAGGGCCAAATCATGACATTACTATGGCGTGACCGTGGTGTGTTGGCCCGGTCTAGTGACATCCATAGGGCATCATCTTCTATCCAGGAGCAATGAGACTAGGAGGAGGCGGGGGAACATTCTGGTCATTGCCCCGCCAGTAGAAATTGTGATTAGTCAGTCTCAACATTGGTCACTAGACTCATGTAATACTTTCACTACGAACCACCGTTGGGTGTTATCCTAGAGAAGGGACCAATCACGACATTACCGCGGCGTGATCATAGCTTGTTGGCCCAGTCCAGTGACATTCACAGGGCAACATCTTTTAGCCATGAGATAAGGGAGTGGGAGGAGGTGGGGCAACATTCCAGTCATCAGTCCACTGGAAGAAATTGTGATTAGTTAGTCTCAACATTGATCATAAGACTCATATAATACTATCATTGTGAACCATTGTGGAATGTCATCCTGGAGTATGGCCAAATCACGGAATTACCGTGTCGTGATCACCTGGTCCAACAACATCTGCTGGGCAGCATCTTCTGGCCCGGAGCATAGGGACCAGGAGGTGGCGGGACAACATTATGGTCATCAGCCCACCGACAGTAATTGTGATTAGTCAGTCTCAACATTAATCCCAAGACTCCTGGAATACTATCAATGTGAACCGTCGTAGGGTGTCTTCCTAGAGCAGGGCCAAATCATGGCATTACCGTGGCGTGACCGCGGTGTGTTGGCTCGGTCTAGTGACATCTGCGGAGCATCATCTTCCGACCAGGAGTGAAGGGAGCGGGAGGAGGTGGGGAAACATTCTGGTCATTTCCCCTCTAGCAGAAATTGTGATTAATCAGTCTCAAAATTGATCACAAGACTCATTTAATACTATCATTGTGAACTTCCGCGACATGTCGTCTTGGAGAAAAGCCAAATCATGGCATTACCGCGGCGTGACCGAGGCGTGACCGTGTCGTGACCGCGGCGTGACCACGACATGACTGCTGCGTGACCACGGTGTGACCGTGGCGTGATCACGACATGTTGGCCCGGTCCAATGACATCCTCAGGTCATCATCTTCCGGCCAGGAGCGAAGGGAGCGGGAGGCAGGGGGGAAACATTCTAGTCATCACCCAGCTGAAAAAAATTGTGATTAGTCCATCTCAACATTGATAACAAGACTCATGGAATACTGTCACTGCAAACTTCCGTGGGGTGTCATCCAAGAGCAGGGCCAAATCACGGCATGACCGCGGCGTGACTGTGGCTTGACCATGGCATGTTGGCCGGGTCCAGCGACATCTGCAGGGATGCATCTGCTAGCCAGGAGTGAAGGGAGCGGGAGGAAGCGAGTCAACATTTGGACCATCGCCCCGCCGGCAGATGATAGAACATATCAACTATTTAATATGCTATAATAAGAGAACTCCAAATAAGGTTTTAGTGAGTTGCACAATGATGCAATGTCTAAAGGGAAACAAAATGATGGAAAAGAATCACTCAAACTACACAAACCATTTACAAATTCCTTCACTTTTCCTAAACATGGAAATTTTATTTATAATATTCAAAGCGTGAAAAGGAGTGTCATGGTCAAGGCATATGCGTACTCAGGAAATGTCATTTGAGTTAAACGAGTATGATAATCCAATTTATATTATTCGAAGAAAACAAAAACTAACTAGTGTCACGACCCGTCCTCGGGGCCCGTGCCGTGACTACCCCAAGCCCGCCTTCCATAGGCCAGGGGCTGGAGACTAGCACCAAGGCGTAAATCCCAACAAAAAGGGAAGGCATTGCCTTTGAAAAGTAAACAAGCACTACAGAGTAAGCAAGCGGAAAAGTAAACACTAAGTAAAACTGTACAAGCTGTGCTGAAAGTAAAAAGGGGCCGGAAATACAAGCCCAACTGTAAAGTACAACTGAAAGGAAAAACAGTAACTGAAAAGGGAAAACTGCAGCATCGAGCCGTCCTCTGGAAGTCCAACCTGAAGGGTGGGTACAGATTGCCTCCACTGCTCCTCGGGTCCACCTGACCGCTCCGAGTACGTCCCGCCCAGTGGTCCACCTCCAGGTACTGTCCTGCTCCGCACGCCTCCTCCACGATCAGCGCTGTCCGTCGTCTGCAACCAACACCACGAGGTGCGGGCATAGCCTGTGCAGGGGTGAGTATAAGCTACTCAGTAGGGACCCCGAGACCCCCGAAGGTCTCCCGAAATCCACAAAGGATAAATCACGAAGAAGGGATACAATCACGAAGTAACATCTGACACGGCTTAGGTATATGCCCATACATATACCTAAGTCATCAATTCCCCGATTGGCTCCAACGTCCGAGCCCAAGCACAACCCAGTCCACACAGGAAAGCAAAACGCATACCCACACAGGATAGAACAACACAATCCACAAAGGAGAGTAATACAAGATTCAGCTCACACAGGTATACTTCTTCGGAAGACGATAAAGATGATCATTGAACCATCTAAGTCGTCGGACCCACGAAGGATCGATAGGTACTAACCTTGCAGTGACCCACACAGGATCGGGCCCACGCAGGACCTGTAGGAGTTGGCTCACACAGAACCGCTGAGAGATGACCCACACAGGATCAGACCCACACAGGATCGGGCCCACACAGGATCGGGCCCACACAGGACCGGGCCCACGCAGGACCTGAAGCACTGATCCACGTAGGATCGCTGAGTGCAGTAGTCGTCGCAGTCCGCTGAGGATCTCTGCATAGTCGTCGCCGCAGTCCACTGAGAATCTCTGCACGGTCGTCGTCGGAGTCCACAGAGGATCTCTGCACAGTCGTCGCCGCAGTCCACTGAGGATCTCTGCACGGTCGTCGCTGTCGAAGTAGCAGTCGCAGCCAGCACTAGGGTCCCCGCACACAGAAAGCTAATTCGGGAGGGTCCGCTCCACGAGCCGAGAGGCTGATACATCAACTGACACGAAGTCCGAAGTTGATGTATTCAAAAGTTCCGTATCGTCAACAGGAACTCAACGTCGCAGACGGTGCGTCAATCGGACGCCCGGTCTGAGAGATATTGGCATTTTCGTCCCAGGGGCCCGTTTGGTTTTTAAGGCAAAACCAACCCGACCGCACTCCACCTGCATCTAAACCTCGAGTGGAGTATGCCAAAAGATCCGTCTCACTTAGAGGAATTCAACAAAGCTAACGGAACGTCAATCGGACGTCCGTAGCTCAAGATATGAGCGTTTCCGCTCCGAGGGCCCGGTTGGTCTCGTGTACGAACCAACCCGGCCGGACTCAAAGTATTCTGAAACCTTGAGTGCGATATACCGAAACGACTGTCTCGATCCAAGGATCGCGTTTCCGCTGACGGCGAGTCGTTTGGAGGCACGAAGCTCAAGTTATGGGCGTTTGAACAAAAACGTCCGAAGATGGGGGGTACGGGCCCGGGTCCGACCCGGGCCGACCCCCCTGGGTCGGCCCGAACCGGGTCCGACCCGGTTGGCCCAGCCCGGCCCGGCCATGGCCGGTCCTGCTCGGCCGGCTCGGCTTGGCCGAGCGGCGCGGGTGGAAGCCGCGGGCGCCGACCCGCGGCCTGAGGAAGAACCGCGGCCCGCGTGCGGGCCGTGCTGGTGAACCGCGGACGCGGCTCTGCCGCGTCCCGCCTGGACGAACCAGACCCGCGCGGTCGCGGGTCCGTTGGCCACCGCCGCCGCGGCTTAAGCCGCGGCGGGCTCGTCCGGCGGCGCGCTGGGGCGCCGCCGCCTCCGGCCGCCGGCGTCGCTTCGGTGGCCCGTTTTCCTTCCCGTCTATGCCGTTGCTCCTCCCAGGATCCGTTCATTACTGCGGGATCGTCAAACGTCCGCTGCGGCACGTTCCATCGTCGACCGTCAAATCCGCACAAAACGAAGAACGGCGGAGGGTCGTCGGGCCGTGTTCGTTTGGCCCGCACCCTCCGCGTTAGAGATAAACAACCGGGAGAAATTTTATAGAAAGGTCAACACATGAACCAACAATTTTAAATAGATAAAATTGTTTCTTTGATTCAGGTTCTTAAATTTTTAAAGAAACATTGACGAGAATTAATTTAAAAAAAGGGGTAATTCCCATAATGAAATCCCTACCTTGTCGATCATCGTGCGCGGGCGTTCTTCGCGGAAGAGATCGTCGCGGAAAAGAGGGATCGTCGCGTCGTCGCGGGGAGGCGTCGCGTCATCGCGGATACCGGCGTTGAGTCGGCGAACTCAACGAACCAAGAACAACAGATTTAAATTATAATAAATTAAATCTGTGTTTAAAACCAAAAGAAAAGAGCCTCGAGCGGAAATCCGAAAGCACTCACCTCAAATGGTCGGTGATCGGAGATCGGAGATCGGAAGAACGTCTCGGATGAAGGCGTCATCGATTTCCGGGTTCGGCGTTCTTCACGTTCTTTTCGTTCTTCGCGAGGGATCTGAAGAAACAGGGATCCTCTCAAATCTTTTCAAAAGATTTTGGGTTGGTCTTATTTTATTAACATGCCAACACACGAAAACCGGTTAAGAAACGATTGAATGAATTCGTTGAATTAATTCAACGAAAGAAACAGGCCATTTAATTCACGAAAGAAACAGCCCATTTAATTCACGAAAGAAACAGCCCATTTAATTCACGAAGAAACAGCCCAATTAAATGGTCTGTTAAGAATTTAGAAAACGCGTCGGTTGACCTTCATTAAGACGGGTTTTCATGGGTGCGTTTCTTAGCGGAAAGAAACGGCGGGGCTCATGCGGGCCCCACCACACAAATATCCTACCAAGGGGGTAGGATATTTCTGGATAGCCTCCTATCCAGTTCAACTCAGTTCAAGCCTCTTTTATGTGGCTTCAAGTGTCTTCCAAGTGGCTTAAGTGAAATAAAATAAAGTTGTCGCAAAATTATTTTATTTCTTAACTTTAAGCCCAAAAATTAAAAACCACACCTGAGAAAACACAACTCCGGAAGAGGCGTTTCTAAGCGAATACCGGCGCTGCGATTTCATCGGTGCACTCAGAATTCGATTCCGGGCACTGGTTCAAAAGTTAGAAAAACCCGCTCGTCCGTTCACTGAACGTAACCGAGCCAAACTTCGGAAATTGATTCCGGGCACACCGGGCCTCGGAATCAGGTGCCGTCAGAAACTGCGCTCTTGTAAAATTCCAAAGAAAATTAAGAAAAAAATTTCCTTGAAATTTACGGGTCTTTACATTACTCCCACCTCAGGACTTTACGTCCCCGTAAATATACATCAAAAACTAGGGAAACAAATGTGGGTACTGAGCATGCATCTGAGCCTCCAGCTCCCAAGTGCTCTCCTGGAGGTTCCCGTGCTGCCATCTGATGCGCACAAGAGGAATCAATCGCCCACGTAGGACCCGCTCATGTCGATCCTCTATCTCCACTGGGACCACTGCAAAAGTCTCTCCATCATCCACGTCTAGCTCCCCGTAGTCAATGATGTGCGTCGGGTCGTGCACGTATCTCCTCAGCTGGGATACGTGGAAGACATCGTGCACCCGGTGCAACTGAGGTGGCAGAGCCAGGCGATAAGCCACCTTGCCAACCCTGCTGAGGACCTGGAAGGGTCCGATGAAGCATGGAGACAACTTGCCGCCTCGGCCAAATCTCCTCAAACCACGTCGAGATGAGACCCGCAAGAAGACGTGGTCGCCATCCTCGAACTCTAGTGGCCTCCGCCTCCTGTCAGCATATGACTTCTGTCGGCTCTGTGCTGTCCTCATCCGCTCCTGGATGACCTGGACCTTCTCTGTCGTGGCCCAGACCATCTCCGGTCCCACAAGTGCAGACTCTCCAGGGTCTGTCTAGCACAAAGGAGCTCTGCAAGGCCTGCCGTACAACGCCTCGTAGGGTGCCATCCCGATGGTGGAGTGGTAGCTGTTGTTGTACGCGAACTCCACGAAGGGTAGGTGGTCCTCCCAGCTGCGACCAAAGTCGAGGAAACATGCGCGGAGCATGTCCTCGAGAGTCTGAATGGTCCTCTCCGTCTGACCATCCGTCTGAGGGTGAAAGGCGGTGCTCAGACGTAGCCGTGTCCCGAACGCCTCCTGAAACCCCTTCCAAAGCCGGGAAGTAAAACGAGCATCCTGATCGGAGACGATAGTCGATGGAACACCGTGAAGTCGTACAATCTCCTGAACATAGATACGCCCCAAGCTCTCCACTATGCCCTGCTCTCGGATGGGTAAGAAGTGTGCCGACTTGGTGAGTCGGTCAACAATCACCCAAATGGAGTCGTGACCTCTGGAAGTGCGTGGAAGTCCAGTCATGAAGTCCATAGATATCCCGTCCCACTTACACTCCGGGACCTCCAAGGGTTGTACCAAACCTGCTGGTACCTGATGCTCTGCCTTCACTTGCTGGCAGGTGAGGCACCGTGAAACGAACTCTGCCACAGCCTTCTTCATGCCCGGCCACCAGTGCTGTCGTCTGAGATCCTGGTACATCTTCGCCACTCCAGGATGTACCCCCAATGGAGAAGTGTGAAACTCTCTCAGCACATCCTCTCTTAAGGTGACTGGTACCAAGGTACGTCCTCTGAAAAGGAAATCGTGCTCTTCTCCAAGTGAGAAACCATCAGGTGCCTGTCCCGAGGATATCTGTGCACGCCGTGTCTCACAGTCAACGTCCCCATGCTGTGCCTCTCTGACCCGCTGGAGAAGTGGAGGAGAGACTGTGAGAGACTGAAGGAAGGCTGCTCCGTCTCTATCCACGAAGGATATCTGCAAAGCGGCTAGCTGCTCTGTCGCCTCCTCAAGTAGCTGGATGCCCGTCCTCCTGCTGAGGGCATCAGCCACCACGTTCCCCTTCCCAGGAGTATAGACTATCTCAAAGTCATAGTCCTGGAGAAACTCGAGCCATCGCCACTGTCTCAGGTTCAGTTCCTTCTGAGAGAAGATGTACCTGAGACTCTGGTGGTCAGAAAAGACTGTGAAGCGCTCGCCCATCAGATAGTGTCGCCATGTCTTCAGGGCAAAGACCACTGCTGCCAACTCCAAGTCATGGGTAGCGTAGTTCTGCTCATGAGGCCTCAACTGACCTGATCTGTAGGCAATCACGGCTCGTTCCTGCATCAGGACACACCCGAGTCCGGTCCCCGATGCATCGCAGTAGACTACGTATCCAACTCCCTCCTCAGGCAACCTCAAGATAGGTGCGCTGGTCAACCTCTGCCTCAGCTCCTGGAAGCTCTGCTGACATCTGTCTGACCACACGAAGGGTTTCCCCTTCTTCGTCAACGCTGAGAGTGGGGCTGCAACTCTGGATAAGTCCGGCACAAATCTCCGATAGTATCCGGCTAGGCCCAAGAAACTCCGCACCTCTGTCACGCTCTTGGGTGGCTCCCAAGATAGCACTGCCTTGATCTTCGCAGGATCCACTACAACTCCCGCCTCAGAAATGACGTTCCCCAAGAAGTGGACCTCACGTAACCAGAACTGACACTTCGAGAGCTTGCCATAAAGCTGGTGCTCTCGGAGTGTGTCTAGTACAACACGTAGGTGGTAGGCGTGCTCCTCCTCCGTCGTCGAGTACACTAAAATGTCGTCGATGAAGACCACGACAAATCGATCGAGGTATGGCTGGAAGATCCTGTTCATGAGGCTCATGAACACTGCTGGAGTGTTGGTCACGCCGAAAGGCATAACCAAGAACTCATAGTGGCCATACCGACACCTGAAGGTCATCTTCTGCACATCCTCGTCTCGAACACTAAGATGATGATAGCCTTACCTGAGGTCTATCTTCGAGAACCACCATGCTCCCTTGAGCTGGTCGAAGAGGTCATCAATCCTGGGTAGCGGATACTTGTTCCTCACTGTCACCTGATTCAGGCGACGATAATCGACACACAGTCGCAAGCTCCCGTCCGCCTTCTTGGCGAACAAAATCGGGGAAGCCCAGGGCGAAACACTGGGTCGGATGAACCCCTTGCCCTGCAAGTCCTCCAACGATACCCGCAGCTCTCGAAGCTCAGAGGGGGCCATCCGATATGCTGGAGTGGATATCGGGGTTGTCCCGGGGTACAGGTCGATATAAAAGTCTACCTCTCTGCGAGGAGGTAGTCCTGGAACGTCGTCGGGAAAGACGTCCGCGTACTGATCCACCACTGCAGGAAAACTGGGACTCCGCACGTCAACTGCTCCCAGGATGAGGCTAGCCAACTGATGAGTGATGGGCTGACCACTCCTCTGCGTGAGTCCATCCTGTGCTGCTAAGGCTCCCTTCTCACCGGTGAAGGTGAACCTGCTCCCGTCGGTGCGCACACATCGCACCTTGCGCCTAATGTAGTCAATCTGAGCATGGACCGTAGATAACCAATCCATGCCCAAGATGAAGTCGTAATGCCTCGACGCTGCTACTAGAAGATCCCAGCCGAAGCTCTCGCCTCCTAGAGTAAGCTCACACTGCCGGCACCAGTGCGTAATCATCGAGTCTGCTCCCGTAGGAGTCTCTAGCCGTAAGGATCGAGCCAACGGCTCCATCGGAATCTCCGAGCTCCGAACAAGGGCAGTGGCTATGAAAGAGTGACTCGCTCCTGTGTCTATCAAAACTGCAGCAAGGGTGGAATAGAAATAGATCGTTACTCGAATCATCTCTGGCGCGCCGTGGTCGTAGGCCTCCGCTGCCTGGAGCTGAGCCTGTCTCTGCCCGCCAGTTCCCTGTGGTCGGGGCGGGCCTCCTGGTGGAGGTGGTGGCAGAGCCTCAAAGCGTCTCCCACCACCTGCTGCTCGGCCAGCTCCTCTTCCTCGTCCGCCTTCTCCCTGCGGACCGCCACGGTCGACCCTCTGCCTCTGCCTGGGTGGTCCCTCCACCGTCTACTGCCCCTCGGTATGACGGGTCGGGCAGTCACGAGCCATGTGGCCCTGCCCGCCGCACTCGTAGCACTGTCTGCCTCTCGGAAGGCTGGCTCCGGGCCGGGTGCCCTGCACTGCTGAGCCAGTGTCCCGAGGTCACCTGCCGGAAGGTCTGGTCCGCCTGGAACCCTGAGTCATCCGCCGGCTACCAGCTGCCGAAGACTCCGCTATCTGCCGCCCTGCGGTAGGTCTCGCTGTGGACTCATCCAGGAAGCTCTCGATCAGGAGGGCTCGCTTCAGTACTCCTGCCTGGGTCGGGATGATGAGGGGGATCAGCGATGCCCTGATCTCGTGTCTCAAACCCTTCTCAAAGGTCTGGGGCCAGAAGAAGGGGTCCCGTACCATGTCTGTCGAGTACCGAGAAAGGTCGGTAATCCTCGCCGCGTACTGAGCGACCATCAAGCTGCCCTGCCGTAGCTGAAGAAGCTCCTGGATGCGCACCGCTCGGAGGGTGGCTGGGACGAACTCTGAGCGGAAGTGGCTCTCGAAGTCCGTCCAGATGAGGGCGGCCTCATCGTGTACCTGGAGCATCAGGCTCCACCAGCGTCCGGCTGCGGCGTGCAGTAGGCTCGCCGCGAGGATCACCATGAGGTCTGATGGCGTCCTCACTAGCCTGAAAACTCGGACGACCACCTCCAGCCAGTCCTCGGCTGCCTGGGGGTCCGACTCCCCACGGAACCTGGGTGGTCGCTGGCGCTGGAACTCGTGCAGAGCTCCAAGGTGTCGTGCGTCGTCATCTGCCAGTGCTGGAAGCATCGGGGGCTCGGTGGGTAATGGTACCACCGGTGCCTCTGCTGTCAACGGGCCCTGTACCGAGGCCTCTTCGCTCGGCGGGCTGTCGTCGCGCCCTACTCTGGGAACCCTAGCTGGCTGCTGTCGTCGTGCCATCCTGAAATGGAAACAAGTGCACCATGGTCAGAACAGTATACCTGGTGAGCTGACACAAGTAATCACAAAGAAAACTTGAAACACACATGCAATCAATGTTTTCATGCATTAAGTCTGGAATCAGAAGTCAGGGTCCTGGTGTATGGATACGTCGGCCGCCGCACCAACACTGGACTCCCTGGACTGATAACCACACTCAATACGCTAAACACTATTGCTTCACATAGAAGAAAGATCAGAGTCTGCGGTAGAACCGACCGCCTCTGATACCAATTTGTCACGACCCGTCCACGGGGCCCGTGCCGTGACTACCCCAAGCCCGCCTTCCATAGGCCAGGGGTTGGCGACTAGCACCAAGGCGTAAATCCCAACAAAAAGGGAAGGCATTGCCTTTGAAAAGTAAACAAGCCCCACAGAGTAAGCAAGAGGAAAAGTAAACACTAAGTAAAACTGTACAAGCTGTGCTGAAAGTAAAAAGGGGTCGGAAATACAAGCCCAACTGTAAAGTACAACTGAAAGGAAAAACAACAACTGAAAAGGGAAAACTGCAGCATCGAGCCGTCCTCTAGAAGTCCCACCTGAAGGGTGGGTACAAATAGCCTCCACTTCTCCCCGGGTCCACCTGACCGCTCCGAGTACGTCCCGCCCAGTGGTCCACCTCCAGGTATTGTCCTGCTCCGCACGCCTCCTCCACGATCAGCGCTGTCTGTCGTCTGCAACCAACACCACGAGGTGCGGGCATAGCCCGTGAAGGGGTGAGTATAAGCTACTCAGTAGGGACCCCGAGACCCCCGAAGGTCTCCCGAAATCCACAAAGGATAAATCATGAAGAAGGGATACAATCACGAAGTAACATCTGACACGACTTAGGTATATGCCCATACATATACCTAAGTCATCAATTCCCCGATTGGCTCCAACGTCCGAGCCCAAGCACAACCCAGTCCACACAGGAAAGTAAAACGCATACCCACGCAGGATAGAACAACACAATCCACAAAGGAGAGTAACACAAGATTCATCTCACACAGGTATACTTCTTCGGATGACGATAAAGATGATCATTGAACCATCTAAGTCGTCGGACCCACGAAGGATCGATAGGTACTAACCTTGCAGTGACCCACACAGGATCGGGCCCACGCAGGACCTGTAGGAGTTGGCTCACACAGAACCGCTGAGAGATGACCCACACAGGATCGGACCCACACAGGATCGGGCCCACACAGGACCGGGCCCACGCAGGACCTGTAGGCGCTGGCTCACACAGAACAGCTGAGCGCTGACCCACGCATGATCGGACCCACACAGGATCGGGCCCACACAGGACCGGGCCCACGTAGGACCTGAAGCACTGATCCACGTAGGATCGCTGAGTGCAGTAGTCGTCGCAGTCCGCTGAGGATATCTGCACAGTCGTCGCCGTAGTCCACTGAGGATCTCTGCACTGTCGTCGTCGGAGTCCACGGAGGATCTATGCACAGTTGTCGCCGCAGTCCACTGAGGAACTTTTCACGGTCGTCGCTGTCGAAGTAGCAGTCGCAGCCAGCACTAGGGTCCCCGCACACAGCAAGCTCGTTCGGGAGGGTCCGCTCCACGAGCCGAGAGGCTGATACATCAACTGACACGAAGTCCGAAGTTGATGTATCCAAAAGTTCCGTATCGTCAACAGGAACTCAACGTCGCAGACGGTGCGTCAATCAGACTCCCGGTCTGAGAGATATTGGCATTTTCGTCATAGGGGCCCGGTTGGTTTTTAAGGCATAACCAACCAGACCGCACTCCACCTACGTCCAAACCTCGGGCAGAGTATGCCAAATGATCCGTCTCACTTAGAGGAATTCAACAAAGCTGACGGCACGTCAATCAGACGTCCGTAGCTCAAGATATGAGCGTTTCCGCTCCGAGGGCCCGGTTGGTCTCGTGTACGAACCAACCCGGCCGGACTCAAAGTATTCCGAAACCTTGAGTGCGATATACCGAAACGACCGTCTCGATTCAAGGATCGTGTTGCCGCTGACAGCGAGTCGTTTGGAGGCACGAAACTCATGTTACGGGCGTTTGAACAAAAACGTCCGAAGAAGGGGGGGTACGGGCCCGGGCCGACCCGGCCCGTCCCCCCCTGGGTCGGCCCGAACAGGGTCCGACACGGTTGGCCTACCCGGCCTGGCCATGGCCGGTCCGGCTCGGCCGGCTCGGCCGAGCGTCGTGGGTGGAAGCCGCGGGCGCCGACCCGCGGCCTGAGGAAGAACCGCGGCCCGCGTGCGGGCCGCGCTGGTGAACCGCGGACGCGGCTCTGCCGCGTCCCGCCTGGACGAACCGGACCCGCGCGGCCGCGGGTCCGTTGGCCGCCGCCGCCGCGGATTCAGCCGCGGCGGCCTCGTCCGGCGGCGGGGCGCCGCCGCCTCCGGCCGCCGGCAACTTCCGCGGGCCGCCGGCGTCGCTCCGGTGGCCCGTTTTCCTTCCCGTCTGCGCCATTGCTCCTCCCGGGATCCGTTTTTTACTGCGGGATCTTCAAACGTCCGCTGCGGCACGTTCCGTCGTCGACCGTCAAATACGCACAAAACGAAGAACGGCGGAGGGTCGTCGGGCCGTGTTCGTTTGGCCCGCACCCTCCGCGTTAGAGATAAACAACCGGGAGAAATTTAATAGAAAGTTCAACACATGAACCAACCATTTTAAATAGATAAAATTGTTTCTTTTATTCCGGTTCTTAAATTTTTTAAGAAACATTTATAGGGAATTAATTTAAAAAAAGGGGTAATTCCCATAATGAAATCCCTACCTCGTCGATCGTCGTGCGCGGGCGTTCTTCGTGGAAGAGATCGTCGCGGAAGAGAGGGATCGTCGCGTCGTCGCGGGGAGGCGTCGCGTCGTCGCGGATACCGGCGTTGAGTCGGCGAACTCAACGAACCAAGAACAACAGATTTAAATTATAATAAATTAAATCTGTGTTTAAAACCAAAATAAAAGAACCTCCAGCGGAAATCCGAAAGCACTCACCTCAAATGGTCGGAGATCGGAGATCGGAGATCGGAAGAACGTCTCGGACGAAGGCGTCGTCGATTTCCGGGTTCGGCGTTCTTCGCGTTCTTCGCGTTCTTCGCGTTCTTCACGTTCTTCGCGAGGGAGCTGAAGAAACAGGGATCCTCTCAAATCATTTCAAAAGATTTTGGGTTGGTCTTATTTTATTAACATGCCAACACACGAATACCGGTTAAGAAACGATTGAATTAATTCGTTGAATTAATTCAACGAAAGAAACAGGCCATTTAATTCACGAAAGAAACAGCCCATTTAATTCACGAAAGAAACAACCCATTTAATTCACGAATAAACAACCCAATTAAATGGTCAGTTAAGAATTTAGAATACGCGTCGGTTGACCTTCATTATGACGGGTTTTCACGGGTGCGTTTCTTAGCGGAAAGAAACGGCGGGGCTCGTGCGGGCCCCACCTCACAAATATCCTACCAAGGGGGTAGGATATTTCTAGATATCCTCCTATCCAGTTCAACTCAGTTCAAGCCGCTTTTAAGTGGCTTCAAGTGGCTTCCAAGTGGCTTAAGTGAAATAAAATAAAGTTGTCGCAAAATTATTTTATTTCTTAACTTTAAGCCCGAAAATTAAGAACCACACCCGAGAAAACGCAACTCCGGAAGAGGCGTTTCTAAGAGAATACTGGCGCTGCGATTTTATCGGTGCCCTCAGAATTCGATTCCGGGCACCGGTTCAAAAGTTAGAAAAACCCGCTCGTCCGTTCACTGAACGTACCCGAGCCAAACTTCGGAAATTGATTCCGGGCACACCGGGCCTCGGAATCAGGTGCCGTCAGAAACTGCGCTTTTGTAAAATTCCAAATAAAATTAAGAAAAAAATTTACATGAAATTTACGGGTCGTTAAAACTAGCCACAAAACAAACACTAACAAGAGGCATATGAAAGACTCAAACCAAATCTAAACATGATACAAATACCTATCTGTACTATTTGGTTCAGAAGACAGCGCACCTCCTTTAGAGGGGTTTTATTATAAAATCATGGAATTTCTTTATCACACAATTCATTTAATTATATCTAACATTTATTCTAAAATTCATTCAGCACAAATCAAATGCAATAATTTAAGCAACTAGATCCACATAACTATCACTGTGAGTTTTTGTAGACAGCGTACCTCTGTTAGAGGGGTTTTATTATAAAAAATGAATTTATTTATCAAATGAAAAAATTATATTAAAGAACACTTATTCAAGATATTAAATTCAATATAATTAAGAAAAATTAAGAAAGTAGCTAAATTCAATTAAATGCATTCTATAACTAAAGAGGCTAGAAAAGGGATCCAACCTTAAGGTAGAATAAAACCATCCACTTCGGCTCTTGGAGCATTCTAACTAATTTTTTTTTCTCCCCCACTGGGAATACACATCTTCACACACATGCAAGGACACCTAGCCCCTATGCACACACCCACATGGCCAGGAGCATGTGCAAGGGGATCCTTGCGCATATCCTTATATGCATATACCAGTCTCCACTCACATGAGTATGCATTTATATATACACACATGGGCACACATAGTCCCATATGTGCATAATCACTACCATGGTTAACTATACACGTAATGGGGGAACACACATACATATAGTTTCTTACCTATGAACATGCAGGTGAGTCACCCTTAACTTGGCTACTCGAAACCAATGGGCTGGGATCAACGCACAACACAAAGGATATTAAGAACATTAAAACAAATAAAGGATGCAACAAAACCAGTGAGAAATCAACCAACAACATGAATTCCTTACCTCGACTGGGAGTACAAAATTCACCCGATCCAATACTAAATGATCCAACGCCATACTGAAAATATATTATGGTGTCAAAAACACAGAAATCCCCAAAAAATGAGGTGTGAGACAAGTAGTAACCATATAATCTTACCTCATATCAAAGCTGGGGGACTGAATCAATATTAACCCCATTTTCCCCCCTTCGTAGAATATAATTACCCTATGTCCAGAGAAAGAAGAAAAAGACCTAAGTGGCCAATGTGACAAAGAAAATAAATTAAAAACTAAACAAAACATACCTGTCTCTTTTGAATATACACATCACCACCCAACATATAACAACCACAATGCCCCATGGGTCAAATAATGTTCATACAAGAATGTGGGAAATAGATCCATGTTTCAAAATGATACTATCAAATAGTACATTCATATTAATTAACAATTAATCTTCCTGATAATGGTATATAATTATTTTGGCTCGAGTTTTATCTTCATTTGTTTTTTTTCATACAAGTTTTTATCCCACCTGATAATAAAAATTTACTAGAGGACACAATATCTAATCAAATAGAATATATCATAATAAAAAATTGATCCACACCTATGAAGAAGGTTGAACATGATACGATAGATTTTTTGATCATATATTCTGATGAGTAATAAAAGGATAAACCAAAAAAATGAAAAACATTGTGAGTTCTCTAATAGCTCAAGTGAATATGCAATTTTCAAACAATAATAAACATGTGGAAAAAGATAAAAGTTGACATAATGGATTGGATTTTTAAAAGAAAAGGTGTTAAATCCATACCAATAACAACTATTTGTATCATACAAAATCAAATTTGTTGCAACTAATATCAAGCCATGATTTAGTGAAAGAAATCCGTTGTAAATAGGAGGGAATATTTGGAGAAACTTAATCATGAAGAAATGGGGGGAGTTAGAGATGGATTTTAATGGTTATTCAACATTATCTAAGATTAACAAAACATACAGAGAATAACTACACCCCCTGCCCCACCCCCTTTCCCAACTGCCCAACTGCCCCACTACCCAACCCCCTCCCACTACACTGCAGACCCCCTACAGACCACCCTCTTGCCCCCTTCCCTACAGACCTCCCCACTCCACCCTGCCCCTCCACCCACCTGTAGACCACCCCTTCCCTACAGACCTCCCCACTGCAACCTGCCCCCACCACCCACTCCCTTCCCCTCCCCCTACCCTTCAGACCTCCCCCTACCCTACAGAACTCCCCCTACCCCCTTCCTCCTACCCATGCCCTCCTTCACACTCCCCCTACAAGTTTTTCATCCCCACACTACCCCATTGCCCCACCGCCTTACACCCCCCCATTAGGACAAAAGATAAATCCAAAATACCAGTACAATATATATAATCAATTGAAATATATATAATATATGCAAGAGATAGTAGAGACAAATATATACCCCCTGAGATAAATACAACAAAAGAAGACATATATATGAAAATTCTATAGAAAATGAAGTACTGAGAAGATCCTCTACATATCAGATACTATTGGATCACTCTTTATCTGTATTTTTGACCACTACTATCACAAATCCCCATGCCCCATAATGAATATCCAAGAATCTCTGCGCATTTTCTCTGAAAGAGACACCTCAAATCTATGTATATCCAATCCATCTCACCCCCACAACCCCATGTACTATCCTCCCCCCAAAACTAGGCCCCTCCCCCACAACCATCCCACACCCCCACACCCCCACACCCCCACACCCCAGCCTACACAAGCCCCCAACCCCCCCCCCCCCCCCACACCAGCCCCCGAACCCCTTGCAGCACCCCCACCCTTCACATGTCCTAGCCTCCCCCCAAAACCGGTCCCCTCCCTCCAAAACCAGTCCCCACTCCCATACACCACCCCATCCCCCTAGCCTTCACTAGTCTCCAACCCCCCTATCCTGCACAAGCCCCCCTAAAACCACCCCCACCTCATCCACTGTACTCGCCTCCACCAAAACCAGCCCCTCCCCCAAACTATTACCCTCCCCCACAACCATCCCCTACCCCATCAGCACCCCCCACACCCTAGCCTGCACCAGCCCCCCTAAAATTTTCAAAACAACAGTTCAACACAAGTATTATTCTGTAAATAGAATATATAATTATGAATACTTGAATAATACCAAACATTAAATGTATTACAATAAAATGAAATCTATAAATATTGATTCAAAAATATAAACTCACAAGAATAATACATTACATGGAAAATATTAATGTAAAAATTATAGCATCTTAACATGCTAAATAGAAACTAAAATAACCATTTTGTTTAACACCAAATTAAAAATCATGATTATTATGAGAAAACAAGATCAAATAGAAGTGATCACCAACAACACCAATCAATATAATGCAATAAAGAAATAATAAAAAAGACACTTATATTTTTATGTGCTTTGTAGAATTGGAAAGAAAGAATCACCATAACCAGGTTTCTCCAAACATAGTAGAATAAATGATGTTAACCTCATGGTCCCTTAGTGGTATTGCAGTTTCCCCTATTCACCTATTTTTCATCATCAGTAACTCAAAATTTTCCATAAAACTAGGTTAAGATATAACAACATACCAATTAAAAATATGAACTTGTACAGGTAGACAATTAGAAGTAAAAATTCCCCTTTTGAAGCCAAAAAAGAAAAACATAGACCACAGGCTGTACAATACCCATTTTAATCTCACTATTTATGATAGTTAAATATTCAATGCAAAATGAATGAACTACAACACTGATAAAATAAATGAGTTTGTTTTCCAACAAATACCCCATAAAAAATTGAAGGTTCAAGATGCAGTGAAAACATTTGGTTCAATGAGCATGCACCATCAAGTAATTGAAAGAGGATATAAACATGAATTATTATAAAACATCATATAATTAGGAAAAGGAGTGACCGTATGTTCCAGAAAGCACAGAAAAAATCCATATAAAAATCATGTTGAAACATCCACTTTTTTCGCTCTTCCTTAACTAGAAGTGTTTCAATCCATCAACAAAAAATCTTCATATTCCCCTAGGAGAAACCTAAAAATCAAGTAAATAATCATTGTATAGCCCTATATCCAAGTTAATCAATTTCAGATTCAACTATTCATGATTATATGAAACAGAAATATAAACTATTCTATCAGATAGGAATTAACAACTAGTCTTCAATAATAATGTCCTTAAACAAAATCATGATTACAAAAGGATGATCAAAGTGCAGCATGAAAAACACCGGTGATTTCTAATTCAATAGGTAGATATGATTAAGAACTCAAAAAATGATTGACACTAATTTACAACTCCAATATGGAAGGGTAATACAATATAAAATTAAAAATACTACATTTTATGGGGAAAAGAGATAGGGAACCAAAACCTCATTTCCACTAATTTGCAACTTCAATATGGAAATGTAATACAATAGAAAATTAATAATACTACATTTTATGGTGAAAAGTGATAGGGAACCTCAAGTGAATGGAAGGATATAATCATTCATTATCCTCACACATACACTAATATAACACTATTAATTTTAAAATAATGAAATAATGAAGTAGCGGAACCACAAGTCCATGGATGAAATAACCTAAAAGTGAAAAATGATGAATATAATTAAGGATGCCCTTATATAATTATCTCATTAATTATATAATAATATATTATAAAATAAATTCACCCCCTAAATATTACCCTGGAATGACCCAAGATCTCAATCCATTCACTCTCTATTTAGTGTGTTAGTTTAGGTAGTGAAAAAAATGATTTTCGATACACTACTTTCACCTACCCATGGTAATTGAGAATGCTAAATCACTCCATTATCACCCCTCACTCCCCTACATCGTATTAGAAATGAATGAAAATTCTGGTAGTGTTATTTGTAAACCAAATTAATAAATAAAACCATCATAAAATATAAAGGCACATGGATAATAATCTACTACTCAAATGGAAACAAGGATGCCTACTATTCCACTTGGGTACAATGAAATGTGACTCATGAGACCCATAAAAGGGGATATAAGTAGCTTAAAACATCTTCCAACACATAGAAAAATGTTTTTTAATTTTTCACGATGAAAGGGAGTGTTCTGAACAAAAATATCATCAAAAGTATCAAGAATCAGAAGAAGTTCCTCAATGGTCATAAAAGAAGATGAAATGGTACCAGAAGGAAAATGTATCTAATTTTTCCTTGAATGATATATACATTCCAAATTTTTCGTTTTTGGATAGAAGATATACCTCACACAAGACCTGAAATAAAAATATTATTACATATATCAAATATGATAAAGGTGTATTGGTTTAGTTTTCCAATGATGAATAAATCATGATTCAAACACTAATTTTTAAAATAAATGAAAGAGTTCTGAGAAGGTACAAACCAAGTTTAGAAAAGAATCAAACAAAGGGGAAGAAAAAAACCTATCACTTGAAATTATGGCGGACTGTAATAGTCAAGATTAGAAGCATCAGAAATGACTAGCTTTTCTCCCTCCCCTTAAAGTGATCTGAGACCTGCAAATAGAGTAACCTCTTATTCACAATTCACCTTTGAACCTACAAAGTCTGCAACTATGTTCATTTCATTCCAAGCATGAGGAACGTCCAGGTTTTTTTTCATAAACATTTTTCTTCTACATATGGTGTATTTAGGAGTCCATGGTGTGAGACTGCATCCGAGAAGGGAATATAAGACCATTAGAAAATTAGTATCAATTGTATGGAGAGCGATATGATTCTACCTGCAAATTGTGAGACTGTTGAGCAGAGATCGTCGGGGAGGAGGGTGCTACTATGGGAGAGTTCTTTGGGGAGGAGGGTACCATTGTGAGAGAGGGCATTGCGGTGAGATCGTCAGGAGGAGGATACGTTGTCAGGGAGGAGGGTTGTGTGGTGATAAGGCAGTGAATCGGGGGGGAGGGCTCTAGGGAGGTGGAGACACCATCAGGTAGGAGGGCTGCATGGTGATAGGGCTGCGAATTGGGGGAGGAGAGGAGGGCTGTGGGGAGGAGGAGACTTCATCAAGGAGGAGGGCTGTGCAGTGATAGGGGTGTGAATTGGGGGAGGAGGAGGAGGGATGCAGATCGGGGGAGGAGGAGGAGCCCGATATAGATTGGAAAAAAACAACGTCCATGGTGTACTATTGATTTAGCCATGGAGATTGAATTAAATCGTGGAAATAAAAAAGCAATATCCACAGACCTATAAAACCATGGCTATAGGTCCGTGGCTATATCACAAATTTTTAGTAGCATGATTTCTTATAGAACATCAAATGAAATGTGAGAAAATTGTAAAACATTTATGAGGGAGAGAAGAAAGTCAGAGAAACAACGATGTAGGTTCTATGGAATAGGTGTGAGGATATCATAATGAATCCCAATGAGACTATTGATACATTCTTTCACTGAATATATATTATTTTTAAATATATGTGGGGGTATTTGAGAAGTCATTTAAGATATAAATATTTTGAAACAAATCTTGAGGAAGCTTCCACCACGGTTCAATCTGATATTTTTAGGTTTGGAAGATAAAGACCCAAAAGATATTTCAATTGATAACCTATACAGTACTGTTGTAGCATATGAAATGAGAAATTATGATAATTATGTAGTGGAAAAAGGGAAGCCTATGGATGTTTCATTTAAGGCCATGAAGAATCTCTCTTCTGAAGATAGTCTCCAGGAGGACAATATCGATGATGTCATGTCATTTCTCTCCTCCAATCCGCAATGGGGAAAATAGAGGTTCAAAGGAAAATATCTATTTTTATGCTTTCAAAGAGGAATGCTTTGTCATTTTTTAGAAAATTTTCCTAATAAGTTTGATGATGAAAATAAATAAAATGATGAAATTCTCCGAAGTAAGTATTCATCAAATGAGAAAGGGAGGAGAAGTACAAGGACATAGTTATTCAAAAAGAAAAATATGATTTCAAGAGAGGATGAAAGTTTAGAAAAATTTGAGGTCGAAGAGTTGGAGGACTGCACAAATTATAAATCAGATGATTTGGTGGAAGTTTCATTAAATTCATTAACGAGAGAATAAAGTGACAATGAAGAAAGAGAAATTGAAGGAAGAGTTGATCTTCCATCTGAATTAGAATCTTCCCTCAAAGAGGTAGATATTTGGAGATCCAAAATGAAGAAATCTAAAAAAGTTGTTCATGATTCCAATATCTTTATGCAGTAGTAGAAAAAAGATAATTCTGAGCTAAATGAAGAAATTGAAAATATGAGGTATTCATTGCCAGAAAGCTCCGAAAAGGTTGTTGAGTACAAACTCAAAATTGAAGAATAAAAAATTGAGTTTGATAGTTTGACTAAAAGTGGAAAAGATCAAATCAATCATATTGAACAACTAGAAGAATAATTCATCAGTCTGCAATGAAAAAATATAGATCAAGAAAAACCTCTAGGAAATGAGATCATATAGGAAATAGAGAAGATGATATTTGAGCAGAGTGGTCTATGAGAACAGAAGCACAAATCCACTCTGAATGATAAGGTTGGTATGGGGCATGATCTAAAATAGAAAGTATTTATGGTTCTAGTGAGACAATAAGAACCAAATCCATGATAAAATATTGATTTGGGTAGGAGGTAGAATCCAAAGATTCAGATAACCCAATGCACAACTAGTGGTTCATCATTTTCACATATGAATGTACCTCACATAAGATGTTATTGTTTTTGTAAGATAAGGCACTATCAAAATGTATGTTCCATAGAAAAGAGGTAGCAAAGGAAACAAGACCAATAGAGGTGATCGTATAGAACAAAAAATTATATTTCACCATTTGATGGTCATTGTTTTAGGAGTAAAGGACTCATACATATGGAAAGATATTCCACATCAACAATAAAGAGGAATGTGTTGAGGCAAACTAAATTTGTTCCTAAGAAGCAAACATATGTATCTTCATGTGAGATAAAAATTAATAATTGATTCGAAACACTATAGGTTGAATCTGACCCAAAAAATACTATGTAAGATCAAGATTATCATTCCATTACGATTAAGAATACAAAGGATTGGTAAAAAAGAAAATGGATGAGCAGGTCGTTGTTGCAAAAATTGCATTCAATGTATCAGATTGAACAGGGAAATGGATAATTGAATGTGGATGCACATCCCATAAGATGAGAAATAAGAATCTAGTAACTATAATCAGGTATGATAAAGAAGTTATTAAAGGATTTGGTAATGATGAGGGATTTAAAATTATTGGTTTAGGAAAAGCCATGTTTTGAGGAAAAGATATGAGATGAGCAAATGTGTTGGTTATTGGGGAGTATAGTCACAATGTAACATCCCAAGTATGTAATGAATAATAGATATTTTTATCTATGTCTATTAATGAATTAGATAGTGTTTTAGAGGCTTAAAATGAAAATAAATCCAATCTTAAGCATGGAATACAGTAATATTTTTTAAAAGATTGTTTTACTACCTTTTGATGGAAAACCATTTTTAGATCTATCTTTTGAAACTTTTATAAGATATGTTTGTGAAAATAAACTTATTATTTATGATTGGGACATAAAAATTTACTTTGTGTGAATTTTTGGTATTTTTCTAACAATGTTCATTTTTTAATGAATCGTGAAAAATACTGCATTTTACATCAAAACTGCTTTTTCATTTAATTTAATTATATGGTTAGATTATATTTTTAATTGGTCTTAAAGTTTAATCTGAATATATTTTTACCATTTAATCCAATTTTGGTCATTAGGATTAATTTCACTTTGAAATTTGTCATCAACTAATGCCAAACTTTTCATAGATATTGTTTCTAAAAAACCCGCTATTTTTTTTTGACAACGAGAATTATTATTAAATCAATTATTGAAATTTATGTGTTTGGAATTTGGTAAAATGGACTAAATATTTGGAATCAGAAGGTCCAAATTATTTAATTAAGACTCTTTTGTTTTTGGACATTATGAATAGTAACAACGGTAATTATCTTTAATTATCTTGATTAATGAGTAATCGGGTTGTTAAGGATAATAAAATAATATCATAATAATAAAAAAATGACACCAAAATGTGTCCTAAGGCTATTGGTTGTCTCATGTCCGACCATGGGATTCCTTGTTCCAAACTTGGGCCCCCCATGAAATTAATTTTGTGAGAAAGTGACTTTTTATCTTTTTATTTTTTAAAGAATGTTAAATGTAACAAAGAATGTATCACCTATGTAAAATATTTTTAATTTTGTCTACATAAATGATCTTCTGTAATATAAGTAGTCTTTGGAAATCTAAAAATATTTTCTACATCATAGTATTTTTTTTTATAATTTTTAGACATTAAAAAATTAAATTATTTATGACATCATAATGATGCAGCGATGACATCATTATTTGACAATTTAAATAAAATGGAAAGATAATGTAAAATATAAGACCTACACATGTCCAAAACCTATTGGGTGGGTATATTTCGAACCATTATCACCTTACCCTCGAATAATATCAATGTCGGACCTTTTGAATCCGAAAATAATTTCAAAATAAAGTAACATTTCTTTACTTTCCAAGAGTGCCCCTCCTCTCCTCTTAAAAAAGTCCCCCACATCTACATCCTTACCAACACTTCCATAGCCTTTGGCTCGGCCAAACCCTACTCATTTTGTCTCTCCACTTCCCTCTCTTACTCCTTGAAGCCTCACTTTGGGTAGAAGTCTTCCCAAGGAAGCCTTTGAGCTCAAACCAAAGGGAGTTACCCGATTTTAAGGTAATGTCTTCACTTGAGTCCTTTTGTTTTATTTTTCTTCTACAACCCCCTAAACTCATTTATTAATTTCTTTTGTAAAAAATCCAGTATATTCAATATACTAGGATTCTGTTATAATAATTATTCGAGCTACACTTACACACACCTACATCTAATAGTTAATGAACATACTGTTTCCGTGGATGGCGAATTTCTGCCTCCCGAAACGATGATTGTTCAACATTCTTTTAACAACATAAAAGGTGGCCATTAAGATGAAACAATATTTATATATGATATATACTATGTTTATGTTTTTCTTTAAGCTTCTTTATTTTTCATTTTGGTCATACCTTTATGGTTTCCATTATGGGTAAACGTGATATCTTCATTTAAGGAAGTGCGGACTACCGCCCCCTCAAAGTGATTTGATTCGTTAAATACCATATGTGGGATGTATAAAGGATGGAGTTATGATATTATATATGATATTACACTGGAATTATAATATACCTTTATATAATTATGATTCAATTCTATAAAATATGAAATAGGAATGAAAGTAGCGTTCATGCGTACGTATGGCTTACCGTCTCCATGAACGGTGCATTTCATTTTTTACCTCTAAATGATTATGTAATATTATAAATGCATGCATGTACTGGATATATATGACATATATGATATCTAAATCATGAATACCATTCTGGATATAATGGATACATGAAGAACTTGTAATTATAAAGGGCTTATTTCTGCCTCAAGTACCAATGATCGTTAAAACGACCGTTATTAACTTAAATAATTACATAGTTTTAATGACATGGAAATAAGTGATATAAAAGGAATAATGAACTTTAAAAAGGTTCTTAAAAAAGTAGAAATTAACTCAAGTTTATTATTCAGTAGATTAAAGAACGACTGAGTCAAGTCAGACCTGAGGTATGGGACTTCGTCTCAATCTCCTTTCATTGAGGGATATTTTGTTTTATACTCAACCTTCTATTATACGGTGTATAAACCCATTCGAATTTTACATTTATCCAAAAAGATTCTTTTTTATACAAAGAATTTTACTAAACGAAAAAAGGGAATGTTTTGTCGTACTTATGCGGCGACAATGACTTCTCCACCGCCGTGACCATTATTTGAGTTTCGGCTTCCTCTACAAGCCATACCTTCTTTTTAAAAGAAAAATAAATATCATGTTTTACTTTTCTTTTATTTTGGTATTCAAAATGGTTTTCATAATGTTTTTATATCAATGTGTTGTATTGATATCTTGTGATTGAAAGGTGGAAATGTTATGTTTCCTTTATGCATGTTTTATGTGATTCGATTATGTTGAGGTTCTTGGGAATTATTATGAAGACGGGTGGTTCTGTGATAAACTATGGGCGGGTGAGCCTGATATAGCTCTCCATTGCATTGGGTAACGCGAAGGAGTGAAATGTTAAGGTTTCTCTGAAGAGATTTAGGGAATATATTGTGATGGGTATTCCAAACGTAAGCAAGAGGGTTACTCCCTATGTAAGAATGTTATGAATGCCTCAAGTTACCTTTATGTCTTATGATTTCTATGATTTATTCCTGATGTGATGAGGTATGTTAAATTGCTTATGTTTTATGGGTAAAGTATGATTTCATTCTTATGTATATATGTACCCATGTTTCCTTTCCACATATTTTTATATCCCTTACTGAGATTTTTATGCTCATCCCAAGTTTTTTTGAAATGTTTTTCACAGGTCAAGGGAAAGGTAAATGATATGATGATATTGTAAAGGAAGTGTCAAGAAAGAATCCATGTTTTATTTTAAATATGTTTCCATTGATGGGAAATAAGAATACTATCATTATGTAACCACTTTGTTTATATGTGGAATTTAATGGAAGTTTTATGTTCAAATTCTCTAAAACTCTATACCTGAAAAGATCCTCAATGTGCAATCTTGTAATAACTCAAGATTATGTAAGGTTTAAGGCTGGGGAATTATAGTTGGTATCAAAGGTCGGTTTAGATAACTTTAGGCGTTATAATTCTATTAAATGATTATCCAAAAATATTTTTTTTGAAATGATATAGCATTTGAAGATTACCATGTGGCTTTATCTAAGACATGTTTGTTCAGAATGGTTTTCCGTAGAGGAAATAGGGAAACATTACTAGGAAGGCATACATAAGGAAATAACCTTCCGAATCATCATCCCGAGAGGGTCGGAATTGGAACTGAACAGTTTGTTGCAGTAATGGCGCAGTTGACTCAAGCGATAAATGGTAGTGGTATCCATGCACGAGATCAGCCAGATCAACCGTAGAGGAACATGTTAGTGGTGTAACATTTTATGAGGAAAAAACCCCCATCATTCAGAGGATCATCTGACCCTGTGTTAGCTGAAGGGTGGATTAAAGCACTGGAGAAGATTTTTGATGTCATGGGGTGTTCAAACAATCAAAAGGTAAGTCTTTCTATTTACCATTTGGAGGGTGAGACAGATCAGTGGTGGTCTATGGTTAAAAATTCAGGGACGCTGATGAGATTGATGCTCTCGACTGGGATGAATTCAAAGGTATGTTTCTTGAAATTTATTTTCCTAGGCTCTTAGTCTTAGTATGGAAAAACAATTCTTGGAATTGAGGCAAGAGGAATACTCAGTGGCTACCTATGAAGAAAGGTTCACTCGATTGGCAAGGTATGCTCCAAATTTTATCTGAGACCTTGATAGTAAAATCAATTGTTTTTAATCAGGATTAAAGCCATAATATCGAAGGGCATTAGCTTCTCCTGAGTTTAAAAGTTATGAAAAGCTTGTTCGATGTGATGAGAATGTTGAAATGGAGTTTTCCTGTGATCAAGTGTTCTATAACAACCAGCAGAAGAAGAGACCGAGGTGGCAAGAGAAAGGTAAGAATTCTTCAAAAAAGTCTGATGGTAAGAAAACTAAGTTTCCTGTTTGTGATAAATGTGGAAAAAGGAATGCTGGGGAATGTCTTATGAATTCTGGAAAGTGCTACTGATGTGGTAAGATGGGTTATAAGGCTTGTGATTGCACTGAAAAAGATCAAGGTGAAGGTAAGACCGAATTTGATTTACAGTTAGTGAAATGTTTTAAGTGCAACGAGATGGGTCACTATGCAAACGAGTGTCCGAAAAAGAGCTTCAGTGATGGGAAATAGTTAGACTACAAGTAGAAAGGGGTGGTGAAATCCTTTGCAACTACTTCAGTAGATGTCAGGCCATCAAATAAAGTTGTATCATGTACTTTGTTTGTTTTTTCAGATTATGCCAGTGTGTTGTTTGATTCGGGGTGTACACATTCTATTATCTCTGAAAACTTTTCTAGTAAAATGGGAGTACCATATCAAGAAATGACTCCAGGACTTTTGGTAAAAACACCTGGGGGAAATGTTGAGGCAAAAAGAATTTATAAGAATCTTCCTATCCTTATCTGTGGAAAGAACCTACTTGAAAACCTTATTGTTCTACCTCTAGTAGAGTTTGATGTTATCCTGGGTATGGATTGGCTCTCTATTTTCCATGCTAAGATTGACTGTAGAGATAAAGAAGTTTCTTTTCAGAATGACTTTCAGTTTGTGTACAAGAATGAACCCTTACTGTTTATAACATATCAAGAGGCCGAGAAACTTGTAAAATATGGAAATGAATGTTACCTTTCACACACCGTTGAAAATAATGGAACTGTTCAGATTAATGATGTGCCAGTGGTAAATGAGTATCCTGATGTTTTTCCTGATGTGTTTCCTAGAATAATACCATATTGGGAAGTTGAATTTACTGTTGACTTAGTTCCCGATGCTAATCCAATTTCAAAACCCCCTTATCGAATGGCTCAAGTTGAACTTTTAGAGTTAAAGAAAAAGTTGCAGGAGTTATTAGATAAAGGTTTCATTCGACCTAGCACATAACCATGGGGTGATCATGTTTTATTTGTTAAAAAGAAAGATGGTTCAATGAGACTTTTCATTTATTATAGAGCCTTGAATAACATCACTGTTAAGAACAAATATCCTTTGCCTCATATCTTTGATTTGTTTGATCATTCCAGGGATCTCAGTATTTTTCAATGATTGACTTGAGATCGGGGTACCATCAGCTGAAGGTAAAGGAAGCAGATGTTCCGAAGACCGCGTTCCGTACAAGATATGGCCGTTATGAATTTGTAGTAATGCCTTTTGGGCTAACCAATGAACTTGCTATATTCATGGACTTAATGAATATAATTTTCCATGTGTTTTTGGATAAGTTTTTTCTGGTTTTCATTGATGATATTTTGGTGTTTTATAAAAGTAAAGAGGAGCATGAAAGACATTTAAGGGTTATCTTGCAAACCTTAAAAGAAAAGAAACTGTATGGAAAATTCAGCAAGTGTGTGTTTTGGTTGCAAAAAATTTCATTCCTTGGTCACATTGTTTCTAAAGATGGGATAAATTTTGATCCTTCAAAAACAAAAGTTGTGGAAGAGTGGCCAAGACCCACAAATGTAACTGAGATTCGTAGCTTCCTTGGTTTGGCAGGCTATTACCGAAGGTTTGTTAGAAATTTTTCACGGTTATCTAGTCCAATGACTAAGCTATCTAGGAAGGGTGTTAAGTTTATCTGGACAAAAGAATGTGAGGATTGTTTTTAGGAATTGAAAAGAAGATTGGTGAATGCTCCAGTTTTGGCACTACCTTCCAGGAATGGTGAGTTTGTTATATACAGTGATGCTTCATTGAATGGACTTGGTTGTGTCCTAATGCAGAATGATCAGGTAATTGATTATGCTTCACAACAGTTGAAAAATCTTGAGGTAAATTACCCTACACATGATTTGAAATTAGCTTCTGTTGTTTTCGCTATAAAAATTTGGAGGCATCATTTGTATGGAGTAAAGTGTGAAATATATACTGAACACAAAAGTTTAAAGTATATATTCACTCAGAAAGAGTTAAACATGAGACAGAGGAGATGGCTGGAACTAATCAAGGATTATGATTGTACAATTCATTACAATCCAGGAAAAGCAAATAATGTGGCTGATGCTTTGAGTCGAAAATGTAATGCTTCATTAGCAATGTTGCGTTTGGAATGTGATCCTTTGGTTAAGGATTTGATGAACTTTGGCATATAAGTTGTTGGTGAAAGATGTTCTTCTGTTTTGTTTCAGGTATCAGTGAGATCACCTCTATCAGACAGAATCAAGAAGGCACAGAAGAAAGACAGTGAGTTGCAAAAAAAGGTAGAGCTGTTTCAGAAAGGTAAGTTGTCTGAATTCAACATTGGTAATGATTTCATTTTGAGATTTGGGAAGAGATTGTGTGTGCCTTATGATTCACAGTTGATGAGATAGTCGTTATGTGAATCTCATAGTTCTCCATTTTCAGTTCATCCAGGTAGTAGTAAGATGTATAGAGTTCTTCGGGAGTATTACTGGTGGGATGGAATGAAAAGAGATATTGCTGATTTTATTGTGAAGTGTTTGACTTGTCAGTCGGTTAAAGCCAAGCGAAAGTTATCGAAAGGGATGCTTCAGCCTTTACCAGTGCCAGAGTGGAAATGGGAGAATTTATCCATGGACTTTGTTGTGAGATTACCGAAGACATCTTGAGGTAATAATGTAATCTGGGTTATTGTTGATCGCTTGACTAAATCTACTCATTTCCTTGCTATACGAGATAATTTTTCCCCAGATCAAATTTCCCATTTGTATCGTAAAGTGATAGTCAGGTTACATGGAGTTCCTCTCTCCATTGTATCTGACCGTGATCCCAGGTTCACTTCTAACTTTTGGAAAGGCCTTCAGAAGTCGTTGGGTACTGAATTAAATTTTAGTACAGCATTTCATCCTCAATTAGATGGGCAGTCAGAACGAACAATTCAGACCATGGATGATATGCTACGAGATTTTTCGGTGGATTATCAGGGAATTTTGGACGAACATCTTTCTTTGGTTGATTTTTCATATAATTACAGTTTTCATTCCAGTATACAGATGGCACAATTTGAGGCGTTATATGGGAAGCGGTGTCGAACTCCAGCTTTCTGGGATGAAGTGGGTGAAAGGATGTTAATGGGACTAGAATTGGTAGAAGAGATGGTCGAAAAAGTTCAGCTGATTCAGAAACACATGAGAACAGCTTAGAGTAGGCAGAAGAGTTATGCAGACAATAGGAGGAAGGATCTAACTTTTGAGGTAGGTGATCATGTTTTTCTCAAAGTCTCACCATTGAAAAGTGTGATGCGATTTGGTAAGAAAGGAATGCTGAGTCCAAGGTTCATTGGACCATATGAAATTCTGGAGAGAGCTGGATCAGTTGCATACCGGGTGGCTTTACCTCCGAGTTTATCTCAGGTACACAATGTTTTTCATGTTTCGATGTTGAGAAAGTATATGCCAAATGCATCTCATGTTTTGAGTCCAGAGGTAGTTCAGCTGGAAGAGAACCTATCTTATGAGTAACAACCGGTCCAGATTCGTGACCATAGGGAGCAAGTGTTACGAAATAAGGTGATTAATCAGGTAAAGGTTTTGTTGAAAACCACAAGATGGAAGAGGCAACATGGGAATCTGAAAATGCAATGAGGGATTAGTACCCCCATTTATTCGATAAGTAAATAAATTACGATAAAGAAATTTTCTAAAGGGGGGAAGGATGTAACATCCCAAGTAAGTAATGAATAATAGATATTTTTTTCTATGTCCATTAATGAATTAGATAGTGTTTTAGTGTCTTAAAATGAAAATAAATCCAATCTTAAGCATCGAATACACTAATATTTTTTAAAATATTGTTTTACTTCCTTTTGATGGAAAACAATTTTTAAATCTATATTTTGACAATTTTATAAGAGATTTTTGTCAAAATAAACTTATTCTTTTTTATTGGGACATCAAAATTTACTTTGTGTGAATTTTTGGTATTTTTCTGACAATGTTCATTTTTTAATGAATAGTGAAAAATACTGCATTTTACATCAAAAATGATTTTTCATTTAATTTAATTATATGGTTAGATTATATTTTTAATTGGTATTAATGTTTAATCTGAATATATTTTTACCATTTAATCAAATGGTGGTCATTAGGATTAATTTCATTTTGAAATTGGTCATAAACTAATGCCAAACTTTTCATAGATATTGTTTCAAAAAAACCCGCTATTTGTTTTGACAATGAGAATTATTTTTAAATAAATTATTGAAATTTATGTGTTTGGAATTTGGTAAAATTTATTTCATATTTGGAATCATAAGGTCCAAATTATTTAATTAAGACTCTTTTGTTTTTGGACATTATGAATAGTAACAACGGTAATTATCTTTAATTATCTTGATTAATGAGTAATCGGGTAGTTAAGGATAATAAAATAATATCATAATAATAATAAAAATGACACCAAAATGTGTCCTAAGGATACTGGTTGTCTCATGGACGATCATGGGATGCCTTGTGCCAAACATGGGGGCCCCATGAAATCACTTTTGTGAGAAAGTGACTTTTTATCTTTTTATTTTTTAAAGAATGTTAAATGTAACAAAGAATGTATCACCTAAGTAAAATATTTTTAATGTTTTCTACATATATGATCTTTTGGACTATAAATAGTCTTTTGAAATATAAAACGATTTTCTACATCATAGTATTTTTTTTATAATTTTTAGACATTAAAAAAATTAAATTATTTATGACATCATAATGATGCAACGATGACCTCATTATTTGACGATTTATATAAAATGGAAAGATAATGTAAAATCTAAGACCTACACATGTCCAAAACCTATTGGGTGGGTATATTCCGAACCCTTATCACCTTAAACTCGAATTATATCAATGTGGGACCTTTTTAATCCGAAAATCACTTTAAAATAATGTAACATTTCTTTACTTTCCAAGAGTGCCCCTCCTTTCCTCTTATAAAAGGCCCCCACATCTACCTCCTTACCCACACTTCCAAAGCCTTTGGCTCGGACAACCCCTGACCATTTTGTCTCTCCACTTCCCTATATTACTCCTTGAAGCCTCAATTTGGGTAGAAGTCTTCCCAAGGAAGCCTTTGAGCTCAAACCAAAGGGAGTTACCCGATTTTAAGGTAATGTCTTCACTTGAGTCCTTTTGTTTTTTTTGCTTCTCCAACCCCCTAAACTATTTTTATTCATTTATTTTGTAACAACTCCAGTATATTAAATATACTAGGATGTTGTTATAAGAAGTATTATAGCTACACATACACACACCTACATCTAATGGTTAACGAACATACTGTTTCCGTGGATGGAGAATTTCTGCCTCCCGAAACGATGATTGTTCAACATTATTTTAACACCTTAAACGGTGGCCATTAAGATGACAATATATTTATATATGATATATAATATGTTTATGTTTTCCTTAATCTTCTGTATTTTTCATTTTGGTCATACCTCTATGGTTTCCATTATGGGTAAACGCGATATCCTCATTTAAGGAAGTGCGGACTACCGCCCCCTCAAAGTGATTTGATTCGTTAAATACCATATGTATGACATATAAAGGATGGAGTTATGATATTATATTTGATATTAAACTGGAATTATACTATACCTTTATATCATTATGATTCAATTCTATAAAATATGAAATATAAATGAAAGTACTGTTCATGCGTACGTACGTCTTACCGTCTCCATGAATGGTGCATTTCATTTATTACCACTAAATGATTATGTAATATTATAAATGCAAGAATGTACTGGATATATATAACATATATGATATCTACATCATGAATACCATTTTGGATATAATGGATACATGAACAACTTGTAATTATAAAGGGATTATTTTTGACTCAAGTACCAATGATCGTTAAAACGACCGTTATTAACTTAAACAATTACATAGTGTTCATGACATTGAAATAAGTGATATAAAAGGAATAATGAACTTGAAAAAGGTTCTTAAACAAGTAGAAATTAACTCAAGTTTATTATTCAGGAGATTAAAGAATGATTGAGTCAAGTCGGACCTGAGGTATGGGACTTCGTCTCAATCTCCTTTCATTGAGGAATATTTTGTTTTATACTCAACCTTATTTTATACGGTGTATAAACCCCTTTGAATTTTACTTTTATCCAAAATGAATCTTTTTTATATGAAGCGTTTTACTAAACGACAAAAGGGAATGTTTTGTCGTACGTATGCGGCGACAACGACTTCTCTGCCGCCGTGACCATTATTTGAATTTCGACTTCCTCTACAAGCCATACCTTCTTTTTAAAAGAAAAATAAATACCATGTTTTAATTTTTCTTTTATTTTGGTTTTGAAAATGGTTTTCATAATGTTTTTATATCAATGTGTTTTATTGATATCTTGTGATTGAAAGGTGGAAATGTTATGTTTACTTTATGCATGTTTTATGTGATACGATTATGTTGAGGTTCTTGGGCATTATTTTGATGACGTGTGGTTCCGTGATAAACTAAGGGCGGGTGAGCCCGATATAGCTCTTCAATGCATTGGGTAACGCGAAGGAGTGAAACGTTAAGGTTTCTCTGAAGAGATTTAGGGAATATACTGTGATGGGTATTCCAAACGTAACCAAGAGGGTTACTCCCTACATAAGAATGTTATGAATGCCTCAAGTTACCTTTATGTCTTATGATTTCTATGATTTATTCATGATTTGATGAGGTATGTTAAAGTGCTTATGTTTTATGGGTAATGTATGATTTATTTCTTCTGTATATATGTACCCATGTTTCCTTTCCATATATTTTTATATCCCTTACTGAGCTTTTTATGCTCATCCCAAGTTTTTTTGAAATGTTTTTCACAGGTCAAGGGAAAGGTACATGATATGATGTTAGTGTCATGGAAGTGTCAAGAAAGAATCCATGTTTTATTTTAAATATCATTCCGTTGATGGGAAAGAAGAATACTATCTTTATGTAACCACTTTGTTTATATGTGGAATGTAATGCAAGTTTTATGTTCTAATTATCTAAAACTCTAAACCCGAAAAGATCCTCAGTGTGTAATCTTGTAATAACTCAAGATTAAGTAAGGTTTAAGGCTGGGGCCTTATACACAACTTGCATAGTGTTAGTAAATTGTGTGACTTAGGTCCCGCCATACGATTTTCCATGAAATTGTGTATCATCCAGGAAAAGGATGGTGCTTTTGTGGTTTAAGGAAAGCATATGAAAGGGAATCTATACCTCATGAGTGAAGAATAAGATATGTGATTTCTTTCCAAGGATGAAGAAAAAAAGTTATGGTATAAGCATCCTGGGAACATAATCCAAGGTTCCTTGGAAGATATGGTAAAAAATGATGCTACTCAAAATCTCCCTATATTATCACGTGATATTACTCATTCGTGCGATGTTTTCCAATAGTGTAAGATCATTCTAATGATGTATAAGCATAAGGAGAAAAATTTAACATGATTTCATGAGTTGGTGCATAATGATGGGTGTGGGCCAATTTCCCCAAGGGTTACTGATGGGATGAGATTTTATGTTCTATTCCTTTATGACTATAGTATAATGGCATGAATTTCAATAATCACCCTCAAATATGAAGTGTTCAGCTTCATTACAAGATATCAATTGAAATGTGAACAGATTCTTGTTATGAGAATCTGAACGATTCAAAAAGATAATGGAACATTGTTCACAAAAAGCCATGTGGAGGATTATATTGATAAACATGGGATATGACATCAGGTTTCAATAGTAATAACTCCACAATAGAATAGAGAAGTTTAGACAAGAAATCGGATTATCAACAACATGGAAGGTACAATTATCATTGAGAAATACCTTCTCGAGAAATTTAGGAAAGAAGCAGTTATGACAACAGTATACCCTTAAAATAGAGAATAACTTTGTACAAAAGAGGAGAATAATCCATATGGGTTGTGTTATGGAAAGAAGTTTTGATTAATGTTCTTTCTAATATTCAGAAGTAAATGATTCATTCTCAATAAAGAGAAACATAGGAAATTTGAATCCCATGGGGATGAAGGGATATTTCATGGATAATCAGTTGAAAGAAAATCATATAAATGATTCAATAAGAGGTTTGGAAATATAGTATAAATTAATGATGTGACTATTGTAGAAAATGAAATGAATCTTGAGCAAATACTTGAACAAACTCAGTAGGATAATGATGAAGATATGGGAAGATCAGGAGATGCTCTAGCTCTAGAGATTGATTCAGAATAAGACTCATATGATGATAATAAATCAGTGTCTTTTATGAGGCCAACAAGAGGAGATGAAAAAACATAATAGGTGATTAGACCACACTAGTACAGATAATAAGGAATAAGTATCTAAATAAATAATCATACTTATCACAAGTGGAGCCTAAATTATTTGATAAAGCAGCTGAAGATGAGAATTGGGATCATGTTATGAATGAAGAGCTTGACCAAATTGGGAAGAATAAAATGTGGGAAATTGTTTCATGACTAGAAGCCAAGAATGTCATAGATACAAAATGGTTCATTCACAAAAAAATGAACCAAGATGGTGTTGTGATTCAAAACAAAGCACACCTTTTGTGCAAAGGGTACTCCCAGATAGAGGGTATTGTTATCGATGAAAAATTCTCACCAGTTGAAAGGCTAGGTAATATTAGAATATTCATGGCAATATTTGTTCAATAGATATTTAATTTTTTCTACATGGATGTCAAGTCAGCATTTCTAATTGGAGTTCTGGAAGAAGAAGTCTACATTGAGAAACCAAATGGTTTATTAATGCTTGAATATGGGAATAGTGTTTTTTTTGTCTAAAGAAGGCTTTATATGGATTGAATCAAGCACCAAGAGCATGGTATTAAACACTTGAACAGTTTCTAAAGAAACTCATTTTTTAGCATTGTTTAGTTTATTACAATTTGTATAACAAAAATGGAAACAGTAAAAGGATGATGGTGCTTGTTTATGTCGATGTCATAATCGTTGGGGTTTAGATGAAGCACAATGTAGAAAATTTTATGAATTTTGGAAATGTGAGTTTGAAATGTCGATGATTGGAGAGATATCATTTTTCCCTGGATTACAGGTGACATCAGTAAAAAATGTCACTTTTATTAGTCATTAAAAATATTCGAAGGGGGTTTTGAGAAGGTTTGGAATGGATAATTTCAAAGAGATGAAGACTCTGATTTCTACCGGTTGAAATTGTAATGAGATGATGAATGAGAGATAGTTAATATCATAGAATATAGTAAAATCATTAGATGTATATTGAACCGGATAGTGACAAGTCCGGATATTGTATTTCCCACATTCCATGTAGCGAGGTATCAAAGAAATCCCAGGGAGAGACACATGATTATAGTAAAAAGAATTATATTTTATTTCAAGGTCACATTGTATTTTGGCCTACTATATAATGAAAAATATCATCTAGAGTTTTTGGGATATACAAATGAAGATTTTGTTGGTTTAGCAGATGATAAGAAATCAACATTAGTTGGTGCCTTTTATCTAGGAGGGTTGTGTATTTCTTAGTTAAGAAAGAAATAAGATTTCATTTCACTGAGCACCATAGATGCTGAATATATTGTGGCTAATAAATCTAGCACACAACTATTATGGATGAAGCAACAACTTAAAGATATGAGAATTGAAGTTAAATCTCTGATCTGAATCCATTATGATAATTCAAGTGCTATAAATATGATCATGAATATAGTCCATCACTCAAGGAAAATCACATTGAAATCAAATACCATTTTATCAAGGAGAAGGTGATGCAAGGGCTTGTGATGATGGAGTACGTACCTACAAAACAACATGTTTTAGATATTCTTACAAAGGCCTTAACCAATTAATCATTTTAAAGGCATAACCTGGATCTGGGAGTCCATTCGACTTACCGCACTTGAAAAATTATGGATGTGGGACCCCTCTCCCTGAGTAATGATGTGCCTTTCCCGAATATGCTTATATGTATTCTTTACCCTGTTCAAGACAACCTTGAATTGCCCTTCAGGTTCAATGATAAATGGGGAGAAAGTATGACTTCTAGGGGAAGAAAAGACACATGGAGAAGCTGTTAAGTGGAGTAGTGATATAGGGGGAGTTGAAGCAGAGATAAAGCTATTTGTATGAGATATAATATAATGGGATCATTAAATCTAACGATTCTATAAGTTATCAATAAATTATTAGATATCACGACAGTTGAGATTCGTGATGAAATCTATTCATTGGTATCCATGTATCATTATGGTATTAGCAGTTGGTGACTAGAAATGAATTGGTTCATTGATGAACGTCTCATTATAATCTTGTTTCTCATTCCATACATGGCTCCTGTGGGCTTAGAGTTTGTGGTGAGTAAATCCTGGATCACTATCTTAATTGCATGAAGAAAATGGTTGTAGAAGTTGGAAGGAGTGTTATTGAGGTATCAAAATGTTCAGCATTGTAATGAGAAGAGTTTCCAACAAGCCCAAAGAGGGAGATTGTTTGGAAAAAAATCCCACAAGGTGTCCTGTGAATATGTTTTGGGTGTGGTTTTTTTGTTGACAAATCTAGATGATCATAAATGAGTGAGAGTAGTACACCAGAATTCACGGGTCATGTACCATGTTCTAAGAATGGTACTTAGAGCGGCAGACTTGGTACACGTGTATGGTTTGTGAAATTGAAAATGGTTTACAGAGGAAGGATGTGAAGTAAATGGATGTATTTTCATCATCAGAGGTAATAGACCACATAGGATCAAATTCCGTACATGGACGGTGTGGAAAAACAATTCTCATTTGGCTTGCAATTCGCGGTGGAAGAATAATTAGTATGCGATGAAGGATGGATTGAAGATTTGTTAAATCATTGATTAAATTGTTTTTTGAATATCTTTTCCTACATAAGAATCACTAATCACACTAACTACTGTAGAGATTGAAAATTATATGAGAACATATTTTTCTTCGAGAATTTGGAAAAGTCTGAATGTGGTTCTCGATGAAGGTGTTTGCTAGGTTTCTTAACCCAAGAAGGAATTCTGGTATACAGAATGAGTTGTCTCGTTAGGCAGAGGAGTAATCTATGATATGTGAGAGGGAGAATTCATCAAGTAGTATATTTATGTAGAGCTCTAGTATATGGAAGCTAAGACAATCTGTGAATAGAGAGTAGTTTTTAGACATGAGTGGTTTTGCAGAGGAGTTTCATGGAATCGGTATATGGTAGCGGTATGCGATCGTGAAGGCAGAGATAGTTTGTGGAAGAAGGGAAGTTCACAGTAGTGGAAGAACTAAGCGGAGCAGGTGTTCTGCAAACCAAACCCAGTACTCAGTATGAGGGATAGGAAGGTGGTTCATGATTTTTACAAGGAATCTTTAAAAGCTTCAATTTAATTTTTGAAAGTATTTTCTGGTACCTAATAATACCTAGGTTGGTGGAATTCATCTGCAGGTGAAAAACGAACTTCAATAGAGAATCTATTTATAGTAATGGATATAGGAATTCATGAAAATAAAGAGACCTACATGTCCATAATTTTTTTTTGACCTATAAGTAGATAAACTTTGAGTGGATTCCTTTCCAAGAGCAGTGTGCGACGAATGACGAAGATGGTGACCTATTCCATCGGCAGTGAGCTAGAGAAAGAGGCATAGGGAGTGACCCTTTGGAATGTAGTGAGAAGACCCTAAACCTTTTAATGGTAGCTATACTAGGAATAGAAGATCTATCCTAAACATTGTAATCATTATTGGCAGTGAACCTTAAAGAATTTGGTACATAAGCACATTGTCGTTTTATGCCCCTTGGACGTAGCCCAGTGAGGGTGAACTAAGAAGAAATTGATGTTTCCTATGCATGATTTCATATCTGTTTGTCTATTAGTATGGTAGGGAGAGAGAATTTTGTTTTTTCAAACAATGAAAAAAGATCCGAACAATAAAAAGTTTTAATCTTTCATACCGTGATTCACCCCCCTCAGGGTATTTGACCTAGTGGACCTATCAGTTTCACTAAACAATGATATATAATTAAAATTTTATTATTTAATGGGATATAAACTAGATGTTATGAATAAAATTAAATATATTGTGAATTTTATATAATAGGAAAATTCATCATATATATTTTCTGGAACTTGATATATGAACAAATTCAATTTTTTCAGTCAAAAGAAGTATTTTAAAAAAAATTAGTTTTTACCTATTTTAGATGGTACACCCATTTTAAATCTATTTTTGACACTTTTATAAGTTAAATTTTACAAAATACACTTATTCTTTGGTATAGGGACATAAAAATTTAATTTAATTTTTTGAATTTTATGTGTTTTTATGAATTTTATTTTATTTTATTGAATAGTGAAAAATACTACATTTTAATTAAAAACTACCTTTTCATCTAATTTATTTATATAAATAGATTAAATTTTTAATTGGTTTTAAAGTATAATTGGATTTTTTATAATTTATTCCCATTTTGGTCATTGGATGTAATTTCACATTTAAATTGGAAAAAACATATGATAATCTTTTGATATGTTTTTACTTCTTAAAAACCTGCGTTTTGGTTTTGACAATGTGAATTAATTTTTAATTAATTTCATCCAATTATGTGTTTAGAAATATAAAAAATGGATTATATATTTGGTATCATTGGGTCCAAATTATGTTAATAGGTTAATTTTATTGTTGTATATTATGAATAGTTACTACGATTATTTTTATTTTCCATAGTTAAAGGTAAATTGGGTAAATTAGGGTAACTAATAGTATGATAAGGACAAGAAATTATCCTAAAACATGCAAAAATAAAATTATATGAATAATATTTTACTCTTAACATATTTGGTTTGAATAGTTAGTTATTTAATGTCCACTTGACAATGAAAATGACATAGATATTAATACAACCAATGAAAGTGACAAAATGTCAAACTCACATTTCTTATAAGTATAATAATTTTAATTTAGAAATAACCATGTGATATATTTAAAAATAAATAGTACATGTAGTGATAAAATAATTACCCACAAAATGGTAATTTATATTTAATTATTAGGAAATAAAAAATTACCATAAAGTCTCATTCTTTGCTGATGTAAAAATTAATTAATATGAGAAATCAGTGAATCAATTTTTATTAAAACACTAATAACCATAAAAATGTCCAAACAAAAAAAAATATTGCTTGAGTATATCTTGACCATAATAATACAAAGGTCAATATAGTTACCATTTGGAGCCTTATATATATGATTATAACCTTTATATTATTATATTTAAAGTAATGTTAAATTTATCACATTTATACATTAATAAGTGTAACATTTTTAATGTTTTCGTTTCTCAGAAGATAAATTCGTCTAAATTTATTATTATAAAATATGGTAAATATGTGTTCATCATTGTATTTTATTTAAAAAAATTTATTCTAAAAGTAATTATATTACATAATTACAAAATATAGATGTAGTGATTATTTTAATAATAATGATATCCAATAAATGTTTTAAAAAATATTAAAATAAATGTAATTTGGGATAATTAATTTTTCAAATAAATTTAATATATGTCCCCAAAAAATTATGTATATAATAAAATATTTTGTTCTAGGATCACCCCTTATCTATATATTTCTAAAAATTCATGAAATTAATTGTTTCAAAATTGGAAAATTTGTTATTTTATTAAAATAATGTTTTATAAAATTATTTAAAATTAATTAAAATTTTTAAATATATATAATAATTATTATATTGTATAAAATGTTATAAATTATTAATTTATGGTTTAATTTAAATCAAATAAGTAAATATTTCATCCTTCAAATTTTGAAAAATTTGTTATCTTAATTAAAATAAAATAAAATAACTTATTAAAAATTAAAATTATAGTGTTTAAATTGACATCAAAACATGTATAAATTTTATTGGATGATGATATTTAACTATTATCATATATAATATTCTAATTTATCTAATTTTGAATGTATTTGGTTTGATTTTTTAAATTTTTATAAATTAATATTTTTAAGGTTTTCCAAAGTTCCCCTCACCTCAATTATAAAGGGGCCCTACCTCCCACAAATAATCACTTATATTTGAGCCTTGATGCTTGACCATAACATCACAATACACCTTATCAACCTCACTGGAAAAATTATAGAGGTCCTTGTCATCTTTAAAGACCAACTGTAGTGCTCTAAGAGAATTTTTAGAGGAGGCACATAAACGAAGAGGCAATATCATTTACCGATTCATTTAAACTTCATCATTATTTTACTTCCACATCATGATTTCTTTCATTATAAAGTAATAAATATAATTTTACATATAATATTAGTGGTTATTATGATTATTAAACAACCATATTCCACTTTCATACCCATCATATGAAAAATAAAATCACCATGCGTGTGTACGCACGACTTACCGTCTCCACACTATGGTGTAATCTATTTTTCACCGACACCTTACATGGATGAGTATAATGATATAATTAATGAATACATATATTATTAATATAAAATTATATTGATTCATATATACTATTCACAATCTACTTCAATTCTATTCATCTATTATGGGAATGATATAATCGCTCATGCATACGTACGACTTACCATCTCCATGGTGTGATGTGATTTTTTCTATATAATATTTCATAAAAATGATTATATAAATGAATTTAACGAATAAATATGATATATATTATAAAAATTACATGATTTAAATGATGTAACTATATCCTTAAAATGTTTAATATTAACATATCGGACAAAACATGCTTTAACATGTAAAGTAGTTATTGCCCGAATAATGAGTAGTAGTGAAATTTGACTAACAAAGTGATTAAAATATGATCATATGTTTTATCATAAAAATGATTATTATTCTAGAAAAATTAGTAAAATTATTTAACTCATTATACAGGAGTTTAGGATACATACGAATCATATCAGTCCTAATGTAAGGGATAATTTTGCAATCTCATTTTTATCGGATATTATTTATACATAAATATTTACTGTGGATATATTTATCATTTGTGTGCATGTTTTCTTAATATGTTTTCATAAAATGTTCTCTATTCTTATATGTATGTTTATGGTCATTGTTAACCATTTTTTACTTTTACTATATGGTATGGAATGAATCTTTCTTTTGGTTACATACGAGGTACTTTTTGACTTTTTCAGAAAAAGTATGAGGATAATGTTTTTTAACTTATATGGAATGAATGAATTTTTATAGTTTAATAATACCTTAATTCAATGAATATTCATCTAAAATATTTCAATTTTATATTCAAATAAATTATTTTCTTTTAAAATTTCATGGAATTTTGATAAAATAAAATGTTTTTACAGAAAAAATGATATTTTCCTTAAGAATTATGTTCAAGTGTTTTATTAAAAATATTTTCCATCTAAGATAATGCTCTTAAATGGGGTTATGTTTCTATCCATATTATTACTATAATTTGATTATTTTCATTAGTTAATGATATTTTGTATGTATTATTATTATGATGTGACGATGTTTAAGAAACCCATTTCGTTTATTGGGATATGATATGATGAATGATTTATGTTTTGTGGATCATGTAAGGATGATTTCATTATGAAATGGATGGGACCCATATCTCCCTCTAATGAACTGGGTAAATATTTATGTCTCCTGAGATAGACATGACTAGAACAGTAAGTAAATCTAGTTTAGTAATATAGATATGGAATGATAAGTATATCTGATTCAGTAATACATGGATGGAATGACAAGTAAATCTGGGTCAGTAGTAGACTTTTTCCACTATGATGCTCTTAGAAGCAATGACTTGGGTACTATGGAAATCATATTATGTTCTTATTTTTTTCCAAAATTCTATGTTTTATTCCAGTGATATTTTATCATAGTTAATGTTCCTTGATGATATATGCCTTACGAACTACCATGATTTATTTCATGACTCAAGATTTTGATATTTAAACATTAAGTTCATTTTTTTACATTCTTATGTTTACAGATTAATATGTTCTCAATGTTTTCCCTTATTTAGAATTTTAGCCCACCGTTTTTATGTTTTATTTTCCCTAGGATTTAAATAATGGTTTCAGGTAGGAAAATAAAAGGGTTAGATCGTTATGGGATATGTTGAGGATCATTCAACTTGTAATAATATTATGTTCCATTTTTCCAAAGAAACTAAACTATTCAGTCATTGGTTATCTATTAGTGTCATGTATTAAGTATTCTGAAAAATTAATTTAATTTCATTGTATGTCAAGCTTGTTTCATTATAGTGGAAGCTAATTATATTATCCCAACCATTAGAGGTTATATATTTGAGAAATTTCATATTAATATTAATCCATTGAATTTATCATGATGAAGTTATAATTTCAAATGTGATGGTATTTTTGGTTTTTATTAGGGTGATTGATTAGTGAAAGATTATGTTAGGTGTTTTACTAGTTCTATACCTTTAAATATAGAGTTATCTATAGATTAATTGATGATTTTAGGGTTAATTTTTATAATACTTCATCCAGAGATTAATTTTTTAAGGTTTTAGTCATGAAAGACTACATTTATGGTGTTGGTTTATAAGTACATCATTATTGTGGAAATCATGGTATATAAACCTATGATAGTTAATTAAATGACACAAATTGGTGTTATTGAGGGTGATTTAGAATCTATGTAATTGATATGGAAGGCTGATGGTAATATGATGTTTTCTCCGCAACTTATTGTTCTATTTTCAATAATGTATATTTTGTGGGTACTATGAAATGTATGGGTATTTAAATTCATATATTTCAAAAAATATAAATATTTATCACATGTATAGACATATAAATAACCATAAATATATTTTTTGAACTAAATAGGCACCATAATAATAATTATCAAAACCATATTTGATACAGACATTCATTTGGGCTATTACTTCTATTAGAGAGGTAGAAAAGGTGTAGTGTTTTTAGAGAATGCAATCTCTTGAATCATTTGATTTTTTATTTGGACTTGAAATTAATATTATCAATACTTTATAATAAATTATAGAGGAATAAAATTTTTTTTTTTTAATAATATTGAATTTTTCAGATGCTCCATATGTTTTTTCTTATTTTAGAGAGTTTTTTTTGGGATCAGATTCAGTGTTCTCTAATAGAGAACTTCATCCAATATATTTTGTGGTGTATATAAATTGTTCTATATATCTTTTGGGATATTAAATATTGGTATCATTAGAATAATTTTTATGATATTTATAATTTTAGGGGAGTCTTATTATAGGATTCCATGTGCTCTCCTCACTGCATAGTGAATTAACTTTCAGATTCCCATTGTTGAGATTTTTGTGGATAATGACTCAAGTAGACATGGATGCTATATAGGTGATGTATATGATTTTTTAACATAGTATTGATTTATATTCCGAAGGATATTATGAGTGGTGTTTTTCATTTTCATGTTTAAGAATATAGGGAAGTCTATATGAGTGGTTATCCAAACATCTCATTCATTTTACATTGAATTATTTTTGTTAAGGAGTTTTCCTTATTTTATTCTTGATGTTTCCTTGGTTGGTGGGTTTCAGATCATTTAGTAGGTGTTATCATAAGGATTTCTCTATTTGGGTTTCATGTTTTTCATCTTAGGTTTAGAAATTGGTTAGTAGATCAATCCCTATTCATATTAGAGGAAATATCAATGTTTTTACATAACATAATTTTTCAATAAATTTATTGGAGTATAAAGTTCTAATGTTGGGATAATTTCGAAACAAAATATTTCTCTTATTTTTTTATTTTTCATCCTTGATAGAGTCACTTTAGGTTTATGGCGTTTTAGGGTGAAAACTTCTTATTTTTTGATCTTTTAAAGGTCCATAAGGGTTTTTTGCACCATTTTTGAAACAATGAAAAGGAAATTATGTGACTTGGGATGTTTTGGATAGTGGTGAAAGTATGTTCACATCACAGTTTGGTAAATCATGTGATTAATCAATGAAACCAAATAAGTTTTGTTTATTTTGGATTTTCCAATTATTTGTATTTGAGTATTTTAACCACATTTCCCTAAATTAATAAATCTATTTCAGGTGACTATAAAGGGTCATTATACTCATTACAAGTCTCTATATGATGGATTTGTAGATATTTCTTAATGTTATTTCATCTAGATTGAATGTAAAATGTGATGTTCTTATTACTCAATTTCCACAATCAATTTTCTTCCCTAAATCTACCCCTGATGGATATATTAGATGATATTAATGATTTATGTTGTTCTAAATTAGGGGTTTTGGTTTATAATGGTTTTTATTTATCCCTTGAAACCTCATTTGATGGTTTTAATTAATGGTAACAATAATTAATTTTATGATTCTAGTGTTTCTATTCCAATTAATTTTATTTCAGAGTTCATTGGTTTCTTATAATTTTAAATTTTATTTTGAACTAATGAATTGATGTATATGATATCTAAAATCAAGTTTTCAAATATGTTCCATATTTTTTGATTTTTAAAATTGGATGATTTTTTATTTCAATAATACATTTATTTTAAGTGACATTTTCATTCATTCTAAACAGTTTCTAAAATTCCAAATATGTATTTCTAGATGAATAATGATTATTCATGTAATTATTTCTCAATAAAGTTTTAAAAATTTGGATTCCCTTTTTTAATGGGATTTCTTATTTAAAAAAGTGTTTTTAACTTATGTAATTTTATAGTGATTTCCTTTAATTTATTTCATTTGGGTTTTGATATTCATTTGTGAATTCCCTTGGATTTGTTTTTGAATTCTTATTTGATTAGAAAAAGTATTATTTAAAAGATATACAATATAAGGAAAAGTCGTGGTTGGAACAATGGGAAATGATGATATATTTATTGATTGGTTGTTCCCTAATTAATATTCTTTGTATTTATTTATAATGTTTGTTTATATATATGAGTGTGTGTGATGGATATTTGAATTGTGAATCATTCTTGTGATTAAGGTTTGGGTATCATATTAGAGGAGGTGTGTGAGGTGTGAGAGATATGATTTTTATATTCTTCTTAGCCTGTGTTGTTTTCATATGATTTACATGGGAATATATATAGCCCACATCCTTTTTATATTACATACGGAATATTAAATGACTAGGTGGGAAATCCATGGTATATTTCTTCACATGTTGACTGTTTTCCCTAAATAGTGTCTCTATGTTGATATTCATCATGTTTAGGGATGTGTCTTCTATAAATCTTGTTGAAGGAAATTCATGTGATGAGTTCCAATCCATAAGACCAATAGGGTTGTGGATCCACCTATATACATTGAGTATTGTCTTGTTGGTCCCTAGGTAGTTTCCTCATAATATGTATCATATATTACATTTTGATTATTTATTATTTATAATACTATATTCTTATCTCTTGATTGAGTCTCCTTTTATGAAATGGTTATTTTATATTATGTATTGTTTTAATATGGTTTTCCTTACTTCAATAATTTAATTCTATTCTAAAAATTTTCATGGTGTTCCATGCCCGGTGTATTTACCTTTTTCATTATCATTTTTAAAGGGTGAGTAATTTTTTAAATAAAATGAATGAGTTTTTTCAATGTATTATTCAAATGAATTAGGGATGATTTAATTAGGGTTTTCAAAGGAAAATATTTAAAATGAATATATTAGGTGTTTTTTTTCTAATCATGAAAGTAAAAGGAAAGCCTATTTTATTTTAATTTTTTTCAAACCAGTGGACTATATTTTTTTAAAAGAAACATAGAAATATCATGGGATATCATACTAATTTTGGATCACACACTATATAATCTCCATGGGGTAAGTAGTATTCATTTCTTTTCTTGGGTTTTTAGGTATTAGCTTTTGAGTTTGGGTTCTCACTAGTCCCACATGGGATGTGTATATGGGTATTTGTTGATGGTGGTGATGTAATAATTGAATGTATTTGATGGATTTATTGGGAATTAACCAATTTGAAATTTTATATTTTTTTGGATTATATATTTATAAACCTATTATATAATTTTTTATTTTTGAAGAAATTTATTTTCAATATGTATAATTGTTATTGATTGTTACTGGTTATTTGTATTCATGATGGTGAAATCATTACCATGGTTCATCTATTATACCTTGGAACATATTTGCAGATTAGTGTGATCTGAAATCTAACTCAAGCCTTGTGGCATGTTAGCTAAGGCACCAGATCAAGTGGAAGATTGTGTTAGTTCGTTACAACCCTTCAATGGTAGATCCTATTTGGATTTGGAACCACAAGAATTTTCCACTACTATAAGACTAGTTATTCTAAATTTTTGTAATTACATTACCAAACATTTTAACCAACCCCTATTGAAAAACAAGGCCACCTATAGCTTTTATCAACAATAACACCCTTAAAACCAGAGTATCTAAAACTGAGGTGTCCATGCATGCTATACATGTCATGACCCGTCCTCAGGGCCCATGCCGTGACTACCCCAAGCCCACCTTCCACAGGCCAGAGTCTGGAAACTAGCACCAAAGGCATAAATCCCTAGCTGGGAAGACATTGCCATTATAAAAGTAAAAAAAACACAACAGAGTATGCAACAGGGAGTAAACACTAAGTATACTGAATAGAAAGGAGTGTGCTAGAAAGTAAATGGTCCAGTATACAAACCCAACTTAACAACAAGTACAAGTAAAAAAGGGACAAACAACTAAAAGTAAAGGGAAGCTCCTAGATCGTCCTCCGGGGTTCCTACATGAAGGGTAGGTATAGATAACCACCTCATCACTCACATCTGTCAATATCCTCTGTGTGCTGACTCGTCAGAAGGTCCACCTCTAGGTTCCGTCTAGTCGTGGCGCTCTCGGCCTCCATCAGCGCAGTCCGTCATCTGCATCCAACACAACAAGGTACAGGCATAACCCTTGTAGTGGTGAGTATAACGGTACTCAGTAGGGACACCAAGACCCTCAAGGTCTCACAAAATCTACAAAGGATAAACCACATATGAAATATACAATCATGAAGTATTAACCAACCCTACTTAGGTATATTACAATACATATACCTATGTTATCAATCACATTTCGGCTCCAACTCTTGAGCCCAAGGACATACCATTCAACCAATGATGAAATCCAATCACCACGTTGATAATGGTTGAAATAAATGAATCAACTCACACAGGTATACAACTCATGAAAAAGGGTAGAGATGATTAGATGTAGCCTCTGAATCATCTTCTCTGTTGATCCCACGTAGGTTCCTGGAACAATATCAGAACTGTCAAACCCACATAGGATCTTGGCACAGAAGTCGTCACTGTCGAACCCACGTTGGATTCCGGTACAATATTCACCACTGTCGAACCCACATAGGATCCTGGTACAAAAGTCATCAATGTCGAACCCACGTAGGATTACGACACAATATTAATCATTATCGAACCCACGTAGGATCTTGGTGCAGAAGTCACTACTGTCGAACCCATGGAGGATCCCAGTACAGAAGTCATCACTATCAAACCCACGTAGGATTCTGGTATAGTATTCATCGCTATCGAATCCACATTGGATCCTGGTACAGAATTCGTCACTATCGAACCCACGTTTGATTCTATTATAGTATTCATCACTATCGAACCCACATTGGATCCTGTTATAGAAGTCACTAATATAGAAACCACGGACGATCCTGGTACAGAAGTCATCACTGTCAATCCCACGTAGGATTCGTGTATAGTATTCCTCACTGTCCAACCCACATAGGATCCTGGTAAAGAAGTCACTGCTGTCGAACCCACAGAGGATCCTGGTACAGAAGTCATAACAGTCGAACCCACGTAGGATTCTAGTACAGAATTCATTGTTGTCGAACCCTCGTGGGATCTGGGTACAGAAGTCACTATTGTCGAACTCACGGAGGATCCCGGTACAGAAGTCATCACTATCCAACCCAAGTAGGATTCCGGTACAGAATTCGTCGCTGTCGAACCCATGTAGGATCCTGGTATTGAAGTCACTACTATTGAACCCACAGAGGATCCTTGAATAGAAGTCATCACTGTCGAATCCACAGAGGATCCTGTCATCTCAGTCGCAGCCAGCCCTAGGGTTCCCGCACACAACACGCTCGATTATGGGAGGGTCCACTCCTCGAGCCAGGTTTTGTTACATGAACTATCACAAATTTGTGAGTTGATGTATCCCGTAGTTACATATTATCATATGAAACCCAATGCAATAGACGGTGCGTCAATCAGACGCTTGGTCTAAGAGTTATTGGCATTTCCGTTCCAAGGGGTCGGTTGGATTTCGTGTATAATCCAACCCATCCATACTCCAACCTCATCCTAATATTTTGTGGAATATTTTAAAAGTACCTTATCAACAAAAGGAATCCAACTTAGTTGACGGCATGTCAATCGGACGTTCGGTCCTTAAGTTATAAGCGTTACTGCTCCGAGGGCCCAGTTTTGTTTCGATTTCAAACCAACCCTGCCATACCCAAACCTTGACAAAACCTTGAGTGTAATATAATGAAAATACCTTATAAATCCAAGTAATTCTAGAAAACTGATTGTGCATCGATCGCAGGTCCACATCTCATGGTATGGACGAGAAACCAAAAGTGGTCCGAAGAGGGGCGGGGGGGGGGGGGGTCTGGGTCCGGTCTGACCAGGCCCAAACCGCCATGGTCAGCCCAAACCGAGTAAACCCAACCCGGATCCGGGTCTGGCCTGGTAGGGCTTAGCCTGGCCCGGTGGCTATGGCGCAGCTCTCGCAAGGGCCACCCGACCCGTGTGAGGGCAGCCTCGCCCGCGCGGTAGGCAGCCTGACCCGCGAGGCAGGCAGCCGGCCGTGGCTCGGCCGGCTGGCCGACCACGTTCACGATGGTCACGCGGAGTGGGGTGGGGTGTGGTAGTCCTCCGGTGCCTCGTAACGGCGGCGCCAGCTGGAGCCGCCCGACCTCCCCAAAACATGTGGTTGCGGGTTCGCTCCACCTCTATGACCGGTGCCGCGACGTCCTTCCACCGACATCCCCTATGCGGCCAGCCGGTGCCTCCGATCACCGCCGCTGCTGTGCTGGCACCACGCGCCGCTGCGTTCTTCCGCAGGCCACCAGACTCATTCCGGTGGTCCGTTTTACCTTCAATTTTCACCTACGGTCCTCTCAGGTCCTATTCATTAATATGATGACCTCAAATCAGGGTTTCCATTCCGTTCACATGTCTCCCATCAAACCACGCATCATGAAAGAATTGGCGGAGAGTCCATGATTTTTCGTTTGCCCGTGCTCTCCGCGTTTGAGGCTTAAACAGCAATCCTTCATATAGTATAACCATAAACTAATGCCAAAAAAATCTCTAACCCATCCCGCAAAAGAAAACATCCTTTTTCTTAAAAGGAAGAACTTGGGAATATAATCATACATAAAATTCAACCCATAACTAGATCATTGATCATTGATGTTGATCATTGCATCCACCTCGTACTTCAGATCCGAGTTCGTGTGTCGGAGATTATTCGGGATCCGATCTCTATAAAAGGATTGTTCCTCGCTAGGGAAAACATCATTGGAGAACCTTTATTCATGTTCCTCGTGGAAGAATGCTCTCCCTATAATTCTACAAGGTTTTCCCAAAGAAATAATCACCAACCAACATAAAATAATAGGACCCCTATTATTTTAATGTTGGCATGCAATTAAAATTATATCAAACACTCAAATTAATTAATGAAGACTTTAATTAATTGAGTTGGCACAATTAAGGGGAGGGAGGTGTAGATGATCCACTATAGTAAATGAAGGGTGGTGGATTTATTAAAGACAAGGGGAGTTAAGGGGTTCAATGTAAAGGGTTAGGTGCTCATGTGGGCCCCGACACACAATATCCTCACATGGGAGGTTATGTGGGGGTAGGCCCCACCTCCAACTTCCCATTGGAGAAAACAACCACCACCCAAATACTTTTACCACCTTAAAATAAAAATGTGCTACACATACATTTTTATTTAATCTTTAATTATTAATTAGAAACCCCAACTTATGACATCCACTCTTGACCAAACGCAACATCAGTAAAGGTCTCCTTAAGTGATTAGTGGCATTGTGAGTTCATTGGTGTCTTTGGATTTCAATTCTGAGCACCAGATCAAATGATTGAAAAACCTGCAAGTACGTTTACTAAACGTACCAGAACCAAACTTCAAAAATTTATTCTGGGAACACCGGGCCTCGAAATCATGCGCCGTCAGAAAATACGGACTTGTAAAATTCCACATAATTTAAGGAAAAAAATTCCCTTGAAATTTTTGCATCTTTACAATACACCCCCTTAAGTAATATTAATATATTTGTGGTTTTCCTACATGTCCTAATTCATGTATAAGTGATCAAGAAAAAATGAATGCAATAAATATAAATGGAACATATAAGAACAATATAAAATAGATTATGTGGTTTAATCCTTATGTTCAATATCGATAGGATAATGACTATATCACATTTATTCAATGAATCATTCACATAATTTACATGAATATCATATTTTCCATTATTATTCCAAGAATATTAAATGATAGCTTAAAGATGCCTCTTACAAAAAACTCCTATTACAAGTGCCACTGCAGTGATGTCTCACAGGTTGTGGGATGTAATACCATTGGATACTATATGTTTTTGTTTTCCAATTTTTATCTTATATCCTTTTAGATATGACCTTCCACCTCTATCCCTATGGACATATATATTCGGGTGTCCTAGACCAGTGTTAGTACACACCATGATGCACCTTGGTTGGCTGTATTCGGATCACCCCGACCTCTATAAACTCTATTTTCATTAATATTCAGTAGATTTTATCCTCCCATGACTAATGTAGAATATTATACAATATCATTGGGTTAAAATCACTATATAAAGCTTCCTAGTGATCATAACTTATTGTTGAAACACTTATTTCTCTATTTTATCCAGTAATTTGAATGCCAAATTACTGAGAATAGTGAATGTAAATGTTATTATCTATACTGATGAATATTATAAATAATTTCCATTATAGATGACCTATGAGGAAATTATTATATGTATCATCACCACTATCTTCTCATAATCCATGAATTATACACATCCCAAAAACACAATCATAATTATACAAGATGATGTTTTCTATTCTTTCAATATACCTAATTTTGGAACTTAACCATATTCAGAGTGCCTGAACCAAATGGTAATAATTTTTATTCCTATACTTCATCACCATTATTACATGCTACATTCTCCCACAAAACTATAATTTTTTCACCCATCATTATGAGAAAATCTAATAAATACACTCTATGAATATCATCCACTCAATTGTGTCACTCAATTATCTTATGTTGAATTGGGGTTCCATTAAACATCTTCTATTCAACTACATTTTTTCTTTTGATGAACTAATTTTTCTGACATGATTTTGGACTCTGTTGGTGAAAAACCCTTCAAGGTAATATTGATGAATTTTGGTGGTGTTTGTGTTTGTTGACAAAGAGGTTTTTCTTGTTGAAAAAGAGGGTCTCAATCATCATTTGTGGTGTTCTAGAGAAATTGTTGACAACCTATGTTGAAAAAGAACCATGAAAAAGGAATGGATGATCGAGAGGCAGTACAAAAAGAAAATATTCAAGGTGATGCTGTTTTCCAGTGTTTTCCAAATTTTTGGGCAATAAAATCAGATAATAGAGAAAGGTTTTTTTGGTAAAGTAATGTTCGTGAACGATCATGAATGTGTGTGAATGATTGGTTTTGGAAAATAATGATGTAGGTGATTTGGAAACTTGTGTGAAAGACATGTTTCAGGATGAAAACATCCAAAAATGGAAATGGCATGAAGAGAAAAAAAAAATAAGGAGTTTCATGAAAGAATCTTGTGCACTCAATGCAACATCAAATTAAGTTTTTCACGCACAGAGGGAATCTTGTGCGAAGTGTTAATTTTTTTGCACAGGAGTCAGTAATTCCTATAAATAAGTGGTGACCCTCTCATGTATTGTAGCTCTACACCTAGAGAGAATCTGAGAACTATACCATGTAAGAATTTTTAAGCAAAGGGAGTTGCGTGAAAGATTTTGAGTAGTGAGAAATCTAAGGATGTTGTGCATAATATTTGATTTATGAATAATATTGTAGTTGCACGCATGGGGTGTTTCACGACAAATGTTGAATCTTTCACACAAGGCATTAATGTTTCAAGCAAGATACAATAAGGGTTTCTCGAAGTATTCATATTTTCCCAGTACATCTGTTGTAATGTGGTATTCACCCGTGGATGAATGTGGGACATGAACAGGGCATCCACATATAGTGGAGGATGCATTTATTTGTGATAATAAACGTACCCACAAGTCTATAAATTGTGAGTGGATATTCTAAAGAAGAAGAGATAACACATCAGTCACGAGAGTAGTGAGCTTTAAAATTGTGAGTGTTTTTAAAGTAGGAGAGACATGGATTCCACTCTAAACATGTAAACTGTAGTGCACTTATAGTGGATTCGGTACATTAGCACATTACTGGTGTATGATTATTGGATGTATCCCAGTGAGGGTGAACCATATATAATTGAGGTTTCATATCCATTTTTTTAATATTATTTCATACTCTATAATGGGAAGGATAGAGAAGAGAGTTTTTTCTAACAATGAAAGAAGATAAAAAAGGTATAGTTGTTATAATTTATCATACCCTGATTCACCCCCCTCTCAGCGAATATATCCTTGTTTAGCTAACAAATTCACATTATGATTTTGTGTTTTATCTATATATTGTCCACAAAATGTATCTTCTAAATGTTTTTATTTGAAAATACCATAAAATAACATAAAAAATTGTTATCACACAAAAACACAACAATCAATCATTTGAAGATTTTATTGGGTTGAGTACAACAATATCTAAATCTATAAAGATTATGATACTTATATCATAGACACATTCATTAATCATTATTAAAATTTGTAATTCTTATATAGTTAACCTACATAAAACATTTGATAATCCAAAACCTACTAAAGAAATTTCCTCCACACCAAAATGTACCTTGATATTAGTTGAATGCCACTATGGAAATATAATTTACTGAAAATAATCCTGATCTCCCATCCATGTCATATTTAAGATCCATAAATTATTCATGTCTTGTAATGTATATATGTCCCCAATTCTTTGTGAAAATGTTTATATAAATAATCTAAAAAAATATTACCCAAAATATATGAGTTTCTGGGTACATTGATCTACATTGACATCATTAGAACCAAAAATAATTTTTCATTTTATCTTATTGAAATTTGACATAATCTGATGGTGAAAATCCAATGAAACATCCTTTAGTGAAACCAATGAACATGTTTGGTTCTTTTATCCTAGTATATCTATCATTGGAAAGTGATCCACATTGGATCCACCACTTTTGGAGAGGACCTATAAACACACTGATAACCAATTTACCATCATTAAATAGTGTCATATTCATCCATAATCTTTAACACATTCCTTTATAAGAGGAAACATGCCCTGAACCTCGGTTGTACATCATGTAGACTTACTATGGACATGAATGAATTATTTGAATACATTATAGTTCGGGAATTGTATTTCCATGATCTTGAATTTAGAGTACCTATAAATGATACTTACTTTGATATGACATAACCTCTTTTCTAGATGTTCTAGACGAGTAGACATCCATTGAAGGAAGGCTTCCAGTTCTCTTGGCTAGTGATCTCTTACATACTGGAACATATTGCTATAATATTTTAAAAACCATCCTTTTCTCTATGTACTATCATATCTTTGAACTTTATTTTTCATATTTCCTTCCATTATTGTAATTATAAAATAAGCTTACGATGAATCTTATTATTTTTTATTAAGGAAAAAACACCCAATGTACTATGAAACATTGTCAGTGAAGGTACATTGAGTACAATGAACCTTATTATATATACAAAAGTGTAATATTTTTTCATTTTTTTCACTCTCATTGAACATGAATTCTATGAAACAAACTAAAACATCTGGAAGACTTCTCCTTTAAATGACACTCTCGTTAAAATTTTATTCTTTAGGATATTGAAAACTTGTCATCCATTAACCATGAAAATAAATCCCCCATCATGAATCTCATTCCTTCAAAAAATTCACCCTCCTTTCTAGATGATCATTGCATTTATTATCTAATTAAAGTAGGATTATGCCACAATCATTCTAATATTTTTCCACATTAAACCATTAAATCATTGAGTGTTTCAGAACATACATATTGTCTGCATTTTATATTTATCATTTATAATTGATTATTTAATTCTCTCAACATAATGTTTTATTGACAAATAATTTGTTGAAATGAAAACCAACCCCTCTAAAATAAATGATTAAGGGAGCCAATAGAAATTGAATTTGTGGAGAATAAAATCATTTATTCATAGTATACTATTATTTACATGACACCTCCATTGAAGAAATCATTATCAATACCTTCAAATATACTATCAAAGACTCCTTCTAGGATCAAGCATTATATCAGCTAATTATAGAATATTGAAAAAAATCCATGTATGACTTGTTTTGACACCTCTTGTTCTTTTAACTACTCAATTTTTCTATTCTCACCATACAATGGATCTTATAAACTCTTTAGTATTAGGAACAACCAATTTATTTATGATATGTGTACCACCCTATGATTTTGTGAATTATTATTTTTTGAACTTGTTTAATCATTTTGATTGTTTGAATTCCATAAAATATTTTAATATATATATATTTTTAAAGAAAACCTATGTTTCTGTTCTGTTAAATGAAATATTATGTTAACATAATGTTATATTAAATACTTATATTAACTTCTGTTACACCAAATAGTGATGTGGATTTCATTACACACAATAATGAGTTTCTGGTAAACAACACATTATTATTATAAATATTTAAATAAGATAGTTACAATGTTGTTGTTAAACATATTAATATGAAAAATAATAACTTATTTTTAAATTTTATATATAATTATTTCATATAAATAAAAAATATTGATAACAAAAAATATAATTTTTGGTAAAATATTTTTATGTTTGAAAAGACAATTTTCTCATATGAATTGATTTTTATGTCCTTATGTGAAAAATAGTAAAATTAATTTTCGAAACTAATAGTAATTTAATACCTCAAAGTAAACATCATTTTGGAATTCATAATTTCTAAATTATATTTTGGGTAATTTTATGGAATTTTCTAAGAAACATCATTTTTGCAAGAATAGTGATAAATACTGTATTTTAATGCGAAACTAAACATTCCACTTATTTTTTTTAGTTAAAAAATATTTCAAGTTTGTAATAAAGTAAAAATAGATCAATTATAAATATATCAACACAAAATAATTCATTAGAATCATTTATATTTTCAATTTTGATACAAAATCATAATAGACTTTGTAATATTCTCACTTGAAAACCTAGCTTTGACGCTACATTTGCGAGATTAACATTAAATATAATTTTTACACTTATATGAATCGATTTTAGAAAAATTGGACATAAATAATTATATTATTTAAATTATTTCTTGTCTACAAATATCACCTTTGTTCTTCAGAAAAAAATTAATGAAACTAATTAAGATTAAATACATTGATTAAGGTAAAATGTAGCTTAATGTGGGAGTAAAACATAAAAACCAGGGAAAAAATGAATTATCCCCTTGTCAAATAACAATTAAATGGAAATATTTCGGCCATAAAACATATAATATTTATTTCTTTGGGTTTTAGGACTTTTATGTAAATACATGGGTACACATAACATGTTTTAATAAAATGCCTAGTGTGTCCCCTCCCTCCCCTATAAAAAAGTCTCTCCCACCACCACATCCTCAATCCACTCAACCACATTGAATCACCCAAATTATGATAAAATAATCTCCCAAAATCCCTCCTTCCTCCCTATAATCCTTCTATTGGGTAGAAACCCATCAATGGAATCCCTTTTGTGAAAACCTAAATGAGCTTCCAAAATTAGAGGTAATGTAATTCCTCATGATCCTATGTTTTATTTTCATTCTCCAACACTTCAATTATTCATTTTTCATTATTTCATAATAAACAAGGTATCACTAGTATTTTAATATGTTGTCATTTTAAGTTTTTACCTACAATTACAGACACTTCCATCTAATGAGTAAAGAAATTACTGTTCCACTATACGGTGACCTATCGCCTCACGAAAAAATATTTTTTGTATTTTTCCTATACCACCTATAATGATTAGTAATTATGATAGAAATTTTATTTTTATATCATATATATGATATTTATTATGTATTTCTGCTTTCAGAACCCCTGGTATCATGTAATTGACCCTTGAAATATGGTTTTTATGTATATAAACTACGTGTGTCATGTTTGGGAAAGTTTGGAGAATATTTAGAGTGTTATTTGGGATTTTATTTAAGTAAATAGTTGGTCAATGTTTTGGGGAAAAAATTAGATACCTAAAGGAAACCGTACATAACGAGATTGGGGAAAAAGAGAAGGCACGTGAGAAGAGTATAGTTTGTCAAAACTGTGTAGATGCCTACTATAAACAGTTCCATTTAAAATTTAGATTTTACGTTTATGAGGAAGTGAAATAGGCATGGATATTTCATAGTTTGGGTACTGTGTGAGATGACTGTGCAAAGGTTTTCCTTTTGGTAGTGTCTGGAACAGATTAGCACACTATTTGCCTAAATGTCTGATTAAATCATGCCTAGAAGGAAACAACATCCCTGAAAAGTGGATGTCACTTATTTTACCTCAATCCCACTCATTTCCCTTGTATAAAGACCTCACCCAGGATTTTTTCTTTCCAAAAGGTCATGAAGGGTTCTCTCATTGATCCTATGTTGTTATTAAGGCTTCCCTTGGATATTGTAAGTCTATTACTTGTGGTATGTGATCGTTCTTCTTCGCTCTTGATTTGTTTTGAAGACCTAATTCACCCACATTCTTGGTTTCAATGATATACACTTGTTGTGTTGTTTCTTAGAAATTACATATATTTTTTAAAATTATATGGGATTATTTTTAGACCAGACGCTCAGAAGACACTTAATTCTGAGGCTCGGTGAGCCCAAAATAGAATTTTGAACTTTTTTTAATTTTATTAAAATAATCATGAGATCAGGTTTCTTGAAATTTAACTCAGTTCCCAAATAAAAAATATGAGGAAAATTTTGAACTCATAAAGATGAGATTCACCATGAAAGGGCCAAACAACATCCGGTGAGGGTCGACTGAAAAAGATAGTATTCATACTTTTCAATGGAAAAATAAAATTACATTGAAAAATATTTTATTTGATTATCTACAATGTTTAATGGTGTTAAATCAGCACTATGGTATCAATAACGAGGCGATGAAAAGTCACATTTAATGGAGCTCATTAATGATGCTCTTAAATTTGAAGCGTAATTAATCATTAATTGAAGCCTAACAGATACACTGTTTAATTAATTAAAAAGCGTAACAACATGATGATGCAGCATAACATAAATGATGTTATGTGTTTCTATTTTAATGAGATAACGGGTTGTATAATCAGAGAAAGAATTTCATTCATAGATGGTTATAAAATTCTCTCAAAAAAAACACCTGTGAATCTCTAGTAACAATTACGCACCTCATAGAACATGATTGATGGAAGATGAATGCATTCTCCTTATACCCTTTTAAGGATATCTAGAAACGTGGGAGAAAGATCAAGAATGGATAACTAAGGCACATGACTCTACTATTCCTTGACCATCGAACCTATCCATGGTAGGGGTTACTTTTTTTTAATTGTAATTCCCCATTCTTCGTTGTAAAACAATGAATGCAGATCAACCCATGAACAAGTCTATCTAAAAATTTCTTATTTTTATAGGAGGGATATTATTCATAGGGTTTTTAATTAGTATTAATTTTTATAGATTCATAATCATGTCCCTCCTTGTTTTAAAGAAACTCTAATGCTGATGGTGCAAATCATCACATATAGGCCAGAGGTGCAGTAGGTCTGAAGAAATACCAATAGAGAGGTCCCGGAGGTATGAGGAATATCCCATTGGCGACTGGTGGAGGTTGCAGGCAGTTGGCAGTGTGTTAAGGAAGTTCGCCGCCGGCTCGGGCCCCAGCTATGCAGCAGGAGACACCGATAGCGGTCCGACGGGTGGTGGAGGTTGGATGAACCCAACCTGACTTGTCGGTGGAGCGGCCCATTGTGGGGGATGTAGAATCACGTTGGCACGCAGTCTAGAAGGTACCATGTGAGGGAGCATGGGGGGGGGGTCAGTTGACTCTTTCCAGCCACGTGTAGTCAAACTGAACGCCTAGTGACCATCTAGGCTAGAGAAGACCGTCCCTCCATTTGGGTTTGCAAGGTATGTGTGAATTGGGACTCTAAGATGCCTGTGATGGGAAATAAATCCATCCCAATAGTGTTGGCCAGTCAACTAGGAATCCTGGATTGGGAATGAAATCTGACCACAAGTTCGGGCCAGCCAAGATAAATCTGGGTCGTTGGTTGACCCGGCGGACTGGACCCACTATCGAACTAAGCTGGGTCCAGCAAGGCCTAATGGGTCTTTCCGAGTAGCCAGGACTGATAGAGCTGAACCAGACCCAAATGTATTGAGTTGGGTTGGGAAAACTAGGTTGGGTCGGTTCGATCGGGTCAAGCTGGGCCTGGGCACAACCTACCCCTATTTACTAAAACATCAATATCTTTCAGACCGAGCATCCATTTGATGAGCCGTTTACTGCATTGGAGCCCTTGTAATGAGGTGGTTCTTTTGGAATGATCTAAGGAGGATTACATGGACTTTTAAATATGACTAATGGTTTGAGGATTGAATTCTCTTGGAATTAAGCGTGATGCGTGAGGGAATGATGTGGCTTTCTAAGTCCCAAAGACTACCAAACAACAGGCCCAAGTGACCCTGTTTTCCTTGAACACAAGAGAACCTATGAGGATTGCCTCCATGAAACCCTAATTAGATCAGTTATAAGGGACCATGTGTGGATCCACAACAATTGACCCTTTGTGGATCAACTCTAAGGGACTTTATGTGGATCTTCTCCATGAGACCCTATGGGGATCCGCTACCAATGGCCTATAGTGTGCCTAATATGATGGACTTAGTGGAATGTGGCTCTATGTGACCTATAAGACCTATGGTACTCATCCAGGATAAGTACCTCAGTAGTCCAAGGTGTTCAGTGTTACTAATGATAGTTTTTCTTTCCATAATTTTGATTATACATGTGTGTGAGTTGTTTTGATTTGTGATCAAGATTTGTGGTTTTATTTGTGGATTTATCTGTGGCCTTTACATTGTGTTTTGGGGTCCCTACTAAGTATTTTTTTACTAAACTCTGTATAGGATTCAACCTCAATTTTGTGTCTAGTCCAGAAAACCGACGTCTTAATAGAGGACTCGGTGGCCTAGGACCCGATGGTGCTTAGTGAGATCAGACTGGCGAGGCATACTTTTACAACTTTTGGAATCTAATATATACTTACCCATCTGGTGGGTTTTTCATCATATTTCTTTCTAGAGATCATTTTTACATTCCTATATTCAGTTTTTCATTTTTTTCTGTATTTTTATTCCGCAGCATTTGAACTGCCACTTTTACCATACCTCTGTGGTTGTTTAGTGTTATGCATGTTTTCCATTCAAGTTTGTTATAAAATGGCTTTGTGTGTGTGAGATAGGTACTTAGGTAAATTCCTCCCACTTGTATGTTGACACCATTGCCAGAAGTTGCGAACCCCTGGCCTTTTGAGGTGGGCTAAGGGGAGTCATGGAACATGCCTTGGGGGATGGTTCATGACATGCTGTGGGTAGATCTACTATTGGTTTTTACAAATATGATTATATTTGTCTTTTTTGTTGATAAGGGAATATATATATGGTGTATTTGTAGATTTAACCTAATTTTATGATGTTTTTCATTTTCGTTTATATTCATTGCTAAAACTCCCAAATTTGGCGGCTTCACTCTCGAATCATCTATTTATGACTTGTAATAATAATTTCAAATTTTTTTTTGATTGAAATAGGTTATGGTATTGATGTGAGTTTCTTATCGAAAACCCTCTTTTATGACGGTTTAAAAAATTATATAAAATTAGCCTTTTGTGGAATGTTAAATTGGTTTATTGATTTAAAAAGTTGATTTTAAAATGTATATTATTGGGAATTACGGTAGATGGTTTCCTTTAATTTTTTTCAATAAACATATTTTTTTATTGAAATGAATTTGATATAGTTTTTTAATGATTTTCTCAAGAGTATGGTTTTATTGAAATGGATGAAATAAATGGTTTTTATTTGGATTTGGAATAAAAGTTTTTGTGTGTTCATATAAATTCAGGATGAATAAGGGCAAAATATATCTGGTATCATTAAGGGATAGATAATGGTTAGTGATTTCTCCGTAATAAAATTTGGTTTATTTATATGTGTGTGTTCATTAGCATTTGAGGATGATAAGGTTGTGGAGTCTCCCTCATCATTATGGGATGAATAAGTGTTAGGTAATTTTACCATTAAAATGGATAAAGGTATGAAGTCTCCCCCATAATTCTAGTATAGATAAGACTTTGGGATTTCTCTAATAAAAATGTTTAAGGGTTTCAAGCTTCCCCTTTCATTTATGCAGTGGAAAAGGGTTAGTTATCTCACCCATCAATATGTAACTTGTGAAATGGGTTTTAAATTATTGTTTGGGTATATTCCTTGGAAATTATGGTCACCATGAGATGATGGTTTGGTTGTCACATGTAAATATTTTGATATAAACTAATTCAGAAATTTTTTTATTCAAACTATTTTTTATAAGAGTGATAATTGTTTCTGTTATAGTGGAATGAGTAGGGATGTCATTATGGAAAAACTACTATGTTTTACTAATCACCCCTATATTGTAATTTGTTTATTTTCTAGATGTTATCTATTAGGATATGGTAAAAGTTAATGTATGACACATATTTAGAAATTCATAATGATACTTTGGTAGTCTAGTAGATTTGGAGAATGGATCATGGGAATTTTAGGAGTTATAATAGAACGTGGTGTTGTTTGTTTTATATTTTTTTCTTGTTTAATTTTATATTATAGTATTCAACTTAGGTAATTGATTTTATTTTGATTTTGATAAATTAAATGTTGATCTGTCTTTAATTTTTATCATGCATCCTATAATAGTTTGTTTGGTTCTATATTGTCTATTTAGTTATTTTATTCTTATAGGGAAAATCATCCCCCACATGTACTAAAGCCCTTTCCCTTTTATTTCCATAATTTTGAATATTGGGGATGCCACTTAAGGAAAATAATACCTCCCCAACTTTCTCAAGATAAGGATAAGGGAAAGGTTGTTACAAATGGTATCAGTTTTGTTTAGTCCAAAAATATGTTTGAGGCAATGTATCAACATGGTATTTCCTTTCTGGAACAAGTGGTCTATGTTGAGTTTTAAATTGGACTTGGTATTTGTTTTTGGAATTAGAGTGTAATTAATTCGGGTTTATTCATTATGTTGGGATCATATATAGGATTAGGATTTTGAAGACATGAAATATAGATAAAAAATATGCAGATAAAAATTTTATGATGAACTTCACGTTACCTGGGAGTTGGGTCCATTAGTGTTTTTGAGACACTTACAGGATTTGGAATCACATTTTCATTATTTTATATAATGATACATGCATGAAATACAATAGAAGAATTAAATAACCACTAGGAATGCATACATCATTTTGAGTAATTATTTTTAATATGGTGTAATGAGTTGATTTTTGAAAAAGTTGGAATTTTTTTTCAAATTAATGTTTTTGAAAAAAAAATGGTTTCGATATTTTTTAAGTGGAATAATTTTAAAAATAAAGAAGATTTTGTATTTAAAAAATGGTTGATCATGGAAAAAAATGATTTTCGGAAAGCATTGTTGTGATTATATTTTGTGATAGAGTTTTAAAATTTCAAAACATAAGTTAATAGAGAGTGGGACATATGATGTTGTTGTGTTTATATAAAATGGAACCTAATAGGAATTATAGAAACTGGTTGGAAGAGGTCGTTGAGATTGTGCTTACACCCAAGCCACATGTGAACCAATAATTTATCCAAAGCATTGCACTGGATTTTCAAACCATTATGTCAATACTACACCCATACACTCTTTTTATGATATCTGTTACTATTGAAAACTAATGTGGATGATGTAAGGTTGTATTTACTAAAAAATGTGAGAAATTTAAAAATTCGAGTAAGAGGAATAGGGAATCCTATTATCATTGAGGTGAAACACATTATAATTGAACCACAAAGAAATTAACCTTCCTTGAAGACCCAAGATAATTGTTGGATGTTTTAAGTGAGGTTCACAGAGTCATATCTAGAGTCAGTGTAATAAATAACTAAGAGAATTAATAATTTCAAAAAAGTGAGGCTTCTAATGTGATATTATGGAATTTATCCATGTTAGGGTGTTAGAGACACTTATCATGTGTCACATAAGTAGTATTCTTTGATAGGGAGAGGGAAGTAGAATACCTCTCATTAGAGGAACTGAGCTATCCATGGTGATTTAAAGAATACCATGAATCATCAACAAGGGTATTCCAAATAAGTAAATATACAACATATTTCAGTGAAAAAATAATTATATGGATATGATCATGTTATTATGGATAACAAAGATGGACTCTCTATGGAGATAGGTACAATTCTATTGAATTCTACCCTCATTAAAATTGTATTTGACACTGGTGAATAAAATTACATTATTTCTTATCAGGCTATTGATTTTATGATTTTAAAACACAACTTTAGTCCTATAAAAAATATTCAATCTCATCTTTTTCAACAAGAATTTTGAGACATTTTATGTAGAGAATGTTCTCTAACTATTGAGGGTGATAAGGTAAAATGGGAATTATTGGTCGGAGATATGGATGCTTATTCTATAATCATGGGTATGTGTTGGTTGACAATGTTCAAGGCTCACACTGACTATTATACTGGAAATTTTTGTGTGACAATGGAGGATAGTTTCCAACATCTCTTTAAAAAATATATGATTCTTAAAGTGAATGTAATGATCTTGTTGGTACTAGTAGTTGAAATGATATCATACTATATGTTATAATTTTCCTTGGAATCTATAGATAACATCAAGAAGAACAATTTTCTCATAGTGGTGGATTAGTTTCCAGATGTTTTTCTCTATAATTTCTCAGGTTATCCAACAATGAGAGAATTGGAATTACTATTCATCTCTTTACCAGGGCCAATTAAATTTCTGTACCATCTTATAAAATGGAACCAACAAAATTATAGGATTTGAATATGTATTTTGATGAACTAGAAGGAAAAGGTTTCAGTTATCCTAGAACCTCTATGGGCAGCGCTTCTCTTACTTGTGAAAAAGATGGATGGAACTCTATGGATATGTGTGGATTATTATAATCTTAACCAAGTTATAATAATGAATAGATATCATCTTCCATGAATTTATGATATATTATATCAATTGTGGGTAGATAAGTGGTTATATAAGATTGAATTTTGATCAAGATATCATAAATTTTGAGTTTAGAAGGATGATATTCTGAAAAAAAACTTTCAGAATAATTTATAGCCTTTACAAATTTGGGGTGATGCTTTCCAGTCTTCCGAATTCACCTGTTTCCTTAATGGAGTTGATGAATCATATATTTCAATATATCTATAATCTATTCTTGTGGTGTTGGAGGATGAAACATCAGTGTATTCATGAAAAAGGGTTAATCATGAATAACACTTGGTGACAATATTGGGAATCATATGGGATCATCAATTTTAAAGACTAGGTAATTAAGATAAAGGGAGTATCTCAATTTTTATTTCTTTTATATTATGCAAAAATTATGTAAATTCAATTCATTGGATGATGAATTGAGTAAAAATTCATATGATATGTTTGAAATGGATGCCTTAGAAGAGTGTAAGTTGATGTCGGTCCTAGTCGACATGAACTATGAATGTTATAACCTAGGTGGTGTTACCATTTTCTTTCTAGTTGTATTTATTTCTGATTTGGAATATATTATAATGGAGGAATAGAAATCTAAAGTATAATATGGTTAAATGAGTTCAAAACATAACAGTGGGGATAAAATTTAGGGCTAGAAACATGATGGGAGTTACTTTTTGTGGTTCAGAAATGAGATGTTTGAACCTAATGCTTGTTAGAAAATACAACTTCGTGCTTACCACCATTTGATATGGCCTTTTAATTTGAGAATAAAAAATATTTATAACACATTGTATGTGCCATTTTGGTGGGTTTTCATGAAATTCAAGGTGCATGAGTTTGTTTCTAGATACTTAACATATCATCATGTTAAGGAAGAACATCAACGACCAATATGAATATTGTATTCTATACCTATTAGAGTGTGGAAATGCGAGAATATAGCAACGAATTTTATTATTTATATCCCTATAATATTTTTAAATAACTACTTCATAGGGGTGATAGTTGATAGATTACGAAGTGGGACTATTTCAACCTTATTGGTGAAACTCATATAGTGGAGGATCTATCCAAAATCTATATCTAAAATGTGTAAGGAAATAAGGAACACCGATTTCGATCATATCAAGAAGAGATATGAGTTTTACATATTGTTTCAACAAATCCCTACAGAAATACCCCAGGACTCACTTGATTATGTGTACAATGTATCATCCTCAAATAGATGTCCAATATGAACAACTGATACAAACATTAGAATTTATATTGAGGGTTTTTGTAATTGATTTTTTGGGATTGTTTGAAGAGAACGTCTTGTTAGTGTGTTTCTCAAATAAAAACAACTATCAAGCCTTGATAGATATGGATCTATTTGATGAATTTTATGTTCATCATTGTCGTTGTCCACTTTCTTTGGTGGAAATAAGGGAGATTTCACTAGTTTGGTCGAGGCTTGTCCAGGAAGTAATGGATACAATTTAGTTGATCATGTAATAGATGGAGATGACCATGAGTCATTAGAAATTGTATATAGATCATCATCGATGGCCATTGTCATTTTTTGAGTGATAATGTGTTCTTTAGGGTCTCTCCATGACATGGAAATCATCAATTTGGAAAACTGGGAATGTTATTTCCAAGATATATTGGCCCTTTTAATATACTAGAATGGGTTGGTGAGGTGGAATATAGTTTTACATTTCCACCATGGTTCATTATGGTGCATAATGTGTTTGAGGTCTCTCATTTGAAAACGTATCATCCCGATATTGTCTATGAGATTATATGGGATCACATTGACCATGGTATAGATTATTTATTGGTAAATATATTAGTGAATAGTGTGGGTTAGAAAAATAAATTATTGCATGGAAAAATCATCGGTCATGTACATGTTTTGTCAAAACATTGCCATATTCAGGAAGAGATAAGGGAACTCGAGAAGGAAGTGAAAGAGAAATGGACAGAATGATTTCTATGAAATTATGTTTTTTATATTTTGGGGATTTAATTTCTAATGGTGTTTAGAATGTATCACCCCCAATTTTAATTATGTAAACCATAAATTATGTTTTTTATCTATATAAAGAACATAAAGATGTTTGGGATATTTTAGATAACCTTGAAGAATTATTTGGGATTTTCTATAGGTTCACAGTTTTGGAAAACCCTCCAACACCTGAAAGAAACCATGCATGATGATTCAATTGAAAAAAGAGAAGGAGTAGAGCTAATGCACATTTTGTTAAAATTTTGTAGATTCATAGTAGAAAATATGTTATTTGAAAATTTGTTTTTAAATTTTTGAGGAATATGTTTTGGCATGGTTGGTGTACCATTCTGAGAATATGAGAGATGGTTGTGCAAGGTTTTTCCTAAAGGCAGTATATGGTTCACAATTTGCACATAGTTTTCCTAAAAGTGCATGATAAGAAAAAGCATCCTTAAAAGTGGATCTCACTCATTTTCCATCTATCCCACAAATGTTTCCTCTTATGACACCCCAAATCAGGATTATTCTTTCCCAAATGACAATGAGGGTTCTCTCATCGATCCCGTGATGATCTAAAGGGATCCCATGGTGATTAGAAGCTAATTCCTTATGGTATACGATTGTTCATCGCTAGTCTGGATGTTTTTTCAGAGATATATGTCACCATTATTCTTAGATTATTATATAAATGCTCGTTTTGGGTATACATATGTTTTGGGATTCCAAATATGATTAAAATTTTCCTTTTATCGACATTAGAAGATATATATGGTGGATTCGTAGATATTCTACATGGGTTTCTATCATTTTTTCGGTCCATTTATCATCCTCCCCAAAAATCTCAATGTAGGTGGATCCACTCTCTAATACTCTCTTTAGAACAATAAGGTTTATTTTATAATTTATTTTTTTGATTGAAATTGGTTTTTTAATGATGTGAATTTCTTTTTGGAAACCCTATTTAGCAATGGTTTAGAGAATTGTGTAAATTTGAGTCTTTTTTTCTAATGTTGAACTATTTTATTGATTATTAAATGTTATGTTAAATTGAATATTTTTTTGGGATTTTCATAAATAGTTATATTGAATTTTTTTAAAAAAATGATGAATTTATTGAAATAAATTATAAATGTTTTGTTTCAATGGGTTTCAATAAAAGTATGGTTTTATTGAAATAGTTTAAATGTTTGGTTTCTCATTGGGATTAGGAATTAAAGGATGTGCTTTTTCATTTGAATTCGGGAATAATAAGAGAATGAAGTATCCCTCGTCATTCATAGAATGGATATGGCTTTGAGAGATCTACCTAATCAAATTGGATAATTTAGTTCCGTGTGATCATGTGCTTTTGAAGAAAAAATGGGCGTCGATTATCCTCCATTATTATGGGATGGAAAAGAGTTAGGCCATTCTCCCAATAAAATGGTTAAAGTATAGAAGTATACACATTAACTATGGGATGGATAAAGGTTAGGTATATCTCCTGTCAAAATGATTATTGGTAAGAATCTTCCCCCATCATTTCTAGGATAGATAAGGGTTAAGGAATTCCCCAAAAAAATGAATCTTTTGAAATGGGTATTAAAGTATTTTTTATATTCATTATTTAGAAATTGTGAAAAAATTGAGAAAACTATTTTATTGAACCTAAATAATATTTTTATATAAAATGTTATATAAAATGTTTTATAATTTTTTTTATTTAAATGTTCTAACTTGTTCTATCTTAGTGATGTGAGTAGAGAAGACATTGGGGAAAACCTACTATGTTTTAGTATTGATGCCTTATTTTTCACTTTGATTATTCTATATATTTCATATATCAGTACAAGGGAAAAGGTAATATATCACCCATATTTATCACATACTTGTGATACTAGGGCATTCAAGTGGATTTAGATCATGTGGATTTTGGATTTGTGGAGTTATAGTTGTATGGAGTCTTTATGGTTTTATAGTCTTATATTGTTTAAATTGATATTGTATTATTCTATTGTGGTACATGATTTTAGTAATATTTATTCTAATGAAATTCTATGTTTTCTTTTATTTTTATCTTGAATCTTGTAGTGTTTTTTTGGTTTTGGATTTTCTAGTTAGTTATGTTATTCTTATAGGGAAAATAATCACCCACGTGTATTAAAGACCTTCAAAATTTATTTCTAGTCATTAGCATCTTTGAGAAGCTTCTTAAGGACAAGTAACCTCCATATACTTATCAATAAAATGAGAAGGGTTGGGATGTTAAAATTAGTATGTAATTATTATATAAAACATACCATTATGCACCATTATGCTTTCAATTTTGTGTAAATATGACTACGTTGTTTGTGGAAGTGTTGGCTTCCACCTCCTCAACATTATGTATTTCAATATCCCATTTAATGGAATGTATTAATGATGGATTTAGTAAAAATATATGATATATATATATGAAATATAATTCTACTATAAATAGTATGCACACACACACCCAAATATTTCATTTACATTCTATAAAAATGATAATTAAATAGAAACATTGTTCATGAGTATGTATGACATACCGTCTCCATTAATAATGAATTACATTTCATATTTCAATTGTTTATATATTTTTATTAATATTTATATAATGAATATATATGATATTTTTATCATGTTTTACATTCATTAAATATTTAAATCATGATACAGGTAATACTATCATGAATAACAAGTTGAATCATATATGAAAAACAATACAGATATTACCCAAAATGTAATGTTAAAACTTAATTGTAAATTAATAGATAATATAAAGTGATGACCAAATAATATATGGTTTTATATATAATAATTTGGTTCTTATGTAGATTTATAATGAACTTAAATATATTGTATAGGATTTTTTATCATGTACAAAGAAAGTCAAGGCTTAAGTTAATGGAATTTAATCTCACATTTTATTTCTATGAAATACAAGCCATATTGACCACTTGTTTATTTTGTGTGATGTATATAATGATATATGGAATGTTATATAATTATCTTCCTTTATTTAGTTATATTATAATCATTAAAATAATTTATTCTTTCATTGTGATCATGATTATAAAGTTACTCAATTAGTAAGGGTTCTCTCATCTCACATTTATTTTCTATGAGACCCAATCCATTTTCACATCATAATTATTATATGTGGTGATTACAAATACTAGGAATGTATTCTATTATTATTTTACATAAATTTTTTGGAATTTACATATCCATTTTATGGTTATTCTTTCATTGGGTTTATGCTTCAGTAGTTACCAAATTGGTAATGTAATTTTTTCTTTAGTTTCCTTCATTGAGACACATTCCATGTTATGCACCTATATTTTTATATGAGGTGCATATACTAAATTTGACATGTTATATGATGAAAATACTTTTTAATGATATTTAAAAATTAAATTATTTTATTCTGTCCATATTATTATGGTTCAATGTCACTAATTTGGTAACAATTTATTTCTATAATCTCATCATTTATCGGGATTATTTTTGATTACACATACATTTATGAAATATTATATTCCATATCTCAATTAAAAAAATGAAATATATTATACTATATATATCCATTATATCATCATGTATTATTACCATTTCCCACTATTTTGTACCTATTAAAATTATAATTTTTTATAAAAATATGTCATTATTTATCCTTTCAGTAGGAAATATGTTTTCTTTAAAAAATCTATTTTAAAAAAATAATAAGTCTTTTACTATTATCCTATGATGCATAAAAGAAATTTGAAAAATTATTTACCTTTTTTTCAAATGTATTTTAAATGAACCTTCTTTTCATTTTTAGGCCAAGTCAACTTTTTAAACATTTTAGGTGAAAAAGTAACATTTAGTATGTATTGACCGCTTTCATGATAATAATTTCATTGATGCATCCTTTACAAGTTTCCAATGTTATATTAAAAAAAATCATAATATTTTGGATTTTTTTGAATTTAATAATATTTTTAATGAAAAAATATTTCCAAAATATTTTATGCACAAAATTTATTTTAAATTATTTTCAAAGCTTATTTTTTAGGTTTTCATAAGGTTATTTTCAAGGAAAAATATATATGTGATATCATGATTTCATTATAAATTTTAAAATAATTTTCAAATAAAATAGTTCTCTAAATATTTTCAATCTTATTTATAATATTTCATGGTTATTTTCATGGGAAATGGTATTCAAAATGTCTTAATGTTTAAAAAAATTTAAATTGTAAAGAATAGAATATAATTTTCCCAAGGAGTGTTTTAAATGAAATTATAGGTCATTCATTATAAGAAAATAATTTTGAAATGGTTTCAAAAATTATTTTTAAAAAAGGATATTTTCCTTATGAAATGTTTCATGTGATATTTAAAAATCCTTATATATCATAAAATCCATAATTTTTTATAAGTTATTCTTCACTGGGGATATGATCTAAGAACACCATTCACATGCAATCAGGAGTAGTTTATCTTTTTAAGTAATGATGTTTATGAAACATGTTTCTCTTTCTTGGGTTACATTCTCTTAAAACCTGCTTCTTTTCATCAGTTAGGATTTGAGGAATTGGTTATGATACCTATATCTTTTCCATAGCTAATGATATGATTAAATGAGATTGATTCGTATTTAATATCTTGGGTTATGATATGAGGTTTATGGAGACCATCTATTTTTATGGGAAATGTTACGATACATGTTTTATTATCTGGTGGCACATGTTTGCATGATTTTATTATGTGACGATGGGACCTTTATCTCCCTCTAATGTATTTGTTAAAGATAAATAGTCTATTATCTCCACGGTTATATGAGTTTTATACCAAGACTGAAGAAAATATGCTGCATGGGTTATAGCCCAAGCCTATAATTAACTAGGTATACAGGTTATAGCCCAAATCTGAAAGTTATAGGGTGCACGAGATATAGAACATGACCAAAAAAAAGGTACATGGATTATAGAAAAATACTGAAATTAAGAGGTTACATAGGGTGTAGTTCAAGCCCCAAAACAAGTAGGTACATGATTTTTAGTCGAAGCATGAAAGTAAGAGGGTACATGGGTTATAAAATGTACCCAAAAATAAAATTGTAAAAGGGTTGTTAGCCCAAGGATGAATTAGGTTATTGAGTGATTAGGCCAAGAATGTTATGATTTTAATTTCTTGGTAGGTATCTTTGACATAATATTATCTATGATTATGTGTGTCCAAAAAATTCCATCTCTTACTACTATGTTATGCTTTCATGGATTATGCTAATTCATATGTGATTAATGTCTTCTAAATTGTTATTAATTATTCCATGATTCATTTTTATGATCTATGATATGAATTCTTTGATATTATAATGTTATTATCACATTATAATACCCTTATACTCATGTTTTTACTTACATATCTCCCTTTATTACCATTAATAAGAATCCGATATCACCCATTTTATTCTTTCTATCTGCAAGTTATGGAGATTTATTTAATTTATGATATGTATAAGATGGGTTATAGTCTTGGGGAACCATGTGAGAGATAATGTATCTCAATCATGCACTATAGTTCACATTTTCATGTTTAAAAATCCAATAAACTAATATGGTATTTGGTCGACTATTATGCAATTTGTTAGTCATTCCACACAAATGATGAAATACCTATATACATTAAACTTTGTTTTTTATAGTTGGTATCATAGTGAATAACTATTCAACCATTGGAAACATTGATGAGAAAAATTTAGTGAGATTATTGGGAATATTTTAAAGAATATTTATAGGTATATCTCTAAGGATAAGTTTATGGATGAGAAAAAGTATATGAAAATATCCAAGAATTCTGGTAAAGGATAGAGTGTGTGTTTTCCTAGGAATACATCCCTATTTATATACTATAAGTGGATGTGGAATTGGAATAGATATTCCTAGGGGTAACATCTAACAAATGGTATGTTAGTCCTAACTCGAGAGTAACATGGTACACAACAACATTCCCTTCTACATGCCTAGTTTGACACTCTCATGGGGTAATCATTGGGAAATAAAAAAGTCTTTATGAACTATACAAACATATTTAAATAAAATATGACTATGAATAACCTTGGATAAAACTTTAGTGTTATTGATTAAAAATTTATAATCCATGATTTTGACATTCTCAAAGTTATTTTTTCATGATAATGTGGTTTTCCATTAAGATAACATTTTACCACACTATGCTATCTAGTTTCAGTCATTGGAGGTAACTAAAAGGAAAATGGTCCTCATTGAATGTTTTTATGTGAAAATTATGGTAATTATGAATATATATTTCTTATGTGGATGTCTTATGAAAAGAATCAATAATGTGTTAAATGTTTTTGTTTTACTGAAAATCATACGGAGATTATGAATGACATGAGAAAGAAATGGGATATTCAAACATTACTGTTTACATAAAAAATATGAATAATTATTAGAATAAGGCTGATTAACCTTAACCCAGGATTCATATATCATAATATGAAAAAGTGGTTTTAAGTAATAAGATGATAAAGCCTTAGTAATTATTTAATAATAATGTTCGATGAATGATTTATTAATGATCTAGATTTAAAATATTATGTTATATAAATCATGAAATACATAATTATTTTCAGTATATGTGTTTGATTAAGGATTTAATATTATATGTTCAATGGTAATGAAGACTTAGAAGTGCGATTTAATGGAATCGAGATAATTTGATAATGGGAAGGTAACCCTTCATGAGTTCAAGATATTGAGAAATTTTTTTAGTTTAGATAAAGAGTATATTGATTTGTAAAATGTAAATTGGATAGATTTAGGGTCCTTAGAACCAATTAAATATTTATTGAAAATTTATTCTATGTCATTATAGATGATTATTAAACTTCTTGGGTTTATTAAATATATTATGTAATATTTTGAAAAAGGAACCACATATGTAATCTAAAAGGATTTCTAGTAATTCATGTTTTCACTATGTTTCAAGGGAATATATGTTGAGGGTATTCAATTTTTTGGAATGTGGAAATAATATAGTTTTTGATATAAAGGGGATAGATTTTAAGATCATTCAAGAAATTCTTTATAATGTTTTCATTTTTCATCTTCCATAATGGTTTTAAGGTTTACCATTTATGAAATGTTTATGTAAAACATCATATGATGTTTGTAAGATTTATGCATTTTCTCCCCACATGATTATTTATGTATATTGAATAATATATTCTAACTACTTTGTGCGGATGGTCATTGATGAAAGATGGGTTGACTTATCATAAATTTCATTATATGTTAGTACTTCAGGAATGAAAAATTCAACTTCAATTTTGGAGAAAGTGGTATTGTAGAACTTTTTAAGGACATGACCAAAGGGTGATATTGAACACATGAAATGGAATGAAATCAAGTATTAAAATATCATGGTTAAAATTATTCTTTTTCAGAAAAGTGTCTAGAAATAAAATGTTGTCCCCATATATTAATTTTTGTTGAACCGATGGCCTTTTAAATAATAAAAAATTTAGGTGTTTTAAGCCATAAATGTTACATTGATCATTAAATTTTTTTTAGTGATGACCTCTATAATTCCATATAAATATATACACTTTTACTATAATGATATATTTTCACTTTCCACCAATATTGTCCTATGTTAGAAACTAGTTATGTGTTACTACAGGTAGTTGTTATGTTTCAAAAATTTATTTTTTAAATTGAGTTTTATTTTTTATTTTTTATGATGGCGGTTTATATGAAATGATATTTCATGTATTAAACATTTGATAACCTAGAAAAAAATTTTAGTTGAAATTCATTTTAAGGGTTGTAGATTGCAACTTACATAGATTTTGTGATTATTTTCATAGAATAAATTTAGTCCTTTTGATATTAAGATTTCTAACAACATTGAATATATATTTTTTAAATTAAAATATCTAATTTTGGATTGGTATATACAAAAAACCATGTTAAACTTATGTTACACACATGACTTAGATTAACATATGATAGACACAACAATGACTTGGCTCACGTTATATGCAACACTGAGTTTCTTTGAAACATCAAATTAATATTATAATTATTTACATGTGATGGTTGCATGATAACTATTAAAAATAATAATATTAATAGTAATAAATAATTTTTTAATTTAATTTATAATTGTTTCGTATAAATAATCCATATTTATAATGAAAAACATAATTTATAGAAAAGTATTTATATGTTTGAAAAGTCTATTTTCTCAAATAAAATTATTTTTTGTCTGTATATGAACAATAATAAAATTAATTATCAAAAAATTTAGAAAATTAATTTGATAAAATAAAAATAATTTATTAATTATTAATTTAATATAATCTTAAGGTGTATTTTTTGGGTTTTTCTTTGGAACATCATTTTTTTGGATGAATAGTGAAAACACCGATTTTTATTCAAAATGGTTTTTTTATATAATTTAATTATATAGTTATATTATACATTATGTTTGTTTTAATGTCACCTTCGGTCAAATATAAATATATTAATCCATGATATTTCATTGTAAATATTTTTATATTTAATATAGATATAAAATCATAATTAAATTTTGAGCATTCTCACTTTAGAAACCCACTTTTTCACCACCTCTATGGGATTAGAATTAAACATAACTTTTACAATTATGTGAATGGAATTTATGAAAATTGAAATAAAAAGTTTTAATTAGTATTATATTTATATTCTAATAATATATACTTAATTTTTTTATAAAATACATTAATGAATGCGAATAAAATTAATTTCAACAATTAAGGAAAAATTTAGTATAATAATGGACTAAAAATTAATCAAAAAGACCAAATTTACCTTCACACTTGTAAAAAATCAATTATATGGCCAAATTTCACCAATAAACCATATATTATTTAGTTTTTTTTCTAGTTTTTTGATTATTTGTTTGTAAAAACTAGTGTAGACAAAGTTGTTTAAAAAATTTTCAAGTGTGTCCCCTCCCTCCCTTATAAAAAGTAACTAAACAATCCCATATCCTCACACCTCAATGTTAATTTTTCTTGGCAAAAATATTCTGAAATAAGAACCCAAAATCCCTCTCCATAGACTATGAGCCTTCCATTCACCATAAAGTCATCCATGGAATCCCTTATGTGAAAAAAGGAGTTACCCAAATAAGAGGTAACATCCTTCCTCAAGATCCTTTCTTTTATTTTCATTCTAAACCACAAAATTTAATATTCTTATATGATTAAATAATAACAAAATTATACTAAATATACTAATATTTCCTTATATGTTTTTTTACCTATACATAAACACTAATCCATATAATGGGTAACAAACTTATTATTCTTGATCACGGAGAACTACCGCCTCACTAAAAGATGATGCTCATTTTTCCATTACAACCTATGATGGATGGGAAATATGTATGAAAATAATTATATTATATATATATATATCATATATATTATTTTCTTATTATTCTAGAATTATTATATAAAACTTACCTTTCTGGTTTCAATTTTATGTTAATATGATAACTTTGTATGTGGAAGTGTGGACCAGTGCCACCTCAAAGAAATTTAATTCATTAAAACTCTATGTGGAATATATTGAAGATTGTGTTAGTAATGATTTGTGATATATATATATATATAATATAAATATACAATAATTATTATATATTTATATAGATATTTCATTTACATTATTTCTTTATAACAACAATTAAATGGAAACCACGTTCATGCTTATGTACGACATGTTTCTCTAATGAACGATGTATTCCATTACATCTTCCAATTATTTATATATTATTATTAATATATATATAATGAATATATATTTTTTTTATATCTTGTTTTAATATGTAAGATTATCATGAACAAGAATTCAAGCATATATGAAAAACAACGCTCATATTAGTAGAAACATAATGTAAACAAGGAATTGTTAACAAAAGGGTAATATAAAGTAAAAACCAAATAATATATGGTATTATATATAATAATATGGTTATTTGGTATATGTTTAATAAACATATATTTATTATACAAGTGGTATGAATGTGTACGATGAAATTCAATTCTTATGGTAAGGGAATTTCATCTCACTTTTTATTTACGTGGGATACGTGCCATATTCACATGTTGATTATTTTATGAGGTCTATATACTAACATATGAATATTTATAACATTAATTTTACTTATTTAATTATATTATATGCTTTAATATATGTTATTATTTCATGGTGGTAATTATTTTGATGTTACTCAAGTATTCTGTATTTTCTCATTCCAGGTTTATTTTCCGTGAGACACAAACCATGTTCACCTCATATTTTTTATATGTGGTGTGTATAAAATTCATGGATGTATTAAATTATTATTATAATTAACATTATGGGTATTTAAATATCAATTTGATTATATTTTATTCATGGGGTTTATGATAGAAAATTTTCCAAATTGGTGAAGTAATATTGTCATAATATTCCATCTTTGAGACACAATCCATGTTATGAACATATATTTATCTATGAGGAAAATATAAATCACCTGATATTTTATGTCATAAATATCATTATATTCATTATATGTCAAAAATATTGTAATTTTATTCATTATATTTTGTTATGATTAAATGTTACTGAAGTGGTAATGGATTGTTTCAACAATATAATCATTTATCAAGATAGTTTATGATTATTATTACATTAATCAAATATTATGATCCATATCATTATAAAACACATGAAATATCTTATACACTATATTTAAGTGATATATTAATATATTGGTACCATTTACACTCTATTTTAATAATGATAATAACGAATTTTTTTTATGAAAATCAGATACTATTTCTACTTTCAGTCATAAATATGTGTTCTTTCAAAAAACTTTTTTTTTCTATAAATGATTTTAATTTTTTTTTACTATTATACAATGATGATTAAAGTAATTTTTTACCCATGTTCTAACTTTCCTATATAATAGTTTTAAATGGAATCTCCATGGTGTTTTCTGATCATGTCACATTTCTAAAATTTTAAGGTGCAAAAGGAATTTTTGGCATGTATGAATAAACCCACTATAATGACCATAATATCCTTGAAGATTAATTTATAATTTAAAAATTTTATTTCTATAGAATCTTTCTTCATAATATTCTTGTAATTTTTTGAACTTAATGTTGTTTTCAAAGAATTAAAATTAAAAAAAATTATGTTCAGAATGTTTATAAATGATTTTGAAGTCTTCTACATTATGTTTTCAAAAGGATAAAAAAAGGATTTAAGTGATTCCATGAATATTTATAATTTTTCAAATAATTTTCAATGAAAAATGTATTCAAAAAATTTTCATGATTATTCATTGTTTTTCATGGTTATCTATATCTAAAATGAATTTAAAAAAATTTAATGTTAAAGAAATGATTTTTTAAAAGAATAAAATATATTTTCCTTAAGGAGAGTTTTAAATGAAACTATAAATATTTCTTTACAAGAAATGGTTTTTGAAATATTTTTAAGAAAACGATCTTAAAATAACAACTATTTTAATTAAGAAACTATTAATTTGATCTTTCAAACTCTTTATCTATATAAGATTACATAATTTGTTATATTTTATTATATAATGGTGATGTGATCCAAGAATACTATTAATATTCTTTACTGAGTGGTTTATGTTTTGATTGATTGATATTTACGAAACCCATTTCTCTTCAATGAGTTATGATATCCTAAATCCTAATTATTTTCATGGGTTATTCATAGATGAAATTATTATGAGGCCTATCAAAAGTAAAATTGTAATGATAAAAATAAATGTTCATGAAACTAATTTCATTTTGTGGGCTATGATATGATGTCAATGAAACCCATTTCATTTTATGGGTCATGATATGATTCATGTTTTATTATCTTATGGAAAATGTATTTCTGACATCACTATGTGATAGGTGGGACCTATATCTCCCTATAATAAATTGGGTAATGATAAATGGTATATGAGATCAAAAGTTATACAAGATGTAGCCCAAACCGATAAATAAGAATTCATATGGATTATAACCAAAACATGATAATAAGTAGATACATGGGTTATTGACAAATCCTAAAAGTAAAAATTTATATGGATTGTATCCCAAGAAAAAAAACAATAGGGTACACCATTTTTATCCCAATACTAAATGTAAGTTGGTACATAGGTTGTATCACAAGCCCAAAAAGAAGAAGACACATGGTTTGTAGCTCAAGCCTGAAAGTAAGAGGGTATATCGTTTGTAACCCACGAATGAGATTAAGAGGTTACATATGATGTTATCCCAATCCTCAACCACTTACAGAGATGATTAGCTGAAGCCTAACATGTTATTAAGGTTTTCATAGGTTTCCATGAAATAATATTTTCTATTATTATGAGTATTCTACAAATTCCATGTCTTATTCTTATGATATGCTATCATGGATCTTTCTATTTTTTCATTATGATTCATGTCTGACGAACGGTTAATATTTATTCCATGATTCATGTTTGCAATATTTAATATATTGGTTATGGTATTCCAATGTTATTATCCCATTCTCACACACTTATGCTCATGTCTATGCTTACATATATTTCTTATTTACCATCAATAAGCATCTAAGATAACCCATTTTATTTTTTACTCTCCCATTTTATAAGGTTATATTTCTTGTATGATATACCTTTTAAGGGTGTTAGTCTTGTAGAACATAGTGGTAGAAAATTTAGCTCACTATGGTAACAATGTTTATGTTTCCAGGTTTCCAAAGGAACTAAAATAATATGATCATTTGGAATCTGTTTATTAATATATTATGTATATATCAAAATAGGTGAAATTTAATTTTAAATTAAACTTGGTCATTATAATATATTGAATACAATATTAAGTCCTCAATCCAAGACAAACCCATTACAATTCAATCCTCTATAATTTAGAGATCTCCCACCAAACCAAATAATGCATGTGATCATGGGATTCATTTAGGATGTATACATGAGTAGAATATCACCACATTCAAAATGTCACTTTGATGAATGTAAAACACCACTAGAATCTGAATGGACATGAAAATAATTATAGAAAACCATTACTCCAGGTTACCGCCAATATATTCCCATTGATAATCCTCACTAAAAATCTATTAAACCACTTTCACCAAAGAAGCCAAAAAATATCCCAATCAAGTTCATCATGAAACTATTATAACAAATAATCCCACATGTTATAATGTTTATAAAGGATATTTATATATCCTACAATCACCTCTGGTACTACCAATATATTCAGAGTGACACATTCTGCATTGATGATAAATTATTCACTATATTGTCTTCATCCGAGATTTGATAACACTTATTGGGAATTGACACAACTAGAATATACTAATAATATAATACCCATGAATTTGAAGTTCCTAAATTCCATTATTGGATGTTACTATTGGACCTCCACTATAGAACAATACTACCTTAAGATCAAATCCACCATGATACCCTTACAATCTCATTTTCCCAAATTGGTGAATATAGGAACCCTTGCCACCACTCTAAGTCACACATCTCATGTTGTCCTCTAGGTATCCCTTTTAGTGTAAGTGAAATAAAATATATTTAAATTATATAAATTAAAAATGAAATAATAATAAATTATAGATTACAACGTTGATATAACACGATCTTCATCCATGGGAGAATGGTTGTATCAAAATTTTGTAGCAAAAATTCACCTGAGTTATATGAATATACTAGATTCTCATATTCTACCATGATTATTGGAAGATTACATAACAATGGATCTATTAAAAAAACTATTTTCCATGTTCCACCACCATGATGGCCAATAGGTGGGGAAATATAATATATATGATTTTTATCTCTCCTAAATCCACCCCATCTAATCATTCACCCTTATAGCTATGAAAATTTTCTTCTATCCCAATGGCCTCTAGTACTAGGATATTCTAGATCAGAAATAACACACGCCTATATGTTATATGCTCTTTAACTTCTAGAAAACCTCAACCTCTATACACTTCTGTATAAGTCTTATTCATAATTTGCAGTAGATGATTTAATATTATTTCATAGCATATTCAGTAATAATTTTTTCAATGACATATAGAACATATAGGTTGTACTATATTGACTTTTGAAACATTTATTTCCTAGTATCATCAACTTCCTTGACCAACAACATCCATATAATTGTGCAAATAACCTTTAAATTCCACAATGAGTAATCTTAGAAAACATTTCATTTTCCACAAACCCATAAGGAATGTATACAATCTATAATGATTGGGGTCATATTTTATTTCAATACTATTTCACCTCCCATCACTACCACTAGAACATCATCTGATATATAGTAGTTTCACCTTCCATCTACATCAATTATTCATCTAGATTGTGAACTATTTACATGTTCATGCATTAGATATTCCTCCTCCACATTCTCAAACATGATGACCAATTTTATAATGACTATGTATTTTAAGTGTAAAATATTAGAATATTTTAAGGAATATTTTTAAATAAAGTCTCCAAGTAAGAATGAGATTACCATGCCCATAGAGACTTAGTGTTTATATAACCAAAATATTAAATATCTAACATCACATGTTTGATGTTATTAGGAAATATTGAAACAAACCACTAATGAAGTATTGGATGGGAAATCAAAGACAATATTTATGTCTAGAATATGGGTTTTAACCTATGTGAATTATAATATTTGGCTGGAAATATGTTTTTTATTAAGTTCAGTTACAGTTGGAATAATAAATAGATTAATAAATTAAATTATTTATTTTCTTTTAAGAACATAAAACTATTCTTCATCTATATAAACATGATTATTACAAAATCGTATTGCTATATGGATAACCCAATGGATTTGATAAGGAGATCTCAGAGGACATCCTTGACAGGTGATGACCTGATCTTGGATCAATTATGGGTGTGATAGAGAGTTTATCATTAAAAATCGAGTTCATGGATCTCACATATTATAATGAAAAATGACCATTTTTTATCATGGGCTGATCAAAAATCATGTAATGTTGTTTTTTTAAAATTTCTAAATCCCATATTTATTTTTTTCAAATCCAAAATGAATCAATCCTTACGAAAATTGGTTTATAGGGAGATTTTTGATTTTTTGGTATTAATATATCCTCTAAGAAAGTATGAACTGATATTTCAATGATCACTCCTATATGGTCATCATTCTTATGTAAATGTATTAAGGCCGTCCTGAACAATATCCAAGGTCCATTCCTCATGTCTGTGTCTTATAGAAATCTCCAATATTTTCTCACACAGTCATCATCAAAAATTACTTTGGACTATGGTTTGATAAATACTAGATAGATGATCATTCTGAAATAATAATTTTGTATAATGTATCTTTACAGTAGCTTGGGGTTTAGGATTGAGAGATCAACTGAGGTGTGATGTAGTATAATAAGAGATATAGTATGGATAAGATATGGATAAGGTGATATTAATTCATGGGATATTGTGTTAAGTGGATTGGCATGATGCAAATTCAACCCTGAGCTCATTAGCTAGACTTAATATGGAAACTGGTGAAAGATCAGGTGTGGTAAACATCATATCCAGGTTCCTCGACATGATTAATGGTGGAATCATTGGTTTTAGAGTAGCTAGGTGATGACATGGTAATGTAATGGGATTTTAAAAAGTACTGACATACACGAAATTTAGTATATAGAAAACATGTCATGTAGTCCCTTGGATGTTATGGATAGGGTTTCAGATATATGAAATATCACACACCTTATGGGACATTCCACACACCATACAAACCACGAATGGTGACTCAACATGCACCCCTATGAAATTTGAGCACGAACAAGGCCATGTATACAAGAATGTCCCAAGTACATGGGAATGACCATATTCTTGAACAAAACCAGTTTACTAAGACATATATAGGTGCACGAGCATGGACTGAGTACATGGTAATGGCCATGTACTTGGACCTGACCAAGGTATGTGACAAACCAACTTTTAAAACCCATTAATTAATGACTTAGTATACACAATAGAAACTACAAATATTTTCAATCATAATTTATTTGGAAAATCAGGAAGATATCATAATATCATGAAAGAATAATATAATGATGTTATCAATATATTCTCCAACAAGCTCTTAAAATTCCATCATTCTTCTAAAACTGCACTGGATAACATGAGAATTCACATAAGAAAGGGAAGACCTATAAATCATAGTAAGGGAATTAATAAGAAATATCATTTTTCAGTATATTAATTATATAAAATGGTCATATCAAGGAAACATAATAGGGTTGAGAATTATAATATTGATCTATGATGCATGATATAATATGATAACATAATGGAAACATTGGAATACAAAAAAAATTAAACATGGAATTAGAATAATATGTTAAGGATATCCTCCAATAAAATGTATCATTGTGATTAAGATAACCTCATTAACACCATCCATGGAATATCATGAGATTAAAACATATTCCAATTTATTGGAGGGAAAGATAATTCTTCTCCCAACCATCACTTTCATATCATGTTTGTTAATAAGTGTGCTACATTGACCATACAATGTTATGATATATTTCATGTCATTTAATCCCATGTTTAAGTTGAATGTGATACATAAATGTAATTCCCCTCTCAATGAGTGATATGTATATCTAACTGAATATAATTGAGTGGAAATGTGAATGGATATTTAAGAAAATGGCATGGAAAATCATATAATGATTTTAACAGAATCATGGCGGTACATAAAGACCCATTTAAGGGTTAAATTATTGTTAAAGGGGTCTCTAATCTTTTGGAAATAAAAAGGAAGGGATTCTAGTTGTGTGAACTATATATTCTGAAATGAATAATTAGAAACCAAATACCATAATTTAAACATGGTTCTTGAATAGAGGATATGGAGAGGATCCCTTTACATGAGATGGCACTTTTAAAAGATTGGGAGGATATTATTAATAGTTTTCTCTAACCTTGGTAGGACTATATGTATGGAAGGGTATAGTAATGTCATGATATAATGGTTTTGAGTGAGGTGAAATTTGTGTTTTTATTGGGGGGTATAGTAAAAGAGAGGATTATTCTTTTTTATTTTTGAAACATTGGGTTTTTAAAATATATGACAATGTAATCAAAATCACAATAATTCATTTGTTTTATCCCACTATTACATTCAATGTGAAGTGGTATTCATTATTTTACAAGTTCAAGAAAAAATCAATGTAAAATAATACACTTATTGATGTGTAAGTGTGTAATTTTTAAAAAGGATTTATTTTAAAACCATAAAATATTAAATATGTTTTTATGGATTCATTAAGAATTTAAAAATTTAGTAAAATAATTTCAAAATCCATTATTTTAATTGGGAAAATATTAATATGTATGGGGATACATTTAATGGAATATATTAAATCATTTTTGGGTCATTATGATGTCATAATAAATATTATATATTTATACCCTATTTAATTATAACTAAAAACATTGATTGCATCATATAATTTTTATGAAATCCACATTTGATAATTTTAACTTGTTTATTTTAAAAAATAATATTTATTTTTTCAAAATAATTGATTAAATATGATAATTTATGATTTAAAATAATAATACCCAATTATACATAATATAATTTTTTTATACTAATAGTTTTTTGACCCATATAAAAATTATATTTGACTTTATAAAATTATATTATAATTTATATTTAAAAAATAGTATTTAATTCTAATATATTATTAAAATATCATTTACTTTAAAAAATATTAAATTCATCAAAAAGAGTTTCTTGATTAAAACTATTTATTTCTCAAAGAATATATTTTTTTAATCCTATCTAAATATAATTTTTATCAAAATTTTTATTTAATCCAATAAAAATTAATATTTAAATGGGAAATATATAATCATTTATTAATTGAATAAAAATATAAAAATTGATACTTTTAGGGTCTCGAATCATATCCCTTTGTTACACTTTTGAATTTCCTAAGGGTACAGTGTCTGATTGTGATATTTTCTTATGTTGCTTCACCATACAAGGTTTGGGATGTGATCTTGATGACCATGAACATATCCTACAAAAAGTTTCTTAAATTTGAAAATATAAAACATTAAAAAATAACTAATGTTTTTCATGTGTTTTCTATAACATCATTACATGATAACACATTTATTAATTCATAAAGAGTTAATTTCATTTATTAATATTAATTTCATTACATTGATCCCACATTTAGAAAATTTTTCATCAAAATTTCCATTTCATACACTAAAACAATTTATGGTACTTATGTTTCAACGCTTCTTGGTTCCCATGTCACATATTTAAACATATAGATCATCCATAATGCTTTAACATGGTTATTTTTCTTGTTTCATATAACCTTATCTCTAAAATATAATATCACAATTACTTACACCTTCTATGAAAGGTCATTCGATAGTGGTACAACCTCAAGATTCAATATATGTGATGGTTCTGGTATGTACTTCCTAAAAATGGTTACATGGAACACATTATGTACTTGAGATAGGTTAGGTGAGATTTTATTATATAAAAGACTAATATTATGTGATCTATGATCTCAAAGGGGATGATGTATATATAACTTGGATTTTTATTCTCCCAAATAGGATGAATTTCTTCCACATGGATATATAAATGAAATTAGTTTCTCTAACCTTAAATGTGAGGTATGGATGATAACATTATACATAGATTTTATATTTACTTTGTGAGTATTTCATATGATTTTGACTATTTTAAACCCTATCTATCATCTCTTTTATAATATAATATCTCATCATCTCCCGCTCTATATCTTCATCAAAGAATTTATAAAGTAAACACATCATCCCATATAGAGAATCTAGATATTCTATTTGAATTCTAGAGTGGAAATTGTTGTTATATTAGAACGCTGCTAGGGGGAGGTTATTAACCCAAAATTAATCTATATACATTTAAAATGATATAAATATATACTCAAGAGCTTCAGTCATCATTTTATACTAACCATCCATCTAAGGGTGATAAGTAGTTCTCAAAATTTATTATGTATCAAATATTTTCTGAAGGATTCTCCAAAACCTCGAGATAGTATTTGACTCTAGATTAGATACAATATATAAAGGAACTCCATATAGTCATTCCAAATAACTTATGTATATCATGGGGAGTTGGTAAAGGGATAAATCTTCCTTGGTAGGAATGAAATGTTTACAATTTTAAAACATAACAACTATTATTGAGATGGTGTTATTTTATTTATGTTTCCAAGGGATCCTTATGAAACAAATCCATGGTTGTGTTTTCAAAATTACATATTTTAATGGGAAATGGTTTCATCATGCCTTTTTACTTTAATAATAATTACTTTACTTATTCACAAACATTGAATCGAGATACATCCCACATAATATCCCCCTTCTTATTATCCCACCGAATGTTTTGATTAAAATATTTATTCATATTATGGATTCTTAGATGAATAGAAAAGGATGAGATATAAAAATCATCTAGATGTTTTATTTTCAATTTCATTTTTGATGGGATAATTATCTTAGTTCCATAAAATTTAACTCCATCTTATGTAAAGTTGATATCTAAAATATTCACTTACTTATTCTCTAGTATCTCATTATCATTTTAGGAATTCTAGGTCCTCGCAATAAAAAATGTTGAACCAATTAATTTATTAAAGTAATATGAATATCCTTTTCTTATTTCCATGAAAATCCTTTTCATGACTATAAATACAGGATCCTTTGAAATCCTTAGCATGGATAGGGTTTCCAAATCCTTCCTATATAGTGTATCTTCCACATTGTTTACCATCCTATGTTGGTATTGGATTAAACAATATTAATCACTAATCAACTCTAACCACATATATTGGAAAATATTGATCTAAAATTGTGTGAATATATACTAAAGGATTTTATGATCCATATATACCTCATAATGCTCTCGATGTGGATAATAAATCCAAATCATCAACGTGAATATCACCGATTCTATTTCAATATCATGTATCAGGAAGTTCTTCTCTGGGATATTTAATTGGTCATAGGAATAAGCTATCAATTTTTCATCCTTCATGAGTACACAACCTATGTACTTTTTGGACACATATATATAGATAAAAAATAAATCCTTATTGGTGGGTAATGTGAGTATAGTTTCGGTGATTATCCTCTTCTTCAGCTCTTTAATATTTTTCTTACATTCACTATTACAAAAAAAAAATAATCCCTTTTAAGTAATCTTGTACAATAGGATTGAATTTTGGGTGCTGTTTCTTAAAAATAAAAGATAATACCCATCCAATCAATGGATAAATTGGATTTCCATAATAGATGATGGTCATTTCCATCCTTCCATTTCATTATCTTTTAAATGAACCTTGTATATCCAATTTTATAATTATAACATGCCACAATAATGTTAATTACATCAACAAAACTCACATTTACAATGATTTTCATTTAATATTTCCTTATGCATGGTCTTCAGATGATTTTTTAAATTCTATTCATGCCCAACCTTAATATTTCAGTTCATGTGACAATCATCAATAAAGAATATAAAAATTGTCAAGGTAATCCCCAAAAAACTATTAACAAAGCCAATGAATATCACATGATAATTAGTGAGTCCAAATATAATAACTATAAACTCGTAGTTCCTGTACAATTTGTGAAAATTATTCCTAGAGATATCCTCCATTATCTCCTTTACTGGGTAATATAACTATCAAATATCCACCTTAGATGTGCTGCAGGATCGATGTATATAAATAAACAATTAATCAATCCATGGTTTGAAATACTTGTTCTTCGTATGGATTCAATTGAGCTCACAATAATTAATGTAGATGTATGTTTAACTATCCTTTTTACTGATGACAAGGATCGATGCACCCATGGTGATTTACATGTTCATATTAACCCATTCCCTATGTTCTCAAGAAATTTTTTATACATCTCCTCATGTTCAAAAAAATCCATTTTATATGGACTTTTGGATATTGGTAAAGCTCCAGGTATAAAGTCAATTGGAAAATCCAAATTATGGATATGGGTTATACTATCTAATTATTTGGGAAACACAACAATGAATTACCTAAAAATGTTAATTCCATCAAGGATTATATTTTATTTAGTCTCAATCACTTAAGTTAGATATAATTTCTATCATGGAAGTAAAATGCATGCAATATTTTTTGGAATCAATGAAGATTCACCATCCTCCTTGTACTATAACATAATATGTGGTCAATTCACGATATAGAGAGTGTTTTCCACGTCTCTAAACATTATATTGTCACTTTATAAAGATATCAATCACATGCCTATGGTTGAATAAAATTCATCTAAATGGAGAATAACAGTATTTTATGGTAAATTAATCATGAAAATGTGGACAGGGAAAGGGTTATATTCTTGGGATGTAATAATTGATCCACATTCATCTTAATAGATAACTCAAATTTCATTATTTAGAGGTGATTTTATAATATTTATACTAAACATGAATATTTTTAATTAATTATTAGAATAAGAATAAAAAATTATGCTCACTATTATTGAATGAATAAATTGAATACATATCACCACATTATTATCGGGATCCAACATAGCAGTTGTGATTGCATAAGATTTACCTTTCTCTCTAGGACATAGATGTTGTTTTCATTAGTTTTAAACAAAAAACCATTGATTATGGAATATATGATCATGTATTATATGATAATTTTTTTATGAAACCTTGGAAAATAGGTTGAACAGTTGCTGTAGAATAATTGTCATCCATCAAATTTGTGGGTTTCTCCTGTCAAAAACCACTACCTAGGTTACCTTACATACATTACCAAATTAATTTCCTTGTCACATTAATGGATTTTTTAGTATTATTCTTCCTATAACTTTGACATGTGTGATGATGGAATTTCATACCGCCATATTATTTTTCCATCATACTTCCGGAATTATAATCATTTCTCCACTTCTTATCTCCAGTTCAAAGAGACACTTGAGATTCACCGATCTCTATTTTGACTTTGAGGGAATATCATTTAATTTAATCATGGATATCAAAGTCCTAAATTTACAAGTATTATCACAAATTTATATTATTCACTTTGAAGAATACGTCAAATTAACATTCTGGTGAAATGAAAAATCCATAGGTCTATTATGCATGTAATGTGATGTTTTCCTCATACACACCTATATATTTTTATCCTCTTGCTTAATGATAAGGAAGTACCTCATTATTTTTAATTGAGTTTTTCAAGGAAATATTTATTAAAAATCATTTTCCATATTTTCTTTTACTCAATTTATTTAATCTCCTTTTCATGCTTCATATTTTAGACCAATGTCCACCATTAATCAGATTCTACCTCTATGTGATAAAAAACCAGCACTGCCTCCTCTTTCTCAGACCTTTGATAGATGGAGAATATATATTAAATAGATTTTATCCATTCATCCTCGATAAAGGGATAATAAGATCATATAAAAGTTTGAGGTTTTTTTCACATAAATTTATCAACGGAAACATGCTCTTTCTTTGAGGTATTCAAATGTTCCTGTTGAATCAATTTTCAATCAGAAACATTAGTCAATTGATAATGTTTTATCACTTAGTTTGTCATTAATGATCCCATCAGTATGAGAATTTCATTTGGGAAGTCACTAAAATAATATCAACTTTTTTAGACTTTTCTTCTCATACTCCCATCCAATAACTAAATATAAATATAAAATCAATGATGAGTATTTTTAAACTACTAATCACATAAATTAGAAACACTAAGTATTAAAGGCATAATACAAAAATTCTATTTATTATTTAAATTATGAATATATATTTTTCAATCAATGTTACCCATGATCTATTTCCTATAATAAGATTTTATTAGAATTATTTTGGTTCCTTAATAATGGTTTTTATAAAGATTTTGAATTTTCTAAAGGGTATCCCCTTAGAGATTCAAACCAGTTGTGAAAGAAGGATCATTATTATACATGAGGTAACAACTGTTTCCAACTCAATGCATCATTTTAGGGTTATTAATCCTATATAAATCTATTCTAGAGATGAATCGACTAGTATAATATAAATAAGATGCATTTTCTCAGAAGACACTTATTCTATATGCTACTCAAATAATAGGATTTTTCATATGTTTTTTATTATTATTAAGAATTTGACATTATTTTTATAATCTCAATCACAAAATTAACTATACATTTCTTTGTTACTAACTATGACAACACATATTTTAATACAATTTAATTCATGATATAATAAATATAATTACAAAAAAAATGATTGCAAACCCTAGTTTATTTGGGATATTTAGTACAGAGCATAATAAATTACAATATAAATACAATTTAATTATTCAAAACATCCTTAACAAGATCCTAAAATTACATCGCTCTTCTAAAATAGAACTTTATAATCTAATGTTGTACATATGAAAGGCATAATATATAAATCCTAGTAACGGAATAAACAAAGCTTAAAATAAGGTAATGTAGTAGTTCTTATCTAAGGTGAATATCTAGGTAATATATGAGGGTTGAGATTCATAATATTTAACTAAAATGAATGATATACCTGATGACATAATTGGAATATAGGAATGTGGTAATGGATTCAAATGTTTCATAAAAAACATAAGTCATGGATATATTCTATGAAAACATAATAATTTGTTCTTAGAATAACCGCATATTCATCATAAATGGTATATCATCAGATTAAAACAATAAACAATTCATTTAAGGACTATATAATGGTGGTCCCACCCATTAAAGTCATATCATTTACACGCATAAGTGCACAATATATATCACACAACATAATAAAATATTTAGTCACATTTAAAACCATTATTAAGGAGTGGAAAATAAATTCTTGGATGTACACAATTAATTATGTATAAGAACATCTATGCTAATTCCCATAAGTGAGAATGGTATTGGGTATTCCCAATAAATATGATTGAAATAGAAATTCACAAGATGATTTTTACAATATAACAGTGGAATAGAATGATTCATGGAAGGGTTAAATGGGTGTGACAGAGGAATTCGATAACATAAAAATCATATGGATATTAATAGGGATGTGTGAAAACAAATCCCAACATAATTAATTGGAATAAGTACTAATTTAATGAAGGTGAATGAATAAAGAGGATAATGTGAGAAATCCATACCATGAGAGGGTTTTTCAAAGCACATGGTAGGATCTTATTTAGAGTATTGGTAAACCTTAGGTGGACTATTAAAAAGTAAGGGTATAGTAATGTCATTATAAAATGGTTTTATGAGAATAGGAATGAGATTTTTTGTTGTTATACACAGAAAAATAGAGGACAATTCTTTATTATTGTAAAAACACAGGTTTTCGAATCTATATGATATTGTAATAAAAAATCCAAACCAAACCATGGTTTCTTCTAATGGTTTCTTCCAAAGTGAACAGTTTTTCATTTTTTAAAATTTTATTAATTGATCTCATTAAAATTATACACTTAGTGATGTGAAAGTGAGTCATGTTTATAATGAATTTATTTTAAAACCAAAAAAATATAATATAGGGTTTCGAGGATTCATTAATGGTTTATAAAATTTATATAATAATTTTAAAAAATAAATTATTTTAAATGGGAAATATTTATTTGGTTTTTTATGCCTTTTATGTCATATATTACATCACTTTTGGTACATTATGATGTCATAATATATACAATATTTTTACAGCATATTTAATTATTATCTAAAAATTTAATTATATTTGATAATAAAAAAATAATAACTATTATGTTGTTTGGAATTGATAATTTCAAAAATAATATTTATTTTATAAAAATGATACTTTAAATGCGGGACTTTACAATTTTAAATTGAAAAAAACTATTGAAAAGTATGAGTTATTTTTTACAATTTTTGTTTTCTATATCTTATAACAATTAGATTTGAATTCAAAAAATTATCTTATAAATTATGTTAAATAATTATAATTTATTAATAATATTTTATTAAAATATAATTTATTTTAATAAAGGATAAATTTATGAAAATGAGTGTCCAGATTAAAACAATGAATTTTTTAAAATATAAAATTATTGTTTCATCGTATTGGAGTCCCTTTTTTTCAAACTCATTATTAAATCATTTAAAAATTATTACTAAAAGGGATAAATATAATAATATTAATTTAAAATACAATATATAAACTCATACTATTTGGGTCTAGATATATAGCCCTTTATTACAACTGCGTGTTCCCAAATGGTTAGGTGTGTGATTGAGATATTATCTTGGGTGATTTGTGGTGCATGGTTTGGGTTGCGATCTTTATGATCATTAACATATCTCATAACAGGTTTTTATAGGATTTAGTTGTGATTCATGGAATTAGATTGCTCATGGTAAAATCCTAATGATTCTATCTCCCTATGATGATCAAATAAAAGGTCACCATAGGTAAGATCCCAATTGTCGAGGCATTACTTCATATAACAGTGTCAAATGGAATTTATCATAACCCTTTATATACAATACTACATAAATCAATAGTCAATGTCAATATAATTAATGTTAATGATTATTAATTTTCATTTATGTTATATAGTATTTAACATTCTTAATGTACTAAAGTAGTGCATGTGGTTTCAAAATCATCCTTACGTGATCATGGATTTATTCATTCAAAATGATGGAATTTCAATTTTAATGTTCACATCATTACAAGGTACTCAGAAATGACCAATTACAAAATAATATTACTTGTTTACATAGGAAAGACCACTGTATATATCATGGGATGGAGGACAAGGAAAAACAATGTATATCCATGATAGGCTATATACTCCTAGTTCGTGACGTCTACTTCTCCCAATAAAAATTTAGGACCTTATTATCTTTAGTATTGATAATTCTCACAAGGGAATATTCCCTTGGTCCATTCCTATGAGATAATAATGACAAATTCCATCATAATATTAGGATGAGTGATCTCCTCAATGGATTATTCTGTGATAGAGTCAAGTATCCCTCCATGTGGCCCAAGGAATGATCTTCTACGATTCCACCATTAGTTGGTTCATGAATCGTATTACTAACTATAAATATGTGGAATCCACATTATAGTAGTTTACAATAGAGAGGATCATAAATCCACACATAGGACATGGTATAGATCCTGTATAAGTGTATCAATTTATTCAGAGGCCCAACAAGTACTTCTTTATGGAAAGGCTTTAAAGAATGGCCTCTAGGATGAATGGACTTAGTGATGGAAAGATCAGAGGAGTGTGTTATACCTAGAGAGCATTGATTTAAATTGTTGATATGAATAATTTCATGGAAATATGGTTGCGACCTAATTTTAGAATTTATGTCTATATTTAGTATACTAATGTTCATTATTGTTATGTATCACTTTTTTATTGATTTCGTATTCATAGAGATGATCTTAAACATTTATTTATGATTTAGGTTTCATTATTTTAGGATTACATATTTTCTACTATAAAAATCACCCATTCATGGAATATCCCTAAACATGTCTTTTATTATAATGATGAAAATATATTTTATGGAGTTATAGAAGAATAAGGAGAATTCTGAGAATTGTGATCTAGACATTATGTTTAGTTCTATGAGTGAAATTTGACAATAGTCCACTATTTATCTAATTGGTTAAACTCATATATAGTTTGGAAGTATTTTAATTTTACCTTCATTATTTCTAGTAATTATGTTTTAATTTAATTTGGGTTATATATTTATATATGCAATTTTTTATTATTTTACATCTTAACTTTTCGAATAGTGTTGTTATTTGGAGATATGTGTGCATACAAGTACCATAGGAGAGTGTATCCAATGTATCATATATTCCTACATCGTTCTAGTCACAATCCCAAAGAATATTGACTGTGGTATTGGGGTGTCACCATCAATTCATTTCAAACTAGGTAGGCCCTGGTGGGTTTGGTGGTGATATAGTGTTATCGAATGAATTGGTTAGTCCTATGTCTAGAGAATAGAGATTTTCTAGATGAGTATATTGGTTTGAGATACAGGGAAACAATATTAATGTGTTTAAAGATTGGATCATAACAAATACAACCCATTATTATTATGGTGGTCGATGTAATAATTCATTGGTTCTATGTTAAACTTCTTTTTGACTCATTACTTGTAGGGACCAATTGGAAGGAAAACCATTGATACTTGCATCATATAAGATTGAGTTGGGGTTTACATGTCCTTCTTGTGTTAGATCAAAAAATATAATATTTGAACATGGCAGATATTTTTTATTTTGTAATCCCCACATGATGAAATCTAACTTGGATTTTGGATTAGGATTGTGGGGATGATTTGTCTCGTGGCGAGGCTTTGTTACATGGTCTAATATAAGTGGGGACACCTCTTGATGGTTTTCTAGTATTTCTACCACCCGTTGAGTAGCAGATTGTACCAAAAACACTATAATATATTTTTAAAGGTATAAGAAAAATTCATGAATGTTAAAGGTATATAACACTATGTTTATGTGGAAACATTATAAACCATGGTAGATGAGGATTGTCCTGAGGTAATTAAGAGTATTTTCCACATTTTTAGGACAACATTAGATTATATTATCATCCTTGAGGTGAGCCTTCTTCATGGATTTATATGGAAATGGTGGATTTGGGGGACTCATGTTCATTATGAGGCCAAAATATATATGATATAGATTTTCCATCAATTCATAATGGAGTTATACCCAGCTACATTGAGAGTCATACGTATCCAAGTGTTTTTAGAGCACCATAAAGGTGGTATGTACCTGGAAGAGTATTCATTAAGGTTTACTGACCTCTCATGACACACTATAGAGATGGTAAAATATTTATTCATTCAATAATGGAATATTGGGAATGATATTCACTATGATTACAAGCCTATAGTGATATCTATTTTCATTCCTACTTATGTTGGGGTGCTTGAGTGAGAGTTGGTAGTGGAGGGATTCTTGGGGAAGTAGTCTCTGATAATTAGTTTTATAGTTGGAACAATGGGTACGATACCACAATTTATGGTAAAATAAGGAAGACTAAGGGATCTATATGATCTAGAAATTTCTAGAGAAAATATTAGGATAGTGGGTCTACAGTACAAGTCCCTCAGGATGGATTCATTCATCAGAGGGATAGGTGGTAATACACTTATAATATTCAAGTACATATCATATAGTATTGTTTTACCATCGAAACAACTAGTAGAGAGAGAGTTAGTGGAAATAATAGGAAGAGTAAAAAATTATAGATTGGAGGTTTTTATGGTGGAAAATTTATTAGAATATTTGGGAGAGAAATATTATCTAACTTATGGTATGAGATATATCTACCACCAAAAGAAGGTGGTCCATACTAGGCTTAAGGAGCTGGTGGTCAGATATGAAGATAATTGTAAGAAATATAGATCTTTAACCTTGAGGTTCCAATGATTATTAAGGGTATGATTTTTAAATAATATTCTTTATCTTTTATATTGGTAGACACAATCATGAGCCAACTTTTTCTTGTTAAATATTGTGTTCGATATGTTGAAAGTTTGATGTAGCCTTTCACTCAAACCTTGTTTTTTGAGAATCATAATGATGGAGATTCAGTGAAAACATACTCTATTCAATAGTGTGACCTATATCTTGTAAGAGATATCTTATTAGGGGGTCTCTAATTGGAATTGATGGGTCCTGATGATGTAATATTATGTATAGATTGAATATAAATAGTCCATATGCATATTAGCATTCTTTGGAGAATGATATGATTTTTTCACTTAGATGAGATGAGGTTTTCAATTATCAATGAGAATGAGGAACAAGGATAATAAGATGGTCTTGTGTGTTGGATTATACAACTAATTACTCATCTTTTTTCTAGTATTACAATTGGAGTAGTATATTCTATGGGATTTAAACATTATTCAATAGTGGCAATGTATGTGAACATATTCCATGAGGATAGTTTAGTATTACTTATACACTTAGAGATAAATTTATTCATAGAATTTCTCCCATGTACTTACTCAATATTTAATCTAGAATATATAATGTCTCTCATATAGCATCATGATCAAAATATGAAGATGGATGATTTGATGATTATGTTATTTGTTTGGCATATTGTATTTACCTCGGTAACCCAATTTTTGATTTCCAAGAAGGAGAGTGATATCTTGAGGGTATGCGTGGATCATCATCCCCTGAATCATGTGACAGTCAAAAATAAGTCCCCCTACTGAGAATTGATGAAATCATTGAATGCCTGATAGGGGAGATCTGTTTCACGATTATTGAACTGTGGTTGGGAAATCACTAGCTATGAGTTCTATAGGAGGATTTACATATGATTACATTCAAAGGTTTAAATAGTCACTGTGAGTACTTGGTGATTATTTTATGAATTATAAACACTCCAACAATGTTCATGAGACTTATGAACAAGATCATTCATGTGAAAAACCTTAATTATTTCAATGGAAGATACATTCTTATATTATTTTTTTCAAGAAGTATAAATCACATAACATCTCTTAGAGAATACAATAATCAATATACAAATGAATAATAAATTAAATAATAAGTATTTAAATAATTAGGGAAACTAAATAAATGTAATAAATACACGAACATTGGAATAGTAATGTGACTATTATGAAGAGTAAACAAGACAATAGAATAGTAACCTCACCTACAGAAGTATAAATAAAATTTGGGTATCTTATAAATGAGAATATGTTATATTTATATATTGTTATAAGTAAATAGATGTTTTAAAAATCGTAAACTAAGTGTTTGTATTTTTTATGTCATAAACATTTAATTATATTTTTATAATTAATATAATGATTTATAATAAAACATATTTTAATATAATATACCCATAAATTTATATTTTGTTTCATTATTATTGTAATACAATTTTATGAGACCTTAATTAATATTTTAATGTGTTATAAAATCAGCTAAAATTTTAAAATTGGTGTTTTTTGAGTAAATGATGATTTCAATTAAAAATTAATTTTATCATAGTTATAACATTTTTTTCATAAATTGGACCACATTTTTGAATTCTAAAAATTAAAAAATGGTCATCGTTAATTTTATTGTATTTTCCTAAAATGGTTTAATATTTTTGATTAGTAAAATACATTAATTCACTATATATATACATTATAAATTAAAAACACAAATCCATGTGCCATCGCTGATGAAAGAACCCTAATATTGAAATATAATTATCTATTTACTAAATTTATTGAGTTGATCATAAATATTTATCATCTTTATTCATAATAATTAACATACTAAAAAAATAATCAAAACATAACAATCTCCTCCAATATATATACCAACCCTAACCACCTCGTCCCTCCACATCTCATAAGCCTTGAAACATGGCCAAATTATGGAAAATAATCATATAAATACTCTTCCCCACGTCTAGGATGTTCTAGTCTCAATAAAATTCCAAAAATAATTTCCCACGTATGTTCTTAGGGAAAAGAATTTAAGAGGTAAACCACTTCTTTCTTTTATTTTCTTTGCAATCTTTTTTCATTTATTTTCCTCTCCTCACCTAAAAATATCCAAGTTACATGATAAATATATTATATTTTATATACTATAATTATTTTGTTTTAATGGAACAACTATAATCATTTCTCTTACCCATCAATTTATTCTAAAAATGAAGATATCATCCTCGGGGTGTTGATTTACTACCTTTATGGACGACATGTTTTCATTTTTCAATTATTCCATTAGGGTTGGTCATAAAAAAATTTTAGTGGTTAAAAATTATTATATTATATTTATTATAGCATGTTTAATGTTATGAATGAAAAAATATATACATACTATTATTTAAAAAACTAATATTTTATGATCAAAACACCAAAATAATCTAAATGATTATCACAAAAATTTTATCTAATAATATACCCACGCCTAAAATAAAAAAAAATTATAAAACCATTTGAAGTTATGAATTTTAATTAAAAACATATAATTTAAGTTCTGGAAAACTATTTTCATTTTACATGATCTTTCATATCTGTGTACAAATGAACATATCATGAAAACCAAGGAAACGAACACTCGTAAACGATGATATTATATCCTTTAACTCATAAAAATAAAAAACATAACACAATTAAATTATAATAAATAACTGAAATTTATAAAATTATATGATGTAATTAATTAGTCTGTATAATTTCATTATCCATGACATTAAGATCAAGTGAATACACTTTTGTATATAAGGCAAGGGATTTATTCCAAACCTCCAATTTTTCCTTTGGGTTACATTTTCTCTCCCTTTACCACAATTTATCTCTTAATTAATTTAATATAATCCCTATAAATTATATTAATATGTTTCAAAACCAAGTATCCAAACCATTTCATCATTATATAATGTGGGAAATACATGTCTTAAAGAGGTTCCCTTCTCAATTATTCCCAATAAGCAAGCCAGATTGAAGGGAATTTACAGATATCTTACCCATTCTAAATTTCACCACATAATCTATTTTAATAACCCATTATTTTTCTAAAATTAATAATTTTATCTTGAAAATACTTATTGGTTTATTTTCAGTTTTATATTATTTATTATTATCTTTCTCTCTTTAAATTCACTATAATATTTTCCATAATAAAATATTTTCTTTTTAATGTTCTTTAAACACTATTTTTAAATGTTTTCACTTTGGTTTTACATCATTAATAATAATATATTCATATTTACCCTTATTAATGTCCATGCATTATTTAAATATGTTACTTAATAGTCATTATTATGGTATTCCCTTCTGATATTACTTGTGACATGAGTATGATACCCAATTCATTCCATGGGTAACCCATATGTTAATGTTTAATTCCTTATGTATGATTATTTATGTGGATAACATATTAATGTACATGTAATGATGGGTGTTCTATGATATTTCTCCAATACAATGGGTAATGTTTAGTCTCATGAGACGTCATGTGAAATAGTCTTGGTGGTTATCCTTGACTCATGCTCCATGTACAATGAGCCTTGAATCATGTTTTTGTAATGATTTATATTATTGATACATTATTATGATTCGATGATTACATGATACCATGTTAAATATATTATTATTTCTTATGTTTAGTAATGTTCCATGATTTTTTATGTCATTTTTGTATACCTCCTAACTGATGATCTATTCTTTATTCTTATATTTATTCCTATAATGAGATTTTTAGCTCATCCCTTTATTCAAGTATTCCATAGGTTATCCTATATAGACGTAATGTATCAAAGTCTGTTATTTTACCATTATAAAATTAAATAAATCATATTTTATGTTGTTTTCATGATTTCTAAATATATATTTAATCATCAAAATTCACTATACAATTCAATCATTGGTTTTTAATTAAAGAATATTTATGCCTACTATAATTTAATAATATGTGTAAAAGGCTAGGGTTGTTATAATTGTTATCATAAAAAGGTATAATTATTAATTGATGTTATGACTATAGAAAATTATTAAGAACCATAGGGTAAATTCTATCACCATGGATAACCATTATTGAATCCTAGGGAATCAAAAGTTGGGACATGCTTTTCATTTAAAAGATTAAGCATATATGATAAAATATTATTTTTATTATGCTTATTACCTTACTATTTGGACCCCCAATTATAATTTATTCTTAATAGTAAATGACTTGAAATTGAAGAACTTTTGAAAATAATAAATGTTACAAGAAATGTGATGAATTAACAAATGATATTCCAAATTAGATGGGAATGAGTGATAAAAACTTTATAAATGTATTTTATCAATTGGATAAAGTTAAAAATAAAAAAAATTAATAATGTTGAATTCCCTCATTAAATTAAAAAGATAATGTTTCGGTCGAATCCATTATGTGTCATAGGCCTTTCATTTTTAGTCGGTCATCTAATCCCATCCCTACAGAACATTGAATTAACTCCATTGAGAAGATATTATATTTTCTATAGTGCTTAGTAAACTAAAGTGTTGTTCTAGAGGGCTATAATTATTACGGGTAAGTTTATCAATGGTGTATACTGATCAAGAATAAAAAATGAAAGGAAGTAATTGATTTTATGGAATGAGAATATTTCATGAAAATAAATTCTAATAAATTTTTCAGTAAACACTCTATATTAAGATTTAAAGGGAGTTCCTTAGTCTGATTCGAAAGTAATATGAGTCTATTAGTGAGTATAAAGTAAACATCATGAGACACACACAATAGGCCTTTATACTTTTCATGAACACTAAAATCAAGATATATTGCATCTTTAGAATACTAATTTTGAGTCTACGAAAATATTTGGTGATTGATGTCTTTGATATCTATGAATAAAATGTTTGTTGTTACCATTGAGATGAAATGGAGATTGTAGACTCTCAACAATATTTTGGGACCAATTATAAAAAACAATAATGTGGTCTTAAAATATGTTTGGATCAATATATTAATCCCATTATGGAAGGAACACACAATTTCCCTTGTATCATGATTATTGGATGAAGAAACATGGGAACTATCTAGAGTTAATTGTGAGATGATTTAGATGTTGAAAAATGGAGAATATGGACAATAACTAATGAAGTGATATGAAAAATCTCAATAATGTGCAAGAAGAAGAGAAGGATTAGATTAAAACTCAACACGTAGTTCAGTATTTCAACTACAACTATCATGGGAATTATAAAAACCATTTCTCTAATACATTGGTTATTAGAAGAAATAATCAATAAAAACCTCTAATGTAGAATGGAAGGGAATATTTTATCACTAATATTTAGGATGAGCCGAAACATTATGTGGTGATACGTACAGTAATTATTCAATCAATAATAGAGAATAAACTATTTGATTCTAGTCCTATGGATTCTTTCATATCAGGCAATTTTAGTAGAACAAATTATTTACCACCTAAAATTTTGGTGGCTGACATATATGTGAGAATAGAAAATGGGTAAATTATTTAATACCAAGTATATAAATCCTCCCCGGATAATTTCTATGGATGAATCCTCCAAAAAATCATTTTTTTACTTACATTGGTGGAGTTTGATGTGATATTGGTAATTGATTTAATATCATTAAACAAATCCAACATTGACTATCCAGAAAGAAAAATCACTCTTCACATCCTAAGGAATCATCTAATTACTTATAAGTGCAACGAGTAGAATGAATCTACATCAGAATAATCATATCATTTTTGGATATTATTTATGTATATGTACAAATATCTAGCTTAAATAATCGACACAAATGCGTGAATCATGAACGATTCCATGTCCATTGTGAGGGGCTGCACTGATTTGTTCCCTAATGAGTTTATGGGACTTTCTCCTAATCACGGGGAAGAGTTTTCAATTCAATGTATTCCTATATCATTTTCTGTATCAAATAAACCCTATTGAATTAAAAATATTATGTTGGAGGAACTAGAGAAGCAGTTAATAGATAATTTGAATAAGGGATTTATATGACTATATGCTTCTTTAAAGGGTTCACTAGTCATATTAGTGAAGAAGAAGGATAGATCAATGTGAATATTTATTTATTATCATGAGAGAAAAAAAATCATGATAAAGAACAAGTTCCCCCTGTAACATATAGATGATTTTTTTGATCAACTATATGGGGCCATGTATTTATCTAAGGTGGACCTCCAATCAAGATATCCAAAACTATTGGTGAATAAGGAAAATATTCCCAAGACTGCTTTCCAAATGAGTTATTGAAACTATAAATTTAAATTGACTCTATTTAGAGTCACTAAATCTCTATAAATTTTAATGGATTTAATGAAAAGAGTCGTTAAAGATTACGTAGAAATATGTGTGGTAGTCTATATTGACGATTTTGTAATATACTCTAAGAGAAAGGAGGAACATGAGGAGACTTTAAATAATATGCTAATTGCTTTGTGAAGGGTGAATCATTTTGAGATGTACATTAAATTGATTTCCTGATTGAGGATGTATAATTCATGGGGTATTTTATCACCCAAAATGGAATATTTTTGGGCCATTACCAGACAAATTCCTTCAAAGAGTGGCATAAGACAACATATGTAATGAAGATTAATAGTTTCCACAGTCTATCATGGAATTGAATAAGATTTTTGTAGAACTTATCATTATTTTAAATCCCAATAAACATGATGACTTGGAAGGGAGTGATGTTTGTATGGATGAGGGAATGTGAATATTTCTTTAAAGAGTTGAAAAAGAGGCTTATAACTATAGAAGTACTCACACTAATGACCAGTGGGGAACTATTTTTCATATAAATTGATTCTAAAATGAATTTTATTCTCTATGTACTAATGAAAAATGATAAATTAAAATCGTACACACTAAGGTATTAAAAATTCATTAGAAAAACTATCCTATACATGATATGGAGTTGGTATTTGTGATCATCACATTGAATATTTGGTGGAAATATCTTTATGGGGATAATTGTGAGATATATCTGATCATTAGAGTATCAAATATATATTCAAAAAAAATATGTTTTATATTCATAAGTGAATATGTTTAGATCTCAAAAAATATTACTACTTCTCATTCCACTACAATCATGGTAAACAAAACAAGTTTGAAGATTATCTATGTATAAGGTATCCCGTATCATTAACAATGACGATAATTGAGTGCGATCCAATATTTTTAAATTTTAAAATGAGGGACATGGGAATAATTAATGAAATAACATAATAAATCCATTATACAATTATTTCTCAACCATACTTCTGTGATAAAATAACGTATGATCAAATAAATGATGTAGAAATTTAGACGATGGTGGAAGCCATGTGAAATGGAAAATCCTTAGAGTTTAAAATTTATGAGGAAGTAGTTGTAATATTTGTTCCATGAATATTTGTACCACCCAATACATAGATAAAAAAGGATATTCTGGATGTCTCATATTGCTCATCATTCTTTATCCATGAAGGGAGAACAAAGACCTATCAAGATATTCATGAGAACTATTTGTGGGATAGTATGAAGATTTAGATCATTGAATACACATCAATGTTCCTAAAATGATATAATGTTAAGGATGAAAGAAAAATGACTAATGTAATGATGAAACCATTACCCACACTATCATGGAAATGGGAAAAAATCCCCATGTATTTTTACACTGGAATTTTGAAAACTACTAGCGGAAATTATGTCATATGGGTTGTTGTGGATCATCTTACAAAGGCAGATCAATTTATCACAATTTTATAGGACTTATACCTAGATCAAATTGAATGGATATACATTAGATAATTGGTAATGCTACATGGAGTGACACTATTGATTATATCAGATTGAGATCTGAGACTTACCTCTATGTTCTATAAATATCTCCAATATGGTCTAAGCACAGATCTAAACATCATTATGACTAATCATCCTCAAAGTGATGCCCAATATAATCATACTGTTAATAAATTAGAGGAAATGTAGAGATCATGTTCTATAGACAATAATGGATAATGAGATGAACATCTTCCTCTAGTTGACATCTCTTAGAACAATTGTTCCAACTCTTTCATCCAAATATCTCCATATGAATCCCTTTACTGAAAAATATGTATAGCATCAGAAAGTTGGGTTGATATTAGTGAATATAAGACACCAAGACCATAAATAGTAAATGAAATAGTAGAAAAGGTGAAAACCATTCAGAAACACATCAAGGATACCCAAAGTTGACAAAATAGTTACCCATAAGATCAATGACTAGTCTCGGAGTTTAAGGTTGGAGACATAATATTCCTTTTCATATCTCCATGTGTGGGAATTATGAGATTTGGGAAGAATGAATACCTAAGACACAATTATATCATCAGCATCAATTTTGTTTTTGGAGATTTGGCCTTTTTACAAGAACTTCCACCTACTATGTCTCAAGTAAATGATGTATACCAAACATCCCACTTAATGAAGTACATATAGGATAATTCAAATGTACTAAATTCAGATTTGGTACGATTAGAAATTGACCTCTCTTATGAGGATCATCCGATGAAGATCATTGATCATTGATATAGTGTGATACACAACAAGACCACCCACATGGTCAATGTAATATGGCGGGACCATAAGTATGAAGTGGAAGCATGGGAACCAGTGGAAGAAATTAAGGAGAAGTTCCCTCACTTATTTTTAATTAGTTTGTAAAATTAAATTTTGAGGGAAAAATTTCATAATGGGGGTTGAATATAATTACACTGAATTATATCAATGTGAATTACCATCTTTTAATAATAATTTCACATAGTATTAATAACATAAAATCACATTTATAACAAAAGACAATAGTTATAAATGAACAAAAAACGAAATAATATGTATATATAGAATTAGGGAACCCAAATCAATGGAATAGTGACACAAAATTTGGATTAGCAATGTAACCATTATGAATAGTAAGACAACCAATAGAATAGTAACCTGAAAAATGAATGTTTAAATAATTTTTTTGTATCTTGTAAATGAAAATATGATATTTTTATATCATTTAATAAGTAAATAAATGTTATAAATATTATTAACATACTGCATGTATTTTTGAAAGTCATAAATATTTAATTTGAAATTATTAATTAATATAATTATTTAAAATAAAATATATTTTCCAAAAATAGACTCATAAATTAATAATTTTTTCTTATTATTATAATATATTTTTACGAGACCATTGTTAAATTTTTAATGTTTTAATAACTTACTTATGTAATTAAAATAAATAATTATATAATAAATAATGTGTTTAATTTAAATATAATCTATCCTATTTAGAATATTATCTCTATAAAATTGATTCATTTTTTGAAATATAGTAGTAAAAAAATAGGTTAATTTTTTTAGAATTTTCTAAAATATATGATTTTTTTCGTGGATAGTAAAATACATCAATTTATCATATATATACATTATAAGTTAAATATACTATTACATTGAGTATGTTATGATGTATACACCATAATATTGAAATATTCTTCTATAATTATTATATTTTGTCATAGAATCTCACTATTTATTTTCTTGAAAAAAAATAATAAGATATTAAATAAATCAATTAAAAAATACCCCTCTCATCAACTATAAATACCACTCCTCCCCACAAATTTTATATTGGGACCAGTTTGTGAATAAAGTTTTATTTGTTGTCAATAGTTTTCAATGAAGATAAAAATGAAAAAGGAGACTAAGAAGAACTCCAAAATTTTTGAGAGTGGTGATTCAGATGATTGTTAAACTGATCTTAAGTTCAAAGTACATGTATCAATGATGATACATTATCTACAACAATGAAACTATCTCAAAGTGTGTTGAAGGTATTTAAGTTATAAAGTGATCATGAAACATCTCACTAATCAAAGAGACCATTCCAGAGCCTACCAGAAGAGAATTGAATTATTGCATAACGGATCATCTAAAGATTTGATGAGTTAAGAATGATCTTATAAAGATGAGAAGATGATGCCAACCATGTTTAGTGTTGACTTGAAAATAGTTGTTGCTGAAAGATAGGGAAGTTAGGAAGCTGCAGTAATTTCCCTAGAGAATCTGACAATGCGGAAACTGATCACTCAAAGAGAATATATCACTGAGGAAGGGTTTTGTGATGAAATCCTAGGACAGTAAATAAGCATGGCTGTTCATTATGAAGCAGATATTTATGGATGTGGTATTTCCTAGCATTTTCAAAAAATTTGGACCTCCATATAAGGATTTTGTTTTTAAAAATAGAATGATTTCTGTATAGGAGTGAATGACATGTGGAATGGAAAAGGAAATTAGAAAAGGATTAAAACTACATACCTCAAAACATGGACTGCCTACCATGTACGAGAACTATTTGTATCCGCGTACCATGTAGTAGAAAAGGAATGTGGGGCAGTTCATAGAACGGGTCCTAATACCAAAAATGGTTAATGGAGAAGAGGATTGAAGTATGTGGGGTGGCTCTTAATTGGTGTAAATTATGCAGTATGTATACCTACAGGCATACAGTACACAAAATGCTAACAGTACACATTAATGGATCACATTACACAATCGAGGATTACAGTACGTGGATGGAGTTTTTTATATGGTGAAGATTTCCCATATTAAAAATTTGGGTAAAATAGATTGGTGAAATTTGAGGAGTTATTTTCCAATATAAGGAGTGTTAATTTCATCATTAAGGTAGAGAGAATTTGATAAGAAAATATCATCACAATGGAAGAAACCAGCTAGGTCCAAAAGTGGTACACTGGACAGATTTCATGTAGGTTGAAGTGGTATGTGAAAGATGAAATGTTTTTTGAAATTGGAAGGAGAAATCTATGTAATGGATTCTACGTAGGAAAATGTGGACACGAGAGATGAAATAATTCATAGAATTTGAAGAAGAAGTCTACGGATGGAAGAAGAATTTTGAAAAATAAAAACAAAAAGTACATAGATGAATTAATTCTATAGGATTATAACCTATAAGTAGAAATGATATGTGGAGGAAGTACGTAGAGGCAGTATGAAGTGGCGGTATACCGAGGTGGTACATAGAGGCACCACACAGAGAAGGCGTGGTAAGTAGACCAGGAGCGGTATACAGAGTAGGTGTGGAATATAGAGAAGGAGAGGTTCACAGAGAATGCACGGTACGTGGAGACAACATGGTACATGGAGCAGGTTTGGTATGCAGAGCATGTGTGGTACACAGAGTAGGCATGATAAACTTATCAGAGATAGTCCCCAGAATTAGGGACACTTCATAGAAGAAGAAGTATCATAAAGAGAGTTTGTGATTCTAGAGAAAATTATGATGTTTTAGTTCATGATGTAATTGAACTAAATGATAAAAATGAATATAAAAGAGCAACAATTCGGGACTTTGATTCAAGCAGTGTGTCATGATAAACAGATACAAAGACATTATGCCAATCTGTTGAAGATACCTTCTAGTCGATAAACTCAGAGAGACTTATCTAAAGGTAGTGATCTAGGGAGAATCAATAGAAGTGATCTGAGGAAAGCAATGAGATACCACTAAACCTTTATAAGGGTAGTTTTGCTGGGACATAGTGACTGTTCCCAGACATTGGTAATCCACAGCTAGTGAAGATTAATGTAATTAGATACGATCAAGAACCTGTCGGTGTATGCTCCTTTGATGTATCCCTTATAGGTGAACCATGTAAAAGTGATATGATTTCCTTCTTCATATGAATATTTTAATTACTACACATATCCATCATATAGGTTTAAACATGTTCCTTCCAACATGGGAACAAGATCCAGTACATAAGAGTAAAATTTGACACCCTGATTCACCCCCCTCTCAGGCAGGTATAGGGTCCCACAATTGGTATCAGAGAACAAAGGATTATGTATGTTGGATACTCTTCAGTTATTCTATTTAGAAGAGGATTTGAGTTTTCTTTCTTGAGTAAAAAATGAAGAGTAGTTTTGATGAAAGTTTAGTTATCTCTAAGGATAAGTCTATACCCACAAAAACCATGATGAATAAGAAAATGAAAGAGAATATATATTTGAAGAAGTCCCTTTTATATAAAGAAGAGGTAGTATCTGGTTCTCCATGCCCTTTGGATGACGATTATTCTTCAGGCCTGGAAAGAAAAAGGAATGGAGATCAGGAGGTATGTGTTTTCACCCTTAATAAATCTTCAGCCTCATATGAAATTGTTAGACTATGAAAATACCTTTATGATATCTATGAAGATAATTTTTTTAGTATTTCTAAAATATTTCAAAGTATGTAGGAGGAAATCACCTAGCTAAGAAAAGAAGCAGATTATATGGAGGAATTCTGGGTAAATAAAATATAAGAGTGCAATAAGATATCCAGAAAAATTGAATTATTTGAATAAGGAAGGAGAAAATATGAAATGAATATGTCAAAATGCCTCAAATAAATTTAAGAGTAAGAGAGAGTCAGAATGGTTCTTAAAGAAAAGATCCATGTGATTAAAGGGAAACTGAAAATTTGTACTGATCTCAAGGGTATAATATTAGAGGGGATATCCAAGAAGATCAAGGAACATGACTATATGATTTAGAATAAAATGTTATCTCATTTGGAAGAATTTGTTAGAATGATGAAGGATTGTGAAGAGGAGATGAATATTTTTGATGATCAGAATGTCATTCTCAATAGGAAATTACTATAATTGGATACTAAGTTGAAAAATATTGAGAAGACACATATTGAGACATCAAAAAAGAATGAACCAGTTTCTACTGGAACTCCATGCTCACTAGAGGATTCTAAATCTAAAATAACTCTAACATGTGACATGAAGATTTTGAAAACTCTTGTTTATCCATCTCAATAAAAATTGTATGTTGCTAATAAATTCTCACTAGAGGATTCTACTATCAAAAGACATCCAACATGTGATAAAAAGACCATGGATCCACTCATAGATCAATTAGAAGTAGATTTGAAGAATAAGGTACCTTCCAAACCATCAATTACCCATGTTCCTTAATATGTTTCCACAAAGAGAGTAGTATGTAAGTGAAATTAAAAATAGGTATGTATTAAGAAAGGTGAGGAATTATGTATCACCATGTTTGGGGTGAATAGAAGAAGAATGTGAATGGTGGTTCTCCACAAACAGCACAACAAGTAAAGAAGATTTCCTAGAAACATAATACAATGAAATCAAAATTTTTGAGTAAATGTTGGTGCTACAATATATTTGGGCACTATGAAATAAAATATTTGTATAATACTCTTAATTTTAAAGCACAATGGAACCCTACCTCATGGGGAAGAAATTCAGAGAAGAAGAAGAAACATCCTCAGGTTCAGAAGAATCTATTTACCATTAATAGATTTGGAATACTTGATAACATCTGTGATGTATGAAATGGAAGTGGTCACAAGGTAGGTATATGCATATCTCATCATTCATTCATTTGTTATATGAAAAGAAGACCTCCAACACCCTCTACGTATAAAGAACCTTCCTTGGGAATAAGACTGAAGAATATTTTGAATACAAATTTCCCCAAGAAGATATCAAGTTGTTTATATGATAAGACCCAATATTTTAGAATCATGAAATTGAATGGAAATTCATAGAAAAGAGAAACTGATAGGGATCACACACAAATATACCCATGTCAAAGAGTTAAAATTTCTGCAACTGTTCAAAATGAAATGTTGGTCATATGGCTAGATTATTTGGAAGGAATAAGGAAACTTGAAGGTGAAAAGGACAAGGTTGGCGGTAAAGTCATAGTATAACATTCACGTGATGTAGATAAAGTGAATGAGAGAGTGAAATCCAAAGGAAACACACATGTTAAAGATGTTCCATGTGAGTGATTTATAAAATTTGGTCACATTGCAAAAGGTTTTCTAACTTTAATACCAGAGAAAGAAGAATTACTTAAACGAAGTAATATTATATCATTCATGATGGATGTTAAGAATAAAAAATCCACATGCAAAGGGGAAGAAAATTTGAAGAGATCCATTTCACATCAACATGGATCAAAATATATGTTTAGATGTGTGATAATATATACTGGAGAAAATTGAGAATCTTGGTTGAGTAAACCATCTCATCATTCCTTCTCACATTGAAGAATCAAAGAGGAACCACCTTATTCCCTTAATATTTTTCATATTTAATTTGTAATGATAATACATGGAATTGATGGTGGAGCATGATATGTGGGGGAGAACTTATGAAGTAGTGAATACGGTTAACTCTAAATAGCTAAGATGAATAAATTTATACTATTGGATGATTATTCAATTGGTATTCAATTAATTACATGACGATGGATCACCCTTCATGATGATTATGAGGAGTGTTTCCCGTGAGGGGGAGACAAATAAAAAAGATGCCAGAGTTATTTTGTTAATCAGTATCAACTTCAGTTGGGATTAAATTAAATTACTCTAAAAATTTATTGAAGAACAAGACTTGGGAAAAGGTATATCATTTATTAATCTCTCATCCTTGGTTACTTAGAATGGATATTATTTTTCAAATGGGGAGTAACTGAATTAATTAGTGACATAAGAAGAATGGAAGTGCCCCTTGATCACTTATCCTTTCCATTTCACTTGAATGTTTTTAATCAGTTTGTTGAAGTGAGTTTAGTAGTTTCAGGTTGATTATTTTCTATCACATTCAATATCTTCATCCAGTAATGAAAGTAGAAAAAACTAGAAAACAGAGTACATGAGTTCTCATCTAATCTAGTATCATGATTAGTGAATAATGGAAATCCTTATTATATAAACAAAATACTCTTTTTTTATACACTGAGCATTGACCAATTAGACTTATGATGAAATTATTGATGGCACATTACATAATAAAGTACTGATAAAATTTTCCTATGAACATTATATTTCGTATCAAAAAGGGGGATAAAAGTGAAATTAATGTAAGGGGAGAGAGAGGAAGTGAAATAAATGTAAAGGGGGAGAGAAAATTATAATTTTGATATTGAAACATTCATTTGTGGAAAAATTTAATGTATTGACAAAAAAATACAACGGGGGATATTGTTGGGACTATATTGTGTATAAGGTATTATTTTTTTCACCAGTTTTCAATTTTGAAAAAAATAAAGAAGGAGGTGAAGAACAACTCTAATGTTTTTGAGAGTGGAAATTAAGACAATTATTGAACTGATCATTAGTTTAAAGTAAATTTTTCAATGGTGATACATTTTCTTCAATAATGAAACCATATTAAAGATCATTCAAGAACTTCAAGTTATAAAGTGATCATGAAACATATCACAATTCAAAGAGAACATACAAGAGACTACCGGAAGAGACATGCATTTTTGTATGATGGAACCTATGTAGATTTGAAGATTTATGATTGATCATAAAAAGATGAGAAGCTGATTCAAGTCAAATTTATTGTTTTCTAGAAAGGATGATGTTGCTGAAATATAGGGAAGTTGGGAACATTCAATACTTTTCATGGAACATCTGAAAATGATGAAACTAATCATTCAAAGAGTATTTATTATAGTGGACAGATTTTGTGATGGACGTAGATGATAGTAAAGAATCATGGGTGTTCTTGATAAAGTAGATATTTATGGTGGTATCTTTTCCCAGCATTCAAAAAAAATTGGACCTCGGAATTGGGATTTAATTTTTTCACTGGAAGGATTTATATATAGAAGATAACGGGATGCATAATGGAGAAGGAAATTAGAAAATGATAAAAACTGCGTACTACAAAATATCTACCTCATACCATGTTTGGGAATGGTTCGCAGGAGTAAATAATTTACCTGGAATGGTAAGAAGGGCGGTTCTTAGAATGGGTTGTGGTACCAAAAATGGTTTGCGGCAGAGAATATTGCGGTAAGTGGGATGGATTGTCGTTTGTGGAAGAGATGAAATATGTAGACTGGAAGTTATTCAGTAAATGGAAGGTTAAAAATACATGGTAAAAGATCATAGTACTCAATCATGGATTACAGTATGGGGTCAGAGTTCAGTATTTGGTGCGGATTGTCCCATATTGAAAATTTAGGTAAAATAGATTGGAAATTTTTTTGGAGTTATTTAGAAATATAAGAAGTGTTAATACCATCATTATGCTAGAGTGAATTCAATAATAAAATATCATCACTATGGAAGAACTTATCTAGTTTTGAAAGTGGTACGTGAGAGAGACTCTATGTAGTATGAAGTGGTATGTGAAAGCTGAAACGATTCACGAAATTGGAAGGAGGAGTTCACAGAAGAGATTATGCGTTGGAAAAAGTGGTGCATGGGAGATGAAATAATTTGAAAAATATGAAGAAAAAGTCCACAGAGGGAAATTTTTTTTGAAAAATAGGAATGATTAATCCACATTAGAAGGAATTCCATCGAAGAAGAATCTGTAATCAGATATGGTATGTGGATGTGGTACGTGGAGGTGGTACGCAGAGGTGGTATGCCGAGGCGATATGTAGAGCATGCATGGTATTTAGAGAAGGCGTGGTACGCGGAGAAAGTGCAATACATGGAGTAGGTGCGGTATATAGAGAAGGAACAATATGTTAATTAAGCATGGCACATAGATCATAGTCGTTACCCAGAATTAGGGATAGTTCATAGAAGCAAAAACATCATAAATGGAGTTTCTGATTCTAGTGAAAGGAATACGAATTTTCAGTGCATTTTTTAAATTCACTAAAGGAGAAAACCGAATATAAAAGATAAATAATTCTAGAGATCGATTAAAGAAATGTCTCATGATGAAAAGAGAAAAATAATTTATGCCAAAATGTCAAAGAGACCTTCCAGTCAATATAATGAGTGTGACTTCTCTCAAGGTAGTGAGCTAGGGGGAGTCAATGGAAGTGATTAGAGGGAAGTAATGATCTATCCCTAAACCTTTGTATGGGAACTATTTCTGGGACAAAGTGACTGTGCCCAATCCTCTGTAATCTACACCTAGTGAATATTTGGGGAATTATCTATGACCAAGAACCTATCGGTGTTTTCCCCTTAGATGTAGCCCATAGTGGTGAACCAAGTAAAAGAGCTGTGATTTCCTTCTGAATGTCAATGATTTAGTTACTATACATATCCATTAAAAATTTCAAACAAGTACGTACCAATGTTGGAACAAGATCTAGTAAAGGAGACGTGAAAATTATATATTTCAATGTCAGTTTTTATAAACCGACGTCAAAAATCTTCACCATGCGGGTCTTTGGCGTCGTTTTATATAAAAACTGACGCCAAATTTCAGGGCCTTGGGGATCTTTGGGGTCAGTTTTTATATTAACTAATGCCAAAAATCAGGCCCTGGGGGTCTTTGGGGTCATTTTTTTAAACCTACACTGAAATTCATGACCTCGGGGGTAATTGGAGTCGGTTTTTTTATAAATCCTACGCCTAAATTTGGATTCTACATAAGATTTAACATCGTTTTTTGATAAAAACTGACACGAAAAATACGTTTTATAAAAATATATTTTCCACGTTGGTTTTTCAAAAAACCGATGTCAAAACCTAGAAACTATGAATATTGGAATATATATCATTTACCATGCTTCGATTTGACTGGTTATAGAGCTAAAACAGACTTACGGATCACAAGTTATGGTCGCCATAAGTTGTACATCTTTATGGGTCGATCAATACAACTTTCTTCGAAGAATACATTTAAAAAAGAACCAAAATGAATATGCCAAATGAAAAAAAAATATAATTAATTATTGAAACTAACTTTAATTCTTTTATTGGGCCATTTGAATCGATATGTTGTTTATCATTATTTCACTTCGATTTAAGGGAGAACTCACGCGGTAATGAAAATAGTGAGTGATAAAAACAATTCCCCAAAAACTAATGAATCTTAAGTAGATGTTTTATTTTTGTAACTCGATTAGAAGAATCCTTCATCATCATTATAAAAATAATAATATTTTTAGTGATAAGGAAAACAATAATAATGAAATTAAATGATGAAGATAAATACCTTGTACAAATCATCGATTGAAGAATATTTGAAATATTGATTTTATGGAAGATGTAAAAAATGATGAAATAAAGAGGATGAGATTTTAAACAGTGTAAAATAAAATTTCTATATCGGTGATTCAATAAAATTTGAGTGGGGTTTTAAAAATAGGAACGCGCGTTGGGAAAAAATTGAAATATCGAAGCCGTGTATTTGAAATTTTAATTTTAACATCAATTAAATATATAACTAATGATAAAATTATTCTCATGTTGGGGTATTAACATCATTTTTTGAAAAAACGATGCAAAAAAGTGACTATTAACATCGATTATTTGTAAAACCGACGCCAAAAAGGGTCTTTTAATGTCGGTTATTAAAAAAACTGATGCCAAAAATCAAGTCATATAATCTCCAACTTCCAACGCCCATATCTTTTGATACATAAGTCTGTTTTTGCTCCACAACCTATCAAATTGAAGCTTGGGAAATTATATAAAACTTTTATTTTGATTTGTGGCATATTTGTTTTTTCAAACTATTTCCAAAAAGGGCTTTTTAACATCGGTTATTAAAAAAATCGACGCCAAAAATCATGTCATATAATCTCCAACTTCCGACACCCATAAATTTTGATCAGTAAATCCTTTTTTCTCCCCGACGTATAACATTGAATATTGAGAAATTATCTAAAGCTTTTATTATGATATTTGGCATTGATTTTTTGTAAAACAAACGGAAAAAAGGGCCTTTTAATGTCGGTTATTAAAAAAACCGACACCAAAAATCAAGTCAAATAATCTCCAACTTCTGACGCCCATAACTTTTGATCCATAAGTCCGTTTTCGCTCCAAGACATGTAAAATTGAATCTTGGAAAATTATCTAAAACTTTTATTTTTTTCCTTTGTCATTGGTTTGTTGTAAAACCGACGCCAGAAAGGGATTTTTGACGTCGGTTATTAAAAAAACCGACGCCAAAAATCATGTCATATAATCTCCAAATTCTGACGCTTATAACTTTTGATCCGTAAGTCTGTTTTAACTCCACGACCTGTAAAACTGAAGCTTGGGAAATTATATAAAACTTTTAGTTTGATTCATGGCATCAGTTTTTTTTAAAACTGACGTAAAAAATGGTCTTTAAAAGTAGGTTATTGAAAAAAACACACGCCAAAAAAAAAATCATATAATCTCCAACTTCCGAAGCCCATAAAATTTGATTTGCAAGTCCATCGTCCCTCCACACCTATCAAATTGAAGCTTGGTAAATTATATGAAACTTTTATTTTCATCTTTGGCATAGTTGTTTTGTAAAACTGACAACAAAAATGGTCTTTTAACACCGGTTATTGAAAAAAACTGACGCCAAAAATCAAATCACATAATCTCAAACTTCCAACATATATAAATTTTAATCCATAAGTCTATTTTCACTACACAAACTATCAAATTTAATCTTGGGAAATTATATGAAACTTTTATTTTGATTTTAGGTGTTGGGTTTTTTTAAAACCAATGCCAAAAAGGGGTCTTTTAACGTCGGTCTCTTAGAACCGACGTTAAACTATCGACATTAAAAACAATTTTTCCACTAGTGTATGTTGAATACTCTTCAATAATTAGAATTAGAGGAGGATTTGAGTATTCTTTCCTGATTCAACAATGAAAAGATGTATTGACGAATGTTCAGTTATCTCCATGATGAAGTCTATAACCAGAGAGACCATGAAGAATAGGAAAAATAAAGAGAATAGATAGTTTATGATGTCCCCATTATCCAAAGAAGTGGTAGTATCTGATTATCCATGCCATTCAAAAAATAATGATATATGAGTCCTGGAAATAAAAGAGAAATGGGATCAGGAGGTATGTGTTTTTACCCTTGAACAATCTTCAACCTTATATGAAATTGATAGACTTCGAAAATACCTTTATGATATCTTCATAGATATAGAAGTTGTTATTTGTAAAATATTTCATTGTATTTAACAGGAAACCACCTAGTTTAGAAATGAAGTAGATTATATTTAGGATTGCTGGGTAAGGAAAATATCAGAATTCTATAATATCTTTAAATAGACAAAATACTTTGATGCAACATGGAAAAAATATGAAATAAATACAAAAAAATAGCTTAAAGACGTTGAAGTGGAAGAGAGAGTCAGAAAGTACCTTGAATAAAAGATCAATGTGCATGAAGGGAAACTGGAAAATTACACTGATGGAAAGGGTCTACAATTGGATGGGATATCCACGAAGATCAAGGAATATTACTATATGATTTAGAATAAAATTATGTTTCATGAGGAAGAAGTTATTATAACGAATAAGTCTTGTGAAGAGAAGATGACTATTATTAAAAATCATAAGGCCATTCTCAATAATAAATGTCTAGAATTATATTTTCAGTTTCCCAATCTTGAGAAGACGCTAATTAATACTTCAAAAAAGAATAAAACAGTAGCTTCTGGTACTCAATTCTCAATAGGGGATTCTAAATTTGAAATAACTTCAATATGTGATAAGAATATTATGACTAATCTTGATTATCCATTTCATGAAATTGTGTATGATTCTACTCAATGATCACTGGGGGTTTATACTATAAAAAATCTTCCAACATGTTAAAATTAGATCATGGCTTTATTTATTGATCTATCACAAGTAGCTGTGATGAATAAGGTTCCACCCAAACCATCTTGTAATCATGTTTCTAAACATGTTTTCACAAGGAGTGTAGACTAGAAATGAAAATAAAAACAAATATGGATGAGGAAAGGTGAGGAGTTACCTATCACCATGTTTTGGATGAATAAGAAGAAGAATGTGGAAGGTGGTTCTCCACAAAGACCGAAACAAGTCAAGAAGGTTGCCCAAAATTATAATACAAAGAAATCAAGATTTGAGGGTCAAGGTTGGTGATGCAACAGAATTGGGAACAATGCAATAAACTGTTGGTACAATCCTCATAATGTAAAAGCACAATGCAAGCCTACCTCAAGGAAAAGAAAGGAAGAAAAGAAGAAGAAACATCTCTAAGTCCATAAGAATATATTTAACACAAACAAATTTAGAATTCTTGATAACATCTATGATGTATGCAATGGTAATGATCAAAAAGTAGTTACAAGACAATCTCAACATGAATTCATCATTGATAAGAAAAGAGAACCTCTGATGCTGGCTAAGTATAAATCTCCATCCTTGGGAAGAAGACAGAAGAATATTATGATTATAATTTTTTCATGAAGATCTCAAGTAGGGAAGATGAGAAGACCCTAGATTTTAGATCCATGAAATTGAAGGGAAATTCATCCAAAAGAGAAAATAAGAGGGATGGCACTCAAATGAACCCATGTCGAAGATTTAAACATTTTGAAACAATTCCAAATGAAATTTTGGTCATTTGGATAGAAGACTTGGATGGAATGAGGAATCATTAATATGAAAAGGCCAAGGATAGTGCTGAAGTAAATGTAAAACATTAATGTTATGTAGATAAAGTTCACATGAGAGTGAAAATCAAAGGAAACACACATGTTAAATAAATTCCATGTGAGAGATGTATGAAATTTGTTCACATGCAAAAATGTTTTTTAACCTTAATACCAAAGTAAGAAGTAGTCCCTAAAAGGAGTAAGAATTTAACATTCATGATGGATGTGAAGAAGAAAAAATCTCTATATAAAGTAGAAGAGAATGTTAAGATATCAATGTAACCTCAGAACAAATTAGAAAAGATGATAAGATGTGCGAGCATAAGGAATATAGTAAATAGAGCATCCTGGTTGAGAAAACCATCTCAGCCTCCTTGCTCATAATTAAATAGTAAATAGGAACCAGCTTATTCCCTTAATCATTTTTGTATTGTATTTTTCTGATAATATAAGGAATTGAAGGTGAGGCATTCTCTTAAGGGGATAACCAAAGAAGTATTTAATGTTGTCAACACTTGATAGCTAAGATGAATAATTTTACACCATTGGAAGATTAATAAATTGACATTGAAATAATAAATTGATAAAAGATCACCCTTGATGAAGATTATGGGGAGTTTTTCCCTTGAGGGGGAGAAAAATCAAGAAGTTTCTAGAGTTATTTTGTAAATCAGTGCCAACATTAGTTGGGGTCAAACTCAATTACTCTGAAATTTTAGTATAGAAAATTTCATTGGAAAATTTATGTAATTTATCAACCACTAATCCTTGGTTACTCATAATGAGGTAAATTTTACAGTTTGGGAGTAGTTTAGTTAATTAGGGTCACAAGAAGAATAGATGTTCCCCAAGGCCACTCATCAAATCAATTGAACATGAATGTTTTTGATCTGTTTGATGAAGTGAGTATAAGAGTTTTAGATTGATTATTTCATATCACATTCAATATATTTAACCCGGAATGATTATATAAAACCCTTTAAAACAATGTACATCTGTTCTCATCTCATATGGTATCATAATCAGTGAATAATAGATATCCTTGTTGTCTAAATAAAATAAAATTTTTTCTATACTGAACTTTTCCCATTTAGAATTAGAGTGAAATGATTGATGTCACATTGATTAATAAAGGATTGATACACTTTTCCATGAACTTTGTATTTCTTGTCAATAAGGGGGAGAAGTGAAATGAAATTACAGGTAGATAGAGGATGTGAAATGAAATTAATGGGAGAGGGAAGTTTCTCATTTTGATATTGACACATTAATTTGAGGATAACATTAAAGTATTGAAAAAATATAAAAATAAGGAGATTGTTGGAAAATGTTTTTGTATAAGGTTGTATTTATTGTCAATAGCTGTCTATGAAGATTAAAATGAAGAAGGATGTGAATATTTACTCCAATGTTTTAAGAGTGGTAATTAAAATGATTATTGAGCTGATCTTATGTTCAAAGTACATGTATCAAAGGAGATACATGGCCTACCCCAATAAAAACATCTTAGAGAGTGTTAAAAGGAATTAAGAATTAATGTGATCATGCAATATCACATTGTTCAAAGAGACCATGCAAGATCCTACCTAAAGAGACATGAATTATATCATGAAAGATCATGTGGACAATTGAAGATTTAATAATGATCAAAAAATGTGAGAAGATGATTCAATAAATATTTAGTGTTTACTAGAAAGACTAATGTTGTTGAAAGATATGGATGTTGTGAAGCTGTTGTACTTTCACAAGAGAATCTGACTATTCTAAAACTGATTATTCAAAGAGTATATATCAACGGAGAAGGAGTTTGTAATTAAAGATGAAGACAGTGAAGAATCATTGGTGTTCTTGTGAAAGATTATATTTATGGTGGCATCGTTTTCCAAAATTTTCCAAATTTTTGGACCTCTAAATAAGGTTTTGGTTTTTGGAAATGGAAGTATTTCTACATAGGAGTGAACAAGATGCATTATAGAGAAAGAAATCAATAATGGATAAAAACTGCATACCTCGAAACATTGACTGCATACCATGTATGGGGACAATTCACAACTGAGTACCATGTAGTGGGAAAGGTATACTGGGTGGTTTACAGAATGGGTCATGGTACTGAAAATAGTTCATGAAGGAGTGAGTTTTGGTATGCGAGATGGCACATAATTAGTGGAAGAGATGCAATACATGGACTAGCAGGTGTATGATATGCAATAGGATAACAGTATAATGTAAAGGATCATAGTATGTGGTTGAGGATTACAGAACATGGATAGAGTTAAGTATATATTGATTATTTTCCAACATTGAAAATTTGGGTAAAATAGAATGGTGAAATTTGTGGAGTTAGTTTGCAATATAAGGAGTTATAATCCTACCATTATGGTAGATAGAATTCGATAAGAAATTATCATTGTCGTTGAAGAAATGAGATAGGTCAAAAAGTGGTACATGATAGAGATTCTACATAGGATGAAGCAGCATATGAAAGATGAAATGGTTTATGAAATTTGAATAAGGAGTCCATGTAATAGATTTTTTATAGGAAAAAGTTATACATGAGATTTGAATTAATTAACAGAATTTTACGAAGAAATCCACGGAAGGGGGAAACTGTTTGAAAAATAGGAAGTAACAGTCTATAGAAGAAGGAATTATACAAAAGTAGAAGATATCGAAAAATGGTATGTAGAGGTGGTATACAGGGGAAATACATAGAGGTGGAACACAGAGGCAGTATGCAGAGGCAATAAACCAAGAATGAATAGTACACGAAGCAGGTGCGGTTTGTAGAGCAGGAGTAGTACACAGAGTAAGCACGATACCTGGAGTAATCATGGTATGTAGAGAAGAAGAAATATTTTGAGTAGAAATGATAGTATAATCAGGTGTTGTATGTTGAGAAGACGTCGTATGTAGAGTAGGTGTGGTACCCAGAGTAGGCACAATACACAGATTAGAGGCAATACACAGAATTACGGATAGGTTATAGAAGTAGAAACATCATGAAGGGTGTTTTTATTTTAGAAAAAAGAAGAAGAAGTTTTAGTGAATTCTATAATTTTATTAAAGAATAAAACTGAATATAAAAGAGAATAAATTCATAACTTATTTGAAATTTGTGTCTCGAGCTAAATAGATACAATGACTTTCATGCCAATCTGTTGAAGAGACCTTCATATCGTTAAACTAAGTGAGACTTCTCCAATGGTAGCGAGCTATTGGGAGTCAAAAAAGTGATCTAAGGGAACCATTAAGCTATCGCAAAACATTTTTTTAGGGTAGTTTTCATGTGATAGAGTGATTGTGCCAGAACCTTTGTCAACCACAACTAGTAAAGATTAGTGGAATTAGGTTTGACCGGCAACCTTTTAGTGTATGCTATTTGGAAATTTCCCTTATTATTGAACCATGTAAATGTGTTGTGTTTTCCTTCTGATTGTGAATTTTTTATTAACTACACATATCCATCATAAATTTTTGAACAAGTTCCTATCAACGTGGGAACGAAATCCAGTAAATAAGATAAAATCTTGACACACTGATTCACCCCCTCTCAGGTTGGTTTAGGGTCCTTCATTTTCACCACACCTCCTAGGTCTTGAATCTTGTCCATATTTTGTGCAATCCTATTCACAAAAACTAGGAGGTTCATGTCCCAAAATAAAACCAAAACTAATTTCCCAAGGTGTTTCTCAAGAACAATAATTCAAGAGGTAAAAACCTCATTCGTTTTCATTTATTTTATTTTCAATTTATTTTATTTTATTTTCCTCTACTCACACCCCATTATCCAATATAGCTTATGACTCCAGTATCTCTTATATAATGTAATTTTTTTGTGTTAATTAGTCAAACCATCATCATTTCACTTCCCCTCTCCATTTTTTCTAAAAATTAAAACATCATTAGTCCGGTGCGGTTTCACCGCCTTCATGGGTGGCATGTTTTCATTTTTTAATCCCAACTTCAATGATAGTCATAAAAAATTATGGTTAAAAATTTTATAATAAATTTATTCAAAGCTATTTAATTTTTTTGAATTAGTATATATACATAATATTAATTAATTAAAAAATAATAGTTCGTGATGATAAGAAAATAAACAGTAATCAAAATGACTGTCAATAAGTTTTTATCTAAGGATTCATCATAATCAAAATTAAATAAATAGATTATTTGAACATTTAATATTATAGAAGTTACTTAATAAAATGTAATTACAATTCTAGGAATCTATTTTTATTTTATGGGGTCATTCATACATGGATACAAATAGAAAAATCATGAAAACTATGGAATCAAACACCCCCAAATTATGAAATTGTATATTATAACAAATCAAAATGACATAAATGAACCTAATAAAATTATAATAAAAAAATTAATGTTTAAAATTTATTTAGTTAATTAATTAATTAATGTATTTTATTTTATTATATAAGAAATTAGGTTTAAGTGAAAATAATTTTGAACATAAGGTAAGGGATTCTTTCCAAATATCCAATTTTCATTCAGGTTATGCTTTATCTCCCTCTACCGCAATATAAATATTATTTAATTTTTTATAATTATTCTAAATTATATGTATATTTTCCAGTCTCATATATCCATATTATAAAATCCTCAATTTATACGGAAATATATGTTATATAAAGTCTCCCTTTTTAATTCTCCCAATATGAAAGCCTTATTAAATGGAATTTCATGATTTCATACTCATTTTAATGTTCTCTCAATAATTTATTGTAGGAAACAATTGTTATTAAAATAAATTAGTTTATAATGAAAATTATTCATATTTTATTTCTTGTAACATATAAAAGATTATGAGTTTTTTCTTTAAATCCTCTATAATATTTTCAGTACTAAAATATTTTATTTCTAAAGATCCATAAACACTATTTTTATATGTCTCCACATCACTTTATAATAACATATCATGATATATAACTTTTTCCCCTTCTTAATGACCAAGTATAATTTAAATCCATTATTTTAGGGAAACAATTATGATATTACATTTTGATATTCGTTTTTCCATGATTACGAGACCCAATCCATTAAATTGGTAACCCTTGTTTTTATATTTGATTCCTTATGAATGATGTATTATGTGGTACATAGATTCATGAACATGTTATGAAAAGTACACCCATTTATCACTCCAATTAATTGGTAAATTTTTAGTCTCCTGATTTTCCCTGTTAAATTGTCATGGTGGTTTTCCTTGACTCATGATCCATGTGAAATGTTCTTGGTGGTTAGCCTTAACTCGTGATCAATGTGAATTGAGCCTTGACTAATGATTATGTCTTATTTTATGTTACAAAAAATTACTATGATTCTATGATTACATGATCCCATGTTTTATATGTTATTATTTTTTATGTTAATTAATGTTCCATGTTTTTTATGTCATCATATTATGCCTCCGAACCCATGTGTTATGCATTGTTCCAATGTTTATTCCCTTGATTTTTTTTAGCCAATCCCATTGTTCATGTATTCCCCAGGATATCCTATTAATATGTAAGGTATGAAATGGTGTTGAGAGTTAATTATAATGATTAAATAAAATATATATTTATTTTGGTTTCCTAATATTTTATTATGTATTTAACCATATAATGAAACATGAAATTATGGTTCTTTTTTGTATACGAGGGATAATTATTCTTAAAATAATGTAATAATATGTGTAAATAGATAGGGTAATTATATTTATGAACTTATTATATCATTTCATGGTAGTATTCATTAAAGGAATCCTAATGTACTCAACGTCATAGGAAGTGCATGTAGGACACTTGAGGATGCTCATGGAAATACTATGAGAGAATTAGCATTATAAGAATCACTCTAAGTTGAAATGATTTATTTTAGGGTAATATTTTTTGGGAAATTAAATCTTAGAAGATGGAGTAGTAATAGACCTATTGGCTTTGGAGACAATGTTATTTTAATAGCCACCCAAGGGAATGACTGATGTTTAGTGATTCCACAGGCTGGATGACAATGATCAGATATTCATGCCATATTTACCCAGGATTATATAAACCATTAATACTTTTAAATACAAATGGGAGGATTTAATATGAAAAATAAATTTTTAGTAGGCTTTTATGAATTTAAAATAGAGGTCAACATGTTCCCCCATCTTGACACTTCCATAGGATGGTGTTGAGTACATAGTGTCTAGTGATGCCTCTGAAAATAGGCTAGGATATGTTTAGATATAGTGATTGGTTGTGATTTACTATGGGTCCTTGTAGTTGGGACCCTATGAATATAACTATAAAACCATTGATATTGACCTAGGAGTGGTTGTCTACCTAGAGTATTTACGACACAGGATTATGGGCAAGAAGTTTATCATATATTCAAACCAAAAGAGTCTCAAGTTTATGTTTTCATAGAAATAAATTAACATGGGATTAATGTTATTTCTTGAGATACTCCAGGAATATGACCTTAAAATAGTCTATACTCTAGGGAATTGAAACACAGTGGAAGATACTCTCAGTTTTAGATCATCTTTGTAGTTTTTCAGTGCGGAATTAGAGTAATTGGCCACAGTCTAGTTTTTCTTAGTGGATGATGATGCAAAAAAATACATATAATTCATGGTGGTTCCCTCCTATCCCTTTAATCATGTTATGGAGTCTCATGTTAAAAACACTAAAATTGAGACATTACATGTTTAGTTATCCATGTAACGTGATGATGAAGAATTTATTTTGAAGATGAGGATAACATCATTCTTTTTTTGATGATATAATAAGTTACACATGACATTATGAGAGGATTTGTTAATGGAGTTACACACACCACCTTATTAGTATATCCTAGAGATTTAAATTTGTACAGATACATTATTTTCCAATTATATTGGTCTAGGTTTATGTGGTGTATAGTAGAGTTTGTCTCTTAGTACTTCTCTTTTCATTAGGTGAATGTCGAGAACTAGGATGTAGTGGGATTAGCTCATCCCCTTGATGTACTAGATTGAAATTTCAATGGTAATCCATGTATTTTTTAATGGGGTTTCCACAATCATCTAGAATACATGAGACTATATTGATGATCATAAACCAACTCACCATGTTGGCCAATATTATATTCATCTGAGAGTAGAGGCCCATAGAGAGATTTGGATTTCATTATGTAAATAATATAGTATAGATTCATATATTTCCCTCAATGACAATTAGATACCATGATACTTTCTTAAAATTATGATTATGTATAGGATTATGATAGGCCTTTAGGACACACTTTTGTTTGATCATAGAGTTTAACCCTGGATAGATGACAAGACTTAGTGGACCATTTAGGTTATAGAGGAAATCCTTTAGAATTATATGTTGTACAATATCCATATTTTTTTAGGGAAACCTAACCTTATAATAGATGGTGTATAACAATATAAACAACTCCACCATTAGTATGGAACCATTGGTTGCCTTTTTTGGGACAACCTATAGGTCACCACTATGATTGACTTATACAAGGGAGTCCCCACTCATGGGAATAGAGATGGAAAACCAACACCATAGTCAGTAATGATCATCTAGGGATGGATGAGGACTCCACAGATCCATCATATATCTTATGTGTACTAACAGTGGAGGCCTTATGAGTTTTATTAGGGTATCCATGTGATCCTATAGGTCTCACCTTAGCGAGGACTTCCCTAATTTTGATGGGGTTGGCATGTTATCTCTTCGATTAATTAGAAAATTCCAGATACATTGTAGCTTTAGTAAGTTAGTGTATCACACAACCCTACCTCCATTTCTAGACTGAGTGTATGATGTCTTCCACCCACCTCAAAAGATGAGTATTGTTCATCAACGATCAAATATTATTAACCTGGGTGAGCTGTACATCGAGGATGAGGCTACCTTCAATGTGTAACCAGTGTAGATCAATGATTTGTACTTCATGTGTGATCGATTCCTTTAGTGTGCATGTTATGGATGCACATCAATATTAGGAGAGAACCTAGGAGTATGAGACCCATATATGAACCCAATACCATCAAATTTTTAGTATCCTTTCTTATTTTTAGAATGAAAATCCCAAATATGGGGATATTTTAAAATATTTTCCGCTTATAAAGTATTCAAATATTTTTGTGAATAATTTTCGAGCCTCATACCGAGTCATCATGAGATTTTGTGGCATGGAGAGCCTCAATGCTGATTTAATATAAATATTATATATATATATTTATCAATCCAATGAAATTTTAATGAAATATTTGATGAAATACAAAATGGAGTCTTAGATGAGAAATCTAAGACCACTATAAAGTTTGGAATAAAGGGTTTTCCCTATTAATTATATAATATTTTTTTGGTGTCAATAAAATTAGTTAATTATGGCTGTGGGATTAATAATAATTAAATAAATAAAATAAATAATTCATTTGTTGTTAATAGACTAAACTGAATCTTTCTAAATATAAAAATTATTATCCCAAAACCATATTTTTGTCCTTATATCTCTTGGGATTTTATAGAGAGATTATAGAGGAGAGCCTTGAAGAATGTTGACCAGATAGCGGATCAATGATCAGTATTCCCAAGAGTTCATCGTCAACAAATAAGTCCATATACGTCACTAATAAAAATTGATAAATGAAACTGAACATCATCAATTGGTAAAAACTCAAGGTAGGTTATTTGTGTATGTGGTTTTAATATTTTATTTTTTAAACCATGTTGAACATGAATAAATACTTCTAAAAAATTGATTCACTTCCAGATTTTTTATTTCTAGGTATTCATTTATACCCATATAATTTAGGAATTGATATTTATTTGATAATTCATATTCATCCATCATTCATAATAAAAAATATTGAGAATAGACTGAAAACATGATGTGGTTTTACCCTCATGTTTGTGTTTTTCTATATTTCTCCCATCATTCATCACACGGTCACCATCAACCACTACTATGTCTCTTAGTTTGAGAAATATGTAGTAAATGATCATTTTAGAGTTTTTATTTGGAATAATGAATTAACACCACCAGTTTAGGTTTGGGATTGGGAGAATGACCTAGTTGTGAAGTGGTATAATGGGAGATTAGAGATTGATCATAGATGGATTATGTGTTATTCATTAATGAGATTCATTATTTAGAGGGGTAGCATGATGGGAAATAGACTATGAGTAGATTGAGTGGATGAAATTAAGCTATTAAAGACAGTTTGGGTGTGTTTAACCAATTTTCCCGGGTTCTAAACATGAATCATGGAAGAATTTAAATGGTATAGGTATGTGGAAGTGAGGTAATAATTTTCTAGTATTCTAGAAAATCATGAAATGAATGGCACGTAATATGAAGAACACCTGATGTGTAGTCCCCTGGATGCAGCCGTTATCACTTCATATAATTGAAATATCATATGTGGTGTGGGAAATACAACAATCTAGGTGACCTATAACTTTTGGATAAACATATACCCACGTGGTACATAGGAACAAAAAATCCTAGGTACATGGGAATGACTAGAGTATATCGAAAGAACCGTGTACTCTGACATTACCTGGGTAGTAAGACATGGTTTGGTGCATTGATAAAAAAGTGTACATTGGAATGACCATGTACTCAAACAAGTATAAGGTACTTGGACACTTCCTGGTGTAGTGAAACATCTTGGGTATATGGGAATGACCAGAGTACACCTGCACATGCTGGAGGAGATGGAAAATCCCTGTCTGGAAGACACATGGTGAATAATAACATTACAAGAATTTTACATCTCCCAGGGGTTTTTGAGGAAATTTTACTATTATCTATCGATGACTACTTGTAGGTTATATTCCCTTATTCCGTAACTAAGTGGGTATTTTGAGCTTCAAAATCACAATAATGGGATAAGTAATCCCCTCTATTGATTATTCTTTGATATATTTAGGTATCCCTATATATGTCATTGGAAATAATCCACTATCTTTTTACACTATTATGGGTTCAAAAATCCATTACCAACTATAAGGACATGTGATCCCCATCCTAGTGGATTACACTGAGTAGGATTAGGAATCCCCGATTAGTCTGGAGGTGATACCCTATATATATGTATTGATATCATTATAACACTAATGGGTACTTCTTCATGTAATTTCCTAACATAAATTAGCTCTCAGATGCACACCATTAGTGTTGTAAAGACCCGAGGATTGAGTTCTCAAAGATGAGTATTACATTCAATACTATAGAATAATCCTAGTATACTTGTATGGATTTGACCAACATTGAAAAGTTGTTTCCATATTTCTTATATTTGGGATTATTATTGATATGTATCACTTTTTGATTGACATGTCATCATTATGATTATCTGACTTCTTTATAGATGATTTTGGTTTGGTGATTTCAGGGTATCCTACTGGGTATTGTTATACTCAAGCTATATGGGCTATTCACAAACATGTAATATCTTATAAAGATGTTTGGACAGTCAATAAAGTCTTATAAGTTCTATATGTAGAAGGATGATAGTGATTTAGATGGTATGGTTAGTTCCTAAAGCTTCATTTGGTAGAAGACTACTCATTATTTTTCTGGTTGTATTCTTTTATAGTTTTTTGGGCATGTAATTGGACCTCTATTCATCCTATTATTCATTTCATATTCTTATGGGGGTTATAGATGAATGAATTCACTTTTTATTCAATTTTATATTAACTCTACGAATTATGTGGGTATTTTAGGATATGTGTGTGTACTAGTACCATAGGATAATGACTCCCATATTTATAATATGCTAAATGAATGCTGGTGACCAACCCCTAGCCTATTTGGGTTAGTATTTGGGTGTCACACACAATTCATTACTGTTCAGTTGGGCACTATAGGGTTGGTTCATGAAAACTATGCTATGATATATACTCTCACTTAACTATCATTTATTTTTATAACTTCTACATAATTTTGACACTAAGATATCTTTTTTTGGACCATTGAATAAGTATTCCATTTAGAATATATCATTGAAATAAAAATTTTATTTATTTAAATATCATTCCTTAACATGATTCCAAATGCACATAGTGTGGGTGTACTATCTTCATTTGTTTTCTACTAGGTATATCTTTGGAAAATCCCAACACTTCTAAAGGGAAAAATTTATCACACCAAAACAAAATTGATCCTACATTTTTTATGATAATGGTTTTGATAAGTGCTTATTTGGATGTAATCTTACACTTAATATATTTTAGGTTATTTAATCTAACAATATTATCTCATTTTATTCCTTTTTACAATAGTTTATTTTTAAATATATGATATTGTATAAATTATAAACTTTTTGAAATTAAAGTTATATCATGTAAATAATTATCATAATATATATAACATGTTTTATATTATCTAATCCATCATTATTACAGTTTTATGCTGTTTAAATAATATATCATACAGGGCCCCCAAATTTTAACAATCGAAACAAAGTGTTCTAAAAAATCATACTATTAAAATATAAACACATTATATATTGGATGTATGTTTTAATTTATACAAATATTTCATATTATCATATTGTATTACTAAATAAATACTATATTCATAATCTACACTATATTCCACGCAATTTTAAAAAATCATTGTCAATATTAAGATTTAATATATAGTAATATCCATTAATTATTTTTTCAAACTATTAGTAATTAAAAATAATAATTTTCTATTTAATAAATATAAAAACCTATTATACATTAAAAAATATAAAAAAAATTCATTTTTATCATTATTTATAAAAATTTATTTTAGTTTATATTTGATTATTAATAAAATAATTTTCCCCACATCAATCATATTCCATGATTCAGGGTCATTAATATATATTGACTTATAAGACTATTCTTTAAATTTCTGTTATTCATAATTACAATTGATAATTGTGTTATTGAATATGAAAGACCACAATGTAGTTACAATTATATTCTATAACTGATATTTATATCACTTCTCATGATACATTGTATAATAATTATTGATAATTATAATATCATCCATTTGATATGATTTTCAGCCTTAGGATATACAATGAATATAATAATATTCTATAATTGAAGAAAGTCATATGATATAACCATAGGAAATCGATGGATCCATTTTATGTCATGTCTTATGATAAACCATAGTGTACATCACAACATATAACAACATAACATTTCAACATATCGTATTTTATGATTGTCATGTGATACGTAATATGATTTATAAAAACATAATTTTCTAAAAAATATCATTAACATATGTGCATGGGTTTCTACAATACCATTAATGAGATTATTAATGGTCTAATAACTCTTATTAGCTACATCCAAATTAATTAAATCCTATTTCCAATATCTCTATGCATTGGAAGAATGAAATGTATATAAAACTGAATGTGATGAACTATAGACCATAAATACATTACTATATAGTATCTATATATTCATATCAATTTCCCTCAAATGTGTGTTATGAGAGCCTAAATGTTTTAGTCTATATAATTCAACCTCTTGATGTATCCATAGAACAATTGAATTATCTATCATGTTAATGGGATTCCTTATCCACCAAAAAATGTTGTCATATCTTCATGTTAAGGAGTCATAAAATAGAGAGAATTTTTTATGGAGTTCCATCCATGATATGAGAGTCTCATCCATGATCTATCACTGGGAAGAAACCTAATTATGACACCTAAGGATTCTCCTCAATTAGGTTTGAATGTACACACATTTCATACATCATGTTTAAATGTCAATTTATATTCAGGATATGCTTTCACAATTATTCACCACTTTTGTTTTATCTTATGATGAAACTTGTTTTAATGACAGAATTTGTCGGATGATTACTTGACTGTTTGATCACCTATTTTATCAATGACAAGGTCATACTCATATAAAATATGATACATGTAGTTATACTCTATGACTACATGTGAAGTGAATACAATAGAACAATACTCCATCATGACTTATGATTTATTGTATGATATGGAATGAAATCATATATTATAACTTCAATGATATACATTATATAGTTTAAAATGATATGCCTATAATTCATGTAAACCATAGTTTTCATGGAATTCATACTCTATGACTAGTTATATCCTACCATATTATATATCTTATTTTTATATTATAAACCCAATATATATATATATATATATATATTGGAAAAAATCATTCAGTGTTCATATGATACATTTTTGAATGATGTTTTGTTTTAAGAACAATGTTAATCTATTTAGTTCAACTTTTTACCCTACATGATGGCAGGTGGTGAAACTAGTTCATGCGTGTGTCTCTTGGCCTATGAGACTCTCTATATTGGGATATTTCTCGTTAGATCAAACAATATGAAAGTTTTATTTATATTTTCATTCCATCATTTATACCTATGTGGTTTTATCTCCCCTAAGGCAGATGAGAAACGATGTATTTTTCATTGAGGGTTGGGATTTTTCAACACGTACTCATTCCATAAAATGAGTATAAATTTAGGATTATTCCTTATATTCTATATCAAATGAATTTGAGGTCACATTGGAATGTGAATCCATATCATCTTCCCTAACCAATATTCTCTATACTTTACTCTGTCAAACTATTATATGATTCTACCATTGGTTCTGAGATAAATTACAATTTGAGGACCTTTTATGTTTTCAGGAATTCTACTGAGTACTTTTATAGGAATCACTTCATGGTACATATTTCCACACATTATGTGTCTATAAATATTGTGTTTTTCTTGGTAGTGATTTTAGTGGGAATATAAAATGTTATACTAAACATTAGTGGATCATGAAAGAATTACTGGATTACAGTGTTATGATTTTTGTTGGTGGAACATGGTGTTCCCCTTTCTGAGTTCATTGAGTTCAATTATTTATTTTACGATTTTATTACTTGCATGTTTTCTATTTTGTATTGGATTTTATATTATATTCCTTTAGTATCTTTGTAAGCGTATGAATTCATATTTACATCCTTTTAGTAATTTATGTGTATCCTATGTGGAAGTTGGTAATTTTTTTTGTTAGATGGAGAGGTATGTATTCTTAAGGTTCTATAGTATATGGCCTCTAAAATGTATTTTATGACTTATTGGTGCTAGTTAGATTCCTAGACCGGTTAAATTCTGGATTGGGTTGGCATATTCACCAGCCATGGTGCGAAACATAGGTTTGGGTAATTTCATTGATATTGTATAGGTTGAAGAGTAGTGATAGGTAGTGGAAATGTTCAATAAATTTCACTTGGAGATGATAAAATTAATAATTTTATTGTCATTTAAAATTTTAATATGACTTTTACATATTGAGACTAGTGAGAGATTCATTATAGGTTGACCTCGTATTCTAGTGTATACATGGAAACTTTAATGGTGGCTAGAACACTAATGGTGGATATTGAGGTCAGATTTACCTATTTATTTAAGTAGATAATGGTTTTTACTATGCTTTTTATAATACATTAATGATGATATTTCATCATTCCAACTACGTGAAGATGAATTACATGTCGATTTTTTTTCAATTCTTACCTATAATAAATTTGAGGCGACAAAATATTATTATGGACATCATGATAATTTTTTCCAAAGTCACCTTTAAATCATTAGGATATTTTGGTTTTCATGTACCAACTCAAAAAATAATCTAATTTAAAAACAATTAGGGAGAAAATTTTAATTAGTGTTGTTCGAATGTTTTACATCTGGAAAATTTGTATAAATTTTGGAGTTCATAAGTTTATCATTTTTGATTTAGAGAATCTTTTTATGTCATGATTTTGGAAGGGATATTAGAATTACTTTGATAAGCAATTGATTTATATTAAAAAAAATAAAATCATCAGTAGAATGGATAGTCAAAGATAAATCTTCAAATTTTGGAGGATATTATTTGGGAATACATTTTTTATTTTTGAATATAATGGGTTGAACAATTTTTTTGGTTGATATTTCCTATAATATTAAATTTCAATATTAAATCTTTATTGAATAATTCAAGTATTCTTAGGGTATACCATGTTAATAGTACTTATGGTGTGTGTTTATGGTAGAAAAAACAATTATTAAACCATGTTTGGTAAAATAAAAATCATACATGATCAATTATTTTAGGAATAATCAGTGGGAGCACAAATACCATTGATACATATGATGATAATTTAAAATCACATATAGAGTTTAATGATAGAGACCATGTCTTAATGTTAGTTTCTCCACAATTTTTAAACCAAATACTTGTTTAAAATGGAATATATTTCTATGGTTTGTGGGTCCTTTTAAAATTGTAGAGAATGCTGGTGAAGTGGTATATCATTTGGAAATACAACCATGGTTGTAGGTAACACATAACATATTCTATGTATCTCAATTGAGGGGATATTTTCATGATCAATATCTTGTTATTGATTAGAATTTTTTGGAGTTATGAATTTCATTACAATACCTATGAAGGTCAATGACAAGAAAAATAATATTTTAAAGTAAAAATATATTCATTTCTTTTTATTTTTTTTAAACCAAAATTATTCAAGAGGAAATTTAATAGAGGTAATCTACCATTTAGTATAAATAGATAGAGTTGTTTTAGGAATCTGGGTCACTTACCATGGGCATAAATTCCTTTTAATGGGGATAAATGTAACACCCAAGCTTCTATTGTTATCAAATAATTTTTATTATGACTTTATTTCATTGATTGATTTGATAGTTACATACAGAAAAGTTAAATCATTATCATTTAATTATTGAATGTTAATTTTTTTGTTATAATTTTTTGGATGTTAAATAAATATAGGTAATGAAGAGTTAAATTATTATAATTATTTTGGATATGTTTTCATGGATTTGTGGTTGTGAAATATTAACTCAAATGGTATTTCATTGAATAATAATTATTTTATTTAATCAGAAGAATATTATGAATATCTATTGTGGGATTTAACATGGGATTAATTGGTCGATTTGAAAATTAATTCATGGAATAAATTATTTGTTACTTGGTTATTTTATTTTAATTTCGTTAATATTGGATTTCTTATTTATAAATATATATGTTGGTGGATATTTCACTGGAATATTTAATGATTATATTGATGGAAAATTTAGATTAATTTGTCACGACCCGTCCTCGGGGCCCGTGCTGTGACTACCCCAAGCCCTCCTTCCATAGGCCAGGGGCTGACGACTAGCACCAAGGCATAAATCCTGGTAAAAATGGGAGGAATTTCCTTTGTAAAGTAAACAAACACCACAGAGAAAGCAAGCAGCAGAAGTAAACACTAATACAAAACTGAGTACAACAGTAAGTGCGGAAAAGTAACTGGGCCAGAATACAAACCCAAACTGAAAGTAAAGTACAACTAAAAAGGGGAAAACAAAAACTAAGTAAAGCAGAAACGTCGAGCCATCCACTAGAAGCCCCACCTGAAGGGTGAGTACAGATAGCCTCCACAGATCCTCAGGTCTAGTCGTCCGCTCCGAGTACGTCCCTCCTAGTGGTCCACCTTCAGGTACTGTCCTGCTCCGCAAGCCTCAACCACGATCTGCACTGTCCGTTGTCTGCAACCAACATAATGTAGTTCGGGCATAGCTTGTGCAGGGGTGAGTATAAGCTACTCATTAGGTACCCTGAGACCCCTAAAGGTCTCCCAGAATCCACAAAGGATAATCCACAAAGGAAAGATACAATCATGAAGTAACATTCGACACTACTTAGGTATCTGCCCATACATACACCTAAGTCATCAATTCCAGTTCGACTCCAACATCCGAGCTCAAGTACAACCTGGTCCACACAGGAAATCACAACCCATTCCACACAAGAAAGCAAAACTTAATCCACACAGGATAGCACAACACAATCCACATAGGAAAACAAAACAGGATTCAGCTCACACATGTATACATCTTCGTATGACGATAGTGATGATTAGATATATCCACTGATTCATCTAAGTCGTTGAACCCACAAAGGATCGATAGTTACTAACCCCCGTAATAACCCATAAAGGATCGGACCCACACAGGATCTGTAGGCGTTGTCCCACACAGGACCACTGAGCGCTGACCCACACAGGATTGGACCCACACAGGATCTGAAACACTGATCCACGGATGATCGCTGAGTGCTGTAGTCATCGCCATCAAATCCACTGAGGATCTCTGTACAGTCGTCGTCATCATTGTCGCAGTCGCAGCCAGCTCTAGGGTTCCCGCACATAGAAAGCTCGTTCGAGAGGGTCCGATCCACAAGCCGAGATGCTGATATATCAACTGACACATAGTCCAGAGTTGATGTATCCAAAAGTTCCGTATCGTCAAGTGGAACTCAGCGCCACAGAAGACACGTCAAACGGACGCCCGGTCTGAGAGTTATTGGATTTTTCGTCCCAGGGTCCCGGTTGGTTTTTAAGTCAAAACCAACCCGACCGTACTCCACCTGCATCAAATCCCCGGGCGGAGTAAGCCAAAAGATTCGTCTCACTTAGAGGAATCAATCAATGTCGACGACACGTCAATCGGACGTCCAAAGATTAAGTTATGAGTGTTTCCGCTCGGAGGGCCTGGTTGGTTTCGTGTACGAATCAATCCGGACGAACCCAAAGTATTCCGAAACATTGAGTGCGATATACCAAAACGACCATCTCTATTCAAGAATCGCATCACAACTGACGGTGCACTGATCTGAGGCCCATAGCTCAAGTTATGGGCGACAGACCGAAAATGGTTCGGTAATAGGGGGGTTCGGGCCCGGTCCGACCCGGCCCGATACCCCCAGGGTCGCCCCGAACCGGGTCCGAGTCTGGACCGCTTGGGCCCGGCCCGGCCCGGCTGGGCGCGGCCCAGCCTGGCGTTCCGGTTCAGCGGACCGGCCAGGGCAGCCACCCGGCGCGCGGCGCGCTGGCGCGCTGGCGCGCTGGCGCGCCCCAAGGGGTTCAGCCGAACGAACGAACTGTTACGGGGTGGGGGTGCTGCCCCCGTGTGAAGTAAACCGCGACCCCTTTAATGGGGCCGCTCAATGGGCCATCCGGGGGTTACGACCCCTGGTGCTCTCTTCAAACCGGCCGGCTGCCGCCATCATGGGACCGGCAGGGGCCGGTCCCCTCGCTCCGACGCCGGTGGCCCAGAACCGGCCGCCGGTTCCCCTGCTCTACCGTGGCCCGAAACCGGCCGAGTCCTTCATGCGTCTGGCGCGGCGCGACGGTGCCGCGCCCCTCCACCGCGGACCTGCTCCAGCCGCGGTGCTTCTGAGGTCCTCTGGCATGGCGTGACGGTGCCACGTCCTTTTCTCATCTTCTACGGTGCAGTGCAACAGTGCCACGAATTTTTTGCTTCCCACGGCACGGTGCGGCGGCGTCGCATTTATCCACTCTCCCTTTTACAATTTCCGCGTGGTGCTTCAGCACCGCGTTTCCTTGTTCACCACATCAGAAATCCACAACCAAAATGTGGAGGTGTGTCGGTAGTGTTCGTGTGGTCCGACCTCCTCCCGTTAATGCGATAACAGGCGGTTCAATTGAAAGGGGAAAAACAACGGAAGAAAAACACAAAATAGAAACGCATGAAACCCCTACCTCAACGCTTTCGTCGAACGAGCATTCGTCGCGGAATTAAACATGGTAGAAGAATAGTTTTGTTGCGGAAGAATAGGATCGCCACGGAAGAAGTGGTTCGCTGTTGGCATAGGGTGGTCTCCGAGGATGGCGTCACTCGTTGTCGGAGGTTGGCGTTCTTCATTGGCGGTAGAGCATTCTTCGCGTTCTTCGTCGAAGAACGAAGAATCATCTATTTGTTCTCCCAAAGGTCTAACACAACAAAAACCCCCAACAATAATAAAATAATCCCTCTTCTTATTTTATTATCAACTTAAGAATTTGAAAATCAAAAGATAAGAAACGAAAAATTAATTCGAAGAATTAATTGTAACAGTGTAACTGCCAAATTTAATGGGGCGTTTGTTAACCCGAAAAACGCACGGTTGAATTTCATTAAAGAGGGGGTTTGCAGGTGCATTACTTAGGGGGGACGAAACGGTGGGGCTCGTGCGGGCCCCACCTCACAAATATCCTACCATGTGGGTAGGATATTTTTTGTTCCACCCTATCCGCTAAACGTGGCTTATGCAGCTTTAAGTGAAATAAAATAAAGTTGTCACACCACTTTATTTTATTTCTTAACTTAACCCCAAAAAATAAAAACCACACCCGAGCAAATGAAACCCCAAAAAAGATGTTTCTAAGAAAATACCGGCACTGCGATTCCATCGGTGCCCTCAGAATTCGATTCCAAGCACCGGTTCAAAAGTTAGAAAACCCCGCTCATTCGTTCACTGAACGTACCCGAGCTAAACTTCGGAAAATGATTCTGGCCACACCGGGTCTCAGAATCAGGTGCCGTCAGAAACTGAGTTCCAATAAAATTCCAATGAAAATTAAGAAAAAAAATTTCCTTGAATTTTACGGGTCTTTACATCACTCTCACCTCAGGGCTTTACGATCCCGTAAAGATACACCATAAACTAGGAAAACAAATGTGGGTAATGAGCACGCATCTGAGCCTCCCGCTCCCAAGTGCTCTCCTCGAGGTTCCCTTGCTGCCATATGATGCTCACTAGAGGAATCGACTGTCCACGTAGGACCCGCTCCTTTCGATCCTCAATCTCCACCGATACCTCCGCAAAAGTCTCCCCATCATCAATGTCCGGCTCCCCGTGGTCAATGATATGCGTCGGGTCATCCACGTATCTCCTCAGCTAAGATACGTGAAAGACGTCGTGCACCCGGTGCAACTGAGGTGGTAGAGCCAGGCGATATGCCACCTCGCCAATCCTACTAAGGACCTAGAATGGTACAATGAAGCGTGGAGACAACTTGCCACCTCGACCGAGTCTCTGTAATCCACGTCGAGGTGAGACACGCAAGAAGATGTGGTCGCTATCCTAGAACTCTAGTGGCCTCCGCCTCCGGTCAGAATAAGACTTCTACCATCTCTGAATTGTCCTCATCCACTCCTGGATTACCTGTACCATCTCTGTCGTGGCCTAGACCATCTCCGGTCCCACTAGTGTTGACTCCCCAGGGTCTTTCCAGCACAAAGAAGTTATGCAAGGTTGGTCGTACAACACCTCGTATGGTTCCATCCCGATGGTAGAGTGGTAGCTATTGTTGTACGCAAACTCCACCAGGGGTTGGTGGTCCTCCCAGCTGCAACCAAAGTCGAGGACACATGCACGGATCATGTCCTCGAGAGTATGTATGGTCCTCTCTGTCTGACCATCTGTCTGAGGGTGAAAGGCGGTGCTCAGATGTAGCTGCGTCCCGAACGCCTCCTACAACCCCATCCAAAGCCGGGAAGTAAAGAGAGAATCCCGATCAGAGACGATAGATGATGGAACACCGTGAATTCGTACAATCTCCTAAACGTAGAGACGTCCCAAGCTCTCCACTGAGCCCTACTCTCTGATGGGTAAGAAGTGAGACGACTTGGTGAGTCGGTCGACAATTACCCAAATGGAGCTGTGACCCCTGGGGGTGCGTGGAAGTCCAGTCACGGAGTCCATAGATATCTCATCCCACTTCCACTCTGGGACCTCTAAGGGCTGTTCCAAGCCTACTGGTACCTGATGCTCTGCCTTCACCAGCTGATAGGTGAGGCATCGAGAAACGAACTCTACCACATCCTTCTTCATGTCCGGCCACCAGTGCTATCGTCTGAGATCCTGGTACATCTTTGCCACTCCAGGATGTACCGCTAGGGGAGAAGTGTGAAACTCTCTCAGCACCTCTTCCCATAAAGCAACTGGTACCAAGGTACGTCCTCTTACAAGGATTTCACGCTCTCCTCCTACAGAGAATCCATCATGTGCCTGTCCTGAGGATATCTACGCACGCCGCATCTCACAGTTAGCATCCCCACGCTATGCCTCTCTGACCTGCTATAGTAGTGGAGGAGAGACTGTGAGTGACTGAAGGAAGGATGCTCCATCCCTATCCATAAAGGATATCTGCAAAGACGCTAGCTGCTCTGTCGCCTCCTCAGGTAGCTGAATGCCCGTCCTCCTACTGAGAGCATCGACTACCATGTTCCCCTTTCCAGGAGTATAAATTATCTCAAAGTCATAGTCCTGGAGGAACTCAATCCATCACCGCTGTCTCAGGTCCAGGCCCTTCTGCGAGAAGATGTACCTGAGACTATGATAGTCATAATAGACTATAAAGCGCTCGCCATCAGATAGTCTCGCCACATCTTCAGAGCAAAGACCACTGCTACTAATTCCAGGTCATGGTTAGCGTAGTTCTGCTCATGCCGCCTCAACTGACGTGATCTATAGGCTATCACGGCCCGCTCCTGCATTAGGAAACATCCGAGTCCAGTCCCTGATGCATCTCAGTAAACTACGTACCCTACTCCCTCCTCCGGCCACCTTACGATAGGCGCGTTGGTCAGTCTCTGTCTCAGCTTCTGGAAGCTCTGCTGACATCTTTCTGACCATACGAAGGGTTGCCCCTTCCTCCTTAACGTTCTGCAAAGCTGCAAAGATATCTCCTTTTCCAAAAAGAGAAATCCGGTCTCATCCCCTTAATGAACCACGTTCCTTTCCTAATACATTCAATCCCGTAATGATTAGTTAATTCATGGCATGGATGACGTCATAAGGCCTCGACGCTGCTACCAAGATATCCAACCATTACTCTCGCCTCCAAGGGATGAGTCACACTGTCGGAATCAGTGTGTGGTCACTGGGTCTCCTCTAGTAAGAATCTCGCAAGTGAGGTTCATGTCAACAGTTTTTAACCGGAACCTCTTAGTATTAAAAAACAAAAGACAAGAAAGAAAACATCACTAATGCAAGCATCTTTTATTACTTCAACTCAAAGTACAAGGACACAAGGCAACCCAAACAAAGAAGATAGAGGCATAATGGGGAGAGGCCTCTATTCCTAGAGCTAGACCTGTACTTGTCCACCTGCTCCTGGAGCTCCATGATCATAAGATTCAGCTTCATGAAGCTGTGCTCTCCCATGAGGTCGGGGTGGACCTCCTGGTGGTGGTGGTGGTAGAGCCTCAAAGCGTCGCCCACCACCTGTTGCTCGGCCCGCTCCTCTACCTCGTCCGCCTGCTCCCTGCGGACCACCATGGTCAAACCTCTACCTCTTCCTAGGTGGTTCCTCAATCGTCTACTGCTCCTCTACATGGCGGGTCGGGCAGTCACGAGCCATGTGGCCCTGTCCACCGCATGCATAGCACTGTCTTCCACTTGTAGGACTGGTTCTGCTGCACGTTCCCCGCACCTCCTAGCCAATATCCTATGGTCATGTGCCTGATGGCCTGGCCCACTTAGACCTCTGTGACATCTGTCTATTGCCGGCTGTAGAAGACTCCGCCATGTGTCGCCCTGCGGTAGGTCTCGCCGCTGGTGTAGACTCATCAAGAAAGCTCTCGATGAGAAGAGCTCTCTCCAGTACTCCTACCGGAGTCGGAATGCTGAGGGAGATCAGTGATTCCCTGATCTCATGACTCAATCCCTGCTCAAAGGTCCGAGCATGGAAGAATGGGTCCCGTACCATGTCTCTTGTGTAGCGCGAGAGATTGGTAAATCTCACCGAGTACTGGGCGACCGTCAAGCTGCCCTGTCGCAGCTATAGAAGCTCCTCGATGTGCACTGCACGGAGGGTGGCTGGGACGAATTCCGAGCATAACAGGCTCTCAAAGTCCGTCCAGAGAAGAGAAGCCTCATCGTGCACCTGGAGCATGAAGATCCACCATCTTCCTGCTGACGCGTATAGGAGGCTCGCTGCGAGGATCACCATGAGGTCTGCTGGTGTCTTCACTAAACTGAAAACCCACACCACTGCCTCCATCCAGTCCTCACCTGCTTGGGGGTATGTCTCCCCGCGGAACCTGGGGTATCGCTGGTGGTGAAACTCATGCAGTGCACTAAAGCGACGTGCATCATCAGCGGATAGGGATGGTAGCATCGGTGGCTCGGTGGGTAAAGGTACCGTCGGTGCCTCTGCTGTCAATGGTCCTTATACCGATGCCTCGTCGCTCGGTGGGATTTCATCATGCACAACTCTCAGAACCCTAGATGGCTACCATCGTGGGGGAATCCTGAAAAGAAACATGTGCACCACGATGAAATAGTATACCTAGTGAGCTGACACAAAGTAATCACAATGAAAACTTGAAACACACATGCAATCAATGTTTTCGTGAATTAAGTCAGAAATCAGTTGTCAGGGCCCTGGTGTATGGATATGTCGGCCGCCACACCAACACTAGACTCCCTGGACTGATAACCACACCCAATATGCTTAACACTATTGCTTGACATAGAAAAAGATCAGAGTCCCAAGTTCTGTGGTAGAACCGAACTCCTCTGATACCAATTTGTCACGAACCATCCTCGGGGCCCGTGTCGTGACTACCCCAAGCCCGCCTTCCATAGGCCAGGGGCTGGCGACTAGCACCAAAGCATAAATCCCAGTAAAAAGGGGAGGCATTGCCTTTGTAAAGTAAACAAACACCACAGAGCAAACAAGAAGTAGAAGTAAAAACTAATTAAAAACTGAGTACAACAGTAAGTGCGGAAAAGTATGTGGGCCAGAATACAAACCCAAACTGAAAGTAAAGTACAACTGAAAAGGGGAAAACAACAAATAAAAGTAAAGCCACAACGTCGAGCTGTCCACTGGAATCCCCACCTGAAGGGTGAGTACAGATAGCCTCCAAAGCTCCTCAGGTCCAGCCGTTCGCTCCGAGTACGTCCCGCCTAGTGGTCCACCTCCAGGTACTGTCCTCCTCCGCAAGCCTCAACCACGATCAGTGTTGTCCGTCATCTGCAACCAACACAACGTAGTGCGGGCATAGCCCGTGTAGGGGTGAGTATAAGCTACTCAGTAGGTACCCTGATTCCCCTGAAGGTCTCCCAGAATGCACAAAGGATAATCCACAAAGGAAAGATACAATCATGAAGTAACATTCGATACTGCTTAGGTATATGCCCATAAATATACCTAAGTCATCAATTCCAGTTAGACTCCAACATCCGAGCTCAAGTACAACCCGGTCCAAACAGGAAATCACAACCCAGTCCACACAGGAAAGAAAAACGTAATCCACAGAGGATATCACAACACTATCCACATAGGAAAGCAAAATAGGATTCAGCTCACACAAGTATACATCTTCGTATGACGGTAGTGATGATCAGATATAGCCACTAATTCATATAAGTGGTTGGACCCACAAAGGATCGATAGGTACTAACCCCCGCAATGACCCACAAAGGATCTGACCCACACAGGATCGATAGGTAACTAACCCCCGCAATGATCCACACTGGATCAGACCCACACAGGATCTATAGGTGCTGGCCCACACAGGACTGCTGAGCGCTGACCCACACATGATTGTACCCACACAGGATCTGAAACACTGATCCACGGAGGATCGCTGAGTGATGTAGTCGTCGCCGTCTAATCCACTGAGGATCTCTGTACAGTCGTCATCGTCGTCGCAGTCGCAGCCAACACTAGAGTTCCCGCACACAGCAAGCTCGTTCGGGAGGGTCCGCTCCACGAGCCGAGAGGCTGATACATCAACTAACACATAGTCAAGAGTTGATGTATCCAAAAGTTCCATATCGTCAACAGGAACTCAACGCCACAGACAGCGCGTCAAACAGACGCCCGGTCTGAGAGTTATTGGTTTTTTTGTCCCAGGGGCCCGGTTGGTTTTTAAGTCAAAACCAACCCGAACGTAGTCCACCTGCGTCCAAATCTTGGGTGGAGTAAGCCAAAAGATTCGTCTCACTTAGAGAAATCCATCAAAGTCGACCACATGTCAATCGGACGTCCGAAGATTATGTTATGAGTGTTTCCACTCTGAGGGCCTGGTTGGTTTCGTGTATGAACCAACCCAGCCAAACCCAAAGTTTTTCGAAACCTTGAGTTCAATATACTGGAATGACCGTCTCGATCCAAGGATCGAATCTCAATTGACAGTGCATCGATTGGAGGCTCGTAGCTCATGTTATGGGTGACAGACCGAAAATGGTTCGGTAATAGGGGGGATCGGGCCCGGTGCGACCCGGCCTGATACCCCCAGGGTCGGCCCGAACTGGGTCGACCCAAACCAGGTCCAGGTCTGGACTGCTTGGGCGTGGCCCGGCTCGGCTGGGCGTGGCCCAGCCTCGCCCTCCGGTTCGGCGGATCGGCCAGGGCAGCCACCCGGCGCGCGGCTTGCTGGCGCACCGCCAGGGGTTTCGCCGAACGGCCGAACCATTACGGTGCGGGGGCGCTGCCCCCACATGAAATAAACCTCCGCCCCTTTAATGGGGCTGCTCAACTGGCCGGCCAAGGGTTTTTCCTCTAGTGCTCTCTTCAAACCGGCAGGCCTGGCTGGCCGGTCGGCTACCGCTATCACGGGACCGCCAGGGGCCGGTCCCCTCGCTCCGACGCCGGCGGCCCTGAACCGTCCGCCGGTTCCCCTGCTCTGTCGTGCCCTTCGTCCGTCCGGCGCGGCGCGACGACGCCGCACCCCTCCATCGCGGCCTCGCTCCGGCCGCAGTGCTTCTGAGGTCCTCCGGCGCGGCGCGATGGCGCCGCGTCCTTTGGTCATCTTCTACGGTGTGGCGCGACGACACCGCAGATTTGTTGCTTCCTACGGCGGGTGCGGCGGCACCACGTTTCTCTAATATCCCTTTTAAAATTTCCGCGTGGTGCTTCAGCACCGCGTTTCCTTGTTCGCTGCATCAAAAACCCACAACCAAAACGGGGAGGAGTGTCAGCCGTGTTCGTGCAGTCCAACCTCCTCCTATTAATGCGATAACAGGTTGTTCAATTGAAAGGGGAAAACGACGGAAGAAAAACACAAAATATAAATGCATAAAACCCCTACCTCAACGCTATCGTCGAACGAGCGTTCGTCGCAGAATTAACCGTCATGGAAGAAGAGGTTTGTCGCGGATGAAGAGGATCACCGCGGGAGAAGAGGTTCGCCGTTGGCGTTGGGTGATCTCCAAGGAAGGTGTCACTTGCCGTTGGAGGTTGGCGTTCTTTGTTGGTGGTAGAGCGTTCTTCGCGTTCTTTGTCGAAGAACGAAGAATCCTCTATTTGTTCTCCCAATGGTCTAACAGAACACAAACCCCCAACAATAATAAAATAGGCCCTTTTATTATTTTATTATCAACATAAGAATTTGAAAATCAAAAGATTAGAAATGATCAATTAATTTGAAGAATTAATTGTAACAGTTTAACTGCCAAATTTAATGGGGCGTTTCTTAACCAGAAAAACCCACAGTTGACTTTCATTAAAGAGGGGGTTTGCGGGTGCGTTACATTGGGGGGAAGAAACGGTGGGGCTCGTGCGGACCCCACCTCACAAATATCCTACCAATTGGGTAGGATATTTGAGGTTCCACCCTATCTGCTTAACTAGGCTTAAGTGGCATTAAGTGAAATAAAATAATGTTTTCGCACCACTTTATTTTATTTCTTAACTTAACCACAAAAATTAAAAACCACATCCGAGCAAACGAAACACCGGAAAAGGTGTTTCTAAACAAATTCTGGCACTGCGATTCCATCAGTGCCCTCAGAATTCTATTCTGAGCACCTGTTCAAAAGTTATAAAACCCCACTCATTCGTTCACTAAACGTACCCGAGCTAAACTTCTGAAAATTATTCCGGCCACACCGGGCCTCGGAATCAGGTGCCGTAAGAAACTGTGTTCTTGTAAAATTCCAAAGAAAATTAAGAAAAAAAATTTCCTTGAATTTTACAGGTCATTAAAGATTTACTAAAATTTAAATTTATAGTGTCATGAGATTATGGTGGTTCTCCATTATGGATACTGTTATATGGAAATTAATATTGTTATTTTGGAGGTGTTTTCTTGGTCGCATATGGGGTCATATATGGTTGTATTATAGTGGTTTTAATTACTTCACTTTGACATGGAATAATTCAATAGAGGATTATGGGACATAATGAAGAAGTCATGAGGAGAAATAATTTATGGTTAAAATTAAGGCTACACCCTATAATAAAGGAATTTTCCCAAGTTTGGTAAATTATACAGTGATTATAAAGGTAATTATAAAAGATAATTTGATTTCCCTATTTTGAAACCTCTCAATGATATTCTCTTATCTTCCCCCATGCTTAGGCATTCCTTATAATTCTTCAATAGAAAATGTGTGATAATGGAATAGTGTATCCTATGATTAGTGGGGTTATTGAAACATTGAGTTATGTTATATGAATTGATATGTACATTTTATTATAAATTATTAAAAAAATTCAAAAAATCTTCAGTGCCATATATCCCAGAACCATGACATCCTCATTTGTAATATGTTAATAGGATATTTATGACATTTGTTATGACCCATTCCATTTTGATATGGGGTTAGTTACACAAACTAGATAATTTTTTTGGACTTTTTATCTTTATAAGCCTAAACAAAGATTCACAAGTCTATGTCAATTTTCTTATGGGTCATTTCACTCTCTCTGGGTTATAGACTTTTATATGGAATTTCACACGGATATTATTTCAAGAAACAAGGATCATGAAAAATGTCATTCAATATATTCCAAACATGCATTTATTTTGGTAAATCCCATCTTGGATAGAATTATTAATTTTATTTATGGAAGAATATTAGTGATAATACTTGGGGCTTCACACTATAAGGATTTTCAAAATGTGAGTTCATTACAATTATATTTAATGTGAATCTAGGTAGGTTGATTTAAAATATTCCTCTATATTATTAGCTTTTATATGTATTTTTAGTTCCATTTTGAATAATTATTTTTTAATTAATGATTTCTAGAAAAATATTAAATGATTGTTTGAGTCATTAGTTAATAACAATTTGATTATGAAAAAGAGTTGACTTTTAGAGGAAAATTTAGCTTTACTATGCATATTTTGATTCGTTAAATTAATCGTTTTTTTATAATTCATGTTGAAAGGATTTTTAATACGGATTCGATCAATTATTTACTATGTCAAAATATGCTCTTTTATTATTAATGAAGGTTTGGTAGTTTTCTTCCATAGATTATTTCCATTAAAATTATGGATTTTGGAATAATTTCGATGTATAGGTTATAATTGTTTCCCAATTCCATGATTATATCACTATTGTGAAGTTTTTATGATATAATTGTCAAAAAAAAGTTGGATTCCTAACCCATTATTAATGAATTTAACCAATATAAAATTCTTATATATAAAATATTATGATAGTGGTTTGAATAATGTGTCAGATCATAATTATGAAAAAGGATGAAACATACAAGACCTCATTATCTAACACAGGGGATTATTTATTTAAAAAAATTAAAAGAAAATATATTAATATTTATTTGCTAACGTGGGAGTCATGTTTCTTATAACTAATGGGTTAAAAATTGTAAACTTATTACTTTAGGATTGAGTTCTTCTAAAAAATAATTATTTAATTTATTAACCTTATCATTGAAATATGATGATAAAATTGTAAATTTCATTTTTTTATAATTGATTTTCATATTTTATGATATAAGGTAGATTTTTTATTTATTATTAAATAGAAATGTTTATTTTATTTTAATTTTTATTTATTTCCTATCAGAATAAGGGAATCTATACCTGTAATGTTTTTCTATAAATTATTTAATTAAATTTTTATAAATCCAATCAATAACCATGAATTTTAAGATTACTATTTCAGGGTTTTATTTTGGACTCTTTTGGATATACTACTCTGTGTATACTCACCTCTTGGGAATTTCACTAGACATATAGATATCATTAGACATGATGAAAGATGATGGAATAAATTTTTATTTATATGTCTTTATCAATATATAAATTATGATGATATGTTTAGAATAGGTTTTTTACTTAAATACAGAGTCATAATTTTATATATTTGTATATAATTTTTCGTCATTAAGGTTTTGTATGGAAAACTAAAATCTTTTATGCTAAAATTTATTTAATTTTTTATCAAACATACATACATTATATTTGTTTTATGATATATTATTCATTAAGTGAATTATTTTTCCCAATTATTTATTTTATCTATTAAAACTATTTTTCTATATCTCGTGATTGTGTATTGTGTTGAAGACCTTGTGGTAGTCTGATTTGACACTCCTTATTATGGTGTTTGGGTTGGTAAAATAAAAGTGAATACCCAAAACTCTATTATAAAATAAATAATAGATCTAATACAACTATTTAATGTACTCAGCCGACTAGGACCACTCCCAAGCCAGAAGTGATATTTTGAGTGACCTCTAAGGCATACCTCCCATGCCAAATGTCAGAAACTAGCACCATGGGTATATAAAATGAAACATGAGAGGAATTATGAAATTAATTCATAGGAGAGAAATGAAATATTCTTATCAACATAAAAACACCATAAACAAAAAATCATTTAAAAAAATACAGAAATGGATGTAATTTAATAAAAAACCAATGTAGCTTCTCCTATATAAAATTTAATTAAAGAATGTCAAATAGATACTAAGGAAAATAGAGACTTCTCAAATGTTCACCAACCACCATGACACAATATTGTAAGGTATACCTCATTCTCTATCATTATTCAATAAACATGAAGAATAATAAAAAAATCATGGGTGAGTATATAAATTGCTCAATATATTCCTTCCTAAGAACAATCATGTTAATGTCAAATAAATATATAAAAGTATGCCTGAAAAAATAGTGAAACCAACCCAGGATCCTCCCTTAAGTCATCTATAAACAATATCACCAAGAATATAATATATAAATTTGATTATAATATAGGTATAGTAAATCAATGAAATATATCAAGAAAATATATCATGTACCCACTTCATCACCAAAATAGTCACCCTTATGTCCTAATAATATATACCATGATTCTCTAATCCCTTTATATTCATTATACTGTATAATTACCCATATTTTTATTGCATAATACCTTATAAATATACAATAAACTACATATAAAATCAATATACCCTCAACCATAAATATGAAAAAAGGTAGAGCATGAAGGGTAGTGTATTCAACCATCGATTATATAACCTCTAGGATATTAGGGGTCACCCAGTTCACAATTATATATATGTTCCTCAGTTAGAATATTTGAATCCAAGAGTATAGATATATATAATTAAAAATATATTAATATATATTAACTCACAAATCCCAACTCTGGTTTATATTCAATAGGGTTATCTATACTAGCCTGATCACAATCATCCTCTCAGTTGATGCCCAACCACCATTATTTTTAAACATAATGTATGATATTCATCTATAAATACACAATTTCATGTTTGGCAATTTAACAGATCATTCTTACACTTCTAAATCATTTACCAATTATTTCTAGATTATTTTTCATAGTTAAAAAAATTCACATATAGGATTCTGTAAATTCATTCTATGATATATATTTCATACTGTTAATATTCAGTAATATATATTTTCATTCATTAAATATTTAAGGAAATATGATTTCATCAATAAAACAATACTAGCATTACTACACTATCTTGTAAATATAATTCTCTCACACAATCAATGATACTATGATTCCATTATAATTATGTATATAATTTCTAATGTGAAATAGTCACAATAATATTATATTATATATAAAATTTCAATTTCAAATCCCTCCTTGTTTTTTAATTCACATTATATAATTAATAAATCAAAAAATCTACAAAAAATCAGAATCATGTTAATTAGATATAAATAATTGTAAAAAATGAGACCATGAATCACCTAACGTAATTTAATTCTTGTGTCGTCATATTTTCAAAAAATTAATCTTAATAATCTAATTCATGTTAAATATAAATAACATTTAATGAATCTATTTTACATTATTCCCTTATCAATATTCAATAATCTGTTATCAAATAACTCTAAAGAAATAAAATATTGATTAAATAAGAAAATTTAATTAATGAGAAACAAATATTAACATGAACATGACATAAAGAACAAAGATAATCAAAAGTAATAAATGGAATTCCCATATATTTCATGGTGATTTGATCAGCCCAATTATATTGGGGTTTCCACAATAGTATTAAAATTATACTATAAATAGCAAGGGATATGGCCACTTATTTTTTATTCTAGGAGGGACACTCATATCAAAATAAATCCATGAATCTTATTATTATATAAAATATAATATAAAAATATAAAATCAATGGGGGTGGGTTTTTTGGTGTGGACTCATTAAAAAATGAAAATGAAAAATGAATTCCAACCCAAAAACAAAGGATATGATGAATAATGATACTTTTTAGATTAGTACTAAAGATATGCTTAATTTTTAAATGAGATTTATCTTAGATTTTATCAATGTTCATTTTCTATTATATGAATGAACATGAATCATTTGACTTTTGATGTTGTGAATTCCCAAAAAACCCATGGATCATTGAACATTCCACACATATACTCCCATTATGGTAAATACAATAATATTAACATTATTTGGTAGATAATACCACTTCTTCCCCTAGTATATAATATCACACATTTATCACTCAACACACTTGTTCCATCATATAGTAGTTATTTGAATAGAGAAAGGGGAAATCTATTTATAGTGGGATAAGTAAATAGGTATGAAAATAATTATAAGCACATCCCCTAAAGTCCTATTAATAAAAAATCCACAATTATCCAAACATAAACTATAATTTTTATTAAAATTCATAAGTATACAGAAAACACATAGCACCACTCAAGGGAGAACCCCTTGGATTATATCTCCATCTTCTTGATGGTTTAAGTTCATGAATGTAGAAAATAAATTAATAATACGTTTTAAATTAAAATGACTGAAATTGTTTAAAAAATAACCCCCAATAAAAAATTATTGGAGAGGACGTCCAAAATATTTATAGGAATCTCCCATTCTGTCATCATTAATATTTAAAATGGGTTTTGGAACCCGTGGTCCTCATTATATGTTATCATTGAGATATTATTCCACATGAAATTCTTATTAATTGGTTTCATAATTTTGTTATAATATAACATATAAAGATACCTTCATAGCCACTGATTATTTCATGAAATCAACATAGATCATCATCTTTATCAATGACTACTAATTATTACATGGTATCATTTTATAGAATGAAACATGTGAGGAAATTAGTTGTAAAATTTCTTATACATCAATCATAATATTGGTTTATTCTTATATGTATAATTGATAATGTTTCATTAATGTGTAAAAAATCTATGTAAGTTTCTAGGAAGTGGATTTAATCATTCATATGTTTTTGTTATTCTAAAGAAACTTCCATTTATTATTATGTATCCCTTGTAATTCCCTTTTAAATATATAAATTATTGACCTATCATCAAGTACTTAAAAAGATTGAAAACCATGTATTGATGGTGAATTAATTGTTTTTATATTTCATTGATATCATAAAAACTGGTATATTCATATGGACTAAGACCAAATGTTGTGGTAATATATATAACTAGGATATTTGGTATTTTTCCATCATCACATCAAAAAAAAATCGAGTCAATGAATATCTATAGAAATTGAATATAGAATGTTACATAAATAAAAGAAATAAAAAATAGTTCATAAGTATATTAAATTCCTATGTATCCAAATATTTTGAAAATTCCAATTTTAACCATATATTGTTACATTAATAAGGATTATGAAAATGAAAAATATTAAAAAAAAATGGAAAATTGGTTCTTTTTAAAGAATCCCATTATCAAAAAAATATGAACAAGAGAGGAAAAACTAAAAAAATATTGAAATTGTTTCAATTTACTAATAAAAAATGGAGGATAGAAATTTTAAGGTAACATCTTTCAATAATGTGAAATGACGTTTAATTAACCAAAGAAATGAAAATCATGTTGAAAACACCCTTATTAGTCATTAAATCTCATAGATGAGTTCCTTTAAAATTTCTTTAAATTAATGTCTAATATGGTAAAATATATATAATTATACTGCAATATCCATAAATTATAGAGTCTACTTGAATTTAACTAAATATACATATATAATTAACAATTTAATTTCCACCACCCTTTAAATATACATTAATTAAAAATATATTATAATGCATTGGATAACCATAATGTAGAACTCGTGATATCCATAAACCCATTAAATTGGAACTATAACATAAAATAATTACTTGAAATATCCATTTGTAACTTAAAATTATCCTTCAAGGCTTATAATGATAACACTAATACCACTATACTATAAACATGAAAACTTTTCCATAATATCTAAACCATAACATCCATTGGGGACAACCTTCTTTAGTTTCAATAGTTAATCTTAGGCATCCACAGCCAAAAAAAATGGAATCTATTCCTTAATTTTTTTATATTGTATTTATAATACCATTAAATTATACTATTAATATTTTTTATACTATAAAATATATTATGTTTATGTTTAATATATATTTTTTATTATATATATATTTTTATATAATATTAAATATATTCAATTTATTAAAATATTATTTTTATCATAATTTATCATTAACATATTATATTCTTAAAGTGATAAATATTTTCCATTTATGTGTAATGTATATTGTTTTAATTAGTATACCTATTTATTGATTTTATTATGTGTTTGTGTTTTGTAAATTAGTTAATTTGATGTTATTTTATTGGAATATGATTGAAACTAATGAGTAATTAATTACATTATATACCAAAATAATAGGATGGTCATAGTTAAAAAATATATATTACAGTGAGTCATCTTGGGGAATTGAAGGTTATACATGGTAGTTGAGATTTTGAAAGATTCTCCCATGTAATTTAATTAGTAAATGTGTACCATTAGTAAACTAATGAATGAATAACATGACATTTTATAATATTACAATACTATAAATTTATGTTTATATTTAGATTTATATATTGATATATGATATTTTTTTAAACTATTAGTGGTTTATTATAATTTTTTATTTACTATATAAATTTATGATATTATTGTGTTTATTATAGGAATATAAATGACTTGAACAACCGATTTTAATTTTCTATTGAAATATTTAATTTTTTTTAACAAATAATAATTAATAAAAATAAATATTTAATATTTAAATTAAATATTATTTTTCATATTAATAAATGGGTTTTAAATCACCACTACTAGAAATAAAAATTAATTATAATGTATTTTAATGGAAATAATCATTTATAAAAAATAAAACTACCACCAAATATTGATTTTAGTACATTTATATAAAATATATATGAATTAAATTTAAAAATAGAAAAATAATTTCCAACTCATATATCCACCAAGACCATAAAGATAACCATGAACCAATGGTAGAGAGTTTGGATCACACCTAATTTAGTAAAAAAATCATTGCCAATGTATTATTTTCTTGGAGTGTATATATGGTTGAATTATTATGATACTGATTTTTTGAGCACGAAACCATGAAATATATTATCTAATGATATATAATATTTATTTTATTTGTTACCCTAAAAAAATAGAGATTATGTGACTTGATATCATAGATAATGATATAGAAATATCATTTCCTCTAAACAAATCATGGAAAACTATATGCACATATCATTGTTTTTTATGGAAATTTTTCTTTATGTGATAGAAATGTTCAAAATTCAATTAATTTTCACTACCTAAGTGAAATGGATTTCATTCCAATGAAGTATTTTAATAATATCATGTATGGTTATGTACATCAAAAAAATAATGGTCATTAACATTCAGTTGAAATGAAAGAATAAAATTATTACTTAAATTAATAAAACATATCTAATGTCTACTATTTTCATTTTATATGGTTTATGATGACCATTAAAAAATTATAATCTAGTTCATACATAAAATGGTAATAAAAAACCTCAAAAATATCTAAAATACCTTTATAAGTATCATATTATATTCTAAAGATATGTTTCTATCCCCTATATATTAAGAAATAAATAAGGTCGTATATATTTATGTAATGATGCGTCGCATACATTTTTTATGAAAAATAAATCCTTGAACTCACTTTTAAATTGTGTTTTTTCACTAGTGTGTCTTCCTTTTTCACACCCAACTGATGATATCCAGATCGAAGGAAAATCTTTGAAAAATATTGAGCTCCATGAAGTTTTTCGAATAAATCATCAATGCGAGGTAGGGGATACAAGAACATTATTGTTATATTATTGATCTCCCTGTAGTCAATGCACAACCTCATAGATCCATCTTTCTTCTTAACAAAAAGAATAGGGGCTCCCCATGGAGAAACACTAGGGTGAATAAATCCCTTATTTCTCAATTCCTCTAGTTGTTTCTTTAGTTACACTAATTATTCAGTGGCCATTCTATAAGGGGTATTTAATATGGGCATTGAAACATGAATTAAATCAATGTAAAACTCAATTTCTCGTTCTCAAGGATGTCTAAGTAAATCTTCTAGAAATAAATCAACACATTCTAGCATTATAAGTACATCCTCTATTTGAAAATTCATTTCCTAACCCACAGTTATTTCATACTCTGCCCCCCAATAATTTAATTTAGTTGATCTACTGGGGGTGAGTCTAGATATGAATGAGATGGTGACATTTCTGTTCTAATGATAAGGTACTCCTTATCATCATCGAAAATTGTAACCTCCTTCTTCTTACAATATATTTTCACATCATGGCCTGAAATCCAATCTATTCCGAGTATTATATCACATTCAATCATGGGTATCATGATGAGATCAGTAGATAAAGAACATTTATATGCTCTAATGGTAACTGATTCACAAAACATTGTTGCAATGATACTTCCCTTAGGAGTTTTGACTGACAACTCCCTTGTTAAATAAAATTGGAAATATCTAATTTTATTAGAAAACAAGGATGATATGAAATAATACGATGATCTACAATCAAATAAAGTATTTTCTTAACAAGAGGAAACCATTAAATTACCTGCCACCACTTCTTTCGGAGCTTCAACATCAGCAGTAGAGATCACATATTCTTGGCCTTTATCCCATGGAATTTTATGATGGAAGTTTGCCTGATGCTTAGGACATTCATTACCATAAGGTTATATCTCCCTATAATTGTATCATTGAACATTGGATCATCTTTCTTTAACTTACAATCACCTACAAGATGGCCTTTCTGTCCACATTTATAGCATACTCCTTTTCCATTTAGATAGGCACCAGGGTGCTTCCATCCAAAATTATCATAGGTTGGAAATTCAATTCTTCCCTTCTTCCCTATTTCCTTATTTCCTTTCCCAGAGTGTTCAATAGATCTCTTCTTCTCTATCTTGGCTTTAAAGTCATAAGACATAGAGAATTCCTTTTCCATCTTGATAGCACATGATATAATATCTCTGTACGTTGAGAAGGTTTTCAATACTAATTCTCAATGGAGAAATGGTTTTAACACATCAAAGAAATGATAAATCTTACTTCTTAGGCTACGCATATAATCTATAACAGGATTTGATAATCTTGTAATGTTAACCTCATACATTGAAACATTCGCATCGCCGTTTTTCCTCAGACTCAGAAATTTCCTTTCCATATATGCTCGATGGTCATGAGAAAAGTATTTTTCCATGAAAATCACTATAAACTCCCTACATTCCATACTAGACACTTATTCATCTACCTTTTTGTTTTTAATCAATGATCAACATTGATGAGAATCTCTAGTGAGGTGATAAACTACCATGAAAACTTTTTCCCTTTTACTACTCCACAAAATGAGAAATATTTTCTCTAAGGAGTTTATCCATTGCTCATCCACTAATGGATTTGTACTCACATTGAATTTTGGTGGTGGTTTCCTCATGAAGAGGTCTAACATTGATCCTCCATGTTGTGGTTCAGGGTTCCTTATAAGGGTAATATTATTATTCATAACCTGGGTGAGTTTTCCCAGTATGGTGATAAGCTGATCAGCACCAGTTGTTTCACCAACTCCACTATAATTATCTTGAGTAGGAGGGAAATCTCTAAATGGATTACGTGCATTGATATAATTTTCATTACTTCCAATAAGCACCATTTCTAAACAATTTCATACACTAGATTAGTTTACAAATCTCAATACATAATTCAAAACCTGTAAAACTGTTAACATAAATTAAATAGTTTGTGGATATAATCCATAATCATAAAAATGTTTTCTTTGAGGAAGTATATACTCATAAACCCTCTATAATGGTATGTAAATAAAATGAGAATTATCATAAGCATATACCCCGGGAGTGTTGTAACCAACAGTGCAGTAGGCCCGTTGTTGTGCACCAGTTCTCATTCGAGTCTAGCTCAAAGTGGTGCGTTCGGGGTTTACCCTTAGGTATATCTATTCTAGAGCAATTTGTACCCTCTCATATCCAGAAAAGGATTTATTACTTAGAAAACTCATAAAATATCTACACTACCAAAATTCTAGGAAGTTCTTCTATATTAATCATCAATGTATATCTTAGGGCTATGTGCTCTAATTAGAGTTTATTTATATCTTGTTTCCAATTTTTATTCTAAACATCCTCTAATAACAACTATAACGCCCCAAACCTAGTTACCCAGAGTCGATGAATTGTTACATAACACTGGAATGATCAAAAGGGGTCAAATCCCAAAAGACCGATCATTTTAGTACTATTGGAAACAAGATTCATACATATGTTCAACTTTACAACTTGAAAAGAAATACAACATTAATTTATTCCATTAGAAATATCCAAGACTCCTAGATGATGCCTGAAAGTCACTCATAACTAACTTCTTTATATCACGGGAAATTGAAACATAATAAAAGGGTGAGCTCAAATGCTCAGTAAGGGTAAGAAATACAGTGGAAGATAACATATATATTAATCATGACAAATATTTGAAAGAACATGCCTTTACAAATAATAAACATGATTAATTTTATGGAAGGAATATGAGCTGAGTAAAGAATTCCATAATAAAACATATTCATGGGTATTATACTAGTTAAATGACTAGAAGAACCATCAATATTATTTTCAAAATGGGGGAATGTTTAATGTCGGAAATTATGAAACATTTTGTCAAGGCCTCGACCAAGACGTCTAAAAATGATTAAGGCCTCGGCCAAAAATATAAATCAAATTAGGAAAGGCCTCATCTAATTCCACGTATAATTGTCTCATGAGACCTACAGATGTATCGTGGAGCTATAATGGTCACCACACGTCACATTTTAAGTCCAATACATTCCTCATATGAGAAGTTTGAAATATAGAATAAACATTCGTATTAAAACTAGCATATGAAATGTCAATAGTTTAACCATAAAACATGAATTGTTTCGAAATAACAAATCCAAAGTCAATTATATCACAAAACCTTAAATAAAATATGGAATATTTGTATAATAATGAATCGACTTCAGTCAAGTATACAATCCAACAAAGGATGTTGACATAGATGTAATCAAAACTATTTGAGAGAAATATCTCTTTATTTTTTTTTGAAATCATTTAAAGTTACATAGTTATACAAGAAAAAATTTATTTTATAAATATATTTATAATCTTGTTATATATTCCTTGATGATGTTATGAAGACATAGAATAACTGCAACTACAGTATAAGTTAAAAAAACATTATTACATTAATTTTGTCAAAAAGGTCGTAAAGTACCTTGTTTGGAAAACACATAAAAGATTCCTTACAAAACATATAAAAAAATTAAGGGTATAAATTAATTTAACCCATTGTATATTAAATATAAATATGTTTTGAAATATATTTTTCGGAAACATGTATGTGGATGATAGAGTGGTCCTAGTAGATACTTACGTAAAAACAAACTCATATAATAATGAGATTGTAGAATTAACCCTTACTTTGTAATTTTCCTTTGTCAATGGTAGGTTAACCTCCTATATAATGGTGAGATAATTTTTATTAAATTATAAAATAACTATATACATTAATGTTATATCATATATGATCTTTTAATATTGCTTTGTTAATAATATTTTAGTATTATCGTCGTTTTGGGTGTTAACTAATTCATTTTCCAGTATAGGCTCTGTTATGTAAGTAATGTTTGTTATTGATAGGATGTATCTTATTCATATTCTGAATGGTATTAATTATTTAAAAATTATTTTTAATCATAAAATTAAAATTAGTCTTGAATGGATATGATGGGGAATGAATCTCATTGTGTTCGGGGAGACGGTAATCCGTACGTACGCACGAGCGACACAATCATAATTTTGATATTAAAATCATATACAATTTTATGTTATATCATATAAAAATATTCATTATCATGGTATATTTATTATTTACATCATTAATACTCATTATTATACTCATACAAATGATGATGTATTTGAATAACAAACTACACCCCGATGTGGAGATGGTAATCTGTACGTACTCATATATGGTGACATTATCATTTATAGGATAGATAGAATAATGAATATGGTTATAAGATTTTTATAATAACATCAAATTATATATATTATAGAGGAGTTATTAATTTAGAAATTAAAAAATAAATAAAGTGGAAGTGGAAGAAGAAAAGAACTAGAAATAGGTGATGAAATATTTACCTCTTCTTCGGGTTATTCCATTTGATTTGATCAAAAGGGTTACTTTAGTGAGATTTATGACTAAATTAAGACCTCTATTATTATTAGAATCAATTTTAGAGGATATTACGGTAGGGTTTGTCTGAGAAAAATGGCTTTGAAGGTGTGAAGTTTATATAAGGGTAAGTTCCATTTTATAAGAGGGGTGAGGGGCACCTTAGGAAAATATTGAAATATTATTTTATAATAAAATTAGTTTCGGTTACTAAAGAAACCAAAATGAATTATTTAAATACTAAGGTGGTTATGGGTGAAAAATTACTCAACCTATAGGTTTTAGACAGGTTTTTTTCACTATATTAACCTTATCTTTTAGATTTAACTATTATTTAAATAGTTTGACATTTACAATGCCTCTTTGTATTTTTTATATTTTATGGTTAATAAACTTACTATAAACATCCAAGACAACTCAAAGTGGTTCATTAATGATAAAACTATAATAATATAATTATTGTTGCTAAACCGTAGATTTTAATAATTATTATATCAACCAATAATATTGTATTTGTATTAAAAACTCATTTATGTCAATTTTGACATTATTTAATAATTTATTTTTGTTAAAGACTTAAAAACACAATTACTTAGAAATAAATAACTTTAATCAAAACTAACATGTCATAGTCACCTATTAAATTTGTTTATGGTATCAAAACATTCAAATAATATTAATTTTAGTATTTATAATATCATTTATTTTATTGTTTCATAAATATATAAAATACTACATCATTATTGTTTCATGTATAAATATATTAATTTTAGGTATAAAAATTATAAATAAAATACCATAAGGTATTAAATATTTTTATATTTGTAATTAATATTTATAGTCAAATAGATTAATTATATAACATCATATAATTTTTTTTTACTAAAAGATATTTTCTTTTGTTATTTTTTGTCTTTACATTAGATTATTTAAAATAAAATGTCATTATCACTCCCAAGTGGATCCATGGGGTCCCAAAATCTACCCAAGGATGTCTATGGTTAGAAATGTATCATCCAATAGGGTTAGGACATGTTTTAGGGAAATTTAAAGTTGTTATAATATTATTTTTTATATTTATTTACTGGATTTACCCTTTTAACCACGGTAAATAAAATATTTATTGAAGTAAATATTCATAATGTCTAAAAACAAAAGTTACAAATTTAGACAATTTGTACCTCCTGATTCCAAATATGGAATACATTTTTACAATTCTAAACACATAAGTGGCAGAAAATAATTTAAAATTAATTCCCATTGTCAAAACTAAAATCATATTTTTATGAAATAATAACTATCAAAAGATTGACACTTGTTTACGTCAAGTTTAATCAGGAGATTACATCCAATGACATAAATTATATTAAATGATAAAAATTTAATATAATTATACTTAAAAGATTTTCAAAATTATAATATAAAACTATAAATTATTTTGATTAAAACAGTTGTTCTTAATTAAAATTTAGTATTTACAATATTAATAAAAAATTGAATGTTTTCAGAAAAATACAAAAAAGTCACCCTAAGATAATTTCAATATTCCTAATCCAAAAAATAAAGTCCATTCTGAAAGAAAAAATTTACAATTTTTTTAAAAGTGTGTATTACTATTCATAACTACTAGTTTAATTTGTCTAAGTGTGTTAAAATCTCAAAGTTGCATACAATGAAAGCTATTTCATTTTTCAAAGGGAAACTTACCATATAATCTTGGGGTGTTACACCAAAAATTATTAATAACATTGAGTTGAAATCAAATTACCAAATATCATTTCAACTGACGAGGCACTATAGTTAATTTGGAATCTATTTTCCTATTATTAATCCTTCAAATCAAACAAAAATATCCATCAGTAAATTTAAAATAATTTTTTTAGGTCATACACATCCTCCCATGGAATGAAATAATTCCATCTCATAGCATCATTGTTATATAAAAATTAACACTTAAAAAATCCTATAAAGAATTAAATTTCACCAAACATGTATAAATATAAAATATCTAATAAATTATCCTAAAATTTAAATAAAATTTAATAGAAAAATAATAATTATAAAATATTTCATAAACACATATAAATAACCCATAATATTATCGATCCCATTAAAATTATAAAATTCTATATTACTAAAACAATTTAACCAATAAAATAATGTTTAATAGAAAATTTTAAATATAGATCCACATAATTTAGATAACATTGATAAGTTAAATATTTTTTATCAGAGCCAACATAAACCCTATATGATTCCATCCTAATAAAAAAGAATTTTTTTATAGTATTCTATTCTAAAAAACCATCTATCATATTAAAAATAATAAATACGCATCTAGAACTAAGATAACATTAATAACTCTTCCAATTATTTATAGAATCCACATTTATACATATTATATCCATCTCAAACCACATATATAAATATATCAATTATTTGGTGTTATCCATTTTTATGTGAAACCCATGAACTAAATCCCTAAAATTAAGTACTAACAAAGATATTATAATATGAATATTAATAATTTCAGGAGAAATAAATGGTTCAAATTTGATATATGTGGATTTTTTATGAAAAAAATAATAAAATTTCCACATAAGTCACTCAATGAGATATTTTATGTAATAGTCAGTATATTTTAGAAAAAATGTTTTTGGAATGAAATAATCATTTTTGGGAAACATTTTAACAGTGGTATAATTTTCATGCATCGCTTATAAAATCATACCCAAACCAAAAAACATTACCATGATTAAATTGTGTTTGTGGATTAATTTCACCACCACTAAACCATCAATTTATTTTATTATAATCATTATTTTCACCCAATTCTATCTCAAAACATCTCCAACACAATATGCTTTTCAAAATATTCACTAAAATAAAAAAACCTTAATAAAAAAAATATTTCAAAAATAACTCCACCTATTCTGAACAGGATTTTCCATTTTATCCCAAAATTGGGGTATTGAATCTCTATACCTCATAATTTTTATTTATTGTAAAAAAACTTGTATTAGTACAAAAATTAATTTTAGAAAAGTTAGTTATTACAAATCTCCTCCCCATTTTATTTTTAATACTCAAATAGTTATATTTTTGGTAATATCATATATTTTAATGATAAATTAACCATGATCATATATGTAATCATGTACATCATGATTTTATGATAAAATATAAAGGATAAATGACATTGTGTAACTGATAACCTATTTTCCTAATCATTTATGGAATGAGTAATTTTTATTATAACACTCAATAATTATTTCACCATATTTGGCTTGTCAGACATCATCACTTGATTAAAATATTATTTTAATAAATAAAAAATTAAAGTCCTACAAAAAATCTGTATAGATTAAACATATATTCATTAACCATGGACTCACATTCTATGAATTGGAATTTAAAACAAAATGAAAATAATGTTTTTTACACTATTATATTTTTCTATTTGAAAACTATTTTAAAAAATTAATTAATTCTTCTCAATGTTCCAATTAAATCCCAATTTAAAATAAAAATAGATATAATATAAATGATTAATACCTAACCATATATTTTTTTGTATAATACCAATCAAGAAACCATAAATTTATTATAATTCTTTTAGAAATGAAATGTTTTATTCAATAATTTAACACTGAAGTATAAAATCAAATTTCTAATAATTCAGTTCCTAAAAAATTATCTTTAGAGATAAATAATTTAATATTAGTCATAATAAATTTATTTTTTGTTTTATTTCAAAATATAGTTTTCCTAACCCATTCTAAAAATAAAAAATCACACTGAAAATGAAACAATCATTAAAATATCTATTTATTTTTTGAAGAATTAATATAATTATGTCATTTAGAAATCCATTTTCAAAATTTATAATAACATATGGATATAAATTTCCATATGGGGTGTTATATAATAAATATTAAATAAAAATTCAATATAATTCAATCTTTATGATTTAATTCATATTATTGAAAAACCAAGAAACAAGGAAAATTTTGAATTTTATAAAATAGAAGGTCATACAAATAATATCGAGAAAATGAATCAATAATTAAATTATTAAAATTATTCTATTGAGGGTATATTTATAAAATTATATTCATAAATTATTCCAAAAATATTAGTGATGATACTTCAGAAGAGAATATATAAACATTACATCATTCTAGATTAATATTCAATTCATATAAAAATTATACACACTTGATAAACATAAATGCATCATGTTATTAGAGATTAGGTACAAAATAGTCTAGTTTCATAAATTAATATTGTACAACAAATATATTTATATTTGTAACCATCACTACATATCACACTTAAATACTTCAATCAAAACCCAGGGAAGGAAAACATATGGAGGTGTGATATAAGATGCTCAGTAAGGGTAAACATGGAAGATATTAATCATAAGAGAGTATAATATGATCCTAAGAGTATGATTACATAATCAATTACATGTTATAAACTTAAAATATTCATACCCCAAAAATCATAAATTATAAAATCCAAAATCAATTCATATATTGAATCATGATCAAAAAATGGTATAAAAGTAGCAGTTATCATATCATAATTCATAACATAGGCATGTGTAATCATAATCATATAAAATCATTATATTGGGATCATATATATTCATAGTCATGTACACTCATAGTATTGTGATCATATCTAGATGTGATCATACTCACACATCAAAATCTAAACTAATGTATTTGACATCATGATTAAGAATATTCTTATGAGAATAGTTAGATGAAATTATACTCATACAATAAAATGTGAAAAACATTATTTTAAATATTTTCCATTTTTTTCATCATCTGTTTAGGATATTTCAATATAAAATTACCCAATCATTATTTTTAAGACATATAAATACATTTATTACATGTTCGTAACAATTAATTCACCTTCAAGATATTTTATTTCATCACATATAGCATTTTCTCTTGACAAACTCGAAAACTTATTATCACCTTTAATAATTATTTATTCCCCCGATCATATATTTGCCTCCTTTTTCTTTGCATTACTTAATGATCTAGTAACAAAAGTTTGTTGAATATTTTATTAATCCTTGTGTGTTATTCATTCTCCCCAAGTTAATTGGGAAATTACAAGAGAAGATATTTTCTTTCATGGACTACCTTGAGCAAGACTTGACATTCATGGACCCTTTATAATTCTACTTATTATTTACAGAAATGAAATGTGTTTTATATAATCGATGATTAATAATTATAATAGGACATCCATATAATTAAATTTTAATATATTACAACATAATATCACTAATTGATCATAAATATCCATAAAATATGTTGAAATAGATTAAAACAACCCTTTAATAGAGCATTTGAGTATTTCTTTAAAATATGGGAAAATAAAAAATTATTTTAGTATAATTAAAAAAAATTCAATGAATACAGAGAAAAATATATTATTTTAAAGCAACCATTTTAACTTATAATTTATTCATTAGTGAATATAATATTTATGAAATTGGTAAATCTATTCATGTGGAAAATGCAAAAATAAAGATTCATTAAACACTTTTTATAAAAATTGATAAATAAAAAATTCATAAAACATTGAAAAAATGAATTTTATATAAATTTGGGAAAATATTTTTTGAAAATGAATTAAAAAAAATCATTTCATCATGAAAAATTATTCTTCAAATCATTTTTAATAACAAATATATGTACAAAAATGATTGTTATCTAGTGGGAAAATAAGGTCAGTTTTTATTAAAAACCTATTATCGATCATTATTAGTATAAAAGAGATGAAGAAGGTACTATTTATTAAAAACTATATGAATAATAATAGGATAATACAATATATTATGTTTAAATTATAAGGATCATATAATTTCCCTCAATGGATATTTAAAATAAACAATCCCGAAACAAAAGAGATTGCTATATAAATATCTTCCTTTGAGTTTCATCTTTCATTGTATGAGTTAAATTATACTCTATAATAAATATATATTAATTGAAAATATATTATATTTCCAAATAAATATACGAATTACTATTCATCATTCCATTAAAATTTCAAATTATCCTTTTATTAATAATTTTGTTATTACAATGAACATTCGGGTGAAAAATGATTTGTTTTACATGCAAGTTTCTTTACGATGTTTCGAGTAAATGAACCTTGTTCAAGATTTAAGAATATATAAAATCAAAATAATTAAATAATTTTCATATATTTTCATCATATACACATTTATATATATTCATATATAGAGGTGATGAGAAATGGATCACATCGCTTTGTGGATGTGGTAGTCCACATGCACAAAAGAGTGACATAATAATTTTTAAACAAATAGAAAGGTAAAAATATTGAAAATATATTATTATGACATAATAATAATAATTTTATAATTATAATATATAAACATTAAATACATCACGATAACCAACCATGAATGAATGTGGTGGAACATTAATTACATCGTTATGTAGAGCGGATTATACATACTTCTACATGGCTAATACTCTCATATAACATTTGATAAAAAGTTGGTTAAAATGGATTCACAAAAATAATAATAACAACATATAATTATATTTATGATAAAATATTAGTCATTTTAGGATATATAAAATATACATATAGGATGTATATGATGAATGAAACATGAAAAGGTCTCTTAAGAACATATACCTCTCCTTTGAGAAAAAATATATGAATATATTCTTAAGGAAACATGGTTTAGTATTTTAATAATTTAATCAACTATAGGACATGTATGGATAAGTTTAAAATACATTTTTGTAGGTTTTGGGCATCATAAACTGATAAAGTTCTTTTGAGAATAGATGAGAGGTGCAATATTTTTATAAGGGAGGGAGATAACACTGTAGAAGTTATTGAGAGTTTTAACATATATGAATGTCATTATAAATAAATGTGTCTATAAATTAGACTAATTTATAAGGGAGAAAGATATAATTTCAAAATATTAGTATCCTAAAGGATTTAGAGAATTTTTTAAGTTATTTAAACCCATATCATTTTATTTTAACTCCTTGGTTAATGTACCTTAATCATTATTGTAGTATTGATCATTTAAGATGGTTATTATTAAAAATTAACAAAAAATAGATGTGAAATTATAAAAAAATGTAAACATTTAATCAAATTATGCATGTAGTTTTTAAAAATTGAATTCCAATATGTGAATTAATTTAATTTTGAAACAAACCTACAAGACATGATGAAAACCTTTTTTTAGGAAATAAATTTTGAATCCCATAAATGAACTAATACTAAAATCATGTCAAATTTTTATTACAATGTAATTAATTATATTATTTCCAAATAATTTTAAAATGCAATTATTTTAAAATATTCCTCTTTTTATATTTGACAAATTCGATGGGTTATGTGATTAAGAAATGATAAATAATCATTATATAATAATTATAGTTATCACCTAGATGTTGGGAATTTAAGGAATGAATGATATGAAGTAAATTTTAAATGTATAAATTACACATGTTTACAAAATTAATTAATTGGTTTTCAATTATTATAAATGAAAAAAATTTAATATAAAGTATTTATTTTTATAAAAACAATTTTTATAACCATAATGAAATTTCATATTAATAAATTATTATGATAAATATTATTGAAATATATAAATGAAATTTAAATTCAATCAAATATTTTTACATTCATCCTAAAAAAATTTATAGGCATGAGATAAAAATAAATACAATTTCATACAGAAAAGGCACAATTTTTCTAAATGCAGTTTTTTCACATTTAATTGATAACTTATTTTAAATCTAAATTTTGAAACATTAATAAATTATATTTGAAAAATAGACATTATTATTTAAAGAATAATATCAAAATTTTCTTTGGATTTGTTTTTGTATTTTTGCAATAAGTTCCATTTTGTAATTAATAGTAATGTTGCCGTTTGAAATATAATGTGATAGTTAGGAATAGAAATCCAGAAAATAAAATATTAACAACACATTTGATACTATAAATGAAATTTAAAAATCATATAAATGATAATGTTATATAATTATATAATAGAATAAGTAAATAAAATTTTATGAAATTATTAATTATGTTTTGATATTTGTATAAAACAAACATGATTAATTTCAATATTATAATAAATATAATGATTTAAAAGAAAAATTGTTTTCATAAAATGTATTCAATAATTTGGAATTTTTTGTTTTATAATTATAATTTAATTTTCTGTGACCTTAATTAATTTTTCAAAGTGTTACAAATTTATTTATATTTTTAATATTGATATTTTACAAGTAAAAAATGATTTCAATTAAAAAATAAATTATCATATTAAGAAAATTATTTTTTAAAAATGATGTTATTTTTTAATTATCTACCTATAAAAATGGTTACAATGATTTTTTGGGATTTTTCTAAAATAGTAAAATTTTTTGTGAGTAATGAATTACATTAATTCAGGGTATATGGTAACTAAATGAAAATTTGATTCATTATTGAACCATGGATGATGTATATGGAAATTAGCTTGAAGTAATATTTTGTAGTTATAATATTTTTTTATATAAATAAAAAATATTCATATTCCTGAGCCAACATAATAATCTAATGACTAAAATATTCAAAAACCACTACTCTCCTCCACTATAGGTATCACCACTCACCACCACTTCACCTCACCTGACCAAACCCATGAAGGTTGTCCAATTTATAACCAATACCTCTCCAAAACCTTTTTCCCAATGTCTATGATCCCTTTTTCTCAAAAAATGTTCAAAAGAAATTTCTTTAAGGAGGTTATACATGAGTGGAATTCAAGAGGTAATTCATTTTTTTAACATTCAATTTCATTAAATTTAATTTCAACTTATTATATAAATAAAAATTATATCCAAATTAAAATTATAAATCTATTATCATATATGTAATTAAATTTTATTAAGTTAATTTAAAATCCAAAAAAAGTCTCTTCTCCTCTTCCATTTATTTTAAAAATTTAATCATCATCGTTGAGGTTCTAATTTACCACCATCATGGTTGATGTGTTTTAATTTTTCAGTTACTCATTCAAGAATAGTCAAAAAAAATCATGGTAAAAATAAACTATAATATATGTACTAAAATTTATTAAATATTCTAGAACCAATATATATTCAAAATATAAATTTATAAGACAACACAATTTTGGGATGATTGAAGAAAATCCAATGTAATCTAAACTCTTATCAATGTTGTTTTCTCTAATGATTCATCCTCATATCAAATGACCAAATGAAACATATAACCATTTATTATTATGTGAGTTCATTAATAAAATATAATTTTAATTATGAAAAATTATCATGATTTTTCATGTTATTTCAAACATCTATACAAGTAAACAGATTAATGAAACCAAGGAAATAAATGCTTCTGAATGATAAAATTGTCTGTTATAAATCATTATAATGAAAATAAAGAACATATTAAAATTATAATGAAAAAATACATGTATAAAAGTGTACTAATTAATTAATTTTTTGATTTAATAAGATTATCCTAGACATTCAATCAATTGTAAAACATAATCCGATATAAGATAAGGGTTTTCTCATCTCCCTTTTACTTCTGCGGGACATGCCTTATTCACCACTATTTTTGGTGTATGGGGTATATATAATTATAATTGTTTTATCATATCATTAACCAATTAATTTTATTATTATTAAATTTATTATTCATTATAAATAATTTTATGAGTAATATGGTTCGACAAGTTTCAAGGCGGTAATGGTTTCTCCCTAGACATCCATTTTTTTCAGTTTACACTTCTTTATCTTTACTAAATGTAATTATTTTATTTATTTAGATAATCATTATAAATTATTTTTATATGTTCCAAACTCATATATATAGATCATTTCATAATTATTTTTTGGGAAATTGAATATTTTATAATGTTACTTTCTCAATTCTTCTTGAAAAGTAGGCCCGGTTGAAGTGAACTTCCCAGATTCATACCAACTGTCTAGTGCACTCTATATTCTATTTGAAGCCGAAATTATTTTTATAAAATCACTTATTTTTCCATGAAAAAAAATTTATTTACATTTATTGTTTTATAATAAAATTATTCTTTTTAATGTTTTAATTAATCATTAGTATCCCCCCTTAAACATCACTAAAGAAGACAATTTCAAACATTTCATAAATGTTCAATTTAAATGTTTTCATATTAAATAAAAATAATAAATGACTAAATTAAAATTTTCTTGTCCCAAAATTTTCATATGTTGGATATAAATTTTAATTATCTAATTTTACTACAAATAAAAATTATTTTCAAAAAGAAGTCTTCTTTCATATAGAAAACAATGGTATTTCCATAAAACATTTTCAACAATTTAATTAGAGTACATTATTATATTTTTATGATTAAAATAATTCCAAGTTGCATGAGACACTGTTATTTTAATATATATTTTTATTTGACATATGAGGAATTCATATCTCATAGAAAGTGATAGGAAGGGCCCATTATATCCTCTTGATGCATCGATAGATCTCATGTGTCAAACTATAGAGGGATTAGCCAAAGTCGTACCCATTTATAAAGAATTATTAGATGAGGCCATGATGGTATGTTTATAGTTCTTGAAATTATTCATTACCTCATTATAGTAGTAGTAATTTATTTTCCTTTTGGTCATTCGACTAGTAGAATATCCATGGTTAAGACTCATCTTAATTTGATTAGTTATATGGAATTATTTAATCATTTTTTAATAGTTCCATATTATGAAAAATATTATGCTTTAGTGGTATTTACTTTAAGTTATTCATCGTTACTTATTTTTTATATTTATTTATGATAACAAACATTATATTTCTCAATGTTAGTGAGAATTTGAGCTCAACCATTTCTTATTATTAATTTTCCCTTGGATTAAAAAATATATATCTTGAATGACTTGTGGTGATAATGTAGGTGTTCCTATTTGGTTTCCTATGGATTTCATTTTTTTATTCGATTTAAAGTTATAATGTATTGTTCATGTATGTAATATATCTTTAAAAAATGATAAACTAATCGGTTATTTGGGATTGGAGTATTATATCTATGATAATGTAATAACGTAAGTTAGTATCTATATGATAGTAGGGTCGGGTATTTAGAGTTTCGATTAGAGAAAATTTAGTATAATCCTTGAATGGTAGATTTAGAAAACCATATATTAGGGATCATAACCCAAATATATAATTTTTTGATAATCATAGAATAAAATGTAATAATTTTTTAAATATATAGGTTATGTGGGTCTTTCTAGAAATATACCATTGTCTAGAGACTTCAAGTGGAAATGGTTATGGAACAGATATACCTAGAGGTAACAACCATGAAAAGATGTTTCATAATTGACTAAGTATAACATGGTATATGAAAACTGACCCTATTGCACCCCTATATTTACAATCCAATAGGATATTAATTGGATAATTCAAAATTTCATTATAAACCATTAAGAAGGATTTGTTATGAGAATAAATAAACTAGGTTGTTTTAGATTCAAAATAAGGTGTCATGATATTCTATAAATAATTATATTATTCTCTCACTATAACTATTATTACTCATAGTATGATTTCTGGTTTTAGTTAATGGTTTGAACTTGAAAGATTCATCTTAACATTTAACATGATGGATGAGTGAGTGGTGATGGGAAACCAAATGGGATGTTGATTGGAGTGAATGATATCATGTTAATTTCTAATTAGTTTTCCTAATGTATAATTAACAACATATACCTTAAACATCTTTTTAGCCTACTAAAGAATATAATGATGGTGTTTTATAATAGATCTAGTGGTGGATACCATGGGGAAAAGAATGAATATCCTCAAAATCGATTGAAATGTGGAAGGATTCATAGAGAAAGTTCCTCAACATAATGGTGGAATTATTTATGTGTGGGAAATAATGACATTAAGAAAAATATTTCTGAGGAAAAGTGAAGAGTATAAAGAAAAAAAATAAAACTCATAATAAGAATACATTTTTAGTTCATTAAGATAAATTTGGGGAACCAATTCATTACACGAGTCAATGCTCTATCCAATAGTGAAAACTCCCGAACAAGGATGTTCCTATGTAGAAATAAATGGATGAAGTATTTATGTATTTGTGTTGTATTGAAAAAATTAGTTAAATGGATATGTATTGATTATCCTTATTTCATGGATTTCCATTATATTTATTTTGGAATCTACATTATTATTGTTTTTTTTAATTTGAAACCCCATAGGATGGATGACAACCCATCACACCCGCCAAGGTTTTTAAACCCATAACTGAAGGGTGTCTATGGTGAAACACCATACACTATACTTCTTGAATTAGTGGTTTTCATGTCAATTTTAGTTAATATATCTACTTGATAAATTTTATTTTGATTTTAGATGCTTTTTTATCACAGATTTATATTTTTTATTGGAAAATGATTTTCTTATTAAGTGATTTATGTTATTTCAAAAGAGATTCTCTATTGTACACATCCTATAAGATTATGGTAAATTGAAAACTTTGAGAATGAAATGTTGAATTTTATTTTAGATTCAAATATGATTTTATTGTGTACTGAGGTTGTTTTAGATATTTATTATATGAATAGAATATCATGGGGTTTAAATGGGAGGGGAAATTAAATTTTCGATATAAGATATTTATAATGATTAATGTTATTTATAAAACTATATGACCATGTACTTTTGATTTTCATGTAATATTATATAATATTTTTTAGGAATAATAGTAATTTTATAAATGATTTATGTTTAATATTGAGTTTTAAATTCTATTTTTGGAGATTAAAGATGTCTTTTGTCATATAATGGTTCATTAATTTTTGTGGGTATTTTCCTATCTTATCCTATCTATTTTTTTGTTATAAATAATGGAAGAATATATTGTTATAATTTTATGGATTTTTTGAATTGTATAATTGATTCTAATATTTTAGGTATGAATATGTCATCTTAAATATTGATCATTTTCAAAAGAAGTTGTGTTTTTGGTGGAAAATGATTAAAAGATGAACCTCTAATTGACAAGTAACTATGTTTCCTTGTTTTCCTAGTTAGTATTTAAATTAATTACTTTACTCTAGAAAAATTATTTTTGAATAAAAAAATAATCCATTTACTATACATTTTCAGATATCAGTGGTCTTTTCCCTAATCAAAAAATTATAGTTTTTTTATTATAGAATTTCTAATTACCATATTCTATGTGACTCTCCATAAGAACATGATAGTTGGATTTCTCTTCCATGAAAATATTTTCAAAAATTTTATCTTATGATACTTTACTATAAGCCACTTTTTAAATTTATCTTCTTTGATAGATTTAGAGCCAAAAAATGTTTACAAAATATTATTTTATTATATTATTTATCTTCTAGATGTTTGGAATGTCAAGAATGAATGAAAATAAGTATATTTTGAAAATATAGATTACACATGTTTATAAATTTAATTCATAGGTGTCTAATTTATTTTACATGAAAAACAATTTAATATAAAGGATGTATTTTTATAAAACTATTTTTATTCCCCCAATGATATTTTATGTTAATAAATTATATAAATAAATATCAGTTAATGATCTTAGTGAAATTAATATTCCATAAAATATTTTTACATTCATTCCATATATTTTGAGAGGCATAAGATAAGAAAAAAAATCCAATTTTATACATTAAAGTAAATATTTTTATGAATGAAGTTTTATATCCTTTTAATAGAGAAATTATTTTGACTACAATTTTTTACTCTTTTAGAAAGTATATTTGAAAAAATAAATATTTTTTTTTGAAATATTAATACCAAAATTTACTTTTGTTGAATTTTTTTTATTTCTCTAATAAATTATATTTTGTAATGACTCGCAATGTGATCGTTTGAATAATAATGTGACAATTAGGAATCGTAATTCATGTAATATAATGGTAACCTCACCTTTGGAAATATAAATAATGATTTGGAATCTTATTAATGGTAATATTATATATTTATATATTAGAATAAGTAAACAAATGTTTTAAAAATTATTAATTAAGTGTTGATATTTTTATAAAACATAAATAATTATTTCATAATTTATTATTAATATAATAATTTAAATTAAAATTTATTTTAATAATATGCATTAAAATTTGAAAAAAATTATTATGAATATATGATAATTTTATGAGGCCATAAATAATTTTTCCAAGAGTTCAACAATTAGTTATATTATAAAATTGGTATTTTCCAATTAAATAATGATTTTAATTAAAAATATATTTCCACATATTAAAAATATTATATTCATAAAATTAATTTCATTTGTTAATTTTTCACATAAAAAATGTTTATGTTTAATTTTTGGGTTTTTTATAAAATAGTTGAATATATGGTTAATTATGAAATATGGTAATTTAAAACATAAGATAAATAAATTCATTTTTTAGTCATCCTTGATTAATGGATGATGTAAGTGTCCATTATTTTGAAAAAATCTCCAGTTAATTTCTTCTGTAATATTAATCAAAACAATTCATATTCTTGAGTAAAAATAACAAACTAATCAATAAAATATTCAAAAACCAACCCTCTCCTCTACTATAAATACCACCCTCACTATCACTTTTCCTCACACCTCTAAATCCTTGAAGATTTAAAAATTTCAACCTAATACCTCTCCCAAAACTAAAACCCATGTCTAGGATCCCTTTATGTCAAGAAAAGGAAAAAATAAATTTCCATAAGGGGGATCTGATGGAGAGGAATTCAAGAGGTAAATCGTTTTTTTGTTCTCTTTCAATTTCATTTAATCTATTTTCTTCTTATTTTATACATACCTCTTATTTCCAAAGTGTCATTTTAAGCCCATTATCTTATATATAATTTAATATTATTATAATAATTTAAAATCCACCTTCATGTATCTTAACCTCTCCCATTTATTCTAAAAATGAAAACATTATTCATTAGCTACCGATTTACCGCATTTTGGGATGATGTTTTTTAATTTTTCAATTATACCTTAAAGGCTAGTCATAAAACCATTTATACCTTTAAAATATACTAAAATGTATAAATTATTTTTTTATTAATCTTGAATGAGTATATATACTGATAATATAAATTCTTAAGACAAAACATGTTCATGATGATCAAAGAAACACCAATATAATCTAAATTATTATCACTAATGTTTTATCTAATGATTCACCATCATACCGAATATCTAATGGAAATTTATTAAACATTAATGTTAAATAATATCATTAATAGAATATAATCTTAATTCCATAAAAATATACTTATTTTAAATGATTTTCCATACATGTATACCAGTAAACCAATGTTGAAAACCATGTAAATGAACACTTAAGAAAGATAAAATTGTATGTTAAAACACATAAAAAAGACTATAAATGAAATTCATGAAATTATAATAAATCAAATATATATAGAAATGGTTTTTAGTTAATTAATTAAGGTAATTAATTTTACTTTCCCAGAAATTAAGATCATGTGTAGAACACATTCATACATAAGGTAAGGGATTTTCCATGTCACATTAACTTCCATCAAATATGCCTTATTAACAGCTAGTTCCTGTGGGTGGAGTTTGTATACTTCCCATTGATGTATCATGTCATTAATCTCTTTATTTTAATGGTATTAAATTTCTTATTTGATGATCATTAATTAAATGGGGAACATGGTATGACTGTTTGTAAGTTGGTAGGGGATTCTCCCAAAAATTCAATTTTTCAATCGAGTTACACTTATTTAATATTACCCAATGGAATTCTTATATATTTTTCTGTAATTCATCCAAAATATGTGTATATTTTCCAAGTTAATTTATCTAGATCATTTCATCCTTATTTTATGGGAAATTTATGATTTCATATGGTCCCCTTCTCAATTCTTCTCAACAATAATGCCTATTTAAAGGGAACATCATGGTTTCATACCCATTTTCAAGATCACTCCATAATCAAACTTGAGTTAAAATTATTTTTATAAAATATCACAATTTATCCTAAAAAATTATCTTTGTTCATTCCTATTTTTTTAATTAATTACACCTTTTTTTCTATTTTATAGACTCTGTAGTATTTTCGATTAAACTGCACTGAAGCAGATCATTTCTAATGTTCCTTAAATGCTACTTTTCATATGTTTTCACATCAGTTGGAAATAATTTATGACTCAAATATAATTCGATTGTACATAAATATCCATTTTTGTGACATACAGGTTTATAATCGAATTTTATGAACAATAATTATTATTTACCATAAGAACTCTTCTTTCCAAAAGTAAAAAGGGTATTTTGTATCATGAATTACTCAATGATTTTATTAGAGTAATGTAATCATGAATTAAAAGTAAAATATTTCTAATTTATTGTTGAAAAAATTATTTAAAGAATCAATTTTATTTGATATATGTGTGATGAGTGGGGTTACATAAGTGACGATTGTGGCTTGTTATAGGCCCTCAACACATTAGTAGGTCTCATTAGAAAAACTAGATTGCATTTTGGATGAGGTTTTACCAATTTCTGTAGAATTTTAAGAAAATGACTTGATGATATGTTTATGATGTTTTATATTATACATTCTCTCACTATTATAGTAGTAATTTATATTCCATATGACTATTCTCGTAGTATAATATCCATGATTAAATTTCATTCTCATGTGATTATTTCTATGGATTTATTTATTCATCTTTTATTACTACCATATTATGATCAAGATTAGGTTTTAATTATATGTGTCTTTATTTATTCATCATGTCTTATTGTTTATTATTATTTATGATAGATTTCAATGTATTGGTCACCCTTACTAAGCATATTCTCTAATCCATTTCTTATGTTTTATTTTCCCCTAGGATGCGAAGATTTATAATATGATTGAATTTCTTGGATAATCTAGAAGTTTATGGTTGTTTATAATGAATTTTCTATGTTTTATTACATATGATGTTTAAATGTATTTTTTATGTATGTAATCTAGCATCAAAATATCTAAACCAATATGCCATTTGGGATTTGAGTCTGGTATCTATGCCATTACTACAATGTAAGGAACTAGCTCCAGGCCACTAGGGTCAAAGACTTTGCATTAGTGTATATTAAATTTTCCCTAGGATAAAATTAAAAACATAATGGGACATTTAAATTACAATATAAAATCAAATTATTGACATTTTTATAGGAATTTACATTTTTCACTATTCAAAAATAATAATTGTTTTTATAAAAATACTAAAAATTAACCGTATTATAATTTTGAAATGATGATTTCTAAAATGAAATTAATTTCAAAAAAATAAATTTTTATAAATGGTAGAAATTTAATATAATTTCCATACAAAAAATTCCATATCAACCAATTTTTAAGGGGACCAGTTTCTGAAGAATAAAATGTATTTATAGAAGAGTTAGTTCTTATTTATTATTCATTAAACAATATATATTTTTCCATAATTTCGTCAGTTTTTTCATACCTATTATTTGAATGGACATTTTATGATTGAATACTATATCAGAAATCATTTAGACTCAGGGATACTTGTAAAACAAACTATTTAATACTTCTTGTTTATTTCAAATGAATATATATATATATATATAATCTTGTGGATTTAAATTATCTATACAAATGGATAATAAAAATAGAAATTTATTGAAAAAATATTATATCTTTTTGTTAAAATGAAAAATTCAAAATGATATTAAATTTTTTTTGGTATAGATTTTATGTTCCAAAACTTATTTTTTATAAATAGTTATATATGTTGATATTGATATTTTAAGACAAAAAAATATTTTACCAACAATTGAATCTATTTCATTATGATATTAATACCAAAAAATTTTTACAAAAAATTAATTATATTACTAATAATGTTTATCACCAACACATGTTTTACCATTATAAAAATATGTTACAATAAATTATCCAACAATATAAAATATTTCAACAAAGAAGAATATATATATATATATTATCACAAACATTGACTGTATCAATGAAAAAATGATTATATGATTTTATTAATTTTTTTAATTTATAACATATATTGAAAATAATATATGTATATATATGTAAAAAAATCGATGAGAAATGATTATATTTTTCTAAAGATTAAATGTACTAAAAAAGTGTAACACATATATATTTTAACAATATGTAGATAATATTTTTTTCATTATATATTTAAATTTTAATATTTTTTCATTTTATATAATTTCATTATAAAACATGATAATTTTTTTAAATTATACATGTAATAAAGACAATTTAATCGAGCTATGTTGTCCCCCGACTTCGGTGATTTTTATTCTTACTTGATATTTTCATCCAGATCAAGTCCCGCCATAGCTAGGACATCCATCTTCAATTGTCTCCATCGACTGTAATAGTCTCCTCGCTCCCCATATTGTAATCATCACTACTCACCCACATGTCCCACCAACTATTTATACCTAGCGGTGACTCTCTCAAATCACCCAACCCCAACACCGACATCATGCCCCCATCATCCCAACTAAGATGTTCCACCATACTTTGTCACTACACAATCCTTTGGGCTAACCCTGGCTCCACCACAACGTCCACCCCCTATATCAACTAATTTTTTATCCTATTAGAGACCACTACCTCTACCAGATCCCTTCATTTTTGTGTCAGAAGCCCCAGCTATGAGGAACATTAGGGTCATGCCTCTCTCCTTCTCCTCCCCTGGAATCCAGCCGCCTCTCCATCCGAATTCCCATGTGGGTTCCCCCTCCACGGCTCTCTTCCTCTTCTTTTTTTAATTGGGAATTTCCATCACATCCATGTGATTTACAAGACATATACGAACACTAACCATATTTACGATATTTTATTTTTTGATTATTTTTTTTTATGTTTCATGAGCCCAAAATATGGTCTATTTTAACCATGATTGTGTAAGGGGTTTTATATTAGATGATAACGGTCAACCATCTACTGAATAATGATAGACAATTTTTGTGTTTGGATAAATTTTATTTGTTTATATTGTGTTTGGATTTCCTTTATGTTGTGTTTTTTAAGACTAATAAATGATTCTCATTCCAAGTGGTATATAAATTCATTATATACACTTTATCAAATGAATCAAAAATTATTCCATTTAATTTTTTATTGAATGAGTTTACTTTTAATTGTTTTTAAAATTCATGGATCATATTAAATGATTTTATTAGATTATGTATAAACAAATTTAATGTATATTAAATTTTTTATATATTTTGAACATCACAATTTTAGTTTTACTTAATTATAAATTATTAGTGATTCATATAAATTAATTATATTTTATTTTTTATTTATAAATAATTATTTTATATGTTATTTGTAAGTTTGATTCTATGTTAATACATTGGTAATATTATCATTGTTAATTGTTAACCATTAGTTTTTATTCCCATGTAAATAAAAAATTTCACATGCTTTTTATTTGTTGCGTAACAATGTTATGTTATGGACTTTTCATCTGTATATTAAGAGAGTATATGTTGAAAGTTGTAATGTCCCTATTTTAGAATCCACCTAGAGACACCCCGTACCTGGTCGGTTATATGGCCTCAAGCGCATTTCTACAAATGCCAGAGGCTGCTGACTAGCAGCAAGGGTCTGGGGTGTGATAGTGGGGAAACTGTGCCCTCATTGGCTGAGTAACATGGTAGAAGTAAAACACAGAGCAATAGTGGAAATTGTAATATTACCATACAAAAGAAATAGTGGAAGACTAAAGAAATAAATTGCTGAAGCACATATATAATGATGCATGATACTCATGTCTAGGAAAATAGGGAAACAAGTCACAATGCTGAAATATAATATTAAACCAAAGTACAACAAAAACAGTAAACAACTCCACCGCATCGAAAGCCAAAGCTTGGTCCCATGCTCTAGATCTCCAAAGAATTCGAGTACCTATAGTTGAAGGGCGTTTTCCCTTATCTATACCTGAAACAATATAATCTATTTGGGACCAAAAGTATGTCCCAAACAGGGTGTGAGACTAAATCTCAATAAGAAACCACCAAGAGATTTGTGCCCAATAGTCAGTGAATATGTGACAGATAGTAAACAAAAGAAGCAGTAAACAAGGATATACTAAATAGTAAACATTTTTAAAATTTTATAGCATTAAAATACCACATATCAAGTAAGAAGATAATCACAAATAGGTAACCCTCTTGGAATTATTTACAGCCTATCCCCTATGGTCCTACCTAGAAAACACAAGCAACCCTATGGGAAGCACACACAGTCTCCCCCCATTGGATCAGATATAGAATACAATTTCTGAGGAAGCACCCATCATCAATTCCCCCTATAGTGAAATTTGATCAAAGACTCTTTGAGGAAGCACTCACTATCAATTCCAACTATAGTCTTTTAACGGTAACCTACTGACACTCTGAAGAAGCACTCAACATCAATTATCCCTATGACCTTATAACATAACTATATACACTATGAGGGAGCAATAAACATCAATCCCCTCTATGGTCTTGAAGCGCGATAATAATTATAAGCACTCCAGAGAATCCCTTACATCCATTCTCCCCATGGTCTTCTACACCAGGTTCTCACATCCCTGTGTAAGTAAAACAAGAATAGCAATGCAAAGCGGCCAAAATAAACCTCAAAAACTACGTTACTAACCAGTCTACAACATAAAAAAATGTCAGATAAAAAATCACTCTATCCTATCAATACTAGGTATGCGAAACAAACAATAGCCTAGCTTGAAAACTCGACCAAATGGTCAAAATAAGAAAACATGTGTAAAACCTCAATAACATGGAAAAGTAAACCATATTCTCCAAAAATAACCTCTATCCAATCAAACTAGGGCATAGTAGGGAAAACATTAAGGCTAAAACTATAATTTCACAACAACTTGATCATGGGTATTAATAACTTTTGCGTATAAAACTAAATGACTATCTAAAAAAAGGAACAAACCAACTACCTCAGCACCGGTAGATCTATATACTTGAGTCTCAGGACTTGAATCACCATAAAAATCGTAGAACTAAAAAAAATTCTTAAAAAATAAACCCAGTATATCCCACGAGAGGGAAGGAATCATAAGAAGGTGTTAATGAAGAAGAGATAACTCACTGGTGGAATTCCAATGCAACCGACAGAGTTCAATTCGGAGATAAGATGCTCAATCCGGAGCTCGATGAAGATCCACATCGTACAGACCCTCTCAGATGAACTAGGCTGAGAAGAAGATGGTTCTGTCTATCATATGTGACCCTAGTATATTTAATTAATAAAAAGAATGTACACGACATTTAATTTACAAGTATACAATGTTTACTTTCCCTTACCGGCCTCCGAATTAGGCTGTATCTAGTTCACCACACACGACCGTGTGCTCGGCCGTTACACGACCTGTACACGGTCACCCGCGGCAACCAAGTACATGACATTTACTTCTAAATTCTTCAGAAATTCCTTTTTCCTTTCTCACAAACAACATAAAAAGGAATGTATACCTAAAAATAAGATCCAGGTTCTTACAGATGCTGTGTTTTTAATGTAGATGTAATGTTGGATTTCTCATTAAGTTGTGTTTAAACAAGGTACATGTGAATCACTAAATTCTTTTTTCTGAAAATTTGGAGTGAATTTCTTTTGATGTGTTTGCTATAGCTATAAAGAATAACTTCCAAATTATTTTATCAAATAATCAAATTCTAAATTTTATCATTTTCTCCCATCCTTATTAGTTTCAATCTACCTCCTTTGGAATAATATTCATTAATTTTTCCTTTTTAATGTAAATTATTGTGTATAAATTTTAAAAGGATGAAAACTTATGTATACTATATAGTATTAATATGAAATTTATATTTAATATGAATTCAATATATCATGTTATGCAATTTATATTCAATTTTCATTCAATTAAAACCTATGTCATGTATGTAGTTTCTTAATGAGAATTTATGGATCAGTGGGACACTATTCCCTATAAATTCATATATGTATTTCTAGATTCTACACATACAAGATTATCTATTTATTGATAATATTTTCAATTTTTTATTCAATAGGGTAACATTATTATATTTTACTGTTATTTTGATACTTCACTATACCATATTGTTTTCTTTATATCATTAAACACTCAAGACCCATGTTTCTACAACATTGGTACTGTATTTCAGGGAGCACTATGAATGGTTAAATCCTTCTTGGTTTGAAATCATCCATGACAATGTTCAATCCATTTGTCAAATTCATTAAACATTTAACACATCGATTGTAAAAGCATGTAAAACATGGTATATTACCTATTCCAAATGGCATGTCACATATCTTTGGCATATACAGGATTGTACATCATGATACATTACTCATGGCCATGTGTTCAATTCTATACAATCCCTATGTTCATGTACTTATGGATTGAACACATGAACTATACAATTCTATTCAATTCTACACAATTATGATGATTCTTATAAATCATGGCATGTACATGACACACATTCAAGCTCAGTGTACAATTCTTCACTCAGCCATATTTTATAGTACTCATTTTCTAAATTTACTAGAACTGATTTACTTTCAAGTAATATACAATGATTCCAATGCGTTTTTCATATTTTTGGATAATGAATTCAAATCATAGGACCCTAATTTTATTCTTTCCAAGATTATTCCAACTACAGATACGACAAATGTTTCAACAAATGTTTGGAGGAACTTTAGATTTTGTGCTCTTGAGTGTTAATTGATAGGTCAGTAGACTACCAAATCATATATGTACCAATTTCATGTCATGTTCTTGGATATTATTTATGGAACACTGGTTATTGATATTATTATTCCCACTGAATAGAATAATCTTATATAATGGGTTCTTTGAAAGTCATTATTTCAAAACGTTTTCCAATTCTATATTTTTTAATTAAAGGGATGCATTTGATTGTTTATTTCCTTATTTTTCAGGTGCAAACTTTTCTATAAAGTCAAAAGGATTTTGAATAAAAATACATATTATTTTATATATTCATTTTATATTTTAATTTATTTCTTTTTTGGTTTCAATTCATGAAGATATTTTACCCAGATTTTTAGGTATTCTCTTTTGTTGCGTGTAGTGTAAATATTTGAGCAGAAGGTTGTGGCATAAACATGACATGAAGTTCAACATTGGTAAGAGAGATGACTTAATATATTGAGACTTCAATAGAGATTATAAATGAAAAATTTAAATTATATGCATATCATTTTTTAATATTTTCATTTATTTCTATTTTGGTTCCAATTCAAGTAAATATTTTATACTGATTTTTGGGTATTCTCATTTGTTGTCTGAGGTGTAGGTCATGGAGGTGAATGGTTTGGTATAATTTTTAATTGTAGTTCCTCACTATCACATTTTTTGGATTGATTTTTTGAGATGTCAATAGGGATGATGAACAAAATATACTCATTTTATGCTTCTCATTATTTTATACATTCATTTTTTAGATTCAATTCATGTAGATATTTTGTACTAATTCTTTGGTATACTATTTTCTTACATGTAGTATAGATCGTGGAGCTAAACGGTTCATTATAATGATGACTTGAGGCTCCTAATGGTTACTGGATTGGTAATGGTTTGTTTATTCTAATTGAATATGTGGGGGTGATGCAATATTTTTAGTGAGAGTAATTATTCTTCTACAATGATGGGTGTTGGTGAATTGGAGTCAAGAGATGATAAACCATTTTTTAATTTTTCGTGGTGGGGGGGGGGATGTGGGGGTACAATGACAACCTAGGTGGATCCTAATATATTAATAATATTTTAACGTATAAGTCAATTTTAGTATATACTGATTCATTTTGGATGAAATTTCATTATTAATATGATTAATATTTTTATATGTTTGAATATGTGTGTAAATCATATTCGGTTTGATAATTAATAATTTTTTGTATTGTATATTATAAATTAATAATTATGATATAAAATTTTAGAAATAATTATCGAAACATCCAAACATAATACCTTATATATAATAACAATTACATAAAGATATTAATTTTTGGTATTGGTTTTGAGAGTTGATAATAATATTACCAAATGATAAATTTGTCATAGATATATATTTCTATGAATTTTTTTGAACATATATATTATCTGTTGGTATTATTAAAATGCAACAAAGCGATTTTATCTATCACAACAACATTTAGTGATAGAGTTTTTACCAAAAGTTTAGTGACATGACATTTTTTGTTGGTAAAACATTTTACGAACCAAAAATACCCTTTAATTAATAGATATTATAGAGACTCAAGCTTGATGTATATGGACATTACATTACTTTTGCGGAATACATAATACTTAACAAAAACAGACACCCATGGACCATAATAGTTTAGTGTCTTTAGAAACTCATAACATAATCTTCTAATCACGGTGAGATATCTTCAACATCTCATATAAAGATATTACCCTTTAGTTTTCTTACCTAAAACCTTTATTTATATCCCAGGGAAATGAAAAAATATAAAGGGTGAGATTAAATGCTCAGTAAGGGTAATTTTGGAGAAAATAAAACAAACCATATACATTTGAACATAAAAACATGGACATAAAGTTTAAACATCAAAACATGAGTTTTGATATAAATCATGGCAGTACGTAAGGAATAGATCATAAAGGAACATTAATCATGATAAAATATCATGGGATTAAAATATGAAATTGTGGAAAACCATTAAGCACATGATATTATTTCTATATTATCCAAGACATTGCTACCATGACCATCATAGTGGACAAAGTCCATTACTAAACTGGGTTTACTTATCGTTCCAGCCTTGTATTACTAAACCGTATTTACTTTCAATTCCATCCCTGTATACATCATGAGATATAAATATTTACCCAATTCATTGGAAGGAGATATAGGTCCCACCAATCTCATAATGAAATCATTATTTCATGTGTCACAAAATATACATAAATCATTCATCATAACCCAATGAATAAAATGGGATTCATATACATCATCCCATCATAACATAATCCATATAAAACAACGTATATAATTTTATACATGAAACATATCCATATTAAATAATTTAATCATAGATGGAAAATAGTTTTGATAAAACACATGAAATGAATTATTGAGGATAATATCCATTATTTTTCAAAATCATTTTCTATTCTCAAAATTTCATTAAATATTAAAAGAATTTTTTTTGTAGAAAGTAACCATGAAATATTGCAGAGGAAGCTTCATGGAAATAAATCTTTATAAAAATATAAAAATTTGTTCATGCTGTATAATTTAATAAAACATTCTCCACGTACTTTTCATTGAAAAAGTTAAAAAGTACCTCATTTGGTAAACCATAGAAATACTCCTTCCATACCATGTGGTAAAAGTCAATAAAGGTAAAAATTACATTAATCATGAATGGAAGAAGAGTAAACATTTTATGAAAATTGTTTTAGAAGACATGGACATGGATGATAAATATAACCCTAGTAAATACATATGAATAAACAACCTTGGAAAGAAACGAGATTGGAAAAGTTACCACTTACCTTATGTACAATTTCTTCCGTATGTGTCCGGAATTCCAGTATATTGTGTTTAAACATATTATTATATTATAATAGAACCATAATAATATTTATGATATCATATATGATTCACATACGACATTATATTACCCGTTCATTTGTCAATTCCATGTTAAATCAACATTTCGGGTAAATTCCTTTCATTTATCGTATGTGTTTTGACTTATAATTTTTCATATGATTACTTAGATCATGATTAATTACTTCAATAATGTAAATCATGATTTATATATAATATATATTCAGAATAATATATATATATATATATATGATAGATTGATAAATGGAATGAAATACACCGTTCATGGAGACGGTAGGTCGTACGTACGCATGAACGCTATTTTCCTTTCCTTATTGATCTGAATGAAAGTATATAGATGACATATATATATATATACATAAATCCAGTGCAATTATTATGTCATATATCTTAGTATTATTCATTATATATACTTTATAACAATTCTTGAATGGTTAACATGGAGAATGAATCTCATCGCATAGTGGAGACGGTAATCCGTACGTATGCACGAGTGACGATATCATTCCCATAATTATTGAATGGAATTGGAGTGGATGATATAATTTCTAATAATTATTATCACGTCATAATAATCAAATTTTGTTATTATTTCCACCATTATACCCATCCATGTATGGTGGTGGTGGAAAAACAGATTACACCACAACGTGGAGATAATATTCCGTACGTACGCATGTGTGATGATTTTGTTTTCCGTAGGATGGATAGATTAGATATAGGTTTATTTCATATTTTTAATAACATAACTATATATCAGTGATAATGATGTTTTTACTTTATAATGAAACAAATATTGAAGAGGATGTATGATATTAAATAAATTCGAAAGGATCGGTAGAAGATATTACCACTTCTACTAAGTTCCTCCTTTAAACATCCTCTTAGGGCACAAGAGTTGGCCTTTTGAGAAGAAAAAAACCTCTATAATGTAATTATAAAATTTTAAAAGAGTAATTGGCAATGGTTTCCTATGAATGAAGTCTTAAAATGGAGATAATAGTAGAGGGAATGAGGTGACCTTATAAAGGAGAGGAGAGGTGCACTTTTAGAATCCTAAAATATATTAATTTTTAATAAACTCAAACCCCACATAAAAAATCCAAAGTGACTAAAATTAGGATATGAGATAATATAAGGTTGAAATCTTATGAACTAATCAAATTTAGACTTTTTTTGATTTTATTTTAAACCTTATCATTTTGATTTAACCAGATTTAATCTATTTATTATTATTTATGGTAATAAAGTTATAAATTATAAAAGAATATAAATACTTACTTATGTGTTGTTAATTGTAAATGATTTCATACTTTATGACATGTTAGACAATATAAATTTTAATTTGTAATTTTTAAATATTTTTTTTTATTTTTAAACAATTTAATAATATGTAATTTTCATAAAATATCAATTCTGTCAATTTTGACACTATTCATTTATTTGAATTTAAATAAAATCCAAATAGAATATATTTTCGAAAAAAACTATCTAATAGTTTTCTAAAAAGTCATATTCATCTTGGAAATTCGTGGTGCACATTAAATAGTTCATATAATATTTATTTTACTACATTTAAACTCATTTATTTTATATTTCAATTAATAAAATAATTACTACAACATTTTTGTATAATTATTTAATATTCTTATTTGTTGCAAAAAAATTAAAAATAAAGTACTATGATTAATATATATATAATATCATTTATAATAATACATTTAATCGAATTTATCATCTTAAAATCACATCATTTAAATTATTATATTCATTAAAATATGAAGGTGACAACTTTGACATCATTTAAAATAAAATAATACAAATGTTCTAATATGTTTTATAAGGACCCCAATGGTCCAAAATTCGACACTTGGATGCTTATGGTTTATTTATAATTGTCGAATATGTTTTGGTGAAGTTTTTCGGCCTTTTTATGGGTATTATTATTTTAATAAAAACTTTATTATTGGTTTTTCACTAAATAAATAATTTCTTCATCATTAATGTATATGCTATTAAGGTAATAATATATTTATTAAAAATTAAAAATAAAATACCATGATAAATAAAAACATATTAGATTTAATATGAGTATTTATTATCATATTTATATTCTGTATAACCTTATATTAAAAATAATTTAATTATTAGAGTTTGAGTGAGAGATATTTCACATTCCTTTAAATAAAATAAAATAAAGGTCTTAATATCATCCAAGTGAGTTCCAAAAGATAAAATTTCAAAAAAAGTATATTTTAGAAATAAATATAATCATCCAATTATATACATACAAGTGTTAGGGTAATTTTATAATATTATTTTTACCCTTAATTACCCAATTTACATTTAACTATGGTAAATAAAATTTACCATAGTTACTATTCGTAATGACCAAAAATAAAAGTAGATTATTAAAATAATTTGGACCTACTGATTCCAAATATGGAATCCATTTTTCCAAATTCATAACACATATGTTTTAGTACTTAATTTAAAATTAATATCATTGTCGAAAAAATGGGTTTTTGTTTAAAACATTGCCAACTATTGAAATGTTTTTACCTATGAATTCAATGTAATATTAATGATAATTATATACATTATGTTAAATTTAAAAATATATTATATTTATAATTTAAAAAAATTCAACATTATAATTTTACTATATAAATTATATTGATGAAAAAAATTGTTTTTAAATAAAATTTAGCGTATTTTTACTATTCATCAAAATATGAAGGTTATCAGAATAATGTAAAAAAATTATCCAACATAAATTTTTATATCCTAATTCAAAATGATAAGTTTAATTTGTCAATTTGAACTTATAAACTTGTTAAAAATTAGATTTAAAATTTGTGTTCCATCAAAAGGTGACAAAACTGTAACACCCGAGAATTTTATGAGAAAAAATTTATTATCATCAAAGGAATCTTTCACTACACACAACACTAGATTAGATTGCTTTACACGTAATTATAACATTCCTCGATAGCTTGTATTATACGCAATACCGAGTTTCACTAAACAACGATATGCTATTAAAATATTATTAAAACTAGTCATTATGAATAGTAATACCCATTTTTGAAATTTTATAAATTTTATCATTCAAAATGTACTTCATTTCTGGATTCAGAATATCAAAATTATCCTTGGGTAAATTTTTGGTATTTTTATGAAAACTGTCAATTTTTGATGAATAGTGAAAACACTGGGTTACTATTTAAAACCCGACATTTTATTTATATAATTATTTATTTTATTTAAATTTATTTCAGGTAAAAATTGATACATAATACCTATATAAGTTCAATGTAATTAATTGGAGTCATTTTATAATAATTTTAGATATATAAAAATTTTATTGAACTTTTCACCGTCTTTTACGCACCTTCTTGGAGAATTTAAAATTTTACATAAAACATAATTTTACAACTTTTTTTAGTGGAATTTCAAAAATCCAAGAGAAACTGTTAACATCAAGGAGTAAAATTTGGTTCAATAAGATAAAAATAATTTTTGGTGAATAGTAACTTTTACTTTTATTTACCACGTTTAAAAGTAAATAGGGTAATTAAGGGTAAAAATGGAATTATTATTACCCTAACACATGTCCTAAATCTATTGGATAAGTGTAGTTCGACCAAAAACAACCTTAGGGATAAAATATTACCCTTTAGGTCCACTTGGAATAGATTAGGACATTTATTATTATTTTATTTAAAGAATAATTAAAATAGTTAAAATCAATGTTTAATAACTAAAACATTTTTAATATAGTGTTATACAATAGATAAATTCAACTTTAAATATTCATTAGAAATAAAAAAATATTTCCTACATAATTATATTATATATATATTATTGAAATTAAATAATTATATTTATATATTACACAATGATGATGAAGTAATTACATTATTAATGAAATATTAACATAATTGATGTTATAAATACCCAAATAAATGTAATTTTAGACTTTAAATGAATTAAACTAATTTTCTAGGATAGTATTACATGTTATTATTGATTTAATTACATTTTATCGAACTAATCATGCTGTTATGATTTTCACAAAAATCATGTACCAAATAGTGTCAAAATTGACATAAAATAGTTTTATCAAAAAATATTATATTATTAATTGCCATTTTTTTCCTAAAAATTTATGGTTCGACCAAATTACTTAGATAAGTTTATATATATTAATGATGAACAACTTGGGATTCTTTTAAATTGTTATAGTAAGTTTATTAACCATATAGTGTAAGAAAACAAGAAGACACAGTAAATGATAAATTATTTAACTTAGAGTTAAATCTAAATGATAAGGTTAAAATGGTAACCTAAACTTTTCTAAAATCTATTGGTTGAGAGTATGTCTACCCATACCCACCTTAGAAACGAAATAAATCAATTTGGAGCTATTAAAAACCGAATATGACTTTATAATAAAATAATAATTTCAGTTTTCCCTAAAGTGCCACTCTCCTCCCTTATAAAAGGGAACCTCCTCCCTCTCCTCCTCACACCACTTTGAGCCTCCAAGCTAGTCTGAAACCTTCAAATTTCTCTTCTGAACTTCCCTAGAAACATCCTAGAGGTCCCGATATTCTTCAAAGACCATCTTTAGTGCCCTAAGAGGAGGTTAAGAAGAGGCGCTTCAAAGAAGAGGTAATGTCCGTTGCCGATTCTATCAAATTTATTTCTTCTTATACTTATTCTTCTTTTTATGGTTCATTATGAAGTAATATCATCAGTATCTTTCATACACTGATATGTTTTTATAAATTTGAAAAAACTCTATTTCACCTTCTATCCATCCTACGGAAAACGAACTCTCTGCGCGTGCGTAACTAAGGAATACCGTCTCCACGCCTTGGTGTAATCTATTTTCCACCACCACCTTACTTGGATGGGTATAATGGTGTAAAGAGTGACTATATATGACTATTGTAAAGTGATATTTATTCTTAAAAAGTATACATACACTTAAATACAATTAAATGATCATGGGAATGATATCATCGCTCATGCGTACGTACGGCCTACCGTCTCCACGATGTGATGTGACTCGTTCTACATGATATTCAATGAATAATTATTATATAAGTGAATTTAATGAATTAATATGATATATATTACACTAATAAAATTCTGTAAATGAGGTATATATAACCTTAAAACAATAATAATAATCTATTCGATAAAACACGCATAAGAAGAAAAAGGCAATAAACGCCCAAATAACAAGTAGCAATGTAATATTACTAATAGGAAGCTAAGAATATGACCATATATGATATCATAACAATTAGTATGATTCTGTAATAATTCAATAACCTTATTTAAATGATTATACAGGAGGTTCGGACACAGACGAAGCAAATAGTACCTAAGGTAAGGGAATATCTCGCAATCTCATTTCTATCTGAGATTGTTATACTTCAGAATTTACTGGGGAATATTTATCATCCACTTCCATGTTTACTCAATATGTAATATTATTTTTATCCTCCTACAATTGTTTAAATCCAGTTTTACCTTTCGGTGAGTTTTTATTAAAATATATGAAAGGAATCTTTTGTCGTTTTTAGTACGAGGTACTTTTTTGACTTTTCCGGCCAAAGTACGAGAAGAAAGTTTTTTAACTTATACGGCATGAATGGATTTTTATGATATCATAGAAGATTATATCAATGATGCTTACTTTATATATTTTCATGTTTATTTTTAATTATCTTCTTTTAGTTTAAAATTTTATGACATGATAAGAAAGGAAAAATATTTTTGAAGTAGAAAGGATATTTTCCTCAAGAATGAAGTTCAAGTGTTCTATCAAAATTATTTTCCATATAAGATAACATAGGGTTCTATTTATATCCTTATTTTTTCATTGATTTGATTATGTTATGATGGAATTAATTTTATGATGTCCTTTCATCTTAAAAGGATTATGTTATGATGACATGAAGTTTAAGAATCCCATTTTTATTACATGGTTTATGCTATGATATATGATTTATGATTTTGTGGAACACAGAAGAATGGTATCATTATGAGATGGGTGGGACCTATATCTCCCTTAAATGCATTGGTTAAAGATTTATATCTCATCATATACACATGGATGGAATGATAAGTTAAACTGGTTCAGTGATACAGGACTAGAACACGGAGTGATCTCAGTTCATATTTGGACTTTTTCAACTAAGATAGTCTTGGAAATGAGTCTTGACTAATAAGAAATAGTTTTCTATGGTTATGTGTGTATGCCACAAAGTTTCATGTTTTATGTTATGATTATTGGGATTACATTTCACAACTATGATTTATCCCATGATATGAAATTATGATCTCTTTTTCAGGATAAGATTTCCAAAATTATATGTACTTATGATATGATTGATATTTCTTTTTTATACCATTACTGAGCATTAGAGCTCCCCCTTTTGTATGTTTTATTTTCACCAGGTCAGGAAGATGGGTATTAAGTAGAATATGCCAAAAAGGGATTCTAGATATTATGAAATTAATGGGAGATAATGTATATGCTTTATGAATTAGTTGTTCATGTTTCCCAGTTTCTAAAGTCACTATACCTATACGACCCTTTCATAGTTTTGTTATATGTTGAAATAAGTGTGTTTCAATTTTGAAGTAATAACAATGTATGTAAAGTATGGGTAATTATAGTTGGTATCAGAGAAAAGGTATTGTCAACCTTTGGAAATTAGGATGTGAAATCCTTAGTAAGAACCCTAAGGATATATCTAAGCATAGAACACAATCTTAGTGTTTTAGAAATGGCCATGAACAACTTATGACAAGACCTTAACTGTGAAATTTCATTCTTGATTATGTGGTTTTCCTATTATAATTAGTGTTTCTCAAACTATTCATCTTGGTTTTAGTCAATGGCTGGAACCCGAAGTAACTCTATTAATGATGAATGAAACGGGCAATGCAAATATTGTCCCCCTAAGAAACCAAACATTATGGGAGCTGGAATGCAAAATCTTGTAGCCATGCTCACACAACTTTTTCAAGATATGAATCATGTAGGACTTATAAAATAGAAAAGGATGGAGCAACATTATGTTGAATCCTTCATGAGGCAACGTCCACCTTCATTTAGTGGGTCTAATGATCCATTAGTGGCTGAACAATTGATTAGTACTACTGAAAAGATATTTTCAGTTCTTCAATGTTCTGAACAAGATAAATCCATCTTAGTAGTACATCGTTTGGAAGGTGAATCTGATCAATGGTGGAATATTGTCAAGAATACGAGGCCAAGAGATGAAATTGAGTCCATGTAATGGGACAAGTTCAAGAACTTATATTTCAATATGTACTTCCCCCGCATTGTTCGAACAAAGATGGAGAATGAGTTTCTTGAACTGAAGCAAGAGGATGATGAATCTGTTGGTACCTACGAAGAAAATTTTACAAGACTTTCAAGGTACGCTTCTGGGATTATTATCCAACCTGAGAGTAAGATCGATTGATTCTTTAGTGGCTTAAATCCATGTATTCAAAGGGCTTTAGCCATAAGGGACTTCAATAGATACGAGGAAATTGTTCGATGTACTATCAAGGTTGAGATAGAGATTGATGTAACCCATCAGTCATATGGGTTTGATAAGAAGAGAAAAATGGAATTCAAAGGAAAATCTAAAGACCACACTAAAATGATGATGATTTTTCCATTATGCTCAAATTGTGGAAGGAAACATGGAGGTAATTTTATTAAAGGGACAAGCAAATGTATTAAATGTGGAAAAGAAGGTCATCGAGAAGTTTAATGTCGAAATAATTGGAAAAAGATGTCTAATGACGTGAACAAAGAAAAGGATCCATAGAATGCACATCCTACACATCAATGTTTCAAGTGCAAGGAAATGGGGAATTTATGCCAATAAATGCCCTAATCCAAAGGTTGTTGATGATGATTGACGTCAATAAACTCTTAAGGCTAAAGACAAAGGAATGCCACATACAATTTCTTTCGGCGATGTGTAGTACGATAACAATGTAGTGAAAGGTACACTTACCATCCACTCTAAAGTAGCAAAGGTTTTATTTGATTCTCGATCCACCCACTCTTTTATTTCTGAAGAATTTTCTAAGGGTATCATCGTATTACCTCATTAGTTAAATATTGAGTTAGCTGTGACAACCCCTAATGGCACAACAGTCGCATCAAAAGTTTACAATTCTACTCTGATTGATGTTTGTGGGAAAGTGCTTCTTGAAAATATTTTTATCCATCCAATAATGGAATTTTATGTTATTCTTAACATGGATTAGATTTAATTATAAGGAACTCATATCAATTTCCAACGAAGGGAAGTCACATTTTAAATTCCAGATCAATCTATGATCATCTATCAATGCAAGGATAAACATAACCTTCCAGTGGAAATTTATTCCATCTTATGGATCTTTATTCCACTAAATGAAGGATATTTATCTCAAATAGTTGGTGGGAAACTCAAGATTAAGAATATTACCATTGTACAAGATTTTGATGATTTCTTTCCGGAGGAATTTTCATGTCTTCCACCAAATCGTGAAGTTGAGTTTTCAATAGAACTTGTACCGGGTGCTTTACCTATTTCAAATACACCTTATAGAATGAACCCAATTGAGTTACATGAATTGAAGAAACAACTCCAAGAGAATCTTGATAAGGGATTCATATTCCCTAGTGCATCAGCTTGGGGAGCACATGTTCTATTTTTTAAGAAGAATGATGGATCAATGAAAAACTGCATTGATTATCGAGAACTCAAAAAGATCACTATCAAGAACAAATATCCTCTCCTACGCATTGATGACTTATTTGACCAACTACGCAGAGCTCAATACATTTCCAAGATTGATCTGTGTTCATGGTATCATCAATTAAGTGTCAAAAAAGAGGATATACCAAAGATGACTTTCCGTACAAAGTATGGACAATATGAATTTATAGTGATGCCATTTGGACTTACTATTTCCCCTGCTATCTTCATGGATCTAATGAATAGAGTCTTTAGAGACTATCTTGATCAGTTTGTGGTAGTCTTTATAGATGATATTCTTGTCTATTTAAAGAGCACGGAAGAACTTGATGATCACTTGAGAATTGTATTGAAGACCCTGAGAAAGGAGAAGCTTTATGCCAAATTTAACAAATGTAAATATTGGCTTCAAAAATTTGCATTTTTGGGTCACATAATCTCAAAAGAGGGGATATCTGTGGATCCAGCAAAAACAGAGGTTATGGAACAATGGTCAAGTCTAACAATAGTAACTGAGATCCAAAGTCTTCTTGGTCTGGCAGGATATTATTGACGTTTTGTGAAATAATTTTCAAGGTTATCGAATCCACTCACCAGGTTGACTCGAAAAGGAGTTAAGTTTGTGTGGACGGAGGAGTGTGAGGAGAATTTCAAGGAGTTGAAAATAAGGTTATCATGGGCACCTGTTCTCATACTGCCTTGTAGTGGAGATAGGTTTGTGATGTATAGTGATGTATCCAAGAGAGGATTGGGGTGTGTTCTCATGAAAAATTATATGGTGATAGATTATGTCTCACGACAGTTGAAAATCCATGAGAAAAATTACCCAACTCATGATTTGGAGTTAGTTTACCATAATCTTTGCATTAAATATTTGGAAGCATTATCTTTATGGTGAAAGGTGTGATATTTATATTGATCATAAAAGTTTAAAGTATTTTTTCTCACAAAAGGAGATGAATATGAACCAAAGAATATGGTTAGAGCTGATGAAGGATTACAACTTCTCAATTCATTATCACCCTAGGAATGCAAACAAGGTGACAGATGCATTAAGTCGACATGACCATGCTAGTTTATCCATGATGAGGATCACAAAAGATCCAATATTTATGGATTTACAAGGGATGGATCAAGGAATTATAATGGAAGGGGGAAAATCTTATCTTTCTCAAATGAATGTTTAACCAAATATACAAGTGAAGATTAGAGAGGCATAGAAAGAAGAAGTAGAGTTAGAATAGAAGGTGATAAATGCTCCTGAATTCAACCTTGATTGTGAGAGGATAATATGGTTCAGGAATCTGGTTTGTGTTCCTCCCATCCCAGAATTAAAGAAGGAGCTACTGGATGAGGCTCATAGTTTTTCATTATCTATTTATCCTGGAACCACGAAGATGTATAAGGACCTGAAAGAGTACTTCTGGTGGGATGGCATTAAAAGATATGTTGTTCAATATGTCTCTAGATGCTTGGTTTGTCAGCATGTTAAAGCTAAGAGACAAAAGTCTAAGGGGATGTTACAACCATTACCCATACCAGAATGGAAATGGGAAAACATCACTATGGACTTCGTCACTGGACTTCCAAAAACATCCAATGAAAATAATGCTATCTGGGTTATAGTTGATCATCTTACGAAGTCAGCACACTTCATTGCTATTAGAAAAGATTTCTCTCTGGATCAGCTTTCCAGGATATATGTAAAGGAAGTGGTATGATTGAATGGAGTACCACATTCCATTATATCTGATCAGGATCCGAGGTTTACCTCGAAGTTTTGGAAAAGTCTTCAGTATACTTTGGATACAGAGTTGAGTTTCAACACTGCTTATCATCCTCACACAGACGGTTAGTCTGAGAGAGCAATTCAAACTCTAGAAGATATGTTAAGAGCTTGCTTTGTGGATTTCATAGGTGGTTGGGATCAACAACTACATTTAGTGTAATTTTCTTATAATAATAGCTTTCACTCCAGTATTCAGATGGCTCCTTATAAAGCTCTATATAGATAGAAATGTCGAACTCCAACTTACTGTGATGAATTTGGGGAAAGAAAGCTATTAGGACCTGATCTTGTGGGAGAGATGGCAGAAAAGGTCCGATCTATTCAAAAAAACATAAGAGAATTATGAGTCGACAAAAATGTTATGTCGATAACTGAAGAAAAGACCTAGAGTTTGAAGTGGGAAATAAAGTGTTCTTACGAATATCTCCTTGGAAGAGAGTAATGAGATTTGGAAAGAAGTGAAAGTTGAGCCCTAGGTATATCGGTGCTTTCGAAATACTGGATCGTGTTGGAAAGGCAGCTTATCGATTGGAGATTCCACCGAATCTCTCTCAAGTTCATAATTGTTCCATGTATCTCTCCTGAGAAAGTACATACCTGATCCTTCACATGTACTCAGCTCAGAAGTTGTACCGCTGGAGCAAGATCTTTCTTATGAAGAACAACTGATAGAGATTCTGGATCGTAGCGAAAAATTCCAACGGAACAAGACCACTTGCTTGGTGAATGTTTTTTGGAGAAACCACCAATTAGAAGAAGCTACATGGGAGCTTGAGGATATGATGAGGGAGAGGTATCCTCATCTGTTTGTTACAAAGTGATGAATTACAAGGGAAAAATTAATTTTAAGGGTGGTAGAATGTAACACTCGAGATTTTTATGAGAAATATTTTGTTATCATCAAAGGAATCTTTCACTACACACAACACTAGCTTGTCTTGCTTTACACGCAATCATGACCTTCCCTGATATCTTTCATTGTATGCAATACCGAGTTTCACTAAACAACGATATGATATTAACATATTTTTAAAACTAGTCATTATGAATAATAATACCCACTTTTTGAAATTTTGTAAATTTTATCATTCAAAATGGACATCATTTTTGGATTCAGAATATCGAAATAAGCCAAGGGTGATCTTTTGGTATTTTTCTGAAAACTTTCCATTTTTTGATGAATAGTGAGGACACTGGGTTACTATTTAAAAACCGAATTTTTATTTAAATAATAATTTATTTTATATAAATTTATTTTAGGTCAAAATTGATACGTAATACCTATATAAGTTCAAGGTAATTAATTGGAGTCATTTTATAATAATTTGATATATATATAAATTTTATTGAACTTTTCACCGTCTTTTACCCACCTCCTAGGAGAATTTGAAAATTTATATTAAACTTAATATTACCGCTTCTGTGAGTGGAATTTCAAAAATCCGAGAGACACAGTTATCATCAAGGAGTAAAATTTGGTTCAATAAGATAAACATAATATTTGCTGAATAGTAACATTTTTCTTTTATTTACCACGGTTAAAAGTAAATAGGGTAATTAAGGGTAAAAATGGTATTATTATTACCCTAACACATGTCCTTATTCTATTAGATAAGATTAGTTAGACAAAAAACATCCTTAGGAATAAAATATTACCCTTTAGGTCCACTTGGATTAGATTAGGACATATATTATTATTTTATTTAAGGAAGAATTAAAATAGTTAAAATCAATGTTTAATAACTAAAACATTTTTAACATAGGGTTATACATAAGATAAATTAGACTATAAATATTCATTATAAATATAAAAATATTTCCTACATAATAAAATTTTATTTTTAATTATTAGACTTTAAATAATTTAATTTATTTATGACACAATGATGATGTAGTAATTACCTTATTAATGAAATATTAACATAATTGATGTTATAAATACCCAAATAAATGTAATTTTAGACTTTTTTATGAATTAAAATAATTTTCTAGCTTAATATGACATGTTATTATTGATTTAGTTAATTTTTTTCAAACTAATCGTGATGTTATGATTTCCAAAAAAATCATGTACCAAATTGTGTCGAAATTGACAAAAAATAGTTTTTAAAAAAATATTATATTATTAATTGATATTTTTATCCTAAAAATAAAAGGATCGGTAAAAGGACTTAGATAAGGTTATATATATTAATAATGAACAACTTGGGGTTCGTTTTAATTGTTATTGTATGTTTATTAACCATATAGTGTAAGAAAACAAGAAGACACGATAAAAGTTAAATTATTTAACTTAGAGTTAAATCTGAATTATAAGGTTAAAATAGTAACCTAAACATGTCTAAAATCTAATGGATGAGAGTATTTAGACCCATCCCCACCTTATATTAGAAATAAATCAATTTGGAGCTATTAAAAACCGAATATGACTTTATAATAAAATAATATTTAAAATTTTTCCAAAAGTGCCCCTCTCCTCCCTTATAAAAGGGCACCTCCTCCCTCTCCTCCTCACACCACTTTGAGCCTTCAAGATCAGACAAAACCTGCCAATTTCTCTACTCAACTTCACTATAAAAATACTAGGGGTCTAGATATTCTTCAAAGACAACCTTTAGTGCCATAAGAGGATGTTAAGAAGAGGCGCTTCAAAGAAGAGGTAATGTTCGTTACCGATTCATTCAACTTTATTTATTCTTATACTTATTCTTCTACTTATTATTCATTAGTATATTCATTATGAAGTAATAACCTCATTATATCTCATATACTGATATGTTATTATAAATATGAAACAACTCTATTTCACCTTTTATCCATCATACAGAAAATGAAATCACCGGGCGTGCGTGCGTACGAAATACCGTCTCCACGCCGTGGTGTAATCTTTTTTCCACCACCACCATACATGGATGGGTGTAATTGTGTAATGAATAACTATATATGATTATTGTACAGTTATATTTATTCTGAAATAGTATACATACACTTCAATACAATTCAACTATCATGGGAACGATATCATCGCTCTTGCGTATGTACGGTCTACCGTCTCCACGATGTAATTTGACTCGTTCTACATGATCATCAATGCATAATGATTATATAAATGAATTGAATGAATAAATAATATATATATTACAATAATACCATTATGGAAATGAGGTATCTATATCCTAAAAATAATAATAAGAATTTATCTGACAAAACACACATAAGAACAAAAAAGCAATAAACACCCGAATAACAAGTAGCAATGAAATATTAAAAATAAGAAGCTAATAATATGACCATATATGATATCATAAAAATGATTACGATTCTGGAATAAGTCGAAAACATTATTTAAATAATTATACAGGAGGTTCAGACTCATATGAAGCAAATCAGTCCTATGGTTAGGGAAAATCTCGCAATCTCATTTTTATTCGAGATTGTTTATACTTCAGAATTTACTGTGGAATATTTATCATCCACATCCATATTTCCTCAATATGAAATGTTATTTCTATCCTACTACAATTTATTAAATCCAATTTCACCCTTCAGTGAGTTTTTAGTAAAAGATAGGAAATGAATCTTTTGTTGTTTTTTGTACGAGGTACTTTTTTGACTTTTCCGAGAAAAGTACGAGAAGAATGTTTTTTAACATATACGACATGAATGGATTTTTATGATTTATTAGAAGATTATTTCCATGAATCATACTTTACATGTTTTCATGTTTATTTTTAATCAACTTATTTTTGTTGAAAATTTTATGACATGTTATGAAAGGAAACATGTTTTTCAAGTAGAAAGGATATTTTTCTCAAGAATGAAGTTCAAGTGTTTTATCCAAATTATTTTTCATCTAAGATAACATAGGGTTCTGTTTCTATCCCTATTTTTACATTTATTTTATTTTGTTATGATGGGATTAATTTTGTGATTTCCTTTTATCTTACATGGATTATGTTATGATGGCATGAAGTTTAAGAATCCCATTTTTATTACATGGGTTATGCTATAATATATGATATATGATTTTGTGGCACACATAAGAATGGTTTAATTATTATATGGGTGGGAAATATATCTCCCTCCAATGCATTGGGTAAAGATTTATATATCATGAGATAGACATGGCTGGATTGACAAGTTATACTGGTTCAGTGATACATGACTAGAACAAGGAGTGAACACGATTCAGAAATGGACTTTGTCCGCTAAGATAGTCTTGGCAATGAGTCTTGACTAATAATAAATGATTTTCTATGATTATGTGTGTATGATACAAAGTTTCATGCTTTATGTTATGATTATTGGGATTAAATTTCACTACTATGATTTTTCCCAAGTTATGAAATCATGATCTCTTTTTCAGGTTAAGATTTCCAAAATCATATGTTCTTATGATGTGATTGATATTTATTTTGTTTACCCTTACTGAGAATTAGAGATCACCCTTAGTTATGTTTTCTTTTCACCTGGTCAGGAAGAAGTGTATTAAGTAGGATATGCCAAAAAGGGATTCTAGATATGATGAAATAAATGAAATACAATATAGATGCTTTATGAATCAATTGTTTGTGTTTCCCAGTTTCTAAAGACACGATACCTATACGGTCCTTTCATGGTTTTGTTATATGTTGTAATAAATGTACTTCAATTTTGAAGTAATAAAAATGTATATAAAGTATGGGTTTTTATAAAAACTGCATTTTTTAAAAAATACTTCTTTTATCTAAAAAATTAATTTTGTTCTCATACCATGTTATAGAATATGTGTAATATGAATGATAATGTTATAAAATTTAAAAGTTTGTTAATTTTATTCATAATGTCTAGATTATAATAATATTAAAATATATAATGGTTTAGTGAAACTTGGTATTGCGTACAACACACGCTATTGAGGAAGGTCACTCTTACATGAAACACAATCCTTGAATAGTGTTGCATATACTAGAAGCCAATAAAGAGTTGTTTATAGTGCAAGATAATCGTGGTGTAGAGTACAAAACATGACATCAATAAAATAAAAAAAACTTTCTCATAAAATTTCAGGGTATTAAATTATACCTCACATAAAATGAATTTCTCCATCGAAATTCGTCGAGGTTATAAATGGTTTACTACATGAATGTTTCATTCATACAAAACCACATAGTAAAAAGTAAGACTAAATCTTAATTTTAAAAACTAAAGTATGAAACAAAATGGTTGCCCAAATTAACTCATTATTGGGTTTCCATGTAGGAGAACACAGGAGAATGTATGAATATGGAAGAGAAATCTAACCATCATGTTCCAATGGAGAGTGGTAGAGAACATGGATATGAAAAATCCATCAATAACAAAGCCATAAATTTGTGATGATCTAAGGTACCATCCAATTCATCAGATATGAGGGTACTAGGACAGCGTTTTTGGTTTTCAGGATCATTTACCAAATGTTGATGAAATTTTTCATAAGGATAAATACTTACATTATTTTAGTGTAATATCATCATGGTTTATTCCATGAAAAATATCCACTTCATCTCTTATTTAATGAAATGAAGAGGAATTTTTAATTCTTTAAGTTTTAGCAGATCATGCAATATAATGATAGGTTATTCCATCTATCTCAAAAAAAAGGATAGAAAAAGTTATTAAATATACCTAAGTCCGTCTATGGTGAGATTAACCGTACATGATTCCAAAAATGAACATATAATTCATATATCATACTGGTTAATAAAATAAAAATAATTTCTACTGAAAGGGGACTTTTTATAGGCCAGTGGTAGCTGATAATAGTCAGCCGGACTTTAGATGTTGGTTCGATTCCCAGAGCCTTGTCTGACGCGACTAGTTGTCACCCGTCCTACGGGTTTTCCTTTTTCTGAAACTGTACTATTATAAAATTCTAGAAAAAATCTTTTAGTATTAAACAATTCTATATCATGTCTGACATAATCCATTCCATTCATTAGGCTAATCCAAAATACTTTTGTCCAATATCATATTATAAAGGAAAATATTACTAGAGAGGTCTTCTACCAAGCATGTAAATAACATCATTTATCCCCCATATATCATAAAATATATCATTTTGGTCACATTCCAAACACGTGAATACCTTAATCATGTATTCTCTTGAAACATGAATTACCATAGAACCTTAATGAAAACATAAATGCTGTCAAAATTTAACTCTTTCCACATACCAAAATTCGAAAATTTCTATATACTCAATCCATGATATCACTTTTTCCTTATATCAGTCATTATCTCATAAATATTATCAAACATACTATTTTATCCTTATCCCTTCATTATGTACATATCATATACTTTCCAAAAATATTTCTATAACTTTTCATGGTTACCAGTAAAATATTCTTAGGGAAAACCACAATGGACCAATAACCAAATATTTCAATATACCATAAAAGTACCTCAAAAACATTATTCTTGAATTCCAATACTTAAGACCTTAAATCCATTAACATCAATGATTGACATGCAATAGTTCCTTCCTCAATTTAGAATTATCCTCTTAGGTTAGGGAATTGAGTTGGGTAATGGCCATGTTCTCCAAAGATAAGACATTGAACTCCATAACATTCGGTCACTCTATGACCCTTTTCTCCACAAAGATAACATATTCCCCTCTATTTGAGGTATTCCTCAAGGTTCTTCATCCCTTCTTCTTGATATGTAGAAAGACTCATCATCCATCAAATGTGTTCCTCTCCATAATAACATGCATAAAAGTTCATCTTCCTCTTATTTGATGACTTAGGAATACAACTAAAGTTCACCTTGTTAATCATATATCGTGATGACTGATTCAGCATAATCACAATATCTTTATCTCTAGGAATTACACAATTTCACTGCTCATAGTCACCAATTTTTCAATTAGATTCAATGTTAACCCAATTCCATCTGGTTATCTCCATTAACTAAAACGTAAAACCATTGTGTAAGAAACAGTTAAAATAACGAGGAACCACATAATCATAAAAAGTAACTTATAAGATGTATAACTTATGACTCTTTCATTAATCTATGACAGCTTAGGTTCACCCTAGGTTATTCATTATCTTTAACATAATTCTAGGAATGTATCCTATACTTATACTAATCCATAAGGATATCCCTAGATATACCATATAAATATCTCTAGGGATCTCACTAAAGTTTTCGCATCCTAGTTTCCAAAGGTTGACTAAACCTTTACTCTAATAGCAACTATAGAGACCCAAGATTGATGTACATGGACATTACATTACTTTTTAGTAATAATTAATACAAAACAAAAATAGACGCCCATGGACCGTAATAGTTTAGTGTCTTTGGAAACTTGTAACATAATTTTATAATCGTGGTGAAAGATCTTCAACGTCTCCCATAAAGATATTCCCCTTTTGTTTTCTTACCTTAAACCTTTATTTATATCCTGGGGAAAAGAAACAAATAAAGGGTGAGCTCTAATTCTTAGTAATGGTATGTATGGAGAAAATAAAACAAACCATATACATTGGACTTAAAAACATGATCATAAAGTTTAAACATCAAAATCTTGAGTTGTGAAATAAATCATTGCAGTATGTAAGGAGTAGATCATAAAGGAATATTAATCATGATAAAATATCATGGGAATAAAACATGTAATTGTGGAAACCCATTAAGGAAATTATATTATTTCCATAATAGCCAAGGAATTTCTGCCAAGACCATCATAGTGGACAAAGTCCACTACTGAACCAGGTTTACTGGTCGAGCCCTATATTACTGAACTAGATTTACATTCCATTACCACCATGTCTATCTCATGAGATATAAATATTTACCCAATGCATTGGAGGGAGATATAGTACCCACCAATCTCATAATGAAATCATTCTTTTGTGTGCCATAAAATAAAAATAAATCATTCATCATAACCCAATGAATAAAATGGGTTTCATTTACATCATCCCATCATAACATAATCCATATAAAACAATTGATTTAATTTTATCATAAAAATATAAAACCATGTAAATAATAGGGACATTATACATAAAACATATCCATATTTAATAATGTCATCTTATATGGAGAATAGTTTTGATAAAACAATTGAAATGAATTCCTGGGGAAAATATCCTTTCTTTTTCAAAATAACTTTCTATTCTTAAAATTATATTTAATTTTAAAAGAAAATAATTTTGTTGAAAATAACCATGATATATTGTAGATGAAGATTCATGGAAATAAGGCTTTATGAAACTGTAAAAATCCATTCAATCCGTATAAGTTAAAATAACAGTCTCCTCTTACTTTTTATCGAAAAAGTCAAAATGTACCTCGTTTGGTAAACCAAAGAAAGATTCCTTCCATACCATGTGTTAAAAATCAAAAAAGAGTAAAAATGAATTTAAAAATATGTGTAATAATATTAAACATTTTATGGAAATAGTTTTATAGTACATGGACATGGATGATAAATATATCCCCAGTAAATACTCACGAATAAACAATCTCGCAAAGAAACGAGATTGGAAATGTTACCCCTTACCTTATGTCCAATTTCTTTCATATGTGTCCGAAAATCCTATATATTGGGTTTAAACATATATTTTTTAATATAATCATAATAATATTTATGATATCATATATTATTCACTTATGACATTATATTACCCCTTCATTTTTCAATTCCATGTTAAAGAATCGTTTTGGGTAGAATCATTTCATTTATCATATGTGTTTTGACTTGTAATTTTTCAAATGCTTACTTAGATCATTATTAATTACTTCTAGAATGTAAAAAATGATTTATATATAATATATATTACGAAATATATATATATAAATATATATTTTATATATTGATGAATGTAATGAAATACACCGTTCATAGAGATGGTAGGCCGTACGTACGCATGAACGATGCTTTCCTTTCCTTATTGACTTGAATGAATGTAAGTAGATGATATATATATATATATATAAATAAATCAAGTAGAATTATTATGACATATATCTCAATATTATTCTTTATATATACTTTATAATCATTTTGTAATGGTTAACATGGACAATGAATCTCATCGCATCGTGGAGACAGTAATCCGTATGTACGCACGAGCGCTGATATCATTCCCACAATTATTAAATGGAATTGTAGTGGACAATAAAATATATCATAATTAGAATCATGTTATAATAATCATATATAATTATTATTTTCACCATTATACCCTTCCATGTACTGTGGTGGTGGAAAAACAAATTACACGACAACGTGGAGACGGTATTCTATACGTATGCCAACGTGGTGATTTTGTTTTCCATAGGATGGATAGAAGGTGAAATGGGTTGTTTAATATTTATAATAAAATATCAGTATATGAGTGTTAATTATGTTATTAATTTATAATGAAACAACTAATTAAGAAGAATTATAAGATAAAACAAATTTGAAAGGATTAGTAGAAGATATTACCTCTTCCTCGAAGTGCCTCCTTTAAACTTCCACTTAAGTAACTAGTGTTGGTCTTTTGAGAAGACCAGAACCTATATAATGTAACTATAGAGGTTTATAAGAGGAATTTACATGGGTTGTTCTGATAATGAAGGCTCTAAATTGAGATAATAGGAGATGGAAGTAGGTGCCCTTATATAGGAGAGGAGAGGGGCACTTTTGGAATCCTCAAATATATTAATTTATAATAAACTCAAACACCACATAAAAACATCCAATGTGACTCACATTCGGATATGAGACAATATATGGTTGTAATACCATAAACAAATCAAATTTAGACATGTTTTGGTTTTATTTTAAACCTTATCATTTTGATTTATCCTTATTTAATATATTTAATTTTATTTATGGTAATAATGATATAAATTTTAAATTGTTATAAATACTTACTTATGTGTTGTTAATTGTAAATAATTTAATACATGATAACATGGTAGACCATATAAATTTTAAATTTTAATTTTTAAATATTTTTTTGATTTTTATACAATTTCATAATGTGTTATTTTCATAAAATATCAATCTCGTCAATTTTGACACAATTAATTTATTTGAATTTATGTAAAATCAAAACAGAATATATATTCAAAAAAATATTTAATGGATTAAAAACAAGTCATATTAATCTATTAAATTATTCTATCACATTAATTAGTTCATATAATATTGATTTTAATACTTTTAAAATCATTTATTTGATATTTCTCTAAATAAAATAATTACAACAACATTTTTTGTATAATTAATTAATATACATATTATTTGCATAAAAATTAAAATAAAATACTATGACAAATATAATCTAATATAATTAATAATAATATTTTTATTCTAATTTTTCATCTTAAAATCACAACATTTAAATTTTTATAATCATTAAAATATGAAGGTGACAACTTTGACATCATTTAAAATAAAATAATATAAATATCCGAATCTATTTTATAAGGCTCAAAATGGTCCACAAGACGACACTTGGATGGTTATTGTTTAGATAAACTAGAAAAATAAGTTTTTGTCAAGTTTTTGGGCCTTTTATGGGTATTATTATTTTAATAAAAACAATATTATTGATTTTTTACAAAATAAATAATTTCTGTATCATTAATGTATAAGATATTAAGGTAATTATATATTTAGTAAAAATTAAAAATAAATTACCATGACAAATAAACATATTTTATCTTTGAAATGAGTATTTATAATATAATTTATATTCTATATATCCTTATATTAAAAATAATTTAATTATTATAGTTTGAATGAGACATATTTCACTTTTCTTTAAATAAAATAAAATAATGGTCTTAATCTCATCCCAGTGAGTTAAAAAAGATAAAATTTAAACCCAAGTATATTTTAGGACAAAATATAATCATCCAATTCTATTAATATAAGTGTTAGGGTATTTTATAATATTATTTTTACCATTAATTACCTGATTTACATTTAACTGTGGTAAATAAAATTTATCGTAATTACTAATCATAATGAAAAAAATAAAAGTATCATGTTAACATAAATTGGTCCTACTGATTCCAAATATGGAATCAATTTTTCTAAATTCAAAACAGAGAAGTTGCAGTTATTAATTTAAAATTAATCTAATTGTCGAAGAAACGGGTTTTTGTTTAAAACATTAAAAAAGATTGAAATATTTTTACCTATGAATTCAATGTAAAATTAATGATAATTAAATAAATTTTATTAAATGGTAAAAATATATTCTATTTATACTTTAAAACAATTCAATATTATAGTTTAACCATATAAATTATCTTGATGATAAATTTGTTTTTAATTAAAATTTAGCATATTTTTACTATTCATCAAAATATGAATGTTATCTGAATAATGTAAAACATTTATCCAACATAAATTTTTATATATAGACTCAAAATAATAAGTTTAATTTGTCAATTTTAACTTATAAACTTTTCAAAAATTAGATTTAAAATTGGTGCTCCATCAAAAGGCGACAAAACTGCATTTTTTTAAAAATACTTATTTTTTTCAAAAAATTAATTTTTTTCTCATACCATGTTGTAGAATGTGTGAAATATTAATTATAATGTTATAAAATTCAGAATATGGTTAATACTATTTATAAAGGCTAGTTTATAATAATTTTATAATATATCATGGTTTATTGAAACTCAGTATTGCGTATAACATACTCTATTGAGGAAGGTCGCTCTTGCGTAAAACACAAGCCATGAATAGTGTTGGGTATAATACAAGGTAATATAGTGTTGAGTATAGCACAATATAATCATGGTGTAGCGTACAACACAAGAAACCAATAAAATTAAAAATAATATTTCTCTTAAAATTTCAGGGTATTACATATATACCCCGGTTGAAGAAAAGTTTTTTACTTTGTTGTTATTCTATCACATTTAAAATAATTTATACATCGAAAAATTACCTATCTAATAAAAATAGCTATGGAACCTTTTCCATCATCACATTTTTGGGTTTACGCAGCGCTTCCTCAAATTTCTAGTTCTTCCAAAAAAACATTTAATACGTTACTGGTGTTCCTAAACATCATGTTTACAATTTGATCTAGAATATCCATAACTATTCCCTATAAAATAGATCATGATCTAGTGGTATAACTACTATTATTTGTACATGTGAAGGATTATGTATGTACTTACTCAATAAAGGTACACTAAGAACCCAGTAACATTGAGAGTTATTTAGTAGAATAACCAAGCAATAAAAAACTATCCCATAATGAACAATAAATTCAAAATAATCGATACATCAAGGGATTAGTTAGCCATTACATCAAAATATCATAATTTTATTCGAAAGTCATTTTCATTGGAATACCATATCACAAAACTTTAACTATATATCTCATTAATGTTTTAAAGTAATACTATTGGTCAATGTGGACAACTAGAGAATGGTTGAAATGAGTTTCCAATGAAAATTTATGTTTAAAAAAGATTTAAAATCTATGTCCAGCAATTTATAAAATCAGTTCTATTAAATTAAATAATAGAATTATACAAATTTATATTTTCAAAGTGTTTCTAAAAAGCTCAACCACAACCCTGTTAAAACAATTTATAACATATTTTCAATGTTTTAAATCTATTTAACTGTATCAAACAAGGTACATAAAACACAAATTAATGTTAAGTATAAAATTAATATTTTTCTATATATTTTTGAAAACAATAATATGATTTCCTGAGAAAAAATAAATTAAAACATGTCATACAAATAATGGAATAAAACAAGAGGTTTAGTATACTAATGAGACCTAATACTCTATAGATTAATTTTAAAATATATTGATCCTTTCTCTAGAATGATATATTATAAGAAAAAAATTCATAGGAATCTGTAGGTGTCACAAATAATCTTCTAAAATTCTTAATGAGAGAAAAATAGATAAGAATGTTGCATGTGTAGTCCAGGCTACAAAACCTATTACACGGTCCTTCATGGGGGAATATGTAATTCCCCGACACTAGAATCCTATAACTAATTCATTATTTTAATACATTTACATGATTAAAAGGAATGAAATCCTAAAGGACCGATCAGTTTAGCAGGCATGGAAAATATATTACCTAAATAAAGTTTTCATTACAATCCAAACATAAAATACATGATTTATAATCCTTTGATAATGTCATTTTTTCCTATATTACCATTGAATATCAATCATAATACACATCTTGGAATACTGGGAAAATAAAACATAAGAAATTGGTGAGTTTAGATGCTCTGTAAGGTAAACAATACAGTTGAATCTTTCCAAAATAAGAATAAATTTTATGGAATGGTATGAACCTAAAACAAAATCCTTTTAAAGATAATCCCCAACAAAATATGGAAATAATAAATCAAATAATTCTAATTGAACATTCAATTTGATATTGTACTAGTTGAATAATCACATTAAATATCAATAACTAATCTAATAAAAAGAAAATACATAAGGTCATACATCATAACCATACCATTAAGGCTTTATGCCAAGACCATTACCATAACATCAAGGAATTGTTCCAAGACACAAGTTTGTCTCATTAGACCTAATGATGTTTCAAGGGGCTATAGTTGTCCAATCCCCTCACAAAAGTCCAATGCATTCCTCTTATGAAAAGGGTGAAACAAAACATTCACATTCAAATTAAAACTATCATACGAAATGTTAATAATTTAACCATAATCCTTGAATAGTATAAACATAGCACATACATAGTCAAATATATCATAAAACCTTCAATATAAGGTGTAATATTTTATCATAATAATTCTTCCTCAAATAAGCATAAAATCCAACATAGGATGTTGACATAGATGAAAATAATTTAATAAAATCATTAAAAATTATTGAGGGAAATATCAAATATTTTACCTTGAAGTCACTGAGTACCCAAAAAAATATAAAATAAAACATTTCCATTCAAAATTAACATATAATATGGTAAGTAATTCTTGGAAATGTTAAGGAGTCACAATGGCCGAAAATAGATTCTTAAACCATATAAGTTAAAAAAAATATTTCCTTAAATGTGTCAAAAAGTATATAAAGTACCTCATTTGGAAAATGAAGGAATGATTCCATTAATATTTTTTGTAAAAAGATAAACATGGGTAAAAATTACTTTAAACAATTTTTAATAATATTTTGAATTTCATTTTAAGAAACATGTACATGGATGATAAGGATGACCCAGTAGATACTTACATATAAGAAATCTTGTATAATAAAGAGATGGTGAAATTAAACCTTACCTTATACATTAAATTAGTCAAGGGTGAGTTAGACTCTTATATAATGGGTAAAACATGTTATTAAATTATACTGTAACCATATTAATGATATTATATATTATCATCTTATATAATTTTGATAATAATATATTAGTATTACCGTTGTTTCAGGTGTTAATTGCTTCATTTTACCATTCCTATTTTATCATGTAAGTTATGTTTATTAAGAATAAGATATATTTTATTCATATACATATTGAAGTTAAGTTCATAATTATTATTTTTAGTCATAATATAAATTTTCGAATCATTTTTGAATGGTTAATGGTGAGAATGAACCTCACCACATTGTGGAGATTCTAGGTCGTACGTACACACGAGTGACGATATAATTCCCATTATGGTTAAATGGAAGAGGATTTAATGTTATTTTAATTACAAAGATTAATTATATTGTTATATTCATTTTTATATCCATTATACTCATCCGAATAATTTCTTATAAAATAAAAAATCACACCACTGCGTTGAGACTCTAATCAGTAAGTATGAATGCATGGTGTTATTTTTATTCATAGGAAGAATAAAATGTAGTATAAGGTTGTACAATAATTATAATAACATATCATAATATGTTTTATACTAGATTTAATATATTTATATTGAAACCATATAGAAAGATTAAGTAGAGGACGAAAACAAACTTTGAAAGGGGTGATAAAATAATTACCTTTTTTCGAGTGACTCATTTTGATTTGTACAAAAATACACCTTAGGATAGATTTATACCCAATGTATGTCCTCTAGGATGTATTTAGGGAAGTTGTGAGAGGAAAAGGGAAGATATGTTCCAAACTAAAATTATTTAGAGGTGTGATTAAAAGATAAGTATAATTGACATTTTATAATAGAGTGGAGAGGCACATTTGGAAATACCAATACTATTAAATTAATATAAACTAATTTTTAAATAAAAATGGATCCAAAGTAGATTATTTAAATATTTATATGATTATGGGTCGAAATAATCTCAAACAATAAAATTTATACACGTGTTTATCTTATTTTAAACCATATCATTTTTATTTATCCTTATTTAATCTTTTAATTTTAATTTTGGTAATGAAATTATAAATATAAAATTGGTAAAAATAATTACTTATATGGTGTTAATTAAGAATAAATGGATATTTTATGAAATTTTAAACCTTATAATTATCAATTTTTAATTTTTAGATATTTTTATGAATTTTATATTATTTAATAAACTATTCTTTTTATAAAATATCAATAGTTTCAATTTTGACACTATTCATTTCCAGGATTTTAAAAGAAACACACAAAGAATATAACACAGAAAAAAATTAATATAATCATAACATATCAAAGTCACCTATAAAATTCTTGGATCAACTTAATTAATTCAAATTATATTTCTTTTAATATATTAAATATATATATATATATTGAAATTTCTATTAATAAAATAATTTTTGTCACTATTTTTTGATCCTTAAGTGTAAATATTTAATCTTTAAAAATTATAAATAATTTTATATAATGTAGGAAATTATATTATATTTTTAGAGACTACCTATAGTCAATTTTATCTTTGGGTTAATGCAATATTAAAATTAATAATCTTATATAAAATGACTGTATGACATTTTGTCACATTCATTGATTTTAATAGTATTAATTTCATATTCATTGGAAAGTGGCCATTAATTGATTACATTTTGAACCATATATTAAAAAAGTCTAATATTATCCATCCAATAAATTTTGAACAATTTTTTATTTTTTAATGCTTATATGTTTGTTTTAACCAAAATTTTATCTATTTAACTATTACCATAACAATTTGTCCTTTTAATCTATATTATTAATATAGTTTCTATAAATTTCAAACAGACCCCAATTGGATGATTTATGGGGTATATAATATTACAATAGTCATTTGGTTGAATCTTAGATTTTTATGTATTTTATAAAATTTAATTATATATTATTTATTATAAAGTATTATTTATGTCAATTTTTTTACTATTCAAAATTTTCATTTTTAAAATATCAAAAAAACATGATAAATTGAATCGAATATATCTAAAATTTCACTAACCTATCTATGATTTCTATAAAATTAGTTTATTTCATTAATTGAGTAAATTATATATATTTTAAAAATTTAAATATCATTTAATTGATTATTTCATTAATAAATGAATTACACCATCATCATTGTGTCAAAATTAAATATAATTATTTAGTGTATAAAAATTATAAATAAAATACCATGATATAGGAATTTTTTATATTTCTATTGAATATTTATAATATATGATATAAGTTATAAGATTCCATGTTAAAATTGGTTTAGAAAGAAGATACACGTTCATAACATATTTTCCATTATTTTAATCTAAATGATTTATGTGTAATAATCACACCCAAGTGGCATACAATGGACACATTTACACCCCAAGGGTTTTATTGGTAGTAAATTTCTCTTAAAATATTATTAGGACATGTTTTAGGGTATTTTTTTACTATAATATTATTTTTACCCTTATTTACATTATTTACCTTTTAACTGTGGTGAATAAAAATAATTACTGATGATATAATTCATAATCTCAAAAAATATAAGTTGTTTATTAAAATAAATTGGACCCACTAATTCTAAATATGGAATCCATATTTCAAAATTTATAACTCAAAAGTTATAGTATTTAATTTAAAATTAATCCCAGATGTTAAAATGAGAAAACATTTTTTTCGAAAGTAAAACCATCAAAAATTGACATGTGTGCATATCAAATTTATATATGAAACTACTTTCAATGACCCCCATTGGATTAAATGAAAAAAAAAAATCTAACTATAAATTTAAATCAATTAAAAAGATAATATAACTATATAAATAAATTAGACTAAAAGGCAGTGTTGAGTTAAAATGCAATTTTTTCCACTATTCATTAAAAAAATAAAAATTTTGGGATAATTATTAAAAGTTTACCCTAATATAATTACAATATTCCAAATTCAAAAATGAACTCTATTTTTGAAAATAAAAATTATAAAATTTCAAAATGTTGTTAATACTATTCCTAATGGCTTTTTAAACAGCTATGTGGTGCACTCAAACTCGGTGTTGCATGAAACACAAGCTATTTTATTTCATTAAAAAGAATCATATCATTGTATATTGGGGTGTTACATTATATCCTACTTCAAAAAATTGTGTCCCTTTAATTTAAAATCATTATTAACATATAGGGGATTTACATTTAAAAATATCATTGTTGAAATCCCACATCGAAAAATGGATTAATGAGACCACCATTTTAAAATTAAGGGATATTCAGATGTCACTATAAATTAAACATACTAGGGTTCAATGTTGTAAAAATTGAACATGAAAAAAAATTCTAACATAATGTTTTAATGGAGATTTATGGAGAACATTATTAAGAGAGAGATAATAACCAGAATTCTATAAATCCATGATGATCTAAGAGACCATTTTATTCATCGCAAATGAAAGTAAAAGGATTTTTTTGGTTTTATGATCCTTTAACTAATGTTGATGAATTAATTTACTTCATAGAAAATGAACATGAGGACACATACTTAATCGACATGTAAATTTTTATCCTTTTGCTAATTCCTTCCACAAATTCATCTTTATCTTAAAAAGATAGTAAAACTCAAAAATATTTTATTTATTTTATTCTTATATGGTGAAAAAAATAAAATTATTATATTTAAATAAATAATACTATGTTATACTAACCACATAATTCCCATAGTCTAGTGTTAGGCGATAAGGCCTTGTCGCACTTCAGTTGTGGGTTTGATTCCAGTAGCCTTGTCCCATGCAATGAGTTATCACCTGACCTATGGGTTTTCCTTTTTCTAAAAATATGTTATTATAACATTCCCAAAAACATCCTTATGAAATATTATAACCATAAACAATTCTATCAAATGATCAACTTAATCTATTGTAACCTTATGACTCAGAAAAAAAATACTTCCATCCAAATTTAATTTCTGAAAATATCTCAATGTTTTTGAGGTCAATCATAATATTAAATTCTTAAAACAATGTAAAGTAGATCTTATTGTCATATATAAAATATCTGATAAAATTTTATTCCTTAATGATAAGTCTTATTCCTCAGTATCCACAAATAAGAAGTATTATAGTACCATCCTTATATATCTCATGAATCTTATAACCATAGAATTAATGATGTAATAATTATTGAATTTAAGTAAAAAATAACATTAATCATTCCACTTCACTCTCAAACCACATAATATGCTTCAACATATTACACTGTTATATGTCCTTCATCTCTTTTAACTTTTGGAGTATCTTCATCATCAATAGTATAACCATTACATGTATAACATTGGTGATTTAGTCCATTGAAAAAAAATTCAATGCACAAAGTGAGAAAGACAAATCATAGTGATATTCCCACAAAGAAAAATTTATAATATATATAAATGGTTTCGTATTTTTCTCAATATATTTTTCCACATGATTATCCTAAACCATCGATTTCCAAATCTAAAGGATGATATCTTATACTTAGACTTCTCTTCAAAGTCATTCATAGGGTAATTGTTTTTTAATCTATGTTTTCTAAATCTGACTTCTAATGTTATTGCTAAAATTCATTTGATACCAACTGTAATTCCCTAACCCTAAAAGATAGGATCTGATACATTATTTTAATACATTGTCATTATTATAAGGAATCAATTCCAAATGGACTGATTAGTTTAGTAGTCGTGGAAAATATAATATAGACATGAACTATAAATTAAAATTAAAAACATAGAATAAAACATAAAAATCCTTTCAGAATGTCATTATTCTCCCAGATTAACATTGAATATCAATTATAATACACATCTTGGAATCCTAGGAAAATAATATCAAGGCCTCGTGCTAATACCATTACCATACCATCAAGGCCTTGTGCAAAGACACTAGTTTTATCTCATGGGACCTAACTATGCATCAAGGGGATATAGCAAGGCCATATCATCACATACTAAGTCAAATTAATTCCTCTTATAAAAAGGATGAACCATAACATAAAAATTTGTATTAAAACTATCATATGAAATACTAATGCATTAACCCTAAAACATGAATAATAAAAACACAGTACATCCACATTAAAATTTAACTTAAAACATTCAATACAATATTGAAGAATGTATCATAATAATTCAACCTCAAATAAGTATAAAATCCTAAAAAACATGTTGACATAGATGAATATAATTTAATAAATTCATTAAAACTATTTTAGGGGAATATCCCATTTTTAATTTGAAATAATTCAGAAGACAGACAATTATAAAATAAAAAAATTCATTTTAAATATTACCTTATAATATTGTAAGGAAATATTTTAAAATTTAATGCAGCATAATGGTGGAAAATAGCCGCTTGTGCCGTATAAGTAAAAAAAATTCCTTAAATTTTTCAAAATGGTTATAAAGTACCTCAGTTGAAAAAAGATAGAAAGATTCCATTAAATTTTCTTTATAAAATTAAAACATGTGTTAATATTAATTTAAAAAATTGTCGATAATATTTTTAATTTCATTTTATGAAACATGGAGACGGATGATATGGATTTCCTTGTATATACTTACATATAAGCAATATCAGATAACAAGTAGACTGTGAAATTAACCATTTTCTTTAACTTTACTTTAGTAAAGGATGATTTAGCCTTCTTTATAATGGTCAATTTTTAATAAATTATATTAAAAACATATTCAAGATAAAATATATTATCCTCTTATATAATCTTGGTAATAATATTTCAGTGTTACCGTTATTTTTGTTGTTAACTACTTCATTTTCCCATTCCTATTTTGTTATCTAAGAATTTTTTTACACATATGATATATTTTATTAATATCCATTATTAAATTATGTTTATAATTTTATTTTTACACATGATAGAAATTTTATAATCATTCATGAATAGTTAATGAAGATAATAAATCTCATTGTGTCATGGAGACAGCAGGCCATACGTACGCACGAGCGACAATATAATTCCACTGATAGTTAAATGGTATGATATTTAATGGTATGTAAATTATAAAAAATAATTATCATGTTATATTCATTATTTAAAAACATTATACTCATCATTATACCCATTAAAATAATGTATTATTGAATATTAAATTACACCATAGTGTGGAGACGGTAAGTCGTACATACACACACGTTATGATATTGTTATTCGTTGGATGGATAAAAGAAGGTATAAGGTTTTCCCATGATAAAAATATCATATTTGTATATGGATGATACTATAGTTATTATTTTGATATGGAAACAACCTAAAAATATGAAGTATAATAAGAAATGAAATTTTGAAGAGGTGATAAAAAATTACCTCTTTTTTAGGGGTCTCCTTTTGATTTGTAGAAAAGGACTCCATAGTATCGCTTTCAACAAAATTTATGGACTCTTGGACGAATTTAGGGATGTTGGGATAAAAAATTGGTATAGTTTCTCTAAAGAAAACAGATTTAGAGGAGTTTTTAATAGGGAAGTAGTGGTGCACGTTTATTAGAGAGGGGAGGGGCACATATGATTATATCAAAACAATTAAATTAATATAAATTAATTTTTAAATAAAAATGGATAAAAATTATATTATTTAGTATATAAGTATATTATGGATCTAAATTATATCAATAAAGAAAATCTATACATGTTTTTATTTAATTTTAAACCTTATTATTTTGATTTATCCTAATTTAATCAATTTAATTTTAATTATTGTAATAACATTCTAAATATTAAATGGTTATAAATATATTTTTAAATGGTGTAAATTGAAGGTAAATGGTTATTTCAAGAATTTTATTGATTAAAATTTTAAATTTGTAAATTTTATATATTTTTATGATCTTTAAATAATTTAAAAATATTATTTTTTTAAATTATAAATTGCATCAATTTTGACACTATTCATTTCATTGGTTTTAAATAAACTAGACATTGAATATATATTCAAATGAAAAAATTTAATATAATACAATAATTTAATAGTCTCCTATAAAATTCCTGGACAACATTATCAAATTAAAATTATATTTATTTTATTATTTTTAGAATCATTTATTTATATTTCTATTAATAAAATAATTTTTGTGTCACTACTATTTCATACTTAATGGCAATTTTATAATTTCTAAAAATTAAAAATAAATATCTATAATATATTTAGTTATATTATCCTTAGAAATACTACCTATAGTGTATTTTATATCTTGGTTATCCCTATATTAAATTTAATATACTTATATTAAATAAGTGTATGACATTTTGTCACATTCATTGATTTTAATAGTATTAATGTCATATTCACGGTAAAGTGAAAATAAAGTGATTAAATTTAGAAACATATATGATATGGGTTTAATATTATCAATATAGTAATTTTTTTAAATTTTTTTTAATTTTTTAATGCATATATTTTTGTTTTAAACCTTATTTAACCCCTTTAACTATTACCGTCAAAATTTGGCCTTTTAATCTATAAAGTTAACAAAGTTTCTATAAATGTCAAAAATATGCCAATTAGATTATTTAAGGAATATTTAAAATTTTATTTGTTATTTAGTCGAATCTTAGATTTTTATTAATTTTATAACATTTAATTAAATATTATTTATTTTAAAGTATCATTCGTGTCAATTTTAATACTATTCAACAGTTTCATTTTTTAAAATATCATACCAACATTATAACTTCAAAAAAACACTTCTAATATTTTAATAACATGTTAATGTTATCAATAAATTTTTTTATATAATTAATTATGAAAAATTATATTTATTTTTATATATTAAATATCATTTATTTGATTATTTCATTAATAACTCAATTACTACATCATCAATTTGTCAAATTTTAATATAATTATTTCATGTCTACAAATTATAAATAAAATAACTTGATGTTGTAAATCTTTTGATATTTTTAAATACTATTTATCATCAACGTTATCATTTATATGAACCCATATTACAATTGTCTTTGTAAGAAGATACATGTTTTTAACATATTTGCCTTTATTTTAAATAAAATGTTTTAAGAGTCATAATCACACCCATGTGGCTTCCAAAGGCCAACATTGAGCCCCAAGATTTTTATTGGTCAGAAGCAGCTCATCCAATAGTGTTAGGACATGTGTTAGGGTATTTTTATATTATTATAATAATATTTTACCCTTATTTACCATATTTAACCTTTAACCATGGTAAATAAAAATAATTAATGAATATAGTATTCATAATTTCAGAAAATAAAAGTATCAGATTAAAATATTTTGGACCCAATGATTCCAAATATGGAATCCATTTTTACAAATTTAATACATAGAAGTTATAGTAATTAATTTAAAATTAATCCCTATTTTCAAAATGGGGAAACCAGTTTTTCAAAAATATAAAACCATCAAAAGATTGACATGTGTTTATATGAAATTTCAATTGGAAAATACTTCCAATGAAAACCACTAGATTAAATGAAAAAAAAGAATCTCATTATACTTTGAAATCAGTTAAAAGTATAATCTAACTATATAAATAAATCAGACGCAAATCAATTTTTGAATTAAAATGTAGTATTTTTTACGATTCCATAAAAATTGAAATTTTTCAGAAAATAATAAAAATGTCATCTTTTATAATTTTTGATATTAAAAATTCAAGAAAGATGTGTATTTTTAAAAATAAAATTTATTAAATTTCAAAATATGGTTAATACTATTCATAACTGCTTTTTAAGTAGCTATTTGTGGTGCAATCAAACTCTGTGTGGCCTAAAAAGCAAGTTATTTGAATTATTTAAAAATATGCATTTTGTGGAAGATTGGGGTGTTATAAAATATATTATAAAAAATGATAGAGTGTGTGTGTGAATCAAATTCTCCAATATTGAATAGGGTATAATGGTAAAACTATTCATTGTTAATAATAAATATCTCAAAATTAATAAAAAAATATTAAGAGAAGTGATAGAATTTAGTGCGAAAGAATAGGTCCATTATTCAATAGGTGAATATTATCTTCTTTATATCATCTATATATTTGGAATTGATGCACAATAATGACCAGAAATTCTGATTTGTTGTTTTCATTTAAAAGAAAAAGAATATGTATACTATTGTTTCACGAAGAATTATGATATCAATACCTTTAACATGTATATTAAATATATATACTGCTTTCAGTTATCGTTAAAAATATTGTTTTCATTGAAAATAGTAGATGAAAAATCATCAAAGATGATCCTAGTATGTAGGCATGAAAGCTTTGTTCAATTAAGTCTTATAACCTAAATAAAATTATATATTGAACATTTATTTAATAAATATATTTATTTATTAAAAAATTTAATACATATTTTTAGATATAGCCTCTTCAATGATTCTATAGTAGAATTCATGTACATTGTAGTACTTTGTGTGAAATTAGGATATAATACCTGATGCGTCTCATGGATGATCACTTGTACCTATAGTTGATAACTTTTTACTTGAACGTGACTGCATTACACTTTAATTAAAACACCATACACTTTTGGTCAATCTAGTACATTTTATAATTATAAGTAGTATCCATAATCACTTCATTTATCCAAATTATAGATTCATTAAATCATATGGTTGGTCCATCACATAGATAAATCTCTCACATTTACATGGTCACTTCCATTTAGAATTTTGGTTGAATATTTTATAGCGTGGTTGATCCTACTATCCTTGTGGTTGAACCAATAGTTAATGATAAAATATATATGGTTGATCTGTTATGTATTTAGTCAACCTGGAATACATTGTGGTCGATGCATGACTTAATAAAAAGGTATTTCTTATGGAAGCTTCTTGATAAAATGAGTTCTCACACAATTTATATTGCATTATGTTCTTTCCATTGTAAAATTTTCAATATGTTTGATTTTATTGGCCAGGTGGTCAATTAATAAAATTTCTGGTTGATTTATTACCATGAAAAATTTACATTATTTTATATAATGATATTTAACTTTTTTGAAATATGAATTGGATTATTAATAATATAAACATTATTTTTCATTATTAAAATATGAAATTTATGGATTAAGCCAAAAAATTCCTCCCTTTTAATAATCACATACCATTGAGAAAATATTTATAATAATTACTGAAGCATAATATTTAAATAAAAATTCCATATTCTATAATTATCTTATATAAAGTAACTTACTCATTTTTGATATATTTGTTTTTATTCCATATTTTTTACTCAACATTTTTAATTTTCGAAAAATAAATCAAAATGGGTGATAGTGTAAATATGTAAGAAACAAAAAAATGGAATGTGGCATAACAATACAAATATCATTGAAATTAGAAGAAATAGATAATTAATTATCCTTTAAAATAGAGTACATGGGCCCTAAAAAATATAATCAAAACTGGAATCCTCATTATCTTGAATGGTATTTGGTTCATTTCCTTTTCCATCAATATAGGAAGGTGTAATACGAGGTCAAGGAGTCTTATGGGGTCCTAAAATAGATATACCATTTTAAATGAAAATTATGTGGTTAAGGGATTGAGAAATAGTGAGACTAAAATTTCATTTTGAAGTTACATATGGAAAGGTAGAGTGTGGAATATAGTCATAAGAAAATTAAATGGTTGATTACTTGGTAGGAGAATGATAGAAGCTATAGAGTAAGAGGCACCAATAAAGGAAATTTTGAAACATAAATATTGGGATAAAAATTAATTTTAATTCATATATAGATCTAGTTTTCCATGTTCCATAACCTGATGAAAATTATATCTATCTATCTAACATTAACTGATTGAGCAGGGGATTCATCACCTGTGACTATACAACTATTACTCTAAAATAATTTCTTATATATTTAATCATAAAATATATAGGTAATAAAAAATAATGTTTTATGATTTTCCTTGTTGAAAATACTTATAAGATAATAAATTTTGTAACCCTTTATTTCACCTTTATTTTTGTTAGTCTTGATTGAATTATCTTGGATGTAATTAAATTTCTTTTGCCTATGCATATTAATGTCCATTTAGATATTATTTTTTATGTCTTTTTATTTTACAATATATTCTGAAACACTTCATGAATAAAACATTAGAAAATATCATCTTCATTAGAGACTAATGTAAGATGAGGAAATGAAGAAAATTATGTGGGATGAAAAGGGTTCGTAAACACTATGATATTATTTTTATCCATTATTGAATCATATATGATAAATATTATTTTAGGGATCTAATTTGTCCTCTAAATAAGAATTTTCCTACTAAAACAATGATTCTCTTGGCGAATATGATAAAAATTTTGGAACATCATTCGTTGAATTCTTAAAAAACACACTCAATAATCTACGAAATATCATCATCCTTATTATGAGGATTTTACCAGCTAATAATTAAATATTATACCTTTATGATTTTCAAAAAAAAATATCATTCTCTAATTTAATAAATTGTAAAATATTTTTTATAGGGAGGTATGGAGGAACTTCCAACATCTTGAGAATAAGTAAACCGATCTTGAGAAAGAGTTATATAAACATAAAAAATGTTAAGGGAGGAGAAAAAATTATATTCATTCATATATGATGAATGAAAAATCAACTCATCAGTCTCTCTACATTATTCTTATTTAGAAAATAAATCACATATAGGTCTCTCAATATATTCATGATGAGCCTTATATTCCTCCTTTAAATCTTGTATAGAAACTAATTTCTTCTAATAAGAAGAATCTCAAACATGTAATTCTTAAGAAGGTGTTTTAGGGACATTTATTTGACAGGGAGGAATAAAAGAAATATTTAAAAAAATACTCAATAGACATATTTTAGATTAATCCCACTAGAATAAGAGTAGATGGATGACATGGTACATAAAAATATACATAACATGAAACAACCACAAGGGAAGATCTTATGTTTTAAATTAATCACCACCATCACCACCATCATCCTACCTAATATCCTCAACATTCTTAACATATTTATCATCTTATTTATCATCATCTTTACCTTTATTATCATCATATTTATCATATATATCAGACGCATCCATGATGGATGATACATCTATATTAAATATTGATTTTCTAGTGGAGATTCTTAATTATAAGGTGTGGGATCAAATATTGGATCTCCCATATCTCAAACATGGGAGGAAACTCTTATATTATAAACAAATACTAGTCACATTCTATATCAATGATAAAGGGTCAAAAAAATATCGATTTAGGAAGCTTAACCTTCCATATCACCCCTAAAATATTACTAACAAAATTACATTAGGAACTTTTATTCTTAAAAGGGATATACTTCTTCTTTTATAGGTTCTACTTCATCTGGAACCTCATGAGAATGAGTTCCACAAGATATCTTCTCAAAATAATTTTTTACCATCCACATGTAAATCCATCAGAGATTATGATTCATTATCATAAAAATAATAATTGGCCAAAATAATTTAATTTAGTACTAAACTAGGATCAATTATATCCTTCGGTATTATAGGATGAGAGATGTGATTGATTCATTCATAAATCATTTCATCATAATCTATCCACATACTTTTCCAATGATTCTATAATATCTTCATTCTCATGGAGGTGGTCTAATTAAAATAGAAACTAGAAGAAAAAATAGTCCATTAAACACCGAAAAGTACTAATATATTCTATTTTAGAAATGAACTTTCGATAAATAATGTTGTTGAATCCTGATGAATGTTTGTTGAATGATAACATATGTCTTATCAAGAACAGAATCAGTCTTATCTATATTTCATCAAAGATTATGCATTGAAAAAATAAATCATGATACCTAATAGAAATTTCTCATCCATGGTAAGATAGTGTTCTGAATAAACTTCAACATCATCCAATATTCTTCACAAAGATTACTTGAAATAATATTTTGGTAGGATTTATCATACTTACTCTATACTAATGCATTCCCAATTTTGGAATGGTAATGGTTCATGGTTAGTGATCATTGATAGTAATTGAATTCACCAAGATGCATAAATCGTTAAAAAATTTACATAAAAATACAAAGTTAACTCTTGTTCTTGATCATTTTAAATTGGTCTAATAAAAAATTCATAATATCCTGGATCAAAGGCCATATTGAGATAATGAACATTTACCAGGAATGAATAAAGGGTTATATTTTATCATCCAATAACAAAAGTTTCTTATTCTCCAAGATAATGGATCACCAAACTAAAGATCGAATGGTTTTTATAAACAAAAAATCAATATCCCTTTAAAATTATACCTCACCATGCAACATGTGTCACATCAACATTTTTATAACTTTTATTGACTTGTCCTTTTCTCGATTTTAATATTCTGGAGAGTATTCTTTTAAAGATATATTTATTATAACTATATGTAGTTGAGAGAAACAATTGTGAAGGTAGAGTTTCAGTTAATAATGCTTTAAAGGTGGGTTTGAAAGCATCTTCGGTTTAGGTTATAAGGGAGTAAGGATTTTCATTCTAATTTAACATTTCACCCATAAAAATGATTTACTAGTATAGTAACTCATAGAAAATAAAAATTAACATTTAATAAATTATATGGTAAATATATAAATAAACAAACCTAGGAAAACACTAATTAAATGTGGAATATATATATATATATTAAAAAATAATAAAATAGTTCTAAAAACATTTCAAAAATAGTTAATCATACCTATTTCTTGTTTGATATAAATTTTCTCTCAAGAGTAAATGAATTTTTTAATATTAGATGATGATGCTTTTTTGTTCCAATGAATTCTATACAGATAAATTTTTTTAAAAATTATCTCCAAAAAGCTGATGAATTATATCCATATTTTTTTTAATTTGATGAGTGAGAATATTTTTACAAATGTTTGTTAAATTTTATAGTCTAAATTTATAGTAATATGATTGAATTCCTAACCATAGTCCAATAATTTGTATTTTATCCAAAGAATCTATGAAGAATAACTATATGTTTCTATGTACTGAGCCTTAGTAGTGGACAATGAAACAAAATTTTGTTTCTAAATAAACCATGAGACAAAATAATTTCCTAACATATTCAATGTTCAATAGGATTTCCTTCCATTTAATATATAACTACAAAAATATTTATATGAATACATAACTAACTAAAATAAATTCCCTTTATGTTAATATAAAAAAATTGGTTGTATTCTTGAGGCATTTAAAAATAATTTCAATATATATTATATGATATTATTTAGGATTTTCTTGAAAAAAAACACATGTACTAATTAAGAATTATATCAATTCAGCTAGTAGTTATGTATAATAAACATACGATCATACATCTATAAGTAGATTCATTTATAGAAAATCTACTTTTATAATGATCTATTAAAAAACTTATACTCATGGGATTATTGTTAAATTGTTTTATCTAATCCAAATAGTTATATGTGATTCATTATGGATTTTTTTTATTGTAAAAAAATCCTCCTTTAAGAATAATATAATATAAGAATTTATTTTAACTCACACATTAAACTAATTTCAATTTTATTCTTCATTATTTTGAAAAATTAAATACCCAAGGTTTTTTTGATAATCATAATATAATGTCGTCAATATATATTTAAACTAATAAAAAATCATTTGAACCATTTTTATAAATAAAATATGTTCAACCACACCTTTTAAAATACTATATGAGAAAAGAAAAATGGTGAACCTATTATATCAGGCTCTAGGAGATTTTTTTAAATAAAAAATGGATTCAGTTAATTTAAAAACCATGATTTTTTAATTAATGGTTTCTAAATACAAGAGACTATTCAAAATAAAACCTCCATAATATATCCATTCCGGAAATCACTCTTGAAATCAATTTGGCAATTCTTTATATTAACATTTTCACCATACAAGAGTTGTATTAGATAGGAATGAAATCTATTTATATGTGAAAATGTTTATTCATAGTAAATAAAGTCATTCTGAATATATCATTGATCCATCATTCTATCTTCGTTTTTATATATTGTTCCAGACTCATCAACCTTGTTTATATACACCCAGTTAGAGAAAATAGTAAAGTACTCCTTAGGTCAAAATATTATGTCCAAAACATTATATATTTCAATATAGTTTAGTTATTAATTCCTATTAAAATAATTAACAATTCATTGACTCATTTTTTTTATTAAGTTTATGGTGTGACATGACGTCTTTCTCTTTAACCAATTTTCTTAGTGAGGATTGGGTTTGAGTTCTATAATCTTTTTCTATGATTATAGCATAGAAAGGGTGGTCACTATGATCCCTAATGTTTATAGGAACAATGAAACTGGGCATTCCATATATTATTATCACTCATAAAGATATTATTGATATATCCTAAAATAATTATATGTTAAATATAAAAAATCATAATATATAAAGGTTCTATTCATATTATGATTTGATATATCATCATTAATATTTTCAAAATTTAGTTTTGGTTCATGTGGATTTGTCTCAAAATGAGTAAAACGAATAATAATTTATGATATTTTTTATATTTGACCCTTGATCTATTATGGAAAAGAAGTATTGGTACATGCATCATTATAGCAACATAATTATACACAATCCACTTTTATTCCTTTCAATGTAATATTCATTTCATTACTGACTTAAATATTTTTGACGTACCTTGTGTGATTTACCAACATTCTTACCTATATAACCTGTTTACTTGAATATTTAGATTTCAATATTGTAGACCATGTCATGTGATAAATTTCAAAGTTAACATGTATTTACTATTATTTGATATGAAAACATATTGTAATTATTATATATGATTGGTTATTAAAGTGTCTCCATCAATTTAAGGGGTATTTCCCCATATATATTGATAGTGGATCATTATCGATAAAATCAATACTTGTTTGATCCATTTTAATTTTGTATCATGGGTAAAAAAATTTATGGTTTTAATTATATTTGTTCTAATAAAAATTTTAAATGTGTATCGACTTAATTAAATTTTGATGGGTAACCCATATAATCAAACCATTAAATTTTTGCTTTCTATAGTTTGAGACCATACGTAAAAACCTAGTTGCTGCTACATGAATGCCAACAGTAACTTATAATGTAATTACCATTATACATTTCGAATGGTAATTCATATAACATAATCATTATTATTATATATATAAAATCAAGTGTTAATTGAAATTATAAAGGCTAATAACACTATAACATGGTTATGAAGACCAGTATGACTAAATTTATAAACTCAATAATGGGTACATGTTGAATAGTTGGGGAATGTTTATCATGAGACAATCCCATTAAGGAGATAATTAATCATGATTAAAATAATGTTACCATATTCAGTAACCTTTATCTACTACATTTCCATACATGACCGCATTGAGGTATGTTTATCAAAAATATGGGGTAGTTATTTAAATATTCATCAGAAAATTATATGGTTATGTATAAATTTAGGGGGCCATATTAATTATCCTACTCCCTTAATTAATAAAAGAACATGTTTTCATCATTTTCGATTTGTTTTATGAGGCTTCAATTAATGAAAATTTAAATTACAACCTAAAGGTTTTTTCCTCTATAGAATAAAATATACATTTTATTAACAAAATCATATATGAGAATATTTATGGTTGATTAAAATGGATAACAAGATGTTATAATATGAATTAAATAACTATTCATAGGATGTAAACTAAATAAATAACTCTTGAAATGATATTTGATATGACTTCCCTATGTCTCTTTGTGGCATTATATAATTAAAGTATTAAGTATAGTTTTCATTTATCACTAGTAGATAAATTTATTAAATAGAGACTTTTAATTTATCAATAAATATATATGAATTTTGTAATTGATTAAATGAAATCATTAGTTTTTTTATTTATTGAAACATTGGGTAAGGGAAGTTTAAATATTTCACTATGTTCTTCCTTAGATGGTATTATGTATGCCTCCTATAGGTATTTATTGAAATTTTTATATTTTATGGAATGTCTAGGATTGGACATTAATTATAGTGCCTAATTAATATAATGACCATGTTTTGGAGTCAATACCTCATGTAGAAGCCCATCATTTCCTTGTTGAAACTCATAAATAAAAAATATCAATTTGATTATATCCTAAGGTATGGTAAATGAATAGTCATGTTTAGGACATTTAGAATGATATTGGATTCATAGTTTATTATATAATTGTTAATGTGATAAATGGGACCCTGATTGGGGGCTGAACATCATGTAATACTTGGTTTAATTGGGTTAGAAATTCCTAGGACATGTTTATTCTACTAGTAGAAATTGTTGCTGTTTTTATTCTTTAGTGATGGGAAACTTAGGATGTTGTTATTCAAATTAAAATTCATTTGGTATAATAAAAATATTAGATAATATATTTTACATGTTTCATAAGATATTGGGTTGTATAGGATTGATATGCTTAAAAATAGTATCAAATTATGCGATGTTTTGTTGAGGAAATTTTTGGGTAGTTTGAATTGATACATGTAGTACTCATCGAGTATGTAAAATGGTATAGAGAACCATATGTGTTTGGTGGAAATATTTAATACTTTCACTATTATGAATCATTGTCTTATTAAATTTGAGTATAATGACCTAGATGTGTATAGAAGTTGAGTGATCCTTGGATTGTTGGATGATGTTGTATAAAGAGATGAATACCATAAGACTACTGATTTATTTATTTTTGGATTATATGAATAATGATATTGATGTTTGTGAGCATTTATAAGGAGACAATCAAACTCACAACTTGAGTAATCTAAATATAGTGTTATTTTAAGTGGTCTGTTTGACACTATTTTCTATTCGATGCCTAGTAAAAGTTTTTTGGCCACATGCAAAACCCATCTTCAGAGGTGGATGGAGCATGTGTCATAGGATGAGTTCCCATTCTTAGTAAATGATTATTATTACAATCTTAATTACATTATCATAACATTTATTACTGTAATAGTTCCATTACCAGTAGGGGGAGAAACTCCTGAAAGACCCTTTTGGAGTGGTCACCTTTACTTATGAAATCCTTTAAGGAAGCTGGTCTATGTTATCTAGTCCTTGAAATAACACTAAATGTAAAACCAATTTATGGGGTGAAATGGGGTATTCATTGATATTTTAGACTCAAGGTAATTAAGTGACTAAATTTTTAATTATATATATATATATTGGGTATTTCATGCTTTCCTGATGATAAAATCGTTGGTTGTGTATGATACCTCTGAGGAAACCATGATTCAAAGTTGGTATATAGTGGGGGGTTTTGAAACAATAAAAAAACCATAGTAGTAAGTGATAGTTTAAAAGTATGGATGATGTATTGACAATTTTATTTGACCTCATCAATGTGTGTAGATAAAAGGTGCTTACAAAGTTATTCATATTTGTTGTTGGACACAACTGGTAGGAAGAAATTCGAGGGACTTCATATTATATATTAAGGCAGTGTGTCAGGTATTATAATAATCATTGACATAATATTAGTGTAGATTTTATAAGGATATTCATTACAATTATATGAACTCTTTTAGTGTAAATAAAGAGTGCATCTGTTATATATTATGTAAATGAAAAATATTTAAATTCACTATTGGCTTGATATGAAAATAGTATCGAAGTGGTGATATGGGAGCGTGGATAATAATATATTCATGTACTATACTGAGAGGTACTAGATTTAAATATTGGAAGTCCTATGGTTATCTCATAGACACCAGATGAAGATTTGACTTGATCTATAGCTGAGATACCACAATTGGTATCAGTCGATTCCCTTTATACATGTATGTTTCAACTATATACTAACATCTCAGTTGTAAAATTATATGAATATACTACCATGGGCGGGCTCCATGAACTCTAGTAGTTGATTTAAAGGCTACATCAGATCTTCCTTAAGGCTCAGATGAAATTTATTGGGTGTGAAAATCCAAGGGATATGTAATTGTAGTAAAATATATTCTTATTGAGGCACGACAATATGAATGAACGTTTTAGATTGAAATATCATCAGAATCTAGTTACGAGCTTCATTGAGTGTACTCATATTAATATTGGTATGGATTGAAATAAAGAATTCAAAATCAGATATAGGATGTGTTGGAAGTTAAATATGATTATATTTTGAAAACATTCATTCAGTACTGTATCAACATGATTTTTAATGGTTTAGTTAAATTTAGTTGGTGATGAACTACTTCAGGCATGTCATCATGATGTGATGAGATCAATATTTTATGGTATTCCTTTTAATAGGTTAATGTTTTTACTCCCTTGATCATTTAAAGGATCAAGAAAACTATCTCTAACACCCCAATATATTATGGTATATCTCATTTTAAGAAAATGTAATTGCTTTGATTAATTATGTTGCTGGAAACACTTAGATTAAACAAACCAAAAAATATAATTATTTTAACAGGACCATTACAAATAGTTGTTTAATTGGAGGTTGTGAGAATAATTAACTATATTATAAAATGTATTTGAATTTTAGGTTCCATAAAAATTTATTTGTGCCTATTAAATAATAAAACACTTTCATATAATGTCAATTTTTTTCAAATACATGTATTATTAAAAAGATATTTAGATTATATTATATGATAAAATAAATATATTTAATTATTCAAAATTTATGAAAATACATTTTATGAAATTAAAATCATTTTTTGGTTCATAATTTCAAAAAAACTATTTGGTTGAATTTTTTATAATTTTATGAAAATTATAATTTTCATTAGAGTGTAAGAAAATAAAAATTTTATTAATACCCTCATTTTTATTATATTTAAGTCAGTTTTCTTTTTCAATTTCCATAAAATTAACTTATTTAATTATTTTTCATATATAATATAATTAATTAAATTTAAATCATATTTATACCTTTTTTGCTATAAGTACATTTTTAGGCATAAAAAAAATTTAAAACAAAAATGTATTTATTGTGTTTTAATGGATTAATATTAAATGAAATTTTAAAACATTTGTGTTTTGAATTTTTAAAAATGAAATCCATATTTGTAAAAAGGGTTTTTAAATAATCTTATATGTTCATATTAATTTTTGGGCATAAAAGGAGAATGTGATAAAAAAATATATTTTTTTTAGTATAGGTAAAACAATGTAGTGGGTTAATGTTAAAAGGTAAAAACATAAAATACCTAAGAACTGAAAATTTAAATTGATTATTATTCAATTACTCAAACTTTTCCATCCATAAAAACATTTATTATCATCAAAAATATTTGGAAATAATTTCCCCCAAATGTGGCAGGAATTAAATATAAAATAATAATTTTGAAATAACATTAAACCAGCCCTTCTCAAGTATAAATACCACCCATCACCACCCCCTTTATCCTCATAAGCCTTTATGATTTTAAAATATCTACTACAACCACTCCTCCCCACTCTCCCAAATCCATGTGATACTGGTCTCAACCAATGACTAATACCATGTTCCTTATGGGTTCCATCATGTAGGTGATAATCAAGTGGAGGTTAATATATGAAAAACAAAAGGGAAGTGTCAGGTAATTGTTTCTCATTACACATTTACATCTACTAGATATATGCCTTATTAACCAGTTTTTTATTTTTTATGGAGTATATAATATCCTTTGATACATTATATAAAATATTTCTTTACAATAAGATAATTCAGTATTTCATATGAAAATTATTACATTTATGGGGTATATTAGTTGACTTTATTCAATCTAGTAAAGAAATTCTTAACCAAATTTATATCTATTCAGTTAAAATCATACATATTTTTTTTACTACATAGATTATTTTTGAAAAGAATTTTTAATATCATATATTGTATTTCATGTTTATTTATGGGGATTTATAGTAGATACACATATTCTATTCATTTGATTCATTTTCACATCAACGATATGATATTTATGACTGAATTTCCTAAAAAATTTATCTTTTCAAAATTTTCCATTAAAATATCCTATTCTATAATGTCAATATTTTCTATAAAAATAGATAAAATATTTTATTTATTATATTGTTATTTTTAAATGTTAATTTTAATCATGTTTTACTTCATACTAAATGGTTTAAAATTATACAATTTTTTTCTAAATAATGTTCAATGTGAATTTTATAAAAAACAAGCAATGAATGTTTTTTAACTTACATGGACTGATCTTATTTTCTGACTGTAATGAATCCTTAATGGTTTATTGTTTATTTCAAAATATTAAAATTTTCATTTCAAATAAAAATTTTCTCAATATAATTGTGCTAACCTATTATATGCAATTATTTGATAATGGAAATCTTATATTTTTCAAGAATTATTTCATGTGGTATTTAAAAAACATTTTCCCATCTAATAAAACCTTATTTTAGATTAATTATTCTTTATTGGGTATATAGTTTCAGGGATAAAATCCTTATTATTACACTGGATGGTTTATGATTATGATAGAATGATGTTTTTGGATTTAATTTCTTATCATTGAGTAATGTTATGATGAAATGTTTATGAAACTAATTTCATTACATGGTTTATTATATGATGAATGTATTATGTTCTTATGGAACACACAAGTATAGTTTTCCTTATGTGAGAGTGGTTAAATTATAACCAACTATAGTGGTTATGTAATAAAATATGATGGGTATGACCAATATATGTCCCTCTAATACATTATGTAATGATTTATATGTCATTAGATAGAGAGTACTGAAATTTAAAGTGAACTCAGTTTATTAAGAATATTTTTCTTCTGTGATGGTATTTAAAGCAAACCATTACTAAGATGATTTTTTGGAGTTATCCCATTCCAATATGAGGAATAGGATGTCACTAGGGATAGTGGTGTGTCCAGCCCAAGATGTGTATCTGCCAGTTGATTTTCTATGGTTATGTGTGTGCCACAATTTCATGTTATGTGATTATAAATTATGTTATATATTATATTATGATATTTGTCTTATGACTTACCATGATTTATTCCATGACATATTTTTATTATTTATGACATGTGGGATATAATTTTCAATTTATATGATTATTTTCTATGCACATATTAACATGATTTAACAATGTATTCCTTGATATCTTCTACAGTTACCCTTACTATTCATCTAATCTCACACACTCTTAGGTTTCGTTTTGACTTGGTTTTAAAGAATGTTTATATGTATTAGATTTCTTAGAATGGTGTTATATGAGTATAAATATTGGGAGATGATATGGATTTTAATGAACTGGGTTTTTACACTTCCATGTTTACAAATAAACTAAACCCATATTGTCATAGTGTGGTTTTAATATGTTTTATAATGAATATTTGTCTATTTAGATATAATATATACTTATAAAAATAGTGGATCATTATTTTTTCCATTTAAAGTTTGTTTTTTAGAACCCTCATTCCCTTTTCCCTTAGCCATGGATGTTGTACTTCCCATCCTAGAGTGAGAAAACATTAGAGAAAAAAGATGATAAATAGAAGAATTTTTTGGGAAAACCCAATAAAGATCATTACATTTTTATTTTAAATTATTTATACAATTTATATAGATTTATTGATATAAATAGTGAGATACTTTGAGAGATTGAGAAATGAGAGTGGTTATTTTAGAGGAATTTAAATTTTCTAGTGATTCTGGATTTATTTGATCAGAGAGTAATGTTGTAACCATGATTATATATGAGAATTCAAATGAAATGATTTCATTTGATCTAGAAGGGTTGAGAATATTTTGGAATAGATATTGTATATTGAAGATAAGGAATATATCCATAATGACCTTTTTCATACTAATAAGAGAAATCTTATTGATATTGTACTAAATTTATGAGATACCATTTAGCCTCCTCCAAGTAGTAAGTGGAATAAATAGGGATCCATGATATATCAAAAATCCCACCATCTATTTTGTTCACCACTACCATTTATCCATACTTTTTTTCTTGTAAATTCGTCCTTCTTCTACCATCACAATCAGTTTTCCATTGGGACTCCACCAGCTGGCCGATTGGTCTTTTTATCACTGGTGAAACTGCATACGTGTCATCGACCAGCTGATTGCCAATACTAGTAAGTTTTTGTTATTTATTAGGCTCCAAATCCAGTTAGTTACATCCTTTATTTATTATAATTCATTGTATATATCATTTCAAATAATTATATGTCATTGAATAATGATAAGAGTTTACTATAAGCCTTCAACAAAATCAACATGTCATATTTTTATTGACATTAATATCTCTAGTATGTAAAATAATGAAATCACATTAGAAAAATTAATGATATTTAAAAGGGATTAAATATATATATTATATACCAAAGAGAGCGTTTGTTATCATGAAAGCACATTAGAGTGATAAAATGGTACAAAAATCTCCCACTTTTTGATGATCATAAATATTTAACCAAAAAGACAAAATAATTTTAAACCAAGTGGGAAATATATATCTGTATAATTTAGGATATTGATATAAGATATTAAATGATCATAAAGAGTGAATAAATTAATCATTTCATTAAAATATAATCAAATTTACCATATATTCTAATAACAACATCGTTGTAAAATAATTAATCATTATCATTAAGAAAATAATGTTCAAAAAATTCCCTCTTTTAGAGCACTAATTTATTAAAAAAAATAATGTAACTTCTGGACCTTAGAATTATTAAAAATAAAATTACTCATTAAATTTTAAAAAAACTTCTCCACATTTGAAAATATTAAAAATAAAAAATAGAGCAAAGATAATGTTATTGGATATTTTAATACTCATGTGAGATTTTGAATAACCAAAAAAATATATTTGAAAAGAAATTTTGAGAGAGAAAAATATCTAAATTACATAATAAAAAGTATTTGAAAACATATATTAACATCCATATTATTGTTAATAGGAGTGTATTAAATAGATATATGGTAGTAAAAATATAAGAAATATAGAAATGAAAAAATAATAAGATAAGGTTACAAGAATGTAGAATGGAATATAAAGAGATAATGAAAGGAGAAGGAAGTGGATAAATAAATAGAGATTAAATATATATAAAGATAAATAATAATAAAAATTAATTAATTAAAATTTAAGAAAATATAAATTTAAATAAAAACAAATATAGATTTTATAAAATAATAATAATATAAAAGGAGAAAAATATGAAAACAAAATTGTTAAATAACTTATTTCTAGAACTACTTCTCCAAAGGAATATATTTACCCCCATTGTTTGATTTCATTATTTTAACATGTTAATTTAATGTAAGGAATAATTAAGAATCCCTTTTCAATTTTTTGATGTTTAATATATCACTAGATTATTATTTTATAGACAAGTATATATATAAATATTTAATTAATAATTATTCTTCCACTTGTGTTACAGAAAAATTCATAAATGATTATACATATAAATAAATATATAAGTTTCAAATAAAAATTTAGTTTGAAAAATAATATTTATATTATAAAATTACAATTATTATTTAAAATATGACTTTTAAATATATAAAGTAAGTGAAAATATCATGAAATTAAAATCTATTTTAAAAAAATTATCTCTAAAAGAATATTTCATAGAAAAATAAATAAGCATTTCACTAATAGGTTAAAAATGGTGAGATAGTGAAATCATAGAAAATAGAAAAAAATATCATTATTTTAAAAATATTTGAAGTAATAATAATAAAAAAGAATATCTTAAAATATATATAGTACAAAATAAATGAGTCAAAAGTTAACCTTACTTATTTCACCATTAATGAAATCAGATTAATAAAGATCTTGAGTTTTAGTGAAAATATTAATGTGATGAAATTACATTAAAAAAAATTTCAACAATAGGTCACCTTTTTATAAGTGATATACTTTGAAATGGTGCTAAATTTCACTTTATTTGGTGTGAGAGTGATTTATGGAATATTTAGAGATATCGATAACCCTCATATTATCGCATCTATTAGGGATATGGTGTTATATAGAATTAAAGTTAATGAGAGTTTGTTTCTTCCATATTACTTGTGTGTAATAATTTTTAGAAGTTATGTAATATGATTAATCTATAGAAATTGAAAATGAGAGATATTACTTAATGTTTTATGTTTTGATGAATTTTAGAATTAAATTGAAAATAATAATTTTAGTTTTATTATCAAGAATGAATGATAAAAATATATTTAATGGACATGGAAATTAATTCAACAATATTTAATTCTAGATAAAATAATACAATATTTTTGGTTATTTTTATTTTCGAAAAAATATGATTTGGTATATTTATGATGAGTATCATTTGGATTTGACAAAAAATGATCATAAATAAAAAAACTAAACCTATTTTTAAGCATGAAACAATAAGGTAATGTAGAATATCAATCACAATTCTATAAATTTTTTCCCCAAATTACTAAATTCTTCTAATGGAATAATACATATTTCATTTGTGAGATTAATTTTTTTTATCATTATCCATAACAAATCATTTTAATGTTTATCTAATTAATTTTCCATGGATTATAAAAATATAATAATTTACATGTGAAGTTTGAAAACGTGGATAAAATATGATTTTTTCTATAATTATCATCTCAAATTCCATTTTCATTAAATATGAAATTTATATATTAAGAGATTAATTTTTTCATCTATAAATCCAATCATCACCAAAATATTGATCGTTTTATAAATCATTTGATAAGCACTTTTAATTTTTTTGAATAATTTTTTACAATTTAAAAAATAATTTGATAAAATAAAAGTTGATAATATTTCATAACAAGGAAGAGTGTATTTTTCTAATCCATAAATATCATTATTTAATTTGAAAACCTGTTTTAGAAAAAAAACTAATTTTTAGAAGAAGTTGTTTATTTATAAGAATATATTTTTATTTATAAATTCATTTAAATAGGAACATTTTACATCAACATGAAAGTGTATGATATTAAGCTGAGGGAATAATTCTAAAAATATTATAATGCTTTTTCAAAAAGAGATGGTTGGAAACGATTCACCATAATTTATTCCATATTCAATGTAATAGTAATTACCAACTCAATGAGTTTAATTTCTAGATATATTTCCTGGGTCATATAACTTCTTCCAAAAGACCCATTTGATGTATGTGTTATGATAATTAAATATTCCATTTTAAGATATTCCTTTCACCATTTTGACTTAATTTATTAATTACACTTTCATGATAAAAACCCATTTTTTATTATTAAGGGATTGATAAGGGTTGGGGGGTTTTGGGTGAGAGACAAAAATGAAATGTTTTTAACCTCAAATTTTAAAAATATTTTATTGTCAGTTCCAATCTAAAATTATCAAAGGATATTTTTATATGGATGGCCTTTAAATGTTTTTACTTACATTATGTAATGAATTTTGAGTAGATTATTTTTATTCATTAACTTATTTATTTTGAAAAGGTTGGTTTAAATCCTAATTTCCAAAAAACATTTGGAAATATATTTTTTTATAAAATTTATTAAAAACAACATGGGTTGACTCTTTGAATGTTTTAGAACATATTTAATGACTTGATATTCAATTTTTGGATTATATTATCCAATAAAGATAAATTCATTGGATTTTGATTCAAATTTTACTTGTTCATATTTGTTGTTTAGAATATAATATTGAAAACTGTATTTTTTAAAAAAAATAAAAAATTTGGGTTTTTATATTTCCAAAAATATCATATGTGGTATTCATCTGAAAATTTATTTTGATTAAATTTTTAATTATAAGACATATAATAATTGTGATATCAATAAAAAAAATTATCGTAATTTATACTCATTTAAAAATTTTTATATAATTTCTTCGATTGTTTTATTTAACCTATATACTCTATCATTTGTTAGGTTTTGAGGAGTAAAAATAATAATTATATCATTGAGAAGAATATAAATCTTCAAATTCCTTATTTATTATTTCTACATAGGGAAGAAAATGAATGAAATTTTTTTAGAATAGTTTTGATTTTCCACTTTTATTTATAAGAGATGATTATATCATTTCAAGAATCACTTTTTTCAGATAAGAAATGATTATAAGAGAATTTTAAAATGTAATCATCAATAACTATTGAATATGATTGAAATTTTAGTATTTGATGTAGTTAATTTCTGACTAAATCATTATGAAACAATTTGAGATATTTTGATATAATGTGTATTTTTTAGGTTTGGAATATTTTTTATTGCATAATATATTGGCATGATTCACAAGAAAATTCATATTTGAAATTAAAATTTCATAGATATCATACTAGTTGATAATATTTTATTTTCATTAGAAAGCATTTTCCATAGTAATGATAGAGATTATTACAAATTTTTGACTCAATAACTTATGCCACCAAATATTTAATAATTATTCTTGTAATATAATTCTAATTGGTTGTATAAAATTTTTGGACTCAAGAAAAGGTAAATAATAGATTTAATTTTATGTAAAAAAATTATAAAAATATATTTTGAAATAAATTTTACAACCACTATCACATTATTGACAAATTCTTATCAAAATGTGTTTTAATCCTTTGATAAATTTTTAGTTATATTTGATTAAAAAAATATTATTATACCTTTTTCGATTTTCTGGATCTTATATTTATCAAATATTGTGACATAACCTCGTTTGGTTTTATCAATTTCATTAAACATATAGTGGTAACCACACATATTTCCTATGAAAAAACTATTTTGGTTACATTATTATTTTGGTATTTTTCTCAGAAGATGATTTTCATAGATATTCGAATCACTGTTGGGTTTGGTACCCAAAAAAACATTGGTCTACTAATTTAATCCCATAATTTTTTTTAAATGAATATTTCTTAGAAATATATTTACTTATAGAAAGATTGTATGATAAATAGATAGATTTTTGTGTCCCATGTCATGAAATATTGTAGTAACATTAATAACATAAATAAATAATTCTATTAAAATAATTTCAAATTTTATAATGCCAGAAACCTTTAATAAAAAATTGGTTTCAATAAATTTTATGAGGGGAATTCTGGATTTTTGATACAAATAGTAACCAATATATTTTCATTGATTTTAGATCCCATAAATTTATTTATATTATTTTATCCTAGAGTGAATTTGGAATGAATTCTGTTAAAGTTATAAATGCTTGATTCATGTTTTCTGACATATGGTCTCTAACACCCCATGATTTCATAGTATGTTATCTTATTAAAGTAATTCATTACCTTGCACTACACACAACACTGAGTTCGAGCGTACCACAACATACCAAACTAGCCGTTAAAAAGTAGTTATGAATAGTATTAACTGTATTTTAAATCTTATAAACACTACATAAATTTAAAATCCATGTTATTGGTTTCATAGACATAATATAAGAATAAATTCATTTTTTTTATATAAAAGATGAATTTTTTAAAATAAGAAATTTTACAAAAATTTAATTGTGAACTCTTTTTGAAACCAATATTTGAATATTTTATATATTAAATTTAATGAAATTGAATTCTTCTTTAGAATCAGGACCTAAAAATTTATTTTGGATAATGTTTTGGTACTTTTCTTGAAACTTTCATATTTTGATGAATAGTTAAAAATACTGGGTTTTAATTGAAAAAAACTTTTTTAATCGAAATATTTTATAGTGTTAAATAATTCATCTGAATGTTCTTGAATAATAATAAAATTATATTTTTATAATTTAATACAATTTATGTCATTATTTGTAATTTCACATATAAATTTGACATAAACAAATGTTAGTCTTTTGATAGTTTTTAATTTTAGAAAACCCACTTTTTGGTTTTGAATATAGGAATTAATTTTAAATTAATAAATGAAACATATATTTTTTTAATTTTTTAAAATAGTATTCATTTTTAAATTTGGAATTTCAAAATTATCTTAGGGTGATTTTTTGGTATTTCTCAAAAAATATTCAATATTTGATGAATAGTGAAAAACACTAAGTTATTATCTAAAAACATCTTTTTATTTAAGTAATTATTTATTTTATTTAAATTTATTTTAATTCCAAATTGATATATAATACCTATATAAGTACAATGTATCCATTGGAGTCATTTTATAATATATTTAGATGCATAAAATTTTATAAAACTTTTTAACCTCTTTTACCCACCTTCTAGGTACATTTGCAAATTTGCATAAAAATTAATTTTATAACTTATTTGAGTTGAATATCAAAAGTTTGAGAGAAAAATTTGACATCATTAAATAAACTTTGGTTCAATAAGATGAAGATATTTTTTGTGAATAATAACTTTTGACTCTTATTTTCCACGGTTTAAAGTAAATAGGGTGATTAAATGTAAAAATGATATTATAATTACCCTAACACTTGTACTAATTCTATTGGATACGTATAATTAGATCAAAACTAACCCTAGGAATAAATTATGATCCTTTTTGGTCAACCTGGATTTGATTAGGACATTTAATATTACATTATTTAAAGAAGAGTCAAATGTGTTAAATTCAATGTTTAATAAATGATCAATTTTTAATATAAGGTTACACACAATATAAATTAGTCTATAAATATTAATTTTAATTATAAAAATATTTCCTACATAATTGTATTTTATTTTTAATTTGTAGACATTAAATAATTTAAATTATTTATTATACAATGATGACGAAGTAATAACATAATTAATGATATATTAATATAATTGATATTATAAGTATAAATATAAATTTAAATTGAGACTTTGGATTAATTATAATAACATGATAGGATAATATGACATTTTAGGGTTGATTAGAAAAAATATTTCGAACTGATAATGTTATTATGACTTTAAAAAAAATACCAAATAGGGTCAAAACAGACATAAATAAATTTTGAAAACAAATACTATATTATTGATTGATATAATATTCATAAAAATTTAGGTTTAAGAAAAATGGCTTCAAAAATATTATATATTTCATTATTTAACCACTTTAGGTTCCCTTGTATGTTTAAAGTATGTTTATTAACCATATAGTGTAAGAATACAAGAAGACACGGTAAAAGTTAATCTATTTAACTAAGTGTTAAATCTAAATGATAAGGTTAAAATGGTAACCTAAATTTGTCTAAAACCTATTGGTTGGGAGGTTCTCGACCCATACGAACATTATCATATAAATGAATCATTTTTGATCTATTAGAAACTGTAAATTATTTTATTATAAAATAATATTTCATGCTTTTCCTGAAGTGACCCTCACCTCTCTTTTAAAAGGATACTTCCACTTCTCTCAAAATCACAACTCCAAAGTCATTTGGCTCTAAAAAACCTGGCCCAAATCTCCTCCCAACAGTCCTTATTTCGACCTAGAGGCATTACTCTGATCAGAATGACAACCTATGGTTCCCTTTTGATAAACTCTAAATGAAACACATGAAAAAGAGGTAATAATTTCACCACCCTCTTTCATGTTCTTTACTTCTTACACTTCATCTTTCATTGTTTTTTCCATACCAAAATAAATACTCAAGTATTTTTTAAATAATATGATGTTATTATAAACATGGTACATCCAAAATTATTATCATATCCATCCAATAAATGAAAAGTAACCATATGTGCGTACATACAACTTACCGTCTCCACGTCGTGGTGTAGTTTGTTATTCAAACACTTCATTATTTTTATAGGTTTAATAATGAGTATAAATGATGTAAATAATAAATATTAAATGTAAATTATTCTGTATATATGATATACCATCCAATTAAAAACTATTTAACCATCAATATAATGATATTGTCGCTCATGTGTACATATGGATTACCATCTCAATGACGAAATGATATTCATTTCTACAGTCACCATTCAGTGATGATAATATAAATATATGTTATTAAAAAGTATGTAATATATGACATAATAATTCTAATATATATATATGTATATAATTACATATATCTTATTCACTTACTTCCATTCAATATGATATAAAAACATAAACAACATTTATGAGTATGTACGACCTACCATCCCCATAAACGGTACCTTCCATTTCATATATCTATCTATTATAAATATTTATATTATAAGTATATATGATATATAAATAAAGGCTTATATTATGGAAGTATTTTAATCATGATATAAATGATATGATCCAGAATAACCAGTTAAAAACGTATGATAAATAAAGTGATTATTAACCGAAATGTTAATTTATCATGAAAATCATTATTAAATGGGTAGTATAAAGTAATAAATGAATCATGTATGATATAATAAATATGAATATTTATCTGGTATAATTTAATAACATATTTTGGTCATTATTCATGAGTTTAAACATACCCTCAACCAGTGGAAAGTGTCAGGCTAGGGTAAGTTCCTCAATATCATTATTATCTGAGATTGTTTATGTGAATGTTTTTACTAGGAAATATTTATTATCCATGTCCATGTTTCATGAAAGATTTTTTATGGATTATTTTTAAGGTACTCCTTTACAAAAAAAATCATTTTAAATGTTCTAAATATTTATTCTTCTTAAACATTCTCATTAATGTCAATGTTTTCAAAATAATTTTAAGGATTTATTTATATATACATGAATGTTTTAAAATGTTAATTCTTTTCCAAATTTTCAATGTGGTATGAGAATCTTTTATCCAAAAATATATTTTAAATTACTTCATTTTTAAATTGTGTGACTTTTATAATGATTTCATGAAAAAGGGATATTTATCTCCAAGAGTTTTGCAGATCATTTGCAACTATGTCAACATGATTTACTGGATATTATTATTGATCGAGGTTGATTTATTTTGATAAAAATATTCCATATTGTATTAAAGGTTTTTTGATATTTTTGACTATGTATGTGTTGTTTTTATACCACTCATTGTTTATGGATAAAGTATTGAAATTTCACATTCTAGTTTTGAAATGAATATATGTTATGTTTAAACCTTTTCATATGAGGAATGTATTGGACTTAGTAAGTGACGAGTGGAACCCTCTATAGATCCTCGATGAATTAGTAGGTTTCATGAGTGAATCTAGTGTCTTGGCACAAGGCCTTAACAAAATTTAATTTATAGTCTTGTCACAAGGCCTTGACTATGAGGTTATGAAGTCTGGCATTATGCATTCCATCATTATGAAATTGGATATTGATATTTCATGTGGTTATTAGATTAGTAGAATATCCATGTGAAGATGTAAATGGAATTATTTGATTTATATTTTCCATATTATTCATAAGTTTATGTTTAAAATGATTCTTTTTTTGTTTTATACGCTTCCCTAAATGTTTATTCCTATTTGGGAACATTTTCACTATATTGTTATCCTTACTGAGCATCTGAGCACACCCCTTTCTTATGTTTTATTTTCCCAGGATTCCTAGAATTGTATTATGATTGATAATCAGAGTTAATATAGAGGATCAATGTCACTCTCAATGGATCATTTAGGTTTAGTTTTATATTATAATTTTTAATAAAACATTCATGTATGTAATCTATTTTTCAAAAATGAAAGATTGATTGGTCTTTCAGGACTTGATTCCTTGTAATAATTCCAATGTTTTTAAATAATGTAGTGAATATTGGTAACTGGGGTTAGGGAATTACATTTGGTATCAGAGGATGTCTAACAACAAACATGGAAATATATTTAGATAAACTCTTATTAGAAAATATTACCCTAAGATAGACATTGAGGATTAGTATAGAACAACTTTTTAAAATTTTGGTAATGCAGAGATATTTTGTGTTTTCTAAGCAATACATCTCTTTCTGGATACGAGTAGGTAGAGGAGGATCTGGAACACATGTAACAAGGAGTGAAAACTCCAAAAAAAAGTTTTAGGATTGACCAGATGTATCCTGGATCATGACAACAGGCCTTTTTGCACTCTTAGTTATGATACTCCCAGCAAATATGCTTAGGATAATTCACATTTTCATTACAATCCACTATGAAGGATTTTGGAGTAAATACTTCCCCAATGAAAACATTTTACAATTATAGTTTATGTGAATAATAATTTCAATTTACGTTAGGTATCTTACATGGCTGGAATTATGCATTGAGATTCATAAACTAGCCTAGTGTTTTCAATTGTTCTGAAATGGCACCTAGTAGAATGAATGAGAATTCTACCAATACACATGATCAAAAGATTAAGAAGGATCATATATTTCATGGAATGAAACCAACATTTAAAAGGGAAATAGTCTCCCATATATTCTCACCATATGAAAAAATAGTATCATGTGTTAATAAGATATGTAAAGAATTCTATGAGTCCTATGGATTTTAAGGGAAGAAAGAGAAGAAAATGATTGAAGAGAGAATGATGGATAAAGGGAAGAGGGTAAAGAAGGATTTTCCCATATGTGATAACTGTGGAAAGAAACACCTTGGTAAATGCATGAAGGGAATGTGAGTTTGTTATAATTGTGGATAAAAAGGACACCAAGTAAGTTATTGCGAGGGAATGAAAAAGGATTCAAATGTACAATGCATTTTCAACATGGTGTTGGGACACAATGCAAAGCAATATCCAAATAATCATAGAATGCCCCAAATGCTTCTATTGGATAATAATCATGTTATGAGACTACCCAAGATGAAGGGGAATGATTATATTTCTTATGTTGGCATTAAATTATTATGTCATTAGTGTATTGTATTAATGATGTACATGTTATAGTAATTATAGAGCATAAAAGTATTGTGTTGTAGTACAATTTCATTAACGAATAGATATTATGTGGAACTAATAAATGTGACTCAATAAAAGGTTAATTTTTTTTGGAAAATATATGGTTGAGATAAATATAAACCATAATATGGTTTTGATGCTGAGGAAGTGATTTTAGAATAATATATGACGGATTTGGAAAAATTATATTGGATATTCTCGACTACCATGACATAAATTAATGATTTGTATATTCCATCATTGTTGGAGTTTACAACAATATTTGGATAGAAGGAGTATATCTAGTGTTTTATAAGAAATACGGGAGAAAGAATGTAATAAATAAGGGTTTATTATAATTCACGGTGTTATAGTGTTTGAAAAGAAAAATGATGAAGGTATTCACATGTTATTACACGAAAAAAGGATCTTCATTGTGTTTACCTTTCTTATAAATTTTGGACTCTGAGTTTGGACATAAGTATTTTGGATAAGTCTAAATGTTGGAATCGATTAAGTTTGAAGTTGTATACTATTGATAAGGTTAAATTATTTCTTGAGATTATTTTTGGATTGTCATTAAAAGGACAACCTAGAGGTCGGGTGATAACCCGTTGCGTCTGGTAAGGCTGCGAGACTTGAACTAGCAACTGAAGGACGAAAAGGGTGGATCTCCTACAACTAATATACGTGATGTACTAGTTTTTATAATTTAGTTTTTTTAAATATTATGACAAAGGAATTATAAATTCATTATCATTGGAACCCTATACAATTAGGATTAATAGAATATTTTTGAATTTTATTATATTTTGGAGTGAAAGGTGAATTTGTGGTAGAAATTAGTTGAATGATGAAACTCTACTGGTCAAGTATATTTTTTTCCTCTTATTATATTAATAAATTAAATCATGAACTTTATGGAAGGGATCTTAAATCCAAAAATGTGTTATCCTAATACCATATGTTTATTTGGAACAACCAATATTTTAAATCTTCATAGATTGCTGACATTGAGGCCCTCAATTTTATACTTTTTTTTATTGATGAACTCAATCACACCATATAAATATTTATGTTTTCCATCCAATTGTATTTCTCAAATCTCCATCAATGTTCTCTTATTAAATATCATAATTTGGTGGTAACTTTTTCATTCCCCTTCCCTCGTATTAAGATGAAATTTTATTTACCCAAATTCTTATACAGGTTTTCCACAAAGGTATTTTTCTATTTTTAAACATTTACTTTTGAAGAAAAATTTGAAATTGCGAGGATGAAATTTATTCAAGGATGGGAGAATGTAACACCCCAAGATTTCAATGTACGTTATCTCATTAAAGTAATTCAATAGCTTGCGCTACACGCACCACCGAGTTCGAGTGCAGCACAACTTACCAAACTAGCCGTTCAAAAAGCGGTAATGAATAGTATTAACTTAATTTTTAATATTATATATCCTATATAATTTTAACATTCATATTATGTGTTTCTTAGTAATAATATATTAACAAATTCAATTTTTTCAGATAAAAGAAGTATTTTTAAAAAAATGCAATTTTACCGCCTTTTAATGGTGAACCCTTTTCAAAAACAATATTTGAAACTTTTAAATATTATATTTAATGAAGTTAAATTCTTCTTTATAATAGGAAAATAAAAATTTATTTTGGATAATATTTTGGTACTTTTCTGATAACTTTCATATTTTGTCGAATAGTGACAAATACTATGTTTTAATTGAAAACAATTTTTAAATCGAAATAATTTATAGTGTTAAATAATTAATTTGAATTGTTTTTATGTATAATTATATTATATTTTTATCATTAAATACAATTTAGGTCATTATAAGTAATTTCACATTCAAATTTGATATAAACACATGTCAATATTTTGATAGTTTTTACTTTTTAGAAAACCCTCTTTTTGGTTTTAACAACAAGAATTAAATTTAAAATAATAAATGCAGCTTCTATGTTTCTAATATGGTATAATAGACATAATTTCTTAATTTGGAATATAAATATTATCTTAGGGTGATGTTTTGGTATTTTTTTGAAAACATTTAATTTTTGACGAATAGTGAGAAACATTACATTATTATTTAAAATAGAATTTTTATTTAAACAATCATTTATTTTATCTAAATTTATTTTAAGTCCAAATAGATATATAATAAATATATAAGTTTAATTTAATTTATTGGAGTCATTTTATAATAAAATTTTATGTATAAAATTTTATTTAACATTTATCGTCTTTTACCCTCCTTTTAGGTACATTTGCAAATTTTCATAAAACATAATTTTACCGCTTCTGTGAGTTGAATTTAAAAAATATGAGAGACATGGTTTACATCAGTAAGTAAAATATTGTTCAATAAGATGAAAATAATTTTTTTTCAATGGTAAATTTTGACTTATATTTACCACTGTTTAAACTAAAGAGGGTAATTAAGGGTTAAAAAGATATTATAATTACCCTAAATCATGTCATAATTCAATTGGATAAGTTTTATATTAATTAAAAACATAGGAATAAAATATAATCCTCTTTTTTCTACTTGGATTAGATTATGAAATTTAATATTACTTTATTTAAAGAATAGTTAAAAGTGTAAAATTCAATGTTTAATAACTAAACCATTTTTAATATAAGGTTAAAAACAATATAAATAATACAATTAGAGTTAATTAAAAATATAAAAATATTTCCTACATAATGGTATTTTATTTATAATTTATAGACATTAAAAAAATTAAATTATTTATGACACTATGATTATGTAGTAATTACCTTATTCATGAAATTTTAAAATAATTGATATTATAAATATCCAATTAAATGTAATTTGAGACTTAGGATGAATCTAAATAATTTTATAGGTGAACTTGACTTGTTATGTATTATTATATAATTTTTTTTGAAGTGATAATGTTGTTATGAATTTCACAAAAACAAAATACCAAATTGTGTCAAAATAAACATAAATTAAATTTAAAAAAATACTATATTATTGGGGGATATAATATTCCAAAAAATATAAGGATATGAAAATGGGCTTAAATAATATTATTTATGTCATTAATGAACCAAATTAGGTTATCTTAGATGTTTAGAGTATGTTTATTAACCATATATTGTAAGAAGACAAGAAGACACAATTAAAGTAAAACTATTTAACTAAGAATTAAATCTAAAAGATAAGGTTAAAATGGTAACCTAAACTTGTCTAAAACATATTGGTTGGGAGTTTTGTGACTCATAACCACATTATAATAGAAATAAATCATTTTTGAACTATTATATTCTTAAAATTATTTTATTATAAAATAATATTTCTAGTTTTTTCTGAAGTGACCCTCACCTCTCTTATAAAAGGGTACTTCCCATTCTCTCAAAATCACACCTCCAATGTCATTTGAATCGACCAAAACCTACCCAAATCTCCACCCAACAATCCTAGATTTTAACTAGGGGCATTAATTTGATCAGAAATCCAACCTATAGAGCACTTTTGATCAAATTCAAAGGAAACACCCGAAGAAGAGGTAATAATTTTCCCACTCTCTTCCATGTTCTTTACTTCTTACACTTCCTCTTTCTTTGTTGTTTCCACACCAAAATAATTACTCCAATAACTTCTAAATACTATGACTTTATTATAAATATGGTATAACCATATTTTTTATTCTATACATCCTATAAATGATAAAGTCACTATATGTGCGTACGTACGACTTATCGTCTCCACGTCGTGGTGTATTTTGTTATTTTAACAGTTCATTATTTGGATGCGTATAATAATGAGTATAATAGATATAAATAATAAATATAATATGTTATTTATTCTTTATATTTGATTTATCAGGCAATTACAAACTATTTCACCATCAATATATTGATATTGTCGCTCGTGCGTACAAACAGACTACCATCTCCACGACGCGATGATATTCATTTCCACGTTCCCCATTCAATGATGATTATAAAAATATATGTTATTAATAAGTTTGTAATATATGACATAATAATTCTACTTGATAAATATATATATTTTTAAATATTTAAATATATCTTATTCACTTACTTTCGTTCAATACGATATGAAAACAGAAACAACATTTATGTGTACGTACGACCTACCATCTCCAAAAATGGTTCGTCCAATTTCATATATCAATCTATTAAATTTATTTATAATCAAAATATATTTGATATATAAATAAAGGATTATATTATTGATATATTTAAATCTTTATCTAAATGATACAATCAAGTTTAACAAGTTAAAATACGTACAGTAAAGAATGCGATTATTACACGAAATGTTAATTTAACATAGAAATAATTATTAAATGGGAAGTATAAAGTAATAAATGAATCATGTATGATATAATTAATTTTAATATGTTTATGGTATAATTTAATAACATACTATTTTCATATACATGATGTTAAACTTACCCTTAACCGAAATAAAGTGAAAGGTAAGTGTTAATTCCCCAATCTCCTAATTATCCGAGATTATTTATATATAGGTTTTTACTGGGATATATTTATTATCCATGTACATGCTTCATAAAATATTTTTTAAATATTATTTTTAAGGTACTATTTAGCTAAAAAATCATTTTAAAAGTTTTAAAGATTTATTCTTCTAAACCATTCTCATTAATGTCCATGTTTTCCAAATGATTTTAAGGATTGATTTATATATACATGAATGTTTTAAAATATTAATTCCTTTCAAAAGTTTTGAATTGGTATGGGACACTTTGATTCCAAAATTTCTTTTAAATGATTTCCTTTATAAATTGTGTGACTTTTAAAATGATTTCATAAAAAAGGGATATTTCTCTCAAAGAGTTTTACTGATCGTTTTTAACTATGTCAACATACTTTACTGGATATTAATCTTGATTGAGATTGATTTATTTTGGTAAAAATCTTCCATATTGTATTGAACATTTAGTGATACGCTGGAATGTTGATGTATTATTTTTATACCATTCATGGTTTATGGATAATTTATTGACATTTTGTATGCTAGTTTTAATACAAATGTTTATATTATGTTTAAACCTTTTCATATGAGGAATGAATTGGACTTAGTAATTGACAGGTGGAGCCCGCTATATCTCCTTGATGCATCAGTAGGTCTCATGAGAAAAACTACTATCTTGGAAGAAGTCCTTGAAAAAATCTTGTTGGTAGTCTTGGCGCAAGGGCTGGACTATGTTGTTATGAAGTATGAAATTATGCATTCCATCATTATAAAATTTGATATTGATATTGCATGAGATTATTCGACTAGTATAATGTACATGTGGATAAGTAAATGACATTATTTGATTTATATTTTCCATATTCTACTGAATTTTATGTTTAAGAGTATTTTTTAGTTTTATATATTTCCTTGAATGTTTATTCATATTTGTGAAAGATTACGCTATATTGTTTTCCTTTCTGAGCATCTAAACTCACCCCTTTATTATGTTTTATTTTCCTTGGAATTCAAGAAGTGTATTATGATTAATAAGAATGGTTAATCTAGGGGATTAATGGCATTCTTAAAAGATCATTTTTGTTGTGTTTTATTTTCTAATTTTTAATGTAATGTTCATATATGTAATCTATTTTCCAAAACTTCTAATCTAATCAGTATTTTGGGACATGATTCCTTGTAATAATTCCAATATATAAAAATAATGCACCAACTCTGGGTAATTGGGGTAGGGGGGTTACATGGTCAATTATTGAATTTCATATATAATTATTCATTTTTCATTAATTATAAGTTCTTTAACTTTTTGATCTTGTTAATTATCATTATTCACATGATTATATATCTTATCAAGTTTATTATAGAGGGAATTATGTCAATGAAATATATTTTGTATGTTGATCATTTGTGTATTTTATGTATTCATAATGAATGGTACTTGGGGAGTATGAGAAAGAACAAGATGTGGGAGAATTAAGAGTCAAAGAATATGAGTATGAAGTAATAATATTGGTAGTAGCCTTGATTACTTTATCAATTTTTCTACAAGTCATATAGGACATGATCCAATCAATGAATATTTGAATGTTAGGTCTATATACTTATCACTTTTACTCCAGGTTGGGACTTCGAGAGACTTATTACCTATTTTATTTTCTTTTAAATTATTTTTTAGATTGATAATTTCAGATTTATGTGAAATATAATATATCATTCATGACATGTGAGATTAAATTATAACTTTTTAATTACCTTTGCGGTTTGGTTGTAATATTACATGTTCTTGGAGGATTTTTTCAAGTTCTTAGAGAGTTAAAAAAATCCTAAACCACACCAATGGAAAAATAGTCATAAGTAGACATGAAGTTGATGGTTTTTTGATATATCTGAAGTCATTATACACATAATAAGATTTCATCTTCAAAGTTATATTATATATCTATTTCCGACTCTTTCGCTGGGGAACGTGCATCCATATGCATGGATGATACAGGCACAACTTTTGTTTTGCCCCGCATTCCCACTTTTCAAAGGCGGGCGACATCTGCTCCTTATTCAATGACGTCTACTCCTTGATCGAAACCGGGATGAAGGGATGCCGGTTTTCCTTCCGTGGATTCTTCCTCAGAACTTATAACCTAGCCTGGGTCTCCCACATAGATTTAATACGTTGTTCGTGAAACTCTTACCAGTGCCATGTTTCCATGGATGCCGGTTAATTACACTTCTTCTGTTAGGACATTCCAAAAGGGTCCATTCAGGGCAACAACCTTCAGTCGGTGGAGTAGTCATGTCGAGGCATCCGTAACGTGTCTGAACGCTGGGGAATTGGGGTGTCTGTATTTTGTCCCTTATTATAGGTCTTCTCGAGGGCGCGGAGGCCTGAGGAATCCCACATAGAGAGCGGAGAATTATATGGAATAGGCATGTATCTAAGGTTTTCCACAGATTCCTATGTTTAACATAGGGTATGCTGCAAGTTTTAACATCCAACGGAGATGGATCGGGTTGATCAGAACACTAGATGGAGTGGATCAGATTGAGGAATTCCCCTTGAGGGAATGCCAATATCAGGGCCAACCCGTGGGTTGCTTCCCGAATGCTATGGAGAGGAATGGGGTGGCATGATCTCACCAAGATGTGGTGGCCCAGGTAAGAATCAGGGTGGATGATGGAGAATTTCATGGAGTGGAGGGGGAATGAAATGTGCCATCGTGGATATGGAAGTGGTGATGGGATCAGTTCTCGAAGAGACATCTTATGTATCCCCATGGCAGGGAATCAAAGTCCTCATAGTTCAGGAAGACGGGTGTTATACTGACATGAAGGGGTTTCGGAACAACTGGATGGTTGGGTCACAACGACTTACCACTGGATTGGGATGCGGTTTAATATCATGTGGGACGGTTCCATGTCATAGAACCGACGTGAAGAAGGACCTTGGTTTAGATGGATGATGGGCTTGAACCTTAGGAAGGCTTCCTACGTACCATGACTTGACACGAATCAAAGACCACATAGTTCTAAATGGTGTGTCGGCGGACCGACACAAGTGAGGACCTCGGTCCAGATGGGGCGGGGCTTACCCTCTAGGCTGCCCAGGTATTCGTGAACCGACGTGAAGTGGGTAGGAGTGACCAACAGGTGGTGGGCTTGAACCTCGTGAGGCTTCCTATGTACCATGCCTTGGAAAAGATCAAAGTCCATGCAGTTCAAGTGAAAATGGGGGGCTTGGAACACTGAAAAGGAGATGGTATGAGCTATTAATTGTTGTCCTTGAACCTCAAGGAGGCTTCCTACATACCATGACTTGACATGGATCAAAGTCCACGTAGTTCGAGTGGTGATGGTGGGTGTCGGCGAATCGATGTGAAGAAAGGACCTTGGTCCGATGGGTGATGGGCTTGAACCTCAGGGAGGCTTCCTACATACCATTCCTTGACATGGATCAAAGACCTCATAGTTTGGGAATGGTGTTGTCAGTGAACTGATGTGAAGGTGAACCCGTGGGTCCTCTGGTCGTGGGATTGAACCTCATGAGGCTTCCTACGTACCATGCCTTGACATGGATCAAAGTCCCCATAGTTAGGGATGGTAACAATGGCTTACCACTGGACCGAAATGCAGTTTATCATCATGTGGGACAAGGGTGAACCCCGACGTGAATAAATGAAGGGCGGTGAGCCTGAACCTCGAGAGTTTTCCTACGTACCATGCCATGACATGGATCAAAGTCCTCGTAGTTCATATGGATGTACAGTTTAATGTCATGCGGGATAGGGGTATGCAGTTTAACATCATGTTGGATGAGGGCATACTGTTTATCGTCATGATGGACAAGGGAATTTCCATGGTCGATGTTTACTCTAAGACCACGTGAGTCATGCTCGGTGTGAGAAACAAGAGGCATCAAAGACCTGACGATCACATCGTGAAGGGTGCGTCTGTGAGAAGCGAAGAGGGACTTAAACGTTATGCGGCCCATGGTGTTGGGACTTGCTCTAGGATGGGGGCCCAATGCGTGGAAAAGCGTAGCAAGAGAGGGATTTGGGACCAATGATGGAAGGTGCCTCGTTCCATATCACACCCTCCACTGTCCTTGGCGGTGGGGAAGTACGGAGGTGCATGGGTGCTAACTTTTGCAGGAAGGGAATGGGGGCTTACACAAAGGTCATTTCCCTTCTCCCGTGTACATATGCCACTCTGATAAGGAGGATTCCATCCCAAGGAGACGAGCGACGTAAAGAATGTCTGAGCTGGGGGGACCCTGCGTGCGAGGCATAGGGTCGGGTCACAATTTAACATCATGTGTTGAGGACGAGGTGCTTGGAAGTTTAACATATTATAGCTCGGATGAGGTGGGTTTACTCCACACCCCAAGGAATTACATGAAAAGTACCCTCTACCCATTGGGGGAGGGAAGGTACCAGCAATGTCGTGGTATAGGGGGGTTGCAGAGAGAACCATCGAGGGGTCCGTGTTAGCATGGATATGCGATGAAGCAGTATCCATTAGCATGACTATGTTAAGAAGCATTAGGTGAAGCAACGCTATGGGTGGTGTCGTCCATGAGACATTGAAATCACATCGTTAAAACCTGGAGGGTCACATGGGAAGAGGAATTGCCAAGCAAAGGGGTCCACATGCAGGGACCATGTGGAGGTTTGTTTCTTTGCGTAGTGGAGAGCACTTGAAAATGGGTGTGCTTCGCGAAGTGGAGTGCCTTTTCCTTATCATGGGGCAGAATTGGGAGTGGGAGATGCTTCGCGATGTGGAAGGGTGTTCGCGGAGCACTGCCTCGCGAAGCCAAGGTGCCTTGTGAGCGAGGTGCTGTGAAGTAGTGTGCTTGGTGAAGTAAAGTGACCCTGCCTTGGCATGTGGATCACTTTGTACATGATGGGTGTCTCGTGAAGTATAAGCACTCTACGGATGCCCATGTTCCCTTGGGAATCCCCCTTCGCGTTGGCCCTTAGGCATCGCGAAGGGCATCCCTCTCTGAAGATGGGGTCAAAACGAGACAAGGTGAAGGCCTCTCACGAAGAAAAAATACCTCACGGAGATCATGATTCTCAGAGTGAAGAATGCTTCGTGATTTGGGAGTTGAGAAGGATAATGGTTAGATTGTCTGTCTAGAGAGCTCAGGGGGAGCTTGGTATTTATAAGCAAGGGGCACCATAGAGAAGAGCTCAAACGGCACTAAGGGGGGCCTCGGGGGCTTCGCGGAAGGTCGTGAATGTCAACTGGATTTACGGAGGGGTACCGCCTCCTCTACTTCATGGCTGGTCGCGAATGATAGGCCGTTCCCGGAGTGTTACTCCCTCTGGTGCTTCGCGGCGTGTCGTGAATGTCAGGCCGTTTGTGGAGTGTTACTGCCTCTGGTGCTTCTCGGAGGCCGCAAGGCTAGGGGGACTTCGCGTCGGGGCTTTGTGAGGATGGGTGCAGAGCCTCTTTTTATTTTCTCCTTTCTTCAAATTTTTTTGGCACCAAAAAATGCCCCCCCTCAGACTTAGAGTCGCGAGGGATCAAGGTCCAGATTCTGAGGGAAATCGCCAAATTTCTCGGCAGGTCGCGATGAGGACTCACGAAGCGGGATTGTGAGGGGGCCAGGGGCCGCGCGATCCGGATGCGACGCGACGCTCCACATTAGTTGGACGTGTCATGAAGCTTTGGGGCCCACCGCCTATAAATATGGGTTGACCTCTTGTATTTTTCTTTCTTTGTGACTTTTTCCTCTTACGCTCTCGATTCGTGAGGCTCCGCATCCTCCGCGTCTGCTCACCATGAATCGAGGTTTGCGGCGAACCATGTGTCTCTGAATCTGCGACTGCGCCAAGTGAACTTCTGCTTTCAAGATGAGGCCTGGCTCCATGTATTGGCCTTGCGACCGAGCTTCGCGAGCGATCTTCACCAACAACATCCGTGACCAGACCCGATTTTTTTTCCGAGTTCTGAAATTGTAATGGCCCATTAAAAGATATACTGGGGGTGCATGCAAACGCCGCCTGGAGGGATGAGATGGCCAATCATATGGGCCTTGGAGAGATGGTCCGAAGTCACTCGGACCATAATTATTTGACATACCTCCTATAAAAAATCCATAAGAACTATATGTTGTTCATGAATCCTCCCTTATATGGCTTCGGGCTGAGGTATGATGCCTTCATTCCTGAGGCTAGTAGGGATGGACCATCTTGTTGGTTCAGGAGCACGCCATGCCAACACCAATGGTTTAGAGCGACCGATGGTCATGTGCGGGAGGACTTCACACCCATCACCGCCGACTGTCTGTACAACAATCTGAACAACATCGACGGGGAGCCACTGCAACCGAAGACATCCCCTCTCATGTATTACACCATAATGAAGATGGCTCAGCATGACTAGGAATGGGCCTACTGGGCCGGTGCCTCATGCGAGGAGTTTGGGGCCGAGCTCAGGAGAGTGGTATTGTATGATGCAACATGGTCCTCGCAATTCCAATTTTATCAACCGAAATAGCTGATTCCGGTGCTGCTGAGGAGATGGTAGTCTAGGACCATTACTTTTCACCTGCACCATGGGGAGGCTGGAATTAGTCTGTGGGTTGGCCATCAGATCTCGGGGGTCCCGATCAGGGGGGCTATGTATGATGAGTTTCTTCCCGTCATGAGCACGTGGGAGGATCTGGAGCAGATTCTGCGTTAGGCGTCGGCACTGATGGTATTATTCCCTGGAGAGGACAAGGAGGCAGTGAGAGATTTACACATTAAGAAGTTGTTCAAGAAGTTCCTAAACTTCTCTGAGGATGGGGAGTTCCCTTTGAGTCCTAGAACTTGTACGAAAGGGGATCAACGGGGAAAGGAGCACTCGTATTGGCGGATCTTGGAAGACAGCCAATGGAAGACTTGGGGTTTTAGTGTCAGCACTGAACAACAACTAATAGTCAGGCTGGCGACATTCATCGCGGCCCTTATCTGCAGTTGGATCCTACTAGTGAGGGATACCAACATGGGGGTGTGGCCCAGCTCATTCATCATGGCATCCATGCTGTCCATGGGAATGCGGGTCAATATGGGGATTCTGATGCTCACCAGATTGTACAGGATGATGCGACAAGTTAGAGAGGGAAAGAAGCAGCTGAGGATATGCAGGCCCTTCCACCTTCTGTATGGGTGGATTGCGGTGCACATCAGGGGGTTTACAAATACCCAAACCCTATCTTGCCACCGAGATCAAACATCATACCTTCTATTCTGAACGTAGCCGGGAGATTCCCAGTCAAATTAACAGTACCAATGGTTCTAAACCGAGTGTGGAAGGAGGATGAGTTTAGCTTCCACCCATTCCCATTGCTGATGGGGGCACTCACTAACGATGGTCAGGGAACAGAAGAGTACCAGTCTTATCTCCTGGCCTTTCGAAGTGGAGTTTTGGTGGCATGAGTGGACTGTGAGCCACTCTGTGAGACGTACACCCCACATCGGTGTGCGAGGCAGTTACGGTGCCTACAGTGGCAGACCCCGCAGGTCTACTAGGAGCTGCCTCATGAGGGGAACCCGTTTGTAATGAGGAAGATGTGCCTCATGTTCACACGAGAAGACATGAAAATACGAATGGCATTGACTCCACCGACTGTCGCCTTTGGACTGGTGAAGGAGTTTTTCGTCAACTGGGAGGTAGCTTATTCTGGGAAATAATGAAGCAGCCAACCATTCGGGCTGGTGATGGTGGGTCTACCCTGTCTCGAGGCCGGGTTCGGAGGGCAGCAAGGGCCTCTCGCGGTGGCAGGGCTTCCGTGGTGGCGAGACCTGCACCTGCTGAGGATGCGGAGGCAGTGGCGGATCCAACAGTGGCATTAGACCCGGTGGTTCTGGAAGAGCAGTGCCATCCGGAGAGGCGGCCACCAAGGGGGTTTCATAGGATATCCACTCAGGCTCTGGGGAAGCGGCTGCACCACATCGACATGCTAGAGAATGCAGTTTTCCAAATGTACTGGGACATTTGGGATGTCAACCAGCTGTTTCATAGAACTCCTGAGATGTGGGAACACCTACACCGTCTCAAGATGCACCTACCAGGTATAGTCCTCGTTCGGGATGGTTTTATAGTGTCTCCGGTAGAGGAAAAGCAGTATTTGGTTGAGCTGGAGGTCGAAGTACATTCCAGTGGTGACCCGCGTCAAATGAAAGACCAGGTAAGGGTGCTTCTATATCGGACAGTTCCCCTATAGCTGTCGGCCACCGAACTAAGAGAGTTCTTCCCTCTACCGGAAGAATCAGACGAATCCTATAGGGAGGACGAGGCCGGAGGAGGAAGCCCGTTGGAGGAAGGCTAAGTCGGAGATTAGGACTCTGATTCCTACAATTTCATGGAGGTTCTCAAGGTATAATTCCAAATTTCATTCCCCAGGGTCTGCTCTCAGGACATTTTGGGCCTCTTACGAATATCTGAACCGTGCAGGAAGAACTTGTATGCAGACCTCACTCTCACCCCTTGGTGGGTGATGATGTAGGACCTTCAGAACCCGTGCCTGTGGCTGCATCCAGTTCTGTGTCTAGTGGGGCTAGAGCACCTGAGGTGGCTCTTCCATAATCACCAGAACTTCCAACAGTATACGGAGGGCCATGCCTCGGGGTCGCGTCAGCATCGACCCCAAAGCAGCACCAAGAGTTCGATCTCCATAAGTTTCTCCACTGGATTCAATGTTGTCTTATGTAGATCGTGCCAACTGATGTTCATTCCATTCTCTATCGTACAGTTCTCCTACTTGCATGGGCTGCTGCGGCAAGGCTGGTCGGGATGTCTGGTGGCATCCCTCCTAGGGGCATGCCAGTGATTATGGAGATAGTTCCCCCATCTACTCAAGTTGCAACACTCCCTATCATTGGCAGGACCACCAGCAAGGTCGTGCCTGAGGTTATTGCGGTAGAGTCCGATGATGAGGATCAACCGGCCAACCCAAGTCCCGCTATGCCTACCCCAGCGCCAGATGTCGCGCCAGATTCAATGCCAGATGCAGATCATGCCGAATATTTCCTACGGGCATATCCTGGATACGAGCCTTCCAATCACGCGGACTGGGACGAGATGACCTCTGATGAAGAGGACATAAAAATAGTCTGTCTCCGATCAGGGAATCTAATCACACACTTCATCAAAGACACCCCCAAGCACTATGACTGAATGAAATGGAAAAACGTTGCTCGCGGTTGCAAAAACTGTGCGCTGGGGGAGTGGATGCCCAGTGTCCTTATATGATCATCTAAGATGTCATGGCATAGAAGATCCGAGAATATGATCGTGGGCTCAGCGTGGGCTGGCTGCAGAGGAAGGCGACAAATGTCAAGAAGTTCAAGGAGGCTGAAAACGAGGTCTAATAGCTACAGGCACGGGCGGATGAGAACTCAGCCTCACTTAATGCACAATCTGAGCTGATCTCGCGGTTGAAGGCCCAGCTGGCAGAGGCAGAAGAGCATATGAGGTAGGCTTCTAGAGAGATGGATGCCATTCAGGCAGACATAGAGAGGTCCCGAGCCGAGGCTGATAAACTGCACCCCATCACTACTGAGGAGTAGTGGGAGCTGATTCGGCGACAACAATTCCTGGACGCCACAAGTCAAAAGGTGGCGGAGCTGCAATGCTCTTTTGATGGGGTCAATCCACCCATGGGGGGAGTTGACCCCTTGTTACTGTAATAATTACAAACCCTTGAACATACTTCTGTGCTTTAAAATTTAATTTGAATTCCATAGAATGCACGAGTTCCGTTATTTTCACTGGTTCATTTTGCATCCATACAATTTTTGTGGGACGTCTTGCGACCATTCCCCAAGCTCACGTGGGTTAGGCCCGATGGGAGAAACAAGAGATAGTCGCCTCATCGTCCAACCTAAATGCAGGAGTGGAAACCAAGCTTCGGGCATCCGGGATTTGGATAATCAGTCCGGATTTCTGGAAAATATGAGAGACTTGGCCGGAGAAGGATGTTCTCAAAATAGCTGAATTACCTTTTTTTCAGCGTTCTCTTGTGCACGAATGGTGCAACGCCAGGGGCACTGAAATCGGTCTGAATGGGTGAGAATGGGAAGCATGAATCACGATACCCAAAATTCAAAACATTGTGAGGGTAGCGTGACAATAAAGGGGTACCGTTAACCGTGGTGGAAAAATGGTATCCTTGCTGCATTATCCTGAAATGGGAACAAAAAGTGAGGGCCGACCGTTGAACATATTCGCAACACGGGGCCTAACTCATTTATTTTCGATTGGTCTTTTGGGACATTGGACCAGGACAGCAGGCAGACCATAGGTCAAGCATCCATACTGGTAGGGGGTCCCTCGAAACATGACCGGTCTTCCAGAACGTTGGCCCAGGACACCAGGTGAACCATAGGTCAGACATCCATACTATTAGGGGGTTCCCCCAGACATGAAAGAGGAAGAGGGTCTGAATAAGGGGCATGTAAATTGTGGAATATAGAGTGATGGTTCGTCCAAATAGAATCCAACACTCATGTAATTACACCACCGCTGTGGGAGTATGCCAGACGGGCCCATCGGTTTGATCATGGATCATTCCTTATTTGAGATAGGGCCTCTCTGGCGAGGGGTTTTGTCGCTTACCAATGTAAAATTGCGGCATCTTGAACCAGTTTAGGTCAGAGACATAGATACACGGTCCTCTACGAGGGGTCTGGCCTGGGGGCCGGAAAGTGGAAGAACAAGATTAATGATTCCTACGGGCTCGACCCTATGGAAAATTCTAGGGTGTCCCTACGTTTCCCATGAGGATGGGAATCAAACCACAAGTAGTTCTGGAAGCATAGTGTAGTCATAGAACAACACTGATAGGTGAAATTCTCTCTGGAAGAGGCTCTGGTGCATCCCATGATTAACATGGGGCATCCTGAACTTGTTCAGGGTAGAACCGCAATTTAGTGTCATGCATTGAGGACATATGGACTCCTGTAGTTTGAAGTCATATGATAGAACATGGAGTGAAAGGGAAGAGCCCAGGGAGAATATGGTGTGGTAGTTATGAAACCGACGTGAATGAGGACATGATGTCCAAATCACACCACGTACCCCCAGAGGAAACTCTTCAGGTCAAGGGACCAAGAGTGAGAATTAGGCAGGGCCCAAAGCAGAGTGTTCGGATGGTCCTACGTACCCCATGAGGATGGGAATCAAGACATACATAGTTATAAGGGTACGATGATAAGCCTGTCCATGTTGGTACACATCCTTCCAAAACATCTACGCCCATGTGAGTCGTGCTCAGTGTGGGAAACAATAAGTAGTGGTGGAACATTCCTGACACAGAAAGTGGCAGGTTAGGATGAAGGGACGCTCGGTAAATATCGGCCCCATTATACTAACATGACCATGTGGCGCACCTAGATGCACGAAGAGATAGAGCAGAGTATGATGGAATTCCACTTGAACATGGGGAAGTGGAAATGTGTGAATCATGATGCTCGAGATTTGAATCACAAAGACGGTGGCGTGATGATAGAGGATAACCGTTAACCGTGGTGGAAATGTAACATCCATATTGCGTTGGCCTAGAATGGGGACATACAAATGAGGGTCGAACATTGAACATGTTCGAAACACATGACCATGTCATAAATGTTGTCAGAGATCCTTAGGGATGTTGGACCGAAACGATAGGAGAGCCCTTATGCCCAACATCCACGGATATCCCTTAAGCCTAACATCCATGTCTTCTGAGGGTCCTTTTGGATGTTGAAGTGGAAGAGGATCCAAATAGAGAGCTCACAAAGCTTGTTCATGGGAAAAGGGGAATGTCCCCATGAAAATCTCACACTTTGGGCTCGTTCTCAAAACACATCTGAATCTGACAACGAGACATATTAGATAGAGGGAGCAGAGTCATTTACCATAGGGAGATCTTAATTTAGGGTTGTAGAATTTGGACCATTAGTGGGAGGAAACACAGGAGGCACGTGATGGGTGTTTACAAAAAACCCAATGTGGATGGGAACCAGGGGTGTGTATGATGTGGTGAACAACCCGACCCGAATGAGGACATAATCCCATACCACACCGCACAACCCCCCTTGAGAGAGGATTTAGGTCAAGGGGATGAAAACTAAAGTTGATCTGGGCCTAACGAAAAGTGAAAAGATGTTCCTATGTACCCAATGGGGATGGGGATCAAGATGAATGTAGTTTTGAAGGGTGGCATGATAAGGTACCAGTTCCATGGAATACGGGGAGTGCGGGCATGGCCCCTGCACCAAAAGAAGCGAAATTTGATAAACCTTGTTTGTCCTTTAATGTGAGTGGTTTTTTTTGTGAAGAAAAATGCTTAGGGTAGCAAGCCCTGGTGTCCCCAAAAGAATCAAAACATGATAGGAATTGACAAATGGAATGGCACATGACCAATACCCAAGGTGATGTACACTACAATGAGGTCATGACAATGTAGTTCTATTTTTCGTCGTGCGGCCAGGACAATAATGTCACAGTTTAGGGTCGTGTGATAGGACCAAGCATGCATTTTAACGTTATGCAGCGTAGACGTTGAAGATACGATTCTATATGGGGGATGTGTACGGTGTCGTGTGACATAACCGACATGAATAGGGACATAATCCCACATTATACCGTACGCAATCCCGAGATAGGAACCATGGGACAAGGGGCCCAAATTGAGGTGAGAGGTGAAGGGGGGCAGATTAGCTCCCAAATGAGCTAGACCTGAAAACGAGATGATCGGGCGGTCCTACGTATCCCATGAGTATGGGAATCAAGCTGAACATAGTTCTGAGGAGATCTTAGTTTATGGTCTTAGAGCTTCGACCATGGGAGCTTCAAAGGATGCCGTATTTTAGCTTTTCCCCCTGATATACCTAGATGAACTCAGGGGTAGCGCCAAGTGTGTCGAGATTACACCTAGACATGATGGGGTGGAACATAATGTGAATCATGTAACCAACATTCATGGCCGGGAAGGGCTGGCGTGATGAAAATGGAATACTGCTGACCATGTTCACAACACAACATCCTATCATGTTAGCCTGAAATGGGGACTGACAAACGAGCATCGACTGCTAACCATGTTCAAAACATGGGATTTGTATCAATTTTATTATCTAAAACCCTCGGGGGCGTTGGCCCGTAACGGTAGGAGAGCCCCTGGGCATTGTATCCAGGTCATTTTTGGGGTCCCTCTGGGTGTGAAAGGTGATGAAAGACCTGATGAAGGGAGACACAAAGCCTAAAAAGTAGGTCTGGACATGTTTGAATAGAGTCCGACATTCCAGGTAACTAAAACTAGAGTACCCTAAGGCATATCAGTGAACCACCGCAAAGGTTCGGCAAAGTTGCTCAGGAAAGGTAGGACAAAAGTCCAAGGTGGGACGGAGATTTTCAGAAGATGGGGCTGGACTCAAAGCTTAGACATTAGGGTGGTCTTACATATCCCATGAGGATGGTAATCATGCCACACGTAGTTCTAAGATACCCTAACGAGGATATGTACGGTGCGGTGAGTAACCCGATGTGAATGGGGACGTAATCCCGCACCACACCGCACAGTCCTATAGGAATGAACCTGGGCCAGGGGGCCCAAAAAAGGCCAAGGGGCCTGATAGTTGGGTTTTGGTCAGGAAGGCCTGTCATACATGCTATTTAACATCTTTCAGTGAGGACGAGATGATCGGGGAATATGAGTCCCTGGACGGAGGAGGTGTATGGTACGGTGAACAAACCAACATGAATGTGGACATAATCCCTTACCACACCATACAGTCTAGGTAAGAACATGGGCTAGGGCATGAAAAGGCCAAGAGGCCTGAGGCTGGGCCTCAGTAAGGGAATGCATACGGCATGTCAAGTAGCCCAACGTGAATGAGGATGCAATCCCACCCCACACCATACGATTCTTATAAAACAATCGGGGTCGTGCGTCCGACTGTTGGCACCACCCAGAGGGAATATTGTCGCTTCAGGATGGGGCAGAAAAATCACTGCACTCGATGTTTGGGACATCTTTGGGTGGACCCGAAGATCCAGGGCACTATTGTCCATGTTTCAAACACAGCATCCATATAGTGACTTGATATGAGAGCAACAAATGAGCGTCGACCGCTGACCATGTTTGAAACGTGGAACTTGTATTAGCCTGTTGCTCGACATCCTCGAGGGAATTGGCCCAAAGTGTTAAGAGGGCCCTTCCGGATGAGGAATGTGATCGAATCCTAGTAATGGTGTTGGTGAAGCATAGTTGTACCCATCCACGAAAGAGGCAAACATCTCTGGGGGGGATGTACATCCGGGTCGAGGCTTTCTCGACTTGATTTATGGAAAAAGTGTTCATCTTGTCATATGTCTTGACCTGCGAGGATGATTTCGGCTTTTGGGCTGGGCCAACAGAAGAAATGTTTGGGCATTCCAATATATTCCATGAGGATGACAATCAAGTCATACGTAGTTCTTGAAGTCCATGCAGTTTAACATCATGCAGTAATGATGTGGGAGGATAGAAGAACGAGAGTGGGATCATGGTGTGACCCTTATAATCCTTGTTTGGGCGGGGCTAAGGAATTCTACTCCTAATCATGCAAGGACCCTCCGAGGAAACTATACCCAGGGGGGACAGTCAAAGAGAAGAGGTCAAGGAAGGGCTTAAGGCAAGACGTCTGAGAAATCCTACGTATCAAATTAGGATGGGAATCAAGCCATACGTAGTTCTTGAATCACAGTTTAACGTCGTGCTGGATGAGAGATGTGTCTCATCTGGGGACATGTACGTTACGATGGGAAACCCGACGTGAATGAAGATGTAATCCCACACCACACCGTACAATCACATAAGAGAGCCTGAGTCGATGAAGGCCTAGGGGCCTAAGGATGAGCGTCGGTCAGGAAGGCCTGACCAGCTTGCAGTTTAACGTCTTACAGTAAGGACGGGTTCCAGGGGCCCGAAGAGGGAAAAGGGCATGAGGCTGAGCCTCGGTCAGGAAGGCCTGATTGTCTTGCAGTTTAATGTCTTACAATAAGGATGGGGGTGTTCTTAGATTAAGGTTATAAAACTAGGACCATTTTTCAGTTTATCGTCTTGTAGGAAGTTATCACAGTTTTAATGTCATGCAGGAAAATGGTGCAGTTTAAGGTCATTTAGGACCTTAACGTGCAGTTTAGGGTCATGCGGGACCATTCTGTGCAGTTTAGGGTTGTGTGGGACCATACTGTGCAGTTTAAGGTCGTGCAGGACCATACTGTGCAGTTTAGGTTAATGCAGGACCGTACTGTGTAGTTTAGGGTCATGCGGGACCGTACAGTTTAAGGTCGTGCAGGACCAATTGGCTCAGGCAAAGTACTGCTTGAGGAACTTGGCGTTAGTGGAAGGAGTTATGTGCTCACCATCCGTGGTCACCGAGGAGTATGCTCTGTTGGGGTAAACCTTATGGATAACGTAAGGTCCTTCCCATTTGGGCTCATGGTTGGGCGGTTTTCTATCGGAAATCATTGGCACTCGAAGGGCCAACACTAGGTCGCCTGGTAGAAAAGAGCGAAGGCGAACCTTCTTGTTGAAAGCTCTGGACATCTTATTATGATTCCTTTCCAGATTTTGTAGGGCACGAATCCTGTTCTCATCCAGTGCTTCCAACTAAGTTAGACGGATTTTGGCCACCTTATCTGGCACCTTCTGGTCATAGACTGTAGTGCGTAATGATGACAGCTGGATCTCAATGGGCAGGATGGCCTCAGCCCCACACACCAGGGAATATGGGGTCACCTGGGTGGAATTGCGAGTCGTCGCCCGATAATCCCATAGGGAGTTGGGGAGCTTGTCAGGCCAACTTTTCTTGTTTTGACCAACTATTTTCTGCAGAATGTTATAGAGGGTTTTGTTTAATTCCTCGATCTTTCCATTCGCATGCTCATGATAGCGAGAGGTATGGTTCGAATGGATATTATACTTGGCATACAACTTCTTCAGCTCGGCTACTCGGAAGTTAGTGCCGTTAACAGTGAGGACAACGTGAGGGACTCCAAACCGTTGGATAATATTTGAGCTGACGATGTCAACGATGGAATGGGCCTTGACCTCGTTGAGTGGAACTGCCTCTTCCAACATAGAGAAGAAATCTGTAGCAGTTAGGATGAACCTACACTGGTGAGTTGTGGCCAGTGGATATTGTCCCATGACATTGAGTCCCCACACTACAAATGGCCAGGAAAACTTGGTAGAGTGGATAGGCTCTGGAGGCCAATGTAGGAAGTTAGCATGGACCTGTCACACATGCCATATTCTAGAAAAATCGATAGAATCATAGATCATAGAGGGCCAGAAGTACCCCAACCTCTGGATCTGATGGGACAGCATGGGCCCAGCCGGGTGGGCACTGCAGGAACCGACATGAACCTCTTGCATGACCTGATAAATCACGACTCCTTGAATGCAATGGAGGAGAACACCATTGAATCTCCGCTTATAGAGGATTCACTCAAGACTGGGACAACTCTGGAGATTAAATTTCAGTGCGCGACATCGGATTCCCTCACGCTCGGCCCAATCGTCTAGTAGGAAACCATTTTGGAGATACTCGAAAAATGGTGCTCTCCAGTCAGGAGTAGCCTCAACCATTGTGTCTGAAGAACCTGGGACCCCTGACATAGAAGTTCCGACAGTAAGATGGATTACCCACAGGCCGTCGTTGTCCTCTGGGGTGATGGGGGAAATGACTCTCCGGTGTGGCACATGTATGATAAAATCATCTTGCTCGGGTTTTGTGAGTGACATAGCTAAGCCAGCCAAAGCATCTACTCGAATGTTCTTTGACCGAGGGAAATGGGTAAACTCTGGTTGAGAAGATAACTGATCCATTAGACAGAGGGTTCACTCCAGCAATGGCATAAGCTCCGACTTCCTGATGACATAGTAACCATTGACCTTGTTGATGAATAGTTCGGAATCCCCATTCACATGTAGATGGGGCACATCGATCTCAAGGGCTAGCTCGGGACCAGTGATGAGAGCCTGATACTCTGCCTCGTTGTTATTGTAGTCTCTTGACAACAGGAATGAGTATGGCAGAACGGCTTGCACCGGGGTGATGAAGAGGATACCCAGACCCACTCTGTTGAGCTTAAGATCATTGAGCCTCCTACCGGTGGGGCTCCGGGAGATCCTGTTTAAGTGAATTTTCCAACATGAGACGACATGATCAACTGAGAGGATCGCCTCATCAGAAAAATCAAGATCCAGGGACTGATCTGTGGAGGTTGGTTGAGTAGCTAAGAATTATGCCAATTTCTATCCCTTGATGGACTTCTAAGGCACGAACCTGATGTCGAACTGCTGGGGGATCACCTCCCACCGTGCTAGTCGGACAGTTAACATAGGGTGGTTCAGGATGTACTTCATCGGGTCTACACGAGAGAACAACTGTATCTCATGGTGTTGCACGTGATGTCGCAACTTCTGTACAGTGAACACGAGTGGAAGGAAACTATTTTCGATAGGGGAGTATCAGATCTCTGTATCGAGGAGCGTGCGACAACGATAGTTGAGGTTGTTCTTCATCCCCTCATTGTTCTTCTAAGAGAGAAGCGCGCCGAAGGACCATTCCAGGGCGGTCAGGTAAAGGACCAGCGGCTTTCCGGAGATGGGTGGCATCAAGACCGGAGGTTGGAGTAGATACTGCTTGATTTTATTAAAGGCGGTCCAACACTCTTCATCCCATTCATAGGTGGCGCCTTTCTTCATGAGCCGGGAAAAGGGATTACACTTGCCAGCAAGATTCACAATGAATCGTCGTATATAGGCTATGTGGCCTTAGAGACCTCGAAGATCCCAAATATTACTCGGGGGAGCCATTTGGCTGATGGCCTTGATCTTCACTTGGTCAACCTCAATGCCTCAGTATCTAACAACAATGCCAAGAAACTTCCCGAAGCTGACCCCGAAGGCACACTTTAATGAGTTCATCATCAGGTGGCGAGAACAGAAGAAGCTAAAAACATTCTCAAGGTCCTTCCAATGGTCCTGGTGCTAGCGAGATTTGACCACTAGATCATCCACGTAGCATTCCAATATAATCCAAAGAATCGTCTTGAATATGCGATGCAACGCCCGCCGATAGGTGGAACCGGAATTTTTCAGGCCGAAGGGCATAACCTGGTAACAAAAAGTACATTGGGGAGCCCTGAAGGAAGTGGAATCCTCGTCCTTGGGGGCCATCCGGATCTGGTTGTACCCGGAATACCCATCCATGAAGGAGAGGGCTTGGAACCTGGCCAGGGAATCAATCAAAAACTCTGTCACTAGGAGGGGAAAATCATCATTTGGGAAGTGGCGATTGAGATCGCAGAAGTTGATGCAGACTCTGATCTGGCCATTCTTTTTCCTGACTGGCATAATGTTGGCATGCCACCTGGGGTACTGGACTTCTTTGACAAAGTTGGCTTTGATAAGAGTGTCAACTTCGGCCTCAACCATGGCACCGTGAGAAGGGTGAATCTTTCTGGGAGGCTGCTTAAACCCATGATGGTTTGTTGGGAGATAAAGGCAGTGGACAACTAACTAAGGATCTAGTCCTGGCATCTCATCGTAACTCTAGGAAAAGACATCACGATGCTATTTGAGAATTTCCACATACTGTTGCTGCTCCTCGAGGGGCATGGTTGCACTGATCAATGTGGGTCATGGATCTTCCTCGCTACCAAGGTTCACTTGTACCAGTTTTTCAACCGTGGTAGAGACGCCTTCTTCAAAGGCAGGGGGATCATCCTCCAGATCCTCCTCTCCACCTGTGGAGGGATTTCCCACAGGAGGAGCTGCTTCTAAATTATCAAACCCGGATGGGAAGCTGGTACCGGCCTGGGAAACAACAGTCATCATATCAGGAGACCCATGTGCCACTGAGACCATAGTGATGAAGGAAGTTGATCCTATCCCATCTGGACTTTAGCCCAAGGGGCCACATTTGATTACATCAAAGTAGTAGTGACGCGTCGGCCTGAGCCGGTTGATTCCAGCAAGGCGGAAGAGACACGTATGACGTACCGCCATTTCCATAATCCTGACATTCTGATACCACACAGTGGTAGGAGGTTCGATGATCACCTGAGCCTGGTTGGTGTAGGAGTACGACATGATTTTCCCCAGTCTCATGGTCATGGGAACATGCCTTCCTCTTGCACCTGAAACAACAAAACACAGTCCCATGTCGGGGGTCGTGGCCTCCAACTGATGGATCAAGAAGATGTATGCGTCATCCAGGCTTACCTAGGGATCATTTTTGACTAGGTCGGGTTCATCGTCACTTTCTTGTATTTGCGTATCCTTTCTCTTGTAATAGTCAGCGTCTAGATAGCGGGCCTCACAAGAGGTGAAAAGAGACACATCTCCATGGAGCACGCCTACTCGACCATTGAGGGAGTACTTCAGGCACTGGTGATTTGACGAAGGAACTGCTGCATGCAGATAGATCCATGGACTTCCCATCAATGCGTTGTATGCGGTGTCCTGGGAGACAACCATGAACTCGGTGCTGGCAATTAGGCCACCGAACTGGGTCTTCAAGAGGATCTTCCCAATTGGGGATTGCTCGGTCCTGTCGTATCCCTGGATTCTGAGGTCATAGGGAGTTAAATCATCCTCAGACAAAACTAGCTTTTGCAGTGTCCGTGTCAGGATTAGGTTAATCCCAGAACCCATTTCAATGAGATAGTGGCAGACTTCCATGCCATTGAACTGGCCAGTGATGTACAGTGGGTGAATATGACCCTGTATGGGAGGGTATTCGTCTTCACCGAAGAATGAGATAACTATCTGGCATTCGGTGTTCTCAATAACCTCAGCATGGGAGGCTTCTGAAGCTACTACCTCCGTCTCAAACTAGAGGGGGATTCATAGGGCCTCAACAAGTTATTCACACATTTCAGACAACAGGAGAAGATTCTCATCGATAGAAAGCCTTGCTAGAATACTGACCAGGTGCTTCAGGACATCATTCTTTCGTGCCAAATGCGATCATCTGCTTACATGAAGTCATTCTACAGTTGGAGGCATAACAGGCCCTGCCGGCTGGACCGACGGCTGGCTGGTACTGGGTACATCCCGCTGCCTGCTAGTTGATGCCCTATAATTAGCTTCCGGATGAGGACCAGACAATTGATATTGGCATGTAGCTGGTCAAGACTGGCCGCGATATAGATGAGGCAGCTCTGCCTGATGTAGTAGCACAAACGGCGGTGGAGGTAGATCTGAGGGCACCAGATGCGGTTGTGCATGCTGAGCTCTACGCTGAGCCTGTTATTTGGTCTCAGTAGCGTGAATGTCCTGACTTAAATCACCCACTAACGTGCCTCAATGACCCATGTGGTTGCGGTTCCTCTAACGTTGACGTCAGTTGGTGAGGTTGGGGAGGTTCTCCTGGCGTTCCCCCACATCGGGAGTCATATAGGGGTTTACCAGCTCCATGGTATTAACTGAAGCGTACCCCTGACTGTCGCTCGAAGAATCATCCACCACTGTGCGGATTCTTGGATAAATCCACATCTCAGGAGGCATGAAATCACTAGGAGTACGGGATGACGATGACAGTAGTGGAGCGCGTTGCTTCTTCTTGGGCGGTCGCTGCTTTCCATTTTGGGAAGAGGTCGGCTATGATGATGATGCAGTGGTTCTGGTCGCATCTTCTGAAGGCTCCAGCTGATTTAGGCATGCCTGAATGATTCCATGGGTGCGGGTGACGGTTTTATGGGCCATCAAGTCGTCTTACTTCTGGGACCCACGGCTGGGAACCTGCTGCCACTCGCCTTCATTGTCGCTACCGATTTCGGACCCTATAGAGACACCCGCCACTTTTTTCGGGGTCGTGACCAACCTAACTATGTTATTGTCGACCTGGTCTTGATGATTGTATTTAAACACATAGAACTACTTGAGGGTGTGCCCCATAATCCGATGATAAGGGTAGTAGTTGGGGCGATCGGTGAGATTCACCTCTACCGACCTTCTTCACTCAGGTAAGCACACAAACCCTTGCTATAGAGCACTTCAGAAGTAGCCAGGGATTTGATTCTTGTTGAACGAGTAAGTCTGGTGCCTTTTTTCCAGATAGGGGGTTGTGGGAGCCTGGACATGATGAGGGGCCAGAGGGTCATGTCGAGGAGGCGGAGCCTGATTGTCCCACCTAGGTGGTGGTGGCACATTGCGCGGGGGAACCTGTTGGTTCTAAGGTGGTCACTACTGGGAAAGAGCCTGCGCATGAGGTGGAGGGACTCTATGAGGTTGTGGGGATGGTTCCACTGGTAATAATTCTGGCTGCATGGGGTTTTCTATTTGGGCCACCGCGGCAGGTTCTGCTCTGGCACCCCTCTTAGCTGGGATTGCAGGGGGCAGCAGACGTGCTTGACTAGCCTGTTGCAGAGCTTCCTCGAGGAACTGAGCCTTATCTGAGAAAACCCAGAACCCTCTGGGGTAGTTTTGGGTGATCAGGGAAGGAACCAGTTCTGTTTTAACATTCCCTACACACATCTTCAGAAATTTATCCTAATTCAGTGGCATGTTAAGGGAGTATGTAAGCCCCTTCCACCGGGCGATGAAGTCTGCGACCCGCTCATCATGCCTTTGTTTGCACATGAAGAGGTCTCCGATGATTTTCTTTCATGTGGTGGAGATGAACTGGTATAAGAACTGTCGGCAGAGATCTGCCCAGCCAATCACCAATCCGATAGGGACATTTTTGTACCAGACGAATGCAGGGCCTTCCAATGTTTGCACAAAACATCAGAGATTGGTGGTTTTCTGCTGTTCCGGGGTTCCCAACAAGGGACCACACCTAGAGGAAAAATGGGCCAAGTGTTTTGGTGGGTCCCTAGTCTTGTTAAAGGGAGATAATGTGGGATTCCCAAAACTCGAGGGTGCGGGCATATCATCCACAGACGCGGGATATGGCTTGCCATCTGTGGGGACTGCCACCTGCTGCGTTTCCAACACCTCGAGGCAGGAGATGAGTGCCGCCATAGGATCATCCGGGTGGGGGTCCCTATATTGAAGGTGATCCCTAACTACGAGTGTGTTTCCGGGATCTTCAACATGGTAAACGTTTTCAATGGCTCCTGGAGCGACTGGCGGAATGACCCTCGGGGTGGCTGGGGGAACCCGGGATAGATTCCTCAGACTGACTCGCCCTTCCGGAGGGTTTGGGGAGACGTATCGCGCCCTCTTGCCATGAGTTTTGGCCTCTACCTTGTCTGCAGGAGTAGCATGACCAGGGTTGCTCGGAGGCATCTCGCTGGGGGGAGTTGTTCCTGTCCCTACTGCCCCGGCTTAGGATCACTATAGTCGGGTCGCCGCTTGATAGCGCGTTCAGCTAAGAGTTTGTCAACCAGCCTCTTCTTCTCAGCAAGCTACTGGCGCAACACGGCCTTATCAGGGTCTTCGTCCGTCTTTTGTATAGAGGTGGATGGTTCGGATTGCTTGACAGTTCCGACATGATCTTTACCCTTACCGACAATTCGGCTGAGTAGCAGCGACTCGTTGGGCAGAGGGAGGCCTAGAAGGTTCCTATGTTAACAGGTAATCCTCTTTAATGGGTCAAAAAATGGTGGTACATCCTCAGGAGGCATGTATCCATCAAGAAACTCCACCTCATCTTCTTTGACCACTATGTCATCCATGTGGACCACAACCCTTCTTGGGGGTGTGTCCTCAATGTCGCATAACAAATCGGGCTGTCGTCAGTTAGGACCAAAGAGGAGGACAACATACTGTCCCCAGCCACGGACTTGAACATGGGGGGTAGCTTCCTTTATGATTTTGTGAAGTACCTTGAAACATTGAACGCATTTTTGTTGGAGGGCGCTCTGGCGACCTGGTGACTCACGACGATTTTCCACAGGGAGTGCAGCCATATCGACCAGATGGCATTGATCGTCGATTTCCACGATGTGCACTTGGCTCATAGGGTACAATACTTGCTGATAGTGAATACGAAAGTGCGTCACCCATAGGGTTTGACGGAAGCACTCGACTTCCCCCAGGGTGAGGGATTCCGGCACACAGAAGCTTGGCGTTGCCACCGGCCAAAACTTCTCTAGGAAGTGGTCCACTGCGAGAATGTTCCAAAAACTCCTGGGCTCAGATTTAGGGTCTGGCCCAGTATTTCCCCACTCGTCAATATGGGGTGGCTGAGGGACTGGTAGTGGTACTGAAGTGGACCACTGGGATAGTAAATTGGGCGGTGGAGAATACGACGAACAAGCTGACTGGATGCCGAATTCTGGGAAATCCACCGAAGAGTGAGGTGACATGGCCACAATGTCACGATACGATGGGCTGATAGCCATAGCCTCTGGCGCAGGAATTATAATTACCAGTGATGGTTCCCCTTGTCTCTCAATATTCATCGTTCCCCAAAATAGTTCTCTATGATTTATGGTTGAGGTATAGGGCACTTCTAGTGACGACGGTGGTGACTGTACGGTTGGAACCTACGGGATTCCCACAATTTCCTCCTCCTGGATGTATCTGTGAAGAGAAGCAGGAATCTGGTGGACCTCACATTCTGGAAGGATGAGGCCGACATGCCTTGTTCCGGCCCTGGTCCTTAATGCCAAGGTTTAAGGGGAGGGTTCCGATGCCAAGCCGTATTCTGCTTCAGAATCTAAGAAGCAGGCATGTATGATCTCCATCCAGGCTTTACCAAGATTCTTCTAGTAGCGGCGATGACCCACCCTCCTACCCCTTGATGAATCTTTGGGACAAGGCTGATTCCTGAAATGTAGTCTCGCGGCCGTGATGACACTATGGAAGAGATGACTTCTTCTTGAGACAGCAGGGGTGCGAGGGGAACTGGGGAAAATGTCAAAGGGAACATGGGGAGGATCTCCATGGACATCACCTGAGCGGGTGAAACCTCCGTTGGAACTGGTGGGAGCATGGGGAGGACCTCCATGCTTGGTGCGGGTGGAGTGAGGCTGACCTTCACCCCTCTGGTTTCCAGGGCGAGGAGGACCTTCGCTAGTTGTGGAAAGAATGTAGGGAGGATCCCTACGTTGGAGAGGGACCAGATGTGCAATGTATTCACATCGACGGTCGGGGGTAGGAGGAGGAATTCCATACCAAATGTGATGGGCATGGGAAAGAATTTCGTGCTGAGTGTCGCTGTCGCGAGGCAAGTCTTCATTTGGGTTGGGGGTAGCACAGTTCATACCTCCATGATGTACTTTGGAGCGCTGAAGGCCCACGCTCTGTGTAGTGGTGGTATGGGGAGGACCTCCGTATGGAGTGACACCACCGTGGGTTGGTTTTCGGCGATCACCACTTGGGCCTACGACCCAGAGAGTTGACCCAGCCTGCCCGTGAGGTGGATGGGACCTCGACACCAGTCGAGTGTAGGGGTGTTCCTGCTTAGTGCGTGCATGGGATTCTTGATATACGTAGGTGGTGTCATGGGCCACAATAGCTGTTGACGTTGACGCCCCTTGACGGGCGCCCTCAGCTTGGGCCCAACGCTGGCGTCGGGCCAGGCAAGCTGGTGTAGGGGCATAGCCTACCTGCTCCTCTGTCAAGGCCGGACGGCGGTGCTGACGTGGTCGGGTAGGGGCCCTTGCATGGATTCCTTGGATTTGGACTCTGACTGGGCTGAGACGGACATCACCCACCTCATCAGCGTAAGGTGAGGAGTCATCGTGGCATTCTGGGGACAGGCTCCCGAAACGATTGAACATTGTGGTGGGGAGCAGGGGCTCCCTATGAGTCCCTCTAGGGTGGCATTGATGGTGGGTCCTGGACGCCTCCAGGTCTAGGAGAGCCATATCCCGAGTTGGGATTATGCATTCCACCCCTTAACGACGTACAAGGTCATTAATCACCCTTTGTTGGATGACTTCTAATGGGTAGAGGGGGCGTTGGATCCCCATGCTCATGGATGCAGGTGTCGTTGTAGCAGTAGTGGAGCCACGTGGAGCGGTTGTGCTGGTATTTCCATCTGCCCCTACATAGGCGGGTGGGCAGTGATCGTGTCCCTATAGCAGCAACCTGATTCCTGAGAAGTAGGGAGATTAACTCATCAACACTGTGAGGAAAAGAGATTGACAACCAGTTCCCCAACGTCATTCCGTATTCAGTGGTCAGCAAGAGGGATCCACACAGACAACATTACAAAATAGAATGCCCCACGTTCTACTGCCCCAACATCTGGTGAGTTTCATGCCAGGCCCGCTTTTTGCTTGGAGGGACCCGATGCCAGTTATCTGGATCTGGTGACACGTCGATCTACTGATGTTTCAAACGCTACTAATCTCCATATTGGGGAGAATACTTTCACGTCAGGTTCACCATTTATGTTTCTGATTCTTTCACCGGGGCGCGCGCATCCATCTGCATAGACGCGATAGGAGCGAGTTTTGTGTTTCCCCACATTCCCGCTTTCCAAAGGCGGGCGGTATCCGGTCCTTATTTAGGGACGTCTACACCTTGATCGAAACCGGGATGATGGGATGTGGTTTCTCCTTTCCCTGGATTCCTCTATAGAACTCATCACCTAGTCCGGGTCTCCCTCATAGACTTAATACATTGTTCGTGAAACTCTTCCCAGTGCCATGTTTCCATGGACCCCAGTTCATTACCCTGCTTCTGTCAGGACATTCCCAAAGGGTCCGGTCAGGGCAGCAACCTTCAGTCGGGGGAGCAGTCATGTCGAGGCATCAGTAACATGTCTGAACACTGGGGAATTAGCATGTCTGTCTTTTTTCCCATATTATATGGCTTCTCGAGGGCGCGGAAGCCCGAGGAATCCCACATTGTGCGCGGGAATCGTATTCCATAGGCATGTATCTGAGGTTTTCCTCAGCTTCCTATGTTTAACACAGGGTATGATGGAAGTTTTAATGTCCAACTGAGACAGATCGACCTGATCAGAACACTAGATGAAGTGGATCAGATTGAGGAATCCCCCTTGAGGGAATGCTGATATCGGGGCCAGCCCGTGGGTGGCTTCCCGAATGCTGTGGAGGGGAATGGGGTGGCATGATCTCACTGGGATGTGGCGTCCTGGGTAAGAATCAGGGTGGATGATGGATAAGCACATGGAGTGGAGGGGGAATGAAATGTTTAATTGTGGAGATGCCGATGGTGATGGGCTTGAGTCACGAAGAGACTTCCTATGTATCCCAAAGTCCTCATATTTTGGGAAGAAGGGTGTTATACTGACACGAAGGGGTGTCAGAAAAACTTGATGATAGGGTCATAATGGCTTACCACTGGATTGGGATGCAGTTAAATGTCATACGGAATGGGGGCATGTCCGAGAACCGACGTGAAGAAGGTCCTTGGTCCAGAAAGATGGTGGGATTGAAACTTAGGAAGGCTTCTTACATACCATGCCTTGACACAGATCAAAGACCACGTAGTTCAAAATGGTGTGTCAGCAATCTGACGTGAGTGAGGACCTTGGTCCAGATGGTGTGGGGCTTACACTCTAGGCTTCCCAGGTGTGGGTGAACTGATGTAAAGGGGGTCGGAGTGTCCAATGAGTGGTGGGATTGAAAATTGTGAGGCTTCCAACGTACAATGCCTTGGCAAGGATCAAAGTCCACATAGTTTAAGTGAAAATGGGGGGCTTGGCACACCGACAAGGAGACGGTATGTGCCAATAATTGTTGGGATTGAACCTCATGGAGGATTCCTACGTACCATGCCTTGACATGGATCAAAGTCCTCGTAGTTCAAGTGGCGATGGTGGGTGTCAGTGAATAGACATGAAGAAAGGACCTTGGTCCGATGGGTGATGGGATTGAACCTCAGGGAGGCTTTCTACGTACCATGCCTTGACATGGATGAAATACCTCGTAGTTCAGGAATGGTTTTGTCAGCGAACCGACATGAAGGTGAACCCGTGGGTCCTCTAGTGGTGGGATTGAACCTCGTGAGGCTTCCTACGTACCATTCCTTGACACGGATGAAAGCCCTCGTAGTTCGGGATGGGCACAACGTCTTACCGCTGGAGCAGAATGCAGTTTATCGTCATGCGAGACAAGGGTGAACCCCGACGTGAATAAACGACAGGCGGTGGGATTGAACCTCATGAGGTTTCCTACGTACCATGCCTTAACATGGATCAAAGACTACGTAGTTCATATGGATGAACAGTTTAATTTCATGCGGGAAAGGGGTATGCAGTTTAATGTCATGATGGACTAGGGCATACAGTTTAACATCATTCTCGATGAGGGAATTGCCATGGTCGATGCTTACTCCTAGACGACGTGATTCATGATAAGTGTGAGAAAGAAGAGGTAGTAGAGACCTGATGATCACGTCATGAAGGGTGCATCCGCGAGAAGTGAAGAGGGCCTTATGCATTAGGCGGCCCATAGTGTTGGGACTTTCTCTATGTTGGAGGCCCAATGTGTGGAAAATCGCAGCCGGAGAGGGATTTGGGACCAATGATGGAAGGTGCCTCGTTCCCTATCGTGCCCTCCACTGGCCTTGGAAGTGGGGAAGTACGGAGGTGCATGGGTGCTACCTTCCACAAGAGGAGCTAGAGGGATTACACGAAGGTGGTTTCCCTTCTCTCATGGACATACGACACTCCGATAAGGGGGATACCATCCCATGTGTGGGTGATTCCATTCCTGTAGAGACGAGCAATGTAAATAATTTCAGAGCTGGGGGGACCCTGTGTGCGAGGCATGGGGTCGGGTCACAGTTTAACGTCATGTGTTGAGGATGAGGTGCTTGGAAGTTTAACATCATCCAGCTCAGAGGAGGTGGGTTTACTCCGCACCCCTAAGACATACATGACCAGTACCCTTTGTCCCTTAGAGGAGGGAAGGTACCAGCAATGTCGTGGTAAAGGGGGGTTGCAGAGCGAACCATTGAGGGGTCCACGTTAGCATGGCTATGAGAAGAAACAATAACCATTAGCGTGCCTATGGGAAGAAGAATTAGGTGAAGAAACACTATGGGTGGTGTCGTCCATGGGACACTGAAATCACATCGTGAATACCTAGAGGGCCGCATGGGAAGACGAGTTTCCAAGCAAAGGGGTCCATAGGCAGGGACCTTGTGATGCTTGGTTGCATTGCATAGGGGAGAGCACATGCAAAGGGGCGTTCTTCGCGAAGTGGAGTGCCTTGGCCTTAGCATGGGGCAGAAGTGCGAGTGGGAGGTGCTTCGCGAAGTGGAAGGGTGTTCACAGAGCATTGCCTCACGAAGCGAAAGTGCCTCGCGAAGCGAGGTGCTGTGAAGTAGTGTTCTTCGTGAAGTATAGTGACCCTGCCTTGGCATGTGGATCACTTGTATAGGATGGGTGTTTCGCGAAGCAAAAACACTCTGCGGCTGCCCGGGTTCCCTTTGGAATCCCCCTTCCTTCGTGTAGGCCCTTAAGCTTCGCGAAGGGCATCATTCTTAGAAGAGGGGGTCAAAACGAGACAAGGTGAAGGCCTCTTGCGAAGTAAAATACCTCATGAATCTCATGATTCCCATAGCGAAGAATGCTTCGCGATTTGGGATTTGAGAAGATGAAAGGTCGGATTGTCCGTCCGGAGGGCTCAGGGGGAGCTTGGTATTTATAGGCAAGGGGCATCGCGGAGCATAACTCACGCGGTGCGAAGGGGGGGCCTCGGTGGCTTCACAGCGGGTCTCGAACATCAAACGGATTCGCAGAGGGCTACCGCCTCCTCTACTTCGCGGCGGGTCGCGAACGTCAGGCCATTCATGGAGCATTACCGCCTCTGGTGCTTCCCGGCGGCCGTCAGACCCTACATCTTATCACCTCAGGTTTAGAGGTCTATGTTAATAATCTATTGGTATTTATGGTGATAAAAACACATGTCACCCATAAACTGTGGTTTTTGATCACCGTCTTGATCTTCATCTATCACCAATAGTCTCGTCCCTTACTTGAGAAATGTGAGAACCCATTAGAGAATGATTATGAGAAGAAGAATATATTTTTTTATAAAATAGGATACAGTAATGCTCCACAATAACATAATGGTATGGATAAATTTAAAAATTAAAGATTCATAGAAAGAGTGAGATCCTTTGACCGATTTATAAATGAGAATGGACATTTTAGTGTATTTTAAATTTATTATAGATTTTTTGTCAATTTGATCAAGGTGCACTGATGGTATCCAATATTAACTTCAATGGTAAAAAGGAAATGTTTTTATAAGATCAATAAGTATTTATAGCCTACAAGATTTCACTATCTTCAATGACGTTTTGTAATTCCACTATAATTTCCTTTTTTACCATAATAACAGTTGTATTTGGTATGTTGTCTCAACACCATCAGATATCTGATAGCCTCCATCTGGTCATTAGAAGAGTACCTAGGGATTATGAATACAAGAACACTCCCTCCATCTATCTAATGGAATTAGGGAGACTCTATCTTATAATTTCATCACCAATTTCTAGCTGGTGTGTCTATTGTAATTTTTTGAAACATCTTACCCAGAACTATTTGGATGGTTCCCTCTATAAGCTATCAATTGTTGTGTTTGGTCAACACCTTTAGGTGGGACTAGATATCATTCTTATTAATAATTATATGGATCTTTAAACATGATTCCATATTGAATAATCATTATTGTATTTGATTATAATCCTTTTATAAGTTCAACAAAGAATATTTGAATGGACCTAAAAATCTCTATATATTCCAATAATAGATTCACTTTAAGACAAATTGATGAGAATTCAAAAAACCAAAATAAACTTGATAGATACCAAAGAGATATTTATTGTCATTAAAAACATCATATATAGTTATAAAATACTTACTTGGAACATAAATCTTATAATTCAGTCAAAATTATTCTTGAACTCAAGAATATTTTTGTCATTCTTCTATAATTCCACATCTTAATTTCATGACACATTAATCCTAACATGGATGGATAAGTGAAGATTCATTTTAATAAGATATGACAGATCCCCTAAACACATTATTTAAATTATTATATTATTAAAATCTTGAATTATTTTACCTATTTCGATCACCATCTCGGGAAAACAGAAATGATCTTCTCAACTAAAAGAATCAACCACATTTTTCTCATTTCAATGGTTGTTGTTTATTAATCATTTACAATAACTAAACAATTTTAACCATATCCTTTGGAAAATATATTTCCATTTGAATAAAAAGTTATATCTTTTCAAATCAATATATATATTTATATAATATTTAACCATAAATATAATCCCTCTATTTTTTTCAATGAAACAATTATTTCTTCCCTCTATAAATCATGATTAATATATATAAAGAACCAAGTACACTATACTGTTCTTAGTAGTTACATTATTATATAAGAATATTGTATAAATAATTTCATATGGGAGGACCTAATTGTTTATTAGTTTTGTAAATCTAGATAAATACATGAAACATACATTACAAATGATATTATAAAATAAAACTTATTGATTAGATTAAGAACACCCTTATTCTGAAATATTATCCTTGCATGTCAATCATAATATAAATCATGGAATCCTAGAAAAAATAATACATAACCAATGGGGGAGTAAGTATTCTCAATAAGGTTAACCATATATTGGATTATATCATTAATAAATATTCATTAACATTAAAGAAGGTTGAATAACTCAAACATGATCTAGCTAAACATATTCTTGAGCATTATATGGAAAAAATAAATTGTAATAAAATAATTAATTATAAATAATCGAATGAGAATGTAAAAACCCATGGATATTCTATTGATAAAATTAATCAAATATAATATTAAAAAATAATATCATAATGGGGGAATGCATAGCGTGGGACATCATAACCATAATGTCAAGTCTTTATAAAAGACTCTATACTTAAATGGGTAAGGCCTCAGCCAATTCCAATTCTATTTTCTATCATGAGACCAACTTATTCAAACGGGGGATATATCAGGCCCATCCTTTCACCTACTAATTCCAAAGAATTCCTCAAATGAATGGGGTGAAACATAAACCACATAAACATTTGTATTGAAAATAGCATATAAAAAGTGAATATGTTTACCATAAAACATGAATGGTATCAAACTAGCACATCCACAGTCAAAATGAATATAAAAAATTCAATAATTTTTTATATTATATCCAAATATAAAAAATTCAATTAAACATGGTATTTTATAATGGTCATTGATATATATGAAAATACTATAATAAAATAATATTCATAGGGAAAAACAAAATTTAAAATTTATTTATTTATTTAAAGATCCATGAAATTATAAAAGATATCATTTTATTTTAAAATTAACTTCTAAAATTTTAATTTAACATTAAAAATATTAAGGATTTTGATAGTTTAAAAATACACTCATGTCCCAAAATTTAAAATATATTCCTTCCATATTTTTGTTAAAAATTAAAATTTATATCATTTAGAAAATTGTAAAAAGATATATTTATTTTGAAATGTTTTATAAAAAGAAAAACATGGGTAAAAATAATATAAAAATTCATAGTATAATGAAAATAAAATTATATAATTTTTATAAAACAATGTCATTTAAAAAAAATTTCCCCAATGTCAGATATAAACAATCTTGAATAATAATGATATTGTGGAATAAAACTTACCAATTTGTAATTAGTTGATTCAGATGAACCATAAATTCAAATGAAACTCTAAATACAATTAATATAGGGATATTGATGATATTATATTATTGGGTATGTGTATACATCAAAGAAAATAAATATGTAGTAAATAAGGCGTGTACCCCATAGATATAAAAGTGAGGAAAAATTATAATACCTTAGGTCTGATTTCATTAAACCTATCTAAAAAAACTATAAAATGATTTAAAATAATAATAATTTATAATAGAACAGTATTAAAAATTATGATATCATATGTGATCTTATTTAATCATTTTATCACCCTTTAGATAAAAATATTTTTCAATACCCTTGTTTGTACTGTTAACTACTTCATTTTCCTAAGTATGTTACATCGTGTAAGTCTTGATTATTTTTAATAAGATGTAGTTTTATAGTATCCATAATGATATTATGGTCATAGATATTATATTGATATATTATATAAATTATTAAATTCATTGTTTAATTTTGAACAAGGAAAATTAATCGCATCGCATTGTGGAGACAGTAGACCGTAGGTATGCCCAAGCAAAGGAATTATTACCTTAATTGTGAAAATTTAAGGAACATTATGGTATATTAATTTTGATAGAACAAATATAATATAAAAATTATCATATATATCTATTATTTCCATCATTATACACATCAACATCAATTAGTAATGAAAAAATATTAAACCGTGGTGTTGTGATAGTAAGTCATACGTACACACGTGTGGTGAATTCATTTTTATTAGGATGGATAAAAGGAGGAATATGATCTTACCATAATTATAATAACATATAAGAATATATATGATATCATATTTATTAATTTATCATGGATTCAATACATATATGGAAAGTAGAATAATAAATGACCTTTTATGAGTTGGTAAAAATGATTATCCCTTCTTCAGCACAAATCCATTAGATCTCTTCTTAAGGGATATATGGTTGGTATTTTTAGAAGAAAAAGATCTTAAGAACATGTATAATTATCTTTGGATGGAAATTGGAAGGGTTTGGTTGTGGTATAAGTCCCAATGTGATGTGAATATGTGACGGAGGAGGTGTCCTTTTATAATTGTAGACAATAACCCTTTTTTATAATTATAAAAATAATAATATATTATAAATAAATTTTCAAATTGAAATTTCCCTTAACTGACTCAATTAGAAGATAAGATGAGTATTGGTCAAAATAATATCATAAAAAAATTATAGAATTATAGGCCACATTATTATCTTTCTCTTTTGGTTATAAATATTTTTTTCCCTTTAACTCTTACAATGACTACAAGGATTTTTACTCCATTAGAGTCAAAATTGTTACTATAAAAAAAAAACAAATCATAAATGAATCATAGATGCCATTTTCATCTTTATATAAAATTTTTGATGAATATTAATTTTTCCAAACTTTTTATAATTTAGTAAAAGTATAGACATTTTAATATAACAATTATGTAAATTTTGAAACTATTCATTACTTTTCCTTTTAAAAAAATATATAAAAATGATATTATAGAAACAAAAATTTTAAATCATCACTAAAATGGAAAATTTGTCTATAAATTTTTTGGATTACATTAATTATCTCAAATTTTATTTATTTTTATATTTTGAATATTATTTATTTTATATTTCCATTAATTAAATAACTTTTCCATCATCATTATATAGTAATTTAAGGTAATTATTTATTTCCTAAAAATTTAATATAATTTACCATGATGAAGATATAAAATTTATATCTCAAATTATGATTTAAATTCAATGATATATTTTGAATGACAACTTATTTTAAATAAAATATTGATTAAAAACACGAGTAAGACACATTTAATTTATCTAAAAATAATATACTATAAAATTATTAATGTCATTAAAGTAGATCTAGGAGGCCAAAAATTCAATCAATGATTATTTTATTCGACCATAACAACCAAAAATTAAAATAGGTCATGTTTTAAGAAAATGTTATAATATTTATACTATTATTATTACCCTAAATTGAAAGATTTACCCACAAACATGGTAATTTAATTTACTAATTTTACTATTCATATTATCTAATAGAAGAGACCCAATTAATAAATTTTTAAATATTCATTTCATATATGGAATATATTTTTAAAAATTATGTGGTTTTCTAGTTGTGGCAGTGGACATTGATGAAGAGGACGTCTGTGCAGATAGTCCGGCGATGAGGAAAACGATTATGATACTGAAGATGGCAGAAGGTAGTGACTTGATTGTGTGATGATGTTCGAGGCCGATGCACGATAGTTGATGGATGTGGATCATAGTGGGTATGCAACTCGATTTTCATGGATCAAGGTTGATGATGGTCGTTGATTTGAATTTTGAAAGTATAATTTTGAACGATGAATTTTGAATTTCATGGTTTTCAAATGCCTGATGATTTGGATCCTATGTATGGTTCCCACTTACAAAAAGATAGACTTTATAAAATAAAAAAAACATTTGTGGTGGTAGAAAATGGGGTTCCCAAGTGAAAATGATCAAAATTATTAAATTTTTTTATCCCAAAATTCAATATTAAAAGGATTATAATAAACCTTTTTTGATAATTATATATGAAATCTATCTAATTTTAATTTAAATCCAAGTAAAAGTTTTTCTAAAAATTATAAATTATTCATATGAAAAGGTAGTTTTCAGTTAAAATGAAGTATTTTTAACTATTCATAAAAAATGAAACCTATTAGAATAATAACAAAAAATACCCCTATGACAATTCTTAAATAATTATTAAAACATTTATGTTTATTTTTTAAATAAAATTAATAAAATTTTAAAAACATACGTTTAAAACAAGTTCTCTATTAAAATGAGGAAGAATTTATTTAGAAATATATATCCATATAGGCATAAAATTTGATTTATTTTTATACTTTACATATCAAATATATTGTATTAATGTAAAAAAATTGATTGAATATATAATAAAAAAACATCATAATTCAGATAATACTATTCATTCCTTCAAATTTAATAGCTAGGTAATAACAGTCAAGTTAATGTAATGATATTTAATTGTATGTGATTTTACATTTAAGAATAGTTTTGTGTGAAACATATGATATCAAAGAGATTAAATTTATTTTAAAATATAAATAACTTAATATCTTGTTGTGTAACATTCTCCCCCATTCAATGAATTATATCATAACAATATAAAATTTCACTTAAAAATAAATGGTTTATACTTGATAATTCATATGTGGGAAACCCATATTACAAATAGGTTTACTCAACAGCCCTGTTAATAAGAGTGGAATGAAAATGTGAAGGTCATAATGAAATTAATATTTCAAATAGGATAAAATTACTGGGAACTGAAATCCTAGAAATGGAAGAGAAATCTAACTATTATGTTTTGATGGGTAGTGATATGGGAATTGGAATTAGAAAATTAACCATAAAAAAACCCTAAATTGGTGATTGATTTAAAGTAAGTTGAATTCATATAATGAAAAGTAAATGATTAACATTTTTTTCCAAAATATTTTTCATAGAATTGAGGGACTTAGTTACTATTCAAATAATTACTTGAGATAGTAGGTTTACTTAACTACATTCCATGTCATGAGTATAATATCATCCTTTTTATCCTTTGATCTATTTCAACATCATTTTATACACCTAGATATGGATATTCAAGATGAATTCTCTATACTTGATGAAACTTTAACAAATCATAAATTCTAAAAGTATTTCTATCATTATATAAATGTTTACTAAAACCAAAATAGTTATAAAATAGTATCTAATAAATCAATCCTTAACAAAAATCAATAGTATCCAATGTTAAAATTAAACTATTTAAACCTTAAGACTCATATAAAAATACATATATCCCAATTCATAGTCCAAAATTTTATAAGCATGGTCAAAATCAACATATCATCAGATTTTCCCCAAAAATATAATTCAGGTATTCTTTCCACTTATCTAATGTATGAAAAAAATTATTTTCTTTAAAACATAATGAAAACTTCCATGCTTATAAAATCATAGGAATATTTCTAAATTACAAACATGTTATAACCCCAACAAAGCTTACATGAACTATCAAATCACTAACAACCATCATAGTCACCAATAAATCCAAATAAATATATCTTTTTCATTATGAATAATATATTAAGATTTATATTCACTAAAAATGTGTTTTACCAAATATCAACATTCCAAAAAATCAGTTTTCATGGTCATTGGTACCATTAGGAAAATTTTCTCAAATCCATAAAGAAGATGTACTACATTACAATCCTTATATATTTTATTATTATTATAACTAGATTATCATTGATAAATAATATTTAAAAATTAATTACTAAATCCAAAAAAATAAAATTATTTTTTGGAATTCAACTATAGTATCATAAGAAGCTCGACCAAGATCCCATTTTTATTTCTGAGACAAATGTACTTGATGATTTGGACATTCATTTTGGTAGTTCTCCATTTCATCATAGTTGATGTATTGGAAGTAGGGATATTCTTTCCATCCCTTGCAATAATTATCCTAGTGGGATTCCTATCCACATATATACAAAACTCTCAATATTTTTATGAAAGTACTAGAGTTTTGCTTAAAATATATTCACATGTGAAAAATTACTTTTTTCGTTTCATCTCCTCATATATTTTTTATATTATTTTACCTACCTCTCTTGATTACCTTAAAAACAAATGTAATTGAAGAATTATTTCCCTTTTTTATAGAACATGTTACGATATCCTCCCATGATGAAACTTTTTGGGATACTAGTTCCCCTTGACAAATAAGGTTATTTCAATCATAGAATTAATCAATAATTCTCATTATATTATGTATATAATACTTAACATTACTTACTATCCATGTAAATTTGACATCAAATTTAGAAATATTACCATCCTAGTTTTTCTTAATATTCATTAAATTTATATCCATATCTAGTAATTTTCACAATGGAAATATTTTTTTAATAAAACCATCCTTAAAACCCTTCTATTCCATGTTTTCTATTTATTCCCCTTCCTTTATGTTTTAAATCAATGGATACCATTGATCTGTATCTACTAAGAGATTAAAAAAACCCTAAAAAACTTCTCCCTTTAATTACATATTAAAGAGTGAAATATATTCTCTAAGGAAAAAAACCCTTGGTCAAATAGAAATGGAATTTTAGTCCCATAGAGTGGTGGGGTTTGATCTCACATGAAGCATTCTAACATTGTTCCACCCCATTATGGATCGGGGTTCTCCATAAAAGTTATGTTATTTATCATAACTTGCTTCAATTATCCTGATATTGTTATATGTTTTTCATCTCCATTTCACCTATATAACAAAAATAATTATCTTATGTAGAAGGGAAACATCTACATGGATTATATACAATGATAAGGTTTTCATTCCTTCTGATAGGTTCCATTTATAAACAATAACATACATTATATTAGATTATAATATTATGAAACATAATTTATAATATCAAAATGAGTAAATTAAAAAAACTAAATTTAAAATTTGGGTATAAATAATATATAAATCATAATATTAGTTTATTTGGATATAGTTCCATATTCTATTATAGGATATCGTTCCATAATATATGGTTTCCAAAATCTAATTCTTATGGTTTCTAATAATTTTCCTTTTATACCAACTATAATGTCCCCAATCCCAATATCCCAATGTTAGTGGCTATATTTTTAAATTGGAATATTTAATAAGGAATAAAAGCATGATGGAAAAAAAAATTTATTAATTTTGGAAATCAATATACATACATAAAAAATAAATTACAATTTAAATTATGAAATAAAATATATTTATTACTTTATGAACAGAAATATTCTACAAGATTATACATGCTTGTAAATTAAAATATAAATAATTTAATCATGGGAAAAACATTTGAATGTGGTAATCTTAGTTTCTTTTTAAGGGTAAGTATATATCAAAATCAATCATGAATAAATAATAATAATCATTAAGGCAAGGTGAATTATTGAAAAAAATACATTTAAACATAATATTGAGGAAATATAAAATGAAAAAATGATAATATAATAACTCCATAAAAATAATCACATAATAATGGAACTTTAATAGGGATGTTATAATAATTGAATAATCACATGTAAAATCATGTACTAATATTATAATGTGGTAATTCATAATACACGACATCATAATGATAACATCAAGACTTTGTTCAAGACTCCATACATAAATGGGTAAGGCCTCCACTAATACCCAAACTAGTTTTCTTCATGTGACCTACCAATAAATATAGGGGATATATCCAATCTCTAACATCAATTAAAAAGTCCAATTAATTCCTCATATGATAGAGGTGAATCATATACAGCATGATTAATAATAATAATAAATGGAATACTAAAAGTGACTAATTTAACCATAAACCATGAACAATATAAAAATAGAACATCATAATTCCAAATAATCATAAATAATTCATTAAAATAAGGAATATTATATAATAAGTGATCAAATTAAATTAATAATAATAAATTACAATTTATTTTGACCTAGATGCATACTCCAAAAAATCAATTTTTTATCGAAATAATCTTTATTTACTTTGAAATTATTTATTTAAAAAGTTATCAAATTATGAAACAAAATATTTTTTCTGAATATAACTCTATAAAATTTTAATTAATGATTCAAAATAGTATTATTTTTTGAGGGTGGGAAAATACACTAACACTATATAAGTTAAAAACCCTTCCTTTAATATTTGTTTTTGATAAATTCATAATGAAACTCATTTTCAAAATGAAAAAATATATTCTAATAATACTGTTTATAAATATTTAATAATTGGTAAAAATAATCTAAAATTTATTATGATAAAACTAAAAACATTTTTGAAATAATTTTTAGAAATCATGAACATAGTGGAAAAAATTAGCCCTAATGGGGACTTAAATATAAATAATCCTGAATAATAATTTGTTTTTGAATAACCCTTACTATATTGTAATAAGTTGAATTATATGCCCAATAACTTCAAATGAAACTCCAGATAACATGATTACAATGATATTAGTGATATTATATTATAGAGGCAGTACATACACCACACACAATAAATTAGTGTTGAATAAGGCATTTATCACACATAAATAAATGCGGGAAAAAATATCTTCCCTAACGTATGATTTCAATTATATGTATATGAACATACTATATAATGGTTTAAATAATGTTATTATTTTTTATCAAAAACAAATTCATATTTAATATATCATATATTATCCTGAAATATACTTTTAGAACACTTTTGTCAATAATATTTCATTTCTAACATTGCTTCTAGTGTTAACTACATTATTTTTCAATACATGTTTTGTCATGTAAGACAATATTATTTTGCATAGGATATAATTATATCATATAAATAATTATATTAAGATCATATATATCATACTAATTCCTTATCTATATTTTTATAATCATTCATGAATGGGGAATGTGTAAAATGAATCGCATCACGTCGTTGAGATGTAACACGTGAGCGATGGTATCATTCATTTAATAGTTAAAGGGGAAAAATATTTGGTATATTAATGTTTCTATATAAATATAAATTCATTATTATCATATATGTCTATTATTTATATAATTAAACTAGTCCTAGTAATGCGGTGACGAAAAAAAAGACACCGTGACATGGAGATTGTAATCCATATGTACGTATGCACGGTTCTTTCGTTTTTCATAGGATTGATAAAATGTGAAATATAGGTGTCCCATAATCATAATAACATATAATAATATATATTTTACAACATTTCTTACTTAATCATGGAAAAACCCGTTATAAAGAAGTATAATAAAAAATCATATTGGATGAGTTTGAAAAAATGATTACCTCTTCTTCGGTAGATATCTATTAGATATTTTACTAATGGATATAAGGATGTAATTTTTGTAAGAAAAAAAAATTTAGAAATTGTATATAGATGTTGTTCAGATAAATGGGTTCGATTTTTCTATATATAGGCTTCAATGTGGTTTGAATAAGTTAGGGAGTATATACCCTTTTATAATTTAGGGGATGAGAAATTTTTGAAACTATCAATATATTAATTTAATAAAAAATAATTTTCAATTAAAAATAGATAAAATGTGATTTATTTTAAATATATGATGAGTATGTGTCTAAATCCTCTCATAAAATATTTTTACGAATTTTTAGGTCACATTATTTCCCTTAGCTTTTAATTTTAACCCATATTTAATCCCTCAAACAATTACCATGACAACATAGATATTAACTCCTTAAAGGAAAATATTATTACAATAAAATTAGAAAACAATAAATTAATTTTTCATACAATTAAAAACATTATATTAATCATTTGGATGAATTTTAAATTTTTTTTATCTTTTATATCATTTAATAAAATATTTATAATTTTATTATAAAATAATTGAAAATTTTGAAACAATTTATTACTTTATCATTTACATAAATAATTAAAAAAATGGATAAATGTCATGAAAAAAGTATCTAATATGTAAAATTTATATATAAAATTTATGTATGAGATTAATTATCTCAATTTTCTATCCAAAATATTATTTATTTGGTATTTACATTAATTAAAACATTACTACATCACCATTGTGTAGACCTTTAATGCAATTATTTATGACCTAAAGGTGGAAAATAAATCACTATTATGAAAATAAAAATTTATCTTTAAATTTATTATTTATATTAGAGGATATATATTTCAAAAACCACTTATTAAAAATAAAATACTTATTAAATACATTAGAATGATGTAGGTAACTTTCCCTAAAATAAAATACAATAAAAGTATTGAAATCATCTATCTGGCTTGCAGATGCCTTGAAATGGGCCCATGGTTGATTCTAGATGACGCTCACTCCCAGAATAAAATTTTTAAAAGTTTTAGGGTAATTTTATAATATTTATAATATTATTTTTACCCTTAATCATCTGATTTTCTATTAAAATCTATAATTAATATTAGTAAATTTACTAATCATATTACCCAAATATAAAAGGGACCTATTTAATAAATTAGAATCTTCTTAATAAAAATATGGAATCATTTTTTAAAAATTTAAAACACAAAAATTCAAGAACATAATTTAAATTTAATCACATGGAAGAGGTGAGAAAATTGGTTTTATGAGTGAAAATGTTCAAAAGATTGAATTTTTTTTTGAAATTATAAATAAAAATTATAAGGATCATAAATATTGAAATAATAGATGTATAATTGATCTATAGTTACTTTATGAACAAAAAAAATATAAATTAACATTAAAACTATTTATATGAAAAGACATTTTTAATTAAAATGCAGTATTTTTCACTATTCACCAAATAAAGAAACTAATTTGAAAAATAAAACAAGGTATCCTTTATATTATTTTTATATTAATATTTCAAAAATAATGTATATATTTTAAAATATAATATATAAGTGTGCCAAAATTTAATTTTAAAAATATTTCATTAAAAAGAAGAGAAACCAAAATTAGAAAAAGCATCCTTTCATGCATAAAATTTGATTTATTATTACCTTATGACTATAAAATCTATTAGATGAATATAAAAAATTTTATTCAATATATAATATTTAATATTAATAAAATTTTTAATAGTATTTATTTCCACCAATATAAATTCTATGTTATAATAGTCATTTTAAATAAATTTTATTTAATTATATATCATTATTATTTTAAGCATGGTATTGTTTGAAACATAAACTACCAAAGAGATTGACTTTAGGAAAAAATATACATATTGTAAAATTAGAAGGTGTTACGAAGAGTTTTTTTGTATTAATTTTCAATTTTTATGAGGAATAATCTATAACTAGGTCATTATGCATGGAGACACATGAAAAATAACTAAAACATTGATAGTATTCATCCTACCCCAAAACACCATGGATATTAGTAACTATGGTTTATATAGTACATTTTTTAGAAACATTTTTTCTGATTGATTTTTTATATAACCACACATAATAATAATGACCCCTTGAATGAAATCATATGTAACTAATATTTACATAAGGTAAATTTCACATACAACTTATCCATCATTAGGGTCATAAACAAAATCTCAAAATAATATTAATGATTTTACATTATCTTAGAATATATAAGTATATCATCTAAAATTACTACCACAAATTAATAAAATTAATCTCTATAGAATATAATAATTAGATCCGTGATTATGGTGGCATAGATTGAATGTCCAACTAGAATTACTATAAATTCAAAATGAATATTCAACATATGAATGTATGTATTTAGTATATCTTTATTCTTGACTCTCAAATCATGATATCCATACTGAGTTTGAATCATTGAAAAGAGTTATGCACCTCTTAGTTGGTCAAACATGTAATCAATACAGGGTAAATGATACTTTTTCATGATATTGAACATGTTAAGTAATCAATACTCAAATAGACGATGTGTTGACACGTCATTCTCTATAAAAAATTATTGGGTCACCCCATGTAAATGTACTGGGAAATATTAATACTTTATCATAATAATTATAGTGTTCTTTATCCAATTATATCAACTTATTCCATACAATTCTCTATGATGTGTTTGAAATATGTGAAACACTATGAATGATTTCTCTAAAGAACTGAACACAATATTTTTGGGTAAGACTATTAAAATATTTAGGAAATACATCAGCATAACCATGATTATTAGGTTTATATTCATTTTTGTGTTTCTCCCCAAATATTTGAGATAAAAATTCCATAAGAAAATTATGTAAGATCGATATAATTGATGTAGTTTCTATTGGAAGTTCATGTTCATACTTACATTGATTGATAATCACATGTTGATCCAGAATCATAAATTTAAATTCAATTACCTGTAAATTTATATCAGATTTATATAGATAAATCCAATACCTATATCAAAAAACATAAAATTTTACAATAGGTAGAGTGAAATGATTTATAGGAATCACATTCATATAAACTCGTATTGGAAAGGATAAATAAACTTGAGTTGTGAAAAAAATTGAATAATGGGATTTTATTTCTAGCTTAATATATAATTATTGATTTGGAAATGTTATACTATTAGAAAAATAATTATAAATAAAATATTATTTAAATGAAGAATCAAATAATTCATTTTTAGTTCTAATGTTTATAGAAATTCTAAGGCCCCAACATTAAACATTACATAATCTGGACTGATGTTAAAAATTCATATTGAGGATCTTTTCAGGTTTATAGTTTTATAGAATTAGGAAATAACTATTACATTACATCTCAAATATAACAGTGTAGACATTTCTATTCATTTTCAATTTTTTTATAAAATAAAAATCTTAAAATAATATAAGAATTATTTTTGTGAATAGATCTTTTTGAATTCTTCCTTTCTCTCACCCTACCTTATATCCTGTGAAAACCCATTAAAAAACTTGGGATGAACATAAAAAGCTAAGTAAGGTTTATAAAATAAATAATGAAAACATTAGTATATAATTACATACAAAACATAATCTCTTTATCTTACATCATGAAATCATAAAATTTATGAATAACACATATTAATCAAAAATCATAAAGGTAACTTGTGGCATCCATAACATACTTACATTGTATCTTTCATAGATATATAGGGAGTTACATTTGGAATACCCATCACAGTATATTCCCTAAATCTCTTACGAGAAACATTAATGTTTACTTTTGTCACATTACCCAATGCATTAGAGAGCTATCTCAGGTTCACCCACCCTCGGTTTATCACGAAACCACCTGTATATGTATACAATGACCAATAAACCTAACATATCCATAACACATAAAACAAGCATAAATGAAAGATAACATTTACACAGTGCAATCATAATATATCATTTAAGATATTGATATAATTAGTGTTTTATCAAACCATTTCCAAAACCATTTAAAATATTTAATAAAGAGATTTTTTGATCAAAGTGTACCATACCACATTGATGCTTTTAAAAGAAATTTTAATTTGAAAACATTCATGTACTTATTAATAAATCATCCAAACCATTTTTAAATCATGAATATTAATGAGAATTTTTTTGAATAACAAATGTTGAAAACATTCAAAATCATATTTTAATTAAAGTTTTCCTATCAAAATGAGAGATTCTTGAATACAAGTAATTGAGGAAAAACATTGACTAAAGATTATAATATGATTAGAATAATTATATTCATGATATAATATGTCAAAGGGAAGTATATACACCTTATAGTATAATAAAGTTTCACAATATAATGATATTCCTTAAATGAAAGGAGAGTGAGACATAGTCCCTTATGAAAAGGAAACAGCCTAACAACTTCACATTAAATTTCATAAAATGATTTGATGAGTGAAAAAAGGGTATCTCATCACATTGACATAAAATTTACAACAAAAAGGATATAGTAGAACATATCCCATCATAATATAATATAAATTGAAAGACATAATATAAAAGAAGTCTTTGACTAAAAGAGTTGGGTGAAAGGTTCCCATACAAAAAACATATCATTACCTTAAGGATAAATCAACGAAATAACTATGTGTGTAAAATATAAGTACACCAAATATAACTAGATATTAAGTGTAAAAAATTCATAGTTCATTCACACATATTCCCAGCATGACATAATCAAGCTATATAAGATCAACCCAAATAATTGAAATTGGGTTAAGATGTCCCCTTACAAAGACCATATCATTACATTATGGATAAATTAATGCTATAAATATGTGTGAAAAACATAAATACACAAAATATAATTTGATATTATTTGTAAAAAAATCATAGTTCATTGACATGTATTCAGAGCACCACATAACCAAGAAGTAGAAGTTTAACCCAAAGAATGGAAATTGGGTTAAAAAGTTCCCTTACCTCGTGTCCGACATGACCTGTTCATTATTTATTCCCAGGAATAATAAAAAAAAGTTAATTTATACTTTCTTAATAAAATTTTTTAGTTTATTATTCAATTTATATCACATATTACCACATTGTAAACATTACAAATTCATTTATGTTAATAACATAATTTTTTCTATATTTTGTACTTGAGTGAAAAATGAACATCTTATAATTAAAAGGTGTCTATTGGTCAAAAGTAAATTATATACTGAATTATATTAATTTTATAAATACCATATATATCATATATATCCATTATATATTTTTATTTATAATAGTACATTACGTTTAGGGATAATAAATGAAATTCACCGTTCATGGTGAGAGTAAGCCGTATGTACGCAAGAATGCTACTTTCATTTATTCATCATATTTAATGCAATAAAAACATAATTATACATAGGTATATTATAATTCCATTATAATATCATATAAAATTTCTTTAACTCCATTGATTATACATTCCACGTATGGAATGAATGAGTCGTATCACTTTGATGGGGTGGTTGTCCAAACATCCTTAAAAGAAATAATTGTATTTATCCAATACAGAAACCATAAAGGAATGAAATAAATGAAAAATAAAAAATCTTAGATACAATATAAATATATTATATACCACATATAAATACAATTCCATCATAGTGACAACCATGAGAGGTGATATGAGATAATTGAACAATCATCGTTTCGTGAGGCAGTAGTTCGCCGTCCACAAAAATAATATGTTCGTATCCATTAGATGGAGGTGTGTGGAAGTGTTTTTTGATTAATTCTCATAAAAATATCCTAGTATCATGTGGATATTGGTTTTTAAAAAAACAATGTAATAATGAAAATATAGGGGGTTGGAAAAGGAAAATAAAAGAAAATAACTTTTGAGAAGATGTAACCTTTAATTCAGGTAACTCCCTGTGGTTTGATCCAAAAGGCATTATTTAAATGACTTCTGTCTAGGGGATGGAATCTAAGAGTTATATAGGGATGTTTTAATATTATTTGAGTAGATTTTAGATAATCCAAGGGGCATGAGAGGTGTGATAAATGTTTTAGAAGTGTTGACCTTTTATAAGAGGGAGGAGGTGATCTTAAGGAATGATTGAACAAACTATTTTATTATAATTTTTTTTGGTTTCAAAAGGTCCAAAAAATATTAAAATCAAATATTAGATACATATAAGTTGAAATAAAATAATTTTATTAGAATTGGATAGGGTTTGGACATTTTTTATTCCTTATATATTTTGTTTAACCCTTTGTTAACTTATTTAACATTTACCTTGTCCTCTTATATATTCACACCATATGGTTAATATATTTACTATAAAATTCCAAGAGACCCAAAATAGAACATTTATGACATTATCCAATTCATTAGGTAAAATATTAGTTTTTTTGTATTATTTTATCATTTAATAAAATATTAATTGGTTTAAAAACTCATTTATATCAATTTATAAATTATTCATATCACAAATTTTAACAAATCTATTAAAACATTATTATTACAAAAATCATAATTAATTAATTTAAAACAAGGAATGATTATCCAAAAAACATGTGTATATAATAGAAAGTTCTATTGTAAATTTATTTTAATATTTATAATCCCATTTATTTGAATATTTTATTAATGATGTTATTTCGGCATCACTATTACGTCATAATTAAATTTTATTATTTAATGTCGAAAAATTATTAATAAAATACCATGATGTAGGAAATAATTTTAGGTTTAAAATGAGTATTTATAGTCAAATATATCACTTATATAATCTTATAGGCAAATTTTTTTCTAAAATATATATGTTTATGTTATTTTTGTCTTTCACATTAAATTAATTAATATAAAATGACATTATAACTCCAAAGAGGCTCCATGAGGTACCAAACTAAACCAAAGGATTCCCTAGGTTAGAAATATATTATAAAATAGGGTTATGAAAATTTTACGTGTAATTTAACATTATTATAATATTATTTTTCACCCTTATTTACTAGATTTACCGATTAACCTTGGTAAATAAAATATTTAATGAAGTAAATATTCATATTGTATAAAAATAAAAGTTACCTATTTACATAATTTTTACTTCCTGATTCCAAACATGGAATACATTTTACAAATAAAAAAAAGTTTCATAAATTAATTAAAAATTAATTCCCATTTTCAAAAAACATTGCTTTTTTAAGAAATAATAACTATCAGATGATTGACACTTGTTTATGTTCAATTTAAAATTAAAATTACTTGAAATGAGAAAATTTTTATTAAATGGTAAAAATATAATCCAATTAATCTTTAAAACCAATAAAAATAACTATATTACAATATAAATAAATTATATTAAAAGGTATTTTTGAATTAAAATAAAATATATGTCACTATCCATAAAAAATGAACTTTATGAGAAAAATAACAAAAACTTACCCAAAGTAAATTTTGATGACCCACTTATAAAGAATAATTTAATTTTTTAAAATGGAACATATAAAAGTAAAAAAAACAATATTTAAAAGGGGTTCACCATCAAAAGGCGGTAAAACGATCTTTTAAAAATAATAGAGTATTTATTATTAAAATTGGATGCATTCTAGTTTTAAGCCTCTACATTTTATTGGATAAATGTAAATATATTTAAAAAAACATGTGTAATAATATTTTAGTTAGTTTTTTCATTCTCACCAATACAATATATTGGAATAATATACCATTTAAAATAATATTATTTTATTATTTTTCAGTATGACTCAGTCCTGTGTGCAACATAAGATTTTGGAAAAACCCATTATCACGAGTCAGGAACGCCATCGAACATTGCATCCCCTTTAAAGTAAAATTAATATTTTATTCAAAAATATCAATAAATATAAAAAATCAATATTCTTTTTTTACCTAGGATGTTACATCTTCCCCCCTTTTGGAAATTATGTCCTCGCAATTTCAAATTTGGGATCGTAAACATCATTAAAAGTCCCACATTGTAAAAATGGATTTGGAGGTGAAACTAAGTGTCAAGTTATGAGAGAGAGTGATAGAAAACATGAATAGGATAAAGTTAACAATAAAAAATGACAAACTTGTGATAAGTTAAACAATATATGATTCCCCAGTAGGAAAATTAAACAGATTTTTTTTAGGTACCCATTCATAAATTTGGAGAATTTATTTTTAGATTGACTATGAACATAAGAAAATATACTTACATTTCAATTATAATTTCATACTTTAATAAGTTTCTACCAAAAACTATTATTTTCTCTAAATGATGAGTATTCATGATTGACTTGGTTACACCTGATGTGCTAGAATGAAAATCTAGAGAATCACATAATACAAAAATGTTGAACTATATATTTCCCCTATCTTTATACATTAACCAAATCCTAAATGGGTATTACATGATTAGATAATCCCCAAAAGGATAATATTTTATAAAAATAAATACTACTCTTAATCTCCAAAATTGAACAAATAGTACCCAATGTTCCACAAATACCATTCAATAATCATTTTCCCTTTAAATCCTTCAATATAATCCAAACCAAGATTGGAACCTAAAACTCAAAATAATTTAATCACATTCTATTCCACAAAAATATTAACATTTATCTCAAAATAACATTGGTTACTCTTAAAGTCTCATACTGAAATGTAATTACCCTGACTACATATTCTCTATGTTAGGTTAATAATTTCTAAAAATAATCAAAATACTCATATTTTCAAAATAAAACATAGATTATTCGAAATAAAAATTTCAACCATTACTCCACAAACATAATCCCATAGAATTCTATTTTCTTTAAGAATATAGTGTTCCCAAAAGAGAGAACGTCTCCAAAAACAACCTTTATCTCATAATCACCAAATCATTTTCCTATACAAAGGATATCCAATTGATAAAAAATAAGTTCAAAAAATTTACTTATTCTTGATCCATAATATTATTTAACAACAAATAATTAGTCATACTAAACAGAGACATCATGTTCTACAGTGGTTGGTGATAAGTCGCAATATCACTTTGGTTGTGGGTTTCATTTCCATAGCATTGTCTGATGCGACTGGTTGTCACATTGTCTTCTTGTTGTCCTTTTTTTAAAAAATTGTATAATTTTATAAAATTTTAAAAAAGTAGATAAATTCCTCAAAATAACCATAACATATTTTTACCAAAAATTTTATCTCATAGCTCACCTTTTCATCCCAAAAAGTAATAACCCGTAATTTCCTTGAATTTAAGGATCATATAAAACCAAATGGTTCATTATTACTATATCAAAAAAATAAATGATATTTAATCATTGAATAACATTTTCACATATCTAACATTAGTTTTACCCATACTAGAAATAATCTTCCAAAGTAATCCTATCAATAATACATTTAAAAATATCATCATACCTAGATCCAACGTCACTCTTCAATTCCTAAAATATAGTCATATTAATCATCGAACATTCATCCTTACCCATTATCCATTTTCTACATTATTATATTATAATTATTTTGTACAAAAAAAATCATTCATAATGTCCTAAGATTTCAGTAATGTAAAAAAATGATCTATGAAATAATCTATACCTTTTATAGATCATTTTTAGATTCTTAATCTTCAATTGGAATGACATTAGGAATTGGTAATCATATATATTTACGATCCTGCTGATCCCATTCCAGAAACTTCTTCATAAGATATCTATTTTTAAATGACCATGCACTCCACATTTATGACATTCAATTAATCCTTCAGAAAGAAATTCTATCCCATTCATGGAGTAAACAAGATTCTTCCTTTATCCATGGAATGTTATTGCTTTATGACCTTTATTACCACATCTATAGCATCTACACATCCCTTTTAGTCATTCTTCAATGTGTTTCTTCCTATATACATGAAACATGGGTTTTTGAATATATAGACCTATAGGGTTATTACCTGAACTCCCATTGGGATTCATTTTATGAATATATGATGCATTATAAAAATCACTAAGAATTAGGTGGTCAATCATTACAATAGATAATTAGTTGAGAATAACTACATGAGTTTTTATCATAGCTCCCATTTCCTTTAGTTTCATAATCAAAAAATTGTCAGAATTTTCTTCATATCTATGTTTTACTTTGGTGCCTACTAGATCCGTCCATTTACTAAAATGGAAAATGTCAGTGTGAGTATATCAGTAAAATCATCATATAATAAATTATGAGGAGGGTAAAGACTAATGTATAATTTATCATTTTATCTTAAAACCATTCATTTTATATAAAATTAATAAGACTCTTTCTTATATTTTAACCATTATGGTTGTGTAAATTATGTTTAAATAATACCCATACCTCTAAATTTATCTAAACCTACAATTCGATACCAAGTATAAGGCCTATGCCTTAAACGTTACCTAATTTTGAATTAAGTTAATAATTAAAATTTTGGATCTTTTAATGTTTATACTTTTATAGAATTTGGGCATATCTATTACATTACATCACAAATATTACAAAGTAAAATTTCTATAAAATATCAATTTTTAATAAAATAAAAACTCTTAAAAGAAAAAAAGAATTCTTTTTTTGATATAAATATCTATAAATTATACTATTATATTACCCAAACTTACTTCTTGTGAAAAAAAATTCAAATAAATTGGATGAACATAAAAAAATTCGAAAGGGTTATAAAATAATGAAAGAAAACATTATTATATCATTACATTAAAACATAATTTCATTAATATTACTCATGAAATCATAAGATTTATGAATAACACATATTAATCACAAACCAAAATGGTAACTTGTGGCTTCCATAACATGTATATATAGTATTGTTCACAACTACGTAGGGAGTTACATTTGGAATACCCATAAAAATATATTCCCTAAATCATTTAATAGAAATATTAATGTTTACCTCTACCATGTTACCCAATGCATTGGAGTGCTATCACTTGCTCACCCACCCTAGTTTTATCCTGTAACCAGCCATATAAGTAAACAATTCCCAGTAACCATAAGATTTTCATAACACATATTACATGAATGAAGGAAAGATAAAATATCAACACTGAAATAACAGTACATCATTTCAAGATATTTACATAATCAATGCTTTATCAAACCATATTCAAATCCATTTTAAATATATAGTAAATAGATTTTTGAATCAAAGTGTCACATTCCATATTAAATATTTTGAAAGTAATTTTAATTTCCAAACATTCATGTCCAAATAAATAAATCCTTAAAAAAAATTTAAAACTTGCACATTAATGAGAATGATTTATAAGAATAAATTGTTAAAGAATTTAAAACAATATTATAGTTAAAGAGTTCCAAAATAATTGAGAGATGCTTGAATACAAATAATTGAGGAAAATAATTAATAAAAGTATATAATATCATGGGAATAAGGAGATTAATGATATAATATATCAAAGGTCAGTATAAATATCTTATAAAATAATAAAAGTTCACAATATCAAGATATGCCTCAAATTAAAGGAGAGTAAAACATAGTTCCCTACAAAAATTCAGTATCCTAATAGTGTAACATTAAAATTAAAAAAATGAGTTGGTGAGAGAAAAATGTGTATCTCATCCCTTGTAAATAAAATTTATATCAAGAAGGAAATATAAGAACATATACCAATATAATATATTGCAAATTAAAGATATAACATAAAATAAGTTGTTGAATAAATGAGGATGGTGAAAGGTTCCCATACAAAAAACATATCATTACATTAAGGATAAATAATTAACAAAACTATGCATGAAAAATATAAATAAACCCAATATAAGTGGAAATAAATTGTAGAAAAATCATAGGTCATTTACACATATTCATAGCAAAACATAATCAAGAAGTATAAGATGAACATAAAGAAAGTAAATTGGGTTAAGAAGTTCCTTTACAAAGTTCATATCATTACATTAAAGATAAATTAATGGCAGAATTATGTGTGAAAAACATAAATACACAAAATATAATGGAAATTAATTGTAAAACAATCATACGTCATTCAAACATATTCATATCACCACAAAATCGAGAAGTAGAAGTTTTACCCAATGAATTGAAATTCAGTTATGACATTCCCTTACCTTGTGTCCGAATTGACTCGTTCATTCTTTAGTCTATTGAAAAATATAACAAAGTTAAAATATAATTTCTCATGATTATTTTTAAATTATATTATTCCTTTTATATGACTTATTATCATGTTATAAGAATTACAAAGTCATTTAAGTTAATAACGGTCGTTTTTTCGATATTTGGATACTTGAGTCAAAAATGAACTTCTTATAATTACAAGTTGTCTATGTGGTCAAAAGGACATTATATGAAGAATTATATTAATTATTTAGAAATAAAATAAATAAAATATATCCATTATGTATATTTATTTATAACAGTACATAACATTTAGAGATAAGAAATGAAATACAACGTTCATGGAGACGATAAGCCGTACGTATGCATGAACGCTACTTTCATTTATATCTAATAAATAATGGAATGAAAAATTAATGATAATAGGTATATTATAATTCAAGTATAATATCATAAATAATTTCATTATCTTCATCTTTTATACATTCTTCATATGGAATGAATGAGTCATATCACTTTGAGGGGACGGTAGTACGCACTTCCTCAATTGAAATTATCATATTTACCCATTATGGAAACCATACAGGAATTATTTAAATGAAAAATACCGAAGCTTAGAGAGAATATAAATATATTATATATCAAATATAAATATATGTCCATCATAATGGCCACCGTGATAGGTAGTATGAGATGATTGAACAATCATCGTTATGTGAGGCAGTAGTATTCCATCCATAGAAATAATATGTTCGTATCCATTAGATGGAGGTATGTGGAAGTGTAGTTAGAATAAATAACATAAAAATTTACTAGTATATTTAGGATACTGGTGTTTTTATTAAATAATTTAATAATGTGAGTTTAGGGGGTTGGATATGGAAAATAAAATAAAATTACATGAGAGAAGACGTTACCTTTAAATCGGGTAACTCCCTTTGTTTTGAACGAAAAGGCTTTCTTGAATTGCCTTTTGCCCAGGGGAAGGATTCTAGGTGGAATATAGGAATGTTAGGAGCTTCTTGGAGTAGATGTTTTATGATTCAAGGGAGTTGAGAGCTGTGATTAATGGGTTAGAGGTGGTGGCTTTTATAAGAGGGAGGAGCTCATGTTTAGGAATGATTGAAATAATAATTTTATTATAAAAATAATTTGGATTTAAAAAGGTCCAGAACATATTAAATTAAAATATAATGTACATATAAGTATAAATAATATAATTTAACTAAAATTGGATAGGTTTTAGATATTTTTTAATCTTTATATTTTTTATTTAACCCTTTTTTATCCAATTTAACTTTTAACATGTCCTCTTCTATATTCATACTATATGGTTAATATATTTACTATAAAATGACAAGAGATCCAAAATGGACCATTTATGACATTTTTTAAGTCATTTGGATGAATCATTGATTTTTAGTATTATTTTATCATTTAATTAAATATTAATTATTTTAAAAACTCATTTATGTCAATTTATAAATTATTCCTATCAAGACTTTTAGAAATTCTATAATAATGATATTATTTTGAACAACTTTCATTAATTTAAAGATAAAAAGTTATGATTATACCTAAAATTTCTGTATGGCATAAAAAGTTTCCAAATAAATTTATTTTAATATTTATAATATCATTTATTTTCATCTTTTATTAATGAAGCAATTACGGCATCACTATTGTGTCATAATTAAATTTATTTATTTAATGTCGAAAATTTATAAATAAAATACCATGATGTATGAAATCATTTTATGTTTCAAATAAATTTTAATGTTCAAATAGATCAATTATATAACCCCATATAATTGTTTTACTAAAATATATATTTTTATGTTATTTTTGTCCTTTAAATTAATTAATAAAAAATGTTATTATCACTCCCAAGTGCCTTGATGGTGTCCCAAAATCGACCCAAGGATGCCTTTGGTAAAACATATATCATAAAATAGGGATAGAAAAACATTAAGGGTAATTTAATATTATTATAATATTATTTTTCAACATTATTTACCAGATTAAACTTTTAACCAAGGTAAATAAAATATTTAGTGAAGTAAATATTGATAATTTATAAATTAAAAGTTATCTATTTACATAATTTTTACCTCCTGATTCCCAAAATGGAATCCATAATTTAAAATATAAAACCTATTAGTTGAATAGATTAATTTAAAATTAATTCCCGTTGTTAAAACAAAAAGTATGTTTTTTAAGAAATAATAACTATAAAAAGATTGACAATAGTTTATGTTCAATTTCATAGTGAAATTACTTCCATTCACCCACATTGGATTAAATGGTAAAATTATAATCTAATTAAAATCTAAAACCAATAAAAATAATAATATAAATATATGAATAAATTATATTAAAAGGAATTTTTGTATTAAAATGCAGTATTTTTCACTATTTATAAAAAAATGAACATTATCAAAAAAATACCAAAAAATTCCCCAAAATATATATTTTGATATCCCACTAATAAAGAAGATGTTTTTTTAAAATATAACATATAAAATAAATAAAAAATATATTTAAAAGGGGTTCACCATCAAAGGCTGAAAAACAACATGTTTAAAATTTTAGTGTATTTATTCTTAAAATTAAGCTCATTCTCATTTTAACCCTCTAATTTTTTTTAGAAAAATGTAGAAACATTTTAAAAAAATATATAATAATATTTTAGTTAGTTCTGTTCATTCCATCTAATACAAAGGACAGACGTCAACGATAATTTAAAATAATATTATATTATTATTTTTCAGTACGACTCAGCCTTATGTGCAATATGAGATTTTGGAAAAACCTATTGTTGTGTGTAGGGAAAGCCATCGAAAAAAGAATCCCATTTAATGTAAAATTAATATTTAATTCATCACTATTAAATGATATAAAATTTTCATATTCTTTATTTACCTGGGATGTTACAGAATTCTTACCTTTTAACACATCATTCTCCTAACCCACTTTAGTTGTGATAAAAATTCCATACCCTTATCATTTTTCATAAGGGGTTTATGAGGTCTACAATTCTAATTTTCTCTTATAATTGGGCATTGATTCATATAATGACCAATATATAGGCATCTAATACATTATGCTTTATTATTTGAATCCTTTTTCAAATCTATTCCATTTTGGGACAATTTCATCCCTTGTAAGAAAGAACTAGTTAGATTTCCTAACATTATACAATTTAATCATTTAAAAATTACATTGAGACAATTTAATGAGTTCTTTTCCAAATATTATGGCATTAATAGGGTTTGAATTTCCTTCATCCTTTCTTTTCCAATTAAAATTTCCATAAATCATATTTTTTTACATTTCATCAAATATAGTATAAGAATAAATGGATTTCCAAATATACATCACTAAATTTAGATAAAATTGAATGATTTATATATAGTTAACAATGTCTGTTTTAGATAAATCATTTTGGAAAGTTTTTCTCATGATACTGTAGATTCGTTAAATTTTTCTGTAAGGGTTTATCAAATAATCCAAAAGCATACGAAGAATGTCATATAATATATCCTTTATAGTTAATGGGTGATTAATCATCATCTATTTCACATCTAGAAAGTCCCTTTATATATTGGTACTATGATATTAGTGAAATTATTTATTCGGTAAACCATATTAACTTCCTCCCACTATAAAGAGTTAATTTTCTCCTCATTCCATAGGTTTTTGATAGGATTCCACAATTTATCATCATCACCTTCCAATGGATAGGCCTTTAAGACAACATTATCATGATATAAGACCAAATAATGGAAATATATTTTGTTTGCATTAAAAAATTAAATCCAACTAATGGATAAAATAAACCATTGAAACACGGTTGAAGTTGTCACATTAGTGACTCAATGACTTGTTACTCCACCCATGGTGAATTCAAAAGATCAATATACATAATGTTATTTTATAAATATTATGATATTTGAGTGAGAATATTCACTAGATATTTCATCCCAGATTCAAAATAAATATGGATTCAAATAGGGATTTTCATTTCATGGACCTGCAAATTCATTTTTAGTACAATTCATTTTTATCCCATCCATTAACTAAAACAAAAAATAAGTGACATATTTATTATGAAAATAATAGTGTAAGAATTCATAAAAAACATTCATGATATGTACTAATTAATGAAGCATTCTTATAAAGTTAGGACACTTTAGGTTCCCCATATATCACTTTTGGTTCACCATAGGTTTTCATAGGTTATATCCTCTTATTTTCTATAATCTAATATCCAAAAACTACTAAGCTATCCTCAGATTCCGTTGTGAAAGTAGAAGATTAAAATAAAAAGTTACTACATAATTATAGACATATATTTAATATATAATATAAATTTTACACATTTCAGTACCATAATTATTTAGTTAGATAAGATACTAAATACATAATCCAAATATTTTTTAAAATATAATCATCATATCACCAAAATTTATTCTTATCATTATTATTTTATAAATTTCACTATTAAATCCTACAAAAAACCTAGCTAATGAAAAACCTAAGAATGGGTAAAATTAGATTCATAATAAGGGTAATCAAGGTAGATAAAATTCATAAGAGATGATAAGATTATAATAGTTGTGTGATAATAAAATGATTGATTTTTATAAATAATAATTTTTCATACCCAAAAAATAATAGATAATAATATTTAAATAAATTCATATCCACAATAATGATCAATAATGGTGTAAAATTAGTAATAATAATTTCAAGAGACATAACATTGTAATGTTGACTTATATACATAGGAAATAATTTTAATGACACATACATTAATTAATAAAAACTTATCTTGATCCAATTAAATGTCTTACTATGTAAAAAGGTTATATAAATAATATACACTTTTTTAGTTTTATTTTTTTGGATTTTAAAATACATTTAAGAATTTTTACCATTGCTAATATAGTCATTGAATAGTGGTCACTTGATTAAATAAATTTTGGGCTTTAACAAATCCTGTTTACTCTGAAAACGAAAGTGATAACCTCATCCAGTAAAATTTCCCTATTTGAAGCACAATTTTTTGAGCTTGGAAAGAAGCTGGTGTCATTGGGCTTTTCTCTTGACCAACACTAAGCCGAGCATCAAAAAATTAAGATTGAGTGGAACTGCATGTGGGAGAAGATGATGTTGATATATATTATCGCCCGATCAACTTTATTTGAGCCACACCAAGAGTCTGTCTCCATCACACACCTTACCCTTCAGTCTTATACAGGTTTTATAAGGTGTTATGTAACGAGACTATATTACTATGGTTATGTACATAATTTTTTTAAAGTGAATATCCTTTCATTTTATTATTGTTACTTTATAAATAGTTTTTAAAGAAAAAATATCATTTTTAATTAATTGAGAAATATCTTTTGATTAATTAATGGATTTTTGAATTAAATAAAATTATAATTAAATATTCTTTCTAAATTAATTTTTATATAATAGAAATGACTGTATAATTATTATGAATAACATTGTGATTTTTATTATGGTTTGAATGTTTTTTTGTCAAAACCCATGAATTTCCGATAAATATCGAATTTTATTTTAAAAGTAAAAATTCACATATCTAGAAAATTAATTTGATAAAATTAATATTATTTTTGGAATCAGGATGTCAAAATTATCCCATGGTGAATTTTTCATAATTTTGTGAGACAAACAAATGTTTGGGTAAAAATTAAATACTGTTTAAATATATAATGTTTTTATGACATCATAATGACCCAATAGGGATGTAATAAAATAATATAAACATTATTTTCTTCCAATATATGTTTTAAAATAAAAATATTGTGATTTTAGGTTTGTTTGTTTTATTTTACAATGATTTAGTAGACCCTTCAAGACTTATAAAACATTTAAACACTATAAATTTATTTCCATGAGAGGGTGACTCACCTCCACATAAGCATCCCTATTATTTTAAGAAGATCTGAAATTGTCCTTATAAAATATTTATTTCACTTCCCTTTTTAGAAAACAATGGGAAAAAACAATGTTCTGGTTTGTGGTTTTGTTTAGTATAATGTGTGGTGTTCCAAACCTAAATAATAAATAATTTCCTCTTCTTTCCAACATAAACCACTCAAGCCCCCACTTCCTCTTCACTCAATACATTTGGAGTTAATCAAAATTATTCCATAAACTCTCTAGATTCTTCACAAGGATCCCCAAGCTCCATATAATCCTCTCTAAAGCCTCTCTCAAGCCTTTGGGATCACACTTCCATTAAAGGGATTTCTTCCTTTCTCATTTTATCCAAGTATCTTAATATTGTTATACCCTTTTATTTTCAGTTATAAATATTGGGGTATTATTTTTCACATCCCCCATACTTCCCTCTTTATATTTGAATGCTGAGATACCCCTTTTCTCTCTCAATAATTCCTCCCATGTACACACGTTACCATGTCGAAATTCTATAAGAAAATTTTATCTCCTCATTTACATTCCTGAAATTTTTTTTATCATGAATCTAAATGCCATTACAATTTCTAGAATATATATCTATATGATCCTATTAATTTAAATTTTATTTACATATGATGATAATCCCCTTTCTCTCTCATCAACCATTTTTATAAATTTTGAAGTCATGCTATTATGCTTCCAAAATTGCACCGCGATTTTCCAAGAAAAAGCCATTGTGTAGTGAATACCATACCCATTTCTCAATCAAATGTATTCAAAATTATCTACATTTAATTATTTTTTATATAGTTTCATGAATTTATTCCACATTCATTTATACTGGAATAAATTATGACATTGAATAACTCCTTGATTCACGATCCATGTGGCACACTTATGCCAGAATGGAAATTTTTAAGAAGGGTTCACCCAGATTGAACTCCAATGCATTGGGTAAAGTATAATATCATGATAATTCATGTGAAATGAGTGTTGAATCATGATAACGGTCTTTGTTTCCCTCTTGATTATAACACTCTTGGGGTATATGATTTGGTAAATTAACAAGCTTAGTATGAACCATTTTTATGAGAATAAAATAATGCACCTAAGAATAAATATTGGGAAATATATCATGTATGACATATATTGAAGCATATAGATTCACATGTTTATGTAAAAGAAGTTATTTATTAGTCATCAAATTTTTTTATTTTGAATACCCTCTATGGGTTTCCCTTAACTTTCATTTTATTCCAGAAAATGGCATGTAATATGAGTAATATAAATAACAACAGAGGAAAATAGCAATGTGATGAATGTCCCAGTGAGATTCCCAATCAAATGGGAGCTTAGGAATCACATATCGTGATTATGTAAAATGAGCTATCAAAAATCGCAATTAATAATTGGTACTTTTTTGAATGCCTAAGTAAATCAAGGAAGTGGAAGATGAAATCTCATGAATGTCCATCTGATAAAGGTGATAGGTGAAAGAAGGCCCAATTTCCTTCGTGTAAAAATTGTGGAAAGAGGATCCAAGGGAAAGGTCACAAATGGATGAGGATATTATATACATGTGGAAAGGATGGTCTCATAGAATCCAATTTCCATGAAATAATAGATAATGTGATGGATGGAATAAATGATTCACCTAATTAATATTACATGTTTCTATGTCATAAATGTTAGGAATTCAGGCATTATCCTAGAAGATTCACTATTTCAAGTGCTTAGAAGCATGATGAGTGTAAAAAAATCTTCTTGATGAAGGGAGCAGAAGATTTCCTATGATAATATGGGAATTGATGAATGAATTACATGCAACCACTAAATCAAAGTAGTGTATGTCGAAATGTATTTCAATTCATGACCTATAATATTTATTTTATGTTTTCTAAAAAAATTGATTCTCTAGAAAAAATGATATTAAATCATTATAGAAAAAACTTATATAAGTGTGGTATAACATGTTGAAGATTGTGTTTATGTTCTTATTAACGTTTTATAAGGCTCTGTTTGATGAAATTTGTGGAAAAATAGGAATTGTAATTTCTAGTGCCTCATGATAGACTCATGCATGATCTGGAGTTGGAATAATTGATATTAGTTTTAAAAATTTAGTAACATTAACTATTTGGGGAGATGTGTGAAATATATATGGACCATAAAATCCTCAAGTATATATTAACACAGCAATATTTGAACATGATCTAATGTATATAGTTAGATATGATCAAAGACTATGACTACTCAACACATTACCACCTTGGGAATGTGAACAAGGTGGAAGATGATCTAAATAGAAAGGACCCAACAATTCTATCATTGGTGAGAATTGGAAAGGAACCAATATTCTTAGATTAAAAGAATATAGACATGAGATTCCTAGATAAGGGAACATCATTAATCCTTTGACAAATGATTTCTCAACCGTCTATTTTGGAATGGTTAAAGGAGGCACAAATGGATGATGTGGGAATTAAGAAGAAGATGGAAAATATTAAAAATGTGAAATCCTTAGAGTTAAATGACAATGAAAAATTAATTATGTGATTTAGGACAATAATATGAGTACTATCAAGTTCATAGTTAAATAATTAACTTTTGGATGATGCACATAGATCAAATTTTTCCATTCACCCATGAAATACAATGATGTATCATGATCTCTGAGAGAATTATTGGTGGGATAACATGAAGAAGGAGATCACTTAGTACACATCAATGTACCTAGTATGTCACCAAGTGAAGGCAGTGAGGAAAAAGTCTAAGGGAATGATGCAACCATTCCCATACCAGCATGGAAATGGGAGAACATCAATATAGACTTTGTCACCAGACATATGAAGACATCCAAAAGAATCAATGCTATCTAGGTTCTTGTGGATCGTCTTACAAAGACCGCACACTTCATTGCAATTCCAGATGATTTTTCATTGGATCAAATGGAACAAAAATATATATATATATATATATTAGATATGTGTTAAGGCATCATGGAGTAGCACTTTTTATTGTATCTGACCGAGATCAAAGAATCACCTATATGTTTTGGAAGAGACTTTAACATGATCTTAATACTTAGGTAACATTCAGTACAACTTATCATCCTCAAACTGGTGGAAAATATGAACAGAATGTCCAAAAACAAGAGAACAAGTTGAGAGAATGCTCAATGGACTTCAAAAGAGGATGAGATCAACAACTCCTTCTAGTTTTTTTCTCTTACAAAGACAGTTTCCATTCAAGATTCAAAATGGCTCCTTATGAATACCTATGTGGGAAGAGGTGGATAACACCATCATGTAGGGATGGAGATGGGGAGAGAAAAATCTGAGGTTCAAAAATGGTCGATGAAATGGCGGAGAAGGATATGACCATCCATTATCACATTAAATCTGATCCTAGTCAACAAACTAGCTATGTAGATAATAGTTGGCAAGACCTAGAGATTGATGTCAATGATATGGTAATCCTCCTCATGTCATTTTGGAAAAGGGGTATGATATTTGGGATGAAGTGGAAGAATGGTCCAAGGTACATTAGACCTTTTTAGATCAATGATCGCATTGGAGCAGTGGCCCATCGACAAGTAATCCAACTAAACCTATGTCAATTACATGATGTATTCCATATATCACTATTGAGGAACTATATATTGAACCCACTTCATGTACTCAATCCAGATGTGGTACCATTAGATAATTACCTCTTATATTAAGATAAGACAGTGTATATCTTAGATCATAGGGAAAAAGTTATATGAAATAAGACAATTCCCCTCATCAAGGTGTTGTAGAGAAACCACATGTTTGAAGAAGGAAAGTGGGAATTAGAGTAAGTGACGAACCAGAGTTACCTACATCTATTTAGTGTGTGAAGAGGAAGTTTAGGTGGAAAAATTTCTCAAGGTGGAGGGGAGACTGTAAAACAAACATTTATTAATGAAAATTCCACTTCATCTAATGAAATGTCTTATAATGTAAAAGGGTTATATAAAACATATTCACTTATTTGGTTTTATTTTTTTGGATTTTAAAATACCGTTATGAATTTTTACCATTGCTAATATTGTTTCTAAATTTTTATCACATGATTAGTATAAACATAGTTCTTTAAAAAATAAAATTTATGTAGAAAATAGAAGCGATCTCCTCATCCAGTTGAATTGATCCTTATAAAGACCATTATTCAGAGTTTGGAAATGAGGCGACATCATTGGGATTCCCTCCTGACCAATCCCAAGACAATCATCAACAGGTTAAGATTGAGCGGAACTGCTAAGGGGTATGTGGAAGTTGATAGAGATTACCACCCGAGTGATGATATCTAGGCCACCCAAAGAGTCAGTCACCATTTCACACCTTAACGTTCAGTCTTATACGGGTGTTATAAAATTTTATATAATGATCAACTAGTACTATGATTATGTACATTATTTTTTTATAGTGAATATACATTAATTTTATTATTGTTACTTTGTAAATTGTTTTTAAAGAAAAAATATCATTTTTAGTTAATTAAGATATATATTTTCATTAATTAATAGATTTTCGAATTAAATAATAATTTCATTATATATTATTACTAAATTAATTTTTATATAATATAAATTATCATATAAATATTATGAATATGTTATCAATTTTAGTTAATGTTTGAACACTATTTTTGTCAAAACCCATGAATTTTCGATAAATGTTGGTTTTTTTATTTTAAATTAAATAATCAAATAATTATGAAATATTTAGATAAAATGAATATTATTTTTGTAATTAGGAAATCAAAATTATCCAATGGTGATTTTTTAATAATATTTAGAGACATTCAAAATTTTGGGTAAAAAATAAATATCGTTAAAATATATATTGTGTTTTATGACATCATAATTAACCAATAGTGATTTAATAACATATAGTATACATTAATTTCAGAAAGTATATTTTTTACTATTAAAATAATTTTATTGAAGGTTTTATTTATTTTACAGTTCTTTTGTGGACCCATTAAGTCATATAAAGCATTTTATCTTTTTAAACTGATTTCCTTGAGAGTGTTACTCACCTCTACATAAAAAACCCTGTTATTTTAAGTAGTTCATCCATTGGCATTATAAAATATTTTTTCCACTCCCCTTTTGAAAAAAATCACAGGGAAAACCATGGGTTGGTTTGGGGTTTTGATTACTTTAATGTGTGGTGTCCCAAACATAAATAATGAAGAATTCCCTTTCCTTTCATATATAAATCCTCCCAAGCTCCCACTACCTCTTAACAAAAAGACTTTGGACTTTGTAAAAACTCTTATATCATCTCTATATAATCCTCCCAAGGTTCCCCAACATCCCCATAAGCCTCTCTCAAGACCCTCCCAATGACTTTGGGATCAGACTTCCATATACTAGATTTCATCCTTTCTCAATTTTGTCCAAAATTCCTTATGTTGTTATATCCTTTTTTCCATTAAAAATATTAAGGGTATGATTTATCTCCTCCCCCATACTTCTCTCCATATGTATAAATGTTTAGATATGCCTTTCTCTCTCATTAATGCCTCCCATGTACACCTATTACCATGCCAAAATTCTGTATGGTATTCCTTCAATTCTCATTTTATCCTTGTTTCTTAATATTGATATTCCCTTTTATTTTAAATTATAAATGTTTGGGTATGATTTCTCACCTCTAATATACTGTCCTATTTATGTTTGAATGATTAGAAACCCATTTCTCTCTCATCGAATCCTTCCATGTATACCCGTTACCATATCGAAATTTTGTAAGAAATTTTTCTATCCTCATTTACATTCAAGCAATTCATTTTTATTATGAATCTAAATTAAATTACATATGTTGGTACATATATCTATATGACCCCCTTACTATCCATTTCATGTAAATATGATGAGACATCCCTTTCTCACGCATGAGCCATTTTTATGATTCCTTTATCATGGAATAAATGATGATGGTTAATGAATCCATGTTATATGATCCATATGGAAAACTTATGCATGAAATTAAATGAGTAATAATTGTGTGTCCTAATAGCACTACAATGAATTGGGTAAAGATAATTATTGTGATATATCATATTCAATGAGGGGTTACTCATTCTTTATCTACAATGATCCTTGGCTCATTCTAATACCATGTTAAGTGTTGTTCCCACATTTCATGGTTATTATAATCATGCTATATCACGCCTTTATGTTCATGTTTCACTAATTCTCCATTAATAGGCCTATTTCCTAACATGTATCGTATTCATCATGTTATGTTTTGTTTAATCCCTTATTAGTATTTATAGCTCACCGTTTTCTTATGCATTTCCTCCAGTTATCCCATGAAATTATTTGTATGAGGGAATGTAGTGATCATGTAATGAAAGTTTTCAATAACGATGTTGGGTTTTATGTTTTATGTTTTTATGTAATGTTCCTAATTTCCCAACACACTAGACCTCTCAATCCATAAAGTTTTCTTATGTGAAAGTTTATACAATAAATCATGTTTGAGTGTATAATACAGAGCAGGGTTGTTATAAAAATAATCATAATAACATAGTTATTCTACATCATTTCCTCCAATATTCGTGTGAGAATATATATGAGTGCCCATGATAATGTATCAATATATGAATATAAAAATTTAAAATCATTTCACTGGATTATCATTTGATAATAGATAGAAGAAAAAATAAATATTAATCTAAATTTCATAAAATATATTATTTTTAATTTTCATTATTATCATCATCTTCTTAATGTGATATCTGTATCACATTTCACAATACATTGGAGGGATTTAACGGACCACCGTAACATAATTAAACCAAAATATATGTATGAAAAATAATAAAAACTCAACAATTAAAAATATCATAACATTTTATAGGGAATTTATTTTCATAAATATTACATCATATTATCATATCATAACCCAAGGAAAATAAATGGGGTTCAAAAATATTTCAGAATAAAATAAAAAGCATATGGGGAAAACAAGGTTTTATATAATCATACTAAACTCTTCATCAAAAAACATCCAAATAATAAAATTTATTTTTGTGAAAATATTATAGAAATAATGAAACATAAAAACCCTTAAGCTATATATATTTAAGGGAAACACACCATTAAAGGGGAATTTAAACATTTCATTCAGATCACTAAATGTACGGTTTTCTTTTTCTTGAATAAAAAATTAAAAATTACTAGAACAATGTAAAAAATATTTTATTTTAATATAACCATGTTATATTTTAAGGTATTATTCAATAAAAACAATATTCATGATGTTATGAAAATATTTCTGTGTTGTTAATTATATAACAATGAATATTTTTTATTATTTTTTAAAAATTCAATAAAGAGACGTTCTGAAAATATTTTAAAAATTAATTTTATAAAACCTTAAAAATATGATAACATATTTTTTAAGGTGACTTTAGAAAATAACATGATCATTGAACCTATATATATTAAAAAAAATTAATTAATATTAACATGGAATAGAAATATCATTAATTAATGATGAATTAATTTCAGTTTTCTTAAAAACATTTTCTACGAAATTTATATTTCGAAAGACTAGAAGATGGTACTAATACATGAAAATTATATGAATATTTATATGAGAATAAAATATGTGTTTTTAATTTATAAATAATATATATTTTCCATCAATATAAATTTACTATATAATGTCTTGAAAAGAAAAGAAATTGTATCATAAAACCATTACCTAAAATCCCATATAAATTGTTATTCATTAAAATATCAAACACAATAAATATATAATCATTATTAATATATTTCAGAAAAATATTAATACAAATCCTAATATGTATCATTACTATATAATTTTCAATTATCCTTTCATTAATAATTTCATCATTAAAATGAACATTTGGTTGAAAAATGGTTTGTTTTCTATTTATGTTCAGTTTGATAGTTCTGATACATTTTCCATGAACATAGTTTAATAATATCTATAATCCTAATCATGGAATAATTATAATATATATTCATTATATAAAATAGTATACTTATTTATATAATGTGGGGATGCAAAATTAACCACATCGCTTTGTGGATGTGGTAGTGCACACGTAGGGATGATTGACACTATCATTTTCAGACAGATCGAATAGTAAGAAGGTAGATAATATATTCTATTTCATTAATATAAATTATTTAATTAATATCATATAATATACTCAAAACCATAATTATAAACAACCATGAATGATGGTGATAGAAAAATAATTATATATCAACATGGAGGCTGTAATCCAGACTTATATATGAGAAATACATTCATTTACCATTTGATAAAAAGGAGGAGAGAAATGGTTTCCCCAAAATCATAATAAATTGTTTTCATATATATTATACAATATTAATAATTTTTTATGGATTCGATATATTTATAGGAGTTATATGAAAATAAATCTTGGGAATGATATGAGAGAACATACATCTCTTCATTGAGAAACCTCCATTGAATAACATTATAAGGACCCTTGGTTTGTAATTTTAAGAAGATTTTTACCCATATAAAATGGATAGGGATGTTGTAAAGATATATTGGTCAGGTATTATGTTGATAAATTGATCATGTGGTTTTGTGAAGAGAGGATAGGTGGTGTATTCTAATAAGGGATGAATAAGAGACACTAGTATTTTTTAAAAGATTAAAATATATTAATTTACTTCTCGAAAGATTTGGATCAAAATTAGACTATTCTTAAGGGTGTATGATAAAAGATCAAAATATAGATATATAAGTTTATTCAAAATAGTTTTTTTATTAATTGATTTGATTGTAATATTAATTTATCCAATTTTTTAATCGATTTTTACCTTCACTGCAATATTGAATTTTTACCCTGACTACTATTCATAATTAAAAAAGGAATATGAAATTACTATTTTATAGGAAATTATGATTTCAAATATAGATAATATATTATAAAATTCAATTTATATAATTATATTTTTTAAATTTTAAAAAAACATGCAATTCTTGACAAATAATTTTTTTAAAAAAAAATGCATTTTTAAAACCAAAAAATAATCATATTAAAAAATAATGTACAAAGATTATTTATATGTATTTAATAAGATAATGTATTATTCAGGGTTAATTTGGTTTCATTTTGACCAAACTCAAAACATAATGCCATTTTGAAAATAAATAATTTACTGAAATCATGAGTTTTTTCCAAAATCATTATTTTCCATTATTCAATTAAAAATATATCTTATTTTAAAATTAAAAATAATAAAAATAAGATTAAATTGACAAGATAATTTATAAAATGAAATTAATTTATTTAAATTATGTCTTAAAAAATAGTTGATTCTTATTATAATTTCATAAGAAAAAATAAATTTAAACTACTTTTGATGAAAACATATTTTGGAAGAAGAAAATGACTTCCTAAAATTTAAATTACATAATTATTATGAATTAAAAATTATATATATATATATATATATATATATATTATTTTGGATAATATTATACATAAATTCCAATACAATTTGTAAGATAAAATAATATACTATTTAATGATTCATTTAGACATTGGGTTGCATGGAATACAAGTTACCAAATACATAATGTTTATTTCAAATAATTTAATATATAAATATATAATCATGGGAAGTTAGAATGTACCCTCCTTAATTTAATTTTACAAGTGAATCATAATAACTCTAGTAATATAAAATAGAGATACTTATTCCTCATCCCATATTTGGGTTAACCCATACCTTCCACAAATCTACGGTTTATATTTGGAAAAATACATCAAGGTAACAATATAGTAGTTTTTGTTGATTATGTTAATTGAGAAAACAAGATTTAATACTGAGTTGGGTGTTCCATATATATTTTTAAAATAATATATTGATAATGATCCATTTTAAAAAAATACACTGGAGGTGGTACAAAATGTTGTGCATACTAGGTGGTGTCATTTCCCATTGTGCCAAATTTTTGGGGTACAAAATTTGTAGGATGGTTCAATCATCTCAAAATTTGGATTCCCATGAATCACTCAGAAATATATGGGAAATTAATGTGATTTGTGAATATTTGGGGTCTAAAAATATATTTATCATTGTTATGGAATATATTTTTATAAAGGATTGAAGTTTCATGAATGTTTTATGAATAATGGTTAATATACATGAATACAAGATGATTCAATAATGGGAAATTTTCAGGGATCATTGTGAAAATAGGGATCTTCGCAAAAGATTTTGTAGAGATTTACAAAAGTTAGTGGATATCTTGGATGATTATGGATTGGGAGTCACTACCTATAAATTTATCTCTACCCCCATCATTTAGAAAGATCAAAACGCAATAGAAATTCTAAGGCTCCTAATTTGTGATAGTTGTTCATGAGAAAATTATTACAATTAAAGGAATATTTTGAAGGCTGTGAAAGATGACTGAATGTTTTAAGGATCATGAAGGTATTGATGATCACAAATTCTATAAGAATCTAAATAAATTTTGTGATTTTATCTAAGGATGTGTGTGAAGTATTAAAGTGTTTTCATTCATCAAAGAGTTTTGAGCCTTATAAAAGATTGATACTTCTTGAAAGAAGTTGGAATCATGAAATTTCTGAGGTTCATGAAGATAGTGTATACTTATGAAGAATTGTGGAACTTTGTGAAGGTTGTCTAAGCATTTTAAATGTAATGAGAATCACGATAGTATTTAAGAGGTGTTTTTGAGTAAATATGTAGTAATGTGGTACTAATCAAGTGGATGAATGAGGAACTTATAAATCAACCAAATAAGGTGTAAAAACCATTAACTGAAGTGTTCAAAAGGAGAATCATTTGAGGTAGAAGTGAGCACACTTTATTTGATAGAGAAACCAGATCTCACAATTTTATTTGATATAAACTAGGAGGGATAGTAATTCCACTCCAAAAAATGAAAGGGACATGACAATAGGCACATAAGGGATCTGGCATAAACCTTATTTTGGAGAAGAACCTCTGTGAATTTAGAATATCGATACATTTTCATTGTACTCTACTAAGACATATACAAGTGAGGGAAAACCAAGTAAAAATGATTTTTGTCTTTCATAATTTCATTTCTGTTAATACATTTATATTTGAAAGGGAGAGAAGAGTTATTTTTTTAAAAAGAAACTAGAAATGAAAGGGAATTTTTTTAATCTTTCAAACCCTAATTCAACCACCCCTATATTTAATTATCCTAGTTGGTATAAAAAATTTTATTTCAGATAAAGGATAATATCTATTTCTCTCTCTTAATAGATTTAATTAAAGTATGAATTCATAAAGGTTTTTTTATCATCAATGGAAAATATTTAGAATTTTGGATGAATAAGATGAATAACTTCATATTATCATTATTAATGGTTGTTTTTAATGATTTAATGCAGGATATTCATCAAATAATGTTAGTGGCAGATTTAACATATTATTCCAAATGGAATTGGATTTTTAAACCAATGGAATCAGTATTTTTAAGGTGAGACCTATCTAATACAATCTATATGTAGGTGATATCATGTAACACAACAAATTATATATCGAAAATGTTGTTAAATATTTATGAGGGTGTCTCAAAAGATATATTATTAATGATCAAGATTCTAAAGAACTATTATGACGGTATTATAATACACCATAATGAGTCTTCTGATGCATTATTTGATTGGGTGAATGTCTTTTGGAAGACATGTTTTCCCTAAGAGACATATAGATTATGTAAATAATTTTAAGATCATCTAAATAATAATTCCATCTTTGTAAAATATAAATGTTTATTTAGTAGAAGATAAAGTCCCAAACAAGCTGATATTGGATAACATTCACAACAATCATATTTCTTTTGAGATGAAAAATTATGATAATTAGTTTGTGTAAAAGGGATTTCTAATGATGTGGAATAAAAATCCATGATGGATATCACTATTCATGATTGTTAGGATGATGAATATACATATTATTTAATTTCATTCCTTACATAAAATTTAAAAAGAGGAAAATTAATGCTCAAAGGGAAACCCTCACTTCCATGGTTTCAATGTAGAATGGTTGGACATATTACAATGATGTCCCACAAGAAGATTCAAGATGATTTAGAAGATGAATTAAAAATTCACTTGAATATGTTTTCATCCAATATTTATGTTAAGAAAAATTTAAGGAAAATTTCAGAAAAAAATTATTCTCCATTCAATTGAAAATGAATGTTTAGAAGAATCTATGGTTGAAATGATGGAAAATATAAATATCATGGAGAAAATTATTTGTTGGTAGTTTCATGTAGCTCCCTAAAAATAAAGAAATAAAAAATTATGTAGAATAATTAAGTGGAATAATTGATCTCCATGTTTAATTTGATGACTCTCTTGAGGAGATAGATGCTAGGGGATCCAGAAAAGTTTTTTGTAGTGAAAAATATTTATTTAGAACCCGGAAGAAGAAAACATTTATATTATGGAAGAAATTTAAAATATTAAGTCTTTAATTCAAAATAACTCCAAAATAATTGGTGAGTACAACCTAAAATTTTATGAATTGAAATGGTCGACTGATAGTTTTAATAATATAGAGAAATATCAAGACAAACATAGTGTAATGATTAAGGAGGTAGTTTTCATCCTAAAAAGGAAGGTGAATGGTTAGGAGATAATATTGGCTCTAAAAAATCTTGTTACAAAGGTAGTATAAAATGTAAAATTAGAGTTCAATTTTATAATGAAATAATTAAAAGAATTTCAGGATAAAAAAATTATAACAATGCATTTTGTATGGGGATTGACCAAAAATTGAAAATTTTAATTGCTGCTGTTAGACCCTAATAAATCTATTCAATATTGAATCTTGAATTGGGTATGAACAAAAACAAGAATATTTGTATAACCCAAGAGAAAACTAGTAGTGTTTTAGTGAAACACAATAATTCAACCTAAATTATATGTTATTGTTGTGGAATGATGGAACAATATGAAAAATGTATGTTCCATAGCTAATAGGTACCAAAGGGAACAAGACCAACATAAAAATCTATATAGATCTCAATATTCCAAGATATTATTTGATGGTCACTATTTTAGTTTAATAATATTTGGACATAAGGAAATATATCTAACATCAAAAAAGCATAGAAATATGCCAAAGTAGACAAAATGTGGTCATATATAGCAGCTCAATATATGCAAAAAAATGATCTAAAAATGAATAATCATTTTCAGCAATGAAAGTTAAAGCTAATTCATCATACTCATTGGAGGATAAATATTATCAATACATTAATGGTATGAATTATAAAACATGGACCAAAAATAAAATTGATTATAATGACGTTGTTGATTATATTTCCCTTAAAGAATCATATATTTATGGTGTATCGATGTTTAAAAGTGGATACACATGTGATATGAAAGGTAATAAAAATCATGATACATGCCTAAAAATGATACTAAAAATGTTTTGAAATAATTAAATTATAAAAAACTAAATATTATTATCCATCAAAAATCCAAATTAGGGGGAAAAGAAATGATACATGATTTAGTATTATTTGTTGAAGGTATTTGTCACAATATTCTTAGTTTCTATCAACTATGTGACCCATAGAATGACATAATATTTACTATAAAGATGTGTATCTTCAATGGAAGTGATGATGTATTTGTTCTTTAGGAAAAAATAACTAAGGGTAATCTCTTCCTTATAAGTGGAGTCAAATATATGTTCTTTTTATCTAGATAGGGAGAGAACATGTCATAGAATAAATGGGTTGGCCATATTTTCTTAACATAACCAGATAATATGGTCAAAGGTGATACAAATCAAGATATCCATAAGATATCACGTTACCATACTCATACATGGGTTTCTTTCCTATAAGTAACATCATAAAAAATATGTACAAGAATAAATAACCAAATAGATCCAATATTTTTGAATTGGTGAATTCAATTGTATGCAGAACTATTTAACCATGTGACATTGAAAGAAAGATGATTGAGGATATTTTCATTAATTATTTTAGTAAGATTTAATTTCTATTATTTATTTCCCACAAGTATGATTTATTTATTTTCATAAAAAGTGTCATAGGGTATTTTAATGGATGATTGGGAAGAGGATTTTGATTTTTCTAACAGATATTGTTATGAAATTAACAAATAGTAAAATGGATGATTATTTCAACAAACATGGGATAAGGAAAAAATTTTCACCATTGAGAACTCTTAAAAAATGGAGTGTTTAAGATGAGAAATTAGATCTTAAACAACATGATAAGAAAAATTCTTATTGAAAAGGCATATCTAGAGAAATTTTGGATAGAATAATTTTTTACATCAATATAAAAATCAAATAGGGCCCCTTATGATTGTTGGTATAAAATAGTGTATATGATTTGTGTTATGGGAAAAATACAACATTAATATAACTTTTATCTTTTAGAAGTATTCATTATATTATCAATAAGAAGAACACATGAAATTTGAATCTTGTGGAGATAAGGGGATATATCTTTGATATTAATGAAAATGGAATATGTATAAATGTTTGAAAAAGATTCCTAGAAGTTTGTTGAATTAAATGATGTCAGTATAGTAGTTATTGAATATAATATTCCTAGGAAATAAATTTTTACCCACTGAATGTAATAATGTAGTAATAAATTACATAGGAGTATAATTGGAAAATTATGATTAAGATTAAGATTATAAGGATGGTAAGGTTGATGTAAAATTCTTATCTGCATGAAAACAAATTATTTTAGAATAAATTTATATAAAAAAATTATTAGTGATCACAAAACACCATTTCAAACTCAATGAATGAAGTCATTACAATATAAATCCTACCTATCTTCGGCAGAGCCTAAATTTTTTAATGATTCCGCTAGAGATGAGAACTGGGTTTAGGATATGAATGAAGATCTTGACCTAATTAGGAATAATCAGACATGGGAGATTGTTTTGAGACCAATATATAATAATGTTAATGTGACCAAATGGGTCATTCATAACAAGATGAATGAAGATGAAAATGTGATTCAAAATAAAGTGTGATTACTAAGAAACGCGTACACTCATATATAATTAATTTATATAGATGAGTCATTTTCACCAATTTTTATGCTATACACAAAAAGATTAACCCTCGCCATAGTAGTTCATAGAAGGTTCAATGATATCCAAATTGAATTCTATTATGAATTCCTGAAAGTGGTTTTAGATTAATATGTGTATATCAGGCATCCATATATTTTTCTCATTCGTGAAGATGAGAACAATGTTTTTGCTAGTGTTTCTTGTTCTCGTGCTACTGTTACAGGTCGGCGGTTCCTCTGGCCGATGGCCGGTGGAGTTAATGATGACAGTTTAGAGGGGTTAATGTTATAGGGACTAAGCATTAGATGATGCGATGATGGTGGTGACTATTTTGGTGTTACATGAAAGGCTTGTCCTTGGTCCATGTAGTGAATCTCACAACCTCCGAGGCGACGATTTGGTTGGATTTGATGATCACTTTATTTTGAATTACTGGATCTTCCTTGGTTTAAATTTTTAAATTTGAATCCGAATATTTGAATTTTTTAATCCTAATATATGGTTACCACTACCATAAAGTGGATTTCAGAAAATTAAAATAGAGATTTGAGCGGTAAGAGTGTTGTATTAATGACTAAATTAGTTTTTGAGTATGGTTGGTTTCCATCTAGGATTAGTCATTTATAATATCTTCATCATCAATGACATTAATAAAAGGGTGATGGTTGCGGTCTATGCTGAAGACGTAATTTTTTGGATCAGATGAATTATAGTGAAGAATTTTTTCTAAATTCATGATATGTTATTTAAAAATTTCAATAACTGTAGAAATCACTTTTTTTTCTTGGTTTATATGGGAGAAAATGTTCGAATGGAACATTTATCAAACAATTAACAAATGTGATAGATTTTATATGATGAAATGAAATAGATAAATATATTTAGATGATGTCTCTTATAACTAATCGGAAGAAAATAACACATGATGATGAAGGTAAAGTGTTTGATGTCATAGAAAAAAGGAAGATCATTGGATGTTTTGTTTTACTTAATAGAAACATATGTGAGTATTGTTTCATTGACATTCCAAGAAACATGGTACCAAAGAAACCCCAAATAAATTCACATAATTGTAGTGCAAATAATGAAATGGTATATCATGGGAATGGTGGATTTTAGTTTTTGGTAAGTTGTAAAATATCTATAAGAGTTATTGGGCTATATATATGTAGATTGGGTTGGATCATCTGATAATAAAAAATCAACATCAGGTGGTGCATTATATCTTGGAGAATTGTGTATTTATTTGCTAAAAAGCAGCCAATATTTCATTTCATTAAGCACCACTAAAGATGAATATATTTTGAGCACTCATGATTGCACGTTGTTATTTTGGATGAAGAAGCAACTAGATACATGTTTCCTGGATGCATGATAAAGGATGGTAAATCTCTGTTACAATGAGAAGCTTTGTGAATCGAAAGTTTCTCTGGTTTTTCACAAAAATAGGAATCACCATCAATAAGTTTTTATATCATTGTGAATATGAGGTCGTGTACATAGAAGCTTATATAATGGCTAGTAACATCTATAAATATTAATTACCCCCCCCCCCAATTGGAGGTGATTAAGACGTTCATCCAAAAAATTGTTGTTCGTGAGCACCCGATTTAGCTTTATCAATAACTAATGAAATTTCCCCTCAATTTTACTAGTAGAGAGCCCATTATAGAAATGCAATTAGAAGAAGAATTATTTCAAGGGAATACCGAAAAAAATGAATCTCCCTAATATCATGAATGTATAGATAAAACATAAAATGATAGAATGATAGAAATATTGATATAATTTGGTGGATTTATAAATAAAAATATATTTTTGATATGATTTTAAATTTCAATAAATTCCTAACCAATTAGAACCAGAGGATATTTTGGTAACCAATTTTATCTTTCCTGATTCCATGTAACTCCATTAGTAGGATACAAAAGTACTAATAATCATTTAAAATTCATAAGGGGTAATGATTTTGAGGAATCCTAAAAACAATTTGATTTGAGATAAATAGAATCCATTATAGATATATAGTTATGAAACCTCCTGATAATAGGTAGCCTCCACTAGGTACCCAGTGGACGAACATGGGGCTTACTACCACTATTAGAATCTCATAAACAAGCTAATGCACCTCTATCGGGTAGCTGGCTGACTTCTGGGTATTCTCAATATAGTTACACAATCCTTTAATACATACTATTGCTTGGGTTTGAACATAATTATCCAATAAATAAAAACAAGAAATTTAATTTCTATGTGTTGTGGAAGAATAGGTATATAAAAAATCAATGTGATACTAGAGTAAATTATATTTATTTTAATCTACATAATGAGATCCTAAATAAATTTTAGCTCTTACAACTTTATAGGATATCTTAGTGAATATATTGATTAATTGGGTGAGAAAAAAATCCCAACATGGAGTATACATAAAAAAACATTTCATATGAGTTATTTGGTATAATATTTTATCATAAACGAAAATTTTAATGAATAATATTATGGGATTATAACATATAGATAATGGAGTCATAATTTCATCGAAACATATGAATATGAAATCAATATAAGGAATTGAATAATCATAATTCAATGATATTTTCCATGACAACATCACATGGTGCATATAGTCCCATCATGCATTAGGTTTACTCCATAATTCTATAAACAATATACCGTGAGACAATAAAATTACCCAGTGCATTACAATGTTTTTTTGGTGCATCGATCATAATATTTATACTCATATGTTTTCCAAATATGTAATAAAACATAATGAATAAACATAAAAATTATCCATCAAATTAAATGGTTTTCATAAATATATCATATATCATAACCTGATGAAATGTCATTATTTCTTCCCTAAAATAAATTAATAAAACATTTTTGGATGTTTAAACATGGAAAATAATCATACTTAAAAAATGATTTTTGTATGAAGTGAAAATATAATTTTTTTGGATATACAACTCTATAAATTTACCATTTACTAAAGGATTAAGGGAAAAATGTAATGAGTATTTAAAGCAATAAAGATATTATTTATTTAAATAAAACTAGAATAGAGTTAAAAAAGGTCTTCCATAATCTATTAGAAATTCATTGAAAATGATGATATTTTTAAAACAATTATGCAGTAGTACTTGAAATGGGGTAAAAGACAGTGAAAACACCTTTAACTAGGTTTTCAAAACAAATGAAAATGGTGAGGTAACCATAAAAACTTATATATTGATATCACAGAAAGATGAATTATTCTATATATATATTAATATTTATTATGGTAACAACTTATGTAATATAAAATACTTAAATACTAATATTATAGTGATATAGTGAGATAAGAGATAGAAATAATAAGACCAAATAATATAGGGTGGTTTGAAGGGACCCCTTACATTATGTTCCCATCTTGTTCTACACATGCACTTAATGTATTGATTAATAAAATTAGATTAATTAATTAAACAATTAAATGAAAATTACATCTATATTTTATTTATTATAATCATATTATATTCATTTAAAACCATTAAATTGAGATATATATTTTAGTTTCACTATTCTGATGGCGTTCATTTCACGGGCCCATGGTCAGATCACTTATGAATAATTATTTATATTATTTTAAAATGATTATATAACTCCAAAAGAGAACTGAAATGGTATTATTTTATTTATAGAAATTTAAATTGACCCATATATATTATTTTTCTTACACAGGGTTGATTCATTTAGAAATAAATTTAATGTTATATGGTTAGTTCCTTTAAGAGATTTTACAAACCCTCACAAACTGGTTTTGTTTTTGTTTAAGATCATGTTTATATATTAATTATAGAATATAAAATAAGTTATAATATAACTATTTTAATCATATTTAATGATAATATTTTTTCTTTAATCGGTATTGATGTGATTAGATAAAAAGGTTTCACGTTGTTCATGTTGGTGGGAACTAACCATATTGTTAACAACATTTTCTATTTAGAATCTAAAATGGGGGGGGGGGTAGAAGATAAATATTACTCCATAATACTAAAATATAATTATATTTTGGATATTTATGTTACTATGTTTATGTGTATGTATAACATAAGTGGTGGTAAAAGAATAATAAATTTTAAAGTGGATAGTCCTGAATTTTATCACTTCCTTTGGATTACTCTTCATATAATACCCTAAAAATTTCCTGAAATTGTATTTGGATGAGACGAAAACAACTAGAAAATATAGGATATTATATTAAGGGTAAATATAATGAAGCTTTGGATTATATAACATATAAATCCATAATTAACATATATGGATATTACATAATTTTTCATGAATATATAGTACATTAAAAAAGTTCATGCTTAAAGAACATAATAGTTTAGTTTATTTAGAAAAATAGAACATAATATTATAATATGTTTAATGCTATTAAAATATTTCCTCAATGATATTCCCATATCTTAATCATAATTAAAACCATTCTTCATAACCTTTGGAAAAGAATCATAAGAAAGGGTGAGCTCGGATCCTCAATAAGGGTAAATAAAGGAGATACATAAGTATAACATGAACACATGGGTATGATAGCATGAGAATAACAATTTAAGATCCTAAAATTTATAATAAAGATCATATAAATGAGTCATGTAATAATTTTTAGTATATTATAACCCATAAATCGTCAGTAAATCAACAAACATGATCCATGAGAGCATTACATAGGAATAAGACATGGAATTGTGGAAAACACATAAACAAATTTAATATGATGTCAAGGATACCTACCATCACCATCCTAAAATTTATGCATTGGTATAATTACCTATGAACCTTATTAATTGTTTGGATTCCTTCCCTATTATGGTGTTGGGGTAACCTCCCTTGTACCCTCTTTTTTGGGCATTGTATTCCCTCTCTTGTACTCTCTTATTTTGAGTATGGGTATCCCTCCTATGTACCCTCTTATTTTTGACAAGGGATTCCCACCCATGTACCCTGTGGAGAACATATAATATTTATCATTACCCAATTCATTGTTTGGTGATATATAATCCACCCATCACATAATGAAATCCATATTTATCTATGACACAATATCATAAAATATTCATCATATCATATACGATGAATTGAAATGAGTATTATAAAAATTTCCAAATATCAAAAAAATGAAAAATAGACATATTTCATAAAAATGTCATCATATAATAATGAATAAAAAAGTGTGTTTCATAACCATTTTAAAATTTTATAACCCATTGAAGAGAAATGAGATTTATAAACTACATTCCTTCATACACATAAACCAATCAAGGAAATAATAATAATGGTGGTCTTGGATCTTATCCCTTATAAGGAATGAGTAACACCAAAATATTTCACCTTACGTTGAAAATAATTTTGGGAGATAATTTGAATCAATTATTTGTAGAAATTACCATTTTAACATTTAAATATTATTTTTTTAAAATAAAACCTTTTGAAACACTTTTTCATTAAATATAACCTAGAAATATTATAAATGATGCTTTGAAGACCATTATTACAACATTTTTATAGATAATAAATTATTAATAATTAATTTCCTAGAAATATTTCATAAATAGTCAATGAAAACATTTTTGAATGAATTTTTTTAGAAATCATAGTTTTTGAATGAAAATAGATTTCATATCAAAAAGAGAAATAAATAACAATTTACTTAAAAAAATTCTCAATTATCTTAAGTACTGATGAGCTCGAAAAGTCAATAATTTTATTATTATATAATGAATTAACACAGGATATTAAAATTAATTATATTTAATGAGATATGGATCATATTGTTTCTTTAATTTAATCATAATAATAAATAATATTGGGAAATGATGCGATAAAAGAAATAAACTCTTTCCACTTTTGTAAGATTGAATAAAAACTCCCATGAATGAATAACGTTACATAAAGAATAAACTGTCCTGAAAAGAATGAAATTAATGTTATGAAATGAAAATGAGGTAATATATTTACCACATAAATCAATATTGGTTCATAACATAATATGTGTCTCAGTGAAGAAAAATTGAGAAAAAATTTCATTACCGATTTAGTAAATCTCGAACTATGAAACCCATAAAAGAGAGATCATAAATTGGATATTCAAATAGAAATAAATATAAGGATAATAGTAATATAATAATTTTATGTTATGTATAAACATCTCAAAACTGAAGCAAGTATTGAAGATGAAACAAGTCCCGGAGAAATAAATGTGGGACTAGAAATACCCATTCCTTAAACATTCAATCTCATCATAGATGTAAAAAACTAATTTGTAATAAAAATAAGTTTCTTATAAATATTTCAATGAAAAAAATTCATATATATAATACCATATTGAATTTACTAACGATATTATATTACCCATTTATTAAGAATTCCCCATTAAAGTTATGTTTTGGTTGATAACCCCATTGATTTTTATACATGTTTTGACTTGTTATTATTGGATCTAAGTCTGATCAATGATGGAAATAGAATATGAATTGTTTTTTTTCAATACTCAATGGATTATCTGACATTTTTCAATGAAATGCATCTTATAATTTAATCATACAACAGTATTTAAGGTGTTTTTGATTCCATGTGTTTAAAAAAAATTTGGGTCCAAATATTGGAATATGGATATGAGTGTTTTTGGAAAAGAGAGTGGCAAGAAATATTGAAGGGTTCATAGAATCATGCATGAAAGGATTGATTTTGTTTTAGTGAATCAATCTATTGAAAAGGAAAAAAATGTGCGCAAGATTTAAATTTGTGTGAATGATAAAGTTGTGCAGAAGAATCTTACATGCCCAATGTGACATCAAAATGGGTTTTGTACACTCAGAAATAATCTTTCATTCACTGATGAAGACACATAATAATCATTAATATAGAGTTTTGGGCCTATAAATAAGAGTCCACCACCATGGAAGACTTAAGAATTAACCAACTAAGATCTGGTATCTCTTTCATGCAGTAAATTTTAATAAGAAATATTTGTAGATTGTTATTATTGTATAAAAGATGTTCATTTAGTCTAAGAAGACCATGTGAACCTTGTGGTATAGTTTAATGAAGGATCAGGGTTGTGTGGAAGTCACTTTGTGCAAAAAATATCAAATCATTATTGAAAAAATAAGATCTTGCGTGGAAAATTTAAATGTTGTACAAATATATAGTGATGAGATTCTAACTCTATTTTGATATATAGTTTATTTGATCATTACTTCAAAGTGAATCCTTTCAGGAATTTGATGCATGATGTATCTCATGATGGAAAAAAAATACTTCAATGCAAATATTTTGAAGAGACCTTCAAGTTGATAGACTGAGAAAAAATTCTCCCAAAATAGTGAGTTTGGGGGAGTCAATAGAATCGTTCTAAGTGACATTGTGATATATCATTGAACCATTGAAAAAGTAGTGTACCTCGCACTAGGTTATGGATTTGAAAATTTTTTAATCCAAAACTAATAAATAATAGTGGTCTTTGGTATAACCAAAAAACTGTCAGCATATGATCCTTGGACCAGCCCTTTGTGGCGATCCAAGTAAAAATTGATGCCTCATCACTTTCCATGTGAAAGTTTATTTTTTATCCTTCTCATCAGATATGTTTAATAGCCTCCTGCCATTTTGGGAACAAGATCCATCAAGGTAGAAGAAAACATTGAGCCCCCTATTCACCCCTCCCCTCTAAGGGTGTTCTTGGGTCAATCATGTTGTATCAGAGGGACTTGTTGTTGGTGTTAAATCTTCTCCTAATATGCTATTGTGGATAATTTAGTAAATATTAGTGTAGTTCCCCAAGTCGATGAAAGAAACATTTAGATATGGATGAATAGGATGAGATATCATCTAAGATCTCTGGTAATGGATTCTATTTTTCCTATAAATCATGGAATACAAGTAACTAATCCAACTGGGTGTTATTTGATTAAAAAAGACAAGAAGATGCATGATATATATGCTAAAGTATATGAAACTCTCACTAAATCACTACATGATTATATCTATCTAAATGTGATGATATTTACATCATAAAGTTATTTGTGGGAGAAATTGGATTTTGTATATTAATGATACAACCAAGTGAAGGTGGTGAAACTATTAGTCCTGCATAATAGGATTGATGATCTAAAGATGCATCCAGATGAGAATGCAGCTTTGTTCTTCAAAAGTATTAATAAATTAATAGGGTAAATTTGAGGTCTGGGGGAAGTAATAAAAGAAATTTATATTATAAAGAACATTTTGATAATTCTTCCACCTAGTTACAACCCCAATGTTTCATCTCTTTAAGAACGAGATCCATATGACCTTTTTGTAGATGATTGTTTGAGCAGTCTGGTGGCATATGAAATGAGAGTGAAGAAATAAGATGCGACAAAAATTGTTTGTAAGAAAAAGATAATAATTTCCATAGACACACTCAAAATTTAAAAAGATAATTTTGATTAAGATAATGTGGTAGGATAACTTATTTCTCTAATTTCCATGTAATTCATGAAGGGAAGAGGGAAATTCTAAGGTAAGTTACCTCTAGCTTGTTTCCATTATTACAGAGTTGGACACATTTCCTCTTGGTGCACATGAAAATTCAATGATGAAGAGATTGAATATGGATACATGTGATAGCCTCAGAAAACGTTTTTCAAAAAGGGAGACTTCATTCCTGGTTTGAAATTATAGAGTGTTTTTTCTCCTAGAAGAAAAAGAAGATGATAATGAATAGTTTGAGGATGAAGAACCAAAATTTAAATCGGGAGCTCAATCATCAATGATGGATACTGTTTAAAGTAAATAACATTAATGTGATAAAGATATAAATATTCTATTGAACATAGATATTGATCACAAGTTTTTGCATAAGGATTATTTTATTAAGATTGAGAAGAATATAAAGAGATGAAAAAAGTTGAAAGAAATTGTTGAAGAATCATCAGAATAAGTTGATTATATTGAACCTGATATTGAACCACTAAAATATATAGTGAATTTATAATCATAAATAATTGAAATCATAGATTATTTAATGGATCTAAAGATGATAATTAAGTAATAGGAATTTTTTTTCAATGAACTCACCATAATACTTGAAGAGAAGTTCAAGATAGTTAAGGTTCTTGAAGAATAAGTTGTTACTCTTAGGATTAAACCTGAAAGTGAATAAATTTAAAAAGAAAATAAATAAGAAAATAAATATTGGAATGTTCTCAGATGTTGAATTGATGGATAGAGAAAAGAAAATATCTTATTAAGTTGAATTTTTTAAAGGATAAAAGACCTGTATGCATGGGAAATAGTGGAATCAGTTTTGATGTTAAAGGATCAAATCCTTTAAATAAAGCTATACAGAATATTGGTAATCTATAATATTTTCGGGCTAAAATGTCACCTATAGCACAGAAAAAGAAACCCTCACTTTAAACTGAACGAAGAAATAACGACTGTCGTTAGATATCTAGAAATTTTATCCAACCAATTTTTTTTCTAAGGATCAATACATAAAGAGGAATCAAAATGAGAAGACATTTCTACTCATTAAATTTGAATTCTATTGTTATCTATAGAATACCATGTAATATTGCAAAGAGGTAAGGAACTATTTGAATGGGGATATGATATGAGCTCATAAAAAGAAAAAAATCATATCCTACTTCTTATAGAAGAAAAAATTTCAAGGGATATTTTTTTCATTGTTCCAATATTGGCCACAAGGCTATGTGATGTAGTAAGATGAATGATAGGAGAAATTCAAACAATTCTTAGAGAGGGGTCAATACTCGATAACCAGACAATGTGGATATTTCAAACACGATCTCTCCTACGGAAGAAGAGTTCATATACGAAGAACCTGGGCACAAATAAAAGGGATTTTAAGTGCTATACCTATCCTCCACTCATTATAATATTTCATGGAAGGAAAAGAAATAAAATTAAAAATATAAACTTGTAGAATTAGCTCTCAAAAATTCAATGAAAAATATAATGAGGAATAATGATAGTGGGTTCTCATCCCATATGACTTGAAATGAATAACTATTAATGAATGTTAAGAAAAAGGTTAATAGAATAGTATGGTTTGTTAATGATAGTGCTTTAATTAAAAAGACTGTGGAAATACTAAACTAGCCAATGGAGAGGTAAAGAAAACTGATTATATTTACCAATATGGGTTACATCCTAATATCCTAAGTGTATTTCAAATCTAAAACATAGTACTCATAGTGAGACTCAATCAAAAAGGATGTATAATAAAAGGAGATATGAGGAATTCTCTCTTGAATGGCTATAGAACAGATAGAAACTTGTACGAGGTTGACACTAAAGAAAACATTTTCTAAATTTCAATTGAATAATAAAACAACTTGTGGAATCCGATATTTGGACAAATTAACAAAAAATTCTTGGAAAATATATCTAAACTAAATATTTTCATGCATATTCTAAATATTAAGTGTCAATTGTAAAAGACTTGTGATTGTTATATGTAATGAAATTTGGTGTGTTGTCTATATAGTCCAATGAACAATAGGGAAAAAAATATTCTTTATATCATCAATACAAATGTCTGTGTTGCAAAAAATCTTGTTAGAGATCATGGATAAAGGTACTTTATCCTCTTTATAAATGATTTACGTAGAATGGAATGTGTGATGTTTATACATAGAAAATGACTAGTTCTTGATTTCATGAAAACATATCAATGAATTACTGAGAATGATACTATATTAAAAATTATTGTCTTGTGATTTGATAATATAAGAGAATATATATCCATTTTGTTTTAAAATAACTTATAGAAACATGAAATTCAACATTAGGTGGATGATGTGAGAACCTCATTGAAAAAATGATGTTATTGAGTGCTAGAATCAAAGGTTAATTGTATGACAAAAACTATGATGATTCAGAGGCATGCCTCTCGCCATTTTTTGAAAGTTGTTTTTAAAGATTTGGTTTATATTCAAAATTGAATAGGTATTTATATAGCTGAAACAATGACACTGTGTGAGTTGTAGCATGGAAAGAAGCACTGTTGAAGTATTTTTGTGTTTTTGGATGTGAATGTTTTATTATAAACAACAATGTAAACCAAGGAAAGTATGGTGATATGATAGATGAAGAAATATTCCTTAGATATTCAATTTATATAAAATACTTCAAATGTTTCAATAAGATTCTTTTAAAAATTGTGGAAAGATGTATAGGAAGGTGTAAAAAACATTGAGAGTTCACAAAATTATGTGGATTTTGATAATGAATCTGTATAGGAAACCATAGTAGGATTTAATTCTACTGAACCACAAATGAGAAATCAAAGAGAAAAAATTAATCAATTCAACATCATTGGGGATTGGACTATACACACAAATAAATAGAATGAATAATAATGCACAATTTTCATTCTTTTTAGTAGTGGAACTATCCTCATTTGAAGAAGCTACCAATGAAAAATCATGGGTAAATGATTCGTAGGAGGTGTTGGACCAGATCGATATGAAACAAACCTAAGATCTAGTTAAGTGAAATTAAAATCAAAATGTGATTAGTATGATGTGGATTTTTAGGAATAAATTTTCTACGCCATATAATTTGATATAATAAAAGGTGAAACTATTGTGTAAGGAATATTCATAGATTTACAATGTTGATGTTGAAGAAAAAAATTCTCTGGTGTCAAGACTATAGTCAATAAAACCTTTTCATTCCATGAAAATTCAAAGAGGATATAATGTTTATCAAATGGATGTCAAGGACTCTTTTATAAATAGTGTTATACAAGAAGAAGTTTACATAGAAAAACCATTTGGTTTTCTTCTTGTAAATGATGAAATGAAGATCTGTAGATAAATAAAGCTCTTAATAGATTGATGTTGGAACCACGAGCATGGTACTCTCAACATGACTCTTATATAATAAATATTGAATTAGAAAGATACAGAGTGGATCACAATATCTATGTGAATAATTCTCAGAAAGATCATTTCATGGTATTGGTGTATGTTGATGGTATTATCTTTAGCTCCAATAGGTAGGGATCTGTGGAATAACCTGCCAATAACATGAAATCCAAATTCAAAATGTCTATGATTGGTAAACTCACTTGCTTTTTGGGGTTGTAAGTGATTCAGATGGATTAATAAACATTAATTTCTTTGAAAAAATATTCTATAGAGTTTCTAAAGAAGATCAATTCGAATTACTCCATATTAATGTCGACACCAATTGTTGTTGGAACTAATATCATAAAGCATGAGTATTGGATATTTGTAGATCATAGAATATACAAGAAAATAATTATATGCTTACTGTATGTAACAAAAACATGACAAGATATTATCATTGAAAAATTCAATGCAGTCTATTTGTAGAGTAATCCAAAGGTAGAACATATAGAAGCAGTGAAAAGTACTATGAGGTACATTCAAGGCCATCATAATTATGGACTATACATTGATGCTGGAAGAGATAGTGAAATATCAAGTTTCTCTAATGTATACTTTGATTGAGATATGGTGTAAAGATTCTCCACAAGTGGTGGATCATTCATTTATTTGAAATAAGTGTGTGGGTTGGTTAATTAAGAAATATTAAAGAACATCCCTTAGTACTACTGAATATGAGTATATCTCTACTTCTAAGATTTGAACTTATCTATTCTCAATAAAGAAGCAACTGACCAATATTTGTGATGATGTGAAACAACCGATGGTGGTTAACTATGATTACAAGAGCACAATTGATCTTTCAAAGAATCATGTTCAACATTCTCATACTAAACTCATTGAAATCAAATATCACATCATCAAATAAAATTAGGAACAAGACATTATTAAAATGGATCATATGGGAACTTATGAACAAGTGGATGATATTTTGACCATGCCCCTGGCAGCGACTGTGTTCGAGTATCATTAGTTGATCCTAGTTGTTCATCCACCTCCTAGTGCATGAGGAGGTCATGAGATTCCCATATCCACAGTTCAATTAACGTTTTCAAACTATTTTTGGATGTAATCAATGTTTATGTGGAGACATGATCTAGGGGAGTGAGTTTTGATCATTACAATGGGAAAATACTATTCATTGGGTTTATTTAAAATGGGGGAGGAGCAATAAATTAAATGGTACAAAGTAAGAGGATGAAATGTTTTTCAGGTAATCAAAGAATACATAATGGGTAATGATGAGTATTTGGTGTTATGAGGAAACATTTCAGTACATGTGATTCTTCTGTGTCATGATGAAAGTTTTCTATTAGGAGGAAACTATTAAGGGCATGCAATGATTAAGTGACACAATGGGAGATTAACTTTTAAATCATTAAGCATTACAAATAAAGTAAACCCAATTAAATATTTCCCTCTTGTTTTCTACACAACACATTTCTCACAAAGACTTAAAGTGTTGGTTGAGTTGATTCTTGCATATCAGGTTTTGATAGTGGTTTTTGATCTATTGAATTTATATAGTGGTTTCCAAAAAACCAAAAAGAGGGAGATTTTTTGTACCAAGTCTGTTCTATGCTGGTAATAGAACATCGTATCCCTTTTTTTCAATACTCAATGGAAGATAAGGCAGTTTACACTGAAATAGATCTTATAGCTCATAAAGACAATAGTATTAAGGGTGGAGTTGTCTCTAAGGGTTTGAAAAAAATTTGGTCAAAAAATTGTATTATGGAGAAAAGTGTTTTTTGTCAAAGGGAGTAGCACACAAGATTAAAGGGTGCGTATAGACTTGCATGAAAGGTTTGATTTGGGATCAGTGCATCCCAATGTGGGAAAAAAAATTGGGCAAGATTTAAATTTACATGAAAGATGAGGTTGGGTGGATGAATATTATGCACCCAATGCAACATAAAAAATGGGTTTTGCACACATGGATAGGGTAACACCTCAGGATTTCATAGTACATTGTTTTCTTTAAATTAATTCAATAGCTTATGCTACACGAAACACCTAGTTTGACCACCCGACGACTTACCAATCTAGCTGTTCAAGAATAGGTTATGATTAATATTAACATAAATTTGATTTTTATATACTCAATATAATTTTAGAATCAATATTGTGTGTTTCTTACACATAATATAGGAAAAAATTCATTTTTTTCAGATAAAAGAAGTTTTTTTCAAAAAATGAAAATTTACAACCTTTATATTGAAAACCCTTTTTAACTATTATACATGAGGTTAATGTAACCTTGACGACGGAAAAGTACAAGTTAAGGGGTTCTCATCTCACTACTTATTCCCATGAGACTCATGCTATATTGCCACTGTATCCTTTTGTGTGGTGTATGTACTACCCGTGATTGTATTATTTGGGTAATATAATATAATATATGGATATTTCCAACATCATTGTATGATACTTCTTTCTTGGGGTGTATGTTTTGTATGTTACCAAATAGGTAAGGGAATTTCAAAATTTAATTTCAACTCATTGGGATTTATGCATACATTATTGATTATTTTACTCCAAGATTATGTGTGGATTCACTGTTTATTATTTATGTAGTAATATCCACTCCCCTTTATCTGGATATACTTTTTATACACATAATCACTCCATTGATATAAACTTTTTATGGGTAATCTTTACTCAATTTCCATTCCTTGAGTTAAATATCCAAGTCATTAGTTTTGTTACAACAATAATATATGTGAATGTAACCTAATTGATTTACACTGAATATACAATTATATTAATTGTATTTATATTATTCACAGAGAAATATTTCATTGATATATCCTTAATCTAAGGATACAGTCTTCATAAATTATTTCGTCTCAATTTACATTCCATTAAGACCACTTTGTTGTTATGCACCAATTCCCTTTTATATGGTGTATATACAGTCCTTTGACATATTATATCATGAATCACTATATTTTAATGACACTATAATGTTTTGATTAATGTTATTATTCAATTACATGTATTCAATAATCACTTATTTGGTTAATAACTCTTTAACTGAAATATTGTTTTAAATGTTTTAAATATTTATTCTTCTAAATATTTCTCATTAATGTCCATGTTTTAAAAATGGGTTCCAGTATTTATTTATATGGACAAGAATGTTTTGAAATCAAAATTCCTTTTATATTTTTCAAATTGGTATGGTACACTTTGATTAAAAAATCTATTTTAAATGACTTCTTCGATAAATAGTGCGTCATTTAAATGTTTTCAAGAAAAAAGTGGATATTTCTTTCAAATAGTTTTAATGACTATTTTCATCTATGTCAATATCCTTTACTGTATTTTATTCTTGATTTTTGTTTATTTGTAATTATAAAATAACCATATTGTATTGAATGAGTTATGTTTGACTGCGGATGTGCTATTTTTATGACATTCATGGTTTGGTTTAAAATATTAACAATTTGTTTGCTAGTTTTAATATGACTGTTTTGATTATGTTTCAACATTTTCATATGAGGAATGAATTGGACGTAGTAAGTGATGGGTGGATCCCACTATAGCTCCTCGATGAATTGATAGGTCTCATGAGACAAACCAGTGTCTTGGAACAAGGACTTGACAAAATCTTATTTGTAGTCTTAACATAAGGCCTTGACTATGGGGTAATTAAGTCTGGCATTATGCATTCAAGAATTATGAAATTTGATATTGATATTACATATGATTATTCATGTATAGAATATCTATGTGAATAAGTAAATGGAATTATCTAATATATCTTTTCCGTATTATACTGATGTTTATATTTAAAAGTCTTGTGTTCTATTCTTATACATTGCCTTAAATGTTTGTTCTTATTTATGACAATTTCCTCTATATTGTTATCTTTACTGAGCATCTAAGCTCACCCATTTCGTAGGTTTTATTTTTTCCATGATGCAAAGAAGTTTATTATGATTATATTGCATGAATAGGCTAAGGGATATAAGAGTGTTCAAAGGGTACACACTATTTTTTATTTCATGATGTAATGTAAAACTTATGTACGTATATAGTACTTCCAAGGCTACTAAATTGATCATTCATTCAAGACATGATTCTTTGTATCATGCCAATGTTATGTAATAATGCACAAATTTTAGGTATCTGGGGTTGGGGCATTTCAGATAGAATCTGACACACACTAAAAATGGGGCATCAGAAACATTCACATAGTTTCATCGAGGCCTATAAATCTGAAGATACACCTATAGATGACATCGGATTTTTCCAATGAAGATATGGTTTCTATACCATAAGAAATATTTCAGTGTGAAAGATTTATAGAGAGTTATTCGTGTGTAAAATATGTTCCTTTAGTCTAAAAAATCCAAGTGAACCTTGTGGTATAGTTGCATGAATGATCAAGGTTTCCAAAAATTCACTTTTCATGAAGAAACACAAATTCTTCATGAAAAAAATATCTTTCATAAAAAAGTTAGATCTAGTGAGAAAATGTAGTGTTAATCTTCTAACTTTATTTTGATATCTATTTTTTCAATCAGTTCTTCCAAGTGCATATTTTCTGGAAATTAATTCAAACAATGTCTTGTACTGGATAGAGACAAAGTCCTCAATGAAAATCATTTGAAGATACCTTCAAGTCGATAAACTTAGTAAGATTTCTCCCATTCCAATAATAAATGGTGTGTCGAAGGAAGTGATCTAAAGGATGTAGTGTGATATCAATGATACGTTGAAAAGGTAGTGTTCTTGGAACAAATATCTTTGTTGGAAACTTTTTGTTATCCATAACTAGTAAAGAATAATTTACTTTGGTATGAATGAAAACCTATTGGAGTATGCTCCTTGTATTAGCCCTTTAAGGGGAACCATGTAAATATTGTTGTGTTATCTCTGTTCTTGTGATAATTTTTTTTTTCTGATCCTTCCCATTAGAAAATATTAATAGTTTCCTACCAACATGGGGACAAGATCAATATGTTTTGAAGAAAAATTTGACTCTTTTATTCACCCCTCCCTTCTGAGGGTGTTCTAGGGTCCTTCAGTTATCTTTATTAAATTCGTTACAATGATCATGATTTCACAAATTTGAAAATTTTAAACATGATATTAATTTATTATATTTTAATTTTTTTTATTTATAGAAAATCATTAAATATTGTGATAAGAATCAAAATAAACCATTCTCAGAGACCGTAGTCCATATTTACAAATGAAATCTATTTCCATTCTATATTTTTATTAAAAGAGGGAAAGTAAATGATATATATATATAAACAGATATTATCCATCAAGTCGAATTATTATTTCATATAAATCAAATATAATTGTTAAAAATATCCTTAAAAAATTCTATTTAATGTGTGAACAAATCACATCACGTTAAAGATGTGGTAGTCCACACACCCATAAATGAAGTTATCATATACCCACAAAATGGAAATAATTATGTTATATGTTATCTAATAATTCCATAAGGATAAATAAATCATAAATATAATATATATCCTATAAAAACAATAAATCCTTCATTATTCCTAACCATTCATGTTGGTAGTGGAATAATTAATGACATCTGTTCATGAGGTGATAATCCACTTTACACAAAACATATGATTATGTATCCCATTTTATGGAAGTGTGTGTAGGTTTAGGAATTAAAAAAAATAAAAAATAACATTATATTGGGGATAATTATTCTGTTATATAATATTGATATAAGAATAATTTAATGGGTTTAAGGTATATATAAATAAAATAATGTTCATTGAGAAATGTTACCTCTTCATCAAGTAACTCCTTTTGGTTTTCACCAAAGACTTCCTTGTACTACTTTTTGACCAAATTGAGGACTCTATAATCATGATAGTTAATTCTGGAATTGATTATAGAATATATTTTTTGATCCATGGGGGCTTGAGAGGTGTGAATAATTATGGACTTGTGGTGTCCTTTTATAATGGGGTAGGGACACAGTTGTCTTTTTTGAAAAAAAAATTAGTTGTACCCACGTTTTACCAAAAAAAGTGGCCTAAATAATAAACAATTAGACCATATATTAGTTAGGATCAAAATATGTCCATAAAAGGGTCTTTATTCCAGTCTATGGTAACTTTCTCACTTTATACTATGATATTAACAACTATGTAAACTTTTATTACCTTAATCAATGTTATTAATTTTAATTTCATTCAATAATATATCAAATGGAAAAATAATTTGAAAATAATATACAATATAAATTATTCTATAGAAATATATAGAGTCTATTTTGTCCCATTAAAATAAAAAAATTTGTAGAAAATAATTTTAAATTAATATCACTAATGGGATGAAACAATGAGTTTTTAATGTGAAAATGTTCAAAATTTTTAATTTTTTTAGATCATATATCAGTGTAAAATTGATAAAAATGAAATACAATTAATTTATTAATGTATTTTTGAACTAATTAAATTTTAAAAAAATTGAATATTTAATTTAAATGTCAAAATAAATTATAAAAACAGATAGTTTTCCATTAAAATTATGTCATATTTACTGTTCATCAAAAAAGAAAACATATCATAAAAATAGAAACAATAAGCCCTAAGATAATTTAGAACATGTAATTTCTAAAATTAGTTTTATTTATGAAGTATAATTTATAATATTTTCTCAATTATGTTTAAAAATAAGTAAGCCATTAAAATGTGGTAAAATTACTTCTTCCGAAAAATATAATTTTTACACGTAGAAAGGGATTTATTCTTATCAGTTTTCTATAAAACACAATTAATTAATCTTAAATATATAATATATTCATTAAATTAAAATTATTCTCCAAAATTTGATTAATTAATTCAGTGAGGTAATTTTTTGAATAAAATCATTTTTCAGAAAATGATTTCCAACATATTCAAAATAGGTTTATATTTATTTATCAATACTTGGTGACCAAAGAATTAAACATATAGATGCTATAAAAAGTATTTTCCTAATTTATATTATTCTATTTATAAATACTATTCTAATATCTATGAGACACTTATCGTTTCAGATAATAATTTTTTAAATAATATTCCCTAATTTAAATACATTTCAGTGTTGTATATAACTCAAGAAAAGCATAGTGTTTCATGAAAATTAGGCTACTTTTGTGTTATATATAGTGCAATATTAACATTATTTTGTGCGTAAAGAAAAATAAATATAGTGATTTATTTTCATATAAGATACATTTAGTGTTGTGTGAAATGAGAAAAATATCAAAATTATTAAATCGATTCAAAAAAATATTTCATAATATTTCAGGGAGTTACATTATATCCCCCATAAATTGAATTGACCCCTAAAAATTCATCAAGGTTATCAATGATTTAATAATTTAAATTTAATTTATATAAAACCACATCATAAAAAGGATTAATAAAACATTTCCCAAGTAATTATTAAAGTGAAATTCCAAATTCACCACAAAACTGGGCATCCAAATAGGATATAATTAATGAAAAATAGATATGTAAGATAAATAGAAAAACATGTTTTGATGGAGGGTGATAGAGAATATTGATCAAAATAAAGTGGGTGATCCATATAATTTTACCAAAAAAACCAAAACTAGAGAGTTATGAAAATGGTCATTCATATAATCAAAATAGATAATAGTATGAAAACCTTTTACTTCATGATCCTTTTCATAAAGTTGAAGGATTTTTTCCAAGAATATATAATTAATATATTTTATTCCATTTAATCTACATAGTATCTCCCTTTAGTTGTGACTTGATCAATTCCCACTTAATATATTACTCTTGGAAATGAAGGCGAATTTTTAATTCCTTAATTAATAATAGATCATGATATCCATAATCAAAATGATAATTCATTCCATATGTCATTAGTTATCCTCACAAAAAAATTGAAAGCATAGTTTATCCAATATGAATGAATCTTAATATGGATATATAATACATTAATCTCTAAATCCACATCAAAATTATAATTTAAACCTTTTCATAAATGGGTATCCTTGAAACCCTTCCAAAAAATGAAAATTCGAAACATTAGAAAGAAGTTCACTATATTTTTGAAAATTAGCTTAACATTTATCTCCTCATATATAATAATGTAGCTCAAGTATGTCACATGCCAAACATTTGATCACCATCATCATGTATTATATTTAAACATGGTAAAATGCTTAATTACTGTCAATTATTATTGGACACATGAATTCTTCATTATTACGAGGAATATTGGATATATCCCTTAAATACAAAATACTAGAAACCACCTTTTCATCAAATCCATTAACATTTATGATTCCATCGATACAATAAAATTTGAATTATACATATCAATAATATTGTTATCCAAGATAAATAAGTTATTCTAAACATTAAAAAAATATCACAGGTTACCTTATCTTAATAAAGACATCACCTTTATATTAAATATCATTTATATTTCATCAACAATATTCAATATATCCATTAACATACTTAATTAAAATCCTAACCTGAAGATATATATATATTTCATGATTTTTATAAAACAATAATTAAATAGATAAACATAAATACTTCATTAAACAAACGTACTTCTGAAACAATTAACTATGCTTTATCATATTATTCATTAATACACAATTCCTAAAATATGAAATATGAATATTCAATTAAATTCCATTAAACTCAATATAATAATGCATAAAAACACTATTTGAACATCATATACCTATCATATGTCATTTTTTTGTATCATAATCATAAACCGAAAATCCATTACTGAAATAACCTTGTTCAATTCCATCATGGTATTTCCCCCTAAAAATATTATTTTCATAAGTAAAAAAATTTCAACACATAAAACAACCAATTGATGATAATACCTTAGAGAGACAAATATTTATATCCATTGGATTAACTAAACAATTCATTTTCCATGGAAATTACTTATACTATGACAATAATCACCACACAGAAGACATATTATCATTACTCTAAGACATTCTTATGATTATCTGTTCCCACAGTTATGACATATAGAAAACCAAATATTCTTTCCTCTATGGTTACAATTACCCAAACTCTCAGATAACTCCATGAGTATCTTCTTTTGTGAGACCGAGAGTTCATTAATTAGAACATTGTTAGTCATGTAACGTGAAAACTAATTTGGAATAATCACAACATCATTTTATAGCATTATAGGGAATTTTAATATACATTAATTCATAATTATACTTATCCTTAAATAAATCCCGAGGTATATCATTACAAAATTAAATAGGGTGATCACTAATGTCTTATCATCTATATCTATAAAAATTGACTAAAACATTACTTTTTACCAACTATAAAGACCAAATATTAACATATATAGATATTAAGTCATTTTAGATGATTATTCATCACATTACAAGTGTACATTCTAATAGACCATAATAGTTTAGTGTATTTGGAAACATGAAACACAATCTACTAATTTGGTGGATGATCCTAATAATTTCACACAGTGATATATTAATATAGTACTCCTATATAAAAATATCTTCATAACATATGGAAAAGAATTATAAGATATTGTGAGATTGGATGACCAGTATGGGTAAATAAAAGAGACACATAATTATAACAAGAACACAATGGTTTAAGTACATGACAATATCATTTTTAGAGAATAACTTGTATAACGATGATCATATACATGAGTTATGAAATAATTTTTGGCAAATAATATATCATGAGTCATAGTGGAATATAAAAACCTGATCAATGAATTCATATCATAGGAATCAGACATGAAATTGTGGTAAAGACATAAATATATGAAATATAATGTCATCGATAACTACTACGAACATAGTAACATTTTTGTATTGAGATAATCATATATGATCTTGATTAGGGCTTAGGATTACCTCCCAGAAACACTCATTTAATAGGAATGGGATTCCATATATTGGACCCTATAGTTATGATCATGGGATGTTGTAGAGACCCAAAGCATGACGTAAATGGACATCACATTACTTTTGTGGAATACTTAATACATAAAAAAAACAAACACACAAGAACCGTAATTGTTTAGTGTCTTTGGAAACTCAGAACATAATCTTCTAATCGTGGTGAAATATCTTCAACATCTTCCTTAAAGATCTTCAACTTGTGTTTTCTTACCTAAAACATCTCTTTAAATCATGGGGAAAAGAAAACATATAAAGGGTGAGGTCAAATTCTCAGTAAGGGTAAGCATGGAGAAAATAAAACAAACCATATACATTTGATCCTCAAAACATGAACCTATGTTTAAACATCAAAATATGGAGTTGTGAAATAAATCTTGGCAATACGTAAGGCATTGATCATAAAGGAACATAAATCATGATAAAATATCATGGGAATAAAACATGTAATTGTGGCAAACATTAAGCACATGATTTGATTTCTATAGTAGCCAAGGCATTGCTTCCAAGATTATCTTCGTGGACAAAGTCCCTTTCTGAATCGAGTTCACTCCTCATTCCAGTCCTGTAACACCAAACCGGATTAACTTACTGTTCCAGCCATGTCTATCTAATGAGATATAAATATTTACCAAATTCATTAGAGGGAGATATAGGTCCCACCATTATAATAATTAAATCATTATTACTCGTGCCACAACATGAACATAAATCATTCATCATTACCCAAAGTATAAAATGGGTTTCATAAACATCATCCCATCATAACATAACCCATACAAAAAAATGGATATCATTTCATCCTAAGAAAAGTGAAACAATTTAAATAATAGATAAATTATACTTGAAACTTACACATATGAAATAATTACATCTAAGATGGAAAATGTTTTTGATAAAACACTTGAAAAGAATTCTTGAGGAAAATATCCTTTCTTCTAAAAATAATTCTCTTTTCACAAAATGCCAGGAAATTTTAAAAGAAAAGGATTTTATTGAAAATATCAATTAAATCATGTAGATTATGATTCATTAAAATGAGGAATTATAAAACCGTAAAAATCCATTAGTTCCGTATAAGTTAAAAAAACATTCTTCTTGTACTTTTTTTCCAGAAATGTCAAAAAGTACCTTATATGGTAAACATAGGAAATATTCCTTCCATACAATGTAGTAAAAGTCAAAAAAGGGTAAAAATTAGTTTAAACATACATGTAAGAGTATTAAAAATTTTATGAAATCATTTTTAGAAAACATGGACATGGTTAATAAACATAACCTCAGTAAATACTTACGTATAAGCAATCTCGGATTAAAAAATGAGATTGCAAAATTATCCCTTACCTTATGTCTGATATGCTTTGTATGTATCTGAACCTCCTGTATAATGATTTCAATAATTTTATTGACTTATTAAAGCATCATATTAATTGTTATGATATCATATATGGTTCACTTATGACTTTATATTACCTTTTCTTTTGTAAATTCCATGTTAAAGTAGCGTTATGGGTAAAATCGTTTCATTTATCGTACGTGTTTCCACTTGTTGTTCTTGATATTATAAATTATATCATGATTTACCTAATTCCAGAATGTAAAACATGATTTGTATATAATATATATTCAGCATAAACATATATATATTATAGATCGATAAATGGAAAGAAATACACCTTTCATGGAGACAGTAGGCCATACGTACTCATGAACGCTGTTTTTTTCGTTTCCTTATTTAATTGAATGGAATTAAGTATATGAAATACATATATATATACATAACTTATGTAGCATTATTATTTCATATATTTCATGATTACTTATTATATATACTTTATAATCATTCTTTAATTGTTAACATGAAACATGAATCTCATCGCGTCGTGGAGACGGAAATCCGTACGTACGCACGAGCGATGATAACGCTCCCATATTTATTGAATGGTATTGGAGTGGATGATATAATATCATATAATCAGTATGAATTTATAATAATTATATATAGTTATTCTTTACACCATTATACACATCCATGTTAGGTGGTGTTGGAAAAACTGATTACACCACAACGTGGAGACGGTATTCCGTATGTACGCACGCGCGGTGATTTCATTTTCCGTAGGATAGATAGAATGTGAAATATAGTTTTTTAATATTTAGAATAAAATATAATTGTATAAGTAATACTTATGTTATTAATTTATAATTAAACAACTAAATAATAGGAAGTAGAAGAAGAAATAAACTTGAAAGAATCGGAAGAAGAGATTAACTCTTCTTCGACGCACCTCCTTTGAGCGTCCTCTAAAGGAAGTAGAGTAGGTATTTTGAGAAGACCAAAACCTCCAGAATGTTTCTAGGTAATTGGATAAGAGAAAAGGAAAGGATTAGTTCGATCTTCATGTCTCAAAAGGGTGTGAAGAGAAAAGGGAAGGGGTGCCCTTATTATAAGGGATGAGAGGGGAACCTTTGGAAAAACATAAAATATTATTTTATAATAAAGTAATATTCGGTTTATAATAGCACTAAATTGATTTATTTCGAAGTAAAAGTCGGTATGGTTTGAAATACTCTCAACCAATAGGTTTTATACAAGTTTAGGTTACTATTTAACCTTATCATTTAGATTTAGTTCTAAGTTAAATAATTTAACTTTTACCGTGTCTTCTTGTTTTCTTACTCTCTATGGTTAATAAACATACTATAACAGGAAAAACGAACCAAAAGTTGTTAATTATATATATATATATATAACCTTATCTAAGAAATTGTTCCAAAACATAGATATTCAGAACTAAAATAACAATTAATAATATAATATTTGTTTAAAAAATATTTTAGGTCAATTTTGACACTATTTGGTAATTGATTTTTTTTTCAAATCATAACATCATGATTTGTTCGAACTAAGTTAATTAAATCAATATTAATATGTCATATTTACCTATAAAATTATTTTAATTCATAAAAAGTCTGAAATTACATTTATTTGGTTATTTATAATCACAATTATGTTAATATTTCATTAATAAGGTAATTACTGCATCATCATTGTGTCAAAATGAAAATAAATTATTTAATGTGTAAAAATTATAAATAAAATACCATTAGGTAGTAAATCGTCTTATCTTTCTAATTAATATTTATAGTCTAATTTATCTTATGTATAACCCTATATTAAAAAAATTTTAGTTATTAAACTTTGATTTTAACTATTTTAACACATTTTAAAATAAATTAATAATAAATGTCCTACTCTAATCCAAGTGGACCTAAGTAATAATATTATATTAAAAATGTTTTTTTGATCGATTTATTATAATCCAATAGAAATATGACATGTTTTAGGGTAATAATAATATCATTTTTACCCTTAATTACCCTATTTACTTTTAACCGTGGCAAAAAAAAAGTAAAACGCTACTATTCACCAAAAATAATTTTTATCTTATAGAACAACATTTTAATCCTTGATGTTAACCATGTCTCTCAGAATTTTGAAATTCCACTCACAGAAGCAGTAAAATTATGTTTTATGTAAATTTTCAAATTCTCCTAGGAGGTGGGTAAAACACGGTGAAAAGATCAATAAAATTTTTATATATCTAAAATTATTATAAAATGACTCAAATTAAGAACATTGAACTTATATAGGTATTATGAATCAATTATGACCTAAAATAAATTTAAATAAAATAAATAATTATTTAAATAAAAATTCAGGTTATAAATAGTAACCTAGTGTTTTCACTATTCATCAAAAATTGAATGTTTTCAGAAAAATAACAAAAATTCACCCTATGCTAATTTCGATATTCCGAATCTAAAAATGAAGTCCATTTTGAAAGATAAAATTTATAAAATTTTAAAAAATGGGTATTACTTTTCATAACGGCTAGTTTATATAATATTTTAATAACATATCGTTGTTTAGTGAAACATGGTATTGCATACAACACACGCTATCGTGGAAGGTCGTGATTGAGTGTAATGTAAGACAAGCCAGGGTTGTGTGTAGTGAAAGACTAATTTGTTGTTTCATATAACAAAATCCAACCATATTTCATTTATACATTGAATATATATATATATATACACTCAATGTTGCATAGAATAACTACTATCAAACGAACTTGAAATTGTATGTAACATGATCCACGAATAGTGCTGCATATACTGCAAGATAATATGGTCTTGCGTATAGCAGAAGATTATATTTTTTTAGCGTACAACAGAAGATATGAAATAAATAAAAAATAATAAATCACATAAAATCTCGGGGTGTTACATTCTACCACCCTTAAAATGAATTTTTCCCACAAAATTCATTAGGGATATAAATGATTTATTACATGAGAGTTTCATTCATAGAAACCCACATCGTAAAAAAGAATACTAAAACATCATTTTAAAAAGGGAATATATAATCATAACAATCACCCAAACTAACTCAGCACTGGGTTTCCACATAGGACAACATAGGTGAAAATATGGATATGGAAGAGAAACCTAACCATGAAGGTCTGATGGAGAGTGGTAGAGAACATGGCTATGAAAAATCCAACAATCACAAAGACATATATTTGTGATGATCTACGGTACCATCTCATTCATCAAATATATGAACACTAGGAAAACATTTTTTTTTCAAGATCATTTCCCTAAAGTTGAAGATATTGGAATTAGAAGAAATACATTATTGAATTTGGTACAATCTCACCATTGGTCATTCATTAGACCATTTCCACTTCATCTCTTAAAGAAATGAAGTTCAATTTTTCATTCGTGAAGTGTTAGCAGATCTTGTGATAGAATGATGGGTCATTCCATCTGTCTCAAACAAAAGGTTAGAAAAAGTTATCAAATATACATAAGTCCATCTATAGTGAGATTAATCATATATGGTTCCAAAAATGGACTTATACTTCTTATATCATACCTCTTAATATAATAAAACTAGTTTCTACTAAACAGGGACTTCATGTGGGGCAGTGGTATGCGATAAAGGCTTGTCGCACTAAAGTTGTTGGTTCGATTCCCACATCCTTGTCTGGCACGACGGGTTGTCGCTCGTCCTATGGGTTGTCATTTTTCTAAAACTATACTATTATAATATTCCAGAAATAATATCGAAAAACAAGTTCTATACTTAAACAATACTATCTGATGTATAACATAATACATTACAATATTTAGGCTTATCCAAAGTACATATGTCCAATATTATAGTATAAAGAAAACTATTACGGAAAAGTTCACATAACAAGAACATGAATACCATCATTTATCCACCACATATTAGAAGATAAATCATATTGATCTCATTCCAAATATGTGAATACCTTAATCATGTATTCTCTTGAAAGATAAATTACCATAGAACCTTATTGAAAACTTGAATTCTATCAAATGTTAACTCATTTCAAATACAAAAATCCAAAAATTTCTATATACTCGAACCAGGATATCAGTTTGTCCTTATATCAGTCATGAGCTCATGAATACTATCAAAATTTGATTTTCTCTTTATCGCTTCATTATGTGCATATAATATTCTTTCCAAAAATATATGAATAAGCTTTCATGGTTACCAGTACCATTCAACATATACTTTCAAATACTTTAGGAAAAAAATAGTGTAACTATCCTTAGATGTTTCTTTATTCCATAGTACCATTAAATTACCTACACAAAATAACTCTTTATAAAAATACAATCATTCCACTACCTTCTTAAACCATTGACCAATCTTTAGCACTTCTTTCATCTCATATATCATTTGTAGTCTCCTCATCATCATCCACATAAATTCTACCTGTATGACCATGTTGATTATCTTAATGAGATTTTCCCTTAGGGAATTGGTTTGCATAATGCCTATACATTCCGCATTTAAGACATATAATCATTGTTGATGTTGTAGAAATATCATTATCCTTCTCCATGGTGTTAACTGAACCATTTCCTTTTCACTTATTAGATTTTTTTCATTCTTTTCCGCACCCAAAGAATCTTCTAGTTCGTTTGAAACATTTTCCTTGATGCCTCTTCCCACATGATTTACATGAGAGAAATTGAACATTCTTTCCTCTTTGATCATCATGAAAGTCCATCATTCTCTTATTAGTTGAGTCGGAAATCTTACCAAAGTTGAGATTATTGATCATATTATGAGATTTCTGATTAGGCATAATAACGATGTTTGGTCTTACAAATCCCATTTCATTTGGTTGATAATGAATAATATCATTCCGCTGTCCATAATATCCTCCATTATCGTGAATCATCATGTTTCCAACCATTTTTTAAAACCCAAATTGAATAGTGTGGGAGGCAAAAATCATGATAGGGAAAACTACATAATAAAGGGGGAGTACTGTAAATATCTAACATCTTTGGTTAAATTCTAAGATCATTACCGTAATTCTAGGAATATAACCTACACATATACTTATCCTTAGGGACATCCCTAGACATACCTTAGAAGTATATCTATAGATTTCACTAATGTTTTCGCATCCTAGTTTCCAAAGGTTAACTACACCGAACCTCTGATACCAACTGTAGAGACCCAAAGCTTGACGTACATGGAAATTACACTAATTTTGCGGAATAAATAATACATAACAAAAAAACACACAAGGATAGTAATAGTTTAGTGTCTTTGGATACTCGGAACATAATCATCTAGTCATGGTGAAAGATCTTCACCATCTATCATCCAGATCTTCCACTTTTGTTTTGTTAGCTAAAACCTTTATTTATATCCTAGGGAAAAGAAAACATATAAAGGTGGAGCTCAACTTCTCAGTAAGGGTAAGCAAGGAGAAAATAAAACAAACCATATTCATTTGAACTTCAAAACATGAACACAAAGTTTTAACATCCAAATCATGAGTTGTGAAATAAATCATGGAAGTAAGTAAGGCATAGATCATAAATGAACATAAATCATGATAAAATAGCATGAGAATAAAACATGTAATTATGAAAACCATTAATCACATGATTTGATTTCCATAGTAGCCAAGGCATTACTGTCAAGACCATCTTAGTGGACAAAGTCCCTTTCTGAATCGAGTTCACTCCTCGTTCCAGTCGTGTAACACTGAACCAGATTAACTTACCATTCCAGACATGTCTATAACATGAGATATAAATCTTTACCCAATTCATTGGAGGGATATATAGTTCCCACCCATCTCATTATTAAATAATTCTTACTTGTGCCACAACATGAACAAAAATCATTCATCATTACACAAAGTATAAAATGGGTTTCATAAACATCATCACATCATAACATAATCCATACAAAAAAATGGATATCATTTCATCATAAGAAAAGTGAAACAATGTAAATCATAGAGACATTATACTTGAAACATACACATATAAAATAATGTCATCTATGATGGAAAATGGTTTTGATAAAACACTTGAAACGAATTCATGAGTAAAATATCCTTTCTTCTTAAAAATCATTTTCTTTTCAAAAAATGCCTTGAAATTTTAAAAGAAAATGATTTTATTGAAAATAAAAATGAAATATTATAGAGTAAGATTCATGAAAATGAGGTGTTATAAAACCGTAAAAATCCGTTCATGCCGTATATGTTAAAAAACATTCTTCTTGTACTTTTGCTGAAAAAGTCAAAAAGTACCTTTGTGGCAAATATATGAAAGATTCCTTCCAACAATGTGGTAAAAGTCAACAAAGGGTAAAAATAACTTTAAACATACATGGAATTGTAGTAAAAAAAATTTTGAAATCATTTTTAGAAAACATGGACATGGTTGATAAACATAACCCCAGTAAAAACTTATGTATAAGAAATCTCAGATAAAAAAATGAGATTTCAAAATTATCCCTTACCTTATGTATGATATGCTTAGTATGTTTCTGAACCTCCTGTATAATGATTTAAATAATGTCATTGACTTATTACAGAATCATATTCACTGTTATGATATCATATATGGTTCACTTATGACTTTATATTACCCTTTCTTTTGTAAATTCCATGTCAAAGCAGAGTGTTGGGTAAAATCGTTTCATTTATCGTATGTGATTCAACTTGTTGTTCTTGATATTATTACTTATATCAAGATTTAATTAATTCAAGAATGTAAAAAATGATTTTTATATAATATATCTTCAGCATATTCATACATATATGATTGATCTATAAATGGAATGAAATACACCGTTCATGGAGACGGTAGGCCGTACGTACGCATGAACGCTATTTTTTCACATCCTTATTGAATTTAATGGAATTAAGTAGATGAAATACATATATATATATATATATATATTCAGTAGCATTATTATGTCATATATTTCATGATTAATTATTATATATACTTTATAATCATTCTTGAATTGTTAACATGGAAAATGAATCTCATCGCGTCGTGGAGACGGTAATCCGTTCCTACGCATGAGCGATGATATATTTCCCTTATTTATTGAATTGTATTAGAGTGGATGATATAAAATCATAAAATCGGTATGAAATTATAATAATTATATATAGTTATTATTTACACCATTATACCCATCCAATTAAGGTGGTGGTGGAGAAACTGATTACACCACAGCGTGGAGACGGTATTCCGTACGTACGCATGCGCAGTGATTTAATTTTCCATAGGATGGATAGAAGGTGAAATAGAGTTGTTTAATATTTATAATAACATATCAGTATATAATTAATACTTATTTTTTTACTTTATAATGAAAAAATTAATGAAGATGAAGTAGAAGAAGAAAGAAACATGAAAGAATCGGAAGAAGAGATTACCTCTTCTTCGACGCACCTCCTTTAAGCTTCCTCTTAATGAAGTAGAGTTGGTATTTTTAGAAGACCAGAACCTCCAAAATTTTTCTAGGGAATTGTAGAAGAGAAATGGGCAGGGTTTGGCCGAGCTTCAATGCTGAAAAGGGTGTGAAGAGAAACGGGAAGGGGTGCCCGTTTTATAAGGGAGGATAGGGGAACCTTTGAAAAAACATAAAATATCATTTTATAATAAAGTCATATTCGGTTTATAATAGATAAAAATTGATTTATTTAGAAGATAAAGTGGGTATGGTTCGAAATCCTCTCAACCAATAGGTTTTAGACAAGTTTTGGTTACTATTTTAACCTTATCATTTAGATTTAACTATAAGTTAAATAATTTAACTTTTATAGTGTCTTCAAGTTTTCTTACATTATATGGTTAATAAACTTAAAATAACAAGAAAAACGAACCAAAAGTTGTTAATTATTAAAATATATAACCTTATATAAGTCATTTGGCTGAACTATAGATTTTTAGGAATAAAATAAAAATTAATAATATAATATTTGTTTAAAAACTATTTTATGTCAATTTTGACACTATTTGGTAATTGATTTTTGTGAAAATCATAACAGCATAAATAGTTATAATAAAGTTAATTAAATAAATAATAATATTTCATTTTAACCTATAAAATTTTTTTATTCATAAAAAGTCTCAAATTACATTTATTTCGATATTTATAACATCAATTATGTTAATATTTCATTAATAAGGTAATTACTACATCATCCTTGTGTCAACAAGAAATTAAATTATCTAATGTCTAAAAATTATAAATAAACTATGATTAGGTAGGAATTTTTTTTATCTTTCTAATTAATATTTATAGTCGAATTTATCTTATGTATAAGCCTATATTGAAAATGTTTTAGTTATTAAACTTTGATTTTAACTATTTTTACTCTTTTTTAAATAAAATAATGATAAGTGTCCTAATCTAATCCAAGTGGACCTCAATGATAATATTATATTAATAAGGTTGTTTTTGGTCGAGTTATACTTATCCAATATAATTATAAAAAAATTTTGGGTAATAATAATATCATTTTTACCCTTCATTACCCTATTTACTTTTAAGCATGGTAAATAAAAGTAAAAAGTTAATATTCATCAAAAATTATTTTTATCTTATTGAATCACATTTTAATCTTTGATATTAACCGTGTCTCTCAGATTTTCTAAATTCCACTAACAGAAGCAGTAAAATTATGTTTTATGTAAATTTTCAAATTCTCCTAGGAGGTGTGTAAAAGACGGTGAAAACTTCAATAAAAATTTTATATATCTAAAATTATTATAAAATGACTCAAATGAATAACATTGAACTTATATAGGTATTATGTATCAATTTTGTCCTAAAATAAATTTAAATAAAATAAATAATTATTTAAATAAAAAGTCGGGTTTTAAATAGTAACCCAGTGTTTTCACTACTCATAAAAAATTTCATGTTTTCAGAAAAATACCAAAAATTCACCATAAGCTAATTTTGATATTCCAAATCTAAAAAAGAAATCCATCTTTAAAGATAAAATTTATAAAAAATTTTAAAATAATTTTTACTATTCATAACGGCTAGTTTATATAATATTTTAATAACATATCTTTGTTTAATGAAACTCGGTATTGCGTACAACACACCCTATCGTCGAAGGTCGTGATTGCGTGTAATGTAAGCCAAGTCAGGGTTGCGTTTAGTGCAATAATCCTTTGTTGTTGCGTTTAATAGAATCTAGCCATACTTCATTTAAAATTGAATATATATATATACATATAGACTCAATGTTGCATATAATAACTACTATCAAACAAACTTGAAATTGTATGTAACATGATCCAAGAATAGTGTTTCATATACTGCAAGGTAATACTATATTGTGTATAGAACAATATAATCTTGGTGTAGCGTACAACAGAAGATATGAAATGAATTAAAAAGAATAAATCTCATAAAATGAGATTAAATACCATATAAACTTATGATATAATATGATATTTATCATTACCCAATTCATTATATAGAGATATTGGTACCACACATCACAAAATGAAAACTATGTTTATGTGTTCTATAAGATCATAAAAAATAAAAAACCTAAAAACTCAGGAAATTAAATAGGTATTATAAAAATTTCACAATATCATGACCTAATGAAAAATGGAGTTTTTCATAACCATTTAATCATAGAATTAACCATGAAAATATGTGGGTTTTATAATCATTTTGACATTTTATATCATATGGATGAAAAATGGGTTTCATAAAAAACATATCATCGTGTACATAAACAGTTCAATGAAAAAATAGTAGTGGTGTACATGTATCATATTCCATTTAAGAAATGAGTAAAACCAAATTATTTCCTAATATGTGGAAAATAATTTGGAAATACCATTAAAAAAAATTGATGAAAATTTATATTTCACATTGAAATACTATTTTAAAACATCAAAAATTTTGAAAAACATTTTCTTCGAATATTTCCTTGAAAAAATATAATGGGAACTTTGAAACCCATTCTGAACAATTTTTAAAACATAAAAAATATTTTTAAATAAATATCACTACAAGTTTTCTTAAATAGTCATTGAATTAATTTGGGAAGACATTTTTAGGGAAATTATTTCTTAATGAAATAAGATTTTTGACTAAATAGAGATATAAAGTCATATTTTCCTAAAAAAATATTCTTAATTATATTATGTAACAAGGAGTATAATATATGGTACCATTACTTGAAGGTATAATTAATAACCATATGAGAAGAAAATTAATGATATTAATTGAGGTATGTATCTAATTATTTCATCAATGGATGTATAATCATAAAAAATTATGATAAAATATGAAATTGCTACAATAAACTCTTCCCACTTTGGTAAATCGTTATCAAAATCCCCATGAAATAATATAATTATATGAATCATAAAATATAAGGAAAATAATTATTTTCATTATATAACATGTAAATGGATATGTAAATACATATTGAAAAATATTATAGGATCATAATATAAAAAGTTTCTCCAAGAAGAAAAATTGAGAAAAAATTACATTACTGATATGTTAAAATTTAAATCATGAACCCCATGAATGAAAGGTCATAAAATTGATTCGTAAATACCTAGATATTTTATAATAAGTATAATATAATAAATTAAATGGTATTATATAAACAATTCAAAATAAATGAGTAAGTAATAGGGCATATGTATCGTCAAAATTAATGTGGGACTATAAATCCCCATACCTTAAGTGTTGACTCTCATAAGACTATTAAAAAACTCATATATAATAAATATAAGATTATTATTCATCTCTCATGGAACCATATTCATATATTTAGTAACATATATTATTTAAATTTTTTTCTTTATATTGCCAATTTACTAACAATTCATTGTTAATGTTTTGTTTTGGGTAATAACCACTTTGTTTTTCGTACATGTTTTGATTTGTTATCTCTTTTACAATTTATTTGTTCATTAATTAATCACATTAATTATTATAAAAAAGTTATTAATATCATATATATTCATTATATAATTACTTATAGTCACTCAAAATATTTATTGATAGGAAATTAAAATCACCTTTCATTGATATGGCATACTCTACGCATGCATGAATATCATTTCCATTTTCATTTCGGATTGAAAGAATGAAAGTAAATTAAATATATTTGTTAATATTTATAAAAATATATTATCATTAAAATGGAATTATTATGTCATATATATCACACATTTTTATTTAAACCATCCATAATACTTTCCATGTTATACATGAATGAATCACATTTCTTTGAGGAGGTGGTAGTCCATAAGTCCACAAACGAAGTTATCATATTCCCAAAAAATGAAAATCATGAAGGTATGTTTTATATAATATTTAAATAAGATTAAATTGGTAAAAAATATAATAAATATATTATAATAAGTATAAATAAAAAATATTTTCTAACCATTAATTGTGGTAATGGAAGAATGCATGACATTAGTTCATGAAATGGTAATTCGTCATACAGACGAATGATGATTAAGTATCACATATTAAATATGTGTGTGAATGTGTGTGTATTTAAATTTAAAAAACAACATATATGAATATTTTGGATAATTATTTTATTATATATGATTGACTTAAGAATAATTTAAGGGTTTTATGGATGAAATAAACGAATGATGGTCGTTATGGAATGTTACCTCTTCTTTGAGTAACTGTTTTAAATTTTCCCCAAATAAATTAATTGTGTTTATTTCATCCCAGAGTTATTATTATAGGATTATGGAAGGTAATATTTGAAGGTATTTTTTCAATTATTGGTTGATCCAATGGGTCTTTAGTGGTGTGATGTGGGAGTGAGAGGGTACAACCTTTTAAAAGTGGAGAAGAGGGAAGAATTGGCTTTTTTTAGAACAATGTTACGTGTTCCCAATTTTATACCTTAAAATAGTAATACTAAACAAAAAAATATCCCATGTCAGTTAAGGTATAAACATATCTATACAATTATATTTTTATAAATTTAGCGTCATTTTATCACATATACTCTACATTAATCCATTAAATATAATTGTTTCTAACATAATCAATATAATGAATTTTTATATCCTTCACTAATTTTAATGTAAAAATATTATTTGGGCTCTATATAAATTATAAATAATGATTATTACATATATGAAATCAATTACTTGAACATCCAATCATATAATTGGTTGAAATTAATTAAAAATTAATCCGATAGATGGGACGAAACAACGAGTTTTTAAATTCAAAATTTTTAAAATATTATGTTATTTCTATTTCTAATTTCATTGTGAAACTGATTACAATGACATTAAATGAATTTATTAATGTATTACAGAATTATTTATACATTAAAAATTTTAATATATAATAAAACTTGATAAATAAATTTTATAGAAAGTTATTTTTAAATTAATGTTCTCTATTTTTCATTATTCATGAGAAACTAAAACTATTCAAAAAAACAAAAAATTTACCCTCTGATAATTTTTATAATATAAATTCAAAATTTATGTTTATTTATTATTATATAAATTAAATATTTTTTAGAATTATGTTTTAAAACAACTACACTATTAAAATTTGTTAAAACTACTTTTTTAAAAAAAATACAATGATTTGACTTAAAATTGAATTTATAATTCATGATTGAATAAAAAAACATTGGATGAATTTTAAATATATAATATATTCATTTTATTAAAATTATTCAAAAAAATTATTTTAATAAATTTATTGAGGTAAACGTGTTGGATGAAAATAGTTTCCTAAAAAATGATTTCTTATATTTTCATAAGGGAATAATTTTTTTAGTTAATTGGTAACTAAAGAATAAAGATTACATATATATATAAATAATATTTTAATAATATATTAAATCATATTTATGACCACTATTTTGATGGTTAGGTGAAATTTATAATTGTAGATAACAATATTTTAAATAATATGTGATGTTTTATTTATACACAATGTTTCATATATCTAAAGATAAATGAATTTTTTTCTGTAACATATGCTAAGCTAGTGACGAGAGTAGCACAATATTTACATTGTGTTGCATGTAGAGTAAGCCAGCCATTGTGACTTAATGTATCAAAGGCTACATTTAGTATAATTTGAAATGAAAATTCATGGAAAAGAATAAATTAATTTGGAGAAAATACTTCACCAAATTCTGAGGTGTTATATAAAATTATTCTAAGCTGAGAAGATATTGTGTGGTGATGGTGGTATTTAGAAGGCATCGAGAGGGGTGTTTTTGAATATTATAATTTTTATTTTATTGTTTTGGATCAATAACATCCTTATTTTATTATTCGTTTGACTATATATATTTTATATTTAATTTTATATTTTAATATTTAATGATTACATTATATATGACTCAAAAAATCATGTATATCTATTATAGTATTCAAAATAATATTTTTCCATATTTTAATATTCATCAAAATTTCATATATTTTAAAAAAATACTGAAAATACCCCTAACAATTATTCACTGAGTAAATTAAAAATAATAAATCCAATTTTTGAAAATATTTATTTATATATGGTAAATTTTATTACAAAATAAAATAATAATTTAATTAATAAATAAAAATTGTATTATTATGACCAATTTTCTAACCCTTTTGAAAAATTAAATAACATATCAATCAATTTTATTATCATTATTATATTAAATGATATTAATTTAAGAACTTGTTTTATTAAAATTGACATTATTTTAAAACAATATATTTTTCTTAAAAAATTAAATAAAATATATATGTTAAAAAAATGATCACTTAATTTGTCATCTTTAAATATTTATTTAGGTATATAATTATATAAAATTCCATATTTTCCATTACTAGGATTTATAAATTTTATTTTACTTTTAAATAAGTGAAGACACAATTCTAATAGACTTGTTACTATTCCTAACTAATAGATTACAATTCCAATGGTTAGATTACTATTCCAATGATATGATTACTATTCAATGGTAGGAATTTTAATGGTTGTATGGGTTCCATATTTTCTAGATGTACCTTATCTTTTTGTCATTATTCATTCACTTCTATTTTCTATAAATTATATATATATATATTCATTTTGAAAAATAAAATTTCACTATTAAAATTCTAATTCAGTTCTAAAGAGTTGTTCTTGAGTGTGATTATTCAATGGGACCATGTATATCCTAATTTTCCTACTATTGATAAGTTATTTTTTATTTTTTTCCATTAGAACTTAGGGACATATTTATTCTATAAATTTACTATTTAAATTAAAAAATAAAATGTACCTGATTTTATAATGTTGTTTGTGTGAATTATTTATAATATTATATAACAAAATATTTTATAATTATATATTTAGAAGGTAGTTTCAACTGATAAAATCATGGGTTATTTCATTCATCCCTGTTACAAAATTTCTCCATCAAAATTTCTTTTTAAAAACTAAGGTAAATATAGTTTTCTATACTTCTTATATATGTCTTCTACCACTTTCTATGTCACCTCCTAATATATATTATTCTGTTATTATATGTCAACTAGGTGAGTAGTCTTTTTGTATAGAAATTTGCATCTATAGTCCTAGATCTTAATGAGATTCACATTTTAAGAGATATCATTTTCCAACTTTTCCACTTATGAATTCAATACGTGGGATGGACATAGTATATATTTTGTCAATTAAGATATGTACAATATGTCTTGTATATGAGACTAGGTTTGGGGAAGTGTTATTCGATAAGACATATATATGATTTGATTAACAATTTAAAAGGGGTCAATTTACTAGAAACATATATATCCCTTCTTCTTAAATCTCATCACTCCCTTCCATAGAGATATATAGAGGAGCACTTTATCTTTAGCCTCAAACACTAGATTTCATTAATGATAGTTAGCAGAACTCTTCTGTCATATTTAATTAGCCCAAATGTGTAGCAAAATGGTCATCATCTTTTATACCAATTCTAAATCATTTATAGTCCTAGAAGCATGTAATAAAAAATATGTCCCACCTTTTTTACTTCAGAAAACCTTAATTTAATTGTATTATATTTAATTGAATAATGGATCTTTTGATAACAAGTTTCTTTGAAATGGGAAAATAATACCCAAAAAATAGAAATGTTAATATTTTTCTAACCAATATTTAAAGATTCTTAATGGGTTCATCCAATGTTACTTTTAATACATCTTATATCCTAGGGGCATACATCAATTTTACAGGTGAATATAAATCCCAGTAAGGGAATAATGAAAGGACATACTTAGCAAGTGAACAAAAGGAATATTAATAAGTAAAAATCATATGAACAAGAGGAATATCAGAATTTAATGAAAATTCTTCATGACAAGGAAAAGCTAAAAGAACATAAAATTATACATTCATAATAATAAAACGAGGTTTTATTCCCAAGGTTTCTTAAATAATAATTACAATGGGTATCGTAAAATTTGTAATATATAGAGATAAATCATTACTAAATGTTATGGGTTACTATTATGTAACACCCTTCATAAGTATTAATTCATTTGATCTAAATTGATCACAATAATTCATTTCATTCATAACCCGATGAGAATATTGAATAGGTTTAATATAAAATCCTTGACTATAAAAGTTATATGGTAATTGAAAAAGGCATAATTTTTTACCCATGAAATTGGAATGTGGGTTTCATAGATGAAAATACATGAGTTAACATGTTAAATATACATATATATTAATAACTATTATTAATTAATATATTTCTTGTGTTCACAGTAGAATAATATATCATGAAAAATGGGAAATTTCATGAACTGGCCTTAAAAACTTATTAATACACAACCTAGATTGTGGAAAAGGAATAATGTGAGATAATTTATGTCTCTCATTATTAAAAATATTTCATAGTAATAGAGAGATGAAATGTTCATAGACATAAATAATATTTAGCATTAATATGACTTTAAAAAAATTGGGCACATAAATGAAATATTGGAATATGAGAATTACCATTGCATGAATAATTTAATACTAAAACAAGGGGATGGAACCTTGAGAACTTGAGTGAACCTTGGAGGGATTATTCTTGAGGTTAAATGACCATTATATAAGGGATTATAAATTTTTAGTGGATAGGAATGGGGAATGTGAGATATTTATACGTGAGGAAGTTTGATTTTTGAAGGTTTAATTAATGGTTATTTTATTTTATAATCTTATATCAATAAAAAATCTTGAGTATCACTTAAATATGTATACTTTACAAAAAATAATATTGGCCAACTATTTTATTAACTAATATTCCAAATGATGATTAACCTTCCTTCATAAAACATATAGAGGCAGCGGACTATATATTTTTATAAATACCCCATCATTATTGCACTTCATCATTCTTATCAATTCTATCATGGTTAAATATCATTTCTAAAAATAATATTTTATTATTAACTCTATATTTCTGTATTGTAGTGTTTTACATGGGTATGATGAATATATAGTAATGAGGCAAAAAAATTATTATATTTTACATTATTTATAACTTATTATTCTTCTTATTGTCATATTTAGTATTTTATTGTGAAATTTTATAGAATAAATGTATTTTTTTAAATAATGAAATATAGTCTTGATAGTTTCTAGTATGAGTTTTCTATCCATTTACCAATCCAAGTTATACTAGTTAATATCAACACATGTTGTGTAATTATATTATGAAATTTATTATTATTTAAATTATTTTATATTGTAAAACATTATAAAACATAATGAAAGGGTATATATCCATTTTTAAAAGAATAAAATTTTTGGGTCACTATATACTTCCTCAGTAAAATAATTTATTCCTAAAAATTTCAAATCATATTATCGATTGAATGTAGATAAGGGTACTTCTATCTCATTGTTTCCATTAGCTCCCACATTTCCATTTCATATTTATGTTTCCTGTATAGCACTGTGACAAGGTGAGTTGGCTTTTTCTATAGTGCATTGTCACTATTGTCTAATTTTATCATTAATTTCTCCTTATAGAGAGGCCATTCCCTAGTTATACAACCTCTTTATTTTTAACATGCGTGGGATCAATTATTTACATCCTCATGAGTGTTATATAGTATACATCATGAAATTAAGAAATTTTATAGTGGAAGTTCTAGTAGATAGGACACTTCATCTATGCGATCAAGGACCTCAAAGGGGAAATATTCCTAGTTCATTTTTTCATTCCATCCAAATAGTATTAATATCATCCATGGTGATATTTAAAGGAAAAATTTTATTCAACCTGAAATTATGAGTCCCTTCGGTGGTTATCAATAAAACTCTTCATCATAGTCTATTTAATTTTTATGTATTGTTAGATTGCTTGGAATTTTTTTATCGTCTATTGCACATGATTAGTTTGAATTATCACCTGTTCACCAACATTATCTCAAAAAAGTAGTAGTTATATCTTTATTCAAATAAATATCACTATATGGATCAATTTAAATACATGAGTGGAATTTTCTTTATCCAGGGACTCAAATATGAGAGATGTTGATCTCATGAAAGATAATTTTTTTTGACCAGGTTATCACCTTGTCATCAAATTTCGCAAAAGTCCTTTCACATGGTAAGTTGTTAGGGGGTAATAGGGCATAATGATATTTAGTTTAGTATTTTGAACATGGTGAATACTTCTCCAAAATATATAAGTGAACCAAGGAACATGAATTTTTTTTATTAAAAGTGATTCCCATGCATACTCCCCACTCACATTACATATATCATGACATGTTATTTGAGGGATAAATATTCCTGAACTGTGACTATATGGGTAATTATGGTGAGTAGATCCCTCAAAAACCATTTCAAAATTTTCATTTATAAATATTCAGGGTACTAATGATAAATTCTATAATTATTTTCTCCATTTTCCATGTGGGTGTGTGAAATGGTTACATCATCCCCTTAGACGTATGTTGCAATCTTTCAATATACTAACATACCAAAAAAAATTAATGTATACTCTATGAAATTACTTTTAATTTTATTCCACCATAAGTTTTCTTGAGGATCATAATGCATCATAGTTCTTTAAAAACTTGTAGGGAATGATTTTTTAGCTTTATTTTACTGTAGACCATTCTTTATCTAATGCGATTAAGGCGAAAAATTTCTTGATCAAAACCATAATATACCATATTCATTGATGGGTAAATAATGAATCTTCCTATAATTAAATACATTAACCCACAGTCAATGATATTAATCATTCCTTTTCACCACCTTGATCCTCTCGTGGATATATAGTGGGTAAATAATTTGGGTCAGGTCGGATGTATTCCCTATATTTATGATTTCCTGATCCATTAATTTTATATCCATGAAAATATGTCCCATTTCAATCATTATAATAGAGAGAATAGAAATTACTTTTTTAATAATATCATCATCTACTTTATTCCACTATCCTAGATGGTAGTGAATAGGGAATTCATAGTCTTTGATTAGCTCTAGAAAACTATTCTAATGTATGTTGAACTACTTCTATGTGAATATAAACTTAAAAAAATTGGTGTTCTATGTATATATCACATCATCCCCATAATTATATTTTGTTTATAATTTTTGTGAAAGGACAAAGTTTTCTAACTATAGATCATGGTAGTATAATTCATCTCCATTGGAATTCACTATCATTATGTATACGAAATAGACTTATCAATTTTCATTAGCACACATCCAATTCCCTTTAAGTATGTATCACTATAAATGAAAAATCGTTCCCCCTTAGTGGGTAAATTTTCACATGTCTACTAACCAAACTCTAGTTATGTCTATTAAATCCTTTTTCACAATCCATTATGTAGATAATCAAAAATACCATTAAATTTATATTTTTAGTATATTATAAATCCCTGAAAATATTTTCACAAACATTATATATTATCCTTATATACCAAGTTACCTATGAATATTAGTTGTAGTCATATACGATGTCCACACATCCACAACCTCTACATTTGATTGATTCTCTATGATTCCATCACATTCATGGATGGTTCAAAATAAAGAGACTAGATGTAATAAAAACTCAAATCATGTAAATTAAATGATCAAATTATACATTTTAGTGTACATAATATTACCCTTAGATTATTTTCATTGTAACATTCCATGTTTTGAAATAGGTTGAATGACAAAGTAAATTTGAACTTCTAAGTTTACTGGATGGAAAAACGTTTAAATTCAAATAAAATGATTAATTTTAAAAAGGTGTACATGTTTGAAAATTTTTTAGACAGTGTTCAATACTTAGTATGTGTCTTGGAGTTTTGGTTTGGTTGAAAGTGCATCAGGCTTTGAGAACCAATGATCGGGATAGAAAACACTTGACACATAGTAGGGTCATGAACAATGCTAGTTAGGTATCTCAATTGAACTGGAGAATATTTATAATAACCCACGTGAGGTAGACATCATACCATGAGAGTAACCTATAATAAATTTACATTTGTGTGTAAGAATAATGTAAGGTTAGACAGACCATGGGCCCAGTCATGTGAGGTGGAAGTGACTTTGGATAGTGGCTCCACAATTATATAGAAATAGGGTGTCCGAGTCAATCAATTCATTAAAGGAGAAGAATATATGAAATTTAACTTCTTCCATTAATCATATTTTCCATCTTTCTTGACAAAACTCTAACACACCAAAGTGGGATATCCTGACATTCTATATCTATATAGGCTTTGGCTTGTCTCCCTCATCTGAAGGTGGATTCATCGTCCATCAATTACAGTGGATATCTAGTGGTGAGTCATTGATTTCTCTTACATCTATTATTATTTTCTCCTACCATTTTTAATTCTAGTTCTATGATATATCATTTTACATATTGTATGGGGTTTGTTTAAAAAACTAATTTATCTCATATGGGTCATATTAGAGGTTGGTATTTGATGAAAATGTGAATAACATCATATAGTAGCATTAATAACCCATTACCTGAATTTTGGTATTTCACAACAATATTTTTATGTTTCTCAATCTATTTGGGTGAATTATGGGACTCCTGTTGATGGAGCCCATTTACATGGGAAAGTGAATTAATATTAAGGGGTGTATGTTTGTATGAATTAATGTATTCCGAGTATAAATTTGAAACAATATTGAGATAATGTTATTTGGGGCCTAGTATTATTGGTGGATCATTCAATATATATTGTTCCTGATAATCAATTTCATATCTAGAAAGGGTTACTGGATGTCAATATATCTTTGTGATGGTATCATAAACTAATTTAGAGAATAAAAATATTACCCAACATGAAACTTATTCACATCATCAAAAGTTAAAACAAAGTTATTTTGAGTCAAAGAAAACATGTTCTTCCACATATCATATAGATCATGACGATCATCTCATTAATGTTTTGGGTTTTTTGGATTTAGCCATGCTGCATATTAGATTTTATTTTCATGTAGAATGTGAGATTTTATTTTCATAATTTTGATCTCTCCTAGGTGATTTGGGGAATCACTGTCCCTTCTTAATAATTTCAATCAGTGACTGATATTTTCTTTTATTTAACTACATCTTTATTTGTATGTATTATTTTTATTCATTATTACTATTGATCTCAACAACACCACTGCACTATGTTTCCAAATATTTTTTTCTTGTAGTTTGGATTCTTCATCATCCTTTCTTGATCCATCATGTGATTTCCATAGGATTCTACCCTTTTAGTTGGTTTTTTGTGGCATGTGAGTTTCTCAACATAAATTTTGTTTAATATACTATGTTAACTAATTTTCTTGATTTAGTGATTTTATGAGGTAAGGAATGATTCTAGGGCCTATGTTGTTATCCAAGAGTTATTCAGTATTGGTGGATTATTTTTAGGGTGTATGTGACCTGAATTTAATGTAGTTGGTTCCCTATATATATATATATCAAATTTTTAATTAAATACAATTATATGGTTCTATAAATTATTTTATAAATAACATTCTATAATGGAATTGTGTTTGTGGAAATAGTTTTTTGATAAATTATGATTTTCGTCGTGTTTTGGTAAAAGAAAATGGTATTTCTAAAGCATTATGAAATAGATTTATGAAATAATTTTTAAGTCATTATTTTGATGATTTTATAGGAAATTGTCCCATATGTAAAGACTTGTATACATAGGTGGAAGGTGCAGTAATATGCCTCATTCTTTGAAACTTTAGAGGAGTTAAGTCATATAGTGTTCCTCTAACCCCAAGTCTCTTTATTCAAGTAGAATTTAGAACTATAGGGATATTCACATACTGGGTTGTTCCACATCTCAATTTATTTGATGCATATGTATACATAATTGATTCTTGTGATTTTATATGTTTTGTTTTCAGTGTTTTAGCTAGTCTAACATGTAGTGATTATTAGAGAGATGTTGCGTGTTATTGGGTTTTAATTACATTTGATATTATAAGATATATGATACAAGATTTGACTGTTTGATATATATTATATTATTGGAAAATTATTCTCTAGTTTTATTTGGAACTATGGAGAAATTAGAAACTCTTTACCATACTATAGATGTAATATTTTTTTACTTATTATCATTTAATGAAATCTTCAATGATAATAATTTTCAGATTATTTTATAGATACTTACTGAGAAGAACACCGGTGTGATCCAATGAAGCATGTTATCTCACACCATTTACACCCCTTTGATGGTGCATAGGCCTTGTTATATATTTTTATATAGAGAAAATAATGGTGCTACAATGAGGAAGCATGGTTTCTATTAGTTTTGTCTTGGAAGATGGTGGTGATATGATGGGCATTTTCCCATGGTATCACATTGAGTATATTTTCTTGTTTTAGTTTTCCTTTTATAAAACACATGTATCTTATAGATTGTTTAGCAACTTCTTAGTTGCATCCTTTCTGATTTTCCCTTTTCCTATGAAATAAATTTACTGAATACTCTTCATATATATCATCCCATCATGTATATGTGTGTGGGTGTGTGTGTTTGGGTCATGTCTTTTTTTCAAGATGGGTAAAATTACCCCATGTTAATATTATTGATGCCTGAGTTCTGTTGTCCATCCCATGGGGATCAAGAATGCCCTTTGGGTATTTGACAGTTCAGGTCGGATATCAGTTTGTGATTATATTTGGTTATGGTTTTTCAGTGATTGGTATCATATGGACGTTTTTTCTCAATATTTCATGTCATGGTATATATGTTTTAATGGATATTGTATAGATGGTACTTTAGAAGTAGGTTGTAGTGAGCACCTAGATAACTCTTAAAATGACAAGACACAAGTAACCAAGGAATTTTGGGATGTGTGTCTCCTATTTTGATTTCATGATCTTAATCACAGTTTTCCTTAACATTTTCTTGTTTGAACTGACATTATCCTATTTTCTGATCCTTTATAACATTTCACTAAGTAGTGGTATAACTGTGAGATGTCTACAACTAGTTCCTCATAAGGGTGAAATGATTGTAATCATGGGTATCATAATCAAGACCAAAATATTACTGAGTTTGTCATGTGGGAAGTTCATGTTCTACTTTAAATATAACTCAAGTGTAGATCATAGTTATTTAATTATAACCCAGAGATGGGGGAGAAAAATTTTGTTATTGAGATTGCATATTCAGGAATAAACCATCCATTATTACTATGAATTATCCTCATGAGGTGGATAAATGGATATACCAAATTAATATGATCATTGAATTCATGTATACACCAGATATTATCAATGATAAGTTTGTGTTAATGTGATTCAAGGGTCCATGCTAGTGACATTGGTATTACAAGGTAGAGGAAAATAGACACATGGTATTGTACTAGAAGGGTTCCAAGACCCACTTCATCCATTTTTTTCCTCTATATTCACAAATGTTGAAATACAGTCTATAATTCCTCTCATTACTTTAGGTATAGATTTTGATGTCAACATCCAAAAAATATTTCATTTTTCTAGTTCATTATTACCAAGAGGTAGTAAATAATGTTCAGTTGAAGGATTAGATGAAACTAAAGGGTTTGTGAATTGATAACATATTTCACGTATTTATATTGAATCATTCTGCTCCTTCACTTCCACCATGTGGATGCTGCAATGGCATGCAGGGGAGGAAGAGGAAGTGTTATTATCATCATAGGATTAGTGTGGGTGTCCATAAATAGTAGTCCTCATATACTCATTCAATTATAACACTATTTGTCCACTGACTTTCTACTACCATGAAATGTTTATGCACACCAGATATTATTGTCCAACACTAGTGAATATTTTCAATGGTTGTGGGTGTTATAATCATCAAAAATGATTTTTAGGCTATGTGTAGACCCCATTATGGTTTGGTATCATCACATACCATGGATACAATTTAATGGTCAGAATATTCTGTGACTATAGGGACCCAACAATAGTTCTCATGAGTGATGTACCTTCACAGAGTGGTTGAGTATCCAGTGGAATTAGATGTGTGTTTAGTGATAGTGGGAGGTACTATCTTCATTTCATCTTGGGTAAATAATTATTTTTCTAATAAAGGTACCTCACACTCATTTATATTTTCCCGTTCTCTGGATATCCTCAAACATCTAATAGAACTCATGTCCTTTGATGTTGAGTTATCAACACCTCTTGGGAAGAGGAATGATAAGGGGATTCAGTTTCCTACATGTTTGATGTTAATAACTGATTCAGAGTTAGTTGGAGATGTACTGATTCTCAATATTGATATATTCCACATAATCATTAGGATGGATTACCATATTTCTCTTCCTGTCAAATTTTATTCTAATCAATGGATCATCTCATTCCTTACAGCTACTGAGATCTCTCAAGTGTTTCAGGGAGAGTGGTATAAATGATTTTGTCATGTAGGACCTTACCTCCAAGATATCATTAGTTTTTTATCTATAGTTACAATTAATCCCTTTGAGGTTTATTATAAGGGAAATATTATGTTTGTTTTCAAGGATTTTTCTAATGTTTTCATATATTTTTATTCATTATTTCAAAAAAGTATGAGGAATTGTTTGCAAATGATTTTGTTCCAGGTACTTAACCAATTTCAATACCCAATTATCATATGGAACATACAGAGATGAATGTTCTAAAAAATCAATTGGATGATATGATGGGTAAATGTAGTATTTTCCCAAGTGTTTCTCCTTATGTGTCCCCAATTTTTTTACCATGAAATAATTGGTTCATTCCAATAGTTCATGGGCTATCAATATTTGAACTAGATAATGATTATGAATAATTATCACATACCCAATGTGAATGATTTGTTTGACCTGTTAAATAATTAATATGGTTTTAATAGATTTATAATCATTTATCTTATCATTATCTTACATTTCTGGAGTTTGATATACTATAAATGTAATTTTAGAGTAGGTATGGACATTAATAATATCTTTTGACGCATGTTGGTCTAAAAAATGTTATTACAGTTTTTATGTCTTGGATGAAATGGATATTCCATCAGAATCTCTACAATTTTTAGTAGTGTACATGTATGATATTTTGTATTATTCATGATATGATCAAATTTATGAGGATAATATGAATTTGGTTTTGGAAATCCTAAGGAGTTTTCTATTTTTATTGATATCCCAAAAAATTATTTTTTTTGGGATCTAAGAAGTCATTTGATTGGATTATGATATCTTTGAGTGTGGTATATCAATTCATCCGGAGAAGGAAATGATTTTATTTTCATGGGAATATCCATAGAACACCTTTCATATTTTAGGACTCATTGGACTGGTTGGATACTACAATTAGATCATCAAATATTTAATGAAGTCAGATCCACATTTGACCACTCTTACTGGGAACGGGTGGAAATTCATATGGATGCAATGTGTCAGTATTAATTTTATGATCTAAAATAACTTATGACACATACTCTAATTCTAATCATAGGAAATCCAATTAACAAGTATACATTTTGCATTAATTAATTTAATACTTGATTGGGTTGTGTTATTATATAGGATTCTTATGTCATGGATTTATGCTATCTCTAACTTCAATCACATTAGAGGAACTACCAATTCATGATTTACAACATACAATGGTTATGAATGAGTTTAAATGTTGGTGGTGCTATATTTTTAGGGAATTGTTCTTTTTCTTTTCTATCCATAAGAGTCTATGTTATATAAATTATCATAAAGGCATGAATAGTTGATATAGGTAGTGGGTTGAATAACATTAGACAATTTAATTTGGAATCACTCACACCATGGTGAAGGATATTTTTTACATTGGACACTCTCAGTAGGATGGTACCATCACATGGAATTAAATAATCGAAGGAAAAGTTGAACCTTAAGAAGATCTTCACTTAGTTTTTAGGGAAAATTATGAGGATATTTTAAAAATGGTTCTGAATAGTTTTAAATTATCATCATCTATCATTGAGTGTATTCTCTAGGATTAGTATATGGATGGATAATTAATAGAAATTAATGAAACCCTATAGGTTTGGAATACTATTTCTAGTAGATCTATCTCTCTTTTTAAGATATTCTTTATTTTTGGTAATGGTTTCTATATTTTCATTTTTATTTGTTGTCGAATTTTTACTGTTGTGTGTATCCCATGTTTGAGGTAGGTGGCTCCATCTCTATCCTTTTTTGGGTTAATTTTATTTATCTATTTTTATGAATTGTTTTATAAATTTTTTTGAATGATTGAATTGTTTGTGAAAATTTGTTTTTTATAAAAGGTTTTCCCACTTTTTTCGTAAAATAAAAATGTGTTTTCTAATAATTTTGAAATGGAATTATGAATTGTTTTTAAAATCAAGGTCTTGATGAATTGGTATAAAAAATGTTTCACATGGGAATCATTTGGTACTTATGTCAATGTTTTAGTAATAAGAATCATCCATGGATTCTTTTGAGGGTTTCACTCATCAGGATTTCCTCTATGAAATAGATTTTTATTCTAGGGATCTATTAGAGTAGATGAAAATTATCTTTATGGTATTTTTTGATTCTCTTTAGATTCAATTCATTTGTCTAGAGACTAGATGTGTTAAATTTTCTATGTTTGTGATTGTGTGTTATAGATCTCTGGGAATATAGTGATCCTTTTCATGATATTACTCGTTCCTTGGTTGGTACTGATTTGTATTTGATATGATATTTGATACATTCTTTGAAAACATGATATACGTGCTATTATTTGAAACTATTTAACATGATTTTTTTGGTATTATGGAAAATGTTGAAATGTTTTACCATTATTTAAATCTAAAAACAATTTTCTGATTATCATGACCTAATATATTTCAACATGATCATTTTATAATTATTGTAATGATACTTGTTATGAAACATATTAGTGGAAACATATTGATAATATTATATCAAACCAAACACACACCATCAGTAATGTCTATACTAGGTTATGTTTTTTGTAGAAGGGAAATCGAGGAACCATAATGAGGTGGTGAGGTTTCTGTTAGTTTTGTCTAGGTAGCTGGTGTTGAGATGGTGGGTTTTTTTAGACTCTATTTCAAGGTGTTTTTTTATTTATTTTAGTTTTCCATTGTTTTGGTACTTTAGTATTGTATATTTTGTTTCTACAATCATGTTGTATCCATTATTTTAGTTCCCATTTTATATGATATATATTTAAATTTACTATTCACTAGTTTCTCCCCTTAAGGTATAAATATATTTCATGTTGTTGTTTTCAGTTTGGGTGAAATCATTCTCTATGGATATTATTGATGCTTGGGTACTAGTTGAAAGCCCTTGGGGATCAGAAACTCTGTTGAGGTATGTGATAGTTTTGGATGGGTACCAATTTGAGAGGGTATCTAGTTGATGTAACAAATTTAATTTATTTTGTGAGGTGTGTATGGGCATTGTATTATATCATTATGTATGATCTGTCGGGTATGTGGATTTTCACTGTTTGGGATGGTTATATAATTTATTATAATTTAAATTTTAATTATGTGTCCATACTAAATTTTTTATAAGATAATGTTTTTGGAAATCTTGGAATATGTGGGGTGACATGATCACTGGGACTGAGATCTTGACATTTCCGAAGATGAGGGAATGTCCCGAGATATGTGGTGTTGCATCCCACTTTTTTATTACATAACATTTCATTAAATATTAAAAACAGAGGATCTTTAACATCTAGTGTCTTAGAAATCAGGAACATAAAACATGATAACTACATAAAAAATTATTCTAAATAACTTGTAAGGCTTCTTCATTGTTCATCTTATGTTTATTACAACATCTCATAACCTGGGAGCATACATCAAAGGAAAGGATGATCAGAAGGTCAAGTAAGGGAAACAAGTGATACATTTTACATGTGAACTTGAGATACATCAATAATGTCATGAAAAAAAACATTAAGGAATTAAAAATAGATCATGAGGCATATCATAATAAAAATAATGTGTTTCATAACATGAATATGTGGCTATAACATTTAACATATACAACCATTTTCGTATCACCAAGGTCCATCCCCAAGGTGTCACAAACCGAATCTGGTCACCACCATTAACGACACCAAACCCGGCACGTGGCAAGGCCTGAAGGGATTTCGCTATCACCACGGTTTGGAACAAGTTCCCGGGTATCAAAAAATCAGGTTTGGGAATGATTTAACCTAGTATTAAAGCATAAAACATTTAAAAAAAATCAATCATTAGAATCTAAAATTTTCATAATAAAAATTTCTTAAGAAAACCATATCTGAATAAATTTGTTTAAAGACACCAAATGTGGTCAAAATACAAATAATGACAACAGAAAGGCATCTCCATGGACTCCACGCTTCAAGGGGGTCATCACCAGCAAGACTTCTCCACAACTCCACCCCGGCGATGGGGACAAACACCCAGAACCGCCATCACCCTTAGCCTTCTGTTTACCTAAGTAAAGAATAAGAAGGTCTAATTACACCCAATGGGTGTAAGTACTGTGTGATCCTAATCCCAATATGATACCTATAGATGATTCCAAAGAGCATGCAACACAATGTGAACAAAACAATCAATTTTAATACACAAGGTGAAATAGTGTTAAAATTCCAAGAGATGCAACTTTCAAATGAAAACAGTTTTCAATCTAAAAACTTCATAATGTTAACATATTAAAATAAAAAATTTAGCTACTGTAATTTACTTCCAGACACACACTATTATATAGGTAAATACGAAGAATCCAATGAGCCACAAAATTTGGAACACCCCTAGGCACTAGGTTGTCTCGGGCCCTATGTACCTCATACCTCAGTGTAAAGTAACCATAAAAAATCCATTCTCATGCACGAGCCACTAGTAGGGAACATACCCATACCCTATTGGTCCCCAAACCTCTTCCAAATAGTTTAGTTAGAGATGTTTTTATTCAAATTCTAATTGAAACATGGACAAAACCCATCTGGTCTACTAGTCGTACAAGTACAAATCTGCCCCAACTAGGTACCAGGGATTCCCCTTTTGTGCTCAAACAATTTCATTAAACAAACCACATCCTTTTGAATATAAAATATTACTAAAGGTCACAAACAAATAGTACAGTATCTACACACATTTTATACTATTTAAAACACACAATAAAATATTTTGACTTTCAATTAAACAACCTCTCAAAATATCATATTGTTTTGCACCCAAAGCTCTTTAAAATAACAACTTTGCACACTATGTGAACACTTTTAAGTCATGAAAACAAAATTTCAGTTCAATACCCTTTAATAAAACAAAAAATTAAGTTATGGGGCAGCCCAATGTGAACCAAGAAGTTATATCTTTTAAAAACCACCATTTTCACACATACATGGCACTTAAAACCCCTTTTCATCGCAAACACCATTTATAAAAACATTCACAACAACAAACAAAAAGAATAAGCATTCAAAACATGATTTTACGTCCAAATACAGTCTAATAAAATCAACTAAGTAATTATAATTCATCCCAAAATGAACCAATAAAATATTTGTATGAAAACCACCCAATTTCACAAAAAATTGGAACTTAAAATTCATTTGCATTATAAATGCAACTAAAACCAATTTTTACAGAAACAATGAAATGTAACAAAAATTAAAATACAATTAACACATCAAGATAATTCACAAAAATTTCATGCACAATTTAATCACCTACCAATGTAACAAAACCCCTTGAATCTCCATGCGGAAATCAAATCGCACCCTCGCCGCACTAAAAGAGACATAGATCAAACCTAAAACCACACAAATTAGCCACAAAAGCTGAAAGTTAAACCCTAGGTTCGAAAACTCAGTTTCTGGACATTAGGAAACTCAATGATAAGTAATGAAACCCTAATAACAATGAATGAAACCCAAAGTAATTTGAAAGAGGAAAGAAAAGGACTCATTTACTTGAAGTATCTTGAAGTAATAACTCCAAAATACCAGTAGATGAAATTTAAAATAGCCAAAATTCAGGTTTCATTCGAAAGAGGATTATTAGGTCATTTATGAACTGTAATGTATGAAAAATATTGAGAATTGTTATAGTTATTAAAGAAAGACTTTACCTCTTAAAATCAGGACGAATTGAGTTAAGCTATGACATTAGGCACCAAATCACGATTAACCAGAGGTCCAAAGAGGGGGGGAGAGATCATAGAAGCGTGTCTGAGTTAACTTGGCTTGGGTGAGAATTGGAATCGCCGAAAAATCCCAAAAATGGAATATGTTATAGCGTAAACAATATTCATTTTTAAAACAGGAATTGGTCTCTCCGGCATGCCCAACCCCTTAGATAAAATCCAAAATAAACCTTGGTTATTGATTTATAAAGGATTCAAATTGACTTGGTTGTGTTAAGAGGCTATGGAAGGAAAATTAGTAATTTTAATGGATGAAAAATTTTGAAAAATGAAAAAGTTATAAAAGAAACCAAATTTTTTTTTCAATCTGGAATTGGGCTCACGGTTTGGCCCAATTCATGAAAACTCATCTATTCCTCCATAAAAGCTAGGGAAACCCCCAAAAAAAGTAATCATGTAAATTAAATGAAAAATACCTTTAAAATATTTCATTAAGGTGACAATTATCCCCACCATGAAGGAATTTCTGCCCTGGAAATTCAACATGAAGTTTTGTTGGAAAATAAGAATGGGTACTCTTCCTTGACTCATGACTTTCTCTCCCATTTATCATGTGTATCATTTCCATGATACCATTGAACCTAGACTAATGGAATATAATTCCCTCGAATTATCTTCTCTTGGGAGTCCACTACATTCACTGGCCTCTCAACAACAGACAAGTTAGGCTTTATCTCCAGGTTTTCCCAACTCAACACATGGGACAGATCCGGGTTGATTTTCTTCAACTGAGAGTCGTGGAAGACATCATTGATGGATGTCAACTGAGAAGGTAAGGCCAACCTATATTCCACCTTTCCCATAACCTTGGTGACATCAAAGGGCCCGAAATACCATGAAATCATCTTACCTTTCTTCCCTAATCGACGATGGCCTAGACGAGGGTCACTTTTAAGAATACCCTGTCACCCACAGAAAACTCTAGGTCTCAACACCTCTAGTCAGCATAAGATTTATGAAGACTCTGAGCTGTCAATAAGTGCTTCTTGATCAAATTTACCTTCATAGAAGTCTCTTGCACAAGGCTGGGCCCCAACAGTGAAGTCTCTCCTACCTCAGCCCAACATAGGGGGGACTGACATGGCTGACCATAGGGCGCCTCAAAAGGGGCCATTCGAATCGAGGATTGGAAACTATTATTATAAGCAAACTAAACCAACCCCAAATGGCTATCCCAAGAACCTCCAAAGTCTAGGAAACATGCATGAAGGATGTCATTTAAAATCTAATTCGCACGCTCTATCTGACCATCCGTCTGAGGGTGGTATGCCATGCTTATCTTAATCTGAGACCCCAAAGCCTTCTATAGGCCTTCCCAAAATAGAGAAGTGAAGCACGACTCTCTATCTGAGACAACAGCTTATGGTAAACCATGGATTCTCACCACTTCCTGAAGATACAAATGGCCCAACTCATCCACCTTAGTTGTATCTTTTATCGGAATGAAGTGGGCTGATTTGGTCAGACGATCAACCACCACCCAAATGGAATTGTTACCCCTAGGTGTATTAGGTAAGCAAAAAATGAGGTCCATGGTGACCTCGTCCCACATCCAGGTAGGAATGGGTAGTGTTTGGAGCAAACCGAAAGGCTTTTGGTGCTCTGCTTTCACCTGCTGACATGTGTAGCATCTAGAAACAAAGTCTTCTATGTCCCGTCTCATACCAGGACACCAAAACTGCCGAAGGACATCATAATACTTCTTAGTGGCACCCGGATGGACAGCCCACTGAGACTGGTAGCTATCCTACATCAACGCCTTCCACAGAGATAACGACACTACTGAATGTCCCTTGAAGCACAATATGTCCTCAAGAGACGACGACCAATCAAGGGATGTCTCCATACCATGAAGAAACTGCTTTGACAGCTGACAAAGCTCATCACTGGGCTGTTCCTGCTAAATCAACTCCATGAGGGAAGGATTCAACTGGACGCTCACCAAGAATTCCCCTCAACTACGTTCCCTAGTCTTCATATGCATCTGAGAAAAGATCCCCATAAATTCCCCCTCATCACTCGACTTCTTCAAGGCCTGCACTGGAACCCTTCGGCTCAAGGTGTCGGCCATTACATTACCCTTACATGGGTTATAGACAATGTCAAAGTCAAACCCCTACATGTACTTGATCCAGCGATGCTACATCAAGTTGAGGTCCTTCTGCGAGAAGATATAATCCATGATTTTTTTATCATAGTATACCACAAACTTCTCCCCAAAGAGGTAGTGATTGCATGTCTCCAAAGCATGCATCCCAACTTCCAACTGAAGTCATGGTTCGGGTAGTTCTCTTCATGTGGTCGAAGTTGGCGAGAGCCATACGTGACCACATGATCATCCTGCATAATCACACACCCAATACCCATACCTGAAGCATCACAATAGACAACATATCAGTTTCTTTCCTTTGGTAAAATCAGCATGGGGTTGGGATTTAACCGCCTCTTCAGCTCCTCGAACGATTCCTGGCATTCTGGACCCCATACACACATCACCCCTTTCTTGGTGATGGTAGTCATCGATGAAGCAAGCTGAGAGAAATCCCGAATGAATCGCCTGTAATAACCATCCAGGCCAAGGAAACACCTGATCTCAAACACATTTTATGGTTGCTCCCATGACATGACTGCACAAATTTTCTCAAGGCCCACTGAAACTCCATGCTCTGAGATCACATGCCCCAGAAATCTTACCTCCCTGATCCAGAAAGTGCACTTTGAAAACTTTGCATAGAGGTGATGATCCTGTAATGTACCCAAAACGATACACAAGTGATGTTCGTGTTCCTCCTCAGATCCAGAGTATACCAGAATGTCATCCACGAACACCACAACAAAGTAATCGAGATACTGATGAAAAACCCTATTCACGAGATCCATAAAGTCCGTTGGTGCATTGGTCAGTCCGAAGGGCATGACCATATTCTCAAAGTTGTCGTACCTGCTTCGAAAGGCTGTCTTTGGAATATCTGACTAATTCACCCTGAGTTGATGATACCCTGAACGCAGTTCTATCATTGAGAACCACTTTTCCCCCTTCAACTGATCAAAAAAATCATCTATTCTGGGAAAAGGGTATTTATTCTTAATTTTTACCTTATTCATCTTTCGGTAGTCAATGCACAATCAGAGGGATCCATCAGCCTTTTTCACGAACAACAATCGAGCGGCCCAAGGAGAGACGTTCTGGTGAATTAATCATTTGGAATCTAAGTCATCCAGATTTATCTTTAATTCCAACAGCTCGGTGGGGGCCATGCGATAAGAGGGAAGGGATATCGGCTGTGTTCCCGGTGCCAGATCAATTGAAAACTCCAGATCCCGCTCTGGGGGAAAACCATAAAAATCATCCGGTAATACCTCCGGAAACTCATTCACTACATGAGGTAGTTCACCTTCAGGGGAAAGACCATCCTCTAGAATAAGGAAAGATAACTGGAAGATAACACTTCCAAACTCTGGGAGTGGAGGCCCTGCTCGACCTAACAGAGGATCCCATTCTCCATGAAAAACCTGACGAGTCCCATCAGGTGCCGTGAAACTCACATGACATCTGTAGAAATCGATGTTTTCTTGTAAATTTACTAGAAAATACATCCCGAGTATGACATCAAAAGGACCATATCTAAGACCGATAGGTCCCACTCCATCTAGACCCCTAACACATAAAGCGCACATGGGAAGAACCTAAGGTCGTGCTCCTTCTTCTTTCCTAGCGGTGTCACCAACTCCATCACGAAAGACATCAACTCAGTTGGTAAATTCAGAATGTCCACAAAATGGGTAGAAATGAATGAAACAGAGGCACCAGTATCAAAAAGAGTAGTAGCTATAGAAGATGAGATCAGAACGGTACCACAAACTGTTGATGGTCCCGCCTCTGATCCTGCTGGTGCCTGATCCACTGCATGGAGATGTCCAGTATCTTTCTGAGGACGACCGCTAGTCTATGGCTGTGCCCTAAACTAGACTTTCCCAAAAGAGGACCCAGCCCTACCACCACGGCTTCCAAATCGAGTTCCCCCCATCCTCGATGGATCAAACTATGCTGGTACTCCTGTTGGAGCCACTGACCCAACCCCACTTAGAAGTTGACGTGCCACACCAAAGAAATGCTGCAAATGCCCTATACCTCCACACTGGTAAAAAGGCTTTGGAGGACGTGGAAATGCTATTTGGATGTGTCTGGGCTTCCCACAATGGTGGCACATGACCGATCTCACCTCAGAAGCCGGAGAAGAAAACTTCCTGGAAGAGTGGCCTGAACTGCCACCTCCTTTCTTCACAAGATCATACCTCTTATTTTTCTTCTCTGAGGAGTTTCCACTTCCCACTACTGATACTGAAACATAGAAACAAGCCCTGCCTTTCTTATAAATCTCCACAATTCACGCCCGATCAACGACCTCAACATAGGTCCTCAGCTTAAACAAGATCACCTGGGAGTATATCTCTGGCCGAAAGACTTTCTCAAACCTCTGGGCCTTCGGCTGCTCATTAGAGATAATTTCTTGAGATTTCCGAACCAACTCAGCGAAATGGTTGGCACAGTCCATCACATATAGATTCCCCTGAACATGTTCCATGAACTCTCTAGACCTAGCATAAGCCAACAACTCAAGGCAGTATTTTTCATTGAAGACAGCCTTGAAATCTCCCCAGCGCATCTGCTCATTCTTCACAGCCTGAAGCACTGACTCCCACCACTTATGGCTTGGACCCTCCAAATGAAAGGAGGAACATCTCACCCTGAGCACCTCAGGTGTTTCTAAGAACTCAAACATACGATCGATCTTCGAAATCCATTCATCTACTTCCTGGGGTTCCGAGCTACCTCGGATAGTAGTAGGCTTGTTTTTCTGAAACTCTTGTGCTTTATCTTTTCTAGGACCCATCTCTCTACCCTAATAGGAATTGGAGTAGGAGCCGGTCCCTGTCCTAAAGCATGGATATCCCGAATCACAGCCTCCACAAGCCTCTGATCAATTGGTGTGGGAGAACTCTCTCCAGCTTCCTCCCGTGGGCACGTGGGAGCTTTCCGGAGAGGCATGTCACTACAAAATGCAACATTCACAAACCAATAGTCAATACCACAATTCTGATAATTGTAATCAAATATATCAAATATAAATAAACTAAACACATTGCATTAATAAAAGAAACAACTACTCCACATCCACCAGATGTCCACATGTGGTCTACAGCCCACTCGTCTCACCTGGAAGTGAGGTCAATCTGTAAATTTCAACATTCCCTGGTGACTCAAGGTATGCCATGAGAGGTGCAAGCCAGGAACCCTACTCACAACCAAATCCCCGAGCCCCGATAGTCCTTGCTCCTGTCTATCCCAACTCATCCCAAAACAACAATATAACCCAAAAACATTAACCTCCTCTGATATCATTTTGTCACGAACCAAATTTGGTTGCCACCATTAACGACAGAAAAACCGGCCTATGGAAAGGCCCAAAGGGCATTACCTATCCCCACGGGTTGTCACAAGTTCTCGGGTATCAAAAAATTTGGTTTGAGAACGATTTAGTTGAGTATGAAAGCATAAAACATAAAAAAACAATCAATAATTAGAATCTGAAATTTTCATGCTAAACAATTATTAAAAAAACCATATCTGAATAAATTTGTTTAAAGACACTAAAAGTGGTCCAAATACAAATAATGAAAATACAAAGACATCCCCATGGACTCCACACTTCAAAGGGGTCATCACCTACAAGCCTTCTCCACAACTCCACCCCAGCGATGGGGACAAACACCCTGAACCGCCATCACCCTTAGCCTTCCCTTTACCTAAGTCAAGTATAAGAAGGTCTAGATACACCCAATGGGTGTAAGTAGGGTGTGAGCCTAATCCCAATAGGTTACCACCATATGATTCCAATGATCATGCAACACAATGTGAACAAAACAATCAATTTTAATACACAAGGTGAAACAGTATTAAAATTCCAAGAGATGCAACTTTCAAATGAAAACAGTTTTGAATCCAAAAATTTCAGAATGTTAACACATTAATATAAAAATGTTATCTACTATAATGTACATCCAAGGAGAACCTAGTATATGTGTAAATGCCACAAATCCAATGAGCCCCAAAATTGGGAACACCCCAAGGCAGTATGATGTCTCGGACCCTATATACCTCGTACCTCGGTGTAAAGTAACCATATAATAATCTGTTCTCATGCACGAGCCACTAGTAGGGAACATACCCATAACCTAGGTGTCGCGAAATATCATCACATAGTTTAGTTAGAGTTTTCTTTTTCTAAATGCTAAGTGAAACAGGGACAAAACCCATCTGGTCCACTAGCCATACCAGTACAAATCTGCCCCACCTAGGTACCCAAGATTCCCCTTTTGTTCTCAAATAATTTCAGAAAAAAAACACACATCATTTTTCATATAAAATATCAATAAAGGTCACAAACAAACAGTAATGTAGCTACATATATTTTATACAATTTAAAACACACAATAAAATATTTTGACTTTCAATAAAAAAAACTGTCAAAATATCACATTGTTTTACACCCAAAGCTCTTTAAAATATCCACATTGCACACTATGTGAACACTTTTAAGTCATAAAGACAAAATTTCAGTTCAATACCCTTTAATGAAACCAAAAATTCAGTTATGGTGCTGCCCAATGTCAACCAAGATGATATAACTTTTAAAAACCACTATTTCACACATACATGGCACTTAATGACCATTTGCATCCCAAACACCATTTAATCAATCATTCACAGAAACAACAAAAAAGAATAAACCTTGAAAAGATTATTTTCAGTCCTAATAATTTTCAATAAAATCAACTAAGTAATTATAGTCCAGGACAAAATGAACCAATAAAAGATTTGCATGAAAAACCCCGAATTTCACCTAAAATTGGAACTTAAAATTCATTTGCATTATAAATGGAACTAAAAGCAATTTCTTCCAGAAACATTCAAAAGAAATATAGATTAAAATACCTTGAACAAGGAAATATAATTTACAATAATTTCACGAATAATCGAATCACCTACCAAATAACACAAACCCTTGAATAATCGTGCTGAAATCAAATCGCACCCACGCTGCACCAAGAGAGACCTAGATCAAACCTAAAACCATACTAATTTGAAACGAAAGCCCAAAGTTAAACCCTATATTCGCAAACCTAGTTTTTGGAAATTAGAAAACTCAATGATAAGAAAATAAACCCTATGAACAATGAATGACACCCAATCTAATTTTAAAGAGGAAAGAAAAGGACTCATTTACTTGAAGTATCTTGAAGTAATCACCCCATAACTCCTGTAGATGAAATTTAAAACATACAAAATTCAGGGTTCATTTGAAAAAGATATATTAGGTCATTTAGGAACTTTATGGAGGGGAAATATTGAAAATTGATTGATTTATGAAAGAAATAATTTACCTCTTCAAATCAGGAAGATTTGAGGAAACCTGTGAAGTAAGACACCAAATCGCGATTAACCAGAGCTCAAGAGAGGGGGGAGAGTGTTCAGATGCGTGTTTGGGTTAACTGGGCTTGCATGTGACTGGGAATCAATGAACAATTCCAAATATTTAATAAGTTATAACATAAACAAAATTCATTTTTTAAACAGGAATTGGTATTTTGGGAAGGCCCAACCCCTTAGATTAAAACCCAAATAAACCTTGACTATGGATTTATAAAGGCTCCAAATTTACTTGGTAGTGTTAATAGGTTAGGGGAGGAAAATTAGGATTTTTAATGGAAAAAAAATGTTGAAAAATGAAAAAGTTATAAAAGAATAGTTTTTTTTTTCAATTTTGAATTGGGCTCACCGTTTGGCCCAATTCATGAATACTCATCTATTACTCCATAAAACCTAGGGAAACCCCCACAACAAAGTAAGGATGTAAATTAAATGAAAAATAACTTTAAAATATGTCATGTATGCGACACAAGATTTCATTATAAAAAATTACAAAGGTTATTCTCCAAGGTATCCTTAAAATGGGCATCTCTAGAGATTATGTTTTTACCAAATGCATTGGAGTTCTATTAGGGATCACCATTAATTTTACTTTATTATCATGTGAGCCACATATATAATCATACAAAATTAATAAATAACCCATATTGCATAAAATAAATGGGTTTCATTTCATAATCATAACATTTTAAAAACTGTTTTAAAGATGTGATCATTATGTCACATTAAACCCACGGAAAAGGAAAGAAGGTTTCATGTATGTAAATACCAGAATTTAAAATATATATTTTTGATATATATGTGAAAACCCTTGTAGAAGAAATATTTTTTGAGTATTCACTTATTAAAATAAAATAACATGAGAAAAGAGAGAGGCATTTTGAGACGAAAATTCGGCAGCATAACTGCTACGTTGCAGGGTTTTGGAAAACACTGAAAAGAGAGGGGGCATGGGTCACCCACTCATAAATGATCCATAAAATATTATAGGGAATGAATATAAAGGATATAAGAACATGGTAATGAAATTTTAAGGGCATACCATATGAAATGAAAAACATGAATTGAATACAAAAATAAGATTTCTCTTAATCAAATTCGACTGCCTAACAGCGTCACTTAAAACATCAAAATAATTAAATGATGAGATTAAATAGGGTCTCTCATCAAGTGAACATAAAATTAAAATATTATGAATATATATATCATACCCCATCATGGGATTAATGAACATGAATGACTTGACATCAAAATAGAACTTTGAAATTGGGAATATTGAAAGAATCCCTTACAAAAATTCGGCAACCTAACGGCGCCACTTAAACATTCATAAAAGGAAATGATAAGAAAAATAGGGGTATATCATAATATTAAAATGAAAAGGAAATTAATATGAATATAAAATAACACCACCAAAATAATAACATGGGGCTTAAAAGAAATGATATAAACGAGAGTACTTGAAAATAAAGAGAGAGGTAGGATCCCTTACCTTGTAGAGTAACTTCGAAATCTTGATGTTTGGAACCTTGGAAGGCATGAGGGAACCATGGGAGGACTCCTTGGGAAGTAAGAATATCATAAATTAGATTAGGAGGATTTTTATATTTATATGATGAGATAATGGCTTGGTATTTATAGGGGATGTGAGGGGACAAGGCATTACTGGCCAAGGGACACCTCATTAGTGGTATTGGAAAAACCATGGGCTTTACCTTGGTATTTGCCCATGTTATTGGACACTTGAGACATGTAATAACTTATCATACTATTAGTAATTATACCAGAATTATTACATAATTTTTACATCCATAGTGATGTCATTAAACACCCGAAACTCTAAACTGAAAATACAGTATTCACCGAAAATTGAACTTTTTCAGAAAACTCCCAAAAATTCACCATAACCAAATACAGATGCTATGATTTGAAAAATGAGTTCCATTTTATGAAAATAATTTTCTAAATATTTTTAATTTAACGTTTAAATAAAAAACACTATTCACTTGAAAAAACTAATACTTAAGCAATAATTTCTGAAACAGTTCTCTACCTATTTTATTGAATCACATTACTTAATCAATGTTCCTAAATTATATTAATACTTTCTTTAAGTGAGATTACTAATCCATTTGGTCACAATACTAATCCTAAGAATAAAATCACTATTCATAAATTACAATTAATCAAAAATTTAGTTGATCTTGTTATACTATAAATTTCTTACTGAAAATAACTATAGAAGAACATTTTTTGAAAATCATTACACATTATTAATTATTTAAGGTTTACATAAATCTTTTTAAAATGTCCATTTTCAAAAATTCATCAATAATATGCATACTATATTTATCCGGACAATTGAAAATTCACAAACTTCACCATAAAAAAAATCACAATTTTTATTTAAATCATAGGATTACAGAAGGCAGTTACGGTCTCATTACATATCCCCTTATAACAGAAGCATAATATCTAAGAGTAAGGTGTGCTAGATTGATAGAATCTTGGGGAGTATCGGCCAATATTTCTGAAGTAGTGATTTCTATTAGCTTGACCTTCTTGCGAAGGAGATTCTGTTCCATCTTCACACGATGAAGTTCGGCTTGGGTTTTGTCCAGAGCAAATACCAATGGGGTTACCTCCTTCTTGTGTTCTATCATATGGGCTTAGATCGGCCCAAGACTACTGGATGGGGCCATTGAATCTTATTTCTTTATTAATTAATCAATATCACTTTTATTTAGAGATAATAATTTCAACATTTAGTTTCTAAAGGTCTTATTTACCAATGGTCATATAACAATAAAAACCCAATGGTCTTATTTTAATTATACTCATTTTATTAAATAAAAATAGTTTTGTTGAGTATAAAATACAATAACACATAATGTTTGGAAACAAAATTTATTAAAAATTTAGGGTCGTTAAAATCTTCCCCCCTTATGAAATTTCTTCCTCACAATTTCAAAATTGGGCTTGGAAATTTCGTTAAAAGAACCACATCAAAAAAAGAGTCACTAAAACTATTACATTAAAAGAAAGAAATGGAAGTACAAAGGTCACACGAGTTAACCCATACTAGGATTCCATGTAAGAAAACATGGATATGGAAGAGAAAACAAAGGTTAATTATAAGGCCCTGGCCTTAAATATTAAATAATATTGAGTTATTACAAAATTACACCTTGAGGATCTTTTCAGGTTTAAAGTTTTAGAGAATTAGATCATAAAACATGCATTACATCTCACATTTAAACAAAGTGGTTACATAAATGATAGTATTCATTTTTCCCATCAATGGAAACAAATTTAAAATAATACATGGATTCTTTCTTGACACTTCCTTGACACTATCATCATATCATGTACCTTTCCCTTGACCTGTGAAAAACATTTCAAAAACATGGGATGAGCATAAAAAGCTCAGTAAGGGATATAAAAATATGGAAAGGAAAAATGGGTACATATATACATAAGAATGAAATCATACTTTACCCATAAAACATAAGCACTTTAACATACCTCATCAAATCATGAATAAATCATTGAAATCATAACACATAAAGGTAACTTGAGGCATTCATAACATTCTTACGTAGGGAGTAACCCTTTTGGTTACATTTGGAATACCCATCAAAGTATATTCCCTAAATCTCTTTGGAGAAACCATAACGTTTCACTACTTCGCATTACCCAATGCATTGGAGAGATATTTCAGGCTCACCCACCCTTAGTTTATAACGGAACCACCCGTCTTCATAATAATGCCCAAGAACCTCAACATAATCGTATCACATAAAACATTCATAAAGGAAACATAACATTTCCACCTTTCAATCACAATATATCAAGACAACACATTGATATAAAAACATTATGAAAAACATTTTCAATACCAAAATAAAAGAAAAGTAAAACATGGTATTTATTTTTCTTTTAAAAAAAGGTATGGCTTGTAGAGGAAGCCGAAACTCAAATAATAGTCATGGTGGCAGAGAAGTCGTTGTCGCCGCATACATACGACAAAAACATTCCCTTCTGTCATTTAGTAAAAAGCTTCGTATAAAAATATTCCTTTTCAATAAACGAAAAATTCAAAGGGTTTTATACACCATATAAAAGAAGGTTGTGTATAAAAACAAATATGCCTCAATGAAAGGAGATTGAGACGAAGTCCCATACCTCGGGTCCGACTTGACTCGGTCTTTCTTTAATCTCCTGAATAATAAAAATGAGTTAATTTCTACTTGTTTAAGAACCTTTTTCAAGTTCATTATTTCTTTTATATCACTTATTGCCATGTCATGAACACTATGTAATTATTTATGTTAATAACGGTCGTTTTAACGATCATTGGTACTTGAGCCAAAAATAAACCCTTTATAATTACAAGTTTTACATGTATCCTTTATATCCAGAATGCTATTAATGATGTAGATATAATATATATATCATATATATCCAGTACATGCATGTATTTATAATATTATATAAGATTAAGAGGTAAGAAATGAAATGCACCGTTTATGGAGACGGTAAGCCGTACGTACGCATGAACGCTACTTTCATTTCTATTTCATATTTTATAGAATGGAATCATAATGATATAAAGGTATATTATAATTCCAGTGTAATATCATATATAATATCATAACTCCATCCTTTATACGTCCCTCATATGGTATTAACAAATCAAATCACTTTGAGGGGGCGGAAGTCCATACTTCCTTAAATGAAGATATCGCGTTTACCCATAATGGAAACCATAAAGGTATGACCAAAATGAAAAATACAGAATCATAATGGAAAGAATAAACATATTATATATCATATATAAATATGGTGGCATCTTAATGGCCACCTTTGAAGGTGTTAAAATAATGTTGAACAATCATCGTTTCGGGAGGGAGAAATTCACCATCCACGGAAATAGTATGTTCTTTGACCATTAGATGTAGGTGTGTGTAAGTGTAGCTAGAATCCTTCTTATAAAAATATCCTATTATATTGAAGATATTGGTGTTGTTAAAAAAAGAAATTAATAAAAAGAGTTTAGGGGGTTGGATAAGAAAAATAAAACAAAAGGACACAAGTGAAGACATTACCTTAAGATCGGGTAACTCTCTTAGATTTGAGCTCAAAGGCTTCCTTGGGAAGACTTCTGCCCAAAGTGAGGCTTCAAGGAGTAAGAAAGGGATGTGGAGAGACAAAATGGGTAGGGTTTGGTAGAGCCAAAGGCTTTGGAAGTGTGGGTAAGGTGGTAGAGGTGGGGGCCTTTTATAAGAGGAGAGGAGTGGCACTCTTGGAAAGTAAAGAAATGTTACTTTATTTTAAAATGTGTTTCAGATTAAAAAGGTCCCACGTTGATATAATTCGAGGGTAAGGTGATTAGGGTTCTAAATACACCCATCGAATAGGTTTTGGACATGTGTAGGTCATAGATTTTACATTATCATTTCATTTTATTTAAATCCTTTATTAATGAGGTAATCGCTGCATCATCATGATGTCATAAATAATTTAATTTATTTAAAGTCTAAAAATTATAAAACAAATACTATGATGTAGTAAATATGTTTATATTTCCAATTACTATTTATAATCAAAAATTTGAATTGTATAACCCCATGTAAAAATTGTTTTAGTAAAATAACTCATGTTTGTGTCATTTTTACTTTAACATTAAATAAAAATATATTAATGTCATTTTCCTACCACAGTGTCTCCATGGGGTCCCCAAGTTGACCCATAGATTTTTTTGATCGGCCATGACACATCCAATAATGGTAGGACATGTTTCTAGGTCATTTCATATTATTAAAACATTATTTTTTCCTTAAACTACACTAATTACCACTAATCGCGATTAAAAACATAAAAGTTACTATTCACCAGAAAATTATTTTAATCCCATTGAACCACATTTTACTTCTTAATGACAACGATTTATGTCAGATTTTTGAAATTCAAAACACAGAGGTGGTAAAATTTCTTTTAAACGAAAAATCAGTTTCTTAAGTACCACTAAGTGGTTTCACTATTCATCAAAAATTGAAGTTTTTTCAGAAAAATACCAAAACTTCACCCTAAGCTATATTTGATATTCCGAATTCAAAAATGAATTCTATTTTACGAAATTATAAATATATAAGGTTCATTAATTAATTTAATAATTAATTCCCGTTGTCAGAGCAAATAGCGTGTTTTTATAAAACAATAGTATCAAAAGATTTACACTAGTTTAAGTCCAATTTCAAAGGGAAATTAATTCCAGAGACCACTATCAAATTAGATGGTAAAAATATTTTCTAATTTCACTTTAAAACCAATTCAAAAGATAATATAATCATATAAATAAATTAGATTAAAAATTGTTTTTGAATTAAAATACAACATTTTTCCTTATTCATTAAAAAATGAACTTTATCGGAAAAATACCAAAAATTCACACAAAGTAAATTTTGATGTCCCAATCATAAAGAATTAGATTATTTTGGCAAACATAGCTTATAAAATGGTCAAAATATATATTTAAAAATGGTTTGACATTAAATGGCAGTAAAACAATCTTTTAATAATAATAGTGTATTCAATGCTTATGATTGGATTTATTTTCATTTTAAGCCTCTAAAACACTATCTAATTCATTAATAGACATAGATAAAAATATATATTATTCATTACTTACATGGGATGTTACATCCTTCCCCCCTTTAGAAAATTGTGTCCCCACAATTCATTTACTTATCGAATAAGTGGTGGTATTTAGCCCTCATTGCATTTTCAGATTCCCATGTTGCCTCTTCAATCATGTTTTTTTTCCACAAAACCTTTATATGATGAATCACCTTATTTAGTAACACTTGTTCACTGTGGTCAAGAATCTAGACCAGTTTTTCCTCATAAGATAGGTTCTCTTGCAGTTAGACTACCTCTGGACTCAAAACATGAGATGGATCTGGCATATACTTTCTCAACATCGAAACATGAAAAACATTGTGTATCTGAGATAAATTCGGAGGTAAAGCCACTCGGTAAGCAACTGATCCAACTCTCTCTAGAATTTCAAATTGTCCAATGAACCTTGGACTCAGCTTTCCTTTCTTACCAAATCGCGTCACACTTTTCCATGGTGATACTTTGTGAAAAACATGATCACCTACCTCAAAAGATAGATCCTTACTCAGGTTGTCTGCATAACTCTTCTGCCTACACTGAGCTATTCTCATGTGTTTCTGAATCATATGAACTCCTTATGCCATCTCTTCTACCAATTCTGGTCCCATCAACTTCCTTTCACCCACTTCATCCCACAAAGCTGGAGTTCGACACTGCTTCCCATATAATGCCTCAAATGGTGCCATCTGTATACTGGAATGAAAACTGTTATTATATAAAAATTCAATCAAAGAAAGATGTTGGCCCCAACTTCCTTGATAATCCATAGAGAAAGAACGTAGCATATCCTCCAATGTCTAAATTATCCATTCTGACTGCCCATCTGATTGAGGATGAAAAGCTATACTAAAATTTAATTCAGTACCCAACGACATCTGAAGGCCCTTCCAAAAGATAGAAGTAAACATGGGATCACGATCAAATACAATGGAGAGAGGAACTCCATGTAACCTGACTATCTCTTTATGATAGAAACGGGAAAGTTGATCAATATAGAAAGTATCTCGTATAGAAAGTAAATGAGCAGATTTAGTCAAGCGATCAACAATAACCCAGATTACATTATTACCTCAAGATGTCTTCGGTAATCCCACAAAAAAGTCCATGGATATATTCTCCCATTTCCACTCTCTCACAGGTAAAGGCTGAAGCATCCCTTTTGGTAACTTCCACTCTGCTTTAACCTATTGACAAGTCAAACACTTCACAGTAAAATCAGCAATATCTCTTTTCCTTCCATCCCACCAGTAATACTCCTGCCGATCTCTGTACATCTTAGTACTACCAGGATGAACTAAAAATGGAGAACTATGAGCATCACATAACAACTCTTCCTTCAATGGTGAATCACATGGCACACACAATCTCTTCCAAAATCTCAAATCACAATCATTATCAATGTTGAATTCCGGCAACTTACCCTTCTGAATCATCTCTACCTTTTTCGGTAACTCACTGTCTTGCTTCTGTGCTTTCTTGATTCTGTCTAATAGAGATGATCTCACTGATACCTGAAACAAAACATAAGAACATCATGCTCCAACAACTTCTATTCCAAAGTGCATCAAATCCTTAACCAAAGGATCACATTCCAAACGCAATATTGTTAATGAGGAATTACTTTTTCGACTCAAAGCATCAGCCACTTTATTTGCTTTTCCTGGATGGTAATGAATTGTACAATCATAATCCTTGATTAATTCCAGCCATCTCCACTGTCTCATGTTCAATTCTTTCTGAGTGAATATATACATTAAACTTTTTTGATCAGTATATATTTCAAACTTTACTCCATACAAATGATGCCTCCAAATTTAAAAAAAAAACAACTACAGCTAATTCCAAATCATGTGTAGGGTAATGAGTTCTCAACTAACGTGAAGCAAAAACAATTACCTGATCATTCTGAATAAGCACACAACCAAGTCCCTTCGACTAAGCATCACTGTATATAACAAACTCACAATTCCTGGAAGGAAGTACCAAAATTGGAGCATTCACCAATATTCTTTTCAACTCCTGAAAACAATCATCACATTCTTTTGTCCAGATGAACGTAACACCCTTACGAGTTAGCTTAGTCATTGGACTAGATAACCATGAAAAAATTTCAACAAACCTTCGGTAGTAACCTGACAAACCAAGAAAACTACAGATCTCGGTTACATTTGTGGGTATTGGCCATTATTCAACAACCTTTGTTTTTGCAGGATCAACAATTATCCCATCTTTATAAACAATGTGACCAAGGAAAGAAATTTTTTGCAATCAAAACTCACACTTGCTGAATTTTCCATAAAATTTCTTTTCTTTCAATGTTTTCAAAATAACTCTTAAATGTCTTTCATGATCCTCTTTACTTTTAGAAAACACAAAAATATCATCAATAAAAACAACCAACATTTTTCACCAGAGTCAACTGAGCCATCACTGCAACAAACTGTTTATTTCTAATTATGACCATCTCAGGATACTGATTTGAAAGGTCATTTCCCACTATATGCCTTCCTAGAAAATCTGTTCTGTTTCCTCCATGAAAACCCATTCTGAACAAACATGTCTTAGATGAAGCAACATGGTAATCGTAAAATGCTATATCATTTTCAATCATACCATAAATTAATTTATAATTTAACAATTTTCTAACTCCTAAAGTTGTCTAAACTGACCTCTAATACCAACTATAAAGCCCTGACCTTAAATATTACATAATCTTGATTTATTACAATATTACACCTTGAGGATCTTTTCAGGTTTAGGGTTTTAGAGAATTTGATCATAAAACATGCATTACATCCCACATTTAAACAAAGTGGTTACATAATAGATTGTATTCATTTTTCCCATAAATGGAAACATATTTAAAATAAAATGGATTCCTTCTTGACACTTACTTGACACTATCATCAAATCTTGTACCTTTCCCTTGACCTGTGAAAAACATTTCAAAAACTTGGGATGATCATAAAAATCCCAGTAAGGGATATAGAAATATGGAAAGGAAAAATGGGTACATATATATATAAGAATGAAATCATACTTTACCCATAAAATATAAGCACTTTAACATACCTCATCAAATCATGAATAAATCATAGAAATCATAACACATAAAGGTAACTTGAGGCATTCATAAAATTGTTACATAGGGAGTAACCCTCTTGGTTACGTTTGGAATACCCATCACAGTATATTCCCTAAATCTCTTCAGAGAAACCTTAAAGTTTCACTCCTTCACATTACCCAATGCATTGGAGAGCTATATCGGGCTCACCCGCCCTTAGTTTAACATAGAACCACCCGTCTTCATAATAATACCCAAGAAACTCAACATAATCGTATCACATAAAATATGCATAAAGGAAACATAACATTTCAACCTTTCAATCACAAGATATCAATAAAACACATTGATATAAAAAAATTATGAAAACCATTTTCAATACCAAAATAAAAGAAAAGTAAAACATGGTATTTATTTTTCTTTTAAAAAAAGGTATGTCTTGTAGAGGAAGCCGAAACTCAAATAATGGTCACGACGGCGGAGAATTCATTGTCGCCGCATACGTACTAAAAAAACATTCCCTTTTTTTGTTTAGTAAAACGCTTCGTATAAAAAGATTACTTTTGAATAAATGTAAAAGTCAAAGGGGTTTATATACCGTATAAAAGAAGGTTGTGTATAAAACAAAATATCCTCAATGAAAGGAGATTGAGACGAAGTCCCATACCTTGGGTCTGACCTGACTCGGACATTCTTTAATCTCCTGAATAATAAACTTGAGTTAATTTATACTTGTTTAAGAACCTTTTTCATGTTCATTATTTCTTTTATATCACTTATTGCCATGTCATGAACACTATGTAGTTATATAAGTTAATAACGGTCATTTTAACGATCATTGGTACTTGAGTAAAAAATAAACCCTTTATAATTACAAGTTGTTCATGTATCCTTTATATCCAGAATGGTATTCATGATGTAGATATCATATATATATCATATATATCCAGTACATGCATGCATTTATAATATTATATAACATTTAGATGTAAGAAATGAAATGCACTGTTAATGGAGACAGAAAGGCGTACGTACGCATGAACGCTACTTTCATTTCTATTTATTATTTTATAGAATGGAATCATAATGATATAAAGGTATATTATAATTCCAGTGTAATATCATATATATTATCATAACTCCATCCTTTATACGTCCCACATATGGTATTAATGAATCCAATCAGTTTGAGGGGGCGGTAGTCCGCACATCCTTAAATGAAGATATCGCGTTTTCCCATAATGGAAACCATAAAGGTATGCCCAAAATGAAAAATAAAGAAGCTTAAGGAAAACATAAAAATATTATATATCATATATAAATATAGTTTCATCATAATGGACACCTTTGAAGGTGTTAAGATAATGTTGAACAATCATCGTTTCGGGAGGCAGAAATTCGCCATCCACGGAAACAGTGAGTTCTTTAACCATTAGATGTAGGTTTGTGTAAGTGTAGCTAGAATCCTTCTTATAACAACATCCTAGTATATTGAAGATACTGGTGTTGTTAAAAAAAGAAATTAATAAAAAGAGTTTAGGGGGTTGGAGAAGCAAAATAAAACAAAAGGACTCAAGTGAAGACATTACCTTAAAATCGGGTAACTCTCTTAGATTTGAGCTCAAAGGCTTCCTTGGGAAGACTTATGCCCAAAGTGATTCTTAAAGGAGTAAAAGTGGGATGTGGACAGACAAAATGTGCAGGGTTTGGCCGAGCCAAAGGCTTTTTAAGAGTGGGTATGGTGGTAGAGGTGGGGGCCTTTTATAAGAGGAGAGGAGAGGCACTCTTGGAATGTAAAGAAATGTTACTTTATTTTAAAATGAGTTTCGGATTAAAAAGGTCCCAAATTGATATAATTAGAGTTTAATGTGATAAGAGTTCGAAATCCACCCAACCAGTAGGTTTTGGACGTTTTTAGGTCATACATTTTACATTATCATTTCATTTTATTTAAATCCTTTATTAATGAGGTAATCGCTGCATCACCATGATGTCATTAATAATTTAATTTATTTAGAGTCTAAAAATTATAAAAAAACTACTATGATGTATTAAATCTTTATATCTTTCCAATTACTATCTATAATCAAAAATCTTACTTGTATAACCCCATGTAAAAATTGTTCTAGTAAAATAACTCATGTTGGTGTCATTTTTACTTTAACATTAAATAAAAAGATATTAATGTCATTTTACTACCAATGTGGCTCCATGGGGTCCCCAAGTTGTCCCATGAATTTTCTTGGTCGTCCATGACACGTCCAATAAGAGTAGGACATGTTTCTAGGTCATTTCATATTATTAAAACATTATTTTTTCCTTAAACTACACTAATTACCACTAATCGCGATAAAAACATAAAAGTTACTATTCACCAAAAAATTATTTTAATCCCATTGAACCACATTATACTTCTTAATGACAACCATGTATGTCGGATTTTTTAAATTAAAAACACAAAGGTGGTTGGATTTCATTTAAACGAAAAAGCAGTTTCTTAAGTACCACTTAGTGGTTTCACTATTCATCAAAAATTGAAGTTTTTCAGAAAAATACCAAAACGTCACCCTAAGCTATATTTGATATTCCGAATTCAAAAATGAAGTCTATTTTTCAAAATTAATAATATATAAGTTTCATTAATTAATTTAATAATTAATTCCCACTGCCAGAGCAAATAGCATGTTTTTAAGAAACAATAAGTATCAAAAGATTGACACTAATTTAAGTCTAATTTCAAAGTGAAATTAATTCCAGCAACCACTATCAGATTAGATGGTAAAAATATATTCTAATTTAACTTTAAAACCAATTCAAAAGATAATCTAATCATATAAATAAATTAGATTAAAAAGAGTTTTGGATTAAAATACAACATTTTTCACTATTCATTAAAAAATGAACTTTATCGGAAAAATACCAAAAAACCACACAAAGTAAATTTGATGTCCCAATCATAAAGAATAAGTTTATTTTGACAAAAATAGCTTATAAAATGGTAAAAAGATAGATTTAAAAATGGTTTACCATTAAAAGGTAGTAAAACAATTTTTTAAAAATATTAGTGTATTCCATGCATAAGATTGGGTTTATTTTCATTTTAAGCCTCTAAAACACTATCTAAATAATTAATAGACATAGATAAAAATATATATTATTCATTACTTACTTGGGATGTTACATTAATGTTCTGATGGAGAGTGATAGAAAACATGATTATGAGAACATTAACCACAAGAAGATCACAAAATTAAGGTGTGTTAAATGATCTAGAAGTAAACATAAACCAACAACATTTTTGTTTTACGTTCCTTTTCATAATTTTGAGGAGTTCATTTAATACATAGAATAAGAAAATAAGGAAATATATTTACCTTCTATTAAGGTTTCATCCCCTAATATGTTTCCACCAAGACTAATATTTTCTCAAAACAATGAGCATTCAAAAATACTTGGTCCCATCAAAAGCTCAACAATCATCTTCTAGAGAATCCCATAATCCACAAGATAATAACTATATTTTTCCCTTGTCTTTTTTCATCAAATAAAACTAAATAGGTTAGTACGAGATCATAGAATCCCCAAAAAGCATAATCCTACATAATAATAAATATGATTATTAATCTCCAAAATTCAACAAAAGTACCCAAATTTTCAGAAAGACCATTCAATAGAAAACTATCCTTAAAATTTGTCAAAATAATCCAAACTATTCTTGGAACCCAAAACTCAGAAGGATTTAATCACATAGTCTTCCCAAATAATTTTTTACATATATCTCCAAATAACATCGAATACTATTAAAGTCTTATAGTAATGTGTAATTAACCTATTCACATATTATTTTAACTCGGTTCATCATTTTCCAGAAATACCCCAAATCAACATATGTCCAAAATAAAAACATAACTTCTTAAAACAAATTCAACCGTTCCTCCTTAATATAAATCTTGTAGTATTTTATTTCCCTTAGGCTTATAGTACTCCAAAAGAGAAAACATCATCCAAAATAACCATTATCATTTAATCACCAAATAATTTTCCTATACAAAGGATATCGATTTGATAAAATATAAGTTTCAAAAATCAACTTATTCTTGATCCATAAAAATAGTACATGAATTAGTCAATCTAAAGGGAATAACAACATACTCATAATTCCCATATCTTGATTGGATGGAAGTTTTTGAAATATCATCATTCTCTTCCCTCATTTGATGAAAATAAGAACAAAGATCAATCTTAGAGAAGAATTGAGTCCCAAAAGTTGGTCAAATACGTCATCAATTCTTGGAAGAGTGTATTTGTTCTTCACTGTGATCCCATTATTTTCTCTATAATCAATTCCTAACTGCATCGATCCATCCTTCTTCTTCACAAAGAGAACTGGTGATCCCCAAGGAGAAACACATGCTTGGATAAACCCATTCACCAGTAGATCCCGAAGTTGTTTCTTTAATTCCTCTAGATACACATTTTCCATCTTATAGGGGATATTTAACATCAGATGAGATCCATGTATGAGTTCAATGGAGTACTCTACCCCTCTTTTTAGGGGAGGTCTGGGTAACTCCTCAGGAAATACATCCACGTATTCCTAGATGATGGGGACATTTTCTAAAAGAATAAATCCTTCATGAGGTACTTATATCATTTACAAATCTTTTACCTAAAATGTATTTTATGTCTTAATACTTCATGCTTAGACGATTACATTTTTTCTATAATTCTTTCATAATGATTCATTAAAAGTTTGCGATTAACCAAAAATGTCCCTCGTGAGTGTCGTAACCAAGATTGCAGCAAGGCCCATTATCGTGTACCAGTTCCCATTCAAGTATAGCTCAAAGTGGTGTTTTAGGGTTTTATCCCAATATACATCTGTTCCAGAGTCGCCTCTACTAGCTCGTATCCATAGAGAGATGTATTTTTTTTATAAACCACTAACTCTATACTCACCAAAATACCAGTAATATTTCCTGTATTTAAACTTTTCTATAGGGTTCTTCCTAAAGTTTTCATATCCTAATTTCCATAAATAACTAAACTATCCTTTAATATAAAATGTAGAATCCTGCATTTTTATTACATAACATTTCATTACATATTACAAACTAAGGATCTTTAAAGTCTAGTGTCATGGAAATCAGGAATATAAAACATGAGAACAACATAAAAAATTCTTCTAAACCACTTTTAAGGATTCTTCATTTTTGATCCTATGTTCATTACAACATCTCATAACCTAGGAGCATACATCAATGGAAAGGGTGAGTAGAAGGTCTAATAAGGGAAACAAGAGAAACATTTTACAAGTGAACTGGAGATACATCAATAATGTCATGACAAATAACTCTAATCTATGATAAAGAGATCATGATGAATATCATAATAAAAATAATATGTTCCATAACTTAAGTATGTGGATAAAACATTTAACATAGGCATTCATTTTCGTATCACCAAGGTCCACCCCCAAGGTGTCGTTAAAAACAATTACCAAGGTTATTCACCAAGGTATCGTTAAAATGGTCATCTCTAGAGATTTAGTCTTTACCTAATGCATTGGAGCGCTATCAAGGTGCACTCATAATTTGCCTTTATTATAATGTGAGACACATGTATCATCATAAAACACTCATAAATAACCCATTTATCATATATTATATGGGTTTCATTTCATAATCATAAAATTTTAAAAACTGCTTTATTGACATGATCATTATGTCACCTTAAACCAATAGAAAAGGAATGCAGGTTTCATGTATGTAAATACCTGCAATTAAAATAGAAAATTTATATATATATGTGAATAAAAATTTATAATAAATGATATTGAGTATTCACATAATAAAATAATATAACATTAGAAAAGAGAGAGACATTTTGAGACGAAAATTCAGCAGCATACCTGCTACGTTGCAGGATTTTATAAAACACTGAAAATAGAGGGGGTATTGGTCAACTACTCATAAATGATCCATAAAACAGTATAGGGAAAGAATATAAAGGATATAAGAAAATGGTAAAGAAATTTTAAGGGCATACCATATGAAATGAAAAAAATTAAAGGAATACAAAAATATGATTTCTTTTATGCAAATTCGGCAGCCTAATGGCGTCACATAAAACATCAAAAAAATGAATTGTTGAGATTAAATAGGGTCTCTCATAATGTGAAAATAAATGGAATGTATGATGTATATAGATATCATACCCCAACATGGGAGATATGAACTTGAATGAAATGAGATGAAAATAGAACATTGAAAATGGGAATAGTGAAATAATCTCTTACAAAAATTCTGCAGCCCAAAAAAGCCACTTAAACATTCAAAAAATGAAATGATGAGAGAAATGGGGGGGTGCCTATAATCATATAATCATGAAACAGGCAGTAATATTAATATAAAATAACACCCCCAACATATGATCATGGGGCATAAAAGAAATGACATAAATTAGAGTACTTGAAAAGAAAGCGAGAGGTAGGATCCCTTTCCTTGAAGAGTAACTTCTAAATATTGATGCTTTTGACCTTGGGGCGATTGAGGGAACCTTGGGACGACTACTTGGGAGGTAAGGAGACCAGAAATTAATTTAAGAGGATTTCAGAAAGGAAATTATGAGAGAATGACTTGGTATTTATAGGGGAAAGGAGGGGACAAGGCATTAATGGCCAAGGGACACCTCATTAGTGGTATCAGCAAAACCATGGGGTTGGCCATTGTATATGCCCATTATATTGGATAATTAAGAAACCTCATACCTTATCTTACTATTAGTAAGTCTATCATAATTATTACATAATTATTCCATCCTTAATGATGTCATTGAATCCCCGAAACTATAAACTGAAAATTCACTATTCACCAGAAATTCAACTTTTTCAGAAAAATCCCAAAAATTCACCTGAACCAAATATCGATGCTATAATTTCAAAAATGAGCTCCATTTTAAAAAAATAATTTTCTATATATATTTAATTTAATTTTTTTTAAAACTATTCACCTGAAAAAACTAATAAATAACCAATAATTTCTGAAACAGTTATCTACCTATTTTATTGAATCACATTACTTAATCAAGGTGCTTGAATTATATTAATACTTTATTTAAGTTATATTACTAATCTATTTGGTTATATTACTAATACTAATCATTAAATAAATATTCATAAATTACTATTAATCAAAAATTAAGTTGATCTTATTAGACTCTAAAGTCTTACTGAACATAACTATAGAAGACCATTTTTTGAAAATCATTACACATTATTAATTAATTATGGTTTACATAAATATTTTTAAAAAATCATTTTTCTAAAATTATTCAATATTATGCATTCTATATTTATCTGGAAATTTAAAAATTACCAAACTTCACCATAAGAAGAAATCACAATTTTTATCTAAATCAAAGGATTACACAAGTCAGTTATAGTCTTGTCACATAGACCCTTATAACACCAGCATGGGAACTAAGAGTAAGGTGTTCCAGGGTGATAGAATCTTGGGGAGGGATGAACAACATTGCCTGAGTAGTGATTTTTATCAGCTGGAACTTCCCACGAAGGAGATTCTGTTCCAGCTTCACACGATGAAGTTCGGCTTGGGTTTGGTCCAAAGCAAAGCACAATGGTGCTACCTCCTTCTCGAGTTCTGTCAGATGGGCTTTGATCGGCCCGAGACTACTGGATAGGTCCATTGAATCTTTTTTCTATATTAATTAATCAATATCACTTGTATTTAGAGACAATAATCACAACATTTAGTTTCCAACGGTCTTATTGAACAATGGTCATATAACAGTCGAAACCCAATGGTATTATTTTAATTATACTAATTTTATTAAATGAAAATAGTTTTGTTGAGTATAAAATAAAATAACACATAATGTTTGGAAACAAAATTTATTCAAAATTTCAGGTGGTTACATGTGGGGTGGTGATGACCATAATAAGTTAGGTGATGTGATCGTTAGGTTGTGGAAAATGGTGGAGAATACTCCCAAGAAGTGAAAGAAGGTTCACATATGTGAAAAATGCTTCTAGTATTTGTTCATTATCATTGTTTGGGATTTCATCCCACTGTGAATATCCAAGAGTGTCATTGGAGTCATGTGAACAAATATTATGTCTCGTTTGGGGCGGTTTTGACCACTCAATTATGGGTGTACGACTTTATTGATTTAGTGGATTGGATAATGTTATTTACTGTCAATTATAGAGGAGGTTCTCACCAACTAATTCCTTATTTTATGGTCTGTAAGAACAAAAGATGGGGCCTGAGGCATGCCATGAATTTGTTGGATGATGGGATTGGATGACGGGATACTAGATATCACCATGCATTGGGACCTCATGTTGATGATCTATTGGTGATTTATCTTTAATTTTAGGATGGATATCATCATTCCATGAAAAAGTGGATCATTGAACAAAAAGTTATTGTTAAACTTGGAGTATTATGGAATTCTGTTTGATTTTGAGATGTCAGGATTTTTAGCTAACGGTGATTGTAAATGTGGAAGTCTAAGGGACATGTGTTTCACTTCAGGGGTGTGCTGATGGAATTTCTAAATTTCATGGAATGTGGTTTCTGTGGTATTTGATGTCATGTGGTGTTGGGTGACAAGTGTGTGGATGATATACCAAGGTTATTTCGATGACGATATATGGATATATCATTCCACCTCTATGTTTTCTAATATAGGTAGATGATTCCTCAAGGCCATTGAGCACATGTAAGGTGGATTATGTATTTTTATTCAAGAGTATAGTTGATATTTATTTTTTATACATATTCCTGTATAAGTATGGAGGTAAGATAGGTAAAATATTACTATTTTCAATTTAGAAAATACTCAGACCCAACAATAGGCCCTTTAGATTCTTATTCACATTATAGTTTTGAGGGCAGGTAAGGGATCAAATGCAGGGCCTAGACCATACTGATCTAGGATGCATGCTTGTATTGGGTGGATGGAAGATGGATAATGAAGGTCATATGAAACAAGATGGAGTTAATTTTGGGTCATTTAAGTACATCCTTATATAATCAGTCATGGGAGATATTCCATGTATTTTCATATGATATTATAACATGTATAAATTATCTATCATATATCAGGCTATAAACTTTTATCTTATTATTTCTTGTATTTTATTAATTTTTTCTCACTGATTTTTTTCATTAGATTTCTTGTATCAAAATTATATGAACATTATTACTATAAACAGTATAGGGTATATTCTACCAACTACAACCCAATTAACTATTATTACTATTAGATATCCTTTGGAATGCTATTAGAAACTCTTAAGGACCACTTTTCCAGAGCTCTGATTAAGTGGACCCCGAGTTAGGGGCTAAAAATGGAATAAAAAATGGTTAATTATTGGTGTTACATTGAAACATCACTATTTAATGGTATAAAATGGTCATATAATTTATATTGATACAAATGGTATCAATGTTTTATTTTGTCTACTTATTTGGTCTGTTGAAGATTCTATATTAGGGTATAATTAGAATTAGGTAATGATCCCATGTATTGGTTTATATAGACCCATTCCCTTATAGGGGTGTTAAATCGATGTTATGTTTTGAGATTTTACAAATAATTTATTCCCACATCATGTGGTGCACGTGGAGGTGATTTTATTGGATTATGATATTTTGAGCTTTGACCTAGTATGGAAATGGATGTGTATTTATGGATCATTGAAATAAAATTGTCTTAATTGATATGTTTATTTTCTAGTGACTATTTTTTGGAACTAGTAATACATGAATAGAACATGGACCATTTAATTTGTCAATAGAAATCAAAAAATCGTTATTCTAAGTTACTTTTTTATGGAATTATACCAAACTAGTCCAGGTATGTGCTTCCTTATGAGAAGATATGTAACCTATTTTTTATTGTGTGTACGATATTGGAACCGATATGGATATGAATGTGTAAAATAATGGGTTGAGCTCTTAACAAATGTCAAGAATATATTTCTTCCACGTATAGCTACATGGTGAAATTATAAATAGCCTCCCCATATTAATTATAACAAATATACCTGACATTTGATTCCAGAAACTGATATGTGTATGTAGGGGGCCTTGAGGTCATATGTCATGTGATATTGGTTTTGTAGGTGGGTGTATGGATTTTGAGATTCAATGACTATTAGAGCTCTCCCTATTTATGTTACAAATACTTTTAATGTTGTTATTGACCATGTTATTTTTTCATCATCATGATTCTACCTAGATGCGATCTAGTGGTGTGTTAAGAAGGTGAATATGTTGTTACATGGGATAATGAATGTGATGATTCCCTTAAGGGTTGGTGGAGAGTCCCCTGACCTAAGCTTCCAGAATCAGTACATAAAAATGATGTATTTTTTTAATAAAAATTAATTGAAAATTACCCATCATTTTATATATATAGATCCTTTCATGTATAGGTTTTGGAGGAAATGGAATGATTTTACATGTTATAAAGGATTAAATAGTAAATAAAAAGGCAAATATGAAACTTTTCTCAAGACATATCCCTATCATGTTAATCTCCTTGAACTCTCTATATGATCTTGAAAACATTTTATAAAAGCATTGGTTTAGAAAAATTACCTAGTAAGCAGTTTTTGGAAAATAAAGATATTTTTTTGGAAAATAATTATACTATATGAAAAAAAGTTTTCCGAATAAATACTGAAAATACCTTTGACAAATAATTTTAAAATTTATCTATTGAAAATACTTTTTCAAAACAACTTTTTGAAATATATTTTGAAAATACCTTTTATAAATACCATTAAAATTATTTTTTGAAACTACATGAGTAAAAAAATTTAAATATAGCATTTGAATATACCTAATAAATACTTTTAAAATGATTATAATAAAACAATTGAGAGAAATTTTCAAATTGTAATAAATTTTGAAAACTATTATGAAAATAAATTAAAAACCTAATTTTAAAAATTATTTTTAAGACAGTCATTCCTTTGAATACATGTAACAATAAACTATGATAGTACATAAAATTTTGGAATTGATTTAATGATTTTGAAAAAACTCACACTTTTGGAAACATTATATTTTTTTTAATATACTTATGCTTTGAAAACAAATTAAAAATAATGTATGATTTTTATGAAAATACTTAGAATGATTTTGAAAACAAAATAATGTGGCCACTTTCAAAATTTAAGGTCACATATGCCAATGAAATTCTACTAAGGAATGGGTTCAATCCCAACTCCAATTATTTTCATTATCTTTGTAGCAATTTCATAAAAATATTTTTTGTTCTTTCATTACATATATATACATTTTCAATGAATTTTTTGTTTTTTGAATATTTATTAATCCATTAAATACATAAAACCTTGAATTAATATATGAATATATAAATAATTTCTTCCTTAAAAGATCACTTACAAAATATGGCAGTACCTAGTCTCATGTAATTTTTACATTGCATGGATTGTAAATATTAATGATCATCCATGTACATAAACTTTTATTCATCAATTTATGAAATCCAGAATATATACAGTGATAAATATTATAATTTAAAACTCTTAGTTGAATACACATATTAAAAAATAATTTTCATAATTTATTATACGCATTAAATAATGACATGCATCAATAAACCATAAAAATGAAATAATGACAATATTAATTTTTTTTCACCTAAAATATTAGTTATATAAATTTGTTTTCTTCCAAAAATAATATTGAGTAAACATTGATGTGTCACACAAAAAATTATTGAAAAATTATTTTTAGATAATTGATTTCAGTTGTACATTTTTAAAAAATATATTAATGAGTGATTCCATCACTTATTTTCATGGTGAATTTTTCAACATAGGAAATATTATTTATTTCAAATAATTTAATGGTAATTAGTATGTATATTTATATAATGAGTGTAAATATCATGATTCATTTAGAATACTATCCTTTTTACACATAACAAAAAATAATATCTTATATGAGAGCATTTATAAAATATATATTTTGATAAAAAATACCCTTAATAATATATTGATATATATAATTTTAATTTCGGGAATATTTATAAGTAAATATAAATACATCATTTTTATTATAGAATTATATGAAAATTTATATTATTCATAAAAATTATAAGAGTAATATTTTTAAAATAAAAATTCATCCTTTCTTAATTTAGAAATATCATGTTCGGTGGTATCATGTTTTGAAATGAATTATATATTCATTTCAAATCAAACAATCATTGAAATACATGTACATATATTATACCAACATAAACTTGTAATAACTTATATACATATATTATAAATTTAAAAGGAAATAAATAAATAAATATATATATATATATATATATTCATGTAAATCATAAATTTTGGTCTTATATCATAATCCTAATGTTTCTTCAAACAAAACAAAAATTTGAATTGGAAATATGAAAACTTCCCCTTACATGTAATATTAATTCTAAATAAAATTCATAAATTAAATAAATAAACTATTTATAGATTTCAATACATGTATAATCATACCTATCTACTTGATAATTAAATTATATATATATATATAATAATTGACTTCCCTTACCTAATGTAAATTGATGGATGATCCTTAGACTACCTGGATCTGGTGAAGGTAGTGGGTTTATGTATGTTTGATCAGTGGGGGAAAGATGTAAAAATTTGTCACTGTACTTAGGTTGGATAACTATAATGAGGTATTGGGTTTATCCCTATAATTTACATATATATTTGTGTGTGTGTGTGTGGAGGTTTGATTATAGTTGATTCCCTATAGTGAATGAAAATCGAATGGGTTTGAGAAGATGACAATGACCTATTTTTTTGTCTTAACAATGTATTTTAGGTGATGAAAATGTAATGTACTTGGACTTATGGGTCAGCATGGCTTGATCTTGAATTCATTCGTATAGTGAGGATTAGAGGAATAAGACCAAACAAAGAGCAATTGAGAGGACATGATTAATTAAATCAAACAACATTGACGGTCTAAGGTGGTTGATAGTGTTTGGGGGGAGGTGGAGTATGGCCAACCCATGATTTGGATTCCAGTAGTGGAAAAATTGTCCTATGGTTGGTGGTCGTGCAGTACACAAGGAAAAAGGCCACCCATTTTTCCTTCTTTCTATCATTTTTTAATTTTTCATTTTATTCTATTTTTTTCATTTTATCTTATCCGTTTTTTTGATATCCTATATATATATATATTAAATTATATATATATATACATATATATAACCATAATATGAAATTCTTAATATTTTTCGATTGTTCATTTATATGTATTCATGTATACATTATCTGACTTCACATAAATATTTAGAACAAGTATTTTTGGTTCACATATTATTAATTCATCAGAAATATTTATATAATTAATCAAATACATTTTCCTTATATATAAGTAAATATATACATGTATTAAATGAATGAGACAATCTTAATTGTTTGGTTATATCGAGTTATTACAATATATTATCATTATGTATATTAAATTATAAATTATAATTCAATGAAATACCATTCTTATTAATTAGTATCCTAAAATATTTTAAAATATTTTTATATAGTAAAATGTTATTTTTATCATTATTACTAATTTTATTATATAACTTGTTCTGTTTTCCATACATCGATAATTTCAATCAATTCTCATTTCTAACACATTTTATATGTTTATCTTAAAATTTCAGGTAGTGTTACTATCTAATTTATATTTTTGCAATTATGTTAATTTCAAAATAATACTTCATTTATCACTATCATATTTCATATTTTTTTTGATCCTCCTACTAGTATGTATTCTTAAAAATATATTATTCTTCAATCCACACAGATATATATATATACTCACACAAAGCTATAACTATTTATTTTTTTATGTACCATGGTAATTTTATTTCACACTAAATCTATAAATTTATATTCCACATTAATGTATTATCTAATTTTATAATCAAAACAAAATTTTATAATTAAAAAAATTCTTGTTCATTTTATATTACACATTATTTTGTAAAAATAATAAGATAAATCAAAAAATAAACACTTATTATAAGATTAAATTTATAGTCTCTAACAGTTGGGATGATCAAGAGCCATTGGTAGACGCTATGATACATATTGGGAAGATACATAATATGATGAATTTTCGACCATGTTTAGATGAGAATCTTGAGGTGATCTTGGTACTATTCATATAAAGTAGATAAATTGCAGATTTTAGATTTGATCCATCCATAGTTTATGTGAAACTATAGTTCCTTTCTCATTATCCAAAAATGCTTCATGGATAAGGTAAAATGTAGGTGGTAGAGAATTTGATTGAGTGTCTGGAAAAAATATTTATCTATCTATAGACACCCCATGTTTGGAGTTTGATTATGGCTACTTATATGCTCAGTGGATTGTAATGAGCTTGTGGGATATACCATAACGGGCTTGTGGATATGAGAAACTATAATGGAAGGATATTTAGACCAGTTTATTCTATTATTTCATCTGAAATAAATTGAGGGAAGACCATGCCCATGATTTTAAGAACCTTTAGTAGTTGGATAAATCCATTATGGTCTATGTGGTGAGTTTCACAAACATATCCTAATTTTTTTCTTCTATAGTAAGAAACTACCTTTCAAGGATAAGGGGTTTTTATGATGAATTAGAGAATTCAATCAAATAGTAGGTAAATATATTTTGGTTTACCTCATTTTCAATTTATATAAATCAAGGGTTGATAGCTGAGGGAAAATGACTGACTATAATTTTTCTTATTTGGTGATACCACCATGTGAGTCTATAAGTGACTCTTTAGGTAGCTAAAATAGGGTCTATGAGGAATCTCAGTCATTCAGTTAGGCCAGGGATTTTGGGGGACGACTAGGGAGTCTGTTGTGGACATTTTTCTTCATGCGGGGGTAGCTCAAACATGTTCAGCCTCAAATTATGTGACCTCAAAATGAGTGAAGAGAATACAATTGGATGGGGAACCATATAGGTTCTTTAGGAAGATTTCATCGGTAGGTGGTTGTTAGGAATCAAGTTAATTCAGGGATCTGAGGTAGGACTGTGAGTGGTACTAAGAACCGGAAGCTGGGATACTAATCTACACATACATCATAGTAGAGAGAGGCCAAATAGTGGGGTTAGTGGCTAGTAGTAATGATCCATAGGGAGTTCAAGACTCAGGATGTCTGGATTTAGGCCAGGTGTATCCCGTTTGTCTAGAAAGGATATAGAATTTTTGGTAAAGAACAATGATTAGAGGTAAAATATGATTATGTGCTATGTTTATATGTTTTTGAATTTTCTGATTTGGTTTCAAAATGTGAATGTGTTGTAACTATACTAACCAAGATCATGTACGTATGTGGGAATCAGGCATGATGTTTTATTTGTATGAGTTGTGTATTCATCATGAAGTTTTATAGAAATTAATATATAACTATTATGTCGTATCACTTTTGAGCATTATTGTGATGCAAGACTTTTGGGACTCTATTGTGATTCAAGACTCTATGGGTGTCATGTGAGACACAATTATCGACTGATCTCATAGAGTGATTCATGAATGATACTATTTCATATGGAGGTATTTATTCCTAGAGGGTGGTTTTATTAACCATTAGAAATTAGGGCTAGTTCTGTGAGATATATGGTAGGTAATTCCTATGGTTCGAAGCCATTCGAGGAATTGAAATGTGAATGAGTGAATGGGGTATACTAGGTTGATGTTATCAGATTAGTGTGTTTGATACCATTTTAATATGAGGTCAAATATAAAGGGGACAACCTACTACATGGTTGGGTGATTTTATGGTCATGTGAATTTGAATGGGATGACTATTTATATAAATTGGATATTTTTTGTTTGGTGGATGGATGATCATTTTAAATTTCTTATATTTTTTAATATCATGAATTTTAAAATTTTCAAATGTTATTTATAGAAAATTTTTAAGTATATGAATGTGTCTCAATGGTCCAATTATGTTTTGACAGTGAAGGTATTGAGGAATTTTTTGGGAGACAAAATACTTGGAACATGGTTGGCGCATGGTTATGGATAAATGCACGAACCTTTTGAACTAGAGCACAGCTATAATAAACCATGTGAGGTGTCCATTTAACCATGTTATTCACTAGGAATAAACTATATAGGGTGCACATGGGATGGAAATAGTGTAATAAAATAATGCACCAGTCACAAAAAGATATTAGGACTCAGAATAGTGGCAACACCTAATTAGAACATGGTTATCAAAATCATGCATCTGAAATCTATTCTCCATTAATGAGGTCAATTTTTAAAAAATACCTCCTTAAATTAATCTTCCTTGTCCTAATAATCTTCATCATTTTTATTTATAATAATTTTCTCTCCTACCGTTCTACTTACACATTGGATTTGGCCTATCTCCCTCATATGATATTCAATTCAAGACCCATAAGTTCCATTTGATAGATTTTGGTGTTTTTGGGTTCATATTTCTTAAATTCTTTTTATATATCTCTATAATGAATTTTAATTCATGTTCATAATAATGAGGAGTCGGTTTAGATGTTTTTTCCACTCATTATAGGTGGGGGAACCTGTAGATTTAATTTCATAATGGATGGATTTTAAAATCCGTCATGGAGATGGAAATCAGTATAGAAAGCCTTAGTTGATTGTGAGTGATACCATCAATGGTGTTTGATGATTTACATGACATTTTGGGTGATGGGATGATATTATAAGGGGAAGATATTTATCTCCCTTGATATGTCAGGTTATTTAAATGATAGTGATTTGTTATCTATTGAAGGTTGGATATTATCGTGCCTCAGGATGTCAGGTGATTGAGCTAATAGTGGTTGTTCAAGTTGATGTCTGATGGAAATTTGACTGATTTTGTGATATCATGATGTTGATCAAAAAGACATTGTTCATGGGGAAGATGGAGGGAATTGTGATATACTTATTGCATATCCTTATCGAACACAAATATTAACCGACATGTGGCGCAACTTGTATTAGATGTTATGAGGTTGTGGATGAGATGTTCGTGGATAAGATACCGAGGTTCTTCTAGTATGATTCTCCATGAATAAATCATTCCATGAGATCATTGGATGATTATGGTAGACACTTTGTAATGACCCAAACATTAATTAATGTAAATCTCTCTTGATCTAATTAAATGTCTCTTTATGTAAAATGTTTATATAAAATGTCAACTTCTTTGGTTTTATCTTATGAATTGGGACCGTAGCTAATATAACTGTTGAACAGTGATCACATTATTAATATAAATATAGGGCTTTAACAATCTAATTTACTCATACAAATGAAGTGATGGCATCATTTAGTATAATTGCTCCATACGAAGCCCATTTTTCAGAGCTCAGAAAAGAGTTGGTGTCATATGGCTTCACTCTTGACCAATCCCAAGCTGAGCTTCATCACTTCGAGCTTGAATGGAACCATCTATGGTATAAGAGTAAATTGATAGAGATCACAATGAATTCAATGTTATCCGAGCCACCCCAAATGTCTGTCACCATCACACACCTTACCCTCAAGACTTATGCAGCTGTTTTGAGGGGTTATGTAACAATTCCCTATTACTATGGTTATGTATATTATTTTGTATATAATAATTAATGTACTTTAATTTTAATATTGGTTCCTTGTAAATAGTTTTTAGAGAACAAATACACTTTTTTAATGTTCAAATAATAAATCTATTTTGATGAATTAATGGATTTATGAATTAAATAATATTTCCATAAAATAATATTTTTATTATGAAATTAATTTTTACTAAATATAAAAGATCATATAATTTTATGAATACATTAATAATTTTTATTAAGGTTTTATAGCCCTCTTTCTCAAAACCCACGAATTTTCAATAAATGTCTGTTTTTATTTTAAAAGTAAAAATTAACATTTTTATAAAATTATTTAGATAAAATGAATATTATTCTTGGAATTAGGACGTCAAAATTATCCAATTGTGAATTTTTCATAATTTTCTGAGACCGTCAATTTTTTACGAAAAAAATAAATACCGTTTAAATATATAATGTGTTTTATGGCATCATAATGACCCAACAGTGATGTAATTAAAATCTATAAACCTAATGGTCTGCCAATATATGTTTTACCATTATAATAATGTAATTTTGGGTTTGTTATATTTATTTTACAATGCTTTAGTGGACCTGTCATGACTTATTAATCATTTTGTCTTTTTAAATTTTTTTCCTTGGGAGTATCACTAACCTCCACATAATTTAATAAGTTCGGACTTTGGAATTAATAAATTTCGTTTTCCACTTACCTTTCCAAAAAAAATCGGCACAAATCATGGGTTGGTTTGTGGTTTGGATTAGTTTAATGTTAGGGTCCCAAACCTAAATAATTAAGAATTCCCTCACCTTTCCTATATAAACCCACAAAAAACCCCACTTACTCCTCACTAAATTCCTTTGGACTTCGTCCAAAATATGCCCTTATTATATCTATAATCCTCCCAAGGTGCCTCAAGCTCCCATGAAGCCTCTCTCAAGCCTCTCTCAAGCCTTTGGAAGCATATTTCAAATTAAGGGATTTCCTCTTTTCTCATTTTTGTCTCAATTTCATTATGGTGTTATGCCATTTTTTTCAATTATAAATGTTGGGGTATAAATTTTCACCTCCCCCATACTTCTGTATCTATGTTCTAATGATTAAAGTCCAATTTCTCTCTCATTAAATTCCCCTCATGTCCACCTATTACAATGCCGAAATTCCTTAAAGATTTTTAATATCCTATTTTACATCCAAGTAATTATATTTTATTATGAATCTAAATTCCATTAAGTTATTTTGGACATGTATATATATGACCCCTTTACTGTAAATATCATTTATATATAATGTTACACCCTTTTCTCTCTCATCAACCATTTTCATGAATTCTTATATCACGTCGTTATGCTGTCGAAATTGCAACGCATTTTTTCAAGCCATGATCATTATGTAGTGAATACCATACCCATGTCTCTATCAAGGGTATTCATATTTATACACATATGAATATTGAATGTTACTTTCATGTATTTATTCCCCATTACTTAATCATGGAATAACATTATATTTTGATTGATTCCATAATCCATGTAGCGCACATATGCATGATATGAAATGTTTAAGAAGGTTGTACCCTTATAGCACTCAAATGCATTGGGTAAATTATAGTATCATGATACATCATGTGAAATGGATATTAACTCATGATAATTTATGTTCAATAAGGTTTTAATTGTTCTTAATGTACAATGAGGATTTACTAATGCTCCTTGTTCAATGAGCCTTGGCTTCTGCTAATTCAATGTTAACTGTTGTTGCAACATTTCCAGGTTATGGTTATCATGATTTATCAGGCATTTATGTTTATTCATCTCTTATGATCCATAGATATACCTATTTTCTAATATGTATTGTACTCCTCATGTTATTCCATGATTATTCCCTTACAAGGCATTATATCTCACCCTCTTCTTATGCATGTCCTCAGGTTATCCCATGCAATGCTAAGTACAAGGGAATGCAGTGGTCATGTAATGGATGTTTTCAATAAAAATGTCATATTTCATGTTTTAAGTTGTTATATAATGATCCTAATAACCAAATAAACTAGATCACTTGATCCTCATCGTTGTATCAAGTGAAGTTTATGTAAAAAATTATGTTTAATTGTGTAATAAAAGTGCAGGGTTGTTATCATTGGCATCATAGGACAGGTTTAGTTATTTTGGGAAATAGGAATAGAAAACCCTAGTAAAGCCTTAGAGACAAGATTGAGTATAATAAAAACATCCCTATGTTTTGGTGAGTATTGAGTAAGTGGTTTATCATGAAAATACATCCCTATCTAGATACGACCAGTTAGAGGCAGCTCTGGAACAGATGTATCCTATGGGTAAAACCCAAATACACCACTTAGAGTTAGACTCGAACTGGAACTGGTGCATTACAATGGGCCTTGCTATAATCTTGGTTATTACACTCCCTGAGGATATACTCTGGTAAATTCACATGCTTTGTGTGAACCATTTTTATGGGATAAAAAAATGCTCTAAGAATATATGTTGGAAAGTATATCATGGATAACATAGATTGAATCCTATAGATTCATATGTTAAGGAAATAAATGTTTTTTATAAGTCACCATTTTTTCCATGTATTAGCCTTTATGTGTTACCCCTAACATTCCTTTTATTCCAACCAATGGATGGTAATAGGAGGACTCAATCTAACAACCGATGTGAAGACCAGTGTGATGACTTTACAAATGAGAAGTCCAGTCCAATGGGAGTGCGAATCATGAACATTATGATGATTCCCTCTCATCTAACTCATGATTTGTAGAGATACATGGGTTAAGAAAAATTTTCAACCCCCACTATGAAAGAAAAAGTCACCATGAAGAGCTTTATGGGACAAAGGCCTCCTATTTTTAATGGATCATATGATCCCTAAATCGCTGAACAATAGATCAACTCAACTGAAAAGATCTTCTACATCCATCCATGTTTTGAACCAGAGAAGGTTCTATAGGATACTTATCATATTGAGGGTGAATCTAATAAATGGTGGATGTTGATCAGAAATACGAATCTTGAGGGGGAGATTGATTCATTGGAATGAAAGGATTTCCAGATGATTGTTTTCGATAAATATTTTCCACACACCCTCTGGTTTAGGATTGGAAGGTACTTCCTTGACCTCAAGAAAAAATATGATGATTCTGTTGGAGCATACGTGTTAAATATCACAAGGCTTGCATGATATTCTTCTGATCTTGTCGTTACACCCGAATTCAAGGTTGACCACTTATTTTGTGGGATGAAGCCTAGCCTTTGGAAAGCGATGGGGATCTGTGACTTCAACAGCTATGAGGAAATTGTCTGATGTTCCCTCAAGGTCAAAATAGAGATCATAGAATCTCATGGGAATCATGGGGATAAGAAGCGTAATGTGGAATTCATTGCTGACGGTCCAACGGATAAATCCAATGGTTCTAAGAAGATCCAGCACCCCACATTCTAATGGTAAAGAAAAAATCACCCCATAAATTTCCTAAAGGGTATGAGGAAATGCTTTAAGTGTGGAAGAGAAAGGAACCTTGCTATTAACTATTGGAAAGAAAGATATGCTGCTGGGATAGAGGATAGGAATACTCCAATTAAACATTAATGCATGTTTCATTGCTATAACTACAATGAACCAGGGCATCTTGCAAATCAGTTCCCTAATACAAGGGTCTTTGGAGGAAACTAACAACCTCCAAGGTAGCAAGGTGAGCTTTTTACATCACTACTGCCAAAGTGAATACCAACAGCGATGTGGTGACAAATACAGTAGTTATTCATTCAAGAATATAGAATTTACTTTTTGATTCAGGTTCTAATAATTCTTTTATATCTTGAATTTTTAGTAAAACAATCCTATTACCACCACAAATCATGGAAGTGAAGATGTTGGTGAGTACAAAAAATGGAGAAATCATTGTGTTCCATGAATAAAACTCCTCCCCTATCATAATCTGTGGATTGAAAATTCTAGTGAACCTCATCATACTCCCTCTGGTAGAATTTGATGCAATTCATGGCATAGATTAGATTTCCATATATAGAGCCAACATAAATTTCCGTGAGAGTGAAATCACACTCCAGGTGGAGAATCAACCCCCAAATGTTTACAAGTGCAAGGAGGAAGATGAAACTTATTTTTTACCATCATCTAAAGCATGGATATTAATTCCCTATGAGCAAGTTTATCTATCTCAAATGATTGAGTCTAAGGAGGCAACCATCCTAGAACACATGCCTATTGTGAGGGAATTTAGTGAAGTGTTTCTTGAGGAATTTCCTGGTCTTCCTTCCATAAGAGAGGGTGAATTAACAATTTACCTTATACCTAGGGCATTTCTAAAATCCAAGACTCTATATAGAATTTACGTTGTGGAGCTTGAGGAGTTGAAGAAAGAACTATAGGAGAATCTGGATAAATGGTTTATACACCCATGTTCTTCACCATGGGGTGCACCAGTCCTATTTTTGAAGAAGAAGGATGGGTAAATGCGCCTCTGCATCGATTCTCATGAGCTTAACAAAATCACTATAAAGATAAAGTACCCTCTACCATGAATTGATGACTTGTTCAATCAGCTGGATGGAGAACAATACTTCTCCAAGGTGGATTTTCGGTTAGGATATTATCATGTATGGGTGAAGAATGAAGATATCCCCACGACAGATTTTCATACAAGATATGGGCACTATGAAATCATAGTAATAGACTTCGGACACACTAATGCTCCAAAAATATTCATGGACTTCATTAATAGAGTCTTTATAGATTACCTTAATAAATTTGTTTTAGTATTTATAATTGATATTCTGATATACTCCAAAACCAAGGAGGATCATGGGGAGCATCTAATAACTATAATAGAGACCTTGCAGATGGAGAAGCTTTATGAAAAGTAAAACAAGTGTGAGTTCTAGTTGAATGAGGTCTCATTTTTGGGTCTTATCGTCACAAGAAATGGGATATCTATGGATCCCTCCAAAACAGATGCAATTGGGAGATGGCCAAGGCCAACATCGGTAACGAATATCCATATATTTTTGGGATTATATGGATATTATTGATGATTTTTGTGAAATTTCTCACAATTGTTCGACCCTCTTACAAAGATAACTCAGAAGGGAGTAAAGTTTACTTGGAGTGATGAATGCGAATAATGCTTCGGGGAGTTGAAAAGGAGGCTTATCACTACGCTCATGCTCACTTTACCCACAAGTGGAGAACTTTTTGGGGTATTAAATGATGCTTCGAAGAATGGCTTGGGATGTCTGTGGATGCAAAATGAAATATTCATAGCCTATGTGTCAAGGAAATTGAATTTTCCGGAAATAAACTATTCAACACATGACCTTTAGTTGGCTAATGTTATCATCGCTTTGAAAATTTTTCAGTATTATCTCTTTGGGGAGAAGTGTGAAATATATACGGACCACAAAAGCCTCAAGTATATATTCACAAAGAAATTGCTAAACATGCACCAACAAGGATTGTTAGATCTGATTAAAGACTGTGACTTCTCAATACATTACCACCTTGGGAAAGAAAACATGGTGGAGGATGCCCTAAGTAGAAAGGACCCAACAATTCTATTATTGATGATCATTGAAAAGGATACAATCTTCATTGATTTGATGAAGATGAACATGGGAATCATAAAGAAGGGAACATCATCAATCCTTTCACAAATTATTGCTCAACCCTCACTTTTGGAAAGGATAAAGGATGATCAAAAGGATGTTGTGGGAATTCAAGAAATAGTGGAAGCTATCGTAAAAGGAAAATATTTGTAGTTTAATGTTAATGAATAAGGGATTGTGAGATTTGGGAAAATACTATGTGTTCCATCAATTCCGAAAATGATAAAGGAATGTTTGGATGATGCACATAGTTCAAATTTCTTTATTCACCCTCAAAACACAAAGATGTATCGAGATCTCTGAGAGCATTATTGGTGGTATAATATTAAGAAGTAGATCATTGAATATATATCAAAGTTCCTGGTGTATCTGCAAGTGAAGGTAGAGAGGTAGATGTCTAAAGGGATGAAGCACACATTTCCCATTCCAGAATGGAAATGGGATTACATCACCATGGACTTCATCTCTGGACTTCCGAATACATCCTATGGCAACAATGCAGTCTGGGTTGTTGTGGATTATCATGCAAAGGCTACACACTTCATTTCTATTTGGGAGGATTTCTCATTGTATCATGTGGAAAAAATATATATCAAGTAAGTGGAAAGGCTTCATGGAGTACCACTATTTATCGTGTCTGATCAAGATCTAAGATTCACCTCCATGTTTTGGAAGAATCTTCAACATGATCTGAATACTGAAATGAGCTTCAGTATGGCCTATTATCCTCAAAATGATGGGCAATCCCTTCAGACTATCCAGACACTTGAGGACCTTTTGGGACAATGCTCAAGGTGATTTAAAGGAGGATGGGATTAATATCTTCCTCTGGTTGTGTTCTCTTATAATAACAGTTTCCACTCGAGCATCCAAATGGCACCATATGAAGCCCTTTATGAGAAAAGGTGAAGAACACCAGTGTGTGGGTATGAGGTCGGTAAGCGTAAGATTCATGGACTAGAAATTATATATGAAATGGTGGAAATGATGAAAACCATTCAACAGCATATCAAGGTATCCCAGAGTTGACAGATGAGTTATGTAGATAACCATTAATGAAACCTTGATTTTAAAGTTGGAGACATGGTATTTTTACGCATATCACTATGGAAGAAGGTGATGAGGTTTGGAATGAAAGGGAAGTTATGGCAAAGGTATGTTGGCCCCTTCGTGATTCTTGATCGTGTCGGGGCTATGGCCTATAGAATAGCACTTCCACCTACTATGGACAAAGTACATGATGTCTCTCATGTATCCCTCTTAATAAAGTACATACCAGACCCTTCACATGTAATCTCTTCAGAAGTGGTATAGTTAGAAGATGGTCTTTTTTATAAGGAGAAACCAGTGAATATCTTAGATCATAGAGAAAAAGTTCTAAAAAATAAGACAATTCCCCTCATTAAGGTGTTGTGTCAAAAACACATTTCTGAAGTAGCGACGTGGGAATTAGAGGAAATGATGAACCACAGTTAACTGCATCTGTTTTATTATGGGAAAAGGAAAATTGGAGGGAAAAACTTTTTAAGGGGGAAGATTGTAATGACCCAGACATTCATTAAGGGAAATCTCTCTTTATATAATTAAATTTCTCCTTATGTAAAATGTTTATATAAAATGTCAAATTCCTTGGTTTTGTTTTAGGAATTGTGATTGTTTCTAATATATCTATGTAATAGTGATCACATGATTAGTTTATATATTAGTCTTTAACAATCTAATTTACTCACATAAAGGAAGCAATGACCACATCCAGTAGAATTTCTCTATACGAAGCCCATTTTTTGGATCTCAGAATAGAGGTGGCGTCATTGTGATTCACTTTTTCCCAAGCCCAAGCTGAGCATCAACATGTCAAGCTCAAATGAAACTGTGTACTAGAGAAGTGGAAGTTGATAGAGATCACATCGCGTGAAATGTTATCTGAGCCACCCCAAGAGTCCGGCACCATCTCACACCTTACCCTAAGGTCATATGCCGCTATTTTAAGGGGTTATGTAACAAATCCCTTGTATTATGGTTATGTACATTACTTTTGTATATAATAATTAATATACATTCATTTTATTGTTGTTACATTTTAAATAGTTTTTAAAGCGCATATAGTATTTTTAGTTAATGTTAAATTAATAAATATATTTTGATGAAATAATGGATTTTTGAATTAAAAAATATTTTAATAAAATATTATTATTATTATTAAATATAAATGATCATATAATCTTATGAATGCAATTGTACTCATTATTATGGTTTGAATGCCATTTTTGTAAAACCCCATGAATTTTAGATAAATTTTGGTTTTTATTTTAAAAGTGAAGTTTAGAATATTTAGAAAATTATTTAGATAAAATGAATATTATTTTCGGATTCAGGATGTCAATGTTATCCAACAATTATTTTTTCTTAATTTTCTTAAAGAGACAGAATTTTGGGTAAAAATTAAATACCTTTTAAATATATAATATGCTTTATGACATCAAAATGACGAAATAATGATCTAATAATATACTATAAACATAATTTTCGTCCAATATATGTTTTACCATTAAAAGTATGTGATTTTGGGTTTGTTTGATTTATTTTACAAAGCTTTAGTGGACCCTTCAAGACTTATTAAACAATTTTTCATTTTAAATTTTTTTCCTTCGGAGTGTGACTCACCTCCACATATGAAACCACATTGTTTTAAAAATTTAGGACTCTGGACATATAAAATATTTTTTTCCACTTCCACTTTCCAAAAACCATGGGCAAAAACCATGGTCTGGTTTGTGGTTTGGATTAGTTTAATGTTAGGGGCCCAAACATAAATAATAAATAATTCCCTCACCTTTCCTAAATAAGCCCACCCATTCTCCCACTTACTCCTCACTCAAAGCCTTTTGAGTTCTTCCAACCTCTTCCCCTCACTCTCTAGAATCCTCTCAAGGTTCCCCAAGCTCCCAAGAAGCCTCTCTTGAGCCTCTCTCAATCCTTTGGAAGCATACTTCCAAGTAAGGTATTTCCCCTTTTCTCATTTTTGTCTCAATTTCATTATGTTGTAATGCCATTTTTTTCAATTATAAATGTTGGGGTATAATGTCTTTCCGTCCCATACATCCCTATATATGTTTGAATGATGAGATACACATTTATCTCTCATTAAATGCACCTCATGTACACCCGTTACCATGCTGAAATTCGGTAATGAATTTCAATACCCTCTTTTACATCAAAATATTAATTTTTTGTATTAGGCATCTAAATTCCATTTAATTTGTTGGGAAAGTATATTTATTACCCCTTTACTGTATATTTCATGTATATAAGATGATAAACCCTTTTCTCTCTCATCAACCATTTTCATTAAATTTTATGTCGTGATTTTATGCTGCCAAAATTGAACCACGTTTTTCCATGCCAAGATCACTGTGTAATGAATACCATGCCCATGTCTCTATCAAGGGTATTCACATTTATACACATATTCATATTGAATGGTTACTTCATTTTTTTGTTCAACATTAATTAATCAGGGAATAACTTATGATGTTGATTGATTCCATGATCCATGTGGCACAATTATGCATGAAATTGAATGTTTATGAAAGGTGCACCATTATAGCGCTCCAATGCATTGGGTAAGGTATAGCATCATGATACGTCCTGTGTAGTGGGTGTTAACTCTTGATAATTTATGTGAAACAAATTTTTACCCATGCTTCATGTGCAATGAGGATTTACTCATTATCCATGCGCAATGAGCCTTTCCTCATGCTAATTCCATGTTAAGTGTTGTTGCCACATTTCCATGTTATGATTATTTTGCTTTATCATGCCTTAATGTTTATGATTCTATTGTGCTCTATTGATATAAATATTTCCTAAGATTTTCCGTACTCCTCATGTTATTCCATTGTTATTCTCTTATACGACTTTATATCTCACCCTTTTCTTATGCATGTCCTCAGGTTATCCCATGCAATGCTATATACAAGGGAATATAGTGGTCATATAAAGGAAGTTTTCAATAAAGATGTTGTATTTCATTTTTTATGTTTTTATTAAATGATCCTAAAACCGAAAGACACTATAACTATAATTATTCTATATTTTATCAAGTAAATTTTATGTAATAAATTATGTTTAATTGTGTAATAAAGGAGCAGTTTGTTATACATTTCCTATTGGTTTTTGAGATTAATTAAAGGTTATTATATATTTTTATTTGTGATTATAGATTATTTTTATATTAAAATGATTGTATAAATAAGCATTAAAGTTATTCACACATTGGTGGTGGCCTACTGAGTTCATACACTCACCCTACATGGACCCCTCAAGATATGTGTATAATTTATGGATTTGAGATTATAAAAGGTATTAGATTTAAGGGACAGACCATAGTGATCTAGTATTGACATGTGCATGTGATGGATATAATATGGATTATAGAGGATTATTTCACTGAAATGGAGTAATTTTAGAGATTTTGTGTATGCCCTTATATGATCATCCATGTGATATTTTTTATTTATTTTTTATGACCGTTTATAATGTATACATTTTCTAAAATGTTTCTAGATATATTCTTTTGTCTTGTAATTTTCTTTGTTTTATACACTGCTTCCATTGAGTATTGTTGATTCTTCCCTAGTGTGGGTATTGTATGTTCATTATTATTATGATCACCATTGATTATAGTCTCCAAAATATTGAAAAATTAGACATTAACTCTATGTAATAATCTTTTGTCATATAGGGATGCACTCTTAAGGCCTAGTGGACCATCAAACCGAAGCACTGGTTATGTGCAACCCAAGTCATGGGACTACATTCAAGCTCCTCACATCTTTTGGAATATATCAAAATATGATCAATAAAGACTACAATAAATATATAATGATAGTCCATATATACTATAATAATAAAATATATAAACATGGAAAGATAATTGGTAAATTATAATGGTATAATAAAGAACTATTAATGACCATATATTTTTCAGATGGAATTATTTCAGATATCTTCTTTCTTCACCCTCAATTTATTATACCCACACCGATGATCAATCATGGAAACAAACTATGATCCAGAAATATAGTAAGACAAATAATAAATTCTTGTAAGAGGATATTATTTCATTACCATTATTACAAATATTTATTTATGATTAATAAAAGACAACATTGATCCAAACATCATCTTTACAAAGATATCTAGTGCTCCCCAAGGAAAAACACATCATCAAACAAAATAGTTCACCAAAATATCATGGTGATTCTTTATCAATTCCTCTAACTCATAATATTCCCTTTTATATGGGTGTAAAATATTTTCTTAGATCTAGGTATGAGTGAAATTTAGAACTCTACATATATTTTTAAAGGAGGTCTCATGAACTCTTAAGGAATTAAATCAACGTATTCCCAAACGAATTGGACTTTTCCAATAATTATAAATTTTTCTTCATATTATTCTTTAATAATAATTTACATAAATATGTCAATGGTAGGTGGTTATTACAATGAATAACGTTGGGAAATCTCTATTATGAAGATAATTTGTGTTTTCCCATAAATACAATTGAAATATGATTACTTTTTTTATTGATCATGATATTATACATGAACAATCAATCTATCCAATGTATTATGTAATATTAGACCATTGGAATGATCACCATTATTATAGAGAGGTTTTAATAATATATATCAATAGTTAATCCCTATATATCATTTATTTCCAATAGTTCCTCCAAGTGTTTTAACCAACAACTCTACCACTAGTTGTTTAGGGTTTAACATGATGTTCACTACAATAATTGTTGAAATAAAAAATGTATAGAACTAGAATAAAAAAAATTAATTTATCTCTTTGATTTTATAATGATTATACCTCCCATAGGATCCTTTGGTGTCTCTAAATAAACCATCATAATTATGAAAACAAGAACATAATCTATTGGCCTTTTTGGGGGATGATGTTTTTTCCCTATATTATCATTTTACGTGGACATTGGCTAGTGGAATTCCAATGTTACCTCCACTTGTATCTTTTCACAGATGGTTGTCCTTTCACCATATTACATTATTCATTATAATTAAATAGTTACCTATTGACATCATCCAAATTGTTTTTGATTATATATTCATCACTTCTATAGTTGTTTCAATTTCTAATTTTGTGAAAATATTTCCCAATATACTTATTTTTATTACGGTTTCACATGCCATGTTCTAATTTCTTCTCATTCGGATTAGTCCCAACAACAATTTGAATAATTTTTTTCGTGTAATTATGTTCATGAGTCCATTTCAAACCTCTAATATATAATTCAACATTTAGATAACATCATATAATATCTTAATAACTCCCAAAGGCTTAGATTTTTATCACATTCCATAGATGGGGTCTCAATCTGAAAAATATTTTATTTTCCTCATCAATTGAAGAGATAAAAATTAATGAAGAATTATTTTAAATCATAGGACAATAAATTTTATATTTTCCCATTGATTAATTTTCTATTTCTTCAATTTGATAAATTCCCTCTCTATTTTTTTCGATTCTATGAAAGAAATACTTGATGAAAGTGTCCTTTTTTATTCATTCCTAACCCATGGTTTCCACCTCATCCCTTGTGTTCTCAATTAGGGTCCACCACTAATCAGATTCTCCATCTATGTGACATATTGACATCATAAATATCACTTTTAATAAAAATGGAGTGTAGAAAATATATTTATATATTATTAATCAATTATTTCCCAAATAGTCTATAATAATTTCCACTAAATTCACAGTGTTGTTGATGCATAAAAGAAATAGCTACCATTTCATCCTTTAATTGTGAATTAGCATACTCTACATGGTTTGGATTATTGTTCATGAAATGTGTTAATTTATTCATCATCATGATTTATTCAAATCTTTCTTCCCTCATATAAGGAAAGTCTTCATTACATTTTCTATTATATCTATTTTTTCATGACTCCATAAATTTTTAACCATTTTTCTAGACGAAGAAAACATATTTGATAAATTTTTTATTATTAGGAGCCTTATAATAAAAATACTAAAGGAATTCTTATTCTTGGAATTTTCTAACATCATTCTTCTAGGATGATATAATTAAAATTTAATAAAAGGTATACATAATCCTTATATTCATCCTATTGGTTTGTATAAGCATGCGATTAACCAAATAGTACCCTACATGAGTGTCAATCTAACTATGCAAGGAAACCCTTTATTATACACAAGGTTGAGTACTATTCTATATCAATGATTGATTTTCAGGGTTATTACACCTTGGTAAAACTATTCCATAGCCACTTATACATTTATTATATAGTCATGGTTGATTTTTGTTTGAATCTACTTATATAATACTTCACCAAAATACCATGATGTTTTCCTATATTTAAAATTACTACTATTGTTTTTAATAATGTTTTTCAATCTTAATTTCCACAAATAAATAAAAAATCCTCTAATACTAACTAAGATGATCCACCTCTTTATTTCACAAACCATTCATTTCAAGGAAAAACATTTTATAATACTTAAGATAATAAAATGTTTAGTATATTTGATATAGGAACAACATACATTAAAATAAAAAATTAGACCATAAAAATTCATTTAATCACTTGAAAGGATTTTTATTAGGTTTATCTTAAGTTACTTTTACTATATCTCATATCATTGGGACATGAGTGAACGAATTTTGTTTTCATAAATCTTAGTAATGGAATAATTAATGGAGATACATAGCATGTAACAAAAAAGAATACAAATAAGGATTTATTATATGAACATGAGGCATACTTTAATAGAAATAACATGAATAATTAAATTAAAATGTTCTTACATTATAAAAATGAAACATTCATAAGCATATCACCATGTTTTATTTTGGTGGGGTCATAAATCATAACAAACAAGTTTAATCACAAATTTATCATAAAATATGTCATATATAGATATTAATTTTTTACCCAATTAATTTGATTTAGTAATGGGAACACACGTAATTTTTATTAATTAATGATATCCTCATAGATCATGATAAATCAATTCATTAATAACCTAATGAGATTAATGAATGGGCTTCATATAAAATCTTTTAGTATATAAGTGCTTATGGACATGAAAATTAAACCATTTTTAACACATGAGAAATGAATGTGGATCTCAGACATATAAATACCCAAAGAGACAAATTATGTTTACATCAATGTTAATTTCCTTGTATATGAACGTGTTTTGGGTAATATCAATAAAAAAAATTTCTGGAAAAAGTGAAAATTTCATTAAATTACTTTGGCAACATAACAATATAAAACAAAAATTATGAAAATAAATCCTAAATAGAGATAATGGGGGTATACCATTAGAGAAATGAAATTCTAGTTGTACTGGGATGATCAAATGTTCATTAAAATAAAGATTTTGTAACATTAAGATGACTAACAAAAAGGAGGTGCACGAATGACAATGAATAACAAGAGATTTCCCAACCTTAAATATTTTCTTCTTGAAACATGAGGATGGTGCATAGATACCTTGAGGAAATTGTGGAGGGACTATATTGGGGGTAAATGACTATAATATCCATGATTAAGAAATATGAGTATAGAGTAATGGGGAATGCATTGTATTTATACTTGAAAAGGGGTGATATTGATATGATTAAAAATTGGATATTTTTTTATATAAGCTAACAACTTTTAGTGGAAATCACCTAAAAAATATTTTATAGGATATTAATGAGTCAGATATTTTAGACATCAGTTTATTTACTTTTAAAACCAAAATATACCTTCCATCCAACCAAATTAATGGACATAATCACAAAAAAACATTATTCAAGAAACCCAATATTTTTTAAAAAAATGTAATGTATAAATTTTTAAATTCAAAATAAAATTTATAAAAAAATTTCAAAAAATATTAAATTCATTTCCAAATAATTTAATGTTTCATGAAAAATTAATCATTCCTATATAATAATGTAGTTATAAAATCATAGTTCTTATAAAGTGGCGATTTTTTCTTTCTCACCAAAAAGATCTACTTTGCTAGAATATTTCCAAAAAACCCAAAAGATAAATTTGATGGGGTGAGGAAAAAGATTAGTTTTATTTCATGAATACAATTCTATATAGGATAATTTTATCCTTTATATATAAATCCTTAATTATTTATAATTTTAAATATTAAAACAAAATAAACATTCTAACCATTATAAAAATAATTTTTCAAATTTTTATAGTATATTATAAATTTTAAAAATTATTTATAAGATAATTAAATTATAATAAATATTATTTAATACATATTCATTTTTTATAAAAAATATTTTTAATATTATATGTCTATAGTCTATAAAAATAATACAATTCGGATTATATCATCAATTTATCTATACAATCACTTAAATGCCTCTATGTATCAAAAAATTTTGATGACCTAATATATAACTTACTAATGGTCATAATTTCGATAAACCAAATTTTTAAAAACACATAAAGGAAGATGAACATATTTCACTATAAATACACCATCATTCTTACACTTCATCATTCACTTCAATTCTATCAAGGTAAAATATCGTTTACAAAATGAAAATAGTATTAATAACTTTCTCTTTAAATATAACAGTGTTTTATGGTTACTAGGAAGCTATGGTATCATTGTGAAAAAAATATTTATATTTTAAAATTTTAATCCCTATTAGTCTTTATGTTTATATGTATTGGTTTATATGGGTTTTTTTGTTGACCTTATGTAAAACACTTAAATAAAGAAATAATTTTTTTAGTCAGTAGTATGTATTTCATATCCCTTTACTATTATTATATGTACTATTACATATCAATTCATTATGTGAAAATTTATTATAAAACTAAAATGACTTTGTAGGTTCTTCTATTATAAAATGTGATAATATTTTATTGAGAGGTAAGAGATACATCATTAAAATAAGAAAAAACTTGATCTCTTTAATTTCACCATCATCAACTTAGTACATATTTTTTTTATAATACTCCACAAAATGAGGATCATATAGATCCATTTATATTTTGGGTGTATGATTTAATTGAATACTATCTCCGTAGTAGGAATATATTGATCACTTCATCTATTGAATTCCTTTGAGAATCCACTCAACATTCCTTCCAGTGCCTTGGATGTCCAGTGAGATTTTCTTTTAGTTTGGTGGTAATAATTCAGACTAATGATTAATCTAGTTTTTAGAGTATATTTAAGACTTCTCCAAAATGAAGAGGTAAATCTGAAATATTAGTCACACATAATCGATAAGGGTGTTCCATGTATCCATAAAAATTATATAATGTGTATTATTGTTATTTATCAAGTGATAAGATCTCTAAAAGTTCAATGAAATGAGAATTCATTGTAAGAATATAAAAAACCCAAATATTATTACTTTTTCTTAATGTATTTTACAGATCGATGAAAAAAATACAAGGTGATTATTTCCCATTTATATGTTGGTATGATATATGGTTTCATCAATTACATGGAATATTTCTTTCAGTATTCATCTTATAAAATGCTTATAATTTTGATTTATATTCTGTGAAATGGTGCTATTATATATATCAATACCGTTTCAAGATCCATGGTTGTACAGGGAAGGTTGAGAAATGTGACTTATTTTAAAGATAACTTATCTCATGATTTTAGGGAGCATATAGTCATGACCAAACTCATACAACTTCTTATTCATAATTTTTAACTATGAGAACGTTCCATTTCAAATATATTTCATCTTCTTATTTATTTTAACATTATCTATTTGAGAATGTTTTATCATCTGAAGAGGGGGTAGTAAATTGATCATTTTTAAAGGAACTATGATGTTCTTTCCTTTATGATACATTTTCTCATTCTATGAATGTCATGGGATATTAGATCCTTCAAAATGATCATAATTGATAAATTAGGATAATCCATTCAATGTAGGTCATGTTCCCCATTATTTTTATCTACAGGATAGTTCATGTTTGAGTAGTAATGACAATTAATTATCTCTATCCTATCTCACTAGTCAACATAAAGCTCCATATATTTGATTTTTTATTTTTTTATTTAAGGATATAATAATACATATATATTTAACATGTCTCCCCATAATGATAATATCACATGACATTCAATGTTATTATTTTGAAAAAAATTATATTATCTATTGTATATTTGAAATAATAAAAATGTATCTTCCCTGATTCATAGGCTATGAGATTTTGTTTTTGAATCAATAAATTGCTTAATACCAACTTTTAAGAATCATTTTATACCATGAAAAGTTCCCCACATGAAAGAAATTTGGGGAATTGAAAAGTGAAAACCACATTTTTAAATTTTTGAATCCATTCTTAAAAATATTAAACCAGACAATTTGTAATCACATCCGAGTCATATTGGATTGTGGGTTTGAAATTATTCATAATTTCCTCAAAAACCATTGAAAAACCCCATCTAGTATAAGGAATCTAAATATCCTCATTATAGATGCTGGTCAGGTCCACTCCTCATCTTCCTTTTTCATAGAAGGGTCCACAGATATCGATTTTTTTGGTGATAACATGCCATATAAATGTTACATTATACATTTCAAAACCACCTTTATAAATACAGATAAAATAGTTTCACCTTTATTTTTTTCTCTTTATTCATATATTTCTCATTCTCCACATTTATATTTTACTAATTGATAATATCATCTATAAAGACTACTATTAATTTATCTATGTAATCTCTAATGAAGCTATTAATTAAATATATAAATATTTTTTAGAATTAGTTAGATAAAAGGGTATCAAATTGAACTCATATTGTCAATAAATAGTTTGAAAGGATTCCTAGGGAATGTATCCACTCTTCACCATTAATTTTTGATATCAAGATAGAAGGTCCACCTTAGAGAGTCACAATGTCCCATTTAGTTGACTGACAAAGTCATGAATTTGTTAAAGGATATTATTGTTTTTTAATTTGATTTTATTTGAGTTCATGATAATTAATTCAGAGGATGATAGACCCATCCTTATTATGGATCAAGAAAGCTGACACACCCCACAGTGAAGAATTCAACCATATAAAAAACTTGTAAAAATTCACTTGTAACTATTTCATTAATTCCACCAACTCAATTGTGTCCATTATATAGGGAGTCTTGTATTTGGGAATATATCTAATTATCATTTTGGTTTAGAAGTTATCCTCTCATTTAATATTTATATTGTCATGTATTCAAGAATGTTTCCCCACATAGCCTTAACCATTACTTCTAGAAACATTTTTTTATATCTAAATAATGCATTAAATGATATGAAGATTCTAAATGGGACACATAATTCTCCTTACACATGTATACATTCATACAATAACATGGGATGTGAATAATGATCTCCATATCCCAATGTTGAATGTTGGATTTATATACGGGCATCAAATCCATTCCCACTATATCATTAAATTGCACTAATGGATTTGTGAGAAGGTTTTCTAGGAGGTTAAGAGCATAAAAATTTATTGGGGAGGAGTTATATACTTGGGATGCAAAAATTTATCGATTTTTACCTAAGTAATAGTCCAAACCCACATGTGTTTTGGTGGTGTTTAGGTAGTTATACTAAACATCCAATATATGAATGAATTTCTGTAACTATATTGATATAGGACATTTATATCTCATAAAAGGATAATGAGAATGCCATTCATTTTTTGATTCTTATTCTACTCTTTTTCTATATCTAAGATGAAGTTTATGATTAAAATACTTAAACTAGTAGAAATAAAAAAAAACTATAAACATAGAATAAAATAATTATTAATGATAAGTATATAATACCTTTTGATCATCTAGTTTTAAATCATGTTTATCCATGTTAATTTCTCATTTTTTGTTTTATAACATAAAAATATTTTCATATCCTTCATTATTGTACATAAAGAGATTTTTAATCTTCCCATGCCTATCCCCTTTGAGTATTGAACATGGGGTGAAACCAGTATCCTTTTTTGACACTAAGTGATGATCGATTTATTACCCAATCCTCATTTTTTGGGTCACTATCTTTTGCTATATCTTTTCTAGAGCCACATTCAATTTTAGTATCCAAATTAAGATGTAATTAATTTAATCCCACTCTCCCGATAATTAAATAAGTTTTTTATATTCTACTATACATAGACTTATACCTATGTCAATAACTACATTATTATAGTACTAATAATAAAAAATAACTAGAACCTCTCTCTTATAAAAATCAATGTTTTCCAATAATTTTAGCTATATTTTTATATGATTTTTAAAGTTACTACTCAATTAAAAAAAGGATCAAAGGGCCTAGTGTCTTGGGATAATTAGGTAAATTAATAATAAACATCAAACTAAAATAAATATTATTATCTTAATCTCAAAAATGATCTTATAAATCTTTTTGATCTATTATAACTATATTGGATAATCTGGGGAATACATCGACAAATGGTACTGGTAAAATCCCAATAAGGAAATAAATAAGATAAAGAATCATTGAAAAATAGTGAGATGAGAATACATGCTATAATATGTAAAAACAACTCATGAATAATCATGTAGTATCATAGTATAAAGAATATGGAGTTGTAAAAACATAGAAATAACATACACATTCCATAAGCATTAGTCAGGTTTAATAGTTAAGAATGCATCACAATGTTGATAGAGTCCAATTATAGAATAAGATTACTCACTAATCCAATACATAACATATGATTAGAAAAAAACAATACGAAACTCATTAGAGTGCTATCTCGGGACACCCATCATAACATGTACATATAAATGTCTTCCACAAAAAGAATATGACATATTAAATATACATAATGATTACTAATGAAAATAAATTTGTTGCACAAACATATATTTTGGAACAACCAAAATGAATACCTTAATGGATTCCATGAAATTTGGGATTAAAAAATTATTGCGTATTAATAGATGAAAAATACTCATGTTTCATTAAAAATTATATCCACTTGAATTGAATATGTGGACATAGTGGATATGTATAATTTGGAAACTTACATCTTATGTGGGGATTTTTGGAAACTTGTAATGATTCGTTTAAAGGGAAAAGAGAATACTATTTTCCATTATAAATGAACTAAAAAGTGTTTTAAAATATCAAAGGGATAATTTTAGAAACCAATTATATTTTAACACATTTTATTGAGCCGTATTTGAAATTGGATAAGTGGTAGGTAAATTTCATTTAATTTGGATTCTATAATGAATGAAATTCTAAAGGGTACCCTTAAAAAATATATATCCCCATATAAGAAATATTTGCATTGAATGGTATATGAGTGGGAAGAATATACATAATATAGAATAATTAAATATTAATATTATTATGTGAATGTCAGGGAAGAGAGATAAGACATAACCCTAATGAAAATAGAGTGGTTTATAAATATCCCTTAACTTATGTTATAGAATGAATATGAAGTTTCACATAATTTAAAAAATAATAAAATTATATTAATTCATTAATTGATTGATTAATATAATTTTACATATATATTTCATTTATTGTGATTATATTATTTTCATTTACAATAATTATAATAATACATAGAGTTTAATTTCACTATTTTGAGGTTTTTCATTTCCTCGTTCCAAAGTCAGATCAGTTCTAGATAATTGTTTACATTCTAGTAAAATGGGAAGAAAAAATGAATAAAATTTTATTAGTCCAATTCTATAAATTTAAAATCCACTTAATAACCGTTTCTCATCTGGAAATGGGATTATTCATTTCCTAAAAACCCTAATTTTATATGATTAGTTAATTTTGGAGGTTTTATCGACCCACATTATCTAGTTTACTTTTATATAATATTATTTCTATATATTAATTCTAGAGGTAGAAATAATTTATAATTTACTTAGTTCTAATCATTTTTAATGATAATATTGTTTCTATAACCATCCATGAAGAAGACTGAGGAAAACTACACACATTATTCATGGTGTCGGTTAACCAACCATATTTTAAACAACATTTGCATTTTAATCTAAAAAAATATGGGTTAAATATGAATATAACTCAATAATAATAGAAAATCAGTATATTTATAAAATTTATGTTACTATTTTTAGGTGGATATATAACATAAGCTTCCTGTATAATAAGACTATAATTAAATGTAGTTTGTCTAGAATTTTACACCCTCCTTTGGTTGATTCTTACTATGTAACCCATTACGGATCCTCAAAATATTTTTTGGATGATAAAATAAGAAATATTAAGTAGATGACTGGATTGGTAAGGTAATTTGGAATAAATTTTTCATGATATATGGCTTTGATGTTGTGAGGATAATTTGTGGTATTTATAAAGGTATGAGAGGGGTGTTTTTGAATATCGTATTCATTATTTTATTATTTAGGATAAATTCCATCAATTTTATTCATTGTTGTGTTATATAAAGTAAATGTGTTTCTTTGTTTGACCTTGTGGGTGATTACAATATCCATTACTCAAAAAATCATATATTTTGCTTATAATTTTAAATATATCATGTTAAAATATTTCACAGTTCACTATAAAACTCAAATATCATAAAAAATTACAAAAAACACCATTTTTTTTGTTTTTAAATTTAAAAAATTAAAACCATTTTATGAAAATCATTTTCTAAATATGTTACATTTATTTTTTACATAAAATCCACATTCATTAGAAAAATATCAATTTTAATAATTTGACCAATTTTTATTCCATTTGAAAAATTACACAATATTCGATAATATTATATAATAAATATAATGAGGAAAAATATAACTTTATAAACATGTCCTCTAAAAATAAAATTTATTTTAAATCATTATATTTTCAAAAAAAATTCATAAAATTTATAGACTTTTCAAAACTATGGAAACTTATGTTATCATTTTTAAAATACTTTTTTACTAGTATAATGATATTAATATATTAAATTATAATTTATTAGGATTACTATGTATTATTTTACATAAACTTAAGAGAGGATACTATTATAACAACAATTCTATGACTACTAACATCTTGATTACTATTAGTGTTTGGAAAAAATCCCTTAATGTGTCCTATCAGTATGTTTTGGTTATGGTTGGGTTTGATGACAATGCTAGGTAACTGAAAATGATTATGGTTGGTGTTTTATGAAGAGAGGATTTTAAGGTGGTGCAATTTCCCAGTGTTTCCAAATTTATAGGCCTTAAAATTGGGAGATTGATGTTGGAAAATGAAGTATTTCTTCATAGAGGTGACCGATATGATGAACGTAGAAGAAAATTGGAAAAGGATGATAATTTTGTACCAAAATTCAGGTAATGCATACAATGTTCTATGAATGGTACACATAGAAATAAGAATTGTAGGCATAGTGGTTGGAATGATATGATGGATTGGTTTACGAAGCTAAAAATGGTTCCTGGTGGAAGGTGGTGCAGTACGTTGATGGCATGATGTCAGTGGAGAAGTTCAATCGCATAGGATCAAATAAAGAATGCATATCTGATACAGAAATTTGTTTGTGTGTGGCTTGCGGTGATAAAAGGATCCGTATGCGGTGAAGGATGCATTAATGTTTTGGTAAATCTTAGATTGGTGGATTTTTTGGGTATTATTTCCTATAAAAGATTCACTAATCCCACCAATTACTTTTGAGATTGAATATCAATAGAAAACGTATTTGTTGTGTGGGAATTCAGCAAATTCCAATGGAAGTTCACGAGTGATAATTTCGTGAAGGCTGATGTGGTTCACATAGAAGTAATTTTGCTAAAGGTGTTTATGAAGATTCCTAACCCACAAAGAAAGAAGTGGTACGCAAAGAAGGAAGTTTGGTTCATGGAGGATAATGTTCGATATGTTGAAATATTGGATGCGGTACATGGTGGAGGAATCTCCGGTATGCGAGAGAGAAAATTTCGTAGGCAGTATGAGGAAGGAGGGTTTCGGTATGTGGAAGCGAGGTTGGTCCACAAACATAGAACAATTCATGGATAGAGGGCAGTCCATAGAAGCAAAAACAAGGAAGTGGTACATGGAGATGATAACGGTTTAGAGAATGAAGAAACAATACAAAGAGAGGCATTCTGTTTACCAAACTCGGTACTCAGTATGCTGGAGAAGAAGGTGGTTCACGATTTGCACAAGGAATGTTGCAAATGCTTCAAATCAGTCTATGAATGTATTTTCCAGTACCTAGTAGTAATTGAAAAGGTGGAATTCATATACCGGTGAAAAAGGAACATCAAAAGAGAATCAACCTATAGTTGAGGATGGAAAAATTCATGAAAATGAAGGGACCTACATGTCCATAAACTATTTTTGACCAAAAATTCTATAAACTGTGTGTATATTCCTCTTTAAGAGAAGTTAGCATAGGAAGATGAAAATGGTGACCCTTTTCATAGGCTGTGAGCCAGAGAAAAGGGAATAGAGAGTGACCCTTGGGAATTCTATGAGAAGACTCTAAATTTTTAAATGAACAAAGATTGGGAATATATGATCATTCCCAAAATTTGTACTCATTATCAGCTTTGAGCCTTAGTGAATTTTCTATATCGACACATCACCGTTTTTTGATCCCTGGATGTATCCCAGTGAGGATGAACCGCCTAAAAATTATTTTCTCATGTGCATTATTTCATATCTTGTTATATTTTTATACTGGAGGAAGTGAAAATTGAGTATTTTCTAACAATGAAAATATATCCAAAATAGAGAAATATTTAATCTTACATAAACAGATTAACCCCCTCTCTTATGGTATTCGACCTAGTGGAAATAACAATTAAAATGGTCAGATTAATATTCCAATGATCATAATTTCAATTTTCTTATGGGTTCCCTAGATTCTAAAATAAACTAATATTTTATTAATTCATCATTAAATAATATTTTTATTTGATATATTTATATTTATTTTTTGATATTGAAAATTCATTTTTCATTACTAATTTTTTGTTTCTACATTGCATTTCATGAGTGTGATTATTCTAGGAGAATTAAAAGATCTGAATTTTGGTATTATTGTTATCTTATTTTATATTTTTTATCCCATTGTAAAAATTTAGATTCTCAGGTCCATATTTGTCATCTTAATGTAATATTTTAATTTATAAAATAAAATATACACGGTTGTATCATGTGTTGAAGGTTTTTTATTCATAATATATATTATTAAATATTATTAAAATATAAATTCTAAAGGGAAATTCCATTGATAAAAATTTCGATCATTAAATTTACTACTACATTGATCACCACTAGATGGATATTCAGACTCTATCAGATGATCCGTGGGTCTTTTGATCATTAGGGACACTACCTAAATGGAACCAACGAGTTGGTGCAATTTATTGTCTCCGCCATCAATCTAGTTCATCATGTCTTCATTCAAATTACATATATTGATCTCTATAAATGAATAAAAATTCATGATGCATTATAATTATAGATTATATGGATTAGATAATATCATCATTACATATTTTAATGGGATTTAAAATATCATGTCAATATAGTAATGAAATCACATTAAGGCAGATTAGGGTGATTCAAAAATATTAAAAATAGTGTTTTTGATCATGAAAAAACATGAAATAATGATTTAAAATAATCCTCTCCATTTCTATGATCACAAACTCTTTACCTGAAAATATTAATTATAGGAAAATCTATAGAGAAATAGATAAACGTGATATTTATTATTTTAAAATAAATGATATTAAATAAGGTTATTGTCTAAATAAATCAACCATTTCATACAATGTAAAAAAAATCTATCAAAAAATCTATTAGGTCCACTTTTTAAAAAAATACAATCCTTTTCAAATTTTTTTTTGAAATAATAAATTTTTTTAAAAGATAATTTATTAAGAGAAATCAAGAACCCTCCCCCCTTGATATATAAAAATTACACTTGTTTAGTAAATTCCAAAAAACATCTCCTTAAAAATGATTATCAAAAATAAAAACAATGATAAGAAAGGGATATATAAGAGATATTTAAAAACATAAGGGAGATTTTTATAAACCCAAAATAGATATTTTAAAAGAATTTTCATGAGAGAAAATTATTTAAAATAAAAAATAAAAAGGATTTTAAAAAAAATCTATTAAAATCCAAAATATCATTAATATGAGTATATGAATGATGTAATGGTTACTAAAAAATATGATAATGAAGAAAGGAACAAATAATTATGTAAAGAAATTATAATGATGGAAAAAATAAACAAAAAATGTAAGGATAATAAAAAAATAATAGAAGAATTATTTAAGAAGAGATAAATAAGATGAAGATTAAGAAAATGAAGTAATTAAAATGGAATAAAAGACAATGGAAAAGAAAAATAAATAAATAAATTTTAAAATATGGTGACTGAATAGTATAAAAGATTAGAATAAAAAATTCCACACCATTTCCACAATACTACCATCCTCAATAGTTACCTTTACCTTTGTTGAGGGATTCTAAAAATTGATGACATTACATTGATATAAATAATACATTGGAATATTCTCCCTATTTTAATTTTTTTCTTGAACCGTCCCACATGGCCCAAGCTGTTACTAACCCAAGCCCACCATCCATAGTCCAGAGGCAGGTTACTAGCACCGAAAGGCATATTCCCTAAAACGGGAAGGCATTTCCTTTAAACCTGAACAAACACACCGTCCGAGAACACAACAAAAAGAAAATGTAAAGTAAACAGTTTTAGTAAAACTGAATTAAAAGAATATGTCCCATAAAACAATCCCAACTAGAAAATTACAAGTACAACTGGAAATTAATAAAAACTAAAAGGTGAAAAGCAGATCTTGGATTTTCCACCATGGATCCTACCTGAAGGGTAAGTACTGATCGCCTCCACATTACTCCACTCCCGCCCATCTTCTCCAAGTCATATCACACCGAATGTCCACTTCCAAGCACCATCCATTCCTAGATCCCTCAACCATAATCAAAGTAGTACGTTAACTGCACAAGAAACAAAAAGGTGTGGATGAAGCCTGTGCATGGGTGAGTATAATGTTACTCAGTAGGGACCGTGAGACCCCAGTGGTCACCTAGAATCCCACAAATAAAAACCACAGGGTAAAACCATGAAGATGAAGTACCACATAGGTAATGTAACACATAGGATAACCTCAATCACAAGAATAAATTAAAAACATATCACACCAGGATATATTCTAGGGGTAGTAACAAGTGACTTCCCCAGTCACAAATTCGAATGCCTCGACAGCAAGATAACTCCTTCTCAATTGAGTATAGTGGTCTTGCCATGTCACACATAGGGGCTTCCTAGTTACCTTGAACTACTGAAGTACAACTCCTCATCGCATACTGTGGGTATATCGGGTGACACAGAGCCGTCCCCCCCCCAACACAGTCTGCTAAGGTACTCCTCCCCATTGTGTATCGTGGTTTCTCCTTATTGTTGCCTACCAAGTCACAAAGAACCACCCACCCCCATTATGTTATGCTGAGGTACTCCTCTCCTTCATGTACTGTGATCTTCGAATCACTCTAAGTCGAAAATCTACAGTAATTAGGTCTCAGCCTGTCGTAGGGTTCTGTACTATGTGTACAATGGAGAACCTCTCCCCAATCCATAAGTTCTATCCCAACCAGTATGAAGTCTCACAAAAAATTAACCCAATAATCCACCTTGTCATATGGGTTCAAACGCAATAGACAGCGCATTAGTCGAATGTCGAATATGTGTATTATTTGTATTTTAGTGCTGAGGGACCGACAGGATTCAGGTGTGATCCAACTCGGCTGAACTCCAAGTTTCTCCAAAACTCTAATAGAGTATGGAAAAAATACTCTCTAACTGCAATGATCCTAATGTCAAAGATGATTCACCAAACGAGCATATGATCCTCATGATAATCCATTTTGATTGTTTCTGGGACCGATGGGGCCCAGGTTCGGTCCGACCTGATCAGACCGACCCGGCCCGACAAGGTCTGTGTGGGGTGGTGGACTCGGCACACTAGGTCGATGTCCGGTCCATCCCACTAGAGGGGCATCCTACAAGGGCATCTCGACCCAAATAGGGAGGCCCACAGGGGCGGCGTCCCAGTCTGGGGGAGGCGGCCAGCTGGGGTGGCAGCCCTCTTGGGAGGTGGCCTAGTTTGAGGGTCGCTACCGGCTCTAAGGTCAGTGGCCTAACTCCAAGGGTGGTGGCCCAACTCGAGTGCGAAGACCTGGGTCGAGGGAAGCGACATTGTATGAGGTTGGCAGCCTACTCCGATGGTGGTGGCCCATCTCCAAGGGCAGCAACCTGACATGAGGGCAGCGTCCCTCTCTGAGGGTGATGGCCCGACTCCAAAGGAGGCGACCCAGTGCGAGGACGACAACATATTCCAAGTGCAAAAACCCACTATGATGGAGGAAACTCGACTCAAGGGCGGCGACCCAATTCAAGGGTTTCAGCCTGGTCAGACGTGGGGGTTAGGTGTAACCCCCTGGTCACCCAGATTCCTCAACAGCCTGAAGTCCATTCAGTTAGTGAAGCGGCGACTCTGTGTGGGTGTCACTCGGTCACCGCAGAACCCACAAGAGGCGGGATTGGCCTCCACTGCAGCTTCAGCCATGACTTCTATTTGCCGGCATCATGGTAGATGCACACCATTATTCTCGTGGCTAACCATCTTGTTAGCTGCCTCCTCCATTCACCATGGATGATGTTCTGTGACCATCTTCTTGCAACGTTTATCAACATCCTTGAGGTCTTCCAAGGTGGCAAAAGGACAACAAGATAGTGGAGGGTTTGTACCGGGTTCTTTAGGTCCAAGAACTATGCATTATCTCATAAACATGACGGGTTTTAAGGGTTTAGTAAAAATTGAATTAAAAAAAATTAACACCCCACAAGACTCACTAAAATAACCTCTCACAAAGCTGTATGAATCATGGGTCAACACATTAGTCAGTTGACCCATAATCATTGTATAATTTCAGGAATGTGAAGGAGGGAATAAAAATGCACAAATAAAAATAACCCCATACCTTGAAACATTGGGGAGCTCTCATTTTTTAGGGTGTCTCGTTGTTCACTGTCCCTGCAACCAGTTGTCCTCACTTCCACTCCAACGTCAAACTCCAGTTTGTGGTTTCAGTGTCGCACGTCACCTCCTGCTGGGGTCGTCTCCATCCTCTAACAAATTTTCATTTTAGAACTCCAATAAAACATCATTTCTTGGATAATCTTGATCGATACCCTCCCCCAGAAGCCTATATTTAAAGGAGAGGGGGAGAGTAAGTAACAATGTAGGGAGTTAATGGGGATCATAAATTAGGAAGATTCATAATTTCCCCAAAGTCATCATTACATAAGGTTATAAGGTCAACACATTTAGTGGATTGACAAACCGCAGACCAAACCCTTTAATTGGTCCATTGGAGGTTTGTTAAATAAAATAATTTTTTTTATTTAATTTCATTTATAAAAAGTCACAAAACAAAACCATTTCTCCAGATCTATTACAGACAACGTAAAGCCTCCATTAAGAGAATAATGGCACTGCAGATTCAATGGTTCCCTCATATTTTTAATCTAACCAATGGTTTAAATGTTAAAAAATTCCACTCAAGCATTTACTGAACATACCTGAAAAAATGTTCAGAAATTCATTCCAGGCACACCGGGCCTTAGAATCACACGCGGTCAATTTTCACAAACTCGTAATAATTCCATATAATTTAAAACAAAAATTTACATGAAAAAGTCCAAGTATTTTAATTCTCCCCATATTAGGTATTCACATCCTTATAATCCACATCATTGACTAAGGAGACAAATGGGGGTACCGAGCACAAATCTGACCCTCCCGATCCCATGTGCTCCCCTAGAGGATCCTATGTTGCAGTGAACGCTCATCGGAGGAATCGACCACCCACAAAGGATATTCCCCTATCCATCCTCAATCTCTACTAAAACCTCCATAAACATTGAACCTTTATCAAAGTCCATATCTCCATGGTCGATGACGTAAGATGGGTCGTGCATGTTTCTCCTCAACTAGGATATGTTGAAGAGGTCGTGCTCCTTATCCAACTAAAGAGGAAGTTCCAATTAGTATGCCACCTCTCATTTCCTCTATAGTACAAGAAATGGATAGATAAACCTCGGTGATAACATGGAGCCTTGGCCAAATCTCCATAGGCCCCATCGAGGAGAGAATAACAAGAAAACATGGTCCCACTCTTGTATCTTCAATGTTATCCATATTTTGTCACCATATGATTTCTACATGCTCTGTGTAGTCTTCAACCACTACTGGATGATATGAACCTTCTCAGTGGTTTCCCATATCTAATCAAGACCCATAAGTGCCGAGTCCCTTAGGTATGTCTAGTATAGAGGTGATCTGTAGGGTCGTTAGTAAAGGGCCTCAAATGGTGCCATACCATTGGTGGAGTCATAACTATTTTTTAAGAGAAATCCACCAAGGTCAAGTGATACTTCCAACTGTGGAAAAAATCTAGGATGCATGCACGAATAATGTCCTCTAGTGTTTGAATGGTCTTCTCTGTCACACCATCCTTCTATGGATTAAAGGTGATGAAAAAATGCAATTGAGTCCCAAAAACCTCTAGAAATCTGTTCCAAAATAGGGATGAAAAACTTGCGTCACAACTAGAGATGATCGTTGATGGAACCCCATGAAGTCGCATGATCTCTAGTCTATAAAGGCTTCCCAATATATCTACTAATCCTTTCCCTTAGATAGGTAGGAAGTGGGTCGACATGGTGATTCGGTCAACAATAACCCATATGGAATCATATCCCCTAGACCTACACGACAACCCTATCACAAAGTCCATGGAGATCCCATACCACTACAACTCTAGCACCTCTAGAGGCTGGTCTAATCCTGATGGACCCTGGTGCTCGACCTTCACTTACTAACAAGTACGGCTTAGGGAAACAAAAACTGCCACGACCTTCTTCATCCTTAGCCACCAGTGCTGATGTCGGAGGTCCTAGTACATTCTCACCACACCTGGATGTACCACTAGAGGAGATGTATGGAACTCCCTTATCACATCCTCCCAAAGCGCCACCGGTACCATTTTCCTTCTTCTAAAATGGACGATGTGATCCCCACCTTCAAAAAATCCAGCAGGTTCTTGTCTTAACTATATCTGATCATGTCAAGAATCGTATTTAGTGTCCCCAAGCTTCGCCTCCCTGACTCACTAAAGGAGTGGGTTGTGACTATCATGGACTACAGTTATGCTACTCTATCTCTATCCATGAAGGATATCTTAAATTTGGCTAGCTGCTATGTCCCCTCACATAGAAACTACAGACCAGATCTCCAACTGAGTGATTCAGCTACCACATCCCCCTTCCGAGGAGTTTAGATAATCAAAAATTCATAGTCATGGAGGAAATCTAGACAACATAGATTTCTCAGGTTCATGAATTTATGAGATAAGATATACCTGAGACTCCTGTGATTAATATAGACTGTAAAACATTCTCCCATAAAATAATGTCACCACATCTTCAATGAAAAGACCACTACTGCAAACTCCAGGTCATGGGTAGTGTAGTTATTCACATGTTGTCTCATTAGTCATTAACTATAAGAAATCACTTCACACTCCTACATCAGGACACATCCAAGATCTGTCCCTGATGCATTGCAGTAGACTACATACCCAACACCATCTAGTAGCCTCAAGATTGGGGCACTCTTCAGTCTCTACCTAAAATCCTAGAAAATCAGTTGGCATCTCTCCATACATAGGAAATTATTCCCCTTATTTGTCTAAGATGACAAGGGTGTTGTATCTCTGGAAATGTCAGGCACGAATCTCGGGTTATATCTAGCAAACCCCAGGGAACTCCTCACCTCTATAACGCTTATGGTTGGCTCCCAAGCTAGCACAACCTCTCTCTTCCCTGGATCCACTGCAACTCTAGCCTATGAGATAATGTGTCCCTGGAAGTGGACCTCTTGTATCCAGAACAAGAACATCGAGAGTTTACCATAATGCTGGTGATCTCAGAGTGTATCCTAAACCATCTGTAGATTATAGGCATGCTCCTCCTCCATCACTGAGTAAATCAAGATGTCATCTATCAACACCACCATGAAGTGATCAAGGTATGTCTGAAAGCTCCTATTCATGAGTCTGATGAACACTGCATGGGCGTTGGTCATGCCAAAATGCAGAACCAAGAACCCATAATAGCCATACCGACATCTGAAGGTTGTCTTCGGCACATCCTCATCTCGTATCATGAGCTGATGATAGCATGATCAGAGGTCTATCATTGAAAACCAGCATTAAATCTTCAGATGATTGAAAAATATTTTATTCTCAGGAGTGGATACATGTTCTTAACTGTCACCTTGTTCCAGCTCCAATAGTCCACATAGAGTCTCAAACTACCATATTCCTTCTTAGTGAAAAAATTCATGGCTAACGATGGAGAAAAACTGGGTCTTATGAACTCATTTACCATTAAGTCATCTAACTATACACATAACTCATGAAGATTCAAAGGAGCCATCTGATATGATGGTGTAGATAACGGTGCCATCCCGGGGTACAAGTTGATGTAAAATTCTACCTCTCTATTTGGAGGTAGTCCTGGAACATCATTAGGAAAGACATCGACATAATCTTCCACCACTACATGATAGATTATACTCTCAACATAAAATACTATGAGGGTATGTCTAGCCACCAGATGAGTAATCAGCTGCACCGTCCTTTGGGTAATTTCGTCATGTGATGCAAAGGTTACCTTCTCACTGGTGAAGGAAAACGTGGTTCCGTCCATGTGGAAATATCACACATTGCGCCAAATAAAATTAATCTGAGCATGAACTGTGGATAACCAGTTCTTCCCCAAGATGAAGTTGTAACGCCCCGACACTGCTACTAGAAGAACCCATACCATGCTCTCACCCTATAGAGTAAGCTCACACTGCCGACACCAGTGTGTAATCACCGAATCCACTCCCATACGTGTCTCTAGCCATAAGGACCGAGCCAACGAATCCACTTGAATCCTTGATCCCCGAATGAGGGTAGTTGAAATAAAAGATTGACTAATACCTATGTCTATATGTACAACATCTATGGTAGAGTAGACACAGATCATACTTATAATCATCTCTGGAGCACCATGTTCATAGTCCTTAGCTTCCTAGAGCTGAGCACATCCCTATCCTCCAACTTTATATGGTCTAGGTGGACCAACTGGTGGTAGTGGCAGTAGAATATCAAAATGTCACCCAATGCCTACTGCATGTCCAAATCATCTACCACATCCACTACCCTCTAGACCTCCTCGCTCAAACCTCTGCCTCTGCCTCAGCGGTCCCTCGACCATCGGTTGGTCATTGGTATGGTCGGTCGGGTAGTCGAAATCCATATGACCCTACCCACCGCACATGTAACACTGGGTGCCCCTCACCTATCTCCCTCTACCTTGTGAGCCTCACACCTCTAACCCTACATCTTAAGGTCATCCACTAGATGGTCATGTACCCTTTGACCTATATGTCATCTGCCTACTACCTTCAGCATATGACTCGACTACCAGTCATTCTATAGTAGCTCTCATAGTCGGGGCCTGCTTAACAAGGAAACTCTCCACCAAAATTGCTTTCTCAAACACCCCTACCAGCATCTGAATTCATAGGGATACCATCGATGCTCTGATCTCCTGTCGGAGGCCCTGCTCAAATGTCTTAGCACTAAAGAATGGTCTTGTACCATATTGGTGGAGTAGTGGGAGGGATCAGTGAACCTCGCCGAGTACTAGGACACTGTCATGTTTCCCTACTGTAAGCACAACAACTCCTGTATATGCACGGAGTGTAAGGCCATTAGGATGAACTCTTCCCTGAAAAGGCCCTCAAAGTCCACCTAGACAAGGGTCGCCTCATAGTGTATCCGTACAATCAGGCTCCAGTATCCCCCTCCTACTACATGAAAAATTCCAGCTTCTTGGATCACCATAAATTCACCTAGTGTCCCAACAAATCGAAAAAATCTGTTGTCAGCCTCCAGCCAGTCCTCAGCCGCCTATGGGTCTATTTTGCCTTGGATCCTCGAAATTCTCTACTGCTAGAAATCGTGCAATGCGCTCAGTCGGCGTGCATCCTCTGATAGTGGGGGTGGTGGAAGTAGCTGTCCAAGGGGCAGTGGTGCTGCTGGTACACCACTCAAATGTGCCAGAGCCATAAGGGGCACTGCACCAAGGCCTCATCACTCAGTGAGTCGTCCTAGCATACTCCCACGTGGAACCTGGGTGGCCGTCTTCATGGTCACATACTGAAAAGAAATATGTGTTCCATTGTTAAAAGTTATACCTAGTGAGCTACCTCAAGAATAAAAAAGATAGACTTTTCAAAACATACAGAATCAGTGTTTTCGTGCAATGAGTCAGAAATCAGAATTCAGGGTCCTGGTGTATGGATATATTGTTTGCTGCACCAACATTGGACTTCCCGAACTGAAAATCACACTCAAAACACATAACACTATTTCCACATAGAAAAGATAATATTCCTAGTCCTTTGGTAGAACCGAATCCATTCAAAAAAAATTTCACTACATGTCCCCTAGGGCCCATGTCAAAAATACCCCAAGCCCACATTCCATAGGCTAGGGGTTGGCGAATAACACTGAAAGGAATATTCCCTAAAACACAAATGAATTTCCTTTAAACTTGTACAAACACATGGTTCGAGAAAAAAATAAGAAGCAAATATGAATTAAACTACTATAGTAAATGTGTACTAAAAGTAAAGGGGCCAAAATAAAATCCCAACTAGAAAAGTACAAGTACAACTAAAAAGTACAAAATAGTTGAAAGGTGAAAAGAAGATCCTGGATCTTCCACCGTGGATTCTACCTAAAGGGTAGATACAGATCACGTCTATAATACTCCACATCCTCCTATCTCCACCGCGTCACGTCATGCTGAATGTTGACCTCCGAGCACTGTCCAGTCCTAACTCCCTCTGCCTTGGTCAATGTTGTACATCGTCTACACAACCCAACAAGTTGTGGGTGATTCCCGTGAATGGGTGAGTATAACAATACTCAGTAGCGACCCCGAGACCCTGAAGGTCACCTGGTATTCCACAAAGAAAATCAACAGAGAAACAAAACGAAGGTAAAGTACCACACAGGTAATGTACCACATAGCATAAACCCAATCGCAAGAACAAAGTAAAGATATATCATACCATGATTTATTCTAGGGGTAGTAACATGTAACGTCCCCAGTCACAATGTCGAAGTCCTCGGCTACTGGGGAACACCTCCTCTATCGAGTACAGTGGGCCTGCTGCGTCAATCATATGTGGTTACCACTAACATATGATTGCTGATGTACTTCTCCCCATCGCATACTGTGGGTCTTCTGGGTCACATAGAGTCGTCCCCCCAACGTGGTCTCTAAAGGTATTACTACCCATTGTGTACCGTGAATTCTCCCCACCATGGCCCTCCCAGTCACACAGAAACACCCACCCACATTGTGGTCTTCTAAGGTACTCATACCCATTGTTTACCATGGCTATAAAGTCACTCTTAGTCAAAAAGTAAGTAGTCATCAAGTCTCAGCCAGTGATAGGGGTCCTTACATAGTGTGCTTCAGAGAACCACTCCCCAAGCCTTAAATCAAATCTCAACGTGAACTAAGTCTAACAAAAATGTAACCCGATGACCCACAATAACAAAAGGGTTCCAACGCAATAGATGGTGTGTCAGTTAGATGCTCGGTCTATGCGTTATTGGCATTTCTGTTTATAGGGCCCAATTAGATTTTGGTGCAATTCAACTGGGCTAAACTTCATGTTTCTCCCAAACATTATTGGAGTAAAGAAAAAGGATCATCTTACTCCAAGGGTCCCAATTCCTTAAGAGGTTTGTTAAAAGAACATCTGGTATGACTCGGTTGGACCAACCCGACTCGACTGGATCTGGGTGGGGATGAGTTGGACTTGGCCCACTTGGCCGACGTTCGATATGGCCTAAAAGAGGGGTGACCACAAAGGGAAGCCCGCCCCGAATAGGGAATCCTGCAAAGGGGTGGCTTGACCCACGTGGGGAGGTGACCAGCATGGGTGGTGACGCAATCTAGGGGTTTTATCCCCTTAAGGAGAACGTCCGCTGAGGTGGTGGCCCGGTCTAGGGCCGACGACCCACTGGTGCGGCGACTTGCTAGGGAGGCATCCCAATAAGTGGGCGGAGACCCGGTCCTGGGGTGGCGGCTAGGCTCCAAGGGTGGTAACCCACTCCGAGGGTGACGACCTACTCTGAGCCGGCTAGAGGGCAGCGGCCCAAGCTGAGGGTGGCGGCCCGGCTTGAAGGTGGCGGCCTGATCGAGGGTGGTGGCTCGGTCTGACGCATGGGGGGTGTAACCCCCCTATCTCTCAAATTCCAAAAGGGCCTGAAGGCCATTTGGTTGGCGAGGTGGTGGCACCATGGAACCCACTGGAGGCTGTTATGGCCTCTGCTGCGTCTTTTGCCGTAGTTTCCATTCACCAGTGGTGTGGCGGTCACGCCATCTTCCTTCTTGCGGCCAACAGTCATGCCAACATCCTCCACCATTCACCAAGGCTGAAGAGTCGTGATCTTCCTCTTAATACATGTGTTGATGTGCTTGTGGTCTTCCAAGGAGGTTCAAGGATAACAAGATAGCGGAAGGTTTGGGCCTGATTCATTTGGCACACTCCCTCCGTGTTAGCTCTTAAACCTGAGTGTGGTCAAGCGTATAATAACAACTAAATTAAATAATAAGATTAACCCCACAAAATTTCATGCAATAACCTCCCATAAATACAAATGAATTTCTGGTCTACCTGTTAGTCATTTGACATATGTGTTCCATATAATTTCACGAACGGGGTAGAGGGAATAAAAAACACACAAACAAAAATAACCCCTACCATGAATTGTTGGATAGGGCTCGTGGTTTAGGGAGTATCATTGTTCACCGTCCGCACAACAACATGTCATCATCACCGATCAAACATCAAAATCCAGTTCAGGGTTTTAGTGTAACACGTCCCCTCCTATAGTGGGTAGCTCCATCCTCTAAGGGCTCAGTGTCATGTCACTCTAATTGAACTTCTCTTTTTAGAGATGCTTATCCGATAAGCCTCCCCAAATCTCTATATCTATAGGAGAGGGGGTGAGTAAGTCACACCGTTAGGAGTTAATGGGGCTCATAAATTATGAATCTTTCTAATTTCCCAAATGTAGTTGTTACTTAAGGTTGAAAAGTCATGAAATTTAATGGCATGACACACCGACAACCCCACCCATTAATTAATCTATTGTATGTTAATGAAATAAAATAACAAAAATATTATTTTAATTTCATTTCATTTAAAAAAGTCAAAAACCTTATATTTTCTCCGGACCTATTTCATTCAATGTAAATCCTCCCTTATGTAAATCCCATAAATTCTAATTCAATAGCACCCACAGATTTTTAATTTGAAATTTTTTTCAAAAGTTAGAAAATACCACTCATGCATTTACAGAACGTACCCAAAAAAAGATCAGAAATTCTTTCCAGGTACACTAGGCCTCAGAATCACACACAGTCAATTTTCATAGACTCGTAATAACTAATTATAGTTAAAAACAATTACATGAAAAATTATAGGTATTTACAATTTTGATGAAGAAAAATCAATAATTTTCTAGAGGGATAAGTATGTATATATATATATTTTTCATCATTAATCATCCTTTAAGAGAGACAATAAAATATAAAAGATAATATACATAAATAATTTTTTATATTTTAATAACAAATTTATTTTAAAATTATATTATTATTTTTAAAAGATATATATTTAGTAAAATATTAAAAAAATATTTTAAAAATCAGGGATTTGTTTTTGAAAAAAAAATTGATCACAATAAAATTTTTAAAACAATGATAAGGTTCCACCTCAAAAGTTAGCACAATTGAGATAAAGGGATCCAAGAAATGAAGGAAAATATAGAATTATAATTTAATTATTTGAAAATGATTAGAAATAATCCAAAAATTTATCTCAATATAAAAATATTCATAATTAATACTGTCTCAAGGTAAATATTTGCAGTTCACCCTTAATGAAATCGAAATGACCAAGAACCCGGTGTTTACTGAAAATATATTTCAGTTGATATAAGATCCATAAAAATTCCAATGTTATATTATTTTTTTGGAAGTGATATATTTAAAAATAGTTCATAAGGTCAATGTTTTCAGTGAAAGAGTGTTGGATAGGGTTTTTTGAGATACTGATTTCCCTTGAATTATAACATATATTAAGGATATGGTCATATGTTAACTTGAATTTTAATAGAATGTGTTTCATCCCTAATACATGTGTTTCATGACTAAAAGTTGTTATGTTTCCCACATTAGATGTCAAAAGAGAAATGGATGTCTTCTTCTTACTAATATGTGAGATGAGGGTTTTTTCATGTAAATGTAGAGTCCCACTTATATAATTCTTATATAGTTAGAATCCTCTAAAATAATCATCCTATAAACTAGATATTTAAGAAAAAAGATAATTTGGAAAAATGAATCCTTGAATTTTTATCCAATTTTTACACCAAAAATCCTTTGGAAATTTTTTTGATGATATTCCTCTGGATTTGATTAAACATGATCAAGATGAAAAACTCTATTTATGATATAATGTTAGGTCAATGTAAGGTAAATTATACTTATAGTAATAATTATATAATGATTATTTTGGATAGGCTAACCAAATTCATCCAATATATTTTTATAATTTATACCAATGTGAGTAATAATTTCCTTAGTCTGATCTATGCCAAATCCTTTTAAAATTTTTAATTATATTCTAATTAGTTTTTAATAATAAAATAAATTATTTGGGAAAATTTAAAACCAATAAATTATTTTTGTTCAACCTTATTGATCATCTCATATTCCATTTCCATTAAATTTGAAGATTAAAAATAAAGAGTTTTTCTTGGTTGATTTAAAAATCACATCATCAAAGTAAATTTTAATATGTAATAAATAATTTGAAATTCACTTTATAGAATGAGTGGAAATATAATTTTATATTTTAAATTATTTTGAAAAATGAAAATTAGATAATTCTTCATATGAATTGTAATAACCCATTGTCTCTTTCAGTTAGTTAGTACCCCTTATCATTAATCAAAAGTTGTTTTGCTCTGGTTTCTAGTCAATCTAGATATATCAGAATTTTCTGTGGTTTTCTATAGAGTGGTGGACCTTAGTGAGGGATATTATACTGTGAGAGGTTGTTAGCGACCTCGAATATCTAACTATGTCATAGGTAATTTTTTTGGATCAACCATTTTTAATATGGCTACATCACATACCACTAGGATATTCCATAGCTTGTTTTTGAGAATCTTCCAAATCTAGTAGGGCTAAGATGCATAGGAGAGATATAATGATGGGGGAATGTGGGGTGCCTATAACTTTGGGGGGGGGGGGGTTGATATAGTTTGGTGTGTGGGAAAACCCATACCCTTATATTGGCAAATTGGATCTAGATGTTGATTATGTTGTTGATCTAAGATCCAATTAGACTGGTGGTGGCTACAACATAACCTATTGTATTGCATGATAATCTACCGTGTTTTCATCACACCCAAATCTTGGTCATGGGAGTGTATGGTGTGTTCTTTAATTTTTTTTTAATTTAAAATCCTAAAGGCTTTTTCATTACTACAACAACATTAAACTTTAAATTATTGGACTAGTGTGGTTATTAGTGGATCTCAAGAGTGGATTTATACCCAGATACCATTTTCCTGTAAGATAAATATATGGAAGGATCCGATTGATCTCAGTATGATATATGTGAATATCCTTGATTTGGAATCCTTTTATATGTTCTTATATCCTTTTTAGTGACTTAAAAATCATCATTTTATTTATGGATTACATCCACCTTTTGATGGAACAAGATTATATTAAATTATTATGGATCTCCCTTGTTATTGATTCACTATTGGTGGATACTAATTTGAGTAATAATTTCATCTTATGATTAATGGAAGGAGAATCTGTAATGATTTTACCTATAATTAATTATTTAGTTTCATGATTGATTCAGATTTAATTTGAAACTAATTTTCAATGAATTTAATAAAAAATGATGTAATGATAGTTTTCAAGGATATATACAAGACATAGAAAACAACATTTTGGGTGTTTGCATGTTATTGTATGATATATGAGAAAGTAAGTCTTGTGAAGGAAATTATTCTGATTAAATTATTTGAATTGATATTGAGAAAAATGCAATGAAATTTTAATTTATTTTAAGGGTTTAAATTTGAAAAATAACCTAGTAATTGGTTTTGGGAAGACAAGTGGTATTACAAAACATGAAATTGGGCGTTTGAAATGTGAATAGTTAATTGATTTGAAAGGAATTTTTTGGAAGTATGGTTTTGTTGATTGATTGAAGCACTTGTGAACCTGATTTGTTAGTGAGTGAAAAAACATTCTAGAACTTTATCTCCCTAGAAATAGACTGTAGATTATAATAATAAATAAAATATGTGGGGTAAGATTTCCTATGATGGGGCCCTATATGGGTCATTGATTTATTATTCAAATTGGTTGGGCCTTAGGGAAAACTATATATACCATAAACGTGTTCACTGATTGAATAATTGATGTTAATCCATGGAGTTGGAGCTTATTGGGATGCAATGCTGTGGTTGTAATTAAAAGGAACAACGAAATTTTGGTGTGATTCTAATGAAATATATTGTGGAATTTATTAATGGTTGTTTAATGTTTAAGGAATTAATTTAAATAAAGTAAAACTAATAAAAAGGGAATGAATTAATGTATTAAAGTTATTTAAATGGTTGTGTCTATATAGGATACCTAGAATTTGAAGTAGTATTCGAGAGTTCGAGAGACATTAGCTGTAGTTGAGTCAAAGACTTGGTTATTCCCATAGTGTGGTTGTGGGCTATATTTTATTCTGTACTTTTGTGTTTTTATATGCTACTCCACCCCATTAGTTATGTCAACTGACACCCTGAGGATTTTGATCCCTTGGGGGGGGGGGTTCCCCAACATTCTAGTGGGAGGATGGATTTATGAATACCCCCTTTTTCCCTGCACTCTTCTCATGGTAGTTACATGTACTGGTAGGCACAATAGATTGTTTTCCTTATAAATGTGTGTAGGGTGCTTTAATTCCTTGTGGTTATTCACAAACATATTTTTTGGATATAGTATCTATGGAAAACTCTGGGTATAACATGTATAGGCTATGATTTCCTGGGGATCTTTACTCGGTGTATGGGTTATAATGGATAGATGTATAATGCCTGACATATGATACATATTATAAGAGCTGTGGTGGCTCTCAAAAAATACGAGGTTACTTTCCTATGTGTACGTGGTGGTTTGGTTTCACAAGTTGAATTTTGTGGTTCTTCACCCATGTGTCTGCATGAAAGTATTTTTCGAGTGAGATGCTTAGGATGTGCGATACTGGGGAAAAGTGGAAAACCAGTGGGGAATTAGTAGTGGGGTACCCGTGAAATTATTTATTAAATTATATACTCTTCAATGTTATACATGGTAAGAGTATCGATGGTGAGGTTGGAAACATTGTATAAGTATTTAGGTGATGATTTAGTTTCACTTGAAGTTTACTCTGTATTAGCAGGATTTCTTTACTTTTTCACGAGAGTCTCTCGGGCAGATCCTACTGAGTATATTGTTATACTCAACCTATGTATATATAGTCTTTTTTAGGTCACTTAGAGAAGGATGGAGATCAAGATGAATTATACTATCTTGGGGTTGCAAGAGCTGTCCGAGCTTGTGGTTGTTGTTGTTTTTTTACTATCTTTTGGGAACATGTAATTTTTACCCTTTCAATTGTAATGTTTTTGGGATGACATTACGTATTTGTAAAGGGGATTTCTTTTCTATTGTTGTCTGAGTTTGAGTTGTTTGGTGTCTGTCTTATATATTTCTTTCACATGTGTTCTTTTAGAGGGTAATTCCACCCATTTGTGTGTTTAATATACCCTTGGTGTTAGTAACCATCCAGAGGGATACTGGAGGTGGGATTCTTAGGTCATTATCTCTCTTTTCATATTTTTGGCCTAGGAGGGTTACTCCATGTGGGGAGTGGGTCATGACAAATATGGTCCCACGAGTCTTTTCATTGATTATATAATATTGAATAACATTAATATTATGAATATTTACTTGTTTCCTCATATAAATGTCTTGATAGATCATATATGAAGAGAACATTATATTTCGATGACAAACATGATATCTGGGTACCATCTGCTGTGGCTGAAATAGGATGAAATTCCAATTAAATTAAATTTTACACTATATATGGTCATTATAATTTTTTTATACCAAATATTTTTTAAAATCCCCCTTTTATATTCATGGGTCTTATTAAGGTAATATTCTTCATGTTTTTAGATAATAATTTCATTTTTTCTATTGATGAAATTTTGATCCTTCTAAAAATTTATGAGGATCAGAGAACAATTTAGGAAATTTCATACAAACTCTTAAAGAAAAACATTTACATGGAAAATTTTGAAAATGTGGTTTTTGGTTGTAGAAAATTTATTTTCTTGGGAACATTGTAAATAAGGATAGAATAATAGTTGATCCAACCAAAACAAGAGTGGTTGATTAGTGGAAAACACCTAAAAATGTCTCCATGATTCATAGTTTTCATGGATTAGCTAGTTATTACTGATGGTTTCTTAAAAAATTTCTCGTAAATCATTACCACTAAAAAATTTAACATTAAATGGGATAAAATTATTTTTATAGAATAATATGATTTATTTTTGGGAATTGTATAAGAGATTAGTAAATGCTCTAGATTTTTCCCTACCTTCATGAAATTGTGACTTTTTCATCTTCAATAATGATTCATTGAAGGGAATTAGTTGTGTTCTCATGCATATTGATTTGGTAATTGCTTATTCTTTAAGAAAACTAAAACCTAATAAGATAAACTAAGCCACACAGGAATTGGAATTAGAAAATGTAGATATTACAATGAAAATTTTGAGGCATCAATTATGAAGATCCAAATGTCAACTATATACTAACCATTAATTTTTGGTGTTTATATTCTCATTTAAGGAATTAAACATGAGTAAAAAATGATGGATTTAGTAGATAAATAATTACAATTTAATAATCAATCACCATCATAAAAAATAAAATGTTGTGGTTGATTCCATGAGTGAAAAACATCATGCATAATTAACCATGTTAATTTTGGAAGAAGATTTTTTGATTAAGGATTCGATATGTTTTTCCATGGAAGTTGTTTAGGAAATAAATTTATATGTTTTGTATAAGGTGTTAGTGTATTAATCTATATAAGAAAAAATTTATAAATCCCATAGGGAATTACATGAGTTGCAGAAAAATGAATAATTGGTTAAAATTGATGTGTTTCAATATTTTAAAATTGATAACAATTTTATTTTCTGATTTGGAAAGTGATTATGTGTGGGTTGTTATTCATATATAAAGAATGAATTGTTGTGAGAATCTCATAGTAATTTATTTTGAGTTCCTCTTCGCATTACTAGTAAGTACAAATACCTTAAGGAGTATTACTTGTGGGATCGAGTGAAAAGATATATTTTAGATTTTACCATGAAGTGTTTGACATATCAACAGGAAAAAGTGGAGACATAATTACCAAAGGGGATGATTCAGCCTTTTCATGTTTAATGGTGGAAATGAAAAAATATATCCATGGACTTGGTGGTGGGACTACCAATGACTTCACGAGGTAACAATGTTTTTAAGGTCACTGTTGATCAACTAAATAAATCTTCAAATTTTATTACCATTCGAGATACTATATATTGGTATAAGAATTATCTAATGTACCTCAATTATATTATTATATTACATGGAGTTCCACATTCCACTATATCAAGACATAATATCATGTTCTATTTTAACATTTTAATGGACTTCAGATGTCTTTAGGAACATAATTAAATTTTATCATATCCTTTCATACTCAATCTGATGTGTAATTAGACCAAAAAATTTCAGAATTAGAGGATATCATTTGAACATATTCAATGTACTACTACGGATGTTGGGATCAACATATTTATTTAGCTAATATTTCATATAACAAAAGTTTTTATTTCACTATACAAATGAAACCCATTGAGGAATTATATAGAAATAAGTGTTTGACTAAATCTTTTTGGGATGATGTGAAGGGAGTGATGTTAGTGGGAACAAAATTTGTAGATTATGTAGATAAAAAAGTGAATATGATCAAGAAACACATGAGGGATGCTCAAAAAAGATTACCATGTTATACAGATAATAGGAGGAAATACTTTTAATTTGAGGTATTTGATCTTGTTTTTCATCGAATCTCACCAAGGAAAAGTGTTATGTGTTTTAGTAAGTTAGGAATGTTATGTTCATGTTTCATTCGAACTTATGGTATCTGAGATATCATCTTACTAGATTCCTATTGAGTATATTTTCCTTCAAGTTTATTTCATGTAGACAATGTATTTAATGTTTCTATGTTGAGAATGAATGTTAAAATTTATTCTAATGTTTTGATCCCAGAAGTAGTTTAGTTGGAATAAAAAACTTAATATGAGGAAAATAATGTTCGGATTATTGATCATAGTGGGCATGTATTTCAAAATAAAGTAACCCATTAAGATAAGGTTTTTTAGAGAAACCACATTGTTGAAGAAGCAATATGGGATTTTGAAAATTTTATGAGGGATAGTACCCTAACATGTTTAATAATTATATAAAAATGTTGAGGACTATATTTATAAAAGGTGGTGGGAATGTAACAACCCAGTAATGTATAAAATAATTTATTTTAATTTTTAATTAAGCAGTTATATTCATTATAAAATTGTAATTAAGTAATTTGTATTTATAGAAATTAATGAACTAGTTCTTATGGAATAGTAACTTTACCTTACGAATCATAACGAGACCATTATGATTACTAATCTATCCAAGATAATTATAAAGTCACCTAATAAAATAAAAAAAATAAATTTATCAACTATATAAGTAAAACAAATGGTATATTAATATCAATGGACATGTAAATCAATTTTTTTTTTAAATTATAAATTGAGTTTTGGAATTTATGTAAGTAATAAATATTTAAATAAAATTTTAAAATGATTTAAAATAAAATATATTTTAAAAATATATATTGAAAATTTATTAGCATTATTTTCAAATGATTTTATTATAATTTTTTGAGACAATAATAAACTTTTCAATTTTTTTTAAAATTAGTTATATTTTTAAAGTAGGAATTTTTTGAATAAATTATTATTTTATCTTAAAATAATATTTATCATATTTTAAAAATTATTTCTAAAAATGTAGTTCATTTATTAATGTAACATATCAAAAAATTGTTAGGTGGACTTTTTTCTATTTTACTAAAACAGTTTAATTTTCTAATAATAGAAAAAAATTATAATTTATCAAATAATTTAAATACCTGAATTATTGAGTCAAGGATGATGTTCAGATAAGGTAAGTACCCTTGGTTCAGACTCATATCCATAAATTACTATATTTACCCATAACATCCAACGCTATTGATTGTCTTGATAAAAATAAAATAATGGTCAAAACAATGGGAACACCCCCTACACCACTATAAATACTACCCCACACCCCTACTTCTCCTAACACCTCTCCATATTTGATACATATTCAATTTATTCCCAATACTCTTCAAAATCATCTTTCCCACATCCAATTATATCATGTACCACCAAATTTCGATAACCAAAATCCATAAGGTGGTTCTCAAGGTGGATAACCCAAGAGGTAAAAATCCTCTTTCAATTTCTTTTATTCCATTTTCAATTCATTTTAATATCATATAATCTCTTAACCTCACTTTACCCAAGTGGAATAAAATCTATTTTTCATATATATACTATAAATTTTTATTTTTTATAGAAAAATTAATCTCAATAATTCTTCCCCTCTTCCACTTATTCTATAAATAAAAACTCTGCATGTGATGTGTTGATTTTCTAAAATCATGGACACTGTGTTTTAAATTTACAATACCAGAATCATGGATGGTCAAAAAACCATTTCAATAGTTGAAATGATTTTAATTTTTATGATATAACATATTTCTTATTCTTTATTTAACATATAACCATCAAAATAATTATATAACGAATCTAGTTCTTGATTATCGAAAAACCACCAAAATGATCTAAACAAATATAATTAATATTTTATCTAATGATTAATCTTCTTATAAGAAAATATATATTTATTGAGTAATTTAATATTATATAAACATATAAATACCACTTCATTATAATTATGGTTTTTAACTTCCATTCAATTAGAAAATCTATTATGATCTGACAATTGAAACCCTGCAATGAATGCACCCAAAAAATCCAAATAAAAATATATTATCAATAGTTTTCTAGAATTATGTTATAAAATGATCATATAAGGTGTTAAAATAGTGAAATGTTTACTTTAAAATATTAATAACACTCTTTTTTCCATTTATAAGTGGATTAAATACATTTTAAGTAAGACAAACCTGAGGTAAAAGAATTATTATCCAAATTTCCCTTCATTGAGATAACCTTCTATTTCATTGATTTTATATGATATGATTATTTTTAAAATTAATATTTAATATATTATGGTTTATTATGTATATTTATAGTTATTTTATATATTCTTTAAATTTTATTAATTCTCACATAAAATATATAGTATATTTATGGGACTCTTAATTAAAATACTCTTTTAATTTTTTCTAAAAAAATCAATAGGAATTATTTTATGAAATCATTTTTCTTTTATAAAGATGTTATGGTTATTTAAGAGTTGTTTATGATGATTTTTGGGACCTATACCTCCATCTAATATGATTGGTACATTTATGTTGTAGGTCAATCATATGGTTACTCCATGTGTAACTGGGATGGATACACAATAAGGTAGCTATGAGAGTTACATTTTAATGTAGATATGATGGTTACAAATCATAAGGTATATATGAGGGTTAAAATATAAAATAATTAATTCTTAATGTATCCAATGTGGTTTATTTATTTATTTTCTACATTTTATGGAAATAAGATTTTTCAATAAGTTACTAAACAGTAGTTATCAGTTGAGAAGTATGACTTTAGGGAAATTATTTCAAATGTTTATAAGTATTCATGTACAAATGGTTTATCCCTTTTTTTAAATTCCTTATTTTTTTTTTCTGAAAAGCCAATGTTTTAAAAAATCACAAGGTTTAATGATGGTTAAAAGAAAAGGATGATACATCCTGAATGTTATGAATAATTTTCACAAATAGATTTCATGCTCTATTAAAAACTTTTGTATTATGAAAAAATGGATATTGATTTTTTAGTATCCACTTTATTCTTATGGATTTACTTATACAAAATATATCCTTACATTATAAAACTCTATACTGAAAAAATATTTGGAAATGTAAAGAAGTGTACTTTAAATGAATTTACTAGTTTTTGTAATGTTTATGGTCTGCTACATATAATTCATTTTAAAGGTGAAAGTTAAAAATATGGTGGAAAGAGTGGTTTACATAAGAAGGATTGTGTCAAAAAATATTTCCCCATGAACGATTGGAATTCTTTAAGATTTTATCATACTAAAAAAACATGTCTATGAATTTTGACGAAACAACAAAAACACCAATGTTCTAGACAATTTTTCTACTCGTTTGAAATGTCATGATTCAGAGGTCCCTTTTAGTGGTGAGGTGTTTAAATAGATATTATTCATGTGGGTATAACATGTTTCTACTGGAACACAATTATGAATAAAGGGGGATTTATTATGAGAAAATAATATCAAATTATCATAAAATATAAGTGGAACATGAAAATGAAATTCATAAAATGAAGATGGATAGTTATATTAAGAAAGCTAAGTATGTTAAGAATGGTTAGAAATGTATATATATTGACTCTAATAAGAAAGAGTAAATATTTTTCTGGACCCAAAAAGTTTACATGTCTAGGATAATATAAGATAAAAAATATCATATGAATAAAAGAGAAATAAAAAATGTTTCTAAATATGGGATAAAAGTTTATACCAATAGTAAATAGATTGTTGTATGAAAATTGAGAAAATATGAAAGAGGATTGAGCAATAAGATCATATTACTTAATTTTTTTTAATTTTTTTTGGAAAATGATAAAGGTATGAATGAGAAGTTACAACCTCACATTAACAAAAATATTCTGAAAAAGGAAAACAATTTGAAATCCAAACTAGAAGAGTGTACAAATGAAGGGAAACTTTTTACAAAATCTGACAATGATAAACAAAAGGAATAAAATAAATCAAATGAAAAATAAATTCATATGAATAAAAATGAAATTATGATAATGGGTTATCAATGAAAAATATGTTTCTATGACAAAACTACAGTTCCCCCTTATTCAAAAAATATTTTCATTTTTATTATCATGCTAAGAATTAAAGGTGTAGAAACAATGAAGATGATAATGATTAGTCTCATAATATTCTTACAAAAGAATGTAAAGAGGTTATGAAATTTTTTTCTTGAATGTGATGTTATACTCATAATCATTATAATGTGTTTCTTGAGATGGGAACATGTTACTATTCTCCTAAAATGAATCCTTTTTCGATTTTACTTATAAATGAGAATTTTGAAATAATGATGAACATTTTTTACATAAATGTTATGTAATTGGAAAAATTGAAAATTATGATTATTCACTGTTATTTTATAGACCAGTTTCACCCATATAGACATAGGGTTATCTAGATAAAGGATCATAGTTAATAAATTCGTTGTATTATTTTGTTCTCTAAATAAAATGGTTCATGTTTTTGAGAAGAAAAGTTATATACTTTTTTAATAAGTAATTTTCTCAATAAGGACACATTTCAAGATAACCCCCTTGATTTTTATTTTAAATCAAGGAGAGAGAATATATTTAGAGGGTGATAAAATAAATAAGGTTGAAAATAAAAGAAAAAATGGGGATATTGTAAGTATTTATGTGGTTATTGACAACAAAATCAAATGATGAGATCGTTGGACCCAAGTTCTGTTGTGGCTATATTGGTTATGAATAGATCAATATGTTTATTATGATAATTAGTATTTTTGAATGAAATGGAAATAATATAGGAGAAGCATGTGAATAATGTTCGAAATCAGATCTAGAATCATAATGATGACAATCTGATCCTAGAGGATTGTGTTCAGAATCATGAATATCCAATATAGACATCACCATGTGTCACCGGATCCCAATTTTCTAATGAGAAATTGATGAAAAATTTATAAATCTTATGAATTCAAGAATGAATGTGGTGATAATTATGAGGAATCTATTTTTGATTAAGAAAGACTCTACTATGAATATGAGGATTCATTGATTTTTTTTTTCAAAAGTCATATGTTTCCCGCAATACTTATGATTATTTCATGATAAAGGAAATGGGGACAAGAAGTGTCATATATCCTATTTAGTACAATACCATAGAAGAAATCCTTATTCAGGATGAGTAAGAAAGAACGATGTTTCTTATGGAATGGGAAGTGAAAAATCATTCTGTTATATTTTAGGTTATGATAATATGATATTAATTGTTTTCAAAGTCATTAGGAAGTCATGATACACGAATTAAGTTGTGCAAGTAGAATTTATTCTGAAGGAAAAACTTTACAAATTTTTTATAGGTATGGGATCAATGTATTTAGATGTTGTTGATGTCTGGATTGCTTGGTGTATCGTAATTAGAAATGAAAATAAGGTTAAAATGTTGGAATCGATCCATTGGACTTGGTATGCCAACTATATTTCATAAAGGATTCTGACACTGGTTCAATGTTTTGATATACATTATATATTAGATTCAATGGTTTATCAAAGTTAGAATTTTTTAGAATTATTGAATTTTATTTCAAACAGTCCAAGAAAAAAATCTCAAATTGTGTTCTCTTATAATAAGGTAAACATAGAATGAAAAAAATGTATTTATTTTGTCTCCAGAAGAGGAAAAGAATATTAATATTTATGAGAGGTTAGCGTAATGGGCCATATTTATTCACCTTAATTATATTAGATAAATTAGAATTAGTTTACTATTACTTTAATTGATGTGGTGAAACATAAGATAAATATATTATTTCACAGTTGTATTCATCATAACGTGCCATATCAAAATGGGGGAATCATAATCAGGTAGAACTTCATTAATAATCAAGAAGCATTGAGAAATTAAAAGAGATATTTTGTAATGTCGTGACCCCAGTTTCCTAGATTCGGTGCATTAGTACATATCATTGACATGATCACAAGAAAGATCATGTCATGAATGACCAATTAGTTTAGTAGTCTTGGAAACACTAGATACATTCATAAAGTTTACATTACATCATAAATTGAAAACTACAACAACATCTTGTCTCCACACTCATATCCACTTATACAATCCCTACAGGTCATTCATAAAATACTTCTTCACATCCTGGGAAAAATAAAACATACAAATGGGTGAGCTCAAATGCCCAGTAAAGATAACAATATAGCAGAAACATTTATAAATAAGCATAAAAATTCAAGGCAATATATTACTAAAACAAAAGCCTTTTAAACATGAACTTAACCATAATATGGAAAAAATAAAATGAAATAATATTATTTACTTATTCACATGGATATTCTACTAGTCGAATGTTCACATGCAATAGCAATAACCACTTTCATAAAGATGGAATACATAATGCTAGAACCACATAGCCAAGGCCTCATGCCAAGACTACAAATAAGATTTTTTCAAGGCCTTGTTCCAAGACACTAGTTTGTCTCATGAGACCTACCGATGCATCAAGGAGCTATAGCGGGCTCCACCCGTCACATATTAAGTACAATGCATTCCTCATATGAACAAGTTTAAACATAACATACATATTCGTATTAAAACTAACATAAGAAATGTCTATACTTTCTCCATAAACCATGAATGGTAAAAACAATAACACATCCACAGCCAAACATTTCACAAAACCATCAATACAATATGGATGTTTTGTATCACAATAAATCAACTTCAAATAATCTTAAAATCCATCAAAGGATGTTGACATAGATGAAATCAAAACTATTTGAGAGAAATATATCTTTTTTTAAATAATTTAAATGTCACATAATCATAAAATAAAACATTTACTTTGAAAATTTTCTTATAATCTTGTAAGGGAAGCTTTGAAGATTTTATAATGGTAGAAAATAACTACACCTGCAATATAAGTTAAAAAAAGACATTCTTACATTAATTCTGTCGAAAAGGTTAAAAAGGAACTTGTTTAGAAAATGACAGAAATATTTCTTTATAAACCTCTTATAAATAGTAAAACAAGGGTATAAATGACTTTAACCCATATTCTAGTAAATATTAAAGATGTTTTTAAATACATTTTTAAGAAACATGGATGTGGATGATAAAGATGTCCTTGTAGATTATTACGTATAAACAACCTCGGATAATGAAGAGATTGAGAAATAAACTATTAACTTGTACTTTTCTGTAGTTGATGGTAAGTTAAACTCCTATATAATAGTTAAAACATTTTTATTAAATTATACAGGAACCATATACATAATTTTGATATCATATATGATCTTCTAATAATGCTTTGTTAATAATAATTTAGTATTATTTTCGTTTCGGTGGTTAACTTACTCGTTTTCTTTTATATGTTTTGTCACATAAGTTGTGTTTTTGATGGATAGGTTCTATCATATTCATATCCAGAATGATATAACGTTCTTAAAAATCACTTTTAATCATCAAATGAGAATTATTCTTGAATGGATACGATGGGGAATGAATCTCCTCGCATTCGTGGAGACGATAGTCCGTACGTACGCACAAACGACAATATCACCCTTTTGATATTAAAATAAAATATATAAATGGATGTTATATCATATATACAGAATCATTATCATTTTATATTTATTATTTACATGAATTACACATCTTTATTATACCCATCCAAATAATAATTTATGGAATAACAATTACTCCACGACGTGGAGACGGTAACCCGTACGTACGCACGTATAGTGACATGTCATTCAAAGGATGGATAGAATACTGAATATGGTTCTACCATATTTATAATAATATCATTGTATATATAAGATACAGTGGTTATTATTTTATAATGGGAATAACAAAGAAAGAAGAAGTTGAAAAATAAAGTAACTTGAAAAAGGGTGGTGAAATCATTACATCTTCTTCGTGTTCTTCCTTTTGATTTGATCGAAAGCGCTATATAGGGTGGCTTTCTGATCAAACTAAGGCCTCTAGGATGTAGTGAGGATAATTGAGAGAGTATTTGGGAAGGGGTTGGCCGAGACAAGAGGCTTTTAATGTGTGAATTAGTGTGAAGGGGGAGTTCCCTTTTATAAGAGGGGTGAGAAGAACCTTTGGAAAAGCTTGAAATATTATTTTATAATAAATTCATATTCGGTTTATAATGGCTAGAAAGTGGATTATTTAAATTTTAAGGTGGGTATGGGTCGAAAAACACTCAACCAATAGGTTTTTGATAGGTTTGGGTCGCTATATTAACCTTATCTTTTAGTTTTAACACATAGTTAATTAGTTTGACATTTACCTTATCACTTTGTATTTTTATATTATATAGTTAGTAAACATACTATATAAATCCATGCATCCCCCAAGTGGTACATTAATGATACACCTATCATGATAAAAGTCTATTGGCCGATCCTTAGTTTTTTAGGAATAGAATATAAATTAATAATATATTATTTGTTTTAAAAACTCTTTTATGTCAATTTTGACACTATTGGGTATTTTGTTTTTGATAATTTCATAACAGCATTATTACATAGAAAACAATTTATATAACCAATACTAATATGTCATATTAAACTATAAATTTAGTGTAATTCATAAAAAGTCTCAAATTACATTTTTTTATATTTATAATATCAAATCTTTTAATATTTCTTAAATTAGGTAATTACTGCATCACCATTATGCCATTACTAAATTTAATAATTAAATGTATAAAAATTAAAAATAAAATACCATTATGTATGAAATATTTTTATCTTTATAATTAATATACACAATCTAATTTATCTTATGTAAAACCCTATATTAAAAATGTTTTAGATAATAGACTTTGATTTTAACTCTTTTATCTCTTCTTTGAATTAAATAATATTAAATGTCCTAATCTAATCCAAGTGGAACTAAATGATAATATTTTATTCCTAAGGATGTTTTTGGTTGAGATATAGTTTTCCAATAGAATTAGGAAATGTGTTAGGGTAATATTAATATAATTTTACCCTAAATTACCTTATTTACTTTTAACCGTGGTAAATAAAAGTAAAAAGTTACTATTCACCAAAAATTATTTTCATCTCATTGAAACACATTTTACTCCTTGATATTAATTGTGTCTCTCGGATTTTTGAAATTCCACTCACAGAAGTGGTAAAATTATGTTTTATGTGAATTTCCAAATTCTCCTAGGAGGTGGGTAAAAGACGGTGAAAGGTTAAATAAAATTTTTATATATCTAAAATTATTCTAAACTAACACCAATGAATTACATTGAACTTATATAGGTATTATGTATCTATTTTGACCTTAATTAAATTTAGATAAAATAAATAATTATTTAAATAAAAATTTGGTTTTAAACTATAACTCAGTGTTTTTTCACTATTCATCAAAAAATGAAAGTTTTTAGAACAATACCAAAATTTCACCCTAGGATAATTTTGATATTCTGAATCCAAAAATGATGTCCATTTTGAAAGATAAAATTTATTAAATTTCAGAAAGTGGGTATGACTATTCATAACAGCTAGTTTGATTGGTTGTGGTGTGTGTGTTAGAACTCGAAGTTGCGTACAACACACTACTGTATTATTCAAAGAGAAGCATACCGTATAAGCATGGGGTGTTACATTCTCCCCTCCTTCAAATAATTTCGTCCTAAAAATTTCTAGAATACTACCGCATGAAATGACTTGGATGGTTCTTCATCATAAGTTCCTCGGGTTCCCACGTTCCGACGTTGCCTCTTCTATCTTATGGTTCCTCCATTGAACTTTTACCAGACAAGTCGTATGGTATCTCAGCACTTGCTCTCTCGTATCAAGAATCTTGATGGGCTCATGGAAATAAGTCAGATTGGGTTCCAGTTCTAATTCCTCATAGATGAGTACATGCATTGGGTCAGGCATGTATTTTCTCAACAGTGATACGTGGAGCACATCATGATCATTGGAGAGACTTGGCGGTATTGCCAAACGGTAAGCTACAACCCCAATGCGTTCTAGAATTTCGAAAGGTCTGATGTACCTAGGACTCAATTTACCTTTCTTTCCAAAATGTAAAACTCCCTTCCATGGAGATACCTTCAATAAAACATGATCTCCCACCTAAAATTCTAAATCCTTTCTTCGGTTGTCAACATAAATCTTCTCCCTACTTTGAGCTACTTTGATGTGGTTTTGGATTACCTTCACCTTTTCCATCATTTCCTCCACCAGTTCTGGGCCTACAAGTTTTCTTTCACCAACGTCATCCCAACAGGTTGGTGTTCGACATCTCTTTCCATAAAACGCTTCATATGGTTCCATATAAAGACTCGAATGGAAGATATTGTTATAGGAAAATTCTACAAGAGGTAAATATTGATCCCACATACCATGAAAGTAAAGTTAGAATGATATAAACATGTTTTCTAAGGATTGAATAGTCCGTTCTGATTTCCCATCTGTTTGAGGGTGGTAGGCAGTGCTCAAACGAAGTTCAGTTTCTGGGGCTTTCTGAAGACGTTTCCATAATCGTGAAGTAAACTAAGGATCATGATCAGAAAAAATCGATAGGGGTACTCCATGAAGTATCATAACATCATCAATATATAGTCTTTCTAGATGTTCCAGTGGTAGATCTTCTCTTATAGAATGAAAATTTGCTGACTTGGTAATATGATCAACAATAACCCATATTGCATCGTTCCTTCTTGGAGTCTTTGGTAGTCCCAAGACAAAGTCCATCGTTATATTATCTCATTTCCACTTATGTATGGGAAGAGGATGCATGACTCCTCTAGGTTGTTGCCTTCCATCTTTCACTTGTTGAAAAAACATACATCTTGGCACAAAATTAGCAATATCCCTCTTCATGTTGTCCCACAAAAAATGTTCCTTCAAATATCTATACATTTTGGTGCTCCCAGGGTGTATTGAGAAATTGGAACTATGAGCATCATCCAACCATTTCCTTTTTAGATTAGGTATATTGGGAACACAAAGTATCGTCCCAAATTTTAATGTTCCTTCTTCATACACAAATTTTCTCAATCTCCCATCATTCACAACATTAATCTTCTTCTAAAACTCTTCATTATCGATCTGAGAACTCTTTATCCTTTCTAGTAAAGATGGTTTGGAAACCATTGGAAAAAGAATTGATGTTTCACCTTCCATGGTGACTCCCATATCCAACATTACTATATCCATAAAAATAGGATCTATTTCAATTATCATCATGTTCAAAACACCAGGATCTTTTCTTCTCAAAGCATCTTCCACCTTATTTGCCTTCCCTGGGTGGTATCATATCATGAAATCATAATCCTTGAGTTGTTCAATATCTCTTTTTCATCATGTTGTGTTATTTCTGTGAGAAAATATACTTCAAACTCTTGTGATCTGTATAAATCTCACATTTTTCACTATAGAGGTAGTGTCTCCATATTTTCAAAGAAAATATCACAGCTGCTAACTCGAGATCATTAGTAGTATAGTTTTACTCATTAATTTTCAACTTTCGTGATGAATAGGCAATAACCCTATCATTCTGCATAAGGACACAACAAAGTCATGTCTTCGATGCATCACTATAAATAAAGAACCCATCAATCCCTAATGGTAGAGTCAATATAAGAGAATTGACTAATATTCTCTTCAGTTCTTCGAAACATCCTTCACACTCTTTTTTCCAATCAAATTTAACCCCTTTAAGTTTGAGCTTTGTTAATGGGATAGCCAACCAGGAAAAATTCTAGAGGAAACATCGATAATAACCTTCTAAGCCAATAAAACTGCATACCTCAGTTATACTCATCGGTGCAGGCCATTCATGGATTGCCTTGGTCATATAAGGATCAGCAGAGATTCCATATTTGGAGGCAATATGGCCAAGAAAATTAATCTCCTGAAGCGAGAATTCACACTTGTTAAACATCCCATATAATTCATGTCTTCTCAGTGACTTCAGGATAATGCACAAGTGATTTTTATGATCTCTGTAGCTTTTGAGGTATACCAAGATATCATCAATAAATACCACCACAAATTCATCGAGATATTCCTTGAAAACCCAATTCATCAGATCCATGAATATAGAGGGTGCATTAGTCAATCCAAAAGGGATTATCGTAAACTCATAATGCCAATACCTGGTTCAAAATGTTGTCTTCGGAATTTCTTCCTTCTTCACACACTAATGATGGTATCCGAATCGAATTTCAATCTTTGAAAAGTATTGAGATCCATGTAGTTGGTCAAATAAATCATCAATGTGAGGTAGGGGATACTTGTTCTTTATTGTTATAGAATTTATCTCCAGGTAGTCGATACATAACCTCATAGATCTGTCTTTCTTTTTAACAAAAATAATAGGGGATCCCCATATAGAAACACTAGGGTGAATAAATACCTTATTAAAAAATTCATCTATTTGTTTCATTAGTTCAACTAATTATAAAGTGTCCATTCTATAAGGGGTCTTCAGTATAGGCCTTGATCCAGGAATAAAATCAATGGAAAACTCAACTTCTTGTTTTGGAGGATGTCCAGGTAAATCTTCCGGAAACACATCCATTAATTCTTTCACAATAGGTACATACTCAATTTGAACATTCCTTTCCTCACCCATAGTCATTTCATTCTCTTCCTCCCCAATAATTGAATGTAGTTAAGCTATTGGGGGTGGATCTAGATGGGAATTAGGTGGTGATGATTCTTCTCTAAAGATAAGGTGTTCCTTATCATCATAATCAAAAATTGTAACCTCCTTCTTCTTACAATAAATATTTTTATCAGGGTCCGAAAACCAATCCATTCCGAGGATTATATGAAACTCAATCATAGTCATGACGATGAGATCAGCGGATAATGAACATTTATGTGCTTTAATTGGGACTGATTCACAATACTTTTTTGCAATGATACTTCCCTTAGGAGTTTTAACTGACAACTCCCTTGTTAAATCAAATTGGAAATATCTGATTTTCTTCTAAAACTATGAAGATATGAAATAATGTGATGATCTAGAATCAAGTAATGCATTTTCTAAACTTGAGGAAACCATTAAATTACCTTCCACCATGTCTTTCAGTGCTTTTACCTCAGTTGTAGTGATAGCATAAGCTTGGATTTAATCCCTTGGCCTTTTCTGAGGTAAGTTCCCCTGATGCTTAAGACATTAATTTTCATAATGTCCCATCTCCCTGCAATTGTATCATTGGACATCAGTAGCTTCCTTCATCCCCTTGCAATCACGAGGTTGGTGGCCTTTTTCACCACACTTGTAACAGACTCTCATTCCTTTTATGCAAGTACCAGGGTGTTTCTTCCCATATTTACTGTGGGATGGATATTCAAATTTTCCCTTATTCCCCTTACTTCCATTCCTAGATTGATCAGCAGATGTCATCTTCTCTGGCTTTCATTTAAATTCATAATACATAGAGAATTCCTTTTTTATCATGATAGCACATGAGGCAATGTCTTCATAGGACGAGAAGGATTGTGAGACAAATGCTCGATCGAGAAATGATTTTAACCCATTAATGAAACGATCAATATTACTTCTTGGGTTAAATATATAATCTCCAGCAAACCTTTCTACCCTTGTAAATTTAGCCTCATACTTTGTGACATTCTCATCCTCCTTTTGTCTGAGACTCAGAAATTGCCTTTCCATATCTGCTCGATGGTCACGAGGAAAGTATTTTTCTAAAAATAGATATTTGAACTACCTACATTCCATATTTGATACTTCATCATCTTCCTTCATGTTTTGTATCAATGACCACCATTGATCAACATCTCCAGTGAGGCGGTAAATTGCCATGATAAATTTTTCCCTTTCACTACTCCCCAAAGCTTGAAATATTTTCTCTAAGGAATTTATCCATTTCTCAGCTACTACGGGATTTTTACTCCCATGGATCGTTGGTGTTTACTGCCACATGAAGTGATCTAACATTGATCCTCCATGCTGTGGATCAGGGTGCTCCATATGGGTAAGGTTATTATTCATAACCTGAGTGAGTTGTCCCAGTGAGGTGATTAGCTAATCATCACCAGTTGTATCACTAGCTCCACTATAATTGTCTTGAGCATGAGGGAAATCCCTAGATAGAGTGCATGCATTGATACAGTTTCCATTTCCTCCACTAGGTGCCATATCTAAACAATGGCATAAACTAGATAAGTTTCTGAATCAAAATACATAATTCCATACTTATAAAACACTTAACATAAATTGAACTATTTGTGGATATAATCCATAATCATAAAAATGTTTTCATAGAGGAATTATATACTCATAAACCCTTCAAAATGATTTGTAATGAAAATGAGAGTTATCCTAAGCATTTCCCCCAGGAGTGTCGTAACCAAGAGTGCACCAAGGCCCGTTGTCGTGCACTAGTTCTCGTTCAAGTCTAGCTCAGAGTGGTGTTTTCTAGTTTTACCCCTAGGTACATATGTGCCAGAGCCACCTCTACCTTCTCGTATCCAAACAGGGTTGTATTTATCGGAAAACTCGAAAAATCTATACAATACCAAAATTCTTGGAAGTTCTTCTCTACTAATCCTCAAAGTCCATCTTAGATCTATGTGCTCTAATCAGATTTTATCTAAATATGGAATCCAAGGATTGTAGTAATCTTCCTCTCATACCAACTGTAACGCCCCAACCCTAGTTTCCCAGAGTCGGTGCATTAGTACATATCATTGGAATGATCACAAGAAAGATCAAGTCTCGAAAGACCGATTAGTTTAGTAGTCTTGGAAACACTAGATACATTCATAAAGTTTACATTACATAATAAATTGAAAGCTACAACAACATCTTGTATCCACACTCATATCTCCTTATATTATCCCTGTAGGTCATTCATAATATACTTTTTCACATCCTGGGAAAAATAACACTTAGAAAGGGGTGAGCTCAAATTCCTAGTAAGGATAACAATATAGCGGAAATTTTTATAAAATAGCGTAAACATTTAAGGCAATGTATAACTAAAAAAAGCCTTTTAAACTTGAAATTCAGAATAATATGGAAAAAATAAAATGAAATAATTCCATTTACTTATTCACATGGATATTCTACTAGACAGATAATCACATGAAAGATCAATAACCACTTTCATAATGATGGAATGAATAATGGAAGACTATCATAACCACATAGCCAATGCCTCGTACCAAGACTACAAATAAGATGTTTTCATGGACTTAGTGCCAAGACACTAGTTTGTCTCTTGAGTTCTACCGATGCATCGAATAGTTATATCGGGCTCCACCCATAAATTATTTAGTCCAATTCATTCCTTATGTGAACAAGTTTAAACATAACATAAATATTTGTATTAAAACTAGCATACGAAATGTCAATACATTCTCTATAAACCATGAATGTCATAAAAATAACACATCCACAGTCAAACACATCCCAAAACCTTCAATAAAATATGGAACTTTTGTATCACAATAAATCACCTTCAAATAAGCTTAAAATCCATCAAAGGATGTTGACATAGATGAAATCAAAACTATTTGAGAGAAATATCTCTGTTTTGAAATAATTTAAAAGTCACATAATTATAAAATAAAATATTTACTTTGAAAATTTTCTTATAAGCTTTTATGGGATGCTTTGAATATTTTATAATGGCAGAAAATAACTGCACCTTCCGTATAAGTTAAAAAAATACATTCTGACCTTAATTCTGTCAAAAAGGTTAAAAATGACCTTGTTTGAAAAACGACGGAAAGATTCTTTTATAAACATCTTATAAAAATTCAAACAGGGGTTTAAATGAATTTAACCAATATTATTGTAAATATTAATAATGTTTTAAAATACATTTTCAAGAAACATGGATGTGGATGATAAAGAAGTCCTAATTGATTATTACATATAAACAACCTCGGATAATGAAGAGATTGAGAAATAAACCCTTAACTTGTACTTTTCCTTAGTCGATGGTATGTTAACCTCCTGTATAATAGTTAATATATTGTTATTAAATTATACATGAACCATATGCATAATTAGGATATCATATATGATCTTATAATAATGCTTTGTTAATAATACTTTAGTATTATTGTCGTTTCCGGTGTTAACTTACTCATTTTCTTTTATATGTTTTGTTACATAAGTCAAGTTTTTTTGGATAGGTTGTATCTTATTCATATCCATAATGATATAATGTTCTTAAACATTACTTTTAATCATCAAATGAAAATTATTCTTCAATGGATACGATGGGGAATGAATCTCATCGCGTTCGTGGAGACGGTAGTCCGTACGTACGCACGAGCGACAATATCATCCTTTTGATATTAAAATAATATATAATTGGATGCTATATCATATATACAGAATCATTATCATGTTATATTTATTATTTACATGAATTAAACATCATTATTATATCCATCCAAAGAATATTTTATTGAATAACAATTACACCACGACGTGGAGACGGTAAGTCGTACATACGCACGTATGGGGACATGTCATTAAAAGGATGAATAGAATACTGAATATGGTTGTAAAATATGTATAATAACATCACATTATATATAATATACTGGAGTTATTATTTTACAATTGGAATAACAAAGAAAGAAGTAGTTGAAGAAGAAAAAAACATGAAAAAGGGTGGTGAAATCATTACATCTTCTTCAGGTTCTTCTTTTTTATTTGATCAAAAGGGATCATTAGGTTGGATTTCTGATCAAAATAAGGCCTCTAGGTTGTAGAGAGGGAAGATAAGAGAGTATTTTTTCAGGTTTTGTCTGAGACAAGAGGCTTTGAATGTATTAATTAGTGAGAAGGGGGAGTTACCTTTTATAAGAGGGGTGAGGGGCACCTTTGGAAAAGCAAGAAATATTATTTGTTAATAAATTCATATTCGGTTTATAATATATAAAAAGTGGATTATTTAAATTCTAAGGTGGGTCTGGGTCAAAGAACACTCAAACAATAGGTTTTAGACAGGTTTGGGTCACTGTATTAACCTTATCTTTTAGTTTTAACTCTTCGTTAATTCGTTTGACATTTAACATGTCACTTTGTATTTTTATATTATATAGTTAATAAACTTAGTATATACATCCAAGAGACCGCCAAGTGGTCCATTAATGATACACCTATTATGATACAAGTATTTTGGCCGATCCTTATATTTTTAGGAATAGAATATAAATAAAAAATATAATATTTGTTTTAAAAACTCTTTTTTGTCACTTTTGACACTATTTGGTATTTTGTTTTTTATTATTTCATAACAGCATTATTACTTCAAAAAAAATTAATATAACATATAATAGTATGTCATATTAACCTAGAAAATTATTGTAATTAATAAAAAGTCTGAAATTACATTTATTTTGATATTTATAATATCAATTATTTTAATATTTTATTAATTATGTAATTACTGCATCACCATTGTGTCATAAATAAATTAAATTATTTAATGTATATAAATTATAAATCAAATACCATTATTTTGGAAATATTTTCATATTTATAATGAAAATTTACAATATAAATTTTCTTATGTACAACCCTATATTAAAAATGTTTTAGTTAATAAACATTGATTTTAACTTTTTTAACTCTTCTTTGAATTAAATATTTATAAATGTCCTAATCTAATCCAATTGGAAAGAAATGATAATATTTTATTCCTAAGGTTGTTTATGGTCGAGAAAAACTTTTCAAATATAATTAGGACATGTGTTAGGTTAATATTAATATTATTTTTACTCTTAATTACTCAATTTACTTGTAACCATGGTAAATAAAATAAATAATTTACTATTCAAAAAAAATTATTTTCATCTCATTGAACCAAATTTTACTCCATGATATAAACCATGTCTCTATGATTTTCTAAATTCCACTCACAGAAGAAGAAAAATTATGTTTTATGTGAATTTCCAAATTCTCATAAGAGGAGGTTAAAGCACTGTGAAAAGTTCAATAAAATTTTTATATATCTAAAATTATTCTAAAATAACTCCAATGAATTACATTGAACGTATATAGGTATTATGTATCTATTTTTATCATAATTAAATTGAAATAAAATAAATAATTATTTAAATAAAAATTCGTTTTTAAACTATAACTCAGTGTTTTTTCACTATTCATCAAAAATCGAAAGTTTTCAGAAAAATACCAAAATTTCACCCTATGCTAATTTCGATATTCTGAATCCAAAAATTAAGTCCATTTTGCAAGAAAAAATTTATAAAATTTCAAAAAGTGTGTATTACTATTCATAACGGCTATTTTGATTGGTTGTGGTGTGTGTGTTAGAACTCGATGTTGCATACAATACACGCTACTGTATTATTCCAAGAGAAGCGTATCGTAGAAGCTTGGGGTGATACATATTTGATAATCAAGGAGATTTAATGATTATAAAATTAATAGAATGACTAAAATATTGATCTAAAATTTATGGAAAAGTAAAGATTTAGTTCATATATTTATGTTGAAATGTCCTTCAGAACCCTGCCTAAACAACTTTTTAGGTCCCTATAAAAGGATAACTAAGTTAATTTTTAAAATTATCTCTGATCACCAAAAGTGATGTACCTATGGAATTTGTGGAACATGTATTTGAAACCCAAACATGATTTGTTTTTTAGATTGAATATGATGAATATACATAGATTGAATTTCAGTATGACCATTTTTTAAAGATCCATATAAGGAAGTTCTATCAGAACAAGTCCGTCAGAGTGATCCGATCAAAGTTATATCCATCATATCGAGGTATATCAGATCTATTTCCATAAGATATAGAATTTTAATATGCTAATTTAGTTCCTACCCAATTGAATAAGGAAGATTTTAATGAGGGTTGAACCAAACTGACTATTGGAAATAGACAATTGAATTTAAGTTTTTGTACTAGGAAGATCATACTGACTCTAGATATGATGATTTCTAGACGAAGGTTTTGAAAGAAGTTCCAAGACCAATAATTTCCTTATAGAGTTTTTGATGTTATTAAAGGTTTTATATAAGTAATATTTTATTCATATTACTTGTTGAGGAAGAGAAAACATTATGAATGGGATTATAATATAAGAGGGAAAGTGAATCTTATAATTTTGGATATATAATAGTTGGTGAAAAGGCTTATTTATGGAATGAAGATACATGAATGGATAGTTGGGGTTATAACCAAATATAGTATGAATGTTCCTAATTATATTTTAGAACATTTATTTTATTTTCCATTTTTATTTTAGAAATAATATTGTAAAAGAAACAATGTTGGTGGGACTATCCAATATGGAATGGAGTAGATATTTTTACCAACATATGTAAATATCATGTGTTTCCTTTTATTTATATTTGATGCATACAAAAGGTGATTTTGTGAGTAATATTTGAGTAGATCATAACATTAACATATTTCAGAGTATATATATTTTTTTCTTATGTTTATCAGAAAAATATTATAATAGAAAATGAACCATTGATTAACCCCAACATCTCAGTGGTTTTGATCCTACTTGGGTACAAAAAAATATTATTCTTGACAGAGATTCAATACCAATGCCAATAAAAACCCAACAACTTTATTTTATTATAAATATATTTTAGAACCATATTCATAAAAAATTACAATTTATTATTCCATTATAATTTCTAATTTTTATTAAATTGATAAATTCTTCAATAAAATGAACATTTTCTGAAAAACTATCCTATTTTCAATGTATATTTTGGTTTTATGGTTCATGTACATCCATCTTGGTCATGGATTAATCATATAAGAAATCTTCATCCTGAATTTAGAATAATATTTATTCATAAAATTCAATTTTATAATTATTAATTTATAGTTTTATTAATAAAAAATTCACATCTGTTTGTGGAGGTGGTATTCCACAGATACGCTGCAGGGGTATTATTTTTTCAAATAGATGGAAAATTAAGAAGTAATTTAATACGTAAAAATTATAGAATTATAATTATATAAGAAATCTGTTATATAAACTATAAATCAATAATAATACCCAACAATGATGATGGTGATGCAAAATTATTTATATTGATACATTGAGAGATTTATCCACATATACGCATGAGCGATGCATTAATTTCCCATTTGATAGAATGAAGGTGGAAAATGGTCTCCCAATAATAATTTTAACTTCTCAGTATATATATTTAATTTAATCCATCATTTTATTATGTATAAAATATATCTAGATGATTAACTTGAAGAATGAAACATTAAAAACATCAGTGATAACAAATACCACTTCCTTGATAAACATCCTTTGAATCCCATCTCAAGGATAATTGGTATTCTTTTTCAAGGTGATAAGAACTACTATGAAATATATATTCATTTTTAGAAGATATATTTATATGTTCTGGTTGATTTTAAGGGCTTAAGAAATGTTTAAAAAATAAGAGAGTTAGTGTCCCTTATAAGGGAGGCATATGATGCATTTGGAATTTTGTAAAATATTTATATATACCAGTAAATTACTCAAGATGTCTACCATGGAATTAGAATATTCCAGTAGGGGGAAGATAAGTGAATGATATGTAGTGATTTAAATTTATTTAGGAATGTTTTTATGTAATTATGAATTTTAGATTTTCAGTTCATGGCCTTTGTTAATCTATTTAAATCTAATCTAAAATAGTGAAATTTAACCTTAGTTACTATTCATAATGAGAAAAAAATAATGTGTCCACAGTACCAAATTTGGACAATATGAAATAGATATTATATTTCATTTAATAAAATAAAATTTCATAATTTTTTTAAATTAATTATAATATCTATAAAAAAATTTCAATTCAGTCCATTCTAAAAAATATATTTTTTTAAAGAATAAACTGAACATCCTAGAAAATTAAGTACATACTTTTTATTAATTAAAAATTATGAGTATTTTCATAATGTGTTTAATCATATTAATACCCTCCATTCCAATGAATATGTTTTAATAGAATAATATTTCATAGCTCATTTAGACTCGGGGTTGTCTACAAATCATTTTGTACAATATATCATGTTTATCTCTACGTATATATATACAATCTCTGGGTGTTACATTTTTTTGGTCCAAAATAATAATTATGGTATGTATGATGATTTATTAATATATAAATATGAATATTACATATGTATTGTAACCCCTCTATAATTTATGACATATACTGATTTAAATAAATGAGATGTGTTTGATTTCTTTCTTTACACACAACATCAGGTTTAAATGAACCATGATGAATTATTCTTAATAAATACTATTATAACCTATCCATTTTATTGGAAGGTATAAATAAGACTAAATAGATATAAAAATTTATAAAATTAATTATTAATAAACAATATTTATTACTTCTTTGGAAATATTTGTATAATTTAATATAATAAAATAATACAATTTTATTTTAAAGTCAAAATAAATAAAGTATTTTATTTTTTATCTATAATGTATTTTAATACCAAAAATATATAAATTTTTTTGGACTATATATTTAAAAAATTTTAAATATGATTAATTATTCATACATTGAGTATAAATTTTTTATATATGAAGATAAAATTATTTGATGTTAAAAATATAATTTTTCAAAAAACCATTTTCATGCTCATAAATTGTTTTTATATTAGTAAATAATATTAATAATAATATTTTAATTATGTTTCAGTAATAAATAAAATATATTTATATAAATATATTTCTTACTATTAATTAAATTAGAGTAAAATCATTTTAATTCTTAAAAACTGTTTTGTCTAAATATAATTTTACTTGTTTTGTGTATGGATATTATAATTAATTTCATCAAATTCATGGAATTGTATCTTATAAAATGGATTAAATATTTTTAATCATATTAATTAATATTAATTATTATCTTCAAATTATTTTATCGACAATTAATAGTTATCATGGTAATAATCATGTTAACACAGTAAGGGTTACAAGAAGGGTTAACTTAAGAGATATTATTGAAAATATCAAGAAAATATTAATTATGTTTATTAAATTACTTTGATTAGTAATTATATTTATTATATTCAATTATTTCCCATTTTTATATACATAAAATTATTATGAAATATATTACAATTTAATGTTCAAGGTATTTACATGTTTTCTACCAACCTCACAAATAAAAGGGAACATGCACTTATCACATATTCAAAACAATTTATCCCATTATATCTACCAATATAATCCCAAATACTATCAAAACATACATATATATTTCCTTTAGGTTATTTTATTAAAAAAATCCCATCCATGAAATCTTAACAATTTTTTTCAAATCAATATACTCGGATAATAGGTAAATGATATTACCGTCTTGATAAAGATTCTGTCTTCAATACCTAATCCAAATTTTCAATAAGAACATTAACATAAATAATTTACTATATTTAATATACTATGATGATTTTATATTAATGGTGTATACATTTTATATCACCTTCTCATCCTTTAAAAAATGATCGTGTCCCTCATGCTTACATGTATAATTCCACATCCCTAAACCAACATAGTTATTTTTTATTTCCTCATTAATGTAATAGAAATAAGGATATATTTGAGGAATATATATTATATTTAGGATATAATTTTGATTCTATGAAAGGTAATTTTTATTTAACATTCTATTATTCTTATCCATTGAAAAGTGGAATCATCACTCATTTGTGTGTACATACTACCATATCCGGGAAGTGATGTAAATTATTTTTCATCAATGATTTGTATGATTTTTTATAAAATCATATATAATAACTTAAAATGATAATTATGAAATATTTAAGACTCTAGATATGTTTTAACCACGACCATGGTGTATGTTCCAATTTCATCAAACCAAAACATGCATGCAAAATGGACCTATTTTCCCCAGAATAAAATTTTAATAAAGAATTATTAATAAATTGTAATTAAAAGTTTTAATAGAATGATATAAATATAGATTTATATTAATATTTTTTAATTGAATTCTAATAATTATATTTTTATTATAATTTATTTCTAAGTGCGTATGAACCTAGACCAGACACAATGTAAGGGTTTATGTTAGAATATCATTCGTTTTATGATTTTATCTGTTAAATTTTTAATAGTGGAAATTAAATGTTATATATTGTTTGACATATTATATAATTTTATAATATATTAATTTTATAAATATTAATGTATTAGTAAAATTTTACTCTAATTTTTATGTAAAATAATACAAAAAATGTTTTCAAGAAAATAAGACCATGATTATTTATTTAAGGCCATAAATCTATCCCCTTCATTTCAATTTTTTAAAAATGATTTATTTTTTCCTTTACTCACAAAAAATTAATAGAAATATTCTATTTAGAAACCATTCATTTCATTATAAATGAATAAAATGAATAATTTTTTAAAAAATTTGAATATCTTATATTTTAATTTTTAAAAATATTTTAAATGAATTTTATCTTTTGACATATTTTATATGAACTAATTCTTCAACATTAATGACCATTATTTTCATTGAGGAATCATTTCAAATATTCCATTATTTTTTCAAAGAAATAATTTTACTCAATATTATGTGATATTTTTAAATACACTCAAGGAAAATGATATTTTACTTATCTTTAAATAAATATCTAATTGCTCTATTAAATATATTTTCATATATATTAACATACTAGTATTATTATTATGTTTCAATGATGATATGTTCTCTTGAAACCATTATATTTAATTTACTAGATGGATTGATATGATTATGCTTTAATAATTTTTACCTCAAATATGTTTCTTTCAATAGGTTAATGAAGATGTGATGAAATCATTGTGAAATCTATTAGATTTATATGAGTTATTATATGTTGAATTTATGAATTTTTTACTATATAATGTAATAGATATATAAAGTGTCTATAATATGATGGGTGAGACTATAATTATATCTTCCACTAATTCAATGGGTAATTATTTATATCACATGTATTAATATGAACTCGAATGGGATGTGAACCATGCTAATATGGAACTCTATCCACTGTGATAGACATGGGAATGAACCTTATCCATGGAAATGAATGAATATTGAGTGAACTAGACACCAAATAGAACAAAATCTCATATGATAGTCTTGTAATTGGAAATCTAATATGGAAGTGATTTTATATTCATATTTGTATGAATCTAATTTATTTCATGTTCCAATGATATATTGTCAAAGATCATGGTTAATCATTGATGATTCCATACTCTTATGACTTCAGTATTTTATTATGATAAATAAATTTGTCATAAATATAGATTAATGATCTTTGAATGTTTATGTATGATTTTTCTATGTTAAAATCGTGTTCTCTTAACATTTTTCTCATCATGAGGTGACTTATGAACATTGATGGAAACATTATATTCATACACTTACTAAGCTTCTGAACTCACTCATTCATATGTTTCCATTTCTGAATGTTATGAATAAAGATTTTATATATGGTATTTCTACTAAGGGTACTATATAAAAAATAGATTCTATATTATATTTAATATTAATCATGAAATATTATTATTATGTATCAGGTCTCCAAATACACTAACAATTTACTATTCTAATACATTAATTATGATGATATGAATTGACCATTATTTTAAATTGATGTAATATTTATGTATGTAGTGCATGAGATTCAAAATTTGTTAAAATGACTTGGTATAATTATTTTTTGAGATTAATATTTTAAAATTTCGAAACACCCATATGTATTAGTCTATGTATAGCATATCATTCTCATGTTTTCCTAAGGTAATTATTTTAGGGCTTCCTATTAATGAAATCTATATCAATATAAAAACAAGTGGTTGAATGCTATAATATATATATACCAAGGTATTATGAAACACCCCAAACTTATCCAAGGTATGGACCGTTTAAATTTTTTTATTATTACCTTGAAATTGACCAATAAAAATTATTCATGAGGATAAAATAGATCATGGGTGCATCTGGGTATCTTTTAGAGCCCGATGCACTAAAAACATGGAAGGCAGACAAGGACTTGTGGTTTCCTAGAACAATGGGACCCAAGTCACACACCCATGTGAACCGCTGTAGGTTTTTTGAAGTGGAACAATACATATATTGCATGCGGTTATTTATGTCGTGCTCCTCACCAATGCATAGTTTTTTTATGTATAGAAAAATAAAATAATGTTCCAACATATTTTACTTTTCTTTTCAATTATTTTTTATTTCCATGCATTTTTTCCTTTTTTTCATCCTTTGTTTCTCAATCCTTACACCCATGGCCTCCCCTCCTCTCTTGGGTGTTGGGAATCATCGTCCTCTACTATTCTTGGGGTTTTATGACATCTCCTTCAATTATCCTTTGATTTCATCAACGCCAAATTACATTGAATACTCTAAGTAATATCAACATTCTGCAATCCTTTATTTATAGGTTCCTCCACTTCTTAATGTGATATTTTGGAATGGAATTTATTATTCCATATTTTGTGGTTTTTGATAAATCTACCAATTTCTCCTAATTTAAGTTGAATCAAGTGTAGGAATCAGACAAGTTGATTGCTATGACCATGAGGTAGGCCTTCTATTATTTTACCCTAATCATTCCGCACATTTTTAAGAATTATGTAATTGTTTTTCTGACCTGAAATGTTTGAAGAATATTTATTATTTCATATTAAATTAATACTAATATTTTACAGTGTCCTTAGAGTCCCTACATGCATCCAAACCCATTCATGGGGTGTTATATTCTATTTTTTACACCCCTTAATATTGTGACCTTAAGCTACTAACTGAAACATTCTACTGAATAATTTTTTTCACATATTAAATTTATTTTAATTTATTGTAGTGGTTTTAGATACCATAAAATGTGGTTAATTCTATTCATCAGGTGCTCTCTTCGCATTCAACCACTGACTTTTGGTGTGCCATACATTTTTTGTATCATTACTTATGTTTTAAAATTGAAATTACATTGGTTATTAGTGGATCCTTGGTAAAATGATTTAAATTGATTATTGGGTATTGTAAGAGAATTGAACTATGGATTGGGTCCCCCCTTAGAAGTGCATAACATTGATGATAATTAATTGGCCCCTAAGTAATTCCATATGGCCTGGTGTTCTTGAAGATCAAATTTGAATATTAGTTGCCTTGTTATTTTAAATTTTTTATACCAATAGAGAATCCCTTATGAAATCTTATTAAATTTTTATTCTTTCTGTATTGTTCCTTTTATTGTGGTATTGTACTATAATTACTTATTACATTTTTAAAAGCATGATTTTTTTGTTTGGAAAGCATGTTATCTTGTTAGTTTTTAATTTCATTAATGACATGTCAATTATAAAATTTTCATTCTTTAATTAGAGGATTGAATTATATGTGTATAGAGTAGGTATGATTATCCACTTGGGATATCAAAATTCATGTGAAGATAGGGAAATTTTATTATATTTTTCTTAACATAGATTTAAATATTGATGAATTATGATTACAGAAAAAATATTTAAAAATGGATTAATAAATTGTTGTTGAATAATGTCACAATTTTGTATTAAATACCCTCCAATGGATGTGTTCTTTATTATAATCTAAAAGTAGTGATTAGTTTTTTTCATCATGCTCTTTTTCATTATTATATTAAATGGAATGTGATGACATTCAATTGTTTATGTTCTATGCTTATTATTCATGCCTATTTCATGTGATTTGTTGTTATTAAATGGTTATTACCTTGAAATGTGAATTGTTCCATGGTTGATTGGATAAAACTTTATGGCTTTATTAAATGGTATCAAATTGATGTTGAGATGCTTCCTTTATGGCATGAAACTATAAATTCACGATCATGTGTTATATTCCCTACATGATATGGGTCATTCCATTTGGGCTATGAGATCATATGAATCATGAGTTATGGATTTAATGGATGGAAACACCATGCGCAGTGGTTTACTGATCGATGAATCTATAGTGATACATTGGATTTAATGGTACATTTTTACAAGGATTTATTTAATTATACACGTGAGTGAGGCTGGTTTTGTAGGGGAACAACAAAGGACATACCTATTGGCCAGATGGTTATTCCATTCCTCAGGTGAGACCTAGTTCTGTATGTGATATATTTTCCTCATACTCAGAGTTCACCATGACATGAAGAGATAGATGGGGTGTTGATATTTTACCATGGATAGGCTCAGTGGTATTAGTCTATATCCAATCTATCGTAGTGACACCTATGATTCTATATAGTTCTCCAGGGATGGAATCATGTTACACTACTAAATTTGATATATATATTTTTTTGAATTTCTTGATTTTTAATAGATTCATTTTTTAATATTTTCTAGTGGTATATTATTATTTTCGGACATTTGTATTTCTCTTTTTTTCATTCTTGGAAGATGACATATGAATTAAACCCCACGAAAAAGAACAATCTTTGGGGTTATGCCTTTTTGTCTTTCCATGTTTACTTTAGCCCAAGAATATGTATTCCTCATTGAAACATTATCTTATTTAGAATTATAGATTATGACTAAGTAGGTGTTATGGGATGGGAGTGCACTCTAGAACCGAGACAAGGTTACATTTATTCTATTTATTAAACTTCATCCATCTTATTATATATATTAAAAGTATTTTTTCATAGCATGTAATGGAATGGTCTACACACCATGTGTTCCATAATATAGGGATTTATATCTCAAAGCCTATTTAGGTGTTGTTTCATACATGATTAGACTCTGTGCTTACATGTATGTAAAATGGAAAGTATGAAATTTCAAATTCATGAGTGTTTTCTTACTTCTTTGGGTAGTGGTTAGGGGAAAAGGACCAAGCCTATACACAAGATGCTATTGTAGTTGTTTTTTCCTTTTTTTCACATCTGATTGAATTTAATATATATATTTTTATTCCCATGTTCTCCTCAAATCCATTATTTTGTTGACTCAAGACATGACATAATAATTATATCTACTTTGATTACTCAACTTCAACTAGTTGTTCCATTATATTGCATTTATTATTTGTTATACATGAACTACCGTATGTTGATCTTATTACTCCAGCTATTTAATTTATATTGTTAAACTCTATTTTATAACTAATCATATAAGGTAATAGTATACCCAAATTTACACATTAGTCATTCTCTTATAGTTAAATAACCTATGGCATTTAGAGAGATATGATTTAGGTTATGTGGCCTACAATCTCAGGGCCCTCTTTAGAGGCACTATAGGTGGGAAACTACAAAGTGGTATTAGATGTATTTTTTCCATTTTATCATTCAATTTGGTTTATTTACAAGGCTAGGAAATAATTATATGTAATTTACCACATCCTTTGACATATCAAACCCATGTACATGGGCACCCCAAATTTACCTATGATGGTAATTTCATTTATTGATTATGCCAGTTTTGGTTGAAAAAACTTCATCATTGGGTGACATAATTGTTTTGTGCAATTATTGATATTGGTATTGTTGAAATTATGATTACTATTACTTCATCCTGTTGATATGAGGGCTCTGTATACATGAATTATACAAGTAAACATAGAAATTAAAATTTCATGTATATTTCCATTCCACGCCTACTTTAAAAGTGCTTCTCACAGTTTTTATGTGATTTATACCATGTTTAATTTTTATATCATGTAGTTACTACTTTCTTATAAATATATAATTTTCAATTGTATTATCATATATCTTTTTATAATATGTGTTTATAATAAATAAAATTTCAATTTATATGATGTGAAAAACCTTATAAACTATAATGATGATCTAATTAATTCAATTTGTTAAAATGAAATTGTATTTAAAAATGAATAAATGTAATACCACATATTAAAATGAAACATACACGTATAATTTTAAACATTGACTTGAATTTAACTGGGAAAAGGGTAGTAGGTCATGATTTTCTTCTAAATCATTTAGCGTTTTCTTTATTATCAAGACTTAGATCATGGAGCTGGTTTTATGTTGTGTTATGCTCAGTGCCAGGCTATGCACCAATCGTCTTCCTCACTTTCATATCTACTATTTAATGTTTTAGGAAGGCATTTACCATTCCCTTATTGATAATTTACTTTATTTTCCCATATGTTATAAATATTTTTTGATGTTTTTGTTTGGATATTGTAGAGAAATGACACTGTGAAGTCCTCATATCATATTCCAAGATAGTGGTGATGACATTACACCTGCGGTGGTGAACCCTATGAAACCAATTATACCAATTATAGTTCCTCATGTAGTTCCACCTATGGCGTATACTATTGATCTTAAACTGGGCACTAATACTTAGTTTCATGATAGTTTTACCTAGTTCATGTAGTCTGTTCAAATTTATCCCAATAATACCCCATCATTGGAAGAGCATATATGGGACATCCAATAGTCGCATCCTCCCACCTTTTCCTGATATAGTGGTACTCATGATTACAATTCATGGATAGAAGATATTATATACATCTTCGATAATGTTTACATGCATCCATAGTGTAGGGACAATCTGGATATCTATACATTTCATGACTGCCTAGTGTTTATGGGACGTTGTTTATCACTCAGTGTGTTATAAAGACATCATTTGGGAGGACATCTATATGGATTTATATGATCATTTATTTCCACAAGCTCTAATATAATATCAATACTACGGTTTCATTATTATTTAGAAGTGATCTATGATATTTCTTGAGTATCCCACTCATTTCACCAAGATTCAACCTTTTTCTCTATCTTTGACTGATGATGAACTAACAACTGCAATGTGTTTTGAGGATGAGATTGAGCATGCTATATGCTCGTAGGTCAATGTCATTCAATTTATAGCTATTGTAGTGATATAATTCTGGGCCTTAATTATAGAGTGGAATCTCTTAGAAATGGTTTTGTGATCAAGGGTAGTTCTCTTCTTCCTTAGGATGATTGTTATTTTGGTAGTATGAAGTGTCATTTTGAAGGTAAATGTGGAGTGAGTACCAACCAGGTGACATTAAAAGATCTCTTAGTGTGTCACCAATATGGATATCCAGCGAATATGTTACCCTAGTGCATAAATAAATGAAATGAATGCAGATCCTGTGGAAAGATGGGTCATATTTAGTGCTTCTACCATTATTTTCCTCTAATATCCTATGGTAGGGGATTCATACTATCACCTTTATTAAGTTACAAATATAGAAATCAATACATGTCTTGTTTTTTTATTCTACCATTCATTCAATTTGAAAAAATAGTGGTCATGTTCAAGGTGGAAAGGACCCAGTGATTCAGTGTTAGCAGTGTGGATCTTCTAAGGCTGGTTAGGTAGCACCTCAGGGCTTCGTCTCGGGCTATATGTATGTAGTTCATATCATTCCAAAGTATTATAGTATAGAACCATATATGGTTATAGGTACTATCCTGATCACCAAAACCTTTTTTTCCACCATTCATTAACATTCTTATTGATCATATGATTTTGTGGAGATAACATAAATTGTGTTTTTGATTTTCAGGTGTTTTTTTATTAGAACAGGACATGTGGATTTCTGTATGACACTTCCTTATTTCTCATGATGTATATTGATATTTCATGAGAAAATTGTCCCTTAATGGGTGTGACCACTTTTTAAGTTCATTTTTATTCTGGATCTATAGATGCTTGATTCCATAGGGCCAATAATCCTTCATATATTATCAAGGATGTGTCTTTTCCTTTCCAAAAATCAGGGTAATATGAATTGATATACATAGTACCCATTATCCTATTAAATGGTGTGTCGAACCATTTAATATCATGTTCAACCATATAGACATGTTATTAGTAAATTTCAACGACTTGACTGGTAAAGACCATAGATTATTATAATGTAAAATATAAGTGGTTTGATAGCCATTTTTTTTCTATACCATGGATGGTTTGAAAATGTGTGGAGCACTAAACCCTTATTTTGGAGAAATTTTCAGGGATATTTTTTATTATTGCTAATTTGCACATTATTTACACTCATCATAAAGAATACCATGCCCCCTATCTTGGTATTATCTAGGTACACTATGTGGGCATTGGTCATACCCCACACAATTTTTTTAAAAGCAGTTGGGATTTTTCTGGTGGTTTTGAACAAATTCATATTATATAAGCATGGTTATTCTAATGGTTTCGATGATCCGACTGATACCTATTTTTTTCCCTTGTACGAATTCTAGGATTGACTCATTGACACCAGATATTCTCCACTTGACATTACTACGAAGATTATTTTGCTTGTGTTTTCATCAATGTTCAAAATGAATAGAATTCGACCTCTAACGACATCTCCATCATAAGTACATAATGTGTTTTTACATGGATGATATATTTGGATTATGATTGTTCAATATGAGGATTCCCTATTTTTTAGAAAGGATCAATAGAGGTTATTTAATCATGATGAACCAAAATGGGTTTGGCTAGGAGGATGTTTATATAACCATGATGAGGCATGATATATTGTGCAACCTTTAGTATAGGGACCTCACTAGAAGCCAGTTTCTATCCTCATTTGAGTATTCTATGAGAAAATACAAATCTAATTTTTAAAAATGATCAGGTTATATCATTTTTTATGCACTGGATGTCTATTTTGAGTGTTCCAATTTTGGATTTACCCATCATCCCTTAGTTTCATTTAAAATTGGTCATCCTTGACTCAGAACATTGATTGGTTAATTTTTGTGTTCGATGCCATGAGTATTGTTGGAATAATATGGGAATGTGATAAAGGACAATTAAAATTATGGGGATACAGTTGTCATGAATTAATCTAGAGAGAGAGCCTTTAGAAATGATGCATAGGCCAGTTTGATGAGGTGATAATGATGTTATCATGTATCTAGTTTTAAAAACATCGAAATGATCTGTTTCCATGGATTGGATTGAGTTTAGGAGTTGGTTTGAGTACTATGAATTAGGTGATGTGTGTTAAGGTGACACATAGAGTTTTTTTGGGAGATTAAAAATGCGAATAGACCATTTGACCAAAAAATCAAGACCCTATAATGTTAGGTGATGTTTTCTTTGTTACAAAATGCTTATTAGAGATGATAAGTTATGTGGTAGGTAGTTTGTAACATCCCTGCCTTATCCAAGGTTTTCACTATTTAAAATTTTTAATTTAGTACCATAAAGTTGAATTTTAAAAATTACTCCTTAGGATAAAAATGTTCTTGGGTGAGTATGAGGATAGTTTAAAGCCAGATGCACTAAAAACATAGAAAGTATAGGGGTCCATATAGTTTTTTATTAACAGTGTGACACAGGGAACATGAACGTGATTCCCATTGAGGTATCCAAGATGTTTCAAGGAATACAATGTTCATGTTGTTTTTAAGTCCTGTAGGTTTCCAATAAACAATATATTTGTGAAAGGAAAACTTAAATATGGTTCCTCCATTTAATTTTATATTTATATTTCTTTATTTCCTCTTTTATAATTTTATTTTATTCTATTTTTCTTTTATATCATTTATTATTCACGTTTTCCCTTTTTTTCTTACTTTCACTCACCCTCCTTACACACATGGACTCCCCCCCATCTCTTGGGAATTTTGGCCTCCTCCTCTTCTGCTCTTTGGGTTTGGTTATATATCCTTCTTTTCCCCTCTGATTTCATTACCTTCATATTTTATGGAAATCTCTCAAAAATCTGTAAATTCCTCGAATCATTATTTCTTGGTTCCTTTAATTATTGTTGTGCTATTTTTGTGTGTAATTTTCTCTTCCCTATTTTAGGATTTTTATTAATCGTCTGATTTATTTCGATTTAGGTATAATCAAGGGTTGAGATCGGATGTTTGAAGTACTACAATCATGAGGTATGGAGTCTTTTAATTTACCCACTTGATTCATGAATTTTTATGTGTGACACCATTATGCCTCACGAAAAAACCTTCTCACGAATCTTTATATTACATATTAAATTATTAATAATTTTGTCATCCTATATAGAGACCCTATTAGGTAGTGAAACCCAGTCATGGGTTATTCTATTCATCTTTGGCCACCCCTTGACATCACAACATTGTTCCACTTTTGAGAACCTTCTTGTTAAAAATTGTTCTTACATATTAAATTTATTTAAATTATTTTTAGTAGAAACGGTGGCTCTCACATGCAGTGAAACCCATTTATGGGATATGTGATTCACCTTCGGCCAGCCCTTTTGGGTGCACTATCTTGGCCTTACATTCCATTTTTTAAAATGTTTTAATTACCTTCGTTTTGTGTGGAACCTTGGTAAAATGATATAAATTGATTGTTGAGGTTTGAATGTGAAATGAACTATGAATTGGTTCCCTCCTTGTCAGTTCATAAGAAAGATGATAATTAATTGTCCCTTGTGTTATTACGTATTTCATAGTGTATTTGATGTTAGAAATTGAATATCATTTTTCATATTTTTTTTAATTTCTCTTTCAAGTGTTGAATACCATAGGAGAGACTATGAAATGGTTATACTTCATTCATCATACCTTGTTTTGTGGAATTGTACTCAAATGTCATATTCCATTTTTATAGTCGTTAATTTGTTTGTTTAGAGATCTTATTAGAGTGTGAGTAAGAAATTTTAATAATGAAATGTAAATTATATATTTACATTATTTGTTTAGAGGAATGGAGTATATGTTTTCAAATGTGGTAAACTTCTCAACTTGTGATATTGAAATTCATGTGATGAAATAAAAATATTATTAAATGATTTATTCCATTCATTTAAATAGTTTTTAATTAAGATTCTAGAATAAATGTTTAAATATTCATGAATGAATTATTATTGATAATTGTCATGATTTTGTAATAAATCACCTCTCAGAGAGTTGTTCTATCTTCTAAACTAAATGTTTTGATTAGTATTATTGGACATGCACATTTTCCTTATTATATTACATTTCATATGATTGAATGAAATTGTTTAAATGTTATTCTTACTAATTATGACATTTACCCATGCTTTTCTTTTATTAAATGGTTATTACCTAGTAATCTGAATTATGACATGGTTGATCGGATTAAATTTCATTGGATGATTAAATGGTTAACATGTGACCTTGGGATCGTTGTTGGAATCCAACTATAATTTTTTTTTCATAAGTTATAATCCTTTATTCATATGGATAATTTGATATATATTGGGAGATGATTTTAATCTTAATATAAGGATTTCATAGATAGACTCACCATTCATAGTGGGTAACTACTCAATATGCCAGGTGGGATACATTGGATTTACAGGTACTAGAGTGTAGAGAGGGGATTAACTGGACTCTTGGGTGAGGCCGATTTCATAGGGTAGCAACATAGGACTAACCTATTGGGAAGATGGTTATACAATGCCTTGGGTGAGACCAGGTCCCCTATGGGATATATTTGGAATGGACTCAGAGTTCACCATGCCTCATAGGGATACTCTGGATACCAATAGGGTCACCCTAAATTGGATTAGAGGTATTGTCCTATATCGGATGTATCATAGCATCACATGTGAGTCTTCTTAGATTTCCTCGTACGAACACCGAATCCTCACTGGATTTTATGTACGTGATTTAATTTTTAAAATTTCATATTATGAAATTATTTATATATTAAAGAGTTTTTATAATTTTTTTGATAACTATATCTTTCATTTTTCACGATTGGATAATGTCATATGAATTAAACCCCAAGCTAATTAAAAATCTTGGATGTATGCCTTCTTGTATTGTCCTATTTACCTTAGACCTTGTATGTCAATTATTCCTTACACATGCACCCTATTAAAACATCTGGATTAGGCCAAAGCATGTTTTATGTGATGGGTGTCTCCTCTGGAACCTGGACCAAGATTCAATTATTATATTTATTTAACTATTTGAATCATATAATATATTGGAATAAATTATTTGTTATAACATTAAATGGAGAGATCTAGACATTGTAGGTGTCATCCTATTGGGATTCATATATTACACTCTTCTAGGTCATTGTTTGGTACCCGAGTATACTCTAAGCTGACATGTAAAGATAAAGGGAAGCATGCTGCCTCTGATGCTTTAATGTTTTCCTACTATTTGGGAGGGATATTGTGGAAAAGGACTGATCCTTTGATCGATATTCTATTGTAGGATTTTCTTCCACTTTTTCACATTTGATGGAATGATATATATATTATTGATCTCTTTTTCTCCTAAAATCCTATTTTATTCATCGAATCATGACATGAAATCATTATTAAATCTATTATGATTAATCATATTCCACCATATGTTCCATTATATTACACCACTTATTTGTTTTAAATTGGATATTGTATTCTATTTTTATTGCTTCTAATATTTAATTTATATTTTTTATCTCTATTTAATACCTAATCATATGAGGGATTAATCTCCCCACATATAGAAATAAGGTCCTCACTATAATTCAGTAGTCTCTAGAATTTGCGAAGATGTTCTCGAGGTCATGAGTCCCAACGTCTTGGGGCCTAGTTTAGTGGAACTCAAGGAGGGACTCTATAGGTAGAAACCATAAAATAATGGTTTTATATTATCTTGATAATTACCTTGAAATTTGAAAAATTCATAACTACACAACTAGTTTGAAACTCATAGGGTTATGATTTAGTTAAATTACATTATCCATATGAATATTTATTATGAATGAGAGGATATAATATTTAAAAACATTTAAATTGCAATATTGATATGGGAGAAACATAATATTTCAGGGTATATAAGGAGGTTTCATAATTTAATGAATTAAAGTAATTATTTTCATAATAATATTCATTATTACATTGATTATTAATGATTAAATCACACACTAACCATTATGGTTTTATTAAATGGATAAAACTTGAAGGATATCCATTAATATTGGTTTAGACGGAAAATGTGGTGGTTTTTCTAATGAGTAACCACTCAGGATAGAAGGTGGAGTGGAAAATATTGTGGTTATAACATACCATATATCTCGATTTATTATTAACAACGTCATCCTGAGTGAGTTTTAAAACACAAATAATAAGAAAAAAATGGATTTTTATGGGATTTCAGTTGATAATGACCATAGTATAAAGAACAATCGATTTCCAATATATTAAGAATTTGGAATCAAGAAACAAGTGAATTTTATTCAATGTAATGTAAAGAATCTTGATGTTTGAAATATAAAGGAATAGATAAATTAATTATCAAGTTAAAAAGAATATTCTAATGGAGGGAATCCATTTTCATCCAATGTTACCACTAATAGTTTATATCATAAATATGCAGAACTTTGGAATTATTTGAGTCAACTCCATAATCCACTGGATAAAACTGATACCATTGTAAGAAATAATGGACTATGTTATTGTAATCACTGAAGTGGAGGAATGCTTATCCTCTAATACAAATTTTGTGCTTCCATACTGATGTTTGTAATAATATGTTAAATTAAAATGTTATTATTCTTTTGTTAGTTTAATTTGATGCAATTTTTAGAAATGATTAATTCTTTTTATATAGAACCAATATAAATATAAATGGATGAGAATCCCAAATTGTAATTTTTAATCAAATTTTTATTTTTCTATCATTATGAAGATGAATATTAAATTTTAGTGGAAAATAATTTTATTTTATGGGCCTTAAAATCAATTTATGAGGGAAATTTCTATCAAATTGTTAGGGAGAAACTCTAAAATGATGGAATAACTGTTGTTCAATAATATTCTTATATATTTATTTAAGACATATATCGACATACCAAAAATCATGATATTTTGTTTTAAATAAATCTCATATACTATTCCAAACCTATTAAAAAATCCCATATAGAATTTTTCCAATTGAGTTTTATGAATTGAAAAATAAAATCAATGATAATAATGATACATGATTGAAAGATTTTAGTTCACCACCAAAGGGTTAGATATACTTTTTTAGATTAACTGTGGGTCAATGGGTATTTTAATTTATAATCAGAAACAGTACTTGGTCACTATTAAAAAAAATTATCATCTACCATGTATGGATGATTTGATTCATCAATTACCAGGTGGTAAATATTTTTCCATGAGGTACCTTCCATTTGGATATCATAATTTGAGGGTTAAAAGGTGGATATTTGAAAAAATAATTTCGAATGGGTTATAGAAATTATTAATACATTTTAATTCCATTTATACATAAAATTTCCCTATATATATACACATAGATTTAATAAATAGTTTTGTTAGAGAGTACATTAATAAGTTTATAGTAGACATTGTAGATGATATAATTATATATTACAAGATAGTGGAATAATATGAATATAATTTGAGAATTTTATTGAAAATATTTTGGAAATAGAAGATATAATGAAATCCCACCGGGTGTTAACTAAATATAAATAATTTTTCATTACCGGGTTACATAATATAAACAATAGATATATAATTGGATCCATCAAAGAAGAATTTTTTAGAAAATTTTCCAGGCCAACCGAAATGATAGGAACCCATAGAATTATTAAATATATTTGAATAATATTGAATCAATGTGTTAAATTTATCTTGGATATTAAATAAAAACCATTATGATCACATAGGACAACAAATTTTAATGTACAAATGGTTTTCAATAATATATTATGGAGTTAAAATAAGGTTTATTAGAGAACCTATGCTCAAACTACCTTGTATTAGAGAAGAGTTGGTGTCAATAGTTTTGAATAATATAACAAAATGGCATATATACACATGTAGAATTATATAGAGATATCATATGCCTCACACTAAATAAATGATAATTAGAAAAATACCTAACACATAATTTGGTTCTAGATGTAATAATTTTAAAATTAAATATTTGGATGAATTTTATATTGTCTGATTCCATATTTTAATTGAGGATGGTACATTAGGATTTTAGTTTTTTTTACTTATTTTATTCATGTATTTTTTTATTAAAAGTGTTATAGAGGAATAAAGGGTGTATAGGGTTTGTATGTTACCCAGATACCTTGGTTTTTAGGAAATATTTGTGTGTCATTTTTCGAAGAAATTGGGCCTCCCATCCAATATAGTTAGAGATAGGCATGTAGGGATTTTTAGTGATGTGGCGGAGGGTTCAAATCATCTTCTCACATTATTTTTATCCTTCCATAACCTGTGCAGGTTATTTCCCCTAGTAAGAGGGAGATGTATGTGTGTGTGATGGTTAAAAAAACCACTATTCCTATCCATTCTATGTAATATACATGGATAGTAGTTGCTACGTGGTTGGGGCATGGTTTGAACAAATGTAGATAAAAAAATCACAACATTATATTTGGTCTAATTGGATAAATTTCCCTTATCTCATAATAACTCATCCCTCAAAATTTATTTCTCATCTAGCTTAAAAAATGTCATTTTTAACCTATATGAGCTCTCTTAAAATTCTAATGTTTAGATTTGAAACTATTCCTCTATATGACCTCTGATTCATGATCCATCTGTTATGTTGGATATCCATTAGAAATATCTCTATCTCACTATCTCCTTTAATCATTTTTTGTCCTTTAGATGAGGTAAATTTTTGTGTGAGATCATATTCCCTATTTTCAAGGGGTCTTTATAATCTTCCATTTTATCTTGATCTACACCAATCAAAAGGATGATATTGGAAATGTGTTTTTCAATTGGATTAAGGAATGTATTATATACCTTCTATATAATTTTTTATTTTTTATTTTACTTTCTTTTGTTCCACATATTGGACCATCTGTTTGAGGATTCTAATATGAAAAGGTAATCCTTAAATTAATAATTTCTTCTAATATGGGTCACCCTAATAGGGAAAAATCATGGTTTTATGTTTTCAGCCTCAACCCAAGAAACCCATGTGTTGTGTAACATTATTATAACTATGTTAAAACCCCACATGGTTGTGTATTCATTCAACCATTGTTGTGGGTTCCCCTTTGAAATAAATGTGATCATTATAGTGGATCATGCCTCCAAGTTATGTTATTTAATAATATTAATACTATAAAATGGAACATATTAAATGATAATGTGGAACAAGATGGTGTTTTCTTGGATTATGCCTCTTTATATGGAGGATTGGGCTTGGTTAATGATGCTAACATATCCCTTCATAAATATTTATAATTAATAACTTTATTTCAGAAGTCCTGAAATGAAAGTGATTTTAAATTAATGAATGGAACCTAATTCATGATGTCCTAGAACAGACTATGGAAATGATATATAGAACATATGACCCCTAGGTATGATTAAATACAATATGAAACTAACTAGGTGACTGATGTTTGGCACTAGTGACCCCTATGTATGATTATTTATGACAATCGACCAATGAGAAGGATCTAGGTATGAAACCAGTGACTCCCTTGTACATTCATACATATGTATATAGGTTACCCTCGTTAATTCCCTAGGACATGAACCATGAATGTCTATAAATATTCTCACACGTGTCTTATGACTAGATGATTACAAACTAATGTCTATAAGTTATATATATATATAAATTGAGTCTCATATATCATATCATGTTTTTTTATAGCTTGATCTATGGACCTTTTATAAGGCTCTAACCTTAAACAGTACTTAATCTTGAGTTATGTAACGAATTAAAATTGGGGATATTTTTAGGTTTAGTGTTGTAGAGAATTAGGCCACAAATATTACATAATGGACCAAGAAATTACTTTTGTAATGTTTCACTATGTATCATGTTTTTCCAACAAAGGAATCCTTTTAAATAAAACATGATTTTTTTCTCGATAAAAATCTTCTTGACTTATTCCGTTCTTTTACCCATCCTTAAAACCTGTGAATAAAATTTTAAAAAAAATGGATGAGAATAAAAATCCTTGTTTGGAAAATAAAATAATGAATAAAAATATGAGTCCATGAATATTTAAAACCCCTGAAAACATTTTCAAAAAACAGAATTTTCACGCATAAAACATAAACTACTTAATTTATATCTTGTAATTATAAAATTCCTATAAAACATAATAGAAATTATAAAACATAAAAGGAACTTCTGGAATATATATCATTCTTTCACTGAAGGTTTCAGTTGTACATAAGGATTATCCTTCATGGTTACATTTGGAATACTTATCAGAGTATATTCCCTAAATCTCCTAGGAGAAACCATAACGTTTAACTTCTTTACATTACACAATTCATTAGAGAGATATTGTGGGCTCACCCACCCTCAGTTTATCAGAGAACCACTTATACAAATAATAAATCCCAAAGAACCATATAATAATCATAACACATGAACTAGCATAAAATAAAACCTAACATTTCAACATTTTCATCCAGAAAATATCATTTCATGATATTGACAAAATCTATTCAATTTAAAAATGAATATAAAATATTTTAAAATATTGTTTAGGAATAAATTTTTTTATACATTTTTGAAAATATTAGAGTATTTTAATTTTTAAATCTTTAATTTACATATAAATAAATCATTAAAACCATTTTGAAAACATAGACATTAATTAGAATGTTTTTTAAGAATAAATATTTAAAATATTAAAAATTATTTTTTTGTTAAAGAGTATCTTACCACATGATACAATACACGAATAAAAATAATTAATGATTAATATTTAAAAAATATAATATCATGAGAATAAGGAAATTCTTGATGTAATATTTCAAAGGGCAGTATATACACCATATAAAAGTAAATTCGTCTATAACAAAAAATAAGTCTTAACAGAATGTAAATTGAGATGAAGTACCATATAAAGATCATGTCATTAGATTAAGGATAAATCAATGACACAATTATGTGTGAAAAATATAACTAAACCCAATATAAGTGGAATGGTGTATATCAAAAAAAATTGTATTAATGGAATGTAAATTAAGACAAAATACCGAACAAAAATCATATCCTTTGATTATGGATAAATCAATTACATAATTATATGTGAAAAATATAAATACAAACAAAAAATTTGAATATTAAGTGTAAACCAATTAGTGGACATTCACACAAATTCTTGTAAAAACAAGACCAATAGAATGAATATTTAACTCAATAAATGGTGATTGAGTTATGATTTCCCTTACCTCAAGTAAAACATTCCATGCTAATTATTTTTTATTATTTAATTATAAATTTGGATATATTATTTTTGATTAAAAACATATTTCCTGATTATTATTCCTTTTATATCACTTATTACCATGTTAATAATTACATAATTAATTAAGTTCATATTAGTCCTTTTGTTAATATTCGATATAGGAATCGATAATGAACATGTTTTGATATAAATTGTCTATATGGTAAATATTACATAATATATAGAATAATATTAATGATTTAAATATCATATATATCTTTTATATATGTATTCATAATTATCCAGAACATTAGGAGATAATAAATGAAATACACTATTCTTGGAGAAGGTAGGCCAACCATAAACATTAATTCTACATTAATTTAATTTTCATATAAAAGAATGAAAAATAAATGATACCTAGGTATATTATAATTCTAGTATAATATCTATTTTATATATGTTTCATATATTCATTAACTCTATCCTTTATACGTTCTATGTGTGGCATGAAGGAGTCATATCACTTTGATGGGCGGTAGTCCACATTACCTCAAATTAAATTATTGTATTTACACATGATAGAATTAATAAAGGAATTTTATAAATAATAAATTATATAATAACAGAGAATTAAAATTATATATATCATATATAAATAATGTTCCATAATAATGGCCATCATGAGAGGTGGTATAAGAATATTTTACAATCATTGTTTTGTGAGGCAGTGATTCACCCTACAAAAAAACAATATATTCTATATCCATTAGATGGATGTGTGTATAAGTCTAAATAGAACCCTTATTAAAGAAACATAATTTTATATTGAGGATACTTTTGTTGTAAAAATGGGAAATATTAGGTTGGGGTGGAGAAGGAAAATAATTGAAAGGTGCCTGAGAGAAGACGTTACCCCTAAATCGAGAAACTCCTTTTTATTTGGGACAAAAAGATTTATTGAATTGTATTATACCAAATTTATGTCTTAAATGAGGAACTTAGGGATGTTGGGAGATTATTAGAACAAAATTTGTATGACCTATGGGGCTATATAGGTGTGAGAAAGTTGGTATAAGGGGTGGTCTTTTATAAGAGGGAGGAGAGGTACTAAAGGAATGTCTGGAAATATTATTTTCTTTTATATTAATTTTACAAATATAATACCTCCAAAGTGATATATTTCAATTATAATAAGAGTATGTGTCAAAATACTCTAATCCAATATATTTTATTCAATTTTAGGTAAAAATATTTAACCTTTTCTTTTGATTTTAATCCATTGTTAAATAAATTAACTCTTACCATGTATTCTTATATATTTACACTATATAGTTAATATAGATACTATAAAATGTCAATATAATGTCAAGTGGGTCATCAATAAAATTTGGGGCATTATATAAGTAATTTGTATGAATCATATATTTTTATTACTACAATATCATTTAATAAAATACAATTTGTTTTAAAAACACAATAATGTCAATTTTTACATTAATCATTAATTTATTATTGTTAAAGTCATCAAAACTTGATTATTTCGGAAAAAATACATTAAATTAAATAAATCTGGACATAATAATCTGTAACATTAATTTACAACAACAAAATGTTTAAATTAATATATTTTAATATTTATAATATCATTAATTTGAATCATTCATTAATTATGTAATCACTACATCATCATTGTGTCATAAATAAATTTACTTATATAATATTAAAAAATTATAAATAAAATACTAGGATATTTGAAATATTTTTATCTTTATAATTACTATTTATACTCAAATATAGCAGTTTTATAATCCTATATTAAAATTATTTTATTAAAAATATGTATATTTAGGTAATTTTTCTCATTACTTGAAATTAATTATTATAACATGTCATTATCTCACCCAAGAAACAATAAGGGGTCAAAAAATAGACCAAAGGATTCTAATGGTTAGAAATATCTCATACAATAATAATAGGACACATTTTAGGGTAGTTTTATCATATTATAATATTATTTTTGTACCCTTACATACCAAATTTAACATTAAACCGTTGTATATAAAAAATTACAGAAGATTCTATTCATAATGTCAAAAAAGAAAAGGGGAATATTTAAATAATTTGAAATTTAGGATTTCAAAAATGGAATCAATTTTCACAAATTCAAAACAGAGAAGTTTCCATCATTAATTTAAAATTAATTCCTATTTTCAAAAAGATAAAACAAGTATATAAAAAGTAGTAACCATGAAATTAATGAAGTGTGTTAATATATAATTTCAATGGGAAATTACTTCAATAGAACAAAATATGATTAAATTATAAATTCATAATCCAATTTGACAATAAATCCATATTAATGGCCAATATAACTATATAACAAATTTAGATGAAAATGTTGTTTTGATTTAAAATCCAGTAATTTTCACTAATAATTGAAAAATTATTTTTATCAAAAAAATAAACAATTACACAAATGTAAATTTTTTAATACCCTATTGTAAATAATATCTTTATTTATTAAAATATAACATATAAAATTGACAAAAAATAGATTTAAAAATGATTCCACATCAAAAGTCGGTAAAATTGTATTTTTTTAAATACAACTTTTATCCAAATAATTGAATTTATTCATATATCATATCTATAAAAACATTCAAAAGAAAAAAAAAGATTATATTTAATATATAACATATATTCTTCAATAAATAATAAATCCCTAAAGGGTGATATGATTTTATAGAATCAATTATTCTTGTTTAACTAGGTTTTCATAAAAACACATTCTTTATATTCAATTGGTTTTTATTTCCATTTATAATAAATTTGGTAGCCAATTAATCATTATTTAAACATGTGTAAATATTATTTTTATAATTCAGTTGATATTAATCATTCCCCCATACCAACTTCTAGGTTATAATGATAGAATTTAAATAATATTATTTAGTTGTTTATTTAAGCTTGATGTAGCGTGTCATATGCGATGTTGAAAATAGTGTTTCTTTCATAAAACTCGGGATGCTACCTTCCCCCCCAATTAATAAATTCTATCCTCACAATTTGAATTTGGGGTCAAATACTAGGATATACATTTTCAAAATACCATTATTTAAATCCCACATTGGAAAAATTATTAATAAAAATATTAATTTAAAATAAAGAAAGTGAAGTACAAATGTCAGGTGAGATAAAACTTACTAGGGTTCCATATAGGGAAACATGGATATGGAATAAAAACTAACCATATTGTTCTTATGGAGATTTATAGAAAACATGATCAGGATAATGTTAAAAATCATAAAAACACAAACATGTTATGAGTTAAATAGTCTTTGATTTTTTATTAAAAAAATGTAAACAAAAAATGTTTTGGATTTAATTTCTTTTTTCCAAAATTCGAGGAATTAATTTTCTTCATAGAATAATAACATAAGGATATATAAAAATATGAATGTTATAGTATCACAATTTAATCAATTTCCACCACACGTTCAACTTTTTTGTTAAATTATGAAAATTAAAGAGGAAATTTTCATGCCTAAAGAAGTATAATAAACCTATAAAAACTGATCTCAACCACAAAAGGATAATTATTTATTTATCCTACCATTAAAAAATATCCAAATCAAATATGGATAATACATGGTTAGATTATCCCCCCAAAACAGTAATCCATTCTATAGAGAAGGACAACTTTTAATCTCCAAAATGAAATAGTAATACACATGTTCAACAAATATAAATCAACAAAAAAATGTTCATAAAATTTCTTAAAATAATACCAACTAATATTGAAACCCAAAATTATGAACGATTTGATAAAATAGACTTCTTTAATAAATATTAAAATTTATATCCAAATTAGATCAACGACTCTTAAAGTATCATACTGAAAACTAATGAACCCATTCCCATATTCTCCATGATTGGTTAATCACATTCAAAAATAACACAAATAACCATAATTATGTAATAAAAACATACATTCATTCAAAATAATATTCACAAATTACTCCTAAATTTTAATCCAACGGTATTATATTTTCCTTATACATATAGTGCTCCCAAAATAGGGAACGTCTTCCAAAATTACAAATATCTCTTAGGCAACAAATTAATTTTCTATAATAAGGACACCAATTTTATAAAACCTAAGTTCCCAAAGTCAACTAATTAATAATCCTTAAAATAATTTAACTAAAAAATAATAATTCATAAAAACCAAGGAATTTACATAGGCTATTGGAAGGTGAAAAACCCAGTCACAAATTGGTCATGGGTTCAATTCCCATAACTTTTTCAGACTAAAAAATTTTTCATAGGTTCTGTATTTTGTCCTTTTATAGAAAATATTTAATTTTATATCATTACAAAAATGAGATAAAATCCTAAAAATAACCCTAACAAAATTTCATCTACATTTTTATTCAATAACTTTAATTTTTCATCCTAGAAGTATTAACCGAAAACAATGCAAAGAGATAAATTTCTCTAAATATACCATTATTTAAATTCATATTTCATAACATAATACTGAAAAGGGGTTTATATAACATAGAAATTAGGATAAAACGTAAAATTATAAACCTATAATGATATCTATAACACTAAAGAAAACATTCCAATCTATAAAGTTTTCTAAGAAGACCTCTAATACCAACTATGTGGACCCATCCTTAATCCGTACATAATCTTGAGTAATGTTATGAATTCAATTTGAGGATCTTTTCAAGTTGAGAGTTTTAGATAATTAGGCCAAAACTATTAAATAATATACCCATACATTAAATTTTTATATTTACACTCAGTTTCCACTTTTCGCACCAAAGAAAAATCTTTAAACAAAACAATATTTCATTTTCTTGATAAACATTTCTTCACTTATTCCATTATGTTACCCACCCTTATACACTATTGAAATAATTTTAAAAAATGGGAATAATATAAAAAACTCAGTGTGGAATATAAAATAAGTACTAAAATTATTAGTTCATGAATATTTAAAACATATTAGTATTTTCACGAAATCATACTTTTTAGCCATAAAACATAAAGAAATTATCTAACATCATGTAATCATAATATTCATAAATAATCATAGAAAAAATTAAACATAAAAGTAACTTGTGGCTTCCATATCAAACATACATATTATATTTATTAGCTATATAGAGTGTAACCTTCATGGTAACATTTGGAAAACTCATAATTTTATATTACCTAAATATCTTAGGAGAAACCTTAACTCTTACGTCTGTCACATAACCCAATTCATTAAAGAGCTATCATGAGCTCACATACCCTCAGTTTATCATGGAAATTCCCATGCATATAATAATATAATAAGAAAAATAACATAATCATTACACATGAAAAATCATAAAGGTAAAAATAACCTTTCCTCATTTTCATTCACATGATATCATTTCATGATATTAATATAATCAATCCAATTAAAAAACATTTTAAACATATAGAATGATTATTTTTTATTAATAGTGTCGCATAAAATTTTACCAACATAAAGGAATTAAAAAATAAAATCTTTAATTTTCAAATAAATAAATATTTAAAACCTTTTCTTAAACATGGACATTAATGATAATGATTTAGAATAATAATTATTTAAAATATTTAAAACAATTTTTTAGTTCAAGGGTCCTTTACCACATGAGAAGATACTTGAATAACAATAACTAAATAATAACATCAAAAAAACATATAATATCATGTGATTAAGTTAATTAATGATATAATATATTAATGGGTAGTATATACTACATATAAAATTGAATTGGTGTATAACATGAAATAAGTCTTTGTGGAATGAAAATTGAGACAAAATCCCTTATAAAGACAATATCCATAGATTAAGGAGAAATAAATGAAATAATTATGTGTTAAAAATATAAATCCACCCAATATATGTGTATATTTAGTTTATAACAATAATATTTCATTAACACATATTCTTAAAAAAACAAAACCAATTAAATGTATATTTTACTCAATAAATGGAGATTGAGAAAGGATTTCCCTTAACTTAAGCCCAACCTACCTAATTCATTATTTATATTCCTGTATAATAAAATTATTTTAATTTATAATTTCTTCATATCCTATTTCAAGTTTATTATTACTTTTATATCACTTATTACTATGCTATAAAAATTACATAATTATTTATGTTCATATCGGGCGTATTTTCGATATTTGCTACTGACGCCGAGAATGAACTTATTTTGTTAGAAATTGTCCATGTGGTAAAAAGTAAATCATCTATAGAATATTATACATGATATAAAAATCATATATATCCAGTATATATGTATTTATAATAGTCTATAACATTTGGAGAAAAGAAATTAAATACATTATTCATGGAGATAGTAGGTTTTAAGTACTCATGGATGCTACATTCATTTATTCGTCATATTAAAAGGATTATTAATAAATGGTAAATATGTATATTATAAATACAGTATAATAAATATGTTATATATGTGTTATATTTTCATTAACACCAACTTTTACATGTTCCATGCATGACATGAATGAGTCATATCACATTGAGGGAGCTATAATACACACTTCATCTAATGAAATTATCGTATTTACACATCATGGAATGCATAATAGTTTGTTGTAAATTAAAATTTAATAAGTATAGATACATTATAAATATAATATATATAATATATAAATATTTTTCTATTATAATGTAAACCCTGAGTGGTTTTAGGAGAAAATTGAACAATCATCATTTTGGGTGACAATAGTTCGCCAAACACAGAATCAATATGTTCTATATCCATTAGATGGGGTTGTGTATATGTATAGGTAAAAAAATAGTATAAAAACATAATATTAAATTTATTACAGTGGTTTTGTTAAAAAATAATAGAAAAAATATAGGTTATGGGTTTGATATGAATAATAAATGAAAGGACCATGAGAGAAGACTTTACCTCTAAATTAGGTAACTCATTTTGATTTATGACAAAAGGATTACATAAATTGACTTCATCAAAATTTAAGGATTATAGGAGGAATTAAGGGATTATAAGATCTTATTATATTATATTTTGCACTATAAAAGGGGTTTTATATGTGTGATTAAGCGGGGAGAGGTTGTGTCTCTTTACAAGAGGGAGTAGCGGCACTTGAGGAATTCCTTGAAAACATAGTTTATTATAAAATTATTTTCAATTTCAAAAAGCTCCAATTTTTATATTTAGAGTATAATAAGATTATGTATTGAAATACTCTCATCCAATGGGTCTTATATAAGTTTATGTCACGAATTTAACCTTATCTTTTAGCCTTAACCCGTAGTTAAATAAATTGACTCTTACCTTGTCTTCTTGTATATTTACACTATATGGCTAATATATTTACAATAAAATTACTATAGATCATAAAATAGATCATTAATTACATTTTTAACATTATTCATGTATTTTGGATGAATCATATATTTTTATGGCTATCATATCATTTAATATAATAGAATATGTTTTAAAAACACATTTGTGTCAACATAGACACTATTTCAAAACTAATTTCTGTTAAAGTCATACATATTTTATTAATATGAAACCACTAAATTAAATATAATATAAAATTTCATATTAATCTATAAAATTATTTTAGGGCATAAAAATTTTAGAAATAAATTTATTTATATATTTATAATATCATTTATTTGAATCTTTAATTAATTAGATAATCATTGCGTCATCATTGTGTCAAAAATATTTTTATTTATATAATATCCAGAAATTATAAATAAAATAACATAATGTTGGAAATTTTTTTATATTCCTTATTAAAATTTATAGTTAAAGATAACGATTATATAACCAAACATTAACATTTTTTTCGTAAAAAGATTCATGTTTATGTTATATTACTCTTTACTTTAAATAAATTATTATAACATGTCATTATCACACCCAATTGTCTCCATGGGGTCCTAAATTATACCCATGGATGATCATGGTCGATCAAATCTCATAAAATAGTATTAGTACCCATTATAAGGAAGTTATATATTATTATAATATTATTGTTTACCCTTATTTACCAGATATACCCTTTAACCATGGTAAATAAAAATTATTACTGAAGTTACTAATCATAATTTCCAATAATAAAAGGGATATTTTTAAAAAAATGTGACCTTATGAATCCAAATATGGAATCCATTTTTTGAAATTCAAAACAAAGAAGTTTCATTAATTAATTATAAATTAATTATAGATATTATAACTATAAAATTGGTTTAAAAATGTAATAAGCATCAAAAGATTAACCTGCATTTATATCTAATTTCCATGTCAAATTACATACAAAGACCAACATTAGATTAAATTATAAATAATTAATCCAATTAATAATTTAAACCTATAAAAAGTTCAATCACACTATATAATAAATTATATAAAAAAGTTGTTTTGATTTTTAATCCAGTATTTTCCCTATTCATTAAAAAATTGATTTTACCAAAAAATACCAAATTCATCCAAAGTAAATTTTGATTTTACTCTTCTAAAGAAATTTTTAGTTTTTTCAAATAAAACATATAAAATTGATAAAAACAATATTTAAAAGGGTTCTCCCTCAAATGGTGGTAACAACTGTATTTTTTTTTAAAAAATACTTCTTTTATTTAAAAAATGAATTTTTATTATATCATATCTAGAAAACATATAATATGAATTTAAAACATAAATTTGAACAGATAAAATATATTTTACATTAAATAAAAATCCATATATAGTGATACTATTTTAAAAACATAATTACTCTCTTTTAAATAGGTTTTCATGAAAACACATCCCTTATATTCAATTGGTTTTTTCCATGTATAATAAATTTGGTAATAAATGAATAAATATTTAAACATATGTAAAACATATTTTCATAATTCATGGAAAATATTATTTTCCTTCATCCCAACAACTAGTTTTTGTATTTGTAAAATTTAAATAATAATATTTAGATGTTTGATTAAGATTGAGGTAGCATATCGTGTACGCAATTGAACATATTGTTTCATTATTAAAACAAGGGATGTTACAATTGTTTCATTTGTAATAGATTATAGATTACATGTTATACCTTCACAAATTTACTGTTTATACACATATTATAAATTTATTATAAACTCTGTTGGTGGTGGCCTACTGAGTATATATCACACCATGATTTGGTTGTCGATCTTTATTGGGCCAGACATTTAGGATTCATGTAGGGATATGGAAAAGAACCAAAATAATGATTCTTGATTATTAATAGTTTGGGAACGGTGGAGCACAATACAGATCAATGGATCATGATGATATAAATATAGTGTTATTGGGTCATTTTGGTACTTAATATATATGTATTATATTTGATACCTAGTCCATGCTTCCTGTTACTTTTTTATTTATATTCAAGACATTAGATCATATTTTATATGGTTCTAGAAATTAATATTGATCTATTATTCATTATTATCATTTGGATTTTTATTTACATTTTTCTTTTTACAATTTGTTATTATTACACTATTTATCCATTTATTACACCATTGTGGTACTCTAAGTTTGAGGGTATAGTTTTCCCCATATACCACTGTGGACCCTCATTGCTAGTTGGTAGCCTATGTACTATGGGGATACACACTTTAATAATTATGACCCACCATCTTATGTGAACTGTTTAGGGGATATTTAGTTAGGATTTTGCAAATTGTTATTAGAGGAATTAATTTAATTCACATAATAGTTAGAGATTGTACGAAGGAGACTGTGATGTGTCATAATTTGGAAATGAAATTATTATTGGGAGTAGAAATCCCACATATGAGTAAAATACAAATTTCTTGAGATGGGATTTAATGTTTTCTTTAATTGTGGTTTTATTTCATTTTATTCCACTATATAGTAGAGAACATGATATGTCACATTCTTATTATTATGATGTTGGATAAAATTTTATCCTTGGCCTAATATTGAATGGAAGCATTGGTCATGCATCATTTTAGGAACCTTGTTGGATGAATATGCCATGCATTATTACATACCATGTAGGTTTCATTTCATTAATGGATGACACTAGTTATGTTCCTTGGTTTATATATCTTATTAGAAATAAATGACTTTTTCATGAACAAGAAAATTAGATAATGGGTTATTAATGTGTATACAAATGGAGTTCGTTCCATAGTATAAACTTCTATGTACTTTATGATAACATGTATTCATTTATCTAATTTTGGTAAATTCTTGTCACAACATGACTTTTCTCCTATGTAACATAGATTGTAATAATGTAATAAGAGTAGTTATCACACTAAAAGTCATAAAAGTTCCCCGCTATGGTGAGAATCCATAATTGCAATGAAACTATTGTTAAATATATTTTCTATTTCCGGATTTTTTCTTTTCTGGGACACAAATGATTCATTATATTATGGGTGGAGACCCATTAGAGATTCAAGAACCTTCTCGTGATGACTCCCTTGGTAATATCAATATAGGATATTATGAAAACAATACGAACCTGTCAGAAATCCCAATTTTTATGTTTCATTCGATTATCCTATCAAAAGTCATGTGAATTGATCCTTAAATATTAATATAATTATTTATGAGTATTATAAGTATGTATATTGATTTATTTATGATAACCATAATGAAATATGTTTGTGGTGAGGTAGGATACGTTGTGTGTGTCACCGATTAATATCACATCAATGAATAATGTGAGAAAATATATTTACATTCTATTCTTTAGAAAATAAAGATATATATCAGGCAGATTAATGAAAATTATATAGCCAAAATTAGTCCATGTGCATGGTGTTATGTAGTCATGTAAAATTTACAGAAATATAATTAACGAGACATCAAGCACATAGGATAATTGAACTACTGTGCATTCTTCTTGATTAGAGATATCATGATAATAGTATCACATTAGATGGTAAGAATCTGTATAATGTATTTAGTCATTTCAACATTAACATCATTCTATATGAGTAACTTTGAATGTTTCTAGATAAAAACCATGGTCTTTAGGATAATTTTCCTAATTCCATTAAGAAAGAGGCCTAGAGGGCCACACAGTAAGTATTTCATGAATCTTTGTTAATCAATATATTATTATTTATTATCTAAATAGTTGAATAAATATTATTCCCACAGATGGATTAATAGTTATTCATTTTTTATTGATCTCTTTTATTACATCACAAATTATTAAATAGAATATAATGTGACCAAAATATATAATAAATATTTATTTTTTATTTATTTAATATAATATTTAGCTATTTATTAGAAAAAAACAAATCAATATTTTTTTTAAAAATAAATAATCAATAATTCAAGACCCAATAAATAGTTGGGAAGAATGGGAGAACTATTTTAAAGTTCTAATAAGAAATAATATATTTTAAATATTATTTGAATATATAATATTTAATTTTAATTCACAATATAAGTAAATATCATGAAATTGTAATATTAATATTATTATAGACATGGGGATCCTTAAGTGATTAAATAACTAATAAGGGGAACCTATGAAATTATTTATTTCTAACCCCAATGTTATATAAATCGAATTATTAAATGTTCTTGTAGATATAATATATTTATTTGTGAATAATGAACCTTGAGAATAAAATCATGACCATGAGAGCTCCATTCTCCAAGAAAGATTTGGAGACTATATAGAGATCATCCACCACATACCGCTCTAGAGTCCCAAGAGGACATGGAAAATTATTTAGAAGGGATTATCATGGAGGTCAAAGGAGAAAAATCAATGTGATAGAATCTGTTGTGCTAGAACCTAGATATTACTACAGTGATGTTCTGAGACTTTTTGTTGACATTTGGATCACTAAGTCAGGTATTGTTACCTTGATTACTACAAGGAAATTATGATACAATGAATATATATTTTAATATCCGTAAGATGATAATTAATTCACATAAGGTAATTATTTAATGAATTAAATTAATTATGAATAATATGTGATGATCCTCTCTGTGGTACCAAAATTTAATCTATTTTCTCTCTTCATTGATTAAATTCTGTTGATCAGGACTTTTATCAACATTTTGGTCTCAAATTGAGCATTGATCATAAAAAATCATAGTTTTACTTGACCCATTACATGCTTTCACTACACCAAGAACCTAAAAGTTGTCTCAAAGTAGCCCCATAATTATTTATAATTATTTAAATTTCGTTGATTGTTTTATACATTTTCAATTTAGTTATCAATTAAATTTTAAATGAACATTTAATATGAAGTATATATCAAAATCATTAACTTTAATTTCTTGAAGATAACACCAAAATAAATAATTTTATGAATAAAATATAATCAATGAACTCATCTAGTTTTGATGAGTATTCTAGTTGGGTAACAATGGATTCCACACATTGTAAGTAGAGTTACATATTATTTTTTAGTGTTTAATGCACCATGAATTATTTCATAATTAATTAAAACAATTTATATTGGTTACACATGGGGAATTTAATTTCATATATCATGTCCTGATCGAGTGAGCCCAATGCACTGTCATCAGGAATATACACTTTTTATCCCACAAACATGGCATTTAGTACTTTACGTCTTAAACATGTTGTGTATTCCCATACATGACCTACTTGAATGGTGACCATGTAACATAAATACCACATTCAATGTATCACTTTATATATGATGAGAACTCAAATTTATCTAAGGCATGGTTTCCATACTGAGTCCTAGGCATTCCTTATATAGGTTAGGAGAGATGTAAATGTTATATAACACACTTATACACACAATTTTCATATATCAAATTTCATAGAACTAATATTAATTTTATATATTGTGTAAACATCATTGGATTGTGCCTTCATGTTTTCATTATGTTGATAGGAATCATCATGTGAAAGGTTCTAATATATATATATATATAATTAATTAATATCTATATAGGGTTTAGATTTTTGTGTCTTATCAGAGTCGTGTGACAGATTATACTCTACATACATTGAAGCATAATATGTTATAAAAAATATTTTAATTCATGTAATTATTGTAACCATTAGGTTTATAATAATATTTATGAAATTACGTTATAATTCATGTAATTCATATGTCATAAAACTAAATGCTATACATTTATAATACATGTTTTCTATATTCCTATGGGTGTTTCCTCCCAGTTAATTTTTTTGTAAATAATTAATTATGAATAAATTTAATTAATTTTTTTATAAATATTAATTTATGTAAATTTCAAGGAAATTCCGATGAAAATTTAGAAAAAATAATTTAATAATTAAATTAGACAAATAATTGATTTGACCATGATTTATCACATGTATTAAATATTTAAAAATTAATGCTAGTTTAAATAAATGTCTAATTCATTTAATAAAAGTCGGTGATCATGATCATAAACCAAAAATATATATGTTATAGGTTTAATTTAATTTGTTATTAAATTAAATTTGTCTCATTCATGTCATCCCTCATCACATTTTGTAATGAAATGTATGCCCCCGGTTTCTTTTAAATAAACCCTTTCCCCTCACATGTGTCTTAGTAAATTAATATTTAATGGATTGATATCTCAAGGTAGTGGAGGGGGGTTTAATTTTGGGGTGATAGTGAAAAAAATACAAGAGAGATACATAAGTGAAATTGTGTAAATTTGTAACATGAACCTTAATTGGTTTGTTGTCTTTCCCCTCGGTTTATGGTTATTTTATAAACTACTTTATAAACTAATGATAATATTGGCTCAGGATCATAACACATAATTATTTTATTTATATTAGGATTCATATTTATTTCATTCTTGTTGTTTTTCATGATAACATCAATCAATTAATTAATAATATTGAAATAAAGAAATAAAATAAATTTTTTATACATAAATAATATCGGAGAAAAGGTTAATTACTTATGTAAATCCACAAAAAAATTAACAAGAATAAAAAAATTAATTTGTAATTTTCACATTCATTGATGAAATCAATAAATATAAATATTAATTTGGTATAGCCTTCCACTACTCCAATTATAATCGAATCATAGATTGATTGTATTGAGTAGCCTTATTTGGGGTTCTTTTAATCATTAGGGAATTCTAACACGAATTTTTGGGTTGAAATAACAGTGTTAACATCAAAGAATAATGAAATTTTTTTGACTTGGTGTAAATTAAAGGAATGTATTTATGAAATATAATTTAAGGATTTGAATATTGAGGAATCCACTTAATATATGAATTAAATTTGAGTTAATACAGTTGGAATTTGGAAGAAAAACCTAAAACCATTAAACATTATTGAAAAACATATGTTTTGGTAATGATAAGTGGAATATAGATCCTTTACACAAGAATTTACAAGGAACATTTTATTCTAAATCCAATGGTGATGGATATTGGGTTTAGATAAAATTATGGTAGATAAATAAATATAAAATTTATTTATTTCCCAACATTTTACCATATAAAGTACTAAAACTCATCTAATCTTATTTATAGAAATAGTATTAAAAAAATCAATAATATAACAACGATTGTTACCTTATAAGGATAACATTCTCAACCATAAAAATTTCCAAGAGTGGATAAGGTGTTTACACATTATCTTTCACCATGAAAAGAAATTGGATGTTCTCGAAAAAGCAATTTCAAAATTTCCTCCAAATAAATCTTGTGGTGAAGAGTTATCCTTCTAGGAGAAAATTTTGAATTATGCTACAAAATATCAGTTTGCAATGATATCATCTATGACCAATGAGGGTTTCAAGAATTATAAGAACATTGATTCATATATCATGATGTATCAATATTTAGATCTCTATTAATATAAAGCATGAAATGAGATACATGATATCTAAAATTATTTTTTATAAATAATCATGCAGATTATGTGCCATCTGGGCCTCATTTAGTCAATATTATTAGCTACATTGATTTCTTACCAATAATAGGGATTGAATTCAAGGATGATTTTCCTAAATATATCATAATTTAATCACTAACCAAGACCTTTTCTTTTTTTTTTAATTTTAATTATAATATGATAAATATTAATAAGAGTATTTTAAAACAACTTATTATGATTTTACAAGTGTATAAGGAAATGGGGAATGACAATTCCATAGTAATTATGGTGAATAAGAAAAGGATGTACAAGTAATAGGTTCCCAGGGATCATAAAAATTCTAAATCTACACAACACCATCAATCAAGAATTAAGATAATATAGAGGGCAAGAAACAAAAAGGGGTATGTATGTTTTTGTTGTGTGAAAAAAGGCCACTAGAATTAGAACTGGACCCAGAAGACATGGTAAGCTAAAATGTTGTTCATTATCGAGTTTAATCTTTGAATATCTTAATAATATATATATATATATATATTTGTTCTAAATTATTATCCAAATGTATGAACTAGATATATTTTGAAATACTTCGTGTGTTTATGTGGATATAAGAGCTCTTAATGGGGAGAGGATGGATAATATAGACATTATTTACTACCACCTTTAATTTCCATTGGGAATTAATTTGGATTTAAATTACTATTATTATGTTCTAATTACAACCATGAACTTAATTTTTGTTTCATTCCAAGATGTATATGGGTTTATATTCAGCTATGAAAATAAAATTAGGATCTTTTATAAGGAAATTTTTTTATTGAAAAGAAAATTTAAATCATGGTATTTATGTGTTAAATTATGAAAATCACGTATTTTGATTTTTATAATGAATCATGTTCACACTACATATATAAAACCCAACATCATCATCTAATTACTTGAAACCGGAAGTGTTTAAAATTTATTGTCACTATTCTTATTTAGACTCATCTGATCTATTATCACATGAAAGGCAATATGCTTCACTACCAGAAAATGGGAAAACCACCATTTAGTGGATAAGGTGAAGGGGCCATAGAGATTCTAGGTTTTGTACACACTAATATGTGCGGACCATTTATATTATAAGTTATATGTGGATATTATTTGATCCTAAATTTTACTAATTAATATTTTGGATATTTTTATATCTAATTAATGAGTTATAAGTACGATTCCTTTATAAAATTCAAGGAATTCAAGAATTAAGTTGATAACCAACATAGAATCATGGTAATGATTCTTCGATCAGATCACAATAGTAAATATTTTAACAAAGAGTTTATCAACTTTATACCAGTTTTTGTTATTCTATCTCAACTCACTCTTCCATACACACCAAACTAGAATGGTGTTAATGAAGGGAGTGTTTTTACATTGATGGAGATAGTAAGGTTGATAATGAGTAATGTAGATCTTCCAGGATCCTTTTGTAAATATTCCATACAAATATAGACATACATATTAAACCAATAACCACCTAAATCTAAAAAATTGAAATCCTTTAATGATATGTAATTAAATGAAACCTATTTTGTCACATACACATGTATGGGGTTTCAAGGAGTATGTTATGTCTTTCCTGGGAAATAGACATGCACCATGGGGTACTATGTGTATCCTTAAAGGGTAACTAAATGAATCAAATGGATACTACCTATATAACCCAGTATATATGAAATTTAATATCACTAGACAAGACATATCTCATAAGGGGGAGAAGATCCTAAAATATTTCAGTGGTATCATGATCGACTTCAACGTAGTTGATGCTTAAGATACCCTAGATTTGGTAAATTAAAAGGTTTCATACGTCGCTATAGAAGAAGTACTCACTAAAATACATGTACTAGATAAGAGTATAAGAGAGGTAAACTAAATAGAGAAATATGGTTTTCTAGTCACAGAATTGGTTGACTACATATTGGATAAAAATGATAAACCACTCTCCAACAAAGAGTTAGAAGATATTTTAGAAGATGCAAGATGAAAATAATTCATGAATTCTGAAATGGACTCTATATATCTGAAGAATTTTTGGGTTCTCATCAATGGATTAGTTGATGTAGATATTGTAGTAAGCAAATGGGTATTATAGGAAAAACATGCCATGAATGGTAATTTAAATATCTAAAGACCATGGATGGTGGCTACAGGGTTTAAAAAAATCAAGGAATTGACTAGGATGTAACATTTTCACCATTTTCCATTGTTATGTCCTTCAGAATTATAGTTACTATAAATTCACATGATTAATATTATATTTGAAATAATGTTGCGAAATATATATTATATAATGGGAACATTACAAAAAACGTTTATATGATACAAAAAGAAACGTTTGTGACTCCAGGAAACGCCAAAATGATTTTATGTTGAATATATTCATCTATAGATTCAAGGAAGAATCCTTTTCTTGGAACATTTAATTTTATAAAGCTATAATATAATATTATGTCATTAAAAATAATTTTAAACTATTGGTTTATGGGAGTTTTAGTGGAAATGCATTCATTGTCCCTCTATTACATAGTGACATAATATTACTTATTTGGAAAATGAATATTTGGCTTACAGTATTTTAAGGCCTTATAAAACAACTATTTCTCCCTTAATGAATTATGTGAATAAGATTATATTATATGGATCATGATCATTCGTGATAGATCTAAGAGGCATATTGTACTATGTTAAAGTACAAACATTGAAAATATACTAATAAGATTTAGTATATAATGATAGAAGAGGGTATTGGTTTCTGTTTCACATGGTTTAAATATTGCTAAGAGACTGTTTCCCTAAACAAAACAGAAGAAGGAGAGAATGAGTAAGATGACATACACTTCAAAGATTAGTTTAGTAATATATTCTAGGATATGTACTATACTTGATATTTCCTATGCATTGGGAATGGTCAATATATATGATTCTTATCTAGGAGAACAACATTGGTATGATTTTAATGTTATCCTTATGTATCTGATATAACGTAATGATATGCTTATGTTATATGGAAGAGATAATGAGATTCTCATTAGGGTATATATTGATTATAGTTTTAATATATATATAAAATATCTAAAATTTATGTTACAATATGTTTTCTATCTCAATAGAAGAGCTATGAGCTCGAAGGGTTGACAGAATCCAACTATCGTCGATTCTATAGTGGATTCCAAGTATATTGTATCTGCTAATGAAATCATGGAATCCTTTGGTATTAATAACATTTCATAAGAATTTTTTGTTGCACCTAAGAGTATGTAACCTATAAAAATATATTATGATAATATTGTTGTAGTGGATCTAGAAAAAGAACTGATGTCAAACCAATAAACAAATCATATACTCTAGAATCAGCACCTCTTTAGTGAATGTTATTAGAGGGGGTAATGTTTTATTATGGAGAGTAACCACATTAGTGAATTTGGTGGACCTATAGAATAATTTCTTATCTCAATAGAAGCATGATTATCATGTGAGATCTAATGGAATGATGGATGTTACAAGTTTCCTCAAGTGAATTTTATAGTCTATTAGAGTTGGTTCCCTAAAACCAACTTATGTGTACTTTATAATAACATGTATTCATAGTTTTGAATATTTATATACTCATTATTAAGTCATTAATTTTTTTGTAACATAGTATGTGTTAATGTCTTAAGAGTAGATATTGCACAAAAAGGGCATTGTAGTTCCACTATCTGATGAGAACCCAGAAGTGTTGTGAGACTGCTGTGAAATATATATTTTCATTCCCATATGACATTATTTGATGTAAATGAATGATACATGATATCAAAAGTGTACACTAAAATGACATTGAGGCACCTTCTCATGTTGTACTACCTTGGTAACATCTAGTATAGGATATTATTTGAACGATTCCCTCTTGTAAGAAATACACATTCATATATGTTAACAGATGTTCCTACATGTGGACATCAGTATTGATCCATATAATTTAATATTCTTATTTATGAGTATTATAAGTCACACACATTTATGTATTTGTGAAAATGATGATGACTTAAATTAATGGTGAGGTATGATACATTAGATACATCAGGAATAATATTTCATTAATGAATAATGAAGGATATGATTTGTCCATTATATTCTTTAAAGGATGTTTATATATAATTTTCATTACTGGAAATTATATAATGTAAATAAATATGGTCACATTTTTTTCTATAGGCATGTTGTGTTTATGAAAAATAATGAAAGATATATTAGGCATGAAGGATAATGGCGCCAGCATGAAACCTGCTTGATTAATGATATATTGAAAATGGATTATATTACACAGTAAACATCCATATGAGGTATTATGTCATTATGAAATTAACATAATTATATATTGATTCATTGTTGTGTTTATAGATTACATCCTTGGACTTTAGGATACTTTTCCTAATGCCCGAGAGAAAGATGCATAGAGGGTCACTAACTAAGTTTATCTAGACTCTCAATTATATAATATATTATTATTAATTATTTACAATGTTGAATAAATATTATTCCCACATGTGTTTTATTAATTATTCATGTTATCATGATCACATATATTACGTAACAATTTATTCAAGGGAATGATATTTTAGTTGAATATTTGATAAATATTTATTTTAGTTTAATTAAAAAAATATTTTTTCATTTATTAGAGAATATGGTAGTGATGATTATTTTAAAAAAAAATTATTATTCAAGGCCTGATAAATATTTTTTTATGAATAGAGGATTGAGTATAGTGTCCTAGTGAAAAATTATATATATATAGTATTATTTTAATAAATAATATTTAATTTTAAATTTAAATTTAGGAACATGGTGATGAATAATAATATTATAATTTTTATAGGCAAGGTGTTCAATAATAGATTAAATAAATAATTTGGGGCACTCGACAAATTATTTATTTCTAACTCTAGTGACATATTTCCCTGAATATATATATATATATATCATTATATAGACACTTCGATTTTTTTCACAACGAATCTAGAAAATCCCCTTAATCCCCAAAGATACACATTCTCTAAGAAATATACTAGGAATAGAGAACGATATTACACTACATCCAACAATCATGTATAGTGAGATCAAATAGAAATCTTTGGAAGAGATTAGAATTGTGATCAAAGATGAATGATGCACGTGATACTATCGATCATTATAAAACCAAATGATTCCGATGAAAAAATTCAGAGATTTTTGGAACACATGTGGATCAATTATAGAGTTAAAATTTATTGAATACAACAATGTAATGACTATGAAAATATTATATGTTGATAGATCCATCAACATAGAAACAATTAGTTGAAGCTAATTCTTTGATTGATTAAATTAATTATAAATAATATGGGATGATCCTCCATATGGTTCCATAATTTTATCCATTTATTTTTTCCAATTTTTAAAATTATTTTTATCATGACATTTATCATCATGTATATCTCGGTTTGATCATTGATCACGAAAAAAATCAACATTGTAAAGGACCCATCACATGCATCCATTGGGCCCAAATCCTAATTTTATATCATCATAAACTTTGTTTCTTATATATTTTGTTAATGACACCTTAAATGATTATTCAGCATTTGTTTGATTTATGTACCAAAGGTACAATCGATGAATTTTTTTTTTCATTTTTTATAAATTAATTCCATTTGAAATTTAAAGAGTGTGTGTTTCACTATAAAGTGGTAATGATGATTCATTTTTTGAAATCACCTTATGCATTATGTTACATTCTATGATCATGTATAAAGGTTTTTTATTGTCAAATTAACCAAAAATTTCTTTATTTAAATCATGTACTTGAAGAAATTGGGAATGGTACTTTTGTTAACTAGTGTATTATGTAAATTAATGAATTTCTAAATTAGAAATTATAATTTAGTAACCATTAAATGGGAATGATAATTGAAACTTAGAGGGTTTTTTCCTATATAAAATGAAAATGTAATTATGTATTCATTGGTATTTATTGTTATATTGAGATCATGACCATGTCCTGACATTAGTAGTATGTACTATGCAGTGTCTCTTATGTTCTTTAAAATGGTTCCTACCTCCCAGGCTTGGATTTAGGAGATGAAAGTGGTATGTGAATTTTTTATACGATGGATTTTACCTACACTATTATATAATCTATGATGTTATCATTGTAAATATTCTATCAAAGGCATATTGTTGTCATTTTTTTATAAATGGTGCAATGACACTCTCATGTCGTGCACTGGGAGGGTAGTGGAGACCATTCCCTAGAGGTGGTTGGAACCCTTCCACTAGTGTTACCTACATTAGTGCCACATTTAAAAACATGTTCTACTACCAAAGTGGGTGATAATTCTCAAAATCATGTTGAATATATATTTTTTATATTGATGATACATGGAGATGTGTAGATTTTTTTATTTTGATGGTAGAGTGGATGAAAGAGTCCAATAGTAGAATCTTACCATGTTCTCAGGGTAGGGTAGTCCTTAGGGTAAAATATCACAGATAGAAGAAATTGTGAATATATTTAAACATCATGATACACTGTCTAAGAGGATTGATTATCTTTATATGTATATTATTTGATATTCTACCAAGAAATTTTATGATGTTATCAACCTAAAGGATAGTCATCACACATTGACATGGGTTAGTTCTCAAATAGTCCTTTATGAATATTTATTCCCTGAGACCCCAATTGATGATCATATTATGGAGTTAATTGGCTTAACATAGGGTTTTTGGTTTCATTATCGATCACTCAACTCATATATAGATATTTTTATCTTTCATCTTCTCTATAAAACTAATGACACAATGAAAGTTAGTTGTTTTGGGGATGGGATATAGAATCATATCAATTATTCGTTGAATGGATTCTAGTGTATGAAATATATTATAAAGTAAAACAATAAAATGTTAGTGAATATAACCTGAGGGTAGATTGAGTAATTGATTAGTGCGGACCAACTCCTCCAACAAGTAATGCAATATTTGGTTGCAAGAAAAGTCTCTTTGAGAAGACCAATGAGGGATGCAGTGATCAGAGTGAATTTATATGTGGTTTTTAGACATTCATCAGTGATAGAGAAAGGTTCACATGATAGGTCAGTGTTTGGGGGCCTTATTTGATTATAGGTCTTGTATTTGGATGTTCTATTAATATAGGGTTTCTTGAATTTTCCAGCCATTCTATAGTGATATAGTATAAACATCGACTATAGTTCCTAGAGTTAAAATTATAGATATACAAAAGGAAGGGATATTGAGTGCTACCAACTAATTATTATAATGTTATTTTGATGGTAGGTGGATCTAGAAACCAGTTTAATAGTGTCTATATATCAGGCAAACATAGGGAAGTCATTTTGTGTCTCAGGGTAGTGGGATAGGCTCATATTATGTTGTGGTGAAATTGTTTGGGGAAAACATTCACAATACATCTACATTGTGAGGTATGATTTTAATAGAATATATCTTGGAATATTAATTTTTTGATATAATGGGATTATAATTATTTTATTTAAGTGAATAATGTGGAAATATTCATGCTTTAAATTCCATAAATCTATACGGTTATGACCCTTGACACCCACTTTTGTTAATATGTTTTAGGAGTTTACCCCAATGTTTTTAGTTCCCTTTTGGTATGGCCAGATATCATTTCCAATTGAAATTATCTGTCATTAAGAAGTCTAGATTCAAAATTATTCTCAGGATGGAATTGTTTATTCAATATCATTCCAACATTGTTTTCCTTCACTGGATGGTAATTTTTTACATCCCTATATGGTGATTCTTATATTCACAAGGGTGTGTGGGATTTACATGAAATTAGAGCTGGAATAGATCATTGTTGGTTCAGTAGGGGGAAACCCAAATTTATAGATATTACAAGGATGATTAGGTTTTACATTATCTAGAATTCTCTCTTGTGGAAGATCATTTCAGGGATGTTCTCCCCGTTTACATTTCTATTTTACCACCTATGAGATTGGTGGAGTTATCTAATAAGTTATATTAAGGAGCTACATCAGTAACCATTACAATAACATGAGAGATAGCTAGAAGACTTAAGTGATAATATTTCTATATGTCCCACAACTTATCCTCACAGATCACCGGTCCCTTTTTCTGATATGTTGGATGAAACCCTTAGATTTTATATTCATTAGTAGAAATAAAATCGACTTACTATAGATAATTAAAATACCTTTCCTCATATAGATGGAATCATTTTTATATATGAGGAGATAATGTAATCTAAAATATTGATTAGTGGCTACGTTATCACCAGGTATGTGTTAGGCCTTCAGATATACCTCATCGAACATTATTTAGTATGTATGGTCCTTATGAATATAAAGTTATGTAATTCAGTCCCATGAATGTACACACCATTTTCACGTCTCTACTAAATTATTTTTCCACTCTTTTTTGGATTTATATATTTTAGTCTCATTAAATTGAAACATGGTGTTTTATCATACTCAAGAAGACTATGCCAAACCATATGAAATAATTTTTAATACACTATGACAACACCAAATCTATGATTGGATCAAGAAATTCCACTTTTTTCAACAATGTGCACTTCATGTTTCACATTATCATTGAGGAAAGAGTATCACATGACCAATAGAAGGTGAGATCCATAGTTACATGGGAGCTTCCGAAGATTTATTTTGTATTATATTCTTTGTTGGGGATTGTCGGTTATTATTGTTTCTTGATATAGGAATTTTCACACATTGAATCAACTCTTATAGTAATGAATACAATTTTTGAGATTTTTATATGGCCGAAACCTATGAGATAGCCTTTCAGTAGATAATGGGAAGATTGAATTCTTATACAGATCTTTATTCTACCAGTTCCTGATAGATGATATACTATATATTATGATCCATCAAGTATCCAGATAAGAGAATTTACGATGATAGAATATCAGGTCATATCATATGGGTCTCATCAATTGAGTCTTCAGGAGATTAATTACTAGTAACATTATCTTGAGTTTCTAGTTTTAGTTTACATCATGAATTTTTAGATCAATTTACTATTGGGATAACTTTTTGTGGTGTTTACAGACTATAAATATCCTCAGGCATATTTTCAAGTAGCTTGACATGAATATTAGGAAATGAAATTTGGTTTAATACATAATATATTTAGATGTTGATCTTCCCAACACACCTAGGAAAGAAAATATTATACCAATAATATATGATGAAGAACCTAGACATAGGTAGTTCTAGAGGCCACTACTTCCTGGAATCATACGGATATATATTCTATGATGATATTGAGGATTATAACTATCATGTACTTTTTTTATTTACATAATTATCATTGACCAATTAATTTTCTGAAACAGGGAAGATGATATAGTTATCAAACCCTGAGGAATTAGTCCTAAGAGATTCTATTTTTGGAACGAATCAACTTTTAGGCTAAATTGTTGATGGGGATGGGATCTTTCATATCCATATACATGACTGGATTCCCACAAAAATTTTATAGGAGTTTGTGTAAGATGCTCTTGCTTCTACTTGGATAGTACATAATGTTCTTATAAAGATGTATGGGGAATTTCTTTTTGAGTATTGGTGGACTTTTATAAAAATAGAGATAGCTAGTTTTTTAAATCTATGATCCACATATTTGTAGTTCAAGGAATAGAAAAACTAGCTGGTTGAGGTTTTGAAGCCATTTTCCATTCCTGAGTGGAAATATGATGATTTAAAATTTGATATTGTGACTATTTTAATGAAATCTTCTTGTGTAATTGATTAGATATCAGTTGTAATTAATATAATCATGATTGTCTCTCACTTCCAAAATATTATAGAGACATTCTAAAATATTGTGTGTGCGATACTGTATGTCTGTTAGATTATAATCCTAGACAGGGTACCTAATAGTATCATTTTATATAAGTATGATCATTTTTCCTTGATGTTATTGAATGGGTTTCAAAAATATATGGGTTTATAGGTGAATTTCTTAGGAGTCTTTCACCCTTGGAAAATAGTCAATTAAAATAGATTATATAGGTCTTAGAGAACATGATATGGGCATGAGTATGTGATTTTGGTGGGTATTAGGAGAAACATATTCCTCTTTTGAGGAATCCTAAAATAAATATATACAGTTAATGAAATTTATGGATCCCTATATGTATTAATATGGTTGTTCATTCCATTCAAATTTTTTATGGTTAGATGTAGGTGAGGTAACCATATATGGAGCACATTTTTTCGAATTAACTGTAGAGAAAGTTCAACTAATTAAGATGTAGGTGGATATAGCATAGTCAAGGAAGAATCCATATGTTGATCATCATTATGGACTAATTGAGTTGGAATTTAGGGATCATGTATTATTATTATATTTTTCTAGAATGGGACATCAAAGTATTAGATAGTAAGTGATGCTTTCATCTACATTAATTATACCATTTTTTATTGTGTATTAAATTGGTTCTGTGGCCAATTAGTTGTAGTTGCCTCATTGGTACCATGATATACATGATTTAATCCATGTTGGATAGCTTCATCAGTATTATTAAGATCAATTTCATATCATTAAACTTAATGAGGATGAGTCACCATTGGATGAATACATTGAGGATAATCTATTCCATATTGTGGCCCCAAGAATGATGGTTCAAGGAGGCTGATATTTCCCTTTAGTATGAGTTTTAGAGTACCACAACTGCATATAGGATGAGTCCTTGGATCAGGGGCCTAACATACATTCTCCGTGGATGACATTATTCTCATATGGTAGGATACAACAAATGGAATGGAAACTAGATGATGAGTTTATTTAATTGGGGCATATTCTAAGATACTAGCAATTTCATAATGTATGGAACCTTTGGATTTCAGTTTTTTCTAGAGTTTTATTAATGTGTTTATGATAATATTATTATAAAGGAACCAAGCGTGATTGGGGTTGGTTTGAATCCCAAATTCCTGAGTTTTTGGGGAAATATATGGGTCAGGTGTTTATATGAAACCATTATCCTAAATATCATGCTTAGATGAAATCATACATGGCTAGTCAAGGATGTTACTGAGGGTGTTCATGAGCTATGCATGTTTTTTTCATTCATTCACCATAGCCTATCTAGGGTATGTTCCATTGTTATAGATGGACATATGGGTCGTCCACTATTGGACAAACTATGCACCCCAGTCATTCTCTCCACTTTCTGAAGACAACAACTGGAGCACGATCAATATATAGTTTGTCCAACTGTGCTGCCAAACCGTGAACCTCATTATTTTTTGGTGAAATTATTAATATCCCCCTCTATCATTATAACTCACTCCTATTATTTTCTACTCCATTAGAAATTTTCTCCCCTATACATTTATTTGATCCCTCCTCTAATCTAATATATATGATTTGAACATATTCCTCTACCAGAACAGTATTTCAAGAACACTCTATCCTATTTGATATCCACCAGTAATATCCTTAATTCATTTTGTACTATCATGGTTTTTCGTCCTCTTGATAAAATTTTCTTATTTAAAGATTATATGACATAATTTTTGGGCATCTTACTAATATTCTATTTTATCCCAGTCAAGACCAATCCAATCAATGATACTGGTGAAGTGTTCTACCATCAGTTTAATATATGTGGGGAATAAGTATCTTATAGGGGTATCTTGTATATTTTACTATCATTATTTGGAATAATTCATGAACATAAATATTTTGAATCTAAAATTATATGATAATAATTAAATTAGTTATTTGTTCTAATATGGGTACCCCTTGTTGAACCCATTCATGGTTAGATGTTATAAAACTCAGCCAGATCCACCCATGTGGTGTTTTCAATTATCTTCCATATAATGAACCGCCACATTGGGAATGTTGTCTTTCCATCAATATAGTGGCAGACATAGTAAATTAAGTGATATAGTTTGAGATGATTATTAACCATGATATTTTTTTAAACTCTTTTTGAATGGTTATGTGGTTGATATTAAATGACAATATTGGACGATATGGATTTCTATTTTCTATCTCTTTATATTGATGCTTATGATTTTTTATGGATGTTATCCTGGCCATCTCCATATTATTTTTATTACCTACTTGATTTTAGACATTTTAGTATCAAAAAAATTATATGTGATTGAATGGTACTTCATTCATAATGGTCTGGAACTCATTAGGTAATTAAGGTATTACACCCATGACCCCCAGGTTTGATTGCCTACAGTTTGACACCGACTAGGGGAACAATGTTGGAAATTTGTGACCACTATATACAATTATTTAGGGTATTTTACCAATGTTTTGGATCATAGTATATAACATGAGACTCCTATATAAAGTAACATCTTTATATATAGGACATCCTATTTATATTTCATAGGAATTATCCCATGTTTCTATGTTAAATTTAACACATGTGTCATGTTGCACTGGAGACTACATGATTTTTATATGTCATGTATATTTAAATTTTGATACTTAAAAATATTATAATTATTCTTTTATATATTTTACTATATAAGGATGATATTTTTCTTAAATTACTTCTTCGATGTTATACTTGAAAATTGTTGTGTTTTATATGCACATGAGCTATTTTCTAAAGACTCTTCTGTTGGTAAATTATCAAGTATATCTCACATGTTTTTTGTGAATTTAATTATAACCTGGAAAAAAATAATGGATGCCAGTAGAGATAGGGAAAGGATCCATGTTTTTGATTCCTGATTATTCATTATATTGGTGCAAGGGAGAACCGAACTGAACTATTGATTGTGATGTTAACTAGAGATATTATTTTTTGTATTTTTGTTCATTTGATAATCATGAATTGTACGGGATGTGTAGTACATTTTTCTTAATCCATAATAGTTATGTAACTTCTCAGACATGAACAGCCACCCAAACAGTGCTAAACATGTCGGGTGATACTACCTTAGGCGCACCTCCCCGAATGCCAAAGGCTGCCGACAAGCCGCGATGGTCTAATAGGTATAGTGGGGAGGCTATACCCTCTGAGAGTATAATAATAATGGTACTGGTTAGTGTATAATAGTAAATATTCAATGGAATAAAAGACTAATTAGACTCGAACCAGACCCATAGAGTGGAAGCATAATCAATATAGATAAACAACGAAAGCAATAAATATAACAACAACAATGGAAAACAAACACAACAACATGCTGATAACTTGTAACTACAACTGCATATATCCGAAAAAGACCATACATAACTAAAAACAAGAAGGGCGCCAATGGATATCCAACATTAGCTACAACATGTAATCATGTCGATACAGAAAATAAAAAAAAATAAAAACAATATAAACCCCCGCTAGGTAAGGCCTCAATGTCTATACAATCTCCATGCTGCGACTAACGCATCCCAACTACAGAAGTTGGCCTCTTTCCTGCACGTAAATCCATAAAGTCTACACGTGTCCTGAAGGACCCATGCAGGGTCTGATAAAAATCTCTGTAGGATACCAGCCAATGGTGCGTACCTAATATAATTGTTTAAGAAGTCATGAATTTATAAAGAAAGTAGTAAACAATAAAATGCAAAAATAAACACTAAATCCACTGGTGCTCAGCGGCCAACATGGAGTGTCACCAGCTTCGGCCAATGCTGGAATCTTTGTCATATAACCCAAAACCATGTGCCCTATGACACCTCGTTTCTCATGTACTGACCTCTTGATGGAAGGCTCATGAATTGTAACCCGGCACCTTGTGCCTCCTGATACCTTGGGCCTCAAGTACCGACGTCATGAAGGCACGCCCAAGAAGTTACACAGAGGAACAATGATGAATGTCCTCATATAAATAAAGGGAGGGACAATGATACCTGACCAAAAGTCTTGAAACTAGAGGTACGGTGATATCCGCCCTCAAAGAAGTAACTAGATGGACAGTGATACCATCCCTCAAATCACGGCGAGCCTCATCCCCCAACCTAATAGCCTCAAAGCTATCCCCTGGAGGCTCCTCACATCCCACATGGATGACTACGACAACCACCCACTACCAAAATACCTAAAACGCATCTACAGGGTCCTCTACCCACACTAGTGGTCAACACCACCTCATCACGTAGTATATCTGTATGAACACTACTCATAGTTCCGGGTGAGTGATAATCAATAAAATAGTACCTAAGCCACCACAAATCTAACACCTCGTGTCCCTGCGACCATGACGCTTGAGTCTTATGGCCTTACCATCCATGTAACTCGGGTCATGCCCAACCTGACAGTCATACTTCCTCAAGACGACGTTAATGACACTCAATATCGTGGTCAAAATCACCCCAGTAACTCAGGCCATGCCCAAACTGACAGTCGTACTGCCTCAAGACGACATCCATGACACCCAATCCCATGGTGAAAACCACCCAAAGTAACCCAGGCCGAGCCCAACCTATGATTAGCATCACTCAACAATATCTAGGCCACGCCCAACACCACCCAAGGGGTCCAGTAGATGCAATTCACCAATTACATATAAAAAACATTTAAATAGAACACATAACAGGAAAACCCTTCTAAACAGATGAATTTCACTAATAAAGTGTTGTCTCATAACAACACTGAAATTTCTAAGGTCTCCGACAATTCATATCAAGGTTTAAATAACAAAACCTAATAGTTTAAACCAATACAAGTCAAGTGTTATCATTTTGGAATCCCCGGGGAAAAGGCCCCATGCGAGCAATGGCCTCTCGCTCGGCCCTTCTCAATCAAGACAGTTCAAAAAGAATACCAATGGTATCCCATAGGTCTAATAAGAAATTTAAAATTCAATAATAGATAATTTATGGTATCTCTCAAACAACCCAAATACATGACATAGGCAGCGCCACCTAAATGTCCACAAAAACACAATAGAAGATATGCACCAACTACCTCATACTAGTAGGATATTACTCCTTCGATATCAGCATCCAATTAGTTATAAGATGAGGTAGATCTACAAAATAAACAAAACCACTCAAACCAAAACAACTCATTCTATGACAAAAATCAATAATAACGACTTAATGAAAATCAAGGCCTTACTGAGGGGGTTCCAATGGATCAAACGGTGCTCGAAACAGAGTTCGAACGAAGATCCAGGAGGGATTTGAAAGTACAACCAGCTCTCCCCAAGTATGCCCCAAGTGGAAGGATAAAAAAGTGGAGAATGGGAATTCCCTGGTCGCCCAAATCTTAAAAACCCTTGTATTAAGTGGATACACGATTAACACGCATAGTTTTGAAAATCGAGCACCTATTGTGCAGTTGCCACTGCCTCACGCAGGAACATCGCACAGCCAACTCGCAAGGTTTGGAAAACCGTGTGCTGCTCATGCAGAGCCCATTGTCTCACCCAGAGAATTTGCAAGGTATGTCTGCACTATTTTTTCAGACCATGCGCCAATCGTGTGCACCTGCACGAACACCCCAACTGCAATGGTTTTACTGAGAATTGTCCAATTTCACTAGTATTTCTCAGAAGCGAGCCAAAATTCAAACAGGGTCAGGATTTTGACTCGTTCCAAAATCTAGAGTACTTACAATCTCCCCACCTTAACATAACTCTTCCCTGAGCTATCAAAAAAACGTGGAGATGTCACCAAACATACCACCCCGATCAAGGCAACCCGGAATTCCCCGATCACAAGGTTTTGGCTAATTTCCTCAAGGGGATCCCCACCTTAGGAATCGACTAACACGGTCTCAACCCAAAAAAACTCAAAACATGAAATGCTTTGAAAACCTATGTTCGGGACTCAAGGTCCTCATGTGACACATCATCCCCTTGCCCCTCATTGGAGCTCCCGTGTCATCTATGCACCCAAACATATATCGCACCGCATCGGTGTCCTCCTCCACAAGGTCCTGCATCCCATGGATGCTCAAAACGAACCTGGTGCCTAGCACCTCAAGTAACATACGTCCTCAAAGCCCCGATGCCCATGAAACCTAAAGTAACCTCCATCCTCAATGCCCCAATGCCCATGGAACCTCATGTAACCCACGTCCTCAAAGCCCTGATGCCCATGGAACCTCATATATATATATATATATATATATATATATATATCATGCACCTGAGTTGGCACCAATCTCACTGACCAATAACTGGTCAGTCCCCATAAATCCTATGCACCTCGTACACTCAAAACGAACATGCCTCTATAGGTCATTCCCAAAAAGAACAAGGAAATCACGGCCACAACAGTGGAGTACCTCTAACTGTAGTCGGGTCACCAGCCTACTCAGCCTCTTCTAGCTCCATGGTGTGCACCTGGCTTGAAACGCGGCTGCTTGATGCCTGACCTCCCTGCATTACTACACCAGTCACAGGCCACTGACCCTCATCTGGATCCCGTTTTCTCTGTCCCGTCCACTACGTGCAGCTGAACCTCGGCTACCCTCTCCTAGTACCAAACCTGAGCCAGCTCTAGATTCCACAGCCTGTCCTGGTACATTCCTACTGGCTGTCTGAGAAGGCAGCCTACAGAACCTCTCCAAATTCCCATCCTTTCCACATGTACGACACTCCTTTGGAGGCCTATCGCATTGAGTCCAAACATTTCTCGATTGTCCTCACTGAAATAAAATCACTAAATTACTACCACAATGTGCTCTATCTAAATCTCAGGCCTAACATTCCTACTGGAACTCATCCCATCCTCACTTCCTGCTATCTGAACCGTCACCTAAAACTGTCACCCGACAAACCTCGGGTCTATCCCTCTGTTTACCCTCTGTTATGAGTGCTTGGTTCACTATCCATGAAAAGAAACCTACCTCGAAAATATTCACATGGACCTGAATGGAATGTCATAAGCCATCCTCGATGTGCATCACCCTATCTGAGTCATCACTTACCATACCAGGTGAAAAGCGAGATAACTCAGTGAAATTAGTTGCATAGACCATGACAGAAATGTCACTCTGCTGAAGAATTAAGAACTCCCAAGCTCTCTCAGCTCTAAGTGTCTCGGGGTAAAAGTTTTGAATGAACCAGTCCTCGATGTCCTTCCATGCCAATCCCTCATGCCTACATGCTTGAACCTGCACATCCCACTAGTGCATTGCTAGTCCTCGCAGCATGTACATCTCCAGCTTGACCCTCTGCCATGGAGGCGTCTTGAGCTACTAGAAGATCATCTGCAGGCTCTCTATCCAGTTCCCAACCACCTACGGACCACCGTCACCCTGAAAAAGCGGTGGGTGATGCGATTGGAACATCGATGTGATATATTCCACAGATGCCTCTGTACCTGGTGTGCCTCTGTCGATCACCTGCATGAAACATACCTGGATAGCTCAGAGCTACTTGTCAAGCCATAGCCCGAACGCTGCCAAACCCGGCTGCTGTCCTGCCTATATTGGATCCTAAACATAACCCTATACCTGAGCCTGTACCTGCAGCTCATGCTCTACATGTACTAACTCCTGAACCTGATCCTGCACCAGTGACACTATATCATCACTTGTTTGACACTCCATCAAGACGTGTAGGAGGAACCCTCTTAATACCATAAATGGTCATACAACCCAAATATATATATATATCAATATAAATTAAACAAAGATATGAAAGCAGTAGAAGGAATTGCATAACTACCACCCTTACTCTCCCCCACTACAGCTCATTCCCCATGGCATCCCGGCCTCATGGCCTCCTTACTCACCCCTATTAGGGCCAAGTATTAGAAGTTCCCTGGGCCACGCCCATCCTGACAACTCACGTTTCCTCAATCCGATGACCGAGTCGCCCAATCCTAGTGATAGAAATCACCTCAACCGATGGTACCTGCCTTCTCTCATAAGAGTCAGACCCAAAAACCCTGTAACATGCAATTTTACAAATATAAAAAGCAGGTCATAACACATTTCAATAAACAAGAAATTGTATCTGGAATTTCACCAATTCACATTTCAGAGCATACAAAGCATGGAAATTGATTTTTATTCACAGGGCATTATCACTTCACAAAACATATGTGAAATTATGAAATTGAAATACCCTACAATATGCATATAAAAAACCATGAAAACAATCCTCTCCATACCAGGTCATGTTCTATTTCTCCCTTACCGCACCGGGTCAAGGGTTACATATCACAATCAATAAAATCCCACATCATGTGAGACACAAAGGTGGAAATCATATAAACTGTAATATCAACAAAACCAAAAAGCATTTCCCACCCATGGCATCTAAGTCCATCCCTCGTACTTGGTGCTTCAGGAACCCATGCACAAGCTAAAAACCCAGTTCCAGTAACAAACTATCTCCAGTCTACCCTATCCCAAATAGTAAAACCAATAGAAATAAAAGAGAACCCTGAATATCATTAGTATCCAGTAAGACGGTGCTACTAAATCCCTTCCAAGAACTCCTCTGATACCACTTTGTATCGTCCTGGACCCGAACAGCCACCCGAACAGTGCTAAATGGGTCGGGTGTTACTACCTTAGGTGCACCTCCCAGAACACCAATGTCTGCCGACTAGAAGCAAGGGTCGAATAGGTATTTTGGGGAGGCTATACACTCTCAGAGGATAATAATAACGGTATTGATCCGAGTATAACAGAAAAGATGTAGTAGAATAGAAGATTCATCAGACTCGAATCAGACATTCTGAGCGGAAGCATAATCAACATAGATGAACAATGTAAGAAATAAATATAACAATAGTAGTGGAAAATAAACACAACAGCATGCCGATAACATGTAACTACAAATGAACATTAATGAATGTATCCAAATCAGGTCATACATAACTAAAATCCAAAAGGGATCCAATGGATAACCAACAGTTTCTACAACAAGTAAGTTGTCCGATACAGAAAATAAAAATTAACACAATAATGTAAACCCCAGCTAGGTAAGACCTCAAGGTCCATACCATCTCCATGCAACAACTAACGTAGACCAGCTCCTGAAACTGGCCTCTTTCCTGCATATAAATCCACAAAGTCTACATGCGTCCTGAAGGAACCATGCTATGTGTGAGTCAAATCTCTATAGGATACCACCCAATAGTGCATACCTAATATAAGTGTTTAAGCAGTCATGCATTTATATGGAAAGCAGTAAACAATACAATTCACAAATAAACACTAACTCCACTGGTGCTCAGCAGCCACCATCGAGTGTCACCTACTTCATCCAATGCCAGAATCTTTGTACTATAACCCGGACACAATGTTCCCCCTGACACCTCGTGTCTCAAGTACCGACGTTTCGAAGGCATGCCCAAGAATAGTAACCTGGCACCTTGTGCCTCCTGACACCTCGTTCCTTAAGTACCGACGTCCCGAAGGTACTCCCAAGAAGTAACCCACTGGAACAACGATGACTGTCCTCAAATAAACTACTTGAGGGACAACAATACCTTCTTTCAAATCATGTAACTAGAGGGATGGTAATATCCTCCCTCAAATAAGTAACTATATGGACAATGATTCATGCCCTCAAATTATAGCGAGGCTCAGCACCCAACCCGATAGCATCAAATCTATCCCCTGGAGGCTCCTTACCTCCCACATGGCATCCTATGGCAAGCAACCACTACCAAAATACCTAAACCGCATCTATGAGTGCATCTACCCACATGAGTTGACAAAACCAACACATCATAGAGTATCTCTGTGTGCACACTACTAAATGTTCTGGGTGAGCGGTAATCACCAAAATAGTACCTAATCCACCTTACATCTGATAGCTCAGGTCCCTGTGTCCATGCCGCTCATGTATCATGGCCTTTCCATCCAAATAACCTAGTCCATGCCCAACCTGACAGTCATACTGCCTCAAAATGTTGTCCATGACACCTAATACTATTGTCAAAACCACCCAAGTATCTCGGGCGATGCCCAACCCGACACTCGTACTACCTCATGCTGACGTCCATGATGTCCAATCTGTTGTCAAAACCACCCAATGTGACCCGAGCCTAGCCCAACCTGTGATCAGAATCACTCAATAATATCTAGGCCTTGCCCAAAACTAACCAAGGGGTCCAGTAGATGAAATTCCACAATTACAGATAAAAGACATTTAAACAGAACACATTACAGGTAAAACCATCTAAATAGATGAAATGCACTAATTGTTGTCCCATACCACCAATGAAATTAATATGGTCTCCAGAAAATCATATCAATGATTAAATTACTAAACCAAACAGTTTAAACCAATACAATTCAAGTGTTATAATTTTGGCAACCCCGGCCAAAATTCCCCATGCGAGCAACGACCTCTCTCTTGGAACTACTCAATCAAGTTAGGGCAAAGGGCATACCAAAGGTATCCCATAGTTCTAATAATCAACTCAAAATGTAATAGAACATAATTTTGGGTATCTCTCAAAATACCCAAATATGATCCATAGGCCGCACCACCCAAATGACCACGAATACACAAAAGAAGATATGCAACACCTACATCATACTAGTAGGATGTCACTCCTTCGATATCAACCTCTAATTAGGTCTATGGTGTGGTAGATCTACAAATGAAATAAAATTGATCAAACAATAACAACCCGTTCTATAAAAAAATAATGATGAACGGATCAGTGGAATCAAGGCCTTAACGAGGGGATTCAAACGGATAAAATAATGCTCGAAACGGAGTTTAGAAGAAGATATGGGAGGGATTTGAAGGTCTGTATAGCTCTCCCAACTTAAACTCCGAGTGGAAGGAAGAAAAATTAGAGAATGTGAATTCCTTGGTGTATTGAAACTTAAAAACCCTAATATTAAGTGGTTGCACGGTTAACCCTCACGGTTTGGCATACCGTGCGCCAACCGTGTGGTTTCCACTGCCTCACCTAGGATCTTCTCACAACCAATCCATATGATTTGGCAAACAGTGTGCCACCCATGCGGAGCCCACTATCTCACCCAGAGACTTCTCATTGTTTGTCTGCATGGTTTGTTCAGACCGTGCGCCAACCATGCTCAATTTCATGAACTCCCCAATTGAAAAAGTTAAACCCATAATTTTCCAATTTCTCTAGTTTTTCTTAGAAGCGATCCAAAATTCAAACAGGGTCAGGATTTTGACCCATTACAAAAACACGGGTTCTTATAATTTAGAAACATGATATTACATCATATTGTAAATATTATTGGATATTTATTGGATTCCTTGTTCATTATTATCATTTGGTTATTTAACTTCCAATATTATATTTTTCATGGGTTATACACGGACCCTCGCTTATAGTAGATAGCCTCTTTAATAGAGGGAGCCATGATTGACTCCATATGACACACAAACTCAGGGAACTATTTAGGGGATCTTGGGTTGGGATGTTACATATATTTTTCAAAAGTTTTGATATATATACTAATCATAAAAGCATAACAAATATATTCACACATGGATTGGAAAATATTTTTTGGTTGATATTTCTGTAGTTAAATATATATTATAACCACCCAAAACATTACCACATTGGGGAGGAAAATATGGTGGATGATTCTCTAATTAGAATGGATTATTTAACTTCTTTCATTAAGATTATTGAGATATATCAAATAAATTGGGGTTTAAATTTTAAATATCATGAAATAAATATGAATGGGGTTATATGATATCACTTCCAAATGAATTTTCAACTGTCTATCCTTATTAGGATTAAATAGACATGGAAAGAAGTTGTTGAACTACATAATATGGCATGGAATATATATGATTTCAACGATTATTGGGATATAATTTTGAGGTTTATGTACCTTGTTTGGTTCCCCTAATCACAGTATCTACATTTGTTATTAGATGAAACACACAGTTGCAAATTATCTATTCATCCTTGATGTATGAACATGTAAAGAGATCTGAAAGAGTATTTTTAATGAAAAAAAAATTAGAGTATAAATATCATTTTTTATCAAATTAAGATAATGTTTTTATAAATAAATCTTAGTTTATGTTACAACCATTACCTAAACAAGAATTTATATAGGAAAACATCACCATTGATTTTTTTATCATACTCTACAAAATATATAATGGCGATAATGTAATTTTTCCTATAGTTGATCACCATATGATGTTAGAACATTTCATTTTTCAAAAATATTATATCTATATTTTTCTTCTTATAGGGATATAAATTAATATATTGATAAAGTTTTATGGTGGTACCATATTATAGTTTACCAGATTGGGATACGAGGATTACCAAAATGATTTTGTGAATTATTCTGTAATATTTGAATAATCTTTTGAAAATTATCGCACAAATATTACTAATATAGATGGTTAGTAAGAGGTGTTTAACTGAAATATATAATATATTTTGAGAGTTTGTTTTATGGGATTCAAAAGTGTTTATGATCAATACCTTTTTTAAGTGTAATTTTTTTATAATAGCTTTCACTTTAGTATTTAAATGTCTCTATATGATTCCCATTATGGAATGAAATATAACTCTACAACATGATGGGTTTATGTTGGAGAAATATAGATAATGGGACTTGAGAATGGTAATTAAATTATAGAATGTATTGGATCCATTCAATAGGACATCAAGGAAACTCATGCTTAATAGGAGTGTAATTATGAAAATCATCAGTGAGATACATAGTTCAACGATTATGATAAGTTATACATATGATTATCTCCAGGAAAAAGGTTATGATATTTTCAATGAATGTAATGATGTACCATAGATATATCATTACCATTTACAATATTGATCAACTAAAGATAGTATTTTATACCTTGTAACTCTTATCAAACCTCTAATGAGTTCACAATGTGTTCGACACATCTCATTTGAGGAATTACATACTTGATCCTTATAATATACTTAACTCAAATGTTATACCATTTTATCATGATAATTAATAGTAGGAACTACCAATATAGATTATGGATCAAACATTGAAATTGATGAAGAAAAAAACAACTAACATGGTTAATTTTTATAGATGAAGACAAAATTTTGCAGATGCTACATGTAAGCCTAATTATTTATTGAGGATTAAGCCTCCTCATTTGTTTCATATGAATAATTAAATATTGTTGGATAAATTATTATAATGGGGTGTAATGTAACACCCTTATTTTTTATGATATATTTATCTTGAAATAAATTATTTTGTTTGATAGATTGTTGTGCATGCCATAATAATATTAAATAAATCATGATATTATATTTTTTAATATATCTATTATTAACTAGGAATTGTATTTTTGTTTAATATTACAATTAAACAAATTATGAATAATTTGTATAAAATTTTCCCTTAGTGAAAACGTATTAATTAATGAATAGGAAATATGTAAAATTAATTAAATATCAATAATTATATAATTTATTTTAAATGATCAATTTCTTAATGTATTTTATTTTTAAATATGATTTATATTTTGATCAATAAAAAAATATGATTTTGATGAAATATATTTTTATTTAATGTATAAAAATTATAAATTATTCATACATTGATTACAAATTTGATTGAAGTGAAGATAAAATCATTTGAATAAAAAATGGGTTAACTTTCAAAATATTGTTTTTATATGAAAAAAAATAATTTTATATTAGTAAATTAAATTATGCACTATTTATATATTAATTTAATGAAATTTATACATAATATAATCATTAAAATTTATTATTATTCATTTAATGGTTGTAAATATGAAAGGAAAGATAATAAATCAATTATTATTCATAAAAATATTTCTATAAAAATTGTTTGTATGTGTTTTTTGTTTAGATGTTAAAATTAATTTATACAATATATAAGACCTAAAAAATTTATTATGGTTTCAATATTTGGAATCCTAATAATTGATACTAAATAATAATGAACTCTTAATTTTTTCCATAATGAAAAATTATCACGGTAAAAATATTATTTCCATTTTATGTGTTAAATGGGATAATAGATGGGATAAACTTAGAGATAATATTTAATCTATCATTAAACAAATACGATTATTTGAGTGGTTGATGGGACTCGTAATTAAGGCTTATTTTAATTAATGATTTTACATTTTGGATCAAATCTTTATGGGTATGATGTATATTATATTTTAGTTTTTTCTTAATTAAAAGTCTTCCACTCATGTCAAATATAAAATAGAACCACATCTTATCTCTTATAATTCATTGGAAAATGAATATGTTTTTCATGTATAATTGTATACTACCACCTCCGTAATGATTTAAGATTAGATTTCCATTTCATCATTAAATAGATGGTAATTTATGTCATATTTAATTAATATATATTATATTTATGATAAAAGTATTATATAATAAATGTAAATTACTTTTTTTCATTATTTATTCATATATACTAAAAATAGATATATCACTCATGTGTACAAAAAGACCAATGTCTCGATGAAGTGATATTATTCATTATTCATGATTAAAATATATTATTGGATATAAAAGTGTATATATAAAGTAAATATGATACATGAGACATTATTAAAACATTAAATAAATAATGAATGAAATTTTTTGATGGAATCTAAACTTTGAAGAGAATCATGCATTGAAAATAGATTATTTTTCTCCCAAATAATGATTTTAATTAATGATTGATAGTAATATAATATAATGGAAATATATAAATTGATATATATATATATATATGAATATTGTTCTATAATATATATATATATATATATATAATAAATATATAATTACTATAAAGGATGTTTCAACATGCTTGTAGAGAGCTGATACTTGATGTAAGGGTTTATGTTACATTGTCATTTAATTTTGGGATTGTCTTTATTAAATATACATTGAGGGAAATTATAAAATTAAAATCCTTTAAGACCAATAAATTATCCAACACAATGGTTATTTATATAATTATCATGTTTTAGTTACATTTTCTTCCTCTTTTACATAAAATGTTTGTGAATAAGTTATTATAAATTGCTTAGATAATTCAATTTTCTTATCAATAATATTTCACAACAATGTTAATATTATTTAAAAAGTGTTTTATATTTTTTTCCAAATTTATAAAATATTCGGAATGTATATTTTTTTCAACCATTGTATTTATTTTCTATTTATTAAAATTAATCTTTTAAGATGTTTTGTATATGAATCTATTTTTAGTATTTACAAAACTATTAAATGAATTTCAATTTTAACATATATAACATGAAAAAAATATCCAATAATCATGATCATTATATTATTTAAGCATTTCATTACTTATTTCAACAAAAAATCAATGAAAAAATAATTACCACTATTGACTGAAATATTTATTTTTAAATATACATAATGAAATTGAAAATTTCACTATATTTGAGGAAATATTCAAACTATCTCTTAAGGAAATCCTTCATTTATGTAAAAATACATTATGGATTTTTATTATTTGTTGGGTATATGTTCATATGAAACCATCTAATCTAATTTTATGGATAAATTATGATGATGTTGTTTTATGATTTTTTTAGGAAACCTATATAATTATGTGAGTTATTATGTTATGATGATATCTTTATGATACAACTTAATTTTCTAAGGGTTATTATATAATGAATTTTTGAATATTTTTATGGTCTTGTTTAAAACTTATGTAGGTATTTTATTATGGTATGAGTGATCCCAATATTATCTATCCCTTCAATAAATTATGTAATGATTAATATAATATGAGATAATATATAATTTAATGGTTAGTGTCCCTAGATCAGTAAGGAAGTCATTCCACTATAATAGTCTTTAGAGTGACACTTGACTGTAGAAATGATGGAATTTGGAGTGACCCCATTCAACAATGGGAATTTATCTAATATCATAGTCTAATAAGTTATACTCTTCTAGTCAAAAGAATTTTTATTCTTATGAGTATGTAATAAATTTATTTCTTGTACTTATGATATGTCCTCATAAGTAATGATTTATTATTTATGATTCCAAAATTTTATGAATTATGAATTGTTTTTATAAAAAATCCTTATTCAAAGAATCATGATTATGATCTTAAACTGATTGGGAGTGAATTTCATGGGTTATGATCATGTTTTCATTCCCTTATAATATTTTCCCCCAATTATGATCATTTATTAATACCTTGAATGATTACCTTTATTTCAGATCAATTATCATCAATAATTATGTTTCCATTTCCTGTAGTTATGAAGAATGTTATCAAAAAGATTATTTCAATGAATGGTATTGTGTAATAATAACATTGTGGGGGAATGGTGAATATTCTTACTAAAATAAGTTGGTTATATATATTTTCATTAAAAGAAATAAACCATTACAGTTCTATGATGTGTATTATTATGTTATATATTGAATATTCATAATATGTTTTGTAATATTTTTAAATGTGATTCATGGGTCACCTTGTGTATCACAAGTCACTATATCCAAAATTGGACACCTAACTAATGTAATTGAGAGCTCTCCTAAATTAAAAATTGACTACTTATATATTTTAAAAACTACATCCCTCAATATAAAAGTTTAAAAGAGGATCAATACACATTCTAATACAACCCAAAAAATTTAGAACTCACAATTAATGTAATATTATATAAACATACAAGACCAAATAATAAAAAATAATCATTTGTACATTTCTCACTGGATAACATCTTTTACTACCATGATTCACCATATCTAATATTAGAATTTATGTACATTACATATTCATTGATTATTTATATTTAATCGACAAATATACCTAAAATTATTCTTATTTAAACATTTATCTAAAATAAACCTTTATCTTTTATAGATGATAATTTCCCAATTCCATTTAATCATATATATTACAACCAAATAAAACCATTTATAATTAAATTTTCACTTCAAAAATTATACGATTTTAATTTACTAAATATGTACCCAAATATCAATAAAAGAAAATCATATATATATATATATTTATATTGTATTCTGATGATATTGAATTAATTTTAATATAATATCTTATTTACACTAAAATTTCCATAATTAACCATATCAGACAAATTATGAACATAAAAATTTTACCTGATCATACAAATTCCTCCACATGAGCTTCCAAAACATTGAAAAACTAAAATCAACTAAACTATTTTCACATCAAAAAATGTAAATATCTTATACTTTCATTATGAATTACATGGAATAATCACATTAAACATTACATTCATCTAAAAAAATAAAAAATAACAATTATTTGAATAAAATACATTTATATGAGTTCCTTTGAAACATTCCTATATTTGGACCTTATATTATATAAATTTCATTGAAAAAAAACTTCAAAAACATAAAACAACAACTAAAATAGACTGGTTTCTTTAACCTATTGTGAAAAAAATATATTCATAAAACAATATACTAAGTATATTTCATCAAATTTGATACAAGAAAATAAACATAACATAGATATAAATTTTTAAAAAAATCAATTCAAAATTTGAAAGAATGTTATAAAATAATTTCTAAATAAAAAATAATTGTCTTTAAATAACATATAAAAGATAATTATTTTAAAAATAATATATCTTCTTATGGTATTTCTGAATTCAAGTTAAACACAATTAAAATAAAAATTATTCATTTCCCAATAGTGGGTAAACACACCAAAAACAATAAAAACATTTTTCTCATATTTAAAATCCCAATAGGTAAATCACATAATAAAATTTTTATAGTTCTCATGGTTATTAAAATATAATTAATAATAATTAATTAAATATGATTCCAAAATAATTTAATTACAAAATATTTGTTTTACATTATATGTTTAAAATTAACCACAAAAAATTAAATAATTATGTAATTTTATCATACAAAAACAATATAGTTCAAAAGATCTGTTGAATTTTTTTATTTAATTTCACATACTATGATTAATATATAATGTTTCAATAAAAATTAGTATTTTTGAAAATGTTTTAATAAACATAATTTAATTTTTACAGGAACCATATTTTTATTGATATATTTAGTTAAAAAAATTCTTTATAAATATTTGTTGTGATTAAATGTGGTGAATTTTATTGATACACATATTTTTGTTTCATGAGTTTTAAATTTTTTTATTGATTTTATGTATAAAATGTTAATTCTAACAGTTTTAGAATAAATTTCACAGTTAGGTATTTTATTAAAACCTGGTTATCTACCTTAGTGTGAAATTTTTGTAACAATTAGATATAGATGTATTTATGGGAAATAATTATATATTAATTATTTATTCAACTAATTATTTTATGTTGTTATTTAATATAATAAATTATATCTATTCTATTTGTGCTCGGTGATTACAAAAACATTATGGGGGGATGATTTATATTATCAAAATATAAAATGTACTCTTATCGTGGTAATTGATAGGCTATTTAATTTTGTAATTAGAGAGGTGAATTTAAATACTTAATGGAAGATACTGTAATTTATTTGGATTAATATAATATATTTGATTATTCATGGAGGTTAGTAATTTCAAAAAGGAGTTAAAAATAAATTATATAAAATAAGTGTATATATAAGTGGTATTTATTTAATTATATATATATATATTTATATATCTAATATTCTCCCCTTAGAAATACATTATTCTAATCATTCTTTATGGAATAGTGGATTAATGATTCTGAATAATAGATAATGACATAATAAAATGAAATGAAAGACATCTAATACTAGTTTTAATGAATCTTGATCATCAATCATTTTATATTCTATATGGTAAAATTATTCCCACATTATTTGGGAATTTGGGGAAAAAATAATAATATATAGAAAACATTATTTATATTTTTCTAAAATATTTTATTATGTTATAAAATTATAGTTTATGATTATTTATTTTCATAATAGGAAAATAAAAAACTGTTATCCACTATGGAAAGACTATAACACCTAGAATACACAATAGAAAACAACATTATAAAACCTAGAATCAACTAAAAAACATCACTACAAACCCCAAAAATTATGTTCTATATTTTCCCCCAATATTAAAGATGTTTGTGGTATAGATGGATTACTACCCACCCGTAGTCACTCTCTCTTCTAGGAATAGTATGAACTGTGATGGAATGTGGTTATATGGTCATGATGTGGGTTCATAGTGGGGAACTATATAGAATTATTGTGGATTAATATTTATTTCCTTCATTATTATTCATTCTAACACAATGGGATATGAATTTCATGTGATTTTATTATGTGGTAATGTGTTTATAGAATTCGGTTGTTTGATTTTGTGCATATTAAGAGGATATTAGAACATAGAATAAATCCATAGGATGTGAGGATGAAACTTTTAGTATTAAATTGGATATGTGTTATCATTCTCATATATATATTTACATTTATTATATAAATATAAATGTATGAAAGTTTGGGTGAGTGAACCTTATTGTTGTAGGAAAATTAATTATTATAGAAAATTTAATGACATGGGTTTTTGATTTATTCAATAAGGCCTCATTATGCTTCATCAAATTATTCATGATCAGTTTTGGAAGGGATCCTAGATTATATACTTTTATGCACACCAATATATATATCTCTCTCTATGTGTGTGTGTGTGTTTTTACATCTTTATGACATGGTTTGCAACACCACACATTTATAATTCATGAATATAATGAATAGATATTATTAAATTTAATATATAGCTGAAAAGAGTAATTATATATTTTAAAAGATTGAAACACAAAAAATAATAAAAAATGTTTATTCTTTATGTGAAATAAATATGAAACGTAATTACTGAATTTATAATAGTAATAAATCCACATCTAAATATTAAGACCACAAATGTGAAATCATCATCCTCTTAGTTTTCCTTAATGTTCGTACCATTAATTAAAATTATGAAAATATTAAAAATAACTCTAAATATTTTATAATTTTTGATATAGAAATAAACTAAAAATATGAATGTTTTTTAGATAAATGCATATACTTATATACATGGAGAAAACAGACTTCAATATTATATAGTCGTTGGATATTTCAATTTTATGTATGCATGTATGTGATATTTATTTTGAATATTTATTAATTCTAAGTGACTAGTTGTTTCGAATTAATATATTTGAAATGTTATTAACAAAAAATAATTTTTTTGAATAAAACAACTATGATAATAATTCAATTTATAACATATATTTTTTAAAAGGGTTTTTTTATCCATAATTTTTTTAATTAAATTCATTATTTTAGTTATTATTATAAAAAATTGTGTGAAAAATTCAAAAAACAATCACTATATTAGTAAATAAAATCAATGAAAAATTAATATGTAATTAAAAGGATTTAATATTTAATTATTGATGGTCAGTGAAGTATGTTTTCTTTAAAAACATTATATTATTATATATTTTATATTTTATTTAAAGGATAAATTTTATATGTTTAGAGAATTAATTTTAATTAAATATTATATTTATACAAAAATTAACACTCATGGAATGATTTTTAAATGGTTATAAAAAAAATAAAATCATTTAATGTTAAGAAGGTTACTTTTAAAAAAAATATTTTTATTATTATTCCTTATATTAAAATAAATTCTTATCACATTTATAAATTTAATATGATAAAATTTATTTCATATTTTGAATATTATTTTTGAAATTATCTAATAAACAAAAATTTATTTCTTTTTAAAAAATAATAATTTATAAAAATTAATAAGTGTGATTTACCAAGGAAAATAGTATAATGTTGTAAAAGGATAAAATTAAGAGGAAATACCCTAAAATTTAAATAAAATTAACTGAAAATGTGTGTATGAATATATTAATGAACTGTATCAATTATTTTATAAATTTTATATCCCATTGAGTTTTTAAATAATATTCATTACACATTTAGGAAAGAGTAATTCTATAAATTCCGCTCAAACTATCCAATAAAAGGACATATCCACTACCCATTTCCAAGATCGCCATTAAATTAGTTTAATCGTTAATGTAAAAAATAATACATCTCATAAATACATGTTACACATTTTGTATATTTTTACCACAATAATATGTCATAAATCATTCATCATGGTGGAATATTTTTCCAGGTTAAAATTAAATAGAGACAGAATCTAGTTCTTCTATATCACTTTCAGTTTTCTATTAGTATTAAATATTAACAAATATCATTTACCACTCTAATTATTTTATATTACCAAAAATATTATTATTTAAAAATTATATAATAATAATATAATTATATTATATACAAAAATTAATAGTATAATATGTTATTGTTTAGGTTGTTTCAATAGTACATGTGAAAGATGATATAATATAATCATAATTTCCATCAATGTTTAGTAGAAAAACCAAATGATTGTAATATATCATATTAAATTTTAATTGATGTTATGATTACATTTCAGAAACGGGAAAAAATAGATGATCTTAATAAATTTATTTACAGTTAACAATAATGTTCCCTAAAATAGTGACATTGTGAATTCCATTCTTGCACACCATGTTCCTAAAGTCCATAAAATGAACATAATTAATTTTCTGTATTTAAAAACTATTATTTTACAACATTTAAAAAAATCTTAATGATTAAATTTCTATTAAATAATTATTATTTTCATTACCATATTTGAAATTGTGAGGAACAATCAAAATTAATAGCATATGATGATAAAATAACATATAAATGACAAATTTTATGTAATAAATTTTTGTAATTGAATTGTATAAATTGTTATGGATATGAATAATTCTTTTGAATATTTTATTGAATATAATATTTTTATTATTATGGTAGTAGAAGCATGTTCATGGGATTATGTATAAAATTTAAGGGTATGATTTTCAATGATTCATTAAAATTTTTATTTTTTATTTCTATATATCCATTAGAGGAATTTGTAAATTTTTTTCTATAAATAATTGTTTAATTTCCTCTCATAATGGTATTTTGTTTTCTTTATGTTTCCTTGAACCTTTTCCCCTCTGATTAATTTATATTTCACCATAAATCATCTCTACATGTAGATGGTATTTGTCTCTTATTTTCAGTTGGATATAATTCTTCTATATTACCATAATTATTATATCAATTCATATATGTCCCTAAATATACATTTAGGATTTATTATGGACTCTTTATATTGAAATTTATTACTATAATTGTTTTAATGTAATGTTTTTAAATCTATTCCATTTCATTTTCTATTGAGTTACATTCATCAGTAACTTTATCCAATAATATCTATGAGTCTTCCATTTAAATATTTATTGAAAATAAATGATTTTAGGTCCTTTATAATTCCATTTTTAATCCATTAAATCATTATATTTTCAATTAAGAAATATTAAACATGAAAATGATTATTTTTTATCAATCATTAAACATGTTTTTATTTATCCTTTAATGAATTTTTATATCTGTAAATATCATTTAAATTGTTATAATTTAAAACATATCATCCCTACTCAGGGATTTGTTTTAATAATATCATTCAAAATATCACATTAATAAATATGGGAAATTTTTAATTAAATCAACATCCTTTTTTGATGATTATTCTCTTATGTATTGAATTTTTTTAAAACTCATTCAATATCAAGGGTTATGTAATATATGATTGATTTATTATTTTTCTCTTATTTATGTGGAAAAAATTTGAATATTGATTCATTATTTAATAGGTGATACCAAATTTTATATCCTATAATTATTTGGGTAAATAAACCACCTCATGATATGTTATGATATGTGATATGAGAGGTTATACTTGCCCAGTATGTTATATTAATTGACTCTCATTTATGTAATTTATGTCTTCGTAGTGATCCCAAATACAATATAATATTTTTTATGCTTAGGTTTTTTATACGCTTATTCCTTATTTGTTATCTTATTGTAAAACTTCTATAACATGACTCAAGTTTTATGTTTCATTTTTTTTGGTTTTGATATTATTTTATTAATTTCATATAATTTGATTATGTTATCATAGATATATGTTCATCATATTCCCAATTTATCCCTACTTGGGTCTCTTATATTTTCATAATTTAATTTTGATATTTCATATCTCTTATTTAGTGTCTAATAAAACCATTTTCTTATGTTTCCGTACTATTGGTTATGAATAAGAAAATTATGAATGATATGTCAACAATAATTTCTTCCTATGTAGTGATTAATAATTATTAAATATGAAAATATATTTATAGTTAATCTATAATTATACAAAACAAATAGGTCATGTGGGTTTGAATTATTGTTACATGGGATAAATAATCATATGTGATGTTGATATATGTTTTTATGTTATTATCGGATCATATCAATCCATCTAAAATCTTAGATTTGTCATTTTTAGATATTATGTTATGTCTAATTAGTGGATAAAACCTACAATAACATAGGAAGCAATGATAATGTCTCTTTATTAAACAAATGTGTCATAATTTAGGACATCATATTACTAGTTTTCAAAATTTACTAGGGATATTATTATTTTACAATTACACTATAATTTTTTGATTTAGTTAATGGATAGAACCAAGATTAGATAAGTACGCACAATGTGTGATGGAAAATGAAATAATTGTACCAATGAGAAAAAAAAGTATAGGAGTTAATGTAAAAAATTTCTTGTTTCATCTCAAAAAAAAATTAATATATGAAAATAATTGGAACCATGTCGAGCTACCATATTCACCAATGATGGAAAAATATTCCATTTAATTATTAATGAAACAATATCCATAATCCTTTAGTGGGTTTTATGTTCATCTAATTGATGAGAAATGGATTATCTTAATAGAAACTATATTTTATCTTCATAAATTCTAAAAGAATTAAAATCATGTTTTCTATTTATAATTTATTATTTGAAGTGGATTAATGGTGTAAATTCATTAATAACATGAGGTAAAAGGAAGATGTTAAATCTATATAATGCGTGGATCATAACAAAATAATGTTAAATAAAAATTATCAAAATATTTATACACTAAAATTGAGTGATAATTTTGTGAGATAAGAAAACATATGGATAATTACTTTAGAACATATGATGTAAAATTCATGTGAAACATAAGGTACAACCATGTTTTTATAATTTAACCAAAAAAATAAAAAAAAATTCATTAATTTTTTATCTAAAAAATTGTCTCTAAAAATGGATAGTTATATGGGACTTTGATAACTATTTATAAATTGGTCAGTGTGCTCTCAAGGTGGATGTATAAATTTGATATTGTCATTATTATCTTGGTTTTAGGAACATGAGGAAGAAAATATAGTTTCATGGAATATTAAATGATAAAACCCATGGAGGAAATAGGATTCATCTTCCTAGATTCCTAAATTTTAGGAAGAGGCATATAGAAATTAAAAATTATATAATAGATCAACCATGAAAAATAAGGCAATCAGGAACTAGAATTTGGGATAAATGATGAGGTTGGCCAACACAAGTGATCTTTTTAATGTCCACACTATTTCACCACCCCAAATTTAATTCATTAATTTTTTATACATATTATATTATTCAATCCATTTTGACAAAATATTTTTAAATAATGTCAATAAGGATCAGCAAACTAAAAATCAAAATTCTAAATGGAAATTATATTCACTCAAAAATACTGATGTGTTTCAGGAATTCTATATTGTGAATGTTACACACATCATTCAATCCATAAAATAAAATTCCGTAGTTTATTCTAGTTCTAATTACTCATTTATATAATTACTGTTTTCTATGATAAATAATTCACCACTCGAGTGATCATATATTTAATTAACAATTAAAAAAACTAGTCATGTGGTGAAATAATACCATTATTATAACTTTTCGTTGATTGATGTAGGTAGGTATTTTATTCTTAAAAATATATTTTCCCCATTTAGTAGAATTTTATGTTTTTTAGCCATGTATTGGATCTATCTACATATAGACCATATTAAATTTTAGTATGGGTAAATCACATTTCATATCTAAAATGAATTCCCATCTATCTATCCATATATGGTTGACTATAAACTCGTTATTGAAATTTCATCCTTTATATGGGTCGAGATACCAAATAATGATGGGTATTGTGCCCAAATTGTTGGATTGATAAAAAATAGGGTATATGGAAATTTTATTAGAATATGTTTATTTATTTCTTATAAATCTTTATATTCTCCCCATGATATTGAGATTTTTTTATTTAACTCATACTATGTGTTATGATTTTATGAAATATTGTAAATAAAATGACCTTATTGAATTAAGGGAATTAAAATGGAATCACTAACATAATATGGAAATGATTTTTATATTCACTAGTTCTTTACCAAGGAGTTCACAAACCCAATTTATTTTGGAAAATAATGGAATAATATAACACAACATTAATTATCGTGAAATATACATCAACATAATCTAGAATAATATTTATTAACATCATATTTATGACTTGATTGATCAGTAATGACTATAATAATACTTCTCATAGATATTTCATTGATATGAATGTCATAATTTTTTTGTCAAAAATCTAGATATACCTATGACAACCTTTTAAAAATGACATTGACACTATGAATTACTAGTGATACCTTTAAAACATAAAAATTACCGAACAACATCATAGATATTATTAATAATGTCATTAAGGATTACCTTGATCAATTATTGGCAATATTTCTGGATTTTATTATCATATATTCATAGATGAAACAATTTCATGAAGATAAGTTTAGGAATGTGATAAAGTCTATATGAAAGTCTTAATAATGAGAATTTTATTGCAATTTTTAATTCGTGTTACATAATGTATCATTATAAAGATATGTACATAGAATAGTTTATTTTTATCGATCCTTAAACAATGTATGTGATATATGAATAACCCAAAAATCTATTATAGTGTAGATTTATAGTATTATTGTATTATCTAGACACTATTCAAACTTTATATGAAATTATTAAAGATCTTAAAATCCAATGACCATGGTGACGTGAAAGGGAAACAAGTACAATGAAATAAATTTTCACATTACATTTTCAAGGATCTAAATAGACCATTGGTAAATACGCCTAATATAACATTACCCTATTGTAGAAAAGGCTTTTGATATAAATTGATGATATAATAAAGGTTTTGTGTTATTTTATTTTGAAAAATGAAAAAGAGGTATCTTATTAATCATTTCAATTAATTTTCTATGAGAAAAATTACCTGATTATTGATTATTATCTAGTAGAAGTAGTATATTCATTAATGATATATATAAATAATATCAATAGAAATTATATATATATATATATTAATAATAAGTTATTAAAGAATATATTCACATAGAATGAATTGAACATGTTCCAAAAGTAATAGTTGGATTAGATATGGGCATTTCATTATTCAACACCCTTACACCTTAGGGTGGGGGAAATTGTTTTTTCTACACTAATCTAGATGGATCATAAATCCCAATCCATTATAGGGATTAAATATGAACCAAAATTCAAGTATTTTAAATTTATTTACAAAGTAATAATAATGTATGAGGAAAAAAATTTCCAATAAGCATACTCAACTATCCAACCATGTGATGAAAAAATAGGTATAGAATAAAAATATGGTGTTACAAAATGTAGTGCGAAATATAAAAAATTTAAACTTTTAAAATGATATAAATATATGATCTAGGAAATTAATATCAATCCCCTAAATACCATAATTAAAAAAAAGAATTTTTGGATCGTGGGCATAACTCATTATTATCTATCCATATTGTTGGAATAATGAAATATAAATCCATCCAAGAGAATATTTTGTGGGAAAACACAAAGAATACGTTTGTTGGGTACACTTCATGGTAAGCAGTGTATACACATTTTAAAGATGACTATTAGAATCATAAGGGATTTATGTGACCATTTACTATATCTCAATAGAAATTATAGTACATTTCTATGGATTTAAAAATATGAAATACCATTAAATTTATAGGATATAACACTATTTGAGTTATTGTTGATCACCTTAAAAATTTCGTGTATTTCTTTTCCATTCAATAATATTTCCAACCCAATCAGTATCCCAACATATTAGAAAATTTATAAGGACATATAAAATACTACATTCAGTTGTAATTGAATGTCATATTAGATTCACAATAATGTTCTAGAGAAGTCATCGATATGAATTGAATATTAAACAAATATTTAAAATTTCTTATCATCCGTAGAATTATAATCAATATAAATATTTCATTAAAAATATAGATGATTTGTTTATATCCTATTAAATTTATTTTAAAAGTGTTTTTGTTTACATATTCCTCTATTAAATATCTTATACAGTAATAGTTTAAATTTATAAATTAAAATTTTACCAGAAAAGGATATATATGTATAGAGGTACATAGAACCAATATGTCTTGAAGAATCCAAATAGTGAAATCTATAGAGTCTAAATACATAAAAACAAATGTTATAAAATATTGAAACCATTTTGTTATATATTAATGTAATATGGGATTAAAATTAGAATAAAATTTATAAACATTTGTGATATATTTATTATTAATCCAGAGTTAAGGTTTTCTTTTAAATATCATAACTGATGAGGGTTTTGAGATTTTAATGTAGGGTAATGTCGTGAACCAGATAATTGGCCCCTTTGAGGGCCTTAATCAAATGGGGGTTGTATCTTATAACATAGCTCTTCCGCTGAACCGATAAAAATGTATTATTTCATCCATGTAAAAATTCTGCTAACATTTATACTAGATTAATAACATTTACTGAACATAGAGGTTTTACAATTGGTTATTGATTTCAATTTAAGGTAACAAACAATAGATATTAGAGATCATAGAGACAATGTTCTAAAAACAGGCACATAAACTTGGGGAATTTTCATTCAAGAAATCATATGTTCGAGGAAGCAATGTGGGAACCTGAATTTACAATGTTGAAATATTTTCCATATATATTTTCATTTATGAAATGGAGTATTTAGGGAGAAATATTTTAAGGGGGTATAAAATAAGTCCTAACATTTTTTAATCCTTAATTATGTTTAATATCTAATTTCACATACAAAATAAAAGTGAGACTAAAAATTTTATATTTCATTAAAATAAAGCATTTCAATAAATGGAAAAATACACATTTACAAACATTATGAACAATAATTATAAAAATTTGAAGAGTATTATAAAAATAAGTAAATAATATGGCCACCACCATGAAATATTTATCCTCACATTTCATAAAAATAATTCCAAAATTAGAATTATGCAATAAAATAAATTCATTAGAGTAATAATAGATATTTTGAGAGATAAATAAGTTAATTTAAAGAATTCATTTTAGATATTATGTAAGGTTATATATATGGATGGAAATGGTAGATATGAACATTATATGGTCATTAGATATTTATTTTTTTGATACATTGATATTTGAAAAACATTTATCCATTATATATATATATTTTATTTAATAATCTAGTGTTTAAAATGTGTCAAAAATAATATACATGATATGTAAATAACCAAAAATAAATTAATTTTCCTTAAAATAAAATAAAATATTTCTTTTTTGAATATATCTTTTATGATAATAGTTTTTTGGTTTTTAATTTATTTTTAATTAATTTTATAACATTTAATGTATAATACATTAAAATAGATTTAATTATTTTAGAAAATTGTTATAAAATTATGTAAATAAAAAAAGTAAGTTTAGAAATTATGAGAAATAAAATTTTAATGATTCATAATAAAAGGATTATGTTTTATTAAAAAGAATTTATTTGATATATAATATATATTTTTAAAGATTAATTTCTCATATTTGGAATATGAATTATTGCTAATTTTATATGTTATATATAAAAAATTAATCATTATTCGTGAAATGATTAGCAATTGGTTAGAAATAGGAATAAGATAATGAAAAATATTGAATGAAACTTTCTTAATTTTTCATTTTTGATTTTATCATCCTTATATTATATTTTGTTATCAATTTTTGTAATTTAATATAGTAAATTTTATTTCTTATATTATAAAAAAATAGACTATAAGATCCATTTTTTCATAAAACAATAAGTTTCTATGTTAAATGGTGAGTTACCACCATTAAAGGTAAAATTTGGAAAATGGGTTAAAATTATTATTCAATGCCCCAAAATAACACTTAAAATATCTCAAAAATATTACTATGGTGAGATTAATTACCAATATCCATTATTCTTGGATTTTTCAAATTTTATACTAAATGTAACTCTGTAATCATTAATTAATGCATAATTATCGAAATACCAATCAGAGACACTAATAAAAGATCCCCACCTCTACCGATTGAAAATAAAACAATTTATAAAGTGTAATCATAAATCAATATTCATATTAATAGTTTAAAAAAATTTTATTCCATATTTTTTTGATCTCTAGTCCCATAAGGAATTCCAAAATCCATCATTGTGTAAGAACCAATTTCAAGAAGATGGGAATTCATCAAAATATTTATCTTGTTCCTTTCATTAATTTTTAGTTACTTTATGAATTTAAAAATTATGAAATGTAATTAACTACCCAAATGATTTTATATTTTAAATCATTTTTTTTCAAAAATTATATTTATATAATACATTTTTGTAAACATACTTATTTATTAGTAAAACATGTACTTGTTTGCATCAATTCAAGCATCTACTTGAATGATGTTATGTTATCTTCAAAATTGACAACCTTGATGTCTATAATAACATAAATTGTTGAAATATTTGTTATTAAGGATTAATTTATGATTTTGTTATTTTTTGGAACTATTACACAAAATATTATTGATCATTATAAATAAAATCATTACACTCTATAAAATTACCAAAAATAAGGGCATTTTGAATTCAATTTAAAAATAGTAATAATATATTCTATAAAACGTAAATTATTCAATATAATTAAATTAAAAATAATATTTAAAACCAATTTATTAATATATTAATTGTGAACATTTTATCATATAACTAGTGGAAAAAAAATAAATCACTTCGACATTTTTCACATCGACTCTATATAACCAACTTGAAAAGATGTAAAATTCGATTTATCACATCAGTTATAACATAACTAATGTCATAAATCGATATGAATCCAATTTTTTTACATCGGTTATATAAAAACCGATTTAAAAAATACTAAGATTTGCTTTATCACAATGTTTATATTATAACCACCATGAAAATCAAATCTGGGCGCTTTATCACATTGGTAATTTTATAACCGACTTGATAAAGGAAATCCCAGCAATTAATCCCATCGGTTAACAAAATAATAGATGTGGTAAAGTGCCATTTATCACATTTTTTATAAAATAACTGATGTGACAAATTATTTTCTACCTTGATTATTAAATAACCAATGTTATATACCATTTAAATGATTTATCATTCCCTGTATTCAGTAATATTATTTTCATCGATCTGGTGACCTGTCACTCATATCTCCTTCATAGAAAACATCGAAAGGATTCTTCAAATACATGACCTCTAGAATTATTTTTCAGACATCATTCATCATATTTATTGTCTCCATATCTATATGGTCAACTCGTAACACTCATGTATGCTTCACATGGCTCAGATTTAGTTTTTATTTGTCATGATGTCTAGAAATAATTTTTTCAGATGTTATTTTTCTATCTTTATTCTTGAAATAATGGTATATTTCATAATGTTCATCTATACATTGCTAAATTTTTTTGTGGTTAAAGAAACCATGGAATTGATATCATGGAACTTTATGCTTTGTGTGTGTTCCATCATGTTTGTCTGTGTATACAGGGGGGGTGGGAGGCTGTATATAGGGGTGGGGGTGTCTAGGGGGCGGGGGAGTCCAATGGGTGTCAAAGAGGGTGGGGGTGGTGTCCAAGGGGGTGAGGGTGTCTAGGGGTGAGGGGGATGTCCAAGGGGGTAGGGGTGTCTAGGGGTGTGGGGGTGGCATCTAGGGGGTGAGTGGCTGTCCAAGGGGGTAGTGGTGTCTAGGGGGTGTGGGGTGTCCAAGGGTTTGGGGCTGTCAAGAGTGGTGGGGGGATCTCTAGGGGGTGGGGGAGGTCCAGAGGGGTGGGGGTATCTAGGGGGTGTCAAAAGGGGTGGGGTGTCTATGGGTGGATGGGGGGGCTATCCAAGGGGGTTGGGGTCTCCAAGGGGTGGGTGGTGGTGTCTAGGGGGTGAGGAGGCTTCCAATGGGGTAGGTTTGTCTAGGGGGTGTGGGGTGTCCAGGGGGGTTAGTTGGCTATCCAAGGGTGTAGTAGGTGTCCAGGGAGGTGGGGGGGGGGGGCTGTCCAGAGGGCCAGGGGTGTTCAGGTGGTGTCAAAGGGGGTGGGGTGGTGTCTAAGGGGTTCATCAGCTCTCTAAAGGGGTGGGGTTTTGTTCATGGGGGTGAGGGGGTTGTACAAGTGGGTGGGGTGTCTGGGGGGTGACTTCCAGGGGTTAGTGAGCTATCTAAGGTGGTAGGGGTGTCTAGGGGGTGGCAGCTCTGTAGAGGTGTGGGTGATGTCTAGGGTGCGGGGGTGGTATCCAGGGGGTGAGTGGGCTGTCCACGGGGTAGGTGGTGTCCAGGGTTGGGAGTGTCCAGGGGGTTGGGGGATGTCTATTGGGGTGGGGGTCTATCCAAGGGTTGGGGTGGGGAGGGGGTGCTTTCTATATGGGTGTTTGTGTCCAAGAAATGTAAAAGGGTGTGGGGTGGTGTTTAGGGGGTGACAGGGTTTTCCACGGGGGTTGGGGTGTCCAGGTTGGTGGGGGTATCCAGGGGTGGTGTACATGGGGGAGAGGGGTATTTCCAAAGGCGTAGGGGTGTCCAAGGGATGGGGAGTGGTGTCAAGGGGGTGAGTGTTCTATCCAAAGGGGTTGGGGTGTCCAGGGGTGCGGGGTGTCCAGGGGGTGGGGGGAGGGCTGTCTAGTGGGGTTGGGGCTGTCCTGGGGGTTGGGGGTGTCCAGGGGGTGACTGGGTTGTCCAAGGGTGTAGGGGTGTCTAGGGGGTTGGGGTGTACATGTCGTGGGTGCTGTGTAGAGGGGTGGGGGCTGTCTAAGGGGTGGGGTGTGGGATGTATATGAGGGTTTGGGGTGTCCAAGGGGTGTCAAAGTGGGGTGGGGGTGGTGTCCAGGGGTGCAGGGCCTGTCCAAGGGGGTTGGGTAGTCTTAGGGGGTTGGGGGTCTGGGGGGTGAGGGTGATTTCCAAGGGGGTAGGTGTGTCCAGGTTGTGGAGGTGGTGTGCAGGTGGTTGAGTGGGCTATCCAAGGGGTCAGGGGGGTGTCCAAGGGGGTGGGGGTGCTAGGGGTGGGGGCTATCTAGGGGGTGGGGGATATCCAGAGGGGTGGGGTGTCCATGGGGTATCAATGGGGGTGGGTTGGGGGTGTCCAAGGGGTGATGGGTGTCTAAGGGGGTATGTGTGTCAAGTGGTGGGGGTGTCCAAGGGGTTAGTGGGTTATCCCAGGGTGTAGGGGGTGTCTAGGGGGTTGGGGTGTCTTGGGGGAATGTCTAGAGGGGTGGGGGCTTTCCCGGTGGTGGGGGATGTCCAGAGGGGTGTGGTGTTGAGAGGGTCTCAAAGGGGATGGTGGTGGTTTCTAGGGGTTGTGTGGGATATCCAAGGTGTTTGGGGTGTCCATGGGGGTGTCTAGGGGGTGAGGGGGGTTTTCCAAGGGGGTAGGGGTGTTTAGGGGGTGTGGGTGGTGTCTAGGGGGTGAGTGGGTTGTCCAAGGGGGTTGGGGGCTATCCAGAGGGTGGGGCTGTCTAGAGGTGTGGGGGTGCTGTTTGGGGGGGGGGGGCTATCCAGGGGGTAGTGGTGTCTAGGGGGTGTCCATGGGGGTGGGGTCTAATGGGGTTGGGGGTTGGACAACCCCCGAACCCCCTGGACACCACTCCACACCCCCTAGACACCACCCACCCCCATGGACAACCCCCACCCCTAGACTGGCCCCACCCCTTGGAAATCCCCACCCCCTGGATACCCTAGAGATCTTCTACCTCTCTGGACATCCCCAACCCCCATAGATAGTCCCCAATAGATATCCCCCAACCCCATTGGAAACCATATATATATATATATATATATATACCAATGATTTCAATAAAACCGTTGGAATATTTTATCTTTAGGTATATTATACCAACGATTCCTGTAGAATCCTTGGTATAGGGTATTTCAATGACCATTATGCCAACGGTGTGTGAAACCATTCGGTACCACAATGGTTTCAAGTTTTATCCCAATGGTTTCGAATCATTGGGATTAGTGTAATTATTAGTAGTGAACGTATACATATTTTAATATTTATAATTCATATATCTTTTTACAGAAGGGTGAATTTGGTATCTAGTATCACTAGGATGTATTCATTGTTTACCTTAAGAATAAAGGATCCAACATGAATTTAAAACTATACTATCTAACTATATTTTCTTTTTAAAATTATTTTCTTGTATATTTTTTTCAAATACGCAAATATTTGTTTTATATTTCAAAATTGTTTTTACATTCAAATTATGATAATTTTTATATAATTATATACTTGTCTTATCGTAACAAATTGTATAATTTTGATATTTCTTATAGGATAATAATGATTCTATGTTGGATTATGGAATATCGAATGAGTAATGAATATGGGGATGGTGTTGATGCCTTCTTGGAATTTTCTAATTGAATTGTTCCAATCAATGACATTTTTTTCTATCCATGCCTAAAATATTTCAGTATGAAGAAGTTGAAAAGTAGAGAGATCAAAGAACATCTAATTTGAAATGGATTTAATATGAGTTACGGCCCTTGAATTTGGAATTGTGAAACTGCACAGAATGTCATATCTACTGATGATGATGATTCGTATGATGGTGACTCTGATGGAATTGAAGAAATGATTCATGATATTTCATTAGAATAAATTGATGTAGAAATGATAGTTGCACATCTATATGGTGAAGTTGGAAAACCAGTGTATCCTAGTTTTATGGATTTTATGTTTTTGAATGTGGTGTTAAGATTGATTATCTTGAAGGTGAAACATGGATGGAGTGATAGAAGTTTTACAGAGCTTCTACAATTGATGTAATACATTCTTCCAAAAGTAAAGATCTTCCAGATTCATATTATAAAGACATGAAAAAATTATTCTTGATGATATTGGGATACAAGAAAATACATGCATGTTCGAATGACTGTATGATATATAGGAATGAATATGCATTTATGTTAGAGTTTCCAAAATGTGGGACATCATGGTATAAGATGAAAGAAAAATCAAAAGCACATGTATAGATTACAAAGATCCCTTCCATGGAATTTTTTTATCTTCTAATAATTCATCATATGAAACGTTTATTTTTTAATTAACGTGGTGAAAAAATGTTAAGAAAGCATGTTAATGAGCAGATATGTGATGGAAAAATACGTAATCCAAAAGGTTTTCCACAATGGAATAAAATTTATGAGCAGTATCCTACATTTCAAAATGAAAATAGAAATATCATACTAGGGTTCTGCATAGATGGAATCAATCCATACCAAACTCTCAATAGCACACAAAGTTCATGGCCCATTTTATTAGTTATTTAAAACCTCTCTCCTAATGTCTGTATGAAGCAAAAATATGTCATGTTGATTATAATGATCTTTGGTCTGAATGAACCTAGAAATGATAATGTTGTTTTCTTATCACCATTGATTAATGATTTGACACTTTTATGGAGGATGGTATTATGGTGTATAATTCTTATAAAAGGGAATATTTTCCGGTTCATGAAGTGCTTATATTCAATATAAATGACTTCCGATCATATGTAATTTTGTTTGGAAATAGTGTTAAGGGGAATAAAGCATGACCATTTTGTGAACAACAGACTACATATTGTCAATTGCATCATGGGAGGGAAAAAGTGTACATGGGTCATTGATTTTTTTCCTATGGATCACTCTTATAGAAGACTAAAAAAATGAATTCAATGTCTCACAAGAATTTGATATTGATCAAAAACCTTGATCCCCTAATGTGTATTTTGAGAGGGTGGAAAACCTTGATGTGACATAGGGAAAGACACAAAAATCTAGTAATGATATACATATTTTGGATAAAAGGTAATTATTTTTTAGTCTACCATATTGGACATATCATGAAGTTAAACATAATATTGATTTCATGCATATGAAGAAGAATATATGCAATAGTTTTATTGGGACATTGTTAGATATTAAAGGAATGAAAAATGATATATTGAATACAATATTAGGCTTACTATCAAAGGGAATATATTTGTAGTTAGATCCCACTCCTTGTGGAAGATGAACATTTCTTCACCTTAATTATCATACATAATACAAGAAGGAGAAAATTATCCTTTTTCAGTGTCTACATGATATCAATGTGCCTCAAGGTTTTTCTTCAAATGTAAAATTTTTTGTCTCATTGAAGGATATGAAGTTGATAGGTATGAAATCTCATGATTATCACGTAATGATGCAACAACTTCTACCAGTTGAATTTCATGGAATATTGTCCAACAATGTCACAATGAATATAAAGAATTTGTGTTATTTTTTAAATACAATTTGTAACAAGGAGATTGATGTGAATGTTTTGAAAATTTTGAAAAAGAATGTAATTTATATACTTTGGCAATTGGAAATGTATTTTCCACCATATAATTTTAATATAATGGTGTATTTAATGATTCATCTGGTTCGAGAAATAATGCATTGTGGACCATTATATCTTAATTGGATGTAGCCTTTTGAATGTTATATGAAAATATTAAAGGGGTATGTTAAGAATCCATATTGACCTAAAGCATCCATTATTGAAAAGTATATTTCTAAGGATGTTGTAGAGTTTTTTATGAACTACATTACTATGGCGGAGCACATAGGTTTGCCTCCATATCTCCATGAATGAGTTAATAATGAGGGAAAGGGGATTTTTGGATTGAAAGTCAAATTTTTGTTAGCTGAATAGATGAAGAAGTTGGAATTATACATCTTGAATAACATAGATGATGTTGAACCATATATCGACTTGAATATTAATGATTTGAAGAAATTTCATCCAAAGAAAAAAGAAATTTAGATTTTGAATGAGCACTAAAAAACATTTTTATCATGGATTAAAAAGAGCATTCTTGGTAGATCTGATATATCAGAGATATTAGTATCGATAGTGCATGGTTCATGTTTAAATATTATAACATGGTCCAGTTATGACATTAATGGCTATACATTTTATACGATAGCACAGGAAAATAGAAGTGATGTTCAGAATAGTGGTGTATTGGTGTTTGTAGAGGCAATGCATTTTTCGAGTTCTAGAGAAAAAAACCCAATTTCTGCATCAAGTGAATATTATGGAGTTACTGAAGAAATATGGGAGGTTGATTACATTAAAATTATATTTTTTGTTTTTAACTATAAATGGTTTATTTGTAACAATAGTGTCATACACAATGAATTTGGAATGAAAATAATTAATCTTAATAGATTGGAAGACAGAACTGATTCTTTTATAATTGAAACACTTGAAAAAATGATATTCTTAGTAGTTGATCAATAAGATATGAAGTGGTCTATTGCTTTACAAGGGAATAAATAATATGTTGGTGAGGATCAACATGATGAAGATGATAATTAATGTGAGATCCCTACTTCCATGGAATGATTAGTAGAACCTAATGATGAGATTGTTGAAGACATGGTTCGTGCCATATGGAATGATCATGATAAAGGAATTAGGGAATGAAATCCATTTATACATTCCTGATATTATAGGTAACATGTTTTTACTTCTTATTTACATTTATTATTTTTATTAAATCTTAGATATTTTTATATTATTCTTTATAAAAATGCGTATTACAAAAAATAAGTAGAAGTTTTTAATTATTTTAATTTTATTTAGTGTAGTTAACCATGTTAACCATTGATTAACATTGTTTACCATAGTTTACCATTATGACATTTATATATTTATTGATTTTTTTGAATGAGAATTACACTACCCGGTCTACCATGTTTACCATCTTTAACATTTTTTAACATGATTTCCATAATAACAATGCTTTCAATTATATAACATATTTCAATTTTCCATTTTTTGTTTACATTAGTATTGTAATATTTGAATTTTTATATTTGTGAACTAATTTTTGTTTTTTTATTTGAGGGATAATGACAGACCCATCAGTTGATCAACAACATGTTTCTAGAGATCATAATAATGATCAGAACTCTAGGGAGGACCATTCACATGCTCCTCTTGATGTTCCTCAATCATCATCTTGGGCTCCCATAATGAAAATGAGTTGAAGAGCTAGTAAACGTGGGTGCAGTAGTTCACCAAAATTTTCACTTTCCCATATTCAAGACTAGAGGATTCTTATTGACTTTTATGAGAATGATATTCCTAGAGGTCCAAATGCAAAATATTTAATGATTTTTGTGTCAACTCTGTTTAAGAGGAAGTAAAAATTATGTATGATTATTTGAGAAGTGTGGACAAAGCGATAATATCATAGTTGTGGGAGATGATTTGGGTATTCTATTCATCAATTGTGTGTTTATTCATAAAATTATTCTAGTATAATATGTTTTACCTATTCTTTATCAAATGACATTTGATATTCCTAACACTGGAGGAGTCAGGGAGAAATGTTTATCGATGGATTCTAGGAGATGGAGGGATTTCAAATCAACCATCACATCTAATTTAATTTTTGGTTATAGAAGTCATGACAATCCATATATTATATATCCTTTCTTAGATGAAGTCAAATTGAGACAGTTTGTTGAAAGAAGAAGAAAAGATTAATTTTTTTTGAGGGAAATGTAATCATTTTTATGCTTGTTTATATAAATGATCTTATTAATGATTTGTTAATGATTTCATATTCTGAATTTACAGAAAAAAGGAAATATCATCTGGAGATCCAATCTAAAAATTTATACCCTCGTAGTTTATCTCAAGGATGGTATAGATTATTGGAAGAACCAATGATGGTGGAAAAATTAAAAAAACTGAGAGGTGAGTCTTCAAGCTCTAGAGTGGTTGGACCTCCATCCCCTCAATCTAGACATGAAAAATGAAAGAGGGATCAGATGAGAAAAAAGGGGTAATATCTTTTGAATGATTTCAGAATCGTAACTTAGAGGATTGTATGATATTTATTTTATTTATTTAATTTAAATATATTATTTATATAATTTGAATCATTAAAGAATTATTCAATTAATTAATACAAAATTATCTTGAGTAGAAGAGCTGACAGGGGGTATTTACAGCTCTTGGGAGGAAAAATATTTTATCTGCAGCATTGGGAAAGCCCGAACATCAGGGCCATGTATGAGGATATCTGATTGGTGTATCACTAAGAAAAGTGTCTCTACGTTTTTATACTTATTTTGTTGAGGGTGTTTATAAAACAAATCCATGGTGGACGAAGTTCATAATATTAATGTGATGATAGAGGAAAATATTAGAGTGTCGGTATAGTCTATGTTTGCAGACATGCAAGGAAAATTTTAGACTGCAGCTCCCACTCCTCCACCTCCCTCTGTAGACCCCATTATCTATCTGCCACCTCCTCCAGTAGTGACCACTCACCCGCCTCATCCTAGAGACCACATTTCTTATCCCAATACTCTACCGTAGCTTCCTACCTATTGTGAGTTGTTTTTTGATGATACTCAACATCATATAGTATCATATGGGTTCTTATATTGTATATGAGATACAATTCATAATCAATAGTTAGAGGTAGAGCATCATAGGGTCACTATATAGGATATTATAGATATGTTATCTTGAGTATCGTATCCTATAGATGAGGTAACATAAGATGGACAAAGTATCTATCGTTTTTCAATTTGGCAATCCGGAATTCTACGTCTCATTACCATAGAGGTATGTATGTTTTATATTCGATTTTCTAATTAAAGTTATTTTAACATCCAAAAACTAATATATTTATTTATTTATTTTAACAGGAATACTTCAATGGTAAGGAAATAATGTATAGACAACAACAAAGATAAATAGAAATTAAATAATATACAAATTCTAGTTGACTTGATAGATTTTGAAGATATTCAAATTTTCTAGGGGGTCAATATGAGTTTCCAATGGATTCTCATATTTTTGGAAGTGAAATAACTATGGGGATTGTGAAAATTGTTATCATAGATCTTGATACTAGATATATGTTTGGCATCAATGTGGTGTAAATTTTTTCCATTTAAGCCTTAACAACTTTTACCAGCTTTATAATTATTTAAAATGTATACTTTTTTCTATTTTGAATTAGGTGTCATTATAATATGTATAAAAAGAATGAGCGGACAGATGTATATGGTGTATGGACCTGCATTTGATTTCACCTGAAGCACATTCATTGGAAGGGGAACAAATAATCCTTTATATTATTGAATGATTTGAATAGAATATAATCACACAGTGTAGGATGATGCCTTTTTTGTGAGACGTATGAATGGTATCTCTAGAAAATAGTTCATTATCATTTAACATAAAAAAACAATAACCTTAAATTATATTCTATCAATAATCATTTGATGTTCGGTGTTTTTTCCTAAGGGAGAAAACACATTATTGGATATGATCTGTCCTAGGTGATGTGCGGGAATGTTTTAAGAATATGTTTCAAAAGTAATTTTAAACATCTTAATAGTTTTATATATTATAATGAATTATAAATTTAATTTAGTCGTATTATTTTTAAATGGGTTATGGTTCTACATTCAAAAAAATAAAATGAAAAGGAGTTCCAAGATCAAATATGTAAAAGTAAAGGTAAATATATATTTGTAATTTGAACTTTTTGATGTATTACATAAAAATAATATTTTGAATTTAAACTCATTCAAACAGAATTATCACGAACAACAAGGAATCGGCGAATGCAGTTATTATAGGTTAAGATTTATGTATAAAATAATCACAACTAAAAAACTGGTGATGTTTGACATGGTCTGATTTCCTTTTAAAAATTTACATTGAAAGATTTCATTATAAACATTTCCATAAAATTTCATTTTATTTATTCATTATACATGTTAACTTCTATCCTTTTAATTTGCATCTATTTGATGTCCCTCAACCCTATAGTGCTCAAAAGGTCAACACTTACAAGTGGAATAATCAAAATATTTTACATGTTTGATTGGATTTTAGTTTGTTTGTAGTGTAAAATGTAATATTAAATACTGTCACTGTAATTTTTTCTTTGGTAGTCATTTAGGTTGGATTTAGGTTTTTTTTGGACATTGTATGTTATGAATGTTATATGTGTGACTGTTCAATTTTGTGCTTCTTCTTGTTTTGGTCTACTTCTGAGGGGTTTTCTGGTATGGATTCTCGTCTCGATTGGGGGGGGGGGTTAAGGGGTGTGGGTGGGCTATCCAGTTTAGTGGGGGGGAGTGCAAGAGGGTGGGAGGGCTCTCCAAGGGGTATCTAGACAAGTGGGGGGTCCATTCAGGTCAGGGGGATTTCTAGGGTTGTGGGAGGGCTGTCCAGTGGGGTGGGGGTTTGTAGTGTGTCCATGAGGGTGGGGGGAAGTCCATGGGGTGTCTAGGGGTGGGGGTGGGGGTGGTCTAGGGGTGTGGGAGGGCTTTCCAGGGGTCTTGGGGTGGTGGGGGGGGTCTAGGGTGTCATTGTGGTTGGGGAGTCCAGTAGGGTGGGAGGGATGTCCAGGGGGTGGGGGCTGTCCAGGAGGTTGGGGGTGCCCATAGTTGTGGGAAGGCTGTTTAGTGGGGGGTTATAAGGGTGTGGGAGGGGTGGGGATTCCAAGTAGGGTCAGGGGGCTTTCAAGGGGTGTAGGAGGTCTATCCAGGGGGTGTGGCGGTGTCCAAGGTGTCCATGGCATGGGGGGTAGTCCAGGGGGTGTCCAGGGGGTGGAGGGTGTTTCTAGGGGTGTGGGAGGGCTATCTAGTGGGTGGGTGTCCATGGGGGTGGGGGATGTCCATTAGGGTGGGGGTATCCAGGGTTGTGAGTATGCTATTTAGTAAGGTGGGGGTTTCAAGGGGTGTGGGAGGGTTTTCGACTATATGGGGGAGGGATTTCTAGGGGTGGGGTGGGGTGGGGGGGGCATGCCCAGTGGGGTCAGCGGACTTTCCAAGTGTGTGGGAGGGATTTCCAGGGGTGGGGGTGTCCAGTGTGTCCATGGGGGTGGGGGCAGCCTAGGGGTGTCTATAGGTGTGGGGGGTTTCTATGGGTGTTTGGGGGGGGGGTCCAGGGTGTCCATGGGGGTGGTTCCATAAGGGTGGGAGAGATATCTAGTGGGGTGGGGGCTATCCAGGAGGGTGAGGGTGTGAAGGTTTGTGGGCAAGCTGTTTAGTTGGGGTGGTCCATGGGTGTGGGTGGCTATCCAGGGGTTGGGGGTGGCTGTATAGTGGGGTGGGGGGTCTAGGAGGGTTGGAGGGAAATCTAGGGGGGTTCCCAGTGGGATTAGGCGGATTTCCAGGGGTGTGGGAGGGCTACACAGGGGGTTTGGGGGTGTCCAAGGTGTCCATGAGGGTGGGGGAAGTCTAGGGATTGTCTAGGGGGTGGGGGTGCATATGGTGTCAATGGGGGTGGGGGTGTCTAGAAGTGTGGTAGGGCTATCCAGGGGGTGGGGGCTATCCAGGAGGGTGAAGGGTGTCCAGGGTTATGGGCGGGATGTTTGGTGGGGTGGGGGTGGGGGGTCAGGGGCATAGAAGGGTTGTTCATGGGGTGTCCATGTGTGTGTGTTGGGGGGGGGTGTCCAGTGGGGTCATGGGGCTTTCTAGGGGGTGTGGGAGGGTTTTCCAGTGAGTGGGGGTGTCTAGGGTGTCATTGAGGGTGTGGGGTAGTCCGGAGATGTGGGAGGGGGGGTTCTAGGTTTGTGGGATGGTTGTCTATTGGGGTGGGGGATTTCAAGGGGTGTGGGAGGGCTGTCCAGGGGGGTTTCAGTGTGTCCTTGAGGGGTGGTGGGGGGGAGTCTAGGGGTGAGTGGGGGAGGGGGTTCTAGTGGTGTAGGAGGGATTTCCAGGGGTGTGTGTGTGTAGGGGGGGGGGTCCTATGTTTCCAAGGGGGTTGGGGAGTCTAGAAGGGTGGGAGGGATATACAGGGGTGGGGGTGTCCAGGGATGTGGTTAGGTAGTTTAATGGAGTGTGGGAGGGGGGTGGTTCCTAGGGGTGTGGGAGGGAAGTCTAGTGGTGCGGGAGGGCTGTCTAGTGGGGTGGGGGTGTCCAAGTGGGTGGGAGGGATATACAGGGGTGTGAGGGGGTTCTTAGTGGGGTTAAGGGGATTTCTAGGGGTGTTGGAGGGCTTTCCATGGGGTGTGGGGGTTTCTAGGGTGTCTATGCGGGTGGGGTAGTCCAGGGGGTGTCCAGGGGTGGGGTGTGGGTTGGTTCTTGGGGTGTTGCAGGGCTGTCCAGGGGTGGGGGTGGGGGTGTCTAGGGTGTCCATGGGGGTGGGGGTTCCAAGTGTGTGAGAGGGCTATCCAGGGGGTGTGGTCTATCTAGGAGGGTGGGGTAGTCCAAGGGGTGTCTAGGGGTGTGGGGGTTCCTATGGGGTGTATGGGGTTGCCTTGGGGTTTGGGGGGTGTCTAGGCTATCCATGGGAGTGGGGTGTCTAGGATATTAGGAGGGATGTCCAAGGGGTAGGGGTTGTCTAGGAGGGTGGGGGGTGTCTAGGGTTGTGGGTAGGCTGTTTAGTGGGGTGGGGTTTTCCTGGGGTGTGGGAGGGATGTCCAGGGGGTGGGGGGGGGGATGTCCAGTGAGGTGGGGGGTTGTGGGGGTGTCTAGGATGTTGGGAGGGATATCTAGGGGTGTGTGTGGTTGGAGGGGGGCGGGAGGAGGTCCCAGTGGGTTTAGAGGGCCTTCTAGGGGTGTGGAAGGGCAGTCCAAGGGGGTGACGGGGTGTCCATTTGGGTGGGAGGTAGTCTAGGGGATGTCTAGGGGTGTTGGGGGTTTGTAAGGTTGTGGGAGGGATATCCATGGGTGAGCAGGGGGGGAGGTCCATGGTGATGGGGGTGTCCAGGAGGGTTGGTGGGATTTCCATGGGGTGGGGTTCATCCAGGAGGGTGGGGGTGTCCAGGGATGTTGGAAGGCTGTTTATTGGGTGGGGGGGGGTTCCGGGGATTCATAGGGTTGTCCAAGGGGTGGGGGTGGGCTGTCTAGTGGGGTGGGGTGGAGGGGGGGGGGGGGTTGTTGAAAAGGGCAGGAGGACTGTCCAGGGGGTCTCTAGGGGTGTTATTTTGTGTGTGTGTGTGGGGGCGGGGTGCCCATTGGGGTCGATGGAATTTCTACGGCTATGGGAGGGCTATCTAGTGGGGTGGGGGTGTCCAGGGAGTCCATGAGGGTCGGAGAAGTCGATGGTGTGTTTAGGGGTGGGTGGGTGGGGGTGGGGGTCTAGGGATGTGGGAGGGTTGTCCAGGGGTTTGGGCGAGGGTCCAGGCAGTCCATGTGGTTGAGGGTGTCCAGAAGGGTGAGAGGGTTGTCCAGGGGGTGGGGGATTTCCAGGAGGGTGGGGTGTCTAGAGTTATGGGTAGGCGGTTTAGTTGGGTGGGGGTCCAAGGGTGTGGGAGGACGGCGGGGTGTCCAGGGGGTCGGAGGGCTATCCATGGGGTGTTCAGGGGTGTGTGTCTATGTGTGTGGGGGGGGGGGTTCCCAGTAGGGTGAGGGGAATTTCTAGGGGTGTGGGAGGGTGGTCCATGGGTTGTGGGGGTGTCCAGGGTGTCCATGAGTGTGTGGGTGGTCTGGGGGTGTCTAGGGGTGTGGAGTGTGTTTTTAGTGGTGTGGGAGGGCAGTCTTGGGTGGGTGTCCATGGCTGTGGGGGCTTTCGAGGATGTTAGTAGGGATGTCCAGGGGGTGGGGGTTGTCCAAGAGGGTGGGGGTGTCCAGGGTTGGGGGTAGGCTGTTTAGTGGGGTGGGGGCTTTCCAGGGTTGTAGGGGTGGGGGGGAGGTTCTCATTGGGGTCAGGGGGTTTTCTAGAGGTGTGGGAGGGATTTCTAGGGGTGGGGGTGTCCATGAGGGTGGGGGAAGTCTAGGGGTGTCCAGGGGTGTGTAGGGTTTCTAGGGGTGTGGGAGGGCTGTCCAGTGGGGGGGGGGGTTCAGGGTGTCCATGGGTATAGGGTGTACAAGAGGGTGGGAGGGATATCTATGGTGGTGGGGGGCTGTCCAAGAGAGTGGAAGTGTAATGGGTTGTGGGCATACTATTTTGTTGGGTGGGAGTGGGGTGTTCCATGGTTGTGGGAGGGAGGTACACGGGGTGGGGGAGGGTTGTCCAGTGGGGGGGGGGTCTTGGAGGGTGTTATGCCTATCCATGGGGTTCCCAGTGGGGTGAGAGGGATTTCCTGGGGTGTCAGAGGTCTATATAGGGGGTGTGCGGGTGTCTAGGGTATCCAAGAGGGTGGGGGATGTCAAAAGGTGTTCAGGGGTGTCAGGGGGTTTCTAGGGGTGTGGGAGAGGTGTCCAGGGGAGTGTGTGTCTGTGGGGGGGGGGGGGTTCTAGGGTTTCAATTGGGGCGGGGGTGTCTAGGTGTAACACCCCGATCTTCCATGATACTCTTCTCATTCAATAATTCAATAGCTTGCATTGTACGCAACATTGAGTTCTAAAACACCGCGACTAATTAAAGTAGCCGTTATGAATAGTAATAACCACTTTTTAAAATTATAGAAATTTTATATTTCAAAATGGACTTCATTTTTGTATTCGTAATATCTAAATTATCCAAAGTTGAATTTTTAGTAATTTTCTGAGAACTTCCAATTATTTATGAATAGTGAAAATTACTTAGAAACAACTTTTTTAATCAAAATTATTTATAGTGATAAATTATCCTATTTAGTGGTTTTAAAGTATAATTATAATATATTTTTACCATTTTATCCAATGTTGGTCATTATAATTAATTTAACATTGAAATTGGACATAAACAATTGCCAATCATTTGATATAAATTGTTTCTTAAAAACACGCTATTTGTTGTGACAGCGGGAATTAATTATAAAATTAATTAATTCAACTTATATTTTTGTAATTTTGTAAAATATACATCATTTTTGAATTTGGAATATCAATTATAGCTTAGGGTGAAATTTTGGCATTGTTCTGAAAAACTTCAATTTTTGATGAATAGTGATACCACTAAGTGGTAGTTAAATAACTGATTTTTCGTTTAGATGAAATATTACCACTTCTGTGATTTGAATTTAAAAAATCAGAAATAAATGGTTGTCATTAAGAAGTAAAATGTGGTTCAATGAGATTAAAATAATTTTTTTGTGAATAGTAATTTTAAGTTCTTAATCGCGATTAGAGGTAATTAGTGTAGTTTAAGGTAAAAATAATGTTTTAATAATATGATATGAGCTTGACACATGTACTAACCTCATTTTATGTGCCATGGCAGACCAATACAATCCATGGGTCAACTTGGGGACCCCATGGAGCCACTTTAGTTGGAAAATGACATAAATACCTTTTATTTAATGTTAAAGTAAAAAATGACACAAACATGAAATGTTTTACTAAAACAATTTTTACATGGGTTTATACAAGTCATGTTTTTGACTATAAATAGTCATTTGAAATCTAAAAAGATTTCCTACATCATAGTTTGTTTTTATAATTTTTAGACATTAAATAAATTAAATTATTTATGACATCATGATGATGCAGCGATGACCTCATTATTTAATGATTTTAATAGAATGAAAAGATAATGTAAAATCCAAGGCTTACACTTGTCCAAAGACTACTGTATGGGTAGATTTCGAACACTTATCATCTTAGCCTCGAATTATATAAGTGTGGGACCTTTAGAATCCGAAAATCATTGTATAATAATGTAAAATTTCCTTACTTTCCAAGAGTGCCCCTCCTCTCCTCTTATAAAAGGCCCCCACCTCTACCACCTCATTCACACTTTCAAGCCATTTGGCTTGGCCAAACTCTGCTCAAATACTCTCCCAAAATCCATATCTTACTCATTGAAGCCTCACATTGGGCAGAACTCTTCCCAAGGAAGCATTTGGCTCAAATCCAAAAGAGTTACCCGATTTTGAGGTAATGTCTTCTCTAATGTTGTTTTGTTCTATTTTTATTCTCCAACCCCCTAAACTTTTTTTATTCATTTCTTTTTTAACAACACCAGTATCCTCAATATACTAGGATGTTGTTATAAGAAGGATTCGAGCTACACTTACACACACCTACATCTAATGGTTAAAGAACATACGGTTTTTGTGGATGGAAAATTTCTGCCTCACGAAACGATGATTGTTCCACACTCATATAACACCTTAAAAGGTGGCCATTAAGATGTTACTATATTTATATATGATATATAATATGTTTATGTTTTACTTATGCTTCTGTATTTCTCATTTATGGCATACTTTATGATTTCCATTATGGGTAAACGCGATAATTTCATTTTAGGAAGTGTGGACTACCGCCCCCTCAAAGTGATTTGAATCGTTAATGCCATATGTGGGATGTATAAAGGATGGAGTAAATGGTATTATACACTATATTATACTGGAATTATATTATACATTTATATCATTATGATTTCATTACATTAAATAAGAAATAGAAATGAAAGTAGTGTTCATGCGTACGTACGGCTTACCGTCTCCATGAACGGTGCATTTCATTTCTTACCTCTAAATGTTACGTAATATTATAAATGAATGTATATACTGGATATATATTATATATATGACATCTAAATCATGAATATAATTCTGGAGATAATAGATATTCTACCACATAAACAACTTGTAATTATAAGATGTTTATTGTTGACTCAAGTACCTAAGATCGACAAAACGGCCGTTATTAACTTAAATAATTACATAATGTTCATAACATGGTAATAAGTTATATAAAAGGAATAATGAACCTGAAAAAGGTTCTTAATTAAATATAAATTAACTCTAGTTTATTATTCAGGAGGTTAAAGAATGGTTGAGTCAAGTCGGACACGAGGTAAGGGAACTTTTTAACCCAATTTCTATTCTTTGGGTTAATCTCCTACTTTCAAATTATGTCATGATATTATTATTTCCTATCTTGTATTTTTACATTATTTATGTGTAATTATAGTGAATACACATTATAGATGTACATTATTTAAAAAAAATGATCTTTTTAAGGAATTCGTCTCAATCCCCTTTCATTGAGGCATATTTTGTTTTATACACAACTTTCTTTTATACGGTGTATAAACCCCTTTGACTTTTACGTTTATTCAAAAGGAATATTTTTTATACGAAGCGTTTTGATAAACAACAAAAGGGAATGTTTTTCTTTCCATACTTATGTGGAGACAACGACTTCTCCGCCGCCGTGACCATTATTTGAGTTTCGGCTTCCTCTACAAGCCATCATTTTTTTAATGAAAAATAAATAAAAAGTTTTAACTTTCTTTTATGTTGGTATTGAAAATGGTTTTGAAAGAGTTGTTATTATATCAATGTGTTGTATTGATATTTTGAGATTGATATGTGGAAATGTTATGTTTCCTTTATGCATGTTTTATGTGATACGATTATGTTATGGTTTATGATATGTTTAAATCTATTCATATGAGGAATGTATTGGACTTAATAAGTGACGGGTGGAGCCCGCTATATCTCCTCGATGCATCAGTTGGTCTCATGAGACAACTAGACGTGGAATTGGCCGAGGCCCTATCCCAATTTGATTTATGGTTCTGGGCAAGGCCTTAATCATTTTAGACGTCTTGGCCGAGGCCTTGACAAAATGTTTCAGAATGTCTGGCATTATACATTCCCTCATTATGAAAGTGGTTAATGATATTGCATGTGATTATTCGACCAGTAGAATATCCATGTGAATAACTGAATGGCATTATCTCATTTTACTCTTGGCATATTATTTTGAAGTTCAAGTTTAAAAGGATTTTTTTAGTTAGACATTGCCTTAAATGTTTATGTTTATTGATGAAAGCTTCTGCTATATTGTTATCCTTACTGAGCATCTGAGCTCACCCCTTTCAATGTTTTAATATTTTCCAGGATGTGAAGAAGTATTTTATGAATGACCTACAGGGATAGTCAGAAGAGGATATGAGTGTGGACTATTAATACTTTGTTATTAGTTTTTCACATTATGTTGTAATGTAAGACTTATGAATGTATCTAGTGTTTCCAAGGCTACTAAACTAATCGGTCTTTCGAGACTTGATCTTTTGTGATCATGCCAATGTTACGAAGTAATGCACCGGCTCTGGGTAGCTGGGGTCGGGGCGTTACAGTTGGTATCAGAGGAAGTTTATTACTAACCTTGGAAGCTAGATTTAGATAAAATCTGATTAGAGCACATAGCCCAAAGATAGACTTTTAGGATTAGTATAGAAGAACTTCCTAGAATTTTGTTATTTAGAATTTTTGTGAGTTTTCCGAGCAATACATCCCTGTCTGGATACGATCAGGTAGAGGCGGCTCTGGCACAGATCTACCTAGGTGTAAAACCTGAAAACACCACTTTGAGATAGACTCGAACGGGAACTGGTGCACGACAACGGGCCTTGCTGCACTCTTGGTTACGACACTCCCGGGGGATATTCTTAGGATAATTCTCATTTTCTTTACAAACCACTATGAACGGTTATGAGTATATACTTCCTCAAATAAAACCTTTTTATGATTATGGATTATATCCATAAATAGTTCAATTTATGTTAAGTATTTTACAAGTATGGAATTATGTATTTTGATTCATAAACTAATCTAGTTTATGCCATTTTTTAGAAATGGCTCCTAGTGGAAGGAATAGAAACCGTATCAATGCACGCACTCCGTGTATCGATTTCCCTCCTACTCAAGATAATTATTGTGGATCTGGAGATACAACTGGTGTGATCAACTTATTACCTTACTGGGACAACTCACTCAAGTTATGAATAATAACCTTACTCGTATGGATCACCCTGATCCACAACGTGGAGGATCAATGTTAGACCGCTTCATGAGGAAACAACCACCAACCTTCAATGGGAGTACAAATCCTATAGTAGCTGAGCAATGGATAAATTCCTTAGAGAAAATATTCCATGCCTTGGGGGTAGTGAAAGGGAGAAAGTTGTCATGGCAGTTTACCGCCTCACTGGAGATGTCGATCAATGGTGGTCACTAATTCAAAACCCAAAGGAAGATGATGAAGTATCAAATATGGAATGGAGACAGTTCAAGGATCTTTTCTTAGAAAAATACTTTCCACATGACCATTGAGCAGATATGGAAAGACAATTTCTATGTTTGAGGCTGAAGGAGGATGAGAATGTCGTAAAGTATGAGGCTAACTTTACAAGGTTAGCGAGGCATGCAGTAGATTAAATACGTAACCCGAGAAGTAATATTGATCATTTCTTTGATGGGTTAAAACCATTTCTTCATTGAGCAGTAGTCTCACAAACCTTCTCGTCATACGAAGATATTGTCTCACATGCTATCAAGACGGAAAAGGAATTCTCTAAGTCTCATTACTTTAAATCAAAGCAAGAAAAGAAGATAACGGTGGAACAATAGACGGATAAAGGGAAGAAGGGAAAGAAGGATTTTCCATTATGTGATAATTGTGGGAAGAATCACCCTGGTAATTGCCTAAAAAGAATGGGATCTTGTTAAAAATGTGGAGAAAAAGGTCACCAGGCGCGTGATTGGAAGGGAAAGAAAGAGGCTATCAATGTTGAATGTTAAAATTGTAGAGAAATGGGGCATTATGCAAATGAATGTCCTAAGTGTTAGGGAAACTTAACTCAAAAAAGGAGAAGGGATCAAGGACAATCTTATGCTGTTACTACAGTTGAAACGGAATAATTAATGTATTGGTGCTTTTGGACTCAAGGATTATATTCTGGTTATTAGAATAATGTGATATATATATAAGCATTGTACTGCAGTACTTGTTGTTTCAGTAAGGTTTTAATATGATGAATGTAATCATATTTTTAGTATGTGAGAATAAGAAAAACTTTACATTGTTTGGGGAATCTGAGGTTACAATTGATTTTGGAATTTAGAGACCTTTTAGAGAATGTCTGGACGGAGGTATTTTGGATAACTATAAAGGTTGTAATGGATTAAGATGATCTTTGGATAGTATTG